>OU026154.1:92797439-97797439 GCA_907269105.1 Volucella inanis
CTGAGATGACTGCCTTGTGGAACTCCAGAGGTGCAACGAGATTTGTGTTGGTTGGTTGACATGTTTTGTAGGAGAAATAAGTGATTTGCATCGGATGCCTAGAGCTTCGTACAAAATACTTTATAAGGTTGACTTGCGCATTGTTAGAGTTATGCTTGTAAAGGGAATCGTGAAGTTCAGTGAAATGAAGTAAATAAGAAGTTAGTTGGAATAATCGGAAAAGGAGCTGGTACGAAAGAAAACAGCCCATTGTTGTTTTTCTTATTTCGTAAGGAACGAATCTTGCGATTATACCAGAGAGAATTAGTAGATGATGTTTTAAGGCGGGAAAATGGAACGTAAAGAAAAAAGGGTTAAATATTTTTCTATACAAAATGGGTAGGGCATCATTTATATGATAGTACTCTTAGATATGCTATTGATAGCATATCGGCACTTGATTGATTACATGCTCTATGCTGAAATAATGCAAAACGTCTAGTTAGAAACTGTATAGTGATCTCGGCCAAAGAACAATTTAAATTAGGTAAGCTTAAAAAAATTTCTTCAACATGTCATAAACCAAGAGAAATAAATGCGCAAATTTTGTGGAATAACTTTGATGAATAATGTAAGAGTAGTAGCAAAACTCTGCTCGATGTTTCAAAAAGACGGCTTGAAATAGCGACATAAGTAAAAAGGCTATAGCTCGCGCGGATGACATAGACAGATTGTATCGGCAAAAAGGAAAGGGTACCTTCAGAACCGAAAGTGAATATTTTCAAGATTGCGGCACAGCGAAGAATAAATTGCAATTGCAAATCTGGGATTCAAGTGGCTGGTGATTTCATTTATATAATGATGACATACGAACGAATGCCTTATCAGTGGAGAGACATCTTTTTTGTTCTTTTGTATACAAGCAAAGGTGGTACTGGGAATTGCAAAAAATCGAGATCAGTGAAAGAAATGTTGCATATGCTGTAGACAGTCGACAACGCAATATTACTATATTAAACTCTATGGCAGTCAATGCGACCTCAAATCGACCTACAACGCGATTCAAAATTTAAGGAATATGATGAAGAAACGTCGCGACTCTTCGAAAGATTTGCATTTCGTCTGCATTGATTTGGAAAAAGGGTTCAATAGGGTTTGTAGAGATCTTATTTGGATAGATATACATATAAGCATGTTACGTCACACGTATAGAGATATTAAAATGAAAGTTGTGTGCTCAGAAGAATTCGAACTTACAGCTTAAGTACACCAACGTAGTGCGCAAAGTAAATTGGTTGTTCGTGTCGTGCAATATATTCTATTGAATCATCACATAAGCGAGTACGAATCGACATCTTTTCTTTTCGCCGATAATAGCGCTTTCATAAATATTGACGTGATTCCCTTTTATGCAGAACTTAACAATTGGGTAAAGGCACTAGAAGATAGCATGCTACGAATTAGTCGAACTAAGACCGAATTTCTGTACTATTTTCTCGAACCCGAAATCCAAATTCCGTACGCGCATTCACGATGGTCGTCGGAGAATCCGATCCAAAAAGCTTTAAAGGCTGCAATTCCTACCTAGGTTTGAAGAGGCATAAATATCAGCCAACTCTTGGTCTCAATAACGAGGCGATCCAATATCGAGCGGCTAGTAGAACGATTTGGAGGTCCGTAAGCTTAACCAACCCCACAGTGAAATAGTGCTATAGGTATTTAGCACTGGATGTAATTATACAGTTATTTCAAAGGTTAATAAAACAAAAAACAAGAAGATTTTTCGAAACACTCTGGTCATTGAAGGCAGCACACAATATGTGCATGGTTCAATTGTTTACTGCAATTTCAATCGCCCAGTCTAAAAACTATATATTTGGGCGTAAAGTAGAGGAGATCAACTTCACAAAGATGGACATAATTTACGTTCCAAAGAGGCAAGGATTGAACTGCCAGACAGCCACTAATGCGCTGATAGGAAGTCTGGAGCTTTGTCTTTAAGGCAGTGTCTGTCTGTGACCAGAATGTCGTTTGGTTTGGTTGCTACACAATGACTTAGAAAATAGCCATTTTATAAACTTTCTCAGTGGTTTTGACTCCTTCTCACAAATATAAAAGTTTGTTGTTCTATCATAGCTTACTTTCCATCATACTTTTATTGAAGTAGAATATTGCGTACGAGCTTTGGAATGAATTCTGTCGCTCTATGGATGGCAATAGAATTTTTATGGAAGGTAACAGTGTATATTTTGAGCCAAATCTTCATCTCCGGCAACAAGATTTTCTGTTTTCACATGTGTTGTCCGTGTGCGTGTGTGCCGACGGCTGAATTTTCAATGGTTGAAACTTTACCTGCTTCAGGATCCAAAAGGTCTAGTCTTTTTCCATATTGAATTTGTGAAGTCCAACTTCATCAATACGATTTTTGATGTCGGCTAATTCTATGGTTTTAAGCAACTGAAGCCGACAAATTTAGATATGACTAGACTAGGTGCAGATGACTAGTTTGGATCTTTTTTTATAATTCATCACATTGAACAGATTCATGATGAGAAATGCGTAAGTGTCGGAAGCATATAATATCAAAAACCAGGCTATACGAGGTGATTTGTTGTGTGAACTCGTCAATATCGTACATCTAAGCCATAGTGCATGTATTTGAAAATTTAAAGCCATTTTCAAATCGAGTTCAGTTGCGGAAATGCTGCCGTCTGTTTCCTCCGCTGTGCTTGTTCCATCTAACATACATATTTGTATGTATTTATAGTGATGACGACGATTCATTTGGTATTCAAACGAGTGGAATGTCGTTTATTTCTGTGGAGTTAAGTTCATTCAGAATCAGACAATGT
Organism: Volucella inanis; assembly: GCA_907269105.1. NCBI lineage: Eukaryota > Metazoa > Arthropoda > Insecta > Diptera > Syrphidae > Volucella > Volucella inanis. Next base: position 92,800,271 of record OU026154.1, read on the forward strand.
CTGTTGGTGCTGCTTTCTTCACGATAGTGACTCGGTGTTCCTTGCTTTGAGTACGAACAATATTACATAAAACAATGGTAAATAGATAATAGTTTCCAACTCAACAGATCATCAAAAAAAAAAAAAAAAATCGTCAATTACAGTTGAAATATCATCATCAATCATCATAAGGCACGCATACATCATCCTAAATGTGCGCATAATCATGTTGCTAGCATTGGTTTCTACCTCAAAAATCAGAGAACTAAAAGTGGCGGCAAATCAAAAGCCCGACGTTGGAGGCGCTACACCTTACTTTGGAAAGGTCAAACCATATAAAGGAGTCCAAGTGACCACTCACACACGCAGCAAATAAAATTAAATCTCTAGAAACGTTAAAACTATTGCGACTGCGAAAAGAATTTGCTACATTATGCAGGTGAGAAAGGAGCAAAACTGCAAAAGAACGGAGGAAGAGGACAGATGCAGATATAATGAAAGAAAAGTTTGGAAAAATGTAAGTCTGTGTACCACCATATTATATAAGGTGCGCAACTACTATAAGTTCTCAATATGCCCCCAGCAGTAAGTGCTGGTCGATTTTGACATATCCAAAACGTCATGAACGAAGCTTAGACATATTGTAAATAAGCCGTTTTGACACATTAGTGCTTTTGTTTTGGCGTCGAGAGACGTGAAAACGTCTCACTTCGTGCCAAATAATCATCGTTTGCGAGAAATGTTGATTTTCTTCTTTCATTCGAACAAAACATCGGCTAAAGCGCATCGATAGTTCCAAAGAGTTTACGAAGACGCTACTCAAAGTGAAACAACGTCCCGTGATTGGTTCTCTTGCTTCAAAGATGGTGATTTCGATATTGATGATCGTCTGCGTGAAGGAAGGCCAAAATTTTTCGAAGGTGCTGAATTGGAGGCATTGCTTGATGAGTATCCGTTCCATGCTTTGGGAATGATTCAAAAATAAGGAACTTGTGTTCCTTTTGATTTGAAGCCAAGGAACGTTAAGCGTTGTTTTTTCACATGACAAGTGATGAAAAATGGATTCAGTACAGCAAATTAGCTTGGCCGAATATTTACGCTGCAAAGGTTATGCTGTGTATTTGGTCGGACCAGGTCAGTGTTATTTACAATGAATTGTTGAAGCCCAACGAAACCATCACTGGGGAATGGTAGCGACTTCAATTAATGCGTTTGAGCTGAGTCATGAAACTACATGATTCTACAGTTTGACAACGCTCGGCCTCACGTTCCCAAACCTGTTAAAACCTATCTCAAAATGCTCAAATGGGAAGTCCTACCTCGCCCGCCATATTTCTCAGATATTGCGCCGTTCGATTACTACTTTTTCAGGAAGATGGAAAAAAGTTGTAGCTAGCTATGGGCAATACTTTGAATGGTTCATTTGTAACCATTTTTTCACAATAAAGTTGCATTTTCATCAAAAAAATAGCCATAACTTAGTTGCGCACCTAAGATTATAGAAAAGTAAGCTTTAGTTGGATGGCCTTGTGCCTGAAATACGTGCTCTTTGTCCCAAAGACGGCATCTTTGAAATATGCAGCTGTTAAGCAAACGAAGTAAATACAGATTGACTATTATAAAACGGTCATTTAGGTATGTTTTGACGGACCAATGTACGATAATTAAATTGTCAGTGTTGTATGGTACCTTTACAAAAAAGTCGGTTCGATGTTAGAATTATCGAAACTGAACCTTGGCTTCAACCTGCAGCTCTTTTTGTTTAGCGCATTCTTGAGGTAATTGTCTCAAGTTGCATACTCGTATATCAGGTTGGTTCAATGCATTGCTAAATTGTGCAAACATGACCCAGCTTAAAGTCCCTTGACGCACATTTTTCGGCATATAATCGCACTTTTAGAGATTGATAGGTAAAATGAAAAGTTAGGCCTATTCAAGCCTTTAAAATGGTCATAGCATTCATCGGTTTTAAGGAAATTAAAAACCTGTCAAAATTGTTGTTTTTCTTAAGGAAAAAAAACTTTGTCAAGAAAAAGTCTATCAGTTCTCAGATGTTTTCAAAGCCTCCGGATGGTTATACAGTCGAAAAAAAAACAACTTTAAATGGAGAGCATTACCTTTCATTTAACCAATAAAGAATAGCAAGCTTAGATTGAATTTTCTTTTACCTTGAAAGTCCTTCGGGGCCAATCGAAAGTGGACGGGTCTACACATTTCAAAAAATAGAAATTCCATTATTATCGATTACAAATTTCAATAAACCTCAATAACTTACCCTTTCTGTTTGTGTTGCTGAGCTGACGCATTCCTTATCTGATATAATTTGTGGGTATTTTCCAGTATCCGACTCAAGTTTGTCAATAAGATTCTTTTGCATTCGTATTGTTCTGTCACGATCCTCGACTTGTCCCTAAAAAAATAGACCCAACAACAGTTTCGATATTATTAAATGAATCTTTACCCATCCAATTAATTTTACAATATGCAACAAAAAAAAAAAAAAAAAAAAAAAAAAAAAAAATAAATAAAATATTAAAACTAATTTTACAATGATTCTATTCTATAATTTAAATCTTAACAAATGAAAAAAACTTAACAGAGAATCAATTTTCTATTTAAGGTAAAATTAAATTATAAAGAAAATTTATAAAATTTATTTTTTAAAATTAACATTTGTGCTGTACATGCGATGTTATAGAATTTAAATTCCTCATTGCTATGAATGTTGAGAAGAATTATTTTATTTTTAACTTTTAAACACTTTACAAAATTGTTACAACAATAAGTTACAATAATCAATTGAGGAAACAAAATAATTCTTATATACAATTTAAAAAAGATGGTAAAATCAGAATGATTATTTAATTTTTTTTTTTTTTTGCATTGATAGGAAGGCGTTAAAGTTAAAATATTTAGACGAAGTTACCTTAAAAACTATTTTAACTAAAATGGAAAAAAATGTTTGGGAATATATTTGGATATTGTTTTTAATATTGAATTTATTTATTTGTGTGTGTTTTAGTTAAGTTTGGAAATTGTTTTGTTTTGGCTTCTTTTATTTTTGTACTGAGCATTTGAATATTGCACTTTAATATAATAAATCATTTTCGTTTCGGAAATAGTTTTTAATTAAAGCGATATGTCAATAAAATATTGAACTTTTAATCATAGCGCCATAAGGACTGACGTGTTTCATCAGCAAAGCTTTAGCTTATTTGAACACTCAAAGGAAAGGTACTTAAGGCCGATTCTTTTGGTCGGAATTCGTTCATCCTATGCCTCCCTTTTTAAGAGAAACGCAAACAGCCTGAGACATAGTTGACTGAAAGTCAACTATGAAATAGTCAGAACAGACCACTTCAAAACCAATTCTTTAACTGGAATTTATCATTTTTTGTAGAGAGATAAGTAAATGCTTTAGTGATAGAGTCCCTACAGTAGCAACACCCACGATATAAGCGCCAAGTACCTAAAACCTTATGTGAGCTTAGGTCAGATAGAGATACAGTCGACTCATAAGACTCTTGATAAAATGAATCTCTCATTAAATTGAAGTTTTTCTTTGGTCTCTTGTGACTCTCTCGATAAGTTGAAAAAACGTTTTGTGTTGATATCCTTAATATGTAGTGATTGTGCTTGCTGTTTCCCTCGCAACACACTCTAAATTTTTTTTTCTTTCGATAATTTGAACTTTGGTTGCTGGTTCGAATCTGTATACTCTTTTGAAAACTGAATAAGTGTGCTCATATCTAACATTATTTCTCGATGTTCCCTTTGTTGAGAACACATTCCAACGGGAGGACATTAGGACATCACTGACAAATTTCACATCCAGACAAACCCCAACTGCCAATGGAAACCCTCACTGAGGATGCAGGCAGCCCTAACGCAAATTCGGGTCCTAAGACACTCACCTTTGAGCATTGTTAAATTTGTCGGCGATCGCAATACGACCTGGAACAAAACAAGTATCTGTCAATTCAACATTCCAACTATGTTTCAAGGAGCTCCGAATTCTTGAACATGAGGAAGATTCAGTAAGGCCTTAAGTCCTTCCTTTTTTTGGCTGGCTTGTTATGGTAGGAAAGAGTCAAAAACTCAGGTGAGACGTCGAACAAAGCACCTAAGACGCCCGGACTAGACGTTAAATGGTATGGAGATGACCCCAAAGGATTATACTCCAGGAGGTACTCGCCAAAGGAGCCCATGTTCTGTTCGACCAGGGTGAGGTCACGGATTCTGAAAGCGCCAACGAACAAACTGAAACAACCCTCGGTGGATTTATTTGCTGACCTGGGAATTGCTACATCTTTCGATTTCAATGGCATCTGCCGCTTTTTCTGCTCTACGTTCTGTAGATTGGGCTGGTCGATGAAGAAAATGCGGAAAGGCTCAGCTTGTTAGGGTTAAACTTCATGTGAATTGATAGGTTGTACATCAGAGCGTTGATGGCTTGTCACTGAAAAATGAAAAGGTCAAATGGAACTTAGGATATAGGATATATACGAGTACATAGTGAATGTTCTATGCACGACGGAGAAGAGAAACAGATCGGGGTAAGTGACTCACATTAAAATCGATCTAGCTGCAGGAACTAAAACTTCATACTCTTTTTCTGTTCCGAACTGGGTCAAGAGGTAGAACGTTTCTAGTACTCTTTCTGTTGATGATGTTTTTCAACCAACAAGGGCTGTAGTTTTAATGGACGAAAGTCGGATGATGCGGCAAAATACATCTACAAAAACAAAACCAACGGTGGATTTACTTCCACACGATGTCCGGATAAGTCGGTTGATGCAGTCAAATCCAACCTGAGATTTGACTTCAGTGGTGGCTTTCCTTGCGCACAAAGTACTGCAACCATCAAAAGTTGTAGTTCATTTAGAAGAAATTTTGATGCCGCGGAAAGGTCCACCTTTAAGAAAACTCCGAAACCCCAAAGGGGATGTCACCGGTGTACCTATATGGATGCAGCTATCGTCTTTCTGACGCTTCGAGTTAACAAGGTGTTGCAATGACAGGAGACTGAACGACGCTGAGTCTTTGTGAGCTTAGACAAAGTTTTGGCATGAAATGACGAGCATATCTAGGCATGATTCACGTTTATAGCTTCACTTTACAACCGTTTCGGTACTTTCACAGATTAACCTTTAACGCTTCAAGTCTGCTTCTGTTTCATTATGTTGAATACAAAGCCTGACACAATATCCCTAAATGATCAATGGGCGTGGAATTAACGCAGCTGTGGTTTTGGATGTGTAAGAAGTATGACGAGCGATCTAAAAGACCGATAACTTGTATTTTTGTGTCGGATTAACTCTGACCATCTAAACATGGGCAATTCTCCAACCAAAATTAAGTTTCCACAAACATAAGCTACCGACAAAAAAAAAAAAAAAAAAATAAAAATAAAAAATTCGTTGTTGCATCAACTCATCATCAGCTAATACCATCAAAGGCAGTAGCTGAACTCATTGAATCTTTTGATTCCAGAAAGATAGGACTTTTATAGTGCCGCCTGGCCTGGTTGTCAATAATGTTGGCTCACATCTAACCCAAGCTCTGGCGAACCATAGGGGTAGCCTTTGAGTAAACATTTTAAGCAGTGGTATCTTAAGTCGTTGGGTATGTTTCCACAGTTCCTGGGCGAATGAAACGACGACAAAAGATGATCATAAAGTTACAAAAGAAGAGCAATTTGATTAATTGTTAAATCTGGGGTAAAATTTGGGTTTCTCGCATATCATTTCAAATATCAAAGTAACGAAGCAGGGTGTAGCGTGTTAGGTGGCAAACCAATATGCTCTTATCTATCATAATAGAGTACACAAGCTCACTGACCGATAGAGCCACAGCTGTAAAGAAAACTTAATGAAAGCCTTTTAAGATAAAGGCCGACTTTGGATATGGAGAAACTACCACGCTACAGTTCTGTACCGAGATGCGACCAAGTCAGATAAAGCTGCCCAAAGAAGTTTTTGCCAAAGTTATTAATCAAAGAACTAAGAACAATAAAGGGATCGGAATTGATGGTATCCTAGTGTCAAATCTTATAGCGAGAGAGGAATTTGTGTTCTACGGGTGGCTGTCAAAATAAAATCAATACTCGAAGTCTAGCAGATTTCCGATCGGAGTTTTCCTTTGTCAACATATGACATTTTAAGCGCCATTGCAGCTTTTATTTACCGACTTTAAAAAATTGTTCGATAGCGTTACCTGGGTACTATCTGACAACTTACAGTGGATCCAAATTCCATGTTCTTCGTTAATGTAAGCTGTCGGATGTATTCGACAGGATGCAAGCGACAAGAATGTATAGTACCACGTGTTTGGTGATAGCCGTTTTTAAAATGGATCTACCAAGCGTCTTAAAAATTTTGTGCCTAAACCATGTTTCAAACTCAGAGCCCTGTGATCAGAGTCCTATACCAGTAGATATCAGAATACAAGATGAAAGAGGCGTTTGGCTGCAAAAACTTTTCGAAAAGGAAAACACAATCAACACCATTGACGTTCTTCCTGTCTTCTTTGGTCATAGAATTCGGCCTTCTTTACAGCGCTGCCTTGTATAGATATTGTTTTGTTGAAGGCGCTTACAAAAATTCTTCGCTGAATTATGGATTTCATTGTGGTTAACCAATGAAACCTAGCACATCAGGTGCGACATCCCTAATAGTTTGCTGATAATGTCGCCACTAGTCTTCTGCGATTGATCCTGCAAGCAAATGATATTTAGAAGGATGTGAAGAGACCCGATCAGAAGTAAAGTAGCTCTACGAAGTAAAGCTCCTTTACAGTACTTCTTCGGTATTCTATCATCTGGGACATTCGCATTTGCACATTAGGTACGAGATAGTTGTCTAAGTCGATGTTGACTCCTTAAAACGTTAAGAGATCCAGAATACTATGATGAATCTATGTAATTGACATATTTTTGGTTAGGTTGCTACCAGATTACTTTGTGGATGTTAAGGTATGAGAATCCTGTGTGAGATATGCTGAAATTTCATCCCGCAGTGAAGTCCATTTTTGAAGCTGGTGTCGTGTAGACTATACTATATTTTCTTCCTCCTTTCCTAAGTTGGTGTTAAAATCACCAAGGACAACCTTAGCACTATGCTCATACGAATGGTTGACGAATATGTAGAAGCAGTCTTGAAAAAAGTCGATCTGTGCAAGTTAAAAACAGAAAACACTTACTAAAGATACACATAGTAGAAGCAATCAACTACGCGGAATTGGATGCATCTTTCTTTAGAAAAAAATCTCTATATTCACAATATTAAAATGCTCAGTACAATTAAACTCTATTCGCAATCGTTAATCGAATCACGTTTATCTAATTTTATCTTCTTAATGTTTTCTTGTTATGATGTGTAATTTGTTTGTTCATAGACTATTTGTTTGTTTAAAAAAGATAAATTTTGTAACAAAATAAAAGAAATGAAATTACGTGCAAATACCTGAAGATAAACCACCTGTCTACGTAGATCGGCCAACTCCTGCAGCGGGTCGTCAGTAGTTGATGATGTTAGACTGGCCACATCGATGTCTTCTAAAAATTTGGTATCCAGTCCGCAGGATGCAAAGAGCTGCCCATTATTAGTTTCGAATGGGTTGAGAGTATCTGTCTGTTAATTCATTTTTCCACCAACATAGCAGAGATTGAGAAAACACAGAAAAAAAAAAAAAAAAAAAAAAAATTATGTAAGCAATTGTACATTGTGTACTTATTACAAAAAAGAAAAAAATGTTATATTCCTCTACTCAAATGTAAAAGTACAAAAAGAAGTTAAAAAAAAAGATACAATTTGGAATAATTTTAACATGATGACAACTATGAGATTTTTCAACAGATTTTCCCATGAAGTAATTTTGTGTGTTTCCCGCGTATGGAAACCATACTGGGAACTTAAGTACTAGATACTTAATGAAGTAGAGTAATTGAAAGAAGAACATGAAGAAAGTATGTATGAATGTAAGTACACAATAAGTTTGACCAGAAAGCTTGTGATTTTTCGCAGTTGTATGCCTACAAATTGTCATTAATGTAGGCCAATTCTTGCAGTAAGCGAGAATTGTTTCAGTGAAATAGAAAAGTGAAGGTGAAAAGTGCTCCCAGTCCTCTATGTAAATAATTTAAAAAAAATTGTCTTTATAACGGGTGATCAGATAGCAATGATAGTTTTTCCAATTGATATGTTTCAGCAGCTGTCAAAGTAACCAATGATATCAACCTGTCAAAATATTCAGTTAATTTCTCATTACATCATACATCATACACCGCTTGCTGAACGTTTGAGCGTGAGTACACTTTTTTACGCCATCAACCAGACAAAAATTGGTGCGAAATATAGAAAACACAGCCACCGTAGCGGCCAGCATCGAAGAACATCCAGAAATGTCAATTCAGCGCCGTTCAGCTGAATTAATCATCGTCAGAGACCTACATCTGTATAAGCCGGACGACCATAGACAACTGGGTTAATTGGACGCTGGAAATGTTGGTCAAAGATGCGGATTCTAGCCAAAAAAATCATCTTCTCAGATGAGGCCCATTTTTGTCTAGGCGGCTATGTCAACAAGCAAAATTGTGTGGAGTTATTGGAACGATTACAATCCAGAAGTGTTCGGCCAAACATCAATGCATTCACAAAGATTGACTGTTTTGTGCGGTCTATGGCATGGCAGCATCATCGGACTTTATTTTTTTCGAAACGAGGAAGGAGACACCTATACCGTCAATGGTCTCAGGGATGGAGCGATGTTAACCGAGCTGTGATTCTAATAAGACGTTGGTACATAACATACAAGCGACGCAACGCTCGAAGTTACGGCGAGCGTTCATCAATTGGCCAACGCGGTCATACGATTTGACACCACTAGATTACTTTCTCTGGGGCTACGTTAAGTCCTTGTAGTTGTTGGCGTAGTACAAATAACGCCGTAGATATTGGACCGAGTCATCAAAAATTGGACCGACCGCTTGAACTGTCAGCAAAGCCGAGGCGGCCATTTGAATGATGGTTTCATGATATGGTAGGCACATAGAAGTGTTGCCCAGTGCCTTAACTATAGCTGAACATCAACTGTGCTGATTTTCCCTTATTCTGATAGGTGTTGAGCATGAAGAAAATAGCTACATTATACCTTCTATTCTGAAAAACCCTTACAAGAAAGGCACATGGTGGATAAATTTACGTGATGGAATCATAGAAATGGTCAATAGTCGGGATGGTAGTTTGAGGAAGGGAAGTGTTCTAAAGTAGAGACGGTATCAGCTGAAATCTTAATAGGCCAACGGTAGCTATCATAAATTTACCGAAGTGATTCTAGAAAGTGCTATTAACGACGCAAGGAAACGAAAAACTGTGTACGTTGGATATTGTAAGAAGAGTAGGGCCTCCATTATAAGACACAGATTACTGCAGATGATAATGTCAATTTAATAGAGCAAGCTAAGACAATGTCGGTGTTCAAGGCTGTTACTGACTGGGCAATGTGGGCGTCACCTCTGAGTTTTGAATATTTTCTAGTAAGCGTTCTACAATTTTGGCCTTATACAATATAAAGAGTCTAAATGAGAGGACGAAAATTATTTCTTACTCAACATCGAATATCTGGTCATCTCAACCTAGGTTATCGTTTACGTACGTACCGAGAATGGAAAGTTTTTCGTTTTCGATTTTGCATTTAAACAGAATAAATTCCACTGGATTGGTGGTTCGCCAATTAGTTGTGATGTTAATATCTTAATTCAGTGAGCTCAAAAAACGCTGCCCTTCCTGTTCTAAAACGCAAGAGCAGAGACGTAAATCCAGGAACGAATATAAAAAGGAGAGAGCACTGTCGTCAGCGAAGACATAATTTATTGGATTAGAAGTGGAAGATAAGAAATCATTTACATACGAAAACTAAGAAGAGTGTCGGAGATAGAATGGAGCCCTGCGGTACACCAGCTATTATTTTGTGGATATGAGACTTCAGACCATCTAAAGCAATTTCAATTAATTTGAAGAAGTGGTTCATCGATTCCATATTCTCTCATTTTTAGCATTCCACCATATCAAAGGACCTTTTACTACTAAAACTGTACTGTCAGTGGGATACTTCCGTGTTTACAAATATTTCATGACAAAGGTACGGAAGTTTGGTGGTACCAAATATTATATACGATCAAGCGTATGCGATGACATAGAAAGATCTAAGATGGCCGCGTAGTGAATACGAATGCGATTGGCCTTTCCAAAAGAGTTGACAGTCAAAATGGAGATGAGGCATTCACAGTAGATATAGAAATGATACTAAAGAATAGTTATGGAGCTTTTAGCAAAACCTACAAGCTCTTAGGCCATTAAAATTGCTTTAGGTACTTTCAACCCTTAAATAAAATAAGGAAAGCATAGCCTTTATATTAGCTCAGACTACTGACTAGTTGCAGCCAAGGTATTAGTCGTACGTCAATGAATATTTACTTGACGCAATACTATAGAGGATTTTACATTTAAAGGCTGAAATCACAAACTATGTCGACTCCATCAGAAAAACCCATACTGATCTACTGAGTTTTACCTTACCACTCCCATGAAACCCATAATTTGTTAAGAAAAGCAGACATGAAGCCGCAACACAGTTTACTTATGTAGAAGGACAAAAGCGGTTCATGTCCTCTACGGGAGAAGGAGGATTGAAGTTATATCTGCTTTTTCAGAGAAATTGAAAAAGCATGGCAAACGAGCGATCACGACGGTAGAAAGGTGCTAACTGAAAGAACGTTCGGGAGTTGTACCAAAGTGTAAGGAGGACATGCTAAGTTAACAAGATCCGAACGAAAACCAGTTGAAATAAGCAAGGAAATTCTGTAGTAAAATTACAGTCGACGCTGAGAGTATGGAAAAAAAAAAACTACTTCTCCAGACTGTTAAACGGTGGAGCACAACCAACTATTCTAGTCGAAGAAAGTCAAGAAAGTCAACCAAATAAAAAAAAAAAAAACAGAAAAAAAGAGCAAAGGTCTAATTTTCAAGATTTGTTCGGGTGAATAGAACCTCAATATACCATACTTTGCCTTATTCACAAGATAGAAAAGAGCTTTCAATCAGTATGTGGTGATCACCTTAAACAATTTATCAAGGATTTAATTGTTATTTATCAGTTGTTTATCAGACCAGAATTCTCGAATACTTTGGATTAGGTGGTATAAAACAGGGCGGTATATACAGGGCACCAATTTAGTCATCATCAGTTACAGCAGAAGGGATTACAATCATTTTCGAGTATGCAATTTAATGCAGTTGACTTAAGTTTACAACTCACTTAAGGCACAGACTGTAGTGCTATCTATATAAGTGAGTAACCGGACAATTGATTGCATAAATGATATTTTGACTTCATGAAGTCGAATACCAAACCAAATTATTGGTCTTATTGTGCTGGAAAATGCGAAGTGATCGCCTTTGGGCTAGAAAATAATTAACAGCAGCTGAAAGCTTAGTAGATAGAGACAACTTAAGTACATTTTTGAAATCACCATCAACCCATCATCAATCAAAAACAACCTGACATCAGCTCCGTTCTTGCCTTATAAGAGGTGATTTTCTTACTGTTTGGTTTTTCAATGTTCTTTTTTTGACAGCTCCTGCGTGATTTGTGACAGTCTCAAAGTTATACATGCTCAATTAGTATTGCCATTTCATAGTGAAAAAATTAACATCCAAACAATGCTTACAAATTATTGAATTTTAAATTCGTGTTCTGTAAAAAATGTTTTTCGCACACTTGTTTTCATGATACTGGACATCAACCCGTATGCGTAAAGTGCGTACAGAGGAAAATATTACTGCTGTACCAGTCAGTGTTAACTAAAACCATGATTTGTCCATTCGTCACCGTTCGCAGCAATTGGGATTATATTACTCAACTACGTGGCAAATTTTACGCGAGGATCTTGGTTTAAAACCTTACAAAATACAGCTCGTGCAAGAATTGAAGCCGAAAGACCTGCCACAGCGTCAAATTTTCGGTGAGTGAATTTTAGAAAAGCTGCTTAGAAAAGCTGAACCTTAGAAAAAGCTGCAGCTTTTTTTTATCGAAAAATTGTCTTCAGCGACGAAGCCCATTTCTGGTTGAATGGGTATGTTTCCGATGAGCAATCTTAGGTATGCTATTGTTCAAAGATTTCGAACTATTTTTCATCCAAAACGCACGAGCTGAACCGAGTCGACATGTGATTCCAGCAAGGCGACGCTCCATGCCACACACCACGCGAACTGATGGACCAATTGAGATATGAGTTCGGCGGACAATTTATCTCTCGTTATAGACAGATTTTTTTATGAGGATACGTCAAATCACTCGTCTATGCCGATAAAGCAGGGTAAATTGTAGACTTAGAAGACAGCATTACACGTGTTATTAAATACAAAATTTGACTCTCCGTATGCCAAAAATATACGAAACACATTTTTAATGGAAGAGTATCAACAAACACCTGTAGAGCAAGATATAAACTTCATTATAAGTTGGCAGCTGTGAAACAAAAAGATCTTAAGACCTCATATTGAGGAAGATTCTCAAGAGGTGATGTTCGAAAGCTTACGGGTAAAAACGGAGCATTTAAAGGCTAACACCAGAGGAGCCTAAGGCGATTGTGAGCCCGAAACCTTGAGGAGAAAAAAATCCTGCCTAAGAGGAGATGATCCCTCGTAGTACCCTAGTTCAAGGATGTCATGAAGTCTTGTGGTTTAAGCATTATTCTACACAATAAATAGACTACAAATCCAGATTTCAACTGTATAAGATAGTGGTGATGGGCTGCAATGGCCCGTCCTCAGTGTTTTACAATTTCAAGCTTAGACTTTTGTAGTATGCATGCTTTTTTTTTCATTAAATATTTGGTACTGCACTCTAAGAAGGTAAATGGAGCAGAAGATACAATGACGATACAACTATTAAAATTCGACGACATTGAGAAAATAGACAACAATGCTTCAGCCAAGGAAGTTTTCGAATTCCAGGCTGTTTGGTGAGTACCCGGATTGGAAGATAGGTGGTGCTACTGGGCTTTAATGAGTAAACCATCATTTAGTAAAATCTTTTTTATCCCGCCTGTCAAAATTTGGTGACAATCCGACGATTAGTTTTGTTTTGATCAGCATTTCAAAACATAGTGTTTTTTGCGAACATGGAAAAAGAGCAGTATCGCTCCGTGATCCGGTTCTTGTTTCTGAGTGGCAAAACCTTCGAGAAAATCAAGCTAATTCTCGTATATGGGACCTATACACGGACCTTCCCGTACCACCGTTTACCATTGGTTTGCAAAGTTTCGCCGAGACCGGACGTCGGTTTATGATGAACCGCGCCCAGATGGCCCAAAAACAGTTACCACAGAGGAAACCGTGGACAAAAACCATGATCTCGTCTACTGAAAATTCGCCAGTTGGCTGTACAAAATTTTGGGCATGAGGAAACTGTCCAGGCGATGGGTGTTGCGATTGCTCAAACCGGAGAAAAAGCGCAATCGTGAGACCACTTTAAAAACGTTCTTAGCCCTGTTTGTTTGAAATCCGGAGGAGTTTCTGCGTCGTTTCGTGAGAATCGATGAGACATGGATTCATTGGTACACACCATAGACCAAAATGGTTATTACAATGGGTTTTACCCGGTGAATGTGCTATAAGGGAGGCAAAAACCGTGTCGGAAAGGTGATGGCAACCGTTTTTTAGGACGCGCGAAATATGATCTATTTGGAGAAAAAAAAAACAATCACAGGAGCATACTACGTCGATTTATTGGGCCGTAGTATTCTCCAGATTTGGCTTCCTGTGCCTTCTTTTTATTCTCAAACCTTAAAAGATCGCTTGCCGAAAAGAAGTACGGACCGAACGAGCAAGTCATCGCCGCCGCGTAGGAGTAATTTGCAGGTCAACAAAAGTCGTACTACACGGAGGGGTTAAAAAAGTTGCAGGACCTTTGGGAATAAACTGTCATAACCTAAAAAAGTTGCGTTGTCATTTCTAATCCGGGTATTCATCAAACAGCCCTCGTAAAGATGAGGTCATTGCGGATGCCAAAATAGTTTGTCTATAAATTTTATGTCGAATACCCCGGGTAGGCGTGTGTGGATGATTACGCTGTCTCAGGTTGACAGCTAGCTGAAGTAGTAAGTATAGTACGTAAATAAATCTTCAAATCTAGATCTAAGCTAAGGTAGCTGTTATGAAATATAAGTCTCTTTATAGCTACTTCAGACGATGTTAAGAACAGTAATTGGTATTTCGAGCAACAGTCATTCGCGTTTTGTAGTTGCTTGGTATTTGACTTCATGGACAAACTTATACACACGTACGGAAAGAAGAGTTGTATAAGGTCTCCACTATTCAAATCATTATCACTTTATTTCTTGTCAAACCTACTGTGTACTTGTTCATGATTCACACTGCAACTATCACAGTCTGACTTACATGTGAGTTTGTGTTCAAAATGTTTTATGAATATTTTGTTGTTTTAAGAAAATATACCTACCCTCGTCAAACAATCTTCGTCCTTTTTAGTTTCGATACGAAAATTTCAAGTTGTTTGTGTGATTTTTATTTTTATTTTGATTTTTTAACAAAAAAATACGATTTACGAGTATGTAGTATGTATCACGACCATCCCCCCATAATAAGGGAAGTAAATGTAGTAGTAAGTAGAGCAGAGCAGAGCAGAAGAATAACAAATTCGATGTGTGACAACAAAATATGAAAAAAAGAAAATGTGATACATGCAACAAAATTAAGAAACAAAATATTGTACATATTTACAAAATTTAAAAATAAAATTAAACAATTAAATATTTATAAATATAAAATAACAACCGTTATGCCAGTCAGTGGTTGAGATTTGAATTTTTGGACGGATACACTTACCTCCTGAAGGATTCGTCTTAGTCGTAACAGTTGCTTTTTGAAATGCAACACATCCTGAATCATCGCATTTCTAAAGGATTTGTCATGCAACAGCAGATCATCCGAAGAGCTGTTGTTATCACGCTGGCTATGATGAAGAGATGACGCCCGAGATGGTGTCCTTCGGAAGCTATCTGTTGATTTGGGACTGTCAGATCCGGTATTACTCAGCTGACATTGCTGCAGACGAGATCGATTAAGAAGTCGTGTTGCACGCGCTGGCAAATGTGTACTGAAATTAAAAAAAAAAAAAAAAAAAATGAGAGAAAATTAAAGTGAATGAATATCTATATCATGAAGGTTGTTAAAATGTCTTACACGTCCTACGGGAAATTGCTTGGAAATTAATTATTTATGGGAGTATATATCATAATTCGGGGAATGTGGGTGGTTGTAAGCTGGCACCTTATTAGAAGTCAGTAGTTGAAGCAAAGAAAGTCTTTGAAATGTTCAAAATCAGTTTTATTGAAATGAAAGACGATAACTTTGACCGTGGACCGAAAGAATAACTTCAAAAATCTGTCTAAAGATGTAAAATAGCAATTTTTGTGTCCGAATAACTCCAGATGATTGAAGAGGAATACTTACTTACTTGGTTAGATGACATAAAAATTCTGGATAAATATAGAACTCAATCAATAAACCTTTTCAGTTTAGCGAGGTCTTTGGCCAAATGCCTCCAATCACGCACTCCAAGATGATCGAGGTCCAATTCCACTAGTAAAAGCCGATGTATTCCTCTACAGCGTTGTCTCTCCGACAAGAAGTCGAAGATCTCTACAGCTATAGCCTAAAATTGATTTGCTCTTAATGTTCTAGTCATCTCAAGTGACTGATCCCCATTTTGTTGACTATATCGATATTGCGTCACAGCTCGTAGAGTTGGACTTTATATCTCAAGACAAACAGGGGCAAACGAATATGTAATATGCATGCTCCGCGAGAATAGAACAGGATTGAATGATGAGCATTTTTTATAAGCTCTCCGTACTGTTTCCTTCAAAACTTTACTACTTATTATTATTATTATTACTATCAAAGGAACGATACAAATTAATTTGTAGGGTCCGGGATTTAACGCCGGGGTACTATGCCCATGTGACGCGTTTTGTCAACAGCACGCGCAGTACTGAGTTCCCATGTGGTCCATGGAGTCGATCACATCTTAGAGACGTCGGGAAGCATCTGGCGGTATCATCGATCGTCTTACCATCAGAAGTTATAGTATATAAACTCCAGTCGTCAGTGGAAGCCATAATCGAGGGCGCAGACAGTTCTGACCTAGGTTAAAGTCTTGAAAAGTTCTTCTCTACTCTATACGATTTCGTTTCCTGTGAACTTATTGTGATCTGGGACTGCTATAAGAGAAGTCATACATTCTCGAACTATCTTGGGGGTCATTAAAGGATTCAGTAAAGCTTTTGGCAGTCGCTACAGTTACAGATCCCTTTCCTCTTCACAATGTAGTACATTGTCTTCAAGATTCTGTATATTTCTGCTTATAAGGAAGACGAAAATCTTGTTAAAAAGTGGTAAGTCCTACTAGCGTTGCATTCTAATTTTTCTGACTCATTCCTGGACATTGGGAAAGAGGATTTTGTATTCTAGCAGTAACAGGAGTTCTGGTGTTCTTACACCATAGCATGTCCATAAAATCGGAGTAAAACAACAGTCGGCGCTCGGTATCTCCAAATCTCCAATGCGTAATATACTAAAGAAAATTTTCTTGTCAACGGAAAATGGCTTCTAGAGTACCGTTCATGATATGAATATCATAGAATCGGGATTCATCAGTGAGTCTAGCTAGGCATTCTAAAGAAAACTTCTACGCTGTTCTACCATAGCCATATATCGGGTTTTCTAATAACGACTTGACAACTTTTTTTTTTTTTTAAATAAAAGACAAACCATTTGAGATATTTCAAAAACTTTATTATCGGCTTGAAGTTCAATCAAAACATTTATGAATGGAACTCGGCTTCGTTCATATGGCCACCGCGGGCACGTTTGTAGCGGTCGATTCGTTGGAACCAATTTTCAACGACTCGGCCACACATTTCGGCCAAAACGGAAGCTATTTCGCGTTCAATGTTGGCTCTGAGCTCTTCCAACATCGTCGGCGTGTTGGCATAACCCAATGACTTAACGTATCTCCACAAAAAATAGTCAATAATCAAGCGTCAAATAGTTGGCGTTAAATCGCACGAACGAGGCGGCCAATCGACTGGCCCATGTCTTGAGATAACACGCTCACCAATCTTACTCTTCAATAAATCGATTGTAGCGTGTACTATGTGGCTTGTGGCACCATCCTATTGAAACCACATGTCGTCCAAGTTCACATCTTTCATTTCGGGCCAAAAATAATCGGTGATCATGGCGCGATAACGCCGGCATGCAAACCGCACTAAACAGTTATTTTTTGTGGATAAAGTGGTGATTCATGAAGCACATATTTTGCTTATTGACGAACCCTTTGAGCCAAAAATGAGCTTCGTCACTGAAGATGATTTTGCGACTCCGAATATCTGTAGAAAATTTTTATAATTTGCAGACGTTGCTCGTTAGTGTACTCTACCATGATGAAAATGTTGGGCTTACTGAATAAATTGACAGTGACAGTTTGATGATTAGTGAAAGAGTGCGTTCACAAATTAAATTCAAAGTTGTCAAGTCCATATTGGAAAACCCTATAGATTCAGAGGAGCCTTCTCGGTGATAAGCTTCATGTCTTACCGATAGCTCCTTTACTCTACCTGAAAGACAGGAGTAGCTTGGAGGTAATATTGTTGGCAACCAGGTCAGACGAGAGTATAACGCTGTTTATTGGCTATCCTAAAAGTGCAAAATCCAGCCTCTTATAGGTATATCTTTGTCCATAGGAACCCAGCCTATGATTTGTAGCTGTGTATAGTCATATAGCATGGCATAGTACCAATCAGTGTTATTGTAAGGAAGCGATACGTGGTCAATAACATGATTCTAGATAAACTATTTACAATTCTTATCGTCATAAAGAGCTTGATTTGCATGCTACTGTCTTCTATAAGAGTGCCTTGATACTCGAGTCCGTCGATGATATTGTCATAGTCGTTTCCAACGCAGTGACTGCAGTATTCGCAATAGATTCATGATACAAAGGAATACAAAATATAATGTGTCAACAAACAATGAGTCCTGGCACATTGTATATACTGTGGACTGACGGCAACTACATTTTCGATGCCGTATATCCTGAATTTAAATTTTACACAAACAATAACATCAGCGTAGTACAAAATGTAAGTAAGTACATTCAGTAAGAATCTAACTAGTTGAGTCCTCTTTCAGTGAATAAATACGAGGATCTACGAAACACTCATCCTTCTTGTCCCATTGTGCGGATGACAACGGTGAGAGGATATTAGGTACCTCTCTTTCTTTTCTAGCTTTCCTAGCTTTCCTTCGACCGTGCATTTCAAGGATACCTTAACCTCTTGAGCGGGCACGGTCTTACCTGCACGAATAATGTTTCCATGAGTTATATAATGTATAAGTCGAAGTTGGTACACTAAAATTAGGCAGTTGCTCTGTCTGAGCTATGTTAGAATTAATGCCCGTATAACAGAGGGGTATAAGGTAAAGATACCAAAAAAGAAGGGAGGCAAATCTGTGCAGCAACACGAAACGAAGTCTGTCGTTGATAATAATGGCTGAAAATTCTTATCGGGTTCAAGTCCACAGGAGCTGTGGCGCCATTGGTTAAGTAGGACCAGACAATGGTCAAAAAGTAATCTTAATATAAGCTAAAAGGTCTTAGAATTAAAAAGAGACCTCAGCGAGAATAAGAAAACAAAAGATCTTGTTGGTTGTAAGATACTCGGCAACTTGTTAAACTCAAAATATTCTGTAATATTAAGACATTGACATTGACATGCAAATATCTCTACAATGTAGACCAACAATTACCTGAACGAGAAACAACTAAAAGCAAAATATTAACAACAGCCCCAACATCCACTATCTCTGTCTTAACTACTTCTATTCAGATGCAGATACACAAGTTCTTCATTTCCGTTTAAGTGAAGCAATTTTTCTTTCCATTATGGTCCTTCTGAAAACATCTGCATACGAGGCAACCGTGTGTATCACAATTTAAAACGACTTTACCTAATTGACAGAAAAGTCTTGCATACCACCCCATTGCAGGGCAGTGTCCCCAACTTTTTTTTTTCTTATTAAATCCATACATTCGTATTCGAACCAACCTAAGGTGTGAAGTATGCGGTGCACTAGAGGAGAATTCCCTCCCAATTGCAACACCGTACCGCCTTGAACTTCGTTGCTGTGGTGGACTGGTATTAACCCGCTGTGGTATCGAAACGGGCGACGATGTCCTTGGGCTAAGGAAGACATTTTCCGAGGTCCGTAAATCTGTCCGAACGCGTCTAGCACTATTTGGTGATGACATACTACACTCATTCTTAACAAATTCACTATAAAATAGATTTTATCATAAAAACTATACGAATATCGCTCGTTTCATTACACACTCTTATTTACATACGCACGAACGTAATTTCAAATCATCAAACCCATCTAAGGTACTCATATCACAATGCAAATTCATTTTCGTTTTTTGTTGTTTTAACAGAGAAATTGAAGGAAAAATTAATTCGGAAATACGAGCTGAAAAGTATGGAATAAAATTTTGCACCACTTTTACAGCATGGAATTGGGAAAAAACTAAACTACGCGTCGCGGTAGTAAAATTAGAGGCCATCCCTGTTGGATGACACAATCGGCGCAGGCGAAGTATCGCCAGCAACTTTCCACCTTACCCACCCAAAGGGATGATGTCAATTGTTGTGGGGTGATATGTTTTTGATATGATTCAAATCTCCTTAGCAACATGTTGATAAACAAAATAGAAAATCAAATGAAATGAATGTCGTGTGGGTGTTTCGGTGTTTTTTTTATTTTTTTTTATTTTATTTTGAGAGACAGATAATTTCTTGGCATGCACGAAAGAGCTCTTGCAGACTATTCCTTAAAGAAACTGACAAGCGAAGGGGGAACTACTTGTTGGATCAATGTTTTGTCGGCCCCTCGCATAGAAGTTACTTTTCGTTCACCCCATCGAGGTCGAGGGTTGTGTTTAATCAATATATGGATTCGTCGTAAAAGATTCAGCCGACTGGTAGCTGAGTTGATGGCTTCTTTAAACGGAGACGTGGTTTTTTTTTTGTCATAGACCTGGGAATAATCTCCACTTTGTTGACAAATCGAATTGGAAAATGGCCAAAAATTGTGCAGAATGGAATGACAGTGAGGACTAGACTAAGTGGAAGATAGAATCACACAAAATGAATTTTTAAAATAAATCATCCTATGCAATGCAAGTAAGGTCTGCAATCGTTATTTTCTCAGTCTTTGGATGTCGGGAAAAGTAGACATAAGAATCTTTTAGGACAAACAAACAAAAAGTGATAGACAGCCTGTGTGCTATCGGAAGATAAACAGGTCACAAACTCCAAAAGAGTATTTTTTTTTTCCTTTAGCAGGAATCAATTGTTTTTTTTTTTTTATCAATTCGAATACAGGCAAACCCGTTGTGTCTCCGTTACATTGAGAACCAAATCTAAAGCGCCAAATTTTCTAAGAAAAAAACTTTGAAGTCTTGTTGGAGTCAAAAGAAGGCGTTAATTTGGGTTGCGAAGGATGTGGAAACAGGATGTATGGTCGATGTAACTACATATTTTTTTTGTCAGAACAATCGAATCATTTCACAGGGCTTGCAGCGTGATGAAATGGGAGCCAACTGCATAAATGCCTTACACATATGAATAGTTCTGAGGACAGGAAAAGCTATTCAGCCGCCGTCTACTGGAGAGAGCGGTGAGCTCTACGAGCAAAAAAGTTAAGTATGAACATCGGCTTCTCGATGGAAGTCAAAAGAGCACAAGCGAAAAATCTAAGAAACTAAGAAATGTTAAAAGAGGAAACGAGAAGGTTTCAAGAACCTGCCGAGTCAACAGAGTGTAAGGATGAACAAGTCTACCTATTAAAAGATTCGCAGTGAATGGGAAGGATGAAAGGAATATTTCTGCGGCGACGATCAATTAATATCCTGCTGTTTAATCCACATGGCCTCGACAAAGTAAGTATACTCGTAGTCATATCCAGAGTTAAGTGTGACAAAATTGCTGGTATTGTAGTCGTGGAAGATGACTTTGCGAGTTACATAGACCTTCTTATCTGCGCCAACTACAAAGGCATAAGTCTCCTCAAATTTGGTCTGTGTGTAATCTCCTAAAACCTTTTATTAATCAACTGGTTGTCAGTCATTATTGGTGTGGTTTTAGGCCTTAAAAGTTCTATCTATCGACTAGATTTTTTACATTACAACAGAACTTGGAAAATACCCTCGAAATCCAAAGCCATACCCACCAACTGTTTATCGTTTTGAAGACCACATCTGATAGCATATATTGGGAAAATTTATTTGAAGCCATGCCCGATCTTAGTTTATCAAGTAAGGGGCTGTAATAATTTTATCGAGATATTTGAAGTCAGAAAAAAAATTCGCTAAGGCGATCCAATGTCATTCGATTTCTTTAACAATAGAGGTGCAATATTTTAACGTCTGTACCTGCTTATGCGGATGACATAGACATGGGTTGTAAAGGACAGCGAGCTGTTTGTGAGGTATTGGCAAGAATTGAAACTGAAGCGGGGAATGTGGCTATGGCGTTATGCGAAGGAAAAACCAAGTACTTGCTGTTATCAAGAAAAGACATACAAATTTTACGATTCGGACAAAACGTCACATTAGACAGATATAACTTCGAGGCAGTCAAGAATTTTGCTACCCAAGATCTCCAGCTGATGTTAACAACACCAGAACCTAAGAGGTCACTCTTGTTAATCATTGTTTTTTTTTTAAGGCAGGTGGATTAGCACAATAACTACAGAGACTAGACCGTTGTGTAAACTGGACTATCTGCGTCATGAATTTATTTGAAAAACTGGCCAGAAACGTCGATACATATTCAAGAAGTCGTTGCTTTAGCATACTATCTTGAGGCATGTCGCTGTTGGCCAAGTATGTTAGCAAGATGTGTTTACTTCATCTGATGAGCTTTGATCCCAAGTAAAGTAAAGATATTTACTGCTGAGCTGTGATCACCATCAGAATTAAAAAAATCAAAATGTTATTTTCAATGCCTATTCTGGGACCTAAGCCAGAAAGTATAGGGACTTTCACTAATCATCAAACTGTCACTGTCAATTTATTCAGTAAACTCAACATTTTTATCATGGTAAACGTCTTCAAATTATAAAAATTTTCTACAGATATTCGGAGTCGGGGACTGCAACTTTAAGAGCGTTAACTCCAATTTTCGGTCTTAATCTCGCCCTAGTAGACAGGCAATAACAAGTTTAGTGCAAAAATTTGAGTCTACATATTCGTTGTGTGATGTTGCCGTGTCAGTGAGACAACGGGTTGGTCGAAATGTCGAAAATATCGGTGCTGTTCAGACGTCCGTAGCAAACGATCCAAATCATTCAATTCCACGGCGTTCTCAAGAATTGGGCATCGCTCAGACCACATTATGGCGAGGATCTTGGTTTACACCCATAGAGATCAAGCTGACTCAAGAATTGAAGCCGATGGACCATTTGAAGCGACGTACGTTTTCCGATTGGGTTCTGGAGAAGATGCGCCAAGATGATGAATTTCATCGCAAAATTATCTTCAGTGACAGAGCTCATTTTTGGCTCAATGGGTTCGTCAATAAGCAAAATATGCGTTATTGGTCGGGAGAAAACCTACATGTGCTTCATGAGTCACCACTTTATCCACAAAAAATAACTGTTTGGTGCGGTGGGCCATATTTTTTCGTCGACCATAACGATCGTCACGTTACTGTGAATGGTCAGCGTTATCGCGTCATGATCACCGATTATTTTTGGCCCGAATTGGAAGATATGGACTTGGACGACATGTGGTTTCAACAGGATGGTGCCACAAGCCACGATTTATTGAAGAGTAAGTATGGTGAGCGTGTTATCTCAAGACATGGGCCAGTCGATTGGCCGCCTCGTTCGTGCGATTTAACTCCGCTTGACTATTTTCTCTGGGGCTACGTTAGCCATTAGTTTATGCCAACACGCCGACGACGTTGGAAGAGCTCAGAGCCAACATTGAAGGCGAAACAGCGGCCGTTTCGGCCGAAATGTGTGGCCGAGTCGTTGCAAGTTAGGTCCAACGAATCGACCGCTGCAAACGTGCCCGCGGTGAGAACGTGTCGAGTTCCATTCATTGTTTTGATTGTACTTTAAGCCAATAATAAAGTTTTTGAAATATCTCAAATGGTTTGCCCTTTTATTTAAAAAAAAAGTTGTCAAGTCGTTATT
This sequence comes from Volucella inanis, assembly GCA_907269105.1. Lineage (NCBI taxonomy): Eukaryota > Metazoa > Arthropoda > Insecta > Diptera > Syrphidae > Volucella > Volucella inanis. Next base: position 92,823,598 of record OU026154.1, read on the forward strand.
CGAAAACCCTATATTAAGATAAAGTACAATGCAGTGTCCTTCTTGTATATTTCTTTAACCAGAATTGTTCAGTCTTTTCTAAAGAGATGAGTAATCGTTTTAATGTTAAATCACTCGTTCTGCCTGAGCGTAAGATGGAGCCTCTTATGCCTAGAACACTTTCAGCAGGAGAGTCACTGAACTCACACCGGGAAGCATTCGATCGATCTGCTGGCAACCTGGAGAGTCATGCCATCTGCACTTATTTCCACATAAAATACAACTGTCAATGGAAGTTTTAACGTAGGTTTGGCTCCTGAGATACTCTTCTTTGAGACATGCATAACAAGTTCACCGATCATATTTCCCGTGAAGACTTTATGAAATGAAACCAATCATAAGTCATTCAGTCTCCTGAATGCATTCAGAGAATCCTAGGATTTTAGAACCAGTTTGAAAGTTGTGAGAGAGTCCAGTAATATCTTAACCGCAACTTGGCTGTCGCTACATGCGCAGATACTTCACCCTATCTACCCGATCTTCACAACCATAGGGATTATGAATGACTATACCTATAGATGGCGAATGACTAACAAAGACCTCGAAAGAGCAGCGCCTACCGATGGTTACTAGTCCGCAAAATAGCAAGTAAGAGCCACTGTAGTCAACAACCTAGCAGCTCTGTTAGTAAGCCTTACTTCCACCTCCTCGTGATGTCATTTGGGAATTTCTTCGGAAATGGCGAATGGAAAGAGGATGGATGGCGAGTTTCGTGCTGGGTCTTTGGCCGAGCGAGCCATAACCGTAAAAAAGATAACTGCTACGAATCGGTAGCCTCAGATGCGGACGAGTAACTTGTTGACGACCTTTGGCTATGGAATAAGGACAACGATTGGATCCCGGTTCGTTGCTGGAGAATACTAGTCTCCAAAAAAAAAAAAAAAAACCCCGTCATGCTCATGCCAACTCCAGCTGCACGGAGAAACCTCATATCCCGGAAACCTCACAGTGACGGATATTGACGGCTAAATTCCAGAGGAGAGTAAGAAAAGTCACCATCATACAGTGTTAGACTCTAACTGAAGACGCGGATAAAAAGGACAATTTTTACAAGCAGTTATGTGCCGCTCACAATCAAACGCCTTATCGTAGTGGTGATGTGGGATTTCAATGCCAATGTAAGTAGCGACAACATTATTATGCGGAGTTCGCGGACTTGGAGAACGGAATAACAAGGGCTAGGGGTTTGTGGACTTTTTCAATGCCAATCGCCTAGTCATTGAAGGTACGCTGTTTAAACATAACTAACACCTGCCACAAGATTAGCTGTATCTTAAATGACAGGTAGCACACATCCAACCAGATAGATCACATTGCAACCAGCCGTCGCTTTAGAGATTGTGTTCTAGATGCCCGAAGCAGGCGAGAAGCAGACATTGGACAAGAACGCGATTACCTTTTATGTAAGCTCATGTACGCCTTCGTACTGCGTTCGTCAACACCAACGGCTCAAACTTGCTTAAAACAATCAAGATCAATACCGACAAACTCAGGGATCCGCAAGTGCGCCAACAGTTGGGGGATCAGCTTGCCTTAGAAGAAGAAGCAATCAGCAGCACAATGCAGAGTAGCGTGGGCGACCACTAGAATCCTGTGAAAATGTGTTTGCAACTGGGGCAAACACCTATGTCGGTTAAAGGCAGAAAAGTCACCGCACATGGCTTTTGGCTGAAATCTGGAGATGGATGGATAAGCGTACATCAATCAAATCTCGGATTGCAGCCGAATCAGCAGTAGAGAGAACCAATCTAGAAGTCCAATATCGTGTGAAGAGAAAGTAAGTGTAGCTTAATGTAAGATGTGACAAGCGTCAGTACATCGACACACTGGCTTCAAGGGCGGAAGAAGCAGCAAGTAGGTATGACAGTACCTAAAAAATCACCAAGGAGCTCACTGGTAGTCGAAACTCCAAACAGTGAAAAGTATATGTAGATAGTAATCTACTGATTTCGGATGAGGAACAACTCACTAGATGGAAAGAACTTAGATAATGGCGCTATGATCTCGAATTCGAATAAGTTCTTTGAGGCAACATCCGCCCATATGCAGAAAGTGTGATAGTGAAGAATTTCCGCAGGAGTGGAAACGAGGGATAATCATTAAGCTACCAAAAAGGGAAACCTTATAGAGTGTATGTGTGCTTCCAGCCGTAGTCAAAATAATGGCTACGCTGTATCCTCCAGCATCGACCACATAAACACCATACGGATCATTATAGAGCAATTTATTGAGGTGTTCGTTACATTTACTGCTTATTGGCTTCGAGAAGGCTTTCGACAGTTTAAATCGAGATGCCATATGATTGGCCTTACGCAGGAGAGCTATCCTAGGAAAACTCATAGCTATTTTAAAGATACATACGAGGGCGGTAAGATGTCTGCGGATTTTGAAGTCCAAACTAGAGTACGTCAGAGTTATATACCGTCAGCGAAATAATCCCTGCGGCATTAACGAAAGGCAACTATAGAATTCGATGGACAATAATATCTTACCCTAAACACTTTGACTACGCTGACGATATTTGCCTTCTCTCACATCGGACAATTTATCTTCATTTGATATCCCTCAATCTGGCAGCAGAGGCGAACAAATTGGAGCTCAAAACGAACATAGCCAAAACAAAAGGCTTTCCTTCCCACATCCGTGCTCAACTTAAAATTGCCGGACAGGAGGACGGTAAAGTTGACAACTTTCTATAATTAGAAAGTGTGGTTTCGGATAACCGGGGTGGCACCGGACAGGATGTGTGCAGCAGATTCGGAAAGGCTAAAACTGTTTTCGGAATACGATCCAAAATCTGGAAAAGCAAAGCAAAAATCGAATTTGTTATTTCACGGTAATATGAGTTCTGGTGTCATAGCATCAGTCGGTATGACCACAGTCAAAAGACAGTTGGCGCTCAAGGTAATCAAAACCCAAGTAAGTTTTGTACTAAAGATCACTTCTTTTTCCGATGGAAGATGGCTTCTAATGACATGAATTTCAAGGTGTGGGAGATTCACCAGTTCATAAAAACTAGATCCGAGTACGCTAGGGAAGCCCTCACGCATCCGAAATAGACCGTTCATTCGGTCAAACGTAGCAGTGACGTATTATTTTAAAAATTGTTCGACCGGCCAACCGTATTGGTCGTATCATATATGTGCAGATCCAAATAATCCTTTTCTGTAAGAAGCCCCATGTCTTGACGAAACTCCTTTTACACTGTCAGAAAGCTGACAGCGCTTCGCAGGTTTTTAACGCCACATGCCTAGTCCAAAGCCATTTGTTACCAAAATAAGACTAGATGAGTCAGGAGAGTCAGATTTTTGCTTTTTGTAAAGAGGAAAGTCTCAATTAAATAAAATAAAAACTTATCACTCCAATGTGCAGATAGGGAAGTGAGTCATACCTAGATGTTATGGTTTCATTAGAAGCTTTGTCCAGGTCTACTACAAAAGAAGAGCCGTATTTCTTTTCCGAGTCTTAGTATGCCTACGAGAATGGATTTTCTACTTTCGAGTGTTTTGGGTGTGAAGAAGCGCCAATACATCTTCTGTTTCGCCAAGTTGACCAGGAGTCTGGAAGATGGTATTATGCAAATTACGCTAAAGCTTGCTGCGTGCAAGTATTTCATCCTTTTCCATATCGCAGCGCTTTGCTTGAATGAAAACATCATCTTCTTTGGTTAGCTCCACGGTTGATTAACACAGTCTTTACACCCAGCACTCGGGCAGTTGCCAATGACATTCTTCTCAAATTCAGAACGTCAGAGAGGAGATAGCGCCAGCCTTCGGGGTTTTTGTGGACATCGATTTTTCTGCGACATAGAAATTGTGTCCACGCGAGTTATTGCATTTGCTGATTGTAGTTCCGGTTACACTCCGGACACATCTTTTAATATTGGCTTTAAAGAAATGATGTTCAGAAGTAAAATGGTTTCTTACTACATGGTTGAGGTAAACTATCATAGAATTTGAATCTATCAGACAAAAATTTGATGTAGGCAATCATTAACGCTTTCTACACCATCAGATACTCCTGACCTGCGAACGTATAAAGTTATCGACTCTTCTTAATTTTGGAAATTAAATTCAAACTATGTTTTAACGGCTTGACCTCTATTTTTTTTTTACTAAATAAATTTTGCAAATTACCTAAAAACATCTCATTATAAGGTGTCTCTAAGCATTCATTAACCATCTATGCAAAGAGAAACCTTCATGTTGATTAGAATATTTTGTGAAAGTCCCTCAGTATATCTTGCGGATTCTGTGATCCAAAATATTCCGCGACTTTCAGTAATAAAATTGAAATTTACTTTCGAAACCGACAAAATTTGCATTCAAATTCCTTTCACTCTCCAAATTGTGCATTGTTATTCGTATCTTTTTGAAGTGCCTTACATTGTTCTTCTTATTGAAATTTGTTTCGCCATTGAACAGAAATGCAATTCACTTCCTTTCTCCATATTGAAATGAGATACTATTAACTGGGGAAAAAAAAAAAAAATAAAATAAAAAATTAAAACGAAAAAACCCATCGAAACGAACCCTTTCAAAACTGAGAGATGATTACCATCAACATCATCAACATCACTACTTCCATTACCCTTTTCCACTTATCTGTACCTGTCGAGTCTATCGCAAGCAATCTCTAGTTGGCTGGCTCTGCATGTCTAAACCGTAACTAGTGCAGAACAATGGGAATCGAGTAATTTCGTGCAAAACGCATCCACAAGATACAGAAAGTATGTATTCGTCTGTATTGTATTTACAATACCTCAGCTGAACTTAAACCTTTCACTCAGTTTTTGTAATCATCAAAACTGCATCTACCATCCGGGATGGATGGTAGGTTAAATGGTTCCGGTATCGAATCCACGTGTCCGTTTAGTAGATAAACAAAGTATTAGTAACACAAAACCGAAAATCTGTGTCAGTAGTGAATTATACCGAGATTTATGATAATTACCACGAAAATATGTTCAAACTCTCTAACACGAAGATACATATCCACAACTTCAAATTTTCATCTCTGGCAAAAGACTCTTTTATTCGATATCGGAGCTCTGGTAAAGATTTAATGGACCACAATAACGAATTTCTAGTATCGCCATTAGTATCGTCATCAACGATGCAAAGAGAAAGAGTGTAACGACTCATTTGAGGATGAAATATTCAAAACTGAATTGATCCACGGGCTATCACCTCTGACGAATATGGTATGGGTAACTTTTGGGAATACAGTCACAGACAGATATATGGTATAAATAAATAAATGAATATATAATGAGCTTCTAGGCGTCAGTTGGTAGAACAAGTTTTATTTGAATTGAAAGGTAGTAAAGCCCTTTTTCGGCAGCGTAATTAATTACCTGCGATAGCGGTTTTAATGTGTGTTAGATGACGTTTGGTTTTTAATTAATTCAGTTTTACGGTGTAATTTGATTGGAATTATTCTTGGTTGGCAAACTCTAACAAAAGTAAGTTAGATTGTGAATTATAGGATCGGAATGATATGCCTCAGGAGTATCTAATTGGTCCCATACTGTTTCCTTTAATGTTTTTTTTTTTAAATATGAATAATATACATATAATAGAAGATTTATTGCGTCAAGAAACTCGTATAGATAAAAACAATCGATTTCTTTTGTTGGTTTTCCCAATTCATTTCGTTAGATAGGCGTTCTTCTGAAACGGAATCTAATCGATTGTTGTGCTTACCTAAGCATTTTAAAGCATAATTCTTAGGAATACAATGGCTTAAAAGGTACTTAATTTATAGGGTAAGAACTTGAAGATTTTGCTGTAAAATCCGTTTGGATAATAGACTTATTTTGTCATGTACTTACTCATGATAATATTATAGAGAGATGTTTCGAGTAGACTATCTTGTTAGGATTTACTTGCTCGCTTTCATAGTTTTTTTTACGATCGGAATAAAGTTCCCTCACAACATATCATATACGGATATAAGTTCGCGAGGTATATAACTATTTCTTTGGCTTTGTATATGAAGTCATATACAAATTTTTCAAGCAATAATTCAAAGGAATCATTTGGGTGTGCTCATAATTTTTCGGTCACTTGGATATCTTAATCGTGTCTGTATTAGCAGTGCTTGTTGAGATTCCGTAAGCTAGCCCTTTTCGACGACTGTCACAATATCGGTATAACGCATTCTCTTTAGGGTTTTTAAAAGAAAGTCCGTAGCAGTGTTCAATGGAAGAGGTGTATTAATACAAGTAAGTAGATATCAACTTTCACTATTGCTCTTGTGCCTGAAGATGCCCCTCAGAATATTTGATGCCTTGAATTTATGTGCTCATATAGGAGTGATTATGGTAGGGGTAACTTTATTTACACATAAAGGAATAAAACAGTAATCAGAGGTTTGCATACGGGCCCTTTGAATTGGGTTGGGAATTGAAATATTCATGGACTGCACACAGAGAGTTTTATACATCCCACGTATTGTGTGAACATCTCAAGACTTTCTGAAAAACACCAAACGGCATCTTTTAGTGTTTCCAGCTCGGCAGATCACAATCACACCTGGGAAAATCCTGGAAAAAGTTGAGATACACTATTCCTTCATCGAATTCAAAGCCGCTTATGATAGTATGTATTGTCTTGAGATCTGCAAAGTGATCGCCAAATTCGAGATCTGGGCAAAACTTATCCAGCTATGCCAAGTGATGTTGGAGGGTAAGCCATGAAAAATGCAACATGCATCCAAACCATTCTAACTACGAATTAGATTTTCTGCAAGAATATTCACTGCCATTGTAGTCTTATAACATAAGGTGCGAGCAGCATCTATTCATTTGATGTGATATGGAGACTACATCGATATCATCGATCGCTCCATCTACGAGGATGCTCGGACGACCGAACTGCCATTATAAGTATGTCAGATGTCTTGGGATTGAAGGCTAGAGTGTTGTAGGGGGAGATTGGGTCAGGAGTCAGTTGAATAAGTAAGTACAAGCCGACAGTATACATACACTTGGAATGTATACTTGGATCAAACCTATTCTAATGGAATGAAAATTTGAAACAAAGAAAAAAGTTTGATATTGCGAATTTTATCACAGCCAAGTAGTCAGAGGTGAAGTAAAATGTGCCACCTATGCAAGAGGACTTACCTAAATAAAGCGAAAAGCAGAAAGATTTCGGAAGAAAGACAGCGCGGGCAAAGAAAAATTAGGGAGGAAAGAAAGGGAAGTACCGATGTACGTTCGTTTTAAATGTTTGAAGGTTATTATGGTCAGGAAATTAAGAGCTTGACGGGGTATTACATAAGCGAGATGCACGTTTTAGGAACGAATCAAGATATTCTTATGTACGTGAAAGTGAGTTTGAGGGTTAAATGACGAGTATTCATAACATGACCGAGGTGGTGGAAATAGCGGTAGAGTAAGGTGAGACTGAAGACATTTAATTGGTGTTCCAGATTGTTAATTGACTGGGTGATATTGGCATCAATTATGAGTCTTATCGCACGGTACCCAATCCAATATTCCAGTTGCAATATCAAGAGCAACTACCTTGCTTTCGCCAGATTAATGTACGCTTTGGTTTCACTTTTCGGTGAGACATGCCATCAAATCACCAATAGACCTCTTGCTACGAAAACCGTACTGCCGTTCATAGAGATGTTTTCGTATTTCGAGATATTTCATGAGCTGATGCTTTATCAGCGTTTCCGTGACCTTAGAAAGAAGAGTCGAAAGTACAATGGGTCTGTAGCAGAAGAGGGTACAATATTCGTCTGTTTTAGAAACGGGCTGGACAAATGCTCTTTTTCACCTTCTCAGAAAGAGTCCTAAGGAAGTAGGATCGATGGAAAAGCTTACGCAATGTTTTTGCTAGCGTGGTAGAAAACCTCTTACTTTTAGAAGTAGGGGAGATATGACATCTGGATTTGTATACTACCTTGATCATAAAGTTCCCGGTGACGTCACCGTGTGGCGCTCCCATTGTTCTGATTTGAGTTCTGTTTTTTTGTTAAGTTGGTACATCGGTTGTTGGCATTCCCTCTAAATCTTAGCATCATAGCTTGACATTTGCAAAAGTTACGTAGCCAAGAGTACATCTATCTCTATGTGTGTTGGCGATTTTTTACAATTTTAGAAATGGATTTAAATTTTCAACAACGAACTGGTCGTAAGTCCATCGGAGATGATGGACGCAGTGGCAGACCATCGACATCGAAAACCGACGAAAACATTGATAAAGTAAAAGAAATGTTGGTCATTTGTTGATGTTGAAAGATAGTGGAGGACTTGAACATTGCCTATGGATCCGTGCAAGACATTTTGGTTAATGATTTGTGTTTCCGTCGTGAACCAGCAAAGTTGGTGCTAAAAGACCTCAATTTCATGCAAAAAAGAGACCGTGTTAACGTCGAAAAGAGATAATTTGAGAGGCTGAATCCGATTCCACATTCATCAAAAGGACGGAGACGAGACGTGGGTTTATAAGTACGACATGCAATCTAGACATCAAATGAGACGAGACCAATAAAACCACGTCGTTTTCAGTCAAAAAAGAAGGCAATGTTCACGGTTTTCATGGATTACAACTGAATTGCATGAATTTTGGCCAGAAGGACAGACAGTAAACAAAGAGTATTATTTGGGCGTTATGAGACGTTTGCGTGTGGGCATAAAACTCGTGGATTTTGCTCCATGATAACGCACCATCGCAAAGTGTTATCATTACTCGTAATTTTTTGACGAAAAATGCAACAAATACCATCCAAGTCGGTGCCTGTATTTGGCTGATTTAGCTCCCTGTGACTTCTTTCTGTTCAATCGAGTTAAAAAACCACTACGGGGAAAAAATGTTTCGAGGATTGGAACAGGTGCTGGCATAAGTGTGTTGCAGTCGATGGGGATTACTTTAAAGAGGACAATATAGATTTAGATAAATAAACTTGTATTTTTGATCAAGGTGATATGTCGAGATCTTTAAGTATTCTCGCTACATCACGAGTGCGAAAGTGGATTTGTCCCATTTGACGCACTCAAGTGCAGCCGGAGACAAAGCAAAATCTGAAAGTTTGAGTTTGAGCTGGCCAAAAAGTGTGCAGCAAGCAGATTGGCTTTGTTTATAAAACTGACAACTGATTGTCATTGTAAATGAGCGTTTAAATTGAAGATGAGGCAGAATTTCTGATGTTTTTGACGAACGAATAAAAGATTTTACTTCCTTTGGGATATTGTATTTTTTTCCACAGTTGTTGGTCTCACTAAAATTTCACACGCTTAAGAAAGACGTTGTAGGCATTCCTGGCTCGTTTTAACTTTTTTCGGTTTTCCCTTGTCTGGTTGGTCTTGAAGGACTAAAATAACATTTCTCTAACTCTGACAGCCTGTTCAAAGCTCGAGTCGTACCATGCCTATCCTTTTGGTTTGATACTCTTCATCCAATGGGGGATAAGAGATCTCATTCCAAAGAGAATAGGTTATGTGATCATATCAGCAGCGGCATTAAAGTCATTATCGAGGAAACATAATGACTAGTTAGAATTCCTTAAGAAGGTGGTAAGTTCTTGTATTGCCGTACGGTTCTTTAAGGAATCTTTTCTCTAACTGTGATATGACACAATGTTCCGACGAGCATAGGGAGGAGAGTTATTGTGATGATGAGAAGTTAAAGATAAATGCAGAGTGTTGACGGTATGACGTCTGGTATTCACGTGGGCAGGTTTACAAGCTGGGTCTTTATTGAAAAAAACTTTTGATCTGACCGCAGGTCTACAGCTCGGAATGAATCTTCCTAACCTCATCACTAAATCACAGTAGTGCTTCCAGAAAATGGTAAACGGAAAACTTGGCAAGAGAGGAACTTACGTAAGCGTAATAATTTACGTTAGGTTAGTATAGATCTAAGTTATCTTGACTTCGGGATGGCGATTAACGCAGAGCGCTCATGCAAGTCTGAGCTTACTGACATGTTCCCTAAGTAGGTAATTTTCTGATAGAGTCTCCATCAAAGTTCTGAGTTATTTTCTGCTAAGTTTGAGATTATTTCTATACAAATTTTTGATAAAAAAACGGCCGTGATTCTATAGATATCCAATGACCACATAAATTTAAATTATAATTGTATATTGTGTAGCTCATCTGGTAGTTTATTTCCTCCTAAATCACAATGTCCTGCTTTTAGGGTAGGGTCTGCGCGAAAAATCCATTGTTTTAACTCTCAATGTTTAGTATAGAGAGGATAATTTATCTATGCAAAAAAGGAGTTCCTTACTTACTAGCTTACTTAGAAAGTGCTTCATTCCGGGTTGGATTTGAGCCTCAATCGATAAATATGCACAGTTACGGCGGTATTTAGTCAACTGCAACTTAGGTTGAGGTTCTTTCGGAACTCTGCGCGGCACTTAATACAAGGTCTTGCTCTATTACTGTAGTCTCTTGGCGTAGAAAAGAAAACTATTTAGACTGAAGCGTTGGTGTTCATTTCATATCCGTACTGATACATATTTTTCCTATCGAGTCGGAAGTTGCTGTACCGCTTACAGCTCGTTGTATATTTTCCCTTTTAAAACTCGTCATATGGGGACAGAATCATTTCAATGTAGTCTTGCGTTAAAAGTGACCAAGGATATCTGCATTCGCTTTTGCCGACTATTCCATAAAGAAGGTAATCTCTTTTACATTTAGGCTGTCTTTTGTGGCATTATGTATGAATTTTCGATATTGTGTCAGCCTTTTTTTGACAGCTTATAAATACCAGCTGTGTTAAAAAAGTAAGGTGACTTTATATTTTTATAAAAAAAAAAATTATTAGTTCATCAATAAAAATGTTGCCCTCTTTAGACATAATAAACTTGTGCCAACGCTTTCTCCAATCCCCGAAGCACTTTTTATAAGCACTTTTTGGTGTAGCTCTGAGCTCTTCCAGCGATGTGATAAAATATCACTTCGATGGAATAAAAGCTCCAACCTCCTTAAATCCAACGAACTCACACACATAAACGACTCTATCAATCTTTTCCGTACTGATCTCGACTTGCTTTTTCATCCTCCTCCAAAACAACACATCACACCCCGCATCCATCAGATTCTACGCTCAATGACCTGACAGTAAAAATTAGGAGGAACTCATAGCAACTCGGTAGACCGTTGCCGAAATCGGTAAAGAAGTGAGATTGGCTTCCCACAAAATCTATGGAAAACCCGATCAAATTCAGTTCCAGGCTAGTTCCCCGTACAATTTCTGAATTCATAATGAATTAATAGACACGGAGTCTCACTTGCTATCATATACTCCTCTCGCCACCCTAACAACGGAAACCGAAACCGTTTTGCCTTTACCAACTAGAATCCCGCTGATGATTTCCACTGATCACTCCAATAGTTCCTGCAGCTTCAAAGTCAACATCCCAAATAAATCTTCGTGGTTGTTCCCTACTCCCCCTGGTAAGGCAACTAAACCTGGGAAGATAAGTATCACCAAATGCTCTGAGGAACGAGAAAACGCACATTTCGAGAGTAATGAAGGTTTCAAAAATTAACGTAGTTTTAACGATAAACCTAAAAAAGACCCTTCTCCAACTCCCAGACCCTTTGCTAACATACATGCTACCAAAAAACGAAGCTCTAATCGCGATCCTAATTGGAGCTTCAAATCAAACTTATTCCCCAATTTAAGTCCTCCCACTTCACTTATCCCACACAAAGCCCTTACACACCAATCTTCTAATCCCCTAATTCCGCCTGTTCTACCGAAGCCCCCGAGGAAATGCGTCTCTTTCAACTTAACCCCAACCACCCATATTATCTCTTCTCAACCTTCTACGTCACCAAACCCAGCTAGCAACTCATTTCCTAACTTCGACCTTAAAACTGGTCACTCATTTAAGTATCTTAATTTTATTAACTCCCATATCCTAAACCCCACATATCATCCCACGTCCAACTCCATATCCAACCATTTATCTACATCTCCCTCCTCCACTGCTCCTATTCTTGAACCCCTTTTCCCTCCCACTGTTAAACTAACACAGAAAACCGATGGCACTACAGAAAGTCGATATGCACTCCCTAGGCTTAGAGAAAGAAACACATATGAAAAAACTCGTCTCTTTCTTGCCTATCTACATGACAAATCGGACTCGGTCTGCTGCGAAGAGAAAACCAAAACCAGCGCCATGGTTTCCATCCAGCAGGAAGGACTCCCTACCGACCCTATCAGTCTCAGGAACATTTATGTCAGGTACCACGAGATTTTTAACCTCTCAGAAAGTAGTAGACGACCTTGCTGCATTCGACCAGTACGTTCACTCTAAAAGAGTCTCACACCTACAGCGAAGCCGAGCCGACCACGACAAATTTTTTCGCCCATAACGTGCCTCCCTTGCTAGCCCGTTAACCATACTGTCTCACATTTCCACCCCAAAACATCCCTCTTACATTTTATTACCAGAGTGTAAGAGGTCTTCACTCTAAAACCAATGCTGTCTTACGTCAATCGCATGCTCGTCCATTTGATATTTACGCCTTGACCGAAACCAATTTGATTCCCGATATAAAGAACCAGGAATTGTTCAACCCTACTTTTAATGTATTTCGCGACGACGATCCTACCCGCACAAACGATGATACCCCCTGTCGAGGCGTCCTACTGGCGATCCACAACAGCCTTAACTCTTCTCTTATTACAATATCTTCATCTTCTAAAGCCCACTTTGTCGCAATAAAAATATCATTCCCTCTCAAGTCCCTTTATGTTATATGTTGCTACATCCTACTAACTCAACTTATCGAATCTTACCAACTTGTTATCGTACGATCGACAATTTAATTGACCTGTCAAACTCTATTGATGATATCCTTATTTTCGACGACTTTAATCTCCCTCAACTACAGTGGACTCCATCAGATGAACAATCGTTTTTTATCACTTCAAATGCCAACTCAGCTAAGGAATGTCACTTCTTAGATCGCTTAACAGACTCAAGTCTATGCCAAGTTAGTGGTATATCCAATTATATGGGTAGGCCTTATTTTCACAACAGATCCAATTAACTCCTAAGTCTCACTTTGTCCTCTATCTCTTTAAACAATCGATAACTACCACCCCCCTTTCTACTTTCATTTTTTTATAACTCTTCATTCCAGTCCACTCCCTCCTCAACTCTCTCATCACGCGACTTTCATAAAGCAAACTTTCACCAAATCAGTGACTATCTCATCAGATCCCTCTTTAACTTTCACAACCTATGTATAAATGATGCCTTATCCATTTTTTATAGAGAAATATTTAATTCTTTTTCCCTTTACGTTCCGTTTTCCCGCCTTAAAACAATGGGTTGTTTTTTGCGTACCAGATCCTTTTCAGACTTGTGGAGTTCCACAAGGCAGCCATCTCGGTCCCCTTCTTTTTATATTAATCACAAATAATCTCGATATGATCATCAAACACTCGTCTGTCTCCCTTTACGCCAACGATACCAAATTATACAAAACCATTTCCTCTCCCCATGACTTTTTCCTCCTTCAACAAGATCTTGATAGTTTTTTGATCTAGTGCCTCAAAAATTCTTTGGAATTTAATATCGCCAAATGCCGATCCATCACCTTCTTACATAAGCAGAACCAATCTCCTCCCCGACTCTATCTTCTCAATAACCAATCTATCTCCTCTGTACAATCTCTTCGCGACCTCGGCATTTTGTGTGATAAGGAGCTCAACTTCCGTTTACATATGGATGAGATAATCCTCAAAGCCAAGTCTGCACAAGGTTTTGTAAAACGGTGGTCCAAAGAATTCAGCAACCCATACGTGACCAGGTCCAAATATATAACCTTTGTTTGCCCCCTCCATACGCCAGTCAAGTATGGTCTCCAAAACCGTCTTAACCATATCAACTTAAACACCCTTGAAGATCGCGAAATGCAGCAGACTTTCTCTTCATTCATCGACTCCTTTCAGGTTACGTTGAATGCGCGTCCCTTCACAACTCCATTTTCCTCAACACTAAGCCTCGTTATCTACATACCCCTCGATTCTTCTATCTATCTACCCAAAACACCTTCTACGGCACGAACGAACCAGTCTCCCATATGCTACGAAAAATCAACTCAAACCCTACCGCATCACTTCCTACCACAAATTCGTTATCCTTCACCACTCCAAACAACCTTAGTTTTAAGTTTTAGCTTAAGGTTAATTTTTAAGTTATATTATATATATATTATATTCGTCCTCACCAAAATTAAAACATCCGAAAAAATTACATTACACTAGCCGACCGATATGCCAACATCCTCACCAACTTCTCTTATGGTAATTCGACGATTTTCCAAAACAATTTTCTTCACAGCTTCGACGTTATCATCTTTTGGTTATGTGCTGGGGCGTGCAAAGCGAGGTTCGTCATTGGCATCTTCTCGGTCATTTTGGAAGAGCTTGTATCACTTGTAAACATTTGGTTTACTAAAGCTGACTCACCGTATATCACCGTCAACGTTTGAATCATTTAAGACTACTTTATTCCATTTCTGGCGCAAAATTTGATGCAAATTCTTTGCTCAATTTTATATGAAAGTCGCTGAGCACATCAAAACACGCCTTACCTTTCTTTCTTTTAAAAAACTAACTAAGTATGCTATATACTTGAAACTGTGAACATATATTTATATTATAATATTTCTATTGGAACCAGGCCGCTTGTTCAAATCCGGCTCGAAAGACCATGAAATGAGCCGCGTATATGAGGGCGTTCTGCATCGACAGGAAAAAATGGTTATCAGAAGGGGCAAGGTCTGGGCTATAAGGCGGGTGGGGTAAGACTTCCCATCCACTGTTTTCCAAATAGTTCTTAATCGGAATAGCAACGTGGGGCCGAGCGTTATCATGATGGAGAATTATTTCTTCTTGTCTGGTCGCATATTCCGGGCGTTTTTTGGCTACTGCTCTCTTCAAATGGATTAATAGTGTTCGGTAGCGTTGTCCATTGACGGTTTCACCCGGTTTTAGCAGCTCATAATACAGCACACCCATCTGATCCCACCAAATACAGAGCATTACCTTCGCGCCATGGATATTCGGCTTTGCCGTTGATTTGGCTGGTTGGCCGGGTTTCACATATGATTTTTTGCGCTTGGGGTTGTCGTAATGGATCCACTTTTCATCACCAGTAACAATCCGATGCAAAAATGACTTCCTTTTGTGGCGTTCCAGCAGCAGTTCGGACATGCAAAACCGCCTTTCGACGTCTCTCGGCTTGAGTTCATGTGGAACCCAATTTCCTTGCTTTTGAATATATCCAGCTGCTTTTAAACGTTTTGAAATGGCTGCTTGAGTGACACCCAAAGATTCTGTGAGCTCTTCTTGTGTTTGGCAACAATCTTTATAGAGTAATGCTTCCAGTTCTTCATCTTCAAACTTTTTTGGCTGCCCAGGACGTTCATCGTCTTCCAAGCCAAAATCACCACTTTTAAATCGTGCAAACCACTTTTGGCACGTTCGCTCAGCTAGCGCATGTTCACAATAAACTTCCACCAAAATACGATGACTTTCGGCAGCAGTTTTCTTCATATTAAAGGAATGAAGAAGAACTCCCAGCAAAAACACTTTTTCAGGCACAAAGTTCGACATATTTGAGTGAAAAAAAAAATTATTGTTGTTTACGCTTCAAATGAATGACATATACTGAAATGACGTACAATGACAGTAGCTTTCCAACGCATGTTTCAGTGGAATAATAACTGTGGAATAAGTTACGCCATCTCTTAGCAAACCGCACGAATTATAGACCCAATATTTGCTCGAAAAATTTCTTGACTAAGTACTTCTCCTCAGGGTGAATATTCTACTGCTGCCCGAGTTTTTAGGCCATGTCCAGGATTAGTTCCCCTTCATATGGTATCATCATCTTCTGTACAAAGTACATCCCAGCTTATCTGAAGTGTAGCCCACTTAGACAATATCTAAGCAATGTTCTACAGGATATGACTCATAAGTTCTTACAAGACAAAAGACTGGTCCTATTTTTAAGGTTATTCACACTTGGATGATATTTTAGCGCATGCGCTCGATCAGCAATTTATATTCATGTCTAAGGATTGCGATTGATAAGACATCAAGTGTTGAAAACTTTAAGGGGAGATTCTTTGACATATTTTGAGAGAAAAATCGTATGGGTGGGGGGATCTGAAATGCATCCCACTGAAATACAGAGGTTTTGACTTCTATTGAAAATAACACCTTTTACTTTTATGAGTGTATGGTGGTAAAATGGGGTATTGTTGAACTCGTAATTTCTTATAATTTATTACAGTACAGTGTTCATCAACTAGCAGTCTTGTCCAGTTAGTCCGGTCCTTAGCAAACTGTCTCCAGTTGCACATTCCAAAGCCGGTTGGGGTCCCCCTCTTGTTGTGCGCGCCACTTAAGATATCTTAGTCCGGTAAAATACTTTCGTATTTGAAGTAGAACTTGGATGATTAAGGCCTTATATTTTAGAGTCTCCTTAGTTCCTGGAGATAGGGCCTTACAATTCAATTGCCTTTTTAGCCCAAAGAAACAGCAATTGGCTGTTTTTTTATTTTTATTTCTACTGAGGTGTTGTTGGCAGAATTTATAGCAGAGCTAAGGTAGACAAAGCCCTTTACAACTTTAATATTAAATATCAGTTACCACTAAACTCATTTAGGCAGCTTCCAGTTCAATACTTGGGAACGGACCGGTGACAGCCCGCTGTGTTCTCCAAATAATGTCGACGTCAACAGCGTACCCTAGTTGTTGCACAGAAATTCGATAGATTGTGTCTCCAGTGTTCGCTAATGAGTTCCTCATGTTATAGAATTGCGCTGCCTTGTCTAAAACCTTTTTTGACATCAAAGTTATCAGTTAGGTCGTTACCGACTTAATCGTCATTCCAAGCAGATCGGCGAACTTGGCAGGGGTGCCTAAACTAGACTTGACTCTATATAGCTCGTCTCTATGAATACTGTTATAAAATTCGATGAAAAGATGGTGGGTATCGATTTGCACTTTTTGAGTTTTTTCCAAGATCTGCCGGAGTGTGAAGATTTGGTCGTTTGTGGACTTTCCTCGTCTGAAACTATACGATAGGGCCGATCAAGTTGCTGCCGAAAGGTATCAGACGATCCTTAGAATGGCAGATAAGATTTCATATCCGATGTTGAGGAAACTTATGCCTCTATAGTTCATGCAGTTGAGAGGTCTCTCTTTTTGTAGATCGGACAAACGGAGCTGAGATTCCATTCATCAGGACCACTTTTGTGACCAGATATGAGAAATGAGTTGTTGCATGTTCTCCACAAATTCATTTCTAGTAGCTCGAAATAACTTTACCAGTAAGCCATCAGGTCCAATTGGTCAGGTGAACAGAAGTATATGTTATTTTTCACAGCACTGACGGTGACTCTTTCAAGGTATCCTTTTTCATCTTTATAGGCTTGTGTATTGACTTTTTTGCCTTGGCACTTTCTTTTGACCCATTCCGTACGTTATTTCTGTAAAAAGTAAAGCCTCTTAATATCTTCTTCTGAAGAAGACGCCGATATTCTCTCCTATTCCTAGAGCTCACGAGCAGCTCTCGTTCTTTCGTCGCAACGCGGCTTTATAGGCTTCTTGTTTAGATGTATGTGCCTGCTGTCGGTCTTCATTAAAACAGAAATTTCCGGTATAGGTCAGGTGAAACCCAGCATATTAGTTGCAATGCCTCTGATGTCACGTTCCTACTGGTAGTCGCTACTTGATGCTGGCGGCAGAAGAGTTTTAAAAAGATTTCAGGATACGCGTCCGCCGAAGATTCTAGCGGTCTATTGATATTGCAGCTTTTCTACGTTAAGTCTTCTTACAGTAATATATATTTGGGACATCTGTACTAATACAGCACAAAAAAATACAACGATAATCGAATGTACGTTGCCCGCGAAATTTTAAAAGTCATCTTACTTTTTGAAGACACCTCGTATGTACTTAGTTTAGCTCTCATTCTACTTTTATAAAATTAGCCCTCAGTCTGTAAGTATTGCAGATGAAAGAACTCCCATGAATGTACATCAGCTTGTCTATTCTCGTTTTTAATATCAAACGTCTCGGTGAGTTTGCCTCAAAATTTTGTGAAAATTATGTTCTCATTGTCGCTCTGCACAATCTAACGACTTCCTTTAAATTGATCTGGAATCCGTATGGTCTGCAACAGAGAAAATATCTGCTCAGTTATGGACTAGTCGGATCTTAAACCGCACTCGTAGGGTTTTGTTTCACACAAAGTCTGATATAGGATGTTAATGATGTTACTGATGCCTCTATAGCTTAAGCAGCTTAGAGATTATTCTTGCTTGTATATTGGGCGAACGATGTATACCATATTTGCATTTATGAGCCATATTTTCTTTCAATCAAATTAACAACGCTCTCGTTTTAGTCATCCTCTGCCACCAGTTTCTGAGTTATGCCATTAGGTGGCCGTTGTCTTTTGTTCCTAGTTGGTCCTGCTTTTTGCTTTAATAGCTCATGTTTAATGATTTGTTTTGCCTTAGAAGCGCTTTTTTCTCATATTTGTATCTGTAACCCGATTGTAGTTTTTATTCGAACCAAGAGTGGTTGAAATCCAGCACAAGAATTGCAACATTCCTTTCAGTTTCTTGCCACTAGTCTTGTAAAGGCATTGACGAAAGGCTGAGGAATACTGAAAAATATGAGATTGAATATGCCAAGCCAGGCCCGTTATCTCCAAATTTGAACAATCAGTTGTTGCCTGTTTTTCTCTTAAATAATGATTCACATTGAATAGTGTGATATCAAAAACCATCTTTCGTTTGTAAAGTGCATATCATGTTGCGAATAGATGTTCCCCATGACAGATCTCAAATAGTTTTAGTTTGCTGAATAATCAACAGGAGATCAACATCAGATTTTTCTCCAACCGCAATCTCGCCCCCATAGTAGACAAGCTACTGATGTATTTCGTGACTGGCAATAGCTACATTGTCAGTATCAACGCTCTTGACTTATGAGTTTTCTACAATTTTTTTTGTCTTTCTATGTAGGTAAAGTCAAAATTCTATTAAAGAAACAATTAGCGCCACTTGATCATCCGCCATGCACTGCCCAGCCTTTACTCATGAAATTTTCGTAACCTTGACTGCCCAACACAAAATTAAAGTTCGTGTCTATTGGTTTCCTGAAATGATCATGCCTATGGTCTTTTCTGAACAATTAGAGTTTAATGAAACCAATAAACAAAGCTGTTGTCCATCGTAAAATTCCAATTTGACACAGTCATCACGACCATCTACTTCCATCATCACCATGACTGCCACAGCCATAATGATCTTTGAACTCATGATGACTCAGCAGCAAATGGAATTTTTTTTTTTTTGTATTTACGAATCTTCACTATAATTCAAGCAACATTCCACAAAGTGCACAAAGATATTCGTTTTTTCTTATTTTTGTTTTGCAACTCTGGTAGCTGGTAATTCTAGAGGTTCTGGTTTGCAGATCGTACCAGCATTTTTTGCTCTACGAGCATAAAATAGATTTAATGGTCCGTCCATCGTTTTGCCTCGTCAAGTTCTCTGTCGTCGCATTTCTTACAACCAGCATATGCTTCCCAAGTATCTTCATTTTGTATCTTTCAGCTAAGTTTGTGCATACTCGCATACGTACGAGTACGATATTTCTCGGAACAAACAAATAAATATAATTACAATGTGGCTGAGGTCTCTGCGAGATCGGTACCTCTACCCATCACACTGTTGGCGTACAAAAAAGCACACTCGAGATAAAGTTGATGACTGTACATGGACAAGGGAACGGGTCCAGGTATTCATAGAAGAAGAATGGCAATGGAAAAATGGTAATATTGCAACATGACACTGAGGTATTCCTGTCGGAGCGTTGATGATGGAATAGAATTTTGTTTCTGTTTCTGTTTCCTTGGCTACGACTATCCATGATCCATGATCTGGCAACTGCTATATGCTACTACCATGCTAGACCAAACAATCAACTGAGCGAGACTATGAACACAACGACGACAACAAGTACAACTACAACTAAGACACAAAATGACGATTGCAAGAAAATTATTTTTATTAATTCAGTTTTTGCTGCTTCATTCCTCGACCAGTATAATCATCATTGCCAGGGCATAGGTAGAAGGCAATCACTAGACAGAGTTGCCGATGAAATTTGCCTTTTACTGAGGTAACCGAGGTCCCATATAGTCAACGGGCTGCTTATCAGAATAAGGGTTGTAGGATATTGTATCGAAGTTGCGCAGACAACGTTACTCTCTTGTACCCATCTCACATTCTTTTATATTTTTGTCCTCTTTAATACTTAACTAGGCTACAGAGTTGGCCCGTTCTTAATGCCACTGATTGGATTAAAAAAAAAAAAAAAAACTAAGTACTAAGTACCGTGCATCATCTCTTTCAGGCAAAAATGCATCTATGAGCATCTATAAGCTTCCCGAGGAGTGGCAGGTACCTAGCCCTAATTCTAGTCAGCAAACTGAAGTGGAACATTTTGTAGGACGAAAAATAAGAGCTCTAGTTAATCTCTACTCAAATGTAATTTACAACACAAAGCCAGGCAATGGCTGTAGAGAACCTATCTAGCGCGTTTTGAAACTTTGGCGGCGACCTTACATTTCATTTTCCAAAATCATTCTCAATAAGATCAACTCCATCTTCACAAACAGTTCTAACATAGCTAGAGACGTTAGCATGAGGGTTCGCTCTGACGACATTTACACAGAAGACTCCGTCAGTTTAACTCCACAATGTAGTGATTCAGATGGATACCGAAAGTTCCGAAGAACTGCGCAGCTGATAAATTGGCCAAATTTTAATGTCGTAGAATGAATTTTAAACAGGTTGTCAACTCAAGTACTCTGTTAGGCTAGCAATAGATGGACTCAGCAGATCTGATAAAGAGCGCTGACTAATCTTAGGTCTGTATTTTTAAATTCACAAGCATAGGCACAGAACGTTATGGTTTAAAAGACAAGACTAAGCTATTGAATATTACCTTCAATGATTCTTACAGAAGTTGAAGAGATAAAGAAGAAGAGGAAACATATTCATGTTCCGCATTTACGTGAGGAATACCTGACATTAACACCCATTTGACTGTAATACCCAAGAAGTAGACGATCTTTGACAAACCTTGACTGCTATAACTGATGAGGCATAAGGCGGCATACGCGAAGAGCCCTAGCGCCTAATTTTCAACAAATGAGCATGGAAGACCATCACCTAGTTGTAAGCTGCTTGATTTTGAACAGCTCGGGTCTATACTTTTTATGACACTTTACTTTCGAACCTCTTATCCTAGGAGATATTCTCAATAAGTGATCGTAAGAAACAAACGCAATCGTGTGAACACAATCGTGTGAGCACTTAAACGTGCTTGGCACTGTTTAATCGAAAACCGGGGTGGTTTCTACGTCGTTACGTGACTGTCGAAGAGACATGGATTCATTCTTACACACCACAAGCCATAGAACATTCGAAACAATGAGTTTTACCAGATAAACGTGCACCAAAGAAAGCGAAGACCATGCCTTCGGCGGGAAAGTTGATGGCCACCGTATTTTGGGACGCGCAAGGTTTGATCTACGTTGACAATTTGGAAAAGGGAAAAATAATCACAGGAGCATACTACGTCAATTTATTGGGCTGATTTAACGCAGATTTGATGAAAAAACGACCACATTTGCCAAAAAAAAGTGCTCTTCCTCCACGATAACGCTCCGGCTCACACCTCCGCAGTCACCACAGCCCAATTGGTCAAATTGCACTATAAATTGCTTCCGCATCCTCCGGATTCGGCTCCCTTAAAAGTCCACTCGCCTTAAAGGAGTACGAGTCGAAGAAGTCATCGCCGCCGCGGAGGAGTATTTTGCAGGCCAACAAAAGTCGTACAATACGGAGGGATTAAAAAATTACAGCATCGCTGGGAAAAGTGTGTCGATTATATTGGAAAATAAACTGTAAAAACCTAAAAAGTTGCGTTGTCATTTCTAATCCGGGTATTCATCAAACAACCCTCGTAATATTGAATCTGCTTTCAGTATTTTTTTTCATTGTTGTAGCGGTTCTTATATTCGTAGACGTACTTTGGCTGTGACTAGGTAGCAGTCCGATCCTATATTGGCTATTCGGAATGTTCGTATATTTATTTTTCTGAAGCGATCTTTGTGGAATCAGCATAGCCCTTTAGTATTCGGCTTAAAAGCTGACGCAAATTCAGTCAATTACAAGCAGCTTGTAGAGTATTGATATCAATTATGCTCATTGGCATCTAATCTCGTTGATTGAAGCGGATTATTTATTTTGGAATATTTATGGAACTTTATGTCCGCAACAAGGTCAAGCTATCGAAGCCGATGAATTGTAGCCCTTCTGACCGGTTCAATGTCGCTGTATAGCTCATACAGTTCGTTGTTACAATACATCTTCTTCTCTAAATTTCGTTAATGAAGACAGAATCGAAAATCACTCAGTGTAGCCTAGAAGATTTTCGTATGCTTTAGATAAAATTCAAACCTCCGCGCCATGCGAGTACGGCAGGATTGGGAAAATAAGGGTTTTAATGTACTTTCCTCATTTTTCATGAAACTTTCTTAGTTCACAGTAGCAACGATTAGGAAGAGTGATTAACCGCCTAAACCATCGTACAATGGTGTCAGGAAGACAAAGTCTTTTACCATCTCAAAGTTATGGATTGAGTTTATGGCAATTGGATGTCCTTTTCTTTTGCTATACGAGAGCATGTTGTTTTATCTTCATATTCCATAGAACCCATCTTCACCGCTTCTGCTGCAATGGCCGCAAGCGTTATAGTGAGAGTTCACTGTTAACGTGAGTATCGACACCGTATGCTGACTTATGCGTCAACTTTTCAAAATCCTTTCTTAACATTTCTCGTGTGTCGGGCTGAGATTTTATTCACTGGGCACATTTTCTTCTGTGTGTGCTCCTAACAACTGAATCCCTGTTGCTTTGTGGTATATAATTCTGCTCCTTTAGATTTATTGATCTTCTTTTGGACATGCCTATACAGATCTCTGTTGCTGTTCATCATACAGCAGGTTTTTGGTAACGACAATGGGTCTACTATAACGGCACCATCCTTATTTTCACTGAATATTATTTCGGCAGAAGCACCTCTTCATAGTCTTGATCGAGAAATTCTTTGTTTCTTACGCCTTCTTTGCTCATGCCTCGCAGAATGCCGTTGCACATGCTCTTCGAAAACCCTAGGGCTTCTTTGTGATGCGGCATCTGCTTGTACAATGGCTTGCTGACAATGTTGTCACTGATTCTATGCGCTTGATGCTGGCAGCATAAGTTTTTGGAGTCTTGATCAGAAAAGGCTCTGTGAGTCTTGTGCTTGTTCAGTGTAAATTTCCTTCACAGTACTTCTATAGTTTTCTGTCGACCGAGGTTTTCCAATTCGCACCTTGGTTAAAACAATGTGGTGGTCTAAATCGATGTGGACTCTTCAAATTTTTCAGTGATTCCGAATACTGATGTTGTGTCTTACGTCAATTGCAATGCGATTAATATGGTCCAAGGTTTTTTGTGCCAGGCCACTTTGTGGATCCTGAGATGTGAAAAATGTGTGAAAGCAATAATATTTCACCTCTCCGCAATTTCTGCAGCCGGCGATGTGTATGATATGATGTCGTCAAAAATGATCTTTTATCCCATTGGCATAAATACCTGCATAAACACTCATTTGTATACAAAGTGATAAGATTAAAAACGAACGGATGTAATAGACTAAAACGTATCCACACGCTTTTACTGAAGTTTGAGGTAGTAGAGCGATGCAAGTTCCAATTAATCTTTTACCGTGAAGGGCGTAAAATTAGAGGTAAAACATGAGCAGAAGACTGAACTGAAAAAGCCAATGAAACACATGAATAAGTAGTACAAGCTGTTTTAAGATGACCGTGAAGATGAAAATCTCGCTCTGGACCATAAATTACTATAAAAGAAGTTGCTGATGATGTTGGCATATCAGTCGGCTCGTGTCATGTAATTTTTTCCGATGTTTTGGACATGAGACATGTGTCAGTGAAGTTTGTTTCAAACCTTCTTAATCTTGATTAGAAGAACCGTCTCATGAGCATCGCTCAGGAGCTCTTGAATGACGACAATGATGAACCTGACTTGCTCAATAGGGTCATAACTGGTGACGAATATGGTAATGACTTCGAAACTAAAGCCCAATCGTCTCAATGGAAGCACTCAGCACCGAAAAAAGCACACGATTTGCGATTACCGTGGCTTAGTGCACGGTTTGAGTTTTCACCTCAAGGTCTTACGGTGAATAAGGAGTATTATCTTGAGTAATGCGTAATGTTTGTCAGAAGCAATACGAAAAAAACGTCGAGAATTGTGGAAAAACAATTTATGGCTTTTGCATCATGGTAATGCACCTACTCATTCAACGTTTATGGCCAAAAGCAACACGACACGATTTTTTGACCAAAAACAACACGATAATCATGCCTCAGCCACCATATCCACCGGATTTGGCCCCATGCGACTTTTTCCTGTTCGCAAAACAAAAGAGACCTATGAAAGAACGGAGATTTGCAACGGTTGAGAAAATTAAAACGGCATCGCTAGAAGTGCTAAGGGCTATACCAAAAAGTGCTTATAAGAAGTGCTTCGAGGATTAGAAAAAGCGTTGACACAAGTGTATTGCATCTGAGGGGGATTACTTTGAAGGGGACAACATTAATGCTGATGAATAAATAAATATTTTTTTTTTTATAAAAATATAAAGTCAGCTTACATTTTGAACACATCTCGTACATAGATTAGGTGACCGGTTAATCCTAGAAATTTTTTTTCAATTTTCCTGGGATTTTGTGCTTGAATATTTAATGCTTTTGGTATCCTTCTATTTATATTAGGATTTGCTTTCACATGTGAAATAATAACAGTTCAAATGAAAGACAAGCTTTCCAATGACGGTGATATGCGTTACTGGACAAATGATTTACGCTGCTTTACTTGTTCAAGATTTTTCTCGTCAAATTCACTGTCCAGTGATAGAAGATGGAGAATTCATTATTTCTTTTTCGTCTTGAAGTTTCTCTGCGCCCTAACTATCTTGCTTTGATTAGAACAGGTTAGGCATGTGTCAAAGGTGATACATTTCACAAGTTCATCCGCTCTGCAGTTGCCTAGAAAATGTTACTTGTTTTTCTTGGAAGCAATTACAGAGACAGTGCGCATCTTTTGAAAATCCTGAATAAATTGCTGACTTCGATGAAAGCTTCTACCTGTAATAGTCACTTCCAGGGCTTTAATGGCCGGTTGGTAGTTTATCTTTGCCACATCAGCGAATCTGCTTATCTAAGGGAAAAAGATCCGTGTTGCTGTTTGCGGTAACCTTTAGATGAGTTTTGAAGCCATAACTGATTCATATTTTTTTATTTTATTTTTAGTTTTATCTTTAAGCAGCTAGATACTTCTTTTAGATTCAGGTTCTTTCTAGAATTTGTGGACGTTATCAGATTCAGTTTTTCCAAAGGAGCGTGCGAATTGCTTGAAGCGTACATGTTATTGAAGATAAAACATGGGCTGTGCCGTGCCGTTTCTAAGAGAGGGCACCACTTAAATTAAATCCATACAATTCTCGTACCAACATTCAAAAGATACTTGTACAAATTTGACGGCTGTCGGACGATTAGTTCTCGAGATATAGCGTTGTGGGTGAAGCAACTTTTGTTATTGTGAAAAAAAATGGCTTCAAAGCA
Organism: Volucella inanis; assembly: GCA_907269105.1. NCBI lineage: Eukaryota > Metazoa > Arthropoda > Insecta > Diptera > Syrphidae > Volucella > Volucella inanis. The sequence continues at coordinate 92,849,410 of OU026154.1, forward strand.
ATTTCGTGTGTTGATTTATCATTGCTTTTTGATGAGAAAAAATGCGGCCGATGCAAAGAAATGGCTTGATAAGTGTTACCCGGACTCTGCACCAGACGAACGAACCATTCGCAAGTGGATTGGAAAATTTAAAAGTGGTCATACAAGCACCGAAGATGATGCACGCAGTGGACGTCCAAAAGAGGCTGTTTCAGATGAAAACATCAAAAAAGTCCACAAAATGAATGACCGTAAAGTGAAGTTGATCGAGATCCTCAACGATCTCCGAAGATATCAAAAGAGCATGTTGGATATATCATGCACGATACACAGCGGAAGCTCTGTTCAAAGTGGGTGCCGCGTTTGCTCACAGTCGACCAAAAACAACAACGTGTTGATGATTCAGAGGAGTGTTTAAAGATGTTCAACCGCAATAAAGCCGAATTTTCGCGTCGGTATGTGACAATGGATGAAACTTGGCTCCATCATTTCACACCAAAGTCAAGTCGGCAGTCAGCTGAGTGGCGAGCAGGTGACGAACCTCGTCCAAAACGACCAGAAACTCAACAGTCTGCTGGCAAGGTTATGACATCCGTATTTGAAGGACGAAATCGCAAAAAAACGGCCGCATTTGAAGAAAAAGAAAGTGCTGTTTCATCAAGACAATGCACCATGTCACAAGTCGATGAAAACGATGGCGAAATTGAATGAATTCGGCTACGAATTGCTTCCCCACCAACCGTATTCTCCAGATTTGGCCCCCAGCGACTATTTCCTGTTCGCAGACCTCAAAAGAATGCTCGCCGGAAAGAGATTTAAGACCGATGAGGAAGTAATCGCCAAAACAGAGGCCGAAATCGTACTACAAAACTGGTATTGAAAGATTGAAAAATTGTTGAATTTTGCAAAAATTTTGTGTTTTACTAAAACACGGCGCTGACTTTTCAGCCCATGTGTTAACTTATCGGGGTTGAACTTTCTACTGGCCTATCACGCTGCAATTCTCCTCTTCTCAATTCATGATTATCAGAATCAGATTAGGTCAGAGTTCTGTGGATTTATGATTCTAGAAATAGCTGTGAGTACTCAGAGTGATATTCTTGGCTCTAGGTAAGTTCTAGGTGCTTAAGTTTTCGTATGAATTGACATATGTTACATATATACATTGCATTGACATCCCAGCTGCTGACTCGCTAAATGAGTTTATTGTCTAGTTTAAGGAATCTGCGGTCAGATCCTGATTAATTTAATAATTCGACGAGGGTATATAGGGATTTCCATCGAGATGTACTTTTTTGACAAATTTAAATTGGACCATGATCAAAATCTTTCAATAAAATGGGAGAAAAGTTTTTTTCTTTTATTGCATTCGCATAATTTCAGCACGCGCATGGGATGTTATGAACTCTTAAGATGTTTCCGCATAGCGTGGGCGAAATGAAGTTAGGGAGGGAAAAAAGAGAAGTACCGATGTGCGTTGGTTTAAAATGTTTGCAAGTTATAATGACTAGAAAATAAAGAGCTCGATAGTGTATTCTATAAGCGAGTTTTGCGGCTTAGGGACGAATCACGATATTTAATAGTAGGTCCGAAGGTGGACTTAAGTGTGTTCTGATGAGCATTCATAGCGAGATAGGAGTTGCAGGTAAAAGCTTGTAGGGTCGGGATGCTACTGAAAATTTCAGTGGAGCACTGGTGGTGGAAATAGTGATAGAACAAGGTGAGACAGAAGATATTTCGTCGGTGTTCCAGGCTGTCAATTGACTGAGTGATATTAACATCACCTATGGGTCTTATTGCACGGTTTTGAATCCTATCTAGCAGATGCAGAGACGTTTTAGGTGCATTTGACCAGATATGGGTATTGTATTTAAATTTTTGGCAGATGAATGCCTTACACATTGAGGCAAGATCAGAGGAGGAAAGCTATTTCTTACATCGTTTGAGGAAACATTAACATTTCGCAGCATTTTTTTGTTACATCAAATCTGTAGTCATTCCAACGTAGGTTGTTATTGACACACATACCGCAAATAGAAAATGTTCGGTTTCAACGAGATACAAGTGTCATTCATGAAGATTGGCTGGGTATTTGGATTTTGCTTTTGCGATAGCAGGAAGCATTGTATTATGAAAGAATTACTCTGTTACAGAATAGTACAGTTGTGAGCAGAATAATATATTGAATCAGGAATAGCAGACAAGCGATCATGAATGAAAATTAAAAAGAGCGTCGGAGACACACCAGCATTTGTTTTGTGAACATCAGACTTGAAACTATCAGAAACAACTTGAATTGAACGTTCCGAAAATTAATTTCTAATCCATTGAACAAAAGAGTCATTGATCCTAAAAGCATGCATTTCTGACTACAAAGCTTGGTGTCAAACTCTGTCAAATGCTTTAGAAATATCAAGTGCAACTATCTTCCTTTCGCCAGATTGGTGTAGACTTTGGTTCCACTCACTTTTCGGTGAGACATGCTATCAAATTACCAGTGGAACTGTTGCTAAGAAAACCATACTGCCGGTCATCGAAAAGTTTTCGCACTTCGAAATATTTCATTAGTTGATGGTTTATCAGCTTTTCCATGACCTCTGAAAGAAGGGACGTAAATGCAATGTGTCTAAAAGAGGGAAGAAGATTCGCCTTTTTATGGACGGGCTGGACAAATGCTGTTTTCTATCTGCAAAAGTAGGATTAATGAAAAGGCTTACGCAATGGTTCTGTCAGCGTGAAAGAACACCACTACTTGATTGCGAAAGTGGATTTAATCCACTGAAGATTCGATGCATTCAAGTGTAGGCGGAGACAGAGAACTATCTAGAAGTGTTAAACTGACCGCAAAGTATGCAGCAAGTAAATTGGCCTTGTTTAAAGAGCGTTGGGATGGAGGAAGAGGCAGAATTTCTAATGCTTTTGACGAACGACCAAACATTTTTACTACCTTTGAGACATTGTATTATTATTTGCCTCAGTTTTTGGTGGTACTGGCTCCTCTGTCAGATTATTTTTATAGGACCGAAAAAAACATTTCTCTAAGTCTAACAGCCTCTTTATAGAATCCTTCCATGCCTTTTATTTTGGTTTGATACTATTCATCCGATGAGGAATAAAGGATTTCATTACAAAGAGAATAATGTAAGGAAACATAATGACCAGCTAAGAATCCTAAAGAAGGTGTTAAGTCCACTTGAATTGGCTTTCTCGTATTGCCATAGGGTTTTTAAGGAATTTTTTTTATCTGACTGTGTGATTTGAGTACGATAAATTAGCTGATATAACACAACGGTCCGACGAGAATAGAGGGGAAAGCACATCAACGGTGTACTTATCAGGGTGAGAAGTTACCAACAAGTCCAGAATGTTGCCAGTATGACTATCAACGTCTGATATTCGCGTCGACTCATTTACAAGTTGCGTCAAGTTGTTTTTCATAGCAAAAATCTCAACACACCATTGTTCGGGTGTTATCTGTCCAGAATGTTGAAGCCACCCAGTATTGCGTATACTAAAATCGCCCGTAATAACGATTTCAGTATGAGCGTACAGAGACACAATTCTTAAAAGTAGTCGGACAGCGCATCAAACTCGTTAAAGATTGAAATGCAGCCTGTGGCTGCTGTAATTAAAGCAGTAGTGGATAATTTTCTTTCCATAAGCATGACGTTGACACGTTCTTCCATTAAAAGGAAACAGTAAAGAAAATGTAAAAGGACCAACTGGGACAATAATTAAAATAGTCTTTAAAATGCCCTCAGCAACATCATCCCTTGTCCACATCTTGCCAGCCATCTCTACCTATAAGTAGTGATATGAAAATAACTAAAATACGATGACAAGGTATGTTTAACATCGGCAAAAGAATAAGATACTTCAAGGATTTCGACTTTTACAACAGGAATTTTAAGAACCAAAAAACTCTAATCAGAAAATATTGGCAGTACATACATACATATATAAAGATCTTAGAGAATTTAAAATGATCCTGCGGAGCTCTTACAGGGAAAAGACAGGAAGTCTACTTAAAGATCTATCAAAAGCAACAATTGAACATGTAGAGGACTTTGTACAAAAAGACTAAATTCGTATATGATGGCAACGGCGTTGGCAACGTTCGATGAAAAAAAAATGTCTGCTTGCAAGTTCTGTGAAAGCAGACTGGAGAGTCCCATACATCCATGATAGCAAGGATATGCCTTGCAATCGCTCCCTGTCAACTTGTGTGTTGGAGGCACAAGTTCCAACTTTGGTATTGGTAGAAGCCGATCTAAAACCTCTTGCTGATCATGGGGTCACAGCACAAAGCCTTTGGCAACTCCGCATTGGATTAAAGATCCTTCTCGCGACTTTGGGCTTAAACCACAGCCACTATAACGCTCCCACAAGGGAGCTTATCTCTTCAAGTCAGGCCCAGACTCAAATTCGGGGGGCTCCTTAATCCATGGTAACATGTTTTAAGTCTTGTTAGAGACTACCAGCTTGTAACTGGTCAGTAGCAACCTTCGGTGGCGTCATCTAAAAGACGTTACGATAAGACCAGTACATTGCTCTGCCCCCGCTTTTTATTAAACAACGTCGTTGATTCACGAAGCCTCAATAATTGGGTGGGGGTCCAGTAGACTGGACAGACAGACAGAAAAATTGGACAAAACCAATAACATTTGCCAACTTAGTACAATTTAAAACCACGCCTGTTCAACCCCATCTTTTCGGCTGACAACTTTCAATGATTCTATCATAGTTTCATAGATAACAAGAAAGGGTAAACTGCTCATCACATTACCTGAAAGGGATACGAATTTTTTGAGTATCTTTCTTCAGATTTTGAATAGATTTTAACAAATTTGAATAGTCAATCAAAATTCGAACGTATTCCAAGAGAGTGTGTGTTTCTGGTGGCAGTAGAAGGAGTATCTTCTAGTCCAAGAACCTAATAGTTAAATAAAATAAATAAAAGTGAAATAAGATCCAGATAGTGTCTCTTTCATAAGTTTCAAAAGTCCATCAGAAGCCCCATTTAATTTATCGTAATGGCAACTCTTTTACTATCTGCTCATATCTGGCGTGAAAATATTAAGTATCTAGGGAATGATTGCTATCAAAAGAAGTAAACCTAAAGCAGAAATCCCTAACTTGACATGACGGGATGAAGATTATTTCCAAAAGATACTTTCGCAAATGATGACGGAACGAAACGAAGCGAAAATATTCATAATACAATAAGAATACATACCCCTGCGGTTATGACAGGTAACTTCTTAATTGGATTTATCTCGAAAGTAGATTATTTGCAACCGAGTTGGTAGGGTTCCAGTAAATATCTAGTTCAGACACTAGGAGAGCCTAGACGAGTTCAGTATCTATGTACTTGGATAATTTTGTTCCCAATCCAAATGCATTCAGCCATTCTCAAGCTCAGGCACCATGTCGGCAGAGTTGTTTCGTGTTTGTTGGAAATTTAAAGCCAGTGAAGATCATTTGCATGAAATTCAAAGGAATATCTTTTACGCCATCAGTATGAGTGTTCACAGTTGTGGGTCAGTGCCCACAGTAGGTGGATTTCAACATTTGGTTGGAGTAGAAGTCTTGATGATGTTTTCCATGCAGTGCTTCTCGGACAATGAATTATGTAAAGCAGTGGAAATTTCATTTGATTTCGGTGTTGCTAATTATAGTACATTGTGCTTGCGGATTATTTTAGGTAGTATGTATTGTTAAACATTAGAGTGGATTGGGAGATGAGAGTTGCATCAATATGACTTTGGAGTGGCTTGGACTTGAAACATTTCTAAGTTGTTACACTTAACAATAAGAGTGCTCAGTATGAGAGATTAACGTGGAGGTATTTCTTCTGTGTATATCAATACAAGGGCTGATAATGAACTCTACGATACTCCATCGATTATTTCGCACTACTTGATCTATCGTTAATATCAACAAAGGGATCCAATAAATAGATGGTTCTGAATGGGCTCATTTAAGGCCAACTTTTAGATACCCGAGTGCGTTGCTGAATTAAAACAGGGGTTCTCAAAATCTCTTTAACTTCTCTTCAGGTCTAAGACTAATCGAGTCTGCAAAATATCTAAGGGAACTTAAATCGATCTGATTGTGATCGAAATCAGACATGCATCCAGTGTAAAGTAAGTCCGCACCATACAAATGTCTAACATTAACTCAGACTTCTGTCTGGTTGTGTCATAGTTATTAGGTGCCCAACTAATGATGATGATGAATGATGAAAATGCAACTTTATTGAGAAAATATGGTAACAAATGAATCAATCAAATAATTGTTCATCCGTAGCTACAACTTTTTGCCATCTTTCTATCTGATAAATAAGATAATAGCCGAACGGCTTCTTAAGTTCGAAGCCAATTTCTGTAACTAATTATGGCAAAGAAGCTAAATATACTTGCGTGGAATGCCAACGGGCTACAGAAAAGGCTTGATGAACTAAATATTTTCATGCAGGAAAAAGTAATTGACATATGTTTAATTTCTGAAACTCACCTGGCAACAGAATCGCGCGTAGAACTAAAAGGTTACCGCGACTACCACGCTCATCATCCATCGGGAAACGCAAGAGGCGGGTCATCCCTATTCATAAGAGACTGCATTGAACATACTTTGGAAGCAATAATTGAACTTGACAAAACTTGACAAAACTCTCTTGGAACAATCTTTATTATTGGTGGCCACTTTAACGCGAAGCACACCTTTTGGGGCTCAAGATGTATCTCTCAAAAAGGCAAATTTCTTTACAGGGCTGGTATGGAATGTGGTGCTATTTTTACTCAACAGACAAGCCGACATATTGGCCCTCGGATGTCGCCAAAACACAATAGACTTCTTTATCGGAAAAGGAGCAAACGCTAGTTACGTCAAAGTTGAAGAGGGCTTTGATCTTTCCTCCGATCATTCTCCAGTTACCCTCTCACTGTGCGAATCCTTGGTTAAGAAACAAAGACCACCCAGATAAACTAACAGCAAAACTCACTGGGAAGATTTCCGAATAGACGTTGTAGACAATACTGAGTTGAAAGTAACACTTAGAACGCCGTATCAACTTGAAAAAGAAGTTGAACGTTTCGTTGAAGTCATACAGCAAGCGGCCTGGAAGAACACTCCCCGAGAATCGAACAAAGTTCCCAAAGTCGGCATAAGGTATCCACCGGAAATCAGACAAATGATAAGGAAGAAACGAAGAGAGCGGAAAAAGTGTTATGAAATACGGGCAAGATAGAACGTCCTTCAAAAGGCTCTGCAACTTGTTGAAAAAATCGATCAAGGACTTCAATAATCAAGGTATTAATAACTACCTTGAAAGACTCACAGCCGTTAAAAGTGTTCGAAAGCCCCAAATACACGTGGCGCCAAAAAGAAGAAACCAGGATGATTGGGCGAAAGAAGATAAGGAAAAAGCTAATGTTTTCGCCGACCATCTTGCAGAAACGTTTAAACCATTCGATGGGGGGGTGCTTCCTGAGAATGTTAATACGCTAGACGTGACGACAAACTTTCCAGTAGAAAAGGCTATACTTAGGGAACTTAGACAAGTTATAGACACGCTTAAGACCAATAAAGCCCCGGGATATGACTTAATAACGGGAGAGATACTTAAAGCGTTGCCGAAAAAAGGTTTGCTAAAACTGCTCTATCTTATAAATGCCAGCAATAGATTAGAGCACGTACCGCACCAGTGGAAAGTATCCGAAGTTATTATGGTTTCGAAGCCCGGTAAATCGCGATAGACCAATATCGCTTCTTCCGATTACATCGAAGGTCTTTGAGCGAATCCTTCTCAATCGTCTTAAACCAATAACCGACACAAATTCCCTCTTGCCTGATCATCAATTTGGCTTTAGAAGCCAACACTCTACAGTTGACCAAGTGCATCGAATAACCGATGTAATTGAACGAGCAATCGAGTGTAAGTTAGTCTGTTCAAGCGCATTCCTTGACGTTTCGCAAGAGTTTGATAAGGTATGGCATGAAGGCCTAAAATATAAACTCCGACAAGCCCCACCCCAGCAATTGTCTTGTATTTTAGGTTCATATCTGGAAGACCGACTCTTCCGTGTGAGACACGGAAACGAATATTCCACTTTTAAGACAATAACGGCGGGGGTGCCGCAAGGAAGTGTACTTGGCCCTCTGCTATATTTGCTTTTTACCCGTGATATACCGCAAACGGACAACATTGTCCTAGCCACATTTGCTGATGACACTGCCATTTTAGCAACGGCTAAAACAGTCTAAGAAGCAACTGCTAAGTTGCAACGTGCCCTTACACGGATTAACAATTGGACAAAGACTTGGCGAATCGCGCTTAATAAAAACGAGTCTGTCCACGTGAACTTCACTCTCAAGAAAATTGAGAATCCACCGGTGTTTATCAACGCAGTACGAATTGCTTACGCGAACGAGGCCAAATATCTCGGTATGACACTCGACGCTAAACTAAAATGGAGAGTACACGTCAAGAAAAACGTGAAGAGCTTGAAATCAAATATAAAGATATTTACTGGCTTATTGGAAAGTATTCTAAGCTAAGCTTAGAGAACAAACTGCTGTTATACAAGCAAGTGCTAAAACCGATCTGGATATATGGTGTACAACTTTGGGGTTGTACTAAAAATAGTAACATTAATGTATTACAGACATTCCAAAACAAAGTTCTTCGAGGCATTGTTAATGCGCCGTGGTACATTAGAAACGATGATATCCACAGAGACTTAAGAGTCGAAAACGTTCAGAACGTAATTAAGTTGTTTGCGCGAAAACATAATAATCGATTACAAGGTCATACGAATATTTCTGTTCAACAGATCCTCGACGAGACAAATTTTTTGCGCCGTCTGAAAAGGACCAAGCCTCTCGATCTAGCGCGGTAATTAGCAGCGCAAAATTTTCCTAAAGTACACAGGAATTTTCAATGGAAAATCGCCTGCAGGATATCTTATAAAAACAAAATAAAATGCGATAGAAGAACTGCTTGTTGAGTGTGAACTCAGTCGTGGTTTGCATAAGGGAGGTGTTTTTTAGTGAGTAAGAATCTCACACTACTATAGGCTCCGGGCCTATAGTGTCTATGAAGATTTCTCACCTTCCCATGAAAAAAAAAAAAAAAAAAAAAAAAAAAAAATCTTTCTGACAGAGCTCGAATATCGTAACGGTAAAAGTGTTTGCTGTGTAGTTGAGGCTATCAACGTATCAAGCCATTTTTTTAAGCCTTCATATGAACGAAACTGCTGACCAGCTAGACCATGTGCCATTGAATGGTACAAGTAATAATCGGACGATTCAATATCTGAGAAATATGGCGGGCAGTGTAAGACTTCGCATTTGAGCGTTTCAAGGTGGGGTTTAAAGAGTTTGGCAACGTGAGGCCAAGTGTTGTCATGCTGTAGAATCACTTTTTCGTGCTTCTGCTAGTATCGTGGCTGTTTTTGTGCAGTGCTCGGTTCAATCACATTAATTGAAGTCGATACCGTTTCCTTGTGATGGTGTCGTTGTGCTTGCCGCTGGAGCAATTTATCATAGGCGAACAACGACGCTCAACGTCACTTGGCTTCAAATTATAAGGAACCCAAATTCCTTGTTTTTGAATCAGTCCTAACGCATAAAATCATTTAAAAATGCAATGCCTCCAATTCAGCATCTTCGAAGGATTTTGGCCTTTTGGAGCTCTTGATGCGCTTCAGTGGCTGTTTTCTTTGAATGAAGGAAGAAAATCAGCACTTCCCGTAAATGAGGATTATTTGGCACAAAATCGACATTTTCACACAACCAAAAGTATATGCCGCCAAAACAAAATCACTATTGTGTCAAAATAGTTCGTTTACCATATGTCTAAGTTTGGTTTATGACGTTTTGGATATGTCAACATCGACTAGCATTTACTGCTAGAGCCATCTATTGACAAACAGCGAGAACTTAATATTAGAATATATAATTACCTTCATTCTCAATCTGAATTGAACGTTAAAGAAAATCTGATAGAGATTGCTGGCAACGTTTTAACTTTGCCAACTCCAATATAGGCGAATACTAAGCGTCGTTTAAGAAATCCATTCTGGGTCGAATACAGCGACTACAATTAGACTTCTGATTTGACCAATAGTAACGGTAAGTGGATATTGCAAAAAAGTCTTCAATTTAAGAAAGCTTCCAGCAAAAACGTAGCGTTTTGTTAGAGAGTAAAAGAGTAAATACTACGCCCAGTAAGACAATTGTGAAACTGAGTAAGGATGTGTATTGAAAATATTACAATAGCATGCTACCTAATGGTGGCGACCACCCAAATCGCATTGTAGTACAGAATGAACGCGTTTGATACAGCCAATTACTTCCACCCATCAGACCAACATTGAGTAAAGACGACAGAAAAATCTTTTCATCTGACTAACGAAGATGCTCTATGAGGGCTGTTTGATGAGTACCCGGATTAGAAGATAGGTGGCGCTACTGAATTAAAATGATCATTTAGTATAACCTCTTCTAATTTTATAATTTAAGACTTTGTTATGAAGGAATGGACGGATTTGAGTTAAACAATCACAAACTCAATTGCTACACTACTCCAAAGTGAACGACTTTAATAGACGAACCGATTTTTGTTTCCTCATGTGAACTACAATTTTATCCTTTGCTGATGGTTTAGGTATTCTTAGCAGAGCTTCTTCTGGTGAAAGATCGAAACCCTTTAGGTAGTCATCATTTGGATGACAAAGAGGCAACCCATCAGCTAATTCCTTTTTTGGATTCGTTAATTTTCTCGTTCGTGTGTAACCGTTTCGCCTCGAGGGTAGGAGTTTCTTCTTTCGTGGAATTTGCGGAACTACAGCAACTTGCACTGTATTAAGTACTTTATTCTTCTCTCCAGGGTCCTTTTTAGGTGGCAGCGTTCCATTTGTATTGGTCCCATTCACGTTTGGCATTGAACTTGACCCATTTGAAAGAATCAAAGCTGTTGGCTTTCGAATTGGCGAACGGGCAGGCAATTCATCGATTGGTGATGGTGGTATTGCTCCTGATACAAGCGGATGTAAATAGAATTTCAGATGAACCAGTTGGTTGTCAGACGACGAAAAGCGGGTTGAATTTAAGTCCGTAGAGCCGGTATATGGGTAGAGGCAGGTGGAAGAATGTTATGAGAGGTTGATGGCATATACGGGTGGGTTGGTGCAATCGTTGGTATGCCTAGAGTTTGATCAGGCACTTACGTCCAAATTGGGGGTTCAGTGTTTTTGTTTGAAGTGGAAATTTGTAAGTGACGTAGGTCAGTTAGTAGAGGAACAGGTTCGGTTACCCTTCCAAAGTTCGATACATTCGGCCGAGTCATGTGGGGCTCATCCATCCTGAAGTTGTGCGTTGGTGAAAGTTCATTGGGAGAATATGACTCTACACTCCTGTATCCGAAGTTGTTGAATGGGAGTGGCAGCTCTCATGGTATGAGCTAGTATTACTGATCTGCTGATATTGAGATTCTTAGTTCAGGCTTTGGAATATTTATTCGAACGTTCTCCCCATTGAAAGTTTTTTTCGTCGGCGTTTAAGAACCTGTGAAAAAGAGCAGTATCCCTTCGTGATTCGATTCTTGTTTTTGTTCTTTCCTGCGAGGAAATCAATTCCATTCTCGATGGTGTGTATGGGACCCATTCATCTTTCCATACAACCGTTTACCATTGGTTCGCAGAGTTTCGCTGTGGCTGCACGTCGGTTTTTGATGAACCGCGTAAAAAGGAAACCGTGGACAAAGTCCATGACCTCATATTGGCGAAACGCCGAAAGAAAATTCGCTAGTTTGCTGAGATAGCAGGCATCTCAACTGAATACGTCAGCCATATCCTGCACGAGATTTTGAGCATGAAAAACCTATCCGCGTTACACCGGAGAACAAGCGCAATCGTGAGACTAATTCAAAGACGTGCTTGGCCTTGTTTAATCGAAATCTGAAGGAGGTTCTGCGTTGTTTCGTGACCGTCGATGAGACATGGATTTATTGGTACATACCAGACCCCAAAGAAAAATCGAAGTAGGGTTTTACACAGTGAACGTGCTCCAAAGGAGGTGAAGACCGTGCCTTCGGTCGGAAAGGTTTTTTGCAACGCGCGAGGTGTGATCCACGCTGACTATTTGGAGAAGGGAAAAACAATCAGAGTATCACATACTATGTCGATTTATTGTTCCGATACAACCCCGATTTGAAGAAAAAACGACCACATATGGCGAAGAAAAAAGTGCTCTTCCACCACGATGACACACCGGCTCACACCTCCTCAGTCGTCACAGCCAAATTAGTCCAACTGCACTACGAATTGCTCCCCCATCCTTCGTATTCTCCGGATTTGGCACCATGCCTTATCGAGTAATTTGCAGGCCAACAGGAGGGGATAAAAAAGTTTCAGAACCTTTGGGAAAAGTGAAAATTGAAAAAAAAAACTTTTAAAAAATTTGCTAAAAGTTGTCATTTCTAATCCGGTTATTGATTAAACAGCCCTCGAACTTAACATACTTACTAGGACGGCTATTTAGAGTAGGGTGTACCTAGGCCTCAATCAATAAAAAAAATTCTCTTGTAATGAGTATGTTCCGTCAACCGCCCCTACCTGGAATTCGATCTGGATTTTTTAGATTTTCTCTAGGATATGCCAAAGTGTAAATATTTGATTAATTGGACACTTCCCGGGGCTAAGATTGGTACGAGTATTTGATATCACACGCTCTGTCGTAGCTGCAGGGATAGTAACGAGAAATAATGTCTAAATCAATTCTAACGCATCTAAGTGTTAGGTAAACTCAACTGTAATGAACTAAAAAAAATTCTCACACAAAAGATTGGAAGAATTTATCCATTTTCCAAGCTCCACTAGATACCTAAAGATTTTCACCCAGTCAGGGGTACTGAAACAATACACTCCAGCAATCAGGTACTCTAGTTATGGTTATCAAAACGAAACACTACAATGGTAGGTGGATATCCATCGCAGTTGAAACTACAACTTTCACCTATTAAATGCAGTCAACTAAAAAACCATTATCAAAACCTTTAGTAAGATTCACATCCAATCATAGAGAGACTTACTTCAAGATATGTTTTTGCATTCAAAACTTCCAGGCTAACAAATCTTTTGCTCTAACCCATAGATACATAGCAGCAGGGAAGGCTTAAATGAGCCTACGAGCGAGCTGGCTTTACTAAAGGACAATATTTAAATAATAATAAACTGAACGCCTTACAATGACCTTCTCATACTCCTGAAGCAAAAATATAGGTCAACCTTAATCAAATTTGAAGAATCACCATCTTCCGTGACTACCTTGAGTTTCAATGAATTCAAAGGGAAAGTACTGGGAAATAAAATATTTCAAAAGTATTCTAAACATTACCCCAGTATCCCACTGCTAAGGATGATTGTAATAGTATCCGCTGCAAAGGAATAGCGTGTTTCAAATTGTTTTTACTGTAAATGCCAACCTGTTTCGTTTTTTTCTTTTTTTTTTTCCAATTAATTCCAAGGTTCTCCGATATTATCGACTGACATGAATTACAGTCAAGTCATCCATCTCCATTTAAAATGCTCTTGAAGACAGAGGAAGTACATTTCCCGGAAATCTAATGAGCACTTCTATTTCACTTGAACTTATCTAGTCGACAGTTTGCAGCCCAAACATACACATTATCTTCCACTTCATCAACCATTCAGTCATCTATCTGTTAAAAGGTCCCAAATCTACGTTACGCTTGGATACACTGTGTCCGCGATTTAATTCATAAGTAAGAGTAGACACCAACGTTAAGAGGTTATGTATATATACTCGTACATCGTGGGAACGACTAACAAAATTGACCATCAATTATGTAGTTGATTAGAATCTAGTCGTGATAACACGGTATGAGAACAGAAAGTTGTATCTTTTCAGTGAAAGTGAATCTGGAGTCTCTTTTTAAAAGAACGAGGGGGCCCTTTTTTGAGCCCTCTTTAAAACAATCAAAAGTCGTGTATCAATCGTAAACCATCTCGGCTATTTGTTTTGTACGTAATCACTATAATTATATCAAAAACGAGTGCAATCAATGGAAAGCACTGAAAAAGAAAGACAAACTATCTCAAGGCAGCTACAGATAGTTAACTTCGCTTCTTATTATAGATATTCGTACATACCATATACCGGAGCCTAAGTATCTACTAATTGCAGACAATGTTGCAGAGTTGACATTAAACTCGACTCTTCGATGTTTGTAACCTGCTTGAGATAAATTGGAAGTGAAGGCCTCGTCCGGCCTCACTCATCTGTCATAACAATAATTGGACAATGTCTATAACCACAAGCTTCGACAGACGCGACAATCAGTAAACAGAAAGAAAAAGTAACAACACTAAATGGCTAGCGATAATTGTGATTTGAGTATAATAAATCTTTCCCAACCCTATACACTGTGTCAAATAGGAATTTTAAAATTATACCTGAACACAACAAAATTGAAAATGCGCATGCGGGGCACAATAATAACAGAAAAAAAAAAAAAAACTGCAAATGACTGCATTCAGTGCGATAATCGAGAAACGAGCTTCGACATACGACTATGTAATCGTAGACGAGTTTTCCTTATAACTCATTTTGATACTTTTTGTTTTATTTCATTTTTGGTTAACAAGAAATTTTTTTGTTGAAAATTACTATGTCATTGCATGCAATTTTGCTGCATGAATGTCATACGGATACATCAATATACGAGTAACGAATACAAGAGTATGAGATGGATTCAAGTTGCTGACTGATAGAGAATTGCTCACATAGCATTTTGATTGTTTGGTTCATATTTTTTGTTACATTTTTGATTTGTCGTTAACATTTCAGGAATTGCGCTGTTTGATTGCTTTGGAAAGTGAATTTTATGGGGAAATTAGGAGGTTTCGCTGCGGCTTAATTGGGTTCTTCGAAGGCAAAGTTCGGACTATAAATTCACTGGAAAAAGTTGTCTTGGGAATTGGGAAAGTTGTTTGAAATTAACATGCCAAACATTTATAACTTGCAAAGAGTACCCTTTCCAGATTCAGCTTTGAATATCGAATCGAAGCTATTTGAAAGTTTCAGAATCTTTATTAGTTCAACAATTACTGCTTCGTGCCGCCAAATGTCCCAAACATATCAAATTTTAACGTCGTAACGGAGGACTTGAGAAATGAACGCAAACATTATTGATTGCCAATTAATTTGTTTGTATTCCCTTCAATTTTGTGCGGATATATAAAGTAACAACTTTGACTCCAAAAGATAATAAAAAGTTTAAGTGTTTTGTTATCTTTTTGCTTTTTACTAGGTAGAATGAAAAGTAAGCTCTTTGACCTCCAGAATGCGCTGCTACTGTAAATGAGGTTATGGTGCCTTGAAGTCCGTTCATATTTAGGCAGACGTGCCAAATTTCAGTGCGATACTGTCTTTAGTTTTGTTTTGACAGCTTATTGTTGTTGACGTGTTTGGCATCATGTTGAGTATGGACAAAAACGATTTTCGTTCTCTCATAAAACATTATTTTTTGAGAGGCAAAACGGCGAAGCAAACAAAAGAAAAATTGGATAAATATTATGGGGCTAATGCTCCGTCAGATTACACCGTTAAATATTGGTTTCGAGAGTTTCGTGGTGGCCGCAACTCCACTACCGATCAAGTCCGCAGCGGCAGACAATCCGATGCAGTTACAGAGGACAATGTCAAAAAAATACATGAAATGGTGTTGGCTGACTGAAAAGTGAAGGCGCACGAGCTAGCAGATGCCACAAAGATTAGTACTGAGCACACATGCCATATTTTGGGCAATATTCTGCATATGAAAAAGTTATCCTGCCGCTGGGTGCCGCGCATACTCACTCTTGACCAAAAACACGAACGCGAGAGCACTTCGAAAGAGTGTTTGGACTTTCTGATGCGGAATCGGACAGACTTTTGGCATCTATTGGTAACGGTTGAACACCAGATAACAGAATGAGTGCCCGGCAACGGACTGAAGCCGGCACGAGTGCTCCGAAGCGGCCACGGGAGGCTCGATGTGTCGGAAAGGTTATGGCGTCGGTTTTCTGGGATTGCCATGGCATACTCTTTGTGGACTATCAACAGCGAGTATTACTGTGCATTATTGGAACGTTTGAAGGCCGAAATCGCTGTAAACGGCTTCACATGAAGCGAAAAAAATTTTTGTCTTTGCAAGACCAATGCACCGGCGCACAAAAGCATCGCAACCATGGCCAAAATCAATGACTTACGGCTCCAGTTGCTGTCGCATCCACCATATTCGCCCGATTTGGCTCCGTCGGACTATTATCTCTTCCAAAACCTCAAAAGATGGCTCGTCAATAAAAAATTCAGCTCACGCCAGGAAATTATCGACGCCACGGAGGAGTATTTTGCAGACCTTCCGGAAAATTCCTTTTCGGACGGGATCAAGAAGTTGGAAAATCGTTGGAATAAGTGTATCAAAATAAAAGGGAACTATACTGAATAAAATAAAAAAACATTTGAAAAAATTTGGGTTACTTTTCACTCCATCTAGTAGCCCATGATATCTGGCAACAAATACAATTTTTTTTTTTGAACCGAAATCTTTACTCTCAGTCAGTATCATACCTCCTTAGAATGAAATGAATCGATTTATGCTTGAAAAACGTTGGAAAATATTGCAAATTTATTTTTAAAGTGAGTGCTGTGTTGCCCAAACAGTGGTTTATTGAAAATAAATTTTAACTGAAATGAGGCATCCACCGCACCTGCTGTACGCAAGCTTGTGCAAAAAATTCGTGAGAATAGCTTGCTTGTGAACAACGCTTATGGTACCCGTCATCGTACGATACGTACCCACGAGTATATGGCAGCGGTGGCTGAGAGTACTCGACTTATTCCAGGAACATCGACTCGTCATCGATCTTAACAACTCAAAATTTCATGCAACAGCCTGATGAGGATTTTGCACAAAAATCTCGAATTATTCCCTTACAAAGTGCCTGTTCATATTGGCGTGTACAGGAAAATTGTCCGAAATACATAGAAGCAAAGCTTTTTATTTAAGTGGGAAGAAGAAGTAACCATTCTTGCACCGAAAACTCATGTCTAAAGTGGATTTTCAGTTGAAGCATGGCGTTTTTTGCCACATCGTTCCATTTCTGACTTTTTTTCTTCATTTTAGTTTTATTCGTTGATGTACCAGAAAGTGAAAAAGAAATGCTTTAGGTCAACTTCTCACGTTTTAAAATTAAAAACGGTCCGATTCAAATGTTCCGCTGGTCAAAAAGTCTTTCATCTCCAAGAAAATGTGAACACAAGGTTCATGGGTAGGACTTTCATGCCCACAACAATGTGAACAGGCACAAAGTCCTGTAACTGTAACTGACTCATCTGCTTACAGTCTTACAGTTGTTAACAAACAAAATTGCCTCGTCTGGGGATCGGAAAACCCGCACGTAATTGTCGAGAAGGCAATGCATTCGCAGAGAATGACAGTTTGTAGTGGTGGTATCATTGGCCCATTTAATTTCGAAAATGCTGCTGAAAACGCCATTTCGGTCAATTGTTAGCGCTACATAGCTATGGTTACCGAATTTTAGTGGGCTGAAATTGAAAACATGGAATTGGATGATCTTTGGTTTCAGTACAATGACGCGCTAGGTCACACAGCCAAACAAACAATCGAACGTTTATGCGCTAAGTTCGGTAATCGTCTAATCAGCCGCCTCGGGGCTGCGACATTTTTCTTGGGGGCGCCCTTAAAGACCGATATTATGCGGGCAATTCAGAAACGATTCAAGTGATTATTGCCCAAACCATTCATGAGATACAGCCAGAAACAGTCAACAAGGTCTTGGAAAATTGGGTTAACGGGATGCTACGCCAGCTACGAAAGTACTTTATAACTAATGCCAATGTTAGCTCTTTCTAAAAGAGCCATATAATACCGAAAATAATTGATGTAGGGTACTCTCTCATTAATCAGGTGGCAGCAGAAAATTGAAAATTGAAATCAACCTTACCCTTTCTGATGAATTAACGTTTTGATGAACGTTTCTATACGGCTTTTTAACACTTGTACTGATGTATCCGGCTGACGTGTCCAACTAGGAATCAGATCTGTAGACACCCGTTCCACGGTGGAACGTAAAGAAATCAGAATACTTCTCGAAAAATCATTTTAGACTAATTTGAAAGACTGGAATCCTTATAGATCGAAACAAAAAGAACATAAGAAGCTGATTCGGATTTCGAATAAAGACTTTTCGAAAAGATCGAAACAATCGGAGAAATCAGCGGATAGTGAATGTCAGGAATCACTCAGATAACCTGATGGCACCTACACGCAGAAACTCTCTGTCTCATGCTTCAGTCTCACTTTCCAGGCAAACAAATCAGAACCATACCAACCAACTAAGCTGAGAGTGAGCTGAGTTACATATATATATCCAGTTATGCTACAAAAAGGAATAGACCAGCTGCTGGTAATCCTGAAGAATATCTTCACTTCACGCATACTGAAACCCTGCCGAACCCTTTATATCACAAATTGAAAAAGCCGTCTACATGGTAGCCAAAAGCGTAAGACATATCAGTTTGGTCTTCTTCATGTTGAATTTAATTTGTGAACGCACTCTTTCACTAATTATGAAACTGTCACTGTCAATTTATTCAGTAAACTCAACATTTTCATCATGGTAAAGTACACTAACGAGCAACGTCTGCAAATTATAAAAATTTTCTACAGATATTCGGAGTCGGTGACTGCAACTTTAAGAGCGTTAACTCCAATTTTCGGTCGTAATTCTCGCCCTAGTAGACAGGCAATAACAAGTTTAGTGCAAAAATTTGAGTCTACATATTCGTTGTGTGATGTTGCCGTGTCAGTAAGACAACGGATTGGTCGAAGTGTAGAAAATATCGCTGCCGTTTAGACGTCCGTAGCAAACGATCCAAATTTGTCAATTCCACGGCATTCTCAAGAATTGGGCACCGCTCAGACCACATTATGGCGTATTTTGCGTAAGGATCTTGGTTTACACCTATACAAAATCAAGCTGACTCAAAAATTGAAGCCGATGGACCATATGAAGCGACGTACGTTCTCCGATTGGGTTACGGAGAAGATGCGCCAAGATGATGAATTTCATCGCAAAATCATCTTCAGTGACGAAGCTCATTTTTGGCTCAATGGGTTCGTCAATAAGCAAAATATGTGTTATTGGTCGGGTGAAAACCCACATGTGCTTCATGAAACACCACTTCATCCACAAAAAATAACTGTTTGGTGCGGTTTGCATGCCGGAGGCGTTATTGGGCTATAATTTTTCGTCGACGATAACGATCGTCACGTTACTGTGAATGATCAGCGTTATCGCGCCATGATCACCGATTATTTTTGACCCGAATTGGAAGATATGGACTTGGACGACATGTGGTTTCAACAGAATGGTGCCACAAGCCACACAGCATACGCTATAATCGATTTATTGAAGAGTAAGTATGGTGAGCGTGTTATCTCAAGACATGAGCCAGTCGATTGGCCGCCTCGTTCGTGTGATTTAACGCCGCTTGACTATTTTCTGTGGGGCTATATTAAGTCATTGATTTATGCCAAAATGCCGACGACGTTGGAAGAGCTCAGAGCCAAAATTGAACACGAAATAGCGGCCGTTTCGGCCGAAATGTGTGGCCGAGTCGTTGAAAATTGGGTCCAAAGAATCGAACGCTGCAAACGTGCCCGCGGTAGCCATATGAACGAAGTCGAGTTCCATTCATAAATGTTTTGATTGTACTTCTGATGGTTTGCCTTTTATTTAAAAAAAAAAGTTGTCAAGTCGTTATTATTATAGAAAACCCTATACATCATATGTCAGAGATGCAACATGTCTATCAACACGGACAATCCTGCAAGACTGCGCTTCAAAATCTAATGGACGATATCCAGAGTGCTTTCGGCAACGTAACTTTTTAAGGCAAAAGGCAAAAAAAAACGCGTAGACGAATCACTTGTTTTTCAGGGTAAGAGCAATGTTGATGAATTAGACCCCATTTGTGGATGCCAACTGCGGTCGATATGTGTCGGTCGGCGTTAGCAAGGTTTGCTCGCTAGATGTCGTCCTGTCTACACTATACTGGTACATATTTATCGACTCACGGTCTAATGCTATCAATAGTCCAGACGTCTATGTTCCGGTGTATGCAGATGATCTAACTTACTGTCTGTAGGATCATAGCACTAAACGTGATCGATGATTGGTGCACTAGAATGAACTTCCAATCAATCCTTTTAAAACTAAGGGTTTTTGCCTAATGAGAATGAGGATGTTGGATGTTTTTCCAACGAGACTTCGTAATTTTGTGCCATCATTGATAATTATTTTTTTTGGACCAATCATATCATGTCGAAAGTTTTCAAAGCATTGTCGGCTTTGTAGCAGTGTAAGGCAGCTTGTTACCCAGGAAGGCCATTTTCACCTACATAGCTATAATAATTGTTTCCCATGCGCTGGTTGATGAATAGACCCAGCTTTCACAAAAATATGTCACTACACTGGTAAATATCTCTCCTTAATATTCATCATGCACTACACTCTCTTCAGTTTAAAAACAATTGGTCTTGGGTACAACACCTACTGGAGATTTAACGACCTTTCGCACCGAATGTCTTTTAACTCTTGTCCTATGAATGTAATGATGTAATGAGATCAGAACATCAGTTTCTACAAAATTTTGAAAAAAATTAAGAATGTGAGTCAGGAAAGGTTGCTGGTTTTGGAGCACGACAACGTTAGATTTCACTACTCGCTTAGAAAATTTGGGCTTGTCTTCCAAGCGGAGAAATATGCAAACCTGATAGCAATGAATTGTATTGTGAAAAATTGGTGAAAGGGGGCGTATCATCTGCATCTATACGAATTCCTAAGTAAGGTTTAAAATCAGTTGCATAACAGTGCCGTGCAAGATTTTCTACAGAAGGTGTACATTGAAAAGTTAACTGCCTCCATAAGCAACACTGGGGCCTTAAGAACTATCTCCAATGGCGGCTCTCCAAACTTTGCTCCATAGCAACTTATTTTGCGTTTACGGCGAAATACTCCCAACAATCGAAAGAGCTAAGTGTAGGACATGACATAGCAACACAAAATTACACTCTTAAGTGCCGGGATACTCGGACATCACAGCTATCTTCCTCGCTGATAAAACACCTAGACGCGAATCACAAGCACTAAATAGTATTGAACTTCACAAAGAAGCTTTAGCTATCACCGGTCTTGAAAAATTAGTGAAGAGATCTCTTAGATTTCAGTATTAACTATAAAATCGGCCTCCCATACTCGGCAGTGGTATTATAATGGACTTACAACTGATCTATGTAAGTGCACTACGACGAAAACCATTCTAACCTTACCAAGCACATTGATGAATTCGTTAAGAATTTGTTGACTTTAGCTGATAACAGTGCTACCAACGACGGGACTGGTCTTTATATAACTGGATGACACAATCACAGCCGAACCAGCAAAGTTAACCCCAGACATCTATATATTATTTAGGAAGAGTCAGCTCGAGTCAGGTCAGGTCGTTTGTAGATATGAGTATTTGTGCTGACTGAAAGATTAGGAATAGATGAAGAGCCTGTGAGCAGACAGAAATCAAGGAAATCACATATCTGGCCGACATAATCCTTGATTTT
Organism: Volucella inanis; assembly: GCA_907269105.1. NCBI lineage: Eukaryota > Metazoa > Arthropoda > Insecta > Diptera > Syrphidae > Volucella > Volucella inanis. Next base: position 92,871,095 of record OU026154.1, read on the forward strand.
CTCGATATTATCCAAGTTTTCAGTGCGTTAAAAAAGGACGTCTCCTACGGCAGGTATTACTGCTAAGAGTCATCTTGCGGCATCGGGTTTGAAACTTAAGATAGTTGATTAAGAAATTGGCCAATAGATTATTGGCTTTGACCAAGTTCTCTGGGACTTGTGATGCTACCTAATTTAATAGGGTTTAGAATGATATGATTTTCAAGGCGAGAGTCGGAAAGGGCCTAGCACAGCAAGGCCCTGTTGGATTTGGCAAGATCGTTAAGGTCGCTAAAGAGGCACTGACTTGGTAGAACCCTTGTAATATTGGCGAAGATGGGGCAGTTAAAGAGGGACATTACCTGACTTTCGTATCATGACTAGTATTGCACAGTACATCAGGTTGCTTACCTAAGTTGCGTTCTTTCTAGATGACTTTTAGTATTCCTCACATAGAACTTTGATTCTTTTAGTGTAAGAGAGTCTAAAATGTGATTCTAAATAGTCTATTTGAGGTGCTGCTTAGGAATAATTTAGATTACAAACTTAACAGTTCAGTTACTCGAAATATGAAAATGATGTTGAACAAATATTCTTTGAGTTACTCTATGCTGGAGATATTTACATAAGAAAGATAGAAATGTCTCGATAATGAACATTTATTGTGAACGGGCCTAAATTTTTTTTGTTTGGTTGCTACAACACCTGTCAAACAGGTTTAGTATACATCAAGTCATTGAGCAAACAACATCATACTTTTCATCGTGTTAAAAATGTCGAATTTTGTACCAGAAAATTATGACTTGCGGAAAGCATTCGAGTCCCATCGAATGCTTGTCGAGACATATGTTGATCATGTTCTATCAGAAGCAACATACAAAAGATGGTTTCAACGGTTCAGAGATAACGATTTTGATGTGAGAAATGAAGGACGTGGAAGACCACCAGAAAAGTTTGAAGACGCCGAATTGCAAACAATATTGGATGAAGATGACACTTTGAGTCAGAAACAAATGGCAGAAATGTTAAATGCTGCACAACAAACAATTTCTGACCATTCAAAAGCTATGGGAAAGATCCAAAAGTCTGGGAAATAGGTGCCACATGAATTGAATGAAAGACAGATAGAAAAACGAAAAACCACTTGTGAAATTTTGCTTCAAAGAAACGATAGGAAAATCAGTTTTGCATCGAATTGTTGCTGGGGATGAAAAATGGATTTATTTTCTGAATCCTAAGCGGAAAAAATCATGGGTTAATCCGGGACAACCATCAACTTTGACTGCAAAACGAGATCGATTCAGCAAGAAGACAATGTTGTGTGACTGGTGGCACCAGAAAGGTGTAGTGTACCATGAGCTCCTAAAACCTGGTGACACCGTTAATACAGATCGCTACCGACAACAAATGATCAATTAGAACCATGCATTAATCGAAAAACGACCAGAATTGATCAGAAGACACGGCAAGGTGCACTTGCACACAAAGCAAAACTGGGAGCTGCTACTCCACCCGCCGTATTCACAAGACTTGGCTCCTTCCGATTACCATTTGTTTTCATCGATGGGACACGTATTAGCTGAGCAGCACTTCGAATCCTACGAGGAAGTAAAAATTGGGTGACTTTTTGGTTTGCTTCAAAAGACAAACAGTTTTATTGGCGTGGAATCCATAAATTGCCTGAAAGATGAGAAAAATGTGTAACTAGCAACGGCCAATACTTTGAATAAAATGTTTTTTACTTTCCTATTAAAAATTAGGGTTATACTTTCACAAGAAAACGCTCATACCGGTACACCTGGTAGTATAATTTGCAACTGTTTTTGCTGTCTTTCTACGAGAATGACTATTTGCAGAAGTTTTTTGGAGCTCTATACTCCCTCTATACTAAGCAAAAGTCAAAGAGCTGGGCAACTAGTGATTAAGTCAAGATTTCAACTAGACCGACAAGTCACAGTTTATTTCTAACCCATAGATAATATTTCGATGGGTAATCAGGGTCGACAATCAGGAGCCGGACGACTGAAGACATCAAGCATCCTACAGTAATGTTAATCAAAAAACTCAACTGAAATCTTAATATCAAATAGTGTTTAAAAACTTCAACAAAAATGCCTATTCGTTGCACTCAAAATAAACACCGCAAAAGCTGTCGTCACTGTTGATATTTTCGGGTCATTCAAAGCAAACAAAGTCACACTAGTGTTACGAAAATCATCTCAGCTAGCTATGGACTAGAAAATTCATTCGAGACTTCTGAGCCCCGATACGATAGGTACGAATTTAAAAAAAGTTGACATGTCGTCACAACCAAATGGAATTCAATGCCACATGACCAATCCCGAAGGCATTGTAAAGCAGTAAATGTAAAGTTACAAACTCTAAAAAATATCTGACATTCACCTACTGCCTCGTTTGATCTTTTCAGAATTGGCTGGATCTTATTTCAAAAGCTGCACGTTCTGCTGCACCCATTTAAACACGATTATACAAGTATTCAGTCCATGAGAAACTAAGTAAATTTCCATTTTTGTCAAAAGATCTTCTAAACAAAACATGAAATCATACACTCCTCTCAAAGACTATGTATCCGTGTTATGTATCCCAGGGTCTTGCCCAGATATGCATGACAACGCGATTAGTTATGCATAATTAGAGATTCGAATTGCAGAGTTGGGAAAAAAAGAAGAGATTGCGTGAATGAAGACTGGAACTGCATGGTTTAACGTGTGTATTCTTATCCATGGATCTACGAATCCATGAATCCACAAATCTATTGTTTACGATTTGTTTTAGCCTAATCTGAAGACTAGTGCAGCGAAAGCATTGGAAATGATTTTTATTCTCTCTTTGTTTTCTTAGACCACACCGAGATACCGTCGTGTATCTGAGAATTGAAAGTTATAAAAGGCGAAAATAAATAATTCATTTCAATTTTAGTTTTTTAATAGATAAAGCGTTGTATCATAATGAAGGAAAGCAATTGCTTGAAGTTGTTATTGGGTATTATAACCATCTCATTTGACATTCATTTTTATTCAAATTTATCCATTTAATTGTATTGATATTCGTTACTCTGAAAGAAAGTCTGGAAGGTGTAAAGAGGTTTTGAATTTTTCTTTCATCTCTGAAGTGCTCCTTGAAGCATGTTTAAAGTTCTTGACATTGAGAGGTTGCTTGAATACCTTTTTTTTCCCCCTTAAATGACCTTCAAGAGTCACCATTGGTGTCATCGTCATGCGAAAATCAAAAGAAGTAAATTTTTGTTGTGGTACTTACAAAGATGAAGCTGGGAGTGGACCTGCGCCTCCACCAACATGACTCTTCAAGCAGCCCTATTGTTTGTTTGCTGCTTCCAATTTTGGTTGATGTCCCTTTCCCAAACATGCGCATGCCACATACAGTGCGGTTTTTTCTGCCATCTGCCATCCATTCATCCTTCTTACATATCTCAACAAACCAAAACGCATCATTCCGTTTCTGTTAGCTATGTGGTGAAAATATTCGTAGTGATGGTTAGGTGAAACCCAATAGCGAAGGAGGCAGTTTAGATAGCTTGTTGCCGCTTTGTCAGTAGGAATGGCCCGCCGCGTTAAGCGAGGTCAATAAACATTTGATCGGCAAAAGCCATGAAATTCTTCCGCTCCACTTCATAGAAGTTAGCCTTTTGTGGTAGCGATGGGGTGACGGTTAACTCACTGGCTATTACGCCCATCTACCTGAGTTCGAATCCCGGTTGGAGCACAACAGCAAATTTTTCAGAATCATCATCACATTTTCGGCGGGCAATGGCAAACGTCCAAAAGTCAAATTCTGCCTTGGCCCACACCGGACTGTAGCGCCACTTATTTATTTATTTTAATGTTAGCCTTTTGGAATGTTCGACTACATATTTAAAATATAAAAGCAATCAATCTGATTGATATTTCTGATTGATTGATTGATGATATTTCGCCCCGAAAAATAGCCATAAGCCGTAGTCAGATTTGGTGTCTTACAGGCTATATATATTTAAGTTTTAATGCGAATTTTTAAGATGCACTGGATCACAAGGCTGAAACTTAAAACTTCTTGCCTTAGTCTTAGCCGCTGATTGTCTTCTCAGTAGTAATTATCGTAGTACGAGTTTAAGACCAGGTTTTCATCCAACTAGTACTATATATAATTACCTACACGTGTAGCGGAACACGAGAAGTTCCTAGACTTTCTAGTAGCACGGCTTGTCAATAGTGGTATCATTCTTCCGCAACCACCTCCGTATTTGGAACTCTGGCACCTAGATCTTAAGTCTCTTTCAGAATTGAGCTTTGAACGTATGTCAAAGTAGTCAAGAGGCAACACCATTGATACGTTTTGCTGTTACTTTATGCCACGTTGAGTCCTGGATTACGCCTCCAAGCTTAGCTTGTATATATTAGTGTTTGCATATGCAGTTTCATGCGGTGAAGTAAATACTTGACGCGAGCTTGGAACGTTTAGCTATTGGTTTAATCCATGTTGAATGCCGTCAATCTTCCAGTCATCGTCAGGTAGTGGTAGCCATAAATGAGAGTAATCATCGATTTTCTGCTATCGCCTGAACCTGATTTATATGCCTATGCCCCATTTGACAAGGCTGAATAAGTTAGCCGCAAAGTGTTAGGCAAGCCGAATTTGCCTTTTCTAAAAAGTTGACAACTGAAATGTCACTCCTATTTCTTTTCGTCTTTGACAAATGACCGACAACTTTTAATGTCATTAGAATATACATAATATTGAAGCATTTTTAACTCTTTTAAAACCTCACAAATTTAAGTAGAGCCTTGCAGTCATTCTTGTTTAATTTGAACGTTTTTCCCCTTTCCTCAGTTAGGTTGGCCTTGTAAGACCAAAATAACAGTTCTCTAACCTTGCCAGTCTATTTACAACTCAAAGTTGAGTGTCCGCTAAAAATTAACATATCAACTACAAGTTGGCTAAATACCCCAATCATAACCATCTCCACACTGACAAAAATATCTTTCTCAACAACGATGATTTCCTGAACAAACTTATTGACCAATGATGTACAGGAATAGATGTATGTAAGCAACAAATAAGCTTAAGCAATAACAATAAAAATAATAATAATAAAGAAATAAATGCATAAAGGGGGAAAAAATTGAAATTGTAATCTAATTTACCAGTTGAGCGGATTCTCTAACATTAATCCGTCGTTGGTTTTCATGTTTCGAAACAAACATGCACGATGCGGTTTGTTTCAGTCCAACAGCTGTTGTGTAACCGAAATACGTTAACGTTTTCCTTTTCTTAAAACCACATTCGACAAACAAAAATAAAAAAAAATAAAAAAAAAAATAAAAAAAAAAATAATTCTAGACAATAGCTTTACTCTTCTTTAACAAATACAACAGATAAAACATCTTCTTGTTCACTTTTCATCCATGAGGTTAGCACAAAACTCAGACAATAATCACTTTGTGGTCACTGCAATTAATTCTTAGACCATAATACTGATGTACAAGTACGGATGTGAGTAGTAGTACAACTACTTGTAGTTATGGATAACACAGCACATTAAGATTAAAAGTGGGATACTTGGTATGGATTTGTATCAGAGTAATCCAAAACCACGATATTAAAAGGTATACGGTCACCGCAATCACTGCCACTGCCGTGGTGTTGTTGAAATGAATCTCTTCCTGATGACGCACACTTAAGGTAAAGGCAAGCACGAGTACGAGTATCTACCACAGCGATGGTACTAATAACTTTTCTTCATCTACGTGAAACCTTTCAAAGTCACTTCACCACAGCGGTAAAGGTTGGGGTCAGAGGAACCCTAAAACTTCAATTTATAAGAAACTGAAACACTACCAACCCACAGTGGCGGCAGCGGTAATCGTATGCGCACTTCCTATGACGGTTTTGTCAATTGTGGTTTTTGTATTTTTTTTTTTTTTATTCCACCCGACACTTGATAGGGGTCACAGTACTTCAACATCAATTGGCAAATCTACACCTCACATACGCAGAATTTATTTTGTTCTCTGAGCTTAGGCTAATCAGAACACGACAGATACTTTTTTGGTTCTGGTCTGTGGCATACGAGATAAATTATTTTGGACGAATGGTAAGCGGCACAGTTGGCAATATAATTGGAGCCATGAACACGCGGCGCAGTCTGGAAACAAACTAAACCCGAGTTAAAATCGCTTCACCTGTGCTGTGTGCCGCATTGAAGAGTGTGAGTGTTTGTGAGGTGATTTGTGGGGATTGGTGCTTGAACTCCAGGTTCCAAGGCATTTGTAAACAAAAAGAAAAAAAAGTATCTAAGCAGCTACAGCAGGTTACGGTTACACCACAACACAACATAATACAAGATAAACGAACTGCTTTGCAAGTGAGGATTGTGGAGTTTGAGGTTTGAAGTAGTTAGCAACACTTTGGTCTGCAACTCGAACAGTAAAAATTGATTTTATCAAGACGTTTGGTTTTTATCGGTTTTACTGTGTTGACTCAGCTGTATTGAAATGCAGATGAGAAGCACATTTCAGCATTTATTATGGGATTTGAGGTTTGGTACTGTAAGTGTAAACGAGTCCGATGTAGATGTTCGACTTAGGATTAGAGAAAAGTTATGACGTTTGGTTTGGTGAAAGGAGAATCTTGACTTGACCACAAATTGAGCAATGATTACTGCAGACGATTGGTGCAGGTAATGGATATGCTTGTGCCTGACACGAGTCCTTTATAGTCAAACGTTGAGATTAAGTACTAAGCTTGAATCACGATCTAACTGATTAAGCAATCAAGCATCTAAGGGTAAAAAAGTGAAATTAGAATTGTTTTTAGTTCATATTATGAGAGATTTTACCTATTCGTATCTGCGACTAGTATGCAGTATCTGCAGCTACTACGAGATTTTTGCACCACTGAGTATTTGAGTGTGAATCACTCAAAGGTGTTCGAAGGCCTTCTACTGATAAATTCGGTTATATGAATTGTATATCCATGATATATGACAACTTTGCTAAAAATCGCTTTTATAGGTTGTCCCCTAATTAAGCATCAATCCAATTGATCACATTTCGATATCCGAAAGTTTCGTAGGGCAAATATTTACTTAGATCACTATTTGCAGGAAGAAATTTGACGTTAGAACTTTTTCTGATAGAACTTTTTGGATCCGGACCCGGAAATCTTTTGAAGAGTCCAATGTTGCCAGCATTAAGTGCCCAATCCACGCCTCTGTTGCATATCCAAGATCTTTTGTTCATCAAATTTTTGCATATTCAAGTTCTCAAATTGGCTATGAAGGATTGATATAAACGTTTTCGGTCACATGGCTCCAAAGTAAAGAATTTACTGGTCAAAGAAATCTCTCTCGCAAAAGAGCGATGGTTTCGATACTACTGTGGCACCAAATAAAAATTCATTGACCTTGGTTCGATTTTGCAATGTATTGACGGTACCACCGAAGTCCACTTTATTTTCAAAATCAAAAACGGCATCAACAGTAAGACGTGAATTGAAATGCTTCACGACAATCATTCTTGGGTCTCCTAAGACCTTAATGCGTTAATTCAGTTAATTAACAAAGCCTTGATGATATTTCGGTTAAATTTCCTGATCAATTTCAAATACTCAATTGGCATATTAATGATGGTGCTGATAGTCGGGAGGCTTCAGTTCTTATGTCAGTTGAACCGTGTAGGCTTTATCTTCATGCAAAATTCGGTGGTGTTATTTGTAAGATGGTCAATATTTTTGTAGTGAATTTCAGCAATTTCAGTGAGCATGCCGTTCCATTTTTTTCAAAGCCGGACTATTCAAAGTGAAACATTGAAAAACCCTGTATAAGATTCACAGTTTGTGCTGAATATCTAGAAGGTTTTTTCTGGGGACTACCAACGGTGGTTATGGCAAACATTTCACTTTGAGATAGAACGAAACATTCAATTCATTTAACCAAGAAGAGGTCTGGAAAGCGATATGTAAACTGTGAACATATGAAGCCTTTTGTGGAAAAAAGCTAACCATCATGCGCCAGATACTGCACAAAACTCAAAAACGATTACACATTACTTATTTATGTTGTTGGTGGTGCAATAGTTTTGATTGAAACTGGGCCTCAAAAAGTAAGCCTCCCTAGTTAGTCTGCTCCTTGGCTAGCTGCCTTCAGTTGCGTACCTTAAGTTTGTTGAGTAAGACTAACCGGGGACCACCACGGAAGGAGGAAGGTCAAGGACTTTGCTGCAAGTTATAGAGCAGTCAGTAGTTTCCCGATCATGACGCAGGTCGCAAATGCTACTCTTCCGAAGATCTATGTGTGCTGTAAGTGTTTTTTATGGTAAAAAAGAAGTTTTGAAAATAATTTAAAATTCACCGTTGCGTTCTGCAACAAAGGGTGTCTTAATTGCTATGATTGGAATATATTGGGTCTATAACTTAATTCCCTTTTTCTTGTAAACCCGACAAACGATCCTTAAGCATAGTTTCTAAAGAAATCTTGGAAATAAGTTAGTACCACCTACCTACAATTAGTCTTGCTTTAGCTTAGATAATTAAATCTTTACTTGCCTTTTGGGTGGATGATTGGAAATTTTGGCTTTTAACACCAACTGTTGTATGGTCAGCAGAAGTATTTTTCGTTAACCGGGAACGCTGTTTTACTCCACTCTACTTAACAAGCTGGCAGAGTGACTAAGACCTGACACCGATACTAGCTGCACAGAAATACCTCATATCATGAAAACCTCATATATAATGTTTAATAGCGACAGGTGCTGTCTATAATAAATTTAACGGCAAGGGTTAACATAGTAATGGTATGGTGGATGATTTCAGCCTCAAAAAAAGATACTTTACTATCATTAGCCACGTAATGGGTGTGTACAGACTGTGATGTCGATATGACAACGGCTAGCGGTATGTTGATTTTGACAATTTGGAATATTCATTGAAATCACATTCGACGTGTCTCATACAATAGCTAGCAGACAGCTATTGCCCGAGGACGAAGAAAATGCATCTCTGACGGCAGAAACAGGTAGTGAGCCTATGTCAGAACAGAATGTGTCAACCATCGTGGTCCAGGTAATTCGGTTCAAGAGAGACTTTGAGATCACGGAATTTAGGAACTAACTCAGCATAAAAGTGAGATCTGAATACCCAACTGTCGACGACTACGAGAGATCTGTGGAAATTGCTTTTACAATTGGTTGTCAGATATATCTTCTTAAGAAGAATGGATATTATATGACATGGCCTTCACATCAGCAGACAGCTGACAGCAGACAGACATAAGAAATTTCAATACGTTCCAAAGCTGGGGTAACAAATACACACTTTGCGGCCTGTTCAACACTCCCAGATTGTGCTTTGTCTCCGCCCACACTTGAGTGCGTCAAATCAATGGGAAAAATCCACTTTCGCACTCGTGTAGTAGCAAGAGCTCTTAAAGATCTTAGCATTCACAAATCCGCTGGGCCAGATGGTAATTTCCCCTTGTTCTGAAGAGGTGTTCTTCCTTGCAGGCAAAATCACTGCTTTCTCATCAATGTTTCTCTTAAGGACTCTTTCCGAGCAGATGGAAAGCCGAATCTTCTTCTCTCTTCTCTTACAGACCCATTACACATACGTCCCTTTTTGCCAAAATCCCTGGCTTTCGTCCTTCCTCCTCGGCTGTAGAACGGGAACGGCAGCATATGTTAGGCTCATTAAACCCTGATATTAGCAACAAAACTAATTGTATAAGACAGTAAAAATTAATGCTTCCAAAACACAATGCTGTCTGCTGTCTTTAAAGCGAAATATAAACACCCAGCCATTGACCATGAACGGCACTTGTATCTTCGTAACCGAAAAACTTTTCATTCTCGGTATGTGTGTCAATGGCAACTTATGTTGGAATAATCAAACATTCAGTGTCGTCAAATATGCTGCAAAATGTCTAGGTTTCCTCAAACGATGTAAAAAATACTTCACTCTCTCTGACCTGGCCACAATATATAAGACATTTATCCAAACAAAATTGGAATACAATGCACCTGCTTGATAGGTTTCAAAAAACGTTCGATAAAACTCATAGGTGATACTTATGTCACACAGACAATGGACACCCTCGAACACCAACGTAATGTCTCGTGTCTCACCTTGTTTTATCGCTATTTAAAACACCAGTGCTCCACCGACATTGCCAGTAGTATTCCACCCCTTCAAACATTAAACCGTGACACACAATTCGCTATGAATGCTCATCAGTATACCCTTAAGCCCACTTTCGTAAGTACTCTTAAATATCGTGATTCACTTTTAAGTCGTACAAATTGCTTATGGAATGAATTTCCTAGCTCTTTTTTCCTAGTCATTATAAACTTCAAACATTTAAAACCAACGTAAATCGGTACCTCTCCTTTCAAGTTCTCTGATTTTAATTCGCACGCACTGTATGCAACCATTTTGAGGTGGCCTAAGTACCTTGAGTGCGAACAAATCTTAAAAAAAGCTGCAGATTGATTGAAAAGTGCTTTCAATCCAAACATTATATTGCAGCAGCTTTAGCAGAAGAGAAAGCTAAAATTAAAACCCAACATCTAGTGAAAAGGAAGTACCATAACTAAGGCGTATTGTAAAACGAAACAAAACTTCAGCTGCAAACCTAGTAAACCAGTTAAATGAGACTGAGGCCATATATGCTTTTACAAAAGAGTCTATTTGGGTTCGTTGTTTTAGAGACATCTCGAGGAAAGCCCTTAAGTCTCGTTGCTGATATCCGATAAGTATCACTGGAGGAGACGCTGTTAGTTGGAAGCGATGATGAGGTTTCTTAAGAAGAGGTATGCCGTAGGAATTAATGGGTTAACTTCGAGATTTTTGAAAATATGCATACAGTCGTGAGTCGGCAAGTACATTGAGGCTCATTATAGTGACTGTGGTTTGAAAAGATGTTTTCTGAGAACAGAAAGTTTTTATTGACTTCCAAAAGGCTTCTGATGGTGTGAATCTGGATTTCATTATAAACTGCTAGTAAACTCTTCCTTGGCAATTTATTTAAATTTGTTTGCGTACACTTACATACTTATATGGGTTTCACCCGTCAACCTAATCACCAGCAAAGGCTGGTTTTGTATTCATTTATCGCTAAGTTCATTTTCCACTGTACTACCGGTGAAGGTTTATGCGCTCCGCACAATTCTTTCAAGTATGATGTTAAAGGATTCAAATGACAACACTTCACTTTATCTAAAACCTTTTTTTAAAATATATGTGGCAATATCTTTAATACACAAAACCCTGTAAGATGTGAAATTTAGACATTTCCATTGATAACATATTTGTGATATTTGCTGTAAGAATAATGAAAATATCGTGGAGGGTCTTCCCCTTAACTGTTCGATTTGCTTCAGTATCAGGGTCCATAAACAAAACATTGATGTGATAGGTACTATCTGCAAAAATTGTTAATGCTGATGCGTCTTTCTTTTTATTGTCGACATACTAATCTGTTAATTTCGCTACAGTGCGTTTAGTGTATTTTTTCTTAATTTTTTTCGCATTTTTGTGTGTTGTTTTTTGTTTTTCTGGTCTTTTTTACGTCTTCTTGTGGATTAAATAACTACTCCAACAATGACAATAAAGCTGACTTTGTCTATTTCTATATTTTGTGTTGGTGTAGATAAAAGAAACACGGTCTTCGTTAAAGAGTTTTCAAAAAATCTGCGTCGAGTGTATCAGTATCCCTCTCTCACATGTGCTCCTTGCAATCAAGTGAATCGAATGAATCCAATAATAACTCATTCGTCAGATTGATAACGGGAAAATTATCAATCTTCGACCACAGTGTAAGTAATTTATCGACTACTTTTACTCTCGTATTTGCAGATAACTTCTTCATACCTGATCTCATATATTTCGAGTACCTTCTAGTCTCTCCATTGGCCCTTCTCTCACTCAATCTTCTTATACAACTCTTATCGAAGTTACAAAATCTCAATGATAAAATTTTACCTAGGCCAGATGGGCTTCCACCAATATTTCTCAAAAATTATGCCTCCAATCTTTCACACCCACTTTCCTCCCAAAATTCTTCACACAAGGGGTATTCCCACAAGTTTGTAAGACCTAACATAACCCCGGTCTCCAAAAAGGGATCAAAGAATAAAGTAACAAACTACTGTCCCATTGCAAATCTTTCTCACATACCTAAAATATTTGAAAGTATTTTATATGAAGTTCTAAGATTTCAGTGCACGGCGTTAGCATGGATTTCTCAAAGGTAGATCAACTTCTACAAAACTTAATTGAATCCGTATCCTTTGCGCTTTCAGCCCAAGAAAATGGCAACGAAATCGATGTTGTTCCTACCGATTTTGCTAATGCCTTCGATAAAATATTTCATATATATATATATATACCGCATATTGTTAAAATCTATATCTTCTTATCTGGAGAACCATTATTCTATTCTTGTTCGTTTTAGGTCAGCTTTCTTAATCTTGTTTTTAGCCACTTCTGGTGTCCTGCAAGGCAGCCATCTAGGTCCCCTGTTTTTCATTTTAACTATAAATGATCTTGAGAAGATTGTTAAACGCTGCTCCCTATCCATTTCCGCCGACGACACTAAGTTCTCCAAAACTATTTCCTCACTCCAATACCATATTCACATATTCCCATCAAGAGAACCATGATAGGTTTTCCTTAAAGTCTCCAAATGTCAATATATGACTTTGTCACGTAAGGCCAATCAATCTCTTCCTCTACTTTATTTTCTGAATAGCCATTCCGTAACCCAGGTTTGCTGCCTTGGAATATTATACGATAGAGAGTAAAACTTCCATTCACTTATTGATGAGATAATCCTTAAAGCCAACTGTTTTATCAAACAATGGTCTAAAGAATTTTGCAATCCTTATGTGACAAGGTCAATTTACGTTACCCTTGTTCGTTCCCTTTTCAAATATACCAGCCAAGTGTGGTCCTCCTTTTAGTGAGTTCATATATACCAAATCGTGAACATTCAACGTCGTTTTCTCCGATTTGCCCTACGAGGAATACCCTGGGATGGCCCCTTATCTTACTTAACCTGGATAGCCTCGAAAAACGCTGACATTCTCTTCATTCATCGACTGCTTTCTGGTTCTGTGGGTTGCGCTTCACTTTACAATTATATTTCCTTCAACATCAACCCTTGTACTTTATGTTGTCCTCGTCCCTTCTATATTGCAATCCGTCGAACGTAAGGTCAACTCGAACCTCTCCCTTTTTGATTTTAACCTGAGCACTTCTCGTCTTAAACTTGATCTCCCCCACCATTCCCTTACTTCCTAACCCTTAATTTTGTTAGTTTTTAAAGTTAGTTAAAACTTGTATTAAGCGGTCAAGACCAATCAAGGTGTAAAGAAAAGACTAAAGGACAGCTACGGACTCCATTCTATATCAAGAACATTCCTCGAGAAGGCAGAAACGGTCTGTTCCCATGCCAAATTTGGAGATGAAAGAGCAGCAAGACAAGCAGTTCTGACGGTCAAATCCGACAAAATCATATAAATTTAAAAAACCGGCAGAAATTCCAAAGCGCCGGGAATCAAGCACGTGTCTAACTAAAGTTTTCAACGATCTGCTCACAATATAGGGAAAATAGATGCCTCAAATCCTTCCTTGTATAAAGCGCCACGCATACTGCAAACGATGGAAAAATTTTGAAGCAAGTGGACTGCGAAATATCAATGTGGTTTCCGAAAATTTCGCTCCCAGATCGACACTACCGAAGAAGCTGTAAACCATAAAAAGAAAAGTATGAAAGCACTGTAGTGGACTAAGAAGTTACGCAGTAGAGCTCAAAAAAGGCTTTAACACAGCGACTTGGACATTTAATTTACGAGCACTCAGAGCGAAAAAAGTGACAGAATAAAACGAGAGTGGCTATATCAATAATCCTCTACGGAACTAAAATAAAGGCACTGTCCATAAAAATAAAAGCCGTAAGAACAAAGACGAAAGCAGTATACAGGATCAAAGCGCTGAGAACAAATAGTGTTTTTCGAAAAAACGTTATATACGAGGGCTGTTTGATGAATACCCGAATTAGAAATGAAAAAGCAACTTCTTTAGGTTTTAAATATTTATTTTTCAATATAATTCCCATTTAACTTGATACACTTTTCCCAAAAAAAAACTGCAAATTACTTATACGAGGCGGCGATGACTTCCTCGTTCGAATAGTACTTCTTTCCGGCAAGCGATCTTTTAAAGTTTTGGAACAAAAAGAAGTCGCAGGGAGCCAATTCCGAAAAATACGGAGGATGGGGGAGCAATTCGTAGTGCAATTTGACCAATTTGGCTGTGGCGACTGCGGAGGTGAAAGAGCCAAATGTGGTCGTTCTTTTTTCAAATCGGCGTTGAATCGGCTCAATAAATCAACGTAGTATGCTCCTGTGATTGTTGTTTTCTTTTCCAAATAGCCAACGTGGATCACACCTCGCGCGTCCTGAAAACCGGTGGCAATCACCTTTCCGGCCGAAGGCACAGTCTTCAGTGGGTAAAACCCATTGTTTCGATTGTTCTTTGGTCTCTGGTATGCACTAATGACTCCATGTTTCGTCGACAGTCACGAAACGAAGCAGAAGCAGGTTTTACCAGGTTTTAGGAACTCGTGGTATACCACACCTTTCTGGTCCCACCAGACACACAGCATTGTCTTCTTGCCGAATCGATTTGGTTTTGCGGTCGAAGTTGAAGGTAGTCCCGGATTAACCCATGATTTTTTCCATTTAGGATTCTGAAAATAAATACATTTTTCATCGCCAGTGACAATTCGATGCAAAACTGATTTTTTATCGTTTCTTTGAAGCAAAATTTCACAAGTGGTTTTTCGTTTTTCTATCTGTCTTTCATTCAATTCATGAGGCACCTATTTCCCAGACTTTTGGATTTTTCCCATAGCTTTTAAACGTTCAGAAATTTGTGCAACATTTAACATTTCTGCCATCTGTTTCTGACTGAAAGTGTCATCTTCATCCAATATTGTTTGCAATATTGGTGGTCTTCCACGTTCTTCATTTCTCACATCAAAATCGTTATCTCTGAACCGTAGAAACCATCTTTTGTATTTTGCTTCTAATAGAACATGATCACCATATGCCTCGACGAGCATTCGAAGGGACTCGAATGCTTTCCGCAAGTCATCCTTTTCTGATACAAAATTCGACATTTTTAACACGATGAAAAAATATGATGTTTGCTGAATGACTTGATGTATACTTAATATGTTTGACAGGTGTCATAGCAACCAAACAAAAAAAAAAAAAAAAAAAAATAAATAAGGCCCGTTCACAATAAATGTTCCTTATCGAGACATTTGTATCTTGACGCTTACTTCGTACCGGTACACCTGGTAGAACCAAACACGTCTTTGAAGTGGTCTCACGTTTGCACTTGTTCTTGGGTGTGAGCAAACGCAGCACCTGTCGTGCGGACAGCTTTCTTACGCGTTCAGGTGAAAAGTTTTCTTGTAGCTAACTCGCGAATTCTCACTCAGCGGTCCGCCAATTAGAGATCATGGATTTTGTTCACAGTTTCCTCTTTGGGACACCTCGGCGCGGTTTATCAAAAACCGACGTGCGACAACGGCGAAACTCTGCAAAACAGTGGTAAATGGTTGTACGTGAAGGTGAATGGGTTCCATTCACTCAGGTTTTGCCACTCAAAAACAAGAATCAGATCACGGAGCGATACTGCTCTTTTTCCATGGTCGCAAAAAGCACTAAAACAAAACTAAGCGTCGTATTGTCACCAAATTTTGACAAACGGGTTTAAAGAGATTTTACTAAATGATGTTACACTCATTTCGGCTCAGTAGCGTCACCTAACTTCTAATCCGTACTCATCAAACAGCCCTAGTAATGCGGTTTCTGGTGCAACCACCATGGAGTCGATTAATATTTTGGCAAATGAAGTGAAGAAGAAGAAGAACACCAGGCGATATTGATGACATAACAAGGAGTACCCAAACTAATCGAATCACGACTTCTTTGAAAAAGACACCTGGACACATAAAATTATATTTCTGGATAATTTGGAATCTTAGAGAAACTTTTACATAGCTCAGATGATTCCGGAAATCTGAAGGCAACCAATATGCAACTAGAATTTCCAGTTTAGCATCTTAAACAAGGAATTCTGTTCCAATGCCATAAAACATGGAATAGTAACTGGGAGTAAACAAGAAGATCGTTGGATGAAAAAGTCATATCCAGAGATTGACACACTCAATTACGAACTCAGTTCCTCCAAAGGTCTCACCTATACATCATCTAGTCCTACATTAAGGAGGAATGAGGGCAAACGTCCGCAATGGTGGATTTAGGTTCTCAAAAAAATTGCACTGCAAGAGTAAAAAAATGTTCACTGTCCCAAGCTTTCTAAGAGTAAGAAGAATTGTAAGAGTAGTGAAAAGATAACAAAATCACCTATTATCACGGTCTAATGCTATGCATTATTAAATTCTGTTTAGTGCCTGAATTGAGGTAAGCGTAATTTGTACCTATATCAGAAGCACACAATATGTTACCTCCCATATGCTTCTCAGGGATCTCAGACCAATTAGTCTTTCATCCGAAAGAATCCCCGATTTTTACATCCAGTGCAGTATCAACCTAAAAGATAAATCGGTTGAAACCGCACGAAACCGCATGAAGTATACCACGGTGGTGTTCCTTAACATCGAATAAGCTTTTAGCACGCTACTTTGCTCATCCTTAGTCCAATACACGGGTCGGATATTTCACTATATATAGACAGTCAACCAGTGATCAGACTTGGAACCCCATCAATTCGAAAGCGGTTAGAGATTGCCACGCATCTCCTAACGAAATGGGTAAGCAGCACAAGATCACCCTTTATTGGGTTTCATTACAATCGGACGTATCAGGAAACTGCGTTGCTGGTGACCTGGGCAGACTCGTATATATATTTGAGAACAAATAGTAGTCAAGGCACCGATAAGGTCAGGCATAGGTTAATCCACCCACGCAACTGTAGGACATTTAGCTTATTTTGCGCATGCTTGGTTCGATGAGATCTGAGCTGAAAAATTTTAGGAGATGAGATATCACCAAACTTACAAACATAATTACGGGACATTATGCCATTGGAAGATACGCAGAGTATTGAGTATTCGTCATAACGATTTTTCCAGGAGTTGCAGGAACAAATAGAAAAAAGGGTTTGTTGTGAATTATCCTTTCAACTGTGACTGGTCTTTCAAAGGACATGCATTAAGCTGCGGGATGATTAAAGAAAGAATCCAAGCTACCGTTCTTGGAGTCAGTAGTCGAAATCTTCAATCTTCTCCTTGGCCAACACAGTCTGCAAATATTTCTGTAAGTTTCAGGAAGAGGATCCTGTTTACTGTCACCCTTTCTGGACATTAAAATGGACGTAAGCGCTTACAAAGGGTGATTTTTTCGCTGTTTGGTTTTTCGGTGTTATATTTTTGACAGCTCACGCGTGATTCGTGACATGTGTCAAAATCAAGCATACTCAGTTAGTATTGCCATTTTGTCATGGAAAGACTTTAACCCAAAAAACGCTTACAAATAATTGAATTTTATTATCAAATTTCGTACTGTGTGAAAAATGATTTTCAAGCACTTTGACCATTTTACGGTCGTCATAATCAACCTATAGTGATCAGATTTCGCGCCAATTGCACGCTATTGGACATCAAACAACCCACTCGTATGTGTAGAGTGCGTACAGAGAAAAATATTGCTGCCTTATTCGCCAGTGTTAATTAAAACCATGATTTGTCCATTTGTCGCCGTTCGCAACAATTGGTATTGTGTTATTCGACTACGTGGAGAATTTTACGCAAAAATCTTGGTTTAGAATCTTAAAAAATGCAGCTATTACAAGAACTGAAGCCAAACAACCTGCCACAGCGTGCAGTTTTCGTTGAGGAGGCCTTAGAAAAGCTGGAGGAATATCCGCTTTTTAATTGAAAAATTGTCTTCAGCAACGAAGCTCATTTGCGGTTGAATGGGTATGTTAATAAACAAAATTGCCGTTTTTAGTCAGATGAGGAACTTCTGGCAACACAAGTGCTGCCAATGCACCCAAAAAAAATGCACTGTTTGGTATAGTTTATGGTCCGGCGAAATCATTTGTTCGTATTTTTTCAAAGATGACTGTGAGAACAACGTTCAATGATTTCGAACTTGTTTTTGCCCAAAATGCACGAGATGAACCTGGTTGATATGTGGTTCCAACAAAACGGCGCTACATGCCTTACAGCACGCGGATCGGATGACCAAGTGAGAAATGAGTTCGGTGAGCAATTTATCTTTCGTTTTGGACCGGTTAATTGTCCGGCTACAACGTGCGATTTGATGCTTTTAGTCTATTTTTATGAGGATACTTCAAATTACTCGTCTATGCCTATACTCCAGGATTAATTGCGTACTTAGAAGACAACATTACAAGTGTTACTAGCGAGATAGCAGCCAATATGCTTGAAAAAGTAATCCAAAATTGACTCTCCGTATGGACCACTTAAAACGTCAACATTTACATGAAATAATCTTTAAGAAATGCTAAGCATTGATTTATCAACTCACATAAAAATTTTATACAATTTTGCAGTTTCCCTGTATTTTTATTGACAATTAAAACTAAGCGCTTAAAAAATCACCCATAACATCCATAGGTAGAAATCTACTGACCCATAAAAAAATATTCAATAAAACCAACATGCATCGGTGTCAAGTGGGTCATTGATTGTTCAGATACAAAGTTCATTAGGATTTATGGATACATAAAATGAGGGCCAGCAGCTCGGTAGGCTTTTCAGAGTTGTTAAGTGCTTAACCGAACGCATCGGCCATAAATGCATTCCACTTGAATTTCAGTGATGACAATGATGTATCCGTATCTAATGCCGAATGCACTTTCAATTTTATTCTGATTCCTATTCGTGACTCAACAACGGTAATCATGGTTCTCCAATACAACAACAACAGTAGAAAACAAGTCCAACAACTTGTTCTCATCGAACGGCGTGCACATAAGCTACAAGCTTCAAACGTTCACTTCTTCTAGAGTTCACGAGCCACACGATTCTTGTTGTGCGCAGTGCTATGCCCTCCATCCATAGATCAAATGACGCCACCCGCTTTCCGGCTCTTCAACTAACCGAAGCACACGGTCTTTCAATTGGAACTCGGTGAATCATGGAATCATGCTATAGTGGGGGTAACTATCGGTAGAAACGCGCGGCATAGTCGTATAACGGAATATACTCGTAATGTGCCTTCTGCTGCTGCTGTTACTGTTGCTGTTTCTGTTTCTGTTTCTGTTGCTGCGGGAGTGCTGAGTGCTAGCACTGGTGCTGTGGGAAAGGTGCACCTTTGGAGGCCACTTACAGTTGAGGTAAGGTGCACTAGGAATGCAATAATAGCGGCGAAAGGTCCTCTTAGGCTATTCGCGCACGATTTTCACTAGATTGTCGTCGGATGACGGAAAGGGAGAAACGAATGCCACGTTGCAGTTGTAATAAATTTTCAACCCGATAAAATAACAAAAATGCATTCTATTTATTCTTTTTTTTTTATTATTTTACCTACGTACATAGGATGTGTGTACCTGTGTGTTTAGATAGTATTCAAAGGTATTCGTAAACAGTGTGACCATCTGTTTTATTTTTTAAATATTTCCTCACGTTATATACTCGTAGATGTGAAGGATTTGTTTAGAATGAGTTAGAAATAGAACAAATAGCTGAATACCCTTCCATTCTTTGTCCTGTCCTTGTAGTGGCGGGAAGGCTTGATAGTCATGTATCTGGGTTCTGGGAAAAACCCAATTTTTCAATTTCAATGCAGATTACACTGTAGGTAATATTCAAAACAGAGATTATATACCCGTGGCCTCCTTGGCCTCGGCCGATGCACCGACTAGGCAAATGATCTTTCGACTCCGATGACTTCTTGGATTATTTTTGAGACACTCGATAGATTCAGCTGAAAAGAGGGAAGAGTACCGGAGAGGTTTAGCCTCTTAGTTCATCTGACTAGGAAGGTGATTAGTCTGTTCCGGGAAATTGAAAAGGTCGAACAATTGAAGAGGAGGAGGTGCTGTCAATGGAGCCTACAATTCTTCCTCCTCTACGGCAATGAAAACAGATCGGTGAAAGTGATTGGAATCGACGAGACTCTGCGGAAATACAAATTTTAGTGAACCTCAATACAAGTAGTTTCCGAGCGCTGATAAAATTTCAAGTAAGAACTGTCTTCTGAATATAAACGTGGATTGGATGGCTTCAAACAAGAGAGTAATCTTGTATTCTGAAATATTAAGAGGCTTCAATAAAGCCTTAACAGCTGCTTGGCATGCATAGATTCTTCAAAATATAATTCATCGTCATCAGGACTGTGTATTATATATCTCCGCTTGGAAGACAGATAGGAGTCTTGGAGATTTTGGAGTCATCCATGAAGACATGTAGTCGAGTCTCCTGATTCAAATTTTAACCTATGCTTAGGAAAAATCGATTTCGTAGCAATAGGAGTTTTGATTATAGCTCGCCCAAAGAATGTAACTGGTCTTATCGTGGTTAAGTAGATTCAGAGGTCCTTTTTGGTGACAAGCCTCATGTTTTACCCAAAGCTTCTTTACATTGCTAAAAAGCAGACCCGGTCTTATAGGTTTTCGACGCAACATGTTAAGTGCCAAAAAGTTTGCTCTCTGAGATGACACCTAAATACTTAGCTTCGTTGGAAAATCGGACGTCGATTACTTTAAGCACAAGATGAGTCAGTATAGTCGGGTTCCTCCTTCTCGAAAGGCCATTTCAGATGCATCAAACGTTGATTCAGTCTAGGGTTGCATATGCCTAAGAGCAAATAACCACTAGTCATGGGCCAACAGAAAGTATAGCAACATCAGCATTAAGCAGTGAGTCAATCAACATACACCACAGCAGTGGAGACAGGATACCGCCTTGCAGGAAAGCCTTATGTACCCCCACCATCAAATATTGGCCACAGTCAGCATTTGTAATCGAGGTCCTATTAACCAGTATTGCTATTATATATAAAATTGGTAATCCATCTTCGTCTGGTCGAGATACACATGCAGCCAACCGTTGAGTTGTTAAAAGCACGCTCGATGTAGATGAAAATGTTCAGCTCGTACTCTTTCTGCTACACCTTTAACTCTGCTCACAGGGAGGAATTCGCAAGGTATTTTCGAGCACATGAACTCAATCAGAAAGACAGAGAAACAGGTCTGAAGCGTGGAGTCATCTATTCAGATTTTCAGTATAAAGGCTACTCTCACTGTTCGACAGGGTTCCGGTATGCCATTGCCAGACTGGTGATAATTGTCTTTAGAGTTGCTAGAAATGGACATAACTAGATATTATCGGCACGAGGTGATTTGAAGCCATCAAAGAAAGCAACGGGGCATTTGCTGGCCCAACTTTCAACACAACTCACCAGCAGCTTCAGTAGCAAACGTTCGTGAGCTAGTTCTGATAAGGTCATTTTGAATCTGATAAGGTCTTAATCATGAGACAGAAAATTTCTCACTGTGATTCAGTTTAGGTGCCATCAGATGTCGAAGGGTGTCCAGTCTGGCTGATCACATAAGGTTGCTTCGCCTTCTTCTTCTTTTCTTGTGAGCGTATATATATGTAACGCGTGTAATTACGTGTAATGCTACAATATATCGTGTTAGTGTTTTACTGCGATCATGGAAAAAGAGCGAAACCCATTGTTTCGATTGGTCTCTGGTGTGTAGCAATGAATCCATGTCTCATCGACGGTCACGAAACCACGCAGAAACTCCTCCGGATTTCGATAAAACGGGGTCAAATACGTTTTTGAAGTGGTCTCACGATTGCTCTTGATCTCCGGTGTGAGCAAACGCGGCATCGCGCGGATAGTTTTCTTATGCCAAAATTCTCCTGCAGGATATGGCTAACGCGTTCAGTTAGCGCGAATTTCCATTTGGAGGTCCGCCAATACGACGACCGTAGATTTTGTCCACAGTTTCCTCTGTGGTATCCGTTTTTGGGCCACCTGGGCGCGTGGTAAACGGTTGTACGGCGAAGTAAATGGGTCCTATACACACCATCGAGAATGGACTGGATTTCCTCGCAGGTTTTGTCACTTAAAAACAAAAATCGGATCACGGAGCGATACTACTCTTTTTCCGTGGTCGCAAAAAGCACTAACACGATGTTTTGAAATGGGTGTTAAACAAAATTAAGCGTCGGATTGTCACAGGCGGGCTAAAGGAGGTTATACTAAATGATGATGTACTCGTTTTTGCTCAGTAGCGCCACTTATCTTCCAATCCGGTACTCATCAAACAGCCATCATAGGTATTTGCCACCCGTCTTGTGAAGTTGGCAAAACCTGTGGACTCTTGTATATACAATACACAACTTTGGATAATATCGTTACATAGATCAAGGGAATGCTGATAATTTTTAACTTACGTTCGCGTCGCCTGTTTGCAACATACGTTCGAAGGTGCTCAGCTGTGTGTTATTGCCTCATTAGGACACTACTAAGCAATCTGCAGCTCTTTTTCAATAGAAAACCTTGACAGCTGTCCTAAAACAAATTTAGATCTTGAGAAGTTCTCTTCTGAAACTTGGCTCCGAACATCATTTCCTATAAAGTATTTTCTTTATCGTATCCTTCAAGAGATTGAAATTACGAGTACCTAATAGGGTTTAAAATTTTTGATTATGAAAAATGGTTTCAACAAAATATTTTTAAGAAGATGGTCACACTAGCCTTGGGTAACAAAACTTTATACCATCTCGCATGTGATGCTATGCTGTCTTACCTATGCTAAGTGGAATGATTCATATGCAAAGAGGCTACCGCTACCATCATGAAGCTACCTGAAAGAGGTTTTTTATCCTATTTCTCTGCAGTGTCCATGCACGATGAACATGAAAGTATCTAGATAGGATACTTGTACATCGGTTGCCATTTTATACGGGACAACATAGTTGAGTAGTAACACATCGAAATAATAAAACTCCAATGCTAGGAAAGATTGATTGAAAGTTTGTTTTTTGATTTTTTTTTTTGAGCAGATTGAGCAGTCATGAAATGTACATATCTATAAGTTGCCTTACCATGTGAACATTAAATATTAATTAGCGAACGGATGTATCGTTAAGAAGACTTTCTACTAAGACCGCTAGATTAGTGAGGATTGTATAACGAGGGAGAGAAAGAGAGAACTAACAAAAGAAAAAAAGATTAGCTTTCACGTGTTTGGACATTGAAAGTTGTAAGAGATACACAGTATCCATTGACAGATAGAATGGATTTCATTAGATACGGATTGAGCTATTGAAAGGATTAGTGAAGCTAATTGCATTGCAGTCAGTAGACTTGGAAATGAGCGGCTAATAGTAAGCTATTTCGTCAAAAGACGGATAGCCCATGAGAGGCACTAGAAGTTTTTAGACAGAATTATATTGTAGCAAACTAATCTTGAAAAATCGAAGGAAATAGAGAGAGCCATTTAGCTTTATGCAAATGAGTTTGACATGATCGTCTGGTAGATCTCTGTAGGAAATGGCAGATTGGTAGGGACATGATAAGATGTTTAGATGGCAGATAAAGAAATATGTCATGGACTTTCACACGATTTGTCAATAGTTTTTAGCTTTTCAAAGTAATCGCTCAATTTTTTCTACATTCAAATTCAATTTAAATCAAGTACATGTTGGCCATTATTATCTATGACCTATTGCCAGTTTCCGGGTAGATTCATAATTCCATCCGTGTAGAACTTCTGTGCTTTTTTCAGCGGCTCTTCGGTCTGTCAATTTTTTACCATCAAAAGAGTTTTGCAAAGACCGAAACAAATGGTAATCAGAGGGTGAAAGGTCCCGGCTATAGGGTTGATGCATCAAAACTTCCCAACCAAAATCCGTCAATTTGTTCCGGGTCATCAAAGATGTGTGTGGCCTAGCATTGTTATGGTGGAAGGTGGCCAAAGGTCGCTCTTTCTTGATACCTTCATTCAAACGGTCTAGTTGTACACAGTATGCATAATAGATAATTCCCTTCTTATCCCACCAAAAACTCAATATAACCTTGTTGGTTGTCAATCCAGGCTTTGAAGTCGTTTGTGGTCGGTCACCGGCCTTTGACTATAATTCCTTGCGTTGAATATTCTTTTATTTAATTCATTTTCATCGTCCGTAATGAATCGCTTCAAAAATGGTTCCATTTCGTTACGTTTCAGCAGCGTTTCACTGATGGTTATTCGGTCAATTAAATTTTTTTGCGTTAATTCATGTGGCACCCAAACATCGAGCTTCTTTGAGTAGCTTGCTTGTTTTACATGATTCCAAACTGTCATACGGTGGATGTTTAGTGATTTCGCTATCTCCAGACAGACTGCTCCATTAGCTGCAAAATTTCATCGACTTTTTCAGTGACAGACCGATCAGTGCAAGGTGCATCTCTTACATCGAAATTTACAGAACGGAATCGAATAAACCACTCCTGGGTCCGGCGTTCACTCACAGCATTCTCACCGCAAGCTGCACAAATCGGCATGTTTTTGCAGCGTTTTTCATTTTTTTTATAGTAAAAAAGCATCACATAGCGTATTTTTTCAGATATTTCACTCATATTCAAATTAGTGTAACCTTTAACACGAGCAACGAATTACACAGCTGTCTTCACAAAAAATGTAGCCTGAGATGTCATCTTTTAAACACATGTTTGTTTGACAAAATCAGATTAGTGTTTCCAGATAAATGAACACTTACACCATCTAGCGACAAAAAACAGCGGAGGCTTTTTTTATGACCCAATATAATCGTATATGTATTGGGTCTATAACTTAATTCGTGAGGTTTGCTAAGAGATGGCGTAACTTATATTATTTCATTGTTATTATTACATTGGAACATGCGTTGGAAAGCTACTGTCATTGTACGTCATTTTAGTATATGTCATTCACTTGAAGCGTAAACAACAATTTTTTTTTTTTCACTCAAATATGTCGAACTTTGTACCTGAAAAAGTGTTTTTGCGGGGAGTTCTTCTTCATGAAGAAAACTGCTGCCGAAAGTCATCGTATTTTGGTGGAAGTTTATGATGAACATGCGCTGGCTGAGCGAACGTGCCAAAAGTGGTTTGCACGATTTAAAAGTGCTGATTTTGGCTTGGAAGACGATGAACGTCCTGGGCAGCCAAAAAAGTTTGAAGATGAAGAACTGAAAGCATTACTCTATGAAGATTGTTGCTAAATACAGGAAGAGCTCGCAGAATCTTTAGGTGTCACTCAAGCAGCCATTTCAAAACGTTTAAAAGCAGCTGGATATATTCAAAAGCAAGGAAATTGGGTTCCACATGAACTCAAGCCGAGAGACGTCGAAAGGCGGTTTTGCATGTCCGTAATGCTGCTGGAACGCCACAAAAAAAAGGAAGTCATTTTTGCATCGGATTGTTACTAGTGGTAAATAATGGATCCAATACGACAACCCCAAGCAAAAAAAATCATATGTGAAACCCGGCCAACCAGCCAAATCAACAGCAAAGCCGAATATACATGGCACGAAGGTAATGCTCTGTATTTGGTGGGATCAGATGGGTGTGCTGTATTATGAGCTGCTAAAACCGGGTGAAAACATCAATGGATAACGCTACCGAACACAATTAATCCGTTTGAAGAGAGCAGTTGGCGAAATATGCCCGGAATATGCGACCAGACACGAGGCAATAATTTTCCATCATGACAACGCTCGGCTCCACGTTGCTATTCCGGTTAAGAACATTTGGAAAACAGTGGATGGGAAGTCTTACTCCACCCGCTTTATATCCCAGACCTTGCCCCTTCTGACTACCATTTGTTCCGTCGATGCAGAACGCCCTCACTGAAATACGGTTCACATCAGAGCAGAATATCAAAAATTGGCTTAATTCATTCTTGGCTGCCAAGCCGGCGCAGTTCTTTTGGGATGGGATCCACAAATTGCCAGAAAGATGGGAAAAAGTCATAGCTTAAGATGGGCAATACTTTGAATAATACTATTGTACATGTTTTTCTTAAATAAACGTTCAAATTTTGAAAAAAAAAAAAACGCACGAACTAAATTACATACCCAATATGTTAACCAAATCTACTTTTGTGTAAACGTTTTTAGCTTGATCATGGATAGGGGGAATTAGCGTAGTCAATGCGACAACTAGGGATTAGATAACAAATTCATTAACACCTAACAAGATCTCACTTCGTAAAGTGGCTCTATAAGGCTTTTCCTATGCAGTCGGTGTTAAGGAATCAATGTCAGAATCAAATTCATATCGGCCTTTGTGCAAGCTCGCCAATAAGTAGAAAATAAAGTTATTTTCCACTGTTTCAACAAGTCGGAGTAAAACGAGTCTTTGACCGTTTCGAAACTTTAACGCCCTTATTGTGGAAATAAATTTTCATAAAAACTGAGGCGTTATAATGCCGTAATAATGATCTGATATTGGAGCTTTTCGAATCCTTCGAAACCACAGACTTTGTCGTTTTTGGTGACCCTTATTTTTTACTAGCCACACAACATGGCCCTCAGTGAACACTTAAAAGTAGACTGATGGGTGTCTCGAAGAAAAATTTTGTTTATTGTTTACCCGGAATCGTTGATTTTACAGAAATACTTGCGTGTCACGAAATCTTAGCGACAAGATCTTATCTCTGATTGGCAGAAGCACCGAACTGCCCCCAGTTTTGAGATTTTGCATTCATATTGCGAATTTTTAAGACCGTATCCTTCTACTTTTTCCTTTTTTAGCTGTGTCATGGTTTGAATTTCTGTTTTTCTTTAATTCTTTTCCCCTTACCCATTTTAGGGGTTTTTGCTTTAACCTGTTCTGGCCTTTTTCAGAAAAAACTTTATGATATGCACTGCATGCACTGCACAATGTGTCTTTGATGCAAGATTCCGAGTTCATGAATGGCATGTCGGACGTTATCTTTCGGAGAATGCCATGCAGGGTGATGCATGTTTTGGCGGAAGAACCTTTGAATGCATCAGTAGGATTTATCGTGGTACAGTTGATTCAATCGCAAAATGTATCTGTTTAGTGTCACTTTGGTCGGCAGTCTTATGAAATCATCCAACTTGACGAGAAATTTGAAAATTTGAGGTCCACTGACCTGATTGCATTGGGCGGTTATGACCGCCTTGTTTGAGTGAATTTGCAAGTCCGATAACGAAAACATCGTTCTTTCTCTCTATCCAATTTTCCAAAAAAAACTTAACACGTTTCCAGACATCTTGAAAGTAGTAATACCTTCTTGAGTGTTAAGTTTTTCTATGAAAAAGAAGACTTTTCTATAATTTCAGTGAACATTTCTTTGGTAGTCAAATCATCATTGCCTACAAGTTTCTTTGATATCCACAGGACCTTTGTTTACATTCAGTGCGATCAACGACGAATATTTTAATTCATCCTTTGACCATCAGGTCACATGTTTAGATGCCTTTATACTGCAATGGAAGTGCTGAAATTACATGAACAAAATAGCATTCATCATCTCTTGAATCTGAATTATAATTTGGTGGGAATATCAATATTCTCGATAGCGTTTTTATATTTATCTTCATCTTGGCTAATTCCCAACACTTCAATCAAGCATGTGATATCAGTACAAAATATTACGTTAAAATGCAATGCAATCAATGATAGACTATTTTACTTCAAACTGTAGATGGTAGAGCTATGTATACTAGGGGTTTTACAGTCTATTGAAAGAAGCAGTGACGTACCTATCAGTCAATTCGTTAACGTCTTTGTGTTTAATACGTCTCCGAGTGCTTACGACTAGACCAAATATTAAGCCAATAGCCGATGCATAATACAAAATGGCTCTTAACACAGATGTGTAGATACTCGTACAATGAACCCTTTTCTGTGACAGGCCATCCTAACGATGCCAGAAAGTCGAAAGCATCTTCGAAGACTTCGATGCAACATATTTTTGTGTTTTAAAAGTAAGGTGACTTTATATTTTTATAAAAAAAATTATTTATTTATTCATCAATATTAATATTGTCCTATTCAAAGTAATCGCCCTCAGATACAATACATTTCTTCCAATGCTTTTTCCAATCCTCGAAGCACTTCTCATAAATACTTTTTGGTATAGACTTGGGCTCTTCCATCGATGTTGTTTTTATTTCCTCAATCATTGCAAATCTCCGTCCTTTCATAAGTCTCTTCGGTTTTGGGAACAGGAAAAAGTCTTATGAGGCCAAACCTTGTGAATATGGTAGCTAAGGCATGATTGTCGTGTTTTTATTTTTGGCCAAAAAATCTCTCATAAGCAATGATAAATGAGCAGTTGCGTTGTTTTCCACAATTCTGGACGTTTTTTCGTATTGCTTCTCGCAAACGGCGCATAACTTTAAGGTAATACTCGTTATTAACCGTGCGACCTTGAGGTTAAAACTCCTGACGCACTACACCGCGGTTACCGAAAAAACTGGTGATTAAAGCTTTGACATTTGATCGAACTTGGCGTGCTTTTTTTGGTCTTGGCTCTCTTTGATGCTTCCATTGAGACAATTGGGCTTTGACTTCGACGTCACAACCATATACCCATGATTCGTCACCAGTTGAGCAAATCAGGATCATCATTGACGTCATTTAAGAACTCCTGAGCGACGCTCATGCGACGGTTCTACTGATCAAAATTCAGAAGTTTAGAAATTAACTTCATTGACACACGTCTCAGGCCCAAAATATCAGTGATGGCAGAACGTCGCCCTTGATTACATATCGATTGCAGTATATTAACCCACACATCTTGTGGTTCCTCTACAGGACGCTATCTGGCCGGGTTATATTTACATTAATCAAAAGTTTGATTGCCTTATGGACGCTGATGTGGACTTAAATATCCACACCGTACCCCTTGTCAAGTGCGTCTAGAGCTCTTGGTGAGTGCAAAGTCGTTCTAACTGGTTTCCGGTATAACGCTGGAAAGCTGGATGTATGCACTAGGTATCTTAATTTAAACAGAAACCATAACGAAACGCTTTTTTGAGAAAAAATTGAGACTCCATGCCTATGCGGTGAAGATAAAAATAGCTTCGGGTAAGACTGATTAACCTGTTGGTTATCCATGCTAATATGATAGGGACAACGACGTTCGGGTATTTACTAGGGATGTGTGAACTTTAAACAGACCAGTTGCTCCTGAATACTTGGAGTCATATAGGGGTAATATAGTTGCGACTCAAGAAAAGCGAAAAACACGATCAAAAACTGCGAAATCAAATACGTTTGCGGTACCTTATGATCGACAAGATCACTTAACGGTCTTCTTGTCATAACAACAAAAGTCTATCTGGCTCATATATTGGCTCATATTCCAACAGATTTTTAGATATTTCAGGGCGCCAACATTGACTTGGATCACTTCTTAATAGCATTCAAGGTGGATGTATTGTAAATTGAAAAGGGGTGCAAAGAATTTGCCGACTGCGTTTGTCTTTCATAATTCTGCATCATCAGCATCTAGGATGGAAACCAGTGGGTACATGAGGATCATCAGTTTCAAGTCACCTTTTTAGAAGTTTCCTTACAATCATTTGCGTTCTACCATACAATATTCGACTTACAAAGCGTTCGTGTTTTTTTTTTTTTTTTTAAACATTAATGAGCAGCATGATTCCGAAGTTTTGCCATGCTTCTTTCTAAGAAAGATTTATAAATAGTGGTGAGAAATGCATCTAGGCTCCAACGAGCCTTAAGCTTAAAGATCAAGATTAAAGCAACAATAGAATGTCCTGTCAGAAATGACTAAATCACAGAAGGAAAATTTACGACAAATGAATTAGTGTGACTTAATCAACGGTAGCGTAGGATCTTTACGTAAATATGTTTGGAACTGAAATCAGTTAGGCTATTGAAATACAGATAGTGGTGGATGAACTGTTATTGGATCAACAGCAACTCTCAAGTACCCGTAGCGAGTGACTCGGTCTAGAATATTCGGCCACTTTCGTCCAAAAGGTCTTAAAAAGGCCCTGGTTCACCTGAATTGGCGGTTGTGTTTATACAAAAACGGTCACGTCAAAACCATACGGTTGGCATAAATCCATACTAAAACAATAAGTCACCAATAACCAAGCATAAATATGAATTTACTATTGATGTCTTGTAAAACGAAAGTAGTAGAATGGATCTGTATATGAAATTTTCGGAACTTGAATAGACCACGTGCAACTAAATAACTACTAGGTGGAGCGAAAAGTAACCTCCTTGACCGCCAGAATGCGTTGCTGCTGCAAAAAAGGTTATGGTGACTCGAAGTCCGTTCATATTTAGGCAGACATGCCAAATTTCAGTGCGATACTGTCTTTAGTTATGTTTTGACAGCTGATTGTTGTTGACGTGACAAAAACGATTTTCGTTCTCTCATATAACATTATTTTTTGATAGGCAAAACGACGAAGGAAACAAAAGAAAAGTTTGATAAACATTATGGGGCTAATGCTCCGTCAGATTACTACACACCGTCAAATATTGGTTTCGAGAGTTTCGTGGTGGCCGCAACTCCACTACCGATCAAGTCCGCAGCGGCAGGCCCTCCGATGCGGTTACAGAGGACAATGTCAAAAAAATACTTGAAATGGTGATGGCTGACCGGAAAGTGAAGGTGCGCTAGCTAGCAGATACCACAAAGATTAGTACTGAGCGCACACGCCATATTTTTGGCAATATTCTGCATATGAAAAAGTTATCCTGCCGCTGGATGTCGCGCATACTCACTCCTGACCAAAAACACAAACGCGAGAGCACTTCGAAAAAGTGTTTGGACTTGCTGATGCGGAATCGGGCGGACTTTTGGCATCGATTGGTAACACTTGAACACCGGAGAACAGAATGAGTGCCCGGCAATGGACTGAAGTCAGCACGAGTGCTCTGAAGCGGCCGAGGGAGGCTCGATGGGTCGGAAAGGTTATGGCATCGGTTTTCTGGGATTGTCATGGCATACGCTTCGTGGACTACCTCGAAAAAGGAAAAACCATCAACAGCGAGTATAACTGTGCATTATTGGAGCGATTAAAGGCCGAAATCGCTGCAAAACGGCCTTACATGAAGCGAAAAAAATTTGGTTTTTGCAAGACATTGCACCGGCGCACAAGAGCATCGCAACCATGGCTAAAATCAATGACTTACGTCTCCAATTGCTGTCACATCTACCGTATTCGCCCGATTTGGCTATCTCGGACTATTATCTCTTCCCAAACCTCAAAAGATGGCTCATCAATAAAAAATTCAGCTCACGCCAGGAAATCACCGACGCCACGGAGGAGTATTTTGCAGACCTTCCGGAAAATTACTTTTCGGACGGGATCAAGAAGTTGGAAAATCGCTAGAATATGTGTTCCAAACTAAAAGGGGACTTAGTTGAATAAAATAAAAAAAACATTTGAAAAATGTTTTTTTTTCATTTCCAAGGAGGTTAATAGCTTACCACCTAGTAGTTGAGGCATTGAATGCTAGAAATCAGAGAAAAAGCGAATGCTACAGAGGGCAAAAGAAAGAGTCTATTTGGGTGTGTTTTTTTTTTTTTGTAAGCGACAGACTAAAGCAAGACGTTTTAAAGCTTCAGTGTCTGAGCAAACGTATTTAAACAATTCCCACTAAGGCGAATTCAACAACATGTACGTTAAACGCGAAAGCAAGACTAACTGAGTCAGTGCCTATGTACTCGTATGTTATAATACGCTCAGTGACGGTGAGTCAGTCTTGTTCTATCCGTGGCGTAATTCCACCTCTAATTTTCCTTATTATTGTGCTCAAAAACTTAATTTGCGCTCATGCCCATACAAAATAATGACTTCCTCGGTTGACCCGTATTTCTTGTAAGATTTGGGAACAAAAAGAAGTCTCACAGTTCGAACAATTTGGCTGTGGCGACTGCGGAGGTATGAGCCGGTGCGTTATCGTGGTGAGAGAGTACTTTTTTCTTCGCAAAATGTGGTCGTTCTCTTTTCAAATCGGCGTTAAATCGACCCAATCAACGAAGTATGCTTCTATAATTGTTGTTCCCTTCTTTTCTCTTCGGTCGAAAGCACGGTCTTCGTCTTCACCGGGTAAAACCCATTGTTTTGATTGTTCTTTAGTCTCTGGTGTGTACCAATAAATCCCATGTCTCATAGATGGTCACGAAACAATGTAAAAACTCCTACGGATTTCTTTAAAGTGGTCTCATGATTGCGATTGTTCTCCGGTGTGAGAAAACGCGGCACCCATCGCGCGGACAGCTTTCCCATGCCCAAAATCTCGTACAAAATATGGCTAAGGGATTCAGTTGATATGCCTGCTATTTTAGCCAACTCGCGAATTTTCACTCGGCGGTCCGCCAATACGAGGATTTTGTCCTCGGTTTCTTCTGTGGTAACCGTTTTTGAGCCGACTGGACCTGGTTCATCAAAAACCGACGTGCGGACACGGCGATACTCTGTGAACCAATGGTAAACGGTTGTACGGGAAGATGAATGCATTTTGTCACTCAAAAGCAATAATCGGATCACGGAGCGATAATGCTCTTTTTCCATGGTCGCAAAAAACACTAACATGATGTTTGGAAATGGGTGTCAAACAAAACTAAGCGTCGGATTGTCATCAAATTTTGACAGGAGGGCTAAAGGAGGTTATACTAAATGATGATATACTCGTTTTTGCTCAGTAGCGTCTTCCTATCCGGGTACTCTTCAAACAGCCCTCACACACCTTCTCATTTGCGAATTTAGTCAGACTGAAGAAGGCTTAAGTTTTCGTGCCCAAATCCACAAGAAAGCCACTAAAGTGTGGCTGCTATAGTTTTATTGGGTCTATAACTAATCGTGCGGTTTGCTAAGAGATGGCGTAACTTGTATTATTTCATTGGAACATGCGTTGGAAAGCTACTGTCATTGTACCTCATTTCAGTATATGCCATTCATTTGAAGCGTACACAACAATTTTTTTTCACTCAAATATGTCGAACTTTGTGCCTGAAAAAGTGTTTTTGCGGAGAGTTCTTCTTCATTACTGAAAACTGCTCCCGAAAGTCATCGTATTTTGGTGGAAGTTTATGGTGAACATGCGCTAGTTGAGCAAACGTGCCAAAAGTAGTTTGCACGATTTAAAAGTGGTGATTTTGGCTTGGAAGACGATGAACGTCCTGGGCAGCTAAAAAAGTTTAAAGATGAAGAACTGGAAGTATTACTCTATGAAGATTGTTGCCAAACACAAGAAGAGCTCGCAAAATCTTTGGGTGTCATTCAAGCAGCCTTTTTAAAACGTTTAAAAGCAGCTGGATATATTCAAAAGCAAGGAAATTGGGTTCCACATGAACTCGAGCCGAGAGACGTCGAAACGCGGTTTTGCATGTCCGAAATGCTGCTGGAACGCCACAAAAGGAAGTCATTTTTGCATCGGATTGTTATTGGTGATGAAAAGTGGATCCATTACGACAACCCCAAGTGCAAAAAATCATATGTGAAACCCGGCCAACCAGCCAAATCAACGGCAAAGCCGAATATCCATAGCGCCAAGGTAATGCTCTGTATTTGGTGGGATCAGATGAGTGTGCTGTATTATGAGCTGCTAAAACTGGGTAAAACCATCAATGGACAACGCTACCGAACACAATTAATATATTTGAAGGGAGCAGTAGCCGAACAACGCCCGGAATATGCGACCAGACACGGTGCAAAAATTTTCCATCATGACAACGCTTGGCAACACGTTGCTATTCCGGTTAAGAATTATTTGGAAAACAGTGGATGGGAAGTCTTACCCCACCTGCCTTATAGCCGAGGCCTTGCTCCTTCTGACTATCATTTGTTCCGGTCGATGCAGAAAGCCCTCACTAAAATACGGTTCACATCAGAGCAGAATATCAAAAATTGGCTTGATTCATTCTTGGCTGCCAAGCCGGCGCAGTTCTTTTGGGATGGGATCCACAAATTGCCAGAAAGATGGGAAAAAGTCATAGCTTCAGATGGGCAATACTTTGAATATTACTATTGTACACGTTTTTCTTAAATAAACGTTCAAATTTAAAAAAAAATCCGCACGAATTAAATTACATACCCAATATATTCTTCAAGTGAATTTTAGTGGCATTTGTGTCGATGGACTTTTTAAGAAGAGATATGAGATATAACAGCGAACCCTATTAAGGTGGATTTTGAATGAATGAGTGAATATTTATACTCAATCTTAAATTTTTACGGCAGCGACCATGCAATATAGAACGACCTAGATTTAGATGACATGTGGAAGGGTATCTCAACCATCTTGGAGTGCGTATCTAGAGGCAGTTGGCTAAAAACCCCCAAAACTGAGGGAGTTTATTTGTTGAGTTTATCAAAATAAATAAGATACGGCCATGGTCGACAACGTGCTTACGATTTGCTGTACGACCCTCATATTTTCGAAAGTGGAAAAGTAGTTTCCCATAGACAGTGCATATTTAATTAAATTAAGACTATAAGGTTATCAGCACAAATCCCTAGCCACTCTCATTTTCTTTCATTCCTAATCCGAACTTTCTATTTTCAATAAAAGTGCAATTAAATACAGTCAATAATAAAAAAACCATCTACTGACTAATGCCAAGAGAGCTATAAAAAAAAAAAAAAAAAAAAAAATTAAAGAAACAAAAAACAAAACCAATGCACTTAACAGTATTGTGGTGCGTCTCCCTTCAAGTGTAATGCCCCAAACTAAGGTAGGAATCCAGAAATAGCCGACAACTTCAATTACCCAGTTATGCAATGCAACAAAACTTAGCGAAACAATTCTTCTCTTACTTTGATTTCGGTTGTGCTTCCATTTTAATTCCAATTCAGCAATTCAGCAGCTATCTAAATCCGATGGATATTCTCTAGTACTAGTACACTTTGTCCGGCACCACAAACTTCAGATTGAAATCGGTCGTGTCGGTTTCCTCTGGTATGGGCCAGGCCACCGTATAAAGTGCAATACACTCTCAAATGGCAAATTGCCAAATAGTCATTTGGTTTGACTTTTTCGTTGCACAAGGGCAGTCTCTTTATGTTTGTATTTTGTATCTGTGAATCCGTATCTATCAATCGTTTTCGTAAGCCATGGGGTAATGAAAAATAAGAATTCGAAATACCCGTTCACGTTCTCGCATTTGTATTCAAACAATCGGGTTAGTAGGCGGATGTATTTGGGTATTAAAATATTTTTTTTATTATCACACACTTCAGACATGATCTGAAATCTGAAATTGGAAATCTAAAATCCATGTTCACATCCACGAAATGTTCTTAAACTCATTTTCTTTCTCTCTGCTGGGTGAGAAGGATGTGATGTTTGATCTAGAGGGAGAGATTCTATTACGAAATTTGTTATGTAGGTTAGCAAGTGTCAGTTGCCCCTTGTTAGTCAGATTGAGATTGAGGTTTGTAATCTTTTAGTTTCAGTTTTTTTTGTTTTATGGCTGCGGATAGATTTATTTCTGATTCGGTTTGACACAGTGGATGATTTAGGCACATAAGATGCACACCCATTGGAGGTTTGTTCTGTACAGTGGATACCATGTGTCGAAATTAGGTGACGAAACGCAGATGTGATGGATGTAAAATATAACATTTACATATGTCTGTATCTGGGAATCAAAAAAACATTAGTAATGTTAGTAATGTTTGCTATTGACACATGAGCAATAATGACGTTAGTTTTACTTGATCTGCTGAAAGACTTTCTAATTTTGCTGATTATGAGTAAAGAAATTCTACCGTAGTTGCGCTCTTACTTCAGAAAATGACATCTCATTGCTGTTTTATCCGAATTTAAAAAAATGTAGAATAGTTGAGGAGTAGATTCAAAGACTAAAACTTCAACAAAATAGAATAACTGAGATATATAGTGGAATGGCCATCAGAGGATTGAACAGTGGCGCCATGTAAATTTAAAAGAATGCCTTTCGTATCGTCGACATTTTTTTTATGAATTTCGGCTTAAATATGAGATTTAGGCTTTCCCTGAACGATACCCTTAAAATTTAGAGAGCTGTAATTTAGGTACCTTCAACACCAGCATCATCAAGGAAAACAAGGGATGCCGACCTTCCTATAGTAACTGATTAGTTCCTTGAATTCCTGGTGATATTAACAAGCACTTGTACGTACATTTGCTGTACGAAGGCGATCGAAAAATCCAAGAGATACATCTGTTAGGGCGTTGCGATCTCTTTCATCTTACATGGCTAACGATCAAGGGCAATTCCAGGGCTCTGATATATTAAGGCTCATCTCGTTTCTCGAGAATGATCCCGTATCCCAAAAATTTGGAAAGAGAATTCAAGTGGTACAAGTTGGGTACCTCCAAGTTTACTGACATAAGATTATGGGATTCTAGTCTATTAAAAAAAAAAGCCCATAGAGAGCGCTCAACGGTGAGTCCGGAGTGGTTTTAGTGCATAAAAGTCTAATAGCTTGAAGGAAACTAAGTGACGTGATTTTGACATCAAGATTCCCGCGCAGATCAAGAAAGATTACGGTAATTGATTGTTACGCACTGAAAACGTATGGGATAGAGGTTAAAAACGTTAACGTTACATCCATTTTATTACCAAGTGTGCAATGGAAACATCGTGATCATAATGAAGGATTTTAATGGGAAAGCGGTTTGCAACACCATCCTATCCAATCACTTGAGTGGGTTTCGTGGCATAGGAAACTGAAATGTCAATGGTGAACGGTTGGTTTATTCCTGTACTGTTAGCTGCCGAGTTATTTGAGGTGTCTGTGTAAGCTTAAAGGTTATATGGATAACCAATTAAATCAACTAAATTGCAAACGTCTTCTTCACGTGCGAAACAAGCGCGGAGTCGACATTGAAATGGTATGTGACCTTACTGTAGCTTCCTGGAAGCAGCAACCGCGTCAACGCGCAAATAGTAGTCAGTTACAATACAGACAGTCTATGGGATGTCATAGTTCGCAAACAATTTAGGACCTATCTTGATCTGGGAGCAGAAACAATCAGCAGCACTGTGCAAGCAAACATCAACGGACACCAGAATGCAGTAAGAAATGTCTTTGCTGCTCTAGTTGCAGCATATGAACGTATTAGGTGAAGTGAAAAGTAACCTCTTTGACCACCAGAATGCGTTTCTACTGCAAAAAATGTTATGGTGCCTTAAAGTACGTTTATATTTAGGCAGACTTGACAAATTTCAGTGCGATACTGTCTTTAGTTTTTTTTTAACAGCTGATTGTTGTTGACGTGTTTGGCATCATGTTGAGTATGGACAAAAACGATTTTCGTTCTCTCATAAAACATTATTTTTTGAAAGGTAAAACGGCGAAGGAAACAAAAGAAAAGTTGGATAAATATTATGGGGCTAATGCTCCGTCAGATTACACCGTCAAATATTGGTTTCTAGAGTTTCGTGGTGGCCGCAACTCCACTACTGATCACGTCCGCAGCGGCAGGCCCTCCGATTCGGTTACAGAGGACAATGTCAAAAAAATACATGAAACGGTGTTGGCTGACCGGAAAGTGACGGTGCGTGAGCTAGCAGATACCACAAAGATTAGTGGTACATATTTTAACCTGCCGCTGGGTGCCGCGCATACTCAATCCTGACAAAAAACACGAACGCGAGAGCACTTCGAAAGAGTGTTTGAACTTGCTGATGTGGAATCGGGCGGACTTTTCGCGTCGATTGGTAACTGTTGAACACCAGAGAACAGAATGAGTGCCCGGCAATGGAAGGCCGAGGAAGGCTCGATGGATCGGAAACAGCGAGTATTACTGTGCATTATTGGAGCGATTGAAGGCCGAAATCACTGCAAAACGGCCTCACATGAAGTGAAAAAAAAAATTTTGTTTTTGTAAGACAATGTACCGGCGCACAATAGCATCGCAACCATGGTTAAAATCAATGACTTACGGTTCCAATTGCTGTCGCATCCACCGTATTCGCCCGAATTTGCTCCCTCGGATTATTATCACTTCTCAAACCTCAAAAGACGGCTCATCAATGATAAAATTCAGCTCACGCTGAATCAGGAAGTCATCGATGGCACGGAGGAGTATTTTGCAGACCTTCCGGAAAATTACTTTTCGGACGGGATCAAGAGGTTGGAAAATAGAATAAGTGTATCAAACTAAAAGCGGAGTATATTGAATAAAATAAAAAAAAAAACATTTAAAACAATTTTTTTTTTCATTCCCAAGGAGATTACTTTTCACCCCACCTAGTATGACGTTAAAAGGGCGAAATACCAACAGCAGATCGATATCGGCTAGATATCGACAAACTAATCGACACCCAATCAATTGACAATCTGGAACACCGACGAAATGTTTTCTGTTTCATCTTGCCCTATCGTTATTTTTACCAACGGTACGCCATTGAAATTAAAACTTTTAACCGTAACACCCCTCTCGCTACGAATACTTATCAGTATACCCTGAAGCCAACTTTCGGATATATTATACATTGGAATATCGTGATTCTTTCCTAAGCTTTAAAGTCGCTTATGGAATGCCCTACCCTGAGCATTCTTATATTCAAAACAAACGTACATTGGAACCTCTTTTTTTTTCTCCCTAACTTTCCTTCGCCAACGCTACGTGCAGACATTTTAAAGGTACATTACCCTTGAGCACGAAAAATTTATTACAATTCAAGCACACTGATTAGGATACATATACCGAGAGAAGTATGTCCTAGATACCTAGAAGGATCAAGGTACTCGTGGTCCCTTAGTAGCACAAATATTTCTACTGCCATTAAATAAAAATTAAAGTTTTGATAGAATTTCTGGAATATTGGCCGACTTGTCCAATCTAAAGTAGTGAATACGCTTAGGACAAGGCAACTTGACTATGCTAATGACATGACTATCACACTGAATGGTTCAGCTACGAATCAGAAAAGGGCTTCCTTCCTGGATAGATGATAGATAGATTTTGCGCTGAATTTTCTAGGCAAAATGTATGCCAAACAGAAGAGCGAGCCACTCAAGCCGAAGAAGGAGCTTAAGCCATTTAAAATAAGAACAATGAGGGCTTAAGCGCGTTGTTAAATTCTGAGGCGTACTTGACTTCCTTTATTCCCAGAGGAGGGTTTTTCATCCCTCACTAAGAACAATATTGTCAAATTAATTTAATGCAATTTATGGGAGTGCTTATGTACTCTGTACCCACAAACCTAGATATTGTGCTTGAAGTTTTCCGTATTAAATACAAAATCCCCTCGTCTGATGTCTTGTATATTTCACACCACTATGATTCGCTTCGAAAGACTGGGAGGATATCATATCGTTGTCGACTTGAAGTAACTAAGGCGCTGTCTGCCTCCTGACAGGTAAGAATGTTTCTAGCAAGACATAAGTTTAGGGTCACCGAAAAGGTTTTTATTGTCTCATCTTAAGGATGTTTTTTTTAGAGATATAAAAATTCAATATAAAATAAACTACTTGAAGCTAACATAAATGTGTATAATATTAGCTTCATGTATTAGATAATTTTATGCCATTAGCGTCTAAATATAACATCGGGTATATGCGTGCCACGGCTAGCTGGAATGAAACGCAATGATGAAATCCAATTTTCGACAATTTTATCAACAATAACACGGCGAATATTGACTTCAAAATCGTCCAACGTTTCTGGTTTATCGGCAAAGACTAGTGACTTCACATGCCCCCAAAGAAAGTAATCTAAAGGTGTGAGATCACAGGATCGTGGAGGACAGTTTACAAGTTCATTACGCGAAATTATGCGCTCAGAAGACGTTTCCCGCAATATATTGGTGGTGTCGCGCGCCGTATGGCATGTTACGCCATCTTGTTAACACAAAAGTTCTGTCACATGAATGCCATTCAACTTGGAATGAAGAAGTCAGAAATCATGTTTCTATAGCGCTCTCCATTGGCGGTAACTTTCTGGCCGGTATCGTACTTAAATAAATATGGGCCGATGATTCCACCAGCCCATGAAGCACATCAAACTGTGAGTTTAAATGGTTGTAAGGACGTTTCGACAAAGGCTTTTGGGTTTTCTCCATTCAAAATTTGGCAATTTTGCTTGTTTGAATATCCATTTAGTCAAAAATGTGGCTCATCGGAGGACAAAATTCTGCGTTAAAAATGTTTTCGGCCCATTCATCACGTATAATTCACGACACGTATAGTGGTCACGCGGTTTCAACTCTTACACAAGTTGGATCTTATAAGCTTTTAAGCCAAGATCTTTCTGTACAATCTTTCGCAAAGTGGATGGGCATAACTCCAATTGCTGTGCACGATGGCGAATCGATTCATTCGGATTCTCCTCATTACTCAACAACGCTCTCCACAACGGCAATAACTTCTTCTGTTCGAACTGTTTGTCCTCTTTTGTGATGTGTATTACCCACTAGAGTGTACGTGGTGTGAAAGCGATTCATCGTGTTTAGAATAACTTGCTCAGATGGACGATTATGTCGACCGTAAAATAGACGCAGCGCACGATAAGTTTGGCGTACGGAACCATGGTTTTCGAAATAAGTTTGCACAATTTGCACGCGTTGTTTTTGCGTTTGTCTATTCATCGTAAGATGGCAAAACGTTCTTGCCACAAGTCAATTTTCAACTATCAAACTGACAATCTGTAGAAACAGTGTTGCCAGTTTAAAAACCAAACCTTTAAAAAAAACAACATTTATAATGCGTCGGAACTAGAATTCCAGCTGGTTCGAATATGCAGTGTCGACTTTACTGTTCCCAGGTCTGACATGGGAGTCCATATCTAATAAATGTACGAAATTTGATTCTAAACGGACAGCCTCATAGCCATTAAGGGAGGAGAAAGAAATAACTTCTTGCTATGCAATGAAATAGTTTAGAAGTATGCACTTGCAATCTAGTCTCTCGATTTGTGCCAGATATTCATATGCCAGGGCATCAAACAAAGTTGACTGTTAGTACGAGAATATATCATAGTACGACTTGGCCAACAATGTTCATGACATCTGGGGACCTCAGTCCCAGTAACCAGAGTTCTCATTTTGAAATTCATGGCATTCACTTGAGTTTTTCGTAGC
This sequence comes from Volucella inanis, assembly GCA_907269105.1. Lineage (NCBI taxonomy): Eukaryota > Metazoa > Arthropoda > Insecta > Diptera > Syrphidae > Volucella > Volucella inanis. Next base: position 92,912,168 of record OU026154.1, read on the forward strand.
AATGTTATCTCAATAAGAAGCTCACTAGTAGTTCATTGACTGCAGGACACTGTCGAGATCTGTAAGCCAGTGAATTCTCAATACTCTTAGCTGAATGATTTCCTTCTGAAGCTGTTATTGTTTCTGATTTGACATTGCTTAAGATCGTTCGAAGCCAAGATACTAAACTTGTGCATGGGCCAAGGGATGTTTGTTTTCTATGTATTCTCAGTTAGAAGCAAAGCTTAGGAACCCAAGTATTCATTTAGAAATTAGTAGACTCCCTATTAAAGGTGATTAAGTGGTTCTTGAATTTGGAATATTCACTCATAACCTGAAAACTTTCTTATGATTACCTAGATTGACTAGGACTGCTCATTGTCAAACTAATATATAACCAAAACCCTATCTGAGATAAAATGAAATCAGGAATATCTTTTAGGGACTCTGTTGGTCACAATTGTCCTTAAAATCTAATTAATAAAATTAATTCAAAAACTCACATCATATTATTGTCTTTTTCATTTCGATTGTGCACTCGTAATATTGTATTCAATTCTCTCATCATGTCACTGCTCTTCCCTTCTATTTCCGAGAGTATCTGCGAATCGTCAATCTTGTGCAATGCCGAACCACTTCGGCTTCTAATCGATGCTGACATCCTAATAAAAACAAATTCATACATTAACAGATACTTTGGAAATCAGCAAGTCCTTATTACTTGTCAATAGAATCCATACTGCTATTAACATCAAAGTCCATCATCAGATCATCGGAGCAAATCGATTCACATGGTGATAGCGTGTCTAGCGATTCGGCACGATTCAGAACAGCTTTTCGCAATGAAACCGGTGTTCTGAGACTCAATTCAATGGCAGCTTGTAGAGCACTTCTAGCTTTTGACTGACTTTTAAAAGATCGCATCGATCCAGTTTCCATCAGTGTCGGTGTATCTGCATGAGAATGACCCAAATGTAGACTAGTATCAGGCCCGTCACCGGACTCATTGAATAGTAATGCTGGCTGATCGGCGATTTCATCGTCAATTAGAAAATCCCGTCCACAGTCGGATAGTGATAGTGAGTGGGAAGCGTGAGTTGGTGTACCTGGTGATAGAGGTGAACACACTTCCAATTCTGGGGATATCTCATCAATATCCTTCTCCTGAACCTCTTCGTTAGCTTTTTTCTTTTGTCGTTTATATGCTACATCTTCTGATTCAGTGCTGCTAACCAAACTATCTGTGGGCGAGGTTTCATCATCCAAAAGGAACTCAGATGCAGCTGCTGCTGCCATTTCTGCGAATTTTGATTCTGTCAGGTTTGCCAGAGATACAGGCCGTTCCGGTTTGGAGACGGTCTCATTTCCTTTTTGAAGTTGGATCTCCTTTAGTTGGTTATCAAAGTGCGGTATAGATTCTGTGATAGATGCTACAAAAGAATTGTTAAAAAGAGATTTGAGATAAAAATGAAATTAACTTACAAATAGAACTGATTGGAATATCACTGGTCAACAAGGGACTGATGTCCTCCGTTAATGGTAGGGTAGCTTCGGTTTTCTCATTCTGATTATCCTTACTCTCATCACTACTACTAATGCTCAGACTACTGCAATCCTTTATGGCTAATGACTCTCCAGCGTTGCACCAGGATGCCCTTGAGCTACCTGGCGATGATGTTTTACTAAATGTGTTAATATCTTTAAAGTGATGATTCTGTTGGAGAAGGACAAATTTCAAAATTAATTTATAGATATGCGAATGAGTTACTTAAAAACAAAGGATATCTACTCGTTGTCAGATATGTAATATTTGTAGCATCTGAGTATATTCCCTAGAAATTGAATGCAAACTGATTAGAAGGGCTATCAACTCGAAAACCTTTATTTCAACTATAAGCGGTAGCCTGAGGTGCTTATGGTTTTCTGAATATTTGAGTACTTACAAGTTAGAAGATTTGCAGCCAAACGTTAAAGATGCCAAAATACGAGCATCTGATGGCCTACTTGTTAGGCTCAATATTCAGTCCAAACGGGTAGGAGTGACTTAGAATGCAACGCGATTGAGGCATAGGCCGTAGGCCGTACACTTACAGATATAGTACTTCACAATGTCGTCATCATTCCCATAGTCTTTCCTTCTGATGGCCAGTAGAAATATCGAGACTTTTTGAAAAGCCAGCATTCTGAGCATTTATGCTATCTGCAGTTAGAATCAGACGAAACTCAATTCTTGATATGGAAGCTCTAACCAAAAATGTAGCCAGCCTTAACTCTCATCTGAGACTTGCCTAACAAGTTTATCGGCAATTTCATATCTCGTGAAAAAATTGTAATCTGGGATACAGATTTCCGCTTTAGCAAGGTTATTAGCGTAACTTGGCTGTCGCTACAGACGCAGGCATTTCGCCTCTTCATAAATGCTATTGCCGTTAGGATTGCACATATCTCCGCTTGAAAGACAGATGCAAGTTTTTTAACGAGGAATGAAGGTCGACCTCGTATTTTCGCAGCAATAAAAGTTCTGGTGTCATTACTTCAGACTCAGAAGACATTTGGCATGCAAGGCTATTATATCTCCATGGCATGTTGTACAAAACATAACGCGTTTGCAAAAAAAAAAAAAAAATGGCTTTGAGAATGAATCAAGGGGAGGGAAATTCAGCAATTGTTCAGCCTAGCCGGACCTATCTTTAGAATTGATTGACCTCTTATGCGCCAGTCGTCGATTACTTTGGAACTTCCCGCTCTTTAGGGCAGTTAATCGAAAGGTATGATCCAAAAAGCTTTATAGCCACATACTCTGCATATGTTCGGGCGTAGACGTAAAAGCTTTTGAGAGCGTAAAGGAGTGAGTTCACCAACCAACTGAGTGGACCAGCTCGTACACCAAAGCAGTGAAGATTTCTTTTTTTTATAATTAGCGCGGCTGAAAGGATTTAAAATGTTTGCTGACAGCGCAGGCGAAGGAGAATCAGGGGGGAAGAAATGAGAAATACCGATGTACATTGGTCTTAAATGTTTGCAAGTTATAATGAATAGGAAATAAAGAGCTCGACAGGGCATTCTTTAAGCTGATATACTGATGAGCATTTATCGCGAGACGGGTGTTATGGTTGAAAGTTTGAGGAGGTGGAATGCTACTGGCGATTTCTATGGAAATACTGATAAAACAAAGTGAGGCATGAAACATTACGTCGGTGTTCAAGGGTGTCAACTGACTGACTGATATTAGTATCACCTAGGAGTTTTATCGTATGGCTTTGAATCCGATCGAGTAGGTGCAAATAAATTTTAGAAGCACTTAACCAGATAGGGGCATTGAACTCCAATTTTGGGCGGATGAATGCCTTATATATTGGGGGCAGATCAGAGGGGAAAAGTATTTCTTACATCGTTTGAGGAAACCTAGACATTTCGCAACATTTGTGGCGACGTCGAATACTGACACTCAAACCAGAAATAGAACATTTTTCGGTTTCGACGATGCAAGTGCTATTCATGGACAATGATTGGGTATTTAGATTTCGCTTTAACTGCAGCAGACAGCATTGTGTTTTGAAAGCATTTAATTTCACTCTGTTGATAGTTCCCTAATTGGTCATGCTGTTAATATCGGAATTTAATGAGCTTAACATACGCTGCCGTTCCCGTTCTACAGCCGAAGAGCAGGGACGTGAGTCCAAGAACGAGTATGAAAAGCAGAGAGCAGTGTCATCAGCAAATGAATGTATTGGAATAGAAATAGCAGATAAAAGATCATTAATGAAAATTAAAAAGTGTCGGAGACAGAACGGAGCCTTGGGGGATGCCAGAATTTACTTTGCGAATACCAGACTTGAAACCATCAAAGACAACTTGAATTGAAATTCCAAAAGTTAATTTTTAATCCATTGAAGAAGAGCCTGATGCCAAATTCTGTCAAATGTCATTGAAATATCAAGTGCAACTATCTTGCTTTCGTTAGATTGATGTACGCTTTGGTTCCACTTTTCGGTGAGACATGCCATCAAATCACCAGTGGACCTGTTGCTGCAAAAACAATACTGTCGCTCATTGAGAAATTTTCGCGTTTGGACCATGAAAGAAGGGACGTAAGTGCAATGGGTTTGTAGAGAGAGAAGAAGATTCGCCTCTTTACGGATGGGCTGGACAAATGCTGTTTCCCATCTGCTCGGAAAGAGCTTACGCAGTGGTTTTTTTTTTTTTTTTTTAGCGAGGAAGAACACCTGAACCAGCGGATTTGTGTATATTGAGATCTTTAAGTACTCTTGCTACAACACGAGTGCAAAAGTGGATTCATCCCATCCCATAAGATTCGACGTATTCAAGTGTACGCGAGGGGAGAAAACAATTTGGAAGTGTTGAATTGTTAAAAAAATGTTGCCGCAGCCAGCATCCACAATCTGAGCAATATTCACTAGCTGCACGTCTACGCCACGACTAATGAACTCCGATCTTAGACGGGCAGAAAAGAGGATCACTTGAAGCAGACCAGGCGTAGAATAGTTAAAAAGAAATTGAGAACTCTTGAGATGATTTGGTGAGAGCTGAAGCACGTTGCAAGTTAACGAAAAGGATGGCTTTATGACATTGTTAGCACCCTAGAAGTCACAGAAGCAGTAGAAATTAATACGGGTAGCTTTAAAAGTATGTTTTAAGAAGTGGGTCTTACGAACATCTGCAGGAGGTGAAAATTGGTAATTGGATGAAGGAAATTGGACTCCTAGTAGCACAAGGTAATTTTCCAGACTAAGTTTTCCAGAAAGTGGGGTAATATTCAAAATAATGCGTACCAAGTCTTGTTTGATCAAATTTTTGGGGCAGCAGGATGTGGTTTTGAAGATTTGATATTTCAAAAACTTGATTGGAGGCAAATTTCCCTAGTAAATAGAATCTCAACATTACGCCAACTATAAAGGCATCAGTTTGTCTAGTTTTGCGTATTAAATAAACGCCTGCAACCAATTATCACTCTTTTTGACCCCTAGAACTGGCATTTCGGTCGCGTAAGTTAAAAATTGACTAAACATTCACATTACGGTAAGATCCTAGAGAAAATTCAAGAAGTTAAAATCGATAAGAACTACCTCCAAAGGGACATTCTTTCAAAATGTGGAGAGACTACTTGCATATGCTGGTAAGAACGGGCTGATTTGAAGACTGAAACGTGCTACTACTATTGGGTGTATAAGTATTGAAATAGAAACGTCAATTATTATTGATTGAAGACAAAGCCAAGTACATGCTGTTAACATTCAAGGATTGAAAAATCGAACAGCACATAACAATAGACGGCTATAATCAAGAAATATCATATGAGACTTTGACGTGACAGCGGGTTCGCTATGTGCTCCGATAATGACACTTTATTAGAAATCAAACGAAAGGTTAAAGTTGCTTATCACTATTGTTATATCCAAAAAAGATAATTTTGAGAAGTAGGCTCTTGTAAGGTAACACTAAAAAGACTCTACAAAAGTCCCTTATCATCAGACGTTTGCGAGGGCAGATGCAGATATCAGTGATCATTTTGAACGCAAAATTTTCAGAGCGATTTCCGTTCCCGTTTTTGCTTCCAACGGATTTTAGCGGAAAGCGCTGTGAACTACAAAATATGTAGAGCAGAAGACTTACATACTTTTGGTGACTTACATATATGGGGACCGTTCATTGAAGGATCTATAAAGTTACTGATAGAGATGTGAAAAAAGGGAGGAAGAACTGAGCTGATGAAGGCTCCACCAATTAATTCACAAATGGAGTAGGTAGTCATCTTATCATTTATCTGTCCGTATGATTATGGAATGCAATTTCAGCTAAAAGCTATTCCAGGATTTAATTTTGAAAATGTAGCGACAAGTTTTGTCTAGCATTTAACATAACGAGGTTGGAGAATATATGAACATGCTGCTTTATCAAAGTTGGTACTGACTTTAGGATAACTTATGCGACAACAGATTGAGATTACAAAATTGTCCATTGTTTGTCAAAGTATTATGTAAGGCTTATATGTAAACACTTTCTCATTCACTTGGGATATAGAAAGTTTTTCTCAAATTATACACAAAAGCTACAGAAAATTTGATTAATCCACTGATCAGGGACATTATTAATGCAATGCATGTTGGTTAAAATATATTTAAAAAAAGTTCACTAAAATATTTGTTCAAAAAGTTTAACAGGAACCACAGACACTTCAACTTCACTGAATTTCGCTCAAGTTACTTGCACTCAAAACCCCCATCCTACTTACTTTGGCACTCTTTTCTGAAGTAGACCGATCCAAAAATAGTTTCTCTTCTTCTAGACCCTCACTGTCTGATGTGTTTTTGTGAATTTTACGACGTCCCGCATCTGAAGAATCTGAAAAATTAAACAATAAGCAGAAGTGAATATTTATTTGGATTTAGGTATTCATAATACTGAAAACTAACCTTGCTCATCTGTTGATCCAGTTGACCGGAAGAAGGCTTCCCTATTCAAAACCGTATTGGATCTGATAAGTCCGCTTAGCGGCACTGTCTGGTTGTCCGATGAAAATGCACTTGGCAACTTTGGTAGTGCCAATGTCTCAATAGCACTATCACTGGATAGAGGATCTTCCAAGTCCTTAACTTCGAATTTATGCCGTCCACTCATGACCATCTGTAGATTTCGAGGACGATTACGACTTCTCCTCGGAGAGCCTGGTGGCTGATGGTTCTCCACCATGGTTGTATCTAAACTTGCTATTCCCGAATCAGCTGATATCTCACGGCTGCCTTGGAATCCTCTGCGATTGTTGTTTGCCATTTGTTTCGCGGTCTTTTGATCCATTGGAGCTGATGTTGAGGCAGATTTAGATGCCACAGCTGATCCCGATAATGCACTAGCTGTACTTAAACGAATCGGAACCGGATATTCTGGCTTTGGTAGACTTGTTGTTTGTAGAGTAAACTTACTGAATGTTGCCGATGGTGGTCGAGGTGTTGGTCGAACACTATATAAATAAGTGGAAATGCCAATTATTAAGATATAACATACGGGATGTCCGTACACGAATACAAGGCACTTACATAACATTTGTGTGCATTCCAGTGTTCACGAATGTATACTGAGGTGGATTCACTAGGCATGGTGTCGGCCTGTGCGTCTGTTGTTGCTGCGACTGCTGTATATATGCTTGTGGCTGTTGCTGCAGAAATTGTAGTCTGCTCCGTTGATATTCATTACTGTGGTAGTTGAGTGATTTTTGAGTTATTTTGGGAGCATGCGGAGCATATTTTAATTCATCGAATTGTTGCTGCTGTCGTTGATGTTGTTGGTGCTGGTGATCGACATTCGATAGATTTGGTGTCATTGCACGACCAGAATGTGCGCTCTTCGAACGTCGTTTAACTGTGACGATAATTTTTTTTTTTAGAAACTAAAATAGACTCACACCCATCTGTGATCGAGGTGATAGAGGTGAGTGGCAATTAAAACTTACTTGTGGAATTGATGTTGTTGTTGTTGTTATTATTATTGTTGCCCGAGTGACTGTAATTATTGTTGTCAAAGTTATCTTGAAAATCACTTTGGTATCTGGGACTGATTCCTGTTGAGGCTGGTCGCACGGTATTGGTTCCCTTGAAGCCGAAACGATTGCTTCGGTTGATGGCACCGGTACCACTTGTGATGATCGTGCGTCCTCCAGTATTGTCGACAACCACTCCTTGAATTGCCGATGGATTTGTTGAATGTTGTATTTTTGTGGCGCCCACTTTTTCGAATGTTACCACTGGGGTGGTTGCTGCTCCTGTTGTTGGTTCTAAAAATATTCAAGAGTTGGAGAAATGAAATTTGTTTAATGAAAATCGGTATGTTTGGTTTGTGGTGGGCTGATGAGGATGTTAGCGTCAATGACACTGGTTGCTGCAATTAGTAAATGCGATTGAAGTTAAGTAGACATAACAGACAAAGTCTGCGTAATTGATGGAGACATTGAGAACTTTGCGCAATGGATGGTTGAGATTGCCGCAGTATCATTCTGATATATGGAGCGTCGGTACTTTATCTTCAAGTATGACGAAGGAATATGAGCAACAATGATCTTAATATGTATAGACAACTTTGTAATAAGAATTTCTAATGATTGACACTTTGGCATGGGTTTATGGATTTGTACAAAGGATCCTTGATTAATGTTCTCTCTGCGGCACAAAAATTAAACTTTTAAATGCAGCTGGATAGCATACTCTTTTTAATATGGAACATCTGTTCCAATAGCCGTACGATATGAAAAAAGGAGAGCGAGTCCAGAAATAAAGTCCAGAGCAATTTTTTTTGTTCAGAAAAACAGATACACACTTCTGAGATACCCGACTACCCATGAAATGGACTACGACTACTCTACATGACTAGGAAGACTGGGATTTGATATGATAATGTCAGCCCTACTTCCCTTCCAATCTTCTGCCATTGATTCAGAATCATTAAAGACAATCCCAGACGCAGGCAATAACACATGTTTAAAGCCGAGTTAGGGATGCCACTTGACCGTTCGGAGAAGCAGCTGCTCAACGATGAAAATTTCTAGCAGCGTAGTGTTCCTAAATCTACTTTGAAGAATGAAAGTATCAATGCAACGAATGGTATAAATAGTCATAAATAGATATATTTGATACTAGACGCCTTCTTGATTATAAGAATTCGTAACAGAGCACCATCCTAGGACCTGCTCATTTCATTGCTAAATGGAATTTTGAATATTGACACCAAAGTCTTAATAAAAGCGGTACTCAAGCCCTCACTTAGTAACTTGAAGTTGAGCATTAAGCTCAACGCTGCGCATAACAACTAAACTTTGTAAACGTAGCTGTGATGATGAGTAAGAAATCTCCATCACTCTTCGGTTGATTCTGCCAGCTCACTAAAGCGTTTTCCACAGGTGAAAAGACACTGACCTGAGAAACAAATTTTTTTTCTTGCTGTCGGAACAGACCACTCAGACTCTTTCTGTATTCCTTTTACTAGAAATTCTGTCTTTCGTAAAAAAAAGACACTTCAGTGATAGGCGCCGAGCACCTACAAGCGAAGCCCTGACTCTGAGTGGGATAGAGCTGAGTAAGAAAGTGGATAGCATTTTAAAGACGTCGGGAAGCATTTGTTTGGTTTGCCGGAATTGTAGATAGGAATGCCATCTGTAGTTAGTTCATATCAGACCTAATGAAAGCCCGAACCGAAAACGCAGGTAGTCCTAACGCAAGTTTAAGTCCTAAGAAACAATCCTCCGAAACTTGCCCAACGAGCACATCGTTTTGACTGCATCCACCTTGAAAGTTGTAAAAGGGTTCAGCAAAGCGCAGAATTGCTATCGCTATAGATATAGATGCATTTCCCTTCGCCCTCTCAACCGATTCCTCACAATATAGTTTATTTTTATCAGGATTGCGAGCAACCCCATTTACTAAAGGAAGTTAAACCAATCAACATTCTCTCTCAAACCTAAGTAATGAAAATATAATCGCAGAAATACAACAGTTCGAGCAAAATTATACCAATGCCTCTGGATTTAATTGAGCATTGAAACCCATTGATGAAAGGGAACCTTACCATATAGCACAGCTTGGATATCAGCAACAAAGTAAGTCAGCTCACTGACTTCAGCATATAACAAGGTAACGACGCCTTTCATTTTAGTGCCTCTAGAGTCCAGTTGAAACAGCCTTGGTGGAATGCTGCGATTTAGAATCAAAGAAGCAAAAGCCGATGGTTTTTCGATAGAATTCAATCCACCAGAGAAGCCTCTGCTTCAGAATTCGACAGGAAATTTTAAAAAAAATTAAATTGAACTCAATAAAGCTCGAAGTTAGGAAAGAAATCCAACCGCTTATGGGCCCTTTTTTTTAAAATTGTATGGGTCTTCGACGAGTTCCAGTAAATAGGATATTAACTTTTTATTGTTATTTCGCTTTCCGATGAGTTCTTTAGTAGAAATCATACTGAATGGCAGGATAAAACTTCCATAATGTTTTCACTGAGTAAACATATACCTATCAGGCTGTCATCAGTTCTTTCGAAAGCCTTGGAAAGATTGACTGACACTAATCTATCATACATTAGAGCATAAATCTAACCCATCCCTTAATATGCCCAATCGATAACACTTTCAGTCTAAAGGAATATGTAGTCTTCCTCAAAATTTAGGGTGCCTTTAAAAGTGACATAGCAGAGACGGTAACAGCAGCACTGCCGGTTCCTCTCACAGGGTAAGGTTATCAGTCTGAAGATATTTCGCGGGACAGCGCAATGTGGTGTTTTCTTTCTCCTTCTGTGTAACTCAGTAGTTAACAGTAGTTGATTCGAAAGCCAACTCAAGGGATGCACGGTGTATTCTAAAAACTACAACCGAGTATCCTTTTTTGTCTTCCAAAATATTGTATAGTATTCTAGAAACAAATTTTTGGGAATAGAAGAGGGTTAAGTGAATTGTGACCAGATAGCAATGATATTTTTTCCATTTTTTATGTTTCAGCAGCTGTCAAAATTACCAATGACATCCGGCTGTCAAAATAATCAGTAAGGTTTGTCATCGTTGTAACGTTTTACGCTTTATCATGACTTCAGTGTGCAGGCACTTCGTCTCACCACAGAAATATTTGAGTACATTCTTTTGGATCTTAAGCCACCAACCAAACAGAGATTAGTGCGAAATGAGGAAAACATAGCCGCTGTAGCGGTCAGTATCGGTCGGATTTGGGCCTACATTCGTATAAGATTGCGCTAATGCAAGATTTGAAGCCGGACGACCATAGACAACGTTGTGAGTAAGCTAATTGGGCGCTGGAAATGATAACCGGTGATCCGGATTTTGGACAAAAAAAACATCTTCTTGGACTAGGCCCATTTTTGGCTCAGCGAATATTTAAAGGAAAATCGCCATTATTGGAGCGAACAAAATCCACAAATCTTTGGCATCATCGGATCTTATTTCTTTCGAAATGAGGACGATGACACCATTCCCGTCAGTGGTCTCAGGTATAGAGCGATGTTAATCGACTTTCCGTGGTCAAGCTCGACAACATCAATATATCCGAGCTATGGTTCTAACAAGACGCTCTACACGTCATATAAGCGACGCAACGCTCGAAGATGCGAAGGAGATTTTTCGGCGACTGGGTCGTTTCACGGCTATTAAAAACCACTCGATTGTTTTCTCCGCTACGTCAAGTCCTTAGTCTACGTTAACGACCTCGAGGCCAACATTTTTTGCTGGAATAACGCCGCACATATTGGACCGATTCATCAAAAATTGGACCGACAGCTTGAAGCTGCCAGCAAAGCCGAAAAGACCATTTGAATGATGTGCTACATTATCTCACACCGTTGTTGTTTTATTTAAATCTTTTTTCCTATCATTCTTATCAGGTCACTCTTTAACTATGTGATTTAGCTTTGATGAATGTTGAAAACGAAATGGTTATACAGTTTATTATCCACATTTACTAAGTAATAGATTACAGGGAAACTGTAAAACTGTAATTGTGACATTTATTTTGCTGATTGCTAAAGACAGTAGAGCTGGATGTAGATTTGTTAACAGATTAAGTGTTAAGCAATAAGGTTTGATCTTCAGGTATCTATGTGAATGTCTTATTATAATCCGAATCAGTGCTAAAGTTGCCAATATAAGCATTCAAACCCGCACAAAGAAAAACGACATATGATTAATGTTCTGAACATAACGTTGACGTTAACGATTGTATGCGAAGATTTAAATGCCGGAGTAAACATTTTTGCCTGCACAATAATATAGCTTATACCAGCTACTAAAATAATTTCTGGCTTATTGGCAGGAGAAATGTAATCAAAGCGAGCATGTATTTGACAAACCTCAACATCCAAAAAGAGATCTGGCAAGCGCTTGATATAAACGCAATGCGATAAACTCGAACTATGACAGCTTCAGTAATTTCAGGCTTACGTTGTTGTTCACATAATGTCAATACAGGAAACATGGATGTGGAATAAATGCATCTGTAGTTTCGGTGCCACCACCGAAGGCAGCAACTGAAGTCCTGACGAATTGTAGGAGTTGTTTTTATACTGAAAACCGAAAAATATGATTACACGCTCGCCAAGATTTTCAGAATCATTAGTCTGACTTTCCTCATTTTGAAGGGTACGCGAAACTGCTTTATGAATGCATTCTCTATTTAAGATCCAACATGCCTACCCTACCAACGCAGAAGATCCTGCGAGAGTGCACTTAAAAACCTGGTGGATAGTCGCACACGAGACTTCCGACAACGCAACTTTTTATGGCATGTGCAATTCGGGAAGACAGAAAGTAAATGGATCGTAAAAATTGTAAATGAATTTTGTGAAATTTTTTTTTTTTAAAATTTAACTCTTGTTAGGAATATGCGCTCCAAATGGAGATATATAAATACAATTATCGTCTTAACGAACTATATTGTGAAGAATCGGTGGAGGAGCGAAGCATTTGTATCTTTCACAATAATCAGGTTCTCTTAAGGTCCTGCTAAGCTCTCTATTGAATAAAGAGGGCTATGTCGAGAATTAAAGAATTCATTGAACGGTTAGGGCTCTCATTGACAGTTAGGTTTGATGTGAACATAGCTGCAGATAGCATGACTGACAGGTTACTGCCAAACTAAACGCATTCTTCCCTATGTCTCTAAGAGTTCAGCTGCCCTTTAATAAGAAACACACATACTTAAGTGTGGTGGCCATACGTGACAAAACCTCTTGTGAGACTTGCTGTGAAAATGGTGACGATACTACGGATCACTCCTTTTGTTGGTGTCCGGACTACGATCGCATTAGTCTACAGGTAGTAGGAAACATTCATACTTAAATGTGCTGCCCATAAGCGATATAGTGACGAAAACACAGAGCACACTCCCTGTGATTGTCCGGCTTACGTTCGCAGTAGGCTGCAGATACTCGGCGCTCATATGGGTAGGAACATTACCACTGAATCGGTTGCTTGTTTTTCTCCAAAAGACTGAGAAATTTCAGTTAAAGGAACATAAGGGGAGTACAAAGGGCTTACACTTTGTCTAAGCATTCTGTTCCAAGGCTATAGCAGCAGACGGACTTCTTGCATTACGGACTTCTACAACTTAAACATTTTCATCATGGTAAAGTACACTAACTACACTACAGCAACGTCTGCAAATTATAAAAATTTTCTACAGATATTCGGAGTATGTGACTGCAACATATTCGTTGTGTGATGTTGCCGTGTCAGTAAGACAACGGATTGGTCGAAGTGTCGAAAATAATCGCTGCCGTTCAGACGTCCGTAGCAAACGATCCAAATTTGTCAATTCCACGGCATTCTCAAGAATTGGGCACCGCTCAGACCACATTATAGCGTATTTTGCGTAAGGATCTTGGTTTACACCTATACAAGATTAAGCTGACTCAAAAATTGAAGCCGATGGACCATATGAAGCGACGTACGTTCTCCGATTGGGTTACGGAGAAGATGCGCCAAGATGATGAATTTCATCGCAAAATCATCTTCAGTGACGAAGCTCATTTTTGGCTCAATGGGTTCGTCAATAAACAAAATATGCGTTATTGGTCGGGTGAAAACCCACATGTGCTTTTTGAATCACCACTTCATTCACAAAAAATAACTGTTTAGTGCGGTTTACATGCCGGCGGCGTTATTGGGCCATATTTTTTCGTCGACGATAACGATCGTCACGTTACTGTGAATGGTCAGCATTATCGCGCCACGATCACCGATTATTTTTGGCCCGATTTTTTTTTTGATCTCGCGCGTGCACCAAGGGGATATGAATACCCTTTTACTGGTTTTCTCCAGGGCGCGGGCAGGTGGTGTAGTAGTTTGAAACTCAAGTGTATTAGGTTTCGATATTTTTCCCAGAGGTGGTTGTCAAACTGGACTGGACGAGCAAGTGCATCCTCAACTAGTGGGTCTTAGTACGTGCTAGTTGTTAGTTCGTTACATTTAGCCCGGCCAGCAACCACTCCAACATCAGTGTTATGCCTTCATGTCAGAGTTGACGCCGACGAGATTCTCATATAACTACATGCAAATTCTACGAAAAGACTTTTTCAGAGAATTCCCTTGCACGGAATTCGAACCCGCGATCTCTGCTTGAGGAGTGTATGCATATATCACTACACCACGGCCACTTCAAATTGGAAGATATGGACTTGGACGACATGTGGTTTCAACAGGATGGTGCCACAAGCCACACAGCACACGCTGCAATAGATTTATTGAAGAGTAAGTATGGTGAGCGTGTTATTTCAAGACATGGGCCAGTCGATTGGCCGCTTCGTTCGTGCGATTTAACGCCGCTTGACTATTATATCTGTTTGGCTACGTTAAGTCATTTGTTTTTGCCAACACGGCGACGACGTTGGAAGAGCTCAGAGCCAACAAAATGTGTGGCCGAGTCGATGAAAATTGGGTCCAACGAATCGGCCGCTGCAAACGTGCTCGCGGTGGCCATATGAACGAAGTCGAGTTCCATTCCCCTATCGGAAGATGTTATAATCTTTGCTATACACTATACTCCTAAAGAACGTTGAATAATTGTTACGATTTTTTTGCGGAATAGTTCGTGAGTGGTGTTGGCGCAGTGTGAATTTGCCGTTCGTCCGACACCTTCTGGGCAATTACGATGTTTAGCCACTCAACTAGAAGAGTATCGGACAACACGAGATGCTGCCAGATCTGGTCGGCCCCGGAGGAGCCGTTCTGCTGAGATGCTGGTTGAAGATGGTGAAAGACGGTACGATCTTACCTTACAAAGTGCAGATAGTGCATTAGTCGAGCGACGAGGTCCATTTCCTCCTCTGTGTGAATATGTGATATGTGAATAAGCAAGATTATCACTTCTGGGGCACCAAAAATCCGCGTGTAACCCAGGAAGAACCTTTACACTCGCTCAAAGTTACTGCATGGTGTGCTGCTTACACTGGATGCGCCATCGGCCGTGGGCCAAACGACTACTGTGAAGGGCGAGCACTACAGAGCCATGCTCAATGGATGAATTAGGACTGGATATGTGGTTCCAACATGATAAAGCATTTCCTTGTCGCCTAATTTAACCGTTCCAGACCCCTTTTTGTAGGGTTTTTGAAGTCATAAACCAACAAAGAGAATATACATTAAGAATGCGAGGACCTATCGTCGGCAGATCTGGCAAGAGTGATAGAAAATGCCACAAATCGAGCTTGAATGATCATCAATTCTAGCGACGGCCACTTAGCCGAGGTCATTTTTTTGACTTAATGGAAAAAAATTGAAGATATCAAGTAAACATAATCTAAAAGCAGAACCATTTTTTTTTTTCAAAAAAATACAGCCAAAGAACATCGGCTGACAAACTTGGCGCCACATTGTATATACCATTGAATTGTTCGAAGTCTAAAAGTTAAAACTTATGTTTACATATCAAGTTTTAACTCAACATTGTAGTGCAGTGTTTGGGATGCTATTTCAGATCTGAAATATACGATAAATATTTTCGTCATGAAGTGTTTGTCGTGAATGACTGCTTCCCCGACGCATTGGAAGTGTTAATGACTCCGGCTTCTTGAGTATGATAAATTACTCATTTATTTTCTAAAGTTAATTTAGCGATAGATTGGATTGGGATGGATAGTATATACGCTATGGAGTGGAATCTTTTCACCAAATTAGACAAAATCGCGGGTCCTTTCAAGTAAGCTAGGAGAAACGTGAAACGCTTTTCAGAAATCCGGACATGAGGACCTCTACAAGGGTGACAGGATTCAAGTTTAAATAAAGCTGCTGACTTTAATCTCAAATTCTTGTTCATCGGTACAACAGTATCTTTCGGTATAAATCGGATAACAAAATACTTCCCATTCCTCCTTTTGATGGCATTAAAGAATAAAAATTAAAAAGAATTCAAAAAGAAATTATCGCTAAAATCACATTTTATTCCTGTTTACTCTACGAATACCAGCACGCCATTTACACATTCGACCGACAAAATTAAATGCCCGAAGGACACGAGAATGACAAAATCATGATTCATGACCCAGCAGTACGGGTCGAATACCAAAAAACAAAAAAAAAAAAAAAATGATTTTGAAAAATTACTCACCTGTGTTACCATTGTCATCACTGTGCTTCTGCATTAATGTTGTTTTAGTATTCTCCACCACTGTTGCTGTATGCATTATCACAGTATCTGCGTTGATTTTCTGCTTCGTATTTTCATCAATAGATGGCGCATAGTTATTCTCTAGCATTTCTTTCTGCTTTTGAAAATTTTTTGATTTCTTCGGTGTGTTATGAAGTTTCTTACGGAAACCAAATGACATGGCCGTGCCTTTGGTTTCAAGGCCACCTGATTTCTTTGAGCTCTTCTTACTTTCTGTCTGACCCTGGAAATACATACAGAAAATAAAGAAGATACTGTAATTAACTGCCACTTCTTCAATTGCAAGAGAAAGACTGATCTCCGAGAATTCTTGGAGTTTCTTGGAGTTTAATGTTTACCTGTAATGAAGATAGCGGGACGGAAATGCGTGCAGGTACTGCAGCCATTCTGTTCCTTATGAGCTGCAGATGCGCACGAAAGCATTCAATATTCAATGTGCAACCAGAGAGTTAATTGCAACTTCAACTTAGAAGTGTAACTTAATGCGGAGGTTACTTACCGCAAAAGAAATAGAGATATGCCCCACAGCGATGGTATTCACTGAGCATGGCTTGAGTTAATTTTAATTAATGAAAATTGTTTCAAATTTATTTCCTTTTCGCTTCTGCTTTGTTAAATTTATGTTAGATCTTAAGTAAGCTGAATAGAGTATGCTATGAGACCAACACATTCCAAGGAAAGTGAGTACGTTCTTAAGGGGGTTTCGATGTGGCTTACTAATTGATTCATAAGGGATTCACACCGAAAAAACGGGTTATTTTATAGTAATAAAACGTATCTATGACTTGAGTTGAGCAATGAAATTATTAAATTCCCTTGGTAAAATACTAATTTCCCGGAATTTGCATGTTCCAACTATGAGGCCCCAAAGTTGTAGTTTCTTCTTCTGCTTCATTGTTCAACAGCTATTTGTACTTTCCTCCAAACATCGGTTGAATAGTCTTAGCACATCTACTATCTATTATATGGAATGGACATTTCCATCTTTGAGTTGGATACTGCCTATTGATTGATTGATGCCCGGATCAATCCCGGACCATTTATTACAATAAATGCTTAGTACAATATAAAAATATAACTTAAAAACTAAATTTAAAACTAACATTAATATGACATAAAACTACGATAAAAGAGCTTGGGAGAGGGAATTTGGAATGTTGAAGTAGATGCTGATGTTGAAGTAGAACCCATTAACTATGTTGTTCGCAATTCCCAGCATTCTGGTCAAAGGTTCTTTAAAGTCATAGTCGGTTCGTTGTAAATTGATGTGGAAGAGGGCCGCAGACCTAAGATTGCGGCGATTGATATTAATAGATTGATTTGCAGTCAACACAACCAGTGTGTAGTTGCTAAATAAAGAGTACATCAGCAACTTCTCAAACCGAATGAATCTCCGGTGAATAGCTTCAATTTGGCTAGAGTAGCTTTCGTAATAAGGAGACCAAAGGAGGCTAGCAGATTCCAGTAACGTAAAAGGATTTAGTGACGTAAGGGTTGGAGAATTCCTTGTACCATCGCTTACTAAATCCCTGTAAAGAATTATCTTTGTTCATAATATTATCAATATTATCACGATATTACAGATATCTATCGAAAAAAAAACCGCAATAAACAAAGAACCGTCGTCATCTTCAACGCCGCTTATTACACAGTGTAGGTAGGTTACTTGTAAACCAGGGATAATTGAAAAACTCATTCTTAAGTTGTACGTTGTTGAGAGCATATCGAAATTGTTATTCGAAAATAAAAACCCCGTCTACTTTATTAACTAAGATTATATTGATTTATAAGATTTATTGTTGCCTCCCTGCATGCATTGAGCTTTCGTTCTTTCCGGCTAAACACGTGCTAAATAGTTTTGTTGAGTTTAATTTTGTTCAAAAATGGCAAATAAGAGGAAGCATACAACACTAACATTGAAACAAAAATGTGGAATCATTGAGAAACTCGAAAACTGTGTTTATGGGAAAAAACTAGCTCGAGACTATGATGTTGGCGCTTTCAAAATATCGGATATTGAACGCAATAAGGAATTCATTTTGAGGTAAGGTACACATGCGTTAATTAGAAACTGAGCATTATGTTTTTAATTTTGTTTCTGTTTTTTTTTATAGATTTGTGTCATCAAATCTATCTGGAATACCCAGAAATGGAGAAAAAAATGCTATTGTCTCTGAAGACTTGTTGAAAATGAGGTCCAAAATTATTTTCAAAGACGTTTATGGTGCAGAAGGTTCTTTCAATGTAAGCCGAGGATGGATTGCAAAATTCAGAAAACGTTTTGGAATTCGAAATCTAAAAATTTGCGGAGAAAAACTTTCTGCTAATTTAGAAGCCGCAACCGAATTTCGAAACAAGTTCTCTCAAAAAGTAAGAGAGTTAGACATTTCACTGTGCCAGATTTACAATGCTGATGAGAGCGGCCTATATTGGAAACTTTTGCCAGAGAGAACACTTGTAAGCTCCAAGGAAAAAACTGCTCCTGGACGAAAAACGAGCAAAGAGCGTTTCACTTTCCCGGCCTGCACAAATTCAACAGGGTCGCATCAGCTTAAAATGTTTGTGGTTGGCAAATCAAAGAAGCCACGTTCCTTTGGTACAGCGAATCTACCTGTAGATTACGACTCTACTGTAAGCGCCTGGATGACATCTACAGTTTTCAAGATTTACTCATTCGTGCCCCAGATAAGAGAGTTTATGCGTTCTAATGGGCTGGCCAAAAAAGCATTTCTGTTATTGGATAATGCGCCATGCCACCCACCAGCAAATGATCTTACAACTGAAGACGGCATGATAACAACATTCTTCTTACCACCTAACTACTATGGATCAGAATATCATAAGAATTACAAAATTGAACTACAAAAAAAGTTTGCTATCGCACGTCATGAGCCAAAATGCTGAGATAACCAGTGTTTTGAAAAGCATAACGCTAAAGGACGCAGTTTTTTTCTTGGCTAGTGCTTGGGAAGGGCTTTCACAGGAAATGATGAAAAACTGTTGGAAAGTTTTGTTATCCTTCACCGAGTCAGAAGAATGTGATCTTGAAGACGATATTCCGCTTGCTCGACTAATGAACCAAGCAAATTGTATCCCAACTTCTGACATAGCAAATTTTGCGGAAACTATTGAAGGTATATCAGGAATTCAACAGACTGATAATGAATATATCGACTGGATGAACGACAACAACATTCAGGAGAGTACACAGCCAGATAGCGAAGAAGAAGAACCAATACTTCAGCAACAAGAGAAGGTTAAACATGAAGATACAATAACAGCGTTGGCTTTTTTTACAAAATGGGCGTTAGAGAACGAAGCATCTGCTTCTGATATATTAGTCTTACAAAACCTTAAAGAAAAGGCCTTGACTGCAATGCACGGGCAAAAGAAAAAACAAACGCTTATTACTGATTTCACGCTCCAAACTGTATGAGTTATATTAACACAATCAAATATGTTATGAATTTGTTTGAAGTTTTTTTTTTAATTTTTATTATTATTGCAATTTTTGGTTTTAAGCAGCAATAAACATGAATTTTTTTTTATTAAATAACACCTCTTTTCTTTGCCTTTTCCTGTACTCGTTAGTCCGAATACAGGATACATCTACATTAACCAACCAATGAACAAACCTTGGTCATGATAATTCGTCAATGTAATGCGGCCATATCAGTGCATGCGAATAGGACCGTTGAAAGCTCAACTTTTTTCAATCCCACAAACACATATGAAATGCATTCAAACATTTGTTTGCTGGGGGAAAAAAATCACCAGGTATCGACAGAATTCGAGCGAGTGATTTAACACATGAGCTGAAAAGTCAGTGCCGTTTTATAGTAAAACACAAAATTTTTGCAAAATTCAACTTATTTATCAATATAGTTGCCTTCGAGGGCGATACACTGATTGAAACGATTTTTTAATCTTTCGATACCAGTTTTGTAGCACGATTTCGGTTTAGCCTCAAAATAGGCCTCTGTTTTGGTGATTACTTCTTCATCGGTCTTAAATCTCTTTTCGGCGAGCATTCTTTTGAGGTTTGCGAACAGGAAATATTCGCTGGGGGCCAAATCTGGTAAATACGGTGGGTGGGGAAGCAATTCGTAGCCGAATTCATTCAATTTCGCCATCGTTTTCATCGACTTGTGACACGGTGCATTGTCTTGATGAAACAGCACTTTCTTTTTCTTCAAATAATAGTCGCTGTTGATAGTCTGCCCCTTTTGGAGATAGTCGATGAAAATTATTCCACGTGTATCTCAAAATACGGATGCCATAACCTTGCCAGCCGACTGTTGAGTTTTTGGTCGTTTTGGACTAGGTTTGTCGCCTGCTCGCCACTCAACTGACTGCCAACTTGAAACTGCTGTGAAGTGATGGAGCCAAGTTTCATCCATTGTCACATACCGACCCAAAAATTCGGCTTTATTGCAGTTGAACAGCTTTAAACACTCCTCTGAATCATCAACACGTTGTTGTTTTTGGTCGACTGTGAGCAAACGCTGCACCCACGTTGAACCGAGTTTTCGCATGTCCAAATATTCATGTATGATATATCCAACACTCTTTTTTGATATCTTCAGAGCCTTAGCTATCTCGATCAACTTCACTTTACGATCATTCGTAATCATTTTGTGGACTTTTTTGATGTTTTCGTCTAAAACAGCCTCTTTTGGACGTCCACTGCGTGCATCATTTTCGGCGCTTGTATGACCACTTTTAAATTTTTCAATCCACTTGCGAACGGATCGCTCGGCTGGTGCAGAGTCCGGGTAACACTTATCAAGCCATTTCTTTGCATCGGCTGCATTTTTTCTCATCAAAAAGCAATGATAAATCAACACACGAAATTGCTTTGAATCCATTTTTTTTCACAATAACAAAAGTATCTCGAGAACTAATCGTCTGACAGCTGTCAAATTTATACACGTATCTTTTGAAGGTTGGTACTAACTGAAAATGGTATGGATTTAATTCAAGTGGTGCCCTCTCTTAGATTTTTCAGCCCACGTATTAATATATTTGGCCCCATCCCACGCGCATATAGATTTGGTCGCATCCTGTGCAAATTTCTTTAAACTTCAAAACTGCCGTGGTAAGTCAAATACGAAGTGTGTTCAATTTCGCGGGTAACGTACACTCGATTATCAAATTTTTGCTGTGTTGATACACATGTCCCGAACATATGTTGACAGTTTAATGTATATAGCATACTTCGTTTTTGACAGATAGAAAGGTTAGACGTCTTTTGTGTGATCGGCGATTTTCATTTATTATAAAAAATTGAGCAAAGAATTTGCATAAAATTTTGTCTAAAAAATGGAAATCAAGTAGTCTTAAACACTTGAAACGTTGACAGACGTATACAGTGAGTCTGACCTAGTTAAAACAAATATTTACAAGTGGTACAAGCTCTTCCAAGATGGCGGAGAAGATGCCAATGTCGAACCTTGCTATGGGCGTCTCAGCACATCAACAAAAGACGATAACGTGGGAGCTGTGAAGAAAACTGTTTTGGAAAATCGTCGATTTACCATCAGAGAAGTTGGAGAAAATTTTTTTTCTGATTACTTCAAAGCATTGCTTACTAATAAATTCAATTTTAGAATTTCCGAGAAATACAAAGAATATTACTAATCGCTTATACCACCTCAATCAACAATCAAAGAAATCAGAAAATTAAAAATACAAGTTTATTCATCTAAATCTATATTGTCCCCTTTAAGTTAATCCCCATCGACTGCAAAACACTTATGCCAGCGCTTGATCCAATCCTCGAAACATTCTTTATATTCGGTTTTCGGTATATTTATTAGTGCTTCCTGCGATTTTTCCATTACTTCCTCTCGGCTGCTGAAACGCGTTGTCCAGTGTTTTTTTTTTTTTTTTTTTAACTCGATTGAATAGAAAGAAGTCACAGGGAGCCAAATCAGGTGAATTCGGTGGCTGTTGGATTGTATTTATTGCATTTTTAGTCAAAAAATTACGAATAATGATGGCACTGTGCGACGGTGCATTATCATGATGCAAAATCCATGAGTTTTCTGCCCACAATTCTGGTCTCTTTCGGCGAATTGCTTCACGCAAACGTCTCATAGCGTCCAAATAATACTCTTTGTTTACTGTCCGGCCTTCTGGCAAAAATTCATGATAGTGCATGCTGTAATCCATAAAAACCGTGAGCATTGCCTCCTTTTTTGACTGAATATACTAAAGATGCTGTTCAATTGCTGGTACCAAAAACTTCCTTCCTAATTCTCCATATTTTTGAGCGTTCATAGTTCCATAAACAAAGTGCAAAGGGCCCAAAACGTAAAAAGAAAAACATCCCCAAACCATCTGGCTTTGAAGAAACTTCACTGTTTTGACTATACACTCGTTCTTGAACCTTTCACCTGCTGACCGTCGTACGTATGGCAAATTGTCGGCACACAACAAATTAAATTTACTTTCATCAGACCATATCACACAGCCAATAATCCTGCGTCCAATCTTTGTACTTTTTTTCCCACGTCAAGCGATCTTTTTTCATTTTTGTGGTTAGGAGAGGTTTTTTCGCTGGTCGTCTTCCATATAAACCTATCTTCCGTAGCCGTCGGCGTATAGTTTCGGCGCTTAGTTCAACTTGATGAAATTCACTCGTCTCTGCTCTTATACGGACAGCACTTTTAAAGCGATCTTTCATGCTTATTCGTTCTAATACATTGTCCGTCTTCTTGGTTGTTTTACATTTTCGTCCCTAGCCTTTTTTCCTTTCCAGTAGATCTAAATTTCCTTTTCTTTTCATCAGTCGTACGAAAGTTGAATGACAGTTTCCTATTTTAACCGCAATCTTACGATAGCCAAGCCTTTCTTCGACTAAAGTCAATATTTGAACTTTTTCGCCCCGAGTCAGTTGATGATATTTAACAGACATTTCACTTTTTTTTACTTGTCACCGTCACAACTCAATTCAAACTGATTTTTTTTCACACTAAATAAGAGGTCGAACTCCCTTATGGGGAATACCCTTCATTAGTATGGGAAAAACCCTTACGATGTGATGTAATTAGGCATTTTTTGAGAACTCATTAGGTGGCGCAGTTTTTATGACCGCAAATGTACATAGATATTTGTACGTAACTAAGTGAACTTCTTAACAAAACGTCAAATAAATTGAATATGAAGATGCATGTAAATTTTTTTTTAAACTAGTACGTATGGTTTCATGTTTTCTGGGGATACTATACCTTCATAAGGAATCCGCGATATCAATGGGTAAATATTTTTAACCTCGAATGGTCCTTTAAACTTTGGTAAAAGTTTTCTATTAATACCGAGAGTTACTACGATTTTCTTTATCATAACATAATAACCAACGTTATACCTATATTTTGAGGATTTTTATGTCGTTTATCGAAATAAATTTTGTTAACTGCTTGCGAACGAACAGTGTTTTTCTCAGCTTGTTTTCTAATGACTTATTTCTTGGGATCTTTGCGATATCAATACTTCGTTCGAGATACACGCGAATTTAATCGTGAATTGTACCTTTTTGGGAGTAACCAAACAATAAAACCTGTGCTTTTGTTCACAAGATTATTTAAGGCGAATTCTACCTTCTCTAAATGTTTAGCCCATTCACCAGGATCTAATTCGCTTTCTTTTGCAAGCATCGGCGTAAGGCTTCGATATTTCCGTTCTACTTGGCCATTTGATTGAGGTGAACTTGTCGCAATCTTAATATGTTGAATGGCTTTTACATGACAAAATTTAGAGAAGTCGAATATTATACGTTTACTGTAAGCTGAGAAATATGATTCTTAACCTCTGTAGCGCTTGTACTTTTTACTGGGAAAAGTTCTGTGAACTTTGAGAATCCATCAATGACCAAAAAGATGTGTTTTTAAATGTTTCGCTACTGTATGGAATTGGTCCATAATGGTCAATATGAATTGCCTCCATTTGTTAAATAAAATGTAGAACTTTCCTTTTTCACTAACATTTCAACTAATTGCTTTATAACAGGATCTTTCTGCTATGAAGCAGCAAGGACTAAGTATAGAACTCAGGTTCTATAGCTAAAATGTTTTGACATCTACAGGATTTTCCTTCCTTCCACTCTTTCACTAATCATCAAACTGTCACTGTCAATTTATTCAGTAAACTCAACATTTTCATCATGGTAAAGTACACTAACGAGCAACGTCTGCAAATTATAAAAAAATTTCTACAGATATTTGGAGTCGGTGACTGCAACTTTAAGAGCGTTAACTCCAATTTTCGGTCGTAATTCTCGCCCTAGTAGACAGGCAATAACAAGTTTAGTGCAAAAATTTGAGTCTACATATTCGTTGTGTGAAGTGTTCCGTGTCAGTGAGACAACGGGTTGGTCGAAGTGTCGAAAATATCGCTGCCGTTCAGACGTCCGTAGCAAAACATAAAAATCAGTCAATTCCACGGCGTTCTCAAGAATTGAATATCTTGGTTTAAACCCATACAAGATCAAGCTGACTCATGAAATGAAGCCGATGGACCATTTGAAGTGGCGTACGTTCTCCAATTGGGTTCTGGAAAAGCAAACTATAATTGAGATACGATAAATGTCTTTTTATGTTTGAACAGATTACATATCTTCATTATGAGATTGTGGGCCGTAGCCGATTTTCCGATGCCTACAAATGTAAAAAACTTACATTCATTTCTGGGCTTATGTTCATCTTTCCGTAAACTTATAAAAGACTTTTCTATTTTATCAAAACCATTATATGACCTTATAAAAAAGGACGCAGGGTTCGTTCCAAAAAGTCTTTTTGGAATCCTCAATCTGATGAGTTCTTACATTGCCATTCGCATCCAACAGGAAAAATCTTGTCAGAAATAGGTCGATTATTCGACCCTTTGGAATTTTTAGGAACAGTCATCTTACAAAAAAAGGCCACTCTTCAATTGCACGGCCTTGCTGATTCTAGAAAAGACTCACTGGGTGCTTGTATTTACACAAGAAGTACTTAACACAAAGGCAAAGTTCAAGTCAGGCTTTTATGCTCGAAATCGATAGTAGCCCCAATCAACACAATCTCAATCCCAAGGTTGGAATTGGCTGCAGTACTCAGTTTTAAAAACGTTATCTGTTGGTTTGACTTCACTATCGTATTAGCATGCACTTGAAATACATTTGTAGCCAATAGAATTGCAAAAATTCAAAATCTTTCAGGAAATGTTGAATGCAGGGATATTCGTTCTAATCACAACCCAGCGGACATTCTCTTACAGGGGATGTCTCCTTTAAGTCTAAGCAAATCTGATGTATGGTTTAATAGGCCAAATTTTCTAAAAGGTAATGATACTCCTTAAAGACGTACATTATAGATATGTTTCAAAGATAGCTGCAAAGATACCATACATTGCAGTGCATTGTAAATTTATAAATGATTTTAATCAGATACGCATCTGATTTAGATTCTGGACTGCAATTATTAATCAGATGAATACAAAAGATATTATTTTTTGATGAGTATAAGCCGCTTCGAAACTTCATGGAGATTAGAACGGAAGGTCCATCCATTTTTAGATGACTTTGGACTCATACGCATTGGAGGAAGTCTGAAAAACTCATGGGTTGTCAAGGCCTTACTTCATTCATAAGAGAACGTTTTTGGCCTTTAGGAGGTAGGCACATTATTCGAAAGGTTATGCAAATACATAAGATCTTTTAAGACTACCAGCTCTCTTTTGCAGCAATTTTATCAACACTTAGAAGATTCACACCAAGGCGTGGGAACCCAGATACAATCTTCTCAGAAAACGTCACCAAATTTGTAAGAGCGAATTATCAACTTCAGGAGTTGAAGCAGATATTTGACAAGGAACAAAGGAACTTCGAGCTCATACACAAGGAGTGCGCTAACGAAGGAATCAACTGGAAATTTATACTCGCTCTATCTCTCCACTACGGAGGTTGTTGGCTACACACTTTAAGGTTTCGATGATCTTCATACTCTCATATGTCAAATAGAGGCTATCATTAACTCACGTCCTTTAAGTTATCTTACAGTTGATCCTGATGATTAAAGTGCTCTAACACTTTTTGGTTGGGAAATCCATGAATGCAATACCGGAACCAGATTTTACAGCTCTTTTGGAACAGATGGAGCAGAGAGTATTTCAACAGGCTACAAGAGCGGCACAAATGAACCGTTTCACCTAAAAACATTGCGGTGGGCACATTGGTTTTAATCAAAGACGATAATCGGACATGTGATCGTTGGCTCGAGTTGTGTATATATTTAAGAGTGCTGATGGACGTGTACGTAAAGTTAGGAGCCAATCTCACTGAAAGATGAGATTTCAAGAAGAGTTATTTTGTACTATTAGTTAGAACTGTAGTTACGCTAGTAAGTTTTCTACCTTCCGAATGAAGTTGATAACACTTCATTAGTTCGTTATTCGCTGAAGAAAATCATCTGTCGAATTCCGTTGAAGGCTAGACATTTACATAAGATGTGTTCATCTGTTTCGTCTTCTTTAAGACAAAGTCAGCACTCCGGGGAGAGTCATTTTGTTGAGGTGATATCTTAAACCGTAATGTTCTGTGAGGTAACCTACTAAGTTCTTGATATCGTGTTGACTTAGATTTAGACATCTATTGGCGTTTTTGTTGTAGGGCAGGATGACTCGTTTAGTTTGTTTTAGACCTGAGCTATTCTACCAATATGAAATGCATCTCGAATGTTTCCAGTTATTAATATCTAAATTGACTGCCGATTAAGGAGTGCAATAGATGGTGTCAGTTCAAATAAAAATAGTTTTTTAGCCCTTTCTGAATAATTCGTCGGACTTTGCTTTAACATCATACTTGAGAAAACTATGAAAAAGCTCGTCAGCCAAAACGAGAGGCTCAACTGCCAAAACTCTGTGAAAAGCTAAAATCATTGACATTTTTAGCAGAGCGCACTTCTATTCTTTGGCTGCTTTACCGTGAGAGGAAGATTTAATAGTCAAAGGTCTTAAAGCGAAAGACATCCAAAATAGAGTTTGAGTGTTGAAACCACAAGATTATACTTCAGATGGATCGGTTTTCGGTTTCGGATTCTTGAGGACCCAATTAACATACTACATAAGCACCACAACCTGACCTAGGAGTTGCTAGATCTTTCAATTCTGATGACTGCTTCTAAGACCTAAGACTAGTAATAAGAATATAAGAAGTTCGAAGAGTGCCGCTTATAAGGACTTCTTCGAAAAGATCAATACACTTGGTGAAACCAACAGCCTGGTCAATGTTATCAAGAAGACAAATTATTCAGACTAGAAACATTCAGAAGATTCGATGGCACCAACCATACACTTAGGCGAAAGCAGAGATTCTCTATTGGTTCATACGATGTTTGCTCCTTTGAGGGTTTTACTATAAGTCGCCTGGCTTCGATGGCATATCCTCAGATATGCTATAAAAAGGAACAGATTAGTACTGTTGGCTTCGTACTGGTATACATATCAAATCACGGGAAACTGGTAATCTTACCCTGTATAACAAAAATAGGAAGTGATGGCTACATACTCATCAGGAAATTCAGACTAATAAATTGAAATTATTTTGTCTGTAGAGCACTGGGAGAATGGTTGAGCTTCATGTGGGCAAAACTAACTTTGCGAATGCATACTTAATTTGACATGACATGCATATAATATGCTTCAAAATACGCACAAGATACATCCACAAGAAAGAGTATTCGTGAACATTTTCGTCGACATTGAAAGCACTTTCGACAACCTAACTTTTCACGGAATGTGTAATTCGGCCATAACACATGGCGTAGACGAATTACTAGTTCTGCCAATTAGAGCAATGTTGGTGAATAGGGCAGTGTCCTGACTGCACTGTATGTATGATGAATGTTGGTCGATTCACTCCTTTACGACTTTAATGGACCTAACGTCTATGGTCAGGGAAAGCAAATAACGCAGCTTTACTGTCCGTTGGATCATCACTAGGGTTTGCTCTAAAGTGCAGTTAGATGTGACTAACTTTTGGTACACTACAAATAGGAATTCAATCAATACTCTCAAAACTTAGATTCACTTGTCTGACTCATCCATTTCTTCAAAGAAGCTAAGTATTTTGGTGTCATAATAGATAGTTGTGAGGTTGAGAATCTCCAAGTCGCAGTCGGCTCCCTAGCAGTGTAAAGGAGAATTCAGAGAGACATGCGGCTTGCCTCAAAATCGAAAGAAAGACAGCAATATAGTTAGGTTTACACGGTTGGCTCCAATATCATGTAATTTGGACGACGACAACGTTAGGTTTTAATCATTGTTAGGAACAGTATTTTCTAAGCACAGATATCAATTTGATGGTTGAGTTTACAGAGTCAATGCAGTTGCTAGGCCAGGCTCAGTATAATGGTTCTCGAGACCCGAACTTACGATAGGACTGCGTACATGGTTGGGTAAGGTTTCCATTTATATATGCTGCTAATCAAAAACAACACACAGCATCGATGAGTCTGATAAAACGTGATCGACTTTCATAGCTTTGAGGAAGACTTATAGATATTTACAAGACCCTAATCCGTGATCACTTTAAACATGGGAGTCAAGCGAGTTTTGGTCCTGTTCTCGGAGTTTGGAGGATGGAGATTGTATTCCAACGTTTTAGCCTGAAAAAGCGCCAATTTACCTGAATAGGCAACCAAATAGAGAATGTAGGTATCCAAAGACCATGGTAAAACACTTATAAAAAGTGTCTAGTAAAAGCAGCACGAATATACTTAAGTGCTTATAGTTAACATAGAAATAAGCAATTCACCAACATAACATAATATCGTCCTGCAATATTATGTAAATTTTCTTCTCCAATCAAAAGTTTCGTTTGCAAAGTATCCAAATGCGACGGAGTTAGCTCCATAAAATACATTCCTATTTCAAAATGTACAATTCCATATTGCAAAACATAC
Organism: Volucella inanis; assembly: GCA_907269105.1. Lineage (NCBI taxonomy): Eukaryota > Metazoa > Arthropoda > Insecta > Diptera > Syrphidae > Volucella > Volucella inanis. The sequence continues at coordinate 92,941,254 of OU026154.1, forward strand.
AGCAAAGGTCAAACCTCTTGTGCCACCCTATTTGCTTGACCATATATAAATGTATGCTATGTCTACGCGTGTCTGAAGGAATCTATACACATACTACATAAACTGGACTACCTTGAACTCGATCCGGCTAACGACAGTGGTAAGAAGTGCTCTAATGTAAAACTACTCATGACTAAGTCACGAACAAAAAACCTTGAATGGGATTAATACACATTCATGGATCCAAATCTATCCGTTTCGTTTCCTAACCCCGCTGAAGGACAAACTCTCTGTTCGAATCCGAAAGCCAAAATGTGAAACCTTTCAAGTGAATCCGACTAGGTGCACTCATATCTTACTCAGAATAGCACCAATTAGATATTCATTGATGAAACGATCACGTAGATAATATTTCTCTTTTCAGGTTCTAGTGATTATTCCCGCACCTGTTTGCCACATAAATTCTCTCCGCAGCCGATGTACATATGGTGTGAATACGCACTGCTGTAACGTGACTCCAATATCAATTTCATGCCAATTTGAGTGTAACTTTGTGAAAAAGATTTACAAAAAGGTGTAACGACCTATGGTTATCTATTCCGAAGAATATTCCACAAATTCAAAATACAACCCCTAATAAGTAAGGTTGACCATCTGACCATAGCTATTGCTAGAGGTCCAGTTTTAATTACCCTTAAGGATAAAATCCGCACTCACCAGCCAATGTCATTAAAAATTGTGTATTCCAACACATCTATTTACAAGCGTATCTGTTAGTGTGGATTTGTAGTGGGTGAGCCCTAATGGCATCAAAAATCGAACATTGCACTTTGCAACCATGTCAGCCATGAAAAGGGTGCACCGCACAGCACCGAGGGCGTTGTTCTCGCACTAATCCCTGCACGAATGCAAAACAATCCCTTTGGCAACGTCAACCCTCTCCCCTCTAGTGAAAGAAAATCTCTTTTCTCTATGTGGAGGGATTATTCATCGTCCTTTTATGACATGACAAAAGCGAAAATCAAAATAAACAGTAAGCCACCGAGAAAGAGGACACCCGAATGAAATTCAATTATTTCGTTCCTTTCTTTTTCTTTTTTTTAAATAATTTTTAGAAAGCCATTTGCGAATGGAACCCTTTTATAGTCTAAAGCCTCTGAACGGGGCTCAAAAAATATAATTATGACTGTGTGCTCATTATAGAGGAGTAGAGGCAGGTGGATGGTTCTTATGTGTTCGTGGCGTAGGGGGCTCCATAGCGAATAAGGACGAATCCTATCATCCGTGCAATTAAAACTATTTAAATTGTAATTTTTTCCTTTCTAAAGAGGGAAACAGAGAAAAACGGAAATGAATGGAATATAATAACCCCTTGTATGCGAGGCAGCCTTGAAAGGATAATTGTATGTACGACTTCAGTGCACAGCAGTACTTCGATGTAGTGTGATTGACAAGAAATTCAACACAGGAAAGGGTCAGAATTTGTTATTTTGTCTATTCTACGGAGAGCAGCACGCATATCAATTTAAAGGCCCTAAAGAAGATTATGTTGATTAAATGCATGACCATGACACTGATTACAGCTTCTGGAACTCGAAGCTGAACAGAATGGAGTACGAGGGCAGAATTACTTCGGCTGAATCAGTGAATCATGACAATTCGGCCGTGATGAACTGCATTTGGTGGTACCTTTAGAACACAGCCTAGTCCACTGATTTGTATTTTTTTGTTGACACATCTCACCAGCCAAGCCGATCATTGGCTAGCCATCTCAAGTTAAGCACCGCAAGTTCGTTGAAATCCTTTTCTACTTGTACGTAGCCTCCTAATATGGCAACTGCTCACCTATCTCAAACATCGGACTTGTATTCGAGATCTTCTCTCCAAGTCGGTATGGCTGCACATGCCGTACACTTTATCATTGAATTTGTGCATTTACTCACTTTTAGCGCAAACGAAACTAAAGACCATTAGGAGTTTTTCTTGCTCGAACCAAGGGACTCGTCGCCTGCTCTTTCCAAGATACAGTAAGACTAAATTGATTAGCATGTTTGCCAGTTTACAGGTTTTATCCAAAACGTCTGCGTAGCGGCTTCTTTGTCATAAAGGATCATAAAACGAGTGACCAGATAGCAATGATAGTTTTTCCAATTGTTACGTTTCAGCAGCTGTCAAAGCTACCAATGACATCTAGCTGTCTTGATATTTAGTAAGGTTTGTCGAACATGAGAAAATTATTGAAAAATATTAAAGAGTTTTCAGGTTAGTGAGTTTCGTGAGGTCGGTCGTAATCATGGCTTCAGTGTGCAGGCAATTCTTTGCACCTTAGAGTGAGTACACTCAGGATCTTAAGTCACCAACCAGACAGAAATTGGTGCGAAATGAAAAAAACATAGCCGCTACGGCATCGGCATTGGATTTGAGGCTGCATCCGTATAAGATGCAGATGCCAGAATTAAAGACAACGTCGTGCGTACGCTAATTGCGCCCTGGAAATGTTGGCCAGAGATCCGGATTTTGGCCGAAAAACTGTCTCTGATGATTAGCGACTATGTCAACAAACAAAATTGACATTATTGAGCGAACACAATCTACAAGTGTCCGGCAAAGGATCAATGCTTTCTTGATCCTTTTAACATTGAAGATCTCGGTGAAGTCTTTATAGACCTTGGCTGAGCAGCAGACATTCTCCCTCGTAATCGTACAGAGTTGAACAAGTTTAGTAGGTATGCTAAAAGCAGTTACAGCTATCCCTAGTCTCTTTAAATGCTGTCACACCTAACTTATGTGAAAAATTAACGACCGTAATTTGAAAATCTGCTCGATGTGACATACGTGATGTTTAGAAGACTTATTCTTGAGTTTATTTGAGTCTACTATCTTGCTCATCGTCATTTACGATGAATAGAGCGTTGAACGATGCATTCTGATTAACAGCGGTATATGTTATGTGTTATCATCGTCGTTTGACAGTCTGCAGAAGTTATCTTTTCATATTCCAGCACTATCTGTGATTCTATTACTAGGTATCCTTGATTTTGATTCTATAGCCTTCGGTAAAATTTTCAAGCTTTATTTGTCCAGCATCACTTTGACATTGCCTCAATCGACTGTGTCTTTCTTCTCCTTTCTAAGAAGGTGGAGATCTGTTTTTACAGTTCAGGAGCCATTTTTGCCTTTGTTGCAGCACTGCTTTGTATGCTTAGTAGTGTGTCCTTGGATATTCATCAGCTCATACGAGTTCATTGACAAAACCAACGAGAAAGGCCATAAATACGAGTACAACATTAAGGTGGCTTTATCTGATTTCATACAGGAAAGGTGTTCGTCTTTGGTAATTCAATCGGAGAGCATAGCCTTGACAATAAGCGAAATATCATTACCAGGTGTATCGGTAGCGTTTTTCTGTAAAAGTAAAAAAACATTTTGTTCAAAGTATTGGCCATTTCTAGCTACACATTTTTCCCATCTTTCAGGCAATTTATAGATTCCACGCCAATAAAACTGTTCGTCTTTTGAAGCAAACCAAAAAGTCACCCAATTTTCGACTTCCTCATAGGATTCGAAATGCTGCCCAGCTAATGCGTGTCAGATCGATGAAAACGAATGGTAGTTCGAAGGAGCCATGTCTGGTGAACACAGCGGGTGGAGTAGCAGCTCCCAGCCAAGTGCTTTGGTTGTATCCTGAACCAGCTTTGCTTTGTGTGCAGGTGCATTGTCATGCTGCAAAATTACCTTGACGTGTCTTCTGGCGCATTCCGCATATTTTTTAATCAATGCATGGCTCAAATTGATCATTTGTTGTAGGAAGCGACCTGTATTAACGGTTTCACCAGGTTTTAGAAGCTCGCGGTACAATACACCTTTCTGGTTCCACCAGACACACAGCATTGTCTTTTTGTCGAATCGATCTGGTTTTCCAGTCGAAGTTGTTGGTTGTCCCGGATTAATCCATGATTTTTTCCATTTAGGATTCCGAAAATAAATACCTTTTTCATCGCAAGTAACAATTCCATGCAAAACTGATTTTTTATCGTGTCTTTGAAGCAAAATTTCACAAGTGGTTTTTCGGTTTTCCATCTGTCTTTCATTCAATTCATGTGGCACCCATTTTCCAGTCTTTTGGATCTTTCCCATAGCTTTTAAACGGTCAGAAATTGTGTGTTATGCAACATTTAACATTTCTGCAATCTGTTTCTGACTGAAAGCGTCGCCTTTATCCAATATTGTTTGCAATTCGGCGTCTTCAAACTTTTTGGTGGCCTTCCACGTTCTTCATTTCTCACATCAAAATCGTTTATCTTTGAACCATTGAAACCATCTTTTGCATTTTGTTTCTGATAGAACATGATCACCATATGCCTTGACAAGCAATCGGTACGATTCTGCAGTACTTTTCTTCAAATGATGCTTTTCGCAAGTCATCATTTTCTGGTACAAAATTCGGCATTTTTAACACGATGAAAATATATGCTGTTGTTTGCTTAATGACTTGATGTATACTAAATATGTTTGACAGGTGTCATAGCAACCGAACAAGAAAAAAAATTAAGGCCCGTTCACAATAAATGTTCCCTATTGAGACATTTGTATCTTGACGCTCACTTTAGCTACACTACTTTCCAACTAGCAGATGGAAAGAAGATTTATATATTTAGAACATTCGCCGAATTCTTGAACGCCCTACCAACCTTCATAACGATTATCTGTATCAATATCAAGAAAGCGTCAGAAATGCTGTCAGCGTTTTATCTTACCTAACCACGAAACCTATGGTTTGAAGAAGACGGCATGCAAAACTGAGTGTAGACTTTGTAATGGAGCATATGCTAACTAGTTCTCAAGATTTGGTGGGAACAAAGTGTAACTGATTTGTTAACGATCTGATTGGCACTGAGGGTATGTCTATTTTTGACAAAATACTCCAGAAATCCAAGTGGATATACTCAGATTGCGCATGCCGGTTAATCTCGTCAGATTGTACAGATTGACGATGAAGCACACTGGCTGCTACTTTGGTATCGAAGCAATCTTATCGGGAGTTTTGATGACAGAAAAAGGAGGAGGGAATTCGAAGGAAAGTCAAAAAGGGAAGGAAGGGATAAATCGATGTACGTTGATTTTAAATATTTGCCGGTTTTAATGACTAGGACATAAAGAGTTTGGTAGAGAGTTGTAAGGCTTAGGGAAAAATTACGATATTTCAGATTACACTCGAAGTGGGGCTTGAGGATATACTGGTGAACATTCATAGGGAGACGGGTGTTAAGCTTGAAAGTTTGATGGAGCAGAATGCTACTGGGGAGTGGTGGTACAAATAGCGATAAAATAAGGTAAGGCAAGAGACTCTATCTCGGCGTTGGAGAGTATCAGTTGCTATTGGGTAATATGGAATTCACTTATGAGTCTCATCAGGGAATGTGCGCTTTGTACTCCAATCAAGGGCGTATAAATGTTTACATATTGAGGAAACATCAGTGGGGAAAAAGTATTTCTTTCATAGATTACAGAAACCTAGACATTCTGAAGCAATTTTAGCAACACCGACAATGCTGTCAAACGAACTTAAGCTGCCATTGACTTACCGATAGTGGAGTATTTTCCAGTTCTAGCGATGTAAGTGACGTCTATTGAGTGTTTAATTTTCGCTTTAACAACAGCAGACAGCTTTGTATTTTGAAAGCATTAAATTCTCCTCCGTTGGAATTGGTGCTTTCCCAACCAGCTGTCTATTTCTTAGTCGTTATAACTTGCAAACATTCAAGACCAACGTACATACATCGGTACCTCTCTTTTCTTCCTACCCAAGTTTTATTCGCTCCCGCTGTGTACAAACATTTTAACGGTATTCAAATCCTTTAAGCGCGCGCTAATTATAAAAAATAGGGTTAACAAAGGCTCTACTCTACTACTCTACTACTCACATTTTGCCACCGCAGAGCAAGAACGTGAGTTTAGAAACGAATATGAATACATTCGATTGTAAGTAACAGACAAGGGATCATTATTAAAAATTAAAAAGTGTATCCTGTGGCATACCAGCATTTATTTTGAGGATTTCAGACTTGAGACTGCACCAAAACAACTTGAAATGGATGTTTTGAGCGGTATTTTCTAATTCGTTGAAAAAGAGATTCATTGATCCCGAATGTAATGCCATACTTTGCCAATTACAATTAAAAAAATAAGTTGCCAGATTGCTGCAGATTTTGGTTCCACTTTTAATGAGATATCCTATTAAACCACTAATGAACCTGCTGGTACGAACACCGGACTGCTGGTTACTAAGAAGGTTAGATTTAACATTAAGTATTCTTAAGCGCTCCTAATATGCGCAGACATAATGCGATCTGAAAGCCTTGACCTGTCTATGAAGTACGCAGCAATCACATTAAACTTGTCTAAAGAGCTTACAGCTAGAGAGCCTTCACGAATAAGCTCTGAGATGGGAGATGAGGCAGGGTTTCTATTGTTTTTACTGACTGATCAGAAAATGTCTATGAAAAAACCATGGGATCGATTCAAGCTGAAAAGAAAAGTAAGAAAGAAATGAAATGAAATTAGAAATTAGACTTTTGCAGGCTTTTCATGGTTTTAGTGGGAATCTTACCACTGATCAACAGGTAATCGCCAACACATAACATGATGATTCCCCGTAGCTACTACATGGAGATGCTGTAGAGATTATTTAATGGTTTGCAAGAAACACAAATCTGGTCCACAGTGAAGAAATTCCATAGCTGGAAATTCTAAACTAAAAAAACAATAAGACCATCAGCTCTGACAGTCTATCTGTGGAGTTTGTCAAACCAAAAGCAAATGCAGATGTGAAGAGCATGCACACCACAGTCTCTTTTTTCTGACTTCGGTATTCATACTATGATACCTGATACTGATATAATATTCGCAGCTATGCAACAAAGAGATATACATATGTCAGATGCAGCAACTTTTGAAGAGAATTTTGATTTGCCGAAAGTGGGCAAAGATAACTATTCATTTTAAAGAGAGTTTAACATCAACCAGACTGACTTCCTTTCTGCTAAAGAGGGTGGGGAGAATGTTGAGATTCATATGCGCAAAATTGCTATTCGAATGCATCCTTTGTCTCAGATGCAACTTACATGTCAACATGGAAAGCATTGTGAGACTGCGCTTGGAAATCTAGTTAGCATATTTGAAAGCGCACGAACACGAACACGAAGAGGTGGAAGTTGGCTGCCTTTGTTCATCTAGTGCTAAAAGGCGTAACCAACCATCTGTTTTTCTAACGAAGCTTAGTATCTGGATAGCAAAAATTTTTTGATTACACTCGTCGTGTTGAGACATCTTAGGTGCTTCTGACAGATTATCAAAGTTTTTGGTAATTAGGCTTGTCAGCGTATCAATCTACACAACAATGATAAGGTTAATTACATCCTATGATTTGGTTACTGCTGTCTTGCCACATCCAAAACCTGGTCTGGTTTGCCTACATGGTTGCTGACACATTTATAAAGGACGGCAATCTTAGGCTTCACTATTCGTTAAGTGCAAGTAACCTTGCGTTTATCTCCCAAGTTAAGACACACGCAATTTTGTTTGTAATGGACAACGTCCTTCCAATGCTTATATGTGTTTTTTGGGTTAGGTAATTATGTCATTGTAGCTTCTACATAATGAGGTCTTGAACAAGTTCAAGACAACACTTACAATAAGGCCTAGTTCAGCCATAAGAGCTGGCTCTGAATTGCTACTAAAAGATGTTGAGGACAACATTAATAGGCTCAAACCAGCCAAAAACTCAAGTAAAATTACATCGAAAAAACCCCGATAAAGCTGCTTCCGAGTCTTTGTCGAGAGACAAGGTTGTGTTGTAAGGGCTTACACCTACAGCAATTTGATTTGGTAAACCATCGCCAGAGTTTTCACTTCGCAGCCTTTCTTAGTATCGTCGGTGTTTATTTTTGCTGTGTTTGTTTGTAATCATGACTAGAGAATTCGGGATAGACGTAGCCTATATACGCGAGCTAAAAAGTAATCACTTTTCTGCGTACGTCCACGTTTTTAAGTACCGGTCAGCTGTTTTGGCACTTAGTGAAACGCTGGTAGATCCCCGCCCACACCTCTCAGATCACTCTGATCTAAAGCTACCTGACTACGAACTAGTGCCACTATTCCTCCCCCATAGCGGCCTGGCCATTTATATGCGTAGTGATGTAGCTTACCAAATTCAACCACAAAGAAGTCAATGTTCCAACCAGGAATTCAATTTCATGTGGTTAAAATTCCATCTCCGTAAGCAAACTATCCACTACTGCAGCCCCAAACTGGACAGCAACTCGACCTTTCAGGAGTTTGATGCTCTGTCTGACTCCATTCAAAGAATTGTATCCCTATATCCTCATACTGAAATCGTGATTACGGGCGATTTTGGTTGGCTTCGACATTCTGGACAGACAACACCCAAAGGAAGGTGTGTTGAGATCTTCGCTGCGGAAAATAATTTAACCCAGCTTGTGAATGAGCCCACACGAATACCAGACGTTGATAGTCATACCGTCAACACCCTGGACTTGTTTTTAACTTCTCACCCTGACAAGTATTGTGTTGATGTGCTCTCCTCTCTAGGCTCATCGGACCATTGTGTCATATCTACTAAATTCTCGTACACCCACCACACAGTTAGAGAAAAGATTCCTAGAAGAACCGTATGGCAAAACGAGAAAGCCAATTGGAGCGGACTTAATAGCTTCTTTAGGAATTTTAACTGGTCGTTTTGTTTCCTCGATAATGACGTGGATGCCGCTGCTGATATGATCACAGAAACTATTCTCTTTGGAATGAGATGCTTTACCCCCATCGGTTGAAGAGTATCAAACCAAAAGAAAAGGCATGGTATAACTCGAGCTGTAAAGAGGCTGTCGGGGTTAGAGAATTTATTTTTCAGTAAAACAAGACCAACCCGACAGAGGAAAACCGAAAAAAGATTAAACGAGCCAGAAATGACTGCAATACGACCAAAAACTGAGGCAAAAAATACTACAATGTCCCAAATGCAGTAAAAATGTTTGGTCATTCGTCAAAAACATTAGAAATTCTGCCTCATCCTCTATGCCAACCCTCATTTAGAATTAAATTCCAGCTGTCAGCTATTTGGACAAGGCCAATCTGCTTGCCGCACACTTTGCGGCTAGCTCAACACTCCCAGGTTGTGCTTTGTCCTACACTTGAGTGCGTCGAATCTACAATGGGACGAATCCACTTTCGAATTGGTGTAGTAGCAAGAGTACTCAAAGATCTTAACATGCATAAATCCACTGGTCCAGATGGTATATCGCCCCTTCTTCTGAAGAGATGTTCTTCCACGCTGGCAAAACTACTGCGTAAGCTTTTTCATCAATCCTACACTTTTGGATTCTTCCCGAGCATTTGTTCAGCCCGTCCCTAAAAAAGGCGAATCTTCTTCTCTCCCCTCTTACAGACCCATTGCACTTACGTCCCTTCTTTCCAAAGCCATGCAAACGCTGATAAACTGTCAGCTCATGAAATATCTCGAAACACGAAAATTTCTCAATGACCGGCAATATGGTTTTCGTAGCAACAGGTGCACTGGTGATTTGATGGCATGTCTCACCGTAAAGTGGAACCAAAGCATACATCAATCTGGCGAAAGCAAGCACTTGATATTTCTAAGGTATTTGACAGAGTTTGGCATTAGGTTCTTTTGTCGAAAATGAGTGCATTTGGGATCGATGACTCTCTTCTTTTATGGATTAGAAATTACCTTTCGGAACGTTCAATTCTAGTTGTCTTGGAGGGTTTCAAGTCTGATATTCACAAAATAAATGCTGGTGTGCCCTAGGGCTCCGTTCTGTCTCCGAGACTCTTTTTAATTTTCTTTAGTGATCTCTTGTCTGCTTTCTTCATATGCTGATGACAGTTCTCTCTGCTTTTCATATTCGTTCCCGGACTCACGCCCCTGCTTTTCGGTTGTAGAATGGGAACGGCAGAGTATGTTAAGCTCATTAAATTTCGATATTAACAGCATAACCAATTGAGGAACTATCAACCGAGTGGAATTTAATGCTTCCAAAACTCAATGAGGTCTGCTGTCATTAAAGCGAAATTTAAATACCCAGTCATTATCCATGAATGGAACTTGCATCGTCGAAACCGATAAACTTTCCATTCTCGGTATGTATGTAAGTGACAACTTACGTTGGAATGACCACATCTTCGATGTCGCCAAAAGTGCTGCGAAATGTCTAGGTTTCCTCAAGTGATGTAAGAAATATTTTACCCCCTCTGATCTGGCCACAATATATAAGACATTCATCCGACTAAAATTGGAGTACAATGCCCACATCTGATCAGGTGTTACTAAAACATCTTTTCAAGTGGTAGATAGGATTCAAAACCGTGCGATAAAACCCATTGGTGATACTTATATCAGTCATTCAATTGACACCCTCCAACATCGACGTAATGTCTCCTGTTTCACTTTGTTTTATCGCTATTTTTACCACCAGTGCTCCGTTGAAATCGCCAGGAACATTCCGCCCATTCAAACTTTCAACCGTAACACCCGTCTTGTTATGAATGGACGTACTATAAAATATCTTGATTCCTTCCTAAGCCGTACAACTCGCTTATGGAATGCCCTGCCGACCTCCATGTTTCTTGGTCGTTATAATTTACAAACATTTAAAAACAATGTACATCGGTACCTGCCTTTTCTTCCTCCCTAAATTTCTTTCGCCCGTGCGCTAATAATATATATATATAAAAAAAAACTCCGGGACTTACGTCATATACATCGTCTGGTGGACGGCCTTAGACAATGAAGTTAACTGCAGCAAACTAAGTATAGTCCAAACAGCATTGGCGACATTGGATATTCTGTTTCACTTGACAATCCTCGATATCTTTAGCTATTCGCTATTCGCTTTTAAACAACAACACAGCCGATAAATAATTTATTTGGCTTCGCTAATATTCTTAATATACTAGGCATCCTCACAGAGAACATCGATTACACTATACCCGAACTCTGGTTTGACAAAGACTTTCATATAAACTTTCCCTCTAGATGCTTCTGGGAGGAAGATGCTTTCATGGATGACAGATTAATCCACTTCTATACAGATAGATCTTGGATTTAAAGCTGGGTTGGTGGCGATGTTTTCTCAAATAAGCTGAATCCAGGCCTCTACTTCCGTCTTCCAAGTCACTGTAGCGTATTCCAGGCAGATATTTTGACGATTAAAGAAGCTCTATCCTGACTAAAGAAAAATGTGATATCTGCCAAGGATATCTTCTTAGATAGACAGACCGCTATGAAGTTCTTAGACGCAGTCTCACTGACTTCTAGAACCTTCATTAAATGTAGATCATCTCTTAGGGAGATGACAGAGCAGTTCAATCTTCACCTATATCGGGTGCCACAGAAATATTTCAAGGAATATTTATAATTGTAGGCTTGACGAACTTGATAAAATTGGAACCACTCTACCACTGGTATACAAATCTCTACGTGAAAATTAATATCAAAGTTGGATGCTAACAAAAGAACTGACTTTAGAAGAACTGTCTAGCGACCAAAGAGATCATCATCATCATTACTGGATACTGCTATATATTCAAACATGCAAGAATGCTGGGCGTCTTCACAAATGATCTCTGTAGAAGCTGCGTGGATGAGGAGGAGGAAGAGTCAGTTTGCACCTACTCTGTACATGTCCAACTCTCTCCCAAAAATTAAAACGCCACTTAGGAGCCTTCTTCTACAATGATTTAAGCGATCTAAAGAATATAGTCGTTAACAGTCTCCTACGCTTCATTATAAGCTTAAATTGGTTTCAAGAGTAGGAGAATCACAGATATACGTGGGCCAATAGGACTTAGTGGGTTGGTCTTTCCAACAGCCACTTTCACCTAATTGAGGTTCTCGAAATAGACATGATAAAGTAGAAGTAGTTTCTAGTGGACCATGAACCGGGATACTAGCGCTAAGAATCTGCTTTCCAGGCTAAGGATTTTTATCTTCGACTTACAGTTGGTGACGCCTGCTGTAGTTGAATCAACAGCGGGAGCCGAAACGGCTATCACTTGCACCCAGAAAACAGGGTTGCATTGGACTGAACAAAAGAAGAGCAATCAGCTGATAACAATCCACATCAGGGTTAAATTTAGAAGCATAAGTATAATCTCACACAGAAGAGAAGATCGACTTTGCCAAAATTTGCTTCTGTAATACTAGCCTCTCAATCTCCTAAGCAAGACGATAAGACCATCTTTGGCGGCACAATTTGAAAATATAGACTGTACGACACTAGTTCTAAAAATGAACTCGCGCAGGACTTCAATGTCAATGCCGAGAGCTACTCTTTTAAGTAACACGAAAGGGACTAAATCTTAGCAGAAAGAAAAGAACAAGTAAAGAAGTAGAGAAGCGCGCGATTGTTGTAGTGACGAGTTAATAGAGCATAAAATTATGTTCTGAAGCTCTACCAGAAGTGAATAATCTGTGGGCCAACGACACGAATCGAAACAGAAGCATCCAGACGTAATAATGGAAACTTAATAGTAGAGTGACAGCTAGTGCAGAAGCTCTGAGATGATTACTTTCTGAAGACTGAAAGACGTCCGATCTACCTCTGTTAGGTAGTATGAATCACTGAATTCAGTCTGCTAAACCAAAATGAAATCTGGATAGCGATATTTTAACTGCAGAGCAGATAGATGTCCTGTCACATTGTTTAAACCATCGAAGAATGATTTATGATAGTTAGGAGCCACCAATTCATATGTAGAATATAGGCGGATGAAAGTAAATCCAGTGAATGCAATCTAAGCCAGATTTAGGCAACTTAATAGAGCTCTTCAACACAAGTTTGAGACCTTATCTACCATACCGACGTTCGTTGGCTGCTGCGCAAAAGCGTTTGGGTTCGAAACTCAGCCAATACCAAGAAGCAAGACAAAAATCGACATTCTGACGTCAGCACCATTTTTGCGAGCAATAATAAGCCTCCAGCCAGTCTCTAAGTGGCGCTTTGAATGGGAAAAGAACCTCAGTCAACTTGGCCCCAAAGAATGTTTCAAATGAAGAGAGCTGTTAGTTGAGGCCCAGATCCACTGCAAATTATAGCCCCACATTAAATAGGAAGAAGCTATTCTTTTAATCAAAATTATTCCTGTAGGCATCTTCAAGAAAGATATGTATCTATAACAGGTTAACATTTTAATAACAAAATAAAAAGAAAAAGGAAATGTCCTAAACAGTCTATTCGAAAGCGTGAAGGAATGCTCTCATTATGGCAACATATTGTAGAAGCCCAGATAAAGCTCAACATTAGACGTCCTCCATGGTGAAATAAATAACTATGCGTTGCAGTTCCTCAATGGCTGAGTTATCATTTCAGAGAAATACAGTTAAGATGAGCTTCATCTGACTTGATGTTGTCTGATAAACATTGATGACATATTCCATAAATGGATAAGAAATTCCTGTGTGCCTAGAACAACACAACTAAGCCAGAAATACAAGCATGTATTTGTTTTCTGGCAGATTGAAACAGCTGTGACATATGCCAACTGGACCACGATGCATACTGTGCTTTGTCATTAAATATGCTGGACCTTCATGACCTAACTCCTGCCTCATATATTTATAGAAGACATCCATGCATCACAGACTGTATCCACCCTTAGTAGGACAACTTATTGCACTCTGGCTTACGTCCTACACACCACAACTGCACTTGTATACCGCTAACCTTTGAGTACCCCAACGGCAGCCCTTTATACATATACCACACTGGCTATACTATATGTGCGCATACAAATCATATAATATTCACAAATCCACACACACATTAAAGTTAACGCCTGCATTATGTATACAAATACAATTGGTAACTTTGTCCTTTTTATAAATATACTCGCCCAGCGCACCGGTTGCCTATGTTATGTGAGTACGTACGCCTTAGCTAGCCTGGCACTGCTTTGTGCCATGATAGATCATAAGTGCACCTGATATGATTCATCGTGATTTTATGTCATGGAAAATGTCGGCTATTCCAGGGTTGGGGGTGGAGAATAAGTAGAATTTAGTTAAAGGGGATAAAAAGGAAACGGATGGACGACTCTCACTATAAGGAAGTTAAACACACACACAAAAACAAAAAGGAAATGATATGAAAGAAGATAAAATTAAATTTACCATGGCGCTGCCTTCTTCGTCTGCTATTTCGTCATTAAATGGTGACTCCTCGAAATCTTCTGGATCGATCACGAGGTTCTCACATTCATCCATTTTGAGCCCGTGTTCGCCCCGTGGTGGCAAATGGATGTTTTTGTTGTTGTTTCACCCGGTAGTTCTATCGTGTTGACTGCCAAAAGGCAATTACATCGACTTTGCGTTTAAATTCGAGCACTGTTAGTTTTATAAGTGTATCTCTTAATTCATTGCGGTTACCAACAATCACGGAATGGTATGGGATTTCACTGGTTACCTATAGACCGTCTTTCTGCAAGTGTCCTTGCAATAGATACCGACAAAAATGGATTCCTTTTCACTGTTGTTTTGTGGTTACTTTTATTGTTGTTGGTTTTTTTTTCGGTTTCACACTCACACTTTATACGCGAAACGACGGCACCTTAATGGCGGAGATATGAAGAACCTCTCAAACAAAAAGAAAAACTAGGATCCACTTGTTCTGGAAGAAATTGCGTTCTTCGCAGTTGAAATATGCAGAGGGAAGGTCCTTGAGATTTGAAGCTTTGCCTTTTTTTTTTTTTTTTTTTTGTTTTTTCTTCCCACAACAAGGTAATGAGTGAGTTATGAATCACAGTTGGGGGAGTTGATGAAGGTGATGATCAAGGTAATTGGTAATTAAAACACAAATACCGGTAAAATTAAACTACTAAGGTAGGTTTGATTGGAATTTTAACACTTTTCACTGTAGCGATTTCATTTTTTCTGCAAGGATATGCCGTATCAGACATAAATCTTTGTGAATGTACTCGAATCCGTTTTTCAAATGAATGAGTGTGGTTTCGAATGGGAGAGAAAGTCTTGTATTTTGCTGAGCTGTTTTATGGAGGAGTATGCGCATTTGTTAGCGGATATCACCATAATGGAAGGGGGAGGAAAAAATCGATATCCTTTCGAGTAAGACATCTGTTAGTTGAGAGCGAAAAGGTTTTCAAGCTTCGGTGTTTCAAATTGGTGTGAATAAGTGCACGATTGGGGTTGTGAAATATGCTGGACTTAGTTGTGCTGCCAATAAGTGACAATAGGTGGGGTGCTAACCTTTGTTCAACTTGGCCATTTGTACAGAGAGCTTTTTTTGAGAAAACTTAAAGAATACTAGGTGCAGCCGGGCCTTTAAGTTTCATTCTTGTTAATACAAGGAGAACAAATATTTGAGTTACTTAAGCCTGACTCTTTCTTTTCTGATTATCCAGCTCGACGTGGTAAAAGAGCTTAAGCAATCTAAAGCGAACCGAAGAGCTAAACCGTAGTAAGATGCACAGACCTAAATGGCTAGCAATCGCCCCTAACATCAGGGCCACCCATACCGGGAAAGTCGCCGGGGAGGGGATGAACACTAAGGGATGGTCTTCCATGGTGTGCGTCGATACTTGCTTGGCTGAAGGAGAGCTGAGTTGTTAGCGCAGGAACGCAGGAGTACAGGACGATTTTCCTCCCATGAACTGAAGGTGGCCATGGTGTAGTGGAATATGCATAGACTCCTCAAGCAGAGGGTGGCGGGTTCGGATCCCGTTCGAGACAATTTGTATGTATTTGCATAACACTGATGTTGGGGTGGTTGCTGGCTGGGCTAAATGTGACGAACAAACAACTAGCACGTACAAAGACCCACTTGTTGAGGATGCACTGGCTCCAGTTTGGCAACCATCTCTGAAAAAATACCGAAACCTAATACACCTGAGTTTTAAACTACTTCACCACCCGCCTGCGCTCTGGAGAAAAGTAAGTAAAAGGGTATTCATATCCCCTGCACGCGCGAGATTATAAAAAAAAAACTCGGGGGACCAACACATTAAGAGCGTAAACTTAAAAACAAAAACGACAGCCACAACAACATTGACAACGACAGCAAAGGCCGATCCAAATGACATTACTCTAAGTGACACAAACAATGGTCGCACCACCGAGGGGAATAGAACCGCCATCATCAGGAATGCGCCACCAAATAAAGTGGTTTTGGATGAGGGAAATGTCGCAACAAACGATGTCAACACTTCTCCGCGATGACAAAACCTGCTCCATCGCCAACTCATCAAAATTTTTTATATCGTCGACTGAATCTATTCGAAATATGATAGCGAATAGCAAGTTGGGGATAAAAAGGCTCAGCCAGGAAATAAAGCTTAGAGAATTCGAGTGTGAGTATCTGCAGCGTGCCTGGGACTTCCTCAAAGGTATGAAATTTGTGGAGAGCGAGCATATTGCACGCACGTTAGAAGATCCTAACACAAAAAGAGACGATGGGATCATAGTAACCCGCTAATAGAAGTTGAAGCCGAAAATTCTGACTGTTCGCCATCCAAATTTAGGGTGAACGAGACTCTTGCTCGTACCTGTATGAAAAAGATGCCGACAGCACCTAGGACACAAAATATAGTGAAGTGGATAGATCCGACCCTTTTAAAACGCCAGCCCCAAGGGTAAGTGAGTCTATTGCTCGTACAGTTGAAGGGACGGGACAACTCGACGTTACACAGTACAGTTTTTGCCAACTCTAATTTTGGAAAAAAGATCACGTCGACGGGAACAGGGTAGACAATGAACCCAAATCAAGTCCTTTGAATCAGCGTGCCAGTGGAAGGAGAATGCTAAGGCGTTTTAGAAATCTAGACTATGAGAGTTAGGGTTTGTTTAATAGTCAAAGAAACTGCCGCGGCATGGCAACAGCAAAGAGAGCGGAATATGGGAGCCAGCAGGGCTACAACCGTTGGGGGAGGGGTACCACCAAACCTGTTCCGGTAGCTGGTAGCTAAAAAAGGACGGTTATATGACATAACTTCCCTCAGGATAGGCTGGGATGCCAAAAGGAAGTAAAAGAACATAGCCGAGGCCAACGGCAGCTTACGGATTGCAAAAGTCGACTTTGATAAATCAGAACTAAAGCTCTCTGATGACTAATGGCGTCCGCTAGAACTACAAGTTCTAGACGGTGTCAATGATATCATGAAAGGGGCTGGGAATATACCGCTCTTCGGATAGCTGACCGGATTAAAACGATTTAAGGTTATACAATATACATTGTGACAATATCACCGCCCTGGAATAGCTGAGAGAGTTTTTCGGCAACACGAAGTCTCCATGGCCAGAAGCCGAACTTCGTATTGTCGAAAAGTAAGAACTCATAGATCTCACGAGAGCAACACCAAAAATGCAATGGAAGTTGTGATTGAATTAAGCCACAAATCTATGCCACTACTACGCAAAGTCAACTTCAAAATCCAACGCAAGATCAGATCTTTCCCAGTCGCCTTGCGTAGGAAACCGAAAAAGGAAGCTTACGTTCCTTTTCCCAAGCACGACAGTAAAGGGACTAGTGCCAACCTTGTCTACATTATAAAAAAGGAAGACATCGACATCGCCCTCACCAAGGAACATTTGATAACCCAAAATAAGTGGGCCAAAATCATCATCATTATCAGGTAATAAAGGTAGAATTAGGACCTGTATAGTAGCAAAGTCTTATATCAAATTATCCATCTCCAGGCTTCTAAAGAACTACAACCATGCAGTAGTCAGCTATGAGCGGCCACAAAAACCCCTGTCAAGCTGAGCTTAACATGGATGACGTATGGTACGACTGACGGACCTACTCCATCAATATTTAGCTTACTTATCAACAAGGTAGAGCAGGAAAGGTCCGATGTGATTATTGGATGTAGCGGTAACTCCCATCATATACAATGTGGTAGCTCGGACAGAAACTCTCGAGATGAGTCCCTATTCCAATACATAATTAACCATAATCTTTTAATCGCCAACCGTGGTAATGAACCAATGTTTGTAGTTAAAAATAGACGGCAGGCTTAAGATATCACACTACTGAGTCACTCTGACACGCTTGCTCTAAGCAACTTGAAGATATCTTCGGAGACATCGTTTTTTGATCATAGAATGGTCAAAGTCGATGTTAAAAATATACCCACACCCTGTCTACTCTCCAAAAATCCCAAGAATAACAGTTGGGAAAACTTTACAACAGAGATAGATAAAAAATTGTATGCCCTCAACGGGCTCAAAGAGAAACGCGAGCGAAATACGCTATTTAGCGGAAAAACTGGGAAAAACGCACAAATATAAGGCCAGTCTGAGGAAATACAAGATCGCAATATAAAACGCTAAAAGGAAATCATGGGGAAAGTTTTTCCTCAACAATGAGAGCACAACAGAGTGTACGAGGCTAAGGAAAGTCATATCTAAGGAACCTACAGTTCTTGGTGATCTAAACCCGCCAGAAATAATAATACTTACACGAAATCTAATACTGAAGCGGAACTTCTGTTAGAAATCCACTCCCTTTGGTGCACTCCTATTTCAACACCAGTAGCAAATATGGACTCAGCCGCAAATCAGCATGCCTATACCAAGAGCAAGGGCACGAAAACGGCCCTACATGAAGAGCGCACATTAGCGGTCTTCTTTGGCATCGAAGGAGCCTTCAACAATGTCAAAATTACCGCTATAAGTAAAAACTTAGGAAATGCTGGAGTTCATCCTGCACTAACGAACTTGATAACCTGTATGATACGCAACAGAAACATCAATACAAGGGGCTTTCCTCAAGTAGAAATAACATCACCTCTTCTGTAAATCCCACTTCTGAACCTAAAAACGGAAGGTTTATACCACTGCATACGCGAATAATGTCTTTCTTATGGCCACTAGCAAGTTCCATCTCACGATCAGTGAAATCCTAAACTATGCCCTTAGAATCCTTGAAGACTGAGTCAAGCTCAAACAGAACTTGTTCTATTTCTCCCACAGATGGGACCACTCTATGACTATCAGTGACTAACAGTGTTAAATACCAATGTATTGTTCTAGATAGTAAACTGAGTTGAAAGCTTAATGTTGATGCCTTCTACGCTTGAAGTCGTAAATTTGGGAGAAAATGGGGACTTAACCCAAAGGCTTAGGCGGGAGCTTAGTATTTTGGTAATCCATAAACAAAACAAAAGTGTAGAGAATCGCATGTATAGGCACGACTTATCCCATGAGAACGACGCCAATGGCTGGAATCTTTAGCGAAAAGTGTTTTAATAGTGAGTCAGCTTGATGGGTGAAAACCAAACCCGAATGACCACAATCCTTACAGTTGGACAACATAATACCCCATCACGACTTCAAAACACCATTCGCCTAAATTTTCCCAAGCAGAGAGGAATGGGACAGGAACCAAATGGTACCAGATTCGATATAAATTTTATTGGATGGATCAAAATTGGAATCAAGAACCGATGCCGGGAGCTCTTCAGATCAATTGAACTTACGATGCTCATGACGCTTGCCGGACAGGATCTAATAATCCTTGTCTTTCAGGCTGAGATATCAGTAGCCAAACTTGAGGCTATATCGCACGAGGATATTACTACAATATATCTATTGATAGCCACATTGCCATCAAGGCCATCGTTGAAATCATAACAGAGCCTTGTGAAGCGCTGTCGTGAAAAGCTTATGGCTTATGACGTTTAGCATAAAGTTAGGCTATGCTGAGCTATCTCGAAAATAATCAGAATTCCACCCTACACTTTGATAATGCAAGTGCAGCGAATGATACAAAAGAAAATTCCAAACTCAGCAAATCCGCAACTAGTGGTATGACTAAAGCCGTTAAGAGGATATCAGGTTTGGAGAATAATTTTTCAGTCTTATAAGACCAATCCGATAGAAGAAAACCGAAAAAAGGACAACGATCCAGGAATGACTGCAAAGTCCTTCTAAATCATGAAATTCAGCATGTCCAGAAACTAAGGCAAACAATACTACTACGTCTTTTGGCCATTTATCAAAAGACATCCCAATTCTTAGCTCTATGAACAAGGCTCACTGGTTCAAGTGTACATACCATGTCTTTGCACTCATTTGAGTGCGTCGAATATTCTATGTATGTCACGAAGAATGGAGTACTTAAAGATCGCAATTAATGGTTCACAGTTTCGGTGTTGCAGATAGTATATCACCTCTTCTTCTAAAGAAGTGTTCTTCCTCGCTGACAAAACCATTATACGAGCTTTTTTATCAATTCTACACTTTAGAACTTTCTCCAGGTATATGGAAAACAGCATCTGTTCAGGCTGTGCCTAAAAAACGCCGATAAGCTCATAAAATATTTCGAAACACGAACATTTCTCAATGAAAGGGGTTTCACACCACTTTATGACGAGCAATCGGTAAGGCCGAGAGCTTGCCTTTATGTGCGCCTCTTACAAAGCCTTTTGCGAAAAGATCGAAACTATCGGTGAAACCATTAGGCTGGTAAAAGCCCTAAAAAGGGGAAGATCTACGAGGTTGGAACCACTCAAAAAATCTAATGGTACCTATACTGAGTTGAAGGCTTGAGTTTCACTTCCCATTTAACCTAATCGAAATCAGCTCACAACTAGCTCCTATCAACGAAGCTGGTACTGAGGTGAATAACACAACACGCCGTAGCAGGTATATCTCATCGATTGTGGTGACGGATGAGGCCATTAAGCATGCTGTTGCTTCGTTTGATGGCTTCAAGAGAATGTTCACTGCTAGCTTGGCACTGGCATACATACTGAATCCCCTGATGAACAGTGAGAGTGGCCTTTATACCGAAAATCATAAAGGAGGACTACTCGCTCGCCAAGAGTTTCAGACCTATAAGTTTGACTTCCTTCATGCTGAAAAGCATCGAAAAAATGGTCCAGATCCATGTGCGTAAAACCGCCTTGCGAATGCATCCTCTGACGGCGATGCAACACGCTTACCAACGCGGAAGATCCTGCGAGAGTGCACTTCAGAATCTGGTAGGCAAAATTGAAGACTCACTCGACAAGAAGGAATAGGCCTTGAGTAATACGACGCTGAGGGCGCTTTCTATAACGCAACTTTTGATGGCATGTGTAACTCGGCCAGAAAAACTCGGCGTAGACGAGTCACTAGTTTCGTGGATAAAATCAACGCTGGTATATAGGACATTGATTGCTGATGCTGGCTGTGGCCAATATGTAGTGGCGGGTGTAAACAGAGGCTGCTCGAAAGGCGGTATTCTGTTTCCACTGCTATGGTGCATGTTGGTCGACTCACTGCTCAACGCGCTCAATAGTTCTAACGTCTAGCGTCTAACGTGTCTAGCGACTGTCTGCTCCAAAGCTCAGGCAGTTCTAAACGTGATCGACGACTAGTGCACTAGTAATGGGTTGTAACTGCTGAGGTTGTTCTATTTACGAGAAGAATGAAGCTGCCTAGTCGGACTCATCTAGTGCTTAAAGGCATCAACATTCAATTCTCCAAAGAAGCTAAGTATTTAGATGTTATCCTGGATAACAAACTGCTCTGGACTAAATATGTTACGTAGAAAGCATTTAAGGCGCCGTCGGCCTTCTGGCAGTGCAGATGAGCTATTAGCAAGTCATGATAATGCCGCCGAGAAAGGTATTTTGGATCTACACAGCTGTGATAACGTCAATTACATATAAACTATGTGTCGTACTCCTGGCTCCGCTCTAGGCGCATTGATAAATTTCCCTCCCCTTGATATTCATATCATGGGCTGCAATCTCAAAGCCATTTTGCATATAAAAAAAGTGGTTTTTGGTACAACACGCACTCGAGCTTCGATGGCCTTGCGCCAGTTGTCTGATCACTCTGGTTTTATGGACATGAAGTCCGATGCGATAACATCGGAACTCCTGTTGCGGAAAAAGATACGAAATCGACTTTCTTTGTGCCCAAACATGGCTTCGACCAGAATCTGAGCCAGAAAGGGAATGTAGGCGGGTATTCACAGACGTCTCCAAAACCAGTATAGGATGTGGCGCTAGTGTCTTTGTGGAGGACGACAACGTTAAATTTCACTTCAAGTTAGGAAAGCTTACATCTGTTTTTCAAGCAGAAATTTACTCAATCCTGATGGCAGCGAACTATATTGCAAAGAACCGGTGGAGGGGGCGAAGCATTTGCAACTGCAAAGACAGCCCAGCTGCGTTTAGAGCCTTACTGAATGATTTTACGACTTCCAAGCTTGTTCAAAAATTCAAGGGATCACTGAACGCAGTCGGAAAGCTTAATTTAGTGACCCTTGTCTGAGTCCCAGGTCATAATAGAATCACGTGAAAAGAAATCGTCGATGAACTTACCAGGCATGGGGCAGAGGAGAGTTTTTCAGTACCCGAACCTACGTTGGGCCTGCCTGCGTCTTCGGTAAAGGCTTCCATTGATAGTTGGGTCTCATACGAGCACAACTGCAAATGACATAGCTCCGTGGGATGTACACAGCCCAAACGAATGTCTTTCAACGTCTCTAGAAAGTCAGCGGCCTTTCTGCTGTCCCTCACCATGAAAGACTACATGTTGCTTACTGGCGTAGTGGGTACTGGTACTGTATTGCACCTTATCACTGAAGCGCTTACTCATCTTTCTTCGTAAGACTGAAAAAAAATAAAAAAATGTTGGTGGTAAGAATGCTTAGGGGCGATTATCTGAGCGAAAAGAGATATTGATGTTGACAAATTGGCTTGCTGGCGATGAGCAGTCAGAGTAGGCCTTGGAAAGTTACAGATAAACGATTATGAAGACAAAACTCCACAAGGTGTTAGGTATATTCTCTAATTAAGAAGATCCGAAGGCACAACTGAACAGAGTTGAGTTGGCTATAAATCAGCCAAGTCGGAAACTATTAGGAGGAGGCTAAGTCCTTCCATTTATGGAGGCAATTGGGTATGGACCATACACTCATAAACAGTTGGGAAAAAGACTCTAGTAGAAGTCTAAGGATAGAACTAAGTACTGTTCATGGACCAAGTTTTTTTTTTTTTTTTGTTAGTGAGATGGTAAGGTTTTTCTCCAGACTCAACAAACCCTGTACGGCCGAAGTCAATCTAAACTGGGTCCGTACAAACTTCTCTCTTTTTTCAGATTGCCATCATTTAGAAGCAACAAATTCGGTATATGTAGACATTGCAGGCACAGAGGACGTGCATGTTATTTGCTTTGTGAACTTAATTTTCGGCACTATTCGTAGTCCTTGTCCGCGTTGTACACCATAGAAGACGATGCAATATGGGCTCAAATGCAGGTGAAAGTGGTGGATCGTGAATAAAGCCATTGCGAAAGAAAAAGGGGTGAGGAGGCTTCAATATTTCTATAAATTTTATTTTAGAGAGAAAGGGATTCTCATCAAAAACGAATCAATAGATTGGAGGAGGTGTATATTCCGAATAACATGCACTGAGTTCGGTTTTCAAACCAGTCTATCGGAATTCAGGTGGAAATTTTGGCAATTGCAGAGGTTTTTGTTAGCAAAACGTATGCAAAAGGTATGGTAAAGGTATCTACAAGGGATATCTGAAATTGCACTGATAGATAAGAAGTTATAATAAAGTTATAACGTGAGAGGTCAGTCGTTTATCTCTCAACGTGATCAGTCAAACAGTTCATTATCATATTTGCTAGTCATCCTTTCAATAGGATATAGGAATGCCATTAGCTACATGATCAAACTAGAAAAGTTACATGTTGCATGATGTTAAGATGCCATAACCTGCAACTTGAGCTGACTTACGACTATTTATCCCAAGCTGGATCAGAGACATGAAAATAGTGTCTCACCTGTAAAATGGTCGGATCTCAACATTCGTATTGGAATCATCATAGCCGACTGCCTAATATACAGGAGTTGTACAGATGAAGGATGGATTCCACCTCCATCATTAGGATTCCCATTCCGTTGCACTGTAGTTGCATCACTCTCTTAAAAATCTGGAAGATCTATGCAAAATATCAGTCCGCAGATTCATGATTTTACTAAAAGCGCCAAACAATTCATTTTCTTATAGTTTTGATAGTTCCAGATCCTCGAAGATTTCTGCTCGCCGCTTTTTAGGTGTGGAGATATTGTGGTCCTGTGATATAACATGGAGCCTTCTGTGGGCTAAGTGAGCCTGGAAAAATGCACAAGTCCCATTAATGTTATAGAGTGTCGAGTGCTGAACGATGAAGAAGAAAACAAAGCAGATGCTTAGTAACTGCAATCAGGATATTGACCAAATCGAACACATTGAGCGAATGGCCAAAAATACTATAGCTTAAAACACGGGTGAAAAGATTGCTTACCTTTCTACGAATGACTGTTAAATTCCAATGAAGCGAATGAACACAAAGGACTACATCATGAAAACGGGAGTCAAATGAGTTTTCTTTTAGAGTTCACCAAGAAGTTATTCTAAGTACACTCCGCAGGTTTCAAAATATAGCCATAAATTGAGAATGAGGGTTTCATGTTAGCTTTTTCATGTGGTTTAACAAACGACCTACAAAAAAAGACATAACGCCTGGACCCTCAAATGAGAAATCGCTGCCTTTTTACAGGAATTCCCCGAAGACTGTATGGTTTCTTCGTAAAAACAATGCAATCATTCTCTTGACCTTCACTAAAGAACTTAACTTATTTCTATAGCTCTACCATTTCGACACAGCACCTGATGGTGTCTTTAGTGGTCATTAAACCAGCATTAAAATAATAAAATCCTAATAGCAACCTTGAACCTAACACGCTACAGAAAGGGATTTCATCTCGACTCATCCTGATTCCATCATCATCATCATCATTATCACCCTCTTTCGGAAAAAGTGATTTCATATTTCTACTTTAGCCAACACCAACTCATAATCCACAGATCAGAAATTCGAGCAACATATTGCCCAAACCCTATCGACCTACGCAAAAATGTAAGACATCCATCCCTTTCCGCAGCGAAATACTGATCCACACTCTGTTGTATTCTAACCCGAAAAGACTTTATTGCCGGCTGCCTTAAATAATCCCAATAATCAATATTACCTTCATTCTAAGGATTCGGATTAAATTCGTCGATTCCCAGGCTCTGCCCATTTAAGCCATCCCAGCTTTGGCTAAAGAATGGTACCCCTGCCCTTTCGTTGCAAAATGTAATCACATCGAAGCGAAAAGTTTTATTTGCTAAAACTTGCGAACAAATAAACTTTCCTTATCGGTAAAATCAACACTTTACCACCCCATCCTATGAACCAACAATTGCCAGTCAGGACGAAGTAAAAGTTAACTACTGAACAAAGTACGGGTCTACTTACAGGCAGCAGTTGGGCAAGGACTCACCAAAGTCAGAATCTCTACAAATAACATATACTCTGTTTCTGTTGTTGTTGCTCCATTTGGTTTTTCTTATTTGTTGGGCTCCTTTTTCGTCGATAATAAAGGTTTGATATGAGGGCTTAGTAGTAGCTTGTAAGCTTATTCCTTCTGCAATGCCTAGTGTGTGTTACTCAAACTGCTCCTTCAATGAGTTGAAGACATGCACTACCTTAGCCAGCGACAACGGCCGTTAAAAAAGCATCTGCCGGTCTGATGGTATAACGGTGTGATAGTCTGATAGTCTAATGGTCTCACATGGATCTAAAGCAGCCTAAGAAAAATCAGCAAACACTGATTCAAAAAGTCCAAAAGTCAAAATATGTTACAATCGCGCGTTAAGCCGTGCCTTGAAACCAACTACCCACCCTATCTAGGGGTTGAATTCAAAGGGGCATACAATTTCATTGCTGGGGTTGCAGTTTCCATTGAACGGATCAGTGTTTGGTATCCTTATACAATTCGAGCGAATAAAATAATTTTTTTTTGTTTTTTTTCGGCGGAGAAGGGGGTAGTTTTTGCTTGTTATTTCGAAGTGGAGCCCTTTTTCTCTATCGGGTTTTGGTGCTTGTTTTGTTTACGTTACAGCTGGAGCTTTGGATTTGAATAGAGTTGGCTGCAGTTGGCTACACAATTAGTTCCAGTAAGTTTGTTATTTGAAAAAGCAAATCCTCATTTGCATAGTGCTGGAACTGGAAAAGGAGAATGATAGTAGAATGGTTTTGGCCTGTATTGAGAATCAGGGAAAGTGGACGGAAACAAAGTGAAAAAGATACTTCGCTATGGCTATCAACAAGCGCCGGATACTTAAAAGTTTTCTAATTTGCTGAATTTATACGATGAATACAAGACGAGGAAATCGAATAAAATGGTCCATGTTACCCAATCTGAGTGATAAAAAAAGTTCGTGACCCAACCATGCACACATATTCGCATTTGTTTTGAATGGCCCTAGGAGGCGGGTGGTATTTGAATATATGTAAGTCAGTTGCTTTTAGGATGTATACGAATAGTTGTTGGCTGACAGTTACTCTCATCAAAATGATGTAAAATTTGTATGGTAAAGTTTAGAAAATCGAGGCGATTCTGTGGGTACTTCTATACCCAACACCATATAAGAGATATCCTGCAACATTTTGGATTTTCAGTTTATTTTGTCTATGATTCGGTACTATTGGGTATGTAATTTAATTCGTGCAGTTTTTTTTCTTCAAAATTTGAACGCTTATTTAAGAAAAACATGTACAATAGTATTATTCAAAGTATTGCCCATCTGAAACTATGGCTTTTTCTCATCTTTTTGGCAATTTGTGGATCCCATCCCAAAAGAAGTGCGCCGACTTGGCAGCCAAGAATGAATCAAGCCAATTTTTGATATTCTGCTCTGATGTGAACCGTATTTCAGTGAGGGCGTTCTGCATCGACCGGAACAAATGGTAGTCAGAAGGAGCAAGGTCTGGGCTATAAGGCAGGTGGGGTAAGACTTAGCATCCACTGTTTTCCAAATAATTCTTAACCGAGCGTTGTCACGATGGAAAATTATTGCCTCGTGACTGGTCGCATATTTCGGGCGTTTTTCGGCTCATAATACAGCACACCCATCTGATCTCACCAAATACAGAGCATTACCCTCGCGCCATGGATATTCGGCTTTGCCGTTGATTTGGCTGGTTGGCCGGGTTTCACATATGATTTTTTGCACTTGTGGTTGTCGTAATGGATCCATCTTTTATCACCAGTAACAATCCGATTGAAAAATGACTTCCTTTTGTGGCGTTCCAGTAGCATTTCGTCGTCTCTCGGCTTGAGTTCATGTGGAACCCAATTTCCTTCCTTTTAAATATATCCAGCTGCTTTTAAACGTTTTAAAAAGGCTGCTTGAGTGACACCCAAAGATTCTGCGAGCTCTTCTTGTGTTTGGCAACAATCTTCATAGAGTAATGCTTCCAGTTCTTCATCTTCAAACTTTTTTGGCTGCCCAGGACGTACATCGTCTTCCAAGCCAAAATCACCACTTTTAAATCGTGCAAACCACTTTTGACACGTTCGCTCATCTAGCGCATGTTCACCATAAACTTCAACTAAAACACGATGACTCCCCGCAAAAACACTTTTTCAGGCACAAAGTTCGACATATTTGAGTGAAAAAAAATTATTGTCGTTTACGCTTTAAATGAATGACATATACTGAAATGACGTACAATGACAGTAGCTTTCCAACGCATGTTCCAATGGAATAATATTGATGAAATAATACAAGTTACGCCATCTCTTAGCGGTATTAGGTATTAAGTTATATACCTTATACTTCGGTAAACCATAGATGGCAGTAGCCAAACTCATTGAATATTGTAACGGTTACGGGGTGAGTAGAAAATGCATGGTGAGAAGCAATCCTTTCCAAGACTTCTACTATGGTTTGACTCGTTTTCCAGGTTACATTTCTTACGGAAGTACGACAACAAGTAATCGACTTAGCGCTATTCAATAAGTTAGCTAAGGAGATAACTGGTTGCAAGGTACTATCAGAGTTTCCTAATCAAGTACAAAATCAGTAGTTAGGTCTTAGCCTTGTTGAGGGGGGAAATCCACGAAATACCGACCCAATTTCTTCTGGTCTCTCTATTGCATCCTCTGATGTAGTCCCTTGAGATCGATGGAATATATCAAGTTATAAAAGGTATAGATCAGCTGCTGAAAACCACTTCAGCAGAATCTTTACTGCTCACACTCCAAACTTCTGGTGAATAATATGAGTAGTCCTCGTATTGCAAATCACAAAAGATGACTACATGCTCGCTTAGAACTCCTGTCCTAATGGACTTCCGCCATGTTGAATAGGGTTGAGAGAATGGGTCAGTTTTACTTTCTGGAATGCAACCCCTATACAAAAGTCAATATACCTTCTAATTTGGAAGTTCCTGCGAGACTGCGCTTCAAAATCTGATGGACAGAAATCAAGACGTTCATCGATATTGTGGGTGATTTCGACAACGCAACTTTTGACGAGAAGAGCAACTCGGCCTGATAGCAAGGCGTTAGTATTGTCGATAGGATCACTGTTGATAAACAAGATATAATGTGGATACTTTTTATAGTGGTGTTAAACAGGGGTTTCTTGGAGAGTGGCGTACGATTTCCATTGATATTCTGCATATCTCGTGCTTTACGCTTTCAACAGTTCTGTGTTCAGGAATCTGGAAATGATGTAGTTAAATTGCGTTTTATCCCTAGCTACTGATTATTCCAAAGCCAAGGAAACCCTAGAAGAAATAGACCATAAAGGGATTGGTACATCAGGAGTGGACTTCCACTCAATTATTTCACAACTCAGGTTCACTAAAAGGAGGAAACTGACTAGTCTGATCGATCTAGTGCTTTAAGACATCACCACTCTCTAGACACACTCATGAAACTTCCTTTACAAATGTTCGTATTATATGTAGTATGCAAAAGTATCATAGCCATCTTCTATTTAAAAAAAAGTGTTACAAGTGTTACAAAAAAAAGTACACTTTCGATGCCTTCACTGTCTTACGACTCTGATCGTATAAACCTGTCATCTGATACATTGGCACCAGATCTCCCATGGCTGCAAAAATAGGAAATGTTTCGGCCATAATTAAAGCCAGGAAAGAAATATATTCAGGTCTTCAAAACAGCTCTAAAAAGCCGTTGCGTTTTGGAGTGCGACCCTCGAAGAAGCCGGTAAACAAAAAAAGTGCTTTCTGACGTCTCTCTTTCTCTCCAAATTGCTTACTTAAAAGTATGATCAGACGAGACACTTCGATTTCGCTTAAAATCTAAGTGTACTAGGCATAATGAACAATATATCCTGCGATGCTTGCTGTGAGGAGGATGACGATCCCGTCGCACATTTTCTCTAAGAGTGTCAAACCTAAGCTTGATTGGGATGCTCAAGAATAATCGTAAAAAATATTATGTAAGGGGATCTAGTGACGATAGGGTTGGGAAAGTCTTTTGACCATTATTTGAAAAGGCCAAATGATGAGTTGGTTTTCAGAATTATCTTATCAATGTGCGAACGGAAGTTAAGCTCCCTGTGACGCAAAATGCCAAGGCAAAGAAGGGCACAGGTTGACCACGGAGAAGATACACACACTGGCACTAAACTGCTGCGTAAGACTTCACTAATTTTGTGTTATATAATTTATCTCCTTTACTTATTTTAAAAAGGCCCATCAGGAAACAAGAAATCACCTTACATTATCAAAGCTTGGCAACTTAATTGTAAGTCCTTTTGGCAAAGCTTTTTAACACTTAATAAACGGAAACAATGTAAAATTTTTTTTTTTGCAATAAACTTCCGCTCGTCTTGGTTATCTCGTCACATTCTGAACCGTGCCTTTTTGAGAAGTCATCGTATAAGTTTTTTAAATAATCCAGGACATCCAATACAAAAAAATAAAAAAATAAATAAATACATGTGCATCAAACAATTAGAGTGAATAAACGAACTTGAAGCCACAAAGGCTGAAACAGCAAGAAAAGCAGAGGTTTTCGTTTTTCTACCCTGCAAGCTAAGTTGGAAGATGCTGACCCGGAGTAACTAGATAATAATTTGCAGGGCGTTGCAGAGACTATTGGTCAAAGCAAAAAAACATTTAGCTAAAGAAGAAGGAACTGTTTAACAAAGGCTTATATTACTGCATTTACAAGTAGCATCACAGAGCGGCTGTCGTTTTTTGATGCTTTCAATTCGTTTGTTCGCCCTCAAATAGGCTTGAGCAATGTGAGTAAACTTTATCAATTACTTAAATCGCTGTGTGGTAACGCCGCAATGATTGTCAAGTCATTGGAATTTACTGATGCTAACTACCCCGTGACCATTAAGATATAGCAGGATAGGTATGAGGCCAAGAAGGTTACTGCGTACGAACAGTAACAAATTGACAGCCACAATATTGACAAAGTATTAGGTGCACCCGTTGATCGACTAGCTAGCTACTCGGAAATATTCAAATATTTTAACAACCGCTGCCAGATATTGGAAGGAATGGCAAGCCAAATGCCTACAGCGCAAGTGAGAGTCCTAAGATAGGTACTTTTGCCATCACCAGCAACATACAGTGTGCTCACTGTTCTTAACTCGGTCGCATGATAACCAGGTGTTAACGATTCTTTCGTCTATCACCAGTTGAGCGTTCTCATCTCACCACATCGCTAAAACTATGCGAAAATTGTTTCAAACTAGATGAAGCTACGGCAAGATACACAGCTTCAAACTGCCGCCCTAGTGTCCAAAAACATCAAACTCCCTCATTTAATCCAAGCTCTAGCGAATACATCACTAGTTTCTCTCCTTCCAATGCAGCTGCACTCTCCGCATTTGACACCTCCCGTAATGAAGACCCAACAATTCTAGCCACTGTAATAATCTACGCTGTCGGCTAAAAAGGTTCTCCCATTGCCTGTCGCATACTTTTGAGCTCTGGTTCGCAAATTAATTCTATAAATGAACACTTTGCTCAGCGCATTGGCTCGATTCGCTTAACAACAATTCAATCGTATTCCGGTATCTTTTGAGCCTCTATTGAAGCAGTGAGGTTTAATTTATAATGTTTGAAAGTGAAATTTTTATTATCGGTTAAAAGAACAATTCATGGCATTTACTTTTTGGGAATGACATCATGTAAATGTTGTCCACGACTACGTCTGAAGTGGTCCATTCAGAAGGTCCAATTTTGGGCGACTCGATCGAGCATAGCGACTGGTATCTCGCGGATAACACGAGTAATGTTGACTTTCAAAGCGTCAATTATTCCTGAAGACCTAAAACTTAACATATCTCCAGAGAAAATAGTCCAAAGATGTGATATCGTACGATCTAGGCGGCCAATTTACCGTAGTAAAACGTGAAATTAAGTGCACACCAAAATGATTTCTCAACAAATCCATTGTTTCACGCGCTGTATGGCTCGTAGCGCCGTCTTGTTGAAACCATAGCTCACCGAGACCATGTGCTTGAATTTCAGGAAGCACAAAGTTCTTTAACATGGCGCAATAACGGTTACCATTGACGGTAACATTCTGATTTGCCTCAATTTTGAAGAAATATGCACCAATGATTCCACCAGCCCATAAACCACACCATACCGTTGTTTTTAATGGATGTAATGGTAGCTCTTGGTATTTTTCGGCTTGCTCATCAGTCCAAATACGGCAATTTTGTTTATTAACGTATCCATTGAGCCAGAAATGGGCTTCATTACTGAACGAAATTTCACGATAAAACACCGGATTTTCATTGAGTTTTTCCAGAGCCCATTCACTGAAAATATGACGGAAATTTAAGTCGCCTGTCTTCAATTCTTGCATAAGTTGAATTTTGTACACTATTAGGCCGAGATCCTCACGTAAAATACGCCAAGTTGTTGAATACGCCAAGCTAAGCTGCTGAGAACGACAACGACGAATCGATTCGTTACGGTCTTCTCGTACACTCTTCACTACGAGCTGGATGTGGTCTAACCGATCGAGTATCATCCACTAATGTAAACTGGGACTCAAATTTGCGAATGGAATTGGCAATAGTGGTTTTAGTTGGTCGATTATGCGCACCGTAAGTTCCTTGAATTGCACGAAAAGCATTTCCCACAGAACGCTGATTTTCGTATTACAGCTGAACAATTTGGAGACGCTGTTGTGGTGTTAATCTTTCCATAATGACTTGCCAAACGATGAAGCACCCTATACTTCAAAATTGATTTGCTTCTTAGAGCTGAATCATTTTATGTTACGTCCTGCTCTCAATTACAATTTGATTACAGAAAATGAGTTCGAAAATGCCCTTCGACCCGTACTTCTTTCGGCAAGCGATATTTTAAGGTTTGGGAACAAAAAGAAGTCGTAGGGGGCCAAATCCGGAGAATACGACCAAATTCGACCAATTTGCTGCGGCAACTGCGGAGGTGTGAGCCGGTGCGTTATCGCTGTTATCGCGTTATCTCCAATAAGCCGACGTGGGTCACACCTCGCGCGTCCCAAAAAAACGGTGGCCATCACCTTTGCGGTCGAATTCACGGTCTTCGTCTTTTTTGGAGCACGTTTACCGAATAAAACCAATTATTTCGATTGTTCTTTGGTCTCTTTTGTGTACCAACAAATCCATGCCTCATCGACGGTCACGAAACCATGCAAAAACTTCTCGGGATTTCGTTTAAGCAGGGTCAAGCACGTTTTTGAAATGGTCTCACGATTGCACTTGTTGGCCGGTGGGAGCAAACGCCGCACCCATGGACAAAATCTCGTGGAGAATATGGCAATGCGTTCAGTTGAGATGCCTGCTATCTCAGCTAACTCTCGAATTTTCACTCTGCAGTCCGCGAATATGAGATCATTGATTTTGCACACGGTTTTCTCTGTGGTAACCGTTTTTGGGCCACCTGGGCGCGCTTCATCAAAAACCGACGTGCGGCCACGGCAAAATTCTGCGAACCAATGGTAAACGGTTGTACGGGAAGGTGAATGGGTCCCATATACACCATCGAGAATGGAATCACGGAGCGATACTGCTCTTTTTCCATAATCGCAAGAAACACTAACACGATGCTTTGAAATGGGTGTCAAAACAAAGCTAAGAGTCCGATTGTCACCAAATTTTGACAAGCTCGCTAAAAACCTCCTTTACTAAATGATGGTGCACTTATTTTGGCTCAGCAGCGCCACCTATCTTTCAACCCGGGTACTCATAAAAAAGCCCTCAAATGAGTGTTTATGCCCATGTTGAATTGTATTATGCGTTCGTAATCTTTCCGATTTTTGCAGTCAAAACGGGTAGATAGGGCTCTTTGGTATTTTCAGCTAAACGGTATATACTATATACGCTAATATTGAACCTGTAAAGTTGTTATTCAGTTGGCACGTCATCTCAGCTAGGTTTAGCTTGTGGAGTGGTAGCTGTACTACACTTGCATAGATACTTTCATCCCAGATATCCTTGTGAACTTTAAGAAAAGTTGAGTGACATTTCACTTAAATCTGGAAAAGTGTTCTCCACCCAGAAAACTACTTCAAGAAGTTGCTGACTTGGATGTTGTTTCGAGAACATGGATGTGATTTTTCTCGGAAATTGTTAACAAGGAAACTTTTTCATAGTTTCGATTCATAGTTGCTTGGGAAACAAAAATCTAAAGCATTTAAAAGTAAGTGTGAACAATGACAACTTTTTTACTAAGGTTGTCAGAAAGTTTAATCTCTTTGTGGAAGAGATACAGAGTCACAATTAGCTAATTGTCGCACAACCGTTAACGATGACGATTTCGGGCTTAAAAGCAACCTTGCAAAAAGTGGAATACTTGTTTTGTGAGTTTTATGTGTGAACTCTTCAGAGTTATTTTACGCAATGAGTTACAATCTTTAAAAACAGAGTTTTTTAACCTTCTAAGCAACAGCCCGGAGTGGATCACAGCCTTAGGTAACATGTCTATCCAGTTAGCGAGGTGTTTTCACCGATTGCGTGTGAAGCGAAGGTTTCTGAGGTGCCCTTTAACTTGTGTTCCCCACCTATAATGAGTTCGTTGTCTGTTGGGTTGTATTCGAAATGGCGTATATTCGCTTAGGCAACCGAGCTATCTAATCCGGGATACCCGAGTTTTACTGATAACGTTGGCATCGTCAGAGCAATCCTTCGTTGAATCGCCCAGGAACCGTCAAGATGGTCTGGGATGATCAGTATCTTGGATAATTGCCTTCTTACCCCAAAGAAGCAGCGATATGTAAGATTTATTCTTCTCATCCTTATTGCTTTTGTTCAAAAGTGGCAAACTCTCGACTGACACCTTGAGACTAGTTGAAAGATGGTGCCTCTGCAGTTGACTTGTGAATTTCGCACATTTCTTTCGAGAACGATGTTGAAAAAATCACGTGGCAATGCATCGTCTTATTTAAGTCCTTTTCTGACAATGAAAGTCTCGGTTTTATGATTACCGACACCTTAACGGCAGCCTGCATTCGTTGAATGAGCTTAGCAGGTACGACGGCATGGCTCTATATATTTCATCTCTATAAATGCTGTCATATACGACTTCGAATGGCTTTTACCAAGGTCTGTCGTAATATGAAAATTTGATCTATTGTGGAATTTCCTGGCCTAAAACCACACTGATACGGGTCGGCCAAACTATTGATGAAGGGACTTGCACATTTTGTATGCGATCCTGAAGAGACTAATTTTCCTGTAGTTGACGTAGTACGTAGTTGGACAGAAACTATTGAGGTTTCATTTGTCGGGGATACTTTTTTGGCCCGGATTGTTGAGGTGTGCTCCACATCCAATCCGATTTAAGGAAATCGGCAGAAAAGCTTAATCTTAGAATAATCTTGGAAATAGCGATCCTGACTTCATCTAGTTTGGGTAGGCGGAAATGTTATCTGCCTTCGCCCACCTCTCAAAGGCCTCGATCGAGCGCTTCTCGTGCTATTTCTGCTTTTTTTCTGGGGAGCGTATGTTCTGCACTTGATGGGCATGTCCGGCAAGTTACAATGAGCTAATCAAAATGTTTTTGATTCGAATGCGAACTCAAAACAGAAGAGTAAATTTGAGGTAGTGGTTGAGTTCGATACTCATACTATATACCATAGGAACTGGGTTTGATTCATCCGCAAAATCGAAAACCAGAAAAAATATCTCAGAGCTTGACATCAAAAAAACAATCCAATTATTCGTTTTTAAAAGCAGTAAAGGGCAATAAAAGGCAAAGCCTTTGCGCCGCCAATCGAAAAAAAATTATAACGAATGGACGAAGGAAGGTAAATAAAAAGCGGACATCTGAGCTACTCATTTGAGAGGAACCTTTTCGCCGTTCGGTGGTCAACGTTGACTCATCTCAAAATTGAAATAAATGAATTAAAACCAAATAAAGTTCTCGGATACGACCTAATAATCGAAGAAACCCTTAGAACCTTGCCCAGAAATATATAAGTTTCTCTATATTATAAGCTCGGTACTTAGAATACCTTTCGAGTCAGTGCAAAGTAACTAAAGCCATAACGGTGCGAAAAACAAAGAAACTACGGTGTGCCAATATGTTTAATAGACCTATTTCACTTCTCCTAATTCTATCCAACTTCGGTTTTTGACGGAAAAAATCTTCTCTGATCACCAGTTTTGGTTCAGAAGCAAGCGTTCAACATAGAATCACCGACAAAAGTAAGAAAGCTTTTAAAGAGAAAATAATTTTATAGTTATTGATGTATCGAAAGCCTTTGACAAGTTGTGGCATAAGGGCTTTAAACTTAAATTACACCAGTTCTTGTCTTTAGACCTATATAAGATATTCCAATGTATTTTGAGAATAGAATTCTCCATGTCAGACACGGAAACTAGATTTCGCAATGCAAAATTATTGCAGCCGGCTTGCCGAAAGGTAGTGTTCTTGGTCTGCTTCTATATCTCCTATATACCCGTAATGTACCGCAAGAAG
Source organism: Volucella inanis (assembly GCA_907269105.1). Lineage (NCBI taxonomy): Eukaryota > Metazoa > Arthropoda > Insecta > Diptera > Syrphidae > Volucella > Volucella inanis. The sequence goes on from OU026154.1 coordinate 92,977,072, forward strand.
AAGGATGTGAAACGATTGAAGAAACAATAGCTAAACTATAAAGCGCTTGCAATAAAATAAATGAATGGTTATAGTGTGGACCTAATACAACTCTGGGGTTGGTAAACAACTTTGATTAGAAAATGGTCAAACAGGCGGTATTCTTCGGTGCAAGAGGGTGTGAGTTGACCGATCAATTTTGAATTCTATTTAGAAAGTGCAGGAAGGCCTCAGGAAAATCTAGGCATATTGTACTTCAAATAAGTGCCTTCAATTCATCGCTTGTAGAAACCTAGATATTTTACAACATTTTGGGCGACATTAAATTAAAATACCGGAAAAGTTTTTCAGTTTTGATGATGCAAGTGCCATTTATAGATAAAGGCTGAGTGTTTAATATTGGTGGGTTTAGTAACAGGTATGTTCTTTATATCAGAATTTAATGAGATTAGCATACGCGCAGTTTCTATTTTATTTTTATGGCCGAGAAGCGAAGAGCACGTGAGTCAAGGAACAAATTTGAAAAGCAAAGAGTACTGTAGACAGAAAACAAATTTACAGCATTAGAAGCAGCAGACAAGAAATAATTAATAAAAATTAAAAAGAGTGTCGGAGACAAAACAGATCCCTGTGGCATACCACCATATATTTTGTTGATTTCGGACTTGACGTCCAAGCAACCTCAATTAAATATTTCGAGGGGTAATTTCTAATGCATTAAAGACGATATTCGACGAACGTGAGTTCATACATTTTCGACAAAAGAACGTTTTTGTTTAGCTGTATGAAATGTTTCGGTGAGGCATTTCATCAAATCAGAGAATCTACTGCCCTTTGAGTCGTTATAGTACCGCGAGATATATCATGAGCTGATGGTTTATCAGCGTTTCCATGACCTTGCACAGAAGGAACGTAATTGCAATGTGTCTGTAGAAAGAAGATTCACATTTCTTAACGATGGGCTGGACATATGCTGTTCCCCATCTACTCGGAAGCGTCAGGGTACAGAGGTTTTTTACTAGTGTGAAATGACACCTCAGCAGTTTTGTGTTTATAAAGGTTTTTATGTACTCTTGCTACTACACAAGATTGAAGATTTCATGCGCTTTAATGTAAGATTAGACATGACACAATCTCTGTGAAGTTTTTAAAAGGCTGATTGATCTTACCCAAAGAGCTGAGTGTTGGAGTGGAGCTTAATGCGGATTTTCTAATATTTTTTGACGAACGATAAACGATTTATACACTGTATTGCCTCAGTTGTTTTTTTTTTTTTTGGAATTTTCCCAAATTGAAGTAAGCCTTTTCGGCTTTATTCTGTCGGGTTGTTCTTGTAAGATCGATAAAATAGTTCTCGTGTTTGAACAGCATGTACACCATCTTGTGTTTTAATATTTATCCATCGATGGGGGATAAAGGATCTTATTCCAAAACGAATGGTTATATAACGACCAGTTAAAGTAGATGTTAAGTCCGCTTCAATTAGCTTTCTTCTATTGCCAAACCGTTGTTTTGAGAATCTTTTCACAAACTGGGTAGTCTATAGTAATTAGCTGCTATGATAGAGTAGTTCTGCGAGCCTAGAGGGAGAAATCAAGTTCAAGGTGTTGGCTTCATGACCGCCAAAATAAGGTATTTGTGTGCACTTATTTACAGAATGAGTTTAGCCCTTTTCCACAGCCAAGATCTCGACACACCGTTCTTTGAGTGCTGAGTGTAAAGAATGTAGACACCACTTAGAAATGTGTGCATTGATAACAACAAATTTCAGTATGAGGTACAGTAAAACAATTATTTTAATAGAATCAGACATTATATCAAACTCGTTCAAAATCGAATTGCCATCCAGTCTTGGGCTAGTTTAAATAGAGCACTAAAGGATATCTAAAATAGAATACTAAGCTACTTCGTCATCAAATAGCAAGACCGCGGTGAGTGTAGAATTATAATAAAATTTTGAATCCATTTTGTCACAGTTTTTCATCCTAGCGTGCATTATTTCGGCTCAACCTACGGTATTTCCTGGATGTTAGCGAGTAGTGACATAAATTTACATGCGTGTTTTTCAGTGTCTTCAGCAGTGAATCGGTCGTTTTGATTTGGCATTTTAAGTGGTTGTGTAGATAATGACAAGGACAAATCTCAGCCTTAAGCATCAGGCCTCTTCGGGAGGCTCTTCGACGATTAAGACCCGATATTCAGCGGTCGCTTCCCACGAATATTAGAGCTGTCATTGACCCACCACGAACTAAGTTTTAACAGGTTAATATTTAGCATGTTGCACTTACTGATATAAGGAATCTACCAAGTTGACTATTGATGCAACTGTTGGTTCAGCCACGAGATTTAATCCTACGTATACCTCCTTTCTGATGTTCAATTACCAGTGCCAAATTAGTAACGAGTGTGTAAAATAAGGACAACTGATGTATAGTGATAGCAACAGAGCTTTAGATTGCCAGGTTGACCTCTAATGGCACATCACCCAACCTAAGCTGCCCTTAAAAAATTTCTAGGAATTCTTCAGAACATCATACTGTATTATGATGATTGGAATCTTGGCATCAATATCCAGTCACAGCGTGGTTTCTGATGTATAAGTCTCTTCCGTGCAGTCAGTGTAAGTATTACAGCTGTGCCAACATTCTAAAATCTTACTTTCCACAGCCCTAAAACGCCCATTTTTTTTTGATCACAAGAACTCTTTCTCAATTTTAAGGAATATTTCCATTATTTCCATTTCCACATTTTAGAATCAAAAACTATCCGTTTGCATATGAGAACCATATAAGCCCCATTGTATCGCTTGCTGAGTGCTACTTTTAATTAATTTTAACCTGTTTGCACGCTTTTGAACTCAAAGTCCTTTCAGGGTTACCCATTTGAGTTTAATCCCACTAATAAATCGTTTAAGACTTATTGATTATTTGTAACCTCTTGTCTAAATTTCTGTAGCCAATAATAAAAGATTTCCGTCTGCCATCGTCGTTACAATAAACTTTCGCAACACTGTTGAAACTTTCTTCACCAAGACATGCTTTCCAGAATCAGATATCTGTGTCTCTAGAAATCCGAAATCCTCTCAATTAAACATTTAAAAGCCTCCAGAGAATGAAGAACTCTGGTTGCCTTTTAGTCGTCCATTCTTTTATTCTCCTATTTTCTCATTTCACCCATTGTCCTTTTGTTGCCATTCAACTGTAAATAAATAATCGATTGTGTAATCTAATTAGCGCTACAAACTTACCTCATTGCTGAGACCACCATCACCACCGGTTCCAGTGTGACCAAAAGAGTAGCAATCGTCTGGATGAACGTCGTTGCCTCTACTTCGTCTACTTTGTCGATAATTTCTATTCTTGTTGTTGTCGTTGTTTGTATTCTCATCGGTTTCATTGGCTCTTGCATGGTAGTATACTTGTGTATTCTCTTCGCCAAAGTAATCGTAGAGAGGATTTCCCTGTTCGTCCTTGAGTGATATGTAATCGGTGCTGTCTGAAAATTTACTCAAAATATGATTTGCTGTTGCTAAGTCTGTCGTTGATAGCGCTATGGTAATAGCCGACGGATGCTTTGAAATACACTTTCCCATAGATTTTGTCCAGCGGTGGTGTTCCGCTGTCAGCCACTGACGATACCGATGACAACGTTGACAATAACAGTTCAGCAACAATTGGCAATGATCACCATCACCATTATGGATACCATTAACGTTAGCTATAGCAACAGTATCAGTATTACCATCAGGATCCGAATGATGTGTTGTTCTGGTTGTCTGCCTGATACTCGACTGAGTTGGAGGCTTGGATTCTTCTCTCAGTCCAAGAAGTGGGGCCTTTTCCTGATTCAAAAAATATAACAGTGCAGAGGGAAAAATAAATGAGAAACAGTTTTCCTCTTTGATATTGGGATAATGAATAAATGAATGGGGATGGTCCATGCTACAACACAACCCCTATGCCATTCCCCACGACAAACGACAAGAGGGACATATTTTCAAATAATTTTCTTGAAATTCGTAAAACTCTTGTCGCTGGGCAGATGGGGCTGATGGGGTGGATGGGGATGATGGGACGGATAGCGGGGATGGGTTAGCTCAAGTGGATTATTGAAAATTGTATCGCAAGTTGGCAACAAAACAGGCGACATATTTTGCGAGAGCAGATTAGGATATACATATAAGTGTATGTGCATGTGTGTGTAAGAGCGGGTGTTTTTTTTTTTTTTTTTTTTTTGGGTGGCTGTTAACGGAAATTGGTCGTTATTAATGGTCGCTGTTAGTGTTATAGGAAACATGAGTTGGACCTAATAGCTGTGCAAAAATACGTACAATGGGTGGTTGTTTTGTCTTTTCGCTTGACAGTTTTCGTTTTAAAAAGTCCTTCACAGCCGAGTTTTACCAAATGGAATAGGGCGGAATGGGCAAAATCTGGGGGTTGACAATAGAAAATATTGTAATTTCGTATCTTGTTGCATATAATGTTAGCCGGAATAGGCGTACAATTTCGTGTTGCTGTGAAGTTTTAAAATAATTTATCGACTTCATGCGCTACAGTCGGGATAGGACTATTTCTAGATTTACAAGGACAAGTGAGATATGGTAAGAAGTAGGAAGGAACATTGCTTTTGTATTTAAAATTAAATGATTTTGATTTATGGTGAGCGGTGGGAGATATTCATGAGTATGTGGTTAATTTAAGTTACAGCTTCTATTTATATTTAAAGTTGAATACGTCTTTTCTACAAAAAAAAAAAAAATAAATAAAAATAAAAAATAAATGGAACGGATGAAGAACTCAGGGACTGTTTTTGAACTTCATGTATCAAAGAGTTTTCGGTTTGCCTTTGTAGGTCTGGCCTGAAATTATACAACATATAACTTGGCGTTGTGTGAACGAAAAAGACCCCGGAGGTACTATCTTCACTTCTCGATTATTCCTAAGCAAAGTGTAATTGAGTAATTTTCAAAAACCTACATACTAAGGGTCCTGTTAGCAGTATACTTTTGTTTGGTATTGGGCTGATCTCATATTTGGGCTTCTTATTTGTCTTAATTTCTAGATGCAATCAGGAAATAGTCTCGAATGAATTTTTTTAATTTATTTCATTCTGAAACTAAGCAGGTAACTAAAGCAGGTAATTCTCCGAGAACACTGTATGCAGTGACTAGTTGACTAGAGTTTGGGATTATTATAGTCATCTCGAAGGGATTTATGATGAATTCTTTTACTTGATTTAAATAAGGATATAATAGACTTCCACAGAACTGCTTGAGTGGTAATCAAACTCCGGTTGACGTCAAAGCATCAAGTTTCTGAATCTGTTAAAGGTAGGCACTTTATTGATTTTATTACTTTGTATATACTAGAGAACTGCAGCGAATATTATGACTGCTCTGACACCTAAGGTGTACAATTAGAAGATTATGTTGCGTTCAATTTATAGGATCTTCTTGTCCTTATCAGGGACTTGGTTGTTATATGAATTCCATGACAACATGAATATTACTGCCCCATGGTTAGGTGCTGCGCATTTAGGATATGCACTAAGCAGTCGTTCTAATTGGGAAGGCAGGCAATGACAACAGTCTTAACTACGATATGTGAAAACACTGTGTCGATCTGAGAGTTAGCCAAAGCAGAGAATGTTTGCATTCAACCAAAGGGCTTTAATATGGAGAATGGAACTCTCAGGGTAATGTATTCCACGAGGAGTATCAAAAACCTCATCAATGGAAAATAAGACTTTCGAGATTTTCAGATAATCCAAACTGATGCGCGCCATCTTTTGCGTTCCGGGGAAAATCAGAGATATTCTGATGCTGCTTCATACCCAGAACCTTGGACCCGATACTGAAAAGTGAAAAATCTACTCTCACAGCGAGAAAAAGGATTAGGAAAACAAGGACGGCTTTTATCTTGTTGTGAGTTTAGACAAAGCTTCTCTTGAGACCATATAGTCCTATGACTCACGTCCCTATCTGCACCTTGGAAAGGCTAATTTCCGTTTTGCTTCCACTCCAGTACTCATCTATTTTGTGTCCTCAGATGAACTCTCAACATTCCTGCTTTCTTTGTTTAATATAGGGTTTCCCAATAGGGACTTGACAACTTTGAAATTAATTTGTGAACGCACTCTTTCACTAATCATCAAACTGTCACTGTCAATTTATTCAGTAAACTCAACATTTGTAACTCAACATGGTAAAGTAAATTAACGAGCAACGTCTGCAAATTATAAAAAATTTTCTACATATATTCGGAGTTGGTGACTGCAACTTTAAGAGCGTTAACTCCAATTTTCGGTCGTGATTCTCGCCCTAGTAGACAGGCAATAACAAGTGAAGTGCAAAAATTTGTGTCTACATATTCGTTGTGTAACATCACACATCACGTGTCAGTGAGACAACGGGTTGGTCGAAGTGTCGAAAATATCGCTGCCGTTCAGACGTCCGCAGCAAACGATCCAAATGAGTCAATTCCACTGCGTTCTCAAGAATTGGGCATCGCTCAGACCACATTATGGCGTATTTTGCGTAAGGATCTTGGTTTACACCTATACAAAATCAAGCTGACTCAAGAATTGAAGCCGATGGACCATTTGAAGCGACGTATGTTCTCCGATTGGGTTCTGGAGAAGATGCGCCAAGATGATGAATTTCATCGCAAGATCATCTTCAGTTACGAAGCTCATTTTTGGCTCAATGGGTTCGTCAATAAGCAAAGTATGCGTTATTGGTCGGGTGAAAACCCACATGTGCTTCATGAATCACCACTGCATCCACAAAAAATAACTGTTTGGTACGGTTTGCATGCGCGGCGTTATTGGGCCATATTTTTTCGTCGACGATAACGATCGTCACGTTACTGTTAATGGTCAGCGTTATCGCGCCATGATAACCGATTATTTTTGGCCCGAATTGGAAGATATGGGCCTGGACGACATGTAGTTTCAACAGGATGGTGCCACAAGCCACACAGCACACTACAACCGATTTATTGAAGAGTAAGTATTGTGAGCGTGTTATCTCAAGACATGGGCCAGTCGATTGGCCGCCTTGTTCGTGGGATTTAACGCCGCTTGACTATTATCTGTGGGGCTACGTTAAGTCATTGGTTTATGCAAACACGCCGACGACGTTGGAAGAGCTCAGAGCCAACATTGAACGCGAAATATCGGCCGTTTCGGCTGAAATGTGTGGCCAAGTGGTTGAAAATTGGGTCCAACGAATCGACCGCTGCAAACGTGCCCGCGGTGGCCATATGAACGAGGTAGAGTTCTGTTCACAAATTTTTTGACTGTACTTCAAGCCAATAATAATGTTTTTGAAATATCTCAAATGGTTTGCCCAAATGTGTGGAATAAACGTATCTGTGGTTACGGATGTTTAAGAGGTTTCACACCAATTTATGACGAGCGATCGGAAAGACCAAGAACTTGTCTTTATGTGCCGAACTCACTCTCACTATTGTCCATGTCAGATCACAGGTACATCGAATTCACAGAAAACTAACCGGACACTATTTAAGGGGGAGTTCAACAAGTACCAAAATGCTCCCAGTAAACGTAGGAGAAAACAAAATCTAGAGAAAGCTGTTCAGAACTTACCAATTATTTCGAAATTGCACGCCTGGCTAGTAAGCAATCCTGCAGATCGCCTATTTCTTGGTGCAACGCGGATCTGCAGCGTCTTAATAGAGAAACCAGAGAACTAAAAAATAAAACTAATTTGGAGGAAGACTGGACTCTTTACCGCCCGGAAGGTGGCGTCTATCTTCACTGCTATGATGCATGTTAGTGGCCTCACTGCTCCACGCGCTCAATAATTTTGACATCTATGCGCTTGTTTACGTGTGTTTAGCGATTGTTCGCTCTAGGGCGCAGGTAACTCTAGTAGTGATTGATCCTCTTTAGAGTCAGATTGCTCATGTCAATTATATCTTATGCGTCAGTTGTCTGATTGAATAAACTGTCACGAAAATAGGAGATTGCTACTGCTTTTACAAGAGAAACCAGAAGGTTTGTTTCGGCTGCCTGAAGGCTTTTCCTAGTACACCTGGCTTCGCTCTAGTTGCATTGATAAGTCTCCCTATTTTTGATATTCATATCAAGGGCTGCACTCTTAAAGCTTTCCGCATGTACAACACGCGCTGGAGTTTTTGTGACTTTGCGCGCCGGTTGTCTTATGACTCCGGTCTTATGGAAACGTCTTCTGAACTCCTGCTGCAGAAAGAAATATGAAATCAACTTTCCCCGTGCCCAGCCGTACACGGATGGCTCTAAGATCGATATAGGATTTGACTGTGGTGTCTTTTTGGAGGAAGACAACCAACTACCACCAACCATCAACAACCACTTCTCGTTGGGAAAACTTGCGTCTGTCTTCCAAGCAATCCTGATGGTAGGAAACTGTGTTGTGAGGAACTGATGGAAGCTGCGTGTAGAGAATTGCTGAACCCTCTTATGACTTTCATGTCTCCAAGAATGCAAGATATCACTAAACGAAATCGAAATGCTAAATTCATTTGGTCTTGTCTTGGAATGTGAATGTCCGGCTTACGTTCGCATCAGGTTGCAGGTAATCGGCGTTGGGTGTTTATCATTTAAGCGCTTACTCATCTTTCTTCGCAAGTCTGAAAGATTTCATTAGAAGGAATTTGAATTTGTTTCGACTGAAAAAAAAAGCCTTTTCGACGTTATTCAGGGAGTTGAAAAAAAATTTGTTATGTATGAAGAGGACTTATTTATGGGAAGTAAGGAAAAGTCGCGGATAAGACCGGATTCACGATACTGCAAAACTGAAAAAGTCAATGACGTTCTGATACACATGAAATCTTTGGACCTTGAAGGGCTACATAACGACTATAAAACAGATATCACCGATTAAGTTGGACGATAAGAGCAATAACGGCAAAGGCAACGCTTATCTGTGGTTTGAATAAGATGATTGAGATTTGAGATAAGATCGATTTGAAGGCCGCCTATGACAGCGTATATTAGAAAAGTTATATGGGCCTATATTCATGCTAAGTCTATCCGGCCTTGCAAGGTGGCGATAGATCGCTACATCATAAGAGTCGGTAATGATTTTAACATGGCCTTTAATGTTGAAGATCTCATGTTAAGGTAAGTAAAAGGCTTCCGACAAGGCGATCCACTGTCATGGTCACATCGCACTTGGAAGTGTTATAGCAAAACTCTCAAGTCAACACTAGACAGTCTTTCAAAAATCTGTTCAACAACCTACGCAGAAGGCATAATTGTTAGCAAACATTGAACTATTTTTAAGGTATTTGCCAGTTTTGAAAGAGGGAATAACGAATAACATGGTGACATCGAGTAGTACCATATCAATTACGTGAGTCTGAAAAAAACCCCGCATTAACCAGGTATACCTCTAAAGTGTACAAGTACATTGTGTACCAAGGGCCCGATGAATAGTACTTTTAAAAGCATTGATTGTCCGAGTCTTCTCTATGGCCCAGATAAATGGAATTTATCAAAAGACCTTGAGCAGGCACTTGATCGTTTCTTTTGGAGATTTATCCGAGAACTTTAGGGTCTGTATAAGCCTCAAAATTAATCGGCCATGTTGGCGGAAATACGCAGGAGAAAAGAATGGCCCTACTCTAGATGGCACACGCAAGTGAAGTGGAACCTCAACAAACTTGTTGTGCGAAATCGGAAGTATGTATTGGTATATATTTTAATTCGTGCGGTTTTTTTTCTTCAAAATTTGAACGTTTATTTAAGAAAAACATGTACAATAGTATTATTCAAAGTATTGCCCATCTGAAGCTATGGCTTTTTCTCATCTTTTTGGCAATTTGTGGATCCCATCCCAAAAGAACTGCGCCGGCTTGGCAGTCAAGAATGAATCAAGCAAATTTTTGATATTCTGCTCTGATGTGAACCGTATTTCAGTGAGGGCGTTCTGCATCGACCGGAACAAATGGTAGTCAGAAGGGGCAAGGTCTGGGCTATAAAGCGGGTGGGGTAAGACTTCCCATCCACTGTTTTTCAAAGAGTTCTTAACCGGAATAGCAACGTGGGGCTGAGCGTTGTCATGATGGAAAATTATTTCCTCGTGTCTGGTCGCATATTCCGGGCGTTTTTCGGCTGCTGCTCTCTTCAAACGGATTAACTGTGTTCGGTAGCGTAGTCTATTGATGGTTTCACCCGGTTTTAGCAGCTCATAATACAGCACACACAGTCATGGATATTCGGCTTTGTCGTTGATTTGGCTGGTTGGCCGGGTTTCACATATGATTTTTTGCGCTTAAGGTTATCGTAATGGATCCATTTTTCATCACCAGTAACAATCCGATGCAAAAATGATTACCTTTTGTGGCGTTCCAGCAGCATTTCGGACAAGCAAAACCGCCTTTCGACGTCTCTCGGCTTGAGTTCATGTGAAACCCAATTTCCTTGCTTTTGAATATATCCAGCTACTCTTAAACGTTTTGAAATGGCTGCTTGAGTTACACCCAAAGATTCTGTGAGCTCTTCTTGTGTTTGGCAACAATCTTCATAGAGTAATGCTTCCAGTTCTTCATCTTCAAACTTTTTTGGCTGCCCAGGACGTTCATCGTCTTCCAAGCCAAAATCATCACTTTTAAATCGTGCAAACCACTTTTGGCACGTTCGCTCAGCTAGTGCATATTCACCATAAACTTCCACCAAAACATGATGACTTTCGGCAGCAGTTTTCTTCATGAAGAAGAACTCCCCGCAAAACACTTTTTCAGGAACAAAGTTCGACATATTTGAGTGAAAAAAAAAATTATTATTGTTTACGCTTCAAATGAATGACATATACTGAAATGACGTACAATGACAGTAGCTTTCCAACGCATGTTCCAATGGAATAATAACAATGGAATAATACAAGTTACGCCATCTCTTAACAAACCGCACGTTATAGACACAATAAAATTGTATCTAAGCTAATGCATTTTTCAAACAAAGTCACTTGTCACAGATCAGTCAAAGTCTTTTAATCACATCAAATTAGATCTGTTCAATAGCCTTAGCATAGAATCAGAAAGCGTTCAATAAGGGAGAGAAGTATGGTATTGATTGCTTAAGGCTTTTCGGTCTTTGGACCCTTGTTTTAAGTACGTGCGGGCTAACGCTACTATCTAAATAATATTAAATCGTGCGAATAGTAAAGATGATTTAGTTAAAACGAACATGTTTATGTTATCAGATTTGATATAGGACCTATTTTTCGGCAGAAATCTTTCCAAGCCTAGTGATATCAAAGTCTGAAAGGAAACCATTGCAGATAAAATTGTGTCTAATCCCGTTTATGTTCAATGTTGGAATTAACTATGGTTCTTAGGTAGGCTTTCGAAACAATAGACTCCCCTTCATCCTCTATTAAGCTCCCAATCGGATTCTGTACAGACATAGCGATCCCAAGTGCCTTTGCCTGAATTTGCCTTCAATTCAAGCAAGTTTAATACTGTCGAATCCTTAAAAGATAATTCCCCAGCTATTCAGTTATGACAACAAGGTCTACTTATCTATCTACCATCAAACCAGCAATAGTTACTTGCCCTAAAAACACAAATCGTCTCCATTTAATAACCCCCATCATGCTAGTTCCACTGAATTTCATTGCAAAGAACTCAATCTTGTGCTTACTTCATTGCCATTGAATGACAAAGAATCCGAGAACCCCTTGAACTCTTTAATTGTAAACAATAAAAGAAAAAAAAAAAAAAAAAAAAATGCAGAAAAACCTCTAAGGAGCAAAACGCGCAAAAGGTTAAGCGGAACACATAATTACGTTTCAAAGGACAAATTACTTCCGACGACTGTAAATATGAATTTCCATTAAATAAACGATTTATGAGTGTTGGTAGATATTCACAATAGTGGCAATTCCATGCCGTTTCCTTCGACTGTTGGCGTCTCCTGATGGCCCGATGCCCGTTCAGGAAGAGGGTGTGGCAGTTATTTCTCCCGCCAATCTCAAAGCCACCCACCAGAGTTACCCCGCGTTCAATCGTTATCCTCATTGTTGTTGTAGAGCTACTTTCTCTAAATGAATGCGGTGCAATGGGTAGGGTAGCAGTGAGTGGCAACAGCAGCGCGGCAACAGCAGTTAGCGATTGCCCCAGGAATTGACCTAAAATACAAGTGAAGTTGAAAAAATGAGCACACAATTCTGTACAGCGGCACAGGGGCAAGAAGTGCTTATTTTTTTCATCTTAACTCATTGCTTTTGCGGCGCAAAACAAAACGGAAATGAACAAAATGAAGGCAAATAAGTGGGTCATTCAGAAACCCTGCTTTTGATTTAAAGCAGAGAAAAGTAAATTCTCTGTGAAAAGGTGGCTTTTCTGCTCTGCGGTAAGGTCATTGTGATGGGGTTCAATTCGGGTAACAATGGCATAAGAGATAGCGCTACCTTCGGGAATCAAATTGTGAATAACTAAGGTAATAACTGGAGGGGGAATGTATAAGTATAAGTGACCTTGGGTTTGTTTAACTCATTGGAACATAGAGTTATCTTTAATTCGCTGGAATTTATGTTATAACAACTGTTTAGGGGATTCAAAAATTTCCTTAAAGTTGCCAGGTATTGAACTCATTGTTGCTACAATGTCTAATCTTCTTGCTACAATACAATCCAGCGCATGAGTTGATTTTCCTTTAAGATATACCATTTTCGGGTATCTAAAATTAGCAGGCTGAGTAAAGTCAATGACTCTCGAGAAGTTCTCCAGAGTAGCTCGAATATTCTCTTTCCTTCCCACTACTTTCTCCCATGTGCTGGAACAAGGTGTTATACGACCCGTGTCGACAATCAGTCTGGTTGAGGTCCGAGTATATTCAAAAAAAGCTCACTCATGAACTGAGTATTTGGATACCTGGTGACCTCTGGATTAGCCAGCCTTATTTGTATACAACGAATATCTGCACAAATGGACCTTTCTTTCTCCGCTGCCTTATTGAATCGACTCTTAAAACAAAATTCGTGACCCGTACTCTTTTAAGACCGGATGGTAAGCAAATGCAAATCTATGCATCTAGTGCACCTTCTAAAAATAAACGATATACACCAAACTCCAAATTCTCAAGGAGTGGTATGACTGTTTAAAACCTTGGTCCTACCACTTCCTCCATCCCAAGTATCAGAAAGTTTGTAAGAGGCCACGTTCTTCATGTTGCTTCTAAAATTTCTTCCTCAAAAGAGGAATCAGAGGCTCAGCTGTGTCGGCAAAACGCATCCAAGGTGTTTTATATAAAACACCGAATTATTAAAGCCCTTGGATCCATTTCGGGGGTCGAGAAAACTGCGGACATGCAGAACGAAATAAAGTGGACTAACAAGCGAGATTATCAAATAACCCATAGTTATCACAACGTTGAAAGACCCCAAATCTCAACCTCACATCTCAGAAATCTTTTAGCGAAATCTTTAAAGACGAAATACCGATCACGGTGATGAATATAAGCGACGCCGACGAATCAAATTCACCTGAACGATGGCAGTTGGTCAAGTAAAAGCTTTTAGGCGGTTTATTAGCCATCATGCGGGAAGGGCCCGGACCACCTCCCATCGCAAGCGATACTGGTTTCGATCATTATACATAAGCCCTAGGTTGATTAGGAGGCGTTTAGATGGGTGTGAAGCTTGAAGTTGTGCCTAAGAAGAATATCCCTAGCAGACTTAGAATTCGTATCTGGTTCCCAATTGAACTCTCCTCCAAAGAAGACCTTCTGGAGATAATAAGGCTCAGTATCCCGACTCTTTCGAGGCCGATAAGGAATCCCGTAATAGTCTGCCGCAGATTCAAGGCAGAATTCGGTTCGGATAAGCTAGATGCTGATATGTAAGCTCCTCCTATTTTAAACGAAGCAAAAAACAGAGCCTTAGATCTTAGAGTGTCAATATCCTTTTCTTAAATGGATAGGGACGACTCCAATCTTCCTGGGATGACAATCAAGCCAACGGTTTCCGCCCGAAACTTTATCGAAAATGGAAACCGACGTTTAACTAAAAGTAGACCATTTACGATCAGAGGAATAATTTAGTATAACCTATTCTAGTCCGCCTGTCAAAATTTGGTGACAATCCGACGCTTAGTTCTATTTTGAAAAACATCCAGTTATTGTTTTTTGCGACCATGGAAAAAGATCAGTATCACTCCGTAATCCGATTCTTGTTTTTGAGTTGCAAAACCTGCGAGAAATCAAACTCAGATCAGATCTTGTTAATTAATGAAACATAGCATTAATGTACTCATATTTGTTAATCTCAGCGACCCCGACGTAACCGTTGCTAGACGGTGCTACTGCCAATAGTAGCTACTGGCTGCCATCAGCATATCTTGGCCACGACCATTTGGCCCCCTCTCTGGTGACAATCTAGAAAGTGTGGTCTTGGAAGCTTGAAGCTTGAAAAAAACTAGCCTCACAATCGGGTGCAATGCTAACGCACATTACAAGATATGGGGAAGATAGAGATGAATCATTTTTAGATAAAACGAGTGTTATACTAACTATTATCATTGTATGCAATATTGGCAATAAGTGTTAGATATCACTATCGTCTCCAACAACATCACTCAAATGATAATGATCTGTTTGGTATCATCTGAATATTATTTTTGCAAACTTTGAAGACTCCCGCGTAACACCAACGAGGTTGACATGAAAGTCAAAGCTTCCACCCTGGTTATCAATCAGATAATGGCTGCTTCCTGTCATCTGATAGGCATCAGCACTGGGTCCGCTTAGAAAAACTTGCAAAAATCACAAAAAAAGTGACTGATTTGAACTCGCGGAGAATCGATGACTTTTGGACGACTTCAAGTGATGAATCACTCAACCTGCTATTGGACACCGACTTTTCAAGGAGCTCCCTATTCACAACCAGCAAGAACATTAGAAGCACTATAACAGCCGCGACTTAAATGTAGTGTCTCATTACATCATTTTTTCTGTATTCTGTGTTATGGAATCAAAAAATATTTTCCAAATTCGGAATGATCTAGCTGGCAAATGGAATTGAATCAATGAAAGAAGAGAAGGACACTTTATTTGGTAGGAAAGTAACGAGTCATATAAAAAGTCTCCGCGGTTTTTTGGTACATTTTGCCAATTTCCGGGTAGCTTCATAATTTCATCGGTGTAGAACTTATCAGCGAAAAACTTAGCCAAGTGATTTTCAGCGGCTATTCGGTTGGCCAATTTTTAACATCAAGAGAGTTTTGCAAAGGCCGAAAAAAAATGGTAATCAGAGGGTGCAAGGTCAGGGCTATAGGGTGGATGTATCAAAACTTTGCAACAAAGCTCCGTCAATTTGTTCCGGGTCATCAAAGATTTGTGTGGCCTAGCGTTGTCATGATGGAAGACAACTCCCTCTCTGTTGTCTAATTCTGGTCGCTCTTCCTTGAGAGCTTCATTTAAACGGTCGGTAGAAGATCGAATGGACCCTCATAGCACCTCATAATAGACAATTCCCTTCCAATCCCACCAAACACTCACCATAACCTTGTTTGCCGTCAATCCAGGCTTTGAATTCGTTTGTGGTCGGTCACCAGCCCTTGACCATGATCACTTGCGTTGGATATTTTCGCATTTAATCTATTTTTCATCGCCCGTAATTAATCACTTTAAAAATGCCTCCATTTCGGTACGTTTCAGCAGTGTTTCACTGATGGTTATTCGGTCAATTAAATTTCATTGCATTAATTCATGTGGCACCAAAACATCGAACTTATTTGAGTAGCCTGCTGTATTAAATGATTCTAAACTGTCATATGGTTTAGTTTGGTGCCTCCGCTATCTCCAGACAGCTTCCGTGTCGGTCTTGCTTCATCAGTTGCAAAATTTCATCGACTTTTCAGTGATAGGCGGACAAGTGCGACGTGCATCTTTTACATCGAAATTTCCGGAATGGAGTCGAACAAACCACTCCTGGGTCTGGCGTTGACTCACAGAATTCACACCGTAAGCTGTACAAATTTTTCGGCATTTTTCCTTTTTTTATAGTAAAAAAGCATATTCAAATCAGTATTACATATCTGTCTTTACAAAGAAATGTAGCCTGACAAGTCACCTTTCAAACATGTGTTCGTTTGACATAATCAGATTAGTGTTTCCAAATAAATGGACACCAACCCCATCTAGTGACAAAAAAACGCGGAGAATTTTTATATGACAACGTATATCCTTAACAAACATGGAAAATGCGTCTAGTTGTTGAAGATTGTATGCCAAGCAGTTGGCACCTTGCCATATAGCTCGGGTGAAAATTCCAATGCATTTTAAGGAAAATGAATTTAGTGTATCGCTTTTAAACTTTTTCGATACGTTCAGAAAAAGATGTTAAGGCGGGGTTCTAGACAACAACAGCATATTCAAGGAAGGGCCTAACCAAGGAAATGTAAAGCGATAACAAGGCGAATTGATTAGTAAGGCCTTTGGTGTTACGGCTGAGTTGGCTTTTAATAAAATATGGGAAATGCCATATGTGTATGAAATGACAAAGGTGAGTAAAGCATGAATCCCAAATCTTTATTTATTTTTCCAATAGAGTAACTTAATTGGAGAGCAGATGCTGATTTCGTAAATGACATTGAATGACACTTCCTTAAATTTAAATTTAGGTTGTTATTTAAACACCACTCGAAAATGTTATTTATATCAGACTGTCATTGCGACTGTCATAAGCAGTCATTCACATCTTTGATGCTTTTGAAAATTTTCTTCTCATCGGCGTTTAACAAACACTTACGATTAACCGAACGACTAATATCATCAATGAAGATTACAAGTAATAGTGGTCCCAAATGTCTACCTTGCGGTACACCTGAACTACATTTTATTTTCTTGAATAACGAGCTTCCAATTTTGACTCTTTGGTTTAAAAGAAAAAAAGGATATCCTAAGTTTGTTAATCTATAATGAGCAGTTAACGGAGTCGAATGTTTAACTGAAATAAGTATATATAGCATCGACCTGCTTATTGCCTTCTATCTCGGAAGAGTAAATTGATAAATTGGTGGAGGGCGACCGACCAGATATGAAACCATGTTGCACATCCGCTCTTTAATTATAAAATCTTATTTATTCTTCACTATACTTTCGAAAAGTTTTGGAATTGCCGAAAGTTTGCAAATTCCTTTATAGTTTCCAACATTGTTCTTAGAACCCGATTTCTGGATGGGAACGAGAAATGATTCTTTCCATTCGCCGAGAAAAACTCCTTCAAGTAAGGAACGGATAAATATGAGTAATAGGGTATTGCAAAGCGAGACGACACAATATAGTTGATGGAATTTCATCCACTCCACTGAGGTTTGGCTATAAATTCTTAAGTGAAAGAGAGACATCAGTAATGTTTAAAGCTAAGGGCCCAATGTCTACTGAGCTAGCCATTAATGCGAGTTCCACTTTTGGGATTGGAAACGGAAAAGGTAGATTGAAAGAAATTTGCAAACAATTCAAGAGTGGATTCGATGTCACAGAATTTTCTTCCTTGAAATAGATTAAATTAGATATTTCCGTTTGGAATTGATGAATTACCAAAATGATCTGCTATCATGTGTTATATTATTTTCTACAGAGAGTATGTAGGTTTTGTATAGAAACTTATTAAGGACGGAAAAGTTTTTACGCAATTTACGAAATGTGTCATAATCGGGGGGCTCAATTACTATACATTTTTTGAATTTCCTTAATTCTTTGGTGTTGAGATTCTTGAGGGTTATGACTGTTTATTATACCAAAGCGGTTTAGATGAGATGCGTTTCCTTGACAAGGAAACGAACTTCGCAAACCCTTCTCATTGCCATATTAGATCTATGTCTACGACTCAAAATGCCTACTGTAAAGGAAAGTCAAGAGAAATGTCTCTACATTCACTGACTAGCTACATCAAACGATTCCTACAATATAGAGAGTACACAACGGTCGCGTTCCTGAGAACGACACATTGATACATCCGTAATCGCGACTTCGATGTCAACTCTAATCAGTTAATCACTCTCATGATAAATATCTGGATAATCAACTCCAAACTGGATGAGGTTTCTGCTAGAAGATGTGTCAGCAGTGGAAAGCCGCAAGGTGGTGTACTTTCACTCCATCTTTGGAACTTAGTGTCCAATAAACTGTTAATATACTGACAGCGGGTGGTAACAAAATGATTGTATACGCGGATTGCGTTTATATACCCGTCTTAGATAAGCAACTTAATACAATTAAAGAAATAGCTAAATCTGTTAGGTGGGTTTTGTGTAAGCCAGGAAATATAAAACTCTATTCATAGACTATCCCTAAATCAACGGTACCAGTTTAGTCTTTTTCAATACAACGAAATATCTGAGTCTTATTTTTGACAGGAAACTAAACTGAAACCTAATATTGAAGGAGTCAAGAGAGCTGCAGTAGATTTATTCTCTTGAAAAAAAGCCATTTGGAACAAATGTCTATGCATAAGCGGAGTCTTATGCAGCTACTCGTCTTAAAGCGAATACACAGTTGATAAATAATGACTCCTGCGGATTTTTCTATGAAGTTCGTTCGTTGATTTAACGTGAAACAATGTAGAGAATGCTGCAGAAACTCAGTTACGGTTAAGCTCATTCTAATAGGTGGGAAGTCAGAGTGATACCAGGACGAAACCGTTCCAGTGGAAACAAATTCGTCGGAGGGGTTAAACCCAATGACGGAAACAAAACCAGCGGTGAATTTATCTGAGAAACAAACCTCGTATTGACTTTATCCGGGCACAAGTTCAGGATTAAACCGATGACGCAATCAGCTTCGGTTTGGCGGAATTTGGATTTTTCGGAAAAATACACAAACAAGAACCCCGAGAAGCTACAGAGGAGGAAAACGCTTTACCAAATACTTCCAAGACGCTTCGACTTGGGAAGGCTGGTATAAAAAGCAGTCTGAGTGGCACTGAGTGTAAATACTGTGTTCTTCAACTTCAGCTAGCCTTACCGAATAATGTGTGTATTTAAGCGGAAGGAAGCGATATAGAAAACGTAGCGTTCTAGGTGAGCTGATTCTGTTTCTTTGTGTTGACTCTTATAACAGACCACAAATACATACAATTCAGGATACAATAAAACTGCGCCCTCAAAGGGATAAATTAGCCAAACTAAAAACATTCAGAAGATTTTATGCCACCAACAGCTATTATATAATCAAAAGCCGAAAGTCTCATGCATGAGAATCATTTCACAAGTTACCTGTTCAAAAACAGCTCATAACCAGACTGAAAATGAGAAAATATGGCTACCTGCCTGGAAAAAGGCTTCATACAAATTGGCCTGATTTTCTTTACATTGAAGAGCAGCGAGAGAATGAAGACGGTGGTTGAGCTTCGTTTGGTAAAAACTTCTTTTCGAATGCATTCTCCGATACACATTTATATCGGAGCGACTAAGTATGGAGTTTCAGTCAATCAGTCTCAAAGTTTAGATTATTCTCTATACGAGAAGGACGATGCTGACTGATGAACTTAAAGGCATGCGGATGTCATCTAGGATAAAAAATTTGTTTGGTCTAAAGATGTGGACTTAGGACTTAGGCTGGGTTTTGTACAGCTATGATCTTAAGTGTCCATTGGCACGCAATAATCATTCACTCAAATTGCTTTTACCAGAACGCAAAGAACGATTGATCTCGGCTGCACAGCGGCTTCTCATGCCCTCCATAGCGTGGCTTCCTGAATATTCAAATAAAAGTTTACACAACGGGTTGTCACCGGTTCGTTCGTTAGTATTGAAGCGAAAGCTGCCAAGATTGGCTTAACTTTAAGTGAGGGCAAACCAAGTATATGCTTTCAACAAGAAGGGACATCGACGCATTAGGCAGAACGCCACAATCGACAGTAAATTATTTTGTCTATCTTAGCTCTGCTATGAATTTTGTAAACAATACCTCAGCAGAAACAAAACGAAGAATAGAACAGTAAGGTTCTATTGCGAAAAATTATTAACTTAACCATCCTACTCTATGGCGCAGAAGCATGGACCTTATCGAAAGCTGATGAACATATCGTCAGTCGTTGTGAGAGAAAAATCTTTCGAAAAATATTTTCCGCCCCGTTTGCGTTTATATAGGCTTTGGAGGAGAAGAAGCAACGATGAAGTATACAGTGACATCAGGACTGTATCAGAGCATCAGTCGCCTTAGATAGCTAGTACATGTACAACCAATGGACTTCAATGATGCTGCCTGCAGTATTCGAATCTAACTCTGAGGTAAAACGCAGTAGATTAAAACTTAACATTAGGTGGCGCATAAATAGAAAGTGATTTCGAGTGGCTTGGAGTCCGAAACTGGAGGCAGTTAGCAAAAGACCGGGCTAATTGGAGAGGCTTGTTAGTCGAGGCCCAGGTTGAAACTGAATTGTAGTCCCAACTAAGAAAGTCTGCACACTTAAAGCTTTCTTTTGTTTGAAAAAGGAGTAGTAGTTTGGTATACCATGCACTGGAGCTTTGACCAACTTATGTTCTTCTGTCTGACTGTATTTTGACTCTGGTCTTATGGTCATACCGTTTGATGCAATGACGCCAGATTTTTTGTTGCTACGAAATTATGACATCGACTTTTCCTATGCTTAGAAACGTTTACAGCCACAATATGAGTCACAAAAGGAAGGTAGTTGGGTCCATATGGTTAGTTTGAAAACTGATTGGATGCGGCGCTGGTGTCTTTTTAAAGGACGATTACCAAGATACGTTAGAGCCCTTTTGAGCCCTATCCCCACTCTCCAGAATCTTGTTTGGGCCACGAGCTATGACATTTCACTTTTATGTGAATATAACTTCAACAGGCATCACTTACTAGGACGCTAAGAATTTCTTTCCACCTCCTGATAAAATGATATTGTTTCACTTAATAAGTGGGCACTACAGTCCGGGGCGGACCTGGATTCACACAATAAATTTCTCGGGTTAGCACAGTCTTTAGCCAACTGCTTTCAACGTTGTTCCTTGAAGACTCCCTCAAAACGCATCAATGCAAACGTACTCAAAAAAAGGTCGAATAAGACGTCCAAGAAAAATTGTATCCGCTCTTTTGCAATAATGCTTTCGTTGCATGGAGTAGGATTGGAATGATAAGAGCTTTATGTAGTAGGTCCTTAGTGCTTCTTCACGCGTCTTTATATTTTAATTCTCTTTTAATTGTCAGGGAAATAGCGATTAGAAAGTGTTAAATTTTTCTTCTCCTTATGCGTAGCTATATGCATATGCCGTTTGTGTTCCAATTCCTACAAAGGCACCAGTAATGGACCGATGCATTTTGTCTATGATGTCATCCTTATCTGTATATGCAAGTATGAGCAGTTTTACAGACTTTTTGAATACGTTTGTTAGTTTCGTACGACTTTCTGAAGTATGACGTTTAAGAAATGTCAGCGTTCTCCATCGCCATTCTGAACAATCTGACGAAATCTTAGCATGAGCCTGTGTATTTAAGGCCTTAAAAACATAAAGACTTGGGCAGTATCAATCTTGAGTTCTTGGAACTTCTCGGCGATATTTTATGATTTGAAAAAGGTGCACTCTTAGAGCCAATTAGATCGCTCATATAAAATACAAGGAGTTCCTATAATACAGCAGACAATATCATATACGCGATGTTAAGGATGCTGATACCTTTACAGTTGGCTGACTTTATAGGGTCCCTATTCTTGTAAAACCGACAAACGATCCTTAAGCACAGTTTCCAACCAAATCCTGGAAATAAGTAAGTACCACCTACAAATACTCTTGCATTAGCTTAGATAAATCAATCTTTACTTGCCTTTTGGGTGGATGATTGGAAATTTTGGCTTTTAACAGCAAGGTTGAGTGATTCGTTCTACTTCAAAGCAGAATTCAAATCGTTCCCACTATTTAACAGTGTTAAATCTACTTAACAAGCTGACAGAGTGACTAAGACCTGACACTGATACTAGCTGCACAGAAGTACCTCATATCACGAAAACCTCATATATAATGTTAAACAGCGATAGGTGCTGTCTATAATACCTATAACGTCAAGGGTTAACATAGTAATGGTATGGTGGATGATTTCAGCCTCAAGAAAAGATACTTTACTATCATCAGCCACGTAATATGTGTGTACAGTCTGTGATGTCGATATGACAACGGCTAGCGGTATGTTGATTTTGACAATTTGGAATATTCATTGAAATCACATTCGACGGGTCTCATCCAGGAGCTAGCAGACAGCTATTGCCCGAGGACGAAGAAAATGCATCTCTGACGGCAGAAACAGGTAGTGAGCCTATGTCAGAACAGAATGCGTCAACCATCGTGGTCCAGGTAATTCGGTTCAAGAGAGACTTCGAGATCACGGAATTTAGGAACTAACTCAGCATAAAAGTGAGATCTAAATAACCAACTGTCGACGACTACGAGAGATCTGTGAAAATTGCTTTTACAATTGGTTGTCAGATATATCTTCTTAAGAAGAATGGATATTTTATGATATGGCCTTCACATCAGCAGACAGCTGACAGCAGACAGACATCAGAAATTTCAATACGTTCCAAACAAATACACACTTTGCGGCCTGTTAAACACTCCCAGATTGTGCTTTGTCTCCGCCCAAACTTGAGTGCGTCAAATCAATGGGACAAATCCACTTTCGCCCTCGTGTAGTAGCAAGAGCTCTTAAAGATCTTAGTATTCACAAATCCGCTGGGCCAGATGGTAATTTCCCCTTGTTCTGAAGAGGTGTTCTTTCTTGCAGGCAAAATCACTGCTTTCTCATCAATGTTTCTCTTAAGGACTCTTTCCGAGCAGATGGAAAATAGCATTTGTCCAGCCCTTCTCTAAAAAAGGCGAATCTTTTTCTCTCTTCTCTTACAGACCCATTACACATACGTCCCTTTTTGCCAAAATCCCTGGCTTTCGTCCTTGCTCCTCCGCGGTAGAACGTGAACGGCAGCATATGTTAGGCTCATTAAGCCCTGATATTAGCAACAAAACTAATTGTATAAGACAGTAAAAGTTAATGCTTCCAAAACACAATGCTGTCTGCTGTCTTTAAAGCGAAATATAAACACCCAGCCATTGACCATGAACGGCACTTGTATCTTCGTAACCGAAAAACTTTTCATTCTCGATATGTGTGTCAATGGCAACTTATGTTGGAATAATCAAACATATAGTGTCGTCAAATATGCTGCAAAATGTCTAGGTTTCCTCAAACGATACTTCACTGTCTCTGACCTGGCCACAATATATAAGACGTTTATCCGAACAAAATTGGAATACAATGCACCTGCTTGATAAGTTTCAAAAAACGTTCGATAAAACTCATAGGTGATACTTATGTCACACAAACAATGGACACCCTCGAACACCAACGTAATGTCTCGTGTCTCACCTTGTTTTATCGCTATTTTCACCACCGACATTGCCAGTAGTATTCCACCTTTTCAAACATTTAACCGTAACACACATATCGCTATGAATGCTCATCAGTATACCCTTAAGCCCACTTTCGTAAGTACTCTTAAATATCGTGATTCACTTTTAAGTCGTACAAATTGCTTATGGAATGAAATTCCTAGCTCTTTTTTCCTAGTCATTATAAACTTCAAACATTTAAAACCAACGTAAATCGGTACCTCTCCTTTCAAGTTCTCTGATTTTAATTCGCACGCACTGTATGCAACCATTTTGAAGTGGCCTAAGTACCTTGAGTGCGAACAAATCTTAAAAAAAGCTGCAGATTGATTGAAAAGTGCTTTCAATCCAAACATTATATTGCAGCAGCTTTAGCAGAAGAGAAAGCTAAAATTAAAACCCAACATCTAGTGAAAAGGAAGTACCATAACTAAGGCGTATTGTAAAACGAAACAAAACTTCAGCTGCAAACCTAGTAAACCAGTGGAATGAGACTGAGACCATATATGCTTTTACAAAAGAGTCTATTTGGGCTCGTTGTTTTAGAGACATCTCGAGGAAAGCCCCGAAGTCTCGTTGCTGATATCCGATAAGTATCACTGGAGGAGATGCTGTTAGTTGGAAGCGATGATGAGGTTTCTTAAGAAGAGGTATGCCGTAGGAATTAATGGGTTAACTTCGAGATTCTTGAAAATATGCATACGCTCGTGCGTCGGCAAGTACATTGAGGCTCATTATAGTGACTGTGGTTTGAAAAGATGTTTTCTGTGCATAGAAAGTTTTTATTGACTTCCAAAAGGCTTCTGATAGTGTGAATCTGGAGTTCATTATAAACTGCTAGTAAACTCTTCCTTGGCAATTTATTTAAATTTGTTTGCGTACACCTGCATATGTACTTATATGGGTTTCACCCGTCAACCTGATCATCAGCAAAGGCTGGTTTTGTATTTTCCGCTAAATTCATTTTGGCTGCTTTCATTTCCCGTGATAGCCAGCTGAGTGTCAGTATGATAGGCGCACGCTGGTAGTTGCAAACATTTTTAAAAGACTGTACCACCGGTGAAGATTTATGCGCTCCGTACAATTCTTCCAAGTATGATGTTAAAGGATTCAAATGACAACGCTTCACTTTATCTAAAACCTCTTTTTTTTTACAAAGGGGGGTCATTATAGCATTCTGCATATCCCTTAAAATCGTTGAAAAGATAATGGGCATTGACTTGGACTTGAGAGTCTGTCGGAGAGTAAAAATTTTGATTGTGCACTTTTCTAGCATGAAACTACACTAATAGGTTCTTGATGAAGGATCTTCTTTTCTGTAAAATGGACAAACGATGATGCGATGTATGCTCTCCGCAAAGACACTCCGAATAGCTTTGAATATACCTGTTGAAGAGGGATGTGATTGATGTTTAAAGTCGACTGGGAATGATATGTGACCCGTATCTATCAGTTTCTGGTGAATGTAATTGCGGAACTGCTGTGTCAATGGAATTACGCCTATCATGTCACACGCTTATCTGCGTTTACTGCATTTGAACCTTATAGAGTGCGGCAGGCACTTCCATGAATGCCACTATGACAGCACTATTGAAACAGAGGAAATCAACTTTTTGTTTGCAATTGTGATTCCATTGTGCTCTGTGTCATGCATTCGGGACGATTATCATGATGACAATGCTAATATCAGCGCTACGGAGGTGAAAATGCTTAGCTGTTTGTAAAAAATGCCCTCACTCCTCAGCTGAAAAATTGATTAGGGAATCTCTCTCAAAGATAATTTCGTCATGATGATGAGAATGCAGTTAACTCCCAAAGACCTTTTTGGTAGCTTCAACTTCAATTTGTATTCGTCTTGTCTGTCGAATGAGTTTCTGGGATAGAATAGGATGGTTTTACTACGTCGTGGCTCAACCATTTCAGCTTACTCATTCCCATAAATTCAAGTCCATATAAATTGACTTTTCAGCTGATGATACTTGCAACTGTCATTGTAATCGAACCCAAAAGAAACCTTTTCCGTGCTGGAAAGCATTTAGACATTTCAGAAACTAGTAGTGAGATAGAGATAATCCTTTAGAATCTATTCGATGTATAATCCTGGTTTCAGCAGTATTTCAAAAACTAATAATGCTGACCTTTAAACCAGCCGAACTTGAACTGAACTTCCTCCCTAATCCCATTCTTCGAAATAAGTTCCTCAAAATCAAATCGCATAAAGCGTGACAAAGCTACTTACGTATAATTTGAATGATCTTCCCTTGTTCCTTTTTTTTTTTTTTTCAAATTACACAACTTCATTAGCCAAACTTTAACGGTGACCAATCCCAGTTCTGTCCGGGGAGTAAAACAAATCTCCCCATCGTTTATTGCATAATACCCGCAATGAAATTACAATTCCAAAGACGTTGAAAAAGGTCTGCATAAACTCACGGACCCTTACTTTAACCCCTAATACAATTATAGTGATTGCCTTTTTACACCACCTTCATTCCTTCAGCAGAAGCTCTTGCAGAGTTACCATTTGCCATATATATACATATAAAACAGGTAACAAAGTAAGA
Organism: Volucella inanis; assembly: GCA_907269105.1. Classification (NCBI taxonomy): domain Eukaryota; kingdom Metazoa; phylum Arthropoda; class Insecta; order Diptera; family Syrphidae; genus Volucella; species Volucella inanis. Next base: position 93,003,020 of record OU026154.1, read on the forward strand.
AAGTGTACATTCCTACCGAAGGTTCATAAAAGTTAACTTGTAGAATTTTTATTTCAATCGTCCTTCTACTACGTCCCTTTACTTGTACAATCCTTACCCATTCAGACCATCTCTGGCGGCCCTTTATCGCTTATGAGGGCCTTCATTTTGCGGTGTAATGAATTTTATTCATCCGTTCTGTGTCGCCATTACAGCTACCACGTGTCCAGGACAATTGAAATTTGCCTGCGTTCACATAATTCCACTAGAACCCAATGAAGTCCTGGTATGCGTATTCCCGACTGAACCACTGTCACTACCGCGAAGAGGAGTTCAATAAAAAAGAAAAGAAAAGAACAACGAGGAAATAAAAATTTCATTTTATGAACTTTTAAATTTACTAGATACGTGTACTAGGGCTTACGTTGGAGCTATCGGCTATTATTACATCTGGGGAAGATCGAGGTGACCTTAATCGTAACCTCGGAAGTTGGAATATAATTGATTTTATGATTTTCCTCCATCCCAAGATCTGGAACTGGAAGAGGCTTAAAACCATCAAGTATACTGACAGTGGTGGAATGTAAGGGCGGTTTTCGAAGAGCGGAGAGAAGAAATGAAAATGTAGCCAAGCTTACGGTTCTGTGTTTAAGTTAATTAGGTCAGATATAAGTAATATCTGATAGATGGAAAGAGTGGGAGTCTAATAAGTACAGGTGTAACCGTTAAAGGAACGCAATGACAGGTTATGGTCTTTCCTGTCAGTTAGGGTTTGAGAATAATGAGTTAAAGCCTTTTAAAGGTGGAATTATGAAAATGTAATAAAGGAAAATGATTTTTAATTATAAAATTAATTTCAGTTGACAGTTGAAGGATGGATAGGTTTTAGAAACTGTCAGAAAGCCAGCTAACATATAACTTGCAGTTGAGGTGTGCTAAAGTCTGTGTACGTATTCATCGTAAACAAAGAGATATTTAGAGCAATTCGATCATTTGGTTTGAAGTTTAAGTTATGGTAGAACATACTGATGATCAAAAGTATGTTGTCCAGTTTCTAAATCTAATGAAATCCAATAATCGTTTCAACTATCCCATAATTATCTCTCTCTTGCAACGTATTGAACAAATTTTTGTTTGCCAATCAAGCGATTTGACATAAGCAATGGTCAAGGTAGTGGTCAAAGCTTCCAACATTGCAGGCCAGAACTGCCAAAGAGTTATGTTGTCTATATTCATTATATGTGTACGAGTATTAACGTTTCATAAAGCTCGTGTGGACACTTGACTTGCGAGAAAGGTTACCAGATCTGTCGCCAAACTCCTGTAAAGAGGAGTGGGGTGGATTTACCTTACCTTCCAGCCGACACACAATAAAGAGATCTTTAAGGTTGGTCGCGTATACCATTTAAATTAGCAACCATTTTGACGAGGGCACTTCTAACTACTAGATCATCAGCTCCTTTTCTAACTGCAACGACTTTCCTTGTGGACCAAAAGTCCTTCGGATTAAATAGATTCTACTCGTACGCACAAATCCAACAAACTGCTGAACCTGAAGGCTAACCGGCCAAAGTATTCAAAGCTGCTGGAAATGACTTGGTGGAGAGTAGGTGTGTAATGATGGAATCTCAGCAACGTTTGCCCGTTCCGCAGAAAAGGAGATTAACTTAACTATAAAGGTATAAGTCTCCTTAACATTGCGTACAAGATCGCATCTGCTATCATCTCATCTCATCTCATCATCTGTGAACGTCTGGGCAGAAAGTCCACAATCGGCCAAATTTTCACACTCCGGCAGATCCCGAAAGAAACTCAAGAAATCTATTGGGTCTATAACTTAATTCGTGCGGTTTGTTAAGAGATGGCGTAACTTGTATTATTCCATTGGAACATGCGTTGGAAAGCTACTGTCATTGTACGTTATTTCAGTATATGTCATTCATTTGAAGCGTAAACAATAATAATTTTTTTTTCACTCAAATATGTCGAACTTTGTTCCTGAAAAAGTGTTTTGCGGGGAGTTCTTCATGAAGAAAACTGCTGCCGAAAGTCATCATGTTTTGGTGGAAGTTTATGGTGAACATGCGCTAGCTGAGCGAACGTGCCAAAAGTGGTTTGCACGATTTAAAAGTGGTGATTTTGGCTTGGAAGACGATGAACGTTCTGGGCAGCCAAAAAAGTTTGAAGATGAAGAAGTGGAAGCATTACTCTATGAAGATTGTTGCCAAACACAAGAAGAGCTCACACAATCTTTGGGTGTAACTCAAGCAGCCATTTCAAAACATTTAAGAGCAGCTGGATGTATTCAAAAGCAAGGAAATTGGGTTGCACATGAACTCAAACCGAGAGACGTCGAAAGGCGGTTTTGCTTGTCCGAAATGCTGCTGGAACGCCACAAAAGGTAGTCATTTTTGCATCGGATTGTTACTGGTAATGAAAAATGGATCCATTACGATAACCTTAAGCGCAAAAAATCATATTTGAAACCCGGCCAACCAGCCAAATCAACGGCAAAGCCGAATATCCATGGCGCGAAGGTAATGCTCTGTATTTGATGGGATCAGATGGGTGTGCTGTATTATGAGCTGCTAAAACCGACTGAAATCATCAATGGACAACGCTACCGAACGCAATTAATCCGTTTGAAGAGAGCAGTAGCCGAAAAATGCCCGGAATATGCGACCAGACACGAGGCAATTTTTGTATCATGACAACGCTCAGCCCCACGTTGCTATTCCGGTTAAGTTTCCATGGTATTACAATTTTTGGAAGAACAGAGCGGGCTGTCATCGGTGCGTTCACTAGTAAATGAGGGTAAAGTCCAGTATACGCTGTCACCAGGAAAGGACGACACTCAATATAACGAAGAATCACTCTTTCCAATCGGTGTTATTTTGGACTAAGAAGGTAATTGAGTAGTAAGGCTCTACCCCGAAGAACTAAGGAGACTTGATAGATATGGTATACTTGGTCGATTTGATAGAGATTTTTTTCGTAAAGTATTCAATCTCGTTTGAATTGTCGGGCTTTGGAGGAATAGATTCAAAGTCGAAATAAACGTGATATACAGTGAGATCGGCCTAGTCAAAAACTGAGCATCAGTCTCCTCAGAAAGCTAGGACATGTAAAGCGAATGAGCACTAATGCTCCAGCAGGCAGTGTCTTTGAATCCAACACGGAGCTACAGAGCAGTAGAGGAAGACTTTACCTTGGATGGCCCGTACAAGATGAACGGGATTTCGAGTAACTTGGAGTTTGCAACTGAAGGCAGTAGGTCTTCTTGTATGAACGTGCTTCTCTTATCTATTGGTATTCACGTTTCCAGAGGAGTTTTCAACTCAACCTACGCACGATATGCCCTATGCTTGGGTGCAAGTTCCCGCTGACATTCATTATTTTCTTGTTTGTTGTCGCCTTACTATACATACATATGGTACGTATGGAACATAAAATAAGATAAATAGCCGCTGACGTCAAAAGTTACATATTCACGAGTATAGGTTGACAGAGAATTTTGACCTGCCAATTTTGCTGGACAACATGTATTTTTAAAAGTGTCAATGTGCATATTTTACAGAATTCCATAGAAAAACGGCAGTCCAATTCCCCACTTTTTAAATAATTTACGAGTATTTAATTCCTAAGGCAACTAACAGCGTTTAAATTCAAGCCCACAACCATAAAAAAAACACAAAGCAAAGCAAAGCAAAGGACCAGAAGTCAAGAAAACTCCAGCGTCTTGTGATATCGATTTCTTGTCAATTTTACTCACCTCTCAGTCAAAAGTTTTACAAGACCCTTCTCGTGTCCCCGATTCTGACAGCGACTGCTGGCAAACACTGAAAAAAGTTACTCCTCACTTGACTTTTGGTTTCCTTGTACCACTATGACGGCCTTCTAGGATGTCTGACTCCGCAACTCCACTTCTCCACTGTAAAAGCGCCAAAGTTACAGTCACAGCCACAGTGTGGGATGGATAAAATAAACCACCCACCGAATCTAAACGTTCAAAATTGACAAAGAAAAATGATAAAACGTTATATCGTCAGAAAGACCGGAGAACTTCTCGCAAAAGATGACATGATGATATAGTTTTTTGTGTCGTGAGATAGTTTTCGTTCTTATTTGTGGTAATGATATGAAAATCTTTAGCGTGCAGTGCTATGGAGCATGATGATGACGCTGATGGGGGTGGACTAGGAGCAATTGCTATATTGGAGAAGGGGGTGTGGGAAATCATCATCATCAATTTATTTTCCCAGAACCAAAAAGGACTTCTTGTTGGGCTAAAAATAAGAACTTTGGCGGTTGGGAAGGGCATTTGCCAAAGTGACTTTAAAGTTTTTTTTTTTTTTTTTTTTTTTTTTTCTTCTTCTCTATGCCAAAAATGTTATTTTTCTGATAGCCAAGGGAGTTCTAAAGGAAAAGAAGAAAAAGTTGAAGGGAAAAGAAAATATCTTTTCGAACGACAGATTATTTCATGACTTCGTTAGGAAGCGCGATGATGGCGCACAGAACAAGTTATACGAGTGTACGAGAGCAGTGAACAAATCTTTCCTGTTCCTCGACGACTTCCGGTCGGTGGTTGCTTTCCATTTGTTTGTTTGTTTTTTTTTTTTCTGTTTTGGATGAACAACTTACAAGTATTGGTGGTTGGCTGACTAGATATCCAGAAAGATAATTCAGGGGATTTGTTTGTGGGTTTTCCCTTACCTTCCTTTTGTTCTTGTCTCTTTGCAATGCATCTTCTGAACCATAAGTGTTGAATTTTTATCAAATTGTTAAATTGCTACAGATAGATGTATAGGAATCTCGGCGTCAACGATGCAATGTTCAGTGTTGTGGATAGGACAAGTAGTCACCAGTCCTTATTTAAAGCAATTACACACAGGGCAATTTGTACACATAATTTCAAAGACGTTTGAGTGAGGAGATTTTCTGTGCGACTCTTCACACATTCGAGCTAGTCAAATCTAGGATTTCGTACGAATAGGTGGAGTCACTGTCATCGAAGAGACAAAAAGTTGGAATTAATTGTTTCACACAATATGAATTGCTTCAAGGAAATATATTTTCCGCATAATTTCCAATTTTTGTTATTATTCACGGTACCAAGAGTACATTTTTCCAATTTTTTTTATTTATTTTTGTCCCAAAGACATGTCATCATTATCTTAAAGAGTTCCAATACCTTTATCTAAATTTTCTTCTCAGTTTTAAGCATATTATCCGAGTACAACCGATCTTCACCGTATGAATGCCAAATGAATATTGAGGATAAAATTGTATCAATTTGCCCACACACTTGCCCGAAGCAATCTGCCAATTTGGTTTGATGGAAGCCCAATTGCCTTGCACACTTGCCTGGCTGTTAGTTGCAATCGGCCGTTGGGTCAAAAATTGCCCTGTGTGTAGACACTTTTACTCACTTCGTGGAGTACCCCTGCGGTTAGGGGTTAGAATATACCCGCGGTAGGAATGACAGTCGTAAGAGGCGACTAAAATCCATCTGGGCTGGATTGCCGGATCCGTGAGGGGGCGCCGCCACCCAAATAAGTATAACATCCTCAAGGCAAGGTGTTATGCGACCCGTGCCAAGGCCTGAATGGTGCTCGGGATGTAAAATCATTAGAGCACCGCGAACGGAGCCCTCCGGATACCTGGCGTCCTCTGGTTGTAACGTAGCCTTACCGCATTACAGAGGTCTCTGATGCGGTAGAATTCCCTTCCCCCATACTCGTGATCTAAATGTGATCTAAATGTGAACCTTGACAAAAACAAAACAAATAAAACAAATAATACAAACAACGCAAATAACGAAGTAAATTCTACGAATCTACCGCAGTCGTTTGATCCCTTTTCTAAAAGTTCAAGGGTATCACGATCTCCACCACCAAGATCGAATTTCTCCGGGAAAAGAAGCCCGCCTGAAGCGCCTACGCGCGAAAAAATGGACTCAGTGACAAATAAAAGCTTGGAGGACGAAAACAACACACTCCGTACGAAGCTTAAGCAAATGGAGCTACTTTTTCAAGAGCTTAAAAAAGAAGTAGACATACTCCGAGAGGAAAACAAGACTCTGAAAACAAAGCTTATAAACGAAGCCCAAGAAAGCAGTCCACTCCGCTAAACTAGTCGCGAATACCATACGGACGAAGAAGAGCTTACGCGCGAAACAAATTGGACCGTAAAGAAAAGACCGTGTAAGAAACGTTAAGCTGATTCTTCACCTGAAGTCATTCCAGATAAGAGCCAGGAGTCACAAAAAAAGCAACACCCAACAAAATTACGTCTTCAACCTCCAATCAACGTTGTTGGGGTTTCAGACTATAGCAAGTTGCATTGCTTGCTCAAAGATACGCTTAAATGTAATTATAAGGTTACATCACTGCGCAACAATGTGTGGAAAGTTAACATCGGCAACTCCGATGACTACCGAGAATTGTCCGAAAAATTAAACACCGAGAAGATCCAATGGTACACCTCCAAAAAAAAAAGAAGAAATACCATTAAGTGTAGTAGCGAGAGGACTTCACCCTTCGGGTACTAAAAACGATATTGTAAACGACCTCAATGCAAAGGGCTTTAAAGTTCTAGACGTCGTAAATATTATTAAAAAGGAAAAGAGAAAAACAGAGGAAGACGAGGAAATCTTGGTTAAGCGGGGACTTCCACTGTTTATGCTTAGTTTCGATAAGTCCGAAAATAAAGAAGATATCTAACATATAGTATCAAAACTATTCTAAATATCGTAGTCAAAATCGAGCCTGTGCGAAAGAACACAAGATCGATCCCGCAATGTAAGCGTTGCCAAGGCTTCAATCATACGCAGACTTACTGCCAAAAAAAAACTGCGTTGCGTAAAATGTGCCGGTAAACATCTCTCAGAAGTGTGCAACTTAAATAAAGAACTTCCACCGTCTTGCATAAACTGCCAAGGAATCGCGGATGTGAAGCGGCGAAAGAACTCCAAAAAAGGCGCAATACACTTAAAAAAACCTTACGTCCAAACCCAAACGCAACAATAAATAAACCTAATATTGCTAAAGAACAGGCAGTGAAAAAAAGAAAATCCGTAGTCGTAAAGTCCGTAGTCCGTAAAGTCGAAGAATATACAAAAAAAGAACGCAAAGGAAAAGCCGCCACCGATTGACGCGCTAACGTATGCACAAGCTGCGTCGCAAGCAAATAAAAAAGCGGTGTTACTCCAGATACATTGGCTCACGTTTTCTCCCTAATTCTCACGACTCTTAAGGAGCAAAGCAGAGCAAATAAATTTTTTCTCGAGAATGAAATACGTAAAACTCGATTTCAAGCATGAATATGAAACAAGTGCTTAAAATATTGATGTGGAATGCAAACGGCCCTATTAAAAAACTCGACGAACTGGAAGTGTTCTTACAAAAAGCCAATATTGACATTTGCTTGATTTCTGAAACTCACTTGAGGAAAGGACCTCGTGTGGAACTAAAGGGATACTGTGCTTATCATGCATACCACCCATCAAACAATGCCAGAGACGGATCCTCATTGTTCATTAAAGATTGTATTGAGCACTCTATAAATATGAAGATTGAATGCGATGCAATACAGTTAAGTTCGGTTTGCGTAAAATATAACCACCTGCACTACAACATTGCATCCATTTATTGTCTTTCGCGATGCAAGCTAGAAAAGAACGACTTTAAAGGTATCTTTGATTCACTCAGACCGAATTTTATTATTGGTGATGACTTTAATTCGAAACATACAATACCTTCTGGGGCTCAAGATGTAATACAACGAAAGGCAGACAACTCTATGAAGCCGGTATGCAATGTAAAGTTGACTTTTTCTCGACAGGAAAACCAACATATTGGCCTTCGGATGTAACAAAGACCCCCCATCTTGTAGACTTCTTTGTCACAAAGCGATCTCTCCTCAGATCACTCACCAGTCATTTTAACACTAACCATACTCTTAATTAAGAAAGAAGTGGCCCTAGATTAACTAATAACAAGACTAACTGGGATGGTTTTAGAAACTACTGCAATGAACATATTGTTCTAAACATGTCGCTAAAAACACAAAACGAAATAGAAGAGGAAGTCGACAGATTCATCAAAGTCCTGCAGAACGCTGCCTGGAACAACAACCCCGGCATAAAACATACTTAAACCACTTAAGCAACAAATTGAAAGAAGCAATACGAGATTACAAAAATCGGAATATCTCTACATATCTCGAAGGTCTGACTGCCGAAAGAAGTTCAAATTACTCCCTCTGGAAAGCCATGAAGGGAGTCAAAAACCCTCAAATGCAATTTCCTCCCATAAAAAAAAAAAAATAATATCGAATGGGCAACAGGAGGTAAAGAGAAGGCGGATATTTTGCTGAGCACCTAGAAGAAACGCTTAAGAATTTTGTTGAACAGGCGTTAACAGAAGGTTTTAATTATATAATTACGTCACCGGACAATTATAAAATAAAAACAGTGTCGCTACAAGAACTTAACCAAGCAATTAAAAAATTGAAAATAACAAAGCCCCTGGTTATGATTTAATATTGCTCAAATTCTCAAGGAGGTGCCAAAGAAAGTCCTGATCAAACTGCTCCAACTTATAAATGCCGCGCTAAGACTAATAAATGTTCCAAGTAAATGGAAAGTTGCCGAAGCTATAATGGTCCCGAAACCAGGCAAATTTCTAAATGAAAAAAAGTCCTACAGACCCATGTCGCTTCTGCCGATAATATCTAAAATATTTCAAAAACTCTTTGCAACCGATCATTGAAGAGAGAACATCAATTCGGTTTTAAAACTAAGCACTCCACAATTGACCAGGTTTTTAGAATTACGAATGAAATTAAGAAAGCCTTAGAGGCGAAAAAGATATGTTTTAGCGTGTTTCTTGAAGTGTCTCAAGCCTTCGATAAGGTATGGCACGAAGGCTTACATTTTAAGCTAAGCCAGGTTCTTCCAAGAAAGCTGCATACGATTCTGAAATCGTTCCTGGAAAACAGAATTTTTCGTGTTAAACATGGCACCGAATACTCGGAATTTAAAGAAATATCTGCTGGAGTTCCGCAAGGAAGTGTACTTGGACCGGTATTGTTTTTACTCTATACTCGAGACATACCGAAAGAATCAGATACCATAGTAGCCACGTTCGCGGACGACACGGCGATACTAGCTACAGATACTTCAGTCGAGTTAGCTACTGGAAAGCTACAAACGGCTTTGGATAAAATCTACGAATGGACAAAGATATGGCGAATTGTTCTCAATGAGACCAAATCTACTCATGTTAATTTTACTTACCGGAAAATAAACAATATTCTCATTTTCATTAACTCGGTACAAATACCATATGCAAATGAAGCGAAGTATCTAGATGAACGACTGAAATGGAAGCCGCATGTTAAGAAGAAACGTGATGAACTTGAAAATAAATTCAGACAAATGTACTGACTACTAGAAAAACATTCCAAGTTAAGCATACATAACAAACTGCTCATCTATAAGCAAGTGCTTAAACCTGTATGGACATACGGTATACAACTTTGCGGCTGTACTAAACCAAGCAACCGAAATATTCTCCAAAGCTATCAAAACAAAGCTATCAAGGCAAATCGTGAACACCCCATGGTATATCAGAAACAGTATCAGTATATCCACAGAGACTTAGGAATAGTTACCGTCGAGGACGAAATAATGAACTTTGCTCGCAAAATCCGTCTTCGTCTTCATGGTCATTTTAATAATAAAATACTCCAAATTCTGGACGAGACAAACTTAGTGCGTCGATTACAAAGAATGAGACCATTCGATCTCAGATCGATAAGGACTATCCGCATATAATAGCGGTACTAGCAGGTGCTTTTGCTGGAAAGCTACCTGTCCCACGCGAACGTTATTTGAAACAGAAACTATTGTACTTGATAAGGTAACTAAGTTGTAGTCGATAAGAATTGAGGCGTCGTTTTAGTGAGTAAGAATCTCACACTACCATGAGCAACGGGTTCATGGAGGTATTGGGTCTTATACAAGCAGACTTAATGCGCCAGGTTTATAAACGCAGAAATGTCGAACCATTAGAAGGAAAAATCGAACATCGTATGTACGAGTGTACACGCAACTTAATCATTCTTTTTTTTAAAAGATATTTCACCGTAATTTGAGCTGAAATACAGATAATGCCGGTTTTATTTTAATGGGCCACGAACAACTGTTCTAGGCTCTAGGATACACGGTTTCTTTGTCCAAGGAATTTCAATAAAGTCCTGGCCGGTTGGGTCTTATGCTTGGAATTAACTCATCCTTGATTTTTAGATAAGGGTGGGTTCACTATTGTCAACCGTGTAACTTGTTCTGCATATGCCATGTGCAGTTGAAAAAATAACAAAGACGCTAAATTGCTATAGAGCCTATATTCCTTAAGAATCTGATTTTCAATTAGAAAACGCCCTATCGACCAATTCCTTGACAAGCATCACAAAATATATATTTGAACGATTGTGTGAAACGCAAGTACATCTGATGAAGATTATTCTGCCGAAGAGACGAGAGAAAAAGAAAAGGTCTTCTATGGACAAAAAAGATTGTTAAAAACTCCAGAAGCAATTAGCCTTATTCAGCTAACACCATCTCAGGTAATGATCTACCAATAATATTGAATTAGTCTGTCAGGGAGTGACTTTTTGCTTCTGTTTTATAAAAATTGCTTTAATTTTCACCTTAACGAAGATCTGGCCTAAGACCAAGGACACCATATTGGGGGTTATGAAGGTATGATACTTCAACCAGGTCGATCTAAGACATATGGTGATATTGTCTTGTGCACCAAAATAGTTCTCTCTAAAGAAGGGCCATGACTCATTAGCTTCAAGCAGTTTCGAGCTGCGTCTAAAAGCGCTTAACCTCCCTACAAGTTCGTATTGATACGTACATGACATATGACAACAAGCAACATATGACGTTCCAATCAAGAATGTGTTTTTCTTCTCCCATAAACAGAAGTCTGGTTGCATAAACCTCAATATAGCAGTTACAATGCTAGCCTTCCAAGACTGGCGGGAAAAAGACATGATTCGCATCTAGATACCTGCTCTACGATGACTATGAACTTGCACCACATACAGACTTTGTTATCGAAAGAAAATCGTGCTGGACTGCGACATAAACTCTCATGACTACTTGTGGGGCAATAATTTCTTTATTTCGATGCATAACCTAAAAGTGTCGGATGATTTGTCCTACTATGATCACCGATAGTAACAGTTTGGAGTTCATAGCCAAATTCTGATATCCCAGTTAAGTTAGAAAAGCTCATATTGTCCTATAGTATGGAAGACAGAGGATAAGAGCCCGCATTGATGGAACACCGGTGCTCAAAAACTGAATGCAAGATGAAGAAAAATCTTGGCCTTACAAATTTTTCTAAATCATAACGAAACTTGGAAACCTACAAGACATCCTTAAGGATCTATTTGTCAGAATTAGTGAGTCCTCGGGACTATGGCAAGTATTGTAGAAAATAATACGAGTCTTGAGCGTACTTAAGCACCTGTACTCGGTACCTTGACTCCGAGGAAGAATTCTTGAATCTGCTTGTGAATTCACTCACATATCTGGCCATCTATCCATCTCAAATCTACTTTGAGAAAGCCTACACATCTATCCATGAACATCAATCTATATATGTTCATCAACTTCGAATTTTGCACCACTATAGGGTGATTTTAAACACACAAATGACCCTGTCTGCAGTTTAATTCGCTTCATTCTCAAGAACACAGTTAGGGTTCAACTGGAAGGCAGCGAAAGAGGACGAATGGTACGGTGTTGTAACTGCGTAGGATGAAGTCAATCTTTATGGAACGGGAAAACATTCTCAAAACACTCTTACTATAGCAATAATCTTCTTTTGGATATGTTGATGTATTTATGTTTTGGGATTGCAGAGCAGATAGAAAAGACTTTAATTGCCTTCTACTCGTGCGAAAGGCCTGTAGGCTTAAGGTTGGGTCTTTAACCAAAAGTCATGAACTAGCTCCACATTACGGTCGTGAGAGAGTTTGGGGGGTCCGCGTTGTTAGAAAAAGCGCTAAGGCATGCCTGCATTAGGATCATCACCAATGCCAATGATGGCACCCCAAACTTTGCTATTTATTTACTATTTTGGCTTGCACATTAATTTACTTACGGTGCATCGTAGCCATCCTAAATCAATCGATCCCTAATTACCTGAAATTAACTTCACCGTTGACTCTTAACACCTAAAAAAAATTAAGAATGCGCAAAATATTTTGCAGCTCCTTTACTTACACCCAACAGATGGCCCTAAGATAGCCAAAGGCGCTGAGGTCTTTCGTATAAGATATTGCGATACACATAGCCAGTCAAGCATCAATCAGAACTTCAACTTCAAAGACCATTAATTCGATATTGAATAGAGAGTGCTATGCATCGCTCTACAAAATAAGCATTAAAGGATCAAGATCAAGGTTCCGGGACACTACTATGATGATGGAATCACCAAAACCTAATAAAAAGTATTCAACTTGTAACATCACATCACCAATGTCCTACGTAAATCAAATGACACATTTTCGAGTGTTCTCTAATGGTAGTTATACGTAGGTTCATTATCAGAGAACTGTGAGACTTCTAGACTTATATGGTCCACACTCGATCCTAAGAGATCAAGAGACCTGATCAGCCATAGGAAAAGAAATACCAGCAAACTTACGAAAGAGTATCCTATAAGGAATATAAATCTGTGTTGCACTACCTCTGCGACAGAATACAATCCCTAGATAGACCATTTCTGAGATGTAAATTACATCTTCTCCATGAAGATTACCGATCTTGACATATGTTAGCTATCAAGAAATCTCTTTGAATCTAGATTTCAACGAGAAACACTCTATCTCTACCTTGTCTAACCTAAGGTTGTCAGTGATGAGAAATTGCCTACAGCGAGTAAGTTAGTGTCAAAAGTTTGCATGTCATAGGGGGTAAACTAACATCTGACCAACAATTGTTATATTTTAGCTGGTATGAAGGCTACTAATAACATCCAGCTGTCAAAAGATTCTGTAAGGTTTGACGTTTGCATAGTTTTACGCTTTTTGAACGTGCGGAAATTATTGAAAAATATTATCGAAATTCCTTCTCAATTGTGAATTTCGTCGTGAGGTTGGTCGTTATCATGGCTTAAATGTGCAGGGAATTCGTCGCATCGTGGAATAGATTGAGCGCGAGTAAACTCTTTTGGATCTTAAGTCTCCAATCAGACAGAGATTGGTGCGAAATAAAGAAAACATAGCTGACGTAATATCGAAGAAGACCCAGAAATGTTGGCGCCAATCAGCTCTATTGGGCATCGCCAGGGCAAGTAAACTGGGCTTATTAAGCAGTTGGATTTGATCCTACATCCATTTAAGATTGTGTTGACGCAAGAGATAAAATATCTGGAGAACGAAATTGCTTGCCGAATAAGTGGCCCTGTATTCCAGCAGAATGGATAGAGAAAAAGACATACAAACGCGCTCTATTATCAGTGGCAAGCAGTGGTCAACGCCAAATCACCTTAGACTATACTGAGCAGATGGGTCGTATTGCCCCAAGCATGAGAATCTTCGAATTATCGATCGAGTTTCGAGACGACAAGAAAACCTAAAAAGCGATTATAGATGTCAGAGCACTTGTTGGGGACAATTTCACACAATATTTCCGGACTCGATGAATATGGAAGTGCCGAGTCGACTACCGACGAGCGCGCACGTCAACCAGTATACTCTTAAATGTTGTTAAGTTGTGTTTGTTATGCAAAAAAATAAAAATAAATAAATAAAATACACCATAAGGATGGTATGTTTAGCGCTTCGCTGTGGAAAATAGCTAAATCCAGCTTGTGAATGATAGTCATAACGTCAACACCCGCGACTTGTTTTTAACTTCTCACCCTGATCAGTAGATGTGCTCTTCCTAAGCCTCGTACACCGAGCACATAGTTGGAGAAAAGATTCCTAAAAGAACTGTACGGCAATAGGAGGAAGATAGTTGGGGCGGTCTTAACAGCATCTTTAAGAATTTTAACTTGTCATTATGTATCCTCGATAACGACTTGGATGCCGCTTCTGATGTGATCACTAAAACTATTCTCTTTGGAATGAGGGGGATAGACCCCTCGGATGAAAAGTATCAAATAAAAAGAAAAGGCATGATACGACTCGAGCTATAAAGAGGCTGTCAAGGTCAGAGAAATACAGAGCAAAACTGAAAAAAATTCCAACGAGTCAGAACATCTTTTTTAAGTATGTGAGATTCCAATACGATCAAAAACGGAGGCAAAAAATACTACAATGTCCCAAAGGCAGTAAACATTTTTGGTCATTCGTCAAAAACATAAAAAATTCTGCCGAATCACATTCCAGCTGCCAGCTCTTTGGATAAGGCCAATCTACTTGCTGCACACTTTTCGGTCAGGTCAAGACTCCCAGATTGTCGTTTGTCTCCGCTTACACTTAAGTGCGTAAAATCGTAGCACGAGTTCTTAAAGATCTTAACATTCACAAACCCGCTGTTCCAGATGGTATATGTCCCATTCTTTTGAAGAGGTGTTCTTATTTACTTGCAAAACTACTGTGTAAGCTTTTTCATCAATCCTACTCTTTAGGACACGTTCCGAGCAGATGGAAAACAGTATTTGACAAGCCCGTCCCCCAAAAAAAAGGCGAATTTTCTCCTCTCTCCTCTTACAGACCCATTGCATTTACGTCTTTTCTTTTCAAGGTCATGAAAGTGCTGATAAACTGTCAATTCATGAAATATCTCAAAACACGAAAACTTCCCAATGACCGGCAGTACAGTCTTCGTAGTAAAAGGTCCACTGATGGCATATCTCACCGAAAAGTGGAACCAAAGTCTACATCAATCTAGCGAAAGCAAGATAGTTGCACTTGATATTTCAATGAAGTTTGATAGAGTTTGACACCAGGTTCTTTTGCCGAAAATGCGTGCATTGGGGATCGACGACTCTCTTCTTTAATGGGTTAACAACTACCTTATTGAACGTTCAATTCAAGTTGTCTCAGATGGTTTCAAGTCTAATATTCACAAAATAAATGCAGGTATGCCCCAGGGCTTCGTTTTGCCTCCGACACTCTTTTTAATTTTCGTTAATGATGTCTTGTCTGCTACTTATGCTGCGATATATTCCTTTGCTGACGACAGTACTCTCGTTTCCGGACTCACCTCCCTGCTCTTCGGCTGTAGAACGGAAACAACAGCGTATGCTAAGCTTAATAAATTCCGATATTATTCCAAAGTACAATGCTGTCTGCTGTCGTTAAAGCTAAATTGAAATACACAGCCATTATCAATGAATGGCATTTGCATCGTCGAACCATTTTCTCGGTATGTGTGTCAATGACAATTTAACTAAAGAGTGACCATATATTCGATGTCACCAAAAATGCTGCGAAATGTCTAGGATTCCTCAAGTGATGTAATAAATGTTTCATCACTTCTGATCGGGACTCAATATATAAGGCATTCATCCGTCCAACTGGTCAGGTTCTTCTAAAACCTCTCTGCACTTGTTAGATACGATTCAAAACTGAGCGATAAGACTCATAGGCGATGCTAAGATCACTTAGTCAAATGACACCCTCGAGAACCGATGTAATGTATCCTGTCTTACTTTGTTTTATCGCTATTTCTACCACCAGTGCTGCATTGAAATCGCCAGTAATATTCCGCCTTTTCAAGCTCATCAGTACACCATCAAGCCCACTTTCGTGCCTAGTCTTAAACGTCGTGACTCGTACGACCATAAGCCGAACAACTCGCTTATGGAATACCTTGCCAAGCTCTTTAAATCCAACGTACATCGGTAACTCTTTTTCTTTCCTCCCTAATTTTTCGTCGCCTGCGATGTGTGTAAAGATTTTAAGGGTACTCATAACGCCTAATTTAAAAAAAAAAAAAAAGTTTATCGTGTCTCAGTCGAGACTCTTAATGTGTGAAAAGCTCGGAAAGTAGGAAAAGTCAGCAAGTGTATATGTCTAAACTTGTGAATAAGACTTAGGTCCGTTGAATTCGGTATAACTTTTCAATAATATCAGAACTACCATCGAACATTTTGCATAAATATAATGTAGCCACCTAGTAACCTTTCAGTAGTATTCAACATAATGCAGAAGTCTACCCGACAAACAGTATCTATACTTCGAAAGCTGAACGTCTCGAGTTCAACTCATCCTACCAATTTAAACCGCAAATTCAAGCACCTATTCCAACTCAACGGATCCCTTCAAAGTGCACTTACATATCTCAGTTGGTTTATCCGTAAAAACAAACTCCTTTGACACCCCAGCTTATCCACCATAAATCAATGAGGCGGGAAATTTTTGCGGAATTCCATTTCTACTTGCAGCAACGCAAAATTTCAACAATAAATTTCAATTTTACAAAAACACGTCTGCATGTTCATGTGAAAGTTAACAACTTTCTCAAACACAACGATTATTCATCCTTAAACTACAAATGTGGTCCTAATCCAGCAAGAGCAAAGCATTTTACTATGATAGTAGTTCCAGTTCTGTTAAACAGAGACATATTTGTATGTGTAAAGCATCGTAATGATGTATGTACGTCGGGAATCTATCGAATGTCAAGCAAAGTTCATGGATACATTGTGAAATCGCTGTGCCCCACTAGAAGTGAACTTTTTGATTAGAATTCGCAATTACCCCAGAGACCGTTTTTCCCATGCATGGCTGAAACTTTCATCAGTTCCATCGTACTTGTATTGGTTAAACTGGTAAAACTCACATCAGCACAACCATTAGACAAACACGGAGAAACTGCAAAACAGAAACTTTTTTCCGAGTTCAAGGATAATCTGGGATTTTATCCAAGTTGCAGCAGTCGAACTGGAACAGCCACCAAAACCATCGGACAGATGGTTGTTGGGTGGGCATAACATGATGACGACAATTGCGAAATCGAAGCCTTCTTGGACTTTCTGACATAGACGACCGATGGCTTTCGTTGGGAATTGATTCCAGTGTCCTTTGGAAAGTTTTTCTTAGTTTTTTCTGTTCTACAAGTTCTAAAGTGAAAGTGAATGGATTTGCCACTTCGAAAAGTTGTCATTAATCAAAGTACGGCAAAAGTATTTTTCCGGTTCTCAAGTACAAGAACACAAGGCAGGAAAGACTAGCACAGGGGTTACCCTATCGATATAGGTAATCATCATGAATTAAATGTTTGATGTTGGAATATCTGTCTTTGACTGTAACATTTATAAATGGTTGTCAGACTTGGTTTTTGACAGAAGGCGTAAGATAGTTAACTGGTCATTTTGAGAGCATGTGGTGAGAGGTGGACGTAATCTAAAATTATTTAGAATTATTTGGATATAGGATAAGAAATGTCCTGGGTGGAGATACAATTCGAGCTGTAATTCATTAAACGTGTCTTAGGAGATGACTTGCTTGAGTTTTTTAATTTTGGAGCCTAAATGGAAAGTATTAACTTCTTCTATAGAACACTTGGCACACGTATATTACTTGTTACCACTTCTTCAGATAAACAAAAAAACGTGGTGGTGGAACGGTGAAACGAAAATCGCAATAGGCGACAAAGAGCACGCCATTCGAACGCGCTAGCTTAACAGTATTCTATAGTAGTTAATGCATTATATCAGGAATCAGAAGAGGTATTCGTAACTAACGATTTTTGTCAATGAAAGAATCAAATGCCTAACTAGTTATGCCTAACTATTCCATTATATAAAGGCAAACGCGTCACGAAAAATCGTAACAACTACCGATTAAAGAAACTTACGTCGCATACTATGAAAACGTATGAACGAGTTCCAGGCAGTCAACTTCCTAATATTATTAGCCTTTATGGCTGTCACTGCGGTTTTGTATTGTTGGAAGATTATGGAAATGACACATAGGTGGCGCACGCAACATCCTATGGTGCTTGCTGTAAGATTAACGTTGACAACCTGGTACTATTTCTATGGGTGTGCGGCCTGCAGTCGCATTCGATTGCAGGTACTCTGTGCTGTTGTGGTGAGTGCTGTAAGCATGTTACCACTAAAGTGCTAATTCATCTTTCTACGAAAGTCTATGAAGTAATAGTAAAAGGAACAAACAAGAAGTACTATTACAATTGACTTGTTTTTATTTGAGTGCTCTTTTTTAATAGAAAAGGAAAATTAATTTTAACTAAAATCGACCACATAACGTGTAACGATGCACTAGGCAACATCAGTTTTCTGAATGCTTGAACCTCTGAAAATTCTAGCACTTACCTACTGATATTCTTAACATCGTAGGTGGTTAGAACTTCTTCTTATTCTTCTTCGTAATCCCCTGTTGCTGCTAGTCGTGGGTGTGCCCTCGAAGTATCCAGGATTTTTTTCTGTAGGTACTGATCCTCTTCATTTCCATAACTGATTTCCCCCTATCATGTCCTCTTGTTTGGATATGTTGTTCCCAGATTATTTCGTGGTCCACCCCTTGATGTTGTGAGGGCTACTTTAATTTCTTGAACTAGGTATCCTAGATTCTACCATTCGTTCTATGTGGTCGAATCACTTAAATTGTTTTTCTTCCACCAGTGTGATAATCCACTTTTTTTTGTCCTATTTCCTCTCTCAGTTTCTCATTTCTTATCCTGTCCCTTTTCGTTTTCCTCGCAACTCTTCTCTAGGGATTCGACCGCGTAGAAGTTTATTGGGACGATTACACTATTGTAAGTCTTTACTTTCATGTCAGTTGAAATTTCTCTTTTATTTATTAGCGTTGCTCTGATTGGAAAGTAAGCCTACATTGCTTTTTTGAATGTTAAGTTCGATATCCACATAACTTTACTTTTGTAAAGTTTTGAGTTCTTTATTCTAGATGTCAACAAGCGAAGCGTTAGTTGAAGTCTGTTCTTAGTATTTGCAACGACGATTATATCATCTGTGTAGAGTAAGAACGTAAAAGTAAAAGTGACTTTTAGTCTTCTCATGCCGACTATTGTTCTGTTAGTGCGACTTTTGCAAATTTTATCCATCTCGACCAGGTAGTTAATAAGTAGCAGGGGGCTTTGTCAAATTTAAAGGCAATCTGATAGTGCTTGCTGAGTCTTGATAAGTACTTTTAATGACGTAAGGCAATAACTGTGTTCTTCTGCATTTTTCGTAGTTCGTAGAAGGCAGGCAATTTTAGGAATGCAATATGTTAGACTTTTGGAAAATTTGGGTTATTCTTTCGGCGGATGAAATATGAAAGCGAATAAGCCCAGAAAAGTAGTCGGATGCCATTTCAATATTTTGTTTCAGCAGTCTAAGATCTATCAAGATCCATTAAGGAATAGTCATTCTGGCTTGATAATACTAATTACATGACACACAACTGATTTTGTAGTTTGTGCTTTATCTTCCCTTTTGGAGAAAGTAGCGTGCTCTAAGTAGCATAAGATTCTTTCAATTTTTAACCACGAAATAAAGACAATAAAAGTTTTTTTTTATCCCTATTAGTTTAAGGGTAGGTTTATGGGTCGGTGGAGTATAGAAGCCTTTCCTTGTCTTTTTGGTACACAAGGTATCATTATACTCGCAATGCTTTTCGTATCCTGTCCTAATTCAATCAACCAATACATTTCAGCCAACTTGATGCTAAGATTGAAAAGTTGGATATTAAAAGTTTTTAGAATATGTTGAAGGTGGTAGCTTACAAACTCTTTGCCCTCCAAATTTGAATACGGCGGGTGGGGTAGCAGCTCACATCCAAGTACTATGGTTGTATACTGAACCAGATTTGCTATGTGTGCAGTTGCATTGTCATGGAGCAAAATTACCTTGCCGTGTCTTCTGGCTCAAATTGGTCATTTGTTGTGGCGCTTGTATTAAAGGTTTCACCAGGTTTTAGGAGCTCGTGGTACACCACAACTTTCTGGTCTTACCAGTAACACAGCATTATCTTCTTGCCGAATTGATCAGGTTTTGCGGTCGAAGTTGATGGTTGTCCCGGATTTTTTGATTTTTTCCGTTTAGGATTCCGAAAATAAATCCATTTTCCATCGATTCGGCGTCTTCAAACTTTTTTGGTGGTCTTGCACTTTCTTCATTTCTCACATCAAAATCGTTATCTCTGAACCATTGAAACCATCTTTTGCATATTGCTTCTGATAGGGGATGATCAACATATGGCTCGACAAGCAATCGGTGCGATTCTGCAGCACTTTTCTTCAAATGAAAACAAAAAATTAATGCTTTCCGCAAGTCATCATTTTCTGGTACAAAATTTGACATTTTTAACACAAGTCTGAACAACTGCCAGCATGAACAGTAATATTAAGTCACACTGTGAAGCTGTCGGTCCAATTCTCATCATACTCTGGCCAAAAATTTCAGAGGTGGCTTGTAATTTGCAAGAGTTGCAGATCTGATTTTCCTAGGATTACAGACTGGTAGTTTTAATGTCTGCAATATCCGATCGTGGTAATTGCAGATCCCATTCTTGCCAGTTCACCAGTCATCTGTTTGCCTGTTTCCTGTGACCTAGCAGTGATTTGTGTTACATTGTGAATCAAGGCACTTGAGCTCTATGTAAAAGCGGTGAAGTTGCTAGGATTGTTTTTGAGAAAAAGAAAATACGATACTTACATGGCCTCATGACCGTCTATGAAAATGGTGATACCATAACGTGGTGTCCGAAAAGTAATTTTCCGGAAGGTCTGCAAAATACTCCTCCGTGTCGTCGATGATTTCCTGGCGTGAGCTAAATTTTTTATTGATGAGCCATCTTTTGAGATTTGGGAAGAGATAATAGTCCGAGTTAGCCAAATCGGGCGAATACGGTGGATGCGACAGCAATTAAAGCCGTAAGTCATTGATTTTAGCCATGGTTGCGATGCTCTTTAGCGCCGGTGCATTGTGTTGCAAAAACAAAATTTTTTGTTCGCTTCATGTGAGGCAGTTTTTCAGCGTTTTCGGCTTTCAATAGCTCCAATAATACACAGTGATACTCGCTGTTGATGGTTTATCCTTTTTCGAGGCAGCCCACGAAGATTATGCCATGACAATCCCAAAAAAACGACGCCATAGCCTTTCCGATCCATCGAGCCTCCCTCGGCCGCTTCAGAGCACTTGTGCCAGCTTCATTCCGTTGCCAGGCACTCACTCTGTTTCTTGGTGTTTAACAGTTACCAATCGACGCCAAAAGTCCGCCCGATTCCGCATCAGCAAGTCCAAACACTCTTTCGAAGTGCTCTCGCGTTGGTGTTTTTGGTCAGGTGTGAGTATGCGCTGCACCCA
The DNA here is from genome assembly GCA_907269105.1 of Volucella inanis. Classification (NCBI taxonomy): domain Eukaryota; kingdom Metazoa; phylum Arthropoda; class Insecta; order Diptera; family Syrphidae; genus Volucella; species Volucella inanis. The sequence goes on from OU026154.1 coordinate 93,024,307, forward strand.
GAGGCAGGATAACTTTTCATATGCAGAATAATGCCCAAAATATTGCCTGTGCGCTCAGTACTAATCTTTGTGGTATCTGCTGGCTCTCGCACTTTTACATTCCGGTCAGCCAACACCATTTCCTATTTTTTTTTTGACATTGTCCTCTGTAACCGCATCGAAGGGGCTTTTCCCTGCGGCCTTGATCGGTAGTGGAGTTGCGTCCACCAAGAAACTCTCGAAACCAATATTTGACGGTGTAATCTGACGGAGCATTAGCCTCATAATATTTATCTAACTTTTCTTGTGTTTCCTTCGCCGTTTTGTCTCTCAAAAAATAATGTTTTATGAGAGATCGAAAAAAGTTTTTGTCCATACTTAACATGATGGCAAACACGTCAAAAACAATCAGCTGTCAAAACAAAACTAAAGACAGTATCGCATTGAAATTTGGCATGTCTGCCTAAATATGAACGGGCTTCAAGGCACCTTAACCGTTTTTGCAGTAGCAGCGCATTCTGGCTAGTAGATGGATACCGATTTATATCTCGTGAATCCATTTGAGGTCCGGGAAGAAGTGAAAGAATAGTCCATCAAAGTCTACTGAAAAAGGCATGCACTTATATGGTATATCTTCCAACGTCCTATGAAGCTTGTTATCTAGCTCTGTGTTGGATTGATGCTCAATAAGATTTTGGCAGCCGATTCGACCTTCGACGAACATTAATTCTGACATTCGATTGATAACAAACTCACCTCATTCTTGTTTAATTACTCTTCGAAAATGGTCGTTTTTATTTAAGTTGTTGCGTACTCTACCATATTTGCTGTAGGTTATGGTAAGCCCATCAATTTAAATAAACCATCAGTTTCGAGCGTTTGTGAATATTTAAATTGGGAACAAAAATAATTTCTGCACGATTTTGAATATATATTTTTTTTTCGTGAGAAATTTGGACGAGTAATTTTCTTGTGAGCACATGTGAATTTGAAGCAAAATATGTACATAAAAGTGCAGAAAAATCGTGTGAATTTATCGATTTAAAATGTCTATTACGACTTAATCGTTTGAAAAGTTGCACTGAAGAGACAATTACGCCGTTTGGAAGCGCCAAATGAAGAGCTTTTTGGTTATAAAAAATCGTTGGAAGTACACGCAAACGCAATTGACCTCTACGTCGGCCGCCATTGAAAAAGCACACAAGCACAAAGGCTTGATCCAACAGTTTTCTGCCACATCGATGGAAAAGACACAGCGAAAGAAAAGTCTAAGTGAGTCTGGCCTCAGCCGAAAAATTAAGTTGCTGAAAGAACTAACATGTGGCCAATTATTGGACTATGAATCGGTGGAAGTCTACATAAACGAGATGTTATTGTTAATTTCGTGTGTGAAAAATGCCGGTTTGAAATTAGATGACGAATTTATAGCATCGTTATTATTGGCCGGTTTACCGAGTGAATGGCAGTGGAAAATACGCAACTATTGACAATTGATTATGTGAAATCCACATTGTTGCAAGAAACTCAGTTTGACGCAAAAAGTGGTGAAAAAGCATTGTTCGCAAAGGGGAATAAAAAGCAATCTAAGCGCCATACATGTAAAAAGTCATTTTTCTAGGAACTGCCCGAATCCGAAGAAGATTAAAAAGAAAACGAAAAAAAACAACAATTCCGATACTGCATTGTTCGCTCTAGGTATACAAAGTAAAATCGGACGAATCTCATGTTGAATCTGTCTGCGGCGTACGAACAATTCTGATTGTATAGGGTTTTCCAATAGGGAGTTGACATCTTTGAATTTAATTTGTGAACGCACTCTTTCACTAATTATCAAACTGTCACTGTCAATTTATTCAGTAAACTCAACATTTTCATCATGGTAAAGTACACTAACGAGCAACGTCTGCAAATTATAAAAATTTTCTACAGATGTTCAGAGTCGCTGACTGCAACTTTAAGCGCATTAACTCCAATTTTCGGTCGCAATTCTCGTAATAGACAGGCGATAACAAGTTTAGTGAAAAAATTTGAGTCTACATATTCGTTGTGTGATGTTGCCGTGTCAGCGAGACAACGAGTTGGTCGAAGTGTCGAAAATATCGCTGCCGTTCAGACGTCCGTAGCAAACGATCCAAATCAGTCAATTCCACGGCGTTCTCAAGAATTGGGCATCGCTCAGACCACATTATGGCGTATTTTGCGTAAGGATCTTGGTTAACACCCATACAAGATCAAGCTGACTCAAGAATTGAAGCCGATGGACCATTTGAAGCGACGTACGTTCTCCGATTGGGCTCTGGAGAAGATACGCCAAGATTCATCATCTTTCATCGCAAAATCATCTTCAGTGACGAAGCTCATTTTTGGCTCAATAGGTTCGTCAGTAAGTAAAATATGCGTTATTGGTCGGGTTAAAACCCACATGTGCTTCATGAATCACCACTTCATCCACAAAAAATAACTGTTTGGTGCGATTTGCATGCCGGCGGCGTTATTAGGCCATATTTTTTCGTCGACGATAAAGAATTGTCAGCGTTATCGCGCCATGATCACCGATTATTTTTGGCCCGAATTTTAAGATATGAACTTGGACGACATGTGGTTTCAACAGGATGGTGCCACACAGCACAAGCTACAATCGATTTATTGAAGAGTAAGTATGGTGAACGTATTATCTCAAGACATGGGCCAGTCGATTGGCCGCCTAGTTCGTGCGATTAAACGCCGTTTGACTATTTTCTGTGGGGCTACGTTAAGTCATTGGTTTATGCCAACACGCCGACGACGTTAGAAGACCTCAGAGCCAACATTGAACGCGAAATAGCCGCCGTTTCGGCCGGCTTCTCTGTCGCTTGCTGACAGAGAAGTGGCGACTCTGGTCGATAATTCGGAATTAAAAGCGATTTGTTCTGGTGATCTAAAAATGTCTCTGAATGGTGATAATAAAAATGGGGTTGTAACCTTGAAAGAAGTAATTTATGTGCCCGGTTTGTTGACAAACTTACTTTTAGTGACTGGAATGGCTAAAAATTTTGAAGATGATTGGTGTAAAATTGTCAACAAAGATCGTGATTTGGTTGGAACTACATCACTCGTTGATAGTCTTTATCGGTTGAATCGCGTGTTAAACGAATAAAATGAATGCATTATGCTGGCCAAAGATAAACACAAAATAAGGCAACGTCGACTTGGACATATCTGTGACGCGAATTTGGTGAAAGTCAATAGTTCGTCGAATGGCATGCAATTATCCAGTAGAAAAGGCCAACAGTGTGTGATTTGCGTGAACGAAAGTGAACGAGCGAAGAATGAGTTGGATTTGTTCCATTCCGATATTATGGGCAAATTGGAAATGCCGTCACACTCTAAAGCGCTGTTCATTCTTATGTTCACGGACGATTTTAGCAGAATAACGTGGATTGTGCAAATCCTGATTTTCTCACAAATCTGATGCATTCGCTGAATTTCAAAAATACAAGGCCGCAGTTGAGAACGAAATCTCGAGAAAAATCAAGGTTTTCAGAACGTTTGGCGTTGGTGAATTTTGTGACAAAGAATTCGAAGCCTTTTTGGTCAAACATGGAATTCAGCACGGAAGACAACGGCTTATACATCACAGCAGAATGGCGTCGGCGAACACATAAACCGGACGATTATTGAACGAGTTCGTTGTATGCTGGCTGATGCAAAATTGGTTATGGGTTTTAGGGCTGAAGCTACCGCCACAGCCGCTTATTTGCTCAATCGAATTCCTTGCCGAGGAAACGAACAGTCACCTAAAGAACGTTCCTCAAGCAAAAAGGGAGATTTATCGCATCTAACAGTGTTCGGCTGCTAGGCGCTGGCGCACATTCCGAAGTGCATGCGAAAGAAACTCGATATGAAATTGATTAAGTGCATTTTCATGGGATACAGCTACGAATCGTTTTCAACCCAGCAACACAAATAATTATCACCAGGATAAGTGAAACCGAATTTTATAATTGTAAATCTGCAAATGAGCCAAATCGTGGAGTCATCAACAACGGCACGCATGATTCGGTTGTCAATCTAACTGAATCTATTTTTGAAACCAGCAACACATCAAACGATGTAAATATATGATGATGCTCAAAACGATCCGACATTTGTACCTGGAGTGGGTACTGCAAATGATTACGGTGCTGCGACATTAGCACCGAAGAATTGGAAGAAGTGCGGCAAACGATTCAAACGGCTAACCGACCAAGGCCAAATTATTAATAAAATTGAACATTGTGTCGATCCAACGACATATGAGGAACTATCTTAGTCCGGATGCCAATTGTTGGAAAGTGGCTTTGAAAAGTGAATTTGACGCGCTCAAATCAAATCAAATTTGGAAGTTGGTTGAACTTCCACCTGTGAAGAAGACCATCAGTAGTAAATGGGTCTTCAAAACAAAGTATGACGAGAAGAGGAACATCGATAGATACAAAGCGCGTCTTACTGCAAAAGGATGCGCACAAATCAAAGGGATTTACTACAAAGAAACTTTTGCTCTGGTAGTCAGATACAAGTCCATTCGATTTCTCATCGCAATAGCAGCAAAGTTGAGGTTAAACATTCGACAAATGGAGGCAGTTGCCGCTTTTTTTGTTAGTGAATTGCAAGAGGATGTCTACATGCGCCAGCCAAAGGTCTTGAAGATGGATCTAATCGCGTCGATAAGATTTTAAAATCGTTATATGGCTTGAAATAGCAAACTCCATTCTCAGTGTTGGATGGGAGCATAACAATCGATCAAGAGCATTACATCACCGAAATTCTCAAACGTTTTGGGATGACTGATTTCCACACTCCTTGATTCGAACCAGCAAATATCATCGAAAATGTGTGCGACCGAATAGCATGAAATTGAAGAAATGTCGAGCAAACCGTACATGCAAGCAATTGGAAGTCTGTTGTTGTGCTCAAATTACTCTACCCGACATCTCATATGCCGTCAATCTCTTGAGTTGCTATGGCAACGCTTCCAAAGCGTCAATCGTAACAAGCTTATTTCTGAAGACCTAAGACTTTGCATATCCCCAAAGAAAATAGTCCAAAGATGTGATATCGGACGATCTTGGCAGCCAATTTACCGTAGCAAAACGTAAAATTAAGTGCTCACTAAAATGATTTCTCAACAAGTCCATTGTTTCACGCGCTTTATGGCTCGTAGCGCCGTGTTGTTAAAATCAGAGCTCACCGAAACCATGTTCTTGAATTTCAGAAAGCACATTGTCCGTTAACGTGGCGCGATAACGGTTAACATTGACGGTAACATTCTGATTTGTCTCATTTTTGAAGAAATATGGATCAATAATTCCACCAGCCCATAAATCACACCACACCGTTGTTTTTAATGGATGTAATGGCACGTTGTTTATTTAAGTATCCATTGAGCTAGAAGTGGGCTTCCAGAGCCCATTCACGAAAAATATGAAGCAAATTCAAGTCGCCTGGCTTCAATTCTTGCAAAAGTTGAATTGTGTACGTTTTTAGGCCGAGATCCTTACGTAAAATACGCCAAGTTGTCGAATACGTCAAGTCAAGCTGCTGAGAAAGACGAAGAATCGATTCGTCACGGTCTTCGCGTACACTTTCAGCTACAGCTGCTATAGTCTCTTCACTACGTGCTGGATGTGGTCTAACCGGTCGAGTATCATTCACTAATGTCAACTGGGACACAAATTTGCGAATTGTATTGGCATTAGTGTTTTCAGAAAGTCGATCGCACGAAAACCATTTCTCACAGAATGCTGAATTTTGTCATACAGCTGAACAATTTGGAGACGCTGTTATGGTGTGAGTCTTTCCATAATGACCTCCCAAACGATACTGAACAAAAGTGATATAGCAGATTGATAGGAGTCACGAGTCACCTGTCAAAAAAGGACTGTTGAAAATCAAACCTTACGATGAATCACCCTATACAATATGCAGATCCTTCAAAGCTTCGTGATATTTTTTGATGTTTTCTTTAAAGAACCTAACACCCAAGTAGATACGACTACACTTAAAGTGCCTGAGCGCGTGTTAAGTTTTTAGCAAAATGGGACAGAGAGAAAAATCATTGTTCGTTAGCTTTGACAAAGTCGGATTGTCTGCTATGGAGCTTCATAATATACGAGATCAGTTTCATCGACTCGTATAGTAAGTGTCGCCTTTGCGTTCATACAGTTGAACCAGATAGCGCTCCTTCAACTGGTCAGGTATTTGATCGCCTCTTACCGACACTTTGGAGGATATGTTATCGGTTCCGACCGCATGACCTCGGCTTATTTTTTGTACAACTTCGCTAACTTCGGCTGCCGTTTTATATTCGGGCACGATAGCTGAGGGAATAGTTCAGCATGAACATTTTGCATTTAATATGGCAAAGAGTACTTGTTCAATCTACAAATTTCGAATTTCGTTGTCCCCCGTTAGAAAGTATTCTCATTCATTTTCAATATACCATATTTCGGCGACTGAACCTCTTGTGAAGTTGTTCTTTGGGTTCAATTGAAGGTCGATTAACCGTGCTTCGACGTTACACTTCCTCTACTACTTATCGCCTGGTTAAGGAGTCTAAAGGTATCTCTTCTAGTTCCCGATGCAAAGCCTCTCCTGCTATCGCACATGCTCGTGCTACCACCTTTGTTTTATAGCGTTCACAGTGTAAATCTAGACGCACTTTTCCGGTTTTACTATTTCCGCTGTACTTAGTACACGTTTCATTAGCTAGTCGTTAGTTTTTCACACCCTTATTCGTTTGATACAGGTTCTATACTTGTTCGTGTTTCCGGGCGGCAGGGTACGAATTCTAAGGATGGTATCAACGGTGACTACAATGGTCGAACAGTTAGGTCGAATTAGTGTTCTCTCTTTATGATCTGCCTCAACGTATTTGAATTATAGGGATCTCCAACACTAAGTCAGGGTATTGGAAAAGGGTTGATGTGGGATGAGCCCATTAGTGCTGATGACTCTGCAAAATAAACAAATGACAACGACTTTCGGATCTGCACGTGGAATGTTCGGACCTTGTGCAGCCGTTATATAGCAAATATCGCTGGTATCCAGGAAGTGCGGTGGGATGGACTGGGGAAAAGAAAGATGAAAAACTGTGATGTTGACTACGGTGATTGCTATAGGGAAGGTAAGCAGTGTCTATTTGGATGCAGATCTGTTATAATCGCACAATCGAAAGACATAGCCTACACGACACCACGTCTGCAAACGGACTTAAGCTAATCGATTTCGTTGTAGGACGTAACGTTACTATAGAAAGCACACGGTTTCCTCATCTTAATATTCACAAGGGAACGTAGCGGACACTAGATCAGCAAACTGTCAACCAGATTGATCATGTCGCGATTAGAAGTCCAGGCGGCCAACATAGATTCGAAGCACTAGCTAGTTGCAGCCAAATTACGTCTACGGATATTTTATATGCCAAAACAACGAGGAGATACCAGGGGAAGTTAATGTTGAGCGTTAAGCCACCAAAACTTTTGCAATTGCAACCGAAACTGATTTTTACCTGCCAACCATCACCAAACCCCTGGTGATGAAGAGTGCCGGCAAACACATGCCTACAAAAGGACGAAAGCGGCTCGTGAGCTCTACGAGCAAAAGTTGAGGGAAGAGCATCGGCTTCTTCGAGAGGGGTGGTACTCCAGGAATATTGTTCGGAAGTTTTAGCAAAAGGTAAAAAGAACGTGTCACGGTAATAAGATCCAACGGAAACCTTGTCGTAGAGTCACAGTCGGTGCTGATGATTTGGAAAAACCATTTCCGCAGACTGATTAACGGCGAAGACGACACAAATTCCGCTGTCATGCAGAGCGAACTATTCAATATTGACAATGGAAGTCAAGAATTGTTTCCACCTGACCAAAATGAAGTGAGGATAACAATATCTAAACTGAAGCCGAACGGATGGCCTACCCGCAAAACTATTTAAGGTAGCAGGAGATGACTTGGTAGATAGAAGACACCAACTTATTTCCAAGACTTGGTCGGATGAATGTATACCTGATGAAAGGAACCTCAACATGGTTTGCCCGGTTCACAAGAAAGGAGAACTTCGAAATTGCGCCAACTGTAGAGGATCAGTCTACTAAATATCGCATATAAGATCTTGTTTGCCGTATTATGCACCTGAAACCATTTCAAAATAATCTAATTGGACCCTATCAGTGCTATTTTACGCCCGGTAATTCCACAATTGATTAAATATTCACACTACGGAAGATCCTGGAGAAACCCCAATAAGTTCAGATGGTTACTCACTGTCTCTACAGAGACGAGATATACAGAGCTACGTCTAGTTTTGGCATCCCTACTAAACTTATCCGCTTGTGCAGAATGATGGTGTAGAAAGCTCGCTGCTGCATCAAGGTGGGTAACGAGATATTCGAGACCTTAGATGTCAAAAATAGATTACGGCAAGCCGACGCGCTGTCATGTGACTTCTTTAACGTTATACGTGAAAGCATTGTTCAAAACTCACAAGTCAACATACTAGGTACGATCTTTCAAAAGTATGTTCATTTGTTTGCATACGCCGACGATATTGATATTATTGGTGCGTTGCCGAGTATAGGAACAGAAGCGGCAGAAATATGTCAAGCGGTAAACAAAGGCAAAACAAAGCATATTCTGCCAACAAGTAGGGACACCCAACATCAATGAATCGGCCAGAATGTCACAATCGATAGCTATGACTTTGAGGTGTTAAGAGACTTTGTCTACCTCGGCTCTGCTATCACATCTGAAAACGACATCTCTTCAGAAATCAAACGAAGAATAACGCTTGTCAATCTCTGTTGTAATCCCAGTCCTGCTCTATGGTTTCGAAGCACGAACCCTTTCTAAAGCGGATCAAGGTATCCTTATTCGTTTTGAGAGAAAAGTTCTTCGCACTATATTTGGTCCCGTATGCGTTGACGGATTCTGGAGGAGACGATTCAACGATGAATTCAACGAGCTGTACAGCGACATCGACCTGATTAAAAAATTGTGCATTGAGCGTTTGAGATGGCTGAAACATGTAGAGCGAATGAAAACAAATGCTCCAGCCCGTAGAATCTTCGATTCTAATTTGGAAGGACAACACAGTAGGGAAGGGCTTCGTCTTAGCCGCGCAAGTGAAAGGTTACCTCAACCAACTTGCAGTGCGCAACTGGATTAGAGTTAGTCAAATACCGCGCTAATTGGAGAGGCTTATAGGTTGACGTCCAGGTCCTTCCCAGACTGTAGCTCCATCTAAGTAAGCAAGTATTCGCTTGAGGGTTTTATCGTCTTAAGCTTGAACATTTTCCACTTTCGGGCTTTTAATGTAGAACATTCCACAGATATGTTAAACGCCTATTAGATTACGTCTTTTTACAGCCGCTGATTTTAAATTTTTATTTTTTTATTTTTCGTTTATCGTCAAAAACTGCGATGCGAATGTATACGCCGGACGTTTAACTATCGTTTAAAATACATTTTTGAGTTTAAACAGAAATTTTGTATTACGAAATAACCATGCCGTTTTGCTAAAGCTATCTCTTCATGTGTGACAGCCAAGAGAATAGTACTGCACACGAATCCTGGTAGTGCGTTTAAAATTTCTTCAGAATAATTTCCTCGACGATCCGCATTATTCCAGCATATGAAGATATAATCTAACTATGCTTAATTTCCACCGATGAAATCCTAAATTCTTGCTTACTATATGTATACTCGTCCTCTTTTCGTTTCGAAACTGTTTCTATTACACATGGCAGTCTTCATATTTGAAGTTCTATTCTCCTCGTGTTCGTTTAAATCTTCCCCAAAATTTTTCAATTTTAGATTGATCACTTCATATACAGATGCTTATAGTACACCGGGTTTCCGAGTTTCTGGGTTTTCAAGTTTCCGAGTTTCCGAGTTTCCAGGTTTCCGAGTTTCCGAGTTTTTGGGTTTCCGAGTGTCATATAGAAGTACAAATTGTATGGCCATTATTTGGTCGCCGCATTTGATACTCTTACGATCGCTTATGAGTTATAGCGTCCTCTTCTTCCGATGTTCCGTCACTTGGATTCTAAAGCGCACGTTATATCGATTTTACGTACGTTGTCGTAATACGTTTTCTAGTTCAAAACTATTACCCGTCATTACGTCAATATTCCAGAGTTCGCATCTGGAATCGTAGTGCTCTGACACAAATATTTCTATTCGCACCGGCGGAGTAGCGTACATTCATTTTCGTTATGCCGTAGTTTCTAACTATTCTTCTTTCATCCGATGATAAGATGCGTGAAAGGACGAATATATATTCGAGTTATCTGCCTCCATCAATCTGCAGACATGCAGACCCGATTATGCATAGAAATATCGGGTAGCATCATTAGGTAATAATGCGCCTCAGGCTCATCTAAGGTGGCTCAATATAGTTATTCCTAACTTTGTTGCCTTTTACGACAAGAAGGGCAATGAATTGCTGCAATATTCTATAAACCGTTCCTGTAGGGCGTTGGATACAGGAGATCATCTGTATTCTGGCGGAATTATTGCATTTCTGTACTCACAATGGAATTCTTCAGAATGCTTCTGAACCTCAGGTACAGGTAAAGGAATTAGAGAAAATGCCGAGAAATATAGAAAGAATTCCCAAATAAGTTCTGGCATCAGCGAGCTCAATAAAAATCAACGTCACACTTTATGGACTATGGACAAAACGGGGTGGACAAAAATACTTATCTCTTTACTAGAACAAGCAATATTTCCAGCAATGAGAGAGTGAGATTCTTGTCAAATCTCAAAAATTGACAAACCACCAGTCCAGCTATCGTCGTTAAGACTCGTATGCATGTCGAAAACAGTAAGTAAATTTCTAAAAAAGGCTTTTCACGCGATACACTGGACAGTACACCACACCAGACACTAAATTGTTTCAGGTAAAATTAAGCAACACTCATGGCATACAAGAAATATGTTTTACTGTGTGTGAAGTAAATACCTGCAATTAGATGCAAAGGAGGCAAAAACCAGTATAGCAGGAACTAGGCATTTTTTTCTCAATAACTTTACGAAATATCGAAGTGTCAAATTACCTCCTCTCCTATGCAAAACAGGAGCAGATGTTCTTTTAAAATCATTCCTAGGACCTGTTCGATGCATTACTAACAATATGCTAACCAAGAATAGTGGACATCATTAATTGATTTTCTGATGATACCGCAGTTCTACAGCGTGAACATATTCGAAAACCACAAAATAGGAACGCTCCTTATGCAACAAAGTTGTCATTCTACTAGCACAGAGCTAAAACCTGGCATTATAAACCTCAGGACGCTGATGGAACGCAGGACATTGAAGCAATTATTTAAACTGCTGCATAAGCGAAAATCCAATCAAGCAGTTGCTGTAGTATCCAGGCTAATGGTAAATATTGAAGGAATTAGGCAACCGATAAGAAATCAGCTTGTGATGGTCAGCTAATCGATCCTAATGTACGCCGGTTTTCCATGGACCCAAGCAAAAAATAACTTTTTGGAGACGTACGAATACATGAGAAAAATAAACTTTTTCTAGAGGAGAACGGTCCTGGATGATGCAATCAGTTTAATGGCCGTGTGAGTGTCTATTGACCTGGGGATCACAATATCGGACATCATAGAGGAAAGTCATTAGATAAACTGTCCAGATAATATGGGAACGACGATAAGATACTTCAACAAATGGACGATATACATACAAACTGCTGCCCAACATCAAAGTTTTAACCAGCAGAAAACAATTTTACTCCAGACAGCTCCTATCGGGACATAAAAGCGTTCAAAAATATCCCCATCGATACTCGTATACCATCCCAAAAAAACCATTTTCATTGTGAAGCCGAATATTAAAAGACTGGGTATATTCTGCTGGACTACAGAGAATATGAAGCAGCTGGAAAGGCTTTGGAGAGATAGATAGGTTTTGTCATGAGCCTCCAAAGATTTATAATTTTTATGTTATCGACGAAGAGGACATTGAAGACAATAGTGTCATTAAAAGCATTATAAAAGCAAGAGTGGATTTATTGTATAATAAAACATTGGAACATAAGAAGAAAAAGTCATTATATCCAAGCTTTTTTAAATGAATACCATGTGTGGTATTGCCATATGAAGCAACAGGATAGGCACAGCTTATAGTGGTGCATAACTTACGAGAGCGGAAGCGTATCCATTAAAGATTTCACCCCTTCTTGCGTATCAAAAAAAGAAATATATTCTCACAGTCATGGATACTGAAGGAATATTTTGTTTCAGAATGGATACTACATATATGTAGCACACTATAGTATTATTCTCAGATATATATTACAGTGTGCTTTAGAAAGCATTAGTTATGGTGTCATACCAGAGATTAGTCATTTTATTTGAACTAAATGCAAGCAATTATCTTTGTTATTCCAAAATCCAAAGCCGAATGCATGTATCATTATCAATTCAAATAAATCATTACGTCTGCCAGTGATTATGGAGTTCTGTCCGCTGAAGCATGCCTCTGGTTATGTCTATATTTCCATTCCAAAGACTGCACTATGTCAAGAAATCTCTCGATTTCTGGCAGCCAAACACTGAAATTCATGAACAGGCGATTTATTTGACTAAAACACGTAAGCTTATCTTTTACTAGAATAATAATTAAAGCCGTCCTATGAGCCGATGTATGTATCTGCTATGCAAATGATTAATGATGGCGCCGCTGTGAAGCTTGTTAATTACAACAGTCAGGGTACTCCTATGGTATCCATCATCGTCGACTGAAAATGCTTACACTTAAGACAAATACCAGAGAACGAGACAAGGTTCACAAAAATTTCTTCTACAGAATAACGCCTTCATGAATGCTGATCGATTTTTGAATTTCTTTTCTCTTTGTATCACAACCCAATGACGTTGTAGAGATTAAAGAGAGATAAATTAAAAATACTCGAGCGCTTAATTTATTACAGTATTTCAGACAGCAGATATTCCCATAGATACGGGTGATATATATCCGGTATCGCTAAGAGTATTTGAGATTCCTCCGTCGCCCTGTGGTTATGTGCTAAAGTGTCATAACAAACCGCTGAGTGAATCAGAACGTGGGCTGAAAGCAAGCCAAAAGACTGAACTATTCGAAACTTTTGCACCGAAAATTATACCGTATCTGGCAGCACTTGGTTAATCGAAAATCTATCGCGTGATCCAAAGTAATTTCAAAGCATAATTGAACAGGTTTATGCATTTTTCAGATTTTTTTTCTCTTTTTCTTGTTCGAGTTATCTGTTCGTGATTTAGATTTCGTTTTAGGAATGAGTGTTTGCATTTGGCTTTGTAATTTTACTTTGGCAATACTCGTACTCCTATACCGTTGTATCAGTGTCACGAACAATTTGTCAAAATTAAATCATGTCAAATGGTATTTTTGTTAGTTTTTTTTTTTTTTTTGCTGATGGTGCAAATGTTGTTTTTGTCTTTTGTAATGTCAACAGTTTGTGCTTATTGTGAGGTTGGTTTAGAAGTTACATTCAGTTCAATCAGTTGACTGAGGAAGGGAGGCATAAATCAAATTTTGCAATCACTTTAGGGTGTGTGCTTTATTAGAAAAGTTTCGTTTCATGGTTGCGGTCTACAAAGAATTTTTTTTTTTTTTTGTGAGCAGAAGGCCTGCCGATGACATTCCTTTTTTCGAAAGAAAATTGGGAAATGATTTTGATGGTGCCTTTGATTGATATTCGTAAGGAATGAGGATTAAAGCTTCAATGGTATTCTATAAGTAGTTTGCCATAGAGACATATGCACTACAAAAGTCTTAATGTGATGGAAGATTAAACATAGGTAATATGAAGATCCAAGCTTCTGTCGTCTTAGACGACTAGGACAAATAAAGCGGATGGACACCAATGTTAGAGTCTTTGAATCTAACCAGGAGATCAACACATTAAAGGAATGGCGCTTACAAATAGAGCAGGATCTCAACCGACTTAGAATGTGAAATTTAAGGCAATTAGCTATAGATTAGCTAAGGGAGGCTTGTTGGTTGGAACTGAGTTTGAAACTGTAGTGACTGTATCTTAGTAAGTAAGTGAGTAAGTAACATAGGGTTCAAACTCTCACAAAAAAATTCGAAGGCAACAATGAACAAAGATATTCAGTTTTCTCATTATTAAGGCATCTCCCGAAAACTATTGCCCACCACCACTTTAATTTCGTTTCACTTTCCAAGTTACTTAATCAAACCTTTTAACGAAGATGCAAGTGAGCTGAGTAACACAGCAGGTAGTAGCTGGTCATCGTTTGTGATGGGAAATGAAGAATTCGACCTTCACTGTTAGTGGGCACTGGCAAATACACCGAATCGTTGACAAACAGTGACAGTAGTTTTTTATACCAGAAATTGAAAAAAAAAATAATTACACGCTCGCCAAAAACTTCAGACCTGACTTCATTCATGTTGACGAGCATGGGGAGAATGGTCGAGCTCTATGTGAACAAAACTGCTTTACGAATGTATCTTCATTCTTAGATGCTCTCTAAAGTAGAAGAGCATGCCAGAGTGCGCTTCAAAATCTCGTAGGCAGATTTGAAGACGTACTCAACATCAACATTAAGTGTGGTTTCGACCACGCTAGATAACATGAGGTAGTTTTAGTTTTTGTAGTTTTGGGGACAAAAGCAATACTAGTGAATAGGATTCCGACTCTGGCTCGTATGTTGCTTTATTCATAGCAACTTAACGCTTTCAATGTTTGGTATTCCAGTTTACATCAGTTGTAACAAATGGATGGACAACATTGTGGGCCTATATAACTTAGTATTCGAATTCGGAAAAGAAAACTTGATGGTAATTGGAGACTGCTGTTAAAAGTGGAGCCGGAGTTTTTAACTGGGTCAATTTACGAGAAAAATTGTTAGTGATGGGAAAAAAATATTGAAATGTGTAAGTCGTTTAGATTTACGGCATTAAATGGACGAACTCTAAGTGATAATCAGCGTAATCTGACCATTTTTAGAGGCACAGAATGCTCAACTACTGATTACGGCCTTGTACGTGGAAAACAGTTTGAATCTGTGATTGATTTTTACGTTAACGAAATAACCCATTCTGACCACCATCCAACAACTGCTACGATTACCCTAGAGAAACATTTAAATCCTTCCATAACAGAGACAAGGTTATAACCAAGTGTTGTGTACAGCGTAACAAATGGCGATGAGGAAATTTTTAGGATAGACCTAGATAATGGAAGGAAGATGCTGAGCTAACAGCAATAGTGGATGGAGAAAATGCTGAAGTCTAACACAGAATTCATGGAGCGCATGATCAAAGGATATCAAACGGCACCCACTGCCATACCACCATTTCGTGCTTTCGACGTTGAAAATTAATCATGGGTTAGCTACTTATTCCAATTAAATCAACACTTTTCGACAAACTCCCTTACAGACGATAATCTCTTCAGGGCGCATTTTCTTTCAAAATACGGAAATCACATCAACGAATCTCTGTAGAATATATTCGCTTTGAAAAATGTAAGTACACACTCTTTCAAAGATCTCACTACGAAACTAACTGGGCATTTACAATCAAAACTAAACGTACTGTCTTCGAAGTGCAAGTTTTTGCGACAAAAAATGATTGCAGGTCAGTCATGTGTAGTATGGATTGCTGATTTGAAAGGTCTAGCCAGAGACTGCGGTTTTGTTTCTACGAAGGAAGGCTGTCACACATCTTACTCCGATAACATGATAAGAGACTTGCCAGACCCAAAAATGGAAGAAATTGAGGAATTAGTCACTGCATACAAATCAACACAGACGGCATTAGAAATTTTGAAGGCAACCACGAGTTCCACGAAGCAAGCAATCGCTGATATCCATCAGATAAAGCAAAAGGGTTTTCAAAGATATCCAAGTAAGTACAATGAACATTTTCTCCCCCGTAAATCTTGCCCTAAGTGTTTTATTCACCATGGCCGAGGTCAATGTAGACACATTGATTCTGTGTGTGATAACTGCAATCGGCGTGGCCACATTAGCAGTGTGAGCATGTCAGTAACTCAATCTGTTACTACAAATCGAGCACAAGTCCGCCAAAGATCTAGAAGTCTTGAAGACGCACAAACAATCAAAGTAAGCGAGGTAGTAAGATAAATACTTAATTTCAAAACAAACAGTATGATTCAACTAACTCCGTTAACACGGAAGAAGTTTCAGATTTTTGTATCGCTTCACGTAAATCGGCGCCTACTAAATTTCTAGCTCGATATAGGTATCACTTATTCGTTGGTTGGCCTAAAGGGATACCACATCCTAGATAATCCCCCGCTGGGAGCCAACGTTTCACGCATTAAAGGCTTATGGTGTGCCGGTGAAAGGCATTATAAAAGTCCCCGTACGTTGGAAAAGCAAAACGGTTGATTTTTTTGTTGCTAGTCGTCAACAGTGTTTAAGGTTACAATATAATGGGACTAGATTGGTTTGAAGCTTTAAATTTTTAAAATTTGTTTCTCTACACTGCAAATTGCCGTTAATACTAGAGACCAACTCGTTTTAGAAGCAGCATCGCTCTGTAAAAGGCATACAGTAATTTTCAAGCCTGAACTCGATTGCAGCAAAGTGGTTGTGGGACAACTCACACTCAAGCCAAACGCCCAACCAAACTATTTTAAATATCGCCTGGTGCCGTTTGCTCAAAAATAAGGCGTTCGGAATGAGATCGGCCGATTACGAAATTTGGATATTCTACGTCCTGTCGAGATGAGTCAATGGGTAGTATCGATTGCGGTGGTAAGAAAGAAAGTACAACGGAAGCCTGCGAATTTGTGGCGATTTCAGAATCACGATCAATTTACAGCTGGATATTTACCGCCATCCTGTCCTTCGCATACATGAGCTATTTTACAAATCACAAGGTGGATGGTATTTCATGAAGATGGATTTGTTAGATGCATACCACCAAATTCCATTGGACGATTAGTCGAGGAAATTGTGTGTGATAAACACTAAATTTGGACTTTTTGAAAAGCAACGACTACAGTTTGGAACTTCCAGCTCCACAGGAATTTTTCAGAGATACATGTATCAGTTGACAGTTGTCATAGAGTTTTGTGTGTTCTATCTTGACGACATAATTGTGTCCGGTCGAAGGAATGCTGAACATTTACAAAACCTGCAAACTTTACTAGAGTGCCTGGAAAAGCACGGCCTATATAGTATTGCCGACTCGATAAATGTAAATTTGCGGAAAGGGAGATCGAATATTTGGGCAACATAATTGACGGATCTGGTATTTGTCCCTCTAAATCACGAGTTGAGGCCATTCAGAAGCTACCTGAACCCAAAAATATAAAGAAACTGGAAGCGATCCTAGAAAAATTAAATTATTCAAACCAGTTCATTGAGAACTTCGCTCAACTTACTTCACCTCTTAATAAACTGTGTTCGTCCAGCGAACATTTTGTATGGGAAAAGCACGAACAACGAGCTTTTGAGCAATTTTTAAGAAGTCATACTGAGGGTGTCCAAATTGGTACATTTTAGTAATGATTTACCAATTACACTGGCCGCGGATGCATTGTCACACAGTATTGGAGAGATGCATATATATCAAAATGGAAGAGAGAGACTGAAAGCATTTGCGTCTAAGACATTGGATGAAGCACAAAAAAAGTATAGCCAAATTGAGAAAGAGGCTCTGTCTATAATCTATGGGGTAAAATAATTTAATCAATACTTGTTCAGCCGACAGTTTGAGCTAATCACTGATCATCAGCCCCTTGTTTTGATATCAGCCAGAATAAGAAATTAGCTTAGATGACAATTTAACGTCTTCAACCTTGGGCCATTACATTGAGGGATTACATTACACGATTCGCTACCGTCCAACAACACAGCATGGGAACTCGGATTGTCTTTCGCGTTTGCCAGTCGGACCCGATGAAGAATTCGACCTCTCAGAAGAATAGTGCCAGCAAATGCATTTTAGATGATTTTCTTTTGAATCTAATTGCCTTCCTACGAAAATGGGGTGACTGTGGTGTAGTGGTATATGCATAGACTCTTCAAGCAGAAGATCGCGGGTTCGAATCCCGTGCGAGGCAATTTTCTGAAAAAGTCTTTTCATGGAATTTGTATGTAGTTATATGTAAATAAATCCAGTCGTCGTCAACTCTGACATGAAGGCATAACACTGATGTTGGAGTGGTTGCTGGCGGGGCTAAATGGAACAAACTAACAACTATCACGTACTGAGATCTACTGGTTGAGGGTGCACTGGCTCATCCCGTTCAGTTAGACAACCACCTCTGGGAAAAATATCGAAACCTAATGCACCTGTGTTTCAAACTACTACACCATCCGCCCGCGCCCTGGTAAAAAGCCAGTAAAAGGGTGCACTTGGTGCACGCGCGGAATTATAAAAAAAAACAAAAGCAGGTAGTTGCTTTGCACTAGTAGGCCAAAATAACATATAAAAGAGAAGCAAAAAAGGTACTTTCAACACTAGACTTTGAAGCATGCCGGAGTCAAGGATTGTTGTCCGTTTTGGATTCTTGCCCGAATCGTCAATGATTCACTTTTCGCATGGTGTATTCAAACTGCAGCATCTGTACTGGATGATCATTTTGAACAATTGCTGAACCCACCCTGTAGCACGAAAGATTTGCATTATGCACTTCCTTCCAAGAGAGTTGACCGTACCATTTTATTGCAAGATGTTTGTAGAGTTCTACATCGATGCAACTTAAATAAGGCACGAGGAGAAGATCGTGTCCCTTACGAATTTTTCAAATATGCGACCAACGAATTCCTGGAAAAGCTAACAGGTATCTATAATTTCATTTTTTAGGATCAGAAAAAAAAAAAAATTGTTCTCTCATATAAAAAAGGTAGGGATATCTGACCACAGAAATATTGTTCCTGAACTCTCAGTATTGGAACTCCTTACGGGAACTAATTTAGAACGTCTAAAAGAGTGAGTAGAGGCAAAACAAGGCATAAGTAGGTCAATGTAGCGAGTTCTAAGCTGAGTTCAGGAAATCTATTTTACCGTGGACAAACTAGACAAGGGCATTTGAAGGTGGCTTTTGACTTTTTTGACATAATGACGCTCTTTTACAAGCTAAGTACTCTGGGGGTGTCAACAAAATTATTTAAACATACGCAAAGCCTTTACAAAATACATCGTAGTATGGGATGTAATCGGCATGTTAGGGGTGTTTTTGTTCGCTGAGACCAAGATAAAACTGCTCCTATATGCTGATGATATTGCTATTTTGTCGGAAACACCGACGATTATGAAAATTATGATTAATAAATTAGAGAACCTGCAGTTCAATAGCGCTAGTTCCAAAATAATGGTATTTTGAAATGGAACTGGTCGCTAAACAAGTAATAAGGAATAGAAATGGCAAGACGAAGCACAAGAGAATGTGAAGGTGTATGAATATCTCTTATTATAACACCTTGTCTAAATTTTAATAAACATATGCAAGGAACACTAAAAGAAGCCAGAAGTGCAATAGATTGCAGCGTGAAAGGCATACTTTGTAAAAGGAACGATACAGTAAGCACAAACTACGAAGTAGCAAGATCTATCATGTGGCTCAAGGAAGGGATATTTTTCAGTACGACGAAGCTGAAGATTTATCTAAAAGCGGCAGGTTACTGCAGATGTCTTGGAGGGAGCAACTAGGGTTTGCTTGAGCCGGGCTAACTAACTATGCCTTGATCGTACTTTACTTGAGAAAATTGAAAATTGTTTTTGCATTGCATCATCAATATCACCTTATTAAAAATTTGATTTCTGTTTGATTCATATAAATTTCATGTAATGCTGGACTGTATTTAGGCATTCGCAATATGTCTCGTTTACTCAGGATTTTTCCTCTCGGGATGCGTATGCTAGACGAACACATTTGTATTCATTTACTTTGCCTAGGTGATTTGTCTAAATAATTGACAGCTCGGAAACGGAAACGAAGTGTTGTATTTTTCTCCAATTACAAGATAAGTGAAGCAAGTTACATACAAATATCTACACACCTACAAACTAGTACGTGTTTCAATCTGTGAGATAGAGAAATCAATTGCCCGTATCAGCAGTGAGCTTCTGTTATCCATTCTCCTAGAAGAAGGAGGAGACACATACATATACATCACCAAGAACATCTCCTAAAATGGTCCTGTGGCAAATTAATCAAAAATATTCATACCATCTTCAGTCCGCCCATGTAGGAGTATTCCTAGACGTACACGTACACTTGGAAAAGTTCGAATATAAATGCAATAACCTGGAGGGTACTATCACACATCATCCCCACACAAATCACTGTACACGCACTGTGTTTGATTTCAAGGATAGGAATGGTCACCCCAGGTAGGTTATTGTATCAATCATTCTGAATTCAAAACAATTAGGCTAATATTGGTATTAAACTGGAATCCCTTTCAAAGCTGATGGGTGGCAGGAGAACGAGCACTGAGCACTACCACCGAACCCACATTCAAGCCCTCTAACTCAACCCAAAGCGATCAGAAATTCCAGTCGATGCAATAAATTAATGTCACATAATCTGTCAGGATTTGTTGCAAAAGGACGAGTAGACTTCAACTACAACTACGACTACGTCTCTGTGCCTATGTAGAGCCACCATCAAATCGGGTATGAAATGAGATTTCTGAAGGTTCTTGTGGTGGTTTAATAATGTAGAATGTCACCGATTTGGATGCTGATGCTGGCATATTACGTGTCCTGGACTGGCTCCATTTCGGAATACATACATTCTTGGCCACATCGTCATGATATCACATCCGGATGTTATGCTCTAGTTTGCTTGTGTTTTAATATCTTAAAGATGTCTCTATGGAATGTTACCGTTTTGAAAGGATGTTTTTCGGGACAAGTGACAGTCCTCTTTATTGACATTTATTTGTAAGCAGGCTCAGCGTAAAAGGATTCTTGTTATATGCCAATGCTTGGGGAATGACACTCTTGAATTGAGATACTCAATATTATGGTGAAATGGAAGAAGACAAGTGTAAAGGGGGCAGCAGCTTATATAATTAGAGAAATTGCATTGAATTTGGATAAGTCCTGAAATAACTGCATTTGCTATTTGTGTTTTGGCCTACGTCTTCTAGCGTAGATGTTGGTGGTGAACTATTGCAAAATGTCTAACCTAATGACTGCAAACTGGTAAGAGAGATTTAAGTGATACAAGGTTGATAAGTTTGATTGGATGGGACTTTGTTGTGGTAATGGATTTTACAAGTAATTCATTGCATAAGAGCACTCTTATGTGTTTTTAATCAAGAGGACAGCTTATTAACTATGATATATGGTTTGTCAGTCAACAGTTACAACCTCATATCAGATGATATATAGATATTGCTGGCAGTAGTTGAAAGATACCATAGAGTCGCACATGTTTGTGGAAACTCTAAAACCACTTCCCAGGAACCTGAAACTATTCGATATATTTTTGGCTTAAATGTATCTTTTATGCAGAATATTTTCTATGTCGTCAGATAGACGCATTTTAAGACCTCTCAACTCTCCTTTTCCCTCAACAATAATACTGAACTTGTCGCTATGAATCAGACAGTGATTGCAACGATTCTGAAGATGCTTTATGCGGAAGTTCATCAAGTTAAACACAAATTATCCTTACTTTTGTGTTAGCCGTATTGTTGCCAAGTTAATGAGAAAGGATTAAATCTTATACGAGTTCGATCAAATCTTTTAAAAAAGTTTGTTATAACCTACCCCATATCGTAATAAGACCAGTTTCTTTACTCATGTACTTCTTGAACTTAATCATAGATTTACAAATTTGTAGATGCTTTCCCGATAGTGCCATCAGCTTAGATATCGATGAAAGCATTTGACTGAACGATAACTCTAGTGACACTATGAAAACGGACTGTGAGTTCAGTTCGAAAGCCACAAGATCACTTTGCAAAATTCAACTCCAAACAGCATCTCCCATAAGAAACGTTGCACTTTGATATTCGTCCTGAACTGTTTCCTAAGAGTAACACTTTATATAAGATTATTGGGCGTCGGGAAGTTATCTTTTTTATTTTTGTCCATTGTAGTGCTTGCAAGTTCTTTAATTGGAATTTTTTAATCTTTCGTGGTGCTTCGCTCATCACTCTCACAGCAGCTGTAGCAGGAATCTGTGGCACTTAGTCAAGATTACAACCAATTGTATTCTGCCTTAAATTCTTGAATTAACTTGGAAGTGACGATGTTTTTAATGAATTTTCACAATATAGATACAAAATTTCATTGGTATCAGGATTGCTTATTTCTCCGCTTGAATTTCTCCTATCATTTTCGAACCGTCCGTCAAACCCGATTATCTTCTTTCCTGGCTCAAATTCTGTTCGGAACCATTCCTGAACACCTTTGCAACACTAAAAGTTCTGGCGTCATTGAATCAAACGGTTTGTCCATCATCAAACAAGAGTCAAAAGGGTGTCGGCGTGCAAAATTATCGAAAGTCCAGTGCATATTGCACTAAAGACTACATCGTTTTTAAAAGAAAACGGTTTCGAGAGTTCAGTCCATGATACGAATATCTAGGGGACGGAGACTCATTAGTGCGTATGAAGCAGAGTTAACCATTCTAGGGAAAGTTCCCTAGCAGCAGAGACAGACCGTTCTTAAGGGACTTCTTTAAAGCATTTTCCTCCAAACAACCCCTGCTTAGGTTATATTTAGTCTTATTATAGCCGTGTAGATCCAGAGAACCCTCCCGGGAGACAAGAACAATATGTTGCCAAAAGCTACTTCACATTTCCAGTCTAAGTGATTTGACCCTTTTGAAGACTCAGCTAGTTTCACTGAGTATTTCAATATTTTCCTAAAATTCTTAAATGTCTTCAAAATCCAACTGTTTAGAAGTTTACTGGTTTATTAACGTAGTCCTTGCAAATCTTTGTTCCACCATAGAACAAGTAATCGGCAGCAATTTTTCCTTAGTTAGAATAGTTGATGAAAGCAATATTCAGGTTCTGAGCAGGTTCCTCTTCCTTTTGTGCCATTCATTCCGTTATGGCCGTATTTGTCGAGCTCCCTAAAGCATGTCCAGTTCGTTTATTTTCGAGTTCCTGCACGTCAACAAGGATTTCAAATTTAATGTACCTGTAATATGATATGCGAAATTTCGACATGCTTTCAAGCTTTCTCGAGACGGTATTATGAGGTCCTTCAGATGATTGCCTTTCAAGTTGGATTTACTGCTGCATCAAAAAATATTCTGTGTACTAGCGTCGCAGGACATGATAAGTTCCACCGCACTAGTATCACAGTATTTACTGAATCCGTCTACTACCATGGTAACGATAGAATCGAATCATAGGAAAAATAAACCGCCGCAACGAAGAATATGTGCCATTCCCTGTTCATTTTGCAATTTATATCTGCGGGACCTAAGTCCTGGTCGCTGTTGATTCTTTTTTGATGAGATAAGGGTGATTTAATTACAAATAGGCAGGTCATCAGACTCTCAGATCGTGAAAGTCCTTGAATATCCAGAGCCACAAATACATTTTTTCACATTTGTTCTGTTTTACACGTTGATATCCATAAAGCGACCTGGCTGGCTCGTGATAAACAGAATCTTAACTAAACTCATTGTATTGCGATCGACGCAAGTCCACTCTCCTAGTGTTTTCCGAGCAGTTAACATCGACTTGGACCACTACCTCGTTGTAACCAAGGAACGGATAGGTTATGTACCATAATGAGGAAGTTAAACTTAATGATCGAGTTTCCCTCGAGAATAACATTGCCACCAGAATCGAATGCGGAAAGCCAGAGGAATCACTGGAATGAGGAATCACCAAAAAGCAGTCAGAAAGGGCACCTCAGCTGTAACGTATTTTAACCTCCTCTAACAAAAAGCCCGAGCTGTGTACAAACATTTTAAGGGTACATAAATCCCTCGAGCGCCTATCAGGAAAGTCCACCATAAATCAAAATCTCATATTACTGCAGATCCTGGAAAAAGCCCGGGAGTTGAAAATCTACTCCACATCTTTATCGATTTTAAAGTCGCATATGACAGCATCTATGCATGAAGAACTATATACACACTGTCTGACTCAAACTGCAAACCAACTTCAAACGGTTCATGACAGTGATTTCAAATTTTGACACATGACAGATAATTTTATTATTTACTGAGATTTGCGTCTCAGTTATGTTGAAAATTTTTTTTCCGCGATGAAATTCAAACGTGATAGTGTGATTGCTTTGTATTTAGCTGTAAAACCACAAGTAGCTATCGTTAGAGACCTCCAGCACCTCAACGTGAATAAATCATTTGTGTCTCGAACCATAGCTCGTTACCGTGATACTGGCAGCGTTGCAAAACGCCATAGAGGTGGTCAAAAAAAAACAGCAACATCAGCAAAAATGGTTCGGAAAGTGAAGGCTCGCATTGAGCGAAATCCGCGACGAAGTGGAAGAAAAATGGCTCGTGAGCTCAACATATCGTTGGAATGGATGCAACACGGTTGAGCTAGGGCTCGAGCCATCGAAGTTTCAAAAAGCACACGATCTTACACTGCAACAGAAAAGAGTTAGAGTCGAAAACGCGAAGGAGTTGCTACGCTTGCACGAAAGTGGTGAGTTTGCGAATTTTGTTTTTTCTGATGAGTAGCCATTTGTTATCGAGCAATATGTCAACAAACAAAATGATCGAGTATATTTGCCAGAGAGGTCCTTCGAAAATGTACACCTTCGGACGGCCACCAGAAAGCAGGCAGCACCGATGGTGATGGTTTGGGCCGCCATAACCGCCGATGGCCGTTCTCCGCTCGTATTTTTGTACCGTGGCGTCAAAATTATGCAAACCCGTTGCATTTCTCTGTCTAGGGTATTTTGAAGGCGAAGGTTGGCACTAAAAAATACCAAAGTTTGGACCACCTCAAACAAGAACTTCGCCGGAAATTGGTCAAAATACCGCAGAGCCACTTGTGTGCAGCGTGTGATGCTTTCTTCGGCCTTCTCAAGGCCATTGTTCGCGCCAAAAGGTGGACATACTGAAAACTACTGATAGAATTTGAAAATTGTATTTTCCAAAATTTTTTGCTTTGGAACAATAAAATTTATCAAAAAACAAAAAGATTATAGCATTTTAAAAAGTTGCAGTTCGAGTCAGGCAGGGTGTAGATCCATCACGAGTTTTGGCATCCCTGCCAAAACGGTTACTCGCATATATATAGGGTTTTCTAATAACGACTTGACAACACTTTTTTTTAAATAAAAGGCAAACCATTTGAGATATTTCAAAAACTTTATTATTGGCTTGAAGTACAATCAAAATATTTATGAATGGAAATCGACTTCGTTCATATGGCCACCGCGGGCACGTTTGCAGCGGTCGATTCATTGGACCCAATTTTCAACGACTCGACAACACATTTCGGCCGAAACGGCCGCTATTTCGCGTTCAATGTTGGCTCTGAGCTCTTCCAACGTCGTCGGCGTGTTGGCATAAACCAATGACTTATGTAGCCCCACAGAAAATAGTCAAGCGGCGTTAAATGGCACGAACGAGGCGGCCAATCGACTGGCCCATGTCTTGAGATAACACGCTCACCATACTTACTCTTCAATAAATCGATTGTAGCGTGTGCTGTGTGGCATCATCCTGTTGAAACCACATGTCGTCCCAGTCCTTATCTTCCAATTCAGGCCAAAAATAATCGGTGATCATGGCGCGATAACGCTGACCATTCACAGTCACGTGACGATCGAAATGACGAAAAATATGGCACAATAACGCCGCCGGCATGCAAACCGCACCAAACAGTTATTTTTTGTGGATAAAGTGATGATTCATGAAGCACATGTGGGTTTTCACCCGACCAATAACGCATATTTCGCTTTTTGACGAACCCATTGAGCCAAAAATTAGCTTCGTCACTGAAGATGATTTTGCGACTCCGAATATCTGTAGAAAATTTTTATAATTTGCAGACGTTGCTCGTTAGTGTACTTTTCCATGATGAAAATGTTGAGTTCACTGATTAAATTGACAGCGACAGTTTGATAATTAGTGAATGAGTGCGTTCACAAATTAAATTCAAAGTTGTCAATTCCTTCTGAAAACCCTATACTATATTTTGGAGAGAGCAGAACAGATCTAAATCAGAAGGCGCGAGGTCTGGAGAGTACAATTGGAGCTGCATAACTTTACAGCCAAATGAATTCAGCTTTTGTTTTGTTACTAAAGCTGTGTGTGGTTTGGCGTTGCCATGATGAAAAATAACGCCCTTCTTATTGGCCAACTCTGCTCGTTTTTCCTCCACTGCCTGCTTCAAAGTATCGAGCTGATAGGAATATTCAACGACAATTATTGTGTGATTGCGTGGAAGCAACTCGAAGTAAAGGACACTTTGCTAGTCTCACCAAATGATCAACACAACCTTTTGGGACGCAAATATTGTTTACTGCAATGTTTCACCTGGAGCTCACCATGACCTCTTATGCTGAATGCTGGTAAAAACCACTCATTTTTCGTCTCCGTAACCACACCATTCAGGAAAGCCCCAGGCGATTTCCATCTCAACAAAGACTTACAGAACATTATGCAATCTATAATTTTTCTTTCATTGAGTTCGTGAGGAACCCAAACATCCACCTCTTTGGACATTCCAAGCCTTTTCAGCCTCTGTGAAATGGTTATATGGGAGATGTTAAGCCGTTGAGCGATCTCCCGTGTGGTCAAATGCCTGTCAGCGGTAACTTGAGCCAAGATTTAATTATTATCTGTGGTGGGTGGATGTCTATAGCAAACAGCATCTGATGCTTTGACACCTTTTTTAAAGGAAAAAAAAAAATATGCCGAAAATGCACTCTCTTATCCTCCATTTGAAAAAAAAAAAAAAAAAAAATGTTGAGCACTTAAAACACGTCCGATCAAAACAAATTCTCGTAACAATGTAAAGGATAACCCTCTTTATTGGAATAAACCACAAAAATTTCATAGCGGTGTACCCAGAGATTTTCTGAAACGATAAACACTGCTTTCAGGAAAAAAAACCGCAGAACTTATTGTACAACCCAATATAAACGACGGACAATCCCAGTTCTGCTTTACGTCGCAGACATGTGGACACTGACGAAAGCACATGTAAATGCTCCCCGGCGCTTCAAGGGAAAGGTTCTTCGCGTAATTTTCGGTCCTATTTGCATCAATGAAGAATGGGGAAAATATTTCAACAGCGAATTGCTTAGCGATACCGACCTCGCTTAGACGGCTACGTCAATTTGGGAGCATGAACACCTGCGTCCCGGCCTGAAAAGTTTTCGTCTTTTACCCAGAGCGACAACACAGAAAACGACAACCTCATCCCATCTGGGACAAAGAAGTGGAGGTTGACCTCAGCCAACTTTGTGTGCATGACTGGAGGCAGCATTTAATTGTTTGGAGAGAAGCTTTGCCTAAGCCCACAGGAGACAGGACCTCTCATTAGCTATAAAATTAACTTTTCAGTTTATTTAGTATCAAGTACAGGGTTCCAGCTAGCTGGGTGAGCACATTATTCTAAGAGTCGCAGTCCTCCGGTTAAACACAAAAATTCTACGATTTTTCTGGCTCATATATAGGGTTTTCTAATAAAGACTTGACAACTTTTTTTTTTAAATAAAAGGCAAACCATTTGAGATATTTTAAAAACTTTATTATTGACTTGAAGCACAATCAAAACATTTATGAATGGAACTCGACTTTGTTCATATGGCCACAGCGGGCACGTTTGCAGCGGTTGATTCGTTGGACCCAACTTTCAGCGACTCGGCCACACATTTCGGCTGAAACGGCCGCTATTTCGAGTTCAATGTTGGCTCTGAGCTCTTCCAACGTCGTCGGCGTGTTAGCATAAACCAATGACTTAACGTAGCCCCACAGAAAATAGTCAAGCGGCGTTAAATCGCACGAACGAGGTGGCCAATCGACTAGCCCATGTCTTGAGATAACCCGCTCACCATACTTACTATTCAATAAATCGATTGTAACGTGTGCTGTGTGGCTTCTGTCACCATCCTGTTGAAACTACATGTCGTCCAAGTCTATATCTTCCAATTCAGACCAAAAATAATCGGTGCTCATGGCGCGATAACGCTGATCATTCACAGTAACGTGACGATCTTTATCGTCAACGAAAAAATATGGCCCAATAACGCCGCTGGCATGCAAACCACACCAAAAAGCTATTTTTTGTGAGTGAAGTGGTGATCCACGAAGCACATGTGGGTTTTAACCCGACCAATAACGCATATTTTGCTTATTGATGAACCCATTGATCCAAAAATGAGCTTCGTCACTGAAGATGATTTTGCGATGAAATTCATCATCTTGGCGCATCTTCTCCAAAACCCAATCGGAGAACGTACTTCGCTTCAAATGGTCCATCGCCTTCAATTTTTGAGTCAGCTTGATCTTGTATGGGCGTAAACCAAGATCCTTACGCAAAATACGCCATAATGTGGTCTGAGCGATGGCCAATTCTTGAAAACGCCGTGGAATTGACTGATTTGGATAGTTTGCTATGTCTGCTATACGTCTGAATGGCAGCGATATTTTCGACACTTCGACCAACCCGTTGTCTCACTGACACGGCAACATCACACAACGAATATGTAGACTCAAATTTTTGCACTAAACTTGTTATTGCCTGTCTACTAGGTTGAGAATTACGACCGAAAATTGGAGTTAACGCTCTTAAAGTTGCAGTCACCGACTCCGAATATCTGTAGAATTTGCAGACGTTGCTCGTTCGTGTACTTTACCATGATGAAGATGTTGAGTTTGCTGAATAAATTGACAGTAACAGTTTGATAATTAGTGAAAGAGTGCGTTCACAAATTAAGTTCAAAGTTGTCAAGTCCCTATTGGAAAACCCTATATTTCCTCGAAACATAGAGGGACCTATAATTTTTTGAAAGACGTTTTTACTACTACGTACACATTATTTTTTCACTTCTTAGTATATGGAGTGGGTATCGATTCCACATATTCTGATGTAGTGATCGCCAAACCTAATCGTAGTAATATACGAATCTATCCTTAGGTTGTGCAGATATATTTGTATGATTTGAACGTTGCAAGCTACTAAAATGTGCTAGACAGCTTAACTTTGAATTCTGAAGCTACAAGGCGCCTAAAATCTAGTGTTGCAAGGGGAAATTTAATTAATAAATATCCGTTCAAAAGCCATTCAGTCTTTGCATCACATTGTCGTAAAGTACTATACATGTCGCCAAGATATCACAATCCGTAGGTTTCAAAATTTGTTAAAGATATTCCGTCCTAGTTCCTATTTCTATATGCCACTCACTTCAAACTCGAAAAAAAGTAAATGCAATATTGCAATCTACCTAAAAGCATCCTTTTTGTACTTTCAGAAAGGACATGTACAGGCAGACTTCTGTGTACTACCCCCGCATCTCAAGAAGATTAACTTTTCTATCTCGTATGCTAAACGAGTAGATAAAACCACAATCCTTTCATTCAAATTTAACAATAGTAATGGAGTTTACGTCCTCCACATGTGCCACCTGACTTAAGTGTCCTGGTACTTTGTTCTCCATATAGTGCCGCCCAAATGGCGTGCGAAGGAAATATTTTATTATAAAATCCCAAGAACGAAACCTTAATGAGCTTCACAATAGCTTAAAGAGTTTTTTTTTTTTTTTTTTTTTTTTCTGTCCACCGGATACGTGTTCACCTGGTTTTTCATAGACATGCTCATTGCAGCAACAATGAAAAAAGTAAAAAATAAAAAAGAAAAGGATTAAATTCCTCTGAATAAAGTCGTTTTTTTAGTTCTCCATTGCTAAATGGGCTGAAAAGCCTCCAACATTAACCGACATACACAGACATTCTACCACATTATATGGACGAAAAACAGAGAAACAAAAGTGAAAGACGAACAAAATTTATGACAAAAGAAAGAAAATAAACAAACATTGAACGACACGCTTAAAAGGAAACAGTAAAAAGGACCTCTAAAAAACAATAGAAAAAAAAAAAAAAGAAAAAAACAAAAACAAACAATAGTGGCTTGTTTGCCTTTGTAGGGCGCATTCTTTTAGGAAAGCGCTTTTCGTGGTTCGTCTGGCTAGAAGAGCCATATATATTAAATATGTCAAAGTGGTTACGTCCTTGCCATTCTTATTGACGTGAGTACAGATACCACTTTTGTTTTCTTTTTTTTTTCGTAAAATTGTTTGGCAAGAAAAACAAGAAACAAAAAAAGGCCACAACACGTTCGAATTGAATAGAAAGTCCTGATTCAATAATGATCCATCAAAGCCTTTAGTAAAGGGTGCCTTAAAGTTAAAAAAAAAAAAAACATCACTTTCCTCGTATAGTGGTGGTACGTAGTGCGTATGTTTAATCCTTCGTCCAACAGAACGTGCTCGGTGACAAATTAAACGAATTTCCCATTACAGCTGCGAAAAAAAGGACAAAATTGACAGCTCCCCCAGTCGATGACCCAGAAAGATTAAGTCCAACCACGACAATTGTGTTTATGATGGAAAATTGAATAGTATGAATAAAGAAGAAAGCAAAAAGTGAATGAAATGAAAATGGGTCCTTAAGATTTTCCATGCAAACTGGCACTTTTCAATTGTTCAATGGAATTAAAGGATTCAGTACAACAGCATTATCATCATCTTCGCTCAGACCAGACTAGACCGCAGCTTTGTGGTCTGTGTAAACCGCTTTATAGTATAACTAAGTGATAATGGAAGTGCAGGGTTGTTTTTTTTTTTTTGTTTTTTTTTGTCATTCTCAATATCTTCTTGCGATTGTCACTGCGATTGCGATGCCAATGGCAATGGATGGTCGTTCTTTCTTTTCGACTATCCAAACAACCCTATGAGGAGGAGGTTATATGGGTTGGAAGAGCCACCGAATCGACAGCAAAGGAATGGAAATTAAATTATCCTTCTTAAAATAAATAAGCTAAGGAAGGGGTTTCTGGGGTGGATTCCTCTTGTTTTTGGTTCCTGCGGTCCCATTCCTAAGTGTAACGCATCCCGTGTAAAAAGTAGTAGTTTGCAGGCACTATAAAGGATCTCAAGAGTCTAGAGGACGGAAGGATTATTTTTCATTTAAATCAAGTAGGAGGTTATTTTATAATCCCAACTAAATGGTTAGCGAAGTAAAAATATTCATCATACTGAATGTTGGAGTATTATTTAGCAGATTGTGGGATGCCCGACGTAAATCATAAAGTCAGCTCATGGTAAGTAGTCTTAATTTTTAGAAGTCTTCCAGAGATCTTTCTGTATCGTGGAAAAATTTAATTTTTAATCTCCTGAATGTGGCCATAAAGAAAAAAGTTAAAAAACAATTCAAACAATCCTTTGGAACAATATATCTACGTAGTCTCCGTAATGCTCAATTCTAATTGTCATATGAATGGTGTAAACAGAGCCATGGGACCGAAGTGTATCCCAAGCATGACTTTCTTTATTATGCAGTTGGCGCTATGCGCACGTTGGATGTGATTCTCAAAAATCAAATATCTCCAGTTAGCGCAATCTTTGGTTTCCTATGCGAGGTCTTCGTTAACTGCATTGTTCCTCTGGGTAGTACGGGAATATACTCCAAGCAGAGGCTTAGCATTCATTTCCGGCACATATCTTAGTCTTATCTGGTGATTGATGCCCATTTGTCTGACCACGTCGATATATCTCCACAGCTCATAGAATATACTGTTAGATTTTCATTTACTTTTCCAAGCCCTGTAACACAAATGTAACCAAGCACTTAAACAAAAAAACAGTCCGTTGTAGTCTTTGTATACTTCTTTTAGTGAACTTTTTCAGTTTTTCGGAAAAACGAACGAAATACAATACCAGCACCTTACCACTTTCAGCCTGAAAAGGATGTAGGTCGGACACTCACAGGTAAAGTGCTCCACGGGGTCGTCATAACACTCGCAGCATACGAGTACGTTGCAGAATGTTGCCATTGCCAAGCATGTTTAGTATATCGTCACAAAGGCATTAAGTACTCTACGGTCTTTTTTACTGAAGAACATGAGGAAATTCGCTGAAGAAGAAATGAGAGAATGCATTCGTTTGATCTGCCAGCAGCTTGGAGAGTCATGTCATCTGAAGTGACTATCAAATGAAGCCCTAACTAACTCTTTCTCTAAGTCATCTGCAATTTCATTTTCAGTGATCCAATTGTGACCTAAGACCCAAACAAGCCACGGTGAATTGGGCCTTCCGATTGACTCAGATTCTGGTCGAAACCATTTTTTTGTTAACAGAATGTCTGGCGGCCGCTGATCATAGTCCCTAGATTTGATTTGTACAGTTTAACGAGAGAATCTGCATATGGAATCATCCACAGTGATTCAGACTTATTGCGCTGAATTTCTTACTAAGTGTGTTGTCATATTTTCTCTTCGGCGTTATGACCTTAACGAGGCTTCGTTTGTCATCATCATTCTAGATGGTCGGACAAGTTTGCATAAAAGATGTTGAGCATTAATTTTGAGTTCTTGGGATCTGTGGTAATTTAGACATTCGCTAATAGTGGACTTATCGGGCGTAAAATATCACTGATAGGAGGCAATCATTCCTTGACCAATGGTTTCAGGTAGCCACACAGTACGACAGAAACGATCTTCCACGCGACGTTAGACAGACTGATTGGGCGCATCACAGCTGGTTTACTGTCTATGCTGAGGTTCTATTCAATAGATATGCTCTTCTCTGACAAAATCATGCAAAGGAGATGGTGTGTGTTAACTATTAACTCATCTCCTGCTGCTTTAAATAGCCCGTCCAGACTAATACCCTTATTTGTTTGAAGAAGCAAAAATACTGTCCTTCTTTCTTTATTTTGGTCGGCTGCACGGAAATATTGGATTTGATTGCCCAAGTTGAATGGTTCGTTTTGAATGACCGTTGAATTTGAGCGATTTTCAACTTTGAATTAATAGTTTGCAGATGTACATAGTTGTTCTACATACATCCTCAGCGCAAACTATTCCTTCTTCTAATACTAAGATTCTTTCCTCATCTCTACAGGTCTCTTTTCGTGTTAAGTTTATTTGCTAAATCTTTTAAATGTAATTCCTGGAGTAGAACTTTTTAGAACTTTTCTATTTCATCGATCGTGCACTTCTCATCTACTTTCTCTTGCAAGCCTCTTTTCCTCCTAAGTCAAACTAGCCGCTCTAATTCTTCTGTACATCTGGGCCCCTGCCTAATTATCAAGGCTTTGCCTTGACGTTGTCTCATAATAAGCGGGGGCAGATCAAATGTACTGGTCTTATCGTAAAGGTTTTCGATACTTACGCTTACGAATGATGCTACGATTTGACCAGTTACAAGCGGCCAGTCAGAGGTCCTGTTGGGTGGCATGACCACCGGTAGTCCATACCAGGACCTAAAACACGGTACCATGGGAGTCAGGAGCCCCCCGGATTTCAGTCCGGGCCTGACTTGTTAAGGTAGGCCCCCTTGTGGGAGCGTCATGGTGGCTGTGGCTTAAACCCAAAGTCGCGGGAAGGGTCTTGAGCCAATGTAGAGTTGCAAGATACTGGGCGCTTTGGTATCAAAAGAACGACAGTGAGCGATGGCAAGGCGCATCCTTGCTTCCATAGGTGTATGGGTATGCCGTGAAATTAGGCCTTCGAGGCAGAAGTTCACGTTAAACACAAAAGACGTTCTGTTCGAACATCTACTTGTATAATAAAAGTGTGGTGGAAGTGGAATGTAATTGAATTTTTTGAAATAGGTTAACCGTAATGTCCCTTTGAGGTGAGGAAGTGGAATTTCGTCCTGCAGTGAGATTAGTTAGCTTAAGTCCGTTTTTAGACGAGGAGTCGTATAATATATGCTTTCCCAGTGTGCTGCTAAAGGTATTCTCCATAGCAGTATTGGTTTAAAGATTACCTAAAACAAATTTAACGTCACACATAGGACATTGCTTGTGACTTTCTACAGTCAAGCAAATTGTTCCACCTTTCGTTCCTTTTCTGAAATTCAGCCGATTGTGAAACAGAATTGGTGGTGTTGCCATTTTCTCGTGCACAAAACTGGTGCTTACGGCTTTGACAAGTCAGAAACGAAACCAGTACCAGGTCTCTAATATCAGGAGGTAGAAATAGCGCAATTCATGTAAAGTCATAGTTGCAGCACTTGCCATGAGCAGTGCTGAGCAGATGTCACCCATTGTCTACCATAATCAATTATATGAAACCGTTTTAAGAAATAGTTTCTACGTCGCCCAATCCGTACTATTAAAAAGTAATCCAAGCAACTATACTTAGTAGAGGAGCAGGTAGTTGAAAATCTTCGTTAAAATTTTCCAAAAATACCTCTGAATATAGGTATATTTGAGTGAAGTCACGTACCACTATAAAATTAGTTTATACGGTTGCCTGAAGAAGTACAGTGCTTTTATCACTTTTGACGTTCTTATCAGAATGTATACCCTAAAATATACGAGGTGTGTTTAAAAAGTTAGGTGACTTTACATTTTTATAAAAAAGTATGTATTTATTCATCGATATTAATGTTGTCCTTGAAGAATTTCTCATAAGCACTTTTTGGTATAGCCTTAAGCTCTTCCAGCGATGCCGTTTGTTGCAAATCTTCGTTCTTTTATATGACTCTTCAATTTTGAAAACAGGAAAAAGTTGCATGAAGCCAAACCAGTGAATATATTGGCTGAGGCATGATTGTCGTGTTATTTTTGGCCAAAAAATCTCTCACAAGTAACGACGAATGAGCAGGTGCATTATCTTGATGCAAAAACCATGAATTGATCAAAACTTTGACATTTGATCGAACTTGGTGTGCTTTTTTCGGTGTTGGCTCTCTTGGTTGCTTCCATTGGGACGATTGGGCTTTGAGCTGGACCCATGATTTGTCACCAGTTATGACTCTTTTGAGCAAGTCAGCATCATTGTTGACGTAATTCAAGAGCTTCTGATCGATGTTCATGCGAGGGCTCTTATGATCAACATTAAGAAATTTTAGAACAAACTTCGCTGACATAAGTCTCATGCCCAAGACATCTGAAAAAATTACATGACACGAGCTGACCGATATGCCAAAATCCTCCTGGTAGTTCGACGATTTTCCAAAACAGTTTTCTTAACAGCTTCAACCTTATCATCTTTTTTTGATGTGCTGGGGCGTCTAGAGCGAGGTTCGTCATTGGCATCTTCTAGGCCATCTTGGAAGAGCTTGTACCACTTGTAAACATTTTTTTTTTTTTTTTACTTAGAGCAGATCTCTGCCATCGAACACCTCGAGTTACTGCTTGTATTTTAATGTCTCCTCCAGTCGCATATGGAAATTACAACGGAGGTTTGAATTTATGCCTCACACAACACAAGACAGAATAAATTTCAGTTGACTCTATCCCAACGAAGTGTACGTTGATTAAAAAAGAAAACTGTTTCAAAACCCAACAAAATACCGTTAGATAATTTGTTTATACCTGCTAGCCACCTTTGAGGTATAAAGTTCTCGCATTGGAATGTACATAAGATCGTTCCCCGAAATGACGGTTCTTATAACGCCAATTTTCTATACATCTAGAGAAAGCGGTTATGCGAAACAAGACTTACATAAATCTTGGGAGAAGGATTTCAAAGTAGAGGAAAAAATATTGTATTCGAACAAGAAGAACAACTTCTACCGTCTACCAGTGCCAATGAAAGGTTCGGTGACCTTGCGCTCGATCACGAAATGGGTGTGTACAGTTTAGTGATCGAAATGACCAAAGTTAGTGATTTGTCAATATTTGCAATGCAATTGAAGTTTTTGAACATCGTATCCGCCACAAGATTACATAGATATGTTTGCAAGAGGCAGAAAATTACGGCAGGTGATCATCAGAAGCCAACTGGTGGCGGATAGAGGAGTGTGTAAACTTCTTGAAGTCTAGTTTTATGCTAAAAAAGAAGTACAAAACTTTAAAAGCATTTTTAGCTTTACAAAATAAAGATGAAGCAAATCTGTGTGAGAGAAGAATTATTTATTTAACATTCCTTGAAAATCTGATCTTATTTGCTGATGTCGAATGAGGATTATCATTTGAATGGCAGAGGAAACAGTCTTGAATTAGAAAATCCAGATACACATTGGCCTCCACTTTGATACAGATATTGAAAATGCTATCAATGCACTAAATTAGAGAAAGGAGACTATCCTTGAAGGAATCTGTGCAAGATTTTTTTTTTTAACCAGCGCCAAGTTCATTAGCAGAGCTATAGAGGCTGATCATAGTTTCCGCATAGAAAAACAAGCATTTTCCAGGGATCAATGGTAAGTTATCGGACTCCTTTGAAGTTTAAAGCAGAGTAAAATAGGGCATTTTGCTATCCTTTATTTTTCATGTGATGTTCATAGATGTTAACCGCGCAGGCCAGCCTGAGGTTAGCAGGTGAATCGAAAGGACATCGAGATTTAAGCTTTAGTACCTGAGCTACACTGATGACAGCTGTGTACGATTTCATTCGCTCCCACGAGGGTGGCCGTGGTGTAGTGGTATATGCATACACTCCTCAAGCAGAGAGTCGCGGGTTCGAATCCCGTGCGAGGTAATTCTCTAAAAAAGTCTTTTCGTAGAATTTGCATGTAGTTATATGAGAATCTCGTCGGCGTCAACTCTGACATGAAGGCATAACACTGATGTTGGAGTGGTTGCATTGTACATTGTACATTGCTAAATGTAACGAACTAGCAACTAGCACGTACTGAGACCCACTGGTTGAGGATGCACTTGCTCGTCCCGTCCAGTTCGACAACCATCTTTGGGAAAAATATCGAAACCTAATACAACTGGGTTTCAAATTACTACACCACCCGCCTGCGCCCTGAAGAAAACCAGTAAAAGGGTAAAAATGTTCACAAGTACTTGAATTACGATGCATACACCACACTATCGACTGAAAACATCATGCTGACGACGGCGCTAAATACTGCAGTGTTTCCGCAGGCATTCCGCAAGTGTCGCTCCTTGGATCTCTCCTTTTAGCATACTGAATGATCGATTTCTTCCGGAGGAGTGGTCGGATTCACTAATGACAGATATTTCACAAAAATCTATTCCAGTTGGCAACTATTTATTTTTTCTATCTTCCTATGGCTTGAAGTCATGCATTAACACACCAATTCGCATTTCTTACTCTTCTAGTACTTGCACTTGACCACATCATGGTGCGCCTATTCCAATCCCAAAGATTCCTGCTCAGTATCTCTGTTTTAGGCATGGAGCTAACCATCATTGCATGAGGTGTTTAAAACCTACAGGATATTTTCAATGCAACTTATCCTCCGGTTCTTCTTTCATAAAAACTGATTTTGTTGCATTAAATAATGTACTTGAAGAAAGTAATTCGTCAAGAGCTTATTTGATTTTTATGGAAATTTTAAATAGGTATGTTAATCAATGTTCGAAAACAGTAGAGAAAAGAGACAACAAATTCAAAAAGCTAAAACCGTGGATAATCAAAGATAAAAACAAACTTTACAAGAAAAAAATTAAATACCCTAATAATGCCAATATCACTACTGCATACAAGCAAATATGTAAAGAGATTTCCAAAGATGTTTTGAAATGCAAAAATAACTTTTACTTAAACAAGTTTCGTGTTATAAAAGGTGACATTGAATATTGAACAAACCAACTGAAAACATTTATATTCAGTATACCTTTTAGGCTGGTAATAACTTTACTTTAACTAACTCAAAAGCTTTAGCAGATAAATTCAATGACTTTTTTGCCTCTTTGTACTAACAAAAATTGTATCAGATAATTGCGCAGATTTTTCCAACTGTGAATGCTTAGAAAATGATAAGTCTTCATCTCAGAGTTTCTTTTTTCGTCCTATAATATCGTTCGAATTATATTAAATCATCGTCTCTCTCAAAAATTCTGGCTCTAATTTAACGGGTTGTAGCTTTGAATATCTGTGATATTTTATGTCACATTTATAACAAAAGCATTTTGAGTGGTGTTTTTCCAGAAGATTTAAAGCGAGCCGAAGTAATGCCTTTATTTAAAAATGGAGAAAAAACATTTTTTTTTTTGAAAAAGCTGTTAAGAATAGAATGATGAGTTTTTTAAAAAAAAAACCAATTTTTTAGTGAGTGAGTTAATTTGGTTTCCGTTCCAGTTTTTCAAGTGAAGGAGCCTTTTTGAATTTCTGTTCAAATGTTTATGATGGTTTAAAAAAAAACCATCTATTCTATTTCTATTCCATCTGATCTATTTATTGACATAACAAAAGCTTTTGATACGGTCGATCACATCATTCTTTTGGAAAAGCTATGTAAATGCGGGCTTAGGGGCATAATGTATAAACGGTTATGCTTATATTAATCTGATAGAAGGCAAAGGGTGAAAGTTAATGGACAACTCAGTTCTTTTATTTATATTTCTATAGGAGTTCCCCAAGATTCTGTGCTTGGCCCACTTTTTTTTTCTTAATTTTTATTAATTAGCTTTTGTTACAGAATTATCGTAGCAAAGTAAATGCACTCGCTGACGATATGTGACGATATACGTGCTTTTCACAGTGGCTCTGCTTTAAATCTTACACCAATGGTTCAAGATGCATAAAATGATTATAAGTGACAAAGCAAAAATTATGTTTTTTAATGTGTGCAGTGGGTAATAAATATATATATATAGCAAACATATTTGTAACTCGGTGGTAGGTTCTCAGACATTTTTTGACTTGTGCGTATGCTCTGATAAGTGTTTCGAAGTTGAGAAGTTAATACTTTTAAATATCTTTGTGTTTTGCTTGATTGGAAGGTGAGTTGGTCTGCCCATACTGATGCACTTAAAAGATCTCATAGTTGCAACTAGGCAAGTATATTTTTTTTAAATTTTAGGTGTATTTACTATGGGTTAGTTCATTCTAAGCTCGAGTATGGCATTGTTTGCTGGGGGGGTACACATAACAACAAAATAAACACACTTCTGGTCTCTCAAAAACACGTTATCCGTTTTATTTGCAATAAAAACGGAAATCAAAAATTCTAGAACTCTTCATTAGCCTTAAAATACTTCCATTAAAACACATGTATTGTTCTCAAAGTATTACAAATATTTTTCATGAGATCTGGCTATCTATTGAATCGATATTGTTTTAGCTACAACCTTAGAATCAACAAGCAAAGTTTGGTGTCAGTACCACATTTTAATGTAAAATTTTTTTTACGTTTTTATATATCTACAGCGTCAAAACTATTTAACTGCCTTCCCCATGAAATAAGAATATTCAGAAATATAGGGTCTTCAAATAGGGACTTGACAACTTTGAATTTAATTTGTGAACGCACTCTTTAACTAATCATCAAACTGTCACTGTCAATTTATTCAGTAAACTCAACATTTTCATCATGGTAAGGTACACTAACGAGCAACGTCTGAAAATTATAAAAATTTTCTACAGATATTCAGAGTCGGTGACTGCAACTTTAAGAGCGTTAACTCCAATTTTCGGTCGTAATTCTCGCTCTAGTAGACAGGCAATAACAGGTTTAGTGCAAAAATTTGAGTCTACATATTCGTTGTGTGATGTTGCCGTATCAGTGAGACAACGGGTTGGTCGAAGTGTCGAAAATATCGCTGCCGTTCAGACGTCCGTAGCAAACGATCCAAATCAGTCAATTCCACGGCGTTCTCAAGAATTGGGCATCGCTCAGACTACATTATGGCGTATTTTGCGTAAGGATCTTGGTTTACACCCATACAAGAACAAGCTGACTCAAGAATTGAAGGCGATGGATCATTTGAAGCGACGTACGTTCTCCGATTGGGTTCTGGAGAAGATGCGCCAAAATGATGAATTTCATCGCAAAATCATCTTCAGTGACGAAGCTCATTTTTGGCTCAATGGGTTCGTCAATAAGCAAAATATGCGTTATTGGTCGGGTTAAAACCCACATGTGCTTCGTGAATCACCACTTCATTCGCAAAAAATAACTGTTTGGTGCGGTTTGCATGCCGGCGGCGTTATTGGGCCATATTTTTTCGTCGACGATATCGATCGTCACGTTATTGTGAATGGTCAGCGTTATCACGCCATGATCACCGATTATTTTTGGCCCGAATCGGAAGATATGGACTTGGACGATATGTGGTTTCAACAGGATGGTGCCACTAGCCACACAGCACACTCTACAATCGATTTATTGAAGAGTAAGTATGGTGAGCGTGTTATCTCAAGACATGGGCCAGTCGGTTGGCCACCTCGTTCGTGCGATTTAACGCCGCTTGACTATTTTCTGTGGGGCTACGTTAAGTTATTGGTTTATGCCAACACGCCGACGATGTTGGAAGAGCTCAGAGCCAACATTGAAATGTGTGGCCGAGTCGTTGAAAATTCGGTCCAACCAATCGACCGTTGCAAACGTGCCCGTGGTGGCCATATGATTGTACTTCAAGCCAATAATAAAGTTTTTAAAATATCTCAAATGGTTTGCCTCTTATTTAAAAAAAAGTTGTCAAGTCGTTATTAGAAAACCCTATATATCCATTTAAAAAATGTGAAACATTGGCTTTTACAACTTGATTATAATGATATTTCTAATGTACTTTGCACAACTACATAACTATTCATATACCACATTTGTTTTGATATATTTTGGCTCTGTAATTAGATTCTGATACAATATATAACAGATAAAGAGAATAAACTTATTATGACCCCATTACATTTATTATCTATAATTTTGTGCACTGCTTTCGCCTGTAGTTCCCTATAAACTTTATATAAGCAAATAATTTAAAAACTTAAATTAAGCTTTTTTATTTACTAAATTGTAAAATTGATTTTATATTGTAAAGAATTTAAAGAGTAATAAATGTAATTGTATTGAAAAAAAAAAAAAATTAATTGAAACGTCTACCACAAGACTATTTAAATAGCGAACTTCCAAGTCGGAGACTAAACAAACAGGTCGAAGGTGTTCCTAAAATATTTCACATTTGGATTCAAGGCCAATGTCGAGTACGTCAGCGAGAAGGCATCGCTGATCCAGGGAGCACTCTCTCGGATACGCACTATGGAGCTTGGTATTCAGAGTAGCTAGTGTGCAGTATGCTTCTCCGGTATGTGGTTGTATACTGGCGGTGAAAAGTTGAAAAAAAAAAAAAATTGTCTTCAATCAAGAATATTACCGCCTTATTATTAGAGTTTAGTATCGAACAATCTCGGACGAAGAAGCCTATGTGTTAGCCGGAATAATCCCCGTCAAGTTCATTCCGAATCATTTGTAGTAGGTAGATCAGGTCCACACGCCATGATTAGTCTCTGTGCCTGGAATGTCCAAATGAGGAGGATGATACGGGGCATGCGCGTTTTTATGCAGAAAGAGTAACTCTATCAAGCCCGATGTCCTCGTAAGTCGCAAGACAGAATCAGAAGGCAACAGGATGAGAATATTTTTATTTATAGTTTGTGGCCCAGCTGCGAAAGTTGAAAGCTAGCGGAAACCTCGAAGAGGTCCCCCAGAGGGAGTGGTTGACGAATGCAGAGGTCCAGGAAAATTATAACCAGAGAATCGTGTATGCAAATAGAATGGGCTATGGCGTGAGCAATATAAAAAAAGAAGTATCTGGACTACACTGACAAAGTCGTCGTAGAAACAAAACGCATTGACAGAAAGCGGCAATAGACTTGATGTCGGCAGCAGATGAAAAGTTGAAATCACTAAAGTCAAACTGCAACTCTAAAGATCTGATGTTGACTCGGTATCTCTACATATGTGGGTACATTACTTGCAATATTGAAGCGGTGTTACAAGTCTATGCATTATTTTCATCAAACTGATTTCGAAATTCATATGAGAAAAGCTATAGACATCACTATACGATCACACAAAACCACGGGTCACATAAACATTGAGACGCTCAAGCGTTGAAGAGGGATTAAAGACACTTGAGATGAGATGGAGGGACTTGATTTGGACGAGATCAATCAAGAGCATTCTTCAGGGAGTAATGACACTCTATGCCTCGAGAGAGTATCATCAGTATAAACAGTAAATCAGTTGTAAGTGGGTTCTATAGATATATGAATCGGCTTATTATGTCTTGTTAAACATAGTTTACTCTTCAACGACGGCCTTAAATTAGTCCGATCATGCTTCATGAATTCAAGACGACGAAAAAGCTGACCGTATTTGCGAAAGAGGTTTAAGAAGAAAAGCGGCCTTAGTGGTATAATGCTTTTAGTACTAGCATCCACCACATCAGAATAACTATCTATAGCCTGATGCGAGCATAAGTCATAAATTTACGGAGGAAGTGGGACTCTGTATCAAAACGTTGTTGGGGGTAGCGTCATTCAGGTTAAAGGAAGAGCGTAGTCCACTATTAAGACGCCAGTAAGAAGTTTACATTCTTTTTTTCCCGGGGCAACAGAAAAGTCGTTGACTTTTTAAAGTTTACCAGACAAGTTCATCGAAGATTTAATTTTTTCATTTTGATCTAGGACTCGGTTATCATAGTTTACCTTTCAACTGCATTGTAGAAAGCTTTATACTAGGTGGAGTGAAAAGTAACAATCAATCAAAACAAAAATCAATACAATCCCCTTTTAGTTTGATACACATATTCTAGCGATTTTCCAACTTCTTGACCGGGTCCGAAAAGTAATTTTCCGGAAGGTCTGCAAAATACTCCTCCGTGCCGTCGATGATTTCCTCGCGAGAGCTGAATTTTTTATTGATGAGCCATCTTTTGAGGTTTGGGAAGAGATAATAGTCCGGTTGAGCCAAATCGGGCGAATACGGTGGATGCGACAGTAATTGGAGCCGTAAGTCATTGATTTTAGCCATGGTTGCGATGCTCTTGTTCGTCGGTGCATTGTATTGCAAAAACAACATTTTTTTCGCTTCATGAGAGGCCGGTTTGCAGCGATTTCGGCCTTCAATCGCTCCAATAATGCACAGTAATACTCGCTGTTGATGGTTTTTTCTTTTTCGAGGTAGTCAACGAAGAGTATGCCATGACAATCCCAGAAAACCGACGCCATAACCATTCCGACCCATCGAGCCTCCCTCGGCCCCTTCGGAGTACACGTGCCGACTTCAGTCCATTGCCAGGCACTCATTCTGTTCTCTGGAGCTCAACAGTTAGTAATCGACGCCAAAAGTCCGCCCGATTCCGCATCAGCAAGTCCAAACACTCTTTCGAAATGCTCTCGCGTTCGTGTTTTTGGTCAGGATTGAGAATGTGCGGCACCCAGCGGCAGGATAACTTTTTCATATGCAGAATATTGCCCAAAATATGGCGTGTGCACTCAGTCCTAATCGTTGTGGTATCTGCTAGCTCGCGCACCTTCACTTTCCGGTCAGCCAACACCATTTCATGTATTTTTTTGACATTGTCCTCTGTAACCGCATCGAAGGGCCTGCCGCTGTGGACTTGATCGGTAGTGGAGTTGCGGCCACCACGAAACTCTCGAAACCAATATTTGACGGTGTAATCTGACGGAGCATAAGCCCCATAATATTTATCCAACTTTTCTTTTGTTTCCTTTGCCGTTTTGCCTTTCAAAAATAATCGAAAATCGTTTTTGTCCATACTCAACATGATGCCAAACACGTCAACAACAATCAGCTGTCAAAACAAAACTAAAGACAGTATGGCATGTCTGCGGACTTCAAGGCACCATAACCTTTTTGTCAAGGTCAAGGCGGTTACTTTTCACTCCACCTAGTTCTGTCGTCTAACTAACTGACTCTAGGGATGTTAAGTGAAGCCTAAAGCGCATTATGTCTTCAGACGCAGGAACATCGGTCTCTCCGTCTGCCTCTCACAATAAACATAGATCCTTGCTATCAGGATTACGTATTTCTTCGCTTGGAAAACAAATGCAAGTTTGCATAACAAGGACGCCACAATGACAGTCAGCGAACGAACTCAACGAAACTCCAGTGCAAGTTGAATCAAAAACTAACAAATGATATGAGCATCAAGAAGAGATAGATTCATAGGTGTATCTAGTGCAGATCTTGGCATGACAGGAGCTGTTAAGCAACAACCCATTTAATTAATGTGTAGTGACGACCCCCTAAGTGAGACCAAGGCTTGAGCCAAAAGCTCCCTTTTAATGCCAGAAGTCTAAGGTCGTTTACGAGAATGAAACCGATTTGAATATGTTCAAAAGGTAGAGACCGTACTTAGATCAAAAGGACATTTCAGATTCATTTCAATTGTCGACCGTAGACGCTACTAAAGCTACTACTCAAAATTGTATCACCAACTCCGCAAAGTGTGAGTTAAACAAAGAAATCGAGAAATTCTGCTTTGAGGATTTTAACCTTCAAACTTTAACATTCAGTTCATAGTAATGAATTACGACACGAAAAATCAATTAAAGTTTTCAAAAAATAGACTTGAAATCACATGACGAACACCATTAAGGTGTCTGCGATATCAGGTGCTAAGTTGAAACCTCCTTACAACAACTCATTGAAAGCACACACTTATTACGAATGCTGTAATGTCGGTTCTTTTGGTAGAAATAACTTTGCTCTCTACTGAATACGTACCAGTACATAGACATTCTGACTCTAGAAGGAGCAAAGGATTTAATTTATATTTAACACGCGATTTGCTAATTTTCATGGTCACTGACCATGTCTGAACCCAGGAATGATTTGGTTTGTTTACTTTCCTAGTGTCGGAAACGAATTCGTTAGGGTAATCGCCGAAATTAAGGAGTTCCTTGAATCGAATTTAATTTTGTGCGATGATAGCTTTGGCAATCGAGTAGAAACTTAATTTATTTGTGCAGCAGAAGTTCTAGAGTCAAGAAGTTTACATCAGTATGATTTCGGCCAACCTTGAATTGGTAACGATAACTGATAAGTGATATCATTACTA
This sequence comes from Volucella inanis, assembly GCA_907269105.1. Taxonomy (NCBI): domain Eukaryota; kingdom Metazoa; phylum Arthropoda; class Insecta; order Diptera; family Syrphidae; genus Volucella; species Volucella inanis. The sequence goes on from OU026154.1 coordinate 93,069,194, forward strand.
AGACTGTGTGTCTGAGGTATCTGCTTTCCTTTTTAAAGTATTTAAGCCTTGAGGGTGGCAGTAATTTATAGTAGTTGAAAATATATTGATAAAGTCAGACTTTTGTTTTAAACCAAACTTCTAAAGTGAGTGCTAGGCAACAATGCTTATTTTTTATTACTGATAGACTTTCCAATAGGGATAACCTTTGAACTGAGGTGTCATTTCTGACAGTTATTTTACATTTATGTCCAGAATTGTTTGACAAATCATCATAAATAGACCTAGGCCAGAAGAATGCTTCGGTATCACTTAAACTTATTTTGAGAATCATTACAGGATTACGTAGTTCAGAATTACTTCAGAGTTACTTTGCTATCGTAATAGTTTCGCTTTTTTTCATCCACTACTTGGAAAATATCACGGCCTAGACCTGTATAGAATCCAGATGGTGTAGCAGGACAGGAGTTTGTGGATTGGCATTTTGCGCAACTAGAAGTTCACCTTTTTTTTCAAAAGGTCACTAAACGGGGTTTACATTTGGTTCACTATTGGCTTACTATTGCTATTTCTGGAGTGAAGTAAATCTAGGCAAGACTCCTGAGACACAATTTCATCCATAAAAGTGCACTGGTTAATTTGATCTTCACGCTGGTGACATCATCTGTTTTTATATACCGAATAATGGCCAGTGACAGCCGAGGAAGCAATATGCCTGAAGTCGTGTTCAAAACATAATGTTATGAACCATATTTCATACGGTATACCAACTTGATCAAAAAAAATTCGGAATTTATTCAGAAAATTAAAAATACAAGTTAATTTATCCAAATCTATAAATCTACATTGTCCCCTTTTAAGTAATCCCCACACAAGTAATCCAACACACTTATGCCAGCGCTTGATTCAATCATCGAAACATTTTTTATATTCGGTGTTCGGTATGTCCATCAGTGCTTCCTGCGATTTTTCCATTACTTCCTCTCGGCTGCGAAACGCGTTCCCCGTAGTGGTTTTTTTAACTCGATTGAACAGAAAGAAGTCACAGGGAGCCAAATCAGGTGAATTCGGTGGCTGCTGGATTGTATTTATTGCATTTTTATTCAAAAAATTACGAATAATGATGGCACTGTGCGAAGTTATCGTGGTGCAAAATCCATGAGTTTTCTGCCCACAATTCTGGTATCTTTTGGCGAATTGCTTCACGCAAACGTCTCATAGCGCCCAAATAATACTCTTTGTTTACTGTCCGGCCTTCTGGCAAAAATTCATGATAGTGCATGTTGTAATCCATAAAAACCGTGAGCATTGCCTTTTTTTGACTGAAAACGACGTGGTTTTTTTGGTCTCGGCTCATTTGGTGAACGCCATTCACTTGCCTCATGTCTGGATTGCATAATGTAATGATCCTTTTGATGAATGTGGGGTCGGATTCAGTTTCGCATTTCATCTCTTTTGCGACATTAACACGGTCTCTTTTTTGCATGAAATTGAGGACTTTTGGCACCAACTTTGCTGCTAAACTATGGAAACCCAAATTATTAACCAAAATGTCTTGGGCGGATCCATAGTCAATGTTCAAGTCCTCCACTATCTCTCTGATGGTTAATTTGCGGTTATTGACCAACATTTCTTTTACTTCATCAATGTTTTCGTCGGTTTTCGATGTCGATGGTCTGCCGATTGACTCACGACCACTTTTGAACCGCTTGTGCCACTTGTAAACGACCGTTTTCCTTAGAGAATCGTTGCCGAAACACTTTTCCAACATTTCCAAAGTTCGCGCACCATTAAATCCGTTTTTTACGCAAAACTTTATACAAGTTCGTTGTTGGAAATTCAAATCCATTTCTAAAATTGTAAAAAATCGCCAACACACACAGAGATAGATGTACTCTTGGCTACGTATCTTTTGCAAATGTCAAGCTCTGACGCTAAGATTTAAAGAAAATGTCAACAAGAGAAGTACCAACTTAGAAAAAAAAAAAACAGAGCGCCACACGGTGGTTATTCCTTTTTTTTATCAAGGTGGTACGTTCTTTTGATTTAAAATTAATTTCTGTCGTTTTTGTTTAAAACCGGTTTTATAGATCTCAACAAACACTGCGTATGTTAGTCGGGTATCTGCAAACACTAATTGTCAAAAGATTGAGAGACTGTCATAGCCCAAATTTTGTACGCTTTTTCTGAGAACACTGGAAACATCACAAATTATCGGAATTGCTCTGAGCTCAAATACATAAAAAGACCAGAGCTGGCTTGTCAGCAAACCGCCACTGATCTACAGTTTAATACCTTACATCACTCGCTAAATTACCTACGGCCAAATCGTGACAATTGCTTTTCAGAAACATTATTCGACATGCTGGCCATCCTGCTCACTATTAAGGGAAAAATTGCTCAGCTATCACGTCAGATACGAATATAAGAATACACGTTGCTGCCATACCTAATGCACCTTCAGCCATGGTGAAGGTCCTAAAGATCCTTGCTCTAAATTTAAATTCATTGAATTTATTAGGACTGAATGAAAAGCCACGCTTTTTAAGTTGCTAAAACATCTCATTTCCACGATTTGGTTGAATGAAATGTAAGGCGAAAAGGCTATTAGCATCTCTTGGAAGGTCAATACAGAATAGGACATTTTAAGCTGTGACAACTATAGAGGCATCGGTCTATTTAATATCGAACACAAGACCTTGTCTGTCGTATTCTGTGAACCGTGTAATTTAACAATTAGCTAGTGATCTGATTGAATGTCTAGTTTTCGGCCGCTAGAGTCCGTAGTCGCCAAATATTCACAAAATGACAGATCATAGAGAAAGAGCAAGAAAATCAGATCGATACTTACTACCAGTAAATGACAGTATGTACAAAAACAGAACCATGTCGTTTATGTCATTTAACATGACCGGAAAAGAAACATAATAAATCGAAACACCGCGCGCGAGTGATAAAACCCGGCCGAGGAAAACCGAAAAAGACTGTAACGTCTTAGTCAAACGTATGAAGTTTCAAAACGATTAAAACTGAAACAAAAAACTGAAACACACATCGTCCATCTCAACGCTCGTTTATAGTAACATTCCAAGAATCAACTCTTTCCACAAAGTCAATCTGCTTGCAACACACTTCGCAACGAGCTCAATGCTTAAGATTGTGTCATATCTTCACTTTTACTAGAGTGCATCGAATATTTTATCGCCGAATCCACTTTCTAATTTGTATAGTAGCAAGAGTACTCATAGGTCTTAGGATATCAGATCACGGTGGTGGTCATTTTCTGAAAGTTGCATTTGTTAAGAATACTCTAACCAAATTTAATAAAGAAATTCTTAAAACTGATGGAAATAGGGCATTTTATGTGAAACCGTTCCAAGCGCACGACCGTACCGAGCAGCAGACGTTCGGTTGTGAGACTGGTTTGTTACCTGTTCATCCTTTGCTTGCATCTATGAACCTTTATCCTCCCTAATTCTTTTCGGTTAATGTATTGTCTTCGCTAGGAGGGAAGAGATGGGAAATTGCTGTTACTGAATTGAATAGAAACTCGGTGACCAAGCGTAGAAGAATCCGATACGAAAGAGTCAGTGGTTTTCCTGCAGTTGTACGATTCGTATCTTTCATTCGATTTATTGTGTATTTTGTGTATCGTGATTGATAAAAAATCAAAAGGACATATCGTCGGAGAACCAACAGTGGAAATCGAGTCCACTCTCGCAGCTTTGCGAGAAAGTTGAGCAGTGGCCAACTAAATCCCGTGTCGGATACAGATTGGTAAAATTTCATTGCTGTTTTTACGACAATAATGTAAAGTGTGTGGGAGTAATGCAGAATTTTACGAATCTATTCCAAGAGGACTCGGATTTAAAATTTTGATAAACTACAAGTCCTGTACGCCTAAAGCTATCACGTCATGCCCGTTAATCCAAAATCGTCGATTAATTGGAGTCTCATTGGCTGAAGCAGAAAAATTTTGTGCTTTCATGGACTTGCTTCGCCCTTTTTTTAAATACTTTTACGATACTATTGTGGGACAGATTTGTGATGCTACAGAATATATAAAGACAATGTCATTCAAACTAACTGGAGAAAAAGAAAAAAAATTTACCGCCGAAAAGTGTGGAAAAACAGATGGATTGACAGTTTATGGAGATGGAACTTGGCGCAAACGCGGTTTTAGTTCTTTACATTGTGTAACGACACTTATCGCTTATTGCTCGAAAAAAGCTATTGATATTTGGGTGGAATCTGCATACTGTAAGGCATGTGCTCTGTGGAAAGGCAAAACTGATTCAGGGGAATATCAAAATTGTCTAGAAGACCATGCTGAATGTAAAGCAAATCACGTAGGTTGTGCAGGCAAAATGGAAACTGTATGCTGTGCTTGAGATGTTTCAAAGAGCGGAGTAATTACACTTATACCAAAACCATGCAAGCTCTTCCGTATGATGTGAAGAAAAAAGAATGTGTCAACCATGTTCAAAAACGGATGGGAACAAGATTGCGAAATCGTAAAAAAGGGAAAAAGGGCATCGGCGGAAAAAAAAATCTGACTGGAAAGCTTATTAGAGAATTAACTGCATTCTACGGTCTTGCTATTCTTAGGAATAGTGATTCGTTGGAAGATATCAAAAAAAAAAAAACTGTCTGGGCTACATTCTATCACAAATGTTCCGATGGGGAGAGTCCCCAACATGAGTATTGTCAAAAGAACTTTGAAGGATTATGCACATACTCCTGCATTACCTGTAAGCTTCAGTCAATAAAGTCGATCTACGTAGACCTTAGTAAAGACGAACTTCTTAAACGATGTTTAGGCGCGTTTCACCAGAATAATAACTAGTGCTTGAACTCTGTTTGTCGTGGAGCGGCAAACCCACCGTTGAAACTACCTCTAATATTGCTTCAATGCTTTTCGACAATGGTCATACTGGCCTCGTATAATGTATTAATATTGTCTGGACATTGATGATAAGCAGATATGCGATGCCGAGCACTAAGCCGAAAAAAAACCCCACGAGGTTCGTGTGCGCGCAAAACACATAAAAAAATGATGAGTCTCTGGATGCAGAGGAGCTGTTCAGAAATAGGAACTGATGGTGAAAAAAAAAAAAAAATTATACACCCTGCCTGACTCGAACTGCAACCAACTTCAGACTGCTATAATTTCCAAACCGTTCATAACAGTGAGCTCAAATTTTGACACATGACAGATAATTTTATTATTTTGAAAGATTTGCGTCTCAGTTGTGTTGAAAAATCTTTACCCGCAATGGAATTCAAACGTGATAGTGTGATTGCTTTATATTTGGCTGGAAAACCATAAGTAGTTATCGTTAGAGACCTCCAGCACCTCAACGTGAATAAATCATTTGTGTCTCGAACCATAGCTGGTTACCGTGATACTGGCAGCGTTGCAAAACGTCATGGAGGTGGTTATAAAAAAACTGCAACATCGGTAGAAATGGTTCGGAAAGTGAAGGCTGGAATTAAGCGAAATCCGCGTCGAAGTGGAAAAAAATGGAACGCATGCAATGCATACTGAAAAATGAGTTTGGGCTCAAGCGATTGAAGTTCCACAAAGCACACGATCTTACAAAGGCAAGAGAAAAAAGTAAGAGTCGAAAGAGCGAAGGAGTTGCCGAATTTGGTTTTTTTCCGATGAGTCGCCATTTGTTATAGAGCAATATGTCAACAAACAAAATGACTGAGTTTACTTGCCAGAAAGGTCTTTCGAAAATGTACACCTTCGGACGGTCACCAGAAAGCAGGCAGCACCGACAGTGATGGTTTGGGCCGCCATAACCGCCGATGGTGACTCTCCGCTCGTATTTTTGGACCGTGGCGTCAAAATTAATGCGATCGTATTACGTGAAACTGTCTTAGAGACAGTATTGAAGCCTTGGGCAAACAATCATTTTGGTCGGAGACCGTGGACATTTCAACAAGACTCGGCACTCTCGCAAGGCGCGCGCCTTGTTGGAAAAGTGTTCCGGCAAAGATTCTCTAAAGAAAATGGTCATTTAACAGTGGCACAAGCGGTTCAAAAGTGGTCTTGAGTCAATCGATGATGAACGCAGTGGCAGACTATCGACATCGAAAACCGACGAAAGCATTGATGAAGTAAAAGAAATGTTGGTCAATAACCGCAAATTAACCATCAGATTGATAGTGGAGGACTTGAACATTGCCTATGGATCCGTCCAAGACATTTTGCTAATAATTTGGGTTTCCGTCTTGTAGCAGAAAAGTTGGTGCCAAAAGACCTCAATTTCATGCAAAAAAGAGACCGTGTTGACGTCGCAAAAGAGATGATTTGCGAATCCCATCCCACATTTATCAAATGAGCCGAGACCAAAAAAACCACGTCGTTTTCAGTCGAAAAAGCAGGCAATGCTTACGTTTTTCATGGACTACAATGGTGTAGTGCATCATGAATTTTTGCCAGAAGGCCAGATAGTAAACAAAGAGTATTATTTGGGCGTTATGAAACGATTGCGTGAAGTATCGTGCATTTTGCACCATGATAACGCTCCGTTGCACAGTGCCATTATTAAAATACACCACGTGCACCGGGGTCTAGTGCTTTAAGAAATACAAATCTCCTGATCCTCATGGTATATCTGTACTTTTTCTCAAAATACGTTCTTCCAAGGGTTAATGATTATTTAATCTATTCCATCAATACTATGACTCCTTCTGAGTAGATGGAAAATAACATTCATCCAGCTCTACACACCCATTGCAATTACTTTCTTCTGTCTAATATCTTGGAAACACTGATAAATCGTTTAAGACAATTTTAAATCTGATACCCACAAGTGTGATTTCCACTTATGGTAGTTTCCTTCGATACATATCTCTTAATTTTCACTGTTGGTCCCTTGTCTGCTATTTCTTTTCTATATTTTTTGCTGACGTCTCTCTGCTTTTCATATTCATTCTTTGTCTTTGACCCAACTTCCTGGTCTAATGCCTCAGAACTGAAGCGGCAGGATACGTTCATTTCATTAAATTCCGATATTATGACATAGCAAATGGGGAAACCATAACGGAGTGAAGTTTAATGCTCCTGTCGCTAAAAATAAAAGTAATCAATCTACCATAATCAACTAGTAGTCGCTCAAAAATTTAATACAATGCCCACACTTGGTCAGGTGCTTCTAAGACCTCTCCACTTGCTAGATAGGATTTAGGACCGTGCGATTAGATTCATATGCCGTGGGTGTAGTGGTATATGCATAGACTCCTCAAGCAGAGGGTCACGGGTTTGAATCCCGTGTAAGGCAATTCTTTGAAAAAGTCTTTTTATAGAATTTTTATGTAGTTATATGAAAATGCCGTCGATATCAACTCTGAAATGAAGGCATAACACTGATGTTGGAGTTGTTGCTGGCTGGGCTAAAGACCCACTGGTTGAGGATGCACTGGCTCGTTCAGTCCAGTTTGACAACCACCTCTGGGAAATATATCAAAACCTAATACATCTGAGTTTCAAACTACTACACCACCCGCCCGCGCCCTGGAGAAAAGCCAGTAAAAGGGTATTCATATCTCCCCGGTGCGCTCGCGGGATTATATAAAAAAAATGCTTATATTGCCCAGTCAATTGACACTTTCCTTCACCGACATAAAATCGAATGCCTTAGTTTGTTCTGTCACTTTTTCTGACATCAGTATTCCAACTTCACCTGTAACACTCGTCAGTTTACTCTCATGCTAACTTTCGAGCGTACTCTGAAGTGTTGTGGTTCTTTCCTAAGACTTACAACTGCTTACAGAATATCCTTCTGAGCTTATTATTTCCAGACAATTATAGTCTGTAAACATTCAAAACGAACGTATATCTCGGCATCTGTTTCTTTCTTCCCTAATTTTCCTAAATCCGCAATGTGTGCAAACATTTTAAGGATACTCGTTTTACCTTTTGACTGTCAGCAGCAATATAGCCAGGACCGTTGATGTAGAAACGGGTTTAGGCAACGAGATGTGCTGTCATGTGACTTTCATACTTGAGAAATTGTGCAAAGCGCCCAAGCTGATTTAAAAAGTCTGTGTTACTCCTAATGGCATTGATATTAATGAGAGAATTCGACCAGCAGAGCCAGTATTGAAGCACAAACGGCAAAAACTAGTTTGACTGTGAATGAGGGCATAATCAAGTAAGCAAATGTCATCGACGAACTACATAGAATATTAACATAGACAGCTTCAACTCTAGAGTAGACAGCGATTTTGCCTCAGATTCGCTTTTAAATTTAACAATCTCATCTCATCAAAAATCAAACGAAGAGCTTCACTTCTCCTTCTTTATTCCTTTATTCTAGGGAAAGCAATGAAGTAATAGGGCCTTTTTTAAGAAACACCAAGGAGACTGTATTCAATCCTGCTCTAACGCGTATGAGAACGGATGTTATCAAAGTGACATGAAGATATCATGGGCCGTTTTGAAACATCTTCAAAATAGTTTTGGTCCCATTTGCATGAAGGGCTTTGGATAATAGGATATAACAACGCACCCTATGACCTATACAGCGAAATTGCACTAGTCGCCTGAGATTGCTAGGATCGATTTACACGAAGAGAGACGACACAGTGCGGCTCGCACAAGTGGAAAATGACTTTAACCATTTTAGAGTGGGTAACTGAAAGTAAGTCAAAGACTGCGCTATATATAGTAGTGAGACTTGCTAAATAGAGCCCAGGTCGACTTCGGACTGAAGCGTCGTCTAAGTTAATGAGTCAATATGGCATTCCCTTTGACTTTATTCCCAGATTAGTTTCTTGTGGGACTTAAAAAGTGAATGGTAACAAACTTTATGAAGATGGAACAGCAAGTTCTTGTGTAGATCTAGAATGTAAAGTACGGCAGATCTCGGCAAAAAGAAGGCTAGTACAAGTCACAAACAACCTGTAGTTGTAGGAGTAGTAGTAGTAAGTGACTATTTATTCCATAAAAAGTAGATTGCTTACAATCATTTTAGTTTCTTACTCGTTTTGGTTTGGCTGAAGGCCGTCTACCATACTAAAATTATAGTCCTTCTTTTAAGGTAATTAAAATACAATTTCGTTTCCATTCTTTATTGATTTTCTTCGAAAATGCCCAGTCTCAGTCTCCGATTAGTACCCTTAACGCCTCCTCTAGTTCAAGTATCTGTGATCAAAATAAATTTAGGTGGGATTGCTGGACATATGGGACATATAGCGACGAAGTGGAGCACATCCTTTTTCATATTAAAGTTACAAAGGCTATGTGTATGTAGTGTAATTTAGTTAGATTAGTGCTTAACACTAGTCCATATTTAGTTTTGCGATGCTAATCTGATGTTGATTTGACGCAAGGTTTTATAGAGCCGATTGTAGAGTCCAAAAAAAGCTATAATATGCTGGTTTGTTGCGAAAAATTTCAGTTTTTGTTTATTACGAAAAAAATAAAAAAAAATAAAATAACAGTTCAACTAAAAATATAATAAGAAGGGAAAAAAAGAACAGGTCGAATCGAATCGAGAACGCTGAAATTTCATTTGCGATATTCTCGCAAAGAATAAAACGATGTTCCATACATATCACAGAAAACACTGTGAACATTTACGTTCGGAGTTCAAGGGTACATGTGACATCTAGCCCGTTTTTTTGTGGTTGGCTGATGAGCCAATGTGTTGACCGCTACGCTGATGCTTGTGAAAAACTTCTGCCGCATGTATATCATGTGGTGTTCGTGCCCTAGCTTTGATATTGTCTTCACATAAGGCCTCGCCCAAGTTTAACAAAAACAATCAGCGGCGGAAACTTTTCTTACTCTTGTTCCATTCCGGGAACAATTGATTGAAGATCAAGAAGGCATTCAAAGCCGAATGATCAAGAATGTTGTAGAACAACGTTAGTGGCCATCGGTTGGTCCTGCGTTTACACCGATAAGTGTCAACAATCTGGTCGAGAGTGTCGACACCAGCCTTCGTTATATTGTAAAAGTGAATTATGTTGGGATTTTTTGGCTGGCCAGCTGGATCGAAGTGGACGGCCGCATGCAAAGTTACGAAGCGATTTTGCTTGGGTACCTATGACACCATCGTGACACGATCTGCATGATTGTAGACGATTTCAGTATGCAACACTCCATGCGATTTTTCCTTATGGTGCCGACAATCGTTATTTGCTGCTTCTTCAGCTCGAGTGCCAAACTGTAAGATGTAAAAAAAATTGTCACAAGTGCGTCCGTTCATTCCTAAAAATGGAAAAGTATCACAGATCAGAGTAAAATAGAAGCATGTACACGAAGAAGAAATACCTTCGCACAAATCCATAACAACACGCTAACTTTGATTGATTTCTGCTGAATAGTTTCTGTCACGGTCAACGTAAACTTGAATATTGTAGGTATACAACGATTCTGCGTCGGACAGAATCCAAAGTTTGATTCCATACTTTCCAGAGTTAGACGAAATGGAATATGCATAACTTTTAAGCACTGGACCCACAGATCAAACAAAACGCGAAACGGCGCCAGTTTATAGCGTACACTTTGCTGAACATTACGCCTAGTTTCTCGGTTATCGAATCGTATCGATTAGCTAATGGCTCGAAAGCGAATAAGTGAAAATTAGTGACCCATGCTGAGCAGTCCAAAGCTCATCAGCTGCTTCGATTTTCGACCGATATACCCCAGCCAACAACAAAAATCCATAAAAGGCGCGCATTTCAGACACATCAACCGGCTATAAATTGGTCATTTTCACTACAATATTCTCGACTGGCTCGATAAAAAACAAAAACGCAGTCACTGGACTGCTGATGCGAGATTTCGAAAATGATGTTAGCGCCTTAACAAAAAACTCAAAACAAATCTATTGTCGAGACTGATGGGCATGGGCATGGTAGCATGAATTTTCTAGTCCTTCGACTTGGGAGCGTTGTTCGGTTCAGCAGCGAGTTTTTATCCCATAAAATCAGCATCGCTGTTGTCACTTTTATAATCTTCGGAACCACTTTCAGTCTCGCTTAGTGAATAATCTTTATCATCTTCCGAGATGTCTCTGTCTTCGGTTTGCCGTATAAACTGTCCGCATAATCGCTCATAGTCAGATATTTTGCAGTAATTGTTTGAAAAAAAAAAATCTGAATTAATTCACAGCAAAAGGTTGCACAATCGAATAATAAAGAAATAATTTACGAAGTGGCACAGCACTGGAGCGAAGAACCTTATATGAAGGTTTAAACACATTGTGTCAAATTGATACCAAACATCAGATATGTAATAACTCTTCTACAAGCCTTCAGAGCCCTCTGGCGACAACAAATTTTTTTTAACGGAAACTAGACGAGAAAGTAGCCCGGTGAGCCACGAGCGTTTGGCAACAGCACTACAATTATTAGGAGTTTTGCTTATTTGAAAAAAAAGTTTGTCAAATTGACACTATATGTCATACTGTGTTAATATACTCGTATGCGTTGAGTTTCCAACCTAAAAAATACGTCTTGTCTTCCAAATTATGGCTCATTTTGCTGTGATATTGTCGGTATTGCGATGACTGGAATTCATTTGTAAATTGTTAGTAAATACTTTGACCAGTTTAAACCAGTAAAGTGTTGAATTTTTGTTTAAAGGAAGCTGCCTGTTCATTTGGTGTAAAAAACAGACTAAAATCGGAATCCGAAGCTAAGTTATTCAATTCTTTTACACATTTACTCGCATGGGTATTCAAACTTGGATATCCTTTTTCGAATTATTGTCATGACATGACAACATGAGTATCAGAGATTGAGGTGGAAATCTTGTGTACAAATGGAGCATGTAGGTGGATGTACTGTTCCGAAGTTTAAAATGTCGCTTAATGAAGTAACGCAGGAACTTTTCCACAATTCCAAAGAAGCAACGTCCCCATACATACCATGGATGTTGCTATGGCACGGAATATTTTCTGTTTCGACTGCACATGTCGCCCACCTAGCTTCACCTAGCTTGATTTGCAGATGCTTTTTCATGTTTAAGTTAGATGTTAACAAGACTCCAAGATACTTACACTCAAATGTTTATACTTTCATACAATTTCCATCTGTTAACCTTTCACCTTTCACATCTGTTCTCTTTTCTTTTCGAATGTACCTCTCACCGCCATTCCTGAATATCATCGTCTTTGACTTCTACAGGTTTATAGTCAAATTCCAGGTTTTGCAGTAACTCTCGAGTCTGCATAGTATCCATTGAATCTGCTAGGAAGACAATATTGTCTGCAAACATTAGGCCTGGAATTTTGGTTCTATTCCCACCTTAACGTGGTCTGTTATAGAATTTATGTATAATGTGAATAGCAGTGTGCTTAGGACGCACCCTTGTTTCACGTGTATCGATGTACTTAACTCTTCCGTCACGTTGAAGTCATCTCAGACACATGCCACATTGATTTTGTACATAGCTCTCAACACTCTTATGACTTTGTATGACATTCCATAACCGTTGAGTTTGTAGAAAAGTACTTCGCGCGCTACACAGTCAAAACCTGCTGGAAAATCTACAAAGAAGGCATAAATGTTTTTGTGGTTCTCCTTGAAAATATTTTATCATTAATCGAATAATTTCTTCTAAAACCAGCTTGAAATTCTAATAGGATAAACCAACTGGGTTATTCGATTGTAGATTCCTCCTGCAAACAGCTTGGTGGATGTATTCAGAAACGAAAAACCCCTATAACTTTCTGGATTATCGGAGTCGCCTCTTTTATGCAGTGGGAATATTATCGCCTTCTGGAAACATTCTGGGGCTTCTATATTTTCAAATGTTTGATTAAATTCTCTTGTGAGAGCAGATAGGAATTCCGGTATACAGCTTTTATAGAATTCAAATAGGATACGATAATTTCCTAGAGCTTTGTTCTTTTTTATCGATGACAACTTTCACTTGGCTTCTGTAACTGGTGCATCAAAGATTACGTCGACATTGATGGGGTGTGCGTATTGAAATAGAGGCAATTTTAGTTCAGCGTTGTAAAGTGTTGCAAAATGATTACTCTGCTTGTAGTCTTGAAGTTATGACATGTGATGTTCCATTAATAATTTTTGACGGCTTTCAAAATTCGGCGGAAGATCTTGATTCATTTATTGGTGGAAGTATTTTGTTGCTCAAATTCTATCTTTTTATGAATTGATTTTAAGCCCGCTGTTACCCCTTTTTCTTAATATTTTGAGAAATGCAATGGACGTCACTCTATCTCGCATGCATTCATTATTAAAACCTTTTTGTTTACTTATTTTTCTCTTGGGTTCTTCCGGCTAGAGAGAGGCGGATTTTTTCAATATTTCCGTTAATTTATCGATATCCGGTGAGATATCCATGGCTTAAAATTTAACGAGTTCTCTATTAGGATTCGTTTCATATGGTTGCCAAAAACTGTCTTTCCATGCCAACTTCAGTAGAAGTTTTAGTTGAGATGTACTTGCATTGAGGTTGGTATAAACTTAAAAGGAGGCCTCTGAAGGTATATGGTCCGAAAACGTTTTTATCCCTACGCGAAAATATAAGCCAGTAGTATATTACCGAGCATGCTGTTCCGTGCAGGTTCCCCTTAAAAGCTTCGATTTAAAATCCTAGAGTCCAAAGCATCTGCTAGTTCTAAGATTTTAACAGATTTTTTGTCTCCGATTTTATTCTTGGATTCACGATTTGGATACAAAGATTCAAGGTAACCATTTTCGAAGTTATTTTGAGAGAAAACTATTCTTCCATTAAAATCTACAATTAGCATTATATCTGCTGATACTACACTGATTATCGTTGGAATATATTGGCGCAATGTGGAAATTGGTATTTCTTTCAATCGAAAAAAACAGCGGCTGAAGCGCATCAAGAGCTCCAAAAAGTTTACGGAGATGCTACTCTAAGTGAAACAATGTGCGGTGATTCCAATGTTGATGAACGTCCGTGTGAAGGAAGGCCAAAATCCTTCGAAGGCGCTGAATTGGAGGCATTGCCCGATGCTCGAGCTTGTTTCAGCATTAGGAGTTACACGTCAAGCCATTTCCAAGCGATTGCATGCGTTGGGTATGATTTAAAATCAAGAAACTTGGTTTTGTTATGATTTGAAGTCAAGGGACGTTGAGCGTCGTTCTTGAAAAACAGCCTACGAAAAATAGATTCAGCGGCAAAAAAGGAAGGAACGGGAACTTCCTGGTCATGCTTCTACGTTGTCGGCTTGGCCGAATATTCATAGGTTATGCTGTGTGGGACCAGGTCTGTGTTATTCAGTATGAATAGTTGAAACATAAAGAAACCATCACTGATGAATGCTATCGACTTCAGTTGATGTGATTGAGCCGAGCACTGCACGAAAAACATCCACAATACAAGCAGATGTAATTCCACAGTTTCACGATGCTCGGTCTCGCGTTACCAAATCCGTGAAACTACCTAGAAACGTTCAAATGGGAAGCCATATCCCACTTTCCATATTCCCCAGATATTGCGCCGTCTGATTATTATTTGTTCCGTTCAACGACACATGGTCTGGCTAATCAGCAGTTCCGCTCATATGAAGACATCAAAAAAAGTCTTGATTAGTGGAACGCCTCAAAAGATAAAAACTTTTAGCGTAACGGTTTTCGAGCTCTGTCAGAAAGATGGGAAAAGTTGTAGCTAACTGTGGGCATGATTTATGTGTAAGCACTTTTCCACATTAAAAATGTTGTGTGTTCAAAAAGTAGGATGACTTATGAGTCCGTTAAAAGTAAAAAAAATGTTAACGAGTGATACAAGCTCTTCCAAAATGGTCGGGAAGATGCCAATGACGAACCTCGCTCTGAATGCTCTAGAGTCTAGCACATTAACAAAAGACGATAATTCGATGATATAAAAAAAATTGTTTTGGAAAATCATCGAATTACCATAGGAGAAGTTGCTGAGGGTTTTGACATATTAGTCGGGTTGTGTCATTCAATTTTTTCGAATGTTTTGGTCATGAGACCTGCATCAGTGAAGTTTGTTTCGAAACTTTTTAATTTTGATCAGAAGAACCATCTTGAATAACGTCAGTGATGGGTACATGGGTCAAAACCAATAGTCCCAATGGAAGCATCCAGGGGAGCCAAGACTGAAAAAAGCATACCAAAAAGTGCTTATGATAGGTGCCTCGACAATTAGAAAAAGCGTTTGCATAAATGTATTGTATCTGAGGGCGATTACTTTGAAGGGCACAACATTATTATTGTTGAATAAATAATTACTAAAATATAGAGTCACCTTACTTTTTGAACATAACTCGTACGTATATAAGTCCTAAATTTTGCATAAAAACCTTCATTTACTATCTGCTGCCTGTATTTCAGAGCTGATTTTGTGTAGCCAATCTGTCAATGTCAATGCTGTCCAATTTTGATTGCCATTTAATCGTGCAATGACTTCATTTGCCAGTAGGATATTTTTCTCGAGGTAAAGTCTTCTTAGTTCCTTTAACACGGGGCAGATTCCTTTAAAGTGG
Organism: Volucella inanis; assembly: GCA_907269105.1. NCBI lineage: Eukaryota > Metazoa > Arthropoda > Insecta > Diptera > Syrphidae > Volucella > Volucella inanis. The sequence continues at coordinate 93,084,643 of OU026154.1, forward strand.
AGTACATTCTCTCTCACCCGTAGGTTGTATAACGAGCATTCCACATTGCGCTCTGATCTATGGGGCATGTAGTAAAGATGAAGAAGCTCTCCTCTCGTCTTAAATATATTGTATTATTCCATTGTTATTATTCCATTGGAACATGCATTGAAAAGCTACTGTCATTGTACGTCAGTATATGTCATTCAATTGAAGCGTAAACAACAATAATTTTTTTTTTCACTCAAATATGTCGAACTTTGTGCCTTGCGGGGAGTTCTTCTTCATTACTTTAATATGAAGAAAACTGCTGCTGAAACTCATCGTATTTTGGTGGAAGTTTATGGTGAACATGCGCTAGCTGAGCGAACGTGCCAAAAGTGGTTTGCACGATTTAAAAGTGGTGATTTTGGCTTGGAAGACGATGAACGTCTTGGGCAGCCAAAATATAATGAAGATGAAGAACTGGAAGCATTACTCTATGAAGATTGTTTCCAAACACAAGAATAGCTCGCAGAATCTTTGGGTGCCACTCAAGCAGCCATTTCAAAACGTTTAAAAGCAGCTGGATATATTTAAAAGCAAGGAAATTGGGTTCCACATGAACTCAAGCCGAGAGACGTCGAAAGGTGGTTTTGCATGTCCGAAATGCTGCTGGAACGCCACAAAAGGAAGTCATTTTTGCATCGGATTATTACTGCTGATGAAAAATGGATTCATTACGACAACCCCAAGCTCAAAAAATCATATGTGAAACCCGGCCAACCAGCCAAATCAACGGCAAAGCCAATTATCCATGGCGCTAAGGTAATGCTCTGTATTTGGTGGGATCAGATGGGTGTATACGGTTCACATCAGAGTAGAATATCAAAAATTTTCTTGATTCATTCTTGGCTGCCAAGTCGGCACAGTTCTTTTGGGATGGGATCCACAAATTGCCAGAAAGATCTGAAAAGTCGTAGCTTCAGATGGGCAATACTTTGAATAATACTATGGCCTTGAGACGGCCGAAGAAAGCATCGCACGCTGCACGCAAGTGCCTCTGCGGTATTTTGGCCCATTCCCGGCGAAGTGCTTGTTTGATGTAGTTCAAACTTTGGTATTTTTTAGTGCCAACCTTCGCCTTCAAAATACTTCAGACAGAGAAATCCTACGGATTTGCATCCGGAGAATTTGCAATCCATTGTGTTGAAGAAATAAAGTGTGGAACATTGTTTTTTAACCAATCTTGGTTGACGCGCGCTTTGTGAGACGATGCAGAGTCTTATTGAAATGTCCACTGTCTCCGATCGAAATGATTGTTTGCCCAAGGCTTCAATACTGCCTCTAAGACAGTTTCGCGTTATACGATCGCAATAATGTTGACGCTACGGACCAAAAATACGAACGGAGAACGACCATCGGCGGTTATGGCGGCCCTAACCATCACCATCAGTGCTGCCTGCTTTCTGGTGGCCGTCCGAAGGTGTAAAGTTTCAAAGAACCTCTCTGGCAAGTAAACTCGGTCATTTTGTTTGTTGACATATTGCTCTATAACAAATAGCGACTCATCGAAAAAAACCAAATTCGGCAACTCACCACTTTCGTGCAAGCGTAGCAACTTCTTCGCTCTTTCGACTCAAACTTTTTTCTGTTGCGGTGTAGGATCGTGTGCTTTTTGAAACTTCAATGGCTCGAGCCCAAGCTCATTTTTCAGTATGTGTTGCATCCGTCCAAACTATATGCTGAGCTCACGACCCATTTTTCTTGCACATCGTCGCGGATTTCGCTCAATGCGAGCCTTCACTTTCCGAACAATTTCTGCTGGTGTTGCTGTTTTTTTATGACCACCTCCATGGCGTTTTGCAACGCTTCCAGTATCACGGTAACGAGCTTTGGTTCGAGACACAAATGATTTATTCACGTTGAGGTGCTGGAGGGCTCTAACGATAGCTACTTGTGGTTTTCCAGCCAAATATAAAGCAATCAAATTATCACGTTTGAAATCCATGGCGGATAAAAATTTTTCAACACAACTGAGACGCAAATCGCTTAAAATAATAAAATTTTCTGTCATGTATCGAAATTTGAGCTCACGATAAGGAACGGTTTGGATATTATAGCAGTCTGAAGTTGGTTGCAGTTCGAGTCAGTAAGGGTGTAAAATTGGAAAAAGGAGAGTACTCAGGAGACAACCCGGCTTCACTTCCATTGTTGACTTGAACCAGCTATGGTAGATATTTTCTTTCCCTCCCTACTGCCGTTTTGTTTTCCTTATAGAGACTTTGTATCCCCCCAGCATTTTTGTCGATACTCCTAGGTTGCTTAGTTTGTAAAGGAGAGCGTTTCTGTCCATGGAGTCGAAAGCTTCGAAAGCCGAAAAAAAAAAATTATATTTCTTCTGAAACCTTCTGACATTTTCCCCGTATTAAATATATAGTTATACGCTTCGGTTAGACTTCCCAGGAATTGCTCAGTAGCATATTTAAAGAAATCATAGGGAACACGGTCTTCTCCGGGCGGTTTGTTTAGACAAAGTGTATGACCATATTGAACTCCTGTATTGTTATTATACGGTCTAGAGTGATATCTTCCTGGTATGGCAGTGCATAGTGTATATGTGTTAGGCAGTATGGTGGATTCAATAGACTTGCAAAATGTTCTGCCAATAAGGAATCCTCAATTTGAATGCTCCTAGCGTTGAAAGAACCTTTGAGTGTTCTAACTAGTTTCTAGAACCCACGACTAACTTTGATTCCCGATAGCGTGCGTGCTAGATATTGCAAATATAATTGCTGTTTTTTTTTGCATACATTTTTGTACGCTTTGTTTGTCTCTTGGTACAGTTGTTAAGTCAGGTTTGTTATCGAGCATCTGGTCAATCGCAGGTAAGTAAACGAGTTTTTTCTGGCAGCCTCACATTCTCGGTCATACCCAGGCTGTTTTTTCTTCATTCTCCTTACCATAGACTCGCAGGATATAATCGCATTCGAGATGCAAGATACTTATTTTTCTGTGCCCCGTATAGAGCAAAATTCACCTCCATCAACAGAACTGAGCGCGCGATTTAAGTTCAGCTTACGTATATCTTGTTGAAAATCTCTCCCTCCACTGTAATTTTGGCAGTAATTGCATGTCAGGAAGTCGGGATTCTGGCAATGTCAATAAGTTTATGAGTGAATCTATTCATTTACTTGTAGATCTGATACACACTCTAGCCAGATTACACGGATAATGCAATAATCTATCGTTGAAGCCGCAGTTCCTCTGATAAAAGTCAGGTGACCTAGTTTATCACTTTTGGTTCGTCCATTTATCATCGTTAGGCCAATAGTTTCGCATAATTCAATCAACTTCTTTCTATTTCCATCAATTTCTTATCTGTAGCGTATCGATGTGGGTATGAATTCCGCAACTCTAGATTTAAAAGTTGCGTTGTCCCAATTCTTGCATTGAGATCGCCAATAAACATTATGTTTTCTTGTCCAAACTCTAGTAAAAGGAGATACAAGCGCTCAAAATCGTCCAGCCATGAGTTACAATTAACGTAGACAGGCACAATAAAGAACTTATTATCCTGCATATCTATTTCAACCAGAGTTCTTTTGAAGACATTTATGTAGCGGCATTCAATAGAGTTCTTCAGTTGATTTCTCACACCGAATATACATCCTCCGCTTGCTCTGCCATGATTATGTATTCTCGTTGGAGGGATCCAGTGAAATATATAATCTTCGAAGAGGTGATCGAATTTAGATGAAAGTTTCAAACAGAAAGAAGATATCGTATAGGTTAATATTTTCAAAGAAGTCGTTTAAAAGCAATTTGTTTCCTAATCCAGCAATGTTATAAGAACAGATTTTATATGAATAATTACTTAAGCTATAAATATTATTTTTATTTGTTATAGAATGACTGACGGCATTAAAATTAAAAACAAGGATTTGTAGTGCTATTTTCCACAGTTTGGTAGACCCTGCTAAAACTTGAGCTTGTGTGTCCGCCATAAGTGCCATCTCGATCATCTGTCACTTCAAGCCTGTCGTCAGTCAGCTGCTGTAGAAACGTCATGCCATCTTCTTCACATGTCAAATTGTTGTTGACATCGAAGTAGTATGTGTCTCTAATAATATGAATACCATGTACCAAATTCATCAATTTAATTTCGTTTTAAGCTTGCTTTGTCATTACTTAGGACTTTTTTTTTTTTAATTCAACATTGATCGTGTAAACAGTCACTTTTGTGTAAACTCGAATCGTCTACAACTTTCTTTGTAATTGCACCTGTAGCGCGCTTTTTGTTTCTGAGGGTGGACAGTTCATACGCATTATTTAGGTTTCGTTCTTGCAAATAGTCCATAAAGTTTATTAAAAGTTACGGAATTTCTTCAAATATTTCGTGAATTAGCTTCGTTTCATCCTCGTTTCCACATTTTACCCTTTTTGATGAGTCCCACGTGAATAGCTTTTCATGTCCAGTCTTTTCACGCAAAAAAATTTCATGAAAGTAATACATGGTCCGTGCCGTTTCTAAGAGAGGGCACCACTTGAATTGAATCCATACCATTCAGTTAGTACCAACCTTCAAAAGATACGTGTATAAATTTGACAGCTGTCGGACAATTAGTTCTCTAGATATAGCGTTGTGAGTGAAGCAACTTTTGTTATTGTGAAAAAAAAATGGATTTAACGCAATTTCGTGTGTTGATTTATCATTGCTTTTTGATGGGAAAAAATGCGGACGTCCAAAAGAGGCTCTTTCAGATGAAAACATCAAAAAAGTCCACAAAATGATTACGAATTACCGTAAAGTGAAGTTGATCGAGATAGCTGAGGCTCTGAAGATATCAAAAGAGTGTGTTGGATATATCATACACGAATATTTGGACATGCGAAAGCTCTGTGGGTGCCGCGTTTGCTCACAGTCGACCAAAAACAACTACGTGTTGTTGATTCAGAGGAGTGTTTAAGGTGTTCAACCGCAATAAAGCCGAATTTTTGCATCGAAATGTGACAATGGATGAAACTTGGCTTCATGACTTCACATCAGAGTCAAGTCGGCAGTCAGCTGAGTGGCGAGCAGGTGACGAACCTCGTCCAAAACGACCAAAACCCAACGGTCGGCTGGCAAGGTTATGGCATCCGTATTTTGGGATATACATGTAATAATTTTCATCGACTATCTCCAAAAGGGGCAGACTATCTACAACGACTATTACCAGATTTGGCCTCCTGCGACTATTTCTTGTTCGCAGACCTCAAAAGAATGCTCGCCGGAAAGAGATTTAAGACCGATGAAGAAGTAATCGCCGAAACAGAGGCCTATTTTGAGGCTAAACCGAAATCGTACTACAAAACTGGTATTGAAAGATTGAAAGATCGTTTCACTGATTGAGTTGTGTGTTGCCCTCGAAGGCAACTATATTGATAAATAAAGTTGAATTTTGCAAAAATTTTGTGTTTTACTATAAAACGGCACTGACTTTTCAGCCCATGTGTTAAGTAACTTGGCCTTTCCCTGTCGTAGGTACATTGCGCGGAATGTCTTTAAGGATGCCGATTTTTGTGGCCTTTAATTTGTTTGCGTTCTTTAGAACATCTATTGTGGAGCTTCAGGACTTTATTTTAACAGTAGCAGTACGAAGGTCTCGGTCTGTCATTCTTTAAGCTGACTCGATGTCGTTGTTTCCATTCTTTTTGGGCTCCCGCCAAATTATCAAAGCTTCGCCCATCATTGACACTGTCTTATAAAAAGTGGGAACAGAGCAAAATACTGGTCTTATCGTAACGGTTTTCAGATGACGCGACCGAAGGATACTATTGGGTATATATTTTAATTCTTGCGGTTTTTTTTTCAAAATTTTAACGTTTATTTAAGAAAAACATGTACAATAGTGTTATTCAAAGTATTGACCATCTGAAACCATCTTTTCCCATATTTCTGGCAATTTGTGGATCCCATCCCCAAAGAACTGCGCCGGCTTGGCAGCCAAGAATGAATAAAGAAAATTTTTGATATTCTGCTCTGACGTGAACCGCATTTCAGTGAGCGCGTTCTGCATCGACCGGAACAAATGGTAGTCAGAAGGGGCAAGGTCCGAGAGCTATAAAGCGAGTGGGGTAAGACTTCCCATCCACTATTTTTCAAATAGTTCTTAACCGGAATAGCAACGTGGGGCCGAGCGTTGTCATGATGGAAAATTATTGCCTCGTGTCTGGTCGCATATTTCGGGCGTTTTTTGGCTACTGCTCTATTCAAACGGATTAATTGTATTCGGTAGCGTTGTCCATTGATGGTTTCACCCGGTTTTAGAGCACACCCATCTGATTCCACCAAATACAGAGCATTACCTTAGCGCCATGGATATTTGGCTTTGCCGTTGATTTGGCTGGTTGGCCGAATTTCACTTATGATTTTTTGAGCTTGGGGTTGTCGTAATGGATCCATTTTTCATCACCAGTAACAATCCGATGCAAAAATGACTTCCTTTTGTGGCGTTCCAGTAGCATTTCGGACCGCCTTTCGATGTCTTTCGGCTTGAGTTCATGTGGAACCCAATTTCCTTGCTTTTGAATATATCCAGCTGCTTTTAAACGTTTTGAAATGGCTGCTTGAGTGACACCCAAAGATTCTGCGAGCTCTTCTTGTGTTTGGCAACAATCTTCATAGAGTAATGCTTCCAGTTCTTCATCTCCAAACTTTTTTGGCTGCCCAGGACGTTCATCGTCTTCCAAGCCAAAATCACCACTTTTAAATGGTGCAAACCACTTTTGGCACATTCGCTCAGCTAGCACATGTTCACCGTAAACTTTCACCAAAATACCATGACTTTCGGCAGCAGTTTTCTTCATGAAGAAGAACTCCCCGCAAAAACACTTTTTCAGGCACAAAGTTCGACATATTTGAGTGAAAAAAAATATTGTCGTTTACGCTTCAAATGAATGACATATACTGAAATGACGTACAATGACAGTAGCTTTCCAACGCATGTTTCAATGGAATAATAACAACGGGATAATACAACTTACGCCATCTCTTAGCAAACCGCACGCAAGTTATAGACCGCGATTTGAACAGTTACAAGCAGCCGGTCATGCTGGTTTCTTGATACCATGGTGGTCAGGAATCCCCCGGATCTCGGTTCGGGCCTGAATTTTTAAGAAATTGTGGAAAGATTTGTGCTGGGTGTTATAACCCTAAGGTCAGCAAGAGATTTTAGATTGACCTCGACTCATACCGGTGGTAGAACTTGTGCTTTCCATACGAGTATTGTATTATACTATTAATGCGGGTGAGCAATGGCAAGGCGTATCGTTGCTCTTATGGATGTATGGGAATTCCGTGAAATTGAGCCTTAACTGACAGGTGTACACGTTAAGCACATGAGACATTTTTTTTTTGTCCATTGCCTTTGTCCAACAGCTCTATACATCGGACTTCGCCTTTTCAATTTGGTCTATGTTGGTCTCTACGGGCTGGGGGGTCAAAATTCGCTTTCGTATTTTCCTGCATCAATTTATCTAATAATTTATTTCGATATTCTAGATGATAGACTTTTGCAGAGATCTCGTTCTACTTTTCCTTTATCCCTGCCAGAGTAACTGAAAATCGGAATTCGTTACGAGTTCTTTAGTTAGTTTCCTTTTCTTCTCATCTAAAATTGCTAACAGCTGTTCAATTGTGATGTCAATGCTATTCCTCATTACTGTATGTCTTTGGGGTTCCCTAGGATGCTTTTCTCGCTATTTAGCTGATCTCGTGAAGTTTCTTGGAACCCTCTTTTTTTCATTTAGTGAAGTTTGTAAATATTTGTCCTAATTTCTAGGACTTACATGAGTTTAACAACTTATCCGTGGGTAAAGTTCCTGGGATGCGCTTGGTACCACAATTTTGTATCAATCTTTTTATTTTCTATTTTAACTAATGCTTTTTCGCGGAAGGTCTTTTGACTTAGGCTTAGTTTGGCTGTTCAAAATGTTAATCTCGACATACAAACTGTATAGTGCCAAAACTTGGATTTTGTTAATTTCGAGAACGTGCATTCACGGCGAATCCCGTAGCTGATGTATAAGGAGCTCTATTCGAAGAACCACTATTTGGCTATTTGAGCTGCGCCGGAATTCCCTTCCTCTGTTAAAGGCTTTTCAATAAATTCTTTTATTCTGAAGTTCTCTACTGACTCTTGGTATACGAGTATAAAAGCATAATTCATAATCCAACGTATATTTAGGCATCCGCAGTAGCTGATACTTCAAAGCATCTTATGCTAAAATTTTCCGAAAATACGTATGTACCATATGTACCTATCTAATCCACTTGAGAAAAAAATCCTTTCGTAAATTGAAAAATAAAAAAATTAATTCTCCTGTCTATACACGTTGAACACACGTCAAGGACGCATTCCTGTTCAGTTTTCACTTATGTTATTCAACCGTCGGCTAAGATTAAACAAGCAATTACATTGACAGAAACAAAATGGGGAAAATATGAATTACTTTCAGCAAGTATACAACGGTATCATTAAAATAAATTTCATCGGTTGTTTGGTAATTTAAAAGTGTAAAAATTATTTCTTCCATTTTAAGGACCTTCTTTAGCCATTAGTAAATAGTGAGGGAGCGAGGCCAGAATAAAGTGTGCTTGTTTCTACTGGATTTCCTTCTAATTAAAAACCCCTAGAAGTTTTCCGAGGACCTCTTCTCACCTACATATTATGTATATGGTATTCCTTCGTAATACTATTTCATGTGAATGTTAAGCATAACATATTCGTATGGGTCCCATAATGAATTTTCATTAATAAATACCACAAAGTTTGTAAATGAGATCATAGTCACGGGGTTCGCACGTATTCAGATACGATAATATAGTGGGTTTATGGCGCCGTTATTGTGGTCGGGTTACACTTCTAGTGGGCGAGATAATGATGTATATAAAGGATCCAAGTATCATACTTTGGTTTCTTATTGCAAAATTGTTACTTCTTCCATTACCTACGAATACCTATTACTTATACTTGGGAGGTTTTGTATTTGTGTTTCGTTCTTTTTTTTTTATATTAATTCTTCTTACCATTGAATATATATATTATACTCGTAATGCAGGTCCTTCGCATAGAGTCATTCAGCTCAGAGTCGATTCCTTTTTGCACTTGATTCATGGCTACCATAGTGTAGAATATATATTTTCCATTATGAAACAAGGACAGCTAAGTACACTTTCTCCTCGTGTGTGCATATACAAACCAAATATTCGTACATGGGAACGATGGAAAGGATTTCAAAGGTATTTAAGAGTGCGTTATGGACAGTTTTGAGGGTTACTGAGAGGCAGACGAACTGTACTGTATAGGTTCTATGTTTCTAATTTTAATTAACTCGTGTCAAACGTTTACATTCAAACAATTTCTTGGCTTATGCATATTTTAGCAAAGGAAGCGTCCATCCTTGTGTAATAGAATGCAGCAGGCTTGTGTTTGTTTGTATTCAAGAAATAGAAAAGTGCTTACGAGTACGTACATTATATTGATTTTTTTTACAATTTCCAAGGTAGAACACTTTGCACACTCATATATGAATAGAGCTTTGGTTATTTAAATAAGCACCTGTGGGTATAGGGTACTTGTAATTGGAATAAATAACAAGCGAATAATTAGAAAATAATGTTAATGCCTTTATCCGGTAATGGGATGGTAAAAAGCTGAAAGATAGATGGAGGAAGTCAATGATTGCCAACGACTACCTAACGTTAGAAAAGTCTTAGTCTACCATAAGTCTATTTTTGTCATATAACATATTCACGTAGCAGAAGTAGGTTTCTTAGGGAAGGTACTCAAAACCAAAAAGAGTCAACTCGAAACCAATGGAATTGGTAGGTCTTGTAAAGTTGCAATGCATTTCACATCAATGCCCTAATGTAGCTTTTATTGTTTGTCGGTATGAATCTTCGTTCGGCATGGCAATTTCTCGGAAGATTTCTGACTGTCTAGTAATCTGGATGTCGCCAGCAGTGAAACAATCAAGTTTTGTAGCATAGTGCTTAACTTACCACTCACTTGTGGTTCCTGGTAATAGCAAGAGTAACTGCTTACGCATGCAGACCAACATTTCAAGTGTGAGCTTTAACAGTAGCATAATCCTGATCTAGGCCGATGTAAGGCTCATAGCTCTATAGGAACGAGACAAAAACGTGGCATAGCAGTTTCAAGCCCATAACATTCTAACACCCTCAAAGAAGTCGGATCGGATGGACAAAAAAGGGATTAGAACTATCATATGATACATTGTAATCCCACGAGAGGTGTCATTTTAAATCTATATAAAAATGCAACATTTTTATGAAAGATGTTTATATTTTCACTTGAATCTAAAGTGCGTATTCTGAGGTTAGTAACAAAAGTTATCACAATCCAATATCCACTACCTTGCACTCGGTTCGACACGCAAAGACAGGTTCCCAGCTGAGTCAGCATATTACTTGCTTGCAGATATTCCCATGGAAGTTTATGCACGCGTAAGCTACTTGACAATGGATGGGATGCATGCGAGATATCAAAAGTGATGATTCAGGAGATATTCATGGGAACATTTGGATAGAGGCAAAGCCTTGGAGTTAGATGCAACCGTGGATATTGTATATTGTGCTTTCATTTATTAAATTGTATTGTAAAGTGTGATTCATCGTGAGGTTTGATTTTCAATAGGCTCTTTTCGACAGTTCACGCGTGACTCCTATCAAACTGCTTTGTCATTTTTGTTCAGTATTGCTTGGCAAGTCATAATAAAAAGATTCACACTACAACAGCGTCTCCAAATTGCTCAGCTGTATTACAAAAATTAGCGTTCTGTGAGAAATGTTTTTCGTGCGATTCGAGGAACTTACGGTGCGAATAATCTTTATACTGAAACCACTATTTCCATAACCATTCACAAATTTGAGTCCCAGTTTACATTAGTGGATGAAACTCGACCGGTTAGACCACATTCAGCACGTAGTGAAGAGCCTATAGCAGCTGTAGCTGGGAGTGTACGCGAAGACCGTGACGAATCGATTCGTCGTCGTTCTTAGCAGCTTGGCTTGGCGTATTCGACAACTTTACGTATTTTAAGCGAGGATCTCGGCCTAAAAGCGTACAAAATTCAATGCAAGAATTAAAGGCAGGCGACTTGAATTTGCGTAATATTTTCAGGGAATGGGCTCTGGAAAAACTCAATGAAAATCCGGTGTTTTATCGTGAAATTTTGTTCAGTGATAAAGACCATTTCTGGCTCAATGTTTATGTTAATAAACATAATTGCCATATTTGGGCTGATGAACAACCCGAAGAGTACCAAGGTCCATATTTCTTCAAAAATGAGGAAAATTAGAATGTTACCGTCAGTGGTAGTTGTTATTGCGCCATGTTAACGGAATATGTGCATCATTAAATTCAAGCACATGGTCTTGGTGAGCTCTGGTTTCATCAAGATGGCGCTACGAGCCATACAGCGCGTGAAAAATGGACTTATTGAGAATTCATTTTGTTGAGCACTTATTTTCACGTTTTGCTACGGTAAATTGGACGCCTAGATCGTGCGATATCACACCTTTGGACTATTTTCTCTGGGGATATATAAAGAATCAGGTCTTCAGAAATAAGTTAGCTATGATTGATGCTTTGCAAGCCAACATTAATCACGTTATCCGCGAGAAACCAGTCGCTATGCTCGAACGAGTCGCTCAAAATTGGACCTTCCGAAGACGTATTCGTGGTCAACATTTACATGATATCATTTTCAGAAAGTAAATGCAATGAATTGTTCTTTTAACTGATAATACAAATTTTAAGTTCACTTTCAAACTTATGTGGTCTGCAAAGTACTCCTCCGTGGCGTCGATGATTTCCTGGCGTGAGCTGAATTTTTTATTGATGAGCCATCTTTTGAGGTTTGAGAAGAGATAATGGTCCGTTGGATCCAAATCGGGCGAATACGGTGGATGTGATAGCAATTGGAGCCGTAAGTCATTGATTTAAGCCACGGTTGCGATGCTCTTGTGCGCCGGTGCATTGTCTTGCAAAAACAAATTTTTTTCCGCTTAATGTGAGGCCTTTTTGCAGCGATTTCGGGCTTTAATCGCTCCAATAATGCACAGTAATACTCGCTGTTGATGGTTTTTCCTTTTTCGAGGTAGTCCACGAAGAGAATGCCATGACAATCCCAGAAAACAGACGCCATAACCTTTCCGACCCATCGAGCCTCCCTCGGCCGCTTCGGAGCACTCGTGCCGGCTTCAGTCCATTGCCGGGCACATATTCTGTTCTCTGTATTTTTTTTGACATTGTCCTCTGCAACCGCATCGGAGGGCCTGCCGCTGTGGACTTGATCGGTAGTAGAGTTGCGGCCACCACGAATCTCTCGAAACCAATATTTGACGGTGTAATCTGACGGTGTATTAGTCGCTATACAGCGACATCGATCTAGTCAGAAAATTGCGCATCAGTCGCCTGAGATAACTAGAACATGTAGAGTGAGTGGACACTAATGCTCAGGTCCGCAGAGTCTTTGAATCTAACCCGGAGGGACAACGCGGTAGAGAAAGACCTTACTTAGATGGAGCGCACAAGTAGAAGCTAAGTTCAGCCGACTTGGAGTGCGCAACTGGATTAAGTAAGCTAAAGATCAGACTAATTGGCGAGACGTATCAGTTGAGGCCCAGGTTCACCCCAAAGTATAGCGACACCTAAGTTAGTAAGTATACCAGCATTGGAATGATGAACATTAATTTGAGTAAATATCATAACAAAAAAAAAACTACTAGAGATAATGCTCCTAGTTCACACTTACTCACACAAGAAGCGGAAATGATTCAGCTCAAAATGGAATACAAATAAATACAAAAATACCGTTAACTACTTATTTATTCCTTTTATTGAAGATCACGTCCGCTCACGTTCGCTGTCAATGGGAAAAAAAGAAACCAGGAAGCTGAACCCGTGTCATGATAATGACATTTCAATTTCAATTGCCTATAGGTATTATCTCACTCCCCTGACGATAAGAAGTTTTTGGGACGTTGACGAAAACGCTGCAATTGGGATGAATGTGCTGAGGTTATGTTGGTGATTTGGTTGACTACGATGAATCCAATACGGATAGTTTCAGGTCCTAGTGATGGAAGTATAACGAATGGTCCTGTAAACGTCGACAATAAGTTATTTCGTGCAGGGTGGTTATCTACAATTTTTCGTACAACGAGGTCACCAACTCCTAGCCGAGACGACGGGTCATTTCGATCATGTTGCTGCTCACGTACCGATGTACTTGTATCTGAACGTTCTACAGCTTCGATACGGGCTTCTTCTATTGGGGCGTTTTCCTTATCAGTATCTGAAGGAACTCCACATTGAAGAAATTTTGATGAGAAGCTAGTTGCACTGTGAGGCGTTCGATTGTAATTTGCAACAACTTTGGGTAGAAGCTCTGTCCATTTCCTTTCCGGTGCGTTGATGACTTTAAAGCGCAGTTCACGAACAATTGTGTTGGTGACTTTTTCACGCAGACTATTTGCCCGTGGGTGGTAGGGCGAAGTTGTTTGATGTTTGATTGATGTTGCACGCAGAAATCGACGAAAACGCTTTGAGGTTAAGTTTCGTCCTCTGTCACTGATGAGTACCTCTGGTGTGGCTACATCAGAGCAAATGTCCCTAAGGATTTGGATTAAGGTATTACTTGTGTTACGCTGTGATGTGATGTGATCTTAAGTGATGATCGATCACGAGCTGAATATATTTTTCTTGAATATTAGAAGAGGACGAACCCATGACTATGGTGTCGATGGCCCAGATCTTGTTGGGTGCATTTGGGTTGGTATTGTTTGCAGATTACTCAAAACTGGTCGATTGAACGGTTTAACCAATTGACAAGTTTCACAGCTTTGCATATAAGAACGCTCATCGTCGCTCGCCGTTTTCCACCAGTAGTGTCCACATACCAATTGTTTAGTGGTAGCTATTCCCGGTAGTCGTGGTAGTGTTGTAAAATCTTAAGTTGTACCTTCTTTGGAACCACATACTGTATTACTCCTCGTTTTCTGCGGACTTCAAATTCATGCGTATCTATCGTGACTGAAGGATCATCCGAAGGGCTTTGTTCTTGAGCACGCTTAAGTTCAATCGTTCCAATGAGTAACTAGACTAGTTGTCGGGACAACCCATCAGCGGCCGTGTTGAGTCTTCCAGGTCTATGATGTATCGTCTGAAGAGGCGATTAGATGGAGTCGTCACTTGGAAAAGCCACGGGAGTGCAGAATGGTCGGTATAGATATCCACATGTCGGCCATGAACATAAACGTAAAAGTGTTCCATTGCATTAACTACTGCAAAGCATTCCAACTCAGTTGCATGGTATCGATGTTCGTGCGTATTGAGGCGACGCGAATGATAAGCCACAACCTGCCTCAGTTCATCATTCTCGGGTTGCATGAGAATTGCTCCAATGCCTACTGTGATGGCATCCGTGTAAAGATAAACTTCTCGGTCCCCTCTAAAGATGCCTATAACGGGGTTGTTGTAAGTGCCACTTTAATTGCATCGAACGCTTGCTGCTGCTGGGAGTTCCACATGAATTTTTCATCCTTTTTAGTTAGGCGAGTTACTTCACGACTTCACATCTGTTGGAGGTCCGTATTCCTGGACTGCAGCAAGTTTTGTTGGTGATAAGTGCTTTGTTCCGTTGAAGATGATGTGCCCCAGGAATTTTATTTCTGGTTGAGCAAAGCAGCATTTTTCACGTCTTAATCTCACATTCGCATTTGTTAAGCGGGCGAATATTTCTCGTAGCAGCCTGAAAGGTAGTACGAGCCATTCATACTGACCATCTGATGGGATAAACGACGTTTTTTCGATAGAGTCGTTGTGCCAGTTGTTCGGTGATATCCTGAATGCGTTGAATTGGTTCCATTTCATCAAAGGTGACTGCGTTGATTCGACGATTCGATTCGATAATATATGCAGAGTCGTCGACTTCGGTTATTTTTAGGGACAAGAGTGACTGGGGAAGCCCATAGCAATGTGGAACTCCCGATAAATCCTTTCTGAAGGAGAGATGCGACTTGTTCCCTGATCTCTTGAGCTTCTCCATCTGAATTACGTTATGGACGCTGAGCGATGGATTGCTGTTACGATAGCAACCGAATAGAATGCGATACGCTTGGAATTCGCCCATTGCCCATGATGGCCATCTTTGGCGAAGAGCTGCCGGTAAAACAGGTAAAATATTTTGGATCCAGGGATCGGTAGATGCTACCGGTGCTGCTGTGAGATATATGTGTGGCCGCTGCGCCAATGGGATCTGTCATGTAAACTAAATTGCATGAGAAATCAAGTTGAAAACCAAATAGCTTACCTGTGCTAAGGCCGATGATGAATTCGTGAGGTGAATGCTGTAGTACATGTGCTGTGATTCTTCAAGTAGTCGAGCCAATTGTAAGGCAAAGTGTGAGGCGTCCGTGGCTTTTTGTGTTGCCATTTATATGCGTTATGGCGATAGCTGAGTGCGGTTTAACAAGTGATGAGCTGATGTCGTCTATTGTATCTCCCAAGTCGATGATTGCATGTGTTGGTGTATTATTGATCAGCACAACTATGTCAATTAGGGACGACCGGCCAGGAAGCTTTTCTGGATCGAGTTATTGTCGGAGGCCGGTGTCTCTTTTGCAAGTATTGTTGCTGGTTGCCCACTATCCGTTACCTGCTGTCTTTGAAGTGGGCACTCACGATTCCATTGCCATTGAATTTCTCCCATTTGTGCACATTGACGACAAGGACTAAGTAGTTTTTTTTGGTTGAGTAGCCAGTACGATTTCTCGGTGTTTTGTGAGGCAGGTGGAAGCTTCATTTGAGATGTTGACTGTCGTCCGATAGTTGCTTCCACGATACTGTTGAGGCATACCTTCGGTTAGCTGGGCAACGATATCTTTATCTGCAAGCTGAACCTGATGCAGGAGCTTAATCTTATCATCATAAATAGGTGGTAACGGTCTCTGAAGTTTGGAGAAAGCGATGTTGAGCCTCAACAAGTGGATTCGTAATTTGTCCACCAAGTATGCCATGAGTTCGAATACACGTTCTTCATTCGGTTTTTCACGTGTTACCACTTCTAAGAGTTTACACCAAAGGTCTGCTCTGATTATCGTTTTATGTTCTGATATTTTTGCTAGAAGTTGCCGCGCTGCGATGACTAGTATTTGCGTTCGCCATGAGGAAGTACTCTGGTGGTTAATATCAACATCAGAGTCTTCTGTGTTGGGCATAAGGCTGCCGTTGCTATTTTCCATTTGTTGGTATGGTTTACCCCAGCGTAGACTTTTCATGGACTTCTCGCCTTGCCGTGTGTACTTGATCTGCCTGCGATTATAATCTACTTCGTGCGATGTAGTTCTTCTCTGGAGAGATCCTGTTAGCAGCCCCAAATGAGGCGCAGATTATGTTCGACGCAAAATGGAAAACAAATAAAATACAAAAATATCTTTAAGGATCACGTCCGCTCACGTTCGCTGTCGATCGGAAAAAAAGAAACCAGGAAGTTCAACGCATGTCATGATAATGACAAAGTCTAATAAATACCTGCGCCTCTGTCGGTAGGTAGCAAGAAGAGCAATTGCCTAAAGGTGTTATCTTAGTATAACATAACGCATCTCCCGTGCTCCTGCATTATACCGTGTGAGTGAAAAAACAGACCAACTGGGTTACATTTGAAAATTGATTAAACCCTTTAACCCCACTGGTTTGTTTAATTCAAAATCTATACGAGTCAAATAAGAAGCAATAACTGATTCGTAAAACTACATTAAAAACCTTACCTCTCATATATATTCTAAGAAAAATCGAATCCTCCAAATACAAGTAGTAATAATCCTGAAGCAATCTACAGATTTGATTGTTCTTTTAAACGGGATAAGTAAAGACAAGATGCTTGGCGGTCTTTGCTCCTCGAAATAAAAGAAGCCACCCACCATTGCAACTTTTGAATTGAGATAAAATTTAAATTCAGCTCTTAACATATTGGCTCCTTTATAAAAGGAAACATATCAAAATTCCATTCATAGTACCGCGTGCACTCGAAGCTACCTACTCGTATGAATATTGCCAATACCACTAGATCGACTTTGTGAAACTATCTACTTCAGGAATTGCATATTGTTACTTTGCTTACAGTGAAGACAACGAGTGGCAGTGCGAATATACGAGTAACTATGATTGTCAATATTTGTGCAGATTTCTACTTACATTGAAGGGAACTCAATCTCTCAGAATGAAATTCGAAAATGTAATCAAGGAATCTCTATAAACACGCAAGCACATACGAATACAGATAGTGTTTGCATTTTTTTCTATCGTACACGTGAGGTTTCCAGATTAGAAGATGAGAAAATTGATATTGGGATGAGATCTTCTGTTCCTCAGCGAAATGAATTTAGAAAAGACATTCACATTTCATTCGACGAACATATATTTACGAATATGTTCCGAAGGTGACTGGAATTTTGTATTATAGTTCCAATGAACTTAAAATTGTTTCCATGCATTGGAATTCAAATTACAAAATTAACATTAATGGGCTAGAGGTTTTTTGATTCCATGTCACAAGCTATATATATATCTGAAATATCAAAATAAAGAACTGGTGGCTTCTCTGATGTATGGTATGTAAAGCGGCTATATTGAGACTGATGAACCTTTGTGAACCTACTCGTGAAACCAGAAAAAATATTGGAAAAACCATTGCGGCGCCCATCATCCCTCAAAATAGCGCTGAACACAGTACCTCGAACTAACCTCAATTCTTCTGCCGTAATCATCGGAGAAAAAACAGGGAGAAACCCAACAAGATCGCTAATACATAAATTAAACAATGAACTCATTTTCTCTTCAAATTTTGTCTTTACGTGATCTTGTCCTACAGAAACAAGGATAGAGGGCAAGTGCTCGTCATTGTGGATGACGCATCTCCAAAAATTGGACTGCAAGAGTAAAAAGGATGTTTAACTGTATCAAACTCTCTAGGGCAGAAATTGCCTGCGATACCTACAAGGCATCCGTAAAAATCTATAAACGACAATTAAGAAAGACGCACCTTAGGTTCCTGCATAGTTTCTGTAAAGAGATTACCAACCGAAGCGAATCTTCTAGACTACTGCAAGTTCTGTCCAAAAAATCACGGAGTTCCTAAAACATCACGGATTTCAAGCGTAATTGAGTGCTCAGATGGTACCTGATTCGAGGAAGAATCCTTGAATATGCTTTTCTATACTCCCTTTCCTGGCTCCTCTACAGCAACCAAACTCAAACTATGAAAAAATATTTCCCCTAGCTGAGCTGTGTGAAATAGCTTAAATAGACAGTTTGCATTATATTGACTTGTATGCTTTTCAGGATATAAGGGACAGCTGTACTGTACTGAGATCTAGTAAAGGGTGACCAGATAAGAATGATAGGAAACAAATTTAAATAAAACAACAACGGTGTGAGGTATAAAATTGATTCTGACTTTATTTTGAAGCTCGTCCAAAGTGGTTGGCTTGTTAGCGTAGACTAAGGGCTTGACCTTGCCCCAGAGAAAATAATCGAGTGGTGTCAATTCGTATGATCGCGGTGGCCAATTGATGAACGCATGCCTTGAGATAACCCAGTCGCCAAATTTCTCCTTGATTTCTCCTTGCGTCGCTTGTATGACATGTAGCGCCGTCTTGTTGGAACCACAGCTTGGATATATAGCCTGGTATTTTGACGGTAACGGTGTCTCCTTCCGTTGACGCCGCCTTACCATAAACAGTACCAAGCAGTCAATCGTTGTGAATGCATTGATGTTTAGCCGAACACTTGTAAATTGTGTTCACTCCAATAATCACAATTTTACAATAATTGTTGACATTGATTCTGAGTCAAAAATAGGCTTCGTCAGAGAAGATGATTTTCTAAATTATGCCCTTATAATCCTTGGTGAAAGGGCTCTATAGGCTGTTAATCAACCGACAGAAAGTTGAGCTTGCCCTATTCACAGAGAAAAGAATAATTCCACAATTTCACCTTCATTTTATTGATGTGACAATCTCCGATTATCAAACAGTGATAAATACCTGGATGTTGCTGAAAGCAATGATCGCTTACTACGCCTGCAGTCGTATATTTCGGAAAAGTTTAAGGATTACCTGACCAGATGTGGGCATTGTACTACAATTTCTACGGCCAGATCAAAGTGGGTGAACATTATTTACATCGCTTGACGAAACATATATTAGGCCGCATTTTTGGCGACATCGAATATGTGGTCATTCCAAAATACTCGTAAGTTTTCATTGACACACACACCGAGAATGAAAAGTTTTTCGGTTTCGACGATGCAAGTGCTATTCATGGATAATGACTGGACTTTAGATTTAGCTTTAATGAGAGCAGAAAGCATTGAGCTTTGAAGGCATTAAATTCCAATTTGTTGACATTTCCCAAACTGGCTATGCTGCTAATATAGGAATTTAATGAGCTTAATATACGCTCTTCTCCGTTCTACAGCCGGAGAGCACCAATGACTTAACGTAGCCCCACAGAAAATAGTCAAGCGGCGTTAAAGCACACGAACGAGGCAGCCAATCGACTGGCCCATGTCTTGAGATAACACGCTCACCATACTTACTATTCAATAAATCGATTGTAACGTGTGCTGTGTGGCTTGTGACACCATCCTGTTGAAACCACATGTCGTCCAAGTCCGTGTCTTCCAATTCGGGCCAAAAATAATCGGTAATAATCGCGCGATAACGCTGACCATTCACAGTAACGTGTCGATCGTTATCGTCGACGAAAAAATATGGCCCAATGAAGCCGCCCATGCAAACCGCACCAAACAGTTATTTTTTGTAGATGAAGTGGTGATTCATGAAGCACATGTGGGTTTTCACCCGACCAATACCGCATATTTTACTTATTGACGAACCCATTGAGCCAAAAAATGAGCCTCGTCACTGAAGATGATTTTGCGATGAAATTCATCATCTTGGCGCATCTTTTCCAGAACCCAATCGGAGAACATACGTGACTTCAAATGGGCCATCGGCTTCAATTCTTGACTCAGCTTGATCTTGTATGGGTGTAAATGAAGATCCTTACGCAAAATAGGCCATAATGTGGTCTGAACGATGCCCAATTCTTGAGAACGCCGTGGAATTGGATGATTTGGATCGTTTGCTACGGACGTCTGAACAGCAGTGATATTTTCTACACTTCGACCAACCCATTGTCTCACTGACACGGCAACATCACACAACGTATGTAGACTCAAATTTTTGCAATAAACTTGTTATTGCCTGTCTACTAGGGCGAGAATTACGACCGAAAATTGGAGTTAACGCTCTTAAAGTTGCAGTCACCGACTCCGAATATCTATAGAAAATTTTTATAATTTTCAGACGTTGCTTGTTAGTGTACTTTACCATGATGAAAATGTTGAGTTTACTACATAAATTGACAGTGGCAGTGATAGTTTGATGATTAGTGAAAGAGTGCGTTCACAAATTAAATTCAAAGTTGTCAAGTCCCTATTGGAAAACTATATATAAAGTTTTGCCTAAAAACAGATTTAATGGTGAGCGAACGTTGGAAATGTTGGAAAAGTGCTTCGGCAACGATGCTCTAAAGAAAACGGTTGTTTACCAGTGGCACGAGTGGTTCAAAAGTGGTCTTGAGTCAATCGAAGGTGATGAACGCAGTGGCAGATCATCGATATCGAAAACCGACGAAAACATTGATAAAGTAAAAGAAATGTTGATCAATAACCGCAAATTAACCATCAGAGAGATAGTGGAGGACTTGAACATTGACTATGGATCCGCCCAAGACATTTTGGTTAATGATTTGCGTTTCCGTCGTTTAGCAGCAAAGTTGGTGCCAAAAGTCCTCAATTTGATGCAAAAAAGAGACCGTGTTAATGTCGCAAAAGAGATGATTTGCGAGACTGAATCCAACCCCACATTCATCAAAAGGATCATTACATTACGCAATCCAGATATAAGGCAAGTGAATGGCGTTCACCAAATGAGCCGAGACCAAAAAAACCACGTCGTTTTCAGTCAAAAAAGAGGCAATGCTCACGGTTTTTATGGATTACAACATGCACTATCATGAATTTTCCCAGAAGGCCGGACAGTAAACAAAGAGTATTATTTGGGCGCTATGAGACGTTTGCGTGAAGCAATTCGCCGAAAGAGACCAGGATTGTGGGCAGAAAACTTGTGGATTTTGCACCATGATACCGCACCGTCGTACAGTGCCATCATTATTCGTAATTTTTTGACTAAAAATGCAATAAATACAATCCAACAGCCACCGAATTCAGCTGATTTGGCTCCCTGTGACTTCTTTTTATTCAATCGAGTTAAAAAACCACTACGGGGAACGCGTTTCAGCAGCCGAAATGAAGTAATGGAAAAATGTTTCAAGGATTGGATCGAGCGCTGGCATAAGTCTCTATCAGTCGATGGGGATTACTTTAGAGGGGACAATGTAGATTTAGATGAATAAATTTGTATTTTTAATTTTCTGGTTAAATTCCGGGAATTACCTTTGATCAAGGTAATATTGGATTAGAAGTAGCAGATAAGAGATCAATAATAAAAATTAAAAAGTGTGTCGGAGAAAGAACGAAGTCCTGGGGCACACCAGGAATATCGGATTTGAAACCATCAAAGACAAGTTGAATTGAACATTCCGAAAGTTAATAACTAATCCATTGAAGAAGGGAATCATTGATCTCAAAAGCACACATTTTCGACAAAAGAGCCTGATGCCAAACTTTGTCAAATGCTTTAGGAATATCAAGTTCAACTATATTGTTTTCGTCAGATTTACATAGTACGCTTTGGTTCCACTTTTCGGTGAGGCATGTCATCAGATCACCGCTGGACTGAATATGATATGAGAGAAGAAGATTCGCCTTTGTTAGGGACGGGGTGGACAAATGTTATTTTCTATCTGCTCGGAAGGAGACCTAAAGAGCAGGATTGATGAAAAAGCTTACGCAGTGATTTTGCCAGCGAGGAAGAACACCTCTTCAGAAGATGGTGGATCTACCATCTGAACCAGCGGATTTGTGTATACCATATTGAGGTCTTTAAGTACAATCAAGTGTAGGTGGGGGAAAAGCACAATCTATAAATGTTAAGCTGGCCGCAAAATGTGCAGCAAGCAGATTGGCGTTTTCCAAAGAGCTGTCAGCTGGAATGTCATTGTAAATGACGTTCGGATGAGGCAGAGTTTCTAGTGTTTTTGACGACCTACCAAAACACAACATCGAGTTTAGAACTAAGTGATTGCCGGCCAATAAATTGTCGATATAGGCCATATATGTGCATTGTACATGTTCAAGCATTGAAGAACTTATAGTACTTATCCCAGCTGGTTCATCA
Organism: Volucella inanis; assembly: GCA_907269105.1. NCBI lineage: Eukaryota > Metazoa > Arthropoda > Insecta > Diptera > Syrphidae > Volucella > Volucella inanis. The sequence goes on from OU026154.1 coordinate 93,107,039, forward strand.
TCAGCCAGTATACTTACTCGTATATCGATTATACTATAAAGATAGGCTTGGTATATTTTTTGTTGAAACCTTACTATCCGTCTATTAAACGTGCTGGTGATTGGCTCACTAAAGATTTACTACTTGATGCTTGCTAAAAAAAAAGCCTCAAGACTTAAATAAGGACTTTAAAAAAAAAAAACAGTTTCTGTTATATACACAACATAATCTATCGAAAGTCTTCCATGTATTGTATCTTGCAGTATCTATTGCCTCACTTGAAACCACTAAAAATATCTCTAACTCCAAGCCCACAATCGCGGAAGTTCCAATCAATTGTCCGCAGAGAAATCGCGGCTAACCACAACTATACTTCTTAACTCCACATCACCATGAGGATGATGAGTATCAATTGGATGGTACTTGTCATCGTTTTTATTGGTACACATAGCAAATCATGGCACGAAAATTCATGTCAAAACAATCTGTTAGTTTGTTTAGTTCTTTTGCGTTCCCAATCAATCCCGCCGCCCACTTCAAGGTGCTATTGTATAAAAAAACAAAAACATCCATTCAGATAGATATGCGTAGATAGTTTTTCATAACGTTCCGTCAGCTTTGAATTGCAAAATTAACATTCGCATCTCCGCAATGGCAGTGACAATTGTATTATCAATTCCAATGGGTAACATGAAACAACGTATGTCTACGAAACGCATACCTCCACCAGCCATGTCTGCGAGTATGGCAGTCACGAGCAGATACAAATGCAGTCCAGATGAATATATGCACCTATGCGTGTCTAGAAGTAATTCACAACAATTTTATGACCTTTAAAGTGGTTTTCGACTGAGTAGTCGTCATGTGCTCTCCATTGGAGCTAGGGAAACTATTAAGAGCTGAAGTACGAATAATACAATCCTATAACAGCACTATGCATCGAGCTTCTGTGGCATCAACAACATCTCACCGTAGTAATTGTTTGGCAAAATGCAAAGAACAGAAATAACTGTGTTTGTGTCACAAAAGTCTCCACAGATTGAATTGCTGTTGCTTGTGTTGTGATTCACCGAAGTGGACAATCCGCAATTTCCACTCGAATTTCAATGGGTGGATAGATGTCATATAAAAGGAGATCTGCCACTTGTTTATACTATCATGTGCCGTCATTGCAGCTAGCTACGACGACGTCGTCTATTTGTGGTCAACTCGTTCCTTGTTGATTCAGAGTATGGGGGCTATAAAGCATCTTTGTGGTTGGAAAACTGGTAATGTAACTTATCTGATACAAAAAGAAATCGGTGTTTGTCGTATGAGTGTTTGCGGCTGATAAAATGTACATACTGATAAGCGGTGTTGTTATACTGACCTTTTTGAAGAGTTCAGACACTTTTTTAGTGGTGTGAGCTCCAGTAACCGAACTATTTTCTAGAAACCGTAATTCTATTGAAGTTGGGACCATGTTAGTCGGGTGAAGTCAATAATTGACATGAGGTAGATAACATTGTCGGGTAGATGGTTGTATTCCATAATGAATATCGAATACCTTACCGTGAATAGTGGGAAGATAACAAAGGAAAATTGTACAAAACATCATGTGCCTACTTCAGCCGAAATGCCATTTTCGGCAAGCTCCAAGGTATCATTGTTTGATTTCGACAACGCAAAAGAGCAAGACACCCAAGGACTATTATGTCAACACTGAAAATTCAATTCAGTTCAAATACGAGTATCATCGCTGCCAATTAAAGCGTCATAATTCAGATAGCTAGAACTTTGACCGCATACCAATAATAGCGTCCATTTCTGGAATTAAAAATCAACTCTTTCTGTTTGGAATTTAGGAATGCAATGCGATAGACAATAATGACAATGAATAAAAGGACTTCTTCTTAGAACCATTTCAACTACAACGGAGTTCTTTGATTGCATAACTTGCATTCTTTAATAGGAAAGCTGATTGAGTGATACAATCGGCCTACTTGCCAAAGTGTAGCAAGAATACGTCTTCGCACTGCTGCAGTTCTCGTTGCACGTTACAATTTACAATCAACAGAATAGAACTGGAATGCGTTGTTTAAATTTTTTACCTAAAGCGTTACATGGTATAGTGATTTCACGATCCTCTCAGCCTATGAGATCAGAGATAAAATCATCGAATTCAGACATAGCCCCAGACTAACTAAAAGCCTTGTATTCTAGCAATTATAACTAAGCCAATAAAGTTCGCACTTAAATTGGTTCTACACTTAAGACTCCACGTCCGGCCAATAAATTTAAGGAACCATAAAGTGCTTAAAAAATGCATCTTCGGAATCGTTGTCAAGAAATTACACTCAACGAGCAGAGAACAGTCTCAGAGAGAAAAAGAAAAGGACCGAGTAGATGCTCAACTACATAATTACAGTACATACAAACTAAATAAATTGATGGCGCAATAGTCCGGTGTAAGCTAAAGCTTAGTCTCTCTAATTATACTCGTATGCATGGAGCTGAAGTACTAACTAAAATCAAAAGACTAAGTAGCTTTTTCTGGTGGCTTAGTTTTTATTGAACGATGATGTCAGGACGATACCAACAAAATCGACTCTAACACAATCAGAAAACAACGGTTGGCGATGATCAAGGGTTGAAGATGAATTTCAGAAAGCGTTTTCAGCCAAACACTATATATGCATATCGTGTGACTGTATATGAGGATTACAGCTGACATTAAACTTAACTCTATCCATGGTACGCTAAGGAGAATGGTCAGCTGGAAAGTATCGGGTTTTCCAATAACGACTTGACAACTTTTTTTTTTTAAATAAAAGGCAAACCATTTGAGATATTTCAAAAACTTTATTATTGGCTTGAAGTACAATCAAAACATTTATAAATGGAACTCGACTTCGTTCATATGGCCACCGCGGGAACGTTTGTAGCGGTCGATTCATTGGACCCTATTTTCAACGACTCGAATACACATTTTGGCCGAAACGGATTCTATTTCGCGTTCAATATTGGCTCTGAGCTCTTCCAACCAATGACTTAACGTAGCCCCACAGAAAATAGTCAAGCGGCGTTAAATCACACGAACGAGGCAACCAATAGACTGGCCCATGTCTTGAGATAACACGCTCACCATAGTTACTCTTCAATAAATCGATTGTAGCGTGTGCTGTGTGGCTTCTGGCACCATCCTGTTAAAACCACATATCGTCCAAGTCCATATCTTCCGATTCGGGTCAAAAATAATCGGTGATCATGGCGCGATAACGCTGACCATTAACAGTAACATGACGATCGTTATCGTCGACGAAAAAATATGGCCCAACAACGCCGCCGGCATGCAAACCGCACCAAACAGTTATTTTTTATGGATGAAGTGGTGATTCATGAAGCACATGTGGGTTTTCACGCGACCAACAACGCAGATTTTTCCTATTGATGAACCCATTGGGCCAAAAATGAGCTTCGTCACTGAAGATGATTTTGCGATGAAATTCATTATCTTGGCGCATCAACGTACGTTGCTTCAAATGGTCCATCGGCTTCAATTCTTGACTCAGCGTAATCTTGTGTGGGTGTAAACCAAGATCCTTACGCAAAATATGCCATAATGTGGTCTGAGCGATGCCCAATTCTTGAGAACGCCGTGGAATTGACTGATTTGGATCGTTTGCTACGGACGTCTGAACGGCAGCGATGTTTTCGACACTTCGACCAACCCTGAATATGTAGACCCATATTTTTCCACTAAACTTGGCATTGCCTGCCTACAAGGGGGAGAATTACGACCGAAAATTGGAGTTAACGCTCCGAATATCTGTAGAAAATTTTTATAATTTGCAGACGTTGCTTGTTAGTGTACTTTATCATGATAAAGATGTTGAGTTTACTGAATAAATTGACAGTGGCAGTGACAGTTTGATGATTAGTGAAAGAGTGCGTTCACAAATTAAATTCAAAGTTGTCAAGTCCCTATTGGAAAACCCTCTACTATCGCAGATTCTCATAAAATGTATTCCAAATCGGATGGTGACCAATGAGAAGGAATTTGATAAAAACTGGCAGCCCACGCTTCCAGAAGGACAGTGAAAAATCTGTCTTATTAACAATAAGGTCATATTGTTACAGAAGGACAAATAGGCTCCTTAGAGCCTGAACAGTGTTCTCTCTAAGTGTCGTGTCCTGTCAGGGAAAATTCTTGAAGAACGACCATTCTATGATAGAGTTCAGATCTGCAATACTTACCTAAGGTAACCAGCAGATTTGAAATAGGCCACTCAAAATTAATTTGGAAGAAGCCTCGAATCTTTATAGATCAAAGCATAACAAATATAGAAATCTGAAAAACAGTTTAGGTCAGCTATTGCTAGATCTTAGGAGAATGTTCTATATACAAAAACCCTGGCAGATAGAGGTCAGTCTGACTTCATTTCGGCTGAGGAGCATATGGTAGAGTGGATGATCGAACAACAAAAGCTTTGCGAATGCACCTTGCAAAAGCGAAAGATCTTGTGAGACTGCGCGCATCAATATTAAGTAATTTGGCCAGACAACACGGCATTGACGAATCAAAATGCTAAACAGATCCTTGATTGCGGATACTGACTCCAGCCAATATGGCCAATGCGGTAATGTAAACGGCGATTGTCTGCTGGGAGGCGTCTAGACTTTGCTGCTATCATACATATGTAGATCGACTCTCTTCTTAACTCACTCAATGGCTTTATGACTACGCTTAAGCTAATGCAAATGTCATAGCAGAACTTAGACTGTTTTCTTCTGATTAACTAGATCCATTTAGTTCAAATCTTCAAATCTTTTTTGGCCTAAACACGTCGCTTCGAAAACCTTTAAGACGCTCCCGACTTTCTGGCAGTGTAAAAGTTTTTTTGCAGGACGTGATCTTATGCGAGAGGTGTTTCTAGGATTGATGATCGCTGCGCGAAGCATTTTTCGTGCTGATGTAATGGGTATTGGTGTGATTGTTAAGGGAGGGGTTCTATTCAGTGAAATTAGAGTAGAATCAGACTTATTAGGGAAAGCCCCTATGTTCAGGTGATACAGACCATTCCTTGGAGCCTGGTAAAAGCAGTGGCAGTGGGGTACCTTAATCAAACTTCGTAGCTTCTCAGAAGAGTTGGTTGAAAATATCTGACTATTCTTACATGTTTCTTGCAACCCAGCAACTATGTATTAAATATGCCGTCGTCGTCAGACACGATGTTCTTTTACTCTTAGGTGAGATAGAGATAAAGAAACACCAAAACAGCTGTAGTGTTTATTGTGAAAACCTTTCTATTACGATCGAAGCCATAACCAATGTACTGACAGATCTGCCGAACGTAACTCTTAGATATTGAATTCAGAATTAATAGAGTAAATGTGCTCACCTGAAGTCTTGCCTAACAAAGGTTGGAATTATAAAAAAGATCTAAAGATTAACCCAGCGAGAATATAAAATTTTGTACTTTAAGTACTTATAACGTACTTACAGCAGTAGCAACTCCTGACATCGATGTAACTGGCCTTGGGGATATGGAGGGGCTATTTGTACAGATTGCGCTGTTGACAGATGAAGAAGACACCATCATCCATCCAACCTCGACGAAGTGAGGGAAGCCATTTCTGAATTTAGGTTTAATAAGGTTGTTGTTATTGACGGCTCTTCTGGTGGGCTGTTAAAAGCGGCGGGGGGAAAACTTTGTTAATAGCATAAAGCTTATCTATTATTGAAATTCAGGGCTGTAACCCCGATTCAGAAGAAAGGAAACTCTTTACTCTACCTCAACTTAAGGGGCATCATTCTCAACATCGGCTATAAGATGTTCTATGTTATAGTATCGCTTAAAACCTTTTGTCAACCAAAAAATTCGTCTTTTTCGGGCGTCTTTTTTTTGAAAATACCCTCGTGTTCCAAAATAACATCCAGCACCTCTGGCATTGATGGCATATATCCAGAGAGACTACACGAAATTATGCTCATTTTTTGCGTCCTTACTTAACTTACACGGCTCTGCAAGATGACCGTGTCATGCAATTTATTCAACATTGTACTTAAGCGTATTGTTGGAAACTCATAAGCCAACAACAGTGGTACATCCTTTCAAAAGTCAGTACAAATACAAATAAAACAGCGAGTTTATTGTGGGGCATGTGCAAATATTAAATCAGAAGCAACAAATAAGAAAATAAAGACCCCAGCCCAAGTGGCGCTTGCGTTTAAAAGGACATCGACTAAGTTGACATGAAAAAATTAGAAAAAGTGCAAGCAACAGGGCTAGTTGAAGTCCATCGTGGACTGAAGTACCACCAAAGTTTTTGTATCTGCTTATTTGAGTAAGTGCTGAGTGAATTACCCACGCTTAAGCTACATATGGTATGTTAACGAATCTTTTCCCTCAACGACTGTGAGTGGATGTAGCAGTTCCATAGATGTGCTTGGGGTCGCTAAAAATAAGTCGGCAAAGACGTTGTTTTTGTTTCCCTTGAAGGTCTTGTTGCTAGTCCAGATAACCTTCACCATTCAAAGGGTAATTCTTTAAAATTAGTAGATGATACTTACTGAATAAATGAATGCTACAACAGCTAAGTTCATGAACTAAAAATCGAAAACTACAACAAAATTTTCGTAAAAAATAAAGGTAAGCCAAACGCGTATGTTCTTGGCCTACAACACAACGAGGTCTGCTCCTCTAGATGAACTAAAAAGTCTTATTTTAATCGCAATAATTTTATTCCTACACGTGAAACGAACTAGCATCAAACTATTTGGGAAACAATGAACGCCAACAACAGATTTATAGGAAATTTTTGGGTGAAGGAAAGGAAAATTCTTTGGAAGATTTTCGGTCCGGTATGCAAAAATGACATCGATTTAACCAGAAGAGTGAAGGTCCAACAACTGAGATGGCTGGGTCATGTAGAGCGGATGAACATTAATGCTTCGGTCCGAAAAGTCGTCGAATCTGCCTTCAGGGGGTAGTGCAGTAAAGAAAGACCGCGATTCAGGTGGCGCACGCAAGTGGTAACGGACCTCAGTCAACAAAAACTAAAAGCAATTAGCTCAAGATCGAGCTGAAGATGCTCGTTGGTTGACACCAAGAACTGTAGCGCCACCGTAAATAATCCATTAGCTTGTAATTTTAAGTGGAAATCAGTTGATTCGTCCTTACACTCAATGTGAGGAGACCTTCAACAATATTAAATTAAAAGCGATAAAAACTAAGCTTTCAAATATGGGAGTAGAGGATCCCTTTGGCGTGTTCTAATTTCATTTTCATGATCATTCATCAGCACACAGCTAGGAGAAATCTCAGCTCGAGGACATATCACCGGAGGCACACTGAAAAGTAGTGTTCTCTGTCAACAAAATACTTCGAGTAGATTTCTAGAAGAGGACAGCTGTAAAATCATTTTTTTATGCATAATGGCACTACGGTTGATATCACTGGAAAACTCCTATATACTCTAAGTTTACTTTGACTTTCGCCTTTCCAACAGCAGCACAACAGACCCATTACATTCAATGTTCCCCATTGGCACACCACTTAAACTTAATGTGACTTAGATTGCCAGTTGCACCGTAGTATGATTTAATTTGCAATTCTCCTTCATTTTCTTAGCATGTAAAAGCCTAACTTCGAAATGCCTCTGGCTTCACCCTTTTCTATTGCGCAGAGCAAACAAAACAAAAACTACAATTGCTGAACCAAATTACTCTAATAGCAATCAAAAGAACACATAACCAACGACAATCCTTCCACGTAGTCACTGTAATGACTCATGAAAGAAAATAAATTTCTTACCCCCTGCCATTGCATGGGCAACAAAAAAATAAGCTGACAACACAATTGAAATGCCACCCCCACCTTCTAACCTATACTCACTTTCACATGACAAAGTCTATGCGTCACGCTAGGCCTAAGGCCAACACAAATAAAATTATTGACGCCTTGCAAGCGGTAACAGGTCGTAAATACTCCAAGAAAACCAACAAACAACAACTATGCTACATAACCATAAGGCATAACAACACAGGGATCATATAAAACGGCAAGCCATTGCTCGCTAGGGGACGATGATTTCATAGGATGTCAACATAATATCAATACAAACACCAAGCCACTTGGAGAGAGTGCCTTGGCCCAAGGCTCACAAAAACTTAAAGCCCTTCAAGGGTGTACGAGTACAGACGAAGCAGGATGTATACAATCCTCCAAACCATAGTCTATTTTAGATTACCTCATTTACCTGCAAATATCTTTACAACCTTTCTAACCTGCACTCCTTTGAGTCTCACCGATACACATACAATATATTAGCAAGACACCTGGTAAACGTATTGGACTGCCAGAGCATGCAATGAAGGTAGATTGAAGAGGGTGGCTTAAGGAATTTATCCTTCCGATGGAACTGACAATTTCTCAAGAAATATTTGCTCACTCCCTACACTATTACCATCACGACTATGATGGCCACGTAAACGCGTCTCACCGCACCAAACACATTGCGTGGGGCCATAAAATGGAAGTTTTATTGTTCTTCTTGAATTCCGGTAACATGGGTCCCGCAACGGTCTGCGGCGCTGTCTGTGGAGGATCCTTCTTATTCTAAAGTCGTCCATACCAGGACCTCTTGTATCGGTATTCAAGAAGCAGCAAAAAAAAAAAAAAAAAAAAAAAGGAAGCAAAAGGATGCATAGGTATTCGTATTCGCATCTAAATTATATTACGGTTCAGTGTACCACATCAACTTTACGCTGTAGTGTTGTTTAAATTATTGTTATACGAATGCGAGTGGGAGAATGATATGAATTTACTCTTATCCCTGCAAAAGGACTTTGTCCTTTCTATTTGATTTTTTTTCCCCCATTCGTGCACTTGATATGTAAAGAAGGGAAACAAAAAAAGTTTTAACATACCATCTTTTGATTGTAGGTATTCACTACACCAATCTACCCTCTAAAGATACCTTTTATGTCAGCAGTGGTATTGGTAAGGTGGATACCTGTATCTACGGATATAAGTAAGCAAATAAGATGATTTCCGAGATATCTCTCTATTTCCTATGTACACGTGTGAATGTTATCTTAAAAAAAAAAAAAAATAAAATTACATAACAGGACTTGAGATATCATCAGGATACAAAAATTTAATAAAACTATAACGGGACGGGAAATATGATTTACAGGTCGTTTCTTTGCATATAAATTGGGACTTTGGGGTGGTGTAGGTATAGCAATGGCACATCCAATATCAGGAGTGGTAGAGCATCAGAATGGCAGAGTTTTAGAATGTCAGAGTTTGTCGGACAGACGGACGAATACCCCCAACTTGACTACCCGACCATTGTTTATGTTCGGGGCAATGTCCAGAAGAATTGAGGTGATTTTCCTATTGTAACGTTACGGAATCAGTGATTTCCTCGTACGTTTATAAAATACAAGAAAATATCTCTTGGAAATGAGGACATTTTTTTTTTTTCCAGTCCTGAATTTATCCATTTCCTTGTCATGAGATTAAGTTTATTGTGTGTGTATGTGCTCAGATACTTTGGAGGGTGCTTTTTGAATGATTTACGATTTAGAGATTGGGGTCTTTGGGAGCATGTATGTACAGTTTTGGTTTGCATGATCTTCAGTTCTGGAAATTTAAATAAATATTTTATTTCATGGTGGACAATATTTTCTATGATTTGTATGACACCTTACAATTGAGAGGGTAGTAGTAATACTAATAAGGTCCAGTACTTTAAGGTAGATAGGGTTCTTTGCTTAATGAATATTGAAAAAGATGGATGGATAAAACTAAATTCGGATTGGTAGGAATCATAAATATAATATGACCAATAGTGGCGTAAAAAACGAACGTGCTTTCCTGAATTTTTTTTTGATTTTTTATGAATTCTAGTTCCATAGGAAGTAGGTGTTTGCTTACCTGACTGTTTTTGGACAAAACAATACTTGTAACTTAGCCCCTACAATTTTATGAACATTTTAAATTCCGGCAAATATGGTAGTAGTTAGATACAGGGATGGAAATCAGATGGAATATAATGAGCAGCAACTGTATGGTGTTTTTATCTCCCCACTTATAATTTGATTACAGTTAAGCCCTCTTCAAACTCCACCAACATTCATTCGAGAGCCTATGCTCTGACTTAACCACGGCTAACAAGCCTCTTCGGTTAGTGCCGTACATATCATACACAATTCCAGAATATGATTTGGAGTTCTATTAGGCTCGTTGCAGAATTTTCTTTAGGTGTTCTTTGAATCAACAATCTTCTGCAAGACTAGTGGACCTTTTTCATTTATAGTTCCCTAAAAGTTGTAGATTTTGGAAGGCTTTAGGTTTTTTGTGTCTAATTTCTAAAGTCTTCATGCTCTGTCTTGTAGCATGGTTCAGGCTGAAGAACGAGGGTTTCCTCATAACGCATTTATATAGAAAAACGGACTTATAGCCACTTGTTGTTCCCGATTTCTGTAATTTTTTTCGAGATACAAATACATCTGTCTGTGGCCCATATTTTAGCGTGAAAGATGGTTTTATATTTGTACATTTTTGCGTAGTGTTTAGTTCTGATAACAAATACTCATGCACCAAATCTTTTATCAGCTCTCAATCTATCTGTGCAACTCTTTATTGTTAATTTCTGAGCTCTGGATTCGTCAGTTCCTACACTTTCTCATTGCTAAGACTAGAAATGACTTGATGCAAAAGTCTACCGAGTAATGCGTCAAGTTCTTTCATAAAATGCATTAATCTTTTCCAATTCTTTCGTTTGACATTCTAATTATAATTTCGTCTGCCTTAGCCATAAATTTAGGTTACGTGTACCAGGTAGGAGCAATGAATGCTCTCCAGAAGATATTTGGTAAGATCAGAGAAACATTCGTAATTTTGGTTGCAAGGCTATGGCGGATATGGTTCGGATTCAAATGCCTATCGATTATTTAACCCTTCAGCGAATGAAGTCATAGCAAGTCGAGATGTCATCTTTATGGAGTCTAAAATGAAGGTAACTAATACTAACAATGATTGCACTTACTCATTTGTGTCAACAATAGTTTACCTCTGAGATGAAGAGAAGCATGACGTTGTCAATTCAGGTGTAGAAGTGGTGGTAGAATCGCCAACGACTAGCTTGTTTGCTTCGACGCCCTGGAATTACCATCCAATCTCGAAGCTACTGCTACGAGTAAGTACTCAGACTACGGAGATTTTGTTGACGATGCGACCTATGTTTCAAACTCCGCCTTGGTAGTTCATCTACCCTTAACCGATTGGACACCTTGTCGTGGTGGGGCGGCTTAAGTAGAGGAACAGGATGCTAGATCAGGGTAGTGGCCAAACTCCTCTGGTAAAATTGAATGTGAATTGAAAAATTAAGATCCACTCCGATTAATCGATCAACCGATGGAGCTGTGGTTAGGTAGGTAAAATTACTTGATCACAGGGTTCAGGGGTAATTGAATCGACTCTTCATCAGACAAACGAGGTCCTGATGAAAGTACACTTTGCAGGAAGCTATACCATAAGTCAGATCAATCCTGGGCGTTCAGGAAAAAAGGAACGAACAGGATGGATAGGACGGAAGCAGATCGTGACACCAGAGGCGGTCAAGGGGCGATAGCAATGTTTTCACCCTTCAACGGGACCAGATGGTATATTACAGGTCTAATGCAATGGGGAGTAGACTTAGCAATAGGCTACATCCCGATTAAATGGAGGCAGATGAAGGCGGTCTTCCTTGCAAAACCGGGAAAAAAGAATTACGCCGAAGTCCTTCAGACCGGTTAACCTAACTTCCTTTCTGTGAAAAACAGTGGAAAATGTGGTGGTGGACTATATGTAGAGTACGGCGCTTAAGATGTAACCCTTGAATAGTAGACAACATGCCTATAAGGCAGGTATGTCTACAGAAACAGCGCTACAACAAGTAGCACGCGCTGCTTAGGAAGACCGGGTGATTGTGATGACCACTTTAAGGACATTGAAGGTGCCTTCGATAGGATATGCTTTGAATGTCTAAAACAAGCCTTGAAAAAACGTAGGGTTAACCCACTGGTGGAAAGATGGGTGGACAATATGTTGAGTACAAGGGCGACGGGAACCTCAAAATTCCGAGGTAGGGTCAGCAGAGGTTACCCACAAGGTGATGTTCTTTCACCTATACTGTGGAATATGACTGTGGACTCTCTTTTTAACAGACTTGAGGCAACAGGCATTCACGCAGTGGGATATGTCGACGACATAGCAATAATCGCAAAAGGCAAATTTATAGACGTCACGGCGGATATCATGAGAAGTGCACTCAAAATGGTTGAGCGGTGGTGTCTGGAACAAGTGCTCTCCATTAATGTCGAGAAAACAGATCTAATAAACTTCATTAGGAAGAGGAAAAATATGGAATTTCAGCCCTTAAAACTTTTCGGATCGGAACTTACAACGACCAAGAAGGTTAAGCATCTAGGAGTACCTATACCTATGTAGATACTGGACTTACTTGGAACTACCATGTTGAGGAGAAGGTCCGGAAGGCAAAAAGGGTACAACATCAGTGCAAACGTGTATGGAGACAGAGGTGGGGTCTCTCTCCAAGGTCAGCATACTGGATGTATACGATGATTACTAGACCCATGATCACCTACGCTTCGGTTGTATGGTGGGCGAAAGCTTCCCAGAAGACTGCTAAGAAGCACCTGGATAGGGTCCAATGTTTAGGAATTACAGGTGCAATACACACAGCACCAACATGCGTATTGAAAGTGATCTTAGGGATCTTACCGCTGGACTTATTTATTAAGAAAACAGCGGCCCTAACAACACTTTGTCTGTGTTGAGATGCGAAATGTTACAATAGGGGTACCATCTATGGACATAAAAGGATCCTGGAACTTGTCAAAAACGAAATTAGGGAACTGAACATGCCTATGGATGGTATAACAAATGTGAGTATTACGGAAAGGAATAACAAAACTCGTATTGAGAATGGATTACTTACAGAAAAGAGGAATGGTGAAACCCTGATTTTCACAGATGGATCCAGTATATTTTCAGAAGATCTGGAACTAGCCCATTACATTAGCCTCGGGAACCAAGCTTTGGTATACCAGGCTGAGATGATTGCTGCATGCCTTGGATTACCTGCATGAGTGTCAGGTGGAAGGAAAAAATATCCTAATAGCACTGGACAATCAGGCGGTGATAAGATGCATGGAACAGACAACCATCACAACATCATTGGCACTGAAATGTGTATTCAAGCTCAATAAGTGATCATCTAAAAATCAGGTTACACTGACTTGGGTGTAACGAAACGAAAAGACGGACTCCCTTGCAAAACAGGGATGAACTGAAAAGTTGTTGGGATCAGAACCATTCTCTTCAATTGGTAGAGGAATGCTAGAATAGCTGATTCAAAAATGGATCATGGCAGAACAGCTGAGAAGGTGGTCAACCGTGGAACAATGTAGACAAGCTAAAATATCAATACAATGGCCGACTTGCTCAACTCAAAGAAGGGTTCTAGACATGAGTCGACGAACATTGAAATGGGTGGTGGCGTTAACTACAATTTATGGTAATTTCGGCTATCACTTAAGGAAGATGAGCCTTAGAGAGGATAACACTTTTGAAGCTATGCCTGGAGGAATCTGAGACAGTGGTACATATATTGTGTCATTGTCCAACTTTGGCTGGCAGAAGAATTAGGATCTAGGGTCTAATTCTAGGGTCTAGGGTCGAGACCCATTGGATGAAACAGATCTCACATAAACAGATGCTAGCGTTAACACTAGCAATCAAACCCAGGGAAGAACTTTGGAGAAGTCCAGAGAGTCTCTCTGGATAAGTTTTATAGTGGTAATGAGACGAAAAGAAACAGGACAATGGTGGTCTGATTCGAGTATATTTATATACATATATATGATTCAAACGAATTTATCTCAGGATTAGAAGATGCAGAAACTGTACGGCGTTCTGAGCGAATTGTGACCACGCACAGTTACCTAATGCTCAGCGATCCTGCATCCCCTAAAGAAGTTCTCTAGCGTTGTGATGTCTATTTGTGGAGAAATGCGATGCGTGAAGAGTTTGATGCAGTTTGTTCAAACAATACCTGGATTCTGATTGCAGACTGGGAAGGAAAGCATTAGTTCTTATCGAGTTTTTAAGTTTGATACCAATGGAGAACCTATTCGACGAAAAGCAAAGTCGGTGATTAAAGTTACAGCATTTTTTAATGGTGAGCTAAAACAAGATATTTACGTGAAGCAGCTTAGCTGTTTTAACGATGGTTCTGAAAGCGTATGTAAGCTTCAAAAGTAGCTTTATGGGCTCAAACAATTTAGTCGAGTCTAGAATGAGAAGCTTAATGAAGTTTTGATCAAAGTGGACCTAAAGTGCAGCGATTTAGTCCAGTGAATATGTTATCAATTTTCTGGAATGTTCTGCATTGTTCTGAATTGCTATTAATGTTCCGATCTTTTCAAATTAACTTGAACTTGTGATGTATTTGAAACAGCTTTCGAAAAACTTTAAAATAAAAGATATGGGCGAAACGACTTTGATCTTGGGCATACGCATAAACCGATTAAAGTTATTCATAAAAATTGATCAATCTCAATATGTTTCAGACACATAAACATGTCTTAAAAAAGGTGATATTGAAATATACCAAATGAGCGATATATCTTATAAAGGGTAACCAGATAAGAACGATAGAAAAAAAAATTAAATAAAACAACAACGGTGTGAGATATAAAATTGATTCTGGTTTTATTTGGAGGTTACGTTCATGTCATTATGTGTGGAATAGCACATCATTCAACTGGCCACCTCTACTTCGTTGGAATTGCTTCAAGCTGTTGGTCCAATTTTTGATGACTCGGTCCAATATGTGCGGCGTTATTCCAGGAAGAGCGTGTCGAATGTTGACCTCAAGCTTGTCCTAAGTGGTTGGCAAGGACTTGACATTGTCTCAGAGAAAATAATCAATTGGTGTCAAATCGTATAGTCGCGTATACAGCGGCCAATTGGTGAATAAGTCGCCAAATTTATCCTTTACAACTTCGAACGTTTTGTCGCTTGTATAGAATGTAGCGCCATCTTATTGTTGTCGAGTCGATTAACAATGCTATGTACCAGAGTTCATTGAGGGTAAATGAGAGTGGCGGTTGGAAACCAACCCACTTGGGTTTATTTGCCTGTTGTGTTGTTCATTGTGCTATGACACAACACGCACCAAACAGTCAATCCTTGTTGATACATTAATACTTGGCGGAATATATATTCCACCTAGGAGCCTTCTTCTATAACGAAGAAATTGGTGATCCCCCATGAATGAGGGGATCATAGACCTAAGAGGGTTGGTTTTCTAACCGCCACTCTAACCTTATCTAACCTACCTACGTTTTTATTAAGGGTTGACAAAAAGAGAGGAGCTTTCCAATAATTTTTTTAGAATTCACACCAACTTAAATGTGCTCGATTATTTGACGATCTGTCAAAACCCTATTTTCTTTATTCTCTTCTCAGAAATCGTTAGGTATGGGGTATGAAGGTCTACTTCGAAAATTTACTTAACAAAAATTGGTGTAAAAGATTAAAAAAAAAATAAAAATTAAGTCATCAGCAGAAATGCAATTTGAAATGTATGGGCTGTTAAATGGAAGATAAACTACAGCGCGACAAACATACCATGGAATTTATCCTAACCGGCGACCCCCTAGTGAAGAAGTATATACGTATAGCAGACTTCGAGAAACGGGATCAGCTTCGAATACACGAGCTTACGCGGAAGTCCTCTAAGTAAGAATTTCGGCTGATGAAAGAATACTGTAACCTGTTACAATTGATTCATCAATGACAATTAGATGCTTATCTTTGCAATTCAAGTTTCCAAACACAATAGTTCTAATGTCGTGCATGAATAAAATTTGTATCAATACCACCATTCATGACCACCACATGACCCAATGATTTGGAAAAGAGGCTTGCATTTTTTAACTGGTTGCTAAAGCGGAGCTTGGATGACAATGAGTTTATTAGCAGAATTTTTTAGACAGACGAATCTCAATTTACAAGAGATATGATCACAAATTTCCATAATCTTCATACGTGGGCTGCGAGAAATTCACATACAAGGATACATAAATCAAGTTAATACAAATTCAGTGTCAATATGAGGACAGGTGTAATTGGAAACGAGTAACCGGCCCCTTCAAAGTACCACCTAGGCTGAATTCTACAAACTATCTGGAGTTTTTGCGAAATGATTTACCATAAAAATTGGAGAACATTCCACTGATTCAACTAACTCCACCATATTTCCAACAGGACGGTGCTCCAGCCCACTATGGTCGTGGAGTTAAGAATTGGCTAGATGAAGAGTACGGTAACCGTTGGATAGGAAGAAATGGACCAGTTCACTGGCCTGCAAGATCTCCTGATCTTACAGTATTGGATATTTTTGTATGGTGCAGAATGAAAAAAACATGTTTATTCAACCAAAATAGCAGCTTAAAGTGAATTAGAATAGCATATTCTCGAATCCTCATCATTCGCAGTGAAATTTAAAAACGGGCCCTAGCGTGCATACAAAACTAAGGAGGACAATTTGAGCACCTGTTAATACATGGCCTGAAGAGTCCGTGCTATTTCTAATAGAGGGCACCACTTGAATTAAATCCATACTATTTTCAGTTAGTACCAACCTTCAAAAGAAAGATGTATCTCGAGATATAGCGTTGTGAGTGAAGCAACTTTTGTTAATACATGGGCTGAAAAGTCCGTTCCGTTTTATAGCAAAATTCAACTTAATTTATCAATATAGTTGCCTTCGAGGGCGATTCACTGATTGAAACGATTTTTCAATCTTTCGATACCAGTTTTGTAGTACAATTTCGGTTTTGCCTCAAAATAGGCCTCTGTTTCGGCGATTACTTCTTCATCGGTCTTAAATCTCTTTCCGACGAACATTCTTTTGGAGTCTGCGAACAGGAAATAGTCGCTGGGGGCCAAATCTGGAGAATACGGTTGGTGGGGAAGCAATTCGTAGCCGAATTCATT
Source organism: Volucella inanis (assembly GCA_907269105.1). Taxonomy (NCBI): domain Eukaryota; kingdom Metazoa; phylum Arthropoda; class Insecta; order Diptera; family Syrphidae; genus Volucella; species Volucella inanis. The sequence continues at coordinate 93,124,081 of OU026154.1, forward strand.
CAATTTTGCCATCGTTTTCATCGACTTGTGACACGGTGCATTGTCTTGATGGAACAGCACTTTCTTTTTCTTCAAATGCGTCCGTTTTTCTGCGATTTAGTCCTTCAAACGCTCCAAAAACGCAATGTAATAGTCGCTGTTGATAGTCTGCCCCTTTTGGAGATAGTCGGTGAAAATTATTCCATGTGTATCCCAAAATACGGATGTCATAACCTTGCCAGCCGACTGTTGAATTGACTCTGGTGTGAAGTGATGGAGCCAAGTTTCATCCATTGTCACATACCGATGCAAAAATTCGGCTTTATTTCGGTTGAACACCTTAAACACTTAAACTGAATCATCAACACGTTTTTGTTTTTGGTCGACTGTGAGCAAACGCTGCACCCACTTTGAACAAAGCTTTCGCATATCCAAATATTCGTGTATGATATATCGAACATGCTCTTTTGATATCTTCAGAGCCTCAGTTATCTCGATCAACTTCACTTTACGGTCATTTGTAATAATTTTGTGGACTTTTTTGATGTTTTCATCTGAAACAGCCTCTTTTGGACGTCCACTGCGTGCATCATCTTCGGTGCTTGTATGACCACTTTTAAATTTTTCAATCCACTTGCGAATGGTTCGTTCGATTGGTGTAGAGTCCGGGTAGCACTTATCAGCCCATTTCTTTGCATCGGCTGCATTTTTTCTCATCAAAAAGCAATGATAAATCAACACAAAAGTTGCTTCACTCACAACGCTATATCTCAAGAACTAATCGTCCGACAGCTGTCAAATTTATACATCTTTCTTTTGAAGGTTGGTACTAACTGAAAATCGTATGAATTTAATTCAAGTGGTGCCATCTCTTAGAAACGGCACGGATATATCATATCAGCCCATGTGTTATAACCTTCTGTGATTGTCAAATAAAACACTTAACCTTTTCCTAACCTACTGTCCGGTGCTCTATTACTGTATTTTTACAACAGTCTCAATAAGAATTTTTTGGCCTAGTTAGGGTGCAGCACTTGCACCCACAAATAGGTAACTGTCTTCGGAAAATTAGGCCAATGGAGTTCGGGAAAGGTCTGGCTCTTTCTGTTGCTAAGTAACCAAAAGCTTCGTTTAAGGATGGTTTCACTGCTGACAAAGCCTGCTCAAGGAACAAAAGACAACGACATTTGGGTCTACATATGGAATATGCGAATATTAAAGAAGCCACATAGCTTGTATACGAATCGAAAGATGCCTCACCAAAAGGTACAAAGCACATATGAGCAAAACAAATAAGGTAGTAGAGTCACAGTTGTTTTTGTGGAAACGATAAAAACCATTTCGGCAAACTGTAAATAATCAGACAGAATAAATCAGATGTGCTACCTTTAATAGCAGGAGATGACTTAATTGAACCCAAAGACTAACTCATTTTAAAGATTTGAAAGTATGTCTTGTGCCATCTCATCAAAACTAATAATTCGTCGTGCTGTTCCGTGCGAACCTTTGAAACAACTGAAACTGTTAGATCTCCAAATATTTACACAATGGCAGACCTTAAAGAAAACCCAACCAGTCCAGACTACATTTTTCTAGTCGATTTCTAGGTGGCATATAATAGCATTTATAGAAATGACAATATAGAGCCTATACCTAGATTCTTCATCCCTGAATGTTAAGAAGATGATAAGTCCTTTTAGAAAACACTAAAAAGATTCTTCATGAATCCTTAAACATTGCAATCCAACTCTATGGTACAGAAACATGAACATTGGCAAAGTGAGAAAAAGACGTAAAGGGCGTCCTTGATAGTTCATACTCAAAGCTACTCGTATTCTAATGGAAAGGATACAGCCTTGGCAGAACAGTTAAGTTGTAGATACTCCCCTGATTAATTTAATTTTAACCGGATTAATCACATTAAGATCGAGGAAACTTATAGCCTGAGTGTTATGACTTGCACCACTACCTGTATTTGGCTGCTGCTAAGATACGCATCCTGATAGTATGGACACTGAAAAACTGGCAAGTAAATGCTGGTATCTATATCAACCTTGTTTACCAGAACCTTTCCACAAGCATTGCAGACTATGGAGGGAAAAACATTAGAAAGATATTTGCCCGCCCGCCACAATGAATTTCTTTATTTTTAATATACCGACAAGGTTAAGCAACTTAACGTGAAACTTAAAAGGAGGAGCTGCCGAAAAGAATAGTAGCTAGGCACAAAAGTTTATCTAGAAAAAAGATAAGTTCCTAAGAAGTACCGAATCGAAAACATGAAGGCGTTAACTGCAGAAATTTTGTTCAGAGATTAAATCGGATGAGAATAACCTTGTGCCGCAGAAACAAAGCCGAAACTCCAGTATATAGAAATGGGGAAGGAAACGTAGTAGTTGAATCATAATGCCACTGTACCACTGGGTGCACATATCTCCTGCCTTATGGTCTTATTCATCGGAGTCCCTACGTTCATATCAGGATCGAAGTAAGCCAATCACCATCCTGATCTACAACGAGAATTAATCCTCATTCCCGATCTGTTGATCATCCTGGGGAAACCCCGTTCAGACCAGTGCCAATTTGAAGTTATCGTGTAAGCTATACTTACCACGGGACCCTGTAATATTTGCTAACACTAATTTAGGTTTAAATTAAATTAAATTAGGTTTAAACGCCAACAGGCCTACCTCTACAAGTTCGGCTAGCTGGAACCGGTGTTCAAGGGGCTCCTGGCTTCCATGAAATATAATTAAGTCTCTATCGAGCTACCAGTAAGTCCTCCACAGATTCCTTGTGTCGACTGACCGCTTCAAGTTCAAATATTGTTGTTAGTCAAATGCTATGTACATCAGTCACCACTCTGATATTCTTTAGCTTTCCTTTACCCCGCTTATTATCAGACTACGCCAGAAAGATGTAGCCTGTGTAATTCGGAAAGACCCTCTACAACGCTTAGTAATAACATCACTGAGACTTTCGATGCCAGAGCAAAATCTACAGGCCAACATCAAAAACAAAACACTTCAAAATAACTACTACTGTTGACCTTTGCTAAATGTGTTGACAGAGTTCAAAGGAATGAGCAGAAATCTTCACATTTGCTGCAATAATGAGCTAAATACTGAACAAAGACAAAACCAGAAGAACTATCAACACTGTTGGTAAAACCATAGGTTAAGATGGGTGGATACGAGTATGTTGGATAAACGATCACGCGCTTTCAAATAAAAACTCAAACTTAGTATACGTACGGGAGGCGATGCGAGCAAGTTCGTACTTAATAAAGTGGATTGAAATCTAAGTCCATTCTGTTCTTTTACGAACTATTACACTAATAGGTGACCTGTATAAACTCGTCAAACTGACTCCAGTCTCATCTCTTCATGCTTTGGAACTTTCTGAAAACTATCTATCCTTCCCCTACTTATTAAGGTCACCTACTTTTCAAGCTGATAATTATCAAAGGATTTGTTGCCTTCACTGTCGACAACACACAAATTCTTGTAACGAGCATTTTACCTTCACATTGATTAGTCCCTTTTGACATAAATTTCATTGAGTTCTTCCCATGCACCGCTTCAAACAACTACGAAGAAATTTCATTAGACAGCTCCTAGACAAACTAGGATTAGATACTCCCAGCAGGCAAGAAAAAAAAAAAAAATACATCACACTTGTGTAAATCATTTCACGAAAATCCGACACCAGACAGAATGGGAAACAGTGTTTTAAAAATTCATCACTCCCACCTGTTACATTCTAGAAGACACATGAGTATGTGGATTGCCAGATACCACCACCACCATCATAAAGTTTTCTGCTCCTGCCACTATTTCTATTCACTGATTTGCCCCCTGGGTATCATTCGTCATCGTACCTTGGCGCGGTATCTCACCATTGCTAGCTTTGCTAAACGTAGCTCGATAAATAATGCAAGAAATTCATTAACGGAATCATTTTATGCTCGCACTCGTATCTACTCTGTAATACCCTCACTCATATTTGACTGATTTCTCATGCCACTTGTTTAACGCGCTCTTGTATAGTTCACCTCGTAATCGCTAATTGCCGCGATTAAATAATTCTACTAGCACGGCAACCCAAGTCGAGTTAACACGAAACAGTTGAATGCTTAAGTAGATAAACCTGAGGGAGGAATAAGACGCGAATGACTGGCAAGGGAATGCAAAACTACTGTGTGTTTATGGGACTCTCTATCTGAAATGGTGTAATGAAATCCAGACCAGGTTGCGATGAACAAATTTTTGATGTAGGTGACCATCACCACCGAAAGTAGAAAGTTCGGCCTCACAACCGGGACAGGTACGAAAACTTTGAATACTTTCAATTTACTGAATGTCTCTTCAAACATCCGCTGTATCTATTACATCTGTTGTATCTATGTCAGGTTGCAAGGTAACAAATATCGGCATCTATTATTCACCGGTGTCGTGCGGACTCAATTTCACTTATTTCATCCTTTCACCTTTCTATTTCGGCCGTAGTATGGTCTCATCGTATTATCTATCCAAAGTACACCGTTGGAGACAACAAGTGCCACAGCATCAGATGCTAGATACGAGTATGTATTATAGATGCAGGGAAATCGTCGCGAGGGCCATGTGTAGATCTTGAAAGTGAAATGTCTACAACTAACAGATGTGGTATGGTATCGAAATACTAAAAAATTACAACCACCGGTGGATATTAATTAAACTCAGTTTGACAAAGCTACTGTCTGGTATTAAGTTTTAGTTTTGGGGACAACACAAGCCAGATGTGAACTTTGCCTGTGGAGTTACTACGTCATGAGACGTGAAACCAACTCACCTGGAACCTGCCAAATGTTCAGCATTTAAGAGCATTTGTATACGAGTATATAACATATGTACTTATTGTTGGGGAACATTTTATTGTTTTTATATTGGTTTTTCCATTTCAATTTGGTTTTCGATGGAATAGCATTGAAGTTGTACTTCAAAAAAAAAAAAAAAAAAGATCAACGGTAGTGGCCTCGGCATTCAACTGAACGATGTACGCCATCAGGCTTTTTGGTTAAAGGGATTCAAAATAAATTCAATAAATTCCAAATGGCGTTATGTAAGAACCGCCAACCTAGAGAAGCTTCGTCAGAGTAAACACAGTTAATTAGAAATACAGGAGACACCTAAAATCTGAAGCAGACTTCAGAAATCTGTAGAATTACATGCCATTCTTTGTAATTGTAGAAAGGCAAGCTGGCCCAGGATACTTTAAATTAAATTAATTATGCATAGCGTGGGTGGACGTGAATTTTTATGTAAACAGTAAAAGAGCAACTTGTATAAGATATGCTAGATTTTCAGCTGACTACCGACCCTTTTTAAACATTCCATAGGATTTTCTGAAGCACTGATTTTTGGGTTGAGTATTTGGTAAACCTTTTGAAAGAAATTCCTAGTATTGATTGTAGAAAATCTGAGTAACAGATACTTTGCTGAAAAGATGTACCTTTCTTTGGCTGCCAGGATGACATATAAGTCGAAGATCATAATGTTCCGAAGAGAGACAAGGTAAGACGTCTAAGTGGCAAGGACATCTTGATTAGAGGTGAAATTTTAAAACACTGTGGAATGAACTTGTATTCATTTTGTTCACTCGCAATAGTAAAAATCGACACAAGGCCGCACGCCGAATATGATTTTATTTTTTATAATTGTCTCGTTTACAAGGGATTTCATGTCCCCTTAAGATGTCTGCACATAACGTGGGTGAAGGGAAGTTAGGGAAGGAAAAGAAGTAGATACCAGTGTGCGTTGGTTTTAAATGTTTTCAAGTTATAGTGACTATGACCAGTGACTCGTATTCCATAAGAGAGTTGTACGGCTTAAAAAAGAATCACGAAGGTGGGCTGGAGGGTGTGCTGATGAGTACTCATAGCGCGACGGGTGTAACGGTTACTCCTGATGCCAGCAGTAGCCAGATCTTTCGATTCCCACTGACTCCTGTGGTCTTTCCTAAAACACGTATGATAAATTGGGTTAGAACGATATAGAATGTTGGAGAAGCTCAGCCAACATACTCGTAAAATCCATCAAAAAGATGTGCAGCAGACTCTAGGCGCAAAGAAACTGCATGCATATTCAACGATTCAAGTGCTTATGGCATCACTCTTCAAGCAGTGACCGTAATGAGAAACAAATCGATGAAAGTGACATCATCTGAAACTCATAAATCTCTCGGGGATGAACTTGTCTTATTTTCTTCTGTTTCAGATAGGACTAAGAGTAGGATGGTTTTAGGCAACACATCTGTTGATAGCTTTTCTCGCGCACGACATCCAGATTAAACAAGCAGTGCTTGTTGTAGCACAGTCCGTAGTTCTGATAAACGGAATGCAGTTGATTCCACCCGGAGAAACAACCCTACTAGTGGCTTTCATGACACAGAATATTCGAAGGTAACCTTTTTTTTTAATATAATCGGCGCGCGTTCAAGGGGATTTTGTACCCTTAAAATGTTCGTACACAGCGCGGGCGAAGGAAATTTAGGGAGGAAGAAAAGTCAGGTACCGATGGGCATTGTTTTAAAATGTTTGAAAGTTATAACGACCAGGAAACATAAAGGTCGGCAGGGAATTCCATAAGCGAGTTGTACGGCTTAGGAAAGAATCACGATATTTTAGAGTACGTCCGAAAATGGGCTGATTGTATACTGATAAGAATTCATAGCGAGACGGGTGTTACGGTTGAAACCTTGAATGGGCGAAATGCTACTGGCGATTTCAATGGATCACTGGTGGTGGAAATAGCGATAAAACAAAGTGAGACAGGAGACATTACGTCGGAGTTCGAGGGTGTCAATTGATTGACTGATATTAGTATCACCAATTAGTTTTATCGCACGGTTTTGAAACCTATCTAGCAGGTGCAGAGATGTTTTAGGAGCACCTGACCAGATGTGGGCATTGTACTCCAGTTTTGGGCGGATAAATCCTTATATATTTTAGCCAGTTCAGAGGGGGTAAAATATTTCTTACATCGCTTGAGGAAACCTAGACATTTCGCAGCATTTTTAGCGACATCGAGAATGGAAAGTTTATCGGATTCGACGATGCAAGTGCCATTCATGGATAAAAGCTGGGTATTTGAATTTCGCTTTAATGACAGCAGACAGCACTGAATTTTGGAAGCATTAAATTCCACTCGGTTGATAGTTCCCCCGATAGTTATGCTGGTAATATCGGAATTTAATGAGCTTAGCATACGTTGTCGTTCCCGTTCTACAGCCGAAGAGCAGGAGCGTGAGTCCGGAAACGATTATGAGAAGCAGAGAGTGCTGTCATCAGCAAAGGAATAAATCTGTTACTTCTAGCAGACAAGAGATCATTAATGAAAATTAAAAAGAATGTCGGAGATAGAACGGAGCCCTGGGGCACACCATCATTTATTTTGTGAATATCAGACTTGAAACCGTCCAAGACAACTTGAATTGAACGTTCCGAAAGGTAATTTCTTATCCATTGGAGAAGAGAGTCATCGATCCCAAGAGCACGCATTTTCGACAAGAGAGCCTGATGCCAAACTCTGTCAAATGCCTTAGAAATATCAAGTGCAACTATCTTGCTTTCGCCAGATTGATGTACGCTTTGGTTCCACTTTTCGATGAGACATGCCATCAAATCACCAGTGGACCTGTTGCTACGAAAACCATATTGCCGGTCATTGAGAAGTTTTCGTGTTTCGAGATATTTCATGAACCGACGGTTTATCAGCGTTTCCATGACCTTGGAAAGAAGGGACGTAGGTGCAATGGGTCTATAGAAGGATAGAGAAGAAGATTCCCCTTTTTAAGGGACGGGCTGGATAAATGCTGTTTTCCATCTGCTCGGAAAGAGTCCTTAAGAGTAGGATTGATGAAAAAGCTTACGCAGTGGTTTTGCCAGCGTGGAAGAACACCTCTTCAGAAGAAGGGGAGATATACCATGCGGATTTATGCATGTTGAGATCTTTAAGTGCTCTTGCTACTACACGAGTGTGAAAGTGGATTCGTCCCATTGTAGATTCGACGCACTGATGTGTAGGCGGGGACAAAGCACAATCTGGGAGTGTTGAGCTAGCCGCAAAGTGTGCAGCAAGCAGATTGGCCTTGTCTAAAACTGCCTTTCGACGTCTCTCGGCTTGAGTTCATGTAGAACCCAATTTCCTTGCTTTTGAATATATCCAGCTGCTTTTAGAGGTTTTGAAATGCCTGCTTGAATTACACCCAAAGCTTCTGCGAGCTCTTCTTGTGTTTGGCAACAATCTTCATAGAGTAATGCTTCCAGTTCTTCATCTTCAAACTTTTTTGGCTGCCCAGGACGTTTAAGCCAAAACCACCACTTTTAAATCGTACAAACCACTTTTGGCACATTCGCTCAGCTAGCACATGTTCACCGTAAACTTCCACCAAAATACCATGACTTTCGGCAGCAGTTTTCTTCATGAAGAAGAACTCCCCGCAAAAACACTTTTTCAGGCACAAAATTCGACATATTTGAGTGAAAAAAATTATTGTTGTTCACGCTTCAAATGAATGACATATACTGAAATGACGAACAATGACAGTAGCTTTTCAACGCATGTTCTAATGGAATAATACAAGATACGCCATCTCTTAGCAAACCGCACGTAAGTGCGGTAAGCTATAGACCCAATACTATAAGCTGGAAACTGTCGAAAAAAGGAACTTCTTCGTAACCCGTGAAATGACCTAAGGCAGATAACTGACTTAAATGCAACGGTATTTTTTTTCTGATGCTTCGGGATGGGAAAGATGGCAATGATAATTGTCTGCACGACAATTCACTAACTTAAGTGTATCATTTTTATATTTAACCGAAGGGCAGAAAAACTGAACTTTTAAGGTAAAATGCTCCACATACAAACTATTGAATGGTTAAACAATTCTGTGCCGTACAACCTGTTTCCGTGAACCTCGAATTTTGAAGCCACTAAAGCATGTAGAATGTGCTGACGCGTCTCCATACCCAGAAGTCTAACGAAATCTAATCTCACATCGAGAGTGAGAATCAGAGAAATAAGGACGACTCTTTTCTTCATACTTTTTTATGAAGACATTGGCAAACCCGGCAAAAAACGACCCTATTGCAGAAAGTGGAAGAGCCTGATCAGGACCTAAACGGTGGCCTCATGAATATTTTAAACCAATTAAAGATCTGCAACCAAGGAAAATAGAAAGCCCCTAAGCAGATCACTTGAGTTTATTTTGGAAGATCACTGGAAGCCTTCAAATCAAAGCAAAAAGAATGTAAGAGTCTAACTCGGATCGAAACACTCAATGATACATGAGGCTTATTATAGAGAAAGGTTCTTTGGATCTACAAGTTCTTTGATGGAATGAGCTTTCACGCAAATAAAAAAAAAAAATTTTTGTTGAGTTGCACTCTCAAGAAATAGTTTCTGGTACAACCCGCACTTGAATTTCGTTGCATTAACGGGCCGACTGTCATTTGACTCAGATCTCATGCAAATGGTATCTGACGCAATGATATATAAATTCTGGTTGTTATGGGAACACCTGAATACATTACCTCTACTAAGAATTGGCTTTGGCTAGAACTTGAGCAAGGAAAAGAATTTAAACAGATTTTTACTAATGACCTCAGAAGAGATCTAGGCTGTGGACTTCATAAAGTCAAATGAAGACATACGTAATCTTGAAGTTGATCAAAGTTGATCGTAATGTTGCTATGTAACCCTATAAGCCACTTTCATTCTCCCCATTAAAGTGTCAACACACATAAAAGAAACGTATTTTCGGTGCAACATTGGGATGCATTGTCATTACGTCGTTCAACTACCATATTTAGCAGTTGGTGGGGGGTGTACAGTGTACACCAAAGCTGGGTATACTTGGTCTAACTTCTAATTATGTCGTTGCGGCAGACTATTGTTCTTTGAAATGTGATTATGTCTTATTGGACAACATGCAGACAGCGCGTTGAACCTTGGCAAAATCACTGCCAGGGACGACCGATGTGGGCTGGTAGTTGATACCGACCTTGAAGCCTATTGGACACCAGTCGAGGAACTGGATGGTGCGCTTGGTCTTGGTGGTAGCAATGGTAGCGTTGACATTATTGGGCACAACATCACCGCAGCCAGCCAAGTATTTACAATGACGAGGATCACACTTAACCATCTGGTTGACTGGCTCGAAACAGGCGTTGGTGATTTTGGCAATCAACAATTGCTCTAGGCATGGTAGTTAGTTTGGAATTCAGTCAATTAATGCACCATCGAAACGCAGTGAAGCTGTGATGGATGATACGATCTGACCAATTAAACGATTCAAGTTAGCGTAGGTTAGACGTTCAATGTCCAAGTTCCTGCGACAGATATCGTGGATGGCTTCCTTGTCGACATTAAGGTGCAGTCCGTGTGCTCCAATTTTGTATGTGTATTCAATATAGAGTTGTAGGGTTCAACAACAGCATTCGACACTTGTGGGGATGGGTAAATGGCGAACCCCAATTTAGATCTCTTTCCATTATCTACAGAGAGAGAGAGAGACTTGCCAGCACCAGTCTCGCTGCAGAAAGTATTGAATGAATCATCATCTTCTCCGACAGTTTTATCTGATGACATCTGACCATCGGGTTGGATTCCATGCTGTAGCTTGACCAAGGTGGATAGAGATACATTCACACATTTTGATTGAAGATTTTCGTAACTAAACGATTTCACAAATGTGTAAGATAAGTTAGAGATGCTGATCTTAATTATACTCCAAGCAGCCAAACCTGCTAAAGCTCACATAAACTGATTTCAACTGGTGACTGTTACATAAAGCAAAAACAGCAAATATATGTACAGATTTGTTGTGAGCGACAGACTAAGACAGAAAAACTTGAGCTTTTAATACATTACCATTAGAACCGCATCCTACCAAAGAATATTTCTACAAGCACCTCCATAAAACTTATAAACAATATCCTTAGTAAAGGGTTTTTCAATAGGGACATAACAATTTTGTATTTTAAAACAAACACATTCATCAAACTTATTTATGGTCTGTCAATGTCAAAATGTCAGTCAAGGTACATTTTTATCATGGTGAAGTTCACAAACAAGCAACGTTTGGTGGTCGCAATTTTAAGAGCGCTTACTTCAATTTTCGTTCGTAAAAGTCATCCCACCAGACAGACTCTGCATGCTATATTGGATAAATTCGAGTCAGTGATGCAATGCACCAGTCGAAGTACAGAAAATATCGCACCCATAAGTGGTTCAGTTAAAAATGAGCCAAATCAGTCGATTCCGCGCCGTTCACATTGTGGCAAATTTTGCGTAAAGATCAAACAAACTGAAGAAATGAAGCACTCTGATCATTTGAAGCGCCGAAACTCCTCCGATTGGGTTCTGCAAAAGTTTAAAAGAAATCCTAGCTTTCATCCTAATATCAACTTAAGCAATGAAGCCCATTTTTGCCTTAATGGATTTGTCAATAAGCAAAATATGTGTTGTTGGATAGCAAAAAATCCACATGTCCTTCAAGAGACTCCACTCTATGAGTTGTGTTTGGACCGTATTTTTTCGCCGATGAAAATGATCATCATATCAAAGTCAATGGAGTTCACTATCGTGTCATGTTGGAAGACTTTTTTTACACAAAATTTAATGGACTTGACATCAGTGATATGTGCTTCCAACAAGATGATGCCACATGCCATTCAGCTGATCAAGCAATAGATGGATTGACCATCTTGAGAATGGTTCGGTCGAATGGCTACCTCTCACATGCGATTTAATGCTGTTGGATTTCTTTTTATGAGTTTACGTTAAGTCGCTGGTTTATCTCAAAAAGTCAACAACGATAGAGGAGCTCCAAAATATAAATGTGGTGGAACATTAACTCCAAAGAATCGATTGCTTCAAACGTGCTCGCGGTGGTCATATGAACTAGATCGAATTACATAATTAAATTAAACATGTGTACTACACCTGGAATAAATTTCAGCTCGATATCTCAATTATTCTGTATTTTATTTAAATAAAAAAATTTTATGTCCTTATTGAAAGCCGCGACATAACGATAAAAAAGTTGTATGCGTTCTAAACCAGTGCAATCAAGCACATGTACGAAAATAATTAACTGAAATGCGCTCTACGAGCAAATAACAAAAGCAGATATCTTTTCCCAGGAAAAGTGTTCAGAATTTTATATATAAATAAGAAAGGCGTGCCAAGACGGTAAGGCCCTTGATTTGAAGTGATGACCAAGGGAATTCAGCATTGAAATCACAGTCGATGTAAAAAGTTAGAAAAACCAGACTGTTGAACCGCGGGTGCAACCCAGATTTCGTTGTTTAACCAAACAAATCACTCAATTTGGGCAATGAAAGCCAAAATTTCCATCCAATTGACCAAAGCAAATCAGAGGATGACCTACTTATCCTTGGGACCGCTTAAACTGTTCAACTGCAGGCGCATCAGGCCCTTTAGTATCCCCTATCAGATCTTGTTAACGAATTTATTTGCTCCTGCCAATGCGGCGCATATGGCGGGTTATTCACACTACGACAGATCTTAAGAAAAAACCCAAAAAACTATTGTAGAACGACACAAAATAGTAACTATAGAGACAAGGTATACAGAGCCATTCCGAGTTATGGTATCCTTGTCAAGTTCGAGTTTATGCGTCTGTGCAAAATGGGCTTAGTTTTGAATGAAGGTGGAATCAGGCAAGACTTATAACATCGGTGCATCAGAAAGAACGTCAGACTAGCCAGGTATAACTTTGAGAGCATTTTAGATTTTTACTGATACTGATAGCTCAATTAAATTTGCCAATCACTGTGTCTTTGGTCGTGAAGGTAATTAAGTAATGAGACATCTTTCTGAATGAAGCATAGACTGCATTTTGTTTGGGTTGATGAATTATAACAATGAGCTAGCTGTATACGGTGCATAGCGACATTGACCTGTTCAGCGAAATACCTATCGAAGTTGCAAGTAATCTGCTGCATTGTTCTTACCCGCCCGTGCTTATTTTTTGACGTCCTGCGTGACTGAACGTTAGGGAAATTTGTTTGAAAAGATTCCGGTATTGGAGACAGTCGGAGTACACAAAATTCTATCAAAATGTGTTTTTAGAGTGTTTAATTTGCAATAATTACGACGAGAAACCTTATCGCCGGAGTTTACTGCCGAAACTATTATTACGAAGAGTTTGTGCGTTCCTCAAATTTAATAATGATAACCCAAACCGGGACAAAAAAGCGCTGCTGATAAACCACTTCGTTATTTCCTCCGAATACGGGATAGCAATATTTGGGGGCAATGCTGGCTTGCTTAGTGTTTAAATCTATTGTTAGCGTACATAGTTACGATACAGTTAAAGTAAGTTAAAGACAGCGATTTTTACGGGGGGCCAGATAACATTACATCCGAAATACTCGCATGGACGACATTGCTTGCGATTTTGTTCAGTAAAACCATGAGAGGTGATTGGATGCCTCAGCATTTGAGGGTGAATATCCGAGTTTTAGGCGGTCAGTTTCGTTTGTATTGAGGAAAAATCGAGGACGAGGTTCAATGTATGGATGTACCTCAACGTAGCTTTAGTAAGACATATCAGATACAATGCCTGGAATGGCTGGGGCAAGTTAAACGAAAGATCCCGATGGCTTCGGTCTTAAGGGATTTCCAGGATAACCCCGAGGGACGATGCAAAAGAGGTAGACCGCAGCTAAGTTGACGTATCGCTGGTCTTAAACATCTGGAAGTTATACTGACCAGGGAAAACAGAGTAGGCAGGCATTCCATTTGCAAGTTACATGGCCGAGAAAGCAATCACGATATCTCAAGGTAAGTCAAAATTAGGTCTTGAGGGTAAACTGACGTGTATTTATAAAGATACGAGTATAACTGCTGAAGGTTTGAAGGGGCGGAATGCTACTGGCAATTTCGGTGGAAGATATCGTTAGAACAAACTGAAGTAAAAGACATTACATCCGTATTTAAGGGTGTCAAATGACTGACTAATAAAAGCATTATCTATGAGTTTTATTTCACAAGTGCATAGAGGTCTTGAGGGCACCTGACCTGATGTGGCCGTTGAACTCCAATTTTGGGCAGATTAATGCTTTATATGTTGGGACGGATCGGAGGGGAAAGAATGTTTTTTACATCGGAAAAGTTTTTTTAACATTTCGCAGCATTTTTGGGGACATAAAATATGTGGTCATTTCAATGTTAGTTGTCATTGACACACATTACGAAAATTGAAAGTTTTTCAGTTTTGACGATGTATTTAGATTTCACTTTTGCGGCAGCTGACAGAAGTGTGTTTTGAAAGCATTTAATTGCACCAAAGAAGTATGTTGAATTGGCAGAAAAGAGATCATTGTAGATTTGAGACTTGTAACAGTCCAAAAACATCCCGAAAGGTAGTTTCTAATCCATTCAAGAAGAACTGGTAAGTTTACCAGTTTGTTTGAAAACCATACTGATGCTCGATGAGAAGTTTTTGTATTTCAAAATATTTCATAAGTTCATGTAGTTTCATGAGGAGGATAGAGAAGATTTCCTTTTTTTTCGGGACAGGCTGGACAAATGCTGTTTTGCATCTGATCCAAAAAACGAGAGAGTAGGATTGATTATGCAGGGGTTTTGCCAGCGCGAAGGAACACCTCTTCACTTGCTACTACACAAGTGAATTTGTCCCATTGAAGATTCGACGCACTCAAATGAGGAGTGGAGTCATGACACAATCTGGAAGTGTTGAGCTGGCTGCTAAGTTGTGCGTGACTCGTTTGAACTTTTTTCGATTTCCTCTGTCGGTTCGGTTTTGTATGGAAACACAACGAATTCACAACGAACTGTTGAAATTCCTAACAAAGCGGTTGAGTTTGCTCTAATTGGCTCTTTCGCATTACCGTATGGTTCATTAAGAATTTTTTTTCTTTAACTATTTGGTCATAATACGAGAAATTATCTGATAGGACTCAGTGGTCTGATGGGTCTAGAAGGAAGAATATACCGACTTTGTACTTCACAGGGTGAGAAATTAAAACTAATGCTACTGTGCCAGATCAGAGGACCCTTTTTGTTGAGGCCCAGGTTCACACCGAATTGTAGGGTGACCTAAGAAGATATGTAATAAGGATCTTGAATAAAGTTAGATAAAGTGATTGCGCCGGCTTAAAAAAAAAAAAAAACAACATGTGTTCCCCTTTTATTTATGGCGATTATAAAAAGGGCACAGTTACCTCGTAAGCCCGTCTTAAACCATTCTTAGAATTAAAGGTATGGCTTATTTCATTATCACTCTTGATAGAGCAGGGAAAATTCTTGTTATATAGCCGTTCTACACAACCTGATGAGCTTGGTAGGTGTGTCAGAATTAGACATGGCTTTACAATACATACGGCTTTAAGCTCGACAAATAGATGGTACTTACCGGGAAATTACCGGGTACTTTTCAAAATCTTCCGTAGTGTGAACATTTGATAGATAGTGGATTTTTTTTTTTCCTCAACTGGCATAATTTAATCAAAATGTTCATGAATGGTTTAAGGCGCTTTAAGAGACTTATCTCTAAATAACCAAAAGGAACTCCTTTCTTGTGAGATTCCATTCTTCGAGCATACTTTTCTTTGACCATATCTTACAGATGAGCGAGTGTACGCTCTCGACCAGGTCATTTTCAGCTGCTTTAGGTAGCTAGGTCTAGGTATGGGGGAAGACATTCTCTGTCATTCTCGTGTAGGGTGAATGGTACATTCTTTCTGATTTTTTGCATATTTTCAGCACTAGATCACCATCACCAGATCCAACCAGATCCAATCCATAATTATGCCAAAAATAGAACTTTATTCCCCGAATTTTGTCTATGTTCTAGTCAAGATATCCTGTATTTTAAACTGACAATATACTTGTCTTATGAGTTCGGTATTGAAATAACAGTGGATGTGGATTACTAACAGAAACTAGCGTGATTTTTCAGGTCAGTTTATTGCAGAGACTAGAAAATTTAACTGCCAATAAATTATAAACAAATAAGAGGATTAAACTACAGCCCATGACGTATGCAACGGCTTCGGGTAATCCCAAACAAATATCATTGAAACAAACATATCTATTTGTGTACACATAAAATGAATTTATTGTTGGTTCAAGTATGATTACAATCTGTGCTTTTAGTCGGAGCTAATTGTTTTCTCATGAATTATCTAGACAAATACCGACAATCTTTTGCTGAAGGTCACCCAGTAGAGAACACAAAAATAACACAATTCGACCAGATAAACCGTGAACAAAATTAAAAACAAAACCGCCAATCCTGCGCTTACCCAATCACTAAAATTCCATTTTCGTTCCCGACGTATTCAATAAAATGAAAATAATTATTTGGTACGCAAAAATGACATAACCCAGCCACGCTCGAAATGAAATTCCAAAAATGACAGTTGAAACGTCAACCCGTTTTGGTAAAATAGGAGTTGGGCAACCTACACAATCACAGTGAACACGAGCACTATTCATTACAGCTAACTGAGTGCATTTATGCTTTCCGGTCTCGCTCTCAGTTTCTACGACAAAATCGTGTGCGGTAAGACAAAAGCACACGACAATTTAACTTCTCAAAACAACAATAACCGCAACAACAAAACACAAAGAAATCACTTGAAAAACAATGACTGCTTCGATCGCGTCGCATCGATGTCTGCCAATTGCAATTTCAAGGCGAGGGACAAACCAAGACATTTACCACCGACACAAGCTTTGATCGAGGCCAAAACGACGACAATAATTATTGAGATACAGATTTGTTTCCCCAACCCACCCGCGTGATGATGTTGTGAGTAACCTATTTCAGTTGTTGCCACTTTTAAATTGAAAATATTCGTATCTACTTACTGCGCTTATCTTATCTGACTCCAAGTCTGTATCCATAAAATGCGTCTCCTTGCAGCCAGTAAGTAATCGTACCTAACCAACGGGTATCCAAATTTTGTTCCAATGCAACCCAATCCCGACGCCAACGTTGAGGTCTTGACTTCTGGTTCTATCACTAAAACTACATATGGTACAAACCGCGACACAACACAACAACAATTACATCATCAATTGATTTAAACTTTTGCACTTTTGAAATTTATTTATTTATTTTTTTTTTTTACTTTTTTGTGTCACTCGTGTTTTACTGATCGGTTAACCTTCTGCAATTTGTCGTTATTACGATCGTTTTTGGTAAAAATAATTTTTTTTTTTTTTTTTTTTTCTTAAAAACTCACTTCTGTCCGCGGACGGATCCGTAACACATTTACCGTCGGAATGTACTAACGACTGAGTGAGGTGCCGCTGTGAGCTGACGATCGTGGCCAACTACACATATGATCGTTAATCGTGAGTCGCTCCATGGCTGGGAGTGTTGGAGAGCTACCGTACCCTGACGTCATTAAAATAGTACACATACTCTTTGCCTAAGTAGCAATTTTTATTACTTACATAGTTATTCATTTTTTTTTTTTCGATTTTTATTCTGGTATATTACTTTTATCACGTAGAATAGAGAGGGCAGGAATAGAAAACAAAATACTGATAACGCAGGTGGTATGCATGATCATGTACAGTGATGAAAAGAAATTTTCATAAAAAAATATGATAATGTAAGTGGTCTAGAAAATACACAGTTTTTCAGTATTTTCTGAAATAGAGAAAATATATCATCTACCGACCTAAATAAAGGGTAAGTCAGCAGCTAGTGTCGAAGTTTTCATTAAACTAAATACATATACATTACGAAATCAATTAAGAATTTTATTAATTAATAAATTTTGGTCTATGGCAATTATAAATGAAATACAACATCGTTCATGTGACCCCCAAGGCTTATGTTGTAGGCGACCATCCGAAAGCCAAAATTATCGATGACTTTTTGAAGAATAAGTAGGTTGAATTGTCGTCAGGTTATCAACATGGACCTCACTCTTCAAATAACCCCACAGGAAAAAGTCTAAATGCATCAAATCGCATGACCTTGGAGGCCAACTTCTGATCTAATCGAAGTATTGGGATCTTCAAATTCGTAAGCAATAAAGTGATTGATTGATGGCTTATGTGGGCGGTAGCACCATCCTGTTGGAACCAGATATCGCCCATACCCAATTCATACATATTTGGGAAAAAATAACCGATCAAAATATTTCGGTAACCCTCTCCATTCATTTTAACAGCCTCCGTCCTCATTTTTACAAAAGAACGGCCCAATGATGCCGCTAACCCATAAACCCATAACTTATTTGGGATGCATTAGTTGTTCGTGAATCTCGTATGGATTTTTCGGTGCCCCAGAAACGACAAATTTGCTGATTTACGCACTCATCCATCCAAAAATGGGCTTCATCGGAAAAGATCGAACTCAATGACAAATTGATCAGGCGATCCAACACCCAGTTGACAAATCTGCGACATGGTAAATGGCCCAAAGGCCTCAATTATTGTATAATTTGGATTTTATAGGCGTGCAAATGACGATCAAATTTTAAAATTCGCCGTAAAGGGCCCTAAGTGCCATGTTGAGTTCGGTGACGAATCGGCTGGTTTTGAACACTTTCGCTCACAGTGGTGATGTTTTGGCGTGTACGTGCCAGTATCAGTTTCTTCGAAATGAATTGCCCGATCATTGCACAAATTCCGGATTTGACCCAAAAATTTAAGAACTTTACGCAATGTTACTTTTACAGATCGCCCATTTTTGTAATAAGATTGAATAACAAGAATATTTTGGTGCGTGGCCAAAGATTGTATGATATCTGTCAAAAAAGTCAACTACATTGAGTTTAGTTAGTTTTTAGTTTTTAGTTTTATATGCAATTTATTTTCTTAATCATTAAATCTTACATAATACATGTAAAAGTCCATGCCGTTTCTAAGAGAGGGCACCACTTGAATTAAATCCATTTTCAATTAGTACCAACCTTCAAAAGATACGTGTATAAATTTGACAGCTGTCGGACGAAAGCAATTTCGTGTGTTGATTTATCATTGCTTTTTGATGGGAAAAAATGCAGCCGATGCAAAGAAATGGCTTGATAAGTGTTGCCCGGACTCTGCACTAGCCGAACGAATCATTCGCAAGTGGATTGAAAAAGTTAAAAGTGGTCATACAAGCACTGAAGATGGTGCACGCAGTGGACGTCCAAAAGAGCCTGCTTCAGATGAAAACATCAAAAAAGTCCACAAAATGACTACGAATGACCTTAAAGTGAAGTTGATCGAGATAGCTGAGGCTCTGAAGATATCAAAAAAGCGTGTTGGATATATCATACGCGAATATTTGGACATGCGAAAGCTCTGTTCAACGTGGGTGACGCGTTTGCTCACAGTCGACCAAAAACAACAACGCGTTAATGATTCAGATTAGTGTTTAAAGCTGTTCAACCGCAATAATTTTTCTGTCGGAATCTCAAAATACGTATGCCATAGACTTGCCAGCTGACTGTTGAGTTTTTGATCTTTTTTTACGAGGTTCATCGCCTGCTCGCCACTCAGCTGACTGCCAACTTGACTCTGGTGTGAAGTGATAGAGCCAAGTTTCATCCACCAGAGATGTTGGTGCTGCCGAACAACATCCCTCTTATCACGATTCCCCACCGCCCTACTGAACCTGAACTGCTGTGTGCAACGTCTCTATTGTAGTTGAGTCGCCTGTCATCAGCAGTCCGAGCGACATGGAAGATTAAGGAGATCGCTGACCGCTGTAGAGGAATGCTTCTGGCGGAACGAAGCCGTCAGAGCGCACACTCTCGTGGTAAAGGTAATTGGGGTAGTAAGCTCCAGATATCAGGTTATTCGTCGAGGTCATTGCTCTTGCAATGTGCCTTCGAGTTAGTTTAATTACGAAGTTGTCCACTCGTATTAGGTTCGCCCTGTTGTAAAGTACCTCAATAGGATAAAATACTCCGACTCTGGTGTTCTGTACAAGCGAAGGCAAGCCCTTAGTATGCTCGCACATTGAACCACACGGGACATCCAAATACCAGCATGGGCCTGATAAGGGCTATGTAGCAGTCTCTTTGTAAGAGCAAAAGCGCCTTTAGCTCTGGCCAGAGCAGCATCTACATTTTTGTCAAAATACAGAAACTGATCTAGCCAGATACCTTGGGATACCTTTCGACAGGCAAGTGGCTGTCCATGTTGTTCAATGATCGAGAACTTTCGCCAATTTTTACTGGTATCCCTAAAGGCTCTAGACAACGGCGTCCTAAAGAGAATGGTTTCCGACTTTTGAAAGTTGATTTTCAACTTTTAGTCTTCGCAAAATCGTCTTATCTTATCGAAGTCAAGCTGTACGGAAGTATTAATGACCTCGATTCTTGGACCTGTTCTGTAAGCGATCAAATCGTCTGCGTACCCAATGGTATGGGGAAGTGAACCTATCAAGTCGCTTGTATAAATGTTGAATAGGATCGAATTTGAAATATTCCAACAGAAGTCACATCACCATTTTTCACGATGAATTGTCTGTTGGTTAGCATATTGTAAAGAATGTACAAGAATGGTTTACTGATCCCCAGCTTATTTAACTTATCGAAAAGCCCCTCTAACCATACGGTATCGAAGGCCTTTTCCAAGTCAACAAGGCAGGCACCAGTACATTGGTTTTTGACCTTATTCCATTGAGATATCATGTCCCGCCTTAAAACCGAATTGATTATCCGGTTTGTCCTTAACCCACCTAGTCAGAGCTCTATTGATTACCACCGCCGTTTTCCAATGCGCTGGATAATGTGCATTATTCACTGCATTATAAAACAGGGTGATGTAAATGTCCACCGTTTCTAGAGGAAGAGGTTGAAGCACGATGTTCGGAATACCATCGATCTCTGCTGATTTCTTACTACTGATTGTGTCGGAGATCCCATGGAGTTCTTGCCTCGAAATTATCGGGGGTAGGTCATCCTCTCGGGCGATGCCATTATTTGCCATATTTTCATTGTTGAACCGGGTGAAACCAGACCCCTCGAATCGCCAGTTCTCTACTTCATTTCGAATGCAGACGTTGCGTACCAAAACGCGATTGTCCAGGTCATAATTAGAGCCAATGGTATCGGTTGCCTTGTATAGTTCCTGGAAAGTCGCCCCTATGGCCTCAACCTTCTTCTGTGGATCCTCGATCACAAAGAAGTCGTCATCATCAGCGGCCTCATTTGGATCGATACTGTTATTGTCAGTAACCGTTCGTTGTCTGTTTTCCGGCTATTTTAAGACACTGAAGGTCATTTTGATTTTTTCTACGAAATAGTTTATTTATTTGCAGGAACATATTCCGGTTGCTGGTGTTTACAGAAATTCTGTAATTCTCCTTTATTAGCGTTTGAATATTTTTAATCGACGACTTCAGTGTCCTAATCTCCGGGTCTTGTCTGTCATTTAACTGTCTGTACAAGTCTACTTTTCTGTCGGTGCAGTACGTCAATAGTAGGGTTGCGGAACAGGTCTTCGTTAGTCGTACGTTGATACCGCGTAATTGTAGTGTCCATAGTTTGTTTTATGGTCTCATCCATTCGTTTTAGGTACTTGTCGATCTCCTCGCTTGACACGAACGTGCGGAAACAGTTTAGCGTTTGTAAATTCGTACCTGTTAGTCATATACGTTCGTCGTATAGCAGTAGATCCAAATAAGACTTACCTCTGGAAAACGACGGGTCATCCGTCGCCTTAAGGCCGAGTCTATACATGACATCGTGCTGACTCCATCAATCGAATAGTAGGTTTGCTCTAGTATTTGGCAAAATATTTCCCCAATCTCTGTATTTAGCGTTGAAATCTCCGCCGATTATAAAATAATTCTCCCCTGATTCTCTCTCCCCGAGCTCTGTAATAAATAAAGTGGATTGTGAAGCCTCAGGTGCATAAACAGAGGCCAAGTACAGCCGCTTTCCACTGCGGAGCGGGATGTAAATGACGACTGCCTCAAACACACGGAACCTGCGCAACACTCTCTTGTACGCTCTGTGAAATTTTATATCTCGTTTAATGAAGGTCGCGACACCACCTCCACGTTTGAATCTGAGTTTGGTCTTGTAGCAATTTAAACATCGCGGCTCTTCTTTCGATCCTAATCATTGAATAAACATTCACCGTAAGGACCTTCAAAGTTTGCTCCACCATGGCCTGTTCTTGTACCTGCTGTTGCGGCTGAGCCATCTGCCCTTGGATTGCGAGCAAGATGTTGTTCCGTTGTTCTCGGCAATGGCGCCGGGGAGGCAACAGTCGCTTGCTGTACCGTAGCCCCCTTAGCTGACTCCATTTAGGCGTATGAAATTTTGGACGTGACGGCTGGTGTTTAAAACCTTACAGGTGTAGATTAGACCTCCACACTCTGCTGCTGAGCCAGTTTTGCTTTTTTAATGTCTGCGAACTTAGGAAAACCCCGATAGTTTGCGGTGTGTCCCACGTTCCCAAATAATACGCACGAGATCGGATGCTCTGTCCCTATCCAGAGCACACTCCTCGGAACTGTGGTTCTTTGCGCACTTCATGCATCGAGGCTGCATTTAGCAGTTTGACGCGGCGTGCCCGAACCTCAGACAGCGAACGAAATTATATAACGCTTTCGCTTTCGACATTGACAGTCCTTAGACTATCGGCTTTACCTCCACAAATTTTAGTCCTTTGCACTCCTTTTCTTTGAGCAGTGCCAGGATCTCCTCAGGATTAGAAGACGATTCCAACCCCTTTAGCAGCATCGATTGCCGCTTTTCACACTTCGGTGTGAATGAGTAGTGCTTTGTCGTCGTTTCCTTTAGAAGCTCTTTTACTTTCGCGTAGCCCTCTACTTTATTACAGTGGATGGCATGGCGATCGTTCCCTAATCTCTTAATATTAAAATTATTACCAATCATCACCTTACACCGGTCCTTGGTTGCGCTTACCTCTAGTTTAGTATCTAGTTACCTCTAGTGTTGATAGGAGGCACCTTCTCCTTCTTCTTTTGCTGCTGCTGTTGTTGTTGCCGTTGCTGCTGTTGTTGTTGCTGCTGCTGCTGTTGTTTCTGCTGCAATTGTTGTTTCTGCTGCTGGTGGTCTTGTTGTTGTTGCAGTTATTCTTTCTGTACTTGTTGGGAGCTCTCTGTTTATTTATCAATATGGTTGCCTTCGAGGGCGATACACTGAATGAAACGATTTTTCAATCTTTCGATATCAGTTTTGTAGTACGATTTCGGTTTAGCCTCAAAATAGGCGTCTGTTTCGGCGATTACTTCCTCATCGGTATTAAATCTCTTTCCGGAGAGCATTCTTTTGAGGTCTGCGAACAAAAAATAGTCGCTGGGGGCCAAATCTGGAGAATACGGAGGGTGCCATCGTTTCCATCGACTTATGACACGGTGCATTGTCTTGATGGAACAGCACTTTCTTTTTCTTCAAATGCGGCCGTTTTTCTGCGATTTAGTCCTTCAAACGCTCCAAAAACGAAATGTTATAGTCGCTGTTGATAGTCTGCCCCTTTTGGAGATAGTCGATGAAAATTATTCCATGTGTATCCCAAAATACGGATGCCATAACCTTGCCAGCAGACTGTTGAGTTTTTGGTCGTTTTGGACGAGGTTCGTCGCCTGCTCGCCACTCAGTTGCCTGCCGACTTGACTCTGGTGTGAAGTAATGGAGCCAAGTTTCATCCATTGTCACATAACCACTCCTCTGAATCATCAACACGTTGTTGTTTTTGGTCGACTGTGAGCAAACGCTCTTTTGATATCTTCAGAGCCTCAGCTATCTCGATCAACTTCACTTTACGGTCATTCGTAATCATTTTGTGACCTTTTTTGATGTTTTCATCTGAAACAGCCTCTTTTGGACGTCCACTGCGTGCATCATCTTCGGTGTTTGTATGACCACTTTTAAAGTGTTACAGAGTCCGGGTAACACTTATCAAGCCATTTCTTTGGATCGGCTGCATCAAAAAGCGATGATAAATCAACACAAAAGTTGCTTCACTCACACCACTATATCTCGAGAACTAATCGTCCGACAGCTGTCAAATTTATACATCTTTCTTTTGAAGGTTGATATTAACTGAAATGGATTTAGTTCAAGTGGTGCCGTCTCTTAGAAACGGTACTGACTTTTCAGACCATGTATTAGGAGTGGTTTTTAACCTCCTGGTTTTTGCCATGATACCGGCTACAGTGTTGTTGCCTTTTGCAACTGACACAGGTACAGTTACCGACTGACGGACGTAAGGCGACGTTGCAAGATAGGCTCCTAGCACATTTTGGCTTGACTTGTGTGGAAGAGGGTATTCCGGGTGAAGAGGAAGAAGTCGACGAAAGAAGTCTGACATCCGCTGCCGAAATGTTAGAGCGCGGTTTGTCTGATTCACATCCTGTATCGTCATCAAGCGATATGGGAATGCGTAGAATATTTACTCTTCGGGACATCGAAGATTCGCTTTCATCTTTTCATGTTAACACTTGGGTAGAGGATTTCGAAGACAATGCCGTTACAGTTGGGTGGAATGCGTTGCAAAAATTTATCTACGGGAAACAACTGTTGAAGGGCGCGGCAAAAATGTTCGTTCGAAGTCAGTCAGGTATTCGCAATTGGGAAGCATTGAATTCAGCATTGGTGAGAGAATGCGGCAGAAAGGTATCATCAGCCGAAGTACACCGGAAGCTGATGGAGATAGGACAGCCTATTCAGTTGGACGAGGTGAGTCTCGTTGATTATTTCGTGCGCGGATTGCCGGACACTCTACTTTATCAAGCCAGGAACGTGGATGAATTAAAACGGAAGCTGTACGTGTGGGAAAAGGTGCGTGGTTCCAATTTTTCGCCACCAAGCCTGAGAGGGAGCCACAGATATTCGCCACGTAGCCACCCATCGGTTGACTCAAAGCTAACGGCTAGTCGGAAATGCTGTTTTAAATGCGGAGATAGCCTACGGATCTTGCCCGAGAATGTACGCAGGAGTCATTCAAATGTTTTCGGTGTGGAGTACCAGGTCATCGGGCGAGTATGTGTAAAAAAGGGCAGACACCGAAACCAAAGATAAAAGCAGAACGAAGCCGTGTAACTACCGCATCAACGGAGAACAAAGCTGAATCATGGCCAGAGGTAATAGTTAGTCTCGCGATTGGATCAAATCGAGTATTCAAGGATATTGACATGAGTGGAGTCAAGTTATCAGCGTTGTTGTACACCGGCAGCGACATCTGCCTAATCCGACACGACAGTTTGTTGTCAATGGACTCCGTGACGTTGGATCAGAGTAAAAGAAATTTATTGGGCATCGGGCAAGGACGAGTGACTACGCTGGGAAATTTCTGAGAAAATTTGCTGGTAGACGGCATAGAGTTGACGCTCAATTTTCACGTAGTAAAGGAGAGAGATATGCAGTATTCGGCAGTTCGACATCCTCAACGACGTTGAACATTGAAGTTGAAGAAGTTCCGAGAGTTACCGGAAGAGTAGTTGATGTTGGAAAGAAGGCCACGTGTGATATTGAAGTAGCTGGAAGTGTTGTTCAAGCTGTTGGAAGACCTGCTGAGATGGTTAAGGAGTTAGATGAACCGGAGGTTAGCACAAGTCACCCAACTAGTGCTGAGGTTGAGATGAAGGACCTGCCGTGTGAGTTCTAAGGTATTTGCTTGTCGGTGGATGAAGATCTGTCGGGGATGGAAGTTGAAGTCGAGCACTTGGATGTTGAATATCAGTCAGCACTAATGGATATGATCAAGAAGTATGTACCGCAGAAGACTAAGGAGGTACTAAATGAAACTAATATTGACGGACGAGATCCCAATCTACCAAGGTCCAAGAAGATTGTCTTATGCGGATAAAGAAATTGTACGAGAGCAGCTAAGTTAGTGGCTAGCGGAAGGGATTGTGCAACCAAGAACGTCCGAGTACGCGTCGCCAATAGTACTAGTATCCAAGAAAGACAGGACCAAGAGATTTTGCTGCGACTACAGAAAAGTAGACTCGAAGATAATAGGAGACAATTTCCCTATGGGCTTGATGGACGATGTATTGGAACGGTTGCAAGGTTTCAAGGTGTTCACGACGCTAGATTTGGAGAATGGCTTTTTCCATGTTCCAGTGGAAGAGGGTTCAAGGAAGTACACGTCATTCGTGACGCCGGAAGGACAATATGAGTTCTTCTACATGCCATTTGGAATTTCCTACTCGCCTGCAGTGTTCGGAAGGTATGTTTTCGCAGTATTCCGCGAACTAATAGAGTCAAGTATCCTGGTGCTGTACATGGACGACGTAGTAAGACCATCCAGGGACAAAGAGGAAGGGATTGTAAATCTATGAACAGTCCTGAGACTGGCAGCTGATAATGGACTAAGTATTAAGTGGAAAAAGTGTCAATTCCTAAGGAAGAAGGGGGATTTTCTTGGGTATGTCGTCAAAGACGGAGGTATTCTTCCTTCGGCGGAGAAGACAGGAGCAGTTGATACCTTTCCACTACCGCGGGATAGGAAAGCGCTTTAACGCTTCCTAGCCCTGGCCTCTTACTTCAGGGGATCTATCGAGGGATACGCTCTTCTGGCTAAACCGTTATCGGACTTGCTGCGTAAGAGAAAAAACTTCGAGTGGGGAGTAGAACAAGTAGCAGCGTTTCTGCAACTTAAGACAGCGCTCGTCAAAAGCACCTGTTCTTAAGTTATGCAATCCGAAAGCTGAGACCGAGATCCATGCAGACGCAAGCAAATATGGATATGGAGCAGTACTATTGCAAAGAGATTGCGAAGATGAACAATTTCACCCAGTGCAGTGCATGAGTTCGAGGTGTTCGCCATCATAAAAAAGCTCAAAATGTGGCGAGCGTACGTGTTAGGAGTGAAGTTTAGGATAGTGACCGACTGCAATGCGTTCACTATGACGATGAGTAAGAAGGATTTACCGGTACGAGTAGCGAGATGGGCGCTATTCCTCCAAGATTTCCACTATGAAATCAAACATCGCTCTGGTACCAAGATGAGGCACATGGATGCTTTAAGTCGGGTGTCTTGCCTCATGCTGGAAGAATCGCTCAGTCACCGCCTGAAGGAAGCTCAGCTGAAAGACAATTGGGTTAAGGCAGTGCGAGAGATCATAGAGACGCGTAAGTACCAGGACTTTTTATCAAATCAGGAGTCCTGTGTAAAGATTCGGTCAAGGAGAAGATTGTGTTACCAGCCGCAATGGAGAAAAAAGTCATCGACATGGCGCATCAACAGGGACATTTTTCCACCAAGAAAGTTCAGGATTTAGTCGAACAAAAATTCTTCATCCCAGATGTTGCGACGAAGGTCAATTACGTAGTTCGAGGATGTGTAAAATGCATCATCATGAAGTCGAAGGCTGGAAGGAAGGAAGGTTTGCTGAATCCTATCAAAAAGAGGAAGAACCGTTGAGGACATACCACACTGACCATGTTGGACCGATGGAAGCAACCCAAAAACAGTATAATAACCTACTTGTCGTGGAAGACGCTTTCTCCAAATTCGTGTGGTTCTACCCAAGGGGACAGGAGAAGTCATCAACAGGTTGAAGAAGCAAGCTGCGACATTCGATAATCCCAGACTAATCGGACAGAGGGACAACCTTTACTGCCAACGTATTTAAGGACTATTGTGAAGAAGAAAATATTCGACATTCGCTAATAGCAACAGGTGTCCCGCTAGGTAATGGCCAGGTTGAAAGGATGCACAAGATTGCAATACCAATGTTGGCGAAATTGTGCACGGAAAATCCGAAGCACGTTGACCGCGTGCAGCAGCTAATTAATAATTCTCCGACGAGAAGCACAAGATTCAGTCCGTTTAGGATATTACAGGTGTAGACATGTGGATGCCCGAATACCCGGATATTCAAGAATGGTTGAGGAGCTGGATGACGAACGTAATAGAATACGACACCAAGCTCGCGATAACATCAGCATAATAAAGCGTGAGAACAGAAGGTCATTCAACAAGAATCGAATGCCGGAACACGAATATCAGACGAATGAGTCGCCATCGAGCGCACTCAGTTCGGGACGGGAATGAAGTTGTGTTCTAAGTTCTTAGCACCCTATAAAGTCACAAAACGACTCAACCATGGAAGATACGAAGTCAGCAAAGTGGGGACAAACGAAGGCCCAAAGACGACAACGACAATAGCCGAGAACATTAAACGCTGGAACCCTTTATTCGGGTCGAATGAATAGTCAAGATAGCCGAATGTGGGTTTGGGGTCAGATAGACAGACGAATAATATTATGCGCTAACATAATTTTATTCAGATAACTTTGACAAACAAGCGACAAGATCATATTGTACTCAACGCAGAAATCAAATCATGTGACTGAACGAACGGTTTACGATCAGGTGACCAAACGGCTGATAACAGACAGCGACGTGGGAAAACGAAGAGGACAGTTACAACGCATAGGCAGAACATACTCGTATAACACATTCAGAGAACAAAGAATTACATACGCACATACGAACATGCAGACAAAGAGGAAGAGAGAAACAAACCACTCAGCAGTCATTATTCGTCATCAAACGTTTCGAGGAGTCGGTCGTGTATTTGAGTATCTGGTCTATAACTTCGTATTTTGGTGGAAGTTTATGGTGAACATGCGCTAGCTGAGCGAACGTGCCAAAAGTGGTTTGCACGATTTAGAAGTGGTGATTTTGGCTTAGAAGACGATGAATGTCCTGTGCAGCCAAAAAAGTTTGAAGATGAAGAACTGGAAGCATTACTCTATGAAGATTGTTACCAAACACAAGAAGAGCTCGCAGAATCTTTGGGTGTCACTCAAGCAGCCATTTCAAAACGTTTAAAAGCAGCTGAATATATTCAAAAGCAAGGAAATTGGGTTCCACATGAACTCAAGCCGAGAGACGTCGAAAGGCTGGAACGCCACAAAAGGAAGTCATTTTTGCATCGGATTGTTACTGGTGATGACAAATAGATCCATTACGACAACCCCAAGCGCAAAAAATCATATGCGAAACACGGCCAACCAGCCAAATCAACGGCAAAGCCGAATATCCATGGCGCGAAGGTAATGCTCTGTATTTGGTGGAATCAAATGGGTGTGCTGTATTAAGAGCTGCTAAACAAGGTAAAACCATCAATGGACAACGCTACCAAACACAATTAATCCGTTTGAAGAGTGCAGTAGCCGAAAAACGCCCGAAATATGCGACCAGACACGAGGCAATAATTTTCCATCATGACAACGCTCGGCCCCACGTTGCTATTCCGGTTAAGAATTATTTGGAAAACAGTGAATGGGAAATCTTACCCCACCCGCCTTATAGCCCAGACCTTGCCCCTTCTGACTATCATTTGTTCCGGTCGATGCAGAACGCCCTCACTAAAATACGGTTCACATCAGAGCAGAATATCAAAAATTGGCTTGATTCATTCTTGGCAGCCAAGCCGGCGCAGTTCTTTTGGGATGGGATCCACAAATTGTCAGAAAGATGGGAAAAGGTCATAGCTTCAGATGGGCAATATTTTGAATAATACATGTACATGTTTTTTTTAAGTAAACGTTTAAATTTTGAAAAAAAAACCGCACGAATTAAAATATATATACCCAATATAAATTGTGAATATTTTTGGAATAGCTGATGAAATTGCATTCAATTATGAAGATGAAGATGGAGAAGATGAAGAAGATGAAGTGGAAACGACGGGGACAGGAATGACAGCAAAAGATGGCACACAGTGGGCTGTGACACCACCAAGTGAACATCAAGTTGGAAGACGTAATATTGTGCGATAGAGATGTGAATCTATTAGAAACAGTAAAACTCAGAAATGTTTCTAAGGCAAGCCAAAAATAAACTATACTGAACTTCGAAACAAGTTGTGTTTTGAGTCCTGGAACAATGTTTATATGTGTAGTGACGTATCGAATGCATATTCTAATTTCCTAACCACTCTCAAAAGCCATATTGCCAGTTGTAGTTATCTAACCACAAGAAAATTTATTAATAAACTTAAGCCTTGGTTATCTAATTATTTATTACATAAAGTAACAAATAAAAATAAACTTAGAGTAAAGTGCAAAAAATATCCTAGCAACGCATTTCTCAAAATAAATTTTTAAAAAAATATGTGCTGATTTGAAAGAGGTAATTCCAATTGCTCAATTTTATTCAGCTGGAGGAAATCTTAAGAAGGAGTGGAAAGTTGTAAGCACCATTCTCAATAAAAAAATCACCCATTCAAAAAACTACTGTCCTACGTACTAGTAACAAATAAAAATGAAATCACTGACGCTTTTAAAAGCCATTTTTCAAGTATCTTACTTAAATTACATAGTGGACTAACGCAAAATATGTATATGTTCTCAATGTTCTGCCATGAGTGATGTAAACTCTGTGCTCTGTAGAAATTTTGTTTTTGACTCTATAACTCCTTTAGAGAATTTGAATAATTTCTAATGGTGTCCTAAAAAATATTGCATGTTTCATTGTGGATGTATTAGCTGATTTTTTTTCTAATATTTTTCCTGACTATCTAAAATGTGCAGATGTTATTCCTTTGTTTAAAAAAGGCTCTCCAACTGAAATAGGAAATTATAGGCCGAGTCCCATTTTGCCAACCATAAGTAAAGTTTTCGAAAAACTTATAAAAAGACGATGTCCTTTCATCCTTCTCAATTTGGATTTCAAAATGGCAAATCAACCGAGGACGCACTTCTAGAGTTTTGCTCCTAGATATTATGCAACCTTGAAAAAAGAAAATGTACAGCTACGTTATTCATTAATACAACCAAAGCCTTCGACATGGTTGAAAATAAAATTCTGTTAAGTAAATAGGAAATTGCAGGTGTACGTGGTCTCATGCTTGAATGGTTTAACTCATTAACTGACTCTAACTGCAACTTTTTAAAATGCTATAATTTTTTTATTTTTTGATATATTTTATTGTGCCAAAGCAAAAAATGTTGGAAGATACATTAATTTTCAAAATGTATCAGTAGTTTTCAATATGTTCACCTTTGGCGCGAATAATGGCCTTGAGACGGCCGAAAAAAGCATCGCACGCTGCACGCAAGTGGCTCTGCGGTATTTTGGCCCATTCCCGGCGAAGTGCTTGTTTGAAGTCGTCCAAACTTTGGTTTTTTTTTAGTGCCAACCTTCGCCTTCAAAATACCCTAGACAAAGAAATCCAACGGATTTGCATCCGGAGAATTTGCAATCCATTGTGTTGAAGAAGTGAAGTGTGGGACATTTTTTTTTAACTAATCTTGGTTGACGCGCGCTTTGTGAGACGGTGCCGAGTCTTGTTGAAATGTCCACGGTCTCCGACCGAAATGGTTTGCTCAAGGCTTCAATTCTGTCTCTAAGACAATTTTACGGTATACGATCGCATTGATTTTGACGCCACGGTCTCCACCAGCGGAAAGCGACCATCGGCGGTTATGGCGGCCCAAACCATCACCATCGGTGGTGCCTGCTTTTTGGTGGCCGTCCGAAGGTGTAAATTTTCGAAGGTCCTCTCTGGCAAGTAAACTCGGTCATTTTGTTTTGTGACATATTCCTCGATAACAAATGGCGACTCATCAGAAAAAACCAAATTCGGCAACTCACCACTTTCGTGCAAGCGTTGCAACTCCTTCGCTCTTTCGACTCTAACATTTTTCTGTTGCGGTGTAAGATGGTGTGTTTATTTTTGGAACTTCAATGGCTTGAGCTCAAGCTCATTTTCCAGTATGTGTTGCATCCGTTCCAACGATATGTTAAGCTCACGAACCATTTTTCTTCCACTTTCGGATTTCGCTCAATTCGAGCTTTCTCTTCTGTTTTTTTATGACCACCTTCATGGCGTTTTGCAACGCTGCCGGTATCACAGTAACGAGCTATGGTTCGGGACACAAATGATTTATTCACGTTGAGGTGCTGGAGGGCTCTAACGATTGCTACTAGAGACGTAAATCGTTTAAAAGGCTTGTAAATAATAAAATTATCTGTCATGTGTCAAAATTTGATTTCACAGTAATGAACGGTTTGGAGATTATAGCAGTCTGAAGTTGGTTGCAGTTCGAGTCAGTCAGGGTGTAGATCACAGAGAGTAAAGTTGAATGAGACGAGTAGTGATGTGCAATTAATCAGGCTTGGGGTACCACAAGTTTCAAACCTGGCTCCCATTCTAGTTTTAATCTATATTAACTCACTCTTCCACCTCAATCTATAGGCTTAACTACAGCTTTTGCTGTCGATGTTGGGTTATCATATGGCGTCAACAGTCCCTTAGATCTTAATGCTGACATAAATTGCGATGTACATACTCTAAGACAATAGTTCCTGAACACAAACAATAAGTCCTTAGACTAAATTAATATTTTTTAAATTATCTCCGTCCATTAATCCAAAACCGGATGTATATCTTTATCTATCGAATTGCAAAAAAATTAAATTGTATCAATGTAAATGTGCGACCAGTGTGTTTGCTCAATTATTTTGTACTAGTGAAAATTGTGGTGATGATTGTTTTTTGATAGAGAATATAGACGAATTTATGTACCTAGGACTCTTACTTGACTCTTATATGAAATTTACATCTCACGCTACTTCAGTACTTTATTTTCACACATAGGCATTACGGAGGAAATGTAATCTACTAGGTGGGGTGAAAAGTAACCTCCTTGGGAATGGAAAAAAAAAATTTTTTAATTTTTTTTTTTTTATTTTATTCAATAGTTTGATACACTTATTCCAGCGATTTTCTAACTTCTTGCAAGTCTGCAAAATACTCCTCCGTGGCGTCGATGATTTCCTCGCGTGAGTTGAATTTTTAATTGATGAGCCATCTTTTGAGGCTTGGGAAGAGATAATAGTTCGAGGGAGTCAAATCGGGCGAATACGATGAATGCGACAGCGATTGGGGCCGTAAGTCATTGATTTTAGCCGTGGCTGCGATTCTACTTCAAGCCGATAAGTGATCGCCAGGCTGTGATCCGCATCAAAGGCGCCTTCCAAAACATAAGCCCAATATTTGCACACGCGCCTACCGACAAGTCTGAAGATCCTATCAAGAGTTTCATGACCTCGTGGATGAAACCTACGGGGCCTATATGGAGTATGATGTCAAAATTGTGCTCGCGGACTTCAATGATAAAATCGGAAAGGAAAACATTTTTGGCGGGTTAATTCATTCACGAAATGACAACTGAAAACGGCTATCGATTGTGTTGAGCTCGTAATACGAAACGCACTAGGTTTCAAAGTCTAAAGATGTACACATCAATCTAGTGCTCTTCAGATAGTCTAACCGCCAACCAAATAGGGCCAAACGTCGACTATGACCATTTTCTTGTTGCGGTTAAATTCAGAGCGCAACTGTCTAACAAGAAGAAGCTGCGCACTACCCAGAAGAAGGAAAAGTTTGTCGTTGGACGATTAAGCATACCTAGAGTAGCCAGAATCTACAGAGAGCATGTAGACTCTCCACTTTGCGGTTACCCATCACCAATGCCAACAATCAGTGGTGTCAGTATCGCCAAATCATTAAAGAGGTAGCCAAAATCTTTGTAGGGTACTAGCCACCACAGAAAAAGAGCCTGCGGTATAATGATGAATGCGTATACCAGAAAAAGGTGTCAAAATGCACATAAGAAAACGGGAAGGTTGAAGAAAAGAGAAGATCCTGCGTAAAAGAAGAGCGCATACGCGACCTCCCAGCTCAAGGAGATTGAAGAGTCCCGCGATCAAAACAACATTCAGAGGTCTTACAAGAAGGCCAAGCAACTGTCGGCTGGCTTCGAAACTGCAAAGGAAACCTAGTCACCAAAACACATGACATAATAGATGTCCTGAAACAGCATTTTCAGTAGATACTAAATGAGCATCATGTAGATACAGTGATAAGGCAAGAATTGAACCCACATTCAGTCAATGAAGAATCAGTTTCATCACCCAGTATAGAAGAAGTCGGCTTAGCTATAAAAAAGCTTAAAAACAACAAGGCTTTAGGCTTTGAGGCAAAATTAGTTAGCCTTGAAGTAAACGAGGACAAGACTAAGTACAAGCCAACAATAAGCATCTGTCTACCGTTTAGGACAAAACGTCGTTATTGATCGCTACAATGTCGAGGTAGTTAAGAAGTTCACCTAGCTCGGAGTAAACATGAACTCCACGAATGATAACTTATAGGAGATCCGACGAAGAAATACCCTAGGAAACTTTTACTATCTCGGTCTGGCAAAACAATTGGGTTCAAAACTCTTTTGTATGCATTACAAAACCCTTATCCTACTAGTTCTGCTGTATGGCAACGGCAACTGGACTATAAGCAGGAAGGGAGAACTGATACTGGGCTCCTTCATAAGAAGGAGAAGAAGATATAACCGCCAACTATATGAGCTGTATCAGATGTGGATGTAGTAAAAAAAGCCAAAATACGTCGACTACATTGGCTCGGCCACATCGAGCGAATGCTCCACCTAAGAGGACCTGCGATTCCCAGCCACCCAGCTTCGAGACGACAAGGAAGTCCGAACCTCTGTTTAAAAGACCAAGCCATCGCGGATGCCAGATAACTGGATAACCAGAAGTTGCATGCTCGGAATCGCGGAGGAAGGAAGACTGCATTGTTTCAGGCAGAGTCTATTCATGGGTCGGAGGCCCGAAAAGTAAGTAAGTAATATTCTTCTGGGAATAACCGAATTCAAGTCAGCTACGAATATGTATGAAATATGGCTCAGATTTTGGAGATGAGTTGAGGTATGATCCGCGTCCAATCATCACCTGCAGCTGTAAACAAATCGGCAGTTAAGCCATCGGGTCAAGCAGCCGTGTTGAACTTAAGCTGGGAAATATCTGTCCTGATTTCATCGTGCTCGGGTCGACAGAAATATTGCCTGCCTTCGTCCAGGTTGAATGGTTCATTCTACCTGACGGTCGAATGTTCATTATCACCGTATAGCGGTCTGCAGAAATAATCTTTTCAGATTCTTAGCACCGACGGTGGTGTAGATTTCTGTTCGGGCCTTACAGCTTTGACATGTTAGTTTTATTTTTTGGTAAACTGCCGAACTTCATTCTTTTGGTAGCAACTCTCTATGGCCTCGATCGAGTGCTTTTCGTGTTATTTCCATTTTCTTCTGAGAAGTCTATGTTCTTCTCTTCTTTTCTATTTGCAGAGGTCGTGAATTCTTTTAGATCTTTTCTACAGGGCTGGTTTTTCTTTGTTAAGGCGAGTTGAAACCCGCTAAATTAGAGGCGGCCTCGCTGATTACTTTTTGGTAGTGATGCCACTTTTCTTCCACGTCCGAAGCTTGCGGCTATGGATTTCTCAAGAGGTTGATGGAAACCCGATCAGAAAAGGCTCTGGCGGTCTCTTGCGATTGTAGTCGATTGTCATTGAATATTTTGGTTATCCGCGTACGTACCTTGCTACAACATGGTAATAGTTCGAGTCGACGTTGGCTACTCGAAACGCTCCAACATCCAAAATACTGGAGGAATGGCTTGCATTGATCACCATATGATCGATTTAATTAACGGTTTGTTGATCAGAAATCACCCAGGTGAGCTAGCTAAAGATTCATTATGTCCCGCCGCAAAACCAATAATCCTGTGTCCGTTTCTGGAGGTGATGGCATGGAGGCTGTAGTTCTCCATTGTATTACCAAAGATATCCCCCTTGCCTATGACGATTTTTGCGACATACCTTGCACGAAAATCATAGGAAGAATGACATTTGATAATTGCTACTTTTTTGGGTTTAGAAGGCAATTGGCTAGTAAAGCCCTCTTTAGACCAACCAAAAAGACATTATGCAAGACTCTGATAATCCCAGTCCTACTTTAGGGCGCGTATTCGTTGATGCGTGAAAGTAGATAAAAATGATTTGCGGTTGAGTTTTGGTTTCGCTTGTATCCATGAAGCATGGAGAAGATGACTTCAGCCAATTTTGTATCCGCAACTGGAGGCATCTGGGAAAAGGCTGCTTTAGATGTAGAGGGTTGTTGCTTGAGGCCATGGACCACCCAAGACTGTAGCGCCATCTAAATTTATTTCCTTCGCCGTTTTGCCTTTCAAAAAATAATGTTTTATGAGAGAACGAAAATCGGTTTTGTCCATACTCAACATGATGCCAAACACGTCAACAACAATCCGCTGTCAAAACAAAACCAAAGACAGTATCGCACTGAAATTTGGCATGTCATTTGGCATGTTAGAAAACTATAGGGTTTGATTGGCAAACCATTTGAGATATTTCAAAAGCTTTATTATTGGCTTGAAGTACAATCAAAACATTTATGAATGGAACTCGACTCCGTTCATATGGCCAGCGCGGGCACATTTGCAGCGGTCAATTCGTTTAACCCAATTTTCAACGACTCGGCCACACATTTCGCGTTCAATGTTAGCTCTGAGCTCCTCCAACGTCGTCGGCGTGTTGGCATAAACCAATGACTTAACGTAGCCCCACAGAAAATAGCGACGTTAAATCGCACGAACGAAGCAGCCAATCGACTGGCCCATGTCTTGAGATAACACGCTCACCATACTTACTCTTCAATAAATTGATTGTAGCGTGTGCTGTGTGGCTTGTGGCACCATCCTGTTGAAACCACATGTCGTCCAAGTCCATATCTTCCAATTCGGGTCAAAAATAATCGATGATCATGGCGCGATAATGCTGACCATTCACAGTAACGTGACGATCATTATCGTCGACGAAAAAATATGGCCCAATAACGCCGCCGGCATGCAAACCGCATCAAACAGTTATTGTTTGTGGATGAAGTGGTGATTCATGAAGCACATGTGGGTTTTCACGCGACCAATAACGCATATTTTGCTTATTGACGAACCCATTGAGCCAAAAATGAGCTTCGTAACTGAAGATGATCTTGCGATGAAATTCATCATCTTGACGCATTTTCTCCAGAACGCAATCGGAGAACGTACGTAGCTTCAAATAGTCCATCGGCTTCAATTCTTGAGTCAGCTTGATCTTGTACGGGTGTAAACCAAGATCCTTATACAAAATACGCCATAATGTGGTCTGAGCGATGCCCAATTCTTGAGAACGCCGAGGAATTGACTGATTTGGATCGTTTGCTACGGACGTCTGAACGGCGGCGATATTTTCGACACTTCGACCAACCCGTTGTTTCACTGACACGGCAACATCACATAACGAATATGTATACTCAAAGTTTTGCACTAAACTTGTTATTGCCTGTCTACTTGGGCGAGAATTACGACCGAAAATTGAAGTAAACGCTCGAATATCTGTAGAAAATTTTTATAATTTGCAGACGTTGCTCGTAAGTGTACTGTACCGTGATGAAAATGTTGAGTTTACTGAATAAATTGACAGTGACAGTTTGATGATTAGTGAAAGAGTGCGTTCACAAATTAAATTCAAAGTTGTCAAGTCCCTATTGGAAAACCCTATATAATACCTTCTAAAGCATAATCTATTGACAACTTATTTTTTTTTTTTTTTTGATTTAGACGGTTTCTTTGCCTCAATCTATTCGATCTAACTCTGCGTTCATTATTGTAATTGTCAGAGAAAATTTTCAGGACTACAGCAGATTGTGTTGCTCAAAAAGGCGTCTTCAATAACAATGTGATAGACAAACGACAAATTTGGAAGTAGAACTTAGGTCCACGAAAGAAGATATGATGAGTTTGGCGAAAACTTTCTGCTTTATATTTTTGAGTAAAGATTCTGTTCTAAACCAACCATGACCTCGAAAGTACGTACGCGTCGAATCTGGAAATGAGTTTAAATAATATTCGCATCCAACATTAAAATCTGGTTGAAAAAAAAAAAACTATTGTGCAAAAATGCCAATCACTGGTTAGCCATACCATGAAGCCTGTTGATAGGTACATTTCTCTGGTACTCACCACACTATTGTGGTGTCCGGCAAGTCACTGATCGAATCCTCCACCGATTCCAAAACATACAACGGACTACAAAAACGTGACATGAATAACTAAATAGCAATAGCAACGTAAATAACAGCAAGAAGTCATTAGTACCGGCGAAAATTATGTGCATATTTAATGTGGCCATGCCAGTCACCGGTTATAGTGGACACTGTCCGATACCAACACTGTCCACAAGTTGATTTTCAAGATGTCAATGAACATAGATACTCTGTAGCTGTTCTCTCAGACCTTGAGAAACCGTAACCAGTTTCGTTGGTTAAAGATATTTATGCAAGGGGTGCACTAGCCTAACGCGTTTACAAGTTTTCAATCGCAAGCAATAGAAATTAGACTTTAATGAATTGGAAATATTAAATCGTAGTCCGAGCTCGCTTGCAATTACAATAAATAGTTCATGAGCTTGAGGTAGATATTTGTTTTTGTTAGAAAAGCAAATCAAGTGGAGCGATTTGTTAAAACAAATTTCGTTCAATTAGCGATTTTTTGAATCCCAAGTAAATAAACATTGATTTTGGTGACTGATTTTAAGATGATTCAGTAAAAGATATTTGACTTTTCAGTTGAAAATCTGGTGATAGAAATTAAACAGTGCCTCGAGGAGAAGCGGGTTCTTAAGCCATTGTATTTGCTTTTTTGGGGTTTAACTTGAGAAATCGAAGGTTACTTCGCTTACTTCAATACGTAACCGGCTGATGGTCGGCAAAACAAAAAAATAAATAAAGGTGGCTACGTCTAGGGTAACTTTTGTTGCCTTGTGGAAGGGTCACAAGATGAAAGCCCGTTTGTAAAGGCAAAGGAAAACAAATGGGCTAAGTCCAGTCGACTCATCGCTTTCTGCATTTTTGCTTGTTACTATGAAGATAAGATAGATGGTTTTACATCAAAGCCTAACTTCATCTCTGCTGATTTCCGATGAGGACGAGCCCAAGGGAAATAGGTAGCATTTCGGGATGGTGTTTAATGACTTACATAGGAAGGTACCATTCTTTCGAGGCATAAAAAATACAGAATACGTACCACTAGCAATACAGAGATTGCAGCTTCGATAAATTGCTTTGGAAAAATCAAGAACTCGGACATCGATGACATCTCGGCGTAATTTTCCCAAACTACGACAACCACATAAGCTGGTAAAACTGATCTCAATTATCGTAAAAGAAAATTAAAAATTCTTAGAGGAATGCCATAAAGGGATCGTTAATCTACCAAAGAACTGTGGTCGAAAACGTAGCGAAATTAATCGCGAGCCGAGTAAAAATACCATTAGGGTTCAATCGTTGGTGTCGAACAAGCAGGCTTGATATGAACAGCAGAACTGGGAAGGAAGCTGCGATTAGCATGTTTCTAAAGTTAAGTAAGTAAAGTACTTCTATTTATTTGGGAACAATATTTAGGTGCAAATGAGATAATACGGAGAAAGAAGTTAAAGTCGAAATTAATTATATCGTGCAGTGGAACACAGAGTCATAGCACAGTAAACGCGTAAGGTATCAAAGCTCTAGTCCTTGTTGTACCAAAAACAATCATCCAATATGGCTTTGAAGGTGCTGCCTATGATATAGAACAGAGCCAGGTGTGCTAGAAAAAGTCCTACCATATGCAGCTAAAACAGGTTATTCTTTAGAGTCTGGTAAAAGCAGCAATAACGTATTTTCGTGAGAGTTTATTCCACCAGATAACCGACGTATAGAATGTAATTAGCCTTATCATAGCCATGTAGATCAAGAGGACGCTTCTCGGTGACAGGTCCCATGTCTTTCCGATGGCTTCTTTGCGCTGCCTTAGATGCTTTCGTCGTAATATGTTTAGCCCATAGAAGTTTGTTTTACAAATACTAAGCTTCTTTGGAAAATTGGATTGTGGATTGAATTGGATTGTGATACCTTTAAGCATTAAATGAGCCACACAAGAAAGCCCATTACCTAGGACAGCTACATCATCCGACTAAGCTTGTGCATACACTTCAGAACTATTGAGCGCGTTGAGCAGTAAATCAACCAACTTGCACCATAGCAGAGAAGACAGAACGCCAACTTGCGGACAACCCCTGTTTACCCTCGCCATCATATATTGGTCGCAACCACCATCCGCAATCAATGTCCTATTTACTAGCTTTTATCCACAAAACTAGTAATTTGTCTAAGCCATGATATCTGGCTGAGTTACACATGCTGTCAGAAGTTGCGTTGTCGATGAAAATATCCAAGGTGTATTTCTTCTTATCAAATGCACCTTCAACTCTGCTTATCAGATTCTGAAGCGCACTCTCGCAAGATCTTCCGCGTTGGTGGGTATGTTGCATCGCAGGCGGAGCATGTATTCGCAAGGTAGTTTTGCTCACATGGATCTTTAGCATTCTCTCCATAATTTTCAATATGAAGAAAGTCAGACTTATAGGTCTGAAATTCTGGTGAACATGTTGTCCTCTCTTCCGATCTTCGATATAAAGGCTATTTTCATTGTTTGTCAAGTTTCTGGTGTGTATGCTAGTTCCAGGCTGGCAGTGAAAATTCTCTTTAGAATTACCAGCAGCTGATCTATATTTTTTTGTGACATAACTGGGCATGTGCCATTGGTGCTATCAAAGGAAGCATCAGAATGTTTAATGGCCTCATCCGGTACCACAACTGATTATGTTGTTAAGCTCACTAGTGGCTTCGACTCAGTATAGGTACCATAAGATTTTCTGAGTGGTTCCGGACTGGTTGATCATATCCTTTTGAGGACATTGATCAGCCTGCGTGTTCGCCGACAGTTTCCATCTTTTGGCAAGAGCTTAGCTTTGGCGTAGCTTATGTCTCCAGAAACTAAACCTTGATTGCAAAATTTCTCAAGTTTAGATGGTGAGAATGAGGTTGTTACTCCAACGACGTTCAGGTTTCGTCCACAAGAACTACAATTTGTGCTATTGCAGCACAGATTTTAACTAGATCTTATGTTCTGTGAAAGCCATTAGCGTTTATTTCTCAGTGAGGATTGCTTTGCATTAGCCGGATTGGGTTTGACCGCTTCATGTGATTTACATACACCGGAATTGCAGCTTTTGTGGTTGCAGGACCGGTTTCATCAATTCATCGTGCACGGAGAGATGAATCGACAGAGGGAGTAGGGAATGTTCTTCCTCTTGGCACTCTTCTGAACAGAAAAAGAGTAGGCAGCTTCAAATCCCAGACGTTGGTCGGTTTTGGTGGGTGTCACTTCCAACGGCCTGTTTCTCATTTCCGTCACCACTAGGGGTTGAGACTTTTAGCACTCACACTCTCAACTGCACTTGGCGTTTCTTTGCGTCGTTAGTTTACTCCAAGTCTCCGTTTTCTGTGTGCTTCTCCAGGAGCCCTTTCTATCTTTTCGGTTTCCCGAGACAATCTCTTTCACCAACCACTTGTCTATTCTGATGGAGTTGAACCGTAACAGATAAGGCCTCCCCTTTATTCGTTCCATGGTACCAGTTCAATCTATGGAACCTGTCGTACAAAGTATATTAGTTGGAGCCTCTCGAATTCATGTCTCGGCAGTAGTCGAAAATACAACGAATAGATTGTCATTATTGCGAGTACCATCTGGAATGTAATCTTCAAACCTTTTTACATCTAATTTGGACTCCTTAGGCGCTTAGTTTCACATCTCAGATTGCCCCTAAGCCTTTCTGCGACGACAAGGTAGTCAAAGAAAAGATGCACGCAGCGCCTAGGTTTTAACATCGAGTTTGAAGTACTTAATCACTTAATCCTTGAGCTAGAGACTAGGAGAATAAGACATGAAAATCCTCGTAGTTAAGACATCGATGTGACCAGACTCTTATTTATTTTAGTTGGTCTCTAGATTCCATCTCCCAGTTTTCGAATATACACGAAATCTGATGCCATACGAGTACCATATGAAGTATAAAAGTCTGTCTAGTCTTTGCAGAGCCTCAGAAGTACACATAAGTACACATATGTACAGTGAGTATCCTAAGTATGTAAGTTTATAAGGTTAAATTAAAATTTTGCAAATGCAAGCCCAGGACTTTTTTGTCTTTGCTCATCACTTTTAAATATTAAATTGTTAGCTTATTTCAAGGTTACAAACCTGAAATTTTCTCAACAATTGATATCAATGGAATATAAAACATCATACCTGGACAGTCATTTTATCAAAATTGATTTGAAGTACGCCAACATTTCTACTAGGGCAATCAAAACGACGTTTGAACTTCGAAAACCAAAAGGGTAAAGACTACGCACGGAAATGGCTGCCCAAAAGATTCCAAAGTGGATTCTATATTCAATCTTCAAAAACAGCAAAAAACCGTTAATTTTGATCTTCCAAGTCTTTAATGTTGAGTTAATTGCTGAATTCGAAATATTACAGAAAGGCTCAAAGCCAGTCCGTCGGCTATTTCATTGCCGTCAATACCTTTATGACCTGGCACCCACCAAAGTTTTACTTGGTTTTTATAGGAGAGGTCTTGTAGTATATCAAAACAGTGCAGGACTGATTTGGAGTCAATGAGGTTAAAGATGCTCTAACGAATGCTTGACTGTCCGTGAGTATATAAATTGGGACACCCTTCATTCCTTTGTCGAAGATGAGATTTTCGCACGTCTGAATGGCATGTGTTTCCGCTTGAAATATGCTGGAACCTTTTCCCATTTGTTGCGATATTCTAGCACCCACTCCGGTGTCAAAATATCC
Source organism: Volucella inanis (assembly GCA_907269105.1). NCBI lineage: Eukaryota > Metazoa > Arthropoda > Insecta > Diptera > Syrphidae > Volucella > Volucella inanis. Next base: position 93,166,647 of record OU026154.1, read on the forward strand.
GTATACCACTTAATACTTTTAAGGTTTGAGGTTAGACTTTTGTATTTCCATCTTTCATGGCTTGGGATCACTTTATTGAACCAGATCGCGTCAAGCTCGGAAGGTTAGAGAGAAAGTCCATTTGATCTATGAGATCCCCTGCCTGAGCACCGAACTTGTCGAATTGTAGAGGGCAAGTAAACTTAATAAATATTTAGAAGTTCTCCGAATGAGTCCCGAAACTATATGATGTCCCCCCCCCCCCTCCTCTTCTCCAGAGTAACCAAAACACTCCTTTTTACCCTGAGCTGGATCAAAGTGTCAGACAAACCGTGCCGAGGATCAGCCTGGCTGATGACCCACCATCTCCAAAAATAGCTCCGCGAATATTATTAGTTATTTACCTGGCAGCCTGCGGATTAAATATCCATATCTGTTTACAGTGGATTTCTGTGAAGATGGACCATCCCTTCCCCGCTACACGCAGGATCGAATAAAAACAAAACCCGACGCCGGGACTGATGTAAAACCAACTACAGGCATTTTCGAGCGGAGGTTAAAATGTAGCATACTATGGTCCCCCACCCCTAGCAGAAGCAAGTTTATGGCAGGCCACGGCCTTGCTACTGCTACTAAAATTAATCCCTCAAAGGAGGAAACAGGGTCTCAACTGCGTCGACAACCTCCATCTAAAGCGCCATCTAATACTTTACGCAATATCAAAACCTTCAGATTCTTTCCAGAGGTTTACAGAAGTGCGGGCATAAAGAGCAAGATTGAATGGGCGAACAACGTCCTTCAAAACTGATCACCCACTGCTACCAAAACATTGGTCAGCAGTCCAAATACGACAATTTTGTTTATAAACGCATCCACTGAGCCAGAAATTGGCTTCATCACTGAACAAAATTTCACGATAAAACACCGGATTTTCATTGAGTTTTTCCAGAGCCCATTCACTAAAAATATGACGCAATTTTAAGTCGCCTTCTTGCACTTCTTGCACAAGTTGAATTTTGCACGCTTTTAGGTTCAGATCCGAGATCCTCACGTAAGATTTGTCGAATACGCCAAGCCAAGCTGCTGAGAACGACGGATCGATTCGTCACTTTCAGTTACAGCTGCTATAGTCTCTTTACTACGTGCTGGATGTGGTCTACTTGGTTTAGTATCATCCACTTATGTAAACTGGGACTCAAATTTGCTAATGGCATTGGCAATAGTGGTTTCAGTAGGTCGATTATTCGCACCGTAAGTTCCTCGAATGGCACGACAAACATTTCTCACAGAACGCTGATTTTCGTAATACAGCTGAACAATTTAAAGACGCTGTTGTAGTGTGAGTCTTTCCTTTATAACTTGCCAAATGACATTGAATAAAAATGGCAAAGCAGTTTGATAGGACTCACGCGTAATCTGTCCAAAAAAGCCTATTGAAAATCAAACCTCACGATGAATCTCCCTTTATTAACAAAATGTTTTAAGTGTAGTATATTCAATCATATATCAAAAAACTGTCGTAAGAAACAAACATGACATGACAAAAAGTAAAAATATGATGGAGGTGACGTGTGCCATCTCACCAAGGTCCTTTCTCCTATTTCCGGGCGGCGGCAGTGGAAGACTTCTAAGGATGGAATCAACGGTGGTGTTCACAGTTCCAATTAGGTTGAACAAGAGCTATCTCTGAATGAGCTGCTTGTTGTGTTGGCATATATGGCTTGAACATATGTTCGCAGTTTCAGGTGTATAGTATACTTAGTTTGTTTTTGACAGATAGAAAGGTAAGACATGTTTTGGTGTGCTCGCTGATTTTCAATTATTATTAAATATCGAGCAAGGAATTTGCATCAAATCTTTGTAAACACTGGACACTTGAAATATTGACAGTGGTTACTCTAAGTAGAACATTTTTTTGCAAGTGGTACAAGCTCTTCCAAGATGCCCAAAAAACTGCCAATAACGAACCTAGCTTTGGACGCCCCGGCACATCAACAAAAGATGATAACATCGAAGCTGTGAGGAAATTTGTTTTGGGAAATCGTCGAATTACCATAGGAGTAGTTGTTGAAGATATTGGCGTATCGGTCGGCTTGTGTGATATCATTTTTTTGGAAGTTTTGGACATGAGACGTGTGTCAGAAACTTCTTAATTGTGGTCAGAAAAACCGTCGCATAAGCATCGCTCAGGAGCTCTTGAATGACGTCAATGGTGATCCAGACTTACTCAAAAGAGTGACGAATCATGGGTATATGGTTATAACGTCGAATCCGAAGCCCAATCGTCCCAAAGGAAGCACCCAGGAGAGCCAAGATCGAAAAACGCATGCCAAGTACAAGTTCATCAAATGTCAAAGTTTTGATCAATTCATGGGTTGCTTGTGAGAGATTTTTTTGTCAAAAACAACACGAAAATTATGCTTCAGCATAAAGGCCTGGCTCTCCAGTTTGGGGGTTGTGAGTGGAGTTAACTACCCAACCACGTAAAAAATTAATTGTTACGATCCTGCAAAACGAACAAAGAACAACGACTTCCAGATCTGCACGTGGAATGTTCGGACGTTGAACAGGCCATTTGTAGCTGAACTAAAAGTGGAGGCCCTTGACTGGTATAAAGCAAATATCACTGCCGTCCAGGAAGTGCGGTGGGATGGGGCGACCAAAAGAAAGATGAAAACTTTGATGTTTATTACGAAAATTGCTATATGGAACGTAAGCAGCGTCATTTTGTATGCAGATTTGTTGTAAGGCACTCCTCAAGTATTTTAAATGAACGAACATTCCGAGCGGCCAACACAAATTCGGACCACTACCTAATTCCAACCAAGGTACGTCTATAGATATCTCAGACGCAAAACAACGAGAAAATACCGTGAGAAAATACAACGTTGAATGGTTGCAGTCGCAACAAATCGTCAGCACCTTTGCCAGTCACTTTCCTCAACCTCACGAGAAAATTCAATATTGACGATGCAAGTCAAGAATTACGTCCACTCGACGAAAATGAAGTAAGGAAAGCAATTTCCAAACTGAAGTCGAGCAAGGCTGCCGGGCCGGACGACATAACCGCTGAACTATTCAAGGTACTAGTAGATGACTTGGTAAAGAGTAAACACCAACTTATTTCCAAGATTTCACCGGATGAATGTAATCATATGCCTGATGAATGGAAACTCAGCTTCGTTTGCCCGGTTCACAAGAAAGGAGACCCTATAACTGCGCCAATTATAGATGTATCAGTCTCCTTAATATCCTAAGCAAGATCTTGTCTGCCATATTGTGCGAGTGCCTGAAACCATTTTTCAATGATCTGATTGGACCCTATCAGTGCATTTTTTGGCCCGGTAAGTACACAATTGACCAAACATGCATACTACGGTAGATCTATTCACTACCTTTTTATCGATTTTAAGGCCGCATATGGCAGGGTATACACAAACGAACTATACAGAACCATGTCTAGTTTTGGCTTCCCTGCCAAACTCCGTTTGTGAAGGATTACGATGGAGAAAGTTCGCTGCTGCCTCAAGCTCGGTAACGACCTAACCAAGACCTTTGATATCAAAAAAAGAAAACTTAAGCAAATTGTGCAAAACTCACAAGCCAACACACACACAAACTCAAACGCCGACGATATTGGATATTATCGGTAGAACACAGTGAGTTAGCCAAAGACCGCGCTAATTAGAGAAACTTATTGGTTGATGCCCAGGTTCACCCCGGACTGCCTCGTCTAAGCAAGCAACTAAGTAAAGATCGAGTAGCTAATTAATAACCAAAATGCATCAAATGTGGTTATCTAAACACTTTAGGATTGGAAATAACTTAACTAGCCTCCAAAGCCTAATGAAAATAATTAGCTTTTTTTGAAAGAAAAGTAATGCGCCCGCAAACCGCCCATGCGGTGATTTGATCGTTGCGATATCAACAAAGAAAAAGTTTGTAAGAGACAGCGGGTTAAGTGCTGTCACTTTCGGGTGCTTACTTAGAGATCTAAACCTCTGCTAAACTCCTTGGTTAACCAAGAAGTGGCCGGCGCTCAATTCATCAACTCATAAGCCCTCCAGCTGCGCGACATGAAAGCCAAAGAGGTTATCAGAAAGAACAACTTTTCACAAATATCGCCCTGGCTGAAACAAAAGGAGGTCCAAAAAAGGAGAAAGGAATTAACTGGCGAAAGCCGTGAGGACAAGAATCTGCCAAAGTTAGACACTAATAATGCGGAAATCCCTAACGCGACACTATGCAAACTGAAAAGGACCTGCCAATGGAAAAGAACAATAATGGAGAAGTTCCTAAAGACAACGCTACTTCCAAAAAGATAACATCGGAAGAAAGCTAGATAAAAGTCGTTAAGAGCAAAGTTCAAAAAAGCAGCACAACATAAGAAAATTCAAGCCCTAATCTGGTATCATTACAACTGAGAACAAAGAAGATCTCTCGTACGCAGAATAAAGTAAAAACGAATCCCATATTGAAGTATTAAAATTCGTTAGAGAAACTGTATCAAGGATCAGAAGGACGCAGAAAGGTGCTCCCTTTTTTTAGCTCAAGTAGACGGGCACCAAAGCAGCCGAATTAAAAAGCACTGTAAGCCAAGCATTAGGGTCGCAAGCGAATGTAAAGGCTCTAATGCACAGTGTTACTGTCGACTGGAAGGAGTATCGCCAGAAGACAAACTGTCTTTGCGAAAGACGTTTGGTGGCACCAAATCGAATAAGATTTGGCTGGGTCATCTGGCGAATCCATGAAAAGGTATTGCTAGAAAAGTGTTTCAAATGCTTGGAATTTGGTCACATAGCAAATCAATGCAAGAATAAGGAAGATCGCTCTAAATTATGCAGAAGATGCCGATCCAAAGGACAATTGCAAAGGAGTGCAACAAGCCTTCCTTTTGGATGTTTTGCAAGAAAGAGTACCCGGAAAACCCAAAAAACGTAACTGGTAGCAGTAGATGTCAGATTTAAAAAAAAATATGACCAGAAGATACCCATGAAAATCATACAGCTAAATGTCAATCACTGTCAGACAGCTCGGGATGGATGATTTGAGACAAACAGCTAAATATGAGGATGCAGACATAATTCTGGTCAGCGAACCACATAAAACCTTCGATAGCAATGTATGGATTTGCGACCAAACAAAGCTAGCGACAATATTGACATCCGGCAAACAGGCATTCCTAGAAAATCTACATTCATGGATATGGTTAAAACCCTTATTCCTCCAGACGGGCAAGTTGCCACTTAAGAATTGCGATCAAAGAAAACTAAGCGACATGCTTTAGGGGCCTGTGTAACGATCTACATCCTTCGGATACTACATATATGATGTAATAGCCAAATTAAAGGACCATAAAGCTCCACAAATCACATGCTCCATCACCTCTTACGCATTATATCGAGGAAGCGAACAGGAATCCCACAGATATCAGCGGACAAACTGACCAAGGCATGCGTATAAATAGACGATTATAAGTCCTTATGGCAGCTGTTCAGAAAAGACCAGACATGTTCATAACAACAAATCAGAGATGTCTAGGGAAAGGAGTTTTTTCTGACTTATGAAGCAAACCGCATTTGGTACTCCTGCCGAAGGGAAATAAGCCTCCAAGTGAATCATCTTCATATCGGCCAATATGCCTTCTAGATGACTTAAGCAAGATACTCATTTACCAGACTACTGTCAATAGCTAAGAAAAAGCGAACTTTATCATATCGCCAATTCAGGTTTTATAAAATTGCGCTCTACTATACCATAGATACCATAAAGCGGTAGTAGATATTGGGGCACAACGAAATATTGCGCAGTGGTAACACATATTGTTAAGAATACCTCGGTAAGCTGATTATCCATAATGAGAGCACTTTTTAGAATGGATACACCACGCTATTTACTTCAGATAGTAAGAAGCTAATTAAACAATATCAAACGGAAGATGGTATCAAATATTACAGTGTCTCTGCAATAGTACCACAGGGATGCATACTAGAACCATTATTGTGAAATATCATGTTCGACGGCGTACTGTACGGCGCTGTCACGAGAAATTCACACAAAATGTCTCGCTGATAGCATTTCTGTTGCTATAATCGCTAAACACATTCACGAAGTACAATCTGCTACAAATGCTTCTTTGATGATTGATTGACTTTGTCAAGTTGGACTTGAACTTGCTGACCATAATACTGAGGCGATTTTAATAACCAGTCGTAAGACCGTGATATATGCAACATTCCGGGTTGAAAGCCAAACAATTCGGTTTAAAGGCTCTCAAAAACCAGGGTGCAAGTTGCACCACATGTCTTCTATGATAGTGGGAAAGCGTCTTTACAAGCAGCATTTTCACAAATTCTACCAAATATCGCACTAAGGACGATTTATGGTTTTCGAACCAAATTGGATGGTACCCACTGTCAAACTTCTACTTAGAAAAGCATGAATTAAAAAGGATTAAAGAGGAGGAAAGGATGACCTCAATAATTAGATAGCAGAATAGATGGCACAACACAACAAAAGGCCGATGGACCTATAAATTAATTCCGTCTTTAGAAGAGTGGGTCAACCAGACACCAGTCAGGATGGTAGGTACCGTAAATATCTGTACCGCTTTGGACACTTTTCCTACTGTCAAAATTGCCTAAATTGCGACGAAGATGCGGAGCATGCAATATTTTATTGCAGTCGTTTCGCAGAAAGAAGAAGAAAAGTACCGCAGTCCACAGTCGCTCGTTGAACATACCATATGTTACGATCAGAGAAAACTGGTCAGGAATTTATGAGTTTATAGCCTGTGTGTAGAAAAAACCCTGTCTAATCGAGCAGGTACCTAGGACCCAATAGATAGCATAGATGGTCACCAGCCCCGCGAAGTAATACCTCAAGGGAGGTATTACTTCGCGGGGCTACTTCCTACCGCGGAGAGAGTGGTTGAAGTGTGCAGAGTGTGGTTTATTACGTAGGCATACTCGCAACCTTATTATTCTCGTCTTGCGTTTGACTTTGTTTGACTAGTTTACTATAAGAAAACGTCAGATTTCAACGAATTCCATGGATCAATATGTACCTAGGTAGTTCAGTTCAATCGAAGAATTGAATCGTGAAACGTATTGAATGATAGACCTAAGCAGCACTGTGAGACAGGGCGTCCTCTACAACGAAATTCCCGAAAGAACATAGACAGGATACACTTATCCTATAACTTTGACAAAGATTTACAAATCATAGATTTAGAGTTGGGTATCTGGTATCTGGTTTTCGGCTTATCGTTTTGAAATAGTCCAACAAATGTAGAGATTGACGAGACTTATTGAAACCACACACCGAGAAAGAACGAGAGAGATGGAAAAACAGACTTAAATGTAAAATACTGAAACTTTTTGGATAATAAACTATGTACTGACTGACATAATCTTTAACTTAAGTACATTTCCATTGAAACAAAGTTCCAAAAGCCAGTGCTAACATAAATCTCCTTCCAAACACCATCAAAACACAAAGCGTTTATGATCACTGCCAAAACTTTATCACACCTTTTGAAAGTTTCCGTTCTCACTCCTGGTCAACTTTTTGGTGTTGAATTGGAAATTTATAACCTTAACTACTGCGGGTTTTGCGGTCTACCTCAAGAGAAAATGAAAAAAAATAAAAAAGAACTCTATGACTCCCAACAAAATGAAACCATAAACTTTTGATTGTTTCGTGTTAGCTTGGGCACCCTCTAAACATCTTGTTCCCAATTGCGCCTTGTTTTCAACTTGTGCCGTGTCCTCATCCTTAACAATTAAAACGTGCCAACAATCTTCAACAACATACATACTTCTAATGACATTATTCGGAAATTAGCCAGCACCTTACATCACTTAGGCGAGGGGGAGAGAACACAATTATCAAGCTATCAAGAAATTCACTCGGAAATTTATCAAAATGTCACCGGCACGATTTTTTCTGCCGCCAAATAAACGACAATTGCACCCTTAGAGGGAACTGACGGCATAAATCTACAACATCCCCCGTGGTTGGTTTTTTCCTTTCTAAAAGGGGCTTAACATGTTCATTTTGAGCAAGTATAATGGTAGTGGTGCCGCAGTAATTTGGAGTTTGGCGTTGCACACTTCACCCAGCCATCGCACTTTTGTGGGTTTTGGAGAAAATCAATTAGAAGTACTTGGAGTCCTTGGGGTGAACAATACGAATAGTGGCATCGTGCAGGAAATGCAGTTCACGTGCAGAAAAGTTAACGATAAACAAGAAGCATTCCAAAATGTTTGGCATGAAAGCAAGACCAAAGCAACACCGAGATATTTGCGTGGCAGGTGAGTTGCTATATCCGTACGTGAGTAGCACGCGAATTTTATTCTTACCATCAAAGGTGGGTTACAACTCACAGACGGACGACAGAATGGCGGTTGCGGCTGGCATTTTACTATACGAATAGGTGCTGGTATAAACCTTCTTATCTGGTACGCAGAACTTTCGAACAATCCATTTAAAGTTTGGTGATGTAATTTAAATTGCTCAGCTGCAACGTTAAATCTTAAGTAAGCAAGGTACACAAGTTAGGGGCAGCTTATCTTAGCAGAGTAGCAGTGTCAGAATTTAGATGGCTTTCTTTATGCGTTTTGTTTTGGGGTGCTCTAGAAGCTGAGGCCAAGGATAAATACTTTTCAAGGTGTTATTCTTTAGATTAAGTCGAGATTGGCAGAAGTTTTATTGTGTAGGTACACACACCCTGATTACACCGTGCTGGTGGTAACACTTTACGCAGTCAAGAGCCAGAACACCTCACAAGACGATTGTTGGAAGTGCTGTCGGAGTTAATTTCGGGTTTTCAGTTTATTTGGCAACCAAATTCATTCTGGGAAGCGAAATAGTGAACAAGTAACCTCTAAATTTTCAAATTTATGGTATTTGTAACTTTCTGCTACTAACATGAGTCTATATGTTGTTTAAGTAGAAGAAAATCAGTGCAGAGGGAGTGGGAAGTAAGTAGTTTTGTTGCCAAGATAATGTTATTCTATTATAGTACTCAGTGCTTGATACGATTAAACGAGCTTTATATTGTGTCTGCCACTCTTATTTATTAAGATGCCGTTTTTGGTATTTTTAAAACTGCTTCCAGGTGTGTTACTACCAACTGAAGTCCCCTTCTATTTCTGCGTTTCGCCTAACACAAACTGTTCGTCTTCTATACTGTTATTGTTGCCCTGGAATCAACTAACCCTCTTAGGAGATTGATGCACACATTTCCGATCAGTTTGACGTCGCTGTACAGAGCATATGGTTAGCTGATATATCTCTCGTCTTATAGAGCCAAATGAGAACAAAAGCCTGTTTATGCTTCTGCTCCATAAAGCGCGACTAAGATAATAAGGGCCTTATGGGAGTCTCTTCAGCATTTTTAAATAGTTTATTACTCAATTGCCTTGTTAGGCTTGACCAAGTAAGATTGCTTGAGTTTTTAGCACAGCAGAGTTCTGTGTACGTCGTTGGATACTTCAAAGTTGTAGCTCTCTCTATTACGGCTTGCTGTACTATTCGCCGACGTTGTGCATCTCATCATGTTCTTAGGATGCACGTCTACATACATATTCATTCCAAGCTAAACTCATATTCTGCACCTTTGTTTCGATGCTCGCTGTGTTTTGCAATGACGGTTTTGCAAGCAGCGTGAAACACAAAGAGCGAGGATTCCGCTAGCGCCAACAGCTAAACTTTTTTATACGAGGTCTGTTTGATGAATATCAGGATTGGAAGATGGCGCTACAGAGCCAAAATGAGTATACCATCATTTAGTATAACCTTTTCTAGCACGAATGTTAAAATATGGTGACAATCCGATGCTTAGTTTTGTTTTGACATCTATTTCAAAACATCGTGTTAGTGTTTCTTGCGACCATGGAAAAAGAGCAGTATCGTTTCGTGATCCGATTCTTGCTTTTGAGTGGCAAAACCTGCGGGGAAATCAATCCCATTCTTGATGCTGTACATGTGGCCCATTCACCTTCCCGCACAATTGTTTACCATTGGTTCGCAGAGTTTCACCGTGACCGCACGTCCAAAAGCGATTACCACAGAGAAAACCGTAGATAAAATCCATGATCTCGTATTAGCGGACTGCTGAGTGAAAATTCGCGAGTTGGCTGAAACAGCTGGCATCTCAACTGAACGCATGAGAAAGCTGTCAGCGCGATGAGTGCCACGTTTACTCACACCGGGAAACAAGCGCAAGCGCAGGGAAAAACAATCACAGGATCATACCACGTCGATTTGTTGAACAGATTCAACGCCGATTTGAAGAAAAACGACCACATTTTTCAAATAAAAAAGTTCTCTTCCATCACGACCACGCACCGGTCGCAGTCGTCACAGCCAAATTGGTCGAATTGCACTACGAATTGCTCCCACATTCTCCGTATTCTCCGGTCTTAGCTCCCTGCGACTTCTTTTTGTTTCCAAACCTTTAAAGGGCGCTCGCCGGCAAGAAGTACGGGTCGAACGAGGAATTCATCACCACCACGGAGGAGTATTTTGCAGGCCAACAAAAGTCGTACTATACGGAGGGGTTAACAAAGTTTCAGCACCGCTGAGAAAAGTGTATCGAGTTGAAAGCGGATTATATTGAAAAATAATTGGAAAAAACCCAAAAAAATTGCGTTGTCATTTCTAATCCGAGTATTCATCAAACAACCCTCACATACTCATAATTCGCACGAATCGCTTATCAATATCACGTTTCGCTAAGAGAGTGATCGCAACCTGGAGTGCCATGGATGGCACCATAAGTCCGCTGGCACTATGACATAAACACCGTTTTACATATTACGACTAAGTAGATGTAACCATTCTTGTAGCACTTATTCGGCTCTCGCACATAACTCCATAAGGGTTTGCTTCAATCCTTGCATGGCCTCACTGCGTGCAAAGACAACCATGGGATCGCTAGTTGACTGCGGGAGACTAAATTATTAGTGTAAATCTTAAAAGATTTAAAATAAAGTCTTTCGGGCACTCCTGGTATTGAATTCCGACACGTCCGATTGGGAAGCTAATACACTCCCACTTGAGCTATGACCACCCACCCACGGCTTTAAGATAATATCTGATTGCAATGATTAAAATAAATGATCAAAGCCGAAACAAAAAAAAAATAAAAATTAAAGGACGAAAACTTTTTCCGGAGAAGCCTAATGATGGAAAGGTCACGGGTGAAAGAAATACCAAAGTCCTTGACGACTTTAGAAGAAGGCGTCGCCTCAGATATCATCATGGCTGAAGATGATAACCTAGCCCAAATGAAAAGTAGAGCACAACACACAGCACATAGTTAACAATCAAAACTCGGAAAAAAGAAAAAAGAGAAAAAAATCAAAGCAAGACTCCGTGATTACAAGAATTCGACAGACCCAGAAAAACTACCTTCTGTTCTAGCCACGCGAATTTGGCAATCAAATGAGAAATTTATGGACATACTCTATGAGAACCTAGGCGCAGAGGTCTATATCCGAGCTCTTATGCAGAGATCTGCGGAAGATCGATGAAGCCACCACTAAAAAGCTCACAACAATATCTTGTACAGTGAACAATACGTGCTCAGCCTGAGAAAGGCCTTAGGAAGCACGCAGATCGTAAAGGTATAGGGTTTTCTAATAACGACTTGACAAATTTTTTTTAAATAAAAGGCAAACCATTTGAGATATTTGAAAAACTTTATTATTGGCTTGAAGTACAATCAAAACATTTATGAATGGAAATCGACTTCGTTCATTTGGCCACCGCGGGCACGTTTGCAGCGGTCGATTCGTTGGACAAAATTTTCAACGACTCGGTCACACACAATGTTGGCTCTGAGCTCTTCCAACGTCGTCAGCGTGTTGGCATAAACCAATGACTTAACGTAGCCCCACAGAAAATAGTCAAGCGGCGTTAAATCGCACGAACGAGGCGGCCAATCGACTGGCCCATGTCTTGAGATAACACGCTCAACATACTTACTCTTCAACAAATTTGTTGAAACTACATGTCGTCGCAGTCCATATCTTCCAATTCGGGCCAAAAATAATCGGTGATCATGGCGCGATAAAGCTGACCATTCACAGTAACGTGACGATAGTTATCGTCGACGAAAAAATATGGCCCAATAACGCAGCCGACATGCAAACCGACAGATATTTTTTGTGGATGAAGTGGTGATTCATGAAGCATATTTTGCTTATTGACGAACCCATTGAGCCAAAAATGATCTTCGTCACTGAAGATGATTTTGCGATGAAATTCATCATCTTGGCGCATCTTCTCCAGAACACAATCGGAGAACGTACATCCCTTCAATGAGTCAAAAGAGTCAGCTTGATCTTGTATGGGTGTAAATCAAGATCCTTTCGCAAAATACGCCATAATGTGATCTGAGCGATGCCCAATTCTTAAAAACGCCATGGAATTGACTGATTTGGATCGTTTGCTAAGGACGTTGCTCGTTAGTGTACTTTACCATGATGAAAATGTTGAGTTTACTGAATAAATTGACAGAGACAGTTTGATGATGATTCAAAGTTGTCAAGTCCCTATTGGAAAACCCTATACAACAATGAACAAACTGTTGGAGTCCTGTGAAAATCGGGTGCGTTAACTGCTGTATTTGTGTGCGCAAGACCTTCAGTTCAATGATTTCACTGTTTCAGTTGCCTTGAGTCGAGTTATTCCAAGAGCAAATATTACCGATCGAAGCGGTTTAAAAACTCTGGAGAGGGGAAGATGCTACAGGTCAAGTTTGCACAAAAGATGAAATGTACTTTTGGTGTAAGAGACCAACATTAACCCAGCTACCAAAAGTACAACGAAAAGGCAAGGGATCAATAGTTGACATCACATTCGTGACCAATTAAATCTTCTGGAAGACTAAATGGTCATGATCCAATAGACATCAATAATCGAGGAAAGCAGAAAGGCAGCGTAAGTGCTTAGTTTTAAAATTTTGCGTATTCTGGCTAATCAGCCATATTATCGTGTTTCTTTCGCCTTAACCTATTAAGATATTACCAAAATATCCGGAATTAACGTGAATCCAATATCAAAAAATAACCTATATTTGGCTATAAAAAGTGAAGACATGCCTTGGAGTCACTCAAAAGTTTAAATGATAACGATCATAGCATTCTTACGTTCTTAAGCTTACTATCCCGTTCGTGTTAAATTCTAGCAATACAATAATGTCTCCAGAGATAAAATCTATCGAGATAGTTAAGTGCAATGGTTTTGTAGGAAGAGAGAGAGAAGAAGATTCTCTTTTCTTAGGAACGGGCTCGATAAATGCTGTTTTCCAATTGCTCGAAAAGAGTTCTAAGGAGTAGAGTTGATGAAAAAGCTTACGCAGTGGTGTTACCAGCAAGGAAGACAGCCTCTTCAGAAGAAGGGGGGATATATAGGGTTTTCCAATAGGGACTTGACAACTTTGAATTTAATTTGTGAACGCACTCTTTCACTTATCATCAAACTGTTACTGTCAATTTATTCAGTAAACTCAACATTTTCATCATGGTAAAGTACACAAACGAGCAACGTCTGGAAATTCTACAGATATTCGGAGTCGGTGACTGCAACTTTAAGAGCGTTAAATCCGTCGTAATTCTCGACCTAGTAGACAGGCAATAACAAGTTTAGTGCAAGAATTTGAGTCTACATATTCGTTGTGTGATGTTGCCGTGTCAGTGAGACCACGGGTTGGTCGAAGTGTCGAAAATATCGCTGCCATTCAGACGTCCTTAGCAAACTATCCAAATCAGTCAATTCCACGGTGTTTTCAAGAATTGGGCATCGCTCAGACCACATTATGGCGTATTTTGCGTAAAGATCTTGGTTTACGCCCATACAAGATCAAGCTGACTCAAGAATTTAAGGCGATGGACCATTTGAAGCGACGTACGTTCTCCGATTGGGCTCTGGAGAAAATGCGCCAAGATGATGAGTTTAATCGCAAAATCATCTTCAGTGGCGAAGCTCATTTTTGGCACAATGGGTTCGTCAATAAGCAAAATATGCGTTATTGGTCGGGTTAAAACCCACATGTGCTTCGTGGATCACCACTTCATTCACAAAAAATAACTTTTTGGTGCGGTTTGCATGCCAGCGGCGTTATTGGGCCATATTTTTTCGTTGACGATAACGATCGTCACGTTACTGTGAATGGTCAGCGTTATCGCGCCATGAGCACCGATTATTTTTGGTCTGAATTGGAAGATATACACTTGGACGACATGTGGTTTCAACAGGATGATGCCACAAGCCACACAGCACACGCTACAATCGATTTATTGAAGAGTAAGTATGGTGAGCATGTTATCTCAAGACATGGGCCAGTCGATTGGCTGCCTTATTCGTGTGATTTAACGCGGCTTGACTATTTTCTGTGGGGCTACGTTAAGTCATTGGTTTATGCCAACACGGCGACGACGTTGGAAAAGCTCAGAGCCAACATTGAACGCGAAATAGCGGCCGTTTCGGCCGAAATGTGTGGCCGAGTTGTAGAAAATTGGGTCCTACGAATCGACCGCTGCAAACGTACCCGCGGTGGCCATATGAACGAAGTCGAGTTCCGTTCATAAATGTTTTGATTGTACTTCAAGCCAGAAAAAAAAAGTTGTCAAGTCGTTATTAGAAAATCATATACCATCTAGACCGGCGGATTTCTGTAGTACTCCTGCTACTACACAAGTGCGAAAGTGGTTTCGTCACATTGAACATTCGACGTACTCAAATGTAGGTGCGGGCAAAGCAAAATCTGGAAGTGTCAAGCTGCCTGCAAACTATGCAGCAAGAAGATTGGCTTTATCCAAAGAGCTGACAGCTGGAATGTGATTGTAACTGAGCATTTGGATGGATGATGAGGCAGAATTTCTGATGTTATTGACGTATGACTAAAAAATGTTACTACCGTTGGGACATTGTGTTACTTTTTGCAGTTACTCTTGGCTTGTTTGAATCTTTTCGGTTTTCCTCTTGGTCTGGTTGGTCTTGTAGGACCAAAAAAACATTTCTCGAACACTCAGAACCTCTTTACAGCTCGAGTCGTGCCATGCCTTTTCATTTTGTATGATACTCTTCATTCGATGAGGAATAAAGTATCTCATTCCAAAAAGAATAGTGTCTGCACTAGTATCAGCAGCGGCATCAATGTCGTTATCGAGGAAACATAACGACCATTTAAAATTCCTAAAGAAGCTGTTAAATGCGTTCAATTGGCTTTCTCGTATTGCCAGTACTTTTAGCACTATTTTTTCTAACTGTGTGGTGGGTGTACGAAAAATTAGTTGATATGTGGTCCGACGTACCTAGAGGGGAGACGATATCAACAGTTCAGTCATTATGATGAGGAGTTAAAAATAAGTTCAGAGTGTTGGCGGTATGATTTGCAACGTCTGATATTCGCGTGGGCTCATTTACAAGCTGCGTCAAGTTGTTTTAAGCAGCAAAGATGTCAACATATCGTTCTTCGAATGTTGTCTGTCCAGAATGTCAAAGCCATTCAGATTTTTGAATATTAAAATCGCCCGTAACAAATAATGATTTTAGTATAAGAATATAGGATTACGATTATTTGAATGGAGTCAGACAGCGCATCAAACTCGTTATAGGTGGAATTGCTGTCCAACCAAAAAGGCATCTGTAAACAAAGCATTAGTGGATAATTTGCTTAAGGAGATGGAATTCTAACCACAGAAAAGTGAGTTCCGGATCGTAACAGACACTACATTGTGGTGGAGTTCGGTAAGCTACATCACTACGCAAGTAAATGACGAGGTAGAGATGAGAAAAGAATAGTGGCACTAGTTCGTAGTCAGGTAGCTTCAGATCAGCGTATATTGACAACGTTTTCCCTGAACCTCCTAGTCATAATCAGAAACAAATACAAAAAACACAAATACCGACGATTCTAAGCAGATCTGCGAAGTTAGAATTTTGACATTGGTTTACCGAATCAAATTGTTGTAGGTGTTATGCCCTTACAACAATATTAAACAGTGAACCAACTAAATTCACATTTACAGCCGGCTATTACATACACTCAATCACTGCCCGTACCGTATGATATGATATTTTTATATTAATTCTCGCATCCATATCACGGATACGCTTCGTGTTACAAGATAATCATTGCTACATCCTTAAATAGAATTTCCAATTGATGAAAAAATAATTTATTTTACTACTGTTACACATACAAAAAAAAAAATTTAAACTTGTCACGCAGTCCTATTAAACATTGCTCTAAAATACTCATCCTCAACTGTACTAGATGGAGTTTGGCTATGCAATACGTAGCCTATAGCACCTTCTTCAAACTTGTCTTGTGAAAACTTTTTTTTTTTTTTGTTTTTTGCGTCCAACTTTATTTTTCAAAATTGTGTTTCCCTAACTCAAGGCGCTCGATGAAGTGTATAGTCATCAACTGACGATTTTGCGCTACTTAGTTTGCTAACTTCAAGCTATCAGGAGAAACAAGTAAGTTTCCTGACATCTTATACAAACTATACATTTTAACCGCGGTCAAGTATACACAAATGATTAATTACACAACGAGAATGCGGTAGAACGAAAAGTAGAAACAAAAAAAATTTCCTAAATTGAAGCCTCTTGTCAACTTTTGTACATATAGCTGTATGACCGTTGAGTATAGTAAATAAGTCTCTTCACTACTCACTGTTCGGTGTTTACATTCTAACTCATGTTTTCCTATCTTAATACGACTTGCAATCCACAGCAACTATAAACGGTTTCGTTCACTTTTATATCTATCATACAACACCAATCTTTATTTAGTTTTGCAATACTAATCTGAAGTTTGGTGTCAATTTGACACAAGGTTTTATAGAGCCAATTGTAGAGTCAAAAAAAGCTATAATACCACCTTGATCAAAAAGTTCTCGGTGGCGTCACCGTTTCGCGCTCCCATTGCTTTTTTTTTTGTTAAGTTGGTACAGCTGTTGTGACATTCCCAACAAAAAAGTTATGTAGCCAAGAGTACATCTATCAATGTATGTGTTGGTGATTTTTTACAATTTTAGAAATTTTCAACAACGAAATTTTGCGTAAAAAATTCGTATTTAATGGTTCACGAACGTTGGAAATGTTGGAAAAATGTTTCGGCAACGGTTCTCTAAAAAAAACGGTCGTTTACCAGTGGCACAAGCCGTTGAAAAGTGGTCGTGAGTCAATCGAACATGATGAACGCAGTGGTAGAGCATCGACATCGAAAACCGATGAAAACATTGATGAAGTAAAAGAAATGTTGGTCAATAACCGCAAATTAACCATCAGAGAGATAGCGGAAGACTTGAACATTTCGCATGGATCCATCCAAGACATTTTGGTTAATGATTTTGTGCCAAAAGACCTCTATTTCATGCAAAAAAGAGAACTTGTTTACGTCGCAAAAGTGATGATTTTCGGGGCTGAATCAGATCCCACATTCATCAGAAGGACGGAGACGAGACATGGGTTTATGAGTACAACATGCAATCCAGACATGAGGCAAGTAAATGACGTTTACCAAATGAGCCGAAACAAAAAAAAAAAAAAAAAAACACGTCGTTTTCAGTGAAAAAAGAAGACAATGTTCACGGTTTTCACGGATTACAACGGTGTAGTACATCATAATTTTTTTCTAGAAGGCCAGACAGTAAACAAAGAGTATTATTTGGGCGCTATGAGACGTTTACGTGAAGCGATTCGCCGAAAGAGACCAGAAAAAAAAATGTGAGCAGAAAATTCGTGGATTTTACAATGCCATCATTATACGTAATTTTTTGACGAAAAATGCAACAAATACCATCCAACAGCCACAGAATTCACCTGATTTGGCTCCCTACGACTTCTTTCTGTTTAATCGAGTTAAAAAAACACTTCGGAGAATGCCAAAAACCGAATATAAAAAAATGTTTCGAGGATTGGATCAAGCGCTGGCATAAGTGTGTTGCAGTCGATGGAGATTACTTTGAAGTGGACGTAGATTTAGATGAATAAACTTGTATTTTTAATTTTCTGAATAAATTCCGGTGGTATCAAGGTGGTATACTGGTTTGTTGCGGAATAATTAAATTTTTGTTACTTTTAATATAAAAAAAAAAATAGAAAATTAAATAACAGTTCAACTACAAATACGAGTATAATAAGAAGGAAAAAAAAGAACAGGTCGAATCGAATCAAAAATGCTGAAATTTGATTTGCGATCAAGTACTTCGCATTTCTCGCAAAGAATAAAACGATGTTCCGTACAAGTTGGTCTCACGCACATGTCACAGCAAACACTGCGAACATTTACGTTCGTAGCTCGAGGGCACATGTGACATCTAGCCCGTTTTTTTGTGGTTGGCGGATGAACCAATGTGTTGACCGCTAGCATTTCGACCGATGCTGATGTTTGTGATAATGTTTTTTTTATTTTTGTCTATTTTATTTATTTGTAATGTTATAACACATGGGCTGAAAAGTCAGTGCCGTTTTATAGTAAAACACAAAATTTTTGTAAAATTCAACTTTATTTACCAATATAGTTCCTTCGAGGGCGATAAACTGATTGAAACGATTTTTCCTTCGATACCAGTTTTGTAGTACGATTTCGGTTTAGCTTCAAAATAGGCCTCTGTTTCGGCGATTACTTCTTCATCGGTCTTAAATCTCTTTTCGGCGAACATTCTTTTGGGGTCTGCGAATAGGAAATAGTCGCTGGGGGCCAAATCTGGAGAATACGGTGGGTGGGGAAGCAATTCGTAGCGGAATTCATTCAATTTTGCCATCGTTTTCATCGACTTGTGACACGGTGCATTGTCTTGATGAAGCAGCACTTTATTTTTTTTCAAATGCGGCCGTTTTTTTGCGATTTCGTCCTTCAAACGCTTCAACAACGCAATGTAATCGCCCCTTTTGGAGATAGTCGATGAAAATTATTAAATGTGTATCCCAAAATACGGATGCCATAACCTTGCCAGTCGACTGTTGAGTTTTTGGTCGTTTCGGACGAGGTTCATCGCCTGCTCGCCACTCAGCTGACTACCGACTTGACTCTGGTGTGAAGTGATGGATGGAGAGTGATGAAAATGGTATGGATTTAATTCAAGTGGTGCCTTTTCTTAAAAACGGACTTTCAGCCCATGTGTTACACTTTAAGATATAATATCTTATAAGATAGTGAAAAGCTTATTAAGAACAATGAAAGCTAGAAAGCTAATAGAGTATTTGTACCAAATTAAAATTTAAGAAAAAATTATACACAGATTTGTAGAAAAAAAGCTGCGTTATTCCGTTTGTACCTAAATTAGTTCTTAAATTTAGTGAATTCCAAAATCGGACTGAATTTCCGAAAAATTGACGTTCTGATGTAATGGATGTGTATTTGGCGGGTGAATTACTTAATCAGACCTGGGCGAAGAGGTAAATCGACTATTTTCAAGTATAATGGTTGACATGTTACGATAATATCCGATACCAGGGCTAGAGTGCGGAACTTGAGATAGCTCTCAAAAGGCATGTCGAGCAAACGAGAAGAGTAACTACTTACTCTGTCATATTTTCGTAGTTCAAAAACATAACGTACTGTGCTATTAAAAACACATTGAGCTTTCTTTTACTGATCGAGTCACAGCTACAAATACAAATACAACAATGATGTTGATGGAGAATTTGAGCAAGAGGAGCACGATAAAATCGACTAACTTGGATCTCGTACACGACGAAAAACTTCTGCCGCATGTATACCACGTGGTGTACGTGACCTTGCTTTGATATTGTCTTCACATAAGGCCTCGCCAATTTCAACAAAAACAATCGTCGGCGGAAACATTTCTTACTCTTGTTCCATTCCGGGAACAGTTGAGTGAAGATCAAGAAGGCACTCAAAGCTGAAATGTCAAGAATGTTTTAGAACAACGTTAGTGGCCATCGGTTGGTTCTGCGTTTACACCGATAAGTGCCATCCATATGGTCGAGAGTGTCGACACCAGCCTTCGTTATATTGTAAAAGTGAATTATGTTGGGATTTTTCGCTTGGCCAGCTGGATCGAAGTAGACGGTCGCATTATATGTTACATCGAAAGCAAAGTTACGAAGCGATTTTTCTCTAGCACGTATGACACTATCGTGACACGATCTGGATGATTGTAGACGATTTCAGTATGCAGCACTGGTTTTCGTTTCACGTCAATCAGAGCTGATGGTATCTCCTTTCGATTTGGTCCGAGTGCCAAACTGTAAGATGTAAAAAAATTGTCACAAGTGACATTGGGTCCGTTCATTTCTAAAAATGGAAAATAATCACAGATCAGAGAAAAATGAACTTATGTACACGAAGAAAAAATACCTTGGCGCAAAACGAGAACAACACGCTGACCTTGATTGATTTCTGCTGAACAGTTTCTGTCACGGCCAACGTAGGCTTAACTATTGTAGGCATACAACTACCCTGCGTCGGCCAGAATTCAAAGTTTGATGCCATACTTTCTAGGCTTAGACGAAATGTACTATCGAAAACTGCATCGTCCACGAAAAGGCAGCAGTTGCTCATCGACGGTTGACCCACAGATCGAATAAATCGCGAATGCCAGTCTATCGCGTACACTCTGCTGAACATTACGCCGTGTTTGGCTAAAGGCTCGAAAGCGAATAGGTGACATTGTCGCTACGAAAATTGGTGGTCCATGCTGAGCAGTCCAAAGCTCACCAACGGCTTCGCTTTTCGATCAATATGCCCCAGCAAACAAGAAAAGTCTATAAAAGGTGCGCATTTTAGACACATAACCGGCTTCCACTTGCCGCCATGCTTGTGAACACCATATAAATTGGTCATTTGTACCACAATATTCTCGACTGGATCGATTAAAAGCAGTCACTGGGCTGCTGATGCGAAATTTCGCAAATGATGTTGGCCCTGCAAAAATTTCAAATGAAAGCGCCTAAACAAAAAACTCAAAACAAACCTTGACTAGAAGCGAAATCTTTTGTGAGCGTTATCCGGTTCAGCAGCGATTTCCAAACGCATTTCTTGTCCGATAAAATCAGCACCGCTGTTGTCACTGTTATAATCTTCGGAATCACTTTCAGTCTCGGTTGGTGAATAATCTTTATCATCTTCTGAGATGTCTCTGTCTTCGGTTTGCCGTATAAACTGTCCGCAGAATCGCTCATAGTCAGATATTTTGAAGTAATTGTTTGAAGAAAAAAATCTGAAATAATTCACAGCAAAAGATTGCATAAAAAAATAACGGACGAAGTGTTACAGCACTGGAGCGAGGAACCTTATTTGAAAATTTAAGCACATTGTGTCAAATTGACACCAAACCTTTGGTGACAACAATTTCTTTTTAAACGAGAAACTAGACAAGAAAGTAGGCCGGTGAGCTGTGAGCGTTTGGAGTTTTGCTTATTTGAAAAAAAGTGTGTCAAATTGACACTATATATAGACTAGTGATAAAGGGTGAGCCAACAGATGGTGTGAACGTTGGCTGTTAATTTTTGTTCTTAACTGAACTCAGCGTGGTTGATCTTTTTAACAAATGCCATATAATCTTTGGCAATTTTAGTAATAGAGTTGCCTACGATACAACGACGCATTTTTGTCATTCGATCTTATTACGAAAATGGGCGATCTGTGAAAGTAAATTTCGTGAATTTTTTGGTAACATAATCCCCCTAGTGAGTCCGTAATTCGTATAATGGTGAAGCGTTTTGAAGAAACTGGTTCATTATCGGGCCAAACATATCAGCATATTTGGGCAGCACGTACACGTCAAAACATCACGACTGTGAACGAAAGTGTTCAAACACAGCCAGGCACCTCAATTCGTTGCCGAAGTCAACAATTGGACCTCACTTATGGCACTTCGTGAAGAATTTTAGGAGTAGATCCTCATTTTCACGCCTATAAAATCCAAATTACATAACAATTAAAGCCTTTGGACCATCTACGACGTCGTCGATTTGTTAACTGGGTGTTGGACCGCCAGGACAATTTATCATCGAAATCTCTTCCGATGAATCCCATTTTTGTATAGACGGGTACGCAAATAAACAAAATTATCATTTCTGGAGCCCGGAAAACCCTTGAGAGATTCACGAAAAATCAATGTATCCCAAAAAGTAACCATATCGAGTAGATTATGGGCTATTGGCTTCATTGGCCCGTACTTTTTCGACGATGAGGCTGGAGAGAAAGTTACAGTGAATAGAGAACGTTACCGTAGCCTGTTGACTGGCTATTTTTTTTTTTTCCAAAATTTTATGTATTGAGTCTGGACGATATCTGGTTCAACAGTTCAACAGGGTGGTGCTACCGTCTACAAAAGCCATCAATCAATTAAATTATTGTGTACGAAATTTGTAGATCGCATTATTTCGGTTAGAGAAGAAGTTGATTTGCCTCCAAAGTCATGCGAATTGACGCCTTTACATATCTTCATGTGAAGTTATTTGAAGAGTAAGGTATATGCTAATAACAATTTAGGATCTCAAACATAACATCTAAACTGGAATTGTGGCCATCAACCCATTTACTCTTCAAAAAGTCATCGATTATTTTGACCTTTTGTTGGACGCTTGCAACAGAGCCATGGTAATTTTATAAACAATGTTGTAATTTATTCATATTTGCCATAGACCAAGCTTTATTAATTAATAAAAATCTATATCAATTTTTTAAAAAAATATATATTTAATTTAATAAAAACTTCCACACTTGCTTTTGGCTCACCCTTTATTTTTATCAAATTTTAAAAACTTAACGAGCATTTATGTTCGGTGTGTATAACAAAGATTGAAGAATAAGCACTAGCAAGATACTGGGCCTTACAGTTTAAGCCATTTTATTCATTGCAATAACAAATTTTAGAAAAACTTCAAAATTACCAGTGCTCTTCAAACAAACAAACAAAAAAAAAAAAAAAAAA
Source organism: Volucella inanis (assembly GCA_907269105.1). Lineage (NCBI taxonomy): Eukaryota > Metazoa > Arthropoda > Insecta > Diptera > Syrphidae > Volucella > Volucella inanis. The sequence continues at coordinate 93,189,557 of OU026154.1, forward strand.
CACAGCAGAGGTTGACAATTCACTCTGCCTTTCATTCATTAAGCGTACTTGAGCACGCAGTAATAGTCTGCGAATCGAAATTAAATTTTCATGGAAACCGTTCATGGTGTTTCTCTATCCTTCCATCTTTCGAAACCAAGCACATTTGTAAGGACCGGAGTCTAAAACCTCAAAAACTGTGTGAACCCAAAGAAAACATAGGAATTTCTGTCATTATGCATTCAAATGTATCTGCTTTCACAGAAGGAGTATCTTTCTTTCATCAATGAAGGACTCCAACCCATCAGCGTATCCCCATTCAGCCTGTGATGAATCCTAAGCTGGATTCGATTCACAAAGATTTCATCAGGACACGTATCTTGTCGCATGTCCTATGCTGAAGTGTGATATTAAAGAAAAAGAAGTGAAAAATCTCCTCCACTTCACACTGTAGAGTGCCACAGATGTAATTGCAACGCCCGCAATTTGAAAAGTATCCCTCAGTCCTGTGTATCTCAGTGTATCTCTGTGTATCTCTGTGTATCTCTGTGTATCTGAGTCCTTTTACGGGATAATGCAGCTTATTAACAGGCTCGAACTGAATACGAGTACATGTCATGCTTATGAACTTTGTGTATCTGCAAATGAGAAGATTTTCTCGCTGTGGATGTCATTGGCACCCCAGCCTATGAAGATTTTGACGACATACGAGTACAAGCAACTTATGGGCTCTTCTAGATAAACAAGGACTAGACGACGGGGTTTATCTTGTTTACATACTCACTCTGGTAGGGTCGTGGACTGAATGGAAAATCTAGATGTGGGAGTAGTACGTAATGTTCCATGGATGCACCATCGGGGTTTACAGCGCTGTGTTATACGAATAAAAGTTACTGCGGCCGATGGTAATATTGGAGGTGGGTTGGGGTGCCTGAGATAGATAGGGATAGTAATTGCAGTCGAGAAACTTTGTCCTTATGTAAAAGTTGGATGCAGTTGGGTCCTTTGGAAGATTGTCTTTGTCGTTGGTATCATTGCTTTCAACGTTGTCTTCATCGTCGTCGCTGTCGTTTCTGTCTTGGTTCTCGTTTTAGTCGTTTTATTCGTCGTTCGCCGTGCGCATTTGTCAAGTGAGATTCATTTTTAAAGCAAAATAATGGCAACAATAAGTGCCTTCATCATATTCGCCTGGTGCAGAACTTTGAAGACGCAGCAGGTCATAGGGTTATGTTTCTGTTTACTTGAGAGAGTAATATTACTTCCGGAAATGATGGAAAAATTATTAAAGCAGTGTAGCGTAAGTTTGCCATGGGATAGCATAGGTGACTTAAGTGGCCATAGAATGTGGAAAGATATTTAGGAGAGCTATTGAAATGTCTTTGTAAGAAGAGTTTGTTGTGGTATAATACATGTTGCATGGGATCGAAGTTTGTTCAAAAGCAGTTAAACAGAGTTTAGATATTGAATAACACTTGCAGTATCTACCTACAGCAAAGTTTATAAGGATGCTTTCAAGACTTACACATCTGGAGAAGGAATGATCAGGAGTTAATTCCTTAAGAAGAGCTACTTTCCACCGGAAGAGATGTAAGATACATTTTAATGCTTTCACATCAAAGTCTTGGGCCAAATGAGACCCTATGAGTTATTTTAGTTGGAAGACGCAAATTTTGTAGATTGCGTCTATTAATAAAGTAGATATACATATGTTTGTATATGTATAGTTGCTCATATGGTATTTCATCGAAATAGAGCAATTATTGGATTTCGCGGACCTAGATTTAGACGCTCACTTAGGTGTTGCTGGATATTCCGATCTTGACTTGGAAAAAACTAAAGATTGAATGAGTTCTAGAAGAAGCCGGATTTAAAGGGTCAGCATCTAAAAGTTAGCTGAAAGGACAAACAAACAATGAGTTGAAGGTCCAAGTGTTGAAAACAAAACTTCGTCTGAAGCGACGGTCATGAGAAAATGTCGGTATAGGCCACACCAACCAAAACCGATCATGTTCGCAGCTGACGTAGCCTATTTTACTACTGTAGATCTTTTGAGGTCCTTCCATCTTTTTCTGATGAAGTTCGAAGGTGGTACAATAACTATCAAAGTTTTTACTCATGCGGAAATGTGTTCCAATAGCTTAGTCCACTAACAGGTGAATTTTTCCATGCATGTTATCTGAGTGAAATCATTGCTGTATCCAGAGAGCTTCCAGTTCCGGCTGGCAAAAACTGGCATACTTGCAATGAATATACTATTTAATTTTTAATGCCCTGAGGCAACAAGGTCACCAATATCAGTAGTCCGAAACGCACAGAGTGCAAATACTGTGGAAGCCAACAATGGGAGCTAATGAAATCTAAATACGCATCCAAAGGCGAGATGCATTATTTACCTAAGTGGCTTTGTAATTTGCTGAAATCCCAGGGAAAGTTGGAAAAATGGCCTTACTGCGTGATCCCCAGACCAAGAGCTCGACATGACAAGTGGACAACTTTTTCTCACAACAAGACGGAGTCGAAACTTCTTCCATTTTGAGTTAAGACAAAGTCATTGTCAAGACCATAGGGCTTTGTTATAGCTCAGGTTCATTTAAAACAGCTCCTGGTCTTCATATTGCTCATCTTAGATGGTAGTCATAACAGCAACCAGTCGACTGAAGCCTAGACAAAGGCTACGTTAAGATTGCATATTGCGTCAGAAGAGTGATGTCAGACCTCGAACAAGAGCCATCATTCTCCTATCACGCCCAATACAATGTGACCTCTGTTCCAAACCTGACATCAATTTGGCTATCCTATGGCTGAAATTCCATCTCCGCAAACAAATTATTCACTTCTACTTTATTTGAAGAAGTTCCAAACTGGATAGCAATTCGAGTTTTAACGAATATGATGTGCTGTCTGTCTCCATTTAAAGAACTATGTTCAAGGTGGGGCAAAAGTACTGTATAAATTGGCTGCAATTTTTTTAGAAAAAAAAATGAACTCTGTGTGAAACTGATGAGATCAAGTTGAAAAAATGACATCGGCCAAATGACCACGTCTTGAGTTGATGCACAATTGTGCTCGTTTTATGGCATTTTGAATTACTGCTTCAAATTAATGATTTCTTCTTCAATGTTGGCTTTCAAGAGTTGCAAGGTTTGTCGTTTTTTTTGTGATAAAAGCGAGATTTCAACTAGATCTGACGAACTGGCTGGCGAGTTCAAATCGCCAAAACGGAAGATCACACGGCCTGGAAATTGGTGATTCAAAGTGTCCATTGTTGTTGGAGCTGTGTGAGCAGTTGCACCGTCCTGCTGGAACCAACAATGCTCGAGACCCATTCTGCACCGATTAACACCGGTTATGGTTACGGTGGTGACATAGATGTCCTCAAAAAAATAAGAGCCAATTACTTTTTCACTGCAAATGCCGTGCCAAACACGCACTTTAAGGGGATACAATGGCTTTTCGTGTATTTTATGTGAATTCTCCGTGCTCCAGAATCGGAAATTTTTACTCACATAAGCGCTTATGTAGAAATGAGCTTCGTCACTCACCAGGTTTAACACGGCATGAGAGTAAATAAACCTTACTGGACAGCCAGCAGGTAGCAATTGGTAAATGTTTTGCACTTTATAAGGGAACATCTTCAGGTCTTTTACTAATGTTCGAAGCAACGAACGTCTGCTGATGACAAATTGTGTGCATCGTAAGATGATCGTAAGCAGTAAGATTCTTGATCGAACGAGCAATACGGCTTGCGACATCTCTAGTGGATTCAGTTTACACGAGACGCTCAGCCGAACGTTTAATTCGCGCACCTAATTTCATAAAAAAATTTTTGGTGCGCAACTAAATTCTGTTTGTCAATAGATGGCTCCAGCAGTAAGTGCTGATCGTCATTTGCAGGAAGTGTTGATTTTCTTCTTTCATTCGAAGAAATCGGCGGATGAAGCACATTGAGAGCCCCAAAAAGCTTACGCAGATGCTGCTCTAAATGAAACATCTTACCGTGATTGGTTCCTTCGCTTCAAAAACGGTGATTTCGATGTTGACGACCGACCGAGTAAAGGCCAGCGATGACGCTGAATTGGAGGGATTGCTCGATGTGGATACGTACCAAACGCAAGAAGAGCTTGCTTTAGTATTAGGAGTTACCCGCCAAGCTATTTCCATGGAATGATCCATAATTGAACCATGATGAGATATGATTTGAAGCCAAGGGACGTTTAGCGTTGTTTTTTCTCCTGTGAACAACCACTCCAGCGGCTAAAGGGTTTTCTTAGTCGCATTGTAATTGGTGATGAAAAATGGATTTATTAGAGCAAATCAAAGAGAAGAAGATCATGGGGACTGTTCGGTAATGCTTCAATGCTTCAGTTATGCTGTAAATTTAGTGGGATCAGGTCAGAAACCAACGAAACTATAACTGGGAACAGAATCAACTTCAAATAATGTGATTAAGCCGAGCACTGCGTAAAAAAACGGCCACAATACGAGCAACATGACGGAATCACTTTACCAAACCTGTTAAAACCTACCTGGTAACGCTCAAATGGGAAGTCCTACTCCTACACACACCTAATAGCTCACTTGAAATAGAATAGAAGGAAGAGGGGATGTTAACACAGATAAGGGATGAAAAAATAATAAGATCTAGGAGAACGTAAGAAGGATCAGGAATTAAAATTTCACTCACAGGGATTTGAAATAGAACACACATAGCGTTCTAATTAATAGAGATGCAGGTAAGAGCACCCTCCAGACCGGTCTCATTTGATTCCATACGGCTCCTTTTCGTGGTGCATTTTAATTTGTTTTGAAGTTCTTCAATTATCTTGTGTATTATTGATAAGTGAATTACCGCGCTCGAAATAGAAAAGGTACTGATTGAGGAGGTTTACATATAATTGAAATTGTACACCAGTATTTAGGCACCGGGTTGAAATGCGAGCACCTTTCTTGAGGCATTCCAATATGTGCTTTTCATCGCGCATTTCTTCACCATTTTTCTTTCCACTCCAAAATAGGTTCGCAGGGGAGACAGCACCTCTACACTGATCGGGCTTTCGGTGTACCTAGAGCACAATTCGTTCGCTGGGGCTCAGCGTTCTCCTCATCGAAGTACATTATATGCTCGAAAGTGGACATTATCAATTTATAGGCAGCCAATTGAGACCTGAAGTCAGAAATCTCTTCCTCCTACAGGGAAAATGCCTATGTGATTAAATCATAGGCGACCGTCTTATGATTAGAATAAGCAATCTCACCAATCATTAAAGCTCTTTGTAAATACAACCTTAGAGCGTTCTCTGGTGTTAGCTTTAGAGAGAACTTCAATTGTACTATTGCAATATTGCAGAATTTTTTGACACTTTTTATCCCAGTTTTCGGTTTCTTCGGCGATATTCTTCTTGTATTGGAAGGTGGAGGTGGAAAGACGTATTTTATGCTCTATTATCTACCAATACACAGATATTTTCTGGTATTTTGTAGAACCTATGTTACATGCCAGGATCATCAGATTTCATCAAGTTAACAAATCCTACGACATTTTCTTGCTTTTCGGCAAACTCCTCTGGATCGCAATTGTCCTTAGAATTTACAGCATTATTTGCAGGACCTTCCTCGCCCTAATAAGACTTTATCTGCGTCGTTGGCAGTCGGCACAAGCGCTTCGCTTACCAAAATATTTACCATAAGGTACAACGCTAGCGCTTTACGGAAAGTGTAATCAAACCTCTCAAGCAGTGTACAGAGTTGTATAGATGGATTATTGTTATAAAGTTATTGTAGAAATCGTTAAAGATGCATGTAACACGTGATAGCTGCTGATTCATCGACAACAACTGAGAAATTTAGTTCATATTTATTCCTTTGAGGATTTGAATGGTTGATTCCAGTTCTTTTTCGATATATTCAATACGGTCTTGATGGACCTTTTGAACAAACCTTAATAAAGCAATTTTCAAGGATATTCTGTCTTTTACTATAGAGGCATGTCATTTCGACATTTGCTATTTGGTCACTAACAATCTCAAATAATTCGAATTCAGGAGGAATCGCTGAGGCAGCTTTAGCATTTCTGTGATTATATGCAGCCAGTCTTTCGATAAGCGATATAATTATATTCTACACATCAATACCCGTTTCGAGCTGGGCATTCCTGAATGATGAACTCGATCAGTTATACCTGTGATATCTGGCAAAATAAGTCTTTAATACTTCTCCAATGAAACCAATTCCAACTGTGACAAATGCAACAAGGTCGTTCCTATTAAGATTTTCAGTGATGCTGCATACGCACCCATAGCTTGTTCATCTCAGCAAAGTTTATCAGAACAATCTCTATAGCTACTAAGACATTTTTTTCGACATTTTTTAAACTTCCCATTCTGATAAATACACCGTGAAGTAGTCAGAGTACTCAAAGATCTCAATAAACACAAATTCCCTGGCCCGAGTGGTAAATCTCTCCCTCTAATGAAGAAGTGTTCTTCCTCGCTGGTAGTACCACTGCGCACGCTTTTTGATCAATCCTAATCTTAAGGAGTCTTCCTCAGTAGATGAGAAGCCAAATTTGTCCAGCAAATGTTATCCTCTCTCCTTCTACAAGCCCATTGGTTTTACGACCCTTCCTTCCCAGATCATGGAAACAAAAGCGGTGATACTATCAGGGGTTGAAAAATGACCTCCTTGGGAATGAAATTTTTTTTTTTTATTTTATTTAATATAGTCCCCATTTAGAATGATATTGTACACTTATTCCAGCGATTTTCCAACTTCTTGATCCCGGCCGAAAAGTAATTTTCCGGAAGGTCTGCAAAATATTCCTCCGTGGCGTCGATGATTTCCTCGCTTGAGCTGAATTTTTTATTAATGAGCCATCTTTTGAGAGATAATAGTCCGACTGAGAAAAATTGGGAGAATACGGAGGATGCGACTTCAATTGGAGTCGTAAGTCATTGATTTTAGCCGTGGTTGCGATGCTCTTGTGCGCCGGTGCATTGTCTTGCAAAAATAAATCTTTTTTTCGCTTCATAAGAGGCCGTTTTGCAGCGATAACGGCCTTCAATCGCTCCAATAATGCGCAGTAATACTCGCTTTTGATGGTTTTCCTTTTTCTAGGTGGTTTACGAAGAGTATGCCATGACGATTCCAGGAAACCGAAGCCATAACCTTTCCGACCTATCGAGCCTCCCTCGGCCGCTTTTGAGCACTTGTGCCGGCTTCAGTCCATTGCTGGGCACTCATTTTTTTCTCTGGTGTTCAGCAGTTAACAATCGACGCAAAAAGTCCGCCCGATTCCACATCAACAAGTCCAAACACTCTTTCGAAGTGCACTCGTGTTCGTGTTTTTGGTCAGGAGTGAGTATGTGCGGCACCCAGCGGCAGGATAACTTTTTTATATGTAGAATATTGTCCAAGATATGGCGTTTGCGCTCAGTATGAATCTTTGTGGTATCTGCCAGCTCGCGCACCTTCACTTTCTGGTCGGCCAATACCATTTCCTATATTTTTTTGACATTGTCCTCTGTAATCGCATCGGAGGGCCTGCCGCTGCGGACTTGATCAGTAGTGGAGTTGCGTCCACCACCAAACTCTCGAAACCAATACTTGACGGCGTAATCTGACAGAGCAGTAGCCCCATAATATTTATCCAACTTTTTTTTTTTTTGTGTTTCCTTTGCCGTTTGGCTCTCAAAAAATAATGTTTTATGAGAGAACGAAAATCGTTTTTGTCCATACTCAACATGATGCCAAACACGTCAACAACAATCAGCTGTCAAAACAAAACTAAAGACAGTATCGCACTGAAATTTGGCATGTCTGCCTAAATATGAACGGACTTTAAGGCACCATAACCCTTTGCAATAGCAGCGCATTCTGGGTCAAGGAGGTTACTTTTCACTCCACTTAGTACACAACCAGTTCATGAAATATCTCGTGATAGGAGAATTTTTTTTTGACCGGCAGTTTTCAGTGTCCGTAGTAACATGTCACAGATTATTTGTTGGCATAACTCACGGAAAAGTGGAACCACAGTCTAATATTAATTTCAAAGGCATTTGACAGAGTTTGGCGTGCATTTGTGATTGATGGATCTTTTCTTCAATGGATTCGAAATAACATTCTTCAACGTTGTCAAATCTGTCATGCAAAAAGTAAATTCTAGTGTGGTACATGGCACCATTCTATATCCGAAACTCCCTATAAATTTGGTAATTAATGATTTATTATCTGCTTCTAATCGAGTATATACGAGTATCTTTGCTGACGATGGTAATCACCGCATTTCATATTTGTTTGCGGAGTCACGTCACTGCTATAAAACGGCTATGTTTAGCTCATTAAATTCCGATATTGATATCATAACTGATTGGAGAAGCACTAATAGAGTGGAATTTAATACCTCTAAAGCACATTGTTGTCGACGGTGGTTAAAGCGAAATTTTAACTCCCAGCCGTCATCCAGAAATGGTAGTTGTATTCTCAAAATCGAAATACTTTTCATAGTTAGTTTGTGTGTTAATTACAGCTTACACAGTTACATATTAGATGTTGCCAAAAATTCAGTGAAATATCTAAGTTACCTCAAAAGTTGCTTGTCCCTCTTTGTTCACAACTTGTTAGGTGCTCCTAAGACCTCTCTCTACCTGTTAAATAGCTTGAGAAACCATGAGATAAAACCCATAGATGGTGCCAATAGCACACAATCATTTGACAACCCTCAACCACTGAAATAATAACTCCTGCCTTACCTTATTTTCACCACTAGTGGTCCAATGAAATACATTTCTCCAAACCTTAAACCGTAACACCAGTCTTGCTTTTCGACGTACTTTGAGATATTCTAATTCTTTCCTAAGCCATTCAATTAGCTTATGGAATGCCCAACCTTTTTACTTCCTATAAGCGTTCAAAACCAACGTACGACGGTATCTCTCTTTCTATTCTTTTTACTTTTTCTTCGCCGGCGCTGTTTGCACACATATTAGGGGTACACTTAATCTCTAAACAGATTTAATATCGAGTAGGATGCGAGGTCTTAGAATTGCTGAAGGAAACCAACCATTGCATTTGAGAAATAAACGGTTGAAAGTTCGGACAATTACCTTAAGTAACATCCCTGAATCCCAGTTTCAAGGTTAAAAGAAAAAGAGCGGTTTTCTGGAATTGTAAATGAGTTGAAGTATCAATGAAGTCATTGAATATGTTAATACGTTGGTGAGACCTATTGGATTTAGGTCATATTCTGACAAAGATAAGACTTATTCTCTCAGAACAGTTAAAGCGCCAGAAGTGCTGTCAAGATACGAGTTAGTTCTTCGTCATCGGAAATGTTTTAGTTGTCTCAGTGGTGAGTTTTGAAGTATCTATAGTTTTCCGATATATGCATGTACATAAGTACGCTATTATAAGATAGGTCATGTGGTTTGGTTCTGTAGATAGTTTAGTACTTATAAAGCTTCAGGTTCATGCGTAACTCGTTGAAGTGTTTGCTCCAAAGAAAATGACCGTCAAAGATGACTCCAAGTTAGTTACTTGGAGCTTTCCACACATCAATCAGATGAATAGTTGTATTAAGACAGGCATCATTTCTAAATTTTTGTTGTTGGTTAACTTTGACCTGTAGACTTTAGATGTGCACCATCTTTGGTTTTGAAGCGTTAATCCTAAGACCGTTGTTATGGGAAAATTTCACTGCCCCATTGAGCTTCTTCTGTATTAATGCTGTCAAAGAGCTATGATGCATCAAATAAGCAAATGGAATGCTCTGTTTAAAATCGCAAAATTGTTTGTAAGTGGATTCAGTTCTGACCCTTGTGGGACTCCATACTTCACGTATTTCCACTGTACACATCATGGATTTTGACACAAAAACGACTGTCATGCAACATCCATAGATATCATTCTGTAATTTCTGAATTAACTCTTAACTCCTTAGCGGAATTTTTGCTCGCATCAGACTCAGATCAACAAATATTCATAAGATTGGAGCAAGAGTCTCCACATATTTTTTGACATTCACCGATCAAATTCCATCGACTCTTGGGGCCAAGTATTCGCCAAAATAATTTAATATGTAGTATCTCAGACACATTTCCTACCCTATCAATAACTGAGCTGGTTAAGCTGGTATTCGTATGCATCGATGTGGTCGTTCGTACAGTGAGGGTCTAGTGAGGATTAATTGGGTTATCCTATACATTTACCGGTACATTCCATTATAAAATTCATTAGTTTCAGTAAGGCAAACATCACTTAATGGTCTATTTTAACTTGTATCCTCAGGTATCAATCACCTCCTCTTTTTTTCGCATTTAACCCTCGCTTTTCTACCATATTTTTTACCATTTAACTTTGTCGTTTATCTCGTAGCTGTCCGCAAGCTCCAGTTGATAGCATTACGCAGCAAGGGTTTCTGCACGAGATCCCTCCTGGTTATTGAGACCGTGTTACTGGCGTCTATTTCTAGAATAAATTTTTCCTTATAGCTGAATTCTTCTACCAGGAGTCTTTCATTGCATTGAAGGCAAGTTCCTCAACATCTGTGCTATCTCTCATGAATTGGTCTTTACCATTTCGTCGATTATTTCCTGTCTTGCAGTGAGGTATGAAAAATATGCCAGTCCACTGACGTTTACTTAAAGCTGTTGCAGTATTCTCTTTCTTGATTTATTTGACTTCTCAATTGGACCTTGAACACCTTCTGCAGGTGGCTATCGCCAAACGTTTTCTCAATGTCCAGTACTAAAACCATGTAATCTTCGCGATTTTCTATAAGCGCAAAGCTTTTCTCTTCATTGTGCTAGTTGATTGCGCAAGAAGAACTCTGACACCACGGGGAACTGCGTCGCTGATAAACTAGCCAAACCTAAATCTCTGTAAATAAATAATAGACAGCTTGACCACGGCCTTATAATGTCACTGTATATCGTGATAAGCCCTATTGATTGCTCAAATCTAGGTATGAGATTCTGGTCTGGCCAGTTCATGAAAAGTCCTATTACCCCGGAGCTCGGGCCCACGCACATTTATCAATCCTAAACATATTCATGACGTTGTCTAATAATAAACGAGTAGAGCAAAAACTTTTTATCGTACACGCTTTCCCATAAACACCTCCAATAACATAACATGTTGCCGATTACTAAGATTCTGTTGATGGGTAGTCATTACCGAGGTTTTCAAAAATTAGGTACCGTGCGAATCAGTGCCTCCCCGACTTCGATCCGGGCTTGATTTGACTTGACTTGACTTGTAAGCGTCCTAGTGGGAGCGTCACGGTGATTGTGATTTAAACTTAAATCACAAAAAGGATAGAACCTTGGTTTCCGAGTTGGTATCAAAAGAATGACGGATATTGATGGCAAGGCATACCTCTTCCACCATGGATGTATAAAAATCCAGTGAACTTAAGTCACTGTAGATCCCACCATGAGCCTGTATTACTTCTAAGCGAGTACAGGACTATAACAGCTTTTCACTTCATTGTGCAACATATTCTCTCCACCTCAATAACTCATAGTGAGGACGTTTAACTTAAATAGGATAGTGCAGGCCAGACTTATGGGAACCAGAGTTGTGGGAGGCATTTGGAAGGTTTCATCTTCTTTCCATTCTCAGGTAGTCTGTGGTGAAATTGGCCTTCAATTTCCATTATAACACAAATCTATGTTTTGATTTTGTTAGACTGACACAATCACCCATAATATCCGGTTGTTACGTGAACACGAATTCGTTGTATTCAGCATTAGTTGTATTCACGGATCAATTTAAGTTATTGAAGGACTTGCTTAGCAACTTTGTGGTTTGTGTTTATTTTTTTATAATGGCTCAGGAATTTAGATTTCACATAGCAAATATAGGCAGGCTAAGAGTAATCACTTCTCTACGTATGTTCACATCAGTAAATATAGTAAATCACTTGGATCTGAAGCTATCTGACTGCGAACTAGTGCCACTATTCTTTTCTCATCGCGGCGTCACTATTTACGTGCGTAGTGATATAGCTTACAAAGTCCACCACAATTTAATGATCTCAGCTGCTAAAAACAACTAGACCCAGCTTGTAAATGAGCCCACGCGAGTACCACAACCTGATAAGTGGCCAGTTGGTGAACTCTCTCATCTGGACCTCTCGGACCATTGTGTCATTTCAGCTAATTTCTCGCACACTGATCACACCAATTGATAACGAGAGAGAACTAAACATCTTCTTTAGGAATTTTAACTGGTCGTTATGTTTCCTCTATCACGACATGAATGTCGCTCTTGATATGATCACAGATACCATTCTCTTTGGAATGAGATCCTTTATCCCTCATCGAATTAAAAAGTATCAAACCGTGGTACCACTTTAGCTGTAAAAAGGTTGTCGGGGTTAGAGAAATGTTTTTCTTTTCTTAGATATTAGCCTGACGCCGTCTGAGACACTTGAATGTTGAATCTTTAATGGGACGATTCCAGTCGCACTCGTGTAGTAGCAAGAGTACTTAAGGATCTTGATATAGACAAATTCGCTGGTTCAGATGGTAAATATCCCTTTCTTCTGAAGAAGTGTTCTTCCGCGTTGGCAAAACACTGCGTTAGCTCTTGCATAGAGCTAATGGAAACAGCATTTGTCCAATCTGTCCATAGAAAAGGCGAATCTTCTTATCTCTCTGACTACAGACCCATTGCACTTACGTCCCTTTTTTTTCCAAGTTCATGGAAACGCTGATAAGCCGTCAGCTTATGAAATATCTCGAAAAACGAAAACTTTTCGTGATCGGCAGTAATGTTATCGTAGCCACAGGTCCACTGGTGAATTGATGGCATATCTTGCCGAAAAGTGAAACCAAAGTACACTCGTACACCAATCTGCCGAAAGCAAGATAGTTGCACTATATTTCTTATGATTTTGACAGAGTATGGCATCAGGCTCTTTTGTCGAAAATGCGTACATTTGGGATAGATGAATCTCTTCTTCAATAGATTAGAAACTTCTTTTCGGAACGTTCAATTCAAGTTTTCTTGGTTAGTATCGAGTCTGATATCCACAAAATAAATGCTGGTGTACCCCAGGACTCCGGTCTGTCTCCGACACTCTTTTTAAACTACATTAATGATCCCTTGTCTGCCATTTCTAATCCAATGTGTTCCTTTGCTGACGACAGTACTCTTTGCTTGTCATATTCGTTCCCGAATGTCATGTCAAACGCCGACTAAAAGCTTCTGTGTGTATTATAGTAGGAAATTCGGTTCCAAATTCTTAAGGATTGTTAAAGATTGGCGGTCTTTTACTGTAACGAAAATAGTAGTAAGAATGTCATAGTATCTTTATACAGATTCAAGGCAATTGTGCGAGTTTACATATGTAGCTTTCACCACTAATTGTGTTCTTTGGTGAATGGGACATCCAAAATACAATCAAGTATTTCATATCTGCGGTATGTCATCTCTACCCAAATATATCATCAAATACCACCAAGCAAACATCCATTAGATAAATGGAAGCTTTGAAAAAGCCGCATGCCTCACACGTCATTGAACATAGCCTTACCGCGAGATGCCCAGACTCACCATTCATGTCAAATACAATTACTATAACTTGACAAAGCTCCCACGTAATCTTAATCACTAACTGTAACAACCCACAATGTCTTGTAGCCGAATGCACATCAACCTTTACATAAAGTAACTCCACCAGTTATCCATTCAATAACAGACTGTGCTACCACCCTGTGGTAGTTTTTCTTATTGATGACCGTTAATTCCATGGTGAGCCTGGCAACTTGTTTACTCAATTCACTTAATGCAAATGTTAATGACGATCATTAAAGTGGTAATGACGTTTCGCACTCTTGTTGCGGTTTGCAGTGTAATAACATCCCTGGGGTGTGCAGTGTGGCAATGCTTCGAACACGTAATCGATTGACACGACAATCACTTCTCGCGAATGCATACAATAACACACAGAATATCCGCATCTATGGCTGTATTTCTATATGTATCTACATACATACGTATGGATGGATACATTTTCCTCGAAACCCCACAATAAGCCAACCGTCGTCACTACAGTGCTTCTTATCGATTGCGCTTTTCATTTGGAGAATTACTCGTTGCCAGGAGAAATAGCTTGAGGTTTGACTTGTACCCTTCAATCCCTAAAGGTTGCCATCAATACGTTGTTTGTGTTGTAATCCCTTAATGGACTCAACAATACGGTGCATTTCTCTAATCACTTGTGGTGTTGGCTATATTGAGATCTTAATTGATTAAAGGAGGTGAATGATAAAGGTTAGGTTGGGAACCGAGAATGCAATGAGACCTGCATGTAATTCTCTTCTGGCTCTTAAGAAAGAGGTTCTACATAACCCTCGGGATGAAAATCGTCTTGCCATTGAAAACACGTAATGTACTCATATCCATCTCTTCAATCGGCTATGAAGGGTTGAAAGTATCATATATAGCAGCTGATAGTGATGTCTGTAAATGGCTGACTTACTTGACTTTTGAATACATAACTTCATTTTCAATCATTGACGAAGAGATTGCTAATAGTGGGTTGATATTTCTTTTAGATAGATAAGGATCCGGCCCAATTTTATACTGCTACTACTACCTACTACTCGTTCTAACATATGCATAATGAAAAATGAGGTTTTAGGTTTCGTCCTATATGAAAACAATGGTAGCGCTAACTATTACAGACAAATTCTGAAACCATTCTTAAATATCCCGTTCGAGTTTTTTTTTTTTTTTTTTAAGTTAGCGAGTGCTCAAGGCCTAAATGTATCTTTAAAATGTTTGCCTACAGCGCGTGCGAAGGAACGTTAGGGAGGAAAGAAAGAGAGGTACCGTCGTCGTTGCTCGAGGGTGTCATTTGACTGAGTAATTTTAGTATCGCCAATGAATCTTATCGCACGGCTTTTGAGTACTATTTTGCAAGGAGCAGAGAGATTTTGGGAGAACCTGACCAGCTGTGAGCATTGCACTACAATTTTTGGCAGATGAAGGCCTTATATAGGGAGATTCATTGTAAGGTTTGATTTATAATGTAAAATAAAGTAAAAAGATATGAAAGTGAATTTAACATTTTTATTATCGATTAAAAGAACAATTCATGGCATTTACCATTTGAAAATGATATCATGTAAATATTGGCCACGACTACGTTGATGTGGTCCATTCAGTTGAGCATAGCGACTGGTATCTTGCGGATAACACGAGTAATGTTGTCTTCCAAAGCGTCAATCGTAGCTGGCTTGTTCCTGAAGACCTGAGACTTTACATATCCACAGAGAAAATATCGCACGATCTAGGCGGCCAATTTGCCGTAGCAAAACGTGAAATTAAGTCCAATGTTTCAGGCTCTGTATGGCTCGTAGCGCTGTCTTGATGAAACCAGAGCTCACCGAGACCATGTGTTGGAATTTCAGCGAGCATATAGTCCATTGGTATGGCGCGATAACGGTTACCATTGATGGTAACATTCTGGTTTGCTTCATTTTTGAAGAAATATAGACCAATGATAACCTGGTGGCCATAAACGACACCATACCGTTGTTTTTAATGGATGTAATGGTAGCTCTTGGTACTTTTCGGGTTGCTCATCAGAATTTTGTTTATAAACGTATCCATTGAGCCAGAAATGGGCTTTTTCACTAAACAAAATTTCACGATAAAACACCGGATTTTCATTGAGTTTTTCCAGAGTCCATTCACTGAAAATATGACGCAAATTCAAGTCGCCTATCTTCAATTCGTGCACAAGTTGAATTTTCTAAGCTTTTAGGCGAGGATCCTTACGTAAAAAACGCCAAATTATCGAATACGTCAAGCCCAGCTGCTGAAAACGAGGACGAATCGATTGGTCACGGACTTCGCTACACTCTCAGCTGGATATGGTCTAACCGGTTGAGTATCATCCACTAATGTAAACTGGGACTTAAATTTGCGAATGGTATTGGCAATAGTGGTTTTAGTAGGTCGTAAGTAAGTTCCTCGAATCGTACGAAAAACATTTTTCACAGAACGCTGATTTTTGTAATACAGCTGAATAATGAACAGACGCTGTTGTGGTGTGAGTCTTTTATTGATGACTTGCCAAACAATACTGAACAAAAATGATAAAGCGCTTTGATAGGAGTCATGCGTTAGCTATCAAAAAAAGCCTAGTAAAAATCAAACTTCATGATGAATCACTCATTATATTGCGGTCAGATCAGAGGGGAAAAGTATTTCTGACATTATTTGAGCAAACCTAGACATTTCACAGCATTTTTGGCGTCATTTGGTTTCAACGATGCAAGTTTTATTCGCTGATAATAATAATCAACCGGGTAGTTGCATTTCGCTTTGACGACGGCAGAAAGCATTGCATTGCTGCCGTTTCTGTTCTACCATATAACCGAAGAAAAGTGATGTGAGTCCAAGAACAAATATGAAAAGCAGAGAGCTCTGTCGTCAGAAAAGGAATACGAGTACATTGGATTAGAAGTAGCAGACTATGGCTGATGAAAATTAAAAGGAGTGTCAAAAGCAGAACGGAGCCCTGGAGTACAGCAGTATTTATGTATTTTGTGGACATCAGACTTGAAACCATCCAAGACAACGTGAATTGAACGTTCCAATTGTACGCATTTTCGACAAAAGACCCTGATGCCAAACTCTGTCAAATGCCTTAGATACCTATATCAAGTGCAACTATCTTGCTTTCGCCAGATTGGTGTACATTTTGATTTCACTTTTCAGCAAGACATGCCATCATGTTGCTACGAAAACCGTACTGCCGGGCATTGAGAAGTTTGAGAAGTGCAGTGGGTCTGTAGGAAGAGAGAGAAGAAGATTCGCCTTTTTAAGGGACGGGCTGGATAAATGATGTTTTCCAAAGTACGATTGATGAAAAATCTTACGCAATGGTTTACCCTTCAGGAGAATTAAAGATACACCATCTGAACCGGCGGATTTGTGTATATTGAAATTTCTAAGTACTCTTGCTACTACACGAGTTCGAATGTGAATTCGTTCTATTTAAGATTCGACGCATTCAAGTGTAGGCGGTTACAAAGCACAATCTGGATATATTGAACTGGCCGCAAAGTGTGGGCCAAGCAGATTGAGCTTGTCCAAAGAGCTGGCAGCTGAAATGTTGTTAGGAATGCGCGTTGGGATGGAGGATGGAGGCAGAATTTCTAATGTTTTCGACGAGCAACCAAAAATGCTTACTATCATTGGATATTTTTTGCTTCAGTTTTTGATCGTATTCAAATTAACAAAAAATAACAAAAAAAAAAAAAAACAGAACTCATATTGGAAAAATGGGAGCGGCACACGGTGGTTGTTCCGTTTTTTTTTTTTTTTTATTTAGGTGGTAGGTGGGGATCAACCCGTATTTTACTAAGTGCCAAGACCGCTGGTATGTAGTTACAAATGTATGTAGCCCGCTTAAATTGGTTTCGTCCACCCTGGATTCCCTAGTCATAATCGCAAAATTCGCACTTACAACCGGCTATCAATCGATTGTTACATACACTTAGCCACTGCCCGTGCCGTACGATTATGTTATATATATATAGGGTTTTCTAATAACGACTTGACAACTTTTTTTTTTAAATAAAAGGCAAATCATTTGAGATATTTCAAAAACTTTATTATTGGCTTGAAGTACAATCAAAACATTTGTGATTGGAACTCGACTTCGTTCATATGGCCACCGTGGGCACGTTTGCAGCGGTCGATTCATTGGACCCAATTTTCAACGACTAGGCCACTCATTTCGGCCGAAACGGCCGCTATTTCGCGTTCAATGTTGGCTCTGAGCTCTTCCAAAGTCGTCGGCATGTTGGCATAAACCAATGACTTAACGTAGCCCCACAGAAAATAGTCAAGCGGCGTTAAATCGCACAAACGGGGCGGTCAATCGACTGGCCCATGTCTTGAGATATACTTACTCTTCAATAAGTCGATTGTAGCGTGTGCTGTGTGGCTTGTGGCACCATCCTATTAAAACCACATGTCGTCCAAGTCCATATCTTCCAATTGGGGTCAAAAATAATCGGCGATCATGGCGCTATAACGCTGACCATTCACAGTAACGTGACGATCGTTATCGTCGACGAAAAAATATGGCCCAAGAACGCCGCCGGCATGCAAATCGCACCAACAGTTATTTTTTGTGGATGAAATGGTGACTCATGAAGCACATGTGGGTTTTCACCCGACCAATAACGCATATTTTGCTTATTGACGAACCCATTGAGCCAAAAATGAGCTTTGTCACTGAAGATGATTTTGCGATGAAATTAATCATCTTGGCGCATCTTCTCCAGAACCCAATCTGAGAACATAGCTCGTTAGTGTACTTCACCACGATAAAAGTGTTGAGTTTACTGAATGAATTGACAGTGACAGTTTGATGATTAGTGAAAGAGTGCGTTCACAAATTAAATTCAAAGTTGTCAAGTCCCTATTGGAAAACCTTATAGTTACCGGTGACTTAGTGCAAGCAACAGTACTTCGATGAAGAGCGGGAGAGGTAGCATACCTCTGTTTTGTTTTTTTCTTAAGCTATAGGGCTAAGTGCAAGTTGTTAGTCGACTCGGTACCGGTCACGTTATCCATAACTCGAGCTTCTGTCTAAATTTTAGGAAAAAAGAAACCTTGCAGCTTATTCCTACTTCAAATGAACAAATTTTACTTAATGATGCATCCATTAAGCCAAAAGTTGCACTGTTCGCTAATCACCACTTTGCCATAAAATTTCGAATTGGCTTGGAATTAGTTTTGAGTCCAATCAGCAAAGATCATGATCTAACAGCTTAAATTACTCGTATAGCAGCTATTTTATCTTGTAAGCGGTAAAGCCAACATGTTCCAAACTGTAAAAGGACAGAGCCGGATCTTCTCTAATACTACACTTAACTTGGGCGATATTTTCCACGGAACACCCTGGCTCCAATCTTGTTGCTGGCCCAATATACCCCCAATTAGTACAGTATCTATCCATAGCACAGTGAAATGCAAGTTCAGAGGTCCGGTTATTTGCGAAGGATTCTACAAATTTGTGTAACTAAAAACATTGCACGATTTGGTATCGTTCTAGCAGTGTAACATTGCAGAAAATGATTATGGCATTGCCACTTAAGAAAATTGACATCACCATTTAAATAAACACCCAGTAGTATTCAAATATTCTTTGCATACTTCTAGGCTCTATTATAGAAAATTATTGGGAATGGATGACAACTAGTAAAACATGAGGGATACTGATGCACGTTGGTTTTGAATGTTTGCAGGTCATAATATTTAAGAGATAGGCCGGACTTTTAATGAGAGGGTTGTACGTTTTACGAACTAATAACGTGGCTCGCTTATTTTTTTTTCATTTTTCCTTTCCCGGATTTGTGAGGTTAGACCGAAAATAAATTCCCGAGTTTTGGGAAATTCCTTTTGGTTTTCTACTTTTCACCCGAAAAAGGATCCAATCCAAAAAGGAATAGTATCTGCTATCATATCAGTTGCAGCATCCAGAAACTGCAACTGGTTAACATTTACATAAAGTCCACTCAAATTGGATTTCTTGTATTGCCATACGGTTCTTTAAAACTTTTTTTTTTTAACAGTGTGGTCAGAGTACGAGTAATTAGCAGATATGACACAGTGAGCATTTAAAAACAAGTTTAGGGTATTGGCGGAATGTGGGCTGGATTAAGTTGCTTACCACAGCAAAGACCGCACCGTCCTCGAGGTGTAGTATGTTCATAATATTATCAATGATCTAATGATTACGGTGTGAAAAATGTTTTTCATCCGATTCGAGGAACTTACGGTGCGCATAAACGACCTACTGATACCATTATTGCCAATACCATTCGCAAATTTGAGTCCCAGTTTACATTAGTGGATGATACTCGTCTGCTTAGACCACATCCAGAACGAAGTAAAGAGACTATAGCATCTGTAGCGGAAAGTGTACGCGAAAACCGTGACGAATCGAATGGACTTGTCATTTTTTTTTTTTGCTACGCTAAATTGGCGGCCTAGATCATGCGATATCACACTTTTGAACCACTTTCTCTGGAGATAAGTAAAATCTCAGGTCTCCAGGAATAAGCCAGCTACGATTGATGCTTTGGAAGCCAACATTACTCGTGTTACCCGTGAGATACCAGTCACTATGCTCGAACGGGTTGCCCAAAATTAAACCTTCGGAGTAGATCACCTCAAACGTTGCCGTGGCAAATAATTACATGATATTATTCTTAAAAAATAAATGCCATGAATTGATGTTTTAACTGATAATAAAAATTTTAGGTTGGCTTTCAAACTTATATATCTTATTTTACATTATAAATCAAACCTTCCGATGAATCACCCTATATTTTTTTAATAAAAATTTGTGTTTAATAATGTAACAAACACCCGAGCAGGGACCACAGAATAATCGGTTCGGTGTAAAAGTCCTTAAATAGTGCTTAGTTTCTCAAAAATTAGTCTGCCATAAAAGTCCTTAAGTAGCACATACGATGGCGGTCCCAGAAGTACCCGGTCTGACCAAGACATTACTGTAGTAGTTTGAAAAGATCACTGTATTGAAAAGTACACATATAAAGCATATGTTTCAAGCTTGAAAGCGCCACGTTGTTAAGTATTTGGTTGGTAGCCATCAATAGTGAACGTTATCAGTGAATTTGTGAAAATGGAGAAAATTTGTCATCGTTATGTGATACAATTCTTTTATTTGAAAGGCCTCAGCCCAAGCAATACTAAAGCTGAACTGGATTCTACTCTGTGTGAGTCTGCTTCTTCGTTTACAACAGTAAGATTTTGGGTTGCTGAGCTTAAACGAGGCCGTAGAGCTGCCAAGACGAACATCGCGGTGATCGACCAAATGAGGTGACGACTCCAGAAATGGTGGAGAAAATCCACAAAGCGGTACTGGATGATCGTCGACTGAAAGTGCGCCAGCAGCAGACATTGTAGGCATTTCAAAAAGTGCGGTACATCGCATGTTATTGGAAAATTTGGACGTAAGAAAGCTGTGCGCAAGATGGGCGCCGCGTTTGCTCACATTCGAACAAAAACACTGTCTTGAAGATGTTTCAATTGAGTGTTTAACGAAGTTACACAACAACAAAGCAGCATTTTTGCGCCGTTTCATAACAATGGGTGAAACATGGGTCCATCACCTTCGTGATCACACCCGAGACATAAGAACAATCAAAGCGATGGACCTAAAAGGGAGAGCCGGCTCCAAAGAAGGCGAAGACCGTTTCATTTGCAGGCAAGGTCATGGCGTCGATTTTTTGGGATAATTTTCATTGACTATCTTGAAAAAAGAAAAGCTATCAACGGCTAGTATTATGCGAACTTATTGCAACGTTTAAGCGGAGAAATTAAGCAAAAATGAAAGTGTTGTTTCATCAAAACAATGCACCAGCTCACAAATCTGTTATTGCAGTGGCCAATATTGAATCGAAGTTTGAATTGCTACCTTATGCACCCTATTCGCCAGATTTAGCCCCCTCGGAATATTTTCTGTTCCCAAACTTGAAAAAATAGCTCAGTGGTCAAAGATTTTCCAACAATGAAGAAGTTATGTCGGCAGTTAATGGCTATTTGGAGGAGCAAGACAGTTCTTATTATAAAAATTATATCGAACTTTTTGAACATCGCTGGGAAAAGTGTGTAGAGCTGAAAGGCGATTATGTTGAAAAATAAATAAATTTTTTACCAAAATTTTGGTCGGGTACTTCTGGGACCGCCCTCGTATGTACAAACTCTTGCCGGAAATAAATTTCGTAAAATCCTGTGGCCTTCCCGGGTATATGGAGAAAAAATTAAGGGCACTCTAGTAACTGACAGCAGATGATTACTTGGCCTACGGACAAAAAGGAAGTGTAAACCATTATCCGCACCACGAATCGAAAAAAGTCAGGAAAGATAAAATTCCTGCATATTTCAGAACTGTAAATTTAAAATTAAAATTTGAATAGAAAGTTACTCAAATAATAGGAGGTAGCAGAGATTTCCTGGCATTTGAAATCAATCCTCCCATGCTGAACCAAAATAGCGCTCTGTAAAATATTGATTATTTACTTCCTTCTCTATGGCGCAGAGGCAACTTTTTCAATCTATTACCAAAGGAAAATGTATAGAAGAAAAGCCCCATTTCAAGTGGCGCTCAAGATAAACTCAAATAGACTACAGAGCTGATCGGAGAGGCATATTGGTAGAAACTTTGATTCACACAGAACTGTAACTCCATCTAAGTAGTAGTGTAACTGTCAAACACATATGGTCCTCCTAAACCTATGGCAACCTATGGAGATCATTGCAAATTTATCAAAAATTGATTATTGATTATTACATTCAAGGTGTGTTTTTTTAATCGCTGCTGTTGACTTTACAGTCATTTTTAGCATCACACCTCAACTAAGTCCTTGAAGAACAGATACATATACGCCCTGTTTTGTAGTGATATGTTGAAACTTTTTCTGTGAAAACTCCGAAGTCAAACCAACAGGCAATGCCGCTATCCCACTGGCAGGACGCATACAATTTGACGCGACTTTATCCACTCCTAAGGGGGATGCAAGGCATCAGTTAAATAAACAAATATCTGATGTTTCTCAGCCTAGCATACGAAGATTAAGCTTTAAATAGTAATCCTAGTAATCCACAGATGATTGGACCTAAATTCAACCTGACATAATAAACTACATATTCACTAACCAGAAGTATTCCCTCAATTGTCGACTTCCTTAAGCCAACTAGGAATGTATCTTTCTATCTTACTTCATTTCCCATTACCTGTCAAGTGTGTACATTTACTTGAAACTTTTCGTTTGCACTTATCTCCGCCTCTATCCATGATTCGATTGTCCTGCAAACGTCACTTTCAAGAAAAAAAAAATTGCAAAACTTCCAAAATCCACTACCTACTTCGTCCTTAATGTTTTAATTTACCAGGGAGGTACCGAAAAATAAAATAAAGAAAAAAGCCAGCAACAAAATGGCTGTCAAAACTTTTGTCCACCTATATCATTTTTTAGACTAAACGGGACTCGTACCTAATTTTCTCGTCCTACTTTCAATTCCTTTTCTTTTTTTCTCCGACTTTTGCCTCAAAATTTTTCCATGCAGTTTATTTCATTTGCTTTTACATTGTGTAAAGAGACGAACCACAAAGAAAAGAAGAAAAATAAACTAACACCAAAAGTTTATCTTAAATGAACAAGGAAAACTTATGGGACACAGTAACAACCGCAATCTCAACAAATATCCTCACAACCAAAATGTCCACTCTGAATATTTTCTTTGCGGACGGTTTTTTTTTTTTTTTTTTTTTTGGCATTCTGTCGAGAGAGGGTGTAAAGGGGCTCTCATCCTTCTCTTCAAGGACAGAGAAAGCGAGAAAAGGGCCTAGTTGTGTGTGTGGTTTAACTCAATTGGTCAAGTCCTATGTTTCCCTACTTTTTTTGGCTGTTCCCCTTCCCGGTCCAAAAAAAAAAAAAAAATGTGAAAGAACAACTCAAAAGTTTAGCCAGATGGAAAAGTTTCTACCCTCATCGGGGCATCATAGTAGTTGAGCTGAGTAGAGACCGGATAGTAGATGGACTAGTCCAGTCTATAAGTGTTTTCCATAGAGTGCTCAAGAGTTGACACTTATACAGTCACATAACTCGCAAAATAAAATTGTAAAGCTGACAGTAGAATAGGCGACAACGTGAAGCATTATTACAGTCAGCGACGAAAATATAATTGCAGATGTAGTTTTTGATAGTTTTGATATAGTTTTCTATTGATTCCCCAAAGTTTTTATTTATAAGATAATGCGATAGGTTTTTCTTTCTGCCGGAATCAAGCACTCAGACGAAGAACTAGTTCATGCTACTCCTTGTAAATTCCTCTAATGATGAGTAAGTTCTAAAGTGAAAAGGTGCCTGTAATACTTCATAAAAGTAGTGCTCCGCTGTGTCATTATCACTTCCAGACCAAGCGTCGTAGGATATTGTATCAGGTATGCCTTATGTAATCCTTCGTAACAACGCCATCAAGTATTGTAGATACAGTCTTTCCTACTGGGGGACAGCAGCAAAACCGCTTACCTCTCAAAGACATCGGAATGCATTCGTTTGATCTACCAGTAATCTGTGGAATTATGCCATCTACAGTTATACTCATATGAGACCAAACTGCCAATGGGACCCTTAACGGAGGACGCAGACAGACCTACAGTAGATTTAGATCCTAAAAAATTCTCTTCTGAGCCTTGCCTAAGAGTTCGTCCACGATTTCACGTCCTGTGATCAGAGACCCAATGAACATTACATACCAGTCGATTCCATTTATGGAATATACCAGTCATCTAGATTAAAAGGACGTAGGCCCCATGTCTTAGTGAAAGCTCCTTCACAATAACAGTAGGCCCACAGCATTTTAGAGGCTTCCACGTAACATGTGCCTTCAAAAAAAAAAATTTTGCTATCCAAGATGATTCTCAAATGCTTAGCTTCTTTGGAGAGTAGTAATAACCCTAACTGACTCGAACTGCAACCAACTTCAGACTGCAATAATTTCCAAACCGTTCATTACTGTGAGCTCAAATTTTGACACATGACAGATAATTTTATTATTTACAAGCCTTTTAAACGATTTGCGTCTCAGTTGTGTTGAAAAATTTTTATCCGCTATGGAATTCAAACGTGATAGTGTGATTGCTTTATATTTGGCTGGTAGCCATCGTTAGAGACCTCCAGCACCTCAACGTTAATAAATCATTTGTGTCTCGAACCATAGCTCGTTACTGTGATACTGGCAGCGTTGCAAAACGCCGTGGAGGTAGTCATAAATAAAAACAGCAACATCGGCAGAAATGGTTCGGAAAGTGAAGGCTCAAATTGAGCGAAATCCGCGTCGAAGTGGAAGAAAAATGCCCCGTGAGCTCAACATTTCGTTGGAACGGATGCAACGCATATTAAAAAATGAGCTTGGGCTCAAGGCATTGAAGTTCCAAAAAACACACGATCTTACACCGCAACAGAAAAAAGTTAGAGTCGAAAGAGCGAAGGAGTTGCGACGCTTGCACGAAAGTGGTGAGTTGCCGAATTTGGTTTTTTCCGATGAGTCGCCATTTGTTATCGAGCAATATGTCAAAAAACAAAATGATCGAGTTTACTTGCCAGAGAGGTCCTTCGAAAATTTACACCTTCGGACAGTCACCAGAAAGCAGGCAGCACCGATGGTGATGGTTTGGGCCGCCATAACCGCCGTGAAACTGCCTTCGAGACAGTATTGAAGCCTTGGGCAAACAATTATTTCGGTCGGAGACGGTGGACATTTCAACCAGGATTGGTTAAGAAACAATGTTCCACACTTCATTTCTTCGACACAATGGATTGCAAATTCTCCGGATGCAAATCCGCTGGGTTTCTCTGTCTGGGATATTTTGAAGGCGAAGTTTGGCACTAAAAATACCAAAGTTTGGACCACCTCAAACAAGCACTTCGCTGGGAATTGGTCAAAATACCGCAGAGCCACTTGCGTGCAGCGTGAGATGATTTCTTTGCCCGTCTCAAGGCCATTATTCGCTCCAAAGGTGGACATATTGAAAACTACTGTTACAATTTGAAAATTGATGTATTTTCCAAGATTTTTTGCTTTATCACAATAAAATATATCAAAAAAAAAGCATTTTAGAAAGTTGCAGTTCGGGTCAGTCACCCTGTAGATAGTAATGTCCTTGAGCATTAGAACAGTCAGTTAGGACACTCAGATGCCTCCTTCCCATAATATGAGCAACCCCGATCGTCGATCATATCTACAGCTACCTGTGTTGTAGAGCAGACATTCGCTAGACACCATCCAGCAGACAGTAAAGCTACATTGTCTTCTTATACTTGGGCATATAAATCAGAGCTATTGAGATCATGATGCAGTGAGCCGACCAACATGCACCATAGTAGTGGAGACAGGGCCACATCTTGCAGGCAACCCTGTTTACCCCCGCCATCCACATTAGCGGCAGTCAGCATCCGCAATTAGTGTCTTATTCACCAGCATTATTTTAATAAAAAAACTTGTGCTTTGCCTACGCCGAGTGGTGTGGCCAGGTAACACATTAAGTCAAAACTTGCGATGTCAAAAGCACCCTCAACGTAGATAAAGATCTCCAGCACATATTGGCATCCTTCCAAATTTTTAAGCGCACGCTTGCAGGATCTTACGTTGGAAGACAAGTTGCATCTTAAACAGAGGATACAGTCGCAAAGCGACTTTGTTCACGTAAAGCTCGACGATTCTCTTCATGTTCATCAACATGAAGGAAGTCTGACTTATAGGTCTAAAGCTTTTGGCGAGCGTCAGCTTTTCCAATTTTCGATATAAAGGCTACTCTTATTATTCGCTGTTCGTCAGCAACTTTTTGTATCATAATTGGGTGTATGCTATCGGTACCAGGCAACTTGAAGCCATCAATTGAAGCAAAATCATATTTCGTGACTAGACAGATCAAGTCTGATCTGATCAAAACGGTTGAAATAAATTAGCTACGACGTATTGCGGTATTCAGATCACTAACAACTTGGTGGTTTTGAGCTGGTTGTAAGCTGGTTCTGATTAACTTACCTGTGAGGAGTTCTAAAGCATAAAATAGATAGTGTAGGTGCCATAAGATTTTGAGAGTAATTCCAGCCTGATTATTCACTTGATTAGCTGGACAGTATTATACAATTTGTCTGATATTCCAGCAATGTCACATCAAATGTTCGCTTCCAACTCGTCTTTTTCGAGCTCAAATACGAGCTTCTTCGTATGTATAGCCAATTCTTTTTCTAAAATATGCCACAGCACTGTTCGAGAAATGCTAAGCTCTTGAGAACGGTGCGGAATCCATTGATTGCGATATTGACTTAACGATTCGTGGAATGGTGTTAACTCACGTTACGTAGTCGTAACTTTTAAATTATCTATAAAAGTTCTTAAGGTGTATAATTTTCCATTATTTTATGGTAAAGAATCTGAAATACGAATATGAAATCTGGCAATTTCATTCGAGAACCTGTGGTAAAAGTAGCGCAAGAGGAACAAAAATCCATACCTTATACACTCCGTCTCTGTTCGAGGCCGTCACCTATGAATCTTATAGCACGATTTTGAATTATATTTAGTTTTAGACTCCTATTTAGCTGATAGACTTGCATATTTTACTACATTTTAAGTCAAATATGAGTAAATTTGTTATATTATGAGAATAGACCAAGGGGGAGAAGTATTTGTTAGGCTTTTCACTTCATTTCTGACCTGCATAACAAGAATGAAGGCTTTTCACTTCAAATAATATATGTTAATGCCATTTATAGATAGAGGCTCATAATTATAGCGTAGAACATCATGTTTCAGATGCATTAACTTCTCTTCGGTTCTTCACCAATATGTTGCCTTTCTATAACCAAACAGCAAAATGAATAAGAAGTAACAGAAGAAAGAATGTTTCTATGGATTCCTCGACAAAACATATGAGCAACGTCTAAAGTATGTCAAAGGATTTTCACGACAGGATAGAAAAGAGGGACATATTTGACAGGAGTGTTGGTAAGCATAGCCTATACGACACCACGTATAGACTTACTGACTTTGCGGCGGGATGAAATATTACTATAGCAAGCAAACGTTTCCTCAACTCAATATACACAGGGAGTTAGGGCGATTTTCGAAACATGAAATTCTAAATCATATTGATCATTTCGCGATCGATGTAAGGCATGCTTCCAAAATTCTGGATGGTTGAATGCTCCACGAACATTCCCTCTAATTACCATGTCGTTGCAGCCAAGATGGGAATGCAGATTTTACAAACGCCAGAACAAAAATTAACCACTCTAAAAATGTATAACGTAGAAAATCTCAACAGCTCCTCTGCCGCCAGAATAGCGAGTGATCAAAGATATTGAGAGGTTGTACTCCAGGAACAAAGTACCGAAATTGTACACCAACAGGTAAAAGGGCCCCGTCAAAACAGGAAGACTCGTACAGAAGCCTGTAAAGATGAAAAATTAAACCCTATGGTAGAGCCACAATCGGTGCTGAGAATATGTAAAAAATTCTTCTGCAAACTGTATATTCAGGCAGAATAAGCCATTCAAATTAGATGATGATAGCCAATATCTAAATTTAAATCCAAGAAAGTAGCTGGACCTGGTGCTTAACCGGTCGAGATATTCAAAACTGCTGAAAATGACTGTTGTGGAGTTCATACACCAACTCATTTCTCAGATCTGATCAGAAGATTGTATGCCTGATGAATGGAATTCCAGTATCGTTCGCCTGACCCACAAAAAAAAAAAAATAAAAAGAGACACCCTCAACTGCGCCTCCCCAACATCACATACAATATCGTATCAGTTATATTATGTGAATGTCTGAAACCCTTCATCAACAACTAGATTAGCCCTTATCAGCGCGGTTTCAGACCAGGAAATTTCACAATTGGGCAAATCTTCAACTCCGGCAGGTCCTGGAAAGAACTCAAAAAGTCCAAATTGATACCCATGGTCATTTCATCGACTTTAAGACCATAGCCACCAAGAGACACCATATGTTACATGGTGTAGAGCCATGTATAGTTTTGGAATCTCTACTAAGCTCGTTCGTTTATGCAGAATAACGATTGAGAACACTCACTGCTCCGTTAAAGCTGGTAACGACCTAACCAAGACTTTTGATGTCAAAAAAGGTTTTAGACAAGACAACGCGTTGTCATATGACTTCTTTAGCATCATACTTAATACAATTGTGCGGAACTCACAACAGAATTCTGGATGTGTTGTACAACTATAATAATAGCGTACGCTGTTGACATCGACATAATGGGAGAACTTATCGGGGTGATACCTTTGCGTTCGCTGGTATTGAAACGGCAGCTGCCAAAATGGGTTTAGCGATAAATGAGACAAAAACCAAGTTTATTCTGTCAACAAGAAGGGACATATAACATCGAAGAATTCGAAAGAACGTCACAATTGGCAAATATATAGGACTTTATCTACCTTGGCTCTGCTTTGAATTTTGCTAACAACACCTCACCAGAAATATAAATGACCACTTCCAGAGTTGATGCACATTCGTGCTCATTTCACGGCATTTTGAATTGTTGCTCGCATGGTGATTTCTTCTTCAATATAGTATTGGTTTTTAAAAAGCTCAAAGAAAGAAGTCTTGTGTCATCATATCTGGTGGTCTGAACTGCCAGTTCAATTCGACAAAATGGGAGATCACATGTTCTGTCCTGCTGGAACCAACAATACTCGAAACCCAATTCAGCAACTTGCGGCAAAAAAACTCGTTTAATATCTGTTTGTGGCGCTTACCAGTTACGATTATGATGATGCCGTCGGTGTCCACCAAGTGTCACATTGAAAGAATGCGATAACTCTTCGTGCATTTCATGTGGATTCTCCGTTCCCCAGAAATGGCAATTTTGTTTATTCACATAACCACTTAAGTGGAAATGGGCTCCGTCGCTTCTTGCACCAGCAATTCGTGAACAATTTGCACTTAACAAGGGAACTTCTTCAGGTCTTTCACTAAAATTCGACGGTACGAACGTCTGCTGATGC
Source organism: Volucella inanis (assembly GCA_907269105.1). Taxonomy (NCBI): domain Eukaryota; kingdom Metazoa; phylum Arthropoda; class Insecta; order Diptera; family Syrphidae; genus Volucella; species Volucella inanis. Next base: position 93,219,133 of record OU026154.1, read on the forward strand.
AAAATTCTGATACATTCTTGTCTCCCCGATGTTTTTGGACTCTCTCGGACATACTCGGCCACGGCAATGATATTTTCGGTCGAAAGAACCATCTCTGGTGGACCCAGTTTGCACGAGACGGTCAGTTAAGCGGTTAATTATTATGGTGCAGGACGGCGAGAAGAACGATGGCGAATTTCACGCTGCGTTTTAACAGACAGAAAATTGGTCAAATAAGCAGTAACAATAATTCCACGTTCTTCAGGTGTGCATCACTTCATTGCTTGCTGTCAACTAATTCTCTATCTGACTCCAACATAGTCGAGGTCGACCTAAAACCTCTTGCCTATCGCAGGAACATGGCACCCAGTACTTATTGCAACTCTACATTGGTTCGAAACCAACTGGAAGGCCCTTCCTGCAAATTTGGATTTAAATCACAGTGGGAGTACTAGGGGCCCATCTCTAACAACTCAGGTCCGCACCGAGTTCCGGGGGCTCTGACTCCCACGGTTCCGTGATTTAAGTCCTGGTGTGGACTACCGGTCGTCCTACTATTCAATATGATCTATGACCAGCAGCTTCAAACTGGTCAAATCAAAGCAATCTTTGATGGCGTCAATCTGAAAGCCTTTATGATAGGACTAGTATTGCTCTACCCCTGTTTATTATTAGACTACATCACTGATGGGGGAAGCCTTGATAACTGGGCCCTGGTAGATGAACGATGAATATTATGAATTTTTTACCTTAGGACCTGAAATAGTTAACCAAAATAGCGAAAAATTGATTAACAATAAATTCGTAATTGCGCTCATTATTGTTTAAAGTTGTTGATGCAAAATAAACTGGAGAAACTGAAGAGAACTGCACCTATGGCGCAGTTTATAGTAATTCGTTAGTAGTTAAGTGCAATTGTTTGTCGAAGGGCTTTTCATTTTTCGAATGCTTCTGTGTAAATACGAGTAATTTGGGTGATTTACATTGATTCTAGTGTTTTTGTAAACATACTTAGTGGTGGGGGTTGTGCTGCTTTCGCATAGTCCCTAACCAATTTCTTACAAAAACCTGTCAACTCCAGGAAGTTTTTTGTGTACTTTTGAGTTTTTGGCAATACAAATTCTTCAATTGTTTGCAGCGAGTGACCATATAGCAATGATAGTTTTCCCAATTGTTATGTTTCAGCAGCTGTCAAAGTTATCAATGACATCCAGCTGTAAGAGTGCTCAGTACGGTTTGCCATTTCATGTGGCTTCAGTGTGTACGCAATTCGTTGTACTGTGGAAAAATTTAGGCGTGAGTATACTCCTTAGGGTCTTAAGCCACTAAATAGACAGAGATTGAAGAAGAAAATGAAGAAGACCCAGAAATGAAGATTCAGCGCCGATCAGCTAAATTGGGCATCGCCAGACAGTAAACTTAGAGCATTTTCCGGTTGAATTTTGGCCTACATACGTATAAGAATGTGATGATGCAAGAATTGAAGCCGGACGACCATACATAATGCCGTGAGTTCGCAAATTTGGTGCTAGAAATGTTGGCCGGATCCGTATTTTGGCCAAAAAATCATCTTCTCGGACGAGACCCATTTTTGCCTCAGCGGCCATGTCAACAAGCTAAATTTTCTTTCATAAGTATTCGTACAGGCGTCAATGCGTCCACAAAGATTGACTGCTTGGTGCGGTTTATGGCATAGCTACATCATCGCACCTTATTTCGTTCGAAATGAGGAATGAAACAACTTTACCGTCAATGGTCTCAGGTATAGAGAGATCGATATGTTCGAGCTGTAGTTCCGACAAGATGATGCTACATGGCATACAAATGATGCAGCGCTCGAAGTTGTGAAGAAGAAATTCTCACGGCGTGCGATCATCAACGGGCCGCCGCGATCATGCAGTTTGACACAACTCGATTATCTTCTCTGAGACTACGTCAAGTACTTAGTCTACGCTAACAAGCCAACCACTTTTGACGAGTTCGAGGCTAACATTTGACATGCTATTGCTGGAGTAACGCCGCACATAACACCATCAATACATACCATGATCAATATTTCACGTGTGGCGCTCCCATTGTTCCCATATGAGTTCTTTTTTTTTTTTTGTTAAGTTGGTACATCTGTTCTTGACACTCTCTCTAAATCTTAGCGCCATAGCTTGATATTTGCAGAAATTACGTAGCCAAGAGTACATCTATCGATGTGTGTGTTGGAGATTTTTTTTACAATTTTAGAAATGGATCTAAATTTGCAACAACGAATTTGTATTAAATTTTGCGTAAAAAACGAATTTAATGATGCACGAACGTTGGAAAACGGTCGTTTACCAGTGGCACGAGCGATCCAAAAGTGGTCGTGAGTCAATCGAACATGATGAACGCAGTGGCAGACCATCGACATCGAAAACCGACGAAAACATTGATGAAGTTTAAGAAATGTTGGTCAATAACCGCAAATTAACCATCAGAGAGATAGCGGAGGACTTAAACATTTCCTATGGATCCGTCTAAAACATTTTGGTTAATAATTTGGGTTTCCGTTGTGTAGCAGCAAAGTTGGTGCCAAAAGACCTCAATGTCATGCAAAAAAGAGACCGTGTTGACGTCTCATAAGAGATGATTTGCGAGACTGAATCCGATCCCACATTCATCAAAGGAGTCATTACTGGCGACGAGATGTAGGATTATGAGTATGACCCGCAATAGAGACATCAGGCAAGTGAATTGCGTTCACCAAATGAGCCGAGACCAAAAAAACCACGTCGTTTTCAGTCAAAAAAGAAGGCAATGCTAACGGTTTTCATGGACTACAACGGTGTAGTGCATCATGAATTTTTGCCAGAAGGCCAGTCAGTAAACAAAGAGTATTATTTGGACGTTATGAGACGTTTGCGTGCAGCATTTCGCCGAAAGAGACCAGAATTGTGGGCAGAAAACTAGTAGATTTTGCACCATGATAACGCACCGTTGCACCGTGCCATCATAATTCGTAATTCTTTGACGAAAAATGCAACAAATACCATCCAACAGCCACCGAATTCACCTGATTTCACTCCCTGTAAATTCTCCCTCGTTTCAGCAGTCGAGAGGAAGTAATGGAAAAATCGCTGGAAGCACTGTTGGACATACTGAAACCCGAATATAAAAAAGATGTTTCGAGGATTGGATCAAGCGCTGGCACAAATGTGTTGCAGTTGATGGAGATTACTTTGAAGGGGACAATCTACTCGTAGATTTAAATGAATAAGCTTGTATTTTTTAATTTTCTGAATAAATTCAGGGAACTATTAGACCCAGTCATTCAAAATTGGACCGACCGACCGCTTGAAACACTGCCAGTGAAGCCCAGGCGGCTATTTGAATGATGTGCTATTCCACACATAATGACATGAACAAAGCTTTAAAATAAAGCCAGAACTTTATATCTCACACCATTGTTGTTTTATTTGAAATTTTTTTTAAAACGTTCTTATCTGATCACCCTTTATTTCATGTTAAGTCAGCCTTTTGTTAGTGTGCGCCCTAGAAGTACTTTTTTTTCACGGAAAATTAAGTTTGTGTAGTTGTACTACTGATCTGGAAGTGAAGTGCTGAATATAACTAGCACATGCCTCGTAAATGAATTATCTGAAAATATCATTCATTAGCCCTTGAAATGTCGCTGCAGCATTCTTATTAACTCGTACAAACCATGTCGGATGAAAGCCGCCTTTTTAGTATCTATTTCTTTATTCTGTTGATCTTAGTTTGTCTAATATAGAATCTATATTCGGCATTGGAAATTTAAATTTCAATGATTAGTCCGATAGTCGATAATGTATGTATATAAGCCTATCTCCTTGTTTAAAAAGTAAATTACTGAATCTTTTAATAAATTTATATTTAGCTTCATAAGCTTTTTTAAATGATCTAACTTAATATTTAAATATCGTATACATTTGCTAAAATAGGATTTGCTCTGCCCCTTACCCCAAAAGCAGTACAAACTACAATTTCGTTACTGCAAAGTATCCCAGAGTATTAATTAAATTGTAGGTTGTACCGCATTCAAAATATTTTTGCTGCATGCTTCATCATTGTAACATCAGGCCAAGGGTTCTTATATTTTAATACTTAAAACCATGGTCAGAAGAACTAGTTACAAATCTTTCAATTTCCCATACTCTTCTTTAACCAAAGGAAAACTGAGTAAAAGTTACCGGACACAAACCAAGCGCTAATGTTCCAAAACAAACCGAAGTCCGAACACTGATAATGGATTCAAAGAAATATCATATATTCAGCTTAACTTTTTTCCAATTTACTTCTTTCTCGTTGGAAAGGGCCACACTTTAGGCCACCGGTCAGGCTTAACCTTTTTTTGAGCATTTTCGAAATAGGATATGAAATAACGAAAACCATTGGGGAATACTACAAGTTCTCTTTATCTGGAAGTTCGATATCTATCGGTCGCACACATTTCGGTTAGTTGTAATATTGTTACACAATTCCTTGATTTTAAAAGCTAAACAATTAGTGTTAAAAAGGTGACAGGCTAACCAACCAAACAAAACAAGAAAAATAAAAGGTGATTCATCGTGAGGTTTGATTTATAATGTAAAATGAAACACATAAATTTGAAAGTGAACTTAAAATTTTTATTATCTATTTAAAGAACAGTTCATGGCATTAACTTTTTAAAAATGATGTTAAATAAATGTTTGCCAAGACAATGCCTGAAGTAGTCCATTCCGAAGGTCTAATTTTGGGCAACTCGTTCGAGCATAGCGACTGGTATCTTGCGGATAACACGAGTAATGTTGGCTTCCAAACCGGCTTGTTTCTGAAGACCTGAGACTTTACATATCCCCAGAAAAAATAGTCCAAAAGCTCACCAAAATGATTTCTTAACTGCTCGGAGCGACGTCTTGTTGAAACCAGAACTCACCGTGACCATGTGCTTGAATTTCAAGAATCACATAGTCCGTTAACATAGCGCGATAACTGTTACCATTGACGGTAACATTCTGATTTGCCTTAATGTTGAAGAAATATGGACCAATGACAATCTGGTGGCCATAAACCATACCATACCGTTGTTTTTAATGGATGTAATGGTAGCTCTTGATACTCTTCGGGTTGCTCATCAGCCCAAATACGGCAATTTGGTTTATTAAAGTATTCAATGAGCCAGAAATGGGCTTCATCTCTGAGCAAAATTTCACGATAAAACACCGGATTATCATTGAGTTTTTCCCGAGCCCATTCACTGAAAATATGACGCAAATTCAAGTCGCCGAGATGCTCACGTAAAAAGCCAAGCTGCTGAGAACGACTACGAATCGATTCGTCACGTTCTTCGCGTGCATTCTTAGCTGGAGTTGCTATAGTCTCTTCACTACGTGCTTGATTTGGTCTAACCGGTCGAGTATCATCCACTTATGTAAACTGGGACTCAAATTTGCGAATGGTATTGGCAACAGTGGTTTCACTAGGTCGATTATGCGCACTGTAAGTTCCTCGAATCGCACGAAAAACATTTTTCACAGAACGCTGATTTTCGTAATATAATACAGCTGAATAGTGTGGAGTTGCTGTTGTGATGTGAGTCTTTTTATGATGACTTGCCAAACGATACTGAGCAAAAATGACAAAGCAGTTTGATGGGAATCATGCGTGATCTGTCAAAAAAAGCCTATTGAAAATCAAACCTCAGTATGAATCACCCCTTAAAACTTGAGCCAAAAACCGCAACCACACGGATGATGGTTGATAAGAAAAAAAAAAATGAAATTCAGGCAAAAAAGATCGCACGAACTGCAACAAGCAACTCTTTCCAAGCTGCACACAGGGAGAAGACTGAAAGTAAACGATTGATAAATGGACGCCATCCAATTTTTATTCGAAATTGGGAAAACAAGATCAAAGCAAAACAGATGAATTTTTCCCTGATGGGGAACTTAATTTGTGTGGGTTGCTCACTTTAAAATCTTATCAAACAAGAGCACTCAATTTAGCGGCCAACAAAAGTCCCACGATTTCGTACGTTCAATAGCTGGTCAGTCAGACTCAATGGGGTAGCGAACGTTTAAACAAAACTGTTATATGGTTACGGTGTTTACCCAGCAAACGGGGAGAAAACTTACGGATCACGGGAATCACAACTCTATCTCGTCTAGGGTGGAATCACCCAAATATATATATATATATATATAAAAAAAGAGGTACTTATCTGGTTTTCTTTTTTTCCTTCTTATTCGGGGTCGCTCCAGTCTGGCCGTCGGGTTGGCGATAAGGTGGATACTTTCCGCCACATTTATGAGGTTGTTGAAGAGTTGTTGAATTGTTCGTCAGCGACGTTATTTTTTTTGTGTCTTTGTTCCTTGGTTTTGTTGATTATCATCCACAGATAGCATCACTATATCTTCTGAGTATTTCTTCTTCAAGGTTCTTCGTTTATTTTGGGGGTGGTTTGTTTGATTTTATTTTTGTGCGTTCGTTGCGTAATGCTTTCGTTGATTTGGTTGGTACGTTTTTCCTTTGTATTTTTGGTTTTTTTCTTTGGCTGACACTATCCGCTATGATGGATAGTAATTAATTGAAGTAGCCGCGAATTTCGGCTAGTTGCCACTCACACACTTCCCACATTCATATTCGGTTCCACTTATTCAGCGGCCAGAGCAACAGGACTCTCTTTCAGAATTCTGATCGCTTCCCTGTGGACCCACTCAATCACATTAGTTGATGTTTCGTCGTGTTCGTCATGTTCGTTCTGTTTGTCGAGTGACTGCTTGAGTTCATATTACATTCTCGGACCCGGGACACTTTTAGGAGACAATGCTAGGAAGCTCAAACAGTGACCGCCTAGAAGAATTTTGAGAAGCCCGTAAGTCTCCAAGGAGACAAGAATAAGGGGTGAAGACCATGAGAAATCATGGGCTTTCTTTCACAATTATTCTAATGACCTTAGAGGTTTTGGGGTCTTACAAATCATTATAAATTTAACTAAATAATATAGAATTTAAGTTGGGCTCTCGGCTGGGGGTGTCGACAACTTAGGGCATCAAAGGAGGCAGACCTTCCGTCTATTAGAGTCTTCAGGCCGTCCGCCTGACTCTGTCCGGGGTCCCTATATGGTCATCTGTGCAGGGGTAGGCAAAGAGGGGGATCCAAAAAATCTAGTAAATTCCACTTGTACCATGACATCAAGAGTATGATCAGAAGAAAAGAACGAAGAAAAACCAAAAAAGGCAGAAGAGTAGAGAAACAGACATCAAAATGACCTAATAGAGTGGAGGGCTTTTGGTGCGTGATCTGCACGAAACAATATGATTTTCGACCGGTACTCTTAATATTTTTTTTTATAATCCCGCGCGCGCACCAATGGGATATGGATACCCTTTTACTGGCTTTTCTCCAGGGCACGGACAGGTGGTGTAGAAGTTTGAAACTCAGGTGTAATAGGTTTCGATATTTTTCCCAGAGGTGATTGTCAAATTGGACGGAACGAGCCAGTGCATTCTCAACCAGTGGATCTTAGTACGTGCTAGTTGTTAGTTCGTTACATTTAGCTTAGCCAGAAACCGCTCCAACATCAGTGTTATGCCTTCATGTCAGAGTTGATGCCGGCTTGATTTTCATATAACTACGTACAAATTCTATGAAAAGACTTTTTCAGAAAATTGCCTCGCACGGGATTCGAACCCGCGACCCTCTGCTTGAGGAGTCTATGCATATACCACTACACCACGGCCCAAATGCCCAAAAACTGCATTTCATAATAACGAAAGTAATTTATTAAGTGCAGATTTGTCTGATAGCATGGTTAATCGGCTTATTCGGGCTAACCGCATTATTGTCGCAGTTAAAGAGTCATCAGAAGTAATGTTCCAAATTTTTAGCACTGACTGAAAGGTACATGGCCTTGATCGAGTGCTTTCTTACTTTTTGTTTTTCTTTCTGCAAAGTCTATGTTTCTCTTGTCTTAAAAGCAGCTGTCGTCCTTTCTTTGAGTGCCGCTTTGTTCGTTTATTTTTTCGCTGGGTGCGCTCGTCGGCACTCTTCGTTGAACCAGAGATTTCGTTGAGATGGTCTAAGGACTTCTGACAACTATAGCATTGGTCTTCTTTGCGTGTGCGTATAGTACCTGTGGAAAAGTTTTCAGAGCCTCTATTAGAAAAGACTCAATCTCATGTAACTGTAGCCATTCGACATCAAATCCATGGTTCCTCATTGGCTTGCTGGCATTTGGGACGTTAACATTCGCAACATGGCTACAATAAGGAGAGCACTAAATCATTACTGAGCTGCTTATAAATGTTTTTAACGTTTCTAAAAGGAAGGACGCTTGATGGGTGGAGCATTTTGGTGGTGAAATAAAGTTTAGATCAGATTTCGGTATAAAAACATCAAGGACTTTTCTACCGGAGACTGAAGTCTATTACTTACTTAAGAGTGTCTCTCTTATACCATCGTGCGATACCTCAATGTATTAGGTAGGCAGGTACTTAAGTCATTGTAGAAGAACGCTCCTAAGAAGAGTTTTCTTCTCTGGGAGAGAGTCGGGCAATTACGGAAAAGATGAAGGATGGTCTCCTCTTCCTTCTCGTCCGTTCAGCTTCTACAGAAATTGTTTGTAAAGGCGCCAACCCTTCTTGCATGCTTGTCTAAAAGGCAATGCCCAGTGATGCCACATGTGATGGCGCTGAGATGTTTCCTGTTTAGAAGGATCAGACTCTTAAAGTCATTTAGATCCATCTTTAGCAGATCTGTTTGGTGTTAGACATGTTGGTCCAACAACAATTAGAATTATTTGTCCACCGTGTAATTACTTTAAGGCGAATACCTGCAGTCGCAGATACTTGCATGCTGAAGATGTCGACGGCTGTCTAAAGGGCTCCGCTTATGCATAGACATGCTATTCTTTGGATTTTGCTTTGTTTGCTGTAGTTGACTGCATGGTCTATGGTCGTCAACCAAACAACAACCTCGTAGGTGAGTTTCGGTCTTATGACCAAGATGTGTAGCCAGTGTTTTATGCGAGGTTAAAGGCCCTATTTGTTCCCAATGGCTTTTTTGCAAGAAAATAAAGCTAATCTAGATTCTTGACTCTTTTTTGAATGTTAGGTTTCTAATTTAGTTTTCTGTATCGGAAAAGACTAAACTGGTACCGTTTATTAAAGGAGGGTCTATGATTGGCATTTTATATTTCCTGGAAAAGAGGACAAAATCAGTTTTATGGGAGTTTATTCTCAGTTCACAACGATCTGGCCAACGGGTTAATCTGTTAAGATTGAGCTGAAGAAGTTCTTTAATTATGTTAAGATGCTTGCCTGTGATGGCTATAGCAACAACATTTGCATTGGCAATCACCTTCTACCAACCGCTTTCAGATATATAAGCAGTTCATTATTCACTAAGTTCCAGAGAAATCCTCCTATTTAGCATTAGACTGATCAACCCACCAAGTGAATCGTCTACCTACAGAGTTGACAGCACAGTCGTGATTGCGGATGTGTTGGCATTGTTAAAGGCACTCTCTATGTCCAAGAAAACAACCATTGTTTACTCTCTGTATTATTGGGATCGTTCGATGTGTCTTGTCAGTGAATGCAGGACCGTTTCCAACGACTTTCCTTTACAGTAGGCATGTTAAGCCACTGACACTGACTAAGATCGTATCTAGATATCAATCAGTTGTTCTAAAGTTTTCGGAAGGAAACATGGTAGACTTACATATACCATAAGTTTGAGGTTATTTGAAGCAACATGAGAGCAACTTTCGGCTTTGGAAATGAAAACTATAATAAGCTGACTTCTCTCCAAGACAATGGAACGTAGCCTGTGGCGTAGGAAGGATAAACATATTAAGGTCAGATTGTATATTCTGACATCGCGTTTGTCGACGACCTGACTTATGATGTCTTCCAGTTATAATTCTGTCATGAAGCCGGACTTATAAATTGAGCCACATAACAGTAGCAAAGGATATGTTCTACTGTGTATCCTTCTTCGTTGTGCATTCGACATACACGAGTACATCTTGTCATGAACTGTTGCCGTAATCATAAGGTATGCTTTCATAATATTATGAATCCTCAGAAATTCGGATTCTGAAGGGTTATACAAGTTCTGTTTTTTAAAGGGAAGGCTTGGTAAAAACTTGTTGGCCTTGAGTCAGTTTGATTCCAGTAATAAAGTGGGTTACTGAATTATTTTTTTAACATTCTGCCTAAGTTACCTGCTTATATAGGGTTTTCTAATAACGACTTGACATCTTTTTTTTTTTAAATAAAAGCAAACCATTTGAGATATTTCAAAAACTTTATTATTGGCTTGAAGTACAATCAAAACATTTATGATTGGAACTCGACCATCACCGCAGGCACGTTTGCTGCGGCCGATTCGTTGGACCCAATTTTCAACGACTCGGCCACACATTTCGCCTTCAATGTTGGCTCTGAGCTCTTCCAACGTCGTCGGCGTGTTGGCATAAACCAATGAATTAACGTAGCCCCACAGAAAATAGTCAAGCGGCGTTAAATCGCACGAACGAGGCGGCCAATCGACTGGCCCATGTCTTGAATTAAAACACGATCACCATACTTACTCTTCAATAAATCGATTGTAGCGTGTGCTGTGTGGCTTGTGGCACCATCCTGTTGAAACCACATGTCGTCCAAGTCCATATCTTCCAATTCGAGCCAAAAATGATCGGTGATCATGGCGCGATAACGCTGACCATTCACAGTAACATAACGATCGTTACCGTCGACGAAGAAATATGGCCCAATAAGGCCGCCGGCAAGCTAACCGCACCAAAAAGTTGTTTTTTGTGGATGAAGTGGTGATTCATGAAGCACATGTGGGTTTTCACCCGACCAATAACGCATATTTTGCTTATTGACGAACCCATTGAGTCAAATATGAGCTTTGTCACTGAAGATGATTTTGCGATGAAATTCATCATCTTGGCGCATCTTCTCCAGAATCCAATTGGAGAACGTAGCTCGTTAGTGTACTTTACCGTGATGAAAATGTTGAGTTTACTGAATAAATTGTGAGTGACAGTTTGATGATTAGTGAAAGAGTGCGTTCACAAATTAAATTCAAAGTTGTCAAGTTCCTATTGGAAAACCCTACAATAGTTGTCGTCATTATTTTGAGTCACACTTTTCAATTCTTATATTGTCTATCCCACTGATGTTTCTGGTTGAAAGTCTTCCGCTAGTTGTTTGGCTGCACGTGGGATACTCAAACGTAACTTTCTTTTATTTATTTTGCAGGCTCATCCAGGCGAATCAGATGGTAACCTAATTAAATTGCCGTGGCCGAGAACTTATCCCATCTTTTCTGGAATAATGAACTATTCCAACTATGGGACTTTGAAGCTTTTCGTGTGCCTGCCCTTGGCTCTAGATCAACATTGATCTCATCTCTAAGCACTTTAAAATAGCTCATTCAAAGGATCTGCCTTGCTGGCTGTATACCGTTATCTCACGTTAAATTCTACATACTCGGATATTTTTGCTTTTCTTATGAAATTATTTCGTACTGAATTTTTCTTCACTGAGTGTGCTCAATTCCCCAAAGGCAATAACCAGATGAATTGCATTTCCCTTTACTCTCATCTTCATTTATTACATCAACTGCTTTATTTACCAAAGAATTAGATTTGGTCTTGAATCCTTAAACTACTTAATGCAGGGAAAAGGACAACTTCTTTTCATTTTCGCCATCCTACTTGACACTATCGGTGGGGAAAAAGTCCAGTCCTCTAGTCTGCTCCACTTGTCAGAAGTGTAAAAGTTAGCCTAACACTCCTTTTATGCTAATTTAAATACACACTTGCTGCTATTTATGGTATTCCCTCAGGACGAGACTGTAAAGCAGCTCGAGGAGATCGAGTGAGAGGAGTGAGCTGTGCGGTAGGAACTGAAGTGGTTAAGTGCCCATACAAAATGACATACATAGCCGAGTTATGGTGTCGTCTTTTTTCTGTGCTCGTGTCCAGTTTCTTTATGCTATCCTGACAGTGGTTGTGGGAGTGGTTTGTGTATGTGGTAAATGGTACCATTACGTGTGTCGGAAAAAGTCTAGGGTGAGCGTGAGTAGAGGGTTATAGAAATGTACCATGTGAAGTGCTGGCTTGTTTGTTTCATTATTTCCTTTTTTAAGGCTCCAACGGGCGATAAGTGTTTAGGGGGTACAGGTATAGAAGTGCAATGTTCAACTTCTAAATAGAAACAAGCAACAATGCCATTCTATTAGCAGTAGGAGAAAATGATGACTTTGAACCATACCTTGTTATAATGAATTGAGTATGGGTAGAGTTTGACGAAACTAATTCGTACCACGAATGTATTTGATACATACTGGCTGGATATTTTTAAATCCAAACATTTTACTTCTATTTATTAAGGGTGGGTCCATTTAGTTTCAAGTCCATTTCTTCAGTACCTGAGGTGTAACGTCACATCTGTGGTGAGCACCTCTAATTCTCTCTATTTCTTTAACTCCATTTGAAACGACCTGTACCAATAAGCAATGGGAGCCTAAAAAATATGTAGTTTACTTTAGAATGTGGATACTTTGGGAATCCGGATAGCTTCGCCTCACCTGCATATAGCAGATTCTGTCCAGGTGGACAGTCACCTTTTTGTCACTCATAATATCTTTATCCCTATATTTTAGAAGCCATATTTTGTGTTTGACTCAAGGTTATTATATATCAATCGATTTGTTTTGAAGAGAAGAAACACCGGAAACAAATTGTTTTGCCCTGTAAGCAGGTTTATGTATCCCTCCATGTCCTTTAAGGCACATTTTATATAATTAAATTACCTAGTTAGTGCATTTATGGCGAAAGAGATCGATCCGAAGAAGTGAGCCAAAATATCATAAATCATAATCGATCGCTTGTCATTGCAATCTACAGCGCACCAGTGCTGAGTGTCATGTTCACTTAACGGATATTGTCTCTTTCTTTGTTTGTTTTTTTTGGCACTGATTGACTTGCTGAGAAGTGCAATTGCATCTTGAATTGATTTTTAAATAGATAAGTGTATTTCGTATTTGTGAACGGACTCTTTCACTAATCATCAAACTGTCACTGTCAAATTTATTCAGTAAACTCAACATTTTTATCATGGTAAAGTACACTAACGAGCAACGTCTGCAAATTATAAAAATTTTCTACAGAGATTCGGAGTCGGTGACTGCAATTTTAGGAGCGTTAACTCCAATTTTCGGTCGTAATTCTCGTCCAGTAGACAGGCAATAACAAGTTTAGTGCAAAAATTTGAGTCTACATATTCGTTGTGTGATGTTGCCGTGTCATTGAGACAACGGGTTGGTCGAAATGTCGAAAATATCGCTGCCGTTCAGACGTCCGTAGCAAACGATCCAAATCAGTCAATTCCACGGCGTTCTCAAGAATTTGGCATCGCTCAGACCACATTATGGTGTATTTTGCGTAAGGATCTTGGTTTACACCCATACAAGATCAATCTGACTCAAGAATTGAAGCCGATGGACCGTTTGAAGCGACGTACGCTCTCCGATTGGGTTCTGGAGAAGATGAGCCAAGATAATAAATTTCATCGCAAAATCATCTTCAGTGACGAAGCTCATTTTTGGCTCAATGGATTCGTCAATAAGCAAAGTATGCGTTATTGGTCGGGTGAAAACCCACATGTGCTTCATGAATCACCACTTCATCCACAAATAATAACTGTTTGTTACGGTTTGCATGCGCGGCGTTATTGGGCCATATTTTTTCGTCGACGATAACGATCGTTATGTTACTGTTAATGGTCAGCGTTATCGCGCCATGATAACCGATTATTTTTGGCCCGAATTGGAAGATATGGACCTGGACGACATGTGGTTTCAACAGGATGGTGCCACAAGCCACACAGCACACTACAACCGATTTATTGAAGAGTAAGTATGGTGAGCGTGTTATCTCAAGACATGGGCCAGTCGATTGGCCGCCTCGTTCGTGCGATTTAACGCCGCTTGACTATTATCTGTGGGGCTACGTTAAGTAATTGGTTTATGCAAACACGCCGACGACGTTGGAAGAGCTCAGAGTTAACATTGAACGCGAAATAGCGGCCGTTTCGGTCGAAATGTGTGGCCGAGTCGTTGGAAGTTTGGTCCAAAGAATCGACCGCTGTAAACGTGCCCGCGGTGGCCATATGAACGAAGTCGAGTTCCATTCATAAATGTTTTGATTGTACTTGAAGCCAATAATAAAGTTTTTGAAATATCTCAAATGGTTTGCCTTTTATTTAAAAAAAAAGTTGTCAAGTCGTTATTAGAAAACCCTATACAACAAGCCAGTGGCATCAATGTGCTTTCAAGTATGAATCTGATCAGGAATACTAGGTGTGGTGAAAAGTAACCTCCTTGGGAATGAAATTTTTTTTTTTTTATTTTATGCAATATAGTCTTCTTTTAGTTTGATACACTTATTCCAGTGATTTTCCAACTTCTTGCTGCCGTCCGAAAAGTAATTTTTCGGAAGGTCTGCAAAATACTCCTCCCTGGCGTCTATGATTTCCTCGAGTGAGCTGAATTTTTTATTGATGAGCCATCTTTTGATTTTTGGGAAAAGATAATAGTCCGATGGAGCCAAATCGGACGAATAATGTGGATGCGACATCAATTTGAGCTGTAAGTCATTGATTGTAGCAGTGGTTGCGATGCTCTTGTGCGCAAACTTGTCTTGCAAAAACAAAATTTTTTTCTTTGTGAGGCGTTTTGCAGCGATTTCGGAATTTAATCGCTCCAATAATGCACAGTTATACTCGCTGTTGATAGTTTTTCCTTTTTCGAGATAGTCCACGAGCAGTATGCCATGACAATCCCAGAAAACTGACGCCATAACCTTTCCGACCCATCGAGTCTCCTTGGGCCACCTCGGAGCACTCGTGCCGGCTTCAGTCCATTGCCGAGCACTCATTCTGCTCTCTGGTGTTCAACAGTTATCAATCGGCGCCAAAAGTCCGCCCGATTCCACATTAGCAAGTCTAAACACTCTTTCGAAGTGCTCTCGCGTTCGTGTTTTTGGTCAGGAGTGAGTATGCGCGGCGCCCAGCGGCAGGATAACTTTTTCATAAGCAGAATATTGACTAAAATGTGGCATGTGCGCTTAGTACTAATCTTTGTGGTATCCAATAGCTCGCGCACCTTCACTTTCCGATCAGCCAACATCATTTCATGTATTTTATTTTTTTTGACATTGTCCCCTGTAACCGCATCGCAGTGCCTTCCGCTGCGGACTTCATCGGTAGTGGAGATGCGGTCACCACGAAACTCTCGAAATCAATACTTGACGGTGTAATCTGACGGAGCATTAGCCCCATAATATTTATCCAACTTTTCTTTTGTTTTCTTCGCCGTTTTGCCTCTCAGAAAATAATGTTTTATGAGAGAACGAAAATCGTTTTTGTCCATACTCAACATGATGCCAAAGACGTTAACAACAATCAGCTGTCAAAACAAAACTAAGAACAGCATTGCACTGAAATTTGGCATGTCTGCCTAAATATGAACGGACTTCAAGGCACCATAACCGTTTTTGCAATAGCAGTGCATTCTGGCTGTCAAGGTTACTTTTCACTCCACCTAGTATGCGTCGGAAAAAATTGTGAAAAAAGGCCACATGTCTCTTTTGTGTTTCTACTGTAGTACAAAAAATTGGGAAAAGGAACCACCAGGCATATCTTGCTCCAATGGAAAAATTCAATTGAACAAGTCAGACCCATCAGAACTTTTAAAAGATCTCTTTAAAGGCACAACGCCTGAATTCAGGCACTTTTTTAAGCATATTCGAAAATACAATACAACTCTGCTTTTCAAATAACATCTTTTGGAGCAAATATTATTATAGAAGGTGGATTTATGCCAACACTTAAAGTCCAAGAACAGGTGTACCATACACTTGGATCCCTTAAACCAATGCTAGGTAAAGAGAACAAATACTTACAAGTTTGTTTTGTTAGCGATCTTGAACAACAAGCGCAGAAGAGACGTGATTACAACCAAGGAACTAGAAAAGATCTTATTTTGAAACTACAAGAAATTCTGCTTTTTAAAAACAGCTACGTTAAAAGTTTTAAGTTCACCTTAGGGTGCTCATCTATCACGGACAGAGTGTAAGCTTATTATTAATGCTGACAAAAGACCATCTAGAGAACACGTTCGACGCTTCAATGCTCCTGAATGCAGTGAAGTTGCTTTAATTATCGGTGATGAACAACATGGCAGAAGAGATATTGTTTTAAAGTACAGATATAGTAATGAAGCTTTCAAACACATAAATGAAACGCACAGATCATATGATACTTTACAAGATCCAAGATGGATATCATTTTGGTATTCCTCAGGCTGGTGTAAACTCTAGAAAGGTTGTTTCTTGCATGAATTTCTACAGTTATAACTTCATGATCCGCAATAATTCCTTTAACCATCTTCATCGGAGCCAGCAACTTTTCCACCAATTTGCTGTAGACATGTATGCCTAAACAGAGTCAGAAAGACTGTGCTATAGAATTACTCACCAAAAGGAACTTAGAGTTGATTCGTACATGCATTTGAAAGATGGTATCGAAAATGATGCTACTGGAAGAGATCTTTGTAAAATTTGCATTCTTCCTTCAAATTTCACAGGAAGCCCCAGGTATATGCATGAACAAACCCAGGATGCAATGACGTATGTACAAAATCATGGCCAACCTGATTTATTCATTACCTTTACATGTAAAGTAAAATGAAGCGAAATTCAAAGTGAACTACTGTACTATGTCACATGTATATCGTATAATGGCAAAAACGAAGTTTGCCTTATGAGCATATCTTGATTTGGCTTCAAACGGAAATCCATTCCCATCAAATCGATTCACTTGCAGAGCTTCCAGATCCTACAAGGGACAAAGTACTTTTTGAAATCGTTAAGATACAGATGCTCTATGATCCATGTGGTTCCTTCAATTACAATTCACCTTGCATGAAAGATGGTAAGTCCACCAAACGATTCCCTAACAAAATTTTTTATGAATAACAGATTGGTGCGGATGGGTATCCCTCTTATAGGCGAAGAAGATGAAGAAGATGAAGATGGTGGTTTTTAAACGAAGATAGGACAACATGAAGTTGATAACAGGTGGATTGTACCCTATTGCCCTCTATTATCCAAGACGTTTAACGCTCATATTAACATAGAATTTTGTAACTCGGTTAAATCAATTAAATATGTGTGCAAGTACGTTAACAAGGCATCAGACGCTGCAATGTATGCACTTCAAAACCGAGATGTTCAAAATGAAGTTAGTCATTACCAAATGGGTCGATATATAAGCAGCAATGGAGAATTTTCGATTTTTCCATTTATGATCGATATCCGACAGTGCAACATCTTGCTGTCCATATGGAGAATGGTCAGAGAGTCCATTTTACAGTTGATACTGCCCCACAACAAGCACGAACTTCAAGAGATACCACACTTACAGGTTTCTTCAAATTATGCCAACAAGACTCTTTTGCTCAAACTTTGTTATACAATCAATTGCCATCGTATTATACATGGAACAATAACAAGTGGAACAGAAGGAAAAGGGGTAAAATAGTAGAAGGCTATCAGGGCATAAAATATGATACTGCCATAGGGAAAGTATATACTGTCTATCCCAGTCAACATGAGTGTTTCTCCTTAAGACTACTCCTTAACGAAGTTATAGGTCCCACCTCATTTGTTTCTCTACGGACTGTAGATACTTATATTTGTGACACTTACTGAGATGCTTGCCTTAAGCGAGGCTTACATTGGGATGCAACTTTGTCAGAGGCCTCATCGCTGCAAACAGCAAAACAACTTCGGTGTCTTTTCGCTCTATGGATAAAATTCAGGGATGATTTTGCGGAAGATCTTAAGCACCAACTTCAAGTACGAAATCTTCAAATGGAAATTGGTTTTTCTGAAGATATTTATAACTTAGCTTTAATTGCCATAGAAGATAAGGTTATTACTCTCGGGGGACAAAGTTTGCGTCCATTTGGTCTTCCTCAAACTAACAGAACAGAAGTGAATAATCAAAATACTGAGCTATTCCGGCGGACTTTTTACGACATCGATGGTCCCACTCGGTACATTATGGAAAAAATGAGCCAAAGTTGTTAACAGACCAAAGACATACATATATATTCTGCTGTATTTAATAAAGTTGCCAATCAAATGAGAGGCATATTTTTTCTTGACGCTCCAGGTGGCACAGGGAAAACGTTTGTCACAAAGCTTTTACTCACTAAAGTACGACTAGAGGCTGCTACGCTACTTCCTGGAGGTCGAACAGATCACTCTGTTTTTAAACTTCCATTAAATCTAGCCGCTAATGACTCACCTGTTTGTAATATCAGCAAATCGTCTGGAATGGCTCAAGTTCTTAAGAGGTGTAAACTTATAGTTTGGGATGAATGTACAATGGCCTATAAAAAAGCGTTTGAAGCAATTAACAGAACACTGCAAAACATATTAGATTGCAAGTCTCTGATGGGAGGTATAACCATTGTATTGTCGGGAGACTTTAGACAAACGCTTCCAGTCATCCCAAAAGGAACCAAAACAGATGAAATCAAAGCTTGCCTTAAGTCTTCTTTCCTGTGGTACCATGTGCAAACAATGAAACTTTCCACAAATATGAGAGAACATCTTTATGGGGATCAATCATCAGACCACTCTGCTCAAAAATAAATAAAACTTGAAGAAGGAAAGATGACCCTTGACGGAGATGGTAATTTAAGTCCTGATCAAGTCAGTACTGTGGTGCAGTCAGTTGATAAACTAGTGGAAAGAGTATTTCCAAAAATCAAAAAAAAATTATCACAATCATAGATGGCTATGCGAAAGAGCTCAACTCAACTCCTGAATATGATACCTGGAAACTGCCATACTTACAGATCGATCGTTAACTATCCAACTGAATTTCTAAATTCATTAAAGCCACCAGGTTTACCTCTCCATCGACTGCACTTAAAAGTTGGAGTTCCAATCATGCTTTTTCGAAACCTAGATCAACGTCGCCTTTGTAATGGGACAAGACTGCATCATGTTATCGAAGCAACTATTCTTACTGGCTGTGGCGAAGGAGAAGACGTTGTTCTACCACGTATTCCTCTGATACCATCAGGCACACCATTTCACTTCAAAAGGCTACAATTCCCGATTCGGCTGAACTTTGCCATTTCTATTAATAAATCTCAAGAACAAACTCTAGCTGTTGCTGGTTCACAACTAGAGGTGTCTTGCTATTCCCATGGCCAACTATAACATATGTAGGACGTTCAAGAGTTGGTAGTCCAGATAATTTGTTCATATATTCCCCAACGGGAAAAACAAGAAACATTGTATACACGGAAGTTTTTCAAATGTAATAAATTATCTCGAACAAACGAGATGTCTATGCACGTGCATTACTGTTGCACAATGAATATTGAGCTCTGCAATTTTTAAGTAAGGAAAAAAAAATTGAAGAAGTTGCAGGTAAAAAGTTTTACTCAACGGGTCACATGTCTAAATATTTTAGAAAATTGAGTGTTCTAAAAAATGTGTACATTAATGAATAAACAAATACAATGGAGCCGGAATTTATTTTAGAGAACCAACCTCCCTCAACTGATTCTAAGCGGCTGGATCCTAGGATTATGCAAACAACCTTGAAGTTGATCTGAATAGCTAACTAGAAGGAAAATGTTTTGGTACTTTGCCTAGAGCATTTACAATGCCGATGGGAGGATATATCTGGCACGAAGAAAATTTTTTTGTCATTTATACGGGTGTAGAATAAACGCAATCGTCATTTCGGATGTTTAAGGGTTTTCACATCAATATGTGACGAGAGATCGGAAAAATCGCCGAATTCACTAACCGGATTTGGAAGAGTGCCTCTTATTAAGACTGTGGTTAAAAGCCTGAAACAACTGGTGAAACCAGTAGGCTAGTGAAAGTACCTAAAGAGGGAATTCAGCTAAATTCGAATCACTTAGAAAAGCCTGAAGGCAGTAATGATACAAAGCACCGGAAGCTGAGACTCTCTCTCTGTCTCTCATGCCTGAGACTTACTTCAAAATTAACCAGCTTTCTCAAGAGGTGTTTGGCATATGGTGACAGATGTCATCTAATAATTTGGGAATTTTACCATCAAACGCTACACGGTAAAAGAAAAAATTCAACTCATCGAATTTTATTACGAAATTTTACGTTTCGAAAAATTCGTATCAATTTTGCACGTAATCATATGCCTCATCCGTTCGTCACTCTTCTCAGGAGCTTGACCTCTCCATAGTCACACTTCACTGAGTTTTAATAAAAGATTTGGCTCTCCATACGAACAAGGCCCAACTTATGCAAGAATTGAAGTCGGCTGATGACCAGTAGCGCTGTACGTTCTCTGAATTGGTCCTGGAACACATTCATGTTGACACTGATTTTTGCAAGAAAATCATGTTTTTGGATACTGCATCTGGGGCATCGAAAATCTAACAATTGTTTAAAATGCACCTAAAACGAATTACTCTTTGGTGTGGTTTACAGACCGGTACTGTACTGGCGAAACAATCGGGTTATTGTGCACGAATTTTCCTGACCGCGTAATTTCGCGTTTCGGAGATACCCATCGTGCAACTTAACACTGTTAGACTTCCTCCTTTTGGGGTTATTTTAAAAGCAAGGCCTACACCAAAAACCTGTAAATAAATTCGAATTCTGAAAGCGAACATTGAAGCAGCCAGCGCAGAGGTACAGCCATAAATATGTAAAAGGGCATGTTAGCTAGCTCGCCAAATTTAACTTCCTTTTGTTGACGAGCATGGAGAGAATAACTGAGCTCCATTTGCAAAAAACTTCTGCTTAACAATCCGAAAGATCCTGCAAAAGTGGGTCTCAATTGATGAAAAGGAATACTCGCTGGGCATTTTCATTGACACTGAGGTTGCTTTCGGTAGTCCAACTTTCGACGAATCCCTAGTTTTGTGTTGTTAATTGGACAATGATTGCGGATGACAGGCTAATCACGGGTTGCACACAAGCAACCTGTTCCCACTTATATGATCCACGACCATGATAGCCTGCTCTATAGCATAGGCAACCTCAGATCTTATCGACGACTGGTGCATTACAAATAGGTTTTCAGTCAATCTTCTCAAAATGGACGTTTTTTCCTCTATGAGAACGATGAAGTTGACTGGTCTGACTTATTTGGTCCTCAAGTATTTTGGTCTTATCCTGGATTACAAACTTCTTTGGAGTAAACTTGTCACATCGAAAGCCTAAGGAGAGTGTAAACTAACTTTCGGCAAGACGCCGAGGGGAGTCATTTAGGTTTATATGACTATAATAAGTCACACGAGGTCACCATTGCTTTTACCAAACTCCAAAGTGGGTCTGTCACGGTCATCTGGCTCTGTTCTAGATAGACTGCTGTATCTCCCTCATCTCAAATTCATATAATTGACTGCGCTTTCGAAGCCACCTTTCATTTCAAGAAAAGTATTCGTGTATTCAGAAATGACTTCAAAATCGATCCACGATGAAGGCCTAGTGCCTTTTTGGGGCACGACAGCGTCTGATTTCACTCCTCTTTAGAAAAATTTACATCTGTTTTTCAAGCGGAATTACACTAAATCCTGATGGCAATATTATGAAGAATCCGTGAAAAGAGCGACAGCCAATTTCCTTTTGAGGACTTGCTGAATTGTCTTACGATTTCTAAGACAGCTTGCAGCCTGAGTATTATTTGGGCCCCAGGTCACAATGGGATCACGGAAATGGTATCGCTGGTGAAATACCTTTGTGAGGCTCAGAGGAAAATTTTACAGGACCTAAACCAACGTCCCAATTACTTGCGGTCAGGGATTGCATTTGTAGTTAGTGTTCTTATGAGCATAACTGCAGATGGCATATGTTTT
The DNA here is from genome assembly GCA_907269105.1 of Volucella inanis. Classification (NCBI taxonomy): domain Eukaryota; kingdom Metazoa; phylum Arthropoda; class Insecta; order Diptera; family Syrphidae; genus Volucella; species Volucella inanis. The sequence goes on from OU026154.1 coordinate 93,241,057, forward strand.
CAGGTTGCTGCCAGATCCAACGAATGCTTTACAATGCCTATAAAAGGTCAGCGTTTTTCCATCCTGCATGTTTATTGGCATCATCTGTGTGCTGGGCCCAAGCAATGTAATATCCAGCAACGCTTGTTATGAAAGTTATGATGACACCGTAAGGCAATACCTCTGTGATTATTCGGCCTACGCTCGCATCAGGCTGCAAATACTCGTCACTGACGTACTAGTATTACAAGCCCTTTTTCACCTAAGCACTTACTCATCTTTTTTCAAGAGGCTAAGAAATTTCAGCAAAAAAAATATACATCGAGTACAAGGGACTAGATCTTTGCCTTAGTGCTTTGTTCCTATGAAAAATAAATGAGAAGCCTCTGCGATAGTCCCCATGCTACAGCTGCCTTCTTTGCCGGTAAGCACGATCCTTAAAGAGGTTAAGCAATGTAGAGGCATCATTCTGAAGACTGCTTTTTCGCAGATACAAGTAAATGAAGATATACTTGAAAAATTTTCAGAACTTCACGGTTAGTATAAACAAAAATGATGGCGAAAGTAGATTTTAATCTGATAAATAAGATCCAAGTTTTCCTTCTATTAGCATGAAGTTCCTTGCTGGAACGTGAGCCTCTATTGCTCTTTAATTTAGCTGTTTAATCAATCTAATTTGCTGGTTTTATTATTGTGGAGATTTTTGCAAATGCGTGTACATAAGGTCACATTTATTTACAACCGCTGTCAAGTCTTTTGCTATCATATTACATCAATATACCTCTTATAATACTGCGGAGCGTCTTTGGTACCCGGAAGGAATTCTGTCGTCTATAACAGACCCTTAAGTTGGCATACCTCTCAACATACCCCAGTCATCTAAACAGATGAATTCTGACTGTTTCCGATAGGCCCAGGTATATGGGCTTAGTATTACCTAAAGTCGACCGAGCGTCTTTTCATCTTTTTTGATAAAGTCCATTACTCTGCAGCAAAGAGGAAGGCTACGACGATTAATGTTTTTAGAACTCTATTTATGCAAGAGAGAACTCTACTACAAAATTGTTTTTTGAGCCCAAAAGAACAACGATTGCCAAGAACAACTCTTTAAATGAGGTCTAAGGAAGTATCGTTACTTATATTAACTCCGAATCATTGATACAAAAAATCTTTGACTACCAACTTGTATCTGTTTATCTCGACGGATTATCCGAATCATTGTGTGTCCTTTCCCGGTGTGTACCTCGTTGTTCCTTTATTTATAGCCAGACCCACCTTAAATACTTGCAAATGACTCACAAACAGTTGGGTGTGTGCTGCCGATAATGTCGATGTCATCCGCTTAGGAAGATTTCTGAACAAATTCTTAAAAGACTGTCCCTGGCAGTGGATCACAATAAAACCAACACTCAGATCTGCCGTAATGTAAGCATGAAACAACACTGAAAAGGAACAATCAGTTTTCTAACAAAAAGTTTAAGGCAACTGCATAGTACCCATTACGGTAGCACCCATTATACATACCACCATGATCAAAAAGGCTCAAAAGGAATTTATTACGAAAATTAAAAATACAAATTTATTCATCTAAATCTACGTCCACTTCAAAGTAATCTCCATCGACTGCAACACACATATTATAGCGCTTGATCCAATCCTCGAAACATTTTTTATATTCGGTTTTCGGTATGTCTATCAGTGCTTCCTGCGATTTTTCCACTACTTCATCTCGGCTGCTGAAACGCGTTCCCGAGTTTTTTTAACTCGATTGAACAGAAAGAAGTCACAGGAAGCCAAATCATGTGAATTCGGTGGCTGTTGGATGGTATTTGTTGCATTTTTCGTCAAAAAAATACGATTAATGATGGCACTGTCCAACGGTACGTTATCATGGTGCAAAATCCACAAGTTTTTTGCACACAATTCTGGTCTCTTTCGGCGAATTGCTTCACGCAAACGTCTCATAACGCCCAAATAATACTCTTTGTTTACTGTCTGGCCTTCAGGCAAAAATTCATGATGCACTACACCGTTGTAGTCCATGAAAACCGTTAGCATTGCCTTCTTTTTTGACTGAAAACGACGTGGTTTTTTTGGTCCCGGCTTATTTGGTCAACGCCATTCACTTGCCTGATGTCTGGATTGCATGTCGTACTCATAAACCCATGTCTCGTCTGCGTCCTTCTGATGAATGTGTGATCGGATTCAGCTTCGCAAATCATCTCTTTTGCGATGTCAAGACGTTCTTTTTTTTTTGCATAAAATCGAGGTCTTTTGGCACCAACTTTGCTGCTGCATGACGGAAACCCAAATCATTAACCAAAATGTCTTGGACGAATCCATAGGCATGTTCAAGTCCTTCGCTATCTCTCTTATGGTTAATTTTGCGGCTATTGTCCAACATTTCTTTTACTTCATCAATGTTTTCATCGGTTTTCGATGTCGATGGTCTGCCACAGTGTTCATCATCTTCGATTGACTAACGACTTCTTTTGAACCGCTTGTTCCACTGGTAAATGACCGTTTTCTTTAGAGAATTTTTCAAAATTTCCAACGTTCGCGCACAATTAAATCCGTTTTTTACGTAAAATTTAATACAAAATCGTTGTCGCAAATTCAAATCCGTTTCTAAAATTCTAAGAAATTGCCAACACACACAGAGATAGATGTACTCTTTGCTACCTAAAATTTGCAAATGTCAAGCTATGACGCTAAGATTTAGAGGGAATATCAACAACAGATGTACCAACTAAACAAAAAAAAAAAAAAAAAAAACCCCAAATCGGAACAATGGGAACGCCACACGGTGGTTATTCCGGGAACTTGATTTGAACCTTTTGATCAAGGTGGTATATGGAAACCAGTTCAGTAGTCCTATTTAGTGCTTTGCTCATCGCCAAAGTCTAAAGCGCTTAACTTGCCAAATTGACGCCTCACATGCCTTGATCAGCACGCTACATATGCATCTGTTACATCAAAATTATAATGACATCATGTACAAGACGCCTAATAAATCTTAGTCATGATTTGAAACTTTCATAATTTGTCGTCATTAACACGTTAAGATAAATTTTGCAAAATTACATTTTAAAATGATTCAGCAATTCTTGTTGCCCTATCGCCGTACTTAACTTGAAGTTCCATATACCTTTATACACCAGTAGCTTGCTTAAACTATAACACAGCTCATTCTGCATAAATTACTCTCCCAGAGAACCGTTCACCATCCTGCCCCAAGGAGGTTGATCTTTTTAGTTGCATAAGTGAGTTCGTCTGGAATATCCATATGTGTTGGGAACATTTCTTACTCTAAACGCTGCATAAGAACTTCAACAAAGAGCTCTAAAACACAACATCTAAAGCATCACATCGTCTTGACGTGCATTACTGCGCGTACCGCCACCACGTGACATCCCTGTCAGGAATTTGAAATATTCCACTCCAAGTGCTACCAAGTAAGTGTTATTTTTATAACTACTTGACTTAATGTGCTCTCCTTGCTTGTCATTCAGGCGAGCACAGAAATAAAGAAGTGCGCACCACCTCGAGCTAGATTCCGGCATATTCTTTCGAAAATTGTTGCCGCTGTTCTCATGTTCCAGACCTTTGAAGAAGGACTAACAACAACTCTAATATGCAACTATAAATGCAGTATACGGCATTTGCTTGCGTATCTTCGGGCGTTTTTTGCTCGTATTTGTATTTTTGGTGTTGTACTTGTTTTCGAAAGAAAAACACTGTTCCACAATATGGTAACAGCAAAGGATAAAAACTCAAACAACACACGAAGGAAAGACGTTTATAAGCGCGCAGTTTCCACTTTTAAAAGATAATTTCCCATCCCCCATATTCCTGTGAAAATGGGACAAACAAAAAAGACCTGTATTCCGAAAGTCGGAAAACAAAAAATGAGGAAATGGAAACACATTTTCGAATGTGCATTCTGCAGATACAAGTAACTTTTAGATACGGATACATCCGCTATTTATCATTGTTTTTCCCACCTGAACGTTCTACATATCTACTTGACATTGTCTAATGTCAAGGCGACGAGCGACGTCTTGCAGGCAGATTTATGGGTCCTGGGCTATTAACTATGGCTTAAGGGATGCGAATTGAGCAGTAGAAGAAAGTCTGCTGCAAGAGGGCGATGTCTTGATGGGTGTGGTGGAAATTTCGTTTTAGTTGCAACCACTGACGGCATTTCACTACGAAAGGGCGCAAAATAATTTAAAATTCCAAAGAACTTAATGAAATTTCCTGTAATTGGTTTTTGAGTGACAGATACTTCAGCTGGAGTAGATGCAGACGGAGGTGGAATGTCAGTTGGTTTGTGTACGAATGTTAGATCATGTCAAGTGTAAAATTGCCTCGCAATGTGCGAATACATTTCAGTTGCTGACATACTCGTAGTTTCTGTAGGAATACTATTTGTAGATAATATTTCGACAGATGTTGTCGTTTTTTTTTTTTTTTTTTTTTATTATAACTTGAATTAGAAAACAGGATATTTGTGAAAAGTTTTAGAGTAACGACCTATGTACAATAAATTCCGTGTCAGTAAACTGTACTACAGCTCGTAAGAGATTCTCTGTGCATATCCAAGTTTAAATACAGTAACGGTTTCTTATCCCTGGTGTTTCCTGATCCAATCCAGCATTGGTAAGCAAATTACAGAGGGATGATTCTCGCTGACCTGACTGGATCAAATGCGCCACAGGCGTCCAAATTAAACGCGTTTAAAAAAAAAATTGGCATATCATTTATATGTAACAAATAATGGTAGTATTGAACAAGTACGTCGTCTCTGAAAATCATAAGTTTCAAAAAGCAAGAAATCAAAGATTATTCTGCTTTTTTCCACGATATAGAGCAGGACCTCAACTAACCTCACCAGTTAGTTGGCAGGTAGAGGCATCGTTGTTCAGTTGTTTGGCTTAGTTGATGTTGCCTTGCAGTCCCTACACTGTGCTTTTTATACTCCTTTAATGTTCCTTTTAATGAAATTGTTCAGTACTTCGAAAAAAATTAAATAACCGCTTAAACATAACCGACGTACAGTACTAGCACTGAATACCTACAGTCTAATACAAGCGTAAGGCGGACTTTCACAAAGAAATTCTCTGCAGAGTCTTCATCACTCTCAAAACGAGTGTTGCCGGAGCTGGTTTCACTTATGCCTAGCTTATTTCGGTGCTCATCAAGTCGTTCTTGCCCACTAACATCGAAAAAGCTGTAGTCGCTCGAAAGCATTCGTTTTGGCTGCCTACAATCTGGAGAGTTTTATATTCCCACGATTGTGCTCATAAGAAAACTGAAGCCCATAATCTAACAAGTAATCCTCTGAGCCTTTGTTAATTAATTCATGGGCCATCTCAGTTTATACCGTCCTATTATGACCTAGAATCCAAGTAAGATATAGCAAATTCGGCCTTCAAAATGCGTTCGAAGAGGATGTACATCCTTAGACAAGATTCAGTTCTAAAAACTATTATTCTCGAATAAACTTAGAAACGGAGAGATAGTTCAGAAAGGGATAAAGCTCAGCTTGGCAATCGTTGTAAAAAAAGATGCTTCGCCACCTGCAGCTGTTCTTCGCTATACATAACTCTTTGCGATCAGGACTTTGTATGGCTGCGATAGAAGACTTACAAAAATTTATCAAGCGAGTAGGTCTACTATGTCTGCGTCATATCATTGATTGGCTTTGAGCCATCGGTAAAAATCTGCTCATATTGGGTCTATAACTTCGTGAGGTTTGCTAAGAGATGGCGTAACTTGTATTATTCCATTGGAACATGCGTTGGAAAGCTACTGTCATTGTACGTCATTTCAGTATATGTCATTCATTTGAAGCTTGAACAACAATAATTTTTTCACTCAAATATGGGGAACTTTGTGCGGAAAAAGTGTTTTTGTGGGGAGTTCTTCTTCATTACTTTAATATGAAGAAAACTGCTGCCGAAAGTCATCCTATTTTGGTGGAATTTTATGGTGAACATGCGCTAGCTGAGCGAACGTGCCAAAAGTGGTTTGCACGATTTAAAAGTGGTGATTTTGGCTTGGAAGACGATGAACGTCCTGGGCAGCCAAAAAAGTTTGAAGATGAAGAACTGGAAGCGTTACTCTATGAAGATTGTTGCCAAACACAAGAAGAGCTCGCAGAATCTTTGGATGTCACTCAAGATATTTAACGTTTAAAGCAGCTGGTGCATATTGCTGTTTTTCCATTAAGAACTTTTGCGAAGTTGAACGCTTCTACTAGTGCCATTACTTCACCAATGAAGAAGTTTTGGTTGGGAGTGGTAATTTGTTGCGTGATTATTCTGTCAATTTGATTGTCTAGCCTGTAGACACAAAATCCTGTGGTTCCTTCGTGACACGAAGCGCTTGTATATAAAATACAATCAAAATTAACCTCTGACAACAATTCCAGAAAGTTTTTTCGGTAGACTACCGGCTGCGTGTGTCCTTTCCGTGAAGCGCTGAGCGAGTCGTTTATTAAGTGCCGAGAAAAAAGCCAAGGTGGTGTTGTCTTATAACTCAGTGGTTTCGCAATAGTGACACTTGCTAGATTATTGCTGCAAATGGAGTTGAAGAGTGCACTTTTGTTTTTCGATTTTTTAGCATTAAGACAGCCAATGATGCTTTTTGCAATCAATTTAACTTGGCTTGTGGTTCTTAAGTCTACGAAGCGCATGGTGTTAGATTCTGCCAACAAAGAGTCGATATGTGACGATAGTAATGCTCCTAAAGCAGTACGTAGTATTGCGTTAAATTTTGTTTTTGTTTGTTGGTCGCATCTTTTCGTCCAGTTTGAAAATAAGGAGAGTCCATGCTGTATAGTGCCTCTTATTAGCGTTTGGGCTATATTGATGGCTGTGTTATGTTGAGGTCCTTTATGTTTATTGCATATTATTTTGAGCAGGTTGTGAACTTTTGCTAGTTTCTCTCTGACGGCTTTTGCGTGGGAATGCCATTTCTAAGTTTTGGTACAAATCAGACCAAGCATTTTATCTTTTTTCAAAAGAGAAAATTTGACATTCTCTATGTTTATTGCTGTATTTGTACAGCTGCGTTTGCGGCAAATGTGTAAGGCTTCCATTTTTTCAAGAGGCAATTTTGCTCCTGAGTTTTTACACCACAGTAATGATTTCGAAACCATCCACCCCAGCGCTTTTGTCACTTTCTCAGGTTTACCAGATGCTAAAACAAAGATGTTGTCGGCGTATGTTAAAGTAGACTTGATGTGTTGGTTGCCCGCTTCTATCTACATAAGTAACGAATTGATGTAGGCATTATACAGTCATGTAGAAATTGGAGATCCTTGAGGGAGGCCGTTTTCGATTGGTGTGGATAGGTGGAACCATTGACTTGGACAATTATAGCCCTATTAGACATGAATGAGTAAATTATTCTTAAAAGGTCCCTGTTAATTTTCCAATTTTCGAGTTGTCTTATTACTCCCCACATAGTGACCCTTTCGAAGGCTTTCTCCAAGTCCATGTAAAGCAGGACGGAATGTTTGCATAAAGCCAACTCTGTGTTCACTGCTTCGTCCAGTTTATGGAGCAGAGTATGTGTCCCTTTGCTTGGCCTGAAGCCATGTTGTCCACAATTAAGATGTTTTTTCCAAGATCCATTTAATCCACTTTTTCAAATAATTTCGACAGGACTGAAAGGAAGGAATTCGGTTGGAAGCCATCAATAGAATGATGGTCATGATTTGATTTATGGATTGGGATCAAGGTTCCTTTTTTCCATTCGTGTGGAAAAATACCTTTATCCAACATGCTGTTATAAAGTCCAACTAATCGCAACATGACTTGCACTGGTAATCGGTTGATCATCTTGGAAGTAATTTTGCCTGACCCCGACGTTGAACCTTTTGTCCCTTTAAGTGATTCCATGAACTCTGCTAAAGTAATGGGATCAACACGTTTGGTGGTAACGCTGGGAACCGAGGAATTAAAATCCATTTGAAAGGCATTCTTTTCCTGAAGGATGAAAGGGGAGTAGTTTCTGCCGGAGCAGTATCCCAGCCATTTGTTCGCAAAGCGTTGTGCTATTTCAGCTGGGTATGTCACAGAGGTGTTGTTATGTTTGATGGAAGCAATTTGGTGATGTGCATGGTTCCCATACAACATTTTAACCTTGCTCCAATGTGTCCTGGAATCCAAAGAGGGTTTAAGTGAACTCAAGAAGTTTGACCACGCTTCGGCCTTGGCTACCCGTACCGTGCGTTTTAATACGGCGGCTAAGCGGCGATAAGCAATAGCATTCGCGATATTTGGATGCCTTTTTAGGTGAAGTCATGCCTTTTCTTTTTCCTTGGTCAACTGTTTTATTTTCGAATTAAACCAAATAGGTTGCGAATATTTATGAGGGGGATGCGAAGAAGGAATTGATGTTGCCGCTACTCGTCTGATTATTTTCCTTAAATTTGCTGCTTCTTTATTGATGTTTTGTGCAATTGGTGTTAAAGAAGCTAGATGTTTAGCATCTGTGATAAATTTATCCCAGTTGGCTTCCTTTACAATAAAACGAGAATGAAATATTCTACCATATGTGAATAATTCTACGGTTTCAATTATAATGGGAAAGTGATCGCTGCCCAATAGAGAATCATGGACTTTCCAACTCGTGTTGGGTGCGATTGCGATTTATTTGGTGGAAAATAAAGTTGGGGATCCATTGTTCAACAGAAGCAGGTTAGAGTTTTGGAGCCAATTTTCCACAATAGCTCCTGCACTGGTGGTGTTAGGCGAACTTCAGATGGAGTTTTTAGCATTAAAATCACCTAGGATAGTGCTGTGCGAGAGCTGGCTCCCCGCCAGGTTCAGATATTCTTACTGAGATACAGTTGTTTGGGACTATCTGTAAATGTTTTGTATTGTTATTGGTTGGGATAAGTTAACTTGTAACGTTTGGGTAAGAGTCGATGATGGCGAGCTCGTATATGAATGTGAGATGCCTGATTTTATCAGTATGGCCGTGCCGTCTTTGTTTCTGTTGTGTGGCTTATTATTAAAATAAGCGACGTAATTTTTATATGTAGTGGGAGCTTTATTTACTAGCACCTTCGTTTCTTGCAGCTCAATAACCGTAGGCGAATACTTTTGAATGAGAATGTCCAGATAAGGCAGGTTGTTGAAAAATCCTTGAATATTCCACTGGAGAATTGCTAGATTAATCTTTTTATTTTTATTGTTCATGTCGTGGTTTAAAATTTAAGTTTTATTTGTAAAAATGTTTTTGGTAGTGGAGGAATTGTTTTTGAAGAGCTTGCTGTTGGGTTTTCTAAGTGGTTGTCAAAGTAGGAGTTATGTAGTTTAGTTTTTCCTTGTTCTAGCTTTTTGTCACATTCTGGAATTACATATTTTAATGAGGGCATAGAGGCCTTACTTATTGTGACAGGGCTAGGACCATGGTAGTCCTGGAATGTTTTGGGGCTAAATAAGTGAGATGGATGCATTTCCATACCATTTTCTGTGGTATTACTAATTATTTCTGCTTGTATGTCCTTTTCTTGCGAAGATAGTAAAGAGGTAGTTTTTATCTTATTATTGTCCTTGTTGTGTTGAAGCGTTGCAAATATTGTTTTCTCTGAGAGTTTCTCTTTTATTACTTCTGCCAGTGATCGGTTTGTTCCCCGCGGGGTAGTTTTTGGTGCATAAAGATTATAAATACATTTTATTCTAATTTTAAATTTTAAAATCACTCTCCAGAAAAATCACTTTATTTGAGATATGACATTGTTGAAAGCGGTAAGCGAAATGGTGTAGATGCATTCGTCAGCATAGAATTGTGTATAACAAAAGCATTTCTTTTTGATGAACGGCATGCCTATTGTACCATACATTTTTATTTATGATTGTATAAGGAAAAAAGTATAATAGTGCCAGCTATACAAATGCTTGTTAGATTTTGGCATCTTTGCCAAACACATTTGAAGTTATATATCGGCTATATAACAACGTAAATCTGGTCAGAAAATTTCATTCCCAACGATTAAGATAATTAAACCGGTCGCATAGACACTAGTGCTTCAGCCTGAAGAATCTTCGATTCCACCCCAGATGCCCCGGTCTGTAAAATCTCATCAAAAGTAAAGTACGAGTAAAGTAATTCGTGCGGTTTTTTTTCAAAATTTAAAAGTTTATTTAAGAAAAACATGTACAATAGTATTATTCAAAGTATTGCCCATCTGAAGCTATGACTTTTTCCCATCTTTCTGGCAATTTGTGGATCCCATCCCAAAAGAATTGCGCCGGCTTGGCAGCCAAGAATGAATCAAGAAAATTTTTGATATTTTGCTCTGATGTTAACCGTATTTCAGTGAGGGCGTTGTGCATCGACTGGAACAAATGGTAGTCAGAAGGGGCAAGGTCTGGGCTATAAGGTGGGTGGGGTAAGACTTCCCATCCACTGTTTTCCAAATAGTTCTTAACCGAAATAGCAACGTGGGGCCGAGCGTTGTCATGATGGAAAATTATTGCCTCGTGTCTGGTCGCGTATTCCGGGCGTTTTTCGGCTACTGCCCTCTCGGTAGCGTTGTCGATTGATGGTTTCACCCGGTTTTAGCAGATCATAATACAGCACAACCATCTGATCCCACCATATACAGAGCAATACCTTCGCGCCACGGATATTCGGCTTTGCCGTTGATTTGGCTGGTTGGCCGGGTTTCACATATGAATTTTTGCGCTTGGGGTTGTCGTAATGGATCCATTTTTCATCACCAGTAACAATCCGATGCAAAAATGACTTCCTTTTGTGGCGTTCCAGCAGCATTTCGGACATGCAAAACCGCCTTTCGACGTCTCTCGGCTTAAGTTCATGTGGAACCCGATTTCTTTGCTTTTGAAGCTGCTTTTAAAAGTTTTGCAATGGCTGCTTGAGTGACACCCAAAGATTCTGCGAGCTCTTCTTGTGTTTGGCAACAATCTTCATAGAGTAATGCTTCCAGTTCTTCATCTTCAAACTTTTTTGGCTGCCCAGGACGTTCATCGTCTTCCAAGCCAAAATCACCACTTTTAAATCGTGCAAACCACTTTTGGCACGTTCGCTCAGCTAGCGCATTTTCACCATAAACTTCCACCAAAAACCGATGACTTTCGGCAGCAGTTTTCTTCATGAAGAAGAGCTCCCCGCAAAAACAATTTTTCAAGCACAAAATTCCGCATATTTGAGTGAAAAAAATTGAAATGACGTACAATGACAGTAGATTCCCAATTCATGTTCCAATGGAATAATACAAGTTACGCCATCTCTTAGCAAACCGCACGAATATAATATAACTAATAAGTTATAGACCCAATAGTAGCCGGTTAAACTATGAAAGAAAGTAGTGCTTAAATACAAAGGACAAGTCTTAGTGAATGGGAAAGAGCTTGGTTAATTGTGTTTATTGAAACCAAATCTGTTCAAGTAAGTTTCAGTTATAAGTCGCTCCACGGAAAGTTAAACTGGATGTCGCACATGAAAAACAATCGTTAGGAACTTGAAAACAAATACAGAGAAATGTTTTAGTTACTGGGAGCAATCTGCTATACAAGCAAGTCAAGACCTATGGAATACAATTCTGAGGTTGTACCAATCAAAAGAATAAAGTTATAGACCCAATATTTTTTAAGATTCTAATCTATTTACCTTAAGTTGCATATTGAGACAATTAAATTGTTACATCCGAAGGTAATACGAATATTACAATACAAATGAGCATTTTAATCGCTTTTCATTTTCATCTCCTTGTATTCGCTATGAAATCAGAATACAACCTTCACCTCTTTTCATTAAGCCATTCAAAGTCATTCATTCTAATGCGGACGCTATTCTTATCCTGTCGTCAACAGAGCATAATCCTTCAAAAGGACACAATCAAGCCACAGAAATAAAAAGGTCAATGTTACTGTGCTCCATTATGCGCATGTTTTCCGCTTTATATTATACACTGCCATGCAAGACTTTTGGCCACCGCATTTGTCTTAGGAAATCCTTATTCCTGAACAATAAACTAATAAGAAAATGCAAATATAATGAAAAAGATATCCTTCTTTACAGTCTACTGATGGCAGACATCCTTGAGTTGAGAGATTTAAAAGCCACGTTATCAAGTTTATTTGTTCGGTGGTCCCTGCCATCTCTGCAACTACTCCAGCAAATATTTTGAAGACAGGAGAATTCAACGATATAATGGGAAAATTTACAAGTACCTACAACTTGAAAAAGTTTTTATTATTTTACCTCGAATTGATACTTGGACTACTTGGGACATGACATTTTAAAGGTGGAAAGGTCATTTTTCGGATACATTTACTCGTTTCCATGATTTTGTATATTTTTATTTTTAATTTAGTGGTGTAGGATTAAAAGGTTAAGGGTTTTGATTTATTTATACTGAAAGTCAATCATTAGAAAGCAGTTGTTGATATTGTCATAAAAGTCACATTACAATTCATTAGCGCGTAATTGTTCTCGTCAGGCATAATAACTCGATAGTTAAATGTCAACATCCACCCAATCCAGTCTAGACTGATACTGAATTAAGGGCACAGGCCAAGGTGTCTGTATATGCATACATAGATTCAGTTGATGGTAATGGATATGACGGCAGAACGATAGAGGTAATTTGGTTAGTATGAACTGTGGGAATAACATATTTTCAGATTATATTGTTGTCATGAGGTAAAACTCGAAATATGTTAAATGCGTGTTTATTGTTAGCTGGTAGTAATGAGCTCAAAGCACACTCATTTCAACCCTCAATTTGGAGAAAACACTGCAATCATGACTTTTGTCAAAGCCATTACAGGAGTGGCTTCACGTGAAAAGCCAATCAATTATATTAACTCAAGAGTATGGATGAATGAATTAGTTTCAGAATGTTTGTATACAAAGAAATAAAGCATATCTGTAGCATTAACCTTTCTAAATATTTCTGAATAGTCAAGAGAATACGTAATCCATCGACATTTTTTAGGTAAAGCAGAACTATCATGCCGGGGAAGATCTTGAAATCTCAGATGTTGAAATAAAGAATCGCTTATGCTGTTTTGGTAACATCTATTTGAGCCGTGAGAGAGAAACGAAAAAATATCCTTTAAAAAAGAAAAACAGAAAAAAGATTCCCACCTTGAAATCGATTGTAATATTGATTGCAGGCAAGGTGCAACCGTTACGCTTGAAGACCTACATAAAAGGATACTGCCCGAGATGACGTCTGTTAAAGTTTCCAAAAATTTCTTAGATGTGTGCGGGCCGTGGCAAGCATGTTTATAAATTCTGCTATTTAGAATTTTTATATTTTTTTAATTCAATCGCCTAATGCAGCCGCACATTAGGTTGTAAAAGGCTTGGTTCGATTAAATAACAAGACTGAGCCGAGTAATTTTATTTCAACTTAATTTATACAGAAATTTTGCTAGCCTAAGCAATAAAAACGAAGCGACAAAGTGCAAGGTAAGAGAATACCAAAATTAATGTTGACACATAAGAACACAAATATTGTTAACCTTAGCACTAAATGCGAATAATGAAGAAAACTAACTATTTTATGTTGCTATCATCAACATTTTGCCTCCTCCGACGTTGTTGCCCAATTGATCTCAAAACGGTGAGTCGGTCTTTTATGGGTTCTCCTATGATGCGATTCAAATGGTATTTGACTGACTTAACACCGGCTTCCTAGAGTCCACCAAAGTATGAAGCTCCAGTTGGGATGAAATGCCACTGGATTGAATTGTAATGCATTAATAATATTGTTTGCACCAACAAAATTTGTTCCATTATCGCCGTAGATATGGTGTATAGATCCTCTTCTGCTGATCATACGTTGCAATGCTGTCATGAATCCATCCGTTGGTAAATCAAAAATCAGTTCAATGTGCACTGCCTTTGTTGCCATGCAAACGAACAGCGCTATGTAGGCTTTATGTGAATTCATGCCTCGAGTTTGTGAGCATCGTATGTTGATTGGGCCTGCATAATCTACCCCACAATGTGTAAATAGCAGTGAGAACTTTACTCAAGCCTCCGGATATCGTCCCATAAGTTAACTTGATTTCTTGGCCTTAAATTGGAAATACCTGATGCATTGATTTATGATGGCCTTGACAGTGTTGGTTCCTCGGATGATCCAAAATTTTCTTCGAATGCGATTCAGAGTTAGTTTCACTCCACCGTGAAGTGTATCACTATGGGTCTTCTTCATGATTAATTTTGTCAGTGGATGCGATTATGACAGAATCATAGGATGTTTCTGATCAGTTGATAAATGAGCATGTTTCAACCGACTTCCCACCCGCAATATTCCATTGGCGTCGATGTATGGGTTCAGTGATTATATCTTGCTATTTGATTTCAGTGAGTTATTTGCATTTAGACTCTTCATATCCTCAGAAAAACATCGTTGAGCACCCTTTATCAACGCTCTTTCTGCATCCAGTAGCTCCTTTACCGTTAGCCAGCCATATTGTAACGGTACATGCCTCTTGCTCTGTTGGCAATTGGCTTCAAACCTTAGACAACCTGCACTTACGCGTTGAAGTTTTGAAAGCGATGAAAAATTGAGATAAATGTCGTCTTTGTATGAAGGCATTTCCATCATAGATTTGTCAGCTGGCCAATATTTTTGATCTTCCTTTAACCACTCTGGACCATGCCACAAGGTTGAGTTTCAAACTAGGGCATCTCCATATAATCCTCTAGACTTAATGTCAGCAGGATTCTCTCTTCCGGGTATGAACTTCCATTGTCCTTCAAAGTGTTTTTGCACATAGGATACCCGGTTGGCGACAAATGTGTTCCATTTCATTGGATGTTGTTTCAACCAGTTCAATACTATTGTAGAATCTGACCATGCTAAAACCGTGGTATAATTCGTATCATTTTGCTCTCTGATGTACTCCATTAGCTTCGTAAGTATTGCTGCTGCGCATAGTTCCAACCGTGCCAATGAAACTTGCTTCACAGGCGCCACCTTGGTCTTGGACGCGATTAGGCTTATTATTGTAGAGTCGCGATTAATGACTTTCTGATACACCACCGCTGCATACGCTGATTCTGATGCATCTGCGAATCCATGTAACTCTATTTGCTGTGTCCATCGTGGAACTCTTACCTTTTCAAGCGTTGATAGTCTTGTCTTGAATTCGTTTCGAATTTTCATTACAACATTTTCGTCCCATCCAATGACCAAAAGCCAAAGCTTTTGAATAATGATCTTTGCCTTGATAGTAATTGGCGACAACCAACCGAAAGGATCGAAAATTTTGCCAGCGTCACTTGATATTGCTCGTTTCGTACCCTTTGTGCCGAATGACGAAAAATTGACTTTAAATTGGAAGTCGTCTGTTCCTGGGCACCATTTTATTCCCTAAATTTTAAATGTTGTGTCACTATGTTCTGGCTCCATGTCAATTGCTTCGGTTGGCAACGCTTTTATGAATGCTGCATTATTTGATGTCCATTTCCGTAGGTTAAATCCACCATTCCGAAGTAGCTGTATCAATTCCCTTTGAAAATCCTGGCATTCCCTTAGTGAATTTGCACCTCCAAGACAATCGTCTACATAGAATCCGTCAAGCAATGTTTGGCTTGCCCGTGGATACTTTTGTTTTTCATTTTCGGCTAGCTGACATAGAGTTTTAATTGCTAAATATGGTGCGGATGATGTGCCGTATGTGACAGTTTTGAGAACGTATTCTTTGATCTCTGGAGTTTTCTCTCCATAAGATACGTTGCAAATTTCGATCCTCCTGATCGACTAAAATCTTCCGATACATTTTTTTTGACGTTAGCTGTGAAGACGATTGAAAACGTCCTCCATGGAAGTAGCAAGGAAAACAAATCCTTTTGTACCGTGGAATCGGTCATCATAATGCTGTTTAGCGATTCCCCACACGAATACCACTGTCAGTTTGGTAGTAGTGCTGTCTTCTTTTATCACTGCGTGATGTGGAAGATAATATCTTTTTCCAATATAACCGTCGGATACTTCATCCATATGCCCAAGATTAATGTATTCTCGAATAAAATTGGAATATTCATCCCGAAGACTCTCATTTTTTGCGTATCTTTGTTCCAACACAAAGAACCGCTTTAATGCCATTTTGCGTGAATCTCCCAAGACCATACGATCCTTCAGCAGTGACAATTTGACGATGTTACGCCCTGTTTCATCCCGGTTGTGCGTCATTTGTTAGTGATTCTCGCACATTTCGTCTTCTGTAGACTTGATCTTTGCACTTTTAACTTCTAATTCCCAAAATTTCTTTAAGCCTTCATCTTTACTGCACACACTGATGCATGATGTGAGTTTATTAACTTGTGCCTTCTTACTTGATGTTATGATGGTGCTGACTGGTCGCGATAGTATCCAGCCAAACCTTGTATTTTGTGCCATTGGAGTATTGGATATACCTTTGACTAGTCCATGCGTCAAAAATTGCGGCAAAATGTCTGATCCAATTAGTAATTCAATCTCCTTTGGTTGTTCGTATCATGGATTAGCCAACTTCAACCCCTGGTTGTGTTGCCACTGGTTGGGTGTAACTTGTTGTGCTGGAAGTCTATATATAACAACTGGCATTACTAGAGCATCTACCTCCAAGTTGATCTTTTCATCGTGGATTGATTGGATGATAAAGCGGCATGCTGCGATGATTTCTGTGGCATGACCGTTGATTCCATTGATCTTTGACTCATACTTGACTAATGGAACTTTTAATTGACGGGCTAATTTCGCTGTCACGAAGCATGATTGAGGCCCTTCATCAATCAGAGCTGGTGCGAGTCTAACTTCTCCTCCAACGCATATGTTCACCATGGCTGTGGCTAGTAATACCGTCCTATTACTATGACATGCGGTAGCGATTCGTGCTGATGTTGAAGCTTCTTCACTGGATATTCTTCCTTTTCCCGAAACTAGTGTACTCTCACCTCGAGGGAAATGAAGTAAGGAATTATGCTGTTGTCCGCATATTTTGCAACTCCTCTTCATCACACATTCCCTTGCGGTATGCCCATCTCGCAAACAGTTGAAACATAGCTTCGACTACGTCCAATCGGCTCTTCATCTTCATACTTAAAAATCTTTAGCAATTATACGATTGATGAGACTCGCTGCACACAACGCTTTTCGACTCTGTGACTGTAGTCAAATGGTTTTTTGTGGCTGTTCACGGTTGAATTTACGACTGCCTTCCAACCCTCTAAATCTAGCCTCGATGAAGTCAAAAAATTCGCTCTGTTTAGGAATTTCTGTTGAAGTTGCTCTGGATTGTTGATATAATTTCCTGGATTCAGAATCAAGTTTCGTACACAGCAACTGAATCACAAATAGATCCCAGGAGCTTACGTCGTATCCTAAATTTTTGATACCGTACAAGATTTCCCTTGACATATCCATGATCGTTTTCAAATCGAACGCATTTTCATGTCGAACTGATTTTAAAGTAAGCAATTTTTGGATGTAGTTGTTGACCAATGCTGCTGAATTTTGAAACCGGTTCATTAGCAATTCTATAGCTATTGGATAATTGCTTGATGTCGGTGCCAAATGATTAACAATCCTTGCTGCTACTCCTTTTAAATTTCCTTTTAATATTGAATTCGTTCAACATCGTTTAAGGTTCCGTTCTGGTGAACTAATCGATCGAACAGTTCCCAAAATGATGTCCGTTCTTCATACTTGCCGTTGAATGATGGAAAGCTTATTGGTGGAAGTTTGATTTCCCGATGTGTTGCAGCTTGTGGAGTTACTGCCTCTGGTTGGCGTTGGCGTTGTCGTTGTCGTTGTTCTGCTTCCTTAATTTGGATGTAAGCATCTTGATATATTTGCTCCAGCTCAACGAATTCTTTGTTGGACACATACTCCTGCTCGTAATCGCCTTCTTCCAATGAGGGCATGATCTCGTCATTCATTGTCACCAGCTTCGTCCAGTATTCTCTAATCTGATCCAATCTCTAAACTACATTCTGAGTTAACCCCAAGTTCTCAATAATACGTGTAAAGATGTTCTTAATCACATTCAACTTTTTAAATTTTGCTGGGCACTTCTTGATGTTAGTTCTTTCTATGTCGGATGTTGATTCTTGACTTACTTCACATCGATTTGGACTTCGATTTACA
Organism: Volucella inanis; assembly: GCA_907269105.1. Taxonomy (NCBI): domain Eukaryota; kingdom Metazoa; phylum Arthropoda; class Insecta; order Diptera; family Syrphidae; genus Volucella; species Volucella inanis. The sequence continues at coordinate 93,259,169 of OU026154.1, forward strand.
GGAGATAACCGTGAAACCTGTATGCCTGCACCGCTTGGTAATGGCACTGGCGCTGGTTGCGTGTTTTTCCTGATTACCTCCAATTTTGCTTTGAAAGTACCCCTAACATCGAGATACCTCGTTTCAAATTGGCTAAAATACTTTCTCACAAAGTACTCATGCTTCGGATTTGTTTTTCGTAGATCTTCCAAATACCCGTTATTTATTTGGAAGTTGGTCCAGTGCTGTTCTAACTGCTCGAGTCTCCTCCACAGAGCAGCGGGATTCTTCATCTTTCTTAAAATTAGTCCATAATCGATGCACTTCTTCCGTGATTCTCGTCTGGTTCAACGCAATATCTTTGATTTCACTCATTTCTGGGTATTAGTCTAGTATCAATATTTACAAATCACTTTTTACTGTTCCGGCTTATCCGGCTCGAAGGACCATGTAAATTCTACTATTTAGAATTTTTAATTTTTATATTCAATCTCCTAATGCAGCCTCACTTTAGGTAGTAAGAAGACTGAGCCGAGTAATTTTATTTCAACTTAATTTATACAGAAATTTTGCTAGCCTAAGCAATAAAAACGAAGCGACAAAGTCCAAGGTAAATGAATACCAAAATAAATGTTGACACATAAAAACACAAATATTGTTAACCTAAGCAATAAATGCGAATAATGAAGAAAAATAACTACTTTATGTTGATATCATCAACAATGTCCGAATTTTTTTCCTAACCTTATACGAGAAGATTGGCAGGTACCCTAAAAGAATGGTAAAAATAATAATAATGATGGCAATCTAGTTTTGAAATAATTTTTGATGGTGTTTTGCGGAAAATATGATTTTTTATTCATTTATTTATTTTTTAATTGTCGGAACAGAGCACTCAGACAAAGAACTAGTTCACTGAACTTCTTGAAAAGTTCATTTTAATGAAATCTTTCAGTCTTCCAAAAAAGATGAGTAAGCTCTTCAGTGATAAGCTGTCTGCAGTACCAGCACCCACCACGTCAGTGCCAAGAAGCAGTCATCACTTTCGCAGCAAGAATCGCAGGATGTTGCGTCACTTATACCCAGCACATTTAAGTGTTTTGCGAAAGTGTAATGTCCTATCACGACGACAGTAAGCAACCTGCAGTGTTTCCTGCTGAGAGACAGCAGAAAGGCCGCTAACTTCATAGAGACGTCGAAAAGTATTCCTTTGGTCTGCCTACATCCGGCAGAGCTGTGCCATCTGCAGTTGTGCTCGTTTGAGACCCAACGTAGGTTCGGGTCCTAAAAAACTCCACTCTAAACCATGCCTGGCAAGTTCATCGGCGATTTCATATTTCGTGATCCCATTGTGACCTGGGACCCAAAAAAGTTCTCTTAATTTAGCCTTCCGACTGCGTTAAGCCAACTTTTGCATTCTCGGACTAGCTTGGAAGTAAGATGGTTCCAAAAAAGCATTAGGCATAGCTGTCACTGCAGGTGCAAATGCTTCTCCCCCTCAACCAGTTCTCCGCAATATAGTTCACTGCCATCAGAATTGCGTAAATTTCTGCTTGGAAGACAGTTGCAAGCTTTTCTAACGTTAATTAAAATCTTACATTGTCGTCCTCCAGAAAGACACCAGCGCCACATCCTATACTCGTTTTGGAGCCGTCCGTGAAGTCTCGACTGCATTCCTTTCCTGGCTCAGATTCTGGCCGAAGGCAGCCCTGGGAAAAAAAAAAAGTCGATTTCATCGGATGGCAGGTCCATAAGACTGAAGTCATAAGACAGCTGACTCACAAGTTCATCGAAGCTCCAGTGCATGTTGTACCAAAGACCACTTCTTCTTAGTCGGAAGATGGCTTTGAGGGTGCAGCCCATGCGACTAGAATGGAGCCAGGAGTACTAGGGAAACCCCCCATGCATTCAAGACAAACCGTTTTTTTTCGCGAGAGCTTATTCCACCAGATAACCAACGCATAGGATATAATTGGTCCTTATATAGCCGTATAGATCCAAATGACCCTTCTCGTTATAAGACTACTTGTCTTGCCGATAGCTCTTCTCCACTGCCAGTGTCCAGAGAAGTTTGTCACATAGGATAACACCGAAATACTTATCTTCTCCAGGCGGCTCCCTCCTTCTCGTACAGAGAACAACTTTAGCTTTGAGCGGATTGTCTAAAAGCCCATTAATAGTTCACCGATCGTCGATCACGTCTAGGGCTGCCGTGCTTTCGAGCAGACAGTCACTAGCTACGATACAACCGAAAGTACAGCTACTTCGTTCAAGTATGCTTGTGCATAGACGTTAGTTGTATTGAGCGCGTTGAGCAATGGGTCGACCAAAATGCATCATTGCAAAGGAGACAGAACTTTAAATTGCGGACAACCCCTGTTTACCCCTGCCATTACATATTTGCCACAAAAAGTATACGCAATCAATGTCCTAATCATCAGCATTGCTTTTACCCACAAAACCAGTGACTCACCATGCTTTCTAGCCGAGTTGCACATACCTTCAAAAGTTGCATTGTCGAAAGCACCATCAACATCGATGAAAATGTCAAAGGCGTATTCCTTCTTGTCGAGTGCGTCTTTAATTCTGCCTACCGGATTCGGAAGCGCACTCTCGCAGAATCTTCCAAGTTCGTAGGCGTGTTGCATTTACGACAGAAGATCTCGACCGATTTTCGGTATAAAAGTCACTCTCACTGGGATTAGGTATATATGCCAGTGCCTGGATAGCAGTGAAAATTTTCTTCAGAGTTGCCAGCAGCTGGTAACTGGGATAGATGTGGCTTCATCTATTACCACAACCGTGTTGTGTAGTTCAGCTCACTATAAGCTACGTTGATAGGACCTAGTTGTGAGCTAGTTTCGATCAGGTTACCTGTGAAGTGAGACTCGAGCATGAGAGAGACTCTTTGCTTTCAACTCGGTATAGGTACCGAGATCCAAATAAGCTTCTTTAAATATTTTTTTTTTTTTTTTTTGACCTGTAAAGATTTCACTCTTCCTCCAAATTAATCTTAAAGTACCTGTTTGGAAGTTTTCTGGATTCTTTACGAAGGCGCTGCAGGTCTGCGTTCCACCAAAAAACGGACGATTTGCAGGATTGATTACTAGCTAGTCATGTCATTTCGAAACACTTAGTGAGGGTATCGTTCATGTTCTGAACAGCTTCCTCAAGCTTTTGTTTTGTACTAAGCTTAGGTGAAGCATTATTATACTTGTCGAGCTCATCTCGCATTCGATTCTGAATTCGATATACCTATGGGCTGAAATAGAGATCTTCGACATCACTTTCCAACCAGCATTCCCCTTGGCATAACTATTGGATAAAGTAAGGTCGATTACTTACTGCCTTACTCTCAAAACAAAAGTTGGCTGAGAGTCGACATTATTGACAGCTAGGTCAGACGATTGTATGAAATCGAGGAGATAAATACCTCTCACGTTGCATTTGCTAATGCCTCAGGAGGTGTTCTGAGTATTCACCAGACGCAACGACGAATCTGTGCCATTCTCTGTTCGCTTCGTAGGTTATGTCTGCAGCAACCAAATCTTGATTACAAAATTTCACAAGTTCAGTGCAATAAACACCGAGTGTTAAAAAGTGTTCTTATTGTTTCGCTATTTTCTTCAAAAATTAATGAAAATAACGGTACTTTTTAAACGAAGATGGACAATCAATTCTCTGTACTTTAATAGAGAATAACTGAGGTAAACAATAGAGTTTCTCTACTCGAAAACTCTAAAGTCTGACATCTCACGTTTACCAACTTCATTTGTAAACGTAAATGAGAAATTTTCTAAGGGATTCACTTAAGCAACATCAACAAGATGACTTTAACAGCAAGGATAGAAGCTGTAGCTGAGAGTGTACGCGAAGACCGTGACGAATCGATTCGTCGTCGTTCTCAGCAGCTTGGCTTGGCATATTCGACAACTTGGCGTATTTTACGTGAGGATCTCGGATCTCGGTCTAAAAGCCTACAAAATTTAACTTCTGCAAGAATTGAAGCGTTTGAAGTATTATCGTGAAATTTTGTTCAGTGATGAAGCCCATTTCTGGCTCAATGGATGCGTTAATAAATAAAATTGCCGTATTTGGGCTGATGAGCAACCCGAAGAGTCCCAATACCCACCATTACATCCATTAAAAACGACGGTATGGTGTGGTTTATGGGCTGGTGGAACCATTGGTTCATATTTCTTCAAAAATGAGGCAAATCAGAATGTTACCGTTATCTCGCCATGTTAATGGTCTATGTTCTTCCTGAAATTCAAGCAGATATTCTCAGTGAGCTCTGGTTTCAACAAGACGGCGTTACGAGCCATACAGCGCCTGAAACAATGGACTTCTTGAGAAATCATTTTGGTGAGCACTTAATTTCTCGTTTTTCTACGGTAAATTAGCCACCTAGATCGTGTGATTTCACACCTTTGGACTATTTTCTCTGGGCATATGTAAAATCTCAGGTCTTCAGGAATAGGCTGGCTTTGATTTACGCTTTAGAAGCCAACATTACTCGTGTTACCCGCGATATATCAGTCGCAATGCTCGAACAAGTCGCCCAAAATTAGACCTTCCAAATGGACCACCTCAGACGTAGTGTTCTCCAATATTTACATAATATTTTCAAAATGTAAATGCCATGAATTGTTCTTTTAACTGATAATAAAAAATTTAAGTTTTCTGTCAAATTTATGTATTCTCTTTTACATTATAAATCAAACCTTACGATGAATCACCATTTATTGCCTGAACCATAAATCAGCTGGCAAAGTCTGAGTACGACATCTAATAGCTTGTTGTTCAAAAAATTGTCGCCTTTAGGTTGTAGCCCGACATATATTTCCAACCTGCACGAATAACAAACTTGGCAATCTACCAAATCATAAACCTTAATTCCGTATTTGTTTGCCTTGGTAGGGATATATTGCCTGAAGTTACATTTACATTTCATCTATGCAAACACATTCGCATATCGAAGAGCGTTTTTTAAAATTTTCTACAATTTTTTTCGAATATGTCGCGTATAAGAGCAAGTTGATGTTTTACCTTTCTTTGAGTGCGTGGACATGGTATATCTTCCCTTCTTCTGAAGAGGCGTTCTTCCACGTTGGCAAAGCCATTGCGTATTCTTTTTCATCGGTCCTACTCTTTAGGGCTCTTTCCGAGCAGATGAAAAATAGCATTTGTCAAACCCGTCCAACCAAGGCGAATCTTTTTCTCTCTCCTCCAATTGCACTTACGTCCCTTCTTCCCAAGGTTACGGAAACGCTGATAAACCGTCAACTCATGAACACGGAATGTTCTCAATGACCGACAGTATGTTTTTCGTAGGAACAGGCCCAGTGGTAATCTGATGCTCTCACCAAAAAGTGAAATCAAAGCGCACATCAATCTCGCGAAAGCAATATAATTGCTCTTGATATTTCTAAGGCAATTGACACTGTTTGGCACCATACCTAGTCTTCAATGAATTAGAAATTACCTTCAGGAAAGTTCAATTCAAGTTGTCTTGGTTTGTTCCAAGTCTAACATTCACAAAATAAATGCTGGTGCTCCCCAGGGTCCCATTCTGCCCCCGACATTCCTTTTAATTTTCATTAATGATCTCTTGTCTGTTACTTCTAATCCAATATTCTCCCTTGCCGACGATTGTACTCTCTGCGTATTTCATATTTGTTCCCGGACTCACGTCCCTGCTCTTAGGCTACAGAACGAGAACGACAGGGTAACATATGTTAGGCACATTAATTTCCGATATTACGAGTAACAGCAGAATCAATTGGGGAACTATTAACAGAATGGAACTAACTGCTTTCAAAACTCAATGCTGTTTGCTGTCGTTAAAGCATCGTAAAAATCAGAAAAACTTTCCATTCTCGGTATGGGTTGGAACGAACACATATTCGATGTTTTTTTTTAAGCGATGTAAGAAACATTTCACCCTCTCTGACCTGGCCTCAACTTTAGTACAATGCCCACATCTGGTCAGGTGCCCCTAAGATCTCTTTGCACTTGCTAGATAGGATTCAAAATCGTGCGATAAAACTTATAGGCGATGGCAATATTGACTATTCGACACATTCGAAAACCGACGTTACGTCTCCTGTCTCACCCTGATGTATCGCTATTTTCACCACCAGTGCGCCACCGAAATTTTTAGTATCATTTGGCCCCTTCAAACTTTTAGCCATAACACCCGTCTCATTGTGAATGCTCATCAGTACACCGTCTTGATTCCTCCCCAAGCTTATGGATTATGAAATTCCCACTGAGCTCTTTATTTCCTAGTCACTATAACTTGCAAACATTCAAAACCAATGCACGATATCTCTTTTTTTTCCCTCGATTACTTCCTTTCATCCGCGCTATGTGCACACATCTTAGGGGATTACGAGTATTAAAAAAAATAATAAAAAATGCACGAAGTATGCTACCCTTAACTTAATTCTCTATCTCTCAAGTATCTCAAGTAGCATTCCGTAGAGTCAAATAGATTTATTTTGTTGTATGTGTCGTGTGAGGTAACGTACTAAGTTTTTGATATCGTGTCGGCTTAGATTAAGACATCTATGGACATGTTTATTGAAGGGCAGGATGACTCGTTTGGCCTTTCTTAGACCTGACCTATTTTCTCAATAAGAGATGTATCTCAAATGCTCTCAGCTATTAATATTGCCTGTTTTAGGAGTACAGCGAAGAGTTCAAGTCCATTAAAGGGAGTTTTTGAGTCCTTTCTGGCCAGTTCGTCGGCCTTTTCATTCCTGTTAATTCCCCCATGAGCAGAAACTTACCAGAGTTTGGTCTTGTTCCTGGAGCTTAGTTTGTGGAGGGTTTTGAAGCAGTACGTGATTGATTTAGAGTCCCTGGTGTGTGAGCTAAAGGCATTTATAGCAGCTTAACTGTCCGTGAATGTACCTTTGATACCAGAGTTGTAAATATGGTTGGCACATACTATACTTGAATGGCGTGGAGTTCTGCTTGGAATACACTAGGACTTTTGCCCATAGTTATAGTTATATTTAGGTTTGATACGTGTATTACAGCTCCCACTCCCGATTCCATTTTAGAACCATCCGCATACCAGTTAACGCCATTTTGCTGTTTGGTGGTTTATTACTAACCAATGCTTCTTTGCTGGGAATTTCTGTGAAGAAGCCTTTATTGAAGCATAATGTTCTTTGAAGGCGGTCTGTTACCGCGCAGATCATATCAAGTTCCTGTATTTCCGAAAATAGGGTTCTTAGTTCCGAGTGATCGCTAAGAATCAACTCTTTAATTTGTATCAGACTTGATGTGCTGCGTACTGCCTCCACTTTGTAGGGGGTTAGTTTTATTATTGCTTCTATCGCAGTTGTGGGGTCCAAAAGGCTATGATGTGCCTGACCAGTTTCGGTGAGGGATCTATAGAGAGATCCCCCATATTCTGCCATACATTCGACGGTGGACCCTCAAAAGCATTGGTTGCTTTAGGTATTTTGTTGTTTAACTAAGAGTTTCAGTTGAGTCTTTTGTCTATGATTATTCCCAGATGTTTGACCTCGTCGGAGTATTCAACGATTGTGTCGATAAATGAAACTCTACCTATGTTTATGTTTCTCCTTGTAGTGAAAGGAACTATGACAGTCTTAATTGGGTTTACGGAAAGATTATCTCTGGTGCACCATTCTAAGACTGTCTTAATGGCGTTTTGCATACGTGCAGTGACTTAGTTAGCCTAAATTGCTTAGCAGATCATCTATGACCAATAACCACAAGAGGGGCGATAATATGCCTCCCTGCGGGCAGACCCTTACTGCTCATACTGATACTGAAGTCGGCCCTGATGAAGTGGTAATCATTCGGCTTTCAAGCAGCGCTTTGTCCGAGTTAATGGTTAATCGATGTTCCTTTGGAGCAAAGCATTTGTTATGACTTAAAGTCAAATCCAGTGTTTTCGAAAGAACGCTCTATGTCAATGAATACGCAAAGTGCAATTTCTTTACAGCGAAAGGAACTTTTGATTTCGGCTGTGGAAAAAAAGAGAAAAAGAGCTGGAAAATTTCGGTCTATGACTGGTGCTTGTATGGTTTAAATGGATTGATAGCCTACTTAACCTTATCCGGACTAAAGATTTTTCCGGATAAACTGTTGATTGTGCTGAGGTTTCTTGGAAGTGAAACCTCCGAAGACTACCTATAAGACATGTCAATTAGAAGACTCTGGAATTCAGTGTTTCCTCACGGTCTCGTGTCATTGTGCCATCTAGTTTGAATTACAATCCAAGGCAATTTGATTGATATTGGGAGAGAACTTTATGGAGTCATGTTACCACAGGAAGTTCCTCGAGTCTCTCTCAGTAAAAATGCCAAGAGGCTCTCTTTGATGTTCGAAACTCTCGATTGTAGAAAGTTAAAAGGGGTCTATACTCTTCCAAAATGTCGATGCGTTTGGCTATGTTGAAAAGCTTCCTTCACTCCGATGCCGACGCCGATGCACATACGAATCTATGAAGCTCCGTTGTGGTGCTCAATTAATCCATTGTTATTATTCCATTGGAACATGCGTTGGAAAGCTACTGTCATTGTACGTCATTTCAGTAGATTTCATTCATTTAAAGGGTAAACAACAATTTTTTTTTTTCCACTCAAATATGTCGAACTTCGTTCCTGAAAAAGTGTTTTTGCGGGGAGTTCTTCTTCATTACTTTAATATGAAGAAAACTGTTGCCGAAAGTCATCGTATTTTGGTGGAAGTTTATGGTGAACATGCGCTAGCTGAGCGAACGTGCCAAAAGTGGCTTGAACGATTTAAAAGTGGTGACTTTGGCTTGGAAGACGATGAACTAGAAGCACTACTCTATGAAGATTGTTTCCAAACACAAGAAGAGCTCGCAGAATCCTTGGGTGTCACTCAAGCAGCCATTTCAAAACGTTTAAAAGCAGCTGGATATATTCAAAAGCAAGGAAATTGAGTTCCACATGAACTCAAGCCGAGAGACGTCGAAAGGCGGTGCTGCTGGAGCGCCACAGAAGGAAGTCATTTTTGCATCGAATTGTTACTGGTGGTGAAAAATGGATTAATTATAACAACCCCAAGCGCAAAGCCGAATACCCATGGTGCTAAGGTAATGCTCTGTATTTGGTGGGATCAGATGGGTGTGCTATATTATGAGCTGCTAAGACCGGGTGAAACTATCAATGGACAACGCTACCGAACACAAATAATCCGTTTGAAGAGAGCAGTAGCCGAAAAACGCCCGGAATATGCGACCAGACACGAGGCAATAATTTTCCATCATGACAAAGCTCGGCCCCACGTTGCTATTCCGGTTAAGAACTATTTGCAAAACAGTGGACGTAAGTCTTACCCCACCTTAGGTCTTAGCCCAGACCTTGTCCCTTCTGACTACCATCTGTTCCGGTCGATGCAGAACGCTCTCACATCAGAGCAGAATATCAAAAATTGGCTTGATTCATTCTTGACTGCCAAGCCGGCGCAGTTCTTTTGGGATGGGATCCACAAATTGTCAGAAAGGTGGGAAAAAGTCATAGCTTCAGATGGGCTTTGAATAATACTATTGTACATGTTTTCCTTAAATAAACGTTCAAATTTTTAAAAATAGATATAAATTTTCTATTAAAGCTATCTTTTATTCCATCGTCCTGTCCCTCATCTTTACCACCTCTCTTTTTCCTTTCTCGTCCTTTCTTTCTTCTTATCACGCTCACATAATTAATATTGCTTAATTATTTTATATGCATGATGTGTAATTATGTATCTTATTTTCGTATCTCATAGACGATACCATAAAACGAGCCTTCGACAGTATGATACCCCAGTATCAACACACTTATAATAAAGATACATATTATTCCGGAAAGCAAACCTTGACGCACTGCAGCAGCACAAAAATTGACAGCTGTTGAGAATAAATGTCTTGTGCAGACAGTTTACAGACAGAACTAACCGTACCCTCCGGGCTAGAACAATTAAATTTTAGAGGAAAGATTAAAGCGACGTTTAGTGTCATAAGATGACTTGAGCGACGCATTGTACAATACAATCAACAAATATTGCTAACAGCAGATGTTGATGATGACAATTTTTTTGTAATCGAGAATCGGCTAGAGAAGGAGAGATTTTCTAGGAAGAATACAAAGCAAATGATGTTGTGTGGGATCCTTTTGCACAAATACTTTCTTCTTAATGATATTTGGAGCTGCCGATTCGAGAACCGATTCCACCATTTCCCACTAGAAGTGGCGGTTAAATAGGTTTAATAATGTTATGAATAATGCGTACAATTCATTGCATTGGAAAGCAGCAGTCGTGTATCAAAGTCGAATCAAACTAACCCCTTAGGTTAGTCTCATGTTTGATCTTCTAAAAATGGATTTTTTTTTTTTGCATAATTTTAATAAGTTTTTTATAAGTTAGGAATACCAGGTGTACCGGTATGAAGGGCCAACATTTTTTTTTGTTTGGTTGCTATGACACCTGTCAAACATGTTTAGTATAGATCAAGTCATTGAGCAAACAACATCATATATTTTCATCGTGTTAAAAGTGTCGAATTCTGTACCAGAAAATGATGACTTATTGATGATGAAATGATGAATTATTATTTTTTTGTTTTCATTTGAAGAAAAATGCATCGAATGCTTGTCGAAGAATATGGTGATCATGCTCTATCAGGAAAAAATGCAAAAGATGATTTCAACGGTTCAGAGATAACGATTTTGATATGAGATTTGAAGAACGTGGAAAACCACTTAAAAAGTTTGAAGACGCCGAATTGTAAACAACATTGAATGAAGATGACACTTTGAGTCAGAAACAAATGGCAGAAATGTTAAATGTTGCACAACAAACAATTTTTGACCGTTTAAAAGTTATGGGAAAGATCCAAAAGTCTGGAAAATGGGTGCCACATGAATTGAATGAAAGACAGATGGAAATCTGGAAAACCACTTGTGAAACCACGATAAAAAAAAATCAGTTTTTTATCGAATTGTTACTGGCGATGACAAATGGATTTATTTTCTGAATCCTAAACGGAAAAAATCATGGGTTAATCTGGAACAACCGGACTGTAAAACCAGATCGATTCGGCAAGAAGACAATGCTGTGTGTCTGATGGGACCAGAAAGTTGTGGCGCACCACGATCATCTAAAACCTGGCGAAACCCTTAATACAGATCATTACCGACAACAAATGACCAATTTAAACCATTCATTGAACGAAAAACGACCAGAATGGGCCAAAAGGTAATTTTGCTCCATGACAATGCACCTGAAAACATAGCAAAACTGGTTCAGGATACAACCAAAGCACTTGTCTCCTTTGAACTACCATTTGTTTTCATCCCACGAGGAAATCGAAAATTGGGTGATTTTTTGGTTTGCTTCAAAAGACGAACAGTTTTATTGGCGTGGAATTCATAGATTGCCTGAAAGATTTGAAAGATATGTAGCTAGCAATGGCCAATACTTTGAATAAAATATTTTTTTACTTCCACATTAAAAATTAGTGTTTTATTTTCATACCGGTTCACCTGGTATACTGTGAAAATTTTAGACCTATACACTAAGTCATTTTCAAGTTACAGCAACGGCTGAAATTTAAAGACACTATTCTACACATGAATTGTTCTGTCCGGTACCAAAATTAAATTTTTATACTCACTTTTTTTATCTCGACTTTAAACCGAAAAACAGTCGACTTTTGAAAAAAAAATTTACAATGCCGCCATTTTGTTATTTTTTACTCAAATCCTTTAAATCTGCTACGGAACAGAATGACAACCCTACTGTATTATAATCTTTTTGGAATTTTGATTTCAGATGATTACAAAAGGAGCAATCAAGGGGGCTAGCCACCTACTCATTTTTTGAAGAGACCTACTTTACCTCACCAAAATGACGTTAAATATATTTTTTTTTTTATTTCGCAAAGATTTTTTTGTACAATATATATGAATAGCTAAATAATAACATATAATTATCATTAGATTGTATTTTATTTTCCGCAATAAAAAAAATCCTAAAAACCTTCAAAATTCAAACTCGGACATGAGACTACCCCCTTAAAAGAGATAAACAAATGTCCAATCAGGTCGATAAGTCTCCCTCCGAATATGAGCAAGGTATTCGAAAAGGTAATTAATAATATTACGGTTGTCAAATATCAATACGATAATTGACAATTATCAAATAATTTGTTGACTCAGTATTATTGTGATCAATTATCAAAATTTTTGATCAGCCGTGAATTTTTAGTGAATTTTAAATCCATTGTGAATAGTTCTGTTGATAAATATGGTATTATGTTTGTCAAAAAAAATTGACATCTATCAAAATTTGAGTCAATGAAAAAAACCTCGTTGATAGATTTTTTTTTTATAATACCGCGCGCGCACCAAGGAAATATGAATACCCTTTTACTAGCTTTTTCTCCTGGTCGCGGTGGGGGGGGGGGGTGTAGAAGTTTGAAACTTAAGTGTATTAGGTTTCGATATTTTTCCCAGACGTGGTTGTCAAACTGGATGGGACGATCTAGTACATCTTCAACCAGTGGGTCTTAAGTACGTGCTAGTTGTTAGTTCGTTACATCTAGCCCAGCCAGCAACCACTCCAACATTAGTGTTCTGCCTTCATGTCAGAGTTTACGCCGACGGGATTTTCATATAACTATAGGGTTTTCCAATAGCGACTTGACAACTTTGAATTTAATTTGTGAACGCACTCTTTCACTAATCATCAAACTGTCACTGTCAATTTATTCAGTAAACTCAACATTTTCATCATGGTAAGGTACACTAACGATCAACGTCTGCAAATTATAAAAATATTCTACAGGTATTCGGAGTCGGTGACTGCAACTTTAAGAGCGTTAACTCTAATTTTCGGTCGTAATTCTCGACTTAGTTGATAGGCAATAACAAGTTTAGTGCAAAAATTTGAGTCTACATATTCGTTGTGTGATGTTGCCGTGTCAGTGAGACAACGTGTTGGTCGAAGTGTCGAAAATATCGCTGCCGTTCAGACGTCCGTAGCAAACGATCCAAATCAGTCAATTCCACGGCGTTCTCAAGAATTGGGCATCGCTCAGACCACATTATGGCGTATTTTGCGTAAGGATCTTGGTTTACACCCATACAAGATCAAGCTGACTCAAGAATTGAAGCCGATGGACCATTTGAAGCGACGTACGTTCTTTAAAAAAAAAAAAGTTGTTAAGTCGTTATTAGAAAACCCTATATATGTGCTAGCCATGGTGTAGTGGTATATGCATAGACTCCTCAAGCAGAGGGTCATGGGTTCGAATCCCGTGCGAGGCAATTCTGTGAAAAAGTCTTTTCATAGAATTTGTATGTATAGGGTTTTCTAATAACGACTTGACAACTTTTTTTGAAATAAAAGGCAAACCATTTGAGATATTTCAAAAACTTTATTATTGGCTTGAAGTACAATCAAAATATTTATGAATGGAACTCGACTTCGTTCATATGGCCAACGCGGGCACGTTTGCAGCGGTCGATTCTTTGGACCCAATTTTCAACGACTCTGCCACACATTTCGGCTGAAACGGCCGCTATTTCGCTTTCAATGTTGGCTCTGAGCTCTTCCAACTTCGTCGGCGTGTTGGCATAAGCCAATGACTTAACGTAGCCCCACAGAAAATAGTCAAGCGACGTTAAATCGCACGAACGAGGCGGCCAATCGACTGGCCCATATCTTGAGATAACACGCTCACTATACTTACTCTTCAATAAATCGATTGTAGCGTGTGCTGTGTGGCTTGTGACACACAATTGGTTTGGCCAATTCGGGCCAAAACTAATCGATGATCATGGCGCGATAACGCTGACCATTCACAGTAACGTGACGATCTTTATCGTTGACTAAAAAATATGGCCCAATAACGTCGCCGGCATGCAAACCGCACCAAACAGTTATTTTTTGTGGATGAAGTGGTGATTCATGAAGCACATGTGGGTTTTCACCCGACCAATAACGCATATTTTGCTTATTGACGAACCCATTGAGCCAAAAAATGAACTTCGTCACTGAAGATGATTTTGCGACTCCGAATACCTGTAGAAAATTTTTATAATTTGCAGACGTTGCTCGTAAGTGTGCTTTATCATGATGAAAATGTTAAGGTTACTGAATAAATTGACAGTGACAGTTCGATGATTTGTGAAAGAGTGCGTTCACAAATACTAAATTCAAAGTTGTCAAGTCCCTATTGGAAAACCCTATATAAATAAATACGTTTTTTTTATGTGAACTTTGTTTAATATAAAATATCAAAATAGGAACTATTTTTTGAAGTTAATGTTGAAGAGGAAGATATTTTAAAGCATGCGAAAATACGGAGAAAATTACGAGATGTCTCAAACCCATTGGATTTGGAAGAACATGTGTAAGTATGTAATCTTTTTACAAATTTGAACTAATGTGTTTCGGTTCTCGCTTTTTGCAGAATTTTCGAATTCCGAAAGAAGCCTTCTTACATATACTTGCTGATATTGAAGGCAAGCTAAAACCATTGAAGAGACAGCAATCCATCCCAAATGTGCTTAAATTAGCAGCTGCATTAAGATTCTGTGCACAAGCAAGTTATCACCTCAGCGTTGGAAATGATTTCAGTATTAGTATGGCACAGCCAACAGTATCGGTTGTCCTCAATGAAGTAATAACCGTCTTAGAAAGGTATATTTGTCAAAAATGGATAAAATTCGAGTATACACAAGAGGACGCAGAATCCCAAATACAGTAGGTGCTGTAGATGGAACTCACATAAAAATCCTTGGACCGAATAAAAATTTTGCGGCATGTGTACTACAAAAGGAAGGGGTTTTATAGTATAAATGCGATGCTTGTAAGTTTTTTTTTTTTTCAGACAGCTAACAATTTGATTTCAATTTCACCTTTCAGAAATTGAAGTCAGAAGATGATTTTCGTGATGGACGAACTAACCTTCGTATCCTTGGTAAAAATTATCAGTTATGTTGTTTTGTGAACGCGTGTTTGATAAATGTTTTAGGAGACGGAGGATACCCCCTATCACCGTATTTGATAACTCTTTACAGGCTACGTTCAATAGAAAGCATGCACAGGGTCAAAATATTGTTGAACGAACGATTGGGGTATTGAAAAGCAGGTTTAGATGTTTGTTACAAGCACGAGAACTAAATTACACCCAAGAAAGAACTACTAAAATTATAAATGTATGTGCAGCTCTTCATAATATTTGTATTAAATATAAAATGGAAAATCCTGAAATTGAAGAAGCAGAAGCTTACAACTTTTTTCCAAAAGATTACTTAGGCGATTCTTAAAATACAACATTCAATGAAGGCAGTCGAATAAGAGATTCGATTGCAAGATTTATGTAAAAACAAAACCATTTCATTTCCAATAAATTAATTTATTAAAAATTAATAACTGACTTATGAATAAAAAATCAACAAAAACAAATCAAAATAATTCAATAAACAAAACTTATAAGCATAACCATACCCATAAGTAGGTACAAAATTCTTTAGTTCATAGCTTATCATAAGCGGAAGTATAAAAGTTGGAATATTTTCCTGAAGCATGTTAATCAAACTCGATAACAATCTTTCATTTTTTCAATTTCTCAAAGTTCAATTTTTAATTTTAATTTGGCGTTTCTATAATTGTTTTATTCTTTATGTTTTCTTTTTTCTCCATTTTTCGCATTGAATTATATTTTTCTTTTTTGAGATTGTATGTTTTTTTTTTGTATAATATTTTATATATTATACTTTTGCAAAGTATTGCCCATCTGAAGCTATGACTTTTTCCCATCTTTCTGGTAATTTGTGGATCCCATCCCAAAAGAACTGCGCCGGCTTGGCACCCAAGAATGAATCAAGCCAATTTTTGATATTCTGCTCTGATGTAAACCGTATTTCAGTGAGGGCGTTCTGCATCGACCGGAACAAATGGTAGTCAGAAGGGGCAAGGTCAGAGCTATAAATCGGGTGGAGTAAAACTTCCCAACCACTGTTTTCCAAATAGTTCTTAACCGGAATAGCAACGTGGGGCCCAGCGTTGTCATGATGGAAAATTATTGCCTCGTGTCTGGTCGCATATTCCGGGCGTTTTTCGGCTACTGCTCTCTTCAAACGGATTATTTGTGTTCGGTAGGTTTGTCCATTGATGGTTTTACCCGGTTTTAGCAGCTCATAATACATCACACCCATCTGATCCCACTAAATACAAAGCATTACCTTAGCGCCATGGGTATTCGGCTTTGCCGTTGATTTGGCTGGTTGGCCGGGTTTTACATATGATTTTTTGCGCTTGAGGTTGTCGTAATGGAACCATTTTTCATCACCAGTAACAATCCGATGCAAAAATGACTTCCTTTTGTGGGGTTCCAGCAGAATTTCGGACATGCAAAACCGCCTTTAGACGTCTCTCGGCTTGAGTTCATGTGGAACCCAATTTCTTTGCTTTTGAATATATCCAGCTGCTTTTAAACGTTTTGAAATGGCTTCTTGAGTGAAACCCAAAGATTCTGCGAGCTCTTCTTGTGTTTGGCAACAATCTTCATAGAGTAACGCTTCCAGTTCTTCATCTTCAAACTTTTTTGGCTGCCCAGGACGTACATCGTCTTCGAATCACCACTTTTAAATCGTGCAAACCACTTTTGGCACGGTCGCTCAGCTAGCGCGTGTTCACCATAAACTTCCACCAAAACACGATGACTTTCGGCAGCAGTTTTCTTCATATTAAAGTAATGAAGAAGAACTCCCCGCAAAAACACTTCTTCAGGCACAAAGATCGACATATTTGAGTGAAAAAAAAAATATTGTTGTTCATTCTTCAAATGAATGACATGTACTGAAATGGAATTAGGGTTTGCTGTAAAGGTAAGCCTTAGAGCCTCAGGTCGTGCACCGGCCTCTTAGCTGCTAGGACACGTATTGTGTTCGCCTAAAAGTGCAACTAGAAACAAAAAAGCTTATGAAACACAGGAAATAAAACAAAAAGTAAAGATGTTAGGGGAAGAAGCCCTTTCGAAACTCGTAGAAGCAAAATTAACGAGACATCAGTACAATGTCATTAAAAGCAAAGATCCTGAAAAGTTTCCTTCATATAAAGTAATTCAAAATGCCAAAAAATACTGTTATCCAGAAGGAATCAAAGTATCTTCATTTTCCGCTGAAGTTTCTCTTCAGGCACTTATGAACCACACCACTGAACGCTTGATAAAATCTCAAAAATGTTTAATCATGGAATTAAATAACAATCAGCTAAACAAGTAAGAGTTGTTATCAAAGTGGGGCTTCGACGGAAGTTCAGGCCATCGTTCATATAAATAAAAATATATTGGAATGAAAGCAAATGGTTCCAGTGTTTTTATTATTTCAACCAACTTCAGACTGCAATAATTTCCAAGCCGTTCATAACAGTGAGCTCAAATTTTGACACATGACAGATAATTTTATTATTTTAATCAATTTGCGATTCAGTTGTGTTGAAAAATTTTTATCCGCGATGGAATTCAAACGTGATAGTGTGATTGCTTTATATTTGACTGGAAAACCACAAGTAGCTATCGTTAGAGCCCTCCAGCACCTCAACGTGAATAAATCATTTGTGTCTCGAACCATAGCTCGTTACCGTGATACTGGCAGCGTTGGAAAATGCTATGGAGGTGGTCATAAAAAAACAGCAACATCGGCAGAAATGGTTCGGTAAGTGAAGGCTCGAATTGAGCGAAATCCGCGTCGAAGTGGAAGAAAAATGGCTCGTGAGCTCAACATATCGTTAGAACGGATGCAACACATACTGAAAACTGAGCTTGGACTCAAGCCATTGAAGTTCCAAAAAGCACACGATCTTACTCCACAACAGAAAAAAGTTAGAATCGAAAGAGCGAAGGAGTTGCTACATTTGCACGAAAGTGGTGAGTTGCCGATTTTTTTTTTTTCTGATGATTCGCTATTTATTAAAGAACAATATGTCAACAAACAAAATGACCAAGTCTACTTGCCAGAGAGGTCCTTCGAAAATGTACACCTTCGGACGGCTACCAGAAAGCAGGCGGCACCGACGGTGATGATTTGGGGAGCCATAAACGCCGATGGTCGCTCTCCGCTCGTATTGTTGGACCGTGGCTTCAAAATTAATGCAATCGTATACCGTGAAACTGTCTTAGAGACAGTATTGAAGCAAACAATCAATGCTCCACACTTCATTTCTTCGACGCAATGGATTGCAAATTCTCCGGATGCAAATCCGTTGAATTTCTCTGTCTGAGGTATTTTGAAGGCGAAGGCTGGCACTAAAAAATACTAAAGTTTGGACCACCTCAAACAAGCACTTCGCCGGGAATGGGCCAAAATACCGCAGAGTCACTTGCGGGCATGCGATGCTTTCTTCGGCCATTATACGCGCCAAAGGTGGACATGTTGAAAACTACTGATACAATTTGAAAATTGATGTATTTTCCAACATTGTTTGCTTTGACACAATAAAATTTATCAAAAAATAAAAAAAAATTATAGCATTTTAAAAAGTTGCAGTTCGAGTCAGTCACCCTGTATATAGACGAGATTCTAGGTATTATGATCTCAAAATAAGGAAATAATAATAGAAAAACTGTAGTAAAATACAATAAGTATCAGTATCAATTATAACATGAAAGGAATGAAGCCGAAAAGGGAAAATGAAGAGGAGAGTGCAAGAAGAAAGCTAGGTAAAAAATCAAAATATTAAAAGAAGAACAATGTGGAACAATGTGAAAATGTAAGTAAAACATAAATGTAAGAAAATATTACTTTAAGACATAGCTTGTAGTAGTGTTTCAACTTCAGATTGTGAAAGTAACGAAGCTTTAAGTTTTTTTAGGAATTGATTTCCATATGACACCAGATTGGATATATGTAAATATTAGATGGCAGTTTGTTAAAAATACCATATAAGGGGCTATTGTCAGTAAGTCAGCAAACGTCGATTGTGCTCCTTATTAACCCTAGGAACATCAACTGTAGATCCATTTCTCAGGGAAAACTATCCATTTCTTCTAAAGTAAATATAACCACTTCTAACAAGAAATACTTTAAGTGATTTGTAAATAAAAAGGTAACGAAGTGGTGGTATTTTTGCTGATTGAAAAGGAAGCGAGCGCTCAAATCTGTTTTTACATAGCAATAACCAAATAATTTTTTTTCTGTGCTGCAATAATAGGATTCAGATTATTTATGTAGGCACAACCTCAACATGCAATACCATACTCAAGCCGTGATTGAACCAATGCGTAGTAGATAACTGAAAATAATCTCGATGGCACAAGTTTCCGCAAGTGAAACGGAATAACCACCGTGTGACGCTTCCATTATTCCGATTTGAGTTGTTTAGTTGGTACATCTGTTGTTGATATTCCCTCTAAATCTTAGCGTCATAGCTTGACATTTGCAAAAGTTACGTAGCCAAGAGTACATCTGTCTCTGTGTGTGTTGGCGATTTTTTACAATTTTAGAAATGGATATAAATTTGCAACAACGAACTTGTATTAAATTTTGCGTAAAAAACGGATTCAATGGTGCGCGAACTTTGGAAATGTTGGAAAAGTGTTTCGGCAACGATTCTCTTAAGAAAACGGTCGTTTACTAGTGGCACGAGCGGTTCAAAAGTGGCCGTGAGTCAATCGAAAATGATGAACGCAGTGGCAGACCATCGACATTAAAAACCGACGAAAATATTGATGAAGTAAAAGAAATGTTGATCAATACCCGCAAATTAACCATCAGAGAGATAGCGGAGGACTTGAACATTTCCTATGGATCCGTCCAAGACATTTTGGTTAATGATTTGGGTTTCCGTCGGGTAGCAACAAAGTTGGTACAAAAGACCTCAATTTCATGCAAAGTAGAGACGTGTTGACGTCACAAAAGAGATGATTTGCGAGGCTGAATCCGATCACACATTCATCGAAAGAATCATTACTGGAGACGAGACGTGGGTTTATGAGTACGACACGCAGTCCAGACATCAGGCAAGTGAATGGCGTTCCCCAAATGAGCCGAGACCAAAAAAAACCACGTCGTTTTCAGTCAAAAAAGAAGGCAATGCTCACGATTTTCATGGATTACAACGGTGTAATGCATCATAAATTTTTGCCAGAAGGCCAGACAGTAAGCAAAGGGTATTATTTGCGTTTGCGTGAACCAATTTGCCGAAATAGACCAGAAGTGTGGGCAGAAAACTCGTGGATTTTGCACCATGATAACGCACCGTCGCACAGTACCATCATTTTTCGTAATTTTTTGTGGAAAAATGCAACAAATACCATCCAACAGCCACCCAATTCATCTGATTTGGCTCCCTGTGACTTCTTTCTGTTTAATGGAGTTAAAAAACCACTTCGGGGAATGCCGAGAGGAAGTAATGGAAAAATCGTAGGAACCACTGATGGACATACCGAAAACCGAATATAAAAAATGTTTCGAGGATTGGATCAAGCACTGGAATATGTTAAGTGTGTTGCAGTCGATGGGGATCACTTTGAAGGTGACAACATAGATTTAGATGAATAAATTCGTATTTTTAATTTTCTGAATAAATTCCGATATCAAGGTGGTGTATAGTATTTTTTTTAAGGACACTATGTGACTTCCAGTTTAATTTGTTATCTATTATGATCCCATGATACTTAAACTCCTTCACGAATTCAAGGTCGAAGAACTTATTTGTGCAATTCAGTACTAAATTTGATTGGAACAAGGAAAAACACAACGCCTTAGGCTTACTGCTTAGTATCCGTTGATGGTAATTGAGCCAGATAATAAGCAAATGTAAATCAGTGCTCATTTTGTCTCGAATTGTAATTGAAGATTTTTTTGCGTATAAAAGTAAAAGATCGTCTGCATAACCAATTATATGTCCATTGACAGGTAGAGAAAATAAGAAATTAATGTTGATAAAGAAAAGGATAGGTCCTAGAACTGACCCCTGTGGGGCACCAGTATTTGGGCAGTTAATTGCTTACAACACCTCATATTCTAACGCGCTGTTTTCGATTAAACAAGTATGACTTAAACCATTCAGATATATTGCCTCTAAAACTAGCGTGGCTTAGTTTTTGGATTAATAGATCATGGTTAACTACTATAAGTCAAAGGCTTTTGTTAAATCAAGAAAAAGTCCAGCTGTTTTTTTTTTTTTTTTTTTTTTGATTATAGTCTAATGCATTGTTAATTCTCTTTATGCACTTAACTTTCATAAAGCCAAATTGCAACTTATTAAAAAAAATCTGGGTTTTTCAAGAAAGTTAAGCATTTTGCTAACTATTACCCGATAACAGGCATATTGGCCTATATGCCTTTTTTAAAGATCGAATAATTAACGAGGTTTTAAGGCAACCAGAAAGCTTTGATTAATCATATACTAATGCCATCTATCCTACTTGAGTTTTTAGTTTTCAGGGTGTTAATAATAGCAAGAACTTCCGAATTACTAATAGACCTGAAAAAGAAAGATTGTCGACTCGTTTTATCACGTAAATATCTTTTAATACTTTCATTTAATTGAATACAAATATTAGGTTTGAATTTTTCAACGTTTTTCAACAAACATCTGAAAAAATTACATAAATTGGCATCCTCTCGGGCATTTTGGAAGAGCTTGTGTCTTTACTTGAAGCAGACTCATCGTATGCCACTGTCAATATTTCAAGTATTTTAGAGCACTTGATTTCATTTTTTACACAAAATTTGATGCAAGTTCTATCCTCCATGTTTGACAATAATTGAAAATCGCCTAACATATCAGAATACATCTAACCTTTCTATCTATCAAAAACTGACTAAGTACGCTATATAGAATACTTGAAACCGTAAAAATATATGTAGAAAATATGTACCAACACAGCAACGACTTCTTGGAATATTATCCGAAAAGCCGTAGAAAATTGGGTCCAGTGAATCAGCTCATGAAAGCGGTTCCCTGGATGACATTTGAATGATGTCATCCTTCATCAGTTAACGTATCTATTATATATTAATCCCAAATAGATACTACAAATGTCAAACCTTAAACAAACGTCAAAGTTCTTAAGTTAATCGGTTTCAATGGATATGACACGTAAGACGATTGGACACTATCACTCTGACACCGACTTTTTTCGAATCCATTCCGGAAAGACTACGTGGTAAAGTAAGACATTGATTTAGGTGGCGCACTCAAGTTTAAAGGTGCCAACTTGGCATTTCCAACTGGAGGTGGTTAGTACAAAATCACCCCAACCCTCAATACACCAAGACAATAGTTGAAAATGATCAAAATGGTTGAGTTGTTCAATAATTATGTTAGCTACAGGATGGACTGCCACGAATGAAAGATACTGAATTCCAGTTACAAATAAAACCTAAAGGGAACTACTTACCGATGAATTCCCGACAGAAGGCACTATATCCGATTTGCATTAACCCTAAAAAGCAACCAACCATATATGGTTTCGATTCTTACTCTAAAAACATTAACCTCAGCATCGCCATCAGCTGCAAATTAGTATATGCAAGTTAGTTCCAACTCTGATTAGGTAACGTTTATTCACACAATTTTCCAGTGCATCACCAAAAATTCAGCTGTTTCCACGAAATGAAAATTAAAATCATAAAGAATTGCACCAAAAAAGCAATGGATATATGGTATATGCACCCGAACAAATAAATCTGAAGCTGATTTCGACTACAGGTAAGTAATTGTATTGTTTAACTGCCTGTGGACTACTGCCGGACACATATCCCATAGCAACTACAACTGGAGGACTCCATTTCTATTCGTATTTGCTCCCAATTAAATTAATCAAATGTTGACTAAAACAATACACAACAATGCGGCTAACTAAAATTCGATGAAAATTTCGTTGATTCAATCCCAATGAAACTAAATGAAAATAGAGAGAAAATATTCCGCAAAAATAGCGTATTTCCGTTAGACACGTATGTGTAGCTATTAACGCCGTTCTATTATTCAAAGTCCCCCGTACGAGTAAGCTATACCACTTAATGAAGGGTCTCACGGTTATGATGATTTTTATTTTTGTGTTTTACCGCTGGTGGTTGTTGATGGTTGTATTTCAAAAATGCTCTATTTATATACAAAATACATACCACATGGGGCAATGTATTCTAATCTTACATAGTCCCTTATGACAGCAGAAGTTGTCTGGATCACACGGCATACTGGACTGTGACACCTGGGATCAGTTGTCATTGCTCTTTTTGTTTTTCGTAGAAATGTGTGTTGCAAAAGTATTTTGATCTGTTACTCTATACGCTCTACTACAACTTTCAAGGGTAATTAGATATGACTGCTAATGACGTGGCTAATGATATCTTTTCTTGTGCGTCCCAAGTAAATTCGAAACGCACATGGTGTAACGCAGATTCTGCTCTACGAAATTTTTGCCTTCACAGAAACTAATCTCACCTCCAATATTAAGAATCATGAATTATTTTCCCAAGACTACGATTAACACCATGATAATGGTCTAGATAAAGTGGTCAATTTATATGATCGAGTCTAGATTCTTTTATAAATCGTCCATTGCATTCTTTGAATTTGCTTGCGCTGAAATTCCTATTTGCAAGCGCAACCTATATAACACATGGACTGAAAAGTCAGTTCCGTTTTATAGTAAAACAAAAAATTTTTGCAAAATTCAACTTTATTTATCAATATATAGGGTTTTCCAATAGGGACTTGACAACTTTGAATTTACTTTGTGAACGCACTCTTTCACTAATCATCAAACTGTCCCTGTCAATTTATTCAGTAAACTCAACATTTCCATCATGGTAAAGTACACTAACGAGCAACGTCTTCAAGCTATAAAAATTTTCCACAGATATTCGGAGTCGGTGACTGCAACTTTAAGAGCGTTAACTCCAATTTTCGGTCGTAATTCTCGCCCTAGTAGAAAGGCAATAACAAGTTTAGTGAAAAATTTTGAGTCTACATATTCGTTGTGTGATGTTGCCGTGTCATTGAGACAACGGGTTGGTCGAAGTGTCGAAAATATCGCTGCCGTTCAGACGTCCGTAGCAAACGATAAAAATCAGTCAATTCCACGGCGTTCTCAAGAATTTGGCATCACTCAGACCACATTATGGTGTATTTTGCGTAAGGATCTTGGTTTACCCCGTACAAGATCAAGCTGACTCAAGAATTGAAGCCGATGGACCATTTGAAGCGACGTACGTTCTCCGATTGGGTTCTGGAGAAGATGGGCCAAGATGATGAATTTCATCGCAAAATCATCTTCAGTGAAGAAGCTCATTTTTGGCTCAATGGGTTCGTCAATAAGCAAAATATGCATTATCGGTCGGGTGAAAACCCACATGTGCTTCATGAATCACCACTTCATCCACAACAGGATGGCGCCACAAGCCACACAGCACACGCTACAATTTATTTATTGAAGAGTAAGTATGGTGAGCGTGTTATCGAAACAATTTTTCAATCTTTCGATACCAGTTTTGTAGTACGATTTCGGTTTAGCCTCAAAATAGACCTCTGTTTCGGCGATTACTTCTTCATTGGTCTTAAATCTCTTTCCGGCGAGCATTCTTTTGAGGTCTGCGAATAGGAAATAGTCGCTGGGGGTTAAGTCTGGAGAATACAAATGCCATTCGGACGACATTTAGACATGGATGGTCGTTTTCATCGGAACATAACCAGAATAATGTTCCAGTACACACTCACACATGCTCTTTAATTTTTTTTTATTAATATTTGAAGATTTATGATGGACGACTTCAGTGTCATGACCTCCGGATTATGTCTGTCAAAAAAGTGCCTGTACAAGGTTTTTAGTCTCGACAGCAGTCTACCCTTGTGTCGGTGGGGTGCGTCAATAGTTGTATGTCTTTGAAATTTTTATAAGTATACGTGCTAAGAATATTTTGTCATCCGAGTGCTGCTTGTGAAGCTCGTCCAAAATCGGTTGTTGTACCAAAAAACATCAATGCTGTGGGGGAACTGTGTGGACAAGATCAACGTGAAGTTAAAACATACCTCAACATTATTTTCACTTGCATACATTTAATATTGCATGGACCTTTGTTTGCCAAAGAGGTTTATTCGCGTTGGATATCGTATAGTTTGACAAATGCTAAAAAAACGGGTCGTGTCGATTTGTCCAAAGAAATATTAAAAAATTTCGATCGCGGTGCTTCAAAACTCTATAAGGTCATGAGCGGTAGCTCCCAGGTCCAGGTAGCTCCCTCTTCGCGCCAAGTTGTAACCCAAACAGGACTATTGCAACCGTGACAATAATTCATGGTCTGATTACAAGAGACAAACTTCTTTGGGCGCTGCTTGGCATCAAAACCATACAAGTCTGCTGGTCCGGACGGTATATTTCCTGCCGATCTACAAAGGTCCTCAAATATTATCCTGCCTACGCTAGAGAGTATCAAGAGAAGCTGTGTAGAACTGATCCACATTCCACTATCATGTAGTTATCAATCCCAAAGCAGGAAAATGTTCAGACCTCAGGACCTCAGACCTATAAGTCTATCATCTTTCCTTTTGAAAACTCTAAAATGACTGATTGATATCCATATACGGCGGAAAAGGGTTTGCATTCACTGAATAGCGACATCGAATTATCCCTACAATATAGAGAGTGCACAATGGTTGTTTTTTTGGTCATAGAGGGCGCTTTTAACAACGTCAACACATCCGCAATCACGACTGCGCTGT
The DNA here is from genome assembly GCA_907269105.1 of Volucella inanis. Lineage (NCBI taxonomy): Eukaryota > Metazoa > Arthropoda > Insecta > Diptera > Syrphidae > Volucella > Volucella inanis. Next base: position 93,284,885 of record OU026154.1, read on the forward strand.
CAAATCTGCAGGTAGACGACTCATTTGGGGAGTTGATAAGTTCTATGCTAAATAGCAGAATAATCAAATCCAAACCGGGTAGGAATTTTGCTAAAGGATGTGTCAGCAGAGGTACGCCACAAGGTGGTGTACTTTCTACCTTCTCTGGAACTTAGAGGTTAATAAAATAATGATATACCTGGAAGCGGATGGTAGCAGGATGATTGCCTCACAGAGTCATCGATTTCACCATACCTGAACTTTGGTTTGACAAAGACTTTCATGTAAGCTTCCTCTCTAGATCCTTCTGGGGGGAGGATGCTTGAAAGATAAGTCAATCTACTTTTACACAGATGGATCTGAAACCGATAGCGGGGTTGGTGGCGGTTTTTTTCTCAGATCAGCTAAGCTAAGTCACTTTTTTTTTTCTTCCAAATCATTGTAGCTTGTTCGATTTAGGAAGCTCTATCCTAGCTGAAGAAGAACGTGACATTTGCAAAGGATATCCGCATTTTTCGGATAGTCAGGCTTCTATAAAGTACCTGAACTTAGTCTCATTATATTCTAAAACCACTCTTGAATGTCGATAAAGAAGGTGGTAGAGCAGCTCAACTTTTACCTTTGTTGGGTGTCGGGCCACAGAGACACTTCAGAAAATTGTAGGGCCTACGAACTCGCAAAAATTGGAACCAGTTTACCTATTTTAGCGGAAAAGGGTAGCATAGGTATAACAATCGCTACGTGCATATCAATATTAATAAAAAATAGATCTTAGGTTGACTGTTGGACCAACATGTCTAGCGACTAAATCGATCTGACCAAAGCTGGATCTTAATCGCTCTAAGAGTCTGATCCTTTTAAACAGAAAACATCTCAATGCCATCATAGACGTCATCGTTGGACACTCCCTTATAGGCAAACATGCAAGAAAGCTTCGCGCCTTTACAAACGATTTCCTTAGAAGCTGGATGGACGGAAAAGAGTAGAAGACAATCCTCCACTTTTTCTGTACATGTCCAACTCTATCCCAGAGAAGAAAACTTCACTTAGGAGCTTTCTTCTACAATAATTTAAATAATCTAAAGAATATAGACGTAAGCAGTCTCCTAGGCCTATGTGGGTTGGCCCTTTCCAACCGCCACTCTTACCTACCCTTCTTACCTGTAGTTTTGATGAACTGAAAGAATGGTTTGGGGTCGGAATTGATTGTTTGGTCCATTCGGCTTAAATATTTGTCATAAAGAGTTTGGCAAAGTACAGAGAAGTTTATTTGGGCAAACTGGTAGTAAAACAAATCGGCTTCGAAGCACGATTTTAGTTAAGTACTCGTATACCAGAACTTATTTCCCTTGTTACGAGTAGTTCGCAGCTCTACGGGTATATTATCACAGTCGTGAAGATATGGGATTCTTTTTGGGTAAAAAAAGGCACAGATTGAGAGAGACATTTGAAAATTATCGCAGAGAAATTTAAAATTGGCCATACTGAGGAAGTTGTTCAGTTTGGTGTAGTTTGCCCTATGAAAATTAAAACTGTACGAATACTCATAACAAAATGGATTAAGACCATTGTCGTACGAAAACGTAAGAAAAAGGGAAGGTAACTATCTAACTAAGAGAGATGTCTACTAACGACGCAGCTATCTATATCACTGGCGAATACTAGGTTGAGTTGTTTGCCAAACAACAGACCAGAGTCAGTAAGGCAGTCGTTGAAAAGATTTCTTTTATCAGATCTGGGATTTGTTGCAGTAAAGAAGGACTGGTCGGTTTGGGTCCATAGAAGCTTTGGTAGATTAAAATCGCCTAAAAAAAATAACAACATCGTTGGGATTAGCTGCATTAAAAATACAATATACCTGGTATACAGCTAGCTGATAACCTTGAGTTCGTTGAGAGGGACGAATATAGGACAAATAATACATGGGCTGAAAAGTCAATTCCGTTTCTAAGAGAGGGCACCACTTGAATTCAATCCATAAATTCAGTTAGTACCAACCTTCAAAAGATACGTGTATAAATTTGACAGACGATTAGTTCTCGAGATATAGCATTGTGAGTGAAGCAACTTTTGTTATTGTGAAAAAAAATGGATTCAAAGCAATTTCATGTGTTGATTTATCATTGCTTTTTGATGGGACAAAATTCAGCCGATGTAAAGAAATGGCTTGATAAGTGTTATCCGGACTCTCCACCATCCGAACGAACCATTCGCAAGTGGATTGAAAAATTTAAAAGTGGTCATACAAGCACCGAAGATGATGCACGCAGTGGACGTATAAAAGAGGCTGTTTCAGATGAAAACATCAAAAAAGTTCACAAAATGATTACGAATGACCGTAAAGTGAAGTTGATCGAGATAGCTGAGGCTCTGAAGATATCAAAAGAGCGTGTTGGATATATCATACACGAAGATTTGGACATGCGAAAGTTCTGTTCAAAGTGGGTGCTGCGTTTGCTCACAGTCGACCAAAAACAACAACGTTTTTTTTGCGCCGGTATGTGACAATGGATGAAACTTGGCTCCATCACTTCACACCAGAGTCAAGTCGGCAGTCAGCTGAGTGGCAAGCAAGCGACGAACCTCGTCCGAAACGACGAAAAACTCAACAGTCGGCTGGCAAGGTTATGGCATTCGTATTTTGGGATACACATGGAATAATTTTCATCGACTATCTCCAAAAGAGGCAGACTATCAACAGCGACTATTACATTGCGTTGTTGGAGCGCTTGAAGGACGAAATCGCAGAAAAATGGCCGCATTTGAAGAAAAAGAAAGTACTGTTTCATCAAGACAATGCACCTTGTCACAAGTCGTTGAAAACGATGGCAAAATTGAATGAATTGAATATGAATTGCTTCCCCACCCACCGTATTCTCCAGATTTAGCCCCCAGCGACTATTTCCTTTTCGCAGGCCTCAAAAGAATGCCCGCCGGAAAGAGATTTAAGACCGAGGAAGAAGTAATCGCCGAAACAGGGGCCTATGGTATCGAAAGACTGAAAAATCGTTTCAATCGGTGTATCGCCCTTGAAGGCAACTGTATTGATAAATAAAGTTGAATTTTGCAACTGATTTTTCAGCCCATGTGTTACGATAATAATTTTTATAATGAAATGAAATTTTTGTTGAGTACTCCGCAGTAGTTTATAAGTATTTCTATCTAATTTCCATCTGTTTATTGAATGCTTGAAAAAAGATATTAACAAAGAAAGAAAAACCAGTTAATTTTCTTATTTTTTTAAAATATTGGTTAACAAAATCAAACGATACATTTTTTATGTATGTGTATATAAGGTGTTTAGATATGCCACTTTTACCAAAAAATTATCAATACCGAGTTGCTCCTCCTTTGGCGGTTATAACCGCTTTTATTCTAGAAGGCATCGAGCTTATTAGAAGTTCAGTAATATCCCTTGAAATTTCAGTATTCCATACATGTTCCAGAACTTTTTTTTTACTCTCTGGTTCAGCCACCTTACGTTTCATTACATGCCACAAGTGTTCGATTGGGTTTAACTCAGGCGAATTAGCTGGCCAGTCTAGTATGGTAATTCCGAGGTCATCAAACGTTGTCTTGTCTTGTCTTGTTGTCTTATTGAAAGACTCTAGTTACTTATCTGTTTATTATTTATAAAGTAGACATCTAGAAGTTGATTTATGACACTTTACTTACGGATTTGGCGCTGTGGCAAGGTGTCTGCACCTTCATCTTGAAAAATGCACTTGTCAGTATACGAATGATGCTGTTCAATTGCTGGTACCAAAAATTCCCTTACTACTTCTTCATAGTTCCATTAACAAAGTGCAAAGGACCCAAAACGTAAAAAGAAAAACATCCCCAAACCATCTGGCTTTGAGGAAACTTCACTGTTTTGACTATGCACTCGTCCTTGAACCTTTCACCTGCTTACCGTCGTACGTATGGTAAATTGTCGGCACACAACAAATTAAATTTACTTTCATCGGACCATATCACACATCGCCAATCATCCTGCGTCCAATCTTCGTACTTTTTTGCCCACGTCAAGCGAGATTTTTTCTTTTTTGTAGTGAGGAGAGGTTTTTTCGCTAATCGTCTTCCATATAAACCTATCTCCCGTAGCCGTCGGCGTATTGTTTCGGCGCTTAGATCAACTTGATGAAATTCACTCAGCTCTGCTCTTATACGAACAGCACTTTTAAAGCGATCTTTCATGCTTATTCGTTGTAATACATTGTCCGTCTTCTGGGTTGTTTTACGTTTTCGTCCCGATTCTTTTTTCCTTTCCAGTGGATCCAAATTTTCTTTTTTTCTTCATCAGTCATACGATAGTTGAATGACAGCATCCTATTTTAACCGCAATCTCACGATAGCCAAGTCCTTCTTCGACTAAAGTCAATATTTGAACTTTTTCGTCCTGAGTCAGTTGATGATATTTACCAGAAATTTCACTTTTTTTAAGTTGTCACCGTCGCAACTCAATTCAAACTGATTTTTTTTTTTTGCACTGAATACGAGGCCGAACTCTGCTATGGGGAATACCCTTCATTAGTATGGGAAAAACCCTTACGATCTATTTAGGCAGTTTTTGAGAACTGATTAGGTGGTGCGGTTTTTATGACCGCAAGTGTAAATCAAACTTTACATAAAAATATCATATCCTACTTTACTACAGCGCGAAAATTCGGAAAAAAATATTTAAATAACTGGCCTTCTTTTCAGGTAGGAATTTTTATGTTTAGTGTACTATATACGGTACAGTGGCATAATTCGTATTGAAAGCTATAAAGAAAAGCACAACTGAAAGAGGAGATCCTTGAGGCATTCCGTCATCAGAATATAGTGACCAAGTTTGAGCCAACAGCTCTGCGATTTCATGTGGGCATGTTAGGTTTCAGATAAAGTGTTTATAGTTTTCACCATAAGGCTGTTATAGTTGCCTGTTAACGACTTTACATCCGCTCAGAGCTCTTTAAAGCTAGAATTTTTTTTTCTGTAAATTTTTGGAAGCATGAAGTTTTAGCGGTTTTTGCAGCGAAAGGCTATGAGATTGGGATCTGATTGATATTTTTTTTAACCTCCACCAGGCAATTTGTTTGATTTCTCTGAGCTCTGCAATCTTCTTATTACACCAAGGGACCTTTTTGTGTTTCTTAGTTTTGTAATGAGTTTGAGGGATAGCTATATTTGCTATTTTTGGAGAATGGCAGTTTTTTTTTTTTGTTTATGTTTGGCGATGGGTACTTGTCAGATATAAAGTTTGAAACTTCAGACTGAAATGATGCCCAGTAAGCCCTATCTGTTTGAAATTTTGCTGGACATTTTATATTAAGTTGCGGAGCTTCGAATATCAATGTAGTCACTATTGGAAAGTGATCAATGCTATGCAAATCTGGTAGCCTTGACCATTAAGAGTTGGCGCAGAGTTGAGGTGATATAAAAGTCAAATCTATATGCGTGAGTGTACTATGTGTAGAGAAGTGCGTAAGTTGCCTGTCATTTAAGAGGACTAAATTTGAGCTATTTAGGAAGTCTTCTATTGCAGCTATTGTTAGAAGGTGAACCCTATAATGGATTCCATGAATTGGAGTCCCCAGCGACGATATCTGAAGGTTGAAAGCCATCAATAATGTCTTCCAAGTCTAACGCACTAAATGTTTGACCTGGATGAATATATATTGAGATAATTGTTATTTTGAATTTAAGTTCTATTGTATTTCTACTTCTACATATAGCTGGAAATTCGGAATTTATGCTTTTTAATTCATGAGGTATGGACTTGTGTATAAGAAGGGCTACACCTTGAGTCGAAAAGGTAATCCAGGCCAAGTTATGAAAGTAAGGTGAATTGAAGGGTTTCTTGAAGGAAATAGTTATTAAAATAACTATTAACATTCCATTGGAGGATCTTAAACAATATACCGTCCAGATATTGAAGCGCCCAAGCTTACTGTGGAGCTTGGGCGATTCAAATCCAGGACTGCAGAATAAGTTTGGGGAGAGTCATTGCTGCTTTTATGTGTTATTATCGTCTATTTGAGTATGAATAGATGTGGAAGGTGTATTTGTTTAGTGCCTATTGGGGCAGAGAGACTAGCACTTTTTGTTTGAGTTATTGTAGAAGAATTTGAAATGAAAGGGAGCTGTGAAAAATTTGGATGTATTTTTATTAAGTGTAGTGTTTGAGTGGTTTGAAGATGATTCGGAGTTTTTAGATGGTTTGATGCTAGCGAGTGTATTGAGTGAGTGAGTGTTTTCATTTGATAAGGCTTGAGTAAGAGTACATGGGGTCTTATTGAAGGCTGCTAACTGTTCTGTGGTCGCTGGGTGGAGAAGACTTGAAGAAGTTGAGTTGGATTCGAGAGATGGATTTATTTTTTCTGTTAGTGACAATTTAGACAATTTTGCTAAGATCAACAAAATGCCATCACGCAGTTGATTTATGGACTCATAACCAAGGCATTTGCTATCAATTGCATTTTTTAACAGAAAAACGCTGAAGGATGTTAGTTTAGTATCTTTTTCTAAATAAGAGATAACAATGAATTCGGGGTTCGAAGAGTTCGAACTAATTGGTAGGGATGTATGGGGTCCATTTATCTGGAAACACTAATCTGATTGTGTCAAACGTAGACGTGTTTGAAAGGCGACATGTCAGGCTACATTTTTTGTGAAGACAGCTGAAGAAACACGCTTTGTGATGCTTTTTTACTATAAAGAAGGGAAAAACGATGCAAAAACATGCCGAAAAATTTGTGAAGCTTACAGTGAGAATGCTGTAAGTGAACGCAAAGCCCAGCAGTAGTTTGTTCGACTCCGTTCCGGAAATTTCGATATAAAAATTGCACCTCGCACTGGTCGGCCTTTGCATCATCTAAACGAACAGGCTAATCAAAGAAGCTCGATGTTTGGGTGCGACATGAATTAACGCAAAGTTATTTAATTGACCGAATAACTATCAGTGAAACGCTGCTGAAACGTAACGAAATGGAAACATTTTTGAAGCGATTCAATACGGGCGATGAATAATTGATTAAATTCGAGAATATCCAACGCAAGCGATCATGGTCAAAGGCCGGTGAACGACTACAAACGACTTCAAAGCCTGGATTGACGGCAAACAAGGTTATGTTGAGTGTTTGGTGGGATTGGAAGGAAATTGTTTATTATGAGCTGTTTGCACTTAGGGAAACGGTCAATGCGATCCTCTACTGTGCACAACTCGACTGTTTGAATGGAGCTATCAAGAAAGAGCGACTAGAATTGGCCAATAGAAAGGGAGTTGTCTTTCATCATAACATTGCTAGGCCACACACATTTCTGATGACCCGGAACAAATTGACGGAGCTTGGTTTGGAAATTTTGATGCATCCACCCGGATGATGCATAGCCCGGACGTTACACCCTCCATTTGTTTCGGTCTTTGCAAAACTATTTCGATGGTAAAAAGGCTGCTAAAAATCACTTAGCCAAGTTCTTCGCTGATAAACTTAAATAAACAGAAGTTCTACACCGATGGAATTATGAAGCTACCCAGAATATGGCAAAGTTTCATTGATAATAATGGCCAATATGTCCTTGATTGAAATTGATTTTGAATAAAGACAAATTTTTTTCAAAAGTGTACCACAAAACTGCGGGGACTTTTTATATGATCCAATATTTAAGTCCAAGGGTGACAAATTGGTAGACTTTCTTTTTTTGGAAGCTCTCGGCTCGGTAAGTGCGATGTCTCATCGAAATGGTTCCACTTTTGGTCTGAAAGTAAAGACATGCTTTGAGCTCAAGTATATGTTCTCTCTTCATTGATAGATAGTCGATTTTCTGCCTGGAGGTGTAGAGTACGAAGCGTGTTTAAAAAGTAAGGTAACTTTTGAAATTTCGCTAGCAACGTACCCTCGATTATCGAGTTTGCTGTAATGGTACACCTGTCCCAAACACATATTCACAGTTTCAAGTATAAAACTTGAGCGTGTTTTGACAGATAAGAAGGTTAGACCTGTTTTATTGTACTCGGCGATTTCCAATTATTTTAAAAAATGGATCAAAGAATTTGCATCAAATTTTGTGTAAAGAATAAAATCAAGTATGTTGACAGTGGCTGCTCTAAGTAAAAAAAAAAAATGTTTGCAAGTGGTACAATGACGAAACTTACTCTGGACTTCCCAGCACATCAACAAAAGATGATAACGTCGAAGTTGTTTAGAAATGTGTGTTGCAAAATCGTCGAATTACGATAAAAAAAAAAGTTGCTGAGGATGCTGGCATCTCAGTCGGCTCCTGTCATACAATTTTTTCGGGTGTTTTGGGCATATAGTTTGTTCCAAAACTTCTTAATTTTAATCAGACAAACCGTCGCATCGCTCAGGAGCTCTAGAATGACAGCAATGATGATCCTGACTTGCTGAAAGGAGTCATAACTGGTGACGAAGCATGGTTATATGGTTATGACGTCGAAACCAAAGCCCAATCGTCCCAATGGAAGCACTCAGGAGAGCCAAGACCGAAAAAAGCACGCCAAGTTCGATCAAATATCAAAGTTTTTATGACTGTTATACGATTATCGTAACGTAGTGCAGCTTGCGTAGTACTTTTTACCTCAAGGTCGTACGATCAATAAGAAGTATTACCTTGAAATTATGCGCCGTTTGCGAGACGCAATATAAAAAAAACGTCCGGAGTTGTGGAAAACCAATTCATGGCTTTTTCATCCCCAAAAATGCACCTGATCCCGGTAGGAGCACAACAGCCGTTCTCTCAAGAGAGCCGTTCGAAACCGGCAATAAATAGTAGTCCCTGCTCAGGCGTGTACAAATTCACAAAGTGAGAAACACAAATGAGCGCGAGAAGCTAGGCCATTTATTTATTTATTTTTTTTTTTCATTCGTCGTTGCTTGTGACATTTTTTTTTTTTTTTTGCCAAAACCACACGACAATCATGCCTCAGCTACCACATTCACCGGAACATCGGCCCCATGCGAATCTTTCCTGTTCCCAAAACTGAAGAGACTTATAAAAGCACGGAGATTTTCAACGATTGAGGAAATAAAAGCTCAAGGCTATACCAAAAAGTGCTTATGAGAAGTGCTTCGAGGATTGGAAGAAGCATTGCCACAGTAGGGAAGCTACTTTGGTACTATCTATCAGCATTCCATCTTCCGCTTAATACGCCAAAATATATGCTTATGTTGGAACCAGGACTATCACTTCTTTTCCTGAAAACTATGCAATTTCAGAATGATTACGTTCTCAAAGTTCTACACATGCCAGACTAGCGAAAAAAGCAGCTCTATACAAAATATGGCATAAAACCGGATGGTACAAGGAAGAGATAAAAAAATCTCGAAAATACGAAAGACTGGAAACCCAAACTATACCAGTTGTGGATGAACAGGCCGGAGCAGGATTTCTATAAAATGCGTCAAGGTCGTAGAAAAATTTACAGTCGACTATGCCCCAATATGCAGCAAAATAACCATTTCCGTGATGAACACAAAATTGTTGAAAAGTGATTGTACTGAAACTACGTAGAGAGATGGTGCAACTGAATTATATTCCGCACAAGGATAAACTACCACACTTCGTAGCTTGTGCAACATAGCAGAGAGTGAAAATGTTTTGCCTTCTTTTAGTAGATGTCCGATCCTCAGAGAGACAACTAGGAAAACTTTAAAAGCGATACCCTATCGGAGAATAAAGTCTGGAGGGTTCTTAATGAAATAAACGTTCCAAAATTAATCAGATATTGCAAGATTGCATTACAGTATCGAGAAAGGATTCAAAATGAAAATTCATCTTAACATGTAATATTTGAGTCTATCTTAGTTCATTTCGTGATATGAAATGAAAATTCTTTAAATGAATTATCTACATGAATTTAAAGTTAACTGTCAATCAGGCTAATCTACGAGTAATCTAAATTGAAATCTATTTTGATATGTTGTTGCATGTTGCAATATCCCCTGAGTAGTTTCCGTAGAGAGTTGGGTATCATAAGGTTTTTATTAATTTTTTTTTTTTTTGGTTTTAGGGTAACATGAGTATTTTTACATTTGCGTGTCGCTATATGGATAGATGCGTACCCAATAGGTTAACATTATTGACAAACAATATTGTTTTAATTACTGAACAACAGGATGTTGTTCAACAATGGGGTACTAATTATACTTTGTGTGCAATACTCGTATGTGTCCGTGGTGGTGGGCTCAATTAGTATCTGCGGTATGCTCTGTAGGCACTGTTGCTAATACAACGGAAGTTTTACACTCTATCGAATCTAATTGAAGTTGAGCTTAAATCCGCAAATTAATTTTTGCTGTCATTATTCGGTTACATTGGTCTGGGTGGTTGGGAAAAATTGATTCGTTGGCAGCGATATTTCGATTTTGTTATTACCCTGGTAATGTATTTACCATAATAAAGGTTGCTTAAGTGGTGACTAACGAGATGTTTAAGTCTGGATAGAACAATCTAATTTATAAATTAGAGCATTAAACTGTTCCACAAGTCCGCCTTCTGTATTTCTTTTGATCTACTTAAAAAGCAAATATCGGTAGGATCTAGCGATAAGCTAAAGAAGTGCATAAGAACAATTTCAATGGTGACGTCAACAGCGAGGACTTCACATACTTTATACATATTTGTATCTCACTCTTCACCATTCAAAAACTCAAAATTTATTCGCTAAATGTGGACTCTACAAATAGATATGGGGACAGATTGTAGCTTTAAGAAACTGAAGTTTTCATATTGTCAGGTGTTGTACAATTAGGGTAGCAACTGAACGAAGTCAATCTGATAATGCACACCGCTGGAACCATGAATACAAAATAATTTAGCTTATTTTACCGCCTCGTGCAATGTCTAATTCACACTTCCTGATCTCCTCCAACCAGATTTGACCTAATAAACTTATGGTATAAGCATGAATCTTTAGCAAGAGGAGAATAAAAATTCTACAATACTCTTTCGAAAATGACTGAACCTCAAAAGAAGAATGAACCAGAGATGAATTCGCATGACTGACTCAACATATATTTTGAAGATTTTTATTAGGCAAACCTAATTAAGTTTCGGGTCGTAAGGACTTTCGTTTCATTTTCCTTGTTCCCATTGTGACCTGGAACGCTGAAAAATCTTAGTGAACTTAGCCTTCCGAATGCGATCGTCCACCGATTTTTCACAATGTAGATTGTTGCCAACAGCTTACGTATATGTATTTGGAAGATAGATGCAAGTTTTCTAATTAGCAGTAAGATTAAACGTTACTTTTCTCTAGAAAAACACCAGCGCAGCACTCAATACCGGTTTTGGAGCAAACATTGAAGACCCGGCTATATTGGATTCCTGGGCATAGGGAACGGATTTTTTTCACAGTAGAAGTTATAGTGTCATTCCATCAGAGAGCAGGTTCATAATACAGGAGATAAAATACACACCTACTGTCATCAAAGCTACAGTACGCGTTGTAATAAGACAACTTTTTCTTAAATGGAAGGTGGCTTCCTTTCGACTACATTTCTTTCCTGGCTTCATTCTATTCCTGGGCACAGGAAGAGTCGATATCGGTTCTTTTTTTGCACCAGGAGTTCTGGTGTCACTGCATCAGACAGCGTGTCCACAAGACCAGGCGCGATCTATAAAAAATTGATTCAGCAAATATAAAATAAGACTACTAGTCCAAGTTTACACAATTAAATAGGACGGTATTTGTTTGACTGCCATCTAAAGATTACTTTGACTATAATTTGCATCCTTTGCCTTATTCAAAAGATGGAGAAAAAACACAGAGATAGTGCAGAAAAGTAATAAGTTAGTATGTAACAATTTATTTGCACAAAAAGCAAACATTTATCAAAAGATTTGAGACATTCGAATAACAACAGAGAGTTCTCTGGTGATGGAATATCATTCATCTGACAAACCTCCAAAACAAGGATCTTTGAGTGCTCCCAATATAGCAATATAGCGAATCATATTGTAACACGGGAAAGTGCAACCCATGATATGAATATCAAGTAAAGGGAGCTTCATCAACGCTTTTTTTTCTAAAAAGGAAGTTCATAATCAAGAGGGTATTACTACTCTTAAAATTCCGGAGCACGTGTAAAATTAAGTATTTTCGTAGGAGCTTTTTTAAGTTTATTTAGTTATTTATTTATTTATATATAGCGTTTTCCAATAGGGACTTGACAACTTTGAATTTAATTTGTAAACGCACTCTTTCACAAATCATCAAACAGTCACAGTCAATTTATTCAGTAATCTCAACATTTTCATCATGGTAAAGTACACTAACGAGCAACGTCTGCAAGTTATAAAAATTTTCTACAGATATTCGAAGTCGGTGACTGCAACTTTAAGAGCATTAACTCCAATTTTCGGTAGTAATTCTCGCCCTAGTAGACAGGCAATAACAAGTTTAGTGCAAAAATTTGAGTCTACATATTCGTTGTGTGATGTTGCCGTGTCAGTGAGAAAACGGGTTGGTCAAAGTGTCGAAAATATCGCTGCGTTCTCAAGAATTGGGCATCGCTCAGACCACATTTTATCGTATTTTGCATAAAGATCTTGGTTAACACCCATACAAGATCAAGCTGACTCAAGAATTGAAGCCGATGAACCATTTTAAGCGACGTTCGTTCTCCGATTGGGTTCTGGAGAAGATGCGCCAAGATGATGAATTTCATCGCAAAATCATCTTTAGTGAAGAAGCTCATTTTTGGCTCAATGGGTTCGTCAATAAGCAAAATATGCGTTTTTCAGTCAGTACTAACCATCAACAGATAAGTGTATAAATTTGACAGCCGTCGGATGATTAGTTCTCGAGATATAGCGTTGTGAGTGAAGCAACTTTTGTGATTGTGAAAAAGATAGATTCAAAGCAATTTCGTGTGTTGATTTATCATTGCTTTTTGATGGGAAAAATGCAGCCGATGCAAAGAAATGGCTTGATAAGTGTTATCCGGACTCTGCACCATCCGAACGAATCATTCGCAAGTGGATTGAAAAATTTAAAAGTGGTCATACAAGCACAGAAGATGATGCACGCAGTGGACGTCCAAAAGAGGCTGTTTCAGATGAAAACATCAAAAAAGTCCACAAAATGATTACGATTGATCGTAAAGTGAAGTTGATCGAGATAGCTGCGGCTCTGAAGATATCAAAAGAGCGTGTTGGATATATCATACACGAATATTTGGACATGCGAAAGCTCTATTCAAAGTGGGTGCCGCGTTTGCTCACAGTGGACCAAAAACAACAACGTATTGATGATTCAGAGGAGTGTTTAAAGCTGTTCAACGGCAATAAAGCCGAATTTTTGCGTCGGCTGAATGAAACTTGGCTCCATCACTTCACACCAGAGTCAAGTCGGCAGTCAGCTGAGAGGCGAGTAGGCGACGAAACTCGTCCAAAACGACCAACAACTCAACAGTCGGCTGGCAAGGTTATGACATCCGTATTTTGGGGTACACATGGAATAATTTTCATCGACTATCTCCAAAAGGGGCAGACTATCAACAGCGACTATTAGATTGCGTTATTGGAGCATTTGAAGGACGAAGTCGCAGACAAACGACCGCATTTGAAGAAAAAGAAAGTGCTGTTTCATCAAGACAATGCACCGTGTCACAAGTCGATGAAAACGATGGCAAAATTAAATGAATTCGGCTACGAATTGCTTCCCCACCCACCGTATTCACCAGATTTGGCCCCCAGAGATTTAAGACCGATGAAGAAGTAATCGCCAAAACAGAGGCCTATTTTGAGGCTAAACCGAAATCGTACTACAAAACTGGTATCGAAAGATTGAAAAATCGTTTCAATCAGTGTATCGCCCTTGAAGACAACTATATTGATAAATAAAGTTGAATTTTGCAAAAATTTTGTCTCTGTTTTGGCGATTACTTCTTCATCGGTCTTAAATCTCTTTCCGGCGAGCATTCTTTTGAGGTCTGCGAACTTAAAATAGTCGATCTCGAGAACTAATCGTCCAGCAGCTGTCAAATTTATACACGTATCTTTTGAAGATTGGTACTAACTGAAAATGGTATGGATTTCATTCAAGTGGTGCCCTCTCTTAGAAACGGCACGGCCCATGTATTATTTCCAAATGCTCTGAGGAACGAGAAAATCCACATCTCGACCATAATGACAACTCTTAAAAAGACCCCACTTCAACTCACTTCCAAAAGTAATAAGAAACATATTTACAAAAAACAAAGCTCTAGTCCCGTTTCTAAGCTTCAAAACAAATATGTTCCCCAATTTTGGTCCTCTTTCCTCACTTATTCGACACACAGCAATCCTCTATTCCCTTAACTACCCCGTTTCACCCAAGCCCCGCGCTAACGCGTCTCTTTCAACTTAACTACAACCAATCAAATTATCGCTTTCCAACTTTCTACGCGACCAAACCCAGATAGCAATTCATTTCCTTAATTCGACCTTAAAACTGGAGTTAAGTATTCTAAATACCCTCGTCCAACTCCTTAACCAACCATCTATCTCCATCTTCCTCCTCCACTGCCCTGCTCTTGAAGCTTTTTCACAGCACAGTTAAAATTACACAGCACTAGAGAAAGTCGCTACGCACTCTCTAGGCTTAGAGATATGGTATATACATAACAAATCGAGCTCGGTCTGTTACAAAGAGAACACCAAAACCAGCCACATAGTTTCCATTCAGAAGAAAAGCGTGCCTACTGACCCTATCAGTCTCAGGAAACTTTATCTTAGATACCAGAAGATTTTTAGCATGTCCCCTCAGAAAGTCACTACGTTCACTCTTAGCGAATCTAACACCTATAGCATAGCCGAGCCGACCACGATAAGTTCTTTCGTCCATAGCTTGCCTACCTTGCCAGCATTTAAACCATACAGTCTCGCTCTACTCCACAATATCTCTATTAGTTTTAACCACCAGAATATAAGAGGTCGCATGCTCTTCCCTTTGACATCTATGCCCTGACTGAAATAAATCTGGTTCTTGATATAAAGTACCACGAATGTCTATTTTTAATGTTTTTCGCGACGACGATCTTACCCGCCTAAATAATAAATCCCCCCTGTCAAGGCGTCCTACTAACTACCCACAACAGCCTTAACTCTTCTCCCATTACCATTTCTTCATCGACTTTGTCGCAATAAAAATATCACTCCCCTTTAAGTCCTTTTACGTTATATGTTGCTACATCCTATCGGCTCAGCCTATTGATGCGATCGACCATTTAATTGACCTGTCTCACTTTATAGACAATTTCCTTATTTTCGGCGACTTTAATCTTCGTCAGTTACAGTGGACTCCATCATCAGATCAAAAATGTCTCTTCTTAGATCGCTTAACCGACTCAATTCTATACCAGTTCAGCGATTTATCCAACTACATGGGCAGGCAGTTGACATTACTTTCACAACAGATTCAATTAACTCCTTAACTCCTCAGTCTCACTTTGTTTTCTATCTCTATCAAAAATTGATAACTACCACCCTCCCTTCTGTCCAGTCCATTCCCCCCCACAACTCTCTCATCCGAAGACTTTCATAAACAAACTTTCACAAAATCAGTGACTCTCTCAGCAGATCCTCCTTTAACTTTCACAGCCTAACTATAAATGATGCCTTATCAATGTTTTATACGGAAATATTTAATTCTTTTCCCCATTACCTTTGTTCGCCCCCTCTCAGAGTACCCCAGTCAAGTAGTCTACGTACCCCTCGTCACTTCCTTCTACCTACCGACTACACCTCCTTTAGAGCGAGCGAACCAATCTCCCGTATGCTACGAAAAATCAATTCAAACCCTACCGTCTTTAATTTTTATCGCACCACTCCCAACCTCAAATCCGTTCTCCTTCACCACACCAACCTACCTTAGCTCTAAGTTTAAGTTTAATTTTAAGTTATAGCTTGTATTAAGCCGAATAAATGGGGTTCTTCGCCCCCCAAAAATTAAATTAAATTAAATTTAACTTTGTCTAGTTTTGGCAAGTATTCTAAAACTATAATCCTATCTATCTCAGTCATTTCTCATTCATTTGTAGTTCGACCAGAAATCCTAATTCCTGACTGGGTCTTACTGTAACTGCATTTCTATTTCATTCTGAATCTGGCTATTTATTTTTAATTGCTTATTGTTGTTCCTTTTACTATGTCTTCCTCATCATCGTCATGAGTGCTCTACCTCCTAAGTCAGATAAAATTCTCGCTTTTCTTTTAGGATTTGTGTGTTGGTGTTATCTAACATACTTTCTAACTCTCCTTGGAGTATCCCTGTTTCCTTTTCCAGTATTATATACGATTTATCAGATGGTGATGTTATTAAAGTTTTCTTTTGATACAACCATTGTTCGTTAATGCTTGTTATACTTACTTCCTTAGGTGTCGCTACAGTTCGAGGTGAATCTACTGAGGATATCTTCATCCGCTTTTGATAGGGTCCATGCTTTGGCACCATAAATTAGAACTGGGCTGGTCAAAGTCTTGTACAGAGTCTTCTTCGTCTTTCGGCATAAGGCTGAAGGATTGACAAGAGTGATCTTGTCATCAGTACATCTGCAGATGTACTATATTAGGTCATATAAAAATTCTCCGCGGTTTTTTTTTTGTCACTAGATGGTGTTGGTGTCCATTTATCTGGAAACACTTATTTGATTGTGTCAAACGATACTGATTTGAATATGAGTGAAATATCTAAAGAAATCCGATGCTTTTTTTACTATAAAAAAGGGAAAAACGCTACAAAAACATGCCGAAAAATTTGTGAAGTTTACGGAAATTTCGATGTAAAAAATGATCATTCTGTCACTGAAAAAGTCGATGAAATTTTGCAACTGATGGAGCTCAAGCTATCTGGAGATAGCGAAAGCACTAAACATCAACCGTATGACAAGCTTGGAATCATCTAAAACAAGCAGGCTACTCAAAGAAGATTGAGGTTTGGATGTCACATGAATTAACGCGAAGAAATTTAATTGACCGAATAACCATCAGTGGAACGCTACTGAAACGTAACGAAATGGAACCATTTTTGAAGCGCTTCAATACGGGCGATGAAAAATTGATTAAATACGAGAATATCCAATGCAAGCGATCATGGTCAAAGGCCGGTGAACGACTACAAAGGACTTCAAAGCCTGGATTGACGGCAAATAAGTTTATGTTGAGTGTTTGGTGGGATTGGAAGGGAATTTTTTATAATGAGCTGCTAGAACGTGGCGAAACGGTCAATTCGATCCTCTACTGTGCACAACTCGACCGTTTGAATGAAGCTATCAAGAAAAAGCGGCCATAATTGGCCAACAGAAAGGGAGTTGTCCTCCATCATGGCAATGCTAGGCCACACACATCTCTGATGACCCGGAACAAATTGACGGAGTTTGGTTGGGAAGTTTTGATGCATTCACCCTCTGATTACCATTTGTATCGGTCTATGCAAAACTCTCTTGATTGTAAAAAATTGGCCGACCGAAAGCCGCTGAATATCATTTGGCCAACATGTTCTACACCGGTGGAATTATGAAGCTACCCAGAAAATGGCAAAAGGTCATAGATAAGATAGATCAAGTCCAATATGTACTTGATTTATTTATTTATTAAAAATATCAATACACAATTACAAATTGTTACTAATATAAGAGTACAGAGCAACTAGCAGCAGTGGCTTTCGGCTCTTGAAAGTAATAAAAGATTATATAATAGTTTTAAGTTCGTTTATGGTTTTTTTTTAATTTCTCAATATTGCTTTGGTTTGGTTCTCTAAGATGTTTCAATAAATTATGGTTCTGGCTATGGTTGATTTGCAGTGATGGTTATGAAGATAAAAAGCATAAGCTGAGGAGATGCGTTACCGTTATGTTGCTGAGGCAGGTGGGACAGGTGGGTGAAGGTTCCCCTTTGAGCAGGTGTGGGTGAGTACATGCAGTGTGTCCAAGTCGAAGTCGGATAAACATAGTTAAATCCGATTTAGGGGTGTTTGTTGGATATGTTGGCTGAATTTTATGTGGGTTTACTGTTTGGTAGTGATGCTGATATTTCTCCCATTCAAGAAGGTCTTTAGATCGAGCCGGGAGAAAGTGTTGTGGGTGTAGATGGGAGCTTTCAGTGCGGAGTTTGCTGCAGCATCTGCGAGTTCATTGCCTTTAATTCCAACATGACCAGGTATCCACATGAGCTTTATCTTCGATCTCGATTTTATTAGGATATCCCAGAATTTGTTATGTGTGTCATTTCTAGGATTCACAATGTCTTGTAGTACTGACAGGCTATCAGAGCAAATGACCCATTTGCCTGCTGCTTGTGCTTGTGGCTTCAAGTATTGCTAGTGCTTCAGTGGTGTAAATGGAAGCAATATTTGTCAGAATTCCTTGTGTGATAATAGAACAAGCTTCAGTTACAACTGCAAAAGCTGTGTTTGTTTTTGTTTTTGAACAATTTGTGTATATGAAGTTCCAGCCTTTGCCTTTCAGATCAGTCGATATTTCGAGGAATCGTGCTCATCATGTTGATCGAGGAGCATTGAGTCTTTATGCAGTAACCAAGGTGGTTGTGTTGGAGTGAATTTAGCTGTTTTATTCCGAGGTAAGTTAAGCTTTATACCAGCGTCAAGGATCCTGTGTATTGCAGAGGGGATTCTTCTTTTGCGCTTGTCATTACTGGCTTTTTTCGTGTCACTGTCTATGAACGAGTCAGTTACATTTAGTTTCGCGATGATTTCAAAGTATAGCTCATCTATTGCCAGTAGTCCGGCCTCAGCGAGAAAGTTTTTGGTTGGGGTAGTTGGAAAGGCACCTAGGTTTTTCCTTACTGATTGGGGGTATGTTGGTGCAATAATATTTTTGGTGGTTTTAGGGCAATAACCATAGATGGCCAAAGCAAAGTCTATCTTACTTAAGATTTACGTTTAAGTTACATATATTACAAAGTGAATTAACGTGAATATTACTTCTACTTGACGATAGATACCTTACAATATTAAGCCTTGCTGCTAAAGACTTCTCAAGATTAATACAGTGTTGTTTTAAGTTATATCTATTGTTTATTACAAGTCCTAGAACATTAAAGTTAGTAACTGTTTCTAATTTTGTGCTGTTAGTAACTAATTCTAAGTTTGAACATTTCTGTTTCCCACATATGTATACGAATTATCTTAAATTTTTCCAAAGATAGGTTAGAGCCGGAAATATATGACTTTATTATTGGCTTGAAGTACAGCCAAAACATTTATGAATGGAACTCGACTTCGTTCATATGATCACCGCGGGCACGTTTGCAGCGGTCGATTCGTTGGACCCAATTTTCACCGACTCGGTCAGACATTTCGGCCGAAACGACCGCTATTTCGTGGTCAATGTTGTCTCTGAGCTCTTCCAACATCGTCAGCGTGGTGGCATAAACCAATGACTTAACGTAGCCCCACAGAAAATAGTCAAGCGGCGTTAAATCGCACGAACGAGGTGGCCAATCGACTGGCCCATGTCACGCTCACTATACTTGCTCTTCAATAAATCGATTGTAGCGTGTGCTGTGTGGCTTGTGGCATCATCCTGTTGAAATCACATGTCGTCCAAGTCCATATCTTCCAATTCGGGCCAAAAATAATCGGTGATCATGGCGCGATAACGCTGACCATTCACAGTAACGTGACGATCGTTATCGTCGACGAAAAAATATGGCCCAATAACGCCGCCTTCATGCAAACCGCACCAAACAGTTATTTTTTGTGGATGAAGTGGTGATTCATGAAGCACATGTGGATTTTCTCCCGTCCAAAAACGCATATTTTGCTTATTGAAGAACTCATTGAGCCAAAAATGAGCTTCGTCACTGAAGATGATTTTGCGTCTCCGAATATATGTAGAAAATTTTTATAATTTGCAGACGTTGCTCGTTAATGTACTTTACCATGATGAAAATGTTGAGTTTACTGAATAAATTGACAGTGACAGTTTGATGATATGTGAAAATGTGCTTCCACAAAATAAATTCAAAGTCAAGTCCCTATTGGAAAACCCTATATTTACATAATATATATGCATCGTCTGCATAGATACAGTGATCAAGATCTTTGTATTTAGATATAATTGTACTTATTTCGTCAAAAGCGATTTCAAAGCAAGTGACAGGCAAGGGAGATCCTTGCGAGATACCATTATCTAGTGGCATGGTTTTTGAAAATCTATTTCGAATTTTGATGAAACATTTTCTGTTTGTTAAGAACGATTTTATGTATCGAAACGTTTTTGGGCCAACTCCCTATTCCTCTAATTTGTTAAGGACAAGGTGAATGCTTACACGGTCGAATGCCTTTTCAAAATCTAAGGCCAGAATTTTCACATGGTTGCGAGCTGAGAGGGCACTTGAGACAACATAGTCAATGTGCAGTAGGGTATCTATGCACCCTCTTTTTGGTTTCAAGGCGACTTGATTGGGACTTAAGACCTTTTTAAACTCTGGAAACCACAAAATTCTATTGGCAATTATTTTTTGTAATACTTTTGATAAGCAAGGAAGCAGTAAGATTGGACGATATCCATTTACAATTGCGATGTCTTTCTTAGACTTTGGAATTGGAATTATTGTGGCTGTTTTCCAACTTTGAGGTATTATGCCTTTTGCTTAGATAAGGCAGGAAGATTTTTTATCAGGGGATATGAGATCCTATCCCGACCTGGTGTTTTCCCTTTCAGTTTACTTAAGCAATTTTCAAATTCAACTAAGATGATATCAGTTTCAATAATTCTTGGTGTTACAGGCCGGTGGAAAATTTGAGTTATCCGAATTGCATGACCACGTTTGGGCAAACAAATTACAGATTTCGTGAGGATCAGTTACAGAGCCGGTTGGTGTGTTTATGTGAAGTCTTTAAGTCTTTAAGGCTTTTTAGTTTGCTGATTTTTAATAATCTTCGAAACTGATCATTAGCTTTTTTGTAAGCTAATAGGTTGACTTGAGTAGGATGTTTCTTAAAAGTCCTCCAAGTACTGAACTTTTTGGTTCATAGCTTAGCCAGATCAAAGTTCCACCACGGCAAAGTTCGCTTGGTCGTAATTAGAGACGATTGAGGAATGGATTCGTTTGCAGCGTTACGAATGCATTTGAGTAAAATGGCAGCCTCCTTATTTATACAGGTGATGGTTGTAGGAAATGGATATTAGAAAATGGTCGTTGTTATGCAAATCGTCAGATATATGCCAAGATAATTTTGGGAAAAGCATTGAAGAGGAACATGCAATATCAACGTGGGTAAACAAGCTATAACTTGAGAAGTGGGCGGGAGAGTAGTATAGTTAGGTCTGACTTTATAATAAACTCTTCAATAACTGAGCCCATTTTGTTGCTCTTAGGGGAGCCCCAGGAATTGACATCACCTGTAATTATGTAAGGCGGTTGTACCTGCCAAATTACATTTTCTAAAACAGATCGTGCGAATGTTTGCCAGGGTAAAATATAGATACAGATAATTGTAAACTTGATACCCATATTAACTTCGACAGCAGTAGATAAAATGTATTCCGACTCCTTGTACAGATGTTAGATTCGAAGGTAGATTGACAAAGTAACCGATATTTGACTTAGGTTTTGTAGCGTCTGCTTGATAAGCTACATGTGTTTCTTGTAATGAAATTATATCATAATTTCGTTCTCTAATTAATAAATTAAGTTCATTTTAATTATTTATGTAACATTAAAGTTCCATTGTAAAATGTTGAGAGAGTTAAATGATTTTAGTTGTCGGTTGTTTTGGCGGTCAATTCTGTGTCGATGGTCACACCTGCGGAGAGGATCGCAATTTCTACCGCAGACATGTGATAGATTTGCGCCTCTCACCGCAGGTGCAACCATCGACGTTGGAGTTACAAAGGATTTATGTGTATTTGCTCTAATTTTCATTATGAGAGTTACTTAATTGGTTAGATTTAAGTGTTGTGAAATTGATAAGTGAAGTGGCTGGTATGAAAGTATGGTTTGGAGAGATATGGTATGAGGTGGGATTGCTTTTATCTGTTAAGGTTGATTTCCTGGCAAAAGTACATGTTTTTGTTTGTTCTACGAGTTGCTTTTGTTTAGGAGAGTTTGAGTGCATGTTGACTATTACTACTGAATGTGATGTAGATGAGGAAGGGGGGAGTGGTGAATTGAATTTTGCGGCTTGGTTGGCTATATGTGCAGATGCTGGGGTTTTAATTTCAGCGGTGGTGGTTTGCGTGGGAGGGAGAATTAGAGAGGGTTTTTGAAGTTGGTGGAAGCTGTTACCTATTTTCTTTTTTATACGCTCAGCGAGAGATGGTGCATGCGCTTTTGGTTTTGTTCGTTGTACGTGCGTTTAGCTTCTGCCATGCTGCACTTATTTTTGGTTTTACTGAAATTGATTTTGAATAAAGAAAATTTTTTTCATAAATGTCCAAAAAAAAAACCGCGGAGACTATATGACTCAATATTCTTGGCATATATTTAGAGCCAAGGTAAATAAAGTCTCCTAATACTAAATTATAGCTGTCGCCTTTGACGTTTTGTGTCACTTCTTGTTGACAACACATACTTTGTTTTACCACTAAATCCATTTTGACAGCTTCAATTTTAATAATAACGAAACGTACCGGTGACAACCAGTTGAGTTCTCCCAATTTTGTCGATATTATCGGCATACGCTAGTAATGAGTGCTTGGTTTCCAATTGTAAAAAGAAAACAGGAAAACTGCAAAAGTAAAAGTGTACGTTTTATGTGGTCCATACGGAGAGTCCAATTTTGAATCACTTTTTTGAGCATATTTGTGGGTGTTTCGTTAACAACACGTCTTAAGTTGTCGTCCAATGCTGCAACTGACGCTAGTTTATCCGGCATTGACGAGTGATTTGATGTATGCGCATGAAAAATTTTCTAAAGGCGTCAAATCGCACAACCTAGTCAGCCAATTTACCGATCCAAAACGAGAGATAAATTGCCCAACGAACTCGTTTCTCAATTGGTCCATCGAATCCAGCGCCATCTTGTTGCAACCACGTGTCAACCAGGCTTAGCTCGTACATTTCGGCCAAAAAAAAGTTGAAAATCATTGAACGATAGCGGGCGCCATTGGCAGTAACCTTGTTCTCACGGGCCAATAATTCCGAGGGACCATAAATCGCATTAGACAGTGAATTTTTCCGGGTGAATTGGCAGCTGTTGTATTGTCTGAGATTGCTCATCGGACCAAATATGGCGGTTTTGATTATTAACACACCCATTCAACCAGAAATCAACTTTGTCGCTATAGAGAATTTTTCAGTAAAAGAGCGGATATTTCTCCAGCTTTTCATAGAAAAACTCACCAAAAATTCGACGTTGTGGCAGGTCGTTCGGCTTTAGTTCTGGCACAAGATGTTCAAGCTGGCGGATACAGCCGCTATATTTTCCTTTATACGCACTCAACTCATACAGAAATTTGGTCACTATGGCTTGAATTGCTTGTTTAGTATGACGACCGTAAAATGGTCGAGGAAGATTGTTCACAGAGCACGAATATTACAACTAAATAATCTGTAAGCCTTGTTCGGGTGTACGTCTTTTCATGATGAAATGACATTGCTAGCTAAGTATGTTTGACTTTGACACATGAATCACGCGGGAGCTGTCAAAACTCAAATACTGAAATACTGAAAAAACAAACAGCAAAAAAATCACCGTTTCGTTGCACAGATTATTGAAAGACCTTGTCTCCAGTGTTCACTTGTGAGTTACGCAAAATACTTTCGAGTGAAATGTTAAAGAAATCACATGACAGAGCGTTACCTTCTCTAAAACCTTTTTTGCTATCAAAGGTCTTAGTTAAATCCTTACCGACCTTGACGGAGCAGCAAGCATTTTCAAACATCATTCTGTGCAGGTTGACGAATTCGACAGCAATGCCAAAACTAGATATAGCTCTATGTAGCCCGTCTCTATGAGGGCTGTCATATGGTATGCGACCTTAAGAGGGGTGTTGGTGGATGTCGATTTGGACTTCTTGACTTTTTTCCAGGATCTGCGCAAATGCGTAGGTTTGGTCGATTGTGTACTTTCCTGGCCTGAAACCGCACTGATAGGTTGTGGACGAAGGGTGTCAGACGTTCACACAATATGGCTCATACTATCTTGTATCCGATATTGACGAAACTTATACTTCTTTAGTTGGCGCAATTGAGGATGTCTCAATCTCCATTCTTCAATCAAAAACTCTTCTGACTAGATATGAGAAATGAGTTGATGTACTCTTTGTTTTCCACAAAGTAATTTCCAGCAGCTTAGAACACCTCAGTCGGTAAGCCGTCAGGTTCAGCTAATTTTTTGAATCTTATCTTAGATACTGGTATCCTTACTTCGTTCTGATCAGGTGGATGGAAGTTTTGGCTATCATGGTCACAGTTGAATAATTTATTATGCCTCACGGCGGAGTATGATTTTCTTTGCAATTACACAGTCTGCAAAAAAAGTTATTCAATACGTGTTCAATACTACTGTGACTCTACTAAATGGTTTCCATATCTAGAAGCTTCTATATAGGTCTTCTTACCTTCACACATTCTTTTTACCTGCTGGTTAAACTTCCGTAATTTAGTTCTGGAGTCCTACCTCTCAATATCTTCGACTGCACAATTTTTCCTTCTTTTGGAGAAGCCGATTTTCTTCCCGTCTCTTTAGGTAGCAAAGCTCAGGAGCAGCTCTCGTCCTTTGTTTCAGCACCACTTTGTAGTCTTCTTGTTTAGCTGCAATGATTAACGGCTTTTCTTTATCAAACCATGGAGTTTTTGGTGGTAGTTGGGTAAAACCCATCACATCATTTGCGATGTGTCTAATGGCACGTTGACATAATTGCCACTGGGTTTTGATACTTGATGCTGGCGGCATAGGAGTTTTTAGAGATTTCGAGATATGTGTTTGGTGAAGATTTTGGCTGAATATCTTTTCTCAGTAGTTCTTTTTTGTTGCGGCATTTGGGAAATCCGCATTCTCAACTAGATTGCAACAAGGTGGTGATCCGAGTCAATGTTGGCTGCTCGATGCGTTTGAAAATCCTAAATTCTGGAGGCATAACACATGGGCTGATTAGTCCGTTTTATAGTAAAACACAACATTTTTGCAAAATTCAACTTTATTTATCAATATAGTTGTCTTCGAGGGCGATACACTGATTGAAACGATTTTTCAATCCTTCGATACCAGTTTTGTAGTACGATTTCGGTGTAGCCTCAAAATAGGCCTCCGTTTCGGGGATTACTTCTCATCAGTCTTAAATCTCTTTCCGGCGAGCATTCTTTTGAGGTCTGCGAATAGGAAATAGTCGCTGGGGGCCAAGTCTGGAGAATACGGTGAATGGGGAAGAAATTCGTAGCCAAATTCATTCAATTTTGCCATCGTTTTCATCAACTTGTGACACGGTGCATTGTCTTGATGAAACAGCACTTTCTTTTTCTTCAAATCCGGCCGTTTTTCTGGGATTTCGTCCTTCAAACGTTTTAACAACGCAATGTAATAGTCGCTGTTGATAGTCTGCCCCCTTTGGAGATAGTCGATGAAAATTATTCCATGTGTATCCTAAAATACGGATGCCATAACTTTGCCAACTTTGACTGTGGAGTTTTTGGTCGTTTCGGACGAGGTTCGTCGCTTGCTCGCCACTCAGCTGACTGCCGACTTGACTCTGGTGTGATGGAGCCAAGTTTCATCCATTGTCACATACCGACGCAAAAAAACGTTGTTGTTTTTGGTCGACTGTGAGCAAACGCGGCACCCACTTTGAACAGAGCTTTCGCATGTCCAAATATTCGTGTATGATATATCCAACACGCTCTTTTGATATCTTCAGAGCCGCAGCTATCTCGATCAACTTCATTTTACGGTCAATCGTAATCATTTTGTGGACTTTTTTGATGTTTTCATCTGAAACAGCCTCTTTTGGACGTCCACTGCGTGCATCATCTTCGGTGCTTGTATGACCACTTTTAAATTTTTTGTTCGGATGGTGCAGAGTCCGGATAACACTTAGCAAGTCATTTCTTTGCATCGGCTGCATTTTTTCCCATCAAAAAGCAATGATAAATCAACACACGAAATTGCTTTGAATCCATTTTTTTTTTTCACATTAACAAAAGTTGCTTCACTCACAACGTTATATCTCGAGAACTAATCGTCCGACAGCTGTCAAATTTATACATTTATCTTTTGAAGGTTGGTACTAACTGAAAATGGTATGGATTTAATTCAAGTGGTGCCCTCTCTTAGAAACGGCACGGATCGCGTATTAGCCCACGTATTAAAATTTATTCCAGCTTTATTTTGAACTTACGTTCATGCCATTATGTGTGGAATAGCACACTATTCAAGTGGTCTCTTAGGCTTCCCTGACAGTGCTTCAAGTGTTCAGTCCAATTTTCGACGACTCGGTTCTATATGTACAGCGTTATTCCGGCAATAGCATGTCGAATGATGGCCTCGAACTCGTCCAAAGTGGTTGACTTGTTAGCGTAGATTAAGAACTTGACGTAGCCCCAGAGAAAATAACCGAGTGGTGGCAAATTGCATGATCGCAGCGGCCAATTGATGAACGCTCGCCGTGAGATGACCCAGTCGCCAAATTTCTCCTTCACAACTTCGAGCGTTGCGTTGCTTTTATGGCATTTAGCATCGTCTTGTTGGAACCAGAGCTCGGATATATCGATGTTCTCAAACTCTGTTCACAGAAAATTGGTTAACATCGCTTAACATTGACACTAATTGTGTCTTCTTCCCCATTCCGAACGAAATAAGGTCCAATAATGCCGCCATGCCATAAACTTTGTGGATGAATTAACGCTTGACCGAACACTCGTGGATTGTGTTTTCTCCAATAATGGGAATTTTACTTGTTAGAATAGTCGCTAGGCTAAAAATGGGCTTTGTCCGAGAAGATGATTTTTGGGCCAAAATCCAGATCTCCGGCCAACATTTTCAGCTCCTAATTAGCGAACTCACGGCATTGTCTGTGGTCGTCTGGCTTCAATTCTTGCGTTAGCACAACCTTATACGGATGTAGGCCCATATCAAACCGCATAATAAGCCAGGTTGAACCTCTGGCGATACCCAATTCAGTTGATCGGGCCGAATCGACATTTCTAGGTCGACTATCTCTATCTGGTTGTTGGCTTAAGATCCAAAAGAGTGTTTTTACGCTCAAACATGTCCACGGTGTTATTTAGATCAGAAACATGAAGAATTAAATGTTTTGCGCATCTTTAATATCTTCAAAAACGTTGGTATGGGTGAGTATCCACTGAAAATCGTTATTTTTCTTCAACAATTCCCGAAGTAGGGCATTTAATAAAAATTTGGTATAAAAGCACAAAGGTAAATAAACATGCCTATAACAGGTGGGTGCCGATGTTGCAGGCATTTTATTACTGAAACGCTTCATCAGACTGCGGCAGACTAAAAAATGTCAGTAAAAGAACACAAAACGAGTACAATGGATTAGTTCCCTCTGGAAATATTCCCTTCCGATGAAAAAAAAAAAAAAAAAAAACAATGTTGACCTTGGTAGATGATAATGTGCTATTATCAACATATTTTATACCGCTTCCCAGTAATGCGTTCAGCCAATTTGTTTAAGAGTTCCTCTCTGGTAAGATCGTAGGAAGTAAAATCAACTGGACACTTTCCTGTGACAAGCTCGTGAGACTCTATTGGCACAGTTTTTAGATTGTAGATATCACCGCTAAATATTCGTGAATTAAGAAACTCAAAAAACTTAACCTTCTTTCCTTCATCCTATCTGTACTAAACTAAGCACTATCCTTCTTAATCCTAAAACCTTGGCCCAAAATTTTCCAATTCAGTATCTAATAACGTTCCACATCACATTTTTTGCACAGAAATGTCTGTTAAAATGATCTTTAAAATGTTACGCACCCATCCATGAACTCTTTTCTTTATGGCCTGGCTTGGATCAATGCCTATCTAATCCCTTTACAAATTCTCATTTTAGAAATCCAATTTACCCTAAAGTAAAACACATTTACACCCTTCTAACGGAAGTAAGCCCTACCAAACATAATGCTATGAAAATCATGTCATGATTTTCTTATCTTCCGGTGAAGTATTCTACCGAAAACCATTAACCAGATCGACTCTTCTATTAATTGTTAAAATCCATGTTTCTTGGCAGACAGTAGGAGTAATATTTTCACCATAATTGGGACAGTAATAGAAATCCATTTGCAAGCCACGTTATTATCCAACCCTACTTTGAGGGTACCTACAAGTGTTTATTCCCAAAATAGGTTATGGTTACTTTAAGGTAACGGAGACCGAGACGATGCTTCTTCCACGGTCAGACAATCGTCTGTTTAATAATCTCCATAGCAATTTATTTATTTTTTTTTTATTTTTTTTTTTTACGGGGGAATCCCCGTCCAACCATCGCTAACATACATATGTGATTTAAATGTATGCCTGACTTAAGTCCTGCTATCCTTGTATGGTAATCCCATACATTGAGAATGACCCTCTCATAGGAATTGGACTTGGGCGTATGACGATAGTCATTAATGGCAAAGGAGTGCCTTTTTCGACCGCCAGCAGGAGTACCCCTTACAAGTGTCCGCAGTGGAGTAATAATAATACCTCTGGTTGTGGAACTTAGGGAGTCCTTTTGGAAAACTCGTAACTTGTTCGCTTTATCTGACGGCTTAATCACATTCAATTCGGAGTTTCCCATTTCAGGTCCTTGTTTCCAGGTGCTCGTTGGGTAGGAACGTGTATCTACTCTGTTAGTTCATTGGTTTATCGTTTTCATTTTTGTTTTTATTTGGTTCTTTCTACTCTTTTTGTTTATTTGTTTGCGAAAGGAATTCAATAAAAATGGAGACCCTAATCCGATAATTAAAATACAACAAGGTCCTGGAAAATAAAGGGATCTAGTGAAAAGTGTTTTCGTGTTAAAAGTTTCTGTGTTGGATTGTGTCGATGATTATTCTGTTGTTTTTGTTGTTTCTTGTTTTTTTTCTTCTTTTTCTTTTTTTTTTGACTCCCTTTGCTGTTTGCTTTGGGATAATTTGGGTATTGGCATCCGCATGTGAGATAATGGCATTGGAATATTGGAAAAGTTTTAAATCCTTTAATTTTATCGCATGAGCGTAGTTCAAACATTAGGCATCGCTTTGAGATAGAAAACAGGAGTAGGAGATGAAAGTTCATGTGTTCATGTTATCATTGTGACGGTATTTTGATGATATTTATTATATGGCTTATTACGGCACCTCATTATTTAAGCTCTGCACATCTCCTTTATTGAAAATCAGAATCTTGAAGCCACTTGGTATTATTGATAATAATAATAGGGAAGGCTGTTCGAATTGAGTTCATCCCCGGGAATCTGGGAGGAAGAAAGCATCTAGACCCGGTCTTTATTTATTTAACCAGTCACAGGTTTTTTTTTTCTGGAGCCGGGTAGTATTTTGTCGTTGCACTATGTATAGGATTTGACAAAAATTACTTCAAATCTGCTAGGAACTTTCGGTGGATTAGGGGTAATGTAGAAACTGTATCATTATCTCGTTTAGGGTTGTTGGAGTGATATCGTTTATGTTTCAGAAACAGAAATTTCTTCAGATCCTGATGGAAAAGACGGTGCTCTAAGTTAAGTTTGCGTGGAAGACTATCTAACAGAATCATTCGTGCCGGAGTTCCTGTTTACATTCCAATTAACAAATATTTGAGAATAATCGAATGCGTAACCCCTAGAGTATACTTGAGGTAGGCAGGCAAGGTAGACGAAAACTTTCGCACCATGGGCACTGGTGTCCATGCGTTCAAGCTGACATAGCAAAATAAGTCCCACTTTTCTGACCAGGTCAACATCGCTGCACAGCCCGTACAGTTTACTGTTAAAACGTTTCCTTTATTCTGAATTGATCTAAACAGGACCGCAAAATACCCGAAGAACTTTTCTCTTAAAGCGCCCGAAAGCATTTTCAAGTGTCCATGCTTCTGCGCCGTAAAGCAGGACTAGGGTAATCAGTGTCTTGTATATATTCGGTCTATAACTTAATTCGTGCGGTTTGCTAAGAGATGGCGTAACCTGTACTATTCCATTGTTATTATTCCATTGGAACATCCGTTGGAAAGCTACTGTCATTGTACGTCATTTCAGTAGATGTCATTCATTTGAAGCGTACACAACAATAATTTTTTTCACTCAAATATGTCGAACTTTGTGCCTGAAAAAGTGTTTTTGCGTGGAGTTCTTCTCCATTACTTTAATATGAAGAAAACTGTTGCCGAAAGTCATCGTATTTTGGTGGAAGTTTATGGTGAACACGCGCTAGCTGAGCGAACGTGCCAAAAGTGGTTTGCACGATTTAAAAGTGATGATTTTGGCTTGGAAGACGATTAACGTCCTGGGCAGCCAAAAAAGTTTGAAGATGAAGAACTGGAAGCATTACTCTATGAAGATTGTTGCCAAATACAAGAAGAGCTCGTAGAATCATTGGGTGTCACTCAAGCAGCCATTTCAAAACGTTTAAAAGCAGCTGGATATATTGAAAAGCAAGGAAATTGGGTTCCACATGACTCAAGACGGGAGATGTCGAAAGGCAGTTTTGCATGTCCGAAATGCTGCTGGAACGCCACAAAAGTAAGTCATTTTTGCATCGGATTGTTACTGGTGATGAAAAATGGATCCATTACGACAACCCCAAGCGCAAAAAATCATATGCGAAACACGGCCAACCAGCCAAATCAACGGAAAAGCCGAATATCCATGGAGCGAAGGTAATGCTCTGTATTTGGTTGGATCAGATGAGTGTGCTGTATTATGAGCTGCTTTAACCGGGTGAAACCATCATTGGACAACGCTACCGAACACAATTCATCCGTTTAAAGAGAGCAGTAGCCGAAAAACGCCCGGAATATGCGACCAGACACGAGGCAATAATTTTCCATTATGACAACGCTCGGCCCCATGTTGCTATTCCGGTTAAGAACTATTTGGAAAACATTGGATGGGAAGTCTTATTTCACCCGCCTTATAGCCCAGACCTTCCCCTTCTGACTACCATTTGTTCCGGTCGATGCAGAACGCCCTCACTGAAATACGGTTCACATCAGAGCAGAATATCAAAAATTGGATTGATTCATTCTTGGCTGCCAAGCCGACGCAGTTCTTTTGGGATGTGATCCACA
This sequence comes from Volucella inanis, assembly GCA_907269105.1. Lineage (NCBI taxonomy): Eukaryota > Metazoa > Arthropoda > Insecta > Diptera > Syrphidae > Volucella > Volucella inanis. The sequence goes on from OU026154.1 coordinate 93,316,020, forward strand.
AATTGCCAGAAAGATGGGAAAAAGTCATAGCTTCAGATAGTCAATACATTGAATAATACTATTGTACAAGTTTATTGTAAAGTACACTAACGAGCTACATTCTCCGATTGGGTTCTGCAGAAGATGCGACAAGATGACGAATTCCATCGTAAAATTATCTTCAGTGACGAAGCTCATTTTTGGCTCAATGGGTTCGTCAAAAAGCAAAATATGCGTTATTGGTCGGGTGAAAACTCACATGTGCTCCATGAATCACAACTTCATATACAAAAAATAACTGCTTGGTGATAACGATCGTCACGTTACTGTGAATGGTCAGCGTTATCGCGCCATGATCACCGATTATTTTTACCCCGAATTGTAAGATATGGACTTGGACGACATGTGGTTTTAACAGGATGATGCCACAAGCCACACAGCACACGCTACAATCGATTTATTAAAGAGTAAGTATGGTGAGCGTGTTATTGCAAGACAGCGGCGGTTTCGGCCGAAATGTGTAGCCGAGTCGTTGAAAATTGGGTCCAACGAATCGACCGATGCAAACGTGCCCGCGGTATGAACGAAGTCGAGTTCCATTTATAAATGTTTTGATTATACTTCAAGCCAATAATAAAGTTTTTGAAATATCTCAAATGGTTTGCCTTTTATTTAAAAAAAAAAGTTGTCAAGTCGTTATTAGAAAACCCTATATTTTGGGCGGCTCGACAGAGGACTTTGCTACTCAAAACACTACTGCTCATGGAAACAAGTTTTTTTTTCGAATTGCTGCTTTAGACATGCCTTAGTCAGTTTGAAATATTTCTCATTTCACGCTCAGTTTTTCATGAAAATGACTTTGCTTTTCTATAACCACGACTACATAGCCCGTATCATAGCTATTGTCATATACATACATATGTAAGTGCCAATCCCCATTTCGATAAATATTGACACATCACTTTTTTCGCACGCAGTGTCGAATTTGTCTAATTTGTAATGCGCTGGTATCAATATCGGAGTTGATGTCGATAGATGACAGATATAGAAATCGATTAAGAGGGGGTGTGTATCGATTTGGAACTCATGGGTTTTTTTTTAAGATTGGCCGTACCTAATGTAAAAATTTAATCTGTGATCAGACTGTTTACTAAGGATCTTATTCGTTCATATAATACGGCAGACAGGATTTTCAAAGCGATGTTGAGGAGTACCCAATCATCATCTGCTGGTTTAGAGAGCTCGGCAATTAAGTCATCGGTTCCAGCAGCTTTGTGTGATTTAATCTTGGAAATGGCTGTTCTAACTTCATCTTGGTGAGGTGGACGAAAATGTTGTCGGTCTTAGCCCAATTTAAATGTTTTATTCTGCTTGCTGTAGAAATAGTCTTTCCAGATTCTCAGCACCAACTATGGTGCTACTATAAGGTTTCTTTCCCATCCTTCCAGACTTTTGTTAGGGTCTTACTGCTTTGGGATGTTCGTTTTATTTTTTTTTTTTTTTTGTAAAATCTTCTTAACTTAATTCTTCTGATAGCACCTCCATAAGGTCCCGGTCGCGTGCTTCTCGTGCTTTTTTTTTTTCGCATAGCTTATGTTCGAGCCTTTTCTTTTCTTTCCTGCTCGTAAGGGTCGCGAGTCCTCTCGATGTTTCTGGCTAGGTTGCTATTTTTCAAAATTTACGTGTTTGTATTCGCCCTTGAACCAGGAGTTTCTTGCTTTATTGATTTGTTGTTGACGGTTTGATGAGGCGGCATTGTGCTTCTCGATAGGTAAAGGGAAACTCGACCTAAACGGCTCTGGTGGTCTTTTGAGCTTATAGCTATTCAACGTTAAATTTCCTCACAATAGTTCGCTGACTTTGAGTTGTTACGTAATCCAGAATCCTGGTTTTATAAAGATAATGGTCCTGTTTCATGTTAGTTGCACAGAAGGTTCAGACGTCCAAAAGTCTGGATCTTACGTCGATCGGAATATGAATAATTTAGCAGACGCTTTGATCAGGAGTAGGAAAGGTTTCTTTATGGATATCAAGGTATGAAAACTTAATGGTGGCTATAGCACGTCGTCCCGGCGTAAAACCAATGTGTGAAGGTGATATTGCGGAATCAGATGAGATGACTTCCACGTCATTTTGCTTCATGGCTTGTAGAAATCATAGATATCGGCTAGTCCGCAGTCTTTTTCGGGTTCAAACATTCTACGTGCAAATCCAAAAATTTTTTGTCTTTTAATCGTTAGCCAAGGTCACCAATAGTTGTTAGAAAACCTATATAACATCAGCACTGAAGCTACTACTCAAGACTCTCCACAACTGCAAAAAAGAGCTCAGAGACCAGATCTCAATTGTATACTGCCGGTTATTGACGGAACACATTTTAGCCCTGAGCGCCAGTTTGGGTCTAAAAGAAATCTTTTAACTATTGGTTCATGGAATCACCGACGTAATTAGACTTGATTAGGCGGGTACTTGATGTCTCGCTGGTCTTAAACAAACTGTGATCTAAAGGTTTGAAACTTAAATTGCAATTGGCCTTGCCAGACAACGTATTTCGAGAATAAACTCTTACGTGTTAAACACAGAAACGAGTTTTTATGATTCCACGAAATCCTAGTCGGCGTACCGCAAGGAAGTATTTCCGATCCGATAGGGCCGTTTTGGTTACGTTTGTTGATGAGACTTATATATTATTGGAAATGTAATTTAATTCGTGCGGCTTTTTTTTCAAAATTTGAACGTTTATTTAGGAAAAACATGTACAATAGTATTATTCAAAGTATTGACCATCTGAAGCTATGAATTTTTCCCATCTTTCTGGCAATTTGTGGATCACATCCCAAAAGAAATGCGCCGGCTTGGCAGCCAAGAATGAATCAATCCAATTTTTGATATTCTGTCCTGATGTGAACCGTATTTCAGTGAGGGCGTTCTGCATCGACCGGAAAAAATGGTAGTCAGAAGAGGAAAGGTCTGGGCTATAAGGCAGGTAGGGTATGACTCCCATTCACTGTTTTCCAAATAGTTCTTGACCGGAATATCAACGTGGGGCCGAGCGTTGTCATGATGGAAAATTATTGCCTCGTGTCTGGTCGCTACTGCTCTCTTTAAACGGATTTATTGCGTTCGGTAGCGTTGTCCAATGATGGTTTCACCCAGTTTAAGCAGCTCATAATACAGCACACACATCTGATTTGGCTGGTTGGCCGGGTTTCACATATGATTTTTTGCGCTTGGGGTTGTCGTAATGGATCCATTTTTTACCACCTGTAACAATCCGATGCAAAAATGACTTCCTTTTGTGGCGTTCCAGCAGCATTTCGGACATGCAAAACCGCCTTTCGCCGTCTCTCGGCTTGAGTTCATGTGGAACCCAATTTCCTTGCTTTTGAATATATACAGCTGCTTTTAAACGTTTTGCAATGGCTGCTTGAGTGACATCCAAAGATTCTTCGAGCTTTTCTTTTTTTTGGCAACAATCTTCATAGATTAATGGTTCTAGTTGTTCATCTTCCAACTTTTTTGGCTGTTCAGGACGTTCATCGTCTTCCAAGCCAAAATCACCACTTTTAGGTCGTGCAAACCACCTTTGACACGTTCGCTCAGCTAGCGCATGTTCACCATAAACTTCCACCAAAATACGATGACTTTCCGCAGCAGTTTTCTTCATATTAAAGTAATGAAGAAGAACTCTCCGCAAAAACACTTTTTCAGGCACAAAGTTCGACATACAATGACAGTAGCTTTCCAACGCATGTTTCAATGGAATAATAACAATGAAATAATACAAGTTACGCCATCTCTTAGCAAACCGCACGAATATAATATAACTAATAAGTTATAGACCCAATAGTAGCCGGTTTAACTATGAAAGAAACTAGTGCTTAAATACAAAGGGCAATTCTTAATGAATGGGCAAGGGCTTGGCTAATTGCGTTTGTTGAAACCAAATCTGTTCAAGAAAGTTTCACTTATAAGGTGCTCCACAGAAAATTAAACTGGAGGTTGTACCAATAAAAAGAATGCAAATATCTTACAAGGTTTTGGAAATAAGGTGCACCGTGGTACATAACAGATGATTTGCACAGAGATCTCGAAATGAAACAAACAGAGAGCTGCACTCTCAAAGCTAACATCCGTTTAAAAATAAGTGGTCTTTGGTACAACATGCACTGGAGCTTTGATAACCTTGCGCGTGATAAAATGACACCAGAACTCCTGTTGCGGAAAAAATATGAAATCGACTTTTCCTGTGCCCAGAACTGGTTCCGAACAAAATCTGAGTCAGGAACGGAATGCTGTCGGGTCTCACGGACGTCTCCAAAACCAATATAGGATGTGACGCTGGTGTCTTTCTGGAGGACAACAACGTTAGGTTTCGCTTCTCGTTAGAAAAGCTCGTACCTGCCTTTCAAGCGGAGATTTAAGCAATCCTGATTACATTGCATCTGTAGCGATAGCCAAGCTACGCTAAGAGCCTTACTAAGCCCTCTTACGACTTCTAAGCTAGTTCAAGGATACAAGAGATCACTGAACGCAGTCGGAAGACTAAATTCAAACTCCCTTGTCCGAGTCCCAGGTCTCAATGGGATCACGGGAAATAAAATCGCTAATGAACTTGCCAGCAAAGGCTTAGATGAGAGTTTTTCGGGACCCGAACCTACGTTGTGTCTGCCTGCGTCTTCGGTTAAGGCTTCCATTGACAGTTGGGTCTCATATCAGCACATCTGCAGATGGTATAGTTCCGCCGAGTGCAGGCAGACCAACCGAATGCTTACTGAGATCTGCAGGAAGTAAGAACTGGGCATAAGTGACAACATCCTGCGATGCTTGCTTTCGAAAGTGATGACGACATCGCGAAGCACTATCTCTGTGAATGTCCGGCTTACGCTCTCATCAGGCTGCTGGTACTTGGCGCTAACGTGGTGGGTCCTGGTACTGTAACCACCTTATCACTGAAGCTTACTCATCTTTCTTCGTAAAGTTGAAAGATTTTATTAAAAAGACTACGTACAACTAGGACCAGTTCTTTGTCTGAGTGCTCGACTATATTGACCTCGGTGGGAGTTGGTTTTTAGTGAGTAAGAATGTAACACTACTATAAGCATGTTACAGAATGCAATCCGTAGCTACCAAGTTAAGTTATCCTTAAATTAAAACTATAAAAGCGCAAACGGTGAAGACTAAACTTTACGGTTCAATCGACTAACTAAGACTAAAGTTCTAAATTGCTTATTTCAAACTTATCGCATACTTCATACTGCTGCATCAGCATTATTTGACCCTGGAAAACTTCACTGTATGAAGAATTCGCCAAATGGATGCAATCATGTTCTTGCACACTTATCAGTTATGTGGTTACACATACGATGAGTTGAACTTGGCGGAATCACACCTTTCCACTGGCCAGGAAATGCATTTTTAAAATTGATTAAGATCAAATGAAGATCACGGATTTGTGACACATTTATTAACCAATTTCATTGTCTCCAGAATCACAATGGAGTAACAACTGGTCTACGTGCCTTAACCGAGGGCCACTATAACCTAACCTTACCTTTTCTATTTTCCCAAAAAAAAAACTGCACCTCAAATCCAATCCAACACTCTGTTATCCATTCATTTAGTTTCCTGTTTGTCCGTTCCTAAGTGTTATGGTTTTGCGTTAAATTTCCTATTGATTCCCGGAATCTGACTTCGCATTAAACCAAACGGTTATGTCGTATAAAATACACCCCATCCCCCTCCGGTTATATCAGTATTACCGTCCGCTCAAACCATTGAGTGACAACATAGTTGCCAACCGAAAAATAAAATCCTCCAATCCTTGTTTTGACACATCCGCCTGACCGAAAAGAACACTCCACGAATTTCACATCGATAAAATTTTATTTTCCAATTTCCAGATAAAATTGTCGACCCTTCTGTCGACGGCGTAACGACGGCGATGGAAAGGCAGTGTATCCGTAATAATGTCCAACGGAAACGACTTCACCGTAAAACTTCCCTTGACTGGTGCATTACGAGTATTGAGTACAAGCGTTTTACTTAAGCTTTGAATGTATCCGGCATTGAATAGTGCGACTCGGCTGTATAAAAGCTGCAAACGATTTTAGTTAATTTCCTCTTGAGCAAACACTGCCACAAGACAATTGAACTGGATGTATTAGTAAAATATTATCGCTTTAAGGAAAGGGGTAAATATCGTGTTACCCATACCGCACGATACTCCTATCAGGATTGTATCCCAGAGTCTCATTTTGCGGATGATATCCAAGAGAAGAAGAAGGAGAAGAAAATGAAAATTCTGAAGTAATATTGACCATCACAAGTGCTTGTAAGTCGAATGTCCTTTTTGGCTACAAAATGTCGGGGTAAACAATGTTTATCGCGAAATCTTAAGGACCCCCAACGTGGCGCCATAGAGAATCTCTTTTCATTTCTTCGTTTTCTTTTCTTTTTTTTTTCAATATTTTCTTATCGTCCTACAATGGTGTAATGTCGTTGGCAATGGTAGTGGTAACCGTTAAGGAATTTACACTTTTTTTTGTATTAAAAAGTGTCTTTATTTCCGTAGGGGACGAGTTGTGCAAATGGGTTGGCCATGTCATATATGACTTTACTTAGTGCTAGATCCCTGAAAGGGAAATAGCTTGCAATACTCGTTCATACGAAGGGAAAGGGAAGGCGTTTGCTTAAGGAAGCTTCATCATGAAGAAATATTTCTCAATTTGGCCGGGATATAAATTTTCACCGCTTTAAAGTGTCAAATCAGTTCGTTGGTGTGCAACCATCTGTTAAGAATGAAGTTTTATTATCTACTCCGACTTGGGATATAAGGAATTGTTTTAGCTCGTCTTGGAGTTGGATACCAAAAGAGTTCTCAAAAATGAATAAAGCCGGTGCAAAAGATGATGGCCGTTAATAATATTTTTGTCTGATATGACATTCGCAGACGACAAAATTGTATGCACTTTGAGACAGGATGCACTTAAATTCACATTTAAATTTGTTTCTTCATGTTGCACAGAGGATTGAGTCTCTGTTGTCATTGTTATTGTCAAAAAGAATAATATTCTGCTGATTAAACTTACTGGTAGCTTTCCGATGAACTTGGTTTTGAATTGATTGTAGAATAAGTAAATACAAAGATCTTATATAGACGAAGATTCTTCCAAAGGATACTTTTCCCGAGCTATGTCCGTCCACTCAATATAGATTAGTTTTCAAAGTCGCTGTAGTTTGAAACAGGCGGATGGTGATTATGTAGATCAAAGTTGTTAATGGCTTCCAGATAACCAACTAACATCGTTTACGTATCATACACCACAGATAAGGTTCTAGAGCCGTTAAACCACATACCTGCTTGATTGGATCGCATCTATTGCTATTATACATATTTCTCTCGCGTATCTACATAGCTACTGTGCTTCTAAATTTTCACAAAATGGAATCATTCTACAGACCGGTCTATTTTGAATTTATTTTGTAGGAGAAGCCAAGAATTTGCTAATTCCAATCCAATCCAATTATTTGTATTTCGGTCTCTTCTTCAAACCTTCTTTGAACATGGCAAAACCAGCTGATCTGCACAGCTGGAAGTTTTACCCCTATCGGTTTCTTTCTTATCTTCCTTTGAAAACTTTCACGAATACATGTACTTCATGCTAGATCGTGGTTTTTTGCACTCACTAATAGGCTATAAGTATTACTAAATTGTTCTTTTCTTTGATCACACAATGCTAACATCTTTCTTTGGAGTAAACCATTCAAATACTTCAAGTGGTAGCAAAGAATTTGTATTGTCCGTTAAAACATAAGAAATACTTCCTCATCCTTCATACGCTCATATACGATTATAATGACATTCCAGCTGTCAGATCTTTTGATAAGGCAATATGTTTACTGCACACTTTGCAGTCAACTCAACACTTCCAGGTTATGTTATGTCTTCACTTAGACAACAGCCTGTCGACTATATTACGGGATGAATCCACTTTTGCATGTCTACTTTTCTTTGAAGAGGTGATCTGGAAAAACTACTGCGAATGATTTGTTATTAATCCCCCGCTTGGGGGCGGTTTCTTAATAAATGGAAAAAAAATTCTTCTAGCCCATCACTAATAAAATGTAAATATTCCTGTTCTTTCTACTACGGATCCATTGTACTTAGCATGTGTGTCTCTTGTTTTCAAGGTCATGGAAACATAGATAAACGTTCACCTCATACAACATTTTGAGACACAGAAACTTTCCAATAACCGTCATGTCCCACCGAAAACAGAAAGCAAGGTTCATCCCAATTTGACGAAAGCAAGATACAAGTGGTTGCACATGACATTTCAAAGGCATTTAACAGGGTTTGCACCAAGCCTTTTTGTCGAAGATGCGTATATGACGAGCCAACCAAAATTTTCGTTAATCGATTAGAACGTTGCTTTCGTAAAGTTCAATTCAAGGCTGATATTTGCAACATAAGTACTGGTATGCCCCAGGGTTCCGCTCTATCTCCAACACTGGACAACAATTCTCATCGATGATCTATTGTCTTGAATGACATTTGCATCGTTAATAACACTGAACACTGACAGTATACGTCATTCGATGTTTTCAAAAAATGCCTAAATACTTTCCTCCCTCTGATCTGACCTCAAGATATGCTATAAGGAATTTATTTGTCCTTAATTGGAATAAAATATGCAGATCTATTTTACTTCGGTTCTTCTACGCTCGCCAGATGTGGTTTAAAACATGCCTCCTGCCTTGCCTTGTTTCATCACTTATTCTACCACACGTGCCTTGAGACCACTTTCTTGGACTGTCATATCCCTCATGCCAAACTTTGTCAACAAACATTTTTCTCCTCAAGCACCTTCTTTTACAATGTTTGTATTCCGATGTACCTGGTCCATTGTGGAATGTTTCACTCGAAAGCCAAATTGGTGATCTGGGATAGTATGTTTCTTTTCTATAATACGAGGGCTGTTTGATGAATACCCGGATTACAAATTACAGCGCAACTTTTTTGGGTTTTGACAATTTATTTTTCAATATAATCCGCTCTCAACTCGATAGACTTTTCCCAGCGGTACTGCAACTTTTTAAACCCCGTCGTATAGTACTACTTTTGTTGGCCTGCAAAATACTCATCCGTGGCAGCGATGAATTTCTCGTTCGACGAGCATTTCTTTCCGGCGAGCGATCTTTAAAGGTTTGGGAACAAAAAAATGTCGCAGGGAGCTAAATCCGGAGAATACGGAGAATGTGGGAGCAATTCGTAGTGGAATTCGAGGAATTTGGCTGTGGAGACTGCGGAGCTGTGAGCCGGTGCGTTATTATGGTATAAGAGCACTTTTTTCTTCGGTCGTTTTTTCTTCAAACTGACATTGAAACGACCCAATAAATCGACGTAGTATGCTCCTGTGATTCTCTTTCCCTCTTCCAAAAGTCAACGTGGATCACATCTCGCACCGGTGGCCATCACTTTTCCAGCCGAAGGCACGGTCTTAGCCGGAGCATCTTTGGTGAGTTCATGAATCCATGTCTAATCGACGGTCACAAAATGACGCAGAAACTCTTCTGGATTTCGATTAAACAGTGCCAAGCATGTCTTTGAACCCATCCACCCATCGCCAGGACAGTTTTCTCATACCTAAAATCTCGTGCAGGATATGGCTAATGCGTTCAGTTGAGATGCCTGCTATCTCGGCCATTTCGAGAATTTTCACCTGGCGGTCCGCCAAAACGAGATCATGGATTTGTCCACGGTTTCCTCTGTGGTAACCGTTTTTGGGCCACCTGGTGCGGCCACGGCGAAACTCTGCGAACCAATGGTAAACGGTTATACAGGATGGTGAATGGGTTCCATATACAGCATCAAGAATGGGCTTGATTTCCCCTCAGGTTTTGCCACTCAAAAACAAGAATGCTCTTTTTTTATGTTTGCATAAAACACTCACGATATTTTGAAATAGGTTTCAAAACAAAACTAAGCGTCGGATTGTCAACAAATTTGGACAGGCTTGCTAAAAAAGGGCATATTAAATGACGGTGTACTCTTTTTTTCTTAGTAGCGCCACCTATCTTCCAATCCGGATACGCACCGAAGAGTGGTGAGTTGCCGAATTTGGCTTTTTCCGATGAATCGCCATTTGTTATCGAGCAATATGTCACAAAACAAAATGACCGAGCTAACTTGCCAGAGAGGACCTTCAAAAATTTACACGTTCGGACGGCCACCAGAATGCAGGCAGCACCGATGGTGATGATTTGAGCCGCAATAACCGCCGATGGTCGCTCTCTGCTCGTATTTTGGGACCGTGGCGTCAAAATCAATGCCGTATACCGTGTAAATATCTTAAAGGCAGTATTGAAGCTTTCGACAAACAATCATTTGGCTCGGTGACCGTGGACATTTCAACAAGATTCCGCACCGTCTCACAAAGCGCGCGTCAACCAAGATTGGTTAAAAAACAATGTTCCACACTTCATTTCTTCGACATAATGGATTGCAAATTCTCCGGATTCAAATCCGTTGGATTTCTCTGTCTGGAGTATTTTGAAGGCGAAGGTTGGCCCTAAAAAATACCAAAGTTTGGACCACCTCAAACAAGCACTTCGGTGGGAATGGGCCAAAATACCGCAGAACCACTTGCGTGCAGCGTGCGATGCTTTCTTTGGCCGTCTCAAGGCCATTATTCGCGCCGAAGGTGGACATATTAAAAACTACTGAAAGAATTTGAAAATTGACGTATTTTCCAACATATTTTGCTTTGGCACAATAAAGTTTATCAACAAATAAAAAAATTATAGCATTTTGAAATGCTATATGCATTTTATATGTTGCAGTTGCAGTTCGAGTCAGGCAGGGTGTATAGAAAGAAATAAAGATCTTGACAGGGCATTCTATAAGCGAGTTGTACGAATTAGGACAGAAACACGATATTTAGGAATACGTCCGAAAATTAGCTTGAGGGTATTGTGATGAGAGTTCATAGCGAGACGGAAGCAAACGTTTGAAGAGGGGGAATGCTACTGGCGATTTCGGTGGAGCACTGCTGGTGGAAATAGCGATAAAGCAGGGTGAGAAGTCAGGAGATATTTCGTATGTGTTCGAGTATGTTAATTGACTGAGTGATATTAGTATCGTCCATGAGTCTTATCGCACGTCTCTAAATCCTATCTAGCAGGGCAGGGAGGTTTTAGGAGCAATTGACCAGATGTGTGCATTTTACTCCAATTTTGGGAGATGAATGCTTTGTATAATCAGTCAGATCAGAGGGGGAAAAATATGGCAGAATTTTTGTCGACATCGAATATGGGATCATTTAAAAGTAAGTTGTCCTTGGCACACATACCGAAAATGAAAAGTTTTTTGGTTTCAATTTATGGATTTCGCCTTAACGATAGCAGATATCATTATATTTTGGAAGCATTTAGTTGCCCTCTGTTGATAGTTCTCCAGTTGGTGATGGTGTCTATATTAGAATGTGATGGCCTGAGCATACGCCGCCGTTCCAGTTGAATAGCCGAAAAAAAAGGACATGAGTCCGGAAATGAATATGAAAAGCAGAAAAAACCGCCATCAGCAAAAAAATGCATTAGATAAGAAGTAGCTGCAATCGTTGATAAAAATTAAAAAGATTGTCGGAGACCAAAAGGAGCCCTGGGGCACACCAGCATCTATTTTGTGAATATCAGACTTGAAACCATCCAAAACAACTTGAAATGAACATTCCGAAAGGTAATGTCTAATCCATTGAAGAAGATAGTCGTCGATCCCAAATGCACACATTTTTACAAAAGCCTGATGCCAAACCCTGTCAAATACTTTATTAACTTGATTACGCCAGATTAGCGTAGACTTTAGTTCCACTTTACGGTGAGAAATACAATCAAATCACCAGTGGACCTGTTGCTATGAAAACCGTACTGCCGGTCGTTGAAAAGTTTTCATGTTTCAAGATATTCCATGAACTGACCGTTTTTTAGCGTTTCCAGAACATTGAAAAGGAAGGACGCAAGTGCAATGGGTCTGTAGAAGGAGATTGAAGAAGATTCGTTTTTTTTTTATAGACGGGCTGAATTAATGGTCGGAAAGAGTCCGAAAGTGTAGGATCGATGGAAAGCCTTACGCTGTGGTTTTGCCAACATGGAAGAAAATCTCTTCAGAGGAATTAGAGATATACCATCTGGACCATCTGTGTGTTAAGATCTGTAAGTACTCTTGCTACTGCACGATTGCGAAAGTGTACTTGCCCCATTGAAGATTCAGCGCACTCAAGTGTAAGAAATTACTAAATTATCAGCAAAGTATACACTTTTGGCCTTGTACAAAGAGTTGACAGCTGGAATATCATTGTAAATGAGCGTTGGGATTGGAGGATGAGGCAGAATTCTGAAATTTTTTGCGAACCACTAAAAATGTTTACTACCTTTCGGACATTGTAGTACTTTTTTCCTCAATTTGAAATCGTATTGTTGCCATCATTCCTGGATCGTTTGAGAGTGATATGAGAGGTGTGGGCTGAGATCCACCTGTATTACTGTAATTGCCAAGACTGCTGATCTGTATTCACAGACTTCGACACAAGTAGCCCGCTTTAGCCCGCGTATAATATGTCCACTCTAAATTTCCGAAATTAACAAACACAAAAGACACAAGCACCGACGATGTTATAAAGGGTTTTCCAATAGGAACTTGACAAATTTGAATTTAATTTGTGAATGCACTCTTTCACTAATCATAAAACTGTCACTGTCAATTTATTCAGTAAACTCAACATTTTTATCATGATAAAGTACACTAACGAGCAACGTCTGCAAATTATAAAAATTTTCCACAAATATTCGGAGTCGGTGACTGCAACTTTAAGAGCGTTAACTTCAATTTTCGGTCATGATTCTCGCCCTAGTAGACAGGCAATAACAAGTTTAGTGCAAAAATTTGAGTCTACATATTCGTTGTGTGATGTTGCCGTATCAGTGAGACAACGGGTTGGTCGAAGTATCGAAAATATCGCCGCCGTTCAGACGTCCGTAGCAAACGATCCAAATCAGTGAATTCCACGGCGTTCTTAAGAATTGGGCATCGCTCAGACCACATTATGGCGTATTTTGCGTAAGGATCTTGGTTTACACCCATCAAGCTGACTCAAGAATTGAAGCCGATGGACTATTTGAAGCGTGGTATGCTCTCCGATTGGGTTCTGGAGAAGTTGCGCCAAGATGATGAATTTCATCGCAAAATCATCTTCAGTGACGAAGCTCATTTTTGGCTCAATTTGTTCGTCAATAAGCAAAATATGCGTTATTGGTCGGGTGAAAACCCACATGTGCTTTATGAATCACCACTTTATCCACAAAAAATAACTATTTATTGCAGTTTTCATGCCGGCGGCGTTATTGGGCCATATTTTTTCGTCGACACGTTACTGTGAATGGTCAGCGTTATTGCGCCATGATCATCGATTATTTTTGGCTCAAATTGAAAAATATAGATTTGGACGACATGTGGTTTCAACACGATGGTGCCAAAAGCCACAAAGCACACGCTACAATCGATTTATTGAAGAGCGAGTATGGTGAGCGTGTTATCTCAAGACATGGGCCAGTCGATTGGCCGCCTCGTTCGTGCGATTTAACGTCGCTTGACTATTTTCTGTGGGGCTATGTTAAGTCATTGACTTATGCCAACACGCCGACGACATTGGAAGAGCTCAGAGCCAAAATTGAGAGCTCATATTGTTTACACGAAGATTGTACATTTGTATGCTTCTACTGGGAATATTACCGATTCCACTAATCGATGACTTACTTGACGAGTGATTAGACAAACGAGTGTACACATTATTAGATCTGAAGAGCGCTTTTTACCACATACGAATGAGTGACGAATCGATTAAATATACATTAAATACATCATTTGTGACACCAATGGGACAGTGCGAGTGGCTCAGGATGCCATTTGGACTAAAGAATACTCCATTGGAATTCCAACTTTCTATTTCAAATGTTTTTGAAGATTTGATTAAAGGAAAAAAAGTCAAAATCTACATAGATAATATAATGATAGCGACTAAGACGGTAGAAGAACATTTAGAGATACTGAATAAAGTTTTCGATAGGTTAGTGAAGAACTTTATCAGCACCCCAGGTGCTAGCAAGAAGATAGCCCCTAAGATTAAGGGTCCGTATAAAATTGAAAAGATTTTGCTAAATGATCGGTACATAGTAAAGGATGTAGAAGGATTTCTAGTAAGCCAGATCTCGTATGAAGGAATATGGGAAGCAGCCAACATCAAACCATGGTTACAAACGAGAGCAAACGAATCACGTAATTGTAGTAGGACAAAGGGGGAATTTGGGACGATTAAAAGTCAGGATGGTCGAGTTGTAGTAAGCCATAGGAGAGAAACTGATAAGAATGTAAGATATATAAAGTGGCAACACTAACTAGTGATTGTGAAGTGGCCACATTAGGAAAAGAGTCTGCCGGTAGGTAGGAGATTAGTCGCCTATTAACCATCATATAAAGAGTGTAAATTACTTTTTAAAGGATTGTGTTTGTTTTATTCGCGATAAGACTAACGGCTAAACTATACTGTTTAAGAGTAGCTGCTTCTCCAGATTGTTGATTTTCGCTTCGAGAGAATGAATTCCTTTTGCACGCTTATCATCTTTACCTTGAAGTGCGCTGATTTGAATTTTTAGGTTTTTTTCATTTGATAAAACTTTTGCCTAAATCATATCTAAAGTTATATTGGTACCATCGAGCTGGTTCGAGGTAAACGTAAATATTTCCGATGTTGTATTGGCTGTTTGTGACGGTAAAGTTGCCAGTTGAGTCGATGCAACAGACGTGGGCGGTGGCGATGGCGAAGACGGTGGTGGTTGGCTTTTGTTGTTGGGTGGTCTAGAGAAGGACGCTCTCCTTTGGTTTGAGAACGGTTGGCACCTCCAAATCGATTTACTTCTCATTTTGAAATCCAAATCGATGGCAGTGATTTTGACTCAATTTCCATGGAGATATGCTCCACACTTCGCGCACCCCACTTTAAGGTCTGATCTTTCAAATTTTAATTGACAAATACTGCACGACATTTTGTTGATGAATTTATGAAAAATATTTAATTTTAACAAAGCTCAAGTTCTCTACACAAGTGTTGAGAACTTCTCAACTTCATTTTCATTTCAATTAATATGCATTTTTATTTAATTAAATTCAATAACTCTTACATGCTATACAAAAAACGCTTAAAAATTTGCTTAATTAATTTAAAATTATCTTATTCTAACCTACTGGCCCCATGCGGACACCCTAAGTTAAACCGAACAATTAAAATTTGTCTTTCGACGTTTCGTACATTTGATTTTGATGTTATTTTGTATTAAACAGGATTAAAACTAAGAAAATAAATTTGTTACAAAAACTTAGTAAATTGACTTAATTTTTTTTTATCATCTTTTGAAACTTAAAACTAAAACTTAAAAACTACCTTAACACTATTCTTAATCTACTTAGGCTACTTAAGCTACTTAAAATTATCTAAACATTTAGGTAATATTTTTTTTTTTTGTGAGAAGAAGTTACCCGAAATTTACCCATCTCTTTGTTGTTTTTTAAATTTAAAACTATACTTATCCTACCTAAATCTATGTAAGTCGGCCACGGCTAGAAAATTAGACTGCCGACCTTGCTCCTTAACGAAGCTAACTAGTGCTAGAGGAATTCGACGACGTAGATTCCGCTCCTTCAACAAGCCACCAAAATTGTTGGCGCTGCCGAGCAACATCTCTCATGTCGCGATTCCCTACCGCCCTACTGAACGGGAGACGCTCCTTACTGCCATGTGCGACGTCTCTATCGTAGTTAAGTCGCCTCTCCGCAGCTGTTCGAGCGACATGGAAGATTAACGGTACCGCTAATCTATCCTGGATCAGACCTTTCATGTCGAGGTAGAGTAACGCTTCTGGAGGAATAAAGCCATCAAAGCGAACTCTCTCCTGATACATATAATTGGGGTAGTAAGCCCCAGAGATCAGGTTATTCGACGAGGTCATTGCTTTTGCAATGTGCCTTCGAGTAACTTAATAACAAAATTGTCCACTCTTATTAGGTTAGCCCTATTGTACAGGCGAAGACAAGCCCAAAGCAAGTCCTCTCAAACACCCGAATCTTTTCCAAAAGACTTGCTCTCACGTTGAACCACACGGGACAACCAAATACAAGCATAGGCCGGATAAGGGCCATGTAGCAGATCACCTTTACCCTCTCATCGAGTTGCCTGTTATAAAAAAGGTCTCTTTGTAAGGGCAAAAACACCTATGGCTCTGGCCAGAGCAACATCTATATGTTTGTTAAAATATAGATATTGATCTAGCCAAATCCCAAAGTATCTGACTACATTTCGACAAGCAAGTGGCTGCCCGTGTTGTCCCACGATCTGAAACTTTCGCCAATTCTTTCTGGTATCCGCAGAGGCCCCAGACAAAGGCGTCCTTAACAGAATGGTTTCCAACTTCTGAAAGTTAATCTTCAACTTCCAGTCGTCGCAATATTGTTAATTTTATCGAAGTCACGCTGCAAAATAATGTTTATAGCCTCAATCCTTGGACCTGATCTGTACGCGATTAAGTCGTCTGCGTACGCTATGGCATGGTGAAGTAAACCTATCAGATCACTTGTGTAAATTTTGAAAAGGATTGGCGAATTGACCGCACCTTGTTGCAGACCGTTTTTAATGTTAAATGTACCAGTAGAAGTCACATCGTCATTTTTTACGATGAACTGTCTATCTGTGAGCATATTGAAAAGAATATACAGCAGTGGCTTACTAATACCCAGTCTGTTCAACTTGTAGAAAAGTCCCTCTAACCATACGGTATCAAAAGCCTTCTACAAATCAATCAGGCAGGCACCCGTGCACTGTTTCTTGGCTTTGTTCCATTGGATATCAGAAACCAGCTTAGACGCGGCATGAATGACATCATGCCCCGCCTTGAAACCGAACTGATTATCCGGAACTGTATTTTTGTCCTCAACCCACTTAGTCAGGACTTTTTCGAAAACCTTACTGATGTTTGGAAGGAGACTGATCGACCGGAGATTCGCCGGATTGGAGGTGTCTTTATCCCTTTTGGGGATGGGATTTACCACCGTAGTTTTCAAATGCGCTGGATAATGTGCATTATTCATTGCATTGTTAAACAGGGTGGTATAAATGTAAACTGCTTCTAGTGGGAGATGTCGAAGAACAATGTTCGGTATTCCATCGGTTGTGTCGAAGATCGTTTGAAGCTCTTCCTTCGAAATGAACGGGGGTTGTTCCCTTTCATTGGCGATGACATTATTTGCCATATTCTCGTCTCGGTAAAAACCGAGTTCTCGATTCGCCAGTTCACTATTTCATTTTGAAGGTAGAAATTGTGCACAAGGACTCGATTTTCCAGGTCGTGGTTCGGTGTCATTCGTCTTGTGCACTTCCTGGAAAGTCAACTTCTCAACTTCGGCATAGGTTCTATTAATCAATTTCTTCTGAATCAAAATAGTTTTGTGTTTTTTGGAGAGGAAAGAAGTAAGAACTATTGAAGTAGTATGTAATAGCAATCATAGCTATGATAGATTTTTCAATTGTTATGTGTCAGCAGCTGTCAGAATTGCTAATGTCATCCAGCTGTCAAATTTGGCGTTGGAAATGTTGGTCGGCTATGTCAACAAGCAAAATTGCCATTATTGGGGCGAACACGATTAACAAGTGTTCGGCCAGGCATCAATGCATCCACAAAGATTGATAACTCTTTGTGGTCAGAGCTCATTAACATCGATATAACCGAGCTGTGATTATAAGCCACATAACGCTCGAAGTTATAAAGTAGAAATTGGCGAGTGGGTCATAGACTGGGTCATTTTCAACCCAGTCATCAAAAATTGGACCGACTGCATGAAGCACTGCCAGCGTGCTATTTCACACATAATGGCATGAACGTAGTTTGAAAATAAAGCCAAAATCAATTTTATATTTCACACAGTTGTTGTTTTATTTAATTTTTATCTCCTTTCGCTCTATATA
Organism: Volucella inanis; assembly: GCA_907269105.1. Taxonomy (NCBI): domain Eukaryota; kingdom Metazoa; phylum Arthropoda; class Insecta; order Diptera; family Syrphidae; genus Volucella; species Volucella inanis. Next base: position 93,334,067 of record OU026154.1, read on the forward strand.
AAGCAAATCTAAGATTTGGCTAAATATTTCTTTGTTTGCATTGATATGGTATGTGCATGTGGTAAACTGATACTCGTGTGTCTACGCAGTGAATTTGTTTAAGAACACCTGAGGAAATATCACCGATTGCGCTAAAGGTAGACTCGATAGCGGATATAGACTGTAGAATTGACGACTGAATATGTTTAGTGACTGTATGTTGACTTTAGCTCAATGTTTTTTTTTTTTTGTTTGTTTTGTTTTTGTAAAATATGTTAAAACAAAATACTCCTTCCATAAGAATAGCCACAAAAGCCCCCAAACTCTAAAAACATACGAAAAACAAAAGAAAAAAAAAAAATAAATACACAGCGGCCATGAGCATTAAAAAGTATCTAACATAAAGACCATGTGTACATAAATCTCTATTCCGACTGGATGTATATAAACTCGTACACCATACAAAAATTCAATTTCCTATCGAAGCTGTAAAAATCTCACGCTGTGCTTTATACCCGTTTCTGGAAAAAGTTTTTACAATTTCATCCTTGAAGCTTGCCACCCAAAGCCACCCGAAGCCACCCCGAATACGCCTGATTTTATTCCAGTTATTATCGAAACTTCAACGTAAAAGAATTTAAATCAATATTGTCCACTAAATAATAATGGTGAACATATTGTCCGTTTTAAATTTAATTTTATTTTCATCACTGTATCTGATGTCATTCGCGTACTGTTGGTTTTATTTTCTAGTGTCGACACATAAGAGAACATAAATTGTAATCCCGAGAAATTTAAAAGCTGACTCTGTCGGAGTTAGGAATTTACGTTCATCGCCTATGGCCCAGCGATCGTTCTTGTAAGTGCATTTTGCATGATGTTTAGTGCATTTGGATAGGAGAAAGTTTTATGACCGCAGCTAAGATGTGACACGTAATTAAGAGTTTGCTCTGCAGGTACCCGAATACTGATGTGGTTTCGAGACACCTGATTTGAGCGAGTCCATTTCCATTTCGCTGCCAGAATACACAACTGCTTCTATCACTATTAGATGGTTTAGACAACATTGTAAAAATCTATTTTGTCCCTTTCTCAAGGATGTGCTGCTCACTTTATGGCAAATAAACATTTCCTTTCTTGGTAAACACTAAAAGTCTACTTCGTTTATGTTCTTTCCTCACACCATTTACGAAAGGGTACGAATTGGGGGAGGGAAAATGAAAAAGGTCCACTGAAAAAGAATAACACCATTTACGTCCTTAAAGGATAAGAAAACAGGAAAAAACAACGAAGAAGCGGATGGCAGGATAATTTAGTTCCATATTTTGTTGTTACACATTCTTTCGAGTATCCTTTCCAGTTGATCCTGCTTCCAATAACGATTTTTTCTTTTTCCTTTTGTGTGTGGTTTTGACTTCGTTTTGTTTTGGTTCTTTTTATTTATTTTTTTTTTTACGATACTGACGGCAGTGATGACAATGACAAGGACAATGGTGACGACGCGAATGCTAACATTAGTAAGTTGGGGCTATGGTGGGAGAACTGAGTGGTTTCTGGTTGAATGCAGTGTCATCGAGCGATTTTATGACATCGCCAAGGGAATTGCAGGATGTGCTTGCGGCTTTAGATTCTTTTTGGTTCTATTCGGTTCTGTTTTCATTGTCCCGTGGAGTTTTCTTGGTAAAATATGTGCTGTTTTTAGTCAGGGGAAAAAAAATTGGAGCAATGTACGAGTATGCCAGTAGGATGTTCTAAGCAAATGGCCTACGATGATGTGCTTTACTGGATTTTTAACGACACGAACTATGATACGGAGATGTTTTTTAATAATTAAAATTCAACTTTATAGTAGTGCAGATGCCATCAAGACTCTGATGAAATTTTAATATCGTAGATTCCTTCAATTACTATCCATTTTCTCTTTGATGACTTTTCACTAGGACTATTTTCAAGATACGAATACTCATAATTGTCACGGATTGAGCCGGTCAGATGTGAATTTTTCTATAAGCAGACATATGCGAGCATGCCAAAGTGAAAAGTTATATAAGTGACGTAAGTTTAACGAGGCGGACAGTGAGAGGAAATATCTGTTCCATGGATACCAGAGCATGTAAGAGTAGTATGCAATGAAGCTATGGGCTCCATAACAACACAAGGAAAACCAAACTCTTCATACGTCCGAAGTTATTCTGTGGAATCGCACAGGTAAATCCGAAAATGTGGATTAGCGCTTCTAGAAATACATTCAAGGGATTAGACAACCCTTTAGTTTATAAAGGAACTTTTATTCAAAGGGTTTGCCGATCTACAAATGTGGAAGGATAAACAAAACACACAAAGGAAATCTAAAAGGCCACAAACTTATACATTCGATATCTACTTTTTTTTCGCTATATTGGTACTCATGTCCTTAACATATGTTCACAGTTTCAAGTATATGGCATAATAGTTTGTGTTTGACATAAAGGAAGGTAAAAAGTGTTTAGGTGTGCTCGGCGATTTTCAATCAAAAATGGAGCTAAGAATTTGCATCAAGTTTTCAAGCAATCAAGTGCTCTAAAACACTTGAAATGTTGACAGTAACATACGGTGAGTCAGCTGTAAGTAAAAAAATGTTTACAAGTGGTAAAAACTCTTCCAAGATGGCCAAGCAGAATCCAATGACGAATCTTACTCTGGACGCCCCAGCACATTAACAAAAGATGATAACGTCGAAGCTGTAAAGAAAATTCTTTTGGAAAATCGTTAAATTACCATAAGAGAAGTTGCTGGGGATGTTGACATATCGGTCGGATCGTGTTATGCAATTTTTTCGAATGTTTTGGGCATGAGACGTATGTCAGCAAGGTTTGATACGAAACTTCATTATTTTGATCAGAAGAACTGTCGCATGAGCATCGCTCAGGAGATCTTGAATGACGTCAATGATGATCCTGACTTGTTCAAAAGATCCATAACTAATCACCAATCATGGGTATATGGTTATGATGTCGAAACCAAACCCTAATCTTCCTAATGGAAGCACCCAGTAGAGCCAAAACCGAACAAAGCACTCAAAGTTCGATCAAATTTCAAAGTTTTTATCACTGTTTTACGATTATCGTAACGTAGTGCATCAGAAGTTTTTACTTCAAGGTCGTACGGTCAATAAGGAATATTACCTTGAAATTACTATACGCGCCGTTTGCGAGAACCAATACGAAAAAAACGTGCGGAATTGTGGAAAAACAATTCATGGCCTTTGCATTACGAAAATGCACCTGCTCATTCATCATTGCTTGTGAGAGATTTTTTGGCCAAAAACACGACAATCAAGCCTCAGCCACCATATTCACCTGTTTCAAAAACTGAAGAGACCAATGAAAGGACGAAGATTTGCAACTATTGACGAAATAAGAACGGTATCGCTGGAAGAGCTTTAGGCTATACCAAAAAGTGGTTATGAGAAGTGCTTCGAGGATTGAAAAAATCGTTGGTACAATTGTATTATATCCGATGAGGGCTATTTTGAAGGGGACAACACTAATATTGATGAATAAATAAATATTTTTTATATAGAATTCCATAACTTTTTGAACACACCTCGTTTAAACATTTTTTTTTTTTTTTGTTAATTTTAGACAATATCGTAGACGATATCGTAGACTTGACTTGGAGGCAATGGTTTCTGACGAATTCCAGATTTTTTTGACGAAATTCCATCAGATATCGAATTTGAAAGTGGTGGTGAAGAATTAGAAGACCCTGAAGAAAATGTACAAAATCTTTTCGAAACAAATGCCATGAGAATTGATTTTGTCAACAAGCCTCAAGAATGACATGACGAGGGATGGATTAGCGAAGATGATCTTCCTTTGTCTATTCTTCAACAAAAGGAGAGGGCTAAGCGAACCATCTGGACGATATCAAAGAAATATTTGCAAGGTACGAAAAGAAAGTTTGAAGAAGAAACAGGTAATACTATTCCTGAACACTTACAAACACCTACCGATGTATTTCTTCATTTATTTCCAATGGAATTAATTGAACATATTACGTTCTAAACTAATTTGTATGCTGTGCAAAAAGCTGGAGGAAATAGTGGAAGCTATAATCCATCTAATCAAGAAAAAATCAAGGTGTTTTTGTCAATAAACTTATTGATGGGCGTTAAAAAACTTCCAAGTTAACATATTGCGATTATTGGTGAGTGAAAAGTAACCTCCTTGACCGCCAGAATGCGCTGCTACTGCAGCTGTTCATATTTAGGCAGACATGCCAAATATTAGTCTTTACTGTCTTTAGTTTTGTTTTCACAGCTGACTGTTGTTGCCGTGTTTGGCATCATGTTGCGTATGGACAAAAACGGTTTTCGTTCTCTTATAAAACATTATTTTTTGAGATGCAAAACGGCGAAGGAAACAAAAGAAAAGTTGGATAAATATTTTGGGGCTAATGCTCCGTCAGATTACACCGTAAAATATTGGTCTCGAGAGTTGCGTGGTTTCCACAACTCCACTACCCATCAAGTCCGCAACGGCAGGCCCTCCGATGCGGTTACAGAGGACAATGTCAAAAAAATAAATGATATGGTGTTGGCTGACCGGAAAGTGAAGGTGCGCGAGCTAGCAGATTACACAAAGATTAGTACTGAGCGCACACTCCATATTTTGGGCAATATTTTGCATATGAAAAAGTTATCCTGCCGCTATGTGCCGCGCATACTCACTCCTGACCAAAAACACGAACGCGAGAGCACTTCAAAAGGGTGTTTGGACTTGCTGATGCGAAATCGGGCGGACTTTTTTCTTCGATTGGTAACTATTCAACACCAGAGAACAGAGTGAGTGCCCGGCAATGGACTGAAGCCGGCACTAGTGCTTCTAAGCGGCCGAGGGAGGCTCGATGAGTCGGAATGGCATACTCTTCGTGGACTACCTCGAAAAAGGAAAAAATACCAACAGCGAGTATTACTGCGCATTATTGCAGCGATTGAAGGCCGAAATCTAAACTAAAAGGGAACTATATTGAATAAAATAAAAAGAAATTTTTTTTCATTCCCAAGGAGGTTACTTTTCACCCCACCTAGTACATTTGTTCACTCATGTCGAGGGATCGTTTTGCCTGGCTTCTTAGTCACATTCATTTGAATGACAGCTTGCGATAACCATAATGAACATCTAGAAATTTTGATGTTGTGCCCCTCATAGCGAAGCTATCGAAAACATTTTTATCATCACTGAAGCCATCTAAATTCCAATCCATAGATGAATCAATGATAAAATTCAAGGGACGGAGCTGTTTGTGATAATAAATGCCCCTGAAACCTATCAAACAGGTTTGGATCAAAGCTGTCGAAAAAGGATATGTGTGCCAGTTTCAGATCTATACCGGGAAAATTAGAACAGGTACCGAAGAATGTCTTGGCTTACGTGTGGTGAAGGACCTTACCAGCACGTAAGTAGGAAAAGGACATTGTATTTTCTTCGATAATTTTTTCAATTCGATAGAACTTCAAAAAAATTTGCAAGCAGATATGATATACTCCTGTGGAACTTTTCAAAAAGGAAGAAAATATGCACCCACTGATCTGCTAAATGACAAACATTAACAGCAAGAGCAGTCTGACTGGCGCGCAAGTAAGGACGGACAGACAACTTTCATGACCCATCAGTTTCTGGAACAGCAACGCGAATACAAAATGATGGCAGTAAGTAGGAGGTTTCATGTCCACAACTTGTAAGTGAATATAATAAACACATGGGCTATGTTGATAAGGTGGACATCCTAAAATCTATTCATGAAATAGACCGCAAATCGAAAAATAGGTGAGATCGGATTTTTTGGTATTTGCTTGATAATAGAGTTTTCTAATAACGAATTGAAAACTTTTTTTTTAAATAAAAGGCAAACCATTTTAGATATTTCAAAAACTTTATTATTGGCTTGAAGTACAATCAAAAAGAATGAATGAAACTCGACTTCGTTCATATGGCTACCGCGAGCACGTTTGCAGTGGTCGATTCGTTGGACGACTCGGCCACACATTTCGTCCGAAACGGCCCCTATTTCGCGTTCCAACGTCGCCGGCGTGTTAGCATAAACCAATGACTTAACGTAGCCCCACAGATCAGTGGGCGTCAAGCGGCGTTAAATCGCACGAACGAGGCGGCCAATTGACTGGCCCATGTCTTGAGATAACACGCTCACTTTACTCTTCAATAAATCGATTGTAGCGTGTGCTGTGTGGCTTGTTGCACGATCCTATTGAAACCACATGTCGTCCAAGTGCATATCTTCCAATTCGGGTCAAAAATAATCGGTGATCATGGCGCGATAACCCTGACCATTCACAGTAACGTCGTTATCGTCGACGAAAAAATATGGCCCAATAACGCCGCCGGCATGCAAACCGCATCAAAAAGTTGTTTTTTGTGGATGAAGTGGTGATTAATGAAGCACATGTGGGTTTTCAGCCGACCAATAACGCATATTTTGCTTATTGACGAACCCATTGAGCCAAAAATGAGCTTCATCACTGAAGATGATTTTGCGATGAATATGACTCCGAATATCTGTAGAAAATTTTTATGATTTCCACGATGAAAATGTTAAGTTTACTGAATAAATTTACAGTGACAGTTTGATGATTAGTGAAAGAGTGCGTTCACAAATTAAATTCAATGTTGTCAAGTCCCTATTGGAAAACCCTATATATTGAGGCCAGACGACATTGAATATGCAGTCATTTAAACGTACGTCGTCATTGACACAACGATGTAAATGCCATTCATGGATAATGGCTGGGTGTTTAAATTTCGTTTCAATGACAGCGGACAGCATTGTGTTTTAGAAGCATTAAGTTCTATTCTGTTAGTGGTTCCTCGATTGGTTATGCTGTTAATATCGGAATTTAATGAGCTTGAAATATGTTCCCATTCTACAGCTGAAGAGCAGTGGCGTGAGCTTACGAGTAATACACACTCTTATGGAGTTCAAATGTCGAACATTTCTTAATTGTATATCTTCGCCAGGACAGTACTCTTGAATTGTGGACGAATTCGATTGATATGGTCAGGCCAAGTGAAGTGGTTGTCTATGATGATATCAAGGTATTAAATATTTCCGACTACTAGCTTCTAATTTCTAAATTTCTATTTTCGTCTTCACAACGTCTTTTTTGACACCGTATTTGCTCTGCTTCTCACCGTTTGTCAGAATGGATACCTTTACTCTTACTGTTCCTTAAGTAAAGTAGTTTTTAGACAATCGCGTTTGGGTTTGATTTCTATATATAGGGTGCGCAATAATTTATTTGATGAAAGTGCAATTTTATTATGAAAAAAAAATTGTTGGACATTCAAAGTAGTGTCCATCACTAGCTACAACTTTTTCCTGTCTTTCTGGCAGAGCTCGAATGCCGGCATGACGAGTATTTGGCACAAAATAAAGTATTTTTCCACAACAAAAAGTATATGACGCCAGAGTAAAATCATTAAAATGTTAAAACGGTTTGTTACTCATATGTCTAAGCTTTGTTCATTATGTTTTGTTATGTCAAAATCAATCAATATTTACTGCTAAAGCCGTCTATTGACATTTTGGTGAGGTTGTAGTCCAAATTGGACATGGATTTCAATCAACAACTCTCTCCATGTAGTGCCATCTTGTGCTAGCCTCCAGTTGCGCACGCCAAAATGTCTAAGATTCTTTGAGATTTAACCCACGAGATGAATGAATGATTCCTTAAGACAAGGACAATGCCGCACTATAGCCCAAAAATTTCGATTTACACTCAAAAATTTCTCTTCTCTCAAAATTAGATAAAATCCATGAGACCCCGCCATACAGTAAGACTGGGACCACAATGTCTTCCGCAGTGATTTCTCCGTTTCTGCTTGGATTGACTTATGGTATACACAGCATTTTTCAGTTGCCATCTAAGACTAAAGAAACAGCGATTGATAAAACAGGTTAATCTTTTGATCACAATGGTGGTTTTGTTGTGCGGATTTTCAGTGGAGCACAGACCGCAAAGTTATTAGCCCATTGTGGCTAACGCTGCTGTCCGAGGCGTTATTATTGGGTGTCCTTTCTTGTCGACAACATATACTGACGGATTTCCCATGATTAATGAGAAATGAATCTCTCAAAAGTGACTAAGTTGACAATTTTTTGGTGACCGAAATGCATGCTTCCAGAGTTGCTTATAGGGTAGTTTAATAGATATATACAATATATATAGTAGACAGTTTAAAACCCGAAAATCTGACTGTGGAGATGAAAATGGAAATCCTGATGGAGGTGGATCCAAACAACCCAATAGCCCACGATTTGTGATGTTTGTGCTTCGCCACAAGGCTATGATGAAGTTGTTATGCCATTGACAGGCTAAAAATAGCACATCCGTGGGTATAAATTGCCTGTTGGTAAAGTTGTTTAAGAGAAGATCAAAAATTTTCCAAAGAAACCTGAGCAGCGAGGAATCTTAGAATATTAAGCTAAATCCAGCTACCTAGGAACATACCATATGAGTATCAAATATAAGGTTCTATCAAGAATTTTGTGTGAAAGATGTTAGCTCATCGACAACAAAATAACCCGAACTTTTTATGTCTATAAGTTCATACAACTTTTCATATGAAAATAACTCACACCATCTATGAGAACAGACAAGGATCTTTCAGAGCCCTTTGAAACAAGCCTCAAATAAATTTTTTGTCTACTTCCAGCTCTTAGACACGCTACAGATATGAAAATCTATTATTATCTTCTGTCAGATTGTAGACGGTTGTGTTGCTCGGATATGCTGTTGTTATCAAGATTGTTGACACTAACGCACGCCACTCACCTGTGGTGTAACAAAATACGTTCCATCAACAGATAAAGCGTCCTATTGCTTTGAACACTAAAACTAAACTTTTGATATGGTCAAGGATTTTGTCTACAACAACACTCTTAACATGCAGCGAACAATAAGTCTAATAAAAAGTGCTTCTTTCAGCCCACCAGGCAACTGAAAATCAAATCCTACCAACAATACAACAAATCACTCATTATTCTTGTTCTTATTCTTGGGTTTTCTAATAACGACTTGACAACTTTTTTTTTTTAAATAAAAGGCAAACCATTTGAGATATTTCAAAAACTTTATTATTGGCTTGAAGTACAATCAAAACATTTATGAATGGAACTCGACTTCGTTCATATGGCCACCGCGGGCATGTTTGCAGCGGTCAATTCATTAGACCCAATTTTCAACGACTCGGCCACACATTTCGGCCGAAACGGCCGCTATTTCGCGTTCAATGTTGGCTCTGAGCCCTTCCAATGTCGTCGGCATGTTTGCATAAACCAATGACTTAACGTAGCCCCACAGAAAATAGTCAAGCGGCGTTAAATCGCACGAACGAGGCGGCCAATCCACTGGCCCTTGTCTTGAGATAACACGCTCACCATACTTAGTCTTCAATAAATCGATTGTAGCGTGTGCTGTGTGGCTTGTGGCACCATCCTGTTAAAACCACTTGTCGTCCAAGTCCATATCTTCCAATTCGGGCCAAAAATAATAGGTGATCATGGCGCGATAACGCTGACCATTCACAGTAACGTGACGATCGTTATGGTCGACGAAAAAATATGGCCCAATAACGCCGCCGGCATGCAAACCGCACCAAACAATTATATTTTGTGGATGAAGTGGTGATTCATGAAGCACATGCGGGTTTTCACCCGACCAATAACGCAGATTTTGCTTATTGGCGAACACATTGAGCCAAAAATGAGCTTCGTCACTGAAGGTGATTTTGCGATGAACTTCATCATCTTGGCGCATCTTCTCCAGAACCCAATCGGAGAACGTACGTCGCTTCAAATGGTCCATCGGCTTCAGTTCTTGAGTCAGCTTGATCTTGTACGGGTGTAAACCAAGATCCTTACGCAAAATACGCCATAATGTGTTCTGAGCGATGCCCAATTCTTAAGAACGCCGTGGAAGTGACTGATTTGGATCGTTTGCTACGGACGTCTGAACGGCAGCTATATTTTCGACACTTCGCCCAAACCCGTTGTCTCACTGACACGGCAGCATCACACAACGAATATGTAGACTCAAATTTTTGCACTAAATTTGTTATTGCATCTCTACTAGGGCGAGAATTACGACCGAAAATTGGAGTTAACGTTCTTAAAATTGAAGTCACCGACTCCAAATATCTGTAGAAAATTTTTATGATTTCCAGACGTTGCTCGTTAGTGTACTTTACCACGATGAAAATGTTAAGTTTATTGAAGAAATTGACAGTGACAGTTTGATGACTAGTGAAAGAGTGCGTTCACAAATTAAATTCAAAGTTGTCAAGTCCCTATTGGAAAACCCTATACAAGTATAATGTCAAATCCTGGATGACATGATGTTGAGAGTGGATGTTGGGAGACTTGCAGAGAAAAACTCGTTTCCAAGACTGCAAAAAAATTAACACAAGCTATGATGAAAATTATTTGCAATCTTCGCCGCCAATATGTGATATAATCAAAACGTCATCCGCTGGTTCTAGGACGTACGGAGGCACATTTCATCGTAGTCGTTTCTGAAAGGAAAGTGCACTTAGAAGCAATAAGGCGTTTCCTTCGAAAAATGGAAAAACGTGGAAATTGTATTACTTTTTTTCTTTCCCTAGAACACCTCAAAGACGGATTTTATAAAAATGATAAAGGATTGTCGGAAGGAAAAAAAGGCTCTGAAGGTAACTGCAAACAAATCACTATAGGTGGTGGTGGACACAATTCTGCTGAACCTAAATAATTATTTTATATGCAATCGATGCCAAGCCTACAGCAAGTACGACACTAAAAAATTGCCTAGGCTTAGCAGTTAATTGACTTGAGGTGCATAGATTGGATGGTTTTCATAAAAAGCCGCAGTATATTTATTTTGGTTCGCGTATGTCGACGGAGAATGCTCGCTGCTACGTCAAGGTTGGTTACAATATAACCGGGACATTTGATGTCAAAAAGTGTTTTAGACAAAGTGATGCGCTATCATGTGACTTCTTTAACAGCATTCTTGAAAGAACCGTGGGGAACTTACAATAGAATACCGATGATATAGACATACGAGGGCGGTCCAAGAAGTACTCAGCCCGACCAAGACATGGCGGTAGTTGTTTGAAAATATCACTTTATTGGAAAGTACGCAGTCTATAAGGCATATGTTTGAAGTGAATTTGTGAAAATGGAGAAAATTAGTCATCGTTATGTGATACAATGCTTTTATTTGAAAGGCCTCAGCCCAACCAATATAAAAGCTGAGCTGGATTCTACTCTGGGTGAATCTGGTCCTTCGTTTACAACAGTAGAATTTTGAGTTGCTGAGTTTGAACGAGGCCATACGAGCTGCCAAGACAAGCATCGCAGTGGTCGAGCGAATGAAGTGACGACTCCAGAAATTATGGAGAAAATCCACAAAGCGGTACTGGATGATCGTCGACTGAAAGTGCACGAGCCAGCAGACATTATAGGCATTTCAAAAAGTGCGGTACATCGCATATTATTTGAAAATTTGAACATGAGAAAGCTGTGTGAAAGATGGTAGCCGCGTTTGCTCACACTCGAGCAAAAACAGTGTCGTGAAGATGTTTCAATTGAGTGTTTAGCGAAGTTTCACAGCAACAAAGCAGAATTTTTGCGCCGTTTCATAACAATGGATGAAATATGGATCCATCACTTTACACCCGAGACAAAAGAACAGTCAAAACAATGGATTCAAAAGGGAGAACCGGCTCCAAAGAAGGCGAATACTGTTTCACCATGGCGTCGATTTTTTGGAATGGGATAATGGGATAATTTTCATTGACTATCTCGAAAAAGGAAAAACTATCAACGGCCGGTATTATGCGAACTTATTGCAACGTTTGAACTAAGAAATCAAACAAAAACGATCGCATTTGGCTAAGAAGAAAGTGTTGTTTCATCAAGGCAATGCAGCAGCTCACAAATCCGTTATTGCAATGCCCAAAACTCATTCGCCAGATTTAGCCCCCTCGGATTATTTTTTTTTCCAAAACTTGAAAAAAATGGCTCAGTGGTCAAAGATGTTCCAACGATGAAGAAGTAGTTAATTGCTATTTTGAGCAAGACAGTGCTTTCTATAAAAAGGGTATCGAACTTTTGGAACATTGCTGTGAATGTTACATAGAGCTGAAAGACGATTATGCTGAAAAATAAATAACTTTTTTCCAAAGTTTTGTTGTTTTCTTTGTTGGGTCGGGTACTTTTGGGACCGCCATCGTAATTGGCAGAACTCAACGAGCCGTCACCGGTGTATTTATTAGTAATAAGAGGAAAACCAAGCAGATATTGCCAACAAGAACGTCACAGTCGGCAGCTAAAACTTCAAGGTAATAAAGGAGTTTGTCGAATAAAAATAAAACAAAGAATCACTCTTTACAATCACTGTTTTCTTAAGCTAAGAATGCCATTGAGTAGTAAGCCCTTATCCAAAACAAATAAGGATAATATACATATATAAGATATTGATCACCCCAGTCCTACTTTACGGCGCTAAAGCATGTACTCTTTCGAAAGCGGACGAAGATATCCTCGGTCGTTCTGAGATAATAATTTTTCGTAAAATATTGGGTTACGTTAACTCTGACGGACTTTGGAGGAGAAGATTCATTGAGGAACTATACGAGCTCTACGATGACATCGATCTACCCGAAGGTGGACATGTAGAGGGAATGGACACCAATGCTACGGCCATCAGCGTCTTCAAATCAAACGCCGAGGGACAACGCAGAAAGGGAGATCTCACCAAAATAGCCGCGCACAAGTGGAGGGGAACTTAAATCGACTTGTAGTTCGCAACTGGAGGCAGTTAGCTTATAATCGTGCTTACAAGAGTGTTTGAACGTTCAGGCCCAGGTTTACCCTGAACTGTAACGTCACCTAACTAAGTAAGAAAGTAAGATTGCGTATGACAGTATTTCCCCCTTTTTTATGTGGCCAAACTTTTGATTTGCATAATTTCTATAAATACGATGTTAACCTTAATGTTGCTACCCGGGTACGCGGGAAACCGGGTACCCATCGGCGTAGGTTTTGTTGAATAATTTTTATTATTAGCTAAATCCCCATGATTTGACCGATTCCCTATCGAAATTTGCATTCAAAATATTTTTAAAAAAATGTTTAGCTTAAAAAAAATTACATATGAGCCACCCGGATACTCGGGTACCTCGATAGAAAAGGCATATATTTTGTAAAATAATAATAAATAAATGTAGATTATTATATTAATAACAAAATACAGGATGTCCCAGTTAAGGTTTTTGCCCTAATAGCTGGAGATTCCTGAAGTTATGGCGAACAAAAAATTGTATTGCAGGGGGATAGTCTTTTTTTACCAACCGCCAAGTTATAGGAAGTGAAAGTGAGGAACCTCTAATTTAAAATCAGCTCAAGAAACATTTTTAAAAAATTAAATTTTAAATTTCAGTGTACATTGAGATTGCAGATAGTAAATTTTCGTAATGTTTCCCGTGCCTTTGGATGCGCGTTCTAGCGCGTTAGCCTCTTAGCTCCTCTGACACTGTATTTAATCTCTCTTGGAGCTCTTCCCGACATGAAATCTCAGTCATATAAACAATTTCTTTTATGGTTCCCCAGAAAAAAAAATCCATTGGGAGGAACAAATCGGCCAATCTACCTTCCATAAAATTTTTGATTTAAAAACGAAGTTACATTATTGCTACAATGGCAAGAAACTCCATCGTGTTGGAAAACCATTTTTGCCTCTGAGAAAGAGCAACATTTTCCAGAACATCCGGCAACTGGTCTCTCAAAAATTCTAAATAGAATGTTGAATTTAGGACATGTGGAAGTATGAATGGCCCAATTATAGTACTGCCCAATAAGCCGGCCCAGACATTCAAGCTAAATCTTCTGTAAAATGGTATACAGTTAAGAAAAACATCTGTATTTCAACTGAATCTTTACCTTTGAGAAGATGTTGTTCCTCCAATAGTGGGAATTTCGTTGGTTGGTATTGCACATTCTCGTAAACTGGGCTTCGTCAGTCCATAAAATTTTTTGAATAAACTGCTCATTCTCATCTTGTTGATGCAGCAGTCATTGACAAAATTCAATCCTTTTTTGAAAGTCCCTTTCTGTACGGGCGTTTCATGAAAGAGGTAAACGCGGTTGTCTTGAAGAACTATATGGATTGCAGTTCCTGGAGTTTGCAAGTGTGCTGCAAGCATTCTAGTGCTAATAGATGGCTGCATTCTTACAGCATTTAAAATTATTTCTTCCGTTTCTGCTGTCATGGTAGACAATCTTTCTCTTCTTAACCCATATGCTGAGCCGACGGTTGAAAATCGGTGAAAAGCATTGATAAAAGTTGGCCTAAAAGAAATCCTCCGTCTAGGATATCGCTAATCGATAATCTAGTTAACCATGTATAGCAAATTATATCAGCGTATTTGCGAATGGAAAACATTTTAGCTTTAACATTTACTAAACACATTTTACACGTTCACTTTTAATCAGAAAATATAGTAACATCGGTACATTTCAAAAGTTGTCATCGAGTTAAACAAAAACATTCCACAAAATAGCGGAAAATTTACCATTGGCTTAATTCTCCAACTTTGTTTTACTTGTTAACTGACAGCTTTTAGTCAATTTTTTTTATTCGAACACACTATTTATTTTGTGACTCATTTGCCTGCCATTTTTCTGATCAAATTGGATCAACGATTTTTCAAAATTTAAGCTTTAAAAAGCCATAATTTTGGCTGGCGTTCATCGAACTCAAGGAAATTTTAAAATTTTATGCACACTGAAATTCTCTTTCAAAAATGAGCACAACGGTCTCTTAAGCTGAATCCGTTAGAAAGCTAAGCAAAATCAGAGGTTTCTCACTTTAACGGCCTATAACGTAATAGACCCTCCCTGCAATACAATTTTTTGTTCACGATAGCTTCAGGAATCTTCAGCTATCAGGACGAGAATCTAAACTGTTTATTTATTGAATCAACAAAGTTAAATATCACATTTTGCAATGTGATTTTTGGACAAAAATCGTGATTTTAATTTTTTGTACAGTGATATACAAATAATATTGGCATAATACAAGATGGCGCAACTTGTATTATTCCATTGTTATTATTCCATTGGAACATACGTTGGAAAGCTACTGTCATTGTACGTCATTTCAGTATATGTCATTCATTAGAAGCGTACACAACAATAATTTTTTTTCACTCAAATATGTCGAACTTTGTGCCTGAAAAAGTGTTTTTGCGGGGAGTTCTTCTTCATTACTTTAAATATGAAGAAAACTGCTGCCGAAAGTCATTGTATTTTAGTGGAAGTTTATGATGAACATGTGCTAGCTGAGCGAACGTGCCAAAAGTGGTTTGCACGATTTAAAAGTGGTGATTTTGGCTTGGAAGACGATGAACGTCCTGGACAGCCAAAAAAGTTTGAAGATGAAGAACTGAAACCATTACTCTATGAAGATTAATGCCAAACATAAGAAGAGCTCGCAGAATCCTTGGGTGTCAGTCAAGCAGCCATTGCAAAACGTTTAAAGCAGCTGTATATATTCAAAAGCAAGGAAAAAGGAAGTCATTTTTGCATCGGATTGTTACAGGTCGTAAAAAATGGATCCATTACGCCAACCCCAAGTGCAAAAAATCATATGTGAAACCCGGCCAACCAACCAAATCAACGGCAAAGCCGAATATCCATGGCGCGAAGGTAATGCTCTGTATTTGGTGGAATCAGATGGGTGTGCTGTATTATGAGCTACTAAAACCGGGTGAAGCCATCAATGGACAACACTACCGAACACAATTAATCCGTTTGAAGAGAGCAGTAGCCGAAAAACGCCCGGAATATGCGACCAGACACGAGGCAATAATTTTACATCATGACAAAACTCGGCCCCACGTTGCTATTCCGGTTAAGAACTATTTGGAAAACAGTGGATGGAAGTCTTACCCCACCTTAGGTCTTAGTGCAGACCTTGTCCCTTCTGACTACCATTTGTTCCGGTCGATGCAGAACGCCCTCACTGAAATACAGTTTAAATCAGAGCAGAATATCAAAAATTGGCTTGATTCATTCTTGGCTGCCAAGCCGGCGCAGTTCTTTTGGGATGGTATTCACAAATTGCCAGGAAGATGGGAAAACGTCATATCTTCAAATGGGCAATACTTTAAATAATACTATTGTACATACTTTTCTTAAATAAATGTTCAAATTTTGAAAAAAAAACCGCACGAATTAAATTGCATACCCAATATATGAAAAATAATAAAAAAAGAAAAAATAATTAAATTTCAATCTTTCACACAGATATGTTAGAAATCAATGATTACAATTCAAATATTTTGTGATTTTTGGTGTATGCTGATCACAAGCGGTCTTATTACAGTCAAAGCAAGACTCCATTGTCTGTTTTTTATTTCGAATAGGCTGCTTGTTTTAAATGTAGCATGATCCAACTATAAATTTTCTGGCACTAGCGTCTCGTTGATCGTTGTTACCAGTTACCACTTCTGTTACTGGCGTGTCATAGTAACTTTCAATTGCGATTTTCGTGATTGATTTCGCACGACTTGCTGAAAATCGCTCTTCTATCATTGGAATGGCTAGTTCTTCTAAGACTTGGCGCAGAAAACGTCTGCGCCTGTTAGTTTTTTTTTTTTTTTTTTTTTTTTTGGAAGCATATCGATATTTTTATAGTAAGTAACGAATGCAGCAACACCGAAGATATCCAAAATATTCTAAAAAAATTGATAGCGGCCATCTGCACGTTTGCGGCTGAGTGGAATATCTTATGCACATATGACCAATAGTATCATCATCATTGTGCATCGTACTGAACAAAAACACTGCTTTGTTCTTCTTCGGAGCATACGAACAGATAGTAACCTTCTCGTGAAATCCGAAAAGCGTTGACAGTAACGGTGTAGAGTTCGATGGATTTATTTCCTGAGAATCTGGCCAGATTCTTTGAAAGTGGCGACCAGTTCTTTCACAACTCGTTCTCCTTGATTGACTTCTCGAGTAATAGCTTGTTTACCTGTATAGAAAATCCCTTTGATTGGATAAGCATTACTTGCGTTGCACGATCAAAATACTTTTAGACCGTATTTAGCAGGCTTCGATGGCTTGAACTGGCAAAAATTAGTTATTCCTTAGTTCACCGTTGATCTATACACCGCCGCAAAACTTTCATTCAGCATTGTTCAAATATCAGAAATAGGTGCAGCTTTAACTCGTTCCTGACGTGTATTGTAAAAGTCAAAACGTATAAAACGTAAAAGCGACCGAAATTGCATTGGTCTTATTGTTGCACGATAAAGCGGACATGAGTTCTTCTTCCACATTTCATCTATGTAATCTGTGTTTGAGTTATGCACAAGCACCTATCAAGTGTACAAAGAATGCATATCAGTTACCGTAACATTTTTCCATATACTCAGCTCGTTCTGTGGGTGCCTGCTATTGTAATCCTGATATTCGGCTTCTGCTTTTTTATTTGTGTATTTTGTGAATTTTTGGAATGTGCTAGAGATCGATATCTTTTTCGTACTTTTATGCGGTCAAACTCTCTGCCGAACAATATTTCTATTCGGGGTTTGTTTTTCGCCACAAAAAATGTATTAGTTCTGGCTGAAAGATGTGAAGCTACTTCGTTGTCAATTTCCTCCTCAGCCTCTATATCGACGTCATCGTCTTCTTCTCTTTCTTCAGTTCGGCTTGAATTTCTTCAATCTCGGCTTTATCATCAACGCAGTCTTCACTATCCGATGCTTCAGCATTGGCAGAATTCGGAGGTTTTCGTTTCGAAACCGTCATCTTCAGTTATAAAAGAACAAAAATAACTTAAACAAGCTTCTGCCCTTTTGTTCTATACCTGCTTTAGGACTCCCGAAGTCACTGTACATAATTTATTTGTTATATTCAGGTAGAAACATGAATAATTAAATATTAATTGAATGCATATAATTATTTTTAGTTACAATGGACTTTTACCAAGAATTTCGTAGGCAGGGTATCTGGGTACCCGGGTGGCAGATGCTGTGAACTTTTTTGTTACTTTTGTTCATATAACATATCGACAGGATCTGGAAATCAAAATAAAAGAAAACAACAATCATCCAACTGCAAAGCAAAGATATTATTATGGTCTTAGTGGATAGTACGAGGACTGTTTGATAAAAACGCAACTTTTTTAGTTTTTGTCAATTTATTTTCCAATATAATCTCCCTTCAACTCGATAGATTTTTCCCAGCGGTGCCGCAGCTTTTTTAACTCCTCCGTATAGTACGACTTTTATTGGCCTGCAAAATACTCCTCCGTGGCGGAGATGACTTCCTCGTTCGAACCGAACTTCTTGCCGGCGAGCGATCTTTAAAGGTTTGGGAACAAAAAGATGTCGCAGGGAGCTAAATCCGGAGAATACGGAGAATGTGGGAGCAATTCGTAGTGCAATTCGACCAATTTGGCTGCGACGACTGCGAACGGTGCATGGTCGTGGTGAAGAGAACTTTTTTATTCACCAAATGTGGTAAATCGACGTAGTTTGGCCCTGTGATTGTTTTTCCTTTCTTCAAATATTCAACGTGGATCATACCTCGAACGCCCCAAAAAACGGTGGCTATCGCCTTTCCGGCCAAAGACACATTGGATTACGTTCACCAGATAAAACCCTGGTGTGTACCAATGCATCCATGTCACTTCGGAAGTCACAAAACGACGCAGAAACTCCTCCGGATTTCGATTAAACAGGGCCAAGCACGTCTTTGAAATGGTCTCATAATTGCGCTTGTTCTCCAGTGTGAGCAAACGCGGCACCCATAGCTCGGACAACCTTCTCATGCCCAAAATCTAGTGCAGGACATGGCTAATGTTTTCAGTTGAGATGCCTGCTATCTCAGCCATTTCGCGAAATTTCCCTTGGCGGTCTCCTAATATGGGATCGTGGATTTTGCTCACGGTTTCCTCTGTGGTAACCGTTTTTTTGTCACCTGGGCGCGGTTTATCAAAAACCGACGTAAACTAATGGTAAACGGTATGTGCGAGAAGGTGAATGGGTCCCATACATACCATTGAGAATTGACTTGATTTTTTCGCTGGTTTTGTTACTCAAAAATGCTAACACGATGTTTTGGCATGGGTGTCAAAGCGAAACTAAGCTTCGGATTTGACAGGAAGACTAAAAGAGGTAATATTAAATGATGGTACACTCGTTTTTTCCCAGTAGTGCCACCTATATTCCAATTTGGGTGATGAGCAAACAGCCCTCATATGTATGTACATTTTTCTGTTGAAAATTTCGGCAAAAAGTCCATATAAATTTCTGTGCATCGATCTATATATAATATGTGTATTTTTTTTTGTCCAAAAATGAGGATAACTACTCAAAAATTATGCGAATTCTCCATCGAATGCTTCTCGAAAGTGTAATAAAAATCGGCAACAGATCACCCCTAGGTCGGACATATGTACGTGTCACCCTGTACATATGCACCATTCCAACACACATGATGTTATCCCGCTTTTAGTGCGCGTATAAACACAACTATAAGACAGGGAGGGGGGGGGGGGGCTGTCGGGCTGTCCCCCATCCATAGTTTGGCTTTTCTATTCGGTCCTCTTGGATCCTGTGTTTCTACTGTTTGCTGTTCAGTGCTCCAATTCGGCTTATTTTCCAAACGCTAAGATTATCGTTATATTTACTGTCATCGTAAAGCGGATCCCAGGGAGAGCGCATGGTATATCTTTCTTTCCGGTCTCCTCTCCATCCGTAACATCATCATGTTTGTCTTTTATTTTGGTTCATGGTTTCGTTTTATGTCTTTTCAGTTTTTCGCTAGAGTATAACGGTCATAAACATTGTGTCTCGGTATGTCCTTGAATTCGAAAGGGGGAAAAAAATACATTCTGTTTCCTGCTTGTAGTTCTGTTTACTACCACTTTCCGCCTCCAGGAGCAATGTTGTTTTCAGCACAACTTTGGAAATTCGTTTCGGTTTTCTCGGTCCCTTACCATCAAATTTCGATTGATATCCGTTGTGTGGTATATGATAGCGGTAGATACGCGGATGGTCGTAGTGGTGGCGATGGTGATGAGAATGGTAGCTCTTCTATCGATGCAGCTGATGATGGAGGTGCGAAAGAAGAGATGATTTGCGGGTGGTTGACAATGACGATATATCACATGGATGAGGTTCGTTTTTGTCGCCTTCGGATGATCTGTTTTATGTCATTTCTGTCGACGTCATTTTTACAACGTTTATCTTTACGCCGGAATCGTATTTTCCACATACATAACACGGCTGCCTCGGTTGCTATCGCAGACCCTGTCGCATGCCATAAATGTTGGAAGTAGGCACCATGTATGGTAGGAAGTGAATGAAGAAGTGTGTGTCTACAGCATGAACGAGTGCGGTTAAGGGTGTCAGATTATAATGAAGTTATGTGAGACAAAATGATGTCACAGGTACATTGTGTCAACATGTGGTCGCATATTAATGTGTCAAAAAGTGAATTACATCGTAACGTGAAGTGCACTGTGTACTATAGTATAGTACGATACGATACACATACGTTCATTGGGTACTTATAGAGCATATGACAAGAATGGCTGAGTATGTTATTGGAGTGCAGCGAAACTGACTTAAAGAGAAAAACGGGTTGGAAAAGACAGTGGCAGGTTGATAAGTTTATTTTAGGAAAATAGTAGCACTCTCATCTTTACATGACCTAAAAAAACGTCTGAAAGGCAACTTACATCCTAAAAGTGCACATGTTCAGAGGGCAAATGCCAATTAATACTCATAACTGGTAGCAATTTTACGGAGATTAAGTAAACGAAACAAGGAAATAATACATGTTTTCAAGAAACTGCAAAAAGGCGTTCTCATAAAGGGAGCGAAAGGGAAAAAAGTAAAGAAGTTATCTCACCGTCTAGTATAAAAAAGGTAGAATCAGCTTAAGAATATTAAGGACGTTGCTACACTTGATATCCGAATGCATAAACCACGAATATGATATTAACACCACATTATCAAATGAAATTCAATAAGTGATGTGTGGATTTGGGATCCCGAAAGGTGTTACCTAGCTGAGTATATTTAACCAACAAATTTCCATAGTGAACGTGGTATTTGGCCACCTATCTCCAGTTGTGCACTTTCAGACGAGTTGTTCTACTTTTCTGGCCGGATGGTTATTGTTTATTTGTTGCCAATAGCCTAGGAATCCCAAGTGACTCATGTGCATCTTTCTGCCAGGTCGATGTTGCTCATAGCTATCAAAGATATCTTTTTCGTTAGTCAACTAAAACAGAAATAAGAGTCACTTCAAGAATTTGACGATCAAACCGAGCAAGGATATCTTCACCCGTTTTCGTCAAAGTAAATATTTTTGCACGGCGATTGATAGAGACATTGTTGACTGTCCTTTAACTTGAATTTAGTCAGGAGGACAGTAATAAATTACGTAGCGAACCGCTTGCTTTAACCCCCATTCGTGGTCTCTAGTAACAGTATAAGTAAATCCTTACTCATGACAAATGCGTGTCCAACCGTTAGCATGATACTTACCTGCGCCATTATAGGGCTCACAACCCTATACGTTAAAGACAAGAAAAATATTTAAAAATCCACGATTAGGACACCAGCCTTTGGATCTGCAAGTGGAATGTTAACGTAACACATGGGCTGAAAACTCAGTGCCGTTTTAACTATAAAACACAAAATTTTTGCAAAATTCAATTTTATTTATCAATATAGTGGGGGCGATATACTGATTGAAACGATTTTTCAATCTTTCGATACCAGTTTTGTAGTACGATTTCGGTTTAGCCTCAAAATAGGCCTCTGTTTCGGCGATTACTTCTTCCTCGATCTTAAATCTCTGGGGGCCAAATCTGGTGAATACGGTGGGTGGGGAAGCAATTCGTAGCCGAATTGATTCAATTTTGCCATCGTTTTCATAGACTTGTGACACGGTGCATTGTCTTGATGAAACAGCACTTTCTTTTTCTTCAAATGTGGCCGTTTTTCTGCGATTTCGTCCTTCAAACGCTCCAACAACGCAATGTAATAGTCGCTTTGATAGTCTGCCCTTTTTGGAGATAGTCGATGAAAATTATTCCATGTGTTTCCCAAAATACGAATGCCATAACCATGCCAGCCGACTGTTGAGTTTTTGGTCGTTTTGGACGAGATTCGTCGCCTGCTCGCCACTCAGCTGACTGCCGAATTGACTTTGGTGTGAAGTGATGGAGACAAGTTTCATCCATTGTCACATACCGACGCAAAAGTTCGGCTTTATTGTGGTTGAACAGCTTTAAAAATTCCTCTGAATCATCAACACGTTGTTGTTTTTGTTCGACTGTGAGCAAACGCGGCACCCACTTTGAACAGAGCTTTCGCATGTCCAAATATTCGTGTATGATACATCCAATACGCTCTTTTGATATCTTCAAAGCCTCAGCTATTTCGATTAACTTCACTTTACGGTCATTCGTAATCATTTTATGGACTTTTTTGATGTTTTCATCTGAAACAGCCTCTTTTGGACGTCCACTGCGTGCATCATCTTCGGTGCTTGTATGACCACTTTAAAATTTTTCAATCCACTTGCGAATGGTTCGTTCGGGTCGTGTAGCACTTATCTAGCCATTTCTTTGCATCGGCTGCATTTTTACCCATCAAAAAGCAATGATAAATCAACACACGAAATTGCTTTGAATCCACCGAGAGCTGTCAAATTTATACACGTATCTTTTGAAGGTTGGTACTTACTACGGATAGTATTCATCAAATGGTACCCTTTATTAGAAACGGAACGGACTTTTCAGCCTATGTATTGCTATACAACCGAACAATTAGCAGATACCATATGTGCTATTAGGAATAGAAACAGACAGACGGCAGACTTAAGCAAGAAGTCTTGAGCTTCCGACACGTGATCAAGTGTCTTGTGACAATTCGCTAGTCCGTATATGCGCCCTAGCTCCAATGGAAGACAATGACGACACCACCAAAGAATGTTTCTACGAGCTCCTCGACAAGACATATGAGCCTTGTACTAAGTATGATAGAAAAGGAGGATGTTCGGAACCCCCAAAACAAAAGGCATTTCTATTCCCTACAACGGCACCATGCCGGCGGCAAACAACACATCATATCGCTAGCCAACGGTGCCCGACACAGCACAGAGAAGGAGCGAGACGATAGCCGTCTACGATCATGAACTAAACCTACTTCGGAGTGATCATCGGAAGGATAGCGGCAGCTGCAATCATCAGAAATCATCACATGTAAGTATGTATAGTATGTATCGTATGTGCTCTACCCGGAGACTACAGCCCATTCCTAAATGCGCTGGATAGCGGTGGTTGCGAAAGAGATGTCGTGTCGATGAGCATAGCACACATAAGAGCCGATACGAGTACGAGGTTTTCGTTTACTCGTACTTTCACTTTGTTACAGTCCACCGAGATGAGCAGTGCTAAATGTGCGATTTATTTGTTTTCTTAATAAATATTCCATTCGTGCAACTTTACGTTTAATTTTCATTTTTTTCCTTTCCGAGTTATCGAACAGAGGACATCTTTGGTAGGACGGTTGATAAATATAGTCTATGGTGTACGACACCACATCTGGCAACGGACTTAGGCTTATTCACTTTGCAGCCGGACGAAATATTATTGTAGCAAGCACACGGTTTCCTCATCTCAATGTACACAAGAAGAAACGGTGGTCTTTGGATTATGAAAGGTTAAATCTTTTTGAAATCGTTAGACATCACCTATTAGTGGTAAATAAACTCATTTGCACTTTTAATTTTTTTATTTTTTACGTTTTAATTTAGATTTAAAGTATTTATTTACACACATAAATCGAACAATTTTATTTACAATTGTTTTACATTTTTTTCGCTCTTATATATATACATATATAAAGACATAATAAAGAATATATATTATATAGTGCATAATATTGTATTTCAATTGGTTTTAATGTTTTTACAGCGAAATTAAAAGATTGATTCATCTAATGAAGAATCATTGTCGCTCTTAAATTTGCCATCAGATGCATCACCTTCACCTGCAAAAATAATCAAATTAAAAACATCTTTGGGAAATGATTTAATTTTTTTTTTTTTGTAAGTTTTCTCAGATTTGTAGTTAGCGGATTAGATGTAATCAACATCGAATTAAAAACATCTTGACTAGTCCTCTATCGGGAACATTTTCTGGAGTAGCTTTCGTGATATTTCTTAAAATCTTTATTTCTCGCCTGCTGAGCTTCTCCAGAGCTGTGGATATTACATCTGATCCATGGATTAAGAGTTTGTGCACAGTGTGAGGCATGAAAAACCACGGATAGATGAGTTACAAAGTGTATGGCGGTATTAATTGCGAATTTTTTGAAGTTTTCAATGTTTATTTCATATCCGCTTGAAATTGCTACTGAAATTGTATGAAATTCTTCAATTAATACTTTGTCAACACCTAAAATTTCGGAGACAAGTTTTTTTTTATAAAAAAAATTCCGAGCAGTGTTGCCATCATTTGTGTTGCCAAACCCTGGTTTTGATTGATCTACATTAAGCCCCATTCGATTTTTGAATTCATTTTGTATTCGAGCTTTGCTTTCTGCCATTAATTTTTCTCGTCTTTTCTGGCCTGCCAATTTTTGATTGGCAGTTTATATCCAACATGTAATAGACATTCAAACACTCGAATCCAACAATGTAATATTGATAAACCAAACTCTAAAGTATCGAATTTATGAGGTTTTGACAATATCTTCTCTATATCATTGTATTCTTTAGAGCTTGCACTACAGATAAAGCAACGTTAAGTGGAGGTATATATTATTGGCTAATGCATTACACACTTTCCCATCCACCATAGTGAATAACAGTTAACAGTTTTACCATCAACGTTCACTATCGAAGGCTTTAATTTCTGTATTTGTTCATCAATATGCATCTTTTTGGAAGTTGATAGTTCTGCCGATTCTTTTACGGAACATATTTTTAAATTACGACAGTATCTCGTAGAAAAAGGCCACATAATTTCTTTTTTATCCAAATTGTCAATAAATAGTTGCAATGGTATTACACTCGGTATACTGACTCGAACTGCAACTTTTTAAAATGCTATAATTTTTTTATTTTTTGATAAATTTTATTGTGCCAAAGCAAAATATGTTGGAAAATACACCAATTTTCAAATTGTATCAGTAGTTTTCAATATGTCTACTTTTGGAGCGAATAATGGCCTTGAGACGACCGAAAAAAGCATCGCACGCTGCACGCAAGTGGCTCTGCGGTATTTTGGCCCATTCCCGGCGAAGTGCTCGTTTGAGTTGGTCCAAACTTTAGTATTTTTTAGTGCCAACCTTCGCTTTCGAAATATCCAGACAGAGAAGTCCAACGGATTTGCCTCCGGAGAATTTGCAATCCATTGTGTCGAAGAAATGAAGTGTGGGACATTGTTTTTTAACCAATCTTGGTTGACGCGCGCTTTCTGAGCCGGTGCCGAGTCTTGTTGAAATGTCCAGGGTGTCCGACCAAAATGATTGTTTGTTCAAGGCTTCAATACTGCCTCCAAGATAGTTTCACCGTATACGATCGCATTAATTTTGACGCCACAGTCCAAAAATACGAGTGGAGAGCAACCATCGGCGGTTATTGCGGTCCAAACCATAACCATCTGTGCTGTCTGCTTTCTGATGGCTGTCCGAAGGTGTAAATTTTCGAAGGACTTCTCTGGCAAGTAAACTCGGTCATTTTGTTTGTTGACATATTGCTCTATAACAAATGGCGACTCATCAGAAAAAACCAAATTCGGCAACTCACCACTTTCGTGCAAGCGTCGCAACTCCTTCGCTCTTTCGACTCTAACTTTTTTTTTTGCGGTGTAAGATCGGGTGCTTTTTGGATCTTCAATAACTTGAGCTCATATCTCAGTATGTGTTCCATCCGTTCCAACGATATGCTGAGCTCCATTTTTCATCCACTTCGAGGCGGATTTCGCTCAATTCGAGCCTTCACTTTCCGAACCATTTCTGGCGATGTTGCTGTTTTTTTATGACCATCTCCATGGCATTTTGCAACTCTGCCACGATCACGGTAACGAGCTATGGTTCGAGACACAAATGATTTATTCAGGTTGAGGTGCTGGAGGGCTCTAACCATAGCTACTTGTGGTTTTCCAGCCAAATATAAAGCAATCACACTATCACGTTTGAATTTAATCTCGGAAAAAAATTGTTCAACACAATTGAGACGCAAATGGTTTAAAAGGCTTGATTTGGAAATTATAGCAGTCTGAAGTTGGTTGCAGCTCGAGTCAGTCAGGGTGTAGTATTTGCTGTAAAAATGTATCAAATGAAAAATGTACTGAACTTATATTAAAATGGAAATAAACTGAACCTAAAATCTAATCTAATCTAAATGTCAAAGTTTTGATTACTGTTTTTTTCGATTACCGTGGCGTTGTTCATCAGAAGTTTTTACCTCGAGGCGTACGGACACTTAGGAGTGTTACCTTGACGTTATGCGCGGATTGGGGGAGGCAATATGAAAAAAAAACGTCTCGAATTATAGAAAAACAATTCATGGCTTTTGCTTCATGTTAGTCCACCTGCTCATTTGTCCTTGCTTCTGAGAGCTTTTTGACCAAAACAACACGACAATCATGCCTAAACCACCATATTTACCAGATTTGACCCCATTTGACCCCAGGTTTGAGGGGGAATACTTTAAAGGGGACAACAATAAATAAATAAATATTTTTCTATTTTGAACACATCAGCCTTTCAGTTTAACTTTATTTATTTTTAATAATTGGTGCGCGCTCAAGGGATTTAACTTCCCTTAAAATGCTTGCACACATAGCAAGCGAAGCAAAATCATAGAGGAAAAAAAGAGAAGTACCGATGAACGTTGGTTTTAAATGATTGAAGGTTGTTATGACTAGAAAATAAAGAGTTAGGCATGGTATACATAAGCGAGTTGTACGGCTTTGGAATGAATCATATAATACATGGGCTGAAAAGTCCGTTTCTAATTGAGGGTACCACTTGAATTAAATCAATACTATCCATAGTTAGAACCAACCTTCAAAAGATACGTGTATAAATTTGACAGATGTCGGACGATTAGTTCTCGAGATATAGCGTTGTGAGTGAAGCAACTTTTGTTTTTTTTGAAAAAAAAAAAAATGGATTTAAAGCAATTTCGTGTGTTGATTTATCATTGCTTTTTGATGGGAAAAAATTCAGCCGATGCTGTGGATTGAAAAATTTAAAAGTGGTCATACAAGCACCGAAGATGATGCACTCAGTGGACGTCCAAAAGAGGCTGTTTTATATGAAAACATCAAAAAAGTCCACAAAATGATTACATATGACCAAAAGAGCGTTTTGGATGTATCATACACGAATATTTGGACATGCGAAAGCTCTTTTCAAAGTGGGTGCCGCGTTTGCTCACAGTCGACCAAAAACAACAACATGTTGATGATTCAGAGGAGTTTTTAATGCTGTTCAACCGCAATAAAGCCCAATTTTTCCGTCGGTATGTGATAATGGGTGAAACGTGGCTCCATAACTTCACACCAGAGTCAAGTCGGTAGTGAGTGGCGAGCAGGCGACGAACTTCGTCCAAAACGACCAGCCAATCGGCTGGCAAGGTTATGGCATCCGTATTTTGGGATACACATGGAATAATTTTCATCGACTATCTCCAAAAGGGGCAGACTATCAACAGCGACTATTGCTTTGTTGGAGCGTTTGAAGGACGAAATCGCAGAAAAACGGCCGCATTTGAAGAAAAATAAAGTGCTGCTTCATCAAGACAATGCACTGTGTCACAAGTCGATGAAAAGATGGCAAAACTTAATGAATTCGGCTACGAATTGCTTCCCCACCCACTGTATTCTCCAGATTTGGCTCCCAGCGACTATTTCGTGCTTGCAGACCTCAAAAGAATGCTCGCCGCAAAGAGATTTAAGACCGATGAAGAAGTAATCGCCGAAACCGAGGCCTATTTTGAGGCTAAACCGAAATCGTACTACAAAACTGGTATCAAAAGATTGAAAAATCGTTTCAATCAGTGTATCGCCCTCGAAGACAACTATATTGATAAATAAAGTAGAATTTTGCAAAAATTTTGTGTTTTACTATAAAATGGCACTGAGTTTTCAGCCCATGTGTTATTGAATGAGCATTTATAGCAGGACGAGTATTACGGTTAAAAGTTTGTGGGAGCACCGGTGGTTTAAATAGCTAAAAAACAAAGTGAAATAGAAGACATAACGTAGATGTTCGAGGGTGTCCACTGACTGAATGATATTAATATCACCTACTCGTTTTGAGTCCTATCTAGCAGGGGCAGAAATGTTTTAGAAGCATCTCACCAGATGTGGGCATTGAACTCCAAATTTGGGAAGATAACTGCCATATACATTGGAGGAAATCTAAACATTTCTCAGCGTTTTTAGCGATATCGGATATGTGGTCATTCAATGACAATGACAATAATAACGTAGATTGGCACTGACACACATACCGAGAATGTTGTGTTTTCCCATTAATTCTAATCCATTCAAGTAGGGGTTCATCAATACCAATTGCACGCATTTTCGACAAGACAGCCTGATGCCAAACTCTGTCAAATGCCTTAGAAATATCATATTAAATGGGAAGTTTTCGTTTTTCGAAATATCTTATGAGCTGACGGTTTATCAGCGTTTTCATGACCTTGGAAAAAAGGGTCACAAATGCAATGAAATTTGCCATTTTTAGACGCGGGTTTGAGAAATACTGTTGTCCACTTTCACGGTGAGAGCCCTAAGGCATAGGATTGATGAAAACGTTTACTAAGTGGTTTGGCCACCGGGGAAGAGCACTTCTTCAGAAGAAGGGGATCAGCGGATGTTAGGATCCATAAGTACTCTTCCTACTACACGATTGCGAAAGTGGATAAGCACTATTGAAGATTCGACGCACTCAAGTGTAAACGGGGACAAAGCACAATTTGGAAGTGTTGAGCTGGCCGCATAGAACGCAAAAAGCGGTTTGGCCTTGTCCAAAGAATTGACAGCTGTAATGTTATTGCAAATGAGCGTAAGGATGGAGGATAAGGCAGAATTTTTAATGTTTTTGATGAACGACCAAACATTTTTATTACCTTTGGGACATTGTAGAATTTTTTGGCTCCGTTTTTGGTCGTATTGGAATTTCACATATCGGGTTGGTCTTGAAGGACCGAAAGAAAATTTCTCTAGCCCTGATAGCCTCTTTCCAGCTTGAGTCGTACCATATCTTTTCTTTGGTTTGATACTCTTCATCTGATGAGGGATAAAGGATCTCATTATCATTGCCCGTGTCGTATGATAAATCAGGATGAGGAGGAATGAGGAGGATGGAAGATGAGGCAGAATTTTTAAAGTTTTTCAAAAACGACCATAAATGTTTTCTACCCTTGTGAAACTTTAGTATTTTTTGCCTCAGTTAATGGTCGTATTAAAATTTCATACTTACTTTTTTGTCTGGTCTTAATCAATAAACCTCTCGCGTTAGCACGAACTGAGCTAGCTCCGCTGAACTTGCGTGTGCAGCCTAAGATACAAACATCTTTTGCTGCTACCTCACTCAGGCTTAGAATCGAAGACTCTTTGGGCTGCAGTTATAGTGTCTATCCGCTCAACATAGCCCAGCAATGCTAGACTTTTGATTCGTAGACGACGAAGTGGCTGACAAGGTCGATATCGCTAAAAAGCCCATACAATTTGTGGTTGATTCCCCTCTTATATTGCCTGAAGCAAAGAATCTTTGCAACGTTTGTCTTATCAATAATAAAGAGAATAAGCTTTCTTAACATCGCCTATAAGGCCTTTTCTTTTGTATTAAGTGTGGAACTGAGTTATCCCTAAATGCAACTTTATTGTGAGTAAATGGTTACAAATGAATCATTCAAAGTATCACCCATCGCTAGATACAACTTTTTTTCATTTTTCAAGCAGAGCTCAAATACCATTACGGGAAAAGTGTTTAACTTTTGGGATTGTCTATGAATCAAGCCATTTTTTAATGTCTTCATGAGAGCGGAACTGCTCATCAGCTAGACCATGTGCCATCGAACGGTACAAGTAATAAGCGGACGGTGCAATATCTAGAGAATATGGCGGGTTAGATAGGATTTTCCATGTGAGCGTTTCCAGATAGGTTTTAACGGGTTTGGCAACATGAGGCGAAGCGTTGTCATGCTGTAGAATCAGTTTCTGTTCGTACTGTAGCCGTATTTTGCGCAGTGCTCAGTTGAAGTCGATAACGTTCCCCAGATGACCGGACAGTTCCCATGACTTTCTTCCTTTTGAGTTGCTGTAATGAATCTATTTTTTATCATCCGTTACGATGCGATTGAGAAAAACTCTCCCAAGTTCTTTGTTTTTTAATTCATTCCCAGAGTATGCAATTGCTTGGAAATGGCTTGGCGGGTAGCTCCTAATGTTAAAACAAGTTTTTCGTGCAGTTCTTCAGACTACTTCTATAAGTCTGCAGAAATGTGTGCACTGCTGGTTTACGAGTACGCAGATGACATTGCTGTTATAAGAAGAACATAGCGAGCAGTACATGGTGCTTTCATGAGTATCGAATATCGGGAAGTTACCAAAATGGGTCCGACAATAAATATGGCCTCCCGTCGACGTGTTCTTGGTATCGGACTGAGCTGTGGACTCTAATGAATGACGGGCCATATCGTAGAAGGCGATTATGTTTCTCAGCATACTGACTGTCTTGTATCGTATAATAGGCAGAAACTATCGTATAAATAGTTGGAGTTCTATTGTAGGAAATCATTCCTAAGCAGTTTGGTAATCAAGAGAGTGATCTTAACGGTTTCAGTCAATGAAGCCTTACTAACGAGTTATACATAAAATAAAATGAGTTAGTTGATGGAGGGGAAATGTTTGCGTTGCGAACATCATTTAAACCACAGAATACCTACACAATACCGAGTGCAGAAAAAGCGACAGCATCTGAGAAATTACCACCAGGAAGTGATACAGCACCGAAAATAGAAACGAAGCCCTTGACATGAACGGCACGTACGTAGGTGAAGGGTAACCAAGTAGGCTGGGTAACCGGAATCGGCAGGCAGTTTAGCGAAAGAACCTGCAATTTAACGAAGAGCCTCAGCACAAGGAGAAGTTGAATCAGCCTTCATGGACACGTCATAACAAAAGTATCACGGAAGTATTCGGATAAAGTAATACCAGCGTAGATGAAAACTTCACGAGCCGCGACATGCATGTTGGATATGTTGGTAATAAGAGCAGTGCGTGTCATGATAGGTTCAGTGACAACATCATCGAATTCTGTTTCCAAGACAACATCTTCGACACTATATTATTGTTAACAGCTGGTGCAATTTAGCGAACTGTAGCCTTGGCGCGAGGTCCAACGCTTATCTTGTGTTTCACGAGAGTATTTCAAACCATATAAGTCACCTCCAGTGAGTCAATACATTGAATGTATTGAATTCTAATGTAACTGAACGGCGTAGAACGGGCACATTAACACCCTTTAGAGTATAAATGGAGCTGATTAGCTCATTAATGTCTTTCAATAGACGTTGGATACCGTCAAAAATGCTACCTATAATACCGTGACCTAATTAAACTGCAAATGGCTTGTCAGTACGCAACACTCCCTCCGACAGGGACATCAGATGTTTTTTCGTATACTTGAATGGGGGCCATTATTATTCGAGACGAATAATTTCACCCACTGCATCCAGACATGCATTCTGCTGTTACGACGTTACCGGATACGGCAAAGATACGTCCACA
Source organism: Volucella inanis (assembly GCA_907269105.1). NCBI lineage: Eukaryota > Metazoa > Arthropoda > Insecta > Diptera > Syrphidae > Volucella > Volucella inanis. The sequence continues at coordinate 93,365,931 of OU026154.1, forward strand.
AATGAACTCCTAATTATCATCGAAGCACTTCAAATTAGACATTGTACCATTGATTTACCGTTGTTTGTTAGTGAATTCACTTAGTTGAATTAAAATTAAAAATTTGAAATTTTTCTACTGAAAAAAGAGAGTTTTTTTCTTTGAGTCTACGGGGTCATACTTGAAACGAGAAAATGTTTCGTTTTACCAACAGAACGAATACCTAGTTAGGCGGCTTTGAATCTAACGCAGGAGCTAGCTTGGCCATGTAAAAGGAATAAACGCCACACCTCCGGCTCAATCGTTAGGTCAAAGGCCTCGTCTCAGATGGAATTTATAAATGTCGGTCAGTCATTACTATTGACATCACTGACGGTAAGATATGTTTAGATATTCTAACAAAAACTGACCTGTTTTACAGCTTCTTCTTCATTCGATATGGTGCGCATTAGCATCGCTTCCAATGATTGAAGGATTTCGTTGAATGAATTTGCCTTTAAAGCATCCTCAAAGTTGTACCCAACATTGACGAGGATAAATGTTTGTAAAATGCCAGCAATTTGAAAATTCTAAGACTCAAAAACCAAAAGACCTCTGCCTTGCCACTTAAGCCCCTATTCAACTGTTCGTAAAAATGCTTTAAATTAAGGCCGATTAAAGACCGGAGAAAACTTCACAATAATAAAGTGAAGCCATTAGAATTGAAGGGGCAAAACTAATTGAAGCATCGGTAGACCACTGTAGTATGTACACCATTCAACCAAAACTGTACTCCACGGAATTCGCATCCTCATATCTCAGATGTTGTGATGTTCTTGTCGCCACCGCAGTCATCATCGTTTTCTCTACTTCTATTTCGACTGCTTCGCCTGCAACTTCACCTCCGTCACACAATACGGCAACTAAATGTATAAGGAGTCCATATTGTAGTCTTGCACTGGTGCAGCACAACCCAACAGCTCTACAACCCAACAATTCTACAAGACCGCAGTTATGTTTGTGTTTGAGTGGTATAGGTGGCGATACTGGTAACATCATCATTTTGCACAACTGCCCCGTCCATCCCAGTCATCCATTCAAATCGTTCATAGTGGTTGCTGTTAGTGAGAATACTAGTAGCTGACAGGAGGCTGCAAATTTGAGAGAGATGAAGGTAAATTGTGGCGTAAGTGATGAGAAAGAAACCACCGGATGCGGATGGTTGTGGGTATCTCATAATGGAGACGAACAGCAACCCTGTGAACATCATAATGCGGTATCTGGTGTTATTTACCCATATAACACATGAAACGCTCGAGCGGTTTTGCCCATGGTTCTCCATCATGACAGCAACAGCGACAGTGTGACAACGACATCTACTTCGTCTTATTCTTCTACTCTGCTGCTACCCTCCCTATCATTTAAGGGCTAGTAAAAAGGGCTCAAACTACTACTACTACATCCAGATGTCTGAATATGATTAAAATAAATCACTAGGAAAGCTTTTTTGCATCATCAACGTACATATATACTTTGGTGCCACCCCATGTGCTTGCATGTTGCATGCAATATAGGGACAACATGAGTGATGCTTCAATGGGCAATCCTTGTCTACCAGTTAGAAGACATGTAAGTAGCTGCACACAACACAACGATACTCCGCCAATCTTAATAGTCCCGTAAACTGGGGTGATGCTGTAGCTTTAGAAACCATGATGACTTATTGGGGTGATGGTGGTAATGAACCTCACGTTTTGGGGAGAATCTTTTCGTTGTCCCGGAAACACTCCACCATGTATACCGAACATACTCTGGGGGCAGTTTTTTTTTTTTTTTTTTTTTGGATGTTAGCTTAACTAGTTATGTTCCCGTAAACAATTCACATTTTGGTTTTGGAAAAACCTCAGTAGATACGTGACAAAACTGTGAAATCCTGCACGTGTTACGGATATAGATGGTGACAGTGTCAATAGGAGCATAGGTAATATAACACATGTTTCCTAACCAGTCTGTCTTTGTGAGGACTTTGCATATTCCCTTCTATTGGAGTTTATGGAAAATAAATGAGTGAAATTGATTGAGGTAGAGAACCATTAGAATATATGAGAGGGTTTCAATTGGAATACTACGAATGAAAACTCAGTTTGACAGTGAGGTATTACCTTAATATGCCAGTACACATCTTTTTCGATATCTTAAAATTTATAAGAAGACTTGACCATACAAATTATTTTTGTGAAATGTATCTTTTCTTGATGGTATAGGGCTAGATACTTAAGATGGTTCACACTTAGCAGAGTAAGACCCCATTTGAGGTTCCGCAAACAGTTAGAAAGGAGCTAATTCTTTTTGAAGTGCAAAATAGTAAGGTTCTCGCTCCATTTGGATATTTGCTCCCAATCCGAAGACAAAAGGTTGCCGTCTAAGTCCTTTGTAAAGTTAGGTTTGAACTTTGGCCACTGTACGCTCTTCTATCCGTATTGAATTATCTGCTGAAAGCTCTGTCAGCTGGCTTTTTTGTCTTTTACCGACGATGGTGTCTGTTGCAGTTGAAAAAAAATATTTCATAGCCTTTCAGTGCTTGTCGATGTTTGCAGGGGAGGCGCTGCTGATTGTTTGTACTTCGAATGCAAGGTGTTCCCCTGTTTGATGGAGCAAATGGGTATACCGGAATACATTAGTATTATACCTAGATATTCTCATCAAATTGAAGTGATGGTTGTTGATATATGTAGTACCTATTGAAGCAACCCCTTGATCCCTTTCCATACCTATGTCTGTTTCACATTTATTTCGGATGTGTTCGTTCGATGCAATTTTAAAAGCTCCAGCTTAACACTATAAGATCGAGCTGATTCTATAATCACTATCTATCAGTCGAGACCCAATTGGTCTCGTTGGAATCACTGTACATAACAGTGTGTCTCCCATGTCAAGGCGGTTGAGGTTACAAAAGTCAATGAGGCTATCGCCGTTGTCATACCTGATATTTCCGACGTCGTTTGGTCCTATAACATTTTCAGGCCTTCATTGTTGTTTCCTACCTTCTCAGTATATGGAACATATTATCTCGCATTTAAAATTCAGATTTCGAATAGATTCAGCTGCGGTAACAGATGCCATGTGTGGAACTGGTCAAACTGCTTTGAAAAATTTTAAGAGCAGCATAACACACGTAGGTCTGTTTTTAAGAATAAGATGAGTTGGAACAGTCAGCTTTTTTCTTCGTAAGCAAAGGCAAAGGATACGTAAAGAAGGCTATATCCATCAGCATTGCTTTAACCCACGAAACAAGTTTCTCGTTCATGTCGTGCTTTCTGCTCCAGTTGCATATTAAATTAAAAGCAACATTGTCGAGTTCATGTTCAATTCTGCTCACCTAATTGTGAAGCGCATTCTCGCAGGATCTTCTGCGTTGGTAGACATTTTGTATATATGAAGCTTGAAAACCATCTCCAAGAAATGAGGAAAATCAGAAAAATTAGGGTGAAGAGGCTCGGTATTTAACCAGTGCCAGGTTAACAGTGACGATTTCATTCAGAGTTTATATCAGCTGGTAGGACAAGTTTCGATATGCGTTTTCGGTGCCAGGCTATTGAAGCCAGAAGCAACGTATTTGTTGGCCTTATTGGTCAGCACAACCGATGACAAAAACTAACTACGGCGGGTTTTGTTACTTAGCTCACTTGCAGATTCAGTGAAAGACCTTGCTGTGAGCTTATTCTGATCGGGCTTATTGGGAAGTGATAGATGCCATCACATAATTTTCGAGTGCTTCCCGTCTTTCTGATAAACTCTTTCTGAGGACCTTGATCAGTCTGCTGGTTTCACATAGAATTTCTGTTTCTTTGACAAGTTTCTCATAAGGTGGTTCAATATATAGGGTTTTCTAATAACGACTTGACAACTTTTTTTTTTAAATAAAAGGCAAATCATTTTATTTTTATAAAATAATTTATTATTGGCTTGAAGTACAATCAAAACATTTATGAATGGAACTCGACTTCGTTCATATGGCCATCGCGGGCACGTTTGCAGCGGTCGATTCGTTAGACCCAATTTTCAACGACTCGGGCACACATTTCGGCTGAAACGCCGCTATTTCGCGTTCAATGTTGGCTCTAAGCTCTTCCAATGTCGTCGGCGTGTTGGCATCAGCCAATGACTTAACGCAGCCCCATAGAAAATAGTCAAGCGGAGTTAAATCGCGGCCAATCGACTGGCCCATGTCTTGAGATAACACGCTCACCATACTTACGCTTAAATAAATCGTTTGTAGCATGCGCTGTGTGGCTTGTGGCACCATTCTGTTGAAACCACATGTCGTCCAAGTCCATATCTTCCAATTCGGGCCAAAAATAATCGGTGATCATGGCACGATAGCGTTGACCATTTACAGTAACGTGACGATCGTTATCGTCGACGAAAAAATATGGCCCAATAACGCCGCCGGCATGCAAACCGAACCAAACATGTTGGTTTTCACCCGACCAATAACGCATATTTTGCTTATTGATGAACCCATTGAGCCAAAAATGAGCTTCGTCACTGAAGATTATTTTGCGATGAAATTCATCATCTTGACGCATCTTCTCCAGAACCCAATCGGAGAACGTACGTCGCTTCAAATGGTCCATCGGCTTCAATTCTTGAGTCAGGTCTGAGCGGTGCACAATTTTTGATAAGGCCGTGGAATTGACTGATTTGGATCGTTTGCTACGGACGTCTGAACGGCAGCAATATTTTCGACACTTCAACCAAACCGTTATCTCACTGACAGGGCAACATCACACAACGATTATTGGAGTTACCGCTGTATCTGTAGAAAATTTTTATAATTTGCAGACGTTGATCGTTAGTGTACTTTACCATGATGAAAATGTTGAGTTTAGTGAAAGAGTGCGTTCACAAATTGAATTCAAAGTTGTCAAGTCCCTATTGGAAAACCCTATATAACAACTTACGGTCAGGTTGACTACAACCAGTAAATTGTGTTAACCACCTCCGGATGGAGGCTTATACAGAGTGATTCATCATAAGGTTTGATTAACAATATAAAATAAATTGGATAAATTCGAAAGTGAACTTAAAAATTTTACTATGAGTTAAAAGACCAATTTATGGCATTTATTTCTTAAGAGTGATATTATGTAAATGTTTGCCATGACAACGTCTGAGGTGGTCCGTTCCGAAGATCTTATTTTGGGCAACTCGTTCGAGCATAGCGACTGGTATCTCGCGAATAAAAGGAGTACTGTTGGATTCCAATTCGTCAATTGTAGCTGGCTTATTCTTAAAGACCTAAAACTTTACATAACCTCAGAGAAAGTAGTCCAAAGGTGTGATATCGCACGGTCTAGTCGGCCAATTAACAGTAGCAAAACGTGAGCACCAAAATTATTTCTTAACAAGTCCATTGCTTCACGCGCTTTATAACTCGTAGCGCCATTTTGTTGAAACCAGAGATCATCGAGACCATGTGCTTGAATTTCACGAAGCACGGCGCTATAACGGTTTCCACTGACGGTAACATTTTGATTTGCCTCACTTTTGAAGAAATATGGACTAATGATTCCACCAGCCCATAAATCACACCACACCGTTGATCTTAATGGATGTATTGGTAACTTTTGGCACTCTTCGGGTTGCTAATCAGCCCAAATACGGCAATTTTATTTATTAAAGTATTCAATGAGTCAGAAATGGGCTTCATCACTGAACAAAATTTCACGATATTTCACCGGATTTTCATTTAGTTTTTCCAGAACCCATTCACAGAAAATATGACTCAAATTCAAGACGTCTGGCTTCAATTCTTGCACAAGTTGAATTTTGTATGCTTTTAGGCCGAGACCCTTACGTAAAATATGCCAAATTGTCGAATACGCCAAGCTAAGCTGGTAAAAACGACAACGAATTGATTCGTCACGGTCTTCGCGTACACTCTCAGCTAAAGCTGCTATAGTCTCTTCACTACGTGCTGGATGTGGTCTAACCGGTAGAGTATCATCCACTAATGTAAACTGGAACTCAAATTTGCGAATAGTATTGGCAATAGTAATTTCAGTAGTTCGATTATGCGCACCGTAAGTTCCTCGAATCGCACGAAAAATATTTCTCACAGAACGCTGTTATGGTGTGAGTCTTTTTATAATGACTTACCAAACGATATTGAACAAAAGTCATAGAGCAGTTTGATAAGATTCACGCGTGTTCTGTCAAAAAACCCTATTAAAAATAATACCTTACGATGAATCACCCTATATAATTCCAAACGTAATATCACTTGAAAGTTTCATAATCGAAGCACTTTGCTTCCAAGATTCCTGTATCTCTCCGAATTAGTCTTTAGTAACCCGTTTGGAAGTTTTCGGGCTTTCGTTGTATGTCGCTGCAAATCTGCGTTTAACCATGAAATGAGCAAGTTTTCTTAGGAGCTTGTACGAAGTTTTTCTGGTTAGGCATGTCAGTACAAAATATTTGGTGTACCGTTCAGGTTACGAACAATTTTCCTAAAATTCCACTTTGTTTTGAGTTTAGGAGGAGCTTTGATTGACTTTCCGAGCTCCTTCTTAAATCGTGTTCAGTCTATTTTTCGCAGATTCTTTCTGGCTAATAAGACCGAGAACTCACGTCCTATTCTGAATTCAATAAGCCTATGGTGTGACATGGAAGTTTCTGGTAGCACTTTCCAGCTAGTGTTTTTCCTAGCATACCTGTTAGATAGCGTTTAGTCATCTGTCTTGCTTTTGTAAGTTTTGATGGTTGAAAATTAGGTCAGAGGACAATATGAACTTCGGTAGATGATTGTCTTTCATTTGCTATATTCCCAAAAAATATACTGCGCATTAGAATCGCAAAATATGATGTCTTCCTGCAATCGAAAGAGGCCGACGCAATTAAGAGTTTGTCCCATTATCCTTTCGCTCGAATGTTCATCCTTCACAGCTGGATATTTTTAACCGCAGAAAGCCTATTATTATTTGTCCCGATAGATCCCATCACAGCTGGTCTTAAAAACACAAATACGTGGTGGGTGTTAATTTTGAATTCGAGGACCTGTTCCAAATTAGTCGCTATATAAAAATCTGTTCAGGGATTTACTTTTAAGACATGTAGGTGCACTGGTAAGGAACAATCATTTGATTGATGAGAGAATTTACTCTATAACATAGAACGGCAGATAAGATCTTATTTGCAATGTAGAAAACATTGGTTGCTTAGAACTTCGACCATTGTTAGTTGTAGCGCCAGCCGGACCCTGGTTCATTTAATTATAAAGTCTTGGTCCATTAATGAAGTGCGATAATTTTTTTACGAAATCCAGCGATGACAAATAATAAAAAAGACGACGAAGTCCAACGATGAGCAAAGATAGCTAATCGAAACGAAAATCCCAATGTGCTTACAATCTTATAAACATTTTCTATAGCGGTCCGAATCCAAATGGACCAAAAGAAAGAAAAACAAAATATAGAATTCAAGTTATGTTACAATGATAAGAGGGCGCACAAATTTTAATTCAATTTAGAGTATCTTGTTTGCATAAAAGGCAAAAACGTAAAGCCAATTTTTGGGTTGGTCTAAGACCATTTCTATTAGCGGTCTTGATGATGACAATGCGTATACGTCCGTTCTCATCAGGATGTGTTTTAATCACCTTGCTTATCATCCATTTATCAGTAGATAAATTAGGGTCCTTAACAATAACGATCTCACCTTGTTTGATGCTCGTTACGCCTTTTGCCACTTTGGTCTATTTTGTAGTGATGTCAAGACGATAGGCGATTTGTGGGTAGGTCCAAAGTTGGCTTGGAAACAGCTGAGTATGATTGTATTAAACAAAAGTGTGCAGTTGTGAATGGTTCAATGTATCATTATCGGCCTCAAGAATCGCCTCAAGTTGTGTAAGAACCGTATATAACCATTTGGAAGTTAGAATACTATATGTTCCCTGATCAATGGTTTAAGGTGTAGATTTTACACCCGTCGAAGGAGGGGGGTATGAAATGCTAGATAATGCCATCTTGTGCCAATGCTTCTTCTACTGCTAAATTTTGACTTCCGAAAGAGCATTATTGGGCATTTCAGAAAGTGTACGAGCAGCTCCTCGAAAATGTGTCACATTGTCATTGTAAATGTGAGACGGTTTACCTCATTTAGCCAAAAATTGACGCAGAGCGACTAAAAACGCATTCGTTGTTAGGTCATTGACAAGGTGTTTGCCTGACGACATGGCGAGTGAGTGCGAAAAGGGTTGAGACTCCTGAATGAAGATATATCTGGTGGGCGTCAGTAAGAATAAGTTTGTTGTAAGTGACAGTAAAGTTGGTGTTCCGATGTTGCTTCGGAATTATAATTGGATGTTTTGCACTGAACGATAGGTCGGCATCTTCAATTCTTCCTCCTACTCAAAGTAATCCTTTTTCGTTAAAGTATACTGACTGCAACCACTAGATTACATTTCTATTATTTTCGAGTTTCAAATTCGTGGGCACATAAGTACAGGGATGAGTGGCAAGTAAGCTTGCTAGAGTTTAAAATGTTCCACGATAAAACTCTAGTAGAAAGGATTAAAAAAAAAGATCAAGAGGTATTTCAAGCAGCGATTGTCGCATTGGTTTCTTTTCTTCCTCTACGTATTCCAGGTGTTCTTCAAAGTTGTTTTCGATAGGCCATTTTCCAAGTTCTTATGGAAGCCAATGTGGCTCATTGCACACATTCTATGTGTTAAGCTTTGCCGGTGAAATGTAACGCAATGAAATGCAGGACTACTCTCCGATCGAAAGTGAAACCGTCAGTTTTTGTGGAATTGTATCTATCACCGACGCCATTCGATTCCCAACCATCTAGGCCACGAATTGTGTTTCGAATGCTCTACCTGATGAAACCGCGGGTGTATAACAGTTGGGTTAACGATTGCCGAAACGCAAAATTCGTGAAGTTGAATTGATATATTCGATAAGCTAATTGGATAAGCCATTGTGTAGTGATAGAGTTCGAAACATCATCATCCCATTCGATTTTTAGATGCCATAAGCCTTGGAAAATGATTTTTTTAGAAGGATAACAGAATGTGCAAGAAACCCAAGCATATCAGAAATGCTAGCTATATCTCAGAGAATATGTCATTTTGTAACACGATGACAAGAAGTTATGTTCATGCGAAAACTTTAAACGTCTGTTTGGGAATTCCAATACAATCCTAAGAACTTAATCCGGGTTAACCTAGTTGTCCAACGAAACTTAACGTAAACCTTCCTTTCAAAAGAAGGTGAGTTAAGTATTTCTTTTAAAGTATTGCGAATTTACAGCCATTAGAAATGATCAGTCTCAAGCTGCTCCAAAAAACTAATAGATGTACAGAACGTACTATAGGTCACTGTACATAGGCAGGCAATTCGAAAATAGCCCTGATGTTGTTCTGACATACAAATTTGGAGAAACATCTTCACGAAATCAGAAGTAAAATCAAATTTGTGTTGCGTAAATTTCAAAGTTAGGTACAGAAAATAAGTTTCTCTGAATAGGGTGGCCTATCATCAGACATTCATTAAGTGGCCTTCCGTTGGTATCCTTTAAGGATCCGTTAAATACAACACGAAATTTCGTAGAGCTTCTGTCTGGCTTGAGAACCGAATGATGTGGTAAGTAAAACACATTACACCGAGCCATGTCTGCATGCGGAATTCTGAATACTCTTTAAGAAATTCGAAATGGTAAGGTGCTTCGTCCCTCTGGAACTTTACATGAATTGCACCAATAATGGTGCCTGAAAATTGAGGTAGTTCTTTGTAAGGAATCTCTACGATGTAACTGACTTCGTTGTCTCTCTTATAAGTTTGGAGAAATTTGTTTCGATGTTTGTCTTCGGATAACAACGATTTTGGATCAACTTATTCGATTGTCTAGAATGTGTGGAGAATAGAATTTACATCAATAACGCTGTGATGGAATGAATTTGTGTGGTAATTTTTGCTACAATCTTGTTTTGACTTGGTTGATTAATGGGTATGCCCCTTGCAGTTTTCCAAGGATTCACATCTGTTTCACATCAAGTCGCCATGTGCTACACTGCATCTCTCGAATTTTTATTGGGATACGGGGACGATATCTCGATCTTCCTTAGATATTTGTCACGTTGTCGTACGCTACTCCTACAGTAATACATGCTTCCTCACCGTAGGATCCAGCTAAGGTCATACCAATCATGTTATAGCAAGTAAATGAATATTATGTATATGAACACAAAACTCAATTTACGTATCTTGACACGATACGTATTGAGATGTCTACTCATATTCAAATGAAATCATACTCTGAGTATCTAATTGACGAAGGCGAATAAGGTAATCATAACTACATTATCACAGGAAAATCTATAGTTCGACTCAATATGATAACAAAGCGCAGCTACGGGTTAAATAAACTCTTTCAATTGTCACATGCAGTTTGCTCAGATCGAATATCCTATCTAGTCCATCCTTTAATGAAAAGTTGTGAAAGTGAATTACACAAAGTTAGATTCACTTCAATTAACAAGTTCTCTTTCACTTATTTCAATCCAAAGACAAAAACTGAAAGTCTTTCTGTGACTTGCAGATAACCATATATCTCAGACAGAGTTGAGATCAAAGAATGTTTATTTCCTTTTCCAAACCTAACCTGTAAGGATGGTACAAAAACAATACCAACAAACCGAAAGTTAACCGCTGGTCTATTCAATAGGTTTTTTAAACTTTCTACTTTATCTATCAACAAATGCCGACAAGAAATCACCGTCATCGTTTGACTTTATTTAAAAACGCATCCTCCATATCCTTTAGATTCTTCACATAACCACCGTCAATGGGCGCAACAGTAACATAGCCATGACAAGGCAAACGCATATAGCGTAAAGTAACAAAGGCGATATACAATTCGAAATTGTAAGTTGGTTCTTGCGTCAGAATCACTCTTTTGGAAAACCAACCAACACAGAAATCCTTCGGGGGATTTAGGAACTTTGAAAAAATTTAGCTGGGTATTCTGAGTATAGACACACTACTTCAGCAAACGATTCCCGGAATCACTACCCATATCTGGAGAAGAAACTATTGTTTCCGTTTGTACTGGTCGTTATCAGTGATCCCACTTTTGTATATTAAGTTGTAAAACATCAAAATGTGTCACAATGACACTTAGCAGAGTGGTAACTGTGAAGGACATTCGGTTCTTAGATGTGCAAGGCACAGGAAAACTAACCAAACCGATTCGAAGTAAATCGAAATCTTTATTATATCATCGATACATAAATAATTCTGTTTGTGCATTACCTTCTGCGTAAGGCAAACTGTGATGTGAGATCCGCATTTAGCAAAACTTAGTGTCGTTCTTTTCTACTTTGTAGACATTCTACCGGCACAATAATTTGAAATGTCAAATTTCCACCATTTCGAATATGAAGTCCTCTTTGGCCTTACTTCCGATGTCCTTTACCAGAAAGTAACAGCCGAAATCAAAAATGCTGTAACTAACACACCCTGAGTACAGCGCAGTTTACACCTCGTTGGTGTATCGTAAAAAGAAAAAAAAAACCCACATTCAAGTAAATATTCAGTGCAGTGCAGTACATTGTCTAACAGAATACAAAAAACAAAAAAAAAAAAGCACAGTGCGGGTATTCCAACTCTCTCGCCCCCGGTCATAGTACTGTTGCTTCCTTTTGGTCACTGCTGTTGCTGGATTTATCATAAGCACGGGCAATGGGTGAATGCATGTAACAACCGATGCATTGCTAGCGGGTTACAAGTCACTTTGTTGTAAGGGCATAACACCTACAACAATTTTATTCGGTTAACCAACGTCAGAATTTTTACTTTGCAGCCATGCTTAGCAACGTCAGGATCTGGGTGATTATGACTAGGGAATTCAGGGTGGACGTAGTAAATATACGCGGGATTAAGAATATACACTTTTCTGCGCGCGTCTGTAATTATGGACCAGCAGTCTTAGCACTTAGTGAAACACAGATAGATCCCCGCACACACCTCTCAGATCAATCTGATCTAAAGCTACCTGGCTACAAACTAGTGCCATTATTCTTTTCTCACCACAGTCTCGCCATTTACCTGCGTAGTGATGTACGCAGTAGCTTACCAAACTCCACCACAATGTGATTCATGTTCCAATTTGGAATTCATCTTCATTTGGTTATAATTCCATCTCCGTAAGGAAATTATCCACTATTGCTCTATTTGTAGAAACCCCAAACTGGACATTAATTCGACCTTTTGCGAATTTTATGCGCTGTCTGCCTTTATTCCTGTATCCTCATACTAAAGTGTTTATTTTGGGGACTTTAATATACATAAATCTGGGTTCCTTCGACAGAAAACTCTGGACAGACAACACCCGAAGGACGGTGTTGTTGAGATCTTCGCTGCGGAAAACAACTTGACCTAGCTTGTAAATGGCCCACACGTTTATCAGACGTTAATAGTCATACCGCTAACACCCTGGACTTCTTTCTAACTTCTCGCCCTGAAAAATACAAGATCAATGTTCTATCCACTTAAGGCTCGTTGGTCTACTGTGTCATATTAACTAATTTCTCGTACAACGACCACACACACGAGAAAAGATTCCACACGAACCTTATGTCAATAAGAGAAAGCCAATTGGAGCGGATTTAACAGTTTTTTTTAGAAATTTTAACTGGTCGTTACGATTCCTCGATAACGACGTGGATGCCGCTGCTAATATGATCACAAACGCATTCTCTTTCGAATGAAATCCTTTATCCCTCATCGGGTGAAGAAAATCAAACCAAGGATAGAGGAATGTTTTTTCTGTCATACAAGATCAACCCTACTAAGTTCAAACGAACCTGGAATGACTGAAAAGCCTTTCTCAAGCGTGTGAAATATCTATATGAGCAAAAGTTAAAGAAAAAAATACTATAATCTCCCAATGGTCATAAAAATTGTTGGTCTTTTCACAAACATTAAAAATTCTGACTTATCCTCCATCCCAACGCTTATTTACAATAACATTCCAGATTTCAGCTCTTTGCACAAGACCAATCTGGTTGCTGCACACTTTGCGGCCAGTTGAACACTTTCAGATTGTGCTTTGTCCCCGCTTACTACTCGCACTCGAGTAGTAGCAAGAATACTTTAAGATTTCAATATACACAAATCCACTGGTCCAGATGATATATCTTCCTTTCTTCTGACGAGGAGTTCTTCCTTCTTGGCTTTTTTATCAATCTACTCTTTAGGGCTCTTTCTGAGCAGATGGAAAACAGCATTTGTCCAGCTCTTCCCTAAAAATTTGAGTTTTCTTCGCTTTTCTCCTATAGAGCCATTGCACTAACGTCGCTGGAAACGCTGATAAAACGGTCAGGTCATGAAATATCTCGAAACGCGAAAATTTCTCAATCACCGGCAGTGTGGTTTTCGTAGCAACAGGCCCGCTGGTGATCTGACGGTCTCACCGAAATGTGGAACCAAAGCATACATCTGGCGAAAGCAAAATAGTTGCACTTGATATTTGTAAGCCATTTGACAGAATTTGGCATCAGGCTCTTTTTTCGAAAATGCGCGAGCATTTAAGGTCGACGACTCTTTTCTTCAATGGATTAGAAACTACCTTTCAAAACGTTCAATTCAAGTTGTCTTGGGTGGTTTCAATTCTGATATTCACGAAATACTACATATAAATGCTGATGAGCTCCGTTCTGTCTTTGACACTCCTTTTACTTTTCTAGTCTGCTACTTCTAATCCAATATATTTCTTTGGTGATAAAAGTGCTCTCTGTTTTTCATATTCGTTCCCTGAATTTCGTCCCTGCTCTTCGGCTGTAGAATGAGAACGGTAGCGTATGTTAAGCTAATTAAATTACGATATTAACAGCATAACCAACTGAGGAACTATCAACAGAGTGGAATTGAATGCTATTTTCTGCCATTAAAGCGAAATCCAACCACTCAGCCATTATCTATGAATGGCAATTGCATCGTCGAAATCAAAAAACTTTCCATTCTCGGTGTGTGTATCAGTGACAACCTTAGTTGGAATAGCAACTTATTCGATGTCGCCAAAAATGCTGCAAAATGTCTAGGTTTCCTCAAGCTGTGATGTGACAAATATTTCAACCCCTCTGATCTGGCCTCAATATAAAAGGCATTCATCCGGTCAAAATTGGAGTACATTGCCCACATCTAGTTAGGTGCTTCTAGAACATCTCCACATCTGCTATATAGGATTCAAAGCCGTGGGATAAGACTCATAGGTGATACTATGTAAAATCAGTCAATCAATTGACACACTCGAACACTAACATATTGTCTACTGTTTCATTTTGTTTTATCGCTATTTCCGCCACTACCTCTCTATAGAAATCTCCAGAAGCATTCCGCTCCTAAAAGCCTTTAACCGTTACACTCGTCTCGTTATGAACACATATCAGTATACCCTCAATTCTATATCCATATATTCTGAAATATCATGTTTCGTTCCTAAGCCGTACAGCTCGCTTATAGAATGTCCTGCTGAGCTTCCTATTTTCTATTATAAGTTACAGATATTTAAGACCAATGTACGTTCGCATTTCTCAGATTTTCCTTTGCCTGCTCTATGTAGAAACATTTTAAGGGTACTCAACTACGGTCGAATGGTGTGCTATTTTTTGCAGTGTAACTGTCAGTTCCAGCTGACAGGTCACTGCTAATTTCATGGTTGACAAAACAAACTCTTTGATTTTTGTCCTGAAACAGGGTGTCTTTCTAGTCTGGATAAGGCATGATCCACCACTACTTACGGTCTAGTGCGAGGTCCTCCCTTTGTTCGTTATAGTTAATTGCAGCTTCAGCTGCTTTGTTATCTACGAAGAGGTACGTATTTTGAAGGTGCAGATGATTCCAGGCGGTGTTGGGTATCCAAAGTGACAGTTTTACTCTCAATGATCTGAATGATCAATCCTTTGTTATACATCTATATGCAGGTCTTTTAAGTGTGCTAAGCCTATTAAGTTCGTTATCTTTTAACCGAAAGAAGTTCTGGTTATTGTAGTCCTATACCATGAAATTTGATACAGCTTCCGGTAATCCGAAGCTATCATTGCTTATCCTTTGAGGTGTAAAAGTTATTTTGATTGAATCGTATGGCAAAATTTATATTATATGCAAGAATCTACTAATAATCGCATGAGTTGAAGTACGTTCTATTTAAGGGCGCCCAGAAGGTCGTTCTATAAATATTATTAAGTTAGGAGGTATTTTACACATTTTGCAAAAACCTTATTTAGTTATCCTGGTGTTATATTGTAATTTCCAGCATAATCCAGCTATTGTGAGTTTAACGTAGCGCGCTTTTATTTCTTAAAAAATGTCGATCGATATTTGGTACGCTGCGAAGATGTGCTTCAAAGTAGTCCTCATTAGATATTATACTCTTGTGCCGGCGCTACTTTCAATCCTCGAAACACTTCTCAAACTGGATCTTTGGGATAGCCTTTAGCTCTTTCAGAGATGTGCTTTTAATGTTTTCTATGCTTGTAAAACAACGGCCTTTTAAGGTTCTCTTTATTTTTGGAAACACGAAAAAGTCACACGGAGCTATGTCTGGTGAATATGTAACAGAATTGTCTTTGGCCAAAAATTTACGAACAAGCAATGTTCAAAGTTCATTAACTTTGATACCCAAAACATACCCAAAATATTCGAATAAATTTAATGGCATGAGCCAATCAATATGCCAACATCATCATCGACTTTCTTTCACTTTTTACAGGTTTTCAGCGGTTGGTGATGTGATCTTCAACGTTTTCACGGCCATCTCGGAAACGAAACGATAATTACCGAGCTCATAAAACTTAGTCTAACCTTAGTGGCTGCCACAGACAAAGTAAACAATGAATACAGCTATCACACAATATATTGAGCTTCTTTGCCATAATTAGTTGCAGAAATTGGCTTCGAACTTAAGAAGCCGTTCGACTATTATCTTATTTATTTTAGTCTGTTCTTCTAGTCTCTCGAGAATAACTGAGAACACATTTGAGGCAGGATCCGGTGATGTACAGTTAGCGTAAGTTTTTCCACTTTGTTGTTGTTATTGGTGCTTTTAGCGTTTGACACCATTACGTTCTTTAAAGGCTTTGGAGTAGGACCGCTCATTCTACCTGTCCCTGCGTTTTTCAAAGGCTTCGTTTTGATTGATCTCGTAGCTTTTGCAACTCCTTCGCGACTTCGCAGCCTCGATATTTAGCTGGATGTTTTCCCTTGCAGTTAATGCATATCGCAGGGGACTCTTTCGCGGCATTGTACTCTCGAGTGAGATGTTTGCCAGGGCATTTTACATAGCGAGGTTCCTTCTGGCAGTAGGCCTGAGTATGGCTGAATCCCTGGCAACGTGTACATTCTGGAATCAGGCTAGAGTTTTTCCGCGGAGGTTTAATTTTGACAACAAGTCCGAAAATTGAATTTATTGCATAAATTCTTTCTAGGCTTTCGGTTTTGTCGAAAGTTAGTCTAAAGATTGGAAGACCGCGTCTTGAGGTCGTCCTCTCGCTTTCAACATTGCGCTGTTTTTGCGCAAGTACAATATATTAACTGCGTCGATTATCTTACAGTCTTTATTTTTAAGGTCATTTACGATGTTTTCTTTAAGGCAAGGGGGATGCAATCCTTTAGCTACAACGCGTATGGGTCTTTCCGTCTTATTTTCGTACGTATGCCATTGAATCTTCTCGGCATTTAATTTTTGCGAAAGCGAACGGTAATTGTCTGGATTAAGGACATTAATTGTCCATGTATCATTATTGGAAGATCTTATTTTATAATTGGTTGAGCACAGTGATTTCAGGATTATGTGCAACTTGTTGTAGTCCGAGATTCCAAAAACGTTTATTGGCGGCGGCAGTCTTTGTTTGGGTTGCTTTGTTGCCTTACCGACCTCAGCAGTGTTAAAGCTGGCTTGCTTCTTTGTTTGTTCGATATCAGGCGGTGAAGTAGCTTTGCGCTTCTTACTTGGCTTTATTTAAGTATCCAGTCCGTTTCGCGGATTAGCTCTTCTTTGTCCGTGTGAAAACTCGAGTTTTCGGGGCTGTCAAGTAGCGAAAAAAACTCAGACTCAGATTTATTTTGTCATCTAGTTGCTTTTTTAGTTCGGCACAGAGCAATTCCATATTTTGGAGTCTGGCGCGGAGATCAGAATTTTCGCTTTCGAGATTTTGTAGCTTATTCGGTGTAATGCTATTGCCTTGAGCTACCGACTGTGCTTGTTCTTTGCTTTCGCATGATTTTCCTAGCGATCCGCGTGCTGGAGATCTCGTGATCCTTGATCATTTGTTAAAGGGGTCCTGGTTTATATTTGTATTATTTTGAAGATTATTTGAACTCATTTTAGTTCCCACGATTAGCGGAGAAAGGGTAGTCCGTCTGTCCAGAGATCCGCATTAGACAGATAATGATCCAGAGGTCGTCAAGTATCCGGATGCTCCGTTAGACATTGAGCTATTTTCATACTGGGCCCCCAACCTGGTCGATTCTGGCACGGGTCGCTTAACACCTTAATCCGGTCAAGTGGATTTTAGTCGCCTCTTACGACTGGTATGCCCTACCTCGAGTATATTCTAACCCTTAACCCGAACGGCTTGAAGAAGTCCTTGACCGCATCCTTTGCACCCCATTTATAAAGTTTTAACTAAAATATTGACGTTTAATCATCGACAAATCTGTTTCGACATCCTATTAGGCTCCACTCCCGAATTTTATAAATATCCAAGATCCACAGATTTGGGCACATATATCATAGAACTCAGGGAATCTACGGCCAATTGCTACAAAAGGATAAGAGACATTGACGGCCTAGAAATTGGCTGCAAAAGTCTTAAAGCTGCAATTAAATCTGCCTATCATTAGGCCAACTCAGAGAAAGAAAATTCATTCAACCGCTCTATTCGCCAAATTAAGAACGCACACCAGAAATCTCTTTAACAGGGCGAAACGCTATGGAAAATGTGCTGAGTACTTTGAAACACTCACAAAGTATAACCGAGAAAGGGAATCATGGAAAAAATTCTGCCAAGATCTCACAGAAATCTATCCAAACAGCACATAAATCGAATCGAAGTTATGAAAAATTCGAATGGTATCTATGTGGAAAGCAGTATACAGACCCTACAGCTACATATTCGGAATTCAGAATCACTTATGCCTGGAGTTGAATACTTAAAATTTGGCAGGAGGTAACCACTAGACTTATACCCAAAACTCGAACTAACTAACTAAGGAATTCACTACATAAGAACCAATATGGGTATCAAATCGGCTTCCTTGACGTCGATAACACGAAACACGTTCAGATATACAGATGCTTCCAAAACTCACGAGTAGATAATACTACATGTAACTGGATAAAGCACATGCTTAACGTTATAAATGTAAACATACTCAATGACGTTTTTATGTCCAAGGCGCAGAAAGGTTGGCCGAAAAGTCAACTCAAAAATGAAAACCATAATTGCCTTTACCAATAGACAAAAAATTTGCCAAGTTAATGATCCAACACTTTTTGTTGTAACAATAAAGCTTTCAAGTGAAGTGAAATTCCTAGGAAACCGATCCGACTGACGTTAGGTCCTTCTGCGTTCCCGAATAATTGACAGTTGGATTACATGTAAGAATAAATGTAAATGACTCTTCAGATTGCCGGTAGACCCAACAAGGTTTCATGAATTTCCTGCTTTCCCTCAATAGGAAGTCTAAGCACATAGGTGTGCTGGGCATAAGTAAGAGTGATAACGACATCGGCCTACGCAATAGAGGCGATGATAAAGTGGGCTGCATTTGTGATTCATCGTTTGAGCTTTAAAGCACCATCGTTGTATATGTCAGAGCGCTATAGTATAATCTGCATACGTAGTTTAAATAAAAGATTTTGTCAGGAACACATCCTACCGATTTAGCTTTGGGCACAACTAGGTTTGAGGTGGTCCATTCGGAAGGTCCAATTTTGGGCGACTCGTTCGAGCATAGAGACTGGTATCTCGCGGATAACAAGAGTAATGTCGGCTTCCAAAGCTCCTCTCATAGCTGGCTTATTCCTGAAGACGTGCAACTTTACATATCCCCAGAAAAAATAGTATAAAGGTGTGATATCGCAAGATTTAAGCGGCTAATTTACTGTAGAAAAACGTTAAATTAAGGTAACATTCTGATTTGCCTCATTTTTGAAGAAATATGGACCAATGATTCCACCAGCCCATAAACGACACCATACCGTTGTTTTTAATGGATGTAATGGTAGGTCTTGGTACTCTTCGGGTAGCTCTTCAGCCAAATACGGCAATTTTGTTTATAAACGTATCTATTGAGCCAGAAATGGGCTTCATCACTGAACAAAATTTCACGGTAAAACACCGGATTTTCATTGAGTTTTTTCAGAGCCAATTCATTGGAAATATAACGCAAATTCAAGTCGCCTGCCTTAAATTCTTGCACAAGTTGAATTTTATACGCTTTTAGGCCAAGACCCTCACGTAAAATACGCCAAGTTGTCGAATACGCCAAGCCAAACTGCTGAAAAGAATGACGAATCGATTCGTCACGGTCTTTGCGTACACTCTCAGCTGCAGCTGCTATATTATATGGTAGTCTGTCCACTACGTACTGAATGTGGTCTAACCGGTCGAGTATCATCGACTGGGACTCAAATTTGCGAATGGTGTTGTCAATAGTGGTTTCAATAGGTCGAATCGCACGAAAAATATTTCTCACAGAACGCTAATTTTCGTTATACAACTGAATAATTTGGAGACTCTGTTGTAGTGTGAGTCTTTTCATAATAAGTTGCCAAGCGATATTGAATAAAAATAATAAGGCAGTTTGATAGGGGTCACGCGTAATCTGTCAAAGGAAGCCTATTGAAAACCAAACCTTACGCTGAATCACCCCTTATAAGCTGAGACTGCCCCCCGAATTATTATTATTCTGTGGGATCTTGTCTGTATTGCACTTAAATTAAATAAATATATTGACATATCTGCTACTAACGAACGTATGTATATGCGGCACTTTGCTGACCGAAGAAAAAGACCTTCCTATCCATTTTCAAGAAATTACATCAAAGCCTTACGAAAATTGACGACCAGCGGCCATTATCGCATCTAGAGACTCACTTCACTTTAAAGATAAAAGACAGCACACACCGGTCTGTTTCAACTGATAGAATCAAATTAAAGCACTCTGAATACGAAGATCGTACCACATTCCTTGATATTGAAAGGGAGTTTGATAACCCCTCGCTAAAGAATATCAAATGAGCCCTGGAATGAAAAGAAAGTGAACAATGCAGTATCGGGGTGGATGTGTTGACTACTAAGCATCAGAAAAGCATACAAACAAACTATCTAGAGCCATTTGATACGACTAGAGAAGGAAAACAAAATTTTTTATATCACCCTTAACGTGAAGCCTAGT
The DNA here is from genome assembly GCA_907269105.1 of Volucella inanis. Taxonomy (NCBI): domain Eukaryota; kingdom Metazoa; phylum Arthropoda; class Insecta; order Diptera; family Syrphidae; genus Volucella; species Volucella inanis. The sequence continues at coordinate 93,386,354 of OU026154.1, forward strand.
TGCAAATGAATTGAAGAATACGTACGTATTGAAGAATAAAGTACGAGTAGTGCACTGTGATACTCGCCGTACAAATTCGAGTTTTCGAAAGCCGTTGTCAGCTGTCGTTTCATGAGGGCTGCACGCTCCAACTTCTTTGTCACAGATATTCTCTTTGCAGATCTTTGCATAGAAGTCACGAGTACCGGCTTATATGGCATCCGGAATTAGCTATACCACGTCAAAATGAATAATCACAATGAGAGGAACACAAGGATTAAAAAGTTTTGGTCTGAAGGCGATCAACTTCAAGTAGGTTCATATACTCGTAGTACTGATTACTTCTAATCTATCGAAACGTGTTTAGTTTAAATTGAGAAAAAAAAAAAAAAAAAAACATTAAGAACTGCACTGACTTATGAAAGTGGCAGCACTGAAGTAAAGACAAAGTCAATTTTTGCGTGCGGATTCGAATTTAAGATGCCCTGCGAAGTCGAACAGCAATGTTAGCTTTTGATTTCTCTGGAGTTTTTCACTACAAAGTTGAGCACTTTAAATTTGATTCGTAGCATAAGTCAGTGCTCAAAATAGGAGTGCGGTTGGTTTCCAAAAAAAAAAAAAAAAAATTAAAATGGACAGCAATGCTGTGAGAAAACAAGGAAAAGAAAAATAAACTTACAAAACCCACGTATTGACAAAGAAAAAGTGGAAAAGAATGCCCTATTCCAACCAAGTTCCTTGAAGTGTTCGTAGCTCTGTCAGCCAAAGTTAACCTCAAAACTCAAAACTTACTAAAGTCTGATATGATTGAAGCACAGTATAAAGTGAGCCACATCTAGTCTCAAAAGTGAATCCCTTATTATATTACAGCTGAGTTACTCCAAGTTGGTTTTGCTCAATGTATCAAAGATCTTCTATAGATACATTGTGGGTTTGATTGACTTAGAGTTCAATTGGACTTCAAGGATGTTTTGTATAATGCTTTTGATTTTTCTGACGTCCAATGACCGCAATCTACATGCACACTGCCCTTTAATGGATTGAATATTCACGATGACAAATTTTGGAAAAATTCCATTAAAAAATATTTATTTCATCGTTGTTTCCGGCTCTAGTTCACCAGTTCCAGCACGACGTCCGAATGCCATTCAGATGTAACCACTAGGAGTGGAGAAGGCTACCATTTGTCCTGGGATAAAAATTTGCACACGCACATATAGATACACATAAACTCAACTCATACGTACATAATTTATTGTTTGTTAAAAAGTTTCCAAGGAGCGTTGTTTACTTGGGAGGACAATATATCCAAATCTATTTGAAAGTTCATAATTTATTTTGGCCAGGGGTTGGGTACCCTGGTTTCTTGGGGTTGAGAGGAATTTTTTTTTCTATTTTTTTTTTTTTTTTTTCAAGTCGATGTATGTATATGAAGAGATTGGAATTGGGAGGTTAAAGATTCTTGGCTTTGTCCGATTTTGTTAACACTGGGACATGTGATAGAAGAGATTTGTATGATATTGGAGTGAATGTGGTCTAAGCATGCAAAAGACTGTTGGTACATACGTTTAAATGAATGTGTCTAGGATTTTGTTTTCACTTTTTCTTTTTGGGGATGTCAATTCTCTCACACACCCTACTTGGGACTGCGAAGAGGGAGGTCAAGCAAATTGGGTGGCGTATGAGATTTCGTCATGGTGTGGAGCTATGTGAAGAAAGTTTTCACTACTTTGGGGATTACAATTTAGGTACTTTGGAGCATTGGGATCGACAATGGATGGACTGTGAAAGTTTTAATGTCAAAGTATATCCTGATGGGGATAGAGATTATTGTTTAATGAGTTGAGTGAATCAGGGAATATTATTCATTTTCTCTCTGTATGTCAACATATAGGGATAAAGCTGGTTAGTTTTATTTGTCTACATGTCGGCACATACTAGTGTCTCGGTACAACTTGCTGGCTACTTATTTAATTTCAAATGAAGTCCAACTGTCATCGATAAGGACGAGTTGAAATATATTAAAAAAGGAAAGATTTTAATTTTTTTGTAAATCTTATTCACTCAAACATAATAAGCCTGTTCACATGATAAGTGTACTTCTATTAGATTATGGCTTTTTAAATTCATTGATAGAATGTTAGGGATAGAGAACTTTTTTTTTCAATTTTAGAAGGCCCAAAGTATAGAGAAAAAGCTAAAAATATGTAAACGAGCTAAGAAACACTGCGACACTGCCGTCGCCACTATCAGCCAATGTACAATACTCGAAACAAACGAAATTTCAAAATTAATTTACCGGCTAAATACGAATGGTTATTTGTTAACTCTTCCAACACCAACCTCAACCTAGGAAATATACAGCTCTCCAAATGGACGGATCAACCAATCGACAAAAATACAGAAAAAAACGAGGCATCGTCTCATCAAAGGATAATTATAAATCGCCCAGACCCATTCCAAATCCATATCCTAAACCTGACCCCAACTGGAACCTTCAAACCAAAATATTTCCCAATTTTTCCCTCTCCCGTTTATATCCGTTTAAGCAAGCCCCTTCACGTATCTCCTCAAAAGCACCAAGTGCCTCTATTTCATCCAAGCTCCAACGCGTCTCATTTAATTTAACTCCTGCCCCTGATACTGTCACTGCTCAACCACCCATACTCCCTCCCACGAATACTAACAATTGCTTTCCCAATTTTGACCTTACAACAGGAGCCAAATACCCTAACTTTATCAGCTCGCATATCCTAAGTCCCGCTGCTAGTTCGCCTTCTCCCTAGGTTTTACGGGCCCCAGTTCTTCCTATTTCTGATCCCCTTTCACTGCCTAACGTTAAATTGACCCAAAAAAATATAGACACCACGGAATGCTGTTACGCCCTCTCTAGGGTAAGGGAAAAAAAGATATGCGAAAATATACAACTCTTTCTCGCATATTTTTACGACAAATCCGACTCTGTTTGCTTTGAGGGAAAAACAAAAACAAGTGTCATGGTTTCCATCCAACAGGAAGGCCTTCCTACGGATATAACTAGTCTCAAAAAGCTTTACAACAGGTACCACGAAATCTTCGACACACCTCCTCAAAAGGTTGCGGATGACCTCGCTGCTTTCCGCATGATAAATTTTTTCGTTCTCAATTTGCCTTCTTTGCATGCATCTCATCTACACTCCCCTACTCATCCACGCAACAAACTACCTATTACATTTTACTACCAAAACGTAAGAGACTTGCGCTCTAAAACTCGGGCTGTATTGTCTAAATCACACAGTCTCTCTTTCGACGTCTATGCTCTTACAGAAAGAAACCAGAAAAAGCCAGGAGCTATTCCCATCTTCTTTTATCGTCTTCCGAGATGACGATCACTCTCTCCCTATGGTTAATGATTCTACCATTCCTAAAGTTGATTCTCCATGTAGGGGTGTCCTACTTGCTTTTCACAATAACCTCAACTCTTCTCTCATCGCTATCTCTTCTTCTGCTAAAATTGACTTTGTCTCAATTAAAATAACACTTCCCAATAGGTCCTTGTAGGTTATGTGCTGCTACATTCTCCCAGCTCAACCTATTGAATCTTCGCACCAATTCTTTTTACGACTACTCTAACTATCTTGGAACTTACCTGCAATTCACCCAGCTCTATAACTGCCTCTATCAACGTTTTCTCGACACAGCGCAGACGAACCTTATCAATGATCCTAAGACATTTTATCAATTCGTCAACTACAAAAGAAAATCAGAAGGATATCCCCCCTCTCTCTCATTCGATAACATAACTTCAACCGACCCACATATTATTGCCAACCATTTTGCAAACTTTTTTAAGCAGTCATTTGTAGAAAACCCCTTCGTACCCGACCTCATGTATTTCAAGTACCTTCCCAATTTCTCCATTGGCCCCTCTCTCTCTCAACCTTTTGATCCCAACCTTATCGAAGAAAAGTTACAAAATCTCAATGATGAATTTTTATCCGGTCCAGATGGGCTCCCAGCAATATTCTCAAAAGGTGTGCCTCCAATCTTTAGCACCCACTTTCCTATCTATTTCATCTGTGCCTCACACAAGGGGAATTCCCCCAAGTTTGGAAGACCTCTTTTATAATTCCGGTTCACAAAAAGGGATCGAAGAATGAAGTAACCAACTACCGTCCCATTGCTAAGCTTTCTCACATACCTAAAATGTTCGAAAGTTTTTTATATGATGTTCTAAGCTTTCAGTGCAAGTCACTTATATCACCCAGTCAGCACGGATTTCTAAAAGGTAGATCAACTACTTCAAACTTAGTTGAATTCGTGTCCTTTGCGCATTCAGCCCTAGAAAATGGCAACGAAATTGATGTTATTGCTACAGATTTCGCTAAGGTCTTCGATCCTTTTCAAATTGTGTTACCTCGGTTTTCACCCCATTTTGTTAAGATGGATATCTTCTTATCTGGAGAATCGGTACTATAGCGTTCGCTTTAGGTCAGCCTTCTCAACCCCGTTTTTAGCCACTTCTGGTGTCCCACAAGGCAGCCATATTGGTCCCCTCCTTTTCATTCTAAATATAAACGATCTTGATAGGATTATCAAACACTTCTCCGTATCCATTTATGCCGATGACACTAAGTTCTCCAAAACTATTTCTTCACCCCAAGACTCTATTCTCCTTCAAGAAGACCTTGACAGGTTTTCCACCTGGTGTCTAAAAAATTGCTTTGAGCTTAACATCTCCACATGCCAATCTATGATTTTGTCTCGTAAGTCCTATCAATCCCCCTCTAGACTTTATTTTCTGCATGACCAACCTGTACCCCAGGTGCAATCCCTTCGCGACCTCGGAATTTTATACGATAGAGAGTTAAATTTCCGTTCGCATATTGATGAGTTAATCCTTAAAGCCAACTCATCGCACGGTTTTATCAAACGTTGGTCTAAAGAATTTAGCAACCCTTATGTGACAAGATCACTTTACATTACGCTTGTCCGCCCCTTTCTTGAATATGCCAGCCAAGTGTGGTCCCCCTTTTAGCGAACTCATATATCCCGAATTGAGAACATTTAACGTCGTTTTTTTCGTTTTGCTCTTCGTGGACTACCCGGGAGTGACCCATTTATCTTATATCCCTATCGCGACCGCCTCAAACTTCTTAACCTGAGTACCTGATCTATAACTGCTAATTGCCAAAGAGGTCTAGGCAGAGATGAACTTGCATATGGGAGAATAGAGTATTCTTTGTATGATTTTTCCGAAGTACATCCCCCTTTTAATTGTTGGAAAAGGCCGCTTTTGAAGATACATGCTGCATTGAATCTTCTTGCTTCTCCTCCTACAGACCCATTGCATTAAGGACCCGTACTTCCAAAGACATGGAAACGCGGACACACTGCTAGCTTTGAGTTGAATACATAAACTTTCCAATGACCGGCAACAGGTTCACTTAAGAGTGGATTACATGTCTTACCTAAAAGCGGAACCAAAGTCTACAGCAATTTGATGAAAGCAAAACAGTTACATTTGCTACTTAAAAAGCCTTTGAAGAAGTCTTAGATCTCAAATTTCCTTTCAGTACGTTCACTCCAAGTTGTTCTGAAGTGGTTACCATTCTGAGGGTCATCTTCATTCATGAGTTCTATCTGCGGCACTAATTTTAACTTTAATTATTAATCTTTAGTCTGCTACTAATCAAGTTTGCTATGTTGTTGACGACAGTACTCCTCTGATGAAACAGTGCCTCCTTGGGCAATATAAAAAATTTTTCGCCAGATCTTACTTACTTATTCGTATTAATTTATTAATTTAAATGGAGCTACAGTTCAGGGTGAACCCAGACTTCAACTAACAAGCCTTTTCAGTTAGCTTGATCTTTAGGCACACACCAAGTCAGTTGAGGTCCCGTTGTAATTGTGCGCGCTACCTATAGTTAAAGTGAGGTCTTTCTCACCTTTCTTCCTTGTATCTCCGGATAGGTCATTACTTCTCAACTGCCGTCGTACCCCCAAACTAACAGCGATTGGCAAGAGTGATATTTCGTCATTTTTCTTCTAAGATGTTGAGGTAATTTGTAGCAGAGCCGATTCGATTCGCTGATAGTGTGTGTCCCTACCTTTTGCCCTCATTTACCGCTTAACTAATTTTGACAGGCTTCGTATCAATACTAAAGTTAAGTTCGGCCAGTTATATCGATATCAATACGCTTACGAAGCGTGTCATCTTGTTTAAAAGTCTTTTTGACATCAAAAGTCTCGATTACGTCATTACCGACCTTGACCGAGTAGCGAGCGTTCAAAATGCGGCCTTAAATTCGATGAAAAAATGATATCGATTTGGTTTCTTTGAGTTTTTTCAGGATCTGACGGAGCGTGAAGATTTGGTCCATAGTGGACTTTCTTTTCCATCCTGTCTTTATTTATTTTCCTTTCAGATAGGGACCAATTAGGTTGTTAACGAAGGGCTTCAAACGTTCACACAATATGGCAGGTAAGATTTTGTATCCGACGTTTGAGGAAACTTATACCATTACAGTTGGCGCAAATGGGGGGTCTCATTTTTTGTGAACCAAGCAAACAATGCTAAGATTTCATGACCAGATCTGAGAAATAAATTGGTCATGCTCTACACAAAGTTATTTTTGGGAGCTTTGAATACCCCGGCGCGTAAGCCGTCAGGTGGACAAAAGTTTTGTCTACCGACGTGTAAGTAAAATGATCTATTTTACTTGATAGTGTGATGTCGGAATTCTTCGCCGATATGCAGTCCGCAAAAACAGTTTTTCTGCGACGAAGAGACGAGAAGAACAATGACGTTTCTAGAAGAAGAAGAAAATAGCACGAGCAGTGTACGGTTGAGGAAGTTGAATCCAAGAACAACGTACAGATGTTTTATCAATAGGGAAAATGATCGCGTCAACAAAAACAAGATCGTACAGAAACCGATAGAGATGGAGAAGAAAACCTTGTAGTAGAGTCATAGTCGGTGCCGATACGGAAAAACTTCCTCCGCACACTGCACAATGGCAACGAAAGCCAGTAGGATGATAGCCAAAACTTCTGTCCACCTGATCAAAGGTAACCAATATCTAAGCTTAGATCCAACAAAGCTACATAACCTGAGATCTTACTTAGCGAGTTATCAAAACCCGCTGGAAGTGACTTTGTGTGGATCATAGTCCAACTCATTTCTCAGATCTGATTGGAAGAGTGTTTGGAATTTCAGTATCGTTTGCATGATATACAGAAGTGGAGATCCCATCACCTTCGCCAACTTCAGAGGTCTAAATCTCCTAAAACTGCCATATTGTGTAAAAGTCCGAAAACCTCCATCATCACCTTGACTGGCGCCTATCAGTGCGGCTTCAGACCAGAAAAGTTCAGAATCGACCAAATTTTCACGCTCTGGCAGGTCCTGAAAAAACTCAAAAAGTCCAAGTTTGATACACACACATCCCCTTCAAACTAGTGTGTCTGTGCAGAATAACGATGGAGAACGCTTGCTACTCCGTCAAGGTCGGTAACGACGTAACCGAGACCTCTGATGTCAGAAAAGCTTTAAGACAAGGTGACGCTTTACAATGTGACCCATTAACATCATAAAAAAGTACAATCTTTCATAAGTTTGTGCAACTACTATATGATATGACATAATTGGCAGAACTCAGCGGGCTGTCGCTGGTGCATCCGCTAATACTGAAACTGAAATTGAGAAAATGGACTTAGTGGTAAATGAGGGTAAAGCCAATGACAACATAAGATCCACGAATTGGATAGAACTATAGTCAGCTATCGGTAGTAGAGGGCTCTTTTTACCTTGAACCTGTTATCTCCCAACAACACCTCAGCGAAAATACAACGAAGAATTACTCATGTCTGTTTCACTGGTTTTAGAAGGCAATTAAGTAGGAAAGTCCTATTTAAGTGGCTGTGGTTCAAGTGGTAGTGTATTGGCTTCCAAATCGGATGGTTCGGGGTCCAATCCTAACCGCGTCCGATAGGCATTGTTTTTTTCAAGCAACTAAGATTGCCTAGAATAAGTGATTGCCTAGAAGAAAACAAAAAGGAATTAGACTTGTTATTTATTCACTGAGCCCAAACATTTTACGTTGCCATTTTCTTAGCACGTTAGACACGTATCCATTCGAGTGTTAAGTTCTTAAAAAAAAAAAAATAATAATAATAATTACAAAACCTTTGTTGGCTCTTTATAAGACTTTGATAATCCCAGCTCTATGATAAGGCACTGAAGCATGGACTCTATCGAAAGCGGATGAATATATCCGCAGTCGTTTCGAGAGCAAAATTCTTCATAAGATATTCAGTCCCGTTTGCATTGACGGGCTTTGGAAAAAAAAAAAAATACTTATATACAAGCTGGATTTTAGAAAGCAATGCTGCGGTCCACATAGTCTTTGAACCGGAGACATAAAGCAGTAAAGGAGGACGTCTCTTTAGTAAAGCGCACAAGTACACTTGCGGTCATAAAAACCGCACCATATCAAAATGATTGAAAAATTGTTTATAACTACGATAATAATTTTTATAATGAAATGAAATTTTTGTTGAGTACTCCGCAGTAGTTAATAAGTATTTCTATCTAATTTCTATCTAATTTCCATCTGCTTATTGAATGTTTAAAAAAAGATATTAACAAAGAAAGGAAAACCAATTAATTTTCTTATTTTTTCAAAATATTTTAATACAGTCATTGGTTAACAAAATCAAACGATACATTTTTTATGTATGTGTGTATAAGGTGTTTAGATATGCCACTTTTACCAAAAAATTATCAATACCGAGTTGCTCCTTCTTTGGCGGTTATAACCGCTTTTATTCTAGAAGGCATCGAGTTTATTAGAAGTTAAGTAATATCCCTTGAAATTTCAGTATTCCATACATGTTTCAGAACTTCATTTAGCTTTTTTTTACTCTCTGATTTATGTTCAGTCACCTTACGTTTCATTACATGCCACAAGTGCTCGATTAGGTTTAACTCGGGCGAATTAGCTGGCCAGTCTAGTCTGGTAATTCCGAGGTCATCAAACGTTGTCTTGTCTTGTCTTGTCTTGTTGAATTATTGAAAGACTCTAGTTACTTGTTTGTTTATTATTTATAAAGTAGACATCTAGAAGTTGATTTATGACACTTTACTTACGGATTTGGCGCTGTGGCAAAGTGTCTGCACCTTCATCTTGAAAAATGCACTTGTCAGTATACGAATGATGCTGTTCAATTGCTGGTACTAAAAACTCCCTTACTACTTCTCCATACTTTTGAGCGTTCATAGTTCCATTAACAAAGTGCAAAGGGCCCAAAACGTAAAAAGAAAAACATCCCCAAACCATCTGGCTTTGAGGAAACTTCACTCTTTTGACTATGCACTCGTCCTTGAACCTTTCACCTGCTTACCGTCGTACGTATGGTAAATTGTCGGCACACAACAAATTAAATTTACTTTCATCGGACCATATCACACATCGCCAATCATCCTGCGTCCAATCTTCGTACTTTTTTGCCCACGTCAAGCGAGCTTTTTTCATTTTTGTAGTGAGGAGAGGTTTTTTCGCTAATCGTCTTCCATATAAACCTATCTCCCGTAGCCGTCGGCGTATTGTTTCGGCGCTTAGATCAACTTGATGAAATTCACTCAGCTCTGCTCTTATACGAACAGCACTTTTAAAGCGATCTTTCATGCTTATTCGTTGTAATACATTGTCCGTCTTCTGGGTTGTTTTACGTTTTCGTCCCGATTCTTTTTTCCTTTCCAGTGGATCCAAATTTTCTTTTTTTCTTCATCAGTCATACGATAGTTGAATGACAGCATCCTATTTTAACCGCAATCTCACGATAGCCAAGTCCTTCTTCGACTAAAGTCAATATTTGAACTTTTTCGTCCTGAGTCAGTTGATGATATTTGCCAGACATTTCACTTTTTTTTACTTGTCACCGTCACAACTCAATTCAAACTGATTTTTTTTTCCACTGAATACGAGGCCGAACTCCGCTATGGGAAATACCCTTCATTAGTATGGGGAAAACCCTTACGATCCGATGTAATTAGGCATTTTTTGAGAACTCATAAGGTGGTGCGGTTTTTAAGTCGGCAAGTGTATTTTAGAATATACAGTTAGCTAATAATCAGGTTAACTTGAGGGAACTGTTAGTTAAGGTTCAGGTTCATCCAGAACAGTAGCGCCACCTAAATAAGTAAGTAAGTGATTTTCGATACATTACTATATAATAAAAATTTATTTAGATTTTCTCTGCAATATCTACGCTAACGCCGCCACGGATATAGGTTAAAATATATTTCATCTTAACTCCCACTTAAATAATCTTTCTATCTATTGCCAATATTGTTGTTCCCCGTAAGCAGGTGTCACTGCCCATTTTCAATACATTTCGACACGCGCCTGAACCTCTTGCAATCTTAAAAATCAGTCGTTTGCCCATTATTTGAGGTTGCACTGGCTAATAGGTTGCTGAGGTACATCTCATAATGCTCTAAGGAATGCCTCTACTGCTGTTGCACGTGATCCAGTTCCCACTTTCCTCGCTGCTTTTTTGCATCATTGGCAGCCTAATAAAAACGCTATATATTCGTGGTTTTTTACGTGTTTTCACCTCCAGGAGGTGAAGTCAGCCTTTTAAAACATCATCAAAGACTTTACACATAACTTCCGTGATTAAATCCGTGTTTCTGCTATCCATACTCTGTTGATGATTCGATGCATTTATTTTTCCAAAACATATTCCATACTTGTTAGCCTCCAAAGCGTCAATCGTAGCTGGCTTATTCCTGAAGACCTGAGACTTTACATATTCCCAGAGAAAATAATGTATGATATCGCACGATCTAGGCGGACATTTAACCGTAGCAAAACGTGAAATTAAGTGCTCACCTAAATGATTTCTCAAAGCCCACCGAGACCATGTGAATGAATTTCAAGAAGCACATAGCCCGTTAACATGGCACGATAACGGTTACCATTGACGGTAACATTCTGATTTACCTCGTTTTTTTTAAGAAATATGGACTAAAGATTACATCGTAAACCACACCATACCGTAGTTTTTAATGGATGTAATCTTAGCTCTTGGTACTCTTCGGGTTGCTCATCAGCCAAATACGGAAATTTTGTTCATAAACGTATCCACTGAACCAGAAATGGGCTTCATCACTGAACACAATTTCACGATAAAATACCGGATTTTCATTGAGGTTTTGCAGAGCCCATACGCCAAGTTGTCGAATACGCCAGCCCAAGCTGCTGAAAACGACGACGAATCGATTCGTCACGGTCTTCGCGTACACTCGCAGCTACGGCTGCTATTGTCTTTTCACTACGTGCTGGACGTGGTTTAACCGGTCAAGTATCATCCACTTATGTAAACTGGGACTCAATAGTGGTTTCAGTAGGTCGATTATGCGCACCGTAAATTCCTCGAATCGCACGAAAAACATTTCTCACAGAACGCTGATTTTCGTATTACAGCTGAACATTTTGGAGACGCTGTTGTGATGTGAGTCTTTGCATGATGACTTGCCAAATGATACTGAACAAAAATGGCAAAGCAGTTTGATAGAAGTCACGCGAGATCTGTCAAAAAAAACTATTGAAAATTAAACCTCACCCTATAATAGGAGAGAAGACCTTAAGTGCTTTTTGTAACAAATCACTCTTTGAATGATGTGCCTGTTCAGGAACTATCAGTCAGTATCATATCCCCGCAGAACGAAGTGAATCACTTTACGCTTGAACAACGTTGGGAAATATTGGAAATTTATTTAAAATGTGAGTGCTGTGTTGCCCAAACAGAGCGCTTATTGAAATGAAACACCCACTCCGCCTGCTCTACATAAGTTTCTGCAAAATGTTCGTGAGACTAGTTTACCAGCCATTTTATTTGGAAAATCGTCTTTTCGGTCAACGGTGAGAGCTACAGAAACATGATTACCAAATCTTTGTGGGCTGAAATTAAAGACATACCTATGAACGTGGACGATCTTGGAACTTTTTTTGTGGTGTTTTTTTATAATTAATGTTCTGCTGGAAATCCCGAAATGATTTCAGTCCTTAAAGCAAATATCGTCGGAAACAGTTGAAAAGACCTTGAAAGATGCGCAACTGCGAAGCCAGTCGAAGCAGCTTTATGAAGGAAGTCGTATTTCATAATTATTCTTTCTACTAAAGCCACAACATACCGAAAACAGTTGAGGTTTGTTTATTTTATTTTATTTTCAAAAAGAAACTTTTATTTAGACCACCGTATATATTGTTTAAATATATTTACAGTTTTTTTTGCGCATCGGTGACTAGGTTTCCAGCACTTGGGGGTGGCCGTGGTGAAGTGGTATATGCATAGACTCCTCAAGCAGAGAGTCGCGGGTTCGAATCCCGTGCGAGGCAATTCTCTGAAAAAAGTCTTTTCATAGCAGGCTTCAACTCGGACATGAAGGCATAACACTGATGTTGGAGTGGTTTCTGGCTGGGCCAAATGTAACGAACTAACAACTAGCACGTACTAAAACTAAGACCCACTGATTGAGGATGCTCTGGCTCCAGTTTGACAACCATCTCTGGAAAAATGCCGAAACTTAATACACCTGAGTTTCAAACTACTACACCACCCGCCCGTGCCCTGGAGAAAAGCCAGTAAAAGGGTATTCATATCCCCTTGGTGCGCTCGCGGGATTATAAAAAAAGGCCAGCTACTTGCCATACATTTTTACCATAACACTTCTCGATTTCCTTAAGTTTAATAAATACCACTACTATTTCCTTTTTTTGCAGGATTTTGTTCTTCTACCTTCTTCTGATTAGATATTATTTCCGCTTTGCCAGTACCCCGTAGTACTTAAGATTTGCATTTCCTGCCATCTTTTTCTGATATTTGGAACCACCATCTGCAATTTGATTGGTAGTTTACGAGTATGACTCATATAATGTTGCTATACACAATTATGTGAACGTTGGCGTTGGCTGGCCTTGCTTTACCATATAACTTCTGCCTCACACCCCTTGAATCATGGATGACTTACATCGTTTAGTCTTTTTATTTACCATTTGACGGCTGTGAGTTTGGTAACGGAGAGGTTTATAGGATTATAGCAGCTGTAGTTAAGAGTGTACGCGAAGACCGTGACGAATCGATTCGTCGTCGTTTTAAGCAGCTTGGCTTGGCGTATTCGACAACTTGGCATATTTTACGTGAGCATCTCGGCCTAAAGACGTACAAAATTCAACTTGTGCAATAATTGAAGCCAGGCCACTTGAATTTGCGTCATATTTTCAGTGAATGGGCTCTGGAAAAACTCAATGAAAATCCGGTGTTTTATCGTGAAATTTTGTTCAGTGATGAAGCCAATTTCTGGCTCAATGGATACGTCAGTAAACAAAATTGCGCTATTTGGATGAAGAGCTACCCGAAGAGTACCAAGAGCTACCATTACATCCATTAAAAACAACGGTATGGTGTCGTTTATGGGCTGGTGGAATCATAAGTCCATATTTCTTAAAAAAAAACGAGGCAAATCAGAATGCTACCGTCAATGGTAACCGTTATTGCGCCATGTTAACGGACTATGTGCTTCCTTAAATTGAAGCACATGGTCTTGGTGAGCTCTGGTTTCAACGAGATGGTGCTACGAGCGATACAGCGCGTGAAATAATGGACTTATTGAGAAATAATTTTGGTGAGCACTTAATTTCACGTTTTGATACGGTAAATTGGCCGCCTAGATCGTTCGATATCACACCTTTGGACTATTTCCTCTGAGGATATGTTAAGTCACGGGTCTTCAGGAATAAGCCAGCTACGATTGATGCTTTGGAATCCAACAATACTTGTGTTATCCGCGAGATACCAGTCGCTATGCTAGAACGAGTCGTCCAAAATTGGACCTTCCGAATGAACCACCTCAGGCGTATTCGTGGCCAACATTTACATGATATAATTTTAAAACGTAGATGCCGTGAATTGTTCTTTTAACCAATAATAAAAGTTTTAAGTTTGCTTCCAGATTTATGTATTTTATTTCACATTACAAATCAAACCTTACAATGAATCACCCTTTATTAGCCTGATTTTATGGAATATTGATCTGATGTACATAAAAACCTGTTGATCACTTATTGACTTAGGAGCTGCCTTATTCCGATCAATGACGGCTTCTAAATGTTAAGTTCCACCCGTGTATACAACCCGTGCTTACTCGAAGTTTCGACGTTCACGATGTTTAAGATTTATGTATTTGTATCCGCAGTTGAAACCACTAAGAGTTATCAAGCGCTGGAGTTGTCCCAGTAAGGACTCAGTTACTACTAGCGCCAAGTCTTGCAGTTTCCTATTGGCATAACCTTTGAATGTATTGAAGTAGCCCAGAAAAATGTTGAATCCGCTGTAAAAGTTTTGGCAACACCGTTGACTCAACCTCTCACACTTAATGAGGTCAAGACTCGGTAGACAGCAACCAATATCGAAAAGCCGGCACTTGCATATGGAATAAGCGCAATTGATGCATAATAGTTACAACACTGGACATCGACAAGTAAATGTCACATAGTATCTACCATAGCATAGTATCTAACATAGCCAGACATAGTATGTGTGAAGATTGAAGAAGCATAGCATGCCTGAAACCCTCTTGTATAGAGGTCTTCGAGGATCTACGTTTTTAGACTTCGTATCGAGTTATCGACTGAGAGTTTTGTCATGATAGCCTATTTATTTCTTTCTAATAAAACCTTATATCTTCTGGCTTGCTATTCATAAGAATCGGCAGAAATCATTTCAAAGGCAAGGGCTTAGCTGCCTTGAATAGTCATGTATGGAAGATTATTCGCGCTTATTTATTCACTATAACCCTTACAAATGCAGGACTCTTTTAGTTTGGTGACTTACAACCTTTCTATTGGATTTTTTATCAGCTAAACTTTTATAACCACCTAAGTCAGTTTTCTATAATGCCAAAACAGTACAAAGGGAACACAGTCAAATTGTTCCTTAAACCCACAACAGAAGTGCTTATGACATGTTGACTTGAAACTCAAATTTATCGCAGGAGGTCTACAGTTTTAGAGTTTCTTTCTCAATAAAACTGCAATAAAACTTTACCTTCTGCAATACCCTAAAATGTTCCTGTAATGAAATTCCTTCGATGAAATTCAATTTGAACGGACTCATTCGTTTTCCAATTGAATTTCTCAACTAAACTCCCTACAAAGAGGTGTTGTTAAACTTTTCTAATTGCTCAGCATAAATCATAAGTTCCCCCAGCACAAATTAGCACATTCATTGCAAAACTCAAACAGTATAAATCAAACACCCTGTGCACCTTCCACAGCTGACACCCATTGACTGCTGTTACTCCTACCGCTGATACTACTGCTCCAACAACAACAATAAATGACACTTTCCAAAGTGTTAATTAATTAATAGTAGCGAACCCTGCATGTGTTCCACATGGTTGCAAATCATTCCATGTTAACCGGGGTATGGACGTTCTGTCAAACAACCCTTTTGAATAAATTACATTACTCTGCGGAGGTAGGTAGAGTTCACAATTGGAACGAGAACAAAAGTCCAATGCACTTCGGGTAATGAACAAAGTTCACTCCGATTGCCATTGGATTATTTTGAAAAAAAAAGGAAATTTGATGAATGTATACTTAAAGTTCACTTAAAGTGTGACCATTGAAACAAGAATAGATTCGTAGAGTTAGGTTCATCCAAAAGTGCGACGCCCGAATTTTCATGCCAGAGAGATGAGAGATGTCCTTCTACTTACATTTACGTAGTGTTTGTGTCACAAAACCACAAAACCATTTCAGACTTCATAAAAACTATGCAGGGAGAACTGAACTAAGAGATATTGAACCGATATGAGACTTGGCTTGGCTCCTTCCGACTACCATTTGTTTTCATTGATAGGACACGCATTAGCTGAGCAGCACCTCGAATCCTACGGGGAAGTCGAAAATTGGGTGAGTTTTTGACATTTTTATTGGTGTGGAATCCATGAATTACCTGAAAGATGGGAAATGGTCAATGGTAGCTAGCAATGGTCAATGCTTTGAATAAAATGTTTTTTACTTATCCATTAAATTTTCTATTGAGGACACTTTGAAGATACCTAAAATCTTAGAGATGTCGCACAGCATTCATTTACGTTAAACCCAACTGCTAATCAAAGATTTAACAGAGGACGCAGGCAGACTTAACGTAGGTTTGGGCCCTGGAAGACTCTCCTCTGAACTTGCCAAGCCAGTTTACCTGCGATTTCATTTCCAGTGAACCCATTATGACTTGGAACGCACACAACACTCAGAGAACTTAGCTCTCGAACTTCAGTGGATTAGAAATTATCTTTCGGAGCATTAAATTCAAGTTGCCTTAGATGGTTTCAAGTCATATTTACAAAAAAAAAAAAAAAAAAAAAAAAATGCTGGTATGCCCCAGGGCTCCATTCTGTCTCCAACACATATTCGTTTGCTGACGACAGTACCATCTGCTTCTCATATTCAATCCTGGACTCCCGTCCCTGCTCTTCAGCTGTAGAACGAGAACGACAGCATATGTTAAAGTAATTAAATTCCAATATTAGCAGCATAACCAGTTGAGAAACTACCAACAAAGTTGAATTTAATGCTTCCACAACAAAATGCTATTTGCTTTCGTAAAAGTGAAATTTGAACCCTCATCCATTGTCAATGAATGCACTTGCATTGTCAAAACCGGAAAACTTGTATGTCAATGACAACTTACGTTGAATTGACCATATATTCCATGTCACTAAAAATGCTTCAAAATGTCTCGGTTTCCTTAAACGACGTAAGAAATTCTCTTCCCCCTCTGATCTGGCCCCAATATATAAGGCACTCATCCGTCCAAAATTGGAGTATAATGACCACATCTGGTCAGGTGATCCTAAAACCTCTCTGCACCTGCTAAATAGGATTCAAAATCGCGCGATAAAACTCATAGGTCATACAAACAACAGTCAATTAATTGACATCCTCAAACACCAAAGTAATCTGTCCTGTCTCACTTGTTTTATCGCTATTTCACCACCAGTGCTTTATTCAGTAGTATTCCACGACTTCAAACCTTCAACGGTACAACCCGTCTCGCCCCTCAAACCCACTTTCGAACGTACTCTGAAATATCTTGATTCATCTCTTAGCCGTACAGCTCGCTTATGCTTATGCTTATATTTTCTCTTCATTATAACTTGCAAACATTTAAGACCAACGTACATCGGTATTTCTCTTTTCTTCCTCCCTGGTTTTCCATCGTCTGAGCTGTGTACAAACATTTTAAGGGTATTCAAAGCTTTGCATTTTCTTTCCCGAGCGGCATAGCTTGATAGTCGTTAATTGGTTCGGTACTACTCTAATCGCAAGTTAACTGTTGCCACAGGTGTAAATTCATCGTCCCTCCCCCGACTGTTTACAATATAGTTTGTTGTCATCAGGATTGCGTATATATTGGCTTGAAAGAAATGCAAGTTTTCTAATGAGGAGTTACCATATATCCAACGTTGTTGTTCTCCATAAATGCACCAATGTATATTCCTTTTCTGGCTCATATTCCATTTCTGAGAATAGGGTACATGGCTGTACTCTCAAGCTTATGGTTCGAAGGGGTGGGAGATAACCATTGTGTCTAGCGCAGATCCAGATGTGCTAGAGAATGCCCCCATGCAGCAGAAAAGGAGCATTTTTTGGAGTCTGATAAAAACAGAACGGAATAATGCTACCAGACACAAGTATAGTATGTAATATATAATTGGCTGTCAGTCCAAATGACTCTTTTTATTGACAGGCCCCATGTCTTGCCCATAGGTACTCTTTACTACCAAAAGGCCTTAAATGCCTTAGATTAGACCAGAAAAGTTTTTTATACAGAGTAACACTCAGTATTTAGCTTTTTTGCAGAATAAGTTGGTGATGCCTTTAAGCGCTAAATGAATCAAACCAGTCAGCTTTTTCCTTCTCGTTAGAAGGGAAGAACCTCAGTTTTCAGAGTATTGACTGAAATCCCATTTCTAGGGTAACAATGTGGAGAGCTGCCTGCGCTTAGAAAAAAAGAAATAGCCTGTAGACACGTTGCAATATATCGTACCGCTACATCATTTTCATATGGTTAAACATTTCCATCAGAGCTATTGAGATCGTTAAGCGTTGAATTGACCAACACACACCATGGCAGTGAAAACAGAGCGCAGGCTTGCTTGTAACCCCAGTTAACACCCGCCATATTAACCACAGTCAGCCTCCGCAAACACTGTCCTATTCACCAGCATTTATTTTATCCACAAAACTAGTAATTCGCCATGTTGTCTAGCCGGGTTACAGATGTCGTCAAAAATTGAGCTATCAATGTCCAATGAGTCTTCTATGAGGCCCACTCAATTTTGAAGCGCACTCTTGCAGGATCTTTTGTGTTGGTTAGCACTTTGCATTTCAGACAGAGGATTTGGATTTCGACTATTCTCTTCATGCTCTTCATCATTAAGGAAATCAGTCTTGTTTGGTCCCCGTTTCTGACTTTCAATATTAAATTATTCTACTCACTTACAGCTTCGTTTGCTTGAGCTGGTTGCGAGCTACTTCCGATGAGGTAACTATGAAGGGAGTCTCAAGCATGAGATGAAAGCAGATACCTTCCGTCTCATGTTTGACCGTCAGTGTAGGTGCCATTCGAATTTCTGAGTGATTGCAGCCTGGTTGATTTTCCTCTACTGGGGACTGTGACCAGTGTACTGGTTTCATCGGCAGTTGGGATCATTTTACAAAAAGTCACTGTTGGAAATCCGAATCAGCTTCTTATATATTATTACTTTTGCTTAGATCCGTAAGGACTCCAGTCTTTCTTCAAATTGGTGGGTTCCACCAAGGAACGGGTTAGTTAGTGCCTGGACATGTAAGTTCAATATTTTTGGTGAGGGTTCCGTTTCAGTTCTGAACAGCTTTCTCTATAGATTTTGTGTTTTCGTAAGTTAAAGGGAAGCACTGTCATAGTTTTCAAGCTCCTTCTTAAATTATGTCCAGTTGGTTTTCCGTTGAACCCTGCTCTTCAACAACGTGGAGACATTGCATTCGATTTTGAATCCCTGTAATCTGACATAGGGACCTCCGATGGTACTTTCCAGATGGTAAAATCCTTAGCATAGCTATTGGAGAGCGTTAGATCGATTACTTTCTGTCTTTCGTTCTTTCGCAACAATTCTTGGCTGAGAGTCAACATTATTGAAGACCACGTCGGACGATGGTACGAAATCCAATACGTTGGTATTTTTACTGCCAAAAAAGGTTTCCGGGCATTAACATAGTGCAATCTTAATAGAATCACAGTATTCAAAGATGAACTAATTGATTTATCACCTTAGATGGCTTGACAATTTATGGTCTCCTTTGACTCATACTCACTACCTAAGGTGAAATGTTCCTTTGCTTCACTGTTCCTCCGTAGGAATCGAAGGCTCTTGAGTGCAAATTTATCTATTTGTTTAACTGGTCCTAGCCATCTTAGGTTACTGATGAGCACTTTTCTGAACAGCTGGTTTCGCTAAACAGCTCGTTTACATCTCGTCTTCTAAGGGCTACTATTCTATGATTCTACGTTATATGGTATAACTAGCCTGAAATGAGTAGGGTTTCAGGTGTTTCTCGACAGGGTCTTGTTATTTGATTGCCTTCCTAGGCCTAAGAAACAGCTGTTGGCAGAAGGAACTATTCATTGGGTGTCATTGAGCAAAGTCCAGACAGTCTATTGCGACATTCAGCCTGATTCTTGGATGTTGTGTATCACTTTTTACTTGGAAAGTAAAAATTCGTTTCAACAGTCTCCGCTATAGCTGAAAAATTACAAACGAAAAAAACTCTCATTTCCGCTATACACTTTTTATACACAACTTTAGAGTTGAATTTTAGTTAGATAATTAGGTTTCTCAACAGTTAAAAATAGATCTGAGTACTGCAGTAGATCCACACCACGTCATTGGAGTGACAACAATCACTTTAACCTTACCTTTCCTGAAGATCAGAAAAGTAAAACCAGCGATGAAGAAACATGTTAATTAAGTTAACATCAACTTAGTTCTGTTTTGGAAGACTTCTTTAGAACTGGCCGCCAATTTCCTTAAAGCACGACCTAAGACGTACTACCAACTCATTCATCGGAAAGGTGTCGACAGCGCGAACAAGGGTTTGCTGTAGAGACAAATATTGAGATAGCTTATGCCATCGTAGCTCATTCCTCATCATATTATTACATTTACGGGGTGGTGTCCTCGTTCAACCCTTGGAATATGTTCTAAAGCTTCTTTTGACGTCCGGGCACACGGTCGATTTTAAAAATGTTCTCGTCGGTGAACAAATTTGTCTGTGAGTATTTTTAGCGTACCGCTTTTGATTTTTGCTTACGTTTTTTCAATGCGACTGCTAGCAGTTGTCCAGTGTTTTTTGTTTTTTTTTTTTTTGTTGTAGGCACTAAGTCACAAGTCTTATTTGAGAGTTTTGTGAAATGTTCATTTCCCGCTACAAGATTTTCTGCTTTCTTAGTGGTTTGCATCTGATTCGATCCAGCATGTCTTTGATGGTTCCCGAAGCCCTGACAATGGATGGACGATAGGATCTTTGACGGTCCATGTACTCCACCACTTTCATCAGAAATTTGAACAAAACGATAAACGAAACAGCGAGTGATTCCAGGCCGTCGCAAGGTCCGAAAGATATCACTTTCTGCCATGTTACATTTGTATAAGCCGATCACAACGACACGATTTTTAATGCCACCCCATTCCATGATTGGAAACGACTGAAAATAAAAATCTTTGCCCCGACAAAGAAGCATAAAAGAAACGGGTTAAATAACGGTTAACATGAAAAGAGTACAACTAATTTTTATCTTCCAAACATCGGTGACCCTGTACACGCCAGTAGGATCCTGTTGAGGTTATAAGCTACTGCGGTATAAGCGAGATGGTATATTATAAATGACCCTTGAACCGTTATAACGTCAAAGCGGTGAAAGAGGAGAAAATGGAATCGGCAGCAATATGGAAACCCAGCTGTGGTCACATAACGAAATTAGAAGGCAAATGGGTGGATATCTGCTCATTTATTGTATTATGGAGGAGAACAACCAAGAGGTGGCCTCAAAAAATAGAGTACAATTGCTTAGCAGTCCCGTTAAGAAGTAACTAACGGCATGCAGTTACATGTGAGTAGTGCTTAACAGTGCAGAAGTGCGATTTAGTATCTTGTATCTTAGTATCGCGAAGCTTGCATGACAGTTGTAAATGCTGCTGATATACCAGGTGTACCGGTATGAAGTGAGCGTCAAGATACAAATGTCCCGATAGAGAACATTTATTGTGAACGAGCCTTAATTTTTTTTTTTTTTTTTTTTTTTTTTTTTTGTTATGACACCAAGTCATTAAGCAAGCAACATCATATTTTTTCATCGTGTTAAAAATGTAAAATTTTGTGCCAGAAAATAATGACTTGCGGAATGCATTCATTTTTTGTTTTCATTTGAAGAAAAGTGCTGCAGAGTCGTATCGAATGCTTGTCGAGGAATATGGTGATTATGCTCTATCAGAACAACGTGCAAAAGATGGTTTCAACGGTTCAGAGATAACGATTTTGATGTGAGAAATGAAGAACGTGGAAGACCACCAAAAAATTTTGAAGACGCCGAATTGCAAGCAACATTGGACGAAGATGACACTTTGAGTCAAAAACAAATGGCAGAAATGTTAAATGTTGCACAACAAACAATTTCTGATCGTTTAAGAGCTATGGGAAAGATCCAAAAGTCTGGAAAATGGGTGCCACATGAATTGAATGAAAGACAGATGGAAAACCGAAAAACCACTTGTGAAATTTTGCTTCAAAGACACGATAAAAAATCAGTTTTGCATAGAATTGTTACTGGCGATGAAAAATGGATTTATTTTCAGAATACTAAACGGCAAAAATCATGAGTTAATCCGGGACAACAACTTCAGCTTCGACTGCAAAACCAGATCGATTCGGCAAGAAGACAATGCTGTGTGCCTGGTGGGACCAGAAAGATGTGGTGTACCACAAGCTCATAAAACCTGGTGAAACGCATTAGCTGAGCAGCACTTCGAATCGTACGGGGAAGTCGAAAATTGGGTAACTTTTTGGTTTGCTTCAAGAGACAAACAGTTTTATTAGTGTGGAATCCATTAATTGCCTGAAAGATGAGAAAAATGTGTAGCTAGCAATGGCCAATACTTAAAAAAAAAATGTTTTTTATTCACAAAAAAAAAAAACTTCATACCGGCACACCTGGTAACTCCTAATCGGTTATAAAACCATGCCATTTGCTAGAAGATGAATCTAATCTTATAAAAACGACCTGGATTGGCTGTAAGGTATTACATGGTTACCCACCCATCTCCCAAAAGATTTTCAAAATTAAACGCAGAAGGTAAGGCGGAGAAATAAGAAGATTGACAGTCTTCCATAATCTTCATATCCATTGGCTATAAGAAAAAAGGAAATACTTGGCTCAAAATAGTATATCGGGCTTCGCTTAATTTGCGACTGTTTGACAGCTTGTCATTGGGTGATTGCGATTTCTTTTAGCTATACGGATGTCTTAATGATTGAGCAAACTATTTGATTGAACTTCATCTATACACTTCATACACTTCATCTATACTTTACAGGTCTTAGGCTTTCGCCCTTCGGATAGCTCACATCATTTTAAGAAAGTCTACTCTGGCCACACTGATTCTGATCCATCGAAGAGCACACGAGTAATAGGCCTAATAGTCGCTTGTATCGATTAGTAGGAGTGTGCAAGAAAATTCTATCAAAAGGCGCTGATGGTTTGTTTGTTTTTTTTTTTTTTTTTTTTTTTTTTTTTGTTCTTCGAAGACCTATTTAAGGAATGGGATACCTGAATTTTGTTTTAATTGCGTGATGTAACAAACGTGTACATAAGTTCAATGATTAAAAGGATAATCGATCCTGAAATTGAGTTTATTTCTAAGTAGAGAATTAAGTTCTTCTATCATGGGGTTACGGTAAAGAATATTTCGACCAAGATTCAGATATTGTACTTTTCGTTTGTGCAAGGTTAGGTAAAAGAAATCATTCCTCTTTAGATTGCAGTAAATCAAACAAATGGATAAGTTCGGTGAAGTTAATAGGAAGAAGGAAGATACCAATATCTGTTGGATAACTTCAAAGAGAGCGTTACTAATTGCAGATAACTTCAATTGGTGCTATGGGATTTGAGTCTGGTAGTATGCCGGTATTATAGTGTTTCTCTATGGTCAAAAGTTTGGCTCAAGTTTGAAGGTACTCGAGTAGATAAATCCGACGTAATTGAACTCGTTGGATGGGAAACAATTTAATGGTACGTGGATAAGTCAATCATTTTCGTTGTTTGAACATGGACTCTCTGGAGTATCTACTAATAAGTTTTACTTTGCAGATGAGGATACTTACATTTGTATTTGAATGGTTCAAAGGATAGAAACAAAATACTACTTACATAGCAAAATCTTAGGAATATATAGTATGAGTCGATTTGATAGATCGTGGTGTAGAATAAGATAAGGAAAGTTTTGTACGAGTAACTTTTTAATCCGTTCTTTTATTAATCAAACGAAGTATGCCAAAATAGTTCAATCTCACATCTGACGATCAATGATATCGAAAACTGTTAAATGATTTTGGGTTATTCACGTGCAGTGTTAGGTCGCATTTGTAGTTAAACAATTCGAGGAAATTCTTGATCGCCATAAACCAGATTAATCGCCATCCAAAAATAATGAAAAATGAAATGGTGGTCTTCTGATTAATCTTTCATCACCCAGATTGATCCTATTGCGGTTAACGCACGGTTGCTCTCAGCTATTTCAAAACTTTAAAAGCTTAAAGGACTTAAGAAGTACCATTGGACGTTGGTTTTAAATGTTCAAAGGTTATAAGGACTAGGAAATAATGAGCACGGCAGTGGATTCCATAAGCGAGTTGTACGGCTTAGTAAAGTATAATGGTTTTTCAGAGTACGTCCGAAAGCTAACTTGAAAGTAAACTGATTTACTAATTTTTTAAATTTAAAAAAAAAAATGTTTTCTTCGTTTTAATTATATTTAATGCAAGAAATAAATATCTGTACGGAACGTCAAAAGACAAAATTTAATTGTTAGGCTTAACTTAGAGTGTCCGCATGGGGCCAGCAAGTTAGAATAAAATAGTTTTTTAAGTTATTTATGGTAGACTAATTTTTAAGCGGTTTTTGTATAACTTGAAGGTATCAATGAATGAATTTAATAAAAATGCATATAAAATAAAATAAATAACAGCTGAAAGTTTGAAGGGACTAAACTCTACTGGTGATTTCTAAGGAGCACTGGTGGTGAAAATAGCTATAAAACAAAGTGAGACAGAAGTCATTACATCAGTGTTCGAAGGGTTTCAATTGTCTGATTGATATTAGTATCACCTATGAGTTTTATCGCACGGTTTTGAATTCTATCTAGCAAAAGCACGCATTTTCGACAAAAGAGCCTGTTGCCAAACTCTGTCAAAATTTGTAGTTGTTGATCGACACTTCAGGAATCCATGGTGACTGGTTGACCCTTTTTGTGGACCGGGGTTAAGATGAGGGGCAGATGATGAAATAAGGCGGAAAGTGGGTGCGAAAGATTGGAATCACACTTTTTGGGCACTGAGCCGAGTAAAAGTTAATCTTTAACTTTTAATCGGTAAGGGTAGAATCAAAAGATTGGGAGAGAGAAGGGCCAATAAAGAAATTGGGAAGGTACTTGAAATATATGAGGTCATGTAAGTTGTCAGCAATAGGTGGCTATAGTATGATGAAATATGGTATTATCGAACGAGAGAAAAGGTGAATACCCGTATGATCTTCTTTTGTATTTGGCGAATTGATAAATTGTGTTAAGGTCGTTAATAGAGGCAGCTATAGGGCTGGGTTAATTGGAAGTAGATTCCAAGATAAAGTAGTCAGAATGAAAGAAAACTGCTCATAATTTTCTTTTACACCAGGGAGAGGAAGTAGATGATGTTTTATGCCGAAAAAAGGGGACAAAAAGAGAAATGGAATTAAATATTTTACTGGAAAAAATGGAGACTGCATCACATATAGATAAAAATCAGAAGATTTGCTAAAATGGATATTAATTTTGCAAAAATTAGTTTTATGGAAGTTGTTAGATGATATAGTAGGGAAAGAAATGGACTAGATGGACTTGAGTGAAGAGTTATGAAAAAATGAGGGAAGAAAAAGAGGGTGAAAGCCGTCGATAGTTGATAAGGTTAAAGGTTAAAATGTTACTGTGAAGTTATTGGGATCGCTAGTGAAAATAAGGTGCAGTTGCATACCGATAGAATAAGGGACGGCACATACTTGGCATAGTCTTGAGTCTGTTACAAGATCTCTGAATAGATATTTCTTGGATGAAATACCGTTTGACGCTATAAATAGTGAGCTTATGGGTATGTAACTTCTTGGGTTACTCGGATCTATGCTAGATTTTAACACTGGAATAATTTTAGCTGTTGTTAACATTATCAAATTCAAGAGATTTTCAAAATTTAGATTTGATATCAAGAACACAATATCTTGCACAGTTACAGATTCTTTGGAAGGAAGGACTCCATTTAACGTTAAAGTTTCTCTTTCAACTTCTGAGTCCATAATAGAAGCTGATTGATGTGAAACATAATGGTTTTCAAGGTACGTACCCGCCAAAATTTCTGCTTTTGTCACTTGCAACGTTATTAAAGAAATATTCATTTCAAAACAGGTCATTTGGTTATTTTTCATCATCTAAATCTTCTTTATATTCCAAAGAAGCTTATAATTCAAAAAAAATGTTTTGGATCTTATTGGCATCGCTGGCTAGCCTATACTTTTGCCACTTTCTTCTATAAAAGTTTATGTTTTTTTTTTTAACTTAGTATTGGTTGTGGAAGTGGGATTACTGTTTTTAAAGGTGACTTGTAGGTGACAGCCACTCGAGCACTAGCAATTGTTTTCAAAGACCTCTACCAGTTGCCGATTTGTTGATGGTTGCTTTCAGATTCTATGATAGGTTATAAGGACTATTGCTTAAACTGTTGGTGAATATACCACCTTGATCAAGTTCCCGGAATAACCACCGTGTGGAGGTCTCATTATTCTTTTTTTTTTCTGTTAAGTTGGTACATCTGCTGTTGACATTCCTTCTAAATTTTAGCGTCATAGCTGGACATTTGCAAAAGTTACGTAGCCAAGGGTACATCTATCTCTGTGTGTGTTGGCTATTTTTTAGAATTTTAGAAATGGATTTGAATTTGCAACAACGAATTTGTATTAAGTTTTACGTAAAAAACGGATTTAATGGTGCGCGAACGTTGGAAATGTTGAAAAATTGCTTCTGCAACGATTCTCTAAGGAAAACAGTTGTTTACCGGTGGCACGAGCGGTTCAGAAGTGTCAATCGAAGATGATGAACGCAGTGGCGAAAATATTGATGAAGTAAATGAAATGTTGGTCAATAACTGCAAATTAACCATCAGAGAGATAGCGGAGGACTTGAACATTACCTATGGATCAGTCCAAGATATTTTGGTTAATGATTTGGGTTTCCGTCGTGTAGCAGCAAAGTTGGTGTTAAAAGACCTCAATTTCATGCAAAAAAGAGACCGTGTTGACGTCGCAAAAGAGACGATTTGCGAGGCTGAATCCGATCCCATATTCATCAAAAGGATCATTACGTGACACGAGACGTGGGTTTATAAAAAAAACACGTCGTTTTCAGTCAAAGAAGAAGGCAATGCTCACGGTTTTCATGGATTACAACGGTGTAGTGTATCATGAATTTTTGCCAGAAGGTCAGTCAGTAAACAAAGAGTATAATTTGGGCGTTATAAGACGTTTGCGTGAAGCAATTCGCCGAAAGAGACCAGAATTTTAGGCAGGAAACCCGTGGACTTTGAACTATGATACGGCACCGCCGCACAGTGCCATCATTATTCATAATTTTTTGACGAAAAATGCAACAAATACAATCCAACATCCACCGAATTCACCTGATTTGGCTCCCTGTGACTTCTTTCTGTTCAATCGAGTTAAAAAACCACTACGGGGAACGCGTTTCAGCAGCCGAAAAGAAGTAATGGAAAAATCGCAGGAAACTCTGATGTATAGGGTTTTCCAATTGGGACTTGACAACTTTGAATAACTTTGAATTTCAGTTGTGAACGCACTCTTTCACTAATCATCAAACTGTCACTGTCAATTTATTCAGTAAACTCAACATTTTCATCATTGTGAAGTACAACAACGAGCAACGTCTGCAAATTATAAAAATTTTCTACAGATATTCGGAGTCGGTGACTGCAACTTAAAGAGCGTTAACTCCAATTTTCGGTCGTGATTCTCTCCATAGTAGACAGGCAATAACAAGTTTAGTGCAAAAATTTGAGTCTAGATATTCGTTGTGTGATGTTGCCGTGCCAGTGAGACAACGGCTTGGCCAAAGTGTCGAAAATATCGCTGCCGTTCAGACGTCCGTAGCAAACGATCCAAATCAGTCAATTGCACGGCGTTCTCAAGAATTGAGCATCGCACAGACCACATTATGGCGTATTTTGCGTAAGGATCTTAGTTTGCAATCATACAAGATCAAGCTGACTCAAGAATTGAAGTCGATGGACCATTTGAAGCGACGTACGTTCTCCGATTGGGTTCTGGAGAAGATGCGCCAAGATGATGAATTTCATCGCAAAATCATCTTCAGTGACGAAACTCATTTTTGGCTCAATGGGTTCGTCAGTAAGCAAAATATGCGTTGTTGGTCGGGTGAAAACCCACATGTTCTTCATGAATCACCACTTCATCCACAAAAAATAACTGTTTGTTGCGGTTTGCATTCCGGCGGCGTTATTGGGACATATTTTTTCGTCGACGATAACGATCGTCACGTAACTGTGAATGGCCAGAGTCATCGCGCCATGATTACCGATTATTTTTGACCCTAATTGGAAGATATGGACTTGGACGACATGTGGTTTTAACAGAATGGTGCCACAAGCCACACAGCACACGCTACAATCGATTTATTGAAAAGTAAGTATGGTGAGCGTGTTATCTCAAGACATGGGCCAGTCGATTGGCCGCCTCGTTCGTGCGATTTAACGCCGCTTGACTATTATCTGTGGGGCTACGTTAAGTCATTGGCTTATGCCAACACGCCGACGACGTTGGAAGAGCTCAGAGCCAACATTGAACGTGAAATAGCGGCCGTTGCGGCCGAAATTTGTGGCCGAGTCGTTGAAAAGTGGGTCCAACGAATCGACCGCTGCAAACGTACCCGCGGTGGCCATATGAACGAAGTCGAGTTCCAGTTTTGATTGCACTTCAAGCCAATAATAAAGTTTTTGAAATATCTCAAATGGTTTGCCTGTTATTTTTTAAAAAAAAAGTTGTCAAGTCGTTATTAGAAAACCCTATACATCCCGAAAACCGAATAAAAAAACGTTTCGAGGATTGGATCAAACGCTGGCATAAGTGTGTGGCAGTCGATGGGGATTACTTTGAAGGGGACAATATACTCGTAGATTTAGATGAATAAACTTGTATTTTTAATTTTCTGAATAAATTCCGATTTTTTTTTTATCAAGATGGTATATCATATTCTCTTATCCTCTTTATGCACATCCCGTCCCAACGCACTTTCTGGATGGCAGTAATATCTGCGTGATAGCAATGCTGATTGTGGAGTTTAGTGCAATTATTTCTGGGTTGTATTTTATGGCGGTTTGCTTTTGAGTTCCTTACAAACCCTTCGGTTCTGTTATC
Organism: Volucella inanis; assembly: GCA_907269105.1. Lineage (NCBI taxonomy): Eukaryota > Metazoa > Arthropoda > Insecta > Diptera > Syrphidae > Volucella > Volucella inanis. The sequence goes on from OU026154.1 coordinate 93,415,172, forward strand.
ATTGAATATGACTTCTTCTTTGTGTTTGAGCACGAGTTCATAAAGAGGTTTTTTAATGATTCTTCCGTTTGGAATATTACATGGCTTTTGTTTGGCTGTTGCATGTATTGATGTGTTGGAAAAAATTTGTGTTTTATGTACTGCTTTACGTGTTTCATGGACGGTTGGATTAACTTTTCCATTAAGGATCGTTATTATATACCGTGTTGTGGGAAAAACCTCAATGCATGGGAACTACTGTGTGACTGTTTGTACAATGGGACTTACAAACTTCTTGTAAGATCTAATAATTTTGGTATAAAAGGGAAGTTAAATTCATTATCCAATTTTTTGAATTTTCTATTTACGGCTGGTAATTTGGTCCAAGGCTTCATGCAAAGCATTTGCAAAATAAGTGGTTGTAGTCAGCTTTCCAAATTGATCTATGGGTAGGTATTGATGTGAGAAATTTCATTTTAGCCAGAGAGTAGATATCTATATCTATTTCATTGATATTTTTAGGTGTTTCTTTTAAATCAAATTGTTCCTTCATAGGTCATCTGTCGTATTTTAATTGATTGCACATATTACAACTGTTGATATCTGAGATCGTTAAAATAAATGTTTGCTCCTTTGTGGTTTTCCTGTACACCAGATTTGCAATTTTTTTTTATCTTTAGCAAGATATGTACTTACATTTATAGAATTCAATCCTTGTTTCGAATAATTCTATAAATCTTATTGGGTATGTAGTTTAATTCGTGCGGTTTTTTTTTCAAAATTTGAACGTTTGTTTAAGAAAAACATGTACAATAGTATTATTCAAAGTATTGCCCATCTGAAGCTATGACTTTTTGCCATCTTTCTGGCAATTGGTGGATCCCATCCCAAAAGAACTGCGCCGGCTTGGCAGCCAAGAATGAATCAAGCCAATTTTTGATATTCTCCTCTGATGTGAACCGTATTTCAGTGAGGGCGTTCTGCATTGACCGGAACAAATGGTAGTCAGAAGGGGCAAGGTCTGGGCTATAAGGCGGGTGGGGTAAGACTTCCCATCCACTGTTTTCCAAATAGTTCTTAACCGGAATAGCAACGTGGGGTCGAGCGTTGTCATGTTGGAAAATTATTGCCTCGTGTCTGGTCGCATATTCCGGGCGTTTTTCGGCTACTGCTCTCTTCAAACGGATTAATTGTGTTCAGTAGCGTTGTCCATTGATGGTTTCACCCGGTTTTACCAGCTCATAATTCAGCACACCCATCTGATATTCGGCCTTGCAGTTGATTTGGCTGGTTGGCCGGGTTTCACATATGATTTTTTGCGCTTAGGGTTGTCGTAATGGATACATTTTTCATCACCAGTAACAATCCGATGTAAAAATGACTTCCTTTTGTGGAGTTCCAGCAGCATTTCGGACATGCAAAACCGCCTTTCGACGTCTCTCGGCTTGAGTTCATGTGAAACTCAATTTCCTTGCTTTTGAATATATCCAGCTGCTTTTAAACGTTTTGAAATAGTTGCTTGAGTGACACCCAAAGATTCTGCGAGATCTTCTTGTGTTTGGCAACAATCTTCATAGAGTAATGCTTCCAGTTCTTCATCTTCAAACTTTTTTGGTTTCCCAGGATGTTGATCGTCTTCCAAGCCAAAATCATCACTTTTAAATCGCGAAAACCACTTTTGGGACGTTCGCTCAGCTAGCGCATGTTCACCATAAACTTCCACCAAAATACGATGACTTTCGGGAGCAGTTTTCAGTAATGACGAAGAACTTCCCGCAAAAACACTTTTTCACGCACAAAGTTCGACATATTTGAGTGAAAAAAAAAAAAATTATTGTTGTTTACGCTTTAAATGAATGACATATACTGAAATGACATACAATGACAGTAGCTTTCAAACGCATGTTCCAATGGAACAATAACAATGGAATAATACAAGTTACGCCATCTCTTAGCAACCTTAGCAAGTTATGGAGTTGGTTTGTTGGTTTTAAATGTTTGCAAGTTATAACATAGTGACTAGGAAATACAGAGCTCACTAGGGCATCCCATAAGTGAGTTGTACGGTTTAGAAAAGAATCACCATATGTTAGAGGACGTCCGAATGTGGGATTGAGGGTGTGCATATGAGCATTCATAGTGAGATAGGTGTTACGGTTAAATTCAGCCAGGGGCTTAATGCTACTGGCAAACTCGGTGAAGAACTAGTAGTGAAAATAGCGATAAAACAGGGTGAGATAGGAGACGTGTCTTTTGTGTTTGGGGATGTCGAATGACAACGTATTGTTAGCGTGGCCTATGAGTTTTATCGAACGATTTTGGATTTTATCCAGTAAGTGCAAGGAGGTTTAAGGGGCAGTTGACCCAGTGTGGGAATTGTACTCCAATTTTTGGCTGATAAATGTCTTATATTCTGTGACGTGGTCAGAGGGGGTGAAATTTTTGGTGACATCGAATAAGTTGTTATTCCTACACACACCGATAATGGAAAGTTTTTCGGTTTCGACGATGCAAGTGCCATTCATGGACAATGGCTGGGTATTTAAGTTAAGTCTTAGCGCAAGCAGACAGCATTGTGTTTTGGAAGCACAAAATGTTGAGAGTTCCCCAATTAGTTATGCTGCTGATGTCGGAATTAAATGTGCTTACAATACGCTGCCGTACACTCGTCAGCAAAGAAATATATTGTATTAGAAGAGATCATTAATGAAAATAAATGCACCTCAGCAGTTATTTAGTGAATATTAGACTTGAAACCATCCAAGACAACTTAAATTGAAGCTCCTGAAATGTAGTTTCTAATCCCAAATGCACACATTTTTGACAAAAGAGCCTGATGTCACAAATTCTGTCAAATGACCTAGATATATCCAGTGAAACCACCTTGCTTTCGCCGAAGAGACATTCGGTGTAAATTTCGGAACTGTTGCTACGAGGATCATCTTGCCGCTCATTAAAAAGTGCTCATATTACGAGATATTTTAAGAGCTGACGGATTATCAGCTTTTCTGTAGGAAGGTTCGCTTAATTTCATGACGGGTTGAACAAATGCTGTGTTTAACTGCACAGAAAAAGTCCTAAATAGTAGGATTGATGAAAAAGCTTACGCAATAGTTTTGCCAGCGTGGAACAACACGAAAGTGTACGAAAGTGAACTCGTTTCATTGAAGATTAGACGCACTCAAAAATAGACTTAGATACAGCACATCCTGAAAGTGTTGAGCTGTCCGCAAAGTGTGCAGCAAGCATATTGATCCTGTCCAAAGAGCTGACAACTAAAATGTTATTATAAATGAGCGTTGGAATGGAGAATGAGGCAGAATTTCTAATATTTTTGACGAACGATCAACAATTTTTACTACATTTAGGACATTGCATTGTATTTTTTGCCTCAGTTTTTGGCCGTATTGAAATTTAACACGTTTAGGATAGACGTTCCAGGCTCATTTAAATTTTTTTCGGTTTTCCTGTCGGGTTGTTCTTGGAGGACCGAAAAAATATTTCTCCAGCCCTGGCACTCTCTTTACATCTCGAGTCATACCATGTCTTTTATTTTGATTTGATACTCTTCATCCGATGAGGAATAAAGGATCTCATTCCATAGAGAATAGTGTATGTGATCATATCAGCAGCGGCATCCATGTCGTAATCAAGGAAACATAACGACCAGTTAAAATTCCTAAAGAGGGTGTTAAGTCCGCTTCAATTGGCTTTCTCGTATTGCCATATGGTTTTTTTTAGGAATCTTTTCTCTAACCGTGTGGTGGGTGTACACGAAATAAATGATATAATGGTCAGACGAGTATAAAGGGGAGAGCATAATCAACGGTGTACTAATCACGGTGAGAAGTTAAAAACAAATCTAGGATGTTGGCGGTATGGCTGTCAACGTCTGGTATTCGCGTGCAATTTTACAAGCTGCGTCAAGTTGTTTTCCGTATATCAAAATCAAAGAAATTTGATTCCTTAAATGGAGTCGGGCAGCGCACTGAACTGTCGAATTGGTGTCTAGGTTGGGGCAGGGGTAAATAATTTGCTTACGGAGATGGAATTTTAACCACAGGAAATTGAATTCCGGATTGGAACAGGGACTACATTGTAGTGGAGTTTGGTAAGCTACTTGCTGAGGTATTCAATATTTGTTAGATCTATATATATGTATACCCGTTTTTTGTTAGGGAATAACATTCGTTTTTATGTATTTCATTTATTCCGATATATATTTTCTGTGGCCTTTCATAGTCCATTACCATTACCTTCAGTATTATTTTTGGAAATAAACATTTGCTTCTTTCTGTTGTGAATGGTTGTATTGAATTATTATCCTGAAACGTATCTACGTCGTTTTCTATTTCTCAACTCAAAAATTAGCTATAGTATTACTGGGGCCTTTAAAATATTCAACTGGCATGTTATATTCTTCTAACTGGAGTATCATCTAACGTTAAATTCGTAGGAAAATATATTGGTGTACTTCTGTCATCTTTCGTTTCTAATTGAAATCTGGGTATGCTAGTATGTGTTCTGTTAATAGATTATCTCTGAGTTCTTCGAATGCTTTTCTGTGTTTAGGAGCGTTTACATCTTCAGTTTCTTAGTCATTGGTCCGGTTATTTTAATGTAATCTCTTATAAATCCTCGATAATACTCTGTTAAATAAAGGAATTTATGAGCCCTTTCTGGCTAGTCATGACCATGATCCCACCACAGTTTAGTTTTGTTTCTAGAACCTAGTTTTTGGAGGGTTTTGAAGTAGTATATGACTGATTTGAATTCAATTATGTGCAAGCTAAGGGAATTTGTATCTACTTCCCTGTCCCTGTCCCTGAATTTATGGATCTTTGCGCCTCTGATACCAGAGTTGTTGATATGGGTGTCACATTCTTGAATTGCGTGAAGTTCTGCTTGAAATTTTATGGGGATTATTCTCATTGTTAAGGTGATGTTACAGTTTGGTCCGTGTATACCAGCTGCCACTCCATATTCCATTTTAGAACCATGCATATACCACTTTATGCCATTTTGGCTATTTGGTGGGTTAATGCTAACCCATGCTTCTTTCTTGGGAATCTCCGTACAGAATCCTTTATCGAAACATAATGGTTTTTAAGGGCGCGCAAATCATATCAAGTTCCAGTATTTCCGACAGTAGGATCCTTAGGTCCGGCAGATCGCTAAGACTTAACTCTTTGATTTGTACCAAATTCGCTGCGCTGCAACTTTTTTTAATCTTGTATAAGTGTAAGAACGTTGTTCCTATTATTGCATCTACAGCAGCTGTGGGATAGGTCTGAAAGTCTCCGGAAATACCCATACATGAAAGACTCTTTTGAGATTTAAAATAGCGATCTTTAACGTGGCTTTAATCCACCATACTATAGAAGTATATGTTACGATGGATCTGAACTTCATTGTGTAAATCCAGTCAGTGATCTTTATAGAGATACCCCGTGTGGTGTCATACATGCGAAGGCAACCCCGCAAAACGTTGGTTGCTTTAGTTATTTTGTTATTCAAGTGAGCGATCCAATTGAGCCTTTTATCCAGGTTTACTCTCAGATATTTGATCTCGTCGGAGCGCTAACGCTAAACTATATCTTAGTTTATACTTCTTCTTCTAGTGAAAGGAACTATGACAGCTTCTGTTATTTTTATGGAGAGATTCTACCTGATGCACCAGTCTTATGACTATCTTAAGGGTATTTCACATATGTACAGCAACTTTGTTAGCCTCTCTACTTCTGATGATGATAACTAGGTCATCGGCATTACCAGTTGTAAAGAAACAGGGGGAGGGATAAATGCCTCCCTACTGGTAGCATCTTACAGCTGAAACTGATATCAAAATCGCCGGTGATAAGATAGTAATAATCGTAAACCATTTGATATGGAGTCATATCCAGTATTGTCGAGAGCCCCCTCTATGTATAGAAACGTGCAAAGTCCAATATTTTTTTACTACGGAAGGAGCTTTTGATTTCAGCTGTCAGTTTGATATTTCTTGTCGTTCTGATACTCGTATTGACACGGGTCCAGATGCAAGTTGAATTCTTGAGTATTTTCCGTTATCTGCGGGAAGGTTTGATCGAGATTTCTCGTCTGAAACTGCACTGATAGGGGCCAATAAGATTGACGAAGGGTTTCAGACGTTCACACAATATGGCAGAAAGATCTTATAGACGATGTTGAGGAGACTTATACCTCTATAGTTGGCACAGTTGAGGAGACACTCGGAACAATATTGAAATTCCACTTATCAGGTACACATCCTTTTGACCAACCCACATTCTGGTGTCGCGCTGAAACTTTCCTTTTCGAACTATTCTTGGCTGATGAGGACAACCCTCTTCTTTATTTGAACCGCTAACTCAAATCCTTGACCCCGCAGCCAGTCCACCAGTCTCGCGACCTCCTACTGTATTCTGCGCTTGGCCTATTCGCAGAACCATATAGGTACCCCGGACAGAGCCAGGTGGACGGCCTGGAGATTCTGGCAGATTGACGGTTTGCCCTTATTGATATCCCGAGATGTCTAACACATAATTACAGCAATGGCCGAGAGCTCACCCTTCCTGATATTGTTTGCTTCCAACGTTGTAAGTTTGTTACACTCCTTACTCCGACAAAAAATTAAATACAATATTGTAAAGGAAAGCTCAAAATTCAGTGCGGCCGTTTTTCTTCCCCATATTTCTGCAAGAGGGCTTACGGGTCCTCTAGTGTATTACGGATACGGTAAAATAGTTTTCCTCTTTATACGGCGATCTCAATTAAAGGTCTCAACCTCGGGTCAGAGGTCTTGTTTCGAACTAAAGCATTCACTGGGGCGACAAAACAAACAGAACGAACAAATATGACCCACAAACATCGACTTGTATGATTGGCTGGAGATTCAGTGACAATCTGATAGAGCTCTGGATGTGATTTCCTTTGCTGAAATGACGGAACCCCATGTGTGTGTGTATAAATGGCGGCGATGGCCAAAAAGCGCGGTAATCTCATTCGATAGCTTATCGTCTTACTAGCAAGAACCAACAAAAAAAGGAGAATAAAACGACAATCATGGAACAAAAATTAAAAAAACGAAAAACAAAACAAAGAAAAAATAACAAGAACGCCAACGTTCCCTCTTGGATTCACATTCGCTTTCGTGCTCTTCAGCCACCACCTGTGTGGTTGTGGTTCATTTTGCTCCCTCCTAGAAGTTTATTGTTTTGCCGGCAGTCTGGCAAAATAACATCGTGTGCTAAGCCGGTCAGCCAGGACTCCTGATGCATTTTTAGGTGCACGTACACAGAGCTAAAGAGATCGCGGCCACGACCATACCAACCACATTTCTCTTTTTAGTGCCGTCGTGTCGTACCGCGGGTGGTTTGCTCTTATCCAAAAGAGCTAGGCGTTGGAGTTTCTAACGCCCACTGCAAAGTTCGACACGTAAACACGCATTAAACATGTGCAGGTACATGTGTAGTTTCTTCACAGCCACGATCTTAAGGACTTCGTTCGGTACCACGTCTGTGCCAGGAGCCTTACGGTCAGCTAAGCTTGTTGTCATACTCCTCAGTTTTTCGGGTGTGAAAGGGGGGACATCGTCCGTTACCCGTTCCCCCGACTTTTACGTCTCTGGGAGACTTGGCGAAGGCATTGTCAATCTCTGCGTAGGATCGCAATTTCCTGGGTCCCAAAAAAACTCGTTTCTTTCCTGAACTCAGTTGGTCTACAGGGTCTACAGGGCATACACACGTCACACCATTTCTTGAAATGGCACATGGTGGGCTAATCGGCCTTCAACGTACTTCATATTGTATTCAAGTCAGCAGGAGCCGACGCACAAGCCATTAGTAATTTTTGGCTGAGCCACGGCAAGTTCCATCGAAATACTTTTCTTCATCCCTCACTCCGCTCTCACTCACAGCTTTCTCCTCCAACTTATAGTCGAAATAGTCAACTCAATCCCGGAAAACGTAGTATTTGTGACAGATAGCAACTCACATATGCCTCGTCGCCTGCTCTTATCCACATACGGGTACACCCCTCTACAGCTCCGGTGTCGGGAACGGAAAGTTTTCCGAAACGGCTGCTGTTCCCGCCCAGTTCCGATAATGTACGGGGAAAACTAGGAAAGCCAAGGATCAGCGCCAATTTCTATGGGGTGATCCTACTGTCACCTAAAGTGCCTTGATCCCGCTACATATCGGACGCCTGAGTCGGGGTCAAGGTGAGAGAACGCCAGGCGCCTATAGTACCGCTCTTGCTACGGGTCGAATCATGCATCCTGCCTATTCCGATATGGTCCCTCCTATTAAGAATTACCTAAGTGGACCTCGAAGAATCCCCCCATGTGACCAGTTTCCCACTAACAGATTTCAGAGGGGGGTTCCTTCTAGGGAGCAGCTCTTTGCTGCTGTTTGCATGGCGATGGTAAAATCTTTTTATGCGTAATGCGGCCGGTCAAAAATTATTTCATCTAATTACGAATATAAAAATTACTGTACAATTGACATTCAAGACCAGTATAACAACCTAAACCTAATAACCTTTAGTTTAGTGTTCAAGAGCATCCAGTATTCAAAAAATTAGTCCAAGTTCCGCTATAACAATGCATAGGTACACATTTCAATTTCTTAAATTATCTTTTACGCTAGGTACCGTGATGTTATCAACAAAATTTGTCAACACCTTCTAGTAAAAGGTGTCAACGAGTCTTGCTGGAAATAATGCAACGTAAATGTCTTATGCGCGTTGACTATAAAATTCAGTGATGCGAGCGGTATAAACTACAGGGTGTACTCATACCAACAAGCAATGAACCACACCGAAAAGGATCTAGGTCATCGATTTCATAGAAGAATAATTTTCCGACGAGATACGTGCGTGATTACCTCTTTTCAAAGAGTGATCACTCCTTTCGAGGACCCAATGACTATTTGGGTCGACACTTTACTGGGCTGAAGTGATGGCGGTAATGACGCTATAGCCCCCCAAGGAGGACAATTTCATGGTTTATCTCTCATGAAGCGAACGTACTTAACCCCCATTGTGGGGAGGAAATCACTCGCATAGAAAGTGTTTTTACTATATGGCATAGACTAAGGGACCCTCCAGGTCAAGGAATTCGAATCAGAGGTGAAATGTTCGTTGGTAAGTGGCTTTGTATTTCCATTGAGCCATTGAGTTGGAGCAGAAAGATTCATTGCAAACAATTAGGACACTAGTGTGGTGGTTGATTCTCGTATTAGTGATAGTGTTGTTTGAGGGGAGTTTCGAATAATGTAACCAGGGTATTACAGTAGTTTAGTAATTTTTGTTTTGTTTTTGTTTGGGGACATTCTCAGTTGTCATTTGGAGTTAACATTTCTTAATGAATGAAATGAATGAATGAAAGTAGTTTGTTTAGAAGAAATACACATAAGGGATGCAATGTGTAAGAGCAGACGAATTATATTTAAGACCGGAGAAGTGAAAATAGACTAAAGTACAGTGATTTTGTTGACATTAAAAGTCCTATTTTATTGTATTTACTACTGAGGGTGAGTTTAGGGCAACAGCTTCAGCATTTATGTGTTGGAAGGACAACAAAATTCGCTCTACCTGACCTGATAACAGGCTCAAACAAACGAAGTTCATGTAAACTGCAACTCAAATACTGTTATGCCAGGACGTCAGGGAAGCGTCCTCAGGTAGGTTCTGAATCGAGCTGCTGTGGTATGTATATGACCCTCCACTGTACCTATTTGTGTTAACTTGTTAAGAAAATTAGGAGATCCAAATTGCCTGAGCTTAATACGTTTTGAGTGCAAATTCTAGCGGAAAAACATCAGAAGGAAACTAGCAAGTTAATGCAACAGTTCATGAAGGTGTTATTTTGAAATCATGTTCTTAATACTTGAGTTGGAGAGGAAGTATAGGTATATATACAAGTATAGGCTTTTTTGACAAATCACACGCAACTCCTATCAAACTGCTTTGTTATTTTTGTTCAGTATCGTTTGGCAAGTTTTCATGCAAAGACTCACACCACAACATCGTCTCCAAATTGTTCAGCTGAATTACGAAAATCAGCGTTCTGTGAGAAATGTTTTTCGTGCGATTATGCACCGCATAATCGACCTACTGAAACCACTATTGCCAATACTATTCGCAAATTTGAGTCCCAGTTAACATTAGCGGATGATACTCGACTGGTAAGATCACATCCAGCACGTAGTGAAGAGACTATAGCAGATGAAGCTGAGAGTGTACGCGAAGACCGTGACGAATCGATTCGTCGTCATTTTCAGCACCTTGGCTTAGCGTATTTTACGTGAGAATCTCAGCCTAAAAGCGTTCAAAATTCAACTGTGTAAGAATTGAAGCTAGGCGACTTGAATTTGCGTCATATTTTCAGTGAATGTGCTCTGGAAAAACTCAATGAAAATCCGGTGTTTTATGGTGAAATTTTGTTCAGTGATGAAGCCCATTTCTTGCTCAATGGATACGTTAATAAACAAAATTGTCATACTTGGGCTGATGAGTAAACCGAAGAGTACCAAGAGCTACCATTACATTCATTAAAAACAACGGTATGGTGTGGTTTATGGGTTGTTGGAATCATTGGTCAAAATTTCTTCAAAAATGAGGCAAATCAGAATGTTACCGTCAATAGCAACCGTTATCGCGCCATGTTACGGGACAATATGCTTCCTGAAATTCAAGCACATGGTCTCAGTGAGCTCTGGTTTCAACAAGACGGCGCTACGCGTGAAGCAATGGACTTGTTGAGAAATCATTTTGGTGACCACTTAATTTTACGGTAAATTGGCCGCCTAGATCATACGATATCACACCTTTGGACTATTTTCTCTAAGGATATGTAAAGTGTCAGGTCTTCAGGTATAAGGCAGCTACGATTGACGCTTTGGAAGCCAGCATTACTCGTGTTATCCGCTAGATACCAGTCGCTATGCTCGAACGAGTCGTCCAAAATTTGACCTTCGGAATGGACCTCCTCATATGACAACGTGGTAAATATTTACATAATATTATTTTTAAAAAGTAAACGCCATAAATTAGTCTTTTCACTGATAAAAAAAAATTATAAGTTTGCTTTCAAATTTATGTATCTTATTTTACATTATATATCAAACTTTACGATGAATCACTATCTATATGCCCTTTGTTGGCGAATTAAAGTAGTAACCTAGTTCAATTTGCCACTTGAGTTGGTTGAACCGGTCTCCGTTTCCTTGGTTTACATTTCTTTCAGTCTCAATTTGGCAATGTTTTTGTCGAACTCTAACAGATGTTGATTTATAATTTTCAGTATTTATGGTGGATAAAAAGTATTAAAATATTGCTTACCTGGTTGGGAATTTTTTATGTCTGATTTTATTTGTTTATCCTGATCCTTAAATTCCTTTCACAAGTTCATTATTTGGGATTTTTTGGACATATTCGTCCACCGTATTCAGGTGATGCCTCCTTTGGGAACGAAATGAACGAATCCCCTTTCGAACTTGTGCAGTAGCAAGAGGTACTTAAAAATCTCAATATACATAAATCCGCTTGACCAGATGCTGTAATTCCCCTTCTTTTGAAGAGGTATTTTTCCTCGTTGTCAAGCCACTGCGTAAGCGCTTTCATCAATCCTACCCTTTAGGACTCTTTCCGAGCAGATGGAAAATAGCATTTGTCCAGCTTGCGTCTAAAAAAGGCGAATCTTCTTCTCTCTTCTCTTCTTCAAGTTCATGCAAACGCTGATAAACCGTCAGCACAGAAAATATCTCGAAACGTGAAAACTTCTCAATGACCGGCAGTATGGTTTTCGAAGCAACAGGTACACTGTTAATTTGTTGGCATATTTCACCGAAAAGTGGAACCAAAGCGTACATCAATTTGACGAAAGCCAAATAGTTGTGCTTGATATTTCTAAAGTATTTGACAGAATTTGGCATCAGGCTCTTTTGTTGAAAGTGTGTTCTTTTGGGATCGATGATTCTCTTCTTCAATGGATTAGGAATGACTTTTCGGACGTTCAATTCCAGTTGTCTTGCATGGTTTCAAGTTTGATATTCACAAATTAAATGCTGGTGTGTCCCAGGGCTCCGTTCTATCTCCGATACTCTTTTTAATTTTTATTAATGACCTCTTATCTACTACTTCTAATCCAATATATTTCGTTGCTGACGACAGTACTTTCTGGTTTTTTTATTCGTTCCCTGACTTTCCATTCTCGGTATGTGTGTCAGTGACAACCTATGTTGGAAAGACCACATATTCGATATTGCTAGAAATGCTGCTAAATGTGTAAGCTTTCTCAGGTGATATAAGAAATATTTTACCCCCTCTAATCTGGCTTCAATATATATAAAGGATATTTCCCCCCCAAATTGGGGTACAGTACCCACATCTGGTCAGGTGCTCTTAAAAAATCTCTACACCTGCTAGATAGGATTCAAAGCCGCTAGAAACTCATAGGTGATTAATCAGTCTGTCAGTCAATTGACACCCTCGAACACTGATGCAATATAATCTGCCTTACTTTGTTCTATCGCCATTTCCACCATCAGTGCTCTATAAAAATCGTCAGCAGCAGTCCGCCCCTTCAAAGTTTCAACCGTAACACCTGTGTCGCTATGAATGTTCATCAGTAAACCCTCAAGCCCGTGATCGTGATTCGTTCCATAAACTAGCTTATGGAATGTCCTGCCAGGCTCTCTATTTCCTTTTCGTTATAACGAACACCGCGCTATGTACAAACATTTTAAGGGTACTCAAATCCCTTGAGTGCTTGCTAATTATAACAAAAAGTAATAAAAATTTGGATGTCATTCTGTATGGACTATGTCTATGGACTAATCACTAAGTTAGGCTCTATCGACTTTCTGACAGGGCAAAGGAACTTTTAGTAAGACATGGGGCCTATCACCGAGAATGCCAATTATATCATCGACCTACACTTGGATCAGGCTGCAAGTACTCTGTGCTCACGTGGTAGGTTCTGCCACTTTAGGCGCTTATTGATCTTTCTTTGAGAGATTTCAGAGATTTCAGTTAAAGGAATTTACACAGACTACAATGGAATAGTACTGTGTACTCTGTTCCGACAAAAAAAAAAAAAGTGAAATTCTTCCATATCAAATTTCAGTATTGGAACGATTGCGTCTGTGTGATACATGTTTAAGCATATTCGCTTACAGGGTATTTTGAAATAAAAAAAAACACAAAACAACTTCATTGCTCTAAGACGGCGAATCTGGTCGCTCCGATTCAAGAACTTTTTGAAATAATATCGCGTGCAATTTTCAAAAAATCGCATCGTCAGTGTAGTCCTACCTGATCTACCTGGAATACACTTTGTCTATCATTAAAATCTTGGGAATTTTCCTAGCAATCTAGAGCAATATAAAACCTTTCTTTCAACCCCAAGTGGCTGTATAAATAATAATGGCTTACGAAGGATAACTGATTGTGAGTTGAGTCCCCTAAGTATGATAGCTTCAAGTATTATGTTTAGCAAACTCCTGATATTACTTCGAAACAAAGAAAGCTGATCCGCAAAAACTCACACGAAATCTGTTCAACCAAGATGATTCGAAATGAAGGCAGGACATTGGAATTTCACTTAAAACATAACAATCTCCCCCTCCTGATAAGTATCAAAGATTTGTCAAAGCCAGAAGATAACAGCAGCCGAGGTTCACATTCTTCTTATGTCTGGTTTTCTCAATTGTCTTCTTAGTCAAAGTATCTCATAAGCCTGTTTTCATCTTGCCATTTTACTCAAACCACTTTGTCTATACTCTCATTCCAATGTGAAAAACATATCAACTACGCAACATGAAGAAAAATTCTCTTCCAAAGAAACACGAAAGATAGATGCCGGGTTGGCATCTGCTTATCCATTTCGATTTCTAGGTAAGCACAGGAAAAACGGTGGACAAGTAATTGCTGCAGGAGACACAAAAGGAATAAAAAAAAAAAAAACGAATACACCCAAACAACACCAAAGAAATGACACATGAGACATAATAACAAAAAAAAAGTACACAGAATCGCCACCCACCGCCCATCCTATCATATCCCTTAGGTCGTGTTGCCAATTTCCACTCAAAGCATGAAGCCGAAGAATAATTGAAAATAAGGAGTGCGATTGATGTTATCGTAGAAAAGAAAAATTTCAAATTTTCGTTTAGTGCCCCTGGTATATTGAATTTTGTTTTGTCTTTTTTTTTGTGTGTGTTTTACCGTTTTTACTGTGTTGTTTTGTCCTTTCTTTCGGGTTTTGTCCCTGTCCAAGGATATTGCTTTCATTTCATTTCAAATCATTTTGTTGGGAAAATTTTCCAATTTCGCATACTCTTCGCATGCATTGTGCGTGCCGGTGATGATGAGCCTGTTGCGCTACGACGACGTCGCCCGTTATCATCAAACATTTCCGTGAAACGTGTGAGGAATATTGAATGTATTTATGGCATAATGAATATATAATACATATAGATACTTTTGAATGATAAAAAATTTTCCACTGACAATGACATCAGTTGTGTGTAGTCGTTTATATGGGATCGATATCAGGTTACTCCGTCGTATATAGTAACTGCGAATCTGACCGTGAAATATTTTTTAACTTTAAAGTACCGCTACCTTTCCATTTGCGCTTTCATAATAATTTGCTAAATCTCTCCAGTTGGCAGATGACAGAAATTTGAAGACCTTTTAAGCTTGCAAACTATTCAATGTATCCATGAAATGGCCTGATAGGAAATTTTTTTATTTTAAGCTAAAAAGTATTAAACCAGCTTTGTTCTTAAATTTAGAAGACATTCTAGAATTTTCGAGAAACTTGAGTAAGATCGGCCGTTTGAATATGATGCGTGTCCACCCTTACTTAAATTGCTCTATTGCATATCATCCTTAATAAGAAGGTTCATTGAAGATCAGCCTTGCTCATCGGTGTCTCAGTGCGGTACGGCGGGTTCATTTATCGATGCATATTCCAAATTAAAACTCTGTGGCTCCTTGTTCTTTTAAAGGCATTGATGAAACACCTGATATTAAAGAGCGCTTACTAATCTCAGCCCTTGTGACATAACCAGTGCCCGCTCGACAATGCTAAATGATTACTGGAATGAGCAAGCCTCCCCCGAATCACGCGGAGACTGTGAAAGCCGAGACCATGAAATAACTCAGATCTATTGTAGAAGGTACGGTTTTCTCAGACTGAGTCCATTTCTATGGCCACTGGCAGATTGCGGACGGCTTAACTGGCAAAAACCTTACTTAGTCTGATCACTACCTCTCTGATCACAAATTTAAGAGGGCCCCTACCCAAAATAAACCTACTTGAGATATGTCAAAGCAGAAGGAAATTTTTGTACTTCTATCCGAAGCGAATAGAGTGACTACCTCCACCAAAATCATCGAATTAAAATAGTCTCGTAGGTATGGTTTTTCCTCAACATTGACGGGAAATTACATATCAGCCGATACTCTGAACATCAAACTTACCGAATGAGTTTTTTAAGCTGGATAAGGTCAATGAATCTCAAGAAGTTCTTCAGATGAGTCTCGAAACTAAAGGATAATCACCCACTTCCCGTTTTCATCATTCTTTTACTCTTTTTCCCCTGGGTTGAATCAAGGTGTCATAAGATCCGTGCCGAGGACCAGCCTGGCTGAAGGCCCAGTTTCTCGAAAAATTGTTCAGCCTTGAATGGAGTATCCGGATACTACTGTACTTTCTGATTAGCTAGGCTTATATGTATACAGCGAACATTCGTAAAGATGGACCTAGCTCTCTCCGCTACACGTGGGATACTTAATTGATAAAACTCTAAAATAACAAACCTGAGACTAGTACTAGTGCACCTTTAAAATGCAAATGCATGGAGCCAAAATCCAAGCCCTCAAGTAATTGCAAGACTGTAGAAATCCATTTTTTTATCATTTCCCCCACCCCAGTAAGCAGCAGTAAGTTTAAGGCATGCCCTAAAAAGAGGAATCAAAAGCTCAACCACATCAGCTAGCCCCATTTAAGGAGTTCTTTGTCATACACCGAAACACTGTCGGGATAAGAGAAATGCAGACCTGAAGAGCAAAACAGAGTGGGCCAATAACATCTTTAAAGATGGAGTAACAACTGGTCATGAAATGACAAAATATTCCTCCAAGTGCCTGAGGATGTTGGAGAAAACCGTGCCGGTTTCCAAAAGGCCCAAAAGTAGACACGTCAAATCCCCCTTGGGCCTTCCAATGTCATATCGCTGAGGTTTTTTAGCGATATCCTAAAAGACGCTATAACGATGGATCAATAGCTCCTGAACGATAGCAGTTGGTCAAGCTTGTTTTTTCGACAAACTTCTTGGTCATCATGCGGGAAAACCCTGGATCAGTTCTCATAACAAGCAATACTGGCTGGTACTTATCGCTGATAAAAGATCTGTCTATCTTTACACAACAATTATAGTTGGAATAAAAGAGGTCTAGCCGTATAGGAAGCACGATCCCGCGGCTAAGGTAGATATCGTCAGCAGACCCAGAAGCCGCCACTGGATCCCAGCCGAACTCTCCTCCCCGGAAAATATTCTGAATATCATCAGCCATAGTAACCCGACCCTTCCAACTCATGACTTAAAGGTCGCGAAACTGGAGGAACTAAGGGGTCCTTATAGATACGCGCTCATCGTGATCTATAAGGAACCCCTTAACCCTCTGGCACAGACCAAAGGCATGATTCGGTTCGGTTCAATAAACCTAAGGGCTTACAAAAAGATGCTAATAAGCCACCTTTTTCTTCTTTAACTGAAATTGCAAATTCAGGCTCAGATTCTGGAATGGCAATGTCGTTTCATGGATTGGATAGCGACGACTCCTACCTATCCGAGGTGGCAACTAAGACGGTCTCCTACTCTAACACTCTGTCGTACTAGTAGCCGATGACGAATTAAAAAGAGATACTTCACAAGGGCCAACGGCAGTTCTTATATAATCGTGTATCCCTATAAAAAGCGTGTTACATGTGTGATGTAACGCCATCCAAAATGAATAACCCAACTATTATTACGAACAAATCTGCAAATCGAATAGCAATGTTCTTCAGAATTAGTCCTGTTTATTCTTGGATTGGATTCACATCCCATGTAAACTTGATGTAAGGGTTTGGCAATTTAGAGACCAAGAGAGTATGGAAAAGGACAAAGAGAGAACAAAATAAATTCAAAACAATGAAACTATGGGAACACGGCTAGACGATGTTTTAAAGATGAAGAGATGGTTTAAGTTACCGAGATATTTAACTGCAACACTAAATGTTTGGTTTCATGTGTGTATAACAAAATAGAGATTGTCTCTCTAATCCATTTTTGCAATCGGCACTTACTATCGTTTCAATTGAAGGATCTAGTATCTTCAATAGGAATGGATATATTACGTTTTACCGACAATCGAGCACCACACCTTCTAGATTTAGCTATTGTCTCGTATCCGTCTCTAGTTCTTTTATTTGATCAATTGCCTTTTGATGTCTCTGATCATGATCTACCCTACTGTACGTATGATGTAAATTTGTGCAAAACTACTACTGAGGATACTTTCACTCAACGCCCTTCAAACCGCGACTTGCTCAGCCCCCTGGGAGCTATGCCATCTTTGTTCGAATGCAAATGAAGTAGTTAAAACATTTCACCTTATTTCATTTAAATTTTTGAATAATGTGTGCCAACCAAATCCTTTAAAATACTTAATAGAGTATGCCAATGGTACACATCTGAAGTCGATAATTCAATTAAAATAGGAACAAATTATACAGGAAATGGAGCGTAAACCAATTACGGCGCGTAATTTGTCAAACTGCTACTTCTAATAATCAGATTTAAGTACTATACTTCCCTCGCCGCAAAAAATCTCTGGAACAACTTATATTTTCTAATATAGTCCCCTTTCAACTCGACACACTTTTCCCAGTGGTGATGCAACTTTTTTAACCCCTCTGCGGCAGCGATGACTTCCGAGTTCGACCTGTGCTTCTTTCCGGCGAGCGATCTTTTAAGGTTTGGGAAGAAAAATAAGTCACAGGTAGTCAGATCCGGAGAATACGGAGGACGAGGAAGCTACTCGTACTGCAATTCGACCAATTTGGCTCTGGCTACTACGTAGGTGTGAGCCGGTGCGTTATCATGGTTGAAGAGCACTACCTTCTTTTCCAAATGTGGTTGTTTTTTCTTCAAATCGGCATTGAATCGGCTGAATAAATCGACGTAGTTTGCACCTGTGATTGTTTTTGCCTTCTCCAAGTAGCCAACGTGGATCAGACCTCAAGCGTCCCAAAAAACGGTGGCCATCACCTTTCCTATCTTTGGAGCACGTTCACCGGGTAGAACCCATTGTTTCGATTATTCTTTAGTCTCTGGTGTGTACCAATGAATCCATGTCTCATCGTCGGCCATGAAATGACGCAAAAACTCTTCCGAATTTCGATTGAACAGGGCCAACCACGTCCTTGAAGTAGTCTCAGGATTGCGCTTGTTCTCTCGGTGTAAGCAAACGCAGCACCAATCGCACTGACAGCTTTCTCATGCCCAAAATCTCCTGCAGGATATGGTCAATGCGTTCAGTTGAGATGCCTGTTATCTCAGCCAACTCGCGAATTTTCACTCGGCGGTTCGCCAATTAGAGATCATATATTTTGTCCACGGTTTTTTCTGTGGTAACCATTTTTGGGACACCTGGGCGCGGTTCATCTAAAACGGACGTTCGGCCACGGCGCAACTCTGCGAACCAATGCATGGTAAATAGTTGTACAGGAAGGTGAATAGGACCCATACACACTATCGAGAATAGGCCTGATTTCATCTCAGGTTTTGCCACTCAAAAACAAGAATCGGTTGCAAAAAAACACTAATACGATGTTTTGAAATTTGAAAACAAAACTAAGCGTCACCAAATTTTGACGGGCTGGCTAAAAGAGGTTAAACTTAATGATGGTGTACTCAGTAGTGCCACCTATCTTCCAATCCGGACACTCATCAAACAACCCTCGTATTTCTCACCTCACTCTTTTAACTAATTGGTGTATAGTAACTTCCACTTTCCCCTAAGTCTGGAAAGCTGCATAGGTTTTACCAATCGCAAAAAAAGGGAATCTAACATCAAATGCTGATTTTAGACCCATTAGCATTCTTCCATGCGATAAACAATCGGGTTTTAGAGTTAATCACAGCTGCTCTACTACTATGGTTAACTTACGTTAGGAGTTGAGACAGGATTTTGATAAGGGATTTGTTTCGCTTCAGTGTGAATTAAATTTTTTAAAGCGTTCGATTAGGTTAACCATTCTATCTTGTGTCGGAAGCTTAAAACTCAGTTCGGCTTAGGACAGGGCGGTAAAACTAATCTCTCCCTTACATTTCAAAAAGTATTTTCTGATGTACGTGTCCCTTGCTATTCTGCATATTTATAAATGATTTCACATCTATGTGCAATCAGGCTTCTGACCACTTATATAGAGATGATATATGTGACGATACGTGTGTAAGCTCTTTTCTCTTATGAATGACGATCTTAAACTCATTCAAACTTGGTCTGAAGCTAATGGATTATAACTAAGTCTGAAGTAATTCCAATATCTAAGACCAAATTAAATTTAAACTAACATCTACCTTAACAATAAAAAAAATTGAAGTTGCAGATACTATCACTAGCCTTGCCTATGTATTAAATTGTAACTTATCTGGATATAATCGTACTAATAGGGTCATCAGCTGTATACATATACGGATGCCTTTTCTGGTTCATTGCTTCTTTTATTACACTGTGCTAATCTTGTCTTTAATAGCGTACTCTGAAGTTGTTTATTGATTATTTGTTGATGCCCTATTTCATAGTCAATTTCAAATGGTCCTCAACGATCATATATCTGGTTATGTGAGAGCTTTCTTACGCTGTTATCTCGAAGAATACATCTGCCCAAGAAATTGTATTTTTCTACATAAAGTTATTTACAGTCAGCACGCATCTTAATTGTATAACAGTTTATGTTTAACTCAGTCTCACAGAGTTCTAAATTTAATCTCCCTTAACTCCTTCCGCCGTTTTTTCGTTCATGCCGTAAGATTATGAAACTTATTACCAATCCAAATTAAACCTAATAAAAATCCGTCAAAATTAAAAGTGCAATCCTCCTTTCTTTCTCTACTAATACACTCCAAACATAACCCCACTTCCTACTTCTTAACTACTTGGATTCTGAAAGCCATTTTTCCCCTCAATATCCTGCATCCTTCACCTTTTTATGTGCAAATCTTTAATTAAAATGAAATGAGAAAAAAACGGTTTCATATTATTTTAGAAGCTCTGAGGACTGGATACCTAACAGATCTTTCGATACCTATGCAACAGAAACAAAGGAACTGTTTCTAAAAAAAAAAACAGATGGCTTTACATGTCAGTGTGTGTTCACAAGGTCCTGTTTCACAAAAACGAAATAATTGCTACTTGTATTCTTCCAATTGGTTAACTTTCAAAAGAAGCGCAGGAGGCTAGGAATGAAGACAACAGAAGATATCGTGAGCTTTTTATCAGAAAAAATTCGCGGGTGGACACGATAAAGGATTTTCTAAATTGACGTTTAATATCGTCAGATGATTTCATTTTTAGCAAGTCCGAGGATCATTTCAAAATGTAAAAAGAGTTTGTTTGAACATGAAGTCCTGTAGCTTTTAGATATGTGTTAGTATACCAACATAAAAAACCAAGTACTTCGTAGGCTCTTTTCTCTAAAAAAAAAATATACAGTTATGTGAATATTGTTGATTAAAATAAACTTTAATTTGACAGCACTATAAATTAAATTTCGCTAGATGAGCGAATTCTCACACTGAGTGACGGTTTGATGTTGTTCGTTATCACCGTTTAACATTCTCAGAACCGATTGAAGTTTATCTCTGAGGTCCCCTTCTTCATCCTTGCAGATATTTTAAATGAAGATATTCATTTTGAAGGATCAGATTCTACCGAATTTATACCTGATTATGTTTCTGAATTGAATATACTGGTTCTGATGCTATAGGTGAGGAATGCTAATCCTTAGACAATGAACCCACTGCTGCCGTTGATGCTTTATAGAACGTATAGACTCCTGTTACCGGAAGGATACTGAAGAAATTTACATTTATAGGACAGCCATCTACAGCAGGCATACACAATCGGGATCCTAGGTCAATCAAACCAACCGACCTATTTAGTTTGATAGTCACGGACGAAGTTTTGGAGTTGATTGCATTCCAAACCAATTTGAATGTCAGTCAATTATTGGCAAATTCAACCATAACTCGCAGATCTCGAACATAAAAATGGCAAACACAAATGTCGCAGAGATAAGAAACTTTTTTGCCATAGTTATGTATAGGGTGATTCATCGTAAAGTTTGATTTATAATGTAAAATAAAATACATAAAGTTGAAAGCAAATTTAAAGCTTTTATTACCAGTTAAAAGAACAATTCATGACATTTATTTCTTAGGAATGATATTATGTAAATATTGGCCACAACTACGTCTGAAGTGGTCCATTCGGAAGACTTAATTTTGGGCGACTCGTTCGAGCATAGCGACTGATATCTCGCGGATAACATGAGTAATGTGTTTCCAAAGCGTCAATCGTAGCTGCCTTATACTTGAAGACCTGACACTTTACATATCCTTAGAGAAAATAGTCCAAAGGTGTGATATCATATGATCTAGGCGGCCAATTTACCGTAGCAAAACGTAAAATTAAGTGCTCGCCAAAATGATTTCTTAACAAGTCCATTGTTTCACGCGCTGTATGGCTCGTACCACCGTCTTGTTGAAACCAGAGCTCACCGAGACATGGAGAAGCACATAGTCTGTTAACATGGAGCGATAATGGTTACCATTGATGGTAACATTTTGATTTGCCTAATTTTTGAAGAAATATGGAAATAATGATTCCACCATCTCATGAACCACACCACACCGTTGTTAGATGTTATGGCAGCTCTTGGTACTCTTCGGGTTGCTTATCGGCCCAAATACGACAATTTTATTTATCAACGTATCCATTGAGCCAGAAATGGGCTTCATCACCGAACAAAAATTCACGATAAAACACCGGATTTTCATTGGGTTTTTCTAGAGCCCACTCACTGAAAATATGGCGCCTGGTTTCAATTCTTGCACAAGTTGAATATTGTAAGATAGTAGGCCTAGATCCTCACGTAAAATACGCCAAGTTGTTGAATACGCCAAACCAAGCTGCTGAGAACCACGACGAATCGATTCGTCACGGTATTCGCGTACACTCTCAGCTACAGCTGCTATAGTCTCGTCACTACGTGCTGAATGTGGTCTAACCGTTCGAGTATCATCCACTAATGTAAAGTGGGACTCAAGTTTTTGAATGGTGTTGGCAATATTGGTTTCAGTAGGTCAATTATGCGCACCGTACGTTATTCGGGTCGCACGAAAAACATTTCTCACAGAACGCTGATTTTTGTTATACAGCTGAACAATTTGGAGAGGCTGTTGTAGTGTGAGTATTTTCATGTTAAATTGTCAAATGATACTGAACAAAAATGATGAAGTAGTTTGATAGGAGTCATACGTGATCTGTCAAAAAAAGCCTGTTGAAAATCAAACCTCACGATGAATCACCTCTTATTTCGCTTTTAAAAATTAAGGAAATGTTGTTCATATGTTGTACTATAACGTCACAATCAATTAAATAAATTTTTTTACCTGTAGCGTCAAAAATAATTCTTAAAAAATTGACCTACTAAATTGGACTACTGCCACCGTGACCAAAATTCATAGTCTAATTGCAAAAAAACAATTTACAAACAAGTCTGCTGGTCCGGACGGTATAATTACATATTACTGCCCACGCTAGAGCATATCAAAAGGAGCTGTGTAGAACTGATCCATATTCCACTGTCATGGAGATAAGTCAATGAAGGCCGGAAAATGCTCACATGCTGTTCCAAAGGACCTCAGACTTATAAGTCTATCATCTCTCCTTTTGAAAACTCCATATATCCATATTCGAGCTTAAATTGATTCAAGACTTTTGTCAACTGTCTACTGTATAAGAAAGTCGGTGTAAACGGCTTTGCATTCACTGAAGCCACATCGAACGATCCCTACAATATATAGAGTAAACAATGGTTGCTTTCCTGGCCATAGAGACGCTTTTAACAACGTCAACACATTCGCAATCACGACTGCGCTGTCAGATCTGCAGGTAGACGACTCACTTGGGGAGTTGATCTGTTTTTAGCATAGAGGATAATCAACTCTGAACTGGCTGGGGCTTCTGCAAAAGGATATGTTAGCAGAGGTACGCCGCAAGGCGGTGTCCATTCTCAATTTCTCTGAAACTTAGTGGTGAAGGAACAACTGATGCACCTGGAAGCGGGTGGTAGCAAGGTAATTGCCTCAAAGAGATATCGATTACATCATAGCTGAACTTTGGTTTGACAAAGAATTTCATGTAAACTTCTCCTCTAGATCCTACTGTGAGGAAGATGCTTGAATTATAAGTCTATCCACTTCTATACAGATGGATCTAAAACCGATAGCGGGGTTGGTGGCGGTTTTTTCTCAGATAAGCTAAACCTAAGCCTCTCATTGATGAAAGAAGTTCTGTCCTGGATGAAGAAAAACGTGATATTTGCAAAGGATATTCACATTTTTTCAAAAAGTCAGGCCGTTATTAAGTACCTGGAGTCAATCTCATAAAATTTTATAACCACCCTTGCATGCCGATCAAGGTACATGGTGCCCGTCCACAGAGACATTCTAGAGAATTGTAGGGCCAATGAACTCGCCAAAATTGGAACTACTCTACTTATTCTACCGGAAAAGGGTGGCATAGGTATACCATTCAGTACGTGCAAATCAATATTAATAAAGGAACAGATGATGGCGGTTCCAGAAGTACCCGACCCAACAAAGAAAACACAAAAATTTTATTTTTCAACATAATCGCCTTTCAGCTCTATACACTTTTCCCAGCGATGTTCATAAAGTTCGATACCATTTTTATAAGAAGAACTGTCTTGCTCCTCAAAATAGCCAATAACTGCCGACATCACTTCTTCATCGTTGGAAAATCCTTGATCACTGAGCCATTTTTTCAAGTTTGGGAACAGAAAATAATCCTAAATTTGGCGAATAGGGTACATGAGGTAGCAATTCAAACTTTAATTCATTAATTTTGACCATTGCAATAACGGGTTTTTGAGCTGATGCATTGTTTTGATGAAAAAACACTTTCTTCTTAGCCAAATGCGGCCG
The DNA here is from genome assembly GCA_907269105.1 of Volucella inanis. NCBI lineage: Eukaryota > Metazoa > Arthropoda > Insecta > Diptera > Syrphidae > Volucella > Volucella inanis. The sequence goes on from OU026154.1 coordinate 93,439,441, forward strand.
TTTTTGCTAGATTTTTTCGCTCAAACGATGTCATAAGTTCGCATAATACTAGCCGTTGATAGTTTTTCCTTTTTCAAGATAGTCAATGAAAATTAACCCACACGCATCCCAAAAAATCGACGCCATGACCTTGCTTGCAGATGAAACGGTCTTCGCCTTCTTTAGAGCCGGTTCTCTCTTTTGAATCCATTGTTTTGATTGTTCTTTTGTCTCGGGTGTAAAGTGATAGACCGAAGTTTCATCCATGGCTATGAAACGGCGCTAAACACTCAATTGAAACATCTTCAAGACACTGTTTTTGCACACAGCTTTCTTATGTTTAAATTTTCAAATAATATGCGATGTACCGCACTTTTTGAAATGCCTACAATGTCTTTTAGCTCGCGCATTTTCAGTCGACGATCATCCAGTATCGATTTGTGGATTTTCTTCACCATTTCTGGAGTTGTCACCTCAGTTGGTCAACCGAGATGCTCGTCTTGGCATCTCGTACGGCCTCGTTTAAACTCAGCAACCCAAAATTTTACTGTTGTAAACGAAGAAGCAGACTCACGCAGAGTAGAATCCAGTTCAGGTTTTATATTGGTTGGGCTGAGGCCTTTCAAATAAAAGCATTGTATCACATATCGAAGACCAATTTTCAACAAATACTAAACAACGTGGCGCTTTTAAACTTGAAACATATGCTTTATAGACTGCACACTTTCAAATACAGTGATATTTTCAAACAACTACCGCCATGTCTTGGTCAGGCCGGATACATCTGGGACCGTCCTCGTACCGTTGGACCAACATGTCTAGCGACCAAACAGATCTGGGTAAAGCTGAATCCTAATCGCTCTAAGAGTCTGATTCTTTTTAACAGGAAACATCTCAGTGCCAACATAGGTGTCATCACTGGATACTGCCTTATAGGCAAATGCAAGAAGGCTTGGCGCCTTTACAAACGATTTATGTAGAAGCTGCATAGACGTTGAGGAAGAGGAGGCAATCCTACATCTTCTCTGTAACTCTCTCCCAGAGAAAAAAACTCCACTTAGGAGCTTTTTTCTACAATGAAAGCTTAAATTGGTTCCATGAGTGAGAGGATCATAGATTCTCGTGGCCAATAGGCCTAAGTGGGTTGTGATATCGAAAAAATATCCTTCAAACAAATCACCAAAGCATGTGAACCACCAGTGGAACACGCGGCCTCATGTTAATATTGTATAAGAGTTAGTTTACTGTATTGTATTACATATATTACCGCTATAACTCATTAACAGGCTTCAACTCAATTCATACTTGTTCATCCGTTCAATTCTTTCAAAACTACGACTACCATTATGTTATCTCTATCACATCAGCGTCCGCTGCTTCTACGAAACATTTAGAAGTTAGATGTGGCTGCAATGGGTACATTTTTCTAGCATTTTTAAAGTTTAAACAAACAATTCCTCTTAATTTAAAATTATTACAACGATGAGGATGAATCCTACCAAAACCTTTCTTTCATATGGAATTCTGCCTAAATAGCTTTTACGTTTGCCGTGGCTGATTTTATGCCTTCTTTGCTGTGAAGGGATATCCCGCAGTTACACATGGCTGGCTTCGAATCTGCAATATTTTTAATTTTTTTTTTTTTTTTTTTTTTCTTTCTTCAAAGTTGATAAAGTTGGCCGTAGAGGAAAACTTTTTATCCGATTACCGGAAAAATTATGAAGAAGATTACAATTTGGAACTATGATGTGGGGATTCGATACGTTTTCCATTTAATTTTGGCTCGCGTCAATAAACATATTTTCCAACTTGTTGCTTATTTTGTGTAAAACGGTTGAGTGTGTGTTTGTATTTAAGAGTAAAACTGCGTAATCCAATAAATTAAGGATTAAATAAAATATAATTTATCCTGCTCCCATAAATGGCAATAACTGTGAAGGTTATTTGTTAGGCTTGGCTCCACGGTAATTTCGATTTCAATTATTCTGTGGGCTCCGGTGGATTCTTGTGAATTTCTCGATTTCACGATTTTTCGCAGAGAGTCAGTAAGAGAGTGGGTAAAGTGCTACATCTCTTCGAATTCACATTGGCTTGTGGTTTTCGTCACTAACCTTGAGGGCATCCAACAAAGGGAAAGACCAATATAAACATTTGTCTGGCTGTGTTGTTTCAATATAGCCAGTCGATGTTGAGTTTGTTCGAACCATTGAGACATTTTTAGAAATATGTTAGGTGAATTGTTGAATAATTTAGTGACTCGTATTGGATCGAGGTCATGGCCATGAGTCATTAAACGTGCTGCATAATTTACATGAATCCATTTTTAAACGGCTCGTCCTAGATTGGTTCTGTGACCTAAGGCCATGAAATTTTCTGATATTTTCCAGAAGGGTGGGTGTCAAAGTGGAATTAAACGTGCAGAGGCTTTAAGTTCATTGTTTAAAATTAAGGAAACCACCACTGGATTTGTTGGTTTTAAATTCGCTTTTTTTGTTCGACTATTCAGATCGAGGAAATATTCATTTGATTTCAAGAAATATCTAACTCCGAAATATTTTCTATCTCTTCCACGATATTTGTTTCAATTTGATTTTTTTGGAAGTTCTTGGTTCATTTTGTTTTATTGTAGATAAAAAATCGTCCTTCCCCAGCATAAGCTAAATTCACATCAGCGCATTAGCGTGATCCTGACAAAATATGGATCGGACGTTTCGGCGAAAGAATTCCTATAATGAAGTGAAAAGAAACTTATGTAGGGACCACTTATGTACGGACCACTTATGTAAGGACCACATATGTAGGGTTCACTGGCGGATCTATCTGATGTAGGTAATTTTAGTTACAATCGGTATATTCAATTATTTACTTGCAATAGATATAGCATTACAGATTTAAAATCGTAAGAGCATTTTCAAGTCTGGTTTGGGTTATTAGTTTTATTAATTACTAGCTGGCCCATGCTCGCCTTGCTTCGCAAAGTTCTACGAAAACTTTTGTTGGTTAAAATATTGAAAAAAAAAAATGAAATATACTTATCGGATCCAAAATAATGAATTTCCAATTTTATTGTCCGTAGGAAGAAGCAAACACTGATTTTTCTTTGAGCCCACTCTCGACAAGGCAACATAAAGCTGACCATGGGAAAAAATATTGCCCCTGAGATCCACCCCAATAAATTTGAATAACTGCCCCCTGAGCTTTATTAATCTTCATGCTGAAGCAAGGCTTAATGGGAAACTGCAACCATCTAAACTGAAAAGGGAGATCCGTTGGTATCATTGGCATTCTAGGAATAGGGGCATCTTTCCCTGCTGCGGGTCCAGTAGGAAAGAATTAGAGCTGTAATGATGTTTTTGTTTAGCTTCTTGACTTGAAGTCGTGTGCCATTGCAAAGGCTTGGGGGACTCAGATTTCTTATTGGTATAATTGGTACGGATCAAGACCTGCTAGGTTAAGTGAATTGAGAATAAATAAACGATCGCATGATCGCGGTGGCCAAGATGACACAGTCGCCAAATTTCTCCTTCACAACTTCGAGCGTTGAGTCGCTTGTGTGACATGTAGCGCCGTCTTGTTGCAACTACAGCTTGGATATATGGGTGCTGTTGAGCTCTGACCACAGAAAATCAGTTAACAGAATTCTATACCTGAGACCATTGACGGTAATGGTGTCAGCATCCTAAGACGGATGCTGGCCCAAATCCAACCGCAAAATATGCGGGGCTGACTCTCTGGTGATGCCTAATTCATCTTATCGGCGCTGAATTGTCATTTCTGGGTCTTCTCCGATACTGCCCTGATGGCTAAAGATCCAAGAGAGTGTACTCATGCTCAAACTTTTCCACGGTGCGATGAGTTGCCTGCACATTGAAGCCAGGATGCCTACCGATCTCACGACGAATTTCACGTTACGTATTTACAACGGAGCCTGAAGCATACGACGATGCATGATGAAATAGCAAACCTAACTGAATATTTTTCCAGCTGAATGTCAACAGCTGCTGTAACATAACAATTCGAAAAACTATCATTGCTATCTAGTATCTAATCATCCGTTATTTTCTTGTGATGAATTGTGTGTTTTTATTATTTTATTTACTTTTTTATTTTCTACTGCCAAATTACTGTCAGTTATCATTTTATATTTATTAGCTGCTACAATTATAGCTTTTTATAAAATAGATATTGTATAGGGTTTTCTAATAATGACTTGACAACTTTTTTTTTTTAAATAAAAGGCAAACCATTTGAGATATTTCAAAAACTTTATTATTGGCTTGAAGTACAATCAAAACATTTATGAATGGAACTCGACTTCGTTCATATGGCCACCGCGGGCACGTTTGCAGCGATCGATTCGTTGGACCCAATTTTCAACGATTCGGCCACACAACGTGTTGGTATAAGCCAATGACTTAACGAAGCCCTACAGAAAATAGTCAAGCGGAGTTAAATCGCACGAACGAGGCGGCCAATCGACTGGCCCATGTCTTGAGATAACACGATCACAATACTTACTCTTCAACAAATCGATTGTAGCGTGTGCTGTGTGGCTTGTGGCACCATCCTGCTGAAACCACATGTCGTCCAAGTCCATATCTTCCAATTCGGGCCAAAAATAATCGGTGATCACGAAAAAATATAGCCCAATAACGCCGCCCGCATGCAAACCGCAACAAAAAGTTATTTTTTGTAGATGAAGTGGTGATTCATGGAGCACATGTGGGTTTTCACTCCATCAATAACGCATATTTTGCTTATTGACGAATCCGTTGACTCAAAAATGAGCTTCGTCACTGAATGTGATTTTGCAATGAAATCCATCATCTTGGCGCATCTTCTCCAGAACCCAATCGGAGAACGTACGTCGCTTCAAATGGTCCATCGGCTTCAATTCTTGAGTCAGCTTGATCTTGTATGGGTGTAAACCAAGATCCTTACGCAAAATACGCCATAATGTGGTCTGAGCTATGCCCAATTCTTGAGAACGCCGTGGAATTGACTGATTTGGATCGTTTGCTACGGACGTCTGAATGACAGCTATATTTTCGACACTTCGGCCAACTTGATGCCTCACTGATACGGCAACATCACGTAAAGAATTTGTAGACTCAAATTTTTGAACTAAACTTGTTATTGCCTGTCTACTAGGTCGAGAATTACGACCGAAAATTGGGGTTAACGCTCTTAAACTTGCAGTCACCGACTCCGAATATCTGTAGAAAATTTTTATAATTTGCAGACGTTGCTCGTTAGTGTACTTCATCATGATGGAAGTGTTAAGTTAACTGAATAAATTGACAGTGACAGTTTGATAATTAGTGAAAGAGTGCGTTCACAAATTAAATTCAAAGTTGTCAAGTCCCTATTGGAAAAATCTATACAAATCTAAAGCGATGCTTTTCTTTTTTGGTTTTAAGTCTTTTGCATAAAAATCTGAGCGGAAAAGCCTCTACCACAGAGTTTTTATTATCCCCTGAAACAGAATATTTACTGGGCCTCAACTAACAAGTCTCTCCTGTTAGTCCGGTCTTTAGCTAACTGCCCCTGTTTGTAAACTTCAAGTTAGTTAAGGCTTGTTCTACTTATGCGTGCCACCTAAGTTAAGATCTCCCTCTATGTATTGTCGCATCAAGTAAGATTTAAAGACTGTGCCGGGCGGAACATTGATGCACCTTCGCTTAATATATCCCCTAGCCATCTCAGCTGGTTGATGTACAGGTGACAGCTGACCAGGTCGATGTCGCTGTACAGCTCGTGTAGTTCGTCATTGAATCTTCTCTTCCAAAGGATTTTTCTCCCGAAACGGCGGACGATATCTTCATCCGCTTTCTATGGAATGGTTAAGTTCTTATATAGAATCTGCTTACTTTTGCGGGAAAGAGTTTTTTATTAGTCTCAAGAAACAGCGATTATTAAGAGTGATTCTTCATTCATTTCTGCTGAGATTCTGTTGACAGATTTAATAGCAGAGCCAAGGTAAACAAGTTCTTTTACTGCCTTGAAATTAAAGCAGTCGCCTTTTACGTCCTGTCCAATTCGTTGAAATTCGTTACCCTCAATTACCACTTAACCCACTTTGGCAGCTTCCATCTCAGTAACGAACGAACATAAAAATTATTTCGATAACACCGTCCTACGCTAGTAGTTGCACAGACATTTGAAAGTTTGTGCCTCTGTTCATATATGAATTCCATATAACATTTCAAGTACGATGCTAAAAAAGTCACATGATAGCATGTCACCTTGTTTATCATCTATTTTTGCCATCAAAGGTCTCGGCTATGCCACTAACGACCTTAATTGAGCAACGAGCGTGGATGAGTTTGCCAGTAATGTCAACATTGAACATGACTCCATATAGCTCGTCCTTACAAATGCTGTTATATGCGGCTCTAATATATGTTATATGCGATTTTGACTTCTTGAGTTTTATTTCAAGATCTTGCGGAGTGTTAATATTCCATCGATTGAGGACTTTCCTGGTCTGAAAGAGCACTGATAGGGACCAATAGGTCCTAGGGGGGTCTCCGTTTTTTAGATAGATCAAACGATGCTGAAATTCGATTCATCAGGCATACCCTCTTTTGATCAGATCTGAAAAATAAATTGGTATATGCTCTACACAAATTCGTTTCCAGCAGCTTTGAATACCTCGAGCGGTAAGCCTTCAGGTCTAGCTACTTTGGTCGATTTCAGCTTAGATATTGCTATTTCAACATCGTATTGTTCAGGCGGAAGGAATTTTTGGTTGAATCATTAAGATCTATTCTAACTGATGGCGTGATTTAGGGCTACTTCGCCATTTTGCAGTCTCCAGACAAAGTTTTTCAGCGGCGACCGTGATTCCACTACAAAAGTGAGTGTGTTCGCACTTCATTTCTATGAATTATACTTAGAGTCCAATCATAGACCTGCATTTTCATGATGGTAGATCTGACATATACTGTCAAGTTCTGGTTACTTCGAATAATTTGCTTGGTTTTGGTCCAATGCTAGCCTTTATCTGCGTATTGCTTTTGTTTAGGGGTGGAGGTTGTCGCAAGTTTATAGATATTGTCCTCCAACATTAACCACATTGCAAGTTTAAGAACAACAAATTACTCAATACTACAGGGTGACTGACTCGAACTGCAACTTTTTAAAATGCTATAATTTTTTTATTTTTTGATAATTTTTATTGTGCCCAAGCAAAAAATGTTGGAAAATACATTAACTTTCAAATTGTATCAGTAGTTTTCAATATGTCTACCTTTGGCGCAAATAATGGCCTTTAGACGGCCGAAGAAATCATCGCACGCTACACGCAAGTGGCTCTGCGGTATTTTGGCTCATTCCCGGCGAAGTGCTTGTTTAAGTCTTTGGTATTTTTTAGTGTCAACCTTCGCCTTCAAAATACCCCAGACAGAGAAATCCAACGGATTTTCATCCGGAGAATTCGCAATCCATTGTGTCGAAGAAATGAAGTGTGGAACATTGTTTTTTATCCAATTTTGGTTGACGTGCGCTTTGTGACGGTGCCGAGTCTTGTTGAAATTTCCACGGTCTCCAACTGAAATGATTATTTGCCCAAGGCTTCAATACTGCCTTTAAGACAGTTTCACGTTATACGATCGCATTAATTTTGATGCCACGGTCCAAAAATACAAGCGGAGAGCGACCATTGGCGGTTATGGCGGTCCAAACCATCACCGTCGGTGCTGCCTGATTTCTGGTGGCCGTCCGAAGGTGTAAAGTTTCGAAGGACCTCTTTGGCAAGTAAACTCGGTCATTTTGTTTGTTGACATATTGCTCTATAACAAATAGGAACTCATCGGAAAAAAACCAAATTCGGCAACTCACTACTTTCGTGCAAGCGTAGCAACTCTTTCGCTCTTTCGGCTCTAACTTTTTTCTGTTACGGTGTAAGATCATGTGTTTTTTGGAACTTCAATGGCTTGAGCCCAAGCACATTTTTCATCGTTCCGTTCCAACGATATGTTGAGCTCACGAGCCATTTTTCTTCCACTTCGACGCGGATATCGCTCAATTCGAGCCTTCACTTTCCGAACCATTTTTGCCGAGGTTGCTGTTTTTTTTATGACCACCTTAATGGCGTTTTGCAACGCTGCCAGTATCACGGTAACGAGCTATGGTTCGAGACACAAATGATTTATTCACTTTGAGGTGCTGGAGGGCTCTAACGATAGCTAGAGTAAGTTTTCCAGCCAAATATAAAGCAATCACACTATCACGCTTGAAATTAATCTCTTATTTAAGACTTGTAAATAATAATGTGTCAAAATTTGAGCTCACAGTAATGAACGGTTTGAAAATTATAATAGTCTGAAGTTGGTTGCAGTTCGAGTCAACCAGGGTGTATATTCGATTTAGAGAGAATCACAAACCTTATCGAATATCCAACTTAAACGAGTCAGATTTTAATTTTAAGAAGTTAGACAAAAGTGGAAACGAGAAATTATATATGTGTTGTATGTGTTGTAGAGCCCATCCACGCAAGCAGTATAGAACAGACCTATATACTGCCTTAATGGTTAGGACCATAAAAGCCAGCTTGATATTAACATACAATGGGGTCTTCCATTTAAAATAGCACACTGGCTAAATGATGATGATCTATTCTGGTAGCCTGAACCTAGATAGATCAAACCTTGTGAAGCAATGCCATAAATTTCTTTATTTTTTAGATAGCCGATAAATAACTGATTGCCATGTGCCAAGCCAAAAAAGGTTTTAGCTCACTGACATCAGTCAGGTAGAGTTTACTCTAATTCTATCAAATAAATTGTTCACCCTCAAGCAGACAATAAAAGACGCCAAAAGCTTGTATGGTATTAATGTCGATTATTACGGTCAACCCTCTAGACTCTCAGTAAGTGAACTTAGCTTTCGCCTCAATATGAAAATAGTATCTGTCTTTTAGAGATGCCACCCCAGGGTTGAAACCTTTATCCAACCCTAATGCATCAAAATCCTTAGAAATCATTTCTGATCTAATCGTCAATAGATAGATTTTAGAATTGTTTAGAAACCGTTTTGGTCATCTTGGGAACAGAGTTTTTCCTTTCACACTTATAGAATCTCCACCATTATAAAATTGGGAAAGGCTTTTGATCCTGTTATCTAAAGTTTTGCTTCAAAATTTTTGTTTGTTCGTTGTAACTACCATCAAATTCACATTCATGAGTAATCCAGTAAAGAAAAGTTCGCTACACTGTTGCTATTGTAGTTACTAGTTAGATCAAGATAGGTATTGCTAAGTGAATAGTATCATCTCAAGGGTCTTATTAACCATTATTGTGTCTTCTGGATCAATTAACTATATGTGCATCCATTACCAAACCAGTAAGGATAACTACTTCGATGAGATGGCCTGCTCGATGAGAGCCAATGCAGCTTGGATAATATTATTGCAATCATACTTCAAAGTTTAAAAAAAAAAACTGTGATAAGGACTCTAATGTCTTTAATGTCAATAAGATAGAATGATGTCACAGACTACACCGGATTATTCCTTAAGCTGACTATCCAAATCTGAAAAACTCCTTTTAGCCTTCTTAAAGAAAATTTATTTAGAAATACAGTGCACTGGTTTAACAGACAGAGTCAAACACTTTCCGCTGGAAATATTGGTCCTAGCCCTTTGTTGACATAATGCGACAGCCTTCTAAATTCAACAGACCACAATCAATATCGTTACCGGTATGGACGCAATCAAATTAGACCCATAAAATAGGATAATAACGATTCAGATCGAAATTATATCGAAAACGATACATTTAGTGAAAATGAAACGAAGACCACATACTTACGAACAGGACACGCAAGGCATTCCCCTCAAAAATAAGAGCAAAAAAAAAAAAACCACCATCACCACGTGTTAACTATCCGGACTATAAACAAATCGTTTCAGTATAGAATACTGGGTCTTACATTTCATTGGTTTAGGTGCTACTACTGTGGTTTTTTTTCATAAATCAAAGCCCCACGCAGGGCACACAACTTGTCCTGAGAAAGTGCGAGCAGTGCAAATCATCCGCTATCACCCGAGAAGCAGAACCTGAAGCTACGAGTAAGACCTAAAGTAACCCAACAATTGAAATAAATCAGACCGGCTAAGGAAAGAAATCAAAAAGCCAACAGATTTCTGTCATTCATGCAATGGTATTTGGTATTGCTGCTTTCCCCCCAGTCGTTTTTTCATCGAACGCGGACTTATATTTTGTATAATTCCGTGCTCCGTTGTAGGGCTGCCATGCCCTCAAGAACAGAGAGAAAAAGAGAAATTAACAGAAAGCGAGTACCTCTGCACGCTAAGCAGCAGTGGTCCGCACAGAGTTCATTAAATTTATGTGAACACTCTGTAATCGGTTATAATGTAACAATGCCGAAGAGATCGGGCCCAAATCCTTTTCTACTGTTACTTACAAAGAGAACAGGGTGATTGGGAGGAAATTTTGGGTGGTAGCACTTTGGCGGGTGGCATAGGTTAAGAAAACGACTCAGAGCTCATATAATCGACAGGCGTGTAGGAATATCAAGGTTTCTCCTTCTGTGCCCACAGGAAGTCCATTGGCATTATTTTCGGTTTCATGTTTGCTTACGATAGTTTATCTATCATAGAATCTTGCGTTGAAATAAACTTTTGTTTTGCTTTGTGGATTCTAGGTTTCCTCTTTTTGTTACTTTTTCGAGTTTTCTCTTTGTTGGTTCTCGCTAAGTAAATTTATGGCAATGGTGGGCTCTAAATCGATATTTGGTCTACCATATTGTGGAATGGGTAAGAAATTTTCGCAGAGAAAGTCTGAAGGCGGCATTACTAATAGGCAGGATTTGCTATTTTAGGTAAAACCGACATTAAGAGGGGTTTTACCATGTAAACTTGATGAGTATTTATAGAGTTTTAACCTTCAAAATGCTTTGGTGTTCGGTCAAATCGATTAGATATCAAAGACATTAATGATTTGGTGTTGTGATGAATTATTATGGACAAAGAGTTCAGAGAAGGTGTATATGTTAGTGGGTTTTGAGAGCCACAGTCTTATCAAAATAGTGAATCATTTGTATAACAATTATTGGAAAAACATCTCATCTGAGTTCAGATTTTGAAATTTATGATTCAAAATACCATTCTAGGCCTAATTTTTTTTATACAAAACTGTACTCAAGTGACACTCCATAAAATGTCAGTCCAGTAGAATCCCATGATTGAAAAGCTCTATCCACTCAACCAATTACCAGAATGAAAAAGTTTCCTTATTAGGTTTGGTGGATACTTTGAGAGAACTAGAACTTCCTAAGCCTTATCAGACTTCCACGATCAACGGTATTTTTTTATATATTTTTCTTTTTTCTTCCAATGCACTTTGGTTCGTCTATAGCTTTGCGGAGAAATCTTCAGCGTCCAAACAGGACACTGTTCCGAACTCAAATAACTGAAAGGCAAACGTCCTTTGTGATAACGAGAAGTTGACTATTTCTTTTCTTTTTTCTTTTTAATTTACTTGTACTGGCACTGTCACATCATTTCCAAAAATACGCTTCCTCATTTCGTTGTATTCCACTGTCTCTTGATGATCCCTGGGATTACCTGACACTTTATGCAGTGTAAACTAATGTTCCCTTGCCCACAATTACAGCAAGTCAGCGTATGGAATCCAGAAGGACAAGTTGATGGTTTCTTCGGTGTCGTCGGCGCAGTTTTGTAAACGTTCGTTCTTTCTGTCCCAATTGTTCGATCAGGTTTAGTATAGGTTTGTTAGGTTTACTTGCTTGCTGATATTGTAGAGCCCCTATATCAAAGTCATCATTGTCTAAAAAGTCTTGTTCGTGCTAGTTTTCTCCGTAAAGATGCATCATCAATCTCAGTCACGTGGCGTTTATAACGTTAATCTCTAAAGGACACATACCTTTTCGCTCTTCTACACTCGTTACTACAGTCTTGGATACTCCGTATGGAGTAACCAGAAATTAGTGTAGCGACTTGGTCTTTAATAATGTATCGCAGTACCTATGTCAACCAGTTTCATTTCGTGTGATTAGTTAGTCATATGTATCGTCATCGCCCTTATGTCGGCGTCAAAATCGTCAAATGTCTCATGCAGCACCTGTTTCCTGTCCATTATGTACCTAAGAATTTCGTGGTCCCGTCGTTCGTCCTCAAATTTTCTGATCAGCTTAGCTTAAAGCTGAGCTGTTTGTTCTAGTACCTCTGTACCATTATTCGACAGGATCTGAAACCAGGTGATGGAACTAGGCTTGCAACTATTCAGGGGTTAGCCCATCTTTCTATTTAAGCGTTACTATCCTATAGACGTAATAAGGGTTAATCAGCAGCTAGTGTGGAAGTTTTCATTAAATAAAACACTGTAAAGTGGGATGCTCTCAAATAAAAAAAGTGGGATTCGTTTGTCGGATATTTATTTGACTTCAAAATAAAAAATAACAAAAAAAAAAAAAAAGATAACACACTATGGACTTCTCTTTTTAAGACAATTCAGAGGTAAGGCCAAGACATTCAACATAAATTTGAAATTAAACTTAAAATTTTTATTATCGGTTAAAAGTACAATTCATGCCATTTACTTTTTGAAAATGATATCATGTAAATGTTGGCCACGACTACGTCTGAGGTGGTGCATTCGGAAGGTCCAATTTTGGGCGAATTTTGGCTTCCAAATCATCAATAGTAGCTGGCTTATTCCTGAAGACCTGAGACTTTACATATCCCCAGAGAAAATAGTCCAAAGGTGTGATATCGCACGATCTAGGCGGCCAATTTACCGTAGCAAAACGTGAAATTAAGTGCTCACCAAAATCATATCTCAACAAGTCCATTGCTTCACGCGCTGTATGGCTCTTAGCGCCGTCTTGTTGAGACCAGAACACACCGAGACTACCATTGACGGTAACATTCTGATTTGCCTCATTTTTGAAGAAATATGGACCAATGATTCCACCAGTCCATAAACCACACCATAATGTTGTTTTTAATCGATGTAATGGTAGCTCTTGGTACTCTTCGGGTTGCTCATCAGCCCGAATACGGCAATTTTGTTTATTAACGTATCTATCGAGCCAAAAATGGGCTTCATCACTGAACAAAATTTCACGATAAAACATCGGATTTTATCCAAAGGTTTTTCCAAAACCCAATCACTGAAATTATGACGCAAATTTAAGTCGCCCGGCTACAATTCTTCCACAAGTTGAATTTTCTACGCTCTTAGGCTGAGATCCTCACGTAAAATACGCCAAGTTGTCAAATACGCCAAGCCAAACTGCTGAGAAGGACGACGATGAATCAATTAGTCACGGTCTTCTCGTACACTCTTCACTACGTACTGGATGTGGTATAACCGGTCGAGTATCATCCACTTATGTAAAGTGGCACTCAAATTTTTGAATGGTATTGTCAATAGTGGTTTCAGTATCGCACGAAAAACATTTCTCAACAAACGCTGATTTTCGTAACACAGCTGAACATTTTGCGGTGTGAGTCTTTCCATGATGACTTGCCAAACCATACTGAATAAAAATGACAAAGCAGTTTAGTAGGAGTCATACGTACTCTGTCAAAGGAAGCCTATTGAAAATCAAACCTCACGATGAATCACCCCTTATAAGATCAATCCTCCTAGGTAAGGCCTTGGAGTGATTGCTCTTAAACGTCCCCCTGAGTGAGTCTTCACGGACAATTACATAACTGCAAGAACCGATCTTTTTGGTTATTACATATATATGGACAATCACTTTTGGGGACAAATTTGGCCGTGATACACTTGGAAGCTTTATTCAAGATGTGAGTAGTGACCTTAATTCTGCTACCAATATCGACCATGGTTGTGGCCGTTTACTTTTGTCTATATATCTCTTGTTACGATCTTGTTGCTTTATTTGTGTTGTATAAGCATTCTTCAAAGTGTCAACCGATCTTCTCAAATGTGGAGTAATTAAGGGAAAAAAGTGTTCGGATTCTACAATCGTGATTCTACAAACGTAATTCTACAATCGTGATTGTACAATTGTAAAGTCAATGTAAGATAGATCAGTCTATTCATGTGACCACCACGGCTTCTGTTGAAAGCGATCATCTGAATGTAAAAATTATGGATGAGATTTTTGAAAAATAAGTAGGTCAATGGCCGCAATATCAGTTTGGATATTTTGTTTGAGATCCTGAACTGTCGCTGTATTATTAGCACAAACCTTATTCTTCTTCTTCCACAGGAAGAGGTCTAAATGTGTCAAATCTAATGACCTTGAAGGCCAATCAACTATTTCTCTAACCAAAATAATGCGATCTTCAAATTTCATATGTATAAATTTGATGACTGATGGCTTGTATAAGCGGTAGCACCCTCCTGTTAAACCTTGAGATCGTCCAGACCTAATTTATTCAATTTTAGAAATAATAGCTGGTCAACATGTTGCGGTAACGTTCTCCCGCCACCACCAACATTGTTCTTATCCACAAAACTAGTGATTCGTCTACGCTGCGTTGTCTGGTCGGGTTACACAGTTGCGTTGTCGAAAGCATCCTCGAGTGCGCCTTCAATTCTGCCTACTAGATTTTGAAACGCACTCTCACAGGAACTTCCGCGTTAGTATTCGTGTTGCATCCCCGACAAAGGATGCATTCGCAAGGCGGCTTTGCGCACATGGATCTCGACCATTCTCTCGATATTTTTCAGCATGAAACTCTTGGCGAGAGAGTAGTCCTCCTTTTCTATTTTCAGTACAAAGGCCACTTTTAGTGTTCGCCATGGATTCGGTATATATACCAGTCCCAGGCTAGCAGTGAAGATACTTTCTAGAGTTGCCAGCAGCTGGTCTATACCTAACATAACTGGGTAAATACCATCAGTGCCAGTCAACTTGAAGCCATTTAATGAAACAACGGCATGTTGAATTGCCTCATTTTTCACCACAACCGATGAGATATACCAGTTACGGCGTGTTGTGTTGTTCAGCTCACTACCAGCTTCATTGATAGGAGCTAGTTGTGAACTGGTTTTGATCAGGTTACCTGGGAAGTGAGACTCAATCATGAGACGGATAGTCTCTGCTTTCGACTCGTTTTTTTTTAATTTTTTTTTTATTTTATTCAATATAGTCTTCTTTAAGTTTGATACACTTATTCCAGCAATTTTTCAACTTCTTGGTCCCGTCCGAAAAGTAATTTTCTGGAAGGTCTGCAAAATACTCCTCCGTGGTGTCGATGATTTCCTTGCGTGAGCTGAATTTTTTATTGATGAGCCATCTTTTGAGGTTTGGGAAGAGATAATAGTCCGAGGGAGCCAAATCGGGCGAATACGGTGGATGCGACAGCAATTGGAGTCATAAGTCATTGATTTCAGCCGTGGTTGCTGCATAACAAATAAATTTTTTTCGCTTTACATGAGGCCGTTTTCAGCGATTTCGGCCTTCAATCGCTCCAATAATGCACAGTTATACTCGCTGTTGATGGTTTTTTCTTTTTCGAGGTTGTCCACGAAGAGTATGCCATGACAATTCCAGAAAACCGACGCCATAACCTTTGCGACACATCGAGCCTCCCTCGGCCGCTTCGGAGTACAAGTGCCGGCTTCAGTACATTGACGGGCACTTATTCTGTTCTCTGGAGTTCAACAGTTACCAATCGATGCCAAAAGTCCGCCCGATTCGACAACAGCAAGTCCAAACACTCTTTCGAAATGCTCTCGCTTTCGTGTTTTTGCGTTTTTGTGTGTGCGTTCAGTACTAATCTTTGTGGTATCTGCTAGCTCGGGCACCTTCACTTTCCGGTCAGCCAACACCATTTCATGTATTTTTTGTGACATTGTCCTCTGTAACCGCATCGGAGGGCCTGACGCTACGGACTTTATCGGTATTGGAGTTGCGGCCACCACCACCACTCTCGAAACCAATATTTGACGGTGTAATCTGACGGAGCATTAGCCCCATAATATTCATCCAACTTTTCTTTTGTTTCCTTCGCCGTTTTGCCTCTCAAAAAAATAATTTCTTATGAGACAACGAAAATCGTTTTTGTCCATACTCAACATGATGCCAAACACGTCAACAACAATCAGCTGTCAAAAACAAAACTAAAGACAGTATTGCACTGAAATTTGGCATGTTTACCTAAATATGAACGGACTTTAAGGCACCAAAACCTTTTTTGCAGTAGCAGTGCATTCTTGCGGTTAAGGAGGTTACTTTTCACACAAACTAGTAGGAATCGTCAGATTTTCTGAGTAGTTCCAGCCTGGTTGATCTTCCCCTTTTGAAGACTTTGACCAGCCTACTGGTTTCTCCGATAATTTCGATCTTTTCGCAAAAAGCTTTATAATTGACGCTCTTCGAAGTTCGGATAAGCCTCCTAAAATATGTTTGCTTTGATCCGCAAAGATTCCAATCTTCCTCCAACTAAGTCTTAAGTGACCTGTTTAGAAGATTTCTGGATTCTTTACAAAGACGCTACAGATCTGCGTTGTACAAGAGAGCAGAATTGCTTACTAGCTGAACATGCTATTTGCAATCACTTGGTGAGACTGCCGTTCATGTTTTGTTTTGATCTTAGGAGGAGCACCATTGTACTTGTCGAACTCCTTCCAAATTCGTGTCCAGTTGGTTTCCTGCGGATTCCCCTTCTTCAACAGGGTCGAGACCTTGCAACCGATTCTGAATTCGATGGTCTATCATGGAGATTTCCGATAGTACCTTCCAAGCAGTAATCTCCTTAGAATACCTATTGGATGAAATTAAGTTGATTACTTGCTGTGTTCCTCTCGTAACAGAAGTTGGTTAAGAGCCAATATTGTTGACAGCCAGATCAGACGATAGTATGAAATCCAGGAGATAATTACCTCTCACGTTGCATTTGCTACTTCCCCAAAAAGTGTTCGGAGCATTAGCATCGCTTGTTGCGGCTGGCGAAGTGTCCTTTACTTCGAGGTGCTTCCACGCAATCAGACAATAAATTCCAATAACTATTGCTGTCAGCTTGATATTTTGAAGCAGCTTGTGGAAGAAAAACTGCAAAAGTTGGCGAGCACGAAGGGCATTGTTTTTCATCACAACAACGCTAGAAGACACACAGCTTAAGTGACAAAACAAAAGCTGAAATCATTTGGCTGGGAGGCTATGCAGCACCCACCATACTCTCCAGACCTTGCGTCTCCTGACTACCATCTGTGCTGCTCCCTCCAAAACAATTTGGATGGTAGGGAATTCAACTCCGCAGATGAGATCAAAACATACCTGGAAAACTTTTTTACCCATAAGTCCACTGACTTTTACAAAAAAAACATTATGTCTCCTCCAGAACTTTGGAAGAAAGTAATAGACCATGATGGACAATATCTGTTGGATTAAATATAAGCTTTTATACCAAAATTGTGTCTGTTCAACTTTAATGCTACGAAAACCGCATAACTTACTGAACAACTCAATATATACATAAATACATATAAATATGTACAAGTTCGTACGTAATAGTTCGAAGAAACTATAACACCGATTGAGGAAAAATCAAATAGCTTCGTTGGGAGGTATGGTGAGATCTCCATATAATGACAGACTTAAACAGAACAGACTTTTCAATTTTATTATTAAACTGATAAATGGGGACGCAGGTTGACTCAGCTGAAAATGGTACAATTATTTAGGTAAGAGTCTATAGAATGCTTTCAAATAAGAAACTGTTCTACTGAACCTTCACAAATATTGATTTTTCAACCGTTTACTTAGAAAATCTATAACCGATTGTAGAATCAAAAAATAAAAATTTAAATAACGTTAAGGTTTCCTTCAGACATCCTGTAAAACATATTTAAATTTTCTAAATTATAATCAACTTGACTCAGAAAAGGTACAAGGCGCTTCGCTGTATGCACCAGAAATGTTTACATACGAGTAATGTAGCGACTTTAAAGGTGTTGCAACTGTTGCCATATATGTAAATATTTTTTTTTCCATTGTATGTATTTGTATTTTCCAATGTATGTATCATATTATCCAACTCCCATATTTTCAGAATACAAAGCCACTTAGTGTTTCAAACAATTTGAAAATTTTAATTGTGTACACCTCTACATCATTGTGCGGCATGCAATTAGCACCATACGGTACTTTATTCTGGATGCAATGACATCTAGTGAACTTCTTGATGATTGTCTTCTCTCCAACTTAAAGCCAACGCAATAAATAGTTACGCGGCTTGAGTTCTTCCAAGATCCTCTCGTATGATTTTAAAGATAGTCGATGTACAAAGAGTTCTCTCCAACACAAGCTTCCATAGTCGCGTTATTTACTTCCGAACGCACTATTCTAATCCGTTCTTGTAGGTGATTGGATATTCAGATAGTCGATGATGTCTTAAATTTTGGAAATTTCAACAAATTGAAATTGATGTTGTTGTGGCGTCAATCTCTTCAAGATGAAATGTCAAACTCAATGCAACAGCTGATCTTACATTTTATCCCCATTCAAAAGCCTGCTCTAAAGGAGTCCCGTAACAGGTCCACTCGCTAGAAGCTGACATTTGGAGACCA
Source organism: Volucella inanis (assembly GCA_907269105.1). Lineage (NCBI taxonomy): Eukaryota > Metazoa > Arthropoda > Insecta > Diptera > Syrphidae > Volucella > Volucella inanis. Next base: position 93,457,956 of record OU026154.1, read on the forward strand.
AGTCAAATACGCTTGTTTCCTGTACGAGGCTTGATATAAGGTCTTCAATTAGTGGTTATCCATTATCACCCTCATCTAGCTTTCGTTTCCCAATGGTTATGGACATGGTTCCTTTCCTTCTTGTAAGGGGGGATTCATCGTAAGGTTTGATTTTCAATAACTATAGTTTGGCAAGTCATCATGGAAAGACTCACACCACAACAGCGTCTCTATATTGTTTTCAGCATTCTGTGAGAAATGTTTTTCTTGCGGTTCGAGGAAATTACGGTGCGCATAATCGACCTACTGAAACCACTATTGCCAATATCATTCGCAAATTTGAGTCCCAGTTTACATAAGTGGATGATACTCAACCGATTAGATCACATCCAGCACGTAGTGAAGAGACTAATATATAGCAGCTGTAGCTGAGAGTATACGCGAAGACCGTGATGAATCGATTCGTTGTCGTTCTCAGCAGCTTGGCTTGGCGTATTTTGCGTGAGGATCTCGGCCTAAAAGCGTACAAAATTCAACTTGTGCAAGAATTGTATCCAGGCGACTTAAATTTGCATCATATTTTCAGTAATTGGGCTTTGGAAAAACTCAATGAAAATCCGTTGTATTATCGTGAAATTTTGTTCAGTGATGAGCCCATTTTTAGCTCGATGGATAGGTTAATAAACAAAATTACCGTATTCGGGCTGATGAGCAACCCGAAGAGTACCAAGAGGTACCATTACATCGATTAAAAACAACGGTATGGTGTGTTTTATGGGCTGGTGGAACCATTGGTCCATATTTCTTCAAAAATTAGGCAAATCAGAATGTTACCGTCAATGGTAACCGTTATCGCGCCATGTTGACGGACTATGTGCTTACTGAAATTCATGCACATGGCCTCGGTGTGCTCTGGTTTCAACAAGACGGCGCTACGAGCCTAACAGCGCGTGAAACAATGGACTTGTTGAGAAATAATTTTAGTGAGCACTTAATTTCACGTTTTGCTACAGTAAATTGGCCGCCTAGATCGTGCGATATCACACCTGTGTACTATTTTCTCTGGAGATATGTAAAATCTTAGGTCTAGTTAGCTATGATTGACTCTTTGGAAGCCAACATTACTCGTGTTATCCACGAGATACCAGTCGCTATTCTTGAACGAGTCGCCCAAAATTAGACCTTCGAATGGACTACCTTAGACGTAGTCATGGACAATATTTATATAACACCAGTTTTGAAAAATAAATGCCATAAATTGTTCTTTTAAACAGCCATAAAAATTATAAGTTTTCTTTCAAATTTATGTATTTTATTTAACATTATAAATCAAACCCTACGATGAATCAGCTTTTATAAGATGACTCCTTGGATTGCTCTTATAACGAAATTTTATCAAAGGAACATCACTTCAGAAACTTCATTTGATTAATCCATTCTTCAAATTTGTACTATATATGGTATATTTGTATGTTATCCATGGGCAACTTGATGTCCTGCTTACCTTGAGTTACGTTGATCTTTTTTAACTTCTTAACAAGATAAAAACCGAAATCCAAAATTTAAAAAAAAAGAAGAAAAAAAAACTCAAAACAAAGCAAGGAAATGAATCCCAGCATCAAACTCAGTGATCTAGGATGCAGCATTGAAAAGTACAAGGACAGTGGTATGTCCATTGTCTGTTGTCCCTTGTCCGTTCGGTCTGCCGGAACTTTGTGAAATGAAAACCTACGCGAAACAACGAAAATTTAAAACAAGTGACAATAACAACTTCAAAGTTCAGATTTAAAGTGTGTTCGAATCTATGGCTTACTCTCGTCGGTATTCCGGAAAGTTGATGGGTCCTGTAGTTGTTCTTGTTCATCTGTTATTTTCTGGGAGGCAAGAATTCACCGTCTGATTGCACATCTGAACGTATGTATGTACGTAAGCACGTACACTCTTTGCGAGTGTGTTTCCTGCCTCGTCCTCCTTTTTATGTCCCTTCCTCTCTGTTCCATTTTGCTGGTTGAATTTTTGGTTTCAGCCTTTCAGATAGTTTGTTTTGTTTCGTTTTGTTTTGCAGGAAAGACTCGCCAGAAAGAAAGAGTTTCGGTCCACAGGATTTTCGTTATCCTTCTCAGGTATGCTTTACCTATGTTTTTCGGCATTGACGATAAAACTTTTGCCATTCGTTTCACATGCTGGACAAGTGGACACGTACCGGAAATTGTCTGTGTGCATGTTGTTTAATATTTCATTTTCTGTTCTTCGTTCAACGTTCGTCGTTGGTCGATGGTCGTTTGTCGTTTGTCGTTCTGCTGCAACGCTGCGAAATGGAAATGTCCCTACAACGCACAGAAGAAGATCAAATATTTGAGAGACTAAGCGACTTTGTTTTCATACATTCACTCAACCTAACACTTGACGAGGTGTCTACCTCGTAGTTGGGTAGGTGGTATTAATTAGCACAAATATTGAATTAAATAAAAACCCCAAATGCAGTTTACTTAGTTTGGAATTAAGCCGATTAAAGCTCAGGAAAGGATATTTAAGTTGGTGCACACTTGTGACCAATATCATAAGATGGGATGCTTGGAATGCTTTGCATTTTTTAACAACTTGGTGTAGGTTGCATACTTCAAAAGTTTCTGCTGATATGAAAAGCATATTTCGTTGAAAATACTTCGTAGCGGCATACTATAGTTTTTAATTTATCTAAAGAAGAAACAAATGATTAACTTAGAACATATAGGACGTCCATGCCCCTCCACCATAGAGAAGGACACGGATCCTAGTTACTGTTCCTTGATTTCTGATGTAAACGTTAGTATCATCTCCTGTTAATAGAGCTAGGTTAGATAAGATTCCCAACTCAGTTAAGCTAACGATAGACGTTTTGTTAGACTTGTCGATGTCGTGCGTTTCTTCGTATTCCCAGCTAAACTCATGTTTGCCACTACTGTTTTAGTATTATCTATCTTTGATATTAATGTCATAAGTGTATGATAGTAGTTGCAAGGACAATCATGTGATATAGCGCATCACCTTGTATAAGCCCTTTTTAAAAGCAAAAACCTTCAAGATTTTGCTCTCGACCTGTACTGAGCTAGATTATTACGCCATCATTTTGCTGAATTTGACGAGTTTGACAGGTATGCCAAAACTAGACTCGAATGTATGGTATATTCGATTGGGTGGTTTCTAAAAATCATTTGGTATGCTGCTTTGAAATCGAAAGAATGGTGGTGAGGAGCGATCTGCACTTTTTGAGTACTCTCCAGAATCTGCCATTGTGTGAATATTCAAACATCTGTGGACTCCTACTTATAAGGCCATCGTTGATAAATGTTTTTAAGACTAATGACTCCTTAGTTGACTCAATTTATTTCTTGTGGATGGGGGAAACTCTGCTGAGGTTGTATTCATCAGACGCACTTTCGCGTGATCAATTATTGAAAATAAGTTCATTCTCGGCCTTTGCTCTGTCGCTGTCTTAAATTGCTTGCCAGATCAGAACATGTCGAATTTGTTTAATTTTTTTTAGTTAGGGTCTCGCCATATTTCCTTGTTAATATTGAGGTGCAGATACATGTGCTAGCTGTAGGAATTTTTCGCCACACAGCAAAGTCAATCGGCCCAAGCTGTTTCCCGATTGATGTTGCAAATGCTATGCTTTCTGATTGTACTACCAGAGATGATTTCTTTATCTATTCTGATGATTTCAACTTCATACCCGGAGCTCGTAGAAATAATCTGAGGTTGCATAGTATATTGCTTCTATGAGTGCTTTGTTTATTTCTTAGTGCGTACTATGGTTATCCGAATTTGTTAGCCTCCAGTCGTTAACTTCAAACGTCCATTGCTATACACACTTTTCTATAGTAATCTCCAGAAAGTGCGCCACGATGGCCATCTTGTGGTTTTCCTTTGCAATACGAATAGTAAAATCTCCGACATAATGTCGCTGTCCAACGAACAAGATTTTTTATTGTTCTGTGCAATGTTTTCAGAAAAAAAAAATGTTATCTGTCAACGATCTGTGTGGTATTGTGTCAAATTTATGGAACTGGAACTCTCTTAGAAACTCCTTTACTAACTTAATTAATTAGGTGGCGCTATATTTCGGTTGAATCTGAGCCTAATCTAACAAACTTCTTCAATTAGTCTCATTTTAAACTAACTCCAGTTGCTCACTCTAAGTCGGTTGAGGTCCACTTTTACTTGTGCGTACCACCTAAGGCGAGGTCTTCCCCTAATACATTGTACCTCGCAAAGGCGGATCATTGGTATCCATTCGCTCTACATGTCCTAGATCGATCGATGTCATCATATAGCTCGTAGTAGTTCGTTATTGAGTATTCTCCTTCAAAGCCCGACAACGCAAACGGGTTCAAATACCACCTTGATAAAAAAAAAATAATAGTAACCAGTAGGTTTACGATGAACAGCGCCCAGGTGACCCTGGACAAAATCCATGAACTTCAAACACCTTAATCCCGGAATAACCATCGTGTGGAGTTCCAATTGTTCCATTGTCCCATTGTTTCTGTTTTTTTGTTAAGTTGGTACATCTGTTGTTGACATTCCCTCTAAATCTTAGCGTCATAGCGTGACATTTGCAAAAGTTACGTAGCCAAGAGTACATCTCTTTGTGTTTTTTTTTTGGTTTTTTACAATCTTAGAAATAGATTTAAGTTAACAACAACGATCTTGTATTAAATTTTGCGTAAAAAACGGATTTAATGGTGCGCGAACGTTGGAAATGTTGGAAAAGTGTTTCGGCAACGACTCTCTAAGGAAACCGGTCGTTTACCAATCACATGAGCGGTTCAAAAGTGGTCGTGAATCAATCGGAGATGATAAACGCAGTGACACCATTGACATCGAAAACCGACGAAAACATTGATGAAGTTCAAGAAATAACCGCAAATTAACCATCATAGAGATAGCGGAGGACTTGAACATTGCCTATGGATCCGTCCAGGACATTTTGGTTAATGATTTGGGTGGTTTCCGTCGTGTAGCAGCAAAGTTGGTGCCAAAAGACCTCAACTTCATGCAAAAAAGAGACCGTGTTGACGTCGCAAAAGAGATGATTCTCTTTATCAAAAGGATCATCACTGGAGACAAGACGTGGGCTTATGAGTACGACATGCAATCCAGACATCAGGCAAGTGAATGGCGTTCACCAAATGAGCCGAGACCAAAAAGTTCAGTCAAAAAAGAAGGCAATGCTCACGGTTTTCATGGATTACAACGGTGTAGTGCATAATGAATTTTTGCCAGAAGGTCAGACAGTAAACAAAGAGTATTATTTGGGCGTTATGAGACCTTTGCGTGAAGCAATTTGCCTAAAGCGACCAGAATTGTGGGCAGAAAACTCGTGGATTTTGCACCATGATAATGCACCGTCGCACAGTGCCATCATTATTCGTAATTTTTTCACGAAAAATGCAACAAATACCATCCAACAGTCAATAAATTCACCTGATTTGGATCCCTGTGACTTCTTTCTGACTTTAAAAAACCACGACGGGGAACGCGTTTTAGCAGTTGGGAGGAAGTAATGGAAAAATCGCAGGAAGCACTGATGGACATACCGAAAACCGTATATAAGAAATGTTTTGAGGATTGGATCAATCGCTGGCATAAGTGTGTTGCAGTCGATGGGTATTACTTTGAAGAGGATAATAACTATGAGCTGAAAAGTCAGTGCCGTTTTATAGTAAAACACAAATCTTTTGCAAAATTCAACTTTATTTATCAATATAGTTGCCTTCAAGGGCGATACACTGATTAAAACGATTTTTCAATTTTTAGATACCAGTTTTGTAGTACGATTTCGGTTTAGCCTCAAAATAGGCCTATTTTTCGGCGATTACTTCTTCATCGGTCTTAAATCTTTTTCCGGAGATCATTTTTTTGAGGTCTGCGAACAAGAAATAGTCGCTGGGAGCCAAATCTGGAGAATACGGTGGGTGGGGAAGCAATTTGTAGCCGAATTCATTCAATTTTGCCATTGTTTTCATCGACTTGTGACACGGTGCATTGTCTTGATGAAACAGTACTTTCTTTTTCTTCAAATGCGGCCGTTTTTCTGCGATTTCGTCCTTCAAACGCTCCAACAACGCAGTGTAATAGCCGCTGTTGATAGTCTGCCCCTTTTGAAGATAGTCGATGAAAATTATTCCATGTGTATCCCAAAATACGGATGCCATAACCTTGCCAGCCGACTGTTGAGTTTTTGGTCGTTTTGGACGAGGTTCGTCGACTGCTCGCCACTCAGCTGACTGCCGACTTGAGTCTGATGTGAAGTGATAGAGCCAAGTTTCATCCATTGTCACATACCGACGCAAAAATTCGGCTTTATTCCAGTTGAACAGCTTTAAACACTCCTCTGAATCATCAACACGTTGTTGTTTTTGGTCGACTTTGAGCAAACGCGGCACCCACTTTGAACAGAGCTTTCGCATGTCCAAATATTCGTGTATGATATATCCAACACGCTCTTTTGATATCTTCAGAGCCTCAGTTATCTCGATCAACTTCACTTTACGGTCATTCGTAATCATTTTGTGGACTTTTTTGATGTTTTCATCTGAAATAGCCTCTTTTGGACGTCCACTGCGTGCATGATCTTCCCCGCTTGTATGACCACTTTTCAATTTTTCAATCCGCTTGCGAATGGTTCGTTCGGCTGGTGCAGAGTCCGGGTAACACTTATCAAGCCATTTCTTTGCATCGGCTGCATTTTTTCCTACAAAAAAGCAATGATAAATCAACACACGAAATTGCTTTGAATCCATTTTTTTTTTTTTTTTTTCACAATAACAAAAGTTGCTTCACTCACAACGCTATATCTCGAGAACTAATCTTCGGATAGCTGTCAAATTTATAGACGTATCTTTAGAAGGTTGGTACTTCGTATGGTATGGTATGGATTTAATTCAAGTGCTGCCCTCTCTTCGAAATGGCACGGACTTGCATTTCTTTCTCTCGGAACATCCAAAATTATCTTCAATTATTTCGATACAGTCCATTCTTCGGCGCCATAAGATAGATATTGAATGATCAAGGTCTTATAAAAATTCTCATTATTTGTTCCGGATAATGCCTAACTACGCAATTGCCTCCTAAGGCCAAAGTAACAATGATTGACAAGAATGATTATTCGTTTTATTTTTTCTGAGGAGTTGTTGAGGAAATAAACAATGATCATACCTTTTCATCATCAATGGGGCCATTGTTAACTAAAAGAGGCAAATTCGCAATTTCCTGATTAATACTACCAATCAGTAACGAGTTCATCTTGAACAAATTAAGGCTAAGACAGATAGACAAATATGGATTCGAGGTCTGTGATAAGGTTTGCTACACTGTAGCAAGAAGACAATGTAGATTTGGGTACTTTATTATATACCTACACATCATTCGTATAGGTATGATAATCGCAGTGAATTATACTTTTATAAATATCATCTATGAACATTGTGAACAAGAGAGGGCCAAAGACAGATCCTTAAGGCACCCCAGATGTAACCGGCATTCTAGAAGAATTTTCGTTACAATAAAAGACAGATTGGTTACGATTACTGAGAGCAAATTAATTTTTTAATTTTGAAAGAATGTCATGATTTAAGGAATCAAATGCTTTTGAGAAGTCAAGGAATACCACAAATGACATCATATTTCTATCAATGGCAGAACGGATGTCGTCAGTTATTTAGAGTAAGGAAATTTTGCAGTTGTGCTTTGCTCTAAATCCAGATTGGTGTTGGGTTAGTAAATTATTTAGTCCTTACAGAGTTTCCTTACGGAGTAAAGGAACAATATCATTTGGCCTATTCTCAAAATAGATGAGTAATTGTATTAAACAAGTTCTTGATGTGTTTAGAAAGAACTGGCAACAATATTTTAATGAATTTTGGATGAATAACATCCAGACCTACAGCATTCGATTGAACAGAAAGAAAAGCCTCACCCACAATTGTCTCATCAACACATTGAAAGGAAAAAAGGAGGCAGTGAAATTGTCAAAAAAGGCAAGGTCAATCTGTCATTATTATCATTATTAAGGTCAATATTGCTACAGTCAGATTCATTTCTGGTAATGCCGACGCTTAACTTAATTTATTGGAGCTAAACTTAGTTTGATAGAAATTTGGTCATACCATAGTTTGCAACCAAACCAGTTTCAGAAAAAAGAAACACGTCCATCAGTGAAGGGACTTTGTCAGGTGAAAAATGAGTGGGGTTGACGTTGTTAGCAAAATAAAAACATTGCTTGGGTTATTTTTGCCTCTTACAATGTCGAGATTAAAACCACCACACAGAACGAACTTAGCGTAGAGAGGCCCTAAGTTTTCAAGATAATTCCTTACTTTCTTATAACAGGATACATAAGGTGTTATGTTATTACTTTTTACATAGACGGCAACATCCCCACAGGATGCACTTTAAAAAGATACGTCCCCATATCTGGATTTAACCAAGTTTCTGTGATGCAAATGATGTCCATAGATCCACTGTCAAACTTCATCTATCTTATAAACAATGCTTTGCACATTGAAATGACAAACGCTGATCTCCATATTGTTTGCACTCAACATGTTATCAGCATCTTCGACTTAACAAAGCGCTGCACCAAGGGATACTCACAACTCCCATTCGTATTGCCTAATTTATGCGAAATATATATTATCAAGCTAATGGTCAATTAAGCAGACTTAAGATCACACACACGTACTCTTCTATTACGTAATACTCTGGATAAGCATTCGTATTTTTTTTTTTTTTTTTTTTTTTTTTACATTTTGGTAGAACTTTCAAACAGACCAATTCTTTGATAAGTGCACTCCTGCTTCTTCCCCTTTTTTTCTGGGAAGCCCATGCTGCGTTCGTTTTTTTTTGTTCATAGAGTTTGTTGACAGCTTTCGTTTATGCTTGCAGCACTACCAGAAATGCTTCTTGCTTCGTTGTTTGTGCATGAGGACTTTCAAAACCAGAATATCGTTGTAATTGGCAATTTGAAACATAGAACATTAGATGCGGCGTCTTTGATGATTTGCTTTAAATTTTGAGCCCGGTCTTCTGCAGTAGCATAGAGGATTTTGGACACACGATCAGATAATGCACAAGTTGTCTCTTTCAGTTGTAGCCCTTCGATTTATTCATTGTACTTCTTCGGTGCACTGCCGTCTGAATTATTTGCATTGGCATCTTATAGCGATTGTGTGAAGCTTCGATGTCATTTTGCATTGCCACGAAGTCGATAAGCCTAAGTCCATTTTCAATGCTGCTGTCATGGAGGTCACTATATTGTGTCATTAAAATTTGTATTAAAATCACCAAGGACGATCTTAATGTCGTACCTAAAATTGCTCATAAATCTGATCCAGGAGATCATCGAAACAATCTTTGGCAGAGTGGTCCTTTTCCTCTGTGGGGTGTGAGCGTATATGAGCTTTATATTGGCGAATATGACGTTGTTACGAAATATAATTAGGCTTTCGCTCATGTTCCTTAGGCTTAGGCCCTTCTTTACTAATTCTTCCTCTGACAAATTTACATACATATAGGCTCGGGTTCTGTTGTCATAGCAAACACCATGGTAAATGTCACAGTTTTCTATTCCCCTATTTGCTTTGTTTATATTAAATGGATCTACTAACGTGGACGTTTCACAGGCACAACCGAAAGTCTTTGCGAGTTTTTCGCTTCTCCAAAGTCGGTACATTCATATATTTGCTTCACACCTCAAAGTGTGTACAACCCATAACCCGCCAGGATAGATTCCTTAGCAGATAGTCTCAGATGCCCATTATGGAGCTGTTAGTTTGCTTGAATCTCCTCTGTAAATATCACTTTTTTGACAACCTGGCTAGATGTTGAGAAATTATTGTATTATACCTGAGTTCCAGAATATGTCAAGGCAACTCAAATAAGGTCAAATCTGGATCTACCTTAAACGCCGCAGTTGGCCTAAATGTCCTCAGAGACATTTCCTTATCCTTTTTCAGCCTGAATTTGGAATCAGCATATGGTTCAAGTCTGGTACTTTATAAATTACCACTGTTGCGCTATTCAAATTAGACGTCCACACGAAGTATTCTCTTACATCACCGGATACCATTACACTAATTGACGAATTGGTATGCTCCACGTCAGCCTTGCTAAGCCCACAAAGCGGAGGTACAGATACATAGATACAGATTTTTTTTTCAAGCCAAAATAATTCAAACAGGAACCAGATCTTGGATTAGATTTAGGCTTAGTAGGTATTGATAATTTAAACCACTTTGAAGAACAAACTAATAATGACTTGGTAAGTGTTTCAGACGATATGGTAGGAGCTTAAGTTAAAAGTTCAAAGTATGATTACCATCATTATCCCCACTCATCGGAAAACGCTCCAACAAAAAGAAATACGAAATCTCCATTTTTCCCCACATAACACCTTAACAAGTACTTTGACGAACTGATTTTAATCCGATTTTGATTCGACCGTTGTATCAGTTCAACAAATCTTTAAAAGGGAACTTCTTCTAATCACCGGGAAAAATAATCCAGTAAGTCCAATTTGACCCAATGGAGTTAGTGTCCCAGAATCAAGTCTGATGTAATATATACTAATGTATACTGGCTTTGATTCGATCCTACTTTGTAAAAGGGATGTACCATATTCTGAGAATTACAACAAACTTTCCATTTCCAGTAGGTCAAATGATCAGTTAAGCCATCTACAGGGAATTTATCCTTTAAAAGGTTTGCCATGTACCTCTCGTGTACAGTGATATTTAATTCCATTCATATTGCGAATCTGTTCGTGGCATATCGGAATCTTTTCCACAATCAGCTAATTTGTAATTAGATGAATCCTTCTCAAGGAGTAAAAGCGCACGTGTTGCCAAAACAAATGCCCAAACATCCAAGTCACTCTAAGCCCCAAAACTGATTCATTTAGGTACCCTTCGGTAATAAGAAAAGAACAAAAACAATAAACAAACTTAAACATATTATCTTAGCTCTCATAAGCAGGAGTTTCATATACGTATCTTACTCGTACCTATATAATACTTTTTTTTTTAAGGAAAAACCATTCGCGTACATATAGTAATTTGTATCCTTTCCAAGCCAATTTCCACGCATATTTTGTTTGCTTCTGTTCTACTATGATATTTTCAAAGAACAGTTGGACTAAGTTCCAACCCCCAATCGCCCAGAGTTGTGTTTCCGAAAAGATGGAACTATAGAAAAAAGGTCGACGTAGGTACATACGAGTATGTAAGTAGCCATGTATATACTGAAGAGTACTGCTCCATCATATTTCAAGTGGCCGAAACGAACTGATAGATAGTGATGGAGCTCACGGAGTGGGGTCATAGTTTATTGAAGAAGGAAAAACCTTTCAGACACTTCTTTTCTCGATTGTCCTTCAGCGTAGAATAGCAGAGAAAACACAAAAACATAAATTTTGTAAAGAAAACAAAAATAAATTGCCAAGCAATGTCGTTGCCTAGTTTTGGGCACACCAAGATGTATCTTTTCCTGCAGAGCTTTTTTCTTTTATTTTAGATGCAGGAATGAGCTTTTCACCAGAGCATATTGAGTGATTTTGACTGAGTCGGCGTGAGTAAATCTCTCCAGAGTACTCTTTCAAATTCCTCTCTCAGGCCATGCGATGTTTTTTCGAACATCAGCAGAAGGCTTTAAAGCTTCTTTCGATTGGAAGTCGTAACTGACACTTGTCGGCTAATCTAAAAGCTCGCTTAAACAGAGGGAACTATAGATATTTTGTATGTTGGGTACAATTTTTGGGGTGGCTGGTTGTTTGGTGAACAACTTGTGTACTGGCTCCTGACCTGACGCAGCGCAAATTTTATTAATTTGTTATCTGCCATTGCCATTAATAATTGCCGACGAAACCAAGGTCATGGTTATGTCTTTACATACATGCACGCACAACAATACACATGAATCGCACACTTGCTGAGAAGCGAAGCATTATATTTTCAACTTCTTTTTGTTGCCCTTGGAAAGATGAAAACAATAACAAGAAGTGTGTGTTTTTGTGGACGAGTTTGTTTGGGTTGCTCCGTTCGTAGTGACACAACAATATCATCAGCCAAGGACTACGGCTATTTGACTATTGATTGGTAAAAAATATAATAGATTCATTCAATTTCTAATTATTGTCAATCATAAGTGTCCATAACCCTCCACCCTATTATAAGATAAGTTGAGGAATATCCCAGCCAAATTCTAAGCCAGTTAGGTGTCTGGTTTTTAAATTCTTAATCTAGTGCTTAGTACTACGGGCAAGCGATTTGACATTTCTTATAGACTTAACACGGCCAAGGAATTCATCGTCTACGAAGCCAAATAAAAAAAGGAATGCGTAACAGTGGTTGGCATAAACTTATCCATTCAAATTACAAAACTTGGATTGGACCAATAACAATGCACCATCCAGTGTAAATACCCTGTAACAACCTTACCTAAATGGCAAATATTATATTTATTTAGGTAATAAAACATATGACGAGCCAGCTAAAAGACTCGGATAATAAAGGATCCACTGTTGACGACCCCGGAAAACGATTAAAAGACAACAGCATATTGATCTGCACATGGAATGTTCGCACCCTTATTAGGCCACGAGATGTGAGCAATTAGCAAATGCCCGCTACTTCTATCACGCAGTTATCATCGCCATTCAGAATGGGATGGGATTGGACGACCAAAGGAGGAAGATACAATAAAAAAACTGTGATATCTACTATGTTGACTACTATGAGGAACAGAAACAGCGCTTATCATAGAATAAGGCAAGAAGTCTTGAGTTTCTGACACGTGAGCCAGCGTCTCGTGCAAATCCATATCAATGCTAAATTTACTAAGATAAGCTCATCAACCCAAATACGGCAATTTTGTTTATTAACGTATCCATTGAGCCAGAAATGGTCTTCATCACTTAACGAAATTTCACGATAAAACACCGGATTTTCATTGCCCATTCACTGAAAATATGATGCAAATTCAAGTCGCCTGGCTTCAATTCTTGCACAAGTTGAATTTTGTACGCTTTTAGGCCGAGTTCTTTACGTAAAATACGCCAAGTTGTCGAATACGCTAAGCCAAGCTGCTGAGAATGATGACAAATCGATTCGTCACGGTCTTCGCATGCACTCTTAGCTAAAGCTCAATGAAGACATTTTCCAATAAAAAGTCTTTTTAGGAACGATATTACAGTATGCTTAATTTTTGAGGCATGACTGGTGCGATTCTGCCCAATCCAGGGAGTTTGTAGGAGCAAAATGAACCTTTAGTCCAACCGATTTTGTCTTCTTTTAGCATTTACCTGGAATTTCGTTTTGACCAGGTAGATACTGTTGGAGTTCGAGTGCATTCGGGGAAATGAGTTTCTAGCAAAAGTCCCAGAGCCTCAGTTTTAGATTTCACGTAACTACTATCGGGTTGTTTTAGATCTCCAGCTTTCTTACACAGGATTTTTCTTAGTCTGGCACACTCATTTGTGCTTTAAATATTGGAGTTAAACGTTTTCCATGACTTTCTTTTAGAGCACTCTGTTATTTGTCGCAGTCAGAACAGAGATTGAAAAGATTGGTCCGCCAATATGGGAAATTCTTGAATTTAATGATCCTTGCGCCACTTTAGCCAAAGTCCTTCTCTACCGTGTTGTTCTTTCGGGTTGGATTCGAAGACTCCTTTTGCCGGTATCTTGATATCCAGTCGCTCTATATGCTGTAGTCATAGTAACTAGGTCAAAGAGATCGCTTTAAGGGGTGCGATCCCGTCAAGCTGACTATTGACAAATACTCTTGATTTCAATCTTGTAAATAAAACTTAAGGGAACTGTATCCTTTTAGTTGCTGTAGCATTAAGATCATTCTTTCTTGTGCATGTGACAAATTTCATGAAATTGCATTCATCAGGTTATGTTTCCATCGACCAAACCTTTTAAATGAGCATATCTAATGAAGAACACTCTATTTTAATGACTGCGGAGCAATAATGAAAAAACTCGCAATTTGCCTGTTTCGCACGAAGAGGAAATGAAGCAGCAAGAAACATTGGGGCTGCAGCCGACCAGGATCACATATCTTTCTAAATATGGATATCAATCTTGGACTTACTTGTCGTACATGACTTGCGATTTGGTCCAATAAAATGATGAAAGGCGATTGAATAGCTAATTAGTAGAGGGAGACCTGTCTGTAGACAGTCCACACAACAAAATATTTGAACTCCATGGCAGTCAATGTGGCTTTATGTGAGGCAGGTCAACACACGACTCCACTCCTAGCTTGAGTACAACCATAAAGAAACTTTGAAGATTTGATTGGTCTGCTCTGCATATCGCTTTCATCGACCCAGAAAAAACATCCGACAGAGATCCCAAAAACATAATTGAACTGCACTTAGGGTTGTGGTTTTGGTTTTATCCATGGCGCTTTGCCGTTCTTTTAAATCCGCATTTTCTTTGGTCTCCGAAATATCTCCAAAGATCTTGATGTTGCGAGTCACCCTATTCGCAACATCAAGATCAAGACGGTTGTGACAGATTCCCTTGAGGAAGTAAAATATCGCGTACTGCTCTGACAAATGACATCACAAGGTTCTTTTTGTGCTGAGGAAAAGATTTGCAGAGATGAGAGTAAGGATAGGTAGAAAGAGAATGTCCTACAGATCTGGTCCGGGAACGTTATTCACATTAGCACATGTACAATAGCAGTTTGCTTGAATGGTTCAAACGAATCAGATAGGCCTTTTCTGTGGACGGGGTACATACTTATACCATATGTCCAGTCACCGGCACCTATCAATTCAGTTGTTGATTCGATGCATTCAATCCTGAAGCAGACTACGTTCTTGTTGAAAAGAAATCACAGTCAAAAAGTGCCATGACAGATTGCCCTCTAGGTTACGACACTCAATCCAATTTCAAAAATGAAATTTACCTGTGGAATTAGCTGTTCTTTTGTTGAATGATTTGGCATGTATCTTTGCAGATGCGACTTGTCGGATTGTGTCCGGCAGTGTGCCCACGGCTTGGGTGGACACGAAGTCTGAATGCATCACGAAAATGCGCAAACAAATTCAAAATGAAATTAAAGCTTCAATTCAATTCACTTACCTGAAGATGGGAGCCTATTTCTCTCATGACACTGCAGTGTTTCGCATACGCGAGTATGCCATCAAGCTGATGGAATATCTGCCTATGCGTGGTGGGCTTACCAACACCATCACTAACTTGATCTATGTTGCTAAAATCA
Organism: Volucella inanis; assembly: GCA_907269105.1. NCBI lineage: Eukaryota > Metazoa > Arthropoda > Insecta > Diptera > Syrphidae > Volucella > Volucella inanis. Next base: position 93,473,213 of record OU026154.1, read on the forward strand.
AACCAGGCTCTTGGCATAGTTATCATCAAATAAGAAGTAGGTGCACGCAACGACTACTATCTGGTTGATAGTTTGACCATTCTCTACCTAAAAGCACAATACAAGGGACCACATCCCAAAAAGATGGCGAAGGCCCTAGACTCATTGTTTTTCTTAAAATATCAATTGCTCGTCAACTGAATAACTCTTTTTGCTTCATTAATCATCGTTACGAACATACAGATCTTCGTTTCATATATTTTTTTTTTTTTTCCAAAAAAACAAATTTATTCTTGTTAACGCTACCAATCTATCTCCTCCGTTCAATCTTTTCACGATCTTGGCATTTGGTGTGATAGAGAGTTCAACTTCCGTTTACATATGGATGAGATAATCCTAAAAGCCAACTCTGTACTATGTTTTGTGAAACGGTATTCCAAAGAATTCACCAACCCATACGTGACCAGGTCCCTTTATTTTGCCTTTGTTTATCCCCTCCCAGAGTACGCCAGTCGAGTGCTGTCCCCGTATCGTGGTATTCATATTTCGAGAGTCGAAAGCGTCCAGCGCGATTTCTTTAATTTGCTCTTCGAGGTGTGCCCTGCTCCCCTAACAAAAATGTCTCAACATTTTCAACTTATGGTAAGCACCCTTTAGGAACCCAGATATGCAGCCGACTTTCTCTTTATTCATTGACTCCTTCTAGGTAACTTTCAATACAAGTCCCTTCAAAACTCTATTTTTCCGCAACACTAACCCTCGAAATCTACGTTCCCGTCGTCACTTCTTTCAGCCAACTCATCACAGCCCTTATAGCGCGAGCGAACCAATTTCCCGTATGCTAAAAAAACATCAATTCAATCCTTACCGTCTCTGACTTTAACCGCAGCGCACTCTGCTTCAAATAAGATCTACTTCACTATTCCAACCAACCTTAGTTTAAGTTTAAGTTTAATTTAGTTTAAGATTGTATAGCTTGCACTAAGCCGAATAAATGGGGGCCTTCGTCCCCACCAAAAGAAAGCATGATGTTGGAATGATTCCAACGAGTGTCTCTAAGAAACGTTCGATGCAATGCACTACAAGCGCACCTTCTGCCGAACCCTGGTAGAAATGCTTCCAAAAAAAATCCTAATGTGCTACATATCGCCTGACCACCACTGCAAAACCTGAAGTTTGACTTAGAATACCGACTGGCGATTGTGGGGAAACAGAAAGCAACAGTGCAGCGCTACAATGAAGGACTTGAGCAAGTCGCGAGCTGTACAAACAAAAGAAATAAGAACGAGCATCGCTTTCTCAAAGCAAAAAAAAATGATAAGTATGAAATCGATTAAACTGAGATACATAATTGCCTGCAAGGACAAATGAATGACAGATTTAAAGTCAATGTTGAGGACAATCAAGATCTATTCCTGCAGACTGTTAAAACCACACGACGATTAACATTCCGCTGTCATCAGTGTAAACCATCCAACCTGGACGATGATGTGCAACCATTCCATTCACCCGAACTCGATAAATTGAACACAGTCCTATCCAATCTTAAGTTCAAAAGGCTAACAAAGTAACAACGAAGCCATGTCCGATTTTGGCATCTGTACTTGTTGTACTTTAAAGAACATAAAGGGACGAGCAGACTGTAATGGTTTTACCAATACCTTTGATGTAAATAGAAGTTTCCGACAAGGCGATCTACTGTCATGAGATTTCTTGAACTTCCTCTTTGAGAGTATAGTCTCAACAACTATGATACTTATCTTTGTGGCTAAAATAGGCGATAAACGAAAACAAAAAAACAAAAATTAAGTACCTGCTTCATCGAGAAGGTATACACAACACTGACGATTCGGACACAACTTCATGATAGATATGTTAAACTTCAAAGATGTCAAGGACTTTGGCTACTTAGGTTCCGCGGTTAATACATACCTTGACAGCATATTAGAGACTATTCAAAGAATGACTAATGCCAGTCGATGTTTGTTTTTGGTCTCAGAAGGCAATTGAGTTGCAAAGGTCACTCTTGGACAACCTAATTGGGATGGGGTGGCAGTTTAAGTAATCTACGGCTCAGTATGTTACATCGAAGAATGATCCAGGAGAATTAACCAAGAGCAATACAGCGACATGGACTTAGCTAAAAGAGGCAAAATCCACCCGTTTAGATGGCTAGGATATGTAGAGTGGTTGGACACCAGGTTTGTAGAATATTCAAACACATCACCGAAGAAAAACGCAGTAGAGGAGGACCCCACCTTGGCGCTTCAACCAACGTGACGTACGATGTTGCAAGCAGCTAGTAAAAACCAAGGTTGTTGAAGAGCCGTAATGGTTAAGGTAGAGGTCAGTTCCAGAACGCAGTAAGTAAATGTGTAAACTTTGTGTTAGACGTTTGGAATTGAACGTAAGATCCTTTTGCTCGTTTTAGTAATTTTATCAGAGGTAATCGATCTCGAATTGATTTGATACTCAGAATCATTTGCTCGTTTTAATTATCAAGGGGTTAATTGCGTTGGTAATTCTAGGGAAAGGTAGTTGTCTTGTGATTTCGTATTCTTAGTGCCTTAATCCCACAAAATACATAAATCAGTCTGAAGTTGTTGTCTATTGTCGAATCAAATTATTCATATTTTCAGACTCATTTGACGAAGATGTAACATTATTTTTAGTTAACGATCTCAGATTGTTAAGTTCTTCGAAATTAAGATACATATGCAATTTTCTAGCAACATACCTCTTTAAGAATAATAGTTACCAGTACTCCAACTATATTACGTTTGAATAAAAGAATGGATAAACGAAAAGTCTTCCATGCACCTTCGCCTTAATGATCTGAATCCTAATTTATATTGTTGCATTCTTTTCATTTCTGGCGTTCGTCCATTCACATAGCTCACCTGTAAAATATTTTTTTATTTATTTACACGACATAAAAGCGAATATTGTAATCTGCATAGCAGAAGGAAAAAGGTATCTGGCACAGCAACACAAAAGTATTTCTTAATTAAATTCCTTTCGATAAAATGAATAATTGGACACAAAGCCAGCAGAGCTCCACCAAGAAGAATAAAAAAAAAAAAGGAGATGAATACAAGAGAGGGGTCACAAGGATCATAGTTTGCATTTGAATAGTTCTTTTCTTCTTTCGTCCTTTAATAACTTTTATGTAGCCCTAGACACGTCATGATTACTTCTACCTTCTGCAAGACAAACCAATCCGAGAAGCTATCTATTCCTGTTCTTGTATACATTTTATCGTTTCGACACCTACTTCTCACTTCATTCAGATGCGAATCTTGACGAATTCTGTTCGGTCGGCAATGGTGGATGACTCATAATTATTTTAGCCAAAGTATTTGAAATTTATCCTAACCATTAAGGATTCAGGGAAATTTCGTAAAGTAGAGATTCTATCTATGCACCCCTAAGTAGTGGTTTTGTTTTTCTGTCGGAACAGAGCAAGCGAACAAAGATCAAGCCCTTTGAACTCCTTTTTTCTTCTTTGTTTACCTAGTACACTTCAAAGCATAGCAAGAGGATGGTTAAATGGAAAATGACTTTAAAAATGCAGCCGTTGATATGAAAATCAAGGAAAGGAGGTTCATCAGTGCGTTTAGAGCAGAGCCAGATGTGCTAGTTACAACCCCTGGCAAAAGCAGCAGTAATATGTTTTTGTAAAAGCTTGTCTCACCAGACAACGAAAAGAATATAATTAGTCTTATCATAGCCATCCTAATCCGAAGAATCCTTTTTGGTAGCAAAACCCATGTTTTGCGATCAACTCCCTTACATTGTCAGAAAAATATGACAGCACATTGGAGATTTTCGATGCGAGATGTTAAGTCCAGAGAAGTCTGTTATCCACAGTGGCACTAAAATATATGTACACACGAGCTGTCGTGTGTAGACTATACGGGTGAGTTTTTAACATGAGACATCCAAATTACTCGAAAAATACGCGATATCGCAAAAAAGGTTTCTTACAAAAGTCACAAGGTACTGAAGAGGACATAAGATGGTGACCACGAGTTTGACCTTGAGACCCATTTTCGAGGTAGAACGAAGGTCACTTTTGATTTTTCAAATGATAATTCCTGATTTTCATTGCTAAGTCGTATTACTCGTAGGCTTGTCATTTGTTTTTACATAATGCGTTTAGCATAACCCAGAAACAACGACGTGGACGTAGCAGTATTTTGTTTCCTTCCTTAATTAGAGTGGTTCTCCTTGCCTCCCACTGTTGAATTAGTCAATTCTTCCCATTTCGACGTTTATTTCCCGAGACTATTTCAAAAAATGCTCGAAAATGTGACCATTCACTTCAATACACTTGTCTAAGCGCGCTCTAAATGAACCAACAGAACTGAGAAGTATTTCTGGCGTAATCTTCCGGCAAGCTTCAGTTAATCGTCTTTTCATGTCCTCACGTGTTGTCGGCTTTTTTCTGTAAACCTCACTTTTTAAGTAGCCCCACAAGAAGAAATCAAGTGACGTAAGATCAGGTTATCTAGCAGGTGAGAAATCTTCATAGACACTATAGGCCCGGAGCCTATAGTAGTGTGAGATTCTTACTCACTAAAAAACACCTCCCTTATACAAACCACCACGACTTCTATTTTTATAAGATATCCTGCAGGCGATTTTCCATTGAAAATTCTTTAGTCTTAGGCTTAGTTCTTTTCAGACGGCGCAATAAATTTGTCTCGTCGAGGATCTGTTGAACAGAAATATTCGTATGACCTTGTAATCGATTATTATGTTTTCGCACAAACATTTTAATTACGCTTGAACATGTTCGACTCCTAAGTCTCTGTGGATATAATCGTTTCTAATGTACCACGGCGCATTAACAATATCTCGAAGAACTTTGTTTTGAAATGTCTATTTTTAGTACAACCCCAAAGTTGTACACCATATGTCCAGATCGGTTTTAGCACTTGCTTGTATAACAGCAGTTTGTTCTCTAAGCCAAGTTTGGAATTCTTTCCAATAAGCCAGTAAATATCTTTATATTTGACTTCAAGCTCTTCACGTTTTTCTTGACGTGTGCTCTCCATTTTAGTTTAGCGTCGAGTGTCATACCGAGATATTTGGCCTCGTTCGCGTAAGGAATTCGTACTGCGTTGATAAACACCAGTGGATTCTCAATTTTCTTGAGAGTGAAATTCACGTGGACAGACTTGTTTGCATTAAGCGCGATTCGCCAAGTCTTTGTACAATTGTTAATCCGTGTAAGGGCACTTTGCAACTTGGCAGTTGCTTCTTCGACTGTTTTAGCCGTTGCCAAAATGGCAGTGTCATCAGCAAATGTGGCTAGGACAGTGTCGTCCGTAAAAAGCAAATATAGCAGAGGGCCAAGTACACTTCCTTTCGGCACCCCCGCCTTTATTGTCTTAAAAGTGGAATATTCGTTTCCGTGTCTCACACGGAAGAGTCGGTCTTCCAGATATGAACCTAAAATACAAGACAATTGCTGGGGTAGGGCTTGTCGGATTTTATATTTTAGGCCTTCATGCCATACCTTACCAAAGGCTTGCGAAACGTCAAGGAATGCGCTTGAACAGACTAACTTACACTCGATTGCTCGTTCAATTACATCGGTTATTCGATGCACTTAGTCAACTGTAGAGTGTTGGCTTCTAAAGCCAAATTGATGATCAGGAATTTGTGTCGGTAATTGGTTTAAGACGATTAAGAAGGATTCGCTCGAAGACCTTCGAAATAATCGGGAGAAGCGATATTGGTCTATATGACTTGACTTCAGTCAGCGGTTTACCGGGTTTCGGAACCATAATAACTTCGGCTACTTTCTACTGGTGGGGTACGTGCTCTAATTTAATGCTGGCATTTATAAGATAGAGCAGCTTTAGCAAACCTTTTTTCGGCAACGCTTTAAGTATCTCTCCCGTTGTTGAGTCATATCCCGGGGCTTTATTGGGCGTAAGCGTGTCTATAACTTGTCTAAGTTCCCTAAGTGGAGCCTTTTCTACTGGAAAGTTTGTCGTCACGTCTAGCGTATTGACAGTGTCAGGAAGCACCCCCCCATCGAATGGTTTAAACGTTTCTGCAAGATAGTCGGCGAAAACATTAGCTTTTTCCTTATCTTTTTTGCCCAGTCATCCTGGTTTCTTCTTATTGGCGCCACGTGCATTTGGGGCTTTCAAACATTTTTAACAGCTCTCCATATGGAGTAGTTGGTATCCTTTGTCGCTGTGAGTCTTTCAAGGTAGTTATTAATACCTTGATTATTGAAGTCCTTGATTGATTTTTTCAACAAGTTGCAGAGCCTATTGAAGGACGTTTTATCTTGTGGTGACCGGGTTTCATGCCACTTTTTCCGCGCTCTTCGTTTCTTCCTTATCATTTCTCTGATTTCCGGAGGATATCTTCGATTCGCGGGGAGTGTTCTTCCAGGCCGCTTGCTGTATGACTTCAACAAAGCGTTCAACTTCTTTTTCAAGTTGATATGGCGTTCTAAGTGCTACTTTCAACTCAGTATTGTCTACAACGTCTATTCGGAAATCTTCCCAGTGAGTTTTGCTGTTAGTTAATCTGGGTGGTCTTTGTTTTTTAACCAAGGATTCGCACAGTGAAAGGATAACTGAAGAATGACAGGAGGAAAGATCGAAGCCCTCTTCAAATTTGACGTAACTAGCGTTTACTCCTTTTCCGATAAAGAAGTCTATTAGATCGGGTGTTTTGGCGACATCCGTGGACCAATATGTCGTTCCATTCCATTCCATTCCATACCAGCCCTGTAAAGAGTTTTGCTTTTTTAAGAGATACATCTTGAGCCCCAAAGGGTGTGCTTCACGTTAAAGTCGCCAATAAATTATTTTTTTTCAATTTTGCAGCACGATTGGCAATAGATTGAGGATATATTAAAAGAGTAATTTTTATTTTTAGCGCGCACCACGGTCATTTGAAATTTGTCACGTTCAAATATTGCTTCCAAAGTATGTTCAATGCAGTCTCTTATGAATAGGGATGACCCTCCTCTTGCGTTTTAAGATGAAAAAAGTGTTTCATGTAAAAGGATTGTAATTTTTCACACAGATTACGAATCTGTCAAAAAAAAAAAATAGGTGGTCCCATTAAAAAATCAAAAGTGACTCGTGGTCACCATCTTATGTCCCCTTTAGAACCTTGTGACTTTTGTCTGAAACATTTTTCCTTATATCGCGTATTTTTCAAGTAATTTGGATGTCTCAAGTCACCCGGTATATTATAGAGAGATTCGTCCTCTATTTCCATTTCAAATTTCAAGTTAGGATCTCTATTTTCGGCCAAAATAATTTTTATAGGCGCCTAAATCAAAAAACTAAATATTTATTACGTTAATCCTCTTATCATCTTCATATATAACCCGAGGGCACATACATAAGTACATAGCTGTTACTTCAATGACTAGTAACTGCACATTTCCCGTTTTCGAGGATTTTAGAACTTAGGCTTAATTTATTTGCACTCACTTTATGTGAATCTGTCATGAGCTCGGGATTCATTTTAGATTGTATCCTAATAGTTGTAGAGTTGTGAGTAATAAAAATTTATAATGAGCTGCTACAATCCTTATCAACTCAGTGCTCGTGATTTGCTGCTTGTACGACCATGGATGGTTACGATGCAACCAAAATTGAACACAAAGTTGGTAACTGATACAACGCCATTATTACTAGAGGTTGAAGATCAAATTGAAGTTGATGATATGTATTTCGATAAAGACATTGCATTCAATTTGATTAATGCATGCATACGGTATATTGGAGAAGATACATTCGACAAGAGAAGACTTAGTGACAAAATATGTGCAGTCAAAATTGAAAAAGTTTATGTTGAAAATTGCAGAGAAAGTTTTCTCTGTTACTGCAGATAATGATGAAGATAATTCCAGAGAGGAAGAATATTTCGTAGAGAAAAAAAAGGAAATTTCCATAAAACTACAAGCAAAGACACCAAACTTATTATAGAAGAGTTTTCAGGATTGACAAGCCATATGATCAAGAAATCTAGAAAACTTCAAGAAGATCAAAGCGTTCCATCAACTTATGGGAAAAGCTAAGATGCTGATATCAAGCAATTGGTAGAAAGTTTTTACTGTGAAGACGATATCAGCCGTTTAATTCCAGAAAAAAAAAGACTACGTATCTATAAAGGTAACAAAAATTTATTTTCTCAGGTTCAAAGATAAGACGTTTTGCTTTTTTGTTAGATTGAAAATCAGAAAAAACATATTCAACAACGCCTGGTTCTGGCTAATCTAAGGAAGATATATTATAAGTTCAAAGAAGTTCATAATAATGTTAAGATTGGATTCTCCAAATTCGCGTCGTTAAGACGAAAGAACTGCATTTTGGCTGGGGCATCAGGAACTCTTTCCGTGTGTGTTTGCACCATCCATCAAAATATCAAACTCATGTTTGAGGGTAGCAATATATCAAGACTGATAGAAAACGAAGATAAGCATCTCAATGACAGCAGAGCCTGCTAAGCTTTGGTAATTTGTAACACTCCTGATATAAATTGTTACTTGGCCAAGTGCTTTAATTGCCCAAACTATTCTAAATTAAGGAGAATCTTTGACACTGCTTTTAGTAATCAATTCATAGAAGACGTAATCAGTAAGTAATCAGTGGACCCACACAGACCGAACAAAATTGGAAGTGAGAATTGAAAACTCTGAGGATTTCATACAGAGCTTTTTGAAACGGCTTGGTGTTTTCATTCGTCATATTTTTTTATAACTGCTCACCAAAACAGGTACATAAAGGAAGTCAAAACGAAACGGACATACTTGTTTTATTGGACTTTTCCGAAAGTTATGGTTTTGTTGTGCAAGATGCAGTGCAGCGATACCACTGGACTAACGAACAGGCGATAATTCACACTTTCGCAATATATTACCGGAACCAGATGGACTATATTAAATATGAAAGTTTTGTTGTAATCTGTGACTGCTTAAAGCATGACACTATCGCAGTACACTTATTTCAGCGCCATCTCTTAGAGTTCCTGCAAAAGATATGCCAACATTTTAAGAAAATTATTTATTTTTCCTATGGGTCTGCTGCGCAGTAAAAAAACAAAGGGAATTTTTTTTAATTTAACATTGCATGAACAGGATTTTGGAGTGAATGCTGAATGGAACAATATATAACTGGACAACTGAAAACATAAAAAATATGAATTTCTCCTACGTGACCACACAGGAGTATAATGAAGAAAAATTATTGATGGAATCGAGATTTTCTAACAAGAAAACTTCATCATATTTCATCTGTTTCACAAGGAGTAATTAAAGGGAAATATTTTTTCTTTCCATCAGAAGAATATGTATATACTCTTAAAAGGTAAATAAATAAATAATGATTTTTTTTTAATTTTTAAGGCCTTGGGATACAAAAGCCCCAGTGTGACTTTTTTTTTAAATGAAAATATTTAAAAATTATTTTTAATATATTTATAAGTCTATAATTTAATAACTCAGCGGTTTGCCAAGAGATGGCGTAAATTGTATTATTCCATTGGAACATGCGTTGGAAAGCTACTGTCATTGTACGTCATTTCAGTATATGTCATTCATTTGAAGCGTAAACAACAATATCTTTTTTTTCCACTCAAATATGTTGAACTTCGTTCCTGAAAAAGTGTTTTTGCGGGAAATTCTTCTTCATTACTTTAATATGAAGAAAACTGTTGCCGAAAGTCATCGTATTTTGGTGGAAGTTTATAGTGAACACACGCTAGCTGAGCGAACGTGCCAAAAGTGTTTTGCACGATTTAAAAGTGGTGATTTTGGCTTGGAAGACGATGAACGTCCTGGGCAGCCAAAAAAGTTTGAAGATGAAGAACTGGAACCATTACTCTATGAAGATTAATGCCAAACATTAGAAGAGCTCGCAGAATCCTTGGGTGTCACTCAAGCAGCCATTACAAAACGTTTAAAAGCAGCTGGATATATTCAAAAGCAAGGAAATTGGGTTCCACATGAACTCAAGCCGAGAGACGTCGAAAGGCGGTTTAACATGTCCGAAATGCTGCTGGAACGCCACAAAAGGAAGTCATTTTTACATCGGATTGCTACTGATGATGAAAAATGGATCCATTACGACAACCCCAAGCTCAAAAAATCTTATGTGAAACCCGGCCAACCAGCCAAATCAACGGCAAAGCCGAACATCCATGGCGCGAATGTTATGCTCTGTATTTGTTGGGATCAGATGGGTGTGCTGTATTATGAGCTGCTAAAACCGGGTGAAACTATTAATGGACAACGCTACTGAACACAATTAATCCGTTTGAAGAGAGCAGTAGCCGAAAAACGCCCGGAATATGCGACAAGACACGAGGCAATAATTTTCCATCATGATACCGCTCGGCCCCACGTTGCTATTCCATCTAAGAATGGATAGGATGAATGGGCCTTATAGCCCAGACCATGCCCCTTCTGACTACCGTTTGTTCCGGTCGATATAGAACGCCCTCACTGAAATACGGTTCACATCAGAGCAGAATATCAAAAATTGGATTGATTCATTCTTGGCTGCCAAGCCACCGCAGTTCTTTTGTGATGGGATCCACAAATTGCCAGAAATATGGGAAAAATTCATAGTTTCAGATGGGCAATACTTTAAATAATACTATTGTACATGTTTTTCTTAAATAAACGTTCAAATTTTGAAAAAAAAAAGCACGAATTAAAATATATACCCAATATATAAAAGAGTTATTTAAGAATATATGTAAAAACGATATTCTAGAATATGCTTCGTCCTTGAAAATAAAAATTATTCCAAACTTTTAAAAGCATATTTTTTGATTTTTTGTCAATTTTTGAAGTTCCGTTACACGCAAAATATATCGAATTCTGCAAAACTTTTCGGCCTTATGATTCGTACCACTCTAATGAGTCACTCCACACCACTCCGGGATGTCGTTGAGAACGTCGGTCGATCCTTCATGGAATGAAACAGCTCATGAATTGTATGCAAATAATTATGATTTTCCTTTCGCATCCGATGAAATAATCTGTCTTGACCTTGCCAAGAAATACCTTTGTTTACTAACTACTAACTAACTAACTATGACAAGGATCAAGATTGGCTGGTAATAAGACATGAAGATCTTGATACCATTGCACTACCGATATTGTGTTCATAAAAGAGTGATGCAATAGCAATCCAATGCTAGGAAAAAGAAGTACTTATTCTTAAACAACAACTCCAAGACGGATTATATATTTCAAATACAATTGCAACAAGCACCACAACATTTTTCCCGTGTAATAAACATAACAAATTAAATGTACTAATACACAACGTTATACTAAAACAAATAGGTTAAGCGACTATGAAGGAGTAAGGGTAGAACAGATGGAACAGGAATACTAGACAATGATTTTGAAATTACAGCTATTAGGACTGACGCCTGTAGTATTCTGTTACCTAAATAAGCAGGAGTGAAATCCTGCTACTATGGCGGTCCCAAAAGTACCCGATCTAGCAAAGAAAACACAAAAAATTTGGAAAAAATTTGGAAAAATTTCCCAGTGATGTTCAAAAAGTTCGATACCCTTTTTGTAATAAGAATTGTCTTGCTCCTCAAAATAGCCATTAACTGTCGACATCACTTCTTCGTCGTTGGAAAATCTTTGACCCCTGAGCCATTTGTTTAAGTTTGGGAACAGAAAACATTCCGAGGGAGCTAAATCTGGTTAATAGGGTGAATGAGGTAGCAATTCAAACTTTAATTCATTAATTTTGGCCATTGCAATAACGGATTTGTGAGTTGGAGCATTGTCTTGATGAAACAACATTTTCTTCTTAGACAAATGTGGCAATTTTTGCTTGATTTCTTCTCTCAAACGTTGCAATAAGTTCGCATAATACTGGCCGTTAATAGTTGGTAGAAGTCTTCGCCTTCTTTGGAGCCGGTACTTTCCTTTTGAAACCATTGTTTTGATTGTTTTTTTGTCTCGAGTGCAAAGTGATGGACCCATGTTTCATCAATTGTTATGAAACGGCGCAAAAATTCTGCTTTGTTGCTATTAAATTTCGTTAAAAACTCAATTGAAACATCTTCATGACACTGTTTTGTGTTCAAACGCGGCACCCATCTTGCACACAGCCTTCTCATGTCCAAATTTTCAAATAATATGCGATGTACCGCACTTTTTAAAATGCCTACAATGTCTGCTAGCTCGCGCACTTTCAGTCGACGATCATCCAGTACAGCTTTGTGGATTTTCTTCACCATTTCTGGAGTCGTCACCTCATTTGGTCGACTACTGCGATGCTCGTCTTGGCAGCTCGTACGGCCTCGTTTAAACTCAGCAACCCAAAATTTTACTGTTGTGAACGAAGGAGCAGACTCACCCAGAGTAGAATACAATTCAGCTTTTATATTGGTTGGGCTGAGGCCTTTCAAATAAAAGTATTGTATCACGTAACGATGACCAATTTTCTCCATTTTCACAAATTCACTGACAACGTTCACTTCAAACATACGCTTTATAGACTGCGTACTTTCCAATACAGTGATGTATTCAAACAACTACCGCAGTGTCTTGGTCAGGCCTGGTACTTCTGGGACTTTCAGACCAATGTTGCAAGCGCCTCCATGTCGTTAAAACCCTGGCCATTGGTGGTGTAGGTCAAGATGTAAAATTCCTTGTCAGAACCGATCTGCATCTGGCACAACATCCCATAAAGGCGTATGTCAACCCTCGCATGACCTCACTGAGAGGCCAAACAAAATAAAGTAAATGATTTCAATGTAGCTTATAGAGTTAACCCTTTTGGAAGGGTACGAGGGTGCAGTCACAAGCCCCTCAGAAGAATACGGAGAAAAGCGCGGCCGCTCCAAAATCTATGAAAGCATAGCAACAAGGAATCACCGAGCCATCTGTTTCCACAAACTGCGTACCCTAAACTAAGACCGCAGCCGAATCAGGTATTCACCTCCAACTTCCCAAAAGCTTCGAAACAAATTGACAGCCCGGCCACAAGTGGCGAAAATCGACCACAAGTGATAACAACAACACTTGGACAAATGTGTAACCTGCTGATGTAACTGGAGAAGACAGTAGACAGGCTAATTTAAAAAGATAATAATTGTTGAAACCCTTGGCAACAATGTGAAGATGCTCTGACATATCGCATTACTCTGAAAGTGAAGAACATCGACGACTCCACGACAAAGGAGGTGATCTATGAATCAGCCAGATAGCAACACCAACTAAATGACATAAAAATGTAGACATAATTAGTCTGGGAAACGCCAATGGACATACCCACATTGCAATGATTTGCTTGCCTTCAAGCAGTGCAAAAAACACCAAAGTCAGACAGAATCGAAATTGAACGAGTAGATTGTCTTGTCCGGGAACGAAAAACCCTAACAACATGTTCCAGATGTCTTGAATTCGACCACACTCACGCCAAAGTCAAAGTAAAATGGACCGCTCCAAACAATGTAGAAGATGTGGGAAAAAGACCATATAACCACAGATTGCAACAAAGACCCGTTTCATTTCTTCTAAAAGAAAGAAAACCCGTAGAACGCTTCGGGCAACAGAAAATGCCCGGTCTTCTGAAGAGCCATTACCAGCAAGCAACCATGGTGATAATACAGATTAACCTTAACCACTGTAGGTCCACATCCTGGCGCAAACATCTGTAGACAAAAGGGCGGACATTATTTTGATCAGCGAGTCGTACAAAACTATCAACAACAAAACCTGGATCTGCGATAAATGTAAAAAACATGTCTTCCAAGTTACTACATAGTGATCAGGTGGATGGATGTTGGACTATAAGTTAATTCCAGGCAGAAAGGGTAAGGGCAGATGCACGTGAAAAAGCTCCAGTAGTTATGTAGTTATAGGCGAAGATTTTAATGCCTGGGCAACAGAGTGTAATAACAGGCTCCCCAGTGCTAGGAGACGCATCCTACCAGAAACATGTACGCAATGCAAACAATGATCGAGCAAATAATTTTAGGAAAGCTGGAATGGGATCAATCGTTGATATTATGACTAGTGGGTCAGCGTAGAATATACCTATAGTGACAATAAGGCGATAATAACTGATATTAAACAGCTAAAGGCCACTCCTAGAGGGCTTGGAAACATAAGCTCAACGACAACGAAAGAGCGGAGAATTTTTGGTACTAACTGACTCATACTATAACCACAGCATGTGAGGCAACAATGCCCAGATGACCACAGAGTGAAAGTGGAACTACGTGGAAAACTTTACGCATATATAGGGTTTTCCAATAGGGACTTGACAACTTTGAATTTAATTTTTGAACGCACTCTTTCACTAATCATCAAACTGTCACTGTCAATTTATTCAGTAAACTCAAAATTTTCATCATGGTAAAGTACACTAACAAGCAACGTCTGCAAATTATAAAAATTTTCTACAGATATTCGGAGTCGGCGACTGCAACTTTAAGTGCGTTAACTCCAATTTTCGATTGTAATTCTCGCCCTAGTAGACAGGCAATAACAAATTTAGTGCAAAAATTTGAGTCTACATATTCACATATGTTGCCGTGTCAGTGAGACAACGGGTTGGTCGAAGTGTCGAAAATATCGCTGCCGCTCAGACGTAAGTAGCAAACGATCCAAATGAGTCAATTCCACGGCGTTCTCAAGAATTGGGCATCGCTCAGACCACATTATGGCGTATTTTGCGTAAGGATCTTGGTTTACACCCATACAAGATCAAGCTGACTCAAGAATTGAAGACGATGGACCATTTGAAGCGACGTACGTTCTCCAATTGGGTTCTGCAGAGGATGCGCCAAGATGATGAATTTCATCGCAAAATCATCTTCAGTGATGAAGCTCATTTTTGGCTCAATGAATTCGTCAATAAGCAAAATATGCGTTATTGGTCGGGTGAAAACCCACATGTGCTTCATGAATCCCCGCTTCATCCACAAAAAATAACTGTTTGGTGCGGTTTGCATGCCGTCGGTGTTATTGGGCCATATTTTTTCGTCGATGATAACGATCGTCACGTTACTGTGAATGGTCAGCGTTATCGCGCGATGATCACCGATTATTTTTGGCCCGAATTGAAAGATATGGACTTGAACGACATGTGGTTTTAACAGGATGGTGCCACAAGCCACACAGCACACGCAACAATCGATTTCTTGAAGAGTAAGTATAGTGAGCGTGTTATCTCAAAACATGGCCAGTCGATTGGGCGGGTCGTTCGTACGATTTAACGCCGCTTGACTATTTTCTGTAGGGCTACGTTAAGTCATTGGCTTATGCCAACACGCCGACGACGTTGAAAGAGCTCAGAGCCAACATTGAACGTAAAATAGCAACCGTTTCTCCCGAAATGTGTGGCCGAGTCGTTGAAAATCGGGTCAAACGAGTCGACCATTGCAAACGTGCCCGCGGTGGCCATATAAAAGAAGTCGAGTTCCATTCATAAATGTTTTGATTGTGCTTCAAGCCAATAATAAAGTTTTTAAAATATCTCAAATGGTTTGTCTTTTATTTAAAAAAAAAAAAAATGTCAAGTCGTTATTAGAAAACCCTATACATAGTCACTATAGAGTTGTGATTCCTGTGAACCCGTAAGTTTCTTTCCCATTTTCTGGATAAACATCCTTACCCTGTAGCGGTTACATTTAAAACGTTTGCGACCCTGCTGGTTCTGAACTAAATAGCAATTACCGATCGTACGGAATCATGGGACTTCCGTTGTCCGTTAAATTAAGCGTTCTGTTTTGATAAAATTTTAAGGAGAGCAGCCCCTACCTTCACCCTTTTTCCTTGTACTTGCATAGCCTTTGTCATCTTCCTTTCAAAAAAAAAAAAATTATAAATAAATAAATAAATTAATTAATATAGGGTGATTCATCGTAAGGTTTCACTTATAATGTAAAATAAAACACATAAATTTGAAAATGAACTCAAATGTTTTATTATCGTTTAAAAGAGCAATTCATGGCATTTATTTTTTAAAAATCATATCATGTAAATATTGGCTACGACTACGTCTGAGGTGATGCATTCGGAAGGTCCAATTTTGGGGGACTCGTTCGAGCATAGTGACTGGTATCTCGCGGATAACACGAGTAATGTTGGTTTTCAGAGCGTCAATAATAGCTGGTTTATTCCTGAAGACCTGAGACTTTACATATCCCCAGAGAAAATAATCCAAAGGTGTGATATAGCACGATCTAGGCGACCAATTTACCGTAGCAAAACGTGAAACTAAGTGCTCACCAAAATCATTTCTCAACAAGTCCATTTCTCACAAGACTCATAGCGCCACCCTGTTGAAGACCATGTGCTTGAATTTTAGGAACCACATAGTTCATTCATATGGCGCGATAACGGTTACCATTGACGGTAACATTCTGATTTGCCTTATTTTTGAATAAATGTTGACTAATGATTCCACCAGCCCATAAACCACACCATACCGTTGTTTTTATTGAATGTAATGCTAGCTCTTGGTACTCTTTGGGTTGCTCATCGTATTTGTTTTCGGTTTGCTTTCTTCTCATCAAACACCCCCGTATTGAGCAGTGAGTGTGTGCAGTTTGGAACCGGTTGCTAGTTTCAAATCCTGCGAACTGATTATGAGCCTTCTTATATATAGTTTTCTTGTATTCCACTGTATTCGTTTACCAACCATCATCCGTGTGGTTGTGGTTTTTGTTTGACATCCGAATTTTTTTGTAGTTAAAGTTCAGCTTGGTTGTCGGTAGCCCGGCATCTTTTCATAAATAATTACTTCGATTTTAACATCGCGGAATAATAGCTACAAAGTACATGTTACTTGTATACCCGAGTAAAGTAAATTAAGTAGTTGTCTTAATTGTCCAACGGAAATCGGTTTTTGAACGACAGTTTAGGAGCCATTACATCCATAGGCGCTCTCTTATTGCGTTTTTTTCCGAATCCTTAATTTGAGTAAAAATTGCTTAAACATGACAATGCCCTTTGCCCTTTAGCAGCCTCCTCCACCCCATAAAACGACATTGTAAATAAATGTTTCACAAAAATATCTTGTTTTTGTTTTCGCACTTCTCCGAGAATAGATAATTAAAAATCTTTTCTCATCCATTGCGGCACGGCCGTACCAGCTAACATACACCAGTACCATCAGTAACTTTCCAATCATGTCTCCGTGGTTTGCATAACTAATAAACTGGCATCCACACCATCGGGTAGGCAGACACAAATAGCACCAGTGATTGGCCCAAAATATCCAAAAACCGCCAGTTATGGGTATTCGAACGAATTAGGAGGCAGATGATGGATTTTGGTTTAGCAGTGCTGTGTACTGTTTGCACGTTTATCTTGTTTACACGTATTATCAATGGAAAAATTGCCAAACTCGAAATAGCCAACCTGAAGTTATTTTTGTCTCTACGACGATAGTGTCAGTGTCAGAGCAACACGGTGTTCTGTATTTTGTGGTGGATTCCACTCTCGTCTCAGAGTCTTCAGGCTTAGCGTACAGAATTTGGATTAAATTGTTTCAGTCAATTTAATCAACACCTTTAAAAGTGATAAAGTGTGTTCGATTTTTGTTGCCGTTTTTTTTTTTTGTTGGCTGTGCTGCCTAAAAAAAAAATCATCCGTAGGGCGTAAATTAAATTAACTTGAAGTAATTGTGCCTAACGAGTGTTTTCTGTTATCGTCTTTCCAATTTTTTGTTCGCTTCTGTTTGCTTACTTTTTTTTTATTTTGATTGGAAACCTTGTCCTTTAAGGTTTACGCATTTAATATATGTTGTGGAGATGCGAGCCAACTGGAAACTATGAGATATGGAATATGAAGATGAATATGATTAGGAAAGTGTGTGATTTAATGACCTCATTAGAACCCTTTTTTCTTGAAAATGTCTACAAAGTGAGCGCCCCATAAGGCAAAATAATTATTTGCTCAACATCTCAAGAAACATCTGAACCCACAAGCCTTTTAAGTTAGTCCCGTAGGCTTCCAAATTTGCACGCCAAATCATGTGAATCTTTCTTGCTGCGTTTTCGCTCGGTGATAGATAGGAAGGCTATCCGACCAGAAGCACTGGTGTCCCTCTCCTTAGCCTATGTCAGTAATTTGACTGAATGAGTTCTTACTCTTCAAGGTAAGTCCTTCAGTGTTCTCTCAAAACGATCGAACATCTATCCATCCTATTTTGACAGAATCTACGCTTCTGCCGCAAAACGGAGAACTAGGGCGATGAATGTATTGTAGAACGCAATTTGCATTATTCGATCGAGGGTTCTAATACTAAACAGCCTCCTGAACCCCCAACCTAAAAAACAAAAACGATTAGCAAGAATGATCTCTAAAGTGCCTAGGTAAACAAAATCCTTATCTACGAGTATTTCGAAGTAATACTTGTCGATTGTGTCATTTTTCTGAGTCGGCCGTGTCATCCATATAAGTTAGTTGTACAAATATTTGATGCTGACTTGCGAGCTTCGCACGACATTCAATAATACCAATAATCGCATGACTGTGGGTCGCCTTGTAGGAAGTCTTTTCTTACATCAAAAGTCTCGGTAAAATCATAACGACCCCCATCGGGGAAGTTTAGCAAAGATGAATATGATGTCGTTTTAATTGTCTTTTTCAAGGTCTGCCATCGATGGAGGAATTTCCTGGCCTGAAACCATACCGACGCGTACCAATCATCGTTAACAAAAGGTTTTAGGCGATAACATATAGCAGAGAAAGTTTTATAGCCGATATTGAGGATATGTAGTTAATACAGAAAAAAGAGTCTTCTTTCTTTAGCATCGGGCAAACAATATTAGAGTTACTTTCGTCTGCCTTCACTGTAGATATGGTAAAGATATGATATGATAGACATTGTGGCGCATCTTGCGTAGATCGGAATGTTATCAATCTGGTTCATAGTACATAATAGGGCCAATTCCGTTGTACTTCGTGGATTTTAGGAAAAACGTCCTTTATAGCAGTCCAAGCTGCTCATCTGCACGTGGTCTGAAAGGAGCAATCCACTTGAAGTACCGAAAACCGTTTGTCATATAAGAGCAGCAGGGATCGTCACAAGTAGTGTCATTCACTCAGAGGACAGCTGGTCATTAAAAATATTTTCAATATTTTCAACCTGGAAGACCAGGGTAACTGTGACAGCTCTTGCACGTAAGGAGACTGCTACACCGTCTGATATCTTTAAACCTGACATTTGACATTCAAAAACATTGTAATTTTTCATTGGGTTGCAACCGACAAACATTTTTGGGTGTCATGGTGGCAGTTCGACATTATTTTGCATTTAATGGATCTGAGATCCCTCGAGACCATATGAGAACTTAACTTGTTTAAGCACAACGGTTTCCGAGTGTTAAGTGCTTTACAGGCTTTAGAAATACATAATAGGGAACATACCAACAGCTCCTGGTACCTTGTAAAGTTTGAAGATAAAAACTCTCCAATTAAGGTTTTTCTAGCATATTATATCCGCATTGATCTGTAGGTGAGTAGATTTTCTCATCGTAGATTTAAGAAAGGTTGCTGAAGTGCAGCCAGCAAAGAGAGTGTTTGCAGTCATATCCAAGGATTCTTCCTCGGAGTCAAACTAGACCTAAAATTGGCGATGAATTTGCTGAAGTCAGTAGGATTCATTTGGGCATATAATTCTACCCTACTTCCTGCTCGTTTATAGATAGTTAAGGATGCCTTTTAGGTTTCCTAGTCTTGCAGTGCTATTCTTTGTGATCTAAGGTCATCACTTCTGCAACTTACACAGTGGCTTCCTTACCGTCAGAGAAAAGGATGTGGTAAAAAATGATCTACAGAGGATTAGATTTTTGTTAAGTTTGTTAACTGAGTGATTTTTTTCTTGTCCTTAGAGATTAGCTGTGCTGTACTAAAAGAAGAAAAAAAAAAAAACTTGATTTGGCAATAATGCAAGGCCTGGAAATACCTTCCATTATTGGTAGCGACGTTGTTAACTACAACGTCCCTCGTTTATGCCTCAATTGGTATGTTGTTTTGGGAAAGAGGTACTGACTTCGCAGACTTCGATTGGCTAGTACGAGAAAATGTGTGTGATGGCACAGCCACGGATTGGAAATATATATAACAGACTCGGATGTAAAGGAAGGCATGTTGAACCGACTCACGTCTACGTGGGGTAGAGGTCTGGAAGAAGCTTCCAGTCGCTGACCGGTGGCTTAGATATCTTTGATGAAAAGGGCATTAAACTCATCAGTGCACCAATTCGGTCCGTGTTGTACTAAGATCCTTCTCTCCTATTCGTTTTAGCAGCCCAAACAGAAAATGGTTACCCAAAATTATTATCCAGAAGATCAACAGCGTATTGTAAGCGGCGTTGGCGTATATAAATAGATGGTTAGCGATATATTTTTTCTCAAGATTTTCTTTCATTTTTCTATTTTTCCTATGGCAGAAGCTGCGTTTAATTTGTACAACCTCTCTCCTACTCACCGCAATTGTACTTGATCTCTTGTTGAAAAATCAAAATAAATAAGAAGTTACTAATTACTGATGCGAACGTCGGTGTCATCGTCGGTGCCATCGTTGTTGCGATTGTTGGTGCCATAGTTGGTGCCATCGTCGCTGCCATCGTCAGTGCCATCGTCGGTGACATCGTCAATGCCATCGTCAGTGCCATCTTCGGTGTCATCGTCGGTGTCATCGTCGGTGCCAAAGTTGGTGCCATCGTCAGTGTCATCGTCGGTACCATCGTTGGTGTCATCGTCGGTGCCATCGTCGGTGCCATCTTCGGTATTTTTCTGATCACATCACATAGCTGGAGCCATCGTTGCAGCCATTGTCGCTGCCATTGTCGGTGCCATCGTCGGTGCCCTCGTCGGTACCATTTTCGGTGCCATCGTCGCTGCTATCGTCAGTGTCATCGTCGGTGACATCGTCGGTGCCATTGTCAGTGCCATCGTCGGTGTCATCGTTGGTGCCATCGTTGGTGCCATCGTTGGTGCCATCGTTGGTGCTATCGTCGGTGCCATCGTTGGTGCTACCGTCGGTGCCATCGTCGGTACCATCGTCGATGCCATCGTCAGTGCCATCGTCGGTGCTATCGTCGGTGCCATCGTCGGTGCCCTCGTCGGTACCAGTGTCGGTACCATTGTCGGTGCCATCGTCGCTGCCATCGTCAGTGCCATCGTCGGTGCCATCGTCGGTGACATCGTCGGTGCCATCGTCAGTGCCATCGTCGATGTCATCGTCGGTGCCAAAGTTGGTGCCATCGTTGGTGCCATCGTTGGTGCCATCGTTGGTGCCATCGTTGGTGCCATCGTTGGTGCCATCGTTGATGCCATCGTTGGTGCCATCGTTGGTGCCATCGTTGGTGCCATCGTTGGTGCCATCGTTGGTGCCATCGTCGGTGCCATCGTCGGTACCATTGTCGGTGCCATCGTCGCTGCCATCGTCAGTGTCATCGTCGGTGACATCGTCGGTGCTATTGTCAGTGCCATCGTCGGTGTCATCGTTGTTGCCATCGTTGGTGCCATCGTTGGTGCTATCGTCGGTGCCATCGTCGGTACCATCGTCGGTGCCATCGTCAGTGCCATCGTCGGTGCTATCGTCGGTGACATCGTCGGTGCCATCGTTGGTGCCATCGTTGGTGCCATCGTTGGTGCCATCGTTGGTGCCATCGTTGGTGCCATCGTTGGTGCCATCGTTGGTGCCATCGTTGGTGCCATCGTTGGTGCCATCGTTGGTGCCATCGTTGGTGCCATCGTTGGTGCCATCGTTGGTGCCATCGTTGGTGCCATCGTTGGTGCCATCGTTGGTGCCATCGTTGGTGCCATCGTTGGTGCCATCGTTGGTGCCATCGTTGGTGCCATCGTTGGTGCCATCGTCGGTACCATTGTCGGTACCATTGTCGGTGCCATCGTCGCTGCCATCGTCAGTGCCATCGTCGGTGCCATCGTCGGTGACATCGTCGGTGCCATCGTCGGTGACATCGTCGGTGCCATCGTCGGTGCCAAAGTTGGTGCAATCATTGGTGCCATCGTTGGTGCCATCGTTGGTGCCATCGTTGGTGCCATCGTTGGTGCCATCGTTGGTGCCGTCGTTGCAGCCATTGTCGGTGCCATCGTCGGTGCCATCGTCGGTGCCATCGTCGGTGCCATCGTCGGTGCCATCGTCAGTGCCATCGTCGGTGCCATCGTCGGTGACATCGTCGGTGCCATCGTCAGTGCCATCGTCGATGTCATCGTCGGTGCCAAAGTTGGTGCCATCGTTGGTGCCATCGTTGGTGCCATCGTTGGTGCCATCGTTGGTGCCATCGTTGGTGCCATCGTTGGTGCCATCGTTGGTGCCATCGTTGGTGCCATCGTTGGTGCCATCGTTGGTGCCATCGTTGGTGCCATCGTCGGTACCATTGTCGGTACCATTGTCGGTGCCATCGTCGCTGCCATCGTCAGTGCCATCGTCGGTGCCATCGTCGGTGACATCGTCGGTGCCATCGTCGGTGACATCGTCGGTGCCATCGTCGGTGCCAAAGTTGGTGCAATCATTGGTGCCATCGTTGGTGCCATCGTTGGTGCCATCGTTGGTGCCATCGTTGGTGCTATCGTCGGGCCATCGTTGGTGCCATCGCTGGTGCCATCGTTGGTGCCATCGTTGGTGCCATCGTTGGTGCCATCGTTGGTGCCATCGTTGGTGCCATCGTTGGTGCCATCGTTGGTGCCATCGTTGATGCCATCGTTGGTGCCATCGTTGGTACCATCGTTGGTACCATCGTTGGTGTCATCGTCGGTGCTATCTTCGGTGGCATTGTCGGTGCCATCGTCGGTGCCATCGTCGGTGTCATCGAAACACATATTGTGCTATCTATACCCGTACTTTTCTGATCACATCACATAGCTGGAGCCATCGTTGCAGCCATTGTCGGTGCCATCGTCGGTGCCCTCGTCGGTACCATTGTCGGTGCCATCGTCGCTGCCATCGTCAGTGTCATCGTCGGTGACATCGTCGGTGACATCGTCGGTGCCATTGTCAGTGCCATCGTCGGTGTCATCGTTGCTGCCATCGTTGGTGCCATCGTTGGTGCCATCATTGGTGCTATCGTCGGTGCCATCGTCGGTACCATCGTCAGTGCCATCGTCAGTGCCATCGTCGGTGCTATCGTCGGTGCCATCGTCGGTGCCCTCGTCGGTACCATTGTCGGTACCATCGTCGGTGCCATCGTCGCTGCCATCGTCGCTGCCATCGTCAGTGCCATCGTCGGTGCCATCGTCGGTGACATCGTCGGTGCCATCGTCAGTGCCATCGTCGGTGTCATCGTCGGTGCCAAAGTTGGTGCCATCGTTGGTGCCATCGTTGGTGCCATCGTTGGTGCCATCGTTGGTGCCATCGTTGGTGCCATCGTTGGTGCCATCGTTGGTGCCATCGTTGGTGCCATCGTTGGTGCCATCGTTGGTGCCATCGTTGGTGCCATCGTTGGTGCCATCGTTGGTGCCATCGTCGGTGCCATCGTTGGTGTCAAAGTTGGTGCCATCGTTGGTGCCATCGTTGGTGCCATCGTCGGTGCCATCGTCGGTGCCCTCGTCGGTGCCATCGTCGGTGTCATCGTTGGTGCCATCGTTGGTGCCATCGTTGGTGCCATCGTTGGTGCTATCGTCGGTGCCATCGTCGGTACCATCGTCGGTGCCATCGTCAGTGCCGTCGTCGGTGCTATCGTCGGTGCCCTCGTCGGTACCATTGTCGGTACCATTGTCGGTGCCATCGTCGCTGCCATCGTCAGTGCCATCGTCGGTGCCATCGTCGGTGCCCTCGTCGGTGCCATTGTCAGTGCCATCGTCGGTGTCATCGTTGGTGCCATCGTTGGTGCCATCGTTGGTGCCATCGTTGGTGCCATCGTTGGTGCTATCGTCGGTGCCATCGTCGGTGCCATCGTCGGTACCATCGTCGGTGCCATCGTCAGTGCCATCGTCGGTGCTATCGTCGGTGCCCTCGTCGGTACCATTGTCGGTGCCATCGTCGCTGCCATCGTCAGTGCCATCGTCGGTGCCATCGTCGGTGACATCGTCGCTGCCATCGTCGGTGTCAAAGTTGGTGCAATCGTTGGTGCCATCGTTGGTGCCATCGTTGGTGCCATCGTTGGTGCCATCGTTGGTGCCATCGTTGGTGCCATCGTTGGTGCCATCGTTGGTGCCATCGTTGGTGCCATCGTTGGTGCCATCGTTGGTGCCATCGTTGGTGCCATCGTCGGTGCCATCGTTGGTGCCATCGTTGGTGCCATCGTCGGTGCCATCGTTGGTGCCATCGTTGGTGCCATCGTCGGTGCCATCGTTGGTGCCATCGTTGGTGCCATCGTTGGTGCCATCGTTGGTGCCATCGTTGGTGCCATCGTTGGTGCCATCGTCGGTGCCATCGTCGGTGCCATTGTCAGTGCCATCGTCGGTGTCATCGTTGGTGCCATCGTTGGTGCCATCGTTGGCGCCATCGTTGGTGCCATCGTTGGTGCTATCGTCGGTGGCATCGTCGGTACCATCGTCGGTGCCATCGTCAGTGCCATCGTCGGTGCTATCGTCGGTGCCCTCGTCGGTACCATTGTCGGTACCATTGTCGGTGACATCGTCGCTGCCATCGTCAGTGCCATCGTCGGTGCCATCGTCGGTGACATCGTCGCTGCCATCGTCGGTGTTAAAGTTGGTGCAATCGTTGGTGCCATCGTTGGTGCCATCGTTGGTGCCATCGTTGGTGCCATCGTTGGTGCCATCGTTGGTGCCATCGTCGGTGCCATCGTCGGTGCCATCGTCGGTGCCATCGTTGGTGCCATCGTTGGTGCCATCGTTGGTGCCATCGTTGGTGCCATCGTTGGTGCCATCGTTGGTGCCATCGTTGGTGCCATCGTTGGTGCCATCGTTGGTGCCATCGTTGGTGCCATCGTTGGTGCCATCGTTGGTGCGATCGTTGGTGCCATCATTGGTGCCATCGTTGGTGCCATCGTTGGTGCCATCGTTGGTGCCATCGTTGGTGCCATCGTTGGTGCCATCGTTGGTGTCATCGTTGGTGCCATCGTTGGTGCCATCGTTGGTGCCATCGTCGGTGCCATCGTCGGTGCCCTCGTCGGTGCCATTGTCAGTGCCATCGTCGGTGTCATCGTTGGTGCCATCGTTGGTGCCATCGTTGGTGCTATCGTCGGTGCCATCGTCGGTACCATCGTCGGTGCCATCGTCGGTGCCATTGTCAGTGCCATCGTCGGTGTCATCGTTGGTGCCATCGTTGGTGCCATCGTTGGTGCTATCGTCGGTGCCATCGTCGGTACCATCGTCGGTGCCATCGTCAGTGCCATCGTCGGTGCTATTGTCGGTGCCCTCGTCGGTACCATTGTCGGTACCATTGTCGGTGCCATCGTCGCTGCCATCGTCAGTGCCATCGTCGGTGCCATCGTCGGTGACATCGTCGCTGCCATCGTCGGTGTTAAAGTTGGTGCAATCGTTGGTGCCATCGTTGGTGCCATCGTTGGTGCCATCGTTGGTGCCATCGTTGGTGCCATCGTTGGTGCCATCGTTGGTGCCATCGTTGGTGCCATCGTTGGTGCCATCGTTGGTGCCATCGTTGGTGCCATCGTTGGTGCCATCGTTGGTGCCATCGTTGGTGCCATCGTCGGTGCCATCGTCGGTGACATCGTCGGTGCCATCGTTGGTGCCATCGTTGGTGTCATCGTTGGTGCCATCGTTGGTGCCATCGTTGGTGCCATCGTCGGTGTCATCGTTGGTGCCATCGTTGGTGCCATCGTTGGTGCTATCGTCGGTGCCATCGTCGGTACCATCGTCGGTGCCATCGTCAGTGCCATCGTCGGTGCTATCGTCGGTGCCCTCGTCGGTACCATTGTCGGTACCATTGTCGGTGCCATCGTCGCTGCCATCGTCAGTGCCATCGTCGGTGCCATCGTCGGTGACATCGTCGCTGCCATCGTCGGTGTTAAAGTTGGTGCAATCGTTGGTGCCAT
Source organism: Volucella inanis (assembly GCA_907269105.1). Classification (NCBI taxonomy): domain Eukaryota; kingdom Metazoa; phylum Arthropoda; class Insecta; order Diptera; family Syrphidae; genus Volucella; species Volucella inanis. The sequence continues at coordinate 93,499,159 of OU026154.1, forward strand.
CGTTGGTGCCATCGTTGGTGCCATCGTTGGTGCTATCGTCGGTGCCATCGTCGGTACCATCGTCGGTGCCATCGTCAGTGCCGTCGTCGGTGCTATCGTCGGTGCCCTCGTCGGTACCATTGTCGGTACCATTGTCGGTGCCATCGTCGCTGCCATCGTCAGTGCCATCGTCGGTGCCATCGTCGGTGCCCTCGTCGGTGCCATTGTCAGTGCCATCGTCGGTGTCATCGTTGGTGCCATCGTTGGTGCCATCGTTGGTGCTATCGTCGGTGCCATCGTCGGTGCCATCGTCGGTACCATCGTCGGTGCCATCGTCAGTGCCATCGTCGGTGCTATCGTCGGTGCCCTCGTCGGTACCCTCGTCGGTACCATTGTCGGTGCCATCGTCGCTGCCATCGTCAGTGCCATCGTCGGTGCCATCGTCGGTGACATCGTCGCTGCCATCGTCGGTGTCAAAGTTGGTGCAATCGTTGGTGCCATCGTTGGTGCCATCGTTGGTGCCATCGTTGGTGCCATCGTTGGTGCCATCGTTGGTGCCATCGTTGGTGCCATCGTTGGTGCCATCATTGGTGCCATCGTTGGTGCCATCGTTGGTGCCATCGTTGGTGCCATCGTCGGTGCCATCGTTGGTGCCATCGTTGGTGCCATCGTTGGTGCCATCGTCGGTGCCATCGTTGGTGCCATCGTTGGTGCCATCGTTGGTGCCATCGTTGGTGCCATCGTTGGTGCCATCGTTGGTGCCATCGTCGGTGCCATCGTCGGTGCCATTGTCAGTGCCATCGTCGGTGTCATCGTTGGTGCCATCGTTGGTGCCATCGTTGGTGCCATCGTTGGTGCCATCGTTGGTGCCATCGTTGGTGCTATCGTCGGTGGCATCGTCGGTACCATCGTCGGTGCCATCGTCAGTGCCATCGTCGGTGCTATCGTCGGTGCCCTCGTCGGTACCATTGTCGGTACCATTGTCGGTGCCATCGTCGCTGCCATCGTCAGTGCCATCGTCGGTGCCATCGTCGGTGACATCGTCGCTGCCATCGTCGGTGTTAAAGTTGGTGCAATCGTTGGTGCCATCGTTGGTGCCATCGTTGGTGCCATCGTTGGTGCCATCGTTGGTGCCATCGTTGGTGCCATCGTTGGTGCCATCGTTGGTGCCATCGTCGGTGCCATCGTCGGTGACATCGTCGGTGCCATCGTTGGTGCCATCGTTGGTGCCATCGTTGGTGCCATCGTTGGTGCCATCGTTGGTGCCATCGTTGGTGCCATCGTTGGTGCCATCGTTGGTGCCATCGTTGGTGCCATCGTTGGTGCCATCGTTGGTGCCATCGTTGGTGCCATCGTTGGTGCCATCGTTGGTGCCATCGTTGGTGCCATCATTGGTGCCATCGTTGGTGCCATCGTTGGTGCCATCGTTGGTGCCATCGTTGGTGCCATCGTTGGTGCCATCGTTGGTGTCATCGTTGGTGCCATCGTTGGTGCCATCGTTGGTGCCATCGTTGGTGCCATCGTCGGTGCCATCGTCGGTGCCCTCGTCGGTGCCATTGTCAGTGCCATCGTCGGTGTCATCGTTGGTGCCATCGTTGGTGCCATCGTTGGTGCTATCGTCGGTGCCATCGTCGGTACCATCGTCGGTGCCATCGTCAGTGCCATCGTCGGTCGGTACCATTGTCGGTGCCATCGTCGCTGCCATCGTCAGTGCCATCGTCGGTGCCATCGTCGGTGACATCGTCGCTGCCATCGTCGGTGTTAAAGTTGGTGCAATCGTTGGTGCCATCGTTGGTGCCATCGTTGGTGCCATCGTTGGTGCCATCGTTGTTGCCATCGTCGGTGCCATCGTCGGTGACATCGTCGGTGCCATCGTTGGTGCCATCGTTGGTGCCATCGTTGGTGCCATCGTTGGTGCCATCGTTGGTGCCATCGTTGGTGCCATCGTTGGTGCCATCGTTGGTGCCATCGTTGGTGCCATCGTTGGTGCCATCGTTGGTGCCATCGTTGGTGCCATCGTTGGTGCCATCGTTGGTGCCATCGTTGGTGCCATCGTTGGTGCCATCGTCGGTGCCATCGTCGGTGACATCGTCGGTGCCATCGTTGGTGCCATCGTTGGTGTCATCGTTGGTGCCATCGTTGGTGCCATCGTTGGTGCCATCGTTGGTGCCATCGTTGGTGCCATCGTTGGTGCCATCTTGGTTGACGCGCGCTTTGTGAGAAATAGCTACTTGTGGTTTTCCAGCCAAATATAGAGCAATCACACTATCACGTTTGAATTACATCGCGGATAAAAATTGTTCAACTTAACTGAGAAGCAAATTGTTTAAAAGGCTTGTAAATCATAAAATTATCTGTCTTGTGTCAAAATTTGAGCCCACTGTCATGAACGGTTTGGAAATTATAGATGTCTGAAGTTGATTGCAGTTTGAGTCAGGCAGGGTGTACACAATGACTCAGTTTTTCGACTAAAATCATCAAATTTTCAGGCACAATTGGACAATTTTTTTTTCTCAAAACTCTGCCATTTCGTTAAATTTAATTTTTTTCATATGGGCGATACATAGTTTAAAAATATTTTTTGTTTCTTTGATTTTAGCCACTGTGAAGGACGCAATCACTGCAGCAGTGGAGGGCCTTCTTTTTGTGAATATTTGGGAATTTCAAAGAATTGTATATATAAATTCATATTTTATGTATAAATATATCGTCTTAATTTTAAAACATTTTACGCAGTATTTTTTTTTTTTTTTAAATTCCCAAAAATTACCTTTTTTGGCGGTCACACTAGGTGTGCCCCTTGATTTTCTGTAACTCTTGATTGTTTGCAAGTTTATTTACAAAACTAAACACTATAGGAAGGTGATCAGAGAAAGTTGTTGGTTTTACTGCCATGTCTGAAACGTAAGTATCATATTCCACTCCCATCGGAGACAGCAGTAGTCAATAATTGACACTCCTTGCTCGTCAACTAAGGCCAATTTACCACGCAAGTGTTTTCTATGTAAAGAAACTAGACATTGAAAAGGGGATTGTCCCATGAGAAAAGAATCGGCCTTCAACTTTGCCCAAACGAGAGACTTCGATTGTGATAGTCACCTTTGCTTTCGACGATTTAATACTTGACTCAAGCGCCAGTCATCATATAAGTTTTCGCCGCAAGTGGTTTAACAACTATAAATTGCTTGACGAACCAAACCAATGCCAAGATTTGCGGTCAATCAAAAGGATTGACTTTGAAAATGCCTAGAAAATGGAATTTATTCTCTTCAGGAACGGTAATAGGCTAAAAATATATAATTGTGACTGATGATGTAAAATTTGAAATATTCCAAAATCATCGCGTTGTGGTAGTGGGAATAGGAAGTTGTAGACTCTAAAACATGATGTTTCGTGTACTGGAAATGGGATGAGCATGATGGTGCTGGATGTGACGGAGGTGCGGATGTTGCGGTCGGAAAAGCAATAGGGTGAGGAAAAGTGAGATTCTAGAATTGTGGCATCACAGGATCGGCCATTTTTTAGCAAACCAAGTAAGATCTGGGCTGAAGCGTAGTATTGAGTTTGTGGGGAACAAACAAGTTTTCTGTGTGGCTTGTGTCTATTTAAAGTAGTACAGGTTGCCTTTTAATAGTAGTGGGACCAGGGCTACAACAGCGGGTGAATTAATTCTAACAGATTTATGTGGTTCCATGCAGAATCTACCGGTAGGCCGATCAAAGTACTTCGTTCTGTTCAAAGCAGATTTCTCCCATTATAGATATTTTCTATTACCGGTATAAAGTGAGCGTTTTTTTTGTGAAAACAAAACACTAATTTTTAATAGAAAAGTTGAAAAAATTTATTCAAAGTATTGACCATTGCTAGCTACACATTTTCTCCATCTTTCAGGCAATTTGCAAATTCCACGCCGATAAAACTGATCGTCTTTTGAAGCAAACCAAAAAAATCACCCAATGAAAACAAATTGTGCTTATAACTTAATTCGTGCGGTTTGCTAAGAGATGGAGTAACTTGTATTATTCCATTGTTATTATTCCATTGGAACATGCTTTGGAAAGCTACTGTCATTGTACGTCATTTCAGTATATGTCATTCATTTGAAGCGTAAACAACAATAATTTTTTTTTTTCACTCAAATATGTCGAACTTTGTGCCTGAAAAAGTGTTTTTGCGGGGAATTCTTCTTCATTACTGAAAACTGCTCCCGAAAGTCATCGTATTTTGGTGGAAGTTTATGGTGAACATGCGCTAGCTGACCGAACGTGCCAAAAGTGATTTGCACGATTTAAAAGTAGTGATTTTGGCTTGGAAGACGATGAACGTCCTGGGCAGCCAAAAAAGTTTAAAAATGAAGAACTGGAAGCATTATTCTATGAAGATTGTTGCCAAACACAAAAAGAGCTGGCAGAATCTTTGGGTGTCACTCAGGCAGCCATTTCAAAACGTTTAAAGCAGCTGTATATATTCAAAAGCAACGAAATTGGGTTCCACATGAACTCAAGCCGAGAGACGTCGAAAGGTGGTTTTGCTTGTCCGAAATGTTGCTGGAACGCCACAAAAGGAAGTCATTTTTGCATCGCATTGTTACTGGTGATGAAAAATGGATCCATTACGACAACCTTAAATGCAAAAAATCATATGTGAAACCCGGCCAACCAGCCAAATCAACGGCAAAGCCGAATATCCATGGCGCTAAGGTAATGCTCTGTATTTGGTGGGATAAGATGGGTGTGCTGTATTATTAGCTGCTAAAACCAGGTGAACACAATTAATACTTTTGAAAAGAGCAGTAGTCGAAAAACGCCCGGAATATGCGACCAGACACGAGGCAATAATTTTCCATCATGACAATGCTCGGCCCCACGTTGTTATTCCGGTTAAGAACTATTTGGAAAACAGTGGATGGGAAGACTTACCCCACCCGCTTTATAGCACAGACTTTGCCCCTTCTGACAACCATTTGTTGCGGTCGACGCAGAACGCCCTCACTGAGAGCACCACATCACCACATCGCCCACATCAGAGCAAAATATCAAAAATTGGCTTGATTCATTCTTGGCTGCCAAGCCAGCGCAGTTCTTTTGGGATGGGATCCAAAAATTGCCAGAAAGATAGAAAAAAGTCTTAGCTTCAGATGGGCAATATTTTGAATAATACTATTTTACATGTTTTTCTTCAATAAACGTTCAAATTTTGAAAAAAAAAACGCACGAACTAAATTACATACCTAATAGTAGTCCTAAGGAGCCAAGTCTGTTGGTAGTAGCTCCCAGCCAAGTGCTTTGGTTGTATTCTGAACCAGGTTTGCTTTGTTTGCAGGTGCATTGTAATGGAGCAAAATTACCTTGCCGTGTTTTCTGGCCCATTCTGGTCGTTTTTCAGTCAATGCATGGTTCAAATTGATCATTTGTTGTTGGTAGCGATCTGTATTAACGTTTTTACCAGGTTTTAGGAGCCCGTGGTACACCACAATTTCTGTCTCACCAGACACACAACATTGACTTCTTGCCGAATAGATCTGGTTTTGCAGTGGAAGTTGATGGTTGTCCCAGATTAACCCATGATTTTCTAAGTTTAGGATTCTGAAAATAAATCCATTTTTCATCGCCAGTAACAATTCTATGCAAAACTGATTTTTTATCGTGTCTTTGAAGCAAAATTTCACAAGTGGTTTTTCGGTTTTCCATCTGTCTTTCATTCAATTCATGTGGCACCCATTTTCCAGACTTTTGGATCTTTCCCATAGCTCTTAAACGATCAGAAATTGTTTGTTGTGCAACATTTAACATTTCTGCCATTTTTTTCTGACTCAAAGTGTCATCTTCATCCAATATTGTTTGCAATTCGGTGTCTTCAAACTTTTTTGGTGGTCTTCCACGTTCTTCATTTCTCACATCAAAATCTTTATCTCTGAACCGTTGAAACCATCTTTTGCGTGTTGCTTCTGATAGAGCATGATCACCATATGCCTCGACAAGTAATTGATGCGACTCTGCAGCACTTTTCTTCAAATGAAAACAAAAAATTAATGCTTTCGGTCATCGTTTTCTGGTACAAAGTTCGATGAAAAAATATGATGTTGTTTGCTCAATGACTTGATGTATACTAAATATGTTTGACAGGTGTCATAACAACCAAAAAAAAAAATATCAAGATATTTGTATCTTGGCGCTCACTTTATACCGGTACACCTGGTATACTTAAGAATTTTCTACATTCGGTGAAGCTTGACGTAAATCGAAACATAGTCACACTTGGTTCTGATTACGAGCTGGAATTCTAAAACAAGGCTGGAATTCTAGTGGCGATCTTGAGGCAAGGCAAAATACGTCATCAAACTAACTGTTCATAAAATCCCGAACAAAATGGGCGTGTTGAGCCTGAAATCGCTCGAAAAATATTGCATGCAAAGAATCTTTTAATCAAACTGTGGGTGGAGCAGTGGACCGTGCGACACTGTACTTCTTATGAAAGGGACGCCCCAAGTCCTGAAAAACGAAAAATATCCCTCCAGATTTGGTTTGAACGGGAGCCCTCACTCGCAAACCAGAAAATATTTGACACCGAAGTATTTATTCATGTTTCTTAGATACTTAATTAGGTATCCTGAAAATCAAAAGGGTTATCGTGTCTGGTTTTCTGGAAATATAACAGGTAATTCTCGCAATATAGTTTTTAACAATGAGTCTAATACTTCCATAAATCCTGATACAGAAATACTATCATTAATTTACTATGGTACTGCCAAGCCATACATTGTTACCCATCATAGTCAGAATATATCTGACAAAACCTCATACTCTCGGAAGAGAATGACCAATGTACTAAGTTAGAGTTGGATGAGGAAAAGTACTTCAAATCAAATCAGCCCCCTCTAAATGCAGATCAAAAAGATGAAGGAGAGTTGGATAAATGTATCGATAGTGACTTAATAAAACAGCCTTCTGCAATAACCAGCATCCTAACATGCATGTTAGAAGGGTCCACATTTATAAATGAATGTTTCGAGCCCAGGGATTATCATAAAGCGATAGAATCGGTCGGTGCCAAAAATAGGAAAGCAGCGGCCGAGGAGGAAATCGGTGCACTCCATCTTAATAAAACTTAAGATCTCGTTTTTCTTACAGACAACGGGAAAGTGATTAGCAACAAGCGGATATTAAAGACGAAGCCGTCGAACGTTGCCGAAGTTAACCATTAAAAAGCCCGCCATGTGGTGCGAGGATTCACTCAGAGAAGGAACGGACTGCACGGAGACTTTCAACCCATTTGCCCGAATCGCATTTATTAGAGCTATTATTGGGATATCTGTTGCAGATAATCTCGTTTTTAAGCAGTTTAACACCAACACAGCCTTTCTTTATGGTCAGTTAGAGGAGGATATATCTATATATGTACTATGTCGCAGCGGATGAGTATGTAAGTAAAATATGAGCATTTATGAGCTGAAACATTTTAGGTGGCAAGATCTTACGAGCTCAACTATTTGCCTTAAAGCAACTGAACAAATAAATTACCCCAACATTGGTTTCACAAAGCCACGATAATATTTTTAATATATAAGGAATCCACATAGAGAACATCGATTACACCATACTTAAATTTCGGTTTGACAAAAACTTTCATGTAAGCATCCCCTCTAGATCTTCCTCTCAAGAAAATGCTCTCGTAGATGGCACGTTAATCCACTTCAATATAGATGGATCCAAGACTGATAGTGGGGTCATTGTTTTCTTAGAGAAGCCTCTCCTTCCGTCTTCCAAATCACTGAAGCGTGCTCCAGGCGGAAATTTTGGTGATTAAAGAATTCCTATCCTGGATGAAGAAAAACGTGATACCTGCAAGGTATATCAGCATAGTTTCAGACAGTCAGGCAGCTATCAAGTCCCTGGACATAGTCTCACTAAATTCTGGAACCGCCCTTGATTGCCGATCATCTCTCAGGGAGATGGCAAACCAGTTCAACATTTACCAATTGATAGTAGGGCCGATGAACTCGCCGAAATTGGAACCACTTTAGTTATTCTACCGGACAAGGCTAACATCTGCATACCAATCGCTACGTACAAACTAATGTTCAAACTGGGTGCTCACAAAAGAACAAACCTTAGGTGGACTTTAGGATCAGCATGTCTAGTGACCAAACAGATCTGGCCAAAGATGGATCTGAATCGCTCGAAATAGGAAAAATTTCAGTGCTATCATAGGTGCCACCACTGGACACTATCTTTTAGGCAATGATGCAAAACGCCTTCTTCACAAATAATTTCTGAAGAAGATGACAAGAAGTACTTCACCTACACCTGCCCAGCTGTCTCTCAAAGAAAGAAACTCCACTAAGGGGTTTTCTTCTACAATGACTTAAGCGATTTAAACAATACATAAGCTTACAGTCTCCTGCGCTTTATCCTAAGCTCAAATTTATTACAGATGCACGTGGCATTACAATGAATCAATAGGCCTTAATGGGTTCGTCCCTCCAACAGGCACTCTAATCTAACCTAACCTATACCTCTCTATACACTCTCTGCAATTATGCTGTATTTTCCGAGTCCTCCTGGACTCTTTTCAATATTTTCGGAAGCTCTGAAGAGAGTGTTGCCATCATCAGCGATACCTTCTTGCTGCTGTACCCGTCGTAGATCTGGAAGCGCGGGTTGTAATAAGGAAGTATTGTACTTTGAGGTATTTTAGGGAACGCATCGATTTGAATATTTGGTTTGTACTTGGAAGTTCAGATACTTCACAGTTTTGGGACTTATTATTCCGATAGCTTCTGTCATGTAGCTGGTTACATGACAGCCTTGGCAATGTCAAAAGGGAATTCAATTACTACCACTTCTTCGGACAGTGCAAGCCACAGAATTCTATCGTACATTATGTTCCAAAAGAGGGACTTGAAGACCAAAGTATGATACTCTGTCTCCTATTTCTGAAGAAGTTTGTGGCTATCTTCAGCAGGTAGTATGAGGTACCCATTTTGTCAAAGGAACACCTATTGTACGGGGGACTAAAGACATTCTTAATGCCAATTGACATTTCTGCACAATTCTGCACCTGCTTGTCCCCCATCTACACATTTCCTTTATCTTTAGCTGCTGGGAATAGCCCCTCTTCTAGGCACCTTTGTATTGTTGCTTCGAAGGCGTCGGGCCTCGCATTAGCAGCCACTTTGGCTGAGCTTTTAAATATGCTATCCTAACCAGGCGTTTTGCTGTCTTATATTTCCTGCATGCATCGAAGAGTTTCTCCGACGTGATTGTTTTGATGTTTTTCATGCTTATTCTTAACGATGGAGTACATAATAGTTGATCTATGGAGGAACAGATGGCCTACTATTCTTTTTAGCATTGCCGGACTAGTAAAGCGTGGAAATATTTGAAGTTTCTTCATCGTCTCACTACTCTGTAAGATTTTCTCTACGGGTCTGAGCTTGACTCGCCGTAAAGGCATCTGAATCTTCTTGAATTGTTCTTTTTAAGATTAAAAGGTTAAAAAAAAAAACTAATTTTCTCTACTACAAGAACAACATTTTGTTAAATTTTCTTTAAAATCTTTTGACAATTCTGAATTCTAAATAGAAGCTGGTTTTCGGAGAACCATTAGAATTTTTTTTGCAAGTACCATTGAACCGTGCATTTAGAAAAAAAATTAAATTTGAGTTTTTGGCAGATTTGTATCCAAAAAAGAACCATTTTCGGTCATATCTACATCATACAATATAATGCCTTGTAAAATAAGTTGTAATTAAAGAAAAAAAAGTCTTCGCTCAATTACTAGGCAATCCTATCTAGGAGTAGTGCGCAAAATTTTAAAAAGGTGGGCGATTTAGTTTTTGAGAAATCGTGTCTATCGACTGCAAAAATAATTTTAGTGAAACTCATACATTATCAGTGGGTTCTTGGTGATTGGAACTACATTATTTTTTGTTTTCGAAATTGTCCTTATACCACTCTTCGAACTCTGGCATCCAGCTGTTTCTTTCAAGTCTCACATATAAGGGCAACTAAAGCCTTAGAAAGCAAAAAAACAAAAAAAAAAAAAAAAAAACAAACGGCAAACAATAGCTAACTGCTGCCTCAATATACCTACTTCGATGACCTTTTCATGTAGTGTCACCCCAATTTCAAGGTCTTTCGCTGTTTTTGCAAATCTAGTTTACCTCTTGATCTCCAGGAACTGCATCATCCCTGGAAATACTGTGCTCTGTGCTTTTTGATTTCGTCCTACCACTAGTAGCTACGCTTCCCATATTAATGGCAGTCATTCTGAGCATTGCTACCTACCACGCTGTGAAGATAACTTGAGTTCTTTGTGTAGATTTTGTCTATGTGACCTTCCCTTGCACAGTTTCTAAAATACATTGCTTGGATTGAACACAACTGGCCTCGCAGAACAGCACCGTGTGACCGAACGCTAGACACCTGAAGCATTTGGTGAGGACTGTGTACGGTATAAGGTCCTTTTGAAACGTACGTCATTGCAGTACTCCATTAATACCATCATTTTAAAGATCTTTTCGACTTCAAGAACTTGTAAGTTCATTAGGCAGGTAAAAGTGGCGGTTGGAAAGACCAACCCACTTAGGCTTATTAGCCCATTATGGTTCCAACTTGGAACCAATTTGAGCTTAAGGTGAACCGTCGGAGACTGTTAACGTCTATATTCTTTAGATCGTTTAAGTCATTGTAGAAGATAGCACCTAAGTGGAGTTTTCTTCACTGGGAGTGAGCTGGACATGTACAGAGTAGATGGAGGTCCTACAGAAATTGTGTATCAAGCCAAGCATGCCAATCTATAAGGCAGTGTCAAGTGATGATAGCTATGATGGCGCTGAGATGTTTTCTGTTTAGAAGTATCGGACTCCTAGGGCGATTCAGTTCCAGTTTTGGCCAGATCTATTTGGTCGTTAGATATGTTGGTCCAATATCCCACCTGAGGTCTGCCCCACCTGAGGTCTAATGTATCTATGTTGCTCTTTTCTCGAAAAACAGGTAAAGTGGCTCCAATTTTGGCAAATTCGTCGGCTCTACAATTGCCTGGAATGTCTCTATGGTCCGGCACCCAACAAAGGTGGTGAAGACCACCACCAACCCCGCTTTCGGGTTTAGATCCATCTTTGTAAAAGTGGATTGACTTATACTCCCTGAAACCATCTTTCTTCCAGAAGGATATAGAGGAGAAGCTTACATGAAAGTTTTTGTCAAACTGAAATTTAGGTATGGTGTAATCGATGTTCTCTATGTGGATTCCTTATATATTAAAAATATTATCGTGGCCAAATAATTAATTTGTCCACTGTGTAGTGACTTTAAGGCGAAGGGTGTCAAGTGAAACAGGATGTCTAAAGCCGCGGAGGAGAAAAAGTGGAGCGTAGAGCTCCGATTATGCATAGACAGGCTGTTCTTTGAACTCTTCTTAATTTTTTGCAGTTGGCTACAATGTCCAAGGCCGTCCACCAGACAACCACACCGTAGGTGAGTATCGGTCTTATAACTGAGCTTTATAGCCAGTGGATTTTACGAGTTTGTTCGGAAATGGTGTTTTTACAAGGGAACATAACTACTGTACCTTTCTTGACACTTTTTTAATGATAGGTTTCTAGTTTAGTTTCCTGCCAAAAATAAGACCCAGATATTTTTCTGTATTGGAAAAGACTAAACTGGTACAGCTTATCGAGGAAAGGTCTGATTGGAATTTTATATTCGTGAAAAAGAGGACAAAATCTGTTGTCAACCCCATAGGAGTGGTGAAGGAGTTCTTTAATGGTATTAAAATACTTGCCTGAGACGGCTATAGCAAAGATATCCGCATAAGCAATCACCATGCTACCACCTATTTCTAGGTATACAACAAATTCATTAATTACTTGGTTCTAGAGATGGGGAGAAAGCAGTTGATTATCCTGCTTATTAGCATATCAACTCCTCCAAGTTAGTCCCCTACCTTCAGAGTTGACAGCGCAGTCGTAATTGCGAATGTCTTGACAATATTAAAGGCACTCCCTATGCCCAGGAAAGCGACTATATTTGTACTTTCTATATTGTAGCAATCGTCCGATGTGGCTAGTAATTAAATGCAGAGCAGTTTGCACCGACTTTGCCTTACAGTAGGTACGTTGAGCCGTTGACAAAAGTCGTGGTTCAATTTTGAGTCGTATCTGGATATCAATCAGTCATTCCGGATCTTTCAGAAGAAAAGATGATAGACTTATAGGTCTGAGGTCCTTTGGGACAACATGAGAGCATTTTTCGGCTTTGGAAATGGAAACTACTTTCACTTCTCTCCATAAAAGTGGGATGTGAATCTATATTCTATACAGCTCCTCATGATATTCTCAGGCATGATAATATCTGAGAATCTTTGTAGCTCGGCAGGTATTATACCGTTCGGACAAGCAGATTTGTATGGTTAGAAACTATACAGCGCCCAAAGCAGTTTGTCTCTTGCAAACAGATTATGCATTTTGGTAACGGTTGCAACAGTCCTGTTTTCCTGTTTCTACTGGCCGCGAATAGGGAGCCACCTGGAAAAATTAGTGTTCAGTAGCAGGTTGAGCGATTCATCACTTGAGGTTCTCCAAGAGCCATCGGTTTTTTTCAAACAGCTAGGCATCATAGGATTTGTAGAAAGGATTTTTCATAGCCGCATTGCCTCAAAGGTTTCTGTGATTTTGTCACAGTCTGACCTTCAGGATTATCGCCCTGCCTTTCTCAGCTTTTTCTTATATATATATTTTGAGGGATTCTTTGCATGAGTCCCAGTCAGTAATTTTTCTTATGTTCTTGACCAAGTTTTTTGCAAATATTTCTAAGCGGTCCCAGTGCTGATGTCCACCAGTGCGGATTTTCCTTACCTCTAGGTGTCACGCGGAGAACCTGAGAGTTCAGAAGATAGTGTTTCTGATAGTATTCCTTTGTATTTTAACCAATCAGTTTTAAAATAGTTTCGGAATGCTGGTTGGCTGGTGTTCAGATGACTACATCCAGTTCGTTAGCATGTGAGTGATGTTGTCGTAGACAAGATTGATATCTAGCATTTCCTGTCGGTTTTTTGTCATAAAAGTGGGCTCATTGCCCATGTTGCAAACAATGAGGTTAGTACTTATAATATAAATAAAAAGTGACTCACCTACATCGTTAATGTCTCACATAGCGTGTAATGAGAGTTAGCGTCACACTCCATGGTGAGTATAGTTTTTTGCCTTCCAGTTTCCAGTACTATCCTGTCTAGACCCAGGAAGGGGGTCTTTGTCAGTCTCTAGTTGGCAACAGTTAAGTCGGGGTTACTGAGGTTAGGAAGTAATAATGCATTAAGGCTGCGTTTCACTAATATACAAGTTATAATCTTATCTTTGTTTCTTGTATAGAGTGGAACGTATACAAGTGCCCAAAGTCCACGAACCATGCCTTCTACGATCCATTGTTCCTGGATAAGGACGATGTCTTCTGCGTTTTTGGAAAGACGCGGAATAAGCGGCCGAAGCGTTTTTTGAGTGATAGAGATTAAACCGTATCATTGTTATAATTTACCATAGTAGCCCCAACCGCGGTGTTTTTCGTGTCCTCTGATTCTAAACATGTGCCCAAGAGCTCATCTTCTTCCTCCAACCGTGTAAGATATTTTTTTATTTCCTCATCAGTTTTCATTACCGACAGAGTGTCAGAAAAGGAGACCGACAGCTTAATTGTCTCCTCGGATATATTGTGGTCGTCGCTGTTCATTTCTGGAAAGGATATGGACGATTCACGATCTAAGGGTATATTTGAAGTTTCAGTTAAAGGAGGATGAAGTTGCTTATCAGAATCCAGCTAATCTTTTCATAAACCTTTAATTGAATTTACTCGAAACCGAACCGAAGCATGCCTTTAGTCTGCGCTAGAGGGCCCCTTCTTCCAATCTCGTAACTTTCCAGTCATGATTCGGAAGGATCAGGTTGCTGAACCTGATAATCTCCAAAATGCTCTCTGGGGTGGAGGGTTCGGCTGGAATCCATGTGCGGATTCTAGGTCTGCTAGGTATATCCTCCCTAGCCACGAGTTCGAGCCTTTCACCTGACCAAATTAAGAGATCTTTGGTCGGCACATGCGATGAGCTTGACGTGGCCTTAGTGCTAGCCAGCGTCGTATGTGATGGGTGATGATCGGGGGTTTTCCGCATAATAACCAAAAAGTTGCCCGAAGGCTTTAGCTTGACCTACTGACAGCGTCCAGGTATTATCGATCTAACGGTGTCGTTCTTGTCGATTACCAAGATCGTTATTGCATCTGTTAGGACTTAGCTAAAGCACCTCTTGAAAGGTCTTTAATATTTTGTCAGCGATAGGTGATTCGTTTTTAGGGACTTTGTTAGCCCACTTAATCTTGTTCTTTATGCCCGCACTTTTCTCATCTTACGAAATGGATCCGAAGTTTTAGTAATGCGTGAAGCGTTTCGGTGTCTTATATAGGTCGCCTTAGATAAAGCTTCCCGACGCAGCTGAGCCCCTGATTCCTCCTTTGAGAAGGGGTGGACGAAGTGAAAGAAAAGGCTTGTCACAGTTTTACCACTTTAGAGGATGTTGCACCATGGCCTGCCACAGTTATACCTCCGCTTGAGAATGCCCGGTATTAAAGGAGTACCGGCCTGGAGTTTTTTTTTTTTTTAATTTTGTCCATTAATAGATCCCGCGAGTAACGGAGAAATGATGGTTCATCTGTTTAGAGATCCACTGTATACAGGTAAATTGAGATAATCCGAAGGTCGCCCGGTTTCGGAGCTATTTTTAAAGATACTGGGCCCTCAGAACAGATTGATCATCGGCACGGGTCGTACGACAACTTGTTCCAGCCCAGTGGGAGAAGGATCGTTTGGGATGGTGGGAGAAAGGGGGCAAGGGGGCAAGGGGGAAACATCCTTTGTCTAGAGAACTTCTCAAGATTCATTGACCTTACTCAGCCTCTACAACGCGACAAGTTCAATGCTCCTGTCGGCGGAAAGTGCATTTGGTCATGTGTAAAACGTGAATATACAGCCCTGATTTGTATAAGAATAGTCTTTTGCAGCCGTTGTAGTTTCAGCAAGCATATATCTAAAGCGTTATGCAAAAAGAGCATAATACACCATATAGAGCTCTTCTTCTTAACACCAGATACTTAAATTTTCAACGATTAAGTAAGATTGAATAGAAGTTGAGCTTGGACGCGAATCCTCTTTGGGCGATATATTATTCCTTGTCATGGCTTGATCTACATCATTTTCCTTAATAACTTATTCATTATCATAGCATTTCACCGAATTAGTTAACTCCTTCCCCATTATCGAAGTAGCCGTACGTTAACGTCTATGTCGAACAACTCCAGCAAAGGTGTTATGATAGACTCGTAGCAAAAGGTTGGTGTATAGAATAGAGAGTAGTGGACCTTATTTCGATACCTTGGGTACACCTAAAATACTCCGTATTTGACCGCGTTTTTGATGCGGAAATTTTCCAGCCTTGCTGAAATGAATGAATAGTACAAAATTGTGTGTAGTGTGCCTTGATAGCTACGCTAACATATCATCTGGTGTGCAGATTTTCATCTCTACGCTTAGTTTCTAAATAAATATGCTTTTGAATGCTTAGTTCCCTCGCCAGATTTACGTTTCTGAAACAGGAGGTCCCAATAATTGGTCCGTCTAGTTTGTCTGACCGATTCCCCAAAGTTGTGGATCTTGAGTTCGGAAATTTCTTCCTTGGCAGTCTTGCCCTGCTTCTACTTGGTTCTTGTGATTTGGTGCTATGCTTTCGCTGTGCCTGGACGTCATTAATGGCATTGTTGAGCTGTTGAACCCTTGCAGACTGGAGCCTTGAGCCCGGCAACTCGTAGTTAAGCTCCGGTCTGCATTTGGACTTCGAAATCATCTTTCGGAATGAGGATGTCTGGAAGCCATTGTGGCTGCGGCTGATATACTCGGTCTTATCCTAGTGCATTTTAATTGCAGAGAGCGCTTTCTTTTTTTTTCTATTGCATGGATTGGTGCTCTCTTCACCATATATTGTATGTATGTTGTACTTTGCAGTTATTTTTATAAAATATGTAAATAGGTACCTATGTCATTAAAAAGAAAACAAAAACAAAAGGCTTTTGTGACTGAGTCCCGTAGTTGTGTACCAACAATTGTTTTTCGAACTAAGGTAAAAGGTGCCTCGTAAGCTTTGTTTACTTTATACAAAAAAAAACAAAAAAAAAAAAATTGTCATTCTATCTCGAACGCATCTACAAATGACTATGTCAAGTGATCGATACTCGATTGTCTCATTGCCTTAGATTCTCTTTGGACGCGATACTGTAAATCAAACTTTTGAAAGCTTTCACTCAAAAAGAGAGCCCACAAACTCTCTTTATCCCACAGATCATTCTCTCTAACTCGCTTCTAATGATCGTGCCCTCAGTGAAGAGAATATTCACCTTTCTGCTTGACATGATCAGCACCCTTTTCGTTGACTACTAAAATAACAATCACCGATCGTTGCTTTTTGTCGTTTCCAAGGTATGAAATTGTTTTTAAGCAGAAAAAGAAAAACCCGTTGTACTCTATATAAAAGGGAGAACCATCATTGAGCATAGTTTGAGAGAGGTGAGATGAAGAAAAAAAGAACTCTCCATGTGACCATAGTGACCACCTTTTGAGTGTACATTGTAACTGATCAAAGTCACTTGGCAGAAAGGCGCTCGCTGTTGTGCTATGTAAATTCTATGAAAGAGTAACTACCTATCGTACTCGCACAAAAAGAGGCATGTCAACGTCATATGGGGCACTCACCGCGCTTTTCAAATAGACCACAACTCGTTTAACGTTCACGTTCACGTTCACGTTCGAGAGTGTGTAGTTCAAAGTGCTCGTCTCATGCGCTCCTCATCGTCATCATCATCATCAGCATTAGAGGCCAGAACCAGCAGTACCAGCAACAGCAACAGCACCAATACCAGAGCGCACCACATGAGGTTCACTTAAAACGTGCTCCGCTCAGGAACGGTTAATCATTGTAGCGAGAATCGCCAAAGGAATCACAGTGTTATTCTTGACGTTGTATCTATTTATCGTCCATCTATCTTTGATCCGGGTTTACAATTTTCTTTTTAACCATTTTTTTTCCAATTTTTACTTTTTCCGTTGTGTTGTCTAGAATAAATGGTATTTTTGTGCACATACTCTACTAAAGATACAATTCTTTCTTTTTTTTTTTTGTATTACTTTGTCCTCTCGGTTAAGGCCGTTCTTTAGATAAAATCACTCTACAAAATAAGAAAAGAAAAAAATAAAAATTCCAGGGACGGATCGATAAGTAAAGTAGTCGCGTAGTGAAGGGCTCTGTTTCGGTTTTTTCCCTTATATGCAATTTCAGTTTGGTTACCCACACAGCGTGGGCTATAGTTGTGTATATCCACACAAACGTACGGATACAATCTGACGAACGAACGTACTTTTTGTGTGGTTTCTATTTCTGTTTGATAAAGACCTTCGCGGTGGTGGTAGTGTCGTGGAAAATAAAAAACAGTGTCGTTCCTCTCCCGCCGGTAACATATGATAGCTCGTAAAAAATATAAAAAAAAAAAAAAAAATTATAAATACAAAAATTATCAGCAGAGTCCGGGTAATTTTAGAAATAAAATCCTAGACGTCCCTGGCGGTATAGTAGGACGAGGGCGGTGAAACTCACGCGACTTAAAAAACAAACATCGGTGAGGAATGTTGTTTGGGTTTGTTTTTCTTTTCGCTCACATTGAGTTCAAAATTTGTGTTTTTTGAAAAAATCTCATTTGAAAAAAAAAGTTGTTTTTTTTTTTAAATATTTTATGTGTCACGAGTAGTAGTGCGTAAAAAAAGAAACTTCTGAGTTTTATTGCTGGACGACGAGTGTAGAGCCAGGTGTACGCTTACGATCGGAATACAATCAAGTAGAAGAGCCGTACTGGAAACAGAGTGCTGAATAATTGAAAAGGGTGAGTTTAGCAGATAATATCGTAAAAAAAAAACAAATCAGCAAAACACAGTCGCAACAACAAACCGAATGTGATTGTCGGAAATGGTATTCCACTCTTCATTCGAGTAGGGTTGCCAAGCCATATGTGAAAAGGCACCCTTCCCTCCTCGTTAGAGCGAAATATTTTTTTTTTTTCGAAAAAGTAGGTCGGTCGTATTTTTTTGTTCTTTCAGACAAACCAGATCAACAGGGTCTTATGCCATTTCTATGGAAAATTTTAGGAAGCAAATTGTTTACAAATATGGTATATGGGTTTCTGTTTATAGAACCATGAACTACAGAGTTCAAGTAGAAGGGAATTGCATCTGATCATCCCCTGAAAAGGGACTGATTATGTTCAGTTGGTTGATCTTGTTTTTATTTTTGGAAATCTATGGAAATTGCCCCTTTGGGAGAGATTGTTTTTATTGACCTTGTTTGCGTGTGTTTTTCAGATTTAGATAGAGATTTACGTAAAGGTATGAGGTGGAGTTTGAGTATAGCGCTATCCAAAACAGTTGGCCAACGGTCACATGGACAGAGAGAGTGAGAGACTGAAAATTCATGCACATCCTCCTCCTTTTGTTTCTCTTTTTTAGCGATCATTTGTGGATATTTTTTATTGTAAAGTTCCCTTTTTTTTTTAAATTTGAATTTTTGTGAGAGCAAATTTAAGAGACTGCCTGGCACTATACTTCGCTCCATACCTACTACTCCGTGTTAGTAGGTAATAAATTCAGCTATGTACATAGTACGTATGAAAGACGTGGTCTAGTTGCCAGTTACAGGGGCAAATGATGTAGAAGTTGTGTTGCAAAAGTTAGGTGACTTTTGTGATTTCGCAATAGTGGTTTCAGTAGGTCGATTATGCACACCGTAACTTCCTCAAATCAACCGAAAAACATTTCTCACAACACGCTGATTTTCGTAATATTGCCGAAAAAATTTGAGACTCTATTGTGGTGTGAGTCCTTCCATGAGCATTTGCCAAACGATACTGAACAAAAATGATAAAAGAGTTTGGTAGGAGTCATGCGTGATTTGTCAAAAAAGCCTTTTGAAATGACGATGAATGACAGATACGTTTTGGTATGCTCAGCGATTTTCAATTATTATAAAAAATGGAGCAAAGAATTTGCATCAAATTTTGTGTAAAAATCGTCTTGAATGATAATCCTGACTTGTTCAGAAGAGTCATAACTGGTGACGAATCATGAGTATATGGTTATGACGTCGAAACCAAAGCACAGTCGTCTCAACGGAAACCCCCAGGGGAGCCAAGAGCGAAAAAAACACGGCAAGTTCGATCAAACGTCAAAGTTTTGATCACTTCGATTACTGTGGCGTAGTGCATCAGGAGTTTTTTTTAACCTCAAGATCGTACGGTCAATAAGGAGTATTACCTTTAAGTTATGTGTCGTTTGCGAGAAGCAATACGAGAAAAAGGTCTGGAATTGTAGAAAAAACAATTTATGGCTTTTGCATAACGATAATGCTCTTTCATTGTTACTTATGAAATATTGTTTGGCCAAAAACAACACGAAAATCATGCCTCAGCCACCATTATCACCGGATTTGGTACCGTGTGACTTTTTTCTGCTCCCAAAACTGAAGAGACCTATGAAAGGACGGGGATTTGCAACGATTGAGGAAATAAGAGCGCCATCGCTGAAAGAGGCCAGCTCAAGGCTATACCAAAATATAAAGTCACCTTACTTTTGGAACACACTTCGTACTCCGCTTTTTCTTTGCCTTCGTTTGTAATATACGAGTACCTACCTATAGACATAAGATACCCTTTTTATGTTAAGCGTGTCTTGTTAGAGGAATCTAAGAGTAATGGGCTGGATCTGACTTCTGAAAAGTTTAAGAGAAAATTATATACTTGACCAGAAAATGATAGCAATTTTTCTTTTTTGACATTTAACGCCTTGTTTTCGGGGGAAATGGTTGTGTCTAAGTAAATCTATTCAATAATACGTGTTAACTGTGCCATAAATAGCTCTTTGTGCTTCTTCTCCTGTATAACAGAATTACACTCGACTCTTATGTTTTAAAACCTTATAAAAGCATCTGGCTACATAGTCAGAAAAAAAAAAATAAAAAATTAAAAGTGCATTTTACTGATAAGGTTCTTTTGTGAATCGTCTGTCAATGCTTTCAACTTTGCCAAAATTTGCCATTGTCAATTTTGCGCGATCTTCCACTGATCAATTCCCATTCCCGTTCCCATACCAAGTTGACAGATATTCCTCAGCTATGGAGAATTTTTCTTTTACGACATTGTCCCTCTAGGGTGTTCACTCGCATATTATGTTCCATACATTGGAGCCCTATGAACAATGTCGTAAATGTCGTTAAGTAGGCCGTACAGTGCGTAGTTGTATGTTATTTTTCAAACTCTGTTTATGCATGTGGGAGCAAAAACTCTCGAGGATTTTCCCTCTCGAAGAAACTACGGGTTATTTCGTCCACTTTACATAAAGTCCATGCTTCCACGCTGGTCGTATATATTGTTCTCTTCGTTGTTCGAGAGGAACTTATGTCTGAGTAGCGTTTTTTTTCTTTTTTTTTTTTGCTGTCAGAAAGGAAAGACATTATCCATTCCTGTTAGCACCATTTTTTTGAAAAATATTCACATACAAGGTGTGTTCTAAAGTAAACAGGACTTTTAAAAATAAGAACATCAGAAAGTTTGTTGGCAACACCGATTCGTCGAATGTGTTTCAGGATGTCGGTAGAAGTTTTTTGAATGGCTTCTATATCCATAAAACGCTTTTCTTTCATCGGCGGTTGCATGATAGCAATTCAGGCGAATACAGAGACTGGTTGACAGTTAAAATCGGATTTCTAGCCAAAAAATCTGTCATAAGCGTCGATCGATGAGATGACGCATTATCGAGTAACAAACATCAATCTCATTCTGCGCGATATTCTGGCCGAATATGACGAATACAATGCACCAAATGCTTTAAAATTCCGAGATTTTTTGTGTTTTGGCTCATATGGCGCTTTTGCTTTATATATTCACTTATATTCGTCAAAACGGCATAACATTTTACAAGTACATCAGGATGAAGGATCTACCTTACCGAGTTACTACCTTTTTAGTTTCTATTAGATCGCCTCACTAGAAAAACCTATTTTTAGATATTGCTATTTAGTTTGGAACACTCTTTATAAACAGGGATCCGCGGTGTCGTCATCTTTTTCATTGCAATCGTCGCAGGATGTTATATCACTTATTCTCAGCACACTTAAATTCTTAGCAAAACATACTGCCCTAACCTCTTAGAAAACGTTACGCTCATATGAGACTCAACTCCTCCGCAGGCCGGGTCAAAACCCTCCTCATTGCATTTCCTAGAAAATTCATTTGCGATTTAATTTCCCTTGATCCAATTGCGACTGACCAGATAAGATGATTATTCTGCTGAAGCTAATGTTCTTTCCCCTATATTTTAAAAGAAATGTGAAATGCACCTAGCCTAACCTCCCAGAGCTTTCTTCCAGGTTTGATCACCCAGAGATTATTTCCCTTAACCTGGAAAAGGTGTTTTATTATTTCCTCACATAAAAAATGTCCCAAAGACAATTTTTTCAACTATCGACCAATTACTAAGCTGTTCTGCATACCTAAGAATTTCCTTGAGCTTAACTTTTACCCGTAAGCGCCCTCCGACTGCACCTCGCTGCTAGCTGATCTTTAATCTGACATTCCCTAGTGAATAAGTTGCCTGATTTAGGTGTTATTTGTGATAAGGAATTCAATTTCCATTTTCATATTGATTACATGATAAAATAAGAAGCCAACACTGCGTTGGTCTTAGGAGTTTTCCAATCCTTGTGTTACCAAATCCCCCCACATAACCTTTGTTTGGAATATTATTGAATATGCAAGCCAATTTTGGTCAAACTGCTACATAACTCATATCCTCCGGCTAGAAGTTGTTTTACGCAGGCTTTTACGATTTGCCTTACGTGAACTTTCCTGAGATAATTGCTAAAACTTACCACCATACACTGATCGGCTGACATATATAAATTTACAACCCCTTTGTATACGTTAAACGGTCGCCAATATTCTCTTTCTTCATCAGATCTCTTTTGGTGATTTTGATTGCCCTTCTTTAGTTCAACTTATCTCTTTCAACACCAAACCACGCAATCTTCGGTCTGTGCCACTTTTCCGGCAAACCTTCACAGAATGAATTGGGAACACCTTGAGTCAATGTCTAGAATGCGGCAAATTGTCTTTCATGAACATTCTACTTTCCACATACGCCTCACGTTCCAACTAGTCTTTATCTTTAGATCTACGCTTTAATAAATGTGTCTGGGGTTGACTGGGTATCAAATCAGGCAAAACTTCCGACTTCGTTCAGTAAATTCTGCATTCTCAAACTAGTTAGGAAGTCGTAAAAAGGTTCAACAAAGCTCTAAGCGCAAGACTCCCCACCAATTCTTCACATTATGTTTCTTTGCATCAAGATTACGTATATCTCTGCTTGGAAGGCAGATGCAAGTTTTCCTAACGAGGAGTGAAATTCAGTGTTGTCGGTTACAGAAAAATACCAGCGCCCCATTCTAAACCATTTTTTGAGTCATCCGCGAACTTACATTTTTTTCGTAGCTACTTACTAGGTACTCTTTTCGCAGCAGAAGTTCTGGTGGCACTGCACCATATTACATGTCCATAAGACCATAGGTAAAAGACATTCGGCGCGTTGTACCAAAGACTACTTCCCTTTAAAGTGAAGAGACTGCAGCTTACGATATTAATATCAAGAAGATGGGTGCTAGGGAAACCCTGCATTCGGTCAGAGATGTACCGTTCTTTAGTCCGATATAAGCAGCAGTGACGCATTTTCGTAAGAGCTAATCTCTCTTGGCCATCGATATGATTGATCTTATCATATTCGTGTAAATCCAAAGGACTTTTTTCGATGACAGGACTTATGTCTTGCTTAGAGCTTTGAACTGCCAGATGGTCGACAGCGACGTAGAGGCTTTCGAGTAACATGTTTAGCCCGAAGAAACTTGCTGTCCAGGATGACACCTAAATACTTAACTCTATGTGACGCCTTAAAGATCTTGATAAGTCAGACCAGTCAGCTTTCCTCTTCTTGTATTGAAGAGGATTGACTGAAAGCCCATTTCAAGTTCACCAATCGTAGATCTCTTCCAGGGCTGTCTCCTCTTTAGAACAAAAAGTCGATAGACACTATCCAACTGACAATACAGCTACATCATCCGTTAATGCTATGCTTGTGGTTAGACGTCAGAATTATTGAGTACGTTAAGCAGTGAGATACATCAGCTACGGCGTGTTGTGTTACTGAGCTCATTGGCAGCTTCGTAAGTATAATGTGGGCTTGATTAGGTTACCCTTTGAGTGTGTAGCTGCAAGTGCCTTTAGATGGTTTCAGTCTTGGTGATTTTCCCCTTTCCAACTTTTCACAAAAATCTCTATGAGAGCCATTCTTCGACTCCAGTAATCCTCCAAAGTAGTCTTAAGTGAATTGCCTATAAATTTTTTGGTTCCTTTAAGTAGTCGCTGCAATTTTGCGTATCACCTAGAAACTGAAGATCAGTAGGCTTGGTTTTTTGGACATGCCAGTTCAACATAGTTGGTATGGTAAGCTGGTACCTTTCACATTCTGGACGGCTTTTTCTAACTTTGGTTTTGTCCTGAGTTTTCTAGGCGCTCTATCGGACGTTCCAAGTCCCTCCTTAAATCGTGTATAGTTGATTTTCCGTGGATTTCTTCTCTTCAACAAAGTTGAAACCTCTCATCCAATTTTAAATTCGGTGTACCTACGTTCTGACATTCAGACCGATAGTACTTTCCAGCCGATTGCCTTAGGATACCTGTTAAGTTGATTACACTCTGTCTAGATCTCGTAACAAAATTTAGTTGGCAGTCAACATTATTGACAACCAGGTCAGACGATACTATGAAATCCAGGGGATGGTTGCCTCTCATGTTGCATTTGCTACTACCCCGAAAAGTATTCTGGTTATTAGCATCGCATCATATGATAATTCTCAACTTTCTGGAATAACAGTACACATGAGTTCGGCTACCGCCATCGGTCGTAAGGCTAATACCATGCGAACTTGTTTGCAGTTCTATCAGAATGATGCGCTTCTTACGTCAAGAGACAGGAAGCTGAACTTTTATGTCGAGATATTAAAATGTGGTTTCGATGCTTTTCTATGATTTTTTTTTTTATTTTTTATTTTTTATAAATGTCGGAACAGAGCACTCAGACAAAAAACTAGTCCATTATACTCCTTTTAAAATTCCATCATTCGCCATCACTTTCGTAAGCAAGCATCGCAGGATGTTGTGTCACTAATACCAAGCCCTTTTAAGTGTTTTGTAAAAGTGTAATGCCCTGTCACGACGCCAGTAAGCAGCCTGTAGTCTTTCCTGCTGAGGGACAGCAGAAAGGCCATTGTCTTTCTAAAGACGTCGTAAAGCATTCTTTTGGTTTGCCTACATCCCGCGGAGCTGTGCCATCTGCAATTGTGCTCGTATGACACTCAACTGTCAATGGAAGCCTTAAGCGAGGACGTAGGCAGATCTAACGTAGGTTCGGGTTCTCTGAACCATGCTGAAGTTCATCGGCGATTTCGTTTTTTATAATCCCATTGTAACCTGGGACCCAGACAAAGGTCACTGAATTTAGCCTTCCAACTGCGTTTAGTCTCCTCTTCCATTCTTGAACTAGCTTGGAAGTCGTAAGAGGGTTTAGTAAGAGAGCTAAGCGCAGCTTGGCTGTCGCTGCAGATGCAAATGCTTCGCCCCCTCCACCGTTCTCCCTAATATAGTTCACTGCCATCAGGATTGCGTAAACTTCTGCTTGGAAGACAGATGCAAGCTAAACTAACGCGAAGTGAAATCAAACGTTGTCGTCCTCCAGAAAGACACCAGCGCCACATCCTATATTGGTTTTGTAGTCGTCCGTGAAGTCCCGACTGCATTCCTTTTCTGGCTCAGATTGTGGCTGAAGCCAGTCCTGGGCACAAGGAAAGTCGATTTTGTATTTTTTCCGCAACAGGAGTTCCTGTTATTTTCAACTTATTTTCTTCGATGTAGAAACCGGGACATGCAAAAAGACTGAGCCAGTCCTTTCAGAAATAACCAATGCAGCTTTTATCATTCAGTAAAGACCTATGTGGATTATCGTAATAGAGTTGGTAACTCTTTCGTGCAACCTGATACCGCAAAATCTTATCGTTATAACGACTAACACAGAAAGCGTAGATAGAATGGTTTCTTTAATGTGGTTGGCCATACCTCCTACCTCTATTTATTTACTTTCAAACTCTGATATCAGAAAGTATGCTAGAACTGCAGTCTGTATGCGAAAATTTGTCAGTTCTGTTTCATGATATGAAGAAAGTAAACCGCAATACTCGTACATCGTGATTCCGACCACTTTATCAGTTTGAAGATAAGCAACAAAAAAATTATAAATTTCATTGGAATAAGATTCAAATAGCGACTCAAATTGAAGTGGTCATTACATTGAAGCCGACTTGTAATTAAACAAAATTCCATGGTCAGATTTATGTACAAAATTAAGTCATTTCAAATGCGCATTTAGTTAATGAATGAATTTTTTTTTTGTTTCACTAATTTGATAGGGGTGGAAGTGGTCAACATTTTCAATTATTTACTTGTATGAGTTTTTTTTTAACACTAATGACAGAATCTATAGACTACTGTCAATTTAGTTCCATTAGTTGGCTTTAATTTAAAAATAAAAAAAAATAAAAAATAACTGCGTACTCCTAATTTGAACATCTAGAAGCAATATGAGTCATTAGGTGGAAAGTAGTATCGCAGAGCATATGAAGTCGAGGAGGTAACAACTACAATTTTAAACCGTTTCGGATGAGTGCATTGTGATCAGTGAATTGAAAAAATATAAACACCTCTGCGTATCCAATCGACATACTGAACTTTGCCTAGCTGACAGGCAGTATAAATTTAAAGCAACAAAGAATCGCATAAATGTTGTACTCGTATTTGAAAATGTATCTACGAATACACTGCAACTCAATTGTTTAATTTTTATTTCATTTTATAGCTTCGATAAAATTGTCACGATAGTGAGCCCATCTTGCATTTGAATATATCAAACAACCCTAAGCCTTCGGAATACTGCCCAATAGATATGTCGTATTCCCGGAGATAAGAGCTTTAAGATTGCTTATTTTAACCTTAATGGTTTTTAATTATTTGCACCGCATAATTCAATAGGGATTCTCTGAACTCGCGCTTACCACCTTTTGGCAGATGTCATATTTATGTTTCAGATTGTCTATCATTTAACCATTTAAAGGTATGCACTTCAACAATGTCGACGAATCATCTCAATTTTATATCAAAAATCGCAGTCAGTTACGATACGTTACGTGGGTAAGCTTCAATTTTCAGCCGTTATTATCGTAGCGATAAACCATAAATTAAGCTTTAAGTCGAAAAACTTGACTTATTTTCGACTTATTTTCGCGGCAACATCATGCCACGCAAAGAAGAAAGCGAAATGTCAGAAGTGAATAGCATATTGAATCTGTACACACTGTTCTCCACACCTGGGCATTTCTTAAAATTCACTGTTTGCATACCTTTACGCTAAGACGGGTCCGTGTAGATCATCTTGACTTATTAGGTAAAGTCAAACGACCATTGTGCACGTCAAACTTTCGCTGATTAGGTTCTATTGGAGATCGAAGGATAACCCGATTCTTATTTTATTTGGTTAAATGGCTTTGCTAATTCGCAAAATTGCTAAATTTGGTTTACGGAAACTGCGTCAATATGCCAACAGGAGCCATCGGTTTTTGGCGACGAAAATTGGTGATCGTCTTACCACCAAAAATGGCTGCGTCAATAAGTCACCCCGCTTGTGCGATTTAACACCTTTAGATTCTTATTTAGGGTTACGTCAAGTCTCTAATCTCTGCCAACAACTCAAGCAACTTTAGACGATTTAGAGGTGAATTTTCAACAAGAAACTGCTGGATTATCGGTCAAATTATGCGAAAAATTCATTGAAAATCGGGTGCAGTACATCTTAAGCATTGGACTTCGAGGGTATCAAAATGTACATCAGAGACCAGAGAATCGAAAATATAGGGTTTTCCAATAGGGACTTGACAACTTTGAATTTAATTTGTGAACGCACTCTTTCACTAATCATCAAACTGTCATAGTCAATTTATTCAGTAAATTCAACATTTTTATCATGGTAAAGTACACTAACGAGCGACGTTTGCAAATTATAAAAATTTTCTACAGATATTCGGAGTCGCAAAATCATTTTCAGTGACGAAGCTCATTTTTGGCTCAATGGGTTCGCCAATAAGCAAAATATGCGTTATTGGTCGGGTGAAAACCCACATGTGCTTCATGAATCATCACTTCATCCACAAAAAATAACTTTTTGTTGCGTTTTGCATGCCGGCGGCGTTATTGGGCCATATTTTTTCGTCGACGATAACGATTGTCACGTTACTGTGATTGGTCAGCGTTATCGCGCCATGATCACCGATCATTTTTGGCTCGAATTGGAAGATATGGACTTGGACGACATGTGGTTTCAACAGGATGGTGCCACAAGCCACACAGCACACGATACAATCGATTTATTGAAGAGTAAGTATGGTGATCGTGTTATCTCAAGACATGGGCCAGTCGATTGGCCGCCTCGTTCGTGCGATTTAACGCCGCTTGACTATTTTCTGTGGGGCTACGTTAAGTCATTGGTTTATGCTAATATGCCGACGACGTTGGAAGAGCTCAGAGCCAACATTGAACGCGAAATAGCCGCCGTTTCGGCCGAAATGTGTGGCCGAGTCGTTGAAAATTGGGTCCAATGATTCGACCGCTGCAAACGTGCCCGCGGTGGCCATATGAACGAAGTCGAGTTGAATTCATAAATGTTTTGATTGTACTTCAAGCCAATAATAAAGTGTTTGAAATATCTCAAATGGTTTGCCTTTTATTTAAAAAAAAAGTTGTCAAGTCGTGATTGGAAAACCCTATACATGTACAATAGTACTCCATAAACTATCGGATAATAGCTCGCGATATGACGAAAAAAAGAAGAACACATTACAGCTTCATTCAGAACGTGACTGAAAATATAGAAGAATCTTCAGTGACTTGTGACAGTGACTTCACAAATTGCTTCCAGCTTATGTTTCTACGAAGTTTGAAACAGCAATATTCTAAAAAAAGAAATAAAATGTTGCCCTTAACGACATTCTTTGAATGACTCTTAGCTGTAATAATTTATTTACGAAGAATTAGACAACTTTTCGAGCTCCGGGATTTGGTATCTTCCTTAGATGTCTGCCTCAGTTTGCTAATGCTGGGGTGGCCTACAAACCGTCCAAGGTACTTCGTGAATCTTGAAAATTTCTCTCGACTCATTAAATAGAGTGAAAAGTAATACGCTTACAATGCCTAGTCAAATCTATGTAGATGATCATGGAATAAAGCTCCCAGTTGGAGTTTTCTTCTCCCGGAAGAGAAGAAAAAAATCAATTTCAATCCATTTTTTGGGTAGCTTCATAATTTCATCGGTGTAGAACTTCTGTGGCTTATCAGCGAAAAACTTGGCTAAGTGATTTTCAGCAGCTCTTCGGTCGGCCAATTTCTGGTCTTGATAGCTTCATTCAAACGGTCAAGTTGTGCACAGTAGAGGATTAAATTGACCGTTTCGCCACGTTTTAGCAGCTTATAATACACATTTTTCTTCCAATCCTACCAAACCTTCAACATATCATAACATAAGTCGTTTGTGGTCGGTCACCGGCCTATGACCATGATCGCTTGCGTTAAGTATTTTGGTATTTAATCCATTTTTCATCGCTCGTAATAATTTGCTTCAAAAATGGTTCCATTTTGTTACGTTTCAGCAGCGGTCAGTTAAATTACTTTGCGTTAATTCATGTGGCACCCAAACATCGAGTTTCTTTGAGTAGATGATTCCAAACTATCATACGGTTGATGTTTAGTGCCTTTGGTATCTCCAGACAGCTTCCATACTGATCTTGCTCCATTAGTTGCAAAATTTCATCGACTTTTTCAGTGACAGGCCGACCAGTGCGAGGTGCATCTTTTACATCGAAATTTCCGGAACGGAGTCGAACAAACTACTCCTGGGTCTGGCGTTCACTCACAGCATTCTCACTGTAAACTTCACAAATTTTTTAGCATGTTTTTGCAGCGTTTTTCCCTTTTTTATAGTAAAAAATCATCACATAGCGTATTTCTTCAGATCTTTTACTCATATTCCAATCAGTATAACTTTTAACACGAGCAACGTATTACACAGCTGTCCTCACAAAAATTTTTCCTGACATGTGACCTTTCAAACACGTCTACGTTTGACACAATCAGATTAGTGTTTCCAGATTAATGGACACCAACACCATCTAGTGACAAAAAAATGCGGAGACTTTTTATATGACCCAATAAGTCAATCGTTGGTCAAATGTGTCTAATAATAGTTAATCTCCTTGTCCACATAATACTTCTACTAGTTCTTTTGATGGGACCAACCTGAGTTACATGACAAGCTATCGATGTTCTTTCCTGGTAGAATAGGTAGGACATTCGCTACAGCAGGCGTTAAACAGACGTGAATACTGCAATATAATCCCCAGTTAGGCCTCTGAGATACGAACAACTCTCAAGATCTAATAAGAGAATATAGGTATACCGATTCGAAGGACTTGATTATTGTCCGAAAAATTACAGATATCACATTTTTCTCTAGCCAAGATAACATCTCTTTTACCGCTAGTATTTTCGCCTAAAGCACTCTGTAGTAATCAGGAAGATGTAGTATCTTTTATCCGGTGGTGTAAAAATTGACGGAATTGACCTCCAAGATTGCAACTTCCTCCTAAATGACGATTAAGTTTTTTGTTAAACTGTAACTGCCATATTATGTAGTAGTGAAACACATAGTTATTAGAAAGGTCATGTGAATATTGAGGATAGTGACATTCTAAGTTGCCTTGATAGTACATTATGAGTAGTTAAAAGTGCTCCGCAAATATACAAAGAAACTTATCGTTTATTTTTGCCTAGATCTTCACGATTTTTCATTTTATTCAAGACAGTTTACTAGGACAACTATACCACATTTTTTTAAACAAATGAATATAATTCTTTTTGTGATTTTCTTAACTCTTTCTTGTATGGAAAGCTAAGACACAGGTATTTACCTATTTAGCTTGTACCATAAATAGAGGCATGGCCAAAGTATTGAAATTAGTTTTTTCTAGAGAAGATGATAAGCCCGCTTTTATGGGAGTCTTATAATTGATCTTTCTACCCTTCGATTACAAGCCGATCAGTAGTCTATTAACCACTAAGTTCTAGAGAAGGCAGAACTAACTAAGGGTAACTTTTCGTGAGTCTTTATGTTCGCAATCCCTGCAGCTTCATATCATGCGCTATTAGGAAATTTAAGCCTGTGAGTGATCTGACTAGCTTTGAGAGTTTTGTTTTGTTTTTCAAGAGGTTACGTCGGACTTGTTGGACTTTGTGGGGACCTTTCACAGGTGGAAGAGTTTTTCACCTAACTTTGTGCTGTCGTTTTCTCATACTTCAGCCTCAGACTGCAGGATAAAAGGTTGAAATTTTCTCTAAGTAAATGGCATGTCCATTGCGAGTTAGAGAAAAAATTCGAGCGGACTTAACAGTTTCCTGAGGAATTTTAACTGGTTGCTATGTTTCCTCGATAACAACGTGGATGCCGCTGCTGATAAAAGATCACCGGCATTACTCTCTTTGGTCCTTTATCCCTTATCAGTAGTATCAAACCAAACGAAAAAACGTGTTACAAATCGAGCTATAAAGAGGCTGTCAGGTTTAGAGATATATTTTTTCGGTCTAACAAAACCAAGCCGACAGAGGAAAACAAAAACAAAAAGAAAAGTTCAAACGAGCCAGGTATGACTGCAACGGTTTTCTTAAACGGCAAACAACTGAGGCAAAAAATACCGCTATGTTCCAAAGGTAGTAAAGAATTTTATATAATGACATTCCAGCTATCAGCTCCAATGCTTACTGCACATTTTGCGGCCATTTCTAGAATATACTTTGCCTCCACCTACACTTGAGTGCCTTAAATCATCACTTTCTATTCGTGTAGTAGCAATCACCCTTAACATATACAGGGTGATTCATTGTGAGGTTTGATTTATAATGTAAAATAAAATAAATAAATTTGAAAGTGAACTTACAATTTTTGTTATCGGTTAAAAGACCAATTCATGGCATTTAGTTTTCAAAAAGGATATCATGTAAATATTGGCTACGACTACGTCTGAGTTTGTCCATTCGGAAGGTCCAATTTTGGAATCAATTAAATTAAAGAGTACAAGCACTTTTTGTACTCTAAAATACAGGATTCTAAGCCGATCTCTTAATTCTTCAGTCATTATAACTTGCGAATATTTAAGACCAACGTATACCGTTTTTCCCTCTGTAACTTTCCTTCGACCGCGCTGCTGTAATAAATGCATACCTCTTGCCTTAAGAAGTGACCTGCTTAACAATTCAGTGGTCTTGTTCTTTGAAATCTCACAAATTTTCACAACAGTTCGAACGTTCCTGTATAGCCGCATACCATATATGTTTGTATGTACATGATGTGGGCAAAGCGCAGTCGGATCAGAGCATTAACGATGATTGTCTCTGGAAATTTTTCTACCAGTCTACACAGCTATGATAAAATCTTTTTTAACGTTGATGGTTGTTATTGATTGCTACATACTTATACTATGGCTGCGTCGTCGATCGTATGGTTAATGTGTGTCTGTTAACTAAATCTAACCAAATGCGCTTAAGGCCTTTTATATTCTTTAAAATATGTTATTGCCCGTTTTCTCTAAATACAGTCAGAAGAATATATTCGAGAAGTCTTGAGTGTATATCATGTTAAAGTAGTATTACCGCAAATAAGATTGCTTGGGACTCAGCGAAGACGAAAATCTCTCAGTTTGCGAGTGTCACAACCTCATTGAGGCTAATATCACTTGTGAATGTAAGGACTAGCCCCTGCTGAGGGAGAAATCTTCTTTTCAATGAAAAAAACAGTTATTTCGTTAAATGAAACGACGAGGACTGGTTCTTTATCTAAGTGTGACGTTCGGACAGAAACAAGTTGATTGAAAAAAATCATGTGACACTCTGTCATGTCACAGGAAACTGAATATTTTCCAATTTTATATAGCTCACTTGAATATGTTATTCTGAAGTTTCAAGACCGGCAATTATTTCGCTGAAATAAAGACAGCATTCATTGGCTTTCAAATGCGATTTAGAGTTGATAGAAGGATGATGAGTTCATTACAAAAGAATTATCGCATTGTGATTTAGAGAACAAAGAACCTGTATGATCACAGTAAGCTTCGAAACCTACTTCTGGGGAAGCTAACCACAACCTCAATTTAATTTCAACAAAACCATGCAAATTTCTGAGTAGATCCGATTGAAAAAGGATGCCCTATCTTCAAAGCATTGATACATTATTGAAGGTCATATAAAAAGTCTCCGCGGTTTTTTGGTACATTTTTGAAAAAAAAATGTATTTATTTATTTATTTAAAATCAATTTCAATCAAGATTATTATTAACATTATTATCTATGACCTTTTGCCATTTTCCGGGTAGCTTCATAATTCCATCGGTGTAGAACTTCTGTGGCTTATCACCGAAAAACTTGGCCAAGTAATTTTCAGCGGCTCTTCGGGCGGCCAATTTCTTACCATCAAGAGAATTTTGTAAAGACCGAAACAAATGGTAATCAGAGGGTGAATGCATCAAAACTTGCCAATCAAGCTCCGTCAATTTGTTCCGAGTCATCAAAGATGTGTGTGGCCTAGCATTGCCATGATGGAAGACAACTCCCGTTCTGTTGGTCAATTCTGGTCGCTTTTTCTTGATAGCTTTATTCAAACGGTCGAGTTGTGCACAGTAGAGGATTTAATTGACCGTTTCACTACGTTCTAGAAGCTTATAATAGACATTTCTCTTCCAATCCTACCAAGCCTTCAACATATCATAACATAAGTCGTTTGTGGTCGGTCACCGGCCTATGACCATGTCGCTTGCGTTAGATATTTTCGTATTTAATCCATTTTTCATCGCTCGTAATGAATTGCTTCAAAAATGGTTCCATTTCGTTACGTTTCAGCAGCGTTTCACTGATGGTTATACGGTCAATTGAATTACTTTGCATTAATTCATGTGGCACCCATACATAGAGTTTCTTTGAGTAGCATGCTCGTTTTAGATGATTTCAAACTGTCATACGGTAGATGTTTAGTGCCTTTGCTATCTCCAGACAGCTTCCATGCCAGTCTTGCTTCATCAGTTGCAAAATTTCATCGACTTTTTCAGTGACCGGCCGACCAGTTTGATGTGCATCTATTACATCGAAATTTCCGGAACGGAGTCGAATAAACTACTCCTGGGTCTGGCGTTCACTTAAAGCATTCTCACTGTAAACTTCACAAATTTTTAAGCATGTTTTTGCAGCGTTTTTCCTTTTTTTATAGTAAAAAATCATCACATAGCGTATTTCTTCAGATCTTTTACTCATATTCCAATCAGTAAACAACGAGCAACGTATTACACAGCTGTCCACACAAAACATTTTTCCTGACATGTCACCTTTCAAACACGTCTACGTTTGACACAATCAGATTAGTGTTTCCAGATTAATGGACACCAACACCATCTAGTGACAAAAAACCGCGGAGGCTTTTTATATGACCCTATACATTGATGGCTTCAAGGTGGATCGTTCTCGCAGAACATTTGACCATCTTTTTGACTGCACTGAGAATCTTATAGTTTCATGGTGTTCCACATTCATCGTGCGTCTTCGCGAAGACATGGAAATATTGGCTTTATCTGCTACGCCGGCATCAAGACATTGTCTTTAAATATTACCTTCTTTCTTCAGAGAAGCTGGAAGAAAAGAAAATCCTGTTAGTTAGTATCATCCTTCAAAAGATACGTGTATAAATTTCACAGCTGTCGGATTAGTCGGATTAGTTCTCGAGATATAGCGTTGTGAGTGAAGCAACTTTTGTTATTCTGAAAAAAAATGGATTCAAAGCAATTTCGTGTGTTGATTTATCATTGCTTTTTGATGGGAAAAATGCAGCTGATGTAAAGATATGGCTTGATAAGTGTAACCCGGAATCTGCACTAGCCGAAAGAATCATTCGCAAGTGGATTGAAAAATTTAAAAGCGGTCATACAAGCCGAAAATGATGCACGCAGTGGACGTCCAAAAGAGGCTGTTTCAGACGAAAACATCAAAAAAGTCCACAAAATGATTACGAATGACCGTAAAGTGAAGTTAATCGAAATAGCTGAGGCTTTAAAGATATCAAAAGAGCGTATTGGATGTATCATACACGAATATTTGGACATGCGAAAGCTCTGTTCAAAGTGGGTGCCGCGTTTGCTTACAGTCGACCAAAAACAACAACGTGATGATGGATGAAACTTGGCTCCATCACTTCATACCAGAGTCTAGTCGCCAGTCAGCTGAGTGGCGAGCAGGCGACGAACTTCGTCCAAAACGACCAGCCAGTCGGCTGGCAAGGTTATGGCATCCGTATTTTGGGATACACATGGAATAATTTTCATCGACTATCCCCAAAAGGGGCAGACTTTCAACAGCGACTATTACATTGCGTTGTTGGAGCGTTTGAAGGACGAAGTCGCAGAAAAACGGCCGCATTTGAAGAAAAAGAAAGTGCTGTTTCATCAAGACAATGCACCGTGTCACAAGTCGATGAAAACAATGGCAAAATTGAATGAATTCGGCTACGAATTGCTTCCGCACCCACGGTATTCTCCAGATTTGGTCCACAGCGACTATTTCCTGTTCGCAGACCTCAAAAGCATGCTTGCCAGAAAGAGATTTAAGACCGATGAAGAAGAAATCGCCGAAACAGCGGCCTATTTTGAGGCTACACCGAAATCGTACTACAAAACTGGTTTCGAAAGATTGAAAAATTGTTTCAATCAGTGTATCGTCCTCGAAGGCAACTATATTGATAAATAAAGTTGAATTTTGCAAAAAATTGTGTTTTACTATAAAACGGCACAGCCCATGTGTTATATATGCCTAGCATTAGCCAAGAACTTCTTTTTACTTTTTAAGAAGACCAGAATGGTGTTGAACCGATCGTGGTAACCTTTGATGGTTGGGTCAAGAATATTTTCCCTCCAGCATTACGATCTTTCATTTCAATCCTTTGGATTGGTATTTTCCCACGATGCCCCAGATTGATGATACAGTACAGTGTAGACAGAACACGTTCAAAATTATTCCAATGGCTTTTCCTTAGGGGTCCTTTTCTAAAGTCTTGGGTTTCTCTATGGGCAAGTTGTTGCACATATTCCATTACATTTTCTTAGTAGTGCAGTGATGATCAAAGAGTCTGTTCTAAAAGTGCTCTTTGTAGTTCTGAATCAGATTGTAACCAAATAGAGGGTATAAATGCAATTTGTTCTTTTTAATATGAGAAAACTTAGAAAGTTGAATATGTGGCTTACATTTATCAGCATGAAATGTATTTGTTCGGCCAGTCGAACATCAGCATATTGTCTTGAGAACCAGGTACTATTTGCCAGTCACTATTATTAGTCCCTTCAAATTCAGTTGAAATAGGTATTTAAGGATCTTGCTGGGCACAGCAATCATTTAGAGTAAGACTCATCAAAGCTAGCTTTGAGATAATTGTATTTCTAAAATTGCTTTCGATATCACATCAGTCAAATCCCATATTTTTGTTTACATTGCTTCTTATCCTATCAAGTGCATTAGTTATATTGCACAAGTACCTATCATACTTAAGACTCAAGTATGACATATGGTTGCAATACCCTTCAAGGTAGCAAAATTGTTTTTGAAACGTCCCCTGTTTACGTTTATTACAGACTTTTAAGTTGTTTTCTAATTTGTTTTATCTTTGAGATACACTGTCTAGACATTGAAAATTTTAATTCATCAGGATTAAAGGCATTTCTCGGCATTTACTAACACCTTTCCTAATACTTTATAAAAAGGCCAACACTTAATAACAGTGAGAAAGTATCAAGAACTGCAAATTTAAGTATTAAACTTTCTACTAAAATAAAACAGAAATTCCCTGATCGAATTGTCTTAAGTCAGCTCTCGGTATAAACGTGTTCTTACATTATTACGAGCATTAATTTTATCTGTGACAAAGCAAAGATTAAAAAATAATAAAATTGGAATCTTTTAGATAATTCAAGGTTTATATATTTATCGGCATTTGAATAAAGCTTTAGCTGAATCCTGTACTCGTTACCAAGTTAACCGGTCTTTTGTATAATTTCCACGAGTTTAACAAATCAATCGTTGCCAATGTCTGTCATTGGGTCATTTTTGTTTTGAAGACATTTCGATTCGGTTATATTTTATTTAATATGGTTTCTGGTTTCTGAAATGTGAGACCTACTTGGTGTTAGTACTAACTTAGTTTACACAAGGATATGCATTGAGAACGATCTGTTACTGTGAAGTAATGGGTGATCAGACAGTAATGACAGTTTTTCAATTGTTATGTTTCAGCAGCTTTAAAAATTGCCAATGACTTTCAGCTACCAAAATATTCAGTAAGGTTTGCCATTTACGCTTGACAAACGTTTAAAAATTAT
Organism: Volucella inanis; assembly: GCA_907269105.1. Classification (NCBI taxonomy): domain Eukaryota; kingdom Metazoa; phylum Arthropoda; class Insecta; order Diptera; family Syrphidae; genus Volucella; species Volucella inanis. The sequence continues at coordinate 93,535,874 of OU026154.1, forward strand.
TAAAAAAGTATTACCGAAATTCCGGCTCAGTTGTAAATACGTAACGTGAGTTTCATCGTTATTCGCACCGTGAAATGTACAGAGTACACTCTTTTGGATCTTAAGCCGCCAACCATACATTTTTAACAAGAAACTAACATTCAAGAAAGATTCGAGAAAGCTACAGCAGCTATGTTCTCTTAAAAAAGCCAATTGAAACAAATGGGGACTTCAACTTTACATAACATGCTGGCTATACGTCTGGTTATAAGACCGATACTCACCTACAGTTCGGTTGTCTGCACACTAAGCAAAGTTCAATTGATACTATGTCTATGCATAAGCGTGACCTTACGCACTACTCCCACCCTGGCACTGGATATTTTGTTTCACTTGACCCTATCGCTATTTTCATTAGGCAGCTAATCGCCTTGAAGCGACTACACGGTGAACAAACACTATTTGACCACACTAATATTCCTAATACATTAGAAATACTTCCAGAGGCACTCTGGTCCATCATTGGTTTGATGGATTCATGTATGTATCCACTCTAGCTCTTTTTGCGAGGGAAATACTTTCATGGATGACAAGTTAATCTATTTATATACAGATGGATACAAGACTGATAGCGTGGATGCTGGCGGTATCTTCTCAGAGAAGTTTAACCTCGGCCTCTCCTTCCGTCTACCCAATTCCTGTAGCGTGTTCTAGATGGAAATTTTGATGATTAAAGAAGTCCTGTCCTCCTGAAGAAAAACGTGATATTGTCAAAGGCTAATCGTATCTTTACAGATAGTTAGACCGCTGTCAAATCTCTGAACTTAGTCTCATAAAATTCGACAACCGCACTTGCATGCTGATGGTCTCTCAGGCAGATAGCAGAGCAGTTCAATATTCACCCAAGCTGGGTGGCCGGCCGAAGATATGTTTCAGGGAATTGTAAAACCGACGAACTCGCCAACATTGGAACCACTTCTACCTGAAAAAGATTTCATAAGTGTACCAAACGCTACCTGTAAACTAGAACTAAAGCTGGATGCTATTATTGTAGAGAAACAAACCATAATTGGACTGTTGGGTCTAGCGACGAAACAAATCAGGCCAAAACAGGTTTGATCATTCTAAATAGGACTAGACACTGTCTTATAGGCAAGCATGCAAAGTGACTTTTGCAGAAATCTCATGGACGAGCACGGGCAGAATAAAATCCTTCACCCATTCCGTGCATGTCCAGCACAGAACAAAACTCCACTTGGGAGCTTTGTTCTACAATGAATAAAGCGGTGTAAGCAATATAGACGTTAAAAGTCTCTAACGATTCGTCAGAAGTTCAAATTGGTTCCAAGAGAAGTCGATAACAGATCCACGGGACATCATAATTAGCCAATAGGCTTATGTGGGTTGATTTTTATAACAGCCCCTGTAGCCAGGTCTACCTAACCATTGTATAGGGTGATTCATCGTTAGGTTTGACTTCTCATTTTATTCATTTTTGTTCAGTATCATTTGGAAAATCATCGTGGAAAGACTCACACCACAATAGCGTTCACAACAGCTGTATTACGAAAATAAGCGTTCTCTGAGAAATGTTTTTCGTGCGATTCGAAGAATTTACGGTGCTCATAATCGACCTACTGAAACCACTATTGCAAATACCATTCGCAAATTTGAGTCCTAGTTTACATTAGTGGATAATACTCTACCGGTTAGACCGCATTTAGCACGTAGTGAAGAGACTATAGTAGCTCTAGCTGAGAGCGTACGCGAAGACCGTGACGAATCGATTCGTCGTTGTTCTCAGCAGCTTGGTTTGGCGTATTCGACAATTTGGCGTATTTTACTTGAGAATTTCGGGCAAAAATCATACAAAATTCAACTTGTGCAAGAATGGAAGCCAGGCGACTTAAATTTGCGTCCTATTTTCAGTGAATGTGCTCTGGAAAAACCCAATGAAAATTCGGTGTTTTATCGTGAAATTTTGTTCAGTGATGAAGCTCATTTCTGGCTCAATGGATACGTTAATAAACAAAATTGGTATATTTGGGCTGATGAACAACCCGAAGAGTACCAAGAACCATTACATCCATTAAAAACAAGGGCATGGTGTAGTTTATGGCATCATTATTCCATATTTCTTCAAAAATGAGGCAGATCAGAATGTAACCGTCAATGGTAATCGTTATCGCGCAATGTTAACGGACTATGTGTTTCCTGAAATTCAAGCACATGGTCTCGGTGAGCTCTGGTTTCAACAAGACGGTGCTACAAGCCATACAGCGCGGGAAACAATGGACTTGTTGAGATATGATTTTGGTAAGCACTTAATTTCACGTTTTAATACGATAAATTGGCCGCCTAGATCGTGCGATATCACACCTTTGGACTATTTTCTCTGGGGATATGTAAAGTCTCAGGTCTTCAAGAATAAGCCATTACATTACATAGGATCCGTGTTCATATGCTGCTCGGACATCCAATAAAATGTGATAAGACGATTTTTTATTTATGTAGCCTAACGTGTGCTAGCTATGATAACCTTTCGCAGCATCGCAAAATCCGTTATCCTTGGTAGTGTTGAACAAACTTTATTTTTCGCCTTCTTATATTGTTGCTCAAATAATCAGACACACTCTATCTTCAACATCTTAATTGATACCATCTTGGTGAATTGACCATCGATCAAATCGCCCACCAGGGTAGTGTAACCTGTTAGATGGTTATACAGTCCCAATATGTGGACTTCTCTGTCTAGTATTATAGAACTAAACAAAATCGGCTGCGATATTGGAGTTTGGTAGGTTGGGCATTCCATTAAAGGAGCTGTACGGCTCCTTATCAAAGAATAACAAAACATCAGAGTACGTCTGAAAATGGTCTGAAGCTGATCGCCATTCATGGTGAAACAGGTGTTAGGGTAAAAAGTTTGACAATACTTGCAATTTCGTTGGAAAAGTTATCACTCGTCGTCCATTCCAAAGTATTATAGGTAGTCTGCCATTGAAACACATACGGAGAATGGAAAACTTTTTCAGTTTCGATAATGCAATTACCATTCAAGGATAATGGTTGTATGCTAAAATCAAATTCAGTTGATATTTCTCCGGGTGAAGTTGCCAATTTACAAGCGAAGGTCACCAGTAGGCCTGTTGCTACAAGACCCGTACTGAAGTCGGTTTATCAGCATTTCCTTGGGCTTGAAAAAAATAACGAAAGAAGGAGGAAAGAGAAAAAGATTCTCCAGTTTTCTTAAAGACCGTAAAGACAAATGCTGTTTTCCATCTCTTCGAAAAGGTATGAGGAAAAGGAATAATAAAAAAAACTTACGAAGATGTTTTAATAGCTTGGAACAAAACTGCTTCAGATATTGTATATTTAGAGATATTCCATTTATACCAGCGGATTTGTTTATTTTAAGATCTTAATATACAATGTGTACCGGCATTTTGAAAATTTTTAATGGGAAAGTAAAAAATATTTTATTCAAAATATTGGCAATTGCTAACTACACATTTTTCCCATCTTTCAGGCAATTTTTGGATTCCACGCCAATAAAACTGTTCGTCTTTTGAAGCAAACCAAAAAGTCACCGAATTTTCGACTTTCTCGTAGAATTTGAAGTGCTGCTCAGCTAATGCGTGTCCCATCGATGAAAACAAATGGTAGTCGGTAGGAGCCAAGTTTGATGAGTACGGCGGGTGGGGTAGCAGTTCCCAGCCAAGTGCTTTGGTTGTATCCTAAACCAGTTTTGCTTTTTGTGCAGGTGCATTATCATGGAGCAAAATTACCTTGCCGTATCTTCTTTCCCATTCTGGTCGTTTTTCGATCAATTCATGGTTCAAATTGACCATTTGTTATCGGTTCCAGTATGTATTAATGGTTTAAGCAGGTTTTAGGAGCTCGTGGTACACCACACCTATCTAGTCCCACCAGACACACAGCATTGCCGAATCGATCTGGTTTTGCAGTGGAAGTCGATGGTTGTCTTGGATTAACTCATGATTTTTTCCGTTTCAGATTCTGAAAATAAATCCATTTTTCATCGCCAACAACAATTCGATGCATAACTGACTTTTTATCGTGTCTTTGAAGCAAAATTTCACAAGTGGTTTTTCGGTTTTCCATCTGTCTTTCATTCAATTCATGTGGCACACATTTTCCAGACTTTTTGATCTTTCCCATAGCTTTTAAGCGGTCAGAAATTGTTTGTTGTGCAACATTTAACATTTATGCCATTTGTTTCTGACGCTGCAATTCAGCGTCTTCAAACTTTTTCGGTGGTCTTCCACGTTTTTCATTTTTCACATCAAAATCTTTATCTCTGAACCGTTGAAACCATCTTTTGTATGTTGCTTCTAATAGAGCATGATCACCATATGCCTCGACAAGTATTCGATGCGACTCTGCAGCACTTTTTTTTCGTTTTCTGGTACAAAGTTCGATGAAAAAATATGATGTTGTTTGCTCAGTGACTTGATGTATACTAAACATGTTTGACAGGCGTCATAGCAACCAATCAGAAAAAAAAAAAAAAAAAAAATTAAGGCCCGTTCACAATAAATGCTCCCTACCGAGACATTTGTATCTTGACGCTCACTTCATACCGGTACACCTGGTACTATTACTACTACTACTGCGAATGTAAACTGAGACATGACGCCATCTGGAAGCCTTAAAGTGGCAGCGAAGTGCGCAGAAACTTGATTAGCTTTAAGAACTGCAATGTCATTATCGCCTTAATTATCAGTCGTATTTAGCTTTTCGCACCTTAAGTAAACCAATTGCAGTCATCTGTCTGTCTGTCGTAAAGTCGTACCACACTTTTTTTCATATAAAACCCATGGAGGATAAAAGATCTTTTTCCAAGGAGAAAACGATATTCATTTCATTATCGATGAAACACAACATCCTCTCAAGGAAGCTGTTAGTTCCGCTTCAGTTGGCTTTCTTGTTCTTTCATACATAATCTGTTGGACACTTCGTAATTTACTATGTGGCCTAAGAACCAGAAAAAGGCGATAAGCAAAGCACATCAACGGGATTCGCATTGGCTCAATTACTAATTCGGTTAAGTTATTTTCTGCGACAAAGGTCTCAATATGCGAATTGTGTTGCCTATCCAGAAAGTCGTAGCTACTCTATGTATATTGCGTTCATTGATTTCAGAATGAGATATACAAGGTCTGCCTAAAGAGTACTATATACAACTTTTATTTATAAAATGAACATTTATTAAGCAACAGTTATATAATACTAATCCTCTTCAAAGTACTCCTTCTGACCTGCGTCATATTTCTCCCAATGGTTCTCTCTCTGGTAGAAGCAGCACTGGAAAGCGCAGGTGTTCCATCGTCTTCCTTGATCTGAAATCTGGTCCTATTCAAAGGCATTTTTGGGGGAAAAACTAGAAATCACATGGAGCGTGGTGTGTTGTGTTTGCTTACGAAATTCCGAATCGTGTGTGAACAATGAGCGGGTGAGTTATCGTTTTTAAGTAATTAACTGCCAAGTTTGACGCAAAAGCTCTCGGCAATACTCCTTGTTGATATTGTGGGGCATACTCATAATGAACCCCGTCACTGGAGACACAAAAGACATTCAGTATGACTGCCACGTTTTTTTGGTCCTCGAGGATGTTGCATGCTTCCATAAACTCAATACTCAACACTACTTAAGAATCCCCAAGCTTAAAACAAAATTTGATGCCTTTCTCTCGCAAAATAAAACTCGAGTAGTGCTCTGGTCGTGGAAAAAATAGAGCTTACACCCTCCAAACTTTGTTTGTTTTGCTAATAAACTTTACGGTCGGTTTGAACAGACCTCGCACAATACATTGCTGTCCAGTTTCAAGCTCAACATAAAGCAGTAGTGGATAATTTGCTTACGGAGATGAAAATTCAACCAAAAGAAGTTTGATTCAGGATTGAAACAGTGATTGCATTGTGGTTGAGTTTAGTAAGACATTATTTCCCACGCAAATTGTGAGACTGCTATAAATTTAGTACCAACATAGTTGTCATCCAGGTAGTTTAAGATCAGAGTGATCCAAGGGGCCCTGAGTAAGGTTTTACTTGTGTTTATTTCTAAGAGTCAAAACAACTGGCCTATCCTCCAGACGTCGACGCATGTAGAGAAGAGTTTACCCTTTAGGCCACTTATATTTATTATATCCCTTCTGAATTGCCGGTTTACTATAATTAACGAACATAAAGAACACAACAACTGAGGTTACTATGCTCACAACCCGCTATTAAGCAAGTTTTTACGCACACTGTAAACTGAGTCCATATTTTTTTGATTTTTCACGACTTCATAGCCTTATTTATCCTAAGATCTGTCTAATTTCTCGAAAATCAATCAAATACTCATCCCTACAAACAAATCAGCTCAACTGATGGCTCGAGGCCATCAATCGGATGTGAATGTTGGAGCTTCTTCTATCCACCCAACATTTTTCTCTCGACGAGCTTCTAATTTTCAGCGCTGACCCTCGTCGTACCTTAACTTAACTCAATTAAAAGACGTCAAGGAATATAGACCCTTCATTTGGTGCCCGTTTTAGTGCTAGTAGTGCATTCAAATATTTTTTGATAATTACCACTGTACAGACTTGTGTAATTTATAAACTATCATATGAATTTTACTACAAAATTGTTCTTTACTCAGTTAAAGTCGTAAAAATATTAATAGTCCCAATCTACAGACACAAGCTCTCATAAATTCAACAACACGAATTCCAAGTTTATAGTACATCGTTTGCTACTGTCACAGTGTTTTACGTAAATTTTGACGAGCTCTAATAAAATAAAAATTTTCCGTTTCCATTTCAATGATGCATTCTGTAAATAGGTAAAGTTTATATAGGTAGATATGTCCATTCATATATAACCTTTTGCACTACAATCTGCTGTAATATATCGTCGTCAGGCGATCCATCGAGAGTATGAAGCATCTTCAATGCCACGAGTTTCAATCAAAACGCAATCATCACTGCATCCGCTGCGCATTGATCTGCATCCCAGACAGACAAACATTCGCCATAAAGCATTCGAACGGTCTCCTCGTGGAAAGACTGGTCCGATTCAAAATAAAAATAAAAATAAAAATAAAAATAAAAATGTAAATAAATTTAAAAATAAAAATAACAACAAAAATAACAAATTGCGCGCCATATACCTTCACGGTTATTATTCATAAATTTCGCGTTTTGTGAATCATTATCAACGAGTCATTAACTAATCGAAGAGATACCCGTCTATCTTAGTCTGCTTGTTACAATCTATACAAACGGAAAGCACAAAACACACAAGAAAAATTGAAAAGAAATTTTAACTTAAAAACAAACTTCACAGGCAGTCTTCATTTGATTTTTTCCATTGAGAGAAAATAATAATAATGAAAATAAGAAAAGAAAACAAATAAATATGTATATCCATGCGCAGTACGTATATATGTTTTAAGAGTATATCGTTGTGGGAGAAATGTTGATAGAGAATAACATTTTAGCAAATTGTATGTTGTCAGCCATTCGATCGGACACATACATCCGTGAAAATATATCTATTTGAATATGCGACGCAGAATGTAATCACTGAAGCGGAACATACACTGCTAGGAGCATTTTTATCACACTCGTCGTGATATAGATGATTTCGATGGCTTCAAATCTATCTAGAAAATGAGAAGTTGCCGAGCAATGGGCAAAATTTGCAGATATTATATTATTTCTCTTTACTTCTCGATTGATATATATGCTACCTTTACGTTGCTTTTGATTTTTCGTTTCTCACACTTCTCATTTAGCGCGATATGTAGCTATGATAATTTTGCGGTTACTGAACTCTCGGTTTTCTTTGTGCTTAGGTACAATTTGACATACAACACAAAAAAAAAAGAAAAAAACTAATTGAAAGCCAATCTTAAGACAACCATCAGAATCAAGCGGGTATTATTAAATTGTACATTAACTTATCAGTGCTCCAGTCTTAACTGACATATAAAAAACAAGAAATAAATCTGCCTAACTTACAAGATCTTAGACTCTTACTTTTCCACCTGGTAAGGGCATCAAATAGCCCTCGAAGAACCAAGTCAGAATTTACAAGATTCTTGAAGAAATTCGGGGAATCAGATGGCTTTTCAATCAGAACAAAACAATCCCATCTGATTGTCATATTGCATAATATGTACGAGGGCTGTTTGATGAGTACCCGAATTGGAAGAAAGGTGGCGCTACTGAGCCAACATTAGTGTACCATCATTAAGTATAACCTCTTTTAGCCCGCCTGTCAAAATTTTAAAACATCGTCTCAGTGTTTTTTGCGACCAAATCGCTTCGTGATCCGACTCTTGTTTTGGAATGGCAAAACCTGTGAGGAAATCAAGTTCATTCCCCATGAAGTGTGTGAGACCCAGTCACCTTCCCGTTTACCACTGGTTCGCAGAGTTTCGTCGTGGCCGCACATAGGTTTGACCCTGAGCTCTGGTTACAACAGAGGAAACCGTGGCAGAAATCCATGAACTTCAAACACCTTGATCCCGGAATAACCATCGTGTGGCGTTCTCATTGTTCCATTGTCCCATTGTTTCTGTTTTTTTTTTTTTTTTTTTGTTAAGTTGGTTTATCTGTTGTTGACATTCCCTCTAAATCTTAGCGTCATAGCTTGACATATGCAAAAGTTACGCAACCAAGAGAACATCTATCTCTGTGCGTGTTGGCGATTTTTTACAATTTTAGAAATGGATTTAAATATGCAACAATGAACTTGTATTAAATTTTACGTAAAAAACGGATTTAATGGTGCGCGAACATTGGAAATATTGAAAAAGCGTTTCGGCAACGATTCTCTAAAGAAAACGGCCGTTTACCAGTCGCACGAGCGGTTCAAAAGTGGTCGTGAGTCAATCGAAGATGATGAACGCAGTGGCAGACCATCGACATCGAAAACCGATGGAAACATTGATGAAGTAAAAGAAATGTTGGCCAATAACCGCAAATTTATCATCAGAGAGATAGCGGAGGACTTGAACATTGCTTATGGATCCGTCCAAGGCATTTTGGTTAATGATTTAGGTTTCCGTCGTGTAGGAGCAAAGTTGGTGCCAAAAGACCTCAATTTCATGCAAAAAAGAGACGTGTTGACGTCACAAAAGAGATGATTTGCGAGGCTGAATCCGATCACACATTCATCGAAAGGATCATTACTGGAGACGAGACGTGGCTTTATGAGTACGACACGCAATCCAGATATCAGGCAAGTGAATGGCGTTCACCAAATGAGCCGAGACCAAAAAAACTACGTCGTTTTCAGTCAAAAAATAAGGCAATGCTCACAGTTTTCATGGATTACGTTTACAACGGTATAGTGCAACATGAATTTTTGCCAGAAGGCCAGACCGTAAAAAAAGAATATTATTTGGGCGTTATGAGACGTTATCGTGAAGCAATTCACCGAAAGAGACCAGAATTGTGGGGAGAAAACTCGTTGATTTTGCACCATGATAACGTACCGTCGCACACTGCCTTCATTATTCGTAATTTTTTGATGAAAAATGCAACAAATACCATCCTAAAGCCACCGAATTCACCTGATTTGGCTTCCTGTGACTTCTTTCTGTTCAATCGAGTTAAAAAACCAATACGGGGAACGCGTTTCAACAGCCGAGAGGAAGTAATGGTAAAATCGCAAGAAGCACTGATGGGCATACCGAAAACCGTATATAAAAAATGTTTCGAGGATTGGATCAAGCGCTGGCATAAGTGTGTTGCAGTCGATGGGGATTATTTTGAAGGGGACAATATAGATTAAGATGAATGAACTTGTATTTTTACTTTTGTGAATAACTTTTTTGATCAAGTTGGTATTAGTTGACCGCCAAGTGAAAACTCGTGAGTTGGCTGAGATAGCAGCCATCTCATCTTAAAGCGTTAGCTATATTTCTGCACGAGATTTTGGGTATGAGAAAGCTGTCAGCGCGATTGGTGCCACGTTTGCTCACACCGTAGAACAAGCACAATCATGAGACCACTTCAAAGACGTGCTTGGCCCTGTTTAATCGAAATCCAGGGGAGTTTCTGCGTGAGCGAAACAAGCGTTTCACCTGTGAACGTGATCCAAAAAAGGCGAAGACTGTGCCTTCGGCCGAGAAGGTGATGGCCATCGTTTTTCGGGACACGCTAAGTGTGGTCCACATTGAGTATTTGGAGAAGGTAAAAACAATCACAAGGGCATACTTTGTCGATTTATTGGACCGATTCAACACCATTTTGGAGAAAAAACGACAAGCATTTGCTCTTCCACCACGTAATGCATCGGCTCACACCTCCGCAGCCATATTGGTCGAATTTTACTACGAATTGCTCCCTATCCTCCATATTTTGCGGATTTAGCTCATTTCGACTTCTTTTTGTTCCCAAACATTAAAAGATCGCTCGCCAGAAAGAAGTAAGGGCCGAAACAGAAAGTCATCGCCATTGCGGAGGAGTATTTTGCTGGCCAAAAAAGTACGGAATACGGAGGGGTTAAAAAAGTTGCAGCACCGCAAATGTGTGTCAAGTTCAAAGGGGATTATATTGAAAAATAAATTGTCAAAACCTAAAAAAGTTGAGTTGTCATTTTTATTTCGGGAGATTGTCACCTCGAGTTTAGGTATCACAAGTTCAACTACATATGTTTGTGACAGAAAAATCTAGATCTACATGGAGATATACTACATGGTAACTGATCAATAGTTATGGGTGGGAATTGAAATTCCGTTCGTAAGACCTAGAAACAGTGACCGTGAAATCTGTTACATAGACCAAGCATAATATTGCTAAAGGTCTGAAGTACTCTGTACATTATGTGATTTCGAACATGATACATGGGAAATGAAGTGCATTCTGTATGGTTTTCCAATAGGGACTTGACAACTTTGAATTTAATTTATGAACGCACTCTTTCACTAATCATCAAACTGTCACTGTCAATTTATTCAGTAAACTCAACATTTTCATCATGGTAAAGTACACTAACGAGCTACATTCTTAGATTGGGTTCTGGAGAAGATGCGCCAAGATGATGAATTTTATCGCAAAATCATCTTCAGTGAAGAAGCTCATTTTTGGCTCAATGGGTTCGTCAATAAACAAAATATGCATTATTGGTCGGGTGAAAACCCAAATGTGCTTCATCCACAAAAAATAACTGTTTGGTGCGGTTTGCATGCCGGCGGGGTTATTGGGCCATATTTTTTCGTCGACCATAACGATCTTCATGTTACTTTGAATGGACGACATGTGGTTTCAACAGGATGGTGTCATAAGCCACACAGCACACGCTACAATCGATTTATTGAAGTGTAAGTATGGTGAGCGTGTTATCTCAAGACATGGGCCAGTCAATTGGCCGCCTCGTTCGTGCGATTTAACTCCGCTTGACTATCTTCTGTGGGGCTACGTTAAGTCATTGGTTTATGCCAACACACCGACGAAGTTTAATGAACCGAAATATTGAAAGTCGAGTCGTTGAAATTAGGGTCCAACAAATCGACCGCTGCAAACGTGCCCGCGGTAACCATATGAACGAAGTCGAGTTCCATTCATAAATGTTTTGATTGTACTTCAAGCCAATAATAAAATTTTTGAAATATCTCAAATGGTTTGAGATATCAAAAGTTGTCAAGTCGTTATTATAAAACCCCATAGTGTTAGCATGAATACGAATCGGAGCCACTGCAGCATAAAGTCTTACCTTTCACATGGAAGCTTCTGGCTCATACAACAGACAACATTAAGCCTACTGCTTAATTAGGTTATGTAGTTGCAAGATTCTTCATTTGCTCTTTCACCAAAATCCTTGCAGTTCTTGATTCCGGAAAACTAAGTGTAAGGACGCTCATATCCAGTGTTATACTTGTCCTAAGCCAACAGCACTTATGACGCTCATATATTGGGAGATTTTTAGCAATAACAAATTGATAGCTATGTTTCAGGGTTTGGGAAAAATCTACTCTTCATAATGGTAACGTGTCAAATAGTTAGACACGAAATTTGCACATGTTTGCATTTAAGTGACGTTCCCTTTTTTCAAACCTCTGCTAAAACTTGTGTTTCATTCGCTTTTTGGAACACATGACATAACCAGTTGAACTCTCAAGTCTTAGGTGCGCTCACAGCAAGTATCATATTCTCAAATGGGCTACTAACCTCGGTTTAAAATTACGTCATATCTCAGGAATTTCCTACTGCCAATGTGGTAATGGAAAAAAATAAAAAAAACAAACAGATATGAGAGTAACACTAGCTTCGGATAAAAGTGAATGTTACAAGATCACAGGGCATCTATTGACTATGACCTGCGAGTATGAACTTGAAAAGTACACTTCAGTTTCCACAAAATACTTATTCGTAGAATTATCCTTGATCATTATATTTGCGGGATCTATTACAGCTAATTTAAAAACTCTGCACCTATTCTGAGTAGGATTCACCGGAGAAAATTGTTTAAAGTCGAAAGATATTAATTTTAACCCGATAAGCGATAGCCTGTCTGCATTCTTTAACATCTTTCTAATTTGAGCACACTTTCAAAGAAGAATTCTATGAGCTCCAGTATAAGGCTTCAAGACTTGTACGCCAAAAGCGGTAAAGAAAAAAAAAAAAAATAAAAAATCCGGCGGAAAAGTTGATAAGCTCAGCTTCAACACTATTGCAACAAGTAATGGATTTTTCAGCAGCTAGTAATATGGCAACAGACAGTAATAAGTTTGTGAAACTACAGGTTTATAAAGTAACTTCTGGTAAAGGTTTTTAAAAAACTTTGGTTTCGGATACCAGCTATTCGCAACGTTGAAACAGATTCGCCTGAAATGATTTCCAGAATGGCCTTAAAAATTCCATCATTCTGTTATGAAAAATCAGAAATCTGTCTAATTGGAGGCTCAGATTTTATTCAGTGATCAGTGCGATACACTCCAGAGTGCTTGCCCAAATTTCCGACGTAGTGTAAGTGCCGCTAAACAATGATAAATACCTGATCCTGAAACGAGTTCTCCTCTCCTCTCAGAAATCGACCCTAGGGGACAAATGTCCAGTTTGCTAAATGAGCTCCTTAGTTTGGAAGGCTCAAAAATTAACAACGAGTTTCTCAAATCATTGCGGTTACAAAGACTCGCAGTCCAAGTTGGGGCAGTTCTTCAAGCATCACACGAAGAGCAGCCGAATTTAGAAAGGCTGGGTGATAAGGTTATGGGAGTATGTGACTTCAAATATATCATGCCAGTCAACTCAGTACATTAGTCAGTCTTTGATCCAATATCATCGTTCGCACCATCTACCTTATCATTGCAAAAACAAATACGAGTAGACGACCTCTGTAAAACATTGAAACGTCAAAAAATCATCGTATTCGTAGCCACAGTCGCCATCGTTTTCCAAGCCCTCATCATGCTCAATTGGAGAAGAAAGATTCCGTGTGCTGCTACCACAACCGTCAAGTGTTGGTTAGAGGCAGCACAGATGAATAACACACTAACCAACACATTAACCGATTTGATGTTGACGACCTGTCTTCGAACCAGCATAATCTACAGTGGTTTCTACGGTTCCATAATTCCAGCAAGGTATAAAAATTGTTTTTCACCTCATTGTGCGCCACTGTTGGCAGCTAATGGCAGTGCAATTCAAAATTTCGGCACAAGAAGATTGGCGATTGACCTAGGACTACAACCGACGTGGCTTTTCCTGGAAGTTAATTGCCGCGGATGTGCAAAGGCCCATCATCTGTGCAGATTTTATTAAATATTACGAACTCCTGATCGACTTGAAGCGCAAACAGCTAATTGACGGTCAAACGCACATCAATACAAAAGCGAAAACATTGCTACAAAGATTTTGCGAGATTCAATGCAAGACCTGCGACAAACTGTCCGCCCGTGTTTTCTCGCCCACGAGGATATGACGCTGAAAAGCCGAAGGCTGCCCAGATAGAAATTTCGATACCTCATAGAGAAGGCAATTTACCAACCCTTCAAAAGCAACTGGGCAATTCCTCTGCATATGGTCCGAAAGCCGAACGTAGACAGGCGACTGAAGCAATGACCAAGCCGGATCGCTACTCAATTCTGCTGACTCATGATCGTTCTTATATTCTGCATGGACGTACAATAAGTCGACAATCGACTTGCGGTGAGCATTTAACCAAAACCCATAGAATCAGCCGATATTCCAAAAACGACCATTGTTACTCCATTCGGTCTTAAAGTGTGTGTTTGGAAGAACGATCCCGAACCAGTAAAGCAGACCTAGCGAGTGCTACTCTTCTGATACATTCTATCGTCCGTTAGTACGGATGCCTCAGATACCGCAGTTGATGCAGCCTTCCAATAAATCGTCGATCAGGTTGCAATGCCGTTGGGTTTTTTTTTTTCAAAAATTTAACCGATACATAGAAGAAGTGTAGTACATATAACCCAAGCTCTTAGCTATTTTCCTTGCAGTAAAATACTTTCGTTATCTGGTGGAAGGGCGAGAGTTCAGCATACACACGTCTTTGCGTATCGTCCGCTAATCACTAATCATAAAGCTGTTTAATCTTCCAGAAACTAAATCACAAAACTCTTGGGATACGTCTGCCAATCGAGTGTGTTAAAACGACTATAAGATTGATTTCAAAGCGATACATATGGTCAGATATGCGCAAAGAGTTTTCCGAATTCGTCAGACATTGCGTTTCCTCCCAGTAGAACAAGATCCAGAGGTATAACCAAAAACCCGTAGGCACTTATGGATATAGTTGGCTCTCTGCCATCTTAACAAAGGAACTGCTACTTACTAAAATGCATCGATCGTACCTCACGAGGCTTATCTTTTATCAAAAATCACAGCTGAGACCGTAACTAAAGCATTAGTTTTCGGGTGGCTTTCGAGATAAGCACAGTCTTCAGAGAGTTAACTCATCTATTCAGCATTAAATATCACAAGACAATCCCTTATCATCCTCAAAGGAACGGAATGAAAAATGGCATCTCGATGTTAAAGTCCCAAACCTAGGACTTGGTTAAAGTTTTGCCTTCCATTCTAATGGGTCTGCGTGCAACGTTCAAGGCCGGCATAAAGTCAATGCCTGCAGAGATGTTTTACAGCACAACTTTAAGGCTCCCTAGCAAATTTTTTGGGGAAAAAATCAAGTTGATTCCTTGTTAAGGTTGCGCCTGTTTTTGCTTCGGCTCACAGAAAAACTAAAGCATTTTTTCAGCCGAGTCTCAACAAGGCGACACATGTTTTCGGAAAAAAAAAGAGACTAAACGTTGGACGCGTATTTCTTAAGCTCTATACGGTGGTCGTTGAATTCGGCATCCCGCAAGAATTAATCCAGCTATTTATAAAAAAATTTTGGCGCGACAGCTCTGTGTGGGCCAAGGCGTAGCTTCTCGCACTCATTTGTGTTTCTCACTTTGTAAGCAGGGCCGCCTACTGTTTGTTGCCGTTTCCGAACGGTTGTCCTAAGAAGCTTTTTCATAGGCAGAATTTAACTTTCGGAGGTTTTCCATTGCCCGCCGAAAGGGTGATGACGATTTTGAAAATTTTGCTGTTGTGCTCTAGGTAGATGGCGTGACAGCCAGTGAGTCAACTATCACACCATCGCCACCACTACCGTCCAGCTATGTCGCATAATACTAAAATACAAACGAAGGAAAGTGCAGTTATATAACTATTCCTCTGGACTATTCAAAACTTGTTCCAAAATTTGGGAAGCAGATTGCGCTATGATGTGATTTTTTTCAATCTCTCATCACTCTTAGTAATGAGTGTCGTAAAGGCTTTTAAGGCAGTCGAGGAAAATCAAAAGATGTTGGTTTTAAAGTTTTTGAGCACAACGCAAAGTTGTTAACGAAAAAATAAGCATCTCATCTGCCCACCGCTTAAAATATAACGTCACTGTTGGCAACAGCAAATTCGAGATAACTGAAGTGTTCATCTACCTCGAAGTTACCATAAACATTGCGGGGACCATAGTGTAACAGGGGAAGAATGCTTACTTAAGAAAAACGTTGTGCAACGTCATATACTGATGCGAGGAGGGAAATGGAGGGAACCGCGAACTGTACGACCACACTGCCTCTGCCCAGAAGATCTTTAAATTGCAGTCAGCATGTTCGATATAAGTGTTGGCGAAAGTGCGACAACGGACTAAGTTTTTAATTTTTATTTTTATTTAAATTTTTACCAACATTATGACTTAAAATATTCAAAACATTGTGAAAGGATGGTTGTGTAATACGTAGATACTCGGCTATTGGAAAAAAGTAGAAATAGTCCGAATAACGCCAATTGCATAAGGGCATAACAGTAAGCCGGTCTAGTTATAACTTGTGCGGTATGGTGGAGGAAAAATTCAGGACATTGGAAACGCATAAGATATAACTGAAAAGCGTTGCAGAAATCCGAACATTTATAACGGACAAATGTTGTTGTCTCCCTAGATGTGGTTGACCTAGGAGTTATTAGAATTTTCGATGAAGCAGAAATGGCCTCATTTTGTATCTTTAGCAATATATCGGAAAAAGAAATTATAAATCCCTTAACACCAATGTGTATACGAAGGGCTGATACAATTACTTTGAAACAAGATCAGCTGTTCAAATCTCCTACACAGAAAACGGTTCACGAATATAGCATATAGCCAATCAACGTACACGTAACATTTGCAGATGTGAGAAATGAGCTATTTGCCAGAACAGAGAAGCATTCTTGATACCACAAAGCCTTTCATTACCTTGTCTATCATCACGCCCTGCGTGACTCGAACTGCAACCAACTTCAGACTGCTATAATTTTCAAACTGCTCATGACAGCGAGCTCAAATTTTGACACATGATAGATAATTTTATTATTTTAAACGATTTGCGTCTCAGTTGTGTTGAAAATTTTTTATCCGCAATGGAATTCAAACGTGATAGTGTGATTGCTTTATATTTGGCTGGAAAACCACAAGTAGCTATTGTTAGAGCCATCTAGCACCTCAACATGAATAAATAATTTGTGTCTCGAACCATAGCACGCTATCGTGATACTGGCAGCGTTGCAAAACGCTATGGAGGTGGTCATAAAAAACAGCAACATACTGAAAAGTGGGCTTGAGCTCAAGTCATTGAAGTTCCAAAAAGCAAACGATCTCACACAACAACAGAAAAAAGTTAGAGTCGAGTGAGTTGGTGAGTTGCCGAATTTGGTTTTTTCCGATGAGTCGCCATTTGTTATCGAGCAATATGTCAACAAACAAAATGATCGAGTTTACTTGCCAGAGAGGTCCTTCGAAAATTTACACCTTCGGACGGCTACTAGAAAGCAGGCAGCACCGACGGTGATGGTTTGGGCCGCCATAACCGCCGATGGTCGCTCTCCGCTCGTATTTTTGGACCGTGGCGTCAAAATTAATGCGATCGTATACCGCTTGAAGCTTTGGACAAATAATCATTTTGGTCGGAGACCGTGGATATTTCAACAAGACTCGGCATCGTCTTACAAGGCGCGCGTCAACCAAGATTGGTTAAAAAACAATGTTCCACACTTCATTTCTTCGACACAATGGATTGCAAATTCTCCGGTTGCAAATCTGTCGGATTTCTCTGTCTGGGGTATTTTAAAGGCGAAGGTTGGCACTAAAAAATAGCAAAGTTTGGACGACCTCAAACAAAATACCGCAGAGCCACTTGCGTGCAGCGTGCGATGCTTTCTTCGGCCGTCTCAAGGCCATTATTCGCACCATGGTGGAAATATTAAAAACTACTGATACAATTTGAAAATTGATACATTTTCCAACATTTTTGCTTTAGCACAATAAAATTTATCAAAAAATAAAAAAATTATAAATTAAAAAGTTGCAGTTCGAGGCACGGCAGGGTTTTTTTTTTTTTTCTTTGGTTGCACCAATGGATGTGGTAATCTTCTAAAGATGCGGTAGCCCGTGCCACCAACATGCACGATTCGCAACACGCGAATATTCGATGCCAGGAATGCGCCTACGTACTAATCCACACCACTACGTCCTTCAACCACTCTCCCCGCGGGATTGCCATTAGGTATTATATCGCGAGGCTGGTTAGCAGATCATACTAGTCTTATTTGATTCTTCAGCCCTTCTATTTTTTTGTATTCTTTTTAGCTCGTTTTGCACAATTATCACAAATTGCCGATTTCCATCAAATTTTCCTCCGACAGCAACATTTGGTCTATGAGTAGTATTGGACTGGGCAGATTAATTCTCCACTACGAAAAACGCCGGCAATGAGATATGGCGTGGTCCGTATCTTCCTCCTCGTTTGGGCACAAAGGGGAGCTATCGTGTCCTCATTGGTGCAAGTATTTGCGATAGCCACCGTGACCAGATAGGAACTGCGTAAGGTGGTAATTGTTATCCCCATGTGCTCGTTTTTTACAGGTCTCGATGTTCGGGATCAACTTGCCTTTTGTACTATTATCTCACCTGGCTTGCTAGAGGGCTGCTGAAGCCGCTCGCTCTTCTCCTTTTATTCTTGCAATTTCACCTGCATCTTGTCTCTCTGGGGTTCTTGTATTATAAATTCTCAACATCTCGTCGGCGAGAATGTCGATCGGAACCATTCCTGCTATCACGAAGGCTGCTTCATCCAAGATTGTTCGAAATCCACAGATCGCTCTTAATGCTCAGAGAACTGAGCTGACTATTCCAGTAAAGAGAATCCTCCTAGCATATCCAAGTCCACCAATGTTTGGTAGTATTCAAGAAAGTGCTCCTTGCAGCAGTAAAGCCTTGTTACTGGAGTACTCTACATGTGTTTTGAACTGTAATCTGTTATCAAGTATTACTTCCAGGTATTTGATTGATTCTTTCTATCGGATTATTTGATGTCCCACTCGTATATTGGCGTATTCCACAATTCCTACAATTCCACAATTTACTGGTAATTAAGACGGCTTCCGTTTTATGGTCCTCTAATTCTAGACTGGCAGATACAAGCCAGTTTTTGATGTGAATAATCACTACATTTGTGTCTGACTCTATCTCCTCTATTTCTTTTGCCACCGTAACGACGGAAATGTCGTCTGCAAATCCGATTACTTGAACTCCTCTCGACAACATATGTAAGCCTAAGCAGTCCGTCATACATAATGTTCCATAGGAGTGGACCGAGTACTGATCATTGTGGAACCCCAGCTGAAACGCTGTAGTATTTCAACCCTTCATCAGTTTTCTCTTGTTTGCTGTTTCATACCTCAGTTTTCTGTTGTTAAGGTAGTTTTCTACTCCTTAGCAAGTAATATGCATATCATACCGGATGGTGATTTTCTGATGAACGCTCAGTTTGCCGAGTTAAAAGCATTTTTGATGTCCAAAGTCACCACTGCACAGTATTTTTTTTGTACCATACCGCAATCTTTCTCCTTGTATCGCTTCGGGAGGGTGTAGATCGTTCCACGTCAAAACCTAGAATGAAATCAAAAAACGTGTTAGGTTGTCCCTATATTGTTAATTACCAATCACTAATTGCAAGACCTAAAGGAGTAATTCGCATTTTAGGTATCATTCGAAAGCATGACATTTTTTTGTTTATCGGGTCAGTCATCTGCCATTCGAAAAACGGAGATACTCTTCATCACGGCCTAGTTCTACAAAATTTAATTCACCAACAGGTATTGGCCTAGAGAGACTGTAAAAACGGGTTTGGGTTGTGTAAACCTTATAGAGGAGTTGGCAACAGGGTTTTAGTTGTTTCTTTTTTTGTTTTTTTTTTAACCAGGGTACCACTTGATTAGAATGATTATTTATTTTATTACATCTGTACGTGCAAGTAATCTCATAACCAGCTGTGGAAACAGCTTGTCGAATTGTTGACTGGAAGTAAAATAATGTAGATTTAGATATTTGAAACCTTTTTCAAAAGATAAATTTTTATCCTAAATATCCATTGATTTTAGTGATTAAGTACCTAAGCTTGTCGAAGTAATCTAAACTCATTAGTTTTGAACGAGCAATAAACTGCAATTCAATAACATACATATTTAGCAAACTGTCTCAGCTGTCTGTCAAACTGATACGACTTCCCATATAATTTAGTGTCTCGACGTTTTAATGTTCTACGAGTATGGTATAAAATGACTTTTTAATTTTTTCAAATCCACTTTACAATCGATAAGGCAATCAAAGAGTGACAAGTCGGTGTTTGTATTTTGCATTATCTTTTTCCCAACATATTCTTATAGTTTGTTTTCTTCTTGTTTCTGTTTTGAAAAGTTGCCAATAGACCGTGCATTTAAACGAAATGATTATACAGTTTGCGATAATATAAATGAACCGACCTTAACCAATCGAATCAGGAGTGAGCGGATTTGAACCGAAACAGGCGAACCTATGCGGTTTGATTTGGATTGTAGTTCAAACGAAACAAATGAATATCATTTCGTAGCCGTACGAAGTTCAATGGACTTATCATTTTTCGTGGGCTCAACTCCACCCACGCTCAAGTGGGAAATAGGCGTTAAATCGGCGACACGATGTCGTATCGTGTCGTATCATTTTACGTGGTTTAAGCACTGATGCAAACTGATAGACGTTAACGTCAACGACGTCGCATGTTTCTGTTTGTGGTGGAAATTTGAGAAGTTTTTGATTAGAGAACATCTCAGATTTACAGCGATTTCAATGAGGGTTGGTTGTATTTTTGGTAAAAAACATTTACAAATGTAAAATGTTGACATCAATACAAATGATGATAATACTCTGCTCCTCTGATCTGTATAATAATCAGGTAAATTGAAGATCATTCTTAATTTCCAAGATACCATTAGTCACCTGACCCTTTGATAACCGTCGTAGTGAATGGTTCAAAGTCTGTTCAGAAACAGCCAAAATGAACCCATATCTTCACAGCAGTTAAGATCTTGGAGTTTTTGTGTTTTCTGGCATATCAACAAGCATCAAAGCTTAGTCTCTTCCTTCCAAATTGTGCTTTGTCTTCAACTACACTGCGTAACCTTTTTCATCAATCCTACTCTTTAGGGCTCTTTCCGAGCAGATGAAAAACAGCATTTTTCCAGACCGTCCCTAAAAAAAGACGAATCTTCTTTTTTTTCTTCCTACATATCCGTTGCATTTACGTCCCTTCTTTCCAAAATCATGGACACTCTGACAAACTATCAGCTCATGAAAGATCTCGAAACGAGAAAACTTCTCAACGATTTTCGTAGCAATGGGTCAACTGATAATCTGATGGCTTGTCCTCCCGAAAAGTAGAGCCATTAATCTGGCATTTGAAAGAGTAAGGCATCAGGCTCTTATGTCGTTTGTCTAATGTTTGGGATCGACGACTCTCTACTTAAGTGGATTAGAAATAACCTTTCAGGATACTCCAATTTCAAGTCTGATTTTCATAAAATAAATGCTGGTGTTCCCTGGGGGGGCTCCGAAACTCTTTTTAATTTAAATCAATGATCTCTTGTCTGCGACTTCTAATCCAATATATATCTGTGCCGACGACAGTACTCTCTGCTTTTTATATTCATTCGCGAACTGATGCCCCTGCTTTTCAGCTGTAAAGCGGGAACGGTAGCGTATGCTAAGTTCATTAAATTCCGATATAAACAGCATCAATAAATGGAGACCCTCCAACAGAGTGGAATTTTATGGTTCTAAAAACCCAATGCCGTCCGCTGTCATTGTTAACAATGCACCGTTGAAACCAAAAAACTTTTCATCTCGAGATGTGTGTCAATGAATACTTACGATTGAATCACCAATTATTCATTGTCGTTAAAAAATAGTGCAAAATGTCTAGATTTTCCTCAAGCAATGTAAGAAATACTTCATCCCCTCTGATCTGAATGAATAAAACCTTTGAGAAAAAGTCGTGTGCCCCATTGAGGTATACGACTGAGCAATGAAAATCAGGAATTATCATTTGAAAAATCAAAAGTTACCTTAGTTTGACCTTGAAAATGGGTCTCATGGTCAAACTCGTGGTCACATTCAGAACCTTGTGATTTTTGTCTGAAACATTTTTCGCGATATTTCGTACTTTTCGAGCAATTTCGATGTCTCAAGTTAAAAACTCACCCTCCACCTGAAAAAAAAACATCACTGCACCTTCTAAGATAGGATTAAAAACCGTGCGCTATAACTCATAGGTGATACTAATATCATTCAGACAATGCGTACCACCGAACACCGACGAAATGTGTCGTTTGTCACTCTCTTTTGTAGCTATTTCCGCCCTTATGCTCATCAGTACATTCTAAAATCCATTTTGAGATATACTCAAAAATATCGTGTTTCATTCCTAAGCCGTACAACTCATATCACAACCCTGCCGAGCTGTTTATTTCCTAGTCTTTATCACCTTCAAACATTTAAAACCAACGCTCATCGGTACCTCTCTTTCTTTCCTTCCTGATAGACATCATTATAAAAAAAAGGAAAAGGTTGTGGATTGGTCACACTTTACACCCAGTCGGGAAGTAGGGCTAGTCGTCCAAGGTAGATTTGGCGCCCAACAGTTAAATAGTACTCGAGGACACTTGGAAAGAGTTGATGAGAACTGAAACACGTTGCAGAAAATCGAACAAGATGGCGCTTAGGCGTTGCTGACGTCCTATATCCCCCAAGGGACCTCAGCAACTAACTAAATAAATAATTACAAATAAGTTAAAACCTTTATAATAACATATGTTATCATATCATATATTATGATATGAGGTATGTCAACTGTTATTACAGGTCTACATACTAAGAGCCAGAAAATTCAGTTCAAAGTGTGGCATGAAACTCAGTAATATAACCTAAGTCAATCAGAAACCTCATCCGAACAATATAACATAGAAAAAGGTGAATCAGAAAAGACATACATAGATCAATCTATAATATAATGGAACCGACAAACTAAGGAAAATATTAAAGTATCAAAGACCTTACTAAAGGTCAAGTGCCAATAGCCGACTTTCAACCACTCTTTTTCGATTAGAAAAAACAACAACTTATTTAGGTTTAATCCACTTTCAACTCGATAAATTTTTCCTAGTGGTGCTGCAACTTTTTTAACCCCCCGCAGAGTACGACTTTTGTTTACCTGCACAATACTCCTCCGCGGCGGCGAAGCGATCTTTTAAGGTTTGGGAATAAAAAGGAGTCGCAGGGAGCCAAATCTGGAGAATACTATACAGAGAATGGGGGAGTAATCCGTAGTGCAATTCGTGGTGGAAGAGCACTTTTTTCTTCGCCAAATGTGGTAATATTTTCTTTAAATCGGCGTTGAATCGGCCCAATAAATCGACATAGTATACTCCTGTGATTATTTTTCCCTTCTCCAAATAGTTAACGTGGATTACATCTCGCTCTTCCCAAAAAATGGGGGCCATCACTTTTCCGGTTGAAGGCACGGCCTTCGCCTTCTTTGGAGCACGTTAGCGGGTAAAACCCATTGTTTTGATTGTTCTTTGGTCTTTGTTGTGTATCAATAAATCCATATCTCATCAACGATCACGAAACGATGCACAAAGCCCTCTGGATTTCGATTAAACAGGACCAAGCACGTCTTTGAAGTAGTCTCACAATTGTGCTTATTCTCCGGTGTGAGCAAACGCAGCACCCATCGTGCGGACAGCTTTTTCGTACAGGATATGGCTAACACGTTCACTCGGTGATAGCCAATTTATCTATGGTTTCCTCTGTGGTAACCGTTTTTGACCCACCTGGGAACGGTTCATCAAAAAGCAACGTGCGGCCACGGCAAAACTCTGCGAACCAATAGTAAACGGTTGTCCGGGAAACTAAATGGGTCCCATACACACTATCGAGAAAGGGATTAATTTTATCGTAGGTTTTGCAGATCACAGAGTGGCACTGATCTTTTTCCATGGTCGCAAAAAACACTAACGCGAAGTTTTGAAATAGGTCACCAAATTTTGACAGGTAGGTTAAGAAGGGTTATACTAAATGATGGTATACTTATTTTGGCTCAGTAGCTCCACCTATCTTTCAATCTGGGTACTCATCAAAAAGCCCTCGTAGATGGTTTAAAAAAAATTGTACTGAAATCTCTGCGAGGGTTGTTTTTTTTTTTATAATTCCGCCCGCGCACCAAGGGTATATAAATACCCTTTTACTGGCTTTTCACCAGGACGCAGGCGAGTAGTGTAGTAGTTTTGAAACTCAAGTGTTTTTTCCAGAGTTGGTTGTCAAACTGGAGCAAACAGTGCATCCTCAACCAGCAACCACTCCAACATCATTGTTATGCCTTCTTGTCAGAGTTGACACCGACGGGACTTACATAAAACTACATACAAATTCCATGAAAAGACCTTTTCACAGAATTGCTTCGCATGGAATTCGAACCCGCGACTCTCTGCGTGAGGTGTCTATGCATATACCACTACACCACTAGGTCTAGTCTCTAGACCTAGGGAATCGCAACAAATTACTTGAATCAAAAATTGACAAACTAGTCCAACGTTCTGGTACAAGTTACCGCTGAGGCCCGTGTGGAGTTTAGTTTATTCTCCCATCGAGCTTTCAGGTAGCGGATATAGGAGCAACCAGTGCGTGTATATGCAAACAGCTTGCACACTCTCAGGATTGGTGAAAACTACGCGGACCAACAACTGAAATAGCCGGATGTTCTAAAAAATCCAACATGAGAGATAAGAATAAGAGCGATGTTACGGGGCAGAGAGTTGGATCCCAAGTACCGCCGGCGGAGAATACGAAAGAAAGTTCAAGGTCGTCGAGATACAATGATTTCAATAGAAACGAGAATAATTGTGCTATTTCACTTGCTAAATCGTTGGTAAGCCTTGATATTGTCGTTATAAATGTTACAAGAAAAGAGTTGAACGGCATGGATGCACTTTCGTATCCAATTAGTAATAGCACACCACTTGCATGTTCGCCAGTTAAGGCGACTTTCCTAGGAGAAAATATGTGCTCGCATTCGGAATCGACGTCAAATTTAACAACCGATGGGAAAAACTCTGATCTGAGTGCAAACTCAACCTGTCACCCATGCCTAAAGAACATGTCATTTCAACTTAATTTAAGTTCAAGTCCCTGCTTAAAATGATATAACGTAGGCTATACAACAACAATGACAAGTTTATAAATGAAGCACATTCGTCGGAATGTAATGTTTATTATAGCAAAATGAATCACTTTTTAAACGATAATATGTACTTTCTAGCCAAGAATTCAAAATTTTTGTGGTGAGAAGAGGACTTTTAAACCTGAATTGTATACCGCTCCACCCCGAAACGGTTTGACCTGTGTAACCTTACACAGCAAGCAGAAACACTTCACTCATTGTAAGATGTACCATTCTTAAGGCTTTTCTCTAAGATCTTACTAACTTACACTAGCTTCCGCTACAGTTCGGCTTGAACCTGGTCTTTAAAAAATTGGGCGAACAGCTTCTAGTTGCGAATGCCAAATATGCAAAGGCTAGGTTATCCTGATATTCATTCAATCAACATGTCCTTACGATTGGAACCTATGAGTTAAAGTCCGAGGACAATACTAATGTATAACCCATGCAGTTCTTTGTTGTATTTATCTTCTTCGTCAAAATCTGTTAATGCCCGCCTTGGATGTTGGAAGTACATGTCTTCCCGCCATGCAATGTAAGTGTATCATGCAGTGCTTTATCCGTTGTTCTAAATTATCGTCTAAGTCCAAAAAAATAGTGACTCTTCTTCGCTTGATCTCTGTGAGCTTTTTCGTTGATCGGACTCTTTAGAATCTGCTGTAGTCTAAACATTTTATTTAGTCAATCTTGGATCAACCGGACCTAAAACCGCACTGAAAGAAGCAAATTAGATCTCTGAAAAATGGTTTCAGGAATTTTCACAATACGCCATTGATGCCTACTCAACTCCAATAAATGTTGAAATTTTAGAACAAGTTGCAGAACAACATTGCTTGTGTTTATGAATCTAGATTGGAATTTAAACTTGAACCAGACCTGACCAAGTAGATCTAAATTGAGATCTCGATTTGATTGATTTTATTTTTAAATATGTTAAGTTCCAGCGGATCGTGGCATGCAAATACCTCACGAAGTCTTCGTTTGATCAATAATCAGGGATCTTGATTACTTTCAGTTTTTCATTCAACGATCAGCGAGTGATCATGAATACAGAACTGAATTTCTCTTTCAAATTTTCTCTTAGACTACGATAAAGAGATCATCTGCTTTCAGATACCATGAGCACTGGCATATAACGATACATCCAAGTCAAAATGCGCCGATACTACCGGTTCCTCCCCATTCGCACGTTTTTCTTTCTTCTCAATTGATATTCCATGCGATCGGACAGTGGAAATTATGTGTCCACAGTCATCCGACGCGCGGTTGTTCCCTAGTGTTCTTCCACCAATGTGAACCGATAAAACGCCACAACTAAATGTCTTGACAAACAAAACCGAAGCTTAGGCTGAAGGCTCAAAAGTCTTAAGTCAAGAAGACTTGTGTTTGTTATTAACGATTTGTTTAAATGTTTGGTTAATTCCTTCAGTTTTGGTTTGGTAAAGAAAACATGATTCAAGGTGGCAATTAGTTAAATATCTCATCGAGAATATCTTAAGTAGGTGTGAACCGTAGCGCATTATCGTCTTCATGATCTATAGTTAGCAGTTGATCTTAAGTGGATCAATTAGATTTGACTAACAAAGTCTAGCCAGTTTATATTTAGAAAACAGTGAAACGAGTATTTTTGTGTCGACATTGAAAAAGTATCTGTAGACTTATACTGTAGACTATAAGTAGATATTTCGATTGTGATAAACACGTGATTGTGCACACGATACATTTGCTTTGGGCGAATTATGTTGCAGACTGACAATCTAAGTATTCGAGATACACTTAAGTGAACTGGTTAGTGCAACCAACAGCTTTACCTGCTGGTGCTTGAAAAACGTGTTTTACGCTTTATGCAATTTGAAGTTCAACCGTGCGATGTTATGATGTAACAGATTGAGAGGGTGAAACACTGAGCGTATTCGTTACTTTTATCTGCGAGGTTGCTAACTGCATGTATGAGTAAAGACATAAAATTGACGATGTAATCAAGAATCGTAAATAAGAATCAACTCGCGTATGCATTTTGTTACAATTTATCGCTTTTCCCAACAGTGCGTGGGAACTGAATGTTCTTAAAAATCTTTTAACAGTCGATCTGTTTTCTCGACCGTTCTCAATGGTAACCTTGAAACACGTGAACATTTTTATACTCATATCTACATATTTTTTTATTTATTTATTTTTTTTTTTTTGTATGGATAAATGTAGATACTTTTTTTTAGATCGAGGTTGGCCCAGGTTGGAATATCTACAAAACTGTCAAGTAAATGTGAATGGCTTTCAATATGTTTGGTGATGTAACATAAATTGAAGTGAATGGATTTATAGTTGAAAAAATTACAACGAAATGACTCTGATTTTTTATTTATATAATTTTTTTTTTGAGCTAATTTTTACTGATTTATGTTGGCGGTTATTGTCTTTCTTTTCCTTAAACCACTTTCAAGTATCGCTGTTAGAAAGTACGAGTACATGCACAGTTTTGCTGAATTGTGAGAACTCCAAAAGAATTCGCTCTTCTACTGATCATTTGTAAAAAAAAAAAAAAATATTTCATTTAATCCATAATATTGCTGTGCAAGATGAGATGAAACAGCATACCGAGAGAAGTGAAGAGAACCAAGTTTAGACAACGATGAGCTTCAGACCAATAAGTTTAACTTCCTTCACGATGGAGAGCATGTAGAGAATGTTCAAGCTCCATATGCGCAAAACTGCTTCCTGTCTATAATTCATTATGCTTACCAATGCGCTTCAAAATCTGGTAGGAAGAATTAAAGACACACTCGACAAGAATGAATACGCGTGGGACATTTTCATCAATAACGCAACTTTTGACGGCAGAGACAGATCTCTAGTTTTATGAATAAAAGCCGTGCCGTTAAATAGGATACCGATTGCGGGTGCTAACTGTGGCAAGTATGTGATGGCGGGTGTAAACAGGTGTATGTGGCGTTCTGTGTTTTTTCCCCTACATATTTCCAGCACTTTCTCCGTAAGATATTACTTCGCGGAGTTGGTTATCAATTTATGCTCTTTTTACCCTGTTTGCGATTCTTTGTTTTATGAGAGATGCCGTTTGGGTTTGTTTGCTCTCACTAAATCTTTTCAGCCGTCGAAGTTCCTTTATGATTGTTGCTAAAATCTGTTTCACAGTATTCCATATTGAGCTCGATGTTAGCATATGGTTCACAATGTTTTCGGCAGCCGGTTGGGAGCTGGCTTAGATATAAATCCACTTCTCCGTGATGTCGGTTTGTCCAATTCTGCATATCCGGTATTAGTCGATGGTTCCATTTTCCTTTTTTAAACTGATTCCATCGCTCATTTTGATATTTTTCTGAAACGAAGGGTTCCTGGATTTTGTCATCATAGGTCGTTTGTAGCCAAGATATCCGTTCTTCCGAAGTATTCCTTGGTTCGCTGGTTTTGACGATATTTATTGATCCTTCACCCTGATTGTGACTGTCACTCTTTTCTTACAATTGCATTCTATGACTGCTTCCGTTTTGTTTTCAACGAGATCTAACCCGACTGCTGTCATCACCGTCTCACTTTTCGGAAACATTCGTTCCCAATGTTCTCTATTTCTTTCAGGTGTTTCGCCGCCACAACGATTGCAATTTCATCGACGAAGAATATGATTTTTGCCTCCTTTGGGATTTCATGGCCTGCTTTGTTTTACAGAATGGGACCTATTACCGATCCTTGTGGTAATCCACCATATATGTGGTATTGCTTTACTCCGTCGTTGTTATCGAAGATCCAGAACCGTTTCTTAAAGTAACTTACTATAATTTTAATGGGAATCCTGTCACCATCATTGATCTAAGGAAGTGCACTAAAAGTCCTGAATTTGCAGAGATGGACGTACCTTCTCTCCATCTCCCGCTCTGAATAGCTTCTCACAATCTTGGGATTGCTATACCCTCCGTATAGC
Source organism: Volucella inanis (assembly GCA_907269105.1). Taxonomy (NCBI): domain Eukaryota; kingdom Metazoa; phylum Arthropoda; class Insecta; order Diptera; family Syrphidae; genus Volucella; species Volucella inanis. The sequence goes on from OU026154.1 coordinate 93,564,876, forward strand.
ATATTTTGAAGAACAGCTTTTCTATATTTAAACTGCTAGTTTAAGAGTCCTTCCGTTTCATTAATTGCCACCTCCAGTTAGTTGCATATGACTCTCTCCAGTATTTTACCCATTGTGTCTAACAGTATGACGAAGGCTCATCGTTTTGATTTCAGCCGTAGGTTTTGAGCTACATCATTCGTGATTCAATATATTCGTTTGACAGTACTCTCTGCTTTTTATTCTGCTTTTATATTCGTTACTGGATTCACGTCCCTGTTCTTCGGCTGTAGAACGGGAACGACAGCTTATTGGGGACCTATCAATTAGAAACCTATCAACAGAAAGGAATTTAATGCTTCCAAAACAATATACCGTCTCAGCCGTCATCCATAAATGACACTTGCATCGTTAAAAGCGAAAAACTTTTTTAATTCTCGGTATGTGTGTCAGTGATAACTTACGTTGGAATGACCATATATGTATATAGGCTTTACAACTTTGAATTTAATTTGTGAACGCACTCTTTCACAAATCATCAAATTGTCACTGTCAATTTATTCAGTAAACTCAACATTTTCATCATGGTAAAGTACACTAACGAGCAACGTCTGTAAATAATAAAAATTTTCTACAGATATTCGGAGTCGGTGACTGCAACTTTAAGAGCGTTAACTCCAATTTTCGGTCGTAATTCTCGAACTAGTTGACAGGCAATAACAAGTTTAGTGCAAAAATTTGAGTCTACTTATTCGTTGTGTGATGTTGCTGTGTCAGTGAGACAACGGGTTGGTCGGAGTGTCGAAAATATCGCTGCCGTTCAGACGTCCATAGCAAACGATACAAATCAATCAATTCCACGGCGTTCTCAAGAATTGGGCATCGCTCAGACCACATTATGGCGTATTTTGCGTAAGGATCTTGGTTTATACCCATACAAGATCAAGCTGTCTCAAGAATTGAAGCCGATGGACCATTTGAAGCGACTTACGTTCTTCGATTGGGTTCTGGAAAAGATGCGCCAAGATGATTAATTTCATCGCAAAATCATCTTCATGACGAGGCTCATTTTTAGCTTAATGGGTTCGTCAATAAGCAAAATATGCGTTATTGGTCGGGTGAAAACCCACATGTGCTTCATGAATCACCACTTGATCCACAAAAAATAACTGTTTGGTGCGGTTTGCATGCCGGCGGCGTTATTGGGCCATATTTTTTCGTCTACGATAACGATCGTCATGTTACTGTGAATGGTCAGCGTTATCGCGCCATGACAACCGATTATTTTTGGGCCGAATTGGAAGATATGGACTTGGACGACATATAGTTTCAACAGGATGGTGCCACAAGCCACACAGCATACGCTACAATCGATGTATTGAAGAGCAACTACGGTGAGCGTATTATCTCAAGACATGGGCCAGTCGATTGGCCGCCTCGTTCGTGCGATTTAAAGCCGCTTGACTATTTTCTGTGGGGCTACGTTAAGTCATTGGTTTATGCCAATACGCCGATGACGTTGGAAAAGCTCAGAGCCAACATTGAACGGAAAATAGCGGCCGTTTCGGCCGAAATGTTTGGCCGGGTCGTTGAAAATTGGGTCCTAAGAATCGACCGCTGAAAACGTGTCCGCGAAGTCGAGTTCCATTCATAAATTTTTTGATTGTACTTCAAGTCAATAATAAAGTTTTTAAAATATCTCAAATGGTTTGCCTTTTATTTAAAAAAAAAAGTTGTCAAGTCGTTATTAGAAAACCCTATATATGATGTCGCCAAAAATGCTGCGAAATGTCTAATATTTCACCCCTTCTAATTTGACCTCAGTATAAAAGGTATTTATCCGTCCAGGTTTAGAACACAATGCCTTCATCTGATCAGGTGCCCTTAAGACATATTTGCATCTGCTAGATAGGATTCAAAACTAACAGGTGATACTAATTTCAGTTAGTCAATTGACACCTTCGAACACCGAAGTAATGTCTCCTCATCAGAAGCATTTTGCCCCTTTAAACCTTCAACCGTAACAATAGTTTTGCTATAAAAAATGTTAATCAGTATACCCTCAAGGCCACTTCTGAAATATCGTGATTCGTTCCTTAGCCGTACAACCCGCTTATGGAATGCTCTCTATTTGCTATTCATTATAACTTGCAAACATTTAAGACATTTAACGTAATGTACATCGGTATCTCGGGGTATCTTAGTCGCGCGCTTATTATAAAAAAAAGAAAAAAAAAAATTTCATCACAATACTCAACGATATCATTTATGATGGTTACTTGTTGCCTTAAAAGGAATTTGGACTAATTTTTATGTTCAAGATAGCTGTTATCATCTCTTTATAAATATGTTCTACTATCTTCCCCAACTTTTTATACATTAAGTAAGGAACCTCTGGTTATCGGGTAAAAAGCTCCTATAAAGTCCTCAATAGTATTTTGTGTAGGACGTGGTTAGCTTATAGGAAGTATTTTATAATGATATAGAACCTACAGGTTTTCTAAAAATCGGGAAAATCAGGTCCAAAGATATTATTAAAAAAACTTTTTAACATCTTAGTTAATTAAGGTGTCTTCCCATCTTTAAACTTTGTAGGGGTACATCTAATTCATTATTGTCAGAAGCCGGCAAAAGTAAAGTGGATCAGTTATTGGATTCAGAAATTTACAAAATACGATGGCGATACCAGAAGTACCCGACCCAACAAAGAAATCACAAAAACTTTGAAAAAAAATTTATACACTCTTCTCAGCGATGTTCAAAAAGTTCTGTGTTGTGCTTTGTTGCTGTGAAACTTCGCTAAACACTCAATTGAAACATCTTCACGACACTGCTTTTGCTCGAGCACATAGCTTTCTCATGTCCAAATTTTTAAATAATATGCGATGTACCGCACTTTTTGAAATGAATACAATGTCTGTTAGCTCGCGCACTTTCAGTCGACGATCATCCAGTACCGCTTTGTGGATTTTCTTCATCATTTCTGGAGTCGTCACGTCATATGGTCGACCACTGCGATGCTCGTCTTGACAGCTCGTACGGCCTCGTTTAAACTCAGCATCCCAAAATTTTACTGTTGTGAACGAAGGAGCAGACTCACCCAAAGTAGGATCCAGTTCAGCTTTTATATTGGTTGGTGGTATCACATAACGATGACCAATTTTCTCCATTTTCACTGACAAGGTTCACTATTGATGGCTCCCAAACAAATACTAAACAACGTGGCGCTTGAAACATATGCTTAATAGACTGCGTACTTTCCAATACTCAACAACCAATCAAACAACTACTTAGTCTTAGTCAGGCCGGGTACTTCTGGGACCGTATATCAAGATCTAAAGTTTCATCGTTTCGTCATTTAAGGGCAACCTTCTTTTCATAAGTGCTTTATAATTTGCATACTTGATTACAGTTGATACTACGTCATTTGTTCTGTTAATTAGTTTTGGAGATGCCCCATTATTTTGAGCGGCCAATGTAAATTTTGACGAATATCCCAATTGCAACAAACCGCCAGAATCTTTTCTGATCAAATATAGCTCAACTATTTGGCAACACTTTTACAATATGCAAGGAAATTAGCAAAATATGTAGAGGGACCTTTGCAAAAAAGTCGCGACAAATGCTACAACTCAACTAATGTCCTGACCATAACAAGACTCAAACAGAGAGGAACAAGAATTTTGTTTTAATAGCAAGTTTTGCTGACGATACGAATGGACCACTTGGGCCATGAAAGATAGGTTTTCTATCCATCCAGAAGTGATGTAAATATAGAAAAGCTTACAGTTAAGCACAATATGGCTGCTTGATTGGACGACTTACTAGCCGAACAATTTAAGTCAATAGATGGCACGAATATATAGCTGATAAATGGAAGCCCATCACATGAAAATAGACTCTAAATTCGCCAACTATAGAGCCATCAGTCTTCATGACAACTCTTACAAGATCTTGTCTGCAGAATTGTTTGAATGCCTGAAAATGTTTTGCAACGATTTGATTGATATCTATGAGAACAGATTTAGGTCAGATAAGTCTCCAAATATTCACACTAAGGCAGACTTTTTTTTTGTTTTTTGTTTTTTAGTGTCGGAACAGGGCACTTAGATAAAGAACTAGTCCATTGTATTCCTTGTAAAGTTCCTTTTAATGAAATTTTTCAGTCTTACCCAGAAAGATAAGAAAGCTCTTCAGTGATAAGGTTTATACAGTACCAGCACCTATCACGTCATAGCCAAGTACCTGCAGCCTGATGCGAACGTAAGCCGGACATTCACAGAGATAGTGTTCCGTGGTATCGTCATCATTTTCGCAGCAGGCATCGCAGGATTTTACGTTACACAGCACATTTACCATAAGTGCTTTGCAAAAGTGTAATGTCCCGTTTCGACCGACGCCAGTAAGCAACCGGCAGTCTTTTTTGCTAAGACACAGTAGAAAGGCTGCTGACTTCCAAGAGACGTCGGGAAGTATTCGTTTGGTCTGCCTACATCACGCGAAGCTGTGCCATCCACAATTGTGCTCGTATGAGAACCAACTGTCCATGGTAGCCTTAACAGAGGACGCAGGCAGACCCAAAGCAGGTTCGGGTCCTTTAAAACTCTCCTCAGAACCGTGCCTGGCAAGTTCGCGGCGATAAACGGCAGATTCTAGATATAACACAAGATGCCCAGATCGATAATGAAAGCCGTATATAACACCATCAATGGAGATGTGTTAAACAGATCCCTGTTTAGTTTTGGCATTTATATTGGATCACTGCTACATAACGGATAGATATAATCTCATCAAGACTTTTGATGTCAGAACAAGGCTTAGGCATGGTGATTTGAGGTCATGTAACTTATTCAACATCATAATTGAAAATTTTTTTCAGAATTTTTCAAGTCCCACATGACAATTTATTAGAAGTTTGTGGAACTATTTACGTATGCTCACCTCATCAGAGTAATCCAACAAAGTAATACTCTTTTCAATGGCTGCACTTTGGTCTAAGGCAATTAAATAATAAGGCTTTGCCAGGAAATTTAAATCTTTAGTTCTGTTTTGAGGCGCATAAATACAGACCCAAGCGAGGGCGGATAAAGATATACTTGGTTTTCGATTTGTTAAGGAGATACTGATGGAGTGAGTGAGAAGTAACCTCCTTGACCGACAAAAAGGTTATAGTGCCTTGAAGTCCGTTTATATTTAGGCAGACATGCCAAATTTCAGTGCGATACTGTCTTTAGTTTTGTTTTGACAGCTGATTGTTGTTGACGTGTTTGGCATCATGTTGAGTATGGGAAAAACGATTTTCGTTCTCATAAAACATTATTTTTTGAGAGGCAAAACGGCGAAAGAAACAAAAGAAAAGTTGGATGAATATTATGGGGCTAATACTCCGTCAGATTACACCGTCAAATATTAGTTTTGAGAGTTTCGTGGTGGCCGCAACTCCACTACCGATCAAGTCCGCAGCGGCAGGCCCTCCGATGCAGTACAGAGGACAATGTAAAAAAAATACATGAAATGGTATTGTCTGAACAGAACGTGAAGGTGTACTGAGATTAGTACTGAGCGCACACGCCATATTTTGGGCAATATTCTGCATATGAAAAAGTTATCCTGCCGCTGAGTGCGGCGCATACTCACTCCTGACCAAAACCACGAACGCGAGAGCACTTCGAAAGAGTGTTTGGACTTGCTGATGCGGAATCGGGCGGACTTTTGGCGTCGATTGGTAACACCAGAGAACAGAATGAGTGCCAGGCAATGGACTGAAGCCGGCACAGTGCTCCCCAGCGGCCGAGGGAGGCTCGATGGGTCGGAAAAGTTATGGCGTCAAAAAAGGAAAAACTATCAACAGCGAGTATCAACACATGGGCTGAAAAACACAAAATTTTTGCAAAATTCAATTTTTTTTATCAATATATTGTAGTTGCCTTCGAGGGCGATACACTGATTGAAACGATTTTTCAATCTTTCGATACCAGTTTTGTAGTACGATGTCGGTTTAGCCTCAAACAGGCCTTTGTTTCGGCAATTACTTCTTCATCGGTCTTAAATCTCTTTCCGGCGAGCATTCTTTTGAGGACTGCGAACAGGAAATAGCCAAATCAGGAGAATACGGTGGGTGGGGAAGCTATTCGTAGCCGAATTTATTCAATTCTGCCATCGTTTTCATCGACTTGTCACACTGTACATTGTCTTGATGAAATAGCACTTTCTTTTTCTTCAAATGCGGCCGTTTTTCTGCGATTTAGTCATTCAAACGCTCTAACAACGCAACGTAATAGTCGCTGTTGATAGACTGTCCCTTTTGCAGATAGTCGATGAAAATTATTCCATGTGTATCCCAAAATACGGATGCCATAACCTTGCATCAACAGTCGGGTGTGTTGAGTTTTTGGTCGTTTTGGACGAGATTCGTCGCCTGCTCTCCACTCAGCTGACTGCCGACTTGACTCTGGTGTGAAGTGATGGAACCAAGTTTCATCCATTGTCATATACAAACGCGAAAATTCGGCTTTATTGCGGTTGAACAGCTTTTAAAACTCCTCTGAATCATTAACACGTTGTGTTTGGTCGACTGTGAGCAAACGCGGCACCCACTTTGAGCAGAGCTTTCGCATGTCCAAATATTCGTGTATGATATATCCAACACGCTCTTTTGATATCTTCAGAGCCTCAGCTATCTCGATCAACTTCACTTTACGGCTATTCGTAATCATGTTGTGGACTTTTTTGATGTTTTCTTCTGAAACAGCCTCTTTTGGACGTCCACTGCGTGCATCATCTTTGGTGCTTGTATGACCACTTTTAAATTTTTCAATCCACTTGCGAATGGTTCGTTTGGCTGGTGCAGAGTCCGGGTAACACTTATCAAGCCATTTCTTTGCATCGGCTGCATTTTTTCCCATCAAAAAGCAATGATAAATCAACACACGAAATTGCTTTGAATCCATTTTTTTTCAGAATAACAAAAGTTGCTTCACTCAGAACGCTATATTTCGAGAACTAATCCGACTAATCCGACTAATCCGACAGCTGTCAAATTTATACACGTATCTTTTGAAGGTTGGTACTAACTGAAAATAGACGGACTTTTCAGCTAATTATTGGTATTACTTTGCATTATTGTTGCAATTTTGTTTTTGTAAGACAAAGTACCGGCGCACAAGAGCATCGCAACCACGGCTCAAATCAATGACTTACGGCTCCAATTGCTGTCGCATCTACCGTATTCGCCCGATTTGGCTCCCTCAGACTATTATCTCTTCCGAAACCTCAAAAGATGGCTCAGCAATAAAAAATTCAGCTCTCGCGAGGAAATCATCGATGCCATGGTGGAGTGCTTTGCAGACCTTCCGGAAAATTACTTTTCGGATGGGATCAAGAAGTTAGAAAATCGCTAGAATAAGTGTATCAAACTAAAAGGGGACTATATTGAATAAAATAAAAAAACATTTAAAAAAATTTTTTTTTTTCATTCCCAAGGAGGTTACATTTTACCCCACCATATAGTAAAAGCGAACTCTACGAACGGTCTAATGTCCTTGACCCGGTCAGAAAAGACCATGTCAGTCGTCTGGATGTGTAGAGCGGACTGATATAAACAATCCGATGAAAAAAGTCTTTCATATCTACGTGAACGTGTAATGCGGGAAAGATAAAGCTTGCCTTAGGTAGTGCGCACAAGTGAAAGGAAACCTCAATATTTTTCGAGTGCGCAAATAAAGGCTGTTGATCATGATCTACACTGTACTGTAGCATCATCTAAGTAAGTTAAGGTGGTACAAATGCAATTTTTATAGGATAGAACGATTTGGAGACGAGAGATTCCAAGTAATATGGAATAAATATGTCAATCTAAACCCAAACCACAAAGAAATTTTATTTTCAAATTGTTTTCTTGTAAAAATTACAATTTTTACTTGCATTCCTGCAATCTTTTTTTTTTTATAAAAAATCTCTCAATTAATAAAACATGAACAACATAATTCTGATACGGTGGTGCGGGTATTTTCCGTTTTGTTATCAAACTTGATAAGTCTCTCGCCGGCAAATTGCACCATGAGTCATAAAAGAAGAAAATTACAAACAACATTTGTATTTATTGCAAAGGTTACAAATTTTGGGGTGTGCGCCAAGGCATTGAGACAATTTAGGGGCGGTGATAAGAATTTTGCGTCAAAAACGTAATTAGAGTTCAATTGAATTTTTGGTCCAATCTGTTGGTATAGGAAGAAGGAAGTTTACGAAATAAATTTTTATGGTAGGGGTTTAGAATGTACATAGTATTTTCAAGCGTTTACGAGTATTTATGAGCAAACGTAATAAAAATTTATTGCGTGGTAATGCTGTGTTTTATCACGAAATTGGCTTAAGTCCATTTCTGTTCTATTCGACTGTATGTTGCTCGTATATACTTACGTTAAAACCAGACTACGATTCGGTAAAAAAGCTGCTGAGGTCAACAGGGAGATTTTTCACTTAAAGGTGATTAATGCTCTAGTAGACCAACGGAAGTTGATAAAGAATTAAATCAAATCGTCATCACAATTGAAAATCACTTTAAACATTTTGGACTCTAAAAAGAGCTCCATGGTCATCATATTCTAAGCGTGATGAACCAGCACAGACAATATTGAAAGCTGAACTGCATCGAGCTTAAGTTATTTATTTGGTGGGACTATTTCGTATATTTTGAACTACTTCTAAGAATCCAAGTGATTAATTCAGATGTTTACTGTCAATAATTAGAGAAACCGGAGGAAGAAATATAAATAAAAACGCCAAATCTTTGGTAAATCCTGGAAAATTATTGAACCTTGGTTGGGGCCCCCGCCAATTATCAAGGCCTCGGTCATCAATGATGTTGTCTACTTAAAAGCGGGGACAGAACAAAGTACCGGTCCCATCGTAACGATTTTCCGATGACGCCACCGAGTCAAGAGCCTCCCAAATTTCGATCCAGGCCTGACTTGTTTAAGTAGACCCCGTTGTGGGAGCTTCAGAGTAGCTTTGATTTAAATCCAAATCGCGAGAATGGTCCCAGACCCATATTAGAGCAGCAAATAAGCATTGGGTTCTGTGGTCTAAAGTTCACCAAGAAGTTTGATCGGTCACGACCCATACCAAGGATGGAACTTGTGCCTCCAATGCAAGTTCTGCTTTGGAATTATACGAGTATTAGGTGCGCAACTAATTTTTTTATGGAAATGCAATTTTATTGCTTGAAAATGATTGCAAATTAATCATTCAAAGTCTTGCCTATCGCTAGCTACAACTTTTTACCATCTTTCTGGCAAAGCTCAAATACTGTTGCAGTAAAAGTGTTTATCTTTTGAGGCTATCCACGAATCAAGCAATTTTTTTTATATCTTCATATGAGCGGAACTGCTGATCAGCTAGATCATGTGCCATCGTACGGAATAAGTAATGGAGAAGGACTTCCCATTTGAGCATTTCCAGGTAGGTTTTATTGGGCTTGGCAACGTGAGGCCGAGCGTTGTCATGCTGTAGAATGACTTTTTCGTGCCTCTGCTCGTATTTTGGCCGTTTTTTGCGTAGTTCTCGGTTTCATCCGAAAGAAAGAAGAAAATTAACACTTCCCGCAAATGACGATTATTTGGCACAAAATCAGACTTTTTCATACAGTCAAAAGTATATGACGCCAAAACCAAAATCAATAATGGGTCTAAGTAGTCATGACGCTGTAGATATGTCAAAATCGATCAGCACTTACTGCTGGAGCCATCTATTGAGAACTTAGATGCGCAACTAATTTTATTGAAATTATTGGGTTAGAATTAGTCTCTTCCTGGAGCCTTGAATTGTTTACAAGAGCCAAGTGCATATTTTTCTCCCTCAGTTGACCGATTATCGGGCCAAGAAAAGTTTCTATAGGTTTTGCGAACTGAAGACCAGTCTTCAAACCAGTTTAAATGACACGGAAACATTCTTTCGGTGTAAGTCTACTAATTGTGATAGCTTCTGTGTAAGAATTTGCTAAATGTACTGCTATTTATGCTGCGGATATATTGATTTCTATAATGCTAGATGACGAATCTTTGTTGGAAAGTAGAACTGAGAACATACAGCTCTAGCAAGATCTCAAGATTTTCATCATGATTGGTGCAGTTACCATCTAATACGAGTAGATCATCTAAAGTGTTTTTTTTTTTTAATTTCCTCAACTCGGGGTTTATTGCAGATCTAGCCCAGTGGGTGCAGGTCTAGCCACAATTTTAGTGGGTTTACCCTTTTTTTTTGTTAATTACTGTTACTGATGCTCCGTTTGTTTAGCATCGGATCCAATAAGCAGGTGTCTTGGTTTTTACTTGGCGGTATTCCATATACTCCATATACTTTTCCAGATGGTATTTACCTGATGCATACAATTCACCATTTCAAATGACAATCACTAACTATTGCCAGACTTTTGTGCTATTTTGAAATAGGATGCAAATAAACCTGAACGAGCAGCTCTAGAAAGTATTTTTTCAGAATAAAAAAATAACTACTAACCCAAGGTTACTGAATGTATTCGTATTCATGCGTTCATGGCGAAACCGCCTCTAAATATAACCAAACCATGATAAAAATATAAAAATAGTATCTTGCGCATGTGTCAACAAAAGAAAACAAGAAAAAAATCCAAGATGGGTCACTTTTGATTTTTTAGTGGGAACCCCTATTTTTTTTTTTGACAGATTCGTAATCTGCGTGAAAAATTACAATTCTTTTACATGAAACACTTTTTTCAAAAAGTGACGGGAGTCAGAGGGCGCCATAAAACTTAAGACATCAAAATTACTCGGAAAGTACGGAATATCGCGAAAAATGTTTCAGAAAAAAGTCACAAGGTTCTGAAGGGGACATGAGATGGTGACCACGAGTTTTCAAGGTCAAACGAAGGGCAATTTTGATTTTTCAAATGATAATTCCTGATTTCCATTGCTCAGTCGTATTGCTCGCAGGCTTGTCATTTGTTTTTACATATTGCGTTTAGCATAACCCAGAAACAACGACGTGGACGTAGCAGTATTTTGTTTCCTTCGGGGTGATTAATTAGAGTGGGTCCCCTTGCCGCCCACTGTTGAATCATTGAATTCTTCCCATTTTGACGTTTATTTCCCGGGACTATTTCAACAAATGGTCGAAAATGTGACCATTCACTTCAATACACTTGTCTATCTTACAGAACTGAGAAGTATTTCTGGCGTAATCTTCCGGCAAGCTTCAGTTATTCGTCTTTTCATGTCCTCACGTATTGTTGCCTTTTTTCTGTAAACCTCATTTTTAAAGTAGCCCCACCAGAAGAAATCAAGTGACGTAAGATCAGGTGATCTAGCAGGCCATTGCCTCGAACCCCCTTGTCCGATCCATCGTTGATGGTAAACATTGTTTAATACGCCCCGGGCTACTTGGGAATAATGGGCTGGACAACCATCATGTTGAAACTACATTGTTTGTCGCAACTCCAATAGCAGTTCTTCTAGTAATACTGGAAGATGGTCCCGCAAGAAGTTTGAATACTTTTCGCCATTCAAGTTGCATTCAATAAAATGTGGACCTAATATCCCCAATAATTCCCGCCAAAACATTAACATTCTAAGGGTGCTGGCGTTCAACTTGTCGCAACCAAAAAGTTTTCGGTAGCTCAGTAATGCATATTATGTCGATTGACCGTACCGTGATTGGTGAAAGTCGACTCATCAGAGAATAACACCTTAGCGAAGAAAAGGGGGTCTCGTTCAATTTGCTGAAGTGCCAATTGACAAAAGGAAACCCAGTTGCGAAAATCCTCACTAGAAAGTTCTTGATGCATTGAAACATGATAAGGATGGTATTTATGCCGATGTTATACCTTACAGACAGTCGTTTGAGAAATTCCTGATTCACGACTTATTTGGCGAGTGCTAATATGAGGATCGTGTAAAACGGCAGCTTACACTGCTATTTCATTATCCTCAACAGCCACCCTATCTGATCGATCCCTTTTCTTTGGTTGCACACTTCTTACATCAGTGAATTGTTGGATGACCCGATAAAAGGAAGCGCGCGATCGTTTCTGCTCTGGGAAACGTTGTGCGTAAAGAGCAACAGCACCATCGATATTCCCTCCACTTTCTCCATAAATCAATATCATTTCAATTTTCAATCTTGAATTGAAATAGCCTGCATTATTAATCTGGAAAACGTTACTTGTCTTTTGATGAATTTAGCAATTGTTGTAAGTAGCTACGACAGTAAACTATCTCATTCTTATTAAAGTTTTTAAAATTGCCTCCATTCTCTCCATATTAGCCATAATTTCGGCTATGGAGTTTTGAAGAAATCCCTCAGTCAGCTGATTAGTCCAAGTAAATGATCCTTACTGCATATCTTTAATAGATAAATACGTATTTTTGATCCTGTGGCAAATGTTGACTGTCAAATACTTCAATCCATCGTACTGCAAAGATTCCAGTTCATCCGTCGGTTTTTCGGTTGTTGGAAAGTCAGGATTAAATATATATTGTAAATAGTATATTGTGTTTCATTAAAATAAAATTACATGATATTAAAAGAAAAAAAGAAACAATGTATACCATTCAGTGATAAATTCCCTTCAATTCGTCCAAGTATGTATAGGGTTTTCTAATAACGACTTGACAACTTTTTTTTAAAGTAAAAGGCAAACCATTTGAGATATGTCAAAAACTTTATTATTGGCTAGAAGTACAATCAAAACATTTATGAATGGAACTCGACTTCGTTCATATGGCCACCGCGAGCACTTTTGCAGCGGTCGATTCGTTGGACCCAATTTTCTACGATTCGGCCACACATTTCGGTTGGCTATTTCGGGTTTAAAGTTGGCTCTTAGCTCTTCTAACGTCAGAAAATAGTCAAGCGGCGTTAAGTCGCACGAACGAGGCGGCCAATCGACTGGCCCATGTCTTGAGATAACACGCTCACCATACTTACTCTTCAATAAATCGATTGTAGCGTGTGCTGTGTGGCTTGTGGCACCATCCTGTTGAAATTACATGTCGTCCAAGTCCATTTCTTCCAATTCGGGCCAAAAATAATCGGTGATTATGGCGCGATAACGCTGACCATTCACAGTAACGTGACGAGCAGTATCGTCGACGAAAAAATATGGCCTAATAACGCCGCGGGCATGCAAACCGCACCAAATAGTTATTTTTTGTGGATGAAGTGGTGACTCATGATGCACATGTGAGTTTTCACGCATATTTTGCTTATTGACGAACCAATTGACCCAAAAATGAGCTTCGTCACTGAAGATGATTTTGCGATGAAATTTATCATCTTGGCGCATCTTCTCCAGAACCCAATCGGAGAACGTACGTCGCTTCAAATGGTCCATCGGCTTCAATTCTTGAATCAGCTTGATGCTGTATGGGTGTAAACCAAGATCCTTACGCAAAATACGCCATTATGTGGAGAACGCCGTGAAATTGACTGATTTGTAACGTTTGCTAAGGACGTCTGAACGACAGCAATTTTTTCGACACTTTGACCAAACCGTTGTCTCACTGATACGGCAACATCACACAACGAATATGTAGACTCAAATTTTTGCACTAAACTTGTTATTGCCTGTCTACTAGGGCGAGAATTACGACCGAAAATTGGAGTTAACGCTTTTAAAGTTGCAGTCACCAACTCCGAATATCTGTAGAAAATTTTTATAATTTGCAGACGTTGATGATTAGTAAAAGAGTGCGTTCACAAATTAAATTCAAAGTTGTCAAGTCCCTATTTGAAAACCCTATAGATACTTATGTATAGACAGTAAAATTTTAAGGGGTGTTTCACTGAGTCTTTAAGTTCTGTACATCCTACAAACCAATAGCTTGTTATACTGCGGACATTGATAAAACCTAAACTAGCTGACATATTGTTATATATATATTGTTATCCGCATCGGTGCCTGCATCTTCTCTTTTTGGCCTTAATAGGAAAATAATTACTTAGAAACGTTCCTTAAATTTTTATTATAACTCGAAAATGAACGTAAATTTTTCTTTTTCAATTAAAATACCTTAATTGAAAATGATTACAATAAAACACATTAACAAACAATTTTAATGAACCATCCACCTAGCAATCTATTACAAAATTTAGTTTTCATCTCCCACCGTCTACAGACAGTGCAAAATCAAAAAGACCAACTTATGCAATAAGGAACTTTCTCCGAGTATCAATTAACCTATGACTAAGTTGGGTAATTAAAAAACAAAGTTAATTCATTTACGTCACCTCTACAGGACAAGTAGTGACTCTTATTTGAAAAGTAATTAAAAAAAAAAAAACATATTTTGTCCGACAGAACGACTTTAAATTTTTACATAGAAGCTGCCAGAGTAATAATCACTAAAATAGATAAAGCTGGGTAAATTGAATCATTGGTTTCAGATAAATTTTATGACCAATAAACTGTTTGATATTTTCATTCCAGGTTTTCAGAAACTTCTCTTAGCGCTGACAAAAATAGATAAACTCATTCCGTACATCGATTGGAATTCGTTTGAATTTTGTAGGAAATACTTACTCTGGGCGGGACCCAATTCTGAATCTATATTTCTTCTTTTATTTTATTTATATATTTTTGAGGTAAACGTAACCTCTTATAACAACCCTGTAACAACATTGATGGTGACATTCACGTTTTTGAAATTCGCTCGTGATTAGGATTTACTTGGTAATCGTTTAAAGCAAGTTTTCCACAGTGGGGAAACGCATAGTGATCTCATTTGGGGAAAACTGCTTCAGAGTATGTTAAAATGAACTTCATGGAGCATTAGCTAGAGATACTCGTAGTTGTGAAAAGATAATTGTCGCATAGGCGACCGCCTTTTGCGTTGCTTTTACGTTTTAGGGGATTAACGGCTTACACCGAATACAGACAGTCACTAGATAGGCTTATTGCCTACAATTTCCAGCAGCTTAATTGGCTTACCGCTAATATCATCACGAATTCAAAGTAATTGTGGTTTTCGTGGTTGGCGACTCATACTTACAGGCTTATAGGATCGGATTTATGTGAACATTCATTCCACAAATTGATCCTTCAAGCAAGAGTACTGAACAATTTAGGGATTAATAAGGGGTGATTCATCGTGAGGTTTGATTTTCAATGATCACACGTGACTCCTATCAAACGGCTTTATCAATTTTGTTCAATATCGTTTGGAAAGTCATCATGGAAAGACTCACACCATAATAGCGTCTCCAAATTGTTCAGCTGTATTACGTTCTGTGAGAACGCACTTACGGTGCGCATAATCGACCTACTGAAACCACTATTGCCAATACCATTCGTAAATTTGAGTCCTAGTTTACGTAAGTGGGTCATACTTGACCGGTTAGACTACATCCAGTACGTAGTGAAGAGACTATAGCAGCAGATCGTGGCGTATTCGACAACTTGGCGTATTTTACGTGAGGATCTTGGCTTAAAAGCGTACAAAATTAAGCTTGTGCAAGAATTAAAGCCAGGCGACTTAAATTTGCGTCATATTTTCAGTGAATGGGCTCTGGAAAAACTCAATGAAAAGCCTGTGTTTTATCGTGAAATTTCTTTCAGTGATGAAGCCCATTTCTTGCTCAATGGATACGTTAAGAAACAAAATTGCCGAATTTGGGCTGATGAGCAACCCGAAGAGTACCATGAGACCCAATACATCCACTAAAAACAACGGTATTGTGTATATCTTCCAACAAGTGAGACAAATGAGAATGTTACCGTCAATGTTAACCGTTATTGCGTCATGTTAACGGACTATGGGGTTCCTGGGATTCAAGCACATGGTTTCAACAAGACGGCGCTACGAGCCATACAGCGCGTGAAACGATAGACATATTGAAAAATCATTTTAGTAAACACTTAGTTTCACGTACGTAAGTAAGTAAGTAAGTAAAAGTAACCTCCTTGACAGCCAGAATGCGCTGCTACTGCAAAAAAAATTATAGTGCCTTGAAGTCCGTTCATATATAGACAGACATGCCAAATTTCATTGCGATATTGTCTTTAGTTTTGTTTTGACAGCTGATTGTTGTTGACGTGTTTTTCATCATGTTGAGTATGGACAAAAACAATTTTCGTTCTCTCATAAAACATTACTTTTTGATATGCAAAACGATAAATATTATGGGACTAATGCTCCGTCAGATTTCACCGGCAAATATTATTTTCGAGAGTTTCATGGTGGCCGCAAATCCACTATCGATCAAGTCCGCAGCGGCAGGCCCTCCGATGCGGTTATGGTGTTGGCTGACCGGAAAGATTAGTATTGAGGGCACACGCCATATTTTGGGCAATATTCTGCGTATGAAAAATTAATCCTGCCGTTGGGTGCCGCGCATACTCACTCCTGACCAAAAACACGAACGCGAAAGCACACCAGAAAACAGAATAAGTGCCCGGCAATGGACGCGGCCGAGGAAGGCTTGATTATGGTTATGGCGTCGGTTTTCTAGGATTGTCATGGTATACTCTTCGTAGACTACCTCGAAAAAGGAAAAACCATCAACAGCCAGTATAACTGTGCATTATTGGAGCTATTGAAGGCCGAAATCGCTGCAAAACGGCTTCATTTCGCTTCATGTGAGAAAAAAAAATTGGTTTTTGCAAGACAATGCACCGGCGCACAAGAGCATCGCAACCAAGCCCGATTTGGCTTCCTCGGACTATTATCTCTTCCCAAACCTCAAAAGATGGCTCATCAATAAAAAATTCAGCTCACATGAGGAAATCATCGACGTCACGGAGGAGTATTTTGCATACCTTCCGGAAAATTACTTTTCGGACGGGATCAAGAAGTTGGAAAATCGCTGGAAAAAGTATATAAAACTAAAAGGGGGCTATATTGAATAAAATAAAAAAAAAACATTAAATTTTTTTTTTTTTAATTCCCAAGGAGGTTACTTTTCACCCTATCTAGTATATTTCTATCCCCCTTAGCCAACTTCCATGCCAATATGATGATGAGGATACAGATCTCATATGTAGTTTGCTTTGTATTTCTTCATAAAATTATAATTCTCAACTGACTTCCTTTAACAAGGAAACTGAAAAGGTTCGAAACGTTTTCTCGCACCTTCTCGTCCAACAGTTACTAAATTTGTTCTGAACTTCCATATCGTCTGCAACGTTGCCTTTACCCAAATGTTCTTTTTCAATGGACGCATCGACATTTAACAATTGTACGGCAATAGAATGTCTAGTTCCGTATAATTGATCTAAAATTTCATAGAATTCTCAGGAAGTTGCTGCCACACCAGATGTGACTTTAATTCTCTTGTATGTCACCATTATATTAAGGAATTTTCCTTTATTATTGCTCGAATTATTTCGTTAGTTTACTTTTTATTCCTGCAAAGATATTTAAAAATAAAGTCCAATTTACAATATTAACTAATGAACAACTAAAATTATTTATTTTTTACGATGGCGATGACTCGTCCATGTTTTTGGCGTAATCAATTCACGATGGGCTGTTTGCTTTTGTTTGCGCAGTATTTTCATTCACAATGCATATAGAAACGTTATACAGTGCGTCACCGTGATCTATTGACATTTCGGAATGCTCACACTGCATGCGCAGAACAGATAGCTTTCATGACACTCAACGTTTATCCAGGTGACGTAAGGGAGTCTCATTATTCCTGAATCTCCCGGAGACCAACTCGATTAGACCCTGTATTTGTTTATTCATGTTCTTTACTGAGGTACGTAACTCTTCAAAACCATTAACACTGTTTTCAATAACCAAAATCTAATCGTGCGTCTTGGTAGTAGTCATTTGAATCGCTAAGGCCTTTTATTGCCAAAAGCACATGCGAAAGTGAGATACACTTGCACTCATCACAAAAGAGTCTTGCAATTCCGCAAGACATTTAAAATTTGACAATTAGTTACGTAAGTCAGTGAGTATATACAGGGTGACTGACTCGAACTGCAACTTTTTAAAATGCTATAAATTTTTTTATTTTTTGATAAATTTTATTGCGCCAAAGCAAAAAATGTTGGAAAATACATCAATTTTCAAACTGTATCAGTAGTTTTCAATATGCCCACTTTTGGCGCGAATAATGACCTTGAAACGGTCGAAGAAAGCATCGCACGCTGCACGCAAGTGGCTCTGCGGTATTTTGGGCCATTCCCGGCGAAGTGCTTGTTTGAGGTGGTCCAAACTTTGGCATTTTTTAGTGCCAACTTTCACCTTCAAAATACCCCAGACAGAGAAATCCAACAGATTTGCATCCGGAGAATTTGCAATCTATTGTGTCGAAGAAATGAAGTGTGGAACATTGTTTTTTAACCAATTTTGGTTGACGCGCGCTTTGTGAGACGGCGCCAAGTCTTATTGAAATATCCACGGTCTCCGACCGTAATGATTATTTGCCCAAGACTTCAGTTCTGTCTCTAAGACAGTTTCATGATATACGATCGTATTAATTTTGACGCTACGGTCCGAAAATACGAGCAGAGGGCAACCATCGGCGGTTATGGCGGCCCAAACCATCACCGTCGGTGCTGCCTGCCTTCTGGTGGCCGTCCGAAGGTGTAAATTTTCGAAAGACTTCTCTTGCAAGTAAACTCGGTCATTTTGGCGACAAATGGCGACTCATCAGAAAAACCCAAATTCGACAACTCATTACTTTCGTGCAAGCGTAGCAACTCCTTTGCTCTTTCGACTCTAACTTTTTTCTGTTGTGGTGTAAGATCGTGTGTTTTTTGGAACTTCAATGGCTTGAGCCCAAGCTCATTTTTCAGTATAAGTTTCATCCGTTCCAACGATATGTTGAGCTCACGAGCCATTTTTCTTCCACTTCGACGCGGATTTCGCTCAATTCGAGCCTTCACTTTCCGAACCATTTCTGCCGATGTTGCTGTTTTTTTATGACCACTTCCATGGCGTTTTGCAACGCTGGCAGTATCAAGGTAACGAGCTGCCAGTATCACGGTAACGAGCTATGGTTCGAGACACAAATGATTTATTCACGTTGAGGTGCTGGAGGGCTCTAACGATAGCTACTTGGAGTTTTCCAGTCAAATATAAAGCAATCACACTATCACGTTTGAATTCCATCGCGGATAAAAATTTTTCAACACAACTGAGACGCAAATCGTTTAAAAGGCTTACAAATAATAAAATTATCTGTCATATGTCAAAATTTGTCCTCACAGTAAGGAACGGTTTGGAAATTATAGCAGTCTGAAGTTGGTTGCAGTTCGAGTCAGTCAGGGTGTTATGTAGGTCGAATTATTGTTGGCGTTTTTATTTTTTTAATTTTTTTAGAATGTACTACAGATAGAGGATGTGCACTAAAATCTGCCAGCAGACAAAAAAAAAGTGAACAAATTGTATTCGAGCACTGGGAAGAATTAAGGGTTGTTCGATTGGAAAAATTTATCGGTGTTTAATTTTCCGGCAGTACAGTGAAAGCTCCCATACGCGGACAGCGACGTTCGCAGCACTTTTGTCCGGTTGTAGGGAATTGTCCGTCCATAGGAAAAAAATAAAAAAGAAAATTTTTTAATGGCTTAATAAAGAGATATTATCTTTATTAACAAAACATAACCAAAATTAAATAATTTAAACTATAGGGTTTTCTAATAACGACTTGACAACTTTTTTTTTTTAAATTAAAGGCAAACCATTTGAGATATTTCAAAAACCTTATTATTGGCTTCAAGTACAATCAAAACATTTATGAATGGAACTCGATTTCGTTCATATGGCCACCGCGGGCACGTTTACAGCGGTCGATTCTTTGGACCAAATTTCCAACGACTCGGCCACACATTTCGACCGAAACGGCCGCTATTTCGCGTTCAATGTTAACTCTGAGCTCTTCCAACGTCGTCGGCGTGTTGGCATAAACCAATGGCTTAACTTAGCCCCACAGAAAATAGTCAAGCGTCGTTAAATCGCATGAACGAGGCGATAACACCCTCACCATACTTACTCTTCAATAAATCGATTGTAGTGTGTGATGTGTGGCTTGTGGCACCATCCTGTTAAAACCACATGTCGTCCAAGTCCATATCTTCCAATTCGGGCCAAAAATAATCGGTGATCATGGCGCGATAACGCTGACCATTCACAGTAACGTGACGATCGTTATCGTCTACGAAAAAAATATGGCCCAATAACGCCGCCGGCGTGCAAACTGCAGCAAACAGTTATTTTTTGTGGATGAAGTGGTGATTCATGAAGCACATGTGGGTTTTCACCCGATCAATAAGGCATATTTTACTTATTGACGAACTTATTGAGCCAAAAATGAGCTTCGTCACTGAAGATGATTTTGCGATGAAATTCATCATCTTGGCGAATCTTCTCCAGAACCCAATTGGAGAACGTATGTCGCTTCAAGTGGTCCGTCGGCTTCAATTCTTGAGTCAGCTTGATCTTGTATGGGTGCAAACCAAGATCCTTACGTGAAATTTTCCTTCTCTTCTTATTAAAATTTTTTTTCAGTTTTTCAACTTTAAAGCTGAATGTCTTTCATCTAATGCCTCTGGATCTTCTTGGTCGTCTTCAAAACTGCTGCTGATGTCGACAACGTTTTAAACTTGTACTTCTGTCATTATGTCATCGTATATTCATATGTCAAAGAAGCTTTCTGGATCAACATCAGATAGGCACCAGTTGAGAAGTCTTGGGATTGTTCTCAGATGTGCTAATGGTAGATCATCTTCTGGGTCAAATTTGATGAAGTTCTGTCGTGAATGGTGCTCCAAAACAGTTTACAATTGTTGTCGCCTTTACTTGCTCCCGTGCAGTGTTAATAAAATAGATGGCATCCAAAACGCTTCTGCTAGAGCGCTTACATTGCCAGCATCATCAATGTTGTTGACAATATGCTTCAACATATTGAAATTTAAAATTGCTTATTACACCTAAGTCAAGAGGCTGGCAGGCTGATGTGGTGTCTAGGGGTAGAAACAAAATTTTTGTATTTTTGAGTTTTAAGTTTTTGGGATGGGAAGATGCATTGTCAGTTTCACTCTTTTGTCAAAAGATATAAGCCAATCGGTCATGATTTCTTGGGTCATCGAAGATTTTTTGTTATTTCTCCATTCAAGTGGAAGCTGGTCATGTTTGAAGTTACCAAACTTCTGTGGACGAAATGATTTGCTATGACTAAGAGCTTTTCTTTTTCACCTGCCATGCTTGCACACTGTTAGATAGTGAGACGCTCTTTTGAAAATTTTCCGCCTGTACATGTTTTTCCTTTAAAACAGATCGTCTTGACAGGTAGAGTCCTGTCTCGTCGGCATTCAAAATGCAATCAGTATTGTAATCTAAACATCTGCCGCCTTACCAGAAACACTTGTATGCTATAGCATGGCGGTTATGAAATTTCTGAAGCCAACCTTCTGAGGCTTGAAAATCGTCAAGACCTAAACGTTCGGCAATAAATTTCTCCTTGTATCTTATCATTAATCCAGAAATGGGAACATTTTTATTTCTTACCATTGTAAACCACTCGAATACTTTTTCATCAACAACACTCCTTACAGGTGTAACGAAACGCCTCACACAGGGGCCAAATGTATGAATTCTTGGTAAAAATTTTAAAAAAATGGGGAAATCTTGAAAGAAAATAACTGGATTGTACAGTTAAATACCTAAATATTACAAACATGTGATAATTTTGATAAAGCCGTTTCCATTTTGACCACGTCAGTCGTTTGAACTTCTGCGTTCTGAACAGTGAATTTGCAGCTGTGTTTAATTTCAAAAAACGAGCAAGTGTTCAAGTCCATTTCTTAGAAGCGTTTTAATTTATATATATATTTTTTTGAAATGGATTCAGTCCCCACAGGTTTGTCAACAGTATTCATGTAAAATTATAGTCTTGTGTGACGAAATAAAATTTTGGTGATTTTTTGAAAGTTGGTGTTAATTTTTTAAGAAAATTGTGTTTTTCTGTGTTTTTATGTAAAGTTCTACTTATGAACATGTCAAAACATGTCTTCGAATTATGAGTTGTTTAATTGTGTGTCATATGTTCTTTTTGGGACTTGAATAAAAATTTGAGCCTTTTTGCGCTTTTTGAAAATATTGTTTGTCCAAAGTTTTCAAGTCCGGCTCAAAAAAAATTTATTGTTTTTTTTCGTTGTTGTTGTAGGATCAGGTTCAAGCGATATTTTCATTACAAGGCGAACATTTGAACATATGAAGCAATCAGGCGATTTAATTTCGACAACCCAGTCTTCAAGATTGAAGGAATACGTTGAAACTCGAACGAAATGTCCAGATCATGCTAAACCTTTGTTGCGAAAGCGGATTTCATTTTTCATATCAGATTTCATATAAAGATTGCAAAAATGCTATAGAAAAGGGGATACGTTTCTTACTTCTAATAAGTCTTGGATAGATTCTGCAATTAGTTTCAAAAATTATGCTTTTTCTGAAAAAAAAAGTGGTGGCCCTATAAAAAGTTTTGATGAAGCTTCGTAAAGATGTGACGGGAAGTTCGCTTAAACGAGCTGCAAAATATGAGTTGGCATTCAAGAAATTTGAAGGCGCTAATAAAAAACAACTTTTTGGGAGAGAAGTTTTGTCGATGTTTGTTGAAACCAAACTTACTAGACACCAATACAACATAATAAGATTGAACACTTAGTCCCGGTTCCCGTCTTTTAAAAAAATACAACTTGCCAAAAAAGAGTGTTACCCTGCGAAAGATATGCTCTGTTACGGACACTGTTGTTGATATTAAATTTCAAACTTTACTTAATCATACAGTTAATCGGCTATTAGATGCTCAAAAGGAAGTTTTGGAAGTCCAACAAACGGATTCCTTGAACAATTTGAAGCTGATTTGTAAGTGGGGCTTGGATGGTTCAGCGTAGTCAGAATACAAACTGCATTTTTCTGATGCAAATGCTAAAGACACCAGTATATTCATTGTATCTTTTGTACCCTTACGATTGATCACAAACAACCCAGGAGAGCAGCAGCAATTAATTATTTGGCAAAATGAAAGACCCTCATCCACACGATACTGCAGAAATAGCAAAGAACGAGGTTGAAGTAATGCGCAAGCAAATTGAAGAGCTACAGCAAGTGACATATAAAATGAATAACATCGAAATGCATGTTACGATTGCTATGCTATTTACTATGGTAGATGGAAAAATTTTGTAATGCCATAACAGACACGAAATCAACACAAAGATGCTTTGTATGCGGACTAACGTCCAAAGATTTCAATAACATGGAAAAAGTATTCAACACTCATGTAATAGACACTTCTCGATTAGAATTCGGACTATCTGTGCTTCATGCCTGGATTCGTTTCTTCGAATGTTTGTTGCACCTTAGTTATAAACTACCTCTGATGAAAGATGTGTGCTTTTTATTCATTTTCCAAGGGTTTAGTGCAATAAAATAGTTTTTGCCAGGAATTAATGCATTTAGACCCTGTGTGCGCCGTCTTGTATGATTTGCCACTGTATTTGATTGCCATAGTGTCGTTAAGTAATTTTTTTTCTTTAAAATGCCCGCAGCTTAAGATTTTTCTATTTTAAATTGGCTTGCAATTTCACGCACAGATTTTTTATTTTGGTCAACCGAATTTATTAAATCAATTGTTTCTTTTAAACTCAA
This sequence comes from Volucella inanis, assembly GCA_907269105.1. Classification (NCBI taxonomy): domain Eukaryota; kingdom Metazoa; phylum Arthropoda; class Insecta; order Diptera; family Syrphidae; genus Volucella; species Volucella inanis. Next base: position 93,588,488 of record OU026154.1, read on the forward strand.
CGCTTTACATTCTAGAAGCATCCTGAAAAAATTATTCCATCTGCAATCCATGAAATTCATAAACAAACTACGTTCTATTGGGTCTATAACTTGCGGTTTGCTAAGAGATGGCGTAACTTGTATTATTCCATTGTTATTATTCCGTTGGAAAGCTACTGTCACTGTACGTCATTTCAGTATATGTCATTCATTTGGAGCGTAAACAATAATAATTTTTTTTTCACTCAAATATGTCGAACTTTGTGCCTGAAAAAGTGTTTTTGCGGGGAGTTCTTCTTCATAACTTTAATATGAAGAAAACGAAAGTCATAGTATTTTGGTGGAAGTTTATGATGAACAAACGCGCACTGAGCGAACGTGCCAAAAGTGGTTTGCACGATTTAAAAGTGGTGATTTTGGCTTGGAAGACGATGAACGTCCTGGGCAGCCAAAAAAGTTTGAAGATGAAGAACTAGAAGCATTACTCTATGAAGATTGTTACCAAACACAAGAAGAGCTCGCAGAATCTTTGGGTGTCACTCAAGCAGCCATTTCAAAACGTTTAAAAGCAGCTGGATATATTCAAAAGCAAGGAAATTGGGTTCCACATGAACTCAAGCCGAGAGACGTCGAAAGGCGGTTTTGCATATCCGAAATGTTGCTGGAACGCCACAAAAGGAGGTCGTTTTTGCATCGGATTGTTACTTCTGGTGAAAAATGGATCCATTACGACAACCCCAATCGCAAAAAATCATATGTGAAACCCGGCCAACCAACGCGCATTACAATGGCGCGAAGGTAATGCTCTGTATTTGGTTTGATCAGATGGGTGTGCTCTATTATGAGCTGCTAAAACCGTGTGAAACCATCAATGGACAACGCTACCGAACACAATTAATCCATTTGAAGAGCGCAGTAGCCGAAAAACGACCGGAATATGCGACCAGAGGCAATAATTTTCCATCATGACAACGCTCGGCCCCACGTTGCTATTCCGGTTAAGAACTATTTGGAAAACAGTGGACGGGAAGTCTTACCCCACCCGCTTTATAGCCCAGACCTTGCCCCTTCTGACTACCATTTGTTCCGGTCGATGCAGAACGCCCTCACTGAAATACGGTTCACATCAGAGCAGAATATCAAAAATTGGTTTGATTCATTCTTGGCTACCAAGCCGGCGCAGTTCTTTTGGGATAGGATCCACAAATTGCCAGAAAGATGGGAAAAAGTCATAGCTTCAGATGGGCAATATTTTGAATAATACTATTGTACAAAACCGCACGCGTTAAAATACTCGGTGAGTTTTTTAACTTGAAACACCCAAAGTCACAAGGTTCGGAAGGGGACATAAGATGGTGACCACGAGTTTGACCTTGAGACCCATTTTTAGGTCAAACGAAGGTCACTTTTGATTTTTCAAATAATAATTCCTGATTTTCATTGCTCATTTGTATTCCTCACTGCTCTTGCACGCCTGAATCATTAATCGGTTTCCTACGTTGTTACGGTGTTAGAAGGTCGAGATTTGTTTTGTAGAACTCATTATTATTAGTAACTTTGTCCAGATTAATAATGCAGGCTATTTCAATTCAAGAGAAAATTGAAATGATATTGATTTAAGGAGAAAGTTGAAGGAACATTGATGGTGCTGTTGCTCTTTACGCCCAACGTTTCCCAGACCAGATACGATCGCGCGCTTCCTTTTATCGGGTTATCCAACAATTCACTGGTGAAGGAAGTGTGCAACCAAAGAAAAGGAATCAGTGAGGACAATGAAATAGCAGTGATAGCTGCCGTTGCACGCGATCCTCACATTAGCACTCGCCAAATAGGTTGTGAATCAGGAATTTCTCAAACGACTTTCTGTAAAATATTACATCGGCATAAATACCATCCTTATCATGCTTCAATGCATCAAGAACTTTCTAGTGAGGATTTTCGCAACCGGGTTTCCTTTTGTCAATGGGCATTTCAGCAAATTGAACGAAACCCCCTTTTCTTCGCCAAGGTTTTATTCTCTGATGAGTCGACTTTCACCAATCACGGTACGGTCAATCGACATAATATGCGTTACTGGGCTACCGAAAACCCTTTTTGGTTGCGACAAGTTGAACGCCAGCACCCTTGGAATGTTAATGTTTATGCGGGAATTATTGGGAATAAATTAACAGGTCCATATATTATTGAAGGCAACTTGAATGGCGAAAAGTATTCAAACTTCTTGCGGGACCATCTTCCAGTATTACTAGAAGAACTGTCATTGGAGTTGCGACAAACAATGTAGTTTCAACATGATGGTTGTCCAGCCCATTATTCCCAAGTAGCCCGGGCCGTATTAAACAATGTTTACCATTAACGATGGATCGGACAAGGGGGTTCGAGGCAATGGCCTGCTAGATCACCTGATCTTACGTCACTTGATTTCTTCTGGTGGGGCTACTTTAAAAATGAGGTTTACAGAAAAAAGGCAACAACACGTGAGGAGATGAAAAGACGAATAACTGAAGCTTGCCGGAAGATTACGCCAGAAATACTTCTCAGTTCTGTTGGTTCATTTAGAGCGGGGATAGACAAGTGTATTGAAGTGAATGGTCACATTTTCGAGCATTTGTTGAAATAGTCTCGGAAAATAAACGTCAAAATAGGAAGAATTCAATGATTCAACAGTGTGAGGCAAGGGAACCCACTCTAATTAATCACCCCGAAGGAAACAAAATACTGCTACGTCCACGTCGTTGTTTCTGGGTTATGCTAAGCGTAGTATGTAAAAACAAATGACAAGCCTGCGAGCAATACGACTGAGCAATGAAAATCAGGAATTATCATTTGAAAAATCAAATCTTATGTCCCCTTCAGAACCTTGTGACTTTTGTCTGAAACATTTTTCGCAATATCGCGTATTTTTCGAGTAATTTGGATGTCTCAAGTTAAAAAACTCACCCGGTATATACCCAATATATGTACAAATAAAATGAAGGGAGTAGAAACAAAATATCTACAACAACAAAACACTGCTATAGAAATAAAATCCGTTATCCATTTGAGTAGGGACAATGATTTGATGGCACATGCACCACACACACGCTGTCCTTTTGCAATTTTGTTGTTTTCTTTGTAAAGTCAATTCTTTTATTTTTTTCGTTCACATAGCAAGTTTTGCTGAAAAAAAATTTGTCCGTCTGAGGGAATTAAATTTACCAAACTGCAGCTGATGTTCTTGTCCGCGTTCGGGTAAGGGAGTGTCCGCTAGAGGCACTATAAAATGTATTGAATTTCATTTCAAAATCCACGGTCGTGAGAAATTGTCCGCTCAAGGGGATTGTCCGCCTAAGAAACGTGTCCGTAATAAGAGCTTTCATTGTATTTGGTTTGCTTGGTGGGGTTTAAAATATTTACATCAGCCTGCCAAAAACGAGCATATGGTTCGAAACAATATTTCCTCTCCGAAAGATTTGGATGTTCAAAAATGTAATTTCGTTACCTTTCACATAGTCGGTCGTATTCATCACATCCCTGTCTTTTAGAATCCTAACTCAGCTTTGAAGATCAGTTTGTATGAACCATGAGTACGTACCCAGCAGCAGTTTTTGTATGTTACCAGCGCTTATTTACAATACAATCAAACTCAGGGCCTAATATCATGATGTCATTTAAAATTTGTATATTTTCTTATACATGGATTCAATATCACTGCAATAAATTTTACATTTAAGAATAATTGTGGATTTTTATTGTTAAGACTGTGAGTAACTAACAAATTTGTTTTTTTTTAGGTGTAGACATAACAGCTTTGGACATTTATATAGAAGATCACACCCTACCGTTTGACAAAGTGCTTTGCCAATACTTCGTAAGTATGATACTTGTTAACCTACTAAAGCAGTAAAATATTTTTTGTCGATGATTTTGACTCCCTATTTGATCATGTTCATACGTCGTTATTACTTACGATGATTTAAATCTAAGTACATATGGTAAAGTAGGTAGTTCTTCCTTTGACTACTAGGTGGGGTGAAAAGTAACCTCCTTGGGAATGAAAAAAAAAATTTTTAAATGTTTTTTTTATTTTATTCAATATAGTCCCCTTTTAGTTTGATACACTTATTCCAGAGATTTTCCAACTTCTCCTCCTCCGTGGCGTCGATGATTTCCTCTCGTGAGCTGAATTTTTTATTGATGAGCCGTCTTCTGAGGTTTGGGAAGAGATAATAGTTCGAGGGAGCCAAATCGGGCGAATACGGTGGATGCGACAGCAATTGGAGCCGTAAGTCATTGATTCTAACCGTGGTTGCGATGCTCTTGTGCGCCGGTGCATTATCTTGCAAAAACAAAATTTTTTTCGCTTCATGTGAGGCTGTTTTGCAGCGATTTCGGCCTTCAATCGCTCCAATAATGCACAGTAATACCCGCTGTTAATAGTTTTTCCTTTTTCGAGGTAGTCCACGAAGAGTATGCCATGACAATCCCAGAAAACCGACGCCATAACCTTTCCGACTCATCGAGTCTCCCTCGGCCGCTTCGGAACACTCGTGCCTGGTTCAGTACACTGCCGGGCACTCATTTTGTTCTGTGGTGTGTAATGGTGGATCCAAGTTTCATCAACAGTTACCAATCGCCGCCAAAAGTCCGCCCGATTGCGCATCAGCAAGTCCAAACCCTCTTTTGAAGTACTCTCGCGTTCGTGTTTTTGGTCAGGAGTGAGTATGCGCGGCCCTCAGCTGCAGGATAACTTTTTCATACGCAGAATATTGCCCAAAATATAGCGTGTGCGCTCAGTACTAATCTTTGTGGTATCTGCTAGCTCGCGCACCTTCACTTTCCGGTCAGCCAACACCATTTCATGTATTTTTTTGACATTGTCCTCTGTAACCGCATCGGAGGGACTTCTGCAGCCACCACGAAACTCTCGAAACCAATATTGGACGGTGTAATCTGACGGAGCGTTAGCCCCCATAATATTTATCCAACTTTGCTTTTGTTTCCTTCGCCGTTTTGCCTCTCAAAAAATAATGTTTTATGAGAGAACGAAAACCGTTTTGGTCCATATTCAACATGATGCCAAACACGTCAACAACAATCAGCTGTCAAAACAAAACTAAAGACAGTATCGCACTGAAATTTGGCATGTCAACCTAAATATGAACGGACTTTAAGGCACCATAAACCTTTATGCAGTAGCAGCACATTCTGGCGGTCAGGGAGGTTACTTTTCACCCCACCAGTCTTTCATAATATCGTCAGCAATCGTGGAAGACCGCTTGAACTCATCTTTTTTTACAGATGCGTATACTTGCATTGCTTCAAGGAGTAATCATCTTTTGTTCAATCTAAATCTTCATCACCTACAATTACGTTTTTGTTAGACAGTGCTCTGCATACCTCTAGAAAAACGTCTACTCGTATAGCTTTAACTTCGTAGAGCAGATTACACTAAACTAAACAAGTTACTAAACAACAGCAACTTCAACTCTGTCTATTATCAAGGACGACCAGATAAGAACGATAGGAGATTAGATTTGATTAGATTATTGTGGAAGGTGATATAGAAAATCGCAGACACTGCGGCAACAGATGGGCATATTGTGATATCCTCCATTTGGAGTTAACCTCTGATGCCGCAATTTATTAGGAAGGCGGCTACGTCTTAAGGTGAGCTGACAGATGTGTCCACCGCTTCAAGGTATAATTTACCTAGAAAGGTTGATAGGTTTTGGTTTAACCATGCAGTCACATAGTATGGATTCTGCTGTTTCCACGTCCTCGTTGCACAGTCTGCATGTATTATCTTGTGCTATGCCCATGGTCATTAGCTGTTCTTTTTATACGGCAGTGAACTTTAAGAAAACCTGTAGTCAACCGAATCTGACTTCTACTAATTTGTAGTAATTGTTTTGTTCTTTTGTGGCAACAGTTTGGAATAAAGTTTTTATCTTATCTGTTTCCTTCGGTTTCTCTCCAGAAATGAAGCTTCTTTTCCTCTAGCCAGGTTTTAATACTTCCTTTTGTTGTATTAATTGATAGCCCACAGAATGATCTTTGCGTCATGAATTAAGATGCGGATCCATACCCGGCTAATTCGTCTGCATTGCTGTCGGAGCTGCTTGTATCCATACTGGCGTGAATGAATATCTTAATGCGAGGACCATATAATCGTACTACGGCTCAAACTCCTTCATTTGTTTTGGATCCATCTGGGTACTATACATATGAGCACTTCGCAAATGTTGGGTTTTCCCGTTCCCAGTTAAGATGATCTAAAAATGTAACCTTAAAGTTGATCAGAAAGTTATATCGTGGTAGACATTTTGTCTATTACGAGTAAATATATTCCAAGTAGTTCGTTGAATGAAGAACTGCAGTATGAACTAGTTTGGATTTGGATTCATCTTTTGTGATGAGCGTGTAGGCATTCACCATTGCTTCTTTCATGAATTCCAGATAAAGTGGTGGGATGGTTAGGATAATTTCACGTGCGCAGACATAGATTAGTCTCTATTATTTGTTAAGTTTTGCCTGTGTAGACCTCTGCGATGCTTTCTGGCACCAAGCAGCGGCTGCATATGTGATGATAGTTCCCGTTATTGCCGTGTACGAGGGCTGTGTGATAAATACCCGGATTCGAAATGTCAACGCAACTATTTTAGGATTTGACAATTTATTTCTCAATATAATCCCCTTTCAACTCGATACACTTTTCCCAGCGATGCTGCAACTTTTTTAACCCCTCCTAATAGTACGACTTTTGTTGGCTTGCAAAATATTTCTCCGCGGTATCGATGACGTTCGATCCGTACTTCTTTCCGGCGAGCGATCTTTTAAGGCTTTGGAACAAAAAGTGGTAGCAAAGAGCCAAATCCGAAGAATACGGAGGATGGGGAAGCACTTCATAGTGCAATTCGACCAATTTGACTGTGACGACTGCGGAGGTGAAAGAGCACTTTTCTTTGCCAAATGTGGCCGTTTTTTTTTTTTCAAATCGCCATTAAATCGGTCCAATAAATCGACGTAGTATGCTCCTGTGATTGTTCTTCCCTTCTCTAAATAGTCAACGTAGATCACACCTCCCGTGTCTCAAAAAAACGGTGGCCTTCACCTTTCGGCTAAAGCCCAGGTCTTCGCCTTATATGTAGCACGTTCAACGGGTAAAATCTATTATTTTGAATGTTCTTTGGTCTCTGGTATGTTTCAGAAACTCCTCCGGATTTTAATTAAACTGGGTCAAGCACGTCTATGAAGTGGTCTCACGATTGCGCTTGTTCTCCGGTGTGAGCAAACGCGGCACCCATCGTGCAGACAGTTTTCCCATCCCTAAAAGCTCGTGCAGAATATGGCTAAAGCATTCAGTTGAGATGCCTGCTATCTTAGCCGACTCGCGAATTTTGACTCGGCGGTTCCCCAATACGAGATCATGGATTTTGTACACTGTTTCCTCTGTGGTAACCGTTTTTGGGCCACTTGGCCGCGGTTAATCAAAAACCGACGTGCGGCCACGGCGAAATTCTGAGAATTAATGGTAAACGATTGTACGGGAAGGTGAATAGGTCTCAAATACACCACCAAGAATGGGCTTGATATCCCTGCAGATTTTGCCTGGATCACGCAGCTGTACTGTTTTTTTTCCATGGTCGCAGTAAACACTAACACGAAGTTTTGAAATGGGTGTCAAAACAAAACTGAGCGTCGGATTGTCGCCAAATTTTGACGGGCGGGCTAAAAGAGGTTATACTAAATGATGATAAAATCATTTTGGCTCAGTAGTGTCACTTATCTTCTAATCAAACCAGAAGTTTCGTTTTCGTGGCCGAGGCGCTATCTCAAAAGTTTTGATACCTACCTATCTAGGCATATGACCTTTTAAGATGAAGGGAGTATTTGATCTTTTGCGAATGTAGCTGTCCGACGTCAAACTTTCTCATAGTGTTAGATTGTCTCTATGATGTTCGGGATATCCGCAAGCATACCCTGACTGCAATAGGGTAATGGTCCGAGTCTATGTTGGCCTGGAATGTTCGGACACCCATAATACTGGAGGAGCGCCTTGCCCCGATCGCAATGTAGCCAATCTATGATAGTTGATGGTTGATTAATCACGAGATCTTCAAGTGCCCTAATGAATATCGAAACGCGGTAAAGTCGATTAGCTTTAATCCGTTATAAAAAGTTGTGTCGTGTAGGCTACTCTTTCCGACAGCAGTGTATCACAATCAGTTCTGAATATTATTTTCAAGGTGGAAAGTATACAAAATTACTTGACTCTCTAGGGCGCCGGAATCCGCCCGCCAATGACATCATTCACTTTACACACTTTCTGAAAACCTCCTCTCATATGGTAGACATACTTTCTTCCATGTGATTAAATTTGGCATTATAAACAGATTTTCCTGGGAAATTTTCGTTGTCGGGAATTTTATATTTTATTCAATATGCGCACTTTTATTAGTTTGATACACTTTGATACTCCAGCGATTTTCCAACATCTTGATCCCGTCCGAAAAGGTTTGGGAAGAGATAATAGTCCGAGGGAGCCAAATCGGGCGAATACGGTGGATTTTTTCCTTTTTCGAGATTGTTAACGCAGAGTATGCCATGACAATCCCAGAAAACCGACCCCATAACCTTTCCGATCCATGGAGCCTCCCTCAGCCGCTTCGGAGCACTCGTGCCGGCTTCAGTACATTGCCGGGCACACATTCTGTTCTGTGGTGTGTAATAGTGGATCCAAGTTTTATCAACAATTGCCAATCGACGCCAAAAGACCGCCCGATTCCGCATCAGCAAGTCCAAACACTCTTTCGAAGTGCTCTCGCGTTCGTGTTTTTGGTTAGGAGTGAGTATGCGCGGCACTTTTTCATATGCAGAATTTTGCCCAAAATATGGCGTGTGCGCTCAGTACTAATCTTTGTGGTATCTGCTAGGTCGCGCACCTTCACTTTCTGGCCAGACAACACCATTTCATGTATTTTTTTGACATTGTCCTCTGTAACCGCATCGGAGGGCCTGCCGCTGCGGACTTGATCGGTAGCGAAGTTGCGGCCACCACGAAACTCTCGAAACCAATATTTGACGGTGTAATCTGACGGTGAATCTAACTTTTCTTTTGTTTCCTTCACCGTTTTGCTTCTCAAAAATGTTTTATGAGAGAACGGAAATCGTTTTTGTCCATACTCAACATGATGCCAAACACGTCAACCACAATCAGCTGTCAAAAAAAAGCAAAAGACGGTATCGCACTAAAAATTGGCATGTCAGCCTAAATGTGAAAGGACTTCAAGGCACCATAACCTTTTTTGCAGTAGCAGCGCATTCCGGCGGTCAAGGAGGTTATTTTTCTTCTCTTCAGTGTACGTTTGATGGTCTCGTCCATTTGTTTAAGAAACCGGTCAAGCTCTTCGTTGGATGGTGGTAAAGGAAACCTCCAGGATAATGCTCTCGTTACTGCTTTAGAGAAGTACTATATGTTCAGGGTACCTTATTGCACAAATAATTGCTTTCGTCTCTACTTTCCCCATGAACTCCAGATCACAGATACTTTATGAATTTACCAAGTGTATGCATAAGTTTTTTCCGGTTTATTAAAGAGATTAAGTACGGAACGTATTAATTTGACACATGAGTCATTTTGTTCGTCTGACATTTAACTACAAACACACACAAGTTGAATCCGACAAAAACTAGCGTCTTTGTTTTGTTGTTCAGCGATATTGTCCAGTTTTCTGCCTGAAAAAGAACGTTTGCGGCTTTTCTTATTTAATCAAAAGAAAAAGGCTGTTGAAAGTCATCATTTGCTGAAGAAACATATGGTGAACACGCTCTATCAATTAAAATAAGTGAGACATGGTATCGACAATTTAAAAGTAATTTCAATTTGAAATACACTGAACGCTCTGGTAGACTACAAAAATGCGAAGATGAGCAATTGCAGGAGTTATTGGATGATGATCCAACACTATTCAACGGCATTTAACAGAAGCATTACATGTGTAATAAGAAACAATCAGCAGACGTTTGCGAGCAATGGGGAAAATAAAAAAAACTCGGAAAATGCATTCGAATGAACGACTGATTTGAATGAACTTCAAATGGAAAATAGCAAGGCTACTTGTGAAATGCTGCTTTAATGCTATAAAAGGAAATCATTTTTGCATCGAATTGTGACGGGTGACGAAAAATAGATTTATTTTGAAAATTCCGAAGCGAAAAAAATCGTGGCTTTCACCTGGCGAAGTCGGTCCTATAACACAAAGACCAAATCGCTTCGGCAAGAAGACCATGCTCTGTATCTGGTGTTACCAGAGTGTTATTATGTATTATAAACTCTTGAAGCCCACTGAAACCATTCGTAAGATTAATTGATTAATTTAAACCACACATTAATTGAAAGACGACCGGAATGGGACAGAAGACATGAAGAAGTGATTTTGTCACTCACACAGCACATCTAGTGAAAGGCACATTGAAATCGCTTGAATGGGACTTCCTTCTCCACCCGCCGTACTCTTCAGATTTGGCGCCATCTGACTTTCACCTCTTCGCATCAATGAGGCACGCTTCAATGAATTGTAAAGAATTGATAAAGTCATAAATTAAATTTGCATTGTTATTGTTAAAAAAAATTAAATTTCCTTAAGCAAACTCTACTTATTCAATATCTTAATTGAATAAGGGTATCTTCGTTCTAAGACTGCAATGGTCACTATTCTATATATATACATTTGTAGAAAATTTATATGCGGATTTACAGTAGTAATTTCATTAGATTTTGCTGAAGCAAAAGTTAGTGAAGCGGTAAAAAGACTGAAATCGAGTTGAAGCACATACCCCCCGAAGTACGGCTGATAATCGGAAATTTTGAGCTTTGTTCGATAAAAAGATGAGAGCCGGTTGGATACATTACCATCTGAAGATTAGTTTTCGTATTCCATTGTGTAATGGCAAAGGCGACACAAGAAATTGCAACAATTACTGATTAATGAAAATAATGTCGCATACTATGAAAATATACGAAAGAGTTTTAGTCATTTGACAACGCAACGTAATCTTGTTGAATTGCATGCCAATCAATCGGCCTTGTGAGATGTCGACTCATAAAATTCAAAGTTTACGCATATTGATGAAGAAATATCGTGACGTTTCAGAAGATCTTCATATTGTTTTTATTGATTTTATGAAGGACTCACAGCTTTTGGATGTCGTCACGAAATCAAAATCAAAAACTTACGAATGTTGGCGAGTGTGAAAAAGCCGATCTAATAAGAAGAACGCGTATTCGAAAATGTCATCATTAAGGAATCAATATTGAAAAAACTTCAGGCTGAAGGATGAAAATCCGGTCCAACAAGCAAGGAGCAAGGAACAAGTTCAAGTTCCAGCTGAGTTCGGAAGATAGAGCTGAAATAAAAAACAAGTGTATTAATCAAATGCTTCTTAGTCAGACCAACAAGGGATCTAAAACAGTACCAATCCAGATATGTGGGCAACATATCTAGAATCATGTAATCTTTAATGTGTAAACAGTTAATTAAAGAAGAAAAAAGTATAGGGCTCTCCAATAGGGACTTGACAACTTTGAATTTAATTTGTGAACGCAATTTTTCACTAATCATCAAACTGTTACTGTCAATTCATTCAGTAAACTCAACATTTTCATCATGGTAAAGTACACTAACGAGCAACGTCTGCGAATTATAAAAATTTTCTACAGATATTCGGAGTCGGTGACTGCAACTTTAAGAGCGTCAACTCCAATTTTCGGTCGTATTTCTCGCCCTAGTAGACAGGCAATAACAAGTTTAGTGCAAAAATTTGAGTCTACATATTCGTTGTGTGATGTTGCCGTGTAAGTGAGACAGCGGTATGGTCGAAGTGTCAAAAAATATCGGTCCCGTTGAGACGTCCGTAGAAAACGATCCACATCAGTCAATTCAAAGCCGTTCTCAAGAATTGGGCATCGTTTAGACCACATTATGGCGTATTTTGCGTAAGGATCTTGGTTTGCACCCATACAAGATCAAGCTGACTCAAGAATTGAAGCCGATGGAACATTTGAAGCGACGTACGCTCTCCGATTGGGTTCTGCAGAAGATGCGCCAAGATGATGAATTTCATCGGAAAATTATCTTCAGTCACGAAGCTCATTGTTGGCTCAATGGGTTCGTCAATAAGCAAAATATGCGTTATTGGTCGGGTGAAAACCCACATGTGCTTCATGAATCACCACTTTATCCACAAAAAATAACTGTTTGGTGCGGTTTGCATGCCGGAGACGTTATTGGGCAATATATTTTTGTCGACGATAATGATCGTCATGTTACTGTGAATGGTCAGCGTTATCGCGCCAAGATCACCGATTATTTTTGGCCCGAATTGGAAGATATGGACTTGGACGACATGTGGTTTCAACAGGATGGTGCCACAAGCCACACAGCACACTCTACAATCGATTTATTGAAGAGTAAGTATGGTGAGCGTGTTATCTCAAGACATGGGCCAGTCGATTGGCCGCCTCGTTTGTGCGATTTAACGCCGCTTGACTATATTCTGTGGGGCTACGTTAAGTCATTGGCTTATGCCAACACGCCGACAACGTTGGAAGATCTAAGAGCCAACATTGAACCCGAAATAACCAACCGAAATGTGTGGTAGAGTCGTTGAAAATTGGGTCCAACGAATCGACCGCTGCAACGTGCCCGCGGTGGCCATATGAACGAAGTCGAGTTCCATTCATAAATGTTTTGATTGTTCTTCAAGCCGATAATAAAGTTTTTGAAATATCTCAAATAGTTTGCTTTTTATTTAAAAAAAAAAAGTTGTCAAGTCGTTATTAGAAAACCCTATACATACCACCTTGATAAAAAAAAAACAGAATAACCACAGTGTGGCACTCCCATTGTTCCGATTTCTTAAGAAAACGGTCGTTTACCAGTGGAACGAGCCGTTTAAGAGTGGTCGTGAGTCATTCGAAGATGATGAACGCAGTAGCAGACCATCGACATCGAAAACCGACGGAAACATTGATGAAGTAAAAGAAATGTTGGAAAATAACCGCAAATTAATCATCAGAGAGATAGCGGAGGACTTGAACATTGCCTATGGATCCGTCCAAGACATTTTGGTTGATGATTTGGGTTTACGTCGTGTAGCAGCAAAGTTGGTGCCAAAAAATCTCAATTACATGTAAAAGAGAGACCGTATTGAAGTCTCAAAAGAGATGATTTGCGAGACTGAATCCGATCCCACATTCATCAAAAGGGTCATTACTGGCAACGAAACGTAGGTTTATGAGTAGGACCCGCAATACAGACATCAGGCAAGTGAATGGCGTTCACTAAATGAGCCGAGACCAAAAAAACCACTTCGTTTTCAGTCAAAAAAGAAGGCAGTGGTCACGGTTTTCAAGGATTACAACGGTGTAGTGCATCATGAATTTTTTTCCGGAAGGCCAGGCAGTAAACAAAGAATATTATTTGGGCGTTATGAAACATTTGCGTGAAACGATTCGCCGAAAGAGACCAGAATTGCGAGCAGAAAACTCTTGGATTTTGCACCATGATAACGCACCGTCGCACAGTGCCATCATTATTCGTAATTTTTTGACGAAAAATGCAACAAATACCATCCAACAGCCACCGAATTCACCTGATTTGGCTCCCAATGACTTCTTTCTGACTTTAAAAAACCACGACGGGGAACGCGTTTTAGCAGTTGGGAGGAAGTAATGGAAAAATTACAGGAAGCATTGATGGACATACCGAAAACCGAATATAAAAAATGTTTCGAGGATTGGATCAAGCGCTGCCATAAGTGTGTTGCAGTCGATGGGTATTACTTTGAAGGGGACAATATATTGGGTCTATAACTTAGCGGTTTGCTAAAAGATGGCGTTACTTGTATTATTACATTGTTATTATTCCATTGGAACATACGTTGGAAGGCTACTGTCATTGTACGTCATTTCAGTATATGTCATTCATTTGAATCGTAAACAAAAATAATTTTTTTTCACTCAAATATGGCGAACTTTATGCCTGAAAAAGTGTTTTTGCGGGGAGTTCTTCTTCATTACTGAAAACTGCTCCCGAAAGTCATCGTATTTTTTTGGAAGTTTATGGTGAACATGCGCTAGCTGAGCGAACGTGCCAAAAGTGGTTTGCACGATTTATAAGTGGTGATTTTGGCTTGTAAAACGATGAACGTCTTGGGCAGCCAAAAAAGTTTAAAAATGAAGAACTGGAGGCATTACTCTATGAAGATTGTTGCCAAACACAAGAAGAGCTCGCAGAATCTTTTGGTGTCACTCAAGCAGCCATTTCCAGACGTTTAAGAGCAGATGGATATATTCAAAAGCAAGGAAATTGGATTCCACATGAACTCAAGCCGAGAGACGTCGAAAGGCGGTTTTGCTTGTCCGAAATGTTGCTGGAACGCTACAAAAGGAAGTCATTTTTGCATCGGATTGTTACTGGTGATGAAAAATGGATCCATTACGATAACCACAAGCTCAAAAAATCATATGTGAAACCCGGCTAACCAGCTAAATCAAAGGTAAAGCCGAATATCCATGGCGCGAAGGTAATGCTCTGTATTTGGCGGGATCAGATGGGTGTGCTGTACTATGAGCTGCTAAAACCGAGTGAAACCATCAATGGACAACGCTACCGAACACAATTAATCCGTTTGAAGAGAGCAGTAGCCGAAAAACGCCCGTGGGACCAGACACAAGGCAATACCGTTTGTTCCGGTCGATGCAGAACGCCCTCACTGAAATACGGTTCACATCAGAGCAGAATACCAAAAATTGGCTTGATTCATTCTTGGCTGCCAAGCCGGTGCAGTTCTTTTGGGATGGGATCCAAAAATTGCCAGAAAGATAGGAAAAAGTCATAGCTTCAGATGGGCAATACTTTGAATAATACTATTGTACATGTTTTTCTTAAATAAACCTTCAAATTTTGAAAAAAAAACCACACGAATTAAATAACATACCCAATAGATTTAGATGAATAAACTTTTTGATCAAGGTGGTACATGGGTGATGACTGCTTGACCATTGCGTCAAGTTTCGGCGTATTTTGCAGATTTTTGGTTTTAGCTTGAAACCAGAACTTCAGAAGGCATTTGAGCTTAATTTTGCTTAAGTCCTCCAGCTTATTGAAACCAACAGTTCTCATTCCTCTATTCTGCTTACTGTCGCACAGAAGGCAACGAAAATCCTCCAATTTCTCCTGCAGCAGTGACAGTGAGATTTCTTCTCCTAGACTTCTGCCCGCCGTGCTATAGATTGCCAGTAGAACAATTAAAATCAAGTAAATTAATCAATCAATTAATTAATTAAATTAAATATTTAATCACACAAGTTTCTGGAGGTTTTCTTTCAATTTGTAAACAGAGGAAAACAACCGACACTTTGGGAAACAGAAATTTGTGTAAGAGCGAATTTTCAGTAGTGAAATGACAGATTTACGGTTTTATTTAAACACTCTACCGACACTCGATACTTATAATCACTACACGCGTCACAACATTTTGTGCCAACGTATTCTATGATACCAGTAACTTCTTCTTTTGCTAATTAAATTAAAGTGACTCCTGAAAGTCTTCCTACATATTGTCAGTTTCTGCCCACTTGGTCGTTGGTCGGTCGTTCGTGTGATATCATATTTCAAATTTCATTAATCCACCTTCAGCTAAGGGACAGTCATTGAAATTGTATATCAAACAAACTGACAGCCCGTAAAAAGGAATGTTTTACAATTTTTTTTACTGCCGATTGTACTGCCCAGTCAAAAATCAGAACAATTTGCAAAAATTATAAATTTTCTATTTACCAACGAAAAAAAAAAAAAAAAAAAAAATCATGGCATTGATTGATTACCCGCTGTCCACGTCCAATTTATAGTCGTTATATCAACAACAAAATCAAAATGAACATTAGAACCGAAAGCGAAAGTGAAGTGAAGGCGAAAGCCCTCTATTGTTATGGCCTGTGCCATTGTCAGCAGAGCGCGTACCTATCTGTGAAATTCTAATTCACGTGTCTGCTTTAAATAGCAGAAAATTGAAAATAGAAGTTCTTGTCAAGACCGAGGGACAAGTCGAGATACGAGCATGCTCGTACACGGTGGTCGGGGTAATTTGAAGTGATTTGCAATCGTTAATCAAGTAGCGACTTTGATTGTATCTACACGCTTGAAGAGTACGTAAATCAGGAAAACGGGAAAATCTTTTTTTTTTTTTTTTTCTTGTGGGGAAGAGGGTATCTCCGTAATTTACCGAAAAGCTGGTGTAAATATTTTGCTCAAAAGTTTTACGTAAACGAAGGTGTACGAGTATTTAGAGTGAACATCATGTTGCAGATAATTAGTTAGCTTGATGTGAAAAGTTTTTTCAAACGAAATTCAGCGATTTGAATGGTGATACTGATGCATTTCTTCTTTTTTTTTCAATTAAAAGAATCTGTTTACATTCGGTCTTTGAAGGAGAAAAGGCAATTAGTTTGCATCTGTAGATTGTAAGATTTGTACGCGGCAGAGTGTTTATTGGAGGAATTTTTTTTTTTTTTTTTGAAGTTATTTTTAGGATCCAGTTGAAATTTGTGAGTAGAATGAATAGTATCTGTAAAGTGTGTTGAGTTTGATTTGTGTGAATATGAAGTGAAAAACGTGCTCAGTAAAGAAAACGTGCTCAGTTTAGTGATAAGAGTTGTTGCTCGCAATGCCGCCCACACTATTTGGAAATAATCTGGCACCGTTTTGACTCTCTGTGCACTGTATCGATAAGATATTTTGATAAAATTATTAATTTTCCGAGAAATCAAATTTTGTATTTACTTGTATCAGAATGAAAGTATCTCTCTTGTGCAGTATGCAGCACCAAACTCAGGGTTATCCCGTCTGGAAATAGTATCTGTTTTCGGTCTCCAGTGAAGGCTTGATCTTTGAATCGAATATTCTTTTTCTAATCGGCATTCTTATATTTTTTAAAATGAGATTAGATTATAATGGCAGCCATAACTTGGAAGAAATGTAACCCAGTGTAACCCAGATGCGATGGTGATATAAACGCGAAATTGTATTCTGTCTTAATTGCATCTGTTTATGGCCCAGTTAGTATTCAATCTTACAACCAAACGGACTACGCTAGAAGGGTTCTAACTGAGTGACTTGCTATAGGTTGTGGTTACTCTCGACACCATCCAGGAAAGTGACATTACTAACAAAAAGTCAATCATTTCTCCCCCGGAATTGGCTCAGGTCTAGCTAGGTATCTATCAGTCGTTCCTGGTATTGTAGCTCTGTTGAAAAGTCGCTCTTAAATCGTGACATTTCACCAAGGTAATTTTGGTTTGTTTCATAAGAATGCTGGTTGTCAACAACCTTGTTGTATGCTCCTATAAGCCTCTTTGCGGAAGTAACAGAACTATATTCTTGCACGATCGCTAAGTTAGCCCTGTTCCGGTTCTAGTCCACCGCCTTAAGATATCCTAACACAGGTCTTTCATTACGCATAGTAGTAGACACCCAATGTGATAGTGCTAGATTCTCACTATATCTAACCTCCAACTGGAATCATTACCCCGACCTAGACATCACAGAAAAGATGATCTTTTATACGATAAAAATGTATAACCATACGAGTATAAGAACGAATCGTCTAGGGATACGCTTATCAGACTTCAGCAATAAATTTTACACGGTAGGACGCAAGAGTGATGTCGGTGATCTACAAAAAAATATGATATCGCACATTATTTGATGATTTTCGCGAGAAATGTGGTTAATATCGTTGATACGCGCTCATTTGAGCTCAGAGTTATTCGCTTCCTGTTTAGCACGGAGTTTCTCTAGTGATCTTCAGTGATCAAACGTCTTAAGGGTACATAAAATCTTTCTTTTTTTTTTTTTTTTTGCAGTAGATTCTTGAGTCGATAAACTTGCTAGTTTTTCTCAGATTTCATTTTCATTTTAGAAGTTTGAAATGACGAATAAGTAAAGGCGTCATGAACTTGGCTGTTTACCAACTGGGGCTGAATGAGAACAATGTCCTTCGATGATATGAAAAGGCGCATAAGTAAGCTGAAGCAGTTCTTAAGTGTTGGTGGCTTATTTATGTTAATTGCACCCTGATTGCTGTAATGAGGAAACTTAACAGAGGGATTAGTATTTTTCATGTCTCAGTTCAAACGATATCAGTGTACACCACAAGATTTTAAGTTAGACAACATGATGTCATTTTCTTGAAATACTTCGTCTGAGAGTGTTAAAGTAGTAAAATAAGGCATTTGCCACTTTGGTGGTTGGATATTTTGTTTGCCCCCCTGCGTCCGCCATAGAAAATGTTTATAGGTATGAACCCGTAAATGGTAAACAGGTTGACCCTGACCAGAAATATGAAGGACTACCAGTGAATCACAATTATTGTGTTCCCTCCAGAACTCTAAAATTTTTTTTTTTATCGATTGATAGGCGCACAGTTTTGTATGCACGCGCGATGAGGCGGTCTCGATGTCATCCCGTGTCATAACAAGATGCAATTGTTAAAAGAAAGATGACTGTGACGAATGCCCATGGTTCTATGAGTCAAATATAGTTCTGGCTTCGTCATAGCCTGGACTTATAACAGCCCTTATAACTGATGTTTTGGTATCATCGCAGAATAATTTTTGTGTCAAGATACGGAGTACAAAAGTCTCACCAGAGATAAGGAACAATGCCCCTGTTTATGTGGCTTTTGGATGTTGTTGTGTTAGATTGACTCTAGTAGTTTGTTAGTTTTTAAAAATTAGCTGAAAAAGGAATATTGACGACGGACTTCCTTGTAAGAAAAGAGGTAAGTATGCAAGTAATATTCAATAAATTATGTAATTGCGGCATAAGCTATCCTATTACAAATACTTCAGGACAAATTGGTACAGATTTATGAAGCATCACGTCATTTTGCTTTACGCCATTTAGTACGACAGATTTAAATCGCACATATACCATATACCTTTACCATTTAAGCAAAGTTTAAAAATGTATACGTATTCTGCTAAACAGTCAGTTATGCACTCACATAGAATGTCCGCAACCTTAAACCCAGTTAAGATGATTTGGATGACTGGGAGTAAAACGCGGCCTTTATATAAAACACCAGTATGAGACCAAGTATTAACTTAAGTGCAAGTGAACTTGTTGGGCAGGTCTTCATCTTAACGAAATACTGAACAATTTCTTTAAAAGGAAAAGTTAGATTGGTCTTCATTGAAATGATCTTAAACCAGTTGAATTCCCACCACAGAATAAAGTGACAACGTTGCCCTGGCTACTCATTTAACCATAGAAATTACTTAATGAACCAGCATCGATCGAGTGCCTCAGTTGGTGACATATGATAAGCACTTCGGTAAAATATCGACAAATCCAAGGAATCAGAGTAGACCGTTGCTTTAATTGCACTCTTTACAGAACCACTGTAGATAGAAGTATCGCCTCACTACTCAGCATTTGCATAACGTTTAAGATGTCACTATCTGCTTCTTTTCACAAAAACAAACGTTAACCTTGAGTTCCCGGAATATATTCAGAAAATCCAAAATACAAGTTTATTCATCTAAATCTATATTGTCCCCTTCAAAGAAATCCCCATCGACTGCAACACACTTATGCCAGCGCATATTCGATTTTCGGTATGTCAGTCAGTGCTTCCTGCGATTTTTCCATTACTTCCCCCCGTCTGCTGAAACGCGTTCCCGGTAGTGGTTTTTTAACTTGACCGGACAGAAAGAAGTCACAGGGAGCCAAATCTGGTGAATTCGGTGGCTGTTGGATGGTATTTTTTGCATTTTTCGTCAAAAATTACGAATAATGATGGCACTGTGCGACGGTGCGTTATCATGGTGCAAAATCCACAAGTTTTCTGCCCACAATTCTAGTCTCTTTCGGTGAATAACTGCACGCAAACATCTCACGACGTTAAAATAATATTCTTTGTTTACGGTCTGGCCTTCATGATGTACTACACCATTGTAATCCAAGAAAACCGTGAGGATAGCCTTCTTTTTTGACTGAAAACGACGTGGTTTTCTGTTCTCGGCTCATTTGATGAACGCCATTCACTTGCCTGATGTCTGAATTGCGTTTCGTACTCATAAACCCATCCTTTTGATGCATGTGGGATCGGATTTAGCCTCGCAAATCATCTCTTTTGCGACTTCAACACGGTCTCTCTTTTACATGAAATTGAAGTCCTTTGGCACGAATTTTGCTGCTACCCGACGGAAACCCAAATCATTAACCAAAATGTCTTGGACGGATCCATAGGCAATATTCAAGTCCTCCGCTATTTCTGTGATGGTAAGTTTGAGGTTATTGACCAACATTTCTTTTACTTCATCAATGTTTTCGTCGGTTTTCGATGTCGATGGTCTGCCACTGCGTTCATCATCTTCAATTGACTTACGACCACTTTTGAACCGCTCGTGCTACTAGTAAACGACCGTTTTCTGTAGAGAATCGTTGTCGAAACACTTTTCCAACATTCGCGCACCATTAAACACGTTTTTTACGCACAGTTTAATACAAGTTCGTTGTTGTAAATTTAAATCCTTTTCTAAAATTGTAAAAAATTGCCAACACACACAGAGATAGATGTACTCTTGGCTATGTAACTTTTGCAAATGTCAAGCTATGACGCTAAGATTTAGAGGGAATGTCTACAACAGATGTACCAACTAAACAAAAAAAAAAACAGAACTCAAGTCGAAACAATGGGAGCGCCACACGGTGGTTATTCTGTTTTTGATCAAGGTGGTGTATCAACGGCTTAGCGATGATTAAGACATCTTGAACTGGCTTCCAAACGTAGGTCGGTGACATTTCTACGGCGCGGAAACTCTTCATTTACCGCTGTATTCTTAGACTAGATGGCTTACAGTTTTCCCGATGGATCCATCCATTATTTGGCCTAGAGAATGTTTCAGAATGTTTCAGTGTTAGCTGCTATTAAATCAGAGTGTCGTAAGTTTATCAGAAATACAACTTCCTGGCACATCCAAGTGCTATCTAGCACCATTATTCTATCTTGTTCAGCTTTCTCGATAAGAAATATCCTCTTATCTTTAACCACCTTTGAAGTTAAGCATTTCATCACTGCTGTCTGTATACACATATTCCACAACCCCTCGTGGGTATTGAATTCAGCCTGAGTCAAGCAATAGTTTGATGAATGCTTATGCGTTTGGTTTGGAAAGCGCTACATTATGAATAACTTAAAGAACTTTATAATATGCAGAGGTCCTCAGGGAAGGTCGCTGCGTCAATGGCTTCGGTAATTGAAGAGTTCCTTCATGGAATCAGTTGATTAAAGTCTATGCTGAAGTCAATTTTATTTCATTGAAGGGAATTGATATGGAAAATCTTGAGTAGATACGCATGCCACACTGTCCCTTATTCTAGGGGCTAAGTTCATGGCAAGCTGCATGCCAAAAATATCAATGCGTAGGAAGTAGCCTGTAATTCTCATATCTGATATCTATGTGGCGGAAATTTGCCTTTTTTTAACAATTTAGTACAAGTCCCCTTTTCTATAAAAGTGACTTACTTCAACGACTGTAATGTAGACCCTGTGGCATGATTTTGTATTTTAGACATTATGAGGCTAAAGCGTTCTTGAATGAATAGAGCGGAATGGAATCGTTTGGTTCTATAATGTTTACATTTCTTACACCTCACTTTGCTAATCAGGCTTTCGTTAAAAAAGCTCTAAGAAGTGCCATTTAGCTTGGATGAGATTTGACTTTGTATATTCTTTCACAAATCATCAAACTGTCACTGTCAATTTATTCAGTAAACTCAACATTTTTATCATGGTAAAGTACACTAACGAGCAACGTCTGCATATTAGAAAAATTTTCTACAAATATTCGGAGTCGGTGACTGCAACTTTAAGAGCGTTAACTCCAATTTTCGGTCGTAATTCTCGCCCTAGTAGACAGGCGATAACAAGTTTAGTGCAAAAATTTGAGTCTACATATTTGTTGTGTGATGTTGCCGTGTCAGTGAGACAACGGGTTGGTCAAAGTGTCGAAAATATCGCTGGCGTTCAGACGTCCGTAGCAAACGATCCAAAACAGTCAATTCCACGGCGTTCTCAAGAATTGGGCATTGCTCAGACCACATTATGGCGTATCTTGCGTTAGGATCTTGGTTAACACCCATACAAGATCAAGCTGCCTCAAGAATTGAAGCCGATAGACCATTTGAAGCGACGTACCTTCTCCGATTGGGTTCTGGAGAAGATGCGCCAAGATGACGAATTTCAACGCAAAATCATCTTCAGTGACGAACTCATTTTTGGCTCAATGGGTTCGTCAATAAGCAAAATATGCGTTATTGGTCGGGTGAAAACTCACATGTGCTTCATGAATCACCATTTCATCCATATTTTTTCGTCGACGATAACGATCGTCAGGTGACTGTGAGTGGTCAGCGTTATCGCGCTATGATCACCGATTATTTTTGGCCCGAATTGGAAGATATGGACTTGGACGACATGTGTTTTCAACAGGATGGTGCCACAAGTCACACAGCACACGCTACAAACGATTTATTGAAGAGTAGGTATGGTAAGCGTGTTATCTAAAGACATGGGCCAGTCGATCGGGCTATTTTCTGTGGGGCTACGTTAAGTCATTGGTTTATGCCAACACGCCGACGACGTTGGAAGAGCTCAGAGCCAACATTGAACGGGAAATAGCGGCCGTTACGGCCGAGTCGTTGGAAATTGGGTCCAACGAATCGGCCGCTGCAAACGTGCCCGCGGTGGCCATATGAACGAAGTTGAACTCCATTCATAAATGTTTTGATCGTACTTCAAGCCAATAATAAAGTTTTTGAAATATCTGAAATGGTTTGCCTCTTATTTAAAAAAAAAAAAAGTTGTCAAGTCGTTATTAGAAAAACCTATATCTTGGTTCTTTCTGTGAAGAGGACCAGTTCTGTTGTGGTCAGATCGATACCATAGTCACAGATGCATTCCATATATATGTTATTTATATTGGTCAATATTAGAGAGCAATTGTGGGTGTTTGTTCGACACGTAGAGAGTGACATTGGCTGGGTAGGTTACCATAAAATGGCCCTTGTCCTCTAATTTGGTAAGCGTTCGGTTGATGGCGAGGTTTATTAAAGGTGGAGAATATACATCCCCAAGGATTTCTATTTACTTGTTCCTTGTGTTGGTGCTCTATTTCTATAAGGAGGTGGCTATGTATTGAAACCGTTGTAATCCCCAATTTGAATACAAATAACTTCATCTCTTTAAACTCATCAGAATTTTTCAAAAAAACAATTTTTCTGCAAAATCCTTCATATGCATCTGATATTTCATTGAATTTTCTTAGTAAATATCTGCTTATTATTGCTCACACATGTCTAAACATTTCAAGTGAAAACAAGGTTCATTTGATTGCGTAAGCCACTGAAAGTATGTATATAGCCTCGTCTGGATGGGAAAGTGATCAATCTTTTTAATTGATTGTTAATCAGATAACCACTAGTTTCTCTCGTTCATATTACAATAATAAATGAAAGTGCAATGCAAATTATATTTTATTATAATCATGCGAATGGTAACAGCATAGATAAAAAACATACGACTATGTACATATCTTTAACTAAATAAAGATCTTCTAAAAGTTAAAGTGGTTTTTTTGTTAAAAAAAAAGATGTAAACAAAACTATTAGCAAGGGAAAGAAACTTATATGTAAATTGTCTTCTAGGACAGCTATGTGATAAAAACTACGACCTTTTAGATATTGAAAATAAAAGCCGACACTTCCTTAACTAGACTATCGTTCACATGTTAACACTTCTCATGCCAAAAAAATTAATCCTGTCTAAGACCAAAGAAACAATCAATTAAAAACAACTGTGTAGTATTCAACCTCCAAATAATTCCCTACAACCTATTATGATTGAGCACCTTTCTAGGGTTAGCCATTGTCATTGCGAACAAATTACGAGTATATCATATGATAACTAAATAGCTAAGCAAACTCTCACCCATCAAAGTAAACAACAATGCTCTCAAAATTGTCAATATGTACTTTTAAGCTTAAATGGTGCTATAGCGACTCAGCGATGAAGATAAATCCACTAACTTGCCCGGAAAATCCAATAAATCATCTGAACCTTCAGTAAATGCCAGAGACTTTCATTATAAAATTGATAGCTTACTCATTCTCGTAATTATCGATGAGTGCGATATGAAATTCTATATAATCTGACGTTAAAATTCAAAATAAGATACAGTTACGGATAAAAAGCCTTATACGAGTTTGTACTAGTATACTCGTATCTTTTTAACGCATGGAACTCATTCTAAGTTAGATCGATAGATAACCACACTGTTGATTAGGTTCAGTTTTTAAATGAATTTTAAGACATCAAAAATGTTTGCAAATACCCAAGGAGCTTGTATCTTTATATTTTTTGGCAAGTCGCCAATTTAATTGTGATGGATCACGTTTCATATTAGCATGACTGTTAAAATTTAGATAATGGATTTACGGATACGTATGCTTCATTCTCCAAAATTAAGAGAGCGCTTTAGAGAGTGTAATATTGTGAAGTCTTTTGGAAAATTTAATCACCTTTAATTAACGCGCTGTACAATTAGATAAGGCTTTGCTCCATTCCGTATCATAAGATCAATATTAATACTTAATTAGAGCATAATTTCAAAAACAAAAAAAAATAAGAAAAAAAAAAAAAAGGTGAAGAGAGTTGAGTATTTAGGTCATTAGTCGTTGGGGTGCTTTGGAGAGCGTTTGTTCCAGGGAAAATTAATTAATAAATAAATAAATTGTGGGGTAAAAGAATCAGTTGGTGGTTTAAGCGGTTCGAAGTAGGTGTTGCAAAGTTTCGGGAGTGAGTTCAGTTCGTAGAGTGTTACTAATTTATTTTTTTTTTCTTTTTTCCGTATTATTAAACTGGAAAATTAAATTATTGATTTTATTAGTGTCGTGCGATAAATAATTTGAATTTGTTTCGTTGCAAATGGGGATGCATATGTGTTTGCTTTCATAAAAAATTTTAAAAGTCTGTAATTCGAAATGTTACGGAAAGCGAATTTAAAGTGTAAAAAATAAAAAAAACAGTGATTTGTTGTTCGTGTTCTAGTTTTTAAGTGATAAATTGTTTTTCCTCTTCCTTCTGTTCGGGAAAATAGTAAGTTTTAAACAAATTTTTCAAATTCCAAAACCTAAAATTTTTAATAATATTTAAATTTAAACTTTAATTTTGGCAAACAATTTAAATAAATTCAGTATACTGGCATACGAATTTGTGTTTTCTAAACGAAACTGGTTTTAAATGCAACAAAAAAAATATGAAAATCAAAAAAGAGGGACAGGTGCTTGCATGCAATTCAATTTAATTTTATCATTAAGCAAGCGTACATCTTATCTAAAATTGTTTACCTTTAAAATCAATTATTATACTTAATTCTAAACTAGAGAGGGAAAAGAAAAATATAAATTTAATATGTTTTTGTAAATATGTGAAGATAGAACTTGAACTATATCATATGGAGGAAAACAGAAAAATTAAATAGCTTAGGAATAAATGTAACATCCAGTACAAAGTGATACTAAGTGTGGTTAAATCAGTGTGCCATAACAGCTCTTTTATTTTTTCGGTTACAAAGTCGGACACCATGGACAAAGAATAGTTTGAGTAGTTCAGATACTTGAAGAGACAGGCAATTAATTTCTTCGACCTGAAAGACTGCACAAACTGAAGTTTGTTGATATGTTGGTGATTTGTTATAAATAATTTTATGTAGAAAGATAGAGCACGTTGCGTTCTAAAACGTTTGCGGAGTGCAACCCAAATAAATTTGGTTATGGTCAGAGGTGAGATCAAACCTTCGGAGCCTATAAACCTATATAAATTAAGTCTATGCTGCAAGAGAGAATCAATCCTAGGACATACAACTATGGCATAGTCACCTCTGAAATTTTTTTTATTGCTTTCAATGGTCCCATCAAAAATGATATCCCAAAAGATTATGGCCATGAAATATCTCGAAGTTCTTGTTTCTCAAAGCATAGTACAAGGCCGCTAGGTAGGCAAAGAGCCTCTTATGACCGCAACGATGGACAGTATTTCAGTGGACTAGAGAAGGTATAAGGCAGATATTTTTAAAGCTATTTGCAACGTGTTCAGACTATTGCTTGTTTCAACTTTAGAAATGTCGGTTTGTTTTTTATTAATAATTATGCTATTTTTTGTTTTTTTGTTTTGTGTTATTTTTATAATGAGTGACAAAGTGTATCGTGGTCAAAAAAGTGCAAAAAAAAGAAAAAAAACGTACATGCAGCAAGAGACCGAAAATATCTGGAAGCAGACAGCTGAATCGACATGAATTAGAGGTATCAAGTCAAATGAATGCTAGTACATTCGCGAAAAAATTTAAGAAATCAGAAGATATGTATGAATCCAGATTGGATCTGGATGTATGGATCCAGATTTTGGTTATAGTATGATAAATTTTATTGCAGTTTTTCTCAATTATTTTAAACGTAAAGTGTGCAAATTGCAAGACTACGGAAAGTGGTTGTAGATACCTAGTAGTCCATTTATTGAAAAAGGCTATGAAACAAACTTGGAATTAGTTTGCACGGAATAAAAAAGTGTTGTGCCTGATAAGGTTGTCAAAAGTGTTTCAACTGCCACTAAACTAGTTTAAAAAAAAAAAAAAAAAAAACAGTGGGATGAAAGCAGCCAAAGATGAGACAACTATTTCCGTGGAGAAAACGTGGGCTTACGTCCTTGTTTGCCCTAGTGACTCTTATTGGCAATTAGAGTGCAAAAATTATAGACTGCGAAGTGAAATCAAAATACTGTAAGGCGTGTCAGTAATGAAATAATAAAGAAGATACCAAATAATATACGGAATGGGCAGAAAATCATAAAGATAAGTTCAATATGAATCACGATGAATCAGCAAAAAAATTGAAGATCGATGCAGTAGTTGAGATGTTTTAGCGATCCGAAGGTAAAATACACCCACTATATTAGTGGCGGTGATTTAAAAGCAATATTGATGCTTAGCGCTATTGAAAAGTCACAGTACTCAAGAAAGAGTGTATAGACCATGTACAAAAGCGAAAAGCCTACGTAATTTGAAAAAGACTACAATAGATCTCGGTGGAAGAGGCAAATTGTTCGGAAAACTAATAGATGCACTCTTTATTTATCTTGGATTAGCCATTCGTAGAAACTGTGATTCAGTTGAAAACATGAAAAACAGTATATGGGCTACACTCGATTATAAATGATCTACTGATGCAAAACCGCATCAATCCAATCGGAGAGGATTCATGGTGCTCATGGCAAAAGGCTGAAGCTACAAATAGTTTGGCTAAGTACAAACATAAGCCAGCACTTCCAACTGAAATGTATGAAGCTATTAAGTCAATCTTCGAAGAATTACTCAGAGACCATCTCCTTACTCGATGCATCGGCACGGCGATTATACTCAAAACTGTAATGAAAATTTCAATTCGACTGTGTGGGCATTGGCCCCAAAATCCATATATAGTGGTTAAACTGTGTTGGATATAAGGGATGAGGTCTGAGGTTTGATTTTCAATAGGCCTTTTTGACAAATCACGCCAAGTCCGTGACGAAGCGATTCGTCGTCGTTTTCAGCAGCTTGGCTTGGCATATTCGACAACTTGGCGAATTTTACGTGAGGATTTCGGCCTAAAAGCATACAAAATTCAACTTGTATAAGAACTAAAGCCAGGCGACTTGAATTTGCGTCATATTTTCTGTGAATGGGCTCTGGAAAAGCTCAATGAAAATCCGGTGTTTTATCGTGAAATTTTGTTCAGTGATGAAGCCCAGTTCTGGCATAATGGATACGTTATTAAGAAAAATTTCCGGGCTAATGAGCAACCCGAAGAGTACCAAGAGCTATCATTACATCCATTAAAAACAACGGTATGGTCTGGTTTATGGGCTGGTGGAATCATTGGTACATATTTCTTCAAAAATGAGGCAAATCAGAATGTTACCGTCAATGGTAACCGCTTTCTCACCATGTTAACGGACTATGTGCTTCCTGAAATTCGAGCACATGGTCTCGGTGAGCTCTGGTTTCAACAAGACGGCGCTACGAGCGAAACAATGGACTTGTTGAGAAATTATTTTGGTGAGCACTTAATTTCACGTTTTGCTACGGTAAATTGGCCGCCTAGATCGAACAATATCACACCTTCGGACTTTTTTCTCGGGGATATGTAAAGTCTCAGGTCTTCAGGAATAAGCCAGCTACGATTGAAGCTTTGGAAGCCAACATTAATCGTGTTATCCGTGAGATACCAGTCGCTATGCTCGAACGAGTCGCCCAAAATTGAAACTTCCGAATGGACCACCTCAAACTTAGTCGTGGCCAACATTTTCTTGATATCATTTTCAAAAAGTGAATGCCATGAATTGTTCTTTTAACCGATAATAAAAATTTAAAGTTCACTTTCAAATTTATGTGCTTTATTTTACATTATAGCCTTTAGCTATTCATATTGCAGTTTGAGTGTACAATGACGGCTTTGCTTCACATTATGAAAGCGATTTAGCTTCGAAATGTGCTTGGAGATAGACAAAGAGCGCATAAAGCGTGCAGAAAGATCGCTGTCTGAAGCTGCAAAGTATGGAGAATCGCATTAGGATGTAGGAGCCGGAAAAAAGATAATTTTTGTGTATTTTTTTAAGGAAAACTTTTTGAAATTTCGGTTTTGAAGTTTAACTATATAAGGGTATACACATTCAGATATATTTTTAATTTTCTTGTTATTAAAAAAACACCAAAAATATAGAAGGATAATGTATGATTCTTGGAGCGTCGTAAAAAAAAATCTGCGTAAACGGTTCCCAGTGGCGTTTCTTTAAAAATTATCTGAAAAAAAACCAAAAAGATTATTAAATTAAATACAACAATCTAGTACCTGTCAGAGAAGATTTTGAAAATATTGATTTATGACAAAATAGCGGACGTTTGAACATAAATAGTGATTTTTGGACCAAAAATTAGTTATTATTTTGCCTATAGAACAGAAACTAAAAATAATCCTGTGACAAGTACTAGATAGTGGCATATAGAATAACCACAAACAATTTTGGATACAGATTTGAAAAACGTGGTTTTAAGAAAAACTCAAAAGTGTCGACGGAATGTTTATAGCTCATGGTGGGCGCCGTATTCGACCTTCCTTCGTTTGTTCTTGCGCTTGCAGCTCATCTTCTTGCGCAGGGTACAAGTGCGATCCCGATCCGACGGATATTCCTAACACGTTTATGGCTTCCAACAATGAGGTGACATCATTGTTGTACGTACATGTTGCAAGAAATCCAGCAATTTTGGACCAGCTGATTATCGTTTAAAGAGCTATCTTCTAAATAAGTTGGTTGAAACTCCCATTGCTGTTTTGGGTCGAATCGTGAGCGAAATTTTTCAGTTCTTTTTAAGCTTCCGCTTTTTTTCATCTGCACCACAATTCGGGACCTTCGGAACAGAAATCATGTTAAGTGTTGCTGTCTGTTGAGCTGTAATGCTAGAATGTTGCCCATACCGCTTTTTTCATGTCATCCTATATAGCTATAGTAAATGCTCAGTTTATCTATAAATTCTGCCGTCAATTTGTTTTTGCCGCAGATTCCAGGATTCTTTTCTAGCATTCGCTGAGACGGGTTCCCATTTGCGTTTGAAGGTGTACAACGCATTCTTTTTTTACAATTTCAATCTCATCACCATACGGTTTTGCATTCATTGATCCCGTGTACGTCTTAGAGTCGCTAACCGTAACGTTGTTAGTATACATGATTCCATGCTTTCCGACGGATTTTAGAAATAATTCTTTCAAGGCGTCTACTTCCATTTTGCCTACTGATCCTTCAAGATTTATCTGGCAGTTTTCATCAATTAGATTTCTATTCCTCATATTGCTCGGTATTTTTGTGTTAACACCTATAGTTACATTCATTGCAATAAAAAGATTTTACAAGGAAATCAACGACATTTCCTGTACTCTGACTAATGACAATGATGTATAACCACGTTTTCGCCACGTACCATCTCCTGAAACGGTCAGTTTCGTTATATCAGCACTCGAATTCTGTTTTGTTATTTCCTGTTGTTCTTCTTTTACAGATTGAACAATACTTGAGGCAGCAAAATGGATGTTATCAATTATCATATCATACGTCGTTTGTTGAAGCGAAGGCGGTAAATCCATGAGTCCACAAAATTTTATAACTCAGCGCAAACCAAACCGTGTATTTATTTCGTGAGCTATGTTGATGTACGGGCACTAAGAAATGAAAGTCGGTTTGCACGATGAACACGAAACTACAATTTTAAACCCAATCCTTGAGTGCTTTCTATTGAGAATCGAACATCACCACCATACTTTTCACATTTTACACATTTCGTTTAAACAGAAAACACAGTAAGAAATTCGATACCCGATTTTTGGACCTTCTGGTGCGGATGTCACATGCTCAATCGTAAATTTTTCGGTAATGGAACTAATATTCCCGTCGCAAAGTCTTACGGCAGTATGTCGATTGTTGGGCGGCGTTCGTTATTGGTCGGAAAATTCACTGTAACGAACGGCAAGCTACTGACAAAACGTGTTTATTTCTGGTAAATAATAGCAGTCGTATGGAATTTTCGTTATATCTGGAGTCGAGCACAATAGAATCATAAAATCGGTCCAGGGACGCCCTGTTTGAAGGGTCGTTTGCCGCTATCTGCTTTTTGGTTCGGCACCGAAAAACTCGTTTCACTCTCTCGACTGTAAGTGGCTTATTTATCGAAATATTAACTTCGCATTTTCACCAAGTCAACACGATATTCTTGAGACCTCAAGCTTCAAGAAAATGCAAAAAAAAAAAAACGACCATGTTATGTGTATATCTTCCCTTAAAATCCAATTATATGGTGCAAGTATCGTGGATTAAAGGTATTGCAAAATTGTTCATGACTTTCTATAACTTAAAATTGTAAACGTGTTTTTCACAAAACTGCATTTTTCAAGTTGGCCGCACCCATAACTTGAACAATTTTCAACCAATTAACTTCCAATTTTAACTAGATTTTTGAAGATATTATATTGTCTAAAAAGGTACGTGATTTTTCTGGGAATTTTGCAAGTTTGACTTTGTAAGTGCGCCATTCGGCCAAAAATCAATATATTTAGAAAATCTTACGTACTTCTCTAGCTGTTGTTATGTACAATAAAAAACAAATTAGTGACTCATCATAATTCAAAATTTACAGGAGCTGTTGTTACGGTTGTAAACGCTTCCAAAAAAATACAGGTCATTTGAGAAATGTTGCACAGCCGCCATTTTAAAATAAATTATTATATAAAAATTATGTTTAACAGTCAATCATATGTACAATAAACTTCTACTTTTGTAAATTAGGTTTTTTTTATAATTTTCCTCAAAAAAAGAACAAAAAAGCCTATTTTAAATCTGAAGCACTTTCTTACCAATCACGACTTTTTAACTACGACCGCATACACTGATATGCAAAACACAGCGGATTTTTCGCGAACTCTTTACCTTTATGAATTCTTGAGGACAGAAAGAACATAAACAAAATAAGAGATAAGTAGATAAATATACAAAAAAAAAAACAAGTAAGAGTTTTTTTTATCACCTTCTTGCATCTTTTAAGTACGGACGAGGCCAGATTTTCAAAAATATTTTTTGGAATGCTCTTCCATTCATAGCTCAGTGTGGTGATCGGATTGCCATGGCCATTCTAACACAACATATGGTAACATTACCGGTTGCAGTATATCCCTCTGCTGAAGACGATCTATAATGCCATTTATTTCATCCACAAATGTCTCCACACCATGACCGAGCTCCACGTGCGGCAATGTCGAAGCTGAACACGTGCTCCTTTCTTTCGTTTAGCATGAAAATTTTCATCTGAAGAAATAAAGTTGAACGTACTCTCGTTGCTAAAAACCAGAGTTTTCCACATAGTAGCAGACAATTTCAATCCAATGGTTTCTTGTAAAACTACCAGGTGTACCGGTATGAAGTGTTTTTTGTGAAAATAAAACAGAAATTTTTAATGGGAAAGTAAAAAATATTTTATTCAAATTATGGGCCATTTTTCCCATCTTTCAGGCAATTTATGGATTTCACGCCAATAAAACTGTTCGTCTTTTGAAGCAAACCAAAAAGTCAACCAATTTTCAACCTTCTCGTAGGATTCGAAGTGCTGCTCAGCAAAGCGTGTCCCATCGATGAAAACAAATGGTAGTCGGAAGGAAGCAAGTCCGGTGAATACGGCGGGTGGGGTATCAGCTTCCAGCGAAGTGCTTTGGTTTTATCCTCAACCAGTTTTGCTTTGTGTGCAGGTGCATTGTCATGGAGCAAAATTACCTTGCCATGTCTTCTGGCCTATTTTGCTCGTTTTTGGATCAGTGCATGGTTCAAATTGATCATTTGTTGTCGGTATCGATCTGTATTAACGGTTTCACAAGGTTTTAGGAGCTCGTGGTACATCATACCTTTCTGGTCCCACCAGAAACACAGCATCGTCTTCTAGCCGAATCGATCTGGTTTTACAGTCGAAGTTGATGGTTGTCTGGATTAACCCATGATGTTTTCCGCTTAGGATTCTGAAAATAAATCCATTTTTCATCGCCAACAACAATTCGATGCATAACTGACTTTTTATCGTGTCTTTGAAGCAAAATTTCACAAGCGGTTTTTCGGTCTACCATCTGTCTTTCATTCAATTCATGTGGTACCATTCTCTTGACTTATGGATCTTTTCCCTTTTCCGTAGCCTTTAAACGGTCAAAAATTGTTTGTTGTGTAACAGTTAACATTTTTGCCATTTGTTCTGACTGAAAGTGTCATCTTCATCTAATATTGTTTGCAATTCGCAGTCTTCAAACTTTTTTAATGGTCTTCCACGTTCTCCATTTCTCACATCAAAATCGTTATCTCTGGACATCTTTTGCATGTTGCTTCTAATAGGGTATGATCAGCATATGCCTCAAGTATTCGATGCGACTCTGCAGCACTTTTCTTCAAATAAACACAAAAAAGTAATGCTTTCCTCAAGTCATCGTTTTCTGGTACAAAGTTCAATGGAAAAATATGATGTTTGCTCAATGACTTGATGTATACTATATACTAAACATGTTTGACAGGACTCATAGCAACCAAAAAAAAAAAAAAAAAAGGCCCTTTCACAATAAATATTCCCTATCGAGACATTTGTATAACATTTGACATAAGAAATGGTAAGCGGTATCAATTTTTTCAAAGACTTACTAGAAGAATAAAATAGTACATTTTTTCCTGCGCCTAGCCGTAAGTAGGGCCAACATGTCTAGCGACTAAACAGATCCAAAGCTGGATCTAAAGCTCTTAGACTCTGATTCTTTTAAATAGGAAACATCTCAGCGTCATTATAGGTGTCATCACTGGACACTGTCTTATACGCAAGCATGCAAGAAAGCTTAGCGCTCTTACAAACGATTCCTTTAGAAGCTGCATGGACGAGGAGGTAAAAGAGACAATCCTCCACCTTCTCTGTATATGTCCGGCTTTTTCTCAGAGAAGAAAACTCCACCTAGGAGCCTTCTTTTACAACAACTTAAACGATCTAAAAAATACAGTCTCCAGAGCTTCATCGTAAGCTCAAATTGATTCCATGAGTGAGGGAATCTTGAAAATAACATAGATCAGCTACTTTTAAACGCCTATATATGGTACTTGCATCAATTGAAAGATTGAGTTCGCAAACAATATTTTTTGAAGACAAATAAGGATCTATAAGGACTTTTTCTTAATTTTTCGATTGAATGGTTTCGATCGGTTTTTTCTTCCGAAACATTCCGAATGATTTCACACACTGACAATGATGACATTTTACACCTTTCGGCTGCACATTTTTGCTTTATCTCTGCTTTGATATCTGATACTACTTGATTTTTGGTTATATAATTACACCACTGTACTTATTTTTTACCATTTTATTACAATATTACAACAATTTTTGAAACACCTGTTCTTAACTCAGTTCAAATGACAACAAATACCACTGTCAATAAGTTGAAAAGCAAGTTTTGCACAGGCATGAAATTGAGCTTAGTTACACATTTTAATAATAACGACTTAATGACAACTTTTTTTTTTTTTTTTAAACAAAATGCAAACCATTTGAGATATTTCAAAAACTTTATTATTGGCTTCAAGTACAATCAAAATATTTATGAATAGAACTCGACTTCGTTCATATGGCCACCGCGGGCACGTTTGCAGCGGTCGATTGGTTGGACCCAATTTTCAACGACTCGGCCACACATTTCGGCCTAAACGGCCGCTATTTCGCGTTCAATGTTGGATCTGAGCTCTTCCAACGTCGTCGGCGTGTTGGCATAAACCAATGACTTAACGTAGCCCAACAGAAAATAGTCAAGCGGCGTTAAACCGCACGAACGAGGCGCCCAATCGACTGGCCGCTCACCATACTTACTCTTCAATAAATCGATTGTAGCGTGTGCTGTGTGGCTTGTGGCACCATCCTGTTGAAATCACATGTCGTCCAAGTGCATATCTTCCAATTCGGGCCAAAAATAATCGGTGATCATGGCGCGATAACGCTGACCATTCAAAGTAACGTGACGATCGTTATCGTCGACGAAAAAATATGCCCAATAACGCTGCCGGCTTGCAAACCGCACCAAACAGTTATTTTTTGTGGATGAAGTGGTGATTCATGAAGCACATGTGGGTTTTCACCCGACCAAAAACACATATTTTGCTTATTGACGAACCCATTGAGCCAAAAATGAGTTCGTCACTGAAGATGATTTTGCGTTGAAATTCATCATCTTGGCGCATCTTCTCCAGAACTCAATCGGGGAACGTACGTCGCTTCAAATGGTCTATCGGCTTCAATTCTTGAGGCAGCTTGATCTTGTATGGGTGTAAACCAAGATCCTAACGCAAAATACGCCATAATATAGTCTGAGCGATGCCCAATTCTTGAGAACGCCGTGGAATTGACTGTTTTGGATCGTTTGCTACCCACGTCTGAACGGCAGCGATATTTTCGACACCTTGACCAACCCGTTGTCTCACTGACACGGCAACATCACACAACGAATATGTATACTCAAATTTTTGCACTAGACTTGTTATTGCCTGTAAACTAGGGCGAGAATTACGACCGAAAATTGGAGTTAACGCTCTTAAAG
Organism: Volucella inanis; assembly: GCA_907269105.1. Classification (NCBI taxonomy): domain Eukaryota; kingdom Metazoa; phylum Arthropoda; class Insecta; order Diptera; family Syrphidae; genus Volucella; species Volucella inanis. Next base: position 93,623,752 of record OU026154.1, read on the forward strand.
TTGCAGACACCGACTCCGAATATCTGTAGAAAATTTTTATAATTTTCAGACGTTGCTCGTTAGTGTACTTTACTATGATGAAAATTTTGAGTTTACTGAATAAACTGACAGTGACAGTGACAGTTTGATGATTAGTGAAAGAGTGCGTTCACAAATTAAATTCAAAGTTGTCAATTCCCTATTGGAAAACCCTATATTAAAAATTATGACAGTAGGGTCTTGATTTTTTTTTTTCTTAAGCTGACAAAAGAGTGTACTCAATGTTATCCTGTTTCCTAAAATTCATCAAGGAAAATCCGGAATATTTTACATTATACTGAAAGAAAACACTTATGAGACGCATTCGTTCACCACTGAATTAAAATGAAAATATTTGTTTTCTACATAGGATATCTTCGTTTACACTGTCAAATGCTTTAGAAAAAGCGAGCAGGCAGAGTTAAGTGAAATTTTCCAAGTCATAATTAGCTCGTCTGTCATCAAGTATTTCTATCATAGCCATATGCCAACTATGATTTGCTGGAAAGCCTGACTGAACTGAAAATAGAAATTACAAGTTATGTCGAGCAAGATAACTAGAGATCTGCACCTCAAGAATCGGCCGTCCAAACGGGATTAAGTCTTTTTTTTAACAGAAATAATCCTTGTTTTCGGGAAAATGTGATGACATAATACAAAACTTGGTTGCATTCGTAAGGCTCTTGAGCAAGTAAGGCAGAATGATTCTCATAATTCGGATTTGTATTCCAACCTCGTAAACAACATCTGACCTGAGGATCAAAAAGAGTTGACCATTCGGAGCGAAACCTCGTTTCAGCATTTAACTGGTAAGAAAAGCAGCAGTATTGAACACGTTTAAATCGGCATTTGACCACAGATTGCTCTAAATCTCCTAAGAGGGATAATTGATGTCCAGTTTGGATACCAAATACTTTTTTTTGGCTTTACGGGACTTTGAAAGTATTCACTTGTGATGTCGTATTACCAGACTTTCTTGATTGCTGGCTTAGATTCTTCTTTGCTCTTTGGATTCCTCGATACTATGAGGTTTTGACCTTTAAAAGTTCGCAGCAGTTTTCACTCGACCAGCATAGTGTTTTAAACTGATACTTGTTAAAAAAATCCTTCATCTAATAGCGCAAAAGATACAAAATTATGGATAAATGAGCCATTAAGTTTACAATGTTCAATTGATTTTTGTAAGGAACTTCCAATTTAGATAGATGCAGAGTGATCTTAAAAGATAACATCAATTATTACTGTGAATGAAGCATCTATGGAGGCCGACAGATAGTATCTTATGAATTCGTTCATTAACTCGGTGCAAAAAATTAATTCCGCTTGGCCGAAAAATGGCTCATATCATAGATCTAGAGGAAGTTTTTTTTTTTTTATTACGACGAACTCTAATTTTAAATTTCTTTCGCCCATGCGCCGTACGTCCTAAATACTATCAGATTAATTGAGCATACATTTACTTTCGTCAGTACAGATAACAGCTGGTAAATCCCAATCTTACGGCTTTAATATTTGACGTCAAAGACGGTTGTCGTCAGCTTTTTGCTGACGAATTTGTTTTTGTGTTTCTGCAAAAGGCTCCAAATTCATTTGCTTTGCTGATTTTATTCGACATATGTCAGTTTTCCTGGATGACGTTCTATACATTCCATTTTTTTTTTTAGGAATTTTGAAAATGATCAACTGGCTGTATCTAATTCTCTTAGAAAAAGCCCGGGTTAAAACCGGTTCATTATTTAAAACACAATTACACACTTTTGTTGTTCACTAGAAAGTTGTTTACCTATTTTGACTATACTGCTCTAAAAACGAAACGAAACTGAACTGAACTAAAGTTCAAATAATGGAAAGAGGTAGACATTTTTGAAAACATGTTTCAATCTATCCATCGTTTAACTTGAGAAGGAAATGTGGTGAAAGATTTTTAAATAGTTGGTCCATCCAAGTTACTGTTGCTCATCTACCTCTATAACGAAAATGTGATAAGCTCAGTAAATTCGTAATAACATATGTTTCGAAGATACTTTGAAGCGCTTGAATGCTTCTAAAGGATACTTTTTGGCTGCACCACCTCCATGGCATCAAGGGTGTAACAGTCGATCAATTGTAACTTGATTTTGGACTTAAGGCATTGCATCTTCTTGTCTTCAAAACACCAGTTGGCTGTTTTTTGAACTTATAGATGTTTCAATAGGGATACTACCTTGACATTTAAAAGTCATTCATAGAAGAATGAATAAGTGTTTCAATTATAGAGTGCATAAAATACCACCAAAGACCAAAAAAGTGATTCGCGGAAATAATAATAAAATCTCGCAGAAAGCGTTATGTCATTTATGGCCAGCACGCTCAAGTGTTTAGTGCCCCATCACGACGTAGTAAGCAATCTGAAGACTTTTCTACTTAACGACATCAGGCGACATTAGGAAGCATTCGTTTTTCTGCCACATGCAGTTGTGCTCATATGAAATCCTCACCCGCGGTTTCCCGTGATTCAATATTGACCTTGAACCGAAACAAGATTTAGTTAATCCAACCTTCCGAATGCATTCAGATAATTCTTGTATTCTCGAACTATCTTGGAAGCATGAGGAGGTTCCGCAAGGCTTTGAACACAGCTTGGATGTCACAAGAGATGCTGGTGCCTCACCCTCTCTAGCGATTCTTTACAATATAGCTGATTGTCATCAAGATTCATGTTCATATCAGGAGAGAACAAGTTATTTTTAAAATTGTTTTTCAATTCCCCAAATGTATAGAAGATTACGTAACTGATTACGTCATGTTGTGGATAAATTTCATACCATGTGTTCTATATGTTTATGACTCAAGGCTGAGTAGTCATGAAATTAATGTGCGTACAGAAGAAAATGTAGCCGCTCTTTGTGAAAGTGTAGAGGAAGACATGGAATTATCAAATTAGCGTTGATCGCAACAGCTTGTTGTTGGCTTATCTACTATCACAAAAACTTTGTCAAAAGATCTCGACCTACACTCGTATAATAACTGGTGCTACTTAAGCCACCTGGGCACTTGAACAATTTAAATTCAGCCCTTTTTATCACTTTTTCGGCTAAGGGAGGTTGCGAACAAGCACTTTTTGATGTGGTATTTACACTTATCTTTATTTCTTCAAAATAGTCGGATCTCTCATTACAGTCAATGGGCAACAATACCGGACAATCATCAGTGAATGTTTCTTCGAAAATTTGGATGACATCGATGAACGACAATAATTTGGCAAGTGATTGCCTAATTTGACGCCATTTGATTACTTCTTTTGGAGCTAAGTTAGTCTTTGCTGTATGCTGATAAATCGCACACTTTTCAGGACTTCGATTTCAGTATTCAGCGCGTAATTGATGAGACTTAGTCAAAAATACTCGAAAAAGTGGTCAAAAATAGGACCTACGGTTGTCAAAAACAATCGTAAGAACCATATGCTTAAAGTTGTATCTAATACAAAATTTTCTGAACCATTATTAATAAAATTGTTTTAAGAAGCGATATTTCGCTGTACTATTTTATCTCCTATACGTTAACAAAAGATTGGGGCATTTACATTAGACCATATGTAGATAAGGTACAACATAGAGCATGACAAGATATACAAAAAGACCAACAATTCAAAGTATCTCTAGAGATGGAGCAGATTAGCCACAAAACAAACTGAGCAGCATCATCTTAACGGTCTAATGCAAAACTACCACATCTTCCAATGATAATATACTAACTCTGTTCTGTAGGAGCTAGTCAGTAAAACCTGAGCTGCACTCAATAATGTACATAGTTCCAAAAAAATTTTTTACTCAAGGAATATGGTGACATATGAATGTCAAAGTATATTCAATACAAGAGCAGCGTGTTTATGGGTTTTGGTATGAAAAATCATCAGCGCCAAGATCCACCATATCAGTCGAGGCACAATGAATGATATTTTCCTTCAATTGAACATAGCTACTACTTCTACTGCTACTACTATGTAGATGACATTGCAGTAGGTTCAAGGTGGGCAAAAGTAATGTGATAATGTGAATGTACCATAAGTGTCTTTGTATTTTGACATTTATGTTGCAGACAGATAGAGAATTTGTTGACAGTAAGCAATGGAGCGTTACAAACCTGAAGAACGGGTTATCATTTTTACTGCTTATTTGGCCAATTTTAACGTATTCTTAGTTGTTCTGCACCATGTGGGTGAACAATTGAGTGGGTAACGGCCCGTATTGCTCATTCGACAGGGAATATCACAGCTGTGTTCACTGTTTAATGTTGGCCACCACACCATTTTCGAGTAGCCCACCTTTTCTTGCAAGCTCACCCGTTTGTTCATTTCCTTTAATACCGCAGTGTGCTGGCATCTAGTACAGTCTTAACCGGATCTGACCACACAGTGGCTTGAGCACTGTGCAACAGCCCATGGCTGAATCAGAGTTGATGTTGGTTAATTCCATCTATCGATGTAGATAGCAATATCTCTTTCGCATACCGATCTCATCTGCACTAGCTTAGCCGCCCTGCCGACAGCAAGAACTTGTAATTGGAAGAAGGCTGTTCCTTCCTCTGTTTTCAAGCCTTACACATGGCTATTTCATTTGACCTGATTGTTGAATTTTCTTCTCAGTCCTCCCTCTTCAGTTAAATTATATCATACGGGATGTCGAAGTCGACCAAGGAAGTAATTTCATCCGTTAGAATTGGATTGCTGGCAGTAGCTCCGCTAGGACCGTACCGTATCCGAAACTACTGCTTTTAAAAGAGCACAGATTAGTGATTTGTATCGCACTATTGCCAGCAAGTTTTTTGATCTGTAAATCAAGCAGTATTAGGTGCAGAAAGATGTCCAATTCCGTATGCGCCGTATGTAAATATGGGTCTTACCACCACCGTATTCAGTCAGTAAATTTTTGCTTCTGTTCTTTTGCAGATGTAAAGAGGATTAGATTAGCTAACCTAACCTAAGTACGGGTACTTATGGTTAGAAATAGAATGAATTGGAGCGCGTATAGTGCTTCTCTTAGATCTTCTCTACTTAAGACAACCATCTGAGGAAATTTTGTTCCAGGAAAGTATTAGAAACTATTTATTTTGGGCTCGTGCAATCCAAGTTCGAATGTGGTTTAGTCTGTTGGGAAGGAAAACATAAAAATAAAATCCAACTTTTGAATTTATCAACAAGCCTTGAAAGAGGCGTGTTAACAGTTTCTTGCTTTTTACAATCTCAAAAACTCTTCCGCTCAAACATTTGTACTTTTACAAAGTCCTTAAGATATTTTTTTGTTAAAGAAATGGCTATTCCGTCAACAGTAACTTCATCGTTCAACACTAGTCAATTTTTTCACTTTTACACTTACCTTGCTTAACGTAAGAAGAATCAGAAATCCAATTCATTTTTGAAGAGAGTTGGCATTTTAATTTGTTTTTATTGAAATAAACAATTTAGTAAGTTTTGCACTCTGCAGGACTTCCCATTTGAGCGTTTCCAGGTAGGTTTTAATGGGTTTGGAAACGTGAGGCCGAGCATTGCCATGTTGTAGAATCATTTTTTCGTGCCTCTGCTCGTATTGTGGCTATTTTTTGTGCACTTTTCAACTCAAGTCGATACCATTCCCCAGTGATGGTTGCGTTGGGTTTCAATAGTTCATAATAAATAAGTCCGAACTGATCCCACCAAATACACAGCATAAATTTCGCAGCGTGAATATTAGGTCAAGCCGACGACGTAAAAGCTTTCTTTCTTCTCTATGAGTTGCCTTAATGAATCCATTTTTCATCACCCATCACGATGCGATGAATAAAACCCTTTCTTTTTTGCTGCTGGAGCAATTGTTCATAGGCGAAAAAAACGACGCACATCGTCCCTTGGCTTCAAATCATAAGGCCCAAGTTCCTTGTTTTTGAACCATTCCCAACTGCAATCATTTGATAATGGCTTGGCGGGTAACTCATAATGCTGGAGCAAGCTCTTTTTGCATTTGACACACCGACCAATGCCTCCAATTCAGCTTCTTCGAATGGTTTTGGCCTTCCTTCACGCGAACAGTCATCGACATCGAAATCATCGTCTTTGAAGCGACGGAACCAATCACAGCAATTTGTATTTCTTAGAGCAGCTCTCGTTGCGCTTCAGCCGCCGTTTTTTCGAATGAAAGAAGAAAATCATCACTTCCCGCAAAATGATGATCATTTAGCACAAAATCAGACATTTTCTTACAATCAAAAGTATATGGTGCCAAGAAAAATCACTAATGTGTCATATGGATATTGGATATGACATAATCGACCAGCACATACTACTGGAGCCATCTATTGACAGAACTGAGTTGCGCACTTATATTTAACCTCTCCCAGTTTGTTTGTTGACACCCACTCATTTGCCATAATCATGTCAAGAAGATGGCAAAACAAACGCATATACCAAAATTTCTTTCTTTGTAAAATTTTATGTCTAGCAGTAATGTTATCCTTCAAGTCCATGCCTCCCATGTTATGGTTGTATTTGGCCATCACAAATCGTTCAGTCAGTGGACTTCGTTTATTTTATCATATCGTTGAACATTGGGTTCTTACCTGCAAAATTTGACGGCAATAAAACAATTTTGTTGTTGAAATCGGAATCCTTTCAAGACTATGAATTCCTCTCCTACTCAAAAATTCTATAAGCGGCAAGGAGGTATAATAGTTGTCAAAGTAAAGCCTGTAATTGTAATTGTTTGGTACTTTCCTCGCTTAACGCACAACTACAATTGTGGCTCGCTTTCGCATATAATATTTTCTTTACCACTGTAAATCTCGAACCTGTAGCCAAAACCACTAATCTCGCAAAATATAAATAGGTTGAAGCCCCGATTGTGAGGTTTAGCCGGCTTGTATTGTTTAAGAATACTTCTACCCTTGCTTAAGCACATCTGCTCATCTACAGTCATTTTTGAGAAGCGTTCATTGAGCCTTCCAATTTGTGGTCTTACTATATAAATCCTATCACTTCTGGGCTGGGTGTAAGGCAACATTTTGGGATTGTCATTGAAATGCAAGTTTTGTCTTTTTTATTTATTTTGTCTTTAATTATCGATTTTCCCATTTTATCGGACCAATAACTTCTAACATTCAAAATCGGTATGTGTATAAAACTACTCCAACAAATTGACGAATATCGATACTTTTAGCATTTGACGGTTTGCTTGGGTCTGTTTGTACGCGGGCTTGATCGCGCATAAGATCAACAATTTTTCAGTGAAAAAATAAGAAAAAAAAACTGGTAGTGCGTTTGGAAGATCCTCGTTGCCTAAAAAATTAAGCTGATCTAAATTTGGCTCAAGGTTTTATTTCTTCCATATAACATTAGGTTTCGCTGGCTTCGTTTCTGCAGCTCTTGAAATTCCTCGAGAAGTAGACGGCTGAGGTGGAAGAGATGTGGCAGTAGGCTGAGTAGTTTCTGGTGGTGGTGGATTGTCCGATTCGTTCCCTAGTGAGCTTTTTACGTGGGAGACAGTAGTATTTATCGAATGAACTGATTATTTCATGTTGGCATTGTTACAGATGTGCAACAATACGGCTTTTGCTTTCCACGGCCTTTCTATGCTCAAAAACAAAACAAAAACTCAAATTTCCCGCAGAATATAAACTTACATTAAAAACGTAACAAATTTGATGACAAACGTGGACTTTATGCAATATTTCAAATTTGACTGATGATAACAAAGAGCAAATATCAAATAGTGAACTTGAGAAAGGATCATGCTTAGAAGAGGTACGATTATGTAACGTTCTTGCATCATTGCTCTGTCTCTATGGACCTCTAAAACCATCATGAAGACATAACTATCCGATTGCTTAAGTGGATTTTTGAAACCGGTGGATATCCACTAGTCAACGAAAAAATTGTTATCACCGTCATCAGTGTCCATTACAAAGAGAATTAGGGGTGCAATGCAATGCATATGCCTTGAAGGATACGACCTTATAAATAAATACAAATGCTGCCATAGCTAATCCTGACATACGGCCTAGGTCATATAGTAAGACGTTTCCCTGATTCTAACTAATTTTGCGGCATGACATGATATGGGCGGTTAAGAATGACACATCATGGATACTTAAATCTGTGTGATTTAGTGAAGAAGAAGTAGGGATCTTAAGCTAAGAAGCATGAGGTTTTTAAAATTCGTCATTAAACCTTAATTGCCTCAATGTCTCATGAAAAAATGTCCCGGCATCTTTTAAGCCAAATTTCCTTCTAGTTTCTGAGGATATGACAGTTCTTGGACCAGTAAATTTGTATTGGCAATGCATATTTTCAACTGAGCTTTCTGCCAGCCTCCGCTTTAGCTCCCATTTCGTGGCCCTCTCTTTCTTTGAAAAGTATGCCGAGACCAGATGCTTGTGTTTAGAAGAACAGAAGACCAGAGACTTTACATATCCCCAGAGAAAATGGTCCAAAGGTGTGATATCGCACGATCTAGGCGGCCCATTTACCGTAGCATAACGTTAAATTAAGTGCTCACCAAAATGATTTCTCAACAAGTCCATTGTTTCACGCGATGTATGACTCGTAGCGCCGACATGTTGAAACCAAAGTTTACCGAGACCATGTGCTTGAATTTAAGGAAGCACATAGTCCATTAACATGACGCGATAACGGTTACCATTGAAGGTAACTTTCTGATTTGCCTCATTTTTGAAGAAATATGGTCCAATGATTCCACTAGCCCATAAACCACACCATACCGTTGTTTTAAACGGATGTAATGGTAGCTCTTGGTACTCTTCGGGTTCCTCATCAGCCCAAATACGGCAATTTTGTTTATTAATGTATCCATTGAGCCAGAAATGGGCTTTATCAATTTCACGATAAAACACTGGATTTTCATTGAGTTTTTCCAGAGCCCATTCACTGAAAATATGACGCAAATTCAAGTCGTCTGGCCTCAATTCTTGCACAAATTGAATTTTGTACGCTCACGTAAAGTACGCTTAGTTGTCGAATACGCCAAGCCAAGCTGCTGAGAACGACGATGAATCGATTCGTCACGATTTTCGCGTACACTCTCAGCTACAGCTCCTATAATCTCTTCACTTCGTGTTGGATGTGGTCTTACCGGTAGGGTATCAATCACTCATGTAAACTAGGACTCAAATTTGCGAGTGGTATTGGCAATAGTTTTTTCAGTAGGTCGATTTTGCGCACCGTAAGTTCCTCGAATCGTACGAAAAACATTTCTCACATGACGCTGATTTTCGTAATACAGCTAAAAATTTTGGAGACGCTGTTGTGGTGTGAGTCTTTCCTTGACGACTTGAGAAACGATACTGAACAAAAATGACAAAGCAGTTTGATAGGAAACACGCGTGATCTGTTCAATCAATTTCAATCAAGTACATATTGGCCATTATTATCTATGACCTTTTGCCATTTTCCGGGTAATTTCATAATTTCATCGATGTAGAAATTCTGTGGTTTATCAGCGAAAAACTTGGCCTAGTGATTTGCAGCAGCTCTTCGGTCCGCCAATTTTTTACCATGAAGAGAGTTTTGCAAAGACCGATACAAATGGTAATCAGAGGGTGAATGCATCAAAACTTCCCAACCAAGCTCCGTCAATTTGTACCGGGTCATCAAAGATGTGTGTGGCCTAGCATTGTCATGATGGAAGACAACTTCCTTTCTGTTGGGCAATTCTGGTCGCTTTTTTTTGATAGCTTCATTCAAACGGTCGAGTTGTGCACAATATAAGATTGACCGAAGACCGTTTCGCCACGTTCTAACAACTTCCTTCAAATTCCACCAAACACTCAACAGAACCTTGTTTGCCCTCAATCCAGTTGAAGTCGTTTGTGGTCGCCTGCCTTTGACCATGATCGCTTGCGTTGGATATTCTCGTATTTAATCCATTTTTCATCGCCCGTAATGAATCACTTTAAAAATGGTTCCATTTCGTTACGTTTGAGCAGCGTTGCGCTGATGGTTATTCGGTCAATTAAATTACCTTGCGTTAATTCATGTGACACCCAAATATCGTGCTTCTTTGAGTAGCCTGCTCATTTTAGATGATTCCAAACTGTCATACGGTTGATGTTTATTGCCTTTGCTATCTCCAGACAGCATCCATGCCGGTCTTGCTCCATCAGTTGCAAAATTTCATCGACTTTTTCAGTGATAGGCCGACCAGTTAAAGATGCATCTTTTACATCGAAATCGAACAAACCACTCCTGGGTCCGGCGTTAACTCAAACCATTCTCACCGTAATTTGCACAAATTTTTGGCATGTTTTTGCAGCGTTTTTCCCTTTTTTATAGTAAAAAAGCATTACATAGCGTATTTTCTCAGATATTTCACTTTTATCCAGATCAGTATAACTATTTAACCTTTCAAACACGTGTTCGATTGACACAATCAGATTAGTGTTTCCAGATAAATGGACACCAACATCATCTTGTGACAATAAACCGCGAAGACTTTTTATATGACCCAATAACTTTATATTTCGGAAAGACGGTCACATATTTGAAACATTTTTTGAATCTATTATGGGGGCTCGTTTTTATTAATACTACGCAGTTTATCAACTTATATTTATTTGGTTAGGTGTGTGGAATGAAATAATCTAACTGAAGTTCACGGAAGTAATAAGTAATCAGCTTACACCTTTTCAGGCACTGTTGACCTAAGAAAGCTGTTCGAAAATATGTTTTTTTTTTAATGTTAACATCTTTTTGATGTTTTCCTAGAACTTTTTGCGATTCTTTACTGACTTATGTGTAAGTTTGTAGGTTTCTTTAATTTCTTACAACTATGGTGTTTATTTGTTTGATTAGGGTTTTTATTGATTATTGTTTGTAGTAGTTAATTTTTCTGTATTTAATTCTGCCAATTTTCTTCGTTTTAAATTGGTTGGAATAGAAAATAAATTCAATAAGAAGTCGGAATATAAAAAAATCCGGTTATTTGAAACACCATCGCCTGCAACAAAGTAGACTTCTACAAATACACCACATAACTTCGATAAAACTGTTATTTTGGCGCGGTCTTTTTCTTTTATTTGTCTTGTATTTCGTTCTACATTACGATGCTTATGTTTGATCCAAATTTTAGCCTTAAATTAAGGTTTTTGGTTACAAAATACGGCGGGGTTATCGTGCTAGTTAACCACCTCACAGAACTAAATCTAAAGTATTGTATTGACTTTTTTATTAACTAAAAAATTACATATCGCCTAGTACATATATCAAAAGAATCAAAGGATAGAAGTAAAGGGGTCCTGTGAACCACTTCTCATTTGGAACTCTTCAATGCGGTGCTCACTTTTGGCCAAATCTTGCCCCAGGTGAATTTGCGAAAAATGGTTTTGATTAATGCACGAACTCTTGAGTTTCCGACACGTGAGCGAGTCTCATATGACAATCTGCATGAAGGCTAAATTCGCTAACATACGAGGTGTGATCAAAACGTAAGGTGACTTTATCGAAGCACTTCTCATAAGCACTTCCTCAATCGTTGTAAATCTCCGTCCTTTTATAGGTCTCTTCAAGTAAATATGGTGACTGAGGCATGACTGTCGTGTTGTTTTTGGCCAAAAAATCTGTCACAAGAAACGATGAATGAGGAAGTGCATTACCGTGATCCAAAAGCCATGAATTATTTTTTCACAATTCCGGGTGTTTTTTCGTATTTCTTCTTTCAAGCCGGTAGTAGTTCCTATTAACCGTACGACCTTGATGTAAAAACTCCTGATGCACGACGCTTCAGCAATCGAAAAAAACAGTGATCAAAACTTTGACACTTGATCGAACTTGGCGTGCTTTTTTCGGTATTGGCTCTCGTTTGTGCTTCCACTGGAATGATTGGTTATAACCATATACCCATGATTCGTCACCAGTTATGACCCTTTTAAGCAAGCCAAGATCATCATTGACGGCATTCAAGAGCTTCTGAGCGATACTCATGCGACGGTTCTTCTGATCAAAATTAAGAAATTTCGGAACAAACTTCGCTGACACACGTCTCATGTCCAAAACTCCGAAAAAATTGCATGACACGAGTCGATATGCCAACATTCTTAGCAATTTCTCTTATGGTAATTTGACGATTTTTCAAAACAATTTTCTTCACAGCTTCGACGCTATCATTTGTTTTTGCTGGGGAGTCGAGAGCGACGTTCGATTGGTATCTTCTCGGCCATCTTGGAAGAGCCTTGTCTCACTTATAAATATATTTTTACTTAGAGCAGACTCACCGTATGCTACTGTCAACATTTCAAGTGTTTTAGAGCACTTGATTCCTATTGCTAGTACACGGTTTCCTCATCTCAATATACACAAGGGGAACAAGCGATCTCCAGATCGTTAAACGCGTAATCAAATTGTTCGCGATCCTTCAGGGCAGCTCAGATTGACTCGGATCACTGATTTGTTGCAGCCAGGGTATGACCGAGATTCTCCTAAGCGCCACAACGAAGAAGAACTGCTGCAAGAGACTGCCAAAAACTATGCCGAACGTACCATATATCCTGAAATCTCTCAACAGCTTTTATGCCGCCAGCATCAAGTACCGAAAACCAGTTACAACGATGCTAACTTATCGTTGGAAATGCTGGAATTGATGTACTAGGGTTCAACCAGCCTTTACCAAAAAATCTTAAGAACACATGCAGCTAAACAAAAACCGTATAGAAACCTGTATAGATGAAGATGGAAACCTTGCAGTAGAGTCACAGTTGGTTCTGAGATTTTAGGGAAATTATTGTATTTTGGCAATATGTATAACGGCTACGAAGCCCAACATCCCGCCATCCGTCAGAATAGACCATTCAGCTTAGAAGATGATAACCGAAACTTCCGTCCACCTAAGTAACACAATGTCAGCGTAGCAATATCTAAGCTGCTGGACTTGACAGTTTACCGGCCGGAGTATTCAAGCTGCTGGAAGTGTGTAAATTATGAAAAAGAATAAATAAAACAACAGGTTTCACGGAGAACTTATTTATTTTTTTTGGTCTTCACCACGTCCCCACTTTGTGGCTTACCAGAAACTTTTACCCACGCTCAATAGGAAGATCAAATAAGCATCAAAGGGTGCGCTTAATTAGGTTTGCATTAAACTTTTCTTTGCGTGTCCGTACCGTATTATTTTTGTTGTCTTCATACATAACTTGTATGCTTGATGTATGGAATTACAGCATCATTTGCCCGATATTCGAAAAATGAGATAACCTAAACTGGCCCCTATGCTTGCCTTTTCAAATTGGGAAAATCCACAATCACGACCAAATTTTCAAGCTCAGATTCTAGGAAAAAATTCAATATTTTGAGTCAGCATTTATAGATACGAGCTGTATAGTGCCATATTTAGTTTTGTCATCCGTGCCAAAATCGGAGTACGCAATTTGAGGCAGTTAGTTTAGGATCGGACTTTCTGGAGAATCTTGTAAGCTGTGGTCCAGGTTCACCCCGAACTTTAGCGCCACGTAAGTATAGTAAGTAAGCAAGACCGCAAGTATGGTATTTGGACAGTCCAGTGATATTCTATTGCTCCTTTCACAAAACATCTGCTTTTTTCATTAAAAAAAAAAGAAAATCTATAAAATATTTCGATTAAGGCCGATAATATTCATAGATACGAGTACGTACTCGCACACAAATCAGTCAGATGTCATCGTATTGCAATGGTTTTAATACATGTACACATGTTCGTTTATTATTTATTTTTATTGCAAATCAATTCACTGAATCATTTTTATTGATTTTTAATTGATTGAAAGGGAGTATCACTACTGTCAGTACCATCACCATTTGCGACCATTTTCAACTTGCACAACATGATGCAGGCGACTTTTTAATCGACGTTCATCGACTCAAAAAGCAAAGTTACCAGCAACAGAGCCCACTTTCAAGCAATTACTGTTCCGAATGCATTATGAAATCAGTGAAAACGAATACAGGCAAATTGTAGATATATTGTATTTAAATACATTCCGATTCAATCGAACGTCATCGATTACCTACCCCAAGAGGAACAGCGTCGACAATCTGGCGTGGTACTTTAATTCGCATGGACGTTGCCCTTCAATTGAATATTGTACTTGATGCTTGATGCGCTGCTCACTTTGAAAACCCATTGTCAGTTGGGATGGGAATCGTAATGACATGATACGTAACCAATAGCTGACGCATTCAGAGTCAAACATCGAACTTCTGCAAATACGAGTGCATACGATTGCTGTCAGTGACAGTTCTCATCAAATTGAAACAAATCACGTGCCAAACGTGAGCGCTACTTCAGTTGTCGGTAAATGTATTGCCTGAAGTTGTACATTACCTAGTTGTTTGCATTATAAATCACTTACTTGACGCAGCGAGGAAGAATCTGTAACTCTATGACGGCAATAAAACTGAAGTCAAACGTTAATGAAAGGAACAATAAATATACATAGTATGTATATCTTAAATTTGTTTCATATATCTTTGTCACACTGGTTGATGTCCCATAGGATTGTATTGCAATTTTGATGGCGGTGTGACCAGCCCGTATATCGCAAACATAAATACATTCATATTTCTTAAAACAAAATATACAACAAAACTAAACAAATTGGTGAACACTGCATTCCTAGATTGAGTGGCACGCTTATGTACGTACATATGTATCTATAAGAAATAGCGTGACTAATGACAAAATGCGTGACATCAATTAAAGCTGACTGAAAGGCAGACTTCCGTCGAGACCTCTCGTAGCTCCTTTATTGTAGGCGCCTTCAAATCATTTGATACGATCGATCATGAAAGATGTGTTTACATTGTCACACGATCGGATAATATAAAGCATCACAACATGTGATGTGATGTAGATGTATGTATGTATCCTAATGTATATTTTACACGAGAATGTGAAGGTCGTAGAGTATAGATTTTTTTTTTTTATTTTAGTGCTACTACCCTCTAGTCATTGGGCACTTAGAGTCGGTCTCAAACTCATGGTGATTTTAATTAATATGCTTCGCGCTGTTTTAATTTGGTTCAACACGTGATGATTTGTATCGATGAGGAGGCAAGCAACTCTAAATTTGGGTCTAGAAGTGCCATAAAACAAAAACATATTAATGAACTCTGATGAAGGGCAGAGTCTAATAAGAGCATCGCAGCACATTTCGTCGTTCGGATGATCGCGGATTGCTTTAATATTTCATTTTCGATAAAATGAAAAATGACACATGAAAGCTGTTAATCTTACCGTATTGGCTTTTGTTTTGAAAACTACAATTTACTTATGTACAATAGTACCGTAAGTAAGTAAGTAAGTAATTGTTTTCTTCTGAACATATGTTCAAATTAAATATTTGCTTTTTATGTCACTCATAAATAAAGTTTGTGCACTTTTATTTACTATGACTACTTCAAGCTCAATGAACAGCACAATCTGATGTATGATTACAATCATGTTGCATTTACTATTAGCTAGAAAACGAGTGATTTTATTTAGTAAATACCACCTTTATCAAAAAGCTCTTCAGAAAATGAAAAGTACAAGTTTATTCATCTAAATATATATTGTCCCCTTCAAAGTAATCCCCATCGACTGCAACGCACAATCCTCGAAACATTTTTTATATTCGGTTTTCGGTATGTCGATCAGTGCTCCTGCGATTTTTCCATTACTTCCTCTCGGCTGCTGAAACGCGTTCCCCGTAGTGGTTTTTTAAGTCGATTGAACAGAAAAAAGTCACAGGGAGCCAAATCATGTGAATGTACCGATGGCTATTGGATGGTACTGTAACATTTTTCGTCAAAAAATTACGAATAATGATGGCACTGTGCGACGGTGCGTTATCATGGTGTAAGATACAACTAAAGCCGACGTGGTTTTTTGGTCTCAGCTCATAAAACAACGTCTCGTCTTTCGTAATGAACCTTTTGATGAATGTGGAATCGGATTCAGCCTCGCAAATCATCTCTTTTGCGACGTCAAGACGGTCTCTTTTTTGAATGAAATTCAGGTCTTTTGGCACCAACTTTGCTGCTACACGACGGAAACCCAGATCATCCACCAAAATGTGTTGAACGGATCCATAGGCAATGTTCAAGTCCTCCGCTATATCTCTGATGGTTAATTTGCGGTTATTGACCAATATTTCTTTTACTTCATCAATGTTTTCGTCGGTTTTCGATGTCGATGGTCTGGCACAGTGTTCATCATCTTCGATTGACTCACGACCACTTTTGAACCGCTCGTGCCACTGGTAAAAGACCGTTTTCTTTAGAGAATCATTGCCGAAACACTTTTCCAACATTTCCAACGTTCGTGCACCATTTCATCCGTTTTTTACGCAAAATTTAATACAAACTTGTTGCAAATTTAAATCCATTTCTAAAATTGTAAAAAAATCCCCAACACACAGTGAGTGAGATGTACTCTTGGCTACGTAACTTTTGCAAATGTCAAGCTATGACGCTAAGATTTAGACTGAATATCAACAACAGATATATCCACTTAATAAAAATAAACAGAACTCAAATCGGATCAATGAGATCGCCACACGGTGACGCCACCGGGAACTTTTTGATCAAGGTGGTATATTTGGTATACATGCCAACTTATTTTAGATTTTAATGGATATTTTTGACGCTGTTGACCAAGTTCGAGTGTTTTATTCTCCGAATTGTATTGAAAGAAATAAATTAAAAATTCTTTTGACAGTAATTTTTAGATCCAAGTTTATATGTCTTGTGAATAGGAATATCAGTACTATTAACGCATTGACAGAACTTGTCAGATATGGTTCAAAGAGGATTTTTTTTTCTTGGAAGAACAAGTTGATGTCTTCACTTCATCAATCTGGATGGAAGCCATAAGGTTGTCAATATCGGCAGTCTCCTTGTCGTCATATTTTTCCTAAACTTAGCTATCAATCTTTTTTCTTATTCTGTCTTTGAAGGTCTCTTTTTTTGATTTGTCGTGAAACTCGCACATGTAGTTTTAGCCTGGTTCGCCTTTTTCGTCTACGAAATCTAGGGTTCAACTTAGCCTACTGCTTTCTATACAACATCTACCAATATAAACATAAACTAAATCAAATAAACAACCAAATACAACTGTCTAGTGAATAAACTTACTTTACTTTGGGTTACGCAACAGCCCGAGATGAAACTAAGCCCCAACCAACAGATCTGTCAATTTAGCCTCTAGCGACCTACATCAAATTGGTTGAGGTGGAGGTTACTTGAGTGCGCCACCTAAGGCAATGCTCTTTTTGACTATGTTGTCTCTTCTGTTCAGGTCGAGTTCGTAGAATAGCTTATATAGGGTGATTCATCGTGAGGTTTGATTTATAATGTAAACTAAAACACCTAAATTTGAAAGTGAACTTATTATCGGTTAAAAGAATAATTCATGGCATTTACTTTTTGAAAATGTTTTCAGGTAAATGTTGGCCAAGACTACGTCTGAGGTGGTCCATTTGGAAGGTCCAATTTTGGGCGACTTGTTCGAGCATAGCGACTGGTATCTCGCGGATAAAATGAGTAATGTTGGCTTCCAAAGAGTCAATCGTAGCTGGCTTATTCCTGAAGACCTGAGACTTTACATATCCCCAGATAAAATAGTCCAAAGTTGTGATATCGCACGATCAAGGCGGCCAATTTGCAAGTCCATTGTTTCACGCGCTGTATGACCCGTAGCGCCATTTTGTTGAAACCAGATACCATGTGCTTGAATTTCAGGAAGCACAAAGTACGTTAACATGGCGTGATAACGGTTACCATTGACGGCAACATTCACATTTTTCTCATTTTTGAAGAAATGTGGACCAATGATTCCACCAGCCCATAAACCACACCATACCGTTGTTTTTAATAGATGTAATGGTAGCTTCATTTTGCTCATCAGCCCAAATACGGCAATTTTGTTAATTAACGTATCCATTGAGCCAGAAATGGGCTTCATCACTTACCAAAATTTTACCATAAAACACCGAATTTTCATTGAGTTTTTCCACAGCCCATTCAGAGAAAATGTGACGCAAATTCAAGTCGGCTGGCTTCAATTCTTGCACAAGTTGAATTTTGTACGCTTTTAGGCCAAGATCCTCACGTAAAATATGAAAAGTTGTCGAATACGCCAAGCTAAGCTGCTGAAAATGACGACAAATCGATTCGTCACGGTCTACGAGCACACTCTCAGCTACAGCTGCTGTAATTTCTTCACTACGTGCTGAATGTGGTCTAATCGGTCGAGTATCATAGACTAATGTAAACTGGAACTCCAATTTGCGAATGGTATTGGCAATAGTGGTTTCAATCGGTCGAATATGCGCACCGACTTTCCCCGAATCGCACGAAAAACTTTTCTCACAGAACGCTGATTTTCGTAATATAGCTGAACAATTTGGAGACGCTATTGTGATGTGGGTCTTTCCACGATCACTTGCCAAACGATACTGAACAAAAATGAAAAAGCAGTTTGGTGGAAGTCATGCGTTATCTGTCAAAAAAGCCTATTGAAAAACAAACCTCACTATGAATCACTTCTTATATTATGCACTTTAACTTGGCTGAGGCGGAGGTCACTTAAATGCTCCAGCTAAGGCAAGGTCTTTCTTAACCTTGTTGTTTCTCAGGAATGGACGAAAATAAATTCTGGGTAGGAATATTGGTGTTCAACATGTCGAAGCCAAAAAATTTAACGAAATCTGGCTCTTCAGCCCAGGTCAAATTCGTTGAATATCACTGGGCTGTTAAATATTTTCCAAATTCCGTTTATCGAAAATCCAGGGGCACTTTCGCTCTCTTCAGAAAAGTTCATGCTTCCGTTCTATACAGTAGGAAGCTTTTCTAACGGAGAACGACTTTAGTATTGCTGAAAACAAACCGAAAAACTTTGAATTTAAAATGTTACCAGCATATGAAACTCATTTAGAGGGGAAGGCAACTGGAGTTAGTTATTTGGGGTACAAGAAAGATTTTTTAAATTTAAAGTGCGAACTTATTCCTTCAAATGGGAGTTACTATCTGAACCTAGAAGTGGAAAAAAATAAGCTACGCATTATTCCAAGATATTGGGTATGTAATTTAATTCGTGCGGTTTTTTTTTCAAAATTTGAGCGTTTATTTAAGAAAAACATGTACAGTAGTATTATTCAAAGTATTACACATCTGAAGCTATGACTTCTTCCCATCTTTCTGGCAATTTGTGGATCCCATCCCAAAAGAACTGCGCCGACTCGGCTGCCAAGAATGAATCAAGCCAATTTTTGATATTCTGCTCTGATGTGAACCGTATTTCAGTGAGGGCGTTCTGCATCGACCGGAACAAATAGTAGTCAGAAGGGGCAAGGTCTGGGATATAGGGCGGGTGGGGTAAGACTTCCTATCCACCGTTTTCCAAATAGTTCTTAACCGGAATAGCAACGTGGGGCCGAACATTGTCATGATGGAAAATTATTGCCTCGCGTCTGGTCGCATATTCCGGGCGTTTTTCGGCTACTGCTCTCTTCAAACGGATTAATTGTGTTCGGTAGCGTTGTCCATTGATTGTTTCACCCTGTTTTAGCAGCTCATAATACAGCACACCCATCTGATCCCACCAAATACAGAGCATTACCCTCGCGCCATGGATATTCGGCTTTGCCGTTGATTTGGCTGGTTGGCAGGGTTTTACATAAGATTCTTTACGCGTATATGAGTGTACCATCATGTAGTATAACCTCTTTTAGCAAATTTGTCAAAATTTGGTGAAAATCTGACGCTTAGTTTGGTTTTGACACCCGTTTCAAACATCGTATTGTGTTTTTTGCGACCATGAAAAAAGATCCGATTCTTGTTTTTGAGTGGCAAAACCTACGAGGAAATCAAGCCCATTCTCGATGGGCATGAAATCCATTCACCATCCTGTACAACCGTTTATCATTGGTTAGCAAAGTTTCGCCGTCGCCTCACGTCGGTTTTTGATGAACCGCGTCCAAGTGTCTCATTTTTTACCACAGAGGAAACCATGCACAAATTCCATGATCCCGTATTAGAGGACTGCCTATAAAAAATTCGCGAGTTGGTTGAAGTAGTCATATCCTGCACGAAATTTTGGGCATGAGAAAGCTGTCCGCTGTTTTCCTACACCGGAGAATAAGCGCAATCGTAAGACCACTTCAGAGACATGCTTTATCAAAATTTGAAGAAGTTTCTGCGTCGATTTGTGATCTTCGATGAGACATAGATTTATTGGTATCAGCCTGAGACAAAAAAAAAAAACATCGAAACAGAGGGTTTTACTCGGTGAACGTATTCCAAAAAAGACGAAGATCGTGTCTTCGGCCACAAGGATGATGGCCATCGTTTTTTGGAACGCGCGAGGTGTGATCCACGTTGACTACTTAGAAAAGGAAAAAACAATCACAGGAGCATACCGATTTAACGCCGATTTGAATAAAAAACGGCCACATTTGGAGAAGAAAAGAATTCTCTTTCACCAGGATAACGCACCGGCTCACATCTCCGCATTCGCCACAGCCAAATTGGTCAAAATGCACTACGAATTCCTCTCCCATCCTTAAAGGTTCGCTTTCCGGAAAGAAGTACGGGTCGAATGAGGAAGTCATCATCGCCGTGAAGGAGTACCGTTTTCTATTCCAACATACATTTTGTCATTTCTAATTCTGTATGTATTTTGATATTAACTCTCGTATCCATAAAACGAAAACCGTATCATTGCTACATCCCTAAATAGAATTCGCAATTCATAAAGCAATACCTTATTTTACTTATGTTACACAGAAAACAAAATATATAAACTTGTCACGGAGTGTTATTTGTTTCTTAAGATAAAGTACAATCAAAACATTTATGAATGGAACTCGACTTCGTTCATATGGCCATCGCGGGCACGTTTGCAGCGGTCGATTCATTGGACCCAATTTTCAACGACTCGGCCACACATTTCTATTTCGCTATTTCGCGTTCAGTGTTGGCTCTGAGCTCTTCCAACGTCGTCGCCGTGTTAGCATAAACCAATAACTTAACGTAGCCCCACACAAAATAGTCAAGCGGCGTTAAATCGCACGAACGAGGCGTCCAATCAACTGGCCCATGTCTTGAGATAACACGCTCACTCTTCAATAAATCGATTGTTGCGTGTGCTATGTGGCTTGTGGCTCCATCCTGTTGAAACCACATGCCGTCCAAGTCTATATCTACTAATTTGGGCCAAAAATAATCTGTGATCATGGTGCGATAATGCTGACCATTCACAGTAACGTGACGATCGTTATCGTCGACGAAAAGATATGGCCCAATAACGCCGCCGGCATGCAAACCGCACCAAACAGTAATTTTTGGTGGATGAAGTGGCGATTCATGAAGCACGGTTTTCAGCCGACCAATGACGCATATTTTGCTTATTGACGAACCCATTGAGCCAAAAATGATCTTCGTCATTGAAGATGATTTTGCAACTCCGAATATCTGTAGAAAATTTTTATAATTTGCAGACGTTGCTCGTTAGTGTACCATGAAATGTTAAGTTTACTGAATAAATTGACAGTGACAGTTTGATGATTAGTGAAAGGGTGCGTTCACAAATTAAATTCAAAGTTGTCAAGTCCCTATTGGAAAACCCTATGACATATATACAATTTTTATCTGAGTTGACAAAACAATGCTTGCCATATACTTAAAAATTATTTCATGTGAATTTTGACCAGAACTACGTTTTAAGTGGTCCATACGTAGAGTCTAATTTTGAACCATCTTTTCGAGTGTATGGGCTGGTATCTCACTAAGAACACTTGTAGTGTTTCCTTCCAAGGCTGCAATCGATGCTGGTCGGCATAAACGAGTGATTTGACTTATCCCGGGAGATAAATTGAACATTTCTCAATTGGTCCATTGACGTCTGCTGTGTGGCATGTAGCGCCGTCTTGCTGGAACTCTAGGGTGATTCATCGTGAGGATTGATTTTTAAGGTGTTTTTTTTTTACAAATCACGCATGATTCCTATCAAACTGCTTTATTATTTTTGTTCTGTATCGTTTGACAAATCATCGTGGAAAGACTCACATCACAATAGCGTCTCCAAATTGTTCAGCTGTATTACGAAATTGAGCGTTCTGTAAGAAATCTTTTTCTGAGATGTACGCGTAGACCGTGGCGAATCGATTCGTCGTCGTTTTCAGCAGCTTGGCTTGTGTAATCAACAAATTGGCGTATTTTACGTGAGGATCTCGGCCTAAAAGCGTATAAAATTTAACTTGTGCAAGAATTGAAGCCAAGCGACTTCAATTTGTCTCATATTTTCAGTGAATGGGCTTTGGAAAAACTCAATGAAAGGCCGGTGTTTTATCGTGAAATTTTGTTCAGTGACGAAGCCTATTTCTTTCTCAATAAATACGTTAATAAACAAAATTGACGAATTTGGGCTGATGAGCAACCAAAAGTGTACCAAAAGCTACCATTACATCCATTTAAAACAACGGTATGGTTTGGTTTATGGGCTGGTGGAAACATTGGTCCATATTTGTTCTAAAATGAGGCAAATTAGAATGTTATCGTCAATGGTAACCATTATCGCACCATGTTAACCGACTATGTGCTTCCTAAAATTCAAGCACATAGACTCGGTGAGCTCTGGTTTCAACAAGTCGGCACTACGAGCCATACAGTACGTGAAACAATGGACTTGTAGAGAAATATTTTGGTGGGCACTTAATTTCAAGTTTTATTACGGTAAATTAGCCGCCTAGATCATTCGATATCACAGCTTTGGATCATTATCCCTGGGGATATGTTAAGTCTCAGGTCTTCAGGAATAAGCCAGATGCGATTGACGCTTTGGAAGCTAACATTACTCTTGTTATCCACGAGATACCAGTCGCTATGCTCGAGCGAGTCGAACAAAATTTGACCTTCCGAGTGAATTATTTTCAAAAAGTAAATGCCATGAATTGTTCTTTTAACCGATAATTAAAATTTTAAGTTCAATTTCAAATTTATGTGTTCAATTTTACATTATAAATCAAACCTCACGATGAATTAAACTATACATTACGCTACGAACTTGGCTTTTGCGCTGCTATATCAATCCAAATTATAAGACAGTCAGCAGGTTACCGTGGAGATTGGAAAAAAGTTAAGTTGGCCCATTCCTCAATCAACCTAGTTTCCTACTATCCTTATATTCCTTAAGAAAGAGTATCTACACCGCGTTATCTCATTTCTAATCCTTTCTACCAAAAACTAATTTCTCCTTATCTTATATGGAGTCTTACGGTCCAGAAGTACCTGACCCAACAAAGAAATCACAAAAATTTTGAAAGAAAAAAAATTTATTTATTTTTCAACATAATCGCTTTTCAGCTCTATAGACTTTTCCCAACGATGTTCAAAAAGTTCGATACCCTTTTTATAATAAGAACTGTCTTGCTCCTCAAAATAGCCATTAACTGCCGACATCACTTATTCATCGTTGGAAAATCTTTGACCACTGAGCCATTTTTTCAAGTTTGGGAACAGAAAATAAATCTGGTGAAAAGGGTGCATGAGGTAGGAATTCAAACTTTAATTCATCTACTTTGGACATTGCAATAACCAATTTTCGAGCTGGCGCATTTTCTTGATGAAACAACACTTTCTTCTTAGCCAAATCTTGCTTGATTTCTACGCTCAAACGTTGCAATAAGTTCGCATAATACTGGCCTTTGGTAGTTTTTTCTTTTTCAAGATAGTCAATGAATTTTATCTCACGCGCATTTAAAAAAATCGACGCCATGACCTTGCCTGCAGATGAAACGGTCATCGCCGTTTCTTTTGTCTCGGGTGTAAAGTGATGGACCCATGTTTCATCCATTGTTATGAAAAGGCGCAAAAATTCTGCTTTGTTTCTGTGAAAGTTCGTTAAACACTCAATTGAAACATCTTCACGACACTGTTTTTGCTCGAATGTGAGCAAACGCGGCACCCATCTTCCAAACAGCTTTCTCATGTCCAAATTTTCAAATAATATGCGATGTACCGCACTTTTTGAAATGCCTACAATGTCTGCTAGCTCGCGCACTTTAAATCGACGATCATCCAGTACCGCTTTGTGAATTTTTTTCACCATTTTTGGAGTCGTCACCTCATTTGGTCGACCACTGCGATGCTCGTTTAAATTCAGCAACCCAAAATTTTACTGTTGCAAACGAAGGAGCAGACTCACCCAGAGTAGAATCCAGCTCAGCTTTTATATTGGTTTGGCTGAGGCCTTTCAAATTAAAGGATTGTATCACATAATGATGACCAATTTTCTCCATTTTCATAAATTCACTGACAACGTTCACTACTGATGGCTTCCAAACAAATACTTAACAACGTGGCGCTTTCAATCTTGAAACATATGCTTTGTAGACTGCGTACTACACAGTGATATTGTCAAACAACTACCGCCATGTCTTAGTCAGGCAGTGTACAATTTTAAACAGTTGCTTAACTAAGCCTTTTATAATATTTTGAAAATCTTACATATCTAAATATATGTGTATCTAATATTTATCTACCAGAAAACTTAGTTAAATCACGTTCTTCAGTTATTGTGTGAGTAAAACACGATCTCGTATATCGAGAGAGACCAGTGTTAAAGAATAAAAATAAAAAATAAAATAAATATTACGATAATTATAGACGATGACGTATACTGTCTATTTTTATAACAAAATCCTAAACTTCACAAATTTTTAGTTCATTTCACATATGCTCGTAAAATTCGATAAGTTTAATGCGCAATTTTCCTCCTAAATATTTTGTTAAACCTTAATGAATGGCGAGCAATGCTTAATAATGTTTTCTTATAAGAGTTTTATTTTAGTCATGAGTAATACAAAAAAAAAAAAAAAAAAAAAAATCAACTGCGAACGCTATTTTTATGAGCCTCCAAAGTATTATTATGTGTAAGAAGCCGCTCTATTTGTAATTTGTTAATTAAAATTTCTCATGTCGTCTTAAAATCATATGACTGCATGTTCCTTGTTAATTTTTATAAATTGGACTTTTGTTTATGAGATATTAAAAAAAAAAATCAATTATGGAACTGACATAATTAGCATTATTTAAAACCATAAGACTTAAACGATTTTTTACAAAATTCGACATTTAAGCAGTCAACTCATTTGTCGTCTTGTTTATAAACAGCAGTTTTTTTTTTTTTTTCTCTTACTTTAATTTATGTTGTTTTGCATGTTTTTTTTTTTTTTCTTTAAAATGAAATTACTTTTGGTATGTGCGACTTTCAGTGGTAATAAATCAAAAAATTGATGGGTTTGGTTTTTGAAGAAATTAAAAATCAGAAGCCGGTTCTGTGCAGTTTTTTTTTTAATTTTTGTTTATTCAGTCTACGAATTCAACCTTAAAAGATTTCGAAAAATGTATAAATTAATAACCTTAAATAAATGAATTCGAGGAAATAAAATAAGATAATACAATTCACTGCTTAAGGGGTTAGGCCACTTTAGGATCTTCAAAAAATCGATTTTTTTTTCATTTCATTTTTTTCATTTTTTCCTGTACGACCCCAAAAGAATAGCCGGGAATTATCTCAAAGTATAGTATTGGGTATGTAATTTAATTTGTGCTGTTTTTTTTTCAAAATTTGAACGTTTATTTAAGAAAAACATGTACAATAGTATAATTCAAAATATTGCCCATCTGCAGCTATGACTTTTTCCATATTTCTGGCAATTTGTGGATCCCATCCCAAAAGAACTGCGCCGGCTTGGCATCCAAGAATAAATCGAGCCAATTTTTGATATTCTGCTCTGATGTGAACCGTATTTCAGTGAGGGCGTTCTGCATCGACCGGAACAAATTGTAGTCAGAAGGGGCAAGGTCTGGGCTATAAGGCGGGTGGGGTTAGACTTTCCATCCACTATTTTCCAAATAGTTCTTAACCGGAATAGCAACGTGTGGCCGACCGTTGTCATGATGGAGAATTATTGCCTCCTGTCTGGTCGCATATTCCGGGCGTTTTTCGGCTACTGCTCTCTTCAAACGGATTAATTCTGTTCGGTAGAGTTGTCCATTGATGGTTTCACCCAGTTTTAGTAGCTCATAATACAGCACACCCATCTGATCCCACCAAATACAGAGCATAACCTTCGCGCCATAGATATTTGGCTTTGCCGTTGATTTGACTGGTTGGTCGGGTTTCACATATGATTTGTTGCGCTTGGGGTTGTCGTAATAGATCCATTTTTCATCACCAGTAACAATCCGATGCAAAAATGACTTCCTTTTGTGGTGTTCCAGCAGCATTTTGGACATGCAAAACCCAATTTCCTTGCTTTTGAATATATCCAGCTGCTTTTTGAAATGGCTGTTTTGAAATGGCTGCTTGAATGACACCCAAAAATTCTGCGAGCTCTTCTTGTATTTGGCAACAATCTTCATAGAGTAATGCTTCCAGTTCTTCATTTTCAAACTTTTTTGGCTGCCCAGGACATTCATCGTCTTCCAAGCCAAAATCACCACTTTTAAATCGTGCAAACCACTTTTGGCACATTCGCTCAGATAGCGCATGTTCACCATAAACTTCCACCAAAATACGATGACTTTCGGGAGCAGTTTTCTTCATATTAAGCTAATGAAGAAGAATTCCCCGCAAAAACACTTTTTCAGGCACAAAGTTCGACATATTTGAGTGAAAAAAAATTATTGTTGTTTACGCTCCAAATGAATGACATATACAATGCGTACAATGCGTAAAATGACAATAGCTTTCCAACGCATGTTCCAGTGGAATAATACAAGTTACGCCATCTCTTAGCAAACCGCATGAATTAAGTTATAGACCCAATACAAGTACAAAGTATACAAGTATACATAGTATATACAAGTAACAGAAAGCTGATTTTCTTAATACAGCTGAATAATTTGGAGACACTATTGTGGTGTGAGTCTTTCCATGATGACTTGCCAAACGATACTAAACAAAAATACAAAGCAGTTTGATAGGAGTCACTCGTGATCTGTCAAAAGAAGCCTATTAGAAATCAAGCCCCACGATGAATCACCCTCTATAACTTAAACCTTTAAACGCGTATATCTCAAAACGCGCATTTTTCAAGTTGGCCGTACCAATAACTTGAACAATTTTCAACCAATTCACTTCAAATTTTAACTAGATCCTTAAAAATATATTGTCTAAATGAGTACGTAAGATTTTTTATATGGCATAGTTTATTTGTTATTAACAATTGTCTGGCGATTTTTCAGCGCAGTTTGAAGTTTTATTTTGGAAGTTCGTCATTCGGCCAAAAATCAATATATCAAAAAAACTTATGTAGTTTTCGAGCTGTTAGTACGGCCGTATACACTTCTAAATAAGAGAGGTCATCTGAGAAACCCTGAACAGCCTCCATTTTTAAATAAATTACTCTTTAAAAATTATGTTTTAGTCAATCATATGTACAATAAACTTCTACCTTTGTTAATTCTTTGCTTAAATTTCTACCTTAAAAACCCCTTCATGAACTGACGGCTTTTCACCGTGAACTATGAACTACGAACTTGGAAAGAAAGGACGTAAGTGCAATGGGTTTGTAGGAGGAAAGGGAAGAAGGTCCACCTTTTCTAGGAACGGGCTGTACAAATACTGTTTTCCATCTACTAGGACTAATGAAAACCTTACGCAGATTACTATACCATGGGATTTGTGTATATTAAGATCTTTAAGCACACTTGCTACTACACGAGTACCAAAGAGGATGCTTGCCATTAAAGTTTCGATGCATTCAAGGAGTTTAAGGAGACAAAGCACAGCAAGTAGATTGGCCTTGTTTGAAGAACTGATAACTGGAATGTCATTGTAATTAAGCGTTGGGATGGAGGATTTTTTTTTTATAATAAACGCGCGATCAAGGGTCTTGGGTACCCTTAAAATATTTGTTCGCAACGCGGGCGAAGAAAAATCAGGGGGTTAAAAAAGAGAAATAACGATGCACGTTGATCCTTAATGTTTGCAAGTTATAATGACCAGGAAATAAAGAGCTCGGCAAAGCATTCCATAAGAAAGTTGTACGGCTTAGGAACGATTCACGATATTTCAGAGTACGTCCGAAAATGGGCTTGAGGGATATACTGATGAGCATTCATAGCAAGACGGGTGTTACGGTTGACGGTTTGAAGGCGATTTCAATGGAGCACTGGTAGTGAAAATAGCGATTAAACAAATTGAGAAAGGAGTGTTCAAGGGTGTCAATTGACTGAATAATATAAGTATCACCTATGAGTTTTATCGCACAGATTTGAATCCTATTTAGCAGGTGCAAAGGTGTCTTAGGAGCACCTGACCAGATGTGGGCATTGTACTCCAATTTTGTGCGGATGAGTGCCTTATATATTGTGGCCAAATCAGAGGGGGTGAAATTTTTCTTACATCACTTGAGGAAACCTAGACATTTCGCAACATTTTTTCCGACAGCGAATATGTGATCATTCCAATGTAGGTTGTCACTGACATACATACCGAGAATTGAAACTTTTCGGTCTCGACGATGTAAGTGCCATTCATGGATAACAGCTTGGTTATTAAATTTCGCATTAACGACAGCAGACAACATTGTGTTTGGGAAGCCTTAAATTCCACTCTGTGGTTAGTTCCCCAATTGGATATGTTTTAATATTGGAGTTTAATGAGCTTAACATACGCTGCCAGTCCCTTTATACAGCTGAAGAGCAGGGACGTGAGTTCGGGAATGAATATGAAAAGCAGAGAGTGCTATCATCAGCAAAGGAATATATTGGATTAGAAGTACCAGATAAGAGATCATTAATGAAAATTAAAAAGAGTCTCGGAGACAAAACGGAGCCCTGGGGCACACCAGCATTTATTTTGTGAATATCAGACTTGAAACCGTCCAAAACAACTTGAATTGAACTTTCCAAAAGGTAATTTCTAATCCGTTGAAGAAGTGTATCATCGATTTCAAAAGCACGCGTGCAACTATCTGGTTTTTACCAAATTGATGAACGCTTATCAGCATTTCCATGATCTTGAAAAGAAAGGACGTTAGTGCAAGGGGTTTGTAGGAAGAGAGAGAACAAGATTCGCCTTTTTTTAAGGACTGGCTTTACAAATGCTGTTTTCCATCTGCTCGGAAAAAAATCTAAAGAGTTGATGAAAAAGCCTACGCAGTGGTTTTGCCAGTGTGTAAGAAAACCTCTTCAGAAGAAGCTGAAATATTCCATCCGGACCAGCAGATTTGTGTATATTGAGATCTTTAAGAGTACTCTTCTTAGCACACGAGTGCCAAAGTGGATTAGTTCCTTTGAAGATTCGACACACTCAAGTGTAGACAGGGACAGTTTTTGGTCAGTCATCCCTGCCTTGTTTGAACGTTTTTCTGTTTCCCTTAGTAGGGTTGGTCTTGTAGGACTGGAAAAGCATTTCTCTAACTCTGACACCTTCTTAACAACTCAAGTCATACCATGCCTTTTCTTTTGGTTTGATAGTCTTCATCCGATAAGGGATAAAGGATCTCATTCTAAAGAAAATGGTACCTGTGATCATATAAGCAGCGGCATCCACGTTATCGTGGAAACATAAGGACTAGTTAAAATTCCTAAGGTAGTTGTTTAGTCCCCTTCAATTGGCTTTCTCGTATTGCCATGCGATTCCATTCTTTCATTCCATTTTTTAGGAGTTTTTGCTCTAATTGCGTGGTTAGTGTACGAGAAGCTAGCTGATGTGACACAATGGTCCGGTGAGCCTAAAGGAGAGGGTACATCTACGGTGTACTTATCAGGATGAGTAGTTAAAAACAAGTCCCGGGTGTTTACGGTATAACTATAAACGTCTGGTATTCCCGTGGGCTCATTTACAAGCTGCGTCAAGTTGTTTTCCGCAGCAAAAATCTCAACACATTGTGCTTTGGATGTTGTCTGTTCAGAATGTCGAAGCCACACAAAATTGTATACGGGGTGTGTTCAAAATGTAAGGTGACTTTGTTCCGAAACTTTTTAATTTTAATTTGAAGTGAATGACATCAATGATGATCCCGACTTGCTTAAAAGTGGCATAGCTTGTGACGAATAGTTTGTATATGGTTACGACGTCGAAACCAAAGCCCAATCGTCCCAAAGAAAGGATCCAGAAGACTCCAGACCGGAAAAAGAACGCCAAGTTCAATCAAATGTCAAAATTTTGATTACAGTTTTTTCGGTTACTGTGGCGTAGTGCGTCAGGAGTTTTTACCTTAAGGTCGTACGGTCAATAAGGAGTATTACCTTGAAGTTTGCGAAAAGCAATACGAATAACACATCCTCGGAATTTTTGAAAAACAATTCTTGGCTTTTGCATCATGATAATGCACCTGCTCATTCGTCGTTGCTTGCGAGAGATGTGTTGGCCTGAAGCACGACAATCATTCCTCAGCCACCATATTCACCGGATTTGACTCCATGCGACTTTTGAGGAATTATAAATGGCATCGCTGGAAGAACTCAAGGCTGTACCAAAAAGTGCTTTTGAAAAGTGCTTCGAGGATTGGAAAAAGCGTTGGCACAAGTGTATTATATATGAAGGGGATAAAAGGGACAAAATTAATATTGATGAATAAAAAAATATTTTTTTTTATAAAAATATAAAGTCACAATTTTTTTTGAACACACTTCGTATATTGAAATCGCTCGTAATAACGATGTATGAGGATAGAGGGATACAGTTCTTTGAATGGAGTCAGACAGCGCATGAAACTCGTTAAAGGTCAAATTGCTGTCCAGTTTGGGGCTTCTGTAAATAAAGCAGTGGTTGGTAATTTTTTTACGGTAATATAACTGTGACCACCGGAAATTGAATTCCGGATTGGAACAGGGACTACATTGTAGTGGCACTTAAATAGCGAGACCGTGATGGGAAAAGAATAATGACATTAGTTCGTAGCCAGGCAGCTTCAGAGAAGAGTAATCTGAGAGGACTGAGCGGTTATTTACCGGTGTTTCACTAAGTGCCAAGACAGCTGGTCTGCATTTACAGACATGGGCGTACGCAGAAAAGTGGCTAATTTTTAGCCCGCTTATGTTTGCTATTTCCACTCTAAGTTTTCTTGTCAAACACAAAACACACCGACTATGCTTAGCAATGCTGCGAAGTAAAAATTCAGACGTTTGTTTATCGAATCAAATTGTTGTAGGTTTTATGCACTTACAAAATTCACACTTGCAACCCGTAATTCATTGATTGTTCCATGCACTTAATACAGCAACTGCAGATACTGGGTGCCGGTATACCGGCTTTATGATTTATTTATTATTACTAGTGCACAGCTTGGCACTTGTCATTTTTTCAATCATGCTTCCAGAACCTTGTTTTTGTAGTTCTTTCTCTGTTGGCATTTTAGAATAGGGGTACGGTTTAGTTTAACTGTGGCCAAAGATAGTAATCCATTTTATACAGATGAACGTGCAAATTGAAGCTGTGATTGAACATCTTTACCCACTGTAGATGTAAGCCTCGTCACTAAGTTCCCAGTGTCTCCTAAATCAGATGTATTTTCGGAGAAGTTATTACTCTGCTCTCCAGCAAATGAATTCGGAAACTCCATTTAGAACTTTGTTTTTATATCTCCATTTATGAGGCTTGGGTGGGTTATACTGCTACAATTCGCGATGGCAGTGAATGGGTTTTATTTGCTCGCCCACCTCAAGAAGCTCTAATTTTAGAATAAATATTGTGGCATCGGTTAATTTCCTTTTTCCAAAAATGGTCTTATTTTAAAAAGTTTTTCGCATCCAAATTTCTTCAAATCGGCGTTATCGCTGAAACGTTAGAATCTTGCTATTGCTTCCCAGCTTCTGCATGTCATCGTTTTCCAATAATGCCGCGAAGAGGGTACTTGAAAATACATCGTGAAAATCACCATGTCAATGAACTACTCTATTTCGGTTGTTATTATGTTTTCTGGCTTAGCTATGTTGTATAAAGACTTATGTTATGTAGTCTTATGTTTGACTACTCGACGACAAATAGAATTAACTCCTCCGTAAAGAGGGACGAAAAATGATCCCCTTCACCTCAAAAGCCGATTTTGGCTATTTCTCCAAAAAAAAAAAAAAAATATTTTCAGGCTTGTTGTCTTTTTTTTTTTTTTTAAGAATGCGGTCTCAAATTTTACACAGTCTGCTACTACATTATCATAAGTTTTCGATCCATCTCCAGGAATACAGTTGACATTTGAAAACATAAAAGTTTAAATTATCCATCTCTAAAGAAAATTAAAAAAAATAAAAAATGCAACACTTAATGCACACAAAGCCATATATGTTTCCGCGAAGTAACTATAACTACCGAACACTTACAGTAATTAGCACTTAAAATTGCAAATTATTTTATAGTTTCGTTTTTAATTTGTTCTCGTGTTGGGATTACCTATATAAATTAACTTCGTTAGCTATAATTATAGGGCATAAAAAAAAGTACCGTTTTTTGTAGAAAAGGATACACATTAATGGGACAAAATAATTTGAAGTATTTCGAAAAGGTTTTCTTGGAAAAGACATATTTGGCTTCGTATGCGGTAGATGGTTATTGTGATCATATTTGTGGTGACAGCACGTGCAAATGGAATAATTCTACAGGGTGACAGCGATGTATTAATTTTGATATTATTAAAACTAAATATTATACAAAAATTTAAAACTAACCGTGTTTTTTAAAACAATTTAAGTTAATATAATATATAGGGTGATTCATCGTCAAATTTGATTTATAATATAAAATAGAACACATAAATTTGAAAGTGAACTTAAATTTTTTTTTATTGCTTAAAAGAACGATTCATGTCATTTACTTTATAAAAATGATACCATGTAAATCTTGGCCACGACAACGTTTGAGGTGGTCCATTCGAAAGGTCAAATTTTGGGCGATTCGCTCGATCATAGCGACTGGTATCTCATGGATAACACGAGTAATGTTAACTTCCAAAGCGTCAATCTTAGTTGACTTATACCTGAAGACCGGATACTTTACATATACTCAGAGAAAATAGTCCAAAAGTGTGATATCGCACGATCTAGGCGGCCAATTTACCGTAGCAAATCGTGAAATTAAGTGCTCACCAAAATGATTTCTCAACAAGTCCATTGTTTCACACGCTCACTGAGACCATGTGCTTGAATTTTAGGATGCAAATAGTCCATTAACATGGTGTGATAACGGTTACCATTGACGGTAACATTCTGACTTGCCTCATTTTTGAAGAAATATGGATCAATGATTCCACCAGCCCATAAAACACACCATACGGTTGTTCTTAATGGATGTAATAATAGCTCTTGGTACTCTTCGGGTTGATCATTAACTGAACAAAATTTCACTTTAAAACACCGGATTTCACTGAGTTTTTCCAAAGCCCATTCACTGAAAATATGATGCAAATTCAAGTTGCCTGGCTTCAATTCTTGCTCAAGTTGAATTTTGTACGCTTTTACGCCGAGATCTTCACGTACCGAGAATGACGACGATTCGTCACGGTATTTGCGTATACTCTCAGCC
Source organism: Volucella inanis (assembly GCA_907269105.1). Classification (NCBI taxonomy): domain Eukaryota; kingdom Metazoa; phylum Arthropoda; class Insecta; order Diptera; family Syrphidae; genus Volucella; species Volucella inanis. Next base: position 93,657,273 of record OU026154.1, read on the forward strand.
ACAGCTGCTATAGTCTCTTCACTAAGTGCTGGATGTGGTCTAACCGGTCGAGTATCATCCACTGTGACTCAAATTTTTGAATGGTATTGGCAATAGTGGATTCAGTAGGTCGATTATGCGCACCGTAACATAAGTTCAAAATTAAAGAACAACATGTCGTTCTAATATCATTGGCCTTCTTAATTCTTTTCAGCATTGTGGATAGTGACTATGAAAGCGACGAAAAAGATCACGTGTTATTAAATTAAAATAAAGAATTCAATATTTTATTGAAGTACAGATTGTGGCCTGTCGCAAATCATTTGCTACGACCATGTGAGTGAAGCTCATTGTTTCTAATTGAGAGCGCACTTGACTGTCTCGTGACTTGTTAAGTCATTTGCTATCTACGCAAATTGTACTTTTGCGTACTGTATCTTTATTAACAGATTCGGTTTTTTTTTTATTATTATTATTATTCACTATAACTAACTGTATTCAGAGGTTGGATATTTTTTAATATTACATATTCTCTGTTTTAATATAATTTACCCTTGTAAGAATAATATGCTTACACCTGTTACGATACTTAATCTCTAACAGCAAAAGTGTTTATTTTTTCTGGGCCCAGAGCATTTAGCTTGGGTATGTAAGTTACCACAAAATTTGAAGCAAACCAAAAAGTCACCCAATTTTCGATATTCTCGTAGGGTTCGAAGTGCTGCTCAGCTATTGCGTGTCACATCGATGAAAATAAATTGTAGTCGGAAGAAGCCAAGTCTGTTGGATAGCAGCTCCCAGCCAAGTACTTTGGTTGTATCCTGAACCAGTTTTGCTTTGCCGTGTCTGGTCGTTTTTCGATCAATGCATGGTTCAAATTGAACATTTGTTGTCGTTAGCGATCTGTATTAATGGTTTCACCAGGTTTTAGGAGCTCCTGGGACACCATAACTTTCTGGTCCTACCAGACACACAGCATTGTCTTCTTGCCGAATCGATCTGGTTTAGCAGTCGAAGTTGATGTGCTTGATTAACCCATGATTTTTTCCGTTTAGGATTCTGATAATAAATCCATTTTCCATTGCTAGTAATAATTCGATGCAAAACTGATTTTTTATCGTGTCGTTGAAGCAACATTTCACAAGTGGTTTTTTGGTTTTCCATCTGTCTTTCATTCAATTCATGTGGCACCCATTTACGAGACTTTTGGATCTTGCCCATAGCTCTTAAATGGTCAGAAATTGTTTGTTGTGCAACATTTGTTTCCGACTTAAAGTATCATCTTCATCCAAGTTTGTTTGCAATTCGGCGTCTTCCAACTTTTTTGGTAGTCTTCCACGAGGCATGATCACCATATGCCTCGACAAGTATTAGATGTGACTCTGCAGTACTTTTCTTCAAATGAAAACAAAAAACTAATGCTTTCGGCAAGTCATCATTTTCTGGTACAAAATTCGGCTTGATGTATACTAAATATGTTTAATAGGTGTCATAACAATCAAAAAAAAAAAAAAAAAAAAAAAAAAAAAAAAATTAAGGCCCGTTCACAATAAATGTTCCCTATCGAGACATTTATATCTTGGGGCTCACTTCATACCGGTACACCTGGTACAAGGCGACCACTGAACCTTGAGTGCATTTAGTTGAGTGAAGAAAAGAATGTCTTTCGGGTGCCGAACCGTCCGATTTTGAAGGCAATACCCTATCACTTGAGCCACAACTACCCACTGTATTTAAGAATGGCTCCGAAAGTAAGTTTAAATAAAACACATTTATCATTCATCATAGGGCTGGTGGATGAAGATTTTGAGGGCGAAGCAGCAGCAATTTAAGTAAACTTTGAAGTACGAAATGCTTTGCTTTTTGCGTGCATAACCTTCACCAATTTTCTCAACTTGTGGTCTTGTCTTGGACTTTTGAATTTTTCCTTTTATTAGCCTTTGTTACCCAATTTTATAAATAATGAATTTTCGCATCATATTACTTCCATCATACATAAGAAGATACACAGAATGTTTTCTCTTTAATGTTTCCAAAATTTTTATTTTCAGATTATACGTAGAAACAGGCGCAAGATCCGCATGCCTAGACTGTTCAAGGACGAGTACTGGAAGGCTGTACAATCAACATAAATCAGTTCATACTGTAGACGAAAAATATTCAAACAAGGAAATCGAATTCATCAATTAATTACCGTGCAAATAATTTAGGCCACCAGACAAAATGAGTGGCCCTCCACTTGACAACAGTAAGAGGAAGCTTTCATTCCTTGGATTCCATACAAAAAAGGTATGTAACCAATTTATTATGACTAATAGAAAATATTCCACACCCCCGAGGTGTTTGCATTGAATCTTGTGTTGAGTAATACTTTCTTTGATAACAATTTTGTTATTGGTGTTATTCATTTCTCGACACACTAAAGTCCAATCCGTCAAGTCATGTGCTCTTGAGCAAGGAAAAAATATCTATGGGCAATGGCTTTTAGTCATGTTGCCAATTCCAAGCTAAAGTTGTGGTCACACAAAATTATTTTTGTTGAAAGATACATTTCATGGTGATCACGAGAATCGTGTTCAAGAGTGAAGAGTATAAGAGTGATGTGACTGTCAGAGAGATAGTTTGTTAGTTATATCTTCGTATTGTTATGAATACGAAGTGATTGGTTTAGTAATTTTATTGAAACACCTTCCATGGGTTAGATTTGGGGGCTATCATGCGATGATGCGAATTAGTTCGGCAGATTGAAACTCAAGCCTTTGAATGATTTACCATTTTAATTATAAAATATAAAATATTTGGTAGAAAACTAAATTTCGTCTGTATCTGGTCTTCTTGATTGATATCTGATATCGAAAGTTTGTAGCAGACAAGTAAAATACATGCAAGATACGGGAATAAGAAAAAATTGTTTTTTCTCAGTTTTACTGTATTCTATGCCATTAGCGCTTATGATTTCGGACATGTGGACCCCATGGATGTTCAATTTTCGACAACTCAAAGTCGTCTGCCGTCTGTTGTTTATCGGCGTAGTGTAGAGACTTCACATCAGACCAATTCACAAGTCCATTAGGCGACATTATGCGTCCATTTGATGTTTCTTTCAATAAATTCATGGTGGCGCACGGTGTGTTGCATCTTGGGTTGTGTTGTCTATTATCATGGATCCGTTGTGCTCTCCATTGACTGTAATGTAATGGTGGAAATCGTTTTTAAGGAAACATGGACCAATGTGTGGTGTAAAAACAATTCAGGCTTATTTGGTTTACTTGCTCAATTGAAGGATTAATTGAAACGAAAAATGTAGTAGGGCATGTAATTTAATTCGTGCGGTTTTTTTTTTCAAAATTTGAACGTTTATTTAAGAAAAAAACATTGAAAATAGTATTATTCAAAGTATTGCCCATCTGAAGCTAGGACTTTTTCCCATCTTTCTGGCAATTTGTGGATCCCATCCCAAAAAAACTGCGCCGGCTGGGCAGCCAAGAATGAATCAAGCCAATTTTTGATATTCTGCTCTGATGTGAACCGTATTTCAGTGAGGGCGTTCTGCATCGACCGGAACAAATGGTAGCAGAAGGGGCAAGGTCTGGGCTATAAGGCGGTTGGGGTAAGACTTCCCATCCACTGTTTTCCAAATAGTTCTTAACCGGAATAGCAACGTGGGGCCGAGCGTTGTCATGATGGAAAATTATTGCGTCGTGTCTTATCGCATATTCCGGGCGTTTTTCGGCTACTGCTCTCTTCAAACGGATTAATTGTGTTCGGTAGCGTTGTCCATTGATGGTTTCACCCGGTTTTAGCAGCTCATAATACAGCAGACCCATCTGATCCCACCAAATACAGAACAATACCTTCGCACCATGGATATTCGGCTTTGCCGTTGATTTGGCTGGTTCGCCGGGTTTCACACATGATTTTTTGCGCTTGGGGTTGTCGGGATGGATCCATTTTTCATCACCAGTAACAATCCGATGCAAAAATGACTTCTTTTTGTGGCGTTCCAGCAGCATTTCGGCATTTCATGTGGAACCCAATTTCATTGCTTTTGAATGTATCCAGCTGTTTTTAAGCGTTTTGAAAAGGCTCTTCTTGTGTTTGGCAACAATCTTCATAGAGTAATGTTTCCAGTTCTTCATCTTCAAACTTTTTTTGGCTGTCTAGGACTTTCATCGTCTTCCAAGCCAAAATCAAAAAAAAATTTAAAACGTGCAAACCACTTTTGGCACGTTCACTCAGCTAGTACATGTTCTTCATAAAATTCCACCAAAATACGTTGACTTTCGACAGCAGTTTTCTTCATGAAGAAGAACTTACATTCACTCATAAAGAGATTAGCTGACAAGCCATAAGACTAAGATGATGGCTTGTTCATTTATTTAACGGGGCTACCCTCCTAAGTCCGTCAACATACCAATTTAGCAGCAAATGAAAATTCTGCTGGAAAATACTTGTTGTTCCCTTTATACGAAAAACCTGTGCTACAGCGCATCCAACTGGTGTCCCAGTCGCACGGGTTTTTCAAATTATAGAGCAAGAATGGCTCTTTTTTTTTTTTTTTTTTTTTAACCAACTATTCCATCATTCCACTGGCTCACTTTATTCTTGCTGTGAGCCGACTTAGAAACAGATTTCAGGCTTTTTAACAGTGATCATATGAGATCTTCCCGATCGCAGCTAGAACCGCGAAAACATTGCTGGTGGTTCGACAGAGTTTGTTGACGAGTATCTTCTTTTCACTGAATGAGGTCCTGGCTCAGACGAATTATTTTAGATAATATGACAGCTAATGTTGTAAGGACCAATAGCACTATCAACGCGGCTTATGAATGCTGATCAATTTTGTTGATTTTTGTTTCATTTAGAAGCATCACTTGTTGTTTTTTTCTGAATATTAGTTGCACAAGTAAGTTCTCTTAGTTGTGTCAAAATGTTGTGTCAAAATGTCTGATTTTGTGCCAAATAATCACCATTTGCGGAAAGTGTTCATTTTCTTCTTAACGTGATGAAAAATGGATTCATTGCAGCAACTTAAAGAGAAGAAAATCATGGGGACTGCCCGATCATGCTTCTTCGTCGTCAGCTCGGCCTAATATTTACGCTGCGGAGGTTATACTATGTATTTGGTGGGAGCATGTCGTTATTATTTATTTTGAGCTGTTGAAATCCAACAAAACTATCACTGGGGAACGGTATCGACTTCAATTGATGCGACCATGCGGCCATAATATGACAAGATGCACGAAAAAGTGACTCTACAGCATGACAATGCTCAACCTCACGTTGCCAAACCATTATTATTTGCTCCGTTAAATGTCACATGGTCTGGCTGATCCGCAGCTCCGCTCATATGAAAACATCAAAAAATGGCTTGATTCGTGGATACTTTCAATACTTTTACCACTGCCAGAAAGATGGGAAAGAGTTTTAGCTATCGATTGTCAATACTTTGAATGATTCATCAAACAAAACAGCGATAACTTAGTTGCGCACTTATTGTTTTGTTCCTGATGATAGCTTACTCTACTTTTTGCTTTAATTATATCCTGTTTCTTCTTGTGGGTTCTATAGCCTCAATTACTAATACGCGCCATCGTGTACGGTTCATGGCAATGAATTTCAGCTCGTTGAAGAGAGCAACTCTTCCCCAATTGCCGTGACTCCTCCTTTTGCGCCTTCTTCCATATTTCTCGGTCGACCCATTCTTCTACCGTTTTGTGATAACGGATTCCATTATATCGCATAGTTTGCCTTGGAACTATCGACTTTTCGAAGTGTATGACCAATCCATTGCCACCTCCGCCGTTGGATGGTTGTGTCAATTTGTTCCTGACCCGTTCTATGGTAAAGATGTTTGTAAGAGACATAGACATAAGAGACATATGACATAAAGCCCTTAAAATGTCCGTAGACGTTCGTTTTTTGTGATAATAGCGGCCATACAACAGCACGAATTTAACAGCCGTAGCTTGGTGTTTAAGCTAATTGCATTGCTTCGCCATATCATCATCATACCAGAGGTAGACTTTGCTTTGCCGATTCGGTTGACAGTGTTCTGTTCGGATTTCGGCAATTTCATTTCGCGTGATCCCATTTTGATATGGGACCTAAACAAGACTGACGAAAATCACCCCTTCTCGAACTATTTTGAAAGTCGTTAAAAAATTCAGCAAGACTTAAGTGTCTATCGGGATAGATGCTGATAGTTTGCACATCTTCACATTATAAAATAGGGTCTTGTGACACCGTCCTGCTCAAAATAAACATCGCACACGTCCAGGTAATTAATTTTAGGTAAAAGGAGTCAAGTCAACATAATTCGGTTACGCAATCATTCACTGAAAATGTTGCACCAGCATCAATTTCGAAAGAAATATGGCTCAATGACACCGCCAGCGCAAAAACCACACCAAACTTTCACTATTTGTCTTGGGTTTCGGAGCCTCATATGCGACAGTTTTGTTTGACTACGTACCCAAATGCAAATGGCCCAGATCACTAAGAACAATTTTGAGTAAAAAGTCATGATCGTGTTCATTCATTTCCAGCAACCAATTAACAAGAGTACGGCATTGAACGTGGTCTGCTGGACCACGAGTATAAGCTTGTAAGCCAAGATCTTTATGAAAAATACGATGCAAAATAGTTGTGCATAGGCCCAATTACTGTGATGGTCTCAAAATGGAGACACCTGGGTTTTCAGTCACACTCTCAGCATGATTCACTCACAAACCTGAGTAGTCGATGCCTGGAGTACGCCTAAGTACGAAAAACACACATTACATACTTCAAACCACTCTCCTCGCAAGACTGTCGTTAGGTATTACTACGCTGATTAGCATTTAATGCTCTATTATCTCTATTTGCCTCCTCGGCCCTTCTTAATGCTTCCAATCTACGTTCATCAATCTGAACGGCCGTTATGATGGAACAGTTGGTTGGAGAAACCAGTCGTCCACTTACCACATTATGAGGTCTATTAGGAGCTCCGGGCTTCATATATTCGCTATGCCACTTTTGAAGCGTCTGCACTGGAACATAAGGTTCTTCGCATCTTCCTCTTCTTCTGGGAATTCTAAGCAAAATGGCGAGCTATCATGCACAAATCTGTGGAGGTATTTTCGATAGCCACCATGTCCATACAGAAACTGTGTAAGATGATAATTACAGTCCCCGTACGTTCTTTTTGTCAAAGTTTCAATGTTTGGAATCAGCTTGCGGGTCCATCTACCTTTGGTGGTGTTGTCCCACCAGGCTTGCCAGAGTCCTGCAGATGTTGCCATTTCTTCCTCGTTTACGCTCCTGTTAAGTCTAGTATCTTGTCTGTTCGCGATAAGCCTAATGTAAACCGTTTGCATTTTATTGGCGAGAATGTCAATAGGGACCATCCCAGCTATAACACAGGTTGCTTCGTCCGAAATTGTTCAGAAACCGCAAATTGTTCTGATGCGGAAAGCTTGTACGCCGACGAAAGTTTCCTCCTTATTTCTACTCGTTTGTTGGCCGAGTCAAGCCAATTTTTGATCCTGGCGAATGCTTCATCTGTGGCGGACAGTCACCACGGCGATATCGTCAGCGAAACCGATCACCTTAACTTCTTGCGGTAGCGTTTGGCGCAAAACACCGTGGTACATGATATTCCACAGAAGTGGTCCTAGGACTGACTATTGCGGAACTCCCGCAGTGATATTGTAGTGCTTAACGAAATCGTCCGCCTGGTATCTTAGCTTGTCGGTAAAGTAGTATACCGACTATAGTGCATTCATTTTAGTCAGTGATCTGCCAATGCATGTCCAGTTGGCAGAGTTAAAAGATTTTTTTAGCGTCTAACGTTAATACTGCGCAACGTTAATACTCCATGCATTCTCTCCATCTACTTCTTTGTATTGTTTCGGCTGCTTTATCTACCATCGTCTTTATGGCATCGACGGTACAACGCGATTTTCTGAAGTCATATTGGGCGCCCGACAAAGCTCCTCTATTCTCTGCCGCTGCTAGCTGTCTGCTGTATATGCTGCGTCCTAAGATTTTTCTCAGTGTATCCAGTAGGCATATTGGTCGATACGACGAAGGTTCTCCGGGTGCTTTATCGGACAGGATACTTGTGGGGCTTACTACTCTTCAGTTTCTTAGTTACTATCCTATTCGCCACTTTCCAGAGATCAAGATCTGCTTCGTTACATAGTTGTTTGAAGTCTTTTCGAGGTCGCGTCTCGCCAGTCTAAATGTAGAAAAACGTTCCTGGAACTACTCCCTGAACGTTGAGATCTGCGCCGGGCCTGAAGGCAGTTTGACCTAAGTTCTCTGATTTCGTCATTCCACCAGTAGCAAGGTCTACTCCTTCTGCTCAATTTCCTTCTGGGCATAACTGCATCACACGCTGTGGTGATTGCTTGGGTCAGATGATGTGATAGGGCCTCTGCTGATCTGTAACTTCCTGGAAGGTCGATGTCCATAATTTCTTCGAACGCGCCTTTGTCAAAAGATGCTCCTTTTCATTTCGGTCCTGTTAGTTTGGGCACTGCCTGTGCTTCTCGTTGTCAACGTTGTACATTATCGCCTGCTGGTCTCTGTGCATATACACCCTGCCTGACACAAACTTCAACTTTTTAAAATGCTATAATTTTTTTATTTTTTGATAAATTTTATTGTGCCAAAGCAAAAAATGTTGGAAAATATATCAATTTTCAAATTCTATCAGTAGTTTTCAATATGTCTACCTTTGGCGCGAATGATGGCCTTGAGACGGCCGAAGAAAGCATCGCACGCTGCACGCAAGTGGCTCTGTGGTATTTTGGGCCAATTCCTGGCGAAGTGCTTGTTTGAGGTGGTCCAAACTTTGGTATTTTTTTTCGCCTTCAAAATACTTCAGACAGAGAAATCCAACGAATTTGCATCCGGGGAATTTGCAATCCATTGTGTTCAGGAATTGAAGTGTGGAACATTGTTTTTTAACCAATCTTGGTTGACGCGCGTTTTGTGAGACAGTGCTGAGTCTTGTTGAAATATCCACGGTCTCCGACCGAAATGATTGTTTTCGCAAGGCTTTAATACTGCCTCTTAGACAGTTTCACGTTATACGTTATACGCCACTGTCCAAAAATATGAGCGGAGAACGACCATCGGCAGTTATGGCGGCTCAAACCATCACCATCGGTGCGGCCTGCTTTCTGGTGGCCATTGGAAAGACTTTTCGAAAGACCTCTCTGGCAAGTAAACTCGGTCATTTTGTTAGTTGACATATTGCTCGATAAAAAATGGCGACTCATCGGGAAAAACCAAATTCGGCAACTCACCACTTTCGTGCAAGCGTAGCAACTAATTCGCTCTTTCGACTCTTACTTTTTTCTGTTCCGGTGTAAGATCGTGTGTTTTTTGGAACTTTAGTGGCTTGATCCTAAGCTCATTTTTCAGTATGTGATGCATCCGTTCCAACGATGTTGAGCTCACGAGCCATTTGTGTTTCACTTCGACGAGGATTTCAAGGCTCAATTCGAGCCTTCACTTTCTGAACCATTTCTGTCGATGTTGCTGTTTTTTTATGACCACCTCCATGGCGTTTTGCAACGCTGCCAGTATCACGGTAATATGGTTCGAGACACAAATGATTTATTCACGTTGAGGTGCTGGAAGGCTCTAACGATAGCTACTTGTGGTTTTTCAGCCAAATATAAAGCAATCACACTATCATGTTTGAATTCCATCGCAAATAAAAATTTTTCAACGCAACTGAGAGGCAAATCGTTTAAAAGGCTTGGAAAAAATAAAATTATCTGTCATGTGTCAAAATTTGAGCTCGCTGTCATGAGCAGTTTGGAAATTATAGCAGTCTGAAGTTGGTTGCAGTTCGAGTCAGGCAGGGTGTATTATTCGCTTACCCGCCATTTTATTTTACAACATCATCAGTATACCCTAAAGCCCACTATCGGGCGTACTCTGGAATATTGTGATTATTTCCTAAGCCATACAACTCGCTTATATGGTAGAAAGCCCTACAGAGCTCTTTAGTTCCTAGTCATTACAACTTGTAAACATTTAAGATCAACGTTCATGTTGATCTCCCTTTTTTCCCTCCCTAACTTATATATGTCTGCATTGTGTCCAAACATTTTAAGGGTACTAAAAATCCCTTAAGCAGGCGCTAATTATTACATAAAAAAAAAAAAACTAACTTGATCATGTGAATGGTCAACTGCTGCTTGCACTTGTGATAATCCCTTAGAAGTCGGAGGGGGAACGTCTAAATAAATATTAAAGTTGCAGATCGCTATGAGCATGAAGTAAGACATCGATTTCTGCCTTTCATCGATCAGAAGCTAATCACTTTTACTGCAAAATGGCCTTGTAGATCTGTAGTCTATTAAGCTCTGTGTTTGTTTCGTTCGTACTTCCTTTCATAAATTGAACTGACCGCGCCTGTTTTAACGATTTACAGCTGCGGTCAAAAAAATAGCACCAAGAATGTGTTATTAGTATTTATGAGCTTAATTTTATAATTATTTATATTAGTTTGAAAAAAAAACTTGACAATAAAATACTATTAATCGAAGTATGGTCTGTAATATTTTAATTAAAAACGTTCACAATAATAGCGATTATTTTTATTATATGCAATTTTCGAACAACAACGCCGTGGGTGTGCAGTCAAAAAAATAGCACCACCCACAAATAAGAACACGAATGTCTTCTAAAGTAAAAATTTATTTCTTTTTGTCTCTGTAATTAAGTAATAGATAGAGTTATTGAATATTCAATAGTTTGTTGCATATCTTTTATTGCAAATAACTGCATTACAGCGTAGTGGCATGGAATCGACCAATGACTGACACCTCTGCAAGGGTATGGCATACCAGCAACGTTGAATTGTTAACCAAAGGTCGTTAATGTTACTCGGTTGTTGCTCTGAAACTCCTTTTCTTTACATCGGCCCATAAATTTTCCAATGGATTTAAGTCTGGAAACTGAGGTGGCCATTCTGTAAGATTGACTTGTTTTTCTTCGAATCACCTTTTAACTGTTTTGCTGGTATGTTTTGGATTGTTGTCGTGCTGGAAGACCCACATCAACGGCATTTCCTCAGAAGCAAATGGTTACATAACTTCCTCCATAATTTTTACATAAAGGTGTTGGTCAAGCAAAGACTTGATCCAATATATTGGACCAACACCATTGTAGGAAAAACATATAGTACCCAAACCATTATCTTGCAACTGCCGTGTTTTACTGTTTTTAAGGTATAAGCTGGGTTGAATTCCTTGTTTATGGGGCCTTTTTACATAGCAACTAGACCCAATACCACCAAACTACACGATTTTGCTTTTGTCAGTCCAGAGAACGTTCCTCCACTTCTGAACTGACAAACGACAATCTTTTTGCCACATGACAAGGTCCTAGCAGTGAAACTTTTCTTGGCCTCCGGACATTCAAATTAACTTCCCCCAATTTCCGACGCACTGGCCGATACATCCAGTTTACATTTAGCTGCACAGCTATTTTAAAGAGCTCCTTTTTAGCTAGTCTTACTATGAGTTTTATTTCATTAGGCGACATTGCTGGCTTTCTAAAAAGTGTTTCTTCCTTCGGTTGGTATAAAATCGCATTCCGAATCATCTTATTCGAACATTCAACAATTTTCCGAATTTCCTTGTAGGAAATTAATTTTTTTATTATAGCCCTTTTGACTTCGGAGCAGTGTTTTCCATGGCCCATGTCTGCGGAATTAATGGCTGTTTTCCTTTATTTTTTTGAAGAAAAATATGTATCACTTAATAAATTTACCGAAATAAATTGATTTGCAAGTTATTTTATAAAATTATTCTATTTCTTATCCGACATCCTCTGATGGTGCTATTATTTGAATTATAATAATTGCCAATAAAGGGGTTCAGCAGTGAGATATTGCTCATAGAAGTTTTAATGCGATTATGGTGCTATTTTTTTGACCGCAGCTGTAGGTCTGCGATTCCCGACCGTGATTATGACATGGTATGCTGGATATTCTTTGTAGATTGCAAAATTAATACCAAATCTTCTGTTAGTATCTCCTTATCACCAATCACACATAAACCTGGTGTGTTAGAAAGGTGCTTGGTTTTCACTAAATTAATCGTAGGAAGCTATTGTGTGTATCAGTTTAGGCAGTATAACTCCAATATGGTAACTTTCACATGTGTTTAGCAAGAAGTGCTTATAAATGTAAAACATGACGCAGTCTAGTACTGGGAATTACCCATAATTTTTGCAAACCGGCTGCTATTTTTCTTAAAAAAAAAAACAAAATAATAATTAATCAATATCACTTGGGAAAATCCAATGATAAAAGAGGCTCAAACATAATTCTTGTTGATAAGGACCGTCACCCCACAATTAATTATTACGCCAGAGCACATTTATACAATTCTCTATATCATCAATTTTTGCGACAATCTTGAATGCACTCTACAAGTATCTCATCATCTCTTGTGAATATGTCTTTGGAGAAGAGAAGCGCCCATTTTATCTAGATTAATAACGGCTATAAAGTGATTCAGATTCTGTTGATATTCTTCTACATAGCTTGGTTTTATCTGCTTGTCATTGACAATGATGAATTTGTGAAAAGAATAAATATAAATAAAAAAGAAAAACAAAAACAAAAATCTCAACAATAAGCAACTGAACAAGAGCAATGGAAATATGAATTTTATTATGTTTTTTACAGCAAGCAGGCAGGCACTAGACATATCTCAGATATTTCACATGATTTTGTCATTTTCCACAAGAAACAAAGAAATTTATTTTTAAAGCCATGATAAGGTGTTACGAGCTTGACGTCTCTCTAAAATGTCTTTATGGCCCAATAATTTTGTTTCCGATTTATTTTGGTCTAAAGTAGAAGTTTATATCATTTTTGAAAAAATTTACATTAATGAGCACATGATCGCTAAAGAATGTTTCCTTGAATTTTATGGTTTTTGGGTGTGGCCCAATATAACATCACCATTAGTATTTTTGTTTTGTTTTTCGCAACTTAATTGTACTGATATCATGATTATCTAATTAAATGTCTCTTTTGTGATTGTACCTAGATTTTTAAGATAGGTTTGACTTCTGAGTCAAAATGTACCATCATTTAGTATAACCTCTTTTAGCCGTCAAAATTTGGTGACAATCCGACGCTTAGTTTTGTTTTGACACCTATTTCAAAACATCGTGTTAGTTTTTTTTGCAACCATGGAAATAGAGCAATATCGGTTCGTGATCCGATTCTTGTTTTTGAGCTTCAAAATCTACGAGGAAATCAAGCCTATTCTCGATGGTTTGTATAGGACCTATTCACCTTCCCGTACAACCGTTTACCATTGGTTCGCAGAGTTTCACTGTGGCTACACGTAGGGTTTTGATGAACCGCACCCAGGTTGCCCAAAAACGGTTACCACAGAGAAAATCATGGACAAAATCCATGATCTCGTATTGGCGGACCGCGGAATAAAAATTCTCAAGCTTGACTGAGATAGCAGGCATCCCAACATGAGAAAGCTGTCCGCGGGTTGGGGTTCGCGTTTGATCACACCGGAGAACAAGCGCAATCGTGAGAATAAGAGTTTCTGCACCTTTTCGTGATCGTCGATGAGATATGGATTTATTGGTTTTACACCAAAGACCAAAGAACAATCCAAACAATGGGTTTTACGAAGGTTTTACCTTCGGCCGGAAAGATGATGGCTATCGTTTTTTTGGGACGCGCGAGGTGTGATCCACTTTGACTATTTTCAGAAGGGAAACATAATTACAGGAGCATAGTACGTCTATTTATTGGGCCATTTTAACGTCGATTTGAAGAAAAAACGACCACATTTGGCGAAGGAAAAAGTGCTCTTCCACCACGATAACACACAGCCTCAACCCTTCGCAGTTGCCACAGCCAAATTGGTCGAATTGCTACCCCATTCTCCGTATTCTCCGAACTTGGCACCCTGCGACTTCTTTTTGTTCCCAAACCTTAAAAGATCGCTCGCCGGAAAATAGTACATGTCGAACGTGTTTCTTTTTTTGCTGGGGTAAGTAGATTAAAAGCAAAATTCAATGGTGCAAGAGTAAGTTTTTCGATGAGATATATTTGCTAAACTTTCTTGCATTGTATGAACAGGTTGTTTACATTATTTTCTTCTAATTTTTCCCCAATTTTGCCCTATGCAATTTTTTAACGCTCCTAGGATTCAAGATGCTGCTGAGTAAGGTGAAGTAGGGGAAGTGCCCATGCATTTTATATTGGGGATCAATGTGAACTTTAGAGTAAACATTTCAAAATATTTCTATTTTTTTTTTTTTTTTTGGCTTTCTAGAAGTAAGATTGGATGGGTTGCCATGGTGGAAGACAAAATGGTTATCTATAAGCCGTCTTCCTTCCGGGACTGATACATCTTTAAAATGTGTCATTACTTTACCTTCTAATGGTTTAATTTTGGCCACCCAATTTGTATGTAAGCATGCTCCGACCATAATAACCTTTCCTTCAGCCTTGGTTGCCTTTGTACAACAACAAGAATGAGCTTCACCTTTTTTGCTCTGAACTGACATATATTCGTCCATTAAAATACTTCATTCTTCATTCATGCATCCGCCCACGAAACTTTATTTATCCCAGAATGTGTTTTGCTTAAGGACATGGTCTCTATAAAATTATATCCAGTCTTGCATATATGTTTTCTAATAACGACTTGACAACTTTTTTTTTAAATAAAAGGCAAACCATTTTAGATATTTCAAAAAATTTATTATTGGCTTGAAGTACAATCAAAAGATTTATGAATGCAACTCGACTTCGTTCATATGGCCACCGCGGGCACGTTTGCAGCGGTCGATTCGTTGGACCAAATTTTCAACGACTCGGCCACACATTTCGGCCGAAACGGCCGCTATTACGCGTTCAATGTTGGCTCTGAGTTCTACCAACGTCGTCGGCGTGTTGGCATAAACCAATGACTTAACGTAGCCCCACAGAAAATAATCAAGCGGCGTTCAATCGCAGGAACGCGGTGGCCAATCGACTAGACCATGTCTTGAGATAACACGCTCACCATACTTACTCTTCAATAAATCGATTAAAGCGTGTGCTGTGTGGCTTGTAGCACCATCTGTTGAAACCAAATGTCGTCCAAGTCCATATCTTCCAATTCGGGCCAAAAGTAATCGGTGATCATGACGCGATAACGCTGACGATCGTTATCGTCGACGAAAAAATATGGCCCAATAACGCCGCCGGCATACAAACCGCACCAAACAGTTATGTTTTGTGGATGAAGTGGTGATTCATGAAGCAGTAACGCATATTTTGCTTATTGACGAACCCATTGAGCCAAAAATGAGCTTCGTCACTGAAGGTGATTTTGCTACTCCGAAAATTTTTATAATTTGCAGACGTTGCTCGTTAGTGTACTTTACCATGATGAAAATGTTGAGTGACAGTGACAGTTTAATGATTAGTGAAAGAGTTCACAAATTAACTTCAAAGTTATCAAGTCCCTATAGAAAACCCTATACAATGTTGGACAAAATTATTTTGACAATTCAATGTTGTTTAACAAAAGGAGAAAAAAGTTAATATTGGTGATAATAAGAAAAATATTAATAAAAAGTAAACCCTCCTTTGACATAAATGACCTTTTGCAAGCGTACAGGCATTTGACCAGATTTTTTAATGTTTCCAATGAAATATCCTTCCAACTTCAGCAATCGTCTCCTTACGCGTTCTTGATAGGTCTGAGCTTCGTTTTTTTTTTTTTTTTATATACGCCCACACATTCTCTATTATATTAGGATCAGGGCTTTGAGGCGGCCAGTTCAATGTATTGAATTCGACATTCCTCAAAAAATCAATTATCATATGGGCCTTGTGGCATGGAGCGTTGTCCTGCTTCAGTATAAGGGATTGTCCAATGAGCCGGTCACCAGAAGATACGTAAATATTTATCTTTATTCATTATACCATCAATTGGTTCCAAAGCGCCCAAACCATTGAAGCACACGCATCCCTAGAACATTACATTTTTTTTTCGATCCATGATATTCATAAAAGGGCTTTCATCTGTCCATAACACTTGTTCCCAAAATGATTGTGGCTTGGTTATGTAGGAGTTGGCAAATGTTAACCTTTTGAGCTTATTTTTTGTTGAAATTAAAGGAATTGGACGAGCTATATAAGTAAAAAAAATCGGCCTCCTTAAGCCGTCCTTCGACAGTTTTCCTACTTACTGAAATATTATGGTGCTCTTTGAGCTCAATCGACACAGCTTTCGGTGTAATTAGCACATTTTCTTTAATTTTTCTCAAAATTATGCGGTCCTCTATAGGCTTTGTTTTGCGTGGTCTTCCCGATCTGGCCTTACCTGCATTATACTTAGTGACCATTTTATTTCTAATAAGCTCACTTATTTCACTTATTTTGCACATAATATAATAAAAAATCCCATCAAACAGTTATTATTATTAATAAAAACAACAAAAATAATTTCAGAAATTAGAGCACGTGTTTTTTACCGCAAGCGAATCAACGAAAATGAAAATTATTTAAGCAATGTCGAAATACTTTTATCCAGCAATTTAATCATAATCTGCCAGAAATGTGTAACGTTATCAGTGCAATTTTTCGCCCTCTTAAATCCATTAATATCCTCTCTCTTAAAAATTGAATGGATACCGTTACCTCTCTCAGTTTACAGAAATAAGCGGTTTGCACTGTTGTCGAAATATTTTGTCCTCCCATTGTAATATTTATTATATTATAAAAGTTTTATTTCAATGAAAACTTAACACTTAACTTACATAGAATTTATAAGAAACAATTCAGTTAAAATAAAATGTTTTTACAGTGAATTAGATAAGAGTATTCAGCACGCCAAGTTCGATTAAATGTCAAGTTATAACTTCCCGTCATATATTTGAGGAATGGTCCAAAATTTTCCATCTGGCCGTTGTTTTAAAGTTCATGTTAACTCTGGTGTCTCAAATTTAATATCGTTCGATTCTGGTCTTCCCCAAGGTTCAGTTCTAGGTCCTGTTCTATATAACCTCTACACCTCTGATATTCCTTACTTGCTCAATTGTGAAGCAGCCATTTTTGCTGATGACACAGCAACATATTCTTCGCATGAACTCGCTTCCAATATTGAAACCAGCCTCAAGAATGCGATAGAAGTATAAAGGAAATATTATTCAAAGTGGAAAATTAAATTGAATGAAGATAAATTGCAAGCTATCTTTTTTACCAGAAAAAGGAAGTGTTGCTTTTTACCTTCCACTCAATTACAAATTAATGGAGTAAACATTCCCTGGCTGACCTGTGTTAGATATTTAGGTATTCATCTAGATAAAAATATAACATTTAACGAACACATAAACAGAACTGTAAAGAAAATGGATATTGCCATCAAAATGTTGTATCCATTCATTAATAGAAAATTATCCCTTTCAACAAAAAACAAAGTTATAATCTATAAAGTAATTTTTCAATTACTTTCCATTCTGTTATATGGAAGCCAAGTCTGGGGTGATTGTACAAAATGCCACATAAGAAAACTACAATTATGCCAAAACAAAGTTTTAAAAATGATGCCTAAATTACCCTAGCATCATTCTACCCTAGATCTGCAAAATAAAGCGAATTTTGAACTGATTTATGAAAGAATTAGAGAACCAAAACCTAAATTTGTAGAACGATGTAGTTCTGCTGATAACCCTCTCATAAATGATTTATGCGCTAATTAAATGCGACTAAGTTATATATTTATTGTTGAATTTACTTATTTATTTAATTTGTTTTCATTTGTTTATTAATATGGAAGGTTTAACTCGTGTTTTCTGCTAAAATTCTTATTTTTGTTAAATTTTTTTTTTTCTTGTTAAAAATTATAATAATTCAGTGGAAAGGTAGTATATCAAATCCCTGTATTGTAAAATGTGCGGTATTAAGCCAATTTGCAAAATATCATACGTAAAAATAAATCTATCTATCTATCTATCTATTTGAGACAAAATTAAGTCCACGAGTAAGTAAGTTATTAATATCTGTGTGGTCATGTTGGAAAAGCTTATATCTGATATTTTTTTTCTAAAAGACGCTTCCACCTGAAACTAGCTGGTAGACAATCAAACAAATAGGGAGCAGTTTCATGGAAAAAGGGGGGAAAATGCGTTTATTTTGATAGTGCTACTACTGCAATATTTCTATTGTTTATCCGTAAGTTGCGGTTTTCATGAAATCTGGCAGATTTCTCAAAAATTTGTATTCAATTTTATTACGAAAATGGGCGATCAATTTGTCATCGAATTTGATCTTTTCCGTTACATGTGTATATAGACGAAATTGCCGTTTCTGGGAACCGGAACACCAATGCAAAATTTACAAAAAAGCAATTCATCCCAAAAAAGTCACTATATGGTGCGGATTATAGGTTGGCGGCACCACTGGCCTATACTTTTTGGAAGATGAAATTGGAGAGACAGTTACAGTGTCCGCAACCGCAACATGTTGACCGGCTATCAATTTTTCCAAAATAATGGCCTACGTAAGCCATTCATCAATCAATTTAT
Source organism: Volucella inanis (assembly GCA_907269105.1). Lineage (NCBI taxonomy): Eukaryota > Metazoa > Arthropoda > Insecta > Diptera > Syrphidae > Volucella > Volucella inanis. The sequence goes on from OU026154.1 coordinate 93,675,822, forward strand.
TGCATGCGAAATTTGAAGAACGCATTATTTCGGATAGAGAAGTTGTTTTACCTTCAAGGTTATGCGATTTGACATAACCTTCAGGTTTTTCCTTGGGGGGTTATTTGAAGATTAAGGTCTATGCCAATAACAACTCAGGATTTCAAACATAACTTCCAAACTGAACATTCAAAAAGTCATCGATTATTTTTTCTCATGTGAGCAATGTTGTATTTTATTTATATTTGTCATAGACCGGGCTTCATTACATTATAAAAATCTAAATTGATTTCGTAACAAATGTGTGTTTAATTGAATGAAAACTTCCACACTAGCTGTTGGCTCTCCCTTTATTACTGTTTGGATTTTGAGCTGAAGGCATTTTCGGACCATTCTTCTTTGAGAATGCGGCTGATCAGGCAATAACAGTTAATGGTTGCTCTCACTACCGTGACATGATAATCCAGTTTGTTGACCCTAAGTTGCAAGATATGGATGTGGATAACATGTGGTTTCTACAAGACGGTGCCTCATGTCATACAGCCCAAGAAACAATTTAATTACTGCATGAGACGTTTCCTGATCGTGCAATTTCTCGTTTTATTAATCGGAATTGGCTGCTCAGATCATGCAAGTTTTTTCTTTGGAAAAGTTTAAGGTCCATGCCAACCAGGCTACGACCATTTATGCAAAGCTGTCATGGAAAATTTGGGGTATATATGCCAAGAAAGTCATGGAGGCCATTTACTTGATTGCTATTTTGTGTACATAAATACTTTGGAAGTTCAGTTGCTGATTCCATTCCCAGTGTGACTTGTTATGCAGTTTTAGTGATTTAATTGAAAAGAAGTATTTAAACAGGTCTTAGAAGCTAAAAATGGTAAGAACGGAAACTCAAAAGATATTAAACCAAACGGAAGTCCAAAACATTTAAAGAATGCACCAAGAAGAATATTATATCAATAAAATTGGAAAGTCGTGCAGTTGTTTCAAAGAATTTAGAAAACTACAAAAAAAGATTCGTACCTGTACAAAAATATAACCTGACACGACCAGATCAACGATCTCTACTACACCGTTTTTGACTGGTGTTTTTGACGACTCCAAAAATGGTGAAGAAAATTCACAAAGCGGTACTGGATAATCGTCGACTGAAAGTGCGCGAGCTAGCAGACATTGTAGGCATTTCAAAAAGTGTGGTACATCGCATATTATTTGAAAATTTGGATATGAGAAAGCTGTGTGCAAGATGGGTGCCACGTTTGCTCACACTCGAGCAAAAACAGTGTCGTAAAGATGTTTCAATTGAGTGTTTAACGAAGTTTCACAGCAAAAAAGCAGAATTTTTGCGCCGTTTCATAACAATGGATGACACATGGGTCCATAACCTTACACCCGAGACGAAAAAACAATCAAGACAATGGATTCAAAAGGGCTCCGAAGAAGGCGAAGACCATTTCATCTGCAGGCAAGGTCGAACTTGAAAAAATGGCTCAGTGGTTAAAGATTTTCCAACGATAAAGAAGTGATGTCGGCAGTTAATGGCTATTTTAAGGAGCAAGATAGTTCTTACTATAAAAATGGTATTGAACTTTTTGAACATCGCTGGGAAAAGTGTATATAGCTGAAAAACGATTATGTTGAAAAATAAAAAAAATTTTCCAAAATTTCTGTGTTTTCTTTGTTGGGTTGGGTACTTCTGGGACCGCCAAACAATAAGCCTTTTAATTCTGGAACCTTTTTTGGATAGGGGGAGTAGCGGAAGTGATAATTTGACCACACATATTGGCCATACAGGCTTTGTATCGGGGGCTTAATGATGTTGCATTGTACTTAATGTGCGGGCGGGAAGTTTTGGAAAATTTATAAGAAAACCACTAGCTAATTGGTTCAATTTTTTTATTTTATGTCTAAGCGATGGAAGATCTTAAAACAGATTCAATCGAAGAAGCTTATTGACGAGAAGGGGAACATTTACTAAAGGAAAACTATTTGCATTAGTTGCAAAGAGTTTTTTTTTTTGTCAAAGCGTTACTTGCTGAAAAGCTTCCATGCAGTCACTTTTCCTGTTTTAGGGCATAAGGATAATATCAGACTCTTTAAAAAACGTCAGCCAAGCTGTAAACTGAATGATCCGAGGATTGACGGTAAGATTAGATCCAAACACCAAGATAATTTGTGTTTTCGTTTTTTGTAGATTCTTGTTTTTTTGAATTTAAATTCAAAAATTATTTCGAAAATCATGGTTCAGTTCACTAAACTTAGCATGATCTTGGCTTACTTGAAGTCTTGAAGTCGCTTGGTCATCGTGTGCGTTGTATGCTCTGTGAATGGCCCAAAAATCAAATTAATATTGGTGCTCTTTTTTTACCGTAAAACTTTATTCTACGATGAGGCTCATTTTTCATTGAATCTATAAACTGTTATTGAGACGTCGTAAGATCATTAAAAAGTCATTGTTTCTATGCTTGAAGGTCTGATGGAAACATTGTTTTATTTTTCTTCAAAAAGGATGCCACCTAGGACGCCGACTATACGGTCTATAGTGTTATTTGATAGATTTTTTCTATCCTCCAATTGAATAAGGAAGAGCTGCGTACACCACAATCATTTTTTTGAAGGAAACTATCATGAGCGCATAATTTCGCTTATTGGACATCTAAATTGGTCTGCAAGATCCTGTGATTTAAAACCTGTGGTTTTCTGTGGGCTCTACGCCGATAAACCAGAGCTAATAGCTGACTTGGAAGCCAACATTATTACCGACTTACGGCCATAGTTGTACAATAAAGTGATCTCTAATTGGACTGCCGGATTGGGTTTTATTCGAGTCGTGTAGTTTTTGATCCCGACCTTCCTTTGAGATATCAAACCTAGTCAATGCCTTATATGGTGGATTTCGACTCTCAGTGGCAATGTAGAAAACCAATTATTTATGGATCCCTCTTTAAGGTTTATTTCAAACGGATTTCACTCAGTTTTTCATCTGAAGTTGAACTTTGTCCCTCTGTTTTTATTGAATGAGATCTCTAGTACTATTCGGCCTTGCGATTAGAGATAAACAATTATAAACCTTATTTCAATTGATAACAATAACGCAGATATATGTTCTTACTTTTACTTGATCTTTTCGTCGGGTGATAGTTCACAAAGGTTTTAAATTTATAAAAAGACTCCAGATAACAAGGGTTTGTTAGTTTTAGCCTTGGTTTGTAATAAAAATTGTTCAAGACTAATTTGAACATTTTTGTTGTGCAATATTTATTTTATAGATTCACTGATAACTAAGCCTTTCAATCACTTCCTTACAAACTTAAATTTGAAGTAAATTAATTTTTATTATTCTATTACTGACACGCTATGAAAAACTAAACAGAAAAGCGATTGTCTTGGACTAGTTGCCATAATTTAAAATAAAGACTTATCACCTACTTGAATCGGCTTCAAAATTTCCTTCAAAAATTATGTTTCCTGAAGCGATAAATAAATTAAATGACTAAGTAATTACGTTCACACTCGCGGAAATTTTTAATCAATCAAATTACCCCATAAGCTCTTAATTTTTAATGATGCAGGGTGTTTTATTATGTACGTATAAAGCTGAGCCTTTCCTTATCATAGGCTAGGTGTGAACAGCACAAATGTTATTTTAATTAAATTCCCACATCTACCCTAATATATTTTCTATTTTATATATAATCTCTAGAGAACTTGCTTATGTCATTTAATTTCTCACTTTTAATTAGAATGTAGTCAACTGACAAATTTAAAACATTTTTTTGTGATAGTACCGACATGGTGTCAACAATAGGAATGAAGTTAGTATGCACTAAATTAGGAGTCAACTAAATGAATCAAAAGTGAGCTCTCAGTGACAGTTCGTAGTGACATCTCCCACTGACAACTACGAAAATGTACACATATGCTGCCAGCTTGGTTATAAAGCTATGGATTGTAGAAGACTTATCGGAAAGTCCACCTAAATAACCCGAATAGGTAGGAACAAAAAATATTCGATATCAAAAAATTTTACTGTCTTTTAATCAAAATCTAAATTCGATGGTTTATTTGCTTGCGAACTTTCGCAGGATTACCTACAAATAGCGATGAAGGAAAAAATTTGCTTGGTTTGGCCACTGGCACATTTCTGGAGCTAGTTTTTTTTTTTTTCCTATTTTTGGATTATTAAAATTGCAGTACTGACTGATGGGCTGTCTAATCCTATAAAGACAAACTGCACCTACCCGTAATTGGTGCATCTACTTATATCAGATTGAAGCTAATAAATTTGCTACTACTCTTCACCTATGGACTGGTATCTCGCGGATAACACGAGTAATGTTGGCTTCCAAAGTGTCAATCCTAGCTGGCGTATTCCTGAAGACCTGAGACCTTACATATCCCCAGAGAAAATAGTCCAAAGGTGTGATATCGCATAATTTAGGCAGCCAATTTACCGTAGCAAAACTTGAAATTAGGTGCTCACCAAAATGATTTCTCAACAAGTTCATGGATTTGAGTTTTTCTAGAGCCCATTCACTGAAAATATGATGCAAATTGAAGTCGCCTTCAATTCCTGCACAAGTTGAATTCTGTACGCCTTTAGGCCGAGATCCTCACGTAAAATACGCCAAGTTGTCGAACACACCAAGCCAAGCTGCTGAGAATGACGACGAATTGATTCGCCACGGTCTTCGTATCATCCACGGTAGAGTATCATCCACTTATGTAATCCGAGACTCAAATTTGCGAGTAGTATTGGCAATAGTGATTTCAGTAGGTCGATTATGCGCACCGTAAGTTCCTCGAATCGCACGAAAAACGATTCTCCCAGAACGCTGATTTTCGAAATACGGCTGAACAATTTGGAGACGCTGTTGCCATGTGAGTCTTTCCATAATCACTTGCTAAATGATACTGAACAAAAATGACAAAGCAGATTGATAGGAGTTACGCGTGATCTGTCAAAAAAGCCTAATGAAAATCAAATCTCACGATGAATCATTTTATATATATATCCGGCTCCATTATTTTTACTCTATGTCATTATAGTCCCCATCTCGACGGTTTAAATCGTGTAAATTTCGATAATTGAAAAAAAATCCGGATATATTGCTGCAGACAGCCCGAAAACAGTTCAGGATGCAGTTTTTCCCCTGAACATTGTCTGAAAAGTTAAACCAAGTCTCAGTCTATCACAATTTCTGCGGAATATATATTAGCTTAATATACTTAAGGATGCGCTACAGTTTTGGGCGGACTAGGGGCTCAACCAACAGCTATCTCCATTTACCTCGATCTTGACTCCAATTGCATACAGAAAGTCGACTAAGACCCCTTTCCACTTTATCTCATTCACAGTAGTGGGGTCTTCCCTTCCTTTCGGAATGGATTCACAGAGTGGTGGTGTTCATTAAATCAACATGTTCGCGTCATCAAAGCTAATAAATCGTAGTACTTCTGAGTGTTTGTTTGTTATTATATCTTCTCCACATTCCGTTTATGCATATGGCATAGAAGATCCGCAACATGTGTGTCCACTTCAGATGAAGTCCATGATACCGCTCCGTATAGTAGGACTACGACGGTAATGGTCTTATAGAGCGGCTTCTTTGTAGTTTTCAGTTACCTTTTTGGTCCAAAATAACAGTAATGATAAGGTCTTTTAGCATGTTATCCGTTGGATTTGAGTGTCCTCCCTTCCTTGTTGATAGCGTGTATTTTAGTGACAGCTCGCTGTTTCTTCTCAAAATGTTGGTGTCGTCAGCGAATGCAAGCAGTTGTGTAGACTTTTGAATTGTTGTGCCGATTTTTATGTCATTTTTCATTATCATCTTATACATATGAAACATGTAATAGCTACGCCGACGTTTGGCCGCAAACCCTATCAGCTTAAGGCCATTTCGGATCTATCGTCGTGTAAGCTATATTTTCCAACTGTTCTGTCAAATTTAGGATGTTTTTGTTTTCATAGTTAGGACATTAGTCGAGGAGCTCGAAGATGCAGTCGCTGGCAAAGCCGTCTTCCTTTATTTTATAAGCGTAAGCACATATCATTCTGAAGTTGGTGAACTTACATTTGATGGGAATTGTAATCAGGCATTCGTTATAAGCTCAATATTGTTTGCCTTAGTCTTCTTCTGATTTCAAACTCACATCCAAACATGAGCTGGTTCTCTGCTTTCTATAGCAATACCCATAATAGATGTTACATCCTTCGCTCTTTTTGTAGGGTAGTGTGGCGAGCAATTCTGCTAAATTGTACAGTCCCATGTGAGGTGTTAAGGGTCCAAACATTTTATATAGTAGAAAGTCGATGTCCAATTTTTAATTAATTGGGGTTGTCAGCAGTAAGTCCATCCATATCCGAAGCTCTTTGTTGCTTCATGCTTTACATGGTAGGGCAATTAATTCGTCAGCAAAGCCTACAGGTTAAAGGGTTAGATTCTTAATAGCCCAATGTAAAGGTTTGAGTGTCGCCCTTGGATAACTTAATACTCCTCTGTTACCATCTGTATTTCTAAGACCTGAATAGATTCCGAAAAATCCTCCGAACATATCGAAGTATTTCAAATGAGGCCATCGCTAGATGATTCTGGGTCTACACCAAGGCATATGCAGATTTTCACCACCAGTGCTCCTCCGAAATTTCCTTTAAACTTTTAGTCGTAATACCAATCTCGATGTCCATACTCAACCTTAAGCCCACCTTAGGCCCACCTTCGGACGTACTCTGAAATATCATTATTCTTTCCATTTCATTCGCTTATGGAATGTCCTGCCGAGCTCTTTATTTCCTAGCCACTATAACTTGCAAACATTCAAAACCAACGGACATCGGTATCTCTTTTTTTTCCCACCCTAACTTCTTTGACCCGCGCTATGTGCGAATATCTTAGGGGAACCTAAAATCTCTTGTGCGCGCGCCTATCATAAACAAAAATGATGTACTGTCTGTTGTATTATGTCTATCTTCCAACTCGACGGAATAAAGATGCAGATTTTTAAAGACAATCAAACCAAGCACGAAAGGAACCTTAATTCTAGGGTTAAATTTGCTTATATCCCTAAGTCTTCCAACCAGTCCAAACCCGCTAAAAACCGAAACTCTATAGATAACCCTAAGCGCAATAAATAATCCAAGAAGTTCCCTCGAGACCTCAACTGGGGTTTTCACCACAGAATCACTTCCTTTCTCCTCCTAATGTCATCCATCCAAAAGATTATGAAGATGTTTATCTCCCCATAAAATCTCTCCTACTGAAATGTGTCTCTTTTAATATTACACCCAATCCATCTCCTACATAAATCCAAACCTTATATCTTAAATTTATCTTATTATCCGCCCCTTTGCACTTAATCCTCCTTCATCCATGTTGCCTTTTGACCATAATCCCATCCTTCTTGATTAATTGCTTCCACCTGCAGTTAAACTAACCAAGAAGCTAGCCGATGTGGTAAATGACGGTCATTATGCTCTTGATGGACCGACAAAACTACATCCTAGCTTACAATCACTTTTTCTTAGTTGCTGAGTCACTTAACCAAAGATATTTCAGCGAAATGCAATGACCCATCATCTCAGACCCCGAAAAATTCTATCAATTTATTACCACAAAAAAAAAAAAAAAAAGAAAATTCGATTGCTATCCATCAATTTTCAAATTTTCTAACATGTCTTCGGATGACTCAACAACCATCGCTAATCCATTTTCGAAGGTAACTTTCGTTACCTGAACAACTGCTGTCAAATCTCTTCCTCGTCAGTTACTAGACAAAATACGAGTACACAAGGTCCTGATGGTACCCGCAGTTGTCTTTAAAAAATGTGCTGATAATCTAATCCATCCCCTCATCTCTATTCACAAAAAAGGCCCAAAGCACGATATCACCAATTTCTGCCCTAAACTACGCTAAACTATCCTGCAACCTCAAGATTTTTGAAAGTATTGTTTACGATGCACTATATTTTCAATGTAAAGCCATATTTGCAACCAACCAACATGGTTTTCTCAAAAGCAGTTTAACGATCATCAACCTCATTGAGTTTTTTTCTAGTACACTGTGTGCATTAGAGCAAAATAAAGAAATTGACGTTATCGCCACGGACTTCGGTAAAGCCTTCGATAAAATCTCGCACAAGTTAATTCTATTCAAACTCAAAGCTCTTAGTTTCGAGCCTAGATTGTCCATTTTCGTTCTCTCTTTTCTGCCACAAGGCAGTAATCTTTGTCCATTAATTTTTATCTTGATTATTAACGATGTTGTTAACGTCATAAATCACTTCTACATATCTATCTATGCCGATGATGTGAAGATGTATAAACATCTTTCAAGTCTCTCTGACTCTCAACCTTTACAAGACGATCTTAACGGATTCTCGATATGGTGCCATTACAACTTTCTAGAGGTCATCATAGAAAAATGCCAAGCCATTTCTAACTCTCGGAGGCGTTTAACACTTCCAACTCGCACCTATTATTCATCTAATCGAAGTGTAGCTGCAGCTACTTCAAGGCGGGGCGTAGGTGTCATTTGTAACACACAGCTCAATTTTCGCACCCACATTGACTCCGTAATTAGCAAAGCTAACTCCGCTTTTGGATTTGTCAATCAAACGATGGTCTAAAGAATTCTCCGACACCTTTGTCACCAAATCCCTGTTCATTACCTTTGTTCGTCCAATTCTCGAGTATGCCAGCGACATATGGTCCCCTTCCTACGATTTACATATTCTGCGCATTTAATCGAATGGAGATTTCTACGTTTCGCATTACGCAGACTACCATTGGCTTCCTATGTTAATCGAACTCAAACTATTCGGTCTCCTGCTTTTGGGAAAACGTCGGGAGTCCGCCGATATTCTCTTAATCTACAAACTCTTAACCGGAATCATCGACTGTCCAAAATTCCATTCAATACCAACTCGTGTCATTTAAGGTCTGTCCACATTTTTCGTCCGAATAATAACAGGACAACTTATGTTATGATCTTTACGAGCCACTGAAACAAATCGGATACGTCAGATGTTCTATTTCTACTGCAGTAGTTTAGTCTTTCGAAATTCTCTGAGCAACCAATTTTCCCATTATATACGGAAAGTTATACGTTTGTATTAAATATTTGATAAACTGTCCGGGGTTGACCTGGGCCTCAATCTAGCGATCAATCTAAAGCGCAGACAGCTCTGGCTTCCATTCAATTCACTCAAAATTTAGTTCCTTTTCTTCATAATATGGAGGAAGCTGACGATTCTGAATCATCCAGAGCCCAAAGGTATTACCCTCCGTTTCTCCAAGGATGCTAAGTATATGGGGTCATCCTGGATAACTAACACTTTTCGGACCAAGCATATCATACCAAAACCTCCAAGGTAATTTCTTTCAGCAAGACCAAAGTTATGTGAATGTGAAGATCAATTATATCCCTTACTTCGGTTGTCTAGTGAAACAAGCTTTCATGAATGTACACCACCACTGCTTTTACCAGACTCCAATGAAGGGTCTGTCTCCATTGCATGGCTTTCCCTAAAATACCTGGCTCTGCTCTAGATGAATCCTTCGATTAGGTACTGGAGTTCTGATGACATTACGAGCAATCTTTTGACTCTTATATACGTGGCGTCTAATGCAATAACAACAGAATTTCTGTTAAAGTCGACTGTTTCTGTGGCCAGAAATCGTTTCGGATAGAATTTGAAACACCACCTTGATCAAAATTTATTCAGAAAATAAAAAAGTTTATTCATCTTAATCTACAAGGTGAGTTTTTTAACTTGAGACATCCAAATTACTCGAAAAATACGCGATATCGCAAAAAATGATTCAGACAAAAGTCACAAGGTTCTGAAGGGGACATGAGATGGTGACTTCGAGTTTTCAAGGTCAAACAAAGGTCAATTTTGATTTTTTAAATGATAATTCCTGATTTTTATTGCTCAGTCGTATTGCTCGCAGGCTTGTCATTTGTTTTTACATACCGCGTTTAGCATAACCCAGAAACAACGACGTGGACGTAGCAGTATTTTGTTTCCTTCGGGGTGATTAATTAGAGTGGGTCACCTTGCCTCCCACTGTTGAATCATTGAATTCTTCCCTTTTCGACGTTTATTTCCCGAGACTATTTCAACAAATGCTCGAAAATGTGACCATTCACTTCAATACACTTGTCTATCCGCGCTCTAAATGAACCAACAAAGCTGAGAAGTATTTCTGGCGTTATCTTCCGACAAGCTTCAATTATTCGTCTTTTCATGTCCTCATGTGTTGTTGGCTTTTTTCTGTAAACCTCACTTTTTAAGTAGCCCCACCAGAAGAAATCGTAAGATCAGGTGATCTAGCAGACCATTGCCTCGCACCCCCTCGTCCGATCCATCGTTAATGATAAACATTGTATAATACGCCCCGGGCTACTTGGGAATAATGGGCTGGACAACCATCATGTTGAAACTACATTGTTTCTCGCAACTCCAATGGCAGTTCTTCTAGTAATTCTGGAAGATGGTCCCGCAAGAAGTTTGCATACTTTTCGCCATTTAAGTTGCCTTCAATAAAATATGGACCTGTTCATTTATTCCCAATAATTCCCGCCCAAACATTAACATACCAAGGGTGCTGCCGTTCAACTTGTCGCAACTAAAAAGGGTTTTCGGTAGCCCAGTAATGCATATTATGTCGATTGGCCATACCGTGATTGGCGAGAGTCGACTCATCAGAGAATAACACCTTGGCGAAGAAAAGGGTGTCCCGTTCCGGTTGCGAAAATCCTTACTAGAAAGTTCTTGATGCATTGAAACATGATAAAAATGGTATTTATGCCGATGTAATATCTTACAGACAGTCATTTGAGAAATTCTTGATTCACGACTTATTTGGCGAGTGCTAATGTGAGGATGGTGTGCAACGGCAGCTAACACTGCTATTTCATTGTCCTCAACAGCCACCCTATCTGACCGATTCTTTTTCTTTGGTTGCTCACTTCCTTCACCAGTGAATTGTTGGAAGACCCGATAAAAGGAAGCGCGCGATCGTTTCTGCTCTTGGAAACGTTGGGCGTAAAGAGCAACAGCACCATCGATGTTCCTTCCACCTTCTCCATAAATCAATATCATTTCAATTTTCTCTAGAATTGAAGTAGCCTGCATTATTAATCTGGAAAACGTTACTAATAACAATCAGTTCCTCAAAACAAATATCGAACTCCTAAATGAAGTACAGTTCCGTTCAAGTAGAAAAAAGGGGCAGAGTGCACATCATACATTCTCAGATAAGTTTAGAACAATTTGTCTCTATCTGAAATTTCTTTGAGTTTTAACTTCACTCGAGGCAATAATGACTTCCTCAAAACAAATCTCGACCTTCTAACACCCTAACAACGTTGGAAACCGATTAATGATTTAGGCGTGCCAGTGCAGTGGTATCTAGCACTGAATGAATAAGACCTTTAAGACAAAGTCGTGGGCCCCATTGAGGAATACGACTGAGCAATGAAAATCAGGTATTATCATTTGAAAAATCAAAAGTGACCTTCGTTTGACCGTCAAACTCGTGGTTACCATCTTATGTCCCCTTCAGAACCTTGTGACTTTTGTCTGAAACATTTTTCGCGATATAGCGTATTTTTCGAGTAATTTGGATGTCCCAAGTTAAAAAACTCACCCTGTATATTGTCCCCTTCAAAGTAATCCCCATCGACTGCAATACACTTATGCCAGCGCTTGATCCAATCTTCGAAACATTTTTTCGGTATGTCCATCAGTGCTTCCTGCGATTTTTTCATTACTTCCTCTCAACTGCTGAGACGCGTTCCCCGGTATGGGTTTTGTAACTCGATTGCACAGAAAGAAGTCACAGGGAGCCAAATCAGGTGAATTCGGTGGCTGTTGGATGGTATTTGTTGCATTTTTCGTCAAAAAAATACGAATAATGATGGCACTGTGCGATGGTGCGTTATCATGGTGCAAAATCCACAAGTTTTCTGCCCACAATTCTGGTCTCTTTCGACGAATTGCTTCACGCAAACGTCTCATAACGCCTAAATAATACTCTTTGTTTACTGTCTGGCCTTCTGGCAAAAATTCATGATGCACTTCATCGTTGTAATCCATGAAAACCGTGAACATTTCCTTCTTTTTTGACTGAAAACGACGTGGTTTTTTTGGTCTCGGCTCATTTGATGAATGTCATTCACTTGCCTGATGTCTGGATTGTTCTCATAAACCCATCCTTTTGATGCATGTGGGATCGGATTCTGCCTCGCAAATCGTCAACACGGTCTCTTTTCGCATGAAATTGAGGTCTTTTGGCACCAACTTTGCTGCTACAGGACGGAAACCCAAATCATTAACCAAAATGTCTTGGACGGATTCACAGGTAATGTTCAAGTCCTCCGCTGTCTCTCTGATGATTAATTTGCGGTTATTGACCAACATTTCTTTTAGTTCATCAATGTTTTCGTCGGTTTTCGATGTCGATGGTCTAGCATTGTGTTCATCATCTTCGATTGACTCACGACCTCTTTTGAACCGCTCGTGCCACTGGTAAAAGACCATTTTCTTTAGAGAATCGTTACCGAAACACTTTTCCATCATTTACAACGTTCGCGCACCATTTCATCCGTTTTTTACGCAAAATTTAGTACAAGTTCGTTGTTGCAAATTTAAATCTATTTCTAAAATTGTAAAAAATCGCCAACACACACAGTGATAGATGTACTCTTGGCTACGTAACTTTTGCAAATGTCAAGCTATGATGCTAAGATTTAGAGGGAATGTCAACAACAGTTGTACCAACTAAAACAAAAAAAAAAAAAAAAAAACCCAAATCGGAACAATGAAAGCGTCACACGGTGGTTATTCCGTTTTTTTTTTTTTGATCAAGGTAGTATAGATGTCACTCCTCGTTTGGATCTAAAACGATAACTAAGTTGAGCATATGTCCTTACAGATCTCTCTCTTCGAGCCTTGCTTGGGTCCCAGGTCACTGAATATGACATGCGCAATGAATTCGCTAGACGAGACTGCCTGATGACCTCTTACGTTCTCAATTAAAATGTTCAGTGACAGTTGGATTTTATGTGGACATAACTGCAGATGGTATGAAATTCGACGATGACGGCAGGTCGAACGAATGTTTTCTGATTTCTCTAAGAGGCTAGAGTCTTTCTACAAAAGACTGCAACGATCTAGTTCTTTATTTGAGTCCGCTGCTCTGTATTTTTTTAGAGACTTTTAGAGTTCAGTTAGATCAAGCGGCAAAGAATAATTAGCAGTTCTTACTAACTACATTTTTAAAGTGTTAGTTACCTTTAATGTGAAAAGTGCAAGTGAATGGTTGTGCTATTTTCCATCCGAGTGGTCTAAAATTGATGCAAAGTGATTCCTAATAACAAAAGGCTATTTCATAGAAAAAAGTGATTTTAAAATCTTTGCATTTTACATGTTTGTAAATCTGCTAAAATTAACATTAATTTTGTAACCATTTTTATTTTTATTCAGACAAGTGCCTATACATAAAAACTGAGTATTTAATATGGACCCATGTAGTGAACCTTTCAAGGACTTCCCCGCTGATGGGGAGCTCGGAAAATGCATTATGGATTCACCGCGATATCCGAGAGATCTTATCGGAAAATGACGGCAAACAAAAAGGAAGAATGGCGGCGCTCTGCTTGTAGATGGGAACTTGCATCTACTTTACCAACTAAGGCTGTGACAGTCTTAGCGCACCCACAAACAAAGAGAATAAGAATCGTTCTCCTGAAGCTAATTGCGATACAGCCTCATAGGGTGAAGCTATGAACATATGGCGTAATAACACTGCGATTTTGGATTAAATGAAAAAAAACTGAGAAAACAAATGTCAGAAATAAAATGAAGTTTCGAATCCACAGCAGACAAGTACGACCAAATTAACCAACACACGACAGTAAACAAAAATATGCTGCAAATACTGTCTATCGAAATCAAAGAGATAAAAGAAGGCAATGCAAAAAAAGGATAAAAAAATTTGTGAAATGAATACAAATATTAACTCATTAGAACAAGAGCTATTTAAGGAAACAACAAAATGATGCACTTGTGTTTATCACCAGCCTTTTTATACCGACAAACAAATATTTGTTCTGGTGTGCCAAAAGCAAAGCCAAAGAATGCAATTGAAAGTTTGTTTCATTTGTTTCAATATTAGAACGATAAGAAGAGGTTAGGATAAATCTATTGCCGAAATAGTAAGCATTCTACCTCACATCGATTTTATTGTTCTTAACGAAATAAATATACAAAAAGAAGAAAACAGTTTTTATATTGTAACATCAGTGGTTTTACCCCAGAATTTATTAATAGAAAAGGAACGAAAAAATAAATAAAATAAATTACGAGATAGTCCCTCTGTAAACAGCATTCTACGAAGGCATACAACTACTTTTAACTCATAAAGATAAAAAAAAGGAACGCAATCTATAGGCAACTAAAATCGAGCATTGTTATTATAGATTTATAGAAGTTTTTGGACAAAAACATTTGAAAAGAAGAAGAGTTAATAGTATTAGGAGATATGAATAGGTATTAACATTCGAGATAAAAATAACTCACTTGTTCTTCAATACATGGAGGTGATGGCATCAAAAGGGATAACTAACGTAATTAAGCAGTCTTCTCGAGTCGGTTTGAAAGAAAGACCACATACTCGAATAAGTAAGTAAGACACCATGTCTAGTGACTAAACAGATTTGGCCAAAACTGGATCTTAATCATTTTAAAGTCTGATTCTTTTAAATAGGAAACATCTCAGCGCCATTATAGGTGTCATCACTGCACACTGCCTTATAGGCAAGCATGCAAGAAGGCTTGGCGTTTTAACAAAGGATTTCTGTAGACGAGGATTAAGAAAATACAATCATTCACCTTCTCTGTACATGTTCAGCTTTCTCCCAGAGAAGAAAACTCCACTTAGAAGCCTGCTTCTACAACGACTTAAACGATCTAAAAAAAAATACAGACGTTAACAGTCTTCTGCATCAAACTGGTTCCATGAGTGAAGGGATCAAATATCCACGTGGCAGGACAACCACGGGGGTTGGTTTTCCAACCGCCACTCTAATCCAACCAAACCTAATCTAAGCATCACACAACAAGATAAAGTTTCAGTTGTAATCTGATCACTTTGCTACCTTGTATGCCACAAAAAACTTTACGAATATTTAAAAATACCAACCATCTGCAAATATACAATATCTTTTCAAATAAAGCAACAAAAGGTTAACGAACTATTAGGTTTTCCAAAAAATTTCGGTTTTTAACATTTGACTTTAAAAGCATAGATTTTAAGTGAAACAAAAGTTTAATAATCAAAATATAGTAGCAACCGCTGTGATCAACAAACTTTTGCCAACGCAAAGGAAGCTTATTTATTCCTGTAGCATAAAACTCTGGAGGTCTGGAAGCTATGAACTCGTTGAAGGCAGTATTGGCGTCCTCTTTGATCTTAAAGCATTTCTCACGCAACAAGTAATCGAGATGTTTGAACAAGTGGTAATGGGTTTTCGTAGCCCAGCTAGTTGAACTTCTATAAGGTCGATTGTGCGACGTGTGGTCGGGCGTTGTCATGGAGAAGGATTAGTCTTTTTCTGTTGATCAAAGCCGGGCGCATGCGTTTAAGTTTTTCGTGCATTTCATTGATTTGCTGACAATGTTTCTCAGCCGTGATGGTTTCACTAGGATTCAGAAAGTTGTGATGGATCAAACCAGCTGCAGACCACCAAACAATTACCATTATTTTCCTTTAGTGCAATGCCGGTTTTGTAAAGTGTCATGGTGCTTCATATTGCCATACATGATCCATTTTTCATTGCATGTCACAATTCGATCGATAAAAGGATCATTGTTGTTGCCCAAAATGGGTGAAGACCCTTGCCGAGCTTCTTTGATTTCCCAATTTCTTGCAGGTGGTTAGAAACCATTCCTATTGACATGCCTAGTTCTCCTGCAAGTATTTTACTGTTGTACGTGGATTTGCCTCAACCAGAACCTATAATCGATCATTGTCGATGAGTGTCTTACACCAACGCCCTTCCTCATCTTCGAGCAACTCATCTCCTTTTCGAAACTTTTGGAACCAGCGTTGCAGCATACATTCGTCAGGCGTTCCATCGCCGAAAGCGCTATAAATTTTACGGCTGGCCTCCTCTGCTCTGTGGCCCAGTTTGAACTCATATAAAAAAATAGAGCGCTAAGCACAAGCCTTGGATAACACCTGGTATTATCAGAATGTGCCAGCAAAGGGATGAGACCTACAGAAGATGGAAAAATAGCCCACGATAGATTAGGTATGAGAAAGAATACAAGGAAACAAGGCAAAGAAAGATACAAGCGTCAGAAAGAAAATTTCAAATTCACAAAATGACAAAAAAAAAAAATAAATAAATAAATAAATTGGAAGATAATTTATGAGCTCCTAGGTTTTATCCTCTCTGAAGTTCGACAAGGATCCATGATCCGACAACATTAGACCGATTGATTAAAATACGAATGCGGTTACCTTAACACCAGTAATTCAGGCCATCATTAATCAGAGTATAAGTCAAGGATGTGTCCCAAAATTATTAAAAACTTTGATTATAGGACCCATACACAAAGAAGAATAAGAAAGCTACAGACCTATTGCAGTCAAGTCGGTTGTAGAAAAGTATCTCGAGGAATTCGTGTTAAATCGGGTAAATAACTTTATCGAAAAATCCACAATTTTACAAAAATAAAAGTACTGGAAACCTACTAGGAGAATTCACAAATGTTATCAATGCAGGTTTGAATAAAAATTTATTTTAGCAAAGCGTTCGACACATTATGCCATGAAATGCTCTTAGAAAGTCTTAACAGGGTTGGCATAAGAGGAGTCTTAGCATAACGGCTCGGGAGCTATTTATCAGAAGGAACTATGAAGACGATGGTTTCCGGTGTGATTAGTGAAGATATAGCAAGTTTGTGCGGCGTGCCATAGGGTTCAAAATTGGGACCAATATTATTTATCCTTTACACCAATGAATTTCTCCGCGTTTTCGAAAAAAAATACGACATTTGCTTAGCACAGCTATAGTTGTAAGACACAAGTGCTTAGATTCTGCAAAAGACATAATGCAAGAAGATTTTACAACGCCTCAAAATGACGTCACGATCAAGGATATTATGCCTATAAGAACACCATTCAACCCGGAAGTAACCATTGAAATTTACTATAGAAATGACCATTGTCAAACATCATCTAAAAATAAAGTCATCGAATTCGTAAAAACCATCAAGTACCTTGGTATTACAATCGATGAACATTTTTTATGGCGTAGCAACGTAAATAATCTGCGTCTACAACTAAAGAGCGCCATGTTTGCATCGGCCTACCAAAGAAGATATGTCTCAACTTCTTCTGAAGAAGTGTTTTTCCATGCTGGCAAAATCACTGCATAAGCTTTTTCGTCAATCCCACTATTTAAGGCCCTTTCTGAGCAGATGGAAAACATTGGAAATAATTTTTCCAGCCGGTCTTAAAAAAAAGGCGAAACTTCTTCTCTCTCTTCCTACAGACCCATTTCACTTACATCCCTTCATGGAAACACGAAAACTTCCCAATGACCGCAGGATGGTGTTCGTAGCAACAGGTCCACTGGTGATTTGATAGCATGTCTCACGGAAAAATGGAACCACGTACACAAAGCAAGATAGATGAACTTGATATTTCTGAAGCATTTGACAGAGGTTGGCATCAGGTCGAAATGTGTGCCTTTGCGATCGATGACTCTCTTCTTCAGTGGGTTAGAAATTACTTTTCGGAACTTTCAATTCAAGTCTAATATTCACAAAATAAGTGCTGGTGTGCCCTAGGTCTCCGTTCTGTCTCCAACACTCTTTTTAATTTTCATTCATTCATCTCTTATCTGCTACTTCTTATCCAATATATACCGATATTACCAGCATAACTAATTGGGGAACTATCAATAGAGTGGAATTTTATACTTCAAAAACTAAATGCTGTCTGCGGTCAGTCAACATTTAAATATCCAGTCATTATCCAGGAATGGCATTTACATCGTCGAAACCGAAAAACTTTCCATTCTCAGTATGTATGTCAGTGACGACTTACGACTGGAAAACCAATCCACTTAGGCCTATTGGCCAGTTGTGCTGCCGCGTGGATCTATGATCCTCTTACTTATGGCACCAATTTGAGCTAACGATAAAGCGGAGGAGACTGTTAACCCCTGTATTCTTTAGATCATTTAAGTCGTTGTAGAAAAAAGCTCCTAGCTGGAATTTTCTTCACTAGGAGAGAGCTGGACATGTACAGAGTAAATGGAGATCCCTTTTCCACCTCGTCCATGCAGCTTCTACAGAAATCGTTTATCAAGCCAAGCATGATTGCCTATAAGGCAGTGTCCAGTGATGACAGCTTAGAAGGATCGGACTCCTAGAGCGATTCAGATCCAGCTTTGACCAGATCTGTTTAGTCGTTACATATGTTGTCCCCATCCAGCTTAAATAATAACTTATACGTAGCGATTGGTATACTTATGCTGCCCTTTACCTGTAGAATAAATAGAGTGCTTCCTATTTTGGCGAGTTCGTCGGCCCTAAAATTTCCTAGAATGTCTCTGTGGCAACAAAGGTGAAGATTGTAATGCTCTGCAATCTCCGTAAGAGATGATCGGTATTCAAGGGCGGTTTTAAATTTAGTGAGACCGAAATTGACTATTCGAAAAGATGCGGATATCCTCTGCAGATACCACGTTTTTCTTCAGCCAGGACAGAGCTTTCTTAATCGCCAAAAGTTACGCCTGGAATACGCTACAGTGATTTGGAAGACTGAAGGAGAGGCTAAGATTTAGTTTATCTGAGAAAACGCCTCAACCAACCCTGATATCGGTTTAAGGTCCATCTGTATAGAAATGTATAGACTTGTCTTCCATGAAAGCATCTTCCTCCCAGAATAATCTAGAACTTACAGGAAAGTCTTTGTCAAACCGAAGTTTAGGTTTGGTGTAATCGATCTTCTCTGTGTGGATTCCCAATGTATTAAGAATATTATCGTGCCCAAATAAATTATTTGTCCACTGTGTAGTCTCTTTAAGCGCTTTAAGCCCGCTGAAGATGTCGATAGGTGTCAAGTGAAACAGAATGTATAGCGATGCGGAGGGAGTGAAACATAAAGCTCCGCTTATGCATAGACATGCTGTTTAGCTTGCAAGAAAATAAAGCTACTGTAGCTTTCTTAACTCTTTCTTGATTATTAGGTTTCCAGTTTAGTTTCCTATCAAAAATGAGACCTAGGTATTTTGCTGTATCAGAAAACACTAAACTAGTACCGTTTATTGAAGGAGGGTCTATAGTTAGAATTTTATATCTCCTGGAAAAGAGGACAAGATCAGTTTTATGGGGGTTAACTCTGAATCCACAGCGATCCGCCCAACGGGTTAATCCGTTAAGATTTAGCTAAAGGAGTTCTTTGATGTTATTGAAACGGCTATAGCAACGTCGTCCGCATAGGCAATCACCCTGCTCCCTCAAGCTTCCAAGTATATTAGCAGTTCATTTACCACTACGTTACAAAGAAGGGGAGAAATTACACCGCCTTGCGGCGAACCTCTACTGACACGTCTTTAAGCAGAAGTTACACCCAGTTTAGAGTTGATTACCCTACTATTTAGCAATATACTGATCAACTCACCAAGTGACTCGTCTACCCGCAGATGTGATAGCGCAGTCGTGAATGCGGATGTGTCGACATTGTTAAAGGCGCCCTCATTTTGTACTCTCTGTATTGTAGAGATTGTTCGGTGTGGCTTGTTAGCGAACGCAGAGCCGTTTACAAAAACCTTAGATCAATTTTAGCTTGAATATGGATATGAATCAGTTGTTCTAGAGTTTTTAAAAGGAAATTTGATAGACTTGTAGGCCTGAGGTCCTTTGGGACAATATGAGAGCATTTTTCGGCCTTGGGAATGAAAACTACATTAACATCTCTCCATGACACTGGAATGTGGATCAATTCTACACAGCTCCTCATGATATTCTCTAGCGTAGGCAAGATATTATCCAGAACCTTGTAGTTCGGCCGGTATTATACCGTCCGGACCCGCAGACTTGTATGATTTGAAGCTATGCAGCGGCCAAACTAGTTTGTCTCTTGTAATCAGATCATGAATTTTGTTCACGGTTGCAATAGTCCTGTTTTGGTTACTGTTTGCCTTGAATGAGGAGTTACCTGGAAAGTGACTTTCATGGCAAGCTTATTGGTGTCTCGTGGGGGACTTAAACGTTTGGAGTGTTTTTGACAGTATTTTTCTGTATTTTAGCCAATCAGTTTTCAGAAAGTTACGGAGTGCTGTTTGACTGAGGTGAGAATCACCCAGGTTGAATTGGATGTATCTGTAATCTAAAAACGAGTGTTCAGTCGATACCATCCAGTTCGTTAGCATTTGAGTGATGTTGTCTGTGACAAGGGTGATATCTAGCACTTTCTGTCGGTTTCTTGTCATACTATAAAAGTGAGCTCATTGCAATTATTGCAAACAGTGAGAGTAGTACTTAAAATGTAATCAAAAAGTGACTCAAACCTATCGTTGATGTCTGAACTGCCCTATACCGTGTGATGAATGTTAGCGTCGCATCCGATGATGAGGTCAGTTTTTTGCATTCCAGTTTCCAGTACCACCCTTTTTAGGTTATCACCAGGTAGAGGGTCCACCTGATCGTGACCAAGACACGCCGATGATAACCAGAAGGAGGCTTTGACAGTTTCCAGCCTGACAACGATTAAGTCAGGGTCGCTGAGGTTTGGAAGTATAAATGCATTAAGACTACGTTTCACTAGCATACAAGTTTTAACTTTACCTTTGTCTTTTGTATAGAGTGGAGCGTATAAATGTGTCCCAGGTCCACGAACCACGCCTTGCACGATCCATGGTTCCTGGATTAGGATGATATCTTCTGCGTTTTTGGAGAGACGCAGAATGAGTGCGGGCGAAGCCTTTTTTGAGTGATGGAGATTAATCTGGAGAAACCGTATCATTGCTACAATTTCTCTGAGTGGCCTCCACCACGGTTTTATTGAAGTCCTCCGATTCTGAACAAAAAGGACTTAACCATCTAAAGTTAAGCAATAGCTTTGTGGATAACATAAACTTAATGTATTGTATTAAACTTAATGTTATTAAGGAAATTTTAAAGAAATAAATAAATTGAATCAAATTGAATTTCTATATTTTTTTTTTCTTTTTAAAATTAATTACTATTGTGGGTTACAGTAGAGCTCAGCCGAATACTCACCAAAAGTATGACTCATGCATAGTACTGTGTTATATAAGGTATGGTGTCATTATCGATTATATTAAACTGAGGTAACAAACCGCCGATTCGCATCACGTTTTCGGTAGACTGTATTTGTTTTTTTTTTCGTATTTAAACCCATCAAACGGTGTACTCGACGCATTCTATGACGTAGCCAACTTTTGTGATAAGCACGTGTGATTTAATATCGGACCATTAGATGCAAAAAAAATATTTATAATTATACTCGTCGATTGGCTTCTGATTTGGCAGAAAAGCGAACCTAAATTGAATTAATTATCAATTTGTCGCCCCAAAATAGTATTTTAATGAATGGGATTAGGTAATTCCTAAATCCGAATGAAGCGGTACCCTCTACGAGTGGATTCATAGTGCTATAGCTTTAGAGCCAATTGTGGCTGATGATTTTTTAAATAATTTTTTGAAAGGCTTTGGGAGATATGATTTTTATTTAATTAATATGATTTGCTCTGGATACGATAATCAGAAATTGCTTCATATTCCTATCTACCATCAAAGGAGAGAACTTCTTGTCAAATTTACCCAGAGTTTCGATAATGTTAGTAGTGGTGTCGCGGACCTAGTATCGTTTGATTCACGGGTTCCACTACGTTCAGTCTTTGGACCAATTTTATATAATATATTCACTTCAGACTTTCCAAATCTTCCTGATGGTTTTATTGCTATATTTGCAGACGACAAGGCAATCTTTTCAACTCATGAAATCGCTCTTTTCATTGAGAGGAACTTCTAAAAGGCGATGAAAATATTGAAAAATTATTACAACAGAGAATTAAATATGAATAAGGTAGACGTCGAGTGGGATAGTTTAGATACCTAACTTGGACAGTACGCTAACCTTTAGCGATTTTGTAATCCGCACAGTAAAGGATATTAATGTCAATGGAAATGCACTACCCACCACTGACAACAAAATTAGCATTATGTGCGGAATGCCACTTGAAAATACTTCTGGTATCTCAAAACAAGGTCCTAAAACTGATGCTAGATTTAGCTTGGCATCACTCAACTTGCGATTTACATACTCAAGCGAATGTTAAATTGATTTCTAAGAAAATTGTAAATTTACTGGTGCATTTCTTGAGTGTTGCCGTTTTGCGAATCGGGATGAAGGCGTGCCTGTCAAAAGTTGGCGATAGCAAGAACAGAATAGTGCGCTCGACAGAAAATATCGCGGCTGTGGAAATTTCTTTGTTGTTTCCAGTAACTTGGAGTCTGTCTATCCACAATCTTGATCTGAAGGCTTTTACAATCCAATTGGGAGAAGAGCTAAATCAGCGTGACCATTTATTGTGGGCTTCAAATCAACAGTGCTGACCTCCGACGAGTGCACACACGTTGAAACAGTGCACTCGCAAATTTATACTCGCTGTCCGTATACAAACAAAAGCATCTCATCTTCATCGCGGTCTCACCATGTACGTACTTATTAATCATCATCATGTAATCTGTGCTCTAATACCGAATTCAATTCCATGTGGTTAAAATTTCTTCTCCGTAAGCAAATCAATCATTTATGCTTTATTTAAAGAAGCCCCAAACTGAACAGCAATTCGATCTTTAACGAGTTTGATGTGCTGTCTGACTTCATTCAAAGAATTGTATCCCTGTATTCTTATACTAAAATCGTTATTACGGGCGATTTCAATATGCACAATTGTGAGTGGCTTCGACATTCTGGACAGATAACACCCAAAGGACGGTGTGTTGAGAAATTCGCTGCGGAGAACAACTTGACCCAGCTTGTAGTGGACTGAACACCTAATTTAGAAATTTTAACTGGTCGTTATGTTTCCTTGATAACGACGTGGATACTGATCATAGCCACCATTCTCTTTGGAATGAGATCTTTTATCCCTCATCGGATGAAGAGTATCAAACCAAAAGAAAAGGCATGGTATGACTCGAGCTGTAAAGAAGGTGTCAGAGTTAGAAAAATGCTTTTCCGGTCCTACAAGACCAACCCCACTTAGGAAAACTGAAAATAGCTTAAACGAGGTAGGAATGATTGTAACGCCTTTCTTAAGCGTGCAAAATTCCAATACGACCAAAAATTAAAGCAAAAAATACTACAATGTCGCAATGGTACTACAAATTGTTGGTCTTTTGTCACAAACATTAGAATTTCTGCCTCATTCTCCATCCCAACGTTCATTTACAATGACATTCCAGCTGTTAGCCCTTTGGAGAAGGCCAATCTGCTTGCTGCACATTTTGCGGCCAATTCAACACTTCAAGATATTGCTTTGCCGCCGCCTACACTTGAGTTCGTTGAATCTACAAAGGGACTAATCTTATAGATCTCAATAAACACGAACCCGCTTGTCCAAATGGTATATCTCCCCTTTTTCTGAAGAGCTGCGTAAGTTTTTTTATCAGTCCTACTCTCTCTACCTCTCACCAAAAAATGGAACCAGAGTCTATACCAACCTGGCGAAAGCAAGATATTTGCAGTTGATACACCCTGACTCGAACTGCAACCAACTTCAGACTGCTATAATTTCCAAGCCGTTCATAACAGTAAGCTCAAATTTTGACACAGGACAGATAATTTTATTACTTACAAGCCTTTTAAACGATTTGCGTCTCAGTTGTGTTGAAAAAATTTTATCCGCGATGGAATTCAAACGTGATAGTGCGATTGCTTTATATTTGGCTGGAAAACCACAAGTAGCTATCGTTAGAGCCCTCCAACACCTTAACGTGAATAAATCATTTGTGTCTCGAACCATAGCTCGTTACCGTGATATTGGCAGCGTTGCAAAACGCCATGGAGGTGGCCATAAAAAAAACAGCAACATCGACAGGAATGGTTCGGAATGTTAAGGCTCGAATTGAGCGAAATCCGCGTCGAAGTGGAAGAAAAATGGCTCGTGAGCTCAACATATAGTTAGAATGGATGCAACACATACTGAAAATGAGCTTGGGCTCAAGACATTGAAGTTCGATCTTACACCACAACAGAAAAAAGTTAGATTCGAAAGAGCGAAGGAGTTACTACGCTTGCACAAAAGTGGTAAGTTGCCGAATTTGGTTTTTTCCGATGAATCGCCATTTGTTATCGAGCAATTATTCAACAAATAAAATGACCGAGCTTACTTGCCAGAGAGGTCCTTCGAAAATTTACACCTTCGGACGGCTACCAGAAAGCACGCAGCACCTATTGTGATGGTTTGGGCCGCCATAACCGCCGATGGTCGCTCACCGCTCGTATTTTTGGACCGTGGCGTCAAAATTATTGCGATTATATACCGTGAAACTGCCTTAGAGACAGTATTGAAACTTTGAGCAAACAATTATTTTGGTGGGAGACCGTGGATATTTCAACAAGACTCGGCACCGTCTCACAAAGCTCGTGTCAACCAAGATTGGTTAAAAAAAAATGTTCCACACTTCATTTCTTCGACACAATGGATTGCAAATTCTCCGGATGCAAATCCGTTGGATTTCTTTGTCTGGGGTATTTTGAAGGCGGAGGTTGGCACTAAAAAATACCAAAGTTTGGACCACCTCAAACAAACATTTCGCCGGGAATGGGCCAAAACACCGCAGAGAAACTTGCATGCAGCGATGCTTTCTTCGGCCGTCTTAAGGCCATTATTCGCGCCAAAGGTGAACATATTGAAAACTACTGATAGTATTTGAAAATTGATGTATTTTCCAAGATTTTTTGCTTTGGCACAATAAAATTTATCAAAAAATAAAAAAATTATAGCATTGTAAAAAGCTGCAGCTCGAGTTAGTCACCCTCTATATCTAAGGATTAGTAATGACTTTTTGATAGAATTAAAAAGTAGCGTAAATTTGGCATTGTCCTTATTTTTCAAGGATCACACATATCACAATAATCGTGATTCTTTCACATAGGCTTCTGGAACTAATCTCTTCCGTCACCATCTTAATTTACATGCTAACATGGTGATAGGATCCGATTTGGACCTAGACCTCCACCTATTATCCTCGACAAGTGCTCAGTTCAAGAAGGAAGCTATCCCCTTCATCTTGTCCGTCACCTGATTAGTTTTGTCTTATAAACATTCGAATTATTCCTACGTTTTACGTCTTCACACTAAGCTATAACTAGAATATAAGCAATATTTGATACGATTAGGGCCACGTTGCATATGGCTTTCACCCTTCAGTCAAGTTGCCTCTATGAAACAGTTTTCTTCAAAAGCCTTAAGGTGAATCAGTAAGATAGGCCTATAAGTCTGTTTAAATCTAAATATCTATTGATCCACATTCTATCTAATTACGTTTCTCACCGTCAATGACAGATAGTTTTGTCCAATGACATGGAGTGGTTGTTGCTCAAGTGTTAGAAAATCGGTTTCCAAATCAGTAGATCTATGTTAAAAAAAAAAACCTACGTTGGAATGTCGTTTTCCACTCTTTTATACTTGTTTTACGAAAATAAATACAAAAATTAAGTGTACCGGTATGATAAAAATGTCTCGATAGGGAACATTTATTGTGAACGGGCCTTATTTTTTGTTTTGTTTGGTTGTTATGACATATGTCAAACATATTTAGTATACATCAAGTCATTGAGCAAACAACGTCATATTTTTTAATCGAACATTGTACCAGAAAACGATGACTTGCGGAAAGCATTAATTTTTTGTTTTCATTTGAAGAAAAGTGCTGCAGAGTCGCATCGAATGCTTGCCGAGGCATATGGTGATCATGCTCTATCAGAAGCAACATGCAAAGGATGGTTTCAACGGTTCAGAGATGACGATTTGGATGTGATTTGTATGGCAAAAATGTTAAATGTTGCACAACAAACAATTTCTGACCGTTTAAAAGCTATGGGAAAGATCCAAAAGTCTTGAAAATGGGTGTCACATGAAGTGAATGAAAGACAGATGGAAAACCGAAAAACCACTTGTGATGTTTTGCTTCAAAGACACAATAAAAAATCAGTTTTGCATCGAATTGTCACTGGCGATATAAAATGGATTTATTTTCAGAATCTTAAACAGAAAAAATCATGGATTAATCCGGAACAACCATCAACTTCGACTGCAAAACCAGATCGATTTGACAAGAAGACAATGCTGTGTGTCTGGTGGGACCAGAAAGCTATGGTGTACTACGAGCTCCTAAAACCTGGTGAAACCGTTAATACAGATCTGTATCGACAACAAATGATCAATTTGAATCATGCATTGATCGAAAAACGAGCACAATCGGCCAGAAGATTCGGCAAAGTAATTTTCCTCCATGGCAGTGCACCTGCACACAAAGAAAAACTGGTTCAGGATACAACCAAATCACTTGGCAGGGAGCTGCTACCCCACCCGCCGTATCCACCAGACTTGGCACCTTCCGACTTCCATTTGTTTTCATCGATGGGACACGCATTAGCTGAGCAGCACTTTGAATCCTACGAGGAAGTCGAAAATTGGGTGACTTTTTGGTTTGCTTCAAAAGACGAACAGTTTTATTGGCGTGGAATCCATAAATTGTCTGAAAGATGGGAAAAATGTGTAGCTAAAATGTTTTTTACTTTCCCATTAAAGATAAGTGTTTTATTTTCCCAAAAAAAAACGCTCACTTCATACCGGTACACCTGGTGTATATAGGAGTCGTTGCGGTTATTCTAGTTGTGTTTGTTCTTGCAAACATTTTTCCGGCATACCAAAAGCAGACCAATTCTGCTTTGTTCTCTTTGGTATTTGCTTTACCAGCTAAACAAATAGCACATCTGCCCCGCGTTTTTGTTTGTGGTGAAAGAAGTCTTGGTCGCTTGACAGGTGCATTGGAATCGAAGTGGATGCACAAGATAGCGTTGATTGAAGCGAAAATAAAAAAGTGGCTCGAGGTGCTCTTAATCTGCTAAACATATACTCCTTGATCAATTCAACACATAGATCATGAACAACACGAGTTTGTTTGCCTCTCGAAATCTGATACCCTGGATCGATTTCGTATAAACGATGAAAGCATTCAATGCATAAATATCAGTGATATTGGCAAACATGCACATTGGACAACGATTTGTTTTTCATTTTGAACTAAATACACAAAGCATTTTACCGGCTTTGTCAACACCACTTTTAGTTTTGTTGAAGTATTGGATGATTTCCGGCATCTTCTTCGGCTCAGGTTCAACATTAGGAGTACTATGCATTGTGCTTTGGACGATGGTATACTTAATTTTTTTTTGCTGATGTACGATTCCAATGTGTGATATCAATAAATGCAAACGTTGATTGAACCAGTGGCTGTTTTTTTTCTCCAAAAAAAGATTCAGAAAAAAATTTTTCTATTATCCCTAGAAGCTCTTCTCAAAAGTATGTCAAACAATGTTGTTTTCGATTTTCGCAACCATCACACTACCCTTTTATATGATCAGAGTTACACTGCAAAAGACTGTATATGGCCCCGGTTTGTCACCGGTTGTCACCATTGCGTGACAACAGAAATCACTGCGTTTCTAGTATCAAAAGCATTGCTAGAAGGGATGTTGCTATATTAAGCAACAAACTTGTTTCTCAAAACCTTGTTGATAACATCCAGTTGCTTTACATGTCCTAGTCATTTTAGTCCACTCATGCTTACTGTTATGACCTGGTCACTATTATATATTCTTCACCAAACAACGTCAACGAAAGAGAGACCACAAATTATTTCAAGGTTCGATCAAAGACATCTTCATCCTCCTTCCAACCGTCAGTGCTTCTACGTCATGAAACAGGTCCGATATGATAAGGGTCTTATACGAGGTGTGTTCAAAAAGTTAGGTGACTTTTGAAATTTCGCAGGCAACGTATGATCGGTTTAATTTTTTGCTGTATTGGTACACATGTACCGGACCTATAGTCACAGTTTCAAATTTATTTTTTAAAAATAGAAAGATTAGACGTGTTTTGTTGTGCTCGAGGATTTTTAATGGAGCAAAGACTTTGCATCAAATTTTGTGTAAAAAATGGAATCAAGTGCTCTAAAAAAGTTGAAATGTTGACAGTGGCATACGGTTAGTCTGCTCTAGGTAAAACAAAAAAAAAAAATGTTTACAAGTGGTACAGGCTCTTCCAAGATGGCCGAGAAGATGTCAATGATAAACCTCGCTTTAAACGCCCCTGGACATCAACAAAAGCTCATAACGTCGAAGCTGTGAAAAAAATTGCTTTGGAAAATTTTAATATAAGCCATCGAATGCGAACGCTTTCTTCCACGAATGGAAGAAGACCCTGCCTTGGTCTTGAAAGTTGCTCATTGTCCTGAGTTGGAGAGGCTCAAATAAGTTTGGTTGTAGACGTCACCACTGATTTCATCGAGGTAAATTCTTCGTCTGTACTCTATGTCCCTTTTTTTGAGAATTTTTTTCCTAAGACATCTTAGTTCAATTGTTCATCAGGTCAGCAAGGGATGCCTCGTCGGGCACATGCGTGTTAAAGTTCACGCAGCTGAGCATTTTTCACCTTCCATCGCAATATTCCTTTATTCTATCGAAGTCACATTGCTTCGATCTTTGAATCTTATCAGGTTTTTCGCGTATGATTTGCCATGGTAAAGTGAACTCAGACGAAGGCTTGTGTAAATGTTAAATAGAATCGCCGTACTAACCGCACCTTGTTGAAGACCGTTTCAATGTTCGGTTTTTCAACAGAAGCCACATGTCATTCTTCACGATCAACTGTCTACTGATGAGCATATTAAAAAGAATGTACAGCAATGTTTGGGATAACACGCATCGTCGAAAGCCTTCTTTGAGTAAGTCAAGTAGATATCCGTGAATTGTTTCTTGATTTTGTTCCAATAGAACTGATCATCGGGAATAATTGTACTGAACTGTATAATTGACAGTTACGAATACCTTGCTTATATCCTGAAAAGACCTATCACCCAGATTCTACTTGGGCTTTATCACTTTTAGGAATAAATAGCTTGGTGGGGTAAATATCTGCTGCTTCTAGTATGAGATATTGCAACACAATGTTCGGTGGAAATGAATGGTGGAAGTTCCCTATCGTCAAGGATGACACTATTTGCCATATTGTCATCATTGAACGCATTAAAAAAAAAAAAAACTTGACTTTTCAGATCGCTTTGTAGGTGATAATCTAATTCACGATATTGTAATCAGTAGTCTGTTTGCTGGCAGCATGTGCCATCCAATTCCATTTAAGAAATCTGATTTTCTTTTATTTTCGGTTGGTCTACTACCAGAGACATTGATACCTATGATACCTTGTCTCGTACCTACTTTTATTATCTGAATTTCTAAACATATGGATATTTGCTCGACAGTAACTTGAAACTTGACATTGTGTCTTTTGATGATAAATAATTTAAAATGCTAACGTCAAAAACTGTATCTTTGAGATAATCATTGCCATTACGCTTGCATATTTTTCGAAAGTAGAAATCATTAAAAATATCCATCAACACAATGCACATGTTTATCTGTAATCATTTGATTTCTGATCGAATCTTTAGACAATTGTTAAAACAAGCCATTGTTTAATCAAAAGTTAAGATAAATTCACTTGCATTCGGTGATAAGGCCAAATTGAAGCCGGTTAAGACGTCATGCAAAAAGAAAAACAAACAAATTAAGTTCAAGGATCGCACCAATCTCTTATGTCTGGGAATAGGAAAAAATGCGTAAACAAAAATTAAATTTAAATCTATTCGAAGTACGGATGTCTCGTGTTTAAGGCTAAATCGATTGAAATACGAGTAGAAGCACCGGGATCATTAGATGTCGCCAAACTTTTCCATCGTTGTCTTTTTATTTTCATCAAATTCTTTCATTTGTTATCTCCTCTGCATACATATCGTAGATACGAGTACATGTATCTGTTGTTTATTGTTGGCTTACAGATCTGTTGTTGTATGTAACTAAGTTTTACAATATCCAATATTTGGAAATCATTATTGAAAGTGAGCTTTCTATGTTGGTCGATAAAAGAACAAAACAATTATATTGGAGATAAATAATCTCTTTAAAAAATATATAAAAATATGTCTACTCACGATACGAGTTGGTTAGTCACTCGATTCAGATGATAAGATCATAATCTGAGGGGGGCCAGATTATTTCTTTTGACACGACAGTATGTTTACATTCAGTTTAAACTGAGCAGCATCTGCTATTCACACAACACCATTAAAATCTCAAAAACAAAAAAAAAAAAATTGTCTTGCAAAAGACTTACTTATTTTAGCGTTTGCGTCACGGTCAAATTTATAGAGAAATACACAATACTAAGCAACTTAACAAAAGAAGAACACAAAACACGTTGAACCTGATACAGCTAGTACCTAAAAAAGAGATATTGGATGTTTTTCTTCATAAGCTCATTATCATTGTGTTTTGCGAAATTGTTTGAAATCCGTCATTTGGCTTCTTCAAATTCTCATTTAGATTTTACAAATTTTCAAGTGCAATTTGGAATTCCTTTCACTTAATCTTGCAAGTTTCCAGAGGATTTTCTGATTTCTTCCACATTTTCGGGTACATTTTAGATTGTGAAACTATTTGACCTAAAGGCGTTTTGCAAATATTTTTGTTGCATAGTTGTTTTGATTGCCATTAAAGTCTCTATAAAAGTATTGTGGGAGCACACAATGAAGACGATGGTGATGAATGATGACCGCCTATTTCAGCTATATAGTAGATTTACAGACAAAGTGGACTAACATGCCATTATCATTATCAATTCTAGGACAACTAGAAATTTCTCATTTTAGATGCGCCACTAAGTTCTCAGTTGTCAGTAGATGGCTCCAACAGTAAGTGCTGTTGGATTTTGACATAACCAAAACGTTATGAACGTCATTAGACATACTTTATGGCAAACAAAGCATTCTAACATATTAGTGATTTTGTTTTGGCGCCATATACTTTTGGTTGTGTGAAAAAGTCGGATTATGTGCCAAAGTGATTTTCTTATTGGTATATATTTTAATTCGTGCGGTTTTTTTTTTCAAAATTTGAACGTTTATTTAAGAAAAACATGTACAATAGTATTATTCAAAGTATTGCAAATCTGAAGCTATGAATTTTTTCACATCTTTCTGGCAATTTGTGGATCCCATCCCAAAAGACTTACGCCGGCTTGGCAGCCAAGAATAAATCAAGTGGGGTAAGACTTTCGATCCACTGTTTTCCAAATAGTTCTTAACCGGAATAGCAACGTGGGGCCGAGCGTTGTCATGATGGAAAATTATTGCCTCGTGTCTGGTTGCATATTCCGGGCGTTTTTCGGCTACTGCTCTCTTCAAATGGATTAATTGTGTTCGGTAGCGTTGTCCATTGATGGTTTCAGCCGGTTTTAGCAGCTCATAATACAGCACACACATCTGATCCCACCAGATACAGAGCATTACGTTCGCGCCATGGATATTCGGCTTTGCCGTTGATTTGGCTCGTTGGCCGGCTTTCACATTTGATTTTTTGAGCTTAGGGTTCTCGTAATGGATCCATGTTTCATCGCCACTAACAATCCGATGCAAAAATGACTTTCTTTTGTGGCGCACCAGCAGCATTTCGGACATGCAAAACCGCCTTTCGACGTCTCTCGGCTTGAGTTCATGTGGAAACCAATTTCCTTGCTTTTGAATATATCCATCTGCTCTTAAACGTTTTGAAATTGCTGCTTGAGTGACAATCAAAGATTCTGAGAGCTCTTCTTGTATTTGGCAACAATCTTCATAGAGTAATGCTTCCAGTTCTTCATCTTCAAACTTTTTTGGCTGGTCAGGATGTTCATCGTCTTCCAATCCAAAACCACCACTTTTAAATTGTGCAAACCACTTTTGGCATATTCGCTCAGCTGGCGCATGTTCACCATAAACTTCCACCAGAATACGTTGACTTTCGGGAGCAATTTTCAGTAATGAGGAAGAACTCTCCGGAAAAACACTTTTTTAGGCACAAAGTTCGACATATTTGAGTGAAAAAAAAATTATTGTTGTCTACGCTTTAAATGAATGACATATACTGAAATGACGTACAATGACAGTAGCTTTCCAATGGAATAATAACAATGGAATAATACAAGTTACGCCATCTCTTAGCATGAATTAAGTTATAGATCCAATATTTCATTCGATATGCTTACTTTTGATCGAAACAAGAAAGTCGACGATATTTATAAAATTAAATCTATCTTATATATCAGAGTCAAAATGGAGCGTAATTGCAAGCAAACGTTGTCAAGATTTTAACCACACGCGGGCGTATTGTCAAAAAGATCCACGATTCGTAAAATGCCCAGGCAAACACTTCTTGGAAGAGTGCAAAACAAATAAGCACTAAAGGACTAAAAAGTCCCATGAAATTTATTCATAAGGACCTAAAGGTGCAATATCCTGAAACGGATGAGCTTAAGATAGCTAAGAGAGTCACAATGAAGAAACTGGTAACGCAAAAGCAAAAATCTGTTAAAAAAAATTTTGCCGAATCAAGTGCAATTAAAAAAACCTGTACCGGTCCGCGCAAGTTCATACGCTAAGGTCGTGTCAAAAGATAACAAAATAGATTTGTCCACTACAGATCCGCTGCCTCAAATTCTCGCAGTCATCTTAGAAAAACTAGATGAACAAATAAAAGTAAATAAGCCATTTGTTTGAAAAACTAAGCAAGCTCGAGTTTGTTGCTCGGAAAAAATCTAATAAAATTAAAAAATATCACTACTCGTAATGGCAAACTTTATTCCGTGTTGCTAAACCATTATTAAAAATGCTACTTGAAGAAAAAATCCCACTCCTATTCGGAAGGTAAAGCCTATTTCAGATGTCAGATTTAATTAATATCTCAAGTAACAGCACCTAACATAATTGTGACATGCACACACCACTTAAAGACCCTGATGTCTCATGAAATTTGTACATATCCCAAAAGGTTACCTTCTTCTCTCATTATAACCATTCACAACGTTCACGTCATTATCTATTTCGTCGTAAATTAAATGATTGCCCATCATAAGTTATAACTCTGTGCAGTCACCATCACCAGTGTCGTCTGGTTTGTACCAAAAAGAAAGAGAAATAGAATCTTTTGAAACATAAAAGTGATATAGATACTTAAACCACCATCCACCCGTCATTAAAAATCCTTTGACTATCGCATCAATAAAAATCCGCCTGTTGAGGCACGTTCTATTCTTATCAAATTGTCAGCGTTCCGTTTCTGGTTTCGTGTTAACATTTTTGCAACTTTAGTGTTCAATTGTCATGACAACCCTTGCATGCAAACGTCAATCTGTCAAGATTTTCAACATATTCCCCAAAAAAAAAGCTGGTTTCAGCTTGAAAGCTCTTCATCCTCTCTTTTCCCTCTGTAAACTGTAACTTTAAAGCTTGATATGCTTTATGTCCGCTCATATGAGGAATATAATGAAAGTATCTAAAATACGAAAGCTTTCTTCAAAAATCCTAAACTTACAGAGAGCACACGGATACAAAATCCACATACCCGATTTGGAAAAAAAAATGGATGGATTTGACACTACTAAGCGCAACAGGAAATCAATATCCACTCTTGGCCAAGGTCATGCTGACAAAGCCAACTTGCCAATTATTGGCACTGCCAATTATATCGTCCTCATCCCTTCAACTACTAAAGGTAAACCCCCACCAGGTTAAAATATTGATTAAATTTCCCTTCCAACTCAAAGATATTGTATCTGAACATCTATAAGTTCATTTATAACCGGGTGTCAATATCTCTATGATCAAAGTGCACTACCCCATAATAGGTTCCATGTATTTTAATGATTTTGTATTTGAAGCAGAGTATTATGAGTCTACCTATTGGACAATAGAAGTTCATAGCCCAGTACCTCCAGCTGAGACACTAGACAAATGTTGCGTGCGCTCTTCTTCCAAGTGCTCTGAAGCAGTTTGTATTATTAAATTACCACCCCATAAGTCTGGCCACTAGAACGGCCTTCACTTTGAAAATGCATTCTGCGCTGGTTTTTCGCTACAATAGTCGTTATTCGTTAAAAAAAAAAAAAAATAAAATAAAATAAAAAAAAAAAATAAATAAAAACAGCGAATGTTAGCACTCGGCTATTTGTTATTCTTTTTTTTGTTGTGTTGTTCAAGTAAGGGAAGCAGAAGACAGTTGGATGAATAAATAAAACTCAATACAGAAGAGCCTCATGTTGTTTTGTTGTTGTTTGGCTTTTAGGGGGTCGATTTCACTTGTCATGTGAACATTGCTGGCTGCGTGTCTTGTTGAGAATTGTTGATGTTGCATTTATTAGGTTTTTTCTT
Organism: Volucella inanis; assembly: GCA_907269105.1. Lineage (NCBI taxonomy): Eukaryota > Metazoa > Arthropoda > Insecta > Diptera > Syrphidae > Volucella > Volucella inanis. The sequence goes on from OU026154.1 coordinate 93,710,392, forward strand.
AGGGGCGGACAGATTATTTTTTTTCTTCTTAAACTGCGTTTCACCCTCCGATGTATTAGATAAACGTTATTTATCTTGACAACAAAGATACTTTCGATTTACATATTAATTTCGGTCGAATTTTAAGGCTGTGGTAGGCGATAGAAAATACAGGGATGTTGTATTAGCACTGGCAAAGAAAACGAATACAGAAAAGGAAGATTGGAGTAAAAAATGGCGGAGGATTATAAATGATTTTGAGTACAGTCAAATTATGAATTTAAGATTTTGAAAGCTTTGGCAAATTGTTTATTTTCAAAAACTGGATTTAATCGCAGAAAAAAAGGATTACTGACTTCTATACTTGTCTTCAGTTAATCCCGTAGAACGTAGATGTGATGTGATCTTCTTTATGCTAATTGACTTCATTTATGTGCCTATTCCGTCCTAAATAAAACGAGATGTCAACCAAATTTCTTGTGGTCGAAATGAGGCCACGCTCATTCGTATGATACATCATTTTCTAATGGCTCGACAAGTTTGACCTTGCTTGAGGTTGCGCCTATTGGTTCCTGATCCGTTCTCTAGTAACGATGTGCTTTAGAGATACGGTTAGACCTGCAAATCCTTAAGATGATGTTCCGTAAGCACCTATTAATGAACGTTTGCAGTTTGTATGTGATAGTAGCGGGCACCTAACATATACAGCAGTACGAATTCAACATTTAAATGGAACAGTCTTTGTTTGATGTTTAAGCTGATTGCATTGCTTCACCATATCATGGACATAATTCCAAACTCGGACTTTGCTTAGCCGATTCGGTTGATAAAATCCTGATCGATTTCACTTTCGGTATTGAAAACACTCTACTCTCTCCATCGGTTGTCCAGAAACTCACTTGGGTTGATGAGTTCACACGGAAGTTGTTAATTTTAATTTTGGCAGCGTTCATTTTCAAAACTACGGCATTTGCCTCCCTTCCCATTTGCTCTCATTTGGTGCAGAGCCGTGAAAGAGTAAAAAAACGTCGTCAGCCTAGTCCAGATATTTGAGTTGATATATTAGATTGCATCGAATTCGTCCGTTTCAAGTAAAGGACGCTGCGCAAAGCACATCGTTAATAACCAATAAAAAACAAAAATATCGGCTATAGAATGCAAAACTGTCGGACCCCACTTTAGATCTCGAATTTCTTTGACAACTCTCCACAATGTAGAACAAGACATTTAGACCTGCTTTCATAATAGCCATTAGTTTGTCGGGTATACCTCTCCTGCGCAAAACAAGTTAGATAAACTGTCTGTTGGCACTGTCGAACGCCTTCTCAAAATGATCCGCCGGTCGACACAAGAGGATCCCGAACGGAAACGTGCTTGTTCGGTATCAAATGTATTCTCCAAAAGTTCATTTATTTGCTCAAGCACTACTTTGGCTGGAAAATATACGGTTAAGGAACTGTAACAAAATATTCATTCCATTGTTTGAGGTTATCCTCATCCGAAACGGAACCATCTTAGTGGTTCAATGGATGTTGGCTAGAGCGATGACCACCTGTCAGCTCCTTGGTGATTCGGTAAATACCTACTCGCTGCTCTGTGGCTAGGGCGTTGATATGATTTCGTTTACCCCGTCGTTTTCTACGATGCACTTCTCTAATTTTCCTTCGATACAGGTGCTCTAGCTTGTTCCTCCCTTTTTCTGGGATATCTGCAATAAGAGCTTAAAGCATCTTACGTTCTTCAACCCGCCTGAAATTATCCTCAATAAGCCACGTGCAATATTTTGCTTGCTATCTTCTAATAATACTTTCCGCTCCAGATATGAGAACATTTTTCACAGCATTCCAATGTTCTTTAATGGTTGTCGGCAGTAAGCGATTGCTTTCACTCCTAGCTAAAAACGATCCCTTAGTTTATGGCGTAGTTTTTTGAGAGGATCTTTAGCCGGTCGCTGTTACACCTAGCCATTCTGTGTGGTATTTCGGAATCTTTGAACAGATGCATTATGTAACTGGACAGTAGCTACCAAATGGTGATGGTCTCGTACTAATCCCATGCCGATTCCTTGTCGGTGATTGTCTGTCTGTCAGTTGGCAGAGTTTGTGAAAGGTCTTATGCTCAAAATATAGTGACTCCTATTACTAGGCGATTGACGTTCCAAAAATCAACAAATCGTTCACCATTTTCATTTCAGTCGCCAAGGCCGTGCTTCTCGATCACATGTCTGAGCCCTTTATTGTCGCTGCCTGCCTTTTCGTTTAGGTCCTTTATCACGATGACAATACATCTGTTCGGAATTGCGTTGAATACAGCACTTAAATGATTCATCCTCATTCGAGGGATTAATTGCGGACTAACAATGTATGGTCATGTATGGGTGTCAGGAAATTAAGCCGGAGTCCGGAGACTTGCTAGAGTACCACAGTGTTACATGTTGGGGATCGGTACACTCCCACGTCGGACCATCTTACTTCAGTCACTCTCAATATGACCAAGTTATATCGAAGGCAGTCTTGTTCCAATTGGAGAAATCTGGCACTCTGAGGCCGACTCGAAGAGCGTCCTCACATTGCAGAAAGCAATCTTATTTCGGGTGAAATAGCCAAATGTCATCATCATTTCATCATACCTTATCCTGAAGCATTATTTCGGTCTCCATACCTGTGGTTTTTCGGCAACGAAGATTGTCTAACGACGTTACCTAAACTGGAAACGCTACATCGTTCACATAAAGGCCCTTTTAGCCTATATGTATAAAGATTTATACATGTAGTTGCCATCGGACAACCACTACATTACGAGCCTTATTATTGTGCTGCTAGCTCAAATTTGATTTTTGAGCAGTCAGTAGTTTCCGATCAATCGCAATGCAGCCATACGCATAATTGTACTTTAGATGGACTTGAAACTCTCATACGTAGCTGTTGCAAGGCACATAATTCCTTTTTGTGTAAAGGAGAGATATGAGTATGTTATCATGAGACCTACATTTGTCTAAACTTGATTGAAAATATGTTGCATGCACTACGAATCATCGTCTGTGTACGATTTGTGAAAGTCTGCATTGTTTTGTGCTACTCTTTTCGGAAACTTTTTACCTTTGTGCATATTCGGTGAATAGGCTTCCGCTGACTCCATTTCGGAGAGCATTTATTTCGGGTTGTCCGTTTTTGTTTTTGCTAAAACATCATACGAGTTAATTGTTGGTACTGCGATGCTTCGATTTCCTTGAACTAGGAGGTTGTGTGAGTCTTTTTGCGTTCAAGTAGGTTATTATTCTCATCGCGTCTGTAAACTTGATGCTATTCTCAGTAAAAACACAACACAACACTAAAACTGCCTACATAAGTGGAATGAGAAAATTTTGGAAACAATTTTATTTTTGGAAAAAAAGTTTATTTGAACTTCTTTATTTACATATAGAATTCATTTCGTATGATACGGCGCAAAGCAAGATGTGCGGAAAGGAATATCGCATTTTTGGGCGCAACTTGAGCACTTTCTTCGAGTCGCTACGGGAACAGGCAAATGCATTAAAACATTGCCCATATATTTTTTTTATAGTTTTTTTATAGTTATAAGGTACTCGATAAAAGGAATCTTCTTCCTGTTTAGCTCGGAACGTATGATCCAAGCGTTGACAGCGGACATCATAATGAGACGATAGAAAATCTTTTTCCACCATTTGGCTGACTTCCGATTATGATCATAAGCTGCCGCCATTTGATCAGCAAGTTCGACTACTCCCATTAATTCTCTGTAGCTTTTAATCACTTCTGGACAAGGAATTGATTCCTTCTGCCCATTTTTCATTGTTTTCGTAACATTAGTCATAGTTGGCTTGTGACAATTGCACAAAACCATAACTTTTGTGTCTTGCCATTTGACACACGTTAACCCTGAAGAGCTGGTTTTAAAAATTGCCTCTAATCGCTTGAGTTATCGCCTATTTTTTTGGCAAATTTCTTTTTTGGGTCATGCATGTTCCCACAGCTGGACAGTTAAGGCTTTCCAGTAATTTACAGAGGTAAAAAATCTGTCAAAGCAAACCATTACATCGGCTTCAGTTATTGTTCGGACTAAGGCATTGACGACTATTTCACCTAAAGTTCCCTCCGTAGATTTCAGTTCCCTTCCAGTGTAAATGTTGAAATCGTAAGTATACCCCGTTACGGAATCACACCGCACCCACATTTTTATTCCACGTTTTATAGGTTTTAGAGGCATATATTGCTTGAGGGAAGATCGACCCTTAAACTTTGTCATAGATTCGCCAATGCTTTGACTGTAGCTAACTTGTCGCAATTTCTTGAATGTGCCCTTTAAACAAGAAACAATGTCATCTATACATTTCAAATTACTCGAAAAATACGCGATATCTCGAAAAATATTTTTTTTTTTCAAAACAAAGTTACAAGGTTTGGGAGAGGACCTCGTTGGTTTCGTTCAGTTTGCTATTTCAATTTATTATTCTATTGGAACATGCGTTGGAAAGCTACTGTCATTGTACATCATTTCAGTATATGTCATTCATTTGAAGCGGCCACAAAAACCATAATTTTTTTTTTCACTCAAATACGTCGAACTTTGTGTCTGAAAAAGTTATTTTGCGGGCGGTTCTTCTTCATTACTTTAATATGAAGAAAACTGCTGCCGAAAGTCATCGTATTTTGGAAGAAGTTTATGGTGAACATGCGCTAGCTAAGCGAACGTGCCAAAAGTGGTTTGCACGATTTAAAAGTAGTGATTTTGGCTTGGAAGGCGATGAACGTCCTTGGCAGCCAAAAAAGTTTGAATATGAAGAAGTGGAAGCATTACTCTATGAAGATTGTTGCCAAACACAAGAAGAGCTCGTAGAATCTTTGGGTGTCACTCAAGCAGCCATTTCAAAACGTTCAAAAGCAGCTGGATGTATTCAAAAGCAAATATCGAACTCCTTAATTAAGTACAGTTCCGTTCAAGTAGAAAAAAAGGGCAGAGTGCACATCATACACTCTCAGATAAGTTTAGGAAAATTTGTCTCTATCTGAAATTTCTTTGAGTTTTAACTTCACTCGAGGCAATAATGACTTCCTCAAAACAAATCTCGACCTTCTAACACCCTGGAAACCGATTAATGATTTAGGCGTGCCAGTGCAGTGGTATCTAGCACTGAATGAATAAGAACTTTGATACAAAGTCGTGTGCCCCGTTGAGGAATACGACTGAGCAATGAAAATCAGAAACTATCATTTGAAAAATCAAAAGTGACCTTCGTTTGACCTTGAAAATGGGTCTCAATGTCAAACTCGTGGTCACCGTATTATGTCCCCTTCACCCCCGTGTGACTTTTGTCTGAAACATTTTTCGCGATATCATGTATTTTTCCAGTAATTTGGATGTCTCAAGTTAAAAAACTCACCCTGTATAGTACGTCTTTGAACAATCGTTCGGCTTTTTAGGAGGGGCAAAATAAATTTTTAAATATATTAATTTGTATCTATCCCCTGAAATAGCTGATTTGACAGCATTGTACCCAAGCCATGGATGTGTTGACCAGGAATCTTTCAAAGCTGGTACTCTGTTTTTTAAATGTTTTTTTTTTTTATTCAATATAGTTCCCTTTTAGTTTGATATACTTATTCTAGCGATTTTCCAACTTCTTGATCACGTCCGAAAAGTAATTTTCTGGAAGGTTTGCAAAGTACTCCTCCGTGGCGTCGATGATTTCCTCGAGTGTGCTGAATTTTTTATTGATGAGCCATCTTTTGAGGTTTGGGAAGAGTGAGCCAAATCGGGCGAATACGGTGGATGCGACAGCAATTGGAGCCGTAAGTCATTGATTTTAGCCATGGTTGCGATGCGCCGGTGTATTGTCTTGCAAAAACAAAATTTTTTTTCAATCGCTCCAATAATGCACAGTAATACTCGCTGTTAACCATTTTTCCTTTTTCGATATAGTCCAGGAAGAGTATACCATGACATTCCCAGAAAACCGACGTCATAACCTTTCCAACCCATTGAGCCTCGGCCGCTTCGGAGCAGTCGTGCCGGCTTCAGTCCATTTACTGGCACTCATTCTGTTCTCTGGTGTTCAACAATTACGAATCGACGTTAAAAGTTCGCCCGATTCAGCATCAGCAAGTCCAATCACTTTTTGGTCAGGAGTGAGTATGCGCGGCACCCAGCGGCAGGATAACTTTTTCGTATGCAGAATATTGCCCAAATTATGGCGTGTGTGCTCAGTACTAATTTTTGTGGTATCTACTAGCTCGCGCATCTTCACTTTCCGGTCAGGCAACACCATTTCATGTATTTTTTTGACATTGTCATCTGTAACCGCGTCGGAGGGCCTGCCGCTGCGGACTTCATCGGTAGTGGAGTTGCGGCCACTACGAAACTCTCGAAACCAATATTTGACGGTGTAGTCTGACGGAGCATTAGCTTCGTTTTAGTTTAGTTTTGCTTCTCAAAAATGTTTTATGAGAGAACGGAAATCGTTTTTGTCCATACAACATGATGCCAAACACGTCAACAACAATCAGCTGTCAAAACAAAACTAAAGACAGTATCGCACTAAATTTTGGCATGTCTACCTAAATATGAACGGACTTCAAAGCACCGTAACCTTTTTTGCAGTAGCAGCGCATTCTGGTGGTCAAGGAGGTTACTTTTCGGTCTACTTTTATGTACATGTACAAACGTTTTGGAAACACTTTGTAAAAAACGTCGATGGGTGTCGACGTATGCAAAATACTTGAATCTACTGTACATTCTCGGGGAATTGGTGTTGTCACTCGTAAAACAAAGCCATCCCAGGATCATTCCAAATCCGTATAAAATTATCCGTGACATTACCTCCACCATCAGAATGCGTAACCTCTTGTTGGGACTCACTTGAATTCGTTGAATGTCTCGTTGCTTCCTCTTCTTATTCATCTGAAGATTCTGCACTTTCCGCGCTGATATCATCTTTTGGCTCGTAGTCGCTACTACTATCGCCCGAAAAATCACTTCCTGAGGTCTCATCCATGTTCCAAGAATCGTCCAACTGCTCCTCAACTACTCTTGCGATCTCCCGTCTCGGCATTTGCTTCGGCATTTTACTTTTATGGAATAAAATGGGAAAAATATCAATAAGAAATAGTAAAGGCCGTAAAGGACTATTGGTACACATAATTACCACCAAAAAGTACCACTTTTATCATTTAAAAGGGCTAAATAAACAATTGTGGAGATGATTTCACTACTTACGTTTTTTACAACAATAAAACAGTCTGGAATTAACTGTTTTAATCAATTTTGAATAGCGAAATGTTGTTTTTTTTAGCAAAAGTTTTGGACAACAAGTGCACTTGTGGCAAAAACACTGGTACAGATAATGACATGACTGCAAAGTTTACCGTTGGGAGACAAAAAATTATTGTTTATGCTTCAGGGTACCGAATGGTACACTTTACATTTGATTTATACATACATTTCAGAAGTTAGGATTTTTTGAACACTTGCTGGTACAAGCTAACAATAATTAACAATTATTTTTTTCTTTTAATTTCAGGTATGTAGATTTGCCTAATCGGTAAGTGAGAACTTGATGGTACGAATTTTAGACCTTACCTTTTAACAATTCATCATTCATAGCTAATATTGGAGTATTTTCCAATATTTATATATATTTTTATATTTAAGTATATAAATATTCGGAGCGAATAAAAAAGAAAACAGTAAAGCAAATGAAATATATTTTTTTTATTTATTTATTCTACGAGTATATTTTATGTACTATAAATTAGCGAAAAATAATTAACGAAAAGATGGGCATGGAAGAAGAGAAAAAAAGAAAACAAAAAGAACTCATATGTACTCATTTATGCACCTTTGGCATTTGAATTTTCTTATCAGGAAACAAATAATTTTAATTTTTAATTTTTTATTATAAGGTTCCACTTCTTTGAGCACTCTTTGCCACAAATCCTCCAGGTTTGATGGAGCCAATGAGTATTATCCCAACCGTCTTTTCACCATAAATTCTCAATTGGGTTGAGGTTAGGACTTCATCCACTGAAAATTTTGGTCAGCCAGCAATTTTTGCACGACTTTTGAAGTGTGCTTCGGATCTCCACCCTGCTGAAACACTTTTCTCAATAAAATCTGGAAGATAGGCTTGTAAAATGTTAAGATATTGGTTTTTGTTCATTATGCCTTCTATTCCACCAAGTGAAACAGCTCCAAACCAATACACTGCCTCTACGGTGTTTTAGGGCTTGCTTCACCCTTCGTTTTTACCGGTCTTGGTCGGGGACTATATATTAGTTTTTCTGCAGGTAACCTACATATCTAAAGGCCGTTCAGCTATCCATTTGACTCGCCTAGTAACCTTAGCTCAACCCCAGGGGGTGACAAAAATCTAATCACATGCAAAGGAAACCAAGTCCAAATAAGAACTTCCAGGGATAGATATTGGACGAAACAAGTATAAAATGATCTGCCTTCTATAAGAACCATGATATTGAACGTAAGACTTTTTTAATTTCTGGAGAACTTCCAGCAGCTGCTTTGTGTAAAATGGTTTCTTTCAAACAACTCTCAAGCCAATATTGAAAGCAGATCTGGCCTACAGAGAATAAACAATACATTTTTCGTCATGAATCCGATTAGAGAGTCCTATAATATGTACAAGAAGTATAGGGTTTTCTAATAACGACTTGAAAACTTGACAAGGAGCCCGTTAAAATATGAATGGATGTTTCTCAACCCTACTTCAGACATCATCAATGTGGGTGAAATTACCATGGAAAGATTAAAACTAAATACAGGAATCAACAAGCATCGCTAGGATACTACCTTTTAGTCCAGTATAAAAACAGTTACTAAAAATCTACTAAGCCTGGTAAACAGAACTCTGCTTACATTAAGTCTAACCTCTTGCCCATTCGTATGTCAGATCCTAAGCCTAACTCTTACAAAAAAAAAACCCAATTCCCAACAAACAAGCTGATCCATTTTGGAGTCTTAAAGTCCTTTCTTCACTCCATTTTCACTTCATACTGCCAGTCAAAAACGTACAAAAACGTTCTTATACCCCGTCCAACCCAACTCTCAAACGTGTATCTTTTAATCTTAATCCTCCTCCCAGTCCAGATTTCTGTCTGCCCTACGACATTTTTTCCCTCACAGAGACCAATCTCACCCCTAATATTAGGAACAAAGAATTATTTTCCAAAGACTTCGATCTACACCGTGACGATGATCTAGATAAAGGGGAAAGTTTACATGGCCGTTGTGTACTTCTAGCTGTACACTCTCGTCTCAAGTCTAGACCCTTTAAAATGCCGTCCACTGCTTTCTTTGAATTCGTTTGTGCTAGAATGCCTTTTTTCAAGCGTAACCTATACCATATAAGGGTTTTCTAATAACGACTTGACAACTTTTTTTTTAAATGAAAGGCAAACCATTTAAGATATTTCAAAAACTTTATTATTGGCTTGAAGTACAATCAAAACATTTATGAATGGAACTCGACTTCGTTCATATGGCCAACGCGGGCACGTTTACAGCGGTCGATTTATTGGACCCAATCTTCAACTACTCGGCCACACATTTCGGCCGAAACGCCCGCTATTTCGCGTTCAATTTTGGCTCTGAGCTCCTCCAATGTCGTCGGCGTGTTGGCATAAGCCAATGACTTAACGTAGCCCCACAGAAAATAGTCAAGCGAATTAAATCGCACGAACGAGACAGCCAATCGACTGGCCCATGTCTTGAGACAACACGCTCACCATACTTACTCTTTAATAAATCGATTTTAGCGCGTACTGTGTGGCTTGTGGCACCATCCTGTTGAAACCACATGTCGTCCTAGTCCATATCTTTCAAGTCGGGCCAAAAATAATCGGTGATCATGGCGCGATAGCGCTGACCATTCACAGTAACGTGACGATCGTTATCGTTGACGAAAAAATATGGCCCAATAACGCCGCCGGCATGCAAACCGCATCAAACAGTTATTTTTTGTGGATGAAGAGGTGACTCATGAAGCACATGTGGGCTTTCACGCGACCAATAACGCACATTTTGCACATTGAGCCAAAAATGAGCTTCGTAACTGAAGATGATTTTGCGATGAAATTCATCATCTTGGCGCATCTTCTCCAGAACGCAATCGGAGAACGTACGTCGCTTCAAATGGTCCATCGACTTCAATTCTTGAGTCAGCTTGATCTTGTATGCGTTTAAACCAAGATCCCTACGCAAAATACGCCATAATATGGTCTGAGCGATGCCCAATTCTTGAGAACGCCGTGGAATTAACTGATTTGGCTCGTTTGCTACGGACGTCTGAACGGCAGGGATATTTTCGACACATCGACCAACCCGTTGTCTCACTGACACGGCAACATCACACAACGAATATGTAGACTCAAATTTTTGCACTAAACTTGTTATTGCATGTCTACTATGGCGAGAATTACGACCGAAAATTGGAGTTAACGCTCTTAAAGTTGCAGTCACCGACTCCGAATATCTGTAGAAAATTTTTATAATTCGCAGACGTTGCTCGTTAGTGTATTTTACCATGATGAAAATTTTGAGTTCACTGAATAAATTGACAGCGTCAGTTTGATGATTAGTGAAAGAGTGCGTTCACAAATAAAATTCGAAGTTTTGAAACCCTATACAAAACGCTTATTAGAATACGTAACCTAAGGTGACGTTTTTAAATAGGACTGCCCAACCATTTAACTGTTAAGAATTTAAGGAGTTAGCCAAATATCATAGTTATGTAAGCTGTACATTATGGTCCTCATGTGCAACTCAAAGTAAAAGTGTACATGTTCCTTATGTTAAGAAATCTTCAATGCATTCAAATTAAGCTCGGTTCACAGCGCATTTTTAATCATCGGCAACAAAAATGGATGTATGGTATAGATGGGATAACCTTACTATAGGTTGTGCTATTTAAGAAAAATTTATGAACCAAAATCAGCTATCGCTTGAGATGAAATTCAGCAGATATTTATAGTATTGTGGAAAACATTAGCTATAAATATGAATCGCAATCTACGGATTCAACTTTTTGGCTAACAATGAATTCAAAACAAAATAAGCTTTTAGACGAAGGTCTACTTTCTCAGCCCCACAGAGACGCACTTGAAGTACTGAAATTCAAGGTACAAAAGTTATAACATTCTAATGCTGATATCATAAATTAATTTGTCAACAAACTGTCAACGGTAAGTTCAAACAACTCGTATAGCTATACACCACATTACGAACCACGGTAAAGCTTTATCTTCAGGTATCCTCGTGTCCTGTAACGCTACCTTTCCTTTAATAGAAGTTAACCACACAAATAAAGCTGTCTCGGTGCCGTCACATTGAAATATATCACATCGCCAGAAGGCATCACCACAAATGCCCACGTTTAGGCAAATACAGACGGTATTTGTTTACTTTATTGTATTGTTCGCTTTAATTTCTCACACAAAGTGTTAATGATGACAACAAACAACGATAAACGATGGCGAAACCAAAGAACCTTCCATACATAATGGCCATTGCTTGTCGATAACTTATTGAAGAAACAGAAAAAAGCTTCTCCCCAGCCTTAAATGAGAAGAAACTTTAAGTCGAGATACATCTGGACGAGTATGTCCTCAATAACATGCCTTACCGAAACATGTTCCTTTCGTAATGCAAAAGCCAAACATCGCTTTTGAGATACAGCGCAAGTTTTGGTTTCGTAATGAGCAAAATTGATTTTCCTTAAAACTGTGAAAACAATTAGACACTATATATAATGTAAATTGTAAATTAGAATTTTTATATTATTTTATTCAATCGCCTAATGTAGCCTCATACTAGGTGGTAAAAATGCTTGGTTCGAATTAATAACAAGACTGAACCAAAGTAACTTTATTTCAACTTTATTTATACAAAAATTTTGCTAGCTAGCTAACAATAAATAAATGTTGACCTAAATATAAAAATACCAATATCGTAAACCTAAGCAGTTAAAAAATAAAAGAAAAGATTTATTTTTTGTCATCAACATATTGCCTCCTCCGACGTTGTTGCCTAATTGATCTTAAAATGGTGACTCGGTCTTTTCTGGTCTCTCAATTCGATGTTGGCAGAGCGCTTACGAAGGCTCTTTGGTGAGTACTTAGATTGGAAGATAGGTGGCGCTACTGAGCCAAAATGTACTATCATTTAGTATAATTAAGCCCGCCTCTCAAAATTTGGTGACATGCTTAGATGCTAAGTTTAGTTTCGATACCCATTTCAGTGTCTTTTGCGACCATGAAAAAAGTATTGCTCTGTGGATCCGATTCTTGTTTTTGGGTGACAAAACCTGTAAAGAAATCAAGTCCATTCTCGATGATGTGTATGGGATTCATTCACCTTCCCCTACAACCGTCTACCATTGGTTAGCAGAGTTTCGCGGTCGCCACACGTCGGTTTTTAATGAATCGCGCCCGGTTGGTCCAAAAACGGTTACCACAAAGAAAACCATGGACAAAATCCATGATCTCGTATTGGCGGACCCCAGCGTGAAAATTCGAGAGATGGCTGAGATAGCAAGCATCTTAACTGAACGGGTTGGTTATATTCTCTTCGAGATTTTGGGCATTAGAAAGCTGCCGCGCGATGGATGCCGCTTTTGCTCACACCGGAAAATAAGTGCAATCGTGAGACCATTTTAAAGACGTGGTTAGCCCTGTATCACCGAAATCTAGAGGAGTTTCTACGTCGTTTCGTGACCATCGATGAGGCATGGATTCATTGGTATACACCAGAGACCAAAGAACCATCGAAACAATGGGCTTTACTCGGTGAAGGTGCTCCAAAAATATGGAAGACTGTATCTTCAGCCGGAGAGGTGATGGCCGCCGTTTATTAGGACGCGCAAGGTGTAATCGTCGTTGACTATTCGGATAAGGAAAAAACAATCACAGTAAAATACTACATCGATTGGGCCAGTTTAACGCCGATTTGAAAAAAAAAACCGTCTGACGAAGAAAAAAGTGCTCTTCCACCACGATAACGCACCGGCTCACACCTCCGCGCGCGCACCAAGGGGATATGAATACCTTTATACTGGCTTTTATCCAGGGCGCGGGCGGGTGGTGTAGTTGTTTGAAACTCAGGTGCATTAGGTTTCGAAATTTTTTCAGAGGTGGTTGTCAAACTGGAGCTAGTGCATCCTCAACCAGTTGGTCTCCAACGTCATCACGCCGACGGGATATTCATATATGTAACTACATACAAGCTCTATGAAAAGACTTTTTCAGAGAATTGCCTCGCACGGGATTTGAACCTGCGATCCTCTGCTTGAGGAGAATATGCATATACCACTACATCACGACCACCCCCATTTGGCCAAATTGGTCGAATTGCACTATGAATTGCTTCGTCATCCTCCTTATTCTCCGGACTTGGCTCCCTGCGACTTCTTTTCGTTCCCAAACTTTAAAAGTCGCTCACCGGAAAGAATTACGGTCGAACGAGGAAGTCATCGCCGCTGCGAAGGAGTATTTTGCAGGCCAACAAAAGTTGTACTACTACATGCGGAGGGCTTAAAAAAGTATCGAGTTGAAAGGGGATTATATTGAAAAATAAATTGTCATTGCGTTGTCATTTTTAATCCGGGTATTCATCATCATAGTTGGATGAATGTGATATTTAAGGATCACAGCTAATAGGCAAATAATAAAAAAAGTGGATGCAGAAATTGAACACAACCCAATTTTCCAATACTGATTGATTGTCTTCCAGTTGTGGTCATGTAGCTGGTTGAGCGCCTCAACCTTCTGCTTTTTGATGGTTGAAATTTGAAACTTCCATTAAATCCTTATACAGAGGGATGACGGTTTTATTTGTAAAATAAACCGGAACCTGCGTTGATAGTAATATATTTACAGTGACAATTAATTTGCTAAAGTGCATCACTATTCTCGTGTCCTGATTAATTTTGCTTCTAACCGTATGAATTTGGATTGAATGACGCCGTCCGGAGTAACGGGAATAATACCCGTGTTATTTAAAATTACTTCTTGGTGAGTTGGTCCACAATTCACGAATACAGTGGTTTGTTCGGGTGAAGTGAACATCCATGTATTGTGCATCCCTAATTCTTTTCTTAGCGCCCTGGTTGGACAGCGCTTAAAAAATAGATTCTTATGCAGTTGCTGAATAATGCAATCCTCAATGAGAGCTTTTGCCTTGTTTATATCTTACAGTGGTAATTCAAAATACCTCTGTAGATTATAGTTGACTCGTAACACTGACTGACTGCTGTAATTGTACTTCTCGAAATGTCTGCTCATCGATTTTTTCAGGCTCAGTGTTAATCAATTCATATCGCTTTAATGACTGCTGCATTATCTGATGTCCATTTGCGTAAGTTGAATCCATCATTCCGAAGTAGCTGCATCAATTTCTTTTTTACTTGTGTGATGATTATTGGGTTTATTTCTGGTTTTTATATTTTTATGTAGGACTTCCAGTTGTTGTGTTTTGACTTGTTGACTTAAGAGTTACCGTGACTATTGTTTTGCTTCCTGGGGTTTGGTCGAGGGCGAGGATTTCGTGGAACATCTCATCCCGTTATCAACATCGGCACTACGGCACTCCTCCTCATGGTCCACGGTTACCAAAATTGAATTTGTATTTAAATAAACGTCTTGATGGTTCACTACGACGTTGCTGACAAACTTTCAACCATCTCATTGCTACCTTCACCGCTAATGAGTCCTCTATTAACGCACTGATTGCTAACAGAGCGCCTTTGTTGGTGTCTTGATCCCTCAAACTAGTTATAGCCACGTCCACGGCCTCGTCCGCCTCCGCGACGATAATTCCTTTGTAGATGTTGCTGCTGCTGCTGTTGAGGTCCAACAGTAACTTCTCAACCCCGAATCGACCATTATTTGTAATTCGGCGCTGTCGATTGGGGAGGGTTTTCTGTAGTATGATTCATTGTGAACTTTGATTTATAATGTAAAATAAAGCACATTAGTTTGAAAGTGAACTTAAAACATTTATTATCGGTTAAAAGAACAATTCATGACATTTACTTTTTGAAAATGATATCATGTAAATGTTGGTCACGATTACGTCTGAGATGGTCCATTCGGAAGGTCCAATTTTGGGCGACTCGTACGAGCATAGCGACTGGTATCTCGCGGATAACATTAGTAATTTTGGTTTCCAATGCGTCAATCGTAGCTGGCTTATTCTTGAAGACCTGAGACTTAACATATACCCAGCGAAAATAGCCAAAAGGTGTGATATCGCACGAGCTAGATGGCCAATTTACCGTAGCAAAACGTGAAATTAAGTGCTCAATTTAAGAGACCAGGTGCTTGAATTTCAGGAGACACATAGTCCGTTACTATGGCGCGATAACGGTTACTACTGACGGTAAAATTCTGATTTGCCTCATTTTTGAAGAAATATGGATCAATGATTTCACCAGCCCATAAACCACACCATACCGTTATTTTTAATGGATGTAATGAAAGCTCTTGGTACTGTTCGGGTTGCTCATCAGCACAAATACGGCAATTTTGTTTATTAATGTATCTATTGCGCCAAAAATTTGGCCTCATCATTGAACAAAATTTCACGATAAAACACCGGATTTTCATTGAGTTTATCCAGTGCCCATTCACTGAAAATATGACGCATATTCAAGTCGCCTGGCTTCAATTCTTACCCAAGTTGAATTTTGTACGCTTTTAGGCCGAGATCTTCACGTAAAATACGCCAAGTTGTCGAATACGCCAAGAAAAGCTGCTGAGAACGACGACGAATCGCATCGTCACGGTCTTTGCGTACACTCTCAGCTAGAGCTGCTATAGTCTCTTCACTACGTGCTGGATGTGGTCTAACCGGTCGAGTATTATCCACTAATGTAAACTGGGGCTCAAATTTGCGAATGGTATTGGCAATATGGTAGTGGTTTCAGTAGGTCGATTATGCGCATCGTAAGATCCTCGAATCGCACGAAAAACATTTCTCACAGAACGCTGATTTTCATAATACAGCTGAGCAATTTCGAGTGGTGTGAGTCTTCCCATGATAAAGCAGTTTGATCGGAGTCACGCTAGGATAGGAGTCATCTGTTAAGAAGCCGATTGAAAATCAAACCTCATGATGAATCACCCTATATTACTATGATATGCTGTACTCTCATTTCGAGGAAACCCGGTATGTCCATCTCGCAAACAGTTGAAACACAGCGTTGACATATCCATGATCATTTTCAAATCGAACGTATTCTCATGTCGAAATGATTTAAGATTAAGCGATTTTTGGATGTAGTTGCAGTTCGTTAGCAATTCTGTAGCTGTTGCATAATTGCTTGATGTCTGTGCTAAAAGGTTGACAATCCTTGCTGCTTCTCCTTCTAAATTACCTTTTTTAATATTAATATTGTTCGACATCGCTTAAGGTTCCGTTCTGATGAACTAATCGATCAAACAGTTCGGAAAATGTTGTCCACTCTTCATACTTACCGCTAAATGGTGGTATGCTTATTGGTCGAAGTTTGATTTCTTGATGTGTTGCAGCTTCTAGAATTACTGCTTCTGGTAGATGTTATCGTTGTTCTGCTTCTCAAATTTAGATATAAGCATCTTGTTATGTCTATCAATCCAATGAATTCATTGTTGGACACTACTACTCTTTATCGGATTCCTTCAATGAGGACATGATCTCGTCGTTCATTGTCACCAGCTTTGTACAGTATTCCCTAATCTGATTCAATTTGAATGTTAGGTAAACTGTATTGTGAGTTAACTCCAAGTTATCAATAAGGCGTATAAAGTTGTTCTTAATCAGATTCAACTTTTTAAATCTTGCTGGGCACTTTTTGATGTTAGTTGACTCTTTAGTTCTTTCTGGATCGGATGTTGGTTATTGACTTGCTGCACTTGAATTTGGACTTCGATTTACAGGAGATAACCGTGAAGTTTGAATGCCTGTATCGTTTGGTAATTGCCTTAAATGTAACCTTAATATTGATATACCATGTTTCAAATTGGCTTAAATACTTCCTCAGAAAGTACTCATGCTGCGGAATTGTCTTTCGTACATCTTCTAAATACCCATTGTTTGGAAGTTGGTCCAGTGCTACTGGATAATTGGTCTCCTACAAATATTTACAAATCACTTTTCTCTGTTCCGGCTAATCCGGCTCGAAGGACCATGTAAACTCTACTATTTAGAATTTTTATATTTTTTATTCAATCGTCCGAATGTGAAAGGACGACAAGGTGCAAGTTTAAGGAATAACAAAAAAAAAATGTTGACCTCAACATGAAGATACCAATATCGTTAACCTTTTGATTTTGAAAATACTTTTCATCTTAGAAACTGTCCATCTTCGAAATACCATATTGGGATGTTTACTTCATGTACTTTCTTATCGAGAATGTCTGTTTGATGGACCTTTTCTATTTTTTCTAGCTTTTTTCTTGTCTCACCTTAAGCAATCGAGCCTTATTATCTATACGCATTGGAGATAGACCTGTAGTAATGCATTGCATGATAGTTAAATTCTTCTTTTCCTTGTGCTATATAAGCTACGGAAGATGGAGATTTCTTCGACTGTTCCCCCTTGTAAAATGTATGACTCTTGGAACCAAAGCGTTAATACCTGTTCACTATATGTTTTACCTAACTCAGGTGAACGATTCGTAGTTTTCTAACGAGTTTATTGTACATCTCATATGGTTCGCTGTTGTATTCTTTCTTCTTCCAAAGCTCGTGAACTTAGACTTGCTTAGAACTATACGTGGACTTAACACTATCAAGGATATCTTCATCCGCATTTGCTAATTTTTGTTTCAAAACTTACAAAGGATCAGTGACAGATTGCTTCATTTTGTCAATTATATTAAATCATGATTACAGCTGCATAGACTTTTTGAAATCATAGCCCAACATTGACAGAGACGAACTTTCTCGTTCCACACGTGTTTGGCAAATCTAGACTCGCCTCAACAGATTCTGACATGAACGGCCTTCAAATCGATAAGGGAACGAAGGTGGGTTCCCTATAAGATCTGTCATAGTGTGGACCTTCCGGACTTTAAATCCTGCTGTTAAAGATGTTAAAGATATGATTCCTCTATGGTTGGCCTAAACGGTCTTCTTTACTGTAGACAGAAGTTATGATAGTGTGTACTCTCTACCAAGCTATCTCCTGCTGTCTTAAACAGCTAAGTAAGTAGGTCGTCAGGTCAGGTAGGTTTTTTATACCCAGGCTTAAATGTCGCTATCCTTATTTAACTTTGTTCAAGTGGCCAGAAATCTTGATTATCATCCTCCAAGTTAATGCATTTGTCGGCGTAGTTTGGAGTCGTTCTGGCCTTTTAATAGACTGCAGACATGCTTTTTCCGTATCCAAACATTGTTTATGTAGTAGCATCTCTCCATTTTTTCCTTTTTCCCTAAAGAAAACGATGTTTGTTGCTCTTCTTTTTCTTGATTTATCAAAGGCATTTGATCTAGTCAAACTTCAGCTCTTAATAAAAATTCTTCATAGAACTGGATTCAGAAGCAATATTAATAACTGGTTCGTCTCGTATCTTGAAAACCGTAAACAGCTTGTGCGTGTAAACGCTACTCTAAGCGCGTCTTTAGATAGCCCTGGGCTTGGCGTTCCCCAACGATCGGTCCTTGCGCCCTTGCTATTTATTATTTATATAAACTAGATTTTAAAATTAACACTAAAGGGAAATATTAAAGCATTTGCTGATGATTTGGTTCTCTCCTACGTCACTACTTGTCCGGACACCATAAAAACAGAAATGATTACTGATCTCTCCATAATAAAGACCTAGTTTACGACCCACCATATGGTTTTAAGCAGGAAATCCAAAGTAATGTCATTTTCCCTTTGTAATCAGTTGATCATCGTAACAATGATAACTGCACAAATACTTCTATACAACTAGAATCTGTTTCAGAATTTAAGTATCTCGATGTGACCATTGACAGCAAACTGAATTGGAAAGCCCACATTGCCGATATTAAAAAATGTTTAAATATAGCTATGAGCAAGATTTTTCATCAAATCTACTGACCACTATTTAATATGCGCTTGTCAACTCTTGTTTAGAATATGGTATTTCGTGCTGGGGCAACACCTATGCTTAAAATCTACAACCTGTTATCACCGCCCAAAAGAAGGTAATTCGTGTAATGATGTTTAAATCCGAATGGGAGCTATCTTCTCCATTGTTCCAATCTCTTAATATATTGCCACTCAGACACCTATTTGCTTATAAAGTGCTGAGTTTATAAATGTGCTGAGAATAGTTGCCTTCGAGGGCGATACACTGATTGAAACGATTTTTCAATCTTTCGATACCAGTTTTGTAGTACGATTTCGGTTTAGCCTCAAAATAGACCTGTGTTTCGGCGGTTACTTCTTCATCGGTCTTAAACCTCTTTCCGGCGAGCATTTGTTTGATATCTGCGAACGCGAAATAATCGCTGGTGGTCAAATCTAGAAAATACGGTGGGTGGGGAAGCAATTCGTAGCCGAATTCAATTAATTTTGCCATCGTTTTCATCGACTTGTGACACGGTGCATTGTCTTGATGAAATAGCGCTTTCTTTTTCTTCAAATGCTGCCGTTTTTCTGGCTACTTTCCAGGTCAAGCATAGAAGAACTAACGCAGGTCATTTCTTAATTTTTATATGTTTTTCATTACAATTCGTACGTATTCATCTTTTTGCCGCCAAATTTTTGCCTTTCTTTACATACTGTTACCTTTCATAGCATGTAGCGAAAATTTCTTCTTTCTCTTATCGCGGCTCTCATGAAATTAATTAATATATTCAATAAATAATACACTTACAACAGTTAATCCAAGTACCAATTAGTGTTCAAAAGACACAATTTGAATACGTTCATAAAGTATATAAACTGCGAAATCCATGGTTAAAATTCTAGAAAACTATCTTAATACCTGTGAATGTACCTTTTAAATTATTAAATTTTAAATATTGAATGAATAATTAATTGTATAATAATGAATTTGTAAATTTGAAATGGAATAAATAAATTATCTTATCTTATTTTATCGTATCTTCGTTTGCTCAGACGTAGATCACACTACCCGTTCTTTACCTTCTGTGTAGCTTTGCTTCTTCGATGAGCTTGTGATATATATGCTTGCATCCACTCTTGATCATACCAGCGTATTTTAATGGTAATTTGTAGAAATCATCACATGAGCTGCGGTATTTCTGACGGCTTCTAGGCCTCGATAATATTGCTTCTACTTCATTACTTGATGGCTATAAAAGGGTTGACGAAAGGCTTGCCATCGGTAGCGGTTCTGGGGTTTTGTGAGGATTGTAACAATTCAGTATTAAATTGTCTTTATTTCCAATGGCTATAAGCTATGCCTAACCAATTTACCAGTTCATATGGGACCAATTTACTATACCCACTGAGTACGTGGCTGTAGTTTAAGTGGTAGTTAGTATATTAACTCACAAATGGACGGTTCGGCGTTGAAATCCCAACCGCGTCTCAAATAAATTCCTCTTTCTAGCCAACTTTGATGAGTGGTTGCCTAGAATAACATACAACTACAAGTCCAATGTTAGAAATAATTTAGTCTCCCCATTTAATGTTGAATGCCATCCATGAAGTGGGTCTCTGCCCAATTTTTAAAAACATTTAACACGTTCTCCGACATTTTTAAAGTAGTCAAACCTTTTGTTTTTAAGTGTGAGTTCTCGAAATGGGAATTTCGAGTTTTACAATAATTTTCAATTTTCCTCCAACTAACCGGAATCCCATGACACAATTTAAAGTAGAAATATAATCTGATCACCTAAAATCCTTTGGTTCTTTTTCTGTAATCACATGGAACTAGCTAATCGTTCTGGATACGGTTCGGCTAACAAGTTTGCAATCTGAAGCAGTAATGCTTATTGAGGAAAGTTGGTAACATCTAAATGACAGATTAGTCACTAAATCTGTCCCCAAAATCCAAATCGACTGTAGCCTATTCCTGATAATTTTGCGAAGTTGAAAGCTTGATATACATTATTATGCTATACTCTTCTAAGGATGTTCCTCTTGCCTTTCTTTTAGTTTGTGTAAAATATCAGTCACCTTACACGTCGCGGATTGAAATATCTAAAGGTGTGCTAATCGATCTGTTTTCGTATTCCTTTATTTCACTACGATGGGGCAACAGTCCGCGGTAGCCAAGAACTTCAAATAGCAAGCTTCCCCACCCAAATTGATATAGGTGTCTCGAGCTCTCTAAAGCTGGATCATCTACTAATCTATTGGTCCTGCGTCGTAATAGGCTTTAAGACTTATCGGACAGAGACCTAACTATTATATAGTTTGCACCTTGTATATTTGTAGCCAATACATTTCGTCGGAGAATTTTTTCCACCAAACTCAGTCGATACCGACGCATCCAATGTTGTTCGATTTGCATATATTTTGAAACAGTAAAATGTTAATCAAATTCGTGTACAAGTAAGTCCACGTTTCTTCATTGCGGACCAAGAAGATACCTGGGCTTGAATAGTTCACCTTTTCCGCTCTATCCATGTTCCGATTTGGATTGAGCTTCAAATTTTGAAGAGCAATATGTCTGAAATTGACGTTTGACATCCTTAGAATTTTTGCTTAGGTACAATAATAAACAGAGAACCTGATACCATACCATACCGCTCTTCCAGGCACTTTTTAGTGGTGTTGATTCCCTACTTTCCCTAAATTCTTATGAATTTGGTAAGGACTCCAAAGCTTCGTATCTTTAAAAATATAATATGTGTTTTTTTTTTCATATCTTACGAGTATCTTCATGAATCACAACTTGCAAATCTATGCACTTGAAAATCTGTGGCACTTCAGGTACTTTTCTAAAATCTGTCAAACCACAAATATCTGGAAGATGAAAGACTTTCCCTGGCTAACCTCATACCGAAACTAGATTGCTTACTAATAGCGTATAATGGATGAGGTCGATTGAAGACGACATCTTCTTCTGCAGCTGAAACTTAAATAGGATTTCACATACAGCATCTACTACTTCACCATGTTCGAGTACCTTAAGAAAAAAATACGAAAAATAGTAATTATAAAAAATGATCAAACACATAGACAAATATCAAATTGAATACAATGAGGTAAGTCCTTACAAAAACTTTTAGAGTGTCAATCTATATCCTGATGCACTACGCCACGGTAATAGAAAAAAAAAAAAAAAAAAAAAAAAAAAAACAGTAATCAAAATTTTAACATTTGATCGAACTTGGCGTGTTTCTTTCGGTCTTGGCTCTTCTAGGTGCTTCCATTGGAACGACTGGTTTTTGATTTCCACATTATAACCATATTCCCATGATTCGTCACCAGTTATTAACCTTTTGAGTAAGTCAAGATCATCATTGACGTCATACAAGAGCTCATGAGCGATTCTCATTCGACGATTCTGGCACACGTCTCATTCCCAAAACATCCGAAAAGCTAACATCCTCACCAATTCCTCCTATGATAAATCGACGATTTTCCAAAACAATTTCCTTCAGAACTTCGACGTTATCACTTTTGTTGATGTGCTGGGGTGTCCAGAGCGAGGTTCGTCGTTGTCATCTTTTCGGCCATCTTAGCTTGTACCACTTGTAAACCAACTTGACAGCCGACTGTCAACATTTAATTGTTTAAGAGCACTTGATTCAAGTTTTTACACAAAATTTGATGCAAATTATTTGCTCCATTTTTTTTAAAAATTGAAAATTGCTGATCACCTTTCTATCTGTCAAAAACATAAGTACGTACGCTATATAAGGGGTGATTCATCGTGAGCTTTGATTTTCAATAGGCTGTTTTCTACAGATCACGCGTGATTCCTATCAAACTGCTTTGTCATTTTTATTCAATATCGTTTGGCAAGTCATCATGAAAAGACTTGCACCACAATAGCGTCTCAAAATTGTTCAGTTATATTACGAAAATCAGCGTTCTGTGAGAAATGTTTTTCGTACGATTCGAGGAACTTACGGTGCGCATAATCGATCTACTGAAACCACTACCATATTGCCAATACCATTCGCAAATTTGAGTCCCAGTTTACACTAGTGTAAACCTAGTGAAGAGACTATAGCAGCTCTAGCTGAGAGTGTACGCGAAGACCGTGACGAATCGATTCGTCGTCGTTCTCAGCTGCTTGGCTTGGCGTATTCGACAACTTGTCGTAGTTTACGTGAGAATCTCGCTTAAAAGCATACAAAATTCAACTTGTGGAAGAATTAAAGCCAGGCGACTTGAATTTGCGTCATATTTCCAGTGAATGGGCTTTGGAAATACTCTATGAAAATTCGGTTTTTTATCGTGAAATTTTGTTCAGTGATGAGGCCAAATTTCTGGCGCAATAGATACGTTAATAAACAAAATTGCTGTATTTGGGCTGATGAGCAACCCGAAGAGTACTAAGAGTTGCCATTATATCCATTGAAAACAACGGTGTGGTGTGGTTTATGGGCTGGTGGAATAATTTGTCCAGAGTATTACCGTCAATGGTAACCATTATCGCGTCATGATAACGGGCTATGTGCTTCCTGAAATTCAAGTACATGGTCTGGGTGAGCTCTTATTTCAACAAGACGGCGCTACGAGCCATACAGCGCGTGAAGCAATGGACTCGTTGAGAAATCACTTTGGTGAGCACTTAATAGCCGCATAGATCATGCGATATCACACCATTGGACTATTTTCTCCGAAGATATGTAAAGTCACAGGTCTTCAGGAATAAGCCAGCTAAGATTGACGCTTGGAAAGCCAACATTACACGTGTTATCCGCGAGATACCAGTCGCTATGCTCCAACGAGTCGCCCAAAATTGAACCTTCTGAATGGACCACCTCAGACGTAATCGTGGTCAATATTTACATGATATTATTTTCAAATAGTATATGCCATGAATTGTTCTTTTAAGCTGTGATAAAAATTTTAAGTTGACTTTCAAATTTATGTGTTTTATTTTATTTTATAAATCAAACCTTACGATGAATCACCTTTTACTTGATACTGTAAACAAATGTTCGGGATATGTGTACCAACACAGCAAAAAAAAAAGAAAACGATAATCGAATGTACGTTGCCGAAAAATTTCAAAAATTACATTACTTTATGAATACACCTCGTATATCAAATGATGTTCATTGATCTTGATACTTGGACTTTATACTCCTACTTAAAACCCTTTGCAAGTACATGCAACTCTGTCGTGCCACATTTTACTCATTGCCATGAAGTACCACAATCAGACTTTGTCCTCGTCTGCATAAGAGTATACAGCTGAGAAACACAAGCAACAGAACCGATAAAAAGCTAACACAAATCGTTTGAGAGAGTAAGCATACCCGTATATATAGAAAGCTTTTCGTATTCATGGTTGGCCTTGCCTGGCCTTGACCGGAGCTCTAGCAAATTTTCACACAATAATTTGCGCCCCGGAAAATGCTGGCACATAAACCTCTCTGGCACACTGGCGTGCAGTGGTGCACATGGTGTGTCTCCTTGTGTACTACTACCCCAACACATTACTCGCCTACGTCAACAAGAAACCAAAAGCAAAAAGAAGACGCAAAATTGTTTTCAACTGCAGTAAAGGGTAGTCAACCCATTTCCTACCTCCAACAGTAGCTGGGATACTAATTGCAAATTTTACATAAAAGGATTTTGGAAATAATAAAAACAAAAAAATAAAAAAGTACGTAAAAAAAAAAAAATTAGAAAATCTGAAAAAAGTGTTCGGTTTCCCAACGATAGGGAGTGTGCGCGCCACTTTCTGTCTCGTTTGGCAGTTGATTTCAGCTAAAAGGAGCTCAACACTTGAAACAGCTTAGGGCCGGGATAGTGTAGTGTTGCATTGTATTAGTTGGCCTCCATCCCTGCAGATCGGGTGCTCTCTTCAGATAATTTTTGTGACGGTGTTTTGTAGATACTCAAAAACGGTGCCAGCAATCAATCCAGTTGCAGGCGAGATACGAAAGTGCTGATTTGTGAATCAATAACACAACTCCCTTCAAAGCTAACCGAGGAAATATATATCGGATATATATTTTTATTATTATTTTTTTTGTTTGTTTGTTTGTTTTTTTTTTTTTTTGTTTTTTTTTTTTGTGGGGAGTAAACGAATATGCAAAGTTGTGAAAAAGGATACGTTGAGATTTTTCCATAGTCCCTAATGGGTTGAACAAAGTTTCCCCTATATACGCATCTCTCATCCCTTCGAGTGATGTGTAGTTGCCGTTCATGTACAGAGTTCATTTTACATATAATTATAGCGACTGAGCTGAAAAGTGTCCTTGAGTTGTCGTTGTCATATTTTCTTTCCGGTGTTGTTTTTTTTTTTTTTTTTTTTTTTTTAGACTCTGATCAGCGGGAGAATTGAAAAATATCTGGAAAAAAATAAAAAATAAAAAATAAAGAAACTGTTTTAGTAGTGGTGGAGATGGTGATTTCTAAAGGACCTTGAACCAAAAATTCTTTAAGCGTAACACTGCTTCCTGCTGTTTGGAGTTCGGGTAGGAGGTTAAGTGAATTGTACGTCTCTCGTCAAGTGATTTTCG
The DNA here is from genome assembly GCA_907269105.1 of Volucella inanis. Classification (NCBI taxonomy): domain Eukaryota; kingdom Metazoa; phylum Arthropoda; class Insecta; order Diptera; family Syrphidae; genus Volucella; species Volucella inanis. The sequence goes on from OU026154.1 coordinate 93,735,976, forward strand.
TTACGCGTTACTTGAAATTTCATTTTTGTTTCTCGTACTCGTAGTCGTAGTCGTTACTCTTACATACTCGTATATAGCAATCGTGGTTGTGACTGTGATGCTGTGGCCGTAGATTCTATTTTTACCTAAAAATTTATTGTGCAAAGCACTGGAAAGGATATCGTTAATTCTGAGTGACTTTTTGTGCTCGGAAACACTTGTGTGCTGGGAAGCTATTGTGGCGACCTGAGGTTGACAATTGTGACAACAGCGACCGTCGGTGGTTATGTTGGTGGTGAAACATCGTCTACTTTGTATATGCGACGTCCCAAGTAACTTAAATGCCAGCAATGTAGGTGAGTTAATTAGTATCTACAGTTTTTCAGTTTTTTTTTTCTTTTTCTTTTTTTTTTTTCCTTTTCGAAGAGCCAATTTTTCTGTTCTTCTGACAACCATTTTGCTGTGAAGGAAGTGTAGTTAGGAATGTTGTATTGTTACATTACGAGTGAGAAGTACTTTTTTGGCTCATTGTTGACTTATCGTAAAACTTTGCCCTCTTTATCTGCCCTCGCAAAAGCTGATGATGATGGAGATAGTTTTATTACGAACGTTATGAAGACACTAGAGAACTTATTGCATCTCAGAAATACACCGAAATGAAAATACCTTTGACTTTAATTTCTGTTCCCAAATTCTACTAACTCATATGTACATTTTTGCTTGTCCTTTTAATAGGGTGGTACAAGATGCGTGTGTTCTCTTTAAGTGCATGTGTGTGTGACAATTTAAATGAATTTAATGGTATAAGCGAAAGTACGGGGTAAGGATGATGTTTTGAGATTTTACGTAATTTTCTGATTTAGCAATTTGTTTGATGGTTTGTTTCTGTTTCTTGCTATTTCACTTTTCTCTGTTAATTGGGCTCTTTGTTCTAATTGGTGTTTGCCTTGAGAATTTGAAATGTCCTTCAATGTAGAACGAAAGAGTGAGAAAATCCTCTTTAGATGATCGTAATTAATTATGCTTAAAGCAATTTCCTTTTACTTTTATTTGTTTCTTCTTCTCTTTGTTTATATATATTTTTTTTTTTTATTTCGCTTTCAATGGAGGATATAATCGATATTTTGTTGTAACCTTAAGAGCTGATTCCAAGGATAACAAGAATCTTATTACGCAGTATGATTAATTGTATCCCTATTGTTTGGAAGAAACTGGGTCAAGGAATTTGAAATCTTTCTCAAGCAATGAAATAGGGTGGGAAATAGATTCCGATCAAGGGAAATACATAGTTTAGATAAAAATTGAATACGATTCTGTTTTTGAATTTGTTTTCTTGTATGTTAAACTATTGTGCTTTTTTTTTTAAAGAGTCGCTTGGGAAAAGTTGGGTTCGTACCATACATCCTTCCATCATTCAACTGTTAGTCATTTTCGATTTAGAATTCACTCATCAATCATATGAAGCAAAGGTTCCAGGCAGGGAGATGGATATTTTGAAAATGTCTCAGTTGATGGTTTGAATTTTAAGCATTTCGGAGCAGACCGCATATTTGAATGTTGAATATTCAGTATTCCATTCCCTTTGCTTCTCTTGCCCAACATTTTGATCCACTTAGGATTTCTGAAATGATGATGAAATAGAAACATATGTATGTACATATATTGGGTAACCCCCCGGTAGTCAGCCCGCAACCATTAGTCTGCCATTTCTTGCCTTTTTTGTTTCTGAAAAGTTCTTAAAGCAAAAATCGCCACCAGAGTAATAAAAACAAACTAGTTCCATCAAAAGCCTCACTTATGTATTCACATCATCGATCCTGTAAGCTTCCGCAGAAAATTTTCTTTATAAACAAAACTTTATCTTAATGTACAATATTATGTAATAACAAAATCATATTTCAGAAATACCACCTTGATTCGTGGTGACGTCAACGTGCGGCGCTCATATTGTTCCGATTTGAGTTGATTTTTGTTAAGTTGGTACATATGTTGATGACATTCCCCCTTAATCTTAGCTTGACATTTGCAAAAGTTACGTAACCAAGAGTACATCTATCACTGTGTGTGTTGGCTATTTTTTACAATTTTAGAAATGGATTTCAATTTACAACAACGACAGCAATATTTTGCGTAAAAAACGGATTTAATGGTACACGAACTTTGGAATTGTTGAAGAAGTGTTTCGGCAACGATTCTCTAAAGAAAACTGTCGTTTACGAGTAGCACGAGCGGTTCAAAAGTGGTCGTAAGTCAATCGAAGATGACGAACGCAGTGGCAGACCATCGACATCGAAAACCGACGGAAACATTGATGAAGTAAAAGAAATGTCGGTCAATAACCGAAAATTAACTATCAGAAAGATAGCGGAAGACTTGAACATTGCCTATGGATCCGTCTAAGTCATTTTGGTTCATGATTTGGGTTTCCGTCGTGTAGCAGCAAAGTTGGTGCCAAATAACCTCAATTTCATGCAAAAGAGAGACCGTTTGTTGACGTCCTAAAAGAGATGATTTGCGAGGCTGAATCCGTCCCACATTCATCAAAAGGACGGGCTTATGGGTACGATACGCAATCTAGACATCAGACAAGTGAATGGCGTTTTCCAAATGAGCCGAGACCAAAAAAAAGCATGTTATTTTGAGTCAAAAAAGAAGGCAATGCTCACCGTTTTCATGGATTACAACGGTGTAGTGCATCATGAATTTTTTCCAGACGGCCAGACCATAAGCAAAGAGTGTTATTTGGGCGTTATGAGACGTTTGCATGAAACAATACGCCGAAAGAGACCAGAATTGTAGGCAGAAAACTCGTGGATTTTGCATAACGATAACGCACCGTCGCACAGTGCCATCATTATTCGTAATTTTTTGACGAAAAATGCAACAATACCATCCAATAGCTAACGGCGTTTCAGCAGCCGAGAGGAAGTAATGGAAAAATCGCAGGAAGCACTGATGCATTGAATGTAAAAATTATTTCGAGGATTGGATCAAGCGCTGGCATAAGTGTGTTGCAGTCGATGTAGATTACTTTAGAGTTGACAGTTTTTAGTTTTAAGTGCATTTTATTATCTTAATCATTAACCCTTACACACTAACAAAAAATGTTTAAATGCTAGCTTAACTTAATAGGTCTATAACGGTTTGCTAAGAGATGGCGTAACTTGTATTATTCCATTGCTATTATTCCATTGGAACATGCGTTGGAAAGCTACTGTCTTTGTACGTCATTTCAGTATATGTCATTCATTTGAACCGTAAACAAAAAAATTTTTTTTCACTCAAATATGTCGAACTTTGTGCCTGAAAAAGTGTTTTTGTGGGGAGTTCTTCTTTATTACTTTAATATGAAGAAAACTGCTGCCGAAAGTCATCGTATTTTGGTGGAAGTTTATGATGAACATGCGCTAGCGGAGCGAACGCGCCAAAAGTGGTTTGCACGATTTAAAAGTGGTGATTTTGGCTTAGAAGACGATGAACGTCCTTGGCAGCCAAAAAAGTTTGGAGATGAAGAACTGGAAGCATTACTCTGTAAAGATTGTTGCCAAACACAAGTAGAGCTCGCAGAATCTTTGGGTGTCACTCAAGCAGCCATTTCAAAACGTTTAAAAGCAGCTGGATATATTCAAAAGCAAGGAAATTGGGTTCCACATGAACTCAAGCCGAGAGACGTCAAAAGGCGGTTTTGAATGTCCGAAATGCTGCTGGAACGCTACAAAAGGAAGTCATTTTTGCATCGGATTGTTACTGGTGATGAAAAATGGATCCATTACGACAACCCCAAGCGCAAAAAATCATATGTGAAACCCGGCCAACCAGCCAAATCAACGGCAAAGCCGAATATCCATGGTGCGAAGGTAATTCTCTGTATTTGGTGGGATCAGATGGGTGTGTTGTATTATGAGCTCCTAAAACCGGGTGAAACCATCAATGGACAACGCTAACGAACACAATTAATCCATTGAAGAGAGCAGTAGCCGAAAAATGCCCGGAATATGCGACCAGACACGAGGCAATAATTCTCCATCATGACAACGCTCGGCCCCACGTTGCTATTCCGGTTAAGAACTATTTGGAAAACAGTGGATGGGAAGTCTTACTCCACCCGCTTTATAACCCAGACCTTGCCCCTTCTGACTGCCATTTGTTCCGGTCGATGCAGAACGCGCTCAATGAAATACGGTTCACATCGGAGCAGAATATCAAAAATTTGGCTTGATTCATTCTTGGCTGCCAAGCCGGCGCAGTTCTTTTGGGATGGGATCCACAAATTGACAGAAAGATGGAAAAAAGTCATAGCTTCAGATGGGCATTACTTTGAATAACACTATGGTACATGTTTTTCTTAAATAAACGTTCAAATTTTGAAAAAAAAAACCACACGAATTAAAATATATATCCAATATTTTATATTAACTTATTGGCCCCACACAGGCACTTTAAGCTACTCTTAATTCTTATATCTATGTCTTTCGACTTTATTTACATTTTACTTAGGAATATGTATTTTCTATACTTAAGGCTAAGAAAAAAATTGTTAACAAAAACTTAGCATATGGACTTTTTTATAAAAAATTAATATCTAACTTAAAATAAACCTTAATCTACCTAACCTACATACACAATACACACACATAGATATTATACACAATTATATACATATATTAGTATTTACAAAGGTATATACTAATGTATGTTTATATTTCTTATTAGCTCGGCCTAATTGGTGAGGCTGGTCCGTAATAGACGGAAACGACGACAACGAAACATCTTGTCCATCATTCAACCACCAGAAATGCTGGTGCCGCCGAATGACATCCCTCTTATCGCGATTCCCCGCCGCCCTACTGAACCTGTGACGATCCACACTGCCGTGTGTGACGTCTCTGCCGTAGTTGAGTCGCCTGTCCCCAGCTTTCCGAGCGACATAGAAGCTTAACGGGATCGCTGATCTATCCTGGATCAACCTCATCTGATCTAGTAAGAGGAATGCTTCCGGTGGAACGAAGCCGTCAGAGCGCACACTCTCGTGGTAACGGTAATTGGGATAGTAAGCTCCAGATATCAGGTTATTCGTCGAGGCCATTGCTCTTGCAATGTGCCTTCGAGTCCTCTTAATAACGAAGTTGTCCACTCGTTGTTGTAAAGAACCTCATTACGATAAAATTTTTTGTTCTCCGACTCTGGTGTTCTGTACAAGCAAAGGCAAGCCCTCTCAAGCAACCGAATTTTTTCCATTAAGCTTGCTCATACATTGAACCACACGGGACATCAAAATACCAGCATGGGCCTGATAATGGCCATGTAGCAGATTACCTTTGCTTTATCATCGAGTTGGCTGCTATAAAACAGTCGCTTTGTAAGGGCAAATACGTCTTTAGCTCTGGCCAGAGCAGCATCTACATTTTTGTCAAAATACAGAAACTTATCTAGCCAGATGCCAAGGTATCTGACTACCTTTCGATAGGCAAAGAGATGTCAGTGTTGTCCAATGATCGAAAACTTTCGCAAAGAGGCGTTATAAAGAGAAGGGTTTCCGAGTTTTGAAAGTTGATTTTCAACTTCCAGTCATCGGAAAATCGTCTTATCTTATAGAAGTCACGCTGCACGAGATATCAATGACGTCGATTCCTGGACCTTTTCTGTACGGTATCAAATCGTCTGCGTACGCAGATTATTATTTTATTTAATGGCGAAGGAAACAAAAGAAAAGTTGGATAAATATTATGGGTCTAATGTTCTAATTGGTTTCGAAAGTTTCGTGGTGGCCGCTCCACTACCGATCAAGTCCGCAGAGGCAGGCCCTCCGATGCGTTTACAGAGAGCAATGTGAAAAAAATACATGAAATGGCGTTGGCTGACCGGAAAGTGAAGGTGCGCGAGCTAGCAGATTAGTACTGAGCGCATATGCCACATTTTGGGTAGTATTCTGAATATGAAAAATTTATCCAGCCCCTGGGCGCCGCGCATACTCACTCCAGACCAAAAACACGAACGCGAGAGCATTTAGAAAGAGTGTTTGTACTTGCTGGTGCGGAATCGGGCGGAGTTTTGGCGACGATTGGTAGCTGTTGATGAAACTTGAATCCACTATTACACACCAGAGAGCAGGATGAGTGCCCTTCAATGGATTGAAGCCGGCACGAGTGCTCCGAAGCGGCCGAGGGAGACTCAATGGGTCGGAAAGGTTATGGCGTCGGTTTTTTGAGATTTTCATGGCATACTCTTCGTGGACAACCTCGAAAAAGAAAAAAAACGTCAACAGGAAGTATTACTGTGCATTACATTACGGCCTCACAGAAGCGAAAAAAATATTTTGTTTTTGCAAGACAATGCACCGGCGGACAAGAGCATCACAACCACGTCTATAATCAATGACTTACGGCTTCAATTGCTGTCGCATCCACCGTATTCGTCTGATTTGGCTCCCTCGGACTATTATCTCTTCGCAAACGTCGATCGCAATTTGGTCGATCTTGTTGACAGTAGATGGATAGGAACTTCTCAAAAATTCCTTATGAATAAGGAAATATGAATATGTCTGCCTCTAGCGACAAATCCGCATCTAAATTGGTTTTTCTTTTGCCATCGATAACAATCACCGTAGTAGATGTCTCAGTTTTTCATCCTATTTTTGTCAGCCCCTTCCCATCGTATTTGTTAGGTTGCGTTAAGATATAATTTGTATCAGTCCGCTAGTTGTTCGGCTTCATATGGCCTATTAAGGGATTTAAATTGTCAGAATCGACAGAGCAAATCCAAAGTTCGCTGTCCGTGTTCCATTTGCAGGGGTTGTCGTAGATCCAATTTTTTAGTTTTTTCCATGGTCGGGCAGTTATTCTGGCGGCATCGAAGGGCCACTTCCATTATAATACCCACAGGACGGTTAGACCGAGGGCTGCAACTCGTTTGGAGATGTAAGCGCTGCCATTGGTCATTTAAAGGCTCATTCGCAAGACCCACACTTATTTTTGGAAATTTTTACCGGCCTGAGCTGCTAAGATGTCCAAATATGTTCTGGAATTTTACTTTACCATCTGGGGAAATCATCTGCTGTCCCGTTTATAGTGCTGATATTTTTGTCTGTTGGTTAATATTCGCGTTTATAAGTTTGACAATTCGAGTCCGGATGGATATAGATGGATGGTTATCACTTGGAGGTAAAATAAAAACAATTGATGTGTAGAAGAACTTGCAACACTGGGTATCCCTAGATTGACACTTCGCAGTATCTATCCTATTTCCACAACACCCAATCATCCAAATGACGCAACATATTATGCAATATCCTCATCAGTAACAAATATCAATGCTAAGTAATAGCTACGTTGTATTATATTACTTGGTTTACTTGCGGCTCTTGTGATAGCACCATTTGTGACCTGTTTATAATTTGGTTACTTGAGAAATGAGTGAAGAATGAGACTCTCTGCTTTGGAGGAGATGTAGGTGACTTTAGTTCCTCTGATATCTGAAATCGAAAAATATCAGCTTTAATACGTAATCCACCATGCAGTGTGGTTTTTCCTCAATTTACACGTTTGCAGTAGTGTATGTATCATACAATCTTTATAGATACCAGAGGCCTGTACTACTGGCTTGCACGATTCGCGGGTTATCATTCTAACGATTCTCGTGCATATTGCTTCTTGCGCCATCTTGTTGAAACTACATCTCTTCCAATGCCATTCAATTGGCTAACGAAAAAGTCAGTAATCATGGATATGGATCCATGTTCTCCATTGACTGTAACTTTCTGGTCGTCATCATTTTTAAAGAAATATTGACCAATGATTTCAGCAGCCCATAAAGTGGACCCAGCGGTGAGTTTTGTTGATGCGTAGTAATTTTAATTGTTGGCGTAGCCATTCAACCAAAAATGAGCTTCATCGCTGAACAATATTTTGTTGGTGGAAAAGAAGATCAATCGTAATCTCGTTTTCGAGTCATTCACTGAACGTACAACGCATACGATGATCAAGCGACTTCAGTTCTTTTATGAGCTGAATCTTGTAAGCTCGGAATTGAAGATCTCTCTACAAAATCTTTCAGAAAGTTGATGGACATAGATCCAACTGCTATGATGGCGAATCGTCTCAAGGACCTCAACACTACGCTCTAAAGTAGCAACAGTTTTTTCTGTGCGAACTGTACGATGTCTCTGTGGATGCGTATTAAATTAAAGTGTGCGTTTTGCGAAAACGATCCATGCTTACTTGAGTTAAAATAATTGCTCATATAGACGATTATGTCAATTAACACCCAGTTGGGTGTCGTTGAGTCGCTCGATTTAATGGTCCCAACAGATTTCCGAATCTTTCTTGTCCTGTAAAAATACATTTTCTACTTTTTTGTGTTGAATTTGGAACAATATTAATTAGCCATTCAAGTAATTGCTGTTTGGAGCACTTCACCCTGAGTATTACTTTGTTCAAGTTGATCAAAGTGTTTGTCCTCGCGTCATTGCTGTCATTTCCAGCTTTCCCATTTCGAAGCGTCAGATATAAACCTGTTTCTTACCCTATATCATCATATTTTCCGGCGGCATTTAATTTCTATCCACCCGAGTTGTAAGCATTGCTGTTTGCAGCACCAATTTCATTTTTACCTCGTGCAATAGAAAATTACAGCCAGAATTGTTTGCTTGGGCGCTGCATCGGTTTCTTTCGGACCTTATGTGTAAAAAAAACGGCCATTGTGTTTGTTTTCCACATTGAATTTGACTACATGAATTGACTTCCGTTCACTATGACATATCTTAGTTGTAGTACCGGTGTCATCTGAAGATTTTGTGCGGGTAAAGTTATCAACAGAGCGTAGATACTTCTGCCTCTCCAATTTCGACAGATTCATGGGTTTCAGTTGGTGTCACTTTTGGAGACCTACTTCTTTGTACAGTCGCTGCTAAAAGGTTGTTGTTTTCGGCATTTTAGTTTTCAACTGCAGTCATATTACGCAATGCGCCTGCCTTATACCGTCTTATGTCAGAACGTTTTTCTTTTGGAGCCCAACTTTTCGGTTTCCCGCGTCAAACGGTCAAAAACAGCTTCACAAACAAATACATTTTATTTTGATAAAGTTTAACCATAGCTGCAGCCCAATCTAATAAACGAGTTATAGAAAGAGCCCAAAGGGTCATCGAAGTTAAAAGAATCAGCAACTCCTGGGTCAGTACCAAATACGACGAGCGTAGCGAGTTGGTTGGGGCCTTTAGAATCTGTGCCTCACCCGCGGTCGAAAAGACCATGGATGATCTGTCGCTGTTGCAATCAACACTTAGAGTACATCCATCCATTGCATTCACCTCCGTTCTATTTAACAATCTACGAGTAACGTCTAATCAAGCATCTTAAACGCGAAATATAAACCTTTTCCCATCATAAAGGGAGATGGATGGATATTGGTTGTCATCAAATGACATTTACTGAATGGCTAGCCTTTATGACTGATATAAGGTGAAAACTGAGCGAGTCATTTACATACCACACAATCACAAACTTTTGTTATATGAAGATTCAGTGAACATAATTGCCTTTCAGCGTCCAGAATTGGCGCGATGATTACATGTTTCGAAAAACTGATTCATTTGCAAGTCGAGCAGCATATCAATATGCATAGTCAGGACAAACACGCCTAAACACACAAACTCTAAGTTAAAATGTTTGAAATGAGCCAAGCATTTAGATTCTTCGCCGACGTCAACAACTGGACATTATCTACACCAGTTTAAGCAGAATTTTGATTCAAATGACTATCCTGGATCGAAGTAACGACTGGTTATCAACACTAATATTTTCTTATGAATCACATTTTTGGATGGACGTGTACGTAAACCAACAAAATTGTAGTAGCTACCCCAAAAAGGAAAACCTAATGCACCCCAAAAAGTTACTGTGTAGTGTGGTTTGTTTGCTGCCGGCATTATTGGATCATTTTTGTGAAGATGCCGATGTAGAGACACTTACAGTAAATTCTGATGATTATCGACAGATGTTGACTAACATTTTCCTTCCGAAATTGGATGAAATTCAATAAGGGCGAACACACATTCTCAAACGGTCAATTGCGGGTTATAGCAAACGAAATTCTCATTACATACGAGGTTGTCCCCTTCAAAGTAATTCCCCTCAGATGTAATACACTTGTGAGCGAACGCTTTTTCCAATCCTCGAAGCACTTTTTTGTACAGCATTGAGCACTTCCAGGAATGCCGTTTTTACTTCTTCAATGATTGCAATTCTCCGTCTTTTCATAGGTCTCTTCAGTTTTGGAAACAGGAAAAAGTTGCATGGGGCCAAATTCGGTGAGAATGGTGGATGAGGCATGATTTTCGTGTTGGTTTTGGCCAAAAGATCTCTCGAAATCAACGATGAATGAGCAGGTGCGTTATCTTGATACAAAAGCCATGAATTGTTTTTCCAAAATTCCGGAGGTTTTATGATTCGTCACCAGTTATGACTCTTTGAAGCAATTCAGAATCATCATTGACGTCATTTAAGAGCTCCTGAGCGAAACTCATGCGACGGTTCTTCTGATCAAAATTAAGAAGTTTTGCAACAAACTTCGCTTCCGAAAAAATAACACGAGCCGACAAATATACCAACATCCTCACCAACTTCTCTCAAAAAAAAAATTTCTTTACAGCTTCGACGTTATCATCTTTGGTTGATGTGGTAAAGCGTCCAGAGCGGAGTTCGTCATTGGCATCTTCTCGGCCATTTTGCAAGAGCTTATACCGCTTGTAACCACTTATACCAATAGGGACTTGACAACTTTGAATTTAATTTGTGAACGCACTCTTTCACTAATAATCAAACTGTCTCTGTCTATTTATTCAGTAAACTCAACATTTTTATCATGGTAAAGTACACTAACGAGCAACGTCTGCAAATTATAAAATTTTCTACAGATATTCGGAGTCGGTGACTACAACTTTAAGAGCGTTAACTCCAATTTTCGGTCGTAATTCTCGCCATAGTAGACAGGCAATGACAAGTTTAGTGCGAAAATTTGAGTCTACATATTCGTTGTGTGATCTTGCTATGTCAGTTGTTGGTCGAAATGTTGAAAATATCGCTGCTGTTCAGACGTCCGTAGCAAACGATCCAAATCAGTCAATTCCACGGCGTTTTCAAGAATAAGGCATCGCTCAGACCACATTATGGCGTATTTTACGCAAGGATCTTGGTTTACACCCATACAAGATCAAGCTGACTCAAGAAATGAAGCCAATGGACCATTTGAAGCGACGAACGTTTTCCGATTGGGCTCTGGAGAAGATGCGCCAAGATGATAAATTTCATCGCAAAATCATCTTCGGTGACGAAGCTCATTTTTGGCTCAATAGGTTCGTCAATAAGCAAAATATGCATTATTGGTCGGGTGAAAACCCACATGTGCTTCATGAATCACCACTTCATCCACAAAAAATAACTGTTTGGTGTGGTTTGCATGCCGGCGGCGTTATTGGGCCATATTTTTTCGCCGACGATAACGATTGTCACGTTACTGTGAATGGTCAGCGTTATCGCGCCATGATCACCGATAATTTTTGGCCCGAATTGGAAGATTTGGACTTGGACGACATGTGGTTTCAAAACAGGATGGTGCCACAAGCCACACAGCACACGTTACAATCGATTTATTGAAGAGTAAGTATGGTGAGCGTGTTATCTCAAGACATGAGCCAGTCGATTGGCTGCCTCGTTCGTGCGATTTAACGCCGCTTGACTATTTTCTGTGGGGCTACGTTAAGTCATTTATTTATTCCAACACGCCGACGGCGTTGGAAGAGCTCAGAGCCAACATTGAACGCGAAATATCGGCCGTTTCGACTGAAATGTGTTGTCGAGTCGTTGAAAATTGGGTCCAAAGAATCGACCGCTGCAAACGCGCCCACGGTGGCCGTATGAACGAAGTCGAGTTCCATTCATAAATCTTTTGATTGTACTTCAAACCAAATAATACAATTTTTGAAATATCTCAAATGGTTTGCCTTTTATTTAAAAAAAAGTTGTCAAGTTGTTAATAGAAAACCCTATACTTGAAACTGTGAACATTTTTTTTTTTTTTTTTTTTTTTTTTTTTTTTTTTTTTTTTTTTTTTTTTCTTGGGAAGGTGAGAAATCTTCATAGACCCTATAGGCCCGGAGCCTACAGTAGTGTGAGATTCTTACTTACTAAAAAACACCTCCCTTATGCAAACCACAACTGAATTCACACTCAACAAGCAGTTCTTCTATCGCATTTTGTTTTGTTTTTATAAGATATCCTGCAGGCGATTTTCCATTGAAAATTCCTGAAAAATTACGCGCTGCTAATCACCGCGCTAGATCGAGAGGCTTAGTCCTTTTCAGACGGCGTAATAAATTTGTCTCGTTGAGGATCTGTTGAACAGAAATATTCGTATGACCTTGTAATCGATTATTGTTTTCGCGCAAATATTTTAATTACGTTCTGAACGTTTTCGACTCCTAAGTCTCTGTGGATATCATCGTTTCTAATGTACCACGGCGCATTAACAATACCTCGAAAAACTTTGTTTTGGAATGTCTGTAATACATTAATGTTACTATTTTTAGTACAACCCCAAAGTTGTACACCATATGTCCAGATCGGTTTTAGCACTTGCTTGTATAACAGCAGTTTGTTCTCCAAGCAAAGCTTGGAATACTTTCCAATAAGCCAGTAAATATCTCTGTATTTGACTTCAAGCTCTTCACGTTTTTTCTTGACGTGTGCTCTCCATTTTAGTTTAGCGTCGAGTGTCATACCGAGATATTTGTCCTCGTTCGCGTAAGGAATTCGTACTGCGTTGATAAACACCGGTGGATTCTCAATTTTCTTGAGAGTGAAGTTCACGTGGACAGACTTGTTTTCATTAAGCGCGATTCGCCAAGTTTTTGTACAATTGTTAATCCGTGTAAGGGCACGTTGCAGCTTGGCAGTTGCTTCTTCGGCTGTTTTAGGCGTTGCCAAAATGGCAGTGTCATCAGCAAATGTGGCTAGGACAGTGTCGTCCGTTCGCGGTATATCACGGGTAAAAAGCAAATATAGCAGAGGGCCAAATACACTTCCTTGCGGCACCCCCGCCTTTATTGTCTTGAAAGTGGAATATTCGTTTCCGTGTCTCACACGGAAGAGTCGGTCTTCCAGATATAAACCTAAAATACAAAATAATTGCTGGGGTAGGGCTTGTCGGAGTTTATATTTTAGGCCTTCATGCCATTCCTTATCAAAGGCTTGCGAAACTTCAAGGAATGCGCTTGAACAGACTAACTTACACTCGATTGCTCGTTCAATTACATCGGTTATTCGATGCACTTGGTCAACTGTAGAGTGTTGGCAAGAGGGAATTTGTGTCGGTAATTGGTTTAAGACGATTAAGAAGGATTCGCTCGAAGACCTTCGATGTAATCGGAAGAAGCGATATTGGTCTATATGACTTGACTTCAGTCAGCGGTTTACCGGGTTTCGGAGCCATAATAACTTCGGCTACTTTCCACTGGTGCAGTACGTGCTCTAATCTAATGCTAGCATTTATAAGATAGAGCAGCTTTAGCAAACCTTTTTTCGGCAACGCTTTAAGTATCTCTCCCGTTATTAAATCATATCCCGGGGCCTTATTGGGCTTAAGCGTGTCTATAACTTATCTAAGTTTCTTAAGTGTAGCCTTTTCTACTGGAAAGTTTGACATCGTCGTCGTCGTCTAGCTTATTTACATTCTCTGGAAGCACTTCCCCGTCGAATGGTTTAAACGTTTCTGCAAGATGGCCGGCGAAAACATTAGCTTTTTCCTTATCTTCTATCGCCCAGTCATCCTGGTTTCTTCTTATTGGCGCCACGTGTATTTGGGGTTTTCGAACACTTTTAACGGCTCTCCATATGGAGTAGTTGGTATCCTTTGTCGATGTGAGTCTTTCAAGGTAGTTATTAATACCTTGATTATTGAAGTCCTTGATCGATTTTTTCAACAAGTTGCAGAGCCTATTGAAGGACGTTTTATCTTGTGGTGGCCGGGTTTCATGCCACTTTTTCCGCGCTCTTCGTTTTCTTCCGTATCATTTCTCTGATTTCCGGTGGATATCTTATGCCTACTTTGGGAACTTTGTCCGATTCGCGGGGAGTGTTCTTCCTGCTGTATGACTTCAACAAAACGTTCAACTTCTTTTTCAAGTTGATACGGCGTTCTAAGTACTACTTTCAACTTAGTATTGTCTACAACGTCTATTCGGAAATCTTACCAGTGAGTTTTTCTGTTAGTTAATCTGGGTGGTCTTTGTTTCTTAACCAAGGATTCACACAGTGAAAGGATAACTGGAGAATGACCGGAGGAAAGATCGAAGCCCTCTTCAACTTTGACGTAACTAGCGTTTACTCCTTTTCCGATAAAGAAGTCTATTAGATCGGGTGTTTTGGCGACATCCGAATATATGTCCAAGTTATGTGTAGCAATAAAGCAAAAAAAAAAATCGATAATCTAGTATATGTACGAAATTTCAAAAGTCATCTTACTTTTTGAACACATCTCGTATACCACATATGTCACTTAGAGGAGAAGTTGATTGACCACTGAAATCATGCGATTTAACACAGTAAGACTTCTTTTTATGGAGCCTAGGCCAACAATTCATAACCTCAAACCCAGCAACTGAGATTAAGACCGTTGACCAGCTAAATTTGCATAATGACATCTGATGAAGAGCTGCTATCCGAGCCATAGTAGTCACATGAATGCTATTATATTCCTCACATAGTTCCCATAAATTTTCATATTCAACAAAAATACTTCCACACACTCCGTTGGTTCAGCTTTTAGACATCCTTAAATATTTTTCATTTTTCGGAATCCCATTTTTCTTTTCAGAACAATATTCTCCCTTTCAAAACTATTCAGTATGTATCTTGTCCTTTCTTTTATTTTGAATGTTAAAATATGTTAAATATAGCTTCAAGCGGCGTGGCCTCCCTTACAAAGACAGATGCCGAAGATGAGAAAGCTGGGCAACATGTCTCACAATACTGACATCCAATTTCCATATACCCCTAACAACATTAAAACCAAATCCGTAGGCATCAGAGTACGAGTATGCTTCAAAAAAATCCCAAAAAAAAAAAAAAATATATAATAATTTTTGCAAGAACCCTTCGTTAATCATTCAAAACGTGTATCAACCCTGACCTAAGCACTAGTTGTGCAAAATCGCACAAAACATATCGATCGATGTTCTCAATTTAGCACCTCTAAGCCGAGGGATACCTTCAATAGATATCACAGCTGATTTTGTTTGTAAATTTATACCATGCGTTTGATGTATTAGTTTTTCGTTTAACGTTTCTCTATGTTCGTTTTTCGACTTACCATACACCAATATTCGGTACTGTAACTGAATTTTAAGTGTTGACGTCTTAATAAGTATTTTGTTTGCCCCAATTTACATAAAACAAATCCATTATCCACTGCATTAGTATGTAATAAGTATGCGTAAGAAGGTTGTAATCGAAAAGGATTATCCATCAATACCCCTGCTAGGTGGAATCTACAAATCTGCGTTTGTACCTGAACAGATGATAGACCCACATTTTTGCTTACCATCCCTGTTTATGTAACGAAATGCCCACACGTCAAAATGTGTTCAAGTTAAACGACTTATTCCAGTCAACCGTCATGCAGAATCGACACTAAGGGTGCTCATTTGCCAAAATTTCTCTTGACGTAACCACATAAGAGCACTCCTAATCACATTTACTGTCAGTTGGCATGAGAGTAACAGTCTTACATAACTGGCTACGTATTAGTCGTTTATTTCATTTCGCTTTCCAGTTTGAATTTAATTCCACAAACAATAGTAGCTCATTTCGATTTCATTTTAAGACCGTAGTTGCAGTAGGGTATAAAGTACCTACCGGTATCTGTTCTAATGATAGTTCATTTGTATCGACTTATGGGATTGTTTGCACTTTGGTGCAACTGAACTACGGATACGAATGTCATGCAAAATTTCCATTGCCGTTGGTATGTATGTATAGACCGGACTTACATACTCTGACGTACCGTATGGTTAAGGGTTTTAGAAGCAAAGTAGCTTTTCCGGGGTTTATCTGTCCATATCCCAGAATTTACCTCACATACGGAAGCTTTACTGACCGGTACGGGGTATCGATTGTTATTTAGTATACGTTTTCGTCCCTAAGTGGATGACTCTTTTGAATATCATTCTATAAATAGAAAGAGATGTTGTATTGCATGCGATACTTTGAGAAGATGTAAAAACTCACACAGAGTCCTTCCGGCTTTGTGAGGGCATTTTCCTGGTCAGGGGGATATGGTGATATGGGACGTAAACGGTTGCTTAATTGAATTTTCTGTTATGCAAGTCGATAGACTGTTGAATGAACAGTCATTACGTCTAAAAGGTGTTGTAAATAAAAATACTCACCCCAAACAGAACGCCATGAAGGGCGCTAAGAGTTGTTTACTGGAAGTAGAAGGAGGTATTGAAATGTAATCGATTAAGATATGCACGTAGTTCGAGTGACATTTAAGCAACATGATGTATAAAAATGGATAAGTAATTGTGTTTTTTTTTTTTTTTTTTTTTTTTCATTTTAAATTACGATGTCTGGTTGTCCAGTACGAAAATACGAAGGACTATTCACGAGTCATACTTGTTAACATTTAGCACATACTCGTATGTACCAGTATGCTCATATGAAATGATTTACCTAAAAATATCGAGGTATATTCGTATAAATGTTTAACGTGGGAATCTTTTTAAAATAACTCTAATATAAGATTTAGGGGTTATTTGCAGTAAAAGAGATCTAAGGTAGGCAGAATGTAGGAATATTCTGCTTTGAGAGATTGGTTCTTAGAATTAAGGTTCATCCTAAATTTATTTCTATCTGAAGCAAGACAAACCCTGTGCAGACAAGTTTAATCACAGGAGATACGTACGAGTATACTACTTGTATGGCTTACATTTAGATATACAGATATTGTCTCAATTATTGCTATGGTTTCTGGGATACTTAAGGTATATTTGTTGGCTAGCTTCCGCTTCGTATTGAGCACGATGTCGATTACCATTAAATAAATTAAAAGCCTCTTCCTGAAACTGTTATTAACTTAATTAAAACCTGTTGCTCCTCAAGAAATATACGACGACTTGCACCATCAATTGGTGGTATCGTATTGTAAGGGAAACTTAGAGGTCGGCACAATGACGGGAAAAAGTTTTGAACTGAAAAACGTATTAAGGCAACGTAAAACCGATATACCAGGTGTATCGGTATTAAGTGAGCGGAAAGATACAAATGTCTCGATATGGAACATTTATTGTGAACGGACCTTATTTTTTATTTTTTTTTTTTTTTTGGTTGCTATGACACCTGTAATATATGATGTATATTTAGTATATATCGAGTCATTAAGCAAACAACATCATATCTTTTCATCGAATTTTGTACCAGAAAACGGATAACTTGCGGAAAATATTAATTTTTTGTGCAGAATTGAATAGTGCTGCAGAGTTGCATCGAATGCTTGTCGAGGCATATGGTGATCATGCTCTATCATAAGCAACATGCAAAAGATGGTTTCAATGGTTCAGATATAACGATTTTGATGTGAGAAATGAAGAACGTGGAAGACCACCAAAAAAGTTTGAAGACGCCGAATTGCAAACAATATTGGACGAAGATGACACTTTGAGTTAGAAACAAATGGCAGAAATGTTAAATGTTGCACAACAAACAAAAAATGGGTTTATTTTCACGGGTGAATCCGGGACAATCATCACCTTCCACTGCAAAACCAGATCGATTCGGCAAGAAGACAATGCTGTGTGTCTGGTGCGACCAGAAAGGTGTGGTCTACCAAGAGCTCCTAAAACCGTTAATACAGATCGCTAGTGAACACAAACGATCAATTTTAACCATGCATTGATCGAAAAACGACCAGAATGGGCCAGAAGACACAGCAAGGTAATTTTGCTCCATGGCAATGCACCTGCACACAAAGCAAAACTGGTTCAGGATACAACCAAAGCACTTGGCTGGGAGCTGCTACCTGACCCGCCGTATTCACTAGAGTTGGCTCCTTACGACTACCAGTTTTTTTCATCGATGGGACACCTATTAGCTAAGCAGCATCTCGAATCCTACGAGGAAGTCGAAAATTGGGTGACTTTTTGGTTTGCTTCAAAAGACGAACAGTTTTATTGGCGTGGAATCCATAAATTGCCTGAAAGATAGGAAAATTGTGTAGCTAGCAATGGCCAAAACTTTGAATAAAATGTTTTTTACTTTCCCATTAAAAATTATTGTTTTATGTTCACAAAAAAACGCTCTCTTCATACCGGTACACCTGGTAATATGCATTCAAGAAACAAAGTAGCGAAATGTCGGAAGCATAGCTCGCTGTACCTAACAGAATCAATACATCTTGACAGCTGAGCTTCTGGATAAGTATCAAAAATTAACAACTGATTAACGACGAATAGTATTGGGTACGTTATTTAATTCGTGCGGTTTTTTTTTTCAAAATTTGAACGTTTATTTAAGAAAAAACATGTACAATAGTACTATTCAAAGTATTGCCCATCTGAAGCTATGACTTTTACCCATCTTTCTGGCAATTTGTGGATCCCATCCCAAAAGAACTGCGCCGGCTTGGCAGCCAAGAATGAATCAAGCCAATTTTTGATATTCTACTCTGATGTGAACCGTATTTCAGTGAGGGCGTTCTGCATCGACCGGAACAAATGGTAGTCAGAAGGGGCAAGGTCTGGGATATAAGGCGGGTGGGGTAGGACTTCCCATTGCCTGTTTTCTAAATAGTTCTTAACCGGAATAGCAACGTAGGGCCGAGCGTTGTCATGATGGAAAATTATTGCCTCGTGTTTGGTCGCATATTCCGGGCGTTTTTCGGCTACTGCTCTCTTCAAACGGATTAATTGTGTTCGGTAGCATTGTCCATTGATGGTTTCACCCGGTTTTAGCAGCTCATAATACAGCACACCCATCTGATCCCACCAAATACAGAGCATTACCTTCGCGCCACGGATATTCGGCTTTGCCGTTGATTTGGCTGGTTGGCCGGGTTTCACATATGATTTGTTGCGCTTGGGGTTGTCGTAATGGATCCATTTTTCATCACCAGTAACAATCCGATGCATTAAATCATGCAAACGTTCGCTCAGCTAGCGCATGCTCACCATAAACTTCCACCAAAATACGATGACTTTCGGCAACAGTTTTCTTCATATTAAAGTATTGAAGAAGAACTCCCCGCAAAAACACTTTTTCAGGCACAAAGTTCGACATTCCAATGAAATAAAAACAATGGAATAATACAAGATATGCCATCGTCCCTTATAGACCCAATACCACGGAAACCAGTATGATGCAATTTGTTTAGAAGAACTCTATAATGAACGATATATGTATATCAAAACACTCGGTAATGTCTACAAAAGGTCAGGCATAGTATTTTTTTCCAGCTAAACCTTGATTAATATTAGAACAAAACTAGAACCCGAATTGCTTAGGGCTAAAAAAGGTGATTTTCTTTAGGTAACCAATCCTTCTTCTCTTAATTGCTTTTTCAAAAATGTTTGCTATTGAAGGTAATAAAAAAATTGGGCTATGGTTATTTTTATCGCTTCTATTCTTTTTAAAAATAGGTACAACAATTGAAGTGAGTGCTCAGGTTAAAAATATGGACAAGAATGTCAACTACATTTTAAGCGATATTCCTAAAGAATGGTACTAGAACTAGTGCGATATCCACTAACTAGCCAATTGGAAAATTTAAGGCAGGAAGTGAAGCTGTTATTTGAAGCCTGATTCATTGAAGTGAAAAAGTCCTTTAATTCGTTAGCTACCGTAAATGGATCTTTTATAAGAGTATCATTACCAATCAGTTCAATTGGTCTCGCTGTATTAGAAGCATTGCTTTTGATTGTACTATAGGGTTTTCCAATACGGACTTGACAATTTTGAATTTAATTTGTGAACGCACTCTTTCACTAATCATCAAACTGTCACTGTCAATTTATTCAGTAAACTCAACATTTTCATCATGGTTAAAGTACACTAACGAGCAACGTCTGCAAACTCCCATTGGGTTCTGGAGAAAATGCGCCAAGATGATGAATTTCATCGCACATGGACTTGAACGACATGTGGTTTCAACAGGGTGGTGCCACAAGGCACACAGCACACGCTACAATCGATTTATTGAAGAGTAAGTATGGTGAGCGTGTTATCTCAAGACATGGGACAGTCGATTGGCCGCCTCGTTTGTGCGATTTAATGCCGCCTGACTATTTTGTGTGGGGCTACGTTAAGTCATTGGCTTATGCCAACACGCCGACGAAGTTGGAAGAGCTCAAAGCCAACATTGAACGCGAAATAGCGGCCGTTTCGGCCGAAATGTGTGACTGAATCGTTGAAAATTGGGTCCAACGAATCGACCGCTGCAAACGTGCCCGCGGTAGCCATACGAAGTCGAGTTCCATTCATAAATGTTTTGATTGTACTTCAAGCCAATAATAAAGTTTTTGAAATATCTCAAATGTTTTGCCTTTTATTTAAAAAAAGCTTTTCATTCTTTACTAGGGTTGCCTTGTGAACTTCGTATCTTGGAGTAATAGTACCTGTCATGATACATTCTTATTTCCTTATTAACCCTGAAAACACTTCTTTAAGCGCTTTTTACGGCCTGAGTTTAGCGGGTACTTAAGAAATTTCTTTCGCAATTTATATTTTATTCTTATTTGCCTAATGATTAAACACTTAATCCATGGCTTTAATCTTATTTTTTACTTTTTAAGCAAAAGACTATAACTGGTAGAAAGTAGCGAGCTGTCAAGTGTGAGTATTTAGAGAAGTAATTCAACATTGTTATACTTTCAACAAGAAGGGACACAACATTGACGAGTCGACAAAAATGTCAGAATAGACAGCTATTACTTATATTCACGGGCTCTGGATATAACAATGAATTCTATAAGATTATCATTCGGATAAACGCAGGCGCTAAAAATCTTTTGTACGATTATGCGTTTCTTTGATAAACAAATTTATAGCACGGTGTGGATAAAGAAGTTTGGGTAGAACTGAACATTGTTGAGTTTTCTGTTTTTGTTTTTGGGATTATACAGTATGCAGCTGCAACCGTTGCAATATTGGATTTGACTTTGTAGGTTTAGATAATACTAGTTGCGATAAGTTCAAGGATCGATTTAAAGGTTATGAGGCAATATGACGTTGGTATCTTCGAAATAGCACCCATCTTTCCTACTAGAACGAGGGTAGTTTGTTTTTTTTTTTCGTCCTGGCGCAATTAATCGAGAGATTGCAATGTCATCAAGTGTTTCACTGATCGATTTCTACCGGTTATCTTAATATGTGCAACAGTTGGCACAGTTAAGTGTCGCGATCACACCGACGACGAAGGGATTCTCTCTATCAGTCATGCGCTCCATCCATCGAATTGGTGCAACCTACTCAACTGACTACTCTTTCCAGCTCAGAAGCGTACGGCTTCTAAGCCATTGGCTTCTGCCTGACAAAGATACGTTCACTTACTTTAACTTAGTAACAGAAGTAGATCCTGCAAATTCTCAGTATTGTTGGAATGTAGAACTTATAACGATTTTCCCATGTTCATTCTGTCAGCTCTAACATGCTATTGTCACTTATTTTTAAAATGTCGTAACCTCACGCCTATTGTTGCACTCATTTTCTTCTTTTTCTTTCTTTGAAGATTTTCGTGTTCTCCTGTGTGGGTCATAAGGTCCAAAGTTAAGTCATGAGTTTGCTCTTTTTTACAGATTCGAAATACTCTGGTGTTTCGGATGTTAAGTTAAAAGAAATAACAAAGAAGACTCTAGTGGTCTTTTGCATTATAATATCCGATCACAAACGATTTCAAAGTCTGGATTGACGGCAAACAAGGTTATGTTGAGTGTTTGGTGGAATTGGAAGGGAATTGTCTATTATGTCTATTATGCTAGAACGTAGCGAAACGGTCAATTTGATAATCTACTGTGCACAACTGGACCAGTTTAATGAAGCTTTCAAGAAAGAGCGACCAGAATTGGCTTACAGAAAGGGAATTGTCTTCCATCATGACAATGCTAGGCCACCCATCTTTGATGACCCGGGATAGATTGACGGAGCTTGGTTGAGAAGTTTTGATGCATCCACCCTATAGCCCGGATTTGTCACCCTCTGACTACCATTTGTTTCAGACTTTGCAAAATTCTCTTGATAGTAAAAAATTGGCCGACCGAAGAGCCGCTGAAAATTACTTGGCCAAGTTCTACACCGATGAAATTATGAAGCTACCCGGAAAATGCGAAAAGGTCATAGATAATAATGGCCATTATATACTTGATCGAAATAAAGAATTTGTTTTTCAAAAATGTACCAGACTTTTTATATGACCCTATATCTGCAGATAATGTACCTTAGTTACTGGTTCAAGACAATGTTGACCGATCTGGCTTGTCGAGATCTGATAAAAACTGCAATGTGGTTTTGTGCATTCTAAGATAACTGAAACCCGATTTTGCTTTGACGGCGCTCTCTCCCTTTGTTTGTTTTTAGATGATGTTATTTGGGCTCACCAAGATTCTGTCTTTTGATATTCTAATGGGTGAGCCAACAAATGGTGTGGACGTTGGCTATGAATTACTGTCATTTTCTGAATTCAATGTGGTTGATCTTTTTGAAAGATGTCATACACTCTTTGGCAATTTTTTATCATGGAGTCGTTTAGCACGCAACAATATACATTTTTTATTCAATCTTATTATGAAAATGAACGATCTGTAAAAGTAAAATTTTGTAAAATCGTGAATTTTTCGGTCATTTTAATCGTCCTAGTGAGTCTAGAATTCATGCAAAGGTGTAGGATTTTGAAGAAGTTTTTCGATATCGAGTCAAACTCTATATCAGCATGCTTTGCCGGTACGTACACGTCAAAACATCACTATTGTGAGCGAAAGTGGTCAAAACCAGCTAGGCTTCTCAATTTGTCGCCGAAGTCAACAATTGGATCTCTCTAAACCTAAAGATTGATCTTCATTTGCACTTACTTTTATTTACTTACTCATCCATCCAAAAATTGTCTTCATTGGAAAAGATCAAATTCGATGGCAAATTTTTCTGATGATCCAGGATCCAGTTGAAAAATCAGCGACGTCGTAGATGGGCCAAAGGCTTCAATTGTTGGTAAGTAAATAAACAAAATTATCATTTCTGGGGACCGGAAAGTCATACGAGATTCACGAAAAACCAATCTATTCCAAAGAAGTCACTATATGGTGCGGATTATTGATTGGCGGCATCCTTGACCTGAAGATGAGGCTGGAGAGACAATTTCAGTAATGGAATACGTTACCGCAACATGTTGATCGTCATGACCAACATTTAATGAATTAGGTCTGCTCGATCTCTGGTTTCAACAGGATGGTACTACAGCACACACAAATCACCAATTATTCAATTTATTACGTACGAAATTGGAAGATCGCCTTATTTCGATTAGAGAAGTTGATTGGCCTTCAAGCTGATGCGATTTGACAATTCAGGATCTCAAACAAAAAAATCCAAACTGTAATAGCAGTCATTGAACCACTTATTTGCAATTTATGAAGAAAGTATACGAGTATTTCATCAGTAAACACATTTAGAGAGGAAGGAATGTAAGAATCTCCAAAGATGAAACCAGTGATAACGTCTTTACTTTCGAACTGATATTCCAAGGAATTTAAATCTGGAGTCAACAGGAACCAGAACATTTGCACTTTCCACCCATACACCAGAGTTCAGAAATGGGTCTGCCACTTTAGAATGGTTGTTGTTCCTGAAATAAATTGCCACACCAAGAAGAAAAAGCCAACTTCTGACAACACAAAAAAAATTTTGGAATATATGAACCATGGTGGGCATCATATGTGAACAACAATGTTAATTTTACAGCTGATCTTGCCATCCAAGAAGTGAAATACGTTAAGTTGATTAAATCTAAGCAACTGTATATCTACCACGTTGGAAAATTGAGTATTGATAGTCCCGCTTATGTACATTTCTTTCCCGATCCATAGATTGGACGACGCTTTTAACCAGGATGATTATAACTTTCACCAGGCGCATTTCGAGACCGAAGCAATCTTCGCTAGGGACTTGGATATAGTCTGTATGATGAATTTAAGAGATAAATGGTATAAATACATATGCCCTTTGCTAAATAATAAAACCAGTTCTCTCATCATGCAAACTTTTTATTAGTTTGCAGAACGGCTGATAGATCCCAGTTACCCATTTACGGTATACTAGGGGGTAGCTTTTAAAAATAATCTCGTAATTTTCCTACTTTACATTAACATTGCAAGGCGATCAGAGATCACGAGCAGTTTTTAAAAATTGACTCAGCACACGCCTAATCTGATAATCAAAAAAAATAATACATTTTACTGCGACATATGACTTTAACGCAGAAATTGAATTTATTCAGAAACTAGTTTCACTTTTGCGTGCACTCCTATGCCGATCTATCTCAATCTGAAACTAACGACATTTTGCATTGAAACACGAGATTCGAGATTGCCAGAACAAATATAAAATGAGTTGCTGCCTTAAGGCTTAAATGTTCTCACCAAGAACACTGAAAGTTGTCTTGATCCAATGCCATTAGCTGGGCCATTTGAAATAACTTTAGAAATACGAATACCAATGGCATCATTTTCGACAAACAGTAAGATACAAACATATGCACACAGTTAGACACAAATGAGTTTCATACGGGTACAACAATAAAAATAAAAAATAATAATTAACTTTAATAGTCTTCAATTGAAAAGCGTCACGAAGCGTAACATTGTGTTCTTTTGATTGTTCTGCATCCCATCAAATTGTTTGATGTTCTAAAGATCTAACGTAAGAGATACACAATGAGTGCTATAAAAGACACATAGAGCCTGTATCTTAAAGGGCAGATGTGACATTTTCAATGCTGGCAACTTATTTACTCAGCACTCGAATAGGATTAGGTACTCGTTTTTTTTTTTTTTTGGCTTCACCATACAGTACGGATATAGCACCTACTTCTTTGGATGTATACTGAAATTAAGTTGGTTTAATGCGACATTGGGGATGATTGACAACAAAAAAAAATAAAAAATAAACTCCATTAGCTCAGATTTCAAATCAGATTGCTTTGAAAATATTCCACAGGAAAGATATATGATATGTGTTTGCATGTATGAGTTACCTATATAGTACACAGCACTGCTTAAGGATAAGCTTAAAATGTTTATTAAAAAAGAAAGGATATTTCAATTTAATTTGGGAAATGTGTATCTTCACCTTTGCATATCTCTTTTGGAAGACAGGAAGGTAATTCTTAGCATGACATTAAAATTACTTACGTGTACCTTCGTCTGTTTCCAATTTTATCATATTTCACTTGAAAAACGAACATTTCCGGCTGATTTTTTCTCGTACAATGTTTTACAGACTTGTGACGTACGTAGGTTATTTTTGTGTTTATTTACTCAGAAAGAAGCGATCATTTGTTTTAAAGAGCCTGAGGATCGAAATGTTTAATTATCCTGATGACTTTTCTACGGGGTACAACCCGTATCCTTGCCAATTCCTTGGTCATCATAATGCTATGGTATTTTTTATAAGTCATCTGAAGACAAATATTGTTTAGTCAAGTACCTATTATCCTTAGGCGACAGTACAGGAGCTGCAAGCAACATAACTCTACAGCCGATGCTGTCGTTTGCGAGCTGCTTCCGTCAGGTCCCGCTCCACATCCATTCGCCACTTAAGCTTCGTTACGTTTTCGTTGATATGTTTGGAGACTTTTCAAGGTGCAACGCAAGTTTTTAGCCAATGAATTCCGTTGGTTAATACAACAACAGTTCCTGATTAATCTCCTGTTTCACACTCCGTTGGTGCAGGCAAGAGTAGATCACTCGTAATACTGTTCTCTCGAAGGAACCGAGCGCCTCCCTACCCCCAACCGTATTGAAGGACTGATACGATCAGTGCTTTATAGAATGCCATTTTGGTTATCCAAGAGACTACTCTGCAGAATAGCCTTATGAACCCAAAAAATACTAATTTGCAAGAATTACTCTTCAAATGATCTCTAAGGCGGTGTCATTGTTTACATTGATTACGAAGTTTGGAGATAAAAATTTCTTAACTACCTCGTTGTGAAGTTTTACCCAAATTATAGGTGTTCCGTGTCCTTTCTTAATGACAACATAAACAACTTGTTTTTTCCTTTGCCTATCGCCCGATCAATCTCCATCACTTCTCTGTTAATATTTGCGAGAAAATTACAAACAACTCACTGGGTTCTATCGACATTACCATCCGCATAGGCAAGTAGTTTAACACACTTTTAAAATATTGTGCCTCTAATGACTGATGACTTACGAGGTAGCCTTCTCAACCACCAAAGGTCTTGGTAGAATCATTACCGACCTTCAAAAAGTAATGAATTTTATTCATGCTCATCCTGCAGAGCTGAACAAGTTAAGCGATACGACAAAAAATGATACAACGGATACAACAATGTCTCAAAGGCAGTAAAAGTTGTTGATCGTTTATCAAAAACATAAGAAATTCAGCTTTATCTGCTATCCCAAAACTCATTTTTAATGACATTTCAGCTGCCAGCTCTTTAGATAAGGCCATTCTGCTTGCTGCACACTTTGCAGTTAGTTGAACACTTCGAGATTGTGCTTTGTTCCCGTCTGCACTTGAGTACGTCGAATATTTAATGGGACGAAACTACTTTCGCACTCGTGTACTAGCAAGAGTACCTAAAGATCTTAACAATTGCATATCCGCCGATCCAGATGGTATATCGCCCTTTCTTCTGAAGATATGTTCTTCCACGCTATAAAAACGCGTTAAACTTCTCATCAATCCCACTCTGTATAACTCTTTCCGAGCAGATGGAAAAAAGTATTTGTCCAACCCGTACCTGAAAAGGCGAATCTTCCTCTCTCTCTTAATACAGATCCATTGCACTTAAATTTCTTCTTTCCAAGATCCAGGAAATGCTGACATATAGTCAACTCATGAAAAATTTCGGAACGCGAAAACTTTTCAACGATCGGCAGTATGGTTTTCATGGTGATTTAATGGCTTGTCTTATCGAAAATAGAACTAAAGCGTACAGCAATCTGGCGAAAGCAAGATAGTTGCACTTGATATTTTTAAGGCTTTTGACATAGTTTGGCAGCATTCTATTTTGTCGAAAATGCGTACATTTCGGATCGATGAATTTCTTCTTCAACGAATTACAAATAACTCTTCGGAACACTCAATTCAAGTTGCCTTATCTAGTCTGATATTCATCAAATAAATGCTGGTGTGCCTCAGGGCTTCGTTCTGTCTCTGGCACTCTTCCTAATTTTCTTCAACGATTTCTTGATTGCTAATTCCAATTCAATAACTTCCTTTGCTGATGACAGTATTCTCTGCTTTTTATATTCGTTCGCGGACTTACGTTGCTGCTTTTCGACTGTAGAACAGGAACGGCCGTGTGTTCTAAGCTCATTAAATTCCCATATAAACAGCATCACTAAATGGGGAACTTCTAACAGACCGGTATTCAATACTCCTAAACACCATGCTGTCTGTTATCGTTAAGCGACATTTAAATACCCGGCCATTATCCATGAATGGCAACTCATGCAAAGTTTTCGTCGAAACCAAAAAAACTTTCCATTCTCGGTACATGTGTCAATGACAACTGCGAAATATCCAAATTTTCTCAAGCGATGTAAGAAATATTTCACCTCCTCTGATCTGGCCTTAATATATAAGGCATTCATCCGCCCAAAATTATAATAAAAATGCTTACATATAACCAAGTGCTACTAAAACATCTTCTGAAAACCATGCCATAAAACTTATACGACCGCGACGTGAAGGCTCACCAGTTTACCCTCAAGCCCACTTTCGGACACATATTGAAATATCTCCAATATTTTCTAAGCCATACAACCAATGTGCATCGGTATCTCTGTTTCATTCCTCCCTTACTTTCTTATGGCGACGCTGTGTGCAAACATTATTAGAATACTAAAAACCCCTTCCACGCGAGGAAATTATGATATAAAAAAAAATGCCGAGTCCTGACTTGGCTTCGAATATTTTTCCCAAATAAAACTTACATACACAGGTGGTCTTTCAGTAATTTTTGCAACATCTGCACATTGATAAGACCCAATCAGTTGGTTGACAAAAAAATAGGGCAACGAAAATTATATAGACATTGTTGAGGAGACTAAAAGCTCTAAAAAGTGTTGACTAGAGAGTTTTCTTTCTCCGGGATCAGGCTGCAACTTTTGTTGAATTGTTACATAGTCTTCGCAAATAACGACAGCCTTGTTGTCCTGTCCTGTCCGGCCAAGTCGAGGTCGTGTGAAAGGAATTATTGTCTATCATCGTCCACGTTCAATGGTTTTTTCTGCCCTAGAGCAAGCTGTTGATCTTTGTCGCCATTAAATGGCATGCGGTAGTGCATCTTTCATATCTTCTGCGAAGCTTGCACGAGTACATACTCTATTGCCCTCGCGCCCCTCGTGCTCTTTTTTCTCTCTTCTGATAGCCTGATACTCCCTTGCATCGTCGATCTTGGTTTCTCTATATGCGCCGTCCGGTATCCATCGTCAAACCATGGATTTTACTGTGGTTATCAGGTGAAAACTGGTTATCCTTAGTTTTAATTCTGGGTTTCGAGGTTAGAATCGGCGAAGCCTATGGCAGTTTCTTACAATTGCGGTGCTTTGACGTCAATCTTCCTTACAGCATGTCTTCCTCCTAACCGCGTTATGAATAAGATAAGATAAGATAGATATTGGCACTCGAACCTAGGCTCTAACAATGAAGTAGTCCGATTTAACCTTGACACCTCGGAATTTCGAAAATTTAAAATACTGCATCGATCACAATGATATTAATCTGTTTGGTAGTACATTGATCAGGAAACCGCCAATTCTCTTATGTTTAGGCGTGGGAACCATTTGCTTAGAACAAAAACATTTAAACTGAAGTCGAGGTCTCGAAAGTGGTATTGTGGGGACTATATTTACCATGTGTGCAACCAAAGATGTCCTCATCTTTTGGCACCACTGGCTTTCTCCTCTGTTAAGCCATGTCTGAATATTAGGCCGATATTGGCAAATTCAGCTCCATCTGGTTTCTATCTACAAGTAGGGCGATCCTAAGTCCTATAACAGCTATCGAGACATATCGCTACTTAACGTCGCCTATAAGATCCTATGCAGTGTACTGTGTGAACGTCTGAAACCGTACAGCTCCTCACAAATCGGCCAATACCAATGCAGCTTCCGACCCGGCAAATCGACACCAGACCTAATTTTCGCATTAAGACAGTTCCTGGAAAAAACCAACGAATTCCAAGTCGATACACACCACCTCTTCATCGACTTCAAAGCCGCATATGACAGCATCCATTTATGGCCGGATTCGGGATCCCGAGAAAAACTGATCCGAATGTGTCGAACAATACTGGAAAACTCACTATGCGTCGTGCAGTGTGGAAGTAGAACCACCAAATTATACCAAACCTGCACCGGATTTCGTCAAGGGGACGCGCTGTCGTGTAATTTCTTCAATTTAGTACGACGGGCGGAAGGTGCTATTTTCTCCAAGTCCGTCCAGCTTCTGGGATACACGGATGATATTGATATAATCGCACGTTCACAGCGTGCCGTATTTAAAGCCTTTACGGCAATTCAAGAAGGAGTTAAACGAATTATTCTTGAAGTGAATAAGGAAAAATCGAAATACCAGAAACCGTTCGGTCTCACATCAACTAAGACAAAATGTCACTATTGACAGCTACAACTTTGAAGTAGTCTAGGAGTTCGCTTACCTCGAAGCAAATGTTAACTTCAAGAATGACATCAAGTTTGAGATTTGACGAAGAGTAACCCATGGTAACCGCTGCTACTTCGGCCTGCCGAAACGATTTTTATCAAAACTCCAAGCATAAATCTTGGCAATCCTACTTTAAAGAACCGAAAGTTGAACGATAAGTAAGACAGTGAAACAAGTTTTTGGCGCTTTTACCATAAAAAATATTCGTCGAATATGTGATCTTGTCTATGGAGTATGGAGTAAAAAAACACAACTGCGAACTCTATGAGCTGTACAAAGATGTCGACATACTATGTCGACATACTACAGATGTCGACTTCATTGGCTTGACCACATCGAGCAAATGGACGATAATGCTCCAGCTAAGAGGGTCTTCAAATCCAAGCCATCAGGTTCGAGAAAATAAGGAACACAGAACCTCCGATTTTGAGATCATTTGATCACGGATATAAGGCAGCTTGATCTTCCAACTGGAAGCAGCACGCCCGGGTCCGTAATGGATGGAAAGCTACATAATCTCTAAGGGTTCCCAGTCTAATAAGTAAGTAAGTACGATGTGTGCTCAAAAAATAAGGTGACTTTTGAAATCTCGCGGGCAACGTAAAATCGCTTATCAATTTTATTTTTTTTTTTTTTGCTCTGTTGGTACTCATGTCCCGAACATATGTTCACAGTTTCAAGTATATAGCTTACTAAGTTTCTTTTTGACTGATAGAAAAGGTTAGATATGTTGGAGTAAAGAACTTGAAATGTGACATACGGTGAGTCTGCTCTAAGTAAAATAAATGTTTACAAGTGGCACAAGCTCTTCCAAGATGGCCGAGAAGATGCCATTGACGAACCTCGTTCTGGACACAACAGCACATCAACAATAGACGATTACGTCGAAGCTATGAAGAAAATAGTTCTAGAAAATCGTCGAAATCGTTTGCCTCTACTCACGTAATTTTATCGAATATTTTCGGCATGAGACATGTGTCAGCGAAGTTTGTTCAAAAACTTCTTAATTTTGATCAGAAGAACCGTCGCATGAGCATAGCTCAGGAGCTTTTGAATGATGTCAACGATGATCCTGACTTGTATAACTTGACCAGATTTGGCCCCATGCGATTTTTCCGTGTTCCCAAATTCGAAGAGATCTATGAAAAAACAGAGGTTTGCAACGATTAAAAAATAAGAACGGTATCGCTGTAAGATCTCAAGGACATGACAAAAAGGGCTTATGAGAAGTGCTTCGGGGATTGGAAAGCGTTGATACAAATGTAATATATGTATGTAAGGGGGATACAACATTTATAAACCTTACTTTTTGAACACACCTCGTAATTGGTAAATTTAGCTTTGATGCATGGATAGTCAGGAGACATACGTTCATATGCCTGCAACTCGAAAATTCGTCTGAATTCAGTAGCATCAGTAGCAATCACCATCATATTTATTCCATAGCATAGGGTTTTCTAATAACGACTTGACAACTTTTTTTTTAAATAAAAGGCAAACCATTTGAGATATTTCA
Source organism: Volucella inanis (assembly GCA_907269105.1). NCBI lineage: Eukaryota > Metazoa > Arthropoda > Insecta > Diptera > Syrphidae > Volucella > Volucella inanis. The sequence continues at coordinate 93,767,419 of OU026154.1, forward strand.
AAAACTTTATTATTGACTTGAAGTACAATCAAAACCTTTATAAATAGAACTCGACTTCGTTCATATGGCCACCGCGGGTACGTTTGCAGCGGTCGATTCCTAGGACCCAATTTTCGGCACATCGACCATACCGTTGTCTCACTGACACGGCAACATCACACAACGAATATGTAGACTCCAATTTTTGCACTAAACTTGCTATTGCCTGTCTACTAAGGCGAGAATTACGACCGAAAATTGGAGTTAACGCTCTTAAAGTTACAACCACCGACTCCGAATATCTGTAGAAATTTTTTATAATTTGCAGACGTTGCTCGTTAGTGTACTTTACCATGATGTAAATGTTGAGTTTACTGAATAAACTGACAGTGACAGTGACAGTTTGATGATTAGTGAAAGAGTGCGTTCACAAATTAAATTCAAAGTTGTCAAGTCCATACTGGAAAACCGTATACTTGTTGGATGCCGGTAAATTCTGTTCTATAGCAGTCTGTTGGCTATGGGCAACAGTTGTATTGTTTCCTATTCTTATTTTTTAGTGCCGAGAATTCGGGCCGATGAGTAACTCAAAACATGAAGGGGCGGGCTCCTTGCGGCACCGTCTGGACATAACGGCCTTACTACAATGGAATCAGCAGCATCTTACGAAGTTAAGGGCGCTGTAGTTTCAATTTTTTCGCAACCAATTCTTCTTCAGAAACTCTGACAGTTTATTTTAAATCATTTTTCAGATCTGGACTTTGAACATATTATAAAGTTATAAATAAGGGCCTGCAAATGCACAATCAAAGTTCACCCCAGTGATTAAAGCAAGTAATTGATCTACTCCATGTCTTAGGCCAACCATGCTCCCATATGTGTTATAGATTTTGGTTTGTTGAATCTATTGAAGACTGTAAGATTTTTACTAAACAGGTATGCGCTTTTGCTTCAAATCCGCAATGTCATCATTTTGAATGATGAATGTCTTGTTGGCAGTATAATTACAAATAAATATATATTTATTATACTTGTACCTTTAGGCAAAACAATATTTATTTCAAAACAAATCGACAAACATTATTTCCGTTGGTAACCTTGTAATAAATAATGACTTCTTAACACACAAGCATGACCTTGTCGAGGGTCATTTTCTCCGAGACGTATATTTTTTCCTTAATTTAAAAAATTAGTCTTGGCATTGTTCATTCGTTAAGTATCTTTTTTTTTGTTTTTTAAATAACATCTTCCAGTGAGCATCAATTAATTTTCGATTAGAAATTGGTTGGTGTCAAAATTTGTCTGGGTTTGTTTAACCAAAAACGTGTAATATATACATTCAACTCTAGAAGCAGTTTCTCACGCGACGGAATTGTTTTGTACAAGTAAACATCACTTCAATCAAACTGTCAAAAAGGAAGATATTAAAAAAGTAAGATATAAGTCCGCCTATTCAAACATTTTACTGATCGTAAAGTTTAGAACCGATTATTTATAATTTAGGCTTTGAAATACTATAACCATGTGCACGTGTTGTTGGATGTGTCAGAAGTCAACTCTAAAGACACTGTACATCTGGTTCTATGTATAATCTACATAAGTTTCTATATCACTTATTTATTTGGGGTTTACATCCTCTTACTACCCCCATAGCCTTGTTCTTGTATATTTCCAAGTTCTTGAATAAATGATTGCACCAATGCCAATAGAAGAAGCATAGTGCTTATCATTAAAATTGACAGAGTTCCTAAAGATTCACAGATATCACTCTAGAACTGTCCCAGTGCTGAATGTAAATTATGTGAAATAAATAAAATCAGGAGTTCTGAGATAAAGGATTAAATTTCAAACGGACAAAAGCGACAAAAAACCAGTAAAAATCAATATGTTTCCTCAAAATTTATTGGGTATGTAATTTAATTCGCGCGGTTTTTTTTTTCTTCAAAATTTGAACGTTTATTTAAGAAAAAACATGTACAATAGTATTATTCAAAGTATTGCCCATCTGAAGCTATGACTTTTTCCCAACTTTCTGGCAATTTGTGGATCACATCCCAAAAGAACTGCGCCGTCTTGGCAGCCAAGAATGAATCAAGCCAATTTTTGATATTCTGCTCTGATGTGAACCGTATTTCAGTGAGGGCGTTCTGCATCGACCGGAACAAATGGTAGTGAGAAGGGACAAGGTCTGGGCTATAAGACGGGTGGGATTAGACTTTCCATCCACTGTTTTCCAAATAATTCATGATGGAGAATTATTGTCTCGTGTCTGGTCGCATATTCCGGGCGTTTTTCGACTACTGCTCTCTTCAAATGGATTAATTATGTTCGATAGCGTTGTCCATTGATGGTTTCACCCAGTTTTAGCAGCTCATAATACAGCACACCCATCTAACCCCACCAAATACAGAGCATTACCTTCGCGCCATGGATATTCGGCTTTGCCGTTGATTTAGCTGGTTGGCCGGGTTTCACATATGATTTTTTGCGCTTGGGGTTGTCGTAATGGATCCATTTTTCATCACCAGTAACAATCCGATGCAAAAATGACTTCATTTTGTTACGTTCCAGCAGCATTTCGGACATGCAAAACCGCCTTTCGACGTCTCTCGGCTTGAGTTCATGTGGAACCCAATTTCCTTGCTTTTGAATATATCCAGCTGCTTTTAAACATTTTGAAATGGCGAGAAGATTTTGCGAGCTCTTCTTGTATTTGGCAACAATCTTCATAGAGTAATGCTTCCAGTTCTTCATCTTCAAACTTTTTTGGCTGCCCAGGACGTTCATCGTCTTCCAAGCCAAAATCACCACTTTTAAATCGTGCAAACCACTTTCGGCACGTTCGCTCAGCTAGCTCATGTTCACCATAAACTTCCACCAAAAGACGATGACTTTCGGCAGCAGTTTTCTTCATATTAAAGTAATGAAGAAGAACTCCCGCAAAAACACTTTTCCAGGCACAAATTTCGACATATTTGAGTGAAAAAAAAAAAATTGTTGTTTGCGCTTCAAATGAATGACATATACTGAAATGACGTACAATGACAGTAGCTTTCCAACGCATGTTCCAAGAGAAAAATAACAATGAAATAATACAAGTTACGCCATCTCTTAGCAAACCGCACGTTATAGACCCAATATTTATTTTATTTATTTATTTATTTTTTTTTTTTTCAAAAAACTCAGCATGAAGATCAATACACCTTTGCGTTCGTTTTCAAAGCATTCTTTTCCACTCCGAACGAGATAACTAAAAAATATGAAAAACGTTGCCCTCGCAATTTATTTTTGATGTGCGAACAAGTTCATCAAGTCAGCGATTTACTTCGGATGACCCATCAATTCGATATTTTGAGTGCTCAAAAATCACTTGTTTAAGTCGACCTGTGAGAGACTTTCACGAAATTCAAACGATCGCAATTGAAGTCGGAAAAACAACGAAGCAACGAAGTCAGAATGATTCTTCATCACCAACAGTCGAAGGAATTTGATCCGCACACTGCTGTTAAGTTAATCTACGTCAAGAATCCTTCAAGATTTAATTCCATTTTTCGGATGACATGAATTTTTCATGTATCTCTAAAAAACAAATGCAAATGCTCGTAGTACTATAGAACCATACTGTACAATAGTATGACAAAACGTTCTGATCACGTGTCCTATTTAAAACGTCAAACTCTACGATGCTTGTCAGATTCGACGCATGAAGTATTGAGAATCTACGAGTAGCAAAATTCCTTTGTCTCCTTCGTTTATACGCTTAAGCCAGTAACTTGATGTAACTGAAGTCATCAGAAACACAATTAAAATGGGAAAATTCTGTGACGGTCTATATTTACAACTCACGGACAAGAGCAACTAGTGAGCTCTTTTTTTTTCTGTCGGAACAGAGAACTTAACACGTGCTCAGGTATTTTAAATGAAGTTAAACCCACTTCAGTGTTAAGCTCTTTAAAAAAACAAAAAAAAAAAATAATGTCAAGAAGTTGTGTAACATATACCTACCATGGGTCTCTAGAAAAAGCGAACGACGTTCAGTCTTTCGTACTTAGGGACAGCAGGTAAGTCACTGACTTTTTACAGACGTCGAGAAGCATTTCTTTGGTCTGACGGCATCTTGGAGCGTGATGTCATCCAACTATAAATGAAAGCACTAACCAACCAGCACAGGCAGATCTAACGTATCTTCATGTCATAGAAAACTCTCCTTTACGCCTCCCCTTGCAAATTCACCGGCGATTTCACTGAGACCTGCGGCCACACATAACTTATTGAACGCAGTATTCTGACTGTTTTCAGGAAAGCCTTACTTACCGTTCCTTGAAATCTACCAAAAGCGTCATTGTTTTCTTTCGTGAACGCTTGTTCCACCATACAACCATCGGAAAGAGTATTATTTTATCATAGCCGTAGAGATACAGGGGATGCTCCTCGATGATAAGCCGCATGTCTTACTGAAAGCCTCCTTACACTGCCAGAAAACCGACATTATCTAGGACATTTTGACGTGGCATGATTAATCTGAAGAAAGTCGTTATTTAGGATGATACACAAATTTTTGGTTTGTTGGATAAACGGATGGTGATGCTTTTCAGTACTAGATGAGTCAGAACAGTCAACTTTCTCGTTGAGTGAACCACTACATCTTCGCGAATATTGACTGCATGCCCATTTCCAGTACATCAATGCATCAGGTCTAGGGTCTACTCTTTAGAGAAGATAGTCGATGGGCATAATCCAGCAAACAGTACACCTCGTGAGCTCTTTGAACAAAAGAGGGAAGACTCAGGATCACGATTAGTGTGCGATCGAGGAAAAAGAGATGAGCTACTCAATTGTTCGAACGTTTTACTTAAATGTAAATCAGCCTTTTCAAAACATGAACCGAACGAAAACCAGAAACGATATATTAAGAAACCTGTTAGTAAAGTGACGGACAGTACTAAGAAAAAACTTTCTGCTGGCTGTTAGATATCCCAGCCGATGATAATTCAACTTGGATGATGAAAGCAGAGACTTTTGCCCATCCAACCTGAATTAAATAAACACAAACATTTTTAAAAGTAAGTCCATTGGGCCTATTAGAGGAGATTGCCTACCTACGAACCTATTTACGGCAGCAGGATATAACCTAAGAACCACAAAAAGGAACATTTCTAAACAGCAGAATGCAAAATTTTCTAAAAGCCTCTACATATACTGATGACTCTGATATCATAGGCAGAACACAGTGAGCCGTAGCTGTTTACGAGCATTGGAATAGAAGGTGCATACATGGATTTATTGCCTGTAGCCAGTAACAAGCAACATAAACGGAACATATGAAGATATCCTTGTCATTTTTGGTTCCTGTCCTTTGACGGTTACATTGTCAATGTAACGACAAATTTTACTAGCTGTATAGCGAACTTTACCTATCTATAAAAAATCTCGTTAAGAAATCTTAAATGGTTAGAACATATTGAACGAACGGACATTAACACTTCGTATCGAAGGTCTTCGCGGTATCGAAAAACTTCTCTTAAATGAAGTGGAGGCGATAAGCCAAAGACCATATTACCTTCAAGATCAAGTCAGCCCGGACTGCAGTACCAACTGTGATAAGACAATCTATCGATAATGGGTAAAAAATTAAGTAAAAATGATGAATATATTCAAAATCTTTATTTTCAAATGGAAGAATGTTTTAAATATATAGGGTGATTCATCGTAAGGTTTGATTTATAATGTAAAATAAAATACAAAAATTTGAAAGTGAACTTAAAATTTTTATTATCGGTTAAAAAACAATTTATGGCAATCACTTTTTAAAAATTATATCAAGTAAATGTTGGCCACAACTATGTCCGAGGTGATCCATTCGGAAGATCCGATTTTGGGCGACTGGCGACCTGGCGGATAAAACGGGTAATGTTGGCTTCCAAATCATCAATCGTAGCTGGCTTATTCCTGAAGATCTGAGACTTTACATAGCCCTAGAGAAAAAAGTCCAAAGGTGTGATATCGCACGATCTAGGCGGCCAATTTATCGTAGCAAAACGTGAATTTAAGTGCTCACCAAAATGATTTCTCAACAAGTTTATTGTTTTACGCGCTGTATGGCTCGTAGCGTCGTCTTGTTGAAACCAGAGCTCACCGAGACCATGTGCTTGAATATCAGGAAGCACATAGTCCGTTAACATGGCGCGATAAGAGTTAACATTGACAGTAACATTCTGATTTGCCTCATTTTTGAAGAAATATGGACCAATGATTCCACCAGCCCATAAACCACACCATACCGTTGTTTTTAATGGACGTAATGAAAGCTCTTGGTACTGTTCGGGTTGCTCATCAGCATAAATTCGGCAATTTTGTTTATTAACGTATCCATTGCGCCAGAAATGGGCTTCATCACTGAACAAAATTCCACGATAAAACATCGAATTTTCATTGAGTTTTTCCAGAGCCCATTAACTGAAAGTATGACGCAAATTCAAGACGCCTGGCTTCAATTCTTACACAATTTGAATTTTGTACGCCTTTGGGCCGAGATTCTCACGTTAAATACACCAAGTTGTCGAATACGCCAAGCCAATCGATTCGTCACGGTCTTCGCGTACACTCTCAGCTACAGCTGCTACAGTCTCTTCACTACGTGCTGGATGTGGTCTAACCGGTCGAGTATCATCCTCTAATGTAAACGGATTTATGGTCAATCAAAGATGCCTGCTTTTAATTACCGCTGATGTTAAATAAACGAAATTTTATCTTGGTCAAGTTTAATATTTTCATATTCTTCCTTAAGTTTCGTTGAATGAGCTATCGGAATTAAAGGAAATGTGTTTCCATTAAACGAGGGTTGTTTTATAAGTACCCGGTTTGAAAAATAGGTGGCACCACTGAGCCAAAATTAGTGTAGCATCATTTAATGTTACGTCTTGTAGCCCGGTTATCAAAATATGGTGACAGTCCGACGCTTGGTTCCGTTTTGACACCCATTTCATGGGTGATTCGTGATTCGATTCTTGCTTTTGAGTGACAAAAGCTGCGAAAAAATCAAACCCATTCTCGATGGTGTTAATAACACCCATTTACCTTCCCGTACAAAAATTTACCATTAGTTCGCAGAGTTTCGCCATGGTCGTACGTCGGTTTTTGATGAACCGCACCCAAGTGGCCCAAAAACGGTTACCATAGAGGAAATCGACGACAAAATCCATGATCTCGTATGGCGGACCGCCGAATGAAAATTCGCGAGCCAGCTAAAATAGCAAGTATCTCAACTGAACGCGCTAGCCATATCCTGCACGAGATTTTGGCCATGAGAAAGCTGTCCTCGCAATGAGTGCCGTATTCGCTCACAGCGAAGAACAAGCACAATCGTAAGATCACTGCAAAGACTCCGGAGGAGTTTCTGTGTCGTTAAGTAACCGTCGATGAGAGATGGATTAATTGTACACACCAGAGACCAAGGAATAATCCGGTGAACGTGCTCCAAAGAAGGTTTAGACTGTGCCTTCGACCGGAAAGGTAATAGCCAGCATTTTGTAGGATGTTGAAAAAAAAAGTTGCATTGTCATTTTAAATCCGGGTATTCATCAAACAGCCCATGTACATCAACATACATTTCAAACTTCTATTTGAGCTATCTAAGAAAAGTCGCAAATCTTCAGGCCGATATATAGCCTAAAGTCCAGAAATATCCACACAATACACAATACTATAAAATACGGAAGTACATCTCACTTTCTAGTTCAGTACGATGTTATTGAGACGTCAGATTGAAGATGTCTTGATGTCTTCATGCAAGAAGCTTAGCTGATTTTTTTTTGATAAATTTAAATTCAAATCGTTGAGTTTACCTTGAAGCGTTTACTTACCCTTCTGCCCTGTGTATCTAACATTTCATTATCGTCACTGCCCACGTTTGTTAAGGCAGAAAATATTGGTACATGCAAGTCTTCACTTCTTCACAAGATCATGAGTGGTTTTTGTATCTCATCATGTCTCTTACTTTAACGACCTTAACATTTTTTTTTATCGTTCCATGTCATAGGCGTTCTCAAAGGTAACCCTTTGTGTTCTTCAAGACTCCAATAACTAAGTGATTCGACGCAAGTATTACAAACTTTGTGTGGCACTCAATATTTGACCAGTTGTCCTAGTCTTTTTTCCCCCAAAATATGCTTGGTAGGTTTCTTTTATGAAATATTTATATTTCTTGGTTATTTCTGTTGACAAAATTTACCACATATGTAAACGTAATGATCGGGGTTTTTAATACAAGACTAACGGGCAGAACTCGTACTTTTTTTGCAACAATGGCAATAATAGCAAATAAATTAACGAGATGTTATTTTCACCAAATAAAAATGATAAACAAGATGCCAATGATTTTTTTTTTTTTTGTTTTTAATTGTCAGTAATCAATTGTCAATCTATAGCATTTTTATTTGAGTTGACAAATCAATACTCCCCACTTATTTTTTAAAGATTATTTCACGTACATGTTAACCACGACTACTTTCTAAATGGTCCATACGGAGAGTACAATTTTGAATCACTTTTTCGAATATTTTGGCTAATATCTCACTAATACCACGTGTAATGTTGTCTAGCAAGGCTTCAATTGACGCTAGTTTATCGGCATAGACGAGTAATTTGACATTTCCCCATCAAAAATAGTCTTAAGGCGTAAAGTCGCACGATCTAGTCCATCAATTCACCGGTCCAAAACGAGAGATAAATTGTTCACCGAACTCATTTCTCAATAGGACAAAATAAAAGCTTGAGCAAGCTATTCAGAACATAAATGACACCCTCGCCAAATGTTTAGAAACGCCATGTCCAGCTAGTTAACAATCTTGCAGAACGCCCATTTCCTGGTAAAGCGCAGACCTTCAGCGCCTTCGTAAAGAATCCAGAAAACGTTCAAACAAGTTACTTAAGACTAATTTGGAGGAAGATTGGAATCTTTACAGACCAAAACAAATAGATTTTAAGATGCTTATCGGATTTCGATGACCGCCTCTTACAATTCTTTTTGCTTTAAAGATTGAAACTATGGGCACTGGCATACATACCGAATCCCCAGCGAACAGTGAGTGTAGCCTTTATACAGAAAATTTAAAACGAGGACTACTCGCTCGCCAAGAGTTTCAGACCTGTAAGTCCGACTTCTTTCATGCTGAAAAGCATCGAAATAATTACCGAGATTCATGTGTCGAAAATCGCCTTCCGAATGCATGATATGTCGGCGTTGCAATGCGCCTACCAACGCAGAAGATCCTACTAGAGTGCGCTTCAGAATCTGCTACGAAGAATTGAAGGCGCACTCGACAAAAAGGAACACGCCTTGGGCATTTTCATCGAGTTGAGGGTTCTTTCGACAACGTAACTTTTGACGGCATGTGTAACTTGGCCGAACAACACGGTGTAGACGAGTCACTGGTTTTGTGGGCAAATTCTGGTGAATAGGATATTGACTGCAGATGCTGGCCGTAGCCAATATATGGTGGCGTGTGTAAATAGGGGATAGGGGCTACGCACAAGGCGGCATTTTGTCTCCACTACTATGGTACATGTTGGTCGACTCATTTCTCAACGCGCTCAATAGTTCTAACGTTTGTGCACAAGCATACGCTGATGATGTAGCTTTACTGTATGTTGGATCTTGTCTAGAGACTGTCTGTTCTATATCCTGCGATTGTTATCTTTACGAGAAGGAGGAAGCTGCCTATTCTGACTGATGCTTAAAAGCATCACCATCCAATTCTCCAAAGAAACTACAAACATATTTGGATAAAACATGTTACGTCGAAAGCATGTAAGGCAGTTGGTCTTCTGGCAGTGCAGAGGAGCTATCGGCAAGACATTGGGCCTGTCACTGAGAAGGGTCCTTTTTATCTGCAGGTCCCAGGTCAGAATGGGATAACGAGAAATGAAATCGCCGATGAACTTGCCAGGCATTTTAAGACCTAAAACCAACGTTGGTTTTACCTGCGCCCTTGGTTAAGGCTTCTACTGACAGTTGGGTCTCATACGAGCAAGCAGACCTAATGAATGCTTCCCGAAATCTCAGCAGGAATGTCTGCGGGTTGCTTACTGGCGTCGTGACAGGGCATTACACTTTTGCTTGGCATAAGTGACACAACATCCTGCGATTCTTACTCTGAAAGTGTAAACGTCCGGCTTACGCTCGCATCAGGCTGCAGGTACTAAGCGCTGACGTGGTGGGTGCTGGTACTGTAGGTACTTTATCACTGAAGCGCTTACCCATCTTTCTTCGTAAGACTGAAAGATTTCATTAAGAGGAACTTTACAAAGACACAATAGAATAGTTCTTTGTCTGAGAGTTCAGTTCCGACTTAAAAAAAAACAAAAAAACAAAAAAAAAATAAATAGAAATTAGCTTCTTCGCTGAAGATAATTTTTCGATAAAAAAAGCGGATTTTCCTCTAGCTTGTCTAAGGCCCAATCATCGAAAATTCGAAGCTGTGTCGTTTGGATTCAGTTCTTGCCCGAGTTGTATTTTGTAGGGTCTTAGACAAAATCCTTACGTAAAATCGTCCACTTAGTTTAGTAACACAATCTCAATTACTGCGAATGGCGACAAATGGACAAATCCCGGTCTTCATTAACACTGTCTGATACAGCAGAGACATTTTCCTCTGTACAGCACTCTACGCACACGGGTAAGTGGCTTCATGTCCAGTAGCGTGAAATCATTGCAGAATTTGGTCACAGTGGCTTGAATTGCTTGCTGAGTCAGTAATTACGACCGTAAAACAGTCGAAGGGCACAATCAACACAATTTTCGCAGAGCACGAATTTTGATGAAAAAATTCAATATTATGTAAGCGTTTTTCGGGTGTTAGTCTTTCCACGATGAAATGGCAATGCTAAATGAGTATGTTTGACTTTGACACATGTCACGATTCACGCGTGAGCTGTCACAAACAGAACACTGAAAAACCAAATAACAAAAAATCATCCTTTATAAGTAAGATACTCAAACAACAACTAGCATTTGTCAGGATTTACGTAGAATAAAACAATTTGATGAGGGTAGATATGTAAAAAAATCTATATTTTGTATAGTTTGGTTTATCATGAGAACTAGAGTCAATTCAAATTAGAGTAAATATGCTGAGACTAGTTAAAAACCTTATCGTATCTGAATCTAAATTGCGAAAAATACGGCTGCAGCATTTTGTTTTTTCGTTGCCCTGTGTCATTTAAGAGAAAGCAACTCTTATCCGGGAATCGAAGTCTTCTATACTTCTTATTACCTCTAACAGTAATCTTCTAAAATGAACCCAATTGTGAAAAAAGGCACATTTTCACTCTGTTAAAGGCAAAAATCTATTTGATAGATAAGACTCTAAAGACCACTAGGACCCACAGATACGCAAAGAGTCACTCCATACCACAGAAAATATGGTAGCTAAACCACGATCGAGAAATATCTAAGGAACTTCATAACCAAGGCTGATTACTTCACGGATTGAACGAAATTTATTAGAAGAAAAAATGTCAGTTACTAAAGGGTCATTCTTTCATTAAGATAATACATGACCATATGTCGCCTGAGGGACAATACGGAACCGTAGCTTTGTTTGGTAAACTCCTCGATGTATTCAGGATATCCCTTTACGAGTTTATCTGCCATGGCAAATCTCCTGATATTGTCCCAAGGAAATACCAACTTTTAGGGAATACTTATATCGACATATGGTACTGATGACTAACAATGCTTACAATCGAAATATATTTTCGTTTAACAGAGAGAGGATATCAAAAAACGCGATTAATTTTTTTGGCTCAGGACTAATCCCAATTTTCTTATTAATTTTGCTTACTTTTAATATTTTTTAAAATTCTTCGCCTTACAGTGAAACTAATTTATATTTGGTCTTTTTTTTTGTAGACCGGAGGAAATGAAGACCCAGATTTGGTGTACCTGGATACGGAAATGGAAAAAGTCTTTGCCAGTTCAAATAATCTAAGAGATAAATTTGATGTATCATCATTCCTAGATGCAAATGATCCAAAGTCCGCAGTTGGACCCTTTAAACAGAAACGTAAGTAAAGTTTTCTTTAGAATTATCTTTTTGGTTTAAATAAAAAAAAAAATTCAAGATATCAAATCAACTACAACTACATACATTAACACATAAACACAAATGCGAATACAATTAAAATTGTAAAAATTTCTATATTTTGAATGAAAACAATTTTGTAGAACAGCGGAAAACGAGCGGTGCAGACTTTACGGTTGGCGAAGATTCTGAGAATGAGAGTACGGAACCAAGCTGCAGTATTACAATACAAAATTACGATGACATTCCAGAGGATTGTCCGTTAGTATCGCAACGTGCTGAACATGGTGATCATTCGGTAAGATATTACAATAATTTTTTTTATTTTATTTTAATATTTCTTATACTATAGATGGATGTAGTTTTTAAAATGCATCTTTTCGTCAAATATATACTTAAATATACATTCTTCTTTTGACAGGATAATTCAGCCGATGAGAAACACGTACAGTTTACCAAGAAAAAAGTTGTCACACCTCCGAGTTTAGAAGACAAGCCAAATGATAATTTCAATGAAAGAAAGCGACGAAAGAGGTAAGTTGCTTTGATTTTTTTATTTTCTGACCAAGCCGACAAAGAAAGTACTTAGATTTATATAGGCATTTTGATACCTATCCCACAATTGTGTTTAGAGTTCTGCAATGCGTTTAGATTCCCTCCAAATCAGCCACAAAGATCTGGGTTACTCCTTGACTAACTGTTTCTATTGCTACTTTCTCCTTCAACTCTTGACGTCTTGGACCACTATCGCATGGACTTAGTCGTTTAATATACACTTTGGCTAGAAGATGTGGTGAATGCATCTATGCATGACGACGACTTGATCGAAATAAGTTTAGCTTGGTTTTGGACTGAAAATATTGCTTCTCCAGATTTTAGAACAGCATACAGAACGTAACTTCTGTTCTGCATGTTTTGCGGCCACATCCAAGTCGATATTACCATCAATTATAGAAATCCGCATAATTCTGGCCGGCAATGTTTTAAAAATGCTCATGGCATTTGTTTTAGCTGTATTTATGGCTCATCTGGTGCAAAACCAATGTTTTGTATGAGGGCATGCAAACGCCATCAGCGTAGTCGAGATGCTTAACATATGAATTTATAGGCAATCTAGATCCGTTTTTCTTCCAGACAGAGATGCCCGGAACTCTCTATTGATTGTTACAAGAAATAGCAGTGGAAGAGAACACAACTTTGTCATACTCCGCTGGGAATTATAAATTCCTCCTTTTAAGTGTAAGTCTTGACATTGGCATAAGTATTGCGCGATTTTTGAATGATTGTTTAGTGTTAATTAATTCGCAATAAGTGCAAAAATTTAATCGTTAATGTACCATAATTTCCTTAATTAGACACAATTTCTGTCCACCTCTTAGGCAACTTGTTAATGCCTTCACTAAAAGAATTGTTTGGCTTTGAAGTAAAAAAATAATCCAAGAGCTTCTTGGAAATCATTCCGAAATTTAAAATTGTTTGAATAGGGAAGTCTTGCAGATTGCAGTACAAGTAGAAATATGAACTTGCCAAATCTGAAGAACAAGGCGGATGCACCATAATTTCCAGACCGAGCTCATGTACATCTGCTCAGGTGGTTCTAGCTGTATGAAGCTGATGGAGTAGAACACTCTCTCGATTAACCAGCGCTGATCGTTTCTGTTCTAGTGCTGACTTTAATCTGTACAGCTGCTTACAGTAGACTTCTTCTCCGGTAACGGCCCGGTTCAAAAAATACTCTTGCATATGACGCAACTGAAGCGTATGGTACCATACTATACTTTTCTGAAGGTAGTATGGTACCAATTTGCCCAACTTTATAGCTTTACTCATATTTTTTAGGTGTCAATCGATTATCATATGGCTTACGTTGAATTTCCTTGTGTGTTCTCCTAACTAACAGTGGGATTTCTTTCAATGGCAGACTTCAGGAGCTCCTCATCTAAATCTGCTGACATACCCGAACGAGAATTATCCGTAAGGTCAAAATTGGCATTTCTTAATTTTGCAAAACAACGCCGACACTTGGACTCGCCCTTCTGATACATCCATTTCAAAATTCAGTTAAAAATATTTACAAAGATGTTAGCAGAACGAAATTCGCAGCCTGAATGAGCAATACTAATGGGCAAATACTAATTTTAATAACAGTTTTAGCATTAAATTAGTTTTTGCATTTTATGGTAATTGGAAAGTAGCCCCCGTAAAAAACGCACAATACAAGGGCTGTTTTATATATACCCGGATTACAAATGACAGCGCAACCTTTTTAGGTTTTAACAATTTATTTTTCAATATAATTCCCTTTCAACTTTATACACTTTCCCAGCTGTGCTACAACTTTTTTTTAACACCTTCGTACAGTACGACTTTTGTTGGCCTGTAAAATACCCCTCCGCGGCGGCGATGACTTCCTCATTCGACCCGATTAAGGTTTGGAAACAAAAAGAAGTAGCAGGGAGCCAAATCCGGAGAATACCGTGGATGGGGGTGAAATTCAAATAATTTTGCTATGACCACTGCAGAGGTGTGAGCGGGCGGTGCGTTATAGTGGTGGAAGAAAACTTTTTTTTTCTTCGCCAAATGTGGTAATTTTTCTTCAAATCGGCGTCTAATCGACCAAATAAATCGACGTAGTACGGTTCTTTGCTTGTTTTTCTCTTCTCCAAATAATCAACGTGGATCACACCCCGCGAGTCCCAACGAGGTCCAACGGTGGCCATCACTTTCTTTAGAGCATGTTCACAGGGTAAAACCCATTGTTTCGATTGTTTTTTGGTCTCTGGTGTATACCAATGAAACCATGTCGACGGTCACGAAACGACGCAGAAACTCCTCCGGATTTCGATTAAACAGGGCCAAGTACGTCTTTGAAGTGGTCTCACGATTGCGCTTGTTCGCCGGTGTGAGCTAACGTGGCATCCATCTCGCGGACAGTTTTCTCTCTCCGAAAGTCTCATGCAGGATAGGGCTAACGCATTCAGTTGAGATGCCTGCTATCTCAGCCACATCGCGAATTTTCAGTCGGCGGTCCATGATTTCCTCTGTGGTAACCGTTTTTGAGCCTTCTGCGGGCGGTCCATCAAAACCCGACGTACGGCCACGGGGGAACTCTGCGATCCAATGTTAAACTGTTGTACGGGAAGGTGAATGGGTCCCATATACCACATTGATAAAAAAAAAACAAAATAACCACCGTATGGCGCTCCCATACATTGTTCCGATTTGAGTTCTGTTTTTTTTTTTTTTTGTTAGGTTGGCACATCTGTTGTTGACATTCCCTCTAAATCTTAGCGTCATAGCTTGACATTTGCAAAAGTTATGTAGCCAAGAGTCGTGTGTCTCTACGACGATTTTTTATTTTTATTTTTGGCTATTTTTTACAAAAACAACCAACTTGTATTAAATTTTGCGTAAAAAAACGGTTTTAATGGTGCGTGAACTTTAGAAATATTGGAAAAGTGTTTCGGCAACGATTCTCTAAAGGAAACCGTCGTTTACCAGTGGCACGAACGGTTCAAAAGTGGTCGTGAGTCAATTGAAAATGATGAACGCAGTGGCAGACCATCGACATAGAGATAGCGGAGGACTTGAACATTGCCTATGGATCCGTCCAAAACATTTTGGTTAATGATTTGGGTTTCCGTCGTGTAACAGCAAAGTTGGTGCCAAAAGACCCCAATTTTTTGCAAAATAGAGACCGTGGTGACGTCGTAAAAGAGATGGTTTGCGAGGCTGCACCCGATCCCACATTCATCAAAAGAATCATAACTGGAGACGAGACGTGAGCTTATGAGTACGACACGCAATCAAGACATCAGACAAGTGAATGGCGTTCACCAAATGAGCCGAGACCAAAAAAAACACGTCGTTTTCAGTAAACAAAGAAGGCAATGCTCACGGTTTTCATGGATTATAACGGTGTAGTGCATCATGAATTTTTACCAGAAGGCCAGACAGTAAACAAAGAGTATTGTTTGGGCATTATGAGACGTTTGCGTGAAGCAATTCTCCGAAAGAGACCAGAATTGTAGGCAGAAAACGCGTGGATTTTGCACCATGATAATGCACCATCGCACAGTGCCATCATTATTCGTAATTTTTTAACGAAAAATGCAACAAATATCATCCAACAGTCATCGAATTCACCTGATTTTTCTCCCTGTGACTTCTTTCTGTTCAATCGAGTTAAAAAACCACTACGGGGAACGCTTTTCAGCAGCCGAGAAGAAGTAATGGGAAAATCACAGGAAGCACTGATGGACATACAGAAAACCGAATATAAAAAATGTTTCGAAGATTGGATCAAGCTCTGGCATAAGTATGTTGCAGTCGATGGGGATTACTTTGGTATACCATCGAGGATGGGCTTGATTTTCTCGCAGGTACTATAGGTTTTGCCACTCAAAATCAAGAATCGGATCACGGAGCGATACTGTTCTTTTTCCATGGTCGCAAATAACCCACACGATGTTTTGCAATGAATGTCAAAAAAAAACTAAGCGTCTCGATTTTCAAAAAATTTTAACACGTGCTCTAGCATTTTAAAGAGTAGTCATACCCTTATGAGTGTTAACATAATGTGGAAGCGAACTCCGTTGTTTGAAACCGACTTCCCGGCGTAATCTTGGATCAATACGATCTTTTTGCAAAATACACCACAAGGACGATCGAGAGATGTCAAGCTCTTGAGAATGGCGCGTAATCGATTGATTTTAGAAGAGGCAATATTTTTTTTCATTTCTGGGAGTCGTTGTCCCACTATCATGCAAAACTTTAGAGTAAGTAAGTGTGTTAAAATTTTTCCAGAAAATGCTCAATTTGTTCTTATTAAGACTATTACTCATATGACTTCCTGTACTAGTCAGCTTTCCACACTTTTTTCCATATTTCCGGAACTTTCTATATCAGTTGTCAATTTCTCTATTTGATGATTCTTCTGCTCTTCATGTATAGATGTCGCTGTTCGCAATAAGATATAACTGCTCGCACCCTAAAGTTGGTCCTCCCGTTCCCTGTTCATCATTCCTTTTAAGTAACACATTCTATCGGTAGGCACCACTTTAATTAACCCTCGATCCCCACGCTGAATCCGAAAAACAAAGTCATTGATGCGCGTTATTACCTTGTATGATCCTTCTCAATCCTGTTGCAAGGCTCCTTCGTTGATTTCGGACGATTTTGTGTCGATGTCGTATCCAGTCTTCATGCGATTAGTCGCCTGTTTCATCTGCTCTTGAGTGTTATCGTGCATTTTAGGATCCTGCTGCGTAAGTCATCCACTTAGTCGCTCACAACCTTAAGCTCTGTAGGTAGCTCTATAGGAGAGTATCCGAATTTTATTTCATTTGGTAACCAAACTGTTTGACCAAATAGGATCTTTGATGGTGGTGCATTTCGGTAGCCCATTAAGAAGAGAGGTATGTGACGATCAAAGGCCCGCTGGCAGTTACAGGGTCCTATTGAATCGCTCGAAAATTTAGTCCGATTGATAGTGGCGTTGTCCTTGTCGTCCTTATTCCAAGATATTGGCACACTTCCTGGAAGACTATAATTCATCTTCACTATCATGAACTTGAGATATCACAACTTTGACCGCAACATTGCCAGCGTCTGGGTCCACGATAAATATCTATTTCTGCAGGTGTGGCGTAACTTACATTCCTGCCCCTTGAGTTTCTGAAATGCTTTTTGACACTATCCAAACCACATGAACTGTCGGCCTTCTTCATTAAGTTGATGCAGGCTCTTAGCAATACCAGCATAATATAGGGTTTTCTAATAACGACTTGACAACTTTTTTTTTTAAATAAAAGGCAAACCATTTGAAATATTTCAAAAACTTTATTATTGGCTTGAAGTACAATCAAAATACAATATTTATGAATGGAACTGGACTTCGCGGGCACGTTTGCAGCGGTCGATTGCTTGGACCCAATTTTCAACGACTCGGCCACACATTTCGGCCAAAACGGCCGCGTTCAATGTTGGCTCTGAGCTCTTCCAACGTCGTCGGCGTGTTGGCATAAACCAATGACTTAACGTAGCCCCACAGAATATAGTCAAGCGGCGTTAAATCGCACGAACGAGGCGGCAAATCGACTGGCCCATGTCTTGAGATAACACGCTCACCATACTTACTCTTCAGTAAATGAAGTGGTGATTCATGAAGTACATGTGGGTTTTCACCCGACCAATAACGCATATTTTGCTTATTGACGAACCCAATGAGCCAAAAATGAGCTTCGTTACTGAAGATGATTTTGCGAATCCGAATATGTGTAGAAAATTTTTATAATTTGCAGACGTTACTCGTTAGTGTACTTTACCATGATGAAAATGTTGAGTTTACTGAATAAACTGACGGTGACAGTTTGATAATTAGTGTAAGAGTGCGTTCACAAATTAAATTCAAAGTCGTCAAGTAACTACTGGAAAACCCTATACTTTACGAACCTTCTGTTGTATGTGGCAATTTCCAAGAAGCTTCTCAATTGGCATTTATCTTCAGGACAGGCCAGCTTTCCACCGCTTTGATTTAGTTAGGATTCATTCTTATTCCTTCCGCTGACATAATGTGACCAAGATATTTTACTCCCGGATGGAATAAGGTATATTTTTCTGTGTTTAGCTTCTTAAACACTTCTTATGTATTTGCGCGATGCTTCCAAATATAATTGGCAGGTTCTCCACATGTGCCTTTGCAGTGTACGCTCCATTAATCGCACAAAGATAGCCGGAACATTGCACAGTCGAAGCAGCATCACCGTAAGCTGCCAAAGCCCACTTCCGGTAGTGAAGTTTGCTTTCTCTCGATACTTTCAGTTAATTTCTACCCGCCAGTAGCCACTTTTTAGGTCGAGTGTTGAAAATCATTTTGCTTCAGAAAGCGTATCCAAAGTTTCTTCAATTTTCGGTAGTGGGTGGCTGTCTTTTTTGGTGATATCGTTGAGATGTCAGTGGTTTATATATAACCTCCTGCTGCAGTTTTTTTTTTTTTTTTTCTTTCGAGAACCACTGGGAATGCCTACGGAATCTGCGATTCTTCAATCAATTTTCATCTTCGACAATATTTCGGCAACTTGACGGACTACTATTCGGGCATTTCCGGTGCTAATGTGGTGGAAACCGAGTTCGGAACGCCCATATTCTTCCTCTGGTGTAACAAATATATCAGTGTACTTACCGATTAGATACTCTTGACTGTTACCGCCGGTGTGGCATCACTCATATCTGTTGTGGTTGACACAGATACAATAGGAACATATTTTTCCACAATCTCTTCATTTTTTAGCTTCACACTGAATGTCTCTGGGTTTAGAATCCATGTTGTCCTTTAATTTCACTAAGGTCTTTTCAAAGATGAAGTCTTTCTTATATTTTGGCTCCATCAAATAGAATCCGTGGCTACCAGGACCGCCTTCCACTTTTGACCAAATAATTGTTTCCGACGAGGCTTTTAGAACCTAATTTCGGCAGATTAGCATTTCCGTATAGCATTGGTAACTTCATGTTTCCGTATTTGAAAGTTGACTATTGGTCACATATGGTATGTTAACAACTAGAAAAAAGTGAGAGAAGGTTATTCCGGCTAGGTGGATTTTTATGCGGACTTCACCATATACTGGTAGCTGTTCGCCAATTGTAACTGCTGGTGTTATGCAATCAAGCCTTCTGCACACGATCCCTCTTGATGAATGAGGCCGTGGCACCAGTATCTATTGTTGCCATACATTTCCTTACCGATGACTACTCTTACCAGGAGACTTTCATTGGACCGATTTCTAAAGTAAGTTTGAGCGATTTGGAAGTGTTCTTCTGATTCTTCTTATTTGTCAATAAGTACTGAATGTAAATGCCAAAGACTTACAAAAATGACAGCGCGGTTTGATCAGGTCAGACCCTGCAGATAGAGATTCATGTTGACAATAGTTGAAAAAGTTAAATTCGCTTTTGATACAGAGGTACGATACATGCTAGGGGTGATATTCCAATTTTCCCCTTTTCTGGGAACCGTCAATTTTCTTACCCTTATTCCCACATCGTTGTTGTTTACTTGAACTTACTGGACCTTGAAAAAGGTTTTTTTTTTTTAATACACTCACTTATATTTGTGTAATTCTTTCTTTCTTATAGTCGCCATCAGTATTACAGACAACGTAAGCCATCCCACCAGGATTTGGCCGATGCCAGTAAGAGCCCCCCAGAAACAGCAATCGATGCAGCTCGAAAGATATCAGTGCAGCCCGAAGATACTGAATTGGAGGTAATTTTTTTTTTTTTTTTTTTTTTTTAAAGTCAACTTAAACTTAATTGCAAAAACACCCTAATCCAAAGTATATGTGCTAATTTTTTGTACGTATCTCTATCCCTCTGCTTATCAATCTCCTTGTGTGTGTATAAATAAAGGCGAAGAAGGTTGCTACACTTAACTTCATCCTGAATAGAAAATTCCTCATTTTAAATAATTTCTCTGTTTAATGTTCCTTTTAGGAAGCCGATCTTAATGAGTTGACCTCGCATAGATCAGATGATCCAAGGGCGTTGCGGCGACATAAAATACGACACTCCTCAATTAAGCTACGTGATTTGCCACAAATCAGTTTGGCAGCTTTACAAGCCAAAAAGGCTATTGACCACAGTCCTCATGAGGCAAGTGCTACATAAGACATACTCGTATCTAAAGCTAATAGATTACCCTCTTTGTAGATATTTGTCCAATTGGATGAACTTGTTGGGCTCGGTGAGGAGCGTGAATGGAAGGAAACTGCTCGTTGGATCAAATTTGAGGAAGATGTCGAAGAAGGTTCTGATCGTTGGGGTAAACCTCATGTTGCATCTTTGTCCTTCCATTCGTTGTTAAATTTACGAAGATGTTTGGAAACGGGTGTGGTGCTATTAGATTTAGATGAAAAGGACTTGCCAGCTGTTGCCTATAGAGTTGTAGAACAGGTAAATTCGAATTGACTAAACCGTAAGACTAAGAATCACATCTTGATGAATGTATCTTTTATTTGCTGTAGATGGTAGTCGAAGATTTGATTGGCCAAAACGACAAACCTACTGTTATGCGATCGCTTTTACTGCGGCATCGTCATGTAAATGAGAATTCAATATCTGGCTTTCCATTCACCAAGAAGAAATACAACAGCTACACGAGTTTGCAGGTAATTTTGAAACAAAGTTTTTTTTTGAAATTTCTTAAACACACTCGCACAAACATATTCATGTCTAAATTTATTTGTGTTATTCGTATTTTTATGTTATATCTGTTTATTGTCAGTTGACTCTTTTTATTTTTATTTTTTTTTTTTATTATTTTTTTGATCACTGTACATATATTCAAAACTCAATGGTTCTTACTGTCACCAAATTATTTATTCATTTTTTTTTTTCCAAAATCTCAAACACATTTGACATGATCTTTTAGTGGACCCAAGGGCCCTCGTCATGTTCCTTCTTAATTATCTACGCTTATACATTCATTATGTAGATAACGTATCTTTGATTGTAAGACTTTTTTTTTTTTAATTTATAAGGGAAATGGTGGCTTTGAGTAAATGTTAAGCTGGATAAAGTTATGATTAAGACTTTATTTTTTGTGTCAACATTTGTAAGTGCGATAGTCCCATTGTACATTTTTTTGTGTTACATTTTATGTGTCTGTACTCGCTGCTGAAAGATTTTTATAAAACATACAAGAATACGTTTATATTGATTTTTCTATAACAAAAAGAAAAAAAAAAAAAACATCCTGAACCTCACCTCTACGTGTCCTCACATTTTGGAGCAATATTCGCCGTGAAAAACGAATATTTTGAATTTCTTCATTTTAAACGAACACTTTGAAACATTGTTCGGTCTCAGATGAATATTCATAGTGTGCTACTTTTGAGGAGCAGTTGTTCTTCCTCCTCATTTGAAAGTTGAAAGGATATTTTATTTTTTATAAAATTTTGTTCTCCCTTTTTTTTCAGATTGAACTTGCAAAAAGAGGCATATCTATGAAAAGTCGCCTACTAGATCATTCTCAAAGTTTAACTCAAAGTTTAAACGGACTACAGGTTTTAGTTATTTTCTTTTTCTATCAAAAACAGTTACTTAGTTAACAAGATATTAGATGCTAGAATAAGCTTCAGAATAATCATTGAAGATATTTTTGTTTTCTTTTTAAATACATACATACGAGCTGTGTTCAAAAAGTAAAGTACTTTACATTTTTATAAACAATTTTTTATATATTTAGTAACATTAATGTTGTCCTCTTCAAAGTAAACCCCCTTAGATATAATACATTTATGCCAACGCTTTTTCCAATCCTCGAAGCACTTCTAATGTTGCGATGCCGTTTTTTTTTTTCCGGCAATTTCAAAATTCACCTTACTTTTTGAACATACCTCGTCTTTGTATAAGTTAGTCTAAACGAGTTGAGTGATGAACGAATTTTGATGTCCGCGATTCTGACACCAACTTGGATACTTTTAGTTGGATAAAATGAGATTTTTGCTTTAAAAAATGACCTCTGAGACTCTGCACCCATTTGAAAAATTATTAACTTTAGATGTTTGATCTTTAAAGTACAATACAACCGGACCAGAAGAACTTGAAGAATCTATGATCAGCAAAAAAAGTATGCCTTCTATTGTCCTTAGTTGACCAAAGCTTGATATGTATTTTCTGGTTCTTTGATGCCTTTTCACAGATTTAAGACTGTATAGTTTGTGATGGTTTGCCTTAAACACATTCCTGTGTGTAAGCTTGTTCTTTGAGATCTGTTGTCAGGTCTCCAGATCGATGGGCTCCACGAATACCCAAAAAATAATTCATATTCCCTCACTTAACTCCTCGTTACTTAAAAAATTTGTTGGCATACTGTTTGGGGCCGTAAATCCTACCCAGAGATTGTAACATTTTTACTGAACTCTACTCTATTGATGACTTGACCGTTTAAGATCCCGAGCTGATAAAGAATTGGAACCCTGCTATCGAACAATTTCAAATTCAAAGTAACATCTGCGTAGTGAGGAACATCTCTAATGAGAAAGTTGGTAACCAACTCTTTAATCCTAAAATGGCAAAGGCATGTCCGGTCATGCGCAGCCGAACAATTTGTAGAGATACTTGACTGCTATCACGCAGATATCACCGCTATCCAGGAATTTAATGCGATGGGCCAGACATAAGGAGGGAAAAGCTGCGACATCTATTACGGCGAATGTTATCGATGACAAAAGCAGAGTCTTTTTGGTTGCGGATTTGTTGTAAGAGCCAGACATAGGCAAGAATTCTTAAGTTTCTTATGTGTTAACGAGTGCCTCGTAACAATCCGTATTAAACCTAAATTCATCAACACTGGTCTTATATGCGCTTATATCACAATAAAAGACAAGTACAACACCATCGAAGATTGTTTCTACGAAGTCCTCGACAAGATACATGACCAATGTCTAAAGTATGACGTCAACATCGACCCAAGCAGTTTGAGTGGCAGGATACGGGAGGATAATATCTTTGGTGGACCAGTTGGTAAACAAAGCGGCCTCCGGATCATTTTGCGGTAGACTTAAGGCATTCTTTCAGCATTCTGGATATCCGAACGTTCAGGGCAAATAACATCACCACCTTGTTGCAGCCAAGGTGCGAATGCGGATTTCTCAAGCGCCACAAAAATGAAGAACTACTGTGAATATATAACGTAGAAAAGCTGAAATCGCAAGAGAACGCCAGAATCTTTGCCGAACGCGTATCCCGAAGTCTCTCAATAACTTCTGTACCAACAGCTTCAAGTAACGCTGCCAACCTGCCATCAAAAACAGCGAAACTGATATGATGTGCTGAGTTTCACCTGACTAATAAATCCCTGGTTTTATGAAGAATACCTGCAAGCACAGTAGTTAAACAAGAAATCTACAAAGCGCTTCTGCGACGAAGGTTTTAAGCTGCTCGTGAGCTCTACGGGCAGAAGAGACATCAAGAACATCAGCGGCTGCTCCAAAAGAAGAAAAAAGAGCAAGAGAAACGCGCAATCGAATATATTGAGAGGTTATTCTCGGGGAATAACGTACGGAAGTTTTACCAACAGGTAAAACGAATGTGCTAAAGCAAGAAGACTCGTACAAAAGCATGTAGAGATGAAGAAGAAAACTTTGTAGTAGAGTCACAGTCGATGCTCAGACTTTATAATAGTGAATAAGCCAAATATGCTGCCCTCAAGAAGAATAGACCATTCAACTTAGACGATGATAGCCAAAACTCTATCCACCTGGCCAGAATGAAGGAATGATAGCAAATCCTAAACTAAAATTAAAAAAATCATCTGGACCTGACGACTTACCGTCGAGGTAATAATAGTTGAAAATAACTTTGTGGAGTGCATGCACCAACTTATTTCTTAGGTCTGAGCGGACGAGTGTATGCCTAATG
This sequence comes from Volucella inanis, assembly GCA_907269105.1. Taxonomy (NCBI): domain Eukaryota; kingdom Metazoa; phylum Arthropoda; class Insecta; order Diptera; family Syrphidae; genus Volucella; species Volucella inanis. The sequence goes on from OU026154.1 coordinate 93,791,901, forward strand.
AATGGAATCTCAGCCATATTATGTGAATGTCTGAAAACCTTTCCCAACAACCTGATTGATCCCTATCAGTGCGGTTTCAGACCAGAAAAATTCACAATCAATCAAATTTTCATACTTCGGTAAATCCTGGAAAAAACTCAGCAAGCCCAAATCGATAGCCATCATTTACACCGATTTTAAGGCCGCATATAACATCATTTATACATACGAGCTACTCAAAGTCATGTTTAGTTTTGATATACCTGCAGAACACGTCTGTGCGGAATAACGACAACGACTTAACTAATGAAGATATCCTCAGTCGTTTCGAAAGACAACCTCTGAAAAATATTCGGTCCCTTTCGCGTTAATGAGCTTTGGAGTAGAAGATTCAACGATGAACTATATGAGCTGTACAGCGACATGGATCTAGTCAAAAAATTGCGCACCAGTCGCCTAAGATAGCTAAGTCATGTATATTAGAGCGAATGGACACTTAAGCTCTGGAAGTACAACGCAGCAAAGGTAGACCTTACTTAAGGTGGCGCGCTCAAGTGGAAGGGGCTGTTAGCTAAAGACCGGACTAACTGGAGAGATTTGTTAGTTGAGGCCCAGGTTCACCATGACTTAATTTCAAAAGAGAGTGATGTGTTTTCCAAACGGTGCGTTTTTTCAAAATAAGTTTTGGCCGTAATGAAGCATCCACCGCGCCTGCTGTACGCAAGTTTGTGCAAAAAGTTCGTTAGACTGGCTTACTTGCGGACAATACTTCCGCTACTACTTCATCGTGCGGTACGTACGGATAAGGTTGTTGCTCCTATGGCCGAGATCTTAAGATTTCATTCCTGATCAATATTTTGCACAAAGATCTCGGATTACTCCCTTAAAAAATCCAATTGACTCAGCGATTGAAGGCAGGCGGCTATCAGCTTTGATATCGTTTCTATCTCAAAATTGCCGCATGCGGGGATCGGGTATTTTTAGAAGCCAATGCAACCGCATAGAGTGACAGTTTGGTACAGATTTTAGAGTGGTTGCATCTTTGGCCCATTTTATTTCGAAAATGTTGCTGGAAACGCCATTTCGATCAACAATGCGCGCTACAGAGCTATGACTGCCGAATTTTTTTGGGATAAAATTGAAAACATGGACTTAGACGATATTTGGTTTCAGCCAAACAATTAAACCCAAACAATAGATCTTTTGTGCGCCTAGCTAAATTATAATTTTGGTGAAGTGACGGCCGCTGCAGTTGGTGCATACGAATATTCGTCCGTTATATAACATTCTAAATAAAAACATAAAAAGCTTCTAGCGATAGATTTTCAACTTCTGTCCAGTGTCTTTCGTTAAAGACGCTAAGCTCCGTAGATTATTCATTAGGAGTCGTAACTTAAAAACAAAAGGACAAAGATGAAGTCTAGAACAGTCGAATCGGCTGATTTTGTACATCAGTATAAATCTCTCAAACTAGAGATAGAGAGTCCGGAAAACGCTTGTTGCAGAATGTCCACTGTGTGTGTGTTCGTTCCGGAGCTATCGTCATTAATGATAGCAGGATATCGTTGATCATGGTTGAAGAGTGTCGATTAAGTCGTTCTTCTAAAATTTTATGGGCCAATTGCATTTTCTTTGCACCAAACATATTACAAAAAATTACACTATAACCTACAATCAATCCTAAGCGATAAAGAAATTTGGTTGACCTTAGGAGAAGATAAATTCGTAAACTTATAAACATTATAACAATCATAATCACGGAACACTGAACTTTTCCCACAAAAGTGGTAAAAGCGAAAAGGAAATGAATATATTGCACCCTTTCTTTGTAACTACACTACCTTGGGACTAATCAGAATACAATACCTGGACAGTTACCACTTCCGATATCTAAATGATCCTGAAGATTACCGATCTTACCACATTTATCAAAAAATCTCTTTAGCTCCGGGACTACCTACGGAATCAGAATTGATTTACAACTGATCTAAGTGCGTACAAAGACTTATCTGATCTGGCACTTTTTGGACATTTATTCTCTTAACCTATGATTTGGCACTCTGGCCTCAGCGATAGCTTGATCCTCAAAACAAAAGTTTGTTCTTCTTTGTCGTCACGAACCTTCTTTACTGGTGCATTATTTTTAATTCGTTTGATGCGACCGAACCAGTGTATTCAACACATTCTGGACTACACTCACACTTTAATACAGCTCATAAAACTCGCGGGTATATCCGGACTAAACTATCGACATAGAACTTTTCTCTGCCTGCTTTTCTCTTTATTTTTCAGAACAAACTGACAGAGTCACAGTTATGTATTTATAACATGCATATCGTTTTCCAAGTAAGAGACTCTTTTTCCATTTGTTTATATATATAGAAGTAGCAGGAGTTTCCTTGTGTTAGCTCTTCGACAAATCTCCACCAGGTTGTCATTTGTGGAGTTGTATTAAATCTTTCATGTTACTGTTGACCTAGGCAGTGAATAGATAGTTTCTTGTATTTTGAGCACATATACTTGGTTTTGTCTTCATTTATTTCAAACTTCATTCTTCGCGGCCGTTCTTCAATCACCGTAAAATCCTCTATAATTGCGCATTGGGAGCTGCCCTGCCTGCGCATTGTCTGTTCCACCTAGATAAGATAATTTCATAAAAATCTGCTTGCCGAATTCCAGTACACGTTTGGGATACTTTGAAGGAACTGTATCGAAATTACAAATTGCATCTCGTGTTTTCCGTCGTCAAGGCATCCCAAATCCAGCCATTGCTCTGTATAGTTCAACACGATGAATTCTATCATATGCGGCCTTAAAATCAATCAAAAAATTATACGTTTCGACTTGAATTTGGTCGGTCTTTTTTTATAATTTTATTTAGTTTAGCTGAGCCAATCTCTTTTATTCTAGGAAGGGGATGGCTTCTTCATTAACTGGAAGCGAGTTACCTTCTTGCCCCAACACTTTATTCGACTTAAAACTCTTTTAACACAGGTCTTGTTTTGCGCAGTGAAACTTGTAAGTGAGCATTTTCTTACCGTTATACCAAAAAGTAGTAATATATTTTATAATTTTTCTATAACTAATCATCCAATCAAAGAATTAATCCATTGTACTACTTGCTGTTTCTTTTACTGGAATTCCTCATCCTTTCGTAGAAAGATGGAGAGCTAAAGAGCTTCCAGTACCAACACCAACCATATCAGCGCTGAGTAAAGAAAAGTAACCTCTTTGGGAATAAAAAATTTTTTTTAAATGTTTTTTTTTTTAATTTTATTTAATATAGTCCCCTTTTAGTTTGATATACTTATTCTAGCAATTTTCCGATTTCTTTATCCCGTCCGAAAAGTAATTTTCCGGAAGGTCTGCAAAATAGTCCTCCGTGGGGTCGACGATTTCCTCGCGTGAGCTGAATTTTTATTGATGAGCCATCTTTTGAGGTTTGGGAAGAGATAATATTCCGAGGGAGCCAAATCGGACGAATACGGTGGATGCGACAGGAATTGGAGCCGTAAGTCATTGATTTTAGCCATGGTTGCAATGCTCTTGTGCGCCGGTGCATTGTCTTGCAAAAACAAATTTTTTTTTTTCGCTTCATGTGGGCCCGTTTTGAAGTGATTTTACTCCAATAATGCACAGTAATACTCGCTGTTGATGGATTTTCCTTTTTCGAGATAGTCCACGAAGAGTATGCCATAACAATCCGTCGCCATAACCTTTTCGACCCATCGAGCCTAACTCGGCCGTTTCGGTGCACTTGTGCCGGCTTCAGTCCGTTGCCGGGCACTCATTCGGTTCTCTGGTGTTCAACAGTTACCAATCGACGCCAAAAGTCCGCCGGATCCCGCATCAGCAAGTCCAAACACTCCTTCGAAGTGTTGGCCAAGAGTCAAGAGCGAGTATGCGCGGCACCCAGCGGCAGGATAACTTTTTCATATTCAGAATATTGCCCAAAATATTGCGTGTGCACTCAGTACTAATCTTTGCGATGTCTTCTAGCTCGCGCACCTTCACTTTGCGTTCAGCCCACACAATTGCATGTATTTTTTTGACATTGTCCTCTGTAACCGCATCGGAGGGCCTGTCACTGCGGACATGATCGGTAGTGGAGTGGCGGCCACCACGAAACTCTCGAAACCAATATTTGACGGTGTAATCCGACGAAGCATTAGTCCCATAATATTTTTCCAACTTTTCCTTTGTTTCCTTCGCCGTTTTGCCTCTCAAAAAATAATGTTTTATGAGAGAACGAAAATCGTTTTTGTCCATACGCAACATAATGCCAAACACGTCAACAACAATCAACTGTCAAAACAAAACTAAAGACAGTATCGCACTGAAATTTGGCATGTATTTCTAAATATGAACGGACTTCAAGGCACCATAACCTTTTTTGCAGTAGTAGCACATTCTGGCGGCCAAGGAAGTTACTTTTCACTCCACCTAATAGGACGGATACTCATAGAAATAGTGACCCGCAATATTGTCTTCACTCTCGCAGTAAGCGTGGCAGAAGATTGTTTTACATATGCCCATCACACTTAGGCTCTTACCTCGAGGAACAGCAGGAAAGTCACTGACCTCTTAGAGATCTTGGGAAGCTTTCGTTTAGACTGCTGGAACATAAAGAGTCAAGCCATCTGTAATTATGCTCACATGCAACCAAACTTTCAATGGAAGTCCTAACCGAGGACAAAAGCGGTCGTAACATATATTTGGGCCTTAAAACTCTCGCCTGAGCCTTGCCTAGCAGGTTCATCGGCGATTTCATTCTCCGTTGTGACTTGAGGCCCAAACTAGAAGTCTCTTCAAGGTGCCTTGCCTTCTCGAACTAGCTGACAGCTTCGTTTCGGACGATAATGCTTCGCGCTTTCCACAGATTCTTTACAATGTTGTTTGTTGTCATCAGGATTGCCTATACATATCTCCGCTTGGAAGACATATGCAAGCTTTCCTGACGAGAAGTAAAATCTAACGTTGTCGTCCACTACAAAGACACCCGATCCACATCCCAGATAGATCTTGGACCATATGTCAAGACCTGATTATATTCATTTCCTGGCTCAGATTCTGGCTTCTCTATTGCAATGAAAGTCGTATTCATAGTCGAATTAGTATTTGCACTAGAACAGGAGTTCCGATGTCGTTAGATGACCTTAACGCACACCAGTGCGAGTTGTTTCAAGAATCAACTCTTTTTAATCCTAATGTTGCCAACCGGGTACCATTGTCCAAAACATTCTCCAATCCCCATGATTTGATTGATTCTCCATCCAAATTTGCATTCATCATATTTTTCAAAAAAATTTGCATTTGAAAAAAAAAAACACGTATGAGTCACCCGGGTACCCCGATAAAAAAAGCGTCAGTTTCGTTTGTCATAAAAAAAAAGTTTATTGTAAAAATATAATAAATAAACATGTATAAATATATAAATAATAAAAATATATATTCGTTTCAAATTATTTATTTATTGAATGTACTGTGTATAATAATAATAAATACCACATTTTGCAATGTAATTGTTGGACAAAAATTCCCACAGTAATATATGAAAAATTACAAAAAAAAATAATTAAATTTCACACAGATATATATATATATACGATGGCGGTAGCAGAAGTACCCGAAAACAAAAAAATTTTGGAAAAAAATTTATTTATTTTTCAACATAATCGCTTTTCAGCTCTATACACTTTTCCCAGCGATGTTCAAAAAGTTCGATACTCTTTTTATAATAAGAACTATATTGCTCCTCAAAATAGCCATTAACTGCCGACATCACTTCTTCATCGTTGGAAAATCTTTGATCACTAAGCCATTTTTTCAAGTTTGGGAACAGAAAATAATCCGAGAGTGATAAATAAATAAAAGGGTGCATGAGGAGGTAGCAATTCAAACTTTAATTCATTAACTTTGGCCATTGCAATAAAGGATTTGTGAGCTGGTGCATTGTCTTGATGAAACAACACTTTCTTCTTTGCCAAATGCGGCCGTTTTTGCTTGATTACTTCGCTCAAACGTTGCAATAAGTTGGCCGTTGATAGTTTTTCCTTTTCCAAGATAGTCTATGAAAATTATCCTACGCGCATCCCAAAAAATCGACTCTATGACCTTGCCTGCAGATGAAACGGTCATCGTCGTTTCTCTTGTCTTAGGTGTAAAGTGATGGATCCATGTTTCATCCATTGTTATGAAAAGGCGCAAAAATTCTTCTTTATTTCTGTGAAACTTCGCTAAAAACTCAATTGAAATGACAAAAACGACACTGTTTTTGCTCGAGTGTGAGCAAACGCGGCACACAACTTGCACACAGCCTTCTCATTTCCCAATTTTCAAATAATAGGCAATGTTCCGCACTTTTGAAATGCGTACATTTTTGGAGTCGTCACCTCATTTGGTCGACCACTGCAATGCTCGTTTAAATTCAGCAACCCAAAATTTTACTGTTGCAAACGAAGGAGCAGACTCACCCAGAGTAGAATCCAGCTCAGCTTTTATATTGGTTTGGCTGAGGCCTTTCAAATTAAAGGATTGTATCACATAACGATGACCAATTTTCTCCATTTTCACAAATTTACTGACAACGTTCACTATTAATGGCTGCCAAACAAATAGTAAACAACGTGGTGCCTTCAAACTTGAAACATATGCTTCAAGAACTGCGTACTTTCAAATACAGTGATATTGTCAAACAACTACCGCCATGTCTTGGTCAGGCCGGGTACTTCTGGGACCGCCCTTTTATATTAAAATTCAATGATCTGAGTTCAAACATATTGTGATTTTTGCTATGTGCTGATCATAAACCGGCTTATTATAGTAACGCAAGACTTCCTATCCTTTCTTTTCTTTCAAATAGGCTGATTGTTGTAAATGTAGCATGATCCAACTATAGCTTTTCTGCTACTAGCGTCCCGGTGATCAGTGCTATCAGTTACCATTTCTGTTATTGGCCTTTCATAGTAAATTTTGATTGCGATTTTCGTTGCATGATTTCGCATGACTTGCTGGTTAGAAAATCGCTCTTCTGTCGTTGGCATGACTAGTTCTTCTGAGAATGTTAGTTTCTTTTTTTGCAAGCATATCAAACGCCAGCTTCGGTTTTATTGTAAATCAAAATCATTTCTGGTTTCTGATGAGATGCATCAGAGATCGTAATATCATTGCGCATCGTTCTGAATCACCGCTTTGTTTTTCTTTGGAACATACAAACAGATGGTAACCTTCTCGTGAAATCCAAAAAGCATTCACAATAATGGCCTAGAGTTCGACGGTTTCATTTCTTGAAGAATTAATGTTTTTTTTTTTTTTTCAAAGAACCGATAGTGAGCTTCCATGACAAAAGACTCTCTGCCAGTAAGGTAAAAAAAAAAAAAATCTGTCCATGCTTATGTTCCGGTCAGACCATTTGCAAGCGGCGACCAGTTCTTTCAACTTGATTGACTTCTCAAGTATTACCTAGCTCAACTGTATAGAAAATCCCTTTAAGTGGATAACCATTACTTGCGTTGCAGCAACCAAAATACTTTTAGACTGTATTTAGCAAACTTCTATGTCATGTACTCTGTAAAATTCATTCGTCCTCGAAAAGGAAATAATTGTTCGTCGATAGTCAAGCACTCCGTTGGTCCATACACCGCCGCTAGGTTTGCATTCAGCATGTATATTATCAGCATATTATTGTATATTAACGTTACCTCAAAAACATAACTCTCTACAATTGTTTCTGCTTTATGCTTCTGTTTTCCATAAATATAATGGACAAGTTCTATGCACACTTCACTAAATAATATTGAAGTAAATTAGAAAAAAAGAACTGCGGTTATAACACGAACACATATATCCAACTATCCAAATTTTTTCAGCATTGACTGGACGTCTTGCTTTTTTGATCGAACGATAAAAACTGAGCTATACGGCTTGTTTGTGTCTAAAATGAAGGGGATAAAGTTCAGCCGTTTCGTAAACATACTCCAGCGAGATGAGTAGCATGCGCTTCCAGGCTCTTTTTGCGCAGCTTTAAAATTGCACCGTGATTTAAAACAGACTATACTCGTTGGTGTCTCAAAAATATATACAGTGTCGGACAAAATAATAACACTCAATGGCACTTGGTTACATTTCGCCAAATAAAATTGCTAAACTTTAATCGATTTGAATAAATTTTATTTCTGTAACGTAAATAAACAAAAGATCTTAAAATGCTGAAAAACAAATGAAAATACAGAAAAAAATAAAGCAGTTCAATGAAAACAGCTGCAACAAAACTAAAACACTTTTTTCAATTCTGTTCTCAAGAGTTTTTTTTTTCAATATTTCGTGGCAAATCCATTATTTTTGATTACTGCTTTATATCTCCGGGGCATCGATTCAATTAAATTGTTTATAATATTCGCGGGGATACTTTTCCAAACAATTTCCATTTGAACAAAAACGGAATCCTTGTTCTTCCATCTTTCACGCTGAATCCGTCGCTGAATGTCCCATAAATTGTCTATAGGATCCAGATCTGATGATTGCGCTGGGAAATTCAAAACGTTGACTTTATTTTCTAAAAGCCACTTTTGTACGATTTTAGCGGTGTGCTTTGGATCGTTATCATGTTGGTATATCCATTTCCAAGGCATCTCTTCTTCGGCATATGGCAGCATCATGTTTTGAAGGAAATACCTAAGGATTCAATATTCCGTTTACTTTATTAATTGGCCCAATTCCCTGACTGGAAAATTCTCCCTAAACCAAAATACTTTCTTGACCAGGTTTTATTGTATCTCTTGTAAAACGTGGATTTAGCTGTTTGCCTTTTGGTCTACGCATTTGTTTCAATCCATCAGAATTCTTAAGATTGAACTTGGATTCATCAAATCCAATTAGTATGCGCCTTTGCAAATGCAAGTCTCGCCCTTTTGTTTTTCGGTGAGACAAATATTTTTTTTTAGAGCCCGATAAAAAAGGAAAACGGCTTCCACTATCCTTCGCTTGATAAATCTGGTGGATATGTCTAGTTCACTTCCTATCGCTTTTGCAGACATAAATGGATCCTTTTTAATAACATGGACTATTGCGTGATCATTACGTATGGTGGTTTTGCGAGGTCTTCCACCACAATGAATAGTTTCAAGGCATCCAGAACTGCGAAATCGGCTTATTATACGGAAAATGACGGAATAGTGGGTTTCATATTTTTTAGCAATGCAATTTGCATGAAAATCCGCTACATTTTTAAAACTATTTTACACTTAAAATTCCAATTAATCTGTGTCACTAATAATTTGTAAACAAGTGTAGTTTGCAACATTGTGTGATCGTATCAAATGTAACAGTTAATTAACGGTAATACAGAAACAAAAAAAACAGCAAATGGATAACCAGGTGCAGCTAGTGCTATATATGTATATACTTTCTCACTCAAAATTTCGATTCTGCAGTTATTGAAGAACAGTAACTAAATCTTAAAGACGAATTTGTATTTAGCCCAGACGGACTTCCCGCCGAGTTTCTTAAGAAATGCCCTTCAAACCTGTCTCTACTCCTTTCCTACATTTTTCACCTATCCCTTACACAGGGAGAATTGCCCCAGATTTGGAAGACCTCTTTTATAAGGTCAATTATCGTCCCAGTGTTAAACTCTCTCATATACTCTAACTCTTTGAAAGCCTTTTATACAAAGCCTTAAGCTTCAAATGTAAGCCTTTTATTTCACCCCGACAACACGGTTTCCTAAAAGGTAGATCAACTACCACAAATCTAGTTTAATTCGTGTCTTTTGCTCTTTCAGCCTTAGAAAATGGCAAAAAAATCAATGTTATCGCGACTGATTTCACTAAAGCGTTTGATAATATATCTTATCAATTGATCCTCTTAAAATTGCCTGCTCTTCTTCTTGCCTAGTAAACCGATATAATAGTGTTCGGTTTAGATCCGCCCTCTCTATTTCATTTCTGGCCTCAAGTTCCACAAGGCAATCATCTTGGCCCTCTTCTCTTCATTCTTACTATCAACGATGTTGAGAAGGTCATTAAACACTCCTCCCTCTCCCTTTACGCTGACGACACAAAATTTTTTAAAACTATTTCCTCTCCCCATGACTCTGTTCTTCTTCAAGAAAACCTTGATCGGTTTTCAATCTGGTGCCTCAAAAACTGCCTAGAACTTAATATAACCAAATGTCAATCTATAACCTTTTCACGTAAATGCAACCCGTCTCCTTCCCGACTTTATTTTCTCCATAGTCAAGCAATTCCCCTCGTTCAATCTTTTCAAGATCTTGGCATATTATTCGACTGTGAGCTTTATTTCCTTTCGCATATCGATAAGATGATCCTCAAAGTCAACTCATCACTTGGCTTTATTAAACGGTGGTCCTAGGAATTTTCCAACCCGTATGTAACCAGTTCTCTTTATATTAAATTTGTTCGCCCCCTGCTTGAATATGCTAGTCAAGCTTGGTCCCCTCTTCAGCGGGTTCATGTTTCCCGAATCGAGGGTATTCAACGTCGATTCCTCCGATTTGCTCTCCGTGGTCTACCGTGGAATAACTCTTTAATCTTACCTCCCTATCAGGGCCGCGTCAAACTTCTAAATATGAATTCATTAGAAGAACGTATGAATACTTCTGACATTCTTTTCATTCATCGACTTCTCTCAGGTATTCATCGACTGTGCATCCCGCAATCTACCTTGTCCTCGTCTCTTCTATCTACCAGTAAACCACACCTCTTATGGCTCCAACGAACCAATTTCCCGAATACTCCGAAAGGTCAACTCAAACCCTTTTTGATTTCCACCTGAGCACTCCTCGTCTCAAACAAGATCTCCTCCATCACTTCCATGGTCCCTAGCTCTTAAGTCTTTCTGTTAGCTTTTAAGTTAGATTTAGGCTGTATTAAGCCAATAAATGGGGGTTTCAGCCCCCATCAAAATTAAAATTAAAAATTATATGCTCGTGCTTTAGTTTTGTCGCAGCTGTTTTCATTGAATTGCTCTATTTTTAAAAAGTTGTACTGTTGAAGTATTGTAACATCATTTGTTTTTCAGCATTTTAACGTCTTTTGTTTATTTAGGTTACAGAAATAAAATTCATTCAAATCGATTAAAGTTTAGCAATTTTATTTGGCGAAATGTAACCAAATTCCATTGAGTGCTATTGTTTTGTCCGACACTGTGTTTAATTATTTTTAGTTACTTTGTGTATTTTTGGGTGGCAACACAAGGGCGCGAGAGTGTAGCCCATGCTATAAATATCAAAGGAAAGAGATTCATCAGTGTGTCTGTAGCAGTGCCAGGTATCCTACGGAAAAAAACCCAATCAAACGATAGCGAGAGAACCCTCATTGAAATCTGGTAAAAAAAGCAGTCATATACAGGGTGAGTTTCTTAACATGAGACATCCAAATTACTCGAAAAATACTCGATGTCGCTAAAAATGTTTCTGACAAAAGTCACAAGGTCCTGAAGGGGGCATAAGATGGTGACCACGAGTTTGACCTTGATACCCATTTTTCAAATGATAATTCCTGATTTTCATTGCTCAGTCGTATTGCTCGTATTTTGTTTCCTTCGGGGTGATTAATTAGAGTGGGTCCCCTTGCTTCCCAATGTTGAATCGTTGAATTCTTCAGATTTCGACGGTTATTTCCCGAGACTATTTCAACAAATGCTCGAAAATGTGACCATTCACTTCAATACACTTGTCTATCCGCGCTCTAAATGAACCAACAGAACTGAGAAGTATTTCTGGCGTAATCTTCCAGCAAGCTTCAGTTATTCGTCTTTTCATGTCCCCACGTGTTGTTGGCTTTTTTCTGTAAACCTCACTTTTTAAGTAGCCTCACAAGAAGAAATCAAGTGACGTAATCTCAGGTGATCTAGCAGGCCATTGCCTCTGACCCCCTCGTGCGATCCATCGTTGATGGTAAACATTGTTTAATACGCCCCGGGCTACTTGGGAATAATGGGCTATACAACCATCATGTTGAAACCACATTGTTTGTCGCAACTCCAGTGCCAGTTCTTCTAGTAATACTGTAAGATGGGCCCGCAAGAAGTTTGCATACTTTTCGCCATTTAAGTTGCCTTCAATAAAATATGGACCTGTTCATTTATTCCCAATAATTCCCGCCCAAACATTAACATACCAAGGGTGCTGGCGTTCAACTTGTCGCAACTAAAAAGGGTTTTCGGTAGCCCAGTAATGCATATTATGTCGATTGACCATACCGTGATTGGCGAGAGTCGATTCATCAGAGAATAACACCTTGGCGAAGAAAAGGGTGTCCCGTTCCATTTGCTGAGGTACCCATTGACAAAAAGAAACCCGGTTGCGAAAATCCTTACTAGAAAGTTCTTGATACATTGAAACATGATAAGGATGGTATTTATGCCGATGTTATATCTAACAGACAGTCGTTTGAAAAATTCCTGATTCACGACTTATTTGGCGAGTGCTAATGTGAGGATCGTGTGCAACGGCAGCTAACACTGCTATTTCATTGTCCTAACCGATTCCTTTTCTTTGGTTGCACACTTCCTTCACGAGTGAATTGTTGAATGACCCGATAAAAGGAAGCGCGCGATCGTATCTGGTCTGGGAAACGTTGGACGTAAAGAGCAACAGCACCATCGATGTTCCTTCCACCTTCTCCATAAATCAATATCATTTCAATTTTCTCTAGAATTGAAGTAGCCTGCATTATTAATCTGGAAAACGTTACTAATAACAATCAGTTCCTCAAAACAAATATCGAACTCCTAAATGAAGTACAGTTCTGTTCAAGTAGAAAAAAGGGCATAGTGCACATCATACACTCTCAGATAAGTTTAGGTCAATTTGTCTCTATGTGAAATTTTCTTGAGTTTTAACTTCACTTGAGGCAATAATGACTTCCTCAAAACAAATCTCGACCTTCTAACACCTTAACAACGTTGGAAACCGATTAATGATTTAGGCGTATCTAGCACTGAATGAATAAGACCTTTGAGACAAAGTCGTGTGCCCATTGAGGAATACGACTGAGCAATGAAAATCAGGAATTATCATTTGAAATATCAAAAGTGACCTTCGTTTGACCTTGAAACTCGTGGTTACAATCTTATGTCCCCTTCAGAACTTTGTGACTTTTGTCTGAAACATTTTTCGCGATATTTCGTACTTTTTGAGTAATTTTGATGTCTCAAGTTAAAAAACTCGCCCTGTATTTTGACGAAAAATCGTTCCACCAGGCAATGGGTCCTAAGGATCCTCCTCGAGGAAACGCTTCGTTACATAGTCCGGAAGCTTTTCGAGGCTTTCGTGATGACATGTTTAGTCTAAAGAAATTGGTACCTAAATACTTTGGATAAACAGATGACTCAGATCAGTCATCTTTCTCCTTCCCGTGAAGACAGCAACTTCAGTTTTAAGAAGTTTAAATGAAAATCAATTTCTAGTTCAGGTAATTGCATCTAAGGCCGCCCACGATTTGGAATGAAGAAGACTAAGTTTACAGAACCCTTCACTAGCTAGAAGTCATATGTTTTCTCCAAGTCTTTAAATGTAATGCTGTTTGATTTGAGTAGAATTCAAATGGATGCTTTTTATTAAGTCGTAAATGAAAAAGCTTACACTAGAGAGATTACTTACTTCAAAAAGATTTTAGAATCGTCGTTAAAATGAGTTGGAGAGGAAAAAAAATGGATTGAATCATGTTTGTCAAATAGGTTTGAATTTATATTTCCGCTTACAAAAGGGAAAACTACAGTAGATGAACTCTAGAATGTTCATAAGAGGGCTCATGTGGAGTTTTTTTATTTGGTATACTCATATATGTAGATCATACCCAATCAACATACCACTTTATCAAGTTAACTTTATGAAGGCTATCACACTATCAGGCTCATGGATAATCATATTTATATTTGTACTTGAACTGTATCTTTAATATCAATCAGGGCCTGCGTAAAAAAGTCCCTTTAGAATCGGCAAGTTCAACTCTAACCTTAAACACAATTAGGATAACAGTCTGTTGGTTCTGAAAAATTTTAGTACCTTTGTTACTGCTAGATAGTAACGGGTATTTGAATTCCTTAAAGCTGATCTTACATTTTTTTTTTTCTCCTAATTAATCTTCGCAAAATTCTTCATTTCATATTTTTATCTTTTTTTTTTATTTTTTGGTTCAACCCCCATAATTTTACTGACATTACAAAATTAATTATTTACATGCTTGTAATTATTGTAATTTATACAAAAAAAAAAGTACAATCAATATTTTTTCTTCCTCTTTTTCTTTGTATTTCTATAATTCGAAAACAAACAAAAAAAAAATATATAAACAAATATGATTATCTTTTAAATTTAAAATAAAAAAAAAAAAAAAAAAATAAAAATTTAAATTTAATATAAAAAAAGTTACTTTGGATGGGAAACGAACAACGCAGTGAGTTGGCGGTTCCAAGATCTGTTTACTCACCCCCAATTGCACCCTCACCACAAGTCATTGATCGCGCCTACAGACGACATTCAACAATGTCCTACATAAGTGTAAAGTTGCTTAGCTTTTGCTAGCTTATATAAAAATGAGATCACAAAACCAAAAAAAAAAAAAAAAAAAAAATGGAACATATCAAAAAAGCTTTTGTTTAACCGTGTTTTACTGTTTTGAGCCGTTTTATGTTTGTAGTATTTAGTTTAGAACTTTTTTTAAAAAAAAAAAAATTACCATATCCCACACATACATTTATTCTCTCGATCTTTTGATTTGTTTTCGTTGTCATCTTGTTTCGAAAAAAAAAATTTATTGAAACAAATAAATATCATAATAATTATAATAATTGCAAAAAAAATTAAAAAAAAAAAAGACTTTTACTTTTTGCTGAATTCTGCTCGCTTTAAATTCACACTTGCCTTTCTCATGACTCCTTGTCCAGATCAATAAAATTAAAATCCGATCTCATGCTATGGCGTTAAACCTCGTTTTGCATGACGTTAGTGTTAGTTGGAATGATTCAGGGCTGCTAATGGAGTGTCTGTATGTTTTTTGTTTTTTACTTTTTTTACGTTTTCTACTTCTTTTTTTTACTTAGTTTTTATCAACATATCTCGGTGTTGTACTTGCATGATAACTTATCGAGATCACTTTGTTTCTGTAGAATTTAAACGAGGATAAAAAACCGAAAATCTTGCCAGCCAGTGAGATTGGTGCCAGCAAGAGAAGCAATGACTTAAAGATCGATATGAAGGAGGACATGTACACATCGTCTCAGGAGGATCTGAAGAAGCTGCAAAATGACACAATCCTCAAGAGGATACCTCTTGGTGCTCAAGCCACCACCGTTTTGGTGAGTTCAGGCGAATTATACCACATTCCAACTTAATGCGAAGGACAGCATTTAATTGGTTTTATTTTATATTCATTAGGTTGGTGCTGTTGATTTTCTCGATCAACCAACGATCGCATTCGTGCGCTTGGCTGAAGGTGTAGCCATGCCAAATATTACAGAAGTGCCAATTCCGGTCCGTTTCATGTTTATCTTGATGGGTCCAAAAACCGTTGACTTGGACTATCATGAAGTAGGTCGATCAATTGCAACATTGATGGCTAATGAGACATTCCACGCCATCGCCTATAAGGCCGATGATCGTAAGGATCTCCTTTCAGCCATTAATGAGTTCTTAGATGACTCAATTGTGTTGCCACCTGGTAATTGGGATCGTCACGATCTATTACCATTCGAAGAGTTAAAAGCCAAAAAGGATTGGATTCGATCTCGTAAAACAAAAGCTTTGGCGGCGGTGAGTTTCTCTTAATTTTAAATCTCTTTTATAAATTACTAATAGAACCACTTTGCATTTTCAGAGTCAACAAGCAAAAGAGGAAAAAGTCCCTCTGACCAAAGATATAAAAATGATCGAAAAGAAAAAGGAAGATGATGACAAGAAGAAGATGAATCCTTTGGAGAAAACCCATCGACTATGGGGTGGCTTACGAAATGATCTTAAACGCCGCTTGCCCATGTATAAGAGCGACATTTTAGATGGTCTAAATACAGAAACTTTGGCAGCTACAGTTTTTATGTATTTTGCCTGTCTCTCGACAGCAATCACTTTTGGTGGTTTAGCTTCAGATAAAACGCACAACTTGATTGGTATCTCGGAAACTCTACTAGCAGCTTCTGTTGTTGGAGTGGTATTCCATTCTTTAGCCGGCCAACCTTTGGTTATTATTGGGACCACTGGGCCATTGCTTCTATTTGACGAAGCTCTGTTTCAATTTTGTCAAGAGAATCATATTAGTTTTCTTACAGTGCGAGCATACATCGGTTTATGGCTAGCTATTATAGCCTTAACCGTATCAGCTTTTGAAGGCAGCGTCTATGTGCGACTATTTACACGATTCACTCAAGAAATCTTCTCAGCTCTCATCACGCTTATTTACATTGTCGAAACAATTACCAAACTCATTTCGGTTTACAAAAGACATCCACTTCTGCCGGACTACAATTTGCCTCCACCAACACTCGTAGATGAACCAACTGAAGCAAATGGAACTCTATCGAATTTAACAGCAGAAATAATCGGGAATGAGACATCAAGTGTAACAACTCCTTTATTGCCAATCAATATGCCAAATACAGCGCTCTTCTGCACAATCCTGACTTTGGGCACATTTACGTTAGCCTATTACCTGAAACTTTTCCGTAATTCTCACTTTTTGGGTAGGAATGCACGACGTGCTCTAGGAGATTTCGGTGTACCAATTGCAATTGCCATATTTGTTGCTGTGGATTACTTTATTCCGGCTGTTTATACAGAGAAGTTAAGTGTACCTGAGGGTATCTCACCCAGTGATCCGAATCGTGGTGGATGGTTTGTACCATTAGGAGATGTACCAACATGGATTCCATTTGTGACGGGAATTCCAGCGATTCTTGTGTATATTTTGATCTTCATGGAATCACACATATCTGAGTTGATTGTTGATAAGCCGGAGCGTGGTTTGAAGAAAGGTTCCGGATTGCATTTTGATATTGTTTTGTTGTGCTTTATGAATGTGGTTTGTGGATTTTGTGGAATGCCATGGCATTGTGCTGCTACCGTACGCTCTGTTGCCCATGTGTCTTCGTTAACTGTTATGTCGAGGTAAGTTAAAAAATCTTGTGAAAAATAACAATAAATTAAATGACAATAGAATAAGAAGAATTAGTTCATCATGTGTAGTAGAAAACTAACCAATACGTTCAATATTTGTGATTTATGTTTTCATGCTTTTTGATGTTGTCAGTCATACACGGATGTTGCTGGCTCTTTTCAATGTTCATTGAGTTTCTTTAGATGTTTCTAAATTTTTGAATTTCACGTACGACAGTATCCTGACACCTGATATTTTAAAACGACCCAATAAACGTTGCATCTTTGTCTAAAAAATCCCCGTTGACAGCTCTTTCTTTCTTTCTGACCCAATATATACGAGTACCATGTCACATGGCATGCTATTCAGAGCTGTTAGACTATTTCACTTTTTGTTCTGTTGATAATCATGAATTTACAATCCTTCTGGCGGTATGAATAAATTAGTTGATAAGCTTTGATTTTCCTCCATTTTTAACGGATTCCAATTTGTATGTAGGTACGTCTAAGATTGTTGCTAAGCTATTTGCATTTGATGTCCCACAGATACCCGCTCCTACATCATGCTGTTTCTGACAAACGAGTCTGATGGCCACATCCTTAATATCATCTTCTTACATTGTACCTTCAGGAAAATCCATGTAAAATATTGAACGCTGTAGACGGACACATGAAACAATCTACGCTGAACTACCTGCAAAGTGTGCAGCAAACACAGTTGCCTTAACTAAAGAGATTGCAGCTGGAATATCATTATAAAAGAGTGTTGTGATGGAAGTTGAGTCAGAATTTCGACCAAAAATTTAGTTCTTGTTCTTACGCTTAAGTAAGACGTCTTAGTACTCTACCACAGTTTTTAGCTAAGTGAAATTTTCGTTTGCGAATTGATCACTCTTCATGTATAGAAATTTTGTTTGTTTATGGACACATTTATGTGAAAATATGCTTCATCATTCAATATCAGATGATGTCGTATTTCTTAATTTACTATTCCTTGTAAAGGATTAGCATAAACTATGTATTTTTAAGGCTTTAACTCTTACTCCAATTGCATTTCGTGTAAAAACATTAAGAATGCGTTTCCTAAAACTCTTGGCCTGGGGGACACACTGAATTGACCAGAGCGCCTTGGTATCTATGTTTCTGAACGCAACAGAGCAACAAAGATTCGTTAAACTTTCGCTCGGGTAGTTCGAGGTCTTCCTTGCCGGAGAAAATCAGTTGCAGCACCGTGTTGATAAAATCAAATCATGTTCACTGGATTTCTCACATGGAAATAAGTCCGATATATTCTTTGGGTCAACATAATTTTTAGAAAAATAAAATTAAGAGTCACTGTCACATTTAAACTTGAGTACCAAACTATTTCAACAAGATAGTCAACAGTCACGTTTAATAGTGTATTAGCCTTAATACTAACTGGATGACCATATCCTTGAAAAACCTAATTTATCGGAGGGCCCTTTATAATTTCGGTTTGAGGTCCTCTCTAGAAAGGGGAAACATTTCTTTTAGGGCCGTTTTTCAGGGTGACATGCTTCCTACTAGGTATATTCAAAGAATTTACCTGCAGCTTGATTTCAATAGAAGAAATGTTGTGCTGGCGAGTCCAAATGATTTGAGTGTATGACTTTAAACAAAAAATCTGTTTTGTCTTATGACATTTATATGTAGACTTTAGTTGACATTTTTGACATAAAGAAGTTTACCTTTCAGCTAATGTTCTATACTTCTCAATTCTTTTGTTACTTAAACAGACATCTGACTTAAAGCTCTCTTTAAAAGCCACCTTCAATAGAAACCCAGGTCATATTGTTCCATTATCGAAACAAGAAAGAGTGTAGTGCGACGTATTGAAAGTAGGACAGTTTTCTGTCTAAAGGCTGTGTGTAATGGAAAGCTCAAGAATACTCACGAAGTTCTTAAGAGGAAGTAATATAAGCGCTCGGCAGAACGTGAAAGCTAATAAGCTGAACCTTATTTCATATCAATACTCGGCATGATACACAATTATAACCTTCTATGCTTCTGTTTCGTATGCTATCTGTGAATAAATAAGGAAGATTGAAGACGTTAAGTCTCAAAGGTTTTGTAATATATCTGAGGGACAAATAAAGAAATAAGGAATAGCTGATACTATTTTGTAAAGAAGCCACTTAGCCCCAGTTACAAATCATAAGATTAGCCTTGTGATTGATACGTACGAGGTGTGTTCAAAAATTAATGTGACTTTATATTTTTATAAATAAACATTTTATTTATTCATCACTAAATTAATGTTGTCCCCTTCAATGTAATCCCCCCTCAGATGTAATACGCTTTTTCCAATCCTCGAAGCACTTGTCATAGGCACTTTTTTATATAGCCTTGAGCTCTTCCAGCGATGCCGGTTTTGTTTCCTCAATCCTTGCAAATCTCTGTCCGTTCATAGGTGTCTTTAGTTTTGTAAACATGTACAGGAACAGGGAATAGTTATGAGCATAGTCGGGATCATCATTCACGTCATTCAAGTCTAACCTTTCTCTTTGTCAAAAACCAACTAAGTTTGATACTAGACTTGAAACTATGAACATATGTTCGACACACGTGTACCAACGCAGAAAAAAAAAACGATAAACCCACGAACATAACCCATTGAACATATCTACTTAGAATCCATATGTGGTTTCCCTTATTCTTCAGCTTGATCCTTTTTACAGCAAAATTTAAATATTTATTGTCAGACTCTCCATTGAATCTGAGCAAGAGCCTCATGTAAATGCTTACATACGAGGGCTGTTTGATGAATACCCGGATTAGAAATGACAACAATATCAATATTCAATATCATCGCCTTTCAACTCGATACGCTTTTCCCAAATTTTTTAAACCCTCCGTGTAGTACGACTTTTGTTGACCTGCAAAATACGCCTTCACAGCCTACTTCTTTCTGGCGAGCGATCTTTTAAGGTTTGGGAACAAAAAGAAATCGCAGAGATCCAAATTCGGAGAATATCGAGGATAGGGGAGCAATTGGTAGTGCAATTTGACCAATTTAGCTATATCGACTGCAGAAGTGTAAGCCGTTGCGTTATCGTGGTAAAAGGCCCAATGTGGTCGTTTTTTTTTTTTCAAATCGGCCTAATAAATCGACGTAGTATGCTCTAGTGAATGTGTTACCCTTCTTTAAATAGTCAACATGGATCACACCTCGCGCGTCCCAAAAAACGGTGGCCATCACATTTCCGGCTGAAGGCACGGTCTTCGCCTTCTTTAGAACACGTTCACCGAGGAAAACCCATTTTGTCGATTGTTCTTTGGTCTTGGGTCTTTGGTGTGTACCAATGAAACCATGTCTCATCGATGGACACGAAACGACGCAGAAACTCCTCCGAATTTTAGTTAAACAGGGTCAAGCACGTTTTTGAAGTGGTCTCACGATTGCGCTTGTTCTCCGGTATGAGCAAACGTGGCACCCATCTCATGCCCAAAATTTCTTGCAGAATATGGCTAACGCGTTGAGGTTACTGCTATCTCAGCCAACTCGCGAATTTTCACTCAGTGGTCCGCCAATACGAGATCATGGATTTGGTCAACGATTTTCTCTGTGGTAACCGGTTTTTGGCGAAAATCTGCGCACCAATGGTAAAGGGTTGCACGGGAAGGTGAATTGGTCCTAAACACACTATCGAGTACGGACTTGATTTCCTCGCAGGTTTTGCCACTCAAAAACAAGAATTGAATTACGGAGCGATACTGCTCTTGTTCCAAGGTCTCAAAAAACACGATGTTTTGAAATGGGTGTCAAAACGAAACTAAGCGTCGGATTGTCACCAAATTTTGACAGGCGGGCTAAAAGAGGTTATAGTACATAATCTTTCAATCCGGGTACTCATCAAACAGCCCTCGTTTTATAGAAGCTTCAATTTCAAATGATTGGTTATAGATTTCGTGAATTTTATAATCGAGCGCTTCCACCGCCAACATCGGGATTCCTAAATAGTTACGAATTGCGAGTTCGCTCAAGATTAACCATTTGACAACCAAAAGCCTCACTTGCACTAATGATTATTTATTTTTTTGATTTCCTTTTTGGGTCTGACATTTTGGCTGGTACGTTTGGATATTGAAGATTCTCTATCGAAAGGTAATCTTGCCAAATGTCTTCATAACAAGATTTTAGATCTTTCGATTTCCGACAAATCGGAATGACAAGATTTTTGTCTTCCGAAAAAAAAGCACTTCCATTTCGTCAGATTAGTTAGGAACTTCTTGTCTCCCCATCATGTTTCACTCAATCAAACACAAATATGTAACTTGATCATGCTTACTATAGCTAGTTCACGAATGGTGAATATTTTTTATAAATTTTATTTTTTCAGAACCCATGCACCAGGTGAATCTGCAAGAATTATAGACGTTAAGGAACAACGTTTATCTGGTTTTTTTGTTGCCTTAATGGTTGGACTCTCAGTAACTATGGCACCACTCCTTCGACTCATCCCAATGGCTGTATTGTTCGGTGTATTCTTGTACATGGGTATCGCTTCCATGAGCGGTGTCCAATTCTTTGACAGGCAAGTACCATTTAATATTTCTGATGGCTTTTAATGATTTTATGACTTTTATTTGTTCTTAAATAGAATAAGACTGTATTTCATGCCAGTGAAACATTATCCACCTACGCCATATGTAAAGCGTGTACCTACCTGGAAAATGCATATGTTCACAACCCTCCAAGTTCTCCTCTTGGCCATTCTTTGGGCGGTTAAATCTTCGAAAATTTCATTAGCTTTCCCCTTCTTTTTGATAATTATGGTGCCTTTACGTCAGAAATTAGCCGCATTCTATACACCCGAGGAAATGAAAGCGGTAATTTATGATATTTATAACAAATTATGACCTTACCTCACTCATTCTCTGTCATTTCTTCATTTCAGTTGGATGGAAGTGAAGCTAATGCTGAAGAAGACGAACCTGATTTCTATGAGGAAGCAACTATACCAGCCTAAGTCGCAACACATCAACACAAATTTAATTATTAACTTAATTTAAATATACATATATTAAAAATAAAACAAACAAAACCCTAACTAGTGTTACATCAGCTATAAGTATTACAATTGTTATTTCAAAGATACATATATGTATATTTTTTATTTAACAAAACAAAAGGATCAAAGAGTTCACTGTGCATCGTCTAATGTGTAGATAGCGTGCGAAATAAAGTTTATATTTAAAAATAAAATTTATTTATCTACAATACGAGTATGTGTATATGGGCGGGAGCAAACACATTCAATATTAGTTTACTTAAAAACTAAAAACTAAAAATATCTTTAAACTAACATCATAAATTTAAATAAATTAGAAAAATTATATTTTTTCGAAAAATTGTATATTTATTATTTTTTTCTTTTTCCTTATATCCTATATAAAAAAAGAAGAAACTAAATTATAGTGCATCTTGCGATTATAGTGATTTTTATCTCGAAATTTTTGAATTTTTATTTCCTTATTCAATTGTAGGACAAAATTTTAGATTTTAAGATGAAGATTTTAGGATACGTTTGGTATCTTGTAGTCACATTTGAACTTAGTTTTACCATTGGTGAAGCAATAATATTGGTAAAATATGACAAATCATTTTATTTTGACAACTTAAAGGAAATAAAAGTCCTTATTGAACATTGCAGTTTGTATTGCGATTATGATGTACCTATGAGATGGTACATTATATATATATATATATTTACTTTACTCATTGTTAATTAATAATAAATAAATATATAACAAAACAAAAAAAAAACAGAAAAATGCACTTGTGTTACTTAAGACAATTTAGAACAATAGAGCAATAGATACCTAAATATTGTATATATTTGATGAAAACTGTGAAACAGTGACAAATTTTACTTAACAAAAATTAATAAAAGGAAATTTACTTAGGAAAGGAATTGTGGTAAGGATTAAAGTGCTTGAGTTAAACAACTCATGACATTTTGTGAAAAGATAGACTATATTTTTCGAGTGATCTGTGTACAACACCTCTTAGAGAAATATACATTCAAAAAAATATATATATATATATATATTCTATACACATTAAGTGATGAAGAAAACATCATCTTTAACGAATAATTGTAGTTCTTAGCCTACATACGAGTATATTAAACTACAACATATGATGAAAGCATATGAAATGTAAATTTAAAAAAAAGAAAATATCAACTTTAAGTTGAAATATGTATCATATGTAGATGCGAGTACCTATGTAATTTTTTTTCTCTTCTTTTTTGCCTTTTAAGACAAATAAAATTTTAAGAAAATTAATTTTAAAATTTTATCTTAAATAAAGAAAACTTCTCTTAGATGATTTAAATGTTTTATTTAAATAATAATACTGTGTCTCAGATAGGACCGCCTTTTCAGACAGGATGGCGTCGTTTTTCTCTTCTAAGCAATTATGGAACATTCATTTGACATCAATGTCGGATTTTCAACAAAGAAAAAGTCCATTGCACTCGTTGTTCCTTTTTCATCATTGGTAAAATGACTACATGCACGTAATGGAACATAGGGCGGACAGTAATAGTGTTCTGCGGTGTCGTTATTATTCTTAAAAGAAGGTTCGCAGGATATTGTGTTACTAATGTGTAGCCCGGTATACAGTCCTTCGCGCACTGAGAGGCACCAGGAAAGTCGCTGATATACGATTTATGCTGAAAAAGTAGGGTGATTTTTTAAATTTTGGACATGTCCCAAACATATGTTCTCAGTTTCAAGTATACAGGGTGAGTTTTTTAACCTGAGACATCAAAATTACTCGAAAAATACGCGATATCGCGAAAAATGTTTCAGACAAAAATCACAAGGTTCTGAAGGGGACTTAAGATGCTGACCACGAATTTGACCTTGATACCCATTTTCAAGGTCAAACGAAGGTCACTTTTGATTTTTCAAATGATAATTTCTGATTTTCATTGCTCAGTCGTATTGCTCGTAGGCTTGTCATTTGTTTTTACATACTGCGTTTGGCATAACCCAGAAACAACGACGTGGACGTAGCAGTATTTTGTTTTCTTCGGGGTGATTAATTAGAGTGGATCCCAGGTTGAATCATTGAATTCTTCAGATTTCAACGTTTATTTCCCGAGACTATTTCAAAAAATGCTCGAAAATGAGACCATTCACCTCAATACACTTGTCTATCCGCGCTCTAAATGAACCAACAGAACTGGAAAGTATTTCTGGCGTAATCTTCCGGCAAGCTTCAGTTATTCGTCTTTTCATGTCCTCACGTGTTGTTGGCTTTTTTCTGTAAACCTCACTTTTTAAGCAGCCTCACAAGAAGAAATCAAATGACGTAAGATCAGGTGATCTAGCAGGCCATTGCCTCGGACCCCCTCGTCCGATCCATCGTTGATGGTAAACATTGTTTAATACGCCTACTTGGGAATATTGGGCTGGACAACCATCATGTTAAAACCACATTGTTTGTCGCAACTCCAATGGCAGTTCTTCTAGTAATACTGGAAGATGGTCCCGCAAGAAGTTTGAATACTTTTCGCCATTTCAGTTGCCTGCAATAAAATATGGACCTGTTAATTTATTCCCAATAATTCCCGCCCAAACATTAACATTCCAAGGGTGCTGGCGTTCAACTTGTCGCAACCAAAAAGGGTTTTCGGTAGCCCAGTAATGCATATTATGTCGATTGACCGTACCGTGATTGGCGAAAGTCGACTCATCAGAGAATAACACCTCGGCGAAGTAAAGGGTGTCCCGTTCAATGTGCCCATTGAAAAAAGGAAACCCGGATGCGAAAGTCCTCACTAGAAAGTTCTTAATGCATTGAAACATGATTAGGATGGTATTTATGCCGATGTAATATCTTACAGACAGTCGTTTGAGAAAATCCTGATTCACGACTTATTTGGCGAGTGCTAATGTGAGGATCGTGTGCAACTGCCATTTCATTATCCTCAACAGCCACCCTATCTGACCGATTCCTTTTCTTTGGTCGCACACTTCCTTCACCAGTGAATTGTTGGATGACCCGATAAAAGGAAGCGCGCGATCGTTTCTGCTCTGGGAAACGTTGGGCGTAAAGAGCAACAGCACCATCGATGTTCCTTCCATCTTCTCCATAAATCAGTATCATTTCAATTTTTTCTTGAATTGAAATAGCCTGCATTATTAATCTGGAAAACGTTACTAATAATAATCAGTTCCTCAAAACAAATATCGAACTCCTAAATGAAGTACAGTTCCGTTCAAGTAGAAAAAAGGGGCAGAGTGCACATCATACACTCTCAGATAAGTTTAGGACAATTTGTCTCTATGTGAAATTTTCTTGAGTTTTAACTTCACTCGAGGCAATAATGACTTCCTCAAAACAAATCTCGACCTTCTAACACCCTAACAACGTTTGAAATCGATTAATGATTTAGGCGTGCCAGTGCAGTGGTATCTAGCACTGAATGAATAAGACCTTTGAGAGAAAGTCTTGTACCCCATTGAGAAATACGACTGAGCAATGAAAATCAGAAATTATCATTTGAAAAATCAAAAGTGACCTTCAGAACCTTGCGACTTTTGTCTGAAACATTTTTCGCGATATCGCGTATTTTTCGAGTAATTTGGATGTCTCAAGTTAAAAAGCTCACCCTGTATTGCATATTTAGTTTGTTTTTGACAGATAAGTGCTCGGCAATAAGATGTCAATAACAAACCACGCTCTGTTCGCACATCAACAAAAGTTGATAAGATGTTGAAGTTGTGAAGAAAATTGTTTAAGAAAATCGTCGAATTACCATAAGAGAAGTTGCTGAGGATATTAGCATATAGGTTGGCTCGTGTTATACAATTTTTTCGGATATTTTGGACATGAGTCGTGATCAGCGAAGATTGTTCCGAAACTTCTGTGGCAACACTTGCAGAAAAAAAAAAAAATTAATTTACTCATGCTGAATAGAAAGAGGCTGCCGGTTAGGTAGGGATAAAGAATAAGAAAATAAATCATTCGATGCTGAACTGTAAACCGAGAAAGTGGTGTGCGTAATTATTTCTCTTTTCTTTTGCTTTTTAAATAGATTTAATTCCGAACGAGTGTATTTAGATTTTTGTTCATGCTTACAATCTCAGAATTGGGATAGTTTACCCTTTTACGCATATTTTCGCGACAAGATAACTTAATACATGGGCTGAAAAGTCAGTGCCGTTTCTAAGAGAGGGCACCACTTGCATTCATTCCATACCATTTTCAGTTAGTATCAACCTTCAAAGATACGTGTTGTGAGTGAAGCAACTTTTGTTATTGTTAAAAAAATGGATTCAAAGCAATTTCGTGTGTTGATTTATCATTGCTTTTTGATGGGAAAAAGTGTAGCCGATGCAAAGAAATGGCTTGATAAGTGTTACCCGGACTCTGCACCAGCCGTACGAACCATTCGCAAGTGGATTGAAAAATATAAATGTGGTCATACAGCACCGAAGATGATTCACGCAGCGGACGTCCAAAAGAGGCTGTTTCAGATGAAAACATCAAAAAAGTCCACAAAATGACCGTAAAGTGAAGTTGATCGAGATAGCTGAGGCTCTGAAGATATCAAAAGAGCGTGTTGGATATATCATATCGGAATATTTGGACTTGCGAAAGCTCTGTTCAAAGTGGGTGCCGCGTTTGCTCACAGTCGACCAAAAACAACAACGTGTTGATGATTCAGAGGAGTGTTTAAAGCTATTCAACCGCAATAAAGCCGAATTTTTGTGCCAGTATGTGACAATGGATGAAATTTGGCTCTATCACTTCACACCAGAGTCAAGTCGACAGTCAGCTGTCAGGTTATGGCACCCGTATTTTGGGATGCACATAGAATAATTTTCATCGACTATCTCCAAAAGGGGCAGGCTATTAACAGCGACTATTACATTGCGTTGTTGGAGCGTTTGGAGGACGAAATCGCAGAAAAACGGCCGCATTTGAAGAAAAAGAAAATGCTGTTTCATCAAGACAATGCACCGTGTCACAAGTCGTTGAAAACGATGGCAAAATTGAATGAATTCGGCTACGAATTGCTTCCCACCGTATTCTCCAGATTTGACCCCCAGCGACTACTTCCTGTTCGCAGACCTCAAAAGAATGCTCGCGGGAAAGGGATATAAGACCGATGAAGAAGTAATCGCCGAAACAGAGGCCTATTTTGAGGCTAAACCGAAATCGTACTACAAAACTGGTATCGAAAGATTGGAAAATCGTTTCAATCAATGTATCGCCCTCGAAGGCAACTATATTGAATTTTGCAAAAACTTTGTTTTACTATAAAAGGGCACTGACTTTTCAGCCCATGTGTTATGCGTGAAAAAAAAGGAACAGTATATAAACAGTCCTGACGAGCGTTCCTAAAACGGACAATTAAACGAACGAGTGTTTCCCTAAAGACACACTTATATACCTAACTAGCGTCGCTTGAAAATATATATTCCTTCGCGAATATATATATAATTTTATTTTATGAATAAAAACATCTATGAGTTGAAACGACAAATGACCGAATTGTTTGGCAGACGAGAGGACAAACTGGCAGTTCGAAGACGATTCGAGGCAAGAACTTGGAAGGCGAACGAGAGTTTTGTCGAATACTACAACGACAAAATTATACTAACCCATGGTCTCGACTTGAACAAAGAAGAATTGGTGGAATATATTATAGAGGGCATCCCAGATGAACACATTAGACTTCAGGCTCTAATTTATTGCTATACTAGTCGCACACAGTTATTACGTGCCCTTGAAAAGGTGAAGCAAAAGAGGAACACACAAATCCAAAGTACATCGGGGCAGAGGCGGACAGGTGAGAGAAGCACATCAAATACGAGGACCAGGTGCTACAATTGTAATTCCCTGGGACACATGGCTAATGTTTGCCGAAAGCCGAAACGGGAACCAGGGGCATGAGCCCCAACTCATTCAAGAGCCACTACCACTGAAGCCGCCGTTCAACTCACTACGATAAATTTTCTGATATGAACGATGACAGTCGTTACGTAGTATCTCGTTTGAAAGACCACCGCATTTATGAAAATGTTCGGTTCTACCTTGCCTACTTGCACGATAAACCCAACTCCGTTTGCATTGATGACATAACCAAAACCAACATTATGGTTTCGATTCAACGAGAAGGTCTTCCTATTAAACCAGTGGAATTGATGCTAATTTTCGTTCGCTACCATGAGAGTTTCGACATCTCTCCTGATGAAGTTCATAATGATCTTTCTACGCTGTCTTCGCATGTCAGCTCTAAACGTCTCTCCCACTTGCAAAGAACTCGTTCAAATTTTAAAAATTATTATAGTTCCTAACAAACTAAATCCTATATCCTCCAGTCCACAATGCCTGTCCATTTACCAAAATATAAGAGGTTTGCGCTCTAAAATCTCCGTCGTATATCTGAATTCCCAAAAGTTACCCTATGACCTAATTGTTCTCACTGAAACAAATCTAATTCCGGACATTAAAAACCTTGAGCTGCTTCCTCCAAATTTTAACGTTTTTCGAAAAGATGGATTTGAAAGAGCTGATAATCCCTATGGCCGAGGTGTTCTACTAGCAATCTGGAACTCTTTTCACGCAACTCCTGTTCATATTCCACACACTGACAACTTTGTGTTAGTATGTGTCAACATTACGCTCCCCAAACGCTGTCTTTACGTACTTTGTTGTGACATTCACCCATCCCAACCAATTGAGTCTTATCGACCTATAGTTCACGCAGTAGATTTTTTAACTGAAAATGCACAACTCGAAGATTGTATTATTCTAGTAGGGGATTTCAATCTACCTCACCTTAAATAGGAGCCTTCCGACAATTCGTCTCATTTCGTCTCTTAATTTGTCGTCTGAAATAGAAGTATTGATGGTGGACTGCCTAACCAACTCTATTCCACTCAGATTAGTGGAATACCTAACACAATGAACAGACAACTCGACCTTATCTTCCAATCCGATTCAGATAACTGTGTCGTTTATAGGAGTGATCATCTTCTTTCTACCCTAGACCGCCTTCATCCCCCCTTGTCAATTATATACTCATATGAAAATGGCAACACAAGTGTCGATTCGGAAAATTCATTTTCATTTAACTTCCGAAGAACCGACTTTAACAAACTTAAAAACCTCATGATAATATTAACTTTGATTTTATTGCTGAGACAACTAACATTGGTCTTGCCCTATCAACGTTCTATTTGTTAATTTACTCCTGCCTTGCCCAATCGGTTCCATATACCTTCCGAAAGGACTGCATGTCAGCTCCTCCCTGGTACAACAAGGAGTTGCGCTCTCTCCGTAATTAAAGAAACAAGTTGTGGCATAAATTCTTAAGAACTAGATCTGATTCCGACTACAGTAATTATCGATTGGTATACAATCGTTTTTCTGAACTTTATGAGTCTCTTTAGCTTAGTCTCGGACCCGAAAAGTTTCTACCAGTTTATTAATACCAAAAGAAAGTCAGATGGCTAAACATCTACTCTCAAATTTCTTAGGGAATCTTCTGCCGACCCCAAAACCATTCCAAATATCTTTGCCTGTCATTTTAATAAATCATTTTCTAAGAAAACAGCTGAACCCGATCCTAGTTACTTTAACTACATGAGAAATTATCCTGAGACATCATCCATCTCGCTAAATATAACAACATCTTTGGTACCTGAAAACACTACAAAACTTAAAAATGATTTTTCGTCCGGTCCTGAAGGCCTTCCAGCTATTGTAATAAAAGAGTGTGTTAACCATCTCGGTCCTCCCCTAGCTGCCCTATTTAAGTTGTCTGTCTCAACAGGTAATTTCCCTTTCCTATGGAAGGAATTTTACATCATCCTTATTCATAAAAAAGGAAGTAAGGGCGAAGTCGATAATTATAGGCCCATAGCTAAACTCTCTTACCTACCCAAACTTTTTGAAAGCATAGTCCATTAACAATTGCTTCCGTACTGTAGGCCAACTATCTGTACAAATCAGCACGGATTCATGAAACGTATATCAACCACCATTTCTCACCAACTTATCATTTTTAAACTAAAAAAAATTGGCTTTTCCCCTCACTTTGTGGCATGGACCAAATCCTATTTAGAAGACCGAGAATACGGGGTAATCTTCAGATCTTCAATATACGACCCCATTAAAGCAACATCTGGTGTCCCTCAGGGTAGTCACCTTGGACCAATCATCTTTATCCTAACTGTTAACGATATAAATCTCATTTTAACGAATTGTAATCTTTCTATTTTCGCTGATGACATGAGAATTTCCCAAGTCATTTCATTGCCTTCTGACTCTCATTGCCTGCAAGATGACTTAAATAAGTTTTCAGAGCTTAATATCAGCAAATGCCAAGCGATAACCTATTCCCGCAAACGTCTACCCCCCCTTCCAAGAAACTACTTCATCTGCGATGTGCCTATTCCTTCCACTACCCAAGTACGAGATCTAGGAATAATTTACGACAGAGAATTGAATTTCGACGCACATATTGACAGCATTATAAATAAAGCTAACTCTGCACTTCGTTTTATCAAATTTTCCAACCCACACGTTACAAAGTCCCTGTACATTACTTTTGTAAGGCCTCTCCTTGAATATTGCAGCCAAGTTTGGTCACCCTATAAACTAATCCACATACAAAGAGTAGAAGCAGTCCAACGCAGGTTTATACGTTTCGCACTTCGTGGTCTACCTTGGGCCGATCCATATGGATTACCACCCTATGAAAATGGGCTAAAGCTAATTAGCATGCAAACCCTAAAAAAACGTCGTGAGATCGCTTATGTACTTTTTATCCACCAGTTATTGACTAGAAATATCGACTGCTCGTGAATAAAGCAAAATATTGCATTCACTCTCAATCCCCGTAATCTAAGATCTGTCCTTCTCTTCCTGATCCGAACTCACCGCACCAACTACGGTCACTTTGAACCCATATCTAGAATGTTGCGTATAACGAACAACTACGCCAAAGTCTTTGACCTAAATAGCAGCAAACACGAAATAAAAAAAAGCACTGCTCAATATGCCACTCCCTTAACAACTCCCTCGTCCACCATTTCTCCTCGTCTGATTAGGTTAAGAATATCTTTATCTTAGCTTTAAGTTTTTACTTGTTTAAAAGAGTCATCAATCCCCTTTTAAATGCCATGGTATTAGAAGACTCGTTGGATTTCTGACCAGACACTACCACCTTCACAAAATAGGTCATATTCAGGAAAGTGAATTCTGTCTTTATGTGGAAGACAACAAACTGCGAAACACATTTTATGTGAAAGCATGATTCTAAGTGCCTCATGGATGCCACGTCCTCAGAGAAATTTGAATCCCTGGCGAAATTATCAAAATCTCTACCAGAGATTGCCTCCGCAATTGGCGGATTATATCTGTTAAAAAAAAAATCTGTTTTATTGTATATACCTAAGCAATTTTTTTTTTAAATATTAAAAATTGGCACCGCTTTATGCAACAAGTGCACTTGAATCAAAATTGCCTTAATATTTTAGGCTGGCAGCACCGTCCGCAAATGACTGAAACTAAACAGAAAGCTTTTGAATGAGCTTTCTTATTCACGACAAACTCTCTCATGGGAGTTTTTCTTTCCAGCAAACAGTCACACATTCAGTATTTGTGTTGGCTTAAAGAGTGGATGATACTTGAATGCCGGTTGCTTTTCATATCATCACTGATGTGGAATTTGATAGGCCTATTGCACTGATTTTTACAGACCAATATAGCAGTTTATTGACCGTGGCGGTTTTACTGATCTCAGTTTTAGGGTTTTGGTCTCTAAGGATTTTCGTCACCTGTTTCATTTTTAAAGTTAAAAGTTAAGTGTAAACGTTTCGCCTGTAAACGAGAGCAACCAGAATGTATTCCACCAAACAAATAAAATATTGAAGAAGGAAATACCAAAAAAAGATTTCCGAGCTACGAGTACAAACAAAAAACAAATACTGTTAATAGCAGCCATAGATCCAGGAGAAGCTGTCAAAAATGACAACATCTGTGTCAAGGTAGAGACAATAGGATGTATCGTGGTTGTGTGCAAAGCAAATGTTTTTATTGGCCCGGCTCACAAACTGGAAAATCTGGTACTTTTCCATAATTCTTACCTTCAAAATGATATTCAGAACTAGCGATTCGAGAACCCAGTTCAGAGAACCTGAGTTCAATAGCAAAAGTAAAGCGAACCAGAGGGAGCTACATCTTCATTTCAAAAAGAAGAGCTCAATGCAATCTTCAAATCATTGAGAGTTGCTGCCGTCCTTTCGCGGTTCTGATGAAAGTCGAGAATTTCAAAATGGGAATACTCAACTCCTTAACCGCTTTCAAACAATCTCTGCCGAGACAAGAAACGCTAGTTCCATTGTCTAAAAGGTCAATCATCTCTTTATCGTGGGTTTTGATATTTGCATAGGGCATAGAGTCTGAGTTGATATTGATAGTGGTGTTTGAATTTTATCCTTTTCAAAAAACGGAAGCGGTTTTTTAGAAATTTACTTCTAACTGAGAATGACTTGAGTTCATCTTGGCAGGTAAGTAGGTAGGTAAGAGTGGCTGGTGGAAAGGACCAACCCACTTAGGCTCTGATCTCTGATCCTCTTACTCATCCAAGCAATTTAAGCTTATGATGAAGCGCAAAAGACTGTTAACTTCTATATTCTTTAGATCGCTAAAGTAATTGTAGAAGAATTACAGAAGGTGGAGGATTGTCTTCTCTTCTTCCTCGTAAAGGCATCAAGCTTTCTTGCATGCTTGTCTATAAAGCAGTGTCCAGTGATGACATCTATGATGGCGTTGCGATATTTCCTGCCCAAAAGGATCAAACTCTTAAACGATTCAGATCCAGTTTTGGCCAGATCTGTTTGGTCGCTAGACATGTTGGTTCAACAGTCCACCTCTCCTTTTATTTGCATCCAGCATTAATATTGATTTGCACGTAGCGATTGGTATACCTATGCTATCCTTTTCCGATAGAATAGGAAGGGTGGTACCAATTTTGGCAAGTTTGTCGACCCTGTAATATATCTGTGGCTTGGCACCCAACACTGCTTTGCCATCTCCGTAAGAGATGATCGGCATTCAAGAGCGGTTTTAGAATTTAATGAGACTGAGTCCAGGGACTTGATAGCGGCCTCACTTTCCGGAAAGATGCGGATATCCTTTGTAGATATCACGTTTTTCAGCCAGGACAGAGCTTCTTTAATCGCTAAAATTGATACAGTGGTTTGGAAGACGTAAACCATCTTTCTCCCAGAAGGAAATAGAAGGGAAGCTTACATAAAAGTCCTTGTCAAACTAAAGTTCAGGTATGTTGTAATCGATGTTCTCTGTGACGATTTCTAATATTACAAAGTTATACGCTTGGTCTCGCTCTGCTCTGCTCATTTCTCTCGAACACTTCTTTTCCTATAACAAGTTCTTAGTGCTCTCTCTTCTCACTTCTCTTTGACAAACTGCGAACAGACTACATACACTTGCGGTCATAAAAACCGCGCCACCATACTAATGAAGGGTATTCCCTATAGCGGAGTTCGGCCTCGTATTCAGTGCAAAAAAAAAATCAGTTTGAATTGAGTTGTGACGGTGACAAGTAAAAAAAAAGTGAAATGTCTGGTAAATATCATCAACTGACTCGGGACGAAAAAGTTCAAATATTGACTTTAGTCGAAGAAGGGCTTGGCTATCGTGAGATTGCGGTTAAAATAGGATGCTGTCATTCAACTATCGTACGACTGATGAAGAAAAAAGAAAATTTGGATCCACTGGAAAGGAAAAAAAGGCTCGGGACGAAAATGTAAAACAACCCAGAAGACGGACAATGTATTAAAACGAATTATCATGAAAGATCGCTTTAAAAAAGCTGTCCCTATAAGAGCAGAGCTGAGTGAATTTCGTCAAGTTGATCTAAGCGCCGAAAACATACGCCGACGGCTACGGAAGATAGGTTGATATGGAAGACGACCAGCGAAAAAACCTCTCCTAACCACAAAAATGAAAAAAGCTCGCTTGACGTGGGCAAAAAAGACGAGTGCATAGTCAAAACAGTGAAGTTTCCTCAAAGCCAGATGGCTTTTTTACGTTTTGGGCCCTTTGCACTTTGTTAATGGAACTATGAATGCTCAAAAGTGTGGAGAAGTAGTAAGGGAGTTTTTGGTAACAGCAATTGAACAGTATCATTCGTATACTGACAAGTGCACTTTTCAAGATGATTCTGCACCTTGCCACCGCTCCAAATCCGTAAGTAAAGTGTTTTAAATCAACATCTAGATGTCTAATTTATAAATAATAAACAGACAAGTAACTAGAGTCTTTCAATAATTTTCAGCCCAAGACAACGTTTGATGACCTCGGAATTACCAGACTAGAGTGGCCAGCTAATTTGCCCGATTTAAACCCAACCGAGCACTTGTAATGAAACGTAAGGTGGCTGAACATAAACCAGAGAGTAAAAAAAAGCTAACATAAATGAAGTTTTGGAACATGTATGGAATACTGAAATTTCGAGGGATATTACTGAACTTCTAGTAAACTCGATGCCTTTTAGAATAAAAGCGGTTATAACTGCCAAGGGAGGAGCAACTCGGTATTGATAGTTTTTTGGTAAAAGTGGCATATCTTAACATCTATAAAAAATGTATCATTTGATTTTATTAACCAATGACCGTATTAAAATATTTTAAAAAAATAAGAAAATTAACTCGTTTTTCTTTCTTTGTTAATATCTTTTTTCAAACATTCAATAAACAGATGGAAATTAGATAGAAATACTTATAAACTACTGCGGAGTACTCAACTAAAATTTCATTTCATTATAAAAAATTTAATCGTAGTTATTACCAATTTTTCAAAGTGTATTTCGCAATTAGATACAAAGATTTTTCTTTTATTTGGATGTAGCTACTGCAAAGTAATGCGCCTAGAGCTATGCAGTGTTACTCAAATTCAAAAACAAAATTACTTATGTACAGTCGAGTCTCGATAATCCATTAATCGTAATTTTGTTGACCGTCACTTATTTGCCGCGAAATGAAAATTTCGAAGTCACACTGCACGAAGTGCCGGGCGTTCTAGTATTAAGAACATTAGCGTGGCCAAATAAATTATTTGTCCACTGTGTAATCGCTTTTAAGGCGACTTGCCTGCTGAAAATGTCTAGCGGTGTCAGAATGTCTAAACTCTGCTCAGTTTGCTGCAGTGTAAACTCACTCCGTAGGTGAGTATCTTGAATGTTAGGTTTCTAGTTTAGTTTCCTGTCAGAAATGAGTCCCAAATATTTTGCTGGATTGAAAAATACTAAACAGGTGGTACCGTTTTTGAAGGAGGGTCTAAAATTGGAATTTTATACTTCAAAATCAGTTTTATGCGGACTTACCCCCAATCCACAAAGATCTGCCCAACGAGTATATTTATTAATATTTAGCTGAAGGAGTTCTTTGATAGTATTAAGATTGTAACCTGAGACGGCTATAGCAACGTCATCCAGATAGGCAATCAACCTGCTACCTACCGCTTCGAAGTATATCCGCAGTTCAATAACCATTAAATTCCAGAAAAGGGGAGAAAGGATACCACTTTGGGACGTACCTTGACCTGACACATCTTTTAGCAGAAGTCTCACCCAGTTTGGAGTTGATTATCCTGTTATTTAGCAGAAGACTGATCAACTTTCCAAGACAGTTGTCTACCTGCAAATGGAATAGCGCAGTTGTGATTGCGGATGTGTCGACGTTGTTAAAGGCGCCCTCTATGTCTAGAAAAGCAACCATTGCTTTCTTTTATAGCTCGAATATGGATATCTATCAGTCGTTCTACAGTTGGGACAACATGAGAGCATTTTTCGGCTTTGGGAATGAAAACAACATGTCTGTCTGTCTCTCCATGACAGTGAAATGTGGATCAGTTCTACACAGCTCCCTATGATTTTTTTTTGGCGTAGCCAGGATAATATATGAAGACCTTTGTAGCTCGACAGGTTTTATACCGCACCAGCAGACTTGTATGGTTTGAAGCTATGCAACGCCCAAATCAGTTTATCTCTTGTAATTAGACTATGAATTTTGGTCACGGTTACAGTAGTCTTGTTTAGGTTACTACTGGCCGCGAATAGCGAGCTACCTAAAAATGAGTGTCCTGTACCAGGTTGAGTGATTCATCAGTTGAAGTTATTAACGAGCCACCGGTTGTTTTTTTTTTAGCCGCGATGACTAAGGGGTTTCTGTGATTTTGTCACAGAATGATCTTTAGGATTGATTGATTGATTGAGAGCCAGGGTAAATTCCTCGACTTTCATGTCAAGCTCGTTGGTGTCACGCGGAGTTGGCTGGAGAGAGCATCACTCAGGCTGAATTGGATGTATTTGTGGTCTAAAAATAAGTGTTCAGACGATAATATCCAATTTGTTAGAATTTTAATGATGTTTTCGGAGACAATAGTTATACCTAGCACTTTCTATCGGTTTCTTGTTGCAAACAATGAGGTTAGTACTTCTAATATAATCAAAAAGTGACTCACCTCTATTTTTGATGTCGGTACTGCACTATACTCTGTAATGAGCGTTAGCGGCGCACCCGATGACGAGGCCAATTTTTTGCCGTCTAGCTTCCAGTATAGAGAGGAGCATATACAGGTGTCCCAAGTTCCATGTCCATGGTTCCTGGATTAGAATGATGTCTTCTTCGTTTTTGGAAAGACGCAGAATAAGTGCGGCCGAAGCCTTTTTTGAGTGATTGAGATTAATCGATAGAAACCGTATCATTGCTACAATTTACCAGAGTAGCCTCCACCACGGTGTTGTTTAAGTCCTCTGATTCTGAAAATGAGTCCAAGAGCTCATCTTCTTCCTCTGATCGTGTAGGATATCTTTTTATTTCGTCATCAGTTTCCATTTCCGGCAGAGTATCAGAAGAGGAGGTCGACGACTTAGTAGTCGCCTCGGATAAATTGGAGTCGTCGCTATCCATTTCTGGAAAGGATATTGACGCTCCAAGATCTAAGGTTGTATTTGGAGTTTCAGTTAAAAGAGGAGGAGGTTGCTTATAAGCATCCAGTTAATCCTTTTTTTTGACCCTTAGGTGAATTACTTCGAAACCTAACCGAGGGTTAAAGGATTTCTTATTGATCACAATCAACGCGCATCTAAAAAATAAAGGCCCCTTTCCAGTCATTAGTCGGAAGGGTCGGGTTGCTGAGCCTGATGATCTCTAAAATACTTTCTGGAAAGGAGGGTTCGGCTGGAATCCAGATATGTGTTCTAGGTCTGCTAGGGATATACTCCCTAGGCACGACTTCGAGTTTAGCACCTGGCCAAATCTCTTCTTATCCATCTATGGCTTTGGTAAAAGATCGACCAGCGACCCTTGTGATGGGAGGTTATCCGGGGTTATCCCGCATGATGACTGAGAAGTTGCCCGAAAGCTTCAACTTGACCAACTGCCATCGTTTAGTTGTTGCTGCTGCCAGGGGTGGGGGAAGTGATAGGACCATGGCTTGTCAATCCCTAAAAATTTAGTTTTAAGTTTGTTCCGTTTTCCTTTAGAGGATGATGCACCAGGGCCTGCTAAAGTTTTACCTCCGCTCGGTGAAGTCACTGCTCTACTGCCCGGTATTAAAGGAGTACCGGCTTTGTTCTTTGTTGTTGTCTTTTTTTTTGAGATTTTATCCATTAGAGATCCCACGAGTAGCGGAGAAAGGATGGCCCATCTATACAGAGATCCGCTGTATACAGATAAAGTTAGCTTATCTGGAAGTCATCAGATATTCGGATGCTCCGTTTGCGTTAAGCCCTCGGCCAGGTTGATCATAGACACTAGTTTCACGATTCGTCTGGATTACTTCTCGAAATTCATTGACCTTACTCAGCCTCTATAGCTCGAGAAGTTCGATGTTCAGGTAGAGGTGAGTTCATCTAAGTGGAATAACTTTTCATGGAGTTGGTTATACTGTTTCAATCGCTCTTCGTGTAGTAAATTGCGAAATTTGTGTCCATTTGATTGATATGTTATTTTGTTTGTGCTTGAACATTGTTAGTTTTAGATACAAGTGTATTTTCATAAGTCTTAGTGTTATACCATTATTGGTCCTGGTAAGTTTGTGTTGAACAAGACTTCCCGGATCTCATCTTGTTCGAGTTTGTGATTTTTAACGGAGAATTGCAGTGAGCGCAACTTATGACTGTGACTCCGTCTGCACCATACCTGTAACAGAAAAGTCTGAAAAGAGGAGAGGGACAATCTGTGAACAGATGGCTTTGTGCTTGCAATTATAGCACTTTGAAATCTTCTGTGAAAAGTGCTCAGTCAGTGTTTGATATTGCCGAAACATGGTTTTCATCACCATCGAGCTTACTAAAATCACCTAATCCTTCGTGCTCATGGATCGTATGATAGGGTATCGGTAAGGTAAGGGAAGGTAAGGTGAATCGGGAATTCAACGTTCGTTCCGTTCTTTTACGGTCATCCCATACATTTTCATGGGATATATACCATACTTAAGTTGCATTAGATTTGAACTTATGCTAGTTCCGAGTATTTGAATTAGATCTTGATTTCTAATCGGCTATTGCCATTGGCCTCTTAGCTGCAGGATTTAATTGAATAGCTCTTCAAAACTTTCCTGAGGTAATTTTTCCTGTCCATGAGCTGTTTAATGATTTCGAAATCATTTTTATGAATCATCTCGAGGTTTGCCTCAAAGAAATTGCCAAAACCAATCCTCAATTTCTCCTGCAAATAAATTATGAAAATTCATCAATACTTCCTCCCAGGAACAATCATAATTTAACTTTAACACGTCGACTCAAAATACAAAGTCGAGTTTCAGAACCCATCGGTCCAGTCGGAATGTCTGTCTTTCGCTTGACCTTGGGTGGCTCAACCTGTCATTATAAAACATTCTATTAAACCCCAAACTATCTTGTGATTCTAAGTTTTGAAAGTCACCAATCAATTGGTAAGCCGGTGAATAGTTATTTAGAGATTGTTTATTTTGAGCGTTTGAAGGTGTGATCAATTGTAAGTTCATAGAAGGCTGGATTGCTTTCTCTACAATTACGATTAAGTGTTATCAAAGCACACAAAATACACTGGTCAAAAACTCACCAAATGTGTTGGTAATTTCTTTATGGCGTTGCATATACACACATCATGCATGAGTCTTCAATGATTCATTTTTTAGTAAATGTTGTGGTCAATTTAAATTGTTTTGAAAAAAAAAAAGAAGAAAATATGAGTGACACGGACGATTGTTGAATTGCTATGGGACTAGCGCTACCGTTGAAGAAGGAAAGTAAAAAGATTCGAAAGAAACGGGTGTGGATGAACGAATGGGTGGGACAAACTGAAATTAGGTTCACCGCAAGGATGAAGAGTCATATAATCAACTTATTCAAATGATAAAACCAAAAATTATAAAGAAAAGATACATAATTACGAGTGCTATACCAGTCAATCAAAGTCTCTTAACAACTCTTTGTTTTTTGGCTACAGACAATACGTTTGCGGGCTTAAAATTCTTCAATGCTATATCTGAATATTCTATTAGTCATATTGTCAACGAAACATGTGAAGCAATTATTGAGTCCCTAAATAATCAAATTAAAATAAATAAAAAAATATTTTTCAATCTATAGGGTTTACCAATAGGGACTTGACAACTTTGAATTTAATTTGTGAACGCACTCTTTCAATAATCATCAAACTGTCACTGCAACGTCTGCAAATTATAAAAATTTTCTACAGATATTCGGAGATTTTCGTTCGTAATTCTCGCCCTAGTAGACAGGCAATAAAAAGTTTAGTGCAACTATGTAATGAGTCAACATATTGGTTGTATGATGTTGCCGTGTCAGTGAGACATCAGGTTGGTCGAAGTGTCGAAAATATCGTTGCCGTTCAGACGTCCGTAGCAAACGATCCAAATCAGTCAATTCCACGGCGTTCTCAAGAATTGGGCATCGCTCAGAAAACATTATGGCGTATTTTGCGTAAGGATCTTGGTTTACACCCATACAAGATCAAGCTCACTCACGTTCTCTTATTGTGTTCTGGAGAAGATGCGCCAGGATGATAAATTTCATCGCAAAATCATCTTCAGTGACGAAGCTCATTTTTGGCTTAATGGGTTCGTCAATAAGCAAAATATGCATTATTGGGCGGGTGAAAACCCACATGTGCTTCATGAATCACCACTTCATCCACAAAAAATAACTGTTTGATGCGGTTTGCATGCCGGCGGCGTTATTGGGCCGTATTTTTTCGTCGGTGATAACGATCGTCACGTTACTGTGAATGGTCAGCGTTATCGCGCCATGATCACCTGTTATTTTTGGCCCGAATTGGCAGATATGGACTTGGAAGACATGTGGTTTTAACAGGATGGTGCCACAAGCCACACAGCACTCGCTACAATCGATTTATTGAAGAGTAAGTATGGTGAGCGTGTTATCTCAAGACATGGGCCAGTCGATTGGCCGCCTCGTTCGTGCGATTTAACGCCGCTTGACTATTTTCTGTGGGGCTATGTTAAGTCATTGGTTTATGAGAACACGCCGACGACGTTGGAAGAGCTCAGAGCCAACATTGAATGCGAAATAGCGGCCGTTTTTGTGTTTTGATTGTACTTCAAGCCAATAATAAAGTTTTTGAAATATCTCAAATGGTTTGCGTTTTATTTAAAAAAAAAAATTTGTCAAGTCGTTATTAGAAAACCCCATATATCTTCGTACATATTTAGTAGCGCGATAGTGTAGCTACGTTTTGCACGAAAACCTGACAGAAATTTCGTGACAAGATTTTTCCTATTTAGATGCGATTTAGTTTGATTAGTTATTATTGCTTCGAAGACTTAACTTAAAAAAGGAAGGATTGCTATAGGCCAATAATCACTCCTGTTTGGTTTTGGCGATGAAAGAATTTTGGCAACATTTCGCTTATTAGAAAATACGGACGTTGTAATTATAGTAATAAAAATATGTATTATATGAGGGAGCAAAGCAGGAACAAGAGTTTGTATAAAAGTCGGGTATACATCATCCGAGCAAACAGCTTTTGATTTGATTTTTAAAATTGTTTGCCCTACATACGAGTATATGTAATCAATTCTAAGGAAGCTCTGGGAAATAAAAGTGTTGTGATTGATTTGAAGAAACTTCTTATTTAGTTCATTGAGGTCGGTGTTATTGGAGAGTTGTTGTGAACAACATAATTTCCTCGCAATCAGCAGTATACACTAGACATCAAAGGTGTCATATTACCATCTTTGTGGTGGTCACCACAGTTTATGTTAGTTTATGCTTTGCATTTTTGTTAAATTTGTATATACGAGTAAATACCATAGTCTAGAGATAAAGTAATTGTTTGTATTCGTTGATAAACCATACATAGTGCAAGGTGTTTGTTCATTGTGAGACCCCCCCACCAAAGGAAAGGCTCATATCTCATAAAATACACTTTCTTTTGCATTAGAAAAATGGACCTTTTCCGGATTTTAGCCCGATTTCGCGAATTTTTCTCCAGAATCTAGAACTCGAGTCACATGGGTTGTATATACCATGGTATCGTAGAAAACGTCTTTTTGCTTGAACGTATTATCTTAGAAGAGTTCTGCATTTCGTACGCGGGCGCATTCTTTATAATCTGCTGAGCATTTTTATCTCCTCCATCTAACATTTAGTAAAGGAGATTGTCCAGTTTTATAAGGCTGAAAGCTTCGGAAGAAAACTACGGAATGATGGTCCTATTAGTTTTCCTACGGTGCTACCAGTCCAAGTTTCTGCTATTGCAAAACACAGCCTCTAAATTGATTTTAGAAAAATTTCAAGACCTTTGAGCGTGATCTTTCACACACGTAGGAAAAGCTTTAATTGTTAGGATGTAAAAGAGCTGGGAAAGAAATTTAGTCATAGTGTAATACAGCATGGAATCAGAGTTAAACTAAAGTCTACAAACCATATATTTTAGAAGAGAACGATACCAGAGTTCCAAATCCTGTCGAGGGTGATATTCGTTTTAATGAGATTTTTGGGACTCAGGGAGGAAGAAAAGAGAAGTACCATTGTATGCGTACATTGGTTTTAAATGTTTGCAAGTTATAAAGAATAGGAAATAGCAGAAATAGTATTTTTATGGGGCACTGGGGTCGGAAATAGCGATAAAACTGAGTGAGCGACGGGACATTACATCGCGTCGGTGTTCAAGGTGTTCTATGAGTTCTATCAAGCCGGTTTGAATCCTATTTATAAAGTGCAGAGATGTTTTAGAAGCATCTGAACAGATGTGAGCATTGAACTCCAATGAATGCCTTATATATTGAGGATAGATGAGAGGGGAAGAAAAATGTCTTACAAAGGTTGAGAAAACCTAGACATTTCGTAGCATTTTGGCGACATCGAATATGTGGTCATACCAACGTAAGCTGTTACTGACACACATACTGAAAATGGAGAGTTTTTCGGTTTATATAATGTTCATGGATAATGGCTGTGACAGCATTGTATTTTGGAAGCATTAAATTCCATTCTGTTAATACTATAGTTCTTCAATTAGTTATCTTGTTAATACCAGAATTTAATGAGCTTAATATACTATACGTTACCATTCCCGTTCAACAGCCTAAGAGCAGGAACGTGAGCCTGGGAACGAATATGAAAAGCAGAGATAATTTTCATCAGCAAAGGAATATATTGGATTAGAAGTAGCAGACAAGACATCATTGATGAAAATTAAAAAGAGTGTCGGAGACAAAATGGAGCCCTGGGGCACACCAGGATTTATTTCTTTGAATATCAGACGTGAAACCATCCAAGACAACTTGAATTGAACGTTCCGAATAATTATTTCTAATCCATTGAAGGAGAGAGTCATAGATCCCAAAAGCACGCAAAAGAGTCTGATTCCGAACTCTGTTAGTGCTACTATCTTGCTACTGCCAGATTGATGTACGCTTTGGTTCCACTTTTCGGTAAGACATGTTATCAAATCATCAGTGGACCTGCTGCTTCGAAAACCATACTGCCGGTCGTTCAAAAGTTTTCGCGTTTCGAGATATTTATTGAGATTTATCAGCGTTTCTATGACCTTGGAAAGAAGGGACGTCAGTGCAATGTGTATATAGGAGGAGAGAGAAGAATATTCGCCTTTTTTAGGACGGGCTAAAAAGGGACCTAAAGAGAAGCATTGATAAAGATCACCCCTTCAAAAAAAAAAAAAAAAAAGGCGAGACATACTATCTGGACCTGCGGATTTGTGTATTTTGAGATCTTTAAGTTCGCACACGAGTGCGAAAGTGGATTCGTCCCATTGAAAATTCAACTCACTCAAGTGTAGGCGGGGACAAGGCATAATCTGAAAATGTTGAACTGGCTGCAAAATGTGCAGCAAGCCGATTGACTCTGTCCAAAGAGCTGAAAGCTGAAATGTAATTGTAAATGAACGTTGGAATGAATGATGAGGCAGGATTTCCAATATTTTTGACGAACGACCAAAATTTTTTTTACTTTGTGAGATTGTAGTATTTTTTGCCTCATCACGCTAAAGAAATGCGTTTCAGTCATTCCAGGCTCGTTTGAACTTTTGTTCGGTTTTCCTGTCGGGTTGGTCTTGTAAGACCGAAAAAACATTTCTAACCCTGACAGCCTCTTCACAGTTCGAATAGAAATGCCTTCTATTTTGGTTTGATACTCTTCATATGATGAGGGATAATGGTTGTGCATGGGTTCATTCGAAAGTCCTTGAAAGTACTTATCCACTGATACCAATATGTTATTTTCGAAAAAATGGCTCATAGATCCGTGTAATTCTCAACCGAC
This sequence comes from Volucella inanis, assembly GCA_907269105.1. NCBI lineage: Eukaryota > Metazoa > Arthropoda > Insecta > Diptera > Syrphidae > Volucella > Volucella inanis. Next base: position 93,835,824 of record OU026154.1, read on the forward strand.
GACTCCATACCATACGAGTAGTTCCATTCACAATAGAGTAACTAACTAACAAACGTAACTAGTTTTTCAGAAATTCATTTGGTAATTCACAATTACATAATTCATACATATGTAATACAACTCCTGTGTTTCGAATGCATCTGTATACCTGGACATTGTAGGTGTTTTCGAAGGCAATTTCTTGATCTCTGAGGGATTTTTTAATCTCGGTGGTTTGTACATAAAGAGCATGCGTTGTCGACTTTCCTGTGCTATTTTATATTGCCTTCATAAAAAATTTCCTTTCACCTCTTCCAGTCTTCTCTGGTTAATCTATTGATGTTTCTCTGGAGAGAATTTACGGGAGAAATGGATGTGGTTGTGGAATTTGAGAAATGGATTTCGGCTAAGAGGTATAGCATCTGTAGAGCGCTTTCCTTTCGAGAAGTGGATACAAGCGCTGCTTCGAGTGTCAGAGAAATCTTGTCAGAACTTTTTCCTTGATCCTAATTTATCGGTTATACTTAGTGAGTGTTTCAAAGTACGTAGTCCATTCTCCATAGTGTTTCGCTCTGTTAAAAAGCTTCCTAGTGGAAGTTCTTAATTTCGTGAGCTTGCTATTCCACAATGGAGTAGATCTGTTGCCTACAGTAGACTGGCTGAGGTCTTAGACTTAGGCTGCTGCCTGGTAGAGCTCTTGAGCCTTATCAGCTCCATGTGTATTCCTCATATTTGCATCGAGTAGCCTTTGCTGAGAGCTAAACTGGCTTCAGATTCTTTATTCTGGACTGCTTTTGCTCCGTGAAGTGAATTTGAGAACTTTCTAGTTGGTAAAGTTATCTGCTTTTAGAAGGAGGACAACACAGGCAAATAACTTGGGAGCCTTGCGTCCTTAAGTTATATGAAAATTTGCGTTTTTCCATGGTTTTATTCTGTCTATCGCATGAGAAAGTTTTTGGTTAATTTGTTATAGCAGGTTATCGACGACCACCCGTCTCTCGCTGAGGTAGCTGAAAATCTTAGGATGAGGATGATTTGATGGATTTGCGCATCTTTTCCAGTGGGCTCTTCCTCACCAGCGTGTTCGCTACTACGCAGTTTCCACCCCATCGTACCTTTTATGCATGATTCTTTTTATTTTGACTGCGCTGTTGACCGCATCTGAGTTTGATTTGGGAGCTTGCCCCAAGGTGCTTAGCACCTCCTTTAAGCGTACTTGCAGCAAATGTGTTTTAACGTAACTCTGTGTGTGGTTTATGTTTCTTTGTCCTTTCTGCCGTTGAAGAGCTATCCATTGACGTGGAACTCGTCCGCACCGTCAGAGTTCCATGCAGGTGTAAGGCTGGTTACTATGAGAGGTAGCCCGGTATCTCATAGAGATATTATGTTCACGATACACATTTCTTTTTAGTTTCCTGTACCAATTAGTTCTCGGTACATGTTCCAAAACAGATTGACTTGGGAAGCGGGGATTAAGAACCTCTTCCACTCTTCGTGGTCTTCCCCTATCCATCACTTAGGGGTGCGCCTGGTTGCCTAAGACGTATTTTATCCTGGTTGACAGATAAGTAGTAAAGTGTTCTCTTATGTACACTAAGAGAGCCCAGTCCTGCGAGCCTTTGAGATAAAAGTTCTTTGGGTAATTTTCCGTCCCGTTTGCATTACTAGAGAATGGAGGAGATGTTTTTTTTTACAGATCTGTACGGGTTTCATATCGACGCTTACCTCATCAGAAAAGCTCGGTTAACACGGCTTAACTAGCTAGATCACCTTGAGTGCAAATCATTTGACTCCAATCCAGAGGACGACCTCATCTTAGGTGTCGCACACAAGTAGCAAGGCTTCTCAGCCAAATTCACCAATCCATCTTGCACTCTAGGGTCATCTAAATAATTAAGTCAGTGATGGTATCCGATCCGATTTCAGTAAAATAAAACATAGAACACATAGGAGACATGAATAAACTAAAAAGTTTTTAAGACTCTTAAGCTTGCTTTTAGATTGCTCAACTGAGGTTACCTATTTCGGTAGCTGTTCTAACACTTTCTAGTAAAAGAGAGCTCCAATACACAGGAGTATCCTGCATTTCTGTGACAATTATTTGAACAGTCACATCTCTATGTGCAGTAAGTTTACGACAAACATTCGACTTGATGTCTTTCATATGTAAAAGAGCAAATGCACGCTATCTTTTCGTAACAGCATGCTAAAGGAGGTTACTTATCCAGAGTTTCGGCAAGGAGTATTAAAAGAGTTCTACGTACGAGTATATATAACAAATCTAGTTTGCATATACAGTCTCTCCCATTACGAATTCTTCCATTATCCATATGTTTTATCAATATCTTCACTCCTTCCATAAAACGTCTGCTATTCGACATTGAAAAAATAAATAAATTAGTCGTTCTTCTCCCCCATATTGAAGGCACATTGTCACAAGTATAGCGTTTCATTAAAATAATGCATCCGCTAATTACATTCTAGCGTTTGGTCTGATTCTTTCAACTTAAATCATTCTATTGCTTAAGCTAAGTGGAAACTTCAACAATAACACTTTGATGTTCTTCGACGCTAAGCCATTTACCCAGTCATCCGTCTATAACATAACGAGTATGGTATCGGTATACAAGCTTTCAAGAAGAGCGTGCTAAAAAAGAAAGATTTAAGTCTGCAATTGCGTGCCAACTTCGAGTCGATATACGTTTTCATTTGCTCACTCCAGATGGAAATATTGCGCTTTATTTGTATATATATGGGTTTTTAACAATATCACAGCCATCCCCGCTTCCCCAAAATAGGTCAACCGACATAAAAACTACAATAACTCTTGAGAAAAACAATCAAATGAATTTGTATGGTAAATAAATGGCGACAACCTGGTACCACTGGTCATCAAAAGAGTCCCTATATGCGGAAAGGGTGCGAAGTCGCTTTCTTGATCCTTGGTTAATGGACTTAACAGACCTCATGATGTTTGTAATTATGAATGGTTGTATTGGAAAATAATATATACCACTAATCATAATCGTACTTTGTACGACTATGTTTGCCCTCCACCATTAGGTCAGCACCCAACATAGAAGGGCGGCAATTAAGGTCGTATTTGTTTTCGGGCCAAATGTGAAAATAATCTCAGATTTCATTTTTATTTAGCTGTAAACCGCATTGATTTGTTCGACAGTTTGGTCTATTTAAAAGGCTAACATATCTGCTAACCTTTTGTAGATAATAAACACTTAACGATTAGTACTTGATGACCCTTGATATTTGTATTCAAGGCCCTAACCTTAAGTAGGTGTCATTTCTGGTAATGGTTGCGGTAGTGGGATAAATGACAGACAGGGCTGGATCTAACTATGTATTATCTTTACGAACGTACAAGTTACATGTACATAATAGCAACAGACGTATTTCATCATTTATTCAGCAACAACCAGCAATATCCAATAGGACTGTTATATCTAGATACAGTGTAGACCATAAGTCATGGTCAAGTCATGCATCAAGTTTCACAAATTGATAAATAGAATACAGTCAAAGGATTACAATCGAATCACACTTCGAAATTTAAAACGACAAAATGGCAGTGCAAAAGCCTTGGTATTCTTACAATTGTTAAGGTTACACTGTACGAAAAGATAGCGGTAATTTTCTGGTTTAACTTAATTTTACCATAATAGAAGAGGCAATGAATAGAACTGTCAGTTTGGTGTATAAATTGCATCTATTCTTACGAAACAGTGGAATAAATTACACAAAAATTATAGTAGAACTACACGATGAACAGGAAGTAATTAACGGTAGAAGAAAGGGAGATAATTATAAAATGTCACAAACAAGGAAAATCATATCTTAAAATTGCTAAAATAGTGGAAAAAACTAAATCAACGATTCAAAAGGTAATATACCGCTATCAGACAGAAAATAGTATAGAGAATATGACGTAGTGTGGACGTCAACGTAACCTTACAGAGAGAGATGACCGGAAAATTGCAGCTACCATTCAAAAAGATCCATTTCAAAGTGCTCCAAAAGTAGATGCTCAGAACAAGATGTGGATTATATAAAATCAATTGGCAATCCATTCCGTTGCAATAAGTGTGGAGTGTTAAGACGCCGTTCTCTCCATTTGCTTACAGCGATAGTACCCATGCAAGACAACAACACTGCACATGCACCAACTACAGCTAAAATTGTAAAAAATCAAACAAAAAGCAACAAGCATCAACCAATGGACACCTCCTCACTTTCGTCTAATCACATCGGCGATATTGAATGGGAATATACTTTTCAGATGATCTATCTGAATTTCACAAGTGTAGAGAAAACCAATCAACAGTTTCTGCAACTACCTAATGAGCTACGATGACAGAATGAATCTGGAATGCAAACATACCAGGTGTACCAGTATAAAGTGATCGTTTTTTTGTGAAAATAATACATGGGCTGTTATTTTCTCCGTGCCGTTTCTAAGGGAGGGCACCACTTAAATTAAATCCATACCATTTTCAGTTAGTACTAACCTTCAAAAGATATGTGTATAAATTTGACAGCTGTCGGACGATTAGTTTTCGAGATATAGAGTTGTGAGTGAAGCAACTTTTGTTATTGTGAAAAAAAAGATTCAAAGCAATTTCGTGTGTTGATTTATCATTGCTTTTTGATGGGAAAAAGTGTAGCCGATGCAAAGAAATGGCTTGATAAGTGTTACCTGGACTCTGCACCAGCCGAACGAACCATTCGCAAGTGGATTGAAAAATGTAAAAGTGGTCATACAAGCACCGAAGATGATGCACGCAGTGGACGTCCAAAAGAGTCTGTTTCAGATGAAAACATCAAAAAAGTCCACAAAATGATTACGAATGACCGTAAAGTGAAGTTGATCGAGGTAGCTGAGGCCCTGAAGATATCAAAAGAGCGTGTTGGATATATCATACACGAATATTTGGACATGCTAAAGCTCTGTTCAATGTGGGTGCCGCATTTGCCCACAGTCGACCAAAAACAACAACGTGTTGATAATTCAGAGGAGTGTTTAAAGCTGTTCAACCGCAATAAAGCCGAATTTTTGCGTTGGTATGTGACAATGGATGAAACTTGGCTCCATCACTTCACACCAGAGTCAAGTCGGCAGTCAGCTGAGTGGCGAGCAGGCGACGAGCCTCGTCCAAAACGACCAAAAACTTAACAGTCGGCTGGCAAGGTTATGGAATAATTTTCATCGACTATCTCCAAAAGTGGCTATTGAAGGACGAAATCGCAGAAAAATGGCCGCATTTGCGGAAAAATAAAGTGCTGTTTCATCAAGACAATGCACCGTGTCACAAGTCGATGAAAACGATGGCAAAATTGAATGAATTCGGCTACGAATTGCTTCCCCACCCACCGTATTCTTCTGATTTGGCCCCCAGCGACTATTTCCTGTTCGCAGTCCTCAAAAGAATGCTCGGCGGAAAGAGATTATTCAAAGTATTGGCCATTGCTAGCTACATATTTTTCCCATTTTTCAGGCAATTTATGGACTCCACGTCAATAAAACTGTTCGCCTTTTGAAGCAAACCAAAAAGTCACCCAATTTTTGACTTCCTCGTAGGATTCGAGGAACATGCTGCTCAGCTAATGCATTTCCTATCGATGAAACCAAAAGGTAGTCGGAAAGAGCCAAGTCTGGTGAATACGGCGGGTGGATTAGTAGCTAACAGCCAAGTACTTTGGTTGTTGTTTTCCTTTGTGTGCAGGTGCATTCTGGCCCATTCTGGTAGTTTTTCGATCAATGCATGGTTCAAGTTGATCATTTGTTATCGGTAGCGATCTGTATTAATGGTTTCACAAGCTTTTAGGAGCTCGTAGTACACCACATCTTTCTGGTCCCACCAGACACACAGCATTGTCTTCTTGCCGAATCGATTTGGTTTTGCAGTTGAAGTTGATGGTTGTCCCGTATTAATCCATGATTTTTTCCGTTTAGGTTTCTGAAAATAAATCCATTTTTCATCGCCAGCAATAATTCGACGAATAACTGATTTTTTATCATGTCTTTGAAGCAAAATTTCCAAAGTGGTTTTTCGGTTTTCCATCTGTCTTTCATTCAATTCATGTGGCACCCATTTTATAGACTTTTAGATCTTTCTCATAGCTTTTAAAGGGTCAGAAATTGTTTCTGTCATTTGTTTCTAACTTAAAGTGTCATCTTCATCCAATATTGTTTGCAATTCAGCGTCTTCAAACTTTTTTGGTGGTCTTCCACGTTCTTCATTTCCCACATCAAAATCTGTATCTCTGAACCGTTGAAACCATCTCTTGCATGTTGCTTCTGAAAGACCATGATCACCATATACCTCGACAAACATTCGATGCGACTCAACAACACTTTTTTTCAAATGATAACAAAAAAATAGTGCTTTCCGCAAGTCATCGTTTTCTGGTACAAAATTCGATGAAAAAATATGATGTTGTTTGCTCAATGACTTGATGTATACTAAATATGTTTGACAGGTGTCATAGCAATATTATAGAAAATGCACTTGAAAAGAAACAAGTTTGTTCTACAATATTTTAAGACGTTGAACAAGCTTTTGACAAGGTTTGGCAAAAGGGCTTAAAATATAAACTGCATCTAGTTTAGGGACCTAGCTAGATAATACTACGAGATACTTAAGTCCTATATAGCAGATAGATTTTTAAAAGTTCGGTATGGCCCAGCGTATTCCGAACTTAAAGAAATACAAGCAGAGATATATAGTAGGTACCGAATGCGAGTGATACGATGATTGCCACATTCGCCAACGACACTACTCTTCTATCAACTGATTGATAAGTGGCGAAAGCAACAGAAAATCTACAAAATTCAGTTGATGGGATATGGCGAGTTGAATTTAATGATAATATTAATAATATCAATTTCACAAATAGGAAAATAACGAATGTTTATTTATAAATATGAATCTGGATGCAAAACTGAGGTGGAAGGAACATGTAAAAAAGAAGGTAGAAGAGCTTAATATCATACATGGAAAACTTTATTGGTAGTTGGGACATAATTGAAATATGTCCACTGAAAATGAAATTTTATTATATAACACATGGGCTGATAAGGCAGTGCCATTTTATAGTAAAACACCAAATTTTTGAAAAATTCAATTCGAATTCATTCACTTTTGCCATCGTTTTCATCGACTTGTGACACGTTCCATTGCCTTGATGAAACAGCACTTTCTTTTTCTTCAAATGCGGTCGTTTTTCCGAAATTTCGTCCTTCAAACGCTCCAACAACGCATTGTAATAGTCGCTGTTGATAATCTGCCCCTTTTGGAGATAGTCGATGAAAATTATTCCATGTGTATCCCAAAATACGGATGCCATAACCTTGCCAGCCGACTGTTATGGAATTTTTAGGGATCGGAATTATTTTTGCTACTTTTCATTGGCACTCCTATTGCATTTGGCTTTTTTAGAATGGTTAGTCATAAAACAGTCAACATGTAGACTTATGTCGCATTTGACTGATCTTTCAGGACACAATTTATGACAGAGTCCACATCTCGTTCTTTTATTTTGTGGTTGTTTGAAAACATAGTGGACTTTCCCATCGAATCTGGCATCTATTGATAGTGACAATGGTCTGCTCGGGCCTGGTTTACTTCTTGCCGCCAATACTTGTCCTGAGAGATGAAATATTTTTGTATGAAAGATCAACACCTCCCATATTTTGGTTGTATTGATGAATCAGAAGTGGTTGAGACATAACTATTTTCCTTTTTTCTTTTTGTAAGGTGTAAGGTGGATGTTCCAATTGCATTCGAGCTGACGGATACTATACTATTGTCATGCCACTTACAAATTAAAATTTCATTGCAGACACGATAGTCAAAGAAACCTCATCAACACTATGATTTTCATTGTGTGGTCAATATTCCAGAAATTTGTCAGCTAATTTATTCATAAGTGGACGCGCCTTAACAAGCTTATCGGACTTATCCAACTGAAGATTATCTGCGCAGTGAAGATTTGAAAATATGGACGAACATCTACCACAAGATAATGCACTGACTATTAGTTCATTTCTTGTACCAGGTATATTTTCCCAATCAGTTAAGCGGCAATCTCGGTCGAAACTGGAGCTTTTTCTTTTGCGCAAGACATTTCTTATTGACTTTCTATCTAAAACGCTGCAAAAATTCCTAAACGTGTTAGATCATCCAAAACCGTGGACAATCGTTTGCCCACGTTTGTGGGGCGAAAAGTAACTTTCTTGGGAATGAAAAAAAAAATTTTTTAAATGTTTTTTTTATTTTATTCAATATAGTCCCCTTTTAGTTTGATACACTTATTCTAGCGATTTTCCAACTTCTTGATCCCGTCCGGAAAGTAATTTTCCGGAAGGTCTGCAAAATACTCCTCCGTGGCGTTGATGATTTCCTCGGGTGAGCTGATTTATTTTTGATTAGTCATCTTTTGAGGTTTGGGAAGAGGAAATAGTCCGAGGGAGACAAACCGGGCGAATACGGTTGATGCGACAGCAATTGGAACCGTAAGTTATTGATTTAAGCCGTGGTTGCGATGCTCTTGTGCGCCGGTGCATTCTCTTGCAAAAACAATTTTTTTTTCTCTTCATGTGAGGCCGTTTTGCAGCTATTCCGGCCTTCAATCGCTCCAATAATGCACAGTAATACTCGCTGTTGATGACTTTTCCTTTTTTGAGGTAGTCCACGAAGAGTATGCCATGACAATCCCAGAAAACCGACGCCATGACTTCCGACCCATCGAGCCTCCCTCGGCCGCTTTGGAGCACTCGTGCCGGCTTCAGTGCATTGCCGGTCACTCATTCTGTTCTCTAGTATTCAACAGTTACCAATCTACGACAAAAGTCCGCAGGATTCTGTATCAGTAAGTCTAAACACTCTTTCGAAGTGCTCTCGCGTTCGTGTTTTTGGTCAGGAGTGCGTAAGCGCGGCACCCAGCAGCAGGATAACTTTTTCATATGCAGAATATTGCTCAAAATATGGCGTGTGCGCTCAATACTAATCTTTGTGGTACCTGCTAGTTCGCGCACCTTCACTTTCCGGTCAGCCAACACCATTTCATGTATTTTTTTGACATTGTCCTCTGTAACCGCATCGGAGGGCCTGCCGCTGCGGACTTGATTGGTAGTGGAGTTGCGGCCATCACGAAACTCTCGAAACCAATATTTGACGGTGTAATCTGACGGAGCATTAGCCCCATAATATTTATCCAACTTTTCATTTGTTTCCTTCGTCGTTTTGCCTTTCAAAAAATAATGTTTTATGAGAGAACGAAAATCGTTTTTGTCCATACTCAACATGATGTCAAACACGTCAACAACAATAAGCTGTCAAAACAAAACTAATGACAGTATCGCATTGAAATTTGTCAGGTCTGTTAAATATAAACGGACTTCCAGGCATCATAACCCTTTTTGCAGTAGCAGCGCATTCTGGCAGTAAAGGAGGTTACTTTTCACTCCACCTAGTTCTACTTGCTGATGATGATTTGAGCGATTGTTCTAAAAGTGAAGAAATGGATAATTTGGAAGAGGACGATGTTGAAAGCGGTACACAAGACGATCCATCCAATATAGAGGTGGAGAAATAATTACCCAGCTCTCTTTCCAGTTCACCACGTACATATATTAAGCTTAACGCAAGGAAATATCCATTGTATATATATGGTCTACAGCTAAAATTCAAACTTCAGGCAGAACGACAGCTATAAATATTGTGCGTATTGCAAGAGACCCTACTAGACTTTGCAGGGGCTTTATTGACCCATTTTTGCTGTTTAAAAAATTTGTGACAAATGAAATATTGGAAGAGACTGTAAAGTGGACAAACTTTGAGATATCTGTAAAAAAAAAAAACAAAACTACGAAACAATATCAGCAACATAACTTGAAACCAATAAACAAGAAGTCAAAGCATTTATGGGTGCTCTGATTTTATCTGCAAGCCCAAAGGACAACCATCTAAATTGGGATGAACTATTTGTTACAAAGTGGTCGGGAATAAGTTATATAGCTTGTATGAGCAAGGATAAAATGTTAAGATTACATCGACAGAATATGGGAATATGGGACCTGCTAATGGCTCAGTGTCGAACTAATTATGAGCCTGGGACTAATGTCACCGTTGACGAACTGCTTTTAGCATTCAGGGGTAGGTGTAAGTTTAAAATGCATATACCTAAAAAACCAGCAAAATATGGAATAAAATTGGAAATGATGTGCGACAGTGGCACCAAGTACATGATCAATGCTGATACTGTGATACTGGCGGCTTACCTTTGGTTGAGTATTTTGTAAAAGAACTTACTCGAAGTATATATGGATCAAACAGAAACATCACCACGAGAACAGCGCCGTGTTAACATGGTCCGACTTCGTGCATCACAAACGCAAGAATAAAGACAGGCGGCAAATGAAATTGCTCAGTTAATAATGAAAAATCGTCGAGCAAATCAAACAACTCAGCAAAGTAAAAATCGAAATCAATGCGCAGGAAGAAGTGCTTCAAGTGTTGATTTGAATCGAGTAGCGTTTCGTTACGACTGCACAATTGAATACAGCTCTCATCCTTCCGTTCAAATTGGCCCAATGGAGGTTGCGTGCAACCATTGCGGTGGATTGAAGTTCGTTGGAGAAACGCCTGGATTGTGCTGTCTCAGTGCAAGGTTAAATCACTACCAGAGATATTGCATTCTTTGCTTCATGGTGAAACACCAGAATCACGTCTTTTGTTGTGAGATGAGGTTGCAGTTGTGATTGTTGACTAAAATCTGGAATCACGCGATATTGTGGTCACACGTTGGGACTCTGGACAATTGCAACGAATATCCGAAACACATCGTTCATACGATGCATTGTAATACCCACTGATGTTTTGACAAGAAGACGATGGATATTATATCAACATCAAGATGATAAATCCATAGACTGGTGAGTATCGATATCTTAATAATTTTAATTTCAATATGACACTAATGTCACTAACATCATTTTAGGTGAGGAAACCACCAAGAAGATTAACGCAATTAATTTGTTCGCATTAATTCGCTTTATTTACGAAATTAGACTGATGAAACCATCACTGGCAACGATGGTTATCCACTGCATCGGCGTCGATCATCTGATGATGGCTGTAGAACAATCATAGCCAAAGTGAAAGGAAATAATTTCGTGATCGACAAATCTTAGGTTGTTCCGTATTCGTCACTTCTTTCCAAAACATTCAAAATGGAGTATTGCAATTCAGTGAAGTCCATCAAGTACATCTGCAAATATGTCACGTAAAGCTGTGACATGGGGGCTTTTGGTCTTCAAGTTCCTGATCAAGTTGGTCGATACGTAAGCTGCAATGAGGCGATTTGGTGTATATTCTCATTTCCCATTCGCGAACGCTATCCGACTGTTTCACATTTGGCAGTGCATCTGGAGAACGGTCAACGAGTTTATTTCACTGCAGCAAATGCCGCTCAACGTGCTCAAAACCCAGCAGCGACAACTTTGACCAGTTTCTTCTCGATTTACCAAAGTGATCCGTTTGCACGTACGTTACTTTACTCAGAGATGCGGCGTTATTACACTTGAAATGCTTCATCGAAGAAATTTCAACGTCGAAAGCAAGACAATGTAGTTCCTGGTGGATGACCTACTCAAACTCTTGGCCGTTTTTAGTTCATCAAAAGAATGATGAATGCTTTTACTTGCGACTATTGCTGGTGAATGTCCGTGGGCCGACATCATTTGAATCACTTCAAACTGTCAATGGTGTAGTGTTGCCAACATTTCGTGCTGCATGTCAGGAGCTCAATTTGCTTGAAAACGATACGGATTGGGACATGACAATTGCTGAAGCAACTGTTTCCGCATCCCCAAGTCAGATACGCACATTATTTGCGATCATTATTTCCACATGTTTTCCATCGAATCCACGTGAATTGTAGGACAAGTAAAAGGATGACATGTCAGAAGACATTTTGCATCGAGTTCGTGTTCATTCAGAGAATCCCCATCTTGACATGAATGAAGATATGCATAACCAGGCTTTGGTTTTGATAGAAGACATGTGGTACCTTATGTGCGGCAATTTGTAAGTTAGGTTAGAATTGCCATCGCCAGATCTTGGAATAAACGACTACAATTGCAGCGTGAACGTGATTACAATACAAATACATTAAGCCTTTGTAACCCCCAACAAAAAAAAGTGTACGATACGGTGATGAACGCAATTCATAATGGAAATGTTGGAATGTTTTTTCTTGATGCGCCTAATGGCACTGCCATTGATTTTGGCTACAGCTTGTGCAAGATTAGAAATTGCTATAGCAGTTTCTTCTTCTGGAATAGCGGCTACAGTGATGGAAGGTTGAAATTGCCATAAACCTTCAAGCGGTTGAAGAACCAACATGTAACGTAAGGTTTTGGTAGCAAGCAAAATCAAAGAGACGAATGCACGATATCGCATAAACTTGCGTTAGAAGTTCTGAATCGGACTATGAAAGATTCCTGTCGATGCATCAAATGCGTTGATTTCATTTCCGCCGAATTTTTGCAATTTTGTCTCACCGAAAGAGAAGCTCATCAACAAAGTGTTTTCGAACATCAGTGCTAACCACAAAAACTACGATTAGTTGAGTAAAAGAACAATTTTAGCGGCAAAGAACAAGGATATGGATCACTTAAACTGCACAATTCAAAATCAAATCGTTAGTTCTCTGCATTCCTTTAAATCTATCGACTGTGTAACAAACGAAGATGAAGTCACCAACTATCCAACTGTGACAATATATAAATCAGAAGGCGAATCATTGAGTGTTTGTGGCCTTAATCTGGAAAATGAATGTTTCCACACGGTCAAATGTATGTCGCATGTTTTCGTGTCGGAAAACCATCCACTTTGATCGTTTTAACACCTGAGTGCTTTAATGAGAAGAAATAAAATTCAAAATCGACCCGACCGCAACCTATCCAGCAAATATTACAACACAAAGCATCAATTTCAATGGACAATTAAACACAACTCTTTGAGTTGAATCAATAAATCAATTTTTCATCATCCCGTTACAATGCGATGAAAGAAACTATTCCTTTTTTACCGTTAGAGCAGTTGTTCACAGACGAAAAAACGACGCTAACGTCCCTTGGCTTCAAATCATTAGCAACCCAAGTTCCTTATTTTTGAATCAATTTCAACGCACGCAATCGCTTGAAAATGGCTTGGAGGGTAACTCTTATTGCTGACTTAAGATTTTCTTGCGTTTAGAACAGATCCTCATCGAGCAATGCCTAAAATTCAGCGTCTTCGAAGGATTGTGGCCTCCTTCACGCGGACGGTAGTCAAAATCGAAATCGTCATCTTTCAACCACCGGAACCAATCACAGCGCCTTGTTTCACTTAGCGCAGCGCGGCACAAAATCAGACATTTTCACACAACCAAAAGTATATGACGTCAAAACAAGATCACTTATGTGTCAAAACAGTTTGTTTACAATATGTCTAGGCTTGGTTCATCACATTTTGGATATGCTAAAATTGACCAGCATCTACTGCTGGAGCCATCTATTGACAGTTGCGTACCTAATACATATAAAATAGTAGAAGAAGCAGCGACAATAGAATCCAATAATAACAGCAACAGGAAAGCAAAATTTCATATTTTACTTATCTTCTATGTTACCTTCCTGATGAATTTCTAAAGCTAGCCACCACCGACCAGAAGACAAAAATAGCGAAAATGCAATTACCTAACAGAGGAGGACTGGCATGCTCCGAAATAATTCCAATTCCAAAAAAAAATGTTTTAAATTTACACGTAATCCACGTCAATCAATACTATGTACGGACACATTAAGTATTTAATAAGCCCTTTGTTAATGGAGTCTATTTTCTAAAGGAATAATTCATTAAGTTTTCATGAAATGTCATATAATATGTAAAATTACTTACTCTCGTGGTCCTTGCAGCTCTCCATTCAAAAGTTCTGCAGAAAATGGCCTGGAAAGTGGAAATAACCCTTATAAAACGAATTCAATGAATGACAGTTCTTTTAACGAAATTATTGAATTTGTACAACGGTTAAATCGGAAACATCCCAGCCGCCGTGAATCGACCCACGCGATTCACTCACTTCCCTTTTACGTATGTCGAGAATAGCAAATTTGGATGCCGGCTTTTTCAAAAATCTCGATATAGTTTTAACTTCAGCTGATCGAACCTTTCCATCGGTTGCTGACTATGTTCTTATGACTATGCCACGCTTCCATCCTCTGCTCACGTTTTCGTCACAAATCAGAACGCGGTCCCTAACCCGTAGAGACTCAATCCTTTTATGCTACTTATTATTTAGTGTGAGTGTTGGAAGATATTTCCGAACCCATCGTCTCCAAAAAAAGAACTGTTTTAACTGCTGAAGTATGTACCACTAATTGGGTATCACATACTTTCTATTGTGAACTATTGTTAACGATCTACATTTGTGAATGAACAATATAAAATGTCAAAACTTGAAAAAAATCATGCTTTCTTTTTCTTTTTGGGGGTTAGCTTTTAAAAGCGACAACGTGGTTCTCTTATTCCATTCGAGGTCGGAAATTTATCAGTGGCGACGAGGATATTTAAAGATTAAGAAAAATCTTAGCGATGGCCGAAACTACGCAGCAAATCATACAGACACTTACAACTGCAATCCAGAATTTACAATCGGTTTCCAGACCTCCAAATTTACACTTCGATCATTACAACGAAAATGAGGAACCTTTCCCAAATTACATCAAACGATTACAGACCCTACAAATAAGTGATAAGTTTTAATAAATTGTATCGCTGCTAAATACTATATGCCTTTGTCAAACTTAAAAGCTCCAGATGAACCGGACATAAAGTCCTACGACGACTTAATCAAGCTTTTGAAAGATCACCTCAGTCCAAAGCCGAACGAAAACATAAATTTCTACGGAGACTACAGCACGAAGGAGAATCGGTGGCCAACTATTTATCAGAGTTGAAAATGTTGAGCGTATACTGCAACTTCTCGTGCGAGGCGTGTAAAAAGTTAACTCTTAGCACACATTTACGATCACAATTTATTCGGCGGCTGAGGGATTCGGATATCAAAGAGAGGCTGCTACGAGAAACCAGCATGACTCTTGATAAAACAATCGAAAATGCACTTGCAATGGAAGCATCAAAAAGTATATACAAACGGGCCAATACAAAATTCACGGACAAAGAGAACTACAACAAATTCCAGCAGCCCTAAAGTTACAAACGTTTCGTCGAAAAGTAATAAAATTGTTTGTTATAGATGTGGAATGCATAACCACAAGGCCAATAAATGTCGAGCAACCAACTTGTACTGCAAGAAGTGTCATAAGAGTGGCCATGTGTCTTGGGTGTGTATAAAAGCAAAAGCATCCCACAATCAAACAAATACACTACAGACATCGCCTGCTAATTACAATTTGTCGGTTTCACGTCTAAATATTGCAAACGTGCAAAATTCCATCAAAGTACACCAAAATGTCGATACCCAAGGGGATACTTTTGGGTATATAATTTATTGGGTGCGGTTTTTTTTTTTTTCAAAATTTGAACGTTTATTTAAGAAAAACATGTACAATAGTATTATTCAAAGTATTGCTTATTTGAAGCTATGACTTTTTCCCATTTTTCTGGCAATTTGTGGATCCCATCCCAAAAAAACTGCGCCGGCTTTGCAACCAAGAATGAATCAAGCCAATTTTTGATATTCTGCTCTGATGTGAACCGTATTTCAGTGAGGGCGTTCTGCATCGACCGGAACAAATGGTAGTTAGAAGTGGCAAGGTCTGGGCTATAAGGCGGGTGGGGTAAGACTTCCCATCCAATGTTTTCCAAATAGCTCTTAACCAGAATAGCAACGTGAGGCCGAGCGTTGTCATGATAAAAAATTATTGCCTCGTGTCTGGTCGCATATTCAGGGAGTTTTTCGGCTACTGCTCTCTTCAAACGGATTAATTGTGTTCAGTAGCGTTGTCCATTTATGGTTTCACCCAGTTTTAGCAGCTCATAATACAGCACACTCATCTGATCCCACCAAATACAGAGCATTACCTTCGCGCCATGGATATTCGGCTTTGCCGTTGATTTGGCTGGTTTTTCGGGTTTCACATATGATTTTTTGCGCTTGGGGTCATCGTAATGGATCCATGTTTCATCACCAGTAACAATCCGATGCAAAAATGACTTCCTTTTGTGGCGTTCCAGCAGCATTTCGGACATGCAAAACCGCCTTTCGATTTCTTTCGGTTTGAGTTCATGTGGAACCCAATTTCCTTGCTTTTGAATATAACCAGCTGCTTTTAAACGTTTTGAAATGGCTGCCTGAGTGACACCCAAGGATTCTGCGAGCTCATCTTGTGTTTGGCAACAATCTTCATAGAGTAATGCTTTCAGTTCTTCATCTTCAAACTTTTTTGGCTGCCCAGGACGTTCATCGTCATCCAAGCCAAAATCACTACTTTTGGCACGTTCGTTCGGCTAGCGCATGTTCACCATAAGCTTTCACCAAAATACGATAACTTTCGGCAGCAGTTTTCTTCATATTAAAGTAATGAAGAAGAACTCCCCGCAAAAACACTTTTCCTGGCACAAAGTTCGACATATTTGAGTGAAAAAAAAATATTGCTGTTTGCGCTTCAAATGAATGACATATACTGAAATGACGTACAATGACAGTAGCTTTCCAACGCATGTTCCAATGGAATAATACAAGTTACGGCATCTCTTAGCAAACCGCACGAATTAAGTTATAGAACCAATACATAACCTTAAAAATTAACAACAAGAAATTTACAATGGAATTTGATACGGAGGCGGCCATATCTGTGATGAACTACAACACTTTCTTTCCAACTGGCCAAATGCGAAAATAACACCAACAGCCATAATGCTTAGGACTTACAATAATGCTACAATATCCGCATTTGGCAAGTCTCAGGTAATACAATAGTTGAATACAACAAACGGAATGTTATGTGCGACCTATACCTAGTATAGGGTCCGTTTGATACACTCTTGGGACGTGAATGGATAAATGCACTTAAGTTATTACAAATTAATTCAGTCGATATCTTTACAGAGAAAGACATCAACCGTCTAAAGAATAATATCTTCGACAATCACAAAGAGGTATTTGAGCAGAAAATTGGAACGATCCCCGATGTCAAAGGAATATTAAAATTACGCTAGGGTACGTCTCCTATATTTGTAAAACCAAGATCAGTGCCATATGCCATTCGACCACTGATTGAAGGTAAGATTACAAGATTGGAGAAAGACGGTATTCTCGATTGGGGAGCACCAATTGTCCCTGTCACAAAATCCGACAAATCGATACGCTTATGTGCAGACTACAAAGTTACATTGAACAAACTAATTTGTGAACGACAAATACCCGATCCCAAAGATAGATGAACTGTATCAAAAGCTTAAATACGGTGAATATTATTGTACATTTGACATTTATAAAGCTTATTTACATCCTAGCATGTCAGAGGAGAGCGCGCTTCTACAGACCATAGGCGCAACAAAGGGTCTCTACAAAGTAAACAAGCTCATGTTTGGCGTGAAGACAGCACCCAACATATGGCAACGGTTTATGAACGAACATATCGTAAACAATCTCGAAGGTAAGACTCTCGGAGAAACATACCACAGATGTAATCTCCTACTTGACAAACTGCGGAAATTCAACCTACATTTGAACAAATCTAAGAGCAAGATGTTTGAAAAAAGTGTCATATATTTGGGACATAAAATCAACAAGGACGGACTACATAAAACACCGGACAAAATCATTGCCATTTCCAAAATCAAGCCGCCGACTGATGTTACCCAGTTACGCCAATTTCTAGGTATGGTAAACTACTACCATAAATTTATACCGGACTTGTCAACGAAACTACATCCTCTTTATCAATTACTACGGAAAGATAATAAAATTTATTTGGTCTGCGGAGTGGCAGCATTCGTTTGAATCTCTGAAGGAAGAAATTATGAATAAGAGCTTTCTGATTCCATTTGATGAAAGTCTACCTCTTATCCTGGTAAAAGACGTTTCGACAGATGGACTCTCTGCAATATTTTCTCATACAACTGAAAAAGGCGAAAGGCCGATAGCTTTCACGTCAAGGAGTTTAACGAAAGCCGAAAAAAACTACAGCCAATTGGATAAAGAAGCAACGGCAATTTACTGGGGTGTACATAAATTTTTCGATTATTGCTACGGAAGAGAATTTACACTGATAGCGGATAATAAACAGCTTATTTCAATATTTAGCTCAGAAAATAATTTACCTTTACTTACAGCCCAGAGGCTGCTACGCTACGCTTTGTTTCTTAGTAAATTCGACTACACAATTAAATAAAATACCAAAGAACATACTAACGCCGATTTTCTTTCCAGAAACGCACTGGAGATACAAGATGATAATATTTACAAAATTTACGAAATTTACCAGTTTTGGGAGGATTTCTTACCTGTCAACAATAAAGATATATCCAAGGAAATTACAAAGGACAAGGATCTATCTTTACTAGTCATCCAACTACAAACCGGGCAAACTTTGAATTCGCCGTACAAAGGTATGGAAAGCGAACAGATGCTGCATATACGCATTATTATACCTAACTCACTACGTGGGAAAGTCTTGAACGAGCTACACGTTGCGCACATCCGAATCGTCAAGATGAAGGCATTAGCAAGAAGCTACTGCTACTGGCCTGCAATTGATAGAGACATCAAAGGGGTGGTAAAAAGTTGCCCTGATTGTGCAAAAGTGCTTACAAAACCGGCGAAAGTTGCTACTCATCTATGGGAAGTACCAGCACAACCTTGGCAGCGTTTACACGTGGATTTTGCTGAGCCGTTTATGGAACGCTACTTCTTGGTGATTGTCGATGCGAAGACAAAGTGGTTGGAGGTATTTCCGATGAGCCGAATAACAAGTTTCAATTCCATCCGAGCATTAAGGGAATTATTCGCCAGGTATGGTATTCCAAATACGGTGGTATCTGACAATGGTTCTAATTTTACATCCAAAGAATTTCGTGACTTTTTTTAAATCTAACGGCATAAGCCATAAGCTTACTTCTCCAGCACATCCTTCTACAAACGGGCAAGCGAACGTTTTGCACAGATTCTTAAGAATGGATTACTTTTATCAGTCAATGATTGCGGTCATTTCTATACCAAGCTACATCGTCTACTTATTTAATATAGGAAGACTCCATCTACAATAACAGGAAGAAGCCCTGCCGAGTTGATGCTAAAATTTAATTTTCGATCTAGACTGGATTTAATGAAATCTACAAAAACAGGGGAGAGAGAGGAAATCCCTGAGTGCAAGCGGAGTTTCGACATTGGAGATTTGATTCAAGTCCGTTACTACCAAAACAAGGAGTGTAAGCGGAAGATCAACACTAGTCAAAGGTAATATTTCTGATTCTGCAATACCATTTAAACTTAATAGAATGCCAACGATAACTGGAGACCTAGTTGGAGGACACCGTACCGAGGACTGTGAGCTTAATGACAACTATCTAATGGTATCAACAAAATTGATGTCATCAGGTAAAGCAGTCGTACCCTACCAAGCCCAACCCTTAGTGGGGAAGACTGTCACATACTTTCTATTGTGAACTATTGTTAACGATCTACATTTGTGAATGAATAATATGAAATGTCAAAACTTGAAATAAATGATGCTTTCTTTTTCTTTTTACGGGCTAGCTTTCAAAAGCGTCAACGTGGTTCTCTTATTCAATTCAAGGTCGGAAATTTATCATTGGGACACACTAATATAAAGCGGTAAGGAGTGCGGAGCTAACTTTTGTAACTCTTAATCGGCATATGCGTAAGAGGCCGTGAATTGACGAAATTCTCTGCTTCGATGATCAAACTACAAAAAAAAAAAAAAACATCTAGCTGCGGGACTTTTACTGATAAATCTTTCCCATACTACCCTTCCAATCGAAGAATTTCTCGACATACCATATAAAACAACCATTCGACATCACGCTTGTTGCATTCTGTTTTCATACTGCTATCGATAACTAACCATTCCTATTTTTTACTTTTTAGCCCCAATAAAACTTGTACCGAAGCCACTAAGAATTCTTAAGGGAAGGCCACGCCGATTTACAAAATTGCGAAGACATACGATTACTAAGATACTTAAAAGGTTCCTGGCGATTTCCATAAAGATCGCTCTTACCGCCAAACAAGTAAAGATTGTAGCCCATCTTTTTTCCTACCTGCGACCTTTTGTTACCTGGACAGGAGCTGTATAAAAAAAAGGACGAATGAATAGTATGAGGCGGTCCACTGGCAATTGACCCATCTGAGGTTGTTCTGGAAAAATAGATACATTTCTACAAAGCTCACAGTTATATTTCACAGATTTGACTAACTGACGAAGGTCTGCTATCCAATATTTCGCTCGAATTGCACAAACTATAGCTTCTTGGTTCTGGTACATATCTTCAACAAGCAGTCTTTTCAGAAAATGATCTTTTGGCAAGATAATTGGTCTTTGTCATTTTAAGAAAGGTACATGGCATTCTCGATTCGACCGGTTAGCCTGAAGTTGTCTGATTGTAGTCGAAAACAGGCGTATTTATTTATTTTATTCACATTACATAAGATTTTCTAATATTCGAGGGGCATTTGATGAATACCCGGATTAGAAATGACAAAGCTTTGACAATTTATTTTTCAATATAATTCCATTTCAACTCGAGACATTTTTCACAGCGGTGCTGCAACCCCTCCGTTTAGTACGACTTTTTTTTAGCCTGCGAAATACTCTTCCGCGGCGGCGATGACTTCCGTTCGACCCGTACTGCTTTCCGGCGAGCCATCTTTTAAGGTTTGGAAACAAAAAGACGTCACAGGGAGTCAAATCCGGAAAATAAGGAGGATGAGGGAGAAATTCGTAGTGCAATTCGACTAATTTTACTGTGGCGACTGCGAAGGTGTGAGCCGGTCCATTATCGTGGTGGAAAATCACTTTTTTCTTCGCCAGAGGTGGCCGTTTTTTCTTCAAATCAGCATTGAATTGGCTCAATCGACGTAGTATGCGCCTGTGATTGTTTTTCCCTTCTTCAAGTCACACCTCGCAAGTCCCAAGACTTTACCTTCCAGGCAAAGGCACGGTCAAACGCATCGTTTCGATTGGTCTTTGATTCATGTCTCATCAACGGTTACAAAACAACGCAAAAACTCCTCAGGATTCTGATTACACAGGTCCAAGCACACTTTCCAGGGTGAGCAATCGCGGCACTCATCGTGTGAAGGTTTCCCATACATACCATCGAGAATGGTATTAATTTCTTCGCAGGTTTTTCCACACAAAAACAGGAATTGGGTCACGGAACGATACTGCTCTTTTTCCATGGTCGCAAAAAACACTAACAAGATGTTGTGTGTCAAAACAAAACTAAGCGTCGGACTGTCACCAATTTCTGGCAGGCGGGTTAAAAGAGGTTATACTAAATGATGGAGTATTCATTTTGGCTCAGTATCGCCACATATCTTCTAATTCGAGTACTTATCAAACAGCACTCGTTACCCTTTATTTAGTATCGTACTTATTCAATTTAGATCTATACCACTCCGGATTGCGGACCCTTTAATCCTTTCGCACCGATCTCTTATTCTCTTTGTTGCTACTTTAAATATCATTTGCCCTCTTATCGGTTTCCGCTAAAACTCTTTTCCACGGTTTAATGTGGCGAGCAACACCTTCATCTAATAAAGATATCCTAGCGTCCTCATCAATGAATGCTATCACCTCACATGAACCCTCAGGTCCAAATGTTCTATTTAAATAGAGTTTTATCCCAGAGGTCAAAATTATTTTGAATTGTACCGACGAGTGACTTTCCAAACTTGTAACAGTAGAATTAGAAAAAAAAATAGATAGATACATCGTGGGTAATGTTTTCAATTTGTTAAGCGATAAGTCTTAATTTCTGCTTTCTCTTTTCCAATTCAGCACAAATCTTATGTCAATGGCTCTCCTTTTAGCATAGTAGATGTCATTACGCCAACATCATTTTGTTACCACCTTCATGCTTATAATCACCTTCACCATCAAGACTCTCCGGTTCAGATTCTGAATGAAATACACGCCACCGTCTCATGAGATCTGCTGCCGTTGAAGTTTGATTAGGTCGTTTTTGATCTCTGATTTTCCTGACTCTATAATGATCGCTTCGGTTTACCTTATTTACTTCATATTATTCTAGATTCTTCGGATAGAGCTTCTATCTTGTAGCGAAATGTGTTTAATTGCAACCTGATCTCCTAAATTTATTTTCCCTTCGCACTTACTGTATCTGTCTCCTTGCCACTGCTCTTAACTCATTGGTCTTCATCTTTACTCCAAACATCAATTCGAACGAAGTCCTTCCGGAACTTCACGATACCGTGGAATTAATTACACATTGAACCGAATTTATACCATCTCAACGGATTCTCTTTAGATAGGCGAGTCAACACCTGTACAATGGTCTTGTTCATCCTTCCTACCTAATCGTTACCTCTCTCAAGTCCTGTTGTCACAGATGATGCGTGATGTTTCTTTCTGCACATTATGCTTCAAAATCATTGGACATAAATGGTGAACTTTTGTCCGATATCAAAGGTGAGCTTGAAGTTCCAAATGACTTCAATGGATGTTGTGCTCTGAGTTGGGTGTATACATATAAATTTGGAAAACGCATTCACTGTGGAAGCGGTTGGTCAGATTTGTCTATGGGATGAAGAAAGGACTCCTTTTTTGCCAGCCTTCTTGGCTGCAAGAATACACACGATGAAGTCACTGATAATATCAGTTAGTTTTCGGTCTGAATATGAAATAAAGAAATCTTCTCGGAATAGTTTTGATAAGTTATCGACACCAAAGTGTCCCCCTTTGTAAACTACGCGCATGAGCTGCTTTTGTAAGGACTTTGTTAAACTCAGCCTGTCTTATTAAATAGTTCTCGTACGAACCTGATATAGAAAGAATTAAGCGAATAGCAACGCAGAAATCGTCCTTCAGTTGGGCTTGTTTCATTGCTTTTAGACATCCGTCTTCGATATTGTAGACATTAACAGGATGCCGACTGCGTGCATCGACATGTCTCATAGTTGTTTTAGAGCGATGTGTTACTTCTTTCAGTTGTAATGCTTAGTAAGCAACTCGATTGTTTAGGGACCTTTTGGCCATTGTAAGTTTGAACGCTTGGGAATCCGTAAAGATTTCGAACCGTAGGACAAGCGTATAAACGCGAAGTTTTTTTTAATGGTGCACCTATCGCCAGAACCTCTAAGTCGGCGTCAGTTGTCTTGTAGCTAAAGAAAATGCAAAATGCGTGGATGGTAGTTGGTCGTTGCCATTGACTGGTCCGAAACCTTCTTTGCTGGTGTCGGTGTGCAACTGAGTTTTTAACTGGGGGTGGAATTGGTTTAATATAGTATCGCGGCAAAGCAATTATTTCACCAATTTGTAGGCTTCTTCTTCCTTGGGCCACCAAATGAACTTGACATAATTTTTCGTCAGATCACACAACGGTTTTGCTACGATTGCGTACTTTAGGATGAATTTTCGAAAGTACCCTGTTAGTCCCAGGAATTGCATGACAGTCTTAACATTTCTTAGGCTGGGAAATCTAATTGCCACTGTCTTTTCATCCGGCGGCTTAATGTTGCTATTATTGATAACATCAATAAGAAATTTAACTTCGTTTTAGAGAAAAGCACACTTTCTCCAATTTATTATATGTAAGTCCGTTCTACTGGGCAACCTCCAGGACTTCCCTTAACATCGCGGTACCTCCCTCTTGAAATTTTGAGATAATAATTAAGTTTTCTATATAAGCAAGGACAAGGTCTGCGCTTGAAATCTTGTAGTATGGCTTTGACAAACCTCTCAAAAACAGCGGGCGAATTGTGCAATCTTTTAAGTGGCTCTCTGGAGTAACGAAGGCAGTATAGTTTTTGCACGTCTCTTCGATATCCACATGGAAAAATCCATTTTTGAGGTCCACAACTAGATGAGTTGTTTATGCACAAACTCTTTTTGTAGAGGAGCTATTCGACGTGGTCTTTGGTAAATAGGTTTCTCAATATCTTAGATGATATGCATCCGCACGGTGGTGTTTTGGGGAATACCTACTCTTCGATTATTATATTCAATTTTTCAATTAGAAGATTAGGTTGATATGTACCAGCAGCTTATTATTTGGAACATTTTTCTTGCAAATTTGCTTTGGCCATCCTCGATTGTTAGACTAACCTCCGGTAAGAAACTTGTACGATAACTCGTACGGGTACAAAATGACAAATTAGTGCACAATATTCGCCTGAAATATCCATTTTGAAGGATAAAGTTCCGAGAGTCCTTGTTGGTTGACTAGCGAATGCTATAGTATCAGTTTCCTTGTATAAAATACCCGTGATCCCCAGGTCATAACGAATGCTATCTCAGCCCTTGAAAGTCCTGTTCATATACCTTTACCCCTGTTGTCTCGTCTAGTGCCGTCAGCTTATTGACCGCTACCAAGAAAATCGGCCTTTGTTCCGACAAACCCTCGAACTCAGTTTAATCGCGAATTTGCGATAACAATGACGCGGAAAATGAATAATTTTGATCAAATGAACTGTAGGCTTATGGCAGTGGTGGCACGAAACGGGGCAAAGGAATTGATTCAAAATTAATATTACTGTGCAACATATGATACTTGGAAAATATTCGTATGACGTGGTGGTGGTGGAAGAGGGCTTGGACGTAGCAATTGATGAATTTCCCGCAAAATTAAAGGCAGTGGCTGACGGCGAGCGGGATGATTCTATAGTGAAAAGAACTGTGATGGTAATATCGGCGTTGGGAAGTATTCCTCCTTGTGAGACGACGCTGTGATTATTTTTGACTTCGGTGGTAGAACGGTAAGCAAGCCTTTTGGGAATATTTTTGCGATTTTCTTCGGCAGGGACATAACTAGTTTTAAGCTCAACAAGTTATTGTTTGAGGGCAGCTATGGTGTTCCGTTGCGCAGACTGGTCTTCTCCAAGCTGCTGTTCTTGGCTTTGCTCGTATAGTGATCACGATAAACATAATTCTGTAGGAGGCAATGTTGTTGGACGAGGTAGCGATGACACACTCTGTAGCGCTTGCATGGCGGCAACGACTTAGCTGGGTGCAATAATTCCATCGATATTGACGGTGGCTGCTATAGGTGTACCAATACTGTTGACCCAAATGACCGATTTTTCAGCACTGGCTGTGACAACGATAAGATGATTTACATTGGCCATTGTGGTGAATAGTTGGTCGGCTCTAACTGTGGTCACGATAGCGCAATCAATGCTGTCACTGGTGCATATAATTGACTTGTGTGCACTGGTTGTGCAGACGGCAGGTATGTCACGCCAATCGGTGGACACAACGTGCTCTCCGGCGCAAAAATTGATTCTAGTGCAGACGGCAGATGAGTCACAGCAAGCGGTAGTTGGCAACTTCGATGGCGATGGCGACGTCGTTGGCAATAGTGAATTTCGATTCGTTTGGCTTCTCAATTTAAGCGGCATTACAAAAAATTTAAACTTGAAGGTGTAAAATTGATGACATTAAGTTAGAAAAATTATATCGGTCAAATGACCACCTGCTGAGCTGACTTGTGCTCGTTTTACGCCATTTGGAATTGTTGCCCTCAAAACACACGGCTCCAAATTGGTGATTTCTTCTTCAATGTCGACTTTCAAGATTTGCAAGGTTTGTAGTTTGTTGTGGTAAGCGAGAGATCTTAAAAAGCCCTAAAAGAAGAAGTCTTGTACCGTTGGATATGGTGATCTGGCCGGCCAATTCAAATCGTCGTAAAGATCACACGACCTAGAAATTGGTGATCCAATATCTCCATCATTGCTCAAGCTATGTCAGCGATTGCTTTATCCTTCTGGAATCAACAATGCTCGTTTACCATTTGTCTGTAGAGCTCAAAAGTAACGGTAACTCTGTTGCCGTCGTCGTCCTTAAAAAAATTAGGGCCAATCACTTTTTTACTGCAAATGCCGCACCAAACGATCACTTAAGCGGATGCAGTGGCTCAAATAACCACATCACCAGTTAAGCGAAAATGGGATACGTCGCTCATTATGACGAAATTCAGGCTGCGCCGGCGATGTGTTCAGTCAAAGGTAGACAAAGTCCTTAACTAACTCAAAGTTATATCTGTCAAGGGTGACATTTTGTCTGATCTGTCGGTGTAGGGTTGACCGTTAAACCCATCTTCGCCGCTTGCCTCCGAGTACTAGAGAAAAACCCCTGACATCAGCCTGCTTTCGTCCGATTATTTCAAAATCATCGGCGTATGCGACTAATTGAACGGACTATTGAAAGATTGTGCCTATAATGTTGACGCGCTGGTTTGCCCTATTTTTTCAAGAACTGAAGTTAATAGAGCAGAGTGCATTGTCCACAGTCATCCTGCACAAGCAGACAAGTTTGCCAAGGATGCCAATACATATAGACATTACTCTAAAGGCGCTATCATACGCTGTATTAAAATCGACAAATAGGTGGTATGTATGGATTTGAAACTCATGGATTTTATTCAAGATATGAAGTAGTGTGAACATTTGGTCGATGATGGACTTTCCCGGCCTGAAGCCGCACTAATATGGACCAACCACTTTGTTGACGAATGGCTTCAGGCGATCACATAATACGGCAGATAGGATATTGTAGGCGATGTTAAGAAAACTAATGCATCTGTAGTTGGGACAGTTCAAAGAGTCTCCTTTCTTGAGGATTGGACAAACAATACTGATATTCCATTAATCGGGACATGGAGAGATATGGCTATCGTCACTTCATCCATTTCGGTTGGACGGAATTGTTGGTCTACAATCTATATCGTCCAGGTTGAAAGGATCATTCTAACTAACAGCAATATTTGGTTCGTCATCACCCTTATACAGTCAATAAAAATGATCTTTCCGACTCTTAGTACATGTGTGCCCACATTAGTCTCTACATGCTTCGGTTTAGGGGCTATGTCTGTGGTGTGTTTCTTTAACCCTTTGATAAAATTTCCAAATCTCATTCCTAGAGTAGCATCTTTAAATTTTCTCGACCGTGCACTTCTATTGCTCCTCATTTTTCCTCCTAAGAAGCTGGTGTTTCTGTCTCCTCTTCTGCTCGTAGAGCTTATGAGAAGATCTCGTCCTTCAATGCAGCGCCGCTTTGTATACATCTTGCTAACTGCATGTGCTTGCCGGTACTCGTCGTTAAGCCAGTGATTTCATTGTAGTGGCCAAGTGAAACTCAGCACATCAGAGGCGACCTTTCTGATGGCTTTTTGGCAATGTTATCACTGGTCTTCGATACTTAATGCTGTCGACATAGGAGCTCTTAAGAGATTAAGAGAGGCTCGATCGGATTTGGTGACGTCGAACTTCTGCAACCGCAACCGTACCTTGGCTATATGAAGGTAGAATTCTGAGTCGATGTTGGTCCATCGGATCGTTCGGACATCCATAATACTGAAGCAATGTCTTACGTCGATGGAAATGTAGTGAATCTGGTTGACGGTTGCTTGAACAGGAGTTCAGCCACCCGGCGAAGTCGATTAGCCTAAGCCGGTTATCGGATGTGATGTCGTGCAGGCTAAAACTTCCGATAGTATTACTAAAGATGCCCTTTCTTCCTAGCTTTACATTAAAACCGCTGGGGAGAATTTTGATATAATATTGTAGCTAGGGCTTTTCAAATGACAAAAGGTCTTGTCCAAAAGTTCGTAGAAGCCATCTTTGGTGTCGTCACTTTTTCGCTATGTGGAGGAGTACGCGCATATATGGTGTCAACTAATGTTGGAAAATTTAGCCTTAATACGGATTTTTACAAAGCCCACGTTCACATGCTGAAAGTTCAAGACTTCTTGTCTAAGTCTGTCTCTAACTATTAATCCGCATCCAAATAAGCGCAGCTTTTGCCGTGAATAACAATTGCCGTAGTAGATGTCGCAGTTTTTTATCCTCATTTTGTCCGGTCCATCCCATCACATTTCTTGAATGGCGGTAATATCTGGTTTTCTAGCAGCAAACGACCTCCGCTGATTATTTGACGGTTCGTGGCCTATTAAGTGATTTAACATTCCATGTGCAGATCCGAAATTTGTTGTTCCTGTTTAATTTGTAGGGATTGTCAGCACAGCCAACCTTAAGGGCCAGTTACATTATAGATACCTAGGGAGAGAAGTCATCCATTTGGGGATGTTGATTCAATAAGCACTCATTTGCCACCATTTCTTTTCCGAGACCCTGATGTAGTCTCAAAAATCCTTACGGGACGAATGTGTCGGAGTAGCCCGAATAAGGTTTTATTTGTTTAATTCTTTGATTTTATCTTACGAATTCACCCGTTGTCCAGTTTAGAGTGCTCCTATTTTTGTCTGCTGGTCAGCAATCACGCCTAAAAGTGTGGCAAGCCGAGTCCGGATGGACATCGATCAGTACCTGATGGTTATCATTTGGAGGTAAAGTAAGCACAATTGATGTGTAGAAATAGCTGCCAGGTTAACACCCCTCAGAACCCAACCATCATCACAATGGGATCACTGTCGATAAACTTGGTAGGCGAGGTTCAATGGAGAGTATCTCAAGACCAGAACCTGCGGTTAGGGTTTCAATGCTGGGTCTTAAATGGGCATTAAATGATCAAATAAATATTTCTCAACGTTTCTTTGATGACAGCGAAGGGGCGTCACTTAGGTTCTAGAAATGTATTCAAGTGCCTTCAAGGCAAAAACATTTTCCATATATACGCGCGCTTTTATTATCACCGAGACAGGCGTTAAAAGTGCCACCATCAATATGTTCACGAATATATGACACTCCAAAGCACCAATTATAAAATAAAGCAGACTCATCGTAAATTCTTAGCAAAATAAAACAGTCAGATTTGGGTGGAAATCAAGTCATAAAAATGAAGGTGACGAAGTCACAGACAAACAAGTACGTAAGAGCTCTACGGAAAAGTATATAGTGCTTCGGTTGTATTCCTCATTCTAAGAACTAACTTAGAAGATAGGAAATATTTTTCATTTTCTTGGCATCCTAGAAAAAAACATTATGTCTTGAAAAAAAAAAAACTCCAAAGATATCCTTAATCGCAACAGGATTGATATCTGGAGGTTTTCCGACTTCCTATCCGGACACTTTGGTCCGAATGTAACCGACAGATAATTTAGAAGAAGACGTAACATAAAGGCAAAACATATCTATGTGACGGCACGGCTCTATACCAATTAAATGTGCATATTTATCACTCTCATGAGTACCATAACCCCTCAAAAAATACCAAAGCT
The DNA here is from genome assembly GCA_907269105.1 of Volucella inanis. NCBI lineage: Eukaryota > Metazoa > Arthropoda > Insecta > Diptera > Syrphidae > Volucella > Volucella inanis. The sequence continues at coordinate 93,865,208 of OU026154.1, forward strand.
TCGGTTTAGATGTTCCTTTGTTCTCGGATGCCTACTAATCCAAAGCCAATAAAAAAAAAGAAACCCCACTAACCTCAGTAAAGTAGGGACAGTCTAGCAAATCCGTTGGGGCATATGGTTTTACAGCTGAATGCTCAAAACCATAAGCCTCGTTAAAAGAAAAAGATGTTGCGATAAATTGTACTTAAAACTGTTTGCGTCTGTAATGAAGGATATTGAAAGTACCGCTCTATCCTATTTATAGCTGAATAGAATTCTTACAATGACAGTGATTGAAGGAGAACATGAGACGTGCTGTCTCAAAGTATGTTACTCCGTCATGAAAACAACCAAACGAATACATGAAGACAGAGAAATAGAGTTCGCTAAAAATGTTTGGTAATTTTCATTATTTCATAAAAAAGATAAGAAATAATGGTATCTCATATTTGCAACAGTAACTGGAAATTATCTCACAATCACTGATGTTATAAGTACTCTCCAAAGTGGGTTCCACAAAAATTGAGTCACTAGGTTTTAGTAGTAGTAGTAGTCACCAGTAGTAACAGGTGACCGGCATTAAGTGATATCGTTTAGCGGCTGCCGATAAAGTGCGTTTTACATTCTTCATCACTCAGTTTATCACGTTGATTGTTGCCGGATTTCGTTTCAACGTCCTTTGCTGCAAAAGCTTTTACTTTCACTAACAATAAACAACCAAATACCGAATCTGTCTATCGAAATCCACAAACATAACTGATTTTCGAACATAGAAGAAGCTCTTTTTATCCTATTTCACACTTTCATATAGCTCTCTGCGATGTTTTTTTGGTATTGCTCTTCTCATGAGCACTTAACATGCGCATCTGGAATTTCACCATTCACTCGGAATTTCCACTCAAACTTGTACATGTGTCGCCAGCGCTAAAGTTTTCTTCCATCATCCTTACAACCTTCAACATTTGCCACCAAATCCGAGGACACCAACAGAAAAAACAAAAAAAAAAAACAGTAACCAACCCCCTCAAGAAACCAACAAAAATGTCTACTACTACCCAGCAAGGTGAATTCAAAAGTCAGTCTAACTCGTAACGGTAAGATAAACGGACGGTGTTATTCAGCGTCGCGTTTTTATTCAAAAAAAAGTTAATTTAAAAAAAAAAAAATTAAAACAACATTGACCCATCTATCTTCAAGTTACTTTTGTAACCAAACTGCAAAGGAGTTGTCTGTTTTTTAATTTTTGTTTAAACCTTTACGTTTGGTAAATCAAGTTGGAAAAATAAAAAAAAGACTGAGGGAAGCTTCGCGTGTATAAGGAAAGCATCCCAGTCCGTGTTCTAATAAAATACGAAGGAAAAAATCACAAAAGGGAGAAAGGAAAATTTAGTGCTGATCCCTGTGAATAGCTGGAATATTTATTTCATCCTGTTTATCCTTGGGTAGTGTGCTTTTTTTTTTTTTGTTTTTTTTTTTTTTTGTTACTATATACCTCGTCATCATGCTAAGCGTAGGGCGGAGGTAAGAAAAAGCAATAATTGCATACCTTGGGAAAAATTTAACAACACCATACCAAACCTAAACATACTTACCTTTCCTGCTTACCTAGCCTTGATTGGCCTGCCTACCTACCAGTAGTACAACGAAATCTGTGTCACAGTTTTTCATCGTCCTGTTCGTCGTCGTGTTGTTTGGCGTTGTCGTTTGTCGTTGGTTTTTGCTGGATTGTCCTAGTCCGAAGTCGTAGCTGTGCTTGCCGTAGTCGTTCTCATTCTCGTTTTCGTTGTCGGTGTCGGTTTTTGTAAGTCCTGCGGTAATCAGGAGTGTTGGTTTCGTGTCCTCTATTTTTGGCAAAAAATAAGAAAAAAAAAAAAAAAAAAAAAAAAAAAAAAATACAAAGAAAGAAAAAGCGACAAACCAAAAAAAAAACCAAGGATACTCCTACCTCTAGCCGCGAGCAAGTAAGCTGGCGTTTTATGTGATTTAACCTACTCCAGCACATAATATCCACGGTTTCGGGTTAGTTCGCAGGATAATCGCGTTAAAGTGCTTTAGGCTTTGTAAATACCTACGAACGAATGTGTGTGCGTATAAATTTGCGTGAGCCTCTGTCATACCCATGCCAAAGATTTCCCATGAATTAATTTGATCCCCATTCAAACGTCCAGCTAAAGTGAAGCGTATTTTTCGGGCTTTCGCCTTTGAAAGGAAATATAAAAAAAAAAAAACGTAAAGAAAGAATATAAAGAGAAAAAGTTACTTGTGACGTCTTTGGGGCCATAAAATTCTGTGTCCTTCCGAACTACTACTAAGTGTTACTACATAGTTCAACAAAGAGAAGGGGTGTCCAGAAAACTGGCGAAACCTTGTGGAAATATGTTAATTCTTTTCGAATTCCTGTGAAGGCCGGTTGATGGGATAAAAAGGATGCGTGCACCTTAACCTGCATGCTACTTTCAAGGATTTAACTGGAGATCACACTAGTAAGAGGCGTATTTTTGTGTGCTTGGGGCATCAATGGACCTGACGCATTTAAACTTTTAGGTGGGTAGTAGGCTAAGGATTGTTCATATTTTCCTTCATTCTCCTTTTTTTTTTTTTTTTTGGTGGTTGTAAACGAATCAAAAGAATCTAAAACGAGGGGAAAAATAAAGAAAAACTTCTTTTGTCCTCTTCTAGTCTAGAGTGTGGGTGAAATTCATGTGGCTTGTATAATTTATATCTGCACGGTGGCAATTGGGGGTATTGTGTAATGGAGGGATGAATTTCAGGGTAACTGGATTTGTGCTGTACAAGGAAATACAACACCGGGATGTGGTTTTTGGCTAAAAGATTGATGATTATTAGGTTCAGAGTTGGTACAAATATATACAATACGAATACGTAGCTCACCGCCATGGCTCATATAGTATGGTGTTGTGGTACTGCTGTTGGTACTGGTGATGGTGTTCTTTGCTTTTTAAAAGATCCTGAGGCAGTTATTGTGTGTTGTGGGGTGTGTTGGATATGATATAGACTATATGTATATGCTCTTCTCTAACAACATTGTCCTTGCGTGTGTTTATATGTAAAACATGTATGGCTCCGGCGTTTTATTGTATTTGATTCAAAGAATTGACGTGATGCGTTAATTACATGAACGAATTCATTTTTCAATATAACATGAATCCATTAGTTGATGAATTTACCATTATCTCAGGGGATATCGAATGAACAAGTTTTAGATGGAAAATGATGTAGCCATTCTGTGGAAGTTTTTCTTACATTTACCCTCATTCTAAAGCCATTCTGTAAAGAAAGATTGATATGCTTATGCTAACTTTTGTGGGATTTAATCATCATGAGGATTGAATTTCTTTTAGAAAACCTTGTACCAGGCTTATGGAAATTATTGAAAAATTTACTTTTATGGACAATTGAACCAGAAACATGATAAGCACATTACGAAGAAGTGGAACCTGTACTTACCTTAACGTATTACGATAGTCCTGTCAAGTTTTGTTAATTATTGAGCCTTTATGCCTCGATCCCACAAACCAATCGTAGGGTTTTGTTTCTGCCTTCTGGGGTTAAGGCCCCAGGGCCTTTTGCTTTTGGCGACACAACTTCAAAAATTTACTACGAGCATAGGTAATAGTTTTTGCAGACGATTTCGATACTGTATAGTATCTCTATAGCTGTACAGCTGTAATATTTTTACATTACAAACTGGAGGATTTGCTAATGTGCTTTGATATCTGTAGGAGATGATTCTGTGTAATAAATTAAATTCTTAAAATGTCTTTCGTGTTTATGGAGAATATTATAAAAATAGCCTCCAAAAGGGTTACATGAATTATCGCATAAAATGCCTACTGCTGTGAATCATTAATTTATTGTATATATATATCATTCTGGACACTATAATATGTTTTTGGAAATTTTTTGTGTTAAGCAAATTGTGCTCATTATTTGCTTTCTGGTTAATTTTGAAGTGTGGTTAACTATTTACAGGGGACATTATAGTTAAATTTGATAACAAAAATTCCTTTCAAAATGTTGTTAAGCTTTAATTGCAGTTTAGTTGCCTTTATTCATTTAAATATGCGCGGACTACTACTTTATGCTCAAAAATATTTATCATGATAAACTGTAAAATAATTTCCTGATTGAGTCCTGTGTTTTTCTGAAAATATTTCAATATAGCAACAACTTCACCAATGTAAGGCCTTGACCACATACTTACCATCTAATTATTTTGTCCAACTCCCAACATCATCTACCTACTTTGAGCCCTAAGAGCTCTAGACTAAGTCTAATTGACCTCATCATTGTCACTATGGATCGCTTCGGTTCATTGACCACAACCCTGTGCAATATTTTAGCACCTGCTTTTGGGATAGGAGTTAAGATTCGATTTATCTTATCAGCACAAATTATATACAGAGAATTTGTATACTTGTACGAATATATTTATATCAAATAAATTTGTGGGTGTTACTACATGTTCAGGGGCAAATTTTTCAAAATTGTAAGCAAATCAATTTTATCTGTTCTTCATTGTCTAAAACTGGTGAATTTGGTGAATAAATTATGTTCTTAGTATTTTCTGCTCCAAGATAAATTGACATAACAGCTCATGTGCTTCTCAGTATCTGGTGAGTCTTTCAAATTTTGGAGAACATTTCTCAAAATTGGTCTCGCCATGTGACTTACTTGAACTTATAATAGTTTGCATGCGTTCGAAAATCATCGTTGGTATCTGTCAACAACTATGTGATATCGTACTACAGGATTTTTCATCAATTTAATTTTTAAATAAAAGGACCCACTTGTATGAGTAGATGTCCAGCACCAAGTTTTCCATGAGTTTTCTGCGTAATTAGACCGATTCATCTAAAATTTCTGGTTTGCTGGTACAGACCAAGGATTGATTATATATAGCTACTCCAAAGATGCTAAGATGACAGGGCCATGTTCACAGAAATTCGTCTTCAATTAGTCGATTGTAGTACGTAGCGTCTTGTTGAAACCACATATCTTCGAAAGGTTTCATTTCTTTCGCAAAATACGATCCACCGGGATTCGTTTAAGCCGATTCGAATTTTTCCAGTTAGTGCTCAACAATTTTTGGCTTATCGGTCCGATTATGTTGGTCAAATTGTAAAGTTACCGCACGGGACGTACAACTGATCGCGAACTTTGATATTGGTTTGGAAGATTTCTTAACGTTGTTGAAGCGTACACTTTTCCATGATTAAAAGGTAGACAATCTGAAACATAAATATGACATCTGTCAAATATGAATCGCAAATAAAACATCCTAGGGATGTTTTTTTTTTTTTTTTTTTGAGAACATATCACTCAGTGGTTATTTTGCTCCAAGAGTGGCATCCAACATTAAATGGAGAAATTAAATAATTAGTGTAAATTGGGAGAAAAAAAGCCGGTCATAAATAAAGGATATCCTGTTGGCTGGAAGGTAGTTTTTTTCACAGTTGTTGCTATTCCTGCTTTTTAGTGTTGTTTCAGAAAGCTTTTGCATTACGAGGGCTCTTCGATGAGTACCCGATTGGAAGATAGGTGGCGCTAGTTAGTGAGTGTACCATCATTTAGTATTTTCGCCCATCTGTCAATTTGGTGACAATCCAACGCTTAGTTTCTTTTTGACACCCATTTCAAAACATCGTGTTAGTGTTTTTTGCGACCATGGCTAAGATAGCAGCATCTCAACTCAACGCGTAAGCCATATCCTGCACTAGATTTTGGACATAAGAAAGCTGTAGATGCCGTTTGTTAACTTCGGAGAACAAGCGGAATCGTAAGACCCTTTCAAAGACGTGCTTTGTTTAATCGAAATCCGAAGGAATTTCTGCGTCGTTTCGTGACCGTCGATGAGACGTGGATTTATCAATGCACATCAGAGACCAATAAATAATAGAAACAATGAGTTTTATCCGGTGAACGTGCTCCAAAGAAGGCGAAGATGGTGCGTTCGGTCGGAAAGGTGATGATGTAGACCGTTTTTTGGGACGTTGACGTCTGATCGACGTTGAATATTTGGAAAAGGGAAAAATAATCACAGGACCACATTTCCCAAAGAAAATCCTCGACCACGATAACGCACCGGCTCACAACTCCACAAACGCCACAGCCAAATTAGTCGAAACTCACTATGAATTGCTCCCCATCCTCCGTATTCTCTGGATTTTGCGACTCCCTGTGCTCGCCGGAAAGAAGTACGGGTCGAACGAGGAAGTCATCGACGACGCGGAGGAATATTTGGCAGGCCAACAAAAGTCGTACTATACGAAGGGGTTAAAAAAGTGAAAAAAGCTGGGAAAAGTGTATCGAGTTGAAGGGGGATTATATAGAAAAATGAATTGTTAAAATCTAAAAAAATTGTGTTGTCATTTCTAATTCGAGTACCCAGCAAACAGCCCTCGTATGCAGACAGGGCCCTAAATCACTCGAACCACTTTACACTTAGAAAAACCAAATATCTCCTTATCCACTTTTGATAAAGCCAGAGGAGGACTGACATGTTAAATGTTTTTATTGAGTGCTATTTAGATGGTGATCCTAAAGAGAGCTGCTTTGCTTCTGCTATGGCGCTATATTTCGAGGTGAGCCTGGCCTCAACTAACAAGCTCTGTTAGGCAAAAGCAAAAAAAGCGTTTGGCAAGAGTTACTGCTCTAACGATCTCAAAGACGAGGTTTATATGACAAGGACAAAGTCCTTGACTACCTCAAAGTATGTAAAACCTGTTTATCGTGATGTTTTGTGATTTATGCTACAAGCTAATGTGCACCAAGTATTATACTGGGAAATTGTACATTTTTTGACTTCACGAACCTGTGTCCACTTTCTCCAAAGTCACTACCTGGCAAAAAAATAATTTTAACTTGTAACGATATTATTACTACCATGTTCTCTTGCATGTTCTCTTAACTAGACGATAATAATTATGGGGTAGTCTTTGGATGAACCTCACTCAAGTTTTCGCTTGTTATCCAAAATAAGGTTAACAACGTACGTAATTAGCATAAAATACAATCCCTTCTACCTTTACGAGTACTTCACCGTTGTGACCCCTGAGTAAAGGCGACCTTAGAGGCCAGTCCGGCCAAAGAGTAGAAGGGGGTTTGGCTACAGACATATAAGTCGTGCTCAGTCCAGTTATCGTCGGAATGGAGAGGGATTTTGTTCTTCTACTGGCACACGGCAGTCACATTTCTCTTAATGGGATACTGCTTGGTGGTGTTTGAGCTTAAAATTACTTTATATCAAGGATCCAAATTTCTTCTAAGCGAATTTCTGACCTTTGAAATGAACATATATAAAACGTATCTGAACTAATACTAATACCCTAGACTGCAACAGAAAATGGCTTGGTTCTCTGACGAAGTTCTGTGTTCAGCATTGCGTTGCTGGGTCACACTTTTTTAACTTCGTTGTTCGTCGCCATTGTGTGTAGTTAGTTACTCCCTTATTGAAGATGCTATAATTAGACTTCATCCAAGTTTTGTGGACTCAAAAGATCTATTCACATATCCCTAGGTATCTTAATTAAGAGCCGCGTTCCAAGAAAACGGACTACATAGACAAAATAAAAATAAATCAAATAGAGCCGACCACAATTTTTTTCTACATTTTTATTAATTTATATTCATTTGGAAAAGCAGAAGAAATTAGAGTAGTTTACATTTTACTTAAGTGGTCTATGCTGGTAACATATAAGTATGTATATACAGACACAGATCCTTACCAAGAAATTGATATCCAATGACGAAGTGCACTTCTTCGCTGTTTGGAAGACAATTTTGTTCTTTTTTTGTATGCTGTTAGTAAAACCTTTAAAAACAAAATCAAATTTATAAGAAGCGGAATCTGATATCAACGTCAAACGATTAAAATTACAACCTCAAGTCCTTTCTGGGAGGAAGCTATAAAAGGGAAAAGGGAATAGATACTTTAAACCCTGCTCGAAGGTTCTGCATGTAGTGACTGGCTGGTGACTCAGATGGCTGGTTTGCATTTCCTGGGGCTAAATTCAGCAAGCGTTACAAGCAACACCGATTATAATTTATACGATTCCGCAACGTGATGTGCGATTGAGAGTGCTGAATGTTTAATAGTGAGCTGAATTTAGTTATCGTTCGTAAAGAACTTAGATGATAGGAAGATGATAGAAAAAAAAATTAAACAAACTAACAACGTTATGAGATATAAAATTCTGAAGCTACGTTCATACCATTATGTGTAGAATAACACGTCTTCGCTGGCAGTGCCTTAAGAGGTTGGTTAAATTTTTGATGACTCAGTCGTATTTGTGCAGCGTTATTCCGGGAATAGCGTATTAAATGTTGGCCTCCAGCTCGCCCAAAGTGGTTGACTTTTTAGCATAGAATAAGGACTTGAAGTTTCCCGAGAAAAAATAATCGAGTGTTGTCAAATCGCATGTTCGCGTTGGCCAATTGATGAATGACCGCCGTGAGATGAATCAGTCGCCAAATTTCTCCTACACAACTTCGAGCGTTGTGTCGCTTAATGGCATGTAACGCCCTCTTGTAGGAACCACAGCTCGGATGTTATCGATGTTGTCGCGCTCTTTCCACACCAAGTGGGAGACCATTGACAGTAATGGTGTGTTCGAAAAAAATAAGGTCCGATGATGCCGCCTTGCCATAAACTGCATCAAACAGTCAATTTTTGCAGATGCATTGATGCTTGGACGAATATTTGTGTATTATGTCGCTCCAATACCGGCTTTTGCTTCTTGACATAGCCGCTGAGCCAAAAATGGTCTTCGTCCGCGAATATGATTTTTTGGCCAAAATCCGGATGCCGGGTCAATATCTCCAGCGCAAAATTAGCAACGAACAAACAAACAATCTTATACGGTTGACTCTCTGGCGATGACAAATTCAGTTGGTCGGCGGCGTATTGACATTTTTGTTTTTTTTCTTCATTTTGCACCAATCTCTAGTAAGTGGTTTAAGATACAAAAGAGCGTACTTGCGGTCAAACTTTTCCATGGAATTGCCTGCACACTGAAGTCATGATGACGACCGATTCACAATGAAATTCACGTTGCGTATTTACAACTGAGCCGGAATTTCGATAATTTTTCGGAATTTTTTAATAATTTCGGCAAGTGTAAGACGATGTACGAGTAATGGCAAACCTGTCTGAATATTTTGGTAGCTGGATTGTATGTTTTATTTGCAGGAAATTTTAATGGAATTGGAGAATTATAATAAAGTTTGTAGGAGGAAAGAGGAGAACATTCGCCTTTTTCAGAGACAGCCTGGATATACTAGATGGAGTAAAAAGTAACCTCCTTGACCGCCAGAATGCGCTGCTACTACAAAAAAGGTCATAGTGCCTTGAAATCCGTTCATATTAAGGCAGACATGCCAAATTTCGGTGCAATACTGTCTTTAGTTTTGTTTTGATAGCTGATTGTTGTTGACGTGTTTGGCATCATGTTGAGTATGGACAAAAACGATGTTCGTTCTCTCATAAAACATTATTTTTTGAGAAGCAAAACAAAAGAAAAGTTGGATAAATGTTATGGGGCTAATGCTCCGTCAGATTACACCGTCGAATATTGGTTTCGAGAGTTTCGTGGTGGCCGCAACTCCACTACCGATCAAGTCCGCAGCGGCAGGCCCTCCGATGCGGTTACAGAGGACAATGTGAAAAAAATACATGAAATGGTGTTATCTGACCGCAAAGTGAAGGTGCGCGAGCTAGAAGATATCAGAAAGATTAGTATTGAGCGCACACGCCATATTTTGGGCAATATTCTGAATATGAAAAAGTTATCCTGCCGCTGAATGCCACGCATACTCACTCTTGACTCTTCGAAAGAGTGTTTGGACTTGCTGATGCGGAATCGGGCAGACTTTTGACATCGATTGGTAACTGTTGAACACCAGAGAACAGAATGAGTGCCCGGCAATGGACTGAACCTGGCACGAGTGCTCCGAAGCGGCCGAGGGAGGCTCGATGGGTCGGAAAGGTTACGGCGTCGGTTTTCTGTGATTGTCATGGCATACTCTTTGTGTACAACCTCGAAAAAGACAAAAACATCAACAGCAAGTATTACTGTGCATTATTGGAGCGATTGAATAATCCGAAATCGCTGCAAAACGGCCTCAAGAAGAGAAAAAAAATTTTGTTTTTGCAAGACAATGCACTGGCGCAAAAGAGCATCACAAGAGCTATTATCAATGACTTACGGCTCCAATTGCTGTCGCATCCACTGTATTCGCCCGATTTGGCTACCTCGGGCTATTATCTCTTCCCAAACCTCAAAAGATGGCTCATCATTTTTTGCAGACCTTCCGGAAAATTACTTTTCGGAGGGAATCAAGAAGTGCGAAAATCGCTAGAAGTGTATCTAACTAAAAGGAGACTCTCCAGCGCAAAATTAGCAACGAACAAACAAACAATCTTATACGGTTGACTCTCTGGCGATGACAAATTCAGTTGGTCGGCGGCGTATTGACATTTTTGTTTTTTTTCTTCATTTTGCACCAATCTCTAGTAAGTGGTTTAAGATACAAAAGAGCGTACTTGCGGTCAAACTTTTCCATGGAATTGCCTGCACACTGAAGTCATGATGACGACCGATTCACAATGAAATTCACGTTGCGTATTTACAACTGAGCCGGAATTTCGATAATTTTTCGGAATTTTTTAATAATTTCGGCAAGTGTAAGACGATGTACGAGTAATGGCAAACCTGTCTGAATATTTTGGTAGCTGGATTGTATGTTTTATTTGCAGGAAATTTTAATGGAATTGGAGAATTATAATAAAGTTTGTAGGAGGAAAGAGGAGAACATTCGCCTTTTTCAGAGACAGCCTGGATATACTAGATGGAGTAAAAAGTAACCTCCTTGACCGCCAGAATGCGCTGCTACTACAGAAAAGGTTCTAGTGCCTTTACGTCCGTTCATATCTAGGCAGACATGCCAAATTTCGGTGCAATACTGTCTTTAGTTTTGTTTTGATAGCTGATTGTTGTTGACGTGTTTGGCATCATGTTGAGTATGGACAAAAACGATGTTCGTTCTCTCATAAAACAAAAGAAAAGTTGGATAAATGTTATGGGGCTAATGCTCCGTCAGATTACACCGTCGAATATTGGTTTCGAGAGTTTCGTGGTGTCCGCAACTCCACTACCGATCAAGTCCGCAGCGGCAGGCCCTCCGATGCGGTTACAGAGGACAATGTGAAAAAAATACATGAAATGGTGTTATCTGACCGCAAAGTGAAGGTGCGCGAGCTAGAAGATATCAGAAAGATTAGTATTGAGCGCACACGCCATATTTTTGGCAATATTCTGAATATGAAAAAGTTATCCTGCCGCTGAATGCCACGCATACTCACTCTTGACTCTTCGAAAGAGTTTTTGGACTTGCTGATGCGGAATCGGGCAGACTTTTGACATCGATTGGTAACTGTTGAACACCAGAGAACAGAATGAGTGCCCGGCAGTGGACTGAACCTGGCACGAGTGCTCCGAAGCGGCCGAGGGAGGCTCGATGGGTCGGGAAGGTTATGGCGTCGGTTTTCATGGCATACTCTTGGTGAACAACCTCGAAAAAGACAAAAACATCAACAGCTAGTATTACTGTGCATTATTGGAGCGATTGAATAATCCGAAATTGCTGCAAAACGGCCTCAAGAAGGGAAAAAAATTTTTGTTTTTGCAAGACAATGCACTGGCGCAAAAGAGCATCACAAGAGCTATTATCAATGACTTACGGCTCCAATTGCTGTCGCATCCACTGTATTCGCCCGATTTGGCTACCTCGGGCTATTATCTCTTCCCAAACCTCAAAAGATGGCTCATCATTTTTTGCAGACCTTCCGGAAAATTACTTTTCGGAGGGAATCAAGAAGTGCGAAAATCGCTAGAAGTGTATCTAACTAAAAGGGATCTATATTGAATAAAATCAAAAAAACATTTAAATTTTTTTTTTCATTCCCAAGGAGGTTACTTTTCACCCCACCTAGTATTCTACTTCTTATCTACTTGGAAATAGTCCTTAAAAATTAGTATCAATGAAAAACCGAACGCAGTGGTTTTACCAAGGCAAATGAAGACTTCTTAAGAAGATCAGGTGATATACGAGTATCATCTGCACCAGGCGATTTGTGTTTATTGAGATCTTTGATTACTCTTGTTAGTACACTAGAGTGAAAGCGGATTCGTTCCATCGAAACATGACACAAACGTTAATCTTGTTGAGAAGTGTGTAGAAAGCAGATTGGTCTTGCTCAAAGAGCTGGAATCTCTAATTTCATTATAGTGAGTCGAAAAAAACTATTCTCTAACCTTAAGAACTTCGTTACAGCTTTTGGTTTGAAAATCTTCATCCGATCAGGTATATACTCGTACAAAATGCGCCAAGATAACTTCCTTATTTGAAATGAACACTCTGACGGGAGGTCCTATGTGGCTGTGCATAGTATCGTTCAAGAGAGTTGGTCCTAAATATTTTTTAACTTGTGTTTCAATCGTCATCACGCGTTTGCCTTAGAGGCCCATATATTTCGAACGGCCGTTCGGTTGTTTTAACACAGGACGCCTTCCGAATTCGCTTAGATAGTCCCTATAAGGTTTGGTCCCGGTCCGTAAATCAATTCTTTTGTGGGTCACAACCTTCAAGGAAATTAATTCCGTGTAGCAAAGAAGAACTGGAAACGCATGTCTCATCAGAACACCTGAGAACATAGAAGCAGTAAGGGTTCCAGTTTTGTGATCTCCACGGCGTTTGGCGCGTAAAGAAGTCTCAAACTTTGATGAAATGGACTTTTTGGACATATGATTTTAACAGGACAGAGCAACTGCCCATATTTCAAGGGCATCGATAGCTGTATTACGAGAGTACTTCCCAGAGCGTCTCACCTCACTAAGGTGTTATTCGGAGTGGCTTCTTCTTTGACTTCTTCCTGTAGGGTATTTCAAATCCTGTGTCTATACCAACCGCCCGCAAACTCTGGATGACCTGGCAGCCAACAATGAATCAAGCCAATTTTTGATATTCTGCTCTGATGTGAACCGTATTTCAGTGAGGGAGTTTTGCATCGACCGGAACAAATGGTAGTCAGAAGGGGCAAGGTTCGGGCTATAAAGCGGGTGGGGTAAGACTTCCCATCCACTGTTTTCCAAATAGTTCTTAACCGGAATAACAATGTGGGGCAGAGCGTTGTCATGATGGAAAATTATTGCCTCGTGTCTGGTCGCATATTCCGGGCGTTTTTCGTCCACTGTTCAATAGTGTTGTCTATTGATGGTTTTACCCGGTTTTAGCAGCTCATAGTACAGCACACCTATCTGATCACAGCAAGTACAGAGCATTACCCTCGCGCCATGGATATTCGGCTTTGCCGTTGATTTGGCTGGTTGGCCGGGTTTCGCATATGATTTTTTGCATTTGGGCTTGTCGTAATGGATCCATTTTTCATCACCAGTAACAATCCGATGCAAAAATGACTTCATTTTGTGGCGTTCCAGCAACATTTCGGACAAGCAAAACCGCCTTTCGACGTCTCTCGGCTTGAGTTCATGTGGAACCCAATTTACTTGCTTTTGAATATATCCAGCTGCTCTTAAATGTTTCGAAATAGCTGCTTGAGTGAAACCTTAAGATTCTTGTGTTATTTTTGCTCTTCTTGTGTTTGGCAACAATCTTCATAGAGTAATGCTTCCAGTTCTTCATTTTTAAACTTTTTTGGCTGCCCAGGACGTTCATCGTCTCCCAAGCCAAAATCACCACTTTTAAATCGTGCAAACCACTTTTGGCACGTTCGCTCAGCTAGCGCATATTCACCATAAACTTCCATTAAAATACGATGACTTTCGGCAGCAGTTTTCTTCATGAAGAAGAACTCCCCGCAAATAAATTTTTCAGGCACAAAGTTCGACATGTTTGAGTGAAAAAAAATTATTGTTGTTTACGCTTCAAATGAATGACATATACTGAAATGACGTACAATGACAGTAGCTTTGCAACGCATGTTCCAATGGAATAATACAAGTTATGCCATCTCTTAGCAAACCGCACGAATTAAGTTATAGACCTAATAGTACTGTGTTCCAACGAGTCCAGACGGCAGAGCATAACAATGGTGTAGTTTACCTGTTGAGAAGTTAAAGCAAGTCTAGTATGTAGACATACCGTCCTTTGTGTGTTGTCTGCGCAAAATGACGAAGATATCACATCAGAATGTAAAGGGTTTTTTTTTTTTTTAAGATTTAGACTTTTTGTTTAAAAAAAATACAAAGAAATTAACTAGATGGCAATTGATTCAATCCGTTAAAAAGACTATTCAACGCAATTTAATATTTGGAAATAGCTTTGGGCATAAACAAAAATTATGCACACTAGCCGAGACCATAGATGAGATCAAGCAGTTCAACTGTGTCATTCGTTGGTTGAACGGACCTGGGCGTCCGAATTAGACTAAATAAAGCTCGTAGTGCATTCGGAATCCTTTCTCCAGTCTAGAGAAGAGAAAAATATCGCTTTACACTAAGTTCAAACTGCTTGAATCTAATGTTAAATCTGTACTGCCTTATGCATGTTAAACGTGGTATTGCTCCGCCAATATTTCGAGTAGGTAACAAGCCTTTGTAAATCGTTGTCTGGGCTACATCCTAGAAACTCGGTGGCCACACAAACGATTTCCATCAATGAATTGTGATTTAGGACTAGACAAGTGGATGCTGACATCAAACAAGTTGGTAGGCCAAGAACAGCATGAAGGTCAACTGATATGATGGGAGCTTAGTCCCAAAATTTACGATCGTGAACACAGCTAAGGTATAGAGCTGAAAACAGAGAGATATGGAAGGATGCCTTATGCTTCATAAGAAGAGAGGAAGATACGTAAACCATGGCTGCCTCGTACAAAGTGCATTCTTGAGGTTCAATTTTCTACCAAATTTTTGGCGTATATCGTAAATTTCTTGGTTTATGTGACTCAGCTCACAGAAACTAATTCAATAGCACCAAACCGCATGGTCTTGGTGGCCAATTGACGGGTCAATTTCGTGTTTTCAATAAAGCGATGTTTTTGTTGGTAGTCAAAGAAGAGTAGCATAATTCTGTTAGAACCACAGTTCTTCCATATTCATGTCACGCAAATTAAGGTGAAAAAAAAAGAAAGTGTTGACCATCAAATTGTACTTGTGTGTATTGAAGAAATAAGAACAGATGATTTCACTGCCGTACAATCCGCATCTTTTTGTACATTTTTCTGGATAAAATGGCAACAGAAATGAATCTCATCACTGAACAAAATTTCACGGTAAAAAAACTGTGACAGTTTCCAATTGATTTAAAGCCCCATCACTAAACACGCAACATAAAAACTAGTCACGTGGCATTGAGACCAAGATCTTTGCGTATAATTTTCCAGATATGGAACGGATAAAGTCCATGTTGCTTTGAAGGACGATAAATCGATAAATTAGGGTTTTCTTTAACACTAACTTTCACAGGCGCGATTTTTTCTTCCAAACGCACAGTTCTCGTTTTATGAGTATCCAATAGTGTGAATATTAGTTTCGCGAGGTGAGCTTTGATTTTGGAAATAAATTTAAACGATGCGAAGCCGTTTATGTGGCGTCAATCTTTCCATGATTACATACCTACCTGTCCTTAGCAAATTTCATAATTTCCTCCATATAACTCACTGCTGGCCTTTACATATTTTCTGTTCTTACATCTTTCACTTTCTCAATTCACAGAGAGTGAATAAGTTTCTTCAACTTTGTCTAGTATACGAGTATATTTTCTGTCAAAATAAAGCTCACATTGTACGCCTACAAACTCACGCTTGCGGAATTAGGCTCCTATTTTACACTGCTTGTCCGTTGCCCGATCTTCTCCTTTTCGGAGTCTATATTTCCAGATGAAGGTGAAAGGAAAGCCTTTCTCGTCCTTGATGAGTTATAGGGTTGTTTAAAAATTTCTGCGGTTTTTTTTTTCTTACTTAGAAGTAGTGCTTATCGTTTCAGAAATTATCTTAGATCAAATTTTTGTTGTTTAGTCCAATAGAGCGGGTTCTCCTTTAAATTGTTAAGAGAATTTGTTTTGATCGGACGTGTTTTAAGTGCTCAATATATATATATATATTTTTTTTAATGGAGAAAAAGAAATGCATTTTCGGCAAATTTTGATTTTTTTTTCTATAAAAAAAGTTGTCAAAGCGACAGGGGGAGATGTGCAGTGTGTATGGAGATTTGGCTATGAGCGCTGATAATATATATAATACAGACTTTGTTGATGCTGTTTGCTCTGAACGTCCACCCACTACAGACGACAATCAAATCTTGCTTTCAGTTATCGTTGACAGGTATTTGGCGGCAAGAAAGATCCCTCAGCGGCTAACCATCGCCCTTACAATCGTTTTGTTGGACTGAGAAGGCTTGGAATGTCAAAAGAGATGGATTTTTGGGTTACTCCCGAACTCTGTAAAAGAAACATTATGGACCGCATAATGGTCTGTGAGTCTTTGTTGAGATAGAACTCGTTTGAGGCTCTCTGAAAAGAGTGCGTACGAGGTAATGATAAACAAGATTTGCATCCCAAGAAGATCATGTTAAGCATTTAGTGGGACTGGCGAGGTGTTTTTTATTTCGAGTTGCTTCTAAGCAATTAGACAATTAATGCCGTTAAATATTTCTCTCAGCGCGATACTTAGAAGCAGGCAGTGGAAGAAAAACGGCCATCATGACAAGGCCAGAACACCCACAACTTTAGTGACAAAACAAAAGCTGAATTAATTTGGGTGGAAAGTTATGCAGCACTCATCGTACTCTTCAAAATTGCGCCATCTGACTACCTTCCGAATGAGAGATCAAAACGTACCTGGAAAGCTTTTCTTATTCTGCTGAATTTTACAAAAGAGGCATTATGTCTCTTCCAGAACGTTGGAAGAAAGTAACAGACCATGATGAACAATATCTAATGGATTGAATATAAGCTTTTATACCAAAAATATGTGTTTAACCCAATGTCTAAGAGGTCCGCGATTTAATGTGGTACTATGTACTGAACCGAAATATCGAGACACA
Source organism: Volucella inanis (assembly GCA_907269105.1). Classification (NCBI taxonomy): domain Eukaryota; kingdom Metazoa; phylum Arthropoda; class Insecta; order Diptera; family Syrphidae; genus Volucella; species Volucella inanis. The sequence goes on from OU026154.1 coordinate 93,882,271, forward strand.
ATTTTTGCACTTTTTATAGGTGCAACTTCTACAGTAAACTGCTTGAGGGCTCCCTTTTCTTTCTTCTTTTTCACAGCTGTATTTCATAAGATAATTTTCTTTTTTGACTTTATATTGTATTTTAACACGTAGGTTTCGTAGACATTTTCATTTTCCTTCAGTTCATCTTAAGTACAATACAATAGATGTTTGTGTTCCTATATTTCAATTGAAAAATTTTTTTTTGTTACTTTGCCCGCATTCCCGATTTTTTATTTATTTTTTTTTTTTTGTTAAACAATCTTTAAACACTCCCAGTTTTCGAATGACACTTGTCTTTATCATCTGCTCACTCGATGCCTCTTGTCTTTTAAACAAAAATTCAGTTTTTTTTTTTTGTTTTTATGAGGACTGAATTTTCTTCCATTCTCTATGATATGATGTGTATTACACACGAGTATGACATATGTAAGACACCTTATACATAAAGCCTTAAAGACGCAGTGTAAATTTGTAGACATGAACCATCCACCGGAGTTAGGAAGAAACATAGATTGCAAAGGAATATTTCAGGTTGGTTAAAAGGCTGAAAAAAAATTGGCACTTTTTCGTTTTATGGTTGCTCCTTTTTTTTATTAATAAGATAATACATACATATATACATTTAAACATGTCATACATGGTCGAAACTAAGGACAAGGCGGTCGTTTCCCACAAACTTACCGTACTACTTCATATCTGCCTTCACATCGTATGGTTTTTCTAAGCCAATAGATTTTTAAATTAAAAAAAAAGGAAAATATCAACTTTAATTGAGAAAAATCAATTCGTGTCGTTAATGAACAAATATAGTCTTGAGCATGTGGGTTTTGTGGCTATTTTAAGTTACTTTTCCAACCAAAGCTTGTCATTGTATGTTAAATAATATTACCGACAATGATGGCCTACAAAGCGAGGTCCTTAAACTTACTTAGCTCTAAAGTAAATCAGTAAAAGGAAGGTATCATACCTTCGTATGATAATTTAGTCTCATAAATGAGAAGAATTTTGGGATAAAATCATTTCTGGAATTTCCTAGAACTCAACTCACAAACCATAAAAGAGCCATTACAGTGAATTGATTAATGCAAAGGAGTTTTTGTTGATCTAGTTCCTGCACCAGACAGATTGCATTTGCCCTAAAGAAAATGTTTTTGAATAATTTTTTCCGCTTGCTCGATGAACTAGTAACTGACAAGTAGATAAAACCAACCAGCACTTTAAATGGGACAGCGGATGAATTCCCCAGATGCAATCAACGGTGATGTATTACTAAATCACGGATAAAAACAAATGAGAGCTTATCTGGGCTACTCTGGCATATTTGGAGCTTCAGCCGGTAAGGATATTTGAGACTAAGTCAGAATCTTGGAAAAGAGATGGCGACGGATGAGCCCTTAATGGACCAACGGCTGTGCTCATATCGACGAACGGGTTACTGACTTTGGTCTAACAGACCGCTCATCGTAGGGGTATTATAATAGAACTAGCCCACCATGTGCTGCCGGGATAATTGCCTGGCCATGAAAAATATATTCATGAACCAACAGCAAACATCGGATACGAACGGACATCTATTGACAACACCTTGGGATCTACATGTGGAATCTTAGGTTACTTAGTAGGCCATGTGCAGACGAAAAACTAGCGGGTGAACTGGACTGCTGCAAAGCAGATATTACCTCCATCCAAGAAAGGCGATGGGATTGGACGGACAAAAAGAGGATTAACAACTGCGACATCTACTACGGCCATTATTATTGACTGCAAAAACAGCGCTTGTTTGGGTGCGGATTCATTGTTAGTGGCCTAATAAGGCAAAAAGTCTTGAGCTTACATTATTTGAACGAGTGCTTCGTAGGAATTCGTATTAAGGATAAATTTGCAAACATGAGCCTTTTATGAGCGCACAGAGGAGAAAAGGCGGCTTCTCTGAGATCTATCTATCTATCTATCTATCTATCTCCTACGGTTTTAATTCATTGCTAGGACGAGAGGGTATCTTTGATAGCCTGCACAACACCACCTCCGCCAACGGATTCAGGCTAATCGCGGGGCCAAATATTGTCGTGGTTAGCACGCAGTTTCCATATCTCGATATTCACAAGTGAACTTGGAGAACTCCTAATCAATCAACCGTTAGCCAGATTGACCACATTGCGATCGATGCTAGGCACTCATCTAATATTATGGATGTCTAAACGTTCCGAGGGACCAAAATTAACTCGGAGCATTACCTTGTTGTTGTCGAGATAGGGTTGCGGGTATCCAGAATATCGCAAAGGCTACTAAATTCTGTGAAGAAGTTCGACGTCGGACGGCTACAGTCGCAAGAGATCGCCAAATATTTTTCCGATCGAGTGTCTCTTATTCTCTTAAGAGGTCCTATGTCGCTAGCATCAAGTTCTGAAGACAAATCATCAGAAACGCCAAATCTGATTTGCTGGCATTCGTCCTCCACAAAAAAACCTCTGGTTTGACGACGAGTTCCGGTAAGCACATGCATCTAATCAAGAATCAAACAATGCGACGCTGGATAAAAAAGCGCGAGCTCTAAGACAGAAGAGGAGAGATTAACGCTTCTCAGGAGGAAGCCCGCTCGAGGTACACAAAATATGCCACTGAGAGACGAACAAAAAAACCTTGTAGTACCTTGTTAAATGAACCCTTAAATACGGACGATGTAGATCAACAATTCCGCCTACCCGACCTGGATGAAGTGAAGATATTCATATTTAAGCTTAAGTCCAACAAAGCTGCTAGAGCAGACGACCTGACAAGGGAGCATACACCAAGTCAAATGTGAAATATGGTCGGACGACTGTATTCCCGATGAATAGAACCTCATCATTGACTGTCAGTCCTCAAGAAAGGAGTTCCTCCGAACTGCGCCAACTTTTTAACATCGCCTAGAAGATCCTATCTGCCGTATTGTGGAAACGCCTGAAGCCATTTGTGAACAACATGATTAGTCTGCAGCAGTGTGACTTCAGGTTAAGAAACTTTACGATCGACCAAATATTCACACTACAGCAGATCATGGAAAAAATTCATCGATTTTAGGGCCGAGTAAGACAGCATCGACAGACCAATGTCTAGTTTTGACATCCCTGCCAAACTTGTCCGCTTGTGCGTGATTACGATGGAGAATGCACGCTGATCCATTAAAGTCGATTAAGAAGTCACCTAAACCATTGATGTCAAAAAAAGATTACCAAGGCGATGCACTGTCATGAGATTTCATTAATATCACTCGCGCTTCAACACAAGAGGCACAATCTTTCGGAAGTCCATCGAACTACTCGCATGCGCCGAATATATTGACATATATTAGGAAGAAAGCATTGTGATGTCAGTGGCGCTTTCGTGAGTATTGTCAACCAGAGCAAGACCAAGTATGCTGTCAACCAGAAAGGACACCCTACACCGAAGTTTTGGATAGACGAACTATACGACGAACTGTATAGTGACATTGACTTAGACTGAAGAGTGAAAATGCAACCACTGAGATGGCTTCATCATGTAGACCGGATGAACGTCAATGTTCCGGTCTGAAATTTCTTTAAATCCGCCCCCCAGAGACAGCACAGTAGAGAAAGATGACAACTCAGTTGGCGCAGGCGAGTGCAAGGGACTTCAGCCAACTTCAGACAAAGTAACGTGCGAAACTAGAAGTACAGTAGCTGGATAAAGATCGAGATAGTCCACCTGGACTGGGAATGAACTGGGAGAAATAATTTAAACAATCTTGCGATAAACACTTATATTTTGATAACGTCCATTTCCATTATTTTTCCTTTAGATACGATTTTATTCCGCCGATATCTTTGAAGCGGAATCATTACTAGAGAGCCGTCTTAGCTTATTGATGTAACAATTGAAAGCAGGGGGAAACAAAGTTAATAACTATCTCAATGAGAGAAGTTTGCAGATCGCTTCACTCCTCTCGAAAATTAAACCGATTTCAATAGGTTCTGACTGGTGGGTACCAGGTCAAAGAGGCACTGAAAGTAACGATGAGACTGATGCATTAGCAAGAAGGAACTCTACAAAAAGGCATATAGACGCAGAAAACGTCTATATTTTTTCGTTTCATAGAACCAAGACTAAACCGTAGCAATTTGAAAATATTCTTCTGTTTGCCTGAGAAATTAGGTCTGTCAATTTCTTGTGGTCTTAGGAGTCTGAGATACCATCAACAACACTCCACCGAATTTTGCTCAAAGACTTGAGTCAATAAGTTCTAGTTAATACAAGAACATAAGACTGTTGACCATCAGCAGCATCATAACGTCTCCAATTTGGTGTTGAAAATGTGGATATCGATCAAAAATTTAAACAAAATATGATTATGAGCGAGATGGTGGCGATAAGGCACTCTTTTGTTTTTCGAAGGCTTTGTTAAAAAGGAAAATTGTCGCATGAGCCAGGAAAATGGATCGAGAAACCACTCCATCCACAATGTTTTAATGTTTGGTTCAGTTCTTGGGTAAGAGGTATCATTGGACGTTATTTCTTTAAAAAGGATGTGGGTGTGGCAGTTATATTGTGCTTCTTGCCACGCATGAGTGAAACCATTACTCTTTGCGCTTGTCAAGTTTTACTCGATATGAGGATCAAAAAAGGCTACTGATATTTATAGCCATATGAAAAATAAGGTTTATGCCAACATTATCCTGACAACTGAAGCACTCAAAATTAGCATCCATGCAAAAACAAAATTTTTTTCGCTTCATGTGAGGCCGTTTTACAGCAATTTCGGCCTTCAATCGCTCCAATAATGCACAGTAATAATCGCTGTTGATGGTTTTTCCTTCTTCGAGGTAGCCTACGAAGAGTATGCCATAAGAATCCCAGAAAACCGACGCCATAACCTTTCCGACCCATCGAGCCTCCCTCGGCCGCTTCGGAGCATTCGTGCCGGCTTCAGTCTATTGCCGGGCACTCATTCTGTTATCTGGTGTGTAAAAGTGGATCCAAGTTTCATCAACAGTTACCAATCGACGCCCGATTCCGCACCAGCAAGTCCAAACACTCTTTCGAAGTGCTCTCGCGTTCGTGTTTTTGGTCAAGCAGGATAACTTTTTTCATATGCAGAATATTACCAAAAATATGGCATGTGCGCTCAGTACTTATCTTTGTGGTATCAACTAGCTCACGTACCTTCACTTTCCGGTCAGCCAACACCATTTCATGTATTTTTTTGACATTTTCATCTGTAAAAGCATCGGAGGGCCTGCTGCTGCTGACTTGATCGAAACCAATATCTGACGGTGTAATCTGACGGAGCATTAGCCCCATAATATTTATCCAACTTTTCTTTTGTTTCCTTCGCCGTTTTGCCCCTCAAAAAATAATGTTTTATGAGAGAACGAAAATCGTTTTTGTTCATTCTCAACATGATGCCAAATACGTCAACAACAATCAGCTGTCAAAAAAAAACTAAAGACAGTATCGCACTGAAATTTGGCATGTCTGCCTGCAAGGCACCATAACCAGCGCATTCTGGCGGTCAAGAAGGTTTCACCCCACCTAGTAGGATGATCAATATTATTTATAAAGCTTGGATATGCAACGGCGATTTGGCTGATATTGTTTTTTATTGCTAATGACAACTACATAAAATACATATTCACTTCGCAACGTTGTCTTATACGTTCAGAAAAGATCGTATTTAACCAAGATGTATGGTACGTCGAAGTTTCGGTGATTATGCTCTATTGAAGTTGAAAAAAGAAACAGATTTTCACTGAGAAATCATCCTCACCGACGAGGCACATTTCCATTAAATGGTTTTGTTAGTAAGCAAGTTGGCAAAATTGGATGTGTTTCAAAACCAGAAATTGTACACGAAAAAAGTAATTGTTTGGCGTGGTTTCAATGCCGGATAGAAAGAGTGATAGAGTGAAAAAAGTGGTTCAACTTTGAACTAGAAGGCTTGGAGAATATGTGATTTCACCAGGACAATTGCTTTTGCCACGCAGTGTGTGCTACAATCGACTCATCGAAGATGAGTTTCGGTGATCATTTTATCAACAAAATGGCAAATTTTATCACCACGAATAGCCCGGAGCATTGATATTCATTCGCTCTACATGTCCTAGCATTTAGATCGATGTCGCTGTACAGCTTTTATTGCTCGTCGCTCAAATTTCTTAAACAATGCCTGACAACGAAAAACGATTGATTTTTTTTCCGAAACGACTAAGGATATCTTTATCTGCGCCATACAGCGCCATAAAATAAGACTTGGGTGATCAAGGTCTTATTTTAAGTTTCCCTCGTTCTTCGTGAAAAGGCCTTGCTACTCAGTTGTCTTCTTAGCCCAAAGAAACAGTGATTTGTAAAAGAGTTGTTGGAAGAATAAAAAAACAGAGCTAAGGTATATAAAGTCGCTTACTACCTCAATGTTACACCTGTCGAATGTGACGTCCAATTAGTCGATATTGTGTGGTCCTACTTGCTGACAGTACGCATAATATGAATACCATTTTACTGAGTAGTAGTTTCAAACTCAGGTATATTAGGTTTCGATATTTTTCCAGAGGTGGTTGTCGAACTGGAGCCAGTGCATCCTGAACCAGTGGGTCTTAGTACGTGCTAGTTGTTAGTTCGTTACATTTAGCCCAGCCAGCAACCACCCCAACATCAGTGTTATGCCTTCATGTCAGAGTTGACGCCGACGGGATTTACATAAAACTTCATACAAATTCCATGAAAAGACTTTTTCAGAGAATTGCCTCGCACGGGATTCGAACCCGCGACCCCCTACTTGAGGAATCTATGCATATACTACTACACCATGGCCACCCTCACACTAGCAAAAGTATCGGTGACAACCATGGGTTGTCATAGATCGTCTGTGTATATGCTCTCATATGTGATCTTAAAATCGATGAAGAAATGGCGGCTACCTATTAAGACTTTTGGGTTTTTTCTAGGACCTCTCGGCGTGCGAACATTTGGTTGATTGGGGGTTTCACTTTTCAAGCAGGAAAACTACACTGATAGGGGCCAGTCAGATTTTTGACCAAGATGTTCACACAATTCAGTGTTGTGCAAGACATTTGAAAGTGTGCATTCTGGTGGTCGTCCCTGAAAAACAGATCAACAAACTCATAAAAGGATCATTAACTTAATCCGTGGAGAATCTTTCCGGTCCTCAGCATCAATTGTTAAGGACCTTTAATTGTCATTTGAGGCTAGTACAGTCCAAAAGTAGGCATAAGAATGCAATTTCTGGGAATACAGAGCAGTTAAGAAGCCTCTTTTGACTTTAAATCACCGTCAAAAATGGTAAATGTCGTGCTTGGTTTCTTATTTCATATTATTTACAGTCGCATTTGCTCATAAACTTCTAAAAACGCAGGGTTAGCTAGTGCAAGAAACCAGACAGCAGTCCAACCTTACTTAATCGTCTTAAACCGATTTTTGATACAAATCGCCTCTTGCCCGATCATCAATTTGGCTTTAGAAGCTAACACTCTACTGTTTTCCAAGTGTATCGAATAACCGATGTAATTGAACGAACATTCGAGTGAAAGCTAGTCAGTTCAAGTACATTCCTTGACGTTTCGCAAGCTTTTGATAAGGTATGGCACGAGGGCCTGGAATATTAACTTCAAGAAGTCCTAACCAAGCAATTTTCTCATATCTTAGGATCATACCTAGATGAACGACTCTTCCGTGTCAGACACGGACACGAATACTCCAATTATAAGACAATAGAGGCGCGGGTGCAAGAAAAGGTACTTGGCCCTCTGCTTTATTTGCTTTTTACCCGCGACATACCGCAAATGGACGAAATAGTACTATGCTAGCCACATTTTCTGATGACACTGCCATTTTGGCAACAGCTAAAACCGTCGAAGGACCAACTGCTAAGCTACAACGCGCCGTTACACGGATTAATAATTTGACAAAGGCTTGACGAATCCCGCTTAATGAAAACAAGTCTGTCTATGTGATCTTCACTCTCAAGAAAACTGACAATCTACCTGTCTTTATCAACGCAGTACAAATTCCTTTCGCGTACAAGGCCAAATAACGTGAAGAGCTTGAGATTAAGTATAGGGACACCGGCTTCTTAGAAAGTATTGAAAGCTCAGTTTAGAAGACAAATTTGCTGTTATATAAGCAAGTGCTAAAACCGGTCTGGACACATGGTAAACAGTTTTGGGGTTGTACCAAAACTAGTAACGTTAACGTATTATAGAAACTCCAAAACAAAGTTCTCTGAGGGTCTGTTAATGCACCATGGTGCACAGACACCTAGAAGTCGAAAACGTTCAGAACGAAATTAAAATATTTGCGCGAAAACACTTAAATCGACTAGAAGGACATACGAACATTTCTGTTTAATAGATCCTTGACGACACAATTTTTTTTCGTCAGATGGTATTGCCTACGTTCGTCGAGAACCCGGTAGTCGCCTCAGTCGCGGAAATATACGGCTAACTCTAAGGCATGGAGGAGGTTCAGTAATGTGGTCCCTTACCCAAATAACCGGAATATAATGGACCGGTTTGTATATAAGGACATTTAAAATAATATTATGCTTCCATGTGCTGAGAAAGACATGCCGTTGTTATGGAGATTTCAACAAGACAACCACCCAAAACACACTTCAAAACTTGTTAAAGACTTTTTAACGGCTCGAGAAGTTAAAGTCTTGAATTGGCCACCACAATCTCCCGATTTAAATCCCATAGAGTACCTTTGGGGTATTTTAAAACAAAGCGTAAAGAGACAACGGCTTGCCTCGCAAAAGCACTTTTATAAAGATGTAAAGGATGAGTGGTTTAAAATTCCCAATGAGTTAACAAATTATTTTATTGCTTCCATGCTAAAAAGGTGTGCGGAAGTCATAAGAAACAACAAACACATCTTCAAATGGAGTTAACTCGTTTTATCGTATACTTTTAGCAAAAAAACCGTAAATGCTGGAGATTTCTTAATTTTTTTTTTATGTATTAAACTATAAGTAACACTTTTGACTACAGTTTCCTTTCAAATATTTACACCAGAGCAACCAGGCGATTACTTCTTCATCGGTCTGCGAACAGGAAATAGTCGCTGGGGGCCAAATTTGGAGAATACGGTTGGTGGGGAAGCAATTCGTAGCCGAATTCATTCAATTTTACCATCGTTTTCATCGACTTGTGACACGGTGTATTGTCTTTATGAAACAGCACTTTCTTTTTCTTCAAATGCGGCCGTATTTCTGCGATTTCTTCATTCAAACGGTCCAACAACGCAATCTAATAGTCACTGTTGATAGTCTACCCCTTTTGGAGATAGTCGATGAAAATTATTCCATGTGTATCCCAAAATACGGATGCCATAACACTGCCAGCCGACTGTTGAGTTTTTGGACGAGGTTCGTCGCCTGCTCGCCACTCAGCTGACTGCCGACTTGACTCTGGTGTGAAGTGATGGAGCCAAGTTTCATCAATTGACACATACCGACGCAAAAATTCGGCTTTATTGCGTTTGAACAGCTTTAAACACTCCTTTGAATCATCAACACGTTGTTGTTTTTGGTCGACTGTGAGCAAACGCGGCACCCACTTTGAACAGAGCTTTCGCAAGTCCAAATATTCCGATATGATATATCCAACACGCTCTTTTGATATCTTCAGAGCCTCAGCTATCTCGATCAACTTCACTTTACGGTCATTCGTAATCATTTTGTGGACGTTTTTGATGTTTTCATCTGAAACAGCCTCTTTTGGACGTCCACTGGGTGCATCATCTTCGGTGCTTGTATGACCACTTTTAAATTTTTCAATCCACTTGCGAATGGTTCGTTCGGCTGGTGCAGAGTACGAGTAATACTTATGAAGCCATTTCTTTGCATCGGCTGCATTTTTTCGCATCAAAAAGCAATGATAAATCAACACACGAAATTGCTTTGAATCCATTTTTTTTTTTTCAGAATAACAAAAGTTGCTTCACTCACAACGCTATATCTCGAGAACTAATCGTTCGACAGCTGTCAAATTTATACACGTATCTTTTAAAGGTTGGTACTAACTGAAAATAGTATGAGTTTAATTCAAGTGGTGCCCTATCAGACAATGTATTACACACCCGAAGAACACGGAATTTTTGTTACTGCTTATTTGATTAACGTTAATTTCGTCGTCGTCTTCCTCGTCGTCCTGTAACATGTGCGCTAACATCTAGAGATGTTGCAAGAAGTGGCCGGTCCCCTGTCGCTCGTTCGAGCGAGAAGAGCGATATCAAATATCGACGAGATAACAATGCAAAATATTTGGCATTATGTAGTAGGCGTTCGTTGCGTCAAATTTTGGTGAAGAACTGAAGATGTTTCTTTATAAAGTGCAAACAAAATTCGCATTTTTTTTTTTTAAATATAAATTTGCAGTGAAAAAGTTATTTTTTGAAGACGCCGACGGCACCACCGTAAATAAAACTGGTGACAGATGTTAAACAAGTTGTTTTGCCATAAGCCATAAGTTCTAGCAGCACGGATGACGATGCAGATTTTGAATTACCAATCACAAATTCACTGGCCGACGAGAACCCTAGATCTGACGGTGCCAGATTTCTTCTTTTGGGAATTTTTTTAAATCACAAAATCTTATGAGTCTTGAAAACCAACATTGAAGAAGAAATTATCAATTGTCAACCGATATCATTTTTTCAACAAAATATCATCAATTTTACACTTTCTGGTATACCATACTTCGTCTGAAAACAGAGGCTAATCCACATTAAGATATTACTTTATCGGGCAAAAGATACTGAGGTCTAAGTCATTAGTCCTATAGTCTTCTGACCAGGTCTAATAAATGAATTCTTGTTTTGAATATCTCGGCCAGTAAGCCTTCAGATCGAGCAGCTTAGTTGGACATAAGCTGACGGTGGGATGTTGGTCTTCATCGTCGTTATACAGCCAGCAAAAGAAGTTTTTCCGTATTCTGTGCATCGACTACAATATTTCTTTCTTCATCTCTACGTACTCATGTACGGGTCTTGTTACCCTGACACGTTCTTTTTGCCTGTTGGTAAGACTTCCGTATGTTGTTCGTGGAGTACAAACTCTCGATATCTTCGATTGCTATGTTATGCTATGGCCGATGTTATTCCAGTTTATTTTGCTGGTAAAGCTTTCGAGCGACTCTCGCCTTTCTTTTGCAGTCCTGCTTTGTACCCATCTTGTACATCTGCATGTTATTGACGAAATCTGTCATCGAATCAATTCAAGTGAAAACTAGCATACCAGATACGCTGTCTCTGATGTCACGTAGATAGTGCTGCCAGTGGTCCTCGGTAAGTGATTCTAAGAGTTTAAGAGAGCTTAAGAGTTATCGAGGGATTTCGGGATATGCGGTCTCTTATGATTGCAAATTGATTAGTTGAACGATTATTGGGACTTTACCAATTTCAAAAGGGATAACCTTTGTGTAAAAATATGTATGTAATAGACTAATTGTGGATTTTGTCCGATATATAATCCTCTAATACTAATACAGCTTTGAATTACCTTGCTTTGTTTTTAAATTACAACCGAAACTAGTCATTTGGTATCGCATGACATAATATATGTGCGAGCGAACACACCAACAAATTAAATTGTGAAAAAAAAACCTGCTCACTGAAATTGAAAATAGAAGCATAATTAGCATAAATAATAATTTAACGTCATCCCCTAAAATAAGCTTAAATAAATTGATTAGTATTTTGTATGCCAATTAATCAACTGCGTGTGAGCTATAGCTTTAAGAACTCTAGCAGTCTCATTAGTGTTCCCATTTGCTGCCGATAAATGGTTTATTTCAATCTAAATAGAATAAAACAATTATAAACTCAATTATACTGTTTTTATACGAGTATGTACAAGTAGATACAAGTGCACCCTTAATAAACCGTGTCAACGAATCTCTTCAAATTTCAGTCTCGGTACCGTGCAATTCAAATTAATTGATATGTCGTTAATTTAAAGTCTCGCAAATTTATTTCACACTATGTACCGCTTTAAATCATTCTTCATCCGACCGCATAGGTGAAATTTTATTTTATGGGACAACCCCTTCAATTGCTAATAACCTTTAACTATTTTGCACCTACGGAATAACTGCCAACAGATGTGTGTAACAACAAAAGCAGTGGCAGCGCAGCAGCAACTGAGCTTCCTGTTCGAATAAACGACCTTTTAATGCTTTAAGTTGTCAATTTTTCTTGGTGTGGGATTTAAGGGCCCATAAAACTGAACACGGTAAACATTTTTTTTTTCTTTAATATACAGATATACTCAGTATTTGTAGGTACATATTACCATGTTTGCCGCCCCCAAAGACGCATAAACGTATGAGCATGTGTGTTGAATTAAAAAAAAAAAGGAACTGCTTGTATATGTGGACATTTTTGTCGTATTAATTTTATTGCCTCGACTTTAAAGGCTTTTTACGGGCCTGATATGTTTTACTGGCCATTTGTGCTCACATTTGAATCGAAATAAATGGAAAAAACGGGAAGAAACAGAAAAAAAAAATACAAAAGAACGCACAACATTGACGAAATATTTCCACGTATATATGTATTTATTTCAACAATCTACAAACGGTTCAAAGTCCTTCGAAGGAGCAATCCTATGAAAACACATATATTAGAAACGGTCACAAAAAATTTGCTGGGCCAGATTTTTTTTGGGTTTTTAGTTTTTTTTTTTTTTTTTTTTGGGAATCATGTTCAATAGGTTCGATGGGAGACTAAGTCATAAGCTCGCTTATGACGGTAGATATTGTGAATTTTTACGCCCATGAGACAAGCAATGATGCCACATGATTGACACTTTCGTTAGGTTCAATTGAGTTATCCGTTGAGGGTGCGTGATAATATTGTCATTCGAGGACATAATTGTTTTTATTTTTTGTACTTTCCATCCCGGATATGTCAGATATGTGTTATGTATGCATATTTGTGTCGGTGGGTATATGTGCTTTTTATGGTCAAGTAAATTGCATTTGACAGATGGTAATAAAATCATAATATCATCGGTCGATGATGATAAATATTGTTTTTGTTTTTTTTTTCTTCCCTTTTTGTAAGGACAAAATTGGGTTCGCGGAGTGCTGTAAATTTAAACTTAAACGTTAATCTTTTTTCAGATACATAGCTCTCTGTTCAATCAGTAAATATGATGATTGCTGGGATGTTGTTTTTCATTTGCTATATAGTATATAAACATTTTATATCATGAATTGCCCTTTTTATATTTGCAAGAGGGCAGATTGAACAATTAAAAACACTCAATTAGATCAGTTTCATTATTTATTACTTTTTGATTCTTTTGTGTATTTTGGACATGTTTAACGAGCATTTTATTTGAGAAAAATGTGAGATAATTTAATGAATATTCCCACTGGTGCAAGATAAAGTAAAACTGACCACGCAAGCTGAATTTAATTGCCAATGAATTGCAAATGAATGTCTTTAATTAATTTTTGGAATGAATCAAAAGTAGGACGATTGAACCACCTACGACTCTAGCTTACTGAAATAAGTGAGAGTCATGAAGGGAAAATGTTTCCAAAATATTATTATTTTTTTTTTTAAATACTTTCGGTTAATTAAAACAACATTTTATTGGGTCTATAACTTAATTCGTGCGGTTTGCTAAGAGATTGCGTAACTTGTATTATTCCATTGCTATTATTCCATTGGAACATGCGTTGGAAAGCTACTGTCATTGTACGTCATTTCAGTATATGTCATTCATTTGAAGCGTAAACAACAATAATTTTTTTTTTCACTCAAATATGTTGAACTTTGTGCCTGAAAAAGTGTTTTTGCGGAGAGTTTTTCTTCATTACTGAAAACTGCTCCCGAAAGTCATCGTATTTTGGTGGAGGTTTATGATGAACATGCGCTAGCTGAGCGAAAAGTAGTTTGCATGATTTAAAAGTGGTGATTTTGACTTGGAAGCCTATGAACGTCCTGGGCAGCTAAAAAAGTTTGAAAATGAAGAACTGGAAGCATTACTCTATGAAGATTGTTGCCAAACACAAGAAGAGCTCGCAGCATCTTTGGTGTCACTAAAGCAGCCATTTCAAAACATTTAAGAGCAGCTGGACATATTCAAAAGCAAGGAAATTGGGTTCCACATGAACTCAAGCCGAGAGACGTCGAAAGGCGGTTTTGCTTGTCCGAAATGCTGCTGGAACGCCACAAAAGGAAGTCATTTTTGCATCGGATTGTTACTGGTGATGAAAAATGGATCCATTACGATAACCTCAAGCGCAAAAAATCATATGTGAAACCCGGCTAACCAGCCAAATCAACGGCAAAGCCGAATAGCCATGCCGCCAAGGTAATGCTCTGTATTTGGTGGGATCAGATGTATGTGCTGTATTATGAGCTGCTAAAACCGGGTGAAACCATCAATAGACAACGCTACCGTACACAATTAATCCGTTTGAAGAGAGAAGTAGCCGAAAAACGACCGGAATATGCGACCAGACACGAGGGAATAATTTTCCATCATGACAACGCTCGGCCCCACGTTGCTATTCCGGTTAAGAACTATTTGGAAAACAGTGGATGGGAAGTCTTACCCCACCCGCCTTATAGCCCAGATCTTGCCCCTTCTGACTACCATTTGTTCCGGTCGATGCAAAACTCCCGCACTGAAATACGGTTCACATCAGAGCAGAATATCAAAAGTTGGCTTGATTCATTCTTGGCTGCCAAGCCGGCGCAGTTTTTTTGGGATGAAATCCAAAAATTGCCAGAAAGATAGGAAAAAGTCATAGCTTCAGATGAGCAATACTTTGAATAATACTATTGTACATGTTTTTCTTAAATAAACGTTCAAATTTTGAAAAAAAAACGCACGAATTAAATTACATACCCAATAGATTGCAACACATTAAAACTTATATGCTAAGCGAACAAAAACTATAGTCCAACAACCTTTTTATTACTTACTGGCCTTATGCATTTACTCATAACTAAAATAATACTGTTTATATTCTTTTCGACGAAAGTTTTTACTTTCAATTCAATTTAACAATATACACCCTGCCTGACTCGAACTGCAACCAACTTCAGACTGCTATAATTTCCAAACCGTTCATGACAGTGAGCTCAAATGACAGATAATTTTATTATTTACAAGCCTTAAAATCTTTAACGATTTGCGTCTCAGTTGTGTTAAAAATTTTTTATCCGCGATGGAATTCATACGTGATAGTGTTTTTGCTTTATATTTGGCTGGAAAACCACAAGCAGCTATCGTTAGAGCCCTCCAGCACCTCAACGTGAATAAATCATTTGTATCTCGAACCATAGTAGCAACATTGACAGAAATGGTTCGGAAAGTGAAGGCTCGAATTGAGCGAAATCCGCGTCGAAGTGAAAGAAAAATGGCTCGTGAGCTCAACATATCGTTGGAACGGATGCAACACATACTGAAAAATGAGCTTGGGCTCAAGCCAATGAAGTTCCACAAAGCACACGATCTTACACCGTAACAGAAAAAAGTTAGAGTCGAAAGAGGGAGGGAGTTGCTACGCTTTCACGAAAGTGGTGAGTTGCCGAATTTGATTTTTTCCGATGAGTCTCCATTTGTTATCGAGCAATATTTCAACAAACAAATTGACCGAGTTTACTTTCCGGAGTGGTCCTTCGATAATTTACACCTTCGGACGGCCACCAGAAAGCAGGCAGCACCGATAGTGATGGTTTGAGCCGCCATAATCGCTCTCCGCTCGTATTTTTGGACTGTGGCGTCAAAATTAATGTGATCGTATACCGTGAAACTATCTTAGATGCAGTATTGAAGCCTTGGGCAAACACTCTTTTCGGTCGGAGACCGTGGACATTTCAACAAGACTCGGCACCGTCTCACAAAGCGCGCGTCAACCAAGATTGGTTAAGAAAAAATTTTCCACACTTCATTTCTTCGACACAATGGATTGCAAATTCTCCGGATGCAAATCCGTTGGATTTCTTTGTCTGGGGTATTTTGAAGGCGAAGGTTGGCACTAAAAAATACCAAAGTTTGGACCACCTCAAACAAGCACTTCGTCGGGAATGGGCCAAAATACCGCAGAACCACTTGCTTGCAGCGTGCAATGCTTTCTTCGGCTGTCTCAAGGCCATTATTCGCGCCAAAGGTGGACATATTGAAAACTACTGATACGATTTGAAAACATCAGTTTTCCAACATTTTTTGCTTTTGCATAATAAAATTTATCAAAATTTTGGTCATTCTAACGTAAGTTGTCATTTCCTAAAATTTCGGTTTCGACGATGCAAGCGCCATTCATGACGATCCCTGGTCGATATTTGTTTTGGAGCAGGGACGATTTGAATTTTCTTCGGCGTGCAGCAACATGTAACCTGGTTGTGACATTTAGTAAGGATATGCCCCGATAGTTGATACAAGACAAAGAATCACTTTTTTTTTTTGAAAATCGGACATTTAGAGCCTTGTGTCGAAATTGGAAGGATATGGCTTCTTCTTCATCTTCTTAAAGAGGTGCTCCTCTTACTTTGTAACAGTCTCTACCTGATGCCCATTAAATATCTGATGGAAGTGGTGCTCGCGTATACAAACGAGTATATTATTCATTCCAACTAAGTTTCTTACACTATTTAGAGGCGCCTGCATTCCGGGGTTGAAGCCAATTGCCAATTGCTTAGCTTTTCTGAGATATATCCATATACCCATAGTATCTTCGATATTATTTACCTCGAAGGTTGAGTAGAGTTTTTTCTTTTTACACAGAATCTTCTTTTCTTTCCTTATGATTGATTATATGATATTGGTATTCTTCCCTCCCTGCTCTTGTTATATCTTTTTCTGGACACTTTACTGCTTTTCTACGTTGGATATTCGAGGTCTAAATTTAGCATTAACGAGTAGAACATCTGCACATTTAAAATGCTGTATGCAAGTTGCGTGCCTCGCTTCTATTAGCTCATGATAAATTTGATTGGCGGTTCATCCATCCGGAAAGAGCGAGGTTTATGTGTGAATTGGTAGCGAATATCAACGATATCTGTTGACGTATAAACTAATTCGCTGAAGATGGTTTGTTTAAGATGGTGCATTCGGAAGATTCAAAAGCAGCTGGTATCTCGCGGATAACACGAGTAATGTTGGCTTCCAAAGCTTATTCCTGAAGACCTGAGATTCTCATATCATTAGAGAAAATAGTCCAAAGGTGTGATGTCGCACGATCTAGGCAGCCAATTTACCGTAGCAAAACGTGAAATTAAGTGCTCACCAAAATGATTTCTCAACAAGTCCATTGTTCCACGCGCTGTATGGCTCATAGCGCCGTCTTGTTGAAACCAGAGCTCACCAAGACCATGTGCTTGAATTTCAGGAAGCAGATAGTCCATTAACATGGTGCAATAACGGTTACCATTGACGATAACGTTCTGATTTGTCTCGTTTTTGAAGAAATATGGGCAAATGATTCCATAAGCCCATAAACCACACCATACCATTGTTTTTAATGGATGTAATGGCAGCTCTTAATACTCTTCGGGTTGCTTATTAGCTCAAATACGGCAATTTTGTTTATTAACGTATCCATTGAGCCAGAAATGGGATTCATTACTGAACAAAATTTCACGATAAAATACCGCATTTTCATTGAGTTTTTCCAGAGCCCATTCACTGAAAATATGACGCAAATTCAAGTCGCCTGGCTTCAATTCTTGCACAAGTTGAATCTTGTACGCTTTTAGGCCGAGATCCTTACGTAAAATACGCCAAGTTGTCGAATACGCCAAGCCAAGCTGCTGAGAACGACGACGAATCGATTCGTCTCTTCGCTACATGCTGGATGTGGTCTAACCGGTCGAGTATAATCCACTAATGTAAACTGGGACTCAAATTTGCGAATGGTATTGGCAGTATGGTAGTGGTTTCAGTAGGTCTATTATGCGCACCGTAAGTTCCTCGAATCGCACGAAACACAATTCTCACAGAACGCTGATTTTCGTAACACAGCTGAACAATTTGGAGACACTGTTGTGGTATGAGTCTTTCCATGAAGACTTGCCAAACGATGCTGAACAAAAATGATGAAGCAGTTTGATAGGATTCACACGTGATCTGTCAAAAAAAGCCTATTGAAAATCAAATCTCAACATGAATCACAAACTTACAAACATAGATCGCTTAAGGGCCATGTAATTAATTTCATAGGTTCTCTCTTCGAGTTGTATGCTATGAAAAGCCTCTTTTTAAGGGCAGATGCACCTATGGCTCTGAAAATTTGAAGTTCAAAATTTTTTCAAAGATCAGCATGTAGTCCGTCTGTTTCTGCATCCCCGTTGATAGAGCATTCCTTTACAGGTCTCTTCTTAGTCGGAAGTATGAAGTTTTTGTCAACTGTCGCCTACAGTAATTGATTTATGCTTCCCGAAATATAGTAGTAGTCATCTTTGCCGTTAAATATACTACAGAGGTAATCCTTCTGAACTTTGTGATTTTACATCGTTACATCGTTACATTTGGATGCTTCTCTTCGTTAATTTCTTAAATAGAGCCACAAGTTTGGGCCATGAAAATTGATACACAGTGTCGGCAAGCCTAAGTTCTTGCATCAAGACTTTGAATTTCATAGACTATATGTTTTTGGCCGTACTTGGAGCTTAAGAAGCAATATTCCCAATTGTTCTTGTCCAGTGGTGGAGAGAGGAGGGGGGGGGAGGAATTTATTTCTTCACATCAACAAATTTTCTGACAGTTACCTGTAAATTGTGAAAATCGTCATTAGAATGCGGAGTACTTAAGAAATATCTCTCGATTCGCTAAAAGAAAACTTCTATCGAAATTCTTCCTCCAAAATAATCTTTGCACTTTCAAAAAGTGGAGGCTGAAGTTCAATCGGGTGAATCTACTACCTTCTGTCCAATGGTTAAGTTTCATACGCACAACCATATTCAGGATAGCGTCTATCTGCTTTGAAAAATCTTCAAGGCAACTCTGCTGAAAGGTGTCAATCCAAATGTCTTTGTGACCACAAAACTCTGATTTTTTACTGTAGTCGGCGCACCCTGGTCATATTTCTTATTTACTCCAAACTTAGTTCAACATCGTTTGAGTAAGTCGATCGAATTATACAATTTAAATTTGATGATTCTCTTCTCAATAGAAATGAGTAGAGTTCGTTTCCATGAAAGATAAATGTTCATCAGAAATTTTTTCATCATACCTTCAAGGTAAAAATATCGATCCATCCTGAAGGATTTGTTTGATTTTTTTTTTTCTTTCACCTATTTTTCGATTTTCGGACCGTATTTCTTTTGGCAAGTCAGCCAATATTGACATTTGGTAGGAGTTCTTGTACACGTATCAGCACTCCTAAGTAAACAAAATACAGGACTTGGGGGACTATCTATTATCCCTTGTTTGGTTATTTGTTCCCTTTAATCCCAAAGAATTAAGGCGATAGTAAAATATTGTTTCCCTTTATTTTTCTTCATTTCGATTGGCCAGAGTTGTAGGCCGAAGAGGGGGACAAAAGGATCAGAGAAAAGTCCTTTGAAATACCTCTTTTGGTATCACCGGTGGTGGTTAATACGGTTTCCATTGATAAATCAATTTTCAAATGGAAAACTATCAAAGATTGGGTTAAGGTAGGGTTAGTCTGCTATCTAGGCAACCATGATTGTAACTATGTCAATAAGGTTACTTTTTGAAATCTCAAAGTTTATTTACAGATTTGGGTATATCATCTCAGTGCTGCCATGGAAGTTCCTTTCTTGGGTCACATTTCTATGGAAATTTTGATTAATGTATTTCTGAAAATACTTCCGCTATTAAAAAAAAAAAAACCTGTTTTGCTCTTTTTAGTAAATCACAAAGAAGATAGTAAATTTTTACCGCTATTGATCCATTTCTACCCCGGACAACTTTATTAAGCTTATTTACAAGCAAACAACTCATAAACTAACAAAGATTTTCTTAACCCAAATTCCCAGAAGTGAGCCTCACCGTCTCACTTTGCATTTCAAATGCTGACAAATTTCTTAATAAAAGATCTCAGTTTTTATTAATTTATGTATTTTTCCATTTGCATATAAGAATTGTATTGCGTTTATAAGTTTTGAATTCAGAACAGAATTCTGCATTTATTTTTTACAATTTTTTGAAAATTGTAACTAAACCTTTAAAGTGAGCCTACGAGCCTGAAATTTACTTGTAGGTCTTATCCTTTTGTGTTCATATCTACTTTACTTTGATCATATTTTTAATTTAATTTGGTATGAGCTAACGCCCCCATTTGTTTCGCTTACTACAAGCTTAAACTAACTTAGAAACTAAGACCTTAAACTAACAAAAATGAAGGTTAGGGCTTACAACTCGGGATGGTAAAATTGATCGAATTTGAGGGAGAGAGTGCTGTGATTAAAATCGTAAACGGAAAGGTAAAAGTCTAGGTGCCATGACATAAGGCCAAATTCGGCCAAATGGTAAAATTTAGCTTTATGTCATGATACCTGACGTTTATCTTACACAGCATGCGGGAGATTGGTTCGTAAGAGTCATATGTGGTGCGGTGGATTGGAAGATAATGCAATCAACGGTGCCTGAGAGAAGTCAGTGAATGAAAGGAATGTCTACTGCATCTTTTTGTTCCTCTAGGGTATTCAGGTAAATGCGCTTGAAACGGTCTCAATAGGGAGGTAAGATTAGAGGATTGTCCCAAGGTAGATCACGAAGAGCAAATCAAGTAAAAAGGCCGCTGGATGCTGTCAATTCGGGATACATGAACTCGTTGAAAGGGATACCACGCTTGGCTAGCAAACTCGAGAAGGGTGCAAATAAAAGTGATATACATATAGTGATCTGGTCATATACGGGTTGCAGAATTCTTTGGACCATCTTTTAACTAAGCCAATAGATGAGTTTGCATTAGTAATTATCTCATCAATATGCGAGAGGAAACTAAGCTCCCTATCGCATAATATACCAAGGTCGCGGATAGACTGAACAAGGTATAAAGGTTCTACTAGGTGGGATGAAAAGTAGCCTCCTCGGAAATGTAAAAAAAAATTTTTTTAAATGTTTTTTTTATTTTACTCAATATAGTCCCCTTTTTGTTTAATACACTTATTCCAGCTTCTTGATCCCGTCAGAAAAGTAATTTTCCGGAAGGTCTGCAAAATATTCCTCTGTGGCGTCGATAATTTCCTCGCGTGAGCTGAAGTTTTTATTGATGAGCAATCTTTTGAGGTTTGGGAAGAGATAATAGTCCAAGGGAGCCAAAGCGGGCGAATACGGTGGATGCGACAGCAATTGGAGTCGTAAGTACTTGATTTTAGCCATGGTTGCGATGCTCTTGTGCACCGGTGCATTGTCTTGTAAAAACAAAATTTATTTCGCCTCATAGTTAGTCCGTTTTGCAGCGATTTCGGCCTCCAATCGCTCCAATAATGCACAGTAATACACGCTGTTGATGGTTTTTCGTTTTTCGAGGTAGTTCACGAAGAGTATGCCATGACAATCCCAGAAAACCGACGCCATAATCTTTCCGACCCATCGAGCCTCTCTCGGCCGTTTCGGAGCACTCGTGCTGGCTTCAGTCCATTGCCGGGCACTCATTCTGTTATCTGGTGTGTAATAGTGGATCCAAGTTTCATCAACAATTACCAATTGACGCCAAAAGTCCGCCCGATTCCGCATCAGCAAGACTAAACACTCTTTCGAAGTGCTCTCGCATTTGTGTTTTTGGTCAGGAGTGAGTATGCGCGGCACCCAGCGGTAGGAAAAATTTTTCATATGCAGAATATTGCCCAAAATATGGTGCGTGTGCTCAGTACTAATCTGAGGTGCTCGCGCACCTTCACTTTCCGGTCAGCCGTGCTGGCCGTGGTGTAGTGGTATACGCATAAACTCCTCAAGCAGAGGGTCATGGGTTCGAATCCCGTGCGAGACAATTCACTGAAAAAGTCTTTTCATGGAATTTGTATGCAGTTATATGTAAGCCCGTCGGCGTCAACTCTGACATGAAGGCATAACACTGATGTTGGAGTGGTTGCTGGCTGGGCTAAATGTAACGAACTAACAACTAGCACGTACTAAGACCCACTGGTTAAGGATGCAATGGCTCCAGTTTGACAACCACCTCTGGGAAAAATATTGAAACCTAATACACCTGAGTTTCAAACTACTACACCACCCGCCCGCGCCCTGGTGAAAAGCCAGTAAAAAAGTATTCATATCCCCTTAGTGCGCGCACGGGATTAAAAAAAAAAAAAAGCCAACACCATTTCATGTATTTTTTGGACATTGTCCTCTGTAACCGCATCGGAGGGCCTGTCGCTGCGGACTTGATCGGTAGTGGAGTTGCGGCCACCACGAAACTCTTAAAACCAATATTTGACGGTGTAATCTGACGGAGCATTAGCCCCATAATATTTATCCAACGTTTCTTCTATTTCCTTCGCCGTTTTGCCTCTCAAAAAGTTTTATGAGAGAACGAAAACCATGTTTGTCCATACTCAACATGATGCCAAACACGTCAACAATAATCAGCTGTCAAAACAAAACTAAAGACAGTATCGCACTGAAATTTGTACCGCTATTGATCCATTTCTACCCCGGACAACTTTATTAAGCTTATTTACAAGCAAACAACTCATAAACTAACAAAGATTTTCTTAACCCAAATTCCCAGAAGTGAGCCTCACCGTCTCACTTTGCATTTCAAATGCTGACAAATTTCTTAATAAAAGATCTCAGTTTTTATTAATTTATGTATTTTTCCATTTGCATATAAGAATTGTATTGCGTTTATAAGTTTTGAATTCAGAACAGAATTCTGCATTTATTTTTTACAATTTTTTGAAAATTGTAACTAAACCTTTAAAGTGAGCCTACGAGCCTGAAATTTACTTGTAGGTCTTATCCTTTTGTGTTCATATCTACTTTACTTTGATCATATTTTTAATTTAATTTGGTATGAGCTAACGCCCCCATTTGTTTCGCTTACTACAAGCTTAAACTAACTTAGAAACTAAGACCTTAAACTAACAAAAATGAAGGTTAGGGCTTACAACTCGGGATGGTAAAATTGATCGAATTTGAGGGAGAGAGTGCTGTGATTAAAATCGTAAACGGAAAGGTAAAAGTCTAGGTGCCATGACATAAGGCCAAATTCGGCCAAATGGTAAAATTTAGCTTTATGTCATGATACCTGACGTTTATCTTACACAGCATGCGGGAGATTGGTTCGTAAGAGTCATATGTGGTGCGGTGGATTGGAAGATAATGCAATCAACGGTGCCTGAGAGAAGTCAGTGAATGAAAGGAATGTCTACTGCATCTTTTTGTTCCTCTAGGGTATTCAGGTAAATGCGCTTGAAACGGTCTCAATAGGGAGGTAAGATTAGAGGATTGTCCCAAGGTAGATCACGAAGAGCAAATCAAGTAAAAAGGCCGCTGGATGCTGTCAATTCGGGATACATGAACTCGTTGAAAGGGATACCACGCTTGGCTAGCAAACTCGAGAAGGGTGCAAATAAAAGTGATATACATATAGTGATCTGGTCATATACGGGTTGCAGAATTCTTTGGACCATCTTTTAACTAAGCCAATAGATGAGTTTGCATTAGTAATTATCTCATCAATATGCGAGAGGAAACTAAGCTCCCTATCGCATAATATACCAAGGTCGCGGATAGACTGAACAAGGTATAAAGGTTCTACTAGGTGGGATGAAAAGTAGCCTCCTCGGAAATGTAAAAAAAAATTTTTTTAAATGTTTTTTTTATTTTACTCAATATAGTCCCCTTTTTGTTTAATACACTTATTCCAGCTTCTTGATCCCGTCAGAAAAGTAATTTTCCGGAAGGTCTGCAAAATATTCCTCTGTGGCGTCGATAATTTCCTCGCGTGAGCTGAAGTTTTTATTGATGAGCAATCTTTTGAGGTTTGGGAAGAGATAATAGTCCAAGGGAGCCAAAGCGGGCGAATACGGTGGATGCGACAGCAATTGGAGTCGTAAGTACTTGATTTTAGCCATGGTTGCGATGCTCTTGTGCACCGGTGCATTGTCTTGTAAAAACAAAATTTATTTCGCCTCATAGTTAGTCCGTTTTGCAGCGATTTCGGCCTCCAATCGCTCCAATAATGCACAGTAATACACGCTGTTGATGGTTTTTCGTTTTTCGAGGTAGTTCACGAAGAGTATGCCATGACAATCCCAGAAAACCGACGCCATAATCTTTCCGACCCATCGAGCCTCTCTCGGCCGTTTCGGAGCACTCGTGCTGGCTTCAGTCCATTGCCGGGCACTCATTCTGTTATCTGGTGTGTAATAGTGGATCCAAGTTTCATCAACAATTACCAATTGACGCCAAAAGTCCGCCCGATTCCGCATCAGCAAGACTAAACACTCTTTCGAAGTGCTCTCGCATTTGTGTTTTTGGTCAGGAGTGAGTATGCGCGGCACCCAGCGGTAGGAAAAATTTTTCATATGCAGAATATTGCCCAAAATATGGTGCGTGTGCTCAGTACTAATCTGAGGTGCTCGCGCACCTTCACTTTCCGGTCAGCCGTGCTGGCCGTGGTGTAGTGGTATACGCATAAACTCCTCAAGCAGAGGGTCATGGGTTCGAATCCCGTGCGAGACAATTCACTGAAAAAGTCTTTTCATGGAATTTGTATGCAGTTATATGTAAGCCCGTCGGCGTCAACTCTGACATGAAGGCATAACACTGATGTTGGAGTGGTTGCTGGCTGGGCTAAATGTAACGAACTAACAACTAGCACGTACTAAGACCCACTGGTTAAGGATGCAATGGCTCCAGTTTGACAACCACCTCTGGGAAAAATATTGAAACCTAATACACCTGAGTTTCAAACTACTACACCACCCGCCCGCGCCCTGGTGAAAAGCCAGTAAAAAAGTATTCATATCCCCTTAGTGCGCGCACGGGATTAAAAAAAAAAAAAAAGCCAACACCATTTCATGTATTTTTTGGACATTGTCCTCTGTAACCGCATCGGAGGGCCTGTCGCTGCGGACTTGATCGGTAGTGGAGTTGCGGCCACCACGAAACTCTTAAAACCAATATTTGACGGTGTAATCTGACGGAGCATTAGCCCCATAATATTTATCCAACGTTTCTTCTATTTCCTTCGCCGTTTTGCCTCTCAAAAAGTTTTATGAGAGAACGAAAACCATGTTTGTCCATACTCAACATGATGCCAAACACGTCAACAATAATCAGCTGTCAAAACAAAACTAAAGACAGTATCGCACTGAAATTTGTAATGTCTGCCTAAATATGAACGGACTTCAAGGCACCGTAACCTCTTTGAAGGTAAATGAGGTTACTTTTCACTCCACCTAGTAAGTAGATTGTTGAATGACTCTTTCAAGATCGTTGATATTTAGGATGAAGAGAAGTGGATCTAGATGACTACCTAGAGGAACACCTGACGTGGCCAAGAATGGGGCCGATAAGACAGACCTCAAACGAACACTATAAAAACGATTATCCAGGTAAGAATATATCCATTTTAGTAAAATGGGTTCAAAACCCAGAACGGACAATTTGAACAGGATAAGCTTATGAAATATTTTATCAAAAGTCTTACTGAAATCAGTTGTTATAACGTCAACTTCTTTACCACTTTCTAAGGATGAAGGAATAGAGGAAACGAATTCGACGCGGTTAGTGGTAGCTAATGTACCTTTTAATAAGCCGTGTTGATTAGGGGAAATAAGAGGTTTATACTGGAAGCTTAAGACTTTGTATAAAATTCTTTCGAGGAGTTTCGGTATAGTGAGAGGGAACAGAGCGAGACAGAGGAGCTTATCTGGTCTGTGGTAAAAATGAGGTCTAATTGCTTACCCAAATAATTGGAGATCCCACTAACTTGTTATAAGCCAGAGTCTGTAAGCTAAGGTAAGGAAGCATCTTTGATGGCTTTTTGACAATGTTTCCACTGGTCTTCAATAGTTGGAGCTGATGATATATGACCTCTTAAAAGATTATTATTATAAGCAATGATCAGGATATCAGGAGTCTGTTTCTAACAGCAAATCCGCATCCAAATAGCCGCTGCTTTTGTCGTCGACAATAATCACCGTAGTAGATGTCGCAGTTTTTCATCCTCTTTTTGCCTGGTGCATTCCATCGCATTTCTTGAATGGCGGTAGTAACTGGTTTATAGCAGCAAAGGGCCAGTTACCCCAGCGGTACAACCCTCAACCTGGAAGGCCGGTTCCTTTTATCGATATCTTTAAGGTACTGCCGTTTTTTAATTGGGGACTCATCCGTCACCATATCTTTTTCAAGACCCTGACATAGTCTCAGCAATCTTTACCGGCCTGAGCTTTGAATGTGAGGGACTAGCAGGCTTATTCTCTCTGAGGAATTCAGCCTCTGTCCCGTTAAAAGTGCTGCTATTTTTGTCTGCTGAAAGTCGAGTCCAGATGGACATGGACCAGTACCCGATGGTTACCTCTTGGAGGTAGAAAAAGCACAATTGATGTTTTTTTTTTATAATTAGCGCGCGCTCAAGGAATTTGAGTACCCTTAAGATGTACAACGCGGGGCGAAAGAGAATCAGGAAGAAGAAAAGAGAAATACCAATGTACAAGCACACAGGTCCAAAATGTTTGCAAGTTATAATGAAAGGAAATAGAGAGCTCGGTAGGGCATTCCATAAGCAAGTTGTACGGCTTAGGAAACGAAACGCAAACTGGGCTTGAGGACATACTGATGAGCAGTCGTAGCAAGACGAATGACGATTTCTATGGAGCTTTAGTGGTGGAAATAGCGTAAAACAAAGTATGACAAGGGTATGTCTATGAGTATGAGTATTATCGCACGGGTTTGAATCCTTTCAAACAGGTGGGAAGATGTTTTAGGAGAACCTGGCAAGATGTGGGTATTGAACTCCAATTTTGGTAATGATCAGAGGGGGTGAAATATTTCTTACATCGCTTGAGTAAACCTAGATATTTCGCAGCATTTTCGGCTACATCGAATAAGTGGTCATGCCAACGTAGGTTGTTACTGACACATATATCGAGAATGGAAAGTTTTTGGGTTTCGACGATTCAAGTGCCATGACTGAGTATTTAGATTTCGCTTTAATGACGGTTATAACACTGGGTGTCGCCAGTGTGTGCCTTTTTTTTACAGCACCTTAATTCTTGATCTTATTATCATATATTTTACAGACTTAAGAGCTACCTACCAACAGTCTGGATAATGTCAGTTAACAGGCTTAAAGGACACTGCATTTGACGTTAATCCTAAATAAATCATCCTTACCATTTGTATGAAAAAGTAGTTCCTTCATTCCTGTTGGCGATTTGATAAATCCTTCGCCCTTCCTGTTAGGAATTCTGACACAGAATCTTGCAAAATCTTTGAAAAAGTCCCTCCAGTTTAAAGGCGTGTGCATAGGTGACCATAAATGGTGGTCTATCAGCTGTTTCGAACGTTGATCCGGAATTTTTAGCAAAATGAGATTCCGGTTTTGTTGTTAATCTATTATAAAATCACACTTAGGTATCATGCAGAACTTGGTACCCCCGATTCTTCTAGAGGGATTCTCTCAATGCAGGAATAGACATGTCATCTCTGTAGTCCGTTTGACTTTGTTTGAACCAGGTCGTTGCTAGTAGGAGATGCGACGTACTCTGTACTCCGCTGACCAAATAACGAGTGGAATTCTTTTCTTTAATCACATTCAATTGATAGGTCCTAAGGAGGCAAGGCAGCAATGTACATATGTACTCATCCATAGAATCTATATCGTTGCGCTGTAAAGCTCGTCTGCAACTGTTATTGTTTTATACATGTATTTGGTTGTTACATATGAAAATGTCGATATACTGAATATTCATAAATTGATCATTGTGGCGACTCAGAAAGAAATTCCCCAAGTTTGGCGAAGGGGATATTTTCGCTCAACAATATACCAAGAGCGGGTAACTGATAACAAAAAAACTTGCGGCAGCTGCTGAAGATACAATAATTCAACTTTGTTTTGCAGCAAGGTCAAAAAGTTCAAGAACAACCATAAGTCATCACCTGTCAGTTGTCGGAAAGTTTACAAAACCGGAAAAGTAGGTATCCCACCTCTGAACAACAGCGGATGTTCTCCGACGACGCTTTGAAAGTGGATCATGCTTTTGTTAATCATATTTCCTCCCTTAAAGCGTCGAATAAAAAACTAAAATAAGCACTTGAGCATTAATCTTGGTTAGGGGAATAATAATTAACATAATTTTTCATCTAAGCACGGGCCACTTCTTCTAAGTACCTAATTAAAATTTTACTTCCCATTACACTACAACGAGTTCCATTTCCATCCGGTGGGTGTTTAAGACAATTGGCAATGTGCGTTTTTCGCCTTTCTTGCCCTATTACAGCCTACAACATACAACCCCTCGTCGTAAATAAAATGTTTATTGTGCACGTGAGTAAATAACGCGACATAATGAGACGCAGAAAATTCTTAAAATGGGTAACCATCATAAACTCTGGGCCATGCTGAGAGTCTGTCTCTAACTTTATCCTTCATTAAGCTCATAGCTCATAACTCCGACAAACAACAATTCAGGTGTTTTGTTAGAGCTCTTGGTTTGGTGTTTTTTGTTTTTTTTGTGTTTTTTGTGTTTTTTTTTTTGTTGCCACACGATAAAAGCGTGTCGTCAAAATAAATTTCTCATATTCTGTCATCCGAAAGATAAAATAAATCATAAAATTTGCCTAAAGCAGTAAGCATATCCATAAAAAACGGTAATGGTCATAGTCCACTTCATTTCAAGATGTCCCCAACTAGAGCTTCAATGAATGCTTGTAGCATATTCCCTTATTGACTTGGGTTATTTGCATTTATGTTAGTGTGGGTGTTGCCCTACACTGTTTGGAAACATCAGTTTTAGAAGTTCTCTTCTCTGCGATGAGGAAGGGGAAAAAAACAAGAAATCTAGACAGCGAAAGTTACTGGATTCTATGATCTAGGCTCCTTATGTCGTTGTGTATACAATAAATATACGAATACCTAATCCTGGTTTATGGGTGTAAATTGGATGAAAGAAAATCCCTCTTGAATTGAATTCTCCTTAAGCGTAAAGGCTGCACTCCTACAAGACCAACACTATGTAGCAGCCGAGGAGTTATTTTCGAATCCTAACTGAATCCTTTTAAAAATGCACTGGGACACTGGCAATTTACAGGTGCAAATCCGCCATTCAATATTTCAGTATATTAAGGTGCCTGGTGCCTGGTGCCTGGTGCTGGGAGCTTGAGTCTTAGTATCCTATAGCTGCTGCAGGATGGAGCATCCACAGTATTCAGTATTAGTAGGATATCACCGCATCAGTGGCGTACTCGTATAGTCGAGCGGATACACCTGTGTCTATGGACATGGGAATACAGGGAGCCTTTGGTTTACATGGTCTAAACAGTTCGACACTTTGGCGGTATAAAAGTAGTGCACATGGATTGTGTTAGGTTTTTGTGTTCTTGTTATACTTCTGTTCCCTTCCAAAGTGATTTGTTTTTTCCCTTTTTTTTTCTCAGTTGCAGTCCTTCCTTTTTTTCGTGTATCCTTTCATGCACTCTACACCACCATGAGGGGATTACTTCGGTTGAATGCGCCTTTGGAGGACGTTTTCAGCTACAGCTACCGTAGAGTCCCTGAAAGTCCTGAAGAGTGTTAAATTTTGGTCACTTCCAAGTGTTTTCAGATTTTTTTTTCTCTATTTTTTTGTTAATTTCTTTTTTTCTTTGCTCACCATGTTTTTGTATTTTATACTTGTGTGTCCTCTCGGTCTGAGGAAGGATTTACAGAATAAGAAACCTAAGCATCCATTTGGAGTGGCTATAAATTTAGGAAACAAGCAGAATTTATTGTTATTTAGCATTCCCAAAGAGCATGTTGGAAAACACTTTTTCGAGGAATTTTCCAGTCCAAAAAGAAAAGCTATCCTTTTAGAATGTAGTCTGCATTTATGTATTTAGAATGACAGAAAATTGAAGTCCTTAATAGGCTTCGGGGTATCCTAAAATTGACGTTTGATGTGGGGATTAAAATCAGTTATTGGCACTTTCGAAGGCAATTTTTAACAATTTTTAACAATTTTTGTTGGTGTAAGAGATACAAGATACACTTTCTTTGCGGAGAAAAAAAAAATTTGTTTTGTGGCAAAGAATTAGTATTTCAACTGCAGAAGTGAGTTTTATCAGGTATGTCCGAGCATGTAGTTTAAAGTAATCGGTTGTAAATTTTTCTTGAAAAGAAGAAATGGTTTTTTTTTCGAATTAGATTTCCTGTCAGGCTTTAGTAGACGTGGTTAGGACTTAGTGGTATACTAATTGCCCTATGGGATGTATATTTTTAAGTGAAATTCGTCTCATAAAAAATTTAAATAATAGAAGTAGAAAACTAAAATTTTCTAATGGATATGTGAAAGATATATGGATGTGGCTAATGGACACATTTACGAACTCAAAGAGCTCTAATTGATTGATTGACTGACTTGTGGGAATATAAAACCAGTGACCGGGGGATTTTCTCTTTTCCTTAGATGATTACAAAGACCGACAGGTTATTGTGCTTTCTTTTACGCTAAATATTGAAACTATTTATACAATTGGGATTAGACTGCGACATCTTTGTGTACATATTTACAGTAAACTTTCACGTGTCCTCTTATAAATGCAAAAAATTCCCTTCTTTCTTATGAGAATTAAAACAAAGCTTTTTCGACTCATCCGAAACTGTAACAGAGTTGTTTTTTTGTTGAAGATCTGTATCTTGGGATACAATTTAGATTTCAAATAATTATTTTAATGGTTTTTTAATTTGATCAGTTACTGAAACACAACAGATAGAAGCGGGAATGAAACTCCTCTTATTACTCAGGATACTTACTTACTTAAGGTGGTGGGATGGAACCGGGATGGAGTCAACTAACAAGCGTCTCCAGGCAGATTGATCTTTATTCATCTGGCTAATGTTGGTTGAGTTGGTTGAGGTCCCCTTCCACTTGCATGCGTCATCTGGGCAGCGGTCTATCTCAATTGCACGGTCCGTCGGGGCAGGATACGAAAATTTTGCGAACCAGGGCATTGGTGTTCATCCGCTCCACATAACCCATCCAACTCAGTCGTTGAACCTTTGTTGTATATTCTCTTCTACTCACCGTCTATGCAAACGGGACCGAAAATCACCCGTAGGATTTTCCTCTCAAAGCAACTTCATCCAGTTTAGATAAAACCCATGGCTCTGCGGCATAGAACAGGGCTGGAATTAGTAAGGTCTTATATAGGTCACTTTTATTATTCGAAAGAGAGAGGAGGTGGGGTAAAAAGCAACCTCCTTGGGAATGAAAAACAATTTTTTTTTTTGAATGTTTTTTTTATTTTATTCAATATAGTCCCCTTTTAGTACACATATTCCAGCGATTTTCCATAGTCCGAGGGAGCCAAATCGGGCGAATACGGTGGATGCGACAGCAATTGGAACCGTAAATCAACTAACTTGTCTTGCAAAAACAAATTTGAGGCTGTTTTGCAGCGATTTCGGCCTTCAATCGCCCCAATAATGCACAGTAATAATCGCTGTTGATGGTTTTCCCCTTTTCGAGGTAGTCCACGAAGAGTATGCCATGACAATCGCAGAAAACCGACGCCATAACCTTTCCGACCCATCGAGCCTCCCTCGGCCGCTTTGGAGCACTCGTGCCGGCTTCAGTCCATTGCCGGGCACTCATTCTGTTCTCTGATGTGTAATAGTGGATCCAAGTTTCATCAACAGTTACCAATTAACGCCAAAAGTCTGCCCGATTCCTCATCATATTGCCCAAAATATGACGTGTGCGCTCAGTACTAATCTTTGTGGTATCTGCTAGCTTGCGCACCTTCACTTTCCGGTCAGCCCACACCATTTCATGTATTTTTTTGACATTGTCCTCTGTAACCGCATCGGAGGGCCTGCCACTGCGGACATGATCGGTAGTGGAGTTGCGGCCACCACGAAACTCTCGAAACCAATATTTGACGGTGTAATCTGACGAAGTACTAGCCCCATTATGCCTCTCAAAAAATTATGTTTTATGAGAGAACGAAAATCGTTTTTGTCCATACTCAGCATGATGCCAAACACGTCAACAACAATCAGCTGTCAAAACAAAACTGAAGACAGTATTGCACTGAAATTTGGCATGTCTGCCTAAATATGAACGGACTTCAAGGCACCTCATTTTGGCGGTCAAGGAAGTTACTTTTCACCCCGCCTATATAGTTGATTGCCTTCTCAGCCCAAGAAAAAAGCGATTGACAAGAGTTATTCTTCGTTTGATCTCAGCGCTGGTGTCGTTGTTTGAATTAATATCGAAGCCTAGCTAGTCAAAGTCCTTAACTACCTCAAAGTTATACCTATAGAGAGTGATGTTCTATCCGAGACGTCGGTGTTGGGTATCCTTTCCTATTGACAGCATATACCACCTTGTTCAAAAAGTTCCCGGTGGCGTCACCGTGTGGCGCTCTCATTGTTCCGATTTGAGTTCTGTTTTTTTTTTTTTTGTAATGTTGGTTCATCTGTTGACATTCCCTCTAAATCTTAGCGTCATAGCTTGACATTTGCAAAAGTTACGTAACCAAGAGTACATCTATCTATGTGTATTTAGAAAAGGGGTTTAAATTTGCATCACGAGATTTTTGCGTAAAAAACAGATTGGAAATGTTGGAAAAGTGTTTCGGCAGCGATTCTCTAAAGAAAACGGTCTTTTACCAGTTACACGAGGTTCAAAAGTGGTCTTGAGTCAATCGAAGATGATGAACGCAGTGGCAGAACATCGACATCGAAAACTGACGGAAACATTGATGAAGTAAAAGAAATCTTGGCCAATAACGGCAAATTAACTCTCAGAGAAATAGTGGAGGACTTGAACATTGCCTATGGAACCTATGGAAAAAAACAATTCGTTTTCAGTCAAAGAAGAAGGCAATGCTCACGGTTTTCATGGATTACAACGGTGTAGTTCATCATGAATTTTTGCCAGAAGGCCAGACAGTAAACAACGAGTATTATGTGGGCTTTTGCGCGAAGGAATTCACCGAAAGAGACCAGAATTGTGAGAAGAAAACTCATGGATTTTACACCTTGATAACGCACCGTCGCACAGTGCCATCATTGTTCGTAATTTTTTGGTGAAAAATGCAACAAATACCATCCTTCAGCCACCGAATTCACCTGATTTGGCTCCCTGTGACT
This sequence comes from Volucella inanis, assembly GCA_907269105.1. NCBI lineage: Eukaryota > Metazoa > Arthropoda > Insecta > Diptera > Syrphidae > Volucella > Volucella inanis. Next base: position 93,915,537 of record OU026154.1, read on the forward strand.
TCTTTCTGTTCAATCGAGTTAAAAAAACCACTACGGCCGAGAGGGAGCACTGATGAACATACCGAAAACCGAACATAAAAAATGTTTCCAGGATTGGATCAAGCGCTGGCATAAGTGTGTTGCAGTCGATGTGGATTACTTTAGGGGACAACATAGATTTAGATGAACAAACTTGTATTTTTAATTTTCTGAATAAATTCCGGGAACTTTTGCACTATTCTTTCAATAGCGATGTTAAAGAAATCACATGACATCATATCGCCTTATATAAATCCTTTTCTGACATCAAATGAAGCAGCGTGCATTCTCCATCGTCATCTTGCGCAAACGGACGAGTTTGGTAGGGATACGAAATCTATATACTCGTAGTTGCTGTTATATGCGTCCTTAAAATCGATGACCTATTCATGGACTTGGAGCTCATGGCTTTTTTTCCAAAATCTGACGTAGTATGATCATCATCTTGTAGGCGATGTTAAGAAGACTAATGCCGCTGTTGTTGATGGAGTTCAGAGGGTCTCCTATTTTGAGAATTGGACAAAAAACTATGCTGAAGTCCGACCGTATTTCACAGATGAGATGATGTATGCTCATAACCAAGTTAACGCATGCTACTTTGAAGAGGCCGTCTGCTCCTGTTACTTGTTTGGACTTAAGCGTAGATATGGCTATCTTCACTTCATCCAGATTAGATGGACGAAATAGTTGGTCTATTATACATCGCCCAGGTTGAAAAATTCATTTTCCCTGACAGCGGTATTTGGTTCGTCATCGCCGTTATATCCATGACACTAAATTACAAAGCTTCTACCTAAGATGAACTCATCGTAACTATTTTAAAATTGCACCTGCCGCATTTTAATTTTTTTTACTTTTAATGAAACAACAGTCCTGTAGAAGGTTCCTTACCCAACTGGCTCTAGTTTTTCATGTTGATTTGATTGTAATTCTCTTCCAACTGGGCATGTCAATTTATTTCCTTTCATTGTGCTCCTTGCGTGCTATATATAACGACTCTTTGATCCGGGGCATCAGTGTTAATGCCTTCCGTATGTCTCAGCCATCTCGGACGGTTGAAAGGAAATTCAGCTTAGACTTGGTTGTTACTTTATGCCCACGTAAAGTCTACATAGTTCATTGTTCCCTATCAATGCAGACTGAACCATATACCATACGAACAACAGTTCTTTTCAAAGTAGCCAAAGATGCTTTTATTCACCTCGTTCAGTAAACATGTTTCTATACTGTAAAGCGGGATAGGAATACCAAGGGCCTTTAGAAAACTCACAACGACTATATAGGACTTTGTTATCCAATTCTGTACTTAGATCAAAGAAGTACAAAAAACTAAGAATTTCGTTTGATTTCCATTCCAATCTTACTGTGTGGGGAAAACTGCGAAGTCTACATAAAAATAAACTCTGGCATTACGTTTTTAGTAAAATCTATAAACACGTGGTCGATCGAAAGGGATCGATCGAGATGGTTGACAATAGACTATGTACTGTCTTTTTTATAATATAAGGGGCAGTATCTTGAAAGCGTATTTAGTAGATTGATGTTAATGATTGCACAGCTTACGAGCATCGTTGTTCGTTGCTTTTCCAGCTGATTTGATGCATTTTGCAATCCAAATTCTTACATATTGCTTTAAATAACTCGTCGGGTACATCGTCAGCTTCATCAGCCATGTTGGTCAGGTATACGGGATTGGTTGCTGTCATAGTCTATGTCGAGTAGATCATTCTGATTTATAGTGAAAGTTTGGCTTTTTTTTTGCATATAACAGTTTGCAGAAATGGTCAAGATCGAATGGTAGTCGAATGTTATATTTTAAGCTGTCTTGCCAGGTGTGTTGTGATCCTGGGTGGATCATGGATTACCATGGATGGATACCCGAAGTCAGTTCTTTGCGCTTGTGCGCACCACCTAAGTTAGGGTCTTCCTTCGGGTAAGAACCGAAGCGTTAATATTCATTTGCCTGCATCTTGTAGCTATCTTTGGCGACTGATATATACTTTTATGGTTAACTCAATGTTGTTGTACATTTCTCATATATCAAAGAAAGGGATGATAAGGATATAATGTCACGACGCCTTATGAGTTATGAAGCCTTGCATAGGTAAATACCTTAAAATGGTGAACACCCTCATGGACTTCTTGGGCTTTTTCTGCGATCAGCCATAGTTATTGCCTAGCGATTTGAGCCATTAAATCATATATCCGCCAACAGTATTTCTCTATCATTTTGGCATCTAAAATGTTTGTAGATGTACATTGTGCACTTATCTTATTTGGACATCTATAAGGCCTTACTGTTCTTAGATCGGGTAATGGCCATGGTAACTTGTTATTATTGAGTTAACTAATCTTTATGTTAGCCGGAATGGTATTTGGCCTAATAGCAAAGTCAATTAGCTAACGTCAGTTTCCATACATGATCTTGTGTAGACAAACTAAGCTCTCCGCCTTTTCTATCAAAGTTGTTCGTTAAGACGAAGTCTGTGGTAGTAGCGTCTATTTCTTCTGTGGAATCAATGTGCGTATCAGACGAATCAAGCTAACAATCTGTTCACTCACATAAGTCTACCACTTTCAACGAGCTCGTACCCAAAAAGACCTCTCGATAATAGTCATCGTAGTATTTATATGAATGTCACAAATCTTCCTCTTTTTCTTCGGCGCATTACACCTTGCATCCTGAATGACTATGACATCAAGTAAATAGGTCGTATCAGGTCTGGTCAAATTCCGAACATTCCATGTGTTAATCCAGCGTTGGATTTTTACTTCGAAACCGTAAAGTTAAACTAGGACATGTGCTTTTATATTTTAATAAAAATTTCGTACGCAGCTCATGATACAAAACCTCTCAATATACTCGATCGAGCCCCTTCTGTGTGTTTTTCCATTCTTCTTTCTTCTTTGTTCGTCATTTTCTTGTTTGAGCCGAATGAAATCAACGGTAGAGTTACTGTTCTTGTATACCCAATGGTTGAATTACGACATAGAACTTCTCGAACGAAGTTTTTTGCGATCTAGGCTCGAATCGATACTAGTGACTCAAAGCATTAGGACACTAAAAATACTGGAGGCGTGCTTGCCTTTGACATATATATTTTGTTGGCAGATGATAAGAAGGAATATGGGATGTGATACGTATTGTCATCAAGTCGGAACTGTCGAGCTGAGGCTGACCTAAAACATCTTGCCGATCCTACCTAGGGTCACGGCACTCAGTACTTATTTGCTTCTCCACAACGGATCAACCACAAACAAAAGAACTTTCCCGCATTAAGGTTTAAATCAAACCCACCGTGACGCTTCCATAAAGAGACCTACCTCTTTACGTTAGTCCCGGACCGAAGTCCAAGGGCACTATGTTTCAAGTCCTGGTATGGACTACCGTTGGTCTACCACTGCCACTCAACAGCATCTATGAACGGCAGCCAGTAAATGGATAAAACATAGCAACCTTTGGCGGCGTTAAATTCTGAGATCCGTTATAATTAGGCCAGCATTTGCTTTGCTCCCATTTTTATTGGACAACGTTATTGATGGAAGAAACGTTGATAATTGCTTAGTGGCCAAACCCTCAAGGAGGAGTTCTTCTGTTGACCCCAATTGTCAATAAAATACTTCTAAACCTGAGAAGGGAGTGAGTGAAGTGGGTCTTACACTTCGTATGCGGATGATGTGGTTCCCAAGGCCGAACAGAAACAAATAAGATTCTCTTGAAAGACAGACTGGACAATACCGAAGGAGGTGATTATGTTACCAAATACTAAACGACTAAACCCTACAAATTCGCCGTAGGGTGTCAGATCCAACTGGAATTGCGCAGCCCAGTGGATATCATGTTGCCGAAGATTATCCCGAGGTAACTACATAGGGTGATTCATCGTGAGGTTTGATTTTCAATAGGCATTTTTTGATAGTGACATTTTTTGTCATTTTTGTTCAGTATCGTTTGGCAAATCATCATGGAAAGACTCACACAACAACAGCATCTCTAAACTGCTCAGCTGTATTACAAAAATCAGTGTTCTGTAAGAAATGTTTTTCGTGCGATTTGAGGAACTTACGGTGCGTATAATCGAACTACTGAAACCACTTTTGCCAATACCATTCGCAAATTTGAGTCCCAGTTTACATTAGTGGAGGATACTCGACCGGTTAGACCACATCAAGCACGTAATAAAGAGACTATGGCAGCTGTAGCTGAGAGTGTACGCGAAGACCGTGGGGAATCGATTCATCGTCGTTCTCAGCAGCTTGGCTTGGAGTATTCGATAACTTGGCGTATTTAACGTGAGAATCTTGGCCTAAAGGCGTACAAAATTCAAATTGTGCAAGAATTGAAGCCAGGCGCCTTGAATTTGCGTTATATTTTCAGTGAATGGGCTCTGAAAAAAACTCAATGAAAATCCAGTGTTTTATCGTGAAATTTTGTTCACTGATGAAGCCCATTTCTGGCTTAATGGATACGTTGACAAGCAAAATTGCCATTTTTGGGGTGATGAGCAACCCGAAGAGTACCAAAAGCTACAAAGGCTGGTGGAATCATTGGTCCATATTTCTTCAAAACTGAGGCAAATCAGAATGTTACCGTCAATGGTAACTGTTATCGCGCCATGTTAACAGACTATGTGCTTTCTAAAATTCAAGCGCATGGTCTCGGTGAGCTCTGGTTACAACAAGATCGTGCGATATCACACCTTTGGACTATTTTCTCCGAGGATATGTAAAGTCTCAGGTCTTCAGGAATAAGCAAGCTAGGATTGACGCCTTGGAAGCCAACATTACTCATGTTATTCTCGAGATATCAGTCACTATGCTCGAACGAGTCTTCTAAAATTGGATCATCCGAATTGATCACCTCAGACGTAGTCGTAGCCAATATTTACATGATAATATTTTCAAAAAGTAAATGCCATGAATTGTTCTTTTAACCAATAGTAAAAATTTTGGATTCACTTTCAAATTAATGTACTTTATTTTACATTATAAATCAAACCTCGTGATGAATCACCCTGTAGTTTCATATAGGAAGCCAGTTTTTTAAAGAATTGAATGGTGAATCCGGTGGAAATTGTGAAACAAAGAGCTGTGGACACCAATGCAATAGCGATCGGAGTGCAATAAGAGTAATCGTCCTGAACACATAATTGATTACATTAGCAGAGCTAATATTTTGTTTAATGGTCCGTGCTGACATTTTCTGCTTCGAAATGATAAAGACTATCATCTGAAAGGGGCTTTTAATTTTGGAAAACAACATCCAATTGAGCACCAAGTGATTGCTCACTCTTTTTTAAACCTTAATTCCCGTTCATGAAACGAGGTTCTGGGCTTGTTAAACTTAGCTATGAGAACCTCAAGATTTAAAAAAAAAATTAAACTAAATTTCTTAGTTTAAATACGACCACGTCGACCTATTTCACCAAAGTCAATGCATCGAAAACTAATGGAAACTTTTTATATACGTAAAACTATAGGAAGTCGAAAAACTGAATGCAATCTGGAGAGCTTCATATGCCCTATAACTACAAATCAGTCATTCGTGTTGGTAACATCCTACCCCAGAAAGTCCTGTCAGTTTCTTGACTAGAGTTCCCATTGAAATAAAGTTAAAGTTCACCAAGCATGATAAGAGGTTCATATGAACTAAAATTGCGTTTCGTCCGCTTAATTGTATTCACAGGATTTCCTCATTGCAGTTTGCTGGTTTCATTCAGAGTTTCGTTCCACCTTAGTGTAGTAAAGCTCAAGTACGAGTATATTCAATTCCGACACTTTATTATGAGCATAATGAGAACATTTCGACCATGCGAAAGAACTCAGATTCAGCTCCTCGTACACATGCTCTCACTTTGATATTTTAAGTTTTGAACTTATTTCTCACTTTAATTACGAATGCCAAACACACTAACATACTTAAGACCTACCATTGCACGAGGGAGCAATGCGTGGGTGCGACCTCTTTTATTCTCACTTTTCTCACATGACGGGGAAGAAGGCGAGGAGTGTTTTTTTTTTTTTTTTTTTTTTTAATACGAGGAAAGGAAATGTCAGATACTTGACACACTTTATTTCCTGGTTGTACTGTGCTGGTGGTGGGACTCCATTTAGTTAAGACTGTACTAAGTCTAAGGTGCAAAATTGTAACTACTTAAAAAGCATTCAAAAAATTTCAATTCCGAAATTCACTTTTTGAATTCTCATTTCAGAAAAGTTGGAATATCTAACGTATATATCCACAGCGGGAATATAACTTCTTATGGGTATACTCGTATGAGATGACACCATACTCGCACGAGTATGTGGTTGCACTCGAGTTTACAAACTATTGCTGTCGCCGCCTTGATGTGCGTGGTGAATAATTGCAAAATAGTTTGCAACACGACACTGATTGAGAGTTTTTTAATTAAAATTTTGTAAAACATCTTTAAATGGTTTTGTTTACTTGAATTTTCAGGATTCAATGCTTGGTATGATAGAAATTCTTGCACATTTCGGAAATTTAGTTGCCTCATATACTGTTCGTCTCCAACGAACCATTTATTTAACTTTCAGCTTTCAATTGATTATTCCAAGTTGCTTTAAATGTTGCGCCACTTGAACCTGGTACCTTAAATGAAGTTTTACGTAAAATGCTTAAAGTACTTATTTTCCACAAAAGGACAGGAGGATCTTGCCTTGCCGAAGTAGAAATATTGCCTAAATAAATCGTGGCAGCATATTTCAGCCTTTTCAGATTCCTTTTAATGAAGTTTCCTAATCTTTCCAAACAGATCGACTCAAATTTGCCTAACGAGGAGTGAGGCTAATATTATTGCCTTTGCAATATCTGGCGTCGAATTTGGAGTCATCAGTAGAGAGTACATTACTCTCAATCAGAGAGTATTCTGACTACTAAGTCAAACCACAACGAAACACCAATGAGTGTTGTAACAGACACCACTTTTGGTGCTTGCTGCTTGTAATGATATTCATATCATGAATATCAAAGGGAATGACGTCTCTCGTTTAAAAATATCCCAAGCGGGCGAAACAATCTGTGGAAGTTGGTTAAAGCGGTAGTCACGTGTTAGCTTGTAAGCTTTTTCCACCAAACAATGTACGCATAAAACAAAATTTATCGTATCGAAGCCGTGTAGATGAAGAGGATTCCTATGAGGATTCTAGAAGGCCGATAGTTTCTTGGAGGTTTCCAACTTAATATTTTTAGTCCAAGGAAGTTCGGTATACAGGAAAACACCCGAATACTTAATTCGTTGGAGAAGCGGATGGTGATGCTTTATAGCACCAGATGGGTCAAGGCAGTCAGCTTCATTAAGAAGAAAATGCAATAACATACATTATAGCAATGAAAAAGAGCGCCAGCTTACTCAATATCATTCCAGAATAGGTCGACTAAGTTGTTTGCAGCGGCTATTTTTAACATCTTACTACGTTGGTTGAAAACAAGAAAATTTTGCTTGAATTCCCAACAGATTTTAGAAGAAAGTATTCAAGTACTGAACAAATATTTGCAAGTGTACTAGGTGGGGTAAAAAGTAACCTACTTGGGAATGAAATTTTTTTTTTTTTAATGTTTTCTATTTTATTCAATATAGTTCCCTTTTAGTTTGGTACACTTATTTTCCAACTTCTTGATCCCGTCCGAAAAGTAATTTTCCGGAAGGTCTGCAAAATACTCCTCCGCGGCGTCGATGGTGAGCCATCTTTTGAGGTTTGGGAAGAGATAATAGTCCGAGGGAGCCAAATCGGGTGAACACGGTGGATGCCACAGCAATTGGAGCCGTAAGTCATTGATTTAAGCCGTGTTTGCGTCTTGCGTGGTTGTCTTGCAAACTTCGCTTCATATCAAGCCGTTTTGCAGCGATTTCGGCCTTCAATTGCACCAATAATGCACAGTAAAACTCGCTGTTGATGGTTTTTCCTTTTTCGAGGTAGTCCACGAAGAGTATGCCATGACAATCCCAGAAAACTGACGCCATAACCTTTCCGACCCATTGAGTTTCCCTCGGCCGCTTCGGAGCACTCGTGCCGGCTTCAGCCCATTGCCGGACACTCATTCTGTTCTGTGGTGTATAATAGTGGATCCAAGTTTTATCAACAGTTACCAATCGACGCGAAAAGTCCGCCCGATTCCGCATCAGCAAGACTAAACACTCTTTCGAAGAGCTCTCGCGTTCGTGTTTTTGGTCAGGAGTGAGTATGCGTCGCACCCAGCGGCAGGATAACTTTTTCATATGCACACATGGCGTGTGCGCTCAGTACTAATCTTCGTGGTATCTGCTAGCTCGCGCACCTTCATTTTCAGGTCAGCCAACACCATTTCATGTATTTTTTGACATTGTCCTTTGTAACCGCATCGGAGGGCCTGCCGCTGCGGACTTGATCGATAGTGGAGTTGCGGCCACCACGAAACTCTCGAAACCAATATTAGACGGAGCATTGGCCCCATAATATTTATCCAAATTTTCTTTTGTTGCCTTCGCCGTTTTGCCTGTCAAAAATTAATGTTTTATGAGAGAACGAAAATCGTGTTTGTCCATACTCAACATGATGCCAAACTCGTCAACAGCAATCAGCTGTCAAAACAAAACTAAAGACAGCATCGCACTGAAGTTTGGCATGTCTGCCTAAATATAAACTGACTTTAAGGCACCATAACCTTTTTTGCAGTATCAGCGCATTCTGGCGGTCAAGGAGGTTACTTATTTTACCCAGTAAGTGCAGCAGAGATTTATAAAAAGAAGCGTAGATTGCTATTGTTTACGAGTACTCGTTTGTATTTTATGCGTATTCATTTGGGTTGAAATCCACTTATCTGAGGAGTTCCAAAGGACAATTGCTGCAAAACAAGTATGGATTCTAAGCACATTGCTATTTATTTTATGTATCAACGACTTATATATCGACAACAACAAATAAGTGATCTTAAAACTAATTACTCTTTATTTTATTTTCTGCTCTTGTTGCAGAACGAGGACTGTAAACTTCAATTAATGTGAACGCAGCTTTACTCTTCTTCTTTCTTTCTTTCTGACATTTATCCGTTTTTCCCTGTTCCCATTCGCCTTACGAGCGCAAATCATTTAATTTGGCGCATTTACTATTTGTCAGCCGAAAAAGAAAGAATTACTCCCTTCTGCGGTAAGAATATTGAAGAATATTGAAGTTCATATTTTTTAATTATTCCTTAATTTTTCTAAATGAAAATGAGTGTCCACTGGTGCAATGCTTTGAAAAGTCTGAAGATGTTGGTAAGCATTTCGAGTGCAAATAACATGGGTATCAGCGTTTGTCATTTAAATTTGAAAAGCATTCCTAATAAGATAAACGAAGTGCGCTCTTTGTTTGAAAGTGGATCTGAGTTGGTTAAATCCGGATATGGGAGCATATATTTTAAAAATGCATGGATATAAAATGAATCGGGCTGATCGATTAAAATGGTCTTGTAGGGCTGTTGCTGTGTACGTACAAAATAATCTGCATTGTAAAATATTGAGTCTATTCAAAATATTAGACGATACTGGATGTATTTTCATAGAAATAGTGGTAAAACATATAAAATTTCTTATAGGAGCACAATATATGGCACGCATTCTTGGCCACATCAGGTGTTCCTCAAGGTAGTCACCTTGGTCCACTTCTCTTCATACTGACTATTAAAGATCAATAGTCATTCAATACTCAGCACTTTCTTTCTATGCCGACGATACCAAATTTTATAAAGCCATTTCCTCACAACTCACCAAATGTCAACCGCTTACCTTTTTACGTAAATACAACAAGTCTCCTCCCTGAAAATACCTTCTCTGCGGCCAATCTATTACCTTTGTTCAGTCTATCCACGACCTTGGCATATTATGCGATAGGAAGTTTAGTTTCCGCTCGCATATTGATGAAATAATTACTAAAGCAAACACTTGGCGATGGTCTAAGGAATTCTGCAACCCATACGTGACCAGATCACTATATATTACTTATGTTCGCCCCTTTTCGAGTATGCTAACTAAGCGTGGTGTCCCTTTGAACGAGTTCATGTATCCCAAATTGAGAGCATCCAGCGTCGTTTTCTCCGATTTGCTCTTTAATAAAAATAAGCAATTTGTAGATGCTTGATGCAATGGGCTACAAAACCTAGCACTCCTTGGTTCACTAAACAGATTCAAGACTTTATTGACAAACGAAACTTGCTGTACCTTAGATATCACAGATGCCAATGTACACATATACATAAAGAATTCTGAGAAGTACGAAAAGCTGTTACCTCCAAACTAAGTTTATCTCCAATAAATCAAGTTCAGCATTTTGTAAATCACGCTCCCAAAATAATTCTGAGTATAGGCCAATTGCTATTCTTCCATTCCCCTGTATGGTGTTCGAGAAAATTGTAAGTAAACAAATGATGTCCTTCCTTGGACTAAATAATTTATTAACCCAAAATTAATCTTAGAGCAAAGCACAACTGCGTCATTAAAAATTACTGACAACATTTGTCCATATCATGACATTCTTTTATACAATATAAGTTAAAAAATCAGTTTGCTTTTACTAGGAAAGAGTGGCATCATGTCTCATTAATCGTAACCAATCTGTCTTTCATTGGGGTTCCCCAAGGATCTGTCCTTAGCCCTCTTTTGTTCACAATACTCTTAAATGATATTTATAAAAGTATAATTCACTGCGATTACCATATCTATGCGGATGATGTGCAATTATAATTACAGTGTCTTCCAGTGCCGCAAACTTTAACACAGACCTCAAGTCCATATTTATTTGGTCTAAATAAAACTGTCTTAGCCTTAATTCGTGAAAGACAAAGTTCCTGCTGATTGGTGGTAATATTCACGAAATTGCGAATTTGCCTCTTTTTGTTAATAATGGTCCCATTAAGTCTGTTACCAAAATAACCAAACCGATCAAACAACGTAGGTTGTCTCAAAAATATATGGCGTTCTTAGGGGATTAAGCCCAACAAAGCTGTACTTACCTGTTACAGTCAAAATGAAACCAACTATACCTTTTGCTTTGCTTATCATCTTATTTGGCTGCGAAATCTTCGCAAATTGAGATTCCTCGTCCTTGAGAAAATAGAATATTGCTTTCAACAGCTGTCCCAGATATATATTTAATATTAAAAGGTATGATCATATATTCAATGTTCTTCGGATACACTCTTACAATACTGAACGGTTATTGTTAATTGTTCACAAAAATCAAGTTTGTCCACTCTCAGAGAACCCTTAATTAAGTACATCCTAGATACAAATTTTTGATTTGCAGTTGTTAATTCTTTATTCATGCTGTGCACCACGGGAATAATCTCCCTATTCCCATCAAAAGGGTGAAGACAGAAAGTCGTTTTAAAAAAGATTTATTTAAACATTACACAAGTTGCAATTAGCGATCCATTGTCCTACTAAAATTTGGTTTCTTAATTAATTCTATTTCTTCTTCTAATACTCTCTCTATCCTTTCTATTTAGTCTTCTTCTTTATATTTCTTCTCTACTTCTTAATAAATTGGTTTTAAAAAAATTTTGTATACTAAGTTTGTAATATGAATTAACTGCGCAATGCCTAAAATTGTTTAAAATGCTTTAAACAAATAAATAAATAAATATTTGATGCAGTTAACACGATGCATTGCCAGCCGGCGGAAATGAGAGCTGCCACCTTGAACTTCCCAGCTATTTGTGTGTGCAACAACCAACATGATCCAGCATGAAAACTCACCCAGGCCGGAGAATGCTGACAGAGCTGCCCTTGCACGCGTAGGCTGCCCGGTGGATATGGGTACACATAGGTGTAGAAATATATTTATGTTACTTTTAAGGGCAGTTCGTATTGGGAGTTGTTAGAATAAAGAACACGTTTGATTTAAATATTTCGTTTTTCAGTAAGTCGAACGGTTGGGGGGAGGTTCAGCCTCCCCGTTCGCGGTTTTTTTTTATGAATCCCCTTAAGGGATTCGTTAACTGGCTCCCGAGCAGGGACTGGTCTAAAAATTGATTCATTTTTTTCATAGGTGTAGTTACGGGTCCTTTCATACAAGATGAACGAGTTAGGACGCTTTATCTGAGTGCACGTTGCTGTTACCATGGGAAAAGCTAAATATTCTAACTCCGATGTAACAGATTCCGGCATACCCATGGGAACATGCGCGGAGATCGACCAGATAAATGAATCAAATGTGAAGTCACCCATGTCGCGAGTAGGTCGCCCACAATCTCAACGTGGGCTTACAAAAGGGAAAAACACGAAATTTCCAAGGCCGGTGCCCATACGAAATTCGGTTCGGTTTTTTTTCTTATTGTAATAGAGGCTAATTTTGTCTTTTTACGTCGTTAAATTCGAACTAAAGAACAATAATTATGATTAACATTTTCTTTTTATTAACAACGACCGTGCAAGGGCTTAATATCTTCAAATACCGGTCCCCAATAGTATCAATTAAGGAAGGCAAGGGATGGATCGTCAACGGACACTTCAAACTCGTGCACATCATACATCTGGAGAAATTCGAGGAGTTGAGCGAAAGAATGGCCAAGATTGTGAAGGAAAAAATTAAGACACCAGACAGGGAAATAGTGGCACAGCATCATCAACTTTATGAGCGCCTTGATTCGCTGAAAGGAAAGGCGCAGAGGAGGCCAAGGTCGATCAACTGAATTGGATCTGTCTGGAAATGGTTAGCAGGCAATCCCGACGCGGAAGATTGGGACAAAGTTCTCCGAAATGAAGAAGATTTAATCAGCAACAACAACCAGCAGTTGGATCCTAAAAAATTGCCGAAGACATCACGCAAAAGATCAATTGGGTAATTGAAAGAACGAATAACGAAGTAGCTTTATCAGACCGAGAAAAGATGGAACAGGATATTATTAACGAAATTGTAATTATCAAGGAAGTGATCAATGAGATTGTGCGGGCCTGCCAAATGGCAAGAAGCGGAATAGTCAACGCCAACCTTCTCGATCAGGAGCAAATTAACAGGATCATCATTGAGGTAGAAACCCTTCCTTACACAAATGTAGTGGAAGCTTTACAATACGGTAAACCGTCCGTCTACACAAACGAGTTCTTGCTGCTGAATGTTTTATCGATGCCAAAGGTCAGCGAAACTGAATATAACCTGTTACTAATGAGGCCATCAATAAGAAATGGGAAACAGGTTGACTTGTCATACAACAGAGTCCTAGTTAGTTACGAATAAATCTATGGGGTGTCAACAAGCTGTCTCACCGTGGGCAGTATGACGGTATGCGAAAAGGAGTCACTGAAAAAACTGTAAGAAAACGGTTGTTTAGCCCGGCTGCTGAAAGGAGGAAACTTATCGAAGAAGATACCATATTCGTTACCAACTTTAATGGAGAACTTACCACCGAAGGAATATCAAAAGCTCTATCTGGAACCTACCTGATTCACATTTTTAACGAGATGATCCTCCTTAACAACAGAACATTTACGAGTTTCATCGCTACGTCACTACAGGCTTTGCCGCCGGCACTGACGAACATTACCGCAATTGGGCACAGGGTCGACGTGGAATACATGCACAACATTAGCATGAGTAATGTCAAGATACAATACGTACCTTTACTGATCGGATGAGGTCATCAGTGTTGAGCGACGTCGCTCTCTTCCTAATTGTAATGCCCACAGCCATAATCATATGGTGGAAGATTAACCGGAAGGTGAACATACCTAGGATACACCTGCCAGGTTCGGAAACACACTCTTCTGGCGTTTTCCCTTAACAATGATATCTACGGGACGTAGATTTTCGAAGGGAGGGCAGTTAACACGATGCATTGCCATCCATAATTCGTTTTTCAGTACGTCGAACGCTTGGGGGTAGGTTCAGCCTCCCCGTTCGCGGATTTTTTATGAATCCCCTTAAGGGATTCGTTAACTATGCTATTAGAGGAGAAGTAGAGCTATGGTAGACAAAACAAAAATCCCGGCGCTGTTATTTCCATATAATATGCCTCTCCTTGCATATAGTGTATTAAAGAACGCATACAGCTGATAATAAACCGATTGGAAATCTAATCCAAAACCTGGAATTTGTCTCTCAAAATTGAAGATAATGATTTTCAGGGACGACGATGATATGTTACATATTGCCGAAAAGAAAAGTGGACGTATCAGGGTGAGAAAATTGAAGTAGTGGGAGACTATAACTACAAAGGAGTTTTGATTGCTTCAATCAATATTCAAATTAGCAGAAGTAAAGCGAGCAGTTGGCTCAGTTTGGGGAAGTTGCATCAACAACAAAGGCATATCCCCCAGCGCAAAGCAGAAAATATTCCATGAAAGTGCATCTTCTATTATTCTTTACGAATGCAGGGATACCGTCCGTTCGAAGGTGTAGAGAGATCATTTAAATTGCCGAGTAGTTCGCCCAACTCCATGCTCCACTTGTTATGGGACACTCCCAGGCTTCTTTTTTTATGCTATATGGTACGAGTTATAGTAATGAACGAAGACAGACTTCCAAAATTAGTTCTCTCATATGACCAGGACGTTTGCGTACGAGAGTAGAAAAGCTAGCATCTGATAGTATCTAATAGTATCTGATGATAAATTATATGATGGATTTGTAAGTGAACATTAGGCGTCACAGCATAGATTGAACTACAGCAGACTGAATATATTTTAAATTTGGCAATACTACCGACATGATGAGTTCAATTTTTAAAATGAGTGGGGAACTCTTATTCCTTAATTCTATCACGCATCGACCAGAACTTCCTTACGTGTGTAATATATGCAATCGGAAAGAATGTGATTTCCTAAAAATATCTCCCATTCTTTAGCAATTCGATATAAATATCTTCGGAGCGCATACATTCAATGGAAGAAGCGATATGCATACTCTATGGCGATAGAGGCTCTGATTCATTAAAGGTATATTTACACGTCACATGCTCTGCATTACAGAAGCTGTATAATTGAAGAAAAATTCGAAAACTAAGCTTTCAAATTAAAAATGAAAAATGGATCCATTACGACAAATGAGCTGCTAAAACCGGGTGAAACCATAAATGGACAACGCTACCGAACACAATTAATCCGTTTGAAGGGAGCAGTAGCCGAAAAACGCCCGGAAGATGCGACCAGATACGAGGCAATAATTTTCCATCATGACAACGTTTGGCCCCACATTGCTATTCCGGTTAAGAACTATTTGGAAAACAGTGGATGGGAAGCCAGCCTTTATTTAATAAAGACTTTCTTTGGACTGCGCTATGTGTAAATGTCTTAAGGGTACATAAAATCACCTGTTTGACACTCCGAGTTAGAAGGGCTCCATCTGCTCCAACTGCTGGAGCCATAAAAATCAGGAATTATTTGCCCAAGCCTTAAAATAGTTCGAACTGAACAATAAGTCAGCATACCTAGAACCCTAAATTTGACAAGACGGTGTAGGTGGTCAAAATCTAACAAGTACGATTGAACATCGATGCGACAAGGATGTATAGGCATTGGGCTATGTATATCACAGATGCCTTCAACATTATAATTACCCGGGTGCCCACCGAGCTCTGTGTTATTAACATAAAAAAAATACAAAAAAATTAAAATTTCATTTTGAGCTCCCGGATCATCGTTATTTAGCTCCTTAGGAAGGGAATTATATTATTACACTTGGGTACAGACATCGATAACTAAACAGAATACAGTAAAACATTTTTTTAACGCATGCAAATATTTATCGATACATTTAACAAAATTTTTTGAATGTTCACCGCAAAGCGGCATTCACTGCAGTTCTTGCGCGTTTTCCTTCGTCTTGTCATTTTGTAACAAATTTGACTTTTTTCTTTTTGTGGTATAATGCCATCACTTGAGGATTTATCATGCGTGCATCAATCATTGGCTTGGCAAGTTCTTCACTGAGTTTGCACAAAAATAAGACGTCGCAAAGTGCGTTGACTATTGGACAAAAATCAAAAAATCGAATGTGCTATAAAGAGATGTAATGCTGTGGACCTCAATTGGCATATATCTAATTGCAGTAAATTCCTATTTTTGCATTATAGTAGAGTGGCGGCATTTCTGTCAGAAGGTAGGGCAATTTTAGCTTTAGTTCTGGTTTGCAATCAGTTTTCGCTGTGTGGTTATTTAGCCTGTGCGAAGAATTCCAAAAGTTTTATAATTTTTTTTTTAACTACAATATGGATACCTCTCGAGCTGATATGTGTACTTTTTTAATTATTTTGGAGTGAAATTCATTTTTAAAATAATAAATCAAAAAAGGTTTTTCTTTCTTTCTTTTTTTTGAGGACCAGAAATTCACTAAAGTGTAAATTTGAATAGAACGTAGCTAGCTGTAGCAAAATCTTTTATCTCATAAACTTCCCCCATTCTTATGCTGTACAAAAGTAAAAAGTTTTCTTGCTAACAATTGCTAACCTTGAAAAAATTCGACTTTTTGTAGGACCAATTCCAATTATAAAAAACAAATTTTTGAAAAATGGGTTTCGATTATATAGGGTTTTCCAATAGTGACTTGACAACTTTGAATTTAATTTGTGAACGCACTCTTTCACTAATCATCATACAGTCACTGTCAATTTATTCAGTAAACTCAATATTTTCATCATGGTAAAGAACACTAACGAGCTACGTTCTCCAATTGGGTTCTGGAGAAGATGCGCCAAGATGATGAATTTCATCGCAAAATCATCTTCAGTGACGAAGCTCATTTTTGGCTCAATGGGTTCGTCAATAAGCAAAATATGCGTTCTTAGTCGGATGAAAACCCACATGTGCTTCATGAATCACCACTTCATCCACAAAAAATAACTGTTTGGTGCGGTTTGCATGCCGGCGGCGTTATTGGGCCATATTTTTTCGTCGACGATAACGATCGTTACGTTACTGTGAATGGTCAGCGTTATCGCGCCATGATCACCGATTATTTTTGGCTCAAATTGGAAGATATGGACTTGAATGAAATGCGGTTTCAACAGGATGGTGCCACAAGCCACACAGCACACGCTACAATCGATTTATTGAAGAGCAAGTATGGTGAGCGTGTTATCTCAAGACATGGGCCAGTCGATTGACCGCCTCGTTCGTGCGATTTAACGCCGCTTGACTATTTTCTGTGTGACAACGTTAAGTCATTGATTTATGCCAATACGGTCAGAGCCAACATTGAACGCGAAATAGTGGCCGTTTCGTCCGAAATGTGTGGCCGAGTCGTTGAAAATTGGGTCCAACGAATCGACCGCTGCAAACGTGCCCGCGGTGGCCATATGAACGAGGTCGAGTTCCATTCATAAATGTTTTGATTGTACTTCAAGCCAATAATAAAGTTTTTGAAATATCTCAAATGGTTTGCCTTTTATTTAAAAAAAAAAAAAGTTGTCAAGTCGTTATTAGAAAACCCTATAAAAGGTTCAAAGATTGAAGAATTAAAGGATTATGTTTTAAGATAACTAAGAATAAACAATTGCTCAAAGAGGATTGAAAGTTATTTGACCCAAAAAATTAGAGAATGTGACTGCAATATTGCCAGGCGATGGAAACAATATTTCCGAAACCGCGCTATGTTTGTTAAGCTTCACGATGTGTGATTAAAAAGCGAGTTTATACTTCATCAGAGTATCATTATTATAACGAATAAAACCACCTCTTTTGATCTTCCGGGAACTAGTCCTGTAAGACCCTAAAAGCCATTTGAAGAAACTTCCAACAAAACAAAAAAGCGCAGAGTAGAGGTTCTATTGATCTCAAAAACAAGTGAGGAGTTAAAATACGCAGCAGAACTGTCTGATCACTTATCTGGTGCAGGGACATCAACTGTCGGAAGCAGATCAGTTTTATCAACCCAGGAAGCCTTAGCATTATATTTAGAATTAGATCTATCAGAAAGAAGGTATATCATACTTAGAACAGTTGTTAATGTTTTGCAAAATAAAAAAAAACTTAAAAAAACAAATGTTTCCTATTAATAGAGAGGCAACAGAAACAACGGCATCGGTTGATCTCCAAGAATTGCTAAGTAGGACTAGAGAATGTATAGCTGAAATTGCTCATATAGAGCAAAACACAACTGCAACGTTAGTATGTAAGTGGGGCTTTGATGGAAGTTTCGGGCATAGTCAGTACAAACGACTGTTTGCTGATTCAGAAAGCACAGACGAATTTTTATTTTTG
The DNA here is from genome assembly GCA_907269105.1 of Volucella inanis. Lineage (NCBI taxonomy): Eukaryota > Metazoa > Arthropoda > Insecta > Diptera > Syrphidae > Volucella > Volucella inanis. Next base: position 93,933,728 of record OU026154.1, read on the forward strand.
ATTGCGTTTTGTAGCCGGTATGGAGCTGTGGAAAAACTCCTCGTTCTTCTTCAGCTATATATGTACTACAGGCCAATTAAATTTTTATATATGCAAGAAAATGCAAGACTTGGTCAACTCTTTAATAATTGTATACGAAAAAATGGTTTTATTATACAAATTTCTTTCAAAATGTTATTTACGATAATTGATGGGAGTGTTTGTAACATTTTATCAAGAACAAATGCTGCATCAAAGTGTTACATTTGCGGTGCGACTCCTAAAGAGATGAATGAAAAGCTCCCAAATGAAGAAAACTACCGGTTTGGTAGTTATATTCTTGGATAAGATACTTTGAATGTTTGTTACACATTTCCTACAGGCTTCCTCTTAAAACTTGGCAAGCGCGTCAATCGGAGAACAAAACAACGTTTACAAATAGAAAAAAGAAGTTCAAAACTCTTTTAAAACTAGAATGGGCCTTATTGTGGACAAACCAAAGCCAGGATTCGGATCAACTAATGATAGAAACACTGCAAGATGGTTTTTTGCTAATCCAAAGATAACTGCAGAAATAACTGGGGTTGATGAACGCCTAATACAAAAGTTTTCTGTTATTTTAAGGGTCGTAGCTTGTGGAAAAAATATAAATCTGCCGAAATTTTGCGAATTGCTCAGCGAAACCAAAGAGCTATACCTGGAACCTTATAGTTGGTATTATATGCCAAGCATAATTCTTAATTCAGGGAGAAGATATTATTTAATTTTTTGAAATGCCTATGATAGAGCCAAGTTTCATCCATTGTCACATACCGACGCAAAAATTCGGCTTTATTGCGGTTGAACAGCTTTAAACACTCCTCTGAATCATCAACATGTTGTTGTTTTTGGTCGACTGTGAGCAAACGCGGCACCCACTTTGAACAGAGCTTTCTCATGTCCAAATATTCGTGTATAATATTTCCAAAACGATCTTTTAATATCTCCAAAACCTCAGCTATCTCGATTAACTTCACTTTACGGTCATTCGTAATCATTTTGTAGACTTCTTTGATGTTTTCATCTGAAACAGCCTCTTTTTGACGTCCACTGCGTGCATCATCTTCGGTGCTTGTGTGACCACTTTTAAATTTTTCAATCCACTTGCGAATGGTTCGTTCGGCTGATGCAGAGTCCGGGTAACACTTACCAATCCATTTCTTTGCATCGGCTGCATTTTTTCCCATCAAAAAGCAGTGATAAATGAACACACGAAATTGCTTTGAATTTTTTTTCACAATAACAAAAGTTGCTTCACCCACAACGCTTTATCTCTAGAACTTATCGTCCGACAGCTGTCAAATTTATACACGTATCTTTTGGAGGTACTAACTGTACTAACTGAAAATGATATGGATATAATTCAAGTGGTACCCTCTTACAAACGGCACTGACTTTTCAGCCCATGTACTATATTTGTTTTTACTTGATACGCCTTCTTTGAGCTGTTTGCCCTCATTAAGCCGCCTTGTAAGTATCATATGTCTTTCAAATAATAAAACTTAGCCCTCTTTTCAATTAAGTAGCTCATTTTAAACAAAAAAAAGCAAATCTGTTGAAATTCAGATTTTTGTCCACCTTCCCCATACATTCAACGCACTGTGCGCCGTTTTGTTGTTTTATTTGCGAGCATTTTATTATATGTTGAGAGTAAAGTGATGTCCAACACGTTTCTTGTTTTACCAACAATGGTTAGATTCCACGATATTAGGTGCTTTGCAACGGGTAGAGTTATAAAAATACTATGCATGCAGATATTTCTTGGTACAGAGATACTAATTCTTTTATTACTCTTTCTCCTAGATTTTTTCACGAGCCAGTGTAAATAATACCATGCAAAGGATACGCTATTTCAACATCGCAAATCCACAAGATTTGTATACCATACTTGACTGGTTTTGAAGGCAGATATTTAGTGAATCCTGTACGGCCTAGATTAGGAAAGAATTGTACATAAATTGTTAAATTTGCCATCATAAATTTGTTTAAGCAATGTCCATAAATCGCGGATTGGAGCAGCCTTATCTTCATTCTTGCGTTGACTGCTATAGGGTTTTCCAATAGGGACTTGACAGCTTTGAGTTTAATTTGTGAACTCACTCTTTTACTAATCATCAAACTGTCACCGTCAATTTATTTAGTAAACTCAACATCATGGTAAAGTACAATAACGAGCAACGTCTGTAAGTTATAAAAATTTTCTACAGATATTCGGAGTCGCAAAATCATTTTCGGTGACGAGCTCATTTTTGGCTCAATGGGTTCATCAATAAGCAAAATATGCAAGAAAACCCACATGTGCTTCATAAATCACCACTTCATCCACAAAAAATAACTGTTTGGTGCGGTTTGCATGCAGGCGGCGTTATTGGGCCATATTTTTTCGTCGACGATAACGATCGTCACGTTACTGTGAATGGTCAGCGTTATCGCGCCATGATCAACGATTATTTTTGGCCCGAATTGGAAGATATGGACTTGGACGACATGTGGTTTCAACAGGATGGTGCCACAAGCCACACAGCACACGCTACAATCGATTTATTGAAGAGTAAGTATGGTGGGCGTGTTATCTCAAGACATGGGCCAGTCGATTGGCCGCCTCGTTCGTGCGATTTAACGCCGCTCGACTATTTTCTGTGGAGCTACGTTAATCATTGGTTTATGCCAACACGTCGACGACGTTGGAAGAGGTCAGAGCCAACATTGAACGCGAAATAGTGGCCGTTTCGTCCGAAATGTGTGGCCGAGTCGTTGAAAATTGGGTCCAACGAATCGAACGCTGCAAACGTGCCCGCGGTGGCCATATGAACGCAGTCGAGTTCCATTCATAAATGTTTTGATTGTACTTCAAGCCAATAATAAAGTTTTTGAAATATCTCAAATGGTTTGCCTTTTATTAAAAAAAAAATTGTCAAGTCGTTATAAAAAAACCCTATATTATTGCTATCATCGAATCTTAGTGTTGTGGAATCTACAGTATTACAGTATTACAGTTTTGGAATTATTAGCACCAGCATAAATCAAAATGGCGAAGAATGAATACATTTCCGGTAGTATAACAGACTTCCATTATCGTTGAGAATTTGAATGATCTGCATTGTAATTTGCATAGGTAGACAATACGTTCTTATTTGTGTGCCGGAAAATAATATCTACCATGTTTTCTGTGAACATTTTTTTGAACGTGTCGCTTATCGACAGCGTTTCTGTACTGCGATGAGGCCCACTTCGTTGACGTAAAACATTGTGAACGCTAGCCTGATGTTGATGTGGTGCTGTCTCCTTCCACTCAGTTTTATCCTTCGCAATAAAGCTGTTAGTTACTGATCCTAGAATAAGTAATTATTACAATATAAATTTAATATTTGCAGACAAAAATTATTGTTACTCTTATAATTAGCAAAAAAATATCTACTACCTGTTGGCTTTACGATTTCTACTACTCTTACTACTTTGGGACTCATCTTCTTGCTATTCTTCTGTAGCCTCGGGGACATTTACTTCTATATCTTCAGAAAATTGTGAATGTTTATTATCAGAATCAATATCTAAAACAGAAAGGTTTGAAATGGGCTCCGGAACCCAGTCTTCTTCATCACTATCAGACAGTCCGTTTGAATCACTTTCGTCTTCATTGAACATCGTTTTTAAATAAGCTTCTCCCTCTGCTGCACTCATTCTAAAACACACAAAATTGATGTTAAAAAATGTACAAATATTTCACGTATATGAAGTTTACTTACCCAGCAAAATCCACTCGAGATACTTCTTCCATATTATTTTTCTTTCACCTTACTCAGAATTCGACTTACACGTCTGAATTTACCAGATACTCAAAGCATACTAAACTGTCTTGTCTATGTAATATGCTGTAGAAATGTTAGAAATGACTTTGACATACCTTTTCACTTAGTGAGCAGCTGCTCTACCTTGAACAATAGAAATTGAATCTGCTACCTACGGTGAACCATGTTAATTTATAATGGTATTCGCAATTCTGCAGCATTTTTCGTCTTAAACTTACTTCAATACTTAATATTTTTGTATATTACAAGAAAATATATTTTTTTAACGTAATTTTCTTTACTGAAATATAAAAAAATTCAAATAGTACCGAGAATGGGTACCCGGGTCCCCGGGAGCTAAATAGCGTAAGTAAAGTTGGATATGAACGTTAGGATTAATGCAGGTAACAAATCTTATTCGACAATTAGTGCACAAGGAACAGGCTTACAATCAAATTTTCTTAAAATCGAACAAATCAAAAGTAATTAAAAAACCCTTCCTTATATTATAAAAACCGCGCTAAAATGGAAAGTCGTCGAGATAATAATGGCTTCCAGCACGCGGTATGTTGGCAACGCGATCCCGGGCTTTTTACAGATTTATTTGTGTAGTATCCTTTGAATATAAAATAAAATTAAAAATAAGATCTCTAAGCGAGAAAAAATCGCACAGACCAATATCTGAAAAGCAATACGGCTTGAGAATTATAGCTAAATCACAATGTCGCATTCGTGCGGTCGCGCTTTGGCATGCTTCACATACGCTTTATATCGAATTTAAGAAAAAAAAAAAAGAAAGAACAAAATAAAAGCGCAACCAAGAGTAATTTAAAAAAAAAATTAGATAAAAAAATAAGTTAATAGATGAAAAGAAAGCTATATCAGTTTAGACTGGAAAGGTGTTCAAAACAGACTTTAAGAAATTTTCTATGTTCGACCTCAGATATCACTTAATTGTGAAGACCATTCCAGATTTTGGCAGCATAAATGAAAAATTGCCTGCGTGATGTCAAGCAAGTATATATAGCAGGAAGCAGTTCTATATGGCGATTGGATAAATAGAAGTTTATTTTATCAGATAAATAATTAGGTTCTTTCTTGTGGATAAGTTTAAAGAGTCGAGCACAACATCGATACTTGAGAATGGCATCCAAGCTACATCCAATAAGTTGTACAAACCGAACAATTGGGCTGAAGGTAACCTTTAATTTTTGAATGGTGAAATAATCCGGATCGGCAAACAACTCACATCCATAAGAGATAATGGGTACAATTAATGCTTTTACTAGTTTTAGCTTAACTTGAGTGGGTAATACTGTTTTAGTGACGGATAATACTAGCAGGGATGCGTAAATTTTATTTACTACAGAGTTAAGTTGAGAATCCCATGTTAATTTATTGTTAAAAATTATTCCGAGACTTTTTGCATTCTTGACATACTCAACTTGGCAGGAGTTTGAGAAGATAGGTGGACAATCAGGGAAATGTGGTTGTTGCTTGGAGATAGGTATAGCTTTAGTTTATAGAACACAAGCCTTCGTTTATTTTTTCGATGGCATCTTCTACCATACCAATTGGAAAGCTAGTGTACAGTTGAACATCATCTGCATATAAGAGGTGATTCATCGTGAGGTTTGATTTTCAATAGTCCCAGTGATTTTCACAGATCACTTTTGACTCCTATCTAACTGCTTTGTCATTTTTGTTCAGTATAGTTTGGAAATCATTATGGAATGATTCACACCACAACAGCGTCTCTAAATTGTTCAGCTGTATTACGAAAATCAGCGTTCTGTGAGAAATGTTCTTCGTGCGATTAGAGAAACTTACGGTGCGCATAATCGACCTACTGAAACCACTTTTGCCGAAACCATTCGCAAATTTTAGTCTTAGTTTACATAAGTGAATCATACTCGACCGGTTAAACCACATCCAGCATGTAGTGGAGAGACTATAGCAGCTAAAGCTGAGAGTTCACGCGAAGACCGTGACGAATTGATTCGTCGTCGTTCTCAGTAGCTTGGCTTGCCATATTCGACAATCTGGCGTATTTTACGTGAGGATCTCGGCCAAAAACATACAAAATTTAACTTGTGCAAGAATTGAACCCAGGCGACTTGAATTTTCGTCATATTTTCAGTGAATGGGTTCTGGAAAAACTCAATGAAAATCCGGTATTTTATCGTGAAATTTTGTTCAATGATGAACTCATTTCTGGTTCAATGGACACGTTAATAAACAAAATTGCCATTGTCAGAGCTACCATTACATCCATTCAAAACAACGGTATGGTGTGGTTTATGGGCTTCTTCAAAAATGAGGCAAATCAGAATTTTACCATCAATGGTAACCGTTATCGCACCATGTTAACGGACTATGTGCTTCCTGAAATTCAAGCGCATGGTCTCGGTGAGTTCTGATTTCAACAAGATGGTGCTACGAGTTAAACAGCGTGTGAAACAATGGACTTGTTGAGAAATTATTTTGGTAAGCACCTTATTTCACGTTTTGCTACGGTTAATTGGCCGCCTAGATCGTGCGATATCACACCTTTGGACTATTTTCTCTGGGGTTATGTAAAGTCTCGGGTCTTCAGGAATAAGCCAGCTACGATTGATGCTTTGGAATCCAACAATACTTGTGTTATCCGCGAGATACCAGTCGCTATGCTAGAACGAGTTGTCCAAAATTGGACCTTTCAAATGGATCACTTCAGGCGTATTCGTGGCCAACGTTTACATGATATCATTTTCAAAACGTAGATGCCGTGAATTGTTCTTTTAACGGATAGTAAAATTTTTAAATTTTAATTCTTTAAAATTTATGTGTTTTATTTTACATTATAAATCAAACCTTACGATGAATCACCTTTATGTGGAAGCGACAGTGAGATATAACGGAGGGTAAATCGTTAATAAACATAGAGAAAAGTAATGGACCAAGAATAGATCCTTGAGGAACATCATTATTAACAGGAAGAAACGAAGATAGTTTACTAGTACATGAAACAACATGCAAGTGATTAGTCATATGTGAATATATTAGTTTGTTGGTAGTGTCAGGGAAGTTAAAATATGTCGTCAGTTTATGACAAAGAATTTTGGGATTAACGCAGTCAAATGCTTTCGAGAAGTCGAGTAAAGTGATCACAGTGTTATAATTAGATTAGATGGCCTATCTTATATCGTCAGAAACTTTTATTGGAGCTGATGTACAGATATGTCCTGAGCGGCAACTTGACTGCAAAGGGTTAAGAAGATGTATGTTTTAGTAAAGCCTTTAATTTGGTTGCTTACTACGGATTCAAAGACTTTAGATAAGAATGGAAGTATTGCAATTGATCTAGATTCAGATTTAGTACATTTTTTAGGAACTGAAATAATTTTTGATTTTTTCCAGGCCTTGGGGTGTTGAATATATATGATGTAGGGAAGTATAACGGGGAAAAGAATTTTTATGAAGTCAGGATGAATGTTATCTACTCCAACAGGCTTTCATTTTATAGAGAAGATTGCATTCCCTACTTCGTAGACATCAACTAGCCCGGTGTGGGCCAAGGTCTAGCTTTTCGCACTCATTTGTGTTCTTCACTTTGTGAACTTTTATACTCCTCAGCAGGGCCTCCGGTTTATTGCCGGTTCGGAACGGCTCTACTGAGAATATTTTCCATAGCATTCGAACCCAGGTAGGTGGCGCGACAGCCAGTGAGCCACCCATCACGCCATCGCCACCATCCGTAGACTGCAACTGCAGCCGTTTTTGAAGCTATCGGTGTACAGAACTTAAGGTTTAGTCCTTCTATATCAATATAGTCGTTAGAGACAGAAATATATTATTATTTAGACGAATGTTACGAACTTCTTCCTACAGAGACTTAGAGAAACGATTAAAATTAAATTTTTTGTTATACCAGTTGAGTTTAGCTGATCGAACAAGCATTGTAACAATATTACGGGATGTTTTAAAATTTCTTAGCATTTCTACACTGCCGAAACCTTTCCAACGGCGGTATAAGAAAGTTCTCCTTTTGATGGCGTTAAGTATGTGATTAGAAAGCCAGGGGCAATTGTTCGAATTTATACAACGAGTCTTAATAGGAACATGGCTAATAAATAGTTGGTCAATTGCGATGGTCAGGAAATCAGTTTGTTCATTTACATCAGATGTAAGAAAAAGGGGGTTCAAGAAAATTTACGAGTAGTCATGAAAAAGCCTTCTACATTTAAAATTTGTAATCCGGAATGTCGCTTCGACGATGAGCTGATAAATAAATCATTGTTTCCTTAGATTTCTAATACGAGTATATGAATTCGTTGCACGAGGTAGAGTAGAAATGTGCTCTTCTAATTTATATTAAAATTTAATTACGAGAAATAACTTCACAAACAATGTATTTTAATAAATAAATTAAAGAAAAAATAACAAACCCATAGTTAAAATTACAATGGATTTTATGGAAGAAAACCATAATAAAATAAGTGCAAACGGATTTTACCCATCAGGAGTAAATATATAACACTATAACCTACCTTGTAGCTACAAATCAAACAAATCAACGTATCCTGTAATGTCAAGGCGAACAATTCTAATTTTGCTCTATCGACTAGTTGCGTAAAATAAACATTTATCTGATTTAAATTTCATATTTTAGGTGTTAATAAAACAGAATTTTATGTTATGTAGTTCATTGGAGATATGCACTGTATATTCTGGTGAATTAGCAAGATGGATATTGAAGAGCTAGCGATTTAGTTATCTTCTCACTATTTACTCTAATGGGATATGCTGGCTACGAGGCAGCAAAGAGTAGCAGGATAAGTACAATAAGGCAACCTTGGGTTCGAGAATTGAATTTAAGCCGAGATGCAGATGTTTTTTTTTGCCGTCAACTATAAAAGCATGCAGGACAAGGACCCAGCCAGTTTTTTAGGATCACAAGTATGAAGCCGGATACTTTCGTCGAACCCGAGCTGGAGAAAAAATCTTGGAGAGCTTCAAAATTTCCAAGTTGTAGGTTATTTATGGTGTTTATGTTCTACTTGTTTTACAATTCCGATATGTAAATGTTGTAATCGTAATATTTTGTTGTTAAGATATTTTTCACAAGGAGTTCCCAGGCAAGTGCTAACATTGATTTTCCGTATGGGAGGAAACGAAACATTAGATGTGTTGTGGAGAGAATTGAAGCTGCTATATTTGTCTCCCCTAACTTAAGAAAATTGAAAACAAATAGCAAAAGATGCCAGCTATCGATGGCATGCACATAAATATTCGTTCCCCACCGAGAACGAGCTCTGTTGCATGTGACGCAAATTATACTTTTACAGCTTTTGATGTTGGTGCTTACGGAAGTCAGAGTGATGGAAATATATGCGCCGACTCATCATTTGGTAAGACTCTCATAAGAAGCCAGTTAAGCTTACCATCTCCAACCAAACTCCCAAATTCGAATTACATTTGTAATAACTATTTGGCTAGTGATGCGCCGTTTCCATTAAAAACTTATTTAATGCGTCCTTATCCGGAAAGACTTCTTAATGACGGGAAGTTAAACTCCAATAAACGTCTATCGCGTGACCGTCGAGTTAATAAAAACGCATTTGGGATTCTAGTGGCGAGGTGGTGCGTATTGTAAAATGCATTACATGTCTTACCGTATAATTCAGAACGCATTGTAAAGGCATGTGTAGTATTACGTAATTTTATAAAATTGAAAGACGCTGAGTACGAGTATTGTCCGTTATAATATGTCGATACTACAATACCAATGACGAAATTGTTCATCGAGGCCAGTGGAGAAGTACAACCCATCGGATCTAACTTCTCTTCTAAACCAGCTTTTAGAATGCGTGAACATTTAAGAGATTATTTTTTTAATAAAAAAAAAAATGAAAATTGAAAATAATAAATAAAATTTATAATTTCAAAATAAAAATGAATACTGCTTCGTTTACATCATTGAAAATTTTATCTTTCGGTTTCCGGCAACTTTTTAATTTTCCTGTCAATCATCTTAAAAAAAAAAGAATCATTGTCATCCAGCTCTTGTGCATAAAAACGCTGGGAAAATGCTTGAGATAGGTTGTTAGAAAAATTCATTTCCAGGAGATTTATCCGATCGGGGTCTTTTCGGACCATTTAGAGGTTCAGGTGTTGCCTCGTGAGAATCCTACAACGTGTTCTGTGTATGTTGAAGAACATCTTTTTGTGTACCGCTACTCACATCCAAGAAAAGCGACAATGATGGATGATAGTTTCGACTTTTCCTTAGAGATGAATTTTTGTAGTATAGGGTGATTCATCGTAAGGTTTGATTTATAATGTAAAATAAAACACATAAATTTTAAAGTGAACTCAAAATTGTTATTATTTGTTAAAAGAACCGTTCGTGGCATTTACTTTTTTAAAACGATATTATGTAAATGTTGGTCAAGGTCCAATTTTGGGCAACTCGTTTGAGCATAGTGACTGGTATCTCTCGGATAACACGAGTAATGTTGGCTTCCAAAGCGTCAATCATAGCTGGCTTATTCCTGAAGACCTGAAACTTTATATATCTTCAGAGAAAATAGTCGAAAGGTGTGATATCGCATGATCTAGGCGGCCAATTTACCATAGCAAAACGTGAAATTAAGTGCTCACAAAAATCCATTGTCAACAAGTCCATTGTTTCACGCGCTGTATGGCTCGTAGCGCCGTCTTGTTGAAGCATACATAGTCCGTTAACATGGCGCGATAACGGTTACCATTGACGGTAACATTCTGATTTGCCTCATTTTTGAAGAAATATAGACCAATGATTCCACCAGCCCATAAACTACACCATACCGTTCTTTTCAATGATGTTATGATAGCTCTTCGGTACTCTTCGGAATGTTCATCAGCCCAAATATGGCAATTTTGTTTATTAACGTATCCATTGAGCCAGAAATGGGCTACACCACTGAACAAAATTTCACGATAAAACACCGGATATTCATTGATTTTTCTAAAGCCCATTCACTGAAAATATGAAGAAAATTTAAGTCGCCTGGCTTCAATTCTTGCACAAGTTAAATTTTGTATGCTTTTGGCCGAGGTTCTCACGTAAAATACGCCAGTTTGTCGAATATGGCAAGCCAAACTACTGAGAACAACGACGAATCAATTCGTAACGGTCTTCGCGTACACTCTCAGCATTAGCTGCTATAGTCTCTTCATTACGTGCTAGATGTGGTCTATCCGGTCGAGTATCATCCACTTATATAAACTGGGACCCAAATTTGTAAATGGTATTGGCAAAAGTTGTTTCAGTAGTTCGATTATGCGCACCGTAAGTTTCTCGAATCGCACGAAAAACATTTCTTACAGAACGCTGATTTTCGTAACACAGCTGAGCAATTTGGAGATGCTCTTGTGGTGTGAGTCTTTACACGATGATTTTTCTAACGATACTGAACAAAAATGACAAAGCAGTTTGTTAGGAGTCACGCGTGATCTATCAAAACAACCCTATTGGAAATCAAACCTCACAATGAATCACTCTATGATATACACTAAATGGAATTAAGGATGACTTACTTCCTTGGCCTTAGAGCTTCAATAGGGAACTCCTGTGACGAGTACAACTTCCACAATTCTACTGTCTCCAACAAGCCGCTACCGCAAAGTAGCGGATTTTCTACTTCTGTTTACATTCTTCGACTGGAAAAGAACAGATACATATAAAACGTGGGCTGAAAAGTCCGTTTCTAAGCGTAGGTACCACTTGAATTAAATCCATACCATTTTCAATTAGTACCAGCCTTCAAAAGACACGTGTATAAGTTTGACAGCTGTCGAACGATTAGTTCTCGAGATATAGCGTTCTGAGTGAAGCAACTTTTGTTAATGCGAATAAAATGGATTCAAAGCAATTTCGTGTGTTGATTTATCATTGCTTTTTGATGGGAAAAAATGCAGCCGATGCAAAGAAATGGCTTGATAAGTGTTACCCGGACTCTGCACCAGCCGAACAAACCACAAGTGGATTAAAAAATTTCAAAATGGTAATACAAGCACCGAAGATGATGCACGCAGTGGGCGTCCAAAAGAGGCTGTTTCAGATGAAAACATCAAAAAAGTTCGAGATAGCTGAGGCTCTGAAGATATCAAAAGAGCGTGTTGGATATATCATATCGGAATATTTGGACATGCGAAAGCCCTGTTCAAAGTGGCTGCCGCGTTTGCTCACAGTCGACCATAAACAACAACGTGTTGATGATTCAGAGGAGCGTTTAAAGCTGTTCAACCGCAATAAAGCCGAATTTTTGCGTCTGTAGTGACAATGGATGAAACTTGGCTCCATCACTTCACACCAGAGTCAAGTTGGCAGTCAGCTGAGTGGCGAGCAGGTGACGAACCTCGTCCGAAACGACCAAAAACTCAACAGTCGGCTGGCAAGGTTATGGCATCCGTGTTTTGGGATACACATGGAATAATTTTCATCGTCTATCTCGAAAAGGGGCAGACTATCAACAGCGACTATTACATTGCGTTGTTGGAGAGTTTGAAAAACGACCGCATTGGAGGAAAAAGAAAATGCTGTTTCATCAAGACAATGCACTGTGCCACAAGTCGATGAAAACGATGGCAAAATTGAATGAAGTCGGCTACGAATTGCTTCCCCACCCACTGTATTCTCCAGATTTGGCCCCCAGCGACTATTCCTGTTCGCAGACCTCAAAAGAATGCTCGCCGGAAAAAAATTTAAGACCGATGAAGAAGTAATCGCCGAAACAGAGTCCTATTTTGAGGCTAAACCGAAATCGTACTACAAAACTGGTATTGAAAAATTAAAAATTCATTTCAATCAGTGCATCGCCCTCGAAGGCAACTATATTGATAAATAAAGTTGAATTTTGCAAAAAATTTGTGTTTTACTATAAAACGGCACTGAGTTTTCAGCCCATATGTTATTCTATGATTAATAATATTTCAAGGAACAATTTATACAAATGTTAGAAACAACTTACCCGGATTATCAAGCTGTGCAGCGATTTGTGCCCATGTTAGGTTTTGTTTTAGGCAGTTCTTATAACTGCGAGACTTCGTGTTGTATAAGAAATCCTGTAAAACGCGAGATGAAGTAGAGAGTAGCTCTACTATGATAGCTTTGATGTTGGGCTTTCGATATTTATGATCAAAAGTGTCAGAAACGCCTGAGGTTACATTCGGGATTGCTCCATAAAAGCCCATTTTTTCTGCTCAAAAAGCGCGAAGGTGCAAAGGCGTGAACGCGAAATTGTGATTTGGCCAGTAGGCATTTAAAAACTGGCATGATTTACAAGTTTTCTAAATTCAAACAAAAAATACAGGAAAATTGCAAAAGTGTATAAATTTTTTATTTGAGTTGATAAATCAATGCCAGCCATTTTCTTTTTAAAGAAAGTAGTCGTAGGCCACGACTACGTTTTAAGTAGCCCATAAGGAAAGTCCAATTTTGAATCACTTTTTCGAGCATGGCGTTCGAAGTTTGGGTCTTGGGGTTTAATAACAGCCGCTTCCGAAAGACATTCTTTTTTTTAGGCAACTAAAACTTTGTGAGATAAATGGTTGCCTGAGATACAACAACAAGTCAATTTACACTAAAAATTTTGTCTCATCATCTCATGAGGTCAAACATCTTTCTCTCTCTCCCTATCCAATTTTTCGAAAAACTTAACAAATGTTCAGGTATTTTAGGAGTAGTAATACCTTCTTGAATGTTATGTTTAAAATACAATAAAATAAAAGAAAAAAATATTGATACCAGATACAATGCGTGTAATGTTGTCTTTAAAGGCTGAAATTGCCGCGAGTTTTTCGGCACAGACGAGTGATTTGACGTATCCCCATAAAAAATAGTCTAAAGGCGTTATAATCTGTCCACAACGAAAGATAAATTGTTCACCGAACTCATTTCGAAATTTTTTTTTTATCGATTCGCGTGCTGTGTTGCATGTGGCGACGTCTTGCTGGAACCACATGTCGACGTGGTTCAGCTCGTGCATTTTAAGTTCGAATCATTGATCGATAGCGGGCGTAGAAAAAATACGGGAAAATTATTCTGCTGCCATAAACAGCACCAAAAAGTGAATTTTTCCGGGTGCAAAGGTAGTTTTTGAGCCTGAGGATGCTCATCGGACCAAATACGGCAGTCTTGTTTATTAACATACCCATTTTACCAGAAATCAGTGTCTTCGCGGAAGCCTTTTTTTTTTTTGATAACAAAGCGGATCTTCCCCCTTTTTTTAAGGCCCGATTACCGAAAATTCGACGCTGTGCTAAGTTGTTCTGCTTCAGTTCTTTCAAGAGTTGCATTTTGTAAATATATTCAACGTTGTCGAGTAGCACAATCCCAATTACTGCGAACGGCGACAAATGTACAAATCACGGTCATCATTAACACTGGCGTTTACAGTAGCAATACGAAGTGTGTTCAAAAAGTAAGGGGACTTTTGAAATTTCGCGTGCAACGTACATTACGTTATCGATTTTTTTTTCTTCGTTGGAACACATGTCCCGGACATATGCCCATAGCAACTATAAAGCATACTTAGGTTAGACGTGTTTGGTGTGCTCGCTGATTTTTAATTACTGTAAAAGTGGAGCAAAGAATTTGCATCAAATTTGTCAAGTGCTTTGAAAGACTTGAAATGTTGACAATGGCATACGGTGAGTCTACTTTAAGTATAAAAAAAAATGTTTTAAAGTAGTACAAGCTTTTCTAATATGGCGGTGAACATGCCAATGACAAACCTCGCTCTGAACGTCCTCACCACATCAACAACGGATGATAACGTCGAAGCTTTGAAGAAAATTGTTTTTGAAAATCGTCGAATTACCATAAGAGAAGTTTCTGAGGATATTGGTCGGCTCGTGTCATGCAATTTCTTCGGAAGCGAAGTTTGTTCCAAAACTTCTTAATTTTGGTCAGAAGAACCGTCGCATAAGCTTCGCTCAGGAGCTCTTGAATGACGTTAATGATGATTCTGACTAGCTAAAAAGAGTCATATCTGGTGACGAATTATGGGTATATAATTATGACGTCCAAACCAAAGCCCAATCGTAACAATTGAAGTACCCAGAAGAGCCAAAACCGAGAAAAACACGAAAGTCCATCAAATGTCAAAGTTTTGATCACTATTTTTTTTCGAATACCGTGGCGTAGTGCATCAGGAGTTCTTACCTCAAGGCCGTACAGTCAATAAGGAATATAACTTTAAAGCTATGCACAGTTTGCGAAAACAATTCATGGCTTTTGCATCAGGATAATGTACCTGTTTATTCATTGTTGCTTGTGAGAGATCATGCCTCACTCACTGTATTCACCGAAGAGACCTACGAAAGGATGGTGATTTGCAACTATTGAGGAAATAAAATATGGCATCGCTGGAGGAGTTCAAGACTATACCAACAAGTGCTTACAAGAAGTGCTTCGAAGATTGGAAAAATCGTTGGCACAAGTGTATTATATCTAAATTACTTTGAAGGGGACAACATTACTATTGAAATCGTCGAAGTGTGCGAAAAGCATTTTTCACAGAGCACAAATGTTAATAATAGAATTCAATAATTTGTAAACATTGTTCGGGTGTTAGTCTTTCCATGATGAAATGCCAATGAGTATGTTTGACTTTGACACATGACACATGACACGAATATAGAACGAAAAACCAAATAGAAAAAAATCACCCTTTATAATGATCAATGAAATAGAGAGAACTACATATATGTTCTAGACCTTTTCTTGATTTTTCTTAAGCCTTCGACAAGTTATCGCATGAGGTCTTGAAGTTCTTTTGGAACAATTAAATGAGATTTTCAATTGCTTCGAGCAAACGTCTTCATTTTGAACATGGGACTGAATACTCAGAAATTAAGAAAGTCGCTGGCGGAATACTGCTATGAATTGTTCGAAGTCTAAGTTGAGACTAAAGATATATCCCAACAAGAAGTCACTGTCGTATCCACGATCGCGGACTATTCTCCTATACTGTCAACAGATATTAGTCGAGTCTGCAGCTGTTTTAAACTCTAAAGAGTTTTAATCAGTTTGGTATTAACTTTTTGAGGTGGTGATAATTTAGCAATGCCATAACTGACGTAGTAAATTTAAGAAAAATTCTTAGAATTTCAGTATCTGCTAACCACATAATCCTCAATTAAAATTTTTGTACAAATGAGCCCCTGATGTTTCGGTACCAAAGCTATTTCAGTAAGTTACAATATAAATGAGGGAAACATTGAAAAAATCTAAGTCATAAGAAAGGACAAAGGTTCTAAAAACATATCCATACGTATCTACCCTATATACACAACTAGAGACTGCCGATGAATTGTCATCCTCATGTATAAACAACTCCAACATTCCAATAGCCAACAATTTTCTTCCATACTTAGTTGTACGAGTATGTTTCCAGCAAACAGCCTAAATTCGTAAAAAAAAAAAAAAAACCTTCAAGTCAATAACATAAAGTCACCCCTGGTAATCTTCATTATTTTTCATTTCAAATCGATACGAGAATTTCTGAGTTAGGGGACAACTACAACGACGCACAGTACATCCAAAACAATAATGGAACTTCGATTTTATCCAAAAACAACTTCCACATGTATGTTACATTTTTTTTTTTTTTTTTATCTAAGTACGCATGTATCCATATTTAGTAGGAAGCAAAAATACCAAAAGAAAGTATTTATTTGTTCCCTTTGTCTGGGAATTCTAAATAAGTACGCACCAACCCCCAATCAACAACTTTCATGTAACTGCATGTACGTGTACGTTCTAGAATTTCATCTCCTTCCGCACCCCCTACAGATCCAATCGACCAAGTTAACTTATCGTCCCAATCGATTGCTAAAACATCACACTATTCGTATCTCTGGAATGTCCTTTGGACATTAAGAAGCATTGGTAGGTAACACACCCTGGTACACACATAATCTTATATCCTCTCGAAAGATTTGCTAAATCATTAAATTTCCGATTTGCTATCTAATACAATAGATACAAAGAGGCCGAAGTGATTAAGAGTGAGTTTGGTGTTCTATTGCTCTAGTTACAGTATTGGCTTCTCGATGTCGTGTTCAAATTTTTAATTTTTTTTTTTTTTGTTGTCAAAATGTCTTGCTGATTTAAAGTTTACTTACGAGGATTCATCTATTCCAATACGAGTACCAAGAAAACCAAGCGTTGACCGGAATCTGTGACCAACAAAACGGACTAAAACAACAAAAAGATTTCGATTACATGGTATAACTCATTAATTGGCAGATGTTCCCTTCGGCCCTCTTACAATCCTTACGAAGTGCCAAAGAGGCTTATTAATAAGAACAGACTACAAGGATGTAACTCACCATGACCAGGATTGTCCTTTTATACACGATATAGCCAACAGTAGGGAAGCAAAGTTTCCACAAAAGTGTTCGGTTACGGATTCGGTTTCAGTTCCGCAATTTTTTCTCATCCCTTTCTTGCCTTTCGTTTGTTTTACAAGAGCATTCGTATTTGGAGATGAAGGTACTCGTACAAGTCAGCAAACACTATGCTCACACATTGGGAATGTACCATATGCAGAGAAAGATTCAACATGACTGTCCTTTTTGTCCACTGAAGAAAAAACTCGATTTCAAAGGAAGTAGAGTGCGTAGGTATTTCAATTAAAACCCTCAGTTGCGGCCGGAGCTGTTGTTGTGTTTGTCCCAAAAGAGGGGGAGAAGGACTGTCTCCCTTTTCACTTGATCTTCGATACTTTACTTGTGACATTAAGTCCAGTCAAGTCTCTCTTGACTTATACATACCTATAAGCCTTACTGGTAACCACATAAAAGGACGAAAATTAATTGGTTAATTAATTATTTTGCAGTTACTTTGTACAGTGATGGTCACCCCCTGTCAACACAGATAGTATGTTGTCAGGGGGTAGAAGTTCATCTTGTATTGATAGTGCTTACTCATTACGACTATCATGTATGGTTGTAGGGGATAAAGAAGCACATCAGAAGGCCGTTTATGCTCTAAAGAATCGCAAAACAGATATTCACATCTAAGGGAATATTAAAGAGTTTTAAGGGAGGTTATGGATGTACGAGTATAATATGTAGATTTACCCCATTCCAGTTAAAGTGAGGCAAACAAAACTCATCTAGAATGGCAGAAGAAATTATGTCAATATTACGTTTTTGTGCCCACTAAGGAGCATGTGAGTTGAGTCGGTCGAGGGCGTAGTTAAACGATAGAAATGGGAGCTATAAAGTCAAAGCGTAAACCATCCCCTAAAGATGTTTTGCGAGCGTAGTTTTCAGTTTGTTGATGATGATCATGACGACATGGTAGTGAGAAATGAATTGTACAGCTCACATATAAAATAAACTTATTTTCGTTGCAATTATTTCCCCAGGGTTGGTTTAAGAGGCTTCGAATGGGGCGCCGTCTTCTGAGAGTCTATGGAAAGGGTGGAAATTTACATTTTTACCATGAAAAATGTTTAATTAACAATTGCTCTCCTAGAATTTCTCTTATGCGTAATTCGGTGGGGTGAAAGGGGATTTCTTGTTTTGTTTTATATTTTTGTCTTGTCCGGTATATGTGTATGAATGTTTGAATTGGCAAATCACTCCCAAGACTGTCGTTGTTTCATGATTTACTTTGTAGTATTTTTCTTTCATCTCTGACAGCAGGAGTTTACTGTATTTAGCGTGAAATGACTTTGATATTGTGATTTTAATTTTATTTTATTTTATTTTTGTAATATGAATGGTCTTGGTGCTGTTAATGAGTTTGATTTTAGTCCGTCGTCGAGATTAACGTGTTCTTCCCTTTTTTTCTTGCTTTGTTTCGTTTGTTTGCTTAGGGTTTCAGATTTTTTCCTGGCGGAAAAATGAGATAATTCTACTATAATGAGGGTCATTTCATGTTACTTTGGTGGTGAGTGAATTCAGGGCGGGTTTTGTTTGAAAAGGATAACGAATTTTGTGAATAAACAGGAAATTAATGGGGAAAAATTACCACTATTCAAGTGTTCGCGATGTATTCGGATTGTAGGGAAGGAAAAGGCTGCCTAATATTTCTTGTGATAATCGTTTCCGCTATGGAAGTCCTATGCTATTTTATAAATGTTGAAAGGATATAAAAGATTGGAACTAAGCTGGCTTAAGGATAATTTAAACCCTCTCCTACAAATAAGCTTACTTCCGTCTTTGCAAATTTTAGTTTAATATTTTTTAAATTTCCTCGAAAGAAATTGGTCTTAACACGCCACTGATAGCATTCATCTAATAAGTACCTAATTCTGTGAAAAATGGGGCAAGCAAAAATTATGAAAGGATAATGATTTGTTTGCAACCGGGCATTCCGCTTTTAGGTAAGGGATAAGGCTGTCCTGCTGACGAAGAGTAAATTACCCAAAATTGATCTCCCTTTCCGCAGAAGCAGCAGCCAGGAGAAAAGCGGTAGATAGAAGTAAATCTATTGCTGATTTTCAGTAAACCAAGGCTTTACATGCTGAAAGTTGGTTCTATTAACAGACCTCAAGGGTTGTGTTGTATGATTAGGTTAGACAAGGAGTGGTTTTGACTTGGCAATAATCAGACCTTTACGAAAAAAGCCAATCGGATTTGACTTGACAACATAATAAGTGCAAGTGTTAGGCAGGAGAAAAGCGCAACGCTGTACAATTCTTTTGGAAATGATTTACATTCTCAAGGGTATGCAACGAAAGATAGCGTCAGCCATCGCATTAACTGGCAGCATTTTTTTGTTGCCTAAAAATTGTCGAATTTTGTGTCAAATAAGGACCATTTGTGGGAATTAATCTTTTTCAAAAGAAACCACTGCTAAAAGTCATCTCCACCGATTGTTAATGGAAGTTTATGGTGAACATGCTCCAACTCAAAGAATTTGTGAACATCGGTTTCTACGTTTCAAAAGTGGTGATTTTGGCATCGAAAATATAGACCATAGAGGACTAGAGAAATAAATCGAAGATGCCGAACTGCAAGCATTATTAGATGAAGGCTCGACTCAAACACAAGAACTGCTCGCCGAAGTTTCCAAACGTTTAAGAGCCCATAATATGCCCAACAAAATGCATCATTCATTTTCCATAATGAAAATACTCGTCCACATATTGGAAAACAAGTAAAAATTTTTTGGCAAATATTTATTGGGAAGCTCTTCCCCACCCGCCGTATACGCCAGCTTTGACCCTTTCTGGTTTCTATAGGGTTTTCTAATAACGACTTGACAACTTTTTTTTTAAATAAAAGGCAAACCATTTGAGATATTTCAAAAACTTTACTATTGGCTTGAAGTACAATCAAAACATTTATGAATAGAACTCGACTTCGTTCATATGGCCACCGCGGGCACGTTTGCAGCGGTCGATTCGTTGGATCCAATTTTCAACGACTCGGCCACACATTTCGGCCGAAACGGCCGCTATTTCGCGTTCAATGTTGGCTCTGAGCTCTTCCAACGTCGTCGGCATGTCGGCATAAACCAATGACTTAACGTAGCCCCACAGAAAATAGTCAAGCGGCGTTAAATGGCACGAACGAGGCGGCCAATCTACTGGCCCATGTCTTGAGATAACACGCTCACCATACTTACCCTTCAATAAATCGATTCTAGCGTGTGCTGTGTGACTTGTGGCACCATCCTGTTGAAACCACATGTCGTCCAAGTCTATATCTTTCAATTCGGGCCAAAAATAATCGGTGATCATGGCGCGATAATGCGCCATTATAGTAACGTGACGATCGTTATCGTCGACGAAAAAATATGGACCAATAACGCCGCCGGCATGCAAACCGCACCAAACTGTTATTTTTTGTGGATGAAGTGGTGATTCATGAAGCACATGTGGGTTTTCACCCGACCAATAACGCATATTTTGCTTATTGATGAAAGCATTGAGCCAAAAATGAGCTTCGTCACTGAAGATGATTTTGCGACTTCGAATATCTGTAGAAAGTCATATCTGTACAAGTCAGTGATGAAATAGGTCAACGTCAGTTCCTATTTTTTTGAAGTTGATCACGTGTTCCGGAATATTCGATATTTTTTAGGCAAGGATTCTTAGAAAAGGCCGGGCCCTCTAGGATGGCGAATATTCTACGTGGATGTGTAGATAGGTAGGTAGGTAGATAAAGACTAACCCACTCAGGCCTGTTGGCCTATTGTGCTACCACGTGGATCTATGCTCCTCTTATATCATGGAACCAATTTGAAAATAAAGCTATCTACTATAGCTTTATTGACTCTTTCTTAAATGTTAGGTTTAGAGTTTAATTTCCTGTCAAAAATGAGTTCCAGATATTTTGCTGTATCGGAAAACAGTAAACTGGTAACGTTTATTGAGAGAGGCTCTGTAATTGGAATTTAATATTTTCTAGAAAAGAGAACAATACCAGTTTTATGGGGCTTACTCCTCAACTACTCAACCCACGTCCAAGGGGTTAATCTTTGATAGTATTAAGATGATTGCTTGAGACGGCTATAGCATGGTCAACTGCATAGGTAACCACCACAGAAGAGGAGTTAGGATACCGTCTTGCGGCGTACCTCTGCTGACACATCTTTTAGCAGAAATCCCACACATAAACATCATATAGCATAAGACAGATCAAGTGAATAACCTACCAGCAAATATGACAGCGCAGTCGGGATTGCGGATGTTTTGACGTTACAAAAGGCGCGCTCTATGTCCAGGAAAGCAACCACTGTGTACTCTCTTAATTGTCGGGATTGTTTGATGTGGCTAGTCAATGAATGCAGAGCCGTTCCCACCGACTTTCCTTTATAGTAGGCATGTTGAGCCGTCGACAAAAGTTTTGGATAAATTTTAGCTTGTATATGGATATCAATCAGTTGTTCTAGAGTTTTCAGAAGGAAAGATGATAGACTTATAGGTCTGAGGTCTTTTGGAATAACATGAGAGCATTTCCCAGATTTGGGAATGACAGTGGAATGTGAATCAGTTCTACACAGCTCCTTATAATATTCTCTAGCGTAAACAGAATTATATCTGAGGACCCTTATAGCTCGGCAGGTATTATATCATCCGGATCAGCAGACTTCTATGGTTTGAAGCTATACCATGAATTTTGGTCACGGTAGCAATAGTCCTGTTAGGGTTATTACTGGCCGCGAATAAGGAGCTACCTAGAATGATTCATCACATGATGTTATTCAAGAGCCATTGATTTTTTTTCTAACAACTAGGTATCATGGGATTTTTAGAGAGGATTTGGGGACGTGTAGAAAGCATCTTGTTCTCAAGAACCCCAATGGATTTAAGCTAATGACTGACTATTAAACGATATTAGGTAATTTTAACCAAAAAATGGTAAATCCAGAAAGACAATACATCTGCAAATGAACTTGGGATTTTATAACCATCTGAGCATTAAACAGTTAAACCAAATTGATCACATTGCAATTGACGAAAGGCACTCATTCAGTTCTTTTAGTTTTCGCACAGTTTAACCTGGCAGTGTAGATTCAGAATAATTTTTAACAACAGATATGATTCGTCTGCGGATCTCTCAGAACGAAGGAATTCTGTGAAAGAACTTAACGTTGAACGACTGGAATCGCAGCCTTCAAATTCTTATCAAGAACTTTACAATTTGTATCAAAGATCAGTGGTATCGTTTCCAAACCCGACCTTGGCACCTCTGATCAGATAAATGATTCAGGCAGGTACATAGTGCAAAATGGCTCGTCTACAAGGTGGCAGTACTACTATCTTTGCTGATAGTAGGAATACAGACCTGCTTCTCTAGCATCAATATCCGCAAGTTTTACTTTAAGTTAAAAAGGATTCGTCAATCAAAAAAGCTTTTAGACACACTTCTGCAGATTGTTAAGCGGCGGGGACAATACTAATTTCACACTTTTAAGTTGTTTCAAATTTCTCCTGATATGCGGCTTCTTTGGCAGTTATATGGCTTACTCGATGAAGACTAATATTATGGGCTTATTGAGTTGAACTGAATCTTTTCTTGCATCGTAGGCTTATTAAAACTCCCTAAGCTAGGAAGTTAGCTTTTTTATTTCCGAAGTAGATTGCCGGTAGTTCTTCTATGTTTTTGTAAAGAATGTCGAACTAAATACCCGATTGGCTGTTTGTATTCTCTGTGATTTCATTCGAGATGGTATCATCTTGATACAGTTTTGCCCCATTATAAAGCTTCCTTACCTACTTACAATTACTAATAATGTAACATTTACCGTTCGCAATGCTAAAAAAAACTCCCAGGTCTCGAAATTAAACACATCAGTACCTTCCTAAAAGCTGTGGATAAATTTGTGCGAATTAGATATCTCTGGTAGCATAAGAGATAAGATAAAAAATTTCGATCCTGATGAGCACAATGACTTTATTGTGGATAGCTAAACTTACATTCGATCTTTCGACGGAATATGACGTCATCAGGAGTGTAACTAAAAATTATCTTGCTCCTAATAATAATATATTGTAGCTCACTTTATTCACTTCACTAGCTACGAAGACTGATTGTTGAGTACCTGGGTTGGAAGATAGCTGGTGCTACTGAGCCAAAATAAGTGTACTGTTATTTGGTATAACCTTTTTTAATCCGCCTGTCAAAATTTGGTGACAATTAGACGCTTAGTTTAGTTTTGACGCCCACTTCAAAACATTGTGTTAGTGTTTTCCGACCACAGAAAAAGAGCAGTATTGCTCCGTGAACAGATTCTTGCTTTTGAGTAGCAAAACCTGCAAGTAAATCAAACCCATTCTTGATGGTGTGTATGGGACTCATTTACCTTCCCGTACGACCATTTACAATTAGTTTTGAAAGTTTCGCCCAAAAACGGTTACCACAGAGGAAACCGTAAACAAAACTTATGATTTTGTATTGGCGGACAGTCTAGTTGGCTGAGATAGCAGGCATCTCAACTGAACACGTTAACCATATCCTACACGAGATTTTGGCCATAAGAAAGCTGTCCGCGTGATAGGTGCTACGTTTGCTCACACCGGAGAACTTCAGACGAACTTCATCTTTTTTTATCGAAATCCGGAGGAGTTTTTTCATCGTTTTTTGACCACCGATAAGACATGGATTCTCTGGTTTACGCCAGAGACCAAAGAACAATCGAAGCAATGGGTTTTACTCAATAAACGTGCTCCAAAGAAGTCGAAGACCGTGTCTTCGACCGGAAAGATGATGGCCACCGTTTTTTGGAACGCGCGAGGTGTGATGCACGTTGACTATTTGGAGAAGGGAAAAACAATCACAGGAGCATACTATGTCATTTTATTGCGCTGATTCAATGCCGATTTAAAGAAAAAGCGACCACATTTGGCAAAGAAAAAAGCGCCTTTCCACCATGATAAATTGCTCCTCCATCCTCTGTATTCTGCGCATTTGACTCCCTGTGACTTCTTTTTATTCTCAAACCTTAAAAGATCATTCGCCGGAAAGAAGTGCGGGTCGAAAGAGGGAGTAATCGCCAATTTATGGGGGTTTAGTGACGTTTCTTTATCTGATAGGCCTTTGAGTAGGTCAACCACAAAAAACTCTGTAGGAAACTGAGGAACTTTTTCGGTTTCAATGACAGAGCTGTAAGACTTGTTCGCAGTTTCTTCCCTGGAAGACTGCAACACGTTTTATCCGTTGAAAAACTTGCAGCTATAAAACCTGTTTTACAAGGGGTACTTCATGATTCGTTATTGGGACCGATATTTTTCTATGTTTTTACGAATGAGCTCCCAAATGTTTGCGAAATCTAATCAGTGCATCTCTGTGCAGATGATGTTCGGCTTCACTTAGCTCGGCCAATAAAAAACCTAAACGAACTCGATTTCCGACTCAATGAGGATATGGTGATCGGTGATCGGTGTAAAATAGTTTTCTTCTTAATCCAAATAAGTCGCAATTCGTACTGATTTTAAGCAAAACTTTCTTTTAATCTTTTTCACGATATTTGCCTCTGTCAAACCAATTTAAAATCTGTAGAGTCTGCAACTAGTCTCGGTGATATAATCAATTCCAATCTGTCAGGCTATATTCACACCAAAGCTTTAAGTGTTTCACCTTCATACTGAGGTATGAATGTATTTTTATTTTTGATACTTTTATTTTCCCTCAAATATTGAAGGTTGTCGTTCTCTAGGGTTGTCTTGGAGCTTCTCTTCGATGTTTTCCCCTGGTTGAGGATTAGAAGCCCACAAACCTCCTAGGCGTTTTTTACGGAACCAAAACCACGTCTTTCAGGTCGGGTTTGTTTCTATTTATTGGAGATGAAGACCCGGGCGATGGCCTTCGTGTTGGCTTCATAAGAAGTGGAGCGATCCATTCTCGTATCAGCTGCTTTTCGTATCATTAATCGACTGGAATACTCAAAAGCGGCCGTCCCCTAGTCACTAAGACTTCTAGTATCGCAACACTCATACGTAGAAGTTTTGCTCCTTTGTGACTAGCAGTAAACTTTTAGCCCTCTGGAGTGTAAAGTACTTCGTAACTTTTGTTGAAATGTAGGAGGGAATAAATTTTTTCAACTCTCTTTAGGCAGAAAAAAAAGTTACCAACTTAAATTCTGCGACATCCTGCGGATACAACAGGTTGGTATGCAAAATGCCCCATCAGTTTCACATTTCTGCAACTCGTTAAATTTTCTCCATCTCATTCCCATTGGCCTGCAATTATTCTTCTATCGCACTCCGCAAATGATCCTAATGGCTCTCCATTCTGTCAGATTGAGTGAATGGATTCAATTTGTGTGACCCGTCAATTGCCACTTTCGTTTGTTTGCATATGATGACGATAGATTATTCATATACAACCCATTCTCTGTGGTACATCAAGTAGAAATCTGTTCATGAAGGTTTTCAGCTTTCGAGTGACAGCGTTGCTCACTTTTCAAATACTACACTCACATAAGAGTATCGATTCGACCGTGAAGCATAGTTGATTTCAGCGAATGTAGCATATTTCATTTTGCTGAACTCGTCTTATTTGGTGACATTGCCAGTCGGAGACACACCTTCAACACTCAGAGTTTTGATAATTTTGAGTTGAATGTTGGAGTTTGGTTTCAATTTGCGAAATTAAAGTGAGCTTCAGTGATTTTGAGACAATTTGATGCAGTTTCATAATTTTGGGATAGGTAAAGCAAATTTCATTATCAAATTTTAGGTGTGATGTGTGTGTGAGGTGATCGCTTTTTGTACTTGGTTGCCTCTAGCAGTACTAGAATTCTTGTTGTACATACCTTGAAACTTTTCGACACTTTACCTCAAACCGTAAGCCGTTTCAAACCTGAAGAATTTTTCGAACTCAATGAACAGAAGTCGGCTTGGTCTCGTCATAATAATTCAAAATGTGTTAATGTAGTTTCTGCAAGAAGTCTGAAACATTTTTCGTTCAATGTCAAGAGCTAAGTCACATTTATTTCGTATTACAATGTTCCAAAATACTCGTAATATCTGCTTCTATTTTCGCTGCTGTTGGAAGACTGTTCATTTGTCTGACAGGTTGTTGGGCTTACCAACAACTATACTGTATATCTGCCTTTCAAAATTTTTGCTGCCTTGAGCAAATACGTTGGCAAATTTCAACTTGTAACGTCTTTGTTCGACCGATTTTGGTTTTCCAGGTCGTGTTTCTTTGCTGCTAACTGACGCTACATAATAAACATTAAACGAAATATTGTTAAAGCCATGTGTTGTGACTGTTCTGTCCTTTAATAAACCAGTGATTGTCTATGTTATCGTCTATTTCCTATGCTGGGTATTGCTCTAGTTTCTTTATTTTTTTTATTTTTCTCGGAACTGGAGCACACATAGGGAGGGAGAAAAAAGAGATAGCGATGTAAGTTGGTCTAAAATGTTTTAAAGTTATAATGACGAGGGAATATAGGAAAGAATCACAATCTTTCAGAGTACGTCCAGAAGTGGACTTGAGCACTTGGAGCACTGGTGTTGAAAACAGAAATAGAATCAGGTGAGGCAGGAGACATTACGTTGCTGTTCAAGAGGCATCACCTATTAGTTCTATCGCATAGTTTGAATCCTATTTAACTAGAGCAAAAAGGTCTTAGGGGCATCGGTTCCAACTAGATAACCGAAATCAAGCAGTATTGGGCGCGGTAAGTACGTAGGTGGGGGACCACTTGGGAACTCAGTACTCTGCGTGCTGTTGACAAAACGCACCACATGGACATAGTACCCCTGCGTTAAATCCCGGACCCTACAAATTAATTTGTATCGTTCCCTTGATAATAATAATAATAATAATAATAATGAGGTCTTAGGGGCACCTGACCAGATGTCGGCATTGTACTCCAATTTTTGGGTGAAATATTTCTTACATCGCTTGAGGAAGCCTAGATATTTGGCATCATTTTTGCGATATTTTATATGATCGTTCCAAAGTAGGTTTTCATTGACACATGTACCGAGAATGGAAAGTTTATCGGTTTCGAAGATACAAGTGCCATTCATGGATAATGGCTTGGTATTTTAATTTCGCTTTAATGACAGCAGAAAGAATTGAGTTTTGGATTAAATTCCACTCGGTTGATAGTTCCCCAATTGGTTATGCTGTTAATATCGGAATTTATCGAGCTAAACATAGGCTGGCGTTTCCGTTCTACAACCGAAAAGCAGGGGCGTGAGTCCAGGAACGAATATGAAAAGCAGAGAGAACTGTCATCAGCAAAGCAATATATTTAATTAGAAGTAACAGACAAGAGATCATATATGAAAATGAAAAAAATGTGTCGGAGACAAAATGGAGCCCTGGGGCACACCAGTTTTTATTTTTTTTTGAATATCAGACTTGAAACCGTCCAAGAAAACTTGAATTGAACGTTTCAAAAGCACGCATTTTCGGCGAAAGACTCTGATGCCAAACTCTGTCAAATGCCTTAGAAATATCAAGTTCAATTATCTTGCTTTCGCCAGATTGATGTATGCCTTAGTAACACTTTTCGGTGTGACATGCCATCAAATTAGCAGTGGACCTGTTGCTACGAAAACCACATTGCCGGTCATTGAGAAGTTTTCGTGTCTCGAGATATTTCATCAGCTGATGGTTTATCAGCGTTTTCAAGACCTCAGAAAGAAGTTGCGTAAGTGCAATGGGTCTGTAGGAGGAAAGAGACAAAAATTAGCTATTTTTAGGGACGGGCTGTACAAATGCTGTTTTCCATCTGCTCGGAAAGATTCCTTAAGAAAGAGATCGATCAAAAAGCTTATCAGAGGTTTGCTGGCGTGGAAGAGCACCTCTTCAGAAGCAGGGGAGATATACCATTTGAACGTTTGACGCAGTCAAGTGTAGGCGTAGACATAGTACAATTTGAGAGTGTTAAGTTGGCCGCAAAGTGTGCGGAAAGCAGATTGGCTTTGCCTGAAGAGCTTACAGCTGGAGCGTCATTATAAATGAGCAGATTTATTTCTCACGCTTTAGAAAGAAACTGCTGACATTGTTGATCCATTTGAAATTTTCTCTGTTTTTCTTTGTTAAGTTGGTCTTGCTGGACCGAAATAATTCTTTTACCCTGACAGCCTCTTTACAGCTCGAGTCGTATAATGCCTTTCTTTTTGTTCGATACTTTTCTCCCAATGAGGGATAAAGGATCTCATTCCAAACAGAGTAGTGTCTGTGATCATACAATATCAGCACCTGCATCCACGTCGTTATCGAGGAAACATAACGATCAATTAGGATTCCTAAAGAGTCCTCTTTAATTCCTCTCTAAGTCCTCTCGTATTGTCATACAGTTTTTTTAGGAATCTTTTCTCTAATTGTGTGGTCGGTATACGAGAAATTAGCTCGTGGTTCGATGAGGCTAGAGGGAATAGCACATCGTCCTCTTACTTATTAGGGTGGAAAGTTAAAAACAAGTCCGGGGTGTTGGCGGTATGACAATCAATGTCGGGTATTTGCGTCGGCTCATCTACCAGCTAGGTCAAGTTGTTTTCCGCAGTGAGAATTTCATCACACCGTCCTTCGGGTGTTGTCTGTCCAGAATTTTGAAGCCACAATTTTGCATATTGACATCGCCCGTAATAGCGATTTCAGTATGAAAATACAATTATTTGAATGGAGCCAGACAGCTCATCAAACCCGTTAAAGGTTCTCCCAATTTGGGGTTTCTGTAATTTGGAAAATATATGCAAGATTTTCTACATAAGATCCCTTATTTCTTTTCCTAGAGTAGCCAGGTGTTTGCTTGTAATACCAACTGCAATGCCATTTAGATAGGCGGATGGTTTATAGCTGTTTCATTTTAAAACATCTAGCGTTAAACGCTAACGTGCATAGAAGTTTGAGGAGACTAATTTTTGCTATTAAATGGGTACACATCACATCCTTTTGTTGGCTTCCCGCTAACCAAGAAGTACACTTTTTGACTGTGTAAGGAAATTTTCTATAAGACTTGTCATTGCAAAGGGTTCCTTGGATTACCAACTTAATGGTAAGAACAATTATATTCTGCCTCGTTCATTCGGTGGAACAAGCTTTCACAAAAATATGACACTGCTGGTTTTGCCAGGCTCCAAATATGGTCTCTGTCTCGTCAACATCATAACATTAACTAGTACATCATGCTCTACTTTAGACGCACGCATGAATTTTCCTCCTTTTGATATTCATACCATGGGCTGTACTCTCAAAGGCATCTGCCCTTTAAAACCAAAGACAGCTATTTGCTAGCTATTTTGATGACTTTGTGCGCCCATTGCTTTTTAATTCTGGTCTTATAGACAATGACGCCAGGACTCCTGTCGTTGTGAAAATACGAAAATTAAGTTAGGTTTCTCTTTCAGTAAAGAAGGTCAAATATCTGTGCCTACATGTAGTAGCAGCCGAGGCTTTGGTGATTCCTATAATCATTTCCAAGCTAGTTTGTGAATACTTCTTCACCTGAACGCAGATTAGATTGGCAAGACTTAGAGAAAAAGTAATCAGGACTCAGTTGTGCATTGGATGGGAATGCATCTATTGAAAGTTGGGTTTCATCTTAGCACAACTTAGATGGAAGTATTTCAGGCCAATCTACTTATCGACGTTTCTAAGTAATTTGCGACATTCCTGATGTCCCTCACCTTGAAAGTATACAGATCGCTACTTTTGTGCTAAACATCTAAGTGTGGTTTGTACTAGTGATACAATTTCTGTGAAGATTGCTGTAAGCATTATGACGACACCGTGAATCAAATACTCTGTGAACATCAAGCTAAAGATACTTTTAACTGAAAATGATTTAGTGGAGAAGGGTGTTTAAAGCTCGAACTCTAATATATGTTCTGAAAATTTAATCTGCAGTGCGTTTGTGAAAGCGAAAAACCTTCTACATAGGTCAGCTAAAATAAAATCAAATAATTCGTCCTTCTTTCGAACCAATCATAAAGTAAGTTTATACATTCGAAAAATGTATGTTTTAAACTCTGCTAAGCTTCTTACCATTTTTTTGTTTGGTGTATTAGATCGTCCCACACTCTTAACAACTAGATTGTCTCTGACCTATTAAACAACATTCACAGAGAAAATTAAGAAGAATCACTTCAGTTTGCAACTATCATGCCGAGGGTTTTCGTGGTTTTCGAACGTGCATTAAACTGAGATGCATCTTGGATTGAGTTAGCTATGTTATTAATAAAATAAATGCACCCTGGGTACTTTCATCAACGTTAAGATACCAAGATGTAAGTACATGCGACTAATTCCGTCAGAGATTTGTGATAGGTTGTTGATCTAAGCTAAGTATGGACTTAACCTGGTGCACGAAAGGTTATTTCTGAACAACCTGATAATATTTCTTAGCTTAAAACTTTTTAACTGTCTTTGCCTTTGACAGTAATACATTTGAGGTACCTTAACTCAACTGTCATTAAGTTAAGTGCCGCCTTTTCCGTCGGTGGTTGTCTTACCGTCAAAGAAGACATCACAATTTTCTTCGTTGCAAGATTCCCTTTCCTAATACTAGTAAACTTTAATCTACATTACCTGCTACTACATCCTGCTTCCTTCGTAGTTCTTTTATTGATATTGTGTGTGCAGTAATAAAACTTCTAGACTCTTAGTCCCCACGACTCGCTCCCACCTGCATCCAGCTTCATATCTACCACAATGTCCTGGAAGATTTATTTTTTTTTGCCACAAAATGCCACGGTTACCTCGTGGCGAAACGAAAGAAGTCTGGGTGGCAGGTTGGCAACTGAAAAGAATTAGTATTAAAAAAAGAACTAAGCTAAACTCACTGACAGTTGTAGGCATGATGAAACGGAGACGACCGACGTAGAAACTCTTTCACTCGTCCTTTTTCACATCACCTGTCTTCATTTAATTTCATATCACCACGAGCATTCTTATTCTTTTGAGATTTCTTTACCATGGGAAAAACGAATTAATGCCAACAGCTGCTGCCGGCACGGGCTGATGCTGGTGTCCTTCCAATTCTAGTGTTGGCGTGGGCTGTCTTAGCTTAGGGGAGGCTTCTATTTGGCTTGCTTTTATTTTCTTCTTTTTATTCTTTATATCGTAATTCGTTTTTGTTTTTTGTTTTTTTTTTTTTTTTTCTTTTTTTATGTGAGTTAAGCTCGCCCTATTCGTCCTTTTTTCCACCATAGTGGTGCCAGTATTTCGTTTTTATTATAATTTTTCCATCCCCGACACATCCGTGTTTTTGAATATTTTTATCTTTAGCCCTTAGTAGGAGGGGATTTTCTTTTCTTCTTCGGTTTTCTTCTTTTGTTTTTGATTTTTTATTTTTTTTTTAAATGTTGTGCCAGAATAATATAGAAAAAGGAATGAAAAGAAAGTTATGTCCTAAATACGTTTTGTGAGGTTTTTTAGTTTGACCGGAGTTGGCTGAGAT
The DNA here is from genome assembly GCA_907269105.1 of Volucella inanis. Classification (NCBI taxonomy): domain Eukaryota; kingdom Metazoa; phylum Arthropoda; class Insecta; order Diptera; family Syrphidae; genus Volucella; species Volucella inanis. The sequence goes on from OU026154.1 coordinate 93,965,393, forward strand.
TTTAACGATGTAAAGTCGAAGTGGGTGTGAGAAGGAGAGTATTCGTAAAATCCGCCATTTCCGTTTCCTTTAAGGCCGATTTAAGTTTTCTTATCGATGTTGCTGTGGGAACCTTTTGGACACCTTTGGATATATTTATCATATTTTGGTTAGTTGGTAAGTTTCTTGGTTTCTTTGTTCTTCTACATCCTATGACAGTAGTGGGATACATATTTTCACTAGGAAACGAGCGTATACCATATCTGGGGATGAAAGTTTCTCGTCCATTTCAAATCCTGGGGAGTAAATTTTGCAGTAGTCCTATTTAAAGATCGATTAAATGAAAAACACTATCACTAGAGGTCTTTATTGCAACAATTGGAGAGAAGTATAAGGGGGAATAAAATAAAAATCAATGAAAGCCAGAGTGGCACATAGTTTATGTACAAGTGTGTGTATGTATACACGTGTGTATCCGCTTTTATGGCAAAAAAAAAAAAAAAAAAAAAAAAAAAATTCAGTGATCCATGGTAGCTTTGTTTGCCAGAGTTCCGGAAGTTTATTTTGATTTCCTGGCGGTTTTTCGAGGAGCACCATTCATTTTCGTGTAATCCTGTAAGTTGTCATTTTTACTACTACCCAGCTTAGCGTAATAAAAAATGTAGTTGAAGGATATTTTTGGTTATTTTCGTGGTTCCAAATGGAAAAAAGTAGCAAAGTCGTAAAGGGAAAGTTATTACCCAACCACCTTGGAGTAGGTAATCGAACGATTTATTTATTTTATTTTCTTTGGTTCCCCAAAAAGTACATTTCTCTTTTATGAGATGGATTTTGTTAAATACTTTACTTTGTAGTGATGGCATTGAATGGAATTAGGTTGGTGAGCTATATTTTCGAAAAGATAATTAAATTGTTGCGTAGACGTAAGTAGATCTGAGTACTTTGAGCAACAGTTGCCTAAAAATAACTTTTTTTGATGGAGTAGTTGGAGCTTGTTTAATTCTTTTATATATATTTTTTTTTTTTTGAAGTTTTGGATGAATGTCCTGTGTTGAACATAATTTTTATATTTTTAATAAAACATAAACCATCGCCATACGTTTGCATCGGAAGATTATCTGTATCCCGAACTCCCAAGAACTCGACTCATATTACTTTGGATCTATAAGAAATAGTGGCACGACGTTGAGAAAATCGCTGTCATGTTATTTTATTGTGGACAACAACAAAAAAAAAAATGTAATACGTGCAAAACAAATATTAAGGGCTTCTTACCAGTTTGAGGAAAATCTCAAATCTCTGGTATGGATTGTATCAAGGTTCTGAAATGATAATCCCTTGATCAAATTTCAGGTAAAACAAAGTAAAGATTGAAGACCAAATACGAGGGCCGTTTGATGAGTACCCGAATTGGAATAAAGGTGGCACTACAAAACCAAAATATGTACCAGTGTAACCTCTTTTGCCCGCCCGACCATGTAAAAAAAGCAGTATCGCTCCGTGATTCTTATGTGTGAGACCCATTCACCTTACCGTATAATCGTCTACCATTGGTTCGCAGAGTTTCGCCGCGGCTGCACGTCGGTTTTTGATGAACCGCGCCCAGGTGGCCTAAAAACGGTTACCACAGAGAAAACCATGGACGAAATCCATGATCTCGTATTCGCTGACCGCCGAATGAAAAATCGCGAGTTAGCTCAGATAGCAGGTATTTATACTGCACGCGTTAGCCATATCCTGCACGAGAACTTGGGCATGAAAGCTAAGCTGTCAGGTGCAATAATAAGACCACTTCAAAGACGTGGTTGGAGGAGTTTCTGCGTCGTTTCGTGAACGTCGAGGAGGCAGTGAATTTAGTAGGTTTTACCGAAACCTTCACCTTCGGCCGAAAAGATGATGGCCACCGTTTTTTGGGACGCGTGAGGTGTGATCCACGTTGACCAATTGGAGAAAGGCAAAACAATCACAGGAGCATACAACGTCGATTTATTTGGCCGATTCAATGTCGATTTAAAGAAAAAACTACCAAATTTGACGAAGAATGAAGTCCTTTTGCACCACAATAATGCACCGGCTCACACCTCCGCAGTCGCCATAGCCAAATTGGTCGAATTGCACTACGAATTAGTCCCCCATTCTCCGTAATCTCTGGATATCATTTTGTTCCCAAACTTAAAAGATCGCTCGCCGGAAAGAGGTATGTTTCGAAAGAGGAAGTCATCATCGAGTTGCGTTGTCATTTCTAATCGTAGTACTGACATGAGGAATATACTGATTCGGATCACTTACTTATGTTCAAGGATAAGATTTAGGAAATTTCCTCAATACTCAGACCACATACTTTACAGCAATCCGCATTAATCAAACAATACTCAGACGGTACAACTGGAATATATATTGGGTCTATAACTTAATTCGTGGTTTGCTAAGAGATGGAGTAACTTGTATTATTCCATTGGAACATGCGTTGGAAAGCTACTGTCACTGTACGTCATTTCAGTATATGTCATTCATTTAAAGCGTAAACAACAATCATTTTTTTTTCACTCAAATATGTCGAACTTTGTGCCTGAAAAACTGTTTTTGCGGGGAGTTCTTCTTCATAACTTTAATATGAAGAAAACTGCAGCCGAAAGTCATCGTATTTTGGTGGAAGTTTATGGTGAGCATGCGCTAGCTGAGCGAACGTGAAAAAAGTGGTTTGCACCATTTCAAAGCGTTTAAAAGCAGCTGGATATATTCAAAATCAAGGAAATTGGGTTCTACATGAACTCAAGCCGAGAGACGTCGAAAGGCGTGCATGTCCGGAATGCTGCTGGAACGCCACAAAAGGAAGTTATTTTTGCATCGGATTGCTACTGGTGGTGAAAAATGGACCCATTACGACAACCCCAAGCGCATAAAATCATATGTGAAACCCGGCCAACCAGCCAAATCAAAGGCAAAGTCGAATATCCATGGCACGAAGGTAATGCTCTCTATTTGGTGGGATCAGATGGGTGTTTTGTATTATGAGCTACTAAAACCGGGTGAAACCATCAATGGACAACGCTACCGAAAAACGCCCGGAATTTGCGACCAGACACGATCATTTTCCATCATGACAACGCTCGGCCCCACGTTGCTGTTCCGGTTCAGAACTATTTGGAAAACAGTGGATGGGAAGTCTTACCCCACCTGCCTTATAGCCCAGACCGTGCCTCTTCTGACTACCATTTGTTCCGGTCGATGCAGAACGCCCTCACTGAAATACGGTTCACATCAGAGCAGAATATCAAAAATTGGCTTGATTCATTCTTGGCTGCCAAGTCGGCGCAGTTCTTTTGGGATGGGATCCACAAATTGCCAGAAAGATGGGAAAAAGTCATAGCTTCAGATGGGCAATACTTTGAATAATACTATTGAACATGCTTTTCTTAAATAAACGTTCAAATTTTGAAAAAAAAAACCGCACGAAATAAAATATATACCCTTCTTCATTTTCTTTTCGTATATAACACTCTTAAGCTAAAAAAAAAGCCTGTGGAATAAGTAGCCTGGGGATTAAAAAGATAGGAAACCCTATTTTAAGTCCTTTTAAAATTTTTAATAAGCAAGAGCTTTAAAGAGGGGATTTCCTGATGCTCTAAAAGCAAGTATCGTTATTCCAATTTTTAGAAAGGGAGACCCGACTGAACCAAATAACTACAGGCCACAGGCTTATTTATATTGTTACTATCTGTCTTCCCAAAAAAATAGAAAAAAAAATTTTAATAAAATGAAACCGAATGTATAGTGCATTATTGTAGATAAAAGTCAAAAGTAAGTTGGCATATTTCTTGATCTAACAAAGGCCCTTGATTACGTGAATCATGAAATTCTATATGCATAGCCTGTTCAGCTTGAAGAATAGTTCCCTTAACCATACCGTGTCGAACGCATTCCCAACTCTAATCAGGCAGACTCTATTGATTACATTTTCGAATAAGTTGCTTCTCTGAATATTCAGAAGGTGACTTATCAACCGAAGACTCGCCGCATGGGATGTGTCGTTATATCTTTAAGAAATTGGATACATAACCGTTGGTTGCCACCGTGGCTTGTGGCACCATCCTGTTGAAACCACATGTCGCACAGGTCCATATCTTCCAATTCGGGCCAAAAATAATCGGTGATCATGGCGCGATAACGCTGACCATTCACAGTAACGTGACGATCGTAATCGTCGACGAAAAAATATGGCAAAATAACGCAGCCGGCATGCAAACCGCACCAAACAGTTATTTTTTGTGGATGAAGTGGTGATTCATGAAGCACATGTGGGTTTTCACCCGACCAATAACGCATATTTTGCTTATTGACGAACCCATTGAGCCAAAAATGAGCTTCGTCACTGAAGATGATTTTGCGATGAAATTCATCATCTTGGCGCATCTTCTCCAGAACCCAATTGGAGAACGTACATCGCTTCAAATGTTCCATCGGCTTCAAATCTTGAGTCAGTTTCATCTTGTATGGGTGTAAACCAAGATCCTTACGCAAAATACGCCATAATGTAGTCTGAGCGATGCCCAATTCTACTACTATTGTTTGCTACGGACGTCTGAACGGCAGCGATATTTTCGATACTTCGACCAACTCGTTGTCTCACTGACACAGCAACATCACACAACGAATATGTAGACTCAATTTTTTTCACTAAACTTGTTATTGCCTGTCTACTAGGGCGAGAATTACGACCGAAAATTGGAGTTAACGCTCTTAAAGTTGCAGTCACCGACTCCGAATATCTGTAGAAAATTTTTATAATTTGCAGACGTTGCTCGTTAATGTACTTTATCATGATGAGTTTGCTGAATAAATTGACAGTGACAGTTTGATGATAAGTGAAAGAGTGCGTTCACAAATTAAATTCAAAGTTGTCAAGTCCCTATTGGATAACCCTATATCTTCGTCTTCAAGTGGAAGGTTTCGAAGCTCAATGTTCGGAATTTTATCGGTTCCTACTGATTTCTTACTTCTCAGCGATCTGACGATCGCTTCTGTTAACAAATGCCATTCGGACGACATTTAGACATGGATGGTCGTTTTCATCGGAACATAACCAGAATAATGTTCCAGTACACACTCACACATGCTCTTTAATTTTTTTTTATTAATATTTGAAGATTTATGATGGACGACTTCAGTGTCATGACCTCCGGATTATGTCTGTCAAAAAAGTGCCTGTACAAGGTTTTTAGTCTCGACAGCAGTCTACCCTTGTGTCGGTGGGGTGCGTCAATAGTTGTATGTCTTTGAAATTTTTATAAGTATACGTGCTAAGAATATTTTGTCATCCGAGTGCTGCTTGTAAAGCTCGTCCAAAATCGGTTGTTGTACCAAAAAACATCAATGCTGTGGAGGAACTGTGTGGACAAGATCAACGTGAAGTTAAGACATACCTCAACATTATTTTCACTTGCATACATTTAATATTGCATGGACCTTTGTTTGCCAAAGAGGTTTATTCGCGTTGGATATCGTATAGTTTGACAAATGCTAAAAAAACGGGTCGTGTCGATTTGTCCAAAGAAATATTAAAAAATTTCGATCGCGGTGCTTCAAAACTCTATAAGGTCATGAGCGGCGGTGAATTATGGATCTATGCATATGAGTTCAAAATTAAACTGCAGTCGATTGTATGGGTCTCTCGGGATGAGCCAAATCCAACAAAACTTGTTCGCACACCAAGCTCTTCGAAGCAAATAGGCGACATATTGCCATAAAAGCAACGTAGAGTTGTCAATTTGGAATGACAACATTTATTTGCCTGAAGATTTTGGGTAAATAAGGAAAAGCAACTGGCAAATAGGGATCATTTTTCACGACACTCATCTGTGGTTTCGGATGTGTAAGAGGTTTCACACCACTTTATGGTGAGCGATCGGTAAGACCGAGGGCGCTTGTCTTTATGTGCCGAACTCACTCTCACCAACTGAGCAATTTTTCAATTAAGATTTGGTTGCTGCAAACATGAGTTACGAAGCAAACGGAAAACAGCACAAATTCGTAGTTGCATCTGCTTATTTAACTCATTGAATATTGTGCTTTAAGAAAGATGGGACTCATGCTGCGATACTAATGCTCAGAAAACCTTCTGGGGTAGTAGCAAATGCAACGTGAGAGGTAATCTTGGATTTCATACTATCGTCTGACCTGGATGTCAACAACGTTGGCTCACAGCCAACTTTTCTTACCAGAATAAGGCAGAATTAATCGACTTAACTTTATCCAACAGGTATGCAGAGGAGATTACTGGCTTAAATACTATCGGAGATCTCCATGCCAGGTCATAGATGCATCGAATTCAGATTTAAATGCAAAGTTTCAACCTTTTTGAAGAGGAGGAATACGCAAAAACCCTCAGAGCTCGACAAATATATAATGCTTCCCCTAAGCTCGGGACAAAACAAAAGCTTGAGGAAGCTGTTCAGAATATGAACGGCACCCTCGCTAAGTATTTCGAAATGGCATGTCCAGTTAGTAAGCAATTGTGCAGATCGCCCGTTTTTTGGTGGAACGCTGACCTGCAGCGTCTTTGTAAAGAATTCAGAGAACTTCTAAGCAGGTCCCACAAGAGTAATTTGCAGGAAGATTGGAATTTTTACAGATCAAAGAAAAAATTTTAAAAAGCTTATTCGGACTTCGAGAGCGCGTTCTTACAAGGCCTTTTGAGATCGAAACTATTGGTGAAATCAGTAGCCTGGTCAAAGCCGTCAAAAGAAGAAAATCAACCAGGCTGAAACCACTCAGAAAATCTGACGGTACCTATACCGAGTCTCATGCTCGAGTCTAACCTAATCGAAACTAGGTTACAACTAGCTCCTAGCAACGAAGCTGGTAGTAAGTTGAAGAACACAAAACGGTTGTGGTGACGGATGATGACATTAAACATGCTGTTCCTTCCTTTAATGATTTCAAGTCGGCTGACACCGATGGTATTTACCCAGTTATGCTACAGACAGGCTGCTGGCAGCTTTGAAGAGAATTTTCACTACTAGCCTGGCACTAGCATACATACCGAATCCCTGGCGAACAGTGAGAGTGGCCTTTATACCGAAAATCGGAAAGGAGGACTATTCGCTCGCCAAGAGTTTCAGACCTATAAATCCATGAGATCCATGTGCTCAAAATTGCCTTGCCAATGCATCCTCTGTCGGCGATGCAACACGCCTACAAACGCGGAAGATCCTACGAGAGTGTGCTTCAGAGTAGGTAGAATTGAAGACGCACTCAACAAGAAGGAAAACGCCTTGGGCATTCTAATCGACGTTGAGGATGCTTTTGACAACGTAACTTTTGATGACATATGCAACTGGCCCAGACAACACGGCGAAGACGAGTCAGTGGTTTTGTGAGGAAAAGTGAATATGACATTGATTGCCCACAAGGCGGCGTTCTGTCTCCATTGCTATGGTGCATGTAAGTGCTTAAAGGCATCTCAATCCAATTCTTGAAAGAAGCTAATTTCTGGTAGTGCAGAAGAGCTATCACCGGGACATGTGGTCTGTCACCGAAAAGGGTCCTTTGGATGTACACGGCTATGATGAGGCTAATTATATCCTATGCGTTGGTTGTCTGGTGGAATAAGCTCTCGCGAAAATACGTAATTGTTGTTATTACCAGACTCCAAATATCGGTTTGTCTCGGATGCATGGGGGCTTTTCCTAGCACTCCTGTCTCCGCTCTAGACGCATTGATGAATTCCCCTCCCCTTGATATTCATATCATAAGCTGCACCATTAAAGCCATCTTTTGAATAAAAAGAAGTGGTCTTTAGTAGAACATGCACTGGAGCTATGATGACTTTGTGCACCGGCTGCCTTATGACTAAGGTCTTAAAGATATGCCGCCCGATGCAATGACACCAAAATTCCTGTTGCGGTAAAAATACGAAATCGACTTTTCTTATGCCCAGGACTGGCGTCGGCCAGTCTTATCGCCGAGAACTACGTTGCGAAGAACTGGTAAAGGGATCTAAGCATTTGCATCTGTAGCGACAGCCAGAGACTTTCTCCTGTCTCTCAGCAGGAAAGACTGCAGGTTGCTTACTAGCGTCATGACAGGGCACTACACTTTTGCAAAACACTTAAATGTGCTGGGTATAAGTAACGCAACATCCTGCGATGCTTGCTGCGAAAGTGATGACACCACCGCGGAGCACTATCTCTGTAAATGTCTGGCTTGCATCAGGCTTCAGGTACTTGGCTCTGACGTGTTGGGTGATATTGTAGGCAACTTATTACTGAAGAGTTTACTCATCTTTCTTCTCAAGACCAAAAGATTTCATTGAAAGCAACTTTACAAGGAGTACAAAGGACTTTGTCTGAGTGCTCTATTCCGAATGTCTTAGAGATGCCTCATTCGGAGTGACAACAATGCTTCGAAAATTGTTTCAAACACATGCAAAAGGGTATTGATCATCAACAAGAAATATTGGTTTTGAGTTGTTTTCCTTAAAATTTAACTACCAATCTATGTATGTAGTCAGTTCTACCTTCCTCCTTAATTCAGATTTCTTTCATCCTTTACAAAGTTCTTTCTGTTGATGTCTTTGTACCGTTCATATTAAAAGTTTCCACGATTTTTTGGCACATTTTTGAAAAAAACTTTTCTTTATTCAAAATCAGTACATATAGGCCATTATTATCTACGATCTTTTGCCATTTTCCGGGTAGCTTCATAATTCCATCGATGTAGAACTACTGTGGTTTATCAGCGAAAAACTTTGGTCAAGTGATTTTCAGCGGCTCTTCGGTCGGCGAATTTTTTACCATCAAGAGAGTTTTGCAAAAACCGAAACAAATTGTAATTAGAGGGTGCAAGGTCCGGGCTATAAAGTAGACGCATCGAAACTTCCCAACCAAGCTCCGACAATTTGTTTCGGGTCATCAAAAATATGTGTGGCCTAGCATTGTCATGATTGAAGACAACTCCCTTTCTGTTGACCAATGCTGGTCGCTCTTTTTTGATAGCTTCATTCAAACGGTCGAGTTGTCCGCAGTTGAGGATCAAATTGACCGTTTCACCACGTTCTAGGAGTTCGTAATAGATAGTTCCCTTAGAATCCCACCAAACACTCAACATAACCTTGTTTGCCGTCAATCCAGGCTTTGAAGTCGCTTGTGGTCGGTCAGCGGCCTTAGATGTTCTCGTATTTAATCCATTTCTCATCGTTTGTAATGAATCGTTTCAAAAATGGTTCCATTTCGTTAAGTTTAAGCAGCGTTTCACTGATGGTTATTCGGTCAATTAAATTTCTTTGCTATAATTCATGTTTCACCCAAATATCGAGCTTCTTTGAGTAGCCTGCTCATTTTAAATGATTCCAAACTGTCTTACGGATGATGTTTAGTGCTTCCCCTATCTCCAGACAACTTTCCTGACGAACTTGCTCCATCAGTTGCAAAATTTCATAGATTCTTTCAGTGACAAACCGACCAGTGCGAGGTGCATCTATTACATCGAAATTTCCGGAACGGAATCGAACAAAATCTGGCGTTCACTCACCGTAAACTGTACAAAATTTTCTACATGTTTTTGCAGCGTTTTTCCCTTTTTTATAGTAAAAAATTATCAAATAGCGTACTTCTTCAGATATTTCCCTCATATTCAAGTCAGTATAACTTTTAACACGAGCAACGAATTACATAGTTGTCTTCACAAAAAATGTAGCCTGACATGTCACCTTTCAAACACGTGTTCGTTTCATACAATCAGGTTAGTGTTTCCATATAAATGGACACCAACACCATCTAGTGACAAATAACCCAATATATTACCTTGAATATTAGGTTGAGCAAATGTCCAATCTTTCAAAAACAAGTTTGCTTTTTTCCCTACTAACAGTTACCTATCTTACGACCACGAATTAATTAATCTTGCCACATTTGTATAATTTTATATGACTGACATTCTGGCTGACCAAGTGATTGTCGATCAGCTTGTGCAATTGGTTTTGAGAAAACCTTATCAATCTGGACAGTTTGTTGAGCTACCTATTACCCATGCTACGCATTGTCACACTTTTGAATTCGGAGGTCGAACACATAATTAATTCCACACGAATTCGTTCAATTAAAGATTTTTTTTTAATTTCAGCTCTGGTAGAACTTAATATTATCTTTTGAAAGCCCAGACACCCGCCAAAGTACCTTTTATTTCACAAAAGTAAATCCTGATTTCCTAGAATTAAAAAGGGGACAAGAAAATTTAAGGAGCTTCAACGGCAACCCTGCTACCACAGCCATCTCACTGGGGGAATTGTACTATAAAAAAGATTTAAAATAATTATCAGTACCGTTATCTAGGGGTTGTGAATTTAAATAGGTTTTAAATGTCCCCATATGAAATTAAAACGAAATTCTATTAAAGGATTAAGGGTTTAAAGTGTTGGGTGAAGGGAAGCCTGAACCATTAGCCAATGGCACTGACAGCAACAAATTTATCCTCATGCTCGCAGTTATACCCAAAAGTGTTGATTCGCTTGTTTACAGTCTTAGATAAGGTTTCACTGGAGAGAGGTCAGTTGCTTGCCATCTGGCTGGACTACTGGATAATCTTGCCAAGAACATTGGCCATACCCACCCATCATAACATAAACATGTGTAATGGGGTATGGCTTGTGGCATGTTATATGTACATACGAGTAAGTGAAGTGGTGAGAATGGAGTGAGTACAAAAATGTCAACAAACATAAATATAAATGAAATTGTACGAAGACTACATAGGAGGGTGCTTAAAACCCATATTAACTGGCGAACAATGTGTTTAAAAATTAACTGATATCCCACTGGACAATGGTGTAAGGAAAGCCCATAAGCGCCAACCGCTGTGCTTTAAAATGGTGTGATTTTTTCTAGGATAACAATACGCTCACACACCTGTCCGTTTTTTTTTTTTTTTTTTTTTTTTTTGAATATCCTATGAATGGAGACCAGGATGATCATTGGGAATAAGTTGCCACCTGAGGTGAAAGTTTAATCAACTTAAGGCAAATTTTGTCCTAATTATGAACAGACAAATTGTTCCGTATATGCAAATGAATGGAGACCGAAAAACAAAAATTTGTTAAGCCCTAACATCTAACGGAAACACTTTTGTTAGTGGTAAAAAAGCACCGCAGGGTGAAACACTATACATAAGCCCGTAAATGGAAGTCAGGTTGTCGGTTATTTTACAAGTACTTTACTTATTTATTATTTTTTTTATAAATTCATTATAACTCAGGAACAAAAATGTATAAGATAAAAGGAATAAGAAAATTGGTGACATTCTGTACTGTGTTTATACATCAGTTTCGAATGTCACTTCAAAAGGTTTGACAATTGAAAAATTAGGTTTTGAGTGGGGTGACCAATTCGGGCCAAAAATAATCGGTGATCATGGCGCGATAACGCTTACTATTCACAGTAACGTGACGATCGTTATCGTCGACGAAAATATAACGCCGCTGGCATGCAAACCGCACCAAACAGTTATTTTTTGTGGATGAAGTGGTGATTCATGAAGCACATATGGGTTTTCACCTGACCAATAACTCATATTTTGCTTATTGACGAGCCCATTGAGCCAAAAATGAGCTTCGTCATTGAAGATGATTTTGCGACTCCGAAAATCTGTAGAAAATTTTTATAATTTGCAGACGTTGCTCGTTAGTGTACTTTACCATGATGAAATTGTTGAGTTTAATGAATAAATTGACAGTGACAGTTTGATGATTAGTGAAAGAGTGCGTTCACAAATTAAATTCAAAGTTGTCAAGTCCGTATTGGAAAACCCTACATGATTTAGATACTTATTTTCAATATATTTTGTTTCACTTGATTCAGCGGATAAAAAGAGATTTTTTATATTATTTTTAGACAACCGTGCTTGTTTGCACACTTTTTATTCTTTCTTTAGTTGACAGTGCAGTATACAGGGTGCACTCAATATTTACATCTCACATATCTATTGGCACTACTACAATTTACTACAACTCGGCAATCCTGAAGTCTTTGATTGACCTCAATCAAACTAGTGTTGTCCTAAAAAGACAACTGGAAACCATAAATCACCCTCTACCACACCATCCGTTTCCACAAACGTGAGGCTTCTACCACATCATCATATGGCAATTGAGTGATCTGGAAACTCTCCACGTCGCGGATGACATACCGGTCATTAGGCAAAACCTTATGAACAACGTAGGGAGCTCTGTACTTCGCATTTAGTTTTTTGTTTGTACCGACGGTGGTATCGACATGTCAAATGACTACATAGTCTCCTTCAAAATATATTCTTGCAGGTTTACTTCTTTCCAAAAAGTATCTTAAATTAGTATCTTGTGACTTTTGTATGGTGGCGGATGCATCAGTCCGATTCTCCTCCAGATTCCCTAGTGCCCCAGTAGGTTATTTCTCTTGCAAGTAGTCAGTTAGTCTGTCTACTACTTCCCCTCGTTGATCCACTCCAAAGAGTAATCTTCTCGGTGTTGGTTTCATACTAAAGTGGGTTGTATTGTTCATAGTAAATTATACCTCTGTTAACATTTTTAACCAATTCGTATGATTAAGCGGATTACTACTTAGCTTAGTTTTGAGAACCCGATTCACCCTGTCTACCTGGCCATTTGCTTGAGCGGATTGACATGGTCAACATTTCTTTCCAACAAATACGAACTAAAATCCAACGAAGTGAAACATGACCCTCGGTCACTAATGATGCATCGAGGTCTACTATAACTAATAAAGTATTTGTCTAAGCATGCGATAACCTCTTTCGTGCTGGTTGATTTGGTAAAAGTCAATGACTACCAAAACCTGCTTTCTCTGCGAATTTATTGAGAGAAGGGGGCCAAATTTGTCTATATGTAGGGTGTCGAAAGAAAAAGGATTTTTGGGAATGTTGCACAAGTTACTCAATCACACAATTCTTTATATATTTTTCAATTTTATCTTTAATTTTTTTTAAACCAGTAGTTTTTATTTGGTTGTTCGTATGTCTCCTCTATACCCATATGACAAATCTTCTCATGCAGTAGGCTTATAATATTGTCCTCCATTTCGGCTGGCACATGTAATTGCAAGATGTTGGCCGTATTCTTTCGGAAAACTAGTCCACCACGTAACTCGTATCCGAAGACCTCTTTTGCCTCAAGACGCTCTTTTATTTGTAATATATTCTCGTCTTTATTTTGCGTGACTCGTATCAGGAAATCCAACTTTTCCGTGTGCACGTCTTCGTTGGCCGAACCGTTCCCTTCGAGGGAACTACTATTGTCGGTTGAGGTGTTCTCCCTTTCGGAACATGCGGCGACCATTCGTCTTAAAACTTTAGCCTGTAGATCTTCTGCATCGTGAGATCTTCGTGGCCCATTATTACATCACTGCGATGTTGGATTTTGTTGTCGTAGTGTTCGAACTCTAGAACCCACCTGGCTATTTTCGGACATATATTCTTCTTGCTGAACGTTAGAGCAAGTGCATTACAATCGATAACTATTTTAAATACGATTCCCTTCAAGTAGCTGTCAAAACGATTGAGTGCATGTATAATGGTCAGAGTTTCAAGTTCGAAGCTATGCATTCGTGATTCCTCAGGGGAGGTAGCTTTTGAGAATCAGGATACCGGATGAAACTTCCCGTCTTCTTGTCTTTGCAGTAACACGGCACCGAAATCCACCTTGCTTGCATCGGTGTGCAGTTCAGTCTCTCTTCCTGGGTCGTAAATGACTAAGGCAGGAGATGACATAAGTTTGTCTCTTAACTCGTTAAAAGCTTGTTTACAATTCTCGTCAATTTCAAATTTAACTGCACTCCTCAACAAACGCTGTAGGGGGTTTACTTTACTTGCGTAGTTTGGAACGAACTTTCGGAAATATGAGAAAAGCCCAAGAAATGATCTAACCTATTTAAAATTTGTTGGCATAGGGTACCATGAGAGCGCTTGTATATGAGCAAATAATCCACGGTCTGGTAAGCAAATTAACATTTTTTTCAAATTTAATTCCAATTCAAGCATCGCTAATCTTTCTAGAACTTCGGTTAAAATTTCAATATGCGAATCCAAATCACAGAAATAACACCGAGGTAAACATTATTTTTATCTTTTTTTTTTTTTTTTTTTGATTCAATTAAATCTCGCAGAGCATAATAAATATAGCACTGGAATACTGACGGCGCATTCCTTAAGTCAAAATGCATGCGGGTGTATTCAAATTGCCCATCAGGTGTCACAAACGAGGTATATTTTTTTGAATCTTCAGCTACACCCACGTGAAAAAATCCATTCCGAAGGTCTAGTATGGAAAAATATCTCTTGTTTCCTAAGTATTCTAAGCACGATTCTATAAGTGGCAGAGGGAAATTATCTCCGATAATATTTTTATTAAATACTCGGTAGTCGACACACTTTCTATATTCCCAATATTTTTTTTTAAACCAACACGATCGGAGAAGCATATGGAGACTCACTAGGTCCCCTTTTTTAAAAGTTCATCAATAATTTTTTGGAGAGCTGTACTTTCGCGTATTGAATGACTTTGCGGTGGAAAATGAAAAGGAACATCGGAATTTAATCGAATCGTAAGTTCATTATCGTAGGGCTTAACAACAACACTCGGTTGAAGGATGTTTTCCCAGACAACCTGTCTTATTTGACGGATTTCTTTAATTTTCAGGGCTGGATTAATATCTGTCTAATTGTTAATAAATCTTTATAAAAAGGATCTAATAGTAAATCGTCATCACAATAATGCTTACAATTATTTGCTTTAGTTTAAAGTGACTTTGGTATTCCTGATTCTACTGCTAAGTAGAATGGTCGCTAAAGATATTCTTTCTGGAATGCCCGAAACAAGTGAGCAGAAACACATCTCTCTATTTTTGTTTGAATTGATTAAATAAATTTTTCCTATATCGACAGATTTTTTTTTTATTCAACATAAACGAATATTGAATTTTATAAAAAAGAAACATCGCCCCAACAGTAGGGGCACTGGTATGGTGTCATCCGGCACGAACAGAACTGTTATCAGATGAGTTTGGTCTCGAAATGTTATTTTGCAAATTAGTCTTCCATAGGTCCATATTCGATTTTTCCCGAGTCCACAAAATTCGGTTTTGTTTTAAACTTCACGCTCGGGAAACGGGACCACGGATCTTTGTATTAAATTAATCGGACTGCCGGTATCAAAAAAAAAAAAAAAAAAGAGTTGTTATCCCACTAAACTCCCCTCGAGCATAGTTAAAAGTAGCACTTCTTCTTCCCAGTTCTTCTCTCCGGAGACCGCAGCTGATGTTGACTTCAACAACAACTGCATTCGCTTCGGTTTGTTACATGATTTCCGAGTATGCCCAGACTGCTGGCAATTGAAACACACTCCTCGTGGACGTTCTTCGTATGGGCATTCAGTTTTCATGTGCCCCATACGGGAACAATTATAACAGCGAACTCCGTCCTCATTTGTCTTCAACGTTGGTTCGGGCTTTGCATCAATTTTTTGTTTTTGATTTAGTATGACGGATGACATCTTCTGGAACTCCTCTTATCGACGGTCTTTGCTCAAACATATTAACGGCATCCTTAAGGTCTCTCAGCTGTTTTTGCACCAACAAATAGTACGAAATCAGAAATTCGATTCTCTGTAGGCCTTGTTGTATGAAAGTAACCAATTCAAACTCACTGATGTCGCTTCGTGAGGCGATTGATTCCATTTCCATAATGTACCGGCGCACGCTTTCATCGGGTTTTTTTTTTTTTTTTATTCTATGACGTAATGCTTGGTATACCTCTTAACGACTTATTGATCTGACAAACTCGCTCATGAGGCTTGTCTTTAGTTTATTATATGCTAGAGCACCTCGGCCAAGCAGCAACCTTGCAGCGCCTGTCAACGAATTCCGCTGAGTTAAAAACTTGAGCAACTCATCTGCATTCACCTGTCGACAGATCTTTTCTCCTACGGTCCTCTCCACTAAACTTTATAATGGCAGGTTCTATATCATTAAAATGAACACTGCGACTTGTTGTCCGATGATTGCTTGTTGGCCGCATTTCTTTCCATAACCTCAATTTCCTGTCGTAGACGTAGAATCTCATGGCGTCGGCGTAGACCATCAGCTTCTGTCGTTTGTATATTTTCATGGTTTGGTGTCCGATTATTGGTTCGGATCGAAGCTTCGGTAGCATTTGGAATGGCGGAAGAAACAGCCGGTATGGCGTTGGTAATTGCTTCAGCGGTGTAAGTGTCAATCGGTGCTGCAGTTACAGTTCTTCAGTTCTCCTGGGACAATCGGTGTGCTGCTAATAGCAGCACCGCGAAAGCAGCAAACGGAACGGAGTTGACATAAACTGTGCTTGTTCGTACACTTTTTGTTATCCCTTTGTTGTTTCTTTATTTGACAGTGCAGTATACGCGGTGTACTCAATATTTACATCTTAGTGATCTACAGCAATTATTTACATATATCTATTACCACTTCTACAATTATAAGAATTTATTTTTTTGTAGTATCATGTAAATTCTTTAAATAAATTGAATAGTGTGTCGAGCTCGTTCAAAGTTGTTGGTTGGTAAGCGTAGACTAAGGTCTTGACGTTAGCCCAGAAGTCGAAAGAAATAAGTTCCGATGACGCCGCCTTGCCATAAACTGCACCAAACAGTCAATATTTTTGGGTCCATTGATGCTTGGCCGAACACTTGACATAGCTGCTGAGCCAAAAATGGATTTTTTCTTTAACCAAAATCGCGGTCTCCGACTAACGTTTCCATGTCCCAAATAGAGAACTCATGGCGTTGTCTATGGTGGTCCATCTTTAATTTTTTCGTCAACATAATTTCATGTGGATGTAGGTCCAAATTCAAATGCAATATATCCCGGGTTGCTCTATCCTCATCTAGATGAACGACATTTCTGGATCTTCTTCGATACTGGCTACATTGTTAATTTCGCACTAATCTTTCACTGGTTAGTGGCTTAAGATCTAAAAAATTGTACTCACGATCAAACCTTTCCGTGGTGCGACGAATAACCTGCATACTGAAGCCACGATGATGACCGACTTTACGTCGAAATTTACGTTGCAACTGAGCCGGGATTTCGATAATTTTGTAATAATTTCCGCAAGTCCGACATTACGAACGACGCAAGGCACTCCTCCAGTATTATGGAAATCCGAACGTTTCGAGGGGCCAACATCGATTCGGACCATTATCATATTGTGGCCAAGTTACGCTTGCGGATATACTTCAAGTTCGACGTCAGCCGGCTACAAGAGGTCGCCAAATTCTTTTCCAATCGAGTCTTCCTTAATATCTTTAGAGGTCCTATGCCGCCAGAATCAAGTATCGAAAACCAGTGGTAACGCTGTAAAAAAGCCATCAAAGATGACGCCTCTGATGTTCTCGGCTTCACTCGGCCACCACAAAGAAACCTGTGGTTTGACAACGAGTGCCTGTAAGAACATGCAGCTAAGTAAGATACATACAAAATAACGCTGCCTAGAAGGACCAGAGCTTCTTACAAGCTCCACGAGCAGAAGACGAGAGGCGAACAACGACTTTTCGGGAATAAAAAGAAGGAGCATGAGAAGCTTATGATCGAGGAAATTGAGAGATGCTCCTCCAAGAATATGATTCGGAAGTCTTATAAAGACGAACAGGGGAACATCGTTTTAGTGTCACAGTCGGTGCTGAAGATTTGAAAACATAATTTTTGTAGGCTGTACTCATATCACTGTAGTGACAAACCAAATATCGTTGTTTAGCAGAATGAACTTTTCAACGAAGTTGATCCACAACTTTGTCCACCCGACCTGAACGAAGTGAAGATAGCCGTATCTAAGCCTACGCCCAACAAAACTGATGCAGCAGATGGCCTGAATGCCGAGCTCTCCAAACCGGCATTCCATGATTTGGTAAGGAGTAAACACCAACTCATCTGTAAAATATGGTCGGACGAAAGTATGAAGAATATTACAGCATTGTTTGTCAATGCAACACCTGCAAACATCGCCTATAAGATCCTTTATGCCGTATTTTGTGACCACCTGAAGCCATTCGTCAACAATCTGATTGGTCTATTATCTATATCAGTGTGACGATAAGCTGCCTTGTGATTTTTTTGACAACGCTTTTGAAAAAATGGTGCAAAACTCTCGCGCCAACACAAGAGGCAAAATCCTTCAAAAGTCCATGTTGATATAATCGGAAGAAAGCAGTTTGGTATCAGTGGCGCTTGCGCGGGTATTTAAACAGAAGCAGCGAATATGGGTTTTACGGTCAACGAAGGTAAAATCAAGTAGATGCTGCCAACATGAAAGGACACCCAACAGAGACGTCTCGAGCCGAATGTCACTCTCGACAGATAAACCTTTGAGGTAGTTAGGGATTTTGTCTAACGAGGCACTGAGATGAAACGAATAACTTTTGCCAGTCGCTGCTTTTTCAAACTAAGAAGGCATTTGACTAGCAAACTCCTCTTTCGAACAATAACCATCAATAATCATGTCTAAGGTCTAAATAATCCCAGTCTTGCCATATGTTTGGGGGTACTCTTTGATATTTTGTTAGAAAAATTCTTCGGACTTAGTCAGAGGAGTTAAGGTCCAACAACTGGGAAGGCTGAGTCACATAGGGGGGATGAATATCAAGGCGCCAGTCCGAAAAGTCTTCGAATCCGCCCCCGCAGGACAGGCCAGTAGAGGGAGATCGCGACTCAGGTGGCGCCCTCAAGTGAAAGGGGATCTCAGTCAACTAAGCGTGCGAAACTTGAGACAGCTAGCTGAAGACGCTTGTTGGTTAAGGCCCAAATTCACCCCGAACTTTAGCGCCTACTTAAGTAACCTTATCTTTTGATAGATGAAGTAGTTCAACTGACAGGACACAAGGTACTACTCAATCACATGGAGTTGGTGTGGGCTCAAGTAAAAGGATTCGTAGAAGGCCGAAACAAACCTTTCAAAATAAAAGACGTTAAGCTTTTAAGCGCGCAGCGAAAAATGCGTCAAGTATGTTGAACTAAAAGTTAGCACAAGATATGGGATCTAGATGTTTTCTCCGAAACACTTTCAAGAACGAAGTGCTTATGCCTCGTATTGTAAACAGAATGAGCGGGAAATATTCCTATCTTCCGGGAATATGCTTCCCTGTACTGCAGATTTTTGTAGAACAGAGTATACATAGGTGGTCTTGCAATTGACAGATGGTAAACCATACTTCTAACTATGTGTGTAGAACCTTCCTGAAATAATATGTTTAGCAGCCATATATTCCTTAATGAAACACACTCTTTAAGCACTACGTTCAGGAACAGTAAGGTTTCCTGCGAACGCACTCAAATTAACGAAGGCATTCCCAATACTTTATAACGTGTTTCATGTGATGGGCACCGTTTTTCAATTAAGGCTCTCCGTCTAGATGGAGCCATTTAAATTTTTTTTCTCCAAGTAAGTAAGTAGTAAGTAGTGCCCGGGTGGCTTTTCAGCCAAAATACCAGTGGCCTGAACTGTTGCTTTTTTTATTTGTTGTTGAAATTTTCACCCCATATCTGATGAGCGATTTAGGTTAAATAGAAGCAGGGTGCGCAATTTAAATGGTGGTTACCCGCATTAAAACCATTTCACGAATTCTTTCGTGTCTCTTAATTTAGACACAGGGTGGTGAATGAATGAGTGAATGGGTTGAATGGTATTCGTTCGTGTTAGTATGTTACCGTATCTGTCTACAAAACAATTAATGAAACTCATTTGTGAAATGCTGTCAAAAATAAGGCAAAAACCAAAAGAAGACAAAAACGACGGCGACAAAGAAGTAGAAGTGAACTCAGAGAACGGTGGAGAATTATGTGAAAAATGCTTTAAAATAATTTTTTTTGAGGCCAAGAATGTGCTCGAGTGTTGAAGGCTCTAAAGTCCCTTGAGTCTTTTACTTTCACATATGCCATCACCGATGACATACTTAGACCCATAGTGACATGTGCTCACACTTATACTTCTACTCATCCTCGTCACCATCCTCATATGTAGTACGAGTATGTCAAGGGAACGTGAGTACATATTTTCACTCGCCATAAGAGAGTTTATTGCCGACATTAAGGCTGTAAAAAGTAAAAAGAATGGGCGCTGCGAAAATAATAAGCAACAGGATAATAAAACGAAGATTGATCCTTTGACACGCCAGGGATTCAGAATGGATTCGTAGCGCAGATGTGGAATATATTATAGAATTTTTATTTTGAAATTCTCAAATAATGTTGTAAGATGTGTATTCTCAGATGCTGGAATACGAGTATCTGTGATTCATATCGGGGCTTGCAGTTGCTTTTTTGTCTTATTTTATGTAAATACCTTTACCACGTGTAGAATTTTATATAATTTTTGAAGAATATTCGTAAAATGACAAAAGGTTGTGTTGAGTTGGGATGAGAAAAGGATATGGTTTTGTTTTTGCATTTGAAAATTGAAATTGGTATTTGGGGGAAAAACTCAGTTCAATTTCCAATCCAAATGCATGTCCTGCTGTAATTTCGGTTCATTTGCATAAAGTTGGAGTTTGGAGGAGGCTACTGTTGGTTTGATTTTAACATGACATTAACCCGCTGTATTATTATTTTTTAAATTCGTCCGTGCAAGCGACACTTTACACGCGTACATAAACTATTATTGTTCATTGTACCTTAGATATAGGCGTGTTTTCGATGATTTCGATCAGCAACAGTGTCAACGTTACGGACTCATTTGATTGAGTGCTCAGATTTTCCGATACAAAATTTGTAAAGTTTTGAGGATTTTCGGTATCAAGTAATACTTTCGAAAAAGTAATAGTTATGGAGAAGTTCCTGATTGCGTTCCCTAGTGTTCCCTCTACGTAGTCTAAATCAGATTTGGCGATCTACTCGTAAGTTCGAAGTAAGGAAGTTAGGAAAGGAGCATGGAATGAGTACAACGGACTTATTATTTGTCAAAGTACTCTGTTCCGATAGAAAGGAAAGGAAGTTTGAAGAGAATCTTCAATGTTTGTCCATATTATGCTTAAGGATCTCAATATTTCCGTTGTGTACCGTCAGGGATTTGTAGTTAAGGTAGCTCTGTATAAGAAACTGCTGGTTGACTTGTTTCATCTGGTGCTGAAAGGCGTCATCTTCAGTTTATTCAATAAAACTAAGTTCCTGGAGATATGTCACGTCAAAAATCTACAACCCGCAGTAAGCTTACTGGCTGTGGCAAGACATCCGATAAGTCATAAAAGGGTGATCTAAATGGCTATAATATTTACTGTAGACGAACTAATGGACCTCCCTTCCTTTGATCAGATTTTTTATTTTTTTTTTTTTTGTTTTTTGATTTGAGGCCTGGGTCAACCCCGGACAGGTTTATTAAAGCTTATTACAAGCATGTTCAGTACCTAAAACCAACTATTTCACTTAAAACTAAAGATAAAAACTAAAGGGTGGGTGCGGTTAAAAAAAAATTAGGACGTAAGGCGTAGGTGGAAGGGAGAATCTTCTTGCAGGACAGTTTGCGGGGGTAGTAGTCGAAGAGGGGCAGAATATCGTTAATTTCAGGAAGCATTCTAGAACTTGGCTTAATGCGTCCGTAATTTGTTCTCTGAAGATTAAGCTGGAAAATGGCAGAGACCTAAGATTACATGGTTTGGTGTTAATAAAGATAAGTTGAGGTAAAGAAGGACAATCAATATTTAATAGCAACTAAGATCTGATACATAGAGAGAATATAGGTAACTTTTCGATGTATAGAAAGGGGCTGTAAATTTTTAAGCTTCAGCCGATTAGTGTATGATGGTAAGTTTTAACTAGCGTCTCAGTGAAGTTCACGTTGAGCCAGTCGTAAAAACATGCGTTGAACAACTTCCACCCGGAAAATGTGAGTTCAGTAGAAGGGTAAACAAAATTGGCTTGCATACTCAAGGCAAGGCCTAACAAAATTTCTGCAGAGAGATTTTGGTAACATAAGGATTGGAAAACTCCTTAGACCAGCGCCTGATGAATCCAAGGGCAGAGTTGACTTTTTGTTTATAATGATATCAATGTTAGAAGGATAATTGAGTTCCCTATCACAGATAACACTTAGATGAGTGAACTTATTAACTGAGGGAACAGGCGGGCGCTTACTAGGAGGGCTTTTACAGGTATAAGTTATAGCTTGACACTTATTGACGTTAAGCTCAAGTGTCAGCTCATATACGTATGTCTTTTTTTAATGATGCAATCAATCAATATTCAGTCAGAATAAATAATAAGCAACCGAGATAGCTTCCTTGAAGGACACCAGATAAGGCTTTAATTGGGTCAGCAACCATGGACCTATCTTTAAATCTTATCTAGCAGGTGCAGAGATGTTTTGGGCGCACCCGTACAGATGCGGGCATTGTTTATCGGCCGGATAAATGCCATATATAAGGTATACTGAGGCTTGATCACAGAAGGTGAAGTATTACTTACATCGCTTGAGGAAACCTAGAAATTTCGCAGCATCTTTGACGAAACTGAATATGTGATCGTTTCAACAAAGGTTGTCCTTGATACACATACTGAGAACGGAAAGTTTTTTAGTTTTGATGATGTAAGTCCCATTCAGTTGATAGCTCCTTAATTGGCTATGCTGTTACTATTGGAATTGAATGAACTTAGCATACTCTGCTGTTTCTGTTCTACAGGCAATAAGTAGGATCATGATGCGAGGAACGGATATGAAAAGCGGAGAGTTCTGTCGTCAGCAAACGAATGAATGTATTGGATAAGAAGTAGTAGGCGAGAGATCGTTGATGAAAATTAAAAAGAATGTCGTAGACAGAATGGAGCCCTGGGGCATACCAGCATTTTTTTTTTTTTTTTTTTTTTTTTGTGAATATCTGTCTTGAATCCATCCAAAACATTTAAAATTGGACATTCCGGAAGGCAATTTCTAATCCATTGAAGAAAAGAGTCGTCGATCTTAAGTGCACACAAAAGCTGGCGATTTATCAGCGTTTCCATGACCTTGGAAGGAGGGGACATAATTGCATTGGGTCTGTCATTTGGTATAACCTCTTCTAGCCTGCCTATCAAAATTTGTTGACAATCCGATGCTTAGATTTATTTTGCACCCATTTAAAAACATTGTGTTAGTTATTTTGCGACCATGGAAGAAGAGCAGTATCGCTCAATTCTTGGTTTTGAGTGGCAAAACCTGCAAGTAAATCAAGCTCTTTCTCATTGCTGTACTATACAATATATTGAACCCATTCACCTTCCCGTACAACCGTTTACCATTGGTTTACAGATGAATCGCGTCCAGGTGGCCCAAATATGGTTACCACAGAGGAAACCGTGGACAAGATCCAAGATCTCGTATTGGTGGACCGCTGAGTGAAAATTTGCTAGTTGGTTGAGATAGCAGGCATCTCAATTAAATACGTAAGACATATCTTGCATGAGGTTTTGGGCAAGAGAAAGTTGTCCGCGCGATGCCTGCCGCGGTTGCTCACACCGGAGAACAAGCGCAATCGTGAGACCACTCCAATGATGTACTTAGTCCTGTTTAATCGAAATCCGGGACAGTTTCTTCGTTGTTTCGTGACCGTCGATGAGACATGGATTCATTGGTACAAACTAAAGACTAAAGAACAATCCGATGTTCCAATAGTTTTTACTCGGTAAATGTGCTTTAAAGAAGACGAAGATTGTTCCGGTAAAGTGGTGGTCACCATTTTTTTGGGACGCGCAAGGTATGACCTACGTTTACTATTTGCAGAAGGGAAAAACAGTCACAGGATCATAATACGTCGATTTACTGGGCCGAATTTAAAGGGCCGAAAAGGTCGAATAAGGAAGTCATCACCACCGCAGAGGAGTATTTTGTAGATCAACAGCAGCACTGCTGCGAAAAGGGTATCGAGTTGAAATTATATTGGAAAATAAATTATCGAAACGTAAAACAGTTGCGTTGTCATTTCTAATCCGGGTGTTCATCAAACAACCCTCGTACCATCTGGACTCTTGCTACTACACGAGTGCAAAACTGGTTTCGTCCCATTGAAGATTCGATACATTCAAGTGTAAGCGGAAACAAAGCACAACCTGGATGTGTTGAGTTAGCTGCAAAGTGTGCAGCAAGCAGACTGGCCTTGTCCTAAGAAATGACAGCTGTAAAGTCATTACAAGTGAGCGTTGGGTTGGAGGATAAGACTTTGGGGTTGGTCTTGAATGTCTAAAAAAAACTCAACATCTATAATGTGCACGATGCGTGTTCAAAAAGTAAGGTGATTTCTGAAATTTAGCGGACTTCGTATATTCGATGTTGTAGGGCAGAATCTGGGTACTAAGTTATATAACAAAAATCTGAGTTAAACTACATACATTTGAAATTGAGGGGTTAGGAGCGATGGTAGTTTTGGAAACTGGCCATCAGGAGTCATATCTTATTGCTCATGAAAACGTTTAAGTTCTTGAAGGATGCTTTTTGAATTGGTATTCATTATACCGTCGATACAGAGACCTGCTTGTCAAAAAGATAAGAAGATATACAGGGTGACTGACTCGAACTGCTATAATTTTTTTATTTTTTGATGTTGGAAAAAAAAATCTATTTTCAAATTGTATCAGTAGTTTTCAATATGTCCACCTTTGGCGCGAATAATGGCCCTGAGACGGCCGAAGAAAGCATCGCACGCTGCACGCAAGTGGCTCTGCGGTATTTTGGCCCATTTACGGCGAAATGCTTGTTTGAGGTGGTCCAAACTTTGGTATTTTTTTTTGGTACCAACAACCAACGAATTTGCATCCGGAGAATTTGCAATCCAATATGTCGAAGAAATGAAGTGTGGAACATTGTTTTTTAACCAATCTTGGTTGACGCGCGCTTTGTGAGACGGTGCCGAGTCTTGTTGAAATGTCCACGGTCTCCGACCGAAATGATTGTTTGCCCAACACTTCAATACTGCATCTAAGATAGTTTCACGGTATACGATCACATTAATTTTGCCGCCAAGGTCCAAAAATATTGCAGTGCTGCCTGCTTTCTGGTGGCCGTCCGAAGGTGTAAATTATAGAAGGACCACTCCGGCAAGTAAACTCGGTCAATTTGTTTGTTGAAATATTGCTCGATAACAAATGGAGACTAATCGAAAAAAACCAAATTCGGCAAATCACCACTTTCATGAAAGCGTAGCAACTCCCTCACTCTTTTGACTCTAACTTTTTTCTGTTGCGGTGTACGATCGTGTGCTTTTTGGAACTTCATTGGCTTGAGCCCAAGCTCATTTTTCAGTATGTTGCATCCGTTCGAACGATATGTTGAGCTCACGAGCCATTTTTCTTCCACTTCAACGCGGATTTCGCTCAATTCAAGCCTCCGAACCATTTCTGCCGATGTTGCTGTTTTTTTATGACTACCTCCATGGCGTTTTGCAATGCTGCCAGTATCACAGTAACGAACTATGGTTCGAGGCACAAATGATTTATTAACGTTGAGGTGCTTGAGGGCTCTAACGATAGCTACTTGTGGTTTTCCAGACAAATATAGCGTTTTCTAATAACGACTTGACAATTTTTTTTTTTAAATAAAAGGCAAACCATTTCAGATATTTCAAAAACTTTATTATTGCCTTGAAGTAAAATCAAAACATTTATGAATAGAACTCGACTTCGTTCATAAGGCCACCGCGGACGCGTTTGAAGCGGTCGATGCGTTGGACCCAATTTTCAACGACTCGGCAACACATTTCGAAAATAGAAAATAGTAAAACGGTGCTAAATCGCACGAACGAGGCGGCCAATCGAGTGAAACTGGAATATCTTGAGATAATACGCTCAAAATACTTACTCTTCAATAAATCGATTGTAGCGTGTGCTGTGTGGCTTTTGGCACCATCCTGTTGAAACCATATGTCGTCCAAAACCATATCTTCCAATTCGAGCCAAAAATAATCGGTGATCATGGCGCGATAACGCTAACTATTCACAGTAACATGGCGATCGTTATCGTCGACGGAAAATTAACGCCGCCGGTATGCAAACCGCACCAAACAGTTATTTTTTGTGGATGAAGCGGTGATTCATGAAGCACATATGGGTTTTCACCTAGCCAATAACTCATATTTTGCTTATTGACGAACCCATTGAGCCAAAAATAAGCTTTGTCCCTGAAGATGATTTTGCGACTCCGAATATCTGTAGAAATTTTTTTATAATTTGCAGACTTTGCTCGCTAGTGTACTCTAGTATGATGAAAATGTTGAGTTAACTGAATAAATTGACAATGACAGTTTGATGATTAGTGAAAGAGTGCGTTCACAAATTGAATTCAAAGTTGTCAAGTCCCTATTGGAAAACCCTATATAAAGCAATCACACTATCAGGTTTGAATTCCATCACAGTGAATCACGAAAATCGTTTAAAACATTTGTAAATAATAAAATTATCTGTCATGTGTCAAAATTTGAGCTCACAGTAATGAACGGTTTGGAAATTATAGCAGTCTGAAGTTGGTTGCAGTTCGAGTGAGTCAGGTTTCTTAATCAAGAGAGAATTTAAAGATCATCGTCCCCTGAATCGGTGAAGTGCTTGGTTAATTTTACCTTTGGAGGAAGTACGGGTACTGAAAAGCAAGATGCTGAGGTTTTAGAGCGGGAGTCTGGCGTCGATGACGACGTTTGGTAGTATAACGTATAACGTTCGGTAGTTTTTTATTTCCACTATTTTATAAATTGCCATAATGCCTTGCTAGGTGTAACAAATACGAGCCCTAAATAATTATTTGACATATCATTATAATACCGACACTTACAACAAGGAGTTATTTAAAGTGTGGGAGCGAATAAAATTAGGGTAATCCGTCTCTATTTGTTGTTCTTAGAATATACATGTTTGGGAGTTGGGTTGGAGTGTGTAGAAGATTGCTTAGTTTATAAGAGACCGACAGAATAAAGTGAAGAAGTAGTGGAAAAAGAAAAAACTCAAAAAAAAAAAAACTAGTTTTTATCAGAAGCTTGTTTATAAGGAATTGGTTTTTTACTGTAAGAGTTAGATTTTTAGGATTTTATCTGGATTTTAAATTGTTAATTTTAATACTGGGCTTAAGGGTAGTATCCAGTATCCAGTATTCGGTCTTAATCTTTCCACGGTTATTTCACTCAGATTGAAATCGTCGGAAGCAGGGTTGATGAGAATCCATTCGTATTTTAATGGGATACTTAGCTTTTAGGTGATGAAGTAGATTTTACGGCAGTTGTTGACATAAATTTGGAATTTCTCTTATCAAAAAGGTGGCTGATTGATCTTTGTTGAATCTGTTCAACTTTTTTATTTTACGAGTATTGTTCCACTACAAAAGGGTTCACAAGATTCCGAAGTGTAAGATTGTGGGCTTAGGAAGTGTTGTAGTGGCTTAAGTTTTAGGAGAGTGCTGTGGTGGAGGAGGAGATGACCGATAACTTCAGATTCAAGTACCTCAGTATGAATTTAAGTGTTGTAAAATGCACACGATAGGTGCTGGGAATATACTGGTATATCATCGATTTTACAAGAAGTTAACCGGATGTGATATTTAATTTCGTTAAATATCGCGCCTAATTCGGTAAAATCGTTGCTTAAATCACTTATTTTATAAAAGATATTTATATACAATTGATCATTATTTGGTGGTTAGGGAACACTGCTTTAAGATGGACCTTGAGAATGAAAAATCGGGGGAAGCGTAGGGAACTTAAAGAGTCAGTTATTGTAGGATGTAAGATGTCACTATCGATTTAACACTATTAGAAAGAAAAGTTGTTGAATCCTCGCTAATGTCAATAAGTCAATATTTAAAGTCAAATCTTCACCAGGTTTTAGAATGTCATCTTATTGGGTGAACTGGCTTTGAATTATTTTCAAAGAGACACTTAACCGTAAGTAAAATGTGGATGAAGTGATGTCCTTAAACACATCACAATAAAACTTGTTCTTAAATGCAGATAACCACAACACCATTTGGATAATTTTTTATGGAACAATTCACACTTTCATATAACTCGGACATGACGATGATCATGATTAATTGGGATAGGTTAGTTGAAAATTTAATGTATCGAGTAAAGAAAAACACAAAAGACGGCCAACGATAGATAAATTAGAGGAGCAAAATTTAAACACTTCTGAACTTAATGAATGGATGACTAAGACATTGATGTTAATATTGTTTTTCTTCTTCGATCCCCGCTTACTCTGGGTATTCTCGAGATATCTGTATTCTCCAATGAGCTCGGTTCCTGCTCTCCCTTCTTACCTCTGTCAGTGTTTAGGCCTTCATCCTTCCCACGTTCAGGGTACGATTTTCCCAAGTTGTCCTGAGTCTTCTTCTCGGTTCAGAACTCTCCGTTCTCATCTCCATTATAAATTTGCCTTTTCTTGACTCGTTCATTTTGGCTGTGTCTCCTCAGTTTTTTTGTAGAATCGACTTCATTTGTCCTACTTCTGAGCGTATTCTTTCATTTGTGACCCTATCTCTTCTATTTTTCCCTGCGATCCTTCGTACGTACTTCATTTCTGTTGTCTGAAATTTATCTTATAACGGTCAACACTCGGTACCGTTAGTCTTATTGGTAATGTAACTGCGTCTTACAGCTTGAGTTTTGTCCTTGAGCTTGTGTTGTTTATCTGGTAGAATACTGACATTGCTTTCTTCGTTCGACATATTAGTTCTTGGTCTGTTTTCCCATTACAGATAACAATGGTTCCAAGGTGCTCATAGGACTCAACTCTTTCTAATTCTCTGTCGTCTCATATTATATTCTGATTCTCTATAGAGGATAGCTCTTTAAAGAACCACATTAGTTTGTTCTTAGTTATATTTAGTGAAGTCTTCAGTCTCCAGTTTCCAATTTTGTTCATCTCTGTATGTCCTGAGAACGATTTTGTTACTTCATCCAAGAATAGAATCAACAGTAGAGAGCTTAGACTGTCTCCTTGCTTAAGTCATTTGGATATTTTGAATACTTCTTTCCTTCTCATCTTACTTTCCTCACCGGCTTGTCATAAACACTTTTAATAGCGTTTAGTGGTCTCTGCGGCACATTTTTAGTTCTTAGTGTTTCCCATACATAATATACTGTGTTGGCTCAATATCAAATACCGCTTTTCAAGTACTTTGGTATTAAGCTTATACACTCCAGATGATAACGTTGTCGGCCCGTAGTTGTTGAAATCGTAGCTACTACCAAACATGTAGATTGGTATTATCAGATTTTCTTTCCAATCTGTTAGTATTTTTTTGTTTTCTTCCCATGCCTTTCGAAATAGTTCGGTTAAATTTATCTTTGTATCTTTGAACCCCATATTTCATAAGTTTTGGAGCTATTTCATCTGGTCCGGGGGCTTTTCCAATTTTCATTGTATGTATGGCATATTCAACCTCTTCTTCTTTAATTTATCCGTCTGTTGGTTCGTCTTCTATTTCTATTTCTAGGAATAGTATAGTGTAGCTTCACATTTTTTAATTTTTCCTTAGAATGATTCTTCCTTGTATCTAGCACTTCCTCTCAGATTTTTAAATATTTTCCAAAATTCTTTCGTATTCTTTTTTTTAGCTCTTTAGCTCTAGTTAGTTCCCAAATTCTTCGCTGGTGATCCTCTTTGCTCCCTAAACTGCTTCTGCTTCTGAAAAAGAAGATTCCACATAGGATCTTCTGTCGGTTATTGAATGGGTTCGTATGGAATTCTCCCATGCTGCCTTTTGATCGTTAGCTTTCTGTCTTATATCTTTTGACCACCAAGCTTTCTTCTTTTTTCTTGTGTTGATTTTTGTCTTTTCGCATACTTTCTCAGCTATTTTTTAGGGTTTCGTTTATTCGTCTCCATTTATCCTCTAGGTTTTCATTTCTAAGATTCACTTGGAATCATCGTGACACTCCGTCGATGTACGAATGCCTTTTATCCTCTTTTTGTAGCTTGGTAGCTTAATTTTTTTGAAGACTTTATATTTTTGTCTCGGAGGTTTCCTAAATCGAGTATTTGCAACCGGTTGTTGATATAGGACAGTCGATTAAGCTTCTGGCCTCCCTTCCTTCGGCATTCAATGTAATATTGTATGTTATATTGTTTTGTGTGAAGAAAGGGAGTTGCCAGTGTCGTTTAATGTTGCCTAACCTCCATGCAAACCCATAGTTCCGTCGCCAAGACTCATGTCCTGCCCTGTTCTAGCGTTTAGATCTCCTAGGACAATTGCTGTTCTTCCTGTGACTACTTCCTTGTTAGCTAAGCGCTGTATTTTTTTGTAGAACTCTTCATTTTACAATACCCAACTATCCTACATAGGGCATACACTTGGATAAGACACTTTGATTTCCTGAACTTGTTCCCCCCCTTGTTACTTTTGTCTCCATTTCGTAACTATGCCTACGCCTCCTTTGGCCCTTTGGTATGTAACCCTTCTGAAAACCTAGGGTTTGTTAATGTTAATATCATATTTTACCTAGTATTCGCAATATAGGTTTAATAGCCTCAGGTCCGATAGCATTTTACCTCTAGCCTAATGGACGTGCCTTCTAACGCACGTGCATACGAAGTCAACTTTCACTCGTCCAAAGACTTGGTTCCGCTAGAATATTGCCCAAAAATAAATGTTGTTCCAACATAACCAATGCTTTTAGAACTTACTAAACTCACTCACTGCCTCAGAAGCAATGCAATGCAATGCAAAGTAACGCTTCCTTAAACGCAGTTGAAAGGCTTAATCTACTGAATCTTTTCTGGATTCCATGTCAGAACGAAATTCGGGAAGAGAGATTGCCGATAAGCTTTCTACGTAAAGTTCATAGTGGGACTTGTCAAGACCTGAACTTGTGCTAAAATTACCTGCGTTCTGGGTTTTTACTGTCAGTTGGGCCTATTATTAATATCTCTCCAAGTTGCAGGCAGATCAAATTTATTTTTCCTGGATGTCTCTTGGAATTCAGGGCTCATTTTGTAGAAAATGTTTTATTCCCAATTGAAACGATTTCTGGGATCACTTGATTTGACGGAAAGGTGACAAAAGAGGGAAATAAATCTGCATATTTGGCGGTATATTCGTACATAATTTCACTTAATTCACATATTCACTAATATTCACATTGTACCACTGGTTAATCTAAATAGCCAGACGTACGACTTAAAGTGTAAAAAAGGGTTAATTGGAAATTCATTTAGCTCCTTTAACATCTGTCTCTATCTCGTTGGACCATTAAGTGATGCCGAATCGACGATATCAAACATTTCTGCTAACAGCGATACCACAGATGAGGAGTCTTTGGATCTATATGGCTGTAATAAGACTAATTATACTTTATGTGCTCATGAGCAAGAAGCCTGCCCTTGCAATCCTAGTAGCAATAAACTATATTGTGATGAGTACGTGAAATAGGCGAAGTTTCTGCTTCTAGAGCGATAGCCGAAGTGCGCTTAGAGCCGTAATGATCTCTCTTATCACTTTGAAACTAGTCTCAGAATTCAAATTGTGGGATGTTAAATTCATTGAACTCTGTGTGGTTCCCAAATCATAATGAAATTACGGAAAATGAGACCACAATAAACCTGCTAGACAATCCTTAGAGCAGCTCTTCTGTAGATCTGAACTTGCATTATGACTGCCCCATTTCTTCGTTGGGATTGTCAGTTGGGTGTTTTATGAGGATGTATGTCTATCCTGATTGTAGACAAGACAAACAAACGCCTTCCGAAATTTCTAAAAGATCATCGGCTGTCTAGTATTGGAAACTACTCTAGAGCTTAGCTGACCACAAATGACACAGCACCCTAAAATACTTACTAACCGATTAATGATAACACCGCGGAGCATTGTCTTTGTCTGTGAGTGTAAGGACTACGCTCATACCAGGCTGCAGGTACTCG
Organism: Volucella inanis; assembly: GCA_907269105.1. NCBI lineage: Eukaryota > Metazoa > Arthropoda > Insecta > Diptera > Syrphidae > Volucella > Volucella inanis. Next base: position 93,997,243 of record OU026154.1, read on the forward strand.
GCGCTGATACTGTAGGCATTTTATCACTGAAGTGCTTGTTCATTTTTCTGAGAAATTTACAAGGAGTACAATACACCAAAGCCTTCGTTGTCTTGAACTTCTGTTCCGTTAGGAAGCACTTATGCCATCTGCTACACCTGTGCGCGTACATACGGGGGCTGTTTGATGAGTACCCGGATTGGAAGATAGGTAGCTCTACTGAGTCAAAATGAGTATACCATCATTTAGTACACCCGCCTGTCAAAATTTGGTGACAATCCAGACAACTACCGTTCGCTTTCGCAAAAATTAAATGCCGAGAAGATTCAATGGCATATCTACGAAAATAAAACGGAAAGACCCATACGCGTTGTAGCTAGAGGATTGCATCCCTCTTGCCTTAAAGAAAACATCGTAAATGACCTTAAAAATAACGATTTTAAGATAATCGACGCAGTTAATATATTTGCGCAAAAACAGTGCAATGTTGAAATCGAGAGGACGACCCCAAGACGTGGTCTTCCCCTCTTTAGGCAAACTTTCGACAAAACCGAAAGCCTAGAAAGAATTTATGCCAAAATTTCAATTTTGGGACTTGTTGTCAAAATTGAACCTCCGCGGAAAAACTCTAGGCTGATTCCCCAATGAACACGTTGCCAGGGATTTAGCCATACTCAGGCCTACTGCCAGAAGAAACCTCGCTGTGTAAAATGCGCTGGCAAACATCTGACTCGAGAGTGCAATGCCGCAAAAGAGATCCCAGCGATATGCATTAACTGCAAGGGAAAACATCCAGCTAATTATCGAGGCTGCGAAGTCGCGAAGGAGTGGCAAAAGCTACGAGATCAATCAAAACCGAAGCCTTTGAAAAACACAGGGACAGGACAATAACAACAACGTCAAAAATAACAATGCGCAAGTGGAAAGTGGAAAAACTTACGCGCAAATAGCGGCGCGAGTTAATATGACTAACTGTACATCACCAGATCCTACCTCAAATGTGTTATCATTAATTCTCGAGAGACTAGAAGAACAGACTAAAATAAATAAGATAATAGTCGAACGGCTTCTTAAGTTCGAAGCCAATTTCTGTAACTTATTCTGGCAAAGAAGCTCAATATACTTACGTAGAATGCCAACGGGCTACAGAAAAAGCTTGATGAACTAAATATTTTCATGCAGGAAAAAGTAATTGACATATGCTTAATTTCTGAAACTCACCTGGCAACAGAATCGTGCGTGGAACTAAAAGGTTACCGCGACTACTACGCTCATCATCCATCGGGAAACGCAAGAGGCGGATCATCCTTATTCATAAGAGACTGCATTGAACATACTTTGGAAGCAATAATTGAACTTGACAAATTTTAAATGACCGTGGTGCGCGCTAAAATTAAAAATTATTCTTTTAATATACCCTCAATCTATTGCCAATCGCGCTGGAAAATAGAAAAACAAGAATTTATTGACCTATTCAACTCTCTTGGACCAATATTCATTATTGGTGGCGACTTTACCGCTAAGCACACCTTTTGGGGCTCAAAATGTGTCTCTCAAAAAGGCAAAACTCTTTACAGGGCTGGTATTGAATGTGGTTGCTATTTTTACTCAACAGGCAAGCCGACATATTGGCCCTCGGATGTCGCCAAAACACCCGATCTAATAGACTTCTTTAGCGGAAAAGGAGTAAACGCTAGTTACGTTAAAGTTGAAGAGGGCTTCGACCTTTCCTCCGATCATTCTCCAGTTATCCTCTCACTGTGCGAATTCTTGGTTAAGAAACAAGGATCACCCAGATTAACTAACAGCAAAACTCACTGAGAAGATTTCCGTAGGCAATACTGAGTTCAAAGTAGCACTTAGAACGCCGTATAAACTTGAAAAAGAAGTTGAACGTTTAGTTGAAGTCATACAGCAAGCGGCCTGGAAGAACACTCCCCGCGAATCGAACAAAGTTCCCAAAGTCGGCATAAGATATCCACCGGAAATCAGAGAAATGATAAGGAAGAAACGAAGAGCGCGGAAAAAGTGGCATGAAACCCGGGCACCATAAGATAAAACGTCTTTCAATAGGCTCTGCAACTTGTTGAAAAAATCGATCAAGGACTTCAATAATCAAGGTATTAATAACTACCTTGAAAGACTCACAGCGACAAAGGATACCAAATACTCCATATGGAGAGCCGTTAAAAGTGTTTGAAAGCCCCAAATACACGTGGCGCCAGTAAGAAAAAACCAGGATGACTGGGCGAAAGAAGATAAGGAAAAAGCTAATGTTTTCGCCGACCATCTTGCACTAACGCTTAAACTTTTCGATGGGGGGTGCTTCCTGAGAATGTCAATACGCTAGACGTGACGACAAACTTTCCAGTAAAAAAGGCTATACTTAGGGAACTTAGACAAGTTATAGACACGCTTAAGCCCAATAAAGCCCTGGGATATGACTAAATAACGGTAGAGATACTTAAAGCGTTGCCGAAAAAAGGTTTGCTAAAGCTGCTCTATCTTATAAATGCCAGCATTAAATTAGAGAACGTACCCCACCAGTAGAAAGTAGCCGAAGTTATTATGGTTCCGAAACCCGGTAAACCGCTGACTGAAGTCAAGTCATATAGACCAATATCGCTTCTCCCGATTATTTCGAAAATCTTCGAGCGAATCCTTCTTAATCGTCTTAAACCAATTACCGACACAAATTCCCTCTTGCCTGATTATCAATTTGGCTTTAGAAGCCAACACTCTACAGTTGATCAAGTGCATCGAATAACCGATGTAATTGAAAGAGCAATAGAGTGTAAGTTAGTCTGTTCAAGCGCATTCCTTGAAGTTTCGCAAGCCTTTGATAAGGAATGGCATGAAGGCCTTAAATATAAAATCCGAAAAGCCCTACCCCAGCAATTGTCTTGTATTTTAGGTTTATATCTGCAAGACCGACTCTTCCGTGTGAGACACGGAAACGAATATTCCACTTTCAAGACAATAAAGACGGGGGTGCCGCAAGGAAGTGTACTAGGCCCTCTGCTATATTTGCTTTTTACCCGGCTAAAACAGTCGAAAAAGCAACTGCCAAGTTGCAACGTGCCCTTACACGGATTAGCAATTGGACAAAGACTTGGTGAATCGCGCTTAATTAAAACAAGTCTGTCCACGTGAACTTCACTCTCAAGAAAATTGAGAATCCACCGGTGTTTATCAACGCTGTACGAATTCCTTACGCGAACGAGGCCAAATATCTCGGTATGACACTCGACGCTAAACTAAAATGGAGAGCACACGTCAAGAAAAAACGTGAAGAGCTTGAAGTCAAATACAGAGATATTTACTAGCTTATTGGAAAGTATTCCAAGCTTTGCTTAGAGAACAAACTGCTGTTATACAAGCAAGTGCTAAAACCGATCTGGACATATGGTGTACAACTTTGGGGTTGTACTAAAAATAGTAACATTAATGTATTACAGACATTCCAAAACAAAGTTTTTCGAGGTATTGTTAATGCGCCGTGGTACATTAGAAACGATGATATCCACAGAGACTTGGAAGTCGAAAACGTTCAGAACGTAATTAAAATGTTTGCGCAGAAACATAATAATCGATTACAAGGTCAAACGACAGAGACAAATTTATTACGTCGTCTGAAAAGGACTAAGCCTCTCGAACTAACGCGTTGATTAGCAGCGCGTAATTTTTTCTAAAGTACAAAGGAATTTTATAAAAACAAAATAAAACGCGATAGAAGAACTGCTTGTTAAGTGTGAACTCAGTCGTAGTTTTGGTTCCCGTATAACTGTTTACCATTAATCCGCAAAGTTTCGCCGTGTTCGCACGTCAGTTTTTGCTACATCGCGCTTAGGTTTCCAAAAACCCGTTAACACAGAGGAATCCGTGGACAGAATCCATGATCTCGTTTTGGCGGACCGCTGAGTGAAAATTCGCAAATTGGCTGAGGCGTCTCAACTGAACGCATTAGCCGTATCCCGCACGAGATTTTGGGCATGAGAAAGCTGTCCGCGTGAGATGATGGGTGCCACGTATGCTCACACCAGAGAACAAGCGCAATCGCGTGCTTGGCCCTGTTTATTTAAAATTCGGAGGAGTTTCTGCATCGTGACCAGAGACCAAGGAACAATCGAAATAATTGGTTTTACTCGGTGAACGTGCTCCAAAGAAGGTGAAGACCGTGCCTTTGGTGGGAAAGGTGATGACCACCGTTTTTGGGACGCGCGATGTGTAACTATGTCGAGAAGGGAAAAACAATTAACGTCGATTTGAATAACACAGGTCCACATTTGGTGAAAAAAAGTTCTTTTCCACTACGATAACGCACCAGCTCACATCTATACGGTCGCCACAGTGCAATTGGTCGAATTGTACTACGAATTCTCTGGATTTGGTTCCCTGTGACCTCTTTTTGTTCTCAAATCTTAAAATACCACTCGTCTTTTGCTTCACCTGAGCGCGTACGAAGCAACTAGTTTGAGAAAATAATTAAGCAAAAATGAATGCTGTGTTTGGGTGTGGTATTATTCAGGGATTTAGTTTAAAGAACGTAAGAAGCCATTACAGTCTCCCAGAGATATATCCCTACCAGTTAGTTAAAATATTCGCTACTATCCTTACGTTAATGATAAAGTTAAGTTGAATCGAATTAAACAAAACAAACAACATCTTATTTAAGAACAATTAAAATAACATTTCAGAAATAAATCTCTTAAGGTTGCAAGTAGGTATTTTACAAATCACTTTAGATCCCCCAACAGTGTACCTCCTCAGGATGTGAAGTCTCCCTGTGCATAGAAAAATTGAAAAAAAAAAAAAAAAAAAAAAAAAAAACATCCCACAAAGCTGAAACTCGTTCAGACTGTTGACTTTGTAAACACTCCACAATTGCAAACAATTATTGTTTTCCCATTTAGAGAAAATGCATTAAAACTTGTTCGTTGTCCTGTTGTTTTATTGGTCTGGTCCTCTAACTGGACTCCCAGGATGAGTATATCTAAACTTTAGTTTAGATCAACAACAAGCTTAATGTTATAAATAACACTTATACATACACATGCAAACTATGAGTACACTCATATAAAAGGACAGAAAGTATGAAGCGCCGACAAAATTGCTCACAAGTCTGTATAACATCTACAAAATTGAATTTATTTCATACAACAGCTAACGGACAATCTGTCCGTATAGTTTTATTCGTTTACAGCTTCAATAAAGCTGAGATACATTTACAAGCTTCTCTCTTGGGAAAACTACTACGTATAGATGGAGATATATGCATATACTCGTATGTAGTTGAATGTGGGGATATGTACAACTCATGTCATAGTTTTAAAATTTAAATTTCTTTACCCTCATTTTCCACTTGAAGTTGGACATGTGGTTACGCTCTCATACATGCACACCATTTCTATGAAAGTACAATAGATACAGTAAAAAACAGGGGATACACTTCAACTGAACGAAACATTCGTCTTATGCTAAATACCAAACATAAACCACTTGTGGGTATTGTTGGACGAATGTTGGAGTTGATATGGTAGTAAATGGCAGTCCTTATATTCAAGTCTAAGGACTGGATAAAACCAAAAAACTACGCCACCAATAGTTTTAACAATAAAATTTGAGGGAACTTATATCTGTGTGTATGTAGTTTAGGCTCAAATTTACAATGCCTGGTTCTGTTGAAATAAAAATAATAAAAATCTACCAGTTAGCATCAGAGTGTTGCCAACTGAGATTCCTTTAATTTGGAGACGAAAAATGGTCGAAAAGAAATAGAATGTCTGCATTACCTTCCTTCCTTGCCTTAAATGCTTCTATTGAAGCAAGAGCCTTCAACAATGTTTTCATCAGATAGCAATAGCTGCCGTCTTCTCAGTATTTTCGATCTTCTGCTGTCTCTGTGTTATTTTAGACAGCTTTCGTACTCTTGGCAGTTATCGTGTGCAGCCATTAGAGTAATTAATTACCTCCATTAAGGAGGTAGCGGAGCACGAAAGTAACAAGGACATGAGCATATACTATAGGAAACCGCTTATTGAAATTAGCGTAAGTGCCGTCTCAGGGGAACAACTTATAGTATTCATACGTAAATCATTAGCAGAATTTTGGAAGCTTTGTACCCTGATACTGAAGAGGAGTCAAAAGCGTGTACCTTAAACAAAATCCAGGCGCTTCGCTAAAATACACCGGAACTTGAACAATACCAGTATGAAGGTGTACCGGTATGAAGTGAGCGTCAGGATAAAAATATCCCGATAGGGAACGTTTATTGTGAATGGGCCTTAATTTTTTTTTTTTGTTTGGTTGCTATGACACCTGTCAAACATATTTAGTATACATTAAGTCATTGAGTAAACAACATTTCATCGAATTTTCTATCAGAAAATGATACTAGCGGAAAGCATTAATTTTTTGTTTTCATTTGAAGAAAAGTGCTGCAGGGTCGCATCGAAAGCTTGTTGAGGCATGCTCTATCAGTAGCAACATGCAACAGATGGTTTCAAAGATAACGATTTTGATGTGAGAAACTAAGAACGTGGAAGACCACCAAAAAAGTCTGAGGACTTCGAATTGCAAAGAATATTGGATGAAAATGACACATTGAGCCAGAAAAAATGGCAGAAATGTTAAGTGTTGCACAACAAACAATTTGTGACTGTTTAAAAGCTATGGGATAGATCCAAAAGTCTGGAGAATGGTACCACATGAATTGAATGAAAGACAGATGGACAACCGAAAAACCATTTGTGAAATTTTGTTTCAAAGACACGATAAAAAATAAGTTATGCATCGAATTGTTGCTCGCGATGAAAAATGGATTTATTTTCAGAATACTAAACGGAAAAAATCATGGGTTTATCCAGACAACCATCAACTTCGACTTCAATACCAGATCGATTCGGCAAGAAGACAAAGCTGTGTGTCTGGTGGGACCAGAAAGGAGTGGTATATCACGAGCTCCTAAAACCTGGTGAAACCGTTAACACAGATCGCTACCGACAACAAATGATCAATTTGAACCATGCTTTGATCGAAAAACGACCAGAATGGGCCAGAAGACACGGCAAAGTAATTTTGCTCCATGACAATGCACCTGTACACAAAGCAAAACTGGTTCAGGATACCACCAAAGCACTTAGCTGGGAGCTGCTAACTTAACCGCCGTATTCACTAGACTTAGCTCCTTCCGACTACCATTCGTTTTCATCGATGGGACACGGATTAGCTGAACAGCACTTCGAATCCTACGAGGAAGTAGAAAATTGAGTGACTTTTTGGTTTGCTTCAAAAGACGTTTTTTAAGGCATAAGTCGATCTGTTATAGTCATTTCAGCTAAATTTCAGTGAGCCTACCTGAGACACATTTTAGTTTTCCACTAGCTTTTCGAAAAACATGTCGGTAATGTCCACGTTTGGCAATGGACTTTTCTAGCTTGTTGACTTTGGGGTCAAATTCTCTGGACCATGACATGAAAATCAAATTGATCATTTTGCGATCTACGTAAGGCATGCCTCCAGTATCTTGGATGTCCAAAAATTCCATGCCGCCCATATTATCTTGGATCACTACCCTGTTGCAGCTAAGGTACGAATGCGGATATTCCACGGGCCAAAAAAAAGAAGAGCTACTGTGAGAAGATATAACGTAGAAAAGCTGCACTTATGAGAGATCGGCAAAATCTTTCCCGAACGCGTATCAGGGACGCCGCAACTGATGTGATGGGTTTCACCCGAACACCAAAAAGAAATCCACAAGATTTCTGCAAGAATCGTAAAAAAGTGCTGCAACGATAAACGAAAGCAGCTCATGAATTCTACGAGCAAAAGTGATGGTAAAAATATCAGCTTCTCCAAAAGAGGAAAAAGTACCCGATGACTTTGGGAGAAGATACACAAATTCTTTTCACAGATCTGTTCAAAAGAGTGCATTGAAACTTGGTGAATTGAATCAACGATGGAGAATCCATGCTGCTCTAGCCATTGATTCTGAAAGATGTCAACAAAGGTCTTAAAAAAAAAACGATGCATTGTCATTTAATTTTGTTTAACATCGTTCTTGAAATAATTGTGCGAAACACAATCCAACGCCATTTTTCATGCGAAGAATCACTGTTGCTAATCGCTGCTTCTTCGGGCTTAGTAGGCAACTCTGGTGCAAAGTCTTCTCGTCAGCATTCGAGAAAGACATTTTACAAGACATTGATCATTTCAGACCTGCCCTACGGCGTAGAAACTTGGATACTGAACTTGGAAGCTCTCGGGTGCATCGAGAGAAAAGTTCTTTCGATTAATGAAGAATGCAGAAGACGTTTCAATAGCAAGCTGTTTGGGTAATGTTGACCTCAACGATAAAACTCGGATAAGCCACCTTAGATGGGTAGTTCACCTTGAGCGCATGAACACCAGCGTCCCGGCCCGGAAAGTTTTCGACACCATCCCAGAGGTGGTGGTATGAAGCAGAGTTTCAAATGATTTTGTCGAACGACCAAAACTTGTAACTACTATTGAGGCATTGTAGCATTTTTTGTCTAAATTTTCGGTGATACTTGAATTCCACGCCTTTAAGAAAGCATATCCAGTGTGGTACTTTGTTTTGGTTTGACATTCTTTATCCGATGGATGAATACAGAATCTCATACCAAAGAGAATAATATTTATGATCATATCAGCAGGGTCATAATCGAGGAATCAGTCACAACACAAGAATGTTAGGTCGTATCTAAGACGGGAAACATAATTTAAAGAGGATTAGAGGTTCGTTCATTGAGTTATTTAATGAATCTCCATGTATATGGGATTTCTTTCAGTTTGTAGCCTTTTTGGATAATCGTGTTGATTTTTATGCCAAAGATGTCTTTTGTGTTGTAATGCGGTAGTATATATACACTTTGCATAGTTAACATGCTCCGGGGGTCCTATGCTTAATGTCATAAAAGCCCATTTTAACCAAATGACTGAAGTAAACATCTGAGCCGTGTGCCAGAATTAGATGAGTCTATATGCCAGTGACCATGGTATATCTGTATCTCACTATCAGTCATTTACTCCAAGCATCCATCCGGAGTACGTGCATTCCAAGAGGGAATTCTAAAACAAATGCCAAATTTTACCTTCCCTTCCTTAAATATCATATTGGCCAGAGCCCTCAGTATAATAACACAGATCGTCTTCCATATAAGTAACACTCCAGTTAAACATTTGCTTTGATAAATTCCATATTTTGCAACTACCATCATACATGGCAACACTGGCTCTAGAATTATTATGCGTCCTTGGAGCAGACAAGCAGAACAGTTCGTATTTAAGAAAACACGTTCGTATACACCCAACTCAAGTCACAATGAAGTGGGGTTTCAACTGAATAATTTAGAGTTGACGTGTTGATGGCATACTGTCAGCAATTTACGTAATCAAGGTTCAATGGCCACAACAGCATTAAAGTTACAATTACAATAATTCGTCGGATGGTTTTGTTACTTACTTTTAATTTATTTTGGAGTTCGTGTGTGTTAGTTAAAAAGGTTATTTTTGGGAATTTAACCTCCATTAACTCACTTTTTGGAAGTTGTATTTCTACCATAGCAAGGTGGGATGGGAATAAAAAATATAGATGCAAATATATCTGAGTTTGAATGAAAAAATGAAAAAAAAAAAAAAAAAAAAAAAAATTGTTACACGTATCCAGGAAAAACTATGCAAAACATTGTTTGGCGCAGCGTTTTGCACAAAGTGAAGCAATATTATGCTGCACAGGCATAAAGGCATTCCTGCTTTCTGCATTCTACTTTCTGCTTTCTGCTTTCTGCTTTATGCTTCATGCTGCCTGCAAAGGCACTTGCATGTTTATCATATGTAGACGCAGTTATGTTATATGTACAATGCTGAGCAGAGGTGGTAGATACATACTCAAAGGATGATAAAATGGTGTAAATCATTTAACGAAATATTACACTGTTACGGTATGTTCAAGCCCGCTGGGTGCACAAAATGTCTGACGAAAACATACAAACGATGAGAATCAAAACTGAGTGCACTTCCATATCCACCAACATACAGATAGGAGAACCCCACAAATATATCATTTCTAGCGTTTGTATATCAGTACACGGTTGCGAAAAAAAAGCTTTTACGTCGGTGCACTAGATTTTCATTGCTCCTTTTGTTTTCAATGAAACTGTTAACTGATGCAGATTTTAATTCGTTTTTAACAAAAAAGAGGACTCATTTTACCATTGCAGGATAGTGCTTCCTCCCTCCCCCTGTGAAAGTCATTGCGTCAATTGCAGTACTTATATCATTTTTAATTTTTAATTTTTAATTTTTAAAAAATGGCTCTGACACACATACTGCTTCTATTTATTTCACTGTTTATAGGTCACTTTAGAACTCTGTATAAGCTCATTGAAGCCTCGTGAATATTTAATTTATTCTCCTTAAGTCTTTTTTTTTAAAGAAAATGTAATATTTTTAAGACTAGATGTAAAAAAAATTTATTTAAGGCGTATCTAGCTGCAAAATAGAAAAAACTCTGATTTGCAGACTTAAAAAGATTGGTAGAAAGACTCGAATCTTTATCTATCAAAGACTTATTAGAATTTCGAAGAGTTCCTTCGACAAGGACTTTTGTAAAAAGGTCAAAAAGCTGACGTGTCAAAAATCTCTTTAAAAAGTGAAATAGGCCCGAGCGTAAACACCCAGAAAATATGATAATAGTTAAACAGATAAGAACCAGCTTAAAACCAGTTCCTTTCACTGCCTGATTCCTGTATAAGTGCCCTACTTCACATTGACTATGTTGTCACAAACGCTCTCTCAGCTCGGTACCGTATAACCATGCTTGCCCTGAATTGTGAAAATGTCTTCGATTATTTTTAGCCAAAAGAAATGGTATAATGGTATCCCATTAATGGATCTCCCTAATCCCTGCTTTGTAACGTCTTAACCGAATAAATGGTTATCCAAATACAAAAATCTGTGATAGATTAATGTATCTATGCAGACAATGCATATATACTATGTAAATACAATGGACTGGACAAAACAAAACAAAAAAAAAATTACAAAAACTAGTTATTAATAATAATAAAATAGAGACAGTTTTTAACTTAAATGTTCTAGGCCTTTTAAATTAATTAGATACAATAGGAAACTTCACTGTATTAGTTTTAAGAAATCATTAGCTACAAGGCTTACTATCGTTAAGTATTTAGCGTTGAAAAAAAATTACGATCATGTCTGAAGCAAACTTGATTACGCTTTGGTCATTTAAAGTTCCTGTTCAAAATCAACGAAGAACATAATCGCATAAATCACACCAAACAGCATGAAAAATCCTAGGCGCCTTTCCAACCATACGAATCATTAATATATAGGGTTTTCCAAGAGGGACTTGACAACTTTGAATTTAATTTGTGAACGCACTCTTTCACTAATCATCAAACTGTCACTGTCAATTTATTCAGTAAACAACACTTTCATCATACTAGAGTACACTAGCGAGCAACGTCTGCAAATTCTAAAAAATTTCTACAGATATCCGGAATCGCAAAATCATTTTTAGTGACGAAGCTCATATTTGGTTTAATGGGTTCGTCAATAAGCAAAATATTCGTTATTGGTCGGATGAAAACCCACATGTGCTTCATGAATCACCACTTTATCTACAAGAAATAACTGTTTGGTGCGGTTTGCATGCCGGCGGCGTTATTGGGCCATATTTTTTGTATGTTTTGATTGTACTTCAAGCCAATAATAAAGTTTTTGAAATATCTCAAATGGTTTGCCTTTTAAAAAAAAATCAAATGTCAAATCGTTATTAGAAAACCCTATACTTTCTGAAGTCTGGGTCCCATAAATACACCCTCTCTAACTCGAACTGCAACTTTTTAAAATGCTATAATTTCTTTATTTTTTGATAAATTTTATTGCGTCAAAGCAAAACATGTTGGAAAATACATCAATTTTCAAATCGTATCAGTAGTTTTCAATAATGGCCTTGAGACAGCCGAAGAAAGCATTGCACTCTACACGCAAGTGGCTCTGCGGTATTTTGGCCCATTTACGGCGAAATGCTTGTTTGAGGTGGTCCAAACTTTGGTATTTTTTTTTGGTACCAACAACCAACGAATTTGCATCCGGAGAATTTGCAATCCATTATGTCGAAAAAATGAAGTGTGGAACATTGTTTTTTAAAAAATCTTGGTTACCGCGCGCTTTGTGAGACGGTGCCGAATCTTGTTAAAATGTCCACGGTCTCCGACCGAAATGATTGTTTGCCCAACACTTCAGTACTGCATCTAAGATAGTTTTACGGTATACGATCACATTAATTTTGATGCCACGGTCCAAAAATACTGCAGTGCTGCCTGCTTTCTGGTGGCCGTCCGAAGGTGTAAATTATCGAAGGACCACTCCGGCCAGTAAACTCGGTCAATTTGTTTGTTGAAATATTGCTCGATAACAAATGGAGACTAATCGGAAAAAACCAAATTCGGCAACTCACCACTTTCGTGAAAGCGTAGCAACTCCCACCCTCTTTCGACTCTAACTTTTATGCGGTGCGGTGTAAGATCGTATGCTTTTTGGAACTTCATTGGCTTGAGCCCAAGCTCATTTTTCAGTATGTTGCATCCGTTCGAACGATATGTTGAGCTCAGGAGTCATTTTTCTTCCTCTTCGACGCGGATTTCGCTCAATTCATGCCTTCACTTTCCGAACCATTTCTGCCGATGTTGCTGTTTTTTATGACTACCTCCATGGCGTTTTGCAATGCTGCCAGTATCACAGTAACGAGCTATGGTTCGAGGCACAAATATTTTATTCACGTTGAGGTGCTTGAGGGCTCTAACGATAGCTACTTGTGGTTTTCCAGACAAATATAGGGTTTTCTAATAATGACTTGACAAATTTTTTTTTAAATAAAAGGCAAACCATTTCAGATATTTCAAAAACTTTATTATTGGCTTGAAGTACAATCAAAACATTTATGAATAGAACTCGACTTCGTTCATAAGGCCACCGCGGACACGTTTGAAGTGGTCGATGCGTTGGACCCAATTTTCAACGACTCGGCCACACATTTCGAAAATAGAAAATAGTCAAACGGTGTTAAATCGCACGAACGAGGCGGCCAATCGACTGGGGCTGGGAAGTCTTGAGATAACACGCTCACAATACTTACTCTTCAATAAATCGATTGTAGCGTGTGCTGTGTGGCTTTTGGCACCATCCTGTTGAAACCATATGTCATCCAAGTCCATATCTTCCAATTCGGGCCAAAAATAATCGGTGATCATGGCGCGATAACGCTAACTATTCACAGTAACATGACGAAAAAATAACGCCGCCAGCATGCAAACCGCACCAAACAGTTATTTTTTGTGGATGAAGTGGTGATTCATGAAGTACATATGGGTTTTCATCTGACCAATAACTCATATTTTGCTTATTGACGAACCCATTGAGCCAAAAATAAGCTTCGTCCCTGAAGATGATTTTGCGACTCCGAATATCTGTAGAATTTTTTTAGAATTTGCAGACGTTGCTCGTTAGTGTACTCTACTACAATGAAAATGTTGAGTTTACTGAATAAATTGACAGTGACAGTTTGATGATTAGTGAAAGAGTGCGTTTACAAATTAAATTCAAAGTTGTCAAGTCCCTATTGGAAAACCCTATATAAGGCAATCACACTATCAGGTTTGAATTCCATCACAGTGAATCACGAAAATCGTTTAAAACATTTGTAAATAATTAAATTATCTGTCCTGTGTCAAAATTTGAGCTCATTATCATGAACGGTTTGGAAATTATAGCAGTCTGAAGTTGGTCGCAGTTCGAGTCAGGCAGGGTGTAGATAGACGACACCTTGAAATACTAAGTGGGCTGAAAAGAAAAAGTTTTTTTTAAATGTTTTTTATTTTATTCAATATAGTCCCCTTTTAGTTTGATACACTTATTCTAGCGATTTTCCAACTTCTTGATCCCGTCCGAAAAGTAATTTTCCGGAAGGTCTGCAAAATACTCCTCCGTGGCGTCGATGATTTCCTCGCGTGAGCTGAATTTTTTATTGATGAGCCATCTTTTGAAATTTAGGAAGAGATAATACTCCGAGAGAGCCAAATCGGGCGAATACGGTGGATGCGACAGCAATTGGAGTCATTGTCAAGTCATTGATTATAGCCGTGGTTGCGATGCTCTTGTGCGCCGGTGCATTGTCTTGCAAAAACAAATTTTTTTTCACTTCTTGTGAGGCCGTTTTGCAGCGATTTCGGCCTTTAATTGCTCCAATAATGCACAGTAATACCCGCTGTTGATGGTTTTTCTTTTCCGAGGTAGTCCACGAAGAGTATGCCATGGCAATCCTAGAAAACCGACGCCATAACCTTTCCGACCCATCGAGCCTCCCCCGGCCGCTTCGGAGCTCTCGTGCCGGCTTCAGTCCATTGCCGGTCACTCATTCTATTCTCTGGTGTTCAAGTGTTACCAATCGACGCCAAAAGTCCACCCGATTCCGCATCACCAAGCCCAAACACTCTTTCGAAGTGTTGGCCAAGAGTCAAGAGTGAGTATGCGCGGCACCCAGCGGCAGGATAACTTTTTCATATTCAGAATATTGCCCAAAATATGGCGTGTGCACTCAGTACTAACCTTTGTGGTATCTGCTAGCTCACGCACCTTCACTTTCTCGTCAGCCAACACAATTTCATGTATTTTTTGACATTGTCTTCTGTAACCGCATCGAAGTGCCTGCCACAAACAAATCTTTTACTCACAAACACAAGATGAACATCCATTTCGCAATACACGGCATATGGAATCTTGGAATAAGCTTAGCCTATCTCTATTTAGAACACCCAAAATTTACACCAACTAAACAACCATAGTTCCTTCAATATGAATCAGTTCTTTTTCATTCACAATACCTCCGAAAGGACTTTATTTGTTCTGGCATTTAACACGCTTTTAGTATAAAAACTGAAAGAGACATAATGTCTCTTTTGTAAAAGTCGGCAGACTTATGGGTACGTTTTGATCTCATCTTCGAAAATGAATTTTCTTTCGTCCAAATTGTTTTGGAGAGATCAGAACAGATGGTATTCAGAGAGTACGGTGGGTGCTGCATTTGCTTTTGTTTTTTTACTAAATTTGTGTTTGTGGGCTGGCGTTTTCATGATGGCAAACAACGACCTTCCAGTTCGAAAACTCTGGCCGGTTTTCTTCCTTTGCCTACTTCACAGTATCGAGCTGAGAGCATGATATACCGGCATTTGTTGTCTGATTGCGTGGAAGTAACACGAAGTAAGGGGCACCTCGCTTGTCCCACCACCGATTGCGGTGTTTCACCAGGAACGCACCATAATTACGCTGAATGTTGTTGTAAACCAACCTTTTTTCGTCTCCCGTAACTACTCTTTTTAGGAAAGCCTCAAGCGGGTTTCATCCCAACAAAGACTCATAGACCATTATGCGATCCACAATTTTTCTTTCACTGAGTTCATGAGGAACCAAACATCCACCTTTTTCGGCATTCCAATCCTTTTTAGTCTCGCAAAACGGTTGTATGGACGACTTTAAGCCATTTAGCGTTTTCCCGTGTGGTCAAATGTTTCTCAACGGTAACTGCAGTCAAGATTTGATTGCTGTATGTAGTGGGTTTACGTCCAGAGCGAATAGTATCAGCAAGGTCTGTATTCCCTGAACAAAGGCGTATAAACCAACCTCTGTCGCTTTGACATCTTTTTTAAAGAAAAAAAAAGCCAAATATATGCCTAAAAGGCACTTTCTTCTCTTTGAGCACTTAAAACACGTCCGAGCAAAACAACTTCTCGTAACAATGTAAAGGATAACCCTCTCTATCAGAAAAAAACAACAAAAATTTCATAAAAAAAAGCAGAACTTATAAAACAAACCAATGTGATCATAAAAATATTTGTAAAACTCAAAATCCCTATATACAATAGTAATATTAATAATTCCAAAAGCCGAAAGCATTTACTGCTACAATAATTGCTCTAACACTTTTATATTAGTAACATCTATCTAACAATCATATCTGTCATCGCTTGTGGTGAAGAGTAGGTAGGGCCCGCAACAACGATGTGAGATATAAAATTAATCCTGGCCTTATTTTGAAGCTACTTTTATGCCATTATGTGTGTGGCTACACCGGCTTCGCTGGTAGTGCTTCAAGCGATCGGTCGGCAATAGTGTGTCAAAAATTGGCCTCGATCTCGTCCAAAATGGGTGACTTGTTAGCGTACACTATGAAATTGACTTATGCGCACCATCTAAGTTGAGGTCATCATCTACTGCTTTGTCTCTCAGAGCTAGATTCGAAGACTCTGCTCTGAAACTTTGTGGACCGCAGTATTGATATCCATTCGCTCTACATGGCCATCTCAGTTAACTGATGAGCAGTTTTCTAACTAGATCAATGTCGTCTTACAGCTAACCTTTGAACCTTTTCTTCCAAAGCCCGTCAATACAAAAAGAGCTTAATAATTTACGAAGCATTTTTCTCTTAAACCGATAGAGGATATCTGCTACGCTTCAGCGCCATAAAGTGGGACTGGAAGATCTGGCTGCTTACCATAAAAACGGCCCCCTTAGTTTTCGGGAAAGGTTCTTACTAGTCTATAGACATTTTAGTCCAAAGAAACAGCGATTGGGATGAGTGATTCTTCGTATTATTTCTACTAAGATGTTGTTGCAGAATTGATAACAGACCTAAGCTACACAAAATCTTTTACTAACCCAAAACTATATCTGTCGTCTGTGATATTTTGTTCAATACATCTATGTTTTGTGTCTATTCTTGTTAACAACATAGGTATACTTAGATTTGTCTTCATTTACCACTGAACCCATTTTGGTAATTTTTCAATACTAACGAACGCACCGGTGACATCCCATTGAGTTCTACTTATCATGTTAATATTACCGGCATGCGCTATTAGTTGCACAGACTTTAAAAAGGTTGTGCCCCCAGTATATATGCTTCTGAGTTGCGCACAATTCTTTCAAGTATGTTGTTAAAGGAGCCTCATAACAGCACGTAACCTTATCTAAAAACCTTTTTTGACATCAAAGTTTTCGGTTAAGTCGTTACCGATCTTGACGAAGATGCAAGCGTTCTCAATCGTCATTCTGCACAGACGCATTTTGGCAATGTTGCTAGACCAAGAGATGGTTGTATACAGTCTGTACAAATTTAGTCATATGCGGCCCTAAAATCAATGAAAAGATGGTGGGTATCGATTTGGAACACAGGAGTCAATTAGGTTGTGTACTATGGCTCCCATTTTTTGTGGATCTGAGCAGATCGGAGGAATAAGTTGAGTCTATCAGGTCCAACAGCTTTGTTTGTTTTGAGCTTAGATATTGGTGCCCTTGATTTTTGCTTATTTTCTGATACTTCAACACAATGAGGCTTAGGTATTATTTATGCAAATATCCTGCATGACGAATAAAAATGGTTACCGACGAAAATGTACATTTACCGTAGAAAACGTAGCCGCTGTGAGTGAAATGTGGCGGAATTTACAATGTACCACTATCATATGTAGCCTTTATAATGGCGACTAATTTATCTTGGTCTGGTTCTCCTTCACAACGCTCTCCATATACTCATTCACCAACTCAAGCTCTTGAAGTCCTTCTCAAAATCTGTGAACAACAAAAAGTCACTCAATTTTCGACTTTCTCGTAGAATTCGAAGTGCTGCTCAGCTAATGCGTGTCTCATCGATGAAAACAAATGGTAAATGGAAGGAGCCATTTCTGATGAATACGGTGGGTGGGGTAGCAGCTCCCAGCCAAGTGCTTTGGTTGTATCCTGAACCAGTTTTGCTTTGTGTTCAGGTTCATTGTCATGGAGCAAAATTACCTTGCCGTGTCTTCTGGCCCATTCTGGTCGTTTTTCGATCAATTTATGGTTTAAATTGATCATTTGTTGTCGATAGTGTTTGTGTTAACTGTTTTACCAGATTTTAGGAGCTCGTAGTATACCACTCCTTTCTGGTCCCACCAGACACACAACTTTTTTTTCTTGCCGAATCGATCTGGTATTGTAATCGAAGTTGATGGTTGTCCCATGTCTTTTTCCCCTTAGGATTCTGAAAATAAACCCATTTTTCATCGCCAGTAACAATTCGATGCAAAACTGATTTTTTGTCGTGTCTTTGAAGCAAAATTTCACAAGTGGTTTTTCGGTTTTCCATCTGTCTTTCATTCAATTCATGTGGTACCATTCTCCAGACTTTTGGATCTCTTCCATAGCTTTTAAACTCGCATTGCTAATGAATCATGGGTATATGGTTATGCCGTCAAAACCAAAGCCCAATCGTCCCTATGAAAGCACCAAGGAAAGCAAAGACTGAAAAAATCACGCCAAGTTCGATTAAATATCAAAGTGTTGATCACTGATCACATCAGGAGTTTTTACCTCAATATAGCGTATCACCTTGAAATTATGCGCCGTTTGCAAGAATCAATACGAAAAAAAACGTCCAGAATTGTGGAAAAACAATTAATGATATTTGCATCACGATAATGCACCTACTCATTCATCATTGCTTGTGAGAAATTTTTTAGCCAAAATCAACACGACATTCATGCCTCACCTGATTTGGCCCCATGCGACTTTTCCTGTTCAAAAAACTGAAGAGGCCGGTGAAAGAATGGAGATTTGCAACGATTGAGGTTTATTACTTTGGAGGGGACAATATTAATATTGATGAATAAATAAATAATTTTTTTATAAAAATGTAAAGTCACCTTATTTTTTGAACATACCTCGTATATGCGCATATTATGAGCACCGATGAAAAGGCCATTACAATTCCAGACATCAAGACCACATTAAACTAGTACAGGTACAAAAATAATTTTAGACATTTCGAAAAGATAATTTAGGAGTGTATACAAGTCTTTGCTTTGCGTACATCTGTGCAGCAAGAAAAAAGTTATGTCTCGTTAAACTCAAAAATATGAAAATTTGCGATTACAGTTTTTTACTTAAAATGCATTTTTACTTAATAAATTTTCTGAAATTTTACGAAAATTTCATCCTTTTACAGATTTTGTAGTAAAAGCCACTTTTCATCGGAAAGAAATGGCCAAAAAGAAGTGTATCTATTGAATTACTCATGAAATCTTTTACTATAGATATTTTTGTGGTCCTAAGAAGGACCTATTTGCAACTGTTTATGAATGCTTATAGCAATTGTTCGAAGTGCCTTCCTTCCATTTGAATACACTTTTGGGCGCGTTTAACCATTTCGGATGGCCGATTAACGGGCAGCAAAATTCTTCTCATCTCTTCTAAAGTGGCACTAATATTTTCTTGGAGCTCTAAAAGAACGATATTTCTCTAAAATAAACCTTTTCCTTTCACAGCACCCCAGAGGAAAAAAACCATGGGTTTTAGGTCAGGAGATCAGGGTGGACAAGGGTTGGAGGCGAATGTATGGTTGAGGAACGAAATTACCTCGCTGCTACTGTGACAAGTTGCTATATCGTGCTGAAAGAACATCGCCCTTCTCTGAACAAGAGGAACATCTTCAAGGAGCTCTGGGTCGTTTTCTAAGAAATTCCAGGTAGTAATGGGAATTAAATGTTTGTGGATCAACGTGCGGGCCTACTAAGGTGTTTCCTATCAATCCAGCCTAAAAATTAACGCTAAACCTCTTTGAAAATAAAAAACAACACATTTTGAAGAAGTTGTTTACAATAATCAAATTCTTACCTTTGAGAGGAGTCTGACCAATGGTGGAAATTATTGTGGTTTGTAACCCCTTCGTCGGTCCACAGAATGTTCTTGAGGAATTGCCTGTCTTCTGCATGTTTAAGCAGTAGCCATTGACAAAATTCCACACTTCTTTGCGCATCACCTGACAGTAAATCCTGTACCGTTGTCAAATGGAAAAGTTGTAATATATTATTCTGTAGAGTTCTGTGGATTCCGGTTCTGGGTAGTTCCAACTGCACACCTAGTTTGCGGACGCTGACTGAAGGCTGAACTTCCACAGTACGCAGAATCTCATCCTCAACTTTTGCCACCACTGTGTCTAAACGTCCTTCTCTTTTTTGTTGGTGCACCTAATCCAGTAGCAACGAGGCGCTGATACGTATCAGCGAATAGCTGATAGAACGGAGTTCTATGATTTGGGTATCGTCGTTGGTACTTCAATCTTCCCAATGAGGCGTTTCAATTGCAGAATTGATATACAAACACTATTTCCGTTTGTGGAGATCTTCCGTTTTGAAAACATTTTGTGGAGATCTACTTATCAATCTGCTGTCCACTTACCGCAATTATGGTACATTTGCAAAGCTGTGCTAATTAACAATTGAAAAAAAGAGTAACAAAGTATTAGTTAGCAGTTATAACGTTTAAAATGGTTCCATTTACATTTGCATTTCTTTTTGGCCATTTTTTTCTGACAAAAACGAACTTTTACTACAAAATCTGTTGATCGTACGTAAAAAAGTTTCTAAACATAATTTTTAGGAAATTTTGCAAGGATAAAAATTCCATAAAATTTCAGAAAATTTACTAAGTAAAAATTTAAAAAAAAAATGCATTTTAAGTAAAAAACTGGAACCGCAAGATTTTCATAACTTTGAGTTTAACAAGCCATAAATTTTTTATTGCCGCACAGATGTACCCAAATTATTTAAGACTTGTATGCACTGAATATGCACTAAATTATCTTTTCGAAATGTCAAAATTATTTTTGTACTTGTACTTCCAAATTAGAGGGCATCCACTTTGATGGGATGTAACTTTAAATGGAGTGAGAATAGACCCTCCCTTTCGTACAATTTATTGTTCGGCGGAACTTCAGGAATATGCCCTGAAAGGATTATACTGCTAAACTGGGACACACTGTTTACTCGTAATATTATATGAGCACATAAAATTCTTAAAACGTTAACGTTAAGAGCTACACGCTCTGGCAAAACACTGCGAATGGGCAGTGTTTATGATGAAATAATTCCATTGACTCTGGTAATAGTCATGAAAGACGAGGGGTTTAGCGACAGACTTCAATAAGATCCAGGTCTCACCTTAGGAAAAGCAATCACTTCACTTCGGCAGGTAAAAGAACATTATCGTTAAAAGCAAGACCTTCATTTGGCAACATCCGCGTCGGTGGATAAATTCGAACATTTTGTGAACCAGAGGCACAAATTTGACAAAAGTAAAAAGCGAGAAGATAGAAAATTATAACAAGATTAGTCACTAGCGGATAAATGCATGCGGCGTGGGTATGAACGGCAGAAATATAATAAGTGTCCGGCGAATATTAGTGCCTGCAAAAACTGAAAGAAAAAGGGGCATTACGCAAGCGTCTGTAAGCCGAAGGACAAACAGGCAGCAAGGAGAGTACTTTGTAGAAGAGGTGTCAGATTAGTAGTCTGTGGGGCTGTGAATAGGCGACAAGAAAATAACATTCAAGGTCGACATAGGCGCCAACGTCACTTGGTCAATTGAAGCCAAGTGAAACCTTTAAATTTAGAAAAAAACGACAACAGAATTGTACGGGAAAGGACAGCAAAATGAAATTTTGTCAAAAGCTACGATTTCCTTAAAGTATGGACAAAAAGATGTAGAAAAAGTGGTTTACATTACAAAGGACACAAGAAAAACTGAAAAGAAAAATTAGGGCTGATAAAAAAATGTTCTAAGGCTTCTGCAAGGGAGTGGGTGGACAAATTTAAAGATATTTTTGAGGGCTTAGTAATAACTAAAAGGTACACAATCGATTGCAATCTCAACGCCAAGTATTGTGCTCGTACATTTGAGGGAAAAGGTCCAAGACGAGCTAAATGGGATGTTTAATCGTAGGGTCATAGCTCCAGTTGAAAAGACTACACAGTAGTGTATACCAATGATAATTGTGCTAAAGAAGACGATATACGAATTTGTGTAGACCTCGGGGAACTTAACAAAAGCGTGAGAAGCCAAATATATATGATTCCGGGCTTAGACTACTCGCAGTTGGCAGGGCCAAAGGTTTTCACAAAACTTGATGCGAATAGCTGATTTTGTGCAAATTCCTTTATCAAGGGAGTCTCAGAACGTGACAACTTTTCTAACGCCATTTATCAGGCTGCGATTCATGATAACATCCACCTCAGAGTGGTGTGAAGAATTGTATAGTGCACATGGATGATATCCCTATATGGTGGAAAACGACAGAGGGGCACGACGTAAGTGTCACGGTGGTATTGGAAAAAAATTTAAATGCAGGAATTACACTTAGCAAAAAAAAAAATCTTAGTTCGGCAAAAAACAAATCACGTATCTAGGACATACTATCGCGGAAGGGGAGATAAGTCTTGTTGGGGAAAAAATAAAAGCCTTCATGAGAGTCGTGGCCCCAGAAAACCCTAGAGAAGTTCAGCGTTTCCCTGGTATTGATTATTGTGTGGGAAAATATATCCCCAATAATAAGCCGATAATAAGCCTTCTGTTTAAAAATAACACATGTATTTAAGGAGACGCTCAGGAGAAAGCATTTAGCAAACTAAAAACTTCCTCATATCGCCACCCAAATATATTCAAACTGAAACATTCGTGACCCGTAATGCATTCAGAAGAAGTCTGGAGGCCGCACTATTGCAAAAAGATAGACAACATTTGCACCCCGTCTCATGAATTTCTAGAATCTAGACAAAAGCGGAAAAAAACGATGCAAACAAATGCATGGGCCTAAAAATTCAAAAATTACTTGATTTGCAGAAATTTTACAATAGAAACCGACCACAAACCACTTCTCCAACTTCTAAAAACAAACTCTTTAGACTATCTTTCAAGGTTGATGAGATACGAGTACTCAGTTACATACGTGCCATGGGTCATACGTGGTCATGGCCGATCACTTATCCCGAACAGATATTGGCAACGATTCTTCCTCAGAGGAATTGGCGGAAGAAATAAATGCATATTACACCAAATATCGCTCCACAAAATATATGCAAAAGACCATAACATTACAGAGATAATCAAACTGCAGCTTAAAGATTCGGAGTGAAAAGAACTGAGGAAATATATTCAAGATGGATGGCCATCGAAAACAAAATGATGCACCGAGATGAAACTATATTACTCTGTCAGAGACAAGCTGTCCAATATAGACAATTTGCTGCAACGGAAAAACCGAAAGATAATCCCAGAAGATCTTAGAAGTATTTGGCTAGAAAAGTTACATCAGGGTCATTTAGGGATAACAAAAACAAGGTTGCGGGCTCAATGGACGATGTGGTGGCAAGAAAAATCGGAAAAAATTGAGGAAAAGATAAAATAGTGGCCAAACACGAACCATTGGTTTGAATTTAATAACAAGTGGTACCTCGTTATTATGGATTGTTTTTCGGAATATCTAGAGTTTGAAGAAATGAAACGAATGCCGATGATAGATATCTTCATCTTCGACATCTTTAGTCGCATCCCATGGCGACCGACACATTTTAAAATCTCATAGGTTTGCGAGAAGCTGATCATTTGAAATAATTGTTAGTAGCCCAAAACATCACCAGGCAAACGGTGCTACGGAGATGGTGATGAAAATAGCAAAAAACTTACCGGGAGAGTGATACAGGGGAAGACGAGAAATCAAGCAAGTGTAGACATAACGAATTGACATCCAAATCAGAAGGAAAGAACAATTTACGACGGGATAGTAATGACGCATTAATAACGAGATCAGGCAAACGAGTATATCGAAAAGATCATGAACTAGTATTTCTTAGTATTTCTCTATATTTAATTTTAATTAAGAATACCATATTGAATAATGTCATTTAAATTGCAGTAATTTCATGAAATCTATATACTCGCATCGCCAAACACTTAAAAATATGAAAACTAAAATATTGTAAGCAGAAAATTTGTTTATTTAGTATTAATAACCCAAGGGGGAATATTGTATTGTTGTATTGTCATCACTCATCAATTGCACATTCTGATATATGCCATTTGTTACTAGCATTGTATATTATGTGATCTGAGAGAATAAAGTGGATTCAATCGTTTTCTTTTCGTAAAATCGAAAAATACTACCGGTATATTGAAGTATAGAGTGATTCATCGTAAGGTTTGATTTATAATGTAAAATAAAATACATAAGTTTGAAAGTGAACTTAAAGTTTTTATTACTGGTTAAGAGAACAATTCATGGCATTTATTTTTTAAAAATTATATCATGTAAATGTTGGCCACGACTACGTATGAAGTGGACCATTTGCAAAGTCCAATTTTGGGCGATAACATGGTGCGAAAACGGTTACCATTGACGGTAACATTCTGATTTGCCTCATTTTTGAAGAAATGTGGACCAATAATTCCACTAGCCCATAAACCACACTATTCCGTTGTTTTAATCAGCCCAAATACGGTAATTTCGTTTATTAACGTATCCATTGAGCCAGAAATAGGCTTCATCACTGAACAAAATTTCACGACAAAACACCGGATGTTCACTGAATTTTCCAAAGCCCATTCACTGAAAATATGACGCAAATTTAAATCGCCTGACTTCAGTTCTTGTACAAGTTGAATTTTGTATGCTTCTAGGCCAAGTTGTCGAATACGCCGAGCCAAGCTGCTGAAAACAACGAAGAATCGATTAATCACGGTCTTCGCGTACACTCTCAGCTACAGCTGCTTAAGTCTCTTCACTTCATGCTGGATGTGCTCTAACCGGTCGAGTATCATCCAATAATGTAAACTAGGACTCAAATTTGCGAATGGTATTGGCAATAGTGGTTTCAGCAGGTCGATTATGCGCACCGTAAGTTCCTCGAATCGCACGAAAAACATTTCTCACAGAACGCTGATTTTCGTAATACAGCTGAACAACTTGGAGACGCTGTTGTGGTGTAAGTCTTTCCACGATGACTTGCTAAACAATACTGAACAAGAATGACAAAGCAGTTTGATAGGAGTCACGCGTGATCTGTCAAAAAAGTCTACTGAAAATAAAACCTCACGATGAATCACACTATATAATTGTGACTTGGTGACACTTCTTTGAGTTGGGTTCGCTTCCTCAATGAGATTACATCTAGTAGCCTAGGTATTGTATTAATTTTATATGCAAAGGACAGATTTTACTAAATTGTGCGAGCGGACATCACAACCCCTACACCAATCTTCAAGGGAGGCTTGGAAACCATCCTATGCTTTCATTATAAGTACTGACAATAGGATGCCGTCTATGCTAGCAGGTGATGTTCGAATACCAGTATTTGAGGTATCAGAGCCACTGTTAGCTTAGTAGATAAGCGCAGCAGAATCCAAAATGTTGGCGTCATGTGGCAAGCTGTTCCTCGTCAAAGTTGGCAGATTTACGTTATACTATAGGGTTTTCCAATAGGGACTTGACAACTTTTAATTTGTGATCGCACTCTTTCACTAATCATCAAACTGTCACTGTCAATTTATTCAGTAAACTCAACATTTTTGTCATGGTAAGGTACACTAACGAGCAACGTCTGTAAATTATAAAAATTTTCTACAGATATTCGGAGTAAGTGACTTCAACTTTAAGAGCGTTAACTCCAATTTTCGGTCGTAATTCTCGCCCTAGTAAACAGGCAATAACAAGTTTAGTCCAAAAATTTGAGTCTACATATTCGTTGTGTGATGTTACCGTGTCAGTGAGACAGTGTCGAAAATATCCCTGCCGTTCAGACGTCCGTAGCAAACGATCCAAATCAATCAATTCCATGGCGTTCTCAAGTATTGGGCATCGCTCAGACCCCATTATGGCGTATTTTGTGTAAGGATCTTACTTTACACCCATACAAGATCAAGCTCACTCAAGAATTGAAGCCGATGGACCATTTGAAGCGACGTACGTTCTCCGAATGGGTTCTGGAGAAAATGTTCCAAGATGATGAATTTCATCGCAAAATCATCTTCAGTGACGAAGCCCATTTTTGGCTCAATAGGTTCGTGAGTAACCAAAATATACGTTATTGGTCGGGTGAAAACCCACATGTGCTTCATGAATCACCACTTCATCCACAAAAAATAGCTGTTTGGTGCGGTTTGCATGCCGGCGGCGTTATTGGGCCATATTTTTTCGTCGACGATAACGATCGTCACGTTACTGTGAATGGTCAGCGTTATCGCGCCATGATCACCGATTATTTGTGGCCCAAATTAGAAGATATGGACTTGAACGACATGTGGTTTCATAAGGATGGTGCCACAAGCCACACAGCACTGTGTGTATGGTGAGCGTGTTATCTCAAAACATGGTCCAGTCGATTGGCCGCCTCGTTCGTGCGATTTAACGCCGCTTGACTATTTTCTGTCGGGCTACGTTAACTTATTGGTTTATGCCAACACGCCGACGACGTTGGAAGAGCTCAGAGCCAACATTAAACGCGAAATAGCTGCCGTTTCGGCAGAAATGTGTGGACGAGTCGTTGAAAATTGAGTCCAACGAATCGACAGCTGCAAACGTGCCCGCGGTGGCCATATGAACGAAGTCGAGTTCCATTCATAAATGTTTTGATTGTACTTCAAGCCAATAATAAAGTTTTTGAAGTATCTCAAATGGTTCGCCTTTTATTTAAAAAAAAGTTTGTCAGATCGTTTTTAGAAAACCCTATAGAAACGATAAGCGATTCTTAAATACATTGCCTTAAGATGTCGAAATTGGCTACGGAGAAGGAACAACAGCGCATTGTAATAGCCAATTCTAATTTACTTACTGCTTCAGTTTAAGGTTTTCCCAGGTCTTCTAATCTGGGCTATATTTTTAGATTGACTTACAATATGTATTAATCAGTAAACCACCGCTCGTTTCGAGAAATAGAAAACTTTAATCTTTCATTTAACACTTCGAGAATGCCAAGAAGAAATGTCACATCAATAAAAACAATGACAAATGCTTAAAAGATCTAATTGATCCAAAAGTCATTAAGAATGCTTATATAAACTCAGCAGGGTAGGTATTTTAAGAAAATAATAAAAAGAAAAGATCTTATTTAAAGTAGGTACGCAACAGGTACCCTGCTGTATCAAATTTTGTTTAAAAAATGGAAAAAAGTGTTCTAAAATATTTGAAATATTAACAGTGACATACGTTGAGTCTGCTCTAACTAAAAAATGTTTATAAGTGGTACAAGCTCTTCTAAGATCGCCGAGAAGATGCTAATGATGAACTTCGTTGCTGAGGATGTTGACTTATCGGTCAGCTTGTGCCATGCAATTTTTTCGGATGCTTTGGAGAAGTGTGTCAGCGAATTTTATTCCGAAGCTTTTTAATTTTGATCAGAGGAACGGTCGCATGTACATCGCTCAGGAGCTCTTGAACGACATCAATGATGATTCTGACTTGCTCAGAAGTATCATAGCTGGTGACAAATTATGGGTATATGGCTATGACGTCGAAAACGAAGCCCAATCGTCCCAATAAAAGCAGCCAGAAGAGCCAAGACCGAAAAAGCACGCAATGTTCGATCAAGTGTTAAAGTTTTCATCACTGTTAATTCTGATTACCGTGGCGTAGTGCATCAAGAGTTTTTTCCTCAAGATCGTACGGTCGATTTATGCTCCATTTTCAAGATGCAATACGAAAAAAACGTCCGGAATTGTGTAAAAACAATTTATGGCTTTTGCATTACGATAATGCTCATTCATCGTTGCTTGCGAGAGATTTTTTGGTTGAAAACAACACGACAATCATGCTTCAGCCACCATATTTTTCCAGATTTAGCCCCATGTGACGATAGAGGAAATAAATATGGCATGGCTGGAAGAGTTCAAGTCTATAACAAACAGTGCTTATGAGAAATGCTTCGAGGATTAAAAAAATCGTTCGCAAGAGTGTTTTACATCTGAGGGAGTTTACTTTGAAGGGGACAAATTTAATGTTGATGAATAAATGAATATTTTTTTTTATAAAAATATAAAATCACCTTACTTTGTGAACACACCTCGTACGTAGATATTAGTATCATACTATAGACTTAAGCAAATTTAACGGAAGCCGAAGTAACAGAATCATCAAAAGCATGAGCCGGAGGTGTGCAGCCGGTCCGTTTTATTTTATAAAAAATATTACAGGAGATCGAATGCTTAACTAAAGTACGAGGTATAAAGGTTAAGACGGCACGAGAATTTGCAACGATTTCCGATTTCCGATCAGTGACACTTATGTTTCTGATGTTTCAGACAGAGAAACTTCGTTGCAATTTGCTATCATTTCAGATTTATAATCCTTCCAAATTGGCTGTGCTATTTATAAGAGGGCCTTCTGCTCTCTGGCTTCAAAGGTATTCCTACCGAATTTCTGAAAATACTCCAGTGTTGCAAGTTTCGTCCAGTAGTGGTTTTTTGTGGCTCTAGAATCGATACAGATTCTGATGAGTATTTTTTTTTTCTCCCACCTTGTATGATGGATTCGAAGGTCTGAGTATTATTTTCAATCAGAGATATAGTGTAGTTCTTTCGTGAATACGATTGCGGATGCAGAATGCGGCCAAGGCTACATCCTGTCTGTACCGCTATGGGACGCTAATATCTATGGCAAAGCATATACAGACGATGTGGCTGTACTGCCTGTTGGATTATGTTTAGCGAATATCTGCTCTAAGGTGCAGACGTAATCGACGATTGGCGCTTTAGAAATGGATTTTTAGTAAATCATCTCAAAACTGAGGTTTTTCTCTTTACGAAAAGGTGGAGGAGGAAGGGTCATCAGTTTTATCACCGAAGCTAAGTATTTGGGTGCCATCCTGGGTAAAAAACTTTTTTGGACTAAATATGTCAGGTTGAAGGCCTAGAAGGCGCTGTTGGCAAGAAATGGGGCCACATGGAATCACTGAGGAGCTGCACGACTATGAAAAGACCAATGAAATCTTATGCGTCGAACTAGATTACACGGAAAAATAATACTGTTATTTTATCAAACTCTAGACTGCTCTGGACGCACTAATGAGTATCCCTCCTTGATATGCATAACTTAGGCTATAATCTCAAAGCCATTTTCCGTTCAAAAAGAAGTGGTACTCGGTACAAAAAAGAAATAAAAAACCGACTTTCCCTGTACCCAACATTGGTTTCGATTTCAATCTGAGCCAGGATTGTTCCAAAACCAATTTAAGATAAGATTATGGTGCTGGTATTTTTCTGAACGCCAACAATTTTAAATCTTATTCCTTCGTAGGGAACCTTGCAATCTTCATTCTAGTGGCATTTCTATCTGTTGCCTAGACGAGCTACGTTAAAGGATTTTTCCTCTTACGATTCCCAAGCAGATAGAAGGGTAAATTCACTGAGTTTTGTTTGCATCTCATATGACAATGGGATCACGAGAAATAAAATCACAAATAAACTATGCAAGACTCGGAGAGTTTTTTAAGGACTGAAGCTGCGCCAAGGACTTCAATTGGCAACTTCGTTTCATATGAACTTAATTTCCAATTACTGGCAGAAAAAATGAAGAGGTGAGCGGCTTTCCTGGTGGTTTCTCAGTAGGAAGGACTGCGGGATGCTTACTGATGCCGTGATGGAGCACTACATTTTCGCTTAGCATCTAAGTTTTTTGAACGTAAGAGACACAAAATCCTGCTATCCATGATGTCAGAGTGATGACGGAACCGAAAAGTACTACTTTTGTGAGTGTAAGAGCTACTTTCGTATCGGATTTCAGATACTCGGCGCTGATGTAGAGGTGCTAGTACTATAGGCATTTTATCACAACATGATCTACTCATATTTCTATAAAATACTCAGAAATTTGGACATACAAGGGATATAATGAACTGACGCTTCTCTGAGTGTTATGGTTCAAAAAATAAAAATAAATAAAATTGATGGATAGAACCAAGTCCATCTCAAAATCAAAGGATAGTTCAATTCGATGTCCGTTTGTTCGTCTGATTCAATTACCTTTTCAACCTAAGTTACCGTTTGACTTCTACCCTGAGCTGCCAGTTTGTTCACGGAGGAAACTTTAACTATTTAGAAAGTAGCAATAGCTCAAATAACAAATATACTGACGGAGCAAGAGCTACTGTGTCCTACGTTCTATTTTTCTTAAATATTTTCTGAAATGTCATAGAACATTTTGGCTATGCAAATGCAGCAGTTTGCTTTAACAATCGTATATTTTCAAAAGAAAATAACTCTCACAGAAAGGAAGCCAAGATATAGTTCTTACTCTGCGTATATAGTTCATTCCCATTGGTATTTTCGTAGTGTAAAAGGGTAAGGGAAAAGCTTGTTTTAATATATCGTATATTGAAGAAAAATAACATCCTGGCGCCGGACGTACTAACCGTAACTTTTCCAAAGATTTTTCTAAAGAAGAAAAATAAAAACGACAGTTGGATTGTGTACGAAATCTTAAAAGAACTGACTGGTCACATGATTTTTATCTTTGGAGGACCTAAAATGGATTCACAGAATAAGTAATAGAATCTTCTCTATCACAAAAAACTGGTCATATTTTTGAGCTTTTCTTTTTACAATCATTAACCATCGAAACTGAAATAAATCTCGGTTGTCCTTCAAGTCTAAATTGACAGACTGTCGGCAGCAATACTATGTAGGTTTCTTGGAAAAAAATTGCAACAATAGATGTACAATAACAACACTTTGTGTACAGACCGACTAACTTATTTAGTAACACAGTTCACTTTAAAACATGCCATTACGTTCAAATTTGTGTTGTCCATTACTATATCTGGGTAAGTATAGTACCTTATAGTTGTTTATCACATTCGGAAACACAAAGCATTAATCTCAGCAGGAATTATGAAGTTTTCAGTACAACACTAACACGATCAAAATTATTTATAAACATTACAAAGTCTCTTTTAAGAGTTTGTTAGAATATTACCTATTATATTTTTACCCACAAAGTGTATAGATAGATCCACTTAGAATCACAAGACTAATCAGGCAAATTTGCAAAGGTAAACCAATTTATTCTCTTCTGACAAACTTTCACAGGACGCACATAGAGAATTTTCGAAATTAATGTGTTCACCACAGCTTCTAGAAGCAAACTGAGCTTCCTTTTTCTAGATACAGCCTGTAAAGGGTAGGACTTAGAAATACGCATATATTATTAAACAACAGGGGTAAAATCAGCTCTGCATAATTAATGAGACAAATGAGCACAAAAGTTGTCAACAGAAGTATCTCTTAATCGTTTGCCAGGATGCGTAGTTTACTGCGTTTAACTTCAAACGCATAAACAACAATCTTTGAGATTGTTTTCGAAATATGCAGTATAAGACGCTTTAAGTGTTTTTGTTTTTCGATCCTGAACTAGAAAATTTTGGAGAAGTATAAATATAAAGGATCTCGAGATAGAGTAACCAACAGTTCCAACGAAGTAGCTAGAGGTACAGCATAGAGGAGCGAACTTATTCAGTTTACCAAAACCATAAACTATAATCTGTTTAAAAATTCACATACCAATACAATGACTAAGTCGAGGACTTTACCTACAGTTGGAGCGTTTTGTGTGACTTTATGCTGTTTAGTAATGCTGGAACTTGTCATTGGTGAGCAAAGGATTTGTGGACCTGGTTTACATAAGACATTGGATCTTGTTTGCCCAAGTGGTTTCAATAGCTACAAAGCCAAAAGGAATTCAAGTAAGAATTATTGGAAAAGTTTACCTAAGGACGTAACAAAACTCCACTTCTTTTAGTTATGCCAGAGGACGAGTTTAATGACAGTAATGATGAAGATGATAACTTTGCCTTCAATATGGATATGTTCCCATTTTTGTCTAATTTGGAAGCAAACACATTGGCTAAAATACGTCGTCGAAGGCATGGAATTGCCCATGAGTGCTGTGACAAGCCTTGTAGTATGGACGAGCTAAAATCTTATTGTAGAACTCCGCCATATAAATAGGAACAAAAAAGAACCTTACATCATTGATACTTCGAAATGAAACATAACGAATATTCTAAGCATGTGTGTGTTACTATTTGATATTTTATTTTTTTTTTAAATACATCACGTTCGTGTTTGAAACTAAACACTTTTTTTTTAATTAGTCAAGAATAAGAGATTCATTCTGCTCCAGTTAAAAAAAAAAATTATTGGCTGCAAAAACACCTTCCACTCAGTGAATAGCTGTTTTTAAAAGAAGGTTACATGTTTTTGGGCGATTTAGTTAAAATCTTAAGTAGACGTCTGTTCTTTGATTTATATGATTAAATGGGGAGACATCGTTATGGGGCACAGGAAAGAAGCCATATATCTACACTTACGATTTCGCACTTCAATTGCTATGCAAGCAGAATGATTAGTGTGATATTCTCGTAGGACGAAAGGAAAGAAAATCTTGTTCTATGCTGGCTAATTAACAAGTGATTTATACTGGCTTTATTCTGCATACTGTTCAGGAGATACTGTTTTTAGCAATGTGCGGTATATAATGATAAATAAGACGACAATCATTAAAGTGATGCCAGTAGGCAGTATTTAACATGTCCATCCTTAAGATAAAGTTACAAATTTAGATAACTAAATGTTTATACAATAAATTAATGAAATCCAATGAATTCAAAACATATTTTAAGCATTTAAATTTAATAGAAAATATTGAAATAAGTTTCCATGAAATAGAAATTTATAATTCATGACATAAAGACACATTTTCATGGAATAGCAATTCATAATTCAAAACTTAACTTATGTTATCTGTAGGTATATAAATGTTTTATAATTATGGTCTTTATGTTACTTATTATAGGTTATAACTCTTCCACACTCACGTGGTCTCAATATTCTTGTAGTGACGGCTTCGGGCGATGATTCCTCTTGAACATTGGTTTCAACTTCTTGATTTTGGTTCCTACTTTTGTTTCTTATCTGATCCAAATGGCGATTAATTTCTCGATTATTATGAGTTAGAATGCAACAATACGATCGGGGACCTAATTGTTTTTTTTTTTATAGTAGCTTGTGCCCAACTTGTTGCCAACGGATTGCCCTGTCGAAAACACGGTATAGCGTTTTCCTTTAAAGTTCATTACACTTTTATTTTGATTTTCAACTATCATTTCTCTAGTTGTAGGAGGCTTTAAGCAATTTAAGCGTGTTTTCAAAAGTCGTCCGAAAAAAAAGCTTAGCAAGTGATTTACCAGTGGTACAGTGTTTGGTATTGCGATAGTCAATCAGAAATCTATTGATAACAGCATCTAAACAAGAGTTTGTGTTTTCTTTAAGACTTGCTAAAATAGATTTTTTTAGTGTTTTAACAAAGTTTTCTGCCTGACCGTTCGTTGCCGGATGTCCAGGGCCGTAAGAATATGCTTTATGTGGTTGTTTTTTTTTTTTTAAATTTTGCAAATTCTTCAGACGTAAATTGTCGTCCATTGTCGATTACGAGCACGTCTATTAACCCATATTGACAGAAGAGTTCCCTCATTTTATTGATAGTAAACGAGGCAGTAATTTCTTTTGTCTTAAAGACTTCAATCCATTTAGAGTACGAGTCGATTACAACTAGCAGGTAAAAAATTTTAATAGGTCCAGCAAAGTCTATATGAATTCGACTTTATATTGAATGGGCAGGATTGCAAGGAATCAAAGCAGACTCCTCAGGACTTTGTTGTAATTCTTGACAAGGAATAGAATCATTAATCAAGCCTTCTATCTCGCTATCCATTCTCGGCCACCAAACGTAGAAATGACCTAACATTTTTGTTTTAACAATTCTTAAATGTGAAGCGTGGAGTTGCTTGAGAATAACATTTCGTAATTTCCTCGGTACAATGGATCTATAGCCCCAAAGGATGCAATCGTATTCAACAGAAAGGTCATGAGTTTTGTTGCGAAATGGGATGAACTCATCACCTTTCAACATGTGAACCATTCCGTTTTGAATGGCCTCACTTAACTTTGATAAAACTGGATCACGTCTTGTCTCGCGAGCTATGTCCCTGAAACTCAAGAGAAGGTTGTTGCTTTCCATATGATCTTTTGTAAAGGATGACTGTGGCATCCTTGAGAGACCATCAGCATTATTTAGAGAACCTCTAACATGCTCAACAGAATAATTGAAACCTGATAATATCAGCGACCATCCTTGCATTCGCGCTGATGCCATTATAGGTAAACCTTTATGCTCACCAAATATGCCAAGCAAAGGTCTATGGTCTGTTCGCAAAATGAACCTGTTGCCGAATAGATATTCTTTTTCCAGCGTACTGTAATTAGTTTCACTCTTGGATAAAGCTCTCGAAACAAAAGACTATCCTGCATCCTATGCGATAGAATTCCAGCTACAGCACTGTTGCTAGCATCTGTAGTTAAAACTATAAGTAATCTTGGATTGAACTGCACCAACACCTGAACTGATGTTATTTCAGATTTTATTAATTCATATGCCTTTGTGCATTTAGGTGACCAACAAAACTCAGCATTTCTGTGTTAAAGTTCGTATAAGGAGAGCATTTTTAGAGCAAAGTTGTTTACAGTAATTTACCATGCCTATAAAAGCTCTAAAATTCTCCAAAGATTTGTTGATTGTGATTTAAAAATCGGAACAAGCGGCGTACCCCATTTGAAGTTATCAACCTGTTCAAGTACTCCATTCTGAATTAACTTCCGCAATTTAAAAAACTTAAAAAACAAGAATTTCGAATCCTCACTAACTTTCAACGAAATTTTCTCGCCTTTGTAAGCACCTAGCTGTTCTTGAAATACCTCCGAAAACTCGCATTTTCATTTATTAACAATAACCGAAAAATGTTCATTAAAAGAAACCGAATTTACTTGCACTAAATCAAAATTAAACCGCCTCAAAAAAGTACGACCAAGCAATGGTGGACTTTTTGTATTCGAGACTACAACAACTATTTTCTTTGAAGTACCACGATAAGATATTGTTGCATCGTACTCACCCAAGAGTTGGATTCTTTCACCACTGTAATTGACATAAGAAACTTTACATGGTATAAGAGACCTTAAATAGGAAGTTGTTCGTAAAACGAAATTGGAACCAACATACACGGAGCACCGGTATCACAAGCAATGTTCATCTGAATACCATCTAAATTAACCTCCAAACAATAAATGCCACTAGAAGGATTTGAGCCCACACTGTAAATATTGGGTCTATAGCTTAATTATGCGGTTTGCTAAGAGATGACGTTACTTTTATTATTCCATCGGAACATGCATTGAGAAGCTACTATCATTGTACGTCATTTCAGTATGTGTCATTCATTTGAAGCGTAAACACAATAACTTTTTTTACTCAAATATGTCGAACTTTGTGCCTGAAAAGGTGTTTTTGCAGGGAGTTCTTCTTCATTACTTTAATATGAAGAAAACTGCTGCCGAAAGTCGTCGTATTTTGGTGGAAGTTTATGGTGAACATGCGCTAGCTGAGCGAACGTGCCAAAAGTGGTTTGCACGATTTAAAAGTGGTGATTTTGGCTTGGAAGACTATACACGTCCTGAGCAGCCAAAAAAGTTTGAAGATGAAGAACTGGAAGCATTACTCTATGAAGATTGTTGCCAAACACAAGAAGAGCTCGCAGAATCTTTGGGTGTCACTCAAGTAGCCATTTTAAAACGTGTAAAGGCAGCTGGATCATTTTTGCATCGGATTGTTACTGGTGATCAAAAATTGATCCATTACGACAACCCCAAGCCCAAAATCTCATATGTAAAGCCCGGCCAACCAGCCAAATCAACGGCAAAGCCGAATATCCATGGCGGGAAGGTAATGCTCTGTATTTGGTGGGATCAGATGGGTGTGCTATATTATGAGCTACTTAAACCGGGTGAAACCATCAATGGACAACTCTATCGAACGAAATTAATCCGTTTGAAGAGAGCAGTAGCCGAAAAACGCCCGGAATATGCGACCAGAGACGAGGCAATAATTTTCCATCATGACAACGCTCGGCCCCACGTTGCTATTCCGGTAAAGAACTATTTGGAAAACAGTGGATGGGAAGTCTTACCCCACCCGCCTTTTAGCCCAGATCTTGCCCCTTCTGACTACTATTTGTTCCGGTCGATGAAGAACGCCCTCACTGAAATACGGTTCACATCAGAGAAGAATATCAAAAATTGGCTTGATTCATTCTTGGCTGCCAAGCCGGCGCAGTTCTTTTTTGATGGGATCCAAAAATTGCCAGAAAGATGGGAAAAAGTCATAGCTTCAGATGGGCAATACTTTGAATAATATTGTTGTACATGTTTTTCTTAAATAAACGTTCAAATTTTGAAAAAAAAACCGCACGAAAATAATTATATACTCAATAGAAAAATCGAATAAATCATTATTAATTTCAGTACATGAATTGCTATCACAATCTGATACATAATTTACAGTTTTTTGTGTTTTAGATGTGCACATTTTTGCTAAATGCCCTATTTTTCCACAGGAATGACATCTACTATCTTTATATAGGGTTTTCTAAAAACGATTTGACAACTTTTTTTTTAAATAAAAGGCAAACTATTTGAGATATTTAAAAAACTTTATTACTGGCTTGAAGTACAATTAAAACTTTTATGGATGGAAGTCGACTTCGTTCATATGGCCACCGCAGGGATGCTTGCAGCGGTCGATTCGTTGGACCCAATTTTCAACGACTCGGCCACACATTTCAGCCGAAACGGCCGCTATTTCGCGTTTAATGTTGGCTCTGAGCTCTTTTAACGTCGTCGGCGTGTTGGCATAAACCAATGACTTATCGTAGCCCCACAGAAAATAGTCAAGCAGCGTTAAATCGCACGAACGAGGCGACCAATCGACTGGCCCATGTCTTGAGATAACACGCTCACCATACTTACTCTTCAATAAATCGATTGTAGCGTATTCTGTGTGGCCTTTGGCACCATCCTGTTGAAACCACATGTCGTCCAAGTCCATATCTCCCAATTCGGGCAAAAAATAATCGGTGATCATGGCGCGATAACGCTGACCATTCACAGTAACGTGACCATCGTTATCGTCGACGAAAAAAGGTGGCCCAAAAACGCCGCCGGCATGCAAACCGCACCAAACAGTTATTTTTTGTGGATGAAGTGGTGATTCATGAAGCACATGTGGGTTTTCACCCATTGAGCCAAAAATGATGAATCAGTGATGAATCACTGAAGATGATTTTGCGATGAAATTCATCATCTTGGCGCATCTTCTTCAGAACCCAATCGGAGAACGTACGTCGCTTCAAATGGCCCATCGGACTGAGCCAGCTTGATCTTGTATGGGTGTAAACCAAGATCCTTACGCAAAATACGCCATAATATGGTCTGAGCGTTGTCTTACTGACACGGCAACATCACACAACGAATATGTAGACTCTTGCACTAAACTTATTATTACCTGTCTACTAGGGCGAGAATTACGATCGAATTGGAGTTAACGCTCTTAAAGTTGCAGTCACCGACTCCGAATACCTGTGGAAAATTTTTATAATTTGCAGATGTTGCTCTTTAGTGTACTTTACCATGACAAAAATGTTGAGTTTACTGAATAAATTGACAGTGACGGTTTGATGATTAGTGAAAGAGTGCGTTCACAAATTAAATTCAAAGTTGTCAAGTCCCTATTGGAAAATCCTATACTTGCAAAACTGTGATCCATGTGTACGCCAACCACAATGATTGCAAGGTTTCTGCTTTGTCTGTCTCCTTCTGCCACCACCGCCGTTGACTGCTCCAAATGCACTACTTCCACTGCCTGTATTACTGCTTCCCCCGCTTTTATTTAATTAAATGTTTCTTCCTTGATTCTTCGACCACGTGCGTTTGTTCATAAAGTTGACGGATTCTTCGGTGACGATTTTTTTTTTATCTGTGTTTTGATGATCATAGCTTTTGTTAATGCATCAGAAACTGTTAATTTTTCGTCTTCTTCACATAGTCTTTCAAATATAGCTCTGGGTAAATGCATGATGAACTGGCTTAATACGAAGGCGTCCAAATTTTCGTTGAATTTGCAATTCAATGCCAAACTCTTGACTCTAACAAACCACTCTGTAACCGTTTCCGTTTCGCGTTTAATTGATGAAAAAAAGTTTTTTCGTTCACAGAAAATGATTGTAGGTGGTGGGTAATTTGTATTTAAAGTTACGCTCAATTCCTTGTATGTTTTAGAAATAGGTGAATCTGGACTGCATAGACTGTGTAATATACTGTAGGGAGCTGCGCCTACCGCTTTTAATAAAACTGCGTTCTTTTTCTTGTCTTTGGTGCAGTTAATTTCACAAAAAAGAATGTCCAGTTTCCTTTTCCAAATGGAAAACGTTTCATTTTCTGGAGAGAATTCTGGTATACTTGCTGCCTGGAACAACGTGATTGCTGCAGCGGGAGTTGATTCGATTTGCATTTTTCACTGAATTATTTCGAATTTAGCAATTTGTAAAACAATTTGATTATTTTATTTGTTACACGATTTGTTCGAAAAACCTTGTTCTATGCTGGTTAATTAACAAGTGATTTATTCTGGCTTTATTCTGCATACTGTTCAGGAGATACCTGAACAACAGTCATAAAAGTGTTGCCAATAGGCAGTATCTAACAACTAGTTTGTCCATATGCATAGTGACGCTCTTCACTTTGCTACCCTTCCATTGCAAGGAGACCAAAAATCAATTTATCGAAGGTTCTAGGAGAAAACTCTTAACACACAGTTTTTGATTTAATTATACATCAACACTTCATTAATTTAATGCAAGGTTAGCTACTTTTAATTTCGCCGAAGGTGGGGGCCATTTATACTTCATTACTTCTCGTGATGGATTCATACAACTACTGGGGTAAAATATCGAGGGTTGTTTGATGAATATATTTCAATGTAATCCCCTTTAAACTCGATACACTTTTTCTAGCGGTACTGCAACTTTTTTAAACTCTCCCTATATTACGACTTTTGTTGGCCTGCAAAATACTGTTCTGCGGCAGTGAACTTGGGCCTCAACTAACAAGCCTCTCGGTTAGCCCGGTCTTTAGCTAACTGCTTCTAGCCTAGCACTCCAAGTCAGTTGAGGTCAACTTCTACTTGTGCACGCCACCTTACGTGAGGTCTTTCTCTACTGTGTTGTCGGACGGACGGGGGTTAGATTCAAAGACTTTTCAGGCCGGAGCATTAGTGGCCGGAGCATTAGGGTTAATTCGCTCTACATGTTCTAACCATCTCGGCCGACTGAGATAGCTCGTCAACGCAAACGGGACTGATTATTTTTCAAATGATTTCACTCGAAACGACTGAGGATATCTTAATTCACTTTCGATAGCTTTATCCAAATGGAATGACCAATGTTTTATATAGAGTCTCCTAAGTTCTCCGGGATAACGCCTTACTACTCAATTACATTTTTAGCCCAAAAGAAACAGCGATTGGCAAGAGAGATTCTTCCTGGCAGAATAAACAGCTGATTCGAGATAGGCAAAGTTATTTACTACCCTCAAAATTAAAGCTGTCGACTATGACGTTCTGTTAATACCTTATTTTGCCCTCATATTCCGCTAAACCCGTTTCAACAGCTTGCATTTCAATGATAGCGGACGCATCGGCGACAGACTGCTGAGCTCTATCAATTTTGTCAATATCATGGGCGCGCACAAGTAGTTACACAAATTTAATAAAAGTTGTGCCTCCAGGGATCGCTTGTGAGTTCCCCACAGTTCTTTGAAGAGACTTTAAAACAGTCACATAACAGCGCGTCACCTTGTCTAAAATATTGTTTGACATCAAATACCTCAGTTAATTCGTTACCGACCTTGAGTGAGAGGCAACTGTTCTCAATCGTCATTCTGCACAGACGAACGAATGTCACAGGGATGCTAAAACTGGACATGGCTTTATATATCCAGATCATCTCTATAAATACTGTTCCGGACTTATGGTAAAATCGATGAAAAGATGAAAGAAAAAGTTCCAGACATTTACACATAATGGCAACTACGACCTTGTATGCAATGGTAAGAAGACATGTTGAAGGGTCTCTTTTTGGGAGGATCACTCAAATGTTGCTGAAGCTTCTGTAATCAAGCATATTATACTCATCTAACCGGGTTTGAGAAATGAGTTAGTTTATGGTGCCTAGAAAGTCATTTTCAGTAGTTTTGTAGTTTTGTAGTAGTTGGTACGTTATTCCTTGAGTACAGGATCTCAAAAGCTCCAATACCGGGCTGCTCGTGCTCTCTTATCTTCTTCTGAAGAAGCCAGTTTTTCTCCCATCTCTTTTGCTCATAAAGCTTACGAACGGATCTCGTCCTTTGTTGCAGCACCGGTTTTATCTTTTCTATAGCTAAGTGCTTACCAGGGACTTCTGAATGGTGATCGGGTGAAACCTAACACATCTGTTCCGGAATCTCTGATGGCCCGTTGTCAGCGTTTTAACTGGCCTTTGGTACTTAATACCGGCGGCAAAGGAGTTTGAAGAGATTTCAGTATATCGTTCGGCATAGAAAGTGGTTTTCTGTTCCGATTGCAGCTTTTCTACGTTATATCTTTTGACAATTTGGTGAGCCCAGTCAAAATTAGATGCCCGGAGAGTACGTCCAGAATACTAGAGGCATGTCTTGCGTCTATCGAAAAATTATCAATTTAATTTAGCGTTTCATAATCCGAAGAATGCCATGTCGTCTTATGTATATTAAGATGAGAAAATCGTGCGTTGGTTGTAGTAATATTTTGTTCCTCTGCAAAGTCAAAAATTCTAAGTCCGTTGGTGGACATGGTATCGCTTAGAATATGTTCACCAACTATCCTAACAAAGATATAAGTCTCCCCTAGTACATTGCTCATAAATCTTTTCGATGACCTTTGGGTCGTCTTGTCTTCCGTTGGGACATGGTCGCATATTAGGCTTATGTTAGCGAATTTAGCCTTTCCGCTCACTTGTCGGAAGCTCAAGACTTCTTGACTTAGTCTGCCGCATATGACAAATTCACATCCGAATAAGAGCTGTTTTTGTTCTCTATGACAACTACTATTGTAGATGTCACAGAGTTTTCAGCCTCATCGCACTTTTTGGATGGCGGTGATATCTACGTGATAGTTATCAAGGATTTCTGTTTATTACTTGGCTGCACTTTACCTATTACCGCACCGAATATTCCACGTGCAAATCAGAAGGTCGTTGTCCTTTGAACGTTTTCAAGGGTCGCCAACAGTGAAACCGACCTCATCCGAGGCCATTTGCTAGTTCGTCACGTCTTTTTAGTATCGTCTGTATAGGGTTGTAAGCCTATGACAGCGTCCAATCGCGGTGCAGGTCTTTTTTCCAATCCAACGTGTTCTATTATAGAATTTTAGTTTATATTTCTGTAAGCGTCCTTTTAGGTTTTGTAGCTTTGTTTGCTTCTTTTGCCATATTATTTGAATTCTGTACGATTATTTCTCTGGGGATTCTTCTTCTACAAAGTATATAGCTCAAACCGCGAATTTTTTAAATTTAAGTGAATAGTAACTTTGATTTACTTGTATGTATGTAGATGTTTACTGCATTTTAGATATGGTAGTTGGTGTGAATATGATCTGTAAGTCGGACAGCACCATATTTCCTTTGCTGTGGTGCGTATTGGTTGTAGTAACATACCTCTCTCAACAATTGTATTTATGAAGTTAATACACGTATTGCCTGACAGAGCTAGAAGTAATCCAATTAAGTTATTTGTCATCACATTCAGAGACTGTCCTTTTAACGAAGGAAAGGACTTTGGTCCGTCGTTGTTCGTTTTTCACACCAAGTATTAAGGTATTATCCTTCTTTTCTTTGTCGTAATGAAACGTTTAAGGGTTTTAGATCCTAGATCCGCAGTTAAAACCTGAAATTAATCTACAAAGACATCCATAGTAGACGTTGAATTGTTTGACAGAATGGAGGTGCCGCTACGATATATTTGTATTTCAGGTTCTGTAGGGATATCTTCGAAAAATCAAAAGAAAATAAATGTTTTGGCCTGTAAAGATTGTATTCATCAACTATTGGAGCTTTCTGAAGCAGAGAATGCGAGTTTCTGATCTTGTTGAAGAGGAAAACAAAACAGTTTATAGTGCCCTAAGTAGAAACTCAGAGCAAGTCCTACATTAACCCGTTCAAACTAAAAAGCAAATTCAAGGTAAACGACCCTTAACTCTTAACGATGCTTTTACCAAATACTTTGAACTGACGTTTCTAGACAGAAAAACTCCTGCTCTGGTGGATACCAAAATGTTAGTGATATTCTGAAAAGCTGAAAACAAGACACTCAAGATTTATTTGAGAGAACTCTGGAGTCTTTATATATCGGAGCAAGAAGGGCATAAGAAACTTATTCGGGTTTAGAGAGTGGCTCTTGTAAAAACTTTTCGAATAGCCAGTGAAGCTAGTGAGACAAGCCCTCAAAAGCGACAAAATTACTCAAAAATCTGAGGTAATCCAAGAAGTATCCGACCTAACGTATAGATGGCAATTGTTGCTTCAAAAGAATACCTTTTTTAGAAAGTACCAACCTTATAAAGCTTAAATTTGAAGTTTGACGAGGCTACGTTGTATAGTATTTGTTCGGCATCTATCAGTCCTTTTAAAGGCTTCAATCCAATCAACATCAAGACATAACTAGATTCTACTCCTTAGTTTACAACAAAAAAATATTGGGTGAGAAAATTTAAGCGAAACCGTACGACTTGCTAAGGCGAACATTCAGTAGTCGACCAAATGAGGAAAAAATCCACAAAATAGTATTGAATGACCGTCGATTGAAAATGTGTGAACTAGCCAATGTGGTAGGCATTTCAAAAAGCGCTGTACTTCACATATTGACTGATATGAAAAAGCTATGCGCAAGATGGATGTCGCTATTACTCACAAAGGAATAAAAACAGCGTCATGAGGATGTTTCAATCGAGTGTTTGTTTCACAGTTTTTTTGTTTTTGTGTCATATGATTCATAACCATGGATAAAACATTGGCCATCGCTTCATACCCGAGACTAAGAAACAGTCAAAGGGGAGAATCGGCTACAAAGAAAGCGAAGACTGTTCCATCTGCAAGCAAGGCTATGGTGTCAGTTTTTTGGAATGCGAGTGGGATAATTTTTATTGTTTATCTTCAGAAAGGAAATACATCTAACGACGTGTATTATGCGAATTTATTGCAGCATTTGAAAGATAAAATCAAGACAAAATGGCCCATTTGCTAAAGAAAAAAGTTTTGTTTTATCAAGACAATGCACCAGTTTACACATCCGTTTTTTGCGATGGCCAATATCAATGAGTTAAAGTTTGAATTGCTTGTTCATGCATCTTATTCGCCGTATTTAGTCCCCCCTCGGATTATTTTCTATTTCCGACCTTGAAAAATTGGCTCAGTGGTAAAAGAGTTGCCAACAGTGAAGTGGAAGAGTCTTCGGTTGATGGCTATTTTAAGAAGATCGACAATTCTCACTATAAACTGGGTATCGGAACTATTAAACATCGCCAGATAAAGTGTATTGAACTAAAAGGAGAGATAAATAAAATATATTTTTCCGAAATTTTTTTGCGTTTTCTTTGTTTAACACAAGACCTGAGTCGAAAGTAGAGACTCCCTGTATCTAGATCTAATCAAAATCGGATCACAATTCGACCAAATTCCTACTAACGTGGAGGATCCTACGAAACTGCCCTTCAAAATTCGGTTTGTAGAATATAAGGCACTTTCGACAAACCACTGTTTGTATTGGATGAGAGTGATGCTAGTGAATAAGACGAATGTCGTGTA
The DNA here is from genome assembly GCA_907269105.1 of Volucella inanis. NCBI lineage: Eukaryota > Metazoa > Arthropoda > Insecta > Diptera > Syrphidae > Volucella > Volucella inanis. Next base: position 94,040,937 of record OU026154.1, read on the forward strand.
TAATGACACCGCTCAATATGAGATGGTACAGACAAACAGGGGTTGAACATAAAGCACCACCTATCTCAACAGCTATGGTGCCGCTCGAAATGGTTTTAATGTACAGACATATGCGGATGATATAGCTGTATTGATCGTCCCAAGACACTATCAGCTTTTGGCAAGATCTTGGGTCTCTCACCGAGGATGTTGCTTTGAATCAACATAAATAGTTATTGTAAGATCAATTACAATCTACGTGTCTATTGTCTGTTAGAACAGTCTTTCAAATGAATACGTCAGTACAACTCTTATAAGACTTCAAAACACGGTTGTACTGTGGCTTTCCTAGCACATCTTGGTCTGTTTTAGATGCACTGGTGAATCTTCCTCCGCTTGGCGTTTATATTATACGGTGCACTGTCATATCATCTGTTTAAAAAGGTAAAACAGTACAAAACCTACTGGTTGAGCAAGCGTGCCGATTGTCTTTTGACTCTGATCTTGTAGCTGAAAAAAAAAACTTATCGATTTTACCAGGAAAGGAATGAGGCTGATTCCTCATAGATGGTTCCTATATCAATATGAATATTGGTGTCTTTAGGAGGACGACCATATCCATTTCATAATGTTAGCGCCATAAATGATATCTTCAATGAGTCTCTTGAAAAGGTTAAGAGAAAGATTTTTGATGACCTGAACCTGCGCTAGGACTCACTGCTTCCCCGGTAAGAATTTCCATTGATAGTTGGTTTTCATGAGAGTATAATACCAGATGGCATGACTCACCTGGATGCCAAAAGGACCAAAGACTAAAAGACTTCCGACGTGTTTAATAGGTCAGCGACATTTGTGCTGCCTATTAATAGAAAACCCTATAGAGAGTGTGCTAACCACTCTCCTCAATTGGAAGATCTGCACTTGTAATCCAACACCATTTATGAGAAAGAGAAGAAGTGCGAAAAAATCGGATGTAGCAAACCGGGGTAGTAGATAGAAAGCGAACGAAATTGCCAAGAAAAGACGATCTAATAGATTATGAAAACTGGTCAAGAATATGCGTTCTACCAGCTAAGAACAAAATATGTGGTAACAAATTTGTGTCAAAGTGTATTACACCGGAGCTAAACTCTCGATGTCGGACAAGCTGGATTTTGAAAGCTAAATAGGTAGGATGAGTGTTCCTGACAAATTCTTTTATTTAAACTACGTATGCAGATTATACTATAGCGCTCTGACACTTACAACGATGATGCTTTAAAGCTCAAATGCAGCCCACTTTATCACCGCCTCTATTGCGTAGGCCGATGTCGTTATCACTCTTACTTATGTCCAGAACACTTACATATGTTCTTAGACTTCCTATTGAGGGAAAGCAGGAAAGTCACGAAACATTGTTGGGTCTACCGGCAATCTGAAAAGTCATTTAAATTTATTCTTGCTTGGAATCCAACTGTCAATTAATCGGGGACGCAGAAGGACCTAACGTCGGTCGGTTCGGTTTCCTAGGAATTTCACTTCACTTGAAAGCTTTATTGTTTCAACAAATTTTTTGTCATTGGTAAAGGCAATTATGGTTTTAATTTTTGGGTTCACTTTTCGGCCAACCTTCCTGCGCCAGTTATCAATGGGGTTGTGTGCCCTCTGGAGGAGTTCTGAGATAGTTTCTCAAATTCGTCGAATTTGACTTAGAATTAGTTTCCCCTCTGGGAAAAATTATCTGGAGCAATGGATGTAGTGGTAGTGTAATGGAATTTGGGAAATATATTTCAGCTAAGAGCTGTAAACCCTACAGCTGCTATATTGCTTTCCACATAGATACCATTTGGATTTCTCATAACTTCTATTCGATTTATGTGCTGTTTGGATAGATTTCTGTGCATACGAGCGCTGCTTCGAATGTTAGAGCGATCTTGGCAGAATTTTTTCCATGATTCTCTTTTGGCCCTTATAAGTTCACGGTTATACTTTGTGAGTGTTTCAAAGTACCCATCACATTTATGGTGTGCGTTCTTAATTTGGCGAATTTACTATTCTACCATGGAATAGAGCGGTTGCCTGAATTTTCTTTCTCTGGGTCGGCCTAACTATAGGAGACCGTCAATGTCTCTTATTCTTTTGTAGCAAATGGTCGTAGATTCCATGAGTTCTATGCTATATGTGCCCAAATCTATGGATCTTAGATGTTTATAAAATTCGGGAGTGGAGCCTAATAGGATATCGAAACAGATTTGTCGATGATCAAACGTCAATATTTCAGATGAAACCTTATAAATGTGGTGCAAAAGATGAGGTCAAGGACTTCTTTCATATTTCTGTTTCTTGGGGCCAGGCTCTTTCAGTAGTTTACTATTTCAAGATTATTACCTCAACTTTTTTGTTAGTATTTGAGCCGCTCCAGTTTGTATGGTGAGCATTAGCATCGCATCCTCGTAGAGTCTTCTTCTGCCACAGTAGTCCTATAGTTTTTTCAATGACAGAAAGTCCAGGTAAGAGGAGCCACCCGCGTTTTGAGTATATTACCGCTTTTAGTAGGTAGCTCAACTAATACCGCTGACATGTCTTTATGTGTATGCTCTGGGATTTCAATAGTTGTTAAGTTCTGATTTAACATAATACAAACTCTACGTTTTCAATCATTTACAGAATTGTTGCGTAACTCGCCTGAGAAGTGCCTTATCTGGTCCTTGTAAGTTTATGGCTTCTGCATAAAGACTTATCTAGGTGATCCTTATTAAATATGTGACTTAATACCGCTGGATGCATTTTAATCTTGTAATAAAACCTATTGTAGGGATATGTTTTCAGTACTGCCAGAATTTTTAACTTCTACAGTGGACTGGCTGGCTTCTAAGGCCTTAGACTTTGAAGACAAGTCTACTGAAGTCTTTGACCTTTGAGTTTATTAAACCATCTTCGCTGATCTGCTAGTTTCATATGTAATGGGCTTAGCTATCTGGAGGTTTTCTTGTGCGTTGTTAGTTCCAAGTGTACTCTCTTTTCTCGCGTCGAGTAGTCTTTTCTGAGAGATAAACTTTGGATAAACTAGCGCTCTATTCTCAGTTTTGGAATCATATTCCTTGTTCTGGACTGGTTTCGATTATTCTTTTATTCTAACCAGAATTCGCGTGAAGTTGAGGAAAAGTTTGGATTCGTAGTTTAGGCTGTAATCTTTGGAAACATCGTGTTATACGCAGGTTTGTATTTCTCCATGATTTCATTCTACCTATCCCAGGTGTGAGCCAGTTTTTGGTTACTGCGTCAGGATGAACAACCAACCAGCTGTGTATAGCAGAAGTGGCTACAAATCTTAGGATTCTTCTAAGTTCTTCCTCACTAATTTGATCTATTGATCCATGACGATCTGTTTGGTGTACATGGAAATGACCTTACATTAGGTCATATCCTGTAGGATAGCCCTGATGTGCCAAGTCACTGTCCTGCCGAACCTTTCAGATAAGCTTCCTCTTAAAATGCTTCCACTTGAGCTTTCGACCGTTTCTGAGTGAGATTTCTGAGCAAATTTTTGGTATTCAGCTTCTCCTTCAGGCTTACCTGTGCATGTATAGGGTTTAATTTTCAATAGGCTTTTTCTTGACAGATCACGCATGACTCATATCAAACTGCTTTGTCATTTTTGTTCAGTATCGTTTGGCAAGTCATCATGGAAAGACTCATATCACAACAGCGTCTCCAAATAGTGAGAAATGTTTTTCGTGCGATTCGACCTACTGAAACCACTATTGCCAATTCGCAAATTTAAGTTCCAGTTTATATTAGCGGACGATACCCGACCGGTTAGACCACATCCAGCACGTATTGAAGAGACTATAGCAACAGTAGCAGAGTTTGTACGCGAAGACAGTGACGAATCGAATCGTCTTCGTTCTCAGCAGCTTGGTAGGACGTATTCGACAACTTGGCGTATTTAACGTGAGGATCTTGGATTTGGTACGCTTTAACAAAATTCAGCTTGTGCAAGAATTGAAGCCGGGCGACTTGAATTTGCGTCATATTTTCAGTGAATGTGCTCTGGAAAAACTCAATGAAAATCCGGTGTTTTGTCGTGATATTGGTTCAGTGATGAAGCCCATTTCTGGCTCAAACAAAATTGAAGCATTTGGGCTGATGAGCAACCCGAAGAGAAGCTACCATTACATCCATTAAAAAGAATGGTATATTGTGTTTTATCGGCTGGTGGAGTCATTGGTCCATATTTCTTCAAAAATGAGGCAATTTTAACCATTATCGCGCCATGTTAACGGACTATGTGCTTTTTGAAATTCAAGTACATGGTCTCGGTGAGCTTTGGTTTCAACAAGACGGCGCTATGAGTCATACAGCGCATGAAACAATGAACTTGTTAAGAAATCATTTTGGTGAGCACTTAATTTCCCGTTTTGCTACGGTAAATTGTCCGCCCAGATCGTGCGATATCACACCTTTGGACTATTTTCTCTGGGGTATGTTAGGTCTCAAGTCTTCAGGAATAAGCCAGCTACAATTGACGCTTTGGAAGACAACATTACTCGTGTTATCTGCGAGATACCAGTCTCTATGCTCGAATGAGTCTCCCAAAATTGGACCTTCCGAATGGACCACCTCAAATTCAGTCGTGGCCAACATTTGCATAACGTCATTTTCAAAAAGTAATTGCCATGAATTGTTGTTCTTTTAACCGATAGTAAAATTTTAAGTTCACTTTCAAATTTATGTGTTTTCTTTTACTTTAGAGGTCAAACCTTACGACCTCACCCTATATCTTTAAGCAACTCTGTGTGTATAGTAGTGTAGATTTTTTTTCATTTCTACCATAGGACAGCTACAAAGGGTATTTTGGGCATCTTTCCTGTTCAGGATTTTAGATGGGCGATGCCTAGCATTAATTTGAGATGGGTTGAGGATCGTCTCTCCTATGCCAATCTCAGAAATTGCTGACCCTGTTAACATTTTTGATATTGCCCTAGTTTTGTCCTTGTGCTTAGTTTTATTCATGTGTTGTTCAACGAGTAAGACGAGCCTGAAAAGTCCGCACTTACTGAGCTCCGATACAGGTTAAATACGCCGTGCTTGACACGTATTCCAAATCACCTTAACTTATTAAATTACATTCTTTTTCCGCGAAGGTGTGAGAACTTCTGCCACACTTCGTGGCTTTCCTTTATCCGCCACTCTAAAGCTGCACCGAATCGTCTCAGAAATTTGTATTTTATTTAGTAACTTTAAAGGCAAGAGGAAATGGTGCTTGCAAATCTTTGTCCATTTCCTAATGATGTGATACGAAAAGTAGAAAAACAATAAAAAAAAATCGATCCCAGAACTATAAAATACAATCAAAAACAGACAAAACTAATTCTTTTCTTATATTTTTTAGTATGATGACAATGTGATGATGTATCGCGAAACTCAAGATCAAGCAAGATCAAGAAACAGTAGGAAAAGTTAAACTAAATCAAGGAACTTTAAAGGTGTTCAACTTCAATTTAGCGAATGAGTTAGATAAATACCAACGAAATCATAAAAAGGATGGAATGGTCATGTAACCGGTGTCAAAGTTACCAATATCATCCAGCTGCCAAATATTCTGTAAAGTTTACTATTTCATCATGCATCATTTCACACTTGCCGAACGTGCGGCAAAATAGCTCTTTAGCTAAACACCTAAGTTAGGAAAAAACCTTAGACCCATCTATCTATCATCTTTCTATCTGAAAACTCTAAAACGACTGATTGATATCCATATATGATCTAGAATTTAGCCACTACTTCTATCTAGGACTCAACATGCCTATTATTGTATAAAAGAAAGCTGATGGAAACGGCTCTACACACATTGGCTAGCCACTTCATACAACCCCTACACCACCTTATTTTGAGAGTAGATGACTCACCTGAGGAGTTGATCAGTCTTATGATAAATAGGATGATTATCAACTCCAAATAGAGTGCGGCTTCTGCTAAAAGATACATGAAAGCAGGTGGAAGCCTACAAAGATGACGTTATCATAGCCGTCCAAGGAAAGCAACTCATCCCCGTTAAAAATTTTCTACAGCAACATCTTAACAGATTCACCCGTTGGGTAAAGATAATAAAATTCCCCATATAGACCCTCTCTAAACAGATGGTACCAGTTAAATCTTTTCCGATACATCGAAATATCTGGATCTTAGTTTTGACAGAAAACTAAACTGGAAACCTAATATTCAAGAAAGAGTAGCTTTTATCTTTTGGAAAGATGCCATTGGGAACACCGCATTATGTTTCAGTTAAAAGGCCGATACTCACCTATTGGGTGATTGTCTTGTGGATGGTTTAAGATAATGCAGCCAACGCTTTACTTTTTCTGCGGAACTGAATATTCTGTTTTATTTGATACCGCTCAATAATTTCAGTGCCTGCTAATGCACTTGTTCGTACAGTGGACAAATAAACTACTTGGGTACGCTAATATTTTTGCTACATTAGGAATACTTCCAAAGAACACTGAATACATTATTCCCCAATATTGGTGTAACAAGGACTTTCATGTAAGCATACCCTCTTAAACTATCTGGAAGAAAAATGCCTTCACGGATGGCAAGTTAATTCATTTCAACACAGATGGATTCAAGACCGATAGCGGGTTGGTGGCGGTGTTTTCTCCGATAACAAATCACTGTAGAGCGTTTTAGGCGAAAATTTCGGCGTTTAAAGGAACTCTTACTTGGCTGTATTTGCAAAGAAAACGCGCATCTTTCTGAATAGTCAGGCCGCTAACATATCCTTAGATTCAGCCTCACTGAATTCTAAAACCGACCTTGTCTGCCGATTACCTTTTGGGGGGATTGGGGAGCAGTTAAGCACTTATCTATGTTGGATGCCGTGCAGCAGAAAAAAATTCCAGGGAATTGTGGGTCCGACGAACTCGCCAAAATTGGAACCACTTGAAAGATGTATCATAGGTATACACATCGCATACAAATTTTAAAGCCGGATGCTAATAGAAGAACAAACCTTAGGTGGATGTTAGTTCAATATGTCTAGCGACTAAACAACTCTGGCCAAAACTAGATCTCTCAGAGTTTTGCTCTCTAAATATGAAGTATTTCAGCGCTATCAAAGGTGTCATCACTAGACACTGTATTATAGACAAGCATGCAAAAAGGATTGTCCTATCCTCAAACGACTGAAGAAGTATCATGGACGAGGAGGCGGAAAAGACAGTACTCTATCTCCTCTGTACATGTCCAGTTATATCCCAAAGAATGACTTAAGTGATCTAAACAATATAGACATCAATAGTTTCCTACCCTTCGCAGAAGGATCATAGTAGTTCTAAGTCCTAATCCTTATAAGTCGGCTTTTCCAACAGCCAATGTAATCTAACCTTCCTAACCTGAGTGGGCTAGGCATAAGTAACACAACATCTTTCGACGCTTGCTGCGAGACTGATGAAGACACCACGCAACGATATCTCCGTGAGTGTCCGGACTATGCTCTACTCAGGTTCCAGATACTCCGCCTCGACTTGGAGTTGCCTTGTCACAAAAGCATTTCCTCTAAAATTTCGGTAAAAGACAAATACAAGGAGTACAATGTAAGTGCTCTACTCTGACAGAAAAAAACAACTGAGGTTTTTGTTACAAGTTAATCTAGAGGTTTCTCCATTTTAACAGTAAGCTGTGGCTGGTTATGAAAATGATTGGTAAGTGATCTGATTTTCCGGAATCGTACAGTTTTAAGCTATTGCTTTTGTGATGATGAAGTCTAGGAGCGGGTTTTTGTGTTTTTGCTATTTTTTTTATCGGAAATAACATTTAGTTAAATTCGTTATGTTGTCTTTCTTTTCTAACCTTCTTAGTTTTTGCATAAATCGTGCTTATCTGCATCTCTTTGCTTCTATTTATTTCTGAGCAAAAATAGAAATGCCTCTTAGTATAAGACTTTACATATTTTAAAAAAGAAGGACTTCTTGCTGCCAGCAAGCAAAAACTTTGATTAATCTTCTTTTTTTTTTTTTGCAAATCAGAATTCCCTTTTCAAACCCAGCAAAGACGGCTGCCCCAATACAAAGTCTCGAAGAAAGAAAACGAAACACTCAAAAGATTCATCTCAAAGTAGGACTTCCATTGAATTTTCACAATTTTCTCAAACACTTAATCTTTGTCCTTTTTATTCCCTGTTTTGCTTTTCCTAAAAACGAAAAACTCTAAAAAAAAAACAAAAAAAAAAATATATTGTATATGTATCTAAAAATATGCTTAAAAGTTACCACCACTCAATCAAATGAAAAAAAAAAAATAAAAATAAAAGAAAACGAAAAGAAGGAAAGAAATTCTAATAAAACAATTTCTTTTCTCTCATTTTTATTTCAGAATATAAATCATCAGACAATTCACACAAAGGATCAAAAAAGAGAACAAATTGTATACAAATTGCTTAAGTATGAGTGTCCTCCATATATACATTTTTATTCCCTCTGATTGATATGAGCCGGATGTTTTCATGACACGAACACAGTGCAAGTAAAAGATTTCTAACCTTAAGATTGTCACACTCTTAATGTTTTCCTTGAATTAACGCGAGGAGGGTCAGCCCGAAACAGAAGTTCGGTTTTCAAATAATTCTGCTCCAGTAAGAGATAAAAAGACAACAACAACCGCGTGAATTAATAGAAACTTTCATAATTCCAACTTTGTGTCAAGAAATTAAGAAACTTCAAAGCATAACGCGTTAGGCAAGAAGTTCCTTCTAACGAAAAAAAAAAAAAAAATAAAATAAAATAAAATAAAAAAACTCATCCTAAATTTCGTTAAATTTTTCACCCAAAGAAAGAAGTGAATGAAGAACAAGTGCACGAGTGACAAGGAATAAGACGAGGTAAATGGAGAGCAAGACACATAAATAAGAAGAAGAAGAAGTGACGTCTAAAGAAAATCCCTTCTAAAGGCAAACATTCAAATTCCAATCATGAAAGTCGGTGAATGATTTATTGAAGCAAGGAAAATTCCACAGATTTTCCTGGATCCTGAAACCTCCTTATTCTTTACTTCCTTCAACGTTGTTACGTGAGATTTCTTACTCGAACTTTTGGCCGTTTATGTGAATTTCTATTTATGTGTATGTATGTGAGTGTTGTCCTTAAGCATAGTAAAGGAAATGATATAACGATAATGATATCTTTCTGCGGCATATAATTCGCTAAACAATACGAGAACACAACAACAGGATCAGAGGAACACAGGAATAGAGGAACACTCTCTGCCGGCGGGTTCACTCTGGCATATAATTCTCCTCGGTCTTTTTTTTATGAAAACGAATAACAAATTTCAACAAAAACGGCAGCAGAAATAAACACCAACAAAACACCCCTAAAGGCGGAGAACTTATGAAAAAATATTCCACATACGCCTAGGTGGCCCCAATTTGAATTTCCTCTTTTCGCGCCAAATTCATGTGATTTCAGCGAATTCCTTTATGAGAAGATTTTTATTTTTTTTTTCTCTATGTGGATATAGAATCGAAAAATATATTCCCATTCTTGTGTCGAGTAGGATGAGCTCACAAGAATCATAGGGTAAAAGTCGATCATGCAAATAGGTACTGGCAGAAGAAAGAATTGGAAGCGAACGACAAGAGCAGAAGAGCCAACTACAGTAAGGACGACGAAAAGAAATAATACTTTCCGGGTGCCATAGAAAAAGTGTTAAACTTCAATAAGGAGGTGAACAAGTCATCATCTCTTTCTAAAGGAAGCTGGTCTCTCTGATATCGAAGTAAATCGGTCGTTTCGAGCGGAAATTTTAAATGCATGACACGTAATCAAAACGATACAAGAAACGAATAAAAGGAACTCTTACGGTTCTGCAACACTCTCCTCGTGAACTGTTGGGGAAAATAAATTATTCAAGTAAAAAAAAAAAAAAACCAATAAGAAATACACACACGTACCGTTAAAATGCGCGACTTCATACGGCTAAAATCACCATCGTCTTCGTCGTCGTTGTCGTCGTCGTTCTCATCGTCGTTTTCATCGTCGGGAACGTCCTTACGAACAGTGGGGAACAATTTTATATCGAAATCGGTAAATCTTTTGTACACAGGAGTTCTGCTTATGCTCTTACTCCTGGGGAATACGCACGCCAGAATTGGTAAGTACCAATGAATTTTTTCCTTATATTCCTTCTATTTTCCATCCTAATTTACGATGTTTTTTTTTTTTTTTTTTTTTTTTTAGAATCTTATAAATATTGAGCACGTTTTGTTTTAGTAAAAAATATAACATTCGGAATAAAATTAATCCACAATAAGATTCCGTAATAAGAAATTTTCTGAAAGTAAATACGTAACAACATCTCTTAGATTGCGCCATAGTTGAGGGACTCATCACTTATCACTCGCCTTCTAATGATTGAGAATCAATTTAGTGATACAATCCCAAGCAGGAAAGACTCGAGAAGTTATGTTTTGCCGAAGACAGAGGCCATCTGAAGGGGGATGCACACCATTTTCCTAATATATGTAAAATCCTTTGGCATTTTAATATAGAAGGGCATTTGCTGAAACAACGTTTACAACCCATTCACATTTTTTATCAAAATTCACGGTCAGGTACGACCATGTTACGTGCGTTAACTCAAATTTGGGTATTTAGTTAAAATATTTGTATCGACTTATTCACTAAAAAATGCCAAAAATTAACAGAATATTGCTTATATTCGACTCAGTATGTCGTGACCAAAATCAGTTGATTGCCCATCTCTCGAAAAGCGCTGTAACGTTTCTTTCAAAATACGTTAATGTCTGTATCAATTCGTATTGAACGAAGAGCTACATCCAAATGACCATCGTAGAACGTCCAGCTTTTCTCGATTGGGCCGTTGAAAACGGAAGAAAAGACATTCTCAGTGACGAGGCATATTTTTGGTTAAATAACTTTGCTAATAGACAAAATTGCAGCTTCTAATCAAGTGAAAAGCGTGAGATAGGTTATCAGCACCCGGTGTATTAAAGAAAATTGATTGTTTGGTGTCATTTTCGAGGAATTAGTGAGCCGTATTTCCTCCGAAATGATGCTGGCTCGCCAGTACACAGTTAATGGAGACCGCTATCGATCCAAGTTAATCAAAATTTTTTGGGATAGCTTGGAACTGGAAGTCTGTCAGGATATGTGGTTTCAATAGAACGATGGACTTATTGAAGACGAATTCCTAGGTTCACCCTGTTTTTTTTCGAGCTGCATTGAGTCCATGTCAACAAGGTAGAATCTTCCAGACCAAAAACTGCTGGAATTTCATCCGAATTATGTAAAAAAAAAAAAAAATCATGAAAAATTGGGTACAGCGGAATTGTTCGTGTAAATGGATCCGGACACGATATTTCAACGATGCCATGTTTCATAACTAATGGTGCCAATTGTATTTTAACAAAAAATAATTTTAAGAGCTAATAATCTATATGCATACACTAATAGTTCAATAAAGCATCAAAGGGTACGAGGAGATGTTTTCTTTAAGTAAATATTGGCAACTGCAGAGGTTTTCCCTTAGTTGCTTCTAAGTGGGATACCCTCTTGTGCATTTGGACTGCAGCTTTATAATATCTGATTCAGTTTTGACAAAACAAAAAGCAGCTAAAAAGTGTCACCTATCCCACAAGTTCATCATCCACATTTGTCGGATAACTGGACACAGAGGTACTCGCGAAAGCTATTTATCCCATAACCTTGGCTAAAGCGGGGCAGATCAGAATATTCCAACGATTTTACAAAACTCCAAAGAAGTAATGGGTTCATATTGCGATATAATGTTGTTGTTGGACCGATTCTTCAATAAGGCAACGATTTCATAGACACACATGGGACATTGCCCCACCCTGTTGAAGCTTTATATCATATCGTTCATATTTTTGAACAAATAATCACTAATCATTATCTGGCAACAGTGGCTATTGAGAGTAACGTGAGCTTCAGCTTGATATATCAAAAATAAAGGCCAAACATGGTATCAGCGAATAATTTTGTCATTATTGGATATGTCTCGCTTCAGATATTGCAATTCTGCTTGTTAACAAGGCCACTGTACAATACGTATAAGGGTCGTCTTCAGGAATCGTTTTACTCTAGCTTTTGCGAACAGGTAATCAAAGTCGAGTCCAGGATATTCTGGATATGGAAACGTGCTAGCACATCTACCAAGACGTCGGAGATTCTTCGAAATTCAGTAATTTTCACCAAGCCTGCTTCGAAGAGCACTTTACCATGAGGTTGCCATTCCTTAGTCCTTTGCAATCGGTTATGCCTGCCTTTTGAATGAGTCGACGACATTATTTTCGTATGTATGAGTATTAACTCTACTATTTCACAATGCAATCTTCCACTTTCAGATACTTTTACCTATAATAAACCAAAATGTCACTCATCCCTATACTATATACTGGGTATCCAGACAAGAACGATAGAAAACAAATATTTAAATAAAAGAACAGCGCCATTATACATGCCATTATACGTGGAATACCACGTCATTCAAATTGCAGCCTCGGTTTCGCTGATAGTGCATAAAGTGATCGGTGTCGAATGTTGGCCTCGAGCTTGTCTAAAGTGGTTCGCTTGCTAACATAGACTAAGGACTTGACCTAGAAAATAATCGAGTGGTATCAAATCTCATAATCGTGGCGCCAAATTTTTCTTTCATAACCACGAGCGTTGCGCCGCTTGTATGGCATGTAGCGCCGTAAAGTTGGAACCACATGTCGGTTATATCAATGTTGTCTAGCTCTAACCACAGAAAGTCGATTAACATTGCTTTATACCTAAGATCATTGACGGTAACGGTGTTTTTTTCCACATTTCGAAAGAAATAAGGTCCGATGTTGATGCCATGCAATAAATCGCACCAAACAGTCAATATTTGTGGATGTATTCAAGTTTAGCCGAACATTTGTGGATTATGTTCACTCCAATAATGGCAATTTTTCTTGCTCACATAGCCGCTGGGCCAAAAATGGACCTCGTCCGAGAAGAAGACTTTTTGGCCAAAACACGGATCACCGGCCAACATTTCCAGTGCCAAACCAACTCACTATAATTGTCTATGGTCGTCCGGTTTCAATTTTTATGTCAGCATAATCTTATATGGATTAGACCCAAATACAGCCGCAAAATAAACCGGGTTGACACCCTGGCGATTCCCAATTTAGCTGATCAGAGCCAAATCGAAATTTATGGGTCTTTTTTGATTTTTTTGATATTTTCTTCATTTCTATCTAGTTGGTGGCTTAACATATAAGAAGCACACTGCACACACACTGCACACTGAAGCTATGATTACGAACGACCTCGTATTTACAGCTGGGTCAGGATTTCGATAATTTTTAATAATTTCTGCACGTTCGGCAATGAAATGGTAAACCTTACTGAATATTTTAAAGCTATGCAATATGTCATTGGTAACTTATACAGCTTAAAAAAAGGCCGTTTACGCAAGATTTGAATTATTAAGCATTTGTGCGGTAAAGTATTGTAAAAAAAAAAAACCGTGATTGACAGCAGTAGCTCTTTTTTGTTGTGACGTTTGAGAAATCCACATTCGTATCTTGAATTCAATAGGATTGTGATCCGAGACAATGTTGGTTGCCCGGAAAATTCGGACGTCCAGAATACTGGAAGCATTTCGTACGTTGATCGCAATGTGATTAATTCGATTTGGCATTTCCTGATTGGGAGATCACCATGTCCCCTTGTGTATTGATATAAGCCTAAGTCTGTTACCATACGTGTTTTCATGTGGGCTATGCCTAACAACTATTTTACTATAAATGTCCTCCTTTCCTATCATATGCGATACTTCGAACAGCACTCATATGTCTTGTGGAAATATGTAGAAATATTCTTTGGTAGCGTAGTCGTTGTCTGTAAGTGCATAAGGCTTATGTTAGCTAATTTAGCCCTGATGAGGATTGTCATAAGACGCTCGCTCGCGTGTCGGAAGCTCAAAAAGTCTGCAAATCTGCATTCGAATAAGCGCTGTTTCTTTTCTCTAAAGCAAACTCCACAGCATACCCGTATATCACAATTTTTATCCTCCCCTAGCTCCCTATCGCACTTTTCTAATATCTCAGTTGCATGTTGCTTGCTAAGGGTTCGAGCATTGCCTGTGCAGATCCCAAGGTCGTTTAAACGTTTGCAACGCTCGATAACAGTGAGTCCGTTTTTATCCAAGCCCACTAGTTGGGTCGTCAGATCTTTTTAGTCTCTTCTGGATAGAGTTGTGAATCCCGATGCTACTAGCTGACCAAGCCCTTGCCATTTTATCTGCATGAGCAAGATACTCATGCAGTTACCGAGGACCACCAATGGGAGGTAAGGCAAGTACTACTCAACGAACTTGATTGTTGCGCTTCTGGCCCAATCCAAGTTATAGGACAGTCAGCAGTAACCCTATCAATCGCCGCGAAGATGTCCACCACCGATTTTAAGGCCGCATATGATAGCTTATATTAAGAAAAATTATACAAAGCAATGTCCTAGTTTGCCGGGTACTTTGATATCATAAAAGGCTTCCGACAAGGGAGTCGTCTCTATTTGCGTGACTCTTAAATTAACTTCAAAGGTAGAATCTTTCAAAAATTTGTATAACTGCTTGTCTGTACGGATGACATAGACATCATCGGCATAACATAGCGAGGTATTTGTGTGGCATATGCAAGTATTGAAGCAAGAACTGCAAAGATAGATTTCGATGTCATCGAAAAAGCATACGCAACATCGACGATAATAGAAAGGTTTTCCATTCTAGATGGTTAAGAACTACTTTAGAGGCTATTCCATGAGTAACTCTTAGTCATCGCTGTTTTTATCAACTCAGAAAGCAAGTGAATACTGATACCTTTCGTTCTTCCCCTGTGTATAGTATATATATGTACATGGGATTTGTTAAAAATGATCGTTTGGACACAAAAGTGCTTGGAGTGATATACGCCCTTTAATGGAGGAAGAAATTTAACCCAGAACTGTACGGGCTGAAGAGCGACATAAGCTTGGCTAACACAGCTAGAATTATTACCAACAACGGTTAATTGCAAGCAATATGTACATCTCTTCTAGCTTATTTGAATTAAAGCAAAATTGCAGAGCATCTGCAATAGTATTTTTTAAGCCAAAGACACCTTTCACAAGCTTAATACTAACGTCAATGGGACCGTGAACTTAAGATATCACTTTCTGTTAAAGATAAGTGACGTCACGCTCTTCTTTTTTCTCAGACGAAAAAGTGCAGCCTGATGTGAACATCTTGTATCACCTTCTATCACTAGCTCATTGAAGTGCTCAACAGAATTGTAGTACCCCCTCACGACGCCAGTAAGCAGCCTGGGTCTGAGAGACTTCGGAAAGCATTCGTTTGGCCGGTCGGAAACCAGGAGAGTCCCGCCATCTGCAGTTGCGCTTAAATGAAACCTTAATGTAAGTGGAAGCCCTAACTGAAGACGCAGGCAAACCTAACGTTGGTTTGGGTCTTGAAAAGCTCTCCTCTGAGCATTGCCTAGCAACTTCAGTGGCGATTTCATTGTGACATGGGACCCAGACAAGATTCAGTAAATTTTCCCTGGAAGTCACAAGAGGATTTAATAAAGCTCTAAGCGCAGCTTAGTCATCGCTACAGGAGCAAATGCTTCGCCCTCCACTAATTCTTCACAATATAACTTTTTGCCATCAGGATTGCGTATTTCTACATTTGGTATTTCTCCATAGGCCGGTTTTCCTAACGAAGAGTGGAATCTAACAATGTCGTAGTAGATCCAGAGTGCTGTTCTCGGTGACCGACCCCATGACTTGTAGACAGCTCATTCGCACTGCAAGAAGGAGGACAGCGTCTTAGAGGTTTTTGAGGTAACATGTTTTTTCCATAGAAACTTGTTATCCTGGATGAAACCCAAAAACTAAGCTTTTATGAAGAATTGGATGGTGACGCCTTTAAGTACTAGATGAGTCAAACCAGTCAGCTTCCTCTTTCTTGTAAACATAACAACCTCAGTTTTGAGGTAGCCCATTTTTGGTACACCAATCGATCCAACAGACAGTACATCTACATCTTTTCGTAATGTTTGTGCATAGATGTCCAAATTATGAAACACGTTGAGAAGAGAGTCAACCAACATGTACCATAGCAGTGGAGGCAGAATACTACCTTCCGGGCAACCCTATATAACCATAGCATATAGGCCGCAGTCAGCATCCGGAGTCGGTGTTCTATTCACTCCTATGCACGAGCACTGCTCTTATTCGTGTTGTCTTGGTGAGTAACACATGCCGTCAAAAGCTGGGTTGTCAAAAGCACCCTCACTATCGTTGAAAATGCTCAGCGCCTATTCGTTCTTGCTGAGTGCGCCTTCAATTTTACGTAACAGATTTTGAAGCGCACTCTCACAAGATCCTCTGCGTTAATCAGTATTTTGCATCTCAGACAGAAGATACATTGGCAAATCAGTTTTACGCACTTGGATCTCGAACATTTTCTCCATGCTTTTAGACATGAAGGAAGTCAGGCTTGTGTCCTAAGATAGATCTAACTGTGATATTCATTACCATTATTATTGTCTTGGCCTTGAAGCCAGTACAATATCACATCAAAGGCGCATAATCGACCTACTGAAACTACTATTGCCAGGACCATTCGCAAATTTGAGTTCCAGTTTACATTAGTGGATGATACTCGACCAAATCCAGTACGTAGTGATGAGACTATAGCAGCTGTAGTTGAGAGTTTACGTGAAGACCTTGACGAATCGATTTGTCGTAGTTATCAGCAGCTTGGCTTGGCGTATTTTACGTGAGGATCTCGGCCTAAAAATGTACAAAATTCAATTTGTGCAAAAATTGAAGTCAGGCGAATTGAATTTGTGTCATATTTTCGGTGATTGGGCTCTGGAAAAACTCAATGAAAATCGTGAAATTTTGTTCAGTGATGAAGCCCATTTCTGGCTCAATAGATACGTTTATTAACGAAAATGCCATATTTGGGCTGATGAGCAACCCAAAAATTACCAAGAGCTACCATTACATCCATTAAAAACAACGGTATGGTGTGGTTTATGGGCTGATGGAATCATTGGTCCATATTTCTTTTAAAATGTGGCAATTCAGAATGTTACCGTCAATGGTAACCGTTATCGTTAACGGACTATGTGATTTCTGAAATTCAAGCATATGGTCTCTGAGAGCTCTGATTTCAACAAGACGGCGCTACGAGCCATACAGCGCGTGAAACAATGGACTTGTTGAGAAATCATTTTGGTGAGCACTTAACTCGATGTTTTGCTACGAAAAATTGGCCAACTAGATCGTGCGATATCACACCTTTGGACTATTTTCTCTGGAGATATATAAAATCTCAGGTCTTCAGGAAGAAGCCAGCTACGATTGACACTTTGGAAGTTAACATTACTCGTGTTGTCCGCGAGATACTAGTCGCTATGCTCGAACGAGTCGCCCAAAATTGGTCCTTCCGAATGAACCACCTCAGATGTAGTCGTGGCCAACACTTACGTGATATTATTTTAAAAAAGTAAATGCCATGAGTTAATCTTTCAACCGATAATAAAAATTTTAAGTTCACTTTCAAATTTGTGTATTGAGTCTATAAATTCGTGCGGTTTGCTAAGAGATGGCGTTACTTGTATTATTCCATTGGAACATGCGTTGAAAAACTACTGCCATTGTACGTCATTTCAGTATATGTCATTCATTTGAAGCGTAAGCAACAGTAATTTTTTATCACTCAAATATGTCGAACTTTGTGCCTGAAAAAGTGTTTTTGCGGGGAGTTCTTCTTTATTACTTTAATATGAAGAAAACTACTGCCGAAAGTAATCGTATTTTAGTGGAAGTTTATGGTGAACATGCGCTAGCTGAGCGAACGTGCCAAAAGTGGTTTGCACGATTTAAAAGCTTGGAAGACGATGAACTTCCTGTTCAGCCAAAAAAGTTTGACGATGAAGAACTGGAAGAATCACTCTATGAAGATTATTGCCAAACACAAGAAGAACTCGCAGAATCTTTGGGTGTAACTCATGCAGCCATTTCAAAACGTTTAAAAGCAGCTGGATATATTCAAAAGCAAGGAAATTTATTTCCACATGAACTCAAACCGAGAGACGTCGAAAGGTTGCATGTCCAAAATGCTCCTGGAACGCCGCAAAAGGAAGTCAATTTTTCATAGGATTGTTACTGGTGATGAAAAATGGATCCATTACGACAACCCCAACCGCAAAAAATCATATGTGAAACCCGGCCAACCAGCCAAATAAACGGCAAAGCCAAATATCCATGGCGCGAAGGTAATGCTCTGTATTTAGTGGGATCAGATGGGTGTGCTGTATTATGAGCTGCTAAAATCGGCTGAAACCATCAATGGACAACGCTACCGAGCACAATTAATCCGTTTGAAGAGAGCAGTAGCCGAAAAACGCCCGGAATATGCGACCAGACACGACGCAATAATTTTCCATCATGACAACGCTCGGCCCCACGTTGCTATTCCGGTTAAGAACTATTTGGAAAACAGTGGATTGGAAGTCTTACACCATTCGCCTTATAGCCCAGACCTTGCCCCTTCTGACTACCATTTGTTCCGGTCGATGCAGAACGCCCTCACTGAAATGCGGTTCACATCAGAGCAGAATATCAAAAATTGGCTTGATTCATTCTTGACTGCCAGGCTGGCGCAGTTCTTTTGGGATGGGATAAACAAATTACCAGAAAGATGGGAAAAAGTCATAGCTTCAGATGGGCAATACTTTGAATAATACTATTGTACATGTTTTACAAATTCGTTGCAACGAATTAAAATATATACCCAGTATTTTATTTTACATTATAAATCAAACCTCACGATGAATCACCCTATATCAATTCGGCATAAATCGAGAAACTGTCAAGAACCAATTCTGACGAAAGCTTTGGATCTTCATACATACAAAGTGCAATGACGCAAGAACTAAAGAATATTGACTACGCGAAAGGAGTTTGTTGAATGATTTTTCAAACAAAACCATCTTCAACGATGAGGCTCATTTTCACCGCGATTGCTGTGTCAATCGTCAAAACTGTCAAATTTGGGTTTCAGAATATTCAGGAGCGCATCTACAACGTATCACTGTTTGGATTTTGTGCTGGAGACATAATCGGACCATTTTTCTGGTTGAATACTGCTGGTCAGGCAATATCAGTTAGTGATGCTCGCAAGATATGAATGTGCAAAACATGTGGTTTCAACAAGACAGTGCCACATGCCACACATCTCAAGAAACAATTCAATTACTGCATGAAACATTTTCTGGTCGTGTAATTACCAATTTTAGTGAACATAATTGGCCGCCTTGCATGGAAGTCTAAGGTTTATGCCAAATTTAATTGATTTGATCTCCAAACTTCAACAAAGCTAGCTCTGAGAAATCTGTCTTTTATACCCTTTGCACCCTTTTGTTGAACAATTTCTTGTCAATGTCAATGATCCTTGATGGTGTCGAATGTCAGTAAGGTGGATTTTTAAGTTGAGGAATGGTAGTTTGGAATTACAAAAGTCCACGATTTCCTGCAAAATATCAGTTTCCTGTCCCAGGGCTTGCGATTTCCAATTTCTCAGATGTTTCCGTCCATGCATATGCATAACAGATTCATGTAAATATTTCTTTCGCTTTGACGAAATCTTTTAATCAATATCCGTGGATCAACTTGCTGGCCTGACAATCCGAATCACTGTTCGGGTTTGATTTGATTGAATGTTTAAGGGCCTGCCATAGATCAATCTTTCTAAAAGCACAGGTGGGCACTTACAGATCTAAGCTCCCCTGTTTGAATGAAACAATGACTTCTTTGTCAAGTTCTCATAGTTGAAACCTTCTTAAAGCAAGCCCATTCTTCTTCTTCTGCTTTATGTTCACAAGAACTGAAGAACTGAACTTGTGTACTAGAAAACTTAATTTGGTTGGAATAACTTCTGTTGGCCTTTCATCACTGTTAAAGAATTGCATCATGCAATGCTTAATGTTTTCTTAGCTTAGGTGGTTCTGTGTTTAAGTATAGTTTTCAGTAACGATTAAGGCAAGGTGATCGGCACTGGAGTTTCTGAAGAACTGTCGAGTCGACGAGAAAAAGTCAATAAATTTTTTTTCTATTTTGACTGAGGTACCTAACTTTAAAAAACAAAAAAAAAATGTATCTGAAGAGTAAAGACGTACGACAGAGGCTTGCCTTTGTTTCTATCTTAAGGCAAGATGAATTTTAAAAGGCAGATGAAGCCCAAACTACACAAAATAAAAGACAATCAAATGAGATACTTTTCTTTCCTTTTACATTCAAAGTTTCTGTCCTTCTTTCTTTCTTTTTGGTTGTCGGTAATACACGTCCTTGTGCTCCTACTTTCTTGGTACCGCTTTGTTGTGGTTGTTTTTGCTCATTTTGAGTTTCGTGGTCGGAAACCACATACTTGTATAAAGGCACTTGTGGGTGAAATTCTTATCTGTTTTTGACTTTTTCCGATGGGGAGGAAAGTTTACTGGTATTTTGTGTTTCTAAAGCTAGCTGAAGGGTAAAGTTGTTAATGCGATGACTCACTACGGTTTGATGGGATTGGTAGGGCTGATTAAAGCGGGTTTGGGATCCATTAGAATATTGTAATTAATTGAACATGCTTGAGGTAATATTTAATATGGTTCTCATTAGACGGTTGCAGCTGCTCTTTTCTTGAAATTGGGCTAGAATGGAAATTCCACATAATGGTTATGCCGAGAAATGCTCACAGAATGCGATAAGTAAATTCTAAGAAGGTCCTGGATGTATATTTAACTTTACTTCGTGTGTGTAGAGAAAGAAATGTGCCATTCATATTCATAACGACATGCGAAAGTATGAACCTTTGATGATCAATTGCCCTCGGCACTTAATTGAATTTGTTGTGTACCTCACGACATTGGTATGTGGGTTATTTTCCAACTGAGGTGAGTTGCTTACAGATACTGTATTCTAGAGAAATGACTTTCGGTATTGACTTGGTTGTACCAATGTGTGTACACGCATATATATATGAGATATAGTAAACGTTTTTCTAACGTAGGTAATTTTAATCCAAATTCATAACTGAATTGGGCTTTAAGGAACTGGAAAGTGCATCACAGAAACTTTGCTAAACTCGTATTCAAAATTTCTTCTGAAGCTGTCTTGAGCTAGATATCGCTATCTACATCGATGGTCAGGCTGCACTCAAGACAATGGAATCGACCAACATCAACGCTGGTACAGTCAGGGGCTATCGTACAGTGCTCAAGACACTATGCTGTTAGTACCGGGTAAGACTGTGGTGGATGCCAGGGTACTGCGGAATTAAAAGAAATGAAAAAGCGGACGAGTTTCCAAGCAAAGGAGGGTTACTCGCCAATTATGAGGCTTCCAACATTAAACCTCCCCTTTGCATAATGAGGAGCAATATCGAGGAAAAAATCACAAAGATTACCAACCTAAGGCGATCAAGTCTTGAAGGACACAGGCATCTTTTGACGGCAAAAGATCTAGGAAGTTTGTAAAATTAGACAGAGATAAGCTTAAGACAGCAATAGGAATCCTGACACGACACTGTCTCCTGAGTAAACATCCAAAAAGACACAAATTGTCAAATACGGATATCAAAATTGCAGATTCTGCAATGATCTGCAAGCTGTTGAGGACATAACACACATACTCGTACTGTGGGTATGCGAGTCTATATCGAATAATGTTTTTCAGGAAATACTCTTTGAAAACCTATAGAAAATAGACTACACGAATTTAAAATGCCTTCTTACCTTTTACAAAGAAATTGCATGTTTCACCCAGGAGATCGCTTAGGCTTTTGCTCTTTAAATTTAAATTCAACTGGTTCCACAGGGATCCCGATGGACCCGTTTGAGTGTGTGGTGTCTGTGTGATGGTATATTCATCATACCCCTGTTTAACCTAACTTTAACCTTAGTAATGCAATTCATACCAAAATACTTAAAAAATTAAGAGCTCAGCAGGATATTCCATAAGCGAGTTGTATGGCTTAGTAACGAATTACGATATTTCCGAGTTCGTCTGAAAGCGGCCTTGAGGGTAAACTGTTGAGCAAACGACAGCAGAAAGTATTGTTTTAAGTCGTTAATATCAGAATTCAATGGGGTTAGCATAGAATGCCGTTCCCATTCTATCGCTGAACAGCGAGAACGTGAGTTCGGGAAAAAATATTAAATATACCATAGTGAGCAAAGGAGTATATCTGATTGAAAGTGGCAGGCAAGAGATCGCAAATTAAAATAAGAAAGAATGTCGGAGACAGAACGGAACCCTGGGGAACACATCCGCTTATTTTGTATTTATCGGGCTTGAAACCATCCAAGACAACATGAATTGAACGTTCTGGAAGGAAATCTCTAATCAATTGAAGGAAAGGTTCGTCAAAATAACCTGATGTCATACTCTGTCAAGTGCTTTGAAAAAGTCAAGTAGACTATGGTTCCACTTTACGTTGAGATATGCCATAATTTTTTCAGTCGATCAGTTTCTCAGCCATTCCATGACATTAGATAAGGGAGACGTAGATACAATAGATCTGTAGGAAAAGGGAGAAATGTGTTTGTCTTTTTTTGGGATGGGCTGGACAAATGGTGTTCTACTCGGACTATGTTACAGTTGTTTGCCAGCGTGAAGAACCAGCTCTTTAGAAGAAGCGGGAATACACCATCTGGGCCAACGGACTCTGCCACAACGGCCGCTATTTCGCGTTCAATGTTGGCTTTGAGCTCTTCCAACGTCGTCGGCGTGTTGGCATAAACCAATGACTTAACGTAGCCCCACAAAAAATAGTCAAGCGGAGTTCAATCGCACGAACGAGGCGGCCAATCGGCTGGCCCATGTTTTGAGATAACACGCTTACCATACTTATTCTTCAATAAATCGATTGTAGCGTGTGCTTTGTGACTTGTGCCACCATCCTGTTGAAACCACATATCGTTCAAGTCCATATCTTCCAACTCGAGCCAAAAATAATTGGTGATCAAGGTGGGATAATTATACGCGACGATACGTGACGATCGTTATTGTCGACGAAAAAACATGGCCCAATAACGCCGCCGGCATGCAAACTGCACCAAACAGTTATTTTTTGTGGATGAAGTGGTGATTCATGAAGCACATGTGGGTTTTCACCCGACCAATAACGCATATTTTGCTTATTGGCGAACCCATTGAGCCAAAAATGAGCTTCGTCACTGAAGATGATTTTGCGATGAAATTCATCATCTTGGCGCATCTTCTCCAGAACTCAATCGGAGAACGTACGTCGCTTCAAATGGTCCATCGGCTTCAATTCTTGAGTCAGCTTGATCTTGTATGGGTGTAAACCAAGATCCTTACGCAAAATACGCCATAATGTGCTCAGACCACATGCTCGATGATGCTCGATTCTTGAGAACGCCGTGGAATTGACTGATTTGGATCGTTTGCTACGGACGTCCGAACGCCAGCGATATTTTCGACACTTCGACCAACCCGTTGTCTTACTGACACAACGAATATGTAGACTCAAATTTTTGCACTAAACTTGTAAATGCCTGTATACTAGGGCGAGAATTGCGATAGAAATTTGGAGTTAAGGCTCTTAAAGTTGCAGTCACCGACTCCGAATATCTGTAGAAAATTTTTACAATTTGCAGATGTTGCTCGTTAGTGTACTTTACCATGTGAACAGTGACAAACAGTGACAGTTTGATGAATTAAATTCGAAGTTGTCAAGTCCCTATTGGAAAACCCTTTATTAAGACCTTTTTATACTCCTCATGGAGACTCGACGCACTTAAGTGCACACGGAGACATAAGACAATCTAAAGGTTTTGAGTTAGCTGCAAAGTGTATAAAAAATAGATTTGCCCATGCGAAATGAGCGTTGTTATGGCTGGTAAAAGATTGATTACTTCTAAGCCTTTGTAAATTTTCTATTTCCACTTCATTCTCGGGACATACAATAGGACCTTACAGTCACCTAAATGTCGAGCTAGATCGAGTGACTTTTTGACTGAGTTCAAAGCTCCTTCAAATCGGGAAGATCTGTTTGAGTCTGAATGGATACCGGCCGGGTTTTAACGTCCATCAATTTTAGCTAACACACTGGCAAACTATTCGCTTAATTTAGTAGAGAAGTAGAGAGCAAAGTTCTTAAATTGAATAGCTGGAGATTGTAATATTCCATGGTCCGCATTTAAATTTTTACCACCAAACATTTTTCAACTCAAATTTCACCTGTCAGAATTGTTCAGGAGCTGCGGTGGCAGAATTGACAAAGTAAACAAACACATTTTTTGGTCAAAACCAACCGCGTCATCAGGCGAACTTTCATTCAGCTTATTGAATCAATTTATCGATTGGGTAGATGCTGAGTCTACTAAAAGGTGAGGACTTCAATATATTTTGAATTTTGATAGGTGCACTTCCGAGATACTTTAGAGTTGTTCTCTAATCTGAAACCGACATAGGTGTCCTTCACTTCAGATATAATGGTAATGGGGGAGAGTTGTAGTTTGTAGTTGGTGCACTCAACAGTTCTTAGGTGGTTTACCTAAAATACATCAATATGCCTTAGAAATTGCTCTTTTAATAGAACCCATTCGAAAAGGTCAGACCAAAATGGTAAGTTATGTGAATAGAGCATCTGCTAGTCTAAAAGAGCCGCGGATGACGAAAAAAAGAAACTTGACTCTGAACGTTAACATTCGATTGAGAGGTAAATGGAACGCTCACAAAATCCACCCATAAAATCAGCACATTTTTTTGCCAGTGTCGCAGATTATAATTTATGAAAAGATGTTGGTTCATCTTATGTCCTGAGTGAAACTGTTGAGTTTAAAGCAATTGTACCTCTATCAAAGTTTGAAACAAACCTATTGGCCAAGGATATGCTGTAAAGTGCAAAGCATTGTTTAACATACTTGAAATCTCGATCTGAGAGAAATACTTTGCAAATTCGGTGTAAATTTGAGAGAAGTTCAATAGAATATGTATATTCCAGTAGTTGTGCTGTAGCTTTTTTCATGTTGAGGCCCACCTTTCATATTTTTTTCAGAATGAAATAATCAAAGTTACGAGAAGGCAGATCATCCGAAATCTGACAGAAATTTGGTAGGAATTTGTTGCGACATCCAATACCTTCTCAGTATTTATGTTTTTTGCTTCTGTTGTTACTGTCAGCCCTTGAGATTTAGAATGCTTAAAAATATATGGGGGCAATTCTCTTGTATGCTCCATAACTTTGGATTTTTTTTCTTCTGTGATCCTGCTATTCGTTTTGTGGCGACAAGGACTGGTTTCGGCTTGTCTGACTTCGACTGAAAATTGCATTGTCAACTTCCGAGCATTCCATTGCCCTTAACTCCTAACTTTGAGGTATCGTACAATCTTCTATACAAGTATACTGGTGTATATTACAATTGAGGCCTCGGGAATGATATTTTGTTGCTATACATTCCTATATATATGTTCATCCGTTTGGAAGATGGTCTAACTTTTGTCCAATCAAATTACCCAATACCTTCACAAATTCGAGTTCTCTCTGATTTGCTGACATAACTAATTGAACATCTATATTCAAGCATCCAAAATTGCGACAACAAAGGAATACTAGAATAATTCAATTTTCCCCCTTTTCTCTGATTACGAGAACAGTCAAATGACTAACCCATCAGGATAATTACTTCACTTTCTAAAGCAAATCAAAATCTTTCCGAAAGATTAAGAATTGTATTACCCCATAGACAGATAGTACGGCTCATAGTTAATAAAAATTTAATCTCTTCTAGCCCCCATTCCGAACAATGTGTAAGTGTTCTCCTATTTTCTGAGCTTTAATGCACAAAATAAATTCACACTTTGACATCGATACATCTTTCCATTTTATTATTCAGCATAAATCTTAATCAGCGCGAAACTCTATAGTGTACTTGTGTGGTAGTGTTCACACTCTGGTTGCCATTTCACTGCCAGCTAAGGTATCTGTGGATTATTTCAGGTTGAAAGCAACATCTACTTGTAGTATCTGAAGGAGAATATATCTACTAAGAAAACAATGACATAAATATCAACTCATTAAATTAAATAAGATTGATGGATACAGTTTGAGACAACTGTGTGCACACATGCGAGCATACCATATAATGTGGAAATTTAACTCCCTGGTTCTACATGTAAAAGAGAATCAGAATGAGAATGTGTACTATAAACCATCACTCGTTTTGAAAGGATACATGAAGTATTTGCCGAAGGTGTTTACTTTGTTTTCGAGTAGTTTCGCCTCTTCAGTACAGATTCATGGAGAGAGAAACACTTCATCAAAGTGAATACGAAATCACTACCAAACATAATAAGTCTATTTAGTTCTATTTAGAATACTTTAAGGAAATTTCAACAGTGGTGATTGAAAGACTGTGATCACTAGCTGATAGTGACATTAAGAAAAGCAGTTTACATATGTTTGACAATAATCCCAGCAGAGAATCAGATTTAACATTGGAAATAGTTATTCTTTTATTATTAACAAACGCAAGGAGGAGCTTGACGTCATTGCTTTCTTAAATAATCGACACCCTACCGTAAAGTGTGGAATTAACTATTTCTCTGTGACAACCAATCTACTCTTTATGTTCAGTGTATCGCCTTCCGCTATCATCTGCCACGATTGTGGGAATTTTTGACTTAAGAGACACACAATACAATTGCTCATGTCAAATTGGCTGGAAGCGGAGACTACATTTTAATATCCTAAATAGAGCCTTATGACTTCAACCATGAACTCACTTCCATCTAAATGTACTTAGTTGATCTTGTCCTGGTCCTCCTCTCATCTTACAGACCTATTGCACTTACATCCCTTCTTTCCAAGACTATGTAAAAGCTGATAAACCGTCAGGTCACGAAATATTTCGAAACACGGAAACTTCTCAGTGACCGGCAGTTTGGTTTTTGTAGCAACAGGTCTACTTATGATTTGACGGCACGTCTCACCAACAAGTGGAACTTAAGCGTACATCCATCTGGTAAAAGCAAGATAGTAACAATTAATATTTTAAAGGAATTCGACAGAGTTTAGATTAGAAACTACCTTTCAGTACGTTCAATTCAAGTTGCCATTGATGGTTTTAAATCCTACCATATATTCACAAAATAATTGCTAGTGTGCCCTAGAGCTCCATTCGGTCTCTGACAATCTGTTTAATTTTTATCAATGATCTCTTGTTTGCTATTTCTAAAGCAATATATTCCTTTGCTGACAAAAAAACTCTCTGCTCTTCATATTTGTTCCCAGATTTACATCACTGCTCTTCGGCTGTAGAACAATGTCGCCAAAAACGCTGCGAAATATCTGGGTTTCCTTACGCGATGTAAGAAATAATTCACTCCCTCTGATATGGCCTCAATATATAATACATTCATCTGCCCAAAATTGGAGTAAAATGGACACATCTGGTCAGGTGCGCCTAAAACATCTCTAAGCCTGCTAGATCAGATTCCAAATCCTGCGATAAATTTCATACGTGATGCTTATATCACTCAATCAATGGATACCTATAAACACCGATGAAATGTCTCGTGTCTCACCAGTCAATGCTCCATAGAAATCGTCGTTTCAAAACTTCAACCATAACACTTGTCTCGCTATGAATGCTCATCAGTATACCCTTAAGCCCACTTTTGGACGTATTTTGAAATATCATGATTCGTTCCTAAGCCGAGCAGCTCGCTTGCAGAATGCCCTGCCGAGCTCTCTATTTCTTAGTCATTGTAACATTCAGACATTTAAAACCAACACACATCGGTACCTATCTTTCTTCTCTCCCTGATTCTCTTTCACCGGAGAAGGTGCACCTTAAATACTTGAGCACTTTTTTAAATAAAAAAAAAAGTTCAGAGGAGAATATTAGCTGTGACAAACTATCTAGGTCAGAGAAGTATGGAAGGCCCAAAGTACAATCATCGACACCAGTGAGTTCTCGTTTTAAGCACTGCGAATTTCGAGCGAACGTTCTTAAGAATCCGGATGATACCTAGGTTGTCTCCAATAATACCTCTTTTTTTTTGTATTACGGTAGCAGATAGACGAAAGTGAGTTGAATTGAATCATGTCCCGGAACCACAGAAAAAATAAGAGCCTGCTCCCATAAGACTTTACAATAGACGGTCACATAAATAGACGTGTACGTGCTGGCTGAGTATGCTAATATAGAACTTGACCCGACACCCAACCACTTTGTTTATAATGCTTCACCATTGCACGAATTTCGGACTCACTAGGGCGATTATATTGACCGTTTAGGACTTATGGATATGACTTCGGAACCGAACCCAAAAGAGCCAATACCGATATCGCTGGAAGAGCTCAAGGCTATAGCAAAAAGTGATTATCAGAAGTGCTTCGAGAATTGGAAAAATGTTGGCAAAAGTATATTACATTTATCTATAGGGAATTATTTTGAAGGAGACACCTTCCTACTATATACCTTAGCCACTATAAGTTGGAGGTCCAGCATGGGTGAACGTATATGTGAAATACTCGATGCGTGTCTAGCTTCTACCGTACCATGATCAGTTGGAAATACGTGCTTACCATACTCCATTCACTTGCAAAATTACAGCTTGTGGATGCGCAATGTAATAAGAAAAACGCTTTCCTTCCATATTATGGCATTAAATTCAGCGAGTACACTTTTTGAGCCACTTTTGGACACTGATCATGAGTTCTCTAAAGAACTCGTAAAATCCGTTCTCGGTAGTATAGTATTTTTCATCTCTTAAAGCGTGATTACCTCAACATACCAACTATGAAGAAGTCAGTGGAAACAGCTTTGCATTCCTAATTAGCCACATCGAACGATCTCTATAATAAAGAGAGTACATAATGGGTGATTTTCTCGACATATAGGGTGCCTTTAACATAGTCAACACATCCACAATTACGACTGCGAGGTCAAATCTGCAGGTAGACGACTCACTTGGGGAGTTGATCAGTCTCATGCTTAATAGCAGGATAATCAACTCTAAACTGGGTGGGGCTTCTGCTAAAAGATGTGTTAGCAGAGGTATGCCGCAAAGCGGTGTCCTTTCTCATCTTCTCTGGAACTTAGTGGTTAATGAACTACTGATATACCGGGAAACTGGTGGTAGCAGGGTGGTTGCCTATGCGGAACTCCTACAACTATATCTTTATAGATTGACCTTTTGGGCAAATCATTGTGGATCTTGTCCTCTATTCCAGGAAATATAAAATTCAAATTACAGACCCTCATTTAATGAACGGTACCAGTTTAGTGTTTTTCGATACAGCAAAATATCTGAGTCTCATTTTTGACAGGAAACCTAACATTCAAGAAAGAAACAAGAAAGCTAAAATAGCTTCATTCTCTTGCAAAAAAGCTATTGGGAACAAATGGGCCCTTTAACTTTGCATAACCGATTGGTTATACATCTTGGTCATAAGACCGATACTCACCTACGGGGTTGTTGTTTGATGGACGGCATTAGACAAAGTAGTTAACTGCAGCAAAGTAAGCAGAGTCCAAAGAGTCTATTTATAAGCCAAGCTCTACATTCTACTCCCTCCACTTTTTACATTTTAAACATTCTGTTTCACTTGACACCCTTCGGCATCTTCAGTAGGCATGTATCTGCGACTGCAGCTATTCGCGTTACACAGTGAACAATGCAATAATTATGTATTTGGCGACGCCAGTATTCTTTATATACAAAGAATATCGATTACACCATATCTGAACTTTGGTTTGACAAAGACTTTCTTGTAAGCTTCACCTCTAGATCCTTCTAGAAGGAAGATGCTTTCATGGAGGACAAATCAATCCACTTTTACACAAATGCATATAAAACCGATAGTGGGGTTGGTGGCGGTGTTTTATCAGAAAAGCTTAATCTAAGGCTCTCCTTCCGCCTTCCAAATTACTGTAGCGTGTTCCAGGCGGAAATTTTAGCGATTAAGGAAGCTCTGTCTTGGCTGAAGAAAAATGTGATATCTGCAAAGGATATCCGGAACTTTCCTGGACTCAGTCTCATTATATTCTAAAAACGCTCTTGAATGCCGATCATCTTTTACAGAGATAGCAGAGTAGCTCAACCTTCACTTTTGTTGGGTGCCGGGCCACAGAGACATTCCGAGGAATTGTAGGGACGACGAACTCACCAAATTCGGAAGCACTCCACCTATCGCCTTATAAAAGAACAGGTGGACTGTTGGACCAACATCTCTAGCGATCAAACAGATCTGGCCAAAGCTGGATCTGAATCGCACTAAGAGTCTGTTCCATCTAAAGAGAAAAAATCTCAATGCCATCATAGGTGTTATCACTGAACTCCCAGAGAAGGAAACTCTACCTAGGAGCTTTCTTCTACAGTGACTCAAACTATCTTAAGAATAAAGACGTTAGCAGTCTCCTTCGCTTTATCATAACCTCATGAGTAAGAGGATCACAGATCTACGTGGCATCACAATGGACCAATAGGCTAAAGTGGGTTAGTCTTTCCAACCGCCACTGTTACCTATCTATCTACCTAGAGCGTGCATGTGAGGATTGCTTTGGTATGATTTGTTACCAGATGCTCGTACATGAGTCTGCCCTCAATTTTGTTTTCCAACGGAAGATCCACAATCAACGTAAAAGATGTCACAATTTCTTATCGTGTTCGTGCCTGATCCAAACTATCGCATTTCTTGAATGGCGGTTATTTCAACCTTATAAGCCTGAAGTTCTCGACTTGGATCGTGAAAGCACCAAATCTATTTAGAATGCTCCTATTCCGGATACACATCCGAATGTCGTTGTTCTTGTCACATCTATAGTACATGTGAATGAATCACTCTTTTCGGAGACTATTACTGTTTTTAATTTAATTTGTTTTGCTTTCGCATGGGCTAAGGCGACGTGTTGTCTTGTCAATATCATCGCTTACTCACGGTACATATGAAACTCACGGTACGCCGTTCTGTTTTTGCTGAAGGAGTTCTTGTATGAGTCATCAATGTGAAGATTTTTTAATGTCCACAAAAATATGGTGTCAAAGTTTAACATTTCTTTAGCAGAGACCCCTTCAATTTAAACTGAGATAAAAGGGCAGAGCAATATTTAAGTGCTTCGGAATAAATATCATTTCCTGATCAACTGGTTCTTCCATGTGTAAGCAATTCCAATACCTGGACGAATACGTGAATGTAATCATTGGTTGGGTCGTATTCAGCAAATTGACAATAAATAAGGCTGTATACCGCTTTGGTGTTTTTCCAATTAACATAGTTGACTACAGATACGACTGGATTCTGTACTAGATATCGCACTTATCTGTTGCTCCAAAAGTCAATTCCATTGTAACGTTATTTCCCACTTTCTCCTCCGACACAGCACAAAGGTTAAGTTTGAAAGGGTACCCGAGTGAACCCAACATCTTTGTTCGTACCACAATTAGTGAGAATTCAACTGACCTAACTCGAATAAACTGATTTCTGCCGAAAAGTTACATCTTTGAGGGTCATTATGTTGAACAATTCCTTGCTGGCCATATTATCACAAATTAATACCCAAGTGGCCATTTAATTACACCATCGACTGTAGACTACCTTGACAATATTTGTTTTCTTCTCGTCTCACCCGTTAATACCAGCACTGTGTCTGTCGCCTTAGAACTTTCTTCATCGTTGCCACTATAACGTTGGACGTCTATTATATATATTCACTCTACCGAAAAGGACTTCACCATGCATCATCCGCATTGGAGTGATATACGACCTTATGCGTATGCCTGTTTGTGTGTACCAGCACGGCAAGTCTGTAACCTTATATCATACACCTAAGCGTACGCCCGTATCTACGCAACATTTGTGTTTCCAGATTACAGACACAAAATTAATGTCATGTCTAATCGGCTTTTCGAACAAGGACTGAATGGGATGGGGGTGGCTGGAGGTGGAATTGTAGTCCCCTTTTATCCATGTCTTTGCATGGAAAAACAGATGAGAAACAAGAGAGGAAACAAACACACTTGGGGTGGAATAGGAGGACAATTTGGATATGCTTTTACCCCTTTCTACCCGTTTGTTTGTTTCGGTTGATGTATTTTGGGAATTTATGTAATAAAGAGGGTGCTCCGGTGCTTTGGAGCCTAAGTTCCTTGGTTATACCATATTGTCTTTCAGAGTATATCTGCTTGTACTTTCTACAGTTAGTTTTGGCATTGCCCTGGCATTTGTCTTTGTTACTGGATGGCGGGTGAAACCATTTCCTGTATCTATAAGTGCATGTGAATCTAGTTCAAAAAAGCGAATAAGCGACATTTTGTGGATTGCGGTTGAATATTTGAATATTTTATTGCTACAGTTGGAATCCATAAACGATTCTCATTCAATTATTCTGGAGTAGGTATTGTATTGAAGGTCTCCTGTTAGAAAGTAACTGTTCGTATATGGAATCAGAGGGCATAAGGATGTCTTCGCATTGAGATAAAGAGGTGAAGCGTAGAGAACATAAATTGAATTGTCATGGTTTTGTGTTCGAAACACACATTCCAATGGGATTGTTTTGCTGGTAATAACGGATGTAAATATTATTGATTGGCATTGCTATTGTTTGATAATAAATTATGGAAACTTTATTTGTTAAGCTGGGATTAAGCATGTAAGGCAATAGGCATTTTCTGGCCTTTTCGGCGGAGTATTCTGTTTTTATCGACTACAACTTGGGAGTTGATTATATTCTTTTCTACGGAACTTAATTTGGTGATGTTTGGACCATGATGTGACTTAAATGACAGACCGAAGTGATAAGTTAGCTTTGTAGGATGGAAAGTGTTTCCCAATCCCAGGTTAAAGGGATATCTTATAATAGATCAAATTAGTTAAATTCTTGGCTGCACTTAAGGCCGTACTTGGGTTTGAACTTGAAATATTTTTGTTTACCCCATGTGAAAACGTCTCAACTTACTTACAATACGTTGATTACAGCTTTTATCCACTTGAGCGTGTCAGCTGAAGTGAGAACTTCCCATGCCGCATTGTATCGCCGGTATGGTTCCAAATACTTTTCGGTCCGGAATATTAATATGAGCGAAGAATAAGGGAAAAAGACGTTTATTATCTCTGTCGGAATAGAGCACTCAGCAAAGAACTAGTCCATTGCATTCATTGTATGATCTTTCTACCGGAATTTCTTAGCTATCCGTGGAAAGATGAGTAAGCGCTGTGCTAGTGTCAAAGTGCCTACGGAACCAGCACCCATCACAACAGTACAGAGTACCCACAGCCTAATGCGAGCAAAAACCGGACAATCACAGGGTGCCCCCCAGTTGTGACACTTATGTCCAGCACACTTAGTTACTTAGTCAAAGCGAAATGCCCCGTGACAAGATCAGTAAGCAGCGTGCAGTCCTTTCTACAGTGGGACAATAGGACAGTCATTGACCTCTTAGAGACGTCGGAAAGCATTCGTTTGGTATGTGGGTAACCTGCTCCGTCATGGTATTTTGAGTTATGAACATATAAAACCCATCTAACCAATGGAAAACCTTACTCTCTTCTGATCTCTGTAGGTTCATCGATGTTTTCATTTTTCATGATCAAAACAAGATTTGGTAAATTCGGCCATCCGACTGCATTCAGGAAGTCGTGGCTGATTTCAGTTATGTTCTATGTGTAGGTTAGCTGTCGATATAGATGCAGATGCCTCCATCTTCTGACTGACTACATTTCTGCTTGGAAGACAGACGCAAGTTTCGCAAAGACGAGTGAAATTTTACGTTGCTTAGCTGAATCGGTCTTCGAACCATCCGCGAAGACCCGCCTACATTAATTTTCTGCCTCAGATTTTGATCGAAGCGGGGTTCCAGCGTTATTGCATGTCCATAGGACCAGAGTCAAAAGATCAAAACTGGGTTGTACCAAAGAAAATTTCTTTTTAAACGCATAATGGCTTTGAAAAAGTTCGTTATCCAGAATCACACGCAAATACTAAGCTTCGTTTGTGGTGCCTTTAATCACAACATATGTCAGACCAGTCAGCTTTCTTTTGTAATGAGAACAACCTAAATTACTAGGCTTGATTTAAAACAGACAGTACAGCTGCATACACCTATGCACCTGCATCACCTATACCTGTCTAATCATAGATATTAGAACTTTGTGAGCGTAAAGCATTGAACACTGCACCAGAAAGTTGGCCGCTGGTTTTCTGAAAATTATCAGTCAACTTTCGCTAGGATAGTTATATTCACCAGAATTGCTATTATCTGTGTTGTTTAGCCGAGTAACATATGCCGTCAAAAGCCGTGTTGTTAAAAGCACCTTCAATATCGATGAAAATGTCCACCGCGTACTACTGCTTGTCGAGTGCGCCTTTAATTCTGCCTCTCGATTTTGAAGCGCAATCTAGCATGATCTTCCGCTTTGGTATGTATGTTTCATCTTAGATAGAGAAAACATCCACAAATCAGTCTGCAGATGAAGCTCGGCCATTCTGTCTATGCTCCTCAGTCGGAAGGAAATGAGGCTGATAGTACGGTTCGCCGGCGGTTCGGTATATATGACTATGCTTACAGCGAGAACTCTTTTCGGAGTTGCCAGCAGCTGCTCTATAGCATTTTTTTTGCATAGCTGACATTAATATTAAACGTTTTGAAGCCATCGAAGAAAGCAACAGCTTGTAGGGTGACCTCATCCGTCAGCAGAAGCGATGACATACAAACACATATGATGACAACCATGCGCCGTGTTATGTTCTTTACTTATAGCCTCGTTCATTGGATCTGATTGTTCTGGGCTTATCAAGGTTTTTTTTCTTTCTTCGTCATCAGACGTCAATCTGCGTCTCACTATGCAATGCACGCACGATCTGAAGGATTGCGTTCTAGCTGTATATTTCAGCTCACTCTATCTTCTGTTCTGATTTTAAGGGGAGCGAATCTCCTTCTTTAACCGTATCCATTAGATTTTCCTCGATTTCCTCGTCCTTGCATCCGATATAGTATTCGATTTATTCATGGTGTTTCACAAGTTATGATGCCAAAACTGAGTAAATGCTGTTAACAAGGTGGAACGTATGACATAAGCGATTTGGATTTCACAATAGGATTCAATTACTTTGATTTACTTAAGGATTTTGTCTATGTTGGTTTAGATTTTATCCCTGACAACGATACCTCATTAGAAATCAAACAAAGAGTTTTAATTTCCTTTTGGTGTGCCTACGGAGACAATTGCGTGATAAGACCTTGTCAAGGAATACTAAGGAAACCGTGGACGTTTTTTTTACAAATTTTGGCTTCGTTTCCGTCGTGAATTTTACGAGCTATACAGCTGCAATGAGGTCATTGTTCACAAAAGTGCGTATCTGTCGCCTTATATGAATAAGATATATAGAGCCCAAGAGTCTTTGACTGTTACTCAGACGGATGACCTAGTGGAACAAGTGGAAGAGGACTTCAAGGATCTTAGTGTGCATTATTAGAAGCAGTAGTCAATTAGCTAAATGGGAAGATTAATTGATTGATACCCAGGTTTACTACGGATTCTAACCAAATCTAAGTAAGTACTCAGTTGGTACCAGATTAATATGTTCTTCGTGTACTTATACTTCACGTGTAGACTCGTATGTGGAATGAAAAATTAAACACACTTACTTACATGACTGACTTAATTTCTACTAACTGTCACTGAAATTATTGTATACTTAAAGCCTGCAGTATTAGTGTACGGACTAAGTGGTACAGATTTCATATACGAGTAATACATTACACTGATCACTTGAGATAGTTTGTATCTGGAAATTCAGCAAGCTTAAGCCTAAGATGCACAAAGAGTTTTCTATTTCAAAAAAGTTCACATCGGCATCTTATTGGGTAGCATCACCTGACATGGTATTACTAGAAAAAGATGCTTACAGACTTGGCCTTTCTTGTAACGATCTCTGTAGAACCTGTTAAAGAAAAGAAGAAAACTACTCTGCCACTGCTTAGTAACTTTTCTGCTGTCTTCACTAGAAAGGAGCCCAACATGGTGATTTTTCTCCAGAGTTCTCAAAAAATTCACCAAAACAGTGAACAATAGGCTCAGCGTTCTTTCTAGAGCTACTAATTAACTTTATTTAATAGGTCTCTAGATAATGACTATAATTTCAGAGCCCCGCATCAAGTGCAAGATCCTGATTTATCATAAAAGTCTTCGCTGGACTTAGAAAACCTGCAACCTTATTTGTTGAAAATTTTCTTTAAGCCTATGCAAATCTAGAGCTGGTGACATCGACATAAAGGCTATGAAAGGCCATCTGCCTTTCTGAAACTTTATTCTTTTTACAGCTTCTCTGAAGATTTACTTGGATCTATAGGTGTTTGTCTGTAAGTTTACAGTTCTTTGCTTTTTTAATTACTACTCTAATCCGGCCATCACTTTTTTGTAGGGTTATTCTGCTCAAGTCTCAAGGAGGTCCCTTTGCGTTTTATTTATGGTAAGGCGTTGTTAAATTCGAAGATTTTGCAAGACGGAATCATTGATGTCCATTCGCTATGCATCTCCTGGCCATCTCAAGCGACTGATACGGTATAGGGCTTTACTACAAAATTCCAAATACTTCCCGGTATACTGGCCTTCTTACCCCACAGAGAAAACGATTGGCAAGAGTGATTCCTCGTTATATTTCTGTTGAGATGTTGTTGGCATAACTAGCAGCTCAGCTAAGGTTGACAAAGTCCTTTACTACTTCAAAGTTCAAGTTGCGACTGTGACGTTCTGTCCTGTGTGCCTTTTTGTTAACACCATATACTTGGTTTTGTCTTTTCAATAAAGCTCGCTGAGTTCAGCAACTTATGTCAAAATATTAAGTTAAGTCGTTATCGACTAGAACCAAGCAGCGAGCGATCTCTATCGTCATTACTAATACAGTAATATGCGTTCTTAAAATCGATGAAAAGGTGATCGGTATCGATTTGGACTAGGGTCTACCGTAGAGTAAAAATTTGGTCGATTGCGAACTCTCCTGGCCTTAAGCTACACTGATAAGGACTAATAAGACTGTTGCGAATAGTTTCAGATGCTCAAAGAATATGACAGATAAGATCTTATACGCAAGGTTGAATAGGTCCCCTTTTTTGTAGTTCGAGCAAACAATATTGGGATTCCATTTATCTGGCTTTGCATACCTGGGATTTTGTTTTTCGCCGTCGATATACATACATATTCCTTCTTCTTTTCTACAGATTTTTGTATTACTGTGTGCTTACTGTAGTGATATTTTGTCCAGCCGTAAAGAAAATGAGTCTAAGTCTGTTGCCAAATATTATGTCGTGTAGGCTTAGCTTACCAACCGTTCTACCAAAGACGTCCTCCTTTCCTATCCTTATGTTAAGGGCGTTGCTGATTTGTCATAAATATCTCTATGGTCGCAATAATTTTTTTTTTGCCTGTCGAAACAGAATACTTAGGTAAAGAACTAGTCCACTGTATTCTTTGTTTATTTTTATGACATCTTTCATTTATATGAAGAAAGATGAGAAAACGCTTCAGTGATAAAATGTCTATAGTACCAGCACCCACTACCTCAGCGACGAGTACCTGCAGTCTGATGCGATCGTAAGCCGGACATTCACAGAGATAGTGCTTCGCGGTATCTTCATCAATTTCGCAGCAAGCATCGCAGGATGTTGTGTCACTTACGCCAAGCACAGATGTCAGATGTCACTAGTGTTTTTTGTGAACTCCTGCCCTGTAGGCTTAATTTCACGGGATCCCTATACATCCATGCGAGCAAGGATACACCTTGCAATCGCTCGCCGTCAATTCTTTGATACCAAAGCGGAACTCGTGTTGGAGGCAAAAAGTTCCACCCTTGGTAAGGGTCGATGTCGATCTTAAACCTCTTACTGCTCTTAGGGTAACAGCACCCAGTATATTGCAACTCTACATTTGGTCAAAGACTCTTCCCCTGATTTTTGGTTTAAACCCGTCCCAAAATTCGGGGGGCTCCTAACTTCCATGGTACTGTGTGTTCCTGTGGTACTGCCACCCTACATGACCTCTGACCGGCTGCTTGTAACTGGTCAAATCGTAGCAGCACTCGGATTTGTTAAATACCGAAAACCTTTACAATAAGACCAGTATATTTTGCTCTGCCCCCGATTTTTATTAAATAACGTTATTGATCAGCGAAGCCTTGATAATTGGGCGAAGGCCCACACCCAGCACATTTAAGTGCTTTGCAAAAGCGTAATGCTATGTCGCGACGCCAGTTAGACTTTCCTGCTGAGGCACAGCAAAAAAGCCGCTGGCCTTTTAGAGACGTTGGGAAGCATTCGTTTGATCTGCCTGCATTCCGGGGAGTTGTGTAAATTGCAGCTGTGCTCATATGAGACAGTTTTCGGGTCCTGAAAAATTCTCCTCTGAACCATGCCTAGGAAGTGACCTGGAACCCAAACAATTGTCACTAAATTTTGCCTTCCGAATGCGTTTAGTGATTTCTTGTATTCTTGAACTAGCTTGAAAGTTGGAAGAGCTATAAGTATGGCCCTAAGCGCAGTTTGGCTGTCGCTATAGATGCAAATACTTCGCCCCTAAACCGGTTCTCCGCAATATAGAGGAGAGGCAGATTTGTCAATGCATCTAGAGTGGAGCCAGGAGTGCTGGGGATAGCCCCCATGAATCCGAGACAAACCGTTCTTTGGGGTCAGTTAAAAGCAACAACCATATATTTTTGCGAGAGCTTATTTCACCAGACAACCGATGCATAGAATATTATTGGTCTTATCATTGCCGTATAGATCCAAAGAACTCTTCTCGGTGATAGGCTCCATGTTTTGATGATATCTTCTCTGCACTGCCAAAAGGCGCGTATAATTGTGCATATACAGTAGAACTATTGAGCGCGTTGAGCAATGAGTCGACCAACGTATACCGAAGTAGTGGAGACAAAACCCCATCTTGGGGGCAACGCCTATTTACATCCGCCACCAAATAGTGTCCGCGGCCAACACCCGCAATCAATGTCTTATTTACCAGCATTGCTTTTATCCACGAAATCAGTGACTCGTCTACGCTGTGCTGTCTAGCCGAGTTGCAGATGCTTAACGACGATGAAAATGCCCAAGGCGTATTCCTTCTTGTCGAGTGCGCCTTCAATTCTTCCTAGCAGATTGTGAAGCGTACTCTGGCAGGATCTTTCGCATTGATATGCCTGATAACAATTGAGTTTATGCTCAATTTTTTTCCGTTCAGAACTCGTATTATGGTTTCAGAGCACGTGTTATCAAACGTTTCTCATATATTGATACTCAAATGTACATGCATCCACAAAAGTCCTATGTACTATTTCCTTAGGTTGGACAACAAAAACTACATCACAGGAGGTGGCTGTGGTGTAGTGGTATATGCATAGACTCCTCAAGCAGAGGGTCGCAGGTTCGAATTCCGTGCAAGGGAATTCTCTGAAAAAATTATTTCCATAGAATTTGTATGTTGTTATATGAAAATCCCGTCGGCGTCAACTCTGACATGAAGGCATAACACTGATGTTGGAGTGGTTGCTGGCTGGGCTAAATTTAACGAACTAACAACTAGCACGTACTAACACCCACTGGTTGAGAATGTACTGGCTCGTCCCGTCCAGTTTGACAACCACCTTTGGGAAAAATATCGAAAGCAATTATTGAACACCTGAGTTTCAAACTACTAAACCACCCGCCCGCGTCCTGGAGTAAAGCCAGTAAAAGGGTATCCATATCCCTTTGGTGCGCGCGCGGGATTATAAAAAAAAAAAACATAACACAATGCCTATGCGGCAATTTCCCCTCTATAGAATTACAATGTATTTTATTAAAAACTTTTTAAAAAACTAAACAAAAATTTACCACAAATATGCAATAACCTAGTAAAAAACTAATAAAGCACTGAACCTTACTTATGTAAAGTAATAAATAAAAGTAACAAGAGCAAATATGCCAGTATCCGTAGTGTGTCCCGTCCACCAACCCACCGGTCGACCATTAGCCCGCCACATAATTTCATGCATCAGACTACAATAATTTGTATTAGACTTTCGAATTTCACAAATCCAAATCCACAGCTAACTCTGAAATTGCGTCCGCTATTTGTACAGTGGTTTAAATTTAGCTAGCTTACTGGCTGTAACTACTACTACGGATGGTTACTACATATTTCAACTTCAGTATTATGCAAATAAATTTGACTTGTTTTAATTATAACTGAACCGCAGTGAGGTTACTTCCATTGGATTTCACCGGATTCCACATGACTAACGCAACAATTATGCAAAACCGTATTTTAATCGTGCGATAAAAACCTCATAAATATATGAAATGTCAAAATTTGGTCTAGTTGGTAAGGACCAAGCGTCTGGAATTTGCTATTTTCCTGTGGTATCATAACGCACTCAGTCTACCTACATGTGATTTCCTGTAAAGCTAAGTTAAAACAGGATTTAAGCCACAAGCTTATTTCATTGCATTGTGGTAATAAGTTTCCTTTTTTTCTTCCAAATTATGAGCCCTTTAACTATTTAATCGGTTCCATTTGAGTTAATTTTATTTTTTGTATCTTTAATGCTTTTGCTCGCATATAGGAAACCCTTCTGCCAAGGAAACACTTCTACTTATCGACCAGTCAGAGAAGACAGCTGCAATTCACTTCAGTTCTCGTTAAACATTAAACGTTTCCAGAAAGTGCCAAAAGAAGAGATGAGAAGAAGACATTAATGGAAATAAAGAAAAAAGACGTGCACTTGTTACGTTTTTTGCTCGTTCTTTTACGCTTCACTCTGGAGGATCTTCATCATCCCTAAAACAGTTAAACTATTTAAAACAAAAAAAAAATACAATGACGTGAAGAAGTTTTTTAAATCATCAGTTGGAGTTCATTTTCGCTAGAAGATATTCATACCCACTCGTTTATTTTTGTAAGTTTAATTGACTTGTCATGCTTGGACTTTGGTTTCCATAAGCTTGACGTGTCCTCGCTAACATAGAATGCACGTATTTTTGTCTATATTAACGTCATTAAAAATAACAGCGTCAGTATAAATGGGAACAATAAAGAGCTTTTCATTACAAATAACAATTAACTTAA
Source organism: Volucella inanis (assembly GCA_907269105.1). NCBI lineage: Eukaryota > Metazoa > Arthropoda > Insecta > Diptera > Syrphidae > Volucella > Volucella inanis. Next base: position 94,082,067 of record OU026154.1, read on the forward strand.
TCTTGAACTATGTAGATCTTCCTCTCCACACAATTTATCAAGCTCTCTCTAATTCTTTAAAAGCCTCATTCTGTTTCCTTAGCTCAGCTGAGGTATGTCTAGGCGAATTGGATATGGATACCGAAACTGAACACGTTGTATCTTAATGTCCTAGTGAAGGATAACTAAGTCCAAATACGCAAATCGACTTTTATTTATTTTTTTTCTTCTAATTACACTGTTCAACAAAAATCTACTGTGACATGCATACAACATAGTGTTTAAACAAAAAACAGAAAATGACCTCAGATTTTCTCTATCATACCTAGATTTTTTGCTATAAAGTATTGTATTTTATACTTAATCTAAATCTAGATCAATATTTTTGTCATGGCGATATCTTGTCCATGCGGCATCTCGGAATAATGTCCAGCAGAAATCAGAGAGCATATCACGACTTCATTTGCCTTGGTATCGCTTTTCCATTGTTGCGACATCTTGGTGGAAAGTGTTTCGCATTGTATGCGGATGAAAATTTTTTCACTCGCATATAATTCGCATCGTATTTTTCGAAACGGTAGCACTCAGACTCAAAACTGTGCACAATGTGTTCCGACTGTCGCGATCCCCTATCTTGGTACTTACCACGCCCAACCCTGCTTGATTTCGGTGATCTAATGGAAACCGATACATTTCATTTTCATTTTCAATGCATTTTTATTTAGTTCAATTCATTAATTCTTATATGCTATACAAAAAAAAAAAAAAAAAAAACGCTTAAAAATTAGCTTATATAACTTAAAAAACTATCTCATTCTAACTTACTGGCTCCATGTGGACACTCTAATTTAAACTCAACAATTAAATTTTGTTTCTCGACGTGCCGTACAGTTGTTTATTTTTTTGCATTAAATATAATTTAAACTAAGAAAACCATTTTTTTTTTTTTTCAATTTAAAAACTTTGTATAGGGTTTTCTAATAACGACTTGACAACTTTTTTTCTAAATAAAAGGCAAACCATCTGAAATATTTCAAAAACTTTATTATTGGCTTGAAGTACAATCAAAACATTTATGAATGGAACTCGACTTCGTTCATATGGCCACCGCGGGCACATTTGCAGCGGTCGATTCGTTGGGCCCAATTTTCAACGACTCGGCCACACATTTCGGCCGAAACGGCCGCTATTTCGCGTTTAATGTTGGCTCTGAGCTCTTCCAACGTCGTCGGAGTGTCGCCATAAACCAATGACTTAACGTAGCCAAACAGAAAATGGTCAAGCGGAGTTAAGTCGCACGAACGAAGCGGCCAATCGACTGGCCCATGTCTTGAGATAACACGCTCACTATACTAACTCTTCAATAAATTGATTGTAGCGTGTGCTGTGTCGCTTGTAGCACCATCCATATGTCGTCCAAGTCCATATCTTCCAATTCGGGCCAAAAATAATCGGTGATCATGGCGCGATAACGCTGACCATTTACAGTAACGTGACGATCGTTATCGTCGACGAAAAAATATGGCCTAATAACGCCGCCGGCATACAAACCGCACCAAACAGTTATTTTATGTGGATGAAGTGGTAATTCATGAAGCACATGTGGGTTTTCACTCGACCAATAACGCATATTTTGCTTATTGACGAACCCATTGAGACAAAAATGAGCTTCGTCACTGAAGATGATTTTGCGATGAAATTCATCATCTTGATGCATCTTCTCCAGAACCCAATGTTAGAACGTACGTCGCTTCAAATGGTCCATCGGCTTCAATTTTTGCGTCAGCTTGATCTTGTTTTGGTGTAAACCAAGATCCTTACGCAAAATACGCCATAATGTGGTCTGAGCGATGCCCAATTCTTGAGAACGCCGTGGAATTGACTGAATTGGATCGTTTGCTACGGACGTCTGAAAGGCAGCGATATATTCGATACTTCGACCAACCCGTTGTCTCACTGAAACGGCAACATCACACAACGAATATGTAGACTCAAATTTTTGCACTAAACTTGTTATTGCCTGTCTACTAGGGCGAGAAAAGTTGCAGTCACCGACTCCGAATATCTGTAGAAAATTTTTATAATTTGCAGACGTTGCTCGTTAGTGTACTTTACCATGATAAAAATGTTGAGCTTACTGAATAAATTGACAGTGACAGTTTGATGATTAGTGAAAGAAAGCGTTCACAAATTAAATTTAAAGTTGTCAAGTCCCTATTGGAAAACCCTATATATTAACATTTTTATTATATTGTAATATAAAATTTAAGACTAAAAACTAAAAATCTACCTAAAATAAATCTTAATCTACGTGGTCTTCTTAAACTATCTTAGCTATTATTCCTTTTTTAGGGAATGCTACCCACCTCTCTTTTTTTGGTTTTATAATTTTTTGTTCCTAAAAGCTATTTAATCCGGATAAAAAATTAGGCTGACCAGCTCTGTTCCCTAATCGAGCTATATCCTGTAAGAAAGGAAATTCTGCGACGTAAATTCCCGTCCTTCAACAAGCCATCAAAATTGTTGATGCTGCCGAGAAACATCTCTCATGTCGCGACTTTATACCGCCCTACTGAACCGAAGACGCTCCGCACTGCTGTGTGCGACGTCTCTGTCGTAGTTGAGTCGCCTGTCCGCAGCTGTTCTAGCGACATGGAAGATTGACGGCACCGCTAATCTATCCTGGATTAGACCTTTTTTGTCTAGGTAGAGAAATGCTTCTGGTGGAATAAAGCCGTCACAACATACTCTCTCCTAATACATATATTATAATTGGGGTAGTAAGCCCTGGAAATCAGTTTATTCGACGAGGTCATTGCTCTTGCAATGTGCCTTCAATCAACTTATTAACAAAATTGTCCACTCTTATTAGATTTGCCTCCTTACCTCGTATGGAGAGAATTTTATGTACTCAGACTCTGGTGTTCTGTATAGGCGAAGACAAGCCCTCTCAAACATTCGAATCTTTTCCAAAAGACTTGCTCTCACACAGGCTGGATAAGGGCCGTGTAGCAGATCACCTTTACCCTCGCATCGAATTGCGTCTATTTGTAAGGGTAAAAGCACATTTGGATCTGGCCAGGGCAACATCTATATGTTTGTTAAAATACGGATATTGATCTAGTCAGGTCCCAAGGTATCTGACTACATTTCGTCGTTCTGGTGACTTTTTTCTTTCTTTGTACTTTTAGAAAAGGTGTGATACAAAAATGTTACTGCAACTTCATCAAGAACGGTTGTTGACTTTTTTGACATTACGTACTGCAAAACAACACTTGAACAAACCCTTACTGATAATGTAAAAAAAAATCACTCTGAATGAACAATAAAATCCTTTTTTTCCTTCATAGGCACCATAAACACGCGCTCGTGAGATCTACATCGCATCATCATATCAGGCACATAAGCACAAACATCTGCTGCCTACCACAGAAGAATAGCAGCGTCCATCATAAGCACGTGCTCATGATAGTGTGAGATTCCTACTCACTAAAAAACCTCACTACGACTAAGTTTCCTTAACAAGTAGTTCCATCTTCTGTAAAATGTTAGGTAGCCTTCCAGCGAAGGCACCTACCTACTATTTCTTACCTACTATATTACGGTTTGTCTTAACGGCGCTAAGTCGAACGGTCTTATTCTACGTAGTCGAAGCACAAGGTTGGTCTCGTCCAATATCCGGATTATTTCTGGGTTGCTGTGATGCACGAGACGAGTACGAAGATTTCGAGCAGAGCTTGATACGTCGTCTTTTACGGTATCCAAATCCTATGGTGCATTCAGGATTGCTCTTAGTGCTTTGTTCTGAAACTTTTGTAGAATACATATGTTACTTGGTTTAGTACAACCCTGAAGTTTTATACCATACGTCCAACATGGCTTAAGCACTTGCTTATATAAAAGCAGTTCGATATATAAGCTTAGTTTCGAATGTCTTCCAACAAGGCAATACACAAGCAGTTTAGCACGATTATTCAGATCTTTGTTCACTCAAACAACTTGTTTAGGGCTCGTTGGAGTTTTATCTTCGATAATTCTACCGTTTGGCCTGTGGCAAGAATAGCCGTATCGTCCGCGAACGTGGCTACTACTGTCTCTTCATCCTGAGGTATATCTCTTGTGTACAGTAGGAATAAGTACAAACCAAGAGCACTTCCTTGTGGCACACCAGCGTGAATTTCTTTGAATTCCAAGTATTCAGATCCACCCGCAACAGCTGATTTTAAAGGTATGAATTTACTATTTTGCATAATTTGTCAGAAAAGATTTGCCTTACTTGCCTTGTCAAAAGCTTGTGACACATCAAGAAAAATGCTGGGGCATATTTCCTTTTTTTCTAAAGCGTTTTCAATTTCGTTTGTGATCCGATATACCTGATCTATTTTCGAATGCTTGACCCTAAAACCGAACTGGTAATCCGTTATTAGTCGTCTTTCTTCACTTATAAGTTTCAACTGTTTAAGCAAAAGTATGTCGAATACTTTTGAAGTTATCGGCAGAAGCGAAATTGGTCCATATGACTTTTTGTATTGAATATTTTTCCACGGTTTCGGAACCATTATAACTTCGGCGACTTTCCATTGGCTAAAAACGTATAAATGTCTAATTGAAGCATTTATTATACGAAGTAGCTTGACTATCGCTTTTTTCAGCAAGTTTTTTTAGAATATCGCTCGTAATCAGTTCGTATCCTGGAGCTTTATTATTTTTCAACTTTGCTATTGGGTCTATAACTTAATGCGGTTTGCTAAAAGATGGCCTTACTTGTATTATTCCATTGTTACATGTGTTGGAAAGCTACTGTCATTGTACGTCATCTCAGTATATGTCAATCATTTGAAGCGTAAACAACAATAACTTTTTTTCACTCAAATATGTCGAACTTTGTGCCTGAAAAAGTGTTTTTCCGGGGAGTTCTCCTTCACTACTTTAACATGAAGAAAACTGCTGCCGAAAGTCATCGTATTTTGGTGGAGATTTATGGTGATTATGCGTTTATAGTGAACATGCGCTAGCTGAGCGAACGTGCCAAAAGTGGTTTGCATGATTTAAAAGTGGTGGTTTTGGCTTGGAAGACGATGAACGTCCTGGGCAGCCAAAAAAGTTTGAAGATGAAGAACTGGAAGCATTACTCTATGAAGATTGTTGCCAAACACAAGAAGAGCTCGCAGAATCTTTGGGTGTCACTCAAGCAACCATTTCAATTAATTAATTTTGTTTAAGATCAGCTGGATATATTCAAAAGCAAGGAAAATGGGTTCCACATGAACTCAAGCCGAGAGACGTCGAAAGGCGGTTTTGCATGTCCGAAATGCTGCTGGAACGCCACAAAAGAAAGTCATTTTTGCATCAGGTTGTTACTGGTGATGAAAAATGAATCCATTACGACAACCCCAAGCGCAAAAAATCATATGTGAAACCCAGCCTCTATCTCGCAAAAATTGTTTCGTAAGCTGTGTGGCCAGTGGCACCATCCTGTTAGAAGAACATATCGTCCAGCTATATATCCTCAATTTCTGGCAACAAGAAGTCCGTTATCACATCGCGATGGCGAACACCATTCACGGTAACTGCTTGGCCGACCTCATTTTCGAGAAAGTAAGGCCCGATGACTCTGCCAGCCTATAAACCTAGAGGAAAGTGTGCCTCTCTGTCTGTTCAACCAATCATTCGGCTTACTGACGACGCTTGAAATGGTCAGTAGGCTTCAGCTCTTGAGTCAATTGAACCTTGTAAGCAAGTAAATTCAAATCCTTATTCATGCCACACTATCGCGAACAACAGCAATTTTTTCCGCAGAACGAACTGGACGAGCATGCACAGGTGTTTTCACATTTCCTACAGACCCAGTTTGCTGATCCGGTGTACCGCTCCACGGTTGAATTTGTCAAAATTGGGCAAAAAACTTAACGTTAAGGTGTGACTCACAATTATGGTTGGACCACCCGATATAAGATGAATAATGGTATATAACTACTAGGTGAAGTGAAAGGTGACCGCCTTGACCGCCAGAATGCGCTGCTATTGCAAAAAAGGTTATGGTGCCTTAAAGTCCGTTCATATTTAGGTAGACGTGCCAAATTTCAGTGCGATACTGTATTTAATTTTGTTTTGACAGCTGATTGTTGTTGACGTGTTTGGCATCATGTTGAGTATGGGCAAACATGATTTTCGTTCTCTCATAAAACTTTATTTTTTGAGAGGCAAAACGGCGAAGGAAATAGAAGAAACGTTGGATAAATATTATGGGGCTAATGCTCCATCAGATTACACCGTCAAATATTGGTTTCGAGAGTTTCGTGGTGGCCGCAACTTCACTACCGATCAAGTCCGCAGCGGCAGGCCCTCCGATGCGGTTACAGAGGACAATGTCAAAAAAATACATGAAATAGTGTTGGCTGACCGGAAAGTGAAAGTGCGCGGGCTAGCAGATACCACAAAGTAGTACTGCATAATTCTGCATATGAAAAAGTTATCCTGCCGCTGGGTGCCGCGCATACTCACTCCTGACCAAAAACAGGAACGCGAGAGCATTTCGAAAGAGTGTTTGGACTTGCTGATGCGGAATCGGGGGGACTTTTGGCGTCGATTGGTTACTGTTACCCCAGGGAACAGAATGAGTGCCCGGTAATGGACTGAAGCCGGCACGAGTGCTCCGAAGCGGCCGAGGGAGGGAGGCCCGATGGTTCGGAAAGGTTATGGCGTCGGTTTTCTAGGATTGTCATGACATACTCTTCGTGAACTACCTCGGAAAAGGAAAAAAAACCATCAACAGCGAGCATTACTGTGTATTATTGGAGCGATTGAAGGCCGAAATTGCTACAGAACGGCCTCACGTGAATCGAAAAAAAGACTTATTTTTGCAAGACAATGAACCGACGCACAAGAGCATTGCAACCATGGCTAAAATCAATGACTTACGGCTCCAATTGCTGTAGCATCCACCGTATTCGCCTGATTTGGCTCCCTCCGACTATTATATCTTCCCAAACCTCAAAAGATGGCTCATCAATAAAAAATTCAGCTCACGCGAGGAAATCATCTACGCCACGGAGGAGTATTTTGCAGACCTTCCGGAAAATTACTTTTCGGACGGGATCAAGAAGTTGCAAAATCGCTGGAATAAGTGTATCAAACTTAAAGGTAAAAAAATTTTTTTTTCATTCCCAAGGAGGTTACTTTTCACCCCACCTAGTAAATAATATAAATTTTGGAATAGTGAGATTGGTTGGTAGCACCCCACAAGGCCATCGGCGGATAAAAACTTAACGTGGCTGCTTGAGGGTTAATAGCAACAAAAAATTTTTTTTGCTTATGACTAGCTAGTGTTGTAATAAATCGGCAAGTATGCAGCAGCGGAAAGTATCTTAATGATATAACTTATGAGTTGCTGCAGTTCTGCTTTAGTTTTGGCGTGTATAAGGATGTCATTGATTGCTACCACTGTGTTTTGATACTCTTCGAAGGCCTTTTTGCATGAACCTTTGATAGACTTTGGGTGCGCATGCAAGTCCAAATAGTATGAAAGAAAATAATCCGCAAGAAGTTGACATCATTAGATACTGCTGTGTACAATCTTAAAACAAAAACAACTTTGAACCTTTGATATTTGCCGTAGTTTGCTCTATAGTAGCAAGAGGATGGTAACGTCTATGAATATTTTTTATTAATTTCAGTTGGATCGATACATACCCTGATCTTATTTTTCTTTCTTACTATTGCCATGGTTGAAACGGCAGGGCGAAATTCAACTGTTTTTTTTTTTTTTTTTTTTTTTTTTTTTTTTTTTTTTTTTTAAGAACACCTAGTTGGAGAACATTATCGATTTCTTTTCTGACGTCTTCGCAAATCGAATAGGGAATTTTTCGTGGTACGTAGTGTTCAAATTGTCTATAACGTCGATTTTATAAACAAAATCCTTAAACCCATCAAGACCTTGGAATATTTCGTTATTCGAACCTATTTCTTGAACACGCAGCACAAGGGAACATTTTTCATTTTTCACAATCGTCTTTGCCCAAAATGGGTTCACAGTCCAGTAAATCTTTCACGACAAGGAATTTAATGTTATAGATATGGTTTCGGACTACGCAATTAAGATTAAATTCACCACGCACATTGATTATTGTTCCACCGACGGCTATTAACTGTTGTTTTGTTGGTTTTATTTTTTCTTGAATGGAAGTTAATTGGAAGCACTTTACACTGCGCGGCGGTTTGATTGTTTTACCGTGAAAAAATATTTCTTCGTGCCAATTTTTAGTTTCTTCATTATTTTTGTTTGGAATTAATTGGAGAGAAACAAGACGAATAAAGCACTTTAGCCATGGATCGCTCGCGTTATCACTCTCGTCAATAGTTTCTGCATTTATGTTTATATGCAGGGCATTTTTTTTTCTTCCGCAACGTTTGCATTTGTACGAGGTTGAAGCTCTTGAAAAAGAAGAACAACCAGTGTCCGTGTCTCAGCATGTTGAAAATAATTTCAAAAGTAATTTTTGTTTTCAATTTCTGTTCGTACAATTAAAGCAGTCAATACGAAAAATTCTTTCTTCCCAATGTTCTTAAATGTCTGACAGTCATCGTCATCGTTTTAGTCCAACATGAATTGAAATACCAAATTCAGCAGCAGAAAGGATCATAGTAAACCAAGACAATACACTCAAATCCACCCAACAATCTCAAAACTAGAAAGGGAAATTTCGAAGGGCAACCAGGAGTAGCACGTGAGAACAGATATAAATCGAAAAGTTGACCAGGAAAATCGTGTCCCAAATAAAGTTGATTGAAAATTAAACTTAACCCACAAGGCTCCAAGTTTGCTCGAGAAACAACAATTGAACCGAAGAACCAAATTTAACCAAACGCCAGACGGAGAATACAGAAAACCGAACACAGAACAAAGAATACACCGAAAACAGAAAGCGGTAGTAGCTGAACCTGTGAAGAGAATAAGATAGTTAAGCAAAAGCGTTTGTGGCCAAAAGTGGTGGTGGAGGTGTACATACCCCACCAAATTGTAATGTGACGGAAGGTGGTTTTGCGAAATTTCCAATAAAGAACGACAGGCACATAGGAAAGATGGTGAAAAAAAAGTGCAGTGCTGTTTGGTGTTGAATAATGAGTCGACATGAAGGAGTTAGCTACGATTCATGTCTCAAGAGCAATTCCAATGGCAGACGACACAAATGTCTTATTTGCTGTGATGACAATCTATGAGCTAATTGTTATGAAAATGGTGTTACATGCTATGCAATGCATCCTAACTTGAGCTCAACTCGGATCTCCAACAAAGTTTCACCTGCCCCTTTTATAAGAAAATGGGTTTCAGTGATATAACTTGTTAGAACATTTTAGCTCAGAACATACAGAAAAAAATTTAGAAGTTGTTTGCCCAGTTTGCGCTGGTTTACTGAGTGGTGAACTGAAACTAGTCACAGATGACATTTCCATTGGAACATAGAACTGGTCCTAGAGAGCTGGTTTCATTTCTAAATGAGCCATCGTCATGTACGTCGAATTCCAGGACGTACATTTGGTGGAATCAGATCTCGAAGTTAATTCTTCAATTGGACTTTCAGCTTTATCACCGTCTTGTGATTCGGCTGATTCGATTGCCGAGCTATTGTCACAATTATCCGGTGTACGCCGCGGTGTCCCGAAAACATATCAGTTGCAGCAACTACAAATGCAAATTTAATGAGAACGACTGCAGGTTACGGAAACTCGACAACAATTAGAAAGGTTGCCAAGACGTCAAGACAAACCCAATGGGTTACTCATCCAGTTCAAATGCAACTATGCAAGATATTGGCAATGGAGGAGGTAGTAGCAGTAGTGGTGGTGGCGGTGGTAGCGGTGGAGGAGGTGGCAGTAGTGGCATACCAAGTGGTGGTGGTAGCAGTGGTAGTGTTAAAGTGGATGTCGTGCAACTGAATGGACTGTTAATAATACATCAACATCATCGATTCAACAATTGCGGTCAAATGAAGGCAGCACCAGTGCCGGCTCATCGCTTAATACCAGAGAAATACCATTGAACACATCTGTTTTGACGGTTAATGATTTCGGTTTGTCGTCGTGTCAATTTCTACATCCAGCCGCTGTTGGATTTGAGAGTGGTAATGCTGGTAATACTGGAAATGTAAACGATGTTGGCCAGTCATCACAGTTCTTGCTATCGAAATTAATGACGGTGTAATTAAGTGAGGAGGAGCCTTGAAAAGGATCTTGAAGGTCGATCTCTAATTATTCAGACTATGATGCTGTCCACTTTGGCTAGTTTTAAACACGATTCAGAGTGTAATAGCATTAAAAAACACAAAAATGGCGAATCGCAATCAGAACGGCTCAATAACAGCGATACCGATGGTGGCTCTATACATAAGGACGTTGGATCAAATACCTTACTTCCCTTGCATTCCCATCCTTATTCCAGCACACTTCTACTTATTTAGAGCTTATGGCCTTGATAATATCTTTGTTTATTTTGGCAGAACTTGCATGCATGGTTAATAAAGCAGCATCTTTCGTTGAGTTAGACAGAGTGCCCCTTTTACTTCATTCTTTTTCATTTTTATAGGCCGATGTTTCTTGAATCTCAATTCCTCATATATTTCACGGTCTTTGTAAGTAAAACAGCCCTGTAAGCCGCGTGCACCAGCAGTCTTTACCAAATCGTTTTGTGGGCCAGCTGAAACTTAGCTTGATGACTTGCTGAAATTGATAGCAGAAGTCTTCTTGATGAGACCCCATGCAACAGGGCTCTGGGAGTCTTTTGCTCTTGTAGTATTGAGTCAAATTTTCTCACAATAATTTTTCGGTGTATTTTCCTAAAAGTTTGAGGATTCGCACCTCGATTGCAACATTGATTGATTCAAGTCAAATACCTTGGACGTCTACTCTGAAACTGTGCCTTGCATCGATCACAATGTCATCATTCGGTGATCGATCTGATTGAAAATTTTCTGATGATGGCCTAAGCTCATTTCCAGACCATGTACAGGCCACAAAATACTATCTTATTTTCTAAGTTGATTCCCAGAATGAATCTTCTTCAAAGTTATGTTTCTCCACATTGCGAGCGTAATGGGGAATTTAGCGGATTGTAGTCAATCATTCGTTTCGATCTTACCTAAGTCTTTCTCTGATGACAAATTCATATCCGAATTGCGCAGTTTTTACTTATTTTAATAGTTTGGCTGTAAAAAGTTAGTTGGTTGGTTGTCTGTTTTTTATTTAATGGGTTCATCATCAGTAAGTTCATCTGCATATATCCAAAGCAACATAAAATATCTTACGTGGTCAGGAAAACTAATGGCACTACATTGAGTACCGGATCCTTCAGATGATAATGTAAGTAATGGAAGCTGCTGTATCATCATGTCTAGATGTTGAAAAATTCTCATATGACGTAAGCTCCGAGTATTTCGAGATAGCTCATATGAAGTTATTTCTGGATCTGCCTCTGACGCGCTCAGGCGCTGAAACGGCCACATTGTGTTTAGTCTGGATTGTGTGTATAACATGAAATTGACTTAGCTTAATCTTCACAGGTCCGAGTGTTAAGTTTCATTTGCCCGAACGTGCTGAGATCGGCTATATTGGTTGTGGGGCTAACTTACATAGTATAGGCCTACATTTCCAAAAAGAACAATGTTTTGTGCCCAGTGAAGTGCTAAGTTAAAAATTTATAAAACCGGAACATAACGTTCGCGTTACATTGTTGCAGGAACGTCTAGGTTAAGGTCTACTGAATTTTTTAAGTACACGGACCTAGATTTTGAAAAGCTCAAAGCTCATAGTCCGCACTTTAGGAAACATTGTGTCAATTGTAGCTGTGGAAGAAAAAGAAACATACTACCGTCAACACTATCAGTATCCAAGTTTGTCCTTTTTCAATGAAATAAGCATGTCACAGACTTACCTGAACTTGCACCCTTTTTGTGTTACATACTGTGATTCAGTCTACAACTCTTCGCTTTGATTGCTCTTTGGACGAAAGTGTTTTTTCCACGGACATCTCCTGCTTAAGCAATGCACGTTTTCTAGGATTCTCGTTGTGTCTTTTCGTAATCATGTCAGGACTTTTTTTTTTACATTTTTCGTGATCCAATCCAATCCAGTACAATTCAATCAGAAGATAGATTTTGCCAGCGACGACGAATCAATCCTTTATCCACATTCCTTCGTCTCTTCGGCTGGAAAAGCTTATTTCATTTCAGTGTTGTGTCTCTGCCCGCTTTAGTGCTCAGGCTTAATTTGAAGAACTTTCACTCACACCTCACTTTCTACCCCTCAACGGATAGAACCAACAGAGTAATAGTCTTGATGAGAATCCTTTAAAGTATTGCACTGACACACATTGTGATGAGTCTCTTTCCTTAAATATCCTTTCCACTACAAAATGCCATCCTAGAGAGACTGAAACAACTTCTAGTGGTATAATTCTTGAGATACCTATACCATATAGAGTAGATGGTATGCGGAAATATGAATGTATATCGTATCTACAGAAAAAGAAAGTTTGCAAGTTAGTTGCAGACTGCTGTTGCATAACTTCAGCTTTCTGATTGCATACGTTCAGCCCTTGTACACCCATGTCTATGGCGATATGTGTAGTGTATCATCTTGGGAGTAGAAGGAAGCATTTTAGGATTGAGGATGCATGTAATTTCGCTTTTCTTGCTAAGAGGGTGCCGTGGCTTTTGAGACTCTAAAAACAGAAAACGCAAGAGGTTTCTCTTTTATTTTTATTTTTATTTTTTATTTTTTATTTATTTTTTTTTTTTGTAATGAAAGTGTGAAATGAGTTCGTTGGTACAGCATTGCTAAGAAGTCCTCCAAGGATGTAGAGCTAAGTTCATAGATACTCGTATAAGGAGCAGGAAACTCACTGACAGTGAAGGGTGGTGGTGAAGATTGTGGATATGTGAGTAATCACATACTTGGCTGGATAAGGAGAAGATTCTTATGTGATGTGGGTGCGCGTAATGGCGCTTCGCATTCGCATGAGGAAATCATAAACATTTTATTGGCGGTGATAAGACTTACATAAGAAACAGTACAGTTTGTGGAAGTAGATGTAGTAGGTAGCTGTGCAAATGAGTAGTTGCTCTTTAAGCCACATGGGAAGAGCCTAGTATTATAGATACATTGCCGTCGCCGCGGCGGGCGTTGTTGGTGAGAATTTTCGGTGGTATGTACATACATAGTGTCTCATGTTTGCGGGAAGAATGTTAATTTGTTGTTTTATTGTCAACTAATGTTGTGGTTATAGTTGAAGCAGCATTTTGCGATTCCCGAGCGTAAGCTGACGCAACTACCGGAAGATGTTTTGTGGCAATCCAGTGAAGGGTATAGTAAAAAGGATATGAGCTGATGGTGGAAGCGTGTTTTTTGTTTGTTCCCTTTTTAACGCGATGGAAGTCGTTTAAAGTATAAAGCCATTAGGGTCTTAATGATGCCATTAAACACGTCCCAAGATAAGATGTGAAATATAGTTTGTAGAGCATTTGGTAGCGCCTAGCGTTGCTTTCTACTTCCTGGTCGTATTTCAATGTTTTACTTTTAAATATTCGAATTCGGTGTCAGGAGGAAAGTTTATTGTATTACAAATTCGTGGGTTAACCAGACAAGCCTGTTGTATTGGTCATTAAAGATGTGGTTATCTAGTGAGTTTTCAACTTTTATGACGCTTTGCATGCTGAAATTAAATCGTCTAACGTTAACCCCTGGCCAACTTTACTCCATTTTTCCTCAAAACGGTCATTTCTCTAATAAGGCTTCCATGTAAAATGTTGCTACCTGATCTTCTGAAGGGTGAGCAGTGTAAAATTGCATGATCTGCATTCTCCTTCTGTTTCGGACAGGATGGACAGATTAAGAGGAGTTATGTATGATATTTTCTGAACACACCATGACCGGTTAGACGTTGATATAGAAGTTAAGCTTTCCAGGTTTTCTTTTCTTTCTTATGGGTCTCGCCAATTGATCCGTTTGGTTGTCAAAAACGTATTCCTGTGTGTACGCGTCTCATTTCTTAGGCCATTATATCAATGGGCAGCGTACAAGCTGAAACGCCCGCCGCTTCCTCTGAGATGATCCGAAAGTCACAGATTTCATTTTATTTGTTGCCGATTTTACTTCGTGGATGCAATAGGACAAGGGACCTAGTATGGATCCTTGCGGAATATTTGCTTTGTAACGTTTGTTACTCTCGTCGCTGTCATAGCTTAGCTTTATGCTCCTAAAGTAGCTAGCAAGAGCATTCAATATAAACGTCAAGCTCGCCGAATTAAAAGCATTTCTGATGTCTAATGTGGCCACATCACAGTATTGACGTCCCTTGACGGCTATAATTGACCTCTTTAAACGTTTCTCTATCCGATTTTGTGTTTCTATATTTTAGACCAGTTATTTTTGGGCGGTATCGGCGTGGCATACGCGTTAAACTCTTCCTCTATCGCTACCGGATTTTCTCATTTTGCATCCGTTACAAGACCATTCAACAAATTTTGATAATTTTTTTTAGGACAGGCTTGGCGAATCGTAGCAGTCTTAGAAGTGGATGTCATTGATCCATGTAGCTGATTTTATTATCTTATCGCTTACCCAGATACATTCACTTACAGCTCTATGTGATTCGTAGACTGGGACCACATCAGTTTCATTTTCTATGGTCATTTGGGTTAACAGGTCTTGAGCCGCCTCGCAGTGGTTAAAGTTGATCTGATCAAACTTCATAGATTGAGACTAGTCAGCCTTCTTAAATACTGGGCTTTTATAGCGGCCACCAGTATGCCTAGCAATATCTGGGTTGTCCCTTTGCAGAAGAAGAAAAGTGGTTCCTTGCTGCAATTTTTCTCATTGCTTTGAGAGCTCTAACTGTTATTTACAGCGACTTTCTCTTTGGCTGAATTAAAGGCACTTGAACCACTTGCTATAGGTCAATCGTTTTCGGATACAACAGTTTATTCATTCGATTTTGACTTTGCCTGATCTTAGTTTTACATTAGCGTTTTACATAGCGTCACTAACAATTTGAGTATATCTAATTATTTCTTAGGCTAATTAAGTCACTGTCGCATATGTGCCGTTGAGGTGGTATTGCTTTTTTAGCGACTCACAGATTTTCTTTTTTGATGTGGCTTTGTCATTGTCTTTTATCTCCAGAGTACTGCCATGCGTTAGTGCCCGAATTTCTACGTCCTTTTTCACTTTTCTACTTTTTCACCGTCAACGTTCTTAAATTGGCTAGTTACGAATTCACCGAGAGTAACAGGTGAGGTGGTTCTCATTTCGAGAAGGAATTAGCTGAATAGCCTGGCTCATGTACTGCACTACTATCCGGCTCTCCTATGAAGCTTAGCAATTGGATCTCATTCTGTATAGCAACCTTCTTTAGCCTTAATATGTCACATCGAAAACCTCCAAGATGCTGTCGGCTTTCTGGCAATGTAAAGAAGGCTCAGCAAAATATGGGGCTTGTAACCGAGAAGGTTCCTTCAGACATACATGACTTTGGTTAGACCATTTGTATCTTATGTTTTCGCTATTTAGTGGTCTTCTTACCATATTCCAAAGAATGGTCTGGCTTTGGTCTTTGGTTTTGATAATCGAAAGTGTGAATTGTACCTGGTGTTAGGACGTACGATCTGATGTATGACACCTGAAATCTTGTTACTTTCCCTGTTCCCAGGAACAGTTTTGCCTAAAATCCGTGCCAGGAAAGGAATGCAAACATTCGACTTCACTTCTCATTAAAAAAAAAGTGCGTCTGTCTTCCAACGGAAATATACGCAATCCTGAGCAGTGAACTAAATTGCTAAGAATCGATAGAGTTGGAAAAGTATCTGCTGCGTTTAAGACCTTCCACTACACTCGCACTACTTTCAAAGTAGTTTGACAATGCATGACTTTGCTGAACGCGGTCGGAGGGCTGAATTCAGTGAGTCTTGTTTTTATCACAAGTCACAATAAATTTCTCAAGATAGTACTATAACTAGCTAGGTGCGCGGTTATATTTTCTATTGGTAGTTTCGTTTTATGTGAGCATAACTGCAAATGCAATGACTATCCAGTATGCCGGTAGACCAAACGAATGCCTGTCGATATCTCTAATTGATCAGCTATTCTCCTGCTGCCCCTCAAAAGGAAAAACTGCAGACTTCTTCCTGGCATCGTTATCGTCCTTTTGTATAATTGTCTAAGTGTGCTAGGCATAAGTCACCCAACAGTCTTCAATGCTTGCTGTGAGAGTGATGGCGATATCGAAGAGCACTATTTCTAAGTGTGTACGGCCTTCACTCGCATCAAGCTGCAGGTACTTGGAACTAATGTGATGGGTGCTGATGCTGTAGGCACTTTATTGCTCAAAGATTTACTCTGAGAAACAGCAGACAAGAAGTGAGGTGGACTCAAGTCTTTATCGGAACACTTGATTATACACAATCATTGCTAGCTTGCCAGTAGATTTTTCTATCTACTTAAATGTGCACTGGATATTAGATTCCTTCCCATGTACATTTAGGGTTCTCTCATTTCACTCGTGTCACCTTATATCAAAAATCTCTTGTTTTTTATCGCTTCAGATTGTTCTCTTCTCGTGAAAATCTAAGATATTGCCTTGTCGTAATGCATATAGCAGTGCTTGGTCCCCACTATTTCGAAGAGATACATCACTTATCTGAAGTTCGTACAGGCTTGAAGTAGGCCATTTGGTATTAGTTGCTTATCTTTCATGGAATAGAAATGAATAATCGCTAATCATTGTTATTTACTCCTTAGTTGTTCAGTGCAACAAAGCGTGGGCTGATTACCAAGTTCGAGGATAAAATCGATTTGTATCACTTACTCCGTTTGGTCAGCATAGGATTAATATCCATCACTGCTTCCTCTTACAGTGTCACTATCACCAAATATTTGACCAACTGTAGGTAAATGACCAACCCAGGTGCGTTAAGGTCGATGAACAACCTGGTATCTCATTTTAAATTTTGCCTTCTGTTGAATACATTTGTTGTTTTGATAACATTTGTCGTACTACCACTTCAAAATCTGAAATGGAGCAAAGAATGAAAGAATCGATGGATAAATCTGTTTATGGATTGACTTCATTGGAACAACCTCATAAGCAGTGTTACAATGAGTTGCCGCCTTATTACATCTATTGACCTACCTAAGCCTAGAAAGAGATCTTCGACAATAAATGATGTGAAACGTCCTATGGTATTGATTTAGTATACATTCATGCAAGTCTTCTTCATAGGGTTGGTTACAAAAAAAAAAAAAAAAAAAAAAAAAAAAAAAAAAAAATTCCCTGGAGTTGAAATTAATTTTTTTTTTTTTTTACAAGAACTCTATGTTAGGATACGTGACATCTCAGACCCAGACTATTATTCCTTTCAGTTTAAGAGAAATATCAGGAGACTACCTACCTGATGTATGTTAACAACTCTGGAGCGGAGATTTTCTGCTGACATCTGTGGCATCAAATCGTCAAAACAACATTACCATTGTTGTCCCGCAGAAAAAATAAATGTGCCAACATTCGTTGTGAGCTTCGGTGTAGCAGCATGTTTAAACTTCTGCCACTTTTAAATACGAATACAAATTTGAGCATTCTAATTCCTTCTCTCCTATGCGCAACAAATTATTTTAACCTCCTCTTAGTTGTCCGAGTCTATGAAAGAGATATTTTCTAAACGCTTTAATGGTGAGATAATGAAACTGTGAAAAGCTTTGATAGTTGCGTGCAAACGACTTTCCAGAACTTTGGTAATCCTAGCCACATTCACACAATCTTGGGATTGTGTTCAAAGATGCCCCACACTACGAGGAATGCACTTCCATTAGTGTAGTTAAACATGCTTATGATTAACGCATTGAAAGGGAAGTCATATTATCTACGGGGGCTGTTTTTGAGCATGAGAAATCTCAATGCGCTATGAGTGCTGCGTTTGCTCACACCGGAGAACAAACGCAATCGTGAAACTACTTCAAAGAAGTGGTTGGCCCTGTTTAATAAAAATACGAAGAAGTTCTTGCGTTGTTTCGGGACCGTTGACGAGACATGAATTCATTGGTATATACCAGAGACCAAAAAACAATCGAAACAGTTTTACCCGTTGAAACTACTCTGAATTGAAAATGCTCCAAAGAAGGCGAAGACCGTGCCTTCGGGCGGAGAGGTGATGGCCACCATTTCTGGAGACACTCGAGATATGATCCATGTTGACTATTTGGAGAAGGGAAAAGCAATCCCGAAAGCATACTATATATGTCAATTTATTGCACTGATTTAAAGAAAAAACGACCACCTCCGCAGTCGCCACGGGCAAGTTGATCGAATTGCACTACGAATTGCTCCTCCATCCTCCGTAATGTCCGGATTTGATTCCCTGTGTCTCCTTTTTGGTATACTGCATACTGGCTTTGTATGCATTTTCCGTATAAGTATTTTTGAACAAACTTGAGTAATTTTCTGTGGATGCATGTAATTAAAGAAATACCTTTATAACTATGGCAAGACAGGAGAAACTTAGAGCCATTACACAATAAGTTAAACACAGACATACCCTGTTATAATTCTCAGATGGGTATTGACAAGTCAACAACAGAATTTTCCTTTTCGAAAGAAAAGTTTGATCCTCTTATTCTCGGGCTTGAGGATAAAAAATTAAACTGAAAGCTCAATATTGAAGAATTTGTGGAGAAAGCATCGGTCACCTTTTAAATCTGGAGCACAATATACAAGCGAATGTAGGAATCCATCGCAAAAAGTATTCAATAAATTACACGCCTATTCTCACACGCATCTTAACTAACCGTAGCTTAGTGTGATAGGAATATTGCAAATAAAACCTTCAACATTAATTAAATAACAAAGTGTAAATAGTCGCTTGTATCTGAACATAAGGTGTCATATGAACAACGTCAATGCAAACATATGTGCCTGAAAATATCCTCGGTCTGCTTCCCTTCGATCTTTTACATGTGTAGAGGCCAAAAATGTTTTAAAACAGAGTCACGGTCAACGGTTGAACTGAGAATAGGGTACAAAATAGACTGCATCCCCACTATTCGGGACGGAATCCAATTGCCTCTCTACCTGCAAAAGATTAAAAATTCCGCTCTGGGATATTTCTAAATCACCTGGACTTAAGAAGTTCACTTCGGTTTTCGGAGACTGAGATATTGGCTGTAACAGAGGCGCCTAAGATAGCTGCAATATTGTTATCCTACGACAATATTTCCATATTTATCGGCAGCGATAAAGTCAATTGGTGCCGTCGAAATTAAATCAAAGCTTGTAAGGTTCGGTTGTAAAAAACTGCAGGCTTCTTCCATTTAGATAAAATCAAAATCAGTTGTATCGATAATCACGGAAGAATGGTTATAGAGTTATGTCACAATGGATCGGCTACTTACAAAGAACTTCCGATTTAAAGCATCCAGCGTCGATTCCGAAGGACAGAATGAAACTTTCATTGTTTGTCCGATCAATTACACTGTAAAGACGAAGATTCATAGAAGGATATCCTTCAATCTTTGTCGTCATTCCAGTACTAGTAATTTACCTAAAACATTCTAGAAAAGTACTGCTTCCATCTTTCGCAGACGCAAGTTTAAAATCAGGACAAATTCTCAATTTACACGAGAAGTCAAGCAAAATTAACCACTCAATACCGCACATACATTGGCGATTTTATTTATTCCTAAATCTATCACTTGGCCATCACAATGAGTCTACAGAAAAAAATAGGGCTGAAAATTTCTCTCAAAAGTCAAATTAAATATACAGTACACTTTGTCTTCAGCTCTACAAATATCAATCTCATAAAACAAATTTCTACATATTATGCTCAAGCATTACACTATCTGATATCAACCTAAAGGACATCTCGTGTTTTTTTTTTCTTTTATGCAAAATTCTTAACAACAAAAATCGTCCACAAACCATGTCTTCTTTTAACATAAACAAGAAAATGTGTTCTCAGTTGTGTCTAACCCTAGATCTTAACAACTCCCTTAAGGACAAATAATTGCTTAATGACACCGTCACTCCTAATCGCTGTTCACTTGTTAAAACATTTATAATCGCAGAGACATCTTAAACCGCCCATCAACCTATTATAGGCCTCATATAACGTATGCGTACGTAGTACTTCTGAAAATGAGGTCAGAGAAGCTTAAAATATCCCAGTCCAATGACTACATCAAGGATGCTATCAACTGAACCAATTGACGGTAAACAAAGCATCTGCAATGCAAAACACTGGTGTAAGTAGGCGAAGGAGTGTACCAATGGATTGAGATGCCTTCCTTCGAATTCCTTCGATAAAGAATGAGAATTCGCACCACCACCGTATGTTTAAATACTGTCAAGACAGGTGCTTAAAATTCTCATTCAGTCCTTCTCTGCATGGTAATAAGGTGCCTAAGAAAGATGTCATCACCATCCTCAGAAATTTTCATTTACATGCGCTGGATGTGCTTACTGGTAGTCTTTTCCATCAATACACCATCTTGCCAGGGTTCAAAGAAATTATGCGGTAAAGAATTGCCAGATGCTTTGGATCTTGTTTGTACAGGTGGTTTTGGTAAAAAGACTAAAAAGTCAAGTAAGTAATGAGGAGTTACAAATAAAGTAATTTAAATTGATAAGGACCTTTGTCTTCTATAATATATGTAGTTGATCCAGGTGAATACTATGTTGATATTGATTTGTCATTTGACAAATCTCCATTTTTATCAAATTTGCCCGCTCTTTCTTTAGCAAAGACCCGTCGTAGAAGGCAAGGTGTATACGATGAATGCTGTAAGAAGGCTTGTAATGTTGAAGAACTTCGTACCTATTGTTTGTAATATATTCCAACGTTCATTCAATTAATACTAAATAAAATATACCGTAATGAAGTGAAACAATTATGAAACAAATTTAAATCTATTTATATCAACATTGTATACCAAACTATTTTCTAAAATCAAAAACATTTGTTATTATCAATATAAAGGAATACTTAATTAAGTTGTTAAATATTTTAATTTATTTTTATTTGGCTTATAAATTAAAGCGCGGCGTTTGATCGAGAAAATGATGAATGTCCTATAATTTGGATTGGGCTATTAGCGGATCATTGAAGCTCGTAACGTAATGCTTGTCCTAACATCCAGTGTTGGGTCCCGGTAACAACATGCGTTACTATTCACTGGGTTTACGCCGACGAACCAGCTTATGACCTCGGATAGTAACGGATCCACTACTGATGATACTGGCAACGTGCAATAACCTTCGGATTTGCAGGTGGAAATTTCGAAGTGTTAACATTTTTTACCATAAATGGCAGACTAAGAGAAAAAGTTTTGGGCTTCCGAGGGTCTTATGGCAATCTGCATCAAGGCTTAATTCGATAATATTAGTCTGATATGTGTCCATGCCCTTACAGGAACCAAGGACGACGCCTTACAGCTCCTCGGTAAGAAATATGAGCGATGACATAACTATACGAGAACATGACGTTAAAATCACTTAGTTCGATGGGAAAGGAGCACATCTTTGGTTGGACAGTTGGTAAGTATAGCCTACACGACACCACATTTGGCAACAGACTTATACTCGTTGACTTGCAAGCACACAGTTTCCTCTTCTCAAAATACACAAGGGGACATGACGGTCTTCAGATCATGAAACTCTAAATAAAAATCGATCATTTTGCGATGGACTTTAGGTATGTCTCCAGTATTCTGGATTTCCGCATTTTATAGGCAGCCAACATTGAAATCTGGTAATTGTAAGAGACCACCAGAATCTTTGCCAACCAGTGGCAAGGCTGCCAGCGTCTCAAAAACTTCGCCGCACTTAGTGGCCGTGACTAAAGTGGTATTGTGTTGGAATCCAAATCGTACGGTTCGGTGTTTCAATCTAAACCACGCCTGAAAGACATTGTTTTTTTCAGCCAACTTAAATCACGAGGAGTGAGTGGTTACATAGAATATAACAAGTCCAATTACACTATTAATTTAGTCTCCCTCTTAATTGTTGGATGCCAGCTATGAAGCGAATTAACCACTTTCTTTTTCTCACTGTCCCATTTTCCGAAAAACTTAACACGTGCTCAGGCACTTTAAGTGTAGTTATACTTGAGTGTTAAATTTGTTTTTAAACAAACCTAATCACCCTACCACCATCAAGACATTCCAAGTTTGATGAAGAATGCCGGCAAGCACATGCAGCCAAGTAAGGAGTCAATAAAGCGATACCGATAATGCCAAGAGCTGATAATCTTCCCCAAAAGAAGAAGAAGATGATATGAGATGATGAGATGATATTGAGAAGTGTTACGCCAGAAATAACGCGCGGAAGTTCTACCAACAGGTTATAAGAATATATTAACGCAACAAGGCCCGTACAGAAATCTGTAGAGATCAAGAAGAAAACCCTGCAGTGGAGTCACAGTTGATGCTTAGAATATGGGAAACATTTTTCTGCAGACTGTATAATGGCAAACAAGGCCAAAAACTCGCCGTCAGCTAGCATAGACCATTAAAGTTAGACGATGATCGCCAAAACTTATGTCCACCTGAACAGAACGAAGGATAGCAATAGCAAATCAGCTGGACCTGGGGATCATACATCAACTCGTTTCCCAAATCTAACAGTGTATGCCTGATGAATGGAATCTAAGCGCCATATGTCTGATCCACAAAAAAAGATACATCCTCAACTGCGCAAATTATAAAACCACAAGTCTTCTAAACATCGGACACAAGATTTTATCTGCCATATCATATCAATAGCCTAATTGGTCCCTATCGGTGAGGTTTCAGTCAGTGAAAGTCCGCAATCGATCAAATTTTCTCCCTCGGGCAGATTCTGGAAAAGCCTCAAGAAGTCCAAATCGATATCCACAATTGTTTCATCGATTTTAAGATGCATATGAGGGAATTGAGAGAGACGAGATATAATGAGCCATGTTGGCGTGGTTAGCAAACTCGTCTGAGCAGAATAACGATAGTGAACGTTCGTTGCTCCATCAAAGTCGGTAACGACTTAGCCGAGAATTAAGTGTGCAACTACAAGCGTACTCTACCTATAGCGGGCCATATTGAGCATTCACTAGTATTGAGACGGAAGCTGCCAAATGGATTTTGTGGTAAATGAGGAAAAAACCAAGTGGAACGTAGTGGGAAAAACCTCACAATCGACATCTGTAACTTCGAAACAGTAAGGGGATTTGTCTATCTTGGCTCTGTTATCAATTTTGCCAAGAACACCTTGCTAGAAATAAATCGGAGAATCACTCTTGCGAACCGCTGTTTCTTTAGGCTAATAAGGCAATTGAGTAGTAAGGTCTCATCCCAAACATCCCAGTCCTACTTTATGACCTTGAAGTGCGATCGATCTTCATTGAAAGGGGATGAAGATATTCTCGATCGTTTTGAAAATTCTTCGTAAAATATTCAGATCCGTTTGCTTTGATATGCTTTGGGGTTGGGTATTCAATGACGAACTATACAAGCTGTATGGTGAGATAGCACTAGTCAGAAAACTGCGTATTAATCACCTGAAATGGCTAGTATCTTGACAGCGAATGGACATGAATATTATGTACTAGTCAACAGATTAATGGTTTTTATCTGATCTGTTCATCTGCTATGAATGGTACAGTATCTGCACTAAAAAGTTCTTGGACTATCCAGTTCAATTAGCGAATTAAAACCGAGAAGTAAAGTCCAAATGTGCGATTGCTCTAACGAAAAGCGAGAGTTTTTGACGCGCCAAATATGTATGACCTCCGGGAAATGAAGAAGCTAATTGGATGGCGAGAATTTTTATTTTTTTTTATAATACCGCGCGCGCACCAAGGGGATATGAATACTGGCTTTTCTCCAGGGCGCGGTGGTGTAGTAGTTTGAAACTCAGGTGTGTTTGGTTTCGATATTTTTCTCAGAGGTGGTTATCAAACTGGACGGGACGAGCCAGTGCATCCTCAATCAGTGGGTCTTAGTACGTGCTAATTGTTAGTTCGTTACATTAAGCACAGCCAGCAACCACTCCAACATCAGTGTTATGCCTTCATGTAGAGTTGACGCCGACGGGATTTTCATATAACAACATACAAATTCAACGAAAAGACTTTTTCAGAGAAATCCCTTGCACGGAATTCGAACCCGCGACCCTCTGCTTGAGGAGTCTATGCATATACCACTACACCACGGCCACCACGAATGGATCATCCTTTTGACTTTTGACTCAACAAATGCTTGTTAGCAAGCACACTTTAGCAGGAGATTACAAAAAGAGTATGTTGGTTTCCGTTTTTATAACCACTTAATTGAGGCCTTTCTATAATACAAACTGTGTTCAAAAAGTAAGGTAACAGTACTTATTTATTCATCAATATTAATGTTATCCCCTTCAAAGTAATCCCTCTCTGATGTAATACACTTGTGCCAACGCTTTTTCCTCGAAGCACTTCTCATAAGCATTTTTTAGTATAGCATTGAGCTCAACCGTTGCAAATCTCCGTCCTTTCATTGGTCTCTACAATTTTGGGAAAAGAAAAAAGTCACATAGAGCTAAGTCCGATGAATATGGTGGCTGAGGCATGATTATAGTGTTATTTTTGACCAAAAAAATAACAAAAAAAAACCATGATGAATGAGCAAAAAAGCAATGTAATAGCCTTGAATTGTTTTTCCACAATTCTGAACATTTTTTTCATATTTCTTCTTGCAAACAGCGCATAGCTTCAAGGAAATATTGACCTAATTGACCGTCCGACTTTGAGGTAAAAACTCCCGATGCACTACGCCACAGTAATCGAAAAAAAAAAGTTTACATTTGATGGAACTTGTCGTGCTTTTTGGGTTCTTCTATTGGGACGATTGGGCTTTGGTTTCGACGTCATAACCATACTCGTATACCTATGATTCGTGATAGGTACGACTCTTTTGAACAAATCTGAGCTATACACACGCCACGGGTCTTCTGACCAAAATTAGGAATTTTTGGAAAAAACTTCTGAAAAAATTACATAACACGAGCCGACCGATATGTCAACATCCTCAGCAACTTCTGTTGCAATTTTTTTTCACAGCTTCGACGTTTTTCATTTTTTGTTTGTTGATGTGCCGGGGCGGCCAGAGTGAAGTTCGTCATTGGCATCTTCTCGTTCATCTTGAAAGAGCTTGTACAACGTGTAAACAGAGCAGACTCATCGTATGCCACTGTCAACATTTTAAGTGTCTTAGAGCACTTGATTCCTTTTTTTTAAACAAAATTTGATGCAAATTCTTTGCTGCATTTTTTTTTAATAATTGAAAGTAGCCGAGCACACTTATGCTATATACTTGAAACTGTGAACATATGTCCGGGACATGTGTATAGATACAGCAAAAACAAAAAAATCGATAATCGAATGTACGTCGCCCGCGTAATTTCAAAAGTCACCTTACTTTTGGGACACACCTTGTCAGCACATTAAAAAACTATTTAACAAGTCGGGCCCAGTACCTAAATATCTTGTTTACTAAATAATCATTGTCTACAATGCAGCGCCCTGTCTTCAATGCTACGATACACTAATTATCACTTCTAATGGCTTAGCGTTTACACTCAGGCGTATGCAGATCTGACAGGATCGTGCCTAGTGACTGTCTGCTCTTTATCGAAAACAGCCCTAAACGTGACTGGCTATTAGTGCATTTGAAATGCATTTTCAGTTAATCCTTTTAAAACTGAAATTGTTCTTTACGAGAAGGAATAAACTGACTTGTCTGACTAATCTGCTTAAGTGCATCAACATCTGTTTAGCCACCGAAGAAATACGTTACTGCTACTTTCAGCAGACTTCAAAGAACGTTCTGTCTTGACGATATGGCTTTCCCCCGCTCACTTCAACATGTGCTGAGGAATCGTCATCCTTTTGACAGCCATATCATATTCGGCACTCTGAAAAGGCATTTTCCATTTAAATAGGTAGAATTGGTACCTATCATCTTTTGGTTCTGGTCTTAAAGAAAGATTTCGGCCATATACTTAGCCAGGATTGGGCGTTAGTGTCTTTTTGGAGGACTATCAGATATTGCGAAGAGTCCGCTGACGGGAAGATTTATCTATGTCTGTAGTGACAACCAAGGTGCGTATAAAGTCACTGAACACTCCTACAATTTCCAAGCTTTTTTGGTAAAGAAAGGATTCTTTAAACATAGTCCGAAAGGTTAGTTCCCTGAATCCGGTTTGGGTCCCAGGTCACAGGTGATGATTGTGTCTATCAGTTCCCTAGACGAGGCTCGGAATCTCTCTTCAGAAGCCAGAAATACGTTAGGACTACCTACGTTCTCAATAGGAACTTCCATTGACCGTTGAGCTTCTCGTGAGTCAAACTGCATATGATATAACTCTCAAGCAGACCGAAAGGATGCTTGCCGATGCCTCTAAGATGTCAACGATTTTCCTAGGAAGACTTCAGACTACCTTTTAGCATCGTAAGGGGTCTTATGCAATTTAGTATGGTAAGCACAAGTGGCTAAATATTATATTATGTGAGAGTGATGATTACACGGAGGAGCACTATCTCTGTGAGTGTCCGGCCTATGCTTGCTTCAGACTGCAGGTACTCAGCGCTGATTTCCACTAAAGTCACATACAAGAACAAGTTTCTTTTCTGAGTGCTCTCTACTGATTATCTAGGATAGAGGAGTTGGATGTCCTGAATCGAGGACAGTGGAATATTATATAAGAATTCCTCTTATTAGTCCTCATAGAGTGGCAAAAAAAATCGACTCTAATGGCTTTGTCTGACAGCATTCTATTGCAATTCTCATATGTTGTCTATGTTGTCGGTCTTCCCTCTTTTATGAGTATGGTTTGTTGCGCTTTTTTTCATAAGCCCACTTAATTTATTTTAGCTAGGATGTCAATAGGAACTATACAGCTAGAGCACAGACTTCTTCATTTGATATACGAGTACATAGATTGAAACCATTTATGGTCCTAAAGGCACAGAGATAAAATTAGGTGCGCAACTTCCCATTTTTCGTGCAGAGCTCGAATACCGTTACGGTAAAAGAGTTTATCCTTGGAGGCTATCCATGAATAAAGCCATTTTTTGTTGTCTTCATATGAGCGGAATTGTTGGAGAGCCAGACCATGTGCCATCAAACGGAACAAGTAATAATCGAACGGCGCAATATCTGAGTAATATTTCGGATGGGGTAGAGCTTCCTATTTGAACTTTTCTATGTAGGTTTTAACGAGTTTGGAAAATTGAGCGTTGTTATGCTGCAGAATCCCTTTTTCGTGCCTCTGCTCGTATTGTGGCCGTTTTTCGAGCATTACTCGGCTCAGTCGATACCGTTCCCCAGTGATGATTACGTTGGGTTTCAACAGTTCATAAAAATATCACCAACCTGGTCCCACCAAATACACAGCATAACTAATATACTAAATTTACGGCCGAACTGACGACATAGAAGTATGAATTTGCAGTCCCCATGACTTTCTTCTCTTTGAGTTGTTGTAATGAACCCTGTACAGAGGTAAGAAAACCCTTCCCTTTTTGCAGCTGGAGTAGTTATTTACAGATGAAAGAACGACGTTTAACGTCCCGTAGTTTCAAATTATAAGAAACCCAAGTTTCTTGTTTTTAGCAAGGATCCTTATCGAGCAATGACACTAATTTAGCATCTCCGAAGGATTTTAGCCTTCTTTGACGCGGACGACATCACAGTCTTTGAAGCTGCGAAACCAATCACGGCACGTTTTTTCACTTACAGCAGTATCTCCGTAAACTTTTTGGAGCTCTCGGTATGCTTTAGCCGCCGTTTTCTTCGAGTGAAAGAAGAAAATCAACATTTACCGCAAACGACTATAGTTTGGGACAAAATCAGACGTATTCACATATATGGTTTGCTTACCATATATCTAAGCTTGGTTCATGACATTTTGGATATGTCAAAATCGACCAGCACTTGCTGCTGGAGCCAGACAACTGGGACAACTTAGTTGCGCACCTAATAAATAAACACAAGTACACGTTAGTATCCTTATTGTTTCTGTCACGGCTTATTATTTGGTAATTTGGGCGACGTATATAGTATGATTAGCATCTAATCGGTTTTGGGACCTTTGCGTCTGCGAGTATTCAGGCTAGTGAGGTTTTTCTTCGTACGTAATTCGCATTCACGTAGTTTATGTTTATGCTGTCTTGCACTGGCTATCAGCAAGTATATTTCTGAGGTATTGCAGCGATGTTCTGGAAGTAATCACTTTGTCGTCAACTCATACATTTTAATACTCGAATACTGGCCCTGTTTTAATCCGATTTTTTTCGAACTTCCTGCTTCCAGATACTCTTTCAATCCATCGAGTGGAATATTTAATGTGGTTTTAATTTGAGATATGTAAATATTTTACCACTGTTACTATTGTAATACAATATTATCAGCAAGGCCCACATTGTCTATCTTTTGTAGAAGATAAAGTACATGATGTTTCAGAGATGAAGACGAACCTCCAATTCTAGTGAGACGCTTATGCAATATTGAATGGCTCAGTCTTGTCATTAGTCATACTAGAGAAGTTATTTACTTAAGATATATTCTGTGGACCTCATTTAATGAGAGAAATTCCTTTTGAAAAGGCATATCTGCTTCTTGTTTCCACTAATGGTGGCAATCGGTTTTAAGCAATAACGCGGGTTCTAGTATAGCACCTATCTCGGAAGATTCCAATGGTACTGGAGTACTCTCCCTTCGGGGCATTTTTTGAGAATGTAGAAGATTTATACCGTCTTCCCTCAATATTTCTTTGAAATTGTGACTTGAAGAGTTTTCAAATGTCCACTTTCGAGAAATTATTCAAAGATGCCTTTGAATTCACCAGTCTTTTCTAAGTCATTCAATTTTTCCCATGCATTTTGCTTAGATTGCAATTACATCCGGTTTGCCCTTTTTGTCTATTCTCTTTCTGCTTACTAAATATCCCTTCATTTCCTGGATATTTATGTTTACTTGTTATTATAGGCGAATTGTTGTTTTCATCTAATACTTGCTATTATTTTCGCTCGCCTTGCGACTTTGTTTGCGACAACTGGTGTCTTCCTAGCGCGGTTTCTTTAAAGCTCCTTCCTTTTAACTAGGATAAGACTTGTCTATTACTTTTCACCTTTAAAGTTGAAAACCTACTGCTTTCTATTAGATATGTACCTTTTGCAGGACCGATTGATTCAGCTAATTTGTATGCATATATATACAATACCGTAATAAATACAGAACAATTCTTGGCTTGACCAGGCGGAAAGATAAAGGTCCTTGAGTGAACGTGACTAAAATTAATTTAGGATAACTCTAGATATGTAGGTAAAAATGGTTTCCGTTTGAAACGCAGAAACACAAATCCAGAGATAAAATTTTCTCCTTAATACTCCTCTGAAAGGACCTTAATCATGCACAGACTCTCAGATTCTTAAATTTATTTTTGATCCTTCTCTTTGAGTCATTAAGGCTCTTTCGATATAATTTGCTACAAAAAAAAAAAAAAAAAAAAAACATTCAAAGCTCCTTAAATAGCTTGCTTTGCTGAAAAAAGTCCACCATGTCCTTCCTCTACTGCAGTTCCAACATAAATAACTGCAATTAGAAGAGAGAGTATTATCCTAATTCCTGTGTGACCTGTTTCATA
The DNA here is from genome assembly GCA_907269105.1 of Volucella inanis. Lineage (NCBI taxonomy): Eukaryota > Metazoa > Arthropoda > Insecta > Diptera > Syrphidae > Volucella > Volucella inanis. Next base: position 94,111,735 of record OU026154.1, read on the forward strand.
GTGAGGGCAAATCAACGGTTTGCCACTTCAGCAACAGGGTCACTTCCATCGCTACAACTCATTACTGGATACCACTTGCGGCATCTATATTTCCTCATGGCACATACTATCGTCGTTAACCTATGTATGTACTTACCGTTTTAGTTACGAGTATTGCCATGGTAGCAGACGTTGTAGTTGAAGCTTGTCGTCCTTGGTTCAAGTTACATTCCAGGATGTGCCCATGTTCACCAATTAAATGTGCGGATACAGAAGTACGAGTAAAGCTGTTACAACATCACAGTGTGACAGCTGCAGAGTTGCCTGTAATTGTGTGAAATGTCACAAATTCTTTAGGGTACTAACAACCTTAGGGGTTGAGGGTTGAGAACAAGTACTACTAGCAGTAACAGCCTCCTGATTTTAGGGCACCCTCACTGATGATGATAGAACTTGTCGTTGCATTTTAATTGAAAAGGATGTGATTCGTATTTTTTTTTTTTTTTTTTTTATTTTCATGTTTAATGAATCACTATTCCCTACTATGAAGTGGAGGGCACAGTAAATCAGCAAAAAATGGAGATGAATCGTGTTTAAGTAAAGGATAAAACTCCAGGCATATTCCTCCTATACTAAACGATTCATCCTTCTCTCATCGCTGCGTGCAACAATTGTGTAGCTCCTGCCAACTCTATGCATGTAAAAAGGAAGAACAAAAAATTATTTGTTCACCTGTGGATTCCAATGTTCACATTTTACCTGAGTTCTCTTGATCCGTGCGTGCTTAGCCTCAAGTCTCCTAGACTGGAAATCATCTCTGACATAGAGCACTCATGGCTATGAATGCTTCGGAGTTTGTTATCCATTCGTTTGGAAGCTTCTTGGTGTATACGTACTTTTTGCCTTGGATTGTAAGATGGGAAATTTCTGTTTTGTTATTGTTGCAAAGTTTTTCTGTCACACTCGATTTATTCGTATTTAAATACGTGTATCCGTTTCCGGTCTTTGTTGCATGCGGAATAAATGACGAATTAATTTTTTTTTTTTTTTAGTTTAAGTGGAGGACTTATGGTTTTTTCCATTGACTCACCTCCTACTGAAGGTTTCCAATTCATGTGATGATGGAGTAGGGGATGCTTTTCGAAATTATTTGTCGTTCAGAGGCATACAGCAGAGTATTACATTTGAGTGAATGTACTGTAATTTCAGAAACTCTATACTTGCCCTCACTATAAGAAATAGTCGCGATCACTCTTACCAAAAGTGTTGTTGTTAAGATAAATTGTATTCCAATAGCAAAATGACAATTACCTACTCACTCGTTAGCTATTTTAATTTAAACTGCGGTTTAAAGGTGGCTTGTATGGTTAGTTGCTTGATTCCTTTATTTTAGGGACCATTTCCATCCGAAGTGATGCAGGGCCAGCCCTGTCTAATTTTACGTGATCACGTCCATTGCAACTTTTATTTTATTGGGCGAAACTCACCAATGACGGTCATAAGCTGAACGGATTTTATCTCTGAAAATCTCACACAAATCATTCACATGTGATAGAACAAATCACATAACTTCTTCCTGGTTGGATGTGCGAAGTTGTTGTCTACAGCGTTATATGTTTATATTAATTGCTTTCCCCGCTAAACAGTCTTTAGAAAAGAAAATATTCAAAATCTGCACAAACTGTAACTTAACCATTACTCTTCTGTCCTTATCATTGATGCTATTTGGGACTTGTGCCTTTGGCAAGTTCTTGTATGATATTTCCTGGCGTGAAAAGACGAAGTTTCTTTGGCCTTCTATTCTCATACAGTTTGCTAGCAGCTTTTAACCTTCTTTGTAGCACCGCTTGCTATGTGTTTTATTCCACTTCATGCATTTCCTGGCATTCTTCATTAAAACACATCGGATTCTGACAATGATGTCACTGACCCGGTCAACAACGATTCGAGCAGCATGATAATTTTGATGACTGTAATCCTTCGATGAAAAATTTCTTCACAGAACTACTTCGTGTCTGCACCGGGAACTGAATACCTTTAGTTCAACAAGGTAGTGGTTAGAATCACTGTTGGTTCCTCATTCATGAATATGGAACTGTGCCATGTTTCACTCGCAGTGTGAACATGGTACTTCATAGTTCTTTGATCAGCGAACTAGCAAGATCGTTTGTAGTGCAAGCTTGTTTTCAGGATAGGTTGTGGGTAGTTAGGACTAAGTTTTCCATTTTGCCATTAGAAATGCCCTTCTCCACTTTCCTTTTTTTCGAAGACGATCTAAACTTAATAATTAGAATGTTCCTGGTATGAATGGTCAAAAAACTTGTCAAAGCAGTCTTTGGTGAGCCTCTTATAGCCTTGACGAGGATTGTCTTTACTCGCATGTCAACAATTTAAGAGAAACCCGCTTTCACACAGGCACTTTGTATGATATCTATAGCAATCAACTTAGAAAATGACACCTCTTGGATTTGATTTGGCAGTGATTTATGTCTTGCCTTAACCGACCTTATGATCTACGAATTTCAGTTAGAATTGTATACATTTGGTCTGTTACGTCTCACGGTCTAATTTTTGTAAATATTCCCAGTTAATGCAATGCTATATATAGCGGCCCTCATTCTATTTCTTCACGTTATTACAGATTTGACACAGCTAGATCTACAACTGGAAGGTATGCCCCTCCTATAAGCTTTAGTTATTGAGTCAATAGATTCCATTTCATAGAGCACGTCGCTGTAACATTATAATAAACGCGATTATGCGATACAACGTACTCTCGTCAGGTTATTCGTTGGGGATACTATACGCTTTATAAAAATTGCCAAATTATTTGTGCTATTTGTGGTCACATTCCAAGTACTTTTGTAGGTGGCGACAGAGTTCCAGATGTCCATCAGCCTCAACCAGCAAGCCTCTCCACCTATCCCGATTGTTTGCTTACCAGTAACACACTCCAAGTCGGTTGAGGTCGATTTCTATTTGTACTCTGTGGGCCGGAGCATTAGTGTCCATTTGCTCTTATTCGTTCTAACTATCTCTGGCGATAGATGTGCAGTTTTCTGACCAGATCCATGTCGGCGTACAGTTCATACGCACTTCTTCTCCTCCAAAGCCAGTAAGCGCAAACGAGACAAAATATTTTGCAAATAGTTTTTTTGTCTCGAGGCGACAGAGGATATTTTCATCTGCTGTTATTAAAACCCATAGTTCAGCGCCATAAAGGACCAGAATAGTTAAGGTTTTAGATGTTTAGTGTCTCCCTAGCTGTTCCCGAGACGGACTTACTACTCAGTTGCTTTCTTAAGTTCTAAATTTAACGAAACAGTGATTGGCAAGATTGTTTCTTCATTTTATTACAACTGAGGTGTTGCCGGCAGAACTGATAGCAGAGCTAAGGTAGACAACGTCTACTACTTTCCTAAAATTTTAGCTGTAGACTGTTGTGTTATGTCCAATTCGTTGATGTTTTATTTCCCCTTTTTTGACAGCTTATAGACTTTTGTGTGGCTCCGGTATTTGCTCTTTTAGCATTCTATAGTCGTTTTCATGTTTGGCAGGGATACCGAATCTAGAAATTGGCACTCAGATGCCAACCAGATTGTTATTAAATGGCTTTCGGCGGCAGATAAAATCTTATATCCGAATGACACCTCCTTCTTTCTCGTACATCCAACAAATGTTGTTAAGGTCCTATTCCACAGGCACACTTTGCGCTGACAAATTCTTGGATCTGAGTTTATCAATCCTCTTTAATAAGTCATCTCCCGCTCCCTTAAATAACTCGACAGGTAAGCCGTGCCTCTTCGTAGGCGAATTGTTTTCCTACCTGTGCTTGCTTACATTTTTCATCAAACCCAGCACGTCGGTCGCGCAGTCGCTTTTCTGCGTCATGTCTTCTCACAGTAGTTTTTCTTAGTTGTGGTGCTTGGGAAATCTGCATAAGTACCTTGGCTGGAAGAAAGTGGTAACCCAACTCAATGTTGGCTGCCCGGAAGGTTCGGACATTTAGAATACTGTAGGCTTGCCTTGCGTTGATGTCAGTATGATCAATTGGATATAGCATGACATGACCAGCATGTCCCTTTATCTATATTGAGATGAGAAAAACGTATACTTGCTACAGTGATATTTCCACCCGCTGCAAATTCAATAAAACTAAGTTCATTGTCAGACGTGGTTTTTTCTACGGTATGCTTACTAACTGCCCTATCAAAGATGTCCCCTTTTCCTATCCAGGGACTGAAATCGCATAGTATGATTTAAGCGTCATACTTGGAAGATTTCTCATAGGTTTTCTCCAGGAGCTGGTAGAAAAATTTTTTAGTGGCGGCTTCTTTCCTATGTCTTCTGGGGCATGAACACATATGGTATAAGGCTTATGTTAGCGAAGCTCAACACTTTTTGCCTTAATCTGCCGCGTGTAGCAAATCCGCATTGGAAGAAGCGCTATTTTTATTCCGTAAAGCAATCATCCTTGTAGATTTCACAGCTTCTCATCCTTGGCCCATCCCATCAAACTTCTTGGATGGCGGTGATAGGGCCTATGCAATTTGCTCGGTCCGAAGATTTCACATGCAGTTTCGAAGGTCGCTATCCTTTAATGGTTTGTCAGTGTTGATGATACAAGTCGAGCGCACAATTACCATTTTAGCCTGCATGAGTAAAAAGTAACTCATGCTGTTACCGGAGACCACGAATGCGAATTTGGTTGTTGCGCTGCTGACCGAATTAGGAGTTTCCCGATCAACCGCTATTCAGGTTCCTAAGTACCAGAGTCATATTAAAGTGCCGGCTCCATTTTTGAGCGCAACTAGGTATTTAGCCTGGTCGCGCTGCTTATCGGTATTTCTGACAATATAAGAAATGTACCCTAAGTTCTCGTATATGGTATCGCCGTGAGCCTTTTTAAGGTAAAAGAAGCTATCTGCATTATTTTCCCATCGTCCTGGAGTGCTGATGTTAGTTATTGAAGAGTTAAAGGGATGACTATGGATTCTTAGTGCATAGTATCAAATTTACCCCTTCCAGAAATTGGCGGTTGTCTCGTGGAGATTCAAGATCCATGCAAATAAAGATATAACATCCCCCAGTTGTCTAATTATCTTTTGAGTATTCTCCGACCTTAGTACATGTATGTTTAAATATAAATTTGGTAGTTAAATGTCCAGCAGTCAATAGTCCTGCACTCAAAAATACACTGACTCAAAGAAATAGCTCATGATTATGGTCCTTAGATTGTCGTTATGATCAAACAGCAACTTCAAATCCACAGTTCTTTTGCCTCATGTCATAAGTACTAAGCCAGCCATCCAAAGATCACAAAGTCCGATGAATCCAAATTATCTGCAGCACAAACAATTTTTTTACTCTTCATAAAGAGGTCATATACTTTCTTTGACATTAAGCCCTAAAGTTTGACCATAACACAATCCTGAATGTTAGTTTCCTTGCAAGGCCGGACATTTCATATGAAAAAACTTCGCAGCATAACTGACTTATTATAGTTTGTCCGATGTGTTTAGGTACTTGGAAAAAGCAAATCGTCTCGCTGAGGCGTACAAAAAAAGTGTAAGGTCTTTCCAAGCGATAGAGACCTGAAAAGTGGTGGAAGCATTTGTTTGATCTTAATGCAATCTGTAGAGTAATGCCATCTATGGTTTTGCTTATAAGAGACACAACTACAAAGGGAATGGAAGCCTAGCCCAACCCAACATGGCATGTGTTTAGAGGAAACACCTGCCGTGTATGCTCAAGTTCCCTGAATGCCCATATATTCATAGGAGCAAGGATACGCCTTGCCATCGCTCTCCGTTCTTCCTTTGATAGCGGTACCCTTGGTATTAGTCGAGGCCTACCCATTCATCTCTTGCTGTTCTTAGGATCTACACACTCCACTCTACATCGGGTCTGAACCAATTAGAAAATCCTTACTGCGGTTTTAAGCCACAGCCATCGTGACGCTCCCACTAAGGGGCTATCTCTACAAGTCAGTTCCTGATCGAAATCCGGTGGGACTTGACTCCCGTCGTAATGTGTTTTAAGTTTCGGCATTGACTTTTTTTATAATTTAAGTGATCTTAACACCCTTAAAATGCTTGCACACAGCGCGGGCGAAAGAAATCAGGTCGGATGGAAAGAGAGGTACCGACGAAAGTTGGTCTTAAATGTTTGAAGAATATAAAGACCAGGAAATAGTGTGTCCCAAAGTGGGCTTGAGGTGCGGAATGCTACTGGCGATTTATATGGAGCACTGAAGGGGGAAATATCGGTAAATCAGGGTGAGACACGAGACATTACGTCGGTGTTCGAGGGTGTTCATTGTCTGAGTGATATTACTATTACCTATAAGTTTTATCGCACGGTTTTGAATCCTATATAGCAGGTGCAAAAATATATTAGGCACACCTGTCCAGATGTGCGCATTGTACGCCAGTTTTGGGCAGATGAGTGCCCTATATATAGAGGCCAGATCAGAAGGTGAAAAGTATTCCTTACATCGCAGTATTTTTGATGACATCGAATATGTGGTCATTTCAACGTAAGTTGTCGGTACTGACGATGTTAGTATCATGGATGATAGCTGGGTGTTTCAATTTCGTTTTGACGACAGCAGACAACATTGCCTTTAGGAAGCATTGAATTCCACTCTATTGATAGTTTCTGAATTAGTCGGGATTAAATGAGCCTAACGTACGCTGTCATTCCCGTTCTACAGGAAAATGAGTCAGCAAAGGAATATATTGGGTAAGAGTTTATTGATGAAAATTAAAAAGAGTGCCGAAGACGCAACGGTGTCTGGGGCACACTTGCATTTATTTTGTAAGCATCAGATTTGAAACCATCCAAGACAACTTGAATTGAACATTCCGAAAGGTAGTTTCTTATGCATTGAAGAATAGAGTCGTCGATCCCAAGTGCACGCATTTTCGGCAAAAGAGCCCGGTGCCAAACTCTGTCAAATGAGATATGCCATCAGATCACCAGATCACGAAAACCATACTGCTGGTCATTGAGAAGTTTTCGAGTTATGACATATTTCATGAGCTGCTACATAGTTTATCAAGGTTTCCATGATCATGGAAAAAGGGACATAAGTGCAAAGGGTCTGTAGGAGATAAGAGAAGAAAATTTGATTTTTTAAGGGACAAGTTTTCCATCTGCTCGGAAAGAGCCCCAAAGAGTAAGATTGATGAAAAAGCTTACGCAGTGCTTTTTCCAGCGAAAGAGAACACTTCTTCAGAAGAAAGTAAGATATACCATGAGGTCCAGCGGATTTGTGAATGCAAAGTTCTTTAAGTACGAAAGTGGATCCGTCCCATTAAAGATCTGATGTACTTGATTGTAGGCGAGGCAAAGCACAATCTGGAAGTGTTGAACTGACCGCAAAGTGTGCAGGCTGCAGACTTGCTTTGTGCAAATAGCTAACAGATGGAATGTCATTATAAATTAACCTTGGGATGGTGGATAAGGCAGAGTTTTTAATATTTTTGAAAACGACCAGCAACTTTTGCTACCTTTGGGACATTGTAAAATTTTTGCCTCAGTTTTCGGTCATATTCGTTTGAATTTTTTTCTGTTATCCTCTCTCGGACCGAAAAACAATTCTCTAACCCTGACATCCTCTTTACAGCTCTAGTCATACCATACCTTTTCTACATCCGATTATGGATAAAGGATCTCATTCTAAAGCGAATAGTGTCTGTGATCATATCAGCAGCGGCATCCACGCCACTACCGAGGAATTAAAATGACCAGTTAATTTTCCTAAGGAAGCTGTTAAGTCCATTCTAATTGGCGCTGTTGTAGCGCCCTACAGTTTTAGGAATCATTTCTGTAAATATGAGGACGGTGTACGAAAAATTAGCTGATATGACAAGGTGGTCCGACGTGCCTTGAGGGGATAGCACATTGAGGTTGTATTTGTCGGATTGAGAAGTTAGAAATAAGTCCAGGGTATACGTCTAGTATTCGTGTTGGCTCATTTACAAGCTTAGTTAAGCTATTTTCCATAGCGAAGGTCTTAACACACCGTCCTTCGGGAGTTGTCTGTCCAGAATGTATATTAACTCGTAATAACAATTTCAGTATGAGAATACAGGGATACAATTTTTTGAATGGAGTCAGACAGCGCATCGAACTCGTTAAAGTTCTGGAATTGGAATTGCTGCCCAGTTTGGGGCTTCTGTATATAAAGCAATACTGGATAATTTGCTAATTTATATGGAATTTGAACCTCTGGAAATTGAATTCCGAATTAGAACAGTGACAGAGTGATCTGAGAGGTGGGTTGGGGAGGATCTACCTGTATTTTCTTAAGTGCCAATACAGGAAGTCTATATTTGGTGTACCGATGGTCTTGCCACCCAGCAGAATCTATGACCGACAGCTTGTAAATGATCAAATCGTATCAATCTTCAGCTACGTAAAGTTCTAAAAACTGTCACGATAAGGCCAGTATTTGCTTAACTCTCACTTTTTATTAGACAATTTCATTAATGAAAGCAGCCTTGATATTTAGGCGAGGAGCGATTTGGTATCATTGCTGTAAACGGAAATTAAAATAACTCTGGTACCGATTGTACCAAAGACTTCTTGTTTTTGGTTTAAAGGGATACCTGGAGAGTCTAGGTAGTGCTTGGACTGCCAAAGGGAACGAGATTCAGTAGTGTGTCTAGATTAGAGTCAATATTTTTGATAAGCAAGTTAGAGTTTGAAGTACAAGAGATGACTGGCTTTCATCTTGTATTTACAACGTTTCAAAAATGTTTATTACAAGTTTTGTATCCCTGGCATCTATTGGTTTTTGCTATTGTAATTGGAGTTGTCTGTCAGGCATTCTAATTTTTACCTTCTAAGGAGATATGCTGATAGTCTTTGTTGTTAGGTGGTTTCCATCGGAGTCGATTTTCCCGCCAAGTGCAGGAAGTTTAGCCCTCTTAAACTTAACTGCTTACTGATTGCAGTTTCATTTGGTCCTCGTGCCCCATCATCAAGGTTGTTTCTCTGTATACGTTTGATCGCATCATAATACAGATTTGGGGATACCATCATCTGTTTCAGTCGAGCTTTGTAGCCAATACTATTGATCAGCAGATGTAGTCCGTAAAATCATTTTCTTTTTAGACCTTGTCAAAGCTGAGAAAAAGGAACCAACTTTAGCCCTTAGATGTTGATCGGTTTTAGTCAGTATCAAGTCTGACCTATTTCTCATTAAATCCCATTTTGGTTTCTCGAGTCAAGCTGTCAAAAGCAATATTACAGTCAACAATTTTGTCTGTTTCAATGGAATTTAATTGTAATAGGTTGAGTCTCTCTTCATCGATTTTGACCAATATACCAAACATGTCATAGAAAGAACCATAGGAAGTATCGGAAACGAAAAATATAGTAATCCCTAGGACAGCGCCGAAATTGGTGGTGAGTTTGTTCGTATATTGCTTCAAAAATTCGTGTCTGGGTGCAGTCGAAAAGACCACGTAAGGACTTTCACTATTTACCACCTGGAGTACATTCATCTGTTGGAGTCACCTTTGATTCTGTGACTCTGTGACTCTTCCTCCATTAAAATGCACCCAAAATCTGAAAAAAAAAGAATCTTGCATACGGCTCTTAACACGGACATGCCTAAAAAATAATGCAAGATTAGGAAATGGCTTTTAAAGGGATGAGGAAAATATTAGTCGTCATCTGTTTATCCGGAATAACTGCGCCCAACCACTTATTGATAATGAACGGCTATGGATTCATATATATAGGGTTTTCCAATAGGGACTTGACAACTTTCAATTTAATTTGTGAACGCACTCTTTCACTAATCATCAAACTGTTACTGTCAATTTATTCAGTAAAATCAACATTTTCATCATGGTAAACTACACTAACGAGCAATGTCTGCAAACTATGAAAATTTTCTACAGATATTCGGAGTCGGTGACTGCAACTTTAAGAGCGTTAACTCCAATTCTCGCCCTAGTAGACAGGTAATAACAAGTTTAGTGCAAAAATTTGAGTCTATATATTCGTTATGTGATGTTGCCGTGTCAGTGAGACAACGGGTTGGTCAAAGTATCAAATATCGCAAATCGCTGCCTTTCAGACGTCAACGATCGAAATCAGTCAATTCCAGGGCGTTCTCAAGAATTGGGCATAGCTTAGACCACATTATGATCACCTTCAGCGACGAACCTCATTTTTGGCTCAATAAGCAAAATATGCATTATTTGTCGGGTGAAAACCCACATGTGCTTCATGAATCACCTGTTTGGTGCGGTTTGCATGCCGGCGGCGTTATTGGGCCATATTTTTTCGTCGACGATAACGATCGTTACGTTACTGTGAATGGTCAGCGCTATCGCGCCATGATCGCCGATTATTTTTGGCCCGAATTGGAAGATTTGGACTTGGACAACATATGGTTTCAACAGGATGGTGCCACAAGCCACACAGCACACGCTACAATCGATTTATTGAAGAGTAAGTATGGTGAGCGTGTTATCTCAAGACATGGGCCAGTCGATTGGCCGCCTCGTTCGTGCGATTTAACGCTGGTTGACTATTTTCTATGGGGCTACGTTAAGTCATTGGTTTATGCCAACACGCCGACGACGTTATAAGAGCTCAGAGCTGACATTGAACGTTAAATAGCGGCCGTTTCGGCCGAAATGTGCCCGCGGTGGCCATATGAACGAAGTCGAGTTCCATTCATAAATGTTTTGATTGTACTTCAAGTTAATAATAAAGTTTTTGAAATATCTCAAATGGTTTGCCTTTTATTTAAAAAAAAAAAAAATTGTCAAGTCGTTATTAGAAAAACCTTTGGAAGTATCTGGGACTCAGCTTTAATTGAATGCTCACTGATTAGCATGAAGAGCGTTCTTAGGATTTTTTTCTTTAAATATCTAACAGAAATCTTTTTTTGAATTTGACAATTATAGTTTTGTTGTGTATTCTGGTTTTGGCCATGTTTGGTAGAAATATCAGATTAGAGTTGCTTTTCCTTATCATGACCAAGTGTGTCACGATCAAGTTTGCCCTTCCAACTTTGCAACCTTACTTTCTACGCCTTTATAAGTATAAAGTGTGTTCATTTAAGGACTGTAAAGTTGCAAAGTCCAAACAGAAATTAATGTTCACAATGAACAGAGGCTCTCTCTCTCTCAACTCAAGCATACCAGAGACAATCCTTTTTCGTTATCCCCTAGTGTTCTATCAGTATGTGCATTTGTTGTAAAAATACCAAAATCATTGTCCATCTATCCATGTCCATCCATTCAAATAATACTCTCATTTGTTAATTTTCCAACAAAATCCCACATGCAATACCATGTCAGAAAGCAAATTTCTGTCTAAAACTATGTCGGAAGCTACACGCCAGCTAACAATACACAGCCTATAAGTCTGGTATTTTGGGCAAGATTCAGATTTCCATGTGGCTTACATTTCAATTTAACTTCATCCATTCATAATCTACCCAGTGATGGGCAATTGATTGAGTTTTGTTAGATATCCTCCGCACGACATTTGTCTAACAACAATCAAGAGAAATGGCTGAAATGTCTGTGAAGGCCTTAAAACAAAAAGGTCAGTGTTTCCTGGTATCTCAAAGTCACCTTCATTACAAACCCAGAATTGTATGAGTATCCGCCTCCTAAATACGATTTTGTTGAAAAACATCCTATAGGCAAAACAAAACATAGAATCTAAAACGGACGCACACAAGCCACACACACATCCCTTTGGAAGCGAGTTCCAACTTCCGACTTCCGACAAGGACACGAGGACACTGCCGATTGGTGAAGATGAACTATTGCAAATAAATGATGAACATTTATTACAACAAGGATCCGGAGTCGGATTCGAATTCAGATCCAGATCCGAGTTAGAGTTACATCATTCGTCCTCGTCGTAACTACATATACGTGGTTGTCTAGAAGTAAAATTAGTCTTCCCTCACATTGTCGGATACGACAACGATGTCCAGCTCATCGACATCATCAGTGCACCACCGTTGTTGTATGAGTACGTTGTTGCTCAGTTGGTCTTTGGACTACTTGGACAATTTGTTGCTGGCTTGGTTCGGTTTGGTTCGATTGCCTTGATGAAGTTGATGAAATAAATCATGTGACCACTACTACAACTACGCATACGGGTTGTATTGATTTATTTTCCTTTTTTCATAGTTGTTTGACTTCCCACTGCTAAGAGTACTTATTTGCCGTTGTTGGTGGCTTAATGTGTGGCTAGAGCATGCATATACGTATGTATCCTTTTTTTCAATTGAGAAATGTTATAGGCTTATCCGCAAATTTGAGCATCAACAGCAGCAGCAGCTAGTGCGCCCCCTCAAGTTGTAAAAGGGACAAAAAGATGAAAGAAAAATTATAGGCTGCAGACAAACAAACGACCGGCTTTAGGAGGGAATCAAATACGAAATGGCCAGCAGGAGTACCTATCATACATGATGAAGAGACGAACAGATTGTTTGGTTTTTGCGGATTTTGAAGATTAATTTTTAGTTATTGGAGAGACCCTTTATTCTCGTTTTCGTTTTCTTCTTCTTCTTCACCTTCTTTGTCAGTGATGGTCATGAAGGGACTCAGCGAACAAATGAATTGCGGATCACAGGGTATCAAGGCTATGTAAAGAATATGAAGGATATGAGTGTATTTATAGATAATTTTGTCCTCCAAAAAGGAGATGAATAAGCTTAAGCGTTCCGGTTTACAATAAAGACGGAATTGAATGACGCTTCCTTTGTTAGAAGACATGAGTGAATGGATCAAAGAAAGATAAACAACCCTGGGACCAGAGGCTTATCAATTCAATTACAGTTGAGAAAAATAAGACGAAAACATTTTTTTCTTTTCGAATTAAGGGGAATCGAGTCAGTGTTTTCAAGTGAATTTCCAACAAGCACTGTAAAATTGATTTGAGTATAAAAAACACGAGTTCTTCACAGCTAAAACTGACTATATAGACTAGTAGCATTCCCTACTTTTTTTCGTCAATCATCATCAATATTCCTGAGTTTCATATATAAAAACAAAAAACAACAAAAAATTCTTCCCCTGATCTATCACCTTAATATGATGACTTTCTTTTGGTTTATCTGGTATACAAAACCTGACTTTTTATCGGCTCATTGCTAACAACCCGACTATATGACAGTATCAGTGTCGTTGGCAAATAATTGGATATTTGTCTCTCTCCTCTTGGACATTAAATTTCAAAAACGCTTCACCGTTCCGATCCGTCAGTTCCGATATACAAGTATGTATATACTAAATTCCCCTATATTCTCTCCTATTTTAGACCCTATGCATCCTTCCGCTGTAAAACTAACTAAGCAACTAACTGATGTCTTGACGCCGGACACTATGTCTTTTCCCGCTTAAGAGACCGCAGAATATATCAGAATGTTCGTCTGTGCCTTGCTTATTCGCACTATTGGCTCAACTCTATCCTCATCGATGACACAACTAGAACTTATGTTATGGTTCCAATCCAACAATAAATATTACCCACCGACTCGGGATCAAGAAACAGTGAACCAAATTCATCACTTTGCGATCAACGTAAATCATGCCTCCGGTTTTTTTTTTTTTTTTTTTTTAAGAACTTAACAGTCAAGTGGGTATAACTACATTTACATGATGGCTTTCACTTGACCACCATCAGGAAAATCCTTGGTTTGATGAAGAATATAAGCAAGCACATGCATCTGAACAAAAGCGTACAAAGTGGAGCTGCAGGAAGGGTCGTGAGTCGCCCGTCAGTTCTATGAACGAAAAAAATGAGCAGAATATCGGCTTCTCCAGAAAAAGAAAAAATGACACGAGAAAGGCGCAAACAAAGATATTGAGAGTTAGTACTCAAGGAGCGACGTTCGGAACTTTTACCAACAGGTAAAAAAAGTGTCAAGGCAACAACAACCGTACAGAAATTTTGTAGAGATAAAGAAGGAAACCTCGGCGTTGTAAGAATATAAAAAAAATCTTTCTGTAGACTGTATAAAGACGAAGAAGCCCCACAGCACGCCATCAGCCAGGATAGACCAAGACCTTCACCCGCTTGAGCAAACCGAAGTAACGATAGTAGTATATTATAAGGTTGAATCTACTTAACTTTCTGGATTTGACAGCTTACCGACTCATTTATTCAAAGCTGTATGAAGTAACTTTATGGAGAGCATACATTTCTCAGCTCTGTTCAGAATGTATGTGGCCCCTCCACTGCGTCAATTATATATTAGAAGTGTAAGTCTTCTCAATATTGAGGACATATAAGATCCTACCATAACACTGACTGCAATGTGCTTAACCACAAGTTTATATCTGTAGGACTAACTACCATATTTGGACAAGAAAGTTTTTCTTTTCCTATACCAAGATTATATCCACAGTTTTAGACTGTGCCTTTGCCGCCCTTATTTCTCGAACAACCATATTACGGAAGGATTTGTATAAGGTACGAGTATATGGTGAAATTCAGCTATATGATATCGCTTCCACAGTTTATACGCTTGATCACGTTGCTTAATTATTTGACGAATTTCAATTGAAAACCAAGGCTGTGATGAGCTTTTGATGGTTTTTGTTTTACCGGAACATATTGGTTGAAAAGAGAGTTAATATTTGATTGCAGAAATTGCACCTGATTATCTGGAGATGCCACTAAATGAATTTGTTACCATTGTATGGCAATTATGCTCTGTTTAAGATTAACTCTGTCTATATTGGCAAAGTCTCCAATTGAAATGCGGTACCTGGTGCTTGGTTATGTACCCGAAAGCTATAAGTAAGAAAAATTATATCATGCTTGGAGAAAGCTGGAGCAAAAAGTTGATCATAAAAAAGAACGATATCAATATGACTAACGAAAAAAACATCCAGTAAAGTGCTTGTAGTACTAACGTGATTCATTCCCTCCTTGGAAATGAAAAAACAATTTTCTTTTTTAAATGTTATTTTATTTTATTCAATATAGTTCCCTTTTAGTTTGATACACTTATTCTAGCGATTTTCCAACTTCTTGATCCCGTCCGAAAAGTAATTTTTCGGAAGGTCTACAAAATACTCCTCCGTGGCGTTGATGATTTCCTTGCGTGAGCTGAATTTTTTATTTATGAGCCACCTTTTGAGGTTTGGGAAGCGATAATAGTCGGAGGGAGCCAAATCGGGGGAATACGGTGGATTCGACAGCAATTGGAGCCGTATATCATTGATTTTAGCCATGGTTGCGATAAATTTTTTTTCGCATCATGTGCAGCCGTTTTGCAGCGATTTCGGCCTTCAATCGCTCCAATAATGCACAGTAATACTCGCTGTTGATGGTTTTTCCTTTTTCGAGATAGTCAACAAAGAGTTTGCCATGAAAATCACAGAAAACCGACGCCATAACCTTTCCGATCCTGGGCCGCTTCGGAGCACTCGTGCCGGCTTCAGTCCATTGTCGGGCACTCATTCTGTTCTCTGGTGTTCAAAAGTTACCAATCGACGCCAAAAGTCTGCCCGATTCCGCATCAGCAAGTCCAAACACTCTCGTGTTCGTGTTTTTGGTTAGGAGTGAGTATGCGCGGCACCCAGCGGCGGGATAACTTTTTCATATGCAGAATATTGCCCATAATATGGTGTGTGCCTTCAGTACTAATATTTGTTGTATCTGCTAGCTCGCGCTTCTTCACTTTCCGGTCAGCCAACACCATTTCATGTATTTTTTTGATATTGTCCTCTGTAACCGCATCGGAGGGCCTGCCGCTACGGACTTGATCGGTAGTGGAGTTGCGGCCACTACGAAATTCTCGAAAATAATATTTGACGGTGTAATCTGACGAAGCATTAGCTCTAAAATATTTATCAAACTTTTCTTTTGTTTCCTTTGCCGTTTCGCGTCTCAAGAAATAATGTTTTTATCCATACTCAACATGATGCCAAACACGTCAACAACAATCAGTTGTCAAAATAAAACTAAAGACAGTATCGCACTGAAATTTGGCATGTCTGCCTAAATATGAACGGACTTTAAGGCACCATAACCTTTTTTGCAGTAGCAGCGCATTCTGGCGGTCAAGAAGGCTACTTTTCATTCCACCGTATATAGGTCAAAAGATTTCACCCCTTCAGCAAGATGCCTCTCAACCAGAAGATTACTGGTTTTTTAGAACCTACTGATATGGACTCCATTAAAGCGTAGAAGGGTGTTAATTCTACATCGTTATTAGGTCTGTAAAAAGTGCCCAGTAGCAAAGAATTGTTATCACTTACTATATTAACGAATACATAGTTAATAAGAGAAGCTGAAGAAGAGAAAAGGGTCTTTCTACATCCACATACAGCCATCTCTTACATATACCCCTATACCGCCACCACGATCATTTCTATCGCCTAAGGAGTCCACTCAACCTATAGAATTTATTATTATTGTTTGCCTTAAACTAACTTTCTGAATACATATTGCATCTACTCTTGATTTTTCAAAAACATATCTTAACTATTCGATTAAGTAGTTATTTTATTATTTACGATAAAATAAAAGAAATGGGTCGACAACGACCCAAACGTTGGTCTACATTGGTTAACTTTCTGGATTTTTAACCGCTTTGCACCTCATTAGAAGCGAAACGAAAAATTGCACATGCCAACCCCTGTTTCTCTGACGTCAGAGGACAATTGAGTTAAGAAACTCTTGTCACGAAGGGACATGAGATTCTTATTAGATCTTATAAGTCCTTGTGGTTTTTGATATCATTGGTTTTGAAGGAAAAATCCTTGGAGCCGAAAATTCTATGAACTAACAGCAATAACAGGTAGGTCATAGAAATGCGAATCAGATGCCTATGATGGCTTGTACATGCAGAGCAAATGAATATTAGCCACGAAGAGTCCCCGAATGGTATCCGGGGAAAAAGGCGCATACTCGTAATTCTTCAATTTTCGAGTTTTGAGTCCCAAGCCATCTCAGTAGGTATTTCCAAGTTATAGGGTATAGTTTTCCAAATGCTGAAGACTCTAAACCTGTTGCCGTATTCGGCTTATTTATGGAGTTGTCCAAAATGTAAAAGCGACTCTGCCGAACATTTTATTTCTTTGAACTAGACTTAACCCCGTTATACCTCTGGCTTTTCGACAATTTAGTAGAAAAGGACTAAATTAAATATTCAAAATATTTTCTTTTTATTCTCAGTACCTAAGTTTACAAACATATTTCGTTACGCTGTTGTAATGCTTCAGTTGGTCAATTTAAAATCGCAATATTATTTTTTGACTCTTTTCCAACTACAGGGTGAATTTTTTGCTGTTTGGTTTTTCAATAGTCTGTTTTTGGCAGCTCTTGCATGACTTGTGACATTTGTTTAAGTTAAGCATACTAACTTAATATTGCCATTTTATCATAGAAAGGCTTACATCCGAATAACGTTTACAAATTTTTAAAATTTATAATCGAAATTCGTGCTCTGTGAAGAATGCTTTTCACACTTCAATCGACCTACTGATCAAGTAATTCAAGCCATAAGAGCCCAGTTTTACACCTATTTCATGCTGTCGGATATCAGGCGACCTATCCTTATGAGTAGAGTGCGTACAGTGGAAAATATTACTGTTATATCCGCCAGTGTAAATGAAGACCGTGATTTGTCTATTCATCGCTGTTCGCAGCAATTGTCCAAAACCTTAAAAAATACAGCTCGTGCAAGATTTGTAATTTACTCTGAGTGGTCCTTAGAAAAGCTACTAAATAGTGGTAAATGAACTGTTGACATACCTGGAAGCGTTAGGGAGCAGGATGATTGCCTATGCGGATGACGTTGTAGTAGGCATCTCAATTAAGCATCTTAATACCATCAAAGTACTCCTTCAGCAAAATCTTAATAGAATAAACCGTTGGGCGGATTCCAATGGGTTGGGAGTCAACCCCCATAAAACTAATCTTGTCATCTTTTCCAGGAAATTCAAAATTCAAACTATAGACCCTTCCTCAATATATGGTAGCAGTTTAGTGTTTTCCGATACAGCAAAATACCTGGGTCTTATTTTTGACAGGAAACTAAACTGGAAACCTAACATTCATGAAAGTTACAGTTGCTTTATTCTCTTGCAAGAAAGCCGTTGAAAACAAATGAGGTCCTCAAGCTTGAATAACACACTCTCTATACATCTCAGACAAAATACTGATACTTACAGGTTTCTTGTCTGGTGGACGGCCTTAAACAAAGTAGTCATCTGCAACAAACTAAGCAAAGTCCAAATATCAGCCTGTCTATTCATAAGCGGAGCTCTACGTTCTACTCCCTCTACGACATCATCTTCAGTAGCTGCGACTACAGAGTGGATAAATAATTTATTTGGCCACCCTTATATTCTTAATACATTAGGAATCCACATAGAGAACATCGATTACACAATATCCAAACTTAGGTTTTTCATGCGAGCTTTCCCTCCTTCTGGGAGGAAGATGCTTTCATGAAGGACAAGTCTATTCATTTCTATGCAGATGGATCTAAAACCTTGAAGGTGTTTTATCGGATAAGCTAAATCTAAACCTCTCATTCCGTCTTCCAAATCACTGTGGTACTCTTTGTGGGGTACCGGGTCACAGAGAAATTCCAGGGAATTGTAGGGCCGACGAACTCACCAAAATTGGAACCACTCTACTTATTCTACCGGAAAAGGGTAGCATTGCATACCAATCGCTACGTGCAAGTTATTATTTAAACTGGATGCTAGTAAAAGAACAGACCTTAGATGGACCGATGAGCTAACATGTCAAGCGACTAAACAGATCTCGCCAAAGCTGGATCTGAATCGCTCTAAAAATCTGATTCTTTTAAATAGAAAACATCTCAGCGCCTCAGTACATTATAGGCAAGCATTCAAGAAAACTTGGTGCATTTACAAACGATTTCTCTAGAAATTGCATGGACGAGGAAGAAGAGGATACAATCTTCCACCTTCTCTATACATGTCCAGCTCTCTCCCAGACAAGAAAACTCCACCTAGTAGCTTTCATCTATATACATCGATTTAAAAGATCTAAAAAATACAGACGTTAACAGTCTACTGTGCTGCATCGTAAGCTCAAATTGGTTCCATGAGTAATGGGATTATAGATCCACGTGGCAGCACAACGGGCCAATAGGCCTAATTGGGTTGCTTTTCCAACCGCCACTCTCACTCTCACTGTCTTCAGCGACGAAGCTCATTCATGGTTAAATGAGTATTAATAAACAAAACTGCCATATTTAGTTCAATAAGCAGCCTTAGGCAATACATTAGCTGCCAATGCATAAAAAAAAAATGCACTGTTTGGTGTGGGTTGTGTTCCGGCAGACTCATTGGCCCCTATTTTTTCAAAGATGACCGTGAGAACAACGTTACCGTCCATGGCGCTCGCTATAGTTCAATGATTTTGAACTTTTATTTGCTCAAAATGCATGAGCTGAACTTGGTCGACATGTCGTTCCGGAAAAACGATGCTATATCTATGCCACACGATACGCGAATCGATGGAACAATTAAGAACTAAATTCGGTGACAAATTTATCTCTTGTTATGGGGCGACGAATTGGCCGGCTAGATCATGCGATTTGACGCCTTTAGACTATTTTTTATGCGGATACGTCGAATCACTTGTCCATGCCGACAACCTATCACACGTTATTAGCGAGATACATACCAGCATAAGTGCTCAAAAAAGTGATTCAAAATTTAACTCTCCGTATGGACCACTTAGAACGTAATCGTGGTCAACATTTATATGAAATAATCTTTAAAAAGTAAGTGGCAAGCATTGGTTTATCAATTCAAATAAAAGTTCTATAAACTTTTGCAATTTTTCTTTTTTTTTGACAATTAAAATACAAAAAGTCACCCGATAATGCCTCTATGGTGCCTCGCGCGCAATATCACATACAACTTGTTGAGTTGTGTATCGTGAGTTTGGTTTTTTTTTTTTTTTTTTTTAACAAAACATTCAGCACTGGTAAAGATTTGAGTGGATGATCTTTTCCAGCACCTCATCTACTATACCGCGGATGCTTAAGGCGATTGTTTTTCTGGGAGCTTGTCAGCTCTTAAGAAAAGTACAAGCCTCTTACACAAGTCTTTAAGGTTTACAAGGTCTTTGTTTTTTAAAGCATTCCATCCTTCATTGGAGCCTGCGATTCCTTATTATTACGAATATCTCCACTCTATCGCTTAGAAATTAATTGTCAATGGTTTTCATTGTCATGCATTCTCCTCCTCTTTAATTGGCAATTTATGTATCTGTGACAGTTTTACAGCAAAACTGTGAGTGAAGCGCTAAAACAATCTAAAGTATGCTGTATTTTTACACACCTGGTAATATTTTTTTAGCATTAGTGAGCTAAAGATTTGAGTATTGAATACACCGGCTTGTTGTGCGATATTTTTGCTGTAGTTGTCGTATTTATCAAAACACCTAATGCGAGAAGCTGTTTAATATTCAATAGTTTCATCATTCTTTAGACGAATGCTATTCTGCTTCTTCCATTTAAGTTTTAAATGCTGGTTAATCTTCGGGTTGTTCTTAGGTTTATTGAAGGGTTTTTCATGGATATTGTCAATACTATGGTATGATCCTGCGTCTCTATTGCACTTTAGAATATTATTGGGTCTATAACTTTGTGCGGTTTGCTAAGAGATGGCGTAATACAAGATTCCATTGGAACATGCGTTGGAAAGCTACTGTCATTGTACGTCATTTCAGTATATGTCATTCATTTGAAGCGGAACGCCACAAAAGGAAGTAATTTTTGCATCGGATTGTTACTGGTGGTGAAAAATGGATCCATTATGACAACCTCAAGCGCAAAAAATCATATGTGAAACCCGGCCAACCAGCCAAATCAACGGCAAAACCGAATATCCATGGCGTGAAGGTAATGATCTGTATTTGGTGATAACAGATGGGTGTGCTGTATTATGAGCTGCTAAAACCGGGTGAAACCATCAATTTACAATACTACCGAACACAATTAATCCGTTTGAAGAGAGCTTTGGCCGAAAAACGCCCGGAATATGCGACCAGACACTAGGCAATAATTTTCCATCATGACATCGGCCCCACGTTGCTATTCCGGTTAAGAACTATTTGGAAAACAGTGGATGGGAACCCACCCGCCTTATAGCCCAGACCTTGCCCCTTCTGACTACCATTTGTTCCGGTCGATGCAGAACGCCCTCACTGAAATACGGTTCACATCAGAGCTTGATTCAATCTCTTGATTCAAATTGCCAGAAAGATGGGAAAAAGTCATAGCTTCAGATGGGCAATACCTTGAATAATACTATTGTACATATTTTTCTTAAATAAACGTTTAATACCCAATAACTTGTGTGCAGTTGAAGGAAAAAATTGCGAAAAATAAAAAAAAAACAGTAAAACTAAATCGTCTTTTATGAATTTCCATTCAACTCTGCAATTAAAGTGAATCTCATCAGAGCACAGCCTGGCTTATAATTATAACCTTCCGTCAACGTAGCCAATGGCAACATGGTAATAAGGAAGATAAAGTGTCATGATTTAAGGACATTAAATTGAACCATGGTAACGTTAAGGTGACGAAGGCAGAATGAAATCATGGCGAAAGAAAGTGTAGGTATAGATGACGGCATGTTCACCGCATATTTCTAAGAAGCTTAATACTTCATCAGCCTGTGATAGCATTCTTGGTGTTCTGGTGACGACATTCTTCTTACCTTCCCACCAAGTTGACTCTATTAATTTCGGAAGCGAAAAAAGAAATATCACAAAAGATGTCTGTATTTGAAGTGGTGGTAGCAGAGTATCTACTCCTCGCGAACACCCAATACTTGCATTCGACAGTGATATCCGCTTAAGAGTAGACCTGTCGCTACCATTGGCGGCATCGTCGTCGTTGCTGTTGTCGTTGTTCGTGCATGTTCTATTCGACGTTAGAAGTCCGGAAGGAGACTTAATTGAATTGCTGAAAGCGCAGCAGGATGAGAGGATGGGAACTCTATTAAAATGGAATGCAATTTATGATGTTGTAAGGAGCAAGAAAAGCGCTTCTGCTCCTGCTCCTGCTCCTACTCCTGCTCCTGCACAAGGGACATTTAAATTATTATTAGGTTGTTGCTCGCGCTTGTTAGTGTTTGTCTTGCCATCGGAACCATTCATTCTTCTCTACTTACTTTGCTTTCGTTCTTCTACCTCCTTTCGCAATGTTGAAGGAGAAAAAAAATAATTAAAAACCAACAACCAAGACCATTTTGGTTGCTGAAGGTGTTTTTCTTTTTAATTTTAATTTTTCATTTTATTTTAAATTTTATTTTCATCTGCCAGAGGCAGTATGTCTCTGATTTACAAGAAGCTGAATCGTAAAAAGCGCGCAATTGTTAACTTAACTCAGCATTGAATTTGGTTCTTTGAAGGTTGCTTACATGGAGTAATTCGATTTGAAATTTCTTTTCTACTCTACTGTGGTCTACCCTAGCCTACTCTACTATCCAAGCCAATGATTTATTATGCAATTAGTCTGTTGTGCTGGTAACATTAAAACTGGTAGACGTGCGATCGAAGTTGGGGTTGGTACAGTTGGTTCTGAAGTAATAGGGGGTGAAATAAAATTGAAGACATGTCAACGAGTGGTTTATTTCTTGTGATAATTGACCTTTTCGCTTGAAGTAGTAGCACCAGTTGAAGGCGATAATTTTCGAAAATTCCAAATTTCCAACAACTCGCTTGTCCCCGCTACCATCATCTTTTTGTCAACGGTCCTAAGCTGGTAGCTTTGAATTGTTTTTATTATTTTTCGGTTGATGTCCTTTTTTCCATTTTATTTTGTTGAGAATAAACGATAACGAAGTGAACAAAAGTCGAATTACGTAATGTCCGTGAGTGCTTTCAGTTTATATTGTTGTCCGACGTGACTGAGTGAATAAGGTGTAATTGTTGACAAGTTTAATTCGTTTTTTTTTTTATTTTTTTTTTTTATTTATTTTACTCCTCTTTTATAAGAACATGGGGAGAGGATGAGCTGGAAGTTGAATTTTAGATTGCTCCGAAAGGTATGGTGTATTGTCAATTTGAATATGCTTAGTGCTTACAGAAGTATGTTAAGGACACATTTCCAAATATTTGAGTGGTAGGTACAACACACTTTCAATCGGTTTATGCAATGATGGTTTCAAAAGACTGATAGAAGTTTGACTAGAGCGGACCTAAAACCTTATTCAGAAATAGTTTACAATTAATAGTAGTATTGGCCTTGCGGAAATGAATTCGTCATGATTCGTTGCATTATTGATCTCACACAACAGATGCTTGAAGCAGATGAGATGAGATGGGGTCCTACATTTTGTTTAATTTAATAAAGAAACCATGTTGAGGTACTGATGACATTCCCCAGCGAGAATAAAGGAAAAGAAAAATTAATTTTACCAAGTACTTTAAAAAATGCTTATAAGTTGTTCAAAAATCAAGGAGCGTAAACAGTATTTCTCGTACATAAGATGAAATAAGCTTTAGCTTTTTCTAATTTGAAATAAGTCGTTGAAGCACTCAAACTTTACTATTGACAAGAGACATCTAAAGTCACCATGATAGATTATTTTTATGAGCTTTAATACTTCACAGCATTTGGATATGAATTAGGAATTTTATGACTACTCCGACTAGTAGACATTAATTGGAATGAACCTGCATGGGTCCCTAACATCTTTCATAACTTCGGAGCGTATAATTCTTGTAAGAGAAGTTCTCTACATTCGTTGAAGGAGTTATTATCTATATGTAAAAAGTAATGCATTTAGTTGATAACATAAGTGGTCATTACTTATTACAGAGATATAGAGACACGGGCTCGTCCAAAGTGGTTGGCTTATTAGCGTAAACTAAGGAATTGACGTAACCCAAGAGAAAATAATCGAGTGGGGTCAAATCGTATGATCACGGCGGCCAATTGATGAACTCTTCCCGTGAGATGCCCTAGTCACCAAATTTTTTCTTCATATCTTCGAACGCTGCGTCGTTTATATACAGCTCGGATATATCAATGTTTTCGAGCTCTGAACACAGAAAGTCGGTTAACATCCCTCTATATCTTCCTCATTTCGAAAGAAATAAGGTCCGATGTTGTCGCCATGCTATAAATTACACCAAACAGTCAACCTGTTTAGTTCTATTGATACTTGGCTGAATACTTGTGGATTATGATCGCTCAAATAATGGCAATTTTGCTTATTGAGAAGATGATTTTTTATGCCACGAACTTATGTTCACAGTTTCAAGAATAAAGCACACTTAGTTTGCTTTTGATAAATAGAAAAATTAGGCTTGTTTTGATGTTCGTGGCGAATTTCAATTATTATTAAAAAAAGAGCAGAGATTTAGTATCAAATTTTATGTAAAAAATGGAATCAAGTGCTCTAAAACACTTAAAATGTTGACAGTGGCATGCTTTGAGTAAACTAAAAGTTTACAAGTGGTACAAGCTCTTCCAAGATAGCGGAGAAAATGCCAATTGCCAATGACGGACCTCGTTCTAGGCGCCCCATAACATCAACAAAAAATGATAACGTCGAAGCTGTGAAGAAAATTGTTTTGGAAAATCGTCGAAATACCATAAGAGAGTTACTGAGGATGTTAGCATATCGGTCGGCTCGTGCCATGTAATTTTTTCGAATGTTTTTTGGAATGAGACGTGTGTTAGCAAAGTTTGTTTTGAAACTTCTTAATTTTTAGCAGAGGAACCATCGCACGAGTAATACTCAGGAGCTCTTGAATGACGTGAATGATAATCCTGACTTGCTCAAAAGGATCATAACTGGTGACAAATTACGGTTTTATGGTAATGGAAGTATCCAGGAGGGTCAAGGCCGTAAACACGCCAATTTCGATCAAACGTCTACGTTTTGATCACTGTTTTTTTCAATTACTGATTATATTTGAGGGGGATTACTTTGAAGGGGACAACATTTATATTGAAGAACAAATAAATATTTTTTTTATATATAAAAATAAGTCACCTTACTTTTTGAACACATCTTGTAAATTGCCAATGACTCGAGTAACAAAGAAATTAAATAATAATAGAAAAACTAGTTTACGCTCTTGAACTCATATTTAAATAAATTTTCAAGTTCCTCTAGACATTCTTCAGCTACTTTATCGTCGCTCTGGGGTTCATTACTTTCCTATTGTATATTGCTTGGTGACAAAATGCTTTTATAAGGTAGGTGGGTTATCTGTTAGCTGTATGGAAGTGGTCTTTGGTACAATACGCACTAGAGCTTTGCTGATTTGCGTGTCGCCTGTTTTACGAAATCGACTTACCTTGATCCCAGGATAGGTATCGGCTTGATTCTGAGCCAGGAAAGGAATGCCGTCACAGACGGTTCCAAAACCAATTAAGGATGTGACGCTGGTGTATTTCTGGAGGACTACAACCTTAGATTTCACTTCACGTTAGGAAGCTCGCATATGTCTTCCAAGCGGAGATATACGCAATCCTCGTGGCAGCGAACTATATTACGTAGGATCAGTGCAGACGGTGAAGCATTTGCATCTGTAGCGACAGCCAAGCTGCACTTAGAACCTAACTGAGCCTTCATACGGAAGGTTAAATTCGGTGACCATTGTCTGATTTTCAGGTTACAATAGAATCACGGAAAATGAAATTATCGATGAGCTTGCCAGACAAGATTCAGAGGAGAGCTATACAGGACCCGAACCGACGTTGGGTCTGCCTGCATTTTCGGTTAAATCTTCCACTGACGGTCATATATGAGCACAACGGCAGATGGCATTGGTCCCAGGGATGCAGGCAGAACAAAAGAATGCTCCCCGACATCTTTAGAAAGTAAGCGGCCTTTCTGCTGTCACTTAGTAGAAAAGACTGCATCTGTATTACACACATCCTGCCATGCGACGGGACAAAAAAGAATCAATGTCTTACATTTCCCGAATACTAGGCCATCTACCATTTTATAATGAGATATTTCACGCTTCCTTAATTCTTGAAATCCACCTGTGAGCTGCAGCTAGAACAAATTCAAATGACTAATCGTCTACAAATAGAATGTTGAACGATAGACTTCCTTTTCTAGGTTCCACAACATACATAGTCAAAACTTTGTAGCTCTAAGACCCAACATGAAATCCTGGAGTTTAACGATGCCACTCCTTGTTCTTGGGACATACAGACGCTTCGTAAAGAACATGTTTGCGCTTAGTTCCAGTAAATTTGGACGGTGGCAATTTATTTATTTGTGACATCAGATATCATGCCTTGTTAAGCCTTCAACGATTATTTTATTAAATATTGTTTTGTTTATTTAGATCGGATTACCGATCTTCTGGAAGTTACAGGTACCAATGAATAGCCTTGCTTCGAACTTAGCATCAGAAAATACTTTTTTTTCTCTAACTTCATAGCAATAAATAATCACCACACGTTTCGCCTTTTTTGAGTTTAGCCTTCACAACTTTTGCTAGGTTGTTCTTCCGATTTATGTCAAAGGTACTGATCCTATGAGTTTGTCTGCTGGTTTTATGAGAGAAACACTTGTGTAACAGTTATTTCCTTCCATTCCAGAACTATCACAACTGTCCCAGAAACAGATAAATTATTCACTCTTTCCTTTTCGATATAGACTTTGAAAGCCCATGTGTATCCCTAGTTTTATACCAAATCTGTGCCTTTTATTGGTATGTACATTGCTCTCGTTTATGACAACTTAATCTCCAAGAGTGTTGTCATTTGAATTTTACTTGAAACAGCTCTACCCAACTTGAACGTATGTAGGATTGCTATTATCCATAAAGTGCAACATTGCCATCAAATTTCAAAACTTTTTCGGCTCATAATTTTGCTCATGTTAATCTCAGAAAGTTTTGTTTCGGTTCCTTTAGGCAACCTCGATTTTTGGCCCGGTCAAACGGTTGTTTGATCTTATTTTTTTGTAGCGAACCGACTCGTTTCGTTTACGATGGGAGATACACTCGTAATCTCATCACTGGCAAAAAAATTACACGAATCAAGTGGATCCTTTCTAAACAGTTGTTTATGAACTTCAAATGCTGCGGTGGTAGTTGGAAAATTAGCAGCAAATATTTGCCTAGAACTAGCAACAGGCTGCCATAGAAGATGTCCAGTGGATATTTGAATCCCGTGATCCGAGCGTTCTGCTCGTCCTCTTCGTCTTTCGAAATGTGAACTCAGAATCTGAGTTGCAAGTTTCGTCTTCGTACAACATAGTTTCCAAACAGGGAGCAAAATCTAACATTATCGTCCTCCAGAAAGACACCAGTGCCGCATCCTATATTGGTTTTGGAGCCGTTCGTGAATACCCGACTGCATTCTTTTCCTGGCTCAGATTCTGGCCGAAACCAGTCTTGGACACAGAGAAAGGCGCTTAAACAGGAGTTCTGGTGTTATTGTATCGAATGACATGTTCATGAGACCATAGTCAACACACAGCCGGCGCGTATGGTCATCAAAGCTCCGGCGTGTGTTATACCAAAAATCACTTCTTTTTAGATAGAAAATGGCTTTTTGAGTGCAGCCCATTATATGAATATCAAGGGAGGGGAGATCCATCAATGAGTATAGAGTGGAGCCAGGCATGCTAAGGAAAGTCCCTACACAGCCGAGACAGAACGCTCTTTGGGGTCTGGTAAAAGCGGCAATGACGTATTTTTGCGAGGGCTTACTCAACTCACGCAGAGGATGTATTTGACTTATTCATAGTCTCACGTCTTGAATACAGTCTATTTATGATGACACCCAAATAATTAACTTTTTCTAGAGAACTGGATGGTGATGCCTTTAATCACAAGATAAGTCAAAACACCCAGCTCCTTCCTTGTCGGAAAGAGAGCAACCTCAGTTTTGAGAGGATCGACTAATCGACGATCACGTCTAGAGTTGCTGGTGCTTTAGAGCAGATAGTCACTAGACATGATCCAACAGACAGTAGACTTTAGAACTGTTGAGCGCGCTGAGCAGTGACTCGACCAACATTCACCATACAGACCAACAGAACGACGCCTTGAAGGTAACCTCTTTTTCCCTACACCATTACATGGCCTAAGTCGTGGAATCTTTTCCTCCAAAGCCCGTCAAAGCAAACTAGGCCGTACAATTTACGGAGAATTTTTCTCTCGAAATGACCGAGGATATCTTCATCCGATTTCGATAGAGTCCATGCTTCAGCGCCATAAAAAAAGACCGGGATGATCAATGTTTTATATGTAAAGAATGTCCCTTCTTTTTCGGGATAGGCCCTTACTATTCAATTGTCTTCTTAACCGAATAAAATGGCGATTAGCAAGAGCGATTTGTCCTTTTATTCTGCTAAGGTCTTATGGGCAGAACTTATAGCAAAGCCACCGTAGACAAACTCCCTTGCTACCTCAAAATTATAGCTGCCAACTGTGACATTCTGTCCAGTTCGTCATTGATCTGTAATCCCCTTTTGGGGATTTCAATACTAGCGAACACACCGGTGACAACCCCGAATACGGCAGTTGTGGTACAGACTTTTGAATGATTGTGCCCTCGGAGTATACTTGTGAACTCCGAATAATCCCATCGCCCGTCGCCTTGTCTAAAATCTTTTTTTGACATTAAGGGTCTCGCTTAAGTCATAACCAATATTGTCTGATCAGCGAGTGTTCTCGATCGTCATTCTGCACAAACGTATGAGCTTGGCAGGGATGCCAAATCTAGGCATTTGCACTGATAGTACTATAGCCAATCAGATTGTTGATAAATGGGCTTAAGCAGATCAGATTTTATATGCAAAGTTAAGGAGAATGATGCCTTCTTCTTTCTCGTATATCGGGAAGATGCTGCTAATGTTCTATTCTTCAGGCATATTTCTTCCGAACGAAATCCGGCATTATATTTATGCGGTGATGCTTCGAGGAATCCAGCAAATAAATTTCAGCGTTTCTGACCGGTTCTTATCATTGATGCCACCGGTTGTTTGCGCCGAATATTCAGTCTTTGCATTTCGTAGTGTAACAGCGTGAGTATATGTTAGTGCGCCCGATGACCGTCTTCTACTTAATTTGTAATCTTTTTTGTGTGTATAAGCTGATGGGTTTTCTTGTTCATTTTTGGGTTAAGGCTTGATTTTAGGAATGTATCTCTCCGCTTTCGTATCTTCTTGGCTAAATCGCAACATCACTAATTAGCTGCTTTTTTTTTATCTTAGTTAAAATGTGTTTAAGGGATTTTCTGATTTACTCCACAATCTGTGGAGTGGTGATTTCTGGCGCATTTTCTACAACGCGGTTTTTTTGGCAATAAGTCTACGTGTTGATTGAATACATACTGAGAATTGTTTATATTTTATGTACAATAGATCTAAGATTACTGACTTTTTCGTCAGCTCTTAATGAGGAAGAGCTGTGGTTTCAACAAGATAACGTAATATGCCACTTAGCCCGCGCCACAAGTTTGCGTATAGTTCGTCTGAACTTACCTCAAAAATTATGTGTTGTAATTTAAGACTATCTAGCTTCGATAAACAAGAGACGATAGAAGGTGTGGAAGCAAAAAGTCTCCGAGTTTCTGACAATATACGGCTCGAAAAAATGGTGGAAAATTTTGTGTCTTTTCAAATTGAATTGAAAAGTAAGAACATGAACTACT
Organism: Volucella inanis; assembly: GCA_907269105.1. NCBI lineage: Eukaryota > Metazoa > Arthropoda > Insecta > Diptera > Syrphidae > Volucella > Volucella inanis. The sequence continues at coordinate 94,141,355 of OU026154.1, forward strand.
ATAAGTTCCGGGCTCATAAAATAATACAAAAGCAAAAAAATTCTCTGTCACGACACACGACACTTGAGTAACACACGTCTATTGGCTTACCATACTCGAATCACATCCTGCTTTTCCACTTGCTTAAGAGTTTACATCCAAATATTCACCAAGTGTACAGATTTGATTTTAAGAAGGTTACTCGGACTAAATTTTCATTTTATAAATCCATCTACCTATTTTGTACCTTTGGCTACCTAATATTTGAATCCTGCCAAGTTTACATTATTTTTCTTAAACCCCTTATTGGCCATGGCTAGGTCAAGACCTTCTGCATTTAATCGAAATTTTTTGATGAGCTCAGCACGACAGAAAACGAACAAAAATTCACCTAAGATCCGTTCTAATGAAAGGATGTACATACTTTGAGGACTTGTAAGATATACCTTCGATTTATTGTGATTTGCTCCAAAGGACTTTTTTTTTTTTTTTTTTTTTAATTTACCAGCACTTTAATTTCCCTTTGCTAAGGATGTCTCACCATTCATTTTAGTTTTGTGTGTGTTTTTTTTTTCTGCTCTGCTTCTTATCATGGAGTCCAGCGCCAAGAAAAGAATTCTTTAACGGACGGCGCTCTCTAGGGATGAATTTTTCAAAAATGAGGTTCAAGTAAAGTGTCCTTTCAAAGAGGACGTCGAAATGAAGATAGAGTACCTTTGGTTGGTCGTCATTGCTAGAAGCTGGTACTGTGTTCCTGCCAACTGCATACCTTCGCACACAAATAAGATTGTAGGACATCTATAAACGCCCCCATTCAGGGCACTCACTCAAAAACACATACACATTGATTTTACTACAAACACTATGAAATAGCTTCATGTGCACGTTGGGTTGGAGAATTTATCTCGTTTTTAAAATTTATGGTTTATTGGCTGTTCTCGATACTTTATTTGACTCCCATCCTCAGTGTGTATCTGTTCGGCGTTCTTATTTAAAAACTAATTTACCGAGGAGTGGTATCCGTAGTTGAAATAAGGACGAACGATCAAGCGCAAAAAGGAGCTGAAGTAAATTAAATGGCATCTCTCATTCTTAGTGACAGGAGCTGGAACTTGGCCATTTCTCTAGAAATTCAATCTAAGGGTATAGGCGATGGTGTTTATATAGAATGTTCGTAGTTTCATTCAAAGGACTGGGTTTCTCTGAGACTTTTTGTTGTTTTGGATGCTTTTGTCAAGTGACTACAAAGATGAACGTGAGTCCTTATTAAGGACTTTGTCAAGCTAATTGCCTGCAGCTGGTGAAATCCCATTATGAAACTGAATAAGGATATGGATTACCTTTTGATATACATATATATATATATATATATATATATATATATATATATATAACAACGTCATAGAAGTTGCTTTTGATGTATGCTTTGATGCTTGTATCTTTCATTCCATTAAATCTGTTCGTTTATTTGAAATGCATCACAGATAGAGCTCAATGATTTTCATGAAGTTGTGACTACTCTATGTGTACCGCTGGGTACAATTTTTCGGGGATGCAGTCTGGGCTAGAGTTTGAGTTTAAACTGATAACCAGGTGGGATTTTCCGACGATATTTTCCTGCTTTATCAAATGGTGAGCTCAGTTTATGTCCGATTCCATTGAATACGTAAACTTTTAACAGTGGTCTATCTGCACAATCGTTTGACACGACTTCCATTTCCTAAAGTTTTCTTTCTATTGAACCTTTTTTAGATGGAAATTTTGACGAAATATTTGTAGTCACATTCTTGTACATTGTTGATACCTCTTGAGCTCGTAGCTCAATAATCTTGTAGAATGCTGCCATTTTGTTAGTTAGTTGCGGCGTTAGGATATTTTCATCGAAATTTAAGTGATTTTGGCAACTTAACATGTTACACGGCCCCACAACACAATGTGGGGAACGACCAGTTTTGTAGGTAGTAGCAACGCTGGTTAACATAACTCTAATTTTCGACTGAAATCTCTACTCAGACTATGGATTACACATATGTGATGTTGGGTGTAAACAGGGCGGCGTCCTATATCTACTACTATCGACGCTTAGGCGTATAAAGATGATGTAGCTCTGCTCTGCATCTTCGCCCATCAATGACGTTGTCTAATTAAAAACGGGAGCAGAGTAAAGTACTGGTCTTATCGTTTTCAGATGTCGCCACCATCGGTAGTCCCTACTACGACTTAAATTACGGTACCATGGGAGTCAGGAGCCCCTTGGATCTCTAGCCGGGCCTGACTTGTTGAAGAAGCCACCCTTGTGGGAGCGCCATGGTGGTTACGGTTTAAGTCCAAATCACAAGAAAGCTCCAAGACCCAATGTAGAGTTGCAATAAGTACAGGGTGCTGTGACGCTAAGATCAGCAAGAGGTTTTAGATCGGTCTTGACTTATAACAAGGGTGGAACACAAGATCTACTGTTAATCTAATGTAGATGAGTGATGGTAAGGCGTATTCTAGCTTCCATTGATGTATGGGCATCCCGTGAAGTTAAGTGATCCATTTCCATTTCCACATGTGTTCACGTTAAACCTAATACTCGTTGTCTATTTGATCACGCTTATTTACCATCTACTCTAAAACACCGGTAGCCGTATACATGATCAACGATTGATTCACTAGAAATGGGTTTTCAGTCAATCTTCTCAAAACTAAGGTTTACGTAACTGACTCATCTAGTTCTTAACGACATTTCTTAGATCTACACGGCTACGATGAGGCCAATAATATGCTATGTGTCGGTTATCTGGTGGAATAATATCTCGCGAAAATACGTGATTGCTGCTTTTTAAACTACAAAGAACGGTTTGTGTTGGATGCATGGGGGTTTTTCCCAGCACACCTTGCTCGGCTCTAGACACATTAATGAATCTCCCCCCTCTTGATATTCATATCATGGGTTGCACTCTCAAAGCCATTTTCCACCTAAAAAGAAGTGGTTTTTTGTACATTGCGCAAGGGTTTTCTTATGACTTCGGTCTTATGGACATGTCGTCAGATGTAATGACACCAGAACACCTGTTGAAATTGACTTTTCCACTAATTAAGACTGGCCAGAATCTGGGCCAGGGAAGGAATGCAGTCGAGTTTTCACGGACGGCTCCAAAACCAGTATGGGATGTGATGTTGGTGTCTTTCTGCAGGACGAAAATATTAGAATTAATTTCATGTTGGAAAAACTTACATCTATCGTCCAAGCAAAGATATATTGTTGTGAACCAGTGAGAGGGGGGCGAAGCATTTTCATCTGTATTGACAGCCCAGCTGCGCTTAGAGCCTTGCTGAACTCTTTTATGAAGCAGTCGGAAGGCTAAATTCAGTAACCCTTGTCTGGGTCCTAGGTCAAGTGATCACGAAAAATATATGTTGAACTTTCCAGGTATGTTTCAGAGGAGAGTTTTTCAAGACCCGAACCTACCTTGGGTTTACCTGTGTCTTCGGTTAAGGCGTCCATTGACAGTTGAATCTCAAATGAGCACAACTGCTAATAACATAGCTCCCCGGGATGCAGACAGACCAAGCGAATTCTTCCCGACGTCTCTTAGAGGTCAGTGGCCTTTCTGCTCTCCTTCAGCATGAAAAGCTGCAGGCTGCTTACTGGCGTCGTGACAGGGCATTACACCCTTGCAAAGAATTTAAAGTGACATTATTTGGCGATGTTTTCTGTGAAACTGATTACGACACCGCGGAGCACTATCTATATGAGTGTCCGGCTTACGCTCGCCTCAGGTTAGAGGTACGCGGCTGCTAACGTGGTGGGTGCTGGTACTGTATACACCTTATCACTAAAGCGTTTACTAATCTTTCTAACGATTTCGTTAAACTTTACAAAGAGTACAATGGACTAGTTCTTTGTTTGAGTGCTCTATTTCGACAGAAAATAAATTGTATCGTTAGAGAGTTTGAGTCTACAGACTTATCCAAGGCATTTAAATACTGTTAAATACAAAGAGTTCTCCTTTCATGGGTTATAGCAAAATTTTCGAGAAAACTCTTCTACAAAAGTTCACCACCTGGGTGAGCTGCTGAGACAGTTTTTTTGGATAGTGACCGGCCCAATCGTACTGCAGGTACTGTTGGACGAAAATTTCCACTTCTTCTATATCTTAAATAGTGACGAGCAATGAAGCGATGAAATTGAAGCTTATCCAACTTGTTATCATTCGTTAAAATGTGAGGGCGCCACGCATCTGTCATAGCTAGATCCAGCATGTACGTGAACAAAATCCACCACCATTGTTTGCCACGTATAGCAGTGCGGTACAAGGAAATCGACTGATCAGCTTGATCTACACCACCCATACCCTTGTTATAGCTTTAGAAAACACACGGAATGCCAACGTCTACTTTTTTTTCTCCACTGCACTCCATCTTTTTACTTTCCCCAGAGGAAGAACGCTATCACATTTAGATCCCATGGTACAGACACTGTTGTCTAGCCAACGGACGAATAAAATTTGGTTGACTTGGTCGAAACGATAGTCAAAATCAGCACGGTTTTTCTTATTTATTTCCTTCACTCCAATCAGAGGACACTTCTTGGTTCTACCTTCACGAACGGTACCTGTTGCACGAAAACCAGCTTTTCGTAAATCACGGAATAATTCGAAACTGGTGAAGAAATTATCAAAAATCACTACATGGTCTTTAGCACTTGTTTCTAATTTGTTGAGTAATAGCTTCATCACTTTTGTTCCAAGTGGCTCTTTAGGATTGGGTCCTGGAGATTTTCTGCAATACAAGCCGAATGCGTAACAGTAGCCGTCTGAACTTGTGACCATCCAATTTTTGTAACCAAATCAAACTGACTTGCTCTGTATGAAGTGTTTCGCCGGATGCCGCCCAAAGTACTTCACCATTGACTCGTCTATTGACAAATCTTGGTGAAAAACACCCCACTGCATAAATTTTATTTCCTCAAACTGATTTCTCGGCATTGCTCTTGAAATGTTAAACACATTACAGTCTTCGTCCAGGGAACAGTACAAACATTCTCGAGGTAATGAATGGTAACCAGTCAATAAAAGAATACCGAAGAATGTTTTGAGCTCATCGTGAGATACTTTAAAGTCACGCTTGTTTTTCTGACCCGCGTAAGTCTGCGAGTATTGAACAATCATTGCAAAAACTTCCTCGTCAAATATTTTTTTTCAAAAATTTGCATTGGATTGTGATTTCTCATTTCATCCAATAATTTATCTATAATAGATGCGTTTGCACATTACTTTCAGTGGAACCTATATGCTCATAGCTATATAGCTCTGTTTTACGCCAGAGTGGTTCCTTAAAATTGTTTTTTCGTTTCTTGATTTCAACGAGCGGCTCGTTATCGCTACTGTCCCATTGCTTGTTCTCATAGCCTTCTTGCTTATCGGTTAGCAGACTTGGGTCTGGTGGGAGTGCAATCAATTCTATTTCTGTATCATTGCCTTCCTCAAGCATTACATCTTCAAGGGCTTCTTGAAGCCCGAGGTGGTCGTTATGACTGTAAAATATGCGTTTAGCCATTGTTCATACAGCAGTTTCCTTTGAAAAAAAAAAAAAATTACCTCTGATGTGCCCACTAGCCCCAATTGGGAACACCGTTGTAAAACTTTACCTTTGTTACCAAAAAATTTCATTTTTTGCCAAATGAAATTTTATTTTATAGTCTCTAATATATTAATGTAATTTTTGTAAAAAAAAAAACTAACAAACTTGGTTGAAAAACTTACAAATAAGAAAGTTTTACTGAATATATTTCGTGAATCAGATGAGTGGCAAAATCAATTTAAACTTATTCTGATTGTTCCTTTGTCCAATAACACGTCAACATGTATCCTTACCATCAAATGCCAACAAAAGGAAGAAGAAAAAACAGAAATGATAAAGAGTTAACGGTAATTCTTTAGGTGTCCTCGTTTGGGCACGGCTGTCGCTAAGCCGATTTACTCTAATAGTTTTTGCCAGAAGTACTCTTTCATTTGTGGCATAGCTTCCCTCAGTAGAAGACAATGTCCGCGAAATTATTGTACTTGGACTTCTGCGACGAAGCATAAGTGTCGAACCAAAAAAAGCAAAACATCCTCTGAAGCCAAAATTACTTTTGTCCTATTTAAAGCATGCAGTACTTTGGCCTATAATTCTATCTTAAGGTTTCCTGAACGAATTTTGCCAACATTGCCATTCAAAATCCTAATTGAACCTACTGTAGTACTTCTGCTTTAGGAGATTCGAAACCTACTACACTGGTACTGATTCGTTTAAGCGCAGATACCTTTTTAAACATATTTTTTAATTAAAAAAAAAAAAAAAAAAAAAAAACAATGCAAGATTTGCAATTTGCAATTATTTGTTTTAAAATTATTTAATAAGCAAATTACATTTGTGGCAAAAGTTTCCCTCAATTCAAATTCATTTTATTTATTTATTTATTTTTTTTTTTGTTAATTTATTTTTTTACAAAAGCAAAACGCACTCACGAAATCTTTTTAAAAAATAATAAAGTTACTAAAGTGTAGATTTTCCATCCTTTTGGATCAACTCGAAAATCTTGTTTGGCATCGATTTAACAAGGTTTTGGAGGATTTCGATACTAATTTCATCCCAAATTTGCTTTATTTTGGTTTTAAGCTCCTTCCACCATGATACCCCATAGATTTTCTACGGGGCTAAAGTCAGAACTGCAATCTGGCCATTGCAAAAGCGGGATATTTCGCTCTCTAAACCATTCCAAAGCAGCCTGTGAGACATGGATAGAGGCGTTGTCCTGTTGGAAAATGAAGTCATCTTCCATTTTATTTTCAATAAAATTTATGAGGACTTCATCGAACATATCCGTATAAGTCTGCGAATTCATTTTTGTGGGTACAAAGCAAATTGTGGCCTTCCCTCGGGCAGAGGGACATACGGACCTCTTTGTTTCGCAAATCATGCCAATAACTTGCCATCGAGTCGGAACCATCTAAACTGAATTTCTTCTCGTCCGAAAATATAATTTTGTCCCGTGCATGTATCTGCAACCAAATTCCAAATGCAATATGATGCGATCTTAAAAAGGGTTTGCACTTAGGCTTCTTCCATTTGATGTTAGGAGTTTATCGGAGAATATTTGCGATGTGTTTTTTTTTTTTTTTTTTTTTTTTTTTTGTAACAGGAAGATTGTGTTTATGTTGTATTTGACTGGAGTTAAGTTTATTTTCTGTTGCCTCTCGTATAATGGTTTCAATTTGTCGTTTGTTGAGTTTTCGGTTACCTTTCGTTGGATTTTTAGCTCCATATTTTTCTTTTTTCTTCAAAAAATTACGAATAACACATTCTGATCTGTTAACGCGATGCCCAATTTTTTTTTTTTAGCATCGGTAAGATACTTTGCTTTAGGCATTTTTCCAATAATCTTAAAAAAGAAATAAAACTTATTTCTAATGCATCTTAAATATTAAACAAGACTTAGTACGCACTGTTAAGTTATTAACCGGCAGCAGATCAATTTCTACAATCAAAAAATTACTAAAAATTTAATAAAAACTTCCTGCGTTTAAACGACAATTCGTTTACTATAAAGCAATTTTGTCTGTTTTCTTTCGTAACAACAACAGCAGATGCCATGTCCTTATCGCAGCTAAAAACCGTTACTCCGTAGATAGAATTTATTTTAAAAAGTTGCCAATTGTATTTTAGTATTAAAAAGTGTAAAATCGAAAATCATAGTTGTGCGCTTAAACGACTATGTTCCAGTGTATGTCCTTAATCTTATTTGGGTGACTTCTTATTTCCGTATTAGATCCTACAGAGTCCAAAAAAAAAAAAAAAATTAAATTTTTCTGAAGTAACTGCTACAAAAATTAGTCTTCAAATTCTGCCTACGTCCTTGAAATGTGTTCATCTTTCGTTCTTGAAAAGATAATGACTTTCTCAATATAGACAACATCAACCTATTTCTTCTCTGAGCTCGTCATCTGTTGCCCTTTAAGTGAGAGTTGCCCTGAGATTGTTTTTTAACCCGAATGGAAGCCTCTAAAATTAATATTTTAGGTTTTCTATTCCGTTAAGACAGTATAATTTGGTGAAATCCTGATTTCAAGTACAATGATGTGAAAAAAAGTTTTGACAAAATTGGCTAGAAATACCCCAGTTCCGGGAGTAGGATATTATCGCTTATGGTTTTCCGATTACTACTCAATCAACTCCTTTTTTGTCAACAACTACGAAGTAGTTCCGCAATTTGGGATAGGGGCAAGTAAGAAGTGCCCACAAGGAGCTTTATTTTGCTTCTAGTTAATGCTCGAATGACGTACTATGGTAATAGGGACTTTTTTTTATCAAAAAACAATTCTATCAGCAATCTCTTGAACTTCATTACAATCGACAATCTGTGCTTTTATGGAAGATTCCATTCGATTTAGCATAAAAATTTTGCTCGCAGTAATGACTATTCCTTTCGCATGAATAGTGTTGGTTCTCTGTACTCTTTTCTGTGTGAATTGATCCTAATTTAAGTGAATAACTCTGTAAAATTTTGGCGATTGGATAAGTAATGTCGCTTGAGTTGACTGATATTGTCAAAGAGTTTTCGGAAATGATTGAAACTTGGGACAAGCCTTTGGAATTGATTAGGAAGCTGCATAGAGCCTTTGGGATTATTGAAATTTTGCGTGATGGATCTTTGGATATGGTTCGGATTTTGTATATTTTGTATATATGATTTGTATATATCGTATTTAGCGCAAATGGGTTGGTAGTGAGGTGAATTAGGAGTACACTGATTACAATTGTAGTTTTGTCTTGCCTCAAGTTCTTAGGCATGCAAGTGCACGTGACATATCGGTGGATCTCGTGGAAAACATAATACCACACATTAGCTTTTGCAGACCTGAAATAAATACCCCCAGCGCATGTTGATGATATCAAAATCAATCAAAATGGTTTTGAATTCGTGAAGCTTCAGGGTCTTGTTAATAGCTAAAGTTAGTTACTTTTCTATTGGGTCTATAACTTCGTGCGGTGGCGATGGCGTAACTTATATTATTCCATTGGAACATGCGTTGGTCATCGTATTTTGGTGGAAGTTTATAGTGAACATGCGCTAGCTGAGCGAACATGCCAAAAGTGGTTTGCACGATTTAAAAGTTGTGGTTTTGGCTTGGAAGACGATGAACGTCCTGGGTAGCCAAAAAAGTTTGAAGATGAAGAACTGGAAGCATTACTCTGTTAAAATTATTGCCAAACACAAGAAGAGCTCGCAGAATCTTTAGGTGTCATTCAAGCAGCCATTTCAAAACGTTTAAAAGCAGCTGGATATATTCAAAAGCAAGGAAATTTAGTTCCACATGAACTCAAGCCGAAAGACGTCGAAAGGCGGTTTTGCATGTTCGAAATGCTACTGGAACACCTCAAAAGGAAGTCATTTTTGCATCGGATTGTTACTGGTGACAAAAAATGGATCCATTACGACAACCCCAAGTGCAAAAAATGATATGCGAAACCCGGCAAACCAGCCAAATTAACGGCAAAACCGAATATCCATGGCGCGAAGGTAACGCTCTGTATTTGGTAGGATCAGATAGGTGTACTGTATTATGAGCTGCTAAAACCGGGTGAAACCATCAATGTACAATGCTACCGAATACAATTAATCCGTTTGAAGAGAGCATTGGCCGAAAAACGCCCGGAATATGCGACCAGACACTAGGCAATAATTTTCCATCATGACATCGGCCCCACGTTGCTATTCCGGTTAAGAACTATTTGGAAAACAGTGGATGGGAACCCACCCGCCTTATAGCCCAGACCTTGCCCCTTCTGACTACCATTTGTTCCGGTCGATGCAGAACGCCCTCACTGAAATACGGTTCACATCAGAGCAGAATATTAAAAATTGGCTTGATTCATTCTTGGCTGCCAAGCCGGCGCAGTTCTTTTTTGATGGGATCCAAAAATTGCCAGAAAGATGGGAAAAAGTCATAGCTTCAGATGGGCAATACTTTGAATAATACTATTGTACATGTTTTTCTTAAATGAACGTTCAAATTTTGGAAAAAAAAAAAACCGAATTAAGTTATATACCCAATACCTCATCAAAGATTTCTACAATCGACATACTCTCCTGGCACAAATTGAACGGGTTTTCTGTTTGCAAATTTTAAATCTAACTTTGCAATAATCCCATTTAAATTCAAAACTGAAAATGATGATAAAACTTGCTCTGCAGAGCCCACAACTTCGTTTTTTTTTTTTTATAGTGTCTACCCCTTGGAAATGCCTTGAACGTCCTCCGTGTGTTTAAAATAACAAAAAGTAGCAAGTTCATCACTAAACTAAATCAAGTGTTATTCACAGTTTTTTTCAGCTTCAATTGTAACTTTCTGATATAACTTAAGAGTCTCTTATGCCCTAAGTGGAGATGGCACTTCGTTGACCTTCGGTTCAAATGATTGTCTAGTTCGCCCTGTTGCAGCTTGAACTGCCGCTTCCATTATTAACTTAACAAATGGCTACTAAAATTTCTAATTTTTCAATTAATAAATCTTAGCTGTTTAGTTTTACTTTATAAATTCAATTCCAAAAAAAGGTTGGTAACAATAGGGTAAAGATAGTTGTTGTAATTTATGTTTATGATATTGTTAGGGTTGTTGTACTTAGTCAGTCGGGTCTTGGATTTTTCATCGCTCGCGATCAGCTTATCTTTTTATCTTAGTTGCGGCTGAATAATTAATTAAACATTTTATAGTACTTTATATATTCAAAAGAAATTTATTCGCTTTTCCCAATATAGTACATCACATTTCTTAACTTTAAAGTCTCAAATCAGACAGCAATGCTGTAAAAATGAACGCATTTTGTGCTTGAAAAATAATATACAAAAGGTGACTATATCAAGAAAAAATGACACACATACTCGTACACAACAGACAGAATATGTAAATGTCGAAAGATAATGACATTGTTTGACATGTTGTTCATCATCACTCATGTGATGTAGAAATTTCGCATGGCAGAGTTTTTGTTTTGCATTATTCGTCGCACCATGGCCTGCACATGATGTTATACTTGTACGGCACACTGATTCAGGTCGACATACTGTAACGTATGTGCTCTGTTCTCAAAGACAAATGTGGAATGTTAATGTCCTTAAATATTTACCGTACACACATTTGGTAGGCTTAGAGCTTTTTAGAATTTTTAATTTTGTCCTGCTTGATAAGGAGACGACATGGTCATGTCGACTGGACTGGTCTGGACTGCTCTGGTCTAGCCACCTTCAGTGAAAGGAATACACATTAATTGCTAACACACAGGAAACACAAATATTTGACAATTAAGAGTTGAATCCTTTAGCATTGAGCAGATGCTGTACATGCATAATATTGTATCTACAGCTATGCCCAGGCTTATACTTCGCAACAGAAACAATGTGCTTTGGTTTTTACTCTTGAGGTATTTGTATAAGCAACGATAATTGCAAAAAGGGTTCAGCTCTGCACAAAGCAGATCCTGTTATGGCTGAAATATAAGGATACAAAATAAGTTATGAGGAAATATTGCTTAGAATTCAAGTTGAAAATGAAATTTTATTTCTTTACTGTAACACCTTGAAGGAGTCCAATATGGTTACCGTTTGTGATTTTGAGGGATTTATCCTGGCCGACAGGAAAACAATCACTTCTTTGAGTTGCTTTTGAAATTTCAACCAAATAATTTTTTTAATTGCCTTTAGTGAATTATGTATGGCATTTGCAACGCCTGAAAGAAGAACTGCTTTCATTTGTATGAGAATGAACACGTCTCTACATCATTTAGGAAAGAATCTGTTGACAATATTGCATCCGGTTTGATTTGTTCTGGTAGCTGGAATTAAAAGATCATTTTATTAATCAGAAAGTATATCTATTGTAAAGGATCTCATCAATATGTCGACTGCGGTGCAAAGTAACTTTCTGTGGAATTAAATTTTAGGAAAACTAACGAATAGTAGCACTCGTGCTATGTACCTTAGCTCGTGTTATGTTGACGGGTGAAATGTGATAGGAGTTCTGTTAATTGAGAAATATTTTATCAGCTTATAATGAACTTTAATTCCGAGATCTTCCTATAATACTCGGCTGTACCTGGATAGTTGGAAGGAACTCGTCCTGGATTTATCGTCCTCCTCTGGTATCTTTTAAGACAAATCGATGCGCTGAAGCGTTCTGAAGTATTTTCTCCTGTTGGTGTCTTAATTGTCACCAAAGGAGGTTTTCAGTTAATTAAATACAAAACTGTTGTGAAATCAATGTAACTGGTTACCAGACAGCAATAATAGTTTCTCCAATTGTTATAAAGAGTGATTCATCGTGAGGTTTGATTTTCAATAGGCTTTTTTTGACAGATCACGTGCGACTTCTACCAAACTGCTTTGTTATTTTTGTCCAGTATCAATTGGCAAGTCATCACGGAAAGATTCATACTACAACAGTGTCACCAAATTGTTCAGCTATATTACGAAAATTAGCGTTCTGTGAGAAATGTTTTTCGTGCGACGCGAGGAACGTACGGTACGCATAATCGACCTACTGAAACCGCTATTGCCAATACCATTCAGAAATTTGAGTCCTAGTTTACATTAGTAGTAAAGAGACTCATAGCAGCTGTAGCAGAGTGAGTACGCGAAGACCATGACGAGTCGATTCGTCGTCGTTCTCAGGAGCTTGGCTTGGCGTATTCGACAACTTGGCGTATATTACGTAAGGATCTCGGCCTAAAAGCGTACAAAATTTAACTTGTGCAAGAATTGAAGACATGCGATTTGAATTTGTATCATATTTTCAGTGAATAGACTCAAGAAAAACTCAATGAAAATCCGGTGTTTTATCGTGAAATTTTGTTCAGTGATGAAACCCATTTCTAATAAACAAAATTGCCATTTTTAAGCTGATGAGCAACCCAAAGAGTACCAAGAGCTACCATGACATCCATTAGAAACAACTTTATGGCGTGGTTTATGACTGGTGGAATCATTTTTCCATATTTCTTCAAAAATGAGTCAAATCGGAACGTTACCGTCAATGGTAACCATTATCGCGCCATGTTAACGGACTATGTGCTTCCTGAAATGCAAGCACATGGTCTCGGTGAGCTCTGGTTTCAACAAGACGGCGCTACGAGCCATATAGCGCGTGAAACAATGGACTTGTTGAGAAATCATTTTGGTGAGCACTTAATTTCACGTTTTACTAGGGTAAATTGGGCGCCTGTATCGTGCTATGTCACACCTTTGGACTATTTTCTCTGAGGATATGTAAAGTCTCAGGTCTTTAGGAATAAGCCAGCTCCGTTTGACATTTTGGAAGCCAACCTTACTCGTGTTATCCGCGAGATACCAGCCGCTATGCTCGAACGAGTCGCCCAAAATTAGATCTTCCGAATGGACCACCTCAGATGTAATCGTGGCCAATATTTACATGATATTATTTTTGAAAAGTAAATGTCATGAATTGTTCTTTTCACCAATAATAAAAACTTTAAATTTTCTTTCAAATTTATGTATTTTATTTTACATTATAAATCAAACCCAACGATGAATCACCTTTTATTTCAGCAGCTGTCAAAGTAACCAATGACACCCAGCTGTCAAAATATTCAGTAAGGCTTGCCATTTCATCATGCATCGTTTTGCGCTTGCCGAACGTGTGGTACTCATTAAAAACTATCCAAATTCTGGCTCAGTTGTAAATACGCAACGTGCAGGCAATTCGTCGCACCGTGGAATAGTTTGAGCGGAGTACATTCTTTTGGATCTTAAGCCACCAACCAGATTGAGATTGGTGCAAAATGAAGAAAACATAGCTGCCGTAGCGGACAGTATCGAAGAAGACCCAGAAATGTCGATTTCGCGCCGATCAGCTAAGTTGGGCATTGCAGGCAATTCGTCGCACCGTAGAAAAGTTTGAGTGTGAGAACACTCTTTTGGATCTTAAGCTGCCAACCAGATAGAGATTGAAACGAAACAAAGAACACATAGCCGCTGTAGCGGCCAGTATCAAAGAAGACCCAGAAGACTCAACCCGGCTTATTCTGCTATTAGATTTTGGCCTACATCCGTATGTGATTGTGGCGATGCAAGAATTGGAGCCGGACGATTATAGTCCAGAAATGTTGGGTGGGGATCCAAATTTTACCCAAAAAGTCATTTTCTAGAACGAGGCTCATATTTGGCTCAGCGGATATGTCAACAAGCAAAATGCCATTATTGAACCGAACGCAATCCAAAATCGTTCGGCTAAACATTAATGCATCTAAAATGATTGACTATTTGGTGCGGTTTATGGGATGGTGGCATCATCGGACCTTATTTCTTTTGAATTGTGGAAGGAGACATCGTTACTTTCAATGGTCTCAGGTATAGACAACATCGATATATGCAAACTGTTCCATTTCACGGTGAGCATTCATCTATTAGCCGCTGATTTTTTGAAGAATAAGTGGGTCTATTACTGGAATTGTCGCTGAGTTATTGGCATATACCTTACTCTTCAAATAACTCCACAGAAAGAAGTCCAAAGGTGTCAAATCGTTTGATTTTCCGATCTTATGCGATCTTCGAATTTCGTATGCAATAAATTGAGGGTTTCCGTTCACCGTAACTGTCTCTCCAGCCTCATCTTCGAAAAACTATGAGCCTATGATGCCGCCAACCCATTTTTTTTGAATCTCATATGGATTTTCCGATCCCCAGAAACGATCGATTTTGTTTATTTACGTACCCATCCATCCAAAAATGGGCTTCGTCGGAAAAGATCAAATACAATGCCAAATTATCCTGGCGATCCAACATCCAGTTAACAAATCGGCGACGTCGTAGATGGTCTAAAGACTTCAATTGTTGTGTAGTTTGGATTTTATGGACGACGAATGAAGATTAACTTTAAAAATTCGCCGTAAAGTGCCATAAGTGAGGCCCAAGTGTTTACTTCGGCGACAAATTGAGGTGCCGGGCTGGTTTTGGACACTTTCGCTCACAGTGGTGATGTTTTGGCGTGTACGTGCTGTCCGAGAATACTGATATGGAGTTTGGCCCAATACCGAACTAATCTCTTCAAAACGCTTCACCATTGCACGAATTTTACGAAATGTTACTTTAACAGATTGCCCATTTTTTTAATGAAATTGAATAACAAAAATGCGTTGTTCTTATGGTAAGCGACTCCATGACTAAATTGCCAAAGACTGTACGACATATGCCAAAAAGATCAACCGTATTTAATTCAGTACATGACATGTAATTGATAGCCAATAGCCGCACCATCTCTTGGGTCACCTCTTATTAACGCTTTATAAAACCTAGGGAGAAGGTTTCACATCTTAAGAGGCTTCCGAATGATGGGATTGGGTTTCCATGTTTGAAGAAGTGATCCCGGGGCGAATAGAAATATTTCTGCTAGAGCTAGCCGGCAGCAAACTTTCTAGAAATATATAACGAGTTGCCAGCTGAAACCTCGCACACAGGTTGCTTTCCAAAGAAATTCTATAAAAACGAAACGGATGGACTGATCCTATTAAAATTTCATACGTGAAATAAGTGAGACAAGCTCTCTTCATGATAAAAAAATGATGTCTCTAGTTCAATAATTAACGATACTTTCCAAGTAATTGCTTTGCAAAAACGCGATTTTTACACATTGTTTTCATCCAGTTTTCATCCAGTTCTTACTATATGACAAAAATATAGCTAAAATCTTAAAAGTTAATATAATAAGTCCAATTTTTTGTTTTGGATTTAGTCCTCAGATTTGTGGAATTGTAATCCGCAGATATAATTATATGATGACATATAATTTAAGGGCCAACATAGCTGTCACCTCCGTATACGCTCCAAATTTAGCGAGGTCAATAGGAAATTTGCTACAAATAGTTCCTAAAATTAAACTGAATTTTGTCACCAATCTGAAGTCTATTTAGATACAATCCAACGTTACAGTAGATTTCTTAAATAATATCCACTTTTGTATCTACTTTTTGAATAAACTCCAGTAAGAACGAGTATATTTTGTTGTTCTCATAGCACACCGAGTTAGATTTATCATGTAAATCTAAGGCCTAAGGCCAGACAACGCATAGAGACATTTAGGGGTATCGCAAGTATCAATGCGTTAACTTAAAAGTTGGTGGTGAAAGTGAGTCATAAGAAGAGGGAGAGCTTATAGCAGAGGGGTTTGATGGCACAACAGACAGAATATACGAATATATCAGAAAACTTAACTCCAGTTCGAATGTCGAAATGAAGGAAATACGTGTGTTGTTGAGGGATAAGAAGTGGCAGATAGAAATAGACACCATAAGGTTGGGGTTTGGTTTGGGGTGGAATAGAGACAGTCCGAGTATGGGTGGAGGGCTTATAATTAGGAAAATCTTAATGTTGAAAACTTTTTTCTTTGGTTTTATATTCTTCATCCGATAAAGGATAACCAATCTCATTCCAAAGAGAGTAGTGTCTGTGATCATATAATATATGGTAAGCAGCGGCATCCACGTCGTTATCGAGAAAGCATAACAACCAGTCAAAATTCCTGAAGTTAAGTCCGCTTCAATTAGCATTCTACGAGTATTTCCATATGGTTCCTTTAGGAATCTTTTCTTTAACCCTTGGTCGCTGTACGAGAAATTAGCTGATATGGCACAGTGGTCCAAATAGCATAGAGGGGATAGCATATCGACCTTATACTTATCAGAATGAGAAGTTTAAAACAAGTCCAGGGTGTTGGTGGTGTCACCAACTATCAACGTCTGGTATGCGTGTGGTTTCATTTACAAGCTGGGTAAAGTTGTATTTTGCAGCACCATCTATCAGGTGTTGTCTTTCTATAATTAAACAAGTTTTGGGTCGAATTAAGGACATGTTTGCGGCTTCTTACAGAAATAAGATTTTAACCACATGAAATTGAATTCCGGATTAGAACGCGGATTATGTTGTGAGGGAGCTTGGTTATCTACATCATATAAATGGCTAGACCGTGGTAAGAAAATAATAAAGGTAATAGCTCGTATACTCGTATTATAGTATAGCTCGTATAGTACCGTTTCGATCACCGATGAGTGCACACGTCACCCACTGCACTCGTAATTTCTCCTGTGCTGCACACCAAAAAAAAAAAAAACTAAAACAGTGCAGTGCAATTAAAACAAAAAAAAAAAATAAATAAATATCACACAGTGTGTGTATTCCACCTCTCCCGCTCCCGATCATAGAACTGTTGCTTGCACTCTGTCATTGCCATTACTTTATTTATCTTACGGTACGGACAGTGACTGAGTGTATGTACCAACTGATGGAAAGCGGGTTGTGTGCAAAAATTTTTTTGGTGCACTGTTTCACATTGTTGTAAGGGCATAACACCTACAGCATTTTGATTCGGTAAGCCATCGCCAGAAATTTCACTTCGCAGCCTTGCTTAGTATCGCCAGTGTTTGTCTGTTATTATGACCAGGGAATTCAGGGTGGACGAAGTCAATATACGCGGGTTAAAAAGTAATCACTTTTTTGCGTACGTCTACGTCTGTAAGAACCGACCTACTGTTTTGGCACTTAATGAAACACAGGTAGATCCCCGCCCACACCTCTCAGATCACTCTGATCTGAAGCTACCTGACTACGAACTAATGACACTATTCTCTCCCCATCGTGGTTTCGCCATTTATGTGCGTAGTGATAAAGCTTACCAAATTCCACCACAAAATAGTCCCTGTTCCAATCCGGAATTCAATTTCATGTGATTAAAATTGCATCTCCGTAAGCAAATTATCCACTACTGCCTCAAACTGGACAGCAACTCGACCCTTTACGAGTTTGATGCGCTGTCTGACTCCATTCAAAGAATTGTATCCCTGTATCCTCATACTAAAATCGTGATAACGGGCGATTTCAATATACACAATTCTGGTTGGCTTCGACATTCTGGACAGACAACATCCGAAAGACGGTGTGTTGAGATCTTCGCTGCGGAAATTAATTAAACCCAGCTTGTGAATGAGCCCACACGAATACCAGACGATGATAGTCATACCGCCAACACCCTCGACTTGTTTTAACTTCTCATCCTCTAGGCTCGTCGGACTATTGTGTCATATTTGCTAAATTCTTGTACACCCACCACACTGTTAGAGAAAAGATTCCTAAAAGAACCGTATGGCAATACGAGAAAGCCAATTGGAGCGGACTTAATAATTTCTTTAGGAATATTATGTTATGTTATGTTTCCTCGATAATGACGTGGATGCCACTGCTGATATGATCACGGGAACTATTTTCTTTGGAATGAGATGATTTATCCCTCATCGGAAGAAGAGTATCAAACCAAAAGAAAAGGCAAGGTAAGACTCGAGCTGTAAAAAGGCTGTCAGGATTAGAGAATTGTTTTTTCGGTCCTACAAGACCAACCCGACAGAGGAAAACTGAAAAAAATTTAAACGAGACATAAATGACTGTAACATCTTTCTCAAGCAAGGTCAATCTGCTTGCTGCAACCCTTGCCCCCGCCTATATTTGAGTGCATCGAATCTACAATGGGACGAATCCACTTTCGCACTCGTGTAGTAGCAAGAGTACTCAAAGATATTAACATTCATGAACCCGCTGGTCCAGATGGTATATTTCCTTTTCTTCTGAAGACGTGTTCTTCCACGCTGGCAAATCCACTGCGTAAGCTTTTTCATCAATTCTACTCTTTAGGACACTTTCCGAGCAGATTCAAAACAGCATTTGTCCAGTCCGTGCCTAAAAAAGGCGAATCTTCTTCTCTCTCCTCCTACAGACACATTGCACTTACGTCCCTTCTTTCCGAGGTCATGGAAACGCTGATAAACTGTCAGCTCATGAAATATCTCGAAACGCGAAAACTTCTCAATGACCGGCAATATGGTTTTCGTAGCAACAGATCCACTGGTGATTTGATGGCATGTCTCACCGAAAAGTGGAACCAAAGCATACATCAATCTGGCGAAAGCAAGATAGTTGCACTTAATATTTCTAAGGCATTTGATAGAGTTTGGCATCAGACTCTTTTGTCGAAAATGCGTGCTTTTGGGATAGATGACTATGTTCTTCAACGAATTAGAAATTACCTTTCGGGACGTAATTCAAGTTTTCTTGGACGGTTTCAAGTCTGATATTCACAAAATAAATGCTGCTGTGCCCCAAGGCTCCGTTCTGTCTCCCACACTCTTTTTAATTTTCATTAATGACCTCTTGTCTGCTACTTCTAATCCAATATATTCTTTTGCTGATGACAGTTCTCTCTGCTTTTCATATTCGTTCCCGGACTCACGCCCCTGCTCTTCGGTTATAGAACGGGAACGGCAGCGTATGTTAAGCTCATTAAATTCCCATATTAACAGCATAACCAATTGGGGAACTATCAATCGAGTGAAATTTAATGCTTCCAAAACTCAATGCTGTCTGTTGTCATTAAGGCAAAATTCAAATACTCAGCCATTATCCATGAATAGCACTTGCGTCGTCGAAACCGATAAACTTTCCACTCTCGGTATGTGTGTCAGTGACAACTTACGTTTGAATGACCACATCTTCGATGTCGCCAAAAATGATGCGAAATGTCGTTACTAAAACAAAAAAGATAGTTCGCTAAAAATATCTTTGAATTTCGGCGATATCACTGATACAAGTGGTATAAGCTAGTTGAGCCTTGTCTGGTCACCTAAATTCTGGAATCGTCTCGTTGTAGATAAGCTCATTGTCCTTTGTTGATTCAGCAAGATTACGCTTGGCTCGGTTTGCATATTCATGAAAGAAGTTTGAGTTTCCTGACCGAGTCTGGGCTGATTTGAAGAGTTCGACGGCATCAGCAATCGTGCGAATTCTTCACCAATGTGTTTACTTGCTCGACAAACTTAACTCTGGTAGACACTGGTTAATGCATGGAAACCAACTTGTTTGCCTGTTATAAATGGAATCCGTTCCTTGTCCCAGTGGTTGTGGAGTGATTCCTTCTGCATTAAATTTAAGACGTCAGCGAGAAATTCTTTACACTAGCAGTAAAGTTTTGCAATGATGTGATCTTTCATTTCATTTTTAATTATTGTTTTGTGGGCGAGAAGATCTTGAGCCTGAGCAACCATCTAACTGCTAAGAACAGCTAGAGTATCCTAACTTAGATCAGACGTTGGCTCTGATGGAATGGCAGATGGAACAGCACCTTTAAGGTATTGATAAATCCCAGGACTCTGTTGGAATAATTTAAGCGCCAACTTGAGCCCATCATCAGAGTCAAAGCGGCGATTTTGAATAGCACACAAAGTTTCTCATATGATAGAGAGGTATGAGTCGAACTGGTTTAAACCCTTGTTGGAGGTTTATTAACCCGAATCTTTGCCTCTAATGCGCAGATTTGATCGTAGAACGAATACACTACGTCTCGAAGAACTTCCAAATTTCCGTATTTCATTGCTTCGAGAATTCCACCACAGACTCAGAGTAGTTGAGCTTTTCCGTCGATGAACCACTGTAGGTGCTTTGGATTAAGTTTGTTACCGGTTTCACAATAACCACTTCTGCTGTTTTTTTTTTTTTTTTTTTTCAAGGAGACGCCCAGTAACTTCGACATAGTTTTGCAGCTCTTTGAAACGGATTCATTTAATTGACTTAATGGACTGCTGCCCGATTGTAATAGGTCGACGACGATGGTATGTTTGGATACAAGGACTATCATGGCAACGAAAGAAGCAAATATCAGGAGATTAGTAGAATTGCAAATTGTCTTAACACGATTCGTCCCACCTTTCGAGTTAAATTAGTTCCTGTACAGATAGCTCAACATAAAGCACTTCTAGGACTTAATTAACATCATCTAGTTCCAGATCTTGAAAGCCATCCACTCCAATCCGTTGTCCAAGTGAAAGTAAATTTTCCACACTGCATTCATCGTCTTTTTTTTTTATGTCACACCAGGATGGTGTGATGATCTTTATTGCACCCGCAATATTGAACTTACGCCAAAAAATACGCATTAAAAATTTGGTGAGCTTCATATCACCTGTTGTTGACAATTGTTTTATCCTCTTTTAATCTGTTGGTAGCTTCTATATTCGCTTCGCCTAATAGCAGAATGCCAATCGCCCTTTTCTAATTGTATGATTACTTGTAAAATAGGTTCCAGATTCAACACGATACAAACTTTGGGTTCGTTTTAAATAAACCCGAGAAGGTGTTCACCATCGATACACCACAACAGCCAAAGCCATCCCAAACAATCAAAGCGCACTTCCGCGCTAAAGAGAGGCTGAAACTTGAACGCGAGTCCACCTCACAGTCCACAGGATCGTGTACTGAGCATGGTATTAAAATCCTGGAGGTTGGTTTACGTGAATTTTGTGGAGACCACACGGAGAGTCGTGAATTCAAGGAAAAGTTCGATTCACTGGTGGTGCTAAGAAGTCATCGTTAATCATTTCGCTTTACTCAAATCCAATCTGACTGGAAAAGCGTTAGAAGCAGTGGGTTCTTCCGCACCTTAATGAAGAAAATCATCATATAGCCTGGTCACTTTAAGATAGAACGTTTAATAGCCCAAGACACCTAGCAAAAGTTGAGTTGTAGGCTTTGATGACTCTACCCCAATGCCCAACCCCAATATTGCTGATCAACCCTATTTGCTTCTTGCTAGGTCAGAGCAGCCAAGCAAATTACAAGTTTTCCTGGAAAGTTTCAAGTCTTATTTTCACAAAACAAATTCTGGTGTGCCCCAGTGCTCCATTCTATCCACGACACTCTTTTTAATCTTCATCAATGACCTCTCGTCTGCTACTTCTAATCCAGTATATTTCTTTGCTGACGACAGTACTCATTGGTTTTCATAGTCATTCTCCGGTAGTGTATCCTAAGCTCATAAAAATCCGATATAAACAGCATCACTTAATGGGGAACCACCAACAGGGCGAAATTTAATGCTGTATGCTGTCGTTAAAACGGAATCCATACCCAGCCATTATTCGCGAATGACACTTGTTATGTCAAAACCGAAAAACTACCGATTCTCGGTATGTGTGTCAATGACAACTTAGGTTGCAATGACCACATTGTTGATGTCGTCAAGAATACTGCAATATATCTAGATTTCCGGCAAGGTCTAGGTTTAGGTAAGATATATTTCACTCCTCAGATCTGGCCTCAATTTATTTCTAAAGTATTCATTTGCTGAAATTTGGAGTACAATGCTTGCATTAAAAAACCGTGCGATAAAGCTTATTGATGGTGTTAATATCACCCAGTCAGACACCCTTAAACACCAACGTAATGCCTCTTGCCTTACCTTGTTCTATCGCTATTTTCACCACCAGTGCTCCATTGCTAGGAGCATTTTGCCATTTTAAACCTTCGATTGCAACACCCACTTCGATGTGAATGCACATCAGCTTACCTTCAGACCCACTTTCGGATCTGCTGTGACATATTTTTATTCTCTCTTTGCCGAACAACACGCTTACCGAATACCTTGCCGATCTCTCTATTTTCTAGTCATTATCATCCTCACACATTTAAAACCGACGTTTGTCGGTATCACTCTTTCTTTCCTCCTTAATTTTCATTCGGCCTCGCTAAATACATTTTAGGGGTACAGAATGTGGATAAAAATATCCTCAGGCGTTTCGAGAGAAAAATATTTCGAAAAATATTCGGTCCCGTTTGCTTTTGAGGAGAAGATCCAACGACAAACTATACGAACTATACAATGACATCGGTGTAGCCCCAAAAACTGTACATCATTCGCCCCACATGGTTAGAACATGTAGAATTGATGCCAATGCTCGAACTTGCAGGTTTTTTGAATTTAGCCGGAGACTTCGCCTTAGGTACATGAACAGAACGCAACTGGAGGCAGTTAGCTAAATACCGGGCTTGTTAGTTGAGGCCCAGATTAACCCCGAACTGTAGCGCCACCTATGAAATTAAGTGAGTAACGTCTTAGCTCAGATTTATGCTCACGCCTTGCGACCGTTTGGCAAATGCGCCGGCAGGACTAGGCGTGATCAACGATTGGTGTACAATAAATGAGGTGTCATCCTGGTTAACAAGCAATTTTGAATTAAGCTTCACAATGCGCCGAAGCCTCTAAATTGGTTTTCTGGTAGAAGAAGCTTTCAGGTAAATACGAGTACTTCACTGATGCTTTTATCAGACTGTATGAGCGCCTTCCCTATCACGCCTGACCTAATAAATGCAGTGACTAGTCGCCCTTCCTTTAATATTCATATATTGAGCTGCACTCTTTTTCGCCATCTTCTGTTTCAAAAGTGTTGTTCTTTGGTATTACACACACTGGAGTTGTAATTACTTTGCATGCCGACTATGTATCTTTGACTCTGGTTTACCTTGATCTCGACGCAGGTATTTAGAAATCTAGTTCTTATTCTTTACATCATTCACCAAAACCATACTATTTGCCTCCACACGTTTGGCAACATAACAGGATTCGAATGCCGTTTGAAATATTTGTCTCTTTGTGGGACGGAGCTTAAAGATTTCAATGAAATGCAGGAACAGCAAAACTTTGCTCTTTATTTGTCACCACAGGATATTTGTCAGTATACGCGAACCGACATCCGCTAACGGAACTGCTTCTATATACAATAATTCACCAACGATGGGACAAGCGTCATATCCAACTGGTTCATTGAATGAGTTCCATGAAATAGCATATCTGAGCACAGCGGTAGGTCAGAGGCTCCATTCACAAAATCACAGAAAATATCTCAACAACTAACACGACTTCTCACCCAAAACCTGAACTTCCGCATTCATTCCTTTTATTTCTCATTCCATGGATATGTTCCTACGTATATATGTTGTATGTATAGTATATTTTGCAAACATAATTGTCCTTATGCAGAACATAAGGATACGGGAACCATTTCCATCTACACAGCGTGCTCCAATCTGACTAATGGTTGTGTTATAGCCATAAAACTGACGACACATGATCCGGGTCATTCTTTCAAAGGAACACATCTACTACACAACAACGTCGTCAACAATAAAAAAGAAAAATAAACCGCAAGGAAAACTTCAGAAATACGTTTGCTATACATGGTGAGGAATGGCAAACGAAGGACAATGGTAAATGGATTTCCTTTGTTTTGGTTTCGATTGTTTGAAGGAGTACCACCAAGAGGTGGTGCCATGCGAGAAGCGTGTGAATGCCACATACGCGCGGGCAAAAAGACCACCACACAGATCATCTACACACAGAGTATCCCATGCAAACCCAAGAGACTTAAATTCTGATGGCGGGATAGGCGTACACACACTTTCCCGCACCCATTCAGATAAATGTATTTCAATTTGTGTCCTGATTGTTTGTAGATGCTTTCATTGCACCTCATTTCTGGGAATTGTTTTGCCATTCTTTTGCTGTTGGCTTTGGATAGCTTTCACATGGAAGTTGTTGTTGTTGTCGGTTGTAGTTTTTTTCCTCTCTGTATGTCTTTTGTACTAAGCTCAAGACACTAAATGCCATTAGATGCTGCAGATAAAGGATCTTGGATAACACAAAATGCGAGATATGATGTGATGTGATATCTTAATGAAGGTGCTGTTCCTATATTTGTAGAGATATGTGTATCCTTCATCACCATTTAATGTATCTTATGTTACGTCTCATGCATTGATATTGAGAAATTTCAGCCAAAGAAATTGAGATATCGGATGTTATCAAAGTGATTGGGCACAACGTTGGATTTAATGGTAAGTGAGTCTTAATAAGGCCGTTCTGTCACAGCATATTCGCATGTGAGTCTACGATACCTTTGTTCTGAAATTAAAAATTTATTCCAAGAGATAGAATATAATCCTAATCAACTGCAGATAACCCATTAGGGTGAGAAGGCATTAAATGAATCATGTAAGAGATACAGAGCAAAATAATATGAATAGAAGAATATAAAACGGATCTCGAAGAGTGCTTCTTATGAAGACGTTTCCTAAAAAACTGACTAAAAAAAAAAAAAAATCATTCAGAAAATGTAATCACACTTACACTTACAATACATAGTCGAAAGAGGAGATATTCTGTTTCAAGCTTTAGATTCCATTTGCAAGTGACCTGTTCAAAAACGGCTCACAATCACCTTCCAACACTGAAGTTGTAAGTGAGCTCTGTTACCCCCGTAGCTGATATCTGTTATCAGTTGTACGCTACTGCAACTTTTGATGGCTTCAAATTGCCTGGCACATATGACCAGTGAACATCGTCTCGGACGCTTCTTTTTTGCAGTGAAGAAGTGATCCTGCCCCGAATACAAATATTCTTGTCATAACTCGATGGTTTCCGCGGGCAAGACGTATGATAATTTTGGGAAATAAACTATTATTCGTATGCTGGAAAATCGGCATCATGTATCGGGTAAACATTTCGAACTAGAAAACGTATTACAGCAACGTAAAATCGAGTTATATACGTTCAAGAATCGAAGTAGCGGGATGTCGCAAACTAAAGCGTAGATTATGTGCTATTACGCAATGGAACAATATAAGAGCGGGGTTGTCATCATCCTGATAGCTTAGATCTTAAGATCTTAAACGTTTTAGCTAAGCGAGTGGGCAGTCAGCAATGATTTATGTAAATTAATATTGGCGCGACTTTGATCAACTTTCCACTCGAATATCAATAAAGGAAATAGTTTTCATCGATGACAATTTAAGCGTACACGTCGAAGAATTAATGGTAACAGCGGAGTTACAGTTGGTACTACCGGCATGGAAAAACTACTTTTGCAAACAATAAGATGGGGAGGACAACCCAAATTCCGCTATCAGGAAGAATAAAATATTTACCATCAGGAAATCCATACACGCAACCAATATGAAGTCAGGATACCAACATCCCCGCTTGAGTACAACAAGGCTGCTCGACTAGATGGCCTACCTTCCAAACAATTTAAAGCAGATGACGTGGTAGAGAGCATGCACTAACACATTTTCAAGATTTGGTCAGCACAAAGTTCTTGTATGCCTGAAGAATGTACGACCCACAAGAAAGGAGACCTTGTTAACTGCGCTACTGATGAAGGCATCACTCTTCTCAACATCACATAAAAGATCTTAGCTGGATATGAGTGTCAAGTGACACAAAACATAGAAGAATGGAACGGAACATCACAACAGACACAACAGCCTTAACTTTATAACTAAAACTTCAGAGAAGTTTAACTCCGATTTTAACTCTAATAATGACATCCATCAGAAATTAATCGAAGAGGTACTCCTGCAAATCTCTTTTCTTCGGCCCTAGAAGGAAAATGTGTGATTACTAGGTGGAGTGAAAAGTCATTTTTTTGACCGCCAGAATGCGCTGCTACTGCAAAAAAGGTTATGGTGCCTTAAAGTCCGTTCATATTTAGGCAGACATGCCAAATTTCAGTGCGATACTGTCTTAAGTTTTGTTTTGACAGCTGATTGTTGTTGACGTGTTTGGCATCATGTTGAGTATGGACAAAAACGATTTTCGTTCTCTCATAAAACATTATTTTTTGAGAGGCAAAACAGCGAAGGAAACAAAGGAAAAGTTGGATAAATATTCGTGGTAGCCGCAACTCCACTCCCGATCAAGTCCGCAGCGGCAGCCCTCCGATGCGGTCATAGAGGACAATGTCAAAAAAATACATGAAATGGTGTTGGCTGACCGGAAAGTGAAGGTGCACGAGCTAACAGATACCACAAGGATTAGTACTGAGCGCACACGTCATACTCACTCCTGACCAAAAACACGAACGCGAGAGCACTTCGAAATAGTGTTTAGATTTGCTGATGCGGAATCGGGCGAATTTTTGCCTTCGATTGGTAAGTGTTGAACATCAGAGAACAGAATGAGTACCCGGCAATGGACTGAAGCCGGCACAAGTGCTTCGAAGCGGCCGAAGGGGGCTCGATGGGTCGGAAAGGTTATGGCGTCGGTTTTCTGGGATTGCCATGTCATACTCTTCGTGGACTACCTCAAAAAAGGAAAAACCATCAACAGCGAGTATTACTGTGCATTATTGGAGCAATTAAAGGCCGAAATCGCTGTAAAACGGCCTCACATGAAGCGAAAAAAAAGTTTGTTTTTGCAAGACAATATACCAACAACGGCTAAAATCAATGACTTACGGCTCCAATTGCTGTCGCATCCACCGTTTTCGCCCGATTTTTTTTCATTCCCAAGGAGGTTACTTTTCACCCCATCTAGTAGGCTAAGTCAAGAAATATAGGGTTTTCTAATAACGATTTGACAACTTTTTTTTAAATAAAAGGCAAACGATTTGAGATATTTCAAAAACTTTATTATTGGCTTGAAGTACAATCAAAACATTTATTTCGTTCATATGGCCAACGCGGGCACGAGCAACCAATTTTCAACGACTCGGCCACACATTTCGGCCGAAACGGCCGCTATTTCGCGTTCAATGTTGGATCTGAGCTCTTCCAATGTCGTCGGCGTGTTGGCATAAATCAATGACTTAACGTAGCCCCACAGATAATAGTCAAGCGGCGTTAAATCGCGCGAACGAGGCGGCCAATCGACTGGCCTATGTCTTGAGATAACACGCTCACCATACTTACTCTTCAATAAATTGATTGTAGCGTATGCTGTATGCACCATCCTGTTGAAACCACATGTCGTCCAAGTTCATATCTTCCAATTCGGGCCAAAAATAATCGGTGATCATGACGCG
The DNA here is from genome assembly GCA_907269105.1 of Volucella inanis. Classification (NCBI taxonomy): domain Eukaryota; kingdom Metazoa; phylum Arthropoda; class Insecta; order Diptera; family Syrphidae; genus Volucella; species Volucella inanis. The sequence goes on from OU026154.1 coordinate 94,169,045, forward strand.
ATAACGCTGACCATTCACAGTAACGTGACGATCGTTATTGTCGACGCAAAAATATGGCCCAATATCGCCCAATATCGAACTTCTAAATGAAGTACAGTTCCGTTCAAGTAGAAGAAAAGGGCAGAGTGCACATCATACACTCTCAGATAAGTTTAGGACAATTTGTCTCTATCTGAAATTTCTCTAGGCAATAATGACTTCCTCAAAACAAATCTCGACCTTTTAACACCCTAACAACGTTGGAAACCGATTAATGATTTAGGCTTGCAAGTGCCGTTGTATCTAGCACTGAATGAATAAGACCTTTGGGTCAAAGTCGTGAGCCCCATTGAGGATTACGACTGAGCAATGGAAATCAGGAATTATCATATAAAAAACCAAAAGTGTCCCCTTCAGAACCTTGTGACTTTTGTCTGAAACATTTTTCGCGATATCGCGTATTTTTCGAGTAATTTTGATGTGTTAAGTTTTATGGCGCCCTCTGACGGGAAATGAACGCATTTCTGAAAAAAGTGTTTCATGTAAAAGAATTGTAATTTTTCACGCAGATTATGAATCTGTCAAAAAAAAAATAGGAGTTACCATTAAAAAATCAAAAGTGACCTTCGTTTGACCTTGAAAGTGGGTCTCAAGGTCAAACTCGTGGTCACCATCTCATGTCCCCTTCAGAACCTTGTGACTTTTGTCTGAAACATTTTTCGCGATATTTCGTACTTTTCCAGTAATTTTGATGTCTCAAGTTAAAAAACTCTCTCGGTATAATGTAAGCGGTAGAACACCACCATTGGTCATCTTCTCTTTCGGCCGCCGCTAGAATAAATGGAGCATTTCTTATCAGCTTCGTCAACACCTCCTTTGGTTACATTGTCAACACGTCATCGTCAACCTCGTTATTGTGATGCATTGACGACACAAATATCAATGTTTTTTTTAGGCACGTACGAGCATACAGTATTTTTGTTTGTAAAACCAAACAAAGTAGACTGGATTTCTCGATTTTGTTACGGTTCAAATTGGCTAGTTATTTCGCGTTTATTTTATTTATTTATTTATTTATTTTTCATCATAGTATTCACATAAGAAAGCTTCCATTTTTTCAGTTCATCAATAAGTTATATAGAAGAGAACCAGCAGCCGTCACATTTCGGTTGTTTCCTTCAATTGGATGTGTCAACCCTAGGACACACTTATCTTGTGTGGTCAATCTTACACCATCAAAGCCTTTTCCAGTATAAACATATCCATTATAAAAATAGGAATTTTTTGCATCACATAAGGCTCGTATGACCAGTCCGTATTTACCTGATTTTCGTGAATCATGTGACTTCTTTCTCGAAACTTTACTAACATCTCATGACGCATTCGCGATTTCAAGACAGCCAGTTACAGAAAATAGTTAAAAAATCATAAAAGCCTTTAGCTCAGGCATAGCTTTGTCTTTCGGTTTAGGTTCATTCTAACGGGCAAACTTTATCCAGTAATTGAAAATTTTCTTGCTTGTTCAAGTAAAAATTTTTTGAAGCATTTCTTCGTCAAATAGTTTATTCCAAATGCCGAAAGGGTCTTTTTAATTTAGATGTTAATTTTGAGGCACAAACCTTAATATATACATACATGATATATACATGATGTTGAGGAGGCGTATTTGACCATTTATAACGATTTTTACCATAGTAAAAATTTGTTTTTCGTAATTCTGAAAAAAGCGCGTTATCTTCATCTTCAGAACTATCTCTGCCAACTTCTTCTCGAAACATCTGACTGTCCTCATCACTGCCATATTCTTCTGGAATAATATGACTCTCCTCTGGATCTTCATCTTGATCACTTTCATGATGCTGTAAAAGTTCATTTTCAGAAATTAAGAACTCTTCAAAATCAGCTTCGCTGTCAGATTGGTCTGAAACTAGTAGTCTTCGCGGTTTTTTTGTACATTTTTGGGAAAAAATTTTCTTTATTCAAAATCAATTTCAAATAAGTACAAACTTGGCCAAGTAATTTTCAGCGCCTCTTTGGTAGGCCAATTTTTTATCATCAAGAGAGTTTTGCAAAGTGCAAGGTCCGGGCTATACGGGTGTATGCATAAAAACTTCCCAACCAAGCTTCATCAATTTGTTCCTGGTCATCAAAGATGTGTGTGGCCTAGCATTGTCATCATGGAAGACAACTCCCTTTTTGCTGGCCAAATCTCGTCGCTCTTTCTTGATAGCTTCATTCAAACAGATCGAATTGACCGTTTCGCCACGTTCTAGCACTCATAATAGACAATTCCCTTCCAATCCCACCAACTCTCAACATTACCTTTTTTGCCGTCAATTTAGGTTTTGAAGTCCTTTGTGCTCAGTCACCGGCCTTTGACCATGACTGCTTGCGTTGGATATTCACGTATTTAAAATATTTTTTATCGTTTGTAATGAATCGCTTCAAAAAATGTTCCATTTCGTTGCGTTTCAGTAGCATTTCACTGATGGTTATTCGGTAAATTAAGTTTGTTTGCGCTAATTCATGTGACACCCAAACATCGAGCTTCTTTGAGTAGCCTGCTCGTTTTAGATGATTTCAAACGGTCATACGATTGATGTTTAGTGCAGCCGCTATATTCAGACAGCTTCCGTGTCGGTCATGCTCCATCAGTTGCAAAATTTCATCGACATTTTCAGTGACAGGCCGTCCAGTGGGAGTTGCATCTTTTACAACGAAAATATTGCAAGTTTAAGCAAAAAGTTCATGAGATCATGCATTTCACGCACAAGCCTGATAAGATTTTTGCACAAAGATCTCGGATTATTCCCACACAAAGTCTAATTGACTCAGCAATTGAAGGCAAACGACCATCCGTTTTGTTTTCGCTTATCAGTTTCAGCAGAACGATCTGGACATTAAATTTGGTAGACAAATCATATTTTTTGAAGAGGTGTACTTTCATCTCGGCGGCTATGTTAACAAACAAAATTGCCGCGTCGGGTGATCGGAAAACCCGCACGTGATTGTCGAGAGTCCGTAGAGAGTGACAGTTTGCTATGGATTTTGGAGTGGTGGCATCATTGGCCCATTTTATTTCAAAAGTGCTATTGGAAACGCCATTTCGGCCAACCATTAGCGCTACTGATCGTTCGGTAATCATGTTGCCAATTGCTTTGGCGATGTCAACTGTCCGTCTCGGAGCTGCGATTTGACTCCGATAGAGAATTTTTTTTGTGCTGACAATCTAGTAACGATTCAGGATATCGTCCGATCCATTTGTGAGATAGAGCCAGAAACAATCAACAAGGTCTTGGAAAATTGTGTTAATAGAATACGCTACTACGACGACATTCAAGGCAGCCACATGTATTCCATAACTAATGGGTACATTCACTCCTTCTAATTTAGCCGATTTTGATCGACTGATTGATGAATCGATATCCGAAATATCCCTTTCTATACGTCGGTAATATTGGGAGTCATTTCTTGCCGATATCAAAGGTCTCGGTTAAGTCATTGCCACTATCGACGGTGAAGCTAGCGTTGTCCATCGTCATTCTGCACAGGCGGGCGACTTTGGCAGAGATGCCAAAACAAGACTTGGCTATGTATATACCAAATAGTAGATCATCTCTTTAAATACATATCTTTAGTTGTAGATTTTCCTGCCTGAAACCACACTAACAGGGGTCAATCGGTTTGATGTCGAAGGGTTTCAGACGTTCACACAATATGTTAAGGAGACTTATTGCTCTATAGTTGGCGCATCTCAGTGAGTCTCCCTATTTGTAAATCGGGCAAATGATGATGAGGTTCTATTCATCAGCTGTACAATTTTCTGACCAGATCTGAGAAATGGGTTGATGTGGGTTGATGATGTAAGCCATTAAGTCCAGCAGCTTTGCTGGGCTTAGGTTTGGGTATCCTATCGCTGTGGTCTAGTGTGTGGAAGTTTCGGCTTTCGTCGTCTAGGTTGAAAGATTTATTCTACATGTTGTCGGCATGATAGTCTTCGTAGCCGTAATACAGTCTGCAGAAGAAGACTATGCATATCTTTACAGGTTTCTATACGAGTCTTGTTACCCTGCCTTTTGCAAACACAGCTTTAGCAAGAGTACTGAAGAAAAAACTTTTAGAACTCAAGGCTCTTCACAACAGCTCATAACTATGCGAGTTTTTCGAAATTTGTTTTAAGTGTGTATCCTGAAAAGTTTAATTGTGCCCAGCGGTCACTTTTTTGTTTTTGTGATTAACACGCTTAGGATGTTTATGATAGCACGATACTGATGTACGTTAGTTTTGAATGTTTGTAGGTAACTTGGGAATAAGGAGCTTGGTAGCGGGTTTCACAAGATAAACCAGATTTACGGCTTAGGAAATAGACATGGTATTTCAGAGAACGTTCAAAAGTTGGCTTGAGTGTAAACAGATTAGCACTCTTAGCAAAATGAGTGCTATGGTGGAAGGTTTAAAGAGGACGAATGCCATTATAAATTTTGATGAAGCACGTCGGTGTTTGGTGTCAATTGACTGTGCAATATATGCATTATCTTTAAGTTGTATCGTATGGATTTCAGTTTTGTTTAGCAAATGCAGAAAATAAACTCTAAGGGACTCTTGACCAGAGTTGATATTGTATTCCAATTTCATGTGGGTGAATTCCTCATGTGTATGTTGCCTACAAATAAGTGGACGGGAAGTATTTCGTATAACGCTGAAGGAAACCTAAATTGTACGCAATATTTTTAGAACCACTTATATGATCGTTCAAACGTAGGTGTACATTGACACACATACCGAGAATGGATAGTTGTTCGGGTTTAACAATGTAAGTGGCATTAATGGATAATGGCTGAGTTTTTAAGTTTTTCTTTAACGCCAACACACAGTATTGTGTTCTCAAAGCAATAAGCTTTGTTAGTTAGTTTGTAGTTAGTAGTTCTCTAATTAATTATGCTGTTAGGCTTAAGTGAGCTTCAAATTCGGTGTCGTTCCCGTTCTAAGGCCAAGAACTGAAATACACAATCGAATTGGTCTTGTGAGGCCTATTATTAAGCCTGATGGCCTTTTTAGATTGATCTCGTAGGTGGTCAGATTTGTACGCCTTTATGTCAAACTAACAGATACAAAGCTTCATTTTATCTGTGTTAAATAAAATCATCTCCTGATAAACGTCGCATGTGAACTACCCGCTATTGATTCGAGGTCCTGATATTTTATCTAAAGAACTAAAACTCTTCAAACTAAATTCGTTTCAGTCACAATGAGGGCGAATTAAAAAAACAAAAAAATAAAAAAAACAGAACAATCTTACACTTCGTGTATATGTTTATGTAAATTCTTATAAATAAGGACGTGAGCGAAAAATCCTCTTGTTGGTACCTTCAACAAAACTTGCAGAAAACACTTAACGAGAAAAGTTTTTGTTTTTCATATCCCTTCCTCATCTGTTAGAATTGCAATGGATGACGGGTTTAAGGTAGAATAACACCTCACCCATCCAAAACTTTGTGAACGCAATTAAACTCACATCAAGCTACACACTTTAACGATGGGCAGAGTGGATAAGGGGTAAGTTGGGCTAGATATTAACACCATCCCTGCATTTGCTGGTGTTGACGATGCCAGTGATGGCAATGGTGATGATGAAAATATATAAAAGTGCAACATCATTGCACCTTAATGGAAGCAAAAATGCGAACAGAAAGAACCACTGCGCTAAGAAAAAGCGATTCAACATCAGCAAATCTCATTTCGCCATGTCGCCACAACGGCAGAGAGAGAGATCTAAATACCATACCCGAGTGCCAGATCTGCACTTTGTGGCAGGAAGTCGGTACTAGTGTGAGAACGGGTGTTGAATTTGGTTTGAGCAAATGTGGCAGAACAGAGTGAGCTGGTGACATTTGTAATTAGCACAGAACTTTTTATTTTCGCCTCCTTCAAGTGTCAACGTATAGCACACTGTGGACTTACTCGTAGCTTGTACAGGATCAGGTAGAGACGAATCCAAAGCAAAAAAGAAAAAAAAAAATAAAAATTAAATTAAACTCAGCTTAAGAAAGAAACAAAAATAAGCGCAATGAAAAGAGGACAACTAAATTAAGGAAACCTAGAAGGAAAAGTAACGACACGGCAGAAATAAAAATCCAGTTAATGATTAATGAGAGAATTGAAATAAGAAACAACATTCGTAAGCCAACTCTAAGTGCAGTGAATGGCTAAGGTGAAGATGCCAGGGCTCTTTAGGGGGATTATAGCCCAAGAAATGGTGGCAGTTTTGAAATACCTTTCCATGTTTCAACAGGTGTTGGATTAGGTAGACGTAAGTAGCGGAAAGAAAATGGGCTATAAGCTGTAATTACACCAACTTGCTTTGCGTTTGCATTCAGGCTGATAATTGTGCGGAATATTTGGTTTTACAATAATTTACTGCAACACCTTCTAAGACTTCTAAATAGGATTGCTGCTACAAGAAGAAAAACATCTGACACAAAGATTGGTGCTGGAATTTGAGCTATTTAGACAGTTAAATGGATTTAAATCCGTAAATTGCACTTACCCTATGACAAATCCAATTATGTTCCAAAAATACTGTGAAGGCTACATATTTTCAAGTAAACGAGAACATTCGCTGTTCCTTTTTTTATTTGCGGGTTAATATAATTTCATGATGACTATTGATGACTTCGCTAGGGAAATATAAACTGAACATCCGAAGCGAATTGTCCTGGATATTTGCAGATACATTACAATTACATCAAAACACAGCAACAATATTAAAATACCACCGAAGTCTGTAGGATTTTTAGATCAAGCCCAGTTCTTATATAAGCGAAACCCCATCACAAAACCTCCCGAACTATTCGCACTTGTCTAACTTAAATCAATTCTCCAACTTTCTCTTTTTCAGTCCTAAGGGGATCTGCGCGGCGAATGATCTAGAAAAAGGTTGACCGTCCTGTAACTTGTATTTCGTCAGCAAAGCAAAAATCAAGTTCGAACCCAATGCTTACCATAACTCCCACTAGTGGTACCCGGTTATAATTACTCGGTTTATAGGGTTTTCTAACAAACCCTGACAATTTTTTTTTTTTTTTAAATAAAAGGCAAACCATTTGAGATATTTCAAAAACTTAATTATTGGCTTGGAGTACAGTCAAATCATTTATGAATGGAATTCAACTTCGTTCATATGGCCACCGCGGGCACGTTTGCAGCGGTCGATTCTTTGGACCCAATTTTTAACGACTCCGCTTTTCGGTCGAAACAGCACCTATTTCGCATTTAATGTTGGCTCTGAGCTCTTCCAACGTCGTCGGCGTGTTGGCATAAACCAATGATTTAACGTAGCCCCAAAGAAAATAGTCAAGCTGCGTTAAATCGCTCGAACGAGGCGGTCAATCGACTGGTCCATGTCTTGAGATAACACGCTCACCATACTTACTCTTAAATAAATCGATTTTAGCGTGTGCTGTGTGGCTTGTGGCACCATCCTGTTGAAACCACATGTCGTCCAAGTCTATATCTTCCAATTTGGGCAAAAAATAATCGGTGATCATGGCGCGATAACGCTGACCATTCACAGTAACTTGACGATCGTTATCGTCGACGAAAATATTGGCCCAATAACGCCGCCTGCATGCAAATCGCATCAAACAGTTATTTTTTGTGGATGAAATGGTGATTCAAGAAGCACATGTGGGTTTTCACCCGACCATTAACGCATATTTTGCTTATTGACGAACCCATTGAGCCAAAAATGAGCTTCGTCACTGAAGATGGTTTTGCGATGAAATTCATCATCTTGACGCATCTTCTCCAGAACCCAATCGGAGAACGTACGTCGCTTTAAATGGTCAATCGGCTTCAATTCATGAGTCAGCTTGATCTTGTTTGTGTGTAAACCAAGATCCTTACGCAAAATACGCCATAAGGGGTCCGAGTGATGCCCAATTCTTGAGAACGCCGTGGAATTGACTGATTTGGATCGTTTGCTACAGACGTCTGAAAGGCAGCGATATATTCGATACTTCGACCAACCCGTTGTCTCACTGACACGGCAACATCACACAACGAATATATAGACTCAAATTTTTGCACTAAACTTGTTATTGCCTGTCTACTAGGGCGAGAATTACGACCGAAAATTGGAGTTAATGCTCTTAAAGTTGCAGTCACCGACTCCGAATATCTGTAGAATTTTTTTTTAATTTGCAGACGTTTCTCGTTAGTGTACTTTACCATGAGAAAAATGTTGAGTTTACTGAATAAATTGACAGTAACAGTTTGATGATTAGTGAAAGAGTGCGTTCACAAATTAAATTAAAAGTTGTCAAGTCCCTATTGTAAAACCCTTTACTTACTCATGCAGGCTAAACTCGTACGAGCGTGCTTGACGAGTTGCGAGAAGAAGACTTGAGTTCCCGACACGTAAGCCGTCGTGCACATAAAAGCCAGATTCGGTAACATAAACCTAATATGCACTCATGCCACCCAAACAAATAATATTTCCACATGCTTCTAGAAAAGACATTCGTGTTATGTCCTAAATAATTATCATTCAACTAAGATGATAATTATTATAGTATTATCTAAGCTTAAGTCCAACAAAGCGGATGGAACTGACGGCTTACCGGCTGATGTAGTAAAAGTTGGAAAAGTGACTTTTTGAAAAAAATACACCAATTCACCACTCAGATTTGGTCAAGAGATGGCTGATGTATTCAATTTCAGGCTCGTTTGTCCGAGGGACCCCTACTATATAAAATTAGGGAGATACGGTCCATGTCAGCGTGGGTTTAGGCAGAAAAGTCCACAATCAACCAATTTCTCATAATCCGGCAAATCCTGGAAACAACTCAAAAAGTGCAAATCGGTACACACCATCCTTAAGAGACGAGGTTTAGCATGTCTAACTCGTTGATTTGTGCAGAATGACAATGACAATCGCTGCTCTATTCAGATCCCTTTTGACTTATGCTGTTATGGGACATCTTTAACGTCATCCTTAAAAGAAAAAAGTCTTTCCAAAGTCTGTGCAACTTCTAGCGTACGACGATGATATTGACATAAGTGACAAAATCTGGGAAACTGTCAGGGGAGGCTGCCAAAATGGGTATAGCAAAAAATTAGGTTAAGATCAAGTAGATGCTGTCTAGAAGGGATATGCAACTTTGACTAATTAGACAGAATGTCACAGTCGAAAGCTATAGCTTCAATCTAGTAAGAGGCTTTGTCTACTTTGGACGCCATTAATTCTGTTAACAACACATCAGTCGAAATAAAACGAAGCGCAGCTCTTCCCAGTCGTTGTTTCTTTGGACTAAGAAACTCAGCCAACTGAGTAGTAAGGCTCTCTTCTGAACAAATAAGTTGACTCTATATAAAACCTTGATCATCTCAATCCTAATTTGTGGCACTAAAGGTTGGATTCTGTCGAAACCGGATGAATATCTCCTCTATCGTTTCGAGTGATTCTTTTTCATCTTAAAATATTCGGTGGCGTTTGCGTTAAAGGGTTTTGGAGGGCTATAGTAACTATATGAGCTGAAGGCAACATCAATTTAGCATTGTCGGTTGTATAAGCTAGGAAATGTACGACGAATAACAACCAGTCTTTGAATCTAACCCGGAAGGACAAGTCGGAACTAAAGAGTGTCCGTTTTAGAGATTTCGACTTTTTTGTTTTTATAAAACACGACGAAATTAGCTTCACGACAATTTACTGAATTCGTTTGGGAGACTATTTCATGCCAATTAATACACTTTGTACAAGACGCATTCTTAAGGTCCAATTTCCCACCACTTTTTGGACCAGTAGAAGGTGGTATATCGCTTACCCCATAGAAAATAGTTCAATAGCGTCAAATCGCACGATCTGTGTGGCTTATTGACGGGTCCATTTCTAGAGATGACTATATTGCCAAATCATACCACAATTTCATACTGATGTCATGCAAATTTGGGGAATTAATAATAATGGATCATCGCATTGTATTCGTGTCTATTGACAGTAACTCTTGCTTTGACCTCATATTTGAAGAAATAAAGATCGATGATGCTATCGGCGTACAAACCTCACCATACGGTACATTTTTCTAGATGCAATAGCATCTGGTGAACTTCTTGATGTTATTGCAGCAGGGGCCCATAAAATCCTGTTCTCCTTTTTTTGTTAGACGTTGAAATATATATAGAGCAAATAATAGTATCTATTGCAACTTATTTTTGCCACAAATCTGCACTGCTGACACACCATTTATAGAGCTGTATATACGAGTACGTATTTGCCAAACTTTAAGTCATTTTCAAAGCCGCTCTAGTTGAGATCTTTTAGCTTGTGGGGCTTGCAGCATGCTGATGTTTTCGTGATTGAGCAAACATGGCTAAATCAGCTGAATTGACCAACTTGAGACTTTCGTGGAGACTTCCGCGAATGTGCGTTCCTTCTATAAGATCATGTTTCTTTTCATTCGACATTCGATACATTTTCAATTTTGTCACTGCCAATTCTCGAATATCGCTCATTGCGCAACTTAAGCTCCCTGAAACTGACTCTACATACATAAGTGCACCATCGTATCGCAGTTTCCTTAGTGGTTACGGACAGATCCTTAGTATTTAAATTTTTCCGACTTACATACTGGTATGACTACTCATTTTAAACAGATGTCAGGAACTAATTGATGGGATTGATTGATGCTAATGCCGATATTAGATCTTAGTACGACTGATTTGTAACCCGTTATTTTCTGGCGTTTTGTGCTAGCTTCACCGATGAAAAGGAGAGAGTTTTTCCTCTCTCGTTACTGTGCTATTTGATCTTGGATAAGCTGTTTTTCTATACTCCCTTAGGTGTTGTTCATTTTCATCGAATTTTGAGGTTATTCCAACTGCGCATTTAACTTTCGTTTTAACGTTGTCGTACTTATCACATATCGTTCATATAAAATTCTCTAGTTCATTTTGAGATTCTAGCGCTGTCATTTATTTCATGGAACTCTATCGATAAAGACAATATGCAGATCTTTCGAAGCCTCATGTTGTTTCTTTATTTTTCGTATACTTTGGAACGCGAACTTAAGGCCGCACTGACCGCCACTAAGCTTAATTATATTGCTTAGCTTAAGTATGACATAAGCACCCCCGAATTCACCTCCGCTTCCACTGCTGAGGCATGCGATCGTTTCTCACCATTTTGTTAAACAAAATTGTGAACATTTAAGAAGTAGCTCATATCTCGCAGGAGTCCTTTGCTTGTACTTAAATATTATACTTCTTCCATCGCTTTTTGACTGATTATGGGATACTACTGGTATCGCACGTGCTTTAGGTAAAGAATTCTTCGTATTTCTTTACATAAGATGCAATTTTGCTATTTCCGCTGCTCTTACTCCACACTGGAAAGTCTTACCACAGATCTTTATTTATGGCCTACCTTTTAAAAGGCGCTATAGATCGGGGTAAATCTATTCCTTAACCAATAGGCCTTTCCAATAAGCGAGATCACTGTCGAACTGCTCCCAGATTTCGGACTCCAAAATTTTTGAGGTACCTTCCCACTTGCGTGCGCCATCTAATGTGAGATCTACTGCGTTGCCGGAATCTAAGATTTTCCAAGCTAGAGCATTTTAAAGTGAAACTTCTTATTGCTCTTTTCTGAACTCTGTTGAAACGAAAAAGCGACATGAAGTCATTGTGAACTCCGATGAAGAGAAAAAGTGGCATGAAGTGATTCCGAGCTCCGATAAAACGAATCCTCAGGCCTTTTGATTCACGAAGTTGAATCACTATTTTTACTAGTAGTGAATGCTCTTATTGTGAATGTTTAATCTCCAATGAAATGAAAAAGCGACAGGAAATGGGAGAAGGTAGCGCGTGCGTTGAAGCAGCTGGCGCAGAATGATACATAGGAAAGGAACGAAAATGTGACAGATTCGGAGTAGGAAACAAAAACAGGGGTTGTATATCGGAACAGAACTCGGTCGGAATGAGCCATGAGTGGTAAAGGGGGCGTTGTAGGTGAGTGCACAATGAAGGAGTTACGTTCATAGCAACAATATCAGCATCACTCTTAAAATCAACACACCATGAAGTTATAAAGAAAGGAGGAACAGTCAGACCGTGAGAGCGAATAGACGTGTGTTGAACTTAACTTAACCTCCTACTGCGGAAAACCGTGAGATAGAGACTCAATAACGTGTGGACTAGAAAAAAAAAAAAATATATATATATATATATAGGGTGAGTTTTTTAACTTGAGATATCCAAATTACTCGAAAAATAAGCGATACCGCGAAAAATGTTTCAGACAAAAGTCACAAGGTTCTGAAGGGGACATAAGATAGTGACCACAAGTTTGACCTTGAGCCTCATTTTCAGGGTCAAACGAAGGTCACTTTTGATTTTTCAAGTGATAATTTCTGATTTTCATTGCTCAGTCGTAATCCTCAATGGGGCACACGACTTTGTCCCATAGGTCTTCAGTGCTAGATACCGTGGCACTGGCACGCCTAAATCATTAATCGGTTTTCAACGTTGTTAGGGTGTTAGAAGGTCGAGATTTGTTTCGTGGCGTTGAAGCAGTATTTCACAAGTGACCTTGCGATTTTCCATTTAACGTTCATTCAAACCGTGTCGAACCCATTTACCGAGTCTATTAGTCTTTCCCGTTCCTCGCAAACGTTTGCCGACTGTTTCTTGTGACACATCTTGCCGTTTAGTTTGAGTTTAAGTCATTGTCTAATAACTTCTGCAATTGCTCGTCTTCGCATTTGTGTAGTCTACCACTTTTAAATTGTCGAAACCGTTTCTCACATGTTTTAATAGATGGATCGTGTTCACCATACTTTTCTATCAGCAAACGATGACTTTCAACAGCCCTTCTCTTTTGATTAAATAAGAAAAGCAATGCGTGCCGTAAATGTTATTTTTCAGGCACAAAACTGAACGATAAAACAAAACCGTTAGTTTTTGGCGGACTCAACTTGTGTCTGTTTGTAGTTTAATGTCAGTCGAAAAAAATGACGTATGCGTCAAATTATTAGGCTGAGTACTCTTTGCTGGCACCATCTCTTAGTTAAACCGAAAAAACTTATGCCTTAAACTGCCCTTAGGAAAGCACAAATTTGCTGTTTATTTGTCAAGACTAAGTAGTGAGTATTTGGTAGATCATTCTCAGCGTAAACTTGTCACTTTCTTCCATAACAGCGGCTGACCTATTCGTTGTCGGTGTCCTGTTAATGTTGCTATTTAGAACTGGTAAATTCTGGTTTGCTATTGATGTTGTTATCTACTGTTGCTGCAGTTTTTTTTTCAGGCACGTGAACATTTATCGCACCGAAAAGGAACACCGTTTGTTTTAAAATACTCGACATCTTGTGTTTCTTTCGATTTTCTCAACACAAGCTGGACAATTTTTGTTGATGGTGTGCACATCTATGACTCCCACATCTAAAACTCCCACTCAAACACAAAGTAAGGAAGTACATGTATAGGGTTTTCTTATAGGAACTTGAAAACTTTGAATTTAATTTGTAAAGCACTTTTTTACTAATCATCAAACTGTCACTCAATTTATTTAGCAAACTTAACATTTTCGTCATAATAAGGTACATTAACGAGCAACGTATGTAAATTATAAAAATTTTGCAGATGACAGATATTCGGAGTAGGTGACTGCAACTTTTAGAGCATTAACTTTAATTTTCGTTCGTAATTCTCGCCCTAGTAGACAGCAAAAATTTGAGTCTACATACTTGTTGTGTGATGTTGCCGTGTCAGTGATACAACGGGTTGGTTGAAGTGTCGAATATATCGCTGCCGTTCAGACGTCCGTAGCAAACGATCCAAATCAGTCAATTCCACGGCGTTCTCAAGAATTGGGCATCGCTCAGACCACATTATGGAGTCTTTTGCGTAAGGATATTGGTTTACACCCATACAAGATCAAGCTGACTCAAGAATTGAAGCTGATGGACCATTTGAAGCGACGTACGTTCTCCGATTGGGTTCTGGAGAAGATGCGCCAAGATGATGAATTTCATCGCAAAATCATCTTCAGTAACGAAGCTCATTTTTGGCCCAATGGGTTCGCCAACAAGCAAAATATGCGTTATTGGTCGGGTGAAAACTCAAATGTGCTTCATGAATAACCACTTTATCTACAAAAAATAACCGTTTGGTGCGTTTTGCATGCCGATGGCGTTATTGGGCCATATTTTTTCGTCAACGATATTTTTCGCCTGAATTGGAAGATATGGACTGGACTGGATATGGACGACATGTGGTTTCAACAGGATGGTGCCACAAGCCACACAGCACACGCTACAATCGATTTAAATAAGAGTAAATATGGTGAGCGTGTTATCTCAACACATGGGCCAGTCGATTGGCCGCCTCGTTCGTGCGATTTAACACCGCTTGAATATTTTCTGTGAGGCTACGTTAAGTCATTGGTTTATGCCAACACGCCGACGACGTTGGAAGAGTTCAGAGCCAACACTGAACGCGAAATAGCGGCCGTTTCGACCAAAATGTGTGGCCGAGTCGTTGAAAATTGGGTCCAAAGAATCGACCGCTACAAACGTGCCCGCGATGGCAATATGAACGATGTTGAGTTCCATTCATAAATGTTTTGATTGTACTTCATGCCAATAATAAAGTTTTTGAAATATCTCAAATAGTTTGCCTTTTATTTAAAAAAAAAGTTGTCATGTCGTTATTAGAAAACCCTATATATATTATACCTCCTCGTATGTATACCCGCTCCATACTGATTGCAAACCTGGAGTTTTCAAATTCGTGGTTAATAGGATAGTATTTTGCAATTCGAATATAGATACAAAATCATGTATTTAAACTACGAGTAATGTGAATAGGTATTCCGGTTCGAAAACCTCATTTCGAAAGCGTAACATACGAGTAATTTGGCCGTTATTAAAATTTGAAATTTTGAATGAACAAATAATTGTGTTTGAAGCGAAATCGGTTACCGTTTTAGTCGGAAATCCTTAAATATAATTGCAGCAAAATTAATTTGCAATCACATTTTGGATGAAAGGAAGTAATTGCGCCGTTGAGTAAAGGTGCAGCACGTGTCGATACGATTAAACCTATTTAAATTAGAGAACTCCAATTTGTACGATTTATACAATCGAATTTCTATCCTCTCTTGGGAAAGGGAGTATATGTGTGTGTGGCAATTATCGAAAAAGTTGCAAATTATTTGATTGTTAGCTGTACGCTACTAATCGGCATAGTGCACCTGCAATTTGTATCCGTATTCCTACTAAGTGGGAACATTTCCAAGTTGAAACTTTCTTATGATTGGAAAATTAATTTAGTATCCAAAAATGAGACGCATTCATCAATCAGGGTATTTAATCTGAATTGTATAAACGTGAGCTCCATCGGGTTTAAAGAATCTTTTCATAAATATTCAAAATCTTCACCGATCTCTTATTGACGTTAAGGTACCATATACCCGTGCATGCGATGTGCGGTGAGATAATTGTATGCGCATATTTTGGCTTGATAGTGTTCTTGGAGTTGAGTATACAATGTGCGATTGCGAAAGTTTGGACAAGTATTTGAAAATTTGAAGGAGTTTTTCAAGATTGCCCTACTTTTGTGGCGATGTTCAATACAAAAATTGTGAAAAGATGAAATTGATTTGAATGATGCTACAGATTCAAGCTAAATTGGTCTATTGGAACCAAAAGGTGTATGGTAGATTGTTTTTTTTTTTTAATTCTTTTGTTTAGAGCAAAAGTTTGACAGGGATGTGAAGAAAAATTATTTATCTTCAGATACTCACGACAAACTGTAACTAGAATTTATTTTTACCTTATTTCGAATAGAGAATATTATAACTTCTGATAGACCTCATCGTCTGGACTAGAATTCTACTACTGTAACTAAGTTAAGTAACTTTTAACAATGACAACACGTATTATATATATATTTTTTTCAAAATTTCTTATTTTAAGAAAACATTTTTACTAAATCTATTTCTTAGTTCAGAATATGTAATTAAATTTGTATAAAAAAAAAAAGTGTTAATGTCAATTCTTATGAATGTATTGTATTTCAGGATGTGGGGTGAGCAGTACTCGTAATTATTTCATTCTTAACGTGTTTTTTTTTTACTGAAAATAGGCTAAGACAAGCTATATAATAATAGAAAAAATAGTTTAGAAAAATAATACGTAAGAAAAGGTATTTATTTTTAAAAAAAAAAACAAGCATCATGCATCATGTTGTTAAAATATACGCCACACTTTTCACAGGCCAGTGCCCTAACTGGTCCAGTCTGACGTCTTTTGGTGGGATATGCTGACAAGGCCTTGTGTTTTCCTTTTTGTACTAAATGAGTGCGTCTTCGTCGGTAGTGTGCTTCAGACGGTTCGTCTTTTTATATTTGACTAAAGCTTCAGCAACTTATAGTTGAAAATCAGCAGAATTTAGCATCCTGTCAGTATTTTCCCTATGGGCAGTCCATGAGATCTATACCCTGACTGACTCGAACTGCAACCAACTTCAGACTGCTATAATTTTCAAACCATTCATTGCATATTTACAAGCCTTTTAAACGTATCAGTTGTGTTGAAAATTTTTTATCCGCCATGGAATTCAAACGCGATAGTGTCATTGCTTTATATTTGGCTGGAAAACCACAAGTAGCTATCGTTAGAGCCCTTCAGCACCTCAACGTGAATAAATCATTTGTGTCTCGAACCATAGCTCGTTACCATGATACTCGCAGCGTTACAAAATGACATGGAGGTGATCATAAAAAAACAGCAACATCGGCATAAATGGTTCGGAAAGTGAAGGCTCGAATTGAGCGAAATCCGCTTCGAAGTGGAAGAAAAATGGCTCGTGAGCTCAACATATCGTTGGAACGGATGCAACACATAGTTCCAAAAAACACACGATCTTACACCTCAACAGAAAAAGTTATAGTCGAAAGAGCGAAGGAGTTGCTAAGCTTGCACAAAAGTGGTGAGTTGCCGAGTTTGGTTTTTTCCGATGAGTCGCTATTTGTTATAGAGCAATATATCAACAAACAAAATGACCAAGTTTACTTGCTAGAGAGGTCCTTCGAAAATTTACACCCTCGGACGGCCACCAGAAAGCAGGCAGCACCGATGATGATGGTTATGGCCGCCATAACCGCCGATGGTCGCTCTCCGCTCGTGGAGACCGTGGCTTCAAACTGAAACTGTCTTAGAGACAGTATTGAAGCCTTGGGCAAACAATTATTTTGGTCGGAGACCGTGAACACTTCAACAAGACTCGGTACCGTCTCACAAGGCACGCGTCAACCAAGATTGGTTAAAAAACAATGTTCCACACTTCATTTCTTCGACACAATGGATTGCAAATTTTCCGGATGCAAATCAGTTGAATTTCTCTGTCTGGGGTATTATAAAGGCAAAGGTTGGCACTAAAAAATACCAAAGTTTGGACCACCTCAAACAAGCATTTCGCCGCGAATGGGCCAAAATACCGCAATACCAAAATACTTGCGTACAGCGTGCGATGCTTTCTTCGACCGTCTCAAGGCCATTATTCGCGCCAAAGGTAAACATATTGAAAATTACTGATACAGTTTGAAAATTGATGTATTTTCCAACATTTTTTGCTTTGGCACAATAAAGTTTATCAAAAAATAAAAAAAATTATAGCTTTTTAAAAAGTTGCAGTTCGAGTCAGTCACCCTGTACATCCCCCTATTGACGATTGTATTCTGCCATAATAAAGGGCCGTTCCACATTGATGTGTTGCTTTTGCGACTTGTCGAATCTGTTTACGACAGATGTGGGATTTTCGCCAGCAAAGTTGGATACTAGATTTACAATTATATTATCTCTCTAGGCCACCAAAGATATGTCAATACCAGTTAAGCTTGCGACCTGTTGGGCTTAGGTAGTTTTTTCAGCTATTTTTCTTCTGGGAGCTTACAGTTGATATATGGTTCCTCCTCACGGTACCCAAAGCTAAAAGACCACGGTGTGATAAGAACTCAATCATGGTAGGGAGATACAGTAGTTGTCAAAAAACAGTCGGACCACTACATTAGGTGAGACACCTAATTAAGGCTAATTAACTTCAAACTTGTTACCTTATCCGCTTACACCACAAATCACAAAACAGTTTGAAGAACCCCACTTGTGGGGTTTGTCTGGCAAATACTACTTAAAAGCACTTCGTGCTTTGGTTGAACACATTTGTTCATCAACAGACAAATGTTGTTCTAAAGGCACTTTTCCAAAGTTATGGTTCAGTTTCCTAATTACCGGTCAAATTTTATATAGTCGATCAGAATATTGTAAAAATGTAATACTTGCTTCAGAAATTCGAACCGTTTTAGCGTATGTAGACATAGCCATATTTCTCTGACCAGTACATTCGTACATAAGGCAAATGAATTATGAACATGAAGTAAGTTATTCCAATAAACTGTCTTATTTAATGGCTTATGATATTTATAGGTTTACTGGCATCTTTTTGCACGATGTACAAATTCTCTCGTATGAGATTTACAATGTCGTTAATGAATAAATAAGAAAATACCTAATAGGGCGTCTGCAATTCTAGTGCTTTATTTGGTAACTTGGAAGATACTCAAAACCTCAACTTGTACCCTCTAACTTGGTTTAATTAAAACAAGTACGATTCGGTGTCTATATCCTTTAAAGTAGAAAAGGCATCTGTCTCCAAGTAGGACATAAAAATAAAGTTTCCGGCACACCCTCTGTCGATGGATCTATCTGCGGGCGATGCCCGAATGAAACCGGTGTGGCAACCAGTTGTTGCTGCAGTTCCAGTGGACGGAAATCGCATTAAGCGGTTAAACTTATCAAAAAAATAACAAACCATCAATGGTTCCCTTCTTAGAAACTAGGACTATTCAGGTTTTTAGGCAACCAAAATTGGCGGGCGTCATCTTATCGGTTCTGGGGCAAGGAGGATGTGCTGACGCGTCCTCACACCCAGAACTCTAGACCCGAATTTTAAAAGTGTAATATCTACTCTCACAAGAAAGAAAAGAATTTTGGACAAAAGGACGGCTCTTCTTTTGTTGTGGACTTAGACTTCTGTCAAGATCAATTTATCTAGGTCTGCAACCTACACTTCGATAGGGTTGTTTTCCACTTTGCTTCCAATAAGAAACGACCACCCCAGTATTCATCTCTTTTGTGTAATCAGATCAACTTTTAAAGTTCCAGCTTTGGTACTGCATCCCTATGTAAGAGGCTTTCCGTGTTGAACACAAAACCCCACATAATTGCCATATAGAAACCGCGGGTGTGGAATAAATGCCTCTGTGTCTCACTCTCAACGTCTAAACTTGGGCAATTCTCTAACCAAAACTTAGTTGCTGCTGACTAAGCTACGAACCGAATGGAGTATGACACAAATCTGTCATTGCGTCTGTTTATTTTCCCTATGATTCGTTGTAACCACTACCGCTGCTACTTTTTGGGGCAATAGCAAATGCAATGTGGGAGGCAATCATCTTCAGATCTGATACTCACGCCTGAGATGATTGTCAACATTGTTGGCACTCAGCCAACTTTTGTTGGCGTCTTCATGTTGGAAGTCTCCATGTCCGACCATAGGTACATCCAATTCAGAATCGGATGTTGACAAAGAGAAATCTGCAGAAAACCAACTGGACACGATTTAAGGAGGATCTCGACAAGGTCGACAACAAGACAGTGCTCCTTCTAAGCACACGACAAAACAAAAGCTGTTCAGGACCCTTAACAAGTGTTTTGAAATAATATGTCCAGCTGGTAATTAGTACTGCACATCACCCGTTCCTTGGTGAAATGCTAATGTGCAACGTGTTCGTAAAGAAATCAGAAGACTTCTAAGCAGGTCACTTAAGAAAAAATTGGGGGAAGACTGGAATGTTTTCAGATTGAAGCAAAAAGAATAAAAGAAGCTTGTTCGTATTTCGAAGAGTGCTTTTATAAATACTTTAGCAAGAAGATCGAAACAGTCGGTGGAAACAGCTGATCAAAAGAAGTTCCTAAGCGTATGCAGCTCTAGACGTTTTTAATGATTGGTGCACCAGTATTGTACTTCCAGTAAATCAGCTCAAAATAGAGGTTGATCTCTTTACTAGATCAGTAACTGACTGACTGGTCTGACTCATATAGTCCTAAAATACATCACCATCCAATTATTCAAAGAAGCACTTGGATGTCATCCTGGATCGCGAGTAAGGCTGTTGGCCCACTGGAAGTGTAAAAATCTGTCAGCAAGACATGGGACATGTCACCTAGAAGGTTCCTTTGTCTCCACATGGCTATGACAAGACAAATTATATCTATTGCATTGGTTATGGAACAAGCTTTTAGAAAAATACGTCATTTTCTGCTTTTACCAGCCTCCAAAAATGGTCTGTGTCGGCAGCATGGGGCTTTTCCTTTGGCACTGCTCTAGACGCATTGATGAATCTGACATCCTTTGATATTCATACAACGGGCTGCTCTCTCAAAGCCATCTTTCGTTTAAAAAGGAGTGGTGTTCGGTACAAAACGCACGGAAGTTTTCATGACCCAGCACGCTGACTGCCTTATAACTCTGGTCTGCCATCTGACTCAATGGCAACAGAACTCTTACTGCAGAAAAAATACGAAATCGACTTTCCCTGAAACTAAGACTGTTTTCGGTTAGAATCTGAGCTAAAAAAGGAATGCAGACGGGTGGCTCCAAAGCGCTGCTGAACACTGTTGTGACTTCCAAATTAGTTTAAGTATGCAAGACATCACTGAATGCAGTCGGAAGGCTAAATTTATTGAGTTTTGTCTTGATCCCTGGTCTCAATGGGATCACGGAAAATAAAGTCGCCGATAAACTTGATAGGCAACTCTCAGAGGAAAGTTTTTAGGAACCCAAACCTGTATTGTGTCTGCATGCGACCTGGGCTAAGGCTTCCATTGACAATTGGGTTTCATGCAAGTACAACTGTATATGCCTTGATTACTGGCAGACCAAGCGAATGCTTTTCGATGTCAGTGGCCTTCCTTCTGTACCTCAGTAGAAAAGACTGCGTGATATATACTGGCCTCGTGAGTAGACATTACACTTTTTCTAAACGCTTTGATGTGCTGGGGATAAGTAATACAAAATCTTGCGAGGCTTGCTGTGATAGTGATCTCGACACTGATTAGCACAACCTCTGTAAATATCCCACTTACGCCCACAATGGGCTGCAGGTACTCGACGTTGACATAGTAGATTCTTTGTCATTGAAACGCTTACTTCAATGTAAGGGGTGATTTGTCTAGAGGTTTGTTTTTCAATAGGCTTTTTTGACAGATCGCGCGTGTCTCCTATCAAATTGCTTTATCATTTTTGTTCAGTATCGTTTGGCAAATCATCGTAGAAAGACTCACACCACGACAGCGTCTCCAAACTGTTCAGCTGTATTACGAAAATCAGACTTCTGTGAGAAATGTTTTTCGTGCGATTCGAGGAACTTACAGTGCGTATAATCGACCTACTGATACCACTATTGCCAATACCATTCGCAAATTTGTGTCCCAGCTTACACAAGTGGATGATACTCCACCGGTTAGACCACATCCAGCCATAGTGAAGAGACTATAGCAGCTGTAGCTGAGAGTGTACGCGAAGACCGTAAAAAATTTGTCGTCGTTCTTAGCAGCTTGGCTTGGCGTATTTGACAACTTGGCGTATTTTACATAAGATTCTCGGCCTAAAAGCATACAAAATTCAACTTGTGCATGAATTGAAGCCAAGGGACTTGAATTTACGTCATATTTTTAGTGAATGGGCTCTGGAAAAACTCAATGAAAATCCGGTGTTTTATCGTGAAATTTGGTCAGAGATGAAGCCCATTTCTAGCTCAATGGATAGGTTAATATACAAAATTGCCGTATCTGGGCTGATGAGCAACCAACAAAATTACCAAGAACTACCATTACATCCATTAAAAACAACGGTGTGGTGTGGTTTATGGGCTGGTGGAATCATTGGTCCATATTTCTTCAAAAATGAGGCAAATCAGAATTTTGCTGTCGCAAATGTTAACGGACTATGTGTTTCAAGCACATGGTATTGGTGAGCTTTGGTTTTAACAAGACGGCGCTGCGATATCATATCTTTGGACTATTTTCTCTGGGGATATGTAAAGTCTCAGGTCTTCAGGAATAAGCCAGCTACGATTGACGCTTTGGAAGCCAACATTACTCGTGTTATCCGCTAGATAATAGTCGTTATGTTCGAACGAGTCGTCCAAAATTGGATCTTCAAATTGGACCACCTCAATGTAGTCGTGGTCAACATTTACATGATATCATTTACGAAAAGTAAATGCCATAAATAGTTCTTTTAACCGATGGTAAAAATTTTACATTATAAATCAAACCTTACGATAAATCACCCTACACTTGGGATTCATAAATTGTATTCTTTGTATATGCGATACAAAGGACTGATTTGTTGTATGCACTCTCCCACTCTCCCTGTATTCAAAATTCTCGGAGGAAACCATCTCAACCGAAGTCGTTGGTGTTTCTCAGCTTTTGAATAGTTGTGCAACCTCTTCTCTACTCTGAGTAGGGTTTATACTGATTGGAAGTGAAAATGCTCGTTGGCCATTGTAGGAAGTTAACTTTTGTAGAGTTATTCCTTGTAAAAAGTGCATTCCTGGTTTGAAGATGCCTTCTTCTAGACTCCATGCATGACGTTGAATTCGAGACATCCTTCTATTTTCTTGAGCTGAAAAGCTGATAATCTCATTCTTTTACAAAAAATTTTCTTCTGCTTCCGTTTTTGACATAACGTATTCTTGAATCGCTGCGCTTGTGTTGACTTCAGGCGTTCAAAGGGGAATTTGATCACTTTTTGCAATTGTACGCACAAGTACGTCCATGGTAGACTTACCTAACTTTTTGATGATATTGAGGAAATTCCTTAGGTCAAGAGTACTAAAGCGTCCAACGTTGAAACTCATCACAGACATTTCTTGTTGATTAGTCAAGTTCGAAACTCAGCTGCCACGAGATAATGGTCGACTTTTGCAGCTCCGTATATTTGGGCATTTATGAAACAGAATAAGATCCTTTCATCCATGTATTAGCACACAACTTGATTGTCTGTTCTAAAATCTGGAAAATGTTACATTGCAGTGTTGGGAAGTCATATTCAAAGGAACAACCGAGTATACTTGGAAGCACAATGGATGCATCTATAAAAATTAAGATGTTCTTTTCCGATGACAAGGAAAGTCACATTTTTCAATACATGGTAGACCTAATAAACTTCAAACTCTGCAAAAGCTCTGGAAAATGTTTTACAGAAACGGAATGAACAGAAATTCTACCAACACCTTAATTCAATGTTTGAGTGCTCCTTTCACCCAACGAACCCGGCTTGTTGTATATTTTCCGCGAGTATTGGAGTTAGAAAGTCTATCGATAATCCAGAACTACAGTTAAAGCACAATTAAAATCAAGACTCTTCTTCAAATACCAGGAGAGTCAATTGACATTATCTTACTTTGCATTTTCTGTAAGGACATACTCCGTTTTCCTTGTAACCTAATACAGTTCCTGATTCTATAAAAAAAAAGTATTATTCCACCCCCTCACTTAAACGATCATTCCTCAATCTTATTGTTCCCTCTTCAAAAGTCTTCTCCAAATAATCAATTCCATATAAATTGTAGTTTCACTTTGAAAGCTGTCGTCTTGTTTTCATATTTTCCAATTGTCCTGTCTCCCTTCAATTTGCTTTGTTCGGTCATTATAAAATAAACGAACCCTAAAAAGAAATATCCTTCAGCAATCGTTTCGAGGTTCTTTTTCCCAGAAAAAAGAGAAACCAAACCCAAATAGAAAAAGTCAAAGAGACCATAAAACGAATTTCTAGCGTCACGATGGAAGTTAATGCATAAGTGCGTCCTGGAATAAAATAGAAGAAAAATCATAATTCTGTTGTCCCATCGTCCAACAGAACTACAAAAACAGCACTCAAAACCATCTCTTCAAACAATTTCTCAAATGAATAACAACAATTTTTTTTTCTATTTTTGAATTTCAACAAAACGGCACGATACAGCATACATATAGAAAATAAAGGAAAAAAAAAAAACACTAAAACAATTTTCCCATCTGACCAGCTTTAGTTGTTGTTGCTGTTGCTGATGTTTTTCTCCTGGTTGTAATTGTACATCCTGTATCTAGGCTGGGCTATACTTATTCGTACATATAAATCCCCAAGTACTGACCTTCCCTAGGTGCTCTAGTTTCCGAGAAAGTTTGATTGTTTTTTCTGTTTTCCTTTTTTTTTTTTAGTTTTGTTTGGTTTTGTTCAGTTTCAGTCTTTTTTTTTTAAAAAATGTATTCGTATTTCTCACAATACAATTGTTTTGATGATGATTGAGGAGGAATCCTTTCACCTAACCAACCCTCGGATATACCATATAAACCCTTTTGACCTACTTAACAGTAGCAGGTCGCAGGGCGGTTTTTCAGTAATTTGCTTTGGCCATGAATAGAGATGGAGATATGGTATGTAAGGATAACTCACAAATTGGACTGTGTACCAAAATGATGCTGTTGAAGGAATGTTTTCCTTGACCAAACATCTGGTTATAGGAATACTGCGGGCGAAGTTGGCGGCTGCAAGGTTGCAGGTTTAAGTAGCCATTTCGTGTCATTTCAGAGTACCGAAACTGATAATAGTTAATTTAAGGCTTAACAAGGTCAAAGTAGATTCTTACCTATGTACTTACTAAGGCAGTGCTGTAGTTCGAGGTGGACTGACAAACCTATCCCCAGTAAATAAAAACTAACCTTCATCTTAAAGGTAGACCGCACTTACATGTGGTGCCTTCTGTGAAATATTTCTGGAAATACGTATCAGGGAGTTCAAACCGCGGACAATATTCTGTTTTATACAAAAAGATATTGCTTCAAAATATAAAGATTAGTTGACAAAAACAACGAATGTTTTCGAAGACTAGGACATGATTTTACGTTGTACTATTGGTTAAGTGCGTACAGTAACAGCATCCACTATATCGACCCCGAATTCCTGCATATACTATGCGAGCGAAGGCATAACACTCATACACATAGTGCTCCGCAAGGTTATCATCTTTCACACAGCTTCAAGCGTCGCAAGATGTTGTGCCACGTATTCTGAATTTTACTTTTAAAACCATTTTTATTGTTTCTTGTTTCTTTCATTAATTTTCTAGCTCTAACAGACCGCTTGTAACAACTTCATTCAATTTTTGCCTTTACTATCCTCAATATTAATGTTGTCCCCTTTAAATAAATCCCCCTTCGATATAATACGCTTTTTCCAATCCTTCTTTACTTCGCTATAGCAATTTTTGTTATATCCTTGAGCTCTTCCAGCGATGCCGTTTCTGTTTCCTCAATCGTTTCAAATCTCCATTCTTTCATAGGTATCTTCAGTTTTGGGAATAGGACCAGTTATTCGTCACCAGTAATGACCATTCTGAGCAAGTCAGGATCATCATTGACGTCCTTCAAGAGCTCCTCAACGATACTCAAGCGACGGTCTTCTGATCAAAATTCAGAAGTTTCAGAACAAACTGACACATGAACGCTGACATACGTCTCATGCTCAAGACATCAAAAAAAAAAAAAAACAAATTGAATGACACGACCCGATCGATATGCCAACATCCTCAGCAACTCCTCTTATGGTAATTCGAAGATTTTCCAAAACAATTCGTTTCACAATTTTGACGTTAACATCTTAATGTTGATGTGCTCGGGTGTTCAGAGCGAGGTACGTTATTGGCTACTAAAATACGTCTAACCTTTCTATCTGTCAAAAACAAACTGCAGCAAAGTAAGCAGAGTCCAAAGAGTCTATTTGTAAGCGAAGCTCTACATTCTACTCCGTCTGCGGCTTTAAAAATTCTGTTTCACTTGACACCTATTGGCATCTTCTGCAACCATGTATCTGCGACTGCAGCTATTCGCCTAAAAGCGACTAAACAGTGGATAAACAAAGTATTTGACTACGCTAATATTCTTAATGTATAGGGTTTTCCAATAGGGAATTTAATTTGTAAACGCACTCTTTCACTAATCATCAAACTGTCACTGTCAATTTATTTAGTAAACTCAACATTTTCATCATGGTAAAGTACACTAACGAGCTACATTCTCCGATTGGGTTATGCAGAAGATGCGCCAAAGTGATGAATTTCATCGCAAAATCATCTTCAGTGACGAAGCTCATTTTTGGCTCAATGGATTCGTCAATACGCAAAATATGCGTTATTGGTCGGGTGAAAACCCACATGTGCTTCATGAATCACCACTTCATCCACAAAAAATAACTGTTTGGTGCGGTTTGCATGCCGGCGGCGTTATTGGGCCATATTTTTTTGTCACGTTACTGTGAATGGTCAGCGTTATCGCACCATGATCACCGATTATTTTTGGCCCGAATTGGAAGATATGGACATGTGGTTTCAACAGGATGGTGCCACAAGCCATGGAGTATGGTAAGCGTGTTATCTCAAGACATGGGCCAGTCGATTAGCCGCCTCGTTCGTGGGACTTAACGCCGCTTGACTATTTTCTGTGGGGCTACGTTAAGTCATTGGCTTACGCCAACACGCCGACGACGTTGGAAGAGCTCAGAGCCAACATTGAACACGAAAAAGCGGCCGTTTCGGCCGAAATGTGTGACCGAGTCCTTGAAAATTGGGTCCAACGAATCGACCGCTGCAAAAGTGCCTGCAGTGGCCATATGAACGAAGTTGAGTTTCATTCATAAATTGTTTGATTGTACTTCAAGCCATTAGTAAAGTTTTTGAAATATCTTAAATGGTTTGCCTTTTATTTAAAAAAAAAGTTGTCAAGTCGTTATTAGAAAACCCTATATAAGGAGTCCTCACAGAGAACATCGATTTCACCATACCTAAACTTTAGTTTGACAAAGACTTTCATGTAAGCTTCCCCTCTAGTTTCTTATGGGAGAAAGATGCTTTTATGGAGGACAAGTTAGTCCACTTTTACACGGATGGATCTAAGACCGATAACGGGATTGGTGGTGGTGTTTTCTCAGATAAACTAAATCTAAGTCTCTCCTTCCGTCTTCCAAATCACTGTAGCTTATTCGAGGCGGAAATTTTGGTTATAAAGGAAACTCTGTCCTGGCGAAAGAAAAGCGTGTTATCTGCAAAGGATATCCTCGCTCCATAAACTCTTAAACAGCCCTTAAATGCCGATCATCTCTTACGGAGATGGCAGAGCAGTTCAGTTCATTCACCTTTGTTTGGTGCCGGGCCACAAGGACATTCCAGGGAATTTTAGGGCCGACGAACTCGCCAAATTTGGAACCACTCTACCTATTCCACCGGACCAATCGCTAGTTGCAAATCACTATTAAAGCTGGATGCTAATAAAAGAACAGACCTAAGACAGACCGGTGGGCCAACATGTCTAGCGACTAAACAGATCTGGCGAAAGCTGGATCTGAATCGCTCTAAAGGTCTGATACTTCTAATTAGGAAACATCTTAGCGCTGTCATAAGTGTCATCACTGGACACTGTCTTATAGGCATACATGCAAGAAGGCTTGGCGCCTTTAAAAACGATATATGTAGAAGCTACATGGGCTAGAAGGATGAGGAGGCAATCCCCCCCTTCTCTGTAGACGTACAGCTCTCTCCCAGAGAAGAAATTTGCATTTAAAAGCTTTCCTCTACAATTACTTAAACGATCTAAAGAATATAGACGTTAACAGTCTACTGCGCTTCATCATAAGCTCAAATTAATTCCATGAGTAAGAGGATCATAGATCCACGTGGCAGCGCAATATGCCAATAGGACTAAGTCCATTCATCTTTTCCAACCGCCGCTCTCATCTACATGTGTAGCAACACAGCAAAAATAGTCGATAATCGAATGAACGTTGCTCGCAAAAAACGTTGCCCCAAAAAACATCTTTTAGATTTTGTATACAACTTGAAACTGTGGCCCTATTCTATTTAACCTACCTTAACTACTTAACCCAGCTTATCTACATTCGGGATGGTAAACACTCGTAACCTTACGCACCGTGGGATCCCAA
This sequence comes from Volucella inanis, assembly GCA_907269105.1. Taxonomy (NCBI): domain Eukaryota; kingdom Metazoa; phylum Arthropoda; class Insecta; order Diptera; family Syrphidae; genus Volucella; species Volucella inanis. The sequence goes on from OU026154.1 coordinate 94,197,125, forward strand.
TGCGATTTCGGGCGCCCGTCATGCGTCAACATCGTGCACACTCACCACCGAGATTTAACCAATGCCATAAACTACCGGTCACTTCACGAACGCGGTTTTTCAACAAAATTCCCCTAACTATCTCTTATCTAACTTACAACTAAAAGGAGAATGTTATCTTGGTAACGTACCAACCTAGGAGAGCGAGCTAACTCTCTTCCCTTTTTCAAGCCTCCAGAATTCGCTGTACTATTTCTCGGCATCAATCCGATCCCTGTCCGCAACCGCGGGACTAAAACGGAGAAGCTCCTGACCATTGGCAACATACCCGTCGTAGATGAGACACTTGTCCCTCGTAACGCGGTAGTGGTGGTATATTTCCGGGATAACATCCCTGATTTTTACCACCAATGTGGGGAAAAGCCACTGGCGGGGTAAAGCCTGATAGAAGTAAGCTCTCGTGGTATATTTTATTGGAGTTATAAGACCCAAAGATCAGGCTATTATCGTTGGTCATTGCCCATGCCATGTGTCTTCGAATCATCTTTATCAGGAAATTGTCAATCCCCTTCAAATTAGCTCTTTTTATTAAACTCTCTATAAACTGTTCTGTACAAGCCAAGACAGGTCCTAAGACACTGCCTGAACCACGCGGGACAACCATACGCGACGACTTACCTGGTAAGAGCCACATAGCATAAACCATTCACCCTGGAGACAAGTTAACTGATGTAAAACAGTCTTCTTGGCCCCAACAGACAAGCATCTATACAAATACTTATTAAACCATAAACGAAGATATCTCAAATCTCAGTACTCCGTACTGCCCAATGATAGCCACATTTCGCCTGTTATATCTAGTATCCCTAGAAGTCCATCTCAATGGAGTTCTAAACAAGATTGTTTCCGACTTTTAAAAACTGGTTTTCAATATCCAATCGTCACGATACGCCTTAATATGATCGAAATTACGCTGCAGAAGGGTATTGATGACTTTTGGACCTGATCTGTATGCCACTAAATCGTCTGCGTACGCCATGGTATGATTAAGGGAATCAACTAAATCACTTGTATAAATGTTAAACAGTATCGGAGAAAACGCAGCTCGTTGCTGTAAGCCGTTTTTAATGTCAGAGATTTTGCTCGAAATGACGTTGTTACATTTAACAACGAACTGCTTTCCCATATGCATGTCGTAAATCATATAAGGGGCGCAACTAAGTTCTCAATAGATGGCTCTAGCAGTAAGTGCTGGTCGATTTTGACATATCCAAAACGTCATGAACCAAGCTTAGACAATATGATAAACAAACCGTTTTGACACATTAGTGATTTTGTTTTGCTGTTATATACTTTTGGTTGTATGAAAGTATCTGTTTTTGTGCCAAATAATCGTCATTTGCAGAAAGTGTTGATTTTCTTCTGTCATTTGAAGAAAACAGCGGCTGAAGGGCATCGAGAGCTTCAAAGAGTTTACTGAAACAATGTGCTGTGATTGGTTCTGTCGCTTCAAAGACGGTGATTTCGATGCTGACAACTATCTAAGTGAAGGAAGGCCAAAATACTTCGAAAACGTTGAATTGGAGACATTGCTCAATGAGGATCCGTGCAAAACGCAAGAGGAGCTTTCTTCAGTATTAGGAGTTACCCGCCAAGCCGTTTCCAAGCAATTGCATGCGTTGGGAATGATTCAAAAATAAGGAACTTGGGTTTCTTATCATTTGAAGCCAAGGGACGTTGAGCGTTGTTTTTAAGCCTGTAAACAACTACTCCAGCGGCAGAATAGGAAAGGTTTTCTTCATCGCATCTTGACGGATGATGACAAATAGGTTCAATATAGCAACTCAAAGAAAAGAAAACCATGGGGACTGCCAGGTCATGCTTCTACGTCGTCGGCTCAGGTAAATATTCACGCTGCGAAGGTTGTGCTGTGTATTTGGTGTGACCAGGTCGGCCACAATACAATCAGAGGCAAAAGTGATTCTACAGCATGACAACGCTCGGCCTCACGATGCCAAACCTGTTAAAATCTATCTGTAAAAGCTCAAATGGGAAGTCTTACCCCACCCCCGATATTTTCCATATATTCCAGGTTATTGCTTGTTCCTTGCGATGGCACTTGGTCTAGCTGATCAGCAGTTCCGCTCATATGAAGACATCAAAAAAATGGCTTAATTCGTAGATAGCCTCAAGAAATAAACAATTTTACGGTTATGGTAGTTCAAAAAATTTTAAGTGAGAGCACCTATGTTGGTCATGCGCTTGATATCTAAGGTCAAAATATTCCAGAACCTAACTGCATAAACATAAAATTGCCGAAACGTATTTAATTATATGAACTTAGCTACAATTCTCTGATATTTGCATAAATTTCATAGCCGTAGAGAAATGATAGAAAGTATAAAGTCCGCGGAGTGCTCCATAATTTTTTTAAACTGTTTTGTTCACGTGAACGTTCCACTTAAGATTACTACAGAGATAAATTCTAAGATTCTTTATATTTTCAACAATGGAGGAAACAGTTCTTTATTTCTCCCTGCATTTAAGATCATTGCTTCTGTTTTTGTGGGATTATGTCTAAGACTGTTTTCTAAGGATCACTTATGAATATTTTTTAGTTCTTCCTTTAGGTTATCAACCGCTTGACTTTTACAGGTTTTTGGAAATAGTATATGTATCTGAATATCGTCAGCGTATATGTGGTGATTGCAGTTCGTAAAGCATTGGGAAATATCGTTAATAAAATACGTAAATAAAAGAGGTCCAAAGACAGAAACTTGAGGTACGCCTGCAGAAACTAAAAGGCAAGATGATTTTTCATTTTTGTTGAAGTCATACTGCGATCTATTACCTAGATAAGAGAACATTAATTTACACGGCGAATTATCGTACTGGAACTGGTATTTTAGTTTTCCCAACAGTATCTCATGACTGATCCAATCGAAATTCAGATATACAATTAGTCCTAACATGTCACTATCCAAATCGGAACATAGGTCTTCACAAATCTTTAAGAGCGCTGTAGTACAACTGAATTTTGCACGAGAACCGGACTGGTATTTAGTTATTTTTTTACTAGCATCGAGAAGGCTTTTAATTTTTTGACTGACTATTGCTTCAAAAACTTTACTCAAAAATGGCAAGATGGCAGTAGGGCAGTATTCTATAGCAACTTGGTTTGACGTTTTTGGAAGAAGTAGTTCTTTCGCAATTTTCAGCTGTGCTAAAAAGTTGAAGTTGTTATGACTGTATTAAGAAGGTGATTAGCTTGTAGAATAACTTAATATACTATTCTAATATACTTAGAGTCGACATTATCTTAGCCCGCTGAATTTGATTTTAAGTGTATCTATTGGGTATATATTTTAATTCGTGCGGTTTTTTTTTCCAAAATTTGAACGTTTATTTAAGAAAAACATGTACAATAGTATTATTCAAAGTATTGCCCATCTGAAGCTGTGACTTTTTCCCATATTTCTATCAATTTGTGGATCCCATCCCAAAAGAACTGCGCCGGCTTGGCAGCCAAGAATAAATCAAGCCAATTTTTGATATTCTGCTCTGATGTGAACCGTATTTCAGTGAGGGCGTTCTGCATCGACCGGAACAAATGGTAGTCAGAAGGGGCAAGGTCTGGGCTATAAGGCGGGTGGGGAAAGACTTCCCATCCAATGTTTTCCAAATAGTTCTTAACACGAATAGAAACGTGGGGCCGAGTGTTGTCATGATGGAAAATTATTGCCTCGTGTCTGGTCGCATGTTCCGGGCGTTTTTCGCCACTGCTCTCTTCAAACGGATTAATTGTGTTCGGTAGCGTTGTCCATTGATGGCTTCACCCGGTTTTAGCAGCTCATAGTACAGCACACCCATTTGGCTGGATGGCCGGGTTTCACATATGATTTTTTGCACTTAGGGTTGTCGTAATGGATCCATTTTTCCTCACCAGTAACAATCCGATGCAAAAATGACTTCCCTTTGTGGCGTTTCAGCAGCATTTCGGACATGCAAAACCGCCTTTCGACGTCACTCGGCTTGAGTTCATGTGGAACCCAATTTAATTGCTTTTGAATATATCCAGCTGCCTTTAAACGTTTTGAAATGGCTACTTGAGTGACACCCAAAGATTCTGCGAGCTCTTCTTCTGTACGGCAACAATCTTCATAGAGTACTGCTTCCAGTTCTTCATTTTCAAACTTTTTTGGCTGCCCAGGAAGTTCATTGTCTTCCAAGCCAAAATCAAATCAGTTCACCATAAACTTCCACTAAAATACGATGACTTTCGGCAGCAGTTTTCAGTAAAGAAAAAGAACTCCCCGCAAAAACACTTTTTCAGGCACAAAGTTCGACATATTTGAGTGAAAAAAAAAAATTATTGTTGTTTACCCTTCAAATGAATGACATATACAATGACACTAGCCTTCCAACGCGTGTTCCAATGGAATAATACAAGTTACGCCATCTCTTAGCAAACCGCACTAATTAAGTTATAGACCCAATACTTAAAATTAAATCTTAATCTACTTAACCTACTTACATCTAATACATACATACACATATGTATCTATATATATATATATATATTGTCCACTCTTATTAGATTTGCCCTATTGTACAAGACCTCATTACGATAGAATTTTATGTACTCAGATTCTGGTGTTCTGTATAAGCGAAGACAAGTCCTAAGACAAGCCCTCTCAAACACCCGAATCTTTTCCAATAAACTTGCTCTCACGTTGAACCACACAGGACATCCAAATACGAGCATGGACCGGATAAGGGCCATGTAGCAGATCACCTTCACCCTAGCATCGAAGGTGCTGTTATAAAACAGTCTCTTTGTAGGGGCAAAAGCACCTTTGGCTCTGGAAAGAGCAACATCTACATGTTTGTTAAAATACAGATATTGGTCTAGCCAGATCCCAAGGTATCTGACTACATTCCGACAAGTAAGTGGCTGTCCAAGTTGTCCTATGATAGAGAACTTTCGCTAATTCTTTCTGGTATCCCTAGATGCCCCAGATAAAGGCGTCCTAAACAGAATGGTTTCCGACTTCTGAAAGTTAATTTTCAATTTCCAGTCGTCGCAATATCGCTTAATTTTGTCGAAGTCACGTTGCAATATGCAGGATACTATCGAAAACGTTGTGTGAATATCTAAAACAATTTGTCAGTGATTTGAATGACTCCTCCTCAGGCTAAGTTTCAGTGTAAGATAGTCGACCAAATAAAAATAAAATAAAAGAAGGTATTTCAAACATCGACAAGTCGGATAGAACCTCACAACAGAGAACTCTAAAGTTGAGTTAGTTAGTGATTTTGCCTCTGGTAATTACATCAAAGATCAAACGAAGAATTATATCTGTCAATTACCTTTTTATTAACCTAAGAAGGCAATAAAATAACAAGGTCTGGTCAATAAGTACTAAAGAAATTCCAAATAAGGTCCTCATCATCTGTATTATGGAACAAAACTGTAGACATTAACGACGGTTAATTAAGATATTCCTGATCATTTTAAGCGTGACTTCGTAGGAAGATATAAAACGTCTTACCCAACAAGTTGCACAATGACTTCGACTTTGAGGAATCAATACTCAGCTTGAAAAGTTTTCTATTCCTACCAAGTTAGAAAGACTTCGACTTCGGTGAAGCACAAAAGTGGAAGGCAAAAACCACTCTTACTGGAAAGATTAACACTGGAGAGCAGCTTCCGTCCTTAGTGAATGCCTACCTCTGTGAATGCCTTAACGCCTTTTTAAAATGTCAACGTTAAATTTCGGAAGTAAATATCTATATACATGCTGGTATTTCCAATCGAATGCGTTTTGAATGGATGTGCCGTATATATTTTTGGGACAATGCCAATTTTTGAATACTCTAAACTGGAGTCGAAACTGACTCTTAATACGTAACAAAACGCACTTAAGACTCTGATTTCGATGCTACTTACCATCTACAAAAACTCCGAAGAAGTATACATTTTCATGCGTTTTTTGGTCGAAATTTCATTAATCATTCTTCGAATCAGCATGGTACATAGTACACGAAATCCTCCCAAATCGAGTTATTATAATTTCATCAAAGCAAAACAGCAATAAATGCTAGGTAATACGTATTGGTTAATAATTTCCTGAAATTAAAGCTCAAATCGAAGCATTTTGCATCATAGGATTTTCACTCCACGGACTGATGATTATGAGTTATATACTGCCGTTGAGCTATTAATATAACGCTGTCTAAGCCCAGCCATTCCATCATCATCGTGATCATTTCGATAAGTATGCTCAATTCAGTATCGTTCTGCACTTCCAGCAATTATCGTTTCAATCACTCCAAATACACAGGAGTCACACCCCAATACAATCATTCTATTTTTATGCCGATACACGTACCTAACCATCTACAAAACAGCAACCCGAATATAGCACTAAAATCTCTAGTGCAGTTCCGGTGAACGCTTTTGAAATATTGAAATTAAATTTGAATTTTTGAACCGTACAAGCACACTACGATTCCGATTCAATTGAATGAATGCTGTTCTTTATCACCGTTTTCATTTAACAGGATAAAGCATCGCAAATCACCTCTGGGTATCCAGCATATTTAAAGAATTTCCAAAAGTAAGCTTCGAAACACTAGTACGAATACGAACAGCAGCAGCGTAACAAAGTTTAAAGGACCCTGAATAATACGTACGATTACGACGAACTCTGGAAAGTCGAAGGTACGGATACTGATGTACAGATATTTGTATGCTTCGTGGGAATACGAATACTCCTTCGATGCCGGCGAATCCCCGTTAATTCCATAAATCGACTGGAATTAAATCGATTCTGGGTTCTCTCAAGCTCCAATCTACCCCATACCAGAGAATCGATGTGCTCCAAAGATTCCGAAAGTTTTCTACTTTTTTCCCCCCAACACACTTTTCTCTTAATATTTCTTTTATTTATTTATGAAAGAAACTACAAGGGTATGCCGATAGGTTTGAGTGGTAAGACTTGGTAGGTCGATAGTAGGTGGTGATCTGTGGGATATAAGGACCATCTGTATGTGAAGGCTTGTGAAATAAATAAATATCCCAGGATAAGTTGTAGATACTTCGATTCGCACTCGTTTTCAAGATTCAGATTTTTTTTTTTTCTTTTTTAGGAAAATAAACCCGAATTGAGCTGAAAATCTATTTCACACGTTTGGAAATCATAAACAGTGCTTGGAGGCAACCCAACACAAAAAAAAAAAAAAAAAAAAAAAAAAAAAAAAAAAAACCAAAACAAACCTCGCTCATTGGTGTTCAGTTTTCTGTGTTTGGGTACTTCGGGTGTTTAGGGTGTTTAGTGTTTTCCTTTTTACTACCCCAAGTCAAATATGTGTTTTGGCATCGCGCCGAATATACGAATCCATGTGAGTGTACCTACCTACACTTTCTGATTTTTGTATTTTTTATCGAATGGAGGGGGAGAACTGGGACCAAAAAAATCAACAAAGTACTCGTTTAGATGTGTTGGCAACGACGAAGTCCTAGTCGGAGCATAGTTGTGGAGCAGAGCTAAATTGGAAAACCGTGTGGAAATTTCTTAATTTGTTGAAAGTGTATTTTTTTGATTCGAAGTAAAAAGAAATTACCATTGGGTCCATGACCAGAAATTCTGAACACAGTTGGCGAAATTAACTTTTTTCGATTTTTTTCTAGACGATACGTAGTTTCCGGTATACACATATATAAATTGCCTTGGTAGGTTGATAGAGAGAGTTTCGGAACTGCAATAGACTCAATTATACAATGTTTTCGAGTTTTTGCTGTAAATATATGTTATTTCAGTTGCTTTAAGGGTGAAACTCAAGCAAACGATTAACGGTCACTATCATCTGTCTCCTATCTATCTATCATCCGTGTAACAGATAATCCTTCGCATGCATTTAATCTGGACTGTTCCAAGAACCGGGTTCAGGAAATCTTGTTTTAATTTCTTCCTCCCACTAAATGATTAAACATCCATGGGAATCTGCACGTTGATTGATCGAGAAGCTGCTGCTTATAAAAGAGACAATCAAATTCGTAGCATAGTGCTTGCTAAAATGGCAAGTGTGTGCTCAACCAGTAGTATAAATATAGTCCTACGCCGTCACAAGACTCACGATAAGAGGAGTCTTGGAGGGATAAGAAAATATGTGACGAGCCATTCAAAATACTTGGATTACCCTGGCAAACGATTAGAAAACAATGATTTTCAGATCTGCATGTAGAACGTTCGGACTCTTTTCTCCTATCACTCAGATATCATCGCCATCTAGGAGCTGTGATGGGATAAACCGAGCAAAACGAAGATTAAAAACTTTGATATCTACTATGGTGAGCAGACTTAATCAAGAAGTTTTTAATTCGCATCTAAGCTAAATTTGCTTAATTCGCTAACATAAGTGTTACATTTGCCCATATCCCCACTGATGACTAGGACGATGCAATCAAAAAATATTTCTATGAGCACCTAAACAATACATATGAGGTGCGTTCAAGAACTGAGGTGACTTTATATTTTTATAAAAAAAAAAAAATTATTTATTCATCATTGTTAATGTTTTCCACTTCAAAGTCCCCTCAGATATAATACACTCTCGTACCAACTTACCAGCTCTGTTATGGTATAGCCTTCAGATCTTTCAGCGATACCGTTGTTATTTCCTCGATCGGTGTAAATCTCCGTCCTTTCATAAGTCTCTTTAGTTTTGAGAACAAGAAAAAGTCGCATGGGGTCAAATCCGGTGATTGTGGTGGCTGACTGTCTTAAGACAAAAAATCTCTCACAAGCAACAATGAATGAGCAGGTGCATTATCCTGATGCAAAAGCCATAAATTTCTTTCCCAAAATCCCGGATGTTTTTTTCGTATTGATTCCCGAAAACGACGCATAACTTCAAGATATTACTCCTTATTGACCTTAAGACTCCTGATGTACTACGCCACGGTAATCGAAAAAAAAAAATAGTGATCAAAACTTTGAAATTTGATCGAATTTGACGATATGCCAACATCCTAAGCAACTTCTCTTATGGTAGTTCGATGATTTTTCAAAACAATCATCATCATCTCTTGTTGATGTGCTGGGGCGTCTAGAACGCTGTTCGTCATTGGCATTTTCTCGGCCATCTTGGAAGAGCTTGCACTACATGTAAATATTGTTTTTACTTAGAGCAGATTCACCGTATGCCACTGTCAACATTTTAACTATTTTAGAGCACGTGATTCCACTTTTTACAGAAAATCTGATGCAAATTCTTTGCTCCAATTTCTATAAAAATTGAAAATCGTCGGTCACAAGAAATGACGTCTCACCTTTATATCTGTCAAAAACAAACTAAGTATGTTATATACTTGAAACTGTGCATATTTGTTCGGAACATGTGTACCAACACAGAACAAAAAAAAAAAAAAAAAAATCTATAATCGAATTTACGTTACCGGCGAAAGTCACCTTACTTTTTGAACACACCTCACGTGTGCATTCAGATGGTTATAATAGGCCTTGGTGGTGACTGTGAAATAATGTTAAATACCATGCTTAGAGTTTTCTATTGTCGAAGAGAAGGATTTCAAATAGCTTATATAAATGCACAGAGTTTGTCGCCGAATATCGATGAGTTCAGGGATATTTTCGCTAAATCGATGGTAGATGCAGTTTGTGTTTCGGAAACTTGGATCAAACCTGATATCAAACCTACAAACTCTTTCGGGGTGATAATAATTAGCGTGGTGGAGGTGTGAGTCGATATATGTGAGAAACGGTTTCAAATGTGGAAGACCGTATTTTCCTTCCTTCAACTCTATCATTGGCTACGTGCTTGTCAATACACACCCTGCCTGACTCGAACTGCAACTTTTTAAAATGCTAAAATTTTTTTATTTTTTGATATACTTGATTGTGCCAAAGCAAAAAATGTTGGAAAATACATCAATTTTCAAATTGTATCAGTAGTTTTCAATATGTCCACCGAAGAAAGCATCTCAATCTGCACGCAAGTGCCTCTGCGGTAATTTGGCCCATGGCCGGTGAAGTGCTTGTTTGAGGTGGTCCAAACTTTGGTATTTTTTAGTGCCAACCTTCGCCTTCAAAATACCATAGACAGAGAAATCCAACGGATTTGCATCAAGAGAATTTGCAATCCATTTTGTCGAAGAAATGAAGTGTGGAACATTGTTTTTTAACCAATCTTGGTTGACGCGCGCCTTGTGAGACGATGCCGAGTCTTGTTGAAGTGTCCACGGTCTCCGACCGAAATAATTGTTTGCCCAAGGCTTCAACACTGTCTCTAAGAAAGTTTCACGGTATACGATCGCATTAATTTTGAAGCCAAGGTCTCCACGAGCGGAGATCGACAATCGGCGGTTATGGCGGCCCAAATCATCATCATCGGTGCTGCCTGCTTTCTGGTGGCCATCCGAAGGTGTAAAATCGAAGGACCTCTCTAGCAAGTAAACTTGATCATTTTGTTTGTTGACATATTGCTCTATAACAAATAGCGACTCATCGGAAAAAACCAAACTCGGCAACTCACCACTTTTGTGCAAGCTTAGCAACTCCTTTGCTCTTTGGACTCTAACTTTTTCTGTTGAGGTGTAAGATCGCGTGTTTTTTAGAACTTAAATGGCTTGAGCCCAAGCTCATTTTTCAGTATGTGTTGCATCCGTTCCAACGATATGTTGAGCTCACTAGCCATTTTTCTTCCACTTCGACGCGGATTTCGCTCAATTCGAGCCTTCACTTTCCGAACCATTTCTGCCGATGTTGCTGTTTTGTTTTTATGACAACCTCCATGGCGTGTTGCAAAGCTGCCAGTATCACGGTAACCAGCTTTTGTTCGAGACACAAATGAATTATTCATGTTGAGGTGCTGAAGGGCTCTAACGATAGCTACTTATGGTTTTCCTGCCAAATATAAGGCAATCACACTATCACGTTTGAATTCCATCGCGGATAAAAATTTTTCAACACAACTGAGACGCAAATCGTTTAAAAGGCTTGTAAATAATTATCTGTCATGTGTCAAGATTTGAGCTCACTGTCATGAACGGTTTTGAAATTATAGTAATCTGAAGTTGGTTGCAGTTCGTGTCAGGCAGAGTGTAGTAAGCGGGAAGAATTCTTTGCTCCTTGGTTCTGTTTATAGACTAAATAGTAACGTGGACTTAACAATTTTCTACACATTAATGGAGACAATCTCAACAAGTTCTTGAAACATAATCGTATGTGGTGACTGTTTAAGTCATCTTTTGGTTGTGAGGAATCTTAGTGACGGCCTGAAGTTATTTGATTTATATCTAATCCATCCAATCCATTCTCCAATCATGACCTGATCTTCCTAAATTATGATTTTCATGTACAATATCATCCATAAAAGACAACCTTTCAATATAGAGATTTTAGGAATATGGACAGACTTAATCTAAAACGGAGCGTAAGTGCTGTACCCTGGGAACAAATTTATTTTATGACATCACTAGATCATCAAGTACAATTTTCTCTTCAATCTATTTGTTGCCCTGGTTCTCAACAGAAATTAAGCAATTAATAAGGCAACGTGATCAAGCATATCATCGGTGAAGGCGTTTTCGGATCGAAGAACTCTACCGAGTATACTATAAAAATCTTTACAAAATACTATCGTTCGTGAGATAAAAGCGGCAAAGGCACAACTTGGGTAGTCGAAAACTTTGGAGTAACTTGCGACATCTTGGCGTAAGCAAGGAATGAATAGTAACCCAAATAACACCGACGGTAATGAACTAAACCAAGAGTTTGTATCTACAGTATCTTCCCAGACAGTAAATCTGAACCTAAATTCATATTACAGTCATACGCCTGCAGTACAAATATCGTTTTGTTTCTCATGTATTCACACTGCAGATGTAGTCGAAAGCTTGTTATCAAATAGGTCCTATGCAATAGGTATCGATGAAATTCACCGAGGATCCTTCGATCCTGCTTTATAGGACACATGTCCTAAATACCATAATAATACCTTAAAATAATCACAATACAGTTTTTCGGTATAAATTTCTGCCATTACTCTCCAAAGTATGCGAGCGGATAATGCAACATCAACTAGATGGGTATCTTTCTCTCAACAGAATGCGAGCACACGTTCAGTCGGGCATCAGAGCAAAACATTGTACAACTTCTCTTATGAAATATAGAGATAGGTAGAACAAATAAGATCAAGTTTAGACAAAAATGAAGTTACCTTTTTGATACTTCTTGTCTTTTCTAAGGTATTCGATACTGTCAGTCATACCTTGATCTGGAAAAAAATTGTTTCACTTCTTTGGTTTTTCCTCATCAACTGCTAAATTAGTTTCGTTCTAAATAAGCAACAGAAAACAGGCCGTATCGGTTAATAATAGATTATCTGTTTTCCTTAACTTAACTCTAGGGGTCCCTCAAGGATCAATTCTGGGCCCTCTCTTATTTTCATTGTACAGTAAAAGCTCTTCATTCGCAGGGTATATATTCCGTAAAAATGCCGCGAATGCAGAAACCGTGAATGTGGAATGGTAAATTATATGGAATAAAGGGGATACGTTCCTAGGTGACAAAATGAAAAACAAGTACAATACATATAGTAACACATATAAAATATTGAATTTTATTGAAGTTTTTGACCATATTGATTAATTACTATCTTCAGATTTAGGCTATTCAGACCAATATTCAGCAGTGGTATTAGCAATTTGCCTCTTAAATATAAGACTTCGTTCCATAGACGGATCAATTTGCATAAAGAAATCACAAAGCTCATTTGCCATTCTTAAACCTTCACTAAGGTTTTTCAAATTAAATGTCACGTTTTCAGTACTTGTTGAAGCCTCTTATTCAATGGGCTGTGAATTTAACATTTCCTCCAAATAGGTTTCAGTCAAATCTTCATCTTGCGATTCAAGCAACTCCTGAATGTCAATTGATTCTATCTGTTTGAACCCATCTCGTCCTATTCCATTTGTAATTCCGGCTATGTTTGCAATCAATGTTTGAATTTGCACAGATTCTTCGTCAGAGCAGGCCACAGTTTTTTCCAGCATGATTTCAAGGTGTATAGCTTTAGTTCTTCCAATGATTCTTTTATGTTTACGATGCATTTTGCTATGTAAAATTTCTTCCAGCATGTCATGACATTTATATCAGGATCACATTCCATATTATCCAATATGATTTTGAAGGTTCGTCTAATGTAACACATGGGCTGAAAACTCAATGCCGTTTTATAGTAAAACACAAAATTTTTGCAAAATTCAACTTTATTAATCAATATAGTTGCCTTCGAAGGCGATACACTGATTGAAACCATTTTTCAATCTTTCGATACCATTTTTGTAGTACGATTTCGGTTTAGCCTCAAAATAGGCCTCTGTTTCGGCCATTACTTCTTCATCGGTCTTAAATCTCTTTCCGGCGAGCATTCTTTTGAGGTATGCGAACAGGAATAGTCGCTGGGGGCCAAATCTGGAGAATACAGTGGGTGGGGAAGCAATTCGTAGCCGAATTCATTCAATTTTGCCATCATTTTCATCGACTTGTGACACGGTGCATGGTCATGATGAAACAGCACTTTCTTCTTCTTCAAATGCAGTGTAATAGTTGCTGTTGATAGTCTGTCCCTTTTGGAAATAGTCGATGAAAAGTATTAAATGTGTATCCCAAAATACGGATGCCATAATCTTGCCAGCCGACCGTTGAGTTTTTGGTCGTTTTGGACAAGGTTCGTCGCCTGCTCGCCACTCAGCTGACTGCCGAATTGACTCTGGTGTGAAGTGATGGAGCCAAGTTGTATCCATTGTCACATAGGGACGCAAAAATTCGGCTTTATTGCATTTGAACAGCTTTAAACTCTCCTCTGAGTCATCAACACGTTGTTGTTTATGGTCGACTGTGAGCAAACACGGCAGCCACTTTGAACAGGGCTTTCGCATGTCCAAATATTCGTGTATGATATATCCAACACGCTCTTTTGATATCTTCAGAGCCTCAGCTGTCTCGATCAACTTCACTTAACGGTCATTCGTAATCACTTTGTGGACTTTTTTGATGTTTTCATCTGAAACAGCCTCTTTAGGACGTCCAGTGCGTGCATCATTTTCGGTGCTTGTGTGACCACTTTAAAATTTTTTAATCCACTTGCGAATGGTTCGTTCGGCTGGTGCAGAGTCCGGGTAACACTTACCAAGCCATTTATTTGCATCGGCTGCATTTTTTGCCATCAAAAAGCAATGATAAATCAACACACGAAATTGCTTTGAATCTTTTTTTTTTCACAATAACAAAAGTTGTTTCACTCATAACGCTATATCTCAAGAACTAATCGTCCGACAGCTGTCAAATTCATACACGTATCTTTTAAAGGTTGGTACTAACTGAAAATAGTATGTATTTAATTCAAGTGGTGCCCTCTATTAGAAACGGCACGGCCCATATATTAATAGAGCTTAAAGGCCTGGATTGTTCCTTGGTCCATAGGTTGAAGCAAAGCCGTCGTGTTGGGAGGTAAAAATGTCACTTTTATATTTGGATGCATAGTTTCAGGTTCACGAGGATGTCCTGGTGCATTGTCCAAAACTTTAAAAACAAATTTTTTTTTTTTTTTTAAATAAGTTTCAACTTCAGAAACAAAACAATTCCGGAACCAGTCAAAAAAAAAAAAAAAGCTTGTAACCCATGTTTTCTTTTTAGCACGCCAAAACACGAGGATTTAATGATCTGTAAAGAATCAGTGGTTTAATGACACAATCTCCAGATGCATTAAAACACAGCAACAGTGTAATCCTATCCTTTGCTGCCTTAAATCCAGAGGCAGACTTTTCGCTTTTAGAAATGTATGTTTTGTTTGGAATTCTCTTTCAAAATAGTACAGTTTCGTCTGCTTTATATAGTATATTTGCTCAGGTTTGTATCCTTCATCAGTTACGATTTTAATGCTATGCAATGATTGTCTCACCTTAAGTTCATTGAACCTTGAAATCCTCCATCTGTACATCAACAAACACAACTATCATCAGGTTCTTTAAAATATGCGTAAAAACGCTTTGCTTTCTCCCGCACCATTGGACAATTTAGGGGCACATTTTTTTGGTTGCGGTCTTCGATCCGTAATAACAACGCCACTTCCATTTTTTTTATTGCTGGGTCACGAACAATTTTCGCTCATGGTGAAGTTGAAGCTGCAGATGACCTTAATTTATCTTCGGATTTTTTTATCGATCGTGCAGTTAATTCGTTGACATTGAATGAGCATGATATGAATGCAAACGGCTCTCCAAGGCGTAAACGATCAAGCATTTCTAGTTTCACTCCAAGCGGTAACACAGATTTTTTCTTCGATACTCGTTTTTCAACTTTTTTAATCGACGTGTTACTCGATCACAATTTTTGTAACAAATGGAAAGATGAAACAATAAAACACGCAAAGCGACTTACTTACTGTTTGTTTACAGAGGGTGGCCAAGTCATTAGCACATTTGTTTAAATTTCCGAAATTTTCCCTTAATTACTTCCGAAAGGGGTTTTTTTCCAAATTTTATTGCTTTGACCTATACTAAAAAGATTTTTTGAAATTCCCAGAATTAATTAGATAAAATATTTCTTCGCTATGTTGATTCGTATTTAAGAATACTTGACATAAAAACCACTTTTAAAACCGTGCTTATGAGTTGGCCACCCTCTGTACATTATCACAAACGTAGACCGCCGCGAATCGACTATTGTTAAAGGCCGAACCAATACAGCGGCGCTATCATTTAACAACATACTTAAGGTATAATTGTAATAAGGTCTATTTTACTTTATTATTAGTCCATTTGAATCTTTTTTATTAATATGCATGTACCGATGTACCGATTAGATCCGCGAATAAAGAAATCTTTAGCCGCGAATATAGGAATTGAGACACATTTTTTTAAGTCCGCGATTAGTGAAAACGCGAATGAAGGAAGCGCGAATAAAGAGCTTTTACTGTACATAAACGAGAAACCAGATTTAGTTGTACATTCGTCAAACACACATTTATGCTGATGATGCTTAAATTTATCAGTGCCGCCCGTTAGGTCTTGTCGAAAATTGTGCCCTCAAATTCAATCACGACCTTAATTTGCGATCGGCAGATGTATCTATCGTTTCAAATTTACTTTTCCGTACAGAATTTAAAGTCAATACATGGATATTAAAATACACAGAATTTGTTGAAACTGATTTGGTTATTGAATACTACCTATAAACCGTAAGATTATAATATTGTTAATCTTTTTAATGTTCTAAAAAATAATATTTTGCGAAACAATCTCCGATATGAAGTCCTGGCTTTCGAGTACAAGTATCACAGTACGAATGTGTTTGTTGTCTTTTTCTTGGAGTTTTCCTATCGGAACATACCGCAACATTTTTCTTACTTCCTGAACGAATTATATGTAACTGATTATATGGGCCTATGACCATTTCGTGCGGTTTGCTAAGAGATGGCGTAACTTGTATTATTCCATTGGTATTATTCAATTGGAACATGCGTTGGAAAGCTACTGTCATTGTCATTTCAGTATATGTCATTCATTTGAAGCGTAAGCAACAATTTTTTTTTTTCACTCAAATATGTCGAACTTTGTGCCTTAAAAAGTGTTTTTGCGGGGAGTTCTTCTTCAATACTTTAATATGAAGAAAACTGATGCCGAAAGTCATCGTATTTTGGTGGAAGTTTATGGTGAACATGCACTAGCTGAGCTAACGTGTTAAAAGAAGTTCGCACGATAAAAAAGTTTGAAAATGAATAACTGGAAGCATTACTCTATGAAGATTGTCGCCAAACACAAGATGAGCTCGCAGAATCTTTGGGTGTCACTCAAGCAGCCATTTCAAAACGTTTAAAAGCAGCTGGATATATTCAAAAGCAAGGAAATTGGGTTCCACATAAACTCAAGCCGAGAGACGTCGAAAGGGTTTTGCATGTCCGAAATGCTGCTGGAACGCCACAAAAGGAAGTCATTTTTGCATCGGATTGTTACTGGTGATGAAAAATGGATCCATTACGACAACCCCAAGCACAAAACATCATATGTGAAACCCGGCCAACAAGCTAAATCAACGGCAAATCCGAATATCCATGGCGCGAAGGTAATGCTTTGTATTTGGTGGGATCAGATAGGTGTGCTGTATTATGAGCTGCTAAAAATGGGTGGACAACGCAACCGAACACAATTAATCCATTTGAAGAGAGCAGTAGCCGAAAAACGCCATTAATATGCGACCAGACACTAGGCAATAATTTTCCATCATGACAACGCTCGGCCCCACGTAGCTATTCCGGTTAAGAACTATTTGGAAAACAGTGGATGGGAAGTCTTACTCCAACCGCTTTATAGCCCAGACCTTGCCCCTTCTGACTACCATTTGTTCCGGTCGATGCAGAACGCCCTCACTGAAATACGGTTCACATCAGAGCAGAATATCAAAAATTGGCTTGATTCATTCTTGGCTGCCAAGCCGGCGCAGTTCTTTTGGGATGGGATCCACAAATTGCCAGAAAGATGAGAAAAAGTCATAGCTTCAGATGGGCAATACTTTGAATAATACTATTGTATACGTTTTTCTTAAATAAACGTTCAAATTTAAAAAAAAAAAACCATACCCAATATGATTTAATCTATTGTCTACGAATGACGTTAAAGTTTAGGGTATAGATGGATCGACTAAACATTTAACAAAATTTAAGTGTGTTAGTGGCTTTTCATTGTTTTATTGTTTTGTTAATTTATACATTATGTGGAGTTTATGGCATATCTCCTTGTCCAAAAAAAAAAAAATTTTTTTTCTCAAACATTTGAGAGATTTGCGAAGGAAACAATACGTCGCTGCATATTGGTCCGCGTGATCCACGAATAATTTATAACCGCGATTGGTTTTAATACATTTATTATGCCATCACTACCGGGTGTTCTCGCTGTAACCTGTTGGAGGGATGCTGTATCGCTGGTGCTCAAAAAGGTCACGATCAACTTGCTTCTAAATGCGAGGATCAATGTATTGTCCTTCTTATAAGCCACAGTCGATTTATGAAAATTCCGATTTTTTTTTTATTGCAAGTGGGATACTTATAAAGTATCGATCCGTATACAAGTTCAAAATGTTAACTAAATTCGAAAGCTAACCGGAAGTTTTGGAAAAATCGAGTATACATAGCCACTTTCCCTATACGCTAATACGTAAATTCTTTTGCCACATTTTGTCAGTTTCTTCGGGTTAAAGGTTATGAAAGCAATCTTTCCCTTGAATTTGAAAACTGATTCATCTACACAAATATCCTTACTAGATATAAAATGTTCCGTAAACTTCGTGTCGATAACCTGCAAAAAGTTGTTTCCATCCGGGGTCTCTAAGGTGCATTGCCTTGTAGATGTAACATCCAGAAAATTTGGCAAAATCGGTCTATCTAAATACCTCCAAATAGAAGGTAATTTTACTGTTGCTTCTTGTTGTCCAATATTCCGATAAGCTCGCAAGTGACATTGTTCCCATATTGAGAATTAATCCGATGAAGGCTATAAATTCTTCACGTGTAACGTAACGAATGCCAAATAGATTTATTGACCAACTAAATCCCAATTACCTATTTTCATTTGTGCATATTCATTATTCGTTTTAACAAATTTTATCTATCAATAAGTCAGTGAAATATAATTTGAAAAAGTCCAATGGTTTTGTTACATTCTGAGATATTTGTGGTCCTAAGATTCACGGAGTTTTGAAATATAAAGTAAAGGGCACTTTAAAATCATTTTTTTCTGTGACCTCATCCCATTCGTCACTTTTACTGGAGTTCATCATCACCTTTGCTATTCTCCACATCACTGTCAATTTTGAGTACTATACATTCCGTCTCTAAGGAGTAACTATGTACTCGTCACTATCATCACTGTCATTATCAGCTACTGTATCGTACGTTAAATTGCTCAAATTTTCATTATATGAATCAAGTTCCAACCCATAATCACTACTCTCATTATCTGGCGAATCATTTCTAAAAACTTTAATTTTTAAAATTTTAAACAAAAATTTGTGTGATGTACACAGTGCTTTTAGCACTCCGTTCTCGAGAGCTCATTCGAAACTGACTGCCTGGAAATTAGACGACTGATCAGCACAAAGGACAGAAACACTGTTGCTGAAATTGGTAATTTAGATGTAAACTATGAAAACGAAGGATTTGGTAAAAAAATGTATTATCAAGGGTTTTATTTATTTAAGATAACATGATCGATCTTATAGAAAGGGTTTTGTTTATTTAGGAAATCATGATACGAATTTGGTTGGAAAGGATTTCTGCATTTGTGGAGGGATAGTGAGGATTTGCGGTCTTTGTCTTGTGATTTTTTATTTCTAATCTTGATATGTATCCCTGTATCTGGACAGACAACATCCGAAGGAAGGTGTGTTGAGATCTTCGCTGCGGAAAATAGTTGTGAATGAGCTCACAGAATACCAGACGTTGATAGTCATACCGCCAACACCCTGGACTTGTTTTAAACTTCTCACTCTGACAAGAACTGTGTCGATGTACTCTCCCCTTTAAGCTTATCGGACCGTTGTGTCATATCTATTAAATTCTCGTACACACACCACACAGTTAGAGAAAAGATTCTTAAAAGAATACGAGAAAGCTAATTGGAGCGGATTTAATAACTTCTTCTTTAGGAATAAATGACATTCAAGCTGTCAATTCTTTGGACAAGGTCAATCTGCTTGCTGCACACTTTGCGTCTAGCTCAAAACTCCTAGATTGTGCTTTGTTTCCGCCTACACTTGAATGCGTCGAATCTACAATGGGACGAATCCATTTTCGCAATCGTGTAGTAGCAAGAGTATTCAAAGATCTTAACATGGAAAAATCCGCTGGTCCAGATGGTTTATCGCCCCTTCTTCTAAAGAGGTGTTCTTCCACGCTGGCAAAACCACTGCGTAAGCTTTTTCATCAATCCTATTGGGTATGTAATTTAATTCGTGCGGTTTTTTTTTTCAAAATTTGAACGTTTATTTAAGAAAACCATGTACAATAGTATTATTCAAAGTATTGCTCATCTAAAGCTATGACTTTTTCCTATCTTTCTGGCAATTTTTGGATGCCATCCTAAAAGAATTGCGCCGGCTTGGCAGCCAAGAATGAATCAAGCCAAAGTTTGATATTCTGCTCTGATGTGAACAGTATTTCAGTGAGGGCGTTCTGCATCGACCGGAACAAATGGTAGTCAGAAGTCTGGACTATAAAGCGGCTGGGGTAAGACTTCCCATCCACTGTTTTCCAACTAGTTCTTAACCGGAATAGCAACCGCCTTTCGACGTCTCTCGGCTTGAGTTCATGTGGAACCCAATTTCCTTGCTTTTGAATATATCCAGCTGATCTTAAACGAAATTAATTAATTGAAATGGTTGCTTGAGTGACACCCAAAGATTCTGCGAGCTCTTCTTGTGTTTGGCAACAATCTTCATAGGGTAATGCTTCCAGTTCTTCATCTTCAAACTTTTTTGGCTGCCCAGGACGTTCATCGTCTTCCAAGCCAAAATCACCACTTTTAAAACGTGCAAACCACTTTTGGCACGTTCGCTCAGCTAGCGCATGTTCACCATAAACTTCCACCAAAATACGATGACTTTCGGGAGCAGTTTTCAGTAATGAAGAAGAACTCCCCGCAAAAACACTTTTTCAGGCACAAAGTTCGACATATTTGAGTAAAAAAAAAAATATTGTTGTTTACGCTTCAAATGAATGACATATACTGAAATGACGTACAATGACAGTAGCTTTCCAACGCATGTTCCAAGGGAATAATACAAGTTACGCCATCTCTTAGCAAACCGCACGAAGTTATAGACCTACTTCTTAAGAACTCTTTCCGAGCAGTTGGAAAACAACATTTGCCCATCCCGTCTCTAACAAAGACGAATCTTCTCTCTCCTCCTACAGACCCATTGCACTTACGTCCCTTCTTTCCAAGGTCATAAAAACGCTGATAAAGTGTCAGCTCATAAAACATCTCGAAACGCGAAAACTTCTCAATGACCGGCAATATGGTTTTCGTAGCAACAGATCCACTGGTGATTTGATAGCATGCCTCACCAAAAAGTGGAATCAAAGCATACATCAATCTGGCGAAAGCAAGATGGTTACACTTTATATTTCTAAGGCATTTGACAGAGTTTGGCATCAGACTCTTTTGTCGAAAATGCGTGCTTTTGGGATAGATGACTATGTTCTTCAACGGATTAGAAATTACCTTTCGGGATGTAATTCAAGTTTTCTTGGACGGTTTCAAGTCTGATATTCACAAAATAAATGCTGGAGTGCCCCATGGCTCCATTTCATCTCCGACAATCTTTTTAATTTTCATTAATGACATCTTGTCTGCTACTTCTAATCCAATATATTCCTTTGCTCATGACAATACTTTCTGCTTTTCATATTCGTTCCCGGACTCACGCCCATGCTCTTCGATTGTAGAACGGGAACGGCAGCGTATGTTAAGATCATTAAATTCCTATATTAACAGCATAACCAATTGGGGAACTATCAACCGAATGGAATTTAATGCTTGCAAAACTCAATGCTGTCTGATGTCATTAAAGCGAAATTCAAATACCCAGCCATTGCATGTGAATGGCACTTGCATCGTCGAAACCGATAAGCTTTCCACATAAACTGACCACATATTCGATGTCGCCAAAAATGCTGCGAAATGTATAGGTTTCCTCTGATCTGGCCACAATATATAAGGCATTCATCCGGCTAAAATTGGAGTACAATGCCCACATTTGGTCAGATGCTACTAAAACATCTCTGCACCTGCTAGATAGGATTCAAAACCGTGCGATAAAACTCATCGGTGATACTAATATCAGTCATTCAATTGACACCCTGGAACATCGACGTAATGTCTCCTGTCTCACTTTGTTTTATCGCTATTCTTACCACCAGTGCTCCATTGAAATCGCCAGTAGCATTCCGACCATTCAAACTTTCAACCCTAACGCCTGTCTCGCTATGAATGCTCATCAGTATACTCTCAAGCCCATTTTCGGGCGTACTCTAAAATATCGTGATTCTTTCCTAAGCCGTACAACTCGCTTATGGAATGCCCTGCTGACCTCCGTGTTTCCTGGTCGTTATACTCTACAAACATTTAAAAACAATGTACATCGGTATCTGTCTTTTCTTCCTCCCTAACTTCTCTTCGCCTCTGCCGTATACGAACATTTTAAGGGTACAAAAACCACTTGAGCGCGCGCTGATTATAAAAAAAAAATAATTGAAATTGTTAGGGGCGCAAATGTGAAAAAAAAGTGGACCTATCATATTTTCTGCAAATCATTTTAAAAAACACCTCCGTTGATTTTGTGGATACGCTTAAGAACTTTGAACTTATATTTAACAGATTTTTAACATGGAACGACTACATAAATATTATTGTAGGGAGGGTCTATGGCATTTTGAGAACCGTAAAGACGGCCTAACCATTTGAATACAAGTAAATCAGTAATGATGCAAGATAAAGTCAGTCACCGTTCGAGTAATTGCAATGTCTCCCAGATTGAGCACAACAATTTATTCAGCAGTTGTGCAAATGGAACCCATCATCGACGATTCCACGTCCACCGAAGCTATAATTTGCCCCACAGAATTCTGGACCGCCAACAATAAAAAAGAACAAACGACCAGCATCTGTAACAATACTCCAGCACCCCAGTTGTTAGAAAGGAAGCTCCTTGAAGGAGCTTTGTCAAATAAGCTATCGTCAGAGCTGCTTTGAAGCTAATGGTTTCCCTGTGCTTAAGAAAGACACAGGAAATCGGCTTAATAGCCGATTCTTACCTCTTTGATATGCACTGTTCTTTGTTCAAGTCTTTCTCATACTGATTTACATTACATTAACAGCTTTCACTTCTCTCTGTAAATACAAATTATTAATTTAGACTCACGATCAAAAAGGACTTGATTTGACTGAGACTGACTCATTGCTTACAAGACATTGGGCACTATTTACTTAAGAGTTATCTATCATACTATCTACTTCCGTGTTTATTCTAAATAAAAACTTTCTGATTAACTTTTTTCTCACTAATTAATTTTTTAATTTAATTAAATTTTTAATGAAATTTTTTAATTTTTTTATTTTTCTAGGATATTTCTGGCACATCACAGACCTCCATTTGGATACAACATACTCAACTCAAGGCGATGTACTTCGCAGTAAGTATTTATACAATTTCTCAGTATATTTCTAAACCCAACAGCAACAGCAGTCAAACCTCTAACCAAATTAAAAAGAAAATGAAACAAAAAAGGGAGATCCTTAATTACCCTCCAACGGTTTCATGGCAGTCATATCAAACACATTCAAGGACATTTCTAGCCGAGTCGCTAGACAAACACAGTCCTTTCTCATTTAATTAGCACCTCCATGACGTACATACCAAAGGAATGTAGGCTGTGGATTGTTGTAGACGGTTGTGGGGAAATAAATTTAAGTAGAAATCACGTCAAGGACATTCCTATCCTCTATTTTGTGCTTCTCTGCACAAAAACTGGAAAAAAAAATAAAAATTATAAAATACGTGTTTGTCCATAGAAGCACGCAAAACGAGGTGAAGATCCTGAAGCCTTAGTTTTGAATTATGTGAAAATGCTAGAGTTGCCCTAGGTCAGTGATTTTGAGATTTCTCTATGTGCATTGTGTATCAAGGATTTGGTGGTATAACATAGTATCAGCCACAACGTGACTGCCGTTTTGTTTGTTTTGGGTTTTTGTCTCGTTTGGGTTTGTCACTTTGATCTACGTGCGGTAAATCTATGGTCATTTACGAAGTCTTAGGAAAACGTGATTTTATTTTTGTATGTCCTTCAGCTACATAAATGACAGTTAGGTTAAAAAATAAGTTCGTGGCCTCAGTATCTAAATGCATCAGAACTTGAAAGAGCAAATAAAACTCAGACATTGTTGAGAACATTGTAAACATTACATCAGAGTATGTAGCCTGGTGACCGTAGGACCCTGGACCTAATGAAGATTTCGGAGGAAGAGCCACATTAACTGAAATGAAAATCTTACAGATAGCAGTGTGAATACTAATAGGCGATCTGATAATTATAATAATCCGTGTGTTCTCGGAAGTGTCTATAAGAAGAAACCTCACCAAGTATATTTCTGCGTCAAAAATATTTATCCAAAAAGTAATTAAGGGTCAATCAACTTATAGCAGGAGCCCTAACATTCTTTTATTTTTGTTGGTGGATAAAGAAAGTTTTTTCTCGCTACTGAGTCTCAAGAGGAAGGAAAAAATTTTGTTCATCTAATGAATTTGAATATTTTTTTTCAACTTTGCCAATTATAAGTATTGCATGAAGAATCTTGCTTTTAGCGTAACAAGAAAAAAACATAAGAGACAGCATGTATTCCTTTTTTTCGGCTTAGTCCATAAGGCAACTTACATACTGACTTAGACGTCGGTGCAGTTAGCGATAAAATTTAGTCAACAGCCTCCAGATGCGCAATACAAATCGGTTGAGCTTGGCTTGTATTTTTGCGCGCCACCTAAGGGTTAGATTTGTAAACTTAGTTTAGCCATCCCATTATTTTTTGTTTAGATCGGTATCGCCGTACAGCTCATATACTTAGTTCTTCTTCGAATCGTCTGCTCCAAAAGCCGTCAACGGAACCGGGAAAGGAGGATTTATTCATCCCTTTTCGATAGAGTCCATTGGTTGTTAAGTAGAACTGGAATGATCAAGGTTTTATATATCGTCTCCTTAGTTGTTTTGGATAAGGCCTTACTATTCAATTGCCTTCTTAGCTCAAATAAAATGCAGTTGGCAAGAGTTAGTCCTTACTTTATTTCTACGGAGGCGACGTTGTTAAAATTTATAGCAGAGTCAATACCTCCAAGTTATATCCATTGACGTGGTCATTCTGTCAAATTCATCGATGTGCATCCCTTTTTATGGCAGGACATTCTTGGTTTTGCTCTCATTTACCGCTTAACCTATTTTTCCGGCTTCCGTTCCAATACAAGCGAACGCACAGGTGACAGTCCGCTGAATTCTACGAATAATGTCGATATCATCAGCATACGCTAGTTGTAACACAGATTTTTAAAGATTGTGCCTCCCGTGTTCGCTTTTGCATTCCGCACAATTCTGTGACGTTAAAGAAGTCACATGACATCCCGTCACCTTGTCTCTAACGTTTTTTGACATTAAATGTCTCGCCTCTAACTAGTAGCGAGCACTCTCTATATTCATTCTATGTATACAGATGGACAAATTTGGCGAGGATATCAACTGTCAAAGATTGTGGGTATTGATGTGGACTTCTTGAGTTTTTTCCAGGATCTACTCGAGAGAGAAAATTTGGTCGACCGTGGCCTTTCCTCGCCTTAAACCATACTGATGGGTCTAATCAGGATGCCCACGAAGAGTTTTTGACGTTCACTCTGAAGTCAGTTACAGCTGATCCAGATACCTCTATCCTTAGTTCGATTTAGTCAGGTGAACGAAAGTTGTGGTTTTCGTTTTGGCTATTTTCAATGGTTTATTCTGCCTAACGGCGGGATGTTCGTTTCCGTTATAGAGCCTGGAGAAGAAGTTTATTTCTCATTCGCAGCTTCGACAGTGACTCTTCTATTTTTAAGTTCTTCTTCATCTTTATAGGTTTCTGCACTGATCTTATTACAATACTTTAGCATGGTCTTATTACCTGTTGGTAGAACTTCCGTACGTTGTTCCTGGAGGACAAACTCCCTACATTTTCGATAGGGTGATTATTTCGGTCTTTTTTTCTCTTCTAGAGAGGATGATGTTTTTCCCGTCTCTTTTTCTCGTAGAGTTCACAAGCGGCATTTGTCTTTTATCGCCGCTCCGCTCTGATTCTGAGTTTTCTCAGAGATTTCTTAGTAGTAGCCAAGTAAAACCCAGAACATTAGTTGCGATGTCAGTGATACAGGATTTGTTGAAAGATTTCGGGGCACTTATTTGGCAAAGATTCGGGTGGTGTCCTGCGACTGCAGCTTTTTTATAGAGTAAACCTTCTTCTTCTCACAGTAGTTCTTCTTTGTTGTGGCACTTGGCAGATCCGCATTCATGATCCAAGTCAATGTCGATTTGGAAATTGGATTAAACATTTTACGATAGGAAGACCAATAAGTCTTCCAGTGTATATTGAAATTATAAAACGTTTGTGTTTGCTGTAGTGACATTTCGTCTCACCAAAAATTTAATAAGCCTAAGTGCATTGCCAGACGTGGTGTCATGTAGGCTAGACCTACGTAAAATGCCATCCTTTCCTAACTTGAATGAATACAATATCATCTTGGAAACTATCTTTGCTGGCTTCGTCCTTGCATTAGATGGAGCATATGCGCATATAAAGCTTCTGTTAGCGAATTTAACCTCGATGCTGATTATCATAAATCGGTCGCTCACGTATTTGAAGCTCAAGACTTATCGATGAAATCTGCCGCTTATGTGAAGTTCACATCCGATTAGGGGGTATTTCTGTTTACTATAGCATTCACCATACTGTACGAGGTGTGTTCTAAAAGTAAGATGACTTAAAATCAGCGAGTTTCTGATACTCTCGGCATGCGTCAGTTTTAACTCAGGTATATTTTCTAGTGATCTAGTGATCTAGGAATAAAATTAACCATGGACATGGACATGCTTCGAGGATTTTATTTTTTTACACCACCCACTTCCCTGGACATAACCGCGGCACCATCGTAAGATTTACAAATTAACTTTTCTTTGCAACATTACATCAATATATTCGCCTATTCCTTCCATGAGTAACGATAAGTAACGCAATACGGCAATTAGTTGTTCCCTATGGATCACGCCTGGTGTTTCATCGATTACAATGGACACATAACGTGTTTTACTTATTTCTACTATAATTTCATCTTTAATCATTGCGGCGATACTATGTATTAAATCCGTTTTGTAATTATGTCATTTGAAAGACCCGAAAAAATGGGAGTCTATTGATGTGTCATACTTAGATAAGTATAAAATTGTTTCAACGTAATTGCCACGATTATTAGAATATGGCTTTTCATTGTGACCCCGATATGTTTGTTCTTCTTTGCCTAAAAGAGCTATTGTATCTATAAAACGTTCCATTAATTTACGGTTTCTTTCAACCTTTTTCTTGTGAGCTATTGGGTTGTACCACATAAATCATCCGATTTTATAGTAAACATTAAAAAGCCAATTTTATTTATTCAATAAAATAGATCCATTTGCATCTATGATATTCTTCCAACCTGATACAAGGTCAAATATGCCAGCTTCATAGAAGTGCTGACATTTTGAGGCAATGAAATCTTCAAAGGCTTTTAGGACCTCTGCTCGGTTCCGAAAGACCTTCTGCCGGTAAAGTGAATCCAGATTGCTTAAAAGATCGTAATCCGTTGGATAAATATAAGGAGAGTACGGTGGATGCAGAAGAATTTCAAATCCAAATTGCAACAGTTTTTGCACCATTCCTTGTAAGGTATGGGATCTAGCATTGGTATGCAAAAGGATCGGACCGCAACTATTGATCAACTCAGGTTGCTTTTCAGCCAATTTGGCATGCAATTTATCGATTTCCTCACAATCTTTGATAGCGTTTATCGTTTCTCCTGGATGAAGAAATGAAAAGTGGAAAGGTCCGTTCAATGTCCACCAAATTGTCACCATAACCTTCTTTGGGTGAAGATCGGGCTTTAAGATGTGTTTTGATTTTCATCTGCATCCAATCACTGCCCAAATCTTTTACGAATATCATAAAGTATCCACTTTTCATCACAGGTGACTATCCGGTGCAAAAACGATTCACTTTAGTTTCTTAATGTAAGCGATGCGCAAATTTTCAGGCGCCGAAGTTTTTGGGTAACCCACTTATAGAGTTTCCTTACCTTTTCAATTAAAGAAAGGTTTCGACTTATTGTCATTAAGGATACTCCTATACTTTGTGCAATCTCCCGCACCAAATTCGTTGGGTTCGCATCCACCGTTGCTCCTAAAATATCGTCATTAACCAACGTTTCCGGCTTCCCACGTAGTTCATTTCCGAGGCTGAAATCTCCCGAGTGCGTTCGTTTAGCGCTACATCCTGAAAAGCGTCATTAAGGTTTTTTATTGCCATTGATGCATGAGTTCGAATTTGAACTGCCAGCAGAATTAACTAAATTATTTATGTCAGCGTAACCTATACGGCTTCAAACACTAGGGAAATTTGAAAAGGAAGATAAAGAAAACAAAACATTTTGTTAAGTGTACAACTATCAGTCAATCAAGTATATTTTTGGTATATGGATGCATTGAAATGCGAAACAAAACCATATAAAGCCTTGCGCTTACTAGGTAAGCTGCTACTGCAGAAAAGGTTATGGTGTCTTAAAGTCAGTTCATATTTAGGTAAACATGTCAAATTTCAGTGCGATACTGTCTTTAGTTTTGTTTTGACAGCTGATTGTTGTTGACGTGTTTGGCATCATGTTAAGTATGGACAAAAACGATTTTCGTTCTCTCATAAAACATTATTTTTTGAGAGGCAAGACGGCGAAGGAAACAAAAGAAAAAATGGATAAATATTATGGGGCTTATGCTCTGTCAGATTACACCGTCAAATATTGGTTACGGTCGATCGGCCGATCAAGTCGGCAGCGGCAGGCCCTTAGATGCGGTTAGAGAGGACAATGTCAAAAAAATACATGAAATGGTGTTGACTGACCGGAAAGTGAAAGTGCACGAGCTAGCAGATACCACAAATATAAGTATTGAGCGCACACGTCATATTTTGAGCAATATTCTGTATATGAGAAAGTTATCCTGCCGCTGGGTGCCGCGCATACTCACTCCTGATCAAAAACACGAACGCGAGAGCACTTCGAAAGAGTGTTTGGACTTGCTGATGCGAAATCGGGCAGACTTTTGGCATCTATTGGTAACTTTTGATGAAACTTGGATCAACTATTACACACCATAGTACAGAATGAGCGCCCGGCAATGGACTGAAGCCGGCACGAGTGCTCCGAAGCGGCCGAGGGAGGCTGGATGGGTCGGAAAGGTTATGGCGTCGGTTTTCTGGGATTGTCATGGCACACTCTTCTTGGACTACCTCTCTACATTTTCGATAGACTGATTGTCTCGGTCTTTTTTTCTCTTCTGGAGAGGATGATGTTCTTCCCCTCTCTTTTCCTCGTAGAGTTCACAAGCGGCATTTGTCTTTTATTGCATCGCCGCTCCGCTCTGCTTCTGATTTAAGCGGATGACTCAGAGTTTTCTTAGTAGTAGCCAAGTAAAACCCAGCATATTAGTTGCGATTTTAATGATACAGGATATGAAAAAGTTATCCTGCCGCTGGGTGCCGCGCATACTCATTCCTGACCAAAAACTCGAACGCAAGAGAACTTCGAAAAAGTGTTTAAACTTGCTGATGAAATTGAGCGGACTTTTGGCATCGATTGGTAATTGTTAATGAAACCTGGATCCACTATTCCACACCAGAGTACAGAATGAGTGCCCGGCAATGGACTGAAGAAAGCACGAGTGCTCCGAAGCAGCCAAGGGAAACTCGATGGGTCGGAAAGGTTATGGCGTCGGTTTTCTGGGATTGTCATGGCATACTCTTCGTAAACTACATCGCAAAAGGAATAACCATCAACAGCGAGTACTACTGTGCATTATTAGAGAGATTGAAGGCCGAAATTGTTGCAAAACGGCTATACATGAAGCGAAAAGAAAATTTATTTTTGCAAGGCAATGAACCTACGCACAAGAGCATCGCAACCATGGCTAAAATCAATGACTTACGGCTCCAATTACTGTCGCATCCACCGTATTTTCCCGATTTGGCTCACTCGGACTATTATCTCTTCCCAAACCTCAAAAGATGGCTCATCAATAAAAAATTCAGCTCACGCGAGGAAATCATCGACGCCACGAAGGAGTATTTTGCAGACCCTCCGGAAAATTACTTTTCGGATGGGATCAAGAAGTTGCAAAATCGCTGGAATAAGTGTATCAAACTTAAAGGGGACTATATAACATGGGCTGCAAAGTCCATCAATCAACTTTATTTATCAATATAGTTGCCTTCGAGGGCGTTACACTGATTGGAACGATTTTTCAATCTTTCGATACCAGTTTTGTAGTACGATTTCGATTTAGCCTCAAAATAGGCCTCTGTTTCGGCGATTACTTCTTCATCGATCTTAAATCTCTTTCCGGCGAGCATTCTTTTGAGGTCTGCGAACAGGAAATAGTCGCTGGGGGCCAAATCTGGAGAATACGGCGGGTGGGGAAGCAATTCGTAGCCGAATTCATTCAATTTCGCCATCGTTTTCATCAACTTGTGACACGGTGCATTGTCTTGATGAAACAGCACTTTCTTTTTCTTTCTGCGATTTCGTCCTTCAAACGCTCCAACAACGCAATTTAATAGTCGCTGTTGATAGTCTGCGCCTTTTGGAGATAGTCGATGAAAATTATTCCATGTGTATCCCAAAATACGGATGTCATAACCTTGCCAGCCGACTGTTGAGTTTTTGGTCGTTTTAGACGAGGTTCGTCGCTTGCTCGCCACTCAGCTGACTGCCGACTTGACTATGGTGTGAAGTGATGGAGCCAAGTTTCATCCATTGTCACATGCTGATGCAAATTCGTCTTTATTGCGGTTGAACAGCTTTAAACTCTCCTCTGAGTCATCAACACGTTGTTGTTTATGGTGAGCAAACACGGCAGCCACTTTGAACAGGGCTTTCGCATGTCCAAATATTCGTGTATGATATATCCAACACGCTCTTTTGATATCTTCAGAGCCTCAGCTATCTCGATCAACTTCACTTAACGGTCATTCGTAATCATTTTG
This sequence comes from Volucella inanis, assembly GCA_907269105.1. Lineage (NCBI taxonomy): Eukaryota > Metazoa > Arthropoda > Insecta > Diptera > Syrphidae > Volucella > Volucella inanis. The sequence goes on from OU026154.1 coordinate 94,228,035, forward strand.
TGGACTTTTTTGATGTTTTCATCTGAAACAGCCTCTTTGGGATGTCCAATGCGTGCATCATCTTCGGTGCTTGTAGGACCACTTTTAAATTTTTCAATCCACTTGCGAATGGTTCGTTCGGCTGGTGCAGAGTCCGGGTAACACTTATCAAGCCATTTCTTTGCATCGGCTGCATTTTTTCCCATCAAAAAGCAATGATAAATCAACACACGAAATTGCTTTGAATCCATTTTTTTCACAATAACAAAAGTTGCTTCACTCACAACGCTATATCTCGAGAACTAATCGTCCGACATCTGTCAAATTTATACACGTATCTTTCAGTCCATGTATTATTGAATGAAATAAAAAAAAAAACATTCCCAAGGAATCTTGAAGGAGTAGAGCGTCCTATCTTTACCTATAACTTTTTTTTAAAGAAAATTCAACTTACAAAACTCATTTTCTTCCTTTAAAAACAAATCTTCCAAACAACAATTTACAGTTAATAATGCCATTTTCTCCTAACAGTTATTTGAAATTAGCTGAATCTATCTGAAAATATCACAATTTAAACTTTTCACACTTTTTACTGTTTTTAATTTCTTTAATTTATTATTTATTGCACAGCAATAATCACACTCAAAATTACTTTAAATTACGCATCGCAATCTGCTTCATAACTGAATTTTTCAAACAGATATAATCTAAGAGATACATACGAATTCACCAAATATGTCGAAGAAAAGCGGATTATTTTTTTGCTAAAAAAAAGAACGGTAAAGGGAAAACAAGGAAAGAAAACCAATCTGTTCTAACCAGCCAGATATTTAATAACCCGACTTGGTTGGCTTTCTTATGGGCTACGGAGTATGTGATGTTGGAGTATAGAATATTAAGATTCATGTTGCTTGGTATATTGATAGTAGGAATCGAGTTATATGGACACCGTACCACTGATACCTTGAAACCAGTAAAACCAGCTTTAAACAGTGAGTCAAGCAACATGCAGCGCAATTAGGACTATGCCTAGTGGCAACCCATATTACCCTCCGCCATCACGTATTGGCCGGCGACAGAATCCGGAATCAGGGTGCTTTTTGCTACCACTACTTTGTCCACAAAACTAGTGATTCGTCAACGCAGTGCCATCTGTGGAACTGCATTTGAAGTTGCATCTTAGACAAACAATGCATTCGAAAGGCATGATGATGCACCATTCCCTACATGCTCTTCAACATGAAGATTGGCTGGCCGATAGATCTGATGTTCTTGGCGATAGTGTGGTATTAGTGATAGTGATCTTTTCTGAGTTTTGGTACAAATCTGGTATAAACACTGTTCTCGGTGTTTATGCCAGTATCAAACCTTTTTGTATCATAAGTGGCATAGCCAGGCGACTTAAAACCCTCAAAAGGATCAACAGCGTGTTTAACGGACCATCCGTCTCCATAAACGAAGATATCATAGATTCATAGATTATGTTACTCAACTTACTTGCTGCATCGGTGATAGGAGCTTGTTGTGAGCTGGTTACCTGTGAAGTGAGTGTCAAGTATAAGGCTGAGATTTTCTGCTCTCAGCTCAGTGTGGGTGATATCAAGTTTTATTATTGATTCCCATCTGGCTGATTTTCCCTTATTTTTAGGCGACTTTGGGTCGGTTTAACCAGGTGTTTCGATCTTTTCACAAAAATCTCATCGAAATCTGAATTATACCTGTTTGTAACGACTCCGTCCTTTCTCCTAGTTAGTGCACTGCTAAAAGGCTTAAAGGATGTATGGAGTTCTCAGGGAGTCACCGCAAATAGCCATCCCAGCATGAACCCTTCAATCTGAAATTAAGTGGAGCATTAATAGACTTTCCATTTCTCTGATTTAAGCGTGTCATGTTCGTTTTTCTCGATGTGCCTATGGTTTGACGTGGACATTTTCAAGACGGTTATCTCCTTAGTTTACCTGTTTCATAGCGTTAAGTCGATTATATGGGGTCTGAGTTTTGTTGGCTGGAAGCCAACGTTTTGGATTTCACAAAGATTTACTGCATTAACATTCCTAGCAGTCTTATAGAAATGAAATGATTTTAACGATAACATAGGTTAAATTAAAGGGGATATTAATTATTGACGCAGCAACCCATGTTTTACTAGATGCTGCACCTTCAAGAAGACACAATTTCTCTTTCTATAGTTCGTTGGTTGCCATTTCGTATCGGCTGTGCATGTCGATTGATCCGCTAAAGATATCTTCTTTGCCGAATTTTATGATTCGAGTTCCTAAACAAGATTATGTTATCGCACTCGAAGCTTATTCCTGAGTCCATTAGTTGCATACGTGAAAGGCGTGAAGGCCTAATTTATTGGTTCTGAAAGATATATGTTAAATACAATAGTATCGGTTTGAGGCATGTAACAGAACGCTAACATTAAAGGTCAAAAAGAACAGATCGTTTGAAAAAAATATATAGTCGTCTATCAAACCACATGTTGTGACACATTTCAGCAATCCTTTTTGCTCCTTTCTTTTTCGTTTTAAAGCAAGAAGTCCGTTATAAAAAGCACACGAAGAAGTGACACAAACTGCGGTACGTCTTAACACATTGTATCCTTTAAAGTTGTATTAAATTCAAATTTCCTATAAATAAACTTCATTTCATACCGCTTGAATGTTTAGACTGTTCATTTCCTGTCTCCACCGCTCACTTGTGGGGAAAAAATGTTTTACTATGTACTTTTTACTGCTCAGCGATGTAAACTGTGAAGCCATCACACTACGCCAATCTGAGAATCTCTTAACTCCGCCGTGGAGTATAAATCTCAGAAAAAGTCAATGCAAGGTACACCACCACGGGAAAGTTTACGTCTAAATCAGCCAGGAGCCACAACTACCCGCTTTTTCCTTTAGCTAAACCGCTTATTTCAGCAAATATTTTCAATTTAGTGTCATCGACAGCACTCCAAGAAAATCCTTTGCATTACCTCATGCAAAGTCAACTAGATGTTCTAGAATACCAGCTCAAAAATACTCAAGAAAAGCTAAAAGAAAATAATTTACAGTGTCAGATATTGAGGCAGACTATGCAAGCCAACTACGTTCAATTGAATATGTCGAACACATTATTGCCGTTAACTACTTCATACACTTTCACAGCATGTAACAGTTTTGCGCTATAGCAACTATAACAGTCTCGCAGCTACCAGTCATTTCAACCACCACCACATCACAGACAAGTACCGCCATGCTATCAAATTTATCGCCGTTTTCTATGCATCCAACCATGTCGTTCTCCGTTGTTAATTGCTCATCGATAAACGAAATTCTTCTTCACGACTACAGTACAGTACCAGCCAGTATATCTGTGCCAACAATGTGCGAATCTTCCTCTCTCTCCTCCTACAGACCCATTGCACTTATGACCCATCTTTCCGAGGTCATATAAACGCTGATAAACCGTCATCTCATGAAATATCTCAAAACATGAAGATTTCTTTATGACCATCAGTACGGTTTTTGTAGCTTCCACTGGTGACTTGATGACATAACATATCTCACCGAAAAGTGGAACCAAAGTGTACATCAATTTGGTGAAACCAAGATAGTTGTGCGTAATATTTCTAAGGCATTTGACAGAGTTTGGCATCAAGCTTTTTTGTCGAAAATGCATGCTTTTGGGAACGATGAATTTCTTCTTCAATGGATATAAAACTACCTTTCGGAACGTTCAATTGAAGTTGTCTTGGATGGTTTCAAGTCTGATAGTCACAAATAAATGCTGGTGTACCCTAAGGCTTCTTATCTGCTACTTCTAATCCAATATATTCCTTTGCTGATGACAGTACCCTCTGCTTTTCATATTCGTTCCCAGAAGAACGTTCACGTCCATGCTCTTCGGGTGTAGTTCGTGAACGGGAGCATATGATAAGCTCAGCATAAAAAATTCCAGAACTATCAACAGAGTGGAATTTAATGAAATATTTCACCCTCTCTGATCTTGCCGTAATATATAAGCCATTCATCTGCCCAAAATTTGAGTACAATTCCCCCATTCGGTCATGTGCTTCTAAAACATCTATGTACCTGATAGATAAGATTCAAAACTATACGATAAAACTCATAGGTGATTCTAATATTACTCAGTCAATGGACACCCTTCAACACTGACGAAATCTCTCGTGTTTCACTTTGTTCTATCTCGCTGTAGAAATCGCCAGTAGCATCCCACCCCATCAAACCTTCAGCCGTAACACCTGTCCCACTATGAATGCTCATCAGAATTTTGACCCTCAAGCCTACTTTCGAACGTACTCTACGTACAACTTACTTATGGAATGCTCCGCCGAGCTCCCTATTTCCTTGTCGTTATAACTTGCAAACATTTAAAAGCAATAATGTTGGTACCTCTCTTTTCTTCCTCCCTAAATTTCCTTCGCCCGCGCTGTGTGCAAACATTTTAAGGGTACACAAATCCTTTGTGCGCGAGCTTATTTAAAAAAAAACATTCTGTTATTTGTCACCAGGATACCACGCACCCTACAGAATTAAAAGTAACTGCATTCCATCTACCAAATTATGTCACATCAGTAATGCCTCTTTTATTGCATCTACATCGACTTCCAGCGTCGTAACCGGTTAACACCATCTCAACCTGCCAACCCAAGAAAAATTCTAGACTTGTCAAAATTTAGGGGACAAGCTGAGGAATGGCAACTGTTCTGCGCAGCATTTACTGAGACGACTGCAGGATATAACTACCTCAATCTAGAAAATAAACTAAACAGCAAATACACCGGGCCACCCGCTACTTTGGAACTCTGATTCAGTTTTCTCAAAAAGTAGAAAATTCACAACTCTTAAAGCTGTACCTACAGAAAGTGCGTTTAATGTTCTCAAGTACCGTTAACTCACATTGGTAACAAGCAAGAAACACAATGCTAACGATTTGCTCTATTTTGATTAGATTTCGCGATCACCGTTCTTTCCACAGCCGCGTGTACTTTTGAGATTTTTTTCGGTAAATAATGGATACAACATCTCAAGCTGTAGCACCCTTTGAAGCAGGCTTTGCCCAAAGTGAGGTCGTGAGGTCGACTTTAAATCAGCAGATCTTCAGTGCAACAAGTTTACAGAAGATACCTAGTGACTGGAGCATTCGATCGACGACTAAGTACGGGCAGACCTAGGGTTACATCAGCAGCAGATTATCGTTATATTAAACTTACTGTTCTGTGAAATCGCCGCCTCAATGCAGTTCGAATCCAACAAAGTCTGATTGACGAACACCAAGTCTTCATAAGTTCAGATACCGTCAGAAGGACGCTTTTTGAACAGAACCTGACTCCAAAGAGAGCTGCAATAGGCCCAGCATTAACGGTAGCCCACTGTCGAGCACGGCTTGAATTTGCATAGGAGCATTGGGATTGGACGTTAGAGCAGTGGAGTCATGTACTCTTTACTGATAAGACCAGGGTGAGTCTACATAGAAGTGATCGACATCAGAGAGTATGTTGCTTATGGAGGAGGATCTGTAATGGCCTGACCCGGCATCTTTTTAACCGCACATACAGCTTTAGTTTTAATCGAACCGAGGGGCCGTACACGTGGTTTGACTTCACATCGCTACATTACTGAAATCCTCGCAGAACATGTGATAACTTACGCAGGATACTTATGATAATGCAAGGCCTCCTGTTATTCATGTGGTGACCTAGTATCTACACGACGTCGGCATTCGTACGATGGACTGGCCAACTCGAAGCTCGGACTTAAATCCGATAGAACACTTATGGGAAACAATGCTTCCAGAGATGTGAATCGCAGTTGAATAGGAGTGGAACGCAATTCCTCAAGATTTCATCGTCAGGCTCGTGAGGTCGATGAATACAAAGATGCCGGATAGCAAACAGTAGTTTTTGGGTGAACCAATCGACAAACTTCCTATGAGTAAAAGGATTGAGTGGGTCGCATACGCAGACCATTACCAACTATTCTTGATTTCAGCAACTGGGTAAGCGCTGTTGCAAATTTAATTCATACTATTCAAGGTCACAGTAGAGGGCGTTTAATTTCAGAATCAAGACGGCGAATAGTAGTTCTTGCTACAGAAGTGCACCGAGCTGATACAATAAGATATCATATGTACCGGGACTGGCATAAATTACCTGTTTGTGGAAAGTTCATCGGACAGACAGATTAACTGATACAAAAAACGCTCGGTTGTGTATCTCCTGCCTTGAGCTGGGACACTCGAAAACCCTGCGGTAAACGGAGCCACCAAAGCTACATCATGAGGAACGGAATCAAAACAAAAGGATTTAACCATAAGTTGATTTTGAGTTTGAAAATGAAGTAGTTTTTAGCTGTTCTACCAGCCCACCTTCAAAGTCGTTGTTTTCCGGGTTTTGCCTGTTCCTCTGTTTGGATTTACGAAGCAAGTGGAAACGTATGTACTGTCGGTTGAAGGATCGTCTATAATGATGACGGACTTGGACTGAAAGGGTATCAAACTCAATTTTATATTCAGTGGTTCAGAGGAAGAGCTGTATAAGAGACCGCAAGGATGGTTGACGTGCCCGTCAGTGGAGCAAACTGAAGAAGAAGACATCTACTAGGTAACGTTTATTGTGTACAAAATCTGCGTCTACCAACACAAACCTTTAATAGCTGTGACATTCAGAAATATTACAGCGAAGTTGCTCATTGGACTAGATCTGCCAAAGAAAACGGTTCATTTGAAACTTAGAGGCCTATACCTTGTTAACCCCGAATTAGGATGGGCAGTTTTTGGCACAACGAAAAGATTAATCCAGAAGTGACGAGGGGGAATCATGCCTGATAATGACCATAATGGTCGACGACGATACTGTTCATACTATACCATTTGCAGACAGAGAACTTCGGAGATTAAAGTGGATGTACGTGCAAAAAGAATATTTGAAGCGACAACGATTAAAGTTAATGGCCGATACCCGACTAGTATCTTGTGGAGCATAGACAAAATCGAACTGCCAGATGGCGATAAGAAGATTGTCGAGTATCGAACCTACAAAGTAATAGTATGCCTGCCTCCTTCCAAAGCCGCATTCGTAGAGCCAAGAACATGGTACCTTCTGCATTTTTCCGTCACAAATTTCAACAAACCATTTTACTAAATTCTTGCTTACTTAATGGACCACAACTATATCAATCAATGCCTTCAGTTTTGGTCAAAATCCGTAAAGGGGCTATTGCTGTATGTGGAGACATAAGAGAAATGTTCCGACCTAAAGATAAATGTTGGCAGCGAGTTCTCTGGCATGACGGAAGTGATACTCGATCACCAGAAGTATACAAGAAGCTTGTGTTTACATTTGGGGCCGCTTATTCAAGCTTGTTTCGAGTCCTATGATGAAACTGTCAGAATGACTAGACAGTTGTTTACGATGCTGCATTCGAAATGCATAGCTTCACTTCTAACTCATTGCGTGTTCTGAACTAAAATTTCATAGTTTCAATGCAAGCATCGTTGAAGGAAAGAAAATCCCAACTAAATAGGAATAACTTAGTATCATACTGTCAGTGATTTTTACGTAGCCTTTAAATTACTGCCAAATTGTTGATGCGCAAAACTAGAAATCCAATGGGATGAGCAACTTCTTGGTGATATAGAAGCAGCAACTTATAAACAATGTACTCGAGTTCCAGATACTACATCATTACTTCTTTACTTCATTACTTACACGCCATCCGCCATTCTTCCAATAGAAAGATTGTTATTATTTTGGTGTATTCCAAAAGGAAGTGTGAGCATCTGAAGCCAATGAAGATCCCGCGGCGCGAGGTTATGATGACAACCATAGAAAAACACTCACGAAGAATCGTTCTTAAATGGATTGGGTCAGAAACTCGTCGCTTCAAACCATTTGTAGCACACAGAATCACTAAAATTCTTGGCATCACTGATGTAGATGATTGAAGGTAGGTGCCAACTTAATATCATGTCAGGAGATCCAGGATTTCTTTGGCAAAATAAAGAGAAATGGCCACCTGAAGACGGTGATTCAATCATTTTTCCTCATTTACCATACTATGGTTGCATGTGTCATTCGCACTATCCAGCGGTGTCGTAAAAGAAGCTTCGAGACTAGCAGTTTGACCATAGATGAACTTAAAGCATCTGAGGTCGTGCTATTTTGTCAGGTCTAATCTAAAGCTTAGGCCGTTGAGTTGCAACAAATTGAAGAAGCCCCAAAATTGTATAAAAGAAGCAGCCTCTACATACTTTCATCATACATGGACCGATGGGGTTCTAGGAGTCAATGGTATGATTAACTGGCCTCCGTATAGCCCAATATAACATATTATATTGCCTCCGGATCATATGTTTCCTAGCTTGGTGGTTCGACATCAGTAAAGTAAAGACAAACTGCAACGTATGTAAAATAGTTCACGTTTCACGCGTCACCAACCCGCGTGGAACCTTATATGCGACCCTTTACATTCACGGGGATAGACGTTTTTGGTCTGGTCACAGTCTTAATAGGCCGTCGAACAAAGAAGGGGTGAATAGCATTATTTACATGTCTGATGGTGCGAGTCATTCAGATTGAAGTTGCTTGAGATCTATTAACGGGCGCCTGTATTGTGGTAATGCGGGATTTTATCAAATATCGTGGAGTGCCAGTGAGAATTTGTAGTGACAAAAGCAAGTATTTTTTGGTGGAGATAAAGAAGTGAAACGTGGTTCCGTTTGTGAGGAGTGGAGTGGGTGTTCAATTGCCTGAATAACCCTTTTGAAGCGGAAAGAATGGTACAGTGTGGGAAAAAGGTTTTGCATCACTCCTTGAAGGAAGAGCACTCGCTACAGTATCTAATCGTTGAAGCCGAGAACGCTGGAAGCTCACGCCCTCTTACACATCTGTCAAACTTCGCTGACCAAGAGGAACAACTGACTCCGAACTATTTTTTTCTCAGCGCTACCCATACAGCGCAAACGCAGGGTTTGCAAGAACGAGACGAAAAACTATATATCGTGCGGATGCAATTGGGAATTATACGGCAACTAAGGGATGGATGACAAGGCGTCTTAAATTGTTAAAGGACAATTCCTTTAAAAGAGAGAGACCTTGTTTTCATTTCTGACCCGAATTTGTCGAGGATGCAGTGGTGTCGTGGAACAGTAGTGAGTGTATATCATGAAACAGATGTGTCAACTAAATCAGAAGAATAACAACGATCTGTATCCATATTGGCTGTTCTAAAACTGGATAGTAGTGAACTGGACGGAGGTGAGAATGTAACAGAATGCCAACACCAAATCCCAAAAAGAACAGATCATTTAAGAAAAAAAATATAGTTGCCTGTTGCCATGTTGTGTCTCATTCCCGCAATGACATTCCGCCAAAAATTCTTTTTGCGCGTCTCTTTTTTGTTTTAAATTCAAGAAGTCCGTCATAGCAAGCGCACGGGGAAGAGACACAAACGGTAAAAAAGATACACATAGTATCTTTTTAAGTTATATAAACTTTTTTTATACTATTTGGTTGTTTGGACTGTTCATTTCCTGTCTTTACTACTCGGTTGTGGCGGAACAAGGTCTATGACCGTTGTGGTATACATCAAAAGCGTAAACTGCCCTAATCGCTATTTCAATTCCGGTTTTTCTTCGTTCCATCTCCAATGTAACCTCGATAAATTTCTTGCAAATTCTTGCAAACTTCAGATCCGAGTAGGTAAGTATCGGGTTTTGCAATAACGACTTGACAACTTTTTTTTTTTAAATAAAAGGCAAATCATTTGAGATATTATTGGCTTGGAGTACAGTCAAACCATTTATGAATGGAACTCGACTTCGTTGATATGGCCACCGCGGGCACGTTTGCAGCGGTCGATTAGTTGGACCCAATTTTCAACGACTTGGCCAAACATTTCGGCCGAAACGGCCGCTATTTCGCTTTCAATGTTGGCTCTGAGCCCTTCTAACGTCGTCGGCGTGTTGGCATAAACCAATGACTTAACGTAGCTCCATGGAAAATAGTCAAACGGCGTTAAATCGCACGAACGGGGCGGCCAATCGACTGGCCCATGTCTTGAGATAACACGCTCACCATACTTACTCTTCAATAAATCGATTGTGGCGTGTACTGTGTGGCTTGTGGTACCATCTTGTTGAAACCACATGTCGTTCAAGTCCATATCTTCCAATTCGGGCCAAAAATAATCGGTGATCATGGCGCCATAACGCTGACCATTCACAGTAACTTGACGATCGTTATCGTCGACGAAAAAATATGACCTAATAACGCCTCCGGTATGCAAACCGCACCAAACAGTTATTTTTTGTGGATGAAATGGTGATTCAAGAAGCACATGTGGGTTTTCACCCGACCAATAACCCTTATTTTGCTTATTGACGAACCCATTGAGGAAAAAAATGAGCTTCGTCACTGAAGATGATTTTGCGATGAAATTCACCATCTTGGCGTATCTTCCCCAGAACCCAATCGGAGAACGTACGTCGCTTCAAATGGTCCATCGGCTGCAATTCTTGAGTCAGCTTGATCTTGTATTTGTGTAAACCAAGATCCCTACGCAAAATACGCCATAATGTGGTCTGAGCGATGCCCAATTCTTGAGAACGCTATGGAATTGATTGATTTGGATCGTTTGCTACGGACGTCTGATCGGCAGCAATATTTTCGACAATTCGACCAAACCATTGTCTCACTGACGATGCAACATCACACAACGAATATGTAGACTCAAATTTTTGCACTAAAAAACGCTCTTAAAGTTGCAGTCACCGACTCCGAATATCTGTAGAAAATTTTTATAGTTTGCAGGCGTTGCTCGTTAGTGTACTTTACCATGATGAAAATGTTGAGTTTATTAAATATATTGACAGTGACAGTTAGATGATTAGTGAAAGAGTGTGTTTACAAATTAAACTCAAAGAAGTCAAGTCCCTATTGGAAAACCATTTATGTACATATGTACTAGATGGGGTGAAATGTAAACTCCTTGGTAATGAAAAAAAAAATTTCTAATTTGTTTTCTATTTTATTCAATATAGTTTGATACACTTATTCTTGCGATTTTCTTCTTAATCCCGTCCGAAAAGTTATTTTCCGGAAGGTCTGCAAAATACTCCTTCATGGCGTCGATGATTTCTTCGCGTGAGCTGAATTTTTTATTGATGAACCATTTTTTGAGGTTTGGGAAGAGATAATAGTCCGAGGGAGCCAAACCGGGCGAATACGGTGGATGTGACAGCAATTGGAGCCATAAGTCATTGTCTGGTGCATTGTCTTGCAAAAACAAATTTTTTTTTCGCTTCATGTAAGGCCGTTTTGCAGCGATTTCGGCCTTCAATCGCTCCAATAATGTACAGTTATACTCGCTGTTGATGGTTTTTCCTTTTTCGAAGTAGTCCGCGAAGTGTATGCCATGACAATTCCAGGAAACCGACGCCATAGCCTTTTCGACCCATCGAGCCTCCCTCGGCCGCTTCGGAGCACTCGTGCCGGCTTCAGTCCATGGCCGGGCACTCATTCTGTTCTCAAGGATAACTTTTTATATGCAGAATATTACCCAAAATATGGCGTGTGCGCTCAGTACTAATCTTTGTGGTATCTGCTTGCTGGCGCACCTCCACTTTCCGGTCAGCCAACACCATTTCATGTATTTTTTTGACATTGTTCTCTGTAACCGCATCGATAGTGAAGTTGCGGCCACCACGAAACTCTCGAAACCAATATTTGACGGTGTAATCTGACGGAGCATTAGCCCCATAATATTTATCCAACTTTTCTTTTGTTTCCTTCGCCGTTTTGCCTCTCAAAAAATAATGTTTTATGAGAGAACGAAAATCGTTTTTATCCATACTCAACGTGATGCCAAACACGTCAATAACAATCAGCTGTCAAAACAAAACTAAAGACAGTATCGCACTGAAATTTGGCATGTCTGCTAAATATGAACTGACTTCAAGGCACCATAACCTTTTTTGAAGTAGCAGCGCATTCTGGCGGTCAAGGAGGTTACTATTCTGGTATTCTACCTAGTATATTGGTTCCATATGGTGGATTCTTCCGAAGAGTGTTTCATCGATTCCAGGAGTCTCCTTCATCTACTCCAAATTCGTAAGGTTCAAAACTTTACGGAACATACAAACTCAACGATTCTATGCTTAGAAGAATGCTGCTTTAGAAGTTGCTAGTTATTTAAACGTTTAAGATAGTTAAACCATATCTCCCAAATAAATCTGTATTTTGTCAACTTCAAACATGTACCATATATCTTTAACGAAACATGATATTGAAAAGTTTTTCACCTAACCGAATTTCCTTAAATCCTTTCGATCCGCTGTGTTCCAATTGAATGCATCCCGACAAAACTGTCAAGCGGAGAAACTGGCAATCTCGCAAAATGGTAAACTGGCAAACTGCAACCAGGTCAAATCAGATGACAGATGATAGTGTCAGAAATGATTTAGAAACGATGACAGTGAAATGTAACAGATACACAAACGGATGTAGAAAAGCGAAAACAAACTTCAGATGCAACGGTTGCCATGGTTACTAACAACCAACCAACCACCATTCAACACAATCACATCTCTGTGAGCTATGTTGACACCATTTACTTTATGGATCCAGGATTGAGGAAATATTTCCCTCTCTCTGTGAAACTGTATGTTATTATGTAATCTACCTACATCTGTAGGAACGTACTTTACTCGTATGAAGGTCGAAATGCCGTATATTTTTCATTTAAATTTAATTAAAAAGTCAAAGTCTCCCTCAGTCCTTCTATGCTCCTCTGTACGGCTATTTGTTTATTTATGAAAGGATTTAGCATTTAAGTCGATTGAATACATTCTGTTCGCTCAGTTTGATGATTTTTCGTCTTCGACGTGCATTCTTTAAATAATAGCTCCAGGCATTGGGTAGGTATACCTCGACATTGTTTATGGTATGTCAGTGGAATTGGTAATGTTCGATTTTTGAAATTTGACTGCCTTTAACTTATTTCCGTTGGCAAAAACCTTTATTCTGTCTTCCTGTGAATCTGTTGCTGCCAAGACATACATATCTACGATTATATACCATGCATACGCTTTGGAACATCAAGTGGTAGAATCCAAGCGGTTCTGTCATTTTCCTCTTTCGTTTCTGTCTGCATTCAAAGAGGACTGTCAATTATAAAACTTAAATTCTATGAATACTCCCTGCTGTTGTGATATTTTGTGGATTTTTGGTTGCTCATGGTGGGTTTTTTTATGCATAAGTAGGCACTTGAATGAAAGTTAGTTATTGGGACTAGCTAATTCTATTTAGAAATTCAAACAGACACAATAAACTGCCGAACTATTCAACGGATAATTGAATAAATGAATAAATGATTGATATAGTAAATATACATAGATATTTATAGATACACACGTATTGGAAGAGGGCCCCCTGTGGATCTTAAATGAAATTGCATGTGTGAGCAAGGAGAATAGTTTCAGTTCAACTTCGTAGCATTAATCGAAGTTCTTTGAAATGCAAGCTTAGAGACCTACGACCTATGAATGACAAGAAATGTTTGCTTTGGTGATTGTTATCCTGATAATCTTATCCATGCATACGACATGGAATATGAATGCCCATGATTGCATAAAGTATCACACACTTATAATATCTACGAGTATAAAAATAATCCAGCAAACCTCGCAGTTGGTGGCTTAGTCTAACTTTGAATTGAAAGTCGGATACCATTGGCTAAGAAATATTACATTATTCAAACGTGCTCCATTGAATTGCCTGCATGAGTGAATGCTTCAATTAACCATGACTCTTTCGCATTATTCGACAGATATTCTAGTAATTTCATGTGGAATGTTCGTCTCCAAGTAGTGTAATATTTGTGGCTTGCTGTCATATACCAGTTTTTTAATAAAGCCCCAAAGAAAAGAGTGTAAATGCATTGAATAGCACAAGGGGTGCGGACAATTAACACGGCTATTTCTGACAATAAGACGATCATCGAAAATAGTTTTCACTTAGCCGATTGTGAGATTGTGACATGCGTTGTCTGAGAAACACATATCCTCCACTCCTTGAAGATCTATGTAATCTGAGTAAAAAAAAAGGTTTAACATGGAACGAAAGCAGTCTCCATCGACTGGCCTTCCATTATCATTCCTGTTCGAAGTTCGATCCAATGTGGCATCCCACACCTCTTGCCTCTGGTTATAGTCCTGTTCCTTGCATCCAGTCATTGCAGTTCCCGTATAGCACTATGAAACGACAAAAACAATGACTGAGTGCATGTAACAACCTATGGATAGCGGGTTGTGAGTGTTAATTTGGTTGGTGCATAGTTTCTTATTGTTATAAGGGCATAACACCTAAAACAATTTGGTTCCGTAAACCAACTTTAGAACAACTTCCCAGCCTTGCTTAGTATCGTCGGTGTTTGTGTTCTTTGTGTTTCCTTTTTATAATGTCTGGTGAATTTAGGGTGAATATAGCAAACATCCGCGGACTAAAAATTAATCACTTTTCTGCATACGACCGCGTCTGTAAGAACCAGATTGTTTGACATTTCGTGAAACACAGGTGAAACACACAGACCCCCGCCCACACCTCTCAGATCTCTCTGATCTGAAGCTGCTTGGCTACGAATTGGTGCCATTATTTTTTTCACACCTCGGTCCCACCATTTACGTGCGTAGTGATGTAGCTTACCAAACTCCACGCTCCACCATAATATTCCAATCCGGAATTCAATTTCCTTTGGTTAAGATTCCATCTCTGTAATCAAATTATCCACTACTTCCTTGTTTAAAGGAGCCTCAAAGTGGACAGCAATTCGGCCTTTAACGAGTTCGATGCGCTGTCTGACTCCACTCAAAGAATTGTATCCCTGTATCCTCATACTGAAATCGTTATTACGGGTAATTTCAATATACACAACTCTGGGTGGCTTCGACATTCTCCCGAAGGACGGTGTATTCAGGCCCTCGCTATGGAAAATAACTTAACCCAGCTTGTAAATGAACCCACATTTATACCAGACGTTGATACTCATAACGCCAACATCCTGGACTTCTTTTTAACTTCTCACCTTGATAAATACAAGGTCAATGTGCTTGTCATATCAGTTATATACGAAAAAACAGAATGGAGCGGACTTATTAGCTTCTATACGAATTTTAACTGCTGATATGATCACAGACACAATATCTCCCCTTCTTCTGAAGACCTCTTCCTACACACTGGCAAAACCATTGTGTAAGCTTTTTTATCAATCTTACTCTTTAGGACTCTTTCCGAGCAGATAAAAAATAGCATTTGTCCAGCCCGTCTCTAAAAGAGATGAATCTTCCTCACTCTCTTCCTACAGATCCATTGCACTTACGTCTTCTTCTAAATGACCGACAATACGGTTTTCGTAGCAACATGTCCACTGGTAATTTGATGGCACGTCTCACCGAAAATAGAACCAAAGCGTACATAAATCTGGCGACAGCAAGATAGTTGCACTTGATATTTCTTAGGCAATAGACACAGTTTGGCATTAGGCTTATTTTTCGAGAATCCGTGCTTTTGGGATCGACGACTGTGTTCCTCAATAAATTAGAAACTACCTTTCGGAACGTTCAATTCAAGTTGCCTTGGATGTTTTCTAGTCCGATACTCACAAAATAAATGTTGGTATACCTCAAGGCTTCGTTCTGTCTCCGGTACTCTCTTTTATTTTTGTCTGCCATTGTTTATCCAATATATTCCCTTACTGATGACAGTACTCTTTGCTTTTCATATTCGTTCCCGAACTCACGTCCTTGTTCTTCGGCTGTAGAACGGGAAGGACAGCGTATGTCAAGCTATTCCTATTATTTAGGAATTATCAACAGAGTAGAATTTAATGCTTCCAAAACGCAATGTTGTCTGCTCTCGTTAAAGCGAAATCTAAACTTCTAGCCATTATCAATGAATGGCACTTGCATCGTCGAAACCGAAAAAACTTTCTATTCTCGGTATGTATGTCAATAACAACTAACGTTGGAAAGACCACATATTCGATGTCGCCAAAAATGCTGCGAAATGTCCAAGTTTCCTTAAACGATGTAAGAAATATTTCACCCCCTCTTACGTGGCCTCAAAATATAAGGCTTTTATCCGCCCAGAACATGAGTACACAGCCCGCACCTGGTCGGGTTCTCCAAACACACCTTTTTAGTTGCTGGATGGGATTCAAAATCCTGCGATAAAACTCATAAGTGATGCCAATATTTCATCGTTATCCGACATCATCGAACGCCGTCGTAGCGTCTCATGTCTCACTCTGTTATATCTCTATTTTCACCACCAGTGCTTCAACGAAATTGCCTGTAAGATCCCGCTCCATCAAACTTTTAGCCTTATCACCCGTCTCACTATGAATGCTCATCAGTACACCTTTAAACCCACCTTCGGACATACTCCGAAATATCGTGATTCGTTCCTAAGGCGTACAATACGCTTATGGAACACTCTACTGAGCTCTTTATTTCCTAGTCGCTAACTTGCAAGCATTCAAAACCAACGCACATCCGTATCTCTCTTTTTTTCTTCCCTAACTGCCTTTCACCCAAGCTATGTGATTGTAAAAGATAATTTATCTGTACATATAGAGGAGGAAGACATTTACTCCTCCTCCTCCGCTAGCTCATTTGCAATTAAAGGTAAGAATAAGCATGTTTGGTCTTCTGTTCCATCAGCCTCGACTCGAACATCACCAAAAAACATTGTGAATATTCACCGACTAGGAAGAGGAGATGCTGAGAACAGCGAAACCCAAAAGGATGCATTCAAAACATTATTCAGCAGGATAATCACTGATGCAATTGTATTATATACCAATCAACATCAATATCAAGAAATATAAAGATCAACACTACGTTCATCAGACTGACAACACTCACCTGGAAGCATTGGTGGGGTTTCTGTTTTTTTTTTTTTTTTTTTACGAATGCCAATCGTTTTCGATTTCTGCTTATAAGGCAAATCGGGGTAGAGGTTTGCTCCAATTAGAGGCATATGGACGCTATTTATAACAAACTGCAGAGATTCGTACCAATCTCGAGCTCGTACAAAGTGGTTGGCTTGTTAGCGCAAACTAAGGGCTTGACTTAGCTCCAGGGAAAATAATCGAGTGGTGTCAAATCGCATGGTCTCGGCGACCAATTGATGAAGGCTCGCCGTGAGATGACCCAGTCGCCAAATTCCTCCTTCACAACTTCGAGCGTTGAGTCGCTTGTATGGCATGTAGAGCCGTCTTATAAGAACCACAAGTTTTGATCACAGAAAGACTGTTAATATCTTTACGTAAGACCATTGATGGTCACAGCGTCTCCTTCCTGATTAAGAAAGAATTAAGGTGATGTTTGATGCTTGACCGAACACTTGTGGATTGTGTTCGCTCCAATAACGACAATTTGGTTTGTTGAAATAGCCACTGAGCCAAAAATATGTCCTGTCAAAAAAGATGATTTTTTATCCCTAAATCCGAATTTCCGGCCTACATTTCCAGCGCTCAATTAGCGAACTCACGGCACTATGTATGGTCATCCGGCTGCAATTCTTGCGTCAGCACAATTTATGAGGTGTACTGGTATGAAGTTTTTTTGTGAAAATAAAATACTAATTCTAATGGGAAAGTAAAAAACATTTTATTCAAAGTATTGGCCATTGCTAGCTACACATTTTTCCCATCTTTCAAGTAATTTATGGATTTCACGCCAATAAAACTGGGCGTCTTTTGAAGAAAACCAAAAAGTCATCCAATTTTCGACTTCCTAGTAGGGTTCGCAGTGCTGCTCAGCTAATGCGTGCCCCATCGATGAAAACAAATGGTAGTCGGAAGAAGCCAAGTCTGTTGAATACAGTGGGTGGGATAGCGGCTCCACGCCAAGTGCTTTGGTTGTATCCCAAACCAGTTTTGCTTTGTGTGCAGGTGAATTTTCATGGAGCTTTTTCCGTGTCTTCTGGCCCATTCTGGTCGTTATTCGATCAATGTATAGTTCAAATTGATTATTTGTTGTCGATAGCGATCTGTTTTAACGGTTTCACCAGGTTTTAGGAGCTCGTGGTACACCACACCCTTCTCATCCCACAAGACACACAGCATTATGTTCGATCTGGTTTTGCAGTCGAAGTTGATGGTTTTTTTTCTGTTCTGAAAATAAATTCATTTTTCTATGTGGTTTTTCGGTTTTCCATCTGTCTCTCATTCAATTCATGTGGCACCTATTTTCCAGTCAGAAATTGTTTAACATTTCTGCTATTTGTTTCTGACTCAAAGTGTCATCTTCATCCAATATTGCTTGCAATTCGACGTCTTCAAACTTTTTTGGTTATCTTCCACGTTCCACGTTTTCTGGTACGAAATTCGACATTTTTAACACGATGAAAAGATATGATTTTGTTTGCTCAATGACTTGATGTATACTAAATATGTTTGATAGGTGTCATAGCAACCAAACAAAAAAAAAAAATATATATATATATATAAGACCCGTTCACAATAAGTGTTATATATCGAGACATCTGTATCTTGACGCTTAATTCATACCGGTACACCTGGTATATGGATGAAGGCCAACCGCAAAATAAGCCGGTCATACCCTATTCACCTAATCGGCGTTGAACCGACATTTCTGGGTCTTCTACCATACTAACCACTACGACGACTATGTTTTCTTCATTTCGTAACAATCTGTTCAAATTTTTTCGACGTGTGACGAATTGCCTTAACACTTAAGCCATGTAACGAACGACCTCGTGATGATATTGACGTTGCGTATTTACAACTGAGCCGGAATTTCAAAAATATTTTTGATTGAAATATGCTTGATGGAATGGCAAAGCTTACTGAATATTTCGACAGCTGGATGTCATTGGGAACCTTGGCAGCTGCTGAAACATAACAATTGGAAAAGCTATCATCGTTATCTGGTCACCCTGTATATGCCTGATGCTATTCCATATAATGGCAAAAGAATGGAGGTAAAAACAATTGCAGATTATGTGGAAAAGCGAAAGTATTATGGTTTCCTGGCGCAATGTTACCTTGCTCCACTTACTGATGAGTTATTAAAAGATGATCAACTTACTAGTACTGGTTAAAACGTCTTTCTTGCCACGTAAAAGCAAAAAAACTTTCTTACTTCTACGGCATAATTGATCAAGCTATCTGGTATAAGCTCCATGTTGCTTTATGTTGACGTTTAACGCTCAAACACCCCTATCAACAAGATCCGCAGCAATTATTAAAAACAATTGGCCTTACAACTGGCAGGAAACACTTTGCCCTCTTACTGGTTCTAAAAATGAACCAAGAACCTCCTGACGATGAACCCGCCATGAAATTGCAGAAGCAAGCAAAATGTGCACTGTGTCCAAGAAAACGGAACAAAAATGTTAAAACTTCTTTCGTAAAATGTCAATCGCCCGCTGCATTGCTACCATATTCTAAAAATGAAACAATAGTTTGATGGAAACTGATTTTATTTTTTTTTTTTTTTTGCAGTAGATCCAAATCTACATAAATATCTAAAAAAAAAAAACACTTCGTCAACTGTTGTTTCGCATTTCATTGTGCTCTCACATGGAACACTTGACATATTTGAATTAAATTTTGATTTCAAAAAATCAACTGGATGCTTTGATTTGTCCGTCTATAAGTTCACATTAAAATCTCTATTCAAAATCATTGCTAATTTGTAAGGATTTCGATTCATAAAAACAGATTCGTCTTCGGTGAGGACAAGTAAATTCTCGTGAATGAATTCGATGATTTTATTTTCGCTTTGATTTGGTGACATATAAATAGCGACCATAACAATTACTTATCCATTTTCTGCTTCACATCTCCCTATACATACAAACTTCTCTGATACGTAAATTATCAATCTGACTTATTGAATGCCGCACCCATGAACTGACAACATTTGTTCTATCGTTGTTAGTTTATATATAGCTACTGCTATAGTCCTGCAATCATGTCTTTTGAATTTAGCAGCATAATAGCAATTTGGAATGTTGATGTTTTCTTCATTATTCGTAGAAGTTTCGGATAAAAGCAATATACGAGGAGTATTCAAAAAGTAAGGTGACTTTATATTTTTATAAAAAAAGTAATCCCATTCAGATAAAATACATTTGTGTCAACCGTTGTCAATCGTTGTTAATCTCCGTCCTTTCATAGGTCTCCACAGTTTTTGAAACAGAAAAAAGTCGCATGGCGCCAAATCCGGTGAATACACGGTGACTGAGGCATGATTGTCGTATTATTTTTGGCCAAAAAATCTCTCACAAGCAATAATGAATGAACAGGTACATTATCCTGATGCAAAAGCCATAAAATGTTTTTGCAAACGTCGCATAACTTCAAAGTAATACTTCTCATTGGCCTTGAGATAAAAACTTCTGATGCATTACGACACGGTTATCAAAAAAAAAAAAAAAAAAAACAGTGATCAAAACTTTGACATTTCATGGAATTGGCGTGCTTTTTTTATTCAAGGTATTGGCCATTGCTAGCTACACATTCTTCCCATCTTTCGGGCAATTTATGGATTCCACGCCAATAAAACTGTTCATCTTTGAAACAAACCAGAAAGTCACCCAACTTTTTACTTCCTCGTAGGATTAGAAGTGCTGCTCAGCTAATGCGTGTCCCATCGATGAAAACAACTGATTGTCGGAAGGAGCCAAGTCTGGTAAATACGGCGGGTGGGGTAGCAGTTCCCAGCCAAGTGCTTTAGTTGTATCCTGAACCAGTTTTGCTTTGTGTGCAGATACATTGTCATAGAGCAAAATTACCTTGCCGTGTCTTATTCTTGCCTTGTCGGTAGCGATCCGTATTAACGGTTTCACCAGGTTTTAGGAGCTCGTGGTACACCACACCTTTCTGGTCCCACCGGACACACAGCATTATCTTCCTGCCGAATCGATCTCTTTCTGTAGTCGAAGTTGATGGTTGTCCCGGATTAACCCATAATTTTTTCCGTTAAGGATTTTAAAAATAAATCCATTTTTTATCGCCAGTAACTATTCGATGCAAAACTGATTTTTTATCGTGTCTTTGAAGCAAAATTTCACAAATGGTTTTTCTGTTTTCCATCTGTCTTTCATTCAATTCATGTGACACCCATTTTCCAGACTTTTGGATCTTTCCCATAGCTTTTAAACGGTCAGAAAATGTTTAACATTTCTGCCATTTGTTTCTTACTCAAAGTGTCATCTTCATCAAATATTGTTTGCACTTCGGCCTCTTCAAACTTTTTTGGTTACCTTCCACGTTCTTCATTTTGTACATCAAAATCGTTATCTCTGAACCGTTGAAACCATGTTTTGCATATTGTTTCTGATAGAGCATGCCTCAACAAGCATTCGATGAGACTCTGCAGCATAATGAAAACAAATTTTCTGGTACAAAATTCGACATTTTTAACACGATGAAAAGATATGATGTTGCTTGCTCAATGACTTGATATATACGAAGTATTTTTAAGAGGTGTCATAGCAACCAAACGAAAAAAAAATGAGGCCTGTGGTATGCTCATGCGACGCTTCTTCTGATCAAAATTAAGAAATTTCGGAACAAACTTCGCTTACACACATCCGTAAATTACATGACACGAGCCAACCGATATGCCAACATCCTAAGCAACTTCTTTTGTGGTAATTCGACGATTTTCCAAAACAATTTTCTTCACAACGTCGATATTACCATTTTTTATTGATGTGCTAGGGCCTTATTGGCCTTCTTGGAAGAGCTTGTACCACTTGTAAACATTTTTTTTTTTACTTAGAGCCACTGTCAACATTTCAAGTGTTTAAAAACACGTCTAACCTTTCTATCTGTCAAAAACAAACTAAGCGTTTGCAATGTTTCTGTTACTACAATCAACATTAGAAAAATTGGCTTACCAAACAAGAACACGTCCGCTTTTGTTTTCAAACTTGGAAATGTAAATGACGTTAATTCAGTATTTTCGGCAACACAGAACTTGAGAAACTCCAAGATATTCATGAACAGAGACCTGTCATACAATGAAAGAAATGAGAAGTACCACCTCCGACTGATCAAAAAATGAATAACTCAAACAAATCCCAACCTAAAAGTCGAGATCAAGCGTTGGGCTACTTTTTTTTTTTTTTTTTTTTCATGAGAAGGTAAGAAATCTTCATAGATACTATAGGCCCGGAGCCTATAATAGTGTGAGATTCTTACTCACTAAAAAACACCTTCCTTATGCAAACCACGACTGAGTTCACACTTAACAAGCAGTTCTTCTATCGCATTTTATTTATTTATTTTTTTTTTTTTTATAAGATATCCTGCAGGCGATTTTCTATAGAAAATTCCTGTGTACTTTAGAAAAATTACGCGCTGCTAATCACCGCGCTAGATCGAGAGGCTTAGTCCTTTTCAGACGGCGCAATAAATTTGTCTCGTTGAGGATCTGTTGAACAGTAATATTCGTATGACCTTGTAATCGATTATTATGTTTTCGACCAAACAATTTAATTACAATTTAATTTAACACCGGTGGATTCTCAATTTTCTTGAGAGTGAAGTTCACGTGGACAAACTTGTTCTCATTAAGCGCGATTCGCCAAGTCTTTGTCCAATTGTTAATCCGTGTAAGGGCACGTTGCAACTTGGCAGTTGCTTCTTCGACTGTTTTAGGCGTTGAGAAAATGGCAGTGTCATCAGCAAATGTTGCTAGGACAGTGTCGTACGTTTGCGGTATATCACGAGTAAAAAGCAAATATAGCAGAGGGCCAAGTACACTTCCTTGCGGCACCCCCGCCTTTATTGTCTTGAAAGTGGAATATTCGTTTCCGTGTCTCACACGGAAGAGTCGGTCTTCCAGATATAAACCTAAAATACAAAATAATTGCTGGGGTAGGGCTTGTCGGAGTTTATATTTTAGGCCTTCATGCCATTCCTTATCAAAGGCTTGCGAAACTTCAAGGAATGCGCTTGAACAGACTAACTTACACTCGATTGCTCGTTCAATTACATCGGTTATTCGATGCACTTGGTCAACTGTAGAGTGTTGGCTTCTAAAGCCAAATTGATGATCAGGCAAGAGGGAATTTGTGTCGGTAATTGGTTTAAGACGATTAAGAAGGATTCGCTCGAAGACCTTCGATGTAATCGGGAGAAGCGATATTGGTCTATTTGACTTGACTTCAGTCAGCGTCTTACCAAGTTTGGGAACCATAATAACTTCGGCTACTTTCTATTGGTGCGGTACGTGCTCTAATCTAATGCTGGCATTTATAAGATAGAGCAGCTTTAGCAAATCTTTTTTCGGCAACGCTTTAAGTATCTCTCCCGTTATTAAGTCATATCCCGGGGCTTTATTGGGCTTAAGCGTGTCTATAACTTGTCTAAGTTCCCTAAGTGTAGCCTTTACTACTGGAAAGTTTGTCGTCACGTCTAGCGTATTGATATTCTCAGGAAGCACCCCCCCATCGAATGGCTTAAACGTTTCTGCAAGATGGTCGGCGAAAACATTAGCTTTTTCCTTATCTTCTTTCGACCAGTCAACCTGGTTTCTTCTTATTGGCGCAACGTGTATTTGGGGCTTTCGAACACTTTTAACGGCTCTCCATATGGAGTAGTTCGTATCCTTTGTCGCTGTGAGTCTTTCCAGGTAGTTATTAATACCTTGATTATTGAAGTCCTTGATCGATTTTTTCAACAAGTTGCAGAGCCTATTGAAGGACGTTTTATATTGTGGTGCCCGGGTTTCATACCACTTTTTCCGCGCTCTTCGTTTCTTCCTTATCATTTCTCTGATTTCCGGAGGATATCTTATGCCGACTTTGGGAACTTTGTTCGATTCGCGGGGAGTTTTCTTCCAGGCCGCTTGCTGTATGACTTCAACATAACGTTCAACTTCTTTTTCAAGTTGATACGGCGTTCTAAGTGCTACTTTCAACTCAGTATTGTTTACAACGTCTATTCGGTAATCTTCCCAGTGAGTTTTGCTGTTAGTTAATCTGGGTGATCTTTGTTTCTTAACCAAGGATTCGCACAGTGGGAGGACAACTGGAGAATGATCGGAAGAAAGATCGAAGCCATCTTCAACTTTGACGTAACTAGCGTTTACTCCTTTTCCGATAAAGAAGTCTATTAGATCGGGTGTTGGGCTATTGATGTCAACAGTCATCGTTACAAATACAGTCACAGCCTTCAGCGATGTACAATAGATAGGGAATATTTTGTTAGTTTATTAAGCAAAACAGAATGTAACTAACTATTATTCTAAATAAGCCCAACAAAAATATTCTAAGCCTGTCAGGTTTTATTTTTTATTATTGCCGGTCTTGGAAATAAAACCTTATTTTGTAATTTTTTAAATTTATATTTATAATTTTGAAAAATTGTTTTTATATGAAACTTTTGTAACGACTGAAAATAGTAAAAGATACGAAAAATTATTCCCGGGATACGAACTTGAATGGATTCCTGCGACAAGAACACAACAACAAACACGAGGAAGAGGAAGTGACGGCTGTTTATACGGGTATAAAAAATGCGTAGAACAAATTTATCAACTCAGCTTTATCAAGCACAGTGACACCGTTTTTTTGGAGAGGCTTTTCTTAGCCTTGTTCCTACGTACATCAACTGCAACCATTGGAGAAGCGACTTCGAAAAACTTATTACATTTTTTGATGAAAAAGATCAGAATAATTTCATATAAGAAGGCGATTTAAATGAAAGGACGGGTACGAAAGGAAGTGTAGATGTCCAGCTCGGGAATGAAAATCTAGTCCCCACAATCAGAACTTCAAAGGACTACGGTTACGATCGAAATTTTAATATGTTTAGAGAGTTCTTAGAAGAGATTGTGAGCAGCAGAGGATCTTCGGTCATCGACTACTGTTGTCCATCATACAGTCCTATTGATGCAGTAAAAGACTTTAGAATAGTCTGCGACTTTTCTTAGCCCTTAAATAGTGCGATGACAGAAAAACCACATACATTTCAGTCTAGATCAAAACATACCACAAAAAATTGATAGTACGTGGGCGGTACCCGGGCTGACCGAGACGGAAAGTACGCAGTCTATAATGCATATGTTTCAAGTTTGAAAGCGCCACGTTGTTTACTATTTGTTTGGCAGCCATCAATAGTGAACGTTGTCAGTGAATTTATGAAAATGGAGAAAATTGGTCATCGTTATGTGATACAATACTTTGATTTGAAAGGCCTCAGCCCATCTAATATAAAAGCTGAGCTAGATTCTACTCTGGGTGAGTAAAATTTTGGGTTGCTGAGCTTAAACAAGGCCGTACGTGCTGCCAAGACGAGAATCTCAATGGTCGACTAAATGAGGTGACGACTCCAGAAATGGTTAAGAAAATCCACAAAGCGGTACTGGATGATCGTTGACTGAAAGTGTGCGAGCTAGTAGGCATTGTAAGCATTTCAAAAAGTGCTGTACATCGCATATTATTTAAAAATTAGGACATGAAAAAGCTGTGTGCATGATGGTTGCCGCGTTTGCTCACACTCGAGCAAAAACAGTGTCGTGAAGATGTTTCAATTGAGTGTTTAGCGAAGTTTGCAAAGTTTGAGCGAAGAAATCAAGCAAAAACGGCCGCATTTGGCTAAGAAGAAAGTGTTGTTACATCAAGACAATGCACCAGCTCATAAATCCGTTATTGCAATGGCTAAAGTTAATAAATTAAAGTGCACCCTATTCACCAGACTTAGCTCAATCGGAATATTTTCTGTTCCCAAACTTAAACAAATGGCTCAGGGGTCAAAGATTTTCCAACGATGAAGAAGTGATGTCGACAGTTATTGGTTATTTTGTGGAGCAAGACAGTTCTTATTATAAAAAGGGTATCAAACTTTTTGAACATCGCTGAGAAAAGCGAGAAAGGCGATTATGTTGAAAAATAAATAAATTTATTTCCAAAATTTTTGGGTTTTCTTTGTTGGGTCGGGTACTTGTGGGACCGCCATTGTACAAGCACAGGATAAGATCTCTGTCTTATAATTAAAGAATGTGTTTACAGTACTAATGGAAAAAATAACCAACCTAACCTGGTTCTTGTTTTACTTGTTTTAGCTTGTTTTTACGCCAGGAGAGATGTATTGAAAAACCTTAAATATCACAAGTCATCTAGCGTCAGTCAAGGCAACAACTGACTGGTGGAAACTCGCTAAGATAATGCGCGGTAGCACTTACAATCGAAAGTCAGATATAAACTAACATCATTAGAGTTTAGAAGGCACTTCCAGAATCTACTCAATCCAATATTGCCTGCAGTAATACCAAACGAACATACCTTAAATACAGATATCCACACACCCTTGACTGATGAAGACATTAAAATGGGTGAGGATCAAGCAGCTATTGAATCAGCAAATGATAACAAAGCCCCTGGCATCGATAGTATTCCTTTCGAATTTTATAAAAATGCTTCGCCTAATTTAATCAAAATAATTAAGCAACTACTTCGAAACATCATTAATACAGGAACCATTCCCGAAACCTTCAAAATGGTCAAAAATGTTTCCTCTGTTCAAGAAAGGGAACCCTTATGATGTAGCCAACTACCGCTGTCTGTCTTTTATGGAAACTAGACAACTTAATCGATGGGTTGAAGAAAATCACTTCTTGAAAGACTTCCAAGCTGCACATAAGCAAAACTATTCAACTGTAGACCAAATCTTCAATCTCTCCTGCCTTATAAAACTATTGGGCCTATAACTTAATTCGTGCGGTTTGCTAAGAGATGGTTTAACTTGTATTACTCCATTGGAACATGCGTTGGAAGGCTACTGTCATTGTACGTCATTTCAGTATATGTCATTCATATGTCGAACTTTGTGCCTGAAAAATAGTTTTTGCGTTCTTCTTCATTACTGAAAACTGCTGCCGAAACTCATCGTATTAGAGTGGAAGTTTATGGTGAACATGCGCTAGCTGAGCAAACGTGCCAAAAGTGGTTTGCACGATTTAAAAGTGGTGATTTTGGCTTGGAAGACGAAAATGAAGAGCTGGAAGCATTACTTTATGACGATTGTTGCCAAATACAAGAAGAGCCCGCAGAATCTTTGGGTGTCACTCAAGCAGCCATTTCAAAACGTTTAAAAGCAGCTGGATATATTCAAAAGCAAGGAAATTGGGTTCCACATGAACTCAAACCGAGAGACGTCGAAAGGCGGTTTTGCATGTCCGAAATGCTGCTGGAACGCCACAAAAGGAAGCCATTTTTGCATCGGACTGTTACTGGTGATGAAAAATGGATCCATTACGACAAATTACATTACATTACATTACGAGCAGCCAAATCAACGGCAAAGCCGAATATCCATGGCGAATGCTCTGTATTTGGTGTGCTGTATTATGAGCTGCTTAAACCGGGTGAAGCCATCAATAAACAACACTAATGAACACAACTAATCCGTTTGAAGAGAGCAGTAGCCGAAAAACGCCCGGAATATGCGACCAGACACGAGGCAAATTTTAATGACAACGCTCGGCCCCACGTTGCTATTCCGGTTAAGAACTATTTGAAAAACAGTTGCCGGGAAGTCTTATCCCACCCGCTTTATAGCCCAGACCTTGCCCGTTCCGACTACCATTTGTTCCGGTCGATGTAGAACGCCCTCACTGAAATACGGTTCACATCAGAGCAGAATATTAAAAATTGGCTTGATTCATTTTTGGCTGCCAAACCGGCGCAGTTTTTTTGGGATGGGATCCACAAATTGCCAGAAAGATGGGAAAAAGTCACAGCTTCAGATGGGCAATACTTTAAATGAAACTATTGTATATGTTTTTCTTAAATAAACGTTCAAATTTAGAAAAAAAACCGCACGAATTAAAATATATACCCAATACAACCATGTCAAAAAAAGAAACTCTTTGCCTTTTTCATCAATTTAAAAGCTGCTTTCGACAACATAAATAGAGACGCATTATTCGACAAACTGAAACTTTTGGAAATGTCCATAAAAGTGCTCTCAATTCTAAAGGCTATCCATCACAACAGTATGGAATTGAGCAAACATCAGCAACTTCTTTCCGATCAATCAAGGTGTAAAATAGGGATGCGTTCTCAGCGCTCTGCTATTTATCTTGTTCTTGAATGACCTCGACTCTGATCTTCCGGGTGGAGTATCCATTGAAGGCATATTAATAAAAGTCTTACTTTATACCGACGATAGACACCCTGCCTGACTCGAACTGCAACCAACTTCAGATTGCTATAACTTTCAAACTTTGATAATTCATTCAACATGTTGATGTTCCTTTCCTGCTAGAAACAATGGAAATGAAAAACATGCCATTCTGTCATTCATTCAGAAGTGCTTAAATTTCGCTCTGCTAATTTATTTCCCGCATATTTCCATTAAATATTTCCTCCCTCATCTGCAATAATTCGCACAAGCTATTTCTCGGTCATCGACTTATGTTTTGTTTAAGTGCCTCGGATGGCTTACTCCATTTAAATCGATTAAAAGTGCAGAGTAACCTTAAAGTGAAATTATCAATTAACCCATTTCTCTGACCCAACCCAACTGACCTACCCTGATTAATTCATCATCACCAAGCCAGAATTATGTGGAAGTGTGAATTGCTCCCTAAAAAAATGATGCAAATGCGATTATGGTGGTCTGTAGTGGGATTTGTTTCATATTGGCTTGAGTAAGAAATCCATCGTGTACTCAAAAGATTAAAAAAAAAATTTTTTTGTTTTATCGTGATGAGTGTAAGGACATCACTTCGTTCCCCATTTTACTTGCAATAAAGAGTCTCAGCGATTCTGTCAATAGCTTTTCGTCAGAAAACAACGATATCTTGAAAATTATTCAACGTCAATTTACCAAATACAATGAGATTTTAAAATCTGTTGAATATATATCAATTTCCCTGGAGCAATCTGCGATCTATGAGTTTAATAAGGGTCAATTTAGAAACATATCTATGCAATTGGCTCAAAATATTAATTTATTAAAATGAAACGATCAGCAATAGTGAATAATTCATATTGAAATCTTACATCCACTCAATAACTAACTCTGTTAATTCTCTACGGTCTTCCCTTTATTTTCATCTTCAAGTTCCATCTAAAAACAATATTCCCTTCCACCTAATAATGATCAGTTGTATAGGGTGATTCATAGTGAGGTTTCATTTATAATGTAAAATAAAGCACATAAATTTGAAAGTGAACTTAAAATTTTTACTATCGGTTAAAAGAACAATTCATGGCATTTAATTTTTTAAAATGATACCACGACTACGTCTGAGGTGGTCCATTCCGAATGTGGAATTTTGGGCGACTCGTTTGAGCATAGCGACTGGTATCTCGCGGATAACGCGAGTAATGTTGGCTTCCAAAGCGTCTATCATAGCTGGCTTATTCCAACAAAAGAAAAATTGGATAAATATTATAGGGCTAATGCTCCGTCAGATTACACCGTCAAATATTGGTTTCGAGAGTTTCGTGGTGGCCGCAACTCCACTACCGATCAAGTCCGCAGCAGCAGGCCCTCCGATGAGGTTACAGAGGACAATGTCAAAAACATACATGAAATGGTATTGACTGACCGGAAAGTGAAGGCAAGCGAGCTAGCAGATACCACAAAGATCAGTACTGAACGCACACGCCACATTTTGGGCAATATTCTGCATATGAAAAAGTTATCCTGCCGCTGGTTGCCGCGCATACTCACTCTTGACCAAAAACAGGAACGCGAGAGCACTTCGAAAGAGTGTTTGGACTTGCTAATGCGGAATCGGGCAGACTTTTGGCGTCGATTGGTAACTGTTGAACACCAGAGAACAGAATGAGTGCCCAGTAATGGACTGAAGCCGGCACGAGTGCTCCGAAGCAGCCAAGGGAGGCTCGATGGATCGGAAAGCTTATTGCGTAGTTTTCTGGAATTGTCATGGCATACTCTTCGTGGACTACCTCGAAAAAGGAAAAACCATCAACAGCGAGTACTACTGTGCATTATTGGAGCGATTGAAGGCCGAAATCGCTGCAAAACGGCCTAACCGGCGCACAAGAGCATCGCAACCACGTCTAAAATCAATGACTTACGGCTCCAATTGCTGTTGCATCCACCGTATATGCCCGATTTGGCTCTCTCGGACTAGTATCTCTTCCCAAACCTCAAAAATGGCTTATCAATAAGGAGGAGTATTTTGCTGACCTTCCGGAAAATTACTTTTCGGACGGGATCAAGAGGTTGGAAAATCACCAAAATGATTTCTCAACAAGTCCATCGTTTCATGCGCTGTATGGCTCGTAGCTTCGTCTTGTTGAAAACAGAGCTTACTGAGACTATGTGGGTCCGTTAATATGGCCCGATAACGGTTACCATTGACGGTAACATTCTGATTTGCCTCATTTTCGAAAAAATATGGACCAATGATTCCACCAGCCCATAAACCACACCATACCGTTGTTTTTAATGGATGTAAAAGTAGCTCTTGGTAATTTTCGGGTTGCTCATCAGCCGAAATACGGCAATTTTGTTTATTAACGTATCCATTGTGCCGAAAATGGGCTTCATCACTGAACAAAATTTCAAGATAAAACACCGAATTTTCATTGCTTTTTTTCAGAGCCCGTCCACTGAAAATATGACGCAAATTCAAGTCGCATGGCTTCGATTCTTCCACAAGTTGAATTTTGTTCGGTTTTAGGCCGAGATCTTCATGTAAAATAGGCCAAGCCAAGCTGCTGAGAACGACGATGAATCGATTCGTCGCAGTCTTTGCGTACACTTTCAGCTACAGCTGCTATAGTCTCTTCACAACGTTCTGGATGTGGTCCAACCGATCGAGTATCATCCACTTATGTAAAGTGGGACTCAGATTTGCGAATGGTATTGGCAAAAGTGGTTTCAATAGGTCGACTATGCGCATTGTAAGTTCCTCGAATCGCACGAAAAACATTTCTCACAGAACGTTGATTTTCGTAACACAGCTGAACAATTTAGAGATGCTGTTGTGGTGTGAGTCTTTCCACGTTGACTTGATACTGAACAAAAACTACAAAGCAGTTTCATAGGAGTCACGCGTAATCTGTCAAAAAAAAGCCTATTGAAAACCAAACCTTACGATGAATCACCCTATATATAGGGTATTCTAATAACGAAAGGCAAACCATTTGAGATATTTCAAAAACTTTATTATTGGCTTGAAGTACAATCAAAGCATTTATGAATGAAACTCGACTTCGTTCATATGGCCACCGCGGGCACGTTTGCAGTGGTCGATTCGTTGGATCCGATTTTCAACGACTCGGCCACACATTTCGCACGAAACGGCCGCTATTTCGTATTCAATGTTGGCTCTGAGCTCTTCCAACGTCGTCGGCGTATTAACATAAACCAATGACTTAACGTAGCCCCACAGAAAATAGTGAAGCGGCGTTAAATCGCACGAACGAAACGGCCAATCAACTGGCCCATGTCGTGAGATAACACGCTCACCATACTTACTCTTCAAAAAATCGATTGTTGCGTGCGCTGTGTGGCTTGTGGCACCATCCTGTTGAAACCACATGTCGTCCAAGTCAATATCTTTCAATTCGGGCCAAAAATAATCGTGAATCATGGTGCGATAACGCTGACCATTCACAGTAACGTGACGATCGTTATCGTCGACGAAAAAATATGGCCTAATAACGCCGCCGTTATGCAAACCGCACCAAACAGTTATTTTTTGTGGATGAAGTGGTGATTCATGAAGCACATGTGGGTTTCCACCCGACCAATATCGCATATTTTGCTTATTGACGAACCCATTGAGCCAAAAATGAGCTTAGTTACTGAAGATGATTTTGCGATGAAATTCTTTATCTTGGTGCATCTTCTCTAGAACCCAATCGGAGAACGTAGCTCGTTAGTGTTCTTTACCATAATGAAAATGTTGAGTTTTTCTGAATAAATTGACAGTAACAGTTTGATGAGTGGTGAAAGAGTGCGTTCACAAATTAAATTCAAAGTTGTCAAGTCCTTATTGGAAAACCCTATATAAAGATTATGTGCAAAATGAGTTAAACGAAAGTGCAGATCACATCCGGATATTTTCCAGTAAAATTAACGATGTACCCTACCGTGTGCATCGTACAAAATCTCTATTCTTACTGAGATGCAGAAATCTGCAGTTATCGAACCGCCAATAACGCCAATACACCTCCTGCATTCAAGCATCGTGAATTTCTTAATGGGATGCTTCATTTCGTGAGGCCTTTTTAAAGGTTTTGAAAAGCCTTCTCTTTAAAGCTTATCAAGTTGTTTTTTCTTAGATTTCTACTTCTGTACTTCCTGTTTCTTTGAGTAAAGCCCAACAACTTTAGTAGGAAAGGACATGTCTATCACTTTTTATTCTTGCATTGATCTGGGTAAAATTTTGAAAAATTTAAATAACAATCCATTCGTGTAATTTCCCATGCTTGTGCCACTTAATTTGCTATTCTTCCATCAACTTGAATACGTCTCATAAACGACTTTTCTGAAAGTAGCCTCTGAGTGGTCTCTGCTATGAATAGTGTATCTCTAAAATAACTTTCATTTCAAAAGAACTTAGTTCTAAAGCCTGGCTCGATACAAAAACACCAAAGCCATATCCATTTGTAAGGTAATCTGTGTGTCTCAGGAGTCAGTAAGCAATCCGATTAAAACCAGGCACAAGAGCAAATATCTGAATTTAATTTTCATTCCCTGGAACTGAATACGTGGTAGTCAAACCATTTTACTATTATCCACCCTATGGGGTAATTTTAGCTGAATTTTATTAAAACATTTGCCATTTGCTAATTCTACTCTCACTTACCGCTATATTTTTCTTCGTTTTTTTTTTTCTAATTTCAGGTTGTTGGCGAATGGACCGGCAAATGAGTTCATCGGGTCGAACACCGGGTCGTTTTGGTGATTACCTTTGCGATAGCCCTTGGAGTCTAATCGAGTCAGCGGCTCGTGCAATGAAATCAAGACAAGGTGACAACGTTGAATTCGTCCTGTGGACGGGGTAAGTTTCATGTTCCGGCTTTAGAATCATTTTCCATTAAAACTCTGAAAATAAATGGGCTGGTGGGTAGTCATAGTAATGTACCTATAAGTGAGGTATTGCGGCATTTTTTGAGTCCTTAATGGTTAGACTGAACGGCGCCCCATGATGACGGCAACAACAACTACGACGACTACAACGAACGTAAGTGCAAGAGATTTCAACAATCGATATCTCGGCTTCGGTTAGGGGTAAATGAAAGTCATACGACCGGGTGACAAAAGGATTTAATGGAGTAAGCATTTACTCGTAAGGTTTATTTTGGAGGTTATGACCTGACCTGCCATACCGGATATTACTACTTGAATAGGGAATACAGTGGGAGGGATTATCATTTAAGAAGGAGGACATTTAGTTCAGGTGGATAACGTTTGTAAACGGCTTGAAAATCGTTTATCGGGTTTTTCTTTTTTGGGCGCGAGGGCGTATTACTAATGGAGCAGGACATGAAAAACTTTATTTTCTTTTGAAAGGCTTTTAAGCTGTTAATGGGGAACATTTTCAATGTAATAAATTGCATTATAAGTTTCCCTTTGAAACTTTTGTTGATAAGGTCTTCGATCGGATAGATATTTTACGACATTAATCAGAAGAACAACTTTTGTGTTTAAATTAAATCGATTTGTAAACAATTTTTACCATTCCTCAATAATTTTTCACGCATAAGCCCTGGTCGAATTCTCTTTGTTTTCTTCGTCAGAAAAATATTCGCAAAATACCTTGTATTATCAGCTGTATCTGCTTATTTCTAATTATTTGTGGGTTCTCTGCAGAACTAAATAAGAAAATTACATAAATATAAATCCAATATTCCATTTTTTGAGTTTTTCCTAGACGCGTTATTCTACCTCCAGCTCTACTCGTAAGTATCCCCTCTATCTGAGGAATTGGTAATTGGCAGGAAAACAAAAATAAAACATTTTCGGATATTGTTTGGTTTATTTTGCATATTTTGAAACAATTGAAGTGTAAACCCTAACAACTACATTCTTACTTAGGTCCTCGGAGCTATTATGTCAGTGAGATTTCCATTGGGGGGCATAGTGCCTCCACTACCCTGCCATCATGTACGATTCCTGAGGGATGTATCTCAGTTCTCTCCAACTCTTCCCCAGTTGTGTTGATTCCTTTTCGACCTTTTTTTGCCAAGTATTTCTAGGTCGGCACACTCGTCTGCCTCTCTGCGTGAGAAGGTTCCAATTCATCGCTTGACTCGCAATGTCTGCCAATCCACTGCCACTTATGTCTTCGTTTGATAGAGTCAATAGGTCCCTGACCTGTTCTCGCATGAACAGGTTGGGCCAGAAAATCCTCAAGATGTTTCGCAGACATCTATTTACGAACGTTGGCATCTCTCTTGTGACAGCGGATGTGACTTTTCAGGTGCTGCACCCATAAAGAATCACTGTCGTAGCTTGGTCTTTAGGCTGATAGAGTTGGCTGTCATTCCGAACTCAGCCTTTGCTTTCCCGATTCGGGTAATTATATTTAGTTCGAGACAATACTCCCGAAATATTGGAAATCCCTTCTCTACTAAAATATCTTTACTGGTTGTACAGAAATCTCTACTTTGTTAGATGAGGAATTTTGAAGGCTGATTCGAAATCCTCCATGTCCAGTTGGAGGATTGCTACATGCACTACATCGCTTATCACCAATAAGAACAATATTGGTGACAATATACATCCCTGCCTAACCCCATTTAGGATTTCAAACTGCTTGGACAACCTTCCTTTATGCAGAACGTGACATTTGGATATGTGGCCTAGATAATAGCAATCAATTTATCTGGGACGCTCTTCTTGCGCAAATCAATCCAGATAAATTCTCTATAGACACTGTCGAACACCTTTTCGAAGTCGATGAACAGCAGGTGAAGTGGTGATCGATATTCAACGCGCTGTTCAATGATGATCCGCAAGGTTTTGATGTCGTCCACACCGGAAGATTTAGTGCAGAATCCTGCTTATTCGGCATCGAGTATTTATTTGAGGTGGTCTTTTATTCGCTCCAGAACGAGTTTTGTTATTACTTTGGCTACTGCATGTAGAACTTAAATTTATCTCCAGTTTCTGTAGACGTCAAACCTGTAGCGTAGTTTCTGTAGTTTCTGTTACACCTACTTGCGGCCTCTTCTGCTTCTGTAGCCAATGCGTTGATATAGTTACACTTACCACGTCACACGCTTCGGTGAACTTCTCACATCTTTATGCGATACGCACGATAATCCCTGCTGCTGGAGTAGCTGCTATGTGAGCTTAAGTTTCTTCGAAAAGCCAAGCACTGTTTCTTCCTAACGACCGACGGACTATACTTTTAGCACCGGATATGAAGACGTTTTCCACAGGACACCAATAATTTTCGATTCCGTGCTATTGATTCTCCGAACTGGAGATGTACGTAATCTTACGATAGTTACCATCAGATAGTGGTACTAGGCCATTCCCATGTCTGCACCCCTTCTGTTACGAACGTTCTGGATACTGCTTATAAGACGCCGACTCATGGCGAAGTAGTCAATTTTCTTAGAAGTTGGTTGTCTGTTAGTCTGTTAGTGCTTAAACATGGTCTCTCCTATTTCAAAGCGCTTGGTGTTGCAAAAATCAACAAAACGCTCGCCATTGTCGTTGAAGTCCTCAACACCATGCTTTCCCATAACATACCTGAGCGTTTCTTTGTCTTTGCCAACTTTGGCATTCAAGTTTCCCATTACCATTATGATGTCTCCGCGTGGTGTACTATCGTAAGCAACATTCAGCCGGTTATAACAGGGCTCCTTCTCCTCGACAGAGAAGAGCTCCGATGAGACGTAACACTGTATGATAGTGACTCGAAGTACTTTAGTCCGGAACCTGGCTTTCAGGAAATTGTCATCAGAAGGCTGTTTTGGAAAAAAACAATCCCGAGTAGTATTACGAGTTGCAGACTTAAACTTCCAAGAGCCCAATCATCTAACTTCACTTATCCTGCTGTATGAATTCCTTCTCTAATTGGAGGAATTTAGCATTTTGAGGACCTTCACTTATGTTGTTGAGAAGCGTCTTCCCATTCCAGAAACCAATCTTTGACCGGGTACAATAGCCAAAAATTGTGAACGTGTTATCATCCATTATCCGAAACATAGTGTCGTTTTCGGTAGCAGTTTTGATTTCAGTTACAAAGAATGCTAACCTCCGTAACCTATCCTAGAAATTTTAACCTATTTATGTGCGCCGCTGTCGAAAGAGCAGGGATGAGCGGTTATTTATCAGTCGGTGAAGGTTTGTAAGGACATCTACAATAGCTAACATGATGGCATGACATTTCCAGATGCACCAATTCCAGAGAATCTGGAAGATATGTTAGTTAATGTTAATGTCAACGAACATACGTAGCATCTCAGAAAAGGATTTTAAGGAATCTTGGAACGATCGTATATACTGCGCTGGACTTTAACCTGCAAGCCGAAGATGGATATATAATGTCACAAGAACTGGAGCAGCTTATATCACATATGATTGCAGATGATGCCGACGACGACAACTGTATTGTTCTATAGGCCTGCATTAATAATGTCAAGTCATCTGTACTGTTGATCCCTACACAGTCGTTTATCATGCACT
Organism: Volucella inanis; assembly: GCA_907269105.1. NCBI lineage: Eukaryota > Metazoa > Arthropoda > Insecta > Diptera > Syrphidae > Volucella > Volucella inanis. The sequence goes on from OU026154.1 coordinate 94,264,694, forward strand.
TGTAACCGAGGCCTTAGAGTTAAGAATATTTTTAGAAAAGCGCTGCGGATTAAAGTCGACTCCCAGAGAGTCTAGAGATACTCATAGAAGATATTTGATCAAGAAAGTGCATTCTTCGTGAGGTCATGGTATATGGTGATATACCACTACGGGTGAAAACAGATGCCTAAGCACAAAAGAACTTCATTACCGTGGGAACAGCTAATGGACTCGATCTGACCGGCTTAAAGACCGATAACTTCAACCACCATCATCACAGACCGTCATGAATTTCAAAAGGAGAAAAATTCTGAAGCCGAATACTTATCCAGATCGAAGCAGAGGCTAATCAAAGTCAACTTTTCATTGCTCCAGGATGGTAAGATCTTTGATGATTCGCGAGCATATTGATCGTCGTCCATCATTCCGCAGACGTCTTTTATTCGTTCCAAAAATTCTTCATAGCCAATTGGAGGCTACTGGTCGTGCATCTAACACCAATCTCAGCTCCAGAGTGATGAGACAAACGACTTGTGAATCCAGATGAGCATGCGTCGCTACAGAATCATCGGATATCAGAGTAATTTGAATAAGACACATTCAATGCCAGCGTCACGTCCTGATTTCCGGCAGTCCGTTGTGCAATCAATCAGTGGCATCAGTAAATCCATATTTTGAATATGAGTCCTTGGAGCGATAGTAGCAGTAGTACATCATCATCGATCGGTGTATGAACCAAATCGAGATGGATCATTCTGGATGAGAAATACTCGCATGAAACATATGACGATCGTTTATCTATAACTCTTGTGTAGCTCATACATAATCGCTCTGTGATGACAAAACTCGAATTGGAAGGCCTTCCAATATTCATGTCAAAGTCATGGGGGTGGCCGTGGTGTAGTGGTATATGCATACACTCCTCAAGAAGAGGGTCGCGGGTTCGAATCCCGTGCGAGGCAATTCTCTGAAAAAGTCTTTTCGTAGAATTTGTATGTAGTTACATGAGAATCCCGTCGGCGTCAACTCTGACGACATGAAGGCATAACACTGATGTTGGAGTGGTTGCTGGCTGGACTTAATGTAACGAACTAACAACTAGCACGTACTGAGACCCACTGCACTTGCTCTTCCCGTCCAGTTTAATAACCACCTCTGGGAAAAATATCTGAGTTTCAAACTACTACACCACCCGCCCGCGCTCTGGAGAAAAATCTAGTAAAAGGGTATTCATATCCCCTTGGATATGAATCCAAGTCGAGCAACGAAAAGTGTGCTTTCTGTGCCTGCGAATGCGTTTCAATATTTTCGGGCCGCAGGGAATCCAGTGCAAACTATACCAAACAATAGTATGTTGCAAGTATTACACCAAAATGCAAATACCTACTGAGCATTTTTGCAACGCACCGGTGATGCTTATATCTCCATTTTTACTATCTAGCCCTGCTAGTTCAAGCTCACCGACGCCTTCACATCATACACACTTTAATGCCGCACATGCGTACACGAGTATCTTCGACGAATCACTTCCCAAGTTTTTGATCGAACGTCTGCTAAATTCTGAGTTGCAGAGAAAGACTCGAAATTCAGTTGGCAGTACTCCGTTGTCACCAAAACAGCAAAAATCGAACATGAGTACACCGGTCGCCTGTGCTTGACCCAATGAAATGACAAAATCAATGATCCCTACTTCAAATCGTTGTAAGTCATCTAGGAGTGTTGTCAATGGTTACAACCAATAAAATCAACAGAATGGCGGCGCCACTAACAAAAACCTCATCATCATGTCACAAAGTCCTCCAGTTTGAAGCCCGGCCAGGCTTCACTCCAATAGTAGTACCCTGGACGGGAATCTAAAACCGCTCATGTATTTAGCCTCTCCTCATCGGCACTCCTGAGCACCAATCAAAAGGAGAATCATCGAGTTTAAGAGCGTGCAATTTTTTTGACTACCTCATTTCCTTAGCATGTTCCTTAAAAGTTCTCAGGAAGAGTTAGGTTGCATATATAGGCCTATTTGAAAAAGATACAAAGATACGGTGAACTTTATCCTAAACAACGACTTCCAAGTGAAGGAGTATTTGGAAATAAGTATCGATAGCTTCGAGAAACGGGATCAGTTTCAAATACACGACCTTACGCGGGAGCTCCACAAGTAAGAATAATTTTGCCTGATGAAAGAATTTGGGGAGCTGTTTTAACTGATCCATTAATCAGCATCAGACCCTTAGCTTTGCAATTCACTATTTCCATACACAAAATTTCTAATGTCCTGCATGGGGAAAATCTTTATATATACCACCATACCGTGCAAGAACTTTTTTCCGACGATTTGATAAGAGACTTGGGTTGTCTAATTGGTTGTTGGAGCGGAGCTTGGATGAACACGAGCTTATTATCAGAATTTTTTGGACAGATGGATCACAATTTACAAGATATGGGTTCACAAATTTTCATAATCTTCATATATGGGTGGCGGACAATTCACATACAAGGAGATATTTACTATTTCAGAACAAATTCAGCGCCAATATGCGGGCAGGTGTAGTTGGAAACAATCTAATCGGCCACTAAAACTACCACCTAGGCTGTGTTCTACAAACCAGCTAAAGTTTTTACCAAATGATTTACCAGAACTATTGGAGGCATTCCACTGATTCAACTAGCCTCACCATATTCCAAACAGGAATGGTGCTCCAGACCAAATTTCGCTTGAATTTTACAACATTGGACATAAAGCAACCTACCCGTACGTGTAGAGTGTGTACAGAGGCAAATCGCATCACTTGAAGTCGATACCGTTCTCAGCGATGGTTTCATCGGGTTTCATAAGTTCATAATAAATAACAACCGACCTAGTTCCACCAAAAAGGTACACAGCATAACCTTTGTAGTGTGTGTATTGACGACGTAGAAGCATAACTGGACAGTCCCCTTGACTTTCTTATCTTCAAGTTGCTGTACTGAATTAATTTTTCATCACTTGTCACGATGAGATGAGGAAAAACATTCCTTTTTTCCGCTGGAGCAGTTGTTCACAGGCCAAAAATGATACTCAGGTCCCTTGGCCAAGTTGCTTGTTTTTGAATCATTTTAAACGCATGCAGTCGCTTGGTAATGGCTTAGAGGGTAACTCCCAATGCTATACCAAGTTCTTCTTGCGTTTGGCAAAGATCTTCATCGAGCAATGGCCACAAATCAACGTCTTCGAGGGATATTAGCCTTTCTTCGCGCGAACGGTGGTCAACATCGAATTCACCGTATTTGAAGCAATGGAACCAATCACGGCACATTGTTTCACTAATAGCAGCATCTCCGTAAATTTTTTGAGCTCTCGATGCTCTTTAGCCGCCGTTTTCTTCGAATAAAAGATGGAAATCAACACAAGTAGTAGGCACCAATAAAAACAACAAAATATGACGCCAAAACAATGTCACTAATTTGTAAAAACGATTTGTTTACCATATGTCATAGACCTATAGTTACTACTGGAGCCATCTATTGACAAACAAGCGAGAATTAAGTTGCGCACCTAATAATAAACAAAACTGCCGTATTTGGTACGATGATGATGAACAATCTTAGACAATACAAGAGCTGCCAATGCACACAGAAAAATGCACTGTTTTGTGTGGTTCATGGTACGTAGGAATCATTGGCCCGTTTTTTTTTTTTCAAAGATGACCGTGAAAACAACGTTACCTTCAAGGGAGTTCGCTATCGTTCAATGATTTCGACCCTTTTTTTCGCTGAAAATGCACGAGCTGAATCTGGTCGACATGTAGTCCCAGCAAAATAGAGCTGGATGTCGCACAGCATAAAAGACGATAGACCAACTGAGAAATGAGTTCGGTTAACAATTTATCTCTTGTTTTGGACTGGTGAATTAGCCGGATAGATCGTGCGATTTGACACCTTTAAACTATTTTGTACTATTTTGCGCTGCTACTGCAAAAAAGGTTATGGTGCCTTAAAGTCCGTTAATATTTAGGCAGACATGCCAAATTTCAGTGCGATACCGTCTTATTGATTTCATTGATAGTTGTTGACGTGTTTGGCATCATGTTGAGTATGGACAAAAACGATTTTCGTTCTCTCATAAAACATTATTTTTTGAGAGGCAAAACGTCTGCTCCGTCAGATTACACCGTCAAATATTGGTTTCGAGAGTTTCGTGGTGGCCGCAACTCCACTGTCGATCAAGTCCGCAGCGGCAGGCCCTCCGATGCGGTTACAGAGGACAATGTCAAAAAAATACATGAAATGGTCTTGTCTGACCGGAAAGTGAAGGAGCGCTAGCTAGCAGATACCAAAAAGATTAGAACTGAGCGCACACGCCATATTTTGGGCAAAATTCTGCATATGAAAAAGTTATCCAGCCGCTGGGTGCAGCGCATACTCACTCCTGACCAAAAACACGAACGCGAGAGCACTTCGAAAGAATGTTTGGACTTGCTGGTGCGGAATCGGGCGGGCTTTTAGCGTCGATTATTAACTTTTGAATACCAGAGAACAGAATGAGTGCCTGGCAATGGACTGAAGCCGGCACGAGTGCTCCGAAACGGCCGAGGGAGGCTCGATGGGTCGGAAAGGTTATGGCATCGGTTTTCTGGGACTGTCATGGCATTCTCTTCGTGGACTATCTCTAAAAAGAAAAAAACTATCAACAGCTTGTATTGCTGTGCATTATTCGAGTGATTGAAGGCCGAAATCGCTGCAAAACAGCCTAACATGAAGCGCAAAAAAATGATTGTTTTTGCAAGACAATGCACCGGTGCACAAGAGCATCGCAACCACGTTTAAAATCAATGACTTACGGCTCCAATTGCTGTCGCATCCACCGTATTCGTCTAATTTGGCTCCCTCGGACTATTATCTCTTCCCAAACCTCAAAAGATGGCTCATCAATATTCATCAATAGTTGAATAAAATAAGAAAACATTAAAAAAAAAAAATTCATTCCCAAGGAGGTTACTTTTCACTACACCTGGAATAGGGATACGTCAAGAAATTTTGTTTAGTTTTTTTTTGACTTGTTGAGGCATTCTACTCCACCAGCTTTTGGTTTTGCATGCCGTTGTGTAGCATCACTTAACTAAGTACTTCTATGGATAATATTGCAATAAGCTAAAATTTAGTCCCTGTCTTAAGCACCTTTCGCTTGGCGTTCCAGTGAGACATCCATTCCTTTTCTGCTCCTGATCATTCGATTACATGATATCGTCGGTCTTTATTCTATATATCTTCAATTCAAACTTCTCAGCATTAAGATTCTTCCATTATTATTAGTCAAAGATACAGTGTAGTTTCTTATTACAGTTAAAGTACTGACTTAATTCAAATATTCTTCATCACCTTGGCTTAAATTCAGACATTTTACGTCTTTTCTAACTTTTCCCCCCGACTCAGTACTTACTCATTCACTTTAAATGCTCCTACATATTCAAAAACGTCTTTCCACGCAATTTAGAAAACATAATAAAAACCGCATTCTGCCAACTTTAAATCCTATTTATACCTCGTACACCAGAGCCAACATCGAATTTCAGCTATACTCACTTTTAACGTTTAACGCAAAAAAGCCAATTACCATTCGTGAAGCGAAAACAATTTCCAAGAACACTTTGCAAATCCCCAGGAATATATTCAAATGGAAATTGTTTTCAAAATAATTTCCTCCGCTTGTATCGCTTGTATGGATGTGAGTAAAATTTGTTTGTAAAGGTATGTACCTACGTCTACTAGCGGTTATAAGTTCTCACATATACTTGCATGCATTTAAAATTAAATTTTTAATAAAATTCATTTCGAAACAATGCTTCGAATAAGAAATTAAGACAAAAAACGACCGGCGTGAAATATACGAGTACGAGTGCTAGTAAAGAACAATCCTTATCCGCACCGCACCATGTCCTGAAGCTTGTTTTATCCAAAACGAACGCACACACACTGCATTTACAATCTATCTTTGCCAAAAAAAAAACAAAAAAAAAATCCGCTTACCGAGTCCACCCCTGAAGCTTTTCTTATTATTTTCTCAAATTTTCGGTCGAACAGGAAAAGGGAGGGGGTATAACTGAAAAAAAAAAAACAGAAACACAGCGCGCGTGTTGTCAGGGCAAAGAAACATACAATGCTAATGCGCCCCACTCAGTTGAAGTTGCCACATCATCATCATTGTCGTCATATTGGGTAACAGTGTTTTTTCGCTTCCATTTTTGTTCCTTTCATTTAGTTTTCCGAAACAAGAGAAGGGAAGCAGCTCGGCGACAGGCTCATTAAATCTACATAAAGGTGTGAAAAATTTATTATTCCTCTCACAGATACGATCTGCTGACAAACATGGCAGTACGACCAGGAGATTCAGCTACTTCTCTTTAAGATGTTCGTACAAGTTGGCAGTTCCTGGCTCTTTTACATGTAGTGCTTGTAATATCATGACGTTGCTCTTCATCGTCAATTACTTAGGAAGTCCTGTGAGCTATTTCGTTTTGAAGGGAAAACAGAAAACACACGTTCGTTGTGCTTTTCCTCAATAAGAATTGCCAGTGGTGGAAATCTATCTCTTTTTTTTGTTATTACCATATATGAGCTCGATTCCGTTGAAATAATGTGTTTGTTTGTTACAAATACTACAGTCCGTTTTTATTTAAAGAATTAGGAATATAGTACTTTCAACGAAATTGACTTTATTTCAAAGCGGTTACTTCGGTTAGCTCAAAACCAAAATAAACATGCAGCCCGAATTTTAAAAAAAAACTACTAAGCTTGCTCTGTTTTTGACGGCATCCCCTGGTGCTCTACGTTATCGAAATTTAAAGACTAATGAAACAGATTCGCAGGGGTGAGTGGTGTGACATCCAAAGGGTCGCTGCTCATATACTATAAGTTAGCGGTCACGCATTAACAATACCTTCTGCTTCGGTGATTATGGCCTCCAGCTACTCGTATGTTACAAGCTGCTCCCGAAATCCGCCCCACCAAGGAGCTCTTTCGACTAAGAATTTCTAGCGTATTCCATTCCACATAGGAATTTTTGCATATGCTCACTTCCAATTCCAAAGCAGTTTGGCGAAATATCCGGGCGTTATCTGAGTAAATTGTGGAGGGGATCCCTCGGCGCCCAGTAAAACGTCTCAATCTCATTAAATAGCATTCCCGTCGACATCGTTGTAACAATCTCAAGATACACCGACCGTATTACCGCGCATATAAAGAGCATGAGATAGCATTTTACCATTTCATTCGTTACAGCATCAATATAATAGAGAGGTCCTGCGAAATCAATTCCAACGCAATTAAATGGACAGAGTTAGACTATAAATCGGAAGAGGCCCAAAGGGTTGTGGAACGGACCTTCCGAAGAGTTTCAGACAGGTGACACACGCTTTAATTCAACTCTTAATTAACGGCCGCCCTTAAGATAACTAGAAACGCTCACGCAACTGAATTTGCGTGTCTTTTGATGAAAGAACTCAATAGTAAGATTTAACAAATACAAGTTTGAAGATTATAGTGATTTTAGGGTGATCTTCGTCAAAGCATTGCAAAAATTCAAGTCGACTTCCCAATCGGAGAAGACCATTTTCATCCAAAAACGGGTTCCATTTATATATTTTCGATGTTTTCGGTATCCTTTGATGGAAGATCTATTTCGATTTTAAAGGAGTTCGCCTGTATAACCTTAAGCCAGTTATTTTCAGCGATGTTAAATTCTTCGGCAGAGAGTTCTATGAAAGTATGTCTTGCTTCCCTTTTCAAATTAACGAATCGATAGCAATAGGCTGTCACTCGAAGCAAACACGTCCACAGACTGAATCTTTGAAATTCTATAAATGGTTAAGGCAAGACTTCAGTTTCCGCAATCGTTTGAGTCAGCAACGCCACGGGTTCTAACTCCTCCTTTATAATCTCTCGGTCCAAGTCCGTACTAATTTGCAGGCTCCGAGCCCTTATCCCCCTATCCATGGGATTCTCCCCTGCAGTGATTTCAGTCAGTTGGTGAGGTAAGACGACGTATCTCAGTTACCCTTCCTGTACATCTCCCTGAATCAACCAAAGAGCTATGCAATAGTCTGTCCATAAATGAAATATTTGAAATTTTAGATAGGAACACAAACGAGCAGCCAAGTTACTTGCTTAGGTAAGTAGAGTTCCTTTGTTCCATCGAGTTTCAGTGGAGCTACTCTATTCTTAGCACATAAGAAAGCAATTCTATGATTGCCAAAATCGTTAAAGCCTTGGATAAGAGCTACTGTGCCATAAGCCTTTAGGCTCGCATCCGAAAATAGGCCGAAGAGGAATAGAAAAATCCTTCAGTTGAAGCAAACCTTGAACGTCATCATCCCATTCGTGTAAGAATTTTGAAAGAAGCATCTGATCCCACGACAATTTTTCTCTCCAAGTAAATTTGAAAAGAATCTTTATTCTGATTACCATAGAACCGAGCATTCCGAGTGGATCGTAGATCCTGGCGATCGTTTGCAACACACTGCGTATTGATCCCGTAATAATTTAAATGCGAACAAACCCTCAACAGACTCCAGTGGCTTGCTTACTGCTTGAGTTCCATTTATGAAGATTCCTGCAGGCATCCTTCAGCAGTAGTATAGCTTCTTCGCAAACTCATTTATCCTCATTTTAATCATCAAAACTCATTGGAAGATCGTCCATATAAAAACTCTCTAGTAGTATTTGTCACGTCGAGATATATTTCGTTGATTTAGAGAAGTGTGCGCAGAGTGGCGGTCAACAAGAACGGGCTGCAGTTAACTCCGAAAGTCACTCTCGTTATGCGATACTCAGCTATTTCCACAATTCAATCCATCGGCGTTCTGGACGGAGCGTACCAAAAACACCGGTGACTCTCGCGATCCTTCTCGTTGAATTCGATTTGCAAAAAGGACTTTTTAACATCTGCAAATACGCCAAATAGCCGAAGACGCAAATTAAACAAGATCTTCAACACGTCTGGTAAAAGATTGGCACCTACGTATAATTGGTCGTTTAGTGAAGGAGTTTCTTCGGTACGTGCTGAAGCGTTAAACACAATACGCTTTCTAGTCGTCGCACTATCCTTATACACCGGATGATGAGGAAGATAAAAGATTCGCTTATTATAATTATCGGTGGATAAACATATAGACTCAGCCATCCCGTCTGCAACAAGTTGCCGAATACCAGCATCATATTGTTCAAATTGCACCGGGCACCTTAGCAGCCGCATCACCCAGAACTTTAAACGTTTTGAAGCGATCTACCTGTTACATTTTATCTCCACATCTGGATTTTTCCAGGGCAGAGAAGCAAAGTATTGTTGTCTGTTTTTAGCGATACAATTCTGAATTAGTTCGTTGGCCAGTTGCTCATTCTCTGCTTCCTCAGTACGGATGCCAATTGTTTCCAACGACCAAAATATAATAAGATCACAACTGGAAGGTGCTGGTTGAAAAGCCGTACTGCAAACAAAAAGAGAACATCCGAAGACAGTTTCCACAGCTCTAAGACCAGTTGAGATTTTTTGTTGTTCTCCTGAGACTACGAGCCAATGGTAGTCGGAACCGATGAGTAAGCTCAGCTCCCACTTTGTTTTCAAGTTTACAGTACGGGAATCAGCTAAGCATACCATATATCTTTAAACCAGCTTCACGAAGACTCAAGCGAAGGGAGCGCACCGACACAAATCTCCGGCACTACAACAGCTTCCAAAGAACTAACTTCTTACACAGATCTCAAACCTCCTGAATTTCTGGAATGGCATTTGCTTTTTGCATCTTGTATCTTGCTTGGCATCACGGAGAGATTTACGTTGCCAGCAGAAGGAAGACGTAGTTGATGTGCTAAATCCGCTCGAATAAATGAGAATTGGCTACCGCCGTCGATTATGAAACGAATGCAATACATAGATTTCCTTCCGCTCAGTGCAACGGCTAAAAAGACGTTGCCCGTTGCCCGTTGCCAAACACAAATTCTGCGCACATAAATTAGTCGTGCTTGCTGTTGTTGTGTCATTTGCGCAGACGAAGGTTTTGTTCTGACAAAAGCAGGATCACACAATTAAGTCAATTGTTTGCCCTTGAAATTTGTGCAAGTAATCCATTTGGAGCTTCTGCATTTCTTAAAAGAATGCCCGGAGTCTGCACAACGAAAACATCAGCCAGTTTTTCGCAAAATTTCTCTTATTGCTAACAGCAACTTTTGGCTATCGCAATTCCTTGTCATGTGTCTGTCTGGCGAGCAAAAAAAAAAAAAAAAAACCACAGGCACTCTTCGCACATAATAGAGATAGTTTTACGCTTTTCTAATTTCTAGCTCTCTTTTTAAGAAGCGCATAATATTTTTTACCTGCTCATCCCCGATGTGCGAAACTGGTGAACAATTGCTCTCGCCGTCTCCTTCTTTGGTTTTTGTCTCGTCAGCTATTCGGTAGTAATCGACACGGACTTTCGTTGGAAATCAACGCAGTAGAATATGGTACTTTTCAACATCACGTAATAATAATAATGGGTTGGAATTCGTAATGCTGTAAGAGTGCGACAGCATGATGTTACCGTATTATAGAGATTGCAATGACCAGCAATATGTCTGTTGCATATTCTTGTCTCTTCCTGAAGAAGAGACACGGCAGCTTCGTAACTCATTCCAGAAGCGGTGTATCCAGAGATTAATTTCTTGGCACTCCTAACCTATACCGACTCCAGATAACTAAATTTGTCTGTCGATGACAGATTACGGTTTACATTTATAGTACAACTTGTCGAAATTGCTTCCAAAACGCTATCCACTCTTGGTAATTGCCGTCAAACCTTTTGAGCTCCAATCTTGGGAGTTTCACACAGCTACTTGCAACAGTGGGACCATTCGAGGAAGTTACTAGACTCAACTCAACTTCTGAAAGCGCACGTTTAGGCGCGCTAGAATACTGAAGGCTTAATCTTGGTACTTACTAACCTTCTCCATCTCTCTCTCCGACTCCTCGGCTTTTATAAGGGTTTTGGCCTGAATGCCTTGGTTGGCCACGTTCAAGGCAAACGAGCTCTTCTTCCAACTTATCCATATTGTCCATAGTCTCCAGACGCAGTCTCGACCGCACTTTTGACTAACTTTGTCACTTGTCCTCTGAAGGCGGCGTGCGCCGATAATTCGACTGCCATTACATTTCTTACGTTAATGTTAGCCTCCGTACACCAATCTTAAGGATTTCGGCACTATATATTGGGTACATAACTTAATTGGGTTTTTTTTTTTCAAAATTTGAATGTTTATTTAAGAAAAACTAATACAATAGTATTATTCAAAGTATTGCCCATCTCAAGCATTGACTTTTTCCCATCTTCCTGGCAATTTGGGGATCCCATCCCAAAAGAACTGAGCCGGCTTGGCAGCAAAGAATGAATTAAGCCAATTTTTGATATTCTGCTCTGATGTGAACCGTATTTCAGTGAGGGCGTTCAGCATCGACCGGAACAAATGGTAGTCAGAAGGGGCAAGGTCTGGGCTATAAGGCGAAAGGAGTAAGACTTCCCGTCCACTGTTTTCCAAATAGTTCTTTACCGGAATAGCAACGTGCGGCCGAGCGTTGTCATGATGGTAAATTATTGCCTCGTGTCTGATCGCATATTCTGGGCGTTTTTCGGCTACTGCTTTCTTCAAATGGATTAATTGTGTTCTGTAGCGTTGTCCATTGATGGTTTCACCCGGTTTTAACAGCTCATAATACAGCACACCCATCTGATCCCACCAAATACAGAGCATTACCTTTGCGCCATTGATATTCAGCTTTGCCGTTGATTTGGCTGGTTGCCCGGGTTTCACATATGATTTTTTGCTTTGGAGTTGTCGTAATGAATCCATTTTTCATCACTAGTAACAATCCGATGCAAAAATGACCTCCTTTTGTGGCGTTCCAGCAGCATTTCGGACATGCAAAACCACCTTTCGACGTCTCTCGGCTTGAGTTCATGTGGAACCCAATTTCCTTGCTTTTGAATATATCCAGCTGCTTTTAAACGTTTTGAAATGGCTGCTTGAGTGACACCCACAGATTTTGCAAGCTCTTCTTGTGTTTGGCAACAATCTTTATAGAGTAATGCTTCCAGTTCTTCATCTTCAAACTTTTTTGGCTGCCCATTACGTTCATCGTCTACCAAGCCAAAATCACCACTTTTAAATCGTGCAAGCCACTTTTGGTACGTTCGCTCAGCTAGCGCATGTTCACCATAAACCTCCACCAAAATACAAAGACTTTCGGCAGCAGTTTTCTTCGTATTAAAGTAATGAAGAAGAACTCCCCGCAAAAACACTTTTTCAGGCACAAAGTTCGACATATTTGAGTGAAAAAAAATTATTGTTGTTTACGCTTCAAATGAATGACATGTACTGAAATGACGTACAATGACAGTAGCTTTCCAACGCATGTTCCAATAGAATAATAACAATGGAATAATACAAGTTACGCCATCTCTTAGCAATTAAGTTATAGACCCAATGAGTGAGCTATAGAATATCACAATAGCAATCCGCAATCAGGTCAGTAAATAATTTACAGTCCTTCCAATAACGGCAGGAAAGACGCTGACCCTAAGAATATTCGAGAACCATAGCCTAACTGAGCACTCAGATAGCTCCTACTCAGGTTTATGAGCTAAGAAGCTTTCCACTGAGCCTTGCACAGCAAGTTCAGAGATAATGTATTGTATTATAATTTCCCTCGATCCCATTTCAACCTGGGACTCACACAAGTCTCAGTGAATGCAACCATCCAACTGGTTTCAGAAAATCATTGGATTGCTAAATCCATCAAAGATTGTAAGTACATGGAGGGTTCAGCACGGCTCTAAACGAGACTTGGCTGTAACAACAGACGAGAGACTTCGCTACCTGCACTTATTCTTCACAATTGCATGTATTTCCGCTTAGAAGACAGAGCAACTTTTGCTGAATCAGCCATGCTAGGGAAATCTCACATGTATCCGAGACATTAAAACAGTCTTGGAGTCTGTTAAAAACAGGAGTGACGTAAATTTTTTCGGAAATGTTGGTTAAAACAGACAACCAAAGAATAGGATATAATTGGATTGATCACAGATCTATAAATCTAAAGGGTGCTTCTCTGTGACAAGACCTATGATTTGTTATAAACTCCTTACATTGCCGAAACCTCAACAGCACCTTCATTTTTTTACACAGCACATATTTAGTTCAAAGATGTTTGTTAATCAGTATGATACACAAGTAAAATTCTTCGTTGAAAAAGCCGATTGCGATGCCTTTAAGCACTTGATACGTCAGCCAATATAGCTTTCAGTTTTAAAAACGTGTTTAGTTAGCGAAGTTATGGCCAACTGCCTATAGTTACGCAAAGTCCCTTCCACTTCTGCGCACTACCAAAGGAGGAGTTTGTTTTTTTATTATTTGCGCGCGCTCAAGGGATCTTAGTAACTTAAAATGTTTGCACACAACGCAGACGATGGAAAATCTGGGAGGTTGGAATGAGAGGTGCCGACGAACGTTGGTTTTAAATGTTTGAATGTTATAATGACTAGGAAATAAAAGCTAGGTAGAGCATTCTATAAGCGGGTTGTGCGGGTATACGGATGAACATTCATAACAAGATGGGTGTTAGGGTTAAAAGTTTGAAAGGGTGAAATTCTACTGGCGATTTATATAGAGTGGAAATAGCGGTAAAACAGAGTGAGACACAAAACATTACGTCAGTGTTCAAGGGAATACATTGTGGAGTGATATATATTAAACGGGTTAGGATCCTATCTGGCAAGTGCAGAGATATTTTGGGCGCACCCGTCTATATGTGGCCATTGTACTCGGGCGGATAAGACCAGATCAGAGGTAAACTATGTGATCCTCATTGTGTCTAATGAAAGAATTTCCACTTTTTTTTTATAAATGGCACGCACTCACCCTTACCCTTAAAATGTTTGTAAACAGCGTGGGCGAATGAAAGTTAAGGAGGAAAGAAAGATAGGCACTGATGTACGTTTGTTTTAAATGTCTGAATGCTAAAATGACTAAAAAGTAAAGAGCTCGGCAGGGTATTCTACAAGGCGAGTGTTATGGTTGAAGGTTTGAAAAGATGGAATGCTACTGGTGATTTCTATAGACCACTGGTGGTGGAAGTAGCGACAGAATTTGACTGATTGATATTAGCGTCATTTATTAGTTTTGAATCCTACCTAGCAGGTGCAATGTTTTAGACGCACCTGAACAGATGTGGACATTGTACTTAGCGGATAAATGCCGTATATATTGCAAGTGCCATTCATGGATAATGGCTGGGTATTTAGATTTTGCCTTAACGACAAGAGACAGCATTGTGTTTTGGAATCATTAAATTCAACTTTGTTAATAGCTCCCCAATTAGTTACGCTGTTATCGGAACTTAACGAGCTTAACATATACTTCCGTTCCCGTTCTACAGCCAAAGATCAGGTTTGAAACAATCCAAGACAACTTGAATGGTAGTTTGAAGAAGAGAGTCGTCGATTCCAAATGTACGCATTTTCAACTAAAGGGCCTGATGCCAAACTATGTCAAATGCTTTAGAAATATAAGATACAACTGTCTTGCATTTGCCAGATAGATGTACGCTTTGGTTCCATTTGTCGTTGAGACATGCTTCAAAAACGGTACTGCCGGTCATTGAAAAGTTTTCGTATTTTGAGATATTTCATGAGGTGACAATTTATCAGCGTTTCCATGACCTTGCAAAAAAGGGACGTAGGTGCTATATGTCTTTAGGAGGAGAGAGAAAAAGATTTTCCTTTTTTAGACGGGCTGGACAATTGCTGTTTTCCGTCTGCTCGGAAGGAGTTCTAGAGAGTAGAATTGATGAAAAAGCTTACGCAGTGGTTTTTCTAGCTCGTTCAGAAGAAGGAGAAATATACCATCTCTTGCTACAATACGAGTGCGAAAGTGGATTTGTCGTATTTAAGGTTCGACACACTCAAGTGTAGGCGGAGAAAAGTTGAGCTGGCATCAAAGTGTGCAGTAAGAAAATTGTTCTTGTCTTGTTCTTGGAATGTCATTGTAAATGAGCGTCGAGATAGAAGAAGAGACAGAATTTCTGATATTCTTGACAAACGACCAAAATCTTTTACTTCCATTGGGACATTGTATTGTAGTACTTTTTGCCTCAGCTTTTGGTCGTATTGAAATTGTACACACTTAAGAAAGACGATCCATTTAGTCCTTGTTCGTTTATACTTTTTTTTGGTTTTCTTTTGTCGGGTTGGTCTGGAACGACCGAAAAAACATTCATCTAACCCTGGCAGTCTCTTAACAGCTCGAGTCATACCATGCCCTCTCATTTGTTTTGATACTTTTTATCCGATGAGGGACAAGCGATCTCATTCCAAGGAGAATAGTGTCTGTGATCATATCAGCAGCGGCATCCACGTTGTTATTAAGGAAACATAACGACCATACAGTTGTTTAAGGAATTTTACTGTATGGGTGTATGAGAAATAAGATGATATGACACAATGGTCCGTCGAGCTTAGAGAGAAAGAAAGTTGAGTTCCAGAATGTAACAGCGATTTGATTGTGGTGGAGTTTGGTAAGCAACATCACTACGCTCGTAATTGACGAGACCGCGGTGGGAAAAAAAATAATGGCACTTGTTTGTAGCCAGGCAGCTTCAATTCAGCGTGATCTGAGAGTTGTGAGCGAGGATCTACCTTTGTTTCACGTCCGTTTTTACAAACGTGAACGCACGCAAAAAAGTGATAAATTTTTACACAAAATTCTCACATTGATTTACCGAATCAAATTGTTTAAGGTGTTATGCCCTTACATTCACATTCTACTATCCATCAGTTATTACTTACCAAATGATAACTTCATGCCCTTTCGTTAATGTGAACGCTTCCGAACCTTGAAGCTGAGATCAATCCCCTTCTTGTCACTAAAAGTCTCAGTGAGGTTGCTTCTAAACACAAATTTATAGCATTCTACATCGTTATTTTGCACAATTTGGTGAGTTTTGTAGGGAAGCCAAAAGTCGACATAGCTCAGACGCTGTGATATGTAGTTTAAAATCAGAAATTGAGTATTGGCCTGGACTTTTTCGCACTTTCTTCTGGAGAAATCAAAGAAATCAATTGTTTAAACGCCCCTACCTACAATCATCTACAGTTGAACTAAATAGTTTCGGTAGCATAAGTAAACTTATGTTTGGAGAGTGATATCCCTACTTCAATTTTTATGGAAGAACGGAAGTCTTAGCTTTTAGCTTCTAAGTTGAATGGTTTGTGTTGCCTGACAAGGAAATGTGGGTTGTCTTCGTCGTTAAATAATCTGCTGAAATATTTTTTCCACTTCTTTGGCATCGAATCTCTTTCAGATTAACTTATTCATTTCCTCAAACCTTCGTCGGAACTTTTTGGGTTGTCTTTTAGTTTACCATCAGATTTCTTTTTGAATATTAAAGAAAGGAAACTGTGTACCAGATATGGTGATATTTCTTTCCGCATCAGTTCATCTCAGAATGAATAAATTTAATAAATTTATCTAGGTCCTAGAATTTAAGTCAAATGTAAAAGGCTTTTGAATAGGGACATAACAATTTTGTATTTTGATACAAACGCACCCTTAAACCCTTTTTTTGATCTGTCGTTATCAAAACGTCAGTCAAAGTTCACGAACGAGCAACGCTTGGAAATCATTAAAAATTTCTGGTCGGTGGTCGAAACCTTAAGAGCGGTTACTCAAATTTTCGGTTATAATAATCGTCCCACCAGAAAGGCTGTGTGTGCTGTTGTGGATAAATTTGAGGCAATTTATTTAATACTGAATGTTAGTGCTTCAGTTTCAAATGAGCCAAATTAATCGATTCCACGACGTTCACAAAGGAATTGGGAAACTCTCAGTCCACACAGTGACAAGTTTTGGCGTAAAGATTTAAGCCTACACCATTACAAAATCAAATTAACTCTGAATCGAAGCGTCTTGATCATTTGCAGCGCCGAAACTTCTTCAATTGACCTCTGCAAAAGTTTGAAGAAAATATTGAATTTCTTCGAAAAATCATCTTCACCAATGAAGCTCATTTTCTGCTTAATGGCATTGTCAGAAAGCAAATAATGTGAATCCAACAAGATGGTGTCACATGCCACATAGCTGGTAAAACAATTGATTGATTGATCGTCTATTCTCGAGAAATAGTGCGGTCAAATAGCCGACTCGCTCATGTGATTTATCGCCGTTGGATTTCTTTTTATGGAGTTTTGTTAACCTTCCTACGGTCCTCAAATTTACTGAAGCGAACGGGCTGCAAGTCAAATTTGACCAAGTGTAATAAGGTTTATTTTATTTGATTTAACGGATAAAAAAAGATTTTATTTTTTTAGATAACCGTGCTTGTTCGTCCTTTTTTTCTTTTTTTTTTTTCTTTGACAGTTCAGTATACAGGGTATAATCAATCCTTACATCTAAGTGATCTACTACAATTTCTACAAATTTGCTACAATTTACTAAAATTAACTTCAATCAAACTAGTGTTGCCCCTAAAAGAACAACTCGCAACCATGACTCACCCTCTACCGCACCAGCCATTTCCACAAACGCGAGGCTTCTACCACACCATCATATGGCAATTGAGTGATCTGGAAATTCTTCACGTCGCGGATGACATACCGGTGATTAGGCAAAACCTTATGAACAACGTTGGAACCTCTGTACTTCGCATTCAGTTTTTTGTTTGTACCGACGGTGGTATCGACATGTCGGATGACTACATAGCCTCCTTCAAAATATATTCTTGCAGGCTTACTTCTTTCCAAAAAGTATCTTAAATTAGTATCTTGTTACTTCATCCGATTCTCCTCCAGATTCCCTAGTGCCCCAGTAGGTTGTTTCTCTTGCAAGTAGTCAGTTAGTTTGTCTATTTCTTCCCCTCGTTGATCCACTCGAAAGAGTAATCTGCTCGGTGTCTGTTTCGTACAACAGTGGGTTGTGTTGTTCATAGCAAATTCTACCTCTGTTAACATCTTTGACCAATTTTGACCAATCTCTGCGAATTTATTGTGGGAAGAGGGCCAAAGTAGGCAAAGTGCCGTTTTATAATAAATTTATTTATCAATATACTTGCGAAGGCGATACACTGATTGAAACGATTTTTCAATCTTTCGATACCAGTTTTGTAGTACAATTTCGGTTTAGCCTCAAAATAGGCCTCTGTTTCGGCGATTACTTATTCATCGGTCTTAAATCTCTTTCCGGCGAGCATTCTTTTGAGGTCTGCGAACAGGAAATAATCGCCGGGGGCCAAATCTGGAGAATACGGTGGGTGGGGAAGCAATTCATAGCCGAATTCATTCAATTTTGTTATCGTTTTCATCGACTTGTGACACGGTGTATTGTCTTGATGAAACAGCACTTTCTTTTTCTTTCTGCGATTTCGTCCTTCAAACGCTCCAACAACGCAATGTAATAGTCGCTGTAATCTGCCCCTTTTGGAGATAGTCGATGAAAATTATTCCATGTGTATCCCAAAATACGGATGTCATAAACTTGCCAGCCGACTGTTGAGTTTTTGGTCGTTTTGGACGAGGTTCGTCGCTTGCTCGCCACTCAGCTGACTGCCGACTTGACTATGGTGTGAAGTGATGGAGCCAAGTTTCATCCATTGTCACATGCTGATGCAAATTCGACTCTATGTCGGTTGAACAGCTTTAAACACTCCTCTGAATTATCAGCACGTTGTTGTTTTTGCTTGACTGTGAGCAAATGCGGCACCCACTTTGAACAGAGCTTTCACATGTCCAAATATTCGTGTATGATATATCCAACACGCTCTTTTGATATCTTCAGAGCCTCAGCTATCTCGATCAACTTAACTTAACGGTTCTTCGTAATCATCTTGTGGATTTTTTGATGTTTTCATCTGAGATCGCCTTCTTTGGTCGTCCACTGCGTGCATCATCTTCGGTGCTTGTATGACCGCTTTTAAATTTTCCAATCCACTTGCGAATGGTTCGTTCGGCTGGTGCAGAGTCCGGGTAACACTTATCAAGCTATTTCTTTGCATCGGCTGCATTTTTTCCCAACAAAAAGCAATGATAAATCAACACACGAAATTGCTTTGAATCCTTTTTTTTCACAATAACAAAAGTTGCTTCACTCACAACTCTGTATCTCGAGAACTAATCGTCCGACAGCTGTCAAATTTATACACGTATCTTTTGAAGGTTGGTACTAATTTAAAATGGAATGGATTGAATTCTACTGGTGCCCTCTCTTAGAAACAGCCCATGTAATATAGCCAGCATTATATGTCCAGCACTCTACACTCTAAAGAAGAAGCAAAATATGCGCTTCTACTTATCGAGATGAATTTTAGCATTTATGCTCAAAGCAATGCATATGGAAATTTTTCTACATATCCCATTGCATGTAAACATTTTGACTGAGCAAACCCACAGGACCCACCCATAGTTATTTTGACAAAGACACTATGTTTTGATGACGCTGAAAAGTTATGATGTGAGTGACTGAGAGCAAGTAATGCGGTTTGAATGGGCTCAAATACAAAACAAAAATGAAAACACGGTCAAACAGAAAAACAAATATTAACAAATTATCACGGAGCGATATTAAGGAACTTTCGAACTTTTTGCATGTTATCTGGCATTATTTCCTCCTTTTGTTTGCAAAAATTAACAAATTCTTCATTGTTCTCGTTGAACTTGCCTTATATCCGTGTTTTCCGATAACATGCTTAACCCGTTCATTGTAGTTCGTAGATTACTTTGAATCTGGTTCCATTTGGAATGTACAAAGGCTGTTTGATGAGTACCCGGTTTGGAGATGATGGCACTACTGGACCAAATTGAGCACACCGTCATTTGGTTTAACGTCTTTTAGCCCGCCTGTCAATTAGTAATAATCCGACGCTTAGTTTTTTTTTGAAATCCATTTCAAAAAAATGGCAGTATTGCTCCGTGATCCGATTCTTGTTTTTGAGTGGAAAAACCTACGAGAAAATCAATGTGACCTACTCATCTTCCTGTACAATCGTTTACCATTGATTCGCAGGATTTTGCGTGGCCTCACATCGGTTTTTTGATAAACTGCACCTTGGTGGCACAAAAACGATTGCCACAGAGGAAATCATAGACAAAATCCAAGATCTCGTAGTGGCTGACCTCCATCAAACAGCCCTAGTATACTAAAGTACAATGCCTAGTTGAACGAAGAAGGTATTCTTCTCACCCTCAGTGGAGGCTTCCATTTGGGCGTATCACTGTTCGATAGAGATGTGTTGTAATCTAATCTACACTATTACCGCTTTTCACAGCCTTTCAGCACTGCCGCGAACAAGTAGCAGCTTTCATGGGTTTTGTTACATATGTTTATGGGCTTTCGAATTTTTTGGTAGCGCTCCACTGAGCTAAATCAACCCAATCAAGCGTACAACCCCTTTGAAAAGAGATGTGACTGGATTCGGAACTCTTAGTTGGAATGTATTATATGTAACTGCACTGATTAAAAGTGCCTTATCCCACCTCATCTCATTATTAAGACTTTGACATTATGTAAGGCATCCTTACTAGTCCACACTTCGCGTACTTTGAAATTAAATAAAAAAAACTTTGAAAAAAAAAAATGAGACTCATTCTTCTGTAATATCTCAAATTACATGTGATTGAGTCTTCTTAGGATTATTGAAGGAACTGGTAAATTTGTTGCAACCCGGTCAGCATTCTGCAATCCAACAAAAGTTAAAAATTCGTCCTACACTATAGCACACATCAGTAATACTAATTCGACAACAGACATGCAAGAAACAGATTTACGGATTATCATCTACTTAAATGGGGTTCACGACAAAAGTCAGCTTCTAGAACCGGACACAATTAAGTTAACAACACAAATCTTTAAAGGTTTCACTTTGACCACGTTTTGCATATTGGCAAAGCGAAATTGAAAATCCTGTCCAGTCTGTGTCACAACCTGAACATTGTCATTAACTGACAAACTGCTCTGTAATGCCTCAACAATCGACAAGATTACTCCTTATAATCTTATATCTGTATCTGATTTCGAAATCCAATATCCTCCACCATCTGCCCCCATTCCTAAGGTTATTTTATATCAGAGGTAAGCACAAGCAAAAGCGAGTGGTCTGACTCGGATTATATGGAAATCATGGCACAAACAACATCCACCTGGTCACTACACTATGGCTGTTGTTCCACTCTCGTATACGTACCTGGCTGGTTCGCTTTTAATTTAAATCTCTCAGATATCATTATTCAATTCGCATTGGTTGAATCTGCATCATTGTGGCAGCTCAACGGACCGGATAAATCACACAAGTCGGCGGTATTTCCTTCGTCTCTGTAAGCTAGCCTCAGCCAACAGAACCCAGAACAAGCCACACCATATGGACACCCCGTCGTATACGTAACAATTTAATACTACACTGCTACAATAACTGGATACCGTTGCAATTGCAATTGCAAACCAATAATGTTTCATTCTACCCTTTTCGTGTGTAGTGACTGCATAAGGTAGATGACTGTCTATAATAGGGAACAAATGGACAGACAGATAGATAGACGTCTCCTGGTGAATAGTTTACACGTGTACTGTGCGACAAACAGAATAAGTTGCAGTTGTGAAATTAATCCCACGTACAAGTGTGTATCCGCATGTGCGTGTGGCACATGAAAACACGAATTATTCACAAATTAATTGGATGCACATTAGAAAATTGCACTCCAACTCTACTACCAGAAAATTTGCATGAATTATCTTGGAAAGCTCTCTCTAGAGGATATGGGACTTTCGGTGATACCTGCGTTTCGCTGCCCTGAAATTGTGATTTCCAGATTCAACTGCAAAATGGATTCTCGAAATGGTTGATTGGATTCCAAAGCATTTCCGCAAGCCACATAGATTGCAATGAATTTCATTTTGAATTGAATTTATTTCGAGTTAAACGGATAACGCTATACACCGGCCTGCTTATTTATGTATGTGTGCGTTACTGGAATCTAAAGCCTTTCTATACTAGTATCTATGTAGCAACATTAGTTCCATGCACGCATTATGTGACCCATTCGCTTTATAATTGCCAATCGAGCTAAATTGTTCACTATTTTCGGCAATTGTAGTTGTTTTTATTATTATTGTTGTTGCTGTTCTTGTTGTTGTTAACACCGCTAAAGAAATGCAATTGTACTAGCCTTAGTGCAGCAATACCTAAAGGATAATTGATTTTCGACAGGCAGCAAGGGCTTTAATTAATTACTTACGCTTATAACTTGTGCGATCATTGTTCGTTGTAATCAGAAAATTTAATTAGTACAATCGATAACGTGCACATGGTCTATAAGTACAGAGGACCGTTACTTTTTGTACAGTAACAATGGTAGACCAAGGCTCCAGCATCCGCCTATAATTGTTTGGGAAAATAAATTTACAGAAAATTTATTGGATTTGAAGGAATTCAATTCGAGGTCGAATTGGGTTCGGGAACTACCCGTTTAATGGCCAATCACGAGGAGTAAATCCATTTTGCAAATTTTAACGGTAAAATTTACTACTTTTTCGTAATCATTTAAGCTTGTTGGAATCGTACAGAGTGATTATACTATTGTGGATTTAATTGGAAGAATTTTACTTTACACGAGAATGTTTCTTTGGTTTTGCTGCTGATTCTAAGTTTAGACAGAACAAGCTTAAAGGTTTATTATGGGAGTCAGAGTCAGAGGACATCTTGGTGCCCCAAAAATGTATCCATGTATATCCAATTATTCCTCAGAAATCCAATTTGGATAACGCTTTGTTCAAGAGTTGATACCTTCAATAGTAGGTTCAGAAGCTCAAATAACCTCAATATTGCATCAGCTAGTTTCCGTTATAACAAAATTCTCCTTTTTCTAACAAAGACAGTTCCTGGCAGCTAAGAGTACTGTTAACTCCTCAAAAACAAAAAAAACCAGGATCTATTTAAAAAGTTGGATAGAACTTTACGATGTTTTCAGGATCTATGCCAAGTTAGTTGGGTCTCCGACTATATGGATAGGCAATTAGACCACATTTTCACCACTGACCGCATAAACTCCTCTGTCTCGCCCTGTCGCCCCTCACTATTGACCATTAATAACTTTCACCCTTCACTTCTTCTTTCTTTTTTCTACCACTCTCCTACACAGCCCGCTCCATTTGCAGCAGCCTCTTCTAACGACTTTTATTAAGCGATTTTTCGCAAAATTAACTCATATCTTAGTAAATGTTCTTTTGATTTCGCAAATATGTCCCTTAACGTTGCTCTCTAAATTTCTTACAGTGAATTATTCAATTAATTACAAATAAAACCCCTTCTTCGAGGCCTCGTGGTATAATCGTAGACTTCGCTCTTTACGTAACAAGAGAAACAAGTTAACAGCAGTTTTCCTTCGATCCAATACTCTTGTTGACTATTCCAACTATTCGTATCTCGGGTCATATATTCGTTCTCTATCAGCGATACCTTTTTAGTGCGCAATCTAAGCTTATAAACGATCCAAAGTCTCTCTACCAATTCGTTTACTACAAAAAAAAAAATCTGACGGTTTTCCACCATCCGTCTTACACGAAAACATATCATCAACCGATTCGCATACCATATCCAACTTTTTGCTATGTTCCTCAGCACTTTCCCACCCCCTTTCACATTTCTTCCGTTTATCGCTCTCTCAAGGTAAATTTCCACAGATATGGAAGTTTTCTTTCATACCGCTGATACACAAAAAGGGATTAAAGAGCGAAGTCAATAATTACCGCCCCATACCTAAATTTTCACACAAACCGAAAGCATTTTGTACGAAGCCTTAAGCTTCCAGTGCAAATCTTTTATTTCCCCTAGTCAACACGGCTTTATGAAGGGTAGATCAACTACCACTAACCTCTTCGAATTCGTGTCCTCTGTTCTCTCAGCCTTAGAAAGTGGTAAAGAAGGTGACGTTGTAACAACTGATTTCAGAAAGGCTTTTGACAAGATATCTCATAAGCTAATCCTGTTCAAATTGTCCATCCCGAGCTTTGAACCTGTTTTGCTGAAATGGATTTCTTCTAACTAGGATAGTTGTTTTTATAGTGTTCGTTCCAGGTCTGTCCTATCATCTGTCCTTTCTTGATCAGTTCAGGTGTTCCTCAAGGTAGTCCCCTAGGTCCATTTCTCTTAATCCTAATTATTCAACAATCTCTCTATGCTGACGATACCAAATTTTTTAAACCCATTTCCTTACAACATGACCAGAGCCTCCTTCAAATGGATTTAAACAGTTTTTCTACTTGGTGCATCAAGAACTGTTTAGAACTCGGTCGCACCAAATTTCAATTGAATATCTTCTCACGTAAGTGCAACAAGTCTCTATATATACCTATATATCAATAAATAGTGTGATTCATCGTGAGGTTTCATATATAATGTAAATCAAAACACATAAATTTGAAAAGGAACTTAAAATTTTTACTGTCAGTTGAAAGAACAATTCATGGCATTTACTTTTCAAAAATTATATCAATTAAATGTTGGCCACGACTACGTCTGGCCAATTTTGAAGGGTCCAATTTTGAGCAACGCGTTCGAGCATAGCCACTGGTATCTCGCGGATAACACGAGTAACTTTGGCTTCAAAAGCTTCAATCATAGCCGGCTTATTCTTAAAGGCCTGAGACTTTACATATTCCCAGAGAAAATAGACCAAAGACGTGATATCGCACGATCTACATAGCCGGCCAATTTACACAGCAAAACGTGAATTAAGTGCTCACCAAAATGATTTCTCAATAAGTCCATTATTTCACGCGATGTATGGCTCATAGCGCCGTCTTGTTGAAAACAGAGCTCACCGAGACCATAAGCTTGGAAGCACATAGTCCGCTAACATGGCGCGATAACGGTTACAATTGATGGTAACATTCTGATTTGCCTCATTTTTGAAGAAATATGGACCAATGATTCCACCAGCCCATAAACCACACCATACCGTTGCTTTTAATGGATCTAATGGTAGACCTTGGCACTCTTTGGGTTGCTCAAATACGGAAATTTTGTTTATTAACGTATCCATTGAGCCAGAAATGGGCTCCATCACTGAACAAAATTTTAGGACAAAACACCGAATTTTCATTGAGATTTAATAGAACCCATTCGCTGAAAATATGACGCAAATTCAAGTCGCCTGACTTCAATTCTTGCACAATTTGAATTTTGTACGCTTTTAGACCGAGATTCTCACGTAAAATACGCCAAGTTTTCGAATACGCCAAACCAAGCTGCTGAGAACGACGACGAATCGATTCGCCACGGCTTTCGCGTACACTCTCAGCTACAGCTGCTATAGTCTCTTCACTATGTGCTGGATGTGGTTTAACCAGTCGAGTATCATCCACTTATGTAAACTGTGACTCAAATTTGCGAATGGTATTGGCAATAGTGGTTTCAGTTGGTCGATTATGCGCACCGTTAGTCCTCGCACGAAAAGCATTTCTCACAGAACGCTGATTTTCGTAATACAGCTGAACAATTTGGAGACGCTGTTATTATGGGAGTCCTGCTAAGATGACTTGCCAAACGATACTGAACAAAAACGATAAAGCAGTTTGATAGGAGTTAAGCGTGATCTGTCAAAAAAAGTCTTTTGAAACTCAAACCTCACGTTGAATCACCCCTTACCTATATAATCCACGGCCAACGTATATATATCTATCCGCGACCTTGGCATATTATGCGACAGGGAGTTTTATTTCCGCTCGCACTTAGGTTCTTTAAAATATGGTCCAAATAATTCTGCACCCCGTACGTGATTGATACGAGTATATCACTTTTTTTCGCCCCCTTCTCGAGTATGCTAACCAAGCGTGGTGTCCCTCTCAACGAGTTCATGTATCCCGAATTGCGAGCATCCAGCGTCGTTTTCTTCGGTTTTTTATTTGGGGTCTACCTTGGGACGATGCTCTTAATCTTACCTCTCAATCGAGACCGTCTCAAACTCATTAACCTGAAAAACCTTTATAGGAACGAAAGGACGTAGCAGATATTCTTTTCATTCACTCCCTTCAGCCTCCGTTGATTGCATTTCTCTTTACAACTCCATTTTCTTTTACACTAACCCTCGAAATCTACGTTACCCCCGTCTCTTTTATCTACCCGACCACCGCACCGCTCTAACGAACCAATCTCCAGTATGTTGCGTAAGGTAAACACCAACCTTTCCCAAGCTCGATCTCCTTCACCATCCGTAGCTTTAAGCCCTAGTGGTAGACTCTTCATTTTTGTTTGTTTTAAGTCATAGTTCCTAGGTTAATTTAACCTTTGTGTCAATGCGAGTGTAGCACAACGCTAAGTCAATACATACTTCCTTGATCAAAATTAAAAATACAAGTTTATTCATCAAAATACTTATGCCATTTTTTACATTCGGTTTTTGGTATGTCCATCAGTGCTTCCTGCGATTTTCCATTACTTCCCTTCGGCTGCTGAAACGCGCTCCCGGTAGCGTTTTTTTAACTCGATTGAACAGAAAGAAGTCACAGGGAGCCAAATCAGTTAAATTCGGTGGCTGTTGGATGGTATTTGTTGCATTTTTTTTTTCCAAAAAATTACACTGTCCGACGGTGCTTCAGACAAACGTCTCATAACGCCCAATTAATACTTTTTGTTTACTGTTTGGCCTTCTGAAAAAAATTCATGATACATTACCCCGTTGTAATCCATGAAAACCATGAGCATTGCCTTCTTTTTTGACTGAAAACGACGTGTTTTTTTTGTCTCAGCTCATTTAGTGAATGCAATTCACTTGCCTGATGTCTGGATTGCGTGTTGTACTCATAAACCCACGTCTCGTCTCCAGTAATGATCCTTTTGATGAATGTGGGATCGGATTCAGCTTCGCAAATCATCTATTTTGCGACGTCAACACGGTTTCTTTTTTGCATGAAATTGAGGTCTTTTGGCACCAACTTTGCTGCTTCACAACGGAAACCCAAATCATTAACCAAAGTGTGTTGGACGGATCCATAAGCAATGTTCAAGTCCTCCGCTATCTTTCTGATGGTTAATTTGCGGATATTGACCAACATTTCTTTTACTTTCGTCAGTTTTCGATTGACTCACGACCACTTTTGAATCGTTGCCGAAACACTTTTCAAACATTTCCAACGTTCGCGTACCATTAAATCTGTTTTTTACGCAAAGTTTAATACAAGTTCGATGTTGAAAATTTTAATATATTTCTAAAATTGTAAAAAATCGCCAACACACACAGAGATAGATGTACTCTTGGCCAGGTAACTTTTGCAAATGTCATGCTATGATGCTAAGATTTAGAGGGAATATCAACAACAGATGTACCAATTTAACAAAAAACAGAAAACTGAAATTGGAACACTGGGAGCGCCACACGGTGACGCCACCAGAAACTTTTTGATCAAGGTGGTACATACCCGGATATGCAACATAGTTTCACTTCATTTCTTGTATTAAAAACTGTTGAATCAAGACCATAAATATAACATATACGATAATAACCATTAAAATACAATGAAATAATATAATATAGGGCTTTCTAATAACGACTTGACCAATTTTTTTTAAATAAAAGGCAAACCATTTGAGATAATTCAAAAAGTGTATTATTGGCTTGAAGTACAATCAAAACATTTATGAATGGAACTCGACTTCGTTCATATGGCCACCGCGGGCACGTTTGCAGCGGTCGATTCGTTGGACCCAATTTTTCATGACTCGGCCACACATTTCGGCCGAAACGGCCGCTATTTCGCTTTCAATGTTGGCTCTGAGCTCTTCCAACGTCGTCGGCGTGTTGGTATAAGCCATTGACTTACCGTAGCCCAACAGAAAATAGTCAAGCGGCGTTAAATCGCACGAACGAGGCGGCCAATCGACTGGCCCATGTCTTGAGGTAACCCGCTCACCATACTTGCTCTTCCATAAATCGATTGTAGCGTGTGCTGTGTGGCTTGTGGCACCATCCAGTTGGAACCACATGACGTCCAAGCCCATATCTTCCAATTCGGGCCAAAAATAATAGGTGATCATGGCGCGATAACGCTAACCATCCACAGTAACGTAACGATCGTTATCTTCGACGAAAAAATATTGCCCAATAACGCCGCCGACACGCAAACCGCACCAAACAGTTATTTTTTGTGGATGAAGTGGTGATTCATGAAGCACATGTGGATTTTCATCCGACCAATAACACATATTTTGCTTATTGGCGAACCCATTGAACCAAAAATGAGCTTCGTCACTGAAGATGATTTTGAGATGAAATTCATCATCTTGGCGCATCTTCTCCAGAACTCAATCGGAGAACGTACGTCGCTTCAAATGTTCCATCGGCTTCAATTCTTGAGTCAGTTTGATCTTGTATGGGTGTAAACTAAGATCCTTACGCAATATACGCCATAATGTGGTCTGAGCGATGCCCAATTCTTGAGAACGCCGTGGAATTGACTGATTTGTATCATTTGCTACGGACGTCTGAACGGCAGCGATATTTTCGACACTTCGATCTACCCGTTGTCTCACTGAAACGGCAACATAACACAACGAATATGTAGACTCAAATTTTTGCACTAAACTTGTTATTGCCTGTCTACTAGGGCGAGAATTATGACCGAAAATTGGAGTTAACGCTCTTAAAGTTAGAAGAAGAAGAATAACAGTTTTCACAGTTTGATGATTAGTGAAAGAGTGCGTTCACAAATTAAATTCAAAGTTGTCAAGTCCTTATTCGAAAACCCTATACATAGTTTTTTTTATTTGAAATAAACTATCACAAACAATTTTCACAGGTAGTGAGATCGCGACTGTGCTGAACACGGACTGGTTTGTTGTAAACTTGGCATTCCTTCCTAGTTGGACGTCCCTCAGACGAAGCATATAATATGGTACAGTTGCCTTTTTGTTTTTTGCGAGCAGTCTTATCGCGTTCTTCTTGTGGAGACTGGAAGTTCAACTCCTACACTCTGCTCTAGCATTGCTTCTATTCCTTTATTCTATATATGAGGATTTCGATCGAGTCCTAATAGATGACATAGCAATGTTTTTTCCGAGATCCTGCAAATTTTTGCGATGCACAGATGTAAAAATTTAAAGTTCCGGATTATTAATTTTGCATATTACATGTGCTGCTAATGCAGCAATATGTTATAAAAAAAAGCTTGCGGCCACCTTTTAGTTCGACGTTTTGTGGAGTATTCGCCAAGCATTCTGTCCATAGTATCAACTCCGCCTTTAGTCGAATTGTAGTAGCTTATAATTTTTGGCATATTTTTCAAGCCAACAGTTGTTTTACTGAAGTGAGTTGTTGACATCTTTTTTTTTTCCACATTTTCATGGAATCCAAATTCACTAGATAAAACAGCACGGACTTTCGTTGCGTTGGTGTATACGGCTTATTGATTTTATGGTTCCAGCTAGTCCCAAATTCCATCGCATAAGTTTTTTGGCTAGCTCAAGTAACGTGAAGAAATTATCCGTCGTAACTGTTCGTCCAGTATTTTTAGAGGATAGCACTAGCTGACTTACAACTAGCCCTCCTTGGTTTGTCGCTCAAGGCTGATCTGGTTCTTTGCCTGTGTAGATAATACCTTGTAATGGATATGCATCGCATAGCCACCAGATTGGTATAAATTGCGTAAATTTAGTCCTACCACGGAAAGGAAAGAGCTGCTCGTCAACGGTAAGTGCCTCATACGGCATAAAATTTTTACGCAAATTTCCGTTAAGCATTTGAAGTAAGTCTCTTATTGGTGCCGCCTCATCATTTATCATACGTACTACACGAGTGCTTTCGTTGTCAAACCGGATATATTGGGAGATGCTCCAAAATCTGCATAGACCCATACTTGCCCTGTATAAAGGATTTGAAAAGGTTTTCCATAGGTCTTTGGTATGCTCGTAAATTGATCGGGATACGCCTGCGTTTATCAGTATTCGTAGATATTCATCAAATTCTTCTATGCTTTCCACTCTCTACTGCACGCAGGATTATTCTCATTCCACTTGTCATAGGCCCGTTTTGCTTTACGATTTGTTTCCCTAATAATTTTGTCACACATTTCGTTATACATTTGATGAATGTATACATTTATTTTGCCTTATAACATTATGCGAGAGAAATCGACGAGGACTAGGTTCTTTTCTTTTCCACTCAGTGCTGTCTTTTGCAACATAGCTTAGCATGTGTTCCACATGATTCTGCAAATCACAAGTTTCTTCGTCTTCGTCTTCGTCAGTATCTTCATTTGACTGGAGCTCTGGAATACTTTCCTGTTTAGCGTCGGAATCAATGTTACTATCATAGGCAACAGCTACAGCTCTATCTACAGTAGACAAGGTCACGGATAGAACACTAACTGTCAAGACAGAAAGGCGGTACAACAATTAGCATGAACAAACAGGCTGCATACCCGGATATGAACATATGGTTAGTGCGGTGTACATTTGGAAAATTTGTAATTAGTAGATATCTATCTACATATTGTATATGCCTAAAATTAATTGGAATTTGTTCGGTTTCCATTTTTGGGAAGCTACTAGAAAATTCAGCCCGGTTTCTAATGATTATTACCATGATTTTTGCATTTGAAAATGCAAATATATACCCGGGTACATATTTCGTATTGACACAAGGGTTAAGCTTGTATTAGGCGAAATAAATGGGGCGTCAACGCCTACAAAAATTTAAATTAAATCAAAAAATCGAGAACTAAGTTAAAATCAAAGTTCGAATGATTGATAAAATGGACGGATCCTAGGCATCTTCGGAAGACCAACTAAACATCAAGTCAACAAGACTACAAGCGAAAAAGGAAATCTAGTAGCAATATGTCACTGTCACAGTCAGTGCCAAGTATGTTAAAAAAAAAAAAAAAAAAACACTTCCAAGGTAATGTTAAATATTGAGAACGTTCGCTGTCAAGCAGAACTAACCATTCAACTAAGGCGATGAAAGCCAAAACTTCCATTCTCGCCACCGAAGTGATGTACACTTCTACGTATTATGCGGCTTACCACAGTCTATACAGTCCGTTATTTTTTCCCCCTTTTTCTTTCTCATTATCTTAACAACATTTTCAAACTGTTATTGATTTTTTATTTCTTTTGGTTCAAGCTCACTAATTGACACCTTTGTTCTTACTGTATCTTCGAGGATATACCTTTACACTTCATGGGTATAACATTCTCATTCCCAGTTGCCCCTTGATTTTCTTTGCGTCCATTAGACAACATCTCATAAGCTTCCACATCCGCTAATCCCAACAGTAACTTCTCATACCATAGTATGACAATAGATCTGGCTCCAAAAGAAAGCAACCAAAAAAAAAGGACAACTGCGATCCTTCATGGCGACTTGAAACTGAGAACGCCGAAGATTGTTTGCCGGGTTCGTTTCCCGTGGACGTAGGCTACACCATAAAGCGACAATGAGGTGCGGGTGCCACGAAGAGGTAAGCGAAAACAACAAAATCCATAATACTCCGCCCTTCCTTTCTAAAAGTTTTCGTCGCTTTACCAATCGACTCATGCTATAAGACAATGTCCTCTTTATTCGAAAACAGTTTTTAATCCTGCTACGCAGTTTAGATCCTACTTTTGGGAATTCTTCTGGCGTATCTTCCCTTGGATTGACAATGGTTTTGTTTTCTTCGTCTTCGGATAAGTATTATTTTTTTCACTGTTATTTACCTTCAGACCCCAGGAATATTACCTCACGGCTGGACAGTATTTTCTTGGTTACTGGGTTAAACAATCGGTACGCTTCCGAACCTTGGCTATGATGTATACCAAAAGGATACACTCTTCTACTTTCGATTCCAATTTCCTCCGATTTTTATTGAGAACATATGCCATGGCTTTGCAGCCAAAAAAATGCAGATGTCCTAAATCTAGCTTTCGACAGGACCAAACATTTTATGATGAACAACCGTTGCTTCTGCAAGGCACGTGATTTACAAAGTAGGCTGCAGTAGTAGCTGCTTGTGCCTAAAACTTATCATCCAAGTCGTCCAAGCAACATACAATGAAGTGCGGTTGATACATTCCGCAACGGCGTTTTGTTCGAAAGTGCACACAACCGTTTTTTGATGGAAGATGCTACTCTTTTCTAAAAAGCATTGAAAGACTTTAGCAGTATACTCAGTGCCATTGTTGGTAAAAGCACTTGGCAAAACTGATTGTCAACAAGATTTTTGCATATCACAAAAACCATCGTCAGACTTGTGTTAAATAGTCACGACAAAGTCACGACTTTCCGCTAAAGTCATCGACGAATGTCGGTTGAATAGATCAAGAACATATTAGGCACGAATTCCGAGTGTCGCTCGCGGTTGCTAGCCCTTAATGTATACAATGCATTTTTCATCATGTCCCGTAGAAAATTTAAAAAATTGATGGCCTAATCTACGTTGCCATGAATTGTATGAATCAACCACGGTCAAAGCTTGTTCGTACTGTGCGGGCATGTCCATGAACTCGCAATGAAGGCGATACAAATCGTTCACTGCACTTGATGTTGCAATTAAATTGCGCTCTTGATCATAAGCATGAATTATTCTCAAAATTTCTACCTTTATGTAGCCATTTTTTGTCATTTGGCGGACCAAAAGAAGAGTAAGACATAATTTAGGCAAGTACTCAACGTTGTTTACTACAACATTATTCTTTCAAGGCCAATTTCATATCACCAAAACACTTCGCGGAGATTGTTCGTTTATTTGCAAATGCGAATTCTTTGTTTGAGACCGGTTTTTGTTTATTAAAGGGCTGACTTTCTTCGCTCGTTATATGAGTAGTGGCTCCCGAGTTGACGTATCAATCTGAAGAACTTCTCTTGTTGACACGAAGTGAAGTAAATATCTCCTGTGTTCTTATCGTGACCGTTGTTTGATTTTACGATTATTATTAAACTTTATATTCCCTGTAAGCTTTGTTTTGGAGTTTTTTTACTGCTAATACTAGCGCTCAAAAGTCATCAGGCATCTCTGCTAGCATGAGAAATGCTTCTTCATTATGGATGTTCAAGCCAGCATTTAAGACTTTGAATGAGGTTAAAACCATGGTTTTGATACACCCCTGCATAGATTCACAATCACCTAACTTGAGTTAAGCTTGTCATATGCTGTGACAAGAGCATCCCAAGTTGCCTTTGCCATGGTACCCGTTACTATGTGCCCAAAGTTATTATACTTTGTTCAATCATCAGCTAGTGCACGTTCATTCCAGTCCTTCTCTTTATCAGTCGGCGTCACATATAATTCTGACTTCGCGTGTCGTTGCCATGTGTCGAAAATTTCTCGATTAAGCAGTTTCTCAAATGGAAATGAAATCGATGACAATGAAGCCATTTTTTACCAATATAATCGACGAAATTAGAAATGACAACGCAACTTTTTTAGGTATCAATATGATATCCTTTCAACTTGATACATTTTTCCCAGTGGTGCTGGAAGTTTTTTAAGCTCTCCGTATAGTACGACAATAACCTCCTCGTTCGAACAGTACTTCTTTCATGTGAGCGATTTTTTTAAGTTTGGGAACAACAAGAAGTCGCAGGGAACTAAATCCGGACAATACGGTGGATGGGGGAACAATGCGGAGGAGTGAGCCGATCGTGGTGAAAGAGTACTTTTTTCTTCGCCAAATGTGGTCGTTTTTTTTTCAAGTTCGGCGTTGAATCGACCCAATAAATCGGCGTAGTATGCTCCTGTGATTGTTTTTCCCTTCTCCAAATAGTCAACACACCTCGCGCGTCTTCGCCTTCTTTGGAGCAGGCTTACCGGGACAAACCCATTCTTTCGATTGTTCTTTGGTCTCTAGTGTGTACCAATGAATCCATGTCTCATCGACGGTCACAAGATGATGGAAAACTCCTCCAGATTTGGATTAAACAGGGCCAACCACGTTGAAATGGTCTCACGATTACGCCTGTTCTCCGGTGTGAGCAAACGCGGCACTCAATCGCGCGGAAAGCTGTAAAAGTACTGTCATTGTACGTCATTTCAGTATATGTCATTCATTTGAAGCGTAAACAACAATAATTTTTTTTCCACTCAAATATGTCGAACTTTGTGCCTGAAAAAGTGTTTTTGCGGGGAGTTCTTCTTCATTACTTTAATATGAAGAAAACTGCTGCCGAAAGTCATCGTATTTTGGTGGAAGTTTATGGTAAACATGCGATAGCTGAGCGAACGTACCAAAAGTGGTTTGCACGATTTAAATGTGGTGATTTTGGCTTGGAAGACGATTAACGTCCTGGGCAGCAAAAAATGTTTGAAGATGAAGAACTGGAAGCATTACTCTATGAATATTGTTGCCAAACACAAGAAGAGCTCGCAGAATCTTTGGGTTGTCACTCAAGCAGCCATTTCAAAACGTTTAAAAGCAGCTGGATATATTCAAAAGCAAGGAAATTGGGTTCCACATGAACTCAAGCCGAGAGACGTCGAAAGGCGGTTTTGCATGTCCGAAATGCTGCTGGAACGCCACAAAAGGAAGTCATTTTTGCATCGGATTGTTACTGGTGATGAAAAATCGATCCATTACGACAACCCCAAGCTCAAAAAATCTTATGTGAAACCCGGCCAACCAGCCAAATCAACGGCAAAGCCGTCAGATGGGTGTGCTGTATTATGAGCTGCTAAAACCATCAATGGACAACGCTACCGAACACAATTAATCTGTTTAAAGAAAGCAGTAGCTGAAAAACGCCCGCAATATGCGACCAGACATGAGGCAATAATTTTCCATCATGACAACGCTCGGCCCCACGTTGCTATTCCGGTTAAGAACTGTTTGGAAGATAGTGGATTGGAAGTCTTACCCCACCCGCCTTATAGCCCAGACCTTGCCCCTTCTGACTATCATTTGTTCCGGTCGATGCAGAACGCCCTCACTAAAATACGGTTCACATCAGAGCAGAATTTTAAAATATTGGCTTGATTCATTCTTGGCTGCCAAGTCGGCGCAGTTCTTTTGGGATGGGATCCACAAATTCCCAGAAAGATGGGAAAAAGTCATAGCTTTAGATGGGCAATACTTTGAATAATACTATTGTACATGTTTTTCTTAAATAAACGTTCAAATTTTGAAAATTAAAATATGTACCCAAAGTCAGTTCCATTACCTAAATTTTCGTCGAAAATGTTGGAAACAATTTTTCACAAACATGTGTTCATTTTCGTCAAAAATTACCAGTAACTGCATCCAGAAATATGCATAAAGAAAGAGAAAAGAGGCTACACGTTTCTAATATGTTTAACTTTGCAATGCTTGTGAGTATATAGAT
The DNA here is from genome assembly GCA_907269105.1 of Volucella inanis. Taxonomy (NCBI): domain Eukaryota; kingdom Metazoa; phylum Arthropoda; class Insecta; order Diptera; family Syrphidae; genus Volucella; species Volucella inanis. The sequence continues at coordinate 94,300,003 of OU026154.1, forward strand.
ATAAAGATTGTCTGATTCGCCAACTCTTGAACTCGCAAAATATACTTGTCTATGTAAGAAGGAATCCGTGTCTAGGTCTAAACCGCATATCAATTGGAATCATAGGAATGTGAGGAATGAGGACATCTTCACCTTTGAAAGGTTCTATCAAGGTTGTTGCTTCTACAACTTTGCTCATTAATGTTTTTACTGTAAGCTACGTGTTGGCACACCAAATTTCAATTGCAGTGAATTCAAATAATTCTGTTGGATAATTAACCGCTTCATCTGCTTTCACAACAGTGTCAACTTCTTTGTTTTTTGCGCCAAGAATAGCTCGTTTACTTAGCCAATCATGATTCTTCTAATTGATTTGCTTATTGGGAAGTATTTGACGTCATTAAATTGCAGAAGTTATAAGACACAATATCGCTACAAGGGAGAGTATTTAAGGTAAGTATATATTTCGTCCGCTGGTATCGATCGAAGAATTACTATTAAGGTTTTCCTGAAATCTCCTGCAACTAATATTAACGCGTTCCCAAATGGTCTGATGTATCCACGCAAATATTGCAATGATCAATTAAGAGCTTCGAACAATTTTTTGTGCGCCATTGTACATTCATCCCAAACAATAAGTTTGCATTTCTGCAATACTTTTCACATGTCGGTTGCTTTAGAAATGTTGCACGTGAGAGTTTCAATAAATTGCATGTTCAATGGCAATTTTAAAGCGGAATAAGCAGTTCTTTCACCTATTCTGGACGCAAGAGCGAAGGATATGTCATTTTTGGATCGAATTTGGCATAATTCCGCGTTATTGAAAGGTTAGGAATATTTGATTCTACATACGATCGATTCGGTGATGGTATTTCCAATTTATTATGAACTTTCTGTGTGATTTCTAAGAACAAATCTTCAATTATAATCAATCGTTCTAAATTTCTGCTGTGAAATCCATGTTCATATTTGAATCTTCCTCACGTATTCCACGGAAAATATCTCCAGCCATGTGCGGTTTATATTTCTCCCATAACTCTGTTGGAAATGAAGGAGAACAGATGGCCAATGTGATTGTGCACGAATTTGATTTGTATGTAACATGTTGCACTTGTCATTAGTGCATATATCTCAGTGTCGGTTGCCCTCCAATAAATTCAGAGCTTGACAAGCACTGTGGAAAGAGGCATGTGTAACGCCGTTGACAATTCTCAAAAGCTGGAACGACGTTAGACCGGGCACATGTACCAACAGCACGCGAAGAAAGAAGCAATCATTTTGATAAGGATGCACGGTGTGCACTGTATAGTCCATCGTAGTTTCTCTAAATATGCCAGGTTGTCCCTCGACTCGTTCTTCTCAATTTTTATATGATACGTAGGCACTTCAGTGTTTTCGCACTACATTTCTTGTTTGCTTCTTCGCCTCTGGGGTGATTTAACGCCTTAATGTTGAAGTGGTATCCATCGGCGCTATCCCAAAAATGATTATATATTGCAGGGCATCGTAGCATCGATGAGTTTTTGCAACTTTTGTCAATTGATCGTTTTTTCGATGTAGAGCAATTTCTCTAGGTTGGAATTGATCTTCGACTATAACAATTGCCACTTTGTACATAACTGGAGCATTGAGGCATTAAATTTCTGCACATGGTGTCCATCAGGCGTTTTATCAGCATGAATAACAATCTTGAATGTATCACATAGCATTATGTGAATTGTTGTTTTCAATTAACGCACTTAATTATCTTTTCGTGAAGAGGTTCTCGCGATGGACCTCTTTGTGACGGTATAAATTTCGCAACGTGCATTGGGAACGGAAGGTGGTAGTTGGCTTAGTGATGAATTTGTCCTTTTGCTTTCGAAGTGTTATATTTCCTGATGTTGGATAGAAAATGCTTTGATTAGGTGGTATATTCGGCATTTAAGGCTGTGGTGGTTCTCCACATTCCTTTCATTTCTCCATTAAATTTCAGAGACTTGCAATGAGGATACACTTATGTCATACAGCTGACAAGAACATGCCAACAATCGCGTGAGTGGTGGGCACGAAGTCGTGTTTGACGTTGATCTTCTATTTCTCATTGACATCTTTCAGCCAGTGTTGAGAGATTTGAGGTTAAAGATCGCCTCAAATCGGATTGCGCGTCGCTCAACTGCTTCATCGGCACGTATTTGGGCCATTCTCTGATACCCGCTCTTCCTCCATTAGGTTTTTGGTTACTCGTCGCACTGCTTCCGCTCTTCGAAAACGACGAACTACATTTAATCTTTTGAAAAGCATTATTTTGATGAACTATGTAATTTAACAACGCAATCGGAATAAGTGACAACAGCTATCAAGAAGCACGCTATCTGGCATGAGCAGTGTTTAGTATTGCGTATGTTCAACAGACGGCACTCCCTGCCGATAAATTTATATTTTCATTTCTATACAACGTGGGCCAAAAGTAATGTCAAAATGTGAATGTTCCATAACTTTGCAAGCAATAGAGCGATACACACATGAAGAACGCGGAATTATTGTTACTTTTCTGACCATATTCCTATCTGTATTTTTCAAGTAGCATGAATTTCGTCGTCTTGCACCATGTGCGCGAACAATTAAGCGTTTAGCTGAGAGTCTCGTGCACACTGGGTAAACCGAAGATGTCGCAAGAAGAGACCGGCCCCGTATTGCTCGTACGACCGACAATATAACTGCTGTGGCAGTCCAAGTGAGTCCACAAACATCGACAAAACCACGATGCAGACAATTTGGCAAAAGCAAATGCTCGTTGGGCTTAATTTCGGTGGAAGATATAAAGATGATCCTTTATAAAGCGCAAATCGTTCAACAATTGCTACCGTCAAGTAAAGTTAACTTACTCCTATGATCTATTAAACCTGGTGCAAGCAGAGGTGCACCACCGTAACCGTAACTGGTGAGGGCTACAGACAGTTCTTCTAAGTTAAAGTAGATTTTTTTGCCTTAAGTTGCTGAATTGGATCTCGAGAATCGTTGGTTCCACCGGGAACCACCACCAACCGCCACCCGTTCTAGCGATTTAACCTGGGGCTTTTTGAAATCTTAGGCTTACCACAACATACTACAAACCTTGCAAGTCTTGAACGCTAATATTGAATAAGAAATCATCAATTTGGAGCCAGATATTTAGCCAGCGACCATACAAAATGCCGTAAAACAAACACAAATGCGCATCCACTGAAAAGGTGGTCATTTGACCGGTATCATCTTTTCAATTTAATGTCATGAGTTTTACACCTTAAGAAAACCTTTCGAGAAAACGGAGCCCAATTCTTTCCGTTTCTAACAAAATGCAGCCAATTCACATTATGACATTACTTTTGCCCCAATTTGTACAACCTCCATGCCATTCGGATCGACAGTTGTATTAGATCTTTTGTCATAAAATTCGTACAATTTCCAGTGGATCATATAATCTGTTTTGTAAATTTCTTTACATCGCATGACCTATGACTGTTAAAAGGTAACGATTTTAGATCTAAAGGAGAACCAAAAAGACGTTGCAACACCTACGGTTCAGTGAAAGTGATGTCGCATGCAATTAAAATACACGAGCCGTTTACATTCGACAAGGCAATATAACTTGACCCCATGACAGTTAACGAAAATTCGTGGGAGGCAGGTCGAAATAAATATCGCTACGCTTCGAAAGATCTGCATTACGCTAAGACCACAAAATAGGGACTTGACAACTTTGAATTTAATTTGTGAACGCACTTTTTCACTAATCATCAAACTGTCACTGTCAATTAGTTCAGTAAACTCAACATTTTCATCATGGTAAAGTACACTAACGAGCAACGTCTGCAAATTATAAAAATTTTCTACAAATATTCGGAGTCGGTGACTGCAAATTTAAGAGCGTTAACTCCAATTCTCGGTCGTGATTCTCGCCCTAGTAGACAGGCAATAACAAGTTTAGTGCAAAATTTGAGTCTACATATTCGTTGTGTGATGTTGCCGTGTCAGTGAGACAACGAGTTGGTCGAAGTGTCGAAAATATCGCTGCCGTTCAAACATCCGTAGCAAATGATCCAAATCAGTCAATTCCACGGCGTTCTTAAAAATTTATGCATCGCATTATGGCGTATTTTGCGTAAGGGTCTTGGTTTACACCCATACAAGATCAAGCTGACTCAAGAATTGAAGCCGATGGACCATTTGAAGCGACGTACGTTCTCCGATTGGGTTCTGGAGAAGATGCGCCAAGATGATGAATTTCATCGCAAAATCATCTTCAGTGACGAAGCTCATTTTTGGCTCAATGGGTTCGTCAATAAGCAAAATATGCGTTATTGGTCGGGTGAAAACCCACATGTGCTTCATGAATCACCACTTCATCCACAAAAAATAACTGTTTGGTGCGGTTTGCATGACGGCGGCGCTATTGGGCCATATTTTTTCGTCGACGATAACGATCGTCACGTTACTGTGAATGGTCAGCGTTATAGCGCCATTATCACCGATTATTTTTGGCCCCAATTAAAAGATATGGACTTGGACGACATGTGGTTTCAACAGGACGGTGGCTTAACCAACACAGCACACCCTACAATCGATTTATTGAAGAGTAAGTATGGTGAGCGTGTTATCTCAAGACATGGGCAAGTCGATTGGCCACCTCGTTCGTGCGATTTAACGCCTCTTGACTATTTTCTGTGGGGCTACGGTAAGTCAATGGCTTATGCCAACACGCTGACGACGTTGGAAGAGCTCAGAGCCAACATTGAACGCGAAATAGCGGCCGTTTCGACCGAAATGTGTGGCCGAGTCGTTGAAAATTGGTTCCAACGAATCGACCGCTGCAAACGTGCCCGCGGTGGCCAAATGAACGAAGTAGAGTTAGATTCATAAATGTTTTGATTGTACTTCAAGCCAATAATAAATTTTTTGAAATATCTCAAATGGTTTGCCTTTTATTTAAAAAAAAAATTGTCAAGTCGTTATTAGAAAACCCTATATTAGTTACGTAGGCAATATACTATTGATGTGAAAGTTAGTAATACCGCCGCACAGTGGTTAAAAACTGAAATCTGTGGACAAGTGATTTTTTATTTTACAAAAAGTTGAAAAATTTAAAAGACATTTCCCCGAATATAACGGTTCTAGGTAAGCTCAAAGTTAACACTGTGAATCACTCAAATCAGAACGAATATAAACAAGTTTTGACTGTCGAACTTCAAACACGTGTTTAGCTTAGTGAAGTATGTTTAATATATTATTTCAACATGGAATTTATTTTTAAAAGTAATAATAACATAATAATGTGGTTAGATTATTTTTTATATTTTTTTATATATTTTTGGTGAATTTTTTAATAACACAGTAGCAATTTCATGGAACTTAACATATAATTGCATTTTGTCTAAGCTTCCAAGACTGGAGAAAGCCGGCGGTCAGATGAAATTTGTGTTGTCTATCAGTATACCTAGTTATGGCGTTGGCCTGATGGTTGGCACAACAGCATATTTTCAAATCGTCATCACCCTTTCAGCGGGCAATGACAAACTTCCGAAAGTCAAATTCTGTCTATGAAAAATTTTTCAGGAGAGCCATTTGCACTGGCAATAAACATTAGGCCCTGTTCAGGAGTGTAAAAATTTGCAAAGTGAGAAACACAAGCGAGTGCGAGAAGCTAGGCCACAAGGGCTGTCGCGATAAAACTTTTATTTTTTTTTATTAGTATATCTAACAATTTTGTTCTGCACAAAAATGTGTGTTCCTCTTCCTTCCTATTACAAGATTATGACAAATTATTTCAGGCCAAACTCGTATATCAAAAATGAAATAGTTTGAATTCTGTAAGAATGGACATAATTTAGTTGTGAAGATATTCCAACTGAAGAAAAAAAAATGCAACACACTCTACTACAATAAAACAATTGCGAGACTGCAACAATATTAACACTTTTCAATGACTACCATATGTTTCATTGTTGTTATTTAAAAAAAGTGACTTATCTGTCCTAAAGCCTGGACCATTTGACATATTTCTTTAAAGAAAGACCTCGATAGGAGTTCAAGGATTCCGGTTCAAAAACGAAAAAGCGTACGGTAAGATACTAATTGAGTTCACAAGACAGTTCTGAGCTGTTTTCAGCAGCAGAAAGTAATATGCTGCCACAATATTAAAATAAAAGCAGTAAGATCACCTGAAAAGGCTACAGAAATGAAAAGACTACTATATACAGAAGCCAAGAAACCAAGGCCCTATTCAACAGAAGAAGCAGTTGCATTGTCATTGGATGCCCGATTGAGTAAACATGCATATCAATTAATAAGAAAGCAAGACAATGAAGGCAATTCCGAAATTTACCCTCCTTACTTCCGTGTACTGGAAACAAAACAAGGAAGAGCTGCAATCGTTATTAAACCATATAGTTCGGCGAATTATGAGCGTGGTTCTAGCTAAAGTACGAGGTGTGTTCGAATAGTAAGGTGACTTTTGAAATTTCCTGGGGAACATACGTTCGATTACCGATTGGTTTTTTTTTTTTTTTTTCTGTGTTTGTTCACATGTCCCGCATATATATTCACTGTTTCAAGTATCTAGCATACTAAGTTTGTTTTTGACAGATAGAAAGCTTAGACGTGTTTGGTTGGTGGGTGCTCGGCGATCTTCAATTAATGTAAAAAATGGAGTAAAGAATTTGCATCAAATTTTGTGTAAAAAGTGGATTCAAGTGCTATAAAACACTAGACAGTAGCATAAGGTGAGTCTGCTCTAAATAAAAAAGAACTTTACAAGTGGTACAAGCATTTTCAAGATGGCAGAGAAGATGCTAATGACAAAGGTCGCTCCGGACACCCCAACACATCAATAAAAGATGATAACGTCGAAGCTGTGAAAAAATTGTTTTGGAACATCGTCGAATTACCACAAGAGAAATCGCTGAGTATATTGGTATATCGGTCGCCTTGTGTCATGCAATTTTTTCGGATGTTTTGAGCATGAGACGGGTGTCAGCGAAGTTTGTTCTGAAACTTCTTAATTTTGATCAGGAGCTCTTGAATGACGTCGATAATGATCCTGACTTGTTCAAAATGGTCATTACTGGTGAAGAATAACTGGTCATGTCCCCAAAACTGAAGAAACCTGGACAGAGGACAGAGATTTGCAACGATCGAGGAAATAAAAACGGTCTCGCGGCAAGAGCTCAAGGCAATACAAAAAGTGCTTATGAGAAGTGCTTCGAGAATTGGAAAAAGCGTTGGCGCATGTGTATTATATCTGAGGGGGATTGCTTTGATGGCGACAACATTAATATTGATAAATAAACAATTTTTTTTTTATATATAAAAATATAAGCCATCGATTATAAAAATAAATAACTAAGTGGCACGACAGCCCGGTGTGCGCCACATTTTGTGAATTTTTTTAGGGCCTACTGTTTATTGCCGGTTCCGAACGGATCTCCTGAAAAGCTTTTTCATAGGCAAAAGTTGATTTTCGGAGGTTTGCCATTGCCCCCCGAAAGGGCGATAACGACCTTTCAAAAATTTGCTGTTGTGCTCCTACCGGGATTCGAGCCCATGTAGGTGGCGTGACAGCCAGTGAGTCAACCATCACGCCATCGCCACCACCACAGATGATACAAGCAGAACTTTGCCGACCCTGAAAAAAACGATTGCGATTTGCTTGCGCCTTCTATCATTCTTCTAGTCGAACCATAGTCCGGCATCACGGCGATAATGCAGAACGATTAAAATGCACCTGCGAAAAGGTGACTGCGTTCATTTCAAAACAGCTTAGAGACAACATACAGGCTCAATACCTGGGAAGTAAAAATGGTGTAGTCCTCTTACAGGTAGTTCTTCGTAAACTTGCTTTATGGTCAAAGCTACTCCAAAAGAAATGAACAAATTAGTTCAAGAAAGCTCACCACAGAAGCCAGCTAAGCAAGCTAACTACAGCTTTGGATTGTCGTCAATCCACTCTTGGATTCGCTTTTTTGAGTGTTACAAAGGAAGAAAAACGGTAGTGAGCGAACGAAAAAAGGAAATTCAATTAAAGTTGTTGCACGCAGTTAGAATTTTAAAGAAATCGAGTTTTTTGTATTTTTGTTATGTACTTTCCCTGAAAATTTCAAATCGATTCGGTAAGTACTTTTCATGGAATACGCATATTTGTAAGGACGTCTCGGACTGCTGAAAAAATAGACGGAGTACAAATATAAGTAGCAGCTGGTTTTTTCTTTCTTTGTGTTACCAGTTATAAAATGACCTTAGGAATAGTTCATTTTGATTCCTAATGGCTAATTTGAGTTATTTCTTGTACGAAACAAGTGAACATCATTTCAAACAGTTCTGCCACGTTGTATAGTCGTGTGTTCAGTTTTAACTTTTTGTTCTCAGTTTTGCGTTTTTAATTCAATTAAATTAACTTTAAATCTGAATAAGAATGCCAAGCAAGAGTAGTAGAAATGAAAGAGCAACTGAAGAAGAGTACTTTCATGATCTTAAAGAAGGAAAAATGTATTTATTCCGAAAACATCTGAGACAGATGAAAGTAGTTTTGGTGCATCCGCGCAAAATGTTCAAACTACAGAAATAGATTTAAGTTCCCTATGATTCTTCTATTGAATATAGAATTTTGAACTTTATAACAGTGTTCACAGCAATAAGTGAAAAACACGTTTTTGAAGCCGGTGATCAAAATTTATAAAAAACGACTCAACCGGTTGGTCTAAAATGTTAACACAATCTTCCCAAATATATTCCTCAGGAACTGATCGAAGAATTCAGACATCCAATAATTATTTCTAATTTTTTTAAACAATTTTACTTGGTCGAAAATTCGATTTTTTTTTTACGAAGCCGCAATTTTGTCAAAAATCAAAACTTCGATCATTCCTTTGTACAATGCCCAATTTTATCTATCCACTTAAAGAATTGTTCGGAGTTTTTGATTTAATATGAACTAAACCGAAGAGATCATGGTCAACACCGAACACCTTTTTTTGTATGACCTTCAGGAAATCATCTGCAGAAGCACATTAGATCAATATTGTTGACACTAAATGCACCTTTTGTAAAATAAAGACCTTTTCAGAAAGGAATCATAAATAAACGTCTTTTTTCGTCCGTTCTCAGCTATGATTGTTGCTTGATGTTCCGACACCAGGAAGTGGAACAACAAACGATGCTATCACGGCTCGTCGATTTTTTAATAGTCTGTCTTAATCAGCAGAAATCACCTTCAGGAGATCATCTGCAGAAGCACATCAGATCAATATTGTTACCACTAAATGCACCTTTTGTAAAATAAAGACCTTTTCAGAAAGGAATCATAAATAAACGTCTTTTTTCGTCCGTTCTCAGCTATGATTTTTGCTTGATGTTCCGACACCAGGAAGTGGAACAATAAGCGATGCTTTCACGGCTCGTCGATTTTTTAAAAGTCTGTCTTAATCAGCAGAAATCACTGGATCAATATTGTTGCCACTAAATGCACCTTTTGTAAAATAAAGACCTTTTCAGAAAGGAATCATAAATAAACGTCTTTTTTCGTCCGTTCTCAGCTATGATTGTTGCTTGATGTTCCGACACCAGGAAGTGGAACAACAAACGATGCTATCACGGCTCGTCGATTTTTTAAAAGTCTGTCTTAATCAGCAGAAATCACCTTCAGGAGATCATCTGCAGAAGCACATCAGATCAATATTGTTACCACTAAATGCACCTTTTGTAAAATAAAGACCTTTTCAGAAAGGAATCATAAATAAACTTCTTTTTTCGTCCGTTCTCAGCTATGATTGTTGCTTGATGTTCCGACACCAGGAAGTGGAATAACAAACGATAGTAGCACGGCTCGTCGATTCTTTAAAAGTCTGTCTTAATCAGCAGAAATCACTGGATTAAGTGTTGACCTTCAGGAGATCATCTGAAGAAGCACATCAGATCAATATTGTTACCACTAAATACACCTTTTGTAAAATAAAGACCTTTTCAGAAAGGAATCATAAATAAACGTCTTTTTTCGTCCGTTCTCAGCTATGATTGTTGCTTGATGTTCCGACACCAGGAAGTGGAACAACAAACGATAGTAGCACGGCTCGTCGATTCTTTAAAAGTCTGTCTTAATCAGCAGAAATCACTGGATTAAGTGTTGAACTAATTTCCTCATTTGGAACAATTTTGAACATAATTTCCAGTGGATTGGATATCAATACTGAGAAATTCAGTGAATATTGCAAAAATACTGCGATATTATTTGCAAATTTGTATCCATGGCAAGTGTAGATACGATACTCATACATTGACCGGATATGCATAAGATATGCATTAGTTCCCATTGGTCAGCTGACAGAGGAAGCGCAAGAAGCAAGAAATAAATCAGTAGAACTAGCACTATGGAAGGTTTGTTCCACATGCTCCTTATAACTTCTGATCCAGTTGTAAGCTTTTATCGACAACAAAAAAAAAAAAAAAACTTTAACACTTTCCTCAGAGGTTTTTAGTTAACTAAAATCTCCTGAAGAGGTTTCGATAACTACTATATCGGAGTTGAACTCTGAAGATTGTTCAGGTTAAACCTCTTCTGATTCTAATTCGGATTCAGATTATTTTTTTTTTTAATTAACAATTAATGAATGTATTAAAATTGATAAATTAAAATTTAAACATAACACAAATAGCTTTCTGCTGTTATCAAGGGTGTTACAATGGCGTTCATAGAGTATTTTTGTCCTTAAAGGGCATAACTAGTGTGACCGACAAAAAAACCTAAATTTTGGGATTTTTTATAAACTACTGCATTAAATGTTTGGATGATAAATTTTTACATAAATAATGAATATATACTGAAACTTTCAAAGGCAAAAATTATATTTTCAGCGAGTTATTCGCTAGCTCCCACATTACAAAAAATTAAGATCCTTTACTGCTGCACGATTGCGGCCTTCACCGTGTCTGAAATCAAAGTCGCAAAAACGATTATCAAATTAGAAAGTATTGCCTATACAATAACTCACGATTGTGAAAAAAAATTTAATTTAAAGAAATGGCATAGTTTAAAAAATTTTGCCCGAAAATTTGAGGGAGGGTCATTATTAATAATAAAATGATAACTTTCTGACCACTGAGGGGCTACTCTTTAAAAGGCTGTAACTCAAAAATTATTTGAAGCATGGATTTGAAATTTTATCAAAAAATCGAAATAAATTTTTTGAAAATTTCACACCAGGTATGCCCTTTAGGCCTTAAATTAACAAAATTTTCATTTATATAATAAAGAATAATAAAGAAATGACTTTAAATCGAAAAATACTTTTGTCCACTGTGAGCTGTTGCGGATAAATTAGATCTCAAGACGGAAGACTACTTAATCGAGCTGTTTCTCGGGCGGAAAGACTGATTACCCTAATCAGGTTTTGTTAAAAGACTATCTTGCTTTCTTGGTATTCGGTAGAGAAAGTTTAAATAAATTGCAAAGAATGCCATGACATAGGAGTATTTACTTAAGAAAACCAAACCATCGAAATCAGTGGACATTTCAAAATACAAGATAAAATCATACCTTCTTCTTTGTTTTTCGATAGAGAACTTACTCGAAACCCGCTAAATTGCTGTTCAGAATCCACATCATATCCAATGCATACACTTAAGGCAAATTTTTCTCTGAAAACCCCTTTTAGCACAAAAATGTACCACTGAGATTTCGTTTTTCCTTCTTTAAAAATTAATTAAGAAAAAGAAAAGAAAAAAAAAGAAACAAAAAACAGGAGCATCATTCATCATCCTTTTCATCTTCATCATCAAATACTCAGTTAATCGCAATTTCCATCATTACAACGCACACGTTTACCAAAAAGTTTATACTCACTGGCGTTCCTTTACTATGTCGTTTTCCCAAATGAAATATTAATTCGAACGCACCTACTCTACAAGGTCTGTCAAAATATTTAATATTATTAATTAAAAGAAACAAAATTTAAACGAGATTCAATTTTACATGTCAGAAAGCATCTCATCATGGTACGGTTCTGTACTCGTAGATATTTTTGGCGTCAGCCATACCATGACCTATAGATGGCTTTAGTGATGGTGCTTGGGTGATATTCATTTGGAGTATTCCTCAAGAGCTCATCAATTCAATTGAAACGAAAGTTGGGATGGCAGGGATTATATCTGCCGACTGCGTTGAATCGAAGCAATTAATAATGAAAAATGCAATTTTGCAATTTTTATTTTTTTGTTTAATGTCTTTTTTTATAATTTTTTATTACCCTGACACTGGCACTTATTAAGATAGTAGCTCCATGGCATACACAACTCAAAGACCGTTTTTATACCTTTTTCGTGTATCCTATATAACAGCGGATATGTGTAAGGTGCCCATTGCCATTAAGGTGAAGCTACTTCCGCAGGGGTAGCTTTAATTGGCCCGATCGGATTGTACTATGGCTGTAAGGTTGGTCGAATAAATTTAAATAAATTCTTATTGAACTCTATCCGTCAGGTAACCAAGCAACGTTCGATCTACGAAACCATGGCACATAGCGATGGTATCAGATGAAGAATGGGGGTATCTTTCTTTTTTTATTTGCATCATAGGCAATGTATTGGAATGGGGTTACATGTGTTAAAGGAGTTATCATATGTAAAGAGTTTTTCACGTATCAAAAAGGTGATTTTTATAGCGCTTAATAGTCAGAATATAAGCAGTATGAATATAAGTTCAGCGGTCAGTGTTGATGGGGGCACATGCGCTGAGAAAGTGAAGTCTAATTAAATAACAATTTTAAAATAAAATAAAAGTGTCGCATTTCCGTTCTTAAGTTCGATAGAACTGATCTGAAAATTAAGTGCTCTTCTTGTGAGGAATTCCTCCACGTTAAGTGTGCCAAATGTAAAAAAAATTAAATTGATTTCTATGGAAAAAGTTGGTTTGCGACTGAGATCTATAATGCGTGATGATGCTCTTTTAAACTCGCCCACGCACGTCACTGCACCAAAGAATTACCCGGTCACTCTTTCTTCAGCTGTTTGCAGTGTTGTGAGCAAAAAAAAAAAACATCAGTTCACTCTCTCTACAACTACATCATCAGGCGGCAATCCTTTATCGCTAGGGTCATCTAAGTAAAATACACCCTGCTGGTTTGAACTGCAACCAACTTCAGACTGCTATAATTTCCAAACCGTTCATGACAGTGAGCTCAAATTTTGACACATGAAAGATAATTTTATTATTTACAAACCTTTTAAACGATTTGCGTCTCAGTTGTGTTGAAAATTGTTTATCCGCGATGGAATTCAAATGGAATTCAACGTGAATAAATCATTTGTGTCTCGAACTATAGCCGTTACCGTGATACTGAAATCATTCCAAAACGTCATGCAGGTGGTCATTAAAAAACAGCAACATCGACAGAAATGGTTCGGAAAGTGAAGGCTCGAATTGAGCGAAATCCGTGTCGAAGTGGAAGAAAAATGGCTTGTGGGCTTGGGCTCAAGCCAATTTCGTTCCAAAAAGCATACGATCTTACACCGCAACAAGAAAAAGTTATAGTCGAAAGAGCGAAGGAGTTGCTACGCTTGCACGAAAGTGGTGAGTTGCCGAATTTGGTTTTTTCCGATGAGTCGCCATTTGTTATCGAGCAATATGTCAACAAACAAAATGACCGAGTTTACTTGCCAGAGAGGTCCTTCGAAAATTTACACCTTCGAACGGCCATCAGAAAGCACGCAGCACCGATGGTGATAGTTTGGGCCACCATAACCGCCGATGGTCGCTCTCCGCTCGTATTTTTGAACCGTGGCGTCAAAATTAGTGAGATCGTATACCGTAAAACTGTCTTAGAGGGCAACAAATCATTTCGGTCGGAGACCGTGGACATTTCAACAAGACTCGGCACCGTCTCACAAAGCGCGCGTCAACCAAGATTGGTTAAAAAACAATGTTCCACACTTCATTTCTTCGACACAATGGATTGCAAATTTTCCGGATGCAAATCCGTTGGATATCTCTCTCTGGGGTATTTTGTAGGAGAAAGTTGGCACTAAAAAATACCAAAGTTTGGACCATCTCAAACAAGCACGGGAATGGGCCAAAATACCGCAGAGCCACTTGCGTGCAGAGTGCGATGCTTTCTTCGGCCGTCTCAAGGCCATTATTCGCGCCAAAGGTGGACATATTGAAAATTACTGATACAATTTGAAAATTAATGTATTTTCCAACATTTTTTGCTTTGACACAATAAAATTTATCAAAAAATTAAAAGATTTTAACATTTGTAAAAGTTGCAGTTCGAGTCAGGCAACAATTGCAAAAATTTAACAATTTTCTTCGAGCAAAGAGCCAAGCAGTATGTTGCGAATGTTGTTGGTATTTCCAGTGTCAGTGATGAAAATGCACACGAGAAGGTGATGAAGCTCTTGACTGATAATGTTGGTGTGCAGATCGCGCCGGAGGAGATTGACTCTATCTACGTTAAGCATGCAAAGAAACTGAAAGAAAAAAAACACTCAACGGGGAACATAGTGTGCATACGCTTCTCATTTCTTAATTCGAAGAAGTTTATGAAAAAGATGCTTGCGGAAAAAATTAAGCTTTTGGCGAGCATCTTTAGTCATGAGAGCAGCGGTGGTGATAGCTGCGTTAGCAGTGGCGGCAGGATTTTCATTAATAACTCTCTCACAATGCACACTATATCTCTTCTAGATAAGGCGAATTAGTTGAGACAAGACAAAAATAAAGCCAGTATGTTTGGATAAGGAATTCATGCGTGCTCATCAGGAAAAAAGAAGGGGATAAGGTGATTAAAGTTATAAGTTTTGAGGACTTTAATAAACTTGAAAATTAATTTTATATTTTTGGTAATTTCATGGCATATATAACTCAAATAATACGTCAAATAGTCCTCATATAGATAGTTTTTATTGTTTACTGTCTGATTTTAGGGATGGATGCAGAAAAAGGTTTTTGATTAAAAAACGTCTACTTGTCCTCAGGTTTTTATTAAGAAGAATTTTTAAGGGTTTTGAGCGAATTGTAATAAGCTGGTCTATATCAGGTCGACTGAACACTGCAAGGTGCATCAAGGATCCACTTAATTCCTGATACTTCAGTGCTTCAACAGTAACACGTTCTCCAGTTATAGATGGTTCCTTTTTCAGCTTAAACTTAACTTGCTTGGGAACATAGTTTTGCTTAACACTTTGCAAATTATGTTTGATGCAAAGATTATTTATATATCGCGTTTGTGAAATAGATAAAGTTTGGTTGTTTCTTTCAATATCAAGACCGATGCAAAGAATAGAATTTCCAAGATCTCTAATATTAAAATATTCAGAAAGCTTTTGTTTTATCAACTTTATCCTTACTTTAGGATTGGAAGCTATGATTATATAGCGTATCATATACATACATATAGTTATATCATATACATAGCGTGCCACTGTCTACTAGCCTGCTTAAGACTGTAAAGAGCTTTATTAAGACGACATACCTTTTTGGGTGAATACAATCAACAAAACCTTCAGGTTGATTCATAAAAATTTCCTCATCAAGCTTGCCATTTAAAAAAGCAGTTGATACATTTAATGATGGAGTTCCATTCCACGGACAACGCATAAATAATTCGAAGCGCACTTTGTCGTATTGGGTATATAACGTGCGATTTTTGAACGTTTATTTAAGAAAAACATGTACAATAGTATTATTCAAAGTATTGCCCATCTAAAGCTATGACTTTTTATCATCTTTCTGGCAATTTGTGGATCCTATCCAATTTTTGATATTCTGTTCTGATGTGAACCGTATTTCAGTGACGGCGCTCTGCATCGACCGGAACAAATGGTAGTCAGAAGGGGCAAGGTCTGGGCTATAAGGCGGGTGGGGTAAGACTTCTCATCCACTCTTTTCCAAATAGTTCTTAACCGGAATAGCAACGTGGGGCCGAGCGTTGTCGTAATGGAAAATTTTTGCCTCGTGTCTGGTCGCATATTCCTGGCGTTTTTCGGCTACTGCTCTCTTCAAACGGATTAATTGTGTTCAGTAGCGTTGTCCATTGATGGTTTCACCCGGTTTTAGCAGTTGATTTGGCTGGTTGGCTGGTTGGCCGGGTTTCGCATATGATTTTTTGCGCTTAGGGTTGTCGTAATGGATCCATTTTTCATCACCATTAACAATCCGATGCAAAAATGACTTCCTTTTGCAAAACCGCCTTTCGACGTCTCTCGGCTTGAGTTCATGTGGAACCCAATTTTCTAGCTTTTAAACGTTTTGAAATGGCTGCTTGAGTGACACCCAAAGATTCTGCGAGCTCTTCTTGTGTTTGGCAACAATCTTCATAGAGTAATGCTTTCAGTTCTTCATCCTCACACTTTTTTGGCTGCCCAGGACGTTCATCGTCTTCCAAGCCAAAATCAGCACTTTTAAATCGTGCAAACCACTTTTGGCACGTTCGCTCAGCTAGCGCATGTTCACCATAAACTTCCACCAAAATACGATGACTTTCGGCAACAGTTTTCTTCATATTAATGTAATGAAAGTTCGACATATTTGAGTGAAAAAAAAATTATTGTTGTTTACGCTTCAAATAAATGACATATACTGAAATGACGTACAATGACAGTAGCTTTCCAACGCATGTTCCAATGGAATAATAACAATGGAATAATACAAGTTAAGCCATCTCTTAGCAAACCGAATTAAGTTATAGACCCAATATCTTCCCTCTCTTAATTTTTACTCGCATTACCGTTTATATAGTCCTCTCCATTCTCATTAACTCTTTCCTCCTTTTCGATTTTGTTTAAGCATTCCCAAACATTTTCCTTTTTCATATTGTTTTCCTTGCTAAATCCGAATTCGTAAAATTTACTATTTTATTCTCAGTCCGACTGAAAATAATAGATTCTAAAAAACGGACGTCTTTACTCTTAATAATGTCTCTTGTCCTTTTCTTCCACAAGCAATATGCTTTGGACTCTACAGAATAACCAATAAGGACAAACTAATAGCTTTTCGGGATCAACTTTGATCTTCCAAGGGTTTTGTTTAGTACAAAAGCACGACACCCAATTTCACGGAAGTGGCTAACAATAGGAACCCTACCTGTCCAAATTTGTTTAGGCGTTCTTTGTTTATTAAGTATTGTAGGGCAATGGTTTCGTATATAGGCAGCAGTATGAATCAATTCAGCCCACAGGAATTTTGGAAGGTTTGTTTCAATCATTATACAACGAGCCATCTCAACAACAACACCACTTTGCTGAGGAGTATACTCAACAGTCAACTGACGCTTAATTCCGTTTTCACTTAAATACTGAGAAAACTCTTTGCTCAACAACTCCCTAGCGTTGTCACTCCCAAGCGCTTTGATTTTGTGGTTTGTCTCATTTTCGACTAACTGCTTGAACCTTTTAAGGACAATTAAATATTGACTCTTCTGCCGCAAGAAGTAAACGAAAACCATGCGAGAATAATCGTCTGTAAAAGTAGCAAAATAAATATTTTTGTTAATTGATTCGGTATTCATCGGGCCACATAGATCTGTGTGTACGATTTCTAAGATTTGCATTCAACACTTTTTAGTTTTTGTTATGCATGTTACACAATTTATTTAGCCCTAAGTCTTATCGCGAATAAAACAAACACAATCCTTTTAAAAAAATAATTTACGTTGGTTGCTTATAGGCGTCTGTATTCTACAGTGTTTGACTTACGACTAATCTCCTAGCTACCGGCAGACTCTTTTCCCAGTGTGGCCACTTTACAATCACTAGTTAGTGTTAGCACTTTATATTTCTTACATTCTTATCAGTTTCTCTCCGATTTCCTCCTTTGTCCTACTACAATTACTTGATTCATTTGCTCTCGTTTGATATTGGCTGCTTCTATTATTCCTTCATACGGGATCTGGCTTACTTGAAATCCTTCTTCATTCTTCCCTATGTACAGATCATTTGGCAAAATCTTTTCAATTTTATACGTACCCTTAAACTTATAAGCTATCTTCTTACTAGCACCTGAGGTGCTGATAAAGTTCTTCACCATTACATAATCTCCTTTCCCATATGCCTTATGTGTTCTGTAGTGGTCCTTTCGTGACTTATTATATTTCTGACACTTAATCATCTTATTAGCAGCTCTCGTTCGTATTTTCTCTGAATCTCTCTCATTTTCCTCCTCGTAATACTCATTTAAACTCTCCTTCAGAAAATCAATAACTTCGCTTTTTTTACTTACTCCGAACAGAAATTCACTCGGTGTCGTGCCTATACTTCGGTGTATTGTGTTGTTCATAGCGAATTTTATCCTTGATAGTATCCCGTCTAGAGAATTTTCGTATCATGCTTCGGTCAGTTTTGCTATCATGGGCGCCAGACTTCTGTTTATCCACTTGTCCGTTGGCCTGTGGGGAAGCCATCGCCATCTTTATGTGATGTACATTCTTATCTTCCAAGAAAATTCCGAAATCATTTAAAATAAACGCACTTCCTCTGTCTGACACCAGCACCTTCGGTCGGCTATACGAATTAAAATAAGATCTTAGGCAGCTTATTACTTCACTTCTGTTGGTTGTCCTAACAGCAAAAAGTCTGACGTACTTAGTAAACGCATCTACTACTAGGAACACATACTTCTTTTTTGTCCGTTTGAGTGACACTGGGTTAAAGTGATCTACATGTATCATCTGGAAGGTAACATTTCCTTTTGGTATGTTGTGCAAGTATCCTTCGTGCTTTACAAACTTATTTCAAAATGCGATACACTTTAAGCAATTCGCTATGTGCGACTTGATTTAACTTTTCATCTGAGGAAACTAATATGTTTTCAGAACTATAGGGACGTAGAACTCTATTCTTTTCCCCATTTTTCTATACACTAGTCCGTTACGCATTTCATATATTGTAGACTACTCTCTTTTTCTTCCAATTGTTTCCGTATCTACAATTTTCCTATCCTTGTGTTGGCAAATAGATAAATTTTGTTCAAACGTATTTTCTTCTAGCACCAAAATGTTTGAGACTCCACTGAGAGCGTCTACGTACTGCATTCTGTCCCCGCCACGATGTTCCAGTGTGTAGTCGTAGTTTTGGAGCTCCAGTGCCCATCTGGATATTCTGGGGCTTACCTCTCTTATGTTAAGTGTCAATGTTAGTGAGTTACAATCTGTCACAATCTTGAACCTAATGCCGTGTAAATATATCCTGAATCTTTGCAGGGCATAAATAATTGCCAATGTTTCTAGTTCGAAGCTGTGATATTTACACTCACTCTCATCAGCCTTCTTTGGCATCAATATGGCCCCAAATCCGGTGGAGCTAGCGTCGCAATGGAGCTCCGTCTCATCCCGATGACAGTAAATTGCCAGAATAGGTGCCATCAGTAGTCTTCCTTTTAGTTCTTCGAAGCATTGCATCTCTTCACTGTCAAACTTAAAAATAGTATCCTCCTTTAAAAGTTTGTATAATGGCTGGGCTTACACTGAAAATCCTTTAACAAATCTTCTGAAGTAGGAACATAGTCCTAGAAATCTATGTACATCCCTTACATTCTGTGGCACAGGGAAATTCTTTTTCGATTCGATGCACTCTTCATTTGGTTGGATACCCTCCTTGGATACGGTGTATCCTAAAACTAGACCTTAGCTTTCATAAGCCGACACTTGTCCAAACGTAACTCCAACTTGTTCTTCACTAACCTATCGAAAACTTCATTCAGTATCTCTAAATGTTCTTCTGCCGTCTTAGTCGCTATCATTATATCATCTATGTAGATTTTTGACTTTTTTTCCTTTAATCAAATCTTCAAAAACATTTGAAATATAACGTTGGAATTCCAATGGAGCATTCTTTAGTCCAAATGGCATCCTGAGAAACTCTTACTGTCCCATTGGTGTCACAAATGATGTATATTTAATCGCTTCGTCACTCATTCGTATGTGGTTAAAAACGCTTTTCAGATCTTATTCTCGTTTATTTAAACACTCGTCAAGTATGTCATCGATTATTGCAATAGGGTGATTGTCTCTTAAGGTAACTTTATTTAAGTTTCTGAAGTCCACGCAAAGTCGTAAATCGCCTGTTTTCTTTTTTACTAATACTATAGGCTACGCGTATTCCGATCTGCTTGGCCTGATTTATCCTTCCCGCAGCAACTCGTCTACGATAGATTGTACTTGTTCTTTTTCGGTATATGAGAGTTTCTTCCGGTAGCAATAAAACGATTTTGTATCGTTCGTATTTCATCTCGGGTTCGTCGGAAAGTTTACAGTACAAATATTTCTCATTGAACATTCGTTTGAACTTTTCTTTTGTCTCCCAATCTAGACTACAATTTTTTAATAGCTCTACTTCCGTTTCTACATCTATCTTTAGTAACTCCTGAAAATGTTCTGTGCTTACCTCACTCGTTTGTTTTTCTAATGCTTCGGTAGTTAATCTTAGCTTCGCCTTTCTCATGAAATCCCTACCTAGAATTAGGGGAAATGTCATTGTACCATCCGGTACCACTAGTAAATCGAGTTCAACCTTTCCTTCTTTCAATATAATTTGACAACACACTTTACCTAGTATTCTTAACGGACTTTTATTTATTCCCTGAAACTTTACATTTTCTTCATATGAATTATTAACTGCTGTTGGAACGTATCTAGTAGTGAATGGATTCATCTGCTTTGTCTTCTTGGTGTACGTTGTATATCGGCTTCCTGCTAGGCTTCTTCCGTCCTGGACAGTCTGCTGCTATATGTCCCATTCTCTTGTTTTTCCTTTCTACACCCGTTTGCCATGTGCTCAACACAATTGCAATTGTAGCACCTGATTTGGTTCCTTGCTGCATCACTCCTTCGCTCTCGTTGGACGGCTTCCATTCGTTGCGGCTTCCATTGGCTTGGAGTAGTTGTGCCTTTGTAGAATAGCATTGGAAGAGTGTTTGTAGTCGTAGCGATTCTTCGTCGATTTGAAAGCAATTTAAAAGGATGATCTTGTCATTAAAGTAGTCCGTGAAACTCCCATTCGTCTACCACTTCCTGTCTTGGAATTTCCGTCGCAATACCATTTTGTTTTCCTTTGTACTAAACAGCTCCTTCATCTGTAGCACCAATTCGTCCACTCATTCGATCAAAAAATTCGGCTTTGAGTGCATCCACTCCAATGCCTTACCTTTCATGTTTGTCAACATAAGTATCCGTATCATGTTCTCGTCCGGTTTGTATATATCCTGAATACTTTTCAGTTGGGCTAGCCACACATCCAGATTTGTGCTGCCTTCATATTCTGGCAACATGTCTTTCCACATACTCAATTGTTGCGGATCAGATGTTGTTGCACCCACTTGACTTTCGCTAGTTTGTGTGTTTGCGTTTATCTCACTCTCATTTGGTTGTGGCAGATCGTTCGTCTGCACTCCTTCGTGTGTGTGTGTGTCAGCATTCTTTTGTGTCGTTTCGCTCATTCGCGCCATTCTTCGCAGCCACTCATTTTCTTTTGCCAGTAGTTCTTTTTCTCTCTTTAGTAATTCTATTTCTTTTTCATATAACCTTTTCTCCCTGGCTGAGCATGCTGCACTTACACTAGCAGCCGATCGTTCGAAAATGCATCCATTACCTTCGGATTCCGTTGCCCGTTCACTTCTGTTCACTTTCCTCTCTTGCTCGGCCACTCGTTGGTATTCTGCTTCGGCATCCTCCTCTGTCCCCCGCTGAGTCAACCGTTGCGATATTGTTGCCTCTTCTTCGATGTTACCGCTCGTTGGTGCTTCGCCGCGTTGCTCGAATGGCACACCATTTAAACGCATCACGAGCACATTTTTGGCGCCGGCTGTGGAAAGCCCAAGACGTAGTAGCCATTTGCGCAACTCGCGGAGGAATAATCGGACACAGCAATCGAATGCTCCATTTTGTTCTCTCCTTTTGGGGTTTTATTTTTTCACACTCTTTTGTATTTACCTTTTTGTATTGTTTAGTTCAATTTCGTTCTTTATTTTTTTCTTCTTTCCGCTTTGAATATCGTTATTTTGTATTATTATTATTTTTTTTTTTTGTTGGATTGGATCCCACTTCTGATTTTTTAGCAGTTAGTCTTATCACGAAAAAAACAAACACAATCCTTAAAAAAAAAAATAATTCACGCTATTTATTTGGTTGCTTATAGGCGTCTGTATTCTGCAGTGTTTGACTTACGACTAATCTCCTACCTACCGGCAAACTCTTTTCCTAGTGTGGTCACTTTACAATCACTAGTTAATGTTGCCACTTTATATTTCTTATTGTACTTCACTAAGCTTATTGTACAACACGTGTTTGAAGCCTGACAGTCCAAACTTGTTTACATTCGTTCTGATTTGAGTGATTCACAGTGTTAACTTTGAGCTTACCTAAACCGTTATATTCGGAGGGATGTCTTTTAAATTTTTCAACTTTATGCTTCAACACTTTTCTAAAACAAAAATCACTTGTCCACCTAGATTTCAGTTGAATTTGAATTTGGTGTGGGCTAATGCACCCATTTATTTCGCTTAATGCAAGCTTAAACTAACTTAAGAAAGTAGGACTTAAAAAACTAACTTAAAAACTAATATTAACTTAAGGGTTAAGGAGTAAGGGAGTGGTGGAGATCAAGTTTAAGGCGAGAGGTGCTCAGGTTAAAATCAAAAAGGGGAGGTTTGAGTTGACCTTACGGAGAATACGGGAGATTGGTTCGTAAGAGCCATAAGAGGTGCGATGGGTTGGGATATAGAAGAGACGAAGACAGTGTAAATTACGTGGATCAGTGTTGAAGGAAATAGAGTTGTAAAGGGAAGCGCAGTCCACAGAACCGGTGAGCAGTCGATGAATGAAAAAAATGTCAGCTATGTCTCTGCATTTTTCGAGGGTACTCTGGTTAAGAAGTATGAGGCGGTCGCGATAGGGAGGTAAGATAAATGGTTCACTCCAGGGTAGTCCACGAAGAGCAAAACGAAGAAAACGACGTTGAATGTTCTCGATTCGGGATATATGAGTTCGCTGAAAGGGGGACCACACTTGGCTGGCATATTCAAGAAAGGTGCGGACAAGCGTAATGTAAAGTGACCTTATTACATAAGGGTTGCTAAATTCTTAAGACCAACGTTTGATAAAACCGAGCGATGAGTTGGCTTTAAGGATTATCTCATCAATATGCGAGGCAAGTTTACCTCTCTATCGTATAAAATTCCGAGGTCGCGAAGGGATTGCACCTGTGATACAGGTTGGTCATGCAGAAAATAAAGTCTAGAGGGGGATTGATAGGACTTATGAGACAAAGACATAAATTGGCATTTGGAGAAGTAAGCTCAAAGCAATTTTTTAGACACCAGGTGGAAAACCTATCGAGGTCTTCTTGAAGGAGAATAGAGTCTTGGGATGAAGAAATAGTTTTGGAGAACTTAGTGTCATTAGCATAAATGGATACGGAGCAGTGTTTGAATATCCTCTCAAGATCATTTATAGTTAGAATGAAAAATAGGGGACCAAGATGGCTGCCTTGTGGGACACCAGAAGTGGCTAAAAACGGGGTTGAGAAGGCTGACCTAAAGCGAACGCTATAGTAACGGTTCTCCAGATAAGAAGATATCCATTTTAACAAAGTGGGGTCAAAACCGAGGGAAGACAATTTGAAAAGGATCAGTTCATGTGATATTTTATCGAAGGCCTTAACGAAATCTGTAGCAATAACATCAATTTCATTGCCATTTTCTAGGGCTGAAAGCGCAAAGGACACGAATTCAACTAAGTTTGTAGTAGTTGATCTACCTTTTAGAAATCCGTGCTGACTGGGTGACATAAATGACTTGCTCTGAAAGCTTAGAACATCATATAAAACACTTTCGAACATTTTAGGTATGCAAGAAAGCTTAGCAATGGGACGGTAGTTGGTTACTTCATTCTTTGATCCCTTTTTGTGAACCGGGGTTATAAAAGAGGTCTTCCAAACTTGGGGGAATTCCCCTTGTGTGAGGGACAGATAAAATAGGAAGGAAAGTGGGTGCGAAATATTGGAGGCACACTTTTTGAGAAATATTGCTGTGAGCCCATCTGGACCGGATAAAAATTCATCATTGAGATTTTGTAACTTTTCTTCAATAAGGGTGTGATCAAAAGGTTGAAAGAGAGAGAGAGCCAATGGAGAAATTGGGAAAGTACCTGAAATACATGTGGTCGGGTACGAAGGAGTTGTCTGCAAATGACTGCTTAAAAAAGTTTGCAAAATAGTTGGGAATAATATGTGGGTCGGTCGATGATATGTTATCGAACGAGAGAGAGGGGGATATCCGTATGATTTTCTTTTGTAGTTGACGAATTGATAAAATGTCTTAGGATCATTGATAAGGTTGGTCTGCGCTGTGTCGAGAAAGCGCTCATAGGGGCAGTTCTAGAGCTAAGTGAATTGCAGGTAAGTTCCAAGATAGTTAGAGTAACCGTAAAAAGAATTGGTGCAAAGAAAAGTTGCCCATATTTTGTTTCTTTTATTACGTAAAGAGCGAAGTCTTCTGTTGTACCATGGAGGGGAAATAGAAGATGTTTTATGCCGTGAAAAGGGGACGTAGATAGAAATAGAATTAAATATTTCGCTGGATAGGTTAGTTAAATCAAAAGAACATTTGCTTAGATAGGTATTGATTTTGCGAAAATTAGCTTTATGGAAGTTATAAGAAGAGATGGTAGTTGAAGAAGTGGGCTGGGATGGAGAGTTATGGAAAAATGAGAGAAGAAGAGGGGGATGAAAGTTGTCGACAGTTGATAGGATAAAGAGACAAAACGTTACTGTGGAGTTTATAGGATCACTAGTGAAAATAAGGTCTAGTTGTCTACCGATATAGTTAGGCACGCCAATTACTTGGCACAGGCTTGAGTCAGTTATGCTATCAATGAAAAGATGAAGTGGCATTTGACGCGGTAAAAAATAAGTGATTATCCGATGGAATCCTCTTCAGCAGGGGCAGATTGAAGTCTCCAAATATAAGGATATCGTCGATGGAATCACTTAGGTCAATTAGTTGGTCAATTGCTTTAATAGCAAGGACGTAGGATTCGATAGGTTGAGCTGGGAGAATGTAGTAGCACATAACGTACAGGGACCTATTGGGAAGTGTTATTTTAATTGAGACAAAGTCAATTTTAGCAGAAGAAGAGATAGCGATGAGAGAAGAGTTGAAGTTGTTGTGAATAGCAAGTAGGACACCTGTACATGGAGAATTAACTTTAGGAATGGCAGGATCATTAACCATAGGGAGAGAGTGATCGTCATCTCGGAAGACATTAAACGAAGATGGGAATAGCTCCTGGCTTTTTATGTCGGGGATCAGATTGGTTTCTGTAAGAGCATAGACGTCGAAAGAGAGACTGTGTGATTAAGACAATACAGCCCGAGCTTTAGAGCGCAAGCCTCTTACGTTTTGGTAGTAAAATGTAAGAGGTAGTTTGTTGCGTGGAGGAGTAGGGTAATGTAGATGAGATGCAGGCAAAGAAGGCAAATTAGGAATGAAAAAAATTATCATGGTCAGCTCGACTGCGCTGAAGGTGAGAAAGTCTTTTAGAATGAACATAGCTGCGGAAAGCAGCGAGGTCATCTCCAACCTTTTGAGGAGGTGTGTCGAAGATTTCGTGGTACCTGTTGTAAAGCTTTCTGAGACTAGTTATATCCGTAGGAAGGCCTTCCTGTTGGATGGAGACCATGACATTTGTTTTTGTTTTTCCCTCAAAGCAAACAGAGTCGGATTTGTCCTAAAGATATGCGAGAAAGAGACGTATATTTTCGTATATCTTTTTATCCCTTAGCCTAGAGAGGGCGTAACAGCATTTCGTGGTGCCTATATTCTTTTGCGTCACTTTAAAGTTAGGCGGTGAAAGGGGATCAAAAATAGGAACCGAGGGAGAAGGTAAGCTAGCAGCGGGATTTAGGATATGCGAGCTGATGAAGTTACGGTATTTGGCTCCTGTTGTAAGGTCAAAATTGGGAAAGTTAGTATTCGTGGGAGGGGGTATGGGTGGATGAGCAGTGACAGAATCAGGGGCAGGGAATAAATTAAATTATACGCGTTGGGGCTTGGATGAAATAGAGACTCTTGGAGCTTTTGAGGAGATTCGTGAAGGGGTCTGGACGATTTATAATTATCCTTTGATGAGATGATGCTTCGTTTTTTTTTTTTTGTATTTTTGTTGATTGGTTGATCGTTCCATTTGGAGACCCGCATCTTTCCTAGGTTGAGGTTGGTGTTGGATGAGTTAACAAATAAGCATACGTATTTAGCCGGTAAATTAATTTTGAAATTCCGTTTGTTTTTGTGGTGGGATGTTGGGAGTATTGTACATTGGCTAATGGTGATGCCATACCTCTTTATACACATATTTCAACGTTTCCTCCAATCTTCAAAACACTTTTCATAGGACGATTTTGGAATCACCTTCAACTCCTTCAGTTCCTTCTGTGAATTTTCCCTTATCGCCTCTGTTGTCTCAAAACGCTTTTCGCGAAGTGATAACTTGAGTCCTGGAAATAGGAAAAAGATACAACGAGCCATGTCAGATAAATAAGGAGTTTGCGGAACGGTACGAACGTTCTTTTTGACTAAATAGTCGCGTACAAGATAAGTTATGCGAGCAATAAATTCAGGGATCAGTGGTTATTTTGCTCCATGGGTGACGTCCACCATTTAATTGAGAGACTAAATTCTTAGTGGAAATTGGGTTGTTTTTGATTTCTCGTGAAATACTCATCTTCGTTGATTTTTTTTTTTATCTGATAAAATAAATATCTTTCGGGAGCGGTTGGAATTCGAACACTAAATTTTCCGATTTGGAAGCCAGTCCACTACCACTTTAACCACCCACCGCAGGTAGCTCACACGGCGATCTGCGATGACAATTTTATTAGCTGTTTCTATGTTTACGTCAATCATACCGTTGGATGGATGACCGAAACGAGCAAATCATTAACTACAGTACGTTCCGCTCTTCATACCTCTCGTACGCTTTTCTTTTCGACATAATCGAGTCCCCATAAGCTATAATTAACATTTTCAATGCTTCCGCACATGATGTTTTGTTAAAAACACAGAATTTCAGGCAAACTCTTTGCTCAGATAAATTTGACTGATGTACCAAATGTATCTCAATATCTCAATACCGAAGCTCTTCAAAAAGCAGTATAAGGGAAGACCGAAAAAAAAAACCCAATTCAATGCAAAGCGTTAACAATTTACTGGCCTCAGTAATAAGGTGCTTCAAAATAGAGTGGTGTTAACAATGCCTATACCTATCGCAAAGTAAGCAGTTTAAGCTCTCTGAACCATAGGTAGTCGTCTGACTATTGCTTTTACTGCAACTCTTCGTTTTGATTTGGGTGCTTCAATCAGAACTGATCAAACCACTTTTGTCTTTTCAAAACGAAGAGAACAGTATACTCATACAATATAGCCTATGTAGAATTAATTGTTCAAATCGGTAGTCATAACTCAAATATTCAATTTAAAAATCCATAATTTTAAATCCAGTTGGCCATTTCAAACAGTTCACTAAATGCAGAGTCCTTTATGCACGCTTATTTTCAATATTTTCAAAACGTTCGGCGTAGAATAAATAAATCCACGTCCTCATCCTTGAATCCAGTAAAAATTCAATCTCAACTCCGGGTTAGTTTGATAATTTTTTTTACCCGCACCATATATTTTCCAAATAGATTCAATTAACACTTCATTCAAGTTTAAAAAAAAAAAAAATCTAGTCACAGACACACCGAGTATTGCTTTATTTTGGCATCAGAAAAAAATGGCCAATACGGAAACGGACTTCCGTAGTAGAAAGACTCTTTTGAAAGGCAACGCTTTTGAATTGTTGTTGTTGTTGTTGTGGCACAATGTTTTTTGCTCTATGTGTATTCAATTCAGTTTTTGCCACTATGTTCGGTACATTTAAAATGTTACTCTTTTTGTCCCAAACAGTGGGAATCATTGGCAGGAAAGAAGAGAAAACAAAAATAATTGCTAGTGAAAAGTTTAACTGGGGGGAACGCCGCGTGCTATTGTGCCAGTTTGCACTTGGTAAACTATCCCCTTCTCCAATAGCCATTAGAACTAACACTCCGTTTGGATATAAAGTTTCAATTTATCTATTATGTAGCGTTTGCTGAATGGATTGTTTTTATTTTTTTGTAGGCCCGTATAACCTTTTAACTTGACCTGTTTAAAAATTAACTTTTAATTCTGAAAAGATTAAGCAACGCAGCCTGGTAAGAGCTCGGGCAGCATAACTTGTATATTAATGGCATTAAACATAGTTTCATTTCTGAAAAGGCTGCGGAATATTGCTCATGAAAAAAAACTGGTGTAATGTGTGATCTAGAGGCTAATTTGATCTCCGGGAGTTTTTACACTTTTTACCATTCGAGCAATGTTTGGAATATTGTTAAGTAGAATATCAATGGCAAGCAAATAAATTTCTCAGAGCTGTCTGAAACTGGAGTGGCATTCTTGATACAGGAGTCAAGTTGTGAGTATAATTAGATAAGAAATCATCGACTAAGTTGAATGACTAGTTTTTGATACATAATCTGTCGATAATAGGCGACTATGTATGTCCTTTCACCTCTAATCGGCATCGACTTATCATACAGCTAGTAACCAATTTAAATCTCAGTTTTTTCCAAAATATCAGTAAAATGCAACGATGAGCAATATCCTAAGCACGACTTTAAGAAAAGAGGTCATCGTTGGCTGCCCAGTTGGAAAATAAACGACTTTTAGGTGGGACGAAATGCCATCTGAGTTAGCATTATTTTTCCATACCACAACACACAGTGATTATCATCGACCGACCCACATATTATTGCCAACTATTTTGCAATCTTTTTTAGGCAGTCATTTGCAGACAACCCCTTCGTACCCGACCCCATGTATTTCAAGTACTTTCCCAATTTCCCCATTGGTCCCTCTCTCTTTCAACCTTTTGATCACACCCTTATTGAAGAAAAGTTACAAAATCTCAATGATGAATTTTTATCCGGTCCAGATGGGCTCCCAGCAATATTTCTCAAAAAGTGTGCCTCCAATATTTCGCACCCACTTTCCTTCCTATTTTATCTGTCCCTCACACAAGGGGAATTCCCTCAAGTTTGGAAGACCTCTTTTATAACCCCGGTTCACAAAAAGGGATCAAAGAATGAAGTAACCAACTACCGTCCCATTGCTAAGCTTTCTTGCATACCTAAAATGTTCGAAAGTGTTTTATATGATGTTCTAAGCTTTCAGTGCAAGTCACTTATATCACTCAGTCATATCATATCTAAAAGGTAGATCAACTACTACAAACTTAGTTAAATTCGTGTTCTTTGCGCTTTCAGCCTTAGAAAATGGCAACGAAATTGATGTTATTGCTACAGATTTCGTTAAGGCCTTCGATAAAATATCACATGAACTGATCCTTTTCAAATTGTCTTCCCTCGGTTTTGACCCCATTTTGTTAAAATGGATATCTTCTTATGTGGAGAACCGTTACTATAGCGTTCGGTTTAGGTCAGCCTTCTCAACCCCGTTTTTAGCCACTTCTGGTGTCCCACAAGGCAGCCATCTTGGTCCCCTATTTTTCATTCTAACTATAAATGATCTTGAGAGGATATTCAAACACTGCTCCGTATCCATTTATGCTAATGACACTAAGTTCTCCAAAACTATTTCTTCACCCCAAGACTCTATTCTCCTTCAAGAAGACCTCGATAGGTTTTCCACCTGGTGTCTAAAAAATTGCTTTAAGCTTAACATCTTCAAATGCCAATTTATGTTTTTGTCTCATAAGTCCTATCAATTCCCCTCTAGACTTTATTTTCTGCATGACCAACCTGTATCACAGGTGCAATCCCTTCGCGACCTCGGAATTTTATACGATAGAGAGGTAAACTTGCCTCGCATATTGATGAGATAATCCTTAAAGCCAACTCATCGCTCGGTTTTATCAAACGTTGGTCTTAAGAATTTAGCAACCCTTATGTGATAAGGTCACTTTACATTACGCTTGTCCGCACCTTTCTTGAATATGACAGCCAAGTGTGGTCCCCCTTTCAGCGGACTCATATATCCCGAATCGAGAACATTCAAGGTCGTTTTCTTCGTTTCGCTCTTCGTGGACTACCCTGGAGTGACCCATTTATCTTACCTCCCTATCGCGACCTTCTTAAACTTCTTAACCTGAGTACCCTCGAAAAATGCAGAGACGTAGCTGACATTTTTTTCATTCATCGACTGCTCACCGGTTCTTTGGACTGCGCTTCCCTTTACAACTCTATTTCCTTCAACACTGATCCACGTAATTTACGCTGTCCTCGTCTCTTTTATACCCCAACCCATCGCACCTCTTATGGCTCTTACGAACCAATCTCCCGTATTCTCCGTAAGATCAACTCAAACCTCCCTCTTTTTGATTTTAACCTGAGCACTTAAGCGAAATAAATGAGGGCATTAGGCCCCACCAAATTGAAGCATGATTGTCGCTTTGTTTTTGGTGAAAAAGTTTCTCAAAAACAACAATGAATGAGCAGGTGTGTTGCGAATACCATGATTTTTTTTTTTTTTTTAATTCCGGAGGTTTTTTTTACATTCAAGGTAATACTCCTTATTACCCGTATGACCTTAAAGTAAAAACTACTACGCCACGGTAATCGAAAAAACCATTTTATCAAACTTGGCGTGCTTTTTCGGCCTTGGCTCTCGTAGGGGTTTTCATTATGACCATTTGGCTTTGGTTTCTAAGTCATAACCACATACCATTGACGTGATTCAAGAGCTCCTAAGCAATGCTCATGCGACCGCTCTTTTGCAGACCGTTATGCCAACATCCCCAGCAACTTCTCTTATCGTACTCGTAATTTGACGATTGTGCGAAACAGTTTTCTTCACAGCTTTGACGTTATCATCTGTTGGTGATATGCCGTGGCGTCCAGAGCGAGGTTCGACATAGGTATCTTCTCGGCCATCTTAGAAGAGCATGTACCACTTGTAAACATTTTTTTTTTTTTACTTAG
This sequence comes from Volucella inanis, assembly GCA_907269105.1. Classification (NCBI taxonomy): domain Eukaryota; kingdom Metazoa; phylum Arthropoda; class Insecta; order Diptera; family Syrphidae; genus Volucella; species Volucella inanis. The sequence goes on from OU026154.1 coordinate 94,330,990, forward strand.
AGCAGACTCACCGTATGCCACTGTCAACATTTCAAGTATTTTAGAGCACTTGATTCTATTTTTCACACAAAATTTGATGCTTATTCTTTGCTCTATTTTTTATAATAATTGAAAATCGCTGAGCACATCAAACACTGTCAAAAACAAACTGCAGCAAACTAAACAGAATGTCTATGTATAAGCAGAGCTCTACATTCAACTCCTTCCGCGGCTTTAGACATTTTGTTACACTTGAGACTCCTCGACATCTTCAGCAGGCCAGTAGGCGACTGCAGTTATACGCCTTAAAACGAGTACTTCACAGAGAACATCGATTACACCGTACCAAAGTTTGGTTTAACAAAGACTTTCCCCCTTAGATCCTTTTAGGAAGAAGATACTTTCTAGGAGGACAAGTCAAGCTAAGTCTAAGCTTCTCCTTCCGCCTTCCAAATCACTGTAGCATGTTCCAGGTGAAAATTTTAGCGAATAAAGAAGCTCTATCTATTTTGAGGAAAAACATGATATCTGGAAAGGATACCCGCATCTTTTCGGATACTCAGGCCGCTTTCAAGTACCTGGATTCGGTCTCACTAAGTTCTTAAACCGCCCTTGAATGCCTATCATCTCTTACGGAGATGGCTGAGTAGTTCAACCTTCATCTTTGTTTGGTGCCAGGTCACAGATACATTCCACGGAATTGAAGGGCCGACAAGCTTGCTATGTACAATAATATTACGTACCTACATCAACTGTTAATAAAACTTCTTCCTTTTTGTTATTCTAATCGAACAGTTTGCTTTTTGATTCAGGCGATACGCTTTTGCTAAGCATATTAATGACTAACAGTGAGAGTATAAATTACGTAATTACTAAATTTCGAACTACTTTAGGCATAAGGCTACAAGAGCTAGGCGCTGATGTGAGTTCGCTAGAACTGTATGCACTTTGCCACCGAAACGAGGAGTATATAAGTATGCAGTAGGGTTTTATAGAAATAAAATGGACATGTTCTTTGTGTGAGTGCACTGTTCCGAAAGAGAACAAAGGCATCTGTTTGTAAAAAAATGTATTTTTTGAAATTACTGACTAAGTTGATGCTCTAAGAAGTCATTTACCAAGCATTGCTTAGCTAGTTCATCGATAGTCCCATCTTTATTGAATCTAACGAATTTAACTAGAAATTACCATATTAGATCTTAGGAAATATCCAAGAATTGGATCCGTGTCTTAATAGAATCTCATATCTATGTGCAGCTCCAAGTTTGACTGGGCACCACCCCTAGTTGGTGCGCGATAAGAAGTCAACCACCTTCAGGGTCGCGCTTATATTGTATAAAAATATTCGGCTGCTGTTCATTAAATGAAATAAATTTCACTGTCAACTATAAGCATTCGCAACTTGTGACAGCAGGTGAGACTCCAATTTCCCTCGAAGATGCCAAGGACCATGATGATCCTTGCTACCTCACTAAATTGTTAGTTATTTTACAAATACATTTATCTTTTCAACAGGAAACGGCTGACTTCCAAAAATTAAATCTTTAGAGTCTGCTAGAAATTGTAAATCACCTCTGGGAAAAAGAAAAACACAGTCCTTCCGATCTGTATTTCATTTTCAAGTGACAACAGAAGGCAGTGGATTCGAATAAAGGAAGGATAATTTATCATAAAAGACAATCTCATTGATAAAGAGCCTGTCAATTGAATAAGTGACCGTTTTGGCTTGATATACCTTAGATGAAGGGCGATTTAATTGGTAAATATAACAAAACTAAATATCTAAGTGTAATTAAAAGCCATAGCCGAATTAATTAAAAATATTCACTGAACGTCATTAGCTTTACCTGGCACATGTCACGACCACCGTTTAACTGTCCATCATAAAAATGGACACGAAATTAAACGATGTTCAAGAAGAGGATATCCGCATCCTAAACTATTCTCCTTCTAAGTCCATTGAAGTCATGATAATAGCATGCTCTAACAAAGGTACTCTGCGTCATTTAAGGCCATATTCATTTAATTCAAGGCTGAAATATCCACAATAGCACAAAGCATGTCGGGAAGGTGTTCCGGAAAAAATGGACCGCACTTTAATTACACCAAAAAGGCATCTTGTTTCTTGTTTCCTTTATTTTTTTTTTTTTTTTTGGCTCTTAACCCCTTTTCCTGTCCTCACATTTTTTAAATAACATGTAAATTATGCAATCCTTTTCACAAGCACTCTCTACCCAGAAAGACGCAATGGAGTTCATTTATTCCATTTAACATAATTTTGGCGGAGGGGTAAGCAGAGAAGGCTTTACTTTCTTGGCACAGTTTTACGTTTTTTTTGGAAAGAAGGGATTTTTGTTTTCCCATAAAACACTGAGCTTATGCTTTGCGAATTTAATTACTTCCACTGGCGGTTTTATGAGCAAATACACAATGAAAAAAAAAATCTGAAAATAAAAGCAATACCCTGACACCGATGTGGTACGAGGTCGGTTTGAGGGTTAGAATACCGACAATTACAAAAACGACGTCGACTATTTCAACGTCGACTGCGACAACGACCACGAATTTTGCTTGTAATAAAAATTAGTCAGAAAAACAGAAAAAAAAAAAGATGAACAGACGCATAATGGCTACAGAAAATACCAATACTGCCATCCCCCGGCTACTAAAATATCCTTGGCCCCATCTTGCACATAACGTGAAGTTACGCATTCATAAAGGAACCAATGAATTAAGGCAGAGAAGTGTGCCTTTTAAACTTTTCGGGGTTCTTTAGCAGGCTCCGTTGGATATACATATAACATGGATGTATGCATGTTTGTTTTTTTTTTTTTATTTGTTTGTATTTTAAGAGCAGAAGAATGCGTCCTTATTTGCATGAAAAGTCTTAGTTGCCACGATGGTGTTATAAAATTTGTTTCCTTCTGTGGCATTGTAGGGCTTTCACATAATTTTTATTACTTTAATGATTTTTTTGGAAACAAAATTTCTACATTCACCTCCTGGTGGGTGAAAATGGGCCCTAGGGCCACATAAGGGATGTACAATCAACTTTGTTCTAAATATTAGTCTGCTAGAGAGGAGTCTTATACAATATTATGAAATATTTCTTGGTATCCTGCAGTATGCCTTGTGCTTGGTATTTATGTGCGTTCTCAGCGACATCGTTTCTCTTATCCTGCAGGCAATTTATGGAAAAGGATAATTTTAATTGTAGGCGAACATACTCGTGCTTATAACCACATATATTACAGTTGCGAGCATTTTAATGTGTGCGGGGAAGATTATATGCGATTGTACTGTGACTACATACATATGTACAACTCGATATGCGAGTAATTATGTCAAAATCCTTGTGATCTACTTAGGATTTGTTTGCCAGAGGAATGAGATTACCTAAATTGCATGTAGCACTTTGTGGCAAACACAAAACAAGCAACTTTAATTTTTGTTTTTGTATTTTTGTATTTTTTTTATTTTTTCATGTTTGGAACATCCTAAATAAGGCAAATATTATAATTTTTGTACTTTTGAGATCCGTTTTAATGAATATCTAAATCTGGCTGTCTTCAAAGAGATAAGCCGAACGTTTTAATTTGAGAGGATTATTGTGCTTTACATGTGATATTGGAATGCAGACACGATTTCTTTGTATTCCTAATTGGAGGAAGTTAATGAGCTTCACTTATTAAAGCCATACATTTTAATTTGCTAATATTTCGAAGGATTATCCTTAATGTATGCACATACTCGTACATCTAAAATTTCTGAGAAATTAAATTTAATTTAAGGGCTTCAATATTTGTGAATTGAGAAAGATGTCATTTGTCAATTCAGAGAAATGTTAGATGTATTACATCCCTCTGAATAGAAAAACTAATACCTACTCTTGAAATTGCCTGATGGAAGTCGATAAAGAAAAAATTTAAAACTCCGAAACGGTCATAAGTATATATTGGGTATATACTTTGATTCGTGCGGTTTTTTTTTTTTCAAAATTTCAACGTTTATTTAAGAAAAACATGTACAATAGTATTATTCAAAGTATTGCCCATCTGAAGCTATGACTTTTTCCCATCTTTCTGGCAATTTGTGGATCCCATCCCAAAAGAACTGCGCCGGCTTGGCACCCAAGAATGAATAAAGCCAATTTTTGATATTCTGCCCTGATGTGAACCGTATTTCAGTGAGGGCGTTCTGCATCGACCGGAACAAATGGTAGTCAGAAGGGGCAAGGTATGGGCTATAAGGCAGGTGGGGTAAGACTTCCCATCCACTGTTTTCCAAATAGTTCTTAACCGGAATAGCAACGTGGGGTCGAGCGTTGTCCTGATGGAAAATGATTGCCTCGTGTCTGGTCGCATATTCCAGGCGTTTTTCGGCTACTGCTCTCTTCAAATGGATTATTTGTGTTCGGTAGCGTTGTTAATTGATGGTTTCATCCAGTTTTAGTAGCTCGTAATACAGCCCACCCATCTGATCACACCAAATACAGAGCATTACCTTCGCACCATGGATATTCGGCTTTGCCTTTGATTGGCTGGTTGGCCGGGTTTCACATATGATTTTTTGCTTTGGGGTTGTCGTAATGAATCCATTTTTCATCACTAGTAACAATCCGATGCAAAAATGACCTCCTTTTGTGGCGTTCCAGCAGCATTTCGGACATGCAAAACCACCTTTCGACGTCTCTCGGCTTGAGTTCATGTGGAACCCAATTTCCTTGCTTTTGAATATATCCAGCTGCTTTTAAACGTTTTGAAATAGCAGCTTGAGTGACACCCAAGGATTCTGCGAGCTCTTATTTGGCAACAATCTTCATAGAGCAATGCTTCCAGTTCTTCATCTTCAAACTTTTTTGGCTGCCCAAGACGTTTATCGTCTTCCAAGCCAAAATCACCGCTTTTAAATCGTGCAAACCACTTTTGGCACGTTTGCTCAGCTAGTACATGTTCACCATAAACTTCCACAAAAATACGATGACTTTCGGCAGCAGTTTTCTTCATATTAAAGTAATGAAGATGAACTCCTCGCAAAAGCACTTTTTCAGGAACAAATTTCGACATATTTGAGTGGAAAAAAAATTGTTGTTGTTTACGCTACAAATGAATGACATATACTGAAATGACGTACAATGACAGTAGCTTTCCAACAGCTACTTTCCAGCGTAAGTAGCTTTCTTACGCCATATCTTAGCAAACCGCACGAATTATAAGTTATAGACCCAATACAACCACTGATTACTGATTAGGTAAACATTGAGATTCCTCTATTTTAAATAAAAGTCCATGCGATGGACTCCTTCTGGCAAACAACAGAATACCACATTCTAAACTACCCTATTTTAGGGATATACCACTGAACCTAAAAGCGCACGGTAGCCCGATATTCCTATTTGCCAGTGCTACGCTTCACTAAACTGTGCGGATAGCTAGGTTATGTATGATTTCTACTGCCAACTAGACATAGACTATAATTCAATGCCTAACGGAGACATTCTGATCCTGATGGACGAATTCGCTCTGAAGATAAAGGAAATGAACACAGGGCTTTAGCATTTTATGGGACGCAGATGTCTTTAGAAATATCAGAAATGACAACGGCGAAAGGCTTATTGACTTTTACAACGTCGATCGGCTTATAACTGATGGCACACTTCTTAAGCGGAACGACTGCCACTGTCTTAATTGATAGACAGTAAACATTGAACTGGATCTATCATATAGCGACCAGCTACCGCATAGGGAATTATGTCGAAGACGCCCGAAATAAATGTGGAGAAGGCATCAGTATGGAGAGAGGCCACCACTTGATATGATTCCTTCAATGCGAATTAGTATTTTATCCGTCGAAAACCATCACTAAAATTTAGTGAGAATAAATAAAAACATGGGGATCCCCATATGCGCCAAGTACGGGACCACATTGTCCTAGCTCCAAAAGCAATCAGCAGTTCAACTTTTGCAAACGTCTACAATCACTGAAAGCCTGTGAGAAATACTTTTCTGGGGAATATTCCATTGTCAGTAGGAAACAAAAAGACAGTGGCCACGGATAAAAGAGTTTTCATAAATTGGAGCGGCCTTAGCAGAAGAGCGACCTAAGCTAAAATCTCAATATCGCAAAAAACAGAAGGAAGTGAAGCTTAGTGAAAGACGTTATAAGCGTAATTATATCGACGCACTAGTCACTAATCGTACAGCAGAAAAAGAAGCCAGTTGGAGCGAGACACCTGTCATGAGGATTTAAGATCATTGAATGTCCATACATTCATGGGAGCAAGTATAACCTTGCCATCAATCACTCTCCCTCAACAGCTCAACCCTTAGTATGGCTCAAAGGCTACCCATTTACGTCTTGCTGTTGTTAGGATCGCAGTACAAAACTTTTTGCAACTCTAAATAGGGTCAAATTCAACTGAAAGACCCTTTCTATTTTAAATCATAAACACCGTGACGCTCCCGGCGAAGTTCGGGGGCCCTGACTCCCACGGTACCGTGTTTTAAGCCCTGGTCCTGCCAGTTGGTATGATAGTTGAACCCTGCACAATATCATAATGGAACTTATGGGCTTATAAAAGACTTAGACGGCAACGTATTGACTTTGGATAAAAACAGCTTATTATGTGGATAGATCACTTGGCTGGTCTACTGAATCATTTAACATGACGAATCATGCTTCGCTGAAACAAATTCTCTAATGTAATAGATGGCATCTCCAACGTCTCTGGGAAAATTCTTAAGCCACTAAATCCGAAAGCATGGGAAATGAAAGTCTTTCCTGGAGTTTGAAAGAGGGGAATGACTATTTAACTTTTTAAGAATGGAAACCTTGGAAACCCAACAGAATATGAAAGTTGGAAGTGTAATTTTAGAACGAGGTAAAGCGGATTAAGATCCACCACTCGCCCAATGACAGGCTTTCAACAAACTTCGGATCATTATTGAGTAATGCGTTGAGTATAGATCTTTGCTTCACTTGTTTTTTATCGAATTCGAGAAACCCACCGATGACATTAATCGGGTTGTAGTATGGTGTCATCTTCAGTAAAGGCTGCATATGAAGTCTTTGTTTTAAACTTCTAATTCGACTTATTTTTGTATTTTTGGCAACCACTCACACTACGTGATTTGATTTGCTTCTAAAAAAAAAAAAAAAGAAACAGCTCTAAATCATTCGATTTGGAAGTCAATACACTACAACTTGAACAACGGCCAACCACCCAGGCTGAATTCTTTCGCCATTTCTATTCCTTATTGTAATCAGCGACGTGCACGATTATCGGGAACAAACATGGGATTGAGAGTAGAATGACATCATATTGGAAACATCCGGACAACGATCGACGTTCTGCCTACTCTCACTTAAGATAGTAGACTTTCATCAAATAATCCTTAACTTAATCAAGGTGCAGAGGCATATAAAATTGAGTTCAAAATAAATGATGGATGCACATCTCTAGACATGCACGGCAGGATTGATAAAGGAAACGACATGTTCTGTTTGATGGCTAAAATATGTCTTCACTACTAAAACCAAGCTGAAATTGTTTCTGCCCAACGTAGAATCCGTTGATGGTCGCCAATACCGTCAAAAACGACATTAATTAATGTGGGATAGTAAGAATAAGTGTCTACGCAATATTTGAAGGGTATTCTGGCCGAACCGTATATCAAACGAACAACTCCACATGATTACGGGCCAATAATCAATACAGATCCAAATACGATCCAGAAAATAGCAGTGAGTTGGTCACACATCAAGGGGCGAAGGCAAATTCATCCCGAAAAACGCAATGTTAAAGAATCATCTTACTCTGTCAGTCAGACGAGTAAGTCACCCAAACGTGAAGAAGAACTGAAGAGAAGGAATCATGAATTCTGGTCATTCTAACATAAGTTGTCATTACGGTTTCGACGATGCAAGCGCCATTCATGACGATCTCTGGTCGATATTTGTTTTGGAGCAGGGACGATTTGAAATTTCTTCGGCATCCAGCAACAGGGATCCTGGTTGTGACATTTAGTAAGGATATGCCCCAATAGTTGATACAAGACAAAGATACACTTTTTTTGAAAATCGGACATATAGAGCCTTGTGTCGATATTGGGAGGATATGGCTTCTTCTTCATCTTCTTAAATGAGGTGCTCCTTTTACTTTACAACGGTCGATGGAAGTGGTGCTCAAGCACAAATGAGTATATTATTCATTCCAACTAAGTTCCTTACACTATTTCAAAGCGCCTGCATTCCGGGGTTGAAGCCAATTACCAATTGCTTAGCTTTTCTGAGATATATCCATATACCCATAGTATCTTCGATATCATTTACCTAGAAGGTTGAGTAGAGTCTTTTCTTTTTACACAGAATCTTCTTTTCTTTCCTTATGATTGATTATATGATATTGATATTCTTTCCCCCCTGCTCTTGTTATATCTTTTTCTGGACACTTTGCTGCTTTTCTACGTTGAATATTCGAGGTCTGAATTTAGCATTTACGAGTAGAACATCTGCACATTTAGAATGCTGTATGCAAGTTGCGTGCCTCGCTTCTAAAAGCTCATGGTAAATTTGGTTGGCGGTTCATCCATCCTGAAAGAGCGAGGTTTATGTGTAAATTGCTAGCGAATATCACCAATATCTGTTGACGTATAAACTTATTCGCTGAAGATAGTTTGTTTAGCAATTTTGGCATTGACCACCACCCAGTGCGTCATAGAATTCTACCTTAATAAAGTTTTCTGCTTTGTCCGTAGGGATGTATGCACACATTATGCTATATTTTGGAATATTGCCTTGATGTGGATCACAGTCAGGTGATCATGATCCAATTCACTGAGCGTAGTCAATTTCCCACGACCAATCCGCATCATACATGTTACGCATGTTTTTAATTTTTGCATATCTGATCCTCGTCTGTCTCGTCTGTCTTGTATCTCGTGAGGGCAGATTCAAATTTTTGAGCAGCACCAAGGGTGTACATTGTATGTATATTCCAGGTCAACGTTTTTAATTTATCGTCCGTGGACCTTGAGGAGGCCTAGGTTAGGTTCGGTTAGGTTAAACAGGGGTGTAATGAATATGCCATCACACAAACACCATGCACCAAAACGGGCTCACCGAAATCCCTGTGGTACCAGTACCAGGTACAATCTCCGTGGTGAAACACCCAATTTCTTTGTAAAAGCCAAAAAGGACTTTGAAGTCCGTGCCGTCTATTTCCTCTAGATTTTCGAAAAAGTATCAAGACGTATCTGACAACTTGAATTTATTTGCATGTTTCCGAAAGAGACAGTGTCCAGTAAGGATTCTTATTCCTGTCCTAAGCTTATCCTTGTTTAACTTTTTTAGCTTTCTAAGTGAAAAAGCACGCAGAGACCCTTAGATACCCTGTGTCATTCAAAACTTGACCACCTTAAGTTGGCAGTTTTTATGATTTTTTCCTCGATAGTGCAGAGGGTTGGTTTGATGTTGGCATTCACATTATTTTCGAGTAGCCCCCCTTTTCTTGCATGCTCATCTGCTTGTTAATTTCCTTTAATACCGCAGTGTTCTGGCACCCAGCACAGTCTTACCGGTTCTGACTGCATAGTGCATTCAGGACTATGCGACCGCCCCTGAATATATCAAAGTTTATGTTGGTTGATTCCATTGCCTTAAGTGCGGCTTGGCTATCCATATAGAAAGCGATATCTCTTTAGAATACCGATCTCATTTTTATTCGCTCATAGGACAGCCAGAACCTCTGATTGGAAAACACTGCTTGCGTCCGGTAGACTTATAGACACTCTTAGTTCTGGGTCTTCTGAGAATATACCAAAACCTGTTTCTTTCTCTGTTTTCGAGCCTTCTGGGAACATTTAAATTCCATTTGACTTAATTATTGCATTTTTTTTTTTTTTAGTAATCCCTCTCCGGATATATAACATCAAACGAGATATCATCAGTTAGAATTGGATTGTTTGGCTGTAGCTCTGCCAAGACCGATCCATGTCCGAAACTACTGCTCTTGAAGTAACCCAGATTAGTAAGTCATATCACACTGTTGCCAGCAAGTTTTTTGATCTATTAATCAGGTGGTGTTAGGTGCAGAAAGGTGTATGGAGCATACCTGTACTGTTGTTTGGTCTTTTGGTATGGGTCTTATCACTACCGTATACAGCCAGTACACCTCAACAGGTTTTAAGACCCAAGTTGTTTCTTCTGTTTTTGGCTGATGAAAAGAGCATTGCCTTTTTGATTCTTTCCGCTACATTAAGATTCCAATTCAACTTTTTTTCCAGAATCACACCCAGATAGTTGAGTTTTGGTAATAAGAACCAGTTCTTTGGAAGGGTTTACATTGAGACCACAGCTTTTTTCCCAAGTGATGATCGTCTTTAGGGCAACTTCCATAATGTTGGTTAAAATATTTAAGTATTTTCCCTGCACTATTATGAACACGTCATCTGCGTACGGAGTGCCACAGGGGTAGCGATATGACTCCTCCCTGAATAGTTTTCCTGGTTACGGACATTCTAATTGAGCTTTGCCCAATTGAACAATTTATTTTCCTTCTTGTAAGCATGTTCCTAACCCAATCTGTAATGCCCTGTTTAATGTTAGCGTCTACTAGAGCATTTTAAATGACAATGTACTCCATGCTATTAAAGACTCCTTCAATATCGAAGAAGGCCACAATCGCAAGCTCACGGAAACTCTTCTCTTTTTTCCACACCACCTTGCGCAGTGCGGTTTCTACAGATTTTCCTTTCGTACATATATGCATGCTGTGACTAAGTTAAAAAGTCATTACTGCATCTGTTCCTAGTGTGAATCTCCAATAATCGCTCTAGGGTTTTAAGCTTGAATGATGACAGACTTATAAGCCTGAAGTCTTTTGTTGTTATATGACCCTGTTTGTTTCAGGTATAAAAACCACCTTAACTTCCCTCTAAGCTACCAAGATGAACCCTATTTTTAGACTGTGTCTAAGAATTTCCATAATTTCTTGGATTGCTACCTCCAATGCTTTCTGTAGCATAATGGGTAAAATACCATCCGGTATCATTTAACATAACCTTAAAGCCTCGTCCCTTACTGCGATAGATTCTCAGTACTTCTGCCATGAAGCCCTTTTTGACTTTCTAACTAAGTGCTTGAATTGTTTCTTACATTCATAGTACTCATTCCATGTACTGTCGCTTCTGAAAATCTTCGCCCTCTTATAGAGGTTCCTAATCTCTTTTCTTTTTAAGCTTATCTTCCCATTCAACCATTTTGATTAAATCCTTTTAGGTGTTCTGTTAGTCGGGCATTATTAGTGCTATATTGATATTTTCTACCACCCTATCTGAGTGAATAATATAATCGCAGGTGACTAAATGGGTATCTAAACGTCTGTATACTTAATCCAATCAGTTTTCTAATGATTTCTTTAAAAACTACATACCCTGTTCTGATACTTCACCTTAAAGCGTATCTATCGGTGATCCGACATTGACACGTCTTCGACTACTCTCCATTCCCTTATTTCTAACCCTTCTGTGGTTGTAGCAAGGGTGATATCTAGCACCAAGCAAACACTCATCTCTTTGGTTGAAATCACCGCTTCCCCATTTTTTCTGCCTTGCCAAGTCTCTTAGCTTATCCATGATAATTACCTCGGAGTCATAGCGGAAGTAGGCCGAGATTAGACAGAGTGGTTTGCCACACTTCCATCATCTTGACTGAGAGGGAAGTCATTTTCATCTTTTCCCTTGGTTGATAAATTAACCATCAATCTTTCCATGCTGTACCATACTATTCCTTTTTCGGGATATGGCAAGCAATCCCTGTTTAGAGACAGCAGAAAATACTGCCCGTACTGCCGTCAAGACCCCGTTTTAGGACTTTCGATTTCTCGGCTTTTAGTTCCCGATTCCGCGGATGAATTAGTCCCAGAACCCATACCCATGCCGTCGGTAGAGTGTACTTCGCCAACTCTGCCACGGTCGTGCATTCTTTGATTCTTTCTCAATCATCGCATACCTCCAATGTATGTCTGAGGAAGTCCACAGAAGGCTTGTTCCCACAAACTACAACCTTACGTTCGCCTTCATAACCAGCGCCATCGATATGAAGTTTCTCATTTCCTGTGGCGGATAATTCCTTTCACAGGGCGAACTTCTTTTCGACTTCTTTCACTGACCGGTTGTCAGCTTGTCAATTACGGCAACGAGAAGCTCGTCTTTTGGGTTGGTTTGCTTAAGACGCAATACAGATGAAGTACCAGCCTTCACTTTTTTTTTGAATCATTCGGCTCTATCGTCGGATCTACCCCTTTTGCTGCTAAAACTTACCTTCTTTCCAGAGACGCCAGCTTCCTCTTTTAATTTTGCCACGTAGGAGGTAGAGGGTGCCTAATTTGCGGCAGCATCTCCTTTATTTGCCGACTGTTAAGTGAGCGATTTATTGACCAATATGGCTGGGTTGCTGGGATAACAACTATCATATTTTGCTACCTTACGAAGAGTGCTACAGAGAAAAACCCTTGCCCTTTGGTGTGCGTTCTTCACACTCTTAGCAGCGGTGATGCAATAAGCAGGCTCTTATTTCTTTGCCTCTTGGAGGTAGTTTCTGCAGCGGATGTTTCAGCTGCTTTGACCGAGGTCCAGCCGTCTGTATCACCGGTGTGTGTACCAGCCTGCTCACCGGTAAAATCGCTCTCGTTAGGGAGAGTTCTTTCGAACATCTCACTATCGCTAGCTAGAAGCTCCACTTTTTCCATTGCCCCTACCAGGAGGGATATGGATGAAGTCGACATTTCGCTTTCACTCAACTCTAACTCTTCCTGGACAGGGACCGTCTGTTATATTTTGTTTGTTTTCAGTTTTTCCATTTCAAATTCAATTTGGTTTCCACGATAAAGGCCGGAAATTAAGAGGTCAGCCCAGACAGCGCAACCATACCTAGGTAAGGCTAAGTATAACAACCCGATCATAGTCGGTTGAATCTTTGTGTCCTTGCGTCATTGACGATGTGAAGGAACGTGAAGGTTCTTGCCATGCGGGATTGAGGGAGCCTACTATTATCTGAGGCTTGTGTCTGTGTCATTTGTCCATTTTTGTGTTAATAAAGGTACTCCGGTGGCATAACACCCAACCTGGATGATCAATTCTATTATAAGGATCGTTAGAGTGAAAGGCCGGCTACTCTGATGTTAATACCGCACTTTGGGGATAAGATCGTTGCTAATGGCCGAAAAGTGCCCTTACTGATACCATATCTCTTTCAAAAACGTTACTTATTCTTTGAAATCCTTATTGATCTGAGATTTGATAAGGTTTGTTTCTGTTTAGAGATCTGACGCCTCCGTTGACTGTATATAGGAAATTCTTCATTGTCATTTTTTTAGTTCAGCAGTTTTTGCCTTTTTTTTTTTTTGGGTAACTCTCGCGCCTACAAGCACATCCGGTCGAGTCCGGTTAGATAGCCACTAGTAGCTGATGGCTACCTCTAGAAGATAAGCTAAGTATAATTAACGCCAGCCATTATCTAATTTATTTTAACAGCATTGAACATTCTAAGTTCGACCTTCCCCATTCAACCATCGACTTACTAATGACTCGATTCAATGACAGAGTTAGACCAATAAGTTGGTTACCGAGATCGTGCGATTGGGCACCACTCGATTACCTCTTTTAAGCAAACTCTTCAGACCTTTGAATGATGAGATAGAGCCCGATTTATCTAAGAGAGTGGGCGAGGATCGCATTCTCGTCAAAAACATCAGAAGAAATATTTTAAATTTTATTTTCAAATTCAATTCCTGTCGATGTCGTTTCAAAAAGAAAGCTCATTATAAAAGCAGTGCCATGAAAAATCACTAGAGGCTCACCTCTGCCTCACACCCACCCGTTTTTCTTCTAATTTCTGGTAATATGGTATTTTCAGCTTATCCCACAATCCTTGAAATTAGGTAACCTTACTGAAGGGTAAGTTCAAGGCACACCACATCTCACATTGAAACTTTAACATTTGAAGTTGTCCGCATTAAAGGCACATCAAAGGCACATGCAGCATTTAAAAATATCAAATCTTGCCGCCCATCTCAGGCAATACCTTCTTTAATTGCCAAGTAAAAGTTACTAAACTTTCAAAGTCATTTTAACTCAATATTCATAGCAGCCACACTTGGTGCGCTTGTTATACGAGTGTGTATAAGGTGAATAAAAACAGCACTAAGCCTACTCAAATCCTCTTGAATATTCCAGTCGAAAATACTTTCCCAAACTCCTGTCTCCTCGACTTGATTAAAAAAAACAAAATTCAAGCATCCAATACAACGCACATTTACCTAAGTTATAACCGAAGTCAATAGCTTTGAATATTCATAACAGGTGTTCTCCTATAATCAATTTCGACTTTAAGACTTTCAAAAATAACCTCCATGGTACAACACGGAAGGAGTAGCGTCAGTCAGTCACAACACAACCAGCAGACAACGACGAGAGTGGCCTCGATATTCTATTTGCCTGTTCAATATATAAAACACTGTGCATAGGGATATCCTGCTTCAGATACATGTACAGGTACCATCGTCAAGCTTATGTACACTCGACATTGATGCCAAGTAAACGCACAAACATACTCGTACATGCCTACAATACATCATGACTCTACCATCGATGAGCATAAAGATCGGAGGGAGGCAAAATAAAAATAAATAAGAAGAAGAGAAAAAAGAAAATCCCTTATTCAATAATGTACGTCATCCTTGATAAGGTTTGCCAAGAAATTTCCAATCAACTTTCGAAGGATATCAATTTTAACCTGTACACGAGGAATTTTTTTTTTTCCACTTTTGTCTCTTTTCCTCTTCGTCCTTCATAAAATAATGAGCCATCGAGAAGAACAACAGACGTGCAGAAGGAAAAAAGTAGAAGCTCGAACATGCGAGAAATCTGAAGATCCAGCTTTTCAAGGATTGCTTATTCTTTGAGTTAATCCCGCAGCGAGAACAACATGAAACGTTGAAATGCTAAAGTTGGCGTAAATAATTTTCATGAAACAACAATATTCCCTTCCTAATGGTAATTTTATACTCCCCGTCTTAAGGACATTAAGACTCGAGTTTAGATGAAACTAAGAGCCATCAAAAGTATGAATACAGAGGGGGAAAACTGCTGGCGTATCTTTATCCATCTGCTCCGAACCAAAGACGGATTTTTAATGCATATACAATTTTAATGAGTTCAAATGAGTTTCGCCGGCGAAGGCATTGGTGATGGTGATGAAAGTGGCGGGGGGATTTCTGGTGTCTGGTATCTATGCATTTAAAAAAAAAAAAGAAAAAAAAACATACTTCTGTGTGGGTTCGCGACGAACACCGATTAATTATTGATGTACATAATACTTATCGAAGACGAAGTATACATAGAGTGAAGTGAAGCGTAAAATAGAGAGTTTTATGGAATTATACGCCTCTTGGCCAGCGGCAAATTAGAGACATCACAGAAACTTTTAGATCGCTTTTAAGTTTTCTTTTTTTCTTTCGGGAAATTTTCATGAAGGCGGAAGCAAACCGACCAAATTGGTTTTCAAGGAATCTTGCTGAAAATTTCAAATAAATTAGGTTGCTTTCGGACAGACAGTTCCGGTTATTTTAAGCAAAGTACGGGGATTGAAAATTATTTCAATAGATCGATTGGGAAAATTACATTTAAAGTTTGACATGATATCAAAATGAAGTTGATTGACTTTTATGTTTTACCTTACCTTAGCCGTTGAAAAATGGTTACCATCGAGATGGACCGATCGATCACCGTAATATGTGATTTGATTTGCTTTGAGGCCCGGCTCGCCCCCAATAACAATTTCAATTACAATAAAACTAAAAATAAAACTAAAGAATGGAAGCAGCTAAAAGGCTTAGGTGGAAGTAAGAATGTTCTTGAGGGAGAATTTGCTGAGATACTTGGTAGTCAAAAAGAGGTAATATATCGTTTACTTCACTAAGCAGTCTAGGTATTGGCTACAGGTGTAAGTAATTGGTTCTGTGAAGATCCAGATGGGAAGGTGGTGAGACTTAAGACAATTGAACAGCTTCTATCTTGAGGATGTGTGGTCTGTAGTAGGGTGGCGGTTGAAAAGACCAACCCAATTCGATCTATTGGCTAAATGTGATGCTACGTAGATCTGTGACTCTCTTACTCATGGAACCAATTTAAACTCATGATGAAGCACAGGAGACTGTTAACGTCTATATGATCGTTTAAGTCATTGTAGATGAAAGTTCCTAAGTGGAGCTTTCTTCTCTGGTAGAAAGCTGGACATGTACAGAGAAGGTGGAGGATTGTCCCCTCGTCCATGCAGCTTCTACAAAAATCATTTGTAAAGGCGCCAAGTCTTCTTCCAAGCTTGTCTATAAGACAGTATCCAGTGATGACACCAATGATGGCGCTGAGATGAGAGAATTAGACTCTAAGGGCAATTCAGATTCAGCTTTGGCCAGATCTGCTTGGTCGCTGGACATGCTGCTCCAACAGTCCACCTAAGCATCCGCCTTTAATATTGATTTGCACGTAGCGATTGGTATACCTACGTCATCCTTTTCCGGTAGAATAGGTAGAGTGGTTCCAATTATGGCGAGTTCGTCGGCCCTACAATTCCCTAGAATGTCCCTGTGGCCCGACACCCAACAAAGCTCAAGTTGAACTGCTCTTCCATCTCCGTAAGAGATGGTCGGCATTCATCGGCAGAGATTTATAGCAGCCTGACTTTCCAAAAAGATGGGATATACTTTGCAGATATCACGTTTTTCTTCAACCAGGATAGAACGTCTTTAATTGGCAAAATTTCCGCCTAGAACACACATCTATCTGTGTAAAAGTGGTTCGACTTCTCGTCCATGAAGGCATCTTCCTCTCATAAGGATCTAGACATAAAAGTCTTTGTGAAGTCAAAGTCCAGATATGGTGTAATCCATGTTCTCTCTAATGATTCCTAATATAGGGTTTCCTAATAACGACTTGACAACTTTTTTTTTGAATAAAAGGCAAACCATTTGAGATATTTCAAAAACTTTATTATTGGCTTGAAGTACAATCAAAACATTTATGAATGGAACTCGACTTCGTTCATATGGCTACCGCGGGCACGTTTGCAGCGGTCGATTTACAACGACCGGCCACACATTTCGCCCGAAACGGCCGCTATTTCGTGTTCAATGTTGGCTCTGAGCTCTTCCAACGTCGTTGGCGTGTTGGCATAAACCAATGACTTTAAAAGTCAAGCGGCATGATCGCACGAACGAGGCAGCCAATCGACTGGCCCATGTTTTGAGATAACACACTCACCATACTTACCAACCATCCTATTGAAACCACATGTCGTCCAAGTCCATATCTTCCAATTCGGGCCAAAAATAATCGGTGATCGTGGCGCGATAACGCCGACCATTCACAGTAACGTGACGATCGTTATCGTCGAAGAAAAATATGGCCCAACAACGCCGCCGGCATGCAAACCGCACCAAACAGTTATTTTTTGTGGATGAAGTGGTGATTCATGAAGCACATGTGGGTTTTCACCTGACCAATAACGCATATTTTGCTTATTGACGAACCTATTGAGCCGAAAATGAGCTTCGTCACTGAAGATGACTTTGCGATGAAATTCATCATCTTGGCGCATCTTCTCCAGAACCCAATCGAAGAACGTACTTCGCTTCAAATGGTCCATTGGCTTTAATTCTTGTATCAGCTTGATCTTGTATGGGTGTAAACCAAGATCCTTACGCAAAATACGCCATAATGTGGTCTGAGCGATGCCCAATTCTTGAGAACGCCGTGGAATTGACTGATTTTCATCGTTTGCTACGGACGTCTGAACGGCAGCCATATTTTCGACACATCGATCAACCCGTTGTCTCACTAACACGGCAACATCACACAAAGAATATGTAGACTCAAATTTTTGCACTAAACTTGTTATTGCCTGTCTACTAGGGCGAGAATTACGACCGAAAATTGGAGTTAACGCTCTTAAAGTTGCAGTCACCGACTCCGAATATCTCGTCAGTGTACTTTAATGTTGAGTTTACTGAATAAATTGAAAGTTCCGCTTATACATAGACATGCTGTACTTTGAACTCTGCTTGGTTTGCTGTAGTTGACTGCTTTATCTAAGGCCGTCCATCAGACAGTAACCCCGTAGGTGAGGATCGGCCTTATGACCGATATGTATAGCCAATGAGTAATGCGAGGTTAAATGCTTGTTTACACTATAATAAAGCTGCTGTAGCTTGACACTCTCTTGAATGTGAAATTCGAAAGTGAGATTCAGATATTTTGCTGTATCGGAAAACACTAAACTGGTACCGTTTATTGGCAGAGGGTTTTTAATTGGAATTTTATATTTCCTGGAAAAGAGGACAAGATCAATTTTATGGGAGCTTACTCTCAATCCTCAACGATCTGCCCAACGGGTTAATCTATTAAGATTTAGCTAAAGGATTTTTTTTTTGTGGTTTAAGATGCTTATCACTGTAACGTCATCTGCATAAGCAATCACCCTGCTCCCCCCCGCTTCAAGTATATCAGAAATTAATTTACCACTAAATTCCAAAGAAGTGGAGAGAGGACACTCCCTTGTGGCGTGCATCTACTAACACATTCTTTAGCAGAAGTCCCATCCAGTTTGGAGCTGATTATCCTGCTATTTAGCATAAGAGTGATCAACTCTCCAAGTTTACCTGCAGATGTGATAGCGCAATTGTGATTGCGGATGTTTCGACGTTATTAAAGGCACACTCTATGTTTAGGAAAGCATATCAATCAGTCATTCTAGAGTTTTCAGAAAGAAAGATGATAGACTTATTGGTCTGAGGTCTTTTGGGACATTATTTTTTGGCTTCTCACCATGACAGTGAAATGTGGATCAATTATACACAGATACTCCTGATACTTTGATATCTGAGGAAGGTGATATCTGAGGACCTTTGTAGTACTATTTAGCGCCCAAAGCTGTTCATCTCTGGTTATCTGACTATGAATTTTGTTCACGGTTGCAGTAGTCCTGTTTTGGTTACTGTTGGCCGCGAATGAGGAGCTACTTGGAAGTGGGTGTTTTTTAAGCAACTAGGCGTCATAGGATTTGTAGAGATGATTTTTCTAAGCCGCGATGCCTCAGAGGTTTCTGTGATTTTGTCACAGAATGATCTCCAAGGTTGACGCTTTGCTTTCTTTCAGTTCTTTTTGATATATTTTGAAGGATTGTTTGTATGAGTCCCAGTCAGTCAATTTTTTTGTGCCTTTTGCAAGGTTAAAAAGTTTTCTGCTAGTATTTCTAAGCAGTCTCAGTGCTGATGTCCACCAGTACGGCTTTTTTTTTTGCTTCTAGATTAAATAATAGGGCAGGAAGCAGCTATAGTCTTATTGAGAGCCAAAAAAAAAAAACTTCACTTCATATACCGGTATACCTGGTAAATAATATCCATGTGCCTACTTTATAAAGCGATTAAGGTTTCAGAAGTTTCTCAACAATTGTTCGTTTTATTCAAAAAACAAATCCCACACCTCTTGCTTAAATACCCTTTAGATGGCTTACCCTCCGAGCTAATAATAACAGCGGGAGATGACTTCATATAGAGCATACGTACACCACTATATCGAGCAGACTTTTTCGGAGGAAAGTACCATAAGCTTGGTGAATGGAGCATCAGCACAGTTAGCCCCGACCCACAAAAAGTAAAATGTGTCAGTTATGAATGCAGTTTTCTTAGCACCTCGTATACAGAAACGCCTGAGTGCAGTTTTCGACAGTCTACTGGTCCCCTATCAGTACGTTTTTAGCATAAGTAAGTCCATAATTAATCAAATACGAGGGATGTTTGATAAATACCCGGATTAAAAATGAGAATGAAACTTTCAACTCGACACGCTTTTCCAGGCGATCCTGCAAATTTTTTAACCCCTTCGTATAGGACGACTTTTGTTGGCCAGCAAAATACTCTTCCGCCGCGGCGATGACTACCTCGTTTGAGCAATACTTCTTTCCGGCGAGTGTTCGTTTCTTCGTTTTTTCTTCAAATCTTTTATTCGGCATTGAATCAGCCCAATAAATCGACATGGTATGCTCCCGTGATGGTTTTTCTTCTTCAAATAGTCAACGTGGATCACACCTCGATCGTGCCAAAACGGTGGAGCAGGTTTACCGGGTAAAACCCATTGTTTCGATATTTCTTTGATCTCTTGTGTATACCAATGAATCGACGGTCACGAAATGATCCTCCGGATTTCTGTTAAACAGGACCAATTACATCTTTGAAATGGTCTCACGATTACGCCTGTTCTCTGGTGTGAGCAAACGCGGCACCCAATCGCGCGGACAGCTTTCTCATGCCCAAAATCTCCTGAAGGATATGGCAAACGCGTTAATTTGAGTTGCCTGCTGTCTCAACCAGCTCGGGAATTTTCATTCGACGGTCCACCCTTACGATATCATTGATTTAGGTTCATCAAAATCGACGTGCGGTCACGGAAAGACTCTGCGAACCAATGGTAAACGGTTGTACGGGAAGGTGTATGGGTTCCATCGAATCACTGAGGGATACTGCTCTTTTTCCATGGCCGCAAAAAACATTAACACGATGTTTTGAAATGGGTGCCAAAACAAAATTAAGCGTGGAATTGTCATCAAATTTTTATAGGTTATAGGTCTAAAGACGTTATACTGAATGATGGCATTCAGTTTGGCTCAGTAGCGCAACCTTTCTTTCAATTCAGTTCCTTAAACATCACCTCTTTGTCGATTTAAAGGAAAATATGATAGAATTTATGGAGACAAGCTTTAAAGATCCGAACTAGTCAGATTACCAGAATGACGATGAAGGACCCCTGATACTCCATGGAGATTGGAAGCATTTCTAATGACACCATTGATGTCAAAAAATGGTTCACAGGGCTTAGCATCTTATTTATTTAAGAAAATTGTGCGAAATAAAGAAGCCCTAGGGAGGCCCTCTATAAGAATGGCGTGATATTCCTGCTCCTTAGAGCAGGCATATGAACGGTAGTGAAGACCGATGAAGATATTTTTAGGAGTTTTGAGTGCAAGGTCCTTTGTATATCAGCGATGTATTTCTTCTTCTGCACAAAAATCGATTTGGTCAGAAAAGTAACTCATCAGCCTTCAAAAGATAGCCTTCGATTACTACCCGTGCAGAAGTAGAAGGGTACCTCAATTCAGAGTATACACCTGGGGGCAGGTTGAGTTCCTGGTTGATTTTGAATTTTAGAGCAATCCAAGCTAAGAAGCTTCACTCTTTAGATAGGGTGATTGCTAAATTGTTATTTCGAGGTCCGTCCGTATTTTATTTGTTATAGTTAACATATTGGCAGCGTCGCTACCAGCAAATCCTATTCGATGACATATGTACTTCATCGTAATTGTTGGTTTGGCTTTGGGCTTTTTCGAGTGTCAAAGAGACAATTTCCAAGTCAGCTAGTCGATTAGTGTTGAGAATAAAGGCCAAATCTAATTTCATCAAATATTCATTTTTTTCTGCTTTACGATATCTAATTTAGCTACGTTGAGTCCCAATTTGTTTCTGTTATCAAAGTCTTTTTTTTATATATAAACGAAGCTTTCCTTCATTGAAGTTCAAACATATTCCAGTCTTAAACCGTTCAGAGATCCATATGTAGCAGAGCCAAAGATAGGCATAGTTAACAAAACTGAAATAGAGCTACCTTGTAGGCTTTATGTGTGCTATTGCATAAGCACGGGTTGAAATTGAGGTCGCAAAATCAACATAGGTTTCCCTTTGTATTTATCTTTTTAGAGACTGTGAACAATATCAAAAACAACATTGCCATACAGTACTCCTAAAAAACCTCTTATTTCTATCCCCAGAACAAAGATATAGAAAATGTACGAAAATCCTCGTATTTTCCATTTTTTTTTTTTTCTTTATCTAAAACTTAAAAAAAAAAAAAAAAAAAAACCTAAAAAAACCCTTTGACATCCTCTTAACGTTTTTATATTTCGTAACTTAAATTTTCTAAATTCTCACAATTTTTGTCGTTTACAGTGATGGCTTATCGCATTCAGCGCATCCGTTGTTCGAGTCAAAAAAATTGGAAATCCTGCGGAATATCACCGATTTACTGGGGCGAACATTTCCATCACAATTCGTATTTCCGGTGCTGGGCCACGAGGATGTCACTAATACAAACTTTCGATGGATGGGTGAGCTATGGAGACACTGGTTACCATCGGAGGCATTGCATACATTCGAAAAAGGTTTGTTTACACCGCATAACCTCTGAATTTATTTTCCTCTATTTTTTCCATTTGCTTTGTGTTGTTTGCTCTATTTTTATTTGTTTTTTTTTTTTTTTTTGTATCTTTTTTTTTGTTGGGTTTTCCAACTATTCCTGCTCGATTTGTGTGCCTAGTAATTCACGCTTCAAGTATCCTTTTTGGTGTTTGTTAGCAAACAACAAGATAAATGTCGAATGGATTTTGATAGATGCATTTTTCGGAAGCCGCGCTACAAATACGCGTATCTGTCAAACTTTCGGTCCACATCTGGGCTTTGTAAATTATAATTCCAACAGGAAAAATGGATGTGGATTGTGACAGTCATAATGGTTTTATGTATTAAGTTTTCCAATTAGGCATAGCATTTTCAAGTAGATAAGTTTGGAATATATTCACTTCAATAGTCATACTTGTTTTGGTCTTAGATTCAGTCATTACATTTTAAGACAGCAAACTTGGACTCTAAAACCTCTTAAATGTCCGTAGCAAACGATCCAAATCAGTCAACTCCACGGCGTTCTGAAGAATTGAGCATCGCTCAGATCTTGGTTTACACCCATACAAGATCAAGCTGACTCAAGAATTGAAGCCGATAGACCATTTGCAGCGACGCACGTTCTCCGTTTGAGTTCTGGATAAGATGCGCCAAGATGATGAATTTCATGGCAAAATCATTTTCATTGACGAAGCTCATTGGTTATTGGTCGCGTGAAAACCCACATGTGCTTCATGAATCACTACTTCATCCACAAAAAAATAACTGTTTGGTGCGGTTTTCATGCCACTGGCGTTATTGGGCCATATTTTTTCGTCGACGATAACGATCGTCACGTTACTGTGAATAGTCAGCGTTATCGCGACATGATCACAGATTATTTTTGGCTCGAATTGGAAGATATGGACTCGGACGACATGTGGTTTCAACAGGATGGTGCCACAAGCCACACAGCACACGCTACAATCGGTTGATTGAAGAGTAAGTATGTTGAGCGTGTTATCTCAAGACATAGGCCAGTCGATTGGCCGCCTCGTTCGTGTGATTTAATTTTCTGTGGGGCTACGTTAAGTCATTGGTTTATGCCAACACGCCGACGACATTGGAAGAGCTCAGAACCAACATTGAACGGGAAATAGCGGCCGTTTCGGCCGAAATGTGTGGTCGAGTCGTTGAAAATTGAGTCTAACGAATCGACTGCTGCAAACGTGCCCGCGGTGACCATGTGAACGAAGTCTAGATCCATTCATAAATGTTTTGATTGTACTTCAAGCCATTAATAAAGTTTTTGAAATATCTCAAATGGTTTGCCTTTTATTTAAAAAAAAAAAGTTGTCAAGTCGTTATTAGAAAACCCTATATGGTATAGGTTAGACTTGAAAAAAGGAATTCTAGCACAAACGACTTCAAAGAAAGCAGTGGACGGCTTTTTAAAGAGTCTAGACTTGAGACGAGAGTGTACAGCTAGAAGTACACAACGGCCATATAAATTCTCCCCTTTATCTAGACCATTGTCACGGTGTGGATCGAAGACTTTGGAAAATAATTCATTGTTCCTAATATTAGGGGTGAGATTGGTCTCTGTGAGGGCAAAAATGTCGTAGGGCAGAATTTGCGAATTAAGATAAACAGAAATCTAGACTGGGAGGAGGATTAAGATTAAAAGATACACGTTTGAGAGTTGGGTTGACTGGCAATATGAACTGAAAATGGAGTGAAGAAAGGACTTAAAAACTCCAGAATGGATCAGGTGCTTGTTTGTTAGGAGTTGGGTTTTTTTCTTTTTTTATAAAAGTTAGGCTTAGGATCTGATATATGAATGGTCAAGGGGTTAGACTTAATGTAAGCAGGGTTCTGTTTACCAGGCTTAGTAGATTTTTAGTTACTGTTTTTATACTGGACTTAAAGGTAGTATCCTAGCGATGCTTGTTGATTCCTGTATTTAGTTTTAATTTTTCCATGGTAATTTCACCCACATTGATGATGTCTGAAGCAGGGTTGAGGAACATGCATTCATATTTTAACCTTGAAATTGTTGGTGGAGATTTCACGTCAGTTACTGACTTCAGCTTAAAATTTTGATTTAAAAAAAATAGTTAGCCTGGTTCGATTGAGATGAGTATTAAAAAGGTAACTGATTCAGCTTTGTTTTTGTGTCCAAAAGAGTCTATACAATTTCGAATCGTGAAATTGTAGGTTTATGAGTTGGTGTAGTAGCATCAATATACGGAGAATTTTGTGGTGGAAGAGAAGATGACCCAGGAGTTATTGGCGGTTTCATAATTTCGGACTCAAACATCTCAGTTAGTATCGAGTTGTTGTATGATACACTCGGTTGGGACTGGGATTGCACCGGCATATCATCGATTTTACTGGAAATTATCCGGATGTGATTAGCAATTTAGCTTAACAGCGCACATAATTCGGTTATCTTGTTGCTTAAATCACCCAATTTGCAAATGATGTTTATAAGCAACTGATCATTATTTGGTGGAGAGGGAATGCTCCTTTTCGATATGTCTTCAAGATGAACATCGAGGGAGGTCCATAAAGAACTTAAAGAGTTACTATTTCTGAATTGCTTTTAATTATAGATCGCAGATTGCTCGAGGGAAGTTGATAAATCTTCAACAGACTTTAAAATCTCATTGTACTTGGTAAATTGTCGTTCAATTATTTTCAAGGTATTGTTGTTTTTTGACAGAAAAATATTGACCAAATCACTGAGACACTTAATTACAAGCAAAATGTGGGGCGGAGTGATGTCTTTATGAACACGATATATCGCTTACTCAAGCCAATGAAAAGAACATGAAACGACTTACTACAAAGCCCACTGCAGATCTCCATTACATTTGGAACATTTGGTAGGGAAGCAATTTATACTTGAACATAATTCAGACATGATGATGATAATTTAAATAGGGTGGGTCAATTGAAAATTAACACAAGATGCAGTGAATGAGATGCAGAGAATATCGACCCAAGAATTGTAAGAAAGAAAGATGAGTAAGTGCTTCAGTGATAAGGTGCCTGCAGTAACAGCATCCAATACGTCAGCTCCAGGTACCTGCAACCTAATGCGACGGTAAGCCAAACATTTACAGAGATAGTTCACCGCGGTTTCTTCATCATTTTTACAGCAAGTTAGGATGTTGTGTCACTTATGACCAACGCACTTAAGTGTTTTGTAAAAGTGAAGAGCCCTGTCACGACGTCAGTAATCAACCTGTAGTCTTTCCTGCTGAGGGACAGCAGAAAGGCGGCTGACTTCTTAGAGACATCTAATTTGTCTGGTTGACCTGCATCCCCGGGAGTAATACCATCTGCAGTTGTGCTCATATGAGACGGCCTTAACCGAGGACGCAGGCAAACCTAACTTTAAAACTCTCCTCTTAACGTTGGCTGACATTTCATTTCCTGTGATCGCATTGTGACCTGGGACCCAGACGTTGGTCATTGATCGACTGTATTCATTGATCTCTTGCATTCTTGAATTAGATTGGAAGTCGTAAGAGGGTTCAGCAAGGCTCTAATCGCAGCTTGGCTATCGCGACAGATGCAAATGCTTCGCCCCCTTCATCGGTTCTCCGCAATATAATTCGCTGCTGTGGTTGTTCTTTTTAGTGTACACATTGTAAAATTTCCTGCAGCGATGACACCGAATTATCGCAAATAATCTTTTAACATTTTTTCTTCCTTGGTCTCTCTACAGAACGAGTTCATATCTGACAGAACTCAAAATTATTTATACCAATAGATACATCTTATATCCTCTAGGATGGATTCGTACTTTCTTAACCAAGCAATGTGGACAAAAAAGTGCGTCTTCTTGCCGTGTACCAATGAAGAAATGATCGCTCAGTGACATTCCACTTTTGTAATTGAACAAAATTCTTTGATCACTGCGTAGTTCAGGACAATGTTTTAAAACGGTCCACAAAGTGGTAGTTATCTCCATTAATTATCTCCAAGCAGATTTCTTGGAACTTCTTTGTGGCAGTAGGAACCTTAGAAAAGTCAATCACTTCGACAAATCTAACACTGGGCGCATTTTTGAAAGTCGTACGATGACTGTTTAATAACTTTTCCTGTCAAGCAAGAGAATTATGGTTGCCACATCCTAATATGTTCAAATTTTTGGACTGTTTCCAATCAAGATGGCCCTTTTCTGGTCTTTCTAAGTGTTTCAAGTTTCAGGAATCGATAATTTTATTTCTGTGTTCATAAGAGACTCTAAGAGGACGCCCTAATTGGCAGTTTTGCTGTCGCTACAGACACTGATACCTACTCTCTTCCATCTGTTTCTACTTGGAAGACAGACACATGTTTGATAGCTAAATATAGAGTCGTCATTCTCCACAGGATGACAGTGTCACATTCTAGATTGTTTCTAGAGCTCAGAGTCCAGCCAATGCGGAGTATCGAAAGTTTCAAAATGCCACAACTTTTGAAATGAAGGGTGGCCTTGAGAGCCAGTGATTTGAATATCAAAGGTTGGAAGGTTCATCAGTAATTCGGAGAGAAGAGCTACATCATCTGCACATGTTAGAGCTTATATGTGCGTTATCTATGAGGGTAATGTATCGACATTCGTTATATCAATGAAGTTGCAGGTAATAGATTTTCGTAACAGAATATGTCAGTTGAAAATAATTGGTCAAAACATCATTCAAGGTTTTGTTTTGGGGATTTTGCCAGCTTGTTCTTTAAGAATGTCCAGTCGGGTTTTCTCGGATGCCTTCATAATCAAGGTCGGGACTTTGCACTTGTTTTATAATTCTATATGCTCCTTTGACCTTCGATAGTACTTTCCATCTGGTAATCATATCGTGTCTGTATCTACTTTCTTTTCGTAAGAAATGGAAGCTGGTGATCAATGCAATGCAGTGCACTTGCTATTTTCCGGAAAGGTTTTAAGAGTATAAGCAACAAAAGATAATTCCCATATTTTTGAAATCACCATACTCAAGAGCTGTGCAACTTTCCCTGGTGGTGACAGTAGTACCGATTTATAGAGAAAGTAAGTAAGAAATGTACATGCATAGATGCTAATATATCATTTCTTATTGGGCACGAATTAAAATGTGCGGTTTTTTGTCAAAATTTCAATGTTTATTTAAGAAAAACATGTACAATAGTATTATTCAAATTATTGCCCATCTGTAGCTATGACTTTTTCCCATCTTTCTGGCAATTTGTGGATCCCATCCCAAAAGAACTGCGCCGGCTTGGCAGCCAAGAATGAATCAAGCCAATTTTTGATATTCTGCTCTGATGTGAACCGTATTTCAGTGAGGGTGTTCTGCATCGACCGGAACAAATGGTAGTCAGAAGGGGCAAGGTCTGGGCTATAAGGTGGGTGGGGTAAGACTTCCCATCCACTGTTTTCCAAATAGTTCTTAACCGGAATATCAACGCGTTATCATGATGGAAAATTATTGCCTCGTGTCTGGTCGGAATATGCGACTGGCGTTTTTCGGCTACTGCTCTCTTCAAACGGATTAATTGTGTTCGGTTGCGTTATCCATTGACGGTTTCACCCGGTTTTAGCAGCTCATAATACAGCACACCCATCTGATCCCACCAAATACAGAGCATTACCTTCGCGCCATGGATATTCGGCTTTGCCGTTGATTTGGCTGGTTGGCTGGGTTTCACATATGATTTTTTGCGCTTGGGGTTGTCGTAATGGATCCATTTTTTATCATCAGTAACAATCCGATGCAAAAATGACTTCCTTTTGTCGCATTCCAGCAGCATTTCGGATATGCAAAACCGCTTGAGTTCATATTGAACACAATTTCTTCATTTTCAAACTTTTTTGGCTGCCTATGACATTCATCGTCTTCGAAGCCAAAATCACTACTTTTAAATCGTGCAAACCACTTTTGGCACGTTCTCTCAGCTAGCGCATGTTCACCATAAGCTTCCACCAATGACTTTCGGCAGCAGTTTTCTTCATATTAAAGTAATGAAGAAGAACTCCCCGCAAAAACACTTTTTCGGGCACAAAGTTCGACATATTTAAGTGGAAAAAAAATTATTGTTGTTTACGCTTCAAATGAATGACATATACTGAAATGACGTACAATGACAGTAGCTTTCCAACGCATGTTCCAATGTTCCAAGTAATACAAGTTACACCATATCTTAGCAAACCGCACGAAGTTATAGACCCAATACAATGGTATGAAACAACTCAAACATCAAAAACCACAAATGGTACCGTACCCAATTGAATGTTAAGTGACGCTAAGATTATAACTCTTCAAAGAGAGGCTCACTTGAATTTTCAAGTTTTACCGAGTTATGGGATCAACAATTGCGATCTTAGTAAGTGAAAGACCATCTAGCAAGAACATACCAGTTTAACCAGCCAAATGTATTGCAGAAGCGGTCACTGTTTTTATCGAAACTGAAAGTTCCAGGAAGCACAGGGTCAGTATCTAAAAATGTTACTTGTTATAGGTACTACTTGAAGTAACAATTATTCTAAGATTGACTGTCTTACAATCAATCTTTAATGCTTCTTTGGGCTTTCTTTTGCATTAGAAAATACGTCTTCACTTTTCAGAGCATATTTGTCTCTACTCGTCACCATAAGACAGTTAAAATGAGAAACTTGAAGATGTTTACTCATAGTACATACATATGTTGTGGACATACGAAGCACAAACTCTGATTTCTACAACAAAAATACACACTGGCGCCATGTAATGCTTCTATAATCAACAGGACATAGTTGTGCATACTTTCGTCTTGTTTCCAACCTATTAAATGGGTTTTTGATGTTCTTTAAACTTACATTCAATTTTCAAACTCTAATCGCACAAAGTATCAATTTTTCGCAATTGAGATTCTTGTCGTGTTACTTGTAAAACACTATCGGGCACTTACTACTGACAGCATGACTTCTTCTTAAGAAAATTACATGAAAATTCTGCTACGATAATCTTGACTACGTGAACTAAATTTGGCCCCTTAAAGTCAAAAATATAAAATGTTTACTGTGCATTAAGGTACTGCACAACACCGAACACATCTTTGCAAATTAAAACACCCCACCTTTCAGGTTCCTGCACCCACAATCGACTGTATAAATTAATGATTCAAGACGAATAATAAAATATATAAAATACAAAAAGTATCTCAGGTTGTAAACGAGTATAAATACCCGTGTTAGTCTAGCGTTATTCATCAGATTTGTTTTAATCGCGGTAGGTTAAACATCCTACGGAACCCAGCTGCAAAAGACATGTCTTCAACAGGCGCTAAGGTCACTGTGTACTTGCATTGGTTGTGCCTCATCGCTATCTTGTTCATCAATGCCCAGTACGGTCAAGGATTGGAGAGACTTTGCGGAAATCAAATTCCAAAAGCTTTAGATCTGATCTGTATAAATGGTTATAACCCAAAGCCCAAAAAATCAAGTAAGTTTCCGTGTTTCATAAAAATTTGGAAAACAATTTGTCTTTTGTAAAACAGTTGATCCAAATGAGCTATATGCCGATGACGATGCCGACGTACTACCATCGCTACTTCAAGACCTGTCATTCTTTTCAAGGGTTCCAACAAATTTCTTAGCTAAGACTCGACGGAGGAGACACGGTATTTACGATGAATGCTGCAAAAAGCCATGTACTAAGCTTGAACTGCAATCTTACTGCCAGTAAGATGAAATGTTGAAAGATAACTAAATATGTTTTAAAAATTAATAATCTTAGATATATGTTTCCATTTTACGTTCCTAAATTCAATATACGAGTATATACATATGTTGCAATAAAAACGAAGAAAATGCGTCAACTTGTTGCATGAGTATCTGAAATTTTTAATTAGAGAATAAGAGCTACCTAAATGCACGCATCATATCCTTAACCCATTTTTTCTTTCTTTTGAAATGAATCCTACGAATTTATGGCGCAGCTTGCTATTCCACGGTCTATCGTGGAACTTTCTTAGAAACTATAGTAACATACTTCCGCTATCGTAAAGGTCTAGGCGGTTAGTATTTTTAAGAGGAGTGTATTTTAGTTAACCAATTCTACTCCATGTACTCTAAGTATGACCAACTTGACCCATACTTTTACTACTATCAGCCAAATTCATTAAGGATGTGCAACAGTTCGAACGGAAGCGCAGTATTTATGCCCAGTCCTATTCAACAAGCTCTTATCTTTAGCAGTTTTGAGTGATAATATACAGTAAGTACCTGGGAAAATTACACAAAATACTTTATTTACCGCCTTTCGTGTCGCCACAATCCGATGTGGACCTATGCTCTAACCAATGTGCCTCTCCACTCAGTCCTGTGCACTTATGCACGTCATCTCAAACAGGGCTTTCTACTGCGTTTTCCTAGATATTCAATTCGAAGAATTTCCGAGCTGGGTTTCACAGGTTGGAAGGTTTCTTCCACCTTTTATTGGCTTTTATCTGTACCGTTCGCTCCACTTATATTCTGAGAGAGCAAAGTAGAGGTTTGATACTTTGATCTGCAAGTTCGTTTTCTAGGGAGGATCGGGACCAAATAGTAGCCTGGCAATCCATACATATATATATTGGGTCTATAACTTAGCGGTTTGCTAAGAGATGGCGTAACTTGTATTGTTCCATTGGAACATGCGTTGAAAAGCTACTGTCGTTGTACGTCATTTCAGTATATGTCATTCATTTGAAGCGTAAACAACAATTTTTTTTTTCACTCAAATACACCGAACTTTGTGCCTGAAAAAGTGTTTTTGCGAGGAGTTCTTCTTCATTACTTTAATATGAAGAAAACTGCTGCCGAAAGTCATCGTATTTTAGTGGAAGTTTATGATGAACATGCGCTAGCTGAGAGAACGTGTCAAAAGTAGTTTGCATGATTTAAAAGTGGTGATTTTGGCTCTGGGGAGCCAAAAAAGTTTGAAGATGAAGAACTGGAAGCATTACTCTATGAAGATCGTTGCCAAACACAAGGAGAGCTCGCAGAATCTTTGGGTGTTACTCAAGCAACCATTTCAAAAGTTTAAAAGCAGCTGGATGTATTCAAATTAAGCAAATTGGGTTCCACATGAACTCAAGTCGAGAGACGTCGAAAGGCGGTTTTGCAAATCCGAAATGTGCTGGAACGCCACAAAAGGAAGTAATTTTTGCATTGGATTGTTACTGGTGATGAAAAATGGATCTATTACGACGACCCCAAGCGCAAAAAATTATATGTGAAACCCGGCCAACCAGCCAAATCAACGGCAAATCCTAATATCCATCTCACGAAGTTAATTCTCTGTACTTGGTGGGATCAGATGGGTGTGCCATATTAAGAGCTGCTAAAACCGGGTGAAACCATGAATGGACAACGCTACTGAACCCAATTAATCCGTTTGAAGAGAGCAGTAGCCGAAAAACGCCCGGATTATGCGACCAGACACGAGGCAATAATTTTCCATCATGACAACGCTCGGCCCCACGTAGCTATTCCGGTTAAGAACTATTTGGAAAACAGTGGATGGGAAGTCTTACCCCACCCGCTTTATAGCCCAGACCTTGTCCCTTCTGACTACAATTTGTTCCTGTCAATGCAGAACGCATTCACTGAAATACGGCTCACATCAGAGCAGTATATCAAAAATTGGCTTGATTCATTCTTGGCTGCCAAGCCGGCACAGTTCTTTTGGGATGGGATCCAAAAATTGCCAGAAAGATAGGAAAAAGTCATAGCTTCAGATGGGCAATACTTTGAATACTACTATTGTACAAGTTTTTCTTAAATAAACGTTCAAAAGTTGGCAAAAGAGTTTTTGATATCATCTACAGAACCGTTTTTATATAGCGGAATTACCTCAGCACATTTGAGCGCATCGGGGAAGGTCCTAGAGAATATATTGTATTTGGCTTAAAAATGACCGTCAGTACATCAACCAAGAAGCATGAGAAGCATGAATGCGAAAGTATGTTCGAAATACCATCACAACCACTTGAATTTGTACTTTTGAAAGATCCAATTTCTTTCAAGAGCTCCACAGCAGTAATAAGTTCAAAGGCTAAATTGGTTCTTTGTGATTGATCATCACAACTTTCTAAGTTCTTCTTCTTTGAAATCTTTTTATTGGTAGGAAAGTTGCTACTGACGTAACATGCCAATTGAATTCATTTGTAATGTCAAGTTTATAAGAAAGTTTGCAGTTGTTCACACAGATTGAAATAGGTTTGCTTGTAGAAGGAGATCTGTTCAAAATATCATTCACTATATTCCATTCCGATTTCAGGTTCCGATAGCGGAAATGAATTTGTCGCAGTAATAGCTATCACGGCATGAGGCAATATCTTTCTTTAGTTTAGGGCACATCTTTTTAAACTTGTTGTTAAACCTAAAGTTATGGGATTCTTAGAGCACTTTATTGTAAGCATATTTTTTCTGGTGACTAGAGATCCAGGGTTTGATTCTTTTATTACATTTTTTCAATGAAATTGTAAAGGAGCAGCTTGTTATAAGAGTAGTGCGGCAGCTAATAAAGACATTATAGGAACAGAAGCATCGTTTCCCAAGTAAACATTATCCCATCGCTCATGAATAAGATGATATCAATCATGATATCAATTTTTATCTTTGATTTGCAGGAGGCATTTATACACTTTTCATAGGCGCTCATCTGTAAGGTCCGCAAAACGGCCATAAATATGGTCCAGAAACTTACCCGAAGCTGGCTAAACCATGAGCAGCCAAAGGGTTTAAATAATAGGTCAAAGTTTCGCTACTATCTATAGTAGAAGGTTAAGATTAAAGTCTCTCAAGATAATTAAGTTTTTGGATTTTTGTTTGACCAGAAGACGAGAACACCCCTCTATGTACGCAATAACATTGTACATATGCAGACGATAGACGGACAATAGAACAAAATCTAAAAGATATCTTTAGAATATCTGTACTCAGACAATCGACATACTCCACTTCGTTTACTACTAATTCTTCTTTAAGAGAACAGCCAACACCGCCCGCAGCGTGATTTTCATTTGAATTTGCAAAAAAAAAAAAAAAACCGGCAAACGTAAATTGTTTATTTCAAAACCGTAAATCCAAATTTCAGATACAACAACAATATTTGGAAGACAATGAAAAGAATTTAGAAGGAGAGCCAGAGACGCAAAGTTTTCTCTTATATTTCTAACATTCTGGTGTATAACAAGTAGTTTGTTTGCGCAGTAAGAACTGTCTGTAAAAACATTATTTAAACTTAAATCGAGGTTAGAAAAGTCACCATTTGTAACATTAAATTCAGAATTCATTATTAAACGAAGTAAGCGTAATTTAAATACGCTCAAGATCATTAAAAGATCTAATGGAGATGACTTTTCCACCTTCTTTCCGCAGAAGTATTTGATTGTATTTGAGGTTAAGTCTGCTGGTTACAGATTACTTCGAATATGAGCGTCAAGTAATTTTTCTAAAGTTTTTGAAATGTATGATGTAAGGCTTGTGGGTCTTAGGTCTTTTGGGTGGGTATAGTTGTACATACTGCTAAATAGGCTTTGTAGGAACGCTTTTGAAGCATCATTAGTATGATTCCGTCCATTTCATGGGATTTGCAGGCAGAGAAAGAGTCTGTAACTCTCCTGTTGTTTTGGCCCTCTGGGATTTCAGCATCCAGGAAAGTAGGTTTCTAGTCCCAAAGGTTTTTTAGATATAACTTTCCTTAGTCTAGCACACTATGTTGTGCTTTCATTGTTGGAGCAAAACTTTCTTCATGATTTTCTTCTGCAGGCTGCTTTCTTGTTTTTCCTCAGATTGACCTTATATTTGTCCTAGTCAGAGTACAGATTTGAGTTTTTGGTTGCATTTAAAAATTTCTTTGCCTCTTTCCTTATGCATTGCACTCGTAGTGTACACCGATGTGGGGAGCTCTTGAATTTCTTTTGACTTCGTAGGACAAGCTTTATTAAAAGCCTGAGTGAAGATCAAGACCATGTTTTTCGGTTGCATAATCTTTTTCGGCGGGGATTTTTAAGTCCGTTGAGGACATAAGTCCATCTCTGTTGTAAAGTTTTCCCAGTTTGTATTACTGAGATTTTTGTACAGTAGAGGGGTATGTCTTTGACATTGAACATATTCATTTTATGATTAGAGAGCGATATGTCTGAAGATACCTCCTAGTTACTTCCGGCCAGGGTATCATAGTTACGCAGCAGGGTAACATCTAACATCTACCTTCTATTGTTCACTACAAACTACTACGGTTAAAAAACTATGGTTTCTCATGTATTGGAAAAGTGATAAGTGATTCAAGTTTTGTTAGAGAAGGGCCGTCAGTTGATTCATATGGCGTGTATATCGAGGGAAGCTTGAGTAGTAGTTTATTCGACCGCTCAAAGAAGAATACTACCTATTCGTTATCCGCCTGGAGGTGGTTATTTTAGTACTAAGTTTTTCAACTACACCGGCGCTAATTCTATTTTTATTGATCTGATCACCTGATCCTGCAGGTGACCAACTCAATTGTTTTCAGCTCACTTATTTTGCCTCGGGTTATCTTAGGTTTCTGAATGAGCGAGATGTTGCGGTTTTGTACTTGGCCGCTTTACTATGGTAAAGATTTGCAAGGACTTTTTGATGAGTACCCGAATTGGAAGATAGGTGGCGCTACTGAGTCAAAATGTGTATACCATCATTTAGTATAACTTCTTTTAGCCAAACTATCAGCATTTGTTGACAATTCGGCGCTTAGTTTTATTTTGACAAATTTCAAAACATCGTGTTAGTGAACAAGCCCATTCTCGATGGTGCGTATGGGATCCATTCGCCTTTCCATTCAACCGTTTACCATTGGTTTGTGGACAAAATCTATGATGACGTATTGAGGAATCACCGTTAATGAGACATAGATTCATTGTTATACACCAGAAACCAAGAAACAATCGAAGTAATGGGTTTTACTCGGTAAACGTGCTCCAAAGAAGGCGATGACCGTGCCTTTGACTGCAAAGGTGATGAGCATCATTTTTGGCACTCGCGAGGGGTGATCTAGGTTGACTATTTGGAGAATGGAAACACCATCACAAGAGAATACTAAGTCGATTAGTTAGGCCGATTCAACGCCAATTTGAAGAAAAAACGACCACATTTGGCGAAGAAAAAAGTGCTCTTCCACCACGATAACGCACTGGCTCACACCTGAACAGTCGTTACAGCCAAATTAATCGAGTTGCACTAGAAATTGCTCCCCTATTCATATTCTCCCAATTTGACTCACTTCGTCTTCTTTATGTTCCCAAACTTTAAAAGATTGAAAACTGAATTATCAAAAACTAAAAAAAGTTGCGTTGTCATTTCTTATCCGGGTATTCATCAAACAGTTCTCGTATTTGCACTATCTTCAGCATAGCTCGCATATGTTCGCATTCGCCTTCGGCTTCCTACGCCCGGCGACTGTGAAAAGTTTGATGGTGTATTGGCTTATCTAATAGATCCACAACTTCCATGTTGTCGTTTTAATAATCTCCCATTGCTTGTTATTAAGCTCTTGATTGTTGTGGCGGTGGTTGTATTCTGTCCTATCCTTCGGGATCTAGGGACCCGAAGTTTGTCACCGCCCTTAAGATCTGATGAGATCCAGTAGTTCTTTCTTTTCGACGATACGTAGTTCGGCTTTTGGCCATGTAACTTTCGTATTGCCAACGAAGTCTCTCAACCATTCCAGAGTGGTTATATTGTCACACTGTATGATCTTGAATCCTTTTTTTTGGTGATTAGCTATCTAAAGAGCAGGATGTTCCTAGTTTTTTTATGATAGTGTCATTGACACCGTTTATGATTCTCAGCTCTAACAGCCACCATCGGTCATCAGAACAATTCTGTTTTTGATTACAAAAAAACCCAATTTTTCAAACCGAAAGCTTCTTTTGGCCTCGGCTGAGGATTTGAGTTGGGTTCATTATTGTGTTTCCTCTACAGGATCTTTCTTACTCGAGTTAGAGTTGGCAACAGCCGTACAGATACTGTCTAATTTCGAGTTTTCCTTTTTTACACTTTTCCAAGTGAAGTGTACGAGGTTACAATAGCCCTTTGAAGGTCCCATCGACTTCTCTGAGTCCTTATTCTTTTGCGACGACTTCGAAGATGGGTCGGATTTATCCAATCCATTTTGCTTTATGCCCTGGATGTTTTTACTGTTTTGGTAATTATTTTAGAGGTATGAGCAAAATGCTCATTCACGCTAGAATCAAATTTGAGGCAACTAAAAGTTCCAGGACAGTAGCTAGTTCTTTATCGATTACTTTTCTGGCGCATTTTGCTGTCAGAGTCCTCTTCATAGAGGTACGAGAAATAGGCTCGTTCACCCTAGAGTTAGATGTCGAAAAGCACAAAGTACCAGCACTTTCGGCGTCAGCTGCTGTCCCACCGGATCGCTCTCATCCGTGATTTCTAGATTTTGTTTTTCTGAAGTGATAAAGGCCACGCTCTCTCTTAAGCCAATGACCTTGAGAAAGTCGTAAGTGCGAATTATAGTGTAGTTATTTTATTTCTAATAGATTTACAGTAAAATTTGTACTAAGTATACAAAACACAGTAACTATTTGCTTAATGTTGAAGAGTCCACTATCCAATATAAACTGACTCCACTGCTGCCGAAAACGTCATCCGATACCCAAGCCAAGCCAATGCAGCAGGTCGTTTTACGATTGTAACAACAACCTTACGGATGGGTGGTAATGGGCTGATTGGATACGGTAGATCTCCAATCTTGTCGCTGGGTATATTGTTGCTGGGTACGCTGTTGCTGAGCTAATATTCTTTTGTTATTGACAAGCGAAGCTTGTTGCCTAGCGTGGGACTTTTTTGATATGTAACTCGCGCTGTAGACGTTCACGCTCGAAGTCTCTGAGCTATTTTTTTCTTGCTACGGATTTTTATTTCGATGTGGAGAATTTGAATGACGGGTTTCAACATATGCGGGAATCTCCATGGGTAGGATAGGATCTCCATCACGATGTCGATTGTTTTAACACTTCCCTCATCCGAAACTACCTTCTTCAGTGGCGGGTTTTCTAGGTTATGGTTCGACTCAATGTTGGCTTTGGAAATTTGAATTCAGTTTAATCAGGAGACTGCAATGCCATTTTAATTGCAGGTCGCTCCGAAGCACAGCTGCTAAACTTCGCAGACGATTTTCGCAGGAGGTGTAGCGCATTCCTTATTTATCGCCTCATAAAAGCTTAAATATAAGCTTAATTCTACTTAGATTTGACCATTTCTATTAAATTAATTGAACCAATCAATCAATCGATCCGTAAAGAATATACAGACCTTTTCCTTTAAATTTTCTGGTTATGTGGTATCTGCAAATCGCCTGTAGTTACATTGAGTTATTTGCTACCCTTTGGGCCAGTAGAATCATGTAATCATTCGCAAAAAGCTCAAGCCATAAGCTGTTTGAACACTAAACGAGTTAATTTCGCCCAGTTGCTGTTCAAACAATGGGCAACCGTTTGTACTCGTGGTAGCTATTTCGGAAAATTTCCATGTTGTTTAGTGCACAAGCTTCAATACGACATAATGCATGGAAATAGCACCTATCCGGACATTTACCCTTGGGTAATGTGTACAAACGGGGATGCACTGTTGCAAACTAAATGCTTCTATCAAAATTTTAATACTCGCATGGAGGCATAAAAGGAGGACTTAACGTAGTTATTATATTATTACATTACGTAGTGACAATTGAGCATGGAATTACTCCACTTGACTCTTGTCTTTGCTAATTTGAATGCCATGTTTTGGTGTACTGTAGACATTAAACCAGCACACACCATGAATATCAACGCAAGGTATCTGCGTAAATTTACCTAAACTTGATTCCTGGTAAATAGGTCTAGGTCTGCATGTGCTTGAACATATGTATAAGGGTTTTGAAAACAGGACGAAGGGACCCTTTCATAAAAGCTCTCCTTCCAGAGAGTGAAGGAGTGTCTTAATTTATTTGAGCCAGGGAAGGAATATAGTCAAATTCTTTCCGACGATGGCATCGAAAATAATCAAGAATGTGGTACTATCATTGAGGTTTCTTCGGTTCTGATACCACAATAGATCGCAGGAAATACGTCGAGGAACTTGCTAGGTAAGGCATTTACAATACCTCATACTTCCTGAACTCTTACATTCTTAAATATGGTGCTATCTTAGCAGGTAAGACTTAGTGACATCTTAACGAAACATGCCAAATATAGTATGATAAGTGAAGTAACTATTTTCAAAGCTTGATCTGAGTATAATAATGACACCGCAGAGCATTTCTGGTAGATGTGGCTCCTTCACTTTCTACCAAAGTGATGCAATAAGTGGCTCTCGGATATCATTGCTGAAAATAAATGGAATGTGAGGAACTATACGACCCGAATCTTTTTAACCGATTCCAATAAGGGAGAATGTTCAATCTTTCAACATATTCTAGTCTTATTCGATAGATTCTGACGCTTGTGAGTAGGCCAATTTTGCTGTATAGCTCATAAACTTCTCCTTCTCCGAAATGACAATAATTGCAACCCTTTTGGTAAAATCTATGGTTGTACACCATACATCACCAGATCTCCCACGGCTAAAGCACACCTGTTCGAACCATATTATATTTAGCCTAAAGAGAATCGATTCACACTCCCTGATCCAACGCATCCATTAATGGTTCTTAATCTGTTGACTTACCCTCTATTGCTTCTTCAAGCAGAGTGCTTGATCTAATCACATCTGTGTTGGTTTTGACGTTGCTATCAGAAAGTGATTAGATGTGAGTGGGTATCCTCAGACGTAACTGGCTGCTTTTTATAATGTTGCTTAACAACGTATATGGTTCCTGTGTTATCACTTTTAGAGTATTAGCAAGGAGCCTCTTAAGTGCTTGAACGGGTCCTTCCCAACAATGTTCAGCGTGGGGGTTAGAAATGTTTGAAAATGTTTGCGGTCGAGAGTTCACCTTTATTACCGATAAAATTAGTAATTGTCATACATGCACATAAAAATAGTAAGCTAGCATTTCACACTCCATCGCCGGTACGGTGACATAAACCGGCACAAAGTAGTTCAAGGGCGTAATCCCATCCCTGGGAAGCTACCTCATCAGCGGTAGTGGAGATCGAGCAACACGTATTTGACAATCCCGAAGTTCAGATAATATCATTCTCAAAAAGAAATCGAGTCAAGCTGCGAATGCAACTGGCGACCTTTTCGGGGAAAGCACCTTGTTGAGTTTGATGGCACAAAACTTGAACTCCCCTTTTTCACAGAATCTTCACTGAAGAACACTAGTTCGAATTTTATCAGGACATTTGTAGGAGGGGATGTCTACGGGCGTTCGTCTTTCTGAAGAAATGGCGGCCCCATTATTCAGTTGTTGTTAGTTCGATACTAACCTTGCGTCACATTGTCTGCTAGGTTATGTCTCGATGGAATCCAACGCAATTGTCTTACTTTGGTGCTTTCGAGAATCTCATTAATCCTAAACGCTATGAACTGTTTCTATGTCCTTTTTATATCTGAGTGAAGTCAACTTAAGACCGTCGTGGAGTCACTTCAAAACACCGTTTGGTTAAACTCCAAGATATGTTGTTAAACAATAGTTTCACAAAGCTTCACTCTCAACACAGCAGAAGAAAGTTCCAGACGGAGTATAGACATAATCTTCTTTGGAACGCGACTCGTTTTCCCACACACAAAGGATACTCAGAACCTCTCGCCGAAATCTGACCTCAGATAAGTCACTAAGAATTTTTGAGGAGCTATGATGTTTGTAATCCTATCGAATCAGGTCATCCTATTCAACCATATAGATGACATAGTTGGCTACTAAGCCAAGTGGGTCGAAAAGTGGCATGGTGACACCCAAGAATTTTCTCTTCGTAGGATGTTTATCGTATTTCATGTCGTCTTCGCTGGTCTTTGTCCGCTAAGTTGTCATCTCGTTTTATTGTCCTTTGTAGCGAGAATCGTCCATTGACCATCCAAGGGCCATATCAGGCATTCACTCAAATTCCGGCATTTCAAGACTTGTTGCCTAGATTTCTAAACAGTAAACAAATCAGATACTACAGTTCTACATCCTTCTTTTTCCGATTCATCCTACTCTACTTTTTCGTTGGAAGAAATGTCTGCATGCTGTTAGGGGAGATATCACGTGCATAGCCAAAAATCGTTCTTTTATTTTTCGTTCTCTAGGATCGCCAACAGTGATTTTATCCATGTCCAAATCTGTTCGTTGCTTCACAACATGTGGTGTCTTCACAAAGGCACAATCGCTAGTCTGTAGGACCAGAACCTACGGAGAATATTACCTGAGCTCACTATGGAAGTAAAAATTGGATTGTTGAAACCATTCATGCAACAAACTCCACTTCGACATCTTGACTAGATGCCAACCAATTCCCATACTATCTGCGCTCCGAGTTCGTCGAATTTTTTCAATGAAGTTATATCTGAGGTCGTCGGTGCCTTCCATTTGGCAATTTCTCTGCCAAAACTTAAATTTTGAGCTTGATCAGGATCATACCTATGCCATGCTGGCGTAGGTCTAATTGTTCAGATACATTTGCATTTTCGGACTTAGCATACTGCAAAGTGGTGGTAGTTTTCTTCAGCGATAAGTCCTCCTTTTCGAACTCGGAATTTGGATTAGCTATGACGGCGTTAAAGTTCAAACTATTCCTTTTCACTGGGTTCAACGCAAATCTAAGAAAAAAGTTTGAAATCGTCGGTATGGATACATCTTTGACGTATATTGGGATATTTGCATATCGAGTAAGATCTTCCTCGTAAGTAAGCTGCCAGATACAGATGGGCTGGATCAATTTTAGAATTTGAGTTTTTAGACGGGACTGTAAATGGGTATCCGAGGTATCCGCATTGAGGTGGGCATCCTAGCAGAACATTTTAAGCAATTATTAACAATAACTTTCCAACTTGTGATACCCATTTGCACTACGCGCTGATATTCCAAAGTGTGGAGGTGTTGAACCGAAAAATTCGACTTCAGAAGGTCTGAAATGTCGTTCTACGATATAAACCGAACAAGTCTCCCGGAGAAGCCCGTGTGCCTTACGAGTTTTTCATGAATGCATCGGAGGAATTTTTGGAGAAGCTAACGGCAGTGTACAATTACATCCTTGAGGTAGGGGAGGTGCCATCAAGTTTAAGAAAAACATAGTTTTCCCTCTTTTTAAAAAAGAAAACAATAAAGATCCTCTGATTTATAGGGGCATATCCTTTTTTAACTCTATAATGAACATTTTCATGTGAGTAATTGTGCATGGGTTGAAGCAAACAACATTCTGAACGAATTTCAAGCGGGCTTTCAGAGTAAATATTCAACGGTTGACAATTAATTCTCGCTCACTAGTATCACGGGATACTAAGTGGAAAAAGGAAAAAAGCCGTACGAATTTTTTGTGGACTTCAAGGCGGCTTTCGACGCCGTTGATAGAAGATTGCTAATCTTTAAATTAAGCAACTTAGGTGTGTCAACAAAATTCCTCAAAGTCCTACAAAGTTTGTACAGTGAAAATTTAACAGCAATATGGGATGCAAAATATTTGTCACAATGGTTTGAGTCACACATGGGTGTAAAGCAAGGCTGCCTCTTAAGTCCTCTTCTGTTCTCTCTATTCCTCAATGACTTGGCAACTTTTTTGCCAGGAGGAAATGAGTTTGCGGGGGTTCAAATAAAGCTTTTAATGTACGCGAATGATATCGTATTCCTAGCAGAAACACCGACAATGATGTAATTGCACTGCATTATTGCAGTATGTGGAATCTACAGTTTCGAAATGGAACTGGACGTTATGCGATGGGTGAAAGGTGGATGACAAAATGAAGAAATTAAGGGAGTTAAGGAATACAAGTACCTTGGAGTTATAGTAACACCAAAACTCTCCTTTAAGAAGCATCTTGTGGAAAAATGAAGAGAAGCAAAAAAGGCCATAAACTGCAGTTGGATAGGAGAACTTAGTAAAAAAGATATTGCATTGAGTACGAAGTATAAAGTTTTCGAAGCGGTATCAGATCTATTATTTGTTACGTAGCGCAAGTTTAGAGTAACACTCAATATGGAGAAGTAGATAAATTACTGAGATATTTCATAAAGAAAATATTTAGACTACCAGTGAACACGCTGAACTACATGCTTCACCTAGAAACCAGTTTATCGCTTTTGTACTTTATGCACTTTATGTACGTCCTAAAAGCACTTTCACTTTCCGATTATCGATTACCACATGTTGTTGCAAAATATCTTCTTACCCGAAAGTTACAGTTTGCTAGAAAATAGGATAATCTATGCCACGAACATGGAGTTACGCTCCCAGTAGATAATGTCGCCTCACTAAAGCGATCTTTACAGGAACAGGAACAGGGGGTGGCCGTGGTATAGTGGTATATGCATACACTCCTCAAGCAAAGGATCGCGGGTTCGAATCCCGTGCGAGGCAATTCTCTGGAAATGTCTTTTCGTTGAATTTGCATGTAGTTATATGAGAATCCCGTCGGCGTCAACTCCGACATGAAGGCATAACACTGATGTTGGAGTGGTTGCTGGCTGGGCTAAATGTAACGAACTAACAACTAGGACGTACTGAGACCCACTGATTGAGGATGCACTTGCTCGTCCCGTCCAGTTTGACAATCACCTCTGATAAAAATATCGAAACCTAATACACCTGGAGAAAACCAGCAAAAGGGTATTCAATATCCAATAAATATAGATTCATCATCAAATCAAATCATTTATGAATGGAACTCGACTTCGTTTATATGGCTACCACGGGCACGTTTGCAGCGGTCGATTCGTTGGACCCAATTTTCAACGAATCAGCCACACATTTCGGCCGAAACGGCCGCTATTTCGCGGCCAATCGACTGGCCCATGTCTCGAGATAACACGCTCACCATACTTACTCTTCAATAAACCGATTGTAGCGTTTGCAGTGTGGCTTGTGGAACCATCCTGTTGAAACCACATGTCGTCCAAGTCCATATCTTCCAATTCGGGCCAAAAATAATCGGTGATCACGATAACGCTGACCATTCACAGTAAGGTGACGATCGTTATCGTCGACGAAAAAATATGGACCAATAACGCCGCCGGCATGCAAACCGCACCAAATAGTTATTTTTTGTGGATGAAGTGGTGATTCATGAAGCACATGTGGGTTTTCACCCGACCAATAACGCATATTTTGCTTATTGACGAACCCATTGAGCCAAAAATGAGCTTCGTCACTGAAGATGATTTTACGATGAAACTCATCATCTTGTCGCATCTTTTCCAAAACACAATCGGAGAACGTACGTCGCTTCAAATGGTCCATCGGCTTCAATGCTTGAGTCAGCTTCATGTTGTATGGGTGTAAACCAAGATCCTTACACAAAATACGCCATAATGTGGTCTGAGCGATGCCCAATTCTTGAGAATCCAATTCTTGGAATTGACTGATTTGAATTGTTTGCTACGGACGTTTGAACGGCAGCGATATTTTCGACACTTCGACCAACCCGTTGTCTCACTGACACGGCAACATCACACAAAGAATATGTAGACTCAAATTTTTGGACTAAACTTGTTATTTCCTGTCTACTAGGGCGAAAATTGCGACCGAAAATTGGAGTTAACACTCTTAAAGTTGCAGTCACCGACTCCGAATATCTGTAGAATTTTTTTATAATTTGCAGACGTTGCTCGTTAGTGTACTTTACTATGATGAAAATATTGAGTTTACTAAATAAATTGACAGTGACAGTTTGATGATTAGTGAAAGAGTGCGTTTACACATTAAATTCAAAGGTGTCAAGTCTCTAATGGAAAACCCTATAGATGAAAGGTTGTTGGTGATCACCAAATAAGTTATCGAGATTGGTTTTGATTAAAAATTTCTTTCTGCCTTAAAATGGTTCTATATGAACCCTTAGATGGCTATAAACT
This sequence comes from Volucella inanis, assembly GCA_907269105.1. Lineage (NCBI taxonomy): Eukaryota > Metazoa > Arthropoda > Insecta > Diptera > Syrphidae > Volucella > Volucella inanis. Next base: position 94,375,189 of record OU026154.1, read on the forward strand.
TGTACAGATGTAGGCACTAAAATCCGAAAATATAGGATTAAAATTGTATACGAAGCCAGGCAATAAACAAACGGAAACCGAAACCCTTCAGCTTTGATTTAAACCTTGTACAAATCTACTTCACACACAAATATGTATATATCTATGTATATTTTCTAACTGTATTCCCTTTTCTTTCTTTCCTCAACCAACCTATAGGTGGCTACTATTCAATTGAACAAACAAAAAGTCGTCTAAGGATAATAGCGCTGAATACAAATTTCATGCGACATGACCCGAAATATTCACAAAGCCACTTGGCTGCAGTCAGGCAAAGACAACCAAATGTCGGTTCCAATGGCGGCGGTGGCATGGATTCCACGGAATACAAAAACTTTTACTACCATCATGGCGGAGTGCATCAGCATCATTACCATGGTGATGGGAGTAGCGCTTATGGTACATCACATCACCACATATCTCGTGGCAGTCAAATTGGCAACAGTGGAATAGGCCATATCGGTGGTATGGTCGTAGACAGTGGTGGACGTGTCAGCGCTCTATCGGAATACGAAAATCAGGATACGGAGAAACAGTGGATATGGCTGGAGGATGTCCTTTCCAAATCAAAGAATAACAAGGAAACTGTAAGTTACTTTTCTCCCATATAAGAATAGTGTGTAGGTATATAGTGATTTTGGTGTTTTTATTTATTTTTATTTTTTTCTTTCTTTTGATTCGTCTCTTTCGTATATGGACTTTTGTAAGAATGGGATATCCTTGTGAAGTTAGGAAAATTTCAACTTGGTCTGGTGCTCTTTACATTCGTAGCTTACTTCCATTTAGTTTTATTGTTCTGTTTTGTTGTTTTTTTTTTTTTTATTTCCAAAATAGTGATTTACTTAAGAGTATCCTGAGAGGAAGTAGCTGTCGCTACTTACCACTACATTTTTAAGAATCTCCTTTCTCTGATTTTCCTACCACAAGATCCTCGTAAAAAAGAATATTTTTCTCTGCTTATGGTTTGGAATAATTTCCAAAAAACGATGACTAAGTTTGCATTTACAAAAAAAAAAAAAAAGAGGAATTCCTCACCAAGTTCCAGTCAAAGTTTTTGGTACACTCCACCGGTCCCTCGATGAGGTGGTAGTGTGGCCATAAAAAAAAAAAAAAAAACGAATAAACAGAAAGAGTATTTTCCCTTCTTTATTTCTGGAAAAGAAAAAGTTTATCTTAAATTAAAGACGCAAAGTAGATTACTGTGGAATCGGTGACCCAGTATGAACCTTTGGAAAAGGTTTAATTATCATAATTTGATTATTTTCTATTGCAATCAGTTGGGTTCGGGTTGTAAGTATCTAATGAATTCAGGTTTCGGCTATTGGAGGACAGAAAACTTTAGACGCGGTTGATGAATTCTCAATTCGAATTAACAAAGACCTTTATGTTAGGAATTTTAAGAATACTCTTGCTTAAGATTTCATGTTGGGATCACGACCTTCCAGATGGTCGTTAAATTTAATGTTAAAAGTAGATTAAATTGTGGATGGTAATATGAAGGGTCAAGGAAGTTAGCAATCTGTGAAAAAAAATGGTCAAGGTTTGGTTTCCCATATATTTTATATTTTATTCTCATTAAAAGATTTCTTTCCAGATAGATAGTAAAGCAGTAACTGCACTAAATACGAACATCTCCCTTCAACGCATCCAATAAAAATTATTTTTAAGTTTTTGAAGAGCTTTACCTACTCCGAAATGCCCTCGAAATGTCAACGTTATAGTTATTTATCAGTACCTTTATTTGAGTTTCCACACGATCCAAACACGTTTTCCTTATTTGGACTGTTTTCCTCAGCTAGTCAGTCTTTCACCTCCTTAATCGCCTTATCGTGTGTTTGTTCCATGACGCGTTACTCATTTTGATCTTTTCGTCTCGTGAAGTATTGACTATTTGGTCTTCTTGAAAGCCGATTTCATGATAAGTACCAGGGTGATCTTGATAGAGTTCAACCCATCGTGCCACTTGATCCGCTGTATTTTTGGAGTTTAAAACTCATTGCCATGGATCATGGTTAAAACGAACTATAAAGAAGCATCAAAGGAGTGTTTTTCGGCTTTTTTAAATGACTTTCTAAAAAATGACTTTTTTATGATCATTTTAAGGAGAACTATCTGGTGTTCAATCCTCACAACTGTTTAACGCCATAATTAGAACTGAGGTAAGTATTTAGATGTTTCAGATTGAGGAATGCTTCTTCGCATGCGGCGCTCTATCTACAAGGCTAGTATTTTCTTCATTTCTATCATTCCTAAGGGTTGGCTTTATAATACTGATTTTGTAGCACCAAAAATCTGTATGCAGTGCCACCGCAATTGGCAGATCAGATTTAAAAAAAGAAACAAAAAAACAAAACTACTTGACAGTTTCGGAAAACGCATACCTAGTAGGTACATAGGCCTGTAAATGGTTTGACATGGTATTTTGTGCTGGGCTTCAGATACCCCATTTATATTTTCACCACTTTGACTAACGACAAGTTCAAAAACCACATCAAGAACCTGTCATTTCATTGGCAAAAAGTCAATTGAGAAGCCAACATCTTTAATCCAGTAGTAGACATTCATTTAAAATGTACAGCTGTTCCATTAGAGATAATTGATTAGAGATGACAAAATTGTTCCGTACTGTATCATTTGGCTGTTAAAATTATTCGCAGCGTCATGTCTAGGCCAAGTTAATCAACGTGGTGCTCCTTTTATTGGTTGTGTAATTCCATTAAGCTCAATTGGTGAGAACGCAAATAGTAAAGGATACTTCGCTTCATTTACATTCCTCTAACGACTAACGAGAAGAGGTTAGGAGATCGACCTCAGCACTGTTAGATTTTAGGACTTGCAACTTTTCACAATACAATTTCTAGATGCTCTGTCGGTATGGAGGAAAGTTGAACAGAAACTTAGTTGTTGGGTAACTGATGGCAGCAACAGAAATCCTTATGTTGAACGAATAACTTTCAATACAAATGCTTACAGCTATATGGTATCCCATTCTATATCGGCAAGATTTCAAGTAACTTTACGAATAAGAGTCGAAGAAGGAATTAATGGACACATAATTAATTTAGAGTGTGTTATGGTACCAGCCGAGCCTACATTGATAGCAAGAAAGCATTAATGAAAGCAAAATATCTTAAGTCGACTTTTAATGAGTACGTGGAATATTTGATGAACGTATTGCTGACATCTTCTCCTTGGGGCCAATACTCGCCCCAATTTTCGAATCAAATAAATTGCTATCTTCATATTGTTTGGACCCTTAACGATTGGCGAAGTCAATCAGTTAATCACCGACTTGATATGTAGAGATGCAAGCCTCTTGGGTAAGCGATTGGTTTCTATGCGGATGGATTGTTTTATTGCGAAACGGCATCAGAGATACCAACAATGAACTGTTTTCGATTAAACTCACCGGCCATTATAATATATAAATTTTCGAGAGATACTCGAATCAGACCACCATTGTCGGGTCTCTTTTCGTCTCTCTACCACTATAAACCTTACCCAGAGGGACTCTCTGGACTTCTCCAGAGTTCTTCCCTGGATTCGATTCCTAGTGTTAACGCTAGCATCTGTTTATGTGAGATCTGTTTCATCCAATAGGTCTCGACGTAATGTTTTTTTATGTTCTGCCGCTGTCTCAGATTATTAGATTAGAAATTAGCATGACCTGTAGTTAATGCCACCACCCATTTCAATGTTTCTCGACTCATGCCTAGAACCCTTATTTGAGTAGAGCAGATCGGCCATCGTATTGCCATTTTAGCTCGTCTACATTGTAACACGGTTGACCACCTTCTCAGGTGTTCTGCCGTAATCCATTTGTGAATCAAATTCTACCATTCCTCTACCAAGTGAATAGAACGGTTTTGGTCCCAACAACTTTTCAGTTGACCCCTGTTTTGCAAGAGAGTCCGCCTTTTCGTTGCTTTCGATCCCTATGTGTATTCGTACCCAAGTCAGTGTAACCTGGTTCTTAGATAAACACTTATTGAGCTATAATACACATTCCAGTGCCAATGATGTTGTGATGGTCGTCCGTTCCATGCATCTAATCACCGCCTGATTGTCCAGTGCTATTAAGATATATCTTCCTTCCACCTGACTCTCAAGCAGGTAATCCAACGCATGCAGAAAAGCAATGATCTCAGCCTGGTATATCGAAGTATGCCTCTTGAAGTAATCCATTCCCAATACGAGTACTGTGATTCCTTTCCATTATAGCACCTTTTTTATACCATCTATAGACATGTTCAGTCCCCTAATCTCGTTTTTGACAAGTTCTAGGATCCTCCTGTGTCCATAGATAGTACCCCTATTGTGCCATTTCGCATCTCGATGCAGACGAAATGCTGTTTTTTAATAAATAAATCTTGCTGTACGATCCCTAAGGACACTTCCAATGCTCATTTTGGTGTTGTGCGTATTGCACCTGTAATTCCCAAACATGCTAAACGTTTGGGAAGCTTTCGCCCACCATATAACCAAAGCGTAGGTGATAATGGGTCTAGTAAGCATTGTATACATCCAGTATGCTGACCTAGGAGAGAGTCCCCACCTCTGTCCCAGTACACGTTTGCACTGATGTAGTAACCCTTTTGCCTTTTGACCTTCTTCACAACATAATAGTTCTAAGTTAGTCCAGTATCTAGGTATACTCCCAGATACTTAACCTTCTTAGTCGTTGTTAGTTCCTATCCGAAAAGTGTTAAGGGCTGAAATTTCAGATTTTTACTCTTCCTAGTGAAGATTATTAGATCTGTTTTCTCCGCATTAATGGAGAGCTTTTGTTCTAGACACCACCGCTCAACCACTTTGAGTGCACTCCTCATGATATCCCACCGGCAATTTAGCAGAATAACTATTGCGTTCTTTACGAGCTTTTTCCATGATGTTTCTAGCGTTTCCGTGGAAGCATTAGTTTTTCGAAATTTGTTTTGGAATCAAAATTGAGTCCATTCCTACCGGGACCAACTATTTGCCTTTGTGACAACGCAAGAAGGTACTTGGTTTTACCATTAACTCTGTCAGATTGATTTTTGATTTGGTGAGTTGTTCAACAAGTTCTGCGGTTTTTTTCTTAGAAGCGGGGCTGTTCGTTCCAGAAAATCTCTGTGTATAGCGTTATGAAATTTTTGATGTTTGTTCCAAAAGAGAAAGTTATCCTTTATACTGTATTGTTACAAGAATTTGTTTTGATTGGACGTGTTTTAAGTGTCCAAGATAAGAAAGTGCATTTTTGGCATATTTTGCTTTTTTCTTTAAAAAAGATCTCAAAGCGACAGAGGCGCAATGGGAGATTTGCAGCGTGTATGGAGATTAGGCTATAAGCGCTGATACTTTTCAACGTTGGTTTGCACACTTTCGTTTAGGAAATACAGACATTGCTGTTTCTGTTCGCTCTGGACATCCACCCACCAAAGACGATAATCAAATCCCGGTTGCAATTACCATTGGAAATCATTTGACGACAAGAGAGATCGCTCAGCGGCTTAACGTTGCCTATACAACAGTTTCGCAGAGACTAAAAAGGCTTGAAATGTAGAAAAAGTGGGCTTGCGGCTTTCTTGAAAAGTGTGGTTACGGGAGACGAAAAATAGGTGGTTTACAACAACATTCGGCGTAATAGGTCATGGTGCGCTTCTGGTGAAACATCGCAATCGGTCGGTAAAAAAGATTTGCATCCCAAAAAGGTTATGTTGAGAATTTGGTGGGACTGCCAAGGTATCCTTTGCTTCGAGTTAGTCCCACGCAATCAAACAATAAGTGCCGTAAAATAATGCCTCTCTGAGCGATACTTTGAAGCAGGCAGTGGAAGAAAAATGGTCAAAGTTGGCGAACAGGAAGGGCGTTGTTTTCTATTATGACAACCCCAGACCAGCTTCAGTGACAAAACAAAAAGTTATGCAGCACCCACCGTACTCTCCAGACCGTGCCCTTTCTGACTACCATCTGTTCCGCTCTTTACAAAATAATTTAAAAAGAAGACAATTCAGTTCCAAAGATAAGATCAACTTCTTGAACTTTTACAAAAGAGGAGTTATGTCTCTTCCAGAACGTTGAAAGAAAGTAATAAGCCATGAAAGACGATATCTGATGGATTAAATATAAACTTTTATACCAAAAATATGTGTTAAACTTTAAAATTAAAAGAAAAAAACTGCAGAACTTATTGAACAACCCAATACAAGTAACAAACGGGGTAATTCCACTGTGTTTGCTTGATTAAAGCGGTGAATCCTTTGAGCGCAACTGACTTGACACCTAATTTCATTGTGATATTCGCTGGCTTCAGGCTATGAAACTGGGTTTGGGTCAAAAGTCGAAGCATCTAATTAGAGGCATTTTTTCCGTATTCCCATCTCCTCCGCTGGCAGATTGTTCAGTTTTTTTTTTTTTTTTTTTTTTTTTTTAATTAGCGCGCGCTTATGGAATTTGATTTCCTTGTACGGCCTATAATGAGGGCGGGCGGGGGACCAACTTTACAAATAAAAAACAAAAATTCTTCTAATAATTCTTGGTTTATTCTTCTCCCCTTTTTGAATTTATTTTTCTTCGCTCCCTGTTAACAAAAACAAACTAAGAAATGTCACGGGAAAGAAATGCATAAGACTGACACGTTCTTTGGCTGTGAAAGCCATCTATTACTTCTTAACAACGTCTTTTAAGTGTTGTACAGTCAAACAATATTACCGGAGTTGTATTTGTATATAATCAGATTGATCTCCCGGCCTCAAGTCCTTAACGGCCTCGAACGGAAGGGCTAGATGTAGCTCGCTGCATTGTACCATCATAACTGGTGTCTCACAAATAGTTTCATTAATTGCTGCAATGAAAGCTCGTACTTAAAGGGGTAATCATAAAACTGAGAAAGACAACCCAAGATAGTCCGTTTGAAGTCCTTAACCATTCCACCCGACTGGGGATGGAAGGATGTTGATCGACAGTCTTTTCTAAACTCAATTGCTGCATTATCTTTTAAATTGTATTTGATCGTCCTTGATCACTGCAGTAGAACACCATGATGAGGAAAAAAATTTTCTACAAAAACAACTTCAAAACAGTTTCCGGTGTTTGATTCGGGATAACGAAACACTTAGCCTCGTAAAAAAACTTCCAACAGAGCTTGGTATTTGGGTTTCATCTATCACATGTGAAGGAGATTTCGACAAGACTAGGGGCTTGCCATGGAGGTCATCACATAGCTGTGATATGAAACTTCCATCCTCCCAATCCTAAAATCCAGCTTAGGCTTCTATTACTTTTATCTCATGTCCTTGATCCCACTGGAATGTTGAAGACACAGCGGGCCGACTTTTTGTTTTTTAATTTTGGTGCTATTTGGTCTTCCCGTCTGCTGCGTAAGTACGTAATCTTTCCCTGTGCCTAAGAATTTCTACGAAACTCTACGAAATAGTTCCGTTCTGGAGAACGATCATTTTAGATTTTTATCTGTCTTTCGAACGAAGATATATTCAACCCTGATGTTAATGCACGAAATTGTAAAGAATCGGCAGAGGAGGCTTAGTATCTGTATGTGTAGCAACAGCCAAGCTGAGTTTAAAGTATTGCTAAGTAGGTATTTATTATTTACAATTTAGTTCGATAATGCAAATGTTTTCAGAACGCAACCGTAAGGGTAAATTCGAATTGGGTCCTGGATCATAAGAAGTGAAGTCGCCAATGAACTTGCTAGGAGAGGAGAGGAGACTGCAGGTGCGTACTGACATCGTTACAGAGCACTGAACACCTTAGTATGCCAGGCATAACTGCAATAACTTCCTGTTTTTTTTTTTTTTTTTTTTTTTTGGGAGGAAGATGGAGACTTTGCATTGGCCCCGATGACCTTATTCTATCTGTAGCGCCGGATTCTTACTGGCTAAAAGCACCTACATCAAACATTCGAGGATCGAATTTTACCATTGAGAAACTATTACTAAGTATTACTACTAAGATCGGTGTAAAGCAGTTGCTGTTTCAAGGCATCAAAGCGACGTCGCGTCGCTTACGGCAACCCTGTTTTCCTTACTGGAGAACATATGGCTAACTATGTTTTCTACAGTCGGACATTCGCGAATTTATTCCGCAGTATCACTCTTTTAGTGCGGACACGTGTTCTACGTTTTGTTGGATTTTATCGCATCAAGGTAACATGAAATAGTATCTTGAATCCGTTAAAAGAAATATTGCCTAAAGCAACCTTGATGCGTTAGAAACTCCATCAAGTGGAAGTTTATTTCGCCATGCTTCCGATCAATCCAGGTACTGACCCTTAGTATCAACCGATGCGCTCATCTTCGATTCATCTCACTGTTGTTACCAGGCAGATATGCTGTGGTTTCTCTCGGTTTTTTGTACACATCCGTTGTAAAGTCGTTTCACTTCTCAGCGAGGATACGATGAGTAGGGTCGTGGAATACCGTTCCAAATGTGCTTCCGATTCTTAAAATGCACAGGCGGTAAACAGATTTAATTCTGCGTGCTTACGATTTTACTTTCGCTGCAGTTGTCCATATTTCTGCACCGTACAACTGTATGAAACTAGCGACCCGCATTAGTAAGAGTTTTTTTATTTTTTCTTGTTCCTCCGACATTGCTTTTGAGCCTTGACAGTTCACCGACCGCTTTTGATAACTTTTTACAAGCGTATTCCAAGTAGTGCTTGGAGGACAAGTATCAATCACTACCCCTAAGTATTTAATAAATGGTTGTGAAATGATATCGTATTCTCCGCCTCTAAGACTAATCGCCTCGCGTACTTTTGGACTGTTCGGTATACCGTCAAGCCCCGGCGCCTTTTGGTCTTTTATTTTATCGCATAATTTTGGTTGAAGAACATCCCATTTTCGTGCCGAGGGAAAAGAGTTTCCACTATTTTACGAACTAACATCGGACACGTGGGCATCGGACACATAACACCTTGCGACGCTTGTCTACTACGTGAGTGATGACAATACCGAGCAGCATTATTTCTGTGAGAGTTCGGCCTACGCTCGAAACATGCTTCAGGTATTGGGCGCTGATTTTATTGGTGTTAGAGCTGTAGACAACTTATAATTGAACCGTTTATTTAACTTTATACGAAAGACTGACAAATTTCAGTAGAAAGCACATACAAGAGGAATAATGGATCTAATCTGCATAATCCAGTCAGCTTTACTTATTGAACTTAGATATCTTACAATATCTTGGCCAGTTTTCTCAGAGAGCTTATCTATTAAGTCGTGGTGGCTCCGCTCAGCGAATATGCTTGTATCACTTGTTGCCAGAAGCTGTGCTACCTTGTCTCCCGTAGATCGAACAGTAGTAAAAGGTTAAAGACACTGATCGAATTCGGCGCAAAGAGAAACACCCGAGAGAAGCACCCGATTTCGATATCACGAGACTTATAAAACCACCTGATCGACGAACACACAATTGTGCCGATCAGGTTTTGATTGACATAAGGCACATTCCATGTTCCCTGAATATGCGCATGTTCCGAGGTGCCTAAATCACTTCAGATCAATACTTTGTTTCATGTTGAGTTAGAATGTATGTCTCGTGAAATCTGCGAACAAAACGTCGTAGCTTTGATCAATTTTGACAAGAATCTTTCATGTTATGTCTCCATGTTAAAATTTCACCACCGAACATAAAAAGTATGATTTACCCAATAGCAATTGCCCTAGGAAAATATCTCTTAAGTAATTCTGTAAGATTTGATTCAAACTCATATATCCACTTAAATATCTAAGATGTTTCTTGGTAAAAACATCTTGGTAACTTAATCCGTGAGCTTGGAATCGGCAAACAAAAGTTAAGTTGTGCTAGCAATGTCGATCGCATTGAGCTAAATAGAAAGTTTTTATCTGCGCATTCAAATGTCAATGCTAATACAAATACTCCTCGTTCATCGAATCTGCCCTTTCCACAACATCTTCTTTTGGGGTTGAAAGGGTGAGTGATGCAGATGTTGTTGAAATTTTTCTGTTAGAAACCAAATGCTATGGGTGTTGATGGTATTCATCCGCTTTTTGTGAAAGCTATTCTGCCAAAAATACTTCCGTATATAACAAATGTTATAAGCACTGTCTGGAATTTTACCGCTGCAGTGAAAATTAGCAAAGGTCATTTCAATATCCAAAAATTCTTTAGACGAAGAGTTTAGATCAATATCAATTCTGCCTTTTCTCTCAAAGATATGCGAACGCATCATGCATAAACAGCTTGGTAATTTTCTTACGCGAAATAATCTGTTAACTTCAATTTAATCGGGCTTTGGTGCTAAACACAGCTGCATAGCTGCCTTACTTAAGGTAATTGAAGATGTAAGAGGTGGACTTGATGTTGATCATGTCACGTTTTTAGTGTTTCTAGATTTTTCTATGGCATTTGACATGGTAGATCACACTGTTCTTCTCAAAAAGCTTAGATATTTTTCCATTTTTACTCCAGCGGTTAAACTCCTATCATCACGTCACAATGAATGAAAGCAGGCTATTTTTATACAAAGTGCACTGTCAGACTTTCTTCCTGTAGGATCCCCAAGGATCAATTTTAGACCCTCTCTTGTTTTCACTCTATACCAATGATATTGTGCTTTGTGTGTTGAACTCATACAAGCACATTTATGCTGATGACATTCAGATATATCGAAGCTGTCCATTAGGTCTAATTGAGGATTGTGTTGCCATCTTAAATGAAGAGCCTAAACGAGTTTCAGAATGGTCTTTGAAATGTGGTTTAGCTCTCAACCCAAGCAAATGTAAGTGTTTAAGTGATTTCCAAGACTAAACTTGAGCTTTCATATTTTCCAAGTATTGCTTTGAACGACTCATATATCGAATTTGTTGATTCCACTAAAAATCTAGAAGTTGTCTTCAACAGAACCTTATCTTGGAACCATCATATTAATATTGTAGTTGCAAAAACATATGGTGTGCTTCGCAATTTATGAAGTACCCAAAAATTTACACCGTTGAAAACGAAATTGCTACTGGCCAAGGCTCTCATTATTCCCCAACTTACCTACGGATGTGAAATTTTTCATGGGTGTGACATCAAAAGCAAAAGGAAGCTACAAATTGCATTTAATACCACCATTCGATATGTATTTTGCCTCAGAAGATATGATCATGTTTCACATCTTGCTCAACACCTGCTGAACATGTCCTTTGCAAATTACCTTAAGTTTCGCACGCTTATTTTTCTATTTAGCATAATTAAAACCAAGCAGCCGTCGTATCTATACGAACAAATCCAGCTTCCGGCATCTAACAGGTCTGCCTGTTTAATACTACCGCGATTTACTTATTTATCATCTGAGAGGCAATTTTTCGTTGCTGCCATCCGTCTTTGGAATTCAGTGTTCAGCGTTTTAAAAATGAGATTCAACTTTACCTTCAGAGGACTTAACCATTCCTCACCCTATTCCCACATTAAGCATAAATTTTAATTGTTATTTCAATTTTTAATTTAATTTTTTAAGCGGAATACGAATATGTCAAAATAATGTCTTAATTTTCTTTATGATTCAACTTAATTATTGTTATTATTGTAATCTTAATCTCAATCTCTCAAACTTATTCATAATATTGTTTAATTTTATTTAATTAAACTTTTGCTTAAATTTATTTTGATATGATTTAAATGTAATCAAATTGTATATTAAATTTGATGATGATTAGCATGTATATAAATAAACAAACAAAAATGGCCTATACCTAACCTAACGTTCGCTTTTTATAGATCGTAAATGGAATCTTTAATGCTTTCGCAGTCAGTTTCCTTTCCATATCATACTAGGTGACAGGTATTTAAGAATACTCTCAGCTTTAACGTTGTCAAGCATCCCCTCAATGTGAGGTCTGGCCAATTGCCTTAATCTTGCAAAGAATTTCTTTGTCGGTATGGTGGCCGATAATTGAGTATCGCTCATCATTTTTCAGTGTGACGTGAAGCAATTATGATTCAGTGACCTTCTTAGAAATGTTACCACCGAATATCCTCAATTATTAGGACTCATGAAGTAGGGAAGTCTTCTATATCCTTATTTTAAATTGATGTTATTGTACAAGTTTAAGTATCTCCAAATTATTCTCTTTCCCGAAACAGCGCCCAACCAAAAAACAACACAGCTGGAATTTTCTTGAATTAAAAATCATTGTTAGGTTACTGGCTTATAAATAAAGCTGTTGTTACAAAAAAAGGACCCTTTTTTGAGAAGCTAGAAAAAAAACAACCACTTTGCATTTTTCGAAGGAATTTCCCATCCAATGGTGAAAGGTTTCTTACAACTTCATTTTCTTCATCAATCCACATCCTTTCATTTCTTTTGTGTAAAAAAAAAGGACCCACCAAATATAGCAATTTATTATCTACATGGTTATGTTGTGACACACTATAGGTATCGCTACTTTAGATAGATAGACGTGTTTTGTGTATTTTTCTTATCGGGTTTCCTCTTTGTTTTGATTGAAGAACACGCGCGCACAGTTGTTATCCTCTCATGGCGCGAACCACATAGGCAACAGACAAACAAAAAGCACCCAAAAACGAGAAAAAAAAAAAACCAACACACTTCATTGGTTAGGGTACAGAAATGGAAAAAAAAAAAAAAGATCCATTTGAAGAAGGATATCGAAAAGAAATATCACTATAAACGAACGAAAAAGAAGGAGCATCAATCCAGCACACTTTTGTCATCAACGTGAAAGAATTTTTAATATCCCCAAGTGCCACTCGCCCTACGATAACCGTATACGAGTGCCATGTGAACTTTAGAACGCGACCAAAAGTTGCGACCGGAATACAAAGTTTCTAATACGAGTGACACATGCGGATCCATACACCATACGATATATAGTAGACTTTGAATATAGTAAAGTCACAACGCGAATGGGAGGACCAGGACCCAAACTTTGCGCTTCTTTATAGCGTTTATTTGCTAAAAAAAAAAGGACTTGTACATACATAAATATGTGTGTCAAATACGAAGAGCAACGGACAATGGAAGTGGTAGAGGAAAAGGCAGAAACAGAAACAGTGAGTAAAAGCAAAGGTTGAAGAAGAAGCTAAGGCAGATTCAAAGGCAACAGGAACGACGTCGCGTCGCCGGAATGATGCATGACAGAAGAGCGACTAGCTACCGGAAACAAAAGTGTTCGTGCATCGTTCGCCGTACTCGTATGTGCGTGACAGACAAAGTCAGGACGATAGGATCATTATTCTGCCTCATCAATCACTAACTACATAACATTATCAAGCGATGTGCTGTCATAATCGAATGAATCCTTAATGTCATTTTCTTGAGATCTGGGTAGGTGTTGGATGTTGTTGATGTGGTTTTTTTTTTTTTTGCCGCCATCGGCGTTGAGATGAATGGTTGGAGCTGAGCTATGTATGCCATTTGTTTACAAAAGAGATAACGAACGTATTCTTTGAGACACAGGACACACGAGTACGGAAACATTCATGCATATACCTAGGTACAAACCGCGCAGGAGTTGTTTGCTCGCTTGTAGTTACGATTTCGTCGGGGAGATGATATGTGAAAGAAAAATAGACGGATGACGTTTGACTTTCTCGATGCATGAATAAAGATCAATTTTTTATTCCTCCAAATGGTTTTTTTTTTTTTTTTTGAGAAAGGAAAATTTATGAAGTGGTGGGCGTGAGAGCTTTGTAGGGAAATTCAGTTCAATTTCAAGGGAAAAGTCTTTCACAGAATGCCATAGCAAATACGGGATAAGGTTCCCCCGTCCAAATTAATTAACTAACGCAAGAGATCATCGACCCTTACTAACAGATATCGACCGAGAATAAAATTGTTAAATAAGGATGAAGTATCAGAAAAAGTCTGTCCACCTTTCATTCACGAAAGAATATGACTTCTTGGACTAGATCTCTTTTTCGCGTAAAATTTTTTACAAAGGACACTTAGAACATTATAGAGATACCTACAATATAGTATTTTTTATAATAGAAAAATTGATTTATATTTGGAGAAAAATGCGACGAAAAGTTTCACTCAAAGGACATAAAAAAAAAGGAAAAAAGAAATAAATAAATAAATCGTTACATTTACGTTACTGGGCGGATTTGACTACGGTTTTTTGCAATTCGATCGATGGAGGGATCCTATAGAATCTTAAAAGAAAAAAACGTTAACATATTTCAACAAAAACCCCTAAATGATTTTTAAACGTACATAAATGTTTAAATTGTTTCACAACAAAGATTTTGACGTACCTACATATTTTCTTTTTAAATTTTCTGTGAGAAAATTAATAACTTAACAATCAATGCACGAGCGAGTATGTATAGGGTGATTCATCGTGAGGTTTGATTTTCAATATTCAATTGTTTTGTCATTTTTGTTCAGTATCGTTTGGAAAGTCATCATGGAAACACTCACACCATTTTAGCGTCTCTAAATTGTTAAGCTGTATCACGAAAACCAGCGTTCTGTGAGAAACGTTTTTCGAGCAATTCGAGGAACTTACTTATGCGCACCATAATCGACCTACTGAAACCAATATTGCCAATACCATTTGCAAATTTGAGTTCCAGTTTACATTATTGGATGATACTCGACTGGTTAAGCTACATCCAGCACGTAGTAGAGAAACTATAGCAGCTGTAGCTGAGAGTGTAAGCGAAGACCGTGGCGAATCGATTCATCGCCGTTCTTAGCAGCTTGGCTTAGCGTTATCGACAACTTTCACGTATTTTACGTGATGATCTCGGCTTAAAAGCGTACAAAATTAAACTTGTGCAAGAATTGACTTGAATTTGCGTCATATTTTCAGTGAAACCGGTGTTTTATCGTGAAATTTTGTTCAGTGATGAAGACCATTGCTGGCTCAATGGATACGTTAATAAACAAAATTGCCGTATTTGGGCTGATGAGCAACCCGAAGAGTACCAATAGCTACCATTACATCCATTAAAAACAACGGTATGGTGTGGTTTATGGGCTGGCGGAATCATTAGTCCATATTTCTTCAAAAATGAGGCAAATCAGAATGTTACCGTCAATGGTAACCGTTATCGCGCCATGTTAACGGACTATGTGCTTCCTGAAATTCAAGCACATGGTCTCGGTGAGATCTAGTTTCATCAAGACGGCGCTACGAGCCATACAGCGGGTGAAACAATGGATTTGTTAAGAAATCGAGATACCAGTCGCTATGCTTGAACGAGTCGCCCAAAATTGGAGCTTCCGAATAGACCACCTTACTCGTAGTCGTAGCCAACATTTACCTGATATCATTTTTATAAAATAAATGCCATTAATTGTTCTTTTAACCGATAATAAAAATTTTAAGTTCACTTACAAATTTATGTGCTTTATTTTACATTATAAATAAAACCTTACAACGAATCACCCTATGTGTTTATAGTAGTGTTAAGGGGCGATGTACATCTAGGAGCTGGAAAAAAAGATAATTTTTGTATATTGCTTAAGAAAACCATTTTGAATTTTGGATTGAAAGTTTAACTATTTAAAAGTATAGATACACTCGACTCTCGTTAATTCAAAACTCGAAGGACTTTTAAAATATCACGAATTATTGAGAGTTTGAAATATCAAATGGTTCGAAAGTTTCGAGTAAAAAAATATGAAATTTCGAATTATTTCTGTTGCTGCTTCTTCATCTTCCAGATTTTCCTAATCTTCTTTTATGAAACTGGATTCTATGAAGCATTTGAGAATCGTTAGTGGTGTTACAGCTCTCCATGCCTTGTCAATCAGTAAAATAGCCGTCAGGACCATGATATTCGCAGTTAGCTGATTGTCGAGAGATTCTGAAAAGAGCTTAACAATTTCTTTGCGATAGAACGTCTTTAAATTATGGATGATGCCTTGGTCCAGCGGTTACAATTTGGAAGTGGTATTCGGCAGAAAGAAGTAGAGTTTAACATTTGACAATGTAGGGGGACTATTGTGGGCAATGCAATTATTCTGGGTGGGGTGAAAAGTAACCTCCTTGGGAAAGAAAAAAATTTTTTTGAATGTTTTTTTATTTTATTCAATATAGTCCCCTTTTAGTTTGATACACTTATTTCAGCGATTTTCCAACTTCTTGATCCCGTCCGAAAAGTAATTTTCCGGAAGGTCTGCAAAATACTACTCCGTGGCATCGATGATTACCTCGCGTCAGTTGAATTTCTTATTGATGAGCCATCTTTTGAGGTTTGGGAAGAGCTAATAGTCCGAGGGAGCCAAATCGGTTGAATATGGTGGATGCGACAGCAATTGGGAGCCGTAAATCATTGATTTTAGCCATGGTTGCAATGCTCTTGTGCGCCGGTGCATTGTCTCGCAAACACAAAATTTTTTTTCGCTTCATGTGAGGCCTTTTCGGCCTTCAATCGCTCCACCAATGCACAGTAATACACGCTGTTGATAGTTTTTCGTTTTTCGAGGTAGTCCACGAACAGTATGCTATGACAATCCCAGAAAACCGGCGCAATAACCATTCCGACCCATCGAGCCTCCCTCGGCCGCTTCGGAGCACTCCTGCCGGCTTCAGTCCATTGCCGGGCACTCATACTGTTCTCTGGTGTTCAACAATTACCAATCGGCGCCAAAAGTTCACCCGATTCCTCATCAGCAAGTCCAAACACTTTTTCGAAATGCTCTCGCGTTCGTGTTTTCGGTCAGGAGTGAGCATGCGCGGCACCCAGCGGCAGGATAACTTTTTCATATACAGAATATTGCCCAAAATATGGCGTGTGTACTCAGTATTATTCTTTGTGGTATCTGCCAGCTCACGCACCTTCACTTTCCAGTAAGCCAACACCATTTCATGTATTTTTTTGACATTGTCCTCTGTAACCGCATCGGAGGGCCTGCCGCTGCGGACTTGATCGGTAGTGGAGTTGCGGCCACCAAGAAACTCTCGAAACCAATATTTGACGGTGTAATCTGAAGGAGCATTAGCCCCATAATATTTATCCAACTTTTATTTCATAAAATAATGTTTTATGAGAGAACGAAAATTGTTTTTGTCTATGCTCAAAATGATGCCAAACACGTCATCAACAATCAGCTGTCAAAACAAAACTAAAGACAGTATCGCACTAAAATTTGGCATGTCTGCCTAAATATGAACGAACTTCAAGGCACCATAGCCTTCATTGCAGTAGCAGCGCATTCTGGCGGTCAAGGATGTTACTTTTCACTCCACCTAGTATAGTGTTTCTTTTAAGTTAATTGAAATAAAATTTCGTTTTAATTTTTTAGAAGTTTTCGCCGATAGTTAAACAATATGTCCCAGTCTCGGTCTTCATTTGATATGCTTAACGCACCCTCTAGTTTAAGTATCTGCGATCTAAGGAAATTTGTGCGAAATTGCTTTAGAATGGGTTATACCGCGAAGAGGTGAAGCACACAAAGGCTATACAAAATTGTCAGTTCCGCACGACGTGGTATGAAGTTGAAATAAGTTAGTCCTTCTCTTATTCTGAAAATGTTGCTTAACATATGCGTTGAGTTCCCAGACAAAAAATACGTCTTCTCATCCAATATATGAATAATTTTTGTGTAATATTGTCAGTATAAATAGATTGATACATACTTTGACCCGTATTAACCAGCAAGGTGTTAAATTTCTGTTTTAAGAATGCGGCGTTTTCATTAGGTGTAACTAATTTACTAAATTCGCAATCCGATGCTAAATTATTCCATTCTTGTAGACATTTACCTCATGGACTGTAACTTGCGACAGCACTAACTTAGGTATCCTATTTTGATTCATTGTCATTACTCTCACTACATAATCAAGGTGTAGCTTCAGAGTATCCAGCAACTGATGTGAAGCATGTAGTTGAGTATACTGCTCGGAATTTTAATAATTCGCTTTATGAAGTAACGCAGGAACTTTTCCACGATTTCAAAGGATCAGTATCCCCATACGTTACTATGGCACAGAATATTTTCTGTCTAAAGATATGCCATATACGAGGTGTGTTCAAAAAGTAAGAAAACATTTCTCGGGCAACGTACATTCGATTATTTTTGCTGTGTTGGTACATATGTCCTGAACATATGTTTACAGTTTCAAGTAGAAGTACATAGGTAGCATACTTAGTTTGTTTCTGATAGATAGAAGAACAAAAAATTTTCATCAAATTTTGTGTAAAAAATGGAATCAAGTGCTCTAAAATACTTAAAATGTTGACAGTTGCATACGGTGAGTCTTCCTCACCCAAGATGGTCGAGAAGATGCCAATGACAAACCTTGCTCAGGACACCCCAGCGCATCAACAAAAGATGATGACGCTGAAGTTGTAAGGAAAATTGTTTGCAAAGTCGTCAAATTACCATAAGAGAAGTCGCTAATAATGTTGTCATATCGGTCGGATCAAGAAATTTTTCGGATTTTTTTGGCATAAGACGTGCGTCAGCGATGCTTGTTCCGAAACTTCTTAATTTTGATCAGAAGAACCATCGCATGAGCATCGCTCAGAAGCTCTTGAATGACGTCAATGATAATTTTGACTTGCTCAAAAGGGTCATAACTGGTGACGAATCATGATTATATGGTTATGACGTCAAAACCGAAGAAGTTATGCACTGTTTGCGAGAGGCAATACGAAAAAAACGTCCGGAATTGTGTAAAAATAAATTATGGCTTTTGCATCACGATAATGCATCTGCTCACTCATCGTTGCTTGTGAGAGATCTTTTAGTCATGCCTCAGGCACCATATTCACCGGATTTGGACCAATGCGATTTTTTCCTGTTCCCAAAACCGAAGATACCTATTTGGGAGATTTGCAACGACTGAGGATATAAAAACGGCATCCCTGGAAGAGCCCAAGGTTATACCAAAAAGTGCTTCTGAGAAGTGCTTCGAGTGGTGAAAAAAACGTTGACACTAGTGTATTGTATCTGAGGGGGATGATGAATAAATAGATATATTTTTTTTTAAACAAATAAAGTCACCTTACTCTTTGAACACATCTCGTAGATGACAGCCGTTCATATTTTGACTACAAAAAAATTACAAAAAAAAAAAATATTGGCTTCAAGATCGAGTACTTCATGTGGTGCAACCTATTGTAATATGTATACATAGGTCTTTATTTGTGAAGTGTACAGTCATTTAAGTTTGATATGCATTATTTCTTTTAGTTGCAGACGTCAAATGAGCTTATCTTCAATGGGCAAGATTCTTTCACACAAAAATTTCTTCATCTTTATCCAAGTAAGAAAGTATAAAAATAAATACGAGGTTGTAGAAAGAGAATAGTTTTGTATTCACTGCGAAGCGGGTACATCAACTAGTCACTGATCAACATTTAGAGCAGTGTTACAAGTAGCATATTTTGAATTAACACATGGACTGTCCGTGCCGTTTCTAAGAGAGGGCACCACTTTAATTAAATCCATACCATTTTCAGTTAATATTAACCTTCAAAAGATACTTATATAAATTTGACAGCTGTCGAACGATTAGTTCTCGAGATATAGCGTTCTGAGTGAAGCAACTTTTGTTAATGCGGAAAAAATGGATTCAAAGCAATTTCGTGTGTTGATTTGTCATTGCTTTTTGATGGGAAAAAATGCAGCCGATGCAAAGAAATGGCTTGATAAGTGTTACCCGGACTCTGCACCAGCCGAACGAACCATTCGCAAGTGGATTGAAAAATTTAAAAGCGGTCATACAAGCACCGAAGATGATGCACGCAGTAGATGTCCAAAAGAGGCTGTTTCAGATGAAAACATCAAAAAAGTCCACAAAATGATTACGAATGACCGTAAAGTGAAGTTGGTCGAGATAGTTGAGGCTCTGAAGATATCAAAAGAGCGTGTTGGATATATCATACACGAATGTTTGGACATGCGAAAGCTCTGTTCAAAGTGGGTGCCTCGTTTGCTCACAGTTGACCAAAAACAACAACTTGTTAATGATTCAGAGGAGTGTTTAAAGTTGTTCAACGGCAATAAAGCCAAATTTTTGCTTCGGTATGTGGCAATAGATGAAACTTGGCTCCATCACTTCACACCAGAGTCAAGTCGGCAGTCAGCTGAGTGGCGAGCAGGCGACGAACCTCGGCAAAAAAGGATAGAAACTCAACAGACGGCTGGCAAGGTTATGGCATCCGTATTTTGGGATACACATGGAATAATTTTCATTGACTGTCTCCAAAAGGGGCAGACTATCAACAGCGACTATTACATTGCTGTTTCATCAAGACAATGCACCGTGTCACAAGTCAATGAAAACGATGGCAAAATTGAATGAATTCGGCTACGAATATTTGAAACTTCAGCCGTTAACACTTTTCGGATCAGAACTAACAACGACCAAGAAGGTTAAGTATCTGTGAGTACACCCATGTGTTAGATTGATTCTTAGTATGTACTCATGATAGTACGTATTTGGCTTGATGTTCAATGTTAATTTTTCATAAATTTTTGGCAAACCTTAGTATTGTGGCATTTGTTTCTCAGAAAACAAGGTTTCCTTCCGGGGTTATTCCTTAAATTAATAATCACTTCGGGATAGGTTTTTAAAGTTATAGTAACACAATTGTCAATGGAGAAGTTATATCTCATGCAATTCACCGATGCCTTTTTGTTTTACAACTGCATGTAGGTAGCTTTGTTCTTCAAATTCCGTGATGCCGATTTATCATAATTTCCTATGAAATTGATTGAAATTGAATTTTTTTCAAAACACTAAATGATGTCATGGCCAAGACATTGTCGAAAACAAGCCTTCTCCTTATTCTGTGTTTCATTTTAAATTTGTGATCAATGGACTAAGTTACTTGAGCCTAAACGAGTTGGGTTGTGATAGTTAACTTAAGTAGTTAAGTAGAAGTTAATTAAGGTTACGAGTTTAAAAAGCATCTTCAAACCTTTTTGGCTAAAAATCACTCCATGTTCCCTAAAGGTTTATACTTTGTCGATTTACTTTTTGTAAAGACCCCTTTTACACAGTTGGTTACACAAGGAAACAGAAATCTCTATCTAATTTGTTTGCATCCAATATTTTTTAGGAATGCCTTGTCCAATTTCTTTTTGTACACCAGAAATTGAATTCTAACCACAAACATGTTCATTCCAAGTAGCTAAAATTTAAGAATTCCTACCTTTGACTTCATCTATTACTTATGCATGCATACCCACGTATCTATTCTCTCGTGTAAATGACAAAGAGGTTTTCATCTATCTAGAAAATTGCTTAAAGAAAATTCCGCTTAATTAACTTTTAAATTTATTTGCTCGATTATTTTCACATTTCTATCTACAGAGTGTAGAATCATGTACACATGATTACTCGTACCACATCTGACCTGGATTGTGAAAACATATTTCTTAAATCTCAACTCATGAGTAGGTACGAGTATTACCAACAACTCACTGAATATCTCATCTTCACATCCTTTGACTTTTGATTCAAGTCTTTACGACTATGGAATATTTCGTTCACAAAAAGGAAAACCAAAATGAGAATTAGCCCTCAATCCAGTTATCTGGTGTAGAAAAAGGATATCCTGTTGTATACATAAGTAATTTCAAAAACGGAAAAGGATAATTCCATCCTCGTTTGAATGGTCATAAATTCTATGAAGAAGATACCCAGCAACTGGCACAGACACAAGCATAAGTACAAAGTAAGGGTAAAGCATACTTAGATATCAAAAGATTTATAACCACTAGAAGATGTAATGAATTTAAACGAGGGACATGATGCTATAGAACTTCAATTAAATCTAACTGAACGTTGCTTGAATTTAGATTGATTCAACCGAGGTAGCAATATATGTATATTTTTCATACATATGTATTCACAAAAATGCTCTTGTCTAGAGCTTTTTCAAAACACAAATTTTTTACTAAAAATACAAGTATCAGATTCGTATGCTTACCCTGAACTTATGTCAAAATAATTCCCCCCACGTGTCTCATGGGGTTGGAAAATAGATTTTGCACACTTTGTTGGTGGACCCTCGATAACAATGTAATAAAGGGAATATTTTTGTCCTGTGAACTGAATAGGATATCGACAGGCATTTCAATTAAAAAACAGCTATGTTGGCACGACAATATTAACAAAGATATTACAATCTACCACTTCTTTTGTACAATTTGAAGAAAGAAAAAAAAAAACCTTCCTTTAAGGAAAATAACAAAACAGGATGTAGCATTTCTGGAAGCTGCAATCGCAAGAGATCTCTACAATATTTTCCAATCGCATTTTTCTCAAGATGTCCTCAAATTCATGCCCCAATACACAAATCATAGAACTTCAAGAAGAAGAACAAGAAATGTAGCCAGTTTCAGGCTAGAAATGTCCACAACCGATTAAACATTCACACTACGGCAGATCTTGGAAAAGACCTGAAAGTATTAGATCGACATTTGCCATCAATAGTACTTGTCGGTTTCAAATCTGTATGCGACAGTGTGTATATGTTTAGGGTGATTCATCGTAAGATTTGGTTTATAAAGTAAAATAGAACATATAATTTGAAAGTAAATTTAAAATTTTTATTATCAGTTGAAAGAACAATTCATGGCATTTACTTTTTTAAAACAATGTTATGTAAATATTGGCCGCGACAACGTCTCAAGTGGTATATTCGGAAGGTCTAATTTTGGGCGATTCATACGAACATAGCGACTCATATCTCGCGGATAACACGAGTAATGTTGGCTTCCAAAACGCCAATCGTAGCTGACTTATTCCTGAAGACCTGAGACTTACATATCCCTAGAGAAAATAGTCCAATGGTGTGATATCGCACGGCGGCCAATTAGCCGTAGCAAAACGTGAAATTAAGTGCTCACCAAAATAATTTCTCAAAAAGTCCATTGTTTCACGCGTTTTATGGCTCGTAGCCCCGTCTTGTTGAAACCAGAGCTCACCGGGACCATATCCTTGGAAGCACATAGTCCGCTAACATGGCGCGATAATTTTTACTATTGACGGTAACATTCTGATTTGCCTCATTTTTGAAGAAATTTGGATCAATGATTACACCAGCCCATAAACCACACCATACCGTTGTTTTTAATGGATGTAATGTTAGTTATTGGTACTCTTCGGGTTGCTCATCAGCAAAAATACGGCCATTTTGTTCATTAACGTATCCATTGAGCCAGAAATGGGCTTCATCACTAAACAAAATCTCACGATAAAACACCGGATTTTCATTGAGTTTTTCCAGAGCCCATTCACTGAAAATATGAGGCAAATTCAATTCGCCTGACTTCAATTCTTTCACAAGTTGCATTTTTTACTCTCTTAGTCTGAGATCTTCACGTAAAATACGCTAAGTTGTCGAATACGCCAAGCCAAGCTGCTGAGAACGACGACAAATCGATTCGTCAAGGTCTTCGCGTACACTCTCAACTACAGCTGCTATAGTCTTATCACTACGTGCTGGATGTGGTCTAACCGTTATCCACTAATATAAACTGGAACTCAAATTTGCGAATAGTGTTGGCAGTAGTGGTTTCAGTAGGTCGATTATGCGCACGAAGTTCCTCGAATCGCACGAAAAACATTTCTCACAGAACGCTGATTTTCGTAATACAGCTGAACAATTTGGAGACGCTGTTGTGATATGAGTCTTTCCATGATGACTTGTCAAACGATACTGAACAAAAATGACAAAACAATTGAATATTGAAAATCAAACCTCACGCTGAATCACTCTATATAAGTTACGAACATACAACGATTTGTTTAATTTTGGCGTCCCTGCCAAACTGCTCCACAAAGGTCGGTAATGTACGAACTGAGATCTTTGATGTCGAGAAAGATTTTTGAAAAGACAACGCTGTCATGTGGATTCTCTAAACTTGGTCTAGAAAGATTCATGCAAACCTAACTTTCCAACAATAGAGGCTTGGCTACTTAGTCTGATATTTAGTTAACTACCTCCAGTTGTGCACTCCAAGTTGGTTGATAGCCACTTATATTTGTGCGCGCCACCTAACTTGAGGTCTTCCTCTAATGTGTTGTCTCTCCGGGTTGGATTGGAAGACTTTTCTGGCCAGAGTCTCCTAGCCATTTCAGGCGACTGATGCACAATTTTTTGACTAGTTCGTTGTCGCTGAACAGTTTGTCGTTGAATCTTCACCTTCAAAGCCCATTAACTCAATTGGGACCGAATGTTTTTCGAATGATTTTTTTTTTCGAAACGACTGAGAAATATTTTTATCCACTTTCGATATAGTCTATGCTTTAGCGTAGTTTTTCGGCTTAGGGCCCTATTACTCAATTATCTTCTTAATCCAAACAAACGATGATTGGAGAGTGTTTCTTCATTTTATGACTACGGAGGTATTTTTGATTGAATTTATAGCAGAGCCAAGGTAAACAAGGTTCTTTACTACCTTAAAATTATGGCTGTGACGATCTGTCGAAATCGTCGATGTTGTGTATTCCTTCTTGTTGATAGCAAATACTTGCTTTTGAATTCATTTACCAATTACCAATTTAAGCTTAGATTCTCTTATCCTAAGGTCAATTTAGTTTCAGTTCCTTCTTCTCATAGAGCTCATGAGCGACTCTCATACTTCGTTGCAGCATCTGTTTGTAGCCTTCCTGTTTAGCTGCGTATGCTTGCAGGCATTCTTCATTAAACCAGGGATTTTGTAGTGGTGGTCGAGTAGAACCCAGTATATCATCTGCAGTGTCTCCGATGGCATATTTGTAGCGTTGCCATAAGTCTTCAGTACTTGATGCTGAAGGCATTTAAGTTGTTGAGTGCATTCGGTATTTACGCTTCGGCGGTCTGTGGCCATTGCAGCTTTTCCACGTTATATTCTTTCACAGTAGCTCTTCTTTGTTGCGGCGCTGGGGAAACCCGCATTCGAACCTTGGCTATAACAAGGAGGTGATCCGAGTTAATCTTCGCTGTCCGGAGCATTCGGACGTCTAGAATACTGGAGGCATACTTTACGTCCGTCTATCCTTAAATAAGATGAAGAAACCATATGCTTGCTGTAGTAATATTTCGTCCCGCCGCAAGGACAATAAGCCTAAGTCAATTGACAGACGTAGTGTAAGGTAGGCTATGCTTATCAACTATCCTATCAAAAATGTCCCCCTTTCCAATCCTGGCATTAAAATCACTTAGTACGATTTTAGCGTCATAGAGCCCAGGGAAAAATTCTTTGATAGACTTTTCATAAGACGCTCGTGCACTTGTTGAAACCTCAAGACTTTTTGCCTTACAATAGTTTGCCGCATATGTCAAATCCGCATCCGAGTATGGCGCTGTTTCTTTTCCCTATACCATTCAGTATAGTACATATCACATATGTGCGAGGCGTGTTTGATGAATATCCGGATTTAAAATGACAACGAAACTGTTTTAGGTTTTGACAATTTACTTTTCCCAGCGGTGCTGCAACATTTTTTTAACCCCTCTGTATAGTACGACTTTTGTTGGCCTGCAAAATATTCCTCCGGGGCGGCGATGACTTCCTTCCTTCCTACTTCTTTGGCGCCGAATGATCTTTTAAGGTTTGTGAACAACCAAACAAGGAGTCAAATGCGGAGAATACGGAGGATGGAGAATTCGTAGTGCAATTCGACCCTTTTCCAAACATTTTCCTGATCCAAACGTGGATCACACCTCGCGCATCCCAAAAAACGGTGACCATCATCTTTCCGGCCTAAAGCACTGTCTTCGCCAAAATCGTCTGCCCAAACTTTTGAATCACTCGGCGATCCGCCAATACAAGTTCATGGATTTCGTCTACGGTTTCCTCTGTGGTAACCGTTTTTAGTCACCTGGCCGCGGTTTATCAAAAGCCTTATGCGCTACGACGGCGTAGGCTACGGCATTTTGCTTCGAACTTAATTGTTGCGCAGTTTTCCCAATCCAAGTTATAGGAGTGTCAGCGGTTCCCCGATCAATCGCCATGCAGGCCCCTCAACAATAGAAGCGCGATCGCTTTTAAAATCGCGCACTTACGTGCGTGCGCAGGTGATATTGATGTCTTTGGATGAACACAGCGACCCTGGAATAAAGATTTTGTAAGTATTTTGGCGCAAAATCAGTCTGACAGTAAACGAGGCCAAAACGAGGTGCATTTTGTCATAAGAAAAGGACACACATAACCATATGCTTAGCTGGAATGCCAGAATTGTCAGCTGGTAGTTAGGAGCTAGTTAGGCATTCTGCCTTGCTTCAGCAGCCCACTCTCGTGTAAGTCCAAACTGGATTTATACAATAACATTACAACAAGCAGCACTTTACTGTTTCAAGACAAAGGATATCAAAGCAGAGGAAGACCCTACCTTAGGTTGCGCAAAGAAGTTGGAAGGATTTCAGCCAACTTAAAGTTGGCAAAAGATCGTACTAGTTTGAGAACCTTGTTGGTAAGGACCAAGGTTTGCCTTTAACTTTAGCGCCAACGTACTTACTCCAGAATGATGAAATGCTACTGCTACAGCGAAATGATGAAAGTGATGACAATATTGTGGCTGATAAGAACTCAATTATTTATTTCGCGAAAAGACTTGCCTATACGTTCGAATAAGACCGTATGGATCAATGATCAAATGTCAAATGAGCACAATGTATACCAAATTTTTCCGATTTCGCTCTATTAGAGATGGAAGAAGATCCGGATTTTCACCGAAGAATCATCCTCAATGACGAAGCACATTGGTTTTCTGCCGGAGGTGTGATTGGTCTGATCTTCTTCTAAGATGATGCTAAATAAAATGAAGAACGCTACCAGTGCAAGTTAACAAATTTTTCTTGAATTTCATAGGAACTGGAGGGCTTGGTGTATATATCAGAGGTACATTTCATTAGAATGCACTTGGTGTAACCAGAGCATAACCCATATTCTTCAGAATACCAGAGAACATCGCTTTGACGATATTTCAAACATTATGTAAACGATGTTTGTCACATTCAGTTACTAAAGAAGTCTCGAGAGCAAGAAAGGCACGAGTTATTAGCGATTTGCATTCGAATTTATTACAACAATATAAGTATTACTCAAAAATATGTTTCCAAATTGTTCACTTAAAGGTTTGACTACATCACTGTCTTAAAATGTGTTAGGATCAGCTCTTGAGTCTATAAGCAATACGTTTTAAGCTCAGACATTGTACATGGTTTTCTGCAGCACTCATCATAAACACCATGCCTTCTTCGGCGAGTCTTGGTCAAGGCGTTATTTGCTATCTTGGAAAGGAATGGTAGCTCTTCTAATAGTGATGGCAAATCGACTTCTGACTCTTCATCGTAGTATTCCATCGGATCAACTAGAAGGGAGAGACAAATTTTGATAAATTTTCTTTCACTGGTGGAGATGGCTTATACTTACGTGTTTTCCTGGTCTTTCGACTGAAGCCATTAGTGCAAATCAGATCTAGTGTATCTGGCAGCGCCTTGCCACACAATTTTTCCAATCCCTTACAGGATTGACTGCAAACACAAAATATCACAAACAGTCCCACGATAATCTTAATTGTTTGAGAAGACATGTTTCCTCTAGCTAGATGTTGAACGCACCGAAGATGAAGTTTATCTGATGTTGATTTTGAAAGTTGTTGAGGTATTTATACTCAGATGTGTTGTTCGAATACTCTTACATAAGATACAATTAGATTTGCTTCGATTAATTGCTCATTCTTTCATATGGAAGATTTGCAATGCAAATTACCTTTGGAGCCTTAATGTATTCTGTTTACGCGGTGGCTCTTGAAGTAAAGGATTATTTTAATATTTATACCACGCGTAAATTGTTATTCTTAGGCATCTCAAGGACTGGGGGAACCCCAAACATCGACAAAGTAAGATTTGAGTGTACCTCTAGATCAGAGCTGTTAGCATTTTTGAAAACTCGTACTTGACGCATGTATAAATCCAGGCACATACAAGGGGTTAACAAGTTACGGACAAAAGAGGTCCGGTAATAATCAGGCAATGACGAAAATTGAATTGTATTGACAAGTTTAATAAAAGAAAAGTTTAGTGCCCAGAATCGGACGGGATTATCTCTCATTTTTGTCTAAAAGGAAATGTGCAATATACTAACAATATGGCTATCCTACCAACAGCAAAGTTAAATATTTCAGAGTTCGTCTAAAAGCTGGCTTGTGCTTTCACGCCAAAACAGATGTTACGGACTCTAGGTGAAAATAGGAATAGAATCAGGTAAGGCGGGGGACATTACATCAGTGTTCGAGGGTGTTAGTTGACTACGCAATATTGGCGTGAGTTTTATCGCACGGCTTTGATTCATTCCTAACAAGTGTAGAGAGGAGTTAAGAACACCTGAGCAAGATTGTAATCCAATTGTAGGCTAACTTAATGCTTTTCTTATTTTTTGAGGAAATCTAGATATTTTATAGAATTCCTGATGATATTGGATATATGGCCATTCCAACGTAGCTCGTCATTGACAAACAATATGCTGAACTAAAATTTTTTATTTTTTTTTTTCATGGGAAGGTGAGAAATCTTCATAGGCACTATAGGCCCAGAGCCTATAGTAGTGTGAGATTCTTACTCACTAATAAACACCTCCCTTATGCAAACCACGACTGAGTTCACACTCAACAAGCAGTTCTTCTATCGCATTTTACTTTGTTTTTATAAGATATCCTGCAGGCGATTTTCCATTGAAAATTCTTGTGTACTTTAAAAAATTACGCGCTGCTAATCACCGCGCTAGATCGAGAGGCTTAGTCCTTTTCACTTCACGTTTTTTCTTGGCGTGTGCTCTCCATTTTAGTGTCATACCGAGATATTTGGCCTCGTTCGCGTAAGGAATTCGTACTGCGTTGATAAACACCGGTGAATTCTCAATTTTCTTGAGAGTGAAGTTGACGTGGACAGACTTGCTTTCATTAAGCGCGATTCGCTAAGTCTTTGTCCAATTGTTAATCCGTGTAAGGGCACATTGCAACTTGGCAGTTGCTTCTTCGACTGTTTTAGGCGTTGCCAAAATGGCAGTGTCATCAGCAAATGTTGCTAGGACAGTGTCGTCCGTTTGCGGTATATCACGAGTAAAAAGCAAATATAGCAGAGGGCCAAGTACACTTCCTTGCGGCACCCCCGCCTTTATTGTCTTGAAAGTGGAATATTCGTTTCCGTGTCTCACACGGAAGAGTCGGTCTTCCAAGTATGAACCTAAAATACAAGACAATTGCTGGGGTAGGGCTTGTCGGAGTTTATATTTTAGGCCTTCATGCCATACCTTATCAGACTAACTTACACTCGATTGCTCGTTCAATTACATCGGTTACTCGATGCACTTGGTCAACTGTAGAGTGTTGGCTTCTAAAGCCAAATTGATAATCAGGCAAGAGGAAATTTGTGTCGGTAATTGGTTTAAGACGATTAAGAAGGATTCGCTCGAAGACCTTCGATGTAATCGGGAGTAGCTACTTTCTATTGGTGCGGTACGTGCTCTAATCTAATGCTGGCATTTATAAGATAGAGCAGCTTTAGCTAACCATTTTTCGGCAACGCTTTAAGTATATCTCCCGTTATTAAGTCATATCCCGGGGCATTATTGGGCTTAAGCGTGTCTATAACTTGTCTAAGTTCCCTAAGTGTAACCTTTTCTACTGGAAAGTTTGTCGTTACGTCTAGCGTATTGACATTCTCTGGAAGCACTTCCCCGTCGAATGGTTTAAACGTTTCTGCAAGATGGTCGGCGAAAACGTTAGCTTTTTCCTTATCTTCTTTCGACCAGTCATCCTGTTTTCTTCTTATTGGCGCCACGTGTATTTGGGGCTTTCGAACACTTTTAACGGCTCTCCATATGGAGTAGTTGGTATCCTTTGTCGCTGTGAGTCTTTCAAGGTAGTTATTAATACCTTGATTATTGAAGTCCTTGATCGATTTTTTCAACAAGTTGCAGAGCCATTGAAGGACGTTTTATCTTGTGGTGCCAAGTTTCATGCCACTTTTTCCGCGCTCTTCGTTTCTTCCTTATCATTTCTCTGATTTCCGGAGGATATCTTATGCCGACTTTGGGAACTTTGTTCGATTCGCGGGGAGTTTTCTTCCAGGCCGCTTGCTGTATGACTTCAACATAACGTTCAACTTCTTTTTCAAGTTGATACGGCGTTCTAAGTGCTGCTTTCAATTCAGTATTGTCTAAAACGTCTATTCGGAAATCTTCCCAGTAAGTTTTGCTGTTAGTTAATCTGGGTAAAATGAAAAACAGAAAGTACTGTCATCAGGAAAGAAATATATTAGGTTAGCAGTACCAAACGAGATATCACCGACAAAACTATGAAAGAATGTCGGAGACGGAAATAGTATTTGGCGAACCAGTATTTATATCATATATATATGATATCAAACTTTAGATACAACTTGCATTGAACGTTCGAAAGGGTAATTTCGATAATGACATTCAGCCATCCCAATATTCACTAAGGTTTGGCATTTCATCGTGCATCGTCTTACGCTTGCCAAACGTTTGGAAATTATTAGAAATATTTTCGAAATTCCGGCTCAGTTGTAAATACGCAACGTAAATTTCGTCGTGAAGTCGGGCGTTACCGCGGCTTCAGTGTGCAGTCAATCCATTGTACCGTATAAAGGTTTGAGCTTGAGCATACTCTTTTAGATCTTCAGTTACCAGGCAGACAGAGACTGGCGCGAAATAAAGAAAACATAGCCGCCGTAGTGGCCAGTATCAAAGAAAGGCCTAGAAATATCGATTCGTCGCCGATCAGCTGAAATGAGCATCGCCAGGGAGTCAACCCGACTTAGTTTTTGGTTGGTATACATCTGCATAAGAATGTGCAGACTCAATTCTGGCGCTGTAAATGTTGGCTGTTTGGTGTGGTTTATGGCATCACTGCATCATCGGACCTTATTTCTTTCGAAATGAAAAAGCAGACACTCTTTTCGTCAATAGTCTCAGATATAGAGCAATGTGAAACCACGTTCTTTGGTCAAAGCTCGACAATATCGATATATCCGAGTTATGGTTCAAACAAGATGGCGCTACATGTCATACAAGAGACACAAAACTCGAAGTTGTTAAGAAGAAATTCAGCGACTGCGTAATCTTACGGCGAGCTTTCATTAATTGGCCGCCGAGATCAATCGATTTGACCCCACTCGATTATTTTCTCTTGGGCTACATTAAGTTCTTAGTCTACGCTTACAAGTCAGCCACGTTGGACCAGCTCGAGGCCGGCATTCGATGCGCTATTGCTGGAATAACGCCGCACATATTAAACTGAGTCATAAAAAATTGAACCGACAGTTTGAAGCACTGCCAACGAAGAAGAGGCGGCCATTTAAATGATGTGCTACTCAACGCATAATGGGATGATAGTAACTCCAAAATATCTTATCTGGTCACACTACAGTAATCTATTCTATTTATTGTCAAAATACTCTAATTAAACACAAATTTGAAGGAAATATCTGTTTTAACGACAATTTGGAGTCTAGGACAAATGATGTATATTAGCTGATATATTGTCAGATTTAACCTAAGCTCCAGGTCTTCTCAATGCAGATATGTGAAACAGAGTCTTATTGACGAAATCGAAGTTTCATTGTTATTAACGCAGATATACAGGCAATTTCCACATTACGTGGAGATATTCGGGGTAAATTTGAAGCACATAAGTTGGCCACATAAGGCACGTAAATGTGAAGTAATATAGTAATCCTATATTTCAACGATATATAGTGTATAAAGCTAACGAAATGTTGGATGATTTGTATTTAGTATATGTACACGTGAAACAGACCTGACTTAGTTAAAGTTTACAAGGAAAATGGTGAAAGCTATCAGATCACTGATAGGCATCAGACTAACATGATAGTGGGTGAGAATCCTTGCTAATGATTTGCGTCATAGTTGTGTACTTTAGAAGTACAGAGAGAAGTAGTCTGTCAGTTGGGGCGTGATACCGATGAAACCGAAATTCAAAATACCCGATGCCCTTCAAAATTCCAAATCTATTGGTGCCTACTCTGATATGAATGTAGGGATTCTCAGATTCATTTTCAAAATCGATTTCCTAGTTACCCAATCCATGTTCGGTTCACAATCAGTTTTTATCATTATAGCTGTAAATTTGTTATCATGAAGTAGATCAGCTTCTATTCCCTCTGAAGAAAATATTCATTACCAGTCTGGCACTTTCAACCTGTATATGTTCAGGCATATGCAGATGATATAGTTGTTCGGACTATCTGATCTTGCTTATCGACTCGAAGGGGCATAAAGACCATAGAATATAGGCACATTGTTATATATAGAAATAATCTCTTGACGGGAAGGTAGAAAGTGCCACTATAATAGTGCTAAATGGTGTCGCAATATATTTTTCAAGTTGTCCTGGCCAACAAACTTCTCTGAACATAATATATTGTGGCTCCAAAACAATCTTGATGAGCTGTCAGAAAGACATGTCGCAAAGGAGGGTTATTAAGATGAATATGACCAAATACTATTACGTGCACAACTAAGTGATCTCTGTTTTCTTTTTTTTTTTTTAATGAAAATGCAATTTTGTAGCGAAAAAACGGTTTCAAATGAATAATTCAAAGTATTGCCCATCTTTTCAGCAGAGGTCGAATACTGTTATGGCAAAAGTGTTTTTCTTTTGGGGCTTCCACGAATCAAGTCATTTTCTGATGTCTTTATATGAGCAAAACTTCTGATCAGGCAGACTACGTGCCATCGAACGGAACAAGGAATAATCGGAAGACGCAATATCTGTGGAATATAACGAGTGCGGTAGAACTTCCCATTTAAGCGCTTCAAGGTAGGTTTCAACGGGTTAGGCAACGTGAGACCGAGCATTGTCATGCTATAGTATCGCTTTTTCGTGCCTCTAATCGTATTGTGGGTGTTTTTCGCGCAATGTTCGGCCCAATTGCATCGACTAAAGTCGATACCGTTCCCCAGTAATAGTTTCGTTAGGTTTTAAAAGTTCATAATAAGTATGAGTTGCTGAGTTGACTCCATTTTTCATCACCCATCACGATGCGATAAAGAAAATCCTTCCTTTTTTGCCGCTAGATCAGTTGTTCACAGACAAAAAAAAACGACACTCAACGTCTCTTGACTTCAAGGAATCCAAGTTTCTTGTTTTTGAATCATTACCAATGCATGCAATCGCTTGAAAATGGTTTGGCGGGTAACTCCTAATACTGAAGCAAGCTCTATACACAGATCTTCATCGAGCAACACCTCCAATTCAGTGTCTTTGAAAGAATTTTGGCTTTCTTCTCGCGGACTGTCGACAACATCAAAGTCCATGTCATGGAAGCGACGGAACCAATCACAACACGTTGTATTACTTAGAGCTTCAGCCGCCGTTTTTTTCGAATGAAAGAAGAAGAGCAACACTTCCCGCAAATGACGATTATTTGGAACGAAATCAGGCATTTTCACACAACGAAAAGTATATGACGCCAAAACAAAACCACTCATGTGTTAAAACGGTTTGGTTACCATATTTCTAAGCCTTGATTATGACGTTTTGGGTATGTCAAAATTGACCAACACTTACTGCTGAAGCCGTCTATTGACAAAACTTAGTTGCACACCGAACATAACCACATCGTAACCAAGAAATCAACCACAGGAGTCACATTTTGTCATTTTATTCTCATATTCCGCGGTATGCATGTAAATCAGCAGCTTGGTTTTCTTGCCGTAGATTCTATATTATATTCCTGTTATATTTTCGGTTGCTTTTAAATCTTCGTTATCCAAAGCATAAACTTTATGAGTTCTCGACAGCCCACAGCAATGCCCATATCTCTTTACAAGTCATCTCTAGCAGTTTCATACCTCGTGGAAGTATTTTCTAGAATTTCAGTGGCCCATTAAGAGTTGCGTGAGGTATAAATTCAACTCTTCGTGTTCTATACTTGTATATTACTTGATGTTCGACAGTGGTTTATACGTCCACCCTCTATGTGAGCAGTTTTTCAGACTATGAAACACTTTGTATTTTCGTCGTTGTGTATTGATGGCGAAATTTTGCACTACGCGTCGGTGGACAGGCATTACCCTGCCTGGATTCTCCGACACTGATTTGTATGCGCATACTCTTAACGATGCTCATTTGTACATTCATTATATCCATCCCACATCCAACTCTGTTCTTACTGTTGGTACCCATCTAGGTGTTTCGATTATTTCATGTGAAATATGCAAAAATGTCCACCCTTGTAAGTCGTAGATTTTCCGTTGGATATTTACACCATAATTTCTTTGAGCTTTGTCTAGGAAGCTTGACACCTGAACATCTCATAACACTCTCT
Organism: Volucella inanis; assembly: GCA_907269105.1. Taxonomy (NCBI): domain Eukaryota; kingdom Metazoa; phylum Arthropoda; class Insecta; order Diptera; family Syrphidae; genus Volucella; species Volucella inanis. The sequence goes on from OU026154.1 coordinate 94,409,473, forward strand.
CAACTGGACTATTAAAAGTGGTTTTGGGAACGCTGAAACCAGGAAAATTTTCCATTTATGTCATTTGCTGGAGAATCATAGTTTTCTGATTTTTTTTTTTTTTTGTCGGAGCAAAGCTCTTAAACGAAGAGCTTATGCATTTTGCTCCTTTTAAATTCTTTTCATCTGAATTTCTCAGTCTTTCGTAGAAATATGAGTTAACGCTTTGATGGTAAAGAGTCCCATGCACCAGCACCTACCCATCAATCTCGAATATATGCAATCTAATGCGAGCGTAAGCTGGACATCACTCTTATAGCAAACGTTGCAGGATATTTCCCTTCCTAGCATACTTAGGTGCTTAGCAAAAGCGTAGGGTCTAATCACGCCCACAGTAAGCAATCTACAGTCTTTCCTTCTGAGGAACGGCATTAAAGGCGCTGACCTTTTAAAGACGTTGGGCAGTTTTGTGAACTCCTTATATGTGCTAAGAAAATTTTCTTCCGTTTTTGTTCACCGGCATTTTTATTTCTTGTGAACCCAATGTGACTTTACACCGAAACAAGAATTAGTGAATTCAGCCTTCCGATTCGGTTTAAGTAATCCTTGAATTCTCTAGCTAGCTAGGAAGTCATAAAAGTGCTTTGGAAGGACTTAAGCGCATCTTGCCAGACGCTACAAACACATTTCGCGCCTCCTATAACACCATATATGTAGTTCATTGCCACTAGGATTGCATATATCCTACAAAAAGACCCCACTACTTACCTATACTTTTCTGCCTCAGATTCTGACCGAAACTATTCCTGTTCGCAGGGTAGGTCGATTTCGTATTTTAACAACAAAAGTAGTTCTGGTGCCATAAGACCAGAGTAAGAAGACGGTCGGCGCGTGAAATCATTAAAAGTCCAGTTCGTGTCGTACCAAAAATCACTGCTCTTTAAACGGAAAATGTCCTAAGGGAATTCATCAGATCGTCTAGATTAGAGACAGACGTGTTTAAAGAAACCACATGTGCGGCTTACGGTTTACTTAACAGCGTGACACATTTGGGTAAAGCTTGTTCCATTGATAATCTACGTCTTCGATATGCTTTCTGTTTGTTTGTGATTATGATTGATTATGTCTGTAAGTATAGACCAGCAGTTTTAGCACTTTGTAAAACATGGGTAGATCCCCGCCCACACCTCTCACATCACCCTGTTCTGAAGCTAACTGGCTACGAGCTACATAGTGCCATTATTCTTTGCTCGTGCGGTCTAGTCATTTACGTGCGAAATAATATCGCTTATCAAACTCCACCACAATGTGATACACGTTCCAATCCTGAGTTCAACTTCATGTGGTTAAAATTCCACCTCCGTAAGTAAATTATCCGCTACTGCTTTAGAAGCTCCAAACTTGATAGCAATCGAGCGTTAACGAGTTTTATGCTCTTTCTGACTCCAAAGAATTGTACCCCTTTGTTCTCATACTGACAGAAAAAACTAGACAGATGGTGTGTTGAGATCTTCGCTGCGGAGAATAACTTGACCCAGCTTGTTAATGATCTCACGCGAACACCAGACCTTGAGAGTCATACCATCAACAGCCTGTACTTTCTAACTTCTCAACCTGATAAGTACACTGTTGATGTGCTTTCAATATTAGGTTTGTCGGACTATTGTGTCATATCAGCTAATTTCTCGTACACATACCACACAGTTAAAGAAAAGATTCCTTAAAGAACCGTATGGCAATTCTTTAGAATTTCAATTGCTCCTTAGTTTTATTCGATAACGATGTGTTATGCCACTGCTGATATGATCATAGACACCATTCTCTTTGGAATGAGATTCTTTATCCCTTATCGGATGAACAGTATCGAACCAAGAGAAAAGGTGTGGTACCACTCGAGCTGTAAGGAGGCTGTCAGGGTTAGAGAAATGTCTTCTCGGTCCTACAAGACCAACCAGACAGAGAAAAACCGAAAAAAGTTCAAACGATTTAGAAATGACTGCAACGCCATTCTTTAGCGTTTAAAATTTCAATACGACCAAAAAATGTGACAAAAAATAATACAATGTCCCAAAGGTAGTAAAAATTGTTGGTCTTTCGTCAAAAATATTGGAAGTTCTTCCTCATACTCCATCACAGTACTCATATATTACGACATTCCAGCTGCCGGCTCCTTTGACAAGGCCAATCTGATTACTGCATAACTCCCAGCCTAACACTTTTATGTTGTGCTTTGTCTCTTCCTTAACGAATCCAAATTCGCACTCCTGTATTAGAAAGAGTTCTCAAAGATCTCAACATTCATAAATCTGCTAATTCAGATGGTATATCTACCCTTCTCCTGAAGAGGTATTCTTCTACATTGGCAAAACCACTGCGTAAGCTCTTCATCAACTCTACTCTTTAGGACTCTTTCCGACAGATAGAAAACAGCATTTTCCCAGCCCGTCCCTAAAATGGGCGAATCTTCTCCCTCTTCTTCTACAGACCCATTGCACTTACGTCCCTCCTTTCCAAAGTCACCCTGATAAACTATCAGCTAAACCGAAGCTATCCAAACGCTAAACCTTCTCAATGAGCGGCAGTTTGATTTTCGCAGCAACAGGTCCACTGGTGATTTGATGGCATATCTCACTGATAACTGGAGAAAACAAAATAGTTGAACTAGGTATTTCTAAGGCATTTGATAGAGTTTGGTATAAGGCTTCGAAAATGTGTACTGTATTCTTCAATAGATTAGAAATTACCTTTCGAGTTGCCTTGAATGGTTTTAAGTCTGATATTCACAAAATAAATGCTGGAGTGCCCCAGGGCTCCGTTTTATGTCCGACAGTCTTTTTAATTTTCATTGAACCAAATATATTACTTTGCTGTTGACAAAACTCCATACTTTTCATATTCATTTCCTACTCTTCGGCTGTAGAAAGGGAACGGCAGCGTTTGTTAACCTCATTAATTTCCGGTATTAACAGCATAACGAAGTGGCGATCTATCAACAAAGTGGAATTCAATGCTTCCAAAACTCAATGCTATCTGCTGTCATTTATGCCAATCTTACACACCCAGCCGTTATCCATGGATGTCACTTGCATCATCGAAACCGAAAAACTTTCCATTCTCGGTAGTCAAGACATTCGTTGGTGCTCATATCCAGCATTTTCATTACTGTGGTCCATCGCATTTTGATTAGTGATTTGATAGTGGTTACTTTTACTATTTTTTATAAGGCCTTCGCATTGAAAGGGACCCCGCTCTAAGATTACTCATAATAATTTTTCTATCACTGCAGCTGTTCTATTATTTAATAATAATACGAAGGCAAGGTAAATGCTTCCAGCAACGCCTCGTGTCTGTGGTTCGTCTTTATATAAGTTGATTCATCGTGAGGTTTCATTAAAACACATAAATTTGAAAGTGAACTTCAAATTTTTATTATCGGTTAAAACAACAATTGATGGCATCTACGTTTTGACAACTGATATCTCGCGGATAATACTAGTAATGTTGGTTTCCAAAGCGTCAATCGTAGCTAGTTTATTCCTGAAGACCTGTGACTTTACATATCCCAAAACAAAAAGTTCCAAAGGTGTGATATCGCACGATCTAGGCGGCCAGTTTAAGGTACCAAACGTGAAATTAAGTGCTCACTAAAATGATTTCCCAACAGGTCCATTGCTTCAGCGCCATCTGGTTGAAATCAGAGTTTACCGAGACCATGTGCTTAAATTTTAGGAAGCACATAGTACGTTAACATGGCGCGATAACGTTTACACTTGACGGTAACATTCTGAATTGCCTCATTCTTGAAGAAATATGGACCAGTGATTCCACCAGCCCATTAACCACACCATACCATTGTTTTTAATGGATGTAATGGAAGATCTTGGTACTCTTCGGGTTGCTCATCAGCCCAATGGATATTAACGTATTTATTGAGCCAAAAATGGGCTTCATCACTTTACAAATTTTCACGATAAAACACCGGATTTTCATTGAGTTTTTCCAGAGTCCATTCACTGAAAATTTAAGTCGCATGGCTTCAAATATTGCAAAAGTTTAATTTTGTACGCTTTTAGGCCGAGATCCTTACGTAAACGCTGCTGAGAACGACGACGAATCGATTCGTCCGGTTTTCTTTTACACTCTCAGTTACAGCTGCTAAATTGTCTTCACTACGTACTAGATGTGGTCTAATCGGTCGAGTATCATCTACTTATGTAAACTGGAACTCAAATTTGCGAATGGTATTGACATAAGTGGTTTCAGTAGGTCGATTATGCGCACCGTAAGTTCCTCGAACCGCACGAAAAGCATTTTTCACAGAACGCTGAACCTGAATCAAGAATGAATCAAGCCAATTTTTGATATTCTGCTCTGATGTGAACCGTATTTCAGTGAGGGCGTTCTGCATCGACCGGAACAAATGGTAGTCAGAAGGGGCAAGGTCTGAGCTATAAGGCGGGTGGGGTAAGACTTCCCATCCACTGTTTTCCAAATATTTCTTAACCGGAATAGCAACGTGGGGCCGAGCGTTGTCATGATGGAAAATTATTGCCTGGATTAACTGTGTTCGGTAGCGTTGTCTGTTGATGGTTTCACCCGGTTTTAGCGGCTCATAATACAGCACACCCATCTGATCCCACCAAATACAGAGCATTACCTTCGCGCCATGGATATTCGGCTTTGCCGTTGATTTGATTACTTGGCCGGGTTTCACATATGATTTTTTGCGCTTGGGGTTGTCGTAATGGATTTTTCATCACCAGTAACAATCCGATGCAAAAATGACTTCCTTTTGTGGCGTTCCAGCAGCATTTCGAACATACAAAACCGCCTTTCGACGTCTCTCGGCTTGAGTTCATGTGGAACCCAATTTCCTTGCTTTTGAATATATCCAGCTGCTTTTAAACGTTTTGAAATGGCTGCATGAGTGACAGCCAAGGATTCTGCGATCTCTTCTTGTGTTTGGCAAGAAACTTCATAGATTAATGCTTCCAGTTCTTCATTTTCAAACTTTTTTGGCTGCCCAGGACGTTCGTCGTCTTCCAAGCCAAGATCACCACTTTTAAATCGTGCAAACCACTTTTAGCACATTCGCTCAGCTAGCGCATGTTCACCATAAACTTCCATCAAAATACGATGACTTTCGGCAGCAGTTTTCTTCATATTAAAGTAATGAAGAAGAACTCCTCGCAAAAACACTTTTTCAGGCACAAAGTTCGACATATTTAAGTGGAAAAAAAATTATTTTTGTTTACGCTTCAAATGAATGACATATACTGAAATGACGTACAATGACAGTAGCTTTCCAACGCATGTTCCAATGGAATAATATAAGTTACCACATCTCTTAGCAAACCGCAAGTTATAGAATTAAGTGCTAATTTACTACGAATCACCTAATTTCATTCACTTACCGATCTTCTTATGCTGAATGACTTAAAGACCCACTGAATGACTTGAACTTGCATCATTAAATTTAGAAGAAAAACTAACAAAAGCAGTTCTTAGTATTAACTTCGTTTGGGATTTAAAATAGAAAACAAACTTTAAGTCCAACGAAATATTCATATCCAGGTGAACGTTTCAAGCTCTCTACCTTATGCACAATTCTTAAATTAATTCGCCTTCTCAGGGCGATAGAATAATATTCGCCAGTAAAGAGAATTAGAATCCGACCCCCTTCCGAGTCAACTTTTTATCCTCATCCCTTTGATAAATATCAAGTGAAATTCTTTCGAACCAAACGATTCAAGCTGAATTAATTTATAAAGAAAAAAAAAAAACAGTAGATGCCAGCACAAATATACCAACAACAACAACGGCAAAGGGATTAATTGACCCAAGGGACTCTGCCAGTATCATTCCTTTTAGATATGAAGCTTTAACATAAATTCTACCCGCGTAGGCATCTTTAAAGCAATCCGCTCTCACCGACGATAGCGATGATCCCGCCATTTAAAAGTGCTAGCACCACTAGCAAAACCTCATGCTTTAAGGCAATTTTTCCAACATAAACCAGAAGTCCTCTGAAGGAAAAGCCTCAACAAAATGCTAATGTAATCATAATCCTTTGAAGCGTAAAAGAGGCCTAAAGAACCAACTTTTCCTTGCTCTCCTCGCCTTTAAATTACACAAGATGTCCTAGCTGAAATTATAATTAACAATGCCCACGCTATAAGGCCACCAAAACACGTACATACATAACTCTACACACGCACAGAGAGAAAGGCAAATATAACACAGAGTAGTTAAGCCAACGAGCTAAGAGGATGGTACTTCTCAAATCATTGTTATTTTAAGGGTAACCATCCCCTTTCTAAGTGCTAATAGTGCCCGTACATCAGCATATACCAAACTACCCAAATTCTTGTTATTATTGTTGCAGCCCCTCATGACTAAGTCATAAGAGGGTTACTTAACGAAAGCAGAGGACGAGGTATGGTGACACAACCTCGACCCCATGCTGGGAAATTGGCCAATTCAATTGAGTAATACGAACGTGACTTGCTCCGATGGAAAACGCTTCATCTAAAAATTGCTGGGTATATTGAAATTACTACCCTCTTCCCTTTAAGGCAAATAGAAGAGACGATTGTCCTACCAAGAAAGGACGACGATGTCAAAAGCAACAGCAAGAGTAATAGCAATAGTAACAGTAACAAGAACGACAAGGGCAACAACGACCGGTTGTTTATTTGTCAAAATGATTTTATTTTCGTTTCAAAATTAAACGCAAAGCTCCTTTTCATCCCACACTGTGCGATACTTCTTTGGTGGTTCACTTTACTCTCTGTCAGTCATCCGTAGCAAAATCGCCGCCTGTCTCAGACCATTCGATGAATAGGCAGACAAGTAGTACTGTTCGCACGAGTGAAGTTCCAAAGTACGAAAGAGGAAATGCGAAAAAAAAAACACAAAAAACACAAAAAACACCGATAAAATACAGAGGAGTTCGGAAAGAAAAGAGAAAATGAATCCTGTCATGCTGGTAGCTAAGGATTTTCACCAATTTTTCCGGTACTTCCTGTCGAATTCTCACTCTCTTTACTGATGTTGTTATTTTGCCTTTCTACTCTGAAGTGAGCAGGTCCTTCTGACGGAAGTGTTTTTTCATTGCGTGCACCTTCACACAAACTAGTAGAACTGCCATTCTACATAGGGGTGAGAGGTCAGAAGACGCCCTTCGATTAAGCCCAACTACTCAATAAGATTGGAAGTATTCAGTTGTTTTAGCTCTGGTACTGGCAGTGGAATTGGTCTTGGTCCTGGTCCTGATCCTACTTCTGGTATGTATTGCCAATGTGAACCGGCAGCTCAGAGTTCTGTTTGCTTGGTAATTGGAAATTTGAGGTAGGTAGACAGGAAAGCAGGAACCCAGAGTTAACGGCAATACGAAGGATGATTTCATCTCATGGTTTACGGGTATCCTGGGCGCGCTGTCATTCGAATGTTATGTGAATATTGCAAAACGGATCACGCTTTGTTGGATGAGAGCTGACAAAGTGTCAGACTACACGTTACTTTTTATTTTTTGTTTAAATTTTTGAATTTGCAACCTGCTGCCCCCGCATTATGTCATTCGAAACGAAACGAAGTCTTTAATTGGGGAATGTAGCTGATTTGTGAAGCATTCGATGCAAGAGTTTTTAAATTTAAATTTTCAGCGATTGCTTTTGAGAGTTATAAATATTTTCAGTATTTTTCGGGAACCTAATAGATACACAAACTGACAATATCTGATATTATTTTAAAATCTTTCTTAGTGAATTCGTTTGGGTTAAACCACTCTGATGTTGACCCCTTTATTACAAGGAGATCATGCTTTCATTGTGTCACCTGCCCCTTCTTCCGTCTTCAAAATCACTGTAGCGTGATATCTGCAAAGGATAACCGCATCTTTTCTGATAGTCAGGCCGCTATCAAGTCCCTGGTCTCGATCTCACTAAATTCTAAAACCGACCTTGAAAGCCGATCATCTCTTACGGAGATGGCGGAGCAGCTCAACTTTCACCTTTGTTGCGTGCCGGATCACAGGGAAAATCCAGGGAACCACTCTACCTATGTCGATCGCTACGTGCCAATTATTATTTAAGCTAGATGCTAATAAAATAGCAGACTTTAGATGAACCGATGGGCCCACATGTCTAGCGACTAAACAGATCTGGCCAAAGCTGAATCTGAATCGCTGTAAGAGTCTGATTCTTTAAAATAGGAAACATCTCAGCGCCATTAAAAGTGCTATCATTGGGCACTGCCTTATAAGCAAGCATGCAAGAAGGCTTGGCGCTTTTGCATACGATTTCTGTAGGAACTGCATGGATGAGAAGGAAGAGGAGATAATCCTCCAGCTTTTCTGTACATGTCCAGCTCTCTCCCAGAGAAGAAAACTTAAACTGGGAGCCTTTTTCTACAATGACTTAAACGATCTAAAGAATACAGACGTTAACAGTCTCTTGCGTCAAGACAAACTTGTCATTGTGTTACATTGACATTACAATCTTTCTCTGTAACAAATTGTCCTGTAAAAGTATTCAGTATTGGTAAGTATTGTAGATGGTATTCAGTGTTCGAACATTGGATAGCACTAATAGTTGCCTTTTTTTCGTTTAATGGGGTTAGCAGTGCGATAATCTCAGCTTTGATACCCCGGTAAAATGCCGACGAATCCTTATCTTAAATAAGCTTGCTGCTAAAACGATCACCATCCCTGGTAATTCTGTATATCGGAATTTCTCCATCGCATTGTACCTTGCTTAAATTTATCGCAAAGAATTACGTTACACGTAAGCCAGTATGGCTTCCAGAAAAATAAAAGCACTGGTAAGGTGTTAGGAGAATTTGCAAATTGCGTCAACAAAAGTCTAAGTACAGATCATCATGTTTTAGTGCTATTCGTTGACTTCAGTTAAGCATTGGGTACACTGAACCATGTAGTAGTAGAAGTACTGGAAAATATTGGTATAGAAGATCTGATAGCAGATTGACTACGTGAATATCTGACGAACAAGCAATTTTGCGTTAAAACAAACAATGCATACAGCCAAAATGAAAACGTTCAATATGGAGTTCCTCAAGGATCAAAACTGGGTCCAATCCTGTTAATATTGTACACCAATATGGTAAGCTGTTACGAGTTTTTAAAAAGGCCATTCCATTTGCATATGCAGACGATACGGCAATAGTGGTAGGTCACAGATCCTTGCAAACGGCAACAGAAATTATGCAGGAGTAGTACGACAACGCGGTGAAGTGGTGTCACGATCACGGCTTAACGATTAATGCATTTAAAACAAAAGTGATACATATATATACGAAACCAGCAATTCAGCGCTACACAATTTACAAATCCACTTCAAAAATGAACCTTGCAATAGTTCAGTTAATTGTTCTATCGACACAGTGGAGAGATACAAATATCTGAGAGTTACGAATCGACAGCAACTTCTTGTGGGATAAGCACATAGATGAGTTGCGAGTGAGCCTCAGAAGAGCTTTATATGGACTAACCTATCTAAAATACCATGCCACAACGGCCGTATTAAGACAAGGTTACTTGCCCTGGCATCAGCAACACATATGCAGGAAATTCAAAAACTCCAAAACTCAGTACTGAAGAAGATAAGCGTACAAAACCAACTCAATACTCCGGAACAAATGCGTTTTAAAGCTCTTTGAGTAGAAAATATTTTCAAGATGACACTTCTACTGGAGTACTACGATGGCAACCGATTAATTACACCAATTCAACATGGAATCAACACAAGAATACGGTCTCAATGTATGCTTCACGAACCCCGATTCTACAATTACTACGGGAGAAGGCAGTTGAAATGAAGCATACCTGAAGCACTAAGCTTAATTCCGCAAGAACTAAAAAATATACAAAATATTAAAATTATAAAAAAATTTTTTCTTGAATTCGAACTTAAATAGCTAAATTTCAGACCTAATTCACTTACTAAACTTAGCTGGCTTACCAAAAATTAATCATAAAACTGTAAAAATCAATCTTCTGCAGAAAAGCCCTTAACACTTCGCAGAAATATCTAACCATTGTGAGGTTTTTCATGAAATTAATGAAATAAAATAAATAATAATAAAATAACCGACGTTTTTACTTAATCATATTTGGTGATTCCCTTTCAACATAGCACGACTTCGTCGTTAATTAATTCTGTTCATTGATAAGGCTCACGTCTGTGCCAGTGACTTGAAGTGGAAATGAAGAAAATCGAAATGTTACCATCAAAGGCAATACATGGTCTGCAGGATCTTCGTTTCAACAGAATGGTGTCACAAGTCATACTGCCGGAGAAACCATAGTCGTATTAAATGAGGTGTTCATTGGCAACATTATCTCCAGAAATGCACCTGTGGCCTGAACCCCAAAACCGTTTGATTTGACGTCGCTGGAATTTTTTCTGTTCCAGAAGCTAGACGGATAGTGTGTCCCATGACCAATCAAATCAGTAACAAAAGAAATTTACGAATATTGTTCGCTTTTATTTCAACAAAACCAAAACCAAAACCTAAATATAAAAAGTTTTACAGTTTTCATTATATTACCGTTAAATCAAGTCATAGTCAATTGTACAAGTCTAGTCCGTTCGCTTTCAGTTGCGCCAACTTACAAGCAATAAGATCGAAGTTCAGAAATAGTACATGGCTTTCTGCAGCACTCATCGTAAACACCATGCCTCCTTCGTCGAGTTTTAGCCAAAGCGTTGGTTGGAACCTTGGAGAAGAATGGCAAATCCTGGATCAACGATGGTATGTCCTCTTCACCTTCGGCATAGTAGTCAGTTGGCTCAACTAAATGTAAAAATTTTATTTCTCATAATTCATGCACCCCAATTTCCTAAGCGACTTACTTGATTTTTTGGTCTTTCTAGCGAAACCATTTTCACAGATCAGATCTAGAGTATCCGGCAAATTCTTTCCGCAAAGTCTCTCCAAACCTTGACAGTGCTGGGTATTCATGCTTAAGATTACCATCAAGCACAACCAGCACAAGTAGAAGGCTGTTTTTGTCGATGAAAGTGACATGACTGTTGCTTAATTTTGCTTAGGATGCTTATTCCACTGAGGATGAAACAAATCTGATGATCACAATCCGATTCGAAAGCGTATTTATACAGGAAACTTGTACTCGGCCCACGACACATTCGACCTTCGATAGAAGGAATTTATTTCTCATCCTTAGCTAACTGGCTTTTAAATTTATTCAGTCGGCTTCTCTTGCTTCGTATGTTCATCTATGGAGTCTGGGAAATCCTTTCCTCCATTCGAATGTGGCACAATTGCGTGGTTGAACTACTGGGATTTTCTTTGAATGATTTTCGCTTTTGAGCACAATTTGATGAAGGTCGGGTTGTCGGGTTGAGAATACATTTCAGTTTGCTCACCTAAATGTTTGTTCAGTATTCTTTCTTTTCAGTAAGATACGCTGAGTTAAATTCTTATCACGGAAATAACTGCACAGAATTCATTAAATACAGTAAGCTCAAGGTAAAGTTAATTTCGTAACAAATCACTTATTCTCAGTTTTACTTGTTACAAGTACGTAATAATCGTATTTGGTAAGTAAGATCGGAGTTCAATACCGGACTCTCGTTCACTTGGATTTTCGCTAGGAGAAAAATAAGTTCTCATTTGTTGATCTATCTTTATCAAAGGAGAAATGATATCGTTCCAGAAATCAGTAAAGCTGTGTATTTAAACGTTTCGTACAACGTTGCCAAGGAGAATGACATGAATCATATCCGAGAGCAACGGAGTTTCTTACTGGGGTATCCTACAACCATCGAAAAGATGTCCGGAAATACGGAGAGCATCATACAATATTTTTATAAAACTTATATGTATATATAGTTTGCTTAAAGCAAAGGATTTTAACGGCAACAGCAACAAATTTCACGTAGAAGGGCACTTTTATGTCCTCTAAAGCTGCCGGTTGGTTGTCATAGATCAAGGACTGAATCTATTCGTAAATAAAAGAGTGTTAAATTGTACGAGCGGGACGGCAATTCACAGGGCTATTTCTGCGACATCGTCCTGTTGAAACCACATGTCCTACAAGATTTCCTATTCCGGCATCGTCGCGAAAGAATAACGACCCAATGACACTTTTCGCATAATAGCTGTTAGAACGTCTGCTTCTTACTGCTTGACTGGTATGTAGAAATTTGTGGTATTTTTACTCATTTCCAATGGAATTGAACAAAAAATGTACCCCTTCACTGAAAAAGATTTTTCAGTAAAAACCCGGATCTTCTTCCATTCAACAAAGCCCAAGTTCGACGTGCTCGATGGTCATACCAATGACTATATGTCAATATCATGGGTGTACGCTAGCAGTTAAGCACGCTTTTGAGAGATTGTGCCACTGTGTTCGCTTGTGAGATTCTCACAATTTTTTCAAGTGTGATGTTAAGGAAGTCACGTAAAAAGCGCCAACTATGTTGACATCAAAAGTCTCCATTCAGTTGTTACCGACCTTGACGGAGCAGCGAGCGCTTTTACCGTCATTCTATACAGACAAATGAGTGTCGGTGAGATGCCAAAACTACACATTGGAATTTGGACTCCTTGAATTTTTTCAGGATCTACCGAAGTACGAAGTTGTGAAGAACTATACCTCTATAGTTGAGTGTGTTAAGAGGGTCTCTTTCTCTGTATGTTGAGATGCTGAGATTCAATTCATTAATGAGTAGATTTGGTGTATGCTATTAACAAGGTCAATTCTAGGTGCTTTAAATACCGCGTCAGGTAAGCCTTCAAGTCCAGCTGCTCTTTTGGATTTTATCTTAGATATTTCTTTCCTCACTTCGGTCTGGTGGACGGAAGTTTTAGTTATCGTTGTTTAAGATTAAGTTAAAGTTGAAAGAGTTGCTTCGTGAAATGTCGGCCTTTAATTTCATGTCGTGCCTCCAGGAATAATTTCACCTAGTGGGCAGATTTTATTTCCATTTTACTAACCCCTGTTTCGGTGTCCAGAATGATCTTTCGCACACCAAATGTATAAGTTGCTCAGATCTCTTGAGGTGGACGTCTAGGACTAGTTTAATAGCTCGTCTCATTTCTGTCTACCAGTTGTCTGTATTTTGTCCTAGGCACTCACTGTTAAACACCAACATGGTAACTAATTTACTTATATCCTAAGGCCAAGGCCGCGCCTATGATCGAAGATGTTACTTGGAGGCCGGCGTGAATTGGATTCTAATTTTCCCCAATTCTTTTCCTTACTTGAAAAGTAAAATATTTGCATTTGAAATTGACTTGGAAAAATGTGTGTATATTGTACAACGTTTACCATGGCACTTGGACACAAGTTTCACTTATGTCCGGCGTGTTAAAGTAACAATAGAACTTTTACATTTCATATCCCCAGCGGTGGCCTAAAAGAACAAAGTTTCTTGTAATCCATACCCTAATTCAAAACTTTTAAACAAAATCTTGTAATTTACTTAAAAATGGAAAAAGCATCGATTTCAGGTGACGTAAACTTGATTCATTATGACCTTGCCATTCGTAACACAGTTGTTAGCAACTTAATTTGGACCAATGCGCGTCGGCAAGACGATTTGACTCCACGATAAAATGTAAATTTCTTCTAGTCCAACCAGCGGAGCTTATTATTACCCCAGATAAGCATAAACAACAAAACTAAATCGAAACGTTGGGTTGGTTAAACTCAAGAGCAAGCCTTTTATAAACGACCTTAAACTAAGCCCCACGGATATGCTTTTAACCTTAATTTCACAGCCCCGCTGTTGGAGCATACCTAAATGCTAGGTTCCGCCCGGATTTACATCTGTTATTGTCCTTTTGCCTCCCGTTATCATCGCTGCTGCTCCCATCCTTAAGGCCAAATAATAAATCTCCCGAAAAAAGAAGAAAGGAAGAGAAATTCAAAACGACCTTATGTTGGTCGGTGCGTCAGTGGGTTTGAGGGTTGTTACTCCAACTAAGCTGAGAAGATAAATATCTTCTCGCACTTTTCCTAGGTGTTTTGCTGTCCTACTATTCTGATGTTTTGGTGTATTCTTCTCATACACCCTTATCAAGCTGACTGTTGCTTGAACTGGTACTGGTAGTGGTCCAGGCTCTAGTTCTGGTTCTTCAATTCATACTTGTACTTGGTCGAGTCTTTGTTTCATCTTTATTCTTATTCCGCGAGGGTAAATTAATTTTCCTTTTTTTGTTGGTGTTGTACCGGGGAAATTCTATAGCAGAAATTAAATTAAATTTTCGTGATGAAATGGCTGCTCTTCACCATAACGAAAATCTTTGTTGTACCCGTTTCTAGTCCTTGACGGATTCAAGTTAGAAAATAAGAACAACGACAGCGGTAATCGGAGAAGAACCTTGACTTTAACATGAATAAAGGCAGCGAGACCAAAACGGCAGAAATGGCAATAATTTATGTCAAAACAAAAAAAGAATCTCAAAACGCGGTGCTGCTAATAATTGTGATGGCAGACATGGGAATATGGAGACCATGCCGCTTTCCGGAATGTAATTGTAAACATTTTTAGGTGACATTTATTCAAACTGTTTAAATGGAGAAAAATTGTAAGAAAATGTCTACGATATGTCACTAAAATGATTTAGGTTAGAGCTATGTAGAACGGGGCTACAAGGAACCACGTCTGCAAAGACCAGGAGAAGGCTTTAGAAAATTGAATTGCCCGTAGGAGCTTGTCACGGATAGAAATCAGCAGGGTATAGGCTTTTTAAATTGGACTTCAAAGGTCATCCATTTTAAAGCTAAATTAGACAAGCTTGAGTGTGAGTCGAGAAGACCTAGCGAGAAGTCCTTATATACTGGCTTAGTATTGAAGCAACAGCTGATAGAAAGTGAATCCTACTTATACAATTTATGTTTCCATGAAGTGTATACTTATTTGTTAAGTACAGAGAAGATATCTAAAATATATTTGCAAGATGCTAGCCTGATTACTATTCCACCTTATCTCTTGAGTTACTCTCGCAAATAGAAACGATATGGACTTCAATCTCAAGCTGCATCCTTAGTATAAGCAAACAGAAAATTAAGAATGGGACCGTCTACCGATCATGAAGGAAGCATCATTTACACAAGCCCACGTAGCTGCCCAATGCTCAAAGAATTCGCAAACATATTGTCCGTTTGTTGAAAGACTATTCATACCTTTCCAGCGTTCATGACATACCTGGCAAGAATCGAAAGATTTACTCTCACGTCTACTTCTCCACAGTAGTTGAAATACTTTTCTTGCTCTATGTGGACTGCTACAAAGAAAGGGTATTTACAAATCTATGCCAGCGGAAAACCCTGTGACCCTACCAGTGGTGCTACAACGTTGAAAACTGGTCCCCTATTCTGGAAAGATGTTCACGTTAACGTGATGACAGTTGTTTTCATATTCTCGTTATTTACCTCTCGACAAATTAGATGCAATGCTCCAGATGGGTTAAATGGTATTATATCTAAGTTATGATTATTTTAGATTCCTGATTCTGCAGTTGTAGTCATATGAGACCAAACTGTCAATGGAAGCTTTAACCGAGTACGCAGGCAGACTCAACGTAGGTTCAGGTCCTGCAAAACTCTTTTCTGAACCTTCATCGTTCATCGGCGATTTGATTCTCCGTGCCCCCATTTTGAATTGAGACCCAAACAAGGGTCACTGATTTAGTGATATCTGGATTCCTTGAACTAGCTTTGAAGTTGTAAGACGGTTCAGCAAGTTTCTAAGCGCAGCATGGCTGTCACTACAGATGCAAATGCTTCGCCCCCTCCAGAGTTTTTCCACAAAATACTTCGCTGCCATCAGGATTGCATAAGTATGAGTTTGGAAGACAGGTGCGAGCTTTCCTAACGTGAAGTGAAATCTAACGTTGTCTTCCTTCAGAAAGACATCAGCACTACATCGGTGCTCCCGACCCGACCCGACTGCAAATTCTTCCTGGCTCAGATTAAGGCGGAAATCAGTTTTGGGCACAGGGAAAGTCGATTTAGTATTTTTTCCGGAACAGAGGTTATGGTGTCATTGCATCGGACGGCATATCCATAAGACCAGAGTCATAAGACAGCCGACGAGCAAGGTCACCAAAGCTCCAGTGCGTGTTGTGCCAAAGACCACTTCTTTTTAAGCGAAAGATGACTTCAAGAGTGCAGGCCATGATATGAGTATCAAGGGGAGGGAGATTTATCAAAGCGTCTTAAGCGGAGCCTAAAGTGCTGGGGAAATCCCAAATGTATCCGAGACAAACCGTTCTCTGGAGTCTGGTAAGAGCAGCTATTACGTATTTTCGCAAGAGCTCATTCCATCACCATACAACATATTATTGGCCATATCATAGTCGTGTAGATGCAAAGGGCCCTTCTCGGTGACAGGCCCAAAGTCTTGTCGATAGCTCTTCTGCACTGCCAGAAGGCAGAGAGCACCTTAGACGCTTTCGACGTAACGTATTAAGTCCAGAGAAGTTTTTTATCCCAGATAACATCCAAATACTTAGCTTCTTTGGAAACTTGGATATACTATAGTATCTTAGAAATGAAATTGGAGTGACCTCGCCTCCAAGATCGTGTGGTTTGATGCCGTTGTACTGTTTTTTGTGTGGGAATTTGAAGTAGTTCGCATACGTTGACAAGCCAATAACAATTGCAATCTAAGAAGCTAACATCGAGGGCACCATTCGTGAGATTATGCCTCAAACGCTCGAAAAAGTGGTTAAAAAGTGGAGCCCAAGAATGCAGTTTCTTAGATGCTCCCGTGATAAATGTCTGTCCGTGATTAAAATGTATTCTCCGAATATCCCGTCTTCAAAAATAACTTCCTTGCTGAAACATATCCTGTATAATGCCAATGAATTTCAAGTTGAAGCACAGTCCATTCGTTGACTTTGAAACCGCGATAACGGTCAAAAGCTCCAAAAGATGATTTAAACTTTAATCTAACAATCCATTATAGGCAATCTTTTCTTAGTCGCTATTGATGTTATAGGAGCAATTTTCTATGAGGACTAGTGGAATTCATCAGCATACATTTGTATTGTGGATGATCATATAATGGGGGAAAGTTCATTGATGTATTGAAGAGGTCCTAGTATCGAACCTTGATTGAGAGAAAATCCGACAACCTATTTGATACCTGAACCGCTCTTGTTGTCTTTGCCGAAAATAGAACGATGACAATCTGGGCACACAAGCTAATCACTGGCATAAAACCCATAAAGTGCAAATGGTTTATTGCATAAATTAGTGTTGTCTATAGTATCAAAGGCTTTAGAGAAATCTAAGAGCATTTAGAACGTAGCCTACAACGTAACAACAATAATAGCATCTTTCGCGAGTTACACGTGCAAAGCGAATATAATAAAGAAAGCGAAAATCTTTCGCAGTATTTCACTAACAAAAATTAGAGAACACACTTCAATGGTCAAGCTGCAGCAACTGAGAATTATGCTCAAATTTTTGTAAACAATCAACTCACACTAACAAACAAAATTTGTATGGGAGACAACAAGAAAAGTACTCGCAAAAAAACAGGAGAACACTCTATATATATATATATATATATATATATATATATATGCATGCTATAATTTTTTTATTTTTTGCTAAATTTTATTGTGCCAAAGCAAAAAATGTTGGAAAATACATTAGTTTTCAAATTGTATTAGTAGTTTTCAATATGTCCACCTTTGGCGCGAATTATGGCCATGAGACGGCCGAAGAAAGCATCACACGTTGCACGCAAGTGGCTCTGTGGTATCTTGGCCCATTGCCGGCGAAGTGCTTATTTGAGGTGGTCCAAACTTTGGTATTTTTTAGTGCCAACCTTCACCTTCAAACTACCTCAGACAGAGGAATCCAACGGATTTGCATCCGGAGAATTTGCAATCCATTGTGTGCAAGAAATTAAGTGTGGAACATTGTTTTTTAACCAATCTTGGTTGACGTGCGCTTTGTGAGACGGTGCCGAGTCTTGTTGAAATGTTCACAGTCTCCGACCGAAATGATTGTTTGCCCAAGGCTTTAATACTGCCTAAAGACATTTTCACGATTTACGATCGCATTAATTTTGACGCCACGGTCTCCACGAGCGGAGAGCGACCATCGGCGATTATGGCGGCCCAAACCATCACCATAAGTGCTGCCTGCATTCTGGTGGCCGTCCGAAGGTGTAAATTTTCGAAGGACCTCTCTAGCAAGTAAACTTGGTCATTTTGTTTGTTGTATCATTTGCTCGATAACAAATGGCGACTCATCGAAAAAAAAAACAAATTCGACAACTCACCACTTTCGTGCAAGCTTAGCAACTCCTTTGCTTTTTCGACTCTGACTTTTTTCTGTTGCTAAACTCATTTTCCAGTATGTGTTGCATCCGTTCCAACGATATGTTGAGCTCACGAGCCTTCACCTTCCGAAAATCATTTCTGCCGATTTCGCTGTTTTTTTATGACCATCTCCATGGCGTTTTGCAGCGCTGCCAATATCACGGTAACGAGCTATGGTTCGAGACACAAATGATTTATTCAAGTTGAGGTTCTGGGGGGTCTAACGATAGCTTCTTGTGATTTTCCAGCCAAATATAAAGCAATCACACTATCACGTTTGAATTCCATCGTGGACAAAAATTTTTCAACTCAACTGACACACAAAAGGCCTGTAAATAATAAAATTATCTGTCATGTGTCAAAATTTGAGCTCACTGTCATGAACGGTTTAAAAATCATAACAGTCTGAAGATGGTTGCAATTCGAGTCAGGCAGGGTGTATAAACAAAAAATAATGGAAACAGAACATAGTGAAGCTGATGCCAACTTTAGAATAATATAAGGTGTTACCAGCATCGAAAAAGGCTTTTTGAAAAATAAGAATTTTTGTTGTGTTGTGTTAAGATCGATAACCAAAACATGGAATAATCTCATAGCAGAAATTGATACTATCTTATGTTATATCGATATCATAGTACTAAACGTAATAAACATATCAAAGCAGAAAAATGGAATATATATATCGAAATGAAAGAAAAGGCGGAGGTGTTGCAATATTTATTAAAAAGAATATAAAATACGATATAATACCAGTAAACACAATTAATTATGAAGGCATACATATCGAAATAAACCATCATAGTAAGAAAAAATAACTCACTAGTTGATGGCGTCAAAAGGACTTACAAATGTAATCAAACAACCTTCGCGCGTAGATTTGAAAAGGAGCACCTCAACACTCATTAATCACATATATGTTACCATCACAAAGCTAGACATATTCTCACCAATCACTGGAACAGACCTTTCCGATCACTCTGTATGTAACAAAAAGTGTAAGTCAAAATCAAACGAATAATCAAACTGATATTAAACATATTAGCTAATAAAAAGCTAATAGAGCAAACGAACTATACTAGAAGAGAGGGATGTTGAAAAACTCTATAATAACTTCGTAAAAGTAATGAATAAATACATACACTGAAACAAGTAAAACCAAAACAAACAAATGTCCTCGAAAGCAGAAACCATTGATTACGAAAGAAATAATTTCATTGTGCAAAAAGAGAGATGAATTCTATAGAAGATGGAAAAACAGCCCAAGAAGTCAAAGCTATGAAATCCAGTACAAAAACATACAAAATATAAAAGCTACTTTTTATAAGCAACAATTCGTAAACGCTAAAAATGACCCAAGAAAAACATGGAATATCGTTAATGAACTTTTAGGAAGGAAAAATTTTTCTATAGATGATAATATTACAAAAAATTTCGCAGGTAACGGCGAAGACTTGAATGAAACGGCCAAGAAATTTGCGGAGCAATTCTCATATCAGGCTACAAAAGGTATGCATGTGTGTAATGTAAGAACATCAAACCATGAAAATTGGAAACTACAGCAAAGTATTTACGTAGAAGAAGCAACCGAAGCGGAAATTTATAAAATGATGTATGATGAACTGCAATAAATGTCCGGGAGCCGATAACATTAGACCAATTGATTTAGAAATAAATGCAGTGTATCTAGCTCCTGTTATAAAGACAATCGTTAACCAAAGTATAAAACAATGCATTCTTCCAAGGCTGAAGAAAACATCGATTATACAAGGGAGGAATCAAAAATAACACTGAAAACTATAGGCCAATCTCAATTTTGTCAGTTGTTGAGAAGTGTATGGAGGAGGTAGTTGTTAATTGACTTGAAAGTTTTATAACCAAGCACCAAATACTACAACCAAACCAATACGTTTTTCAGAAAAATAAAAGTACTAGGTAGAGTGAAAAGTAACAGCCGGAATGCGCTGCTACTGCAAAAAAGGTTATGGTGCCTTGAAGTCCGTTCATATTTAGGCAGACGTGCCAAATTTCAGTGCGATACTGTCTTTAGTTTTGTTTTGACAGCTGATTGTTGTTGACGTGTTTGGCATCATATTAAGTATGGACAAAAACAATTTTCGTTCTCTCATAAAACACTATTTTTTGAGAGGCAAAACGGCGAAAGAACAAATGAAAAATTGGATCAAGTCCGCAGCGGCAGGCCCTCCGATGTGGTTACAGACGACAAAGTCAAAAAATTACATGAAATGGTTTTGGCTGACCGGAAAGTTAAGGTGCGCGAGCTAGCAGATACCACAAAGATTAGTACTGAGCGACAATGCCATATTTTGGGCAATATTCTGCATATGAAAAAGTTATCCTGCCGCTGGGTGCCGCGCATACTCACTCCTGACCAAAAACACGAACGCGAGAGCACTTCGAAAGAGTGTTTGGACTTGCTGATGCGAAATCGGGCGAACTTTTGGCGCAGATTGCTAATTGTTGATGAAACTTGGATACACTATTACAAACCAGAGAACAGAATGAGTGCCCGGCAATGTGCTGAAGCCAGCACGAGTGCTCCGAAGCGGGCGAGGGAGGCTCGGTGGGTCGGAATGGTTATGGCGTCGGTTTTCTGGGGTTGTCATGGCATACTCTTCGTGGACTACATCGAAAAGGAAAAACCATCAACAGCGAGTAATACTGTGCACTATTGGAGCGATTGAAGGCCGAAATCGCTGCGAAAAAAAATTTTGTTTTTGCAAGACAATGCACCGGTGCACAAGAGCATCACAACCATAGCTAAAGTCAATGACTTACGGCTCCAATTGCTGTCGCATCCACTGTATTCGCCCGATTTGGCTCCCTCATCTTCTCATATCTCTTCCCAAACCTCAAAAAATGGCTCATCAATAAAAAATTCAGCTCACGCGAGGTAATCATCGACGCCATGGAGGAGTATTTTGCAGACCTTACGGAAAATTATTTTTCGGACGGGATCAAGAAGTTGGAAAATCGCTAGAATAAGTGTATCAAACTAAAAGAGGACTATATTAAATAAAATAAAAAAACATTTAAAAAAAATTTTTTTTTCATTCCCAAGGAAGTTACTTTTTACCCCACCTAGTAAACTGGTACTCAAATGGTATTGGCACTAGTGGTTTCAGTACGTCGATTATGCGCACCGTAAGTTCCCTGAACAATTTGGAGACGCTATTTCGGTATGAGTCTTTTTATGATAACTTGCCGAATGATACCAAAGAAAAATTATAAATCAGTTTGTTAGAAGTCACTCGTGATCTGTCAAAAAGAGCCTATTGAAAATCATACTTCACGATGAATCAACCTTTATACGGGATTATATAGTAGAACCGAAATTGTGAATCTATAAAATACAAATGTTTCCATTTTTTTCCCGTTAAGAATATTTTATCACTTATTTTTGTTTACTTTACTTTTTTTGACATGTTCTAGTCAATAGTATAGGTCTCATTAGAATGCCGAGAGCCAGTGTAGCACAACTAATTTTTATTAAAATTTAAGTGTTGAACATTTATTTCTGACGTTATGCAAGTAGACTTAGCCAGGCTTAATGTCAATAATGGGGTACTAATCTCAACTATGTCAAAATTATCTCATAATCCAATTTAAAAAAAAGTCTCATATATCTCTTTCTCTCTTTCTCTACTCTTTGTAAGTAGTCTAGTTCGTGAGTTTCTTCATTCATCTACTTTAGTTTGACCCTGTCCGATTCTGCATCCTATAATGAACCCTATGTGCATATGCTCCGACAAGGACGCTTCATCTGATACATGCCAAACATTGACAAAAGAATGGTATGAAGAAAGAAAGGCGTGATGGGAAGGTCGAATACCTCCTCTCTTACTGAATTGATAAAGTTGGGTTTGTTGCTGAAAACATGATTTGGAAGTAACTCAGCAATCAGCCCCCGGTCTAAAATCTCCTCGAGCTAATTCTAATATTCGCTCACTATTGTTTAGGTCTAATAATTTACCCTCAATAGCTGCAGGTTTTTCAATAAACCTAGGGCGACTTTTTCTCTTTCACATGATTAGCTAAAGGTGTACGAGGATTCGTATGCAGCTCGGTTTGTTATCGTCTCTCCGTCGTATAGAATCTCACTCTGCGTTTTCTGCCGCTTGACTCCTTAGTAAAGAAGCATGAACTCTCCCCTTGGTTCCCTTTGCAGCAGCTAGTTTTTGTGTTAATCGGCTAGTTGATGTGGGCTGACGTTCTCTATTACCCTCTGTAGCTGAATTAACGATGTTGCTTTGTATTCTCTTTGTCAGGCTTCTATTATTGGATGTAATGGAGCTAGCTGGAGTTTTCCCTTAGCTCACTCTAATGAGCCCCAACTTAGCCATTTCATGGCACTGTTATCTACTTCAAGTTCTGGTGTTAGGACTTGACGATTGTGGTTCCAAGAACGTGAGAATTTTCCTGTAAGCTAGACCGAGACTTTGAACCCTCTTATGATGTATGATTTCGGAAATGAATCCTCCTTTCAGACATTCCCCTTGATTTTTGAGAAATATCTTCTCATTGAAGCAAACAAAGACGTTCCAGTTAGCCCTGATAATAGAGATTTTAAAAGACGGTTTCACCTATTCGTCTCGAAGCTCAATCGAAAGATCCATAACATAGCAATTGGCTCAACATTAAGAGTGTGTTGAAAATTCCGGGATTACACCCGCCCCGACACGGCCTAGTTTGCTATATGAAATTTGTCGAGTCTAGTATTTCCTGTTCGGACTTTCTTTGCTTTCGTAGCCGGGTGTGAAATCATCAGATCGGGTTGGTTTGGCCTCTGTACCGTTGTTTCCCTTGAGTTACCTCGTTTCAAGACTTGTTTGAATCTTCTCTCCGAAGGAATCGGTTACATGTAGCCATTTGATTTTTGTGACGTTTTCACCGAAATTATGGTTACTTTCTTCGCGCTAAAGAATGGTATACATATCTCATCCCATAGCACCCTGATTGTGTCTTCACACAAAATATCTGAGTCTGAGTAGCTCTCGCTTCTAATTGCGTCCCTAGAAGTTGATAATTTTTAAGAGGCATCAGTTTCTAAAGTAATCGGGATGAAAGTCACCTAACAGCTGATCCCGTTTTGCTGAGAGGAAAGCTGGGATTTAAATCAAAGGTGTCCCGGTATCCGAAGTTCGCAAACTAGATATTAAGCACCCTCTTCACCATGCATCCCTCGGTGAGTGCTGCTCCGTCTTGGAGTTAGAGTTTTTTAAAAGGGGTTCGCTTCTCTTTATCCATCATTTTTCCTGTGTTAGATAACATGCACCGAGAGAAACCCTTCAATATTACAAGTTTGCGAGGGCACGGAGCATACGTCTGACCACCTAAGCATACTTAATACCCACTAACGAACTCATCACGTTCAATAAACTTTTATCACGGATATGGCCCAATATTCGATGCCATACGTTGTAAGAACTATCCGCGGATATTTAGCTGCAATTTGAACTGAGTCGCAATTCAGACGATATAAGTCATTCACTCTAGGTCAATCAGTTGCTCTAGCAATCGGTTTACGCTTCTGGTCGCAATCATAATTCTCAAAAACCAATTTCTATGTTTAGTCATTTGGCGAACTGAAAATAAATTAGCACGTAGGTCAGGCAAGTATTCAAAAACTTTAATTACAGCGTTGAATCGTAACATCGTAAAATTGAGGTCTTCTTCATCACTAGCATTCGTAGCCGCGATATTTTCCTCCGAACGCACTGTTCTTGTTGTTTTTGGTGCGTGAGTATCCAATACCGTGAATTGGGAGCGAAATTTTTCAATAATACGCTGGAAAATATGTTAAGATAACCAATGATATCTACCGTAAATCTCACGAAGTACTTCGATTTTGGAAATAAATTTCAACGATTTAAAATCATTGTTGTGGCGCCACTCTCTCCACGATGAAATGGCAAATTTTACTGAATATATGTAAATGAAGCTTGGTAGCTCAATCTGACAGCCGATTTGATATTTAATGGATCGATGGGAGTAAGCGATGAGGTCAATGTCTTCTGCATATCCCATTATCTGCACTGATTTATAGAGGATAGTGCCTCTACTATTAACGCGGTATCTGTTCAAGCACAAGATAAAGAAATCGCATGAATGTTCATCGCCTTGAAAAAATGACGCAATTTTGGAATTGAATCAGTTTTCTCAGGATCCCTTCGCCTTATGCAGTCATACGCGGCATTAAGATTGATAAACGGGTGGTGTGTTTCGATTTGGAGTTTGTTGGTTTTCTTTTGTCTGATGCCTATTTGCTGGGCTGGAAACCATTCGCAAAGATATGTCTCGGTAGAATCGCCTTTTTTATGTGCGGCAGATAGAGTTGTCGTTGTGTCTAGTTTCTTTCATGCCCTATTAGAAAGAAGTAACGCCATTCAGGTTAGAAAAGAGCGTATATTTTTGACATTAAAATAAGATGAAGTATGTTAAAGATAATGCAGTAGCTGAAATGTAGTATTCTTAAAATAATTGCAATTTAGTTACGAAGTTAGTCTATCATAAATTGATTTCGGGCCTACAGACCTTACCGTGTACTCTTCCAAAAGAACAATTACACTCGTGATACTCAGAAAATCTGACGGGACAGGAAGGCAACACAGTGAAGGAAGACCTAACCTATAATTGCTTCCTTAGGTGGAAGGAGACATCAACTAATATGAGTATGATGGAAGGGAAGAAGTTGGTCCCAAATCCAGGTATACAAGTCGTTACAGCGACAACCAAAAAGTTTGTTTATGTATAAAAAGTAGAACTCTTGTTTATTTGCACACCAACATTCAAGGTATTTCGATTAAGTAATCATCGGGGAATCAACAATCAGAAATATCAAAACGCTATGGTGAGATCCTTAACCTTTTCATATTTGTGAAACTGGGTAAGTAAACACGTACGTTCTTCACCATCATCAACATCCTAAATCAATCAGCCCTTAAGATCAACATTCAAAGAAAGTCATGTAAACCCTTCATTCATGAATAGCAATTGTTCCACGATATCAATCGATTAAACGGTAGGGGAAAGTTGTGTACCTTGGACTGATTTTCAGAAAATTGGAATGGATGGATGTTTTGAAATTAATCTGCCTGTGCTTTGGCATTCGAGGAACCATTGGAAGCATGATATTCTCAGCATCATCGGAAGATTTATCTAAAACAGCTTTCAATTTTGTAAAATAGACTTTTTGACAGCTGCAGATATGATGGCATCTTTTTCAGTAGTATCTGTGAGTATCTTTGTTTTTCCGTTCTTCTTTCACCGACAAACATTCTGCTGACGTGGCGTTGCTTTTGGAAGGGGCTTTATAGCCTTTGGTGCTATAAATATGAAACTTTAAGGAAGGACCCCGCTGTTGAATGGTCCTGGTAAACTGCTTGCTTCCATGTTGTCTTCCATGTTAAGTGACTACATTGATTGATTCATCAGAAAATGGTCGATCTGTAAAAAAATTGCTCAAAAATAGCTCGTCAGTAAAGTTGTTTTTATTGAGTGGGTGAATTCGAGTAATTTGGAATCCCGTATTAAATGCTTGCGAATATGCCTTACCAACAAAATGAGTTTTCCTGGGTTCGCTAGCATCCATTCATTTGCAGCTTTGTTGAATTGTGTCTTATATGGTTCAAAAATAGTTCTGTCAAGAGGCTGTGTTTTGTGCAAGGTATGAGATAGCAGGGTTAACATCAAAACTTCTTCTTGCAAGATTTATGGCAGAGAGAGATATATGTGCATCATGATTGTCCATAGTTAACGAAACCTTTTTTTCCTGAGAAGGTTTGACATGTTGAATAAAATGGTTCAAAAATTGCAGAAAAAGCTCCTCATTTGACCAGCCTGACGGATTTGCGCCCACAATACATCCTGGTGGAGCATCGATTAACATATTTTGCTTAAAATGCACTCTTGGAAAAATTAACACGGGCGGCACATGATTTCCAATAGCATCGATAGCTGTAATCACAGTGACATGGAAGTCATGGTTGCCTGAGTCTATGCTCCCGATTTGCTCCTTCCTCTTGGGTGCCAAAACTGTTGGTAGAACATGAACAGTCGAATTATCAGTTTCGTCAAGATTATATATTCTATCAAGTCCGAATTTAAAGCGGATTAGGCAATTCTTTAAGTTGTCAAAAAAGCGGTGATATTTGCCCGGTTAAAAGCTCGTTGATCTTGAGAGGCTAGCTGCTTAAGGCTTCCTAAGCGACAAAACAGGGTGGCGTTTTAAAAAGCCGTGCATCCAGTCAGCTCCAGCAGTTTCTTCTCTTATACATGAATCTGGAACTCTTTTCTCATCAGCTGCTGCAACACGAAATACCAGTTTTCTTGTTGCAGATTTTGAGAGGACATAGTGTAAATTGTCTCACTGCAACTTTTGAGCGACTTTCAAAGTTATCATTGCCAGTGGTTTTACGGTATTTGTGATGACGGAGAAATGATGTCTTCCAAATTTTATGTGTTTTGGAAGCACGATACCCAGTATGTACATACATCCAACACAGCCACCTCCAGTAAAGTTTTATCGACCCGAGGTCTTTTTACGCTTAATTTACTGCGAGGCATAGTAACTCTAGAATCAAAGGCAGAAAAATCAAAATGGTCCGGTTCATGGTACGCCGAAAGTGTTGGACCAAGGTACACCCTACGCAATTTATTTACTTTAACAAGCGTAACTATTTTTCATTTTAATAACTCCAACTTACCAGACTTAAATTGGAAAGTTAAATGACCTATTTATCTATAAAAATTATCCGCAGAATCCTCTGACTTGGAATTTTCTCACAGCACGCTTCACAAAAATATTAGGTCTATAACTTAATGCATTTTGCTAAGAGATGGCGTAACTTGTATTATTCCATTGTTATTATTCCATTGGAACTAGCGTTGGAAAGCTACTGTCATTGTACGTCATTTCAGTATATGTAATTCATTTGAAGCGTACACAACAATAATTTTTTTTTCACTCAAATATGTCGAACTTTGTGCCTGAAAAAGTGTTTTTGCGGGGAGTTCTTCTTCATTACTTTAATATGAAGAAAACTGCTGCCGAAAGTCATCCTATTTTGGTGGAAGTTTATGGTGAACATGTACTAGCTGAGCAAACGTGCCAAAAGTGGTTTGCACGATTTAAAAGTGGTGATTTTGGCTTGGAAGACGATGAACGTCATGGGCAGCCAAAAAGGTTTGAAGATGAAGAACTGGAAGCATTACTCTATGAAGATTGTTGCCAAACACAAAAAGAGCTCGCAGAATCTTTGAGTGTCACTCAAGCAGCCATTTCAAAACGTTTAAAAGCAGCTGGATATATTCAAAAGCAAGGAAATTGGGTTCCACATGAACTCAGGTCGAGAGACGTCGAAAGGCATCGGATTGTTACTGGTGGTGAAAAATGGATCCATTACGACAACCTCAAGCGCCAAAAATCATATGTGAAACCCAGCCAACCAGCCAAATCAACCTCAAAGCCGAATATCCATGGCGCGAAGGTAATGCTCTGTATTTGGTGGGATCAGATGGGTGTGCTGTATTACGTGCTGCTAAAACCGGGCGAAACCGTCAATGGACAATGCTGCCGAACACAATTAATCAATTTGAAGAGAGCAGTAGCCGAAAAACGCCCGGAATATGCGACCAGACACGAGGCAATAATTTTCCATCATGACAACGCTCGGCCCCACGTTGCTATTCCGGTTAAGAACTATTTGGAAAACAGTGGATGGGAAGTCTTATCGCACCTGCCTAATAGCTCAGACCTTGCCCCTTCTGACTACCATTTGTTCCGGCGCAGTTCTTTTGGGATAGGATCCACAAATTGACAGAAAGATGGGACAGGAAGATGTCATAGCTTCAGATGGGCAAATCTTTGAACAATACTACTGTACATGTTTTTCTTAAAAAAACGTTCAAATTTTGAAAAAAAACCGGACGAATTAAAATATTCAGAGCGAATTACTTAGGAGACCTACGCGTCGTGAGTAAACTTGTTGCAACATGGCACGTAAATTGTGGCAGGACTTTTGTCGGAAGAATATAAATATTCCAGAGAAAATACGCTAAGACCGAGGTACACTAGGTCCAAGGTACACAACATTCCATAATCTGTTAATCGAATCAGTTATACAATAAATTTACGAATATTGTTCGCTTTTATTTCAACAAAACCAAAACCAAAACTTAAATATAAAAAGTTTTACAGTTTTCAATATACTACCGTTAAATCAAGTCATAGTCAATTGTACAAGTCTAGTCCGTTCGCTTTCAGTTGCGCCAACTTACAAGCAATAAGATCGAAGTTCAGAAATAGTACATGGCTTTCTGCAGCACTCATCGTAAACACCATGCCTCCTTCGTCGAGTTTTAGCCAAAGCGTTGGTTGGAACCTTGGAGAAGAATGGCAAATCCTGGATCAACGATGGTATGTCCTCTTCACCTTCGGCATAGTAGTCAGTTGGCTCAACTAAATGTAAAAATTTTATTTCTCATAATTCATGCACCCCAATTTCCTAAGCGACTTACTTGATTTTTTGGTCTTTCTAGCGAAACCATTTTCACAGATCAGATCTAGAGTATCCGGCAAATTCTTTCCGCAAAGTCTCTCCAAACCTTGACAGTGCTGGGTATTCATGCTTAAGATTACCATCAAGCACAACCAGCACAAGTAGAAGGCTGTTTTTGTCGATGAAAGTGACATGACTGTTGCTTAACTTTGCTTAGGATGCTTATTCCACTGAGGATGAAACAAATCTGATGATCACAATCCGATTCGAAAGCGTATTTATACAGGAAACTTGTACTCGGCCCACGACATATTCGACCTTCGATAGAAGGAATTTATTTCTCATCCTTAGCTAACTGGCTTTTAAATT
Source organism: Volucella inanis (assembly GCA_907269105.1). Lineage (NCBI taxonomy): Eukaryota > Metazoa > Arthropoda > Insecta > Diptera > Syrphidae > Volucella > Volucella inanis. The sequence goes on from OU026154.1 coordinate 94,438,665, forward strand.
TATTCAGTCGGCTTCTCTTGCTTCGTATGTTCATCTATGGAGTCTGGGAAATCCTTTCCTCCATTCGAATGTGGCACAATTGCGTGGTTGAACTACTGAGATTTTCTTTGACTGATTTTCGCTTTTGAACTCAATTTGATGAAGGTGTAATGTTGGAATGAGAATACATTTAAGTTTGCTCACCTAGATGTTTGTTCAGTATTCTTTCTCTCCAGTTAGATTTGTTTCCACATTCACACAAGGTCAAACATTTGTAAGATACGCTGAGTTAAATTCTTATCACGAAAATAATTGCACAGAATTCATTAAGTACAGTAAGCTTCACTAAGGTAAAGTTAATTTCGTAACAAATCACTTATTTTCAATTTTTCTTGTTACAAGTACGTCATAATCGTATTTGGTAAGTAAGATCGCAGTCCAATACCGGACTCTCGTTCACTTGGATTTTCGCCAGCACAAAAGTAAGTTGTCAGTATATAAACTTTTATGTCTCACGTACTTCGTTTATCCTTTAAATTAAATTTTCTTCGAAACTAATTTCTTGATCTATTTTTCTCAAAAGAGAAAGTCATCGTTCCAGAAATCTACAAAGCTGTGTATTTAAACTTTTTGTTCAACAGGATATGAATCATACTCGAAAGCAACGTAGTTCCTTACTGTTATAATACCAGTTGTTTGTATTGTAAAAACTGGGGTATCCTTCAACCATCGAAAAGGTGTCCAGAAGTACGGAGGTCATCGTATTGCTATAAAACTCGTGCCTAAAGCAAAGGATTTTAACAGCAAAAGGAACAAATGTAACATCATTCCTCAACTGCACCGCTTGCATATGTGAATGCGCTGGACTCTATTTTCCGTAATTGTTTCACATAATACGGCCAATATTCTAGAAATTTCACGTAGAGGGTGTACTATTAGGTCTCCAACCAACAAGTCGATTGTGACACCGTCCTGTTGAAACAACATGTCCTACAAGATTTCCAATTCCAATTTATACCAAAAAGACCGCTTTGCATTGGACTATGGCTGTCTCCATCGACTGTAACCGGTTATCCGGCATCATCGCGGAAAAATATCGACCCAACGATACCTTTGGCATAATAATCACACCAAATAGCCAATTTATTAATATGGAGTTGCTGCTCTTAGAACACTTACTTCTTTTCGCTTGATTGGCATGTGGCAATTTGTTTAAATTTTACATATTTTCAAAGGCACTTAACCAAAAACGTACCTCTTCACTGAGGATGATTTTGCCATCCAACAGAGCCCAATCGCCAAAATTTCGATGTTCACGATAAAGCTCATTTGAGAGATGGCGCGCTCTTGAGAACGGCGCGGAATAGATTGATTGTTGACTTGACTTACCGATTCGCGCACAAGATGAGTATTTTCTTGGGTAATTAATGTGTGTCTATCGCAATAAAACTACTGCCGACCCTACTATTGTTGCTCCCTTGTCACTATTGGATCGTCACTGTGGCTGTGGTTTGAAATCTAACATGTGGGATTTTCCATTTGGTTTTGACCCGATGTAGATTGGTAAAAAGTACTGGATGCTGGGGCTGGATATGCGAGCATATGGTATAGATATTACAACTGGAAGAAGAGCTCATACATATCTTTGTATGTAGGTATGCATCTGCATAGGCATTTAGTGCAATTGCAACCACAGAGCGGCAAACATCGATACAGTGCGATCTGAATCACGAGCGGATTGCATCAAGAGCTACCGAGCGTACAGTCCACTTACATACCACCTTGACCAAAATGTTCCCGGTGGCGTCACCGTCTGGCGCTTCCATTATTCCGATTTGAGTTCTGTTTTTTTTTTTATTTTGTTAAGTTGGTAAATCTGTTGTTGGCGTGTTTGGCATCTGTTGAGTATGGACAAAAACGATTTTCGTTCTCTAATAAAACATTATTTTTTGAGAGGCAAAACGGCGAAGGAAACAAAAGAAAAGTTGGATAAATAATATGGGGCTAATGAACCGTCAGATTACAGCGTCAAATATTGGTTTCGAGAGTTTAGTGGTGGCCGCAACTCCACTACCGATCGAGTCCGCAGCGGCAGGCCCTCCGATGCGGTTACAGAGGACAATGTCCAAAAAATACATGAAATGGTGTTGGCTGACCGGAAAGTGAAGGTGCGCGAGTTAGCAGATACCACAAAGATTAGTACTGAGCGCACACGCCATATTTTGGCCACTATTTTGCATATGAAAAAGTTAGCCTGACGCTGGGATATGCTGCGCTTACTCACACCTGACCAAAAACACGAACGCGAGAGCACTTCGAAGGAGTATTTGGACTTCCTGTTGCGGAATCGCAAGACAATTTGCAAGACAATGCAGCGGCGCACAAGAGCATCAAAACCATGGCTAAAATATCAATGACTTACGGCTCTAATTCACCCGATTTATCTCCCTCGGACTATTATCTCTTCCCAAACCTCAAAAGATGGCTCATTAATAAAAAAAATTCAACTCACGCGAGGAAATCATCGACGCCACGGAGGAGTATTTTGCAGACCTTCCGGAAAATTACTTTTCGAACGTGATCAAGAAGTTGAAAAATCGCTGGAATAAGTGTATCAAACTAAAAGGGGACTATATTAAATAAAACAAAAAACATTTAAAAAATTTTGGAAAAGTGTTTAGGCAAAGATTCTCTAAAGAAAACGGTCGTTTACCAGTGACACAAACGGTTCAAAAGTGGTCGTGAGTCAATGGATGGTGATGAACGCAGTGGCAGACCATCGATATCGAAAACCGATGAAAACATTGATGAAGAAAAGAAACGTTGGTCAATAACCGCAAATTAACCATCAGAGAGGTAGCGTAGGACCGAGACATTTTGGTTAATGATTTGGGTTTCCGTCGTGTAGCAGCAAAGTTGGTGCCAAAAGATCTCAATTTCATGCAAAAAAGAAACCGTGTTTACGTCGCAAAAGAGATAATTTGTGAGATTGAATCCGATCCCACATTCATCAAAAGTATCATTACTGGAGACGAGAATAGCATTCACCAAATGAGCCGAGACAAAAAAAAAAAACCGCGTCGTTTTCAGTCAAAAAAGAAGGCAATGCTCACGGTTTTCATGGATTACAACGGTGCAGTGCATCATGAATTTTTGCCAGAAGGCCAGAGTATTACTAGTGCGTTATGAGACGTTTGCGTGAAGCAATTCGCCGAAGGAGACCAGAATTGTGGGCAGAAAACTCGTGGCATCATTATTCGTAATTTTTAGACGAAAAATGCAACAAATACCATCCAACAGCCATCGAATTCACCTGATTTAGCTCCCTGTGACTTTTTTCTGTTCAATCGAGTTAAAAAAAAAAAAAACCACAATGGGGAGCGCGTTTCAGCAGCCGAGAGGAAGTAATGAAAAAATCACAGGAAGCATTGATGGACGTACCGAAAACCGAATATAAAAAATGTTTCGAGGATTGAATCAAGCGCTGGCATATGTGTGTTGCAGTCGATGAGGATTACTCTAAATGGGACAATATAGATTTAGGTGAATAAACTTGTAATTTAAATTTTTTGATCAAGGTGGTATAAAATAAGCAACGTTTACTTTATCTTGAATAATGGAGTTATTAGATGCGCAACTAAGTTATCGTTGTTTATTTTTATGAAAATGCAACTTAATAGTGAAAAAAATGTTACAAATGAATGATTCAAAGTATTGCCCATTGTGAGTTACTACTTTTCCCCATCTTTTATGGTAGAGGTCAAAATCTGTTACGGTAAAAGTGTTTATCTTCTGAGGCTATCCGCGAATCAAGACATTTTCTGATGTCTTTATATGAGTTAAACTGCTAATCAGCCAGATTTGAGTTCTAAGATACCCTGTTCTGAGCATTGCTAAGCACATTAGTTCATCGAAGATTCCATTTCCCACGGTTTCATGACTAATTGAATTCAGCTTTCTGACTTATACAGAGAAACCTTCATTCTGGAGCTAACTTGAAAGTAGTGAGGAGATTCAACAGGAAGGCATGTGCAGTTTGGCCATTCATTTCAATTAATATGGCGTATATCTCCTGTAGAAAAACAAGCGCAAGTAACAAGGAGTAAATTTTGACATTGTTCGTCTTCATAAAATACACAAAGACCGCATCCTAGATTGAAATTGAAAGTATCCGTGAGAGCCGAATAAATTGCTTTTTTAACTTGAATTCCAGATGAAACAATTTCTAATCTCAGTGAACGCTGATTTTGTATTATTCCAGTAGCGAAGGCTACGGTGTTATCCCTTGTTTTAAACGTAACGACTTGTCATAGTCTTAATGGTCCAAATGAATCTGCTCGGTGGCAAGGTCCCCGTTTGGCGAAAGCATCATTACACTTCCTTAAAGCCAACAGGTTCTTGAAGATTTTCAATGCCTTTTCGTGTTGAAAAAAGCTTGTTATCTGGAATTTCATCCTAATATCACATTTACAACTCACACGATTCAACAAAAAAGTTTAATTTTCTCGAAAACAGCATTGGAAACGAATATTTTCCCACATACACTATTAAAAACAAATCGATATATTGTTTCAGTCAATGAAAACCATTCAACTTCATTCAATTCAATTCAATAATTGACATTGGAGTCTTTTGTTTATGACTGCAAATTCCTAAATTAAATAAAATTGTCGAAGATATGCCGAAGAAAAATATAAAAAAAACGTAGGAAGCAGTGGGCAGAGAATGAAGGGAGCTACTATATGTATAAGACCATTAGACCACCCACTGTAAATTAAAGAAACTTCTTCATGTTCTCATCTCTTCAAAAATAATTTTTGTTTTAATATTTCGAGGGTTTTGAAATTTTAAAAATTTCGAAATGGCTATGTAAACGGTCTACGTGTGACACACGTTTTCGGTGCGATCTAAATGTGCTGGTTGTGAGGAAAATGAAATATTATATCCAGGGCAAGTGTATAGATTCACGGACGATGAGAGTTATGTTGACTGGAACCAAAATGGGAAAAATTCGAATCAAGGAATTTTACAGTTGAATCAGTTTTGGTTTCGTGATTCGAATAAAGGAATATAACCGGAATAAGCTTAAATCATGCTATCATTTGATTACAAATCTTCCTTAATAGTTACTAACTTACTTACTTAATAAAGTAGAGCTAGAAAGTCGGGGTGAACCTGTGTCTCAACTAACAAGCATTTACAGATAGCCCCATCCTTGGCCAACTCGTGTTGCTCGCCGTTGAATCATCCATTCCTCTATTCCAAAGGCATTTTTCTCTCGAAAAGACTGAGGAAATCTTCATTCGAAGATATCTTTCGATAGAGTCCATGCTTCGGCGCTATAAAAAGTGACTTGGATGATCAAGGTTTTATATAAAGAGTCTTTGGAGTCTTCTAAGTTGTTCGAAGAGCCGACCGCTCAACTGGCTTCTTAGCCCAAAGAAACAGGGATTGACAAGTGTGGTTATTTGTTTTATTTCTATTGGGATGTTGTTGGCAGAATTGACATCAGGGCCAAGGTAGACACCGTACCTTACTACCTCGAGGTTGTAACTGTTGACTATGACGTTCAGTCGAATTCGTCGATGATTTTGCGCTAATTTACCGCTAAACTCACTTTGGTAGCTTTCTTTCTAAGACTGGCAAAGTCACTGGTTAAATTGGCTTTCGAAAGATTGTGCCTCTGTGTTCGCTTGTGAGTTTCGCACAATTCCTTCATGTATGCGTTTGATCTTAAAGAAATCCCATGACTGCTCGTCATCATATCTAAAACGTTGTAGAGGTCTCGGTTAAGACGTTACTGACCTTGACGGAGCAGCGAACGCTCTTAATCATCATCCTGCACAGAGAGATAGTTTGGATTGGATGCCAAAAATACACATTTAGATTTGGACTTCTTGAGTTTTTTTTCCAGGATCCCTCGGAGTGTGAAAATGTTGAGAATTATACCCCTATAATTGAGTGAGATTAGCGCGTCTCCTTTTTTGTGAATCGGGCAAATGATGCTAAGACTCCATTCGTCAGTGAGTGGATTAGGCGCATGCTCTCCACAAAGTCACTTCCAGCTGCTTTAAATACCTCGTCAGTTAAGTCTTTAGGTCCAGCTGCTTTGTTCGATTTAATCTGGTCAGATGGACGAAAGTTTTAGCTATCGTTGTCTAAATGGAAATGTATATTTTTGTTGGTATTTTCGTTGCCATTGTGCAGTCTACAGAAGAAAAGTGTTTACTGACTGTAACTCTACTACAAGGTTTCCTCCCCATCTCTACAGGTTTCTGTATGGACTTTGATGTCTTGATATGTCCTTTTGTTGTAATCTCTGCATCTCGTTTAGCTGCACGTGCTTACCGGCATTCTTAATCAAAAAAGGGATTTGTTGGTGGTGGGTGGGCGAGAACCCATTACATCAGCTTTAGCTACGCTTCCACTACTGATTCAATCCGAGTTGTAGCAAAGTCAGCACTTCCCCGGTTCAGTGCTGCATAGTTCAGTATGTATTAAACGAGATAAGGTCATCCATGTCTTTGCCTGTTGAAACTCTACGTTATCAGTTGTTTAAAGCTCCCGAAGGCTTTATTTACCTCATATAAACTGCGTTACTTTTACGTTTCTTCTTTAAGGTCATAAGAGTTCTCAATTTAGTATTAAGCATGTCAGAAAGGCAAACCTTCGTGCTTTAGTGTTTGCTTACCTGAATGTACACACTAGTGATGTAAAATACATCTTACAAACGATCTTGTTAACAAGCGGGACCTTGTTATATATATTTCCTTTTTAGTTGTATACAGTTCACTTAGATGTCCTTCACTCCAAGACATCATCGCCAAGTCAGACGTAAAGAGTTAAAATCCGCGAGTTTTGGACTCTGGTCAAGGACAGCTTTAGGTAAAGTGCCTCCAGGAATGTGTTGAACTAGAAGACAGTTTCATTTCTGCTTACCAGTTACCTATATTTTGAACGTACATCAAAAGATAGGAATTCTACTTAGGCACTCACTGTTAAACACCAACACGGTAACTTATATCCTAAGGCCAAGGCCGCGCCTATGATGGAAGATGTTACTTGGAGGCCGGCGTGAATTGGATTCTAAATTTTCTCAATTCTTTTCCTTACTTGAAAAGTAATATATTTGCAATTGAAATTGACTTGGAAAAATGTGTGTATATTGTACAACGTTTACCATGGCACTTGGACACAAGTTTCACTTATGTCCGGCGTGTTAAAGTACCAACAGAACTTTTACATTTCATATCCCCAGCGGTGGCCTTAAAGAACAAAGTTTCTTGTAATCCATACCCTAATTCAAAACTTTTAAACAAAATCATGTAATTTACTTAAAAATGGAAAAAGCATCGATTTCAGGTGACGTAAACTTGATTCATTATGACCTTGCCATTCGTAACACAGTTGCTTTAGCAACTTTTATTCGGACCAATGCGCGTCGGCAAGACGATTTGACTCCACGATAAAATGTAAATTTCTTCTAGTCCAACTAGCGGAGCTTATTATTACAGATAAGTATAAACAACAAAACCAAATCGAAACGTTGGGTTGGTTAAACTCAAGCGCAAGCCTTTTATAAATGTCCTTAACCTAAGCCCCACGGATATGCTTTTAACCTTAATTTCACAGCCCCGCTGTTGGAACATACCTAAATGCTAGGTTCCGCCCGGATTTACATCTGTTATTGTCCTTTTGCCTCCCGTTATCATCGCTGCTGCTCTCATCCTTAAGGCCAAATAATAAATCTCCCGAAAAAAGAAGAAAGGAAGAGAAATTCAAAACGACCTTATGTTGGTCGCTCGGTGCGTCAGTGGGTTTGGGGGTTGTTACTCCAACTAAGCTGAGAAGATAAACATCTTCTCGCACTTTTCTTAGGTGTTTTGCTGTCCTACTATTCTGATGTTTTGGTGTATTCTTCTCATACACCCTTATCAAGCTGACTGTTGCTTGTACTGGTACTGGTAGTGATCCAGGCTCTAGTTCTGGTTCTACAATTCACACTTGTACTTGGTCGATTCTTTGTTTCATCTTTATTCTTATTCCGCGAGGGTAAATTAATTTTCCTTTTTTTGTTGGTGTTGTACCGGGGAAATTCTATAGCAGAAATTAAATTAAATTTTCGTGATGAAATGGCTGCTCTTCACCATAACGAAAATCTTTGTTGTACCCGTTTCTAGTCCTTGATGGATTCAAGTTAGAAAATAAGAACAACGACAGCGGTAATCGGAGAAGAACCTTGACTTTAACATGAATAAAGGCAGCGAGACCAAAACGGCAGAAAAGGCAATAACTTATGTCAAAACAAAAAAAGAATCTCAAAACGCGGTGCTGCTAATAATTGTGATGGCAGACATGGGAATATGGAGACCATGCCGCTTTCCGGAATGTAATTGTAAACATTTTTAGGTGACATTCATTCACACTGTTTAAAGGGAGAAAAATTGTAAGAAAATGTCTACTATATGTCACTAAAATGATTTAGGTTAGAGCTATGTAGAACGGGGCTACAAGGAACCACGTCTGCAAAGACCAGGAGAAGACTTTAGAAAATTGAATTGCCCGTAGGAGCTTGTCACGGATAGAAATCAGCAGGGTATAGGTTTTTTAAATTGGACTTCAAAGGTCGTCCTTTTTAAATCTAAAGTAGACAAGCTTGAGTGTGAGTCGAGAAGAGCTAACGGGAGGTCCTTATATACTGGCTTAGTATTGAAGAAACAGCTGATAGAAAGTGAACCCTACTAATACAATTTATGTTTCCATGAAGTGTATACTTATTTGTTAAGTACAGAGAAGATATCTAAAATATATTTGCAAGATGCTAGGCTGATTACTATTCCACCTTATCTATCTTATATACCAATCATCGCAGTGACAATCATGAAGGAAGAATCATTTACACAAGCCCACGTAGCTGCTCAGTGCTCAAAGAATACATATTGTCCGCTTGTTTGTACCGTTCATACCTTTCCAGCGTTCATGACATACCTTTAATCGGAAGCTCCTGGCAAGAATCGAAAGATTTACTCTGACGTTTTCTTCCACACAGCATTTGAAAAACTTTTCTTGCTTTATGTGGACTGCGGAAACTCTGTGACGTCACCAACGATGCTACGACGCTGAAAACTGGTCTGGTCTCCCATTCTGGAAAGATGTTCACGTTAATGTGATGACAGAAGCTTTCACCTGACAGACTGATTAGAGTGGATTCGAAAACATTGAACAAATGATTGGTCTATAAACGATAATCGAAACAGTCACTACTGACCAGTTTAACATTCTTCTGGGAACCCCGAAATATTCTGTACCTACCAAACGGTGCGACGTCTGGTCTGGTCGCACTTTTATTGTGATTAAGAATTTTGTCTTTAATTTTACATAAATGGGAAAAGAATGTTATTTTGGAGTGCTCCTTTTGAAAGACAAAAATAACTGTTTCACACACATTATTTCTGTCCTGCTGTGTGCATCTAAAATGTGGAAAATTATGGCCAACGGTCGAAGGATACCGGACACATTCAAACTAATTGCGCTCCTTAAAACAAACGCTAATTAGTTCTATCAGATAAATATATTCCAGACAAGAAAACTTGCGTTACCAAGATGAAAAAGTACTGTAAGATTCATTGATGAAAATTAAAAAACAAATGTGACGGGCTGATGATGATGATGGTTTGAGATGATGTTTGCAATAGCGACATTGCAGACGCTACGTTCTGACCTAGGCCTCTGATAGTATTGGACCATTGCAAGAGTTCATGCCCGATTTGAAATGGAAACATTAGCGATTACACTTTAAAAAACAAAGCAATTTCATAAATCAATTATATTCTCCTTGTTCTTTTCTACAACTGTCTCCCAATGTGTTATAAACTTGGAGATTCCATTTTCATAGAAACTGCATAGATTTCCTTCAAAAAACAACGTAAAGGATTTTTCGACAGCTTTGGCGAGACCAAGTTTCTCTCCATTCCAACCATTCTGAAGGAACCGAAGTAGATGAAAATCTGTTCCGGGGAATACGCTGGGTGCTGAAGGATTTCTCATTTTAACTCCTTCAGTTAATGCAACGTTTATTGGTCGACATGTAGCCTGGCATTTTCATGATGAAAAATGACGCCTTTTTGATTAGCCAAAGCCGGACTATTTTCTTGAACTTTTTCGCTAAGCTTGGAGATTTGTTCGCAGTACTTGTTCGCCGTGATTATTCCTACTGAATCCTTGGAATCCTATCAAACAGATAACAGTAACTTGATTGGATGAAAGCCAGCTTTTGCTACGGAATCTTCACCATCACTTGCTTGTCTCCAGCTCCTTTCTCTTTGCACATTCTTGTACATAATCCATTTCTCGTCATCTGTTACGACTCCGTCTAAACATTAGTTTCGTTTCCATGGCATCTTAGCAGAGATGTGGCCACCGAGAAGCGATTCAGCTTATTTTTTTTTTCTTTCAAATAATGCGACACCCACGTGTCGAACTTAAAAGTATCTTTATGTGGAGAAATGCTGACGAATGCTCAATATTAAGCTTCTCAGTAGTCTACTCAGTTGAAATTTTTCACTGAAGCTCGCACAATGTCACCATCTATCTCGGAAGGCCGTCCAGAGCGGGGTTGATCGTCCAAGGTCATATCATCATTCCGAAATCTACCAAATCACTTTTCAACGGTCCTTAGACCGAATAAACGCTCTGAATTTTTTTTTTTTTTTTTGTCGCAGTTCCAATACGCTCTCCTTCGAAACTCGTACAACATTATATGGCGAAGCCGTAGCTTTTCCCTGTTTGATAGCGTTAATTCGACTACTTGCCGTGTTAATTTCAAAACAAAAATTGGCTAAGATCCAACATTAATTGTCAATACCCATCACGTTGTAAGAGTCGTCTTTTTTTTCTCGGTTCTGGAAGTCGTGGTGATTCTGGGTATCAAAACTCAACAACACCCAAAACTTAATTCATTGCTGAGAATCCAGAATCCAAAGAATGTCACGTTTTAAGAGTTTTTTGCGTCAAAGACTTTACTAAGAGCAGCTTTTTTTTTGATATCATAGTCCTTCGCTTGAATGAATGATTATCTGTCTTAGCTAGCACAGTTGAACACAATACGTGCCCTCAGCGTTGTTTAGTCTGTTGTCAGCGCTAATTTTCTTAGTCTAAATATAAACGGGCGGTTACGTCCCGTTTGGCGTGTCCGGGTTTTCTATTGTACATACCAAGACATTAAATTTTCACGTGATATTCAAATTCTGCCACCCGAACTGATAATTTTGCTGGTTGTCGAAAAAGGATCCATCTTCCGTTCACCAGAACTACGACCTTTGCTAGTTGTAACGCTGCTGATTTCTTCCAGCCATCATTTGTTTTATTTTTAATTCACTTGAACTGTAGAACTGGTGATACCTACGGTTCCTTTCGGGAAATCCATCAACAGACAGCAGACAAGGATGAAGTTTAATTTCCGAAAGCTTGATTGCTTTCGGTGGTTGTGTATTTTCTCTTTTATGTTACTGCTGTTTGTTTTTAGCCTTAAACGGTTTTTTCCCGGTATTCTCTCCGTTGTTCTAACTTTATCTAAGGAACGTGCCGTATAAAGTGCCACGGAAGGATCAGCACTGCACAGCACAGAACAAACTGGACGGCCAGTCTTTTTTTTTGTTTAACGTTGGTTAGAGATTCCAAACCCCATAACCCGGTCGCTGTTCAAACAAATACTGGAAGATTGTCGCTGTAGCATTGAATATAAAGTACCCAAATCCATTAGGGCTACCTAATGTTTAACTTATAGTGTGGGCGTTTTTGTGCTCAGTGTGACGTCTCATATAGGCTCTTCGACTGTAAAGCTTTCATACAGTCATCTGATAATAAAATAGTCTCTCAATTTTTTTCTCAGCGATTAGCTGAGTGGTCGTCTAGTAATCTGACATTCCCAGCGTCCAATAAAATTCGGCGAATCAGGAGCAAAGGAGCGCATATGGATATCTTAGTCGCTACAACAATGGAGAAATACTATGAGTAGATCGACCCAGGAAGACATCAGAAATGCCGCAACGAGGTAAAGTCAGGAGTAGCAATATCTAATCATAATTATACGACGGTCCCCGGAGTAGAAGCCTTACCGGCCGTGTATTCGAAACTAACTCATTTTAAGGATCTAACCAGAGGAAAGTGGAACTTCAGTATCGTTTTTCTAATCCACAAGAAAGGAGACCTTTTATCTGTGCCGACTTATCAGCTACAATAACATCCACCCAACAGTCTGATTGGTCCTTATATATGCGGTTTTTGACCTTGTTAATTCACAATCCACAATCCACAACATTTTTATGATACCGTAGATCCTTAAGAAAACTGAAGAAGTTCAGATGGACACTCTTTACCTCGATTCGGCTTCAAGGCCACATATGGGAGCTCTATAGAGACAAATAATCGATAGCCACGTCTAGTCTTAGGACCTCTGCCAAGTTTGTCAGATCATGCACATTGGCGTTGCTGCTTCGTAAAGACAGGAAAAAGTCTCCCTTTCTCGCAAAATGGAATACAGAGGACGATCTATCCTTACAGGAATAAATTGTCCGTTCACGCTCACGTCTCTACACTTAAGTCAGAATTAAAGTTTAAATTTTCCTAAGTCCTGATAAAAATAACAACACGAAATACAATTGCTCAGAAATCCCACGCCCGAGGTTTCTTCTGATTCCTGTGTCAATAAGGCCATTCTCGCAAAAACACAATTTACTAGGAATTTAATTATAATTAAGGAAATTTTTACACTGCTAATGCCTGTCAACATAACTCCAACCCTCACGATGAAAGCTCGAAGGAAGGGATGAAGCAAAGAAAAATTAATTATTCATCTTATCAGCGAAAATCAAATATCTTCGAGCAGAGGTAAATAGGAGCAAACGGGTCGAAGCGCAATATTCTGCCAAATTGCTGATTATGGTTCAGCTAAAAAAAAAACAGTACAGTACAAGTATCCTAAATATTTGCAAAGGCTACAGTACGATTATAAGGGATGCGACATTGGAATCAAATGGCCCGCCCTTTCACCATCAATCTGTATGTACGGAATATGAGATCAAGGACATAAAATTTAATACTTTGATGTATCATAATGAGAAATCCTTGAAAATATCCCTTTTTTGAAATACCAATATTTGTCGAGGGGCTTAGGACGAAATGATTGCTCTCTGTCTATTCCGGAAAAAGGGACAGCTCACTGGGCAACGATATAGAGGACTATCGTTGTATACAGTGGAGGAGTAGTATTGGCACCGGAGGTGGATGCTTTTTATTAGTCCGGTCTGGTGAGCTTTACAGATAATTATAATTAATTGGCAAAAATGGTAGGCGGTCAAATCAATTGAAGTTCTTGCTCGTTACCAACAGGATTTAAGATTAATTGGCATCTTTCCTTTGCTACTGATTTTGCGTCATTCTGATCACATCGGTTAGTTATCCGAACCAGCTGTGGTTGATGTGGGCCTTCAGTTTATCCAGCAAAGGAGAAGCTGATGACTTTGGTTTAATCTTTCTATCAGCTCACCTTCTGTCATTTCAATCGTTTTTGTCATTCTTGTCGTCACTGTTTGAGAGTTGTCGAGTTGATGTCCCATTGAAAAACAGGAATTTAATTAGAGTCAAATATGCAAACGCATTTGAGGCGATATATTTGGGGGATGTAGGCTAGGTGGGGCGTTTTTGTATTTAATGTAAGAGACCATCTCCTTTGGTTTGGCTCCTGTGAAACTCATGCATATTCAAATATTCGAAGTTTTGGTTCGAGAAAATTAAAATTGAGTTTTATGTAGTTGGATATATCTGGAGTAAAAATGCAATGCAAATAAAAGCAGTTGCTTTGGTTTAGAAACACGGCAGAAATGTCCGCTTAAGGTTGTTGGCATTCAATTTTCATTTATGAGTGAACGGAGATAAGGCTTTGTTATTCAGAATTATATGATTAAGTCTCATTAAAGTTCGTTGATTGTTTCTGTTTTATTATGCAAAAAATATTTAAGTGAAACACCTACACTTCAAACAACAAGCGCGAACCTTATCCGAAATTAATTCCAACGCTAAGTTGGTCTAGAATGTTTTTTTTTTTTTTTTTTTTTAGGAAAATTAGACAGGCTCCAGAAACTATACAGTATACGAGGTGTGTTCAAAAATAAGTATAACGTGACTTTAAATTTTTATAAAAAAATATTTATTTATTGTTATAACCATATTGTATATCCATAATTTGTAACCAGTAATGGCCCTTTTGAGCAAGTCAGGATCATCATTGAAGTCATTCAAGAGCACCTGAGCGATGTTCATGCGACGGTTTTTCTGATCAAAATAAAGAAATTTCGAAACAAACTTCGCTGACACACGTGTCATGTCTAAAATATCAAAAAAAATGCATGACATGAGCCATCCGATAATGCCAACATCCTCATCACCTTCTCTTATGGTAATTCGACGATTTTCCAAAACAATTTTCTTCACAGCTTCGATGTTATTATATTTTGTTGATGTGTTGGGGCGTCCAGAGCGAGGAACGTCATAAGCAACTTATTGAACACCTTGGAAGAGCTTGTGCCACTTGTAAACATTTTTTTTTACTTAAAGCAGATCTTACAGCAGAAACAAATGGATGGTGGTTTTCCAAAGATCCAAATCATCTTCTCCGATAAGGCTTACTGCGAACTTGATGGCTATGTCAAAAAACAGAATTTTCGCATTTGGGGAGCTGCGAATCCAAGAGTAATCTATGTTTTAACGGTCAGTCGTTCATAGATCTCCGTTGAGTTTAGACGTGTTTCGGCTTTAGGGTTAATAGCTAGTGAAAATAATAACAAATAAGACATTTGAAAATATTTTATATACAGTCCGATTAGCGCGGGGGTAGTACGTTCGCCTGAGGGTACAGAGGTAAAAGAGTATACAGTCGTGTAGTACGTAGGTTTCAGGTGCTGGAAGCATGCGTCATGTACATCCCTCTCCGTAGTGGAAAGCGGCTGTACATGGTATCTGTCTATGCACCTTAGTCTATTCAATCCACTTTATTCATCTCAGAGCTCGAGACACTTTTTCGATTCCTGAAGCTGGAATTGGAAGACAACTATTTTATTATTATTTCAACGCCAAACATAGAGATTGGGGAAATAATACACCAAATACTAGATTGAACCTACAATTCAATTGGTGGGGTCAGCACAGTATAACGTATTGACTCGGGCTTAAGGCGACAGATAGTCTGTCGTTTCCCAGACATGGGTCATATTTGGATCTTCTGCTGTTCTACTTACGAATACAACTGACGTTCACTAACAAACAAACTACAAACTGTCTACGCACTTTCGTGTATGACAGTGACCATTGCGGTTTCAGCACCGAAATAACTATTCCCAACGAAACTGCGGAATTGGAAGAGCTTGTTCAAAGGCATTCCTACAATTATAGTAGGGTGCGTTGGACATACTTCTCCAGAACAGGGCACTCTCCTCGAATTCGCTCTACCCGCCGTCCAACAGAAATCTGTCAAATGAGGAGATTGACGGATATCTAAAACAAATGGACGAGACAATTAAACGAACTATGGACAAAACGATACCTCGGTATCAACACACAGGCAACGAAGACATATTCCGCAACACAACTATTGACGCACTGCACCGACATAAAAGTAGACTACTGTCAAGACTAAAAACTTTGTACAGACAGTTTACTGACAGACATAACGCGGAGATCATGACATTGAAGTCGTCGATTAAAAACCTCCAGATATTAATAAAGGGAAATTACAGAATTTCTGTAAGTTTGTATTGGAGCAATAAAATTCGGGCTGTAAACACCAGCAACCCGAATATGTTCCCGCAAATAAAATAAATATTCCGGAGAAATAATCAAAACGACCTTCCATGTCTAAAAATCGCCCGAACGACGAACAACGAACAAATAGTTGTAGCAGCAGGTATCGATCCAAGTGAGGCAGTTAATGATGACAACTTCTTTGTGATCGAGGATCCGCAGGAGAAGGTAGAGGCTATAGGAGCGACTTTCCAGGAAGTGTACAAGGCGAATTACATCATTGGCCCGAACCACGACCTGGAGTGTCGAGTCCTTGTACACAATTTCTGCCTTCGAAATGTAATTGTGAGTTGGCGATTCGGGAGCTCGGGTTTCACCCAGTTCAGTGACGAGAACATGGCAAATAATGTCATCACCAACGAAAGGGTATTACCACCGTTCATTTCGAAGGAAGAGCTCCAAACGATCTTCGAATCACTTAGAAGTAAGAAATCAGTGGGAACCGATGAAATACCGAATATTGTGCTTCGACATCTCTCACTAGAAGCGGTGGACATTTATACCACACTGTTTAATAATGCAATGAATAATGCGGGGCATGATATCATTCATGCTGCGTCTAAGCTGGTCTCTGATATCCAATGGAACAAAGGCAAGAAACAGTGCACTGGTGCCTGTCTGATTGACTTGGAAATGGCCTTCGATATTGTATGGTTAGAGGGACTTTTCTTCAAGCTTGATAGGTCGGGCATTAGTAAACCACTGCTGTATATTCTTTTTGTAATGCTCTTCAGTAGACAGTTACTTGTGGAGAATGGCGATGTGACTTCTGCTAAAACATTTAACATTAAAAACGATCTGCAACAAGATGCGGTAAATTCGCCGATCCTGTTCAACTTTTACACAAGTGATCTAATAGGTTCACTTCACCATACCATAGCGTACGCAGACGACTTAATCGCGTACAGATCGGGTCCAAAGATTGAGGTCATTAATACACTTTTGCAACGTGACTTCGACAAAATTATTCGATATTGCGACGACTGGAAGTTGAAAATTAACTTTCAGAAGTCGGAAACCATTCTGTTTGGGACGCCTTTGTCTGGGGCCTCTAGGGATACCAGAAAGAATTGGCGAAAGTTCTCTATCGTAGGACAACTTGGACAGCCACTTGCTTGTCGAGATGTAGTCAGATACCAGATACCTTCATGTGAAGCAAAGTGGGTCGCATAATTTTTTTAGCCATGGCCGGCTTACATAGTTTTAAGTAGGATTAAGGTAGATTTAAGAAAAAAAATAAATAAATAAAAACCAAAAAAAAAAAAAATTAAAAAAAAGAACATATACATATATAGATACATATGTGTATCTATATGATGATGTCAACGGTGATTCTTCTTGCCTCAAATTGCTGAAATGAATCCCAAAGACATGTGGTTTCAGCAGAATGGTTCAACCCGCCACACAGCGAACAAAACAATGTAATTGTTGAAGATAAGATTTGTAGGCAGAGTTATCTCGCGGTGCGGCGATGTGAATTGGCCAACAAGATCACACGATTTGATGCTTTTTTTTAGCTTTTTGAAAGAAAAGGCATATGTCAATAACCCAAGAACAATTTTTAAACGCACCATTGATGAAATTGAGCCGACAATATGTTAAAATGTCATCGAAAATTTCGTTACAACGACCAACGTAAGCCATCAGTCACGGGGAGCCCATTTATCGGATATCGTTTTCCTACAAAATGTTAAAATCTTTATTAAAATAAAAAAGATTTTCAAATAAACACTGCGTTTTTTTTTATCAAATTTCATAATAGGCGGTCTTAATCGGACAGCCTTAACTCTTCTGTCAACAACCACCTACCCGGGCTTGATTTAGGAATTCAAAATGAAATATTTTAATAAAGTCGAACTACAATCGAATTAAAAAAATAAAACAGATTGTATGATTGTATGATCTCAATGTATTTAGTATAAAGTTATTTTTTAAAACTAAATAAAGCTTTTGCAAGCTTACTTAAATTAGGTTAAAAGCCATGCACAAGCAGAGTGACTTCACTTCGAATTGCGATAGCTTGATGTTTGATTCAGCGGTACACTACTGCCTTTTAAGCTCAAGTTATTACAATTGGATAACCGAGCGTTTTTATTTATCCCATTGATGCAGGTACACTACCGCCTCTTTGGTTTGACCAACATTATATTAGATAGATAGATCTTTATTTCGCACGAACTTTCTTAACAATTTCTTTTAATAAGCTTATATGATATTGAAATATCTTTTATCTGTAACGTTATTTTACAAAAGTTGAAATATAATAAATATGGATTTAAAAATGATTTACAAAAGGAAAAGCGAAAGAAAAACCTTTTATTTAAAGAACAAAAATATATATATATAAATAAATAAATAACTAACTAGTAAACGAACAAAGAGAAAAATGGTAAGTCAAAAATATAAAAAAACAAAAGGATAGTAATCCAATGGCAAGCAATATCTCTTTTAAATGTTTAACAAGAGAAAAGTCTGAAAATTGGGTAAATAAATAAACGCAAATTATATAAAGATTTTAATAAAGGAACAAAATATCACAAAATAAAATAAAATAAAAATAAAAATAAAATAAAAAATAAATAAATAAGTAAATAATAGATAAATAAGAGGAAAATTAATTAAATGAATAAGTTAACAAATAAGTGAACAGAAAAATTAACAAGAATACATGAAATATATGAATAAACAAAAAACATGAAAATTTAAATATTAGTTATCCATTAGTTAGAATATTGCGTGAATAAATTTTAAATAAAAGGATTTCCAACACTGGAACATTTTTCTTTAAAGTTGAAACTAAGCTTGATAATTTTTTCACTAATCAATTCAACGTTTGCCCTTTGATGAAGTTCAAGCGTTGGGTATTGTCAAGGCACGTTAAGCATCATTTTCATTACCTTGTTTTGTGCCACCTGTAATCTTTGAATATGGCACTGAGCAGCTTGACCCCATACTTGGCAGCCATAGCATATTATTGCCTGAAAGATTACTTTGTATATTATCAGTTTATTATCTTGTGAAAGACAGGATTTTCGATTGATTAAAGGATAAAGCATTTTTATTGCTAAATTTATTTTTTTTAATGTTGCGGTAATATGATCACTAAAGATCAACTTTTGGTCAAATTTGATGCTAAGATACTTAAATGGCCTTTCAAAGGATATAGTTTTTCCGGTTACAGTGAAACTGCCATTTGGAAGATAGCAAACTTTCCTTTTTCATGTGAAAAAGAAAGCCTTTATCTTATCAAGGTTAAGTTTGATTTTCCATTTATTGAAATAAACATGAACTACTTCCATCGCTTCATCTAAATTTCTCTCTATATTGAGAGGAAACTGATGAGATGAAAGAACTGCAGTGTCATCAGCGAATAGTGCAGTCTCGCAATTTAACAACACTGTAATGTCGGCCGTTAAAAATATATACAATATAGGTCCAAGTACTTAGCCTTGAGGCACACCACATTTGACATCAAAGGAACAGGAGACACAGTTGTTGACGTGAACTTAAACAACACGGTTTTTCAGGAGGACTATAGCTTGATAGTTTGTATAATAAACCATTATGCCATACTGGGTCGAAAGCTTTTTCGATATCTAAAAGTATCATCCCTGTTGATCTCCCTTGTTCATGATTTGTTTTTACAATTTTGGTTATTCTTGCAACTTGTTGAATAGTCTTATGATTTTGTCTAAAATCAAATTGCTCATCAGGCAAAATATTGTTTTCAAAAATTAAAGTCATTAGCTCTTCTTTTATATTTTTTTCAAAGAGTAAATACATAGCAAAAAGAGCTATGTAAACTTATTGGCCTATAACTCTCTGCATTGTCTGGATGCTTACCAGATTTAAGGATTGGTATAACCTTAGCTTTTTTCCAAGTATCTGGAAAATATTGCATCTTTAGATAAGAGTTAAAAGTGAAAGTTATATATTTTATTCCTATCTTAGGAAGGTGTTTCAGAGTGGTGTTTTTAATTTGATCGAGGCCTTGAGCTTTTCTTGCCTTGTGATGCTTTATCAGGAGATCAACCTTATTTTCGGAAACATACGTATTTGTAGGAGTTAGACAGATTAAGGTTTTTGAGTTCTTCAATCCTTGAACCTACTACAGTAGTTAAAAGAGGATCACCGGTATTGGAAGCAATAGAATGATTTTTGTTGAAGACATCAGCTAGAATACTTGCTTTTTTCTTATCGGTAAAGTTAAAAGAAGAGGGGCCTTTAAGTCCTGGAATAATTCTTTGTATGTTTTTTTAAACCTGCATTATATTTCAGAAGGGCTTCCTATTTCATTATTGCGTTGATTAGCAATATGTTTTGAAATTAATTTACTAAGAGTTCGAACATATTCGCGAAAATTCAGATTTCGAAATCTTTGAAAATTTCTTTTGTGAATATTCCTTATTTTAATTAATGCAACCATAAATGGAGAGAAGGTGGACGTATAATACTTTTTTGGAATTTTTTTGGCAGATTCATTAGCAGCACTAAGAACTGAATTAGTAAAAATTCAATAAAGCGATCAACATCATCTACGCTGAGGACGTTACCAATGCGGGTGGGGATATCACTTAGGTTTCTTTTGATGATCCTTTGGAAATGGTGCCAATTCGTACTCTTGATATCCTGTATAAACTGCATTTTTGTCAACCCCGAGTTTAAAAGTCGACAGTGCACAGAATTATGGTCAGAGTTTAGTTCACTTTTACTGGACAATTTTTTACCAAAAAATCTAACACCGAAGGACTGCCACGAGTAAGGATAAACGTAGGACTAAGAAGGAACAAAAGAGTATAATTTAGAACTAAAGAAAGACTAGAAAGTACAGTACCCGAAGAGTTCGCACCAGAACAACCCCAGTCTCAATGTCTGCAGTTTAGATCTCCGCCTATTATGTAATTGTCTTGGCCGGAAGTCCTTCTTCTGGCTTCAGTTGATACACCACCAGGGAAATAAACACAATAAATTCTTACAGATTGATAGTTTACAAGCTTAACTTCAATCCCTACATTTTCAATATAAGTTGTTTTATGAAGAGCTAAGAGCGAATGTTGAATGGATCTCTTAATTAAAATTGCTACTCCACCACCAGCCATACATTTGGCAGTTTAGGCATTGTGTAAGCTTACCCCTCTGTTTTCGTTGGTAATTATAGCTGACTTGTGTATGAAATATAGGTCTTTAGGTCACTAGTTTTACGGTACCGATTTTAAATGAAACCAAAAAGATGAATTCCGTGTAATGTTCAAGTTTTTTAATAATTTTTTTGACTTCTAAGCACTTAAAACCTCCTTTTAAAAGTTCGTTTTTCACCAATTGAGAATCGGTCTCATACATGCCGTAAAAAACAGTCTTAAAAGTTTGAATTTTTTGCGTGTCATGAGTGAAAAATTGACACTTGTTTTCTTTTAATTTGTTTAGAACTTTTTCGTAAGAGTCCAACGAATTACATGATATTTTGATACGGATTGGCAGGTATTTAATTGCATAGTCCGTAATGTTGAGTGAATTCATCAAATTATGGATGTAATCAGCAGATTTTTGAATGACTTTTATAGGAGGCACAAACACTCTTTTAGCTTTTTCGGGGCTCAAAATTTCATCGCCACTGTCCGGTAAACACTGTAATGGACTCCATTCTTTCTAGAATCCTTTTTTTTTTTTGATGCACCAGACATTTCAACGCAGGGCTTTTTATCCAAAGATAACAAAGAGTCCTCAGGCTCCAGGGATCTATTTCGTTTGAAAATACTGCCGATATATTTCACAGAAAAAAAAGCCTCACACGTAAGCAAGAGCTTCGGATCGACTGTTTGCTTTGACCAACATTACATTAATTTTTGAATTAAATATACTATATTTGCGTTACCGCCTATTTAGCGGGGTATTGCGTTATTTCGCATATCCTGCGGTGGAGGGTAAAACAATATCGTTGACTGCTGACCGAGACAAGAAATAAGCCAAAAAACTTCCCTGTGTTTCTCTTTTCTTTTGGAGAATTCGACGAAGTTGGAAAAGAAAATCACCCCACCCGAGACTGTCACCTATCTCAAGGCTGACCATTATATTGGCGCCCCACATTGGGCGCCATTTCCCCCCCTTATGGCGCTGAAAACGTCTCGTCGATGCAACAGAAGTAGATGATATCTTAGGTCTTTCTCGTCTTCTTAGGATTCGGAACGGTTGTGCTTCGACGTTTTCATTGTTTTTATACTTCGTAAAGGATGAAACATGGTATGTACCCAATGGTATGGTAAGATCATCTTTGGAGGCGACTTAGCAGTTAAGTTCTTTCTTGCGTTTCTGAGAATATGGGTAGCTATTAGTACTTGTTTTCCCACTTGAAAAGTAGGTGAACGGCAACGTTTTTGGTCAGAGTGTGTTTTGTTATGGTCTCGTGTTTTCTCTACCGTTTCTCTCTAGTTCTTGTGTTGACACCACCAATTGTGCATCCTCAGCTTCAGATTCCGGAGAATTTCTGTAAAGTATTCCGTCATTCCGTGGAATATTCTCATTACTACTTTCAAATGACTCAATTATTTCCTTGAGTTGATAGTCTTCGAGTTGTGCTTTTTGGATTTCCTTTGCGATAAGGCACTGCAAACCTTGCCATCTACTGGGGAGGGGTGCAAAAGTAACCTCCTTGGGAATACATTTATTTTTTTTTTATTCAAGTTTGATACACTTATTGCAACGATTTCCCAACTTCTTGCTCCCGTCCGAAAAGTAATTTTCCGGAAGGTCTGCAAAATACTCCTCCGTGGTGTCGATGATTTTCTCACCTGAGCTGAATTTTTTATTGATGAGCCATCTTTTGAGAGATAATAGTCCAAGGGAACCAAATCGGGCGAATATGGTAGATGCGACAGAAATTGGATCCGTGGTTGCGATGCTCTTGTGCGCCGGTACATTGTCCTGCAAAAACAAAATTTTTTTTCGCTTCATGTGAGGCCGTTTTGCAGCGATTTCGGCCTTCAATCACTCCAATAATGTACAGTAATACTCTCTCTTAATGGTTTTTTCCTTTTTCAAGGTAGTCCATGAAGAGTATGTCATGACAATCCCAGAAAACCGACGCTATAACCTTTTCGACCCATCGAGCCTCCCTCGGCCGCTTCGGAGCAGTCGTGCCGGCTTCAGTCCATTCTGTTCTCTGGTGTGTAATAGTGGATCCAAGTTTCATCAAAAGTTACCAATCGATGCCAAAGGTCCGCCCGATTCCGCACCAACAAGTCTAAACACTCTTTCGAAGTGAGCTCGCACTTTCTGTTTTTGGTCAGGAATGAGTATGCGCGGCACCAAGCGGCAGGATAACTTTTTCATATGCAGAATTTTGCCCAAAATATGGCGTGTGCGCTCAGTACTTATCTTTGTGGTATCTGCTATCTCGCGCACCTTCACTTTCCGGTCAGCCAACACCATTTCATGTATTTTTTTGACGGAGGGCCTGCCGCTGCGGACTTGATCGGTAGTGGAGTTGCGGCCACCACGAAACTCTCGAAACCAATATTTGACGGTGTAATCTGACGTAGCATTAGCCTCGTTATCCAACTTTTCTTTTGTTTCCTTCGCCGTTTTGCCTCTCAAAAAATAATGTTTTATGAGAGAACGAAAATCGTTTTTATCCATACTCAACATGATGTCAAACACGTCAACAACAATCAGCTGTCAAAACAAAACTATAGATGGTATCGCACTGAAATTTGGCATGTCAAGGAGGTTACTTTTCTAGTATCATAGTCATAATTAGATTATGACTTTTTTTTGTTGTTAAAGTCCTTGGTTTTAAGATTCGTTAAAACAGGATTCTTGATGTTATCCTTTGTTTCTTTAGTCATTGAAAATCGAACAGGTCTGCAAAATATAATCGAATTCGGCCGGGGATTTTGTCAAAAAACACTTTTGGAGCTCTCACAAACAAGCCTCATCGGCACTAAATTAACTGAAAACAAATTTTCGTCGCTGAATCCCTCTGCTAAGGTTTGTTTATATCTACTCTGCGCAGAGCTTCCGTCACATTCCCACTTGTAGGTTAAGGGTAATAGTTCATACTTTCCTTGTTCAATAAATTCGGATTGCGCTTTATAAATTCTTTTCGCTGTCAAGTCAACAAGGTCTTGCAAATTTACAACTGCAGATGTATAATGCTTTGTTCTGGCGGATAGCATTGTTCTATTACTTTTTGAACGATATAGTAGGGAGGAAATAAATCGCTTCCAGCATCTTTTGCCTTTTGCCTTATCGTGTTATACTGTTAAATACTCAACTTCGGGTCTATGATAAGACCCAACGCTTCTTTGGGAGAAAGTTTTAGTTCTGGGCTTGTGTTTTTTTAATGCTTTAGACTTTAAGCACGACCTGACGAAGAAAACGACAGCTCTCTTACCAAGTTTGCTGCATCCTTTTTCTCCGAAGATCTCAAGCTCAGGAGATTTTTCGTCAAAAAGATCTTTAAGTTTCCTTTTTTCAATCTTAGAGTTACATTCTTCGAATGGTTTTATTGATCTTCCAGGCTTTGCAACTTCTAATCTGGAACTTGTATTTGATACAACTGAGGCTATGCACTTAAGTGGGAAGACAATCGGTTGTTCTAACCAGTCTTCATATTCTTGGAGGAATATTCGGTAGTTTCTTTTAATTTTTTCCCATTTGGCTTTTATACTTCCAAGCAGAATCTTCAATACCGTTTTGAGAGGCAACAAACTCTACTATCTTGCGATAGTTCAGGGGAGAACAACTTCAATTTTCTAAATTTCACACTGTGCGTCGGCATTATTGACTTTTTAGTTAAAGAAAAAGGAAAGTATTTACTTTTACAACCTGCTTAGGTATGAAAACGTAAGCTTATTTTCAAACCAAATGTAAGATGGTAATTTTGCAATGGACAAACTTAAAATGCAAGCCAAGATAATATATAAAATTTTGGAAACCCTAATAAGGACACGAGAGAACAGCTATCGCTGCAAATGCAATGTATACCAAATATGTTTGCCAATGTCACAAAGCACATCGAACAGGATGTGGTTCAAGGAACGGAACACAAGTATTGGGCTTCAAGAGGAACAACAAGATTAAGAAGTTGCAGAGCCTTCCCATTTCCTGTGCAAGCTTCTACTCTTATGCTCCCTACGACAAGTTAATTACGTCCCAAAATATCTGCAAATTAGTGAGCATGCCATAAGGATAATATCGACCACAATAAAGATACATAACCAACCATGAGAACTAGTCATGTAAAGAGCTTAAGACCCATTTTGAGAGCATCTTAATCAATAGATGTCAGAAGTAAATTTCCAAAGTAGGTATGTGAATCTACACATTGTTTATACGGTCGTTCAAATACTCGTATGTGCAACTAGTTCTTACTCTTCATGTGTAAATGAGTGTGAAAGACGAAGAAATTTGTATCTAGACAAAATTCATGTCCTAAACTCGACGTCTTTGAAAATTTTCAACAAAGTTTTTGGGCAAACTTTTGAATGGATAATGCAAAGGACTTGATCCGAGATAAGCTGTTTGTGCATTTAAACTTCATTAAGCGTTTTGAGTATGTGTGTTGTAAAAAGAGACCCTGGCCAAGGGAAGACTAGTGTCGAATTAAAATTGAAATAGCTGCAATAGTTTATGTTAAAGGATAAGGTACCTAAACTTAAAGTCCTTCAAGGATTAGCAAGTTGTTGAATACAGGTAGAAAGTATGAAAGAAGAAGTAAGCAGAAGTATGCAAATGGTTGAGTTTGAGGTGAGTTTGTTATGTAGTAAGATGCCGTTCAAATTGAAGTACAATAGTTCAAAGAAGTTTCACGATGGTTTGATAAACGGTTACAGGATCCTTTGTATTGTTTTACAACCTCGTATTTAACTAAGGTAACACACATAAAAATTCATATGTGCTAGGTATTTTTGAGAGTTGAAAAAATTGGTCAAGGAAAGAAATCTAAATCTAAACGCAAGGTTTAACTCAGTATAATCAGGATAATGTACGTGAATGCCAACACTTTATTTTTCTCTGTATCTTATAGACGATGACCTCAGTATGAATGACTTTTCAAAACAAGAATCAATGTTGGGTTGTAACCTACCAATTTGCAAACCAAACAATATAAGCTGGTGTTTTGATGAAATACCGGAAGCATAATTGAAGTAAAAATGCATAATATGGAGCATTTGCTAATAGAAAATATTGCCAGAACCTCTGACAGCAGCGTAGCCTCTAATCTTATAAGCGGAAAAGATATTACATTACAATAAGTGCTGAAGACTATAAGAAGGATTGACAAGGAATCATGGAACTTTTTGCTAGCTGTTTTGTCAGCCAAGATATCCGGGATACAGCAATAACGGCTAGTAGAGAAACGAAGAAATACTTCTGCGAGTTTGTGCGGAATAGATGTGGTACCGTGTTGTGATTATGTACCAGTAGACATGCATACATACATCACCGTGCAACTTTATTTATTAATGGCAGTAGATTTACCCAGCCAAACTGAGTCGAGTTCCCTGTGAAATTCAACCTGACCAAAATTCAAATTTAAATTACAGTTTTTTTCAGTTTTATTTTGCAAACGACGTGAGACAAGCCAATAGTATTCTGGATATCCGAACCTTCTGGGCAACTAAAATTGACTCCGTTCACTATCTTGTCCCAGCCAAGGTGCGAATGCGGATTTCTCAAGCGCCACAACAGAATTTTAGCCCGAAATTTGTTAACAATTCCTATGCCGCCATACCACCACCTCCCGACATCAGACGCCGCAACTGATGTGCTGGTTTTCAGCCGACCACAACTCAGAAATCCGTGGTTTTAAGAAGAATCCCAGCAAGCAGATGCTAGCTGCAGCCTAGGAAGTGGCACAAGAACAAGAGCCGCTCGTGAGCTCTATGAGCAGAAAAGGCATTAACATCTTCGGCTTCGACATAAAAATGAAAAAAGAGCACGAGAAGTGTGCGATCGAAGATAGTGGGAGGTTATACTCACGGAATCACGTTTTATCAACAGGTAAAGCTTGTAGTCAAGTCACAGAAAAACTTTTTCTGCCAACTGCATAATGGCGAAGAGGTCCAACATCCAGCCGTCAGGCACAATAGGCCATTCAACTTAGACGATTAAATAAAAAAACTTACATCCGCCCTATCAGAACGAAGTAAGGATAGCAATATCGAAGCTAAAATCCAACAAATTACCTGGCCATTATTTTATCGACCGAGATAAACCTGAAAATGACTAAAGAGTGATGAGGAGACATCCTCATGGATGTTATTAGACTCCCCAATATCGTATTCAAGATTATTGTGTGAACGTTGTTTTCCAAGTGATTGGTCTCTATAAGACCAGGAAAGTCCACAATTAACCAAATCTTCACACTCCGGCAGATCTCCGACTCAAGGAGTCGAAATTGATACCCACCGACTCTTCATCCCTTTATCGGTTTTAGGGCCGCATGTAAAAGCATTTACAGAGACGAGATGCATATGAAGAACCTTGTTTCGTTTTGGCATCTCTGCTGATCGCTGCTTCATCAATGTCGAAAGCGACTTAACCAAGACGCGCTTTAATGTGGCTTCTTTAAATTTATACTTAAAGGAATTGTACGAAACTCACAAGTGAACACTGAAAACACAATTGGTCTTGTGACCGGTGAGTTAGCTGGCATTGAAACGAAAGCTGCCAAAATAGGTTTAGGGGCGAATGGGGACAAAACCAAGTATATTCTTTAAATAAGAGAAGACACACATCATCGACGAATTGGACAGATTATCGAACAGAACAGTTGACAGCTGCAATTTGGAGGTAGTAAAATACTTTGCCTACGTTGTTTCTGCTATTAGTTCTCTCAATAACACCTTAGCAGAAAGAATCATTTTTGCCAATCGCTCTTTTTTGGCTAAGAAGGCATTCGAGTAGTAAGGCCTTATTCTGAAGGGGACTCTGTATAAAATCTTGAACATTCCCATCCTTCTTTATGGTGCAGACGCACGGACCCTATCGAAAGCGGATAAAGATATACCTAGTCGTTTCGGGAGAAAAGTTTTTCGAAATATATTCGGTCGCGTTTGCGTTGACCGGCTTTGTAGGAGAGAATTCAAAGGCTTACTTCACGAGTTGTATAGCGACATCGATCTAGTTAGAAAACTGTGCATAAGTCGCCTGAGATGACTAGGACATGTAGAGCGAAAGGACACCAATGCACACAATGATACGATGAGGAAGACCTGACTTTAACAAAAGTAGAAGGACAACGCAACTGACTGAAAAGGCTTTTTAATTGAGACCCACGTTCAACGTGAACTGTAACATAGCCCAGAAATGCATATTCCAATTGATAAGTTTCGAAAAACTGGATTTAGATTTGTTTCATAATTTTCAGTTCCGTGAAGACGTCTTTCTCTACGCTAGCTTCCTTTTCATAGAGACTAATTATTTTGTAAGAGAGTTTGAGATATAAAAGTCTGTTACCGTCATCAAAGCACCACTAATCATATTGCTGACAGTATGCAATCTTGCCTACTCTTGTTATCTTGAAAATCTTCGAAAGACTTTAACTCAGATACCATCATCTGTTTTCCAGCAAACCCTGTAGGCGAGTAAATTAGTTCCATATGTGCATCGTAACGAAAAATTATTGAGAATATAGGTCAGTAAGGGATCCTTTGAATACACACAACTCAATATTCGCTGGGACCCCCAGCTCTGTCTCTTCCCAGATCTCATATTCTTATCGCCGTGGCGTGGATACTAATTACGATGTGATGTTACCAGAGATGCTTCACGAATCCAAGCATTTCAGTTTAACAGGAGGGTGAAACTCCTATTTTCAGTCAGTCTGCGTATCCTAGTTAATGTGTATGTTTTAAATTGGACACGGGTAGAGAAGGGTAGGCTCTGTTGTGACCTGGTAACCAGGGCAGGCTTTTTGTTCGAGTTTCCTCTTTCCAGCGCAGTTTGGAGTTCTAAACCATATCTAGATGTAAACTGTGTTGGTCTAGCTCGTTGAGCTCAGCTTTTGTTGGCTTCAATGTGGGGATTGACCTTTTGTTAGTAAAAAGATCAACTTGTGCCTTCAAAGGATGTAAGTAACAGGACCCCAAATAGAGGGAGTTATTGTTTTGTCAGCTTGAGTTGATGACGAAAATGAATAAATAATTGTGACAAAGCAATCACGGGCAGGTCTCCAGCTGAGCCTTGATTCAGCCTTAAAAATCTTTAACAATTTTGACACACCTTGAGGTACCGCTTACATACTAATTTTCGACTGTTTTGACCTTTAGTGTCATCGTCGATTTTTCGGTTTTGTGAAATGCATTTTTTTAAGTCAAATTTCTTATCGTTAAAGCAATAATGAAGGTTTAAGTGAATGGTATTTTGGCTACCATATTCCACCGGTGTTTTGTAGATTCTCTATTTTTGTTTTCACTTGCGTTTGTGTGTTTATTGGGCTCATGTACCTCATACCTCGGTCAATATCGAAAGGCCAT
Organism: Volucella inanis; assembly: GCA_907269105.1. NCBI lineage: Eukaryota > Metazoa > Arthropoda > Insecta > Diptera > Syrphidae > Volucella > Volucella inanis. The sequence continues at coordinate 94,467,977 of OU026154.1, forward strand.
TTTCTCGTCCATCTCATTGTCCATCAGCGTTTCCACATTTTTGGAGTCTTATTCAACTGGGTTCGACTGCATCAATTCTTCGAAGGCTTTACTGTCTGCTTCTGAAAGCGTCTTCGTAAAAAATAAAAGTGCTTTGAATTAGGAAACATCTCATAGAATGCCAACTCTGTTGCTAGATGAAGTTTCAGGGAAGAAACTTTTATTAACATACAAGTTCCTACAATTTCTGAGTCAATGACTATCCAGGCATTTCTTTTTTTACTTGACTATATGCATGTACCATACTTTGGTTTTTGTTATTTTTGTGACATCTTCTAAGGATTTCCTTTAGCTACACCATTCAACAGAGTTCACAATAAAACAGAAAAAAGGTAAATTAAACAATGTCAACGATGAACAACAACAGAGCTAACGATAGTCATTGTGCGGCTTTCACGATACATTATGTATCTCGTACTGTAAAAAGGACATAAAATCGCAAAAGTAGAAAAGCCAGAATGGCAAAAAAGTTAATCCGTTTGGAAAAAGAAGGAACAAATAAAACGCAATCCCTGAAGACTTAAAATGTCCTCAGGGAGTATAAAGAATGTTGAAATACAATACAATAAAGGAATATTCTTTTCCTTCCCATTCCAGACAGTCTTAAGTCTGAGATTCTGCAACATGGCTGTATTATGTAGAAGGACGAACCAAACAGAAGATAATAGTTGGGCACGACTAGCAAAAGATAGACATCGGATTGTGGTTGTCTCTTGGGTGAATTCAAATGAAGATGCAAAAATCCTCTTTTCTTATTTTTAATTTGAATGGGATCCATTTAATTAGTTTGATTGTATCCTAAGAGTTTTACTAAGAAAATTCCTTTAACAGTTAACATTGATAGGATTGTGGAGTCTTACCACGGTGTAGTAGCTGATGCTTGTTACTAAGGATGCTGTTAAAAGGACGAGATTAATGAGAAAGTTGTTATAACATCCTCAGTATTGTTTTTTTTTTTTTTTTTACTGCAAAACAAAGATAAGATAGTGATATACTATGAAGTGGTACAACAAGTGGTAGTGCACATTAACAAAAACAACTAACGAAAATGTTAAAGAATTTCTAATACAAGAATCTGACTAAAAAACTATCAAGATTTACTTTCAGGAAATATAGTACAGATACAATAGAAAAACAAGATTAATCTGAACACTAGCTTGTAGAGGGACAAGATGCAACCAAGCAGCTATGCATCGGGTCAGTGATATTGAATCGTACAATACATTGTAGTTCGATCTGTAGTTAGTTAGTGCCTTAGTTTTTGATGGGTTGTGACTTGCAACTTGTCGCTCTCATGATCCAAAAACTCTTAACGTTGTAGCACTCTTATAATATTGCAAGTAAGTAATCTATTTAAATAAGAATTGAAATCGAAACGCCAAAGGTGACTAGATCACCGCACTACTTATCTGGCGTGCCGAGTTGACAAGCCTGTCAATCACAACAGTCTGAATGACATTGAGTGCAAACACTGTGTCGATTAACTGAGAAAGTTAGCTAAAGAAGAGAATGTTTGCATTCAAACAGAGGGCTACAATTTAGAAAAAAGAACTTTCGGAGTAAAGTGTTACACGCGGTAAGCCTTTATATCGTTGAGCAAGTCTGTGCCAAAAATCCTACAACTAAAAAACTAAGACTAAACTAAAACGCTTAAGGTTTTCAGGCCAGCGAAGCTGACTCGCGCATGATAGATATTCTAATGCATGTTCGTACCCAATACCCCGTATTCGGCACTGAAAAAATGGAAAAAAATATATCACAAGGAGAGAAAGAATCGATAAAACAATAGCTCTTCTCTCATTGTGGGCATAGATAAAGTGTCTGTCGAGATCATCAAATCTAGATACGACTCACGTTCCTACATGTTAGAGTGTCTAGCGCGACTGTCTAGTGTTCATGGGTAGGAATAACTCGGACAGATTCTGAGCCAAGAAAGGAATGTAGTTGAGTCTTCACGGATGGTAAGACAACATCGTTAGATTTTATTCCTGCGCCCTCTGTAAGTTGGGTTTCATGTAACCATAACTATATGACTCCAGAATGCGTCAGACAAAAGAAATACTTTCCGACATCTGTAAGAAGTCAGCGACTTACGACTTCAGCTAAGTGATTTAAAATCTTTAGATGCTTGAACATGCCACAGACGAGAGACTAATCGGTCAATTGGTTGTAAACCTTTTCCTACAGACGCAAAGGCTATATTTCAAACTTCAATTATATTTTATTCTTTGTAGCAATGAAATCGCTACCATAATTATAGATGCAATTTCAGAAGAGGAGGAGCTGTTAAATATATTAAGTGCGTAGATTATCGCTGTTTCTTTTTTCTGATGAAAATGCAACTTTTTCCTACCTTTCTGGCAGAGTCCAGAATGACATCAAGTCCCTTAATGTCTTCGTATGAGCAAAACTGCTGATCAATCAGACCATGTGCTATCGAATAGAACAAGTAATAATCGGACGGCGCAATATCTGGGAAATACTACGGGTGGGGTAGGACTTCCCATTTGAGCGTTTCCATTAAGATTTTAACGGGTTTGGCAATGTGAGGTCTAATTTTGTCATGCTGTAGAATCACATTTTCATGCCTCTGCCGGTATTGTGACCGTATTTCAAAGTCGATACTGCTCCCCAATGATAGTTTCATTGGGTTTCAACAATTCATAATAAATAACACCGTCCTGGTCTAATCAAATACATAGCATAACCTTCACGCCGTGAATATTTGGCCGATCCGACGACTTAGAAGCATGACCAGGCAGTCTCCATGACTTTCTTCTCTTGGAGTTACGGTAATGAATCCATTTTTCATCACCAGTCATCATGCGATGAAGAAAACCCTTCAACGTACTTTGGTTTCATATCATAAGGCACTTAAGGTTCTTGTTTTAGAATCATTCCAAATCTTTGCAATAGCTTGGAAATGGCTTGGAATGGCTGAAGCAAGCTCTTCTTGCTTCAGGAACGAATCCTCATCGATTCAGCGTCTTCGAAGGATTTTGGCCTTTCTTCACGCTGACGGTCGTCAACATCGAAATCACCGTTTTTGAAGCGACGGAACCAATCACGGTACCTTGTTTCACTTAGAGCAGCATATCCGTCAAAAACAAAATCACTAACGAGTCAAAACGGTTTGCTTGGTTTACGACGTTTTGAATATGTCAAAATTTAAAAGCACTTACCGCTGAAGTCATCATACGAGAACTTGTTGTTGAGAAGCTGTTGCACCAAATAGAAACAAATTGTCTCTTGAGTTCCCGGTAGTTTCTATGATTGAGACGGATTTGTGTGATTTCATTAGCCTCACCTGGGGTTGGTTCAAAAGCTTACGTCCAATTAAAATCGGATATGATTGGTTTCCATTAGGCATGATCAGAACCTCGCAGCTGGCTGTAGGTTTGTCAACCTTCACCTCAACGAGGTTCCTTCAGACGGTCTGACAAGTTCTACCTCTGAAATCACTTAAACTTGGAATCCTATTACGATGTCGTTCTTAACGTAATCTGTTTATTCTTCACGCAGAAGAAGTGTCCTGGTTGCCTAACAGAACCCGTCAGCTTCTGTCCGAGGACAATCTCTTTTGTAGTGCTTCACTTGTTGGGAACCAAAATACTTTACTTCACCCCTGAAATGATGCTACTGGAAACTTGTCCCGCATCTCGCTGCTCCTCCTTCTTAACACGAGGTTTTTCTACTGCACGGAGACCTCCGGCTCTTAAACTGAAAATCCAATGATATCATTTACTGAAGCCGGTTTAATTGCCCGAAAGTCTTCTCGACATTCGGAATCTGCAATTCTCGTGTCGTGTATGCATCCTCGAGATGCAATTAACTTCATCTCAAATACGTATTCTTCTGCATCCTCTTCAGAACTTGCCTTCGCTCATATAGTTTATGGTGGATGTCTGCTTTATATTTCATTGGCGGAAAGCTACCGTAAGGACTAATAAAAAATCCTTCAGCGATTCCACCGTCGTGCTACAGCTACATAATTTCGCTGCTCCTATTAGTATCGTTAACAGACTAACTTCTCATCGAGCGCATATACTCGTTTAGTACCCCATACCTCCCATGTGATAGATAAGAGCCCAGCATAAGTTCTTGGGTCACCTATAGTTATCATCTCCGCAATATCCTTTGACGTATACATAATTCTTGGGCAGCACCTATTCCTGGCCCCATAGACATGTACTGATTGGAGTTTTCCCTGCATAAGCGGTGGTTCACTTACATTAAGTCAGCTTTCCTTGTCGACAAATTATTCGCTATCTGCATCAGCTTCGGAGTACATCGCAGAGAGTTCAGCTTATTTTTCCCTCATCTCGTATATAGTATGTTGAAGCTTATCTGCTCCAATAATCCTTTTTGGTATGGCGGCATTTTTTGCCTGTACTATACGATCTATGATCTATCTCAGCCTTGAAAGCAGCTCTTTCTTTAAACTTGCCTGGTCTAAGCCCGCCCACCGCACTTCGTCTTGTAGCCCATCTCTGGTCATTGCACCGTATAATCCGCTTCTTGTTTGCTTTGTCCATCTGGAAAAAATTTAACTAACCTTTGTCAATCGCAGACGATTTGCTATGATCTCAAGAATGATTTTTCAGCCTTCTGCACAGCTGGCCAACGCAGATCGTACAATATTTGTCCTTACTGTCAACTGCGGTGAAAAAAAAAAATCCAACTTCACTTCTTGACCAAACGCCGTCAGCAAAAAAATTGGCAAACTTTCTTCTGTCAACAGCAGATTGTAATTTACGCAGATCCAAAGGCCAATTGCAGCAGTCAACTGCAAGCACCCAACAATAAGATTGTCAAGATGAACTTACAACCGGATTCTCTTTTTCGGTATTAAAGAATTAAAGCTCCTTGAAGTTTTTTTCTGATATAATTGATTTAAAGGGTGAGCGAACAGCTAGTGTGAAAGTTTTCATTAAGTTAAACACACATTAAACACAACATATGGTAGTTCATGTGACCACCACGGCAGCCGGTCAACATGTTGCGAAAACGTTCCCCATTTACTGTAACTGTCTACCCGGCCTCATCTTCGAAAAAGTATGAACCAATGATGCCGTCAATCAATAATCCGCATCATGAGATTTATCGAAAAAGATCAAATTCAATGACGAACTGTCCTGGCGATCCAACATCCAGTTAATAAATCGGCGACGTCTTAAATTGGCCAAAGGCTTCAATTTGGATTTTCTAGGCGTGCAAATGAAGATCAACTTTTAAAATTCGCTGAAAAGCGCCATAAGTGAGGTCCAATTGTTGGCTTCGTCGACGAGTTAAGGTGCCTGTCTGGTTTTGAACACTTTCGCTCACAGTGGTGATATTTTGATCCGATACCGAACCAGTTTCTTCAAAATGCTTCACCATTGCAAGAATTCCGGATTCACTAGGACGATTATGTTCGTCGAAAAAATCACAAATTTTTCCAAATGTGTTGTTGCGTGTTAAACGACTTAAATTGCCAAAGATTGTATGACATCAGTCAAAAAGATCAACCACATTCAATTCAACAAACGCCAGTTATTGACAGCCAACATCCACACCATCTGTTGGCTCAACCTTTATCAGACGCTGTATCTAATTCAATTCTATGTTTGTCACACTGGTATCGATGCTTACATACTTTGCGATAAGTTAATTTTATTGGTTATGAACTTATATCAAACCGAGCATCCGGATGCTTGGGGAATTTCGGATCAGCCGGCCTTATTTGTCTAATGTGGATATCTGGACAGACGGACTAAACTTTCTCCGCTATTCGTGGGAATAAGATGAGTTCTACAAACAATACACAACACAATACAAATACAAACCAGAACCCATTCAAAAAAAAAAAAGCTCAAGGGTTACGATCGTGTGGAAGCAAAGACGAGGCACAGTCAGTAGCTTTGAGTGATAATATAACACCGAATGAGTTGCAAAATCTCAAATTCGAAAATTCTGATCTGCGCGCCAGACTCCAAAATATAGAATTGCTCTGCGCTGAACTTAAAAAGAAATTAGATACAATTAAAACTCAATCTAAAACCGAGTTTGATACGCGACATGTCCGCCCGGAAAACTCGCCGGAAAACGGACGAAGAAGAGCTGGTTCAAAAAACTGACTGGATACTTAAAAAAAGACCAAGTAAGAAACGCAAAGCTGATTCCTCGCCTAAAAATGTAAAAAAAAGAGACGCCAGCCAGCTCTAATACTGTTAAGGTCAATAAAGCAACCCAAACAAAGACCGCCGCCGCCAATAAAGGTCTGGATTGTAACAAGTTGCACACAATCTTAAAATCACTGTGTTCAACCGACTACAGAGTAAGATCCCGCAATAACGATACATGCACTGTCAATGTCCTTAATCCAGACAATCACCGTTCGCTTTCGTAAAAATTAAATGCCGAGAAGATTCAATGGCATACGTATGAAAATAAAGCGGAAAGACCCATACGCGTGGTAGCTAGAGGCTGGCACCCCTCTTGCCCAAAAGAAAACATTTTACTTAACCTTAAAATTAAAGGCTTAAAAATAATCGACGCCGTTAATATACTTGCGCAAAAACAGCGCAGTGTTGAAGGCGAAAGGACGACCAAACTACACGGTCTCCCACTGAAAGGATTTATTCTATAAATTTAATTTTGGGACTTGTTTTCAAAATTGAACTCGAGACTAATTCCCCAATGTACACGTTGTCAGGGATTCAGCTATACTCAGGCCTACTGCCAGAAGGAGCCTTGCTGTGTGAAATGCGCCGGAAAATATCTGACGCAAGATTGCAGTGCCGCAACTGCAGGAGAAAACATCCAACTAACTATCGAGACTGCAAAGTCGCGAAGGAGTTGCAAAAACGACCGGATCAATCCAAAACGATGACTTCTAAAAACGCAGGGCCAGCGAGTACGAAAAATCATAACAGCGGTTCAACCCCAAACTCTTTAAGAATACAAAGATAGTAAACTGTGAATCACTTGATCCTGATTCAAATGTTTTCTTATTAATTCTCAAGAGACTAGAAGAACTGACTTAAACAAATAAGATAATAGTCGAACGGCTTCTCAACCTCGAACCAGATCTGTGTGACTAATCACACCTATTGCGGCTCAAGATGTATCTCACAAAAAAGCAAAATTCTCTACAGGTCTGACATGGAATGTGGTTGGCAGTACGTTTTACTCAACAGGCAGACCAACGTACTGGCCCTCGGATGCCGCCAAAACACCCGATCTGATAGACTTCTTTATCGGACGAGTAGTAAACGCTAGTTACGTTAAAGTTGAAGAAAGCTTTGATCTCTCCTGCAATTATTCTCCAATTATCCTTTTATTGTGCGAATCCTTGGTTAAGAAACAAAGACCACCCAGATTATCCAACAAAGAAACTCACTGGGAAGATTTCCGAATAAAGGTTTTCGAAAATAATGAGTTAAAATTACCGCTTAGAACTCCGTACCAACTCCATATGGAGAGCCGTTAAAAGTCTTCGAAAGCCCCAAATACACGTGGCGCCAAGAAGAAGAAACCAGGATGACTGATGACTTCAAAAACGTTCAAACTATTCGACGGGGAAGTGCCTCCAGAGTATATCAATACGCTAAACGTGACGACGAAACTTTCAATAGAAAAGGCTACACTAAGGGAACTTAGATAAGTTATAGACACGCTTAAGCCCAATAAAACCCCCGGATATGACTTAATTACGGAAAAGAAACTTAAAACGCTACCGAAAAAAGGTTTGCTAAAGCTGCTCTTTCTCAGTCACCGTAAGACTAGAGCATGTACCGCTTCATGGGAAAGTTGCCGAAGTTATTATGGTTTCGAAACAATTCATACAGACCAATATCGCTCCTCCCGATTATATCGAAGGTCTTCGAGCGAATCTTAATATATTTAATCGTCTTAAACCGATTATTGACACAAATCACCTCTTGCCCGATGATCAATTTGGCGTTAGAAGCCAACACTCTACTGTTGCATCGAATAACCGATGTAATTAGAAGAGCAATCGAGTGTAAGCTAATCTGTTCAAGCGCATTCCTTGACGTTTCGCAAGCTATTGATAAGATATGGCACGACGGCCTGAGATACAAACATCAACAAGTGATAATTGACAATTGACTCATATTTCTAGTTCATACCTAGATGACCGACTCTTCCCTGTCAGACAAGGAAACGAATATTCCAATTTTAAGACAATTAAGGCGGGGATGCCGCAAGGAAGTGCACTTGGCCCTCTGCTATATTTGTTTTCTAACCGCAACATACCGCAAACGGACGATGATGTGTTAGCCACATTTGATGACGACACTGCCATTTTGGCAACAGCTAAAATCGTTAAGCACACGTTAAGAAAAAACATGAAGAGCTTGAGATTAAGTATAGAGATGTGCAGGCCTCTTCTAAAGCTGATATAAAAGCAAGTGTTAAAACCGATCTTCACATATGGTATACAGTTTTGGGGTTGTACTAAAACTTGTAACGTTAACGTCTTGCAGACATTTCAAAACAAAGTTCTTCGTGGGTTTGTTAATGCACCGTGGTACATTAGAGTCGATGATATTCACAGAGACCTAGGAGTCGAAAACGTTCAGAACGAAATTAAAATGTCTGCGCAAAAACAGAAAAATCGACTACAAGGACATACGAACATTTCTGTTCAACAGATCCTTAGCCCAACAGGACTAAGCCCCTCGATCTAGCGCGGTGATCAGCAGCGCTTAATATTTAAAGTACGTAGGAAACTTCAATGGAAAATCACCGGCCAATTTACGTAGCAAAACGTGAAATTAAGTGCTCACCAAAATGATTTCTCAATAAGTCCATTATTTCACGCGATGTATGCCTCGTAGCGCCGTCTTGTTGAAACCAGAGCTCACCGAGACCATGTGCTTGGAAGTACATAGTCCGTTAACATGACGCGATAACGGTTACCATTGACGGTAACATTCTGATTTGCCTTATTTTTAAAGAAATATGGAAAAATGATTCCACCAGCCCATAAGCCACACCATACCGTTGTTTTAAATGTATGTAATGGTAGCTCCTGGTACTTTTCGGGTTGCTCATCAGCCCAAGTACGGCAATTTTGTTTATTAACATATCCATTGAGCCAGAAATGGGCTTCATCGCTTCCAGAGCCCATTTACTGAAAATATAACGCAAATTCATGTCGCCTGACTTAAATTCTTGCACAAGTTGAATTTTGTACGCTATTAGGCTGATATCCTCACGTACTATACGCCAAGTTGTCGAATACGTTAAGCCAAGCTGCTGAGAACGACGACGAATCAGCTACAGCTGCTATAATCCCTTTACTACGTGCTGGATGTGGTTTAACCGATCGAGTACCATCCACTAATGTAAACTGGGATTTCAATTTGTGAATGGTGTTGGCAATAGAGGTTTGAGTAGGTCGATTATGCGCACCGTAAGTTCTCAAAGAACGCTGATTTTCGTAATATAGCTGAACAATTTGGAGACGCTACTTCGGCTTTAATTTTTTTTATGAATAAAAAACTTTAGTTCTGCTTTTGGATTATATTTACTTTATGTCTGACTGTAAGTCGAGAAAATGATATACGATAAGTGACCGCCAGAATTAATGACCCTTCGGGCCCGATTTGTGACATTTTCCATTATTTCTGAAGGATATTCTCCTCGAGGGCTTTAAACGTTTAAGGTTTTTTGACGTAGACTCATGATTTCAAAAAACCTCACAAAACGGAGTCTGGAACGGTTATATCAAGCGATCTTGACAGCTAATGTCAAAACGAGAAATTAGGCGAGTCAAAAATGCGGTCCTCAGAATTTCGGTATTATTACTGCACGAATACGCCGTTGGAGTCACATATTCTCCAGTACTAATTCATTCAATTGAGGAAGAAGAACGTCGTTGAGTATAGCTCTGTAGCGCTCGCCATTCACAGTAGTCGTTTGAGCTGCGGCGTTTTTGAAAAAACAAGGAACGATGCTGCGTCAACAGCACAATTTGAGCGGGTGTAATAGTTTTTCGTGGGTTATATGCAGATTTTCTGTGTCGCAGAAGCAATAATTTTGTTTATTCATATACACGCGCTTGCCGGTCAACAGCTAACAGATGATGCACTGCCTGCACTTTATAGGGGAACATCTTACAGTCTTACCAAAATTCTCTGTAAAACCGCCAATTGACGCCCAATTGCGTGACATGTTGTTTGATTGATACACAAGGGTAGGACCTGGCAGCATCTCGTGTTGCCCCATACTCTGATAGGCGAGCGACTATACGTCGTAGTGTTTGCCTAATTGGTGCCGAACGACCGGGAAATCCGCGCAGAAATTCACGCTGCGCGAACACCACCGACGATTTATTCTGCAAACAAAATTGTAACAATAATTCCGCGTTCTTTATCTCGCTATACTCAATTCATTTCTTGTTGACGTGTATTTTGTATCTACTTGCGTCACAAATATCAAGTAGAGTTCACATTTGCCGGTATTTGCAAAAACTATAGCATCTTCCGATAGGGTGATAAATTTTACTCCACCTACATAGTATTAGGCATTTGAATTAGTCAAGTGTTAACTGACTTAATTTGAGATTTTCGCAGTGCTTGTTTACAATTCCTACCCAAACAATACAAATACATTCAGGACTTGTAGGCAATCATATCTGATAATAAAGAGTGATGTCTCTAGGTGATAAAGTTGAGTAAGTTTAACGACAGTATCTTTGAATCTCACGTGGTTGTTTGGATAAAATGTAATTTATGTATTTGCTATGAACGATGGGGTTAAGTTTTCTTAACAACAGTCTGACTTTCGCAGCATTATCCAGGTTTCCAGCATCAAGTTCGAAAAGATCCTTCATAGCATGCGTACCATGTGTCAAAAGTGTGGTTATTGTCGACGTCAAAGCAATATTCACTGATGTTCGACGCGAGTGCTTCCATTACGAATTCTGAAGTTTTAGATCTTAGTTTCCATCTTAGGACTGCTGTTGGTTTCGTTGTTGCTGTTGCGGTTAGAGTTGTGTTACTAATGTTTGCATTGCTGAATTGTCGATGCTTCTGAATTCTGAAATGATTCTTCCATGATGGTGGTGGAGAAGGTTGAACTGCAAAAATTGTGAAATTTAAAATATGGATTGCAAACAATTTCTCTTTCCGACTGCTGAGAGATTCGAAATATAATCAAAAAACTAGAAGTGTCACCTTAAAAATAAGTCCAAAACCAAAAACTTAAAATAACAAATGTCAAGTAATGTGACATCTAATGCCAAAAATATATCTTCTTCTTATAGCGAGACTTGAATTCCATTCATGGCAACCTAAAAAACTTTAATAATTCACTTTGATTTGGAAAAAATTTCTTATGGTGAGGAGATGCTTCTTGCCTGAGTAACTGATTCCGATTCACTTACATTTATTTGGATATGCAAACAGATAAGAAACATAACATAAACGATTCCTCAGTCTTCGTTGTGCCTTGAAAAAAAAAAAAAAAAAACACACTTTATCCTAATTTATCGATCCTAAGGGAATCTCCAGGACTGCTATATGGTCTTCGATTTTCGATTAAATGGTCAGTTTAAGAGCAATTTTTTATAAGATCTTCAATCAGTTCCCTACCTAGTTAATTGTAAAACATAAAAAAAAAAAAGAAAAAAAACATTTAAAACTGCTAAATTGGAACCAATTCCACGAAGCAGAGCATTTTTGTCGTAAATTACCTCGAATTGCATCACTAGGAACAGTAACCACTACCACTTCACCATTAGCAATAATTCATTGTTGCCAACCATACCTTTTTATAAGTGCTCCACCGTTCGCTGTTCTGCAGATCTTTAACGAGCATTTAAAACCAAACCACCGCCAGGCAAAGGTGCGGTATGGCGAGCACCCTGGGAAGAGGCGAATTAGTGCAATTGCGGATGTGTTTTCCAGAGCTAAAGAGAAATAAAGCTGCTTCTGAAGCAGATAAATGTTACAGCTCTCCAGTGAAGACCAATCCCGTGAGTACAATCCAGACTTCACACATTTATCCACCTCGCAAATAGCATCACGAAAATAACTAATTATTCAACGGTAATTAATTGTCCATTAGAAGCAAGTGAGTGGTAAGAGTGTTCTTGTTGGCCAGAAGCTTATTCCCATCTCAAGATGTTCTCCGTGTCCATCCCCTTCGAAAACCGTTCCTACCTATATAGATAGGAGCGTTTCTGATAAGTTTTTCTATTTTTTGCGAGCATCCGTAAACCTAAAACGACGTAGAGATAAAATCAAATAGCTGCAATCTCAAGAGGACGTGGTTAAATCTAAAACTTAGAACCTAGAGAAGTTGTAGTTGAGTTTCGCCATCCCTCTAGGACGTCGTTTCTAATTTGTAGCCTCATTGATTCGGACATCTTTGGTCAGCAAACAGGAAAATCACCTCTGTCTGTGCCTCTTGGAGGTTCCCATGTCGCTTGATATGTAAATTTATCTTCTCCAGAGGGTTGGAATGTGCTTGCCAAAGAACAGGAGATGAAGATTGTAGAAAAACTAGAAGAGTAGGTACTTAATTTTTTTTTATTTATTTATTTATTTTTTTTTTTTTTTTTTGCCATTGCGAACTCTTGTCTGTCGTTTCATTAGAGGAGTCGTTATGCAAATTAGAGAAATCACAAAAATTTCAGGCAGATCGTAGGTCAACGTGTATGTATGTATTCGTTACCTCGTAGAAAGTACATAAATACTTGGGTATGCGCTAGCTAACTGCCCAAGGAGACAAATTCCAGAATTGTTAGTAAGATAAGAGGAGAAAAAAACAAAACAGAGTAAACAAAACGAAAAGTAAAAAAAAGGAAAAACTAAAGAACACTTTGGTCAAGTGCTGGAGGAAAAGTTTCCGTTTTTAATTACTTCTTCCACTATAAGCGGTCTTCGTAGTCGGTCGGTGGTTGATAGTGGTGGTAACATGGGTTAGATTGGTTAGGTAGGATGGCGGTACATGTCCTTCGGCTGACATGCGGTCTTTTTTTGTGTTTTTCCTTGGTTTTTTCTTTTTTTTTTTTTCAATTTCTTTCTTACTTCTTTTTTTGTTTTGTGATTTGGCGTCTTTGGATCGATAGAACAAACGAGTTACCACATCCTCATTTGTAGTGGACTCGTTTACCGAATGGCAGATTTTCTTGATTCCGAAAGAGGAGGTAATACCCGTAGGTACATAACCACTAATACCACCATTGCCATCACCGCCACCAACACACACACCGGGTGAGGAATGACTTCTGATGATATTCAGGGTTTCTTTATGCTGTTCTTTCTCCTTCCGGTGCTTTGTTGGTTTGTTCTTGTTCTTTGTTTTTAATCAGTTTCTTGTATCTTGAAATTAACAAGGGCAACTTCCAGGAGACAGAGTAGACAAAGTATGTATGTATATGAAGTAGACAGAATGTGGTGAATTGGTGGCGGGTGATCTCTGAGGGCACCGAGGTTTCCATTATCGATTCTTTATCTTGGCGAGAAGTTTTGTGGCTTTTATTTAATTTTCCTTAAGCATCCCTACCATCAATATTCGTTTTCTACTGATACTGGCTATGGCTTCTGGTTCTGGTACTGGTTTTGGTTACTAGACCAACTTTGAATGTCGGAAAGATATCAAATAATGCCTGATATCTATAGATTAAGATGTACCTAACACGAATTACAAACGGAATGTTGAGATTTTTCGAAATTTATCAAAAAAACATACATAATTCCGAAATAATTGACGCCACTGGAATTGGTAGATACAAATAGCCACCGGTGCCAGATTGAGAGGTGGTCTATTTTATTTTCTTGATAAGAGATTTGTGGTTTATTTTGGGATTTAGTGTATTTGGCTTTGAGGTTAGTAGATATGTACTCGTATATACCTTAGCTTTTAGCCATGAAATCTTCCATAAAAACAAGTGGATAATTCAAAGTTTGCAAATGATTTTATCACACGGAAATTTCATGGTTTTGAGCCTTGGAGCTGTTTTATTTGTGAGGTTCTTCTGTGACATGGCGATACAGTGGAACAACTTTTTGAGTCTTTATTATTTGTGGGGCTGTAAAGGGAAAGTCATAAATTTCAACTAGGCACAAGAAGGAGTGATTTCTTAAGAGATTTTGTTTTTTCAAAAAATGAAAATGTAATCTTTAACTTATTTTGGGGCATGGAAACGATTGTACAAATAAGTTGGCGAAGACATACAAGATAAACAAAATAAGAGCTGCCATTGAAAATTGAAGGAAATTGTGATCTTAAGTGTGGAGATTTAATTGTTTTTTGGAGTAAGTTTTTCTTGCCATTGGCTTTCAAGATATGACAATGGAATTTGTCTCAAACAAGTCCAAAGGATTGTATTATGTACGATTGTATTCGGTAATTCGTCAAAGCCTTCGACAAATAGTCTATGCGTAAGCGAGTTCTTGCAATGTGTCCAAAAAGTATTGGCTGAGAAAATTATGTAACCTTTAACTAATAGCATAAATTCTCAAATATTAATCAATTCTGGGCAAAAAGTGCTACGAATGTCGAAAAAGCCTATGAGATGCTTCAAGTGATTTGGAGAACAAATATTCTTTCGTGCGGCAATGGCTCTACCATATTAAAACAATTATAAACACAAAAGAAGGACCAATGATTTCTCAGTGTAAGAGCTACTGTCTCGATAGGTGCCGAAAACCTGCCTACATCACTGCAGTCTACTGTAAAGTAAAGTCAAAACAAAATAACTTAATCAACTACGCTGAAGAGTGAGAAAACTTTACAATCAAGCAAGGGACTGACAAAAATTCAACACAATATAGAGAAAATCAGAGAACAAAATTTAGATAAAAAACTGCGAAAGAATGGAAGAACTTCCGGATATCGCACATCTCTAAAAGGTTCTCTCAAAATACAAACAGCATTGATCTTTTATGCAAATAAAATAGTACATCCACATTCGGTTTTAGAATAAGAACTCTATTGGGTCTATGCTAGATGCGGTTTGCTAAGAGATGGCGTAACTTGTATTATTTCATTGAAACATACGTTTGAAAACTACGGTCATTGTACATCATTTCAGTATATGTCATTCATTTGAAGTGAAACAACAATAATTTTTTTTCACTCAAATATGTCGAACTTTGTGCCTGAAAAAGTGTTTTTGCGGGGAGTTCTTCTTCTTTACTTTAATATGAAGAAAACTGCTGTCGTATTTTGGTGGAAGTTTATGGTGAACATGCGCTAGCTGAGCGAACGTGCCAAAAGTGGTTTGCACGATTTATTGGATTTATTGATTTTGGATTGGAAGACGATGAACGTCCTGGGCAGCCAAAAAAGTTTGAAGATGAAGAACTGGAAGCATTACTCTATGAAGATTGTTTCCAAACACAAGAAGAGTTCGCAGAATCTTTGGGTATAACTCAAGCAGCCATTTCAAAACGTTTAAAAGCAATGAACTCAAGTCGAGAGACAAAAGGCGGTTTCGCATGTCCGAAGGCCACAAAAGGAAGTCATTTTTGCATCGGATTGTTACTGGTGATGAAAAATGGATCCATTACGACAAGCACAAAAAATCACACGTGAAACCCTGCCAACCAGCCAAATCAACGGCAAAGCCGAATATCGATGGCGCGAAGGTAATGCTCTATATTTGGTGGGTTCAGATGGGTGTGCTGTATTATGAGCTGCTAAAACCGGGTAAAACCATCAAAAAACAGCGCTACCGAACACAATTAATCCGTTTGAAGAGAGCAGTAGCCGAAAAACGCCCGGAATATGCGACCAGACACGAGGCAATAATTTTCCATCATGACAACGCTCGGCCCCACGTTGCTATTCCGGTTAAGAACTATTTGGAAAACAGTGGATGGGAGGTCTTACCCCACCCGCCTTATAGAGCGGACCTTGCCCCTTCTGACTACCATTTGTTCCGGTCGATGCAGAACGCCCTCACTGGAAAACGGTTCACATCAGAGCAGAATCTCAAAAATTGGCTTCATTCATTCTTGGCTGCCAAGCCGGCGCAGTTCTTTTGGGATGGGATCCACAAATTGCCAGAAAGATGGGAAAAAGACATAGTTTCAATGGACAATACTTTGAATAATACTATTGTACATGTTTTTCTTAAATATACGTTCAAATTTAAAAAAAAAAACCGCACGAATTAAAATATATACATAATACTTGAAATTCACTTTCCAGTCTCGACTACAATTCTAAAAATTCCAGTCTGCAAAAAATGTTAAGTGCACTATCAATTCATTTAAAGACATCGAATGTAGACGGAGTCAGTCCAGCTCCGGTTAAAAAAGATCAGGTCCCATTCGACCAAGTATGATCACTATCTTTACGTGCACCGTCAATCTGGGATACATAATAAATACCTGGAAAGAGGTAAACTTAGTTTTTATCCCAAAACTAGTTAACAAACCCAATGAACTATCTAAATCTTGGAAAGACTTATAGATATTCACAGCAGAATACTTAAATAGAACTTAACCTCTGCACTAAACCAATACACCTACAGGAAAGTACGATCTACGGATAACACGCTTTTAAATCAAGTACCACAGATAAAAAACACCTGCTGATGAAATCAGATTGCTTTATGTGCTTTCCTAAATATTGAAGGTGCTTTTGAAAATTCCAGATACGATTCTATCTCAAATACCACGGAACTGAAAGGTAAACCAAGAAAGGAAATTTTGTCCTAAAAGTAGTGTCTGATTTGTGCATTTAAAAAGCCCGTAAATCAATAAATCAGTACCAGATCTCTCTGAACGACAGTTATAGAATTCTCAAATTAATATCTAAAAGTAGTTAAAGTTAAAAACTAAATTGGAATTCACATATAAATAACAAAGTCAGAGCGTCTTTCAAACTGAGCTAATGTGCTAATATCATCTTTGGGAAAAGATTGAAAGGCAGCCCCAGTCATATACTCCCGGGCGGATGAGCATTAAAAAATCGGTGCTACACTGCTACAATACTCCTTACGGCTTCTGAAAAAGGAATAAGGTCAACCTTAATCCGCATCAAGGCGGAAGCTTTATATAAGCCCATGTTGTATCGACGAGCTCCTTTGAGCAATGTCCGAGCTATGACATAGAATAGGAAAGGGGGACATCTTTGGTAGAACAGTTGGTAAGCATAAACTACACGACATCAGCTCTGGTAGTGTATCTAAAGCAATATATCACTATAGCAAGCGCACGGCTTACTCGCCTCAATATACACAAGGAGGAATTTTTATTTTTGTTTTTTTTTTTTTTATAACTTATGCGCGCTCAAATGATTTTAATATCTTTGACCAGAATCTTCGCCAAAAATGCATCCCGAAATCCCTCAACCACTCCTATGCTGCCAGCGTTAAGAAAGACCAGTTGGCAACGCTGCCATCAGGGACGCTGCAACTGATGCGCTTGTTTTCATCCAACCATCACCAAGAAATCTCTGATTTGATGAAGAATGCTTAGAAGCACATACAGCTAACAAGAAGCCTACAAAGCGGCTCTGAAACGAAGGACCAAAGCCGCTCCTGAGCTCTACGAACAGAAGAGATGGAAAGAACATCGTGAAGCGCTTAATCAAAGATATTGAGAAGATGTACTCCAACAATAACGTACCAAAGTTTTACCAATATGTATAGAGATGAAGAAGAAACCTTGTAGAAGAGTCTCATTCTCTCTTCTTCCGCAGACTACATATTGGCAACCAAGAAAAAGAGAAGTGTACAGTTTTCAACTTCGACGAGGATAATTAAAGCTTGCA
Source organism: Volucella inanis (assembly GCA_907269105.1). NCBI lineage: Eukaryota > Metazoa > Arthropoda > Insecta > Diptera > Syrphidae > Volucella > Volucella inanis. The sequence goes on from OU026154.1 coordinate 94,485,758, forward strand.
TCCACTGACCACAGCGAGGTGATAGCAATATGTGAATAAGTTTGTGTATCCAACTTCGTTCATGAATGAATGGAATCTCAGCATCGTTTGATCAATCCACAAAAAACGAAACACCCTCAACTGCGCCAACTATAGAGGTAAAGTCTCCCCAACATTAAATACAAGATCTTATTAGCTATGTTTTGTGAATATCTAGCCTGATTTGCTTCTGTAAGTGCAGTTTCAGACCGGGAAAGTTCTCAGAAGACCAAATAATTACACTCTGGCAGATCCTGGAAAAAACTCAAAAAGTCCAAATCGGTACCCAACGTCTTTTCATCGATTTTAAGGCCGCCTATTATAGGCATTAACAGAGACGTGCTTCATAAAGCCATGTCTAGTTTTGGTATCCCTGTGAAACTCGTCCTTTACTGCAGAATGGTGGTGGAGGGTGCTCGCTGATATGTCTAGGTCGATAGTGACTTAACCGAGACTTTTAATCTTAGAAAATAGACAAGATGATGCGCTGTCACGTGACTCCTTTGGCATCATATTTAAAAGAATTTTGCGGAAGTCACAAACGACACTGAGAGATTGGTGTGAGAAAGTGGAACGGAAGCTGTCAAAATGAACTTAACCGTAAATGAGGGCAAAATCAAGGATGTACTATTAACAAGAAGGGATACATAACATCGATAAATTGTACGGAACATCATAGTTGACAGCTATAATATCGAAGCATTATGTGACTTGTCTAGCTTCTGCCAACAACACATCAACAGAAATAAAATGAAGAATTACGCTTGCCAATGGCTATTTCGTTGGTCTAAGAAAGGCAATTGTGTAAGGCCTTATCACGAAAAATCAAGCAGACTCTATATAAGAAGTTATTTATGGCGTTGAAGCATGGACACTATCTAAAGTTTTAAGAGAAAAATCATTCGATAAATATTCGGTGCCATCGGCGTTGACCGGCTTTAAAAGAGAAGGTTCAACGATGAACTCTTCTAGCTATTTAGCGGCATCGATATAGTCAGAAAGCTATGCATCAGCTGCCTGAGATGGCTAGGACACGTAGAGTGAATGGAAATCATTGCTCTGATCCGTACGATATTTAAGTTTAGCCCAAAGCGACAACACAGTAGAGGAAAACCTTACCTTGCGCACAAGTAGCAGTGGATCTCAACCGACTTGAAGTGAGTAACTGGATGGAGTTAGCTAAAGACAGGAATAATTGGGGAGGATTGTTAGTTAAGGCCCAGGATCACCCAGAACTCAGCATTACCCTAGTACATACATAAAGTCTGGTGGGTACCAGGGTATTGAAGGAAATGAAGAACCCAGTGAAAGATGACTACAGAACGTTCAGCTGATTCGTTCAATAGGCCAGAAACTTCCTGAGACATCCCGTATTCGGCAATATGTTGAGACGATCCTAAGGGTGACCAACCCTTTAATGGTAGAATTAAACGAAACTTCAGTGTAGATGATATTAGAAAACCGGTTGTCTTTCTAACGGACACTGATAGATTCGATATCACTTACAGTAGTCAGAAAATTGAATCTCGCTGTCGCTGTTCCTCGAGAAATCTAAAATCTCCAGAAACCTCACTGGACTACATAACCGTGTCATGAAAGTATGATAATGACCCACTGCCGGAAGGCAGAAAATATCAACTGATGAGCAGATTGTGTAGCTTTTGGTGGGATTACTTGCTTAAGATGAAGATAAATTTTGTTAATAGCGTATTACCGCACATTTTTGCAGAAATTTTTGCAAATTTCTCACTTAATTACTCGTTAGTCACTGATTTTTTATATTAATCCACGCCCTCATATCGAAAATATTGTGGTTTATTTACTGCGGCATTACAAGTGAGAACTTAACTTAACGCACCATTCAGCCCAAACATGAGCCTGCCGAACTACGACTTGTTCCCAAAGTTAAAGAACCCAATTTATGGTCTAATTTTTTGCTCTCTAAAAGAGCTGTCTGATGCCATTACCCAGCGCATTAGACAGTTGATTTTTTGGAGATATAGCGACCTTTATTTCTTTCAGATCGGTTGGATGGAAATCGTTCAGATTAAATCATTGTCGCCGTTATAAAGCCTGCAAGAATGTTGAATTCATATCTTTACCACCGATTATTCGTCCTTGCAGCCTTCGGACTGGACTTTTAACCTTCATAGGCTTTTTGTACCACTGTTTCCCTTTGAAGGATCTTTCTAGCACTACTACTGTTCTTCAGCTATTTAGGATGATGGCATAGTTGATCGGGAATATTAGAAATCCCTTTTCAACTCTGTAAAATAAATTAGCGTGAACCCGTTATAATATGTGGAGTCACGCAGCATGTATATTTATACAATTTGTCTCAAAAGACCCCTCTTATATACAATATATATTAGCTTAGATCTAAATTTGTCCAAGATAATTTAAAGACTACAAGTAGGACACGAATGCAGATAGACAAACCTGAGAAAACAACGGATAAAAAGAGCGACTCTGCAGAAAACAACTAGAGGGCCTCGCAAGCTCTAAGAGAAGAAGGAAGGTGATTTAGAGAGGTACTATCTGAAGAATGAAATTCGGAAGTTTTGCCAAAAATATAACGCACATGTCAAAGCTGTAAGACCAAGACAGGAACCTCTAAGGATAGTGAATGAAACCTCATAGTAGAACCACAGTCTGGAGACTCTTAAATTGTGATGACGGACACCGTCAAGCAGAATAAATCATTTCAACTTAATGAAGACAGACAATGTTTTCGTCTATCCGACAAAGGTGAAGTCAGGGAAGCCATCTCCAAGTATGAGTGCAACAAAGTTCGTGAGCTGTTCGTGTTAAGCTGTTAAAGCAAAAGGTAGTAATTGCATACAGAGCATACATTAACTAATCTGCAAAATCTGGGTCAATGAAAGTTTGCCCGACGAATGGAATCTCAGCTTGTTTTTCCGATCTTAAAGAAGGAATATCCTCTGAACTGCGCTAACTACAAGGGAATAACCTAAATCTCCTCAACATAGCATATATAATCCTGTCTGCCGTATTATGTGAACTTCCTATCAGTATTGTTCTTGGAAATTCCACTAAAGATAAAAATTTTATAGTACCACAGATTGTGGACAAAAACCCAGATCGATAAACATAACTGCTTCATCGATTATAAAGCCACATATGGCAACATCTATAGAGATGATCTATACGGAACCATTTCTCAATTTGTCATCCCTTCTAAACTCATATGACATGCATGTTGACTATGGAGAAAGCACATTGCTCTATTAAAATCGGTAATGACAAAGCCAAGCAAGACAAACACAAGCCAACTCCACAGGCATCATCTTTCAAAAGTCTGTTTAGTTGCTCGCATATGTAGAGGACATTGGAGTTTTTGCGACTATTGAAGCAACAGAAACTGAAACTTTGAGGTAGTAAGCGACTTTATTGACGTCGAATCCACTATCAACTCCGAGAACGACTTCAGCACGGAAATCATGCGAATAATCACTCGCTGCTTCGTTGGCCTTAGAAGGTAATTGAGTAGTAAAGCACCCTCTCGTTCCATTAGAGAGTGATCATCCCAGTCTTGCTTTACAGCTCAGAAGCGAGGGTACTGATGAAAGCGCCTGGAAATGCTTTCCGAAGGCTTCGTGGGAATCGAAACAGTATCAACTTGGTTTTAGTACTTTAAGTGTTGCTCTTCCAGATTTTAGCCATCACACCGAACGCAACTTTTGTTTTATTGATCCTTCAGTCCACGTCCAGATTTGTGCGTCCATCTTCACAGATCATATTTCCAAGACAGAGGAAGTTGGTTGGCTTCTTAATTAGTTGTCCAGGAATGTTGATTTGGTCGTTGGGGTTATTTTGAGTGCTTAGAGCATTAGTTTTTGCTGTATTTAATACGTCTCTGCTGCTGCTAAAGACCCTTAAATATAGGACCGAGGTATTGTGTGAAAACAGAGAGACAGTATAGGGGTAGTCCACATGTTGCAGATATATTGTCATTGTACATTTCAGTTTCATATTTGCTTCTGATAATGCTACATGAAGTACTTCGCTGATCACAACAAGAAACAGCAATAGCGCAAGAATTCAGCCTTTTCGCACTCCTCTGGGGTTTTCAAACTCATCTGACACCTTACCCCTATGTAAGACATAAAATTAAAGTGACGAGTCTTTTTGGTACACCTTTCCTGCGCAAAGCACCCTATAAAGCATATCGATTCAAACTGTAGAAGGCTTTCTTGTAGTCAATGAACAATAACTCTAGCGAAGTGTGTTGATATGCTCGATACTGGAGAACCTGGCCCGAAAGCTTGCCTCTTCCTGATTAAGTACTAAGTCGAGATACGCTCTAGGTCGATCGTATCCCTCCTTTAAAAATTGTCAATCATTCCCCCTGGGAAAGACTTCTGTTCCCCATATTTCCGAATTTAGTGGCTGATGTGCGGCTTGGAAGAGCTCCGCTGTAATGTCATTTATGTCAGCTGCCTTGGTTTTAGGCTCTGATAGCCGAACAGCGCCCAATACGTATTTGGGAACTTGTTTCAGCGAAGCGCTCATCAGGACTTCTGCCAGTTCGTCAATTGCTAAATGATTTATGTAGTACACCAGCAGTTTTTCTGGCACTCATCCGAAGTCTATTGGTTGCCGTCTAAGTCTTATACGAGTTGAGATTTGGAACTGTAATCACCTATAAGTTCCTTTGTGATATTCTAAAGTGTCCTACTGTCATGCCTTCTGGCTTCTGATATAATTAGGCTTATCACCTTTCATACCAATGAGGCCGCTTCAATCCGAGCCTTGAGAACTGTAAACTTTTCGATTCGTGCCAGGTATCTACTGAAAGCTGAAAGATCTCTGGCTTTTTTGTCTTCATTTTCGTGGCGATGTCTGGTTTGGATGTTCCTCACTCGACCCATCATTAAGTGACAAATAAGGCATTAAACAAAGTACCTCTTCACATCCGAGGCGTTTGTGTCCTCTTGAGCTAGTTGAGTTACAAGGTTGCGACTCGCTGGACCACAGACCAACCAATACTTGTGTTGCTATAGTGGCGCCGGATATTTCTCATTCGTTTTCTTTCTTTTCTTCAGTAATTTTAGTTTCAGATAAAACTCTACGGGGACACCACGGGGAGGCGCTGAAAGTAAGAGTTACTGTAAATGCTGTGTCTGTCCACAGAGGTCATTCCGCCATTTAGCAAACCAGTAATTATTGACAACATTATTCTACTAGGTGGAGTGAAAAGTAACCTCTTTGACCGTCAGAATGCGCTGCTACTGCAAAAAAAGTTATTTTGCCTTGAAGTCCGTTCATATTTAGGCAGACATGCCAAATTTTAGTGCAATACTGTCTTTAGTTTTGCTTTGACAGCTGATTGTTGTTGACGTGTTTGGTATCATGTTGAGTATGGACAAAAACGATTTTCGTTCTCTCATAAAACATTTTTTTTTGAGAGGCAAAACGGCGAAGGAAACAAAAGAAAAGTTGAATTAATATTATGGGGCTAATTCTCCGTCAGGTTACAACATCAAATATTGGTTTCGAAAGTTTCATGGTGGCCGCAACTCCACTACCGATCAAGTCGGCAGCGGCAGGCCCTCCGATGCGGTTACAGAGGACAATGTCAAAAAAATACATGAAATGGTGTTGGTTAACCGGAAAGTGAAGGTGAGCGAGCTAGCAGATACCACAAAGATTAGTACTGAGTGCACACGCCATATTTTGGACAATATTCTGCATATGAAAGAGTCATCCTGCCGCTGGGTGCCTCGCATGCTCACTCCTGACCAAAAACACGAACGCGAGAGCACTTCGAAAGAGTGTTTGGACTTGCTGATGCGAAATCGGGTGGACTTTTGGCGTAGATTGGTAACTGTTGAACGCCAGAGAACAGAATAAGTGCCCGGCAATGGACTGAAGCCGGCACAAGTGCTCCGAAGCGGCCGACGGAGGCTCGATGGGTCGGAAAGTTTATGACGTCGATTTTCTGGGATTGTCATGGCTATCTCTTCGTGAACTACCTCGAAAAAGGAAAAACATCAACAGCGAGTATTAATGTGCATTATTGGAGCGATTGAAGGCCGAAATCGCTGCAAAACGGCCTCACATGAAACGAAAAAAATTTTGTTTTTGCAAGACAATGCGCCGGCGCACAAGAGCATCGCAACCATGGCTAAAATCAATAAAATAAATAAATAATTCAGCTCACGCGTGGAAATCATCGACGCCACAGGGGTATTTTGCGGACCTTCCGGATAATTACTATTCGGACGGGATAAAGAAGTTGGAAAATCGGTAGAAGAAGTGTATCAAACTAAAAGGGGACTATATTGAATAAATTTAAAAAACATTTTAAAAAAAATGGAAGCCCATTACTAGTCCTTCTAATACATACCAGGTGTACCGGTATAAAGTGAGCGTCAAGTTACAAATGTCTCAATAGGGAACATTTATTGCGAACGGGCCTTAATTTTGGTTGCTATGACATCTGTCAAACATATTTTGTATACATCAGGTCATTAAGCTAACAACGTCATTTTTTTTCATCGAGTTAAAAATGTCGAATTTTGTACCAGAAAACGATGACATGCGGAAAGCAATAATTTTTTGTTTTCATTTGAAGAGAAGTGCTGCAGAATCGCATTGAATGCTTGTCGAGGCATATGGTGGTCATGCTCTATCAGAATCAACTTGGAAAACATGGTTTCAACGGTTCAGAGATAAAGATTTTGATGTGAGAAATGAAGAACGTGGAAGACCACCAAAAAAGTTTGAAGACGCCGAATTGCAAACATTATTGGATGAATATGATACTTTGAGTCAGAAGCAAATGGCAGAAATGTTAAATGTTGCACAACAAACAATTTCTGACCGTTTAAAAGCTATGGGAAAGATCCAGAAGTCTGGAAAATGTGTGCCACATGAATTGAATGAAAGACATGTGTCTGGTGGGACCAAAAAGATGTGGTGTACCATGAGCTCTTAAAACCTGGTGAAACCATTAATACAGATCGCTACCGACAACAAATGATCAATTTGATCCATGCATTGATCGAGAAACGATCAGAATGGGATAAGAAAACACGGCAAGGTAATTTTGCTCCATGAAAATGCACATAAAGCAAGACTGGATGGGACACGTTTAAACTGAGCAGCACTTCGATTCCTACAAGGAAATTGAAAATTGGTTGACTCTTTGGTTTGCTTTAAAAGACGAACAGTTTTATTGGCGTGGAATCCATAAATTGCCATAAAGATGGGAAAAATGTGTAGCTAGCAATGGCCAATACTTTGAATAAAATTGTTTTTACTTTCTCATTAAAAATTTGTGTTTTATTTTCACTTCATACCAGTTCACCTGGTATACTTGCTACACATGCTTACAAAATGCTTCTTTTTGCACAATTATTGCGTTAATTGGTACAATTTCGTTATACCCATCCCAGGGAATAGACAATTTTTAACAAAAACTTCGAAAAAAAAAAACAAATTTCAAGCCAAGACTAACTACCGTTTCATTGGATTTAAAGCCTCCTATAATAGTAATCATTATCTGGCCCTCTAAAATACGATGACCGGTTTCTGGGTCACGTAAAAATCGAATTTGATATCTGGTGTTGAGATGGTTGTTAAGATATATCCACTTGGAAGAAAAAATATGTTCTAAACTACAAACTCGAAGAGAAAAGTAAAAAAGTTAACATACTGAACTAACCTGATTAGCTGCAAAGCGCCGAATCAAGGAATGTAACCTGTCACCGGAACAGTTTCTAAACGTTTTAAGCAACTTGAAGTCCTATGTAAAAGAAGAACGAATGAGGGAGTAGATATCGATAAAAATTTTGTTATTTGTATCAGGGATTAGATATAATTCAAAAAATTAAATTGACTTGGCCATAATTACCAATGGACTTCAGCTTTCCAAGTCCCATTTAAAATTTTAGGAATAGGTTCAACAAAGAAATGGCAATTCTCCGCAAAGGTCTTCTGTGTTTGGAGCGTGGTAGCGGGGGTATGACCTTCCAAGATGAAGTTACATGGCTTAAATGAAAATCTGGTGTCAAAATAAAAAACGTACCATCTGCTGCCAGCTATAAGCTTTATATATGCTTAAATGAGTATACATAAATCTATGCCATTGAATAGCAACTAAGTTAGTAGCGGACTGAAACTGTAATTGCAGAGCAGAATGGTGATCTAGATTCCTTACTTATTAATCATGGCAGTTCTTACTTTCGCGTTGGATCAATGGTATTGTATAACGAACATGCTGTTTGAGGCAATGACATCAAAATTTCGGCTGCAACGACACAAAAATTTCCGAAAAACACTTCATGAAATCTTCTCTACAAAAGTTATAATCACATCAAAAACAATTTACAACTCCTATACAATAAAAGCTGTGAAAACACCTCCTTAAATCCTTCAATTTAATATTCGTTAGCACGAAGAACTATCTTAAGTACCCACACATACTTGTACTTCACGTGTACAATGTAAAGAAAACCCCTTAAGTAAAATACAATTTGCCGTTGATTCAAAAGGAAACTACACGTAAAAGAACTTCATTCCATTTACCCGAAAATTTTCGAAATGAAATGAAAAGATTTGCCAAAACAGTTTTGCTTCATCTAATTATCCCCAAAGAGAAAAACTTGTAATGTTTCCCCATCTATTGAATTTATTTTGGTTTGATCAGAGCATTGAAGAGGAAAAAGTTGTTTCCTTTATTCATCCTTCTGTAACTACAATTCAATTGTATTGGGTAACCCGATACTGATTTCCCCTCTTTACGCACTTTTCAAGTGATGTCCTTAATATAGCATTCTCGTCTATATGAGAATATCTTTTGCAAATTCAATACAGCTAACCAAATGTACGAATAGTAATCTTACCGTTAGATCAACATCCCACTCATCCGACCTTCACCTTACCACTCAAGATCCTTTAACCATCCCCTCACTGAATCCTTCCAATTCCCATAATTGAATCTGATTGTATTTTCGTTTTACTCGCCTTCTTCTTCTTTATTTTTTTATATTTTTCTTTTACATACTCGTATTTGTATTCGCATTCGTATCTTAACGTTTAGATTGAGAGTGTTTTTTTTTTTTCGATTTTTTCATCCCCAGGTCTATATAGTGGGTCACATACCACCCGGATCGGATGAGAGGCACGTTGGTAGCCAACAGAATGGACACACAACATTTACGGAGAGCAACAACATGCGATATCTGGAACTGATTCGCAAGTATTCATCAATTATTCAGGGCCAATTTTTCGGGCATTTGCATTCGGACTCGTTTAGGATCATCTACGACGATAAAGGTAAGGAATGTCCTTCAAGTGGACGTCGTCTAACTAGTAGTATTCGTGTATTTTCTTTGGGGTTGTTTCTAGCATTTGGTCACATTTCTACATTTTCAGTTCAAATTCGATTAGAGTTTTAAAAAAGGTCCTCTCTCTCTCTCACTATATCCAATTTAGATTCTTTGAAGAAGGATACGTTGAAATAAATTGAATTATCTGCAGCTTTTAAGCTAATTTATCGTCATCCCTTTTAACGCTTTTATTTCCGTATAAAACACAAAAAATAGGATGGGGGTGGATATCTAACAATACGTACACATCGAATACACCTTAATAATGAAGAAAAGTATATTGCGGCACACAAAAGCAGACGCTTTTAGGAAGATTAATGATTCGGGATTTGTTTGCTTTATGACCCTCTAAGTTCTTCAAAGACCGAAAAAAAGAAGAAAAATAAAACAACTACTCGTTGTACTTATATGGTGATGGTGAAATCCTGACGTATGTATCTGGTAAAATGGCAAGCATATCCCCTACTTTACAGCTCGTTTAATGTGTCAATATCAGAAGTGTATATTAGGTTGGCACAAATAATGTCGATGTGCTGGTTTTGTGGTGATTCGGTGACAAAAATTTTTCAAAAACAAACTCTACTTTGTGAGACGAAAATTCAATAACTCAAGTTGCCGAATGAAAAGACCAAATGAGATAATGTTCATCGAATTCTATGAGAAGGTGACTTGTGACTTCAATTGGTAGGTATCAAAAGATGTTGACTTATGGGTCGAATCGAATAGATATAGTCATTTAGGATCTAATTTTTTATTTTTTTTTTTTTCGTAGATGAAACGGAACTTAAGCATGAGTTGTGTTTTTAGATCCTAGTGTCATGTCAATTCAATTCAATTCAATTTAATTCAATTTATTTAAGTACAAGTGAGACTACAAGAGTATGTACTAACAAAAATAGTTCGAACTTTGAACAGTTGACAAATTTCTAATTTCTAATATGATCGCTCTATTTAAGTTTTTAGCTTATGTCAGTACAAGTAGGAAATACTTTTAACTATTCTCCGATATTCATATCATGCGTTACACTCTCAAGTCCATCTTTTATTTAAGTGGAGTTTAGTTGTCCTTAGCAAGTGGGCCCTCTCCCTGGTAATAATCTAGAAAGGGTGGTACTGGACGCTTGAAGGCAAAAAAACTGGTCTTATCATCGGATGCGACGCTAACGCTCATCACACGGTATGGGGCAGTACTGACATCAACGATAGAGGTGAGTCACTTTTTGACTACATTTTAAGTACTAACCTCATTGTTTGCAATATTATCAATGAGCCCACTTTTATAACAACAAACCGACAGGAAGTGCAGGATATCACTCTTGTCTCAGACAACATCACTCAAATGCTAACGAACTGGATGGTATCGACTGAATATTGGTTTTTAGATCACAAGTACATCAAATTCGAACTCGGAAAACTAATTGGCTAAAATACAGAGGAATACTGTCAAAAGCACTGAACTCTCAAGTCCAGCACAAAACACAAATGAGTTTGACATGAAAGTCTGCGAATTCACCCTGTCTCTCAATCAGGCTATGGCTTCTTCCTGCCCTCTGACCGCTTGAAGCACCAGCAGAAAACTTTTAAACCTTGCAAAAAGCACAAGAAAAATGACTGACTGGGACGCTTACAAAGAATCTTTTAAAATATATAAAAAAGAACCGAGGAAAGCAAAGCCTTGTTGTTTGAAAAAAACCGATGGCTCCTGGACAACCTCAAGTAATGAATCACTCAACTTGCTACTAGATACCCACTTTCCAGGTAGCTCCTTATTCGCGGCAAACGGTAACCAAAAGAGGACAACTGCAACCGTGAACAAAATTCATGGTCTGATTACAAGAGACAAACTGCTTCGGGCGCTGCATAGCTTCAAACCATACAAGTCTGCTTGTTTGGACGGTATAATACCGGCCAAACTACAAAGGTCCTCAGATATTATCTTGCCACGGTAGAGAATATCATGGGGAGCTGCATAGAACTAATGTGGTTTTCATTCTCAAAGCTTGAAAATACTTTCATGATGTCTCAAAAGACTTCAGACCTATAAGTGTATCATCTTTCCTTCTATAGAACTATAGAACGACTGATTGATTTCCCTATTCGAGCTAAAGTTGATTCAAGACTTTTGTAAAAGACTCAACATGCCTACTGTAAAGGAAAATCGGTCGAAACGGCTCTGCATTCGCTGACTAGCCACATCGGATGATCCTTACAATACAGAGAGTACACAATGGTTACTTTGCTAGACATAGAGGGTGCTTTTATCAACGTCGACACATCCGCAATCGCGGCTGCGCTATCAAATCTGCAGGTGTAGACGACTCACTTGGGGAGATGATCAGCCTTCTGATGGAACTTCTTCTAAAAGATGTGTTAGTAGAGGTACGCCGCAAGGCGGTGTTCTTTCTCCCATTCCTACTAGTTTAGTGGTTAATGAAATGCTAATATATTTGGAAGCGGGATGGAGCAGGGTGATTGCCTATGCGGACGGCGTTGCTATAACCGTTTCAGGGAAGCATCTAAATACTATCAAAGAACTCCTTCAGCTAAATCTTAACAGATTAACTCGTTGGGCCGATAGCTGTGGATTGGGAGTTAACCACCATAAAACTGATCCTTTCATCTTCTTCAGGAAACATCCAATCCAGATATAGACCCTCCCCCAATAATCGGTACCAGTTTAGTGTTTTCCGCAACAGCAAAATACCTGGGTCTCATTTTTGATAGGAAACTAAACTGGAAACCTTACATTCAAGAAAGAGTTAAGAAAGATACAGTAGCTTTATTCACACCTATCGACATCTTCAGCAGGCAAGTAGCTGCGAAATAATTTATTTGGCCACGCTAATATTCTTAATGTATTATGAATCCTCTTAGAGAACATCGATTACACCATACCTAGACTTCGGTTTAACAAAGGCTTTCATGCGGGCTTTCCCTCTATATCCTTCTGGAAAGAAGGTGCTTTCTTGGAGGACAAGTCTATCCATTTCTATACAGATGGATCTAAAACCTATAGTCGGGTCGGTGGATGTGTTTTTTCAGATAAGCTAAATTTAAGTCTCTCCTTCCGTCGTCCAAATCACTGTAGCGTGTTCCAGGCAGAAATGTTGGCGACTAAAGGAGCTCTATCTTTGCTGAAGAAAAACGTGATATCTACAATGGATATCCGAATCTTTTCGGATAGTCAGGCCGCTATCAAGTCCCTGGACTCGGTCTCACTAAATTCAAAAACCGCCCGTGAATGTCGATCATCTCTTACGGAGATGGCAAAGCATTTCAACCTTCACCTTTGTTGGGTGCTGCGCCACAGAGACATTCTAGGGAATTGTAGGGCTGACAAACTCGCCCAAATTGGAACCACTCTACCAATTCTACCGGCAAAGGGCAGCATAGGTATACCAATCGCTACGTGCAAACTATTATTTAGGCTGGATGCTTATAAAAGAACAGACCTGTGATGGACCGGTAGACTAGCAAATAAACTGATTTGTCCAAAGCTGGATCTAAGTCTGATAGGAAACATCTCAGCGCTACAAACTGGACACTGCCTTATAGGCAAGCATGCAAGAAGGCTTCTCGCTTTTACAAACGATTTCTGTAGAAACTGCATGGACGAGGAGAAAAAGGAGACAATCCTCCACCTTCTCTGTACAAGTACAGCTCTCTCCCAGAGAAGAAAACTCCACCTAGGAGCCTTTTCTATAACGATTTAAGCGATCTAAAAAATACAGTACGTAAACAGTCATCGTAAGCTCAAATTGGTTCCATAAGTGAGAGGATCATAGATCCACTTGGCAGCACAACGGGTTGGTTTTCCAACCGCCACTCTAACCTAACCTAACCTAGTTTTCTTTGCGGGCTGACTGTTTTGACTGACTGTCCGATGCAATGCCACCAGAATTTTTGAAGCAGGAAAAGTACGAAACTGACTTTTCATATGCTCAGGAATCTTCGCCAGGAAAGGACTGTAGTTGGGTCTACACATATGGCTCCAAAAATTATCTAAAATTCAGTGCTGTGGTATTTCCGGATATTTCACTCTTCCTTACCAAAACTTGATAGTAATGAAGTATTTTGTAGTAGATCGGTGTAATCGGCGAAGTAACCGAAGCAGCAAAGCTAAGCTGAGCTACTCGTAAAAGCTGAACCCTGTCACGGACAAGTTAGTTCGGGAATGCAAGGCTTCTCTGAGCCAAGTCGATTTCAATGATGTCACGTGAATTGCAGTCGCCAATGAACTTAATGAGACTTTTTCATTACTCGATTCATTTGACAGCTCGTCTTAATATTAGCATAAGGAACAATTTTCGAGCATAAATTCAACCAGCTTTAATGTATATCGATGTTATTTGTCTTGTGGAAATTAACATCAAAGAAAATGAAAATATAAAGGGTTTTATGCTTGAGTTTTTCAATACAAAAAACACCAACGAAGGAGAAATAGTTATGTTCATCAAAGATAACACAGTTTACAGTAGAACTTATACAAACTCTGTTTCATATTAAAGTTTAAATATCAAAATAGAAAGAAAAGGAGTAGGGATCAAATATTTGGTCATATAAAAAGTATCCGCGGTTTTTTCTCACTAGATGGTGTTAGTGTCCATTTATCTGGAAACATTAATCTGATTAAGCCAAACAAACACTACTTTAAAAAAAAAGGAAAAACTCTGCAAAAACATGCCGAAAAATTTGTGCAGTTTACGGTGAGAATGCTGTGAGTAAACGCCGGACTCAGAAGTGATTTGTTCGATTCCGTTCCGGAAATTTATATGTAAAAGATACATCTTGAACTGGTCTGCCTGTCACTGAAAAAATCGATGAAATTTTGCAACTGATGGAGCAAGATCGGCAGGGAAGTTGTCTGGAGATAGCGCAGGCACTAAATATCAACCGTATAATGAGCAGGCTATTCACAAAAGCTCGATGTTTTAATTGACCGAATAACCATCAGTGAAACGCTGCTGAAACGCAACGATTGAAGGCTCGACCATTTGAATGAAGCTTTCAAGAAAGAGAATTGGCCAACAGAAAGGGAGTTGTCTTCCATCATGACAATGCTTGACGGAGCTTGGTTGGGAAGTTTTGATGCATCCACCGTATAGACCGGACCTTGCACCCTCTAATTACCATTTGTTTCGGTCTTTGCAAAACTCTCTTGATGGTAAAAAATTGGCTGACCGAAGATCTGCTGAAAATCACTTGGCCAAGTTTTTCGCTGATAAGCCACAGAAGTTCTATACCGAAAATGGCAAAATGTCAAAGATAATAATGGCCAATACGTACTTGATTGAAATTAATTTTAAATAAAGAAATTTTTTTCAAAAATATGCCATATAGATGCACGGTTGCAGTAGTTCTGTTTGGGTTACTACTGGCTGCGAATATGGAGCTACGTGGAAAGTGAGTATTCAGTAGCAAGTTGAGTAATTCATCACTTGAGCTTGTCCAGGAGTCATCGGATTTTTTCAAACAACAGGGTTTGTAGAAATGATGCGATGCCTCAGAGGTTTCTGTGACCTTGCCACAGAATGATCTTCAAGATTGACGCTTTGCTTTCCTCAGTTCTTTTTTATATATGTTAAAGGATGGCTGGGTGGAGCATCACTCAGGCTGAATTGAACGTATCTGTGATCTGAAAATGAGGGTTTAGACGATACCATCCAGTTCGTTAGCATTTGTGTGATGTTGTCGGATACAAGAATAATATCTAGCACTTCCTGTCGGTTTCTTATTATTAAAATGGGTCAATTGCCAATATTGCAAACAATGAGGTTAGTACTTAAAATGTAATCAAAAAGTGACTGAAACGCTGGTGTTGTAGTCTGAATTAAAGACGGAGTATTGGTAGACAAAGTACCTAACTACCTCAAAGTTATATCTGTTGAGGGTGACGTTCTGTCCGAGACATCTTCGTTGGGTGTCCTTTCGTATTGACAACATATACTTGGTCTTGCTCTTCTTAATATTCGCAAAAGCGCCACTGACTTCAAATAATGTCAAAATCATCGTCGTATTTCAGTAATTGGACGGACTTTCGAAAGAATGTGCCTCTTGTATTGGCGAGTGAGTTTTGCACTATTCTTTCAAGAATGATGTTAAAAAAACGTTTTTTGTCATCAAAGGTCTCGGTGAGTTCTTTACCGACCTTGATTGAGCAGCGAACCAGTTTGGCAGGGATGAATCCAAGGTCTGCCATAGTGTGAATATTTGCTTCATGATGGACCTTCCTGGCTTAAAACCACACTGATATGGACCAATTAAGTTGCTGACGAGCGTCATGTAGACTATGTTAAGAAGACTGATACATCTGTAGTTGGCGTAGTTCCAAGGTCTCCTTTATCCACGAATTAAAAAAATCATCCACAATTTCAAAAGACGCTAAAAGCATCTTAAGCAATATTTTATTATCATCAAGAATTTTCTGACGTAAAATCATGTTTTTCGCGCACTTCGACCATTTTACGGTCATTACAAATAGACCTACTGGCCAAGCAATTCAAGCCATAGTGACTAGAATTCGCACCAATTTCACGGTATTGGACATCAAGCCGCATACCCGTTGGTGTACAGTGCAAACTCAGGAAAATATTGCTGTTGTATCCGCCAATGTTAATGAAGACCGTGATTTATCTACTCGTCGCAGTAGAAGATTTTACACAAGGACCCTAGTTTAAAACCTTAAAAAATACAGCTTGTGCTAGCACTAAAACCGAATGACCTGCCACAGTGTAAAATTTTTTGTGAACGAGTCTTAGAAAAGCTAAAGGAAGATCCGCTTTTTTATCGAAAAATGCCATTTCTGTTTGAATGCATATGCTAATAAACAAAACTGCCGTATTTGGTTCGATGAGCAGCCTCAACTGCGAATGCGTCCAGAAAAATTAACTGTTTGGTGCGGTTTATGGTCTGGCGGAATCACTGGCCCGCATTTTTTTAAATATAACCATGAGAACAACGTCACCGTCAATGGCGTCTGATATCGTTCAATGATTTGAATTTTTTTTCTTGCCAAAATGCAGGAGCTGAACCTAGTCGACATGTGGTTCCAGCAAGACGGCGCTACATTATATACAGCACGCGAATCGATGGAACAATTGAGAAATGAATTCGGTGAGCAGTTTATCTCTCGTTTCAGACCGATAAATTGGCCGGCTAAATCGTGCGGTTTGACACGGTTAGACTATTTTTTATGGGGATACATAAAATCTCTAGTCTTTGCTGATAAGCCAGCGTCAATTGTATCCGTGCTCGCAAATGTGCTCGAGTAAGAGATAAGAAATTACATTCTCCGTATTGACCATAAAGAACGTAGTCGTAGTTTACGTTCATATGAAATAATTTCTAAAAAGTAAATGGCAAGCATTTTTTTATTAACTTAAATAGAAATTATATACATTTTTGCAACCTAACAAGAGCGGACAATTTCGTCATTATGCAAAATACTCCTCGGCGATGATTTCCTCGTTCAACCCGTACTTAATTCCAGCGATTTTTCAAGTTTTGGTAATAAAAAGAAGTCGCAGGGAGCCAAGTCCGGAGAATACGGAGGATGAGTGAGCATTTCGTAATGCAATTCGACCAATTTAGCTGTGGCGACTGCGCAGGTGTGGGTCGGTGCGTTATCGTGGTGGAAGAGCACTATTCTCTTCGACAAATTTGGTCGTTTATTCTTCAAATTAGCGTTGAATCGGCCCAATAAATCGTGGTAGCTTCTGCGATTGTTTTTTCTTTCTCTAGATAGTCCCAAAAACCGGCGGTCATCACCTTTCTGGTCGAAGGCACAGTCTTCGACTTTTTTGGAGCACATTCACCTAGTAAAATCCATTGTTTCTAGGTTGGCGGACCCAGAAGTACCCGACCTAACAAAGAAATCACAAAAATTTTGGGAAAAAAATTAATTAACTATTTTGCAACATAATCGCCTTTCAGCTCTATACACTTTTCCCAGCGATGTTCAAAAAGTTCGATACCCTTTTTATAATAAGAACTGTCCTGCTCCTCAAAATAGCCATTAACTGCCGATATCACTTCTTTATCGTTGGAAAATATTTGACCACTGAACCATTTTTTCAAGTTTCTAAACAGAAAATAATCCGAGGGGGCTAAATCTGGCGAATAGGGTGCATGAGGAAGCAATTCAAACTTTAATTCATTAATTTTGGCCATTGCAATAACGGATTTGTGAGGTGGTGCATTGTCATGATGATACAACACTTTCTTCTTGGCCAAATGCGGCCATTTTTGCTTGATTTCTTCGCTCAAACGTTGCAATAAGTTCGCATAATACTGGCTGTTGATAGTTTTTCCTTTTTCAAGATAGTCAATGAAAATTATCCCACGCGCATCTCAAAAAATCGACGCCATGACATTGCCTACAGATGAAACGGTCTTCGCCTTCTTTGGAGCCAGTTCTCCCTTTTGAATCCATTTTTTTGATTATAAAGTGATGGACCCATGTTTTCTCTTGTCCAAATTTTAAAATAATAATATGCGATGTACCTCACTTTTTGAAATGCCTACAATGTCTGCTAGCTCGCGCACTTTTAGTCGACGATCATCCAGTACTGCTGTAGATTATCTTCACAATTTCTGAAGTCGTCACCTCATTTGGTCGACCACTGCGATGCTCGTCTTGGCAGCTCGTACGGCCTCGTTTAAACTCAGGAACCCAAAACTTTACTGTTGTAAACGAAGGAGCAAACTCACCCAGAGTAGGATCCAGTTCAATTGGGCTATTTTCACAAATTCACTGACAACGTTTACTATTGATGGCTGCCAAACAAATACTAAACAACGTGGCGCTTTCAAACTTGAAACATATGCTTTATATAGGGTTTTCCAATAGGGACTTGACAACTCTGAATTTAATTTGTGAGCGCACTCTTTCACTAATCATCAAACTGTCACTGTCAATTTATTCAGTAAATTCAACATTTTCATGATGGTGAAGTACACTAACGAGCTACGTTCTACGTTCTGGATTCTGGAGAAGATGCGCCAAGATGATAATTTTCATCGCAAAATCATCTTCAGTGATAAAGCTCATTTTTGGCTCAATGGGTTCGTCAATAAGCAAAATATGCGTTATTGGTCGGGTGAAAACCCACATCACCACTTCATCCACAAAAAATAACTGTTTGGTGCGGTTTGCACGCCGGCGGCGTTATTGGACCATATTTTTTCGTCGACGATAACGATTGTCACGTTACTGTGATCACCGATTATTTTTGGCCCGAATTGGAAGATATCAACTTGGACGACATGTGGTTTCAATAGGATGGTGCCACAAGCCACACAGCACACGCTACAATCGATTTATTGAAGAGTAAGTATGGTAAGCGTGTTATCTCGAGACATAGGCCAGTAGATTGGCCGCCTCGTTCGTGCGGTTTAACGCCGCGTGACTATTTTCTGTTGGGCTACGTTAAGTCATTCGTTTATGCCAATACACCGACAACGTTGGAAGAGCTTAGAGCCAACATTGAACGCGAAATAGCGGCCGTTTCGGCCGAAATGTGTGGCCGAGTCGTTGAAAATTGGGTCCAACGAATCGACTGCTTAAAACGTGCCCGCGGTGGCCATATGAACAAAGTCGAGTTCCATTCATAAATGTTTTCATTTACATCAAGCTAATAATAAAGTTTTTGAAATATCTCAAATAGTTTGCCTTTTATTTAAAAAAAAAAAATATTTAAAAGTTGTTATTAGAAAACCCTATAATATAGACTGCGTACTTTCTAATACAGTGCTATTTTCAAACAACTACCGCCATGTTTGGGCAGGCCGGGATTGCCCTCATATTGTAATTTGTTCTTTGATGTGTACTAATCCATGCCTAATCGACGATAACAATACGAAGCAGAAACTCCTTCGGATTTCGATTAACCAGGGCCAAGCACGTCTTTAAGGTGGTCTCACGTTTGCTTTTCTTCTCCGGTGTTAGCAAACGCAGAACTGCTATGGTAATTGCATTTGAAATGCGTGCTATCGTAGCCAACTCGCAAATTTTCAGTCGGCGGTCGGCCAATACGAGATCATTGATTTTGTCCACGGTTTCCTCTGTGGTTCATCTAGAACCGACGTGCGTCCACGGCAAACATCTGCTAACCAATGATAAACGGTTGTTAGGGAAAGTGAATGGATCCCATACAACACAATCTAGAATGAGATTGATTTCCTCGCAGATTTTGCCACTTAAAAACAAGAATCTGATCATGATTCACACATCACATCACACGATGTTTTGAAATGGGTGTGGAAACAAAACTAAGCTTCGGATTGTCACCAAATTTCGACGGGCGGGCTGCTCGTAAAAGAGGTTAAACTTAATGATGGTACACTCATTTTGGCTCTCGTATTGCCGCAATTATCTACAATATATTACGAGAGCGAGCGCTTCAACGGCCTTGTGCCCCCAAAAACCTTCCACAACCTATATAAGAAGAGTCTGATCTAGGAAAGAGTAGGAGTGCCGCTAATGTCCCACGTCGCTCGAACAGCTGCGGGAAGGCAACTCATCTACGACAGAGACGTCCCACACAGCGGTATGTCATAGGAACTTATAAACTACCTTGATTATTAAGTTAGGCATAGGATAATATTTGACGACAGTCTGGTAGAAAAGAAAGTAAATCGTTTAGGCTAATATTTAAAATGGATTGTGAAGTAACTATATGAAAAGATATGTGTTAATGGTTATATACGATTAAGTCTTGACACATAAGGTAGAGAAATAGACGTAATATCATAGAAGATTGCGACAAAAACAAGCGTCACTGGTAAGCAACCATGACTTCATTCTGCTTAAGGCCATCTAGTACAATTAAAATCTAGTACAATTAAAGCTTCTGAAGCCGCAATGTTTCAATGTGTTTTGTTTGGGAACGCCTTACTAGTATTGATTAACACAAAACAAGGAATTAACTTAGTAATTGCACAGAATGCATAGGCATATGCAGACACATATATACATACACAAATATGTATGAGCTCTTGTTCCAGTTGTGCTATCTGTACCATATATTCGCATCAGATGTTTTTCTTGGCGAATCGTTCTGTCGCCTAGGCTCCTGTCTGATGATTCCAAATAGTTTTAAATGAACACTTGTTGTGTAGGCTTAAGTTTACTGAATGTCTATACATTCATATAAACAAGGATACGCCTCAACGCTAATCCTTTGAAACCAAAGCCAAATTGTGTTCCAGATTTTAAGAAAATTCTCATATTGTGCGCGAATCGGTAAGCCAAGTCCACAATCAATAGATTCCGAGCAGTTTTCAAGAGCTAGTCATCTCTCAAACGCCCCTCTGGCGGAATTTAAAAAGCACGTCGGTATAAGGTGGTGTTGACCCAAGAGGTCAAGGCTAAATGACAATTGTGAACATCCAAATTTTACGGAATGGATTTTTTTCACTAAAAAATCATCCTCAGTTTTTGGTTAAATGCCTTTGAAAATATGTAAAATTTAAACAAATTGCCACATGCCAATCAAGCGAAAAGAAGTAAGTGTTCTAAGAGCAGCAATTCCATATTAATAAATTGGCTATTTGGTGTGATTATTATGCCAAAGGTATCGTTGGGTCGTTATTTTTCCGCGATGATGCCGGATAACCGGTTACAGTCGATGGAGACAGCCATAGTCTCATGCAAATCAAGTCTTTTTGGTATAAATTGGAATTGGAAATCTTGTAGGACATGTTGTTTTAACAGGACGGTGTTACAATCGACTTGTTGGTTGGAGACGAAGTTCAGTGATCTTTAACACTCTTTTCTTTGCGACTAAATGCAGTCCTCGGTCTATGCTAATCAACCGACAGCTTTGGAGGACCTAATAATACACCCTCTACGTGAAATTTCTAGAATATTGGCCGTATTAGGTGAAACAATAACGGAAAATAGAGTCCAGCGCATTCACACATGCAAGCGGTGCAGTTGAGGAATGATGTTACATTTGTTCCTTTTGCTGTTAAAATCCTTTGCTTTAGGCACGAGTTTTATAGCAATACGATGACCTCCGTACTTCTGGACACCTTTTCGATGGTTGAAGGATACCCCAGTATTTACAATACAAACAACTGGTATTATAACAGTAAGGAACTACGTTGCTTTCGAGTATGATTCATATCCTGTTGAACAAAAAGTTTAAATACACAGCTTTGCAGATTTCTGGAACGATGACTTTCTCCTTTGAGAAAGGTAGATCAAGAAATTAGTTTCGAAGAAAATTTAATTTAAAGGATAAACGAAGTACGTGAGACATAAAAGTTTATATACTGAGAACTTACTTTTGTGCTGGCGAAAATCCAAGTGAACGAGAGTCCGGTATTGGACTGCGATCTTACTTACCAAATACGATTATGACGTACTTGTAACAAGAAAAATTGAAAATAAGTGATTTGTTACGAAATTAACTTTACCTTAGTGTACTTACTGTACTTAATGAATTCTGTGCAATTATTTTCGTGATAAGAATTTAACTCAGCGTATCTTACAAATGTTTGACCTTGTGTGAATGTGGAAACAAATCTAACTGGAGAGAAAGAATACTGAACAAACATCTAGGTGAGCAAACTGAAATGTATTCTCATTCCAACATTACACCTTCATCAAATTGAGTTCAAAAGCGAAAATCAGTCAAAGAAAATCTCAGTAGTTCAACCACGCAATTGTGCCACATTCGAATGGAGGAAAGGATTTCCCAGACTCCATAGATGAACATACGAAGCAAGAGAAGCCGACTGAATAAATTTAAAAGCCAGTTAGCTAAGGATGAGAAATAAATTCCTTCTATCGAAGGTCGAATGTGTCGTGGGCCGAGTACAAGTTTCCTGTATAAATACGCTTTCGAATCGGATTGTGATCATCAGATTTGTTTCATCCTCAGTGGAATAAGCATCCTAAGCAAAATTAAGCAACAGTCATGTCACTTTCATCGACAAAAACAGCCTTCTACTTGTGCTGGTTGTGCTTGATGGTAATCTTAAGCATGAATACCCAGCACTGTCAAGGTTTGGAGAGACTTTGCGGAAAGAATTTGCCGGATACTCTAGATCTGATCTGTGAAAATGGTTTCGCTAGAAAGACCAAAAAATCAAGTAAGTCGCTTAGGAAATTGGGGTGCATGAATTATGAGAAATAAAATTTTTACATTTAGTTGAGCCAACTGACTACTATGCCGAAGGTGAAGAGGACATACCATCGTTGATCCAGGATTTGCCATTCTTCTCCAAGGTTCCAACCAACGCTTTGGCTAAAACTCGACGAAGGAGGCATGGTGTTTACGATGAGTGCTGCAGAAAGCCATGTACTATTTCTGAACTTCGATCTTATTGCTTGTAAGTTGGCGCAACTGAAAGCGAACGGACTAGACTTGTACAATTGACTATGACTTGATTTAACGGTAGTATATTGAAAACTGTAACACTTTTTATATTTGAGTTTTGGTTTTGGTTTTGTTGAAATAAAAGCGAACAATATTCGTAAATTTATTGTATAACTGATTCGATTAACAGGTTATGGAAAGTTGTGTACCTTGGACCTAGTGTACCTCGGTCTTAGCGTATTTTCTCTGGAATATTTATATTCTTCCGACAAAAGTCCTGCCACAATTTGTGTGCCATGTTGCAACAAGTTTACTCACGACGCGTAGGTCTCCTAAGTAATTCACTCTGAATATTTTTAGAAGCCAAAAGTAAAATTTTATGTATTGGGTATATATATATTAATTCGTCCGGTTTTTTTTTCAAAATTTGAACGTTTATTTAAGAAAAAGATGTACAATAGTATTATTCAAAGTATTGCCCATCTGAAGCTATGACTTTTTCCCATCTTTCTGCCAATTTGTGGATCCCATCCCAAAAGAACTGCGCCGGCTTGGCAGCCAAGAATGAATCAAGCCAATTTTTGATAATCTGCTCTGATGTGAACCGTATTTCAGTGAGGGCGTTCTGCATCGACCGGAACAAATGGTAGTCAGAAGGGGCAAGGTCTGGGCTATAAGGTGGGTGGGGTAAGACTTCCCGTCCACTGTTTTCCAAATAGTTCTTAACCGGAATAGCAAAGTGGGGCCGAGCGTTGTCATGATGGAAATTTATTGCCTCGTGTCTGGTCGCATATTCCGGGCTATTTCGGCTACTGCTCTCTTCAAATGGATTAATTGTATTCGGTAGCGTTGTCCATTGATAGTTTCACCCGGTTTTAGCAGCTCATAATACAGCACGCCCATCTAATCCCACCAAATACAGAGCATTACATTCGCGCCATGGATATTCGGCTTTGCCGTTGATTTGACTGGTTGGCCGGGTTTCACATATGATTTTTTGCTTTGGGGTTGTCGTAATGAATCCATTTTTCATCACCAATAACAATCCGACGCAAAAATGACTTCCTTTAGTGGCGTTCCAGCAGCATTTCGGACATGCAAAACTGCCTTTCGACGTCTCTCGGCTTGAGTTTATGTGGAACCCAATTTCCTTGCTTTTGAATATATCCAGCTGCTTTTAAACGTTTTGAAATGGCTGCTTGAGTGACACTCAAAGATTCTGCGAGCTCTTTTTGTGTTTGGCAACAATCTTCATAGAGTAATGCTTCCAGTTCTTCATCTTCAAACCTTTTTGGCTGCCCATGACGTTCATCGTCTTCCAAGCCAAAATCACCACTTTTAAATTGTGCAAACCACTTTTGGCACGTTTCCTCAGCTAGCGCATGTTCACCATATATTTCCACCAAAATAGGATGACTTTAGGCAGTCGTTTTCTTCATATTAAAGTAATGAAGAAGAACTCCCCGCAAAAACACTTTTTCAGGCACAAAGTTCGATATATTTGAGTGAAAAAAAATTATTGTTGTGCACGCTTCAAATGAATGACATATAATGAAATGACGTACAATGACAGTAGCTTTCCAATGTATGTTCCAATGGAATAATGCACATAATTTATGTATATCAATTAATTCATAAAATCAAAATAAGCTTAAAGCAAACTTATAAGGTATTGTATCTTACTGTCTTTAAGCAATCACAAGTAAATAAACAAATAAACAAATAAATAAATAATAAAATGTGTAGTTTCCTTCGCGAAAAAAAATATAACATAAATACTGCCGCAATTCGTTCTCTTATTTTTCGTTAATGCTGACTTGGTAGGAAAAAATACGTGCTCGGGAGCAAATAATATGGTGCTTTAAGCAAAATGAATTATGTATCGCAAGTTAAAACCTCCGTACATTGATGGGCTATAGTCTTCAACTAAAAACCGTATTACGGCAGCAGAAATTCGGACAGAAATAACTACTTGAAGTTGGAAATAAAATCGTACAAAACGAAATCATATAAATAATTGAACTCCTAGCCGACCATCGGCAGTTAAAATGGTAATTGAACATGAAACTTGACTGCTAGGCACCCTAAACGAGCCCTCCATATTTGGACGCATCTATGATACTTTTCGTTGCTCCAGATGTAAACATACACGTCTTAGAATGTAGGAAATGATTTCGGAACCAGAAACTCAGAGTGAGGAGATATACTAAGAAATACCAATGCTAAATACCATACTCTCATCAGTTGAGAGTTTCAACATAGAAAGAGGGCAGCTCTAGTATCGAGGTGTTCGAAAACGCCTTTTAAATATCATTAACTTATGTACTATGTATAGCAGATACATACGAAATTTCTGGAACAAATTCGAAGAATAAGAATAAGACTAGGAGTAGTGTAAAAATTCTGCTGGGCATTTGAAAGGGCCGGCTCCACATACTCAGTGACTCAACATTTTGATCACATGATCAGAGCAAAGTATATATTTTTTTTTACTCAAAATAAATGGAGTAATTACGAATCAGCACAGCAAACGCAAACGAAAATGCACTGTTAATTTGTGAGAATTTGTAAAAGTTCTTAGGCAATGCATGTGATCAATTTTGTTGACACTGTCGCAGTTGTATATTGTGAGTACAAAATTTGGCCAAGTGTTCAGTTTTCTCTGTGTTCTTTGTTTAAAAAAAAATATATTTAAAGTATTAAAATAAGAGTTTTACATAAGGTACTTTTAAATTTTAGTTTAAACAATCAAAATAATTGTTTTAAATTTATTGGTAGATGAAGGAACTTGGTATCCACTAAAATTAAAATTAAAAAGTAATTTTTAATTTGATCGGATAAAACAAAAATAAACCATGTTGAGTTCGATGGTTGCCAATGGATCTGGAAAAGGCCAGGTGAGCCAATGAAAGGGTTGGTGTAATGCATGGTGGGTCACATGAATGCCACCCATTACATCACCATTCGCGAAGACAGACTCCTTACAAGTTTGGAAAAGTGGCATAATGGTTGTCATACATCACCTTCTAGCAAGATAATGATCCGAAATACAGACAAAATTACAAAAGCGTGGCTGCAATTTTAAATACTTGATTGGCCACCACAATATCCAGGCCTCAATCCGATCGAACATTTTTGGGTTGAAGTAAATGGGGATTGTCTGGATTGGCATAAATTATGGCACCGCACTTAATCTGCTTGGCTAAATATGACCGCATGTCAATGTAAAAAGTTAATATAATCCATGCCAAGAAGAATAAAAGTGGTCCTCAAAGCAAAAGGAGGCCATACGAAGTACTAAATAGGAACAGTTTCGCAAAGTCAATAAATTGATCAAATACCCTATTTTACCTTTTGTTGTATTAAATTATGTTAAACAATGAATTTGGCCCCCATTATTTTTTATACTAATTTATAATAGTATTTTTGTTTTGTTTAAAATTTAATTTAATTTAATTTAAAATAAAAAAGTTATGAACAAAAGCCTTTTATTCTGCTAATCATGTGATCGAAAAGTTGAGTCACTGTAAATAAAGAGACATTGTGGTGAAACGATGAAACTTTCAATTTTGGATAAGTACAGCAGGAATAGTCAATAGGTAGCTAGGGAGCGGCAAGCTATTTAAGATGCGCTAAGGTGAGGCTTTTTGAGTATGCGGGAAAATGAATTAAAAATGAGCAAGGGAATATATGTTAACGAAATATATAATTTAAAAGATGGAATGAGTGCTTTAACGTGTTACTTAACGCAGAACGTGTTGGAGAGGCAGATTTTGCACAACCCGAATTAAGTGTAGAAAGAGAAAAAATGAACTGGATGATGCAGTAGGGTCCAAGTCAAATACCCTTCAAGGTATTGGCCACAATCAGAAAACATGATTTTGAATAAAGAGTGGCGATCGAATAGTTTACCAGTATAGGGGGAAACAAGGAAATGCAACAACTACCGGTCGGTGAACTAATATCGTATTAAAGTATAACGAGACTGGAACGAGACTGTTCCAAATCGCCGAGAGTAAAATGTAAAAAAAAAATTTGTGGAAACTGATGTGGCTTTGTGTGACGTGATTTCAACTATACGAATAAGGAATGATAAATATTGCGATTCTTTAGTAGATCTACATATCGTCCTCATCGGCTTAGAAATAGCATTAGACCAAGATTCGGAACATCTTATGTGAACGTCGCTTAAATCTCAATATACATATACTATGCCGGGATTATAGAGCCACGATCTACTAGTTGCATGTCAATAAACTCACCATCACCGGCTCTGTCAGTTAATATCAAACCTTTGGCATTGGAATTCCATCTTACACAGCAAGTTCAGGAAAATAAATTTTAAATTGAAAATCCCCAGCTAAAGCAAAGGTTAGCGGAGACTCAAAAGCAACTAGAAAATTATAATCAAAAACTTAAGTCCACCATCTTAGGGACGCATAATAATTTACTTGACACAATAGAGAAGATTGTTACTGATTTCAACAACCACTTCTAGGTGCTTACAGTACGTGTTAAGGTACTTGAACAGACATCGGAGCCAATTTACTGTTCTGAGCTTAAGAGCGAAATTCGATTTCTACAACGAAAAATTGATCAATTCGAACGTGAAAAATTCTCAACTGATGTCATTTTGCGTGCCGTTACAACAAAAGCAAAATTATGCAGTTCGCTCAACTGCACACTTACATCAGTGCCAATCGAAATCATAATAAAGTTTTCATCTGCATCCTTTTTCTATCTGCTGGTCAATTAAGATTTCACTATTCTATTCGCTGCTTAAGCACCTTAATGAGGGGAAAATTTCTCGTTAGTACCATCAATGGGTGATACCGGCAGATTTCTTTCCGGAGGCAATTTGTGAATTTAGATATCTGTTTGTTGGCTAGTATTGATGTGTGTGTCCGAAACATGGTTTGACCCGAAGGTTAGGGATAAATCTCCATGCATGGTTACAACATTTTCAGAGCTGACAAGAAAAACAGAATTGGTGATGGTGTTGTCATTTATGTTCGTGACAATTCAACTGTAAATCTACTGCTTGAGTCACCTCCCGATAGCCCTTTTATGTACAAGTTGGTGGTAGTTGAAAAAAAATAAATGTCTCCATTCATAGTCCTACATACTATTGTCTACTATTATCTCTTCTATTGTCTATTAAATCTCGATGTTGTTAACTCTACAGAACCAGGTAAAGTAACCCGTTCTACTAAACATTCATTTTCTACCCAGGCTTCCGCTCTTGTTTTTTCTAGACATGATCTTATCTTTGCCACTTTTAACTAAACTGCTACTAGGAAACCGGATCTACGTGAGAAAGATCTTATACGTTTTAGTTGGCAGCCAATATTTCACGAAATATCAGTTGTCGTCCAAGTTGAATATTTTTACAATATGGTTACACACTTTTTTGACAAACAGTCCCATTTAAAAGGAAATATAACAACATTAGGTGGTTTACACCATAAATTGCTGAGCTTTAAAATAAACATGATGCTGCGTTTAAAAAACAGGAAACAATTTAGGACTCCTGAGTTCTTTCTTAGTTTTCGATTGTTACGGAATAAAGAAAATGCAAAAATAAGAAAAGCCAAGTGTAGTTATTACGCTAAACGCTTCGATTTCAAACTTCCGACTTAAACCCTATGGACAAATTTGAAAGAGCTTGCTGTAGGACTTAAATAATTCTCTAAGGTTCAAACAAATGTTGGTACTTTTTCATAATACATCCAAACTTCACTTCCAACGTTGTTGGACCCACACTGAAAATGAAATTTAAAATTTTATTAAAATAATATTACCACACGTAGTTCCAGTAGTTACATATATCTTCAACAATATTATAACGAAATCAATTTTTCCGAGTGCTTAGAGGCAGGCAAAAATCCCAAAGAATACCTGATAATGGAATCCAGATCCATTGATATTCTTTTATACTTATCGAAAGCCTTCGAAAGAATCATACACCAACAAATTTCTAATTTTCTACAGCGTGAACGAATTCTTAGTGTTTATCAATCGTTATTCCGAAAGCAACACATCTGTACATGAGCTCTTTTTAAGATATCTGACATCTGACATCTGATATGCAAATTGGAATTGAAAAAAAATTAACAACACTCCTTTTGACACCTCCGATCACGAGTTACTCATATTCGAGCTAACAAACTTATATAGCTTTTCCTCATCAGCCAGTAATTTAATGCGCTCGTATCAGGTTGGAAAAAACAATCAGTTTTCAACTGTGTTGAAATTTCAGCAGGTGTTCCACAGGGATCAGTGCTAGGACCCTTATTTTTGCAATTTTCATAAACGGTCTCAAGCTTTATTTAAGCTTTAAAAACGACCTTATTGATTACTCCACTTAACAATTTAATCATGACCTTAAGCGAATGCAGTACTGGGCAGAGGAAAACTATAGGGTGATTCATCGTGAGGTTTGTTTTTCAATAGGCTTTTTTTTGACAGATCACGCATGACTCCTATCAAACTGCTTTATCATTTTTGTTCAGTATAGTTCGGCAAATCATCATCAAGTCAGACCACAACAGCGTCTCCAAATTTTTCAGCTGTTTTAAGAAAATTTGCGTTCTGTGAGAAATGTTTTTCGTGCATTTCGACCTACTGAGACCACTATTGCCAATACCATTCGCAAATTTGAGTCCCAGCTTACATTAGTGGATACATATAAATGTCTGATTGGTAGAATCGGCAATATTTTAAATAAGGGCCAACTACCAGCTAAACGATTTTTTATTTGAAATAATTCTTAATAAATGCTTTTGAGCGGTAAGTAGAGCACTGAATATAATGGCATACGAGCCCCCCCTCCCCACCGACTTGTTATACCGTATTGCAACTTTGATTGTGCAAGACACCATAATAAATCATTAAGAAAACTTTTTGAGAACAAAAGGGTTTTAATAGATACATTTTACATGTGACCGTCGGCAAATAAGTTTTAGGCATTTTAATATGGTCCTTTCAATTTAAGTTAAAGTCAATTATTACACCCAATTACTTAAAATTTTGAACTGATTCGATCTTGAAACAGTTTTCTGTGCAAGGTAAATCGGCAGAAAAATTACTATTTCCACATTGATGTATGGGTAAGGAAAACTGCCTACAATCATGAGCATGGAACCATAAATTGAAATCATATAAGCTGTTACCAGATACCTTTAAGCAAACTAGTTTTGTTTTATCGCTTATAATTAATTTATGGTAGGTAAACCACAACCGAAACGCTTCTAGATCTTCATTTATCGACACAATACTTTCGAAAATGGTTCCATATCCATATATTAAAACTATGTCGTCCGTGAAAGCTGTTGGAGTGATATTTAACTTGAATTTGAAAATAGAAACAATGGTCCAAGTACAGAACCCTGAGGAACACCGTTCTTTATTAACCTGGATGCACACGAGACCCCATTTATAGTTATTTTTTGTATTCTTTTTATCAGGTAAGAACGAAGCCAATTAAACATATTTCCACGAAAACCAATATTAAAAAGTTTACTTAGCAAGAGATCGTGGTTCATCAGATCGAAAGCTTGTGTCTTATCAATAAAAAGACCAATTGTTGATTTGTTATTATTTAAACTTCCATGTAACCGACTACAAACCCTTAAGATGGCGTTCTCATTATATAAGCTTTGTCTGAAACCAAACTGATTCTTACTAAAGTAGTTAGACTTGTCTAACAAAACAAAGAGAAATTTGAACTTTTATCTGAGCTGCTGGGACAGTTTTTTTTGGGTAGTGACCGGCCCCATCATACTGCAAACTTGAAACCGCAGATGCTGTTGGAAGTAAATTTTCACTTCTTGTATATCTTAAATAGTGACGAGCAATGTAGCGAAATTGAAGCTGATCTAACTTGTTATCATTCGTTAAAATGTGAAGTCGCCACGCATTGGCCAGACCTAGATCCAGCATCTTTGTGAGCAAAATCCACCACCATATTTTGCTACGTATAGCAGTGCGTTACAAGGAAATTGACTGATCAGCGTGATCTACACCACCCATACCCTTGTTATAGTTTTGGAAAACACACGAAATGCCAACGTCTACTTTTTTTTTCTCCACTGCACTCCATCTTTTTATTTTCCCCAGAGGGAGAACGCTATCATAATTCGACCCAATGGTACAGATACTGTTGTCTAGTTAACGGCGAATAAAATTTGATTGATTTGGTCGAAACGATAGTCAGAATCAGCACGGTTTTTCTTTTCCATTTCCTTCGCTTCAATCAGAAGGCATTTATTGGTTCTACCTTCGCGAACGGTACCTGTTGCACGAAAATCAGCTTTTCGTAAATCACGGAGTAATTCGAAACTGGTGAAGAAATTATTAAAAAACACTATTGGGTATATATTTTGATTCGTGCGGTTTTTTTTTCAAAATTTGACTGTTTATTTAAGAAAAACATGTACAATAGTATTATTCAAAGTATTGCCCATCTGAAGCTATGTTTTTTCCCATCATTCTGGCAATTTGTGGATCCCATCTCAAAAGAACTGCGCCGGCTTGGAAGCCAAGAATGAATCAAGCCAATTTTTGATATTCTGCTCTGATGTGAACCGTATTTCAGTGGGGGCGTTCTGCATCGACCGGAACAAATGGTAGTCAGAAGCGGCAAGATCTGGGCTATAAGGCGGGTGGGGTAAGACTTCCCATCCACTGTTTTCCAAATAGTTCTTAACCTGAATAGCAACGTGGGGGGCCGAGCGTTGTCATGATGGAAAATTGTTGCCTCGTGTCTGGTCACATGTTCCGGGCGTTTATCGGCTACTGCTCTCTTCAAACGGATTAATTGTATTCAGTAGCGTTGTCCATTGTTGGTTTCACCCAGTTTTAGCAGCTCATAATACAGCACACCCATCTGATCCCACCAAACACAGAGCATTACCTTCGCGCCATGGATATTTGGATTTGCCGTTGATTTGGCAAATCACATATGATTTTTTGCGCTTGGGGTTGTCGTAATTTTTCATCACCAGTAACAATCTGATGCAAAAATGACTTCCTTTTTTGGCGTTCCAGCAGCATTTCGAACATGCAAAACCGCCTTTCGACGTCTCTCGGCTTGAGTTCATGTGGAACCCAATTTCCTTGCTTTTGAATATATCCAGCTGCTTTTAAACGTTTTGAAATGGCTGGTTGAGTGACACCCAACGATTCTGCGAGCTCTTCTTGTGTTTGGCAACAATCTCCATAGAGTAATGCTTCCAGTTCTTCATCTTCAAACTTTTTTGGCTGCCCAGGACGTTCATTGTCTTCCAAGCCAAAATCGTGCACACCACTTATGGCTTTCGAAATAAGTTTTCTTCATATTAAAGTAATGAAGAAGAACTCCCCGCAAAAACACTTTTTCAGGCACAAAGTTCGACGTATTTGAGTGAAAAAAAATTATTGTTGTTTACGCTTCAAATGAATGACATATACTAAAATGACGAACAATGACAGTAGCTTTTCAACGCATGTTCCAACGGAATAATAACAAAGGATTAATACACTACTACACTATCTCTTAGCAAACCGCAGTTAAGCTATAGACCTAATACATAGTCTTTAGCTCTTGCTTCTCATTTTTCGAGTAATATTCTATTACTATTCTCGTTCCCAGTGGCTCTTTAGGATTGGCTTCTGGAGATTTTTCGCAATACAAGTCGAATGCGTAACAGTACCAGTCCGAACTTGTGAACATCCAATTTTTGTAGCCGAATCGAACTGGCTTGCTCCGTATGAATTTTTTCGCCGGATGCAGCCCAAAGTACTTCACCATTGACTCGTCTATTGACAAATCTTGGTGAAAAACACCCCACTGCATAAATTTCTTCATAAGTATATCTGCAAGCGGTCGCACCTTACAAATTTTGTCAGACGATTTAACAGCGATAATATTGTCACAGAAAAGAAGATACTTTTTTATTTCCTCAAACTAGTTTCTTGGCATTGCTCTTGAAACGATAGACATATTACAGTCTTTGTCCAGGGATTAGTACAAACATTCTTTGATTCAATGCATGGTAACCAGTCAATAAAAGAATACCGAAGAATATTTTGAGCTCATCGACAGATACTTTGAAGTCATGCTTGTTTTTCTGACCCGCATAAGTCTGCGAGTAATAAACAATCATTGCAAAAACTTCCTCGTTAAATATTTTTTCAAAAATTTGCATTGTATTGTGATTTCTCATTTCATCCAATAATTATTCTAGATGCGCTTGCACATTACTTTCAGTGGAACCTATGGGCTCATAGATATGCTCTGTTTTACGCCAGTGTGGTTCCTCAAAAATGTTTTTTCGTTTCTTGACTTCAACGAGCGTTGCGTCATCGCTACTGTCCCATTCATCTTCCCTTCGATTTGTGAATACTTCGACTCTACCTGGTATGTCTCTCGGAAAAAAAATTGCCCTGAAAGTTGTCATCATACCCTTCTTGCTCATCGGTTAGCAGACTTGGGCCTGGTAGAAGTGCAACCAATTCTATTTCTGTACCATCGTCTTCCTCAAGCATTACAGCTTCAAGTGCTTCTTGAAGCCCGAGGTAGTCGTTATGACTGTAAAATGTGCGTTTGTTACCAATGCTACAATATATTTTTTTTTTGCCAAATAAAATTTTATTTTATAGTCTATAATACATTAATGTAATTTTTGTAAAAAAGAAACTAACAAACTTGGTTGAAAAACTTACAAATTAAAAAGTTTTACTGAATATATTTCGTGATCACTGAAATAACTCCACCAGATGCGTGGCAAAATCAATTTAAACTAATTCTGATTATTCCTTTGTCCAACAACACGTCTTCATGTATCCTTATCATCAAATGCCAACAAAAGAAAAAAACAGAAATGATAAAGAGTTAACAGTAATTCTTTAGATGTCCTCGTTTGGGCACGGCTGTCGAATATGGGTTAAATAAAAAGGACAGAACATAACTTACTCGAAACACCATCATTTGTGCAAGAGGTTTTATTTTTAAGGCAGAAGACAGTTTTATAAACTTCTTTGGTGTAGTCGGATTATAAACAACACTATTACATTGAACATCATCCATAAAAGAGACATCTGATGGAGAGGAACAGTTGCAGGATATACAAGGATCAAAACTAGGTTTTAATTTCTCAGAAACTTCAGTAAAATATTCGTTAAAAATATTAATAATATTCCCAAGACCTAGCTCCATAATTTCTCCCACTTCAATGCTATCAATCTTAACGCCGCTTTTAACCTTTCCTAAAATGTTATTTACTACTCTCCACACTTCGCGTACATTACCTTTAGCTCTCGTAAACATACCACCGTAGAAGTTGTTGCGAGCGTCCTCGATTTCTTTATTTACAGAATTACCAAAAATTACATAATGTCTCTTAAGTCTTGACTTACTTTGATGTTTTTTACATTTTGAATGCAATTTTCTCTTGTTATCTTATTAGAAGACTACTAGTCATCCAAGGTGCAGGTAGATTTTTTACGAAAGTACTCGATGCTCGAACGAGTCGCCCAAAATTGGACCTTCTGAATCGACCACCTCAAACGTAATCGTGGCCAACATTTACATGATATCATTTTCAAAAAGTAAATGAAATGAATTGTTCAAACCTCACAATGAAGCACCATATACTTGCAACTCAATCCGACAAAAACGAAATACTTATCTATAAATCGAAGTGGTATTATCCAAATTTACCAATTGAATTTGTAAGCAAAGTTAAAAATCTCGGCGTTTAGTTTAGCCCATCATTAAATTAGGACGACCATATCCGTTCAGTCCTCAGAAAAATATATGGCTGCCTTAAAATTTGTCCCAATCTCAAATTGGTTGGTGAAGACCTTTATAACTCCCTTAACAACAAACGGCTCTGAGATTTTTTGTTATACTTGTGCTCTTATAAAACACAGCCTTAATGTTGCTTTTAAAAATATTATACGCTAGGTACAATACATGGTCTGAAACGCTACGCTCATGTATCGGCGTATATCAAGAATATCCTTGGATGTACATTTTGACTACTGCACAATTTAATACTTTATAAAGATAATAACCAGGAAAGAACCTCAATATAGTATCTATACGACAAGCTAAGTGAGTTGCAATATAATCGTTTGTTTAGTTTAATTATACCGCGCACTATATATCAAGTTTCGGAGTTTTGCACCGCGCCTGATTTTCCCTAGCGTTATCTCCAAGGATCTGGATTGCTCTCTGATTGTCCTTCTCAATATGTGCCTAGTCGTCCCACTCTTTGCTCGATTGTAAGGTAAGGATTCTATAATAGAACAATACAACTGCCTTCGCGCCGCTAGATGTAACTAATACATTGTTCCTTTCACCTCCGTTTTCCCACGTCTGTTGGTTCTTTGCCCATTACCGCGCATTCGTTGGATATACGGTTTCTCTAGAAGACCTTTAAGATGTTGCAAATACTATCTAGTTATGAAGGTTTGCAGCTCTGTTGTGACGGTGTTTAACCGGAACATTTTCAACCTCCTTATTCTACTGAAAACATATATTTCTCTGGATTTGTTATCTTCCGAATACGCCCACATCCTTGATTTATTTTTTTAAAGCAAAGAAAGACAACGCAGTAGACGAAGACTTCTCCTTATGTGGCGCGCACAAGTGCAGGGGGACCTAAATCACCTTGATTGCACAACTGGAGACAGTTAGACGGGTACCACGTTAATTAACGAAAAAACACGTTCAGATTGCGCTTGAATACGTCCAAACACTGCCTTAAATAAGTCAAACAATAGTACATCCCTTTACTTGAGATACCCACAGCCTCAGCAATCTAACGCACTTAGTTATTCTTCCACGAATTATCTACATTAGCATAGTTTATATAGATCGGGTGGCTGAAATTGTGTTCATCGTAGGGTATTGTTAGCGTAGGAATTACAACTTATTACACCCACCCACACTGGGCCGTCATTTGATGTGTTCACTTTCTGTTAACTTGTCTATGCTCTAATTATCCTGTCACTGTAATCATGTGACATCATTTTAAAGGCCATCCCATGACACCTAATAGTGTCAACAATTTTCCAATCCATGAAAAGTTGCGGGCGTTTTTCACGCGATCGAGGGCAAAGAAGAAAATACGGGCAAAACTATAGTCATAGTCGTAGTCATGGCCATAGACATAGTCACCCACGTTTGCCTCCACCCATCACTGGATTTCTAAATGTAATATTATCATGTCATAATAAACCACCTCTTTCGCCAGAGCGGGTGTGTCAGGAATCGAAAACGTGCAACCACAACCGAGTAAAGTCAGGACGCCCAATACCACCTAGTACCATAGAAAAAACCCTGGATACCCTCTATACGAGTAAACTGTATAGCCATTGCCTGCTCCTTGGTGACACACGAGTACACGATATCGGATACAACGGCAACCATTTGGTAAGTTTTACTTTTATTTTGGTATCCGTCACAAGGTTGAATCGCACCATGTTAAAGAGTTAAGTGTTCCCTGAAATATTTTCCTGTATCCTGTGTTCTGTTATGCTGTTCTTGAATTCCAACCGCACTTAAGGGGTCATCTGTCACGTACGAGAAATATTTTTCGTCGTCGTCCAAATCTGTGCACCGTGCTGTGGTATTTTCCCCTCGCTAAATTATGGGGTTAACAACATTTGCTGATGCTGAATGATTTGCCCGAGTGTAATTTTAATTTCTGCTTCACTGAAATGGCAGCAGGATGAAGAGAAGAATTAATTAAAACTCTAACGAAGGAAAGAAGGACAAACAAACAAACAAAAAAAAAAAAAAAAAAAAAAAAAAAAAACGAGAAACAATTTTCCTAATTTAATTTCCACGTGATCATAGCAAATCCACCCTGAACTTAACCTACCTAATCCTTAAACCCAAACTATATGAACAACCCTTTGGCCCGATTTCAGGCCGTTTTGCTGCCTCCGAAGAATATTCAGTTAATTTATCATGAAGTGTGGCTCAAAATTGTTTTCATCGTAGTCGGGGACAGAGTGGGTCTAACATCGGTTCAGCTCTACCATCTTTGTGGGTTGGCCACCACCTAAATGTTTCTGGACTATTGGAATTTGGTTTGGGGATAATGTCCATTGTTTTAGGCCATTGCCTTTGACTATGCTTGACAATACGACGAATGCGAAAGCCTAAGAGTGGGTGACACTAAGGTTTTCGTTTCATATTCGTATCTGTCGCCAGTGGTGGCACGGTGATGTGGTTTCGATATGGAACATTGCTTTATCTTATCCAGTGCGAAACATTAGTTCTACGGCTACTGGGGTTGCTGGAGTTTGTTGCTGCCATGGCCTGTGTTACAGATTTCTGTTCTTGCCCCCACGTATGCAGTCTCATTTTATTTCGCTCGTTTATTTGTACGAATACTCTCTAGCTGAAAATTTTATTACAAAATGTACAAGTAACTATGTAGCTATTCTAACTAACAGTCTTTGTGTGTATGTTTCCGTATTTCCTGGGATGTTTTGCAGGAAAGCCAGTGTCGTGGATGATGATTTCGCCATCTGTTACTCCAAGGAAAATGAGCGTCGGATCAAATAATCCAGCAATGCGGTTATACAAGTTTGATACGGATTCAGGCCAGGTCAGTATACAAAATAACTTACATAAATTCTCATCTAACATCTCATGCATCCTCTCATCATTGTGTCTATGTGCCTAGAATGGTTTATCTATGTTTTTGTATTTTTTCTGCACATATGTTGCCACTTTTGATTTATTGATTTTTGGCCTTCAAACCATATGATACCATGATTTGTCCTTTTAGTGAATTTTTATTTGCTCTGCCCTTTTCTCCTCGTATCCTATTCTAAATTCTATTCTCATATTCCCAGTGCCTTCAATGTCGCTTCTGTACCCTCTTTTTTTTTTTTTTTTTTTTTTTTGTATCCGAAACTGATGGCTCATCTTTATGAGTTAATTTAATGAATTTATTGATTCATGA
Organism: Volucella inanis; assembly: GCA_907269105.1. Taxonomy (NCBI): domain Eukaryota; kingdom Metazoa; phylum Arthropoda; class Insecta; order Diptera; family Syrphidae; genus Volucella; species Volucella inanis. Next base: position 94,523,423 of record OU026154.1, read on the forward strand.
GTTTTTGGTAATTTTCAGGTTCTGGATTATACTCAATATTATCTGGATTTGGCGTTAGCTAACACACTGGGGGAACCAAACTGGATACCAGAATATAATTTGACACATTACTATGGTCTAAATGATATATCGGCAATTTCATTGCACAATTTTGTCGATCGATTTACGAGCAATGATGGATCATGGTTTGCAAAGTAAGTACATTTTTTGGGGATGAGATACATTGGAGGTGTGAGATATATTTATTTATTTTATGTACAATGTATACACTGGAGATTGAATTTGAAAAATGATGACTTTGGGTAGGATTTACGAGTGTTACAGATATACTATTGTATACATATCTGTATGGAGCAATAATTTTGTTTATTGTTATTACCCTTCTGCCCAGACTGTTTTTATTGATTTTTATTTGCCTTTGTCAACAAAAACTTGTGTTGAAAGATGTTATTTCAAACACCAACCAAACCTTTTTGGCTTAGAACTATAAGAAAGACGCTTATTAAAATTGATTATCAAGACCAAACGGACAAATAAGTACATCCCTGCTAAAGAGCCGTCGTTTGTTATTTAAACAATATTCAGAATGGATGTGATTTATAGTTGATATGGTAAGTTCTTATAGGACTTATGGGCAAAAGGGGTTAAGTCTTATGGTGCTATACTCTGTAAACTACGTAGAGTACAAGCAAACACTTTATCAGCGTTACAAAAGGAAGAAGATATCAATTCAATAAATTAAGTCGGAGCAACACTCCTAGGCAACAACCTGTGTTAGTAAGCACTTATAAGTAAGTTATACTAACTTTCCTTTGTGGTAACAGCCAACATTAATAATTGCCTTTTTCTGGGAATAGGAACAAATGGAAGATTGTCATTTGTCGCATTCTAAAGCAAAGTACCTAATACCAAACCTAATAGCAAACCACCGGGTTTTTGGTATTCTTTGGTTGGCATTGTAAGTGAAGATTCTAGCAGGAGAGTGGCTTGATATGATACATTGCTACTTATCCGATAAAGAAAGTACGTAATTCGTTTTGAGTTAGTGACCTAGCAATATAAGAGAACATGTTTTTAACAGTCTTACACTCTGCAGCTGTTTGAGCACTATTTACTACCAGGGATAGTAAAAACCATTTTATTCAAAGTATTGGCCGTTGCTAGCTACACATTTTTTCCATCTTTCAGGCAATTTATGGATTCCACGTTAACAAAACTCTTCGTCATTTGAAGCAAACCAAAAAGTCACCCAATTTTCGACTTCCTCGTAGGATTCGAAGTGCTGCTCAGCTAATGCGTGTCCCATCGATGAAAACAAATGGTAATCAGAAGGAACCAAATCTGGTGAATACGGCGGGTGGGCTGGCAGCTCCCAGTTTTGCTTTGTGTGCGGGTGCATTGTCATAAAGCAAAATACACTTGCCGTGTCTTATGGCCCATTCTGGTCGTTTTTCGATCAATACATGGTTCAAATTGATCATTTTTTGTCGGTAGCGATCTGTATAGGGTTTTCTTATAACAACTTGACAAGATTTTTTTAAATAAAAGCCAAACTATTTGAGATATTTCAAAAACTTTATTATTGGCTTGAAGTACAATCAAAACATTTATGAATGGAACTCGACTTTGTTCATATGGCCACCGCGGCACGTTTGCAGCGGTCGATTCGTTGGACCCAATTTTCAATGACTTGGCCACACATTTCGGCCGAAACGGCCGCTATTTCACGTTCAATGTTGGCTCTGAGATCTTTCAACGTCGTCGGCGTGTTGGCATAAACCAATGACTTAACGTAGCCCCACAAAAAATAGTCAAGCGGCGTTAAATCGCACGAACGAGGCGGCCAATCGACTGGCCCATGTCTTGAGATAACACGCTCACCATAATTACTCTTCAATAACACGGTGTGGCTTGTGGCACCATCCTGTTGAAACCACATGTCGTCCAAGTCCATATCTTCCATTTCGGGCCAAAAATAATCGGTGATCATGACGCGATACCGCTGACCATTCACAGTAACGTGACGATCGTTATCGTCGACGAAAAAATATGGTCCAATAACGCCGCCGGAATGCAAACCGCACCAACCAGTTATTTTTTGTGGATGATGTGGTGATTCATGAAGCACATGTGGGTTTTCACCCGACCAATAACGCATATTTTGCTTATTGACGAACCCATTGAGTCAAAAATAAGCTTCGTCACTGAAGATGATTTTGCGATGAAATTCATCATCTTGGCGCATCTTCTGCAGAACCCAATCGGAGAACGTACGTCGCTTCAAATGGTCCATCGGCTTCAATTCTTGAGTCAGCTTGATATTGTATGGGTGTAAACCAAGATCCTTACGCAAAATACGCCATAAAGTGGTCTGAGCGATGCGCAATTTTTGAGAACGCCGTGGAATTGACTGATTTGGATCGTTTGCTACGGACGTCTGAACGGCAGCGATATTTTCGACACTTCGACCAAGCCGTTGTCTCACTGACACGGCAACATCACACAACGAATATGTAGACTCAAATTTTTGCACTAAACTTGTTATTGCCTGTCTACTAGGGCGAGAATTACAACCGAAAACTGGAGTTAACGCTCTTAAAGTTGCAGTAACCGACTCCGAATATCTGTAGAAAATTTTTGTATTTTGCAGACGTTGCTCGTTAGTGTACTTTATCATGATGAAAATGTTGAGTTTACTGAATAAATTGACAGTGACAGTTTGATGATTGGTGAAAGAGTGCGTTCACAAATTAAATTTTCGGTTTTTCATCTGTATTTCATTCAATTAATGTGGCATCCATTTTCCAGACTTTTGGATCTTTCCCATATCTTTTAAACGATCAGAAATTGTTTGTTGTGCAGCATTTAACATTTCTGCCATTTGTTTCTGACTCAAAGTGGCATCTTCATCTGATATTGATTGTAATTCGGCGTCTTCAAACTTTTTTGGTGGTCTTCCACGTTCTTCATTTCTTACATCAAAATCGTTATCTCTGAACCGTAGAAACCATCTTTTGTACAATATGTTGCATGATGTTGTTTGCTAATGACTCGATGTATACCTAAATTTGTTTGACAGGTTTCATAGCAACTAAACAAAAAAAAAAAAAAAAAGTTAAGGCCCGTTCACAATAAATGTTCCCCATCGAGACATTTGTATCTTGACGCTCACTTCATACCGGTGCACATACCCGTAAAGGCATCTTTTTGCCGTGTATAGTAGTTTTTCTGGAAAACTTACTGCTGCTTGAATATAACCCGAGTTCTATTGCTGTCGATACTTTTACATAAATTTTTTGTTATTGAATCACTAGTCGCTAATAAATTCGGTTCTCTAGAAAATAATTTTTTTTGTTAGGTAAACAAAGCAGTCCAAAATCTGCATTCGTATTGCTCAGTAGTTGAAATTTACTCAAATATTTTTCGACCTGTTTTTTTTTTTTTTACTTCAACATCTTTTTTGTAGTTTTTTAAGTGTACGTTTTTAGGATCCAGCGATTTCAGAGTAGTTGGAAGTTTAGTGCGTAGTTTCCGCGGCATCAAAAGTTCTGATGGTGAATAAAGCTTTCATTTTTAAGTTGTCCTTTAATGCAAAAGAGGAATGTAGGGGTCAGATTTCCTTTCATCGCATTTAAAAAGCAATTTTTTGATGAATTTTTTGAACAGACAGTCTTATCGGCTATGGACTAGACATATGGTGATCTATTCTCCAGTCGTGTGCAAATTTTTGAAAATGCTTCGAATTAAACCGCGGATCATTGTCACTTATCATGATCTGTAGTATTCCATGTCGTGGGAATACTACATAACAAATACGAACGTTTCTGTCTTTAATTCAAATAGTTCTATACCAACTTTGAACCATAAGATCGAAACAACATCATGATTCATTTAGGGCTCTGTAGAAAAATAATTACGGTGACGAATTATATTGGGCCAGGACATATGGTCTTCAGTCAGATTTCTGCAGCGTTCTATGCTCATTTGTCCTCGTCAGAAACGTGTATTTCGCTACGAATATTAAACTGTGGCTCAACTGCATTTCTGCTTTTTATGACTTGGTCAACCATGTTTGTTGAGTGCTGCATCATTTGAATTAGCACCACGAATTTCACTTCAGACGCTGACAAGTTCTTTCAATAAAAGGTTACAATGTAAATTAAGTTACTGGTCGAATGTGGTTAAAACATTATCCGGCAAAGGAGTTCTTGATAATACATCGGCAATAAATAGATACTTTCCCGGTTTATAGATAACCGGCACTAAAAGCTTATGATCAATTACAACAGGTGAAATTTAATGCAGTCAAAAAGCATCGCAAAAAGTTCCTTTTCAATTTGCGCATAATTTTGTTGAATTTGTGTTAATGTCGCGGACGCGTAAGCGATAGGAGATGAATCATGGGATACGACCGCACCTACGGCACCTTTTATAAGCATCGACGGATAGTGTAAGACGATTTTTCGGATTATAATGTGTCAATATTGGACCATTAGATGAGAGCATTTTTAATTCGAAAAACTCCTTTTCATGCTTAGAAAACCAATGCCATGCGACTTCTTTTCGCGGAAGCTGACGTAAATTAAAACTTTGAATGAATACATTTTGAATACATTTGAAGTTTAGACACTATTTGGGGACGAGGCATTTGACAAATTGCTTTGATATAAATGCTTTGTTTTCAGGACGTATCCCTTTGGGACTAAACACATGACCAATGAACTTTATTTCTTTCTGAAGAAATTTGGACTTTGAATAATGTTCTTCGATGGTGGACCCGTAAATAACCAAATCATCAATATAAATGATGACATTTGGTATGTCACTAAAACTGTTAATCATTTCAGCATAAAATATTTCAAGAGCAACATTAATGCCAACGTAGAGTCTAAGAAATCTGTATCTTCCGAAGAGAGTTATAAATGTGCAAGAGGTGATACCCAAAATCCCGAATTTGCATCAAGCGAACTATAGTATCGCGCGTTACACAATCGGACTTTGCACTCATCAATATTGGGAAACTCGAAACGTGAACGTAACAAAGTTTAATTTAAATTACGTGGATCAGGGAACAATCGCAAATTGCCATTAGGTTTTTAACTAATAAGGGGTGATTCATCGTGAGGTTTTCTTTTCAATACGCTCTTTATGACAGATCACGCGGGACTCCTATCAAACTGCTTTGTCATTTTTGTTCAGTGTTATTTGCCATATTATTACGGAAAGACTCACATAACAACGGCATCTCTAAACAGTTCAGCTGTATTACGAAAATCAGCGTTCTAAGGAACTTACGATGCGCATAATCGACCTACTGAAACCACCAATGCCAATACCATTTGCAAATTTGAGTCCCAGTTTACATAAGTAGATGATACTCGACCGGTTAAATCACATCCAGCACTTAGTAAAGAGACTATAGCAGCTGAAGCTGAAAGTGTACGCGAAGACTCTGACGAATCGAATTGTCGTCGTTCTCAGCAGCTTGGCTTAGCGTATTCGACAACTTGACGTATTTTACGTAAGAATTTCGACCTAAAAGCGTACAAAATTCAATTTATGCAAGAACTGAAGTCAGGCGACTTGAATTTGCGTCATATTTTCAGTGAATGGGCTCTGCAAAAACTCAATGAAAATCCGGTGTTTTATCGTGAAATTTTGTTCAGTGATGAAGCTCATTTCTAGCTCAATGGATATGTTAATAAACAAAATTGCCATATTTGGGCTGATGAGCAACCCGAAGAGTACCAAGAGCTACAATTACATCCATTAAAAACAACAGTATGGTGTGGTTAACTAACTATGTGCTTCCTGAAATTGAAGCACACGGTCTCGGTGAGCTCTGGTTTCAACAAGACGGCACTATGAGCCATACAGCGCGTGAAACAATTGACTTGTTGTGAAATCATTTTGGTGAGCACTTAATTTCACGTTTTGCTACAGTAAATAGGCCGCCTTGATCATGCGATATCACCCCTTTTGACTATTTTCTCTGGGTATATGTAAAGTCTCAGGTCTTCAGGAATAAGCCAGGTTATCCGCGAGATACCAGTCGCTATGCTCGAACGAGTCGCCCGAAATTAGACCTACCGAATCTGCTACCTCAGACTTAGTCGTGGCCAACATTTACATGATATCATTTTCAGAAAGTCGAACTAGCTAGCTATATCCTGAATCTCAGTGAGCAGGGTTAAAATGCGGCCAGTCCTGACCAATAAGGTGCCCCACTGAAAGTAACCGCAAGGTTGCGAAACTCGACCGGAGACTATATTCTGGTACCACGGGAGGTTAGAAGCCCTCGGAACTTAGTTCCGGCCTGACCTGGAAGTTTGCCCATTTGTTTGAGTATTGTGGTGGCTGTGGAGCCAAATGGTGCTTGGGCATCGCATGGTTGAGCATATGTTGTATGCTGTCATTCTGGACAGTGATCTGCGAATGCATGTCCAGTTGGCAAAGTTAAAAGCGTTTTTAACGTCTAGCGTTTATACTGTGCAGTATGTCTTTGTGCTTCTTCTCCATCTCCTCCCTTGTATTGCTTCAGCTACTTTATCTGCTACCGTCTTTATGGCATCGACGGTAGAACGCGAATTTCTGAAGCCATACTGGGCGTCGAACAAAGCTTCTCTAATCTCTGTCTCTGTCAGCAGTCTGCTGAATATGATGCGTACTAGCAGGCATATTGGTCGGTACGACGAAGTTCTCCAGGTGGTTTATTTTCCTTTGGAAACAACACCAGATGCTTTAATTTTCATGGCTCAGGAAAAAGATCCCCTCCTCCAGACACTTTTGCATCGTTGCTATTAAAAGGTCCAGTCTGCGTTGACTGCGTATGGCTACGTTGGCAGCCATATTTGGAATGCCGTCGAGCTCAGGCGCTTCATTGTCACCTATTTTTCTGCATGCTTCGTATAGCGTATTCGTTGTGATCTCCGGTATACTATATGTTCCGAATTTGTTGCCCGCCAGGGGATGCGTTGCGTAGTTGGTCAATAGGGGAAAAGATGCTCAACTATTGTCTTCAGCTTTGTCCAACAGAATATTTGTGAGGACTAACTACTCTTCAGCTTATTTGTCAATAACCTATACGCCACTCTCCAAGGATCAAGATGTGCTTCATTACATAGTTGTTTGAAGCATCTTGCCTTGCTCTCCTTGATGGCCTTTTCGAGATCGCATATCACGAGTCCGAACGTATTGTAGATAAACGTTCCTGGAACCCCCGCCTATGCTTTGAACTTAGCGATCTGCTCTAAGTGCTCTGATTTCGTCATTCCACCAGTAGCAAGGTCCACCTCTTCTGCTACCTGTCCTTTTCTACATAGCTGCATCACACGCCGTGGTGGTTGCTTGGGTTAGATGATGCGATAGAGCCATCATTTCTTCGTACGCGCCTTTGTCGAAGGATACTTCGATTCATGTCGGTCCTGTTAGTTTGGGGCGCTGTCTGGGCTTCTCGTTGCCAACGTTGAATATTATCGCCTGGTGGTCGCTGTGCGTTTAATCTTCGCATACTCGCCATTTTGTTTTACGTAGAGGTGAGTTTCTTATGAAGGTGATATCTATGATGGACCCCCTTTTTTGCTTTACGAAACGTGTTTCTTGTGCCGTTGCTTACTAGACTAATGTTGAGTGATGCGAATGCTTCGAGAAGTGCTCTGCCTTTGGTGTCCGTAGCCCTGCTACTCATTCTATTATCCATGCTTTGAAGTCACTGTTTGTAAGACCAGGGGGTGCGTTGCAGCTGTAGAAATGGATGCTGTTTACTCTAGCTTTTACGAAGCAGTTCGACGGATTTCCGATTATTGCAGAGCGTGGTGTCCACAGGTCCATATCGCTGATTTTTTGGAGTTATCATCTAGTCAGCTACAATCATCCAAGAATTTGTACGGTTCGCTGATAAGAGCAATATCGACTTTCTTTTCCCTCGTCATTTAGGCCAGCAGATCTAGTGCGGCCGCACAATGGTTCAGATGTAGCTGTATACGCTCCATCATTGTTTGGTTCTTAGGGCTTTCCGAAATACTGGACATCTGGTACTATCATCAAAAACATATTAGGTCCGTTGTACAGTTATTGGTTGTGATCTTTTCCTCCACATCTTCTAAACTATTTTGAGCGGTCTTTCTCGTTCTTGAACTGGCGCGCCGTGTGACGAAATTCGAGGCGCCTGAAGCATTTTGCTAGCCAGTTTTGATCGTGCTCACCTTCAGCATAGCGCTTGCGCTTTCTGCAGCCTATCGCAGCGATTTGAGTGCCTCTGTAGGCCTTGCTTAGGCTTATGACATCCGCTTCACTTGGGATCCGCCTTAACTCTGCGGAGTGTTGCCGCGTAAAACAGTTCTTCCTTTGTTGCTACCACAATTGCATCAGACCGTGTTTTTTTCTTGATGCGCGTGTTTCGCCTTATAAGGTCCTCCTTTTTTTTATTCGGGACTTTTGACCGGCCCTTGTTAATGTCGATTAATGTCTGTATGAGATCGCTTGTTGTTTGTTTAGCTTTAGCGGTCACGGGCTTCTCCGATTGGTTCCGGGACACTTTTCGACTCTTTTAACATGTTTAGACTCCTTGGCTACGTCATCATGTATCTCTATGGTTGACAGCTCGTAAAGGGCCTTAATGGTCTCGATGGTGTCTCTCGTTTGTTAGTTAATGGAGCGCCTCTTACCATCTTCCAGAATTTCCACCAAGCTTTTAATTTGTTCTTTGGATGTGTAGTTACCTAATGATCCAATGGTTGGCTGTGAAAGCAGTGAGGCCATGGTAGGATTCACACAAGTCCTTATAGGGTCTTATGCCAGATTTAACGGGGACGAAACATTGAGCGTTTCTTGAGGCCTGCCAATTTTTTAATGGGACGGAGGCACTTGTAGCATCAACCTGAGAGCGGCTTCAACAGGATATCACTCCCGATTGCTTAATTTAGAGAACGCTACAAACGTCAGCCTTCAAAGATTCAAGTCTGAATCATTATTTCCAGTATTCCCTTACTGGGCTCGGTCTTAATGCCTATGGCAGCGTGAGTATGCTGGGATCGCTCTCAGCGTATGAAAAACGTACTCTGGTATTCAGAGTGCACTGATTTAAGTAAGGTCTTCTTCGTCGTGATCCTTCGTTGGACACGTCATTTCCTTCAGGCGGGTTGGAGATTATACCAACCCTACTCGGTCGGCAAAGCCTCGTCAGTCGAAAACACCGCTTGCAGTGGAGGGTGGCAGTTAGTAGGTTGAATTACTCTTGTACCCCCTTTGGTTAAGACTGTCTGGTTTGTCGATGTTGTGCACGCCTTTTTGTTGATGGGATTTATTTGGTTTTGCCTTCTTTCACCGCTTAACCCATATCTGCCGCTTCTGTTTCAGTACTTGCTGAATCAATGTCACCAGTGTGTGTACTGTATGAAAGCGTCTTCTGCTTTCTTTTATCACTTCGGTCGTTAGGACCACGATTTTCTGTGTCTTGTTAAAACGGGCATTATTGCTTCCTCATCATCACTGTTCTCTTAAAATATGGTATCTTTGTTGAACTGAATGTTCTTAATTAATTTGCCTGACCTATTTACATCGCATGTCCTCCTTAAAATTTTGTAAACTCATAGCATTCTTTAGTTGCCCTCTATATGTTTTCGAAAGTTCGATTGGACTGTGTGTCGTCGTATAAGCTGAAGTCATTAGAAGTTCTTGTAGGTATCCATTTCTAAAGTTTCTTTCTTTCTTTCTGCGAGAAATCAAATTTTATTCCTTCGTATCAATGGGTTTGTGTTTGTTTACTAGTTTACTAGGTTTGTGTGTGCACAAGAAACTCTTGACTACTTAACAAAAACACCACATGCATATCCCGATATGATTCAATATTTTTCTTGTTTACCACAAGGGCTAATCCTAGCAATAAAATGCAGTGAGCTCCGATAAGATTCACTTTGACTATGTGCTTTCACGTATTTCCTTAGGCGGTTTTGGGCTATTTTTTTGTCTATCTATCTGTCTTTATGAGTCTTCGGGAGCATTTTCTGAGTGACATTTTTTAATTGTACTGATCAAATACAAATTGGAATAGGTTATCACTCCCAATATACATACACGATGGACAATAATGTGATCAAAGTCAATTTATAACCATAAATTCTCATATGACTGACATTAAACACTTCCTCCTCCGACAACAAAATGACATAACAAAACCGCACAAAGTGGAATTCCAAATAAAACTCAATAACCAACCGAGACTAAGTACATGTATCTACAACATGAAACTCCATTGGTGACCTATCCAATCGCCTCCATCCATCGTCATTAATCATCATCTCCCTTTTAAACTTCATCTTCTTTCTTGATATTCTTTGCTTCAGTACCTAACTACAGCTAGTGGCGTATCCCATTCCATTAAATGATTTTCTTGATAACAAATCTGCATAAATTTCTCCTAAATTTGCATACAAATAATCAGAGAGACTCTCTAGGCAACAAAGGACATGCTATTCATAGGGCTCATGGGGCACACAACAACAACATCAACGAACTAACAACAAAAAGGGAGGAATCAAATCAAAAAAAAAAAGTAAAAAAAAAAACAAAAAAGTAAACAACAAAACACGAAAGAAAAAAAATGGAAAAAATAAAATTGAGTCGCCCTGAAAGACCGCATAACAAGCTCTCTGACGAAATAACGACAACACGTCGACAGACGACGACAAACAAGGAACAAACATCATGTCTCACCGTTTGCTTGTTTGCCCTCAATTTGCAACAAAATAGATGACTTAGTCCTGCCACAGCGACAGTGACAGCAACAACAACAATAACGACAAGACTAGCTGTTAAGTCCTTTCTCCTTAGACGAAATTATAGTATTGGTCACCTAAGTTGGGGCGGCTTCATGACATATACCCCACAATCCTCTAACTTCAGACGCAAATCCTACAAAAGTGCCACACAATATCAGCACAGGAGGGAAGTTTTTATGATTTTTTTTTTTTTTTGCTTTCTACTGGTACAAGTATATATACCATATGTACATATCGTCCTTCCTTACCTTAAGGGGATGTAAATGATATGCAATTCCATCAGTCGTCTAATGCATATTGCCAAAAGAAAATTCACGCGGAAAAGGCAAATAACAGGACTATTGACCGCAGACGGATTAACATATATTTTATATGCGGAATCTCCTTTGAAACGGTCTGGTCACAATGTCCATGTTCTGGAACAATTTCCCAGGACCTCAGTATATCTATGGATGTGTGTGTGTTAGATTTCCCTAGTCATAAGGGAGGTTATTTATGATTCATGTTTTTCGTACGTCTATTTCCGGTTTGTGTTACAACCAAAGAATAAAGGGATCTTAACAAAAACCATGAAAAGGATGTGCTAAGGGTCGACCTGACATTAAGATGCCCAATGTGAAGTATGACTATACGAACAAAGAACACACAAAAAGGTGTTGAGATACTTGAGTTATGACATTTCATTTGAATAAAACAAGTTTCCATTCTTCCCATACAAATATGTACTCGTATATTGCAGGTGTTCGTAGACTTTAAAACACATTAAATGGGTAACTAGGTTTTTTTAGTTTTCACCATTTAACACACATTCGGTAAGGATGTTGCTCTGAATTATACATATAGGAAAAGAACTTAATTGTATTGCGTGGGTTCGATTGCCAAAGTCATTTGAAAATGGAGCTTAAAATGTATTTTCTTCCGGAAAGGAGGGTTGAAATTGGAACCAACAAATGTACATACGTACGTACGTTGTATTTATCTAGAAAAAATAACTGTATGCGCAACACCAAATCCTGTAGCCTTTTAGTATGTCCTTACGCGAAAAAGCTACTTGAGGTTTACCATACAAAGGTTAGGATTTTGGACAGGATGAATTGAATTGATAATTGAATAATGGGAGGGATGATCTTTGATTTTAAAGACCGATATCAAAGCCACTTCTTTGCGTATCCTTAAACGTTTGCCGCTGTAATGAAACGTAGGATCAGCGAACGCAATTCTCGTTTTATAAGCTTAGACTTTCTATCATATGAGAGTCGGAACATCTCGTCATGGGCAAAATGCATCGGTGATGCATTGAAAATTGGTGATGTTGGTATTAGCATTGAATTATGGTATATTCGTAGGCCAAATAGCAAAGTATTGTTCCATTGCTCGAGGAAGACATGTTCCGCATTAAGTTCTCTTCCTAACTAAAACAGGAATAATACAGACCAATCTCAAGCACGGTATGAGGATTTGAATATGTTGACCAGAACGGATGAAGATAAGAAAATGTAAAAAATACTTATCACACAACTGTTCAAAACTAACGACAAGGGAACGTGGAAATCACACCATTTGATGTACAGGTTATAAAATTATGCTATTACGATCGATCAAGCTGGATGATGAAAAGTGAAGAACTGTTCCGCAGTAAGCTACGATCCTTTTAAATCAAATTAACTGCAACACCATCTCATCATGACAAAAAAAAAAAAAAAAAAAAAAACACCCAGACCAAGCTATCCTGAGTAGCGTAGTACTTGCCATACTTCCTAGTGGTAGTCCATGGTAACAGCTTGAGAAGATCTCTACTCATGCTGGCTAAATTGACAAGTGCTATTTCGCGTTCAATGTTGGCACTGAGCTCTTCCAACGTCGTCGGCGTGTTGACGTAAACCAATGACTTAACGTAGCTCCACAGAAAATAGTTAAGCGGCGTTAAATCGCACAAACGAGGCGGCCAATCGACTGGCCCATGTCTTGAGATAACACGCTCACCATACTTACTCTTCAATAAATCGATTGTAGCGTGTGCTGTGTGGCTTGTGACACCATCCTGTTGAAAACCGCATGTCGTCCAAGTCCATATCTTCCAATTCGGGCCAAAAATAATCGGTGATCATGGCGCGATAACGCCGACCATTCACAGTAACGTGACGATCGTTATCGTCGACGAAAAAATATGGCCCAATAACGCCGCTAGCATGCAAACCGCACCAAACAGTTATTTTTTGTGGATGAAGTGGTGATTCATGAAGCACATGTGGATTTTCACCCGACCAATAACGCATATTTTGCTTATTGACGAACCCATTGAGCCAAAAATGAGCTTCGTCAATGAGCTTCGTCACTGAAGATGATTTTGCGACTCCGAATATATGTAGAAAATTTTTATAATTTGCAGACGTTGCTCGTTAGTGTACTTCACCATAAAAAAAATGTTGAGTTTACTGAATAAATTGACAGTGACAGTTTGATGGTTAGTGAGAGAGTGCGTTCACAAATTAAATTCAAAGTTGTCAAGTCTCGATTGGAAAACCCTATACAAGGGCTGTTTGATAAATACCCGGATTTACCCCCTTTCAACTCGACACACTTTCCCCAGCGGAGTTGCAACTTTTGTAACCCCTCCGTATAGTACGACTCTTATTGGCCTGCAAAATACTCCTCCGCGGCGGCGATAATTTCCTCGTTCAACCCGTACTCCTTTCCGATGAGCAATCTTTTAATGTTTGGGGACAAAAAGAAGTCGCAACGAGCCAAATTCGGAGAATACAAAGAATACGGAGGATACTGGAGCAATTCGTAATGCAATTCCACCAATTTTACTGTGGCGACCGCGAAGGTGTGAGCCGGTGCGTTATCATGGTGGAAGTGCACTTTTTTCTTCGCCAAATGTGGTTGTTTTTAATTTAAATCTGGCCAATAAATCGACGTAGTATGTTCCCTTGATTGTTTTTCCCTTCCCCAAATAGTCAACGTGGACCATACCTCGCGCATCCCAAAAAACGGTGACCATCACCTTTTCAGCTGAAGGCACGGTCTTCGACTTCTTCGGAGCACGTTCACCGGGTAAAACCCATTGTTTCGTTTGTTCTTTGGTCTCTGGTGTGTACCGATGAATCCATGTTTCATCAACGGTCACGAAACGACGCAGAAACAGCGCCAAGCACGTCTTTAAAGTGGTCTCATGAATGCGCTTGTTCTCCGGTGTGAGCAAACGCGGAACCCAACACGCGGACAGCTTTCTTATGCTAAAATATAGTGCACTGAACTAACGCTTTCAGTTAGGATGCCTGCTATCTTAGCCAACTCGCGAATTTTCACTCGACGGTCCGCCAATACCAGATCATGGATTTTGTGCACGGTTTCCTCTGTAAAAACCGACGTGCGGCCTCGACAAAACTCTGCGAACCAATGATAAACGGTTGTACGGAAAGGTGAATGGGTTCCATACACACCATCGAGAATGGCCTTGATTTCCTCACAGGTTTTGCTACTCAAAAACAAGAATCGGATCACGGAGCGGTACTCCTCTTTTTCCATGGTCGCAAGAAACACTGACACGATGTTATGGAATTGGTGTCAAAACAAAACTACGCGTCGGAATATCACTTAATTTTGATAGGCTATAGGAGGTTACACTAAATGATGTTACACTCAATTTTGCTTAGTAGCGCCACCTACCTTCCAATCCGGGTACTCATCAAACAGCCCTCGTATAACTTGAAATTTGTTAATTTTGGAATCGCAAACGTTTAAGGGACCACGTAGAGCCGAACAATTTGTAGGGGCACTTGATGTCTATCACGCAGATATCACCGCCATCCAGGAAGCACAATGAGATGAGCCGAACATAAGAAGGATAAAAAACTGTGAGATCTGCAATGGTGGTTGCTATAGAATTCTTAAGGAAGAATTAAGGAAGAGGTTTTTAGCTTCCGACACGTGAGTGAGCATCTTCTGACAATCGGCATCAAGGCTAAATTTACTTACGTAAGCCTCATATACGGATATGGTCCAACGGAAGACAAGCAGGATACCACCAAAGAAAGTTCTAACGAGCTCCTTGACAAGACATAGGAACGTTAAAATCGTTCTAGGCGATTATAATGCCATGATAGGAAAGGAAGATATCTTTTGTAGGACTCCGTACCACGTCTGGCAATGGACTTAGCCTTCCTGACTTTGCAGTGGGACGAAATATCACTATAGCAAGTACATGGTTTGTTCATCTCAATATACGGAGGGGGCATGGCGATCTCGGATCATAAAACGCTAAATCAAATTGATCATTTTTTGATCGACGAAGGGCAACATCTTATAATTTGGAAGTCCGAATCTCCCAGGCAGCACATTGACTGAGACTTCACCTTCTTTCAGAGAATACTGATTTCACAGGCACCACAATACAGCATCACTGTGAGAAAATATAACGTAGAGAAGTTGTAATCGCAAGAAAGGATATATTTCGAAATCTCTCGACAGCAACAAGTACCGAAGACCATTGGTGCCACTGTCAATGTGCTATCATAGATGCCACTGACAACCACTAAGAAATCCCTGATTTGATGAAGAATGCTGGCAAGAATATGGAGCTAAACAAGATGCGTATAAAGCACCGGTACAAAGAAGGATGAAAGCCGTTCGTTAGCTCTCAAGGATTTGTTTTGGGACCGATAATATTTTTAATATACTTTAAAGTATATTAATTCTTTATCTAAGCAAAAATTAAAGAGCCATGTAACAGCTTTTGCTGATGACACAAATTTATTTGATGCAGTTAAAACTGCATATGGAGTTACTTGTAAGTGGAAAGACGAAACTTATTGTTTATAAGCTAAAAGGTCCTTGTCCTCTTGATCTACCCCTTGTCCAAAATTCTTCTTATCTGTTCATACATGTGGTAAAAAGAACTTCGATGAACACTTAGTAGAAGATACAAATTTAAATTGGAAGGCACACGTGGATGAGTTAAAAAAAAAAAATCAGTTACCCAAAAAATGTATCTTTTAAATCCGCGTTGCTCAAGGAAAATATTGCTTTTGATATATTACGGACTGACACATGCTAAATTGCAATACGGGATTGTAAGTTGGGCAGGAACCTACAATAGCACAATTGAGACCTTTGTTACTTAGCCTACAAGTCTTACCATTGAAGCATCTTTATATCTTTGAGTTTCTTAAAATATTTTTTATGCGAAGCGGTTATAACAATGTACTTAGGAGCTCAAATGCATACGGCCTTAGGGTAAATTATATGGCTTCCGTAACTATTTCTTTATAATGCACTTTTAAATGAAGTAAAGAAATGTCTTTTCGGTATGAATAGCTCTTCTCAAAATATGTAAAACATGTTATCTCGCACAAAAGCTTATTTGGTATTCCTCTTTTTTTCAATAAGTTCTTCATTGCATTTATATACATAAACACTTTTTGGTATAGCCTTGAGCTCTTCTAGCGATGCCGTTTTTATTGCCTCAGTCGTTGCAAATCTCCGTCCTTTCATAAGTCTCTTCAGTTTTGTGAATAGAAAAAGCATGGGCCATATTTGGTGAAAATAGTGGCTGAGGCATGATTGTCATGTTGTTCTTGGCCAAAAAATCTTTCAAAAGCATTATCAGGATGAAAAAGCCATGAATTGCTTTTCCCAATTTTTTACGATTTTTTCGTATTGCTTCAAGTTAATACTCCTTATTGGCCATACGACATTTAGGTAAAAACTCCTGTTGCACTTCGCTACGGTAACCGGAAAAAAACAGTGATCAAAACTTTGACATTTGATCGAAGTTCGTGTGCTTTTTTCGGTATTGGCTCTCCTGGGTGCTTTCATTGGGATGATTGGGCTTTGGTTTCGACGTGAAAACCATATACCCATGGCTCGTCAAAAGATATGACTCTTTTGAGCAAGTCATGATCATCATCGACGTCATTCAAGAGCTCCTGGGCGATGGTCATGCGACGGTTCTTCTGACCAAAATAAAGAAGTTTCAGAAGAAAATTCGCTGACACACATCTCATGCCCAAAACATCTGAAAATATTGCATGACACGAGCCGATCCATATGAAAACATCTTCAGTAACTTCTTGCCTCGATTTTCCAAAACAATTTTCTTCACAGCTTCGACATTATCATCTTTGTTGATGTGCTGGGGCGTCCAGAGCAAGGTTCGACATTGGCATCATCTGAAAACATTTTTTTTTTTTACTTAGAGCAGATTCACCGTATGCCACCGTATGTTTTGGAGCACTTGATTATTGAAAATCGCCGAGAACACCAAAACACGTTTCACCTTTCTATCTTTCAAAAACAAACTAAGTATGCTATATACTTGAAACTATGAACATATGTACGGAATGTACCCATACAGAAAAAAAAAAAATACAACCCCAAGAAAAAATTAAACATATCAGCCTTGACATGAACTTGGTGAAAGGCTACAAGACATCAAAATACGATCGTATCATCAGTGCACAAATGCAGAAGGTTTTCGGGATGTCAAAGGTGTCCAGTCATGGAATCTGAAAGCCTGTTTAGCTCTTGATTCAGTGTCTGGACTGTGGTAATCTTAGTTTTTCTACTCAGAGTTGGTAAAACATCAATTATGAGACACATCTCAATTTGAAGATTGATGAGTTTTAAGCGTGGTCATTAAAAAGACACTAATGGACTGTTCCTTCCAAGCCTCAGTAGCTTACAACGTGTGACCAGATAGCAATGATTGTTTTTCCAATTGCTATGTTTCAGAAGCCTTCATAGTTACCAACGACATCCAGCTGTCAAAATATTCAGTAAGGTTTGCCATTTCATCATGCATCGTTTTACGCTTGCCGAACATGCGGAAATTATTCAAAAATATCGGAACTCCGGTTCAGTTGTCAATACGAAACGTGAACTTCGTCGTGAGGTTGGTCGTTAGCATGGCTTCAATGTGCAGACAATTTGTCGCACCGTGGAAACGTTTGAGCGTGTGTACCCTTTTTTGGATCTTAAGCACCAACCAGATAGATATTGGTTTGAAATGAAGAAAACATAACCGCCGTAGCAGCCAGTATCGGAAAAGACCTAGAAATGTCTATTCGACGGTGATCAGCTGAATTGGACATCGCCACAGAGTCAACCCGGCTTATTTTGCGATTGGATTTTGGCCTACATCCGTATAAAATTGTTCTGATTGAAGAAGAAAAAACCGTGAGTTCGCTAATTGGGCACTGGAAATATTGGCCAGAGGCTCGGCCAAGACCTATTTTTGGTACAGCGGCAATGTCAACAAGCAAAATTGCTTTTATTGGAGCAAACACAATCCACAAGTGTTGAGCCAATGCATCTACAAAGATTGGCTCTTTGGTGTGGTTTTTGGCATTTCATTTGAAATGAGGAAGGGGAAACCGCTACCGTCAATGGTCTTAGGTATAAAGCGATGTTAACCGACTTTTTATGGTTAGAGTTCGACAGTATCGATAATCCGAGCTGTAGCTCCAACAAGACGACGCTAGATGCCATAGAAGCAACGCAACTCTCACAGCGAGAGTACATCAATTGGCCACAGCGATCATGAGATTTGACACCACTCGATTATTTTCTCTGAGGTTTCGCCAAGTCCTTAGCCTACTCAAACAATCTAAACACTTTGGACGAGCTCGGGGCCAATATTCGACACGCTATTGTCGGAATAACGCCGCACATATTGGACCGAGTCATCAAAAATTGGACCGACCACTTGAAGCACTGCTAGCAAAGTCGAGGCAGCCATTTGAATAATGTGCTATTCCGCACATAATGGAACGAATGTATTTTAAAGTAAAGCCAGAATCAATTTATATTTGGCGTGAAGAGCAACCCTAAGACTTTCAAAAGTTGCTGTGGTTTATGGGCTGGCGAATAATCGGTCCATATTTCTTCAAAACTGAGGCCGGCCGGATTGTAGATTTGAATGGCGCCAGTTATCGCCCCATACTAACTGACTGTTTTTTGCCTAAAATTAAGGCCTGTAGTCTCGACGACATTTGGTTCTAATAAGATGCCGCCACTTGCTACACAGCCCGTGAAACCATGAGTTTATTGCGAGAACGATTCGATGAACAGTTTTTTTCACGCTTTGGACCGATGACATTAGACCTCTGGACTTTTTTTTTTGAGCTACGTACATTAAAAAATCTACGTGGATAAGCCGGATACGATTAAGGAATTTGAGGCCAACTTTATTCGAGTCTATGGTCAAACACCATTCGTAATGCTCGAACGCGTTATTGAAAATTGCGGCCAATATTTGGAAGATATAACCTTCAAAAAATAAATGTAAGGAATGATTCTTTTGCATGATAATAAAAATTACCCATTAAAAAAACACCTCTAAAAGGTTCACCTTTGGTAAGCCAACACCAAAATGAAAGTCTTCAAGATACAAAATTTGTATAAATTTTGCAGGATTTTGTTTAAACAGGAACATGTTACTTATAAATTCGACCTGAAGACTTGTTGATATTTCGCGATGAATACAAATATGATACAAAAGGTTTCAGATAAAGTCAGGAAAGAATCCCATTTCTGTGTCTACTTGTTAATTTAGAAGGACAAGATTCAGCCCCCATACGGCTTCTTTCCTGCCCGTCAACTTTCATGGAACTTGAAGATGAGAAATATGTACCACTTTGAAGTGTTCTATCCAGTTTTGGTTACTAGGAATCAGAAGAAAGCTCTTTAGGTAATATCGAAAAGTCGTAGCAACTGGGGGCTTCTACAGGGGCAACTACAACAAAGAAAGTACTCATACAACTAAAATTTTTTAAAAGAGACATTCTCCAGCTATAATATACTGAAAAAATAAATCCACAAATATTGTTCGTTTTTATTGTAATAAATTGAAAATTAAAAATGTTACAATTTTTTTTTTTTTTTTTTTTAATGTTAGGGATAAATCAAGTCGTAGTCAAATGTTCAAGTCTGGTCGATTCGCTTTCGATTGAGGCAACTTACAAGCAATAGGAACGAAGTTCAGAAATAGTACATGGCTTTCTGCAGCATTCATCATAAACACCGTGCCTCCTTCGCCGAGTCTTAGCCAAAGCGTTAGTTGGAACCTTTGAGATGAATGGTAAATCCTGGATCAACGATAGTGTGTCCTCTTCACCATCGACATAGTAGTCAATTGGCTCAACTGTAAGGAAGAATGATGTTCCTCATGATTCACATATGGCACACTTCATAAATTACTTACTTGATTTTCTGGTCTTTCTAGCGAAACCATTTTCACAAATTAGATCCAGAGTATCCGGCAAGTTCTTTCCGCAAAGTTTCCCCAAACCTTGACAATGCTGAGTATTAATGCACAAAATAACCATCAAACACAACCAGCACAGGTACAAGGATATTTTTTGCGAAGAAGATGACATGACTGTTGCGGTTACGTTGCCTAGGATGCTTATTCCACTGAGGAAGAAAGAAATCTGATGATCACTCTCTGATTTGAGAGCGTATTTATACATGAAAATCATACGCAGCTTAAAATAAATACGTCCTTCGGTTGAAGGAAATTATTTCTCTTCCTAACTCAATTAGATTGTTAACTTTAATTTATTCAGTCGCCTAGATAGACAATCGAAGGTAAATCTATTCTAATTTTCTTACATCATGTGTTAGTCTAAGGATTCCGGGAAATTCTTTCCTCCTTTTAAGTGTGACATAATTGCGTGGTTTCATAACCTATAAAATGGAATTAAATTTTTAAGTTCTTTTCTGCTGTAAAAAGTTGTCGAATGGCTGGTACTTATTATCAAGCATATGTTATAAGTTATGGTCATCATTGTTCTTCTGGTATTATTTAAACAATTTCTGCCGCAATTCAACAAAAGCAAATTCAACAGCTAATCAGTATCTAGTCATTTGCTGTTGATAAACCAAAATACAGATTTATTTGAATCGGATGAAAATGAACAGGTGTATCAAGAACCAAGCATTCTTAAGCTCTCAATCATGGTCGATCCTGTGCGAAACTTTGCTTGCTCTTTTTGAAAATTTCTACTTATGCTTCATTCCATAGTCTTGCCATGAAGCCTCACAGTGCCTCTAATGTATTCATATGTTCTTAAAATATTATAACTTAAGCAAGGGACACAGGACACAGGACAAAACCTCTGCCATCGCGTATCCGCCAACTTATCTACGAGTCCTAAAAGTGCTGATAGTTAGTCCCCGTGATACCAAGAAAGGCTTAAGAATGCTGCAACTGATGACGTACAGCGCTCCTTGTTTAATGAACATGAAGATTGCTGTATTGCATAGAAGAAAGAGAGCGGCCCTTGCCCTACGCACCAAAAGACGAGACATCATAACGAATTTTCAAGGGAAGTACAGTGGACAGGTCAAGGCAACAAGACCTAAAAAGAAACCTGTAGATTTAAGTAAGGAAATCTTGTAGCAAATTGCGTTGGCAGGCAATCCGACCGAAATGAAGTAGTGCTGCTGAGCTAGTTTAGGCAGCAGGAGATGACTTGATAGAGGACATACATACACAAACTCATTCAAAACTTTGAACAGAGAATTTCTTCCTTATAAGTGTAATCCTTTGTCCAATTCATAAGCAAGGAGACCTTTTAAACTACACCAACTATAGAAGCATCAGTACCCTGAATATCGCTTTCTAACTTATCGCGGTATTGAATAAACGCCTGAAGTTATGAGTAATTTAGGGTAAATCAGAGAAATACACAGGGTGAGTTTTTTAATTTGAGACATCCAAATTACTCGAAAAATACGCGATATCGCGAAAAATGTTTCAGACAAAAGTCACTAGGTGTGACAAGGTGTGAAAAAGTGACCCATTTTCAAGGTCAAACGAAAGTCACTTTTGATTTTTCAAATAATAATTCCTGATTTTCATTGCTCAGTTGTATTGCTCGTAGGCTTTTTATCTGTTTTTACATACTGCGTTTAGCATAACCCAGAAACAACGCCGTGGACTTACCAGTATTTTATTTCCTTCGGGGTAATTAATTAGAGTGGGTCCCCTTGCCTCACACTGTTGAATCATTGAATTCTTCCCATTTCGACGTTTATTTCCCGAGACTATTTCAACAAATGCTCGAAAATGTGACCATTCACTTCAATACACTTTTCTATCCGCGCTCTAAATGAACCAACAGAACTGAGAAGTATTTCTGGCGTAATCTTCCGGCAAGCTTCAGTTATTCGTCTTTTCATGTCCTCACGTGTTGTTGGCTTTTTTCTGTAAACCTTACTTTTTAAGTAGCCCCACAAGAAGAAATCAAATGACGTAAGATCAGGTGATCTAGCAGGCCATTGCCTCGGACCCCCTCGTCCGATCCATCGTTGATGGTAAACATTGCTTAATACGCCCCGGGCTACTTGGGAATAATGGGCTGGACAACCATTATGTTGAAACCAGATTAATTTTTGCAACTTCAATGGCAGTTCTTCTAGTAATACTGGAAGATAGTCCCGCAAGAAGTTAGCATACCATTCATTTATCCCCAATAATTCCCGCCCAAACATTAACATTCCAAGGGTGCTGGCGTTCAACTTGTCGCAACCAAAAAGGGTTTTCGGTAGCCCAGTAATGCATATTATGTCGATTGACCGTACCGTGATTGGTGAAAGTTGACTCATCAGAGAATAACACCTTGGCGAAGAAAAGGGGGTCTCTTTCAATTCGCTGAAGTGCACATTGACAAAAGGAAACCCAGTTGCGAAAATCCTCACTAGAAAGTTCTTGATGCATTGAAACATGATAAGGATGGTATTTATGCCGATGTAATATCTTACAGACAGTCGTTTGAGAAATTCCTGATTCACAACTTATTTGGCGAGTGCTAATGTGAGGATCGTGTGCAACGGCATCTTACACTGCTATTTCATTGCCCTCAACAGCTACCCTATCTGACCGATTCCTTTTTTTTGGTTGCACACTTCCTTTACCAGTGAATTGTTGGATGACCCGATAAAAGGAAGCGCGCGATCGTATCTGGTCTGGGAAACGTTGGGCGTAAACAGCAACAGCCCCATCGATGTTCCTTCACTTTCTCCATAAATCAATATCCTCTCAATTTTCTCTTGAACTGAAATTGCCTGCATTATTAATCTGGAAAACCTTACTAGTAATAATCAGTTCCTCAAAACAAATATCGAACTTCTAAATGAAGTTCAGTTCCGTTCAAGTAGAAAAAAAGGGCAGAGTGCACATCATACACTCTCAGATAAGTTTAGGACAATTTGTCTCTATCTGAAATTTCTTTGAGTTTTAACTTCACTCGAGGCAATAATGACTTCCTCAAAACAAATCTCGACCTTCTAACACCCTAACAACGTTGGAAACCGATTAATGATTTAGGCGTGCCGGTGCAGTTGTATCTAGCACTCAATGAATAAGACCTTTGAGGCAAATTCGTGTGCCCCATTGAGGAATACGACTGAGCAATGAAAATCAGGAATTATCATTTGAAAAATCAAAAGTGACCTTCGTTTGACCTTGAAAATGCGTCTCAAGGTCAAACTCGTGTTCACCATCTTATGTCCCCTTCAGAACCTTGTGACTTTTGTCTGAAACATTTTTAGCGATATCGCGTATTTTTCGAGTAATTTGGATGTCTCTAAAAAACTCACCCGGTAGATTGACGATGACGAAACTAAAAAAAAAAACGTATAGACAATAACCCTCTGAGTTAGTGTTTGAATATCTAGTAAGTCATAGAAAATAGTCTTTCCTCCTTTACTAAAAAGTTATTACAATCTCCCATATGCGACACATACTTGTGTCATGTTGACAGTCAACTACTGTTAACATTTCATTTTTCATTTTAAATGGATGTTTGTTGAATTTAGTTCATTTACTCTTAAAAGCTTAAGAACTAGCTTAACTCTCCCCATGACTCCTTCCTTCTTCAACAAGACCTTAATAGTTTTTCAATCTGGTGCCTCAAAAATTGCTTGGAACTTAATATCACCAAATGCCAGTCCATCACCTTTTCACATAAGCGGCTCAAATCTCCTCCCCGATTCTACCGTCTCCACAACCAACCGATCTCCTCCGTTGAATCTCTTCGCGACCTCTGCATTTTGTGTGATAGGGAGCTCAATTTCCGTTTGCATATGGATGGGATAATCCTTAAAGCCAACTCTGCACTAGGTTTTGTAAAACGATGGTCCAAAGAATTCACCAACCCATACGTGACCAGATCCCTCTATATTACCTTTGTTCGTCCCCTTCTAGAGTACGCTAGTCAAGTATGGTCCCCATATCATCGCGTTCATATCTCGAGAATCGAAAGCATCCAGCGCCGTTTTCTTCGATTTGCTCTTCGAGGTTTGCCCTGCGATAATTCTTTTACTCTGCCCCCCTATCAAAACCGTCTCAACCTTATTAACCTAAACACCCTTGAGGAACGCAGAGACGCAGCTGACTTTCTCTTCATTCATCGACTTCTTTCAGGTCAGGTTGAATGCATGTCCCTTCACAATTCTATTTTCCTCAACACTAACCCTCGTAATCTACGTACCCCTCGTCTCTTCTATCTCCCAACCCACCACACCACCTATGGCGCGAACGAACCAATCTCCCGCATGCTACGAAAAATTAATTCAAACCCTAGCGTCTTTGACTTCCACCGCACCACTTCCTACCTCAAATCGGTTCTCCTTCACCACAACAACCAACCTTAGTTTTAAGTATTAGTTTAAGTTTAATTTTAAGTTATAGCTTGTATTAAGCCGAATAAATGGGGGCTTTCGCCCCCACCAAAATTAACTAACATATAACGGTGTAACCGCACACACAGCACGAGCCACAACGGATATGGCTAGGGATAAAGATATCGACTTTGTCACAACTTTGGCACTTTAAAACAACAAAGGAATTTCCTCTCTTTCAACAAGTCACCAAAATCCCTGTTGCTACCGAACAACATTTATCTTATCGTAGACGATATCTCTATCGTAGTTGAGTCGCCTGTCCGTAGCTGTTTGAGCGACGTGAAAGATTGGCAGGATCACAAATCTGTCTTGGATAAGCCCTTCCATATTTAATAGACGAACGCTTCTGGGATAATAAACCCGTTGAAGCTCATTACCTCGTGGTATAAATACTTTGGGTACATGTTGTACGGGAGCTGTTTGATGAGTACCCAGATTGGAAAATAGGTGACGCTACTGAACCCAAATAAGTGTACCATCATTAAGTATAACCTCTTTAAGCCCAACCACTTCAAAAACATGCTTGGCCTTGTTTTATAGAAATCCAGAGGAGTTTCTGCTTCGTTTCGTCGTTTTACCCGCTGAACGTGCTCCAAAGAAGGCGAAGACCGAGCCTTCGGCCTAAAACGTGATGACCACCATTTTTGGTGGTCAACGTTGACTTTTTGGAGAAGAGAAAAACAATCACAGGGTCATATTACGTCGATTTATTGGGCCAATTCTACGCCAATTTGAAGAAAACACGACCACATCTGGTGAAGTAAAAAGTTCTCATCCATCATAATAACACACCGGTTCAGACCTCCGCAGTCGCGACTGTCAAGTTAGTCGAATTGCACTTCGAATTGCTCCCCCATCCTTCGTATTCTCCGGATTTTTCTCCATGCGACTTCTTTTTGTTCTCAAACCTTAAAACATCGCTCGCCCGAAAAAAGTAAGGGTCGAACGAGGAAGCCATCGCCGTCGCGGATGAGTATTTTCCAGGCCAACAAAAGTCGTACTATCCGAGTAAGTAGTGGTATCAAGTTGAAAGGTTGTTATATCGAAAAATGAATTTTCAAAACCTAAAAAAGTTTCGTTGTCATTTTTAATCACGGTATTCATCAAACAGTCCTCGTATAGTAACATAAAGGAACTACTTTCTTAAGTTCTAGCTTGTAGGTACGAATTGGTACTATTCCCTGTTTAGTGTGTTTTTTTTGTTGCTGTTGTGACTGTTTTTGTTGTAATTTCTGCTGCTGATGTTTTTGCTGTTGTTGATTTCTTGGCTGCTGTTGTTGTTGCTGCTGTTTTAACTGCAGTTGCTCTTTTACCTGTAATTGTTTTTGCTGATAGTTCAGTACTGTTGTTAATGCTGGCTTATGGAAGATTTTTCTTTCTTTCTTTTTGCCTTCTATCAAAAAGATTGTTGATGCTGTTATTTTTGCTGTAGCTGTAAGCGCTGTATGTCTAATTATTCCCTGTCCCTCCTTACTTTGATCATAAAAACAAAAACCTGTTGTTGCAGCTGCTTGATGCTGGTTGTGATTGACTTCGCCTATTCATTCAGAGGCATCTAAAAAAGCAAACCTGTTGCTAGCTCCTATGTAAGGGCCCTTTCCTCCATCAGAGATATATTGACAGTCATCGCCATTAGATGACCCATTCTTTGTAGCTGCTATTGGTGTTGATTTTTGAAACGAAGCCAAAACACGTACGGACTCTATAGGGGTTTATGAACGACTGTAATGGGTCTACACTACGGTCTACAGACTATACTAATCCTCACTTATGGCGCAGTCGTGTGGTGGTCTACAAGAGATAAGAGGACTAACATCAACTTGCTAGTAAAAGCACGTTCAGACCACATTAATAACCTGTCCCACGGTGGCCTTCCAAATTAATCTTCATTTGCTTGCCCTCATGGTGACATAAGTAATTTCCAGAAATAGAAAGAACTAAACGTAGTTGGTGGTAGATGATGATATTGATGCTGTAACGCGACATCCCCCAATAAAGCGACTTTAACTTCAATCACATGATTCCGACAAATGAATGTAGGCAACGTGCACTCATCTTCAGTAGATCAACCTCCATTTTCTTAGAGGTTAGCATGATTTTTGATGAAATGGAGGAGCTCAGTATATGCCAATCCTTAAATCTTCTCATACTATTTAGAGATTAAGTTGGAAATCTAAAGCATCTTGGCTCAGTCCGAATTCAAGATCCGCCTCAGGAACTGCAATTTCCATATTTATACACTCTAAACCAGCTCTCTAACTACGAACAAAATTGAGAGTGGTCAGAGACTGCCGCTAATCTCTCAACGAAATATGGTGTCTTATCGCATTTTGCTTGACACTCAGACGTTTCCGGAAACTGCGCTGCTTACGAACTTGTCGTATTCAGATTATTAGCGATGCAGCATTGAATGTACGGTCAGCAATGACCTACGCCAACAATTGAAACGTTCTGAATAGTTCTTCGGATATTTGGGCTAATGTGACTTATACACGATCAAGAACATTTTACAGAACTTATCAATCTCAACCGAAAGGATATTCCCAATCTCCCAATATGATGAGAAAAAGTACTGTACTATTCGTTCTGAACCATTTAATAGAATACAAAGAAAGGGCGGTGGTATCATGGTGTACCTAAAAGACAATATCGGGTACAAAAGAACTGAAGAGATATATAGAAGATGTTGAATAATATTTTAGGCAAAAAGGCAGATTAAGGTCTAGAGAAAAACTTTTCAACCGAAAATGCTGATGGTTTACCTAATCAGTTTGCAAGTAAACTAGTACCGATATAGAAAACACTATTCATGTTTGAAATCACAAGTCCTATTCTGGTTCATCAGGTTGCGTTCAGCATTTGATATTTTTCTTTGAAGTCAATACGGAAGAAATTTCCAGTACTGCTAATCGGCTGGTGAAGATGCTATAAAGCCAAAAGATTTTAAGTGTAATTGAGGCGTATTGGCTTCAGTTATAACAAATTTGGCTTATATGAGTCAACAGTATCTGAAGCTCGTAAAACGTCTGTTGTCCGTCCTCTACATAAAGACGGGAAAAATGACAAAATCGAGAACTACCGGTCTATTTCGATACTTTCCTTAAGGGATAAGGTCTTAGAACAAATCATTGCCAAAAGATTTAAATCTGATCTTAGGCCAACAAAAGTATAAATCAGCTAATTGGGGACTATGCAAATAAAATTAATACAAGTCATAATTTAGGCGACGAAAAATTTTCAAACTATGGCATCCCCCAAGGTTCCAAGCTGGACACTCTACTTTTTAATATTTATATGAATGACATGCTTTTCGTGCAAAGGAAATGACCCTGTTTGGCTATGGCGATTTTGATTAACCACAGGAATATTAAAATTGCTGAAAGAATCATGCAGAACGAAGGCAAGATAGTCATGTCTAGTTGTCATGCTAATCGCCTTATTTTTAACACTAAAAAAACAAAAACAAGTACACACGAATGCATATCTTTACTTACTTCCTTAAAGTGGCGCTACAGTTCGCGGTAGACCTGGGCTTCGACCTCCAGTTGCGCACGCTAAGTTGGTTGAGGTCACCTTCCATTTGCGTGCGTCACCTAAGTCGCGGTTTTCCTTTATTGCGCTGTCCCTCGGGGGCGGTTTCGAAGACTTTTCGGACCGAAACATTGATGTCTAACCGCTCTACCTGAACCAGCCACCTCAGTCGTTGGATCTTCACTCTTCTGGCTAAGTCGATGTAGCTATACAGGATGAATAGTTCACCATATATGAAGATAGGACCGAAAGTCGGCTAAAGAATTTTCCTCTAAAAGCACCCTCATCCATCTTTGATAAATTCCTTGTCTCTGTGATATACAGAAGAGAACAGGACTGGGATTATTAAGGTTTTATAATAGGGTCACTTTTGCTTTTCGAGAGAGGGTTTTGCAGGTCAGTTGACTTACCAGCAGCGATTGGTAAGAGTTATTCTTCGTTTAATCTTAGCTCTGGTGTTGTTGTCTGAATTGATGGATCAGGTAGACAAAGTCCTTAACTACCTCAAAGTCATATCTGTTGAACGAGAAGTTCTGTCCGAGGCGTTGCGTGTCGCTTCTTATTCACATTACATACTCATGATTCTCATTAATGGAGTAGCATCTCTCTCATTTCCTCGTTTTGTTTAGCTGCATGTGCTTGTCGTCAAACCAGAGGTTTCGTTGTGGCGGCCGAGTGAAACCCAAAATATTAGAGGCAGTATCTTTGATAGATTTTTAGCCATGTTACCATACTTAAAGCTGGCGGCATAAGACCTTTTAAGATATTAAAATATATTCGGTCCGTCCGACGTCAAGCTTCGTCAAAGTATTAGCTTGCCTTTGCAACGTTAATGATATCCGTAACCGTACCTTGGTACAACAAGTTAAAGGTCCGAGTCGATGTTGGACTTAAAGAACGTTCGGACATCCATAACACTGAAGAATTGCCCTGTGTCGATCGCAATGTGGTCAATCTGGTTGATAGTTGATCAAGAGTTCTTCAAGTCCGCATGAGTGTCGAGATTTGGGAACCGCGTGCTAGCTACGAATGTACTACCAAAAATTTTCTCTCTTCCTAGCTATGCATTAACTTCGCTGAGGACAATTTTAATGTGATAGCTACGACACTGCTCGTAAGTCTTGTCCAAGAGCTCGTAGAAGATATCTTTGGTGTCGTCATCTTGATCCCCTGTAAGGGTGTACGTGCATATAAGGCTAATGTTGGCAAATTTAGCTTTTATATGTTATTGTCTCTCGGTAACATGTCAGAACCTCAAAACTTCTTGCCTAAGTCTAACAACAAATTCGCATCCAAATCAGCGCTGCTTTTGCCGTCAATAACAACCACAATAGATCAATAGATCTCGCAGTTTTTCATCCTCTTTTTATCTGGTCCACTCTTTTGCATTTCTTGGACGGCGCGGCGATAACATCTGCTTAGCAGTCCATTTCCTCCCCTAGTTGTTCGGCTGAACGGGGACAATTGTCCTTGTTTCTTTTACAGGTCTTACCAACAATAGATACATCCTTATCCGAGGCTTGTTGTTGCTTCGCAACTGTTTTTTTTTCCATGGCAGGGCAGCCAGACTGCCGCTAGTAATTTGTTCGGGGATGTCGTCACTATATCTTTTCCAAGATCGTGACTTAGTCCCAGAAGTACTTACCGACCTGAGCTCCATATATGTCGAAGTAGCCTAGATAAGGTCTTTTTTGCTTCGTTCCGGTATTTTACGCCATTGATTCCATCTGAGGAATACATCTGCTGCTATTTTTGTTTGCTGGTCAGCACTCCTACTTGGAGGTAAAATAAGCACAATTTATGTGTAGAAAGAGTTGCAACCGTGGGTATCACCAGGTGGACATCTCTCAGTGTCACCCTATTTTTACAGAACTCAACCACTGCGATGCATATCCGTTCACGGTATATTGTTAAACATAAATTGGAAATAAAAGTTCATCATTTAGAATGCTAGCACAAGATCCAAAACGAAATGTCATTTCATGATGATAACGAATGCTCATCTGTGTTTGAGAATGTATAGATACTTATTTGGGAGTTGTGGTAGAATACAAATTTAAGTGGAGTGGAGCTACCATATTGTCCATCTGAGTTATAGATGTCCATAAGATGTTCTTCGGCAGTGCTACTTCAGCTTGGTGAAATCGCACCACAGCGTCAAAAACTGAACACTATACATAGGAATATTCAAAAAATGAAGATGAGATCGCAACGTCAACAAAATAGCAACACAAAAACATGTCTTCCCATCAACCAACTGAATAAACTAAAGATACTTGTCTTTAAAAGACGACGACATTACTATATATAGAGCAACAAATCAACGATTTGGAAATAAAAGAAGACGTTTACAAAGCAGATATATGGTCCCGATGGTCTTAAATAATTATGGCCGCAGATATCGTCTCCAGTAGCACCTCCAGTTACATTTAATGATTTGTCAACATATCTTATAGATTCATCTAAGCCAATATTTCTATAAAAAAAAAAAAAAACAAAGTAGCTAATGCAATTTTACTTATGTTATTTTAAATCACTGTTTAAATGAATCAAAATTCTTTTTCAAAAATTTGATACACTTATTCCAGTGATTTTGCAACTTCTTGATCCCGTCCGAAAAGTAATTTGCCGTAAGGTCTGCAAAATACTCCTCCGTGGCGTCGATGATTTCTCGCGTGAGCTGAATTTATTATTGATGAGCCATCTTTTGAGGTTTGGGAAAATATAATAGTCCGACGGAGTCAAATCGGGCGAATACGGTGGATGCGACAGCAATTGGAGCCGTAAGTCATTGATTTTAGCCATGGTTGCGATGTTCTTGTGCTCCGGTTAATTGTCTTGAAAAAACAAAATTTTTTTCGCGATTTTGGCCCTAATTGGCTCCAATAATGCACATTAATACTCGCTGTTGATGGTTTTTCCTTTTTCGAGGTAGTCCACGAAGAGTATGCCATAACAATCCCAGAAAACCGACGCCATAAACTTTTCGACCCATCGAGCCTCCCTCGGCCGCTTCGGAGCACTCATTCCGGCTTCAGTCCATTGCCGGACACTCATTCTGTTCTCTGGTGTTCTGGTGCCAAAAGTCCGCCCGATTCCGCATCAGCAAGTCCAAACACTCTTTCGAAGTGCTCTCGCTTTAGTGTTTTTGGTCAGGAGTGAGTATGCGCGGCACCCAGCGGCAGGATAACTTTTTCATATGCAGAATATTGCCCAATATGGCGTGTGCGCTCAGTACTAGCTCACGCACCTTTACTTTCCGCTCAGTTAACACCATTTCATGTATTTTTTTGACATTGTCCTCTGTAACCGCATCGGAGGACCTGCCGCTGCGGACTTGATTGGTAGTGGAGTTGCGGCCACCACGAAACTCTCGAAACCAATATATGACGGTGTAATCTGACGGAGCATTAGCCCCATAATATTTATCCAACTTTTCTTTTCATTGTATTTAACTTAATTCGTGCGGTTTTTTTTTTTCAAAATTTGAATGTTTATTTAAGAAAAACATGTACAATAGTATTATTCAAAGCATTGCCCATCTGAAGCTATGAATTTTTCCCATCTTTCTTGGCGCCGGCTTAGAAGCCAAGAATGAATCAAGCCAATTTTTGATATTCTGCTCTGATGTGAACCATATTTCAGTGAGGGCGTTCTGCATCGACCGGAACAAATGGTAGTCAGAAGGTCTGGGCTAATATATAAAGCGGGTGGGGTAAGACTTCCCGTCCACTATTTTCCAAATAGTTCTTAACCGGAATAGCAAAGTGGGGCCGAGCGTTGTCATGATGGAAAATTATTGCCTTGTGTTTGGTCGCATATTCCGGTCGTTTTTCGACTACTGCTCTCTTCAAACGGATTAATTGTGTTCGGCAGCGTTGTCCATTGATGGTTTCACCCAGTTTTAGCAGCTGATAATACAACACACCCATCTGAGCCCACCAAATACAGAGCATTACCTTCGCGCCATGACTGGTTGGCCGGGTTTCACATAGGATTTTTTGCGATTGGATTGTAATGGATTCATTTTTCATCACCAGTTACAATCCGATGCAAAAATGACTTCCTTTTGTGGTGTTCCAGCAGCATTTCGGACAAGCAAAAGCGCCTTTCGACGTCTCTCGGCTTGAGTTCATGTGGAACACAATTTCCCTGCTTTTGAATATATTCAGCTGCTTTTAAACGTTTTGAGTGACACCCAAAGATTCTGCGAGCTCTTCTTATGTTTGGCAACAATCTTAATAGAGTAATGCTTACAGTTCTTCATCTTCAAACTTTTTTGGCTGCCCAGGACGTTGATCGTCTTCCAAGCCAAAATCACCACTTTTAAATCGTGCAAACCACTTTTGGCACGTTTGCTCAGCTAGTACATGTTCACCATAAACTTCCACCAAAATACGATGACTTTCGGCAGCAGTTTTCTTCATATTAAAGTAATGAAGAAGAACTCCTCGCAAAAACACTTTTTCAGGCACAAAGTTCGATATATTTGAGTGAAAAAAAATTATTGTTGTTTACGCTTCAAATGAATGACATATACTGAGATGACGTACAATGACAGTAGCCTTCCAATGCATGTTCCAATGGAACAATACAGGTTACGCCATCTCTTAGCAAACCGCACGAATTACATAATTATAGTTATAATTACATTTTTATTGGCAGTACGCTACATTGCTCTGAAAAAAAGTCTCAACGCTGCACCGGACTCATCTAATTCATCATGAATTTCCATTATAGTTTTTTTTATCCCCTTCCACTTGACTGGTTATGTAAAAACAGTAACCACAACTCAAATTTCCGATCTTCAAAAAAATTTTCCAACACATATGGACATTTATCAAGGGATAAAAAATTTGATTTTCAAAACACGTTCCATGGGAGACAGGAAGGCTAGCCTTCTTGTTTTAGAAAACCCAAGTAATCTTTGTATTCACCGTGCGCATCACAGAAGAATTGTTTCAAACCTGTTTAAAACGTTTTTACTTCCACTTCGTGATAAGCCACCAAAGTTCGTATTTGCATTGTCTGCACAAAATCCTTTCAACTTATGCAACAAATTGAATCCTTTTAAAATTTGCAAAATGGATTCACTTATCTATCATTTGCGAAATTTCTCCAGGTAGTGAAATTAAATGTAAAAGGCGTAGTCTGAGGCCCTATTTGCGATCAAAATATCGTACAAGTGTTGGAAAAGGCTTGATGTCCTTTTTATTTGATGCATCCGAAAAGATAGAAATGAATCTGATGTCTTGTAATTCCTCTTGCTGTTTTTTTGTGGCGAATGGACATGTAATGATGGCCTCGCATTTGGTTCGGGCGCAAGCAAATTTTGAATCAAACAGCTTTTGTAACATGTTAGATGTACAATCTATCGACCTACAGCTCTGATTATGGCAAATAGTGTGAAAAGCCCTGACGGCTTCGGAAATGGTTAATTCTTCTTTGGCTCTCACCAAATGTTGCTTTTCGAAAAATAATGTATAGCTTTCTCGTGCCGATGGATGCTTCGACTGTTTGTTTGTGTTTGTCGGATTTAATGTGACGGACAATATCATTTCTCCCACCTGCAGCAATGGAAAATTCTCTTTCGCAAATAGTGCATCGTACTAGAGATTTATATCCGTCATCTTTATGTACGCATACTCTGTTTGCAATTCGGTAGTGAATTTGCCCTTAGTTTTCGCTTTTTTAACTTGGTTCGATGTTGACGCCATTTTTGAATCAATATAAGCAATAAGCAATTAGTTCTTTACTTGCAACGTCATAGTTTGCACAAAAATACTTACTCCAGCTCCTGTGCACTCAAAACCAAATCGCTGTAAGAGTAGTTCCAAGATCTGACAGAAACGAAACAAAAATGAGATTTATAATTCTTTACACGGGGTTTACATTTTTATTAATAAAAAGCATTTTTAACAAAGAGTTGAGATGTGCTACTTTGCTACTTACTTTGCGGCACAATTCGAGACGAATGGTCACTATCACATAACCTTATTACCACATCTTTATTTAACTTGTCAAATTATGTGACCCAAGGTAAAGCACCTTTGCATAACCTTCACAAGATTAATATAGGGTGATTCATCGTAAGCTTTGATTTAAATTGTAAAATAAAACACATAAGTTTGAAAGTGAATATAAAATTTTTATCTTCGGCTTGGAGAAAAGTTAATGGCATTTACTGTTTTAAAATAACATCATATAAATATTTGCCACGACTTACGTCTGAGGTAGTCCATGCGGAAGGTCCAATTTAGGGCGACTCGTTCGAGCATAGCGACTTGTATCTCGCGGATAACACGAGTAATGTTGGCTTCCTAAGTGTTGATCGTAGCTGGCTTATTCCTGAAGACTTGAGACTTTACATATCCCCAGAGAAAACAGTCCAAAGGTTTGCCATCTAGGCGGCCAATTTACCGTAGCAAAACGTGAAATTGAGTGCTCACCAAAATGATTTCTCTTTCTCAACAAGTCGATTGTTTCACGCGCTGTATGGATGGTAGCGCCGTCCTGTTGAAACCAGAGCTCACCTAAACCATGTACTTGAATTTCAGGAAGCTCATATTCCATGGTTAACATGGCGCGATAACGGTTACGATTGAAGTTAACATCCTGATTTGCCTCATTTCTGAAGAAATATGGACCAATGATTCCACCAGCCCATAAACCACACAATACCGTTGTTTTTAATGGATGGAATGGTACTCTTTGGGCTGCTCATCAGCCCAAATATGGCAATTTTGTTTATTAACGTATCCATTGAGCCAGAAATGGGCTTAATTACTGAACAAAATTTCACGATAAAACACCGGATTTTCATTGAATTTTTCCAGAGCCCATTCACTGAAAATATGACGCAAATTCAAGTCGCCTGGCTTCAATTCTTGCGTAAGTTGAATCTTGTAGCTTTTAATCCGAGATCATCACGTAGAAAAGTATCCAAGTTATCGAAAACGCCAAGCCAAGCTTCTAAGAACGATGATGAATCGATTCGTCACAGTCTTCGCGTACACTCTCAGTTACAGCTGCTATAGTCTCTTCACTACGTTCTGGATGTGGTCTAACCGGTCGAGTATCCTCCACTTATGTAAACTAGGACTCAAATTTACGAATGGTATTAGCAATATTGGTTTCAGTAGGTCGATTATGGTGCGCATAAGTAAGTTCCTCGAATAGCACGAAAAACGTTTCTCACAGAACGCTGATTTTCGTATTACACTTGAACAATTTGGAGACGCTGTTGTAATGCGAGTTTTTTTATGATGACTTGCCAAACGATACTGAACAAAAACGATAAAGCAGTGTGATAGGAATCACTCGTGATCTGTCAAAAAAGCCTATTGAAAGTCAAACCTCACGATGAATCACTATATACATTATACGACCTGTACTATTCTTTAAAGGATCTGGTTCACCAAACAAACAAAGCAAACCCCAGAAAGAAAGTGGGGTACCCTCCCTTTTCTTTAAAACTCGATTATAACTTTTAACGAAGCCTTACGACGAATGATTTTTCGAACATTATCCCTGAAACCTTTGGGGCAAACACAACATTGACATTACGGGGTGAAATCGATAATATAAGATTGGTCCGTATGCTACCAAAAATCAGTTGTTCATAGCAGTGTTTAATCACAGTACATATATATATTGTATAGGGTTTTCCAATAGGGACTTGACAACTTTGAATTTAATTTGTAAACGCACTCTTCCACTAATCATCAAACTGTCACTGTCAATTTATTCAGTAAACTCAACATTTTCATCATGGTAAAGTACACTAACGAGCAACGTCTGCAAATTATAGAAAAATTCTACAACTATTCGGAGTCGGTGACTGCAACTTTAAGAGCGTCAACTCCAATTTTCGGTCGTAATTCTCGCCCTAGTAGACATACAATAACAAGTTTAGTGCAAAAATTTGAGTCTACATATTCGTTGTGTGATGTTGCAGTGTCAGTGAGTCAACGGGTTGGTCGAAGTGTCGAAAATATTGCTTCCATTCAGACGTCCATAGTAAACGATCCAAATCAGCCAATTCTACGGTGTTCTCAAGAATTGGTCATCGCTCAGACCACATTATGGCGTATTTTGCCTAAGGATCTTGGTTTACACCCATACAAGATCAAGCTGACTCAAGAATTGAAGCCGATGGACCATTTGAAGCGACGTACGTTCTCCGATTGGGTTCTGGAGAAGATGCGCCAAGATGATGAATTTTATCGCAAAATCATCTTAAGTGACGAAGATCATTTTTGGCTCAATGGGTTCGTCAATAAGCAAAATATGCGTTATTGGTCGGGTAAAAACCCACATGTGCTTCATGAATCACCACTTCATCCACAAAAAATAACTGTTTGGTGCGGTTTGAATGCCGGCGGCGTTATTAGGCCATATTTTTTCGTCGACGAAAACGATCGTCACGTTACTGTGAATGGTCAGCGTTATCACGCCATGATCACCGATTATTTTTGGCCCCATTTGGAAGGTATGGGCTTGGACGACATGTGGTTTCAACAGGGTGGTACCACAAGCCAGACAGTACACGCTACAATCGATTTATTGAAGAGTAAGTATGGTGAGCGTGTTATCTCAAGACATGGGCCAGTCGATTGGCCGCCTCATTCGTGCGATTTAAAGCCGCTTGACTATTTCCTGTGGGGCTACGTTAAGTCATTGGTTTATGCTAACACGCCGATGGCGTTGGAAGAGCTCAGAGCCAACATTGAACGCGAAATAGCGGGTCCAACGAATCGATCGCTGCAAACGTACCCGCGGTAGCCATATGAACGAAGTCGAGTTCCATTCATAAACGTTTTGATTGTATTTCAAGCCAATAATAAAGTTTTTGAAATATCTCAAATGGTTTGCCTTTTATTTAAAAAAAAAAAAGTGGTCAAGTCGTTACTAGAAATCTCTATATCTATCCAACGTTGACTCCGTTATCTCAGTTATTTCTAATCCACCAAAACCAAACACTGCTTTAACTTGAACGTCCTTAAATAATTGATTTTCGCTAATAAGTAAACGATTTTCAACATATTGTTGGCTATAATCACTTCCAACACAATCCCAATTTAGACCAGACAATGACACACAAATTCTATAGTGTCTATAGTTCTATATAGTTCCGTTCCTCTATTGCCTATTATCGGCGTGTAATTCGTTGGAAAAATTTTCTTCAGGATTGACTCGATTAAATGTCAAAGAACCAACCACCGCCATACAAGCAAAAGGATAAAAATATTTCCATATGAATAGACCCTCACCTGCAACACCTCTGCGGCACACGGCATCGTCGCAATGTTATCTGACGGTCTATACTAAATTATTTACATCGTTTCAAGAGCACCAAATTCAACACACTCTTTGCGGCATATGTATATCTGTAAGAGTATATATATACGAATACGACCAGAACAGCCCTAACCCTTCAGTGAAAAGCTTTGAAAGGAATTTCAACCGAAAAGGGCCACCAAAATAACAGTTATATAGCAGGAAAGGCGCAAAATAATTTAATTTCTCACGTAGTGTGTGAATGTTTGACAAGGGATTTACAGGGTGGCAACCAGTGATTGTTGAATGCTGACGACTGACGGAATATACCTAACATACTCGTTGTATGTAGGTACTTTTGCTGAGATATATTAGAAAGATACTTTTGTGAATGAATATATCTGTGGGGGTAGCTTGAAGGCTTCATTTGCTCGTTCGTTCATGTGCATGGGTAGAAAATTTGATTTAGCTTACCATCCACTCTGTATTTGCGTTTTTGAAGTTGGGTATCTAAACGCAACAAGGTCGTCGTACCGCAGTTCCCTTTATGGTTCTGTGAGTGCAATTAGCTTCACATGAGCAGAGCTTTTATGATATTCCTAGGTGTGTACTTCTCTCGCCGAGTCCTATTATGGGTGATACTTAGTGTATAAGTGGAGCACGATTCGGTTCATGTTAGATGAGGCCCAGAGAGATTGGGGTAACAATTGAGTTATGGGCAGGGAAAATATGTTGCATATTCCACATGCAGATGTGCCGGTATAGTAGAGTAGCCTAATAGTAGAAACTACAGTATTTTCGCGATATTTGCTTTGAGGTCATGGAGTTTCACGGCTAGATGTTACCGCTTATACAGAGTTTGACTTTGCATAACCAGCACCTAGTTGAGCATCTGTGTACGCTTTGGCTTTTTGGGAATCAATTTCGGTTGCAGAATTTCAGCGACATATTTTGATTTTGAAATTTTACAAATTTGTGTATTTGTCTGATATTTTGTCATTTGTTAATGTAACGAGAATGAGTTAATTTGTAAATAGATTCATACGCATACTGAGTATAATCTTGGCGTTGAAACAATGTACGAAAGCTAGAATCCATAACTCACCTACTCGCTCAGCAAACAACTTAATTTTGTAGTAAGGTAGGTACTTGAACTTCAAATTTAACTGGAAGGGTTTAGCTGGAGTCTTAGTCACTAATAACCTGTCCTAGATTAAGTATACAATGGACTAGTTCTCTGTTCCGAGAGAAAAGAAAAAGATATAATATATTGTTCAATATTCTAAGTAAGCCGTTCTTGGTTTTTGTGGAGACGCCTCATTCATTTTACCCGCTGGCATAACACATATAGTAAATATGCATGCCCGCGCGTTGTGGAAACATTTCTTCATCGGTGTTCATGGCCTCGAACTATCTCTAGTCAATATAGGTTTTGGGCTCTAAAGATTCTTAGCTCTTATCTTTTTGATGTATGTCTTGACGCTTGTTGTCGAAATAAGGAGGTTTGTTAACAAAAACAGCTTGACAAGAATATAGTTTGACTTTTACTTATGCCTCGAACCTGGTGATTGTGATTCTACGACAAATGTTCGCATGGCTTCAGCATTATGATCGACTGGGCCAAGTTATATTTGTTTTAAAATACCTGCACATCTTTCTTTAACTCTTTCAGTTAGCCGTCGCATCTTCCCCTTCTTTAGGAAGATCAGTTTTCGACAAAAAAAAAGGTTCCACAGAAAGAAGAGTTCAGTGTTGGAATAAGATTTAATGGTTTTAGAAGTTTTAAGTTCTTATAGAGAGGACATTTGTTTTAGCTCCCTATCACTTGTCTATTATATTATAAGCTTCAGGTAGAACTAACAAATTTTATACACCAGTACCATCTGATATACTGTGCCGAAAGCGGCTTTTAAATGCGGCGAATGCATATTTCTTAAAGAGAATGAAGTAATCGTTTGGTATTTTTTCTCCAAGTCTTTTGTTCTACCGAAACTGCATAGACACATTGGTTGTAGAAGTGACAACCTCCTTCAGATTCTAAGTTTCGAAAACATGAGAAAACCGTTGTAATTAGTAACATTTTCATTTTTTTCTTTGTATGGTTCTTCTCCTAGATCGTTTATTGAGATGCGTTTGCGTAAATTGGACGAATGGCTTTTTGCATACAGCAAACCTTAAAGTTTAAGGAGCATTTTTCTGT
Source organism: Volucella inanis (assembly GCA_907269105.1). Lineage (NCBI taxonomy): Eukaryota > Metazoa > Arthropoda > Insecta > Diptera > Syrphidae > Volucella > Volucella inanis. Next base: position 94,562,903 of record OU026154.1, read on the forward strand.
TATAAAATATTGCAGAGTTTTCGTTTCATTTAACCTACATTGACTCTATATGCGACACCCTAAACTTAATATTAAACCTTTTGCATTTCGGCGTGGTGAAGCCTTCTAGACAGATGTCAAAAGTTGACTTAGCAGTTTCGAAAACACGCCCGGTCTCAGAACGACTGATTCTGATTCGTCTTTATTTAATTGTTAAGAGTTGCCTGAACATGTGTCACACTTTAAGACAGCCCATCATCATCAACAAACGACAAGAAAGTCATCCAAAATGACTTGATGTTGCTGGTTAAATACATAGTTAATCTTGCACTACAATAAAGCCTTCGGTCAACAAACTGATTGGTTTACATCAGTTTGTCCTTAGACTAGGAAAATCTAAACTTCTGGGATATGTCCACCACTTCAGCGTCGTACAAAGCATGTTCTAGAGGTCCAATCTTCGATGACTTTTTCGAGCATTAATTGCCCTGAACAATATTTTGCCCCAAGGCGTTAATTTTTTCTGGTTAACCGGCATAAACTATTGGGTTGTACCACATAAGATGACCGATTTTATAGTAAACATTTAAAAGTCAATATTATTTTTGGGTAAAATTTTATTTAATCGAAATAGGATCTATGACATTCCTTTAACGTGATATAAGGTCAAATATTCCTTTTTCGTAGAAGTACTGACTTTTTGAGGCAATGAAACCTTCAAAGGCTTTTATGACCTCTGCTCGGTTCCGGAAGACCTTCTGTTAGCAAAATGAATCCAGATTACGGAAAAGATGGTAATTCGTTGGGGAAATATAGTTTTAGTTTTTTTTTTTTTAGTTTTAAATGCATTTTATTTTTTTAAACACTAACTCTTACATACTAACAAAAAATACTTCAATGCTAGCTTACAATTACTTAACAATCTTATACTTACTTACTGGCCCCACACAGGCACCCTAAGCTACTCTAAAATCTTATATCTATGTCTTTCGACTTCATTTACATTTTATTTAAAAAAATTTATTTTATATACTTAGGGCTAAGAAAAAATTGTTAACAAAAAACTTAGCCTATAGATGTAATTTTTTATTTTTTATAAAAACTTAATATCTAACTTAAAACAAACCTTAGTGTACCTAATCCTACATACACAATACATACGTACACACACATAGACATTACACAATATACCAATATATGTATATATTTCTTAAGTGCTAACCTAAACCTATGCAAGCTGGCCATCGCTATTTACAGAGCAAACAGATTGGTCAGCTCTGCCTCATTAGTGAGGCTGGGCCGTACTTGACGGAAATGACGACGAAACATCTTCTCCATCATTCAACCACCAGAAATGCTGGTGCTGCCGAACGATATCCCTCTTATCGCGATTCCCCACCATTCGCTAGCAACCATTCATTTGCAGCTTTGTTGAATTGTGTCTTATATGGTTCAAAAATAGTTCTGTCAAGAGGCTGTGTTTTGTGCAAGGTATGAGACAGCAGGGTTAACATCAAAACTCTAGCTTCTCTTGCAAGATTTATGGCAGAGAGAGATATATGTGAATCATGATTGTCCATAGTTAACAATACCTTTTTTTGCTGAGAAGGTTTGACATGTTGAATAAAATGCTTCAAAAATTGCACAAAAAGCTCCTCATTTGACCAGCCTGACGGATTTGCGCCCAAAATACATCCTGGTGGAGCATCGATTAACATATTTTGCTTAAAATGCACTCTTGGAAAAATTAATATGGGCGACACATGATTTCCAATAGCATCGATACCTGTAATCATGGTGACATTGGTGTCATGGTTGCCTGAGGTTATGCTCCCAATTTGCTCCTTCCCCGTGGATGCCAAAACTGTTGGTAGAACATGGACAGGCGAATTATCAGTTTCGTCAAGATTATATATTCTATCAAGTCTGAATTTAAAGCGGATTAGGCAATCCTTTAAGTTGTCAAAAAAGCGGTGATATTTGCCCGGTTAAAGCTCGTTGATCTTGAGAGGCTATTTGCTTAAGGCTTCCTAAGCGACAAAACAGGGTGGCGTTTTAAAAAGCCGTGCATCCAGTCAGCTCCAGCAGTTTCTTCTCTTATGGATCTGGAACTCTTTTCTCATCAGCTGCTGCAACAAGAAATACCAGTTTTCTTGTTGCAGATTTTGAGAGGACATAGTGTAAATTGGCTGCTGTGGTTAAATAATCATAATTTGTCTCACTGCAACTTTTGAGCGATTTTCAAAGTAATCATTGCCAGTGGTTTTATGGTATTTGAGATGACGGAGAAATGATGTCTTCCAAATTTTATGTGTTTTAAAAGCACGATACACAGTATGCCCATTATTAACTACATCCAATACAGCCAACTCCAGTAAAGTTTTATCGACCCGAGGTCTTTTTACGCTTAATTTACTGCGAGGCATAGTAACTCTAGAATCAAAGGCAGAAAAATCAAAATGGTCCGGTTCATGGTACACCGAAAGTGTTGGACCAAGGTACACCCTACGCAATTTATTTACTTTAACAAGCGTAACTTTTTTTCATTTTAATAACTCCAATTTACCAGACTTAAATTGGAAAGTTAAATAACCTATTTATCTACAAAAATTAACCGCAGAATCCTTCCACTTGGAATTTTTTCACAGCACGCTTCACAAAAATATTAGGTCTATAACTTAATGCGGTTTGCTAAGAGATGGCGTACCTTGTATTATTCCATTGGAACACGCGTTTCAAAGCTACTGTCATTGTACGTCATTTCAGTATATGTCATTCATTTGAAGCGTAAACAACAATAAATTTTTTTCACTCAAATATGTCGAACTTTATTCCTGAAAAAGTGTATTTGCGGGGAGTTCTTCTTCATTACTTTAATATGAAGAAAACTGCTGCCGAAATTCATCGTATTTTGGTGGAAGTATATGGTGAACATGCGCTAGCTGAGCGAACGTGCCAAAAGTGGTTTACACGATTTAAAAGTGGTGATTTTGGCTTGGAAGACGATGAACGTCCTGGGCAGCCAAAAAAGTTTGAACATGAAGAACTGGAAGCATTACTCTATGAAGATTGTTGCCAAACACAAGCAGAGCTCGTAGAATATTTGTGTGTAACTCAAGCAGCCTTTTCAAAATGTTTAAAAGCAGCTGGATATATTCAAAAGCTAGGAAATTGGGTTTCATATGAACTCAAGCCGAGAGACGTCGAAAGGCGGTTTTGCATGTCCGAAATGCTGCTGGAACGCCACAAAAGGAAGTCATTTTTGCATCGGATTATTACTGGTGATGAAAAAAACCCGGCCAACCAGCCAAATCAACGGCAAAGCCGAATATGGATGGCGCGAAGGTAATGCTCTGTATTTGGTGGGATCAGATAGGCGTGCTGTATTATGAGCTGCTTAAACCGGGTGAAACCATCAATGGACAACGCTACCGAACACAATTAATCCATTTGAAGAGAGCAGTAGCCGAAAAACGCCCAGAGCAATAATTTTCCATCATGACAACGCTCGGCCCCACGTTGATATTCCGGTTAAGAACTATTTGGAAAACAGTGGATGGGAAATCTTACCCCACCCGCTTTATAGCCCAGACCTTGCCCCTTCTGACTACCATTTGTTCCGGTCGATGCAGAACGCCCTCATTGAAATACGGTTCACATCAGAGCAGAATATCAAAAATTGGCTTGATTCATTCTTGGCTGCCAAGCCGGCGCAGTTCTTTTGGGATGGGATCCACAAATTGCCAGAAAGATGGGAAAAAGTCATAGCTTCAGATGGGCAATACTTTGAATAATACTATTGTACATGTTTTTCTTAAATAAACGTTCAAATTTTGAGAAAAAACCGCACGAATTAAATTAAATACCCAATAATTTGTAGACGTTACTCGTTGGTGTACTTTACCATGATGAAAATGTTGAGTTTACTGAATAAATTGACAGTGACAGTTTGATGATTAGTGAAAGAGTGCGTTCACAAATTAAATTCAAAGTTTTCAAGTCCGTATTGGAGAACCCAATATGAGACAGAGATTGAATCTTGACAGCCCCGCCATCTACTGCAGAAAAATCAAAATTGTGGGAGATTCTTCTTTGAAATTGGGAACTTACGTATCACCTGAAATTCACATCATTCCATAGGTGCTTCCAATCTGCGGGTTTCTCTTCCAATCCCATTGCATTCTATGGACACAACTATCATATGTCTGTTTTGTCACAAAGAACCCGTCGATGTTCCTGCTTACTAGGATGCATTTGACGAAGGCTATAGGTAATAGGTGCTTAATTTGAGGTCGCCGGTACAATAAAGTTTTTTTGTAGCAAAAAAGGCTTATCTAGGAAAGGCTAGACTATACCATACGAGGTTTTGTATTTACGAGAAAAAATAATACTCTGCATGTTATAGCTTCATCCAAGTATTCCAAACCCGTCGCACTTAAAATGCTAAGGATTTCGATGACGAAAATTATCAGATATGGTAACCGAGAATCCTTAAGGGTTAAAGCAAAATTGACATCAATCAATATCAAAGAAAGTTTATTTCAGCCAGCTTAACATATTTTTAAATTTAATGTAACATATAAACCTTTTCGAATAAATCTGTAGAACTTTATATCATAAAGGGAAAAAAAAAAGTTCCAACGAGATGAGACTCGGATCCAAATGGTTTTGTTTTTATTTTATATTCATCGCTCGGTAATTCGTTTAAAAATTCATCCACTTTCCGTCACAGTTCAGTCAGTCCCTTGTACTTGTCACCGGTGTCAATTTAAGATTTCACAGTCACAACTTTCTTGGCTGAGTTCCTCAAAATTGCTTAACCCTCATCCGTTTGACATTTTGCGTGTGGCCACACACATTTTTATTGGACCCTTGACCTTATTTCGTATTCATTTCTCTTCCCCAAACCTATGCTACCAAGCGTCGCATAAATATTTAATTCAAATTATCTCCTTCCATTTCTCGCATTCTTTTCTACTTTCATTTTCCAAGATAAAACAACAAAACAGAATGAAACAGGCCAAAGAAACGAACAAAACGAACAAAACCTTAGGACCAATTCATTCTCCATATAAATAGCAAAATTATAGCAAGTCTTCTGCTCAGTCTTAAATTTTCGTAATCTATGCCACTGGATCTGACCGCCACCGCCCGTTAGTGATGTCGCTTTATAAAAAATGGAAATTGGCCAAACCCCAATCATAAAATCTGTCAGGTCGCATGAAAAATCACTCTGTGACTGTTTTACTTAAATTGAGTCCGTCGGGGGGTCGCAAAAGATGACAGACAACCAACAAAGGGATACAGAATGTGTGTGAGTAAATTGATATTTTGTGGTTTGGTTAAGTCACGCATTCATCCCAGAGGGCCGTTAGGTGCGTATATTATCCGAATAATTTCTATAAATTAGCGTGTAAAACAATCTTTGGAATTAAATCAAATAAATTTCTATCAATCATGCAGCAGTGGTGACAGGATGACTGTCAGAAGTCGAAAGAATGAGTTGGTAAGTGGGTGACCTGAAATCGAACCCGAAAAGTTCAGGTTTGCCTTGAGGGATGACTTGGTTATCGAATAACATAGGTAACATAGAAAATACTTCATCAAAGGGGCGTTTTGCTTCATTGGGATGTTTAAGAGATAGGATGGCAGGAACTGACATGCTTTTTAGATGCTTGTTTGTCTGATATACAACATTAATCAGGACTGATAGGTATGGGCATTCTAGGAAATCAATCATGAGTTTTTCGTTAAGACATTTTCTTGAAGAACTGTTGTCCACAACTGCGAAAAGATCACGATTCATTCAAACTTGTTGGCAAACAGTTCTGGATATACATACCCGTATGTATGAAAACTTTGAAAGAGCTGCTGAGAGCTTAAAGTGATGAGAGCAGAATTGTAATTGGATATCCAATATAAACTTTGAAAGACCCGATCGACCTGCCTAATTTAAGGGACTTGTTTTGTGTTGGTCGAATGAGGACAAACCTTTACTCAACCCGTCTTCAACAAGATCTTATTTAATGGTATAGTTTTGTAAAACTACGAAGGTTGTCACTTGAGTGGTGTGTGCAAACATTTTAAGGTTACGCAAAATCCCTTGAGTGGGTGGCAAATAAAAAAAAAATAAAAAATTAGAAAAAGAAAAGAAGATGTAGCACAACTGCTGTAGGTACATCAAATCTGATTTCATCATCGTTAAGTCTTACATTTTTAATGGTACACGTGCTCTGAACATTTTATATACGATTGCTGTTTGCATTTTTTACAGAAAATTTAAATATTCATCTCAGCAAAAAAGTGAAATTATTGCAAGTCGAGAACATTTTTGTGTCATATTTTTTTGTTATCTCCGACATATATTTACTCAGCAACTGTGTACTGATTAACTCGTTTCGACTTTTGGTAATGAAGCACCATCCTAGACAGACGTGTTTCGCTGGTTTTCCGAATTCAATCCTGGTCGTTCGCCCCTCGTAGTCGGCTGGTCGTCCAAAGTCGGTTTTTGTGACAGAAGACATCGATACTGTGATGCGATGATGTGACTTATAGCTAAATTAAGGCATTAGTTCCACTCACATACATTTAATATCGCTCGTACTGATGGAAAAAATTCAATCGCGTTGCTACAAATGATGCCTAGACTATATGGATCTTTCAAGACGACCCAAACAAAAGTTGTTGGCGCACGAATCACTTCAGTGGTTGTCTGTTTCTTCAGACTAACCGGACATATCGCCACTGTGATGTTAGAATAATGTAGAACGGTCAACTCGAAAAGACATACCACTATTTCTTTCCCAGACATCTTTGGAAAAATAAAGAAATTCAACCACCAACCAAGGATCCATGACTTTTTGAGAGCTCAAATATTGAATTGATGGGTTGTCTGCTGTACAGCCCTGATTTGGCACCCAATGAAATCTCTTTATTTCCGCACTTAAAAAATAAATTGCAAGGTCAGCGTTTTTTGACGCCTGAAGAAGCAGTTTAAAATGCATGTTTTGGAGTTATGTACCACGTTTGCAGTGCAAAAAGTGCTTTGAAAATAAGGCTCGGCTATAGGCAAAAAAAAACTTAAATTACGTACCAACAACAAGCCTCGGATACGAACGGATCTACTCTCGACAATCCCTGTAAACGAAACAGGTACGACGAACTTTAGATCTGCACTCGGAATGTTAGATACATTAATAGGCCACATGTAGCCAAAGAACTAGCGGAGGCTGTGATCTTCTGCAAAGCAGATGTTATCACCATCTTAGAAATGCAATGGGATCGCCGGACAAAAAAATTTGAAAAATTGCGACATCTACTGCGGCGATTTTTATCGACAGCAAAAGCAGCGCCTTTTTGTATGCGGATTTGTTGTTAGAGGTAGACTAAGGCAAGAAGTCCTCCTTACAATTCATATTAAGGCAATCCCTCATATTGGAGAAAGATGACGCCACCAAAGATAGCTTCTATGAACTTATGGACAAGACTCACGAGCAGTACCGTAGCTCTGACATTAAAGATTTCATCAGCGATCTTAATGCAAAGCTAGGGAGAGAATGCATCTTTGGTAGTACTATGGAAAATTATAGCCTGCACGACACTACCTCCCATAATGAATTCAGGTTTGCGGTGGGGCGAAACATTGTCGTAGCCTTCAAGCGGTTCCTACATCTTGATAATAATAAGGGGTCTTGGAGAAATGCTGTTCAATCAACCGTCAACTAGATTGATTACATTGCAATCGGACCAATGCACTTCTCCAGTATTATAAACGTTCGAACCTTTCAAGGGGCCAAAATTAACTTAGGCCATTAATTCGGAGAGCTAATACTGTGAGGAAGTTTGCAGTTGGACAGCTGCAGTCGTCCTCAATTTTTTAAGGGGTTCTGTGCCGCCAGCTTAGCCAAAATGCAATCGATTTTAAGGCCACCTATGACAACATCTATAGAGTTTAGCTATATCCAGCTTTGATGCCCCTGTCTAAGCGAAGATCGGTTTAGAGGTCAATGAGGTCAAAACCTTGGGTGGCCGTGGCTTAAATGGTAGTGTACTCGCTTTCAAATCGAGCGGTTCGGGGTTCAATACCAGCTGTGCCCGAAAGACATTAATTTTTCAGACAACTAGATGTGTGGTTGACTAGAATACAACAACAAATCTAATTAACTTTATAAATGAGTCTCTTGGCTGCTTCGAGAGGAAAATTCATCGGGTGATTTCCAGCCCCGTCTGCATAGACAGTGAGTGGAAAAGGAGATGGAACTACAAACAGTACGAACTGTATATTGACTTATCCAGAATACTGGAGGCAGCTAGCTAGAGAGCGAGCTAACTGGACACGTTTATTGGTAAAGGCCCATGTCAACCCTGGACTGTGACGTAACTTTTTGTGAATATGTTAGCACGCAAAAGCGTATTGATCTTAATTCAGAGTATTTTGAAAAACCAAATACCAAAACGCGTAAACTCTGCGACTGTCGTCCTTTAGTATGGGCCTTTTTTGTTAAATATGCTTCTTGGTATTATCATTAACCGGGACTTCTTTGTGATGGTCTATCTAACCCACAACGTCTCTCGATGTTTTGCTACTTAGCTCCTGAGAGTGTAACTTCTAGAATTTTGAGTCTGCATCTTGCATCGTTCCTAATTTATTTACTTTACTTTTTATGGGAGCTTACATTGCGAGGCGATGCTAGGCCGCAATTAACATGCTCTTTAAACAGCCTCCAGTAACGCATGCTGAGTTGATTCGGGTTATTTTCCCACTATGATCCCCACCTTAGATAAGGTCATCATTTATCGCACTGCCGAATCAGGCGGATTTCGAAGATCATTTGTCTTGTCTGCAGAGCTTATCTTTTTGTTTACTATCTTCAGGTGAGTTAAATCTTCGTTATATTACTTTCTCTACATTTTATTAATGCATATACGACTGAAGATCACAGCAAGAATATTTTCCTTAGAGCAGCTAAGTGCGGTTTCGCTCACTCTTGAAAATGTCCATGTCTCTGCGATGTTTAACAGGACGGGGATGATGGATGCCTTGTAAAGCATCTTCCTTGTTGCTCGAGATGGACCTTCCATATGCAATCGCCTCTTAGCTCGTTAAAGCATTTGGCAAAAGTCATACTTTGCTTAATGTTAGTTTATGGATCAGGTCATCGAGACGCAGAACTTTTATTGCTGCACAAAATATGGTCACATAAAAAGTCTCAGCGGTTTTTTGTCACTAAATGGTGTTGGTGTCCATTTATCTGGAAGCACTAATCTGATTGTGTCAAACGAACACGTTTTTGAAAGGTGACATGTCAGGCTGCATTTTTTATGAAGACAGCTGTGTAATTCGTTGCTCGTGTAAAAAGTTATACTGATTGGCATATGAGTGAAATATCTGAATAAATACACTATGTGATGCCTTTTTACTATACAAAAGCTGAACCCAGGAGTGGTTTGTTTGATTTCACTCGAGAAATTTAGATGTAAAAGATACACCTCAAACTGGTCGGCCTGTCACTAAAAAAGTCGATGAAATTTTGCAACTAGCGGAGGCACTAAATATCAGTCATATGACAAAGAATCAAAGAAGCTCGATGTTTAGGTGCCACATGAATTAACGCAAAGAAATTAAGTTTACCGAATAATCATCAAAGAAACGCTGCTGAAACGTAACGAAATGAAATGAATTTTTGAAGCGATTTATATCGGCGATGAAAAACGGATTAAATACGAGAATATCCAACGCAATCGATCATGGTCAAAGGCCGGTGAACGATCAGAAACGACTCCAAAGCTTGGATTGACGGCAAACAAGGTTATGTTGAGAGTTTGGTGGGACTAAAAGGAAATTGTCTATTATGAGCTGCTGGAACGTGACGAAACGGTCAATTCGAACCTCTACGACCAGAATTAGCCCACAGAAAGTGAGTTGTCTTCCATTATGACAATATTAGGCCACACACAAATTGACGGAGCTTGGTTGGGAAGTTTTGATGCATCCACTGTACAGCCCGGACCTTGCACCCTCTAATCACCATTTGTTTTGGTCTTTGCAAAACTCTCTTGATGGGAGAAAATGACTCAGCCAAGTTTTTCTATGATAAACCACAGAAGTTCTACACCGATGGAATTATGAAGCTACCCGGAAAATAGCAAAAGGTCATAGATAATATTGGTCAACATTTACTTGATTGAAATCGATAAAGAAAATTATTTTTTCAAAAATGTACCAAAAAACGGAGGAGACTTTTTATATGACCGATATTAGTTGACCAAAATCTATTTTTTATCTATCTAATTTTCCTGTTGCCAAACTTATTCGTATTTTCGATAAATATTTTCTGGATTTGAGTTGAAAAAACAACAAAAACGAATCAATCAAAACTTCAACACGAACTGGTGCGTAACGAGTGACACCTGGATTCATTGTTATAGTATTTTCGAAACGTGCACGAGCCACTGAAAACACCAAATTGAGTAAAACTGAACACAGTAAATTGTTAATGGTCGAAATGGATTCAACGGTGTTGAGCTCCAAATTGTGTTCTTTAGGTACCAAAATTGCGTCGCAATCCGCTGGATCCAGAGCTGCTTCTTCACTTTCACTATCCAATCATCACTTAAATCGAGCTGTTCAGCGAAAAGAATTTCGGCTTCAGACACAAAATCTTCCTCATTACCCAACGAAAAATTTTCATCACTCTGTCTGTTGACTTGACATTGCTTGTCAAGTAACGATTTAACTTCGGTTTGCATTGAAATTTCCATACAAAATGCGTGCGGGTCAAAAACGGCCAAATCTGAGGGAATGATTCAAATTCAAAAAAAGCAGAGCCATCTAAGTATTAAAATGTGAGCAGTCAAATGTAACGAATTCATAAAGAGCATGCGCAATACTTGACAGCGTTTCTTAAAATATTTGAGTTAAAAAAAATATATATATATATTAGGTGCGCAAATATGCTATCGCAGTTTTTCTTTTTTTTTATGAAAATGCAACTTTATTGTGAAAAAATGGTTACAAATGAGTCATTGCCCATCACTAGGTACAACTTTTTTCCATCTTTCTGGTAGAGATCGAATACCGTTTTGGTAAAAGTGCTTATCTTTTGAGGCTATCCACGAATCAAGCCGTTTTTTGATGTTTTCATATGAGCAGAACTGCTGGTCAGCCAGACCTAGTGAAATCGAATGAAACAAGTAATAAGCGTACGGCGCAATATCTGGGGAATATGGCAGGTGGGGTATGCGTTTTAAGGGGTTTTAAGCGTTTTCAGGTAGGTTTTAAGGGGTTTGGAAACGTAAGAGCGAGCGTTATCATGCTATGGAATCACTTTTTCGTGCCTCTGTTCATATTGTGATCGTTTTTTGCGCAGTGATCGGCTCAATCGTACAAATTGAAATCGATACCATTCCCTAATGATGGTTTCATTGGGTTTCAACAGTTCATAATAAATAACATCGAACTGGTCTCGCCAAATACACAGCATAACATTTGCAGAGTGAATATTCGGCCGAGCCGACGACGTAGAAGCATGACCGGGCAGGCCTCATGACTTTCTTCTCTTCAAGTTGCTGTAATGAATCCATTTTTCATCACCTGTTACTATGCGATGAAGAGAACCCTTCCCTTTTTGCCGCTGGAACAGTTGTTCACATACGAAAAAACGACGCTCAACGTCAGAAGGAACCCAAGTTCCTTGTTTTTTAATCATTCCTAGCGCATGCAATCGCTTGGAAATGGCTTGGCGGGAAACTCCAAATTCAAGCTTTTCTTGGTTTATTTACCATATGTCTAAGCTTGGTTTATGACATTTTTGACACCATATGTCAAAATTGACCAGCACTTACTGCTATTGACAAACACGGAGAAATCTTGCACCCTATATTTCTACGGTTAAGTGGAAATGATTTAAGGGTTCAAATAAAATTGGGTAAACAAGTATACCCTTCACATTTACTACCAAAAACAGTTCTTGTTGTTATTTCACACATCAGACGCTGTACGATTTTATTTTCAAGACAGCTTGGTTATTACTACATCCTTACAAAATGGTGCAATGTTTACAGAATTGCGTTGAGATGTTAAATCGATTGTCCTCCAAAAAGACACTGCCGCATCGTAGAACGATTTTGGAGCTATACGTGAAGACCCAACTAAATTACATTGCTTTTCTAAGTTAGATTCTGGCCAAAATTATTTCCGGGCACTGAGAAATTCGATTTCATAGACGGCATATCCATAAGTCAGAGTCAATAAGGCAACCAGTGTTTTACCAAAGACCACATATTTTACATAAAAGGGAAGTCCATGATATGAATATCAAGCGAAGCGATACTTATTAGTTCGTCTAGAGCAAACTTAATCGTGCCTGTGAGATATTTTCCCGAAGGCATATAAACCGAATCATAGGATATAATTGATTTTATTTTGTTGATTCAAAGACCCTCCCGAATGCTTGTTTACACTGCCAGAAAACTTACACCACCTTAGAGGCTTTTTATTTGACATGTTAAGTCCAAGGACTATCCAGGATGACTATTTGGGTGTAATCCAACTTCTTCTTTGGAACAATGGACCTTTTTTTTATAATTAGCGCACGATCAAAAGTTTTTGATAAACTTCAAATATTTGTTACTCTCCGGGCGAAGGAAATTTAAGAAGATAAAAAAAAGGTACCGATGTACATTGTTTTTAAATGTTTGCAAGTTATAACGACCAGGAAATTTAAGGCTTGGCAGGGCATTCCATTAACGAGTTATACGGCTTAGGAAATAATCTTGATACATGAGAGTAAGCCCGAAAGGCGGTTTGAGGGTATACTTAGGGGCATTTATATCGAGACGGGTGTTACAATTGAAGGTTTGAAGTTGCGGAGTGGTATTGGCGATTTCTATGGAATTAAAAAGTAAAACAGGAGGAGTAATATTCGCATCAAATTTGAGTTTTATCGCAAGGTTTTGAATCCCATATAACACTGTCATAGGGGCACCTCACCAGATGTGGGCATTTCACTTCAATTTTGGGCGTATGAATGCCTTTCGAGTACATACAAGGTGGAGCAAGAGTAATATCGTAATGTGAGCAATGAAACGATACACAACTGAAGAACGCAGAACGTTTAACGAGGCAACGATGCATAAAATTTTTCATTTTGCAGCATTTTAAGAGACATCAAATATGTCATCATTCCAACATAAGATGTCATTGGCACACATTCATGAATAGGGCTGGGTCTTTATTATCGCTTTTAAGACAGCAGAAAACATTGAGTTTTGGAAGCATTCAATTCCACTCTGTGGGTGGTTCCCCATTGAATGAACTTAGCATACGCTGTCGTCATCCGTTCTAGAGTCCAAAAGCAGGGACATGAGTCCGGGAATGAATATAATAAGCAGAAAGTACGGTCGGCAGCAAAGGAATATAGTAGTAACAGACAAGAGATCATTGATGAAAACTAAAAGGATTGTCGGAGATAGAACGGAACCTTGGGATACACCAGCATTTATTTTGTAAATGTTAGACTTGAAACCATCTAAGACAACTTGAATTCAATGTTCCGAAAGGTAGTTTCTAATCCATTGTGGAAGAGAGGCATCGATCCCAAAAGCACGTATTTTCGACCAAACAGTTAAACTCTGACAAATGCCTAAGACGTGCCACCAAATCATCAGTGGGCCTGTTGTTCTGTTCCGAAAACCGTACCAAAAACCAAGCTATAGTAAGCCTTGAAAAGAAGGGAAAGTAAGTGTAATGTGTCTGCAGGAAAAGAGAAAAGAAGATTTTCCTTTTATAGGTACGGGCTGGGCAAATGCTGTTTTCCATATCCTCGGAAAGAGTGCTTAAGCCTAGGATTGATGAAAAAGCTTACGAAGTGGTAAGAACACCGAGAAAGAACACCTCTTAAGAATAAGGTTGGATTAACCACCTAGATCAGCGGGTTTTTCAATGTTTAGATCTAAAAGAACTCTTGCTACTACACAAGTTCATAAGTGGATTTGTCCCATTGAAGGTTCGTTGAACTTAAGTGTAGGAGACAAAGCACAATCTCGAAGTTTTGAACTGACCGCAAAGTATACAGCAAACAGATTGGGCTTCTCCAAAGAGCTAACAGCTGGAATGTCATTGAAAGTGAGCGTTGGAGGATGAGGCAGACTTTCTACCAAAAATTTCTACTACCATTGGTACATTAAAGTATTTTTCCCCAGTTTTTGGTTGCATTGGATTTGCACACGTTTGGATCGTTTGATTTTTTTTTCGGTTTACCTCTGTCAGGTTGGTCTTGTTGGGCCAAAAAAAAAAATTTTTTTTTTCTGTAACTATGAAAGCCGCTTGAATCGTATCTTACCTTTTATTTTGGTTTGATACTGTTAATCTGATGAGGACGGTTTTTGAGGAAACATAAAAAAGGTGTTAAATCAACTCCAATTGGCTTTTTCCTATTGCCATAAGATTTCGGTTTTAGGAATCTTTTCTCTAAATGGTGATCGGTGTACAAGAAATTAACTGATATGATACAGTCCGACGAACTTTGAGGAGAAAGCACATAAATAGCTTACTGATCAAGGTGAGAAGCTAAAAACAAGTCGAAGGTGTTGGTAGTATGACTATAAACATCTGGTATTCGTGTGGGCTCATTAACAAGTTGGGTCAAGATGTTTTCTGCAGCGAAGATCTTAATATACCTTCATTCGGGTGATATCTGTCTAGAATGTCGAAACCACCCAGTTGTGTATATTTATATCATTAAAGTAAGAAGATACATGGATACAATTCTTTAAACAGAGTCATACTGCGTATCAAACTCATAAAAGGACGAATTGCTGCCCAGTTTGGGGCTTCGGTAAGTAGAGCAATAGTGGATAATTTGCTTACGGAAATGGAATTTAGCCACATGAAGTTGAATTTCGGATTGAAATAGGAGTTGTGGTAGAGTTTGGTAAGCTATAACATTTACGCACGTAAATGGCAAGACCGCGTTGGAAACAGAATAATGGCACTAGTTCTAAGCCAGACAGCTTCATATCAGCATAATCTGTGAAGTGTGGGCAGGAAACAGTGCAACAACAAAATTCGCGTTCACATCCGGCTATCCAGCAGTGGTTACATACAAATACACACCAGTCATGCGGTATGACAAATCGGCAGATAGTATTTTTATTTTTTTTTTTTTTTTTGTTATTCTCTTTTCAGATGCGTGCGCGGTTGTTTTGCTTTAATTTTCTGTTCTAGATGTGTCAGATCAGTCAGTTTGATCATTTAAGTAGTTACAGTGAGGCAAAATGGAAACTAAAAGTATCTGTTCCTATTTTTTGGAAATATTATTAAGAAATGTTGTTCCAATTGTGATTAGTACGCTCACGCCGACACGTTCCACGGTTGACTCGCACAAGACTGCCTTATCAGGCAGCGTGTACCATCGGTGGCTCGCACAAAACTGCCTCATCAGGTGTTGCATATCATTTTACTTATTGTTTTGTGTGTAATTTGTTATGCAATGCCTACAATACGTCTTAACCCTTGTAGTTTTCTTAGTGGCATAATCTCTGCCATTTTTCTTAGACAAATTTTTATAGCATTCTTTGCATCGTCAACGAAACTCTCTGGCAGATCCCTCATATAACTGAAGAATATATCAAGCATTCACGGCAGAAGTTCCGCATATTAATTGTATTACTACTTTTCGGTACCATTTGATGGTTTTCCGTAAGCAACTGTACTACCCTGATATTTGATCTGATAAATCAACACCTTTTTTTGCAATATTACAGTCAAACACGGCATCTGACTTAACTTTGACATTTTCTCCTTGTACAAATCTACACCGGTGATTCTTTGAGGTAGTTAACATGCAAACTGGTCTTTTGTCAGTCCATTTCAGAGTGAGAATGTGATTTGTCAATGATTATTTCATTTTTTCCGTCATAAATTTCAATTTTGTGAGTATAACCTTCACACAAACTTGCCTGGAATATATTGATGAAAACCCAGTCGTCCTTTCTATGGGATCATACTTTCATCGACAACGATGTTTTAGCCAGGATTTAATATATAGCATTTTTGAATGTATCTATAACTGCTTGTACAATATTTCTAATTTTGTGCAACCGATCCTGGGTTCTAGTTGTTGTATTGTCGGAAAAATGTCACGTTTCATCGGCTTTTCCATACGTGCGTTCGTATACATGTCCTTTTATGATCAATATAATGTTATTTCTGGGACTTGGATAACCCTCATTATAAGCAAAATTCCGATAAACGAGTTCATTTCTTCCCTTGTTACAGGTTACCAGTCCAGTAGATGTGGTCTGCTATTATATGAAGAATAATTTATGGGTTCAATTAACAATTTATCTTCTTCAGAATTTTCATTTATTACACTGAGCAACTCAATACAAATTTTTCAGCAGTTTTAAAGTTAAAAAGGAACGCTGATTACAAATCTGTATGAAGATTTCGAAATGGCAGATGACTCCATTTGTAATAGATTTGATTAGAGAGAATTAAATGATTTGGCCTGGGATTTAAGACTTTCTTAAAAAGCTTCAGAACTCTTAGCATTATGACTTCACGAGAAAAACTTCCTTGAAAAAGGAGCTAAGACGTCCTACTTTCGACCAAGAGAAATTGCATTTCCGCAATACTTTCGAAGTGACGGTGAATTTGTGTATTGTCATGGTTTAATGGAGGAGTTGGGAATTCTAGCCTATGAATGGCGACTGTTTATTGATAGCTCAAAACGGAACTTGAAGTTACAACACAATAGAAATTTATTTGGAGCAGTCCCAAAAGGCCACTCAGTTTGTTTGCGCGAAGAATATGAAGACATAAAGAGAATCATTGATTTGTTGCAATACCACATGCACAAATGGATGTGTGTGTACCATATGTGGGGCAGCAGACCTCGTGAGAAGCATTGGCTACAGTCCCATTGGCCGCCAAGTTCTGACCTCAAACCTGGTGATCCAAACATTCTACATCAGCCACTTGTTGACAGAAAGAGTATTGTATTTTCACCTCTGTATATAAAACTGGGCCTCATGAAGCAGTTTGTTAAAGCTCTGCCAACTGAAGGAGACAGTTTCAAGTACCTCATTTCAGTATTTCCTAGCCTGTGTTGGCTAGATGTGTTTGAGAGTCCGCAGATTCGGTAGATCATTAAAGATAAACATTTCATTGGTAAAATGACAGAATTGTAAAAAAATGTTTGGTTGTCATTCAAAAATGTTGTCAAAAACTTTCTTGGGAATACGCGAGCAGAGAATTACACAGAAATTATCCAGCAACTCTTAGAGAGCTTGAAAATGATTGATTACAACATGAGCATCAAGGTTCATTGCTGACTTCCTGCAAAATCTAGGTGCAGTCAGTGATGAGTAGGGTGAGAGATTCCTCTAAGATCTAAAGCTCATGGAGGCACGGTTTCAAGGTAGACGGGATGTACATATGATGGCTAACTATTGTTGGAGCATCAGGCGAGATTATTCACAGAATGGGCACTCCAGAATAAATTATAAACGAACGTTTTAACCTAGAAATGTATGTACGTTTGCCTCTTAACACGATATACTTTTCCCAAAAGTTCTGCTACCTTTTTAACCTCTCCCTGTAGTACGACTTTTGTTGGCCTGCAAAATACTTATCCGCGGCGAGGGTGACTTTCTCGTTTGACACGCATTTCTTTCAGGCGAGCGATCTTTTAAGGTTTAAGAACCAGGAGCCGAATTCGGAGAAAACGGAGGTTGGAGGATTAATTTGCCTGTGGCGACTGCGGAGATGTAAGCCGGTGCGTTATCGTGGTGGAAGAGCACTTTTTTTCTTCAAATCGGTTCTGTGATTGTTTTTCACTTCTCCAAATAGTCAACGTGGATCACACCTCGCGCGTTACAAAAAACGGTGGCCATCACCTTTCCGGCCGAAGGCAAAGTCTTTAGCTTCTTTCGAGGACGACAAAACCCTTTGTTTCGATTGTTCTTCGGTCTTTAGTGTGTTCCATTGAATCCATGTTTTATCGATGGTTATGAAACGACACAGAAGCTCCTCCAGATTAAGTTTAAACAGGGCCAAGGACGTCTTTGAAACGGTATCACGATTGCGCATGCTGTCAGATGTGAGAAAACGCGGCAACCATCGCGCGGGCAGATTTCTCATTCCCAAAATCTCCGTAAACTCGCGAATTTTTACTCCACGGTTTCCTCTGTGGCAACCGTTTTTGGGCCATCTGAGCGCGATTCATCAAAAACCGACTTGTGGCCACAGCGAAACTCTGCGAACCAATGGTAAACGGTTGTACAGAAGGGTGAATGGGACCCATACACACTATTGAGAACGGGCTTGATTTCCTTGCAGGTTTTTGCCACTTAAAAACAAGAATCGGATACAGCTCTTTTCCCATGGTCGCAAAAAACACCAACACAATGTTTTGAAATGAGTGTCAAAACAAAACAGATTGTCATATGATTGTATACTTGGGCTCAGTAGCGCCACCTATCTTCCAATCTGGGATGTAAAAAACGGCTACACTTACGAAAAATATTCGTTTTACGCTCTTGATTAGCTCCCAACCGAAAGAGATAAGAGCTTTAAGTGTAGCGACCTATGGGAAAGAAACAAGAAATACGCCGCCGGAGTGTAATCCTGTATTTGCTTGCACTTTCCACTATGTCGTCGGAATGCCATTAGGGTATTTTATAATTTATTTAAATAATTCTCTGGGATCTATCCAAAGATGCTGTAGTTTGAATGCTTTTTCTTTTCTCAGAGGTAATCTAGGAATTTTTTTAAAGGCGACAAGTCATGGAAATTGTGACAGCGTTCCCCCATAAATTATTTCTTTAATGATAAAACTTGTTATAAAACTGTCACTCTACCTCCTATTTCAAGATCTTTAAAGCTTCTGTTGAAACTTATTTCATAGAAACTTTATATACTCTATACAGATGTTTGAATCTGACAAGCAACCAGAGAAGATTTACTATACGAAGACAACATCTTCAATAAAATATTCCACATCCGCCCCAGTGCCCTCGTACCATAGCAATATCATTTGCCAAAATATTTTCGTTTATACCATCCCAATCTTGCCATCTGAACAATAAGATAATTGACGATCTCCTTAGTTCCCTCAGCCGTCCTGGCAGGAACAAATTGATTTTTAATGGTTAATGGTACTTTAAGGACATTCCTAATTTTATACCTCACACCAGGTTATCCATTCAGAAATCCGACCTAGAAACCAAAGCAAGCCACTCATTTACCCTCGGCCCTTACCTTCAAATTCTCAACACCATTACGAAATATCCTCACTTATTTTCTGCACATTAATTCAATAGCCTCTGGGGCTTTCTATGTATGTATATGTGTACTAGGTACGTCTGCATGTTTTATTTGTTTATGTGAAATACCTCAGAAAATAAATTATTGTCCTTACGATATTAAATCACTTTCCAATGGTGAATACCTAAATTGTTTTCAAGTTGTTTTCAGTAGTCTGCTTCAAGTGGTGGTTTAGAAAGAAGGGAGAGAGAAAGAGAGAGAGGGAGAGAGAGAGAAAATCAAATCGAGAACCAAATCACTGCCATCCTCTTTGTATAAAATCCTGCAAGAAAGGACGAACAACCAGCCCCTGTGTGTATTTCATTTGTTGCCGATGGGGTGTTAGTGACCTCATTTGCAAAGATTCTTGACTTGCCAAGGCATTAGTGAAAATATTTTCGTCTTCAGATTGAAAAGCTTTGCTATGGACAATATGGAAAACTGTATAGTACTGTGGAAGTTGGTTTAACCCTCAAGTCAATGGGCGATGGGTGTATGGTCAGTATGGGGAGGTAAAACCTCCTCTAAAGGCTGTCGATCTAAATAGATTTAAAGAGGAAAACACGTTTTACTGAAAAGCTATCTGGTTTCCGAAATGCTGTTGCCTCTTTATTATAATTAAAGAGTATTTGTTAAATATTTGGGTTAACTAATAAAAGTTAGTCAAAAGCTGGAAACCAACGGACGAGATTGGTACAGGGTTTATATCTTGAAAGCATTTTAGCCACTTAAAATTAATAGTGTGCCGTAAAAACGTACCATCTCCCAGATGAGAATGACAATATTATTAACAAGAATGGCAACGGTTGTTGGAGGTACAATATTCGGATACATCGGATACAGGCACCCGAACAATAAAATAATTACTCGTAAGGAGGCTAAACGAAAGCTCAACCGATTGCAGGTGAAAGGAGGGCAATCATTTCGCAAGACATCCAATATGGATTTATGAGTATTTCGCTAATAGAACTATAAAAAAAGGACCCCAGTCAACAAAGAGACTGACTGATTTCGAAAGAGAACAGGGGAGGTAAACTAACATACTTCCTCAGGAAATAACCATAGAGGAACTATGGATCTGAAATAAACGTCTTCCGTTTGGCATTAGTTGCCGTTTGGTCCTTAAGCGGGTCCAAGATATCTTGTTGCATATTTGAATCTGAAAAGAGATGTAAAAGACACACCAGATAGCTTTAAGATGTCATGGAAGTAGTAAGTAGTAGTAGTTAAGTCTTCTGTCTCAAATGACTGAGGCTGGGACTGTGGCATAAAAAGTGGAGATTTCATGTCCTCAGAGCCTCTGTAGAAGTCGTCGTCGGTAAGGCTCATTTTTATACCATGCGCCCACAAAAGATTATAACCTGTGAGTAATCCAACAAGCGTAGATAGTTCGGCTTTGCTTTTCAGTGGAATCCTACTTTTTTGGATTTGCTAATTTCCGGCCATAATTGTCTTTAAGTTTTACACGTTGGAAGTTGTTTT
This sequence comes from Volucella inanis, assembly GCA_907269105.1. Classification (NCBI taxonomy): domain Eukaryota; kingdom Metazoa; phylum Arthropoda; class Insecta; order Diptera; family Syrphidae; genus Volucella; species Volucella inanis. Next base: position 94,583,673 of record OU026154.1, read on the forward strand.
CGCCTTTCATTGACTTTGGTTTGTATCGATTGCTTGACTTGCAGTCTTAGGGTGCAGAGTGGAGGTTTGCTGCTTTGAACTGCCAATTACTAATCGAGTGTGGACCTTTTTCTAGCTAATTCATTTACATTTCGTTGCCTGCCTCTTTTTTGTGGCCAGAGATCCAGCAGAGCTTAGCCTGATACTGAACTCAAGCAACCTTAAATTATCCACGACATCGATTCATAATGCATTAATATAATCTAGACTGCAGTGATGGCAGTGTGACAATGACAATGGATATAGAAATATCTTCGTGGATATTGCTTTTATTTCCGTAAGCCTGGGGGACACTACTGTTGTCCAGAGAGCACAGAAGCATATAAGTTTCATCCGTGAAAACGTATATCGAGTCTTCTACCATTTGGTACCTGTGCTATACCTCGCTGCTTGGAACGAATGATATTGCAAAGACATGTTCGGGTATTATATTACAGCAATGGAGCGTAAGCCCAGTTCACTTGAAAGTATAAAGGAGTGGCCCTTCGGGATTGGTTTCCACTCATTAAACTGAATTTATCTTGAAACTTTTTTCGCTGCCGATTCTTGTAAGTAGAGATCTAGGGCCAAGAAAAGAAGTATAGGGTCTAGTACCGCGAATGGTGTCATTCCCATTACATGAGCTGTGTCATTATATGCAATCCTCTGTGCTTTAATTAATAACTTAAATTTGCTAGTTTTGTTTGCGGATTGCCACCATACTAAGCTACCGTAGGTTAAAATCAGATTGACGATTGCAAGTCACATCCTTCTCCCAAATACAGCACTGCTGATGTAGAAAGCGATGCTTTTTTTTACGATATTGTGCTTCCAACTCAGCTTACTAGCTAGTACGATACCTTATTGAGAGGGATGTTTGAAAAATATCCGGATTACAAATAACATCGCAACTCTTTTAGGTTTTGACAATTTATATTACAATATAATCCCCTTTTAACTCGATACACTTTTCCTAGCGGTGCTTTAACTGTTTTAAACCCTCCGTATAGTACGAATCTTATTGGCCTGCAAAATACTCCTCCGCGGCGGCGATGACTTCCTCGTTCAACCCGTAATTGTCTCCGACAAGCAATCTTTTAAGGTTTGAGACCAAAAGAAGTCGCAGGGAGCCAAATCCGGATAATATGGAGGATGAAGGAGCAATTCGTAATGTAATTAAACCAATTTGGCTGTGGCGACTGCGGAGGTGTGAGCCGGTTATCTTGGTGGAAGAACACTTTTTTCTTCACAAGATGTGGTCGTTTTTTCTTCAAATTGGCGTTGAATCAGCCCAACTAATCGACGTAGTATGCTCCTGTAATTGTTTTTCCCTTCTCCAAATAGTCAACGTGGATCACACCACGCGCATTCCAAAAAAAAAAAAAACGGTGGCCATTAGCTTTCCGGCCGAAGGCACGGTCTTAGCTTTCTTTGAAGCACGTTCACCGCGAAAACCCATTGTTTCGATTGTTCTTTGGTCTCTGGTATGTAACAATGTATCCATTTCTCATCCGTGGTCACGAAAGGACACAGAAACTCCTCCGGATTTCGATTAACCATGGCCAAGCGGCACTCATGCCCAAAATCTCGTACAAGATATAGCCATATTTTTCAGTTTAGATGTATGCTATTTCAGCCAACTCATGAATTTTCACTCAGCGGTCCGCCAATACGAGATCATGTAATATGTCCAAAGTTTCCTTTGTGGTAACCGTTTTTGGGCCACTTGAACGCGGTTCATCAAAACCCGACGTGCGGCCACTGCGAGACTCTGATGACTAAAACAGTGTCGGATTGACACCAAATGTTGTTGAAAAGAGGTGATAATAAAATATGGTACACTCATTTTGGCTCAGTAGCCCCACCTATCTTTCAATCCGCGTACTCATCAAACAGCCCTTGTATTTAGTACAGTTGGATAGTCGTCCATCTATAGAGAAAAGATTTAATTATGGAGTTATCCTTTTATGTGAACAGGACAAGCTCTATGTTTTGCGAGATGATTCGCAGCCCAAAGAGCTTGGCCGGTTCGCCCGTAAAATTGGAAAATTGTAAAAATTTCATTAATTGCGGTTAGGACAGGAGAACTGTATCATCCGCGCACCTATTGGCTTTAATTCTCTCCCTTCTAAGGTTCGGAAGTATTTCGTTGACATGACGATAGTGACCCTCAATACGATCGTATTGATATTCTTGGTGCGGAGCATACAGGTTATCAGCTTCGTTAATGCCGGATTAACTCCGATATTTTCTAAGTTTCTACATATTGCAGGAACGTTAACTTCATTGAAGCGTTGTTTAATGTCAAGTAAGGCAACTGATATGCATTTATTATTGTGAGGATATTTACATTCTGTTTTGGTATGCTGACTTGAACCTAGATCTTTCCATTCACACCATTCCATAAGCGAGTTGTAAAGCTTAAGAAAGAATCACCGTGTTTTAAAGTATGTCCGAAAGTGAGCTTGAGGGTGAGTATTTATTACGAGTGAGCTTGAATGTTTATAGCGAGGCAGGTGCTGTAGTTGAAGGCTCGAAAGGGTGGAATACTATACGAAATTTCGATGAAGCATTGGTGGTTAAAATAGCGATAGAATAAGGTGAGGCAAGAGACATTACGCCGATGTTCAAAGATGTCAAATGAGTGTGCAATATAGTCATCACCTACAAGCTCTATCTCACGCTTTTGAATATTATCTAGCCAATGCTGAGGGCTTACGACCATCTGGTCAGATCTTAGCATTGTACTCTAATTTTCGGCTGATGAATGCTTTATATTCGGTTATTCAATTAGTTCTACGGCTTTTTCCTTATAAATAGTGTTTATCGTTTCAGAAAATCTCTGTGCATACCGTTATGAAATTTTTGTTCTGTATTTCAGTAGAAAGGGTTATCCTTTACATTGTGATGAGTAGTTGTCTCATGGTTTCGATGGTTTAACATCGCCCATACAACCAGACTGGAAAGGCTTCGAGTGTCGAAAAAGGTGGATGTTTCGTTTATTCACGAACTCAGTGAACGAAACATTATGGATCGCATAATGGTCTATGTTGAGATGGAACTCGCTTGGGGCTTTCCTGAAAATAGTGGTTACGGAAGACGAAAAATGGGTGATTTACAACAACGTTCGGCGTAAGGGGTCATGGTGCACTTCTGGTGAATCACCGCAATCGGTCAGTAAACAAGATTTCCATCCCAAAAAGGTCATGTTGAGTAGTTGCCGATGTGTCCTTGCTTCCGCGTAATCAGGCAATGAATGCCGTTAAATATTGCACAGTGCTTTAAAGCAAGCAGTGGAAGAAACAGGGCCAGAGTTGGCGAACAGGAAAGGCGTTGTTTTCCATCATGACAACGTAAGACCACACACAGCTTCAGTGACAAAACAAAATCTGAATTCATTTAGCTGGGAAGTTATACAACACCCACCGTATTCAGCAGGCTTTGCGCCTCCTGACTAACATCTGTCCCACTTTCTGCAAAACAATTTTTACGGAAAGCAATTCAATTCTAAAGATAAAATCAAAACGTACTCGGAAAACTTTTTTAACCCATAATTCTGCTGACTTTTACAAAAGAGGCATTAGTCTCTTCCAGAATGTTGAAAGAAGGTTTATTTCTACGTACAATATCTGATGGATTTAATATAAGCTTTAATACCAAAAATGTGTATATACATAGCTTTAACCGTAAAAACAGCAGAACTTATTGAACAACCCAATATATTGAGTGGAGGTGAAATATTTCTTACATTAGTTCTGCAAACCTAAATATTTCGCAGCGTTTTTGATGACATCGCCATGATCACGTTTGACACACATACCGAGAACAGAAAGTTTTTCAGTTTCAACATCATGGCTAACGGCTGGGTGTTTAAATTTCGCTTTAACGGCAGCAGACGGCATTATGTTTTGGAAACATTAAATTCCACTCACTTGGTGGTTCCCCATTTAATAATGCTGTTTATATCGGAATTTAATGAGCCTAACATACGCTGCCATTCCCTTTCTACAGACGAAGAGAAGGGAGGTGAGTACGAGAATGAATATGAAAAGCAGAGATTACTCTCATCAGCAAAAGAATATATTGGATAAGAAGTAGCAGATAAGATATTATAAACGAAAATTAAAAAAAGTTTCGGAGACATCCCGGAAGCCTGTGGCACACCAGCATCTATTTTGTGGATAATAGGCTTGAAACTGCCCGTGACAACTTAAAATATATGTTCTTTGACCAGCCTATTTGCTGCGACCACTTAGGGAAATCCAAAAATTTTTAAACAGGTCACTACTAACTTATTTGGAAGAAGACTGGGATCTTTGCCAATCGAACTCAAAGCAATATAAGAAGCTTATTCGAATTTAAGTCGCTCAGACCGACTGTTACCGTTAGCATATATCCAGTTGTGCTACAAAAGTCTATAGACCAACTTACTTGTTATACATATTGGGCAACTTGGGAACAGTAAGAGTAGCCTTTATATCATGAACCGAAAGAAGTAACTACACGCTTGCCATGGCGAATTGCTTCACGCAAACGTCTTAAAACGCCCAAATAATACTTTTTGTTTACTGTCTGGCCTTCTGGCAAAAATTCATGATGCATTACACCGATGTAATCCATGAAAACCGTGAGCATTGCCTTCTTTTTTAACTGAAAACGACGTGTTTTTTTTTTGGTCTCGGCTCATTTGGTGAGCGCCATTCACTTGTCTGATGTCTGGATTGCGTGTCGTACTCATAGACCTACGTCTCTTTATCAGTAATAATCCTTTTGATGAATATGGGATCGGATTCAGCCTCGCAAATCATCTCTTTTCCGGCGTCAAACTGGTCTCCTTTTTGCATGAAATTGAGGTCTTTTGACACCAACTTTGCTGCTTAAAGTCGAAAACCCAAATCATTAACCAAAATGTCTTGGGGGGATCCACAGGCAATCTTCAAGTCCTCTGCTATCTGTCTGATGGTTAATTTGCGGTTATTGACCAACATTTCTTTGATTTCATCAATGTTTTCATCGGTTTTCGATGTCGATGGTCTGCCATTGCGATCATCATTTTCGATTGACTCACGACCATTTTTGAACCGCTCGTGCCACTGGTAAATGACTGTTTTCTTTAGAAAATCGTCGCTGAAACAGTTTTCGAACATTTCCAACGTTCGCGCACCATTTAATCCGTTTTTTACGCAAAATTTAATACAAGTTCGCTCTTTCAAATTTAAATCCATTCCTAAAATTTTAAAAAATCGCCAAAAACACAGAGATGGATGTACGCCTGGTAACGTATCTTTTGCAAATGTCAAGCTATGACGCTAAAATTTAGAGGAAATGTCAAAAACAGATCTGCGAACTTAACAAAAAAAAAAACTCAAATCGGAACAATGGGAGCGCCAGACGATGGTTATTCTACCTTTTGATCAAGGGGTATGTACTACGGGAGCAGCCTGTATTTTCTGATATGGTGCATGTTGATTGGCTCTCTTCTTAATGTTCTACACAGTTTTAACCCAAACGCAGATAGCAAAGTTGGTACTGCTTTAATACACAGGCAACTCCAGACGCGCTCGACGAGAGATGATCTTCTCAAAACTTAAGTTGTTCTCCTAAGCAGGAGAAAACTCCAAAAGTGCAAAGGTGTTAGCATTAGTTTCTCCAACAAAGCTCAAGCTTTTATCGTTTTGGATAACAAACTTTGGACTAGACGTATCGCATCGAATACCGTCAAGGTACTGTAGGCTTTGAGGCAGCATAAGGGAGCCTTACTCAAGATATGAGGTTTATTTCTCAGAAAGGTCTTTTGGATACACACACCTATGACGGGATCAGTTCTATTCTATCCGTCAGTTTTTTGGTGGCTGCAAAGTATTCCAAAGTGTTGACATCTCTAGATGTTCTATATGCACTGATGAGTCTCCTTTATTTGACACATATTATATCAATAGACTTTGGTCTTATGATCATGCCTTCTGACGAAATGGATCCGGTTGCTCAGTACATATCTTGAGTTTCTCTGTAGTAAAGACCTATGTACAATAGAAGAATCTTCATCGATGACCCCAGAAATGATCTAATGAATTGATCTTTTGATCTTGTGAATAGGTTTTCTCTTCATGTTCCTTATTTCCTTCCGTTGTTGTTCGTCATAGTGCACATTTCATCGCTGTACGTCAAGACTGGAAAAAAAAATAAGAAAATTGTAGAGCGTTATTGTTTCAACTGTGCTCAGAGTAACACGGAGTTGGTTAAGGTTTTCCTCCTTGGTTTTTGAAGGATCCAAGAAAGATGTAATTCTTCTCCACACAGAAAGAGGTTTTGTTAACAGTTCAAGACGCTGTGCAATTTTTTATTGGTCGCTTAAATTTTGAACTGACTGTCTGTGAGTTGATATTAATATATCTGCAACATGGACTTATTCCCAGTTATCCAATTAAAAAAGGGGCATGAAAGAAAATTCTTTCCACTTAATAAAAACTGACTGCATCTCCGATAGTTGGGACATCTCTCAGTACTTGGATCAGATCTTCCAGAGTGCGAAATTTATTTTTTTCTCAGAATTCGGTGATATTAAGTGGCTTACCTCTGGGTAGTTGGAGTAGATGGAATGATTATCGCAAGGTAGGCTTACAATCGCTTGTCTAGATTTGATTGTATTCAACCAAAGCCTAAAGCTTCTCAACCAGTTTCTTGCTTTTTTTAGCCAGGCAATAACTTTCAAAGTCATGCTGCGGAATGTACATTTTTTATACAGGGGTAAGACGTTGGGGCCACCTTCTCTTAAAATGTCACCGCCATACAATAGTTTCGAAAAGCGACCCAGCCATCTTTGCTTAAACAGTGACAAATTTCTTTCTGGTCACCCATAGCAGAAAAAAAAGAAAAAACAAATGCTCCATTGTATTATTAAACTTTAGTGGGTTAGTTGAAACTAAGACTCTTAGTAAGATGCTACCAAAAAGTCTTAATTAGGTGGCGCGACAGTTCGGGATGGATCTGGACCTCAATTAAGAATGCTCTCCAATAAACCAATTCCTAAGCTAACTGTCTCCGGTTGCGCACTTCAAGTACGACACAAAAAATCAGGTCTTCTTTCATTGCGTTGTCCCTCAGAGTTAGATTCGAAAACTCCAGGAGTCGGATCATTGTTGTCGCAGCATTTTTGGTGACATCCAATATGTGGTCGTTTCAACGTAAGTTGTCATTGACACTCATACCGAGAATGGAAAGTTTTTCGGTTTCTAAGATGCAAGTGCCATGGTTAATGGATGGGTATTCAAGATTCACTTTAACGACAGCAAACAGCATTGTTAATGGTTTCCCAATTAGTTCTGCTGATAATATCGGAATTTGATGTGCTTAACATACGCTGTCCTTCCCGTTCTGCAGCCGAAGAACAGGGATGTGAGTCGGGAAACCTATGTATATGAGAAGCAGAGAGTATTATCGTCAGCAAAGTAGTATATTGAATTAGTAGTAGAAAACAAGAGATCGTTGATGTAAATTAAAAAGTGTATCGGAAACAGAACGGAGCCCTGGGCCACACCACCATTTATTTTGTGGATATCAGACTTAAAACCATGAAAGACAACTTGAATTGAACGTTCCGAAAGGTAATTTCTATACCACTTATGCCTTTTCGACATAAGATCCTGACGTCAAACTTGTTCAAATACTTTAGGTAAAGCAAGGACAACTATCTTGTTTCGCCAGATTGATGTATGTTTTGGTTCCACTCTTCGATGGGACATGCCACCAAATCACCAGTGGACCTGTTGCTACGAAAACTATACTGCCGGTCATTGAGAGGTCCTCGTGTTTCGAGATATTTCATGAGCTGACGGTTTATCAGCGTTTTCAATGGTCTTGGAAAGAAGGGACGTAAGTGCAATGGATCTGTTGGAGGAAAGAGAAGAAGATTTGCTTTTTTTTAGAGACGGGTTGGACAAATGCTGTTTTCGATCTGAACGGAAAGAGTCCTAAAGGGTGAAATTGATGAAAAAGCTTGCGCAATGGTTTTGCCAACGTGCAAGAACTCCTCATCAGAAGAAGGGGAAATATACCATCAAGATTAGGGATTTGTTCATGTTAAGGTCTTTAAGTACCCTTGCTACTACACGAGGCTGAAAGTGAGTTCGTCTCTTTGAAGATTCGACGCACTCAAGTGTAGGCAGAAACAAAGCACAATCTGGAAGTGTTGAGTTGGCCGCAAAGTATACAGTAAGCAGATTGGCCTGGTTAAAAGAGCTGATAGCTAGAATGTCATTATAAATGAGCGTTGGCATGGAAGATGAGGCAGAATTTTTAATGTTTTTGATGAATTACCTAACATTTTTACTGCTTTTGGGACATTGCAATATTTTTTGCCTCAGTTTTTTGTCGTATTGGAAATTCACAGGCTTAAAATAGATGTAATAGAAATAGATCGTTTGAATTTTTTTCGGTTTTCCTCTGTTCAGTTGGTCTTGTAAAAACGAAAAAACATTTCTCTAACCCTAACAGCTCGATTGGTACCATGTAATTTCTTTTGGTGTAATACTCTTTATCCGATGAGGGATAAAGGATCTCATTCCAAAGAAAATAGTATTAGCGGCGTCCACGTCGTTTTCGAGGAAACATAGCGACCAGTAAACATTCTTAAGGAAGCTGTTAGGTCCGCTCTAATTGGATTTCTCGTATTTATTTTAGGAATATTTTCTCTAACTGTGTGGTCAGTATGCGAAAAACTAGCTTATATGATATAATGCTGCTGACTGAGCGTGCCTTGACCATTATTTCCGAGGACCTGCTCTAGGAGGTAATGCAAACACTAAGCTACAAACTTGATCCTTCTGCTGCTGGGCCAATGGTCCACACTGTAAGAAATTCTGCTGAGATATCTTTCCTACGCTGTTTTAAAAGTTGCTAGTTTCACCAAATGTTGAAGCGCCAAATATTACACAGACGTAATATTAAGTGATTTCTAAATTAGTTTGGAAGCTCTGTTTATTATTCTTCTTCACTTCGTATTCTATAAAATTAAACAAATTTATATTCTTACTTATATTGCTAAGTGAGAAAGAACAACAATAACAAAATTTTCTGCCATTTAATTTCGATCCATTAAGTATTACTTTCTGCAACTTACATTTCAATAGAACAACATTCGCTCATTATTCTACAGTGTATAGTATAGAACACTGAAACCAATTAAAAGAAATTAATTTTTAATACCAGCATTCTTTTATGAGAAACAAAAAAAAAAAAAAAAAAAAAAACGTAACATCCCTTTTGTTTTACTTTCAGATATTATCGGGCCAACACGGTACGCTATCAGACTGACCCCTGTGAAGGTATCTGCATGCTGAATCACTATTGTGCAATCACTCGCGTCGATTACAAGGAATTTCGACAATGCCTCGAAAAGGAGCAAAGTGCATTACGTTCGCATACGACGGCCGTACATTCGTGTCCATTATTAATACTCCTGCTAGCGGTAGCCCTTTCCTGTCATACTGCAATGCGAATCCTACCGAAATACCTTCATTGTCGTCTACAGTCATTTTCCATTACCACCGTGTTCTTTTTACAAGAATTTTTGTTACGAATTTTACCCAGATTACAAAGGACTCATCAACGATGTCGCCATTCATTAGTACCGTTCAATAGCAGTTGTGCAATGAAAATGAACCCTTTCCGCACTCAAATTGATTTTAAAGGTGATACTGCACATCAGCTATTTCAATTGATTGTTCGTCACACTTCTGTTAACACAAATGCTATAAATCCTCGTGGATATATCCGGACTAAAGCAAAATTGGATTCGAATGAAAATTTACAAATACCATCAGCATCACCACTGACAGTACTATCATCATCTGCCCAACCATCTTGTGCAATCATTCGGTGGTTTAAGGGTGCATTCTTGTGGTTGTTGTCACCATTAAGTGCAACAATACCAGTACACGATCAATGGTTTTTCAATTGCCAAAAATTGTATTTAACTTTAGTCGAAATAGTTAGATGTAATTGCATTGAAATTTATTTAACTATAATTAAATTTGGTCAAAGGATGTGCTCGAGGTTCGTTTGTAGTACCCGCAGACGGATTCACCAATATCTGACATCAACATCAACAGCGGCGTTGTAAGTAATTTTCGAGATGGGAACCAACAAACTAACTAAGTTTTATGCTAGCTACTCTTAGGTGTTTGCAGTGATTATGGATTTTTTTTTTTTTTTTTTTTTTTTTTTAATTAGTTTTTACTATTTTTAAGTTTTCATTAATAGAAGGAAAAGTTGAAGTTGAAGATAAATTTGTACGAGTATAGTATGAGTATGATAGAGAAAATAATAAAAATAAAGAGTTAAGCAAAGCGATGATGAGTATCTGTGTTATACATTAAGTGCAGTGCAAGAGTATTACAAATGAAAATTAACTGTAATTAGGATATGAAATCACATAGGCTTAAACTAATGTTTTGAAATTTTTACACTCAAAAGAGAGAAATTTTTGAAATTTAAAATTTGAAATTTTGTGAGGTATGTTTTGGAGGCGTATTTTTAAGATTTTAATTTTCAAATTCAAATCAGTTTTAAACATTACTTAAGTTCTTCATAAATGTTTCTTCCTGATTTTTTATTTTGAAGGATAAGCAGTAGGGATACCTAATGTGCATAGTCGGATCTCTTCTTAGTACTCAAATTATGATGTCTATGTGCTGATACTTACCCTGATATATAGGGTTTTCTAATAACGACTTGACAACTTTTTTTTTAAATAAAAGGCAAACCATATGAGATATTTCAAAAACTTTGTTATTGGCGTGAAGTTCAATCAAAACATTTATGAATGGAACTCGACTTCGTTCATATGGCCACCGCGGTCACGTTTTCAGCGGTCGATTTGTTGGACCCAATTTTCAATGACTCATTTCGGCCTAAACGGCCGCTATTCCGCATTCAATGTTTGGCTCTGAGGTCTTCCAACGTCGTCAGCGTGTTGGCATAAACCAATGATTTAACGTAGCCCCACAGAAAATAGTCAAGCGGCGTTAAATCACATGAACGAGGCGGCCAATCGACTGGCCCATGTCTTGAGATAACACGCTTACCATACTTACTCTTCAATAAATCGATTGTAGCGTGTGCTGTGTGGCTTCTGGCACCATTCTGTTGAAACCACATGTCGTCCAAGTCCATATCTTCAAATTCGGGCCAAAAATAATCGGTAATCATGGCGCGATAACGCTGGCCATTCACAGTAACGTGACGATCGTTATCGTCGACCAAAAAATATGGCCCAATAACGCCGTCGGCATGCAAACCGCACCAAATAGTTATTTTTTGTGGATGGAGTGGTGATTCATGAAGCATATTTCGCTTATTGACGAACCCATTGAGCCAAAAATAAGCTTCGTCACTGTAGATGATTTTGCGATGAAATTCATCATCTTGGCGCATCTTCTCCAGTACCCAATCAGAGAATGTACTTCGCTTCAAATGGTCCATCGGCTTCAATTCTTGAGTCAGCTTGATCTTGTATTGTTGTAAACCAAGATCCTTACACAAAATACGCCATAATGTGCTCTGAGTGATGCCCAATTTTTGGATCGTTTGCTACGGACGTCTGAACGGTAGCGATATTTTCGACATTTCGACCAACCCGTTGTCTCACTGACACGGCAACATCACACAACGAATATGTAGACTCAAATGTTTGCACTAAACTTGTTATTGCCTGTCTACTGGGGCGAGAATTACTACCGAAAATTGGAGTTAACGCTTTTAAAGTTGCAGTCACCGACTCCGAATATCTGTGGAAATTTTTAATAATTTGCAGGTGTTGCTCAATAGTGTTCTTTACCATGATGAAAACATTGAGTTTAATAAATAAATTGACAGTGCCAGATTGATGATTAGTGAAAGAGTGCGTTCACAAATTAAATTCAAAGTTGTCAAGTCCCTATTGGAAAACCCTATACTTGGTGAAAATTTACCTCTCTGGGAATGAAAGAATTTTTTTTAAAGATTTTGGTTTGATACACTTATTCCAGCGATTTTCCAACTCCTTGATCCCGTCCGAAAAGTAATTTTCCGGAAGGTCTGCAAAATACTACTTCGTTGCGTCGATGATTTCCTCGCGTGAGCTGAATTTTTTATTGATGAGCCATCTTTTGAGGTTTGTGAAGAGATAATAGTCCGAGGGAGCCAAATCGGACGAATACGGTGGATTCGACAGAAATTGGAGCCGTAAGTTATTGATTTTAGCCATGGTTGCGATGCTCTTGTGCGCTGGTGCATTGTCTTGCAAAAACAAAATTTTTTTTCGCTTCATGTGAGGCCGTTTTGCAGCGAGATTGGCCTTCAATCGCTCCAATAATGCACAGTATTTCCTTTTTCGAGGTAGTCCACGAAGAGTATGCCATGACAATCCCAGAAAACTGACGCCATAACCTTTCCGACCCATCGAAGCTCCCTCGACCGCTTCGGAGCACTCGTACCGGCTTTAGTTAATTGCCGGGCACTCATTCTGTACTTTAATGTATAAATTTCATCAACAGTTACCAATGGACGCCAAAAGTCCGCCCGATTACGTATCGGCAAGTCCAAACACTCTTTCGAAGTGCTCTCGCGTTCGTGTTTTTGGTCAGGAGTGAGTATGCGCGGCACCCAGCAGCAGGATAACTTTTTCATATGCAGAATATTGCCCAAAATATGGCGTGTGCGTTCAGTGCAAATCTTTGTGGTATCTGCTATCTTGCGCACCTTCATTTTCCGGTCAGCCAACACCTCTGTAACCACATCGTAGGGCCTGCCGCTGCGGACTTGATCCAATTTTTCATTTGTTCTTTCGCCGTTTTGCCTCTCAAAAAATAGTGTTTTATGAGAGAACGAAAATTGTTTTTGTCCATACTTAACATAATGCCAAACACGTCAACAACAATCAGCTGTCAAAACAAAACTAAAGACAGTATCGCACTGAAATTTGTCATGTCTGCCTAAATATGATCTGACTTCAAGGCACCATAACCTTTTTTGCAGTAGCAGCGCATTCTGGTTGTCAAGGAGGTTACTATTATAGCTGTATTTTTATATTCTCTAGTGGTACTGGCTTACATTTTTTCAAGTGATGGATCGTTTTAAGGTCACGAACTCATTAAACCAGAGCAGCGGCAGATTTATGTATATTATTTGCTTTGATTAGTGGTCCTACATTCAGTGTCCTGAGCTAATACCAGAAGAGCTCTCCAACTGTCTCAAATTAAAGCTAGTCTTCTACATGGACATACTTAAGGAATTGTAACACAATATTTTTGAATTTGGTGAACAGTGTAAATGTTCCTGAAGGGCATTATACCATATGCTCTATGGTAACAACCGGTGAACTTTAGGGTATTTGGCAGGAAGTACGTTTGTCGTTTGCAACAATTAAGCTATACTTGTAGATTTATCTTGAATAAAATATTTTTGAAGCAATTCTTGCAATCTGCCGATATATGTAACGACACGACGATCTGAACGTTAACTGGAAAAGGGCTTACAGTAGCCAATCATTACTCCTATGTACATTCAAGCACAAAGTGTAAGACGTGCTTTTAGAATCTACTACGTACAACAATTACTTAACAATAATAAAAATGATCAAAAAATTTAAAAAATAGTGCATATTAGTCTCCATACTTGGTGTGGACAGCAGACAGTTTCATTTTTTGCTTTAGAGCCAGGGCGCTTTTTAAGAAAGAACTAGTTTCCCTTGTAAGACTCTCATTAATGAAGCAGCTCAGTCCCATTTGCTCTATTGTAGTTAGCCGTTAACGCAGGCACAACGTTGCGCTCTTGCTGACTGCCAAATTTAAGAACAATTGGTGATGGAAAGCATACATTAACGGAGGCGGCTTGCAGTCTATGGTGTAACAATGTCGGTTGAACAATATTTTTATGTTCTCTTCAGGGAGAAATGGTTTTAGGAAGGGAATCGCATCACGGGCTATCTCATTTTGATTTCAACATGGTTAAATTGTGAAGCAAAATTGGAATTCATTTCAAGACGTTGAATGCGCTGATCTAAGTTGGAGAGAGTTTTCTTCACATCGTCAAATCGTTGGCTTCAACTCACCGAAGCTTCCTCAATTTTCAAGAGAAAATCGCCATGTAGTTTTGAGATTTCTTCAGCAAAGCTCTGCCGCAGTAAAGTAATTGGCTTACTCGGTTGCACTTCCATAACGGAAGCTGTGAGGGGTACATTATCACTTGATGGTTGTTTGGTTGCTGGCGAAAACTGAGTGGGTGTAGAAGGAGCTCCTTTTGTTGATGCAGCTCAAAATTGATTTTTTTTTTAGTTTGTTTAAACACAACCCGAAATATTGAAGAAAAGAATTGAAGAAACTATATAGGGCAACATTTTACTCTCTGTTAGGGTGCGAATTTAGTTCATGTTACCGTCTTTTCAATTAAGTTTAACTCACTTTAGCTGCACGTCTATACATTGCTTTGTCGATAGAAGACCAGTCGATAATAAACTGTGTTTTCTGGGGGTTAAATAATTTGTAGGTGAGACACCAGGGTTTTGTGTAAGATTCAAGGACCATTTTTCCAATTAATGCCATTTGATCATCTGTACATATGTTCGCAAATTGTCAATAATGTCATCCATTGAAAGATAGCTTTTTGTGAAGGTGGGATAGTCACTTATAAGTTATTATTGTTAAGTTGAGTTTTTCGTCTTGTTTTCTTTCTTTGACCTGTTAGTTCCAACTCGTATATGATATCATCTTTGAAATTGTCATTAGTGGCTGTGAAACTTTACCTGATTAATGAAAAAATGCGTAAAATAATGGTAGGAAGTCAGTGATAATTAGGAATTAGGATCTTCTTGAGAATAGGGAAAAACACCTCATATCACGGTTGTAGAAACTACAAAACATACATACATTTGTATATTTATGTGATGCCAGTAAGAGCTTTCTAGAAAAGATCATCGCGATTACATCTACATTTTAAATGTAAAAATCAGACACAGTGCTACGTGTCAAGAATCAAGAGTGCACTATTATCTTGCAAAATCATAGCTCCACTCTTTCGGCTTCGGTGCTTCAAGTAAGTATGAATTTTTATTGAATTTCGCTAGATAAGTGTTTAATAATTGCTGCACTATAAATCCTGAAGAAAAATTGATGAAATCCAAGAGTTCTTGAATCTACATCATATCTCTTAATCCTTAACAAGTTTCACTCTCTATGTTGTCTGTGTTGCTGTTTGGAAGTTATGATAGGCAGATCAAGGAACTGGATCTTGGATATTCCCAAAATATGTGTTGAATCATGTTATTCCAGCGTTGGAACAGTCTTCTATAACCACTATCTGTTTATAATTGTTTTGTGAAATATAAGATTTTGGGAAATATCATAAGATATGATCAGAAAACATACGCTCAACCGTGCACAAAACTTGATTAGGCACTGTGTTCTTGAAATAACCAAGTCATTGTAGAAGAAGAAAGAACTGGACATGTACAGAGGATTTTCTCCTCCTCCTCCTAATGTATGGTATGTAACTTCTGCAGAAGTAGTTTGTAAAAACGCCAAGCATTTTTGCATGCTTGTCAATAAGACAGTGGTATACTGTATAGCGATATATAGCGATATATAGCGATTGGTATACCGATGATACCTTCCTTAGGGATAGGTAGAGTAGTTCCAATTTTGGCGAGTTCGACGGCCCTACGATTTCCTAGATACTGAAAAACCTTGTCATCTCCCAGAGAGATGATCGGCAGTGAACGCCTTTTTTTAGAATTTAGTGACTCTGAATCCGGGGATACGGATATTTTTAGCTGGTATCATGTTTTTCTTTAGCCATGACAGAACTCCTTTAATCGCCAAAATTTTCCGCCTGGAACACACAACAGTGATTTGATAAGCGGAAGGAAAGACTAAGGTTAAACCTATCTGATAGTCCTGGATCCATCTGTGTAGAGATGGATTACTCCCAGAAAGTTTTAGAGGGGATACTTATGTTATGTGAAAGTCTTTGCCAAACCAACGTTGGGGCATGGTGTATTTGATGTTCTCTGGAAGTATTCCTAATGTATTACAAGTTTTAGTATGACTAAATAATCTTTTCGTCAACTGTGTAGTCGCTTTCAACCGAACTGTGGAGACAAAGTTTTTGACTAAATATGCTTCACTTCTTTCAAATGCTACACATACAGCTCACTGTGTTCTATTGATATTGTTTATGTATTCCGCATAGACCAGTCTTGCTATAGACTACATTTTTGGCAATCTCTGAAAAAAGTGTTTGGCTATATCGGTGTCAGTTATCTCGATCGAGTTTATGGTATCGCAACTGACTCAGTTAGAATTTTTCCATCATCATCGTCAAAAATTCTATCATTGCTTCCGAAGACCCGAAGCTTTGAAAGACGATTTGGATGCACTTCAACTGGATATCAACTGGATATTCTAAGAGACCCAACAAATCAAATGATATTCCAACTGAACCCTAAGGTAATATATGTATATACGATTGTATGTATAATACGTTTGTTTTCATTTTGATCATTCTTTGAAAAGAAATCCACCCTTACTCACAACGGTGACAATGAAGACGATGGTAATAAAGAAGAATCAGAGTGTTCAGACACCAGCGGCAACGAAGATGACGCTGAGAATGCCATAGAAAACTGCTTAAATGTATACCGATTGTGATTACATTACTGAGGCAATGAGACTTCTCGAAACTCGTGCCGAGGTCAGCATCGATAATGCTTTGGAACTCAACTTACAATTGCAAAACATGTTAGGCACACTTCGTGATAAATTCATTTTAATGCTCAACAAATGCCGCGAGAAATACATGGACCTTCTTCAGAAACTCTCTAACCCCACACCTAAGATGTCTTTGTTGAGAGGTATTGGCAGTTGGGGAGTTCACTTCTTCAAAGACCGATGTGAGAAACCTTGTCTATCTAATGCTGACTACATATTCTGGAATGAAGTTGAAAAATAATTGTTTCCAAGAGACTTGGCGTTATATCCAAAGTTGGCATCCTAAAAAGAAAGCCAATCGAGCACATAGAACGAAAGGGAACCTATTCATCGACCAGCAGTCGCAAAT
The DNA here is from genome assembly GCA_907269105.1 of Volucella inanis. Taxonomy (NCBI): domain Eukaryota; kingdom Metazoa; phylum Arthropoda; class Insecta; order Diptera; family Syrphidae; genus Volucella; species Volucella inanis. The sequence continues at coordinate 94,600,782 of OU026154.1, forward strand.
GAAAAACCGCCTTAAGCAAAAATGTTCAACTCCATTCGCTGAAACTTAAAACATTTGTCTGCAATTTCAATTCCCGGCATACGACGAACAGTTCCTAGTGATTTGGAATGTATAGCTCAAGCCGCACATAAATCTCGGCGAATGGACGGAGAGAGAGAGAGAGAGAGCCTCAAACTGAATTCTATAGCGAAGAAATACAAATTTTAAGATTGGATTGCCATAGCGTCAGCTATCAATATTTTCTCCAATATCGGACGGTGGTTTCGATTCATATGCGTGAGGTAAAAGACAAACTCTGGAGGAAGAAAAAAGATGAACTGTTGTTAACTTTGATAGAGAATAGAGATTGAGGAATCCAATTTGCTCACAATTTCTAAATCAAACGTAGATACAGTGATTCGCTCGGTATAAATATAGCTCGAGGCTTCCATTTACGCCTGAGAAAGACTATACCTTTGGTTCCCAATCAAACTAGAGTCCAAGTGTCATACCGCTACTACAACTCAATCAAACTTAAAGAAAAAAAAATCAGACGCTAGAAGGCAATAAAATCCTGCTTCACTTTTTTATTATATATGGCAGCCATTATTGAAACAAAATCGCCAAATAAATAAAGTGAAACTGTCGAATCGCCGCGTCCGATTCATGGTTATTTCGAATTTGTTTAAGGCAATCCAAATGCGACTATTACCGAAATTCTCAGTAAGAACACCGCTCCTTTTTCGAGTATTACTAAGCGCAATTTGATGACCAAAATGAGAAATCAATCAAAGCCTATCGGTTTTTCCCGTCAAGATTGTCTACGTGCTAGGGTGGTTCGAGTAGCACGACTTTCTTAAGTACGGTTTCGGTAAGCTCAGCTAAAGTTTCAGCATGGCCCTGACTTCTGTCAACAGTCCAGAGTTTGTGAGGATAGCACTCGATATACCTCTTCTACTGCCAATTATCTTGGACGAGCAGTACATACCCGGAGTAGTACGTGTTGCGCTGGAGACATTCGTGAGTACATTTTAAGATAACAAAGTAGGATATAGATTTTCAATGAACTATAGTACCCACTTCGTCTTCCGAGGGTTGTACATTCCCAGATCTGTCCCGGAAGACGAAGAACATTTGCCCAAAGCAAAAGCTTAAGATATATTACATATGAAGCACAATAAGCTGAAGCCAAGTTCTGTCAACATGCCATTCTTTACAAGACTGTCCTGCTTAGTCGTTTGAAACCCGACAAAGTCGTGGAAAAAAATCTCTTTCAAGTATATTCGATCCAAGCATAATGATGTCGCTGTAACACAGTTCAACGAGATCGCAGAACATACCAAGGCTTTGACGAAGAAAGCAAAGAGAAAAAGAAACCCGAAAAGCTCTTTAAAAACCAATGCGATCAGAACAATAAAGGTTCAACAAAGGAAAAACTCACCTGTTTAAGGTGTTAACACACAAATGGGTCCCCTTTTTTCTTTTTTTTTTTTTATGTAATGAGCGCGCCTTCTTTTGTGTACCTTTAAAATGTTTGTACAAGGCGCGGGCGAAGGAAATTTAAGGAGGGAGAAAAGAGAGGTACCGATGTACAATGTTTTTAAATGTTTGCAAGTTGCAATTGAACTGCTGTGTAAAGGCACGGATTTTACTTGTTTCAAAATAATGAAACGCATTATACTTTCGGTGAAGTTCATAAGTTCCTTATTTATGAGTGCATTCAGTTAAGATTTCAAAGCAAACTAGAAGCAATCTGCAAAGTAGGCTTAACATCCTCCCCACCTTAAGGGAATAAAGCACCTTCAACGTCCAGTAGTATTCATTGGATCTCACACACCGCTCTTTGAATCATCCCATTGCGTATCTTCAGAGCTACAATTCTTATAACTCCGACTTTACCAGGATGAAAATTAATAATTCGCCCAAGTTTCCAATACATAAGAGGAAGACTTTCGTCGTAAATCAGTGCATCATCGCCAATTTGGAAAGGACTGCTAGGGCTTATCCCCTTCGTCCGTTGCTGTAAGAATTACAAGTACTTCTTGGACCATCGGTCTCAAAAATGTTGTTTATGCCGTTGTAATTGCTGCCATCGTTCCAATCGGCTTAAGTACTTGACATCTTTAAATTCGGTTCAACTATTGCCACTAATGGTGTGCCTATAATGAAATGCTTAAAAGTTAAAGCTGGAAAATTATAAGGATTATTTTGCAAAGGACAAATAGGGAGAGAAACTCTCTTATAACCTCGATCTGAATAATAATTGTATTTAGTTCGAAAAATGTAGAGACGTTTGACTTAGTATGCGCTTTATATGATACTTGGCAGACTTTACCGCAAACTCCCACAACTTAACAAGACGGGGCGATCTGGATGGAATTGTTTTCCAAGTTAATCCATCTGATGCCAGCTCTCGAATTAAATGTTCCATGCTTTCTTTTTTCGGTCGTTTTTTGCATTAATAAGTGCAAATAAGTGGCGTTTTCGCTGTAGAAGAATTAGCATAGTCCGCGACACCCAACAAACCTCCTTAGAGAAGCTATAAATGCAGCGCTTATAAGATCTTCTACAAGCTTTGACTGAAGATGTGCTCCTTCGACGAAAGTATATACGCAACAATCCGAATGAGGCTATAAAACTTCAAATCATATTTTTATGGCCAGTTTTTAACCTACCTTAGCCCATCAATCCGCAGTTCCGATTCAATAAGGGCCTTTGGGTATTACCCACGGGAGATTATATCAGCAGGATTTACGCCTCGATGTGTGTAAAACCGCATACTCCTTTTAGAAAGTTCCTGCATGACTTCATTGGCAACAAACGTTTACCAAGCTGAAGTCAATTCAGAACTACGGTCGAGGCACATCCAGAAAAACGTAATCATATTGAAACCAATCGAATTTGTTACACGTTGTACTAGCTGAACCATCAGTATGGCGGCCCAAAGCTGTAATAGGGGCAAGGATAATGCTCTTTTCGCAACTTTTGACTTTGAACAAATTATTCTAACCCTGATAAATCCGAACTCATCCATGCCGAAGTTTCTTTCTAAGCCCAAGCCAACCTAACTCCAATAGAAGGGATTGACTGGATTTTCGGTTGCCACAAGTGTTACATGATTTCCATGAACAATAATTTGATTAATAAGGTCAAGTAGGTCGAATACTAGGGTTGTTTGATGAATACCTGTATTAGAAATGACAATGCAACTTTTTTAGGTTTTGACAATTTATTTTACAATATAATCCCCTTTCACTTTTTCCAGCGGTGCTGCAACTCTGTTAACCCCTCCGCATAGTACAACTTTTGTTGGAGTTCAAAATATTCCTCCGCAGCTGCTATGACTTCCTCGTTCGACCGGTACTTCTTTCCGGCAAGCGATCTCTTATTGGGAACAAAAAAAAGTTGCAAAAAGCCAAATCCGGAGAATACGAAGGAAGGGGGATCAATTCATAGTGCAATTTGACCAATTTGGTGCGTCACACCTCGCTCGTCCCAAAAAAAAAAAAAAAAACAGTGATCATCACATTCCCTGCCGAAGGCACCGTTTTTGTCTTCTTTGGAGCACGTAACCAGGTAAAACCCATTGTTTTGATTGTTTTTTGATCTCTGGTGTGTACCAATGAATCCATGTCTCATCGAATTCTCCGAATTCCGATTAAACAGGTGGTCTAACGTTTACGCTTGTTCTTCGGTGTGAGCAAACGCGGCACCCATCGTGCAGATAGCTTTCTCATGCACAAAATTTCGTGCCGGATATTGCTTACGCATTTAGTGTGAGATGCCTGCTATTTCAGCCAATTCACGAATTTTCTCTCGGCGGTCCGTCAATACGAGATCACTGATTTTGTCCACGTTTTCCTCTGTGGTAACCGTTTTTGGGCCACCTGGGTGCGGCTGGCTCATCAAAAACCGACGCGCGGCCACGAAGAAACTCTGCCAACCAATGATAAACGGTTGTACGAGAAGTTGAACGGGTTCTATACACATTATCGTGAGTTGGCTTGATTTATTCCTTGGTTTTGCCGCTCAAAAACGAGAAACGGATAACGGAGCTACACTGCCCTTTTTCCATGGTCGCAAAAAACACTTACACGATATTTTGAAATGAGTGTCAAGACAAAACTAAGCACCAGATTGTCTTCAAATTTTAAAAGGCGGGCTAAAAAAGGTTATACTATATAATGGTACATTACGGCTCAGTAGCGCCACCTATCTTCCAATCCTGGGACTCATCAAACAGCCCTCGTAACTTAGATATCTCTAACAAGCTAATTGTTTTTGTAACGCTGTTATCAGGATTTTCTGGAATCAACTTATACCGGCTGAAATTATGAGTGCAGACAAATGACTTGATCTGTGAGTTTCAAGCAGGATTCAGAAGAAACTGTGACTATATATGGCCTATATCGACAAGGCCAAAAATATCTGGACTTCATTGACAGAAAATCGCTTTTCTATAAGCTTAGTGATCTAGTAATGTCAACGAATGGTCATTTGTACGAAATCTCTACGAAAAGAACAGAACTACACTGTGGGATGGTGACAATGTGTCAAACTCGCGGACTGGATTTAAACACGGATGCCTCATGGGTCGCCCACTCTTTTCGGTTTTTTTATAAATGTAAAACTCGTTTTTATCGGAAACGCCATCCAAGATGCAAAACAAGATCAATAAATTTGAGCAATACTGCAGTTTGTGGAACTTGTAAGTGAACACCAGTAAGTCCAAAATTATGGGCGATTCGCAAGGAATGAAAGACGGACTTGGCAAGGAGAATAACAAGAGAAGGAAAAGGGGTACAGGTACTTCGTGGTCATTATATTACCTCGACTGACTTTTAAGAAATACCTGCAAGAAAAACTAGGCGTACTTAGCAAAAATATTGAGTAAAGCAGTAGCGAGGTCGATCATGTGCTATGTAGCCCAAGTGTGGGCCATCGACCATCATGAAGAATTTGAAAAATTGTTGAGATACTTCATTAAAAAGCTATTTAGACTGCCTCCTAATACGCCAAACTATGTGATCCACCTAGAAACGGGTCTGCCTCCATTATATACCAATATATTAGGACTGCACTGCTTGCACATTTTAAAAGTACTGCCACATCCGAGGCAACCGACATAACACAGACAGTCGTAATGTACGCTCAAATACGTTCTAGGCGAGAAAAATTAATTCCACGCCCAAAATACTATAAATACAATCTCGATGATACTCAAGGCCAGAGGGGACCCCTTGCAGTTGAACTACAGACCGCACATCACCAACTGAAATGAGGAAGCAGAGTGTTCTTTGTGCAATATCCGAGCTATCGAAGATGAGCATCATTTAATCAGAGTATGCCCAATACTGAAGGTTATAAGAAGGAGAAAACACACCATACCAACAAGCAAAGTCATTCCACTGTCCAGCTACTTAAAGTCATCGTTAAAATATCGATAACAAAGAGTAGATGATTTAATTTAATAGATGTTAATCTCTCTTATCTGGCTGATGGTTAATGCCAATGCTGTATTTTGTGAATTTTATGAAATTTTTCTAAAAGAATTTTTTATTGTTAGAAATATTCTATTGTTCAATAAAATCATAATACTACTCTCTACTCTTTCATACCTTCGATGACAAAGTGATTGGCAGTTAACAATTCGGTGAGACGTGAGCGTACAGAGTTATTGACAAAGGATGCCCATTTTAAATCCTAAACACCTGACTAATACTCAGGTCTTCCTTATATAGAACTTCTTCTTCGTCTGAATCTATAGAGACTCTTTAAACTCAATGAACCATTGTAAAGCCTTTTCTTGGAACACCAAGCACACTCTAAAATTGTACAGTAAGACAGTGCTTCTATCAGAAGTCCAAACTTAGTTTATACCGGTTCTTAGAGTCTGAATAGTATTCGTTCCTAGGCAGAAACTAAAAGCCATCTTTGAATCCAATCGTTCTCAAACAGCACTTATTCGAACAAAATGCACAATTCATGGGTCCTTCATCAATAGTTTAGTTTTTTTTTAAAACTTAGTCTCCATCTTAATTTGAATCATTTTGAGACGTCTTAACAGCTAAGAACATCAGTTACGTGATAGAGAAAATGGATTTCCGATGAAAATTCAAATTCCGATTGGAATCAAATCAAAATCACGTCAAAAAAGGGATTATTTAGAAAGGTTTACTGTACTTATATCAGTTGTTATGAATAAACATTTCTATCGTTGGCACGGAAGTGCAATATATTAAGAAAAACTATTAGCTCAATCCATTCAGAAGCAAACAATTCCGAATTCAATTCTGTGTAGCTAAAATTTTACCTAACAGCAAATACAAGTAATGCATGCAACCCACCTAAGTACTCATCCATTATGCTTTTAAATAAACAGAAAATCCTCAAAACAATTTTATTTTACTGATAACCCAATCTGCATACCATTATTCCCTATCCACTTGGACGACTAGAAAGCAACATTTACACAAAGCTAACTAAATTTATTAGAGAACCCATTTACCACAATGTGCCACACCTTCAAATACATTTCTTCTAGTTCCCCTCCTGTAATCGAATCAAACGTTGCACAAGTCCGACATCCACTGAAAGGATAACCCAATATAACGGCTCAAAGTATCCGTACCGACAGAGACTCCAGAGACCCAGAAACTAGCTCACCCTTAGCAAAGCTCAATACACATTGCACCACCTGATAATTCGGCTAGAACGGGTTCTAGCATACGTAAAATGATGATGTGTGGTGTTTGCTGGTTCCTATAATCAAATGTGAATTGAATTTTATTTAGGGGGGGGGGGGGGTTCCTTTTCCCTATACCATATTTTCTCATGGAAGGGGGTAGGTAAGACCATCATTTATCATCCCCAGTGCAACACTGCATGTCGATTTGAAAATTACATGTGCGCCATTGTGCCCTCGTTATAGTGAGTGCTTTCAAAACCAGTCGCAGAACTGCAGTCGTATTTTGTGGGTTGGTGGGAAAAGGAAATACATGCGGCACAAGTATGTGTCTATATATAAATATATATCGATGCACGAGTATAAAAGTAGTGGTTACATATGGAAATCTAACAAAATCGTATTTCAAATCGGTCTGTTAGAGTTGTCGAGAGATGAAATGAAAAAGTGAGCTCTGAATCTGGGAAAAAGGTTTCTGTGATACTTAGTTAAAGGGCCAAATTCATTAACGTGCAGGATGCTACAATGCCTGCTCGCAAATATTACCAGATGCTTAATTTTTTATTTTTTTTTTTGTTTTTAATTAAAATTGAGATTTTGATTTCTCTTCATTGCGTATCTATAGGTTCTAAGTAAGCAGAAGAAGGTATCTTTGATATGTTAACACTTTTTCTACCATACCCTGGTACTAATAGTTTATTTTCAAAGCGTAGTTCAATTGATATTTATCTCTGGATAAGTCTGTTTTCCAGGGTCTGTCACTATCCAGTAGTAGAACTCATCTAAAATATGCTTACCGAACAGTAGCTCTGACTTTTACGCAAAGATCAACCTGGATGATCCCATCGTGAGTAAAAAATACTTGGGAGCCTAAGTCTCATCAATTTTTACGCATACAAAAGTACAATAGTCATATGTTGGCATGGCCTTATTCGTATTCTTTTAATACTGGTTTTCTAGCATCGGAATAAATGCGGAATTTGTATCACAGTAACTTGCTTGCTAAATTTTTTGTACATGTACAGTATAAGGCAGCAAGTACAATTTTTAAAAGCTTTCAACTCTTTTCTTTGAACGCTGGGTCAAAGTTGAAGAAGAAGTTGACTTTCGAATGAATTAAAAGCAAGTCACATCCTATTGGTCATAAAGTCAGATGGAATGGAGTTTTCAGCATTTAGAAAATTTCTTCATTTGCTTACCACACAAGGACAGGGACTTCAATTTCAGATATGACTTCTGCGCAAATTGGTCCTTTGTGGAAGAATTTCGTAAGGAACCAGATTTAATAAAAGCTGACATCTCTTTAAGTCCCAAGTCGATGAGGCTTGGTATGTAACATACAATATATAACGCTGAGTATTTCTTGAACATTCTTTATCAATCTAAAGCCAGATATTTCAGATATTGCTTTACCTAACGAAACCATATTTAAGGTTTAAATTGTTCTAGACTTTAGATCATTATTATCATCAACCAAATAATCATTCATGGGAATTGCAGTAATTGGTTGTTTCATTGAATCCGAATTCCTCGTCTGATCAAGCGATTCCTACTTGATTGCACAATATCCTTGGCATATTTGTACAGCTTACTTAATCTTCAATAACTTGAATTTGCATTCATGTTGCACTTACTTTCTTATAATTCGGACTCTGGAATCCTCATTTTGGTTAGTTATCTTTAGCCATCTTTGGTAGAGGTGGCGGTGCAGCATGAACCCAAGTAGCACTATAATGCGACTTTTAGTCACCCCAACTCGTGTGACCTGATTGATGATGTGTGTTATTTAGGATGTGAGACAGTCGTGTCTCACATCGTCTGTCTGTGGAGTTAAGAAAACAGATTGGATAGTGCTCGCAGTCTGTCCCTTGCTAGTGTTGGACATTTTCAGAGGAATTGGCAGAGAGTTTCCTTCTTATTTACGTTCCCCGTAACTACGCCAGATGGGGTTGTAAGGGATACCTAGCTTGGGCGCATGGTATCTAATTATCTAAATATTGCCTCGCGATCATTACCGTCATTCTGGTGATATCTTGGCTCGTTCTGTTTAAAAGGTATTTTGTTCTACTCTTATCGTAGGTGGCGTAGTTGGTTAACAGCCCCCATTGGAGGTTGTGGTAGTATGTGAACGCAGTACAATTTATCATTATAAATCTTCGCAGTTCCACCTTTACTTTAGCACCCAACTCGACAATCTTCTGCACTTCTTGGTGGTCTTTGCTTGACTAAGGATGCGGGATATATCAGATCTGGAGTTTGTATCTTTTTTTTTTGTCGGAATAGAGCAATCCGACAAAGAACTAGCCTGCTATGCTTTTTGCATTTTCATTTTACAGGCATTTCTCAGTCTTTTGTAGAAAGATGAGTAAGCGTTTCAGTAACAAGGTGTCTACAGTACCAGCATCCACCACCTGCACCCCGATGCGAGTGTAGGCCGACCACTCAAATAAATGGTGCTCTTGGGTGTTGTCATTACTACAACAGCAAGTATCGTCACTTCGTGTAAGCAGTCCATAATTGTTCCTACTGAGGAAAAGCAGGAAAGTCGCTGACGTCTTAAATACTTCAGAGTCAAAGCCGACTACTGCAGGTTTGAGTCATGAAAAACTTTCTTCTGCACCTATTATCGGCGAATTTATTATCCTTGAATTCACAAACTAATTGTAGCTTGGAAGTCATGGGAGAGAGTTCGACAAGGCTTAAAGAGATGTACGATGTACGAGTAGATGCTTCGCTCCTTCTACCGATTCTTCACAATTTATTATTTTGTTGCCCTCAGGATTGCGTATTTTTCCGTATGGAGGAAAGACGCAATTTTTACTAACGAAGAGTTAAATCTAGCGTTGTCATTATCCAGAAAGACACCAACCCTACATTATTAATCAGGCAACACTTTTTTTCTCGGCTCAGGTTCAGGCCGAAACCATTCCTGGACACAAGGAAAGTCGATTTCATATTTTGTCGGTAGAAAGAGTTCTGGTCTCATTGCATTCGACCGCTTTTATATAAGACCAGAGAGACCAAAGACTACTACAATAGTTTTGAAAGGGAAAATGGCCTTGAGAGTCCAGCCCATGATACGAATATCAAGAGGAGAGAGGTTTGTTAGAGCATCCAGATCAGAGCTAGACATGATTGACAAAGTCCACATCTAGTCGAGACAGATTAACCCTTAAAGTTCAGCAGTGATGTGTTTTCGTGAGGCTCGTTCTACCAGAAAAGTGACGCATACCATATAAGTTTATTTATCATAGCCGTGCAGGTCCAAAAGGCCATATTAGACGATAGGCCGATGTCTTGCTAAACAACGCTTTACACTGTTATAAAGCACTTTGGATGTGACAAGTATAGTCAAAAGATCTTTAGGTATGATCGTACATAGACGTTAGAAAGGGTGTTAATCGGTCGAGCAACATTTAACATCACTGTTTACCCACGCCATCACAAATTAGCGGTAATCAATTCCCTATTCAGAGTCCTATTCACGAACATTTCTCATATCCTTTAGTATACCCATGTTGCTTGCCCGAGTGCCACATGCAGTCAAAAGTTACGTTGTCGTACTATCAGTGTCGATGAAAATGCCCAGCGCGTACTGCTTCTTGTCGAGAGAGCCTTTAGTTCTGCCACCAGATGCTGAGACGGTTCTCACAGGATCTTCCACATTGTAGACATATAAAATTCGTCTATTCTCTCCATGTTCTACAACATGAAGGAGGCCAGACTGACAGGTGTAAGGCTCTTGGCAAGGGTTTAGTCATAATCATATTTTCTGATTATTATTCGACAAAGGTTCAGTATATACGTCAGTTCTAGGTTTGAAGATCCACTTGTATATCCACAGTCTAAACCTTTTGTACCCTAAGTGAAGAGACAGGCGTTTTGGTGAATAGACTCTACGCAACGGCGGCCAACCCATTTTTAAAATCTGCTAGAACAATGAGTAACATAAAATTTTGTTGTCCATATCTTGCCTTGATGATGACTAAGGATTATCTACAAGTACACATTGTAGGGCTAATTACGCTTATAGCATATGGTATATCGAATCGAGTCTGATTTTTAATTTTTTTAGATTAAGTCTAGGCAGTCCTGCACGGCATATATAGTACAATCAAATAGATAATACTTCTCCAAGTGATAAAGAATAACTATAAAGTTACAGCAATGGCGCAATGGCAACTCTGTTTGCATTTTCATCCTACTTTCCTGTATAGGCTATTATTACTCCCATTCAACACACACATTAACAAAAGTACAAACTAGTACTTCTTGATAGATAATAGAGGCGACTTCGAGGTGGTCAACTTTAAAAAGGTTACATTCCTTTCTAGGTTATGTACCTCTATCTCTCAAGAGATGAAATTACAAAAAGAACACCACTAAATAGTGACAGGAAGAATGCACAAGGACAAAGCGACATCCCAACAATGGATATTACATTTTAGTCTCTAGCGACCTTCTAGGATAACCTAATAATATTTAATTGTTATAAAATATCACATGATGTTGTTGAGAATGGACGGGCTAGCGAGTCATATCTTCTAACTGTAACTGTTTGTGTTGACTGCGAAATAAATGAGAATAGTGGAGAAAACTAGGGAGAAGTGAAGAAAACTTTTGTTTCCGGCTACAACCTAGTAATAGGGATTACATACATACAAGACACATGCATATGCAGGTTCTCTGTTTATTGTTTGTAGTCCCAATGGGAAAAGAGTCGGAATGGGTGTTGTTGTGGTGGTGTTGTGGTGGTGTATGCCCATTCGAAGGACATACGTAGAGACAATGCCGGCTTTTAGATTCCATGCTGAAATTCCATTTGAGAAATATTTTCCTCTGATTCTCCTTCAGTCTCGTCTTTTTGTTTGATTTTTGTTGAAAAGCTTTTTTTTTTTTTTCTCTTTCTCTTCTCTTGTTTATTGCATTTCATGGTACCATGGGACAATCCATGCCACACCAGGATGAAGAGAGGAGATACATTATTTTTCCATTTTATTTGACTCTTTGTTATTGTTTTTGTCAACACTGTACTAGCCGTTGTTGTTGGTGTTGTGTTGGTTTAGCGTTTTTACAGGTCGCATGAAAAATGACCAAAAGTTTCTCCGAATAAGCTAAAAGGTTTCGATTATTTATTTCGATGATTCTGTTTGGAAAATTGAGGTAGAAGACGAACAGAACAACAAACGACCCAATCGACGGACCAACAGACCTATAGAGTTCCACTCACTACTTTTTCTAGGCTCACTTTTGAAAATTTTTTTTCTATATTTTCTGTCTTGTTGGTGGAATTTGTTTTATTGTTTTCCATTGGATTTGGCCATTTTTTGTTTGCTGGTTTTCTCTGATGATTTATTGGAAATTTTATTCCCTCTGTTCTCAAACTGTCGTTAAAATGTTTTGTGTGTGAATTAAATTGGATTGGATGAAAGGTGGTGCGGGTATTGCGGGGATTCGAATACGAAGTGGCTTATCGATTATAGGGCAGTTGAACGAAGGACGAACGGTAACGGCAGGATATTAGCTGATGATTTTATCTTCCTTTTTCTGTTCGGGAGTTTGTCTTGTTTTTTCTGAATTTTATTTTTGGAAATTTATTTTTTGTTGTATTTTACTTTTATGTTTTGTCATTGTCTGTTCAATTGTTTTGTTAAAGTTATCCACTCGATTTTTCTGAACCTTTTGTATTATTTGTATTTGGAGATTCTGTGAATTTTTGTTTTTTTTTGTATTTTTTTAAGGGGTGAACTCTGTTAACAATGTCGATAAAAAGTTGAAATATTAATGCAGTTGAGTTGGAGTTTGTATGGGGTTAAGTATTAAGGAATGTTTTCCGTTACCGGACCTAATGGATTGTAAACTATTGCATTGCGAATTTGCCCGGTCAAGCCGAAAAAAATGCTATTTATTACATTTTTCGAATGAATATTTTTTCTGGTTTAATTTTGCTTTTTTTCTTCACTTTTATGGTATATTGGCATATTACAATAGTTGAGATATTTTTCCCCTGTGTGTGTTTGACAGGGCGGAATTCATATGAGATTATTTCAAATGCGGGATCTTTTGTTCATCAGTTTGACATACATATAGAAAAATATGTCGATTACATACAGACATGTGTACACACGTATGTATATAGGTTATATCCATATTTTAAGTATTTAAGGAGAAAATTAATGAATTTGTTTATATACACCTTGACTGACTCGAACTGCAACCAACTTCAGACTGCTATAATTTCCAAACCCTTCATAACAGTGAGCTCAAATTTTGACACATGACAGATAAATCTATTATTTACAAGCCTTTCAAACGATTTGCATCTCAGTTGTGTTGAAAAGTTTTTATCCGCGATGGAATTCAAACGTGGTAATGTGATTGCTTTATATATGGCTTGAAAACCACAAGTAGCTATCATTAGAGCCCTCCAGCACCTCAACGTGAATAAATCGTTTGTGTCACGAACCATAGCTCGTGACCGTGATACTGGCAGCGTTGCAAAACGATGTAGAGGTGGTCAGAAAAAAACAGCAACATCGGCAGAAATGGTTCGGAAAGTGAAGGCTCGATTTAAGCGAAATCCGCGTCGAAGAGGAAGAAAAATGGCTCGTGAGCTCAACATATCGTTGGAACGAGTACAGCATATACTGAAAAATGAGCTTGAACTCAAGCCATTGAAGTTCCAAAAAGCGCACGATCTTACACCGCAACAGAAAAAAGTTAGAGTCGAAAGAGCGAAAGAGTTGCTACGCTTGCACGAAAGTGATGAGTTGCCGAATTTGGTTTTTTCCGATGAGTTGCCATTTGTTATCGAGCAATATGTCAACAAACAAAATGACCGAGTTAACTTGTCAGAGAGGTTCTTCGAAACCGCTGATGCTTCACTCGTATTTTTGGACTGTGGTGTCAAAATTAATGCGATCGTATACCGTGAAACTGTCTTAGAGGCAGTATTGAAGCCTTGGACAAGCAATCATTTCGGTCGGAGACCGTGAACATTTCAACAAGACTCGGCACCGTCTCACAATGCGCGCGTTCTTGGTTAAAAAACAATGTTCCACACTTCATTTCTTCGACACAATGGATTGAAAATGTTACTGATGCGAATCCGTTGAATTTTACTGTCTGGGGTATTTTGAAGGCGAAGGTTGGCACTAAAAAATACCAAAGTTTGGATCACTTCAAACAAGCACTTCGCCGGGAATGGGCCAAAATATAGCAGAGCCACTTGCGTGCAGCGTGCGATACTTTCTTCGGCCGTCTCAAGGCCATTATTCGCGCTAAGGGTTGACATATTGAAAACTGATATATTTCCCAACATATTTTGCTTTGGCACAATAAAATTTATCAAAAAATAAAAATATTATAGCACTTTAAAAAGTTGCAGTTCGAGTCAGTCCCCTGTATATGAGTATAAGGGTGTCCCAGGACATAAGGAAAAAAAAAATTTTTTCGCGAAATAAAATACGCTTTCCCCTTTATTTTTATTCCATTTGACCTCACTGACTCAAATCTGAAAGTCTTGCATCAACTTAACCGCTCTTTAGGCTACATCGTTTACTACCCTCAGTGCCGAAACTTTCTTTCTAGCTTCTTGAAACGAAGTATTATTTGACCACAAAGTTGTTTTCAATTTTAAGGCGATTTAACATGGACTTGCTTTTTACTAAAATGAAGTCAGAGATGTTTTTTTCTAAAACAAAATAAGAAAAAAGTGTTCAAAAAATATACTTTTACAGAAACTTAATAAATTTACTAAACAATGAACCACAAAGTTCTTCTTTCGATGGGATGTATCGTTTTTCATGAGTTATTTCCCCTTTGGTTAAATTATCAACCATTTTAACTTTATTTTCTTGGTCCACATCATCATATAATATAAAAACTTCGTCAGTTATATATAACCAATGCTGAGTTATCTTCTGCAAGGCTGCTTTTGAGATCATTTTATCAGTTTTCTCGTAAGATTTCATTGATTTCAAAAAGCACAAATCTTGGTAAGGTGCTTTTATTGCTGAAGTGCATTGGAGCCATGGCTTAATGTAGGATGTTACGATGAACAAGCAAACGTCAATCAATGCCGCCTTGTCTTTGCTTATGATCTTGAATTGGGCACTAAGTAACGATATTTTCAGGAAATAAATTGCTCTCGCCATCCATCGAGCTTGGTGCATGGAACCTAGAGGTCGGATTTTAAATTTTTTTTCTCTATATCTCCACCTAAAAATATCACAGAAAGCTCTACTAACTGTCGGTAATCATCTCTGACTATTTTTTTTGTCAGCTCAGTTCGGTAAGACTCTAGCAAGTTGTCAACTTCGGAGTCAGTTAGATGCTGTGTAAGTTTTTCTCTATAGCTCTGTATTTTATCAGCATTAATACTTTTCCAGTTTTCTCGGAGTGGGATATCAAGGCTTGTAGTTACTTGACTGATTTTTGCTTCAAATAGGCATTTTAAGACCAATTCATACACGTGATGGCGACAAGCAAAAAAAAAGCATTTCTCTGTTCAGTTTTTGTTCAAGAAGCACACAGGCACCGTTGAAATGAATTGTATTTGAAGCAGTAGTATCAAAACAAAGAATTTGCACTTTATCTTCTAAATTCCAGTCTACAATCGAGTTCCACACTGCCTGCGCTTGTTTATTTTCTGTAGATCTTTCTAATCCTGGCACAGCAATTAGTTGTTCTTTGTTTTCCGAGCATTTAATCCAGGCAAAAGCTTGCCATCCCAATGAACAGTCAAAACAGTCAAAAGAACGCGCTCTTTCACTTTTTCTGTGCGAATTCTTTGGATGGAAGACTTTCTTATCAGAAATTCATCAATATTATATCCAAGTGCTTCAATAGTTGCTTCAAGAATGAAATTGTTTTCAGTTTTCATCTCTCATACTCAATTAACACCTATCTAGCGCTGCTACTAATTTTGGAGTAATGAAATCTTTCCGCAGAGGTGTTCTGCTGGTTTGCGTGTTTCTCGACAAGATTCGGTACGTTAGGATTGGATTCAGAAGATGAGTCGTCTTGTAACGGTATATAAGATGATGTCGAAAGAGTCGGCTCAGACAAATATGTAGCACGCTGTGTTTCTTCTTCAATAGTTCTGAGGAGCGCTCTTTCCTCTCTATCAGCGCCTTTTCCCAATAGATAATACACTCGAGAATAGTGATATTCGCGCTTTCATTGACAGTTAAATTTGATGCTTTACGTCACCTATTAAAAATATAGTCCTTTTAGAACTGCGTAATTCCACTGACATATTGACCAATTGAAAACAATGCGAGCTCTATAACCCAATAAGAAGTAATCATAAGCACATCGACATGTAAGGTCGCGTCGATTGCCTTAGAGAGCAAGTACTGACATGTATCAATGTAAGTCGGCACGACACCCTAATGGGATTTCAAATTCATCATTCCAAATTTAATGAAATAAATATGCGTTGAAAGTTGTAAGTTGTGAACCTTACAGCTAAAGGCAGATCCAAATCACGCAATTTCACCGCCTTTATTTGAACGAAACTGCAATCAGACAACTCAAACGTTTTTGATTGTCAAGAGTGCAATACTTAAACGATTTTCAGCATTCAATCTGTGTTGATGAAAGATCCTTACTTACATATGGTACTTAGGTAGAGTACAATCCGGTGCATTGGTTGAGGCACAGGTCTTCCAGTTCTGTGTTTTAACTCTGAGCTGGAATCGAAGACTCTTCAGGATCCTAACTAACAGCTATCCTAACAGACTAATATGAAATTTTCTGGCCAAGTCGGCGCCTCAGTGAAATCTCTATCTTCAAATCCAGTCAACGCAAACGAGACCAAAACAACTTAAAAAATTTTCCAGAATGCCCAGCGATATTATCATCTTCCCTTTGCTATCGTAAATGTTCATGCACCATAAAGCAAGACTCTAATGACCATATATAGAGTCTTCTTCGTATTTTTTTATAAAGCCTTACTACTCATTTGGCTTTTTGTGCCGAAGAGACAGCGGATCTCAAGAGTAGCTCTTCGTTGATATTCTGATAAGATGTTATTACTAACTTACTTGACTATGCGGTGCTACAGTTCGGGGTGAAAGTCTCCCTCAACTTACAAACAACTCTTATTAACTCGAGCCTAACCTAACTGCCTGCAGTCTTGCACCCCCAGTTGGTTGAGATAACCTTCGACATTTAAGACGAGGTCTTCTTCTACTGCGCTGGAAAAGCTGATCGGAGCCGACTAGATCGAAGTCACTATATAGCTCGGACAACTCGTCGTTGAATCTTCTCATCCAAAGCCAAATAACCCACACGGGACAGAAAATTTTGTCGAAGTGTCCAAGGATATCTTCATCCGATTTCGTTAGATTATTCATGGAGTCCTCATTCAGCGTCACAAAGTAGGATTAGCATGATCATGGTCTTAGTTGTTCGGGATAGACTCTTACTACTTAAGCGCTTTCTTAACCGTGGCCATGGTGACCGTGGTGGCTGTGGTGTAGTGGTATATGCATAGACTCCTCAAGCAGAGGATCGCGGGTTAGAATCCCGTGTGAGGCAATTCTCTGAAAAAGTCTTTTCATGGAATTTGGATGTAGTTATACGAAAATCCCGTCGGCGTCAACTCTGACATGAAGGCATAACACTGATGTTGGATTGGTTGCTGGCTGCACTGTGCACTGGCTCCAGTTTACAACCACCTATGGGAAAAATATCGAAACCTAACACACCTGAGTTTTAAACTACTACACCACCCGCCCGCTCCCTAGAGAAAAGCCTGTAAAAGGGTATTCGTATCCTCTTGGTGAGCTCGCGGGATTAAAGAAAAAAAAACCCAAGGATAGACTATTGGCAAGAGTGATTTTTCATTTTATTCCTGTTGAGGTGTTGTTGGCAGATTTTTTTTTTTTTTTCTTGACAAAATTTAGCACTCAAGAGAACACGCATTCAGTTTTTTTGAAAATTGGGACAGAAAGAGAAGAAAGATATGTGGCATCCAATATTTCATGAGGGCACTAAATTACTAGTGTGCTTGGAATTGTGAATGAACCCTCTGATTTAGAAGCCAATACACTACCATTTGGGCCACTTCCACTCACAATTGATAGCAGAGGCATGATGAACAAAGGCCCTCAATACCTCGAAATTCTATTTGTCGACTGTGACATTCTGTTCAATAAGTCTAGGTTGTGTGTCTCTTCTTGTAAATAGCATACCATATATCCCTCATTCACCGCATAACACAATTTGTGATTTTCTGTTTCAATGCTAGCAAACGCAGTATTGACAGACCGCTAAATTCTAGCAATTATGTCAATGTAATCAGCGTACGTTAGTAGTTGCACAGACTTTTGAAAGATAGTGCCCTAAGTGATCGCTATTGACATCGCTTAAATTATTACCGACTTAGACGAATCAGCAAGCATCCTACATCGTCATTCCACCCTATTGGACGAGCTTGGAAGTGAAGCCAAAACTAGACATCGCTCTATATAGATTACAGCGTCTCTATAAATACTATCATATGAGGCCTTAAAATCAATAAAAATATGGTGCGTATCGATTTGGGCTTCGCTTGTGGATTTTCCTGGTCTGAAACCACACTGATAGGGGTCAATCAGGCTGTTGACGAAGGGTTTCAGATGATCACATAATATGACAGATAAGATTCTGTATGCAATTGTAAAGGGACTAATAACTCTATATACAGCTGCGGTATCCTTTTTTATGGATCGAGCGAAGGATGCTGAGATTCTATTCATCAGACATACACTCTTATGGCCATGAGGTGGGGTATGCTCTCCACAAAGTCAATTTCAGGAGCTTTGAATACCTCGGGCGGTTAGCCGTCCAGTCTAGCAGCTTTGTTTGATTGAAACTTGTATATTGCCATCCTTACTTTGCTGTGATAAGGTGGATTTTTTTCGCAGGGTCTATCATAGATATTTGGTCGACTGTGGACTTACCAGGCCTAAAAACTCACTGAAAGAGGCCAATAAAATTGTTCCCTCTTCTTGTGCAGCGTGCAAACGGTACCAAGGTTCCATTTTTCAGTCATACTTTCTGCCGACAAAATCTTGGAAATAAATTGGTGCTTCCTTGATTAGATCGACAGGTAGTTCTTGCACTTCAGAAGGCTTATGTGCTTAAGCTTGGGAATTACTATCTTCTTGACTTTCAACATGCAACTTGGATAGTTCATTTTGCCTGACAGCGTTTAACAGTCTGCAGAAGTGGTTTTTCTACATTCTCTGTACCAACTATAGTACTATATTTCCTTTTTCATCTCGCGCTCTTTTTACATTTTGGTGAATCTTTCGATCACCTCTCTATTCCATCGAGCGCGTCGAACGCGCAGTGCAGCGACGCTTCGTACGGGAATTGTTTCCCTACGTGTGATTTCCTCCATTCCTCATCAATCTATCGGTTTCGATCATCTCTTAATCTCCTCACTATTTTTTTTTTTTTTCTTTTTTTTTTGTTCTCGTGGTATCTGTGATATCCGTAGACGGATAGTAGTTTGTGGTTTTGCCAAGTAGGTTCATTGAATGTTCGGACATCTATAATACTGGAAGAGTGTCTTTGGTTGACGATTTGATAATCAGGTGACCACCATGCCTATTTATGAAAATTAAGGTGGAGAAACCGTGTGCTAGCTACCATATATTCATGCTCCGCACAGTAAGGTCAATTAGCCTAAGTCCGTTTCCAAACGTGGTGTCGTCTACCAAAAATGCCCTACTTCCCAATTTTGGAGGTAAAATCTGCTTCTGTATCGTGTGTTCAACGATGGGAGTATGCAATGACTTGACATTTGTTTATGTTCAGCTTAAGTAAGTTTTTTTGGTATCATATCGAGAACCTATTAAGATCATATTGTAAAGGTTGAGAGTCATAAGAATTGCAAATTTGACTACAGATTTTCATATCATCGTCATAGACAAATATGAATTTTTTGTGATCAGTAGTTTAAATTAAAATTAGTGGACCAAGCTGACTGCCTTGTGGAACACTTGAAGTGGCTTTAATAGGTTGGAGAAACAAGTATAGAAATAGACTCGGCAGAAGTAACATAAGTTCAGGTTGAAAACCAGGTGCATGTAGTTTGAAAAGAACTAACTTGTATACGATTTTATCGTATTCCTTGTTGAAGCCCATAGTAATTACATCCACTTCATTCCATTGGTATAGGTTACACTGTATATTGAGAGAAAACTCAATAACATTGCTGTGAGACGTGGTTCTTGGTACTTCGTATATACCTCGCAGTTTTTTTTTTTTTTTTTTTTTGTAATATTGTGCCGATAGCACGAGTAGGTTTCGTAAAAATCGTTCCAAGTATGATGATAAAAAAATCGCGTGACCAAACTAGCAGTTTCTTGCAAACGGAGCCCTTTAATATCAGACTTTTCTCGTAGTTCTACTTTTTCGGCTTACTTTGAGAAAGATAGTTATCTGAGTCAATGTTGACTCCTAGGAACGTTTAAACATACAAAATAATCTGACTGTGCCTTGCATTAATCCCAAGTTTTCTATAGTTTCTTAATCAGGGAGCTAATTCGACCTCCTGAATATTTAGGTTGGTGTCGTATAGGCAATGTTTTTTAACTGTACACCAACTTTGGGGTTTCAATTGCCAAGTAGATACTTATGATATCTAAAAATAATCTTTGCCAAAGTCGTCCATCTCCTCTGTGGCGGCTTATGCTGAGAAATTGCGCCATGATAAATATTACATATTACCTTACAAGCGTAAAGGCTAACTACTTTAAATCTGACACTGATGACAATAAGTAAAACGTTCTTTCTTCTCTCTTTAGGTCAGGGATATACTTTAGGTATTTGAGCGCTAGTATTGATTCGCTTGGGTTACCTACTTGTGACTTCATTACCTTTATTTCGACGTTTTTGATAAACGCAGCGAATCTTCAAATGACGTGAGCTAAAAATAGGTATGTCGAAGTAGTTAAAAAGGGACTAAATTGTCGCTGATTTCGCAATTGTCTGCACTGCCACAAACTCCGTATAGTGCTATAGTTGGACTCAGTCGTATCTTTGTTTTCTTGCCCTCAATGTAGCAAAGGTTTTATTTTTCTCTGCTTCTCTTCTCCTTTCCCAAGGAGAGCTTTCGGTTCATAATGAAAGAGCTGGATTAACAGTTTTTTTTTTCGTCGGAAAATGTTACAAGATAGTTTTTTTCTAATTTTAGATTAGATCAACGGTATTCCTTTTATACTCCAGAACACATATTTTACTTTGTATTGCAGAAGCATTCCTTTTATTGATGGTGGTGACGTACCATAAAGGTTAAGATCGCCAATTACTACGCAAGAAGGATCGGGTTCAAGTTTTGGCAAAACAGAGAAGCAGAAATATTTATTTTTTTATTTTTTTTATTTTTATTTTTTTTTTTGATTTGGTGGACAAAGATATATCTTCGAAAGTGGAGTGATTCCGCATATAAACAAAAAGTCCTTATTTTCCTGCCAACCAGAGCGCGAGGACTAATAAACAACACGAGTGGGAGACACTTGCCTATAGTTCAGTTCCCTGCTTTCAATTTTGTTTGTATGTGTTCAATTTAAAAGGACCATTCACTTCATTGCACAACCTGCTCAGAAGAGCTGCATCCTGATTGTTAAAACTTGGATAACAAAAAAGCCAAGTTATAGCTATTCTGTCACAAATGGAACTGCTCATGCCATTATTGAATCATATCTGGTAATTCCGCAAGTGTAACTTACTTTAAAAGACAGGGTTGGTGTTTATTGTAGGATTATAGAACAAATTTCCCCCTAGCTACGTACCACAATAATCAAAGCTGCGTTTCGGAGACTAATATCTGTCACACGTATAGTTTCTTTCATGACCTGTGACCTTTCACTGATCTTTTTTAACTTAAAGTCATTTAGCAAAGAAAGGATCCTCAAAAGAGGAATCACAAAGATGAAGTAGTTCGCCGAAGTTTCTCGACATTTTGTTAAGAAAGACATTGGACCTTCTGGGACAATTTAAAAAAGAACCTCCACGAAATTTGGTACATCTTGCCTGTGGCTTATCTTCAATTCAATCAGTAAACATCTGTGATTTGTTGGTGGACTCTTAGGTAGACATCTGGGTTATGCAGTATAACCGACGTAGATTAGTTACTATTATTAGATCTTGTACCATATTTACTTCAACCATATGATTGTTCTGCGTTCTAGCCTCTAAAATGGCATCTTAAAGTTAAATAATGAATAAATTTGTGGACTCTCATCTCATGCGAATTATAAATTCTTCAAACTTTAATCTCTCTGTTTCAACAACTTCCATCATAAAGTCTTTCATCATAAAGTAAAAGAGATTCCTAAAAAGCATTATCACAAATGAAACCAATTTGATGTAACTTGCATGCCACCCCTTTAACTTCGAATCTTGTTTGAAATTGCTTCGTATTCGTAACCTTTCCCTTTGATTAATAAATTATTTTGTCATTAACTTCGCATTAACTGCCTACTCGAAACGGCACATCGATTCCAATGCCTTAGGGCTACAACACTTGCTGTGCATAGTATTTTAATTCACTGCCATCTGGTATCCAATATCAAATCAACAATATTCACGCCACACACACGAACAAATGCGGATAATTCGTACATATTCAAAGTCATGGCTGTTATTCAATCTCTAAAAATACCTCTTAACAACAAGGAGCACTTCCAGCTCCCCATACTTAAACCAATGGCACTCCAACAAGCGCCTTCAATGAGCATCAGGAATCTTACAGACCAACGCCCATATGGGATAATTTGAAATAATGAAATGAACATTAGCGTTGTGTTGGTATTTTGTTTAGTTCTCGTTTCCATCCTCATCATCATCATCATCATCAACGTCATAGCTATTGCCATTTGCAGGATATGGATTTTTCCGGATCATATCCGGGAATAAGGTCAAGTGTTGGAGTGCTAAGGCAATTGAAACAAACGTATCAACTCCTCCATAAGGCTTAAATCTAAATAGTGCTTTTAGGATAAAATACTGAAATTTCCCAAAAATATGAACCAAAAATCCCACTCAAAATTGGATCTTTTTGAAACCAAACACTCTATCCAAAATCTACTTCCCAAAACTTTGCGAATAGAATATTCGCATACAACTGACAGTACTTTACTTTCGTACTGCGTCAGTCCAATGTCAATGTTGTCCCTCGAAATACGAGAATTAAAGGAAAATTTCAACGAACATTGTAAACAATAAAAATAATAAAACTCCTCCTGCGACATCTGTTGGTGTTCGTTATCATGTCGAGGCACTTAATGTCGTAAAGTGTTTTTCGATTTTTCAACTGAGACATCATCAGGCAATTCCGCTCATTTGTATTCCACGCGCTCAGTCACTTGGTCGTTTCCGTCTTTCATCTTTCATCTTTCATCTACGGATACTATAGTAGAAGGGTAGTAAAAATGAATACCAGCGCGCGTTGGCATGGCCATCAGTGTGACTGGAGGTAATCCCACTACCGTTCTTACCGCCAATATATTGTAGCCTACCCTTGGTTTGTTGATTTTGTTTGCTTTAAGTGTTATTATGACGTAGATCCTTTAGTCCTGCCGAAACGATAACAATAACAATAAGAACAATAACAATGCGAATATCCGTTGCCATAAAATAAATTAAAAATCGACACATGGCATAGGGCAGCGTCTGTGTTTGTTGAAGTGGTTGGAGTGGTAGGGTGTAGTGAGCAGAGTGGGCATGGGTTGTATAAAGGGTGGTAGTGATCTGATGATGGAAAATGAAGAACAATTTCGTATTGAAGAAATTGTGTTCAGAAATTGTCGATTGACTTAAAAAAGAAAAAAAGAAAAAAAAAAAACATGTAGCTGAACCGCTATACATATTGGATGCTTTTTAACTGGTTTCTATAACGACAAATATTTTCATCTTCAAGTTAGACTGATGTACTCGCATATATTGTTCTCATATACCGTACCTGTTTGCTTGGTATTTCCAATTTGTTTACAGTACATCCCATTTGTTCGTACAGTACATCTCAAAGTTCGAAGCTTTATTCATCAGCTAGTAGGTCCTTCCCCATCACGTGGACCTTTGTATCGTATCTACAAAGAAGAGGGTAAATGTCATTTTGCTCTACATAACCTAGCTGCCATAAAAAATTAATTGTTAATTAACTAAGGTGTCATTACATTCCGAGGTAGACATGGGCCCCAACTAACCAGCGTCTCCAGGCAGCTCAATTTCTAACCAAATGACTCTAGTTTTGCGCGCTTAATTGCTTAAAGACCCCTTCCACTTGCGTGTACCATATGAATACCGTCTTCCTTTACTGCGCAGTCACTCAGAGGGTATTCAAATACTTTTCACAATGGAGCAATGATGTCCATCCGCTCTATAGGACCCAGCCATATCAGTCGTTGGACCTGTCCCTCTACCAACAAGCGTCTTCAGGCAACTTAATCTTTAGCCAGCTGACTCCAGTTTTGAACGCTAAGTTGGCTAAAAACCCCTTACACTCTGCAGAAATTCAAAGACTTTTCAGACCGGAGCATTGGTGTCTATTTGCTCTACATGACCAGATCAAGGGCCTTGGACCTTAACTCTTCTGGCTAAGTCGATGTCACTATACAGTACGTCGTTGTATATCCTTTTCCACTTACCGCGGACGAGACAGCTAAGAGCACTCTTATCGATATTTGATAAAGTCCACGCCTTTGCGCCATAGAGCAGGACTAGGTCTTACATAGGGTGACTTATGTTGTTCGAGAGAGGACTGATGGCTCTGTAGTTGACGCAGTTCAGAGCATCTTCTGATGCTGAGGTTCCATTTATCGGTACTTTCATCCGACCATATTTTACAGATGATTTTGTGTTTGCTCCTTACCAAGTCATGGCCTGAGCATCAGGCCGTCTGCTCCAGCTGATATGTCTTATTTAAGCTTAGATATGGCTATCTTCGCTTCATCCAGGTCGGGTGGTCGGAATTATTGATTTGCATCATCCAGGTTGAGGATGCATTCTGCTCGACAGCGGTACTCTTTTCGAATCTTCATTATCGATACAGCTTCGGAATCTCATGCCTGGAGCAGCATCTCTCAATTTCCTCGCACACGCTTTAATTTTGCTCCTTCTTCTTACTCCTGAGAAGCCGATGTTTATCTTTCTTCTTCTGCTCATAGAGCTTGATATTGGTTCTGGTACTTTTATGCTGGCCGAGTGAAACCCATGACATTAGAAGCGGAATCTCTGATGGCTTTTTAGCAATGCTGCCATTTGTATTCGATATTTGATCCAGACGGATCAATAAAAATTAGCGGTGTTTTGCAATTATAGACGTCAAACATTGAACTTCCCAATAGAACATTGGCTACAACTAGGTAATGGTGCGAGTCGATGTTGATATTGACCGTTCGGAAGGTTCCAACATCTATAATAATTGTTGAGGTTAATGGACAGGAATTCTTCTAGTTCTCGAGATGCGGGAACTGCATGATAGCTACGACAATGTTTCGCCCGCGGTAAAGTCTTTAGCTTGAACCCGTTATGTGAGGCAGTTTCGGTTTCATGGTGGTTATACTTTACGATATTACTACCAAAGATGCCCCCTTTTCCTAATTTTTCATAAATATAGCCGAGGACAATTTAAATTTCATAGCATATCCCGTAAGTCTCGCCCAAGAACTCGTATTAGCTATCTTTGGTGTCGACACTTTTCTGCTCTGTGAGGGCGTGTGCGGGCATAAAGCGGTCGTTCACATGCCTTCACTCAAGACTTCTTGTTTAACTCTGTCTCTAACAACAAATCCACATCAGAAAAGCCGCAGCTTTTGTAGTCGTATTCGATGTAGTAGATGTAGCAATTTTTCATTCTCTTTTTATCCAGCCTCGCAGTTTTTGGATGGCAGTAATATCTGCTTTGCAGTAGTCCAGAGCCGCCACTAGTTATTCAGCTTATTAGGAGACCTAATATTTCACGTACAGGTCCGAAGTTCGTTATCTTTGCTTCGTTTGCAGGGATTTTAAGTAGTAGATCCGTCCGTATCCGAACCTTCTTGTTGCTTTGTAACTTAAGTTTTTTTCATGCCAGAGCAGTTACCCCTGCGGCACAACTCCCAAAGTGGAGGCCCAGTTACATTGTAGATACCCCTTTAGTCAGTTGATAATTTATCTGCGCCATCTCTTTACCGGCCTGAACTCCAAATATGGCGGAGTTACCCGGATAAGGTTTCATTTGTTTTATTCCGGGATTTAACTTCACCGTAGATTTCATCTATGGAATTCATTTGCTGTCCAGGTTACGGTGTTGGTATTTTTGTCTGCTGGTCAGCATTCGCACTTATTAGTTTGGCAGGTCGATAGATATCGACCAGTACTCGAAGGTTAACACTTGGATTTAAAACAATTGATGTAGATATCGCCATGGTGACACATCTCAGTGCCTACTCTATTTTCAAAGCACCCAAGCATCAAACAAACCATTACAAGCTAGCTTTAAAGTATGCTGACTGCAATAAAGGCTAAGGTTGCAAAACTATCTCAAGACATTTTGTAAGTGTTGTTGCAAATTTGAAGTAGTTTCCGTTTCAATACTAGTGAACGCAACAGTGCCAGCCCGTTAAGTTTTCCCAATTACGTCGACAGCACAGACTTCTATGAGATTGTGCCTCCAGTATTCGCTTGTGAGATCGCCACTATTCTTTCAAGTGTGACGTTAAAAAATTCTCATGACAGCGCGTCACCTTGTCTAAAACCTTTTTTGACATCAAAGCTCTCGGTTAGGTCTTCACCAACGTATAAGGAGTTGCTAGTATTTTCAGTCGTTATATTGCACTAACGAGCGAATTTGGAAGGTAAGATGTCAGGTCCAGCTAATTTGTTGGATTTTAGCTATCCTTGCTTCATTTTGGTCAGGTGGATGGAAGATTTGGCTATCATCGTCTAGGTTAACTGGTCTTTCTGCATGATGGCGGCATGTTGGACTTTTTCGCGTTAAGCAGTCTGCAGAAAAACTGTTTGCATATTCTCAGATTCGACTATGTCTCCACTACAAAGTATCCTTCTCTGCTCTTTTTACCTATTATTTATGTTATTTCTCGAGTACAACCTCTTAATATCTTAGATCGCGCGCTTAAGATGCTGCTTTTTCTTATTCTGGAGAAGCAGATGTTCTTCCCATCAATTGCGGTGTCTCTGGTGACACGTTGAGAGCGTTTCCACTAGTTTTGGGTACTTTATGCTGGCGAAATAATAATTGTTGAGATATTTAGGGAAACGAGTTCGGCGAAGATTCTGACGGTCTCTTGCGATTGCAACTTTCTTACATTAAATCTTCTCACAGAAAATCTTATTTTGCTGGCGCTTGGGAAATCAGCATGTAACAAGATGCTGATGATCCGAGTAAATTTTGTCCGCCTGAATTGTTTGGACATTCAGAATACTGGAGACATGCCTTAAGTTTAACGCAATTTGATCAACTGTCCTTGCTATGGTAATATTTCGTCCCGCCTCAAAGACAACAAGGCTATGCTATGCTGTCCCACCAAAGGATAGGAACCTGGCGTTACTTTGGACATTGCTCATATATCATATTGATGAGCACTTAGAAACACTTTTTGGTGGTGTCATCCTTGTCTTCTGTAGGGGTATGGGCGCATAATAGGCTTTTGTTAGCGAAATTAACTAATTGAATCGAATAATCAGATGCCGGAAGCTCAAAACTTATTGCCTAAGTCTGCATCTGACTTAGCGCTGTTTCTTTTCCTGGTTCGGGCTATTCCATCGCACTTCCTGGAGTGTCGATATTTGCGTGATAGCAATCAAGAGCCTTTGCTAATTGTTCGACTGCACATGACCTGCTAAGAGTCAGAACATTCCACTTGCAAATCCGAAGGTCGTTGTCCTTTAAACATTTTCTATGGTCATCAAACAAAACAACTACAACAACTTAGTATTGTAGAAGTCAGATTCGAGGGACCACAGATTTTCTCACAGGACACTACCATGCTAAAAAAACACCTAGTGACCATGGGCATAGCACAGGATAACACATACAGACTGTGCAACGAGGATGTGAAAACTGCAGAACTCATAATATATTACTGT
The DNA here is from genome assembly GCA_907269105.1 of Volucella inanis. Classification (NCBI taxonomy): domain Eukaryota; kingdom Metazoa; phylum Arthropoda; class Insecta; order Diptera; family Syrphidae; genus Volucella; species Volucella inanis. The sequence goes on from OU026154.1 coordinate 94,628,536, forward strand.
AATGGTCTAACCAGAGGACGTCAACGTTACCTAGGTAAATAAATAAGGATCTTGGGGTAACAAAACATTGTAAACGATGGCCAAAGCCTTAGTTATATATATAAATGCACATGGAGGCAGCAATATCGGCGTTGTTTAGACTAATGTATAGTTCACTACATAACGTAGTTTTAAATCAGTTTCTTGTGTCAATTTTCCTTCCATGAAACCGTATTGTAAATCACATTTAATCCAAAAAGGACAACCGTTTAGACTTTTACAGTACAGATACAATTAATAAATATTTTAGCGATATTCTGGATTCTTAAAACTATATACAAGAAAAAGAAGGCTAAGGGATTGTAAGAAAGACAAAGAGGTAAAGGAGTTAGGTAAGGATAAGTGTTTTATTACTGCTCAAAAAAATATTACCTTTGTAAACTATACACATGACAAACTACATTATCTTCTACATTTTTTTGAAAAAGTGTGTCCAGGTTAGGGAAGACATCTCCCGCATATGTTATTATGGGCAATAATTACGTATGAGTAGCATTCATAGACGTGACCAATTACGATATGGTTATAACCCGAAAGGTTTCAGTTTTTAACAAAAACAAGAGGGTGGCGAATTCCACAACATATACTGGATACATACTAAATTCCCGGAAATTTTTCAGAAAATTAAAAATACAAGTTTATTTATCAAAATCTATGTAATTTGTCCCCTTAAAAGTAATCCCCATCGACTGCAATACACTTATGCCAGCGCTTGATCCAATCCTCGAAAAAATTTTTCTATTCGGTTTTCGGTATGCCCATCAGTACTTCTTGAGATTTTTTCATTACTTCCTCTAGGCTGCTGAAACACGTTCCCCGTAGTGGTTTTTTTTAACTCGATTGAACAGAAAGAAATTACAGGAAGCTAAATCAGGTGAATTCGGTGGCTGTTGGATGGTATTTGTTGCATTTTTCGACAAGAAACTATAAACGCACTATAAACGGTGCGTATATCATGGTGCAAAATCCACGAGTTTTCTGCCCACAATTCTGGTCTGTTTCGACGAATTGCTTCACGCAAACGTCTCATAATGCCCAAATAAAACTCTTTGTTTACTGTCTGGCCTTCTGGCAAAAATGACATGATGCACTACACCGTTGTAATCCATGAAAACCGTGAGCATTGCCTTTTTCTTGACTGAAAACGACGTGGTTTTTTTTGGTCTCGGCTCATTTGGTGAAAGCCATTCACTCGTACTCATAAACCCACGTCTCGTGTCCAGTAATAATCCTTTTGATGAATGTGAGATCGGATTCAGCCTCTCAAATCATCTCTTTTTCGACGTCAACACTGTCTCTTTTTTGCATGACGGAAACCCAAATCATTAACCAAAATGTCTTGGACGGATCCATAGGCAATGCTCAAGTCCTCCGCTATCTCTCTGATGGTTAATTTGCGATTATTGACCAACATTTCTTTTACTTCATCAATGTTTTCGTCGGTTTTCGACGTCGATGGTCTGCCACTGTGTTCACTTTTGATTTTGAACCGCTCGTACCACTGGTGAACGACCGTTTTCTTTAGAGAATCTTTGCCGAAACACTTTTCCAACATTTCCAACGTTCGCGCACTATTAAAATTTAATACAAAGTTCGTTGTTGCAAATTTAAATCCATTTCTAAAATTGTAAAAATTGTCAACAACAGATATGCCAACTTAACAAGAAAACACAGAACTCAAATTGGAACAATGGAAGCACTACACGGTGACGGCAACTTTTTCATCAAGGTGGTATTTTAAAACTCGAGAAGCAAATATCTAGCACCAGACTAAGATGAAAAGATTTGTTAAAAACCTGACATTTGGTCTAATGTACCATAGTTGCAAGCCATTATGTACCGATCAAGCGTTGATTGAAGGGAAGTCTTCATTTAATTGAGACACAAGCTCAACAGTATTATACAATGGCTGAGAAATGCGAACCAGAGCATCATCTGCGTAAAAATAAATAAAATAATTTTTGCTTACTAAAGTTGTATCATTTACAAATAAGGCCCAAAATAATCCCTGAAAGATTTAAATTTTGACATTCTTAACGACAACTCTTTATGATCTGCTTATTACACAATCTCTCAGAAGTCTAGCAGCTCTATCACTAAAACCAAAATAATGCTTTAGTATGCAGCATAAGATATCGTGGGGGCACTTTATGAAATGATGTAAAAAAATCAAGCAAACAAAGCAAAATTATGGGTCCCTTATCAAGATCTTTTCGAACATCATCAATAGCATTCACAATTCCCGTAGAGCATTTCGTTTTCATGTAGTTCTGTTGGTGGCTGATATGGTACTGGAGTTGGAGATACGGTTCCAGATGTAACCATTAAAACGGTGTCTTAACTTCAAAACAAAACAATATCACAATAGAGAAAGTGAACATCTTCTGTAAAAACTATGAGGATCACAAGCGCTTGCTCATAGTAGTGTGAGATCAGAGATTCAGTGCGATTATTGCTGCAACTAAGTTTCAGCTTATGAAACAGTGTTCTAATTTGTGCTAAATGTGTTTGGCAGGTGTCTTCATGTTCCCCTATATCGAAAGATTTAGCTCTTTGTAGACGACGCAAAAGATTTCTTTCATCTTAAATTTGTTGGACTTCCATGAGTATCTGGAAGTATCTGGACGTATATAATAAATATATTGTCTGTAGTGCCCATCACAAATAACGATGAGTTTAGATTCTTCCTTGCAATTTTTTTTTTTCGTTTCATATCCTCTATCATATCACTATATTCATTTTATTTGTATTTATTCCATTTCAGTATCAGTAGTAGTTACAGAAATATTGAAAACGTTGTGGAAAATCGTTTGTACTTCAGCATTCTCATTATTGACTCCAGGCACACCAGTAATCTCGATGACATTTTCAAAGTTCTTCTGCTCTCTTCAATTAAGTCTACTCTCCAGCGATGATAATTTTGTTCTTTAAGCCGATTGATTGTGCCGAGAGTTTAAAGATATACAACATTGCGTTTCGGTGAAAAGCTGCCCTAAAGTCAATGAAGAATGCATACAGTTTCCTATTCCTTAAGAGAAGTATCCTGGTGGGAAACCCGCATGACATTCCTTGAGCAGATTATTGGTGCCCATCTATGCATTTGGTCGATTTTGCAGTATCGCTGTAAAAAATTAAGAGAAGGAAATTTAAAAAGAAAATGCTTCGGTAGGTCCATGGGCCCCTCTATAGCCTTTTTTATAAATGAGAAAGATCAGGGCTTCCTCGAAATGCGGTGGTATTTTTCCGCCTTTCGAAATGTTATCCTTCATTCTATTTTTATGCCATAAGATGTATTTATCAATTCGAGAACATTTAATTAATTTAATGGTAAAATCTGGAGGACGATAGTTTTTCAGCAAATAATCTCTTTCCTTTTATTTAATATTCAAATTTTTATTTCTCTGATTTTCCTCAAATCCCTCCAATACGTACCCACACAAAAAGAAGAAGAAAAAACAAAAAAAAAACAAAAAAAAAAACAAGAGAATTTCATTTTTATCGAATGAAAAATATCTCGTAAAATAACAATTTAATCTATTTTATGCCTTCTTTGATGTTGCAAGCGCTTTCTCTAGGTAAATTAAATTATTATAAAAACAAAATAAAATAAAATTTACTAAAACATAAAATCCAAAACATTTATGAAAATGAAAACATTGTATGCATACACAAAAATTTGTAATTAATTAATGTAAGTAACTGTTAAATGTTGTTATTATCTTCCTTAGTTTATTTACTTTACTATCAAATACGCAGACACACATACAAAAATAATAGAATCCCCCTAAAAAATATATATATATATACAAAATGCAAAAAAAAAAACTAAATTAATTTGATATTTTTATATGAATGCTGAATTAAATGACTGCTATATAAAAATAATTAACAAAAATACAACCACAAAAATTACAAGACAAACATGTATGTAAGCAGAACAAAAAAAAAAAAAAAACAAAACTAGCATTACAACAAAATATTGCCCAATCACATATAATAAATAAAGAAAAATTATTATATATATAAAAAGCGAATTATTTTAAACGAATTCATAATTAATTATAAGTAAAAAACAACCAAACAAAAAAAAAAAACATTTCTTGTACAATTAAAATGAATTTTAACAAAAATAAATAAATTAAAAAAAAAAAAAACTGCATATAAATTAATGAGCATTAAGTGAACGAAAATTAAACAACGGAAAAAATGTTCATATTATTTTTACAAAAGGAAAATTGGTAGAAGGTAGAGAAATGATGATGGAACCGCATCGTTTATCCATTCAATGATATGAGTACTGATACAGATACAGATAATGAAAGGCAATTGGATTGCGTTAATTATGCCTGTGTATTATTTTATTTCTTTTTTTCTTTTTTTTCAATTTGTGTCCTGTGTAAATCATGTAAATAAATTAAAATAAAAAATAAAAATTTGTGAATAATTTTTAACCAATATTACCACATACAACATTTGATTTTTTTGGTTTGCCAAGAAAAATTCACGAAAACAAACGAGAATAAAGAACAATGTATTTAAGAATGAATGTTAATATTCAGAACTAAAGTATCTAACCACAGGCTGTATGGGCTTACAACCAACCAAGCTGAGGTTATTAAAATTATGTGCTACAGCACCAACATGACAAAGTGAAAATGGAAATAAAAAAAAGGAAAATTAAAAAAAAAAAAAACAAACCACAAAGAAAAAAAAAAAGATTAATTAACGTAGGTAATTATGAGAACTATACGATTGTTTGTTACGTGTAAATAAAGTATGTATATTAATTAAAATAAATAATAAAATATATATTCATATATTAATTTACTATATATAAAGAGAGGTCTTTTATTCAGTGTCATCGTTTTAATGGTCAAAGTTTTTGCTTACATTGGAGATATTTCATTCTATTTATGCTTGCCGTGTCGACTCATGTGTTGCGAAGGTAAAAAGGTCTGACTAATTGCATTGGGATAAATTTGATTGAGTAGATAATAGGCCTTTTTCGAAAAATTAATGGCTCAATTTAATTTCATTAACATACTCTGAACAAGACCACAACTATGGTCGATATCCGGTAGTTTGTTCATTTTAATATCCTTTTTGTGAGCCATGAAATTTTCTATCTACGAGGTGTGTTTAAAAAGCTTAACATTTCGCGGGCAACGTACGAGTTCATTCGATTACAGATTTTTTTTGCTGTATTGGTACACATGTTCCGAACATATGTACATTTTCAAGTAAAGGGTTTTCCAATGGGGACTTGACAGCTTTGAATTTAATTTGTGAACGCACCATTTCACTCTTTCATCATGGTAAAGTACACTAACGAGCAACGTCTGCAAATTATAAAAAAATTTCTACAGATATTCGGAGTCGGTGACTGCAACTTTAAGAGCGTTAATTCTAATTTTCGGTTGTAATTCTCGCCCTAGTAGACAGGAAATAACAAGTTTAGTGCAAAAATTTGAGTCTACATAAGCGTTGTGTGATGTTGCCGTGTCAGTGAGACAACGAGTTGGTCGAAGTGTCGAAAATATCGCTGCCGTTCAGACGTCCGTAGCAAACGATCAAAATCAGTCAATTCCACGCGCGTTCTTAAGAATTGGGCATCGCTCAGACCACATTATGGCGTATTTTGCGTGAGGATCTTGGTTAACGCTCATACAAGATCAAGCTGACTCAAGAATTGAAGCCGATGGACCATTTGAAGCGAAGTACGTTCTCCGATTAGGTTCTGGAGAAGATGCGCCAAGATGATGAATTTCATCGCAAAATCACTTTCAGTGACGAAGCTCATGTTTGACTCAAATATGCGTTATTGGTCGGGTAAAAAACTAAATGTTCTTTATGAATAACCACTTCATCCACAAAAAATAACTGTTTGGTGTGGTTTGCATGCCGGCGGCGTTATTGGGCCATAACGATAACGATCGTCACGTTACTGTGAATAGTCAGCGTTATCGCGCCATGATCACCGATTATTTTTGGCCTGAATTGAAAGATATGGACTTGGACAACATGTGGTTTCAACAGTATGGTATCACATGCCACACAGCACACGCTACAATCGATTTATTGAAGAGTAAGTATGGTGAGCGTGTTATCTCAAGACATAGGCCAGTCGATTGGCCGCCTCGTTCGTGCGACTTAACGCCGCTTGACTAATTTCTGTGAGGCTACGTTAAGTCATTGGCTTATGCGAACACGGCGACGACGTTGGAAGAGCTCAGAGCCAACATTGAACGCGAAATAGCGGCCGTTTCGACCGAAACGTGTGGCCGAGTCATTGAAAATTGGGTCCATCGAATCGATCACTGCAAACGTGCCCGCGGTGGCCATATGAACGAAGTCGAGTTCCATTCATAAATGTTTTGTTTTGATTGTACTTCAAGCCAATAAAAAGTTTTTGAAATATCCCAAATGGTTTGCCTTTTATTTAAAAAAAAAAGTTGTCAATTCGTTATTGGAAAACCCGATATACAGCATACCTAGTTTGTTTTTAACAGATAGAGAGCATTGAATTTTGTGTAAAAAATGGAACCAAATACTTTAAAACACTTCAAATGACTTGACAGTGGTACACGGTGAGTCCGCTCTAAGTAAAAAACAAATGTTCAAGGAAAATCCGCGAATAATCATAAGAGAAGTTACTGAGGATGTTGGCATGTCACTCGCCTCGTGTCATGCAATTTTATTCGAATGTTTTGAGCATAAGACGGGTGTCAGCGAAGTTTGTTCCAAAACTGAGAAATGCTCAGGAGCTCATGAATGACATCAATGACGATCCTGACTTGCTCAAAAGGCTCTTTACTAGTGACGAATCATGGATATGAGGTAATGACGTTGAAATCTAAGCCCAATCGTCCCAATAAAAGCACATAGGAGAGCCAAGACCGAAAAAAACACGGCAATTTCAATCAAATGTCAAAGTTTTGATTACTGGTTTTTTCGATTATCTTGGTGTAGTGCATCAATACGAAAAAACGTCCGGAATTATGGAAAAACAATTCAAGGTTTTTGCTCATACGAAAATTATGCCTCAGCCTTCATACCATATTCTTCAGACTTGGCCCATTCGACTTTTTCCTGTTCCCAAAACTGAAGAGACCTATGAAAGGATGGATATCGCTGGAAGAGCTCAAGGCAATAAGAAAAAGTTCTTATGAGAAGTGCTTCAAGGATTTTAAAAAGCGTTGGCATAAGTGTAATATATCTAAGCTGGAATACAGCATTAATATTGACGGATAAATAAATATTCTTTTTATAAAAACATAAAGTCACTTTACTTTACATCTGAACACATCTAGTATTATGGAATAACAAAAGAAATAAATATGACAGCATGTTATCGAGAATGAATGACCTTTCGTTTTGATTTTGTCAAATGCTACACATTTTTCCCAGGTATCAGCTTTGCTACTGCGCCACTTGAAGAGATGTCTAAATTTGCGGACCTAAGAGTCAACACAATCCACAAGTGTTCGGCCAAGCATCAATACAGCTACAAAGATTGACTGTTTGGTGGGGTTTATGGCATGGTTGCATCATCGAAACGTATTTCTTTCGAAATGGGGAAGTTGTGAAGAAGAAATTTGTCGACTGGTTCATCTTAAGGCGAGCTTTCATCAATTGGTCATCGCGATCATGCGATTTAACACCACTCGATTAACTTCTCTGAGGCTATGTCAAGTCAACCTTGAGGCCAACACCCGAAACGCTATTGCGGGAATAATGCCAAAAGCATTGGACCGAGTCATCAAAAATTGGACCGACCGCTTAAAGTATGCCTGAGAAGCCGAGGCGATCATTTGAATGATGTGTTATTCCACACATAATAGCATGATCGTACAGTGGTGTTCACACAAAAAGCACATCCCCTTTGAATTTCTAAATTACTGTTATATATGTTCATGCTATGGCGTCAGATGGCTGTTAGCGATACAAATCGTTGTGTGATCCTAAAAGTCAACAACGAAACATAGAAATGTTGCTTTTGAAAGTTTGGTGATAATACGCGTCGAGTGTTAGTCTTCAAATGTGTAAGTAACCTGTTCAGAGAAAAGGCACAGGTTTATTTAAAGTGGTTTTTAGAGTACTTTGCTGGATTAAAATTCGAAGTAAGTTAGTTTTTAAGATATATGAAGTATTTCAAAGATCTAAAAATAAAATTTAGACAAAAAATAAAGGGTCGTGGAAAACACTGCACCTCAGGAGAGCGATAAAATATTTTCAGCATGAAACATAAATGTGAGACAATATCTAACATCGCCAGGCTTCTCCAGTGCTCCAGGAAGCTGGTCCAAAACGCTATGAAGTATATGATAGTAAAAGAAACACCATCCAACAAAAATCGGAAATATGCTCAGGACCTGTGTCTCAGCGAAAAGGATCCGTTTTTAATATCTTTTTTTAAAAAATACCAAATAAAGGATCGATATTATATTGAAGTATTATCAGTAACCGTACGACACTTTCTTTTGAAGCTTTATCTACACGGAAGAAACCAGCTGTATCGAAGAAAAATAGGTTGGAAAGATTTAGAATTGCCAAGAGCTTATGCTAACAAACCAGCTTCCTTCTGGAAAAATGTTTTGTGGAGTGGTGAATTAAAGTTTATAGTAATAGGGTCGGATCTGGCAGAAAAACGTATGTATGACGTGCCTCAAGACAAGAATTCAACCCGTTGTACAAAATCAAAACCACTAAACACGGAGAAGGCAGTATAATGGTTTGGGGATGCATGTCTTGGCACGGCGTTGATTCAATTGTGGAAATAGAAGGTTGTTTGGATCAAAATAAATACAAAAATATCCTTGAGAACCATATGGAGCCCTACTGCAACGAGTTTCTCCCACTTGCATGGAAATCCAGATAATGACCCGAAACACACGGCAAGGTCTGTAAATCAGTGGCTCTCAGACCACAAAATTAACGTTTTCAGGACGAAAAACCATCCAGTTTGAGTCTTTTATGGGAAGGCACACAACGGGCCTAGTACATCATCTCCACTGAACGATGTCGGAAACTTGTTGAGTATATGTCATCTAGATGAAGGGTTGGGGCCCAACAACGGAACGGGCAGGAGAGTTAGGCGTGGAGCGGAGATGCCTTCTAAGGCTAAGGAGAGTACCCGATAGGAAAGACAACACAACACAAGGGTTCTTGTATAAAGCTATGTTGGACACTGTTCTCGCGCCTTTCTTTTGACAGATCATCTTTCTGCTTTTTAATTAATACCAGAAAGGTGCACCAATGGGTGATAGACCCATGGCTGCCCGCCACCCTTCTAGGATTTTGAAGGACCAATGAAAAAAAAAAAGTGATTGGTTGAAGGCCAAAAGAAAAGCGGAAAGAGTAGGACTTGTTGTGGTTACTTTTGATAGGATTGCCCTTTTAAAATTGTTGCTGCTGGAAATTGCCTTGATCCGATGCGGAAACATATTCCGTAATTTGATGGCATAAATGAAAAACAACCAAAAGGAATTACTGTATTGTATCTATGATTAGTTATATTTATGTTAAATGTTCTTTCTGAACGGGAAATATTAAGTGTGTTGAAAAGATACGGAGGAGCTTTATAACCGGTAGCGGTTTGCTAAGAGATGGCGTCACTTGTATTATTCCATTGGAACATGCGTTGGAAAGCTACTGTTATTGTACGTCATTTCAGTATATGTCATTCATTTGAAGCGTAAACTACAATATTTTTTTTTTTCACTCAAATATGTCGAACTTTGTGCCTGAAGAAGTGTTTTTACGGGGAGTTGTTCTTCATAACTTTAATATGAAGAAAACTGCTGCAGAAAGCTATCGTATTTTGGTGGACGCTTATAGTGAACATGCGCTAGCTGAGCGAACGTGCCAAAAGTGGTTTGCACGATTTAAAAGTGGTGATTTTGGATCCTGGGCAGTCGTGTCATTGTGATCGACTTATACAAGTGTAATAGAGCAAAAGTTGATATCTTTCGGACTTTGCGACCGCTTGAAATCACTCGCTGTTTTGTTTATCGTACTATTATAGTATTTGAGAATACTAATGGAATACCGTCAAAGATCAGGCTGTTAACGCTCTTTGAGGACTCCGAAAGCCATCAAAGCTATGCAGGTTCGAATCAGACGCAAACCACTGAGAAAAAAGACTTCGCGGGAAATGAACATTTCGCAAAAATTCATGTTTCGTATCATCAAAGAAGACTTGGGATCTGGTGCATACAAAAAAAACTGGACACCTGTCAATAGTCGCATTAAAGCAATAGCTTAAGCAAAAATAAAAAGCTGTCTTAACGCAAAAAATGATAACAGACAAACATTTTTACCGTCAAAGAAATAAGCAAAATGATCGAGTGTATCCTCGGACATCAAAAGAAGCATCAGAACATATTCCAATGGTTGAAAGAGGCCTTTACCCAAAAATGTTATGGTATGGTGGGAAGTGAGATACGATGTCATAAGCAACCGCCGTTTTTGTGAAAAAGGATTCATGACTTCGGCAAAAGTTTACCAAACCAGTGTTTTTGTAGTATCTCCAAATTGTTCAGCTGTATTACGAAAATCAGCGTTCTGTCAGAAACGTTTTTTGTGCGATTCGAGGAACTTACTTATGCGCATCATAATCGAAATACTGAAACCAATATTGCCAATACCATTCGAAAATTTGAGTCCCACTTTACATTAGTGGATGATACTCGACCGGTTAGACCACATCCAGCACGTAGTGAAGAGACTATAGCAGCTGTAGCTGAGAGTGTACGCGAAGACCGTGACGAATCCATTCGTCGTCGTTCTCAGGAGCTTGGCTTGTCATATTCGACAACTTGGCGTATTTTACGTAAAAATCTCGGCCTAAAAGCGTACAAAATTCAACTTGTGCAAAAATTGAAGCCAGCGACTTGAATTTGCATCATATTTTCAGTGAATGGGCTCCGAAAAAACTCTATGAAAATCCGGTGTCTTATCGTGAAATTTTGTTCAGTGATGGAGCCCATTTCTGGCTCAACGGATACGTTAATAAACAAAATTGCCGTTTTTGGGCTGATGAGCTACCCGAAGAGTACCAAGAGCTACCATTACATCCCTTAAGAACAACGGTATGGAGTGGCTTATGGGCTTATATTTATTCAAAAATGAGGCAAATCAGAATGTAATCGTTATCGCACCATGTTCACGGATTATGTGCTTCCTGAAATTCAAGCACATGTTCTCAGTGGGTTCTGGTTTCAATAAGATGGCGCTACGAGCCGTTGTTGAGAAATTATTGTGGTGAGCACTTAGTTTCACGTTTTGCTACGGTAAATTGGCCGCCTAGATTGTGTGATATCACACCTTTGGACTATTTTCTCCGGGGATATGTAAAGTCTCGTGCCTTTAGGAATAATCCCGCGATATACCAGTCGCTCTGCTCGAACAAGTCGCTCAAAATGAGACCTTCCGAATGGACCACCTTAGACGTAGTCTTGGCCTTTATTTACATGATATCGTTTTCAGAAAATAGATGCCATGAATAGTTCCTTTAACCAATAATAAAAAATTTAAATTCACTTTCAAATTTATTTGTTTTATTTTACATTATGGATCAAAAGTCAAGATGAATCATTCTTTATTTGGCGAAATAAATGGAGGCGTACACCCTTACCAAAAATTGAACGGTTACTGTTCGGAGTCAATTCAGGAAATATAGGGTTTTCTAATAGGGACTTGACAACTTTGAATTTAATTTGTGAACGCAATCTTTCACTAATCATCAAACTGTCACTGTTACTGTCAATTTATTCAGTAAGCTCAACATTTTCATCATGGTAAAGTACACTAACGAGCAACGTCTGCAAATTATAAAAATTTTCTACAGATATTCGGAGTCGGTGACTGGAATTTTAAGAGCGTTAACTCCAGTTTTCGGTCGTAATTCTCTCCCTAGTGGACAGGCAATAACAAGTTAAGTGCAAAAATTTGAGCCTACATATTCGTTGTGTAATGTTGCCGTGTCAGTGAGACAACGGGTTGGTCAAAGTGTCGAAAATATCGCTGCCGTTCAGACGTCCGTAACAAACGATCCAAATCAGTCAATTCCACGGATTTCTTAAGAATTGGGCATTGCTCAGACCACATTATGGCGTATTTTGCGTAAGGATCTTGGTTTACACCCATACAAGATCAAGCTGACTCAAGAATTGAAGCCGATGGACCATTTGAAGCGACGTACGTTCTCCGATTGGGTTCTAGAGAAGATGAACCAAGATAAAGAATTTCATAGAAAAATCATCTTCAGTAACTAAGCTTATTTTTGGCTCAATGTGTTCGTCAATAAGCAAAATATGTGTTATTGGTCGGGTGAAAACCCACATGTGCTTCATGAATCACCACTTCATCCACAATAAATAACTGTTTGGTGCGGTTTGCATGCCGGTGGCGTTATTGGGCCATATTTTTTCATCGACGATAACGATCGTCACGTTACTGTGAATGGTCAGCGTTATCGCGCCATGATCACCGATTATTTTTGGCCCGAATTGGAAACATGTAGTTTAGACAGGATGGTTCCACAAGCCACACAGCACACGCTACAATCGATTTATTGAAGAGTAAGTATGGTGAGCGTGTTATCTCGAGACATGGGCCAGTAGATTGGCCGCCTCGTTCGTGCGATTTAACGCCGCTTGACTATTTCCTGTGGGGCTACATTAAGTCATTGGTTTATGCCAACACGCCGACGACGTTTGAAAAGCTCAGATCCAACATTGAATGCGAAATAGCGGCCGTTTCGGCCGATATGTGTGTCCGAGTCGTTGAAAATTGGGTCCAACGAATCGACCGCTGCAAAAATGCCCGCGGTGGCCATATGAACGAAGTCGAGTTCCGTTCAAAAATGTTTTGATTGTACTTCAAGCCTATAATAAAGTTTTTGAAATATCTCAAATGGTTTGCCTTTTATTTAAAAAAAAATGTTGTCAAATCTTTATTAGAAAACCCTATATTTCAGAGAGTTATGGAAACCATGTTGGCTTCTTGCCGATATAATCGCTTTTATATGGACAGAGGAAGATATTGAAAGAGAACTGAAAAATATTCTAAATGTTTTTCGCAAGATGAATGTAACCTTGATTAAAGATAACCGTAAATAGAAAGTAACACAGTTGAAGTTTTTGGATCATCATTTATGTACAATTGGAATTTCAGCTGATCCGTTAAAAGTGGTCGTGGAATTCTGTCCGCCCAACACAAAGAAAGAAACAAGAATCTTCTTGGGGCTGATAACTTATTTAAACAAATAAATAAATAAATTTGGCTAGTGCCAATGCCTAGATTCTCGCACTCATTTGTGTTTCTGACTTTGTGAATTTTTACACTCCAGAGCATGGCCTACAGTTTATTGCCGGTTCAGAACGGCAGAATTTGACTTTCGGAGGTTTGCCAATGCCCGCCGAAAGGGTGATGACGATTTCGAAAATTTTGCTGTTGCGCTCCTACCGGGATAACTTATTTAGGGAAATTAAATCTTGATCTTTCGGACGTAACTGAGACATTGTGAAACTTAATAAAAGAAATTTGTGTGGGTAAAAGAACAGGGAAGGGTAAATCTAAGGTTGAAAAGTGTACCTGCCAAAATCTCTACGTAATCATACTATAACAATAAGAATCGTACTCGCCTTGTATAGTAGCTGACGCAGTTGTTTTGGAGACAGTTCTTTCCCAGAGAACGAAGCTTCAAAATTTATTTTGTTTGCATGTAAAAGTCTTTCCACAGTTTATTATTTATTACCAGCTTGCTGGAAGTAAATTTGAATTGGTTACCGATCACAAGCCACTTGAAGCAGTTTTCAAGCCAACATCGAAACCACTAGCAAGAATTGTGAGATGGGTACTACGCCTACAATCGTTCAAATTCAAAGTCATTTATCAAAAAATGTTTGTGCAATAATTTAGAGGAGGATATCACGTCCTCTTACCATATTTAAAACTATACATTTGATGGAGGCAGTTGAGAATATTAAAAATGGTAAGTGGAGCCCAACGAGTAAAAACAAATATTTTCCAGAATTGTTATTTTTATTTTATTTTTATTAGCTCTTGTTTCATGAAATAAAAATATGTTGTCGCCCAATTTACATTAGATATATAATTGGCAGAGATTCGACATATTTTCCTCTTTCAATTGAATCGTTATTTCTAAATTTTTAAAGTAAAAAATAAAAAATAAATATATTATAAAAATAAACAGTAGTAGTGAGTAAATAAATATATATAGATATACAAACAAATCAGTAGATAATATAATATGAACAAACAAATAAACATTACAGAAGCTTGGTTACAATCAAATAAGGAAATTAAATTAACAAAACGAAAACAAAAATAAATAAATTAAAAATAAATGATAATATACAATATCTCAACACATAATGAACAAGAGAAGTAATATTGCATGTGTCACGAAAAATTAAGTTGATTTACTAGAGGGTTGTCGGGAATACAAGGGCTGTTTGATGAATACGCGGATTAAAAATGACAACGCAACTTTTTTAGGTTTTGATAATTTATTTCTCAATATTATCTCCATTCAATTTGAAACACTTTTTCCAGCAGTGCTACAACTCTTTTAACTCCACTGGGTGACTTTTGTTGGCCTGCAAAATACTCCTCCGCAGCTGCGATGACTTCCTCGTTCAACCCGTACTTTTTGTCCGGCGAGAGATCTTTTAAAGTATTGGATCAAAAAGAAGTCGCGGGGAGTCACGTCTGAAGAATACGGATGATGGGGGAGCGATTCGTAGTGCAATTAAACCAATTTGGCTGTGGCGACTGCGGAAGTGTGAGCCGGTGCCTTATCGTGGTGAAAGAGCATTTTTTCTTCCCCAAATATGGTCGTTTTTTCTTCAAAATGGTGTTAAATTGGCCCAAGAAATCGGTGTAGTATGCTTCTATATTATAATTGTTTTTTCCCTTCTCTACATAGTCAATGTGGATCACACCGCGCGTGCCAAAAAACTATGGCCATGACCTTTCTGGCCGAAGGCACGGTTTTCGTCGATTGTTTCGATTGTTCTTTCTACTCTGGTGTGTATCAATGAATTTACCCCTCATCGATGGTCAGAAAACGACGCAAAAACTTCTCCGGATTTCGACAAAACAGGGCCAAGCACGTCTTTGAAGTGGTCTCACGATTACGCTTGGTCTCCTGTCTGTTCTCCTGGTGCGCGCTTACTCTTTATTAGATTACATATTCTGAGAGCTTGATGCGAGATTGCATGATTAAGCCCAAAATCAAACTGCTCATTAGAATATAGTTTTTTCTTTTCGATACGTTTGACAATTTTATTTTTTTTTTTTAAATATTTTTTCGAAGATTTAGCTCAAAGTGAACTAATCGGCCTGTAGCTTTCAGGATCATTAGAAGGCTTACCCGCTTTAGAAATTGGCTACTTTGGCTAGTTTCTGGAAAAAGATTCTTATTCCAAGTTTGGGCATTTCTTTTAGATAACAATTTTCAACTGTGTCAATACCTCTCGCTTTTCTTGCCTTGTTTACAAGATCTAATAACCCGATGAAAAGAATTTAGTATACCCTTCTACAAGCGTAGAAGTGTTTGCGTCGTCTAAAAGTTGAGATACTGTGTTAATGCGAAATAGAACTGCGCTGGTTCAAGTACAAAAGATAAGTGAAGTGCATTTCATTTAACGAATTTACAAAAAGCAATGAAAGAAGAAAAGGCGGGCAAAAAACCGGGAAAATACAAAATGTCACAAAAGGTAGAAGAGAATGAAAAAAAAAAAAAAAGTGTGGTGCTAATTCACGTCAACTTGCAGTTTAGCAAGTAGATGATTTGGCGTTAACATTCCGCCGGCCCTTAACTGACCGGAGGTTTAATTCAATCATCGAGCACATCGACGTCGTCTTTGAAGGTCAAAACCGGCGATATCTTGACGATAGGGCGCATCAGTGTTGAGTTTGCAGTTTTTAAAGTTACAACCCGAACTTTACCATCAGCTCCTGCGTGGACTTCCGCTATTCTTTCCATCCTCCATTTGCCAGTCGGGACGTTATCTTACCAAAGAACAACAAGATCTCCCACATAACTTGGTCCACTTGGCGCGTTGCTATAGTTGATTCAGATACTCGCTGTGCCACCTTTTCCAGAACTACTGGCGCAGTTGACTAATTGAGCTCCATTGGTTTACTAGATTGATCCTGTTAAACTGTCATCTCAGGTTCCGGAATAGATTTAAATAGATTTTTCAACCAGGAAATATACGGGTGTTATAGCCTGAAGATCGTCTACGTCAGTTGATGCAGAGCATAGTGGCCTAACCACTTCGAAATTCGTATAGTTGCCAATCAGGGAAGGTTTCTTTGAAAGTCCATCCATTTTTTCTTTCATGATAATGGTACTTCTTCATCCCAGTCGACTTTTGGATTCCAAAGACGTTGAAACATTATTTTGCGAATAACTGTGGCAGGGGCGAGCAATCCCAGCGGGTCGAATAACCTAGCGGCATCTGAAGAAAACAGACATTTAGTAAAACCAAGGGTATCTATGAGATGAACATGCACGTTGTATGCGAAAACGTCGGTAAATGGATGCTATTGAAGCCACATTGTTCTCACACTTCCAGAATCAGTTGGTTCCAGAGTTGATTTTATTTCACGTTCTTCTTCTGCTATGGAATTCAGAACGATAAAAAAATTTTAAGACTATTTGCGCAAATGAAATCCGCTACGGTTAAGCATGCAAGCAATTTAGGGTTGAAGACGGTGTAGCTCTTCTTCGTCGAAAGATTTTGTTAAAAGGTCGTCCATATAAAAATCGCGTTTATAATTGATGCGGCTACAGAATAATCATGACCTTCGTCGACAGCTGTTTGTTGCAGCGCTTAAACGGCGATATAAGAAGTTGATGCAACGTCCTATGTCACTATCAGCGAGCGATAATCTTTGATTGGATCCGATGGTTTACGACGCCAGACGATGCGTTGGAAGTCAACGTGATTCTGGTCAACTCGCACCTGCCTATACGTTTTTGCAACTTCCCCGGTTATAGCAAATCGATGACTATGAAATCGGACAACAACTTCGTGGTTGTGCTGGACTCCTTGACCTATGTCCTACATATGTGGCTTTCCCGGATCTGGGATATCATCAACTTTGTCAATATGTCCTAGGTCGATGAATTCTTGCATAAATCGACATATTGGGATTGTAGTTGTCGATTTTTTACGAATATTTTCACCATGCGGCTTAAAGCTCGAATTGCAGCATCTCGGGAACTTCCAAGTGAAAATGCTTGCTTGAAGGGAAGCTTGACCACAAAGCGTCCATCATCTTGACGTGAGTGCGTTTGTGAAAGCAGTTCTTCACACAACCGCTCTTTGTCGGTAAGGATTTGGATTCCGGGAGCCAGAACTTTGCCACTGTTGAAAGTGTGTACGTGGTATCCATGGTGACCACACTTCCGAACAGTACCCATCCAATTGTTGATTACTGCTCAATTGGAGTGTCCTTTGGGCCTTAAATGAATCCATCGAGAAGAAATCTTCTTAGTTGGTCACAGCCTAGTGCTGCGGGCACGTTGAAGTTAGGATTAGACCATCAATGTGCTGCCATGATCATTTACAAATATTATCTTACGCAGTATTTTCGCGTGGATGCTTTCCATAAAGTTGACGTCGAGCGAACACAACGTAAGTTGGAAAATCCTTCGATCATAGTTGTTGCGTGTAGAGCTTTAAGCCGAAATCTTTCGACATATGCCTTCATGATGAAACTTAGATGTGAAGCATTGTCAAACAAAACTCTCACTGGTTGAAACCGTCCGGAACTATCCTTGACTTTAGCGAGCGCGGTGCCTAAACGAATTTGGTGGTCTGTGTTAACAACGTTGAAAGAAGATGTGTTTGACACAGACGGCGAGGTCTTTTCCGTATGAAGCAGCGTATGGTGCTTAGCCTGACAAAAGCGCCATGTGCTTGCACTGCGACAAGCTGCCTCAACGTGTATATCTGAAAGGCAGTTGCTGCATAAAGACTTTTCCTTGGCGATGGAAACCCAAGGTGAAACTGATAGAGCTCGGAACTGCTCGCAACCGTAGATCCTGTGTTTTCCACCACAAAAAAGGCATATTATTCCATCCTTCTTGGAAAGGGTGAAAACTGTTTTGGACTTGCATTTAGATTTGGGCGATGTGGCTGGTTGCGCATTGATAATATTATGGGACTTGAGAACGTCTAGAGAACGACATCTAGCTTCTACAAAATCGACAAGTTGCTTGAAGGTGGGTACTTTGTCGTTCGTTTTCGCGAGCTCCCATTGTCGATGAGTTTATATGTCCGATTTGAATACTGTCAGATGCACAAGCCAGTCATCCCAGTTTGTAACAGGTCTACCCAGTGTTTTCAGCGAACGATAGTGCTCTTGGATGTCATTTAGCAATGCTTTTAAACTTGTGGGTGACTCGCAGTGAAAACAGTGCTCGAAAATGAGAATTAACAATGACGCGCTCTATGTTATACCTACGATATTCTAGCAACTCCCAGGCTTCTGTGTAGTTGTTGTCAGTGATAACAAACGCTTTGATGTCTTTAAGAGCTTCTCCCTATAAGCTAGATAGTAAATAATGGAGATTTTGTGATCCTGTCAAAGATGATTCCTTGTTTATAATTGGCGAAAATGTATCGTGAAACTGCTTCCACTCCGAGGAGTCTCCAGTAAACTGTGGCAAGTCTATACGTGGTAGCTTTACGTCGGCGTGGTGATGAGATTCTATCGTGTTACTACTACTGGAGTCATATTTGATTTCATGTTGTGACTTCCTCGCCTTGCTCACGTTCAGTTTTATCTGTAGCCAAGCCAGTCTCACCGCAAGTGCACTCAACAGCATTCTGTTCCTCGTCAAATTTCTCCCAGTGTTCCCGATAAAAATTTTCAAGAAAGATTCAATGTCTGCTTCATCGTAAGGACTTTGCTATTTTACTTGTGTTCATGAGACGTTTAAACGAATTTCTGATGGCATCTCGTTTGATGGTCGACATCAAACAATATGTGTGCAAAAATAGTTTATTGAATATTACTATACTGTTATTTATTGGGTCTATAACTTAATTCGTGCGGTTTGCTAAGAGATGGCGTAACTTGTATTATTCCATTGGAAAATGCATTGGATAGCTATTGTCATTGTACGCCATTTCAGTATATGTCATTCATTTGAAGTGTAAGCAACAATAATTTTTTTTCACTCAAATATGTCGAACTTTGTGCCTGAAAAATTGTTTTTGCGGGGAGTTCTTCTTCATGAAGAAAACTGCTGCCGAAAGTCATTGCATTTTGGTGGAAGTTTATGGTGAACATGTACTAGCTGAGCTAACGTGCGAAAAGTGGTTTACACGATTCAAAAGTGGTGATTTTGGCTTGGAAGACGATGAACGTCCTGGGCAGCCAAAAAAGTTTGAAGATGAAGAACTGGAAGCATTACTCTATGAAGATTGTTGCCAAACACAAGAAGAGCTCGCAAAATCTTTGGGTGTCACTCAAGCAGCCATTTCAAAACGTTTAAAAGCAGCTGGATGTATTCAAAAGCAAGGAAATTGGGTTCCACATGAACTCAAGTCGAGAGACGTCGAAATGCAGTTTTGCATGTCCGAAATGCTGCTGGAACGCCACAAAAGGAAGTCATTTTTTCATCGGGTTGTTACTGGTGATGAAAAATGGATCCATTACGACAACCCCAAGCGCAAAAAATCACATGTGAAACCCTGCCAACCAGCTGGGTGCTGTACTATGAGCTACTTAAACCGGGTGAAACCATCAATGGACAACGCTACCGAACACAATTAATCCGTTTGAAGAGAGCAGTAGCCGAAAAACGCACGGAATATGCGACCAGACACGAGGCAATAATTTTCCATTATGAAAACGCTCGGCCCGACGTTGATATTCCGGTTAAGAACTATTTGGAAAACAGTGGATTGGAAGTCTTACCCCACCCGCTTTATAGCCCAGACCTTGCCCCTTCTGAGTACCATTTGTTCCGGTCGATGCAGAACACCCTCACTGAAATACGGTTCACATCAGAGCAGAATATCAAAAATTGGCTTGATTCATTCTTGGCTGCCAAGCTGGCGCAGTTCTTATGGGATGGGATCCACAAATTGCCAGAAAGATGGGAAAAAGTTATAGCTTCAGATGGGCAATACTTTGAATAATACTATTGTACATGTTTTTCTTAAATAAACGTTCAAATTTTGAAAAAAAAACCGCACGAATTAAATTACATACCCAATAATATAATAATTAATATTCGGCACGGAATGACTAAAAATGTTGCGAAATAGAACTGCGCTGGTTCAAGTACAAAAGATAAGTGAAGTGTATTTTATTTAACGAATTTACAAAAAGGAATGAAATAAAAAAGGCGGACAAAAAAGCGGGAAAAAACTAAATGTCACAAAAGACAGAAGAGAATGAAAAAAAAAGAACTGTGGTGCCAAATCACGTCAACTTGTAGTTAAGCAAGTAAGTGGTTTGGTGTTAACACGTGTGATTTTGTGAACATTTTTCAGCGAATACTTTGGCATTTTCGGTGTCAAAAATGAAGACATTGGTGTTGCCTTTTAGAAAAGGTATTTGCATGCTTTTATTTCTAATAACTTTGGCTGTTTTCCAGAATGGCCTTACACCTTTATCAAGAGACTTTAATTTATTGTTCTATTCTGCTCTTCGTTGTGAAAAATTCGTTTAAGAAATTGTTGAAGGATAGGATATATTTAGCAGCTTTTTCTTTAATTCTTTTAGAAATCGTGCCCAATTCACATTTTTAATATCTGAAAAATATTGCACTTTTTCGACGCCAAAGCAACGAAGTTTGCAGAGAACTGAATTATGATCGGAACTAAGATTATCGAATACACCAGGTTGTGAGATCAGAGCAGAAACATGTGTTACGTTTAAATCTATTACAGTGAGACTAGCATTAGAACTGTTTGTTACAAAAGTAGGACTAGAGGGAAACTTAATAAATTACGGTGACATAACAGAGAGAATTTGCTCTTACACAGCCCCAATTCCTGTCCCTGCAATATAAATCACCACCTACAATGAATGTGCACTTCATATTAAAAAAATTTTAAATTCATTTTTAAACCTTTTCTGAAAAATAGTTTGTTTGAATCTAAGGTAGAAGATCTCCTAATGAGAATAGCAACACAACTACGTCTTCTAGTATCTCTATCCACACGACAACTTTTAAAAAATGGCGTCGATATCAGATCCTTTAACTTTAACCATATTTCAGTAACCAAACCACAGGATTGTTATTCCCATTGCTTTAAGGCACACAATTTTATTTCTGGCACATGAAGGTCACCCAGGAGAGAATATGATGAAGCGGAGACTGCGAGCAAATATTTGGTGGCCAGCAATAGACAGAAAAGTTGAAATGTTCGTGAAAAAATCTGGAGAATGTCTATTGGTCTCTCAACTCGAGCGTCCGCTACCCATGAAACGACATGCCTTCCCAGATGGCCTCTGGCAATGGGTAGCGATGGACTTACTATGTCCATTACCAAATCATGATTTTGTGTTCGTTATAATAGATTACTACTTCAGATATCAAGAAGGTAAATTTGTAAGAAAAATTACATCAATTGAAATCCGGAGGAAATATTTTGCTGATTAGGATATCCAAAATCGATTTGGGCAGATTTGTAAGCCAAGAATTTAAAAATTTCTTTGAGGATTAAGACATACAACTCATCACGTCACTACCATATTAGCCACAAGCAATAGGTGAAGTTCAAAATATGAATCGGTCAGTCTTAAAGCGTCTTCAATTGCACAGATCTCCGTGGAGAGCAAACGTGTTTCGGCTTCAATTAAATTGAAAAAGTTAAAAGTGAACTTAGATAAAAGAACAATTAGAATCGTGTTGGTCTTTTTTTTTTTGGCGGCGCGGTAGTAATGGTGTCGGCCGAGAAACCAAGGGGCGTAGGTTCGATCCCCAGAATAAACGCAATAAAATATTATAACTAAAATAAATACATCGAAATCGGAGCATGAGCTGGATGAGCGGTCCTCTATCCAAATAGCTTGTCCGAGAGATGGCACGATATCATCTGATGGACTGACCGTAATTTCGGCTCATTTGGAAATGACAACTAAAAGGAGGAGGAAGCAGAATCCAACTCCAAACCTCGTGAAGCACCCTTCCCTATCAGCATCTACTGACAAGCTGCCTGGTGAAGCAAGAGAAAAGGCGCCAACAACTTCATCTAGAGCAGCAACACAACAACGAAAGAGTCATGACGAATACCCATATGTGTCTGATGGTGGGAAAGGCCATTACATGAGTGGAAATAATAGCTTTGCATCGTTAGCTGCCTTTGAGTCAGATTACGAAGAGGATGAGGTCAAAGCCTTAAATAGTAGTATCAGACAGCTACAGAAAAAAGTTCTTGCTATAAAAGCGAAGCAAGTGGAAAGAGGGAGAAGGAGTTACAACAACTCCAGATGCCACAATAACAGCAACAGCAAAAGCAAGAGCAGCAACAACAACAGCAGCAACAGAAGCAACAACAGCAGAAAAACAACAGACGGAAGGTTTCTCCAATCAACACGTATTAAATCGAATTGAAGGACACAATAGAGCTATGTAAGTCGGCCATAGGCTGTAATTTTTTTATAAAGAGATTAAGTGTAAATTAAAAATTATATTAAAAATTTGCTGAGGGATACGACGACGGATTTCTTCTCTTACACCCCTGAGGGGATTAGAATCGCCGACCGATCCGGAAGAGCTCATTGCACTGTTGAAAGGGAAGGAGTGCGAAGACCTCAAATTCGTGGGGGTAAAGCCATTTGTCACGGCTAGAGCCAAAAGAGAGAAGCGCAAACTGCCGTTCTTCCTGGTTCGGCTAACTCCCAATAGCAAACTGGATGGTCTAAGGAGTATACAAGTCCTAGACTACTAGATTTTATCGTGGGAAAAAGTAAAGTGGAGCGACAACATTTTGCAATGTGTTCGTTGCCAAAGATTTGAGCACGCCACGTCCAACTGCAAAATGCAGTCTCGATGTGTAAAGTGCGGAAAGAACCACAAGTCCGAAGAATGCGCTCTAGGTAAGGACGGAGCCTCAGAAAAAAGCCAGCTCACTTGCGCCTTATCTCAGAATACGGGACACACCGCAAACTATCGGGGTTGTCCCAAATTCCAATACATAAAAAGAATAAACCTTTCTGCTCGGGAGCAGAAAGTGGAAATTAAACGTCCACCCATGCATACACACCCGTTACTCCCCAAGTAACCTACGCCCTAATGGCGGCAGGTAAGGGAAATACGGTACAGCAAGCGAAGGGTGCTTCTCAGGCCCCAGCGCCTAGAGCATCGGAACCTGTTACTGACATGCAAGCTACGCGCTGCTGCCGGGCCTAAGGCACCTCCAGTCGTAACGGGTATATACATGGCGGAGCAAACTCTGAAGGTCCTTGCAGTGAATGTTAATTCAGCGAAGAGCTGCGCTATTGAAGTTGCCTAAAGAAGAAGCCCCAGATGTGCTTTTGGTTAGCGAAACTGAGCTAACCAAAAGACACAAAATGAGGCTCAGGAGGTATAAGGAGGCGTTGCGATCTTCGTAAGAAAAGGTATACGTTTTAAAAGAAATTACAGTCGTGTAGTGCGTAGGTTACAGGTGCTAGAAGCATGCATCATGTACATCCCTTTCCGTAGTGAAAATCGGTTATACATGGTGTCCATCTATGCATCTAAGGCTACTCAATCCACATTATTCATCTCAGAGCTCGAGACACTTTTTCGATTCCTAAAACTGGAATTGGAAGAGAATTATTTTACTATCGCAGGAGATTTCAACGCCAAAAATAGTGATTGGGGAAGTATTACACCAAATACTAGAGGAAACCTACTACTCAATTGGGGGGGGGGGGGGGGGGGGTCAGCACAGTATTAAGTACCGACTCGGCCTTAAGGCGACGGATAATCTGTCGTTTCCCAGACACGGGTCCGAAATAGCTATTCCGAAAATAACTATAACGAAACTACGGAATTGGAAGAATTTGTTCAAAGGTATTCCTACAACTAAAGTAGAGTTCGTTGGACATATATCTCAAGAACACTAACAAGAGCATTCGCCTCGAATTCGCTCTACCCACTGTCCAACAGAAATCTGTCAAACGAGGAAATTGATAGGTATCTAAAGGTAATGGACGAAATATTTAAGCGAAAAATGGACAAAACGATACCTCGTAATCAACACATTGACAACGAAGACTTGTTTCGCAACGCAACTAACGACGCACTGCATCAACATAAAAGTAGACTGCTGTCAGGACTAAAAACATTGTACAGACAGTTCCCTGACGGACATAACCCGGAGATCATGACATTAAAGTCCTCGATCAAAAACCTCCAAGCATTAATAAAGGAAAATTACAAAAATACGTTTGTATTGGAACAACAAAATTCGGGCTGTAAACACCAGCAACCGGAATATGTTCCCGCAAATAAATTAAATATTTCGGAGGAAAAATCAAAACGACCTTTCGTGTCTTAAAATCGCCCGAACGTCGGACAACGAGCACATACTTTTAGCAGCAGGCATCGATCCAAATAAGACCGTTGATGATGACAACTTCTTTGTGATCGAGGATCCGCAGGAGAAGGTAGAGGCTATAGGAGCGACTTTTCAGGAAGTGTATAAAGCGAATGAAAACATTTGCCCGAACCACGACCTGGAAAATCGAGTCCTTGCGCACAATTTCTGCCTTCAAAATGAAATAGTGAACTGGCGATTCGAGAGCTCGAGTTTTACTCAGTTCAGTGACGAGAATATGGCAAATAATGTCATTGCCGACGTTAGGGTAATACCCCCGTTCATTTTGAAGGAAGAGCTCCAAACGGTCTTTGAATCACTTAGAAGTAAGAACTCAGTGGGAACCGATGAAATATTGAACATTGTGCTTCGGCATCTCCCACTAGAAGCAGTGGACACTTATACCACTCTGTTTAACAATGCAGTGAATAATGCACATTATCCAACGCATTGGAAAACTGCGGTCGTACATCCAATTCCCAAAAGGAATAAAGACACATTCAATCCGGCGAATCTCCGGACGATCAGTCTTCTTCCAAACATCAGTAAGGTTTTCGAAAGAAATTGAATTGCGGTGGCTTATATTGGTCTCTTTACATCCTTCGTGGAAGATTTATAAATGAAACAGCTTTAAGCAGTAACTTTCTACAGCTCACTGTCTCAATTTACTAAGGCTGGGACAGAGGCACATAAAGTGCCAGGCAGAGGTCATCGTCGGTAAGGCGCAACTTTATTTCATACGCTCACAAACGATTATGAACTGTGAGTAATCCAACAAGAGTAGATAGTTCAGATCTGCTTTTCAGAAGAAAACTACTTGCTCCAGATTCGCTGAGTTCCGGCAAAAATTATCCTGACATTTCACACGCTTTGAACTGTTTCGACCTTTGATTAGCTTTGGTTTGTATTGTTTGCTCCACTTGCATTCTTAGAGTATAGAGTGAAAATTTAATATTTTGATCGGCCAGTTTTCTATTAAGGAAGAATCCTTTTCAAAAGTATTTTAGCCAAGAAGTGTCATTCAGTCTGAATTTAATGTGTCTGTGATCCAAAAATGATTGCTCAGACGATACCAGCTAGTTCCCTAGCATTTGAATGAGGTTGTCGGAGACAAGAGTGATGTTTAACATTTCCTGTCGGTTTTTTGTTATAAAACTGGACTCATTGCCAATGTTGCAAACGCTGATGTAAGTATTCGTAATGTAATCAAAAAGTGACTCACCTCTATCATTGATCTCAGTACTGCCGTTTATGACGTTAGCGTTATGTTTTTAGTCTTCCAGCTTTCAGTACCACCTTTACAAGGTTATCACTAGATATAGGCCCCAAATGGTCGTAGCTAAGATATGCCGATGACAGCCAGTTACTGCCCTTGGTAGCCTCCAGTATCCAAGTATACAAGATTCTTTGCCTCTTGTATGGAGCGGAGCAGATATTGGTGCCTTTTACGATCCATGGTTCCTGGATTAGGATAATGTCTTTTGCCTTTTTGGAAAGGCGCAGAACGAGTGCGGCAGAGGCATTTTTGGAGTGATGGAGATTAAACTGGAGAAACGGTGGCATCATTGCAACAGTCTACCCGAGTACCCAGAGGAGGAGAACGGTGGCTTAGTTGTTGTCTCAGATAGGCTGGATTCAATGCCACCCATTTCAGGAAAGGATGTCGACGCTCCAAGATCTAAGTCTGAATTTGCTTATTCATTTAAAGGACGGTTAGGTTGCTTATCAGCATCCAGATCGAAATATTTATAAAGCCTTAGCTGTATTGACTCGAAGCCGAACGGAATCATGCCTTTAGTCTGTGCTAAAGAATTAAGGTATTCCTTATTGATCACAATCCATGCGCATCTATAAGGGCCCCTTATTTCTTCCGGTTTTGCAACTTTCCAGTGATGAGGTTCGGGTTGTTGAGTCTGATGGTCTCCAACATGCTTTCTGGAGGGAAGTTTTGGCTAAGATTCAGATGTGGGTTTTAGGCCTGCTAGAGATAACCTCCTCCCTTTGACCTTCAGCTTTGCACACGGCCGAACCTCTCCTAATTCATCAATGGTTTTAGTGTAAAGATCGAATGAACGAAAGATTCTTAATCGGCACAATCGATAAGTTTGACGTGACCTTGGTACCAGTCAGCGCCGCTTGTAATAGAGACTGTCCCGAGGTTTTCCCGAATGATGGCCAAAAAATTGTTCGAAAGTTTTAGCTTGCCAAACTGCCATCGTTAAGATATCATCGATCCATCGGTGTCGTTTTCGTCGATTACCGCCATCGTTATTGAATATTTTAATACTTCCCTAAAAGACCTCAGAGATGTGATATTGTAAGGCCCAGGGAGAGTTTTGGTGTTTTTAGTCTTATCTCTGGCGCTTGAAAGAGTAATTTAGTGTTTTGGGAGCAGTAAGAAATTCGTCTTTAAGGATGTTGGTAGTCCATCCTAGTTTGGTGTTTACATCCTCAGTTCTTTTAACTTCCGGAATCGATCAAAAGGGTTTGATAATGCGTAATATATAGGGATTTCTAATAACGACTTGACAACTTTTTTTTTAAATAAAAGGCAAACCATTTGAGACATTTCAAAAACTTTATTATTGGCTTGAAGTACAATCAAAAAATTTATGAATGGAACTCGACTTCGTTCATATGGCCACCGCGGGCACGTTTGCAGTGGTCCATTCCTTTGACCCAATTTTCAACGACTCGACCACACATTTCGGCCGATCGGCCGCTATTTCGCGTTCAATGTTGGATCTGAGCTCTTCCAACATCGTCGGCGTGTTGGCATAAACCAATGACATAACAAGGTCCCACAGAAAATAGTCAAGCGTCGTTAAATCGCACAAACGAGGCGGCCAATCGACTGGCCCATGTCTTAAGATAACACGCTCACCATACTTACTCTTCAATAAATCGATTTTAGCGTGTGCTCTGTGGTTTGTGGCACTGTCCTGTTGAAACCACATGTCGTCCAAGTGCATATCTTCCAATTTGGGACAAAAATAATCGGTCTTCATGGCGCGATAACGCTGACCATTCACAGTAACGTCACGATCATTATCGTCAACGAAAAAATATGGCCCAATAACGCCGCCGGCATGCAAACCGCACCAAACAGTTATTTTTTGTTGATAAAGTGGTGATTCATGAAGCACATGTGGGTTTTCACCCGACCAATAACGCATATTTCGCTTATTGACGAACCCATTGAGCCAAAAATGAGATTCGTCACTGAAGATGATTTTGCGATGAAATTCATCATCTTGGCGCATCTTCTCCAGAACCTAATCGGAGAACGTACTTCGCTTCAAATGGTCCATGGGCTTCAATTCTTGAGTCAGCTTGGTATTGTATGGGTGTAAACCAAGATCCTTACGCAAAATATGCCATATTGGTCTGAGTGATGCCCAATTCTATAGAACGACGTGGAATTGACTGATTTGGATCGTTTGACGTCTGCGGACGTCTGAACGGCAGCGATATTTTCGATACTTTGACCAACTCGTTGTCTCACTGACACAGCAACATCACACAACGAATATATAGACTCAAATTTTGCACTAAACTTGTTATTGCCTGTCTACTAGGGCGAGAATTACGACCGAAAATTGGTGTTAACGCTCTTAAAGTTGCAGTCACCGACTCCGAATATCTGTAGAAAATTTTTATAATTTGCAGACGTTGCTCGTTAGTGTACTTTACCATGATGAAAATGTTGAGTTTACTGAATAAATTGACAGTGACAGTTTGATGATTAGTGAAAGAGTGAGTTCACAAATTAAATTCAAAGTTGTCAAGTCCCTATTAAAAGACTCTATAGAGCGCCTTGGATGGAGCGAACCAATGCGGTTGGGCTCCTGATTCCTGCTTTGAAGGGTGAATTTTTGTAGCAGCAGCGTGGCCTTGATCTGCAATAAACTTGCTGATGCTATGGGTGAAAGAAGTGATAAGTAAAAGAAGATGGCGCACCGTGGATCCTTGCCGGTAGTCGGTGCAGTCACCGTTTTTCCGCTCCGTATTAAAAGAGTATCGGTTTCGAGTTTTGTTATTTTTGGGAGTTTATCCATTGATATCCAACGAGTAGCGAATAAAGGATGGTCCATCTGTACAGAGATCCGCTGTATGGAGTTTAAGCTAGATAATTTGTAGATCGCCAGGTATCTGGATTTCAGTTTCATGACTGAGCTATTTTCGAAATCCCTGTCATATGTCGTATGATACCTTGATCAAGCCCAGGGGAGTAAGTAGTGGCGGACAAGGTGGTGATGCGAAAGGTAGGGTCGTGTGCATCCCTTAGATTCGCAACTCATCTGGAGAACATCTCGAGATTTATTGACCCAACTCACCCTCTACGACTAGACAAATTGGATGCGCAGGTAGAGGGTAGCAACACAAACTTGTCAGTAATTGGCCAGTAACCTTGATTTCACCGTTCTCGTTCTCCCTGCTTTTTTTTTTTTGTTTTTTTCTCTTTGGCATTATTAGCTTTTCTGATGACGTTATTTCGGGTTGCTGAAACATTAATATCGCATGTTCTGCTTATTCACGGAGCCATCGAAATGAAAATGTGCTTCGTTGCTGAAAAATATGCTTAAAAGCAGTGTTGCTCTTCAGAAATGTCCCAGCACTGTTCTGGCTTACATTAGTTTTTAACAAAAAAAAAAAAAAAAAAAAACACACACTATTGATTTTTTCCTTAAAGTAAGTATATAGGCCCCAATATTCCTTACAAATTTACGGAGATTTTAAGTAATTTTATCTTGAACTTGAGCTGTATTTTCTCATCATTCAATATAAGTTACTGGTGAGCATTATAGTAGCATACAACTGGGCCATGATATCGCACACTAGAAACTGTGCTTTGCTTTCTTATGTGAACGAATGAGGCTTACCTCCATGATGGTACATCTCAAGTTAAGAAAACAGTTGGATTCGTTTATGCCTTCTTTATTTTGAGAGGCCTAATCATAAATCTTGGGGAATCATATCTGACACGAATTATTGGCTTAATTTTTTGTCATTATACAGTCAGGACTTCTACACGCATTTTCAATTTCAATTTCCTAGAAAATAACAACCAGCTACGAAAGGAAAACATCAGTCAATCTAAGAGACAGTTATTTAATTATGAGTTCCTTTGTGTCATTTATGACAACGGTAAAAGTCACGGTTACAAGCATTTATTCATTTTTTTTTTTTTCATACCACTATCCTAGAATGATACATGGCTTCCGGAACTCACAGACTTCCAACGCAAGGCATCCGAAAAGAAAAAAAAAATGGCCAAAAACAAACCGATTTGACAAATGTAATATCCCCCTCACATTTACCACACAACAAAACAGTTCCTGACAGACGAGTAATTAATACCTATTGCCCCATAATTTCGTACTATTCAAATTCCCCATCTACGCCCGATGTCCACCCTTAAAATAATATAAGGTGCAGCCCATGGAATAGAAAAATGAAATCAGGGCATACTATCAATCAGATTACACAATAATTTGCGGTTTTAATTTTGTTACGCAGCACGACAACACCAGTGACGTCCTTCCCTGATTTAATTTAATCGCAACAGGACGGAAGGTTACTGGACATAGTTATAATTTTTCATTCCCTGTTTTTCTTTCTCTCATTTTTCCTCCTCCGCGCTTGTATTCATTTTGAAGAAAAAAGTTATTAGACGTATAACCGGAAGCGACGCAAAGCATTGGGAATTGTCGACTGGTCTGTCTCCGTACAAGATGGACAAAACGGAAAACAAATCTTCCAAACCGACATTGGGAACCGTAATAAATCAAGATTAAATCGCTCATCCGATGTATTTTAATTTTTTTCCCCTATTTAAAAGGAAAAAAAGAAAGACAATTTGGAATTTTAATAAAAGCAAAATCCATCGTGGACGACGAAGAGAAATCCCATTTCGTTATGATGTTTTTTCTTAGATCTTTTTGCATAGATATAACAGGTAGGGCAGCATTCAAAAGTCTAAAATTGTATAGATATGTATCTGTTTCACTAATTATTTTAAACCAACCGCGGTCTATAGACACATTAATGTGGGGTTTGTCTTGAGGCTTCCGGAAGAGATATTAAACCGCCCTATTAAGTGAATTCATTAGTATCGGTGATTTCTGAGAAAGTAATTGTTGAAAAGTTGATCACTTTTTTTTAAAAAGAACTCTTATTTTCCTTTTATAAGACATAATCGTGCTTTGCGTGCTTTAGAAAAGGAAAGGAATTATCTCTGCCGTTCTGTTTATTTTTTGAGAAAGACAGAATCACCACCTCAATACTAATCGGTCCCCAATATTTGGGTTCTATCTTACTTAATGTGACTGCTGTCGGCTAGGTACGCTTATAAGCGAGAACGTTCAGTAAGAAGAAAAAAACAACACTTCAATGGGCTACTTCACGGTTGACTGAATTGTTAGATGAAGGCAAGGCGACAATCACTCTGTGAAAAACACACAGAAACCTCTGAGGCATCGCGGCTAAGAAAAATCCTCTCTACAAGTCCTACGATGCTAAGTTGTTTGAAAAAAACCAATGGCTCTTGAACAACTTCAAATAATGAATCACTCAACCTGCTATTGGACACCTACTTTCCAGGTAGCTCCTAACAGGACTACTGCAACCGTGACCAAAAATTAATGGTCTGATTACATGAGACAAACTGCTTTGGGCGCTGTATAGCTGTAAACCATATAAGTCTGCTGATCCGAACGGTATAATACCTGCCGAGCTACAAAGGTCCTCAAATCTTATCATGCCTATGCATGATGGGGAACTGATCCACATTCCACTATCATCCAGATCCAGAAAAGTTAATGTGGTTTTCATTTCCAAGGCCGGAAAATGCTGTCATGTTGTTCCAAAGGACCTCACACCTATAATCATCTTTCTTTTTGAAACCTCTAGAGCGGCTGTTGATTTTTGTCAACGGCTCGGTGGAAACGGCTCTGCATTCGCTGACTAGCCACATCGAACTATTATAGAGAGTACACAATGGTTGTTTTCCAAGACATAGAGTACGCCATAAACAATGTCAGCACATCTGCAATCACGACTGCACTGTCAAATGTGCAGGTGAGCGAATCACTTGAGGAGTTTATCAATCTTATGCTTAATAGCTGGATAATCAGCTCCAAACTGGATGGGACTTCTGCTTAAAGATGTGTCAGCAGAGGTACGCCGCAAGGCCGTGTTCTTTTTCCCCTTCTCTAGATTCAAGTGGTTAATGAACTGCTGATATACCCAGAAACGGGAGGCAGCAGGGTGATTGCCTATGCGGCTGACGTTGCTATAGATGTCTCAGGCAAGCAACTTAACACCATCAAAGCACTCTTTCAGCTAAATCTTAACAGATTAACACGTTGGGCGGATCGCTGTGGATTGGGAGTAAACCTCCATAAAACTGATCTTGTCTTCTTATCCAGGAAATATAAAATTTCAATCATAGACCCTCCCTCAATAAACGCTACAAGTTTAGTGTTTCTCAATACAGCAAAATAACTGGGTCTCATTTTTGACAGAAAACTAAACTGGAAACCTAACATTCAAGAAAGAGTCAAGAAAACTACAGTAGCTTTATTCTATTCCAAAAATCCATTGGAAACATATGAGGCCTTCAACCTAGCATAACCCACTTTCTATACATCTCGGGCATAAGACCGATACTTACCTACGGGGTAATTGTCTGTTGGACGGCCTTAGACAAGGAAGTCATCTGTAACAAACAACAGCATGTCTACGCATAAGCGGAGCTCTAAGTTCTACTCTACTCTACTTCTACGGCTTTAGACATTCTGTTTCACTTGACACCCCTCAACGTCTTCAGCAGGCAAGTAGCTGCGATGACACAGTGTTCAAATAACTTATTTGGCCACGCTTATATTTATTAATTTAGAAGGAATCTTCACAGAGAACATCGATTACACCATACCTAAACTTTAGTTTGACAAAGTCTTCCATGCAAGCTTCCCCTCTAGGTTCGTTTGGGCGGAAAATGCTTTCATGGAGGACAAGTCAATCCACTTTTACACAGATGAATTTAAAACCGATAGCCGGTTGGTGGCGGTGTTTTCTCAGATAAGCTAAATCTAAGCCTTTTCTTCCGTCTTAAAAATCATTGAAGCGTGTTCCAGGCAGAAATTTAGGCGATTAGAGAAGCTCTGTCTTGGCTGAAGAAAAACGTAATACATGGGCCGTGCCGTTTCTTAGAGAGGGCACCATTTGAATTTTCAGTTAGTATCAACCTTCAAAAGATACGTGTATAAATTTGACAGCTGTCGGACGATTAGTTCTCGAGATATAGCGTTGTGAGTGAAGCTACTTTTGTTATTGTGAAAAAAATGGATTCAAAGCAATTTCGGCAATGCAGCCGATGGAAAGGAATGGCTTGATAAGTGTTACCGGGATCTGCACCAGCCGAACGAATCATTCGCAAGTGGATTGAAAAATTTAAAAGTGGTCATACAAGCACCGAAGATGATGCACGCAGTGGACGTCCAAAAGAGGCTGTTTCAGATGAAAACATCAAAAAAGTCCACAAAATGATTACGAATGACCGTAAAGTGAAGTTGATCGAGATAGTTGAGGCTCTGAAGAGCGTATTGGATATCTCATACACAAATATTTGGACATGCGAAAGCTCTGCTCAAAGTGGGTGCCGCGTTTGCTCATAGTCGACCAAAAACAACAACGTGTTGATGATTCAGAGGAGTGTTTAAAGCTGTTCAACAGCAATAAAGCCGAATTTTTGCGTCGGTATGTGACAATGGATGAAACTTGGGTCCATCACTTCACACCTGATTGTCAAGGCGGCAGTCAACTGAGTGGAGAAGCAGGCGACGAACCTCGTCCAAAACAACCAAAAACTCAACAATTGGCTGGCAAGGTTATGGCATCCGTATTTTGGGATACACATGGAATAATTTTCATCGACTATCTCCAAAAGGGGCAGACTATCAACAGCGACTATTACATTGCGTTGTTGGAACATTTGAAGGACGAAATCGGAGGAAAACGGCCGCATTTGAAGAAAAAGAAAGTGCTGTTTTATCAAGACAATGCACCGTGTCACAAGTCGATGAAAACGATGGAAAAATTGAATGAATTCGGCTACGAATTGCTTCCCCACCCACCGTATTCTCCAGTTTTGACCCCCAGCGACTATTTTCTGTTCGCAGACTTCAAAAGAATGCTCACCGGAAAGAGATTTAAGACCGATGAAGAAGTAATCGCCGAAACAGAGACCTATTTTGAGGCTTAACAGAAATCGTACTACAAAACTGGTATCGAAAGATTTAAAAATCGTTTCAATCAGTGTTTCGCCCTCATAGGCAACTATATTGATAATTAAAGTTGAATTTTGTGTTTTACCATAAAACGGCACTGAGTTTTCAGCCCATGTGTTAATATATGCAAAAGATATCGGCATCTTTTCGGATAGTCAGACTCGGTCTCACTATCTAAACCTCTTCTAAAACCGCTCTTCAATCTCTTATGGAGATGCCAGAGCAGTTCAAACTTCACCTTTGTTAAGTGCCGGGCCACAGAGACATTCAAAGAAATTGTAGGGCCGACGAACTCGCAAAAATTAGAACCACTCTGATTATTTTACCGGAAAAGGCTAACATAGATATACCAATGCCTACGTGCAAATCAGTATTAAGGCTGGATGCTAATAAAAGAACAGATCTTAAGTGGACTGTTCGATCAAGATGTCTAGCCACTAAACAGATCTGGCCTAACCTAGATCTTATTCGGATCATATATTAGGTGTCATCACTGGACACTGCCTTATTGCTAAGCATTCAAGTAAGCTTGGTGCCTTTATAAACGACTTTTTTACAAGCTACTTGGACAAGGAAGAAGAGGAGACAATCCTACACCTTCTGTGTACTTATCCAGCTCTCTTCCACAGAAGAAAAATCCACTTAGGAGCTTTCTTCTACAACGATTTAAACGATTTAAATAATATTGACGTTAACAGTCTCCTGCGCTTCATCATAAACTCAAATTGGTTCCATGAGTAAGAGGATCGTAGATCCACATTGGCTGGTTTTTTCTAACGGCCACTCTTACTGACTTACCTACCCTATCCTACTTCAACGAATTTGTACCAATCCAATAGTCAGAGTGCTGAAATAGAGGTAATGATGTATAAACTTGCAAAAGATCAGCGGCAGTTCTTATTGCACGAAAGCAAGTTCCTGGCTTCAAAATATACGGCCATATTTTCTCAAGGAGTGCATTAAAAAATGTGCATAAAACAGGAGAACCATCTCAACACAAACTAAAGCAGGAATCGAGAACTTTTGGGCCATGATCGAATGCAGTGCTAAATTCCTCACCAAGTTACGAGGATATGTTCGCAACTTTTTGAATTTTCCGCGTTGTAGCTTAAAATTTAACACAGCTCCTGTCAACCACTATCTCTCTATGGAATGCTGTCGAATTTTGAGCAAGATGAGTCATTTGATTTGTGTGTGACATCAATTTAAGGCAGATAACTGCGTAAATTTTGGCGAAAGGGAAAAATGTGAATGTCATGCGATCATCCAGCAGGAGTGTTTAACGATGTTCAACCGCAATCCAGGTGAATTTGTTTTCAAT
Source organism: Volucella inanis (assembly GCA_907269105.1). Taxonomy (NCBI): domain Eukaryota; kingdom Metazoa; phylum Arthropoda; class Insecta; order Diptera; family Syrphidae; genus Volucella; species Volucella inanis. The sequence goes on from OU026154.1 coordinate 94,663,776, forward strand.
ATTTCATAACCGTGGACGATGCTTGTATACATCCACCGCGTAGACCGACAGTGGGATTGGTCTGACGAGTCGACACCGATGAAGGCCAAGGTCAGGAAGAAAAATCGTGACAACGGCGTTTGTGACATACTGGTAATCCTTATCGGCTATCTTTTAAAAGGGGAAAACAACAGACGGCGAATGGTATGGATCTATTTATTTGACCGGTTCGACGACAATTTGAAAGAAAAACGACATCATTTAGCCAAGAAGAAAGTGCTCTTCTGTCAAGACAATAGGTGCAGACATTAGAGAAACACTGTACGTACATCACTGAGCTCAAAGGAGACTATTTGAGAAATAAATTGTATTTATGCCGTAAAAACTATCTTTTGAAAGAAGGTACTTGTTTCCGATTAAAATTAATTGTTCTATTGTTCACACAAAACGCTGAACGTTTTCTTTGTAATGGCTCTCCATCCAGAAAACCACTGTTCACATTTATTAATTTCGTTAAGAGGACGAATTCTCGTTGAATTCGTTCTCTAAAGGTTATTTCTGCCTTCTAGGCCATTTTACATTCAACTTTTGGATTGAACTTCAATTTGCATATTAGATTTAATGAAATAACAAATTATTCCTTTTGAAAATATGTATATAACTCGTTAAAATAAACAAAGACGTCGCCATCCATTCCGCTGTTCAACAGTATTCCTCTTGTACTATTGATTAGTAGGCGCGTGCTCGCATTGTTTCGCAAAGTTCTAAGACACTTAAGTATCAAGAAATATTACATACACTTGTCGTGTCCAAAATAACGAATTACACCGATATCATTATAAAGAAATAGGCATTGTTGAAATTTTGTACTTACATAAGTTAACACAAGAAGATTCCAAGAATCGCAACAGAGCAACGAAACACGCGCCAGAGAACACTAACTCGATTCCAAGAATCGCAGCAGAGCAACGCCACACGCGCCAACATAGTTCCAGGAATAAAAACAAAAGCATCGATGTAAGTAGCAATCGATACCAAACAATTCGTTTTCATAAATAAATGTGTGACAGTCACTTATTCTTTAGTTTTAAACTTTCTTTTAAAGAAAAAAAGTAAAATGCTTCCGTTTTTAACTGGCGTCCGAGCAAGGACAAAAGACAAAGTTGTTCATACAAATCTGTGGAGTGAATTAGTGAAGTTCATAGTTTTGAACAAGGAGAAAATTAGAAAGATACCAACTAAAAACAAAATACGTCATTTAATTGTAGTGTGCGAAGTTGTAAAAGATGGCAAATCATAACAATGAAGTGGTAATAAGGCCCCTAGTACTCGTGCAACAGATAAAATTGAGTTCAACTTGAGAACAGCCGGCCATACTGATTCGTCTGAAAGACAGCCCAACCAACCCACCGCTTTTATAAGTGGTTAAGTGTACAATGCATCAAAGAATAAATTTAGACTCCAGAAAGGACAATGCACATCGTAGGGTGACCAGATAAGAACGATTGTAAACACATTTTAAATAAAACAACTACTACATATGTAAATTATAAAATTGATGCCGACTTTATCTCAAGATGCGTTTGTGTCATTATACGAGTACATAATTCCGGGTGGCTTCGACATTCTGGACAGACAACACCCGAAGAACGATTTGTTGAGACCTTCGCTGCGTAAACAACTTGATGTAGCTTGTAAATAAGCTCACGCGAATACTAGACGTTTGTAGCCAAAATTCTGGACTTGTTTTCAATTTGTCACCCTGATAAATACAAGGTCAATGGTCTGTCATATGGCCTAATTTTCGTACATTTACCACACAGTCAGAGAAAAAAATCCTTACGTCCCTCTTTTCTCCAAGGTCATGGAAACGCTGATAAACCGTAAGCTAATGAAAAATCTCGAAACACGAAAACTTCCCAATGACTGGCAGTACGCTTTTTATAGCAAAAGGTCCACTGGTTACTTGATGGCATGTCTCACCGAAAAGTAGAACCAAAGCGTACTTACAACAACCTGGCGAAGGCAAGATAATTTGATAAAATTTGTCATCAGGCCCTTTTGTCGAAAATGCGTGCTTTTGTGATCGATGACTCTCGTCTTCAATGGATTAGAAATTACCTTTCGGAAAGTTCAACTCAAGTTGTCTGGGATAGTTTCAAGTCTCATAGTCACAAAATAAATGCCGTTCTGCCCCAAGGCTATGTTCTGTCTCCGACACTGCCATTTGTAATCCAAATATATTATTTTGCTGACGACAATACTCTCTGCTTTTCATATTCCTTCCTTAACGCACATCCTGCTCTTCGGCTGTAGAACGGAAACGCCAGCGTATGTTAACCTCTTTAAATTTCGATATTAATAGCATAACCAGTTTTGGAACTATGCTTCCAAAAAACAATGCTGTCTGCTGTTGCTTACGCAAAATTTAAACACCCAACCGTTGTCCATGAATCGCACTTGCATCGTCGAATCCGAAACAATTTTCTTTCTCGGTATGTATGTCAATGACAACTTATGTTTGAGTGACCACATATTCGGTGTCATCAAAACTGTCTAGGAATCCTCAAACGATGTAAGAAATACTTTACCCCCTCTGATCTGGCCTCAATATATAAGACATTTATACGCCCGATAATGGAGGTGCTCCTAAAACATCTCGGCACCTGCTAGATAGGACTTAAAACCGTGCGAAAAAACTCATTGGTGATACTAATATCACTCAAGCAATCGACACCCTCGAACACCGAGGTAATGTCGCGTGTCTCTCTTTACTTTATCGCTACTTCCACCACCAGTGCTCTATAGAAATTACTAGTTGCATTCAGCCCCTTCAAACTTCTAACACGCAACTTCCGTCTCGTTTTGAATGCTTATCAATATGCTCATCGCTTAATCATTATAACCTTTAAACATTGAAAACCAACATTCATCGGTAGCACTTATTCCATCCTCGCTGATTTTCCATCGCCCATCGCACACAGCGCTAGCATATAAGGAATATTTAAGTCTCTTGAGTGCACGTAAATTATAAAAGTACAGCCCCCAAAACAGAGCCTTGGGGAACACCCAGAATTAATGACTTAACTTCACTTCTGATATCACTTATCTTCACTTTTTGCGGTCTATTTGGAAAGTAAGATTTAACCAACGGAACATGAAGCCTCGAAAACCAGCATTGTAAATTTTATTCAACAAAATAACGTGGTTAATCATATCTAAGGCTTTAGTTATGTCAATAAATAGGCCAGCTGTGATTTTTTTCTGATTTAGGTAGGTGGATATTTGTGAACATAGTTAGCAAGAGTGCATATTTAGTGCATTTACTTTTTTGAATTTCAAATCCGACCGGTTTTCATTAAAATGATTTTGCTTTATATCCTTTCCGTGTTTACCCATATTTACAATACCATTGTCCCCATGGCCTCTTTTCCGGTACCCTGGAATCTAATTCCTGCGGAATACCAACCTATTGCAATGCCGCCATATTTGTCCAAAGTATTTGAGAAGTTAATTCACTTACCAATGTAAAGGGTGATTCATCGTGAGGTTTGATTTTCAATAGGCTTTTTTTGACAGTTCATGCGTGACTCCTATCAAACTGCTTTGTCACTTTTGTTCAGTATCGTTTGACAAGTCATCAGTTATACTACAACAGCGTCTCCAAATTGTTCAGTTGTATTACGAAAATCAGCGTTCTGTGAGAAATGTTGTTCGTGCGATTCGAGGATTTTACGGTACGCATAATCGACCTACTGAAACCACTATTGCCAATACCATTCGCAAGTTCGTGTCCCAGTTTACGATACATTAGTGGATGATACCCGACCGGTTAACCACAAGTTGTGCGCTGAAAGCTGAAAGTGTGCGCGAAGACCGTGACGATCGATTCGTCGTCGCTCTCAGCAGCTTGGCTTGGCGTTTTTTTTTATAATACCGAGCGCGCACCAATTGGATATGAATACCCTTTTATTGGCTTTTTCTCCAGGGCGCGGGCTGGTGGTGTAGTAGTTTGAAACTCAGGTGTAGTAGGTTTCGATATTTTTCCCAGAGGTGGTTGTCAAACTGGACGGGACGAGCCAGTGCATCCTCAATCAGTGGGTCTTAGTACGTGCTAGTTGTTAGTTCGTTACATTTAGCCCTGCCAACAACCACTCCAACATCAGTGTTATGCCTTCATGTCAGAGTTGACGCCGATGGGATTTTCATAAAACTACATACAAATTCTATAAAAAGACTTTTTCACAGAATTGCCTGGCACGGTATTTGAACCCGCGACCCTCTGCTTGAGGAGTCTATGCATATACCACTACACCACGGCCAGCCCAACGTCGTATTCGACAACTTGGCGTATTTTACGTGAGGATCTCGGCCTTAAGTTGTACAAAATTCAACTTGTGCAAGAATTGAAGCCAGGTGACTTAAATTTTCGTCATATTTTCAGTAAATGAGTTCAGGAAAAACTCAATGAAAATGCGGTGTTTTATGGTGAAATTTTGTTCAGTGATGAAGCCCATTTCTGGCTCAATGGATATGTTAATAAACAAAATTGCCATATTTGGGCTGATGAGCAACCCAAAGAGTACCAAGAACTGCCATTACATCCATTAAAAACAATGTGGAATCATTGTTCCATGTTTCTTCAAAAATGAGGCAAATCAGAAGGATACCGTTAATGGTAACCGTTATCGCACCATGTTAAGGGACTATGTGTTTCCTGAAATTCAAGCACATGATCTCAATGAGATCTGGTTTCAACAAGACGGCGCTACGAGCCATACAGCGCGTGAAACAATGGACTTGTTGAGAAATCATTTTGGTGAGCACTTAATTTCACGTTTTGCTACGGTAAAGTGGCAGCATAGATCGTATGATATCACACCTTTGGACTATTTTCTCTAGGGATATGTAAATTCTCAGGTCTTCAGGAATAAGCTAGCAACGATTGACGCTTTAGAAGCCAACATTACTCGAGATACTAGTCGCTATGCTCGAACGAGTCGCCCAAAATTTAACCTTCCGAATGGACCACCTCAGACGTAGTCGAGGCCAACATTTACATAATGTGATTTTTAAAGGATAAATGCCATGAATTGTTCTTTAAACTGATTATAAAAATTTTATGTTTACTTTCAAATTTATGTACTTTATTTTACATTATAAATCAAACTTTACGATGAATCACCCTTTATATGCAATTGCGACAAAATAAGCTGTTAAGTGTATTTCAATCCGGATGACATTCGCACCGTGATCGATAAAGTCCAGTTAATATTTTTGACATTTTTGAGCTCCTTATCACAAAACGGAGATCTCTATACGCCTGGTTTTCATGCTGCAAACCTTGTAAGGTCCTACTTCTCAGGTCGGAAGCTAGTTGCTTGTATAAATGACGCGCAGTCGGACTTTGGTTTTATTTTAGGTGGTTTACCACAAGGATACAATATAGGTCCCTTGCTTTTTACAATCTTATATATGACCTTCTAAATGTTGTCGATACATATGTTCGCAGATGACGTCAAACCCAATGTGAGTAATGAGTAACGTGAGTCTTATTTCGGCTAATAAGCACAACAGTTCTTAAGTCTTCTTAAATAAATTTTCTACAATTAAACCCAAAAAAAAAAAATCGAAATGCCTCATAATTGGTAGGCATATTCCTGATTCAAGTCATCGCAACACGGCGATTGAATTTGTTCATCTCGATCTTATTTAAAGAAAGTCTGAACTGAAATGATCACATAAGAAAAATGGTAGACCATCTTTCCTCAACGCAAGAACGCTTCTTAACCCTCGTTTTACTTATGACTGTGAAATTGTTTTGTTGTAGCAATGCGACAGCACAGTGAGATTCTAGATTGCTTTTAACAACATAACTTGTTATGATTTTGGTCTACGACAGTATGATCAGGTGTACAATCACACGAAGAAGGTTTTGGGTCGTACACATTCCGAGTAATGTGATTTTTTTACATTCAAGAGTCTGCATAGAATCATTACCACTCGACGGCTTTCGTATTTGTATGACAAATTGAATTATCCACAATTACATTATTCCTTAAAACTGATCCTTCTCAGTTTCAAATTTCGAATTTCAGGACGCCAAGTGTAAGACAGTTTCACAACACAAAACAGTTCAATGTTATTCTTTTGCATTGGCCTTAACCTGTGGTCAAAGGTCCCTAGTGAGCGTATCCAATTATCCCATCATCTAATGTTCATGTTCGCTTCACTTCAGACTTGGAGAATCCTGTACACCAAAACTAATATCCGGATTATAGTCATCATACAAGCAACATCGCAAACTTAAGTGTCATTCTATTCTCAAATTATTCCCCATTAAATTCAATTCCTTTCTCGAGTCCAACTGATATGTCAAAGTATCTTCTGTACCAAATGTATTCGTAAGGAAACAATTTTCTCTAATTATTTTCGCAAACGTATACTCGTGCAACTCCCCATAGACTTACCTTCTTATGGCAGACCTTAGTTTCAAATTAAGAACTACGAGTAAGCAAACAACAAACCAATTTCAAACTCTTCTGCGGTCAGGGAATCTAATTGATTCCTGAAGCCTTAAACCCGAAGATACAGAGAAAACACCACCAACAGAAACAGTGTTCTCGTAACAACAAGGATCGGATCCAATCAATGATGTGGGCATGAATTGGCACAAAATTGCTTTTAAATCAATGATACGCTGTCGTAACTGATTCACCTGGGAATCAGACCTGCTTCGACATGCAATCCACATCCCAATAGCAGGATAACGTGCACACAGCTAATTTTCAAGCTCTTCCACAAATGGCCAATGGAGGAAGAGAATACTCCTCCGCAGGACGATCGTTTTAAATTGGAAAAAAAAAAAAAATAAAATAAAAAAAAAATAGCCAACTGAATTACATTGTGTGATTGCAAGGATTGTCCTTGTTGCATTGAATTCTCAGGTGTGCAAATATGAATACCCGTCACATAATATTCGGGCACAATGACGAATCGAGTACAAAATACGTACACAATGGTTTCTCATACAAAGGTTCAGCGTTATAGGAGCAATGGCCTCGATGTACTAGTAAGGTCTTGGCGTATGATATGGATGTGTTACGTAGCGTGCAATGAATGTCGACAATTACTCTCTGGCTCCAAAGTTGGCACAAAACTATGTTGTTGCGAGTGTTTTTTTTTTTTTTTGCTCATTTCTCTTTATCAAGGCCAATCATAATTGGAGCGCGAACAATATTGTTATGCCGTTATATCGTGGCATATCATGCATCCTTCCATACCCCATCCAACCGACAATCCAATCGACAATATCAAAAGGGGGATGTTAGCAAAAAGAAAATTGAGGTGTTCATGTAAAATTGTATCCTAACCATTACGTGTGCTGAGTATCGATTTGTTGTACAATAGTAGGTCTTGGATGTGTTCAGAGGCGAAGAAACGCCTTTGTTCGTGCCTTGGTTAGTACAGGCTTACGGACAAGCAACAATCGCCGACGACGTTTACGGAAGAAGTTTCTTGTTTGCTGCTACTTGGTAGCTAGGTAGTGCTTGTAGTTTTCTCTTTCTTACGGGGCTCATCGAGCCAGTAATCAGGGCTGGACTGGAAATGTTGTTATCCGTGTGTCGTGCGTTGTTGCATGCATGTAGCAACTATGGCTCCTCCAATATCAAATTTCCAGTGATAATTAGAAATTTGCATATGAAATTGCTGACTAAAACTGGTTGTGGTGGTGGATTACTTTAGGAATTGTGTTGTGAAATAGTCCAAGTAGTTGCCAATAAAATAAGGTGAGGTAGTAGCTCCACGTAGTCGGGCACTGATCAGGATAATGAACTAAAACCGACAGGAATTTAAAGCGATAAGCGATAATTTTGACACTTTAAGTGGGTGGGCAAAACAAAACATGTTAAAGGATTTTTTTTTTTACCCGATTAATAGGTGGTCATTGTAGGAAGTATCATTTCGATATGGCTGAGTGTAAGTCGGATAGTAGCTGTTTGAGGGTAGATTTTTATTTACTTTTTTAATAGAGCGGTTGTTGGAATAATCACAAACAGATCTTTTAAGGTATAATTTATTATTTTTGCATCACAAAATGAGCAATAGAAAGCTTACGTGAAATAAAGACAATTGTCTGCGATTTAAAATGCTGTCTCTTAATCTTTTCCTCGAAGTTCTACCTAAACTTTATGTTCCAAGTGGAGCTTTTTCCACTTGTCATCCGGAGAAATATGGTTGAACGTTTCGCCCAATAAAATCCGAGTTAGAAATAAAACGGCGACAAGAAACTTCAATATACGACAAGCGTGTGAATGGAATTTTTTATTGAGTTCTTAAGTTCAATGGTGAACTTTAGTTCAATGGCTTTCGTTTAATAAATTTACAGTTTTAGTACAATGGTTTCGTTAAAGAAAAATAAAAAAAGATGCCGAACCTTGGCACTTAGGCGCCAAATTAAAATTTGTTCGTAATTATTTTATTGGGTCTATAACTTAATCGCGGTTTGCTAAGAGATGGCGTAACTTGTATTATTCTATTGTTATTATTCCATTGGAACATGCGTTGGAAAGCTTACTGTCATTGCACGTCATTTCAGTATATGTCATTCATTTGAAGCGTAAACAACTATAATTTTTTTTCCACTCAAATATGTCGAACTTTGTGCCTGAAAAAGTGTTTTTGTGGGGAGTTCTTCTTCATTACTTTAATATGAAGAAAACTGCTGCCGAAAGTCATCGTATTTTGGTGGAAGTTTATGGTGAACATGCACTAGCTGAGCGAACGTTCCAAAAGTGGTTTGCACGATTTAAAAATGGTGATTTTGGCTTTGAAGACGATGAACGTCCTGGGCAGCCAAAAAAGTTTGAAGATGAGAAACTGGAAGCATTACTCTATGAAGATTGTTGCCAAACACAAGAAGAGCTCACAGAATCTTTGGGTTGTCACTCAAGCAGCCATTTCAAAACGTTTAAAAGCAGCTAGATGTATTCAAAAGCAAGGAAATTGGGTTCCACATGAACTCAAGCCGAGAGACGTCGAAAGGCGGTTTTGCATGAAACTCTGCCAACCAGCCAAATCAACGGCAAAGCCGAATATCCATGGCGTGAAGGTAATGCTCTGTATTTGGTGGGATCAGATGGATGTACTGTATTATGAGCTGCTAAAACCGGGTGAAACCATCAATGGACAACGCTACCGAACACAATTAATCCATTTGAAGAGAGCAGTAGCCGAAAAACGCCCGGAATATGCGACCAGACACGAGGCAATAATTTTCCATCATGACAACACTCGGCCCCACGTTGCTATTTCGGTTAAGAACTATTTGGAAAACAATGGATGGGAAGTCTTACCCCACCCGCCTTATAGCCCAGTCCTTGCCCCTTCTGACTACTATTTGTTCCATTCGATGCAGAACGCCCTCACTGAAATACGGTTCACATCAGAGCAGAATATCAAAAATTGGTTTGATTCATTCTTGGCTGCCAAGTTCGCAGTTCTTTTGAAATGGGATCTACAAATTGCCAGAAAGATGGGAAAAAAGTCATAGCTTCATATGGGCAATACTTTGAACAATACTATTGTACATATTTTTCTTAAATAAACGTTCAAATTAAAAAAAAAAAAACCGCACGAATTAAAATATATACCCAATAATACAAGCTATTCGGTTACGGTAACGATTTCGGTCCCATTTTCGGCTTGAAAGTGGAAGTGCAACCAATTGACGTAGGACAGGACAAACCAAGGAGGACTTTTAGAAATTCGTTGGAGAAGCAGAGGGATAAGTATAAATATCCCACACCAGGTACGTCTTTCAGAATTCATCGAATGTGCGTTGATTCATCTATTTAATTGCATATTAATTGGTAACTTGCGAAAAGAAAGCTTAAGGTTCTCACTTGGAAAAAAAAAGAAAAAAATTGGACTAACGCACCTCGGATATAATTTCGCCTGCATGCAATACAATTTAATAATAAAAAATATATAGCCAACATAGGTATGTATATATATATATATATGTAACGACTACATCTCCATCTCAAAACTACCAATTTCCCATTGCATTGTATCGTACAGCATTTAACATCGCCTATTGGGGCTTTTCTCGTTGTTATTTCGCCTTAAAATCGCTGTTTGAGTAAATAGACTGGAATTAAGCTTTCATTTTCATTTCATATGTCATCTTTGGACTAGATAAACTAATCTACGATATAAAGTTTTCCGTCCTCTCAAAAGTTTTGATGATTTACTGTAGATCGGAGTTACCGGCACATCACCCAAAACGATTAATTCCCTTTCATTTTTGATATGGTTGTCCAGTTCTTGTGATGTTTAACTTAGGTGGCCTATAATTCGCGTGAATATATGTTTTGGCGTTTTTACCATCCATGGATTACCATATGGATGGAGACCAAATAAAAATCGAAACAATGGGTTTTACGCTGTGAAAGTGCTGCAAAGAAGACGAAGACTGTGCCTTCGGCCGGAAAGATGATGGCCACCGTTTTTTCGGACGTGCGAGGTTGACTTTTTGGAGAAGGGAAAAACAATCACAGGAACCGATAGACTGAGCCGATTCAATGCCGACTTGAAGAAAAATTTCCACATTTGGCGAAGAAAAAAGTGCTCTTTTACCACGATAACGCACCGACTCACATCTCCGCACGCACCACAGCCAAATTGGTCGGATTGCACTATGAATTGCTCCCTCATCCTCCGTATTCTCCGAATTTGGCTCCCTGCGTCTTCTTTTTGTTCCCAAACCTTAAAGATTGCTCGCCGGAAAGAAGTGCGGGTCGAACGAGGAAGTCATCGCCGCCGTGGAGGAGTATTTTGCAGGCCAATAAAAGTCGTACAATTATGGAGGGGTTAAAAAAGTTGCAGCAACGTTGGGAAAAGTCTATCGAGTTGAAAGGGGATTATACTCGTATTGTAAAAAAATTATTCGCACATTATGGGTAATTTTGTCCCAAAGGTCAGGTGTTGGAATAAAAGACGCAGGTATATATTTCATTTTTTTAATATTTCATTTGGAATTTATTAAAAATTTCCTATAAAGGGGAATACAAATAAAATATGCTTTTTCTTTTTGTTTTATATATTTTCTTACTTTTAGTCACCTAGCATCTATTCCAGTTCTTTTCCTTTTTATATTGAGCGCCTTTTCTTATGTCAACTTGAAACCTGTCATTCGCTTTCTGATAGGGGTGTGTCCGCAAGTTTGTGTTGGGTTGCGATCACATCAGGCTATAAGAAATTTCGCGGGCAACGTACATTCGATTATTGTTTTTTGTTTTTTTTTTTTACTGTGCTGGTACACATGTCCTGAACATATGTTCACAGATTAGAGTATATAGTATAGCATACTTAGTTTGTTTTTGGCAGATAGAAAGGTTGGAAGTGTTTTGTTGTGCTCCGCCATTTTCAGTTATTATAAAAAATAGAGAAATTTTGTGTAAAAAGAGGAATCAAGTGCTCCATAATACTTAAAATGTTAACAGGGGCATACGGCTAGGTTGCTCTAAGTAAAAAACATGTTTACAAGTGGTACATGCTCTTACAAGGTGCTAATGACGAACCTCGATATAGACATCCCAGCACATTAACAAAAGATGATAACGTCGATAAATTGCTGAGGATATTGGCATATCGGTCGGCTCGTGTCATGCATTTTTTTTTTTTTTTTTGATATTTTGGGCATGAGACGTGTCCCAGCGAAGTTTGTTGCGAAACTTGTTAATTTTAATCATAGAAACGTCCCATGAGCATCGCTCAGGATCTCTGGAATGACGTCAATGATAATCCTGACTTGCTCAAAAGGGTCATCACTGGTGACAAATCATGGATATGTGGTTATGACGTCGAAACCAAAGCCCAATCGTCCCAATGGAAGCAAACAGGAGAGCCAAGATCGAAAAAACCACGCCAAGCTCCAAGTACTTCAAAGTCGTCAGGTCAATAAGGAGTTTTACCTTGAAGTTACGCACCGTTTGCGAGAAGCAAACGGAATTGTGGAAAAATAATTCACGTTTTTTGCACCACTATAATGTGCCTGCTCATTGTGAGAGATTTTTTAGCAAAAAAAAAAAAAAAAAACACGACAATCATGCCTCATTCACCATATTCACCGGATTTGGGCCCAATGAGAAATTGAAAGGATGAGATAATTACAATGGAAAATCGCCCCAAAATCGTATCTGATTAATAAGGGCCTGTGGAGTTGCATGGAAGTGGAACCATCCATGAATGCCGATGCAAACGAACAAGAGAAGGATTTCCAGGTAAAATCCGAATTTACTTAGTTTTTGGAGATGCAAAATTATTTGCTGACGTTAATACAGCGAAAAATCTACAAATCTCTGGTAATGGCAATGGAAAACTCCTCAACGAAGCTCACGTCAGATGCGGTAAAACCTCTATTATTGCAACAAGTCCAATATAATGAGAACGGTGCCATCGCGAAGGTTATGATTGATAAGTTGATCAAACCGAAGTGGACAAAACCCAAATTCCGTTGTCACAGCTGTGGTCAAAAAGTTCAAAAAATTTATTCAGAAAATTAAAAATACAAGTTTATTCATCTAAATCAAAATAATCAAAAAATAATCCAATTAATAATCAAAATAATCCCCATCGACTGCAACACACTTATGCCTCGAAACATATTTTATATTCGGTTTTCGGAATGTTCTCAGTGCTTCCTGCAATTTTTCCATCTTCCTCTCGGCTGCTGAAACGCGCTCCCCATTGTGTTTTTTTTTTTTAACTCGATTGAACAGAAAAAAGTCACAGGGAGCCAAAGCAGGTGAATTCAGTGGCTGTTGGATGGTATTTGTTGCATTTTTGTCGAAAAATTACGATGGCACTGTGCGATGATGCGTTATCACGAGTTTTCTGCCAATAATGCTGGTCTCTTTCGGCGAATTGCTTCACGCAAACCTCTCATAACGCCCAAATAATACTCTTTGTTTACTGTCTGGCCTTCTGGCAAAAATTCATGATGCACTACACCGCGGTAATCTATGAAAACCGTGAGCATTGCCTTCTTTTTTGGCGGAAAACGACATCATTTGGTGAACGCCATTCACTTGCCCGATGTCTGGATTGCGTCTGGTCTCTTTTTTGCATGGAATTGATTTCTTCTGGCACCAACTTTGCTGCTACACGACGGAAACCCAAATCATTAACCAAAATGTATTGGACTGATCCATAGGCACTGTTCAAGTCCTCCGCTATCTCTCTGATGGTTAATTTGCGGTTATTGACCAACATTTCTTTAACTTCATCATGGTGATAGTCTGCCACTGCGTTCATCATCTTCAATTGACAGTACACAATGAAACGGCAGAAGATATAGTACCAGTGGTCGACATTATGGCGGACAATGAAATGCGAAGACTGAAGGTACTGCTGCGCGCAGAATAAACCAGGCGGCCTTAAGTTGGAAGTTTAAGTATGCTGATCCTGATCAGGTCCACATTCTCATCTTTGAATTGAGGAGATGGAGAGTGAGTTCAGGTCTTTACAGGCGAATGACACATGGAGTCTTATGCATCTTCCCAAAGGTAAGAATCTTATTAACACAAAGTGGGGTTTTAAAACAAAGAGAGAGAGGAAGGAGAAGTGATCATCATGTACAAAGCACGGCACAGCCCATCGTGAGACATTTTCTCCAGTGACACGAATTCTGATTGCTTTGGTCGTAAGCCGTAAGCCAAATGGATGCTTTTACGGCTTTTAAAGGACAAAATTTATGTTACTCAACCTGACATGTTGTGTGATAGTTTTGGTAGAGTTTGTAAATTACGGAAATCCTTGTGTGGGCTTAAGCAGTCCAGTCGGGTCTGGAACAAGAAACTGAATCAAGTTTTGATATGATTTTATGTACACCACTCTGACGCATATCAATACGTTTATTACACCGTTAATGTCACTCAGCTGATGATAGTTACTATTTATGTTGACACTCTACTAACTTTTTCGAATGACAGTTGTGAAGAATCAAAATTAAAGCAGTTACTTTGCCGAAACTTTCCGATGAAGGGTCTAGGAGAGTCTTCTTTGGTTCTTGGTATCAAGACTTAGCGCAACAGAACTAAAGGGAAAATAGCAATCGATCAATCACAATACATTCTGAACATCCTGAATAGTTTTGGTACGAATGATTGTAATCCTGTAAGTACACCAGTCGATTCTAATAAAAAAAAATTCTTCAAAAATGTGTCCATCAATTTATGTCTCAGTACTATACATGGCGGCTGTGAGAAGTCTATTGTTTGCAGATCAGACTACAAGACCTGACATTAGTTAAGCTATAAATCTATTAAGCCGGTATCCAACAAACCAAGGCAAAGCATATTGATCCGTCCGCGTGAACAAAATCCTGAAATCCTTCGAAGACGCTGAATTGTAGTAATTGGTTCCTGCAGCATTAGAAGTTACCCGCCAAGCCATTTCTAAGCGATTGCATGCGTTGGGAATGATTAAAAAAACAGAGAACTTGGTTTAAAGCCAAGAAACGCTGAGCGTTGTTCTTTCGTCTGAAAAAAACTGCTCCAACGGCAAAAAAGAAAGAGTTTCTTACATCGCATCGTGACGGGTGATGAAAAATGGGTTCATTACAGCAACTGAAAGAAAAGATTGGGGATGGGGATTGCTTTCCCATGCTTCTAAATGGGACGTGCTAATAATTTGGTGGATACCGTCTTCAATTGATACGATTAAGCCGAGCACTGCGCAAAAAAACAGCCACAATACGAACAGAGGCATGAAAACGTGATTCTACAGAATAAAAATGCTCAGCTTCACGTTACCAAACCCGTTAAAACCTATCTGGAAACCATCACACATCCGCTATATTCCCCAGATATTGCGCCGTTCGATTACTACTTGTTCCGTTCGATGGAACATGGTCAGACTGAGTTCCGCTCATATGAAAATATCAAAAAATGGTTTGATTCTTGGGTAGCCTCTAAAGATAAACACTTTGACCGTAGCGGTTTTCGAGCTCTGCCTGCATCCCAAAAAAAGACACCATATTTTGGGTTATGAGTTGGCGGCGTCATTGGCCCGTATTTTTTCGAAGATGAGGCTGGAGAGACAGTTACAGTGAATGGAGACTTTTGCCGCAATATGTTGTTGTTATAAAATCATCACAAATCTCTAATGTTGATAATGGGCTGCCTTCACTGCCGTCCTGCATGAAGTATCGCCGCAATTCTTGTAAATACTTCCTCGCCTCTCGAGTGGTAATTGAAACTGGAGCAGGTTCATCAATCTCCTCATCACTTCCATGAAAAATCTGCGTTATTTTTTCTTGCAATTTCCTTGATAATGTCATCCTTAACATCCTCGTATTCGCAGTGGCATTGCAAGTCGTTATCAATGGATAAGCACTGTTGATGATTTGTAACGCGCTCCAGTGGATAGTTGCTTTCAATATTAGTTGGACCTGGTATGATTTCTTGATTTGAGTTTTTGAAACCGCAGTGAGAAAAACAGTTTTGAGTTTTCGAGCAGCTTATTTGTCTCCAACTATCTGCAACAAATTGAATAGCCTGTAAAACATTCACCTTTGCGGTAACTTCTCTAGCATTTGTAGATGTTGTCAAGAGATTTTCTTTAATTGCTTCAAGGATGAACTGCACCAACCTTCCTCGATAAAAAGTCTTTAAGTTTTTTTTTATGATTCCCCATGTCCAGTGGTTGTGGTGTCAAAGATGTGGTGTTTGGTGGAAGAAATCCTGAAGGAGGATGTGCAGCCAAATTGTCAATAGTTGCAACTCCGCATCCCAATCGGAAAGCCATTTAGTAAAAATGTTGGCTGTCATCCATGCGTTCTTATTGGCGTAATATAGTACTGGTAGACTGTCCATTCTAAGACCTTTAAAGCACCTAGGTTTAACGGCTTTTCCAATAACTAAGAGCTTTCGTTTATCACTTCCTGACATAACACAGTGACACGATCCATTGCTTTTTTTGAACCTGTGAATTCATGTTGTTTATAGCTTAAATAACCATCTGGCGTTGCACGGTAAAATAGCTCCGTTTCATCGGCGTTATAAATGTCATTAGGACTCCACATCTGTAGTAGTTCCGAAAGCTAACACAATTTCCAGTGATCTGCGCTGGAAGAGTCTGCATTAGCTTTCTCCACATGTGCTTTCCTAAACTTGATCTCGTGTCTGGTTTTCCAACGCGATAGCCAATTATCCGTAACATTGAAATTGTCATGAACCAACTTTGCCGCAAGCTCGTCTGCTTTAGCTTTCAACATTGAGCCACTAACACAAACTCCTCTTCCAGTTACAATAGAAAACCATTGGTTCAGTGTATTATCAACATCTGGGTCCTTTCCTGCTCGTTTCCGCTGTTTTTGATTTTCCTTCCCCTTTTCCCCATTCCTCCCTCAGTTTAACTTCTTGGCTTTTGACACGTGCTATTGTAGACTTAGGAACATCAGTGATCCTTTCCAGATCACGATAGGAAGTGTTCGGGGCTTGGCTTTTTAATTTATCAAGCAAATCTATTTTATCAGCTAATGTTAAATCTTTTCTGGACATTTTAACCAAATGTAGCAATCTTCTCGGTCAGTAGGCACGGATACACGACTTTTTAGTTTTATCTCGGCACTTTCTGAAACGAAACCAAAAGTACGCCACGTCGTAGCACAACAAAACTTGAACCATCAAAGCCAATAACAAATTGAAACAACAAGAAACCGTTTTACCCACCCCTATGCAAATGTAAAACGGAGCGCAACACCACGAGATAGTACCGTTACTTGAAAAGCATTGGATCAATTTGTTTTCTCGTCTTCATCGTCATTATTACTGCAAACAATGGTGTGGCTTTTGCTTTTTTCGAGGCATAGCAGACAAGCAATGTGGCGATATTTTCGTCACAATGTGTGTAAGATGTGCGATGAATATGTCCCGAATAAACGGCTGCTATCCACAATAAATTAACAAAATCATCTCTTTTTTGTTTCCGTTCTTGTTCATTTGTCCTAATTAAGTAGCTGTCCCGAATAAGCAGAATCCACTGTAGTCGCTTGAAACAAAAGCCGGGGTGGTCACACGAACGATGTTGTTTTTCATTCATAATTGCCATATACCGAACTCTAAACTGATTTCACAATGAGTGAAAAGCAGAGGCTCACCCTTTGCTACATGTGTCTCAAATAGCACAAAAACTTAAAATTAGTTAATTAGTTAAAATTACAATTGAATTCGCCATTTGAGCACCATCTTTTAGGCACATTCCTTTTTGTTGCAGCGGTAATATTCCTCGATTTCGTACCGTCAGAGTACCTTTAATTTCAAACCCTAATACATCCCATGTAAATATAGGGTGATTCATCGTAAGGTTTGATTTATAATGTAAAATAAATAACTTGAATTTGAAAGTAAACTTAAAATTGTTATTATCGGTTAAAGCAGCAGTTCATGGCATTTACTCTTTTAAAATGATATTATGTAAATGTTGGCCATGACTACGTCTGACGTGGTCCATCCGGAAGGTCCAATTTCGGGTGACTCATTCGAGCATATCGACTGGTATCTCACGGGTAACACGAGTAATGTTGGCTCCAAAGCGACAATCGTAGCTGGCTTATTCCTGAAGACTTGAAACCTTACATATCCCCAGAGAGAAAATAGTCTAAAAGTTATATATCGCACGATCTAGGCGGCCAATTTACCGTAACAAAACGTGAAATTAAGTGCTCACCAAAACGATTTCTCAACAGATCCATTGTTTCACGCGCTGTATGATTCATAGCACTGTCTTGTTGAAACCAGAGCTCACTGAGACCATGTGCACATGGGGTGATAACGGTTAACATTGACGGTTACATTCTGAATTGCCTCATTTGTGAAGAAATATGAACCCATGATTCCACCAGCCAGTAAACCACACCATACCGTTGTTTTTATTGGATATAATGGTAGTTATTAGTATGCTTTGGGTTGCTCATTAGCTCAGATACGGCAATTTTGTTTATTAACGTATCCATTGAGACAGAAATGGGCTTCATCACTGAACAAAATTTCATTATAAAACACCGGATTTTCATTGAGTTTTTCCAGAGTCCATTCTCTAAAAAAATATAACGTAAATTCAAGTCGCCTGGCTTGTCGAAGTCCAAGTTGTCAAATACGCCAAGCCAAGCTGCTAAGAACGACGACGAATCACCAATTGGATACGCTTTTGTAATGTGAGTCTTTTCTCGATTATTTGCCAAAAAATATTAAACAAAAATCACATAGCAGTTTGATAAGTGTCATGCGTGATCTGTCAAAAAAAGCCTATTAAAAATAAAACCTTACGATGAATCACCCCTTACTTTGTCGTTCACGTATGTTACAGTTGTCGCCGGTTGTCTTTCACGCAGGAATTCATAAGGAGGACAAATCTGCCGCTCTTCCGTCGGATATTTAGTGAAAGATCCCTAAGCACATTCCTATTAATTTCTTCGAATTATTCAAAACGTCAATGGCAAATACCATGGATATCATCTTCACTACAACCGTTGTAGCTTTCGGGTTACGTGTTGGGATTCTATATGCAGATTTGATGCTGGTGCTGTCATCGTCCAAGAGCCCGGCGCCCAGAGGTTTTGTTTTTTTAACGGGGTCAGCATTGTTCTGTGCAGGAAAGTGCATAATGATGTTATTTTCTCTGCTTTTTTAGATGACTTTATCTACTTTCACCCATTGTACCTTGTTACGACCTTCCAATTGAGGTTTTCGGAACTTTTATATTTAGTCCTAAAAAAATTGTCATTAAGAATGGCACTCCAGGACTTCGTGTGAAAAACAAAGATTGAAAACTTTAAGCAGTAGATAAGTATGATCAGTAGTTTCCTGAAAGTCCATTCCAGTGCACCATATGTCTAGAGCTGGCTGAACTTTAGATCAGACAGTCGTAAAGTATAGTCTTACAGGTAGTATCGCTAATTCATCTGCATATGTTGACAGAAAGTCCATCTTCTTCAACATATTACTTGCAAAATTCGCATAACTTTCTAAAAATCATCGATATACCTCTTGGCAATGTGGAAATATTGTGAGCCCTTCGTATCTGCTAATCTATGCCAAAATAACTCGTTTCTCGGTGCCAAAGTAGTCATCTGCCTATCTACCAGAATTTACATAAAATTCAAGAGTCACATTGGATTATTTGTATACGGATACCTTATGAGTACATACTCGTGCATACTCAGCCTCGAACGGGAACTAAATTAAATTCGCCATATAATCACTTTTATTATCCTGTAGCAACTTAATTCTCTTTTACGGCATCATTGTCATCTCTGCGCTCTCAAAAATCTTTTGCTCCTTTCTCCTATTTATGGATGAAACACATTCCACTCTTTTCTGATTAGATATCCTTAATGCAAGCTAATATACTCATGAATTTTCCAACACTCACCTTGGCATCTGTGAAGGACCTAGGAAGAAGGCCAGATTCGTGGATACAGCTATGTTGCTTTTACGACTAAATGCACTGTTCGGCATCCGGTGCTTTGTGGTACTGAAATATAGCATTCCAGCGAATAACTGCTTTTTCCACGATGATGCGGATTGCGGAGCCTCAAGCAAAACATTTCACTTTGTGGTATTAGTGGTTCGGTTCGGTCGAGTTCGGTTTGAGCTTTTAAAGTCTGCAACCCTTGCAAAGTTATTGGTGTGCACAAGAACTGTAAAAACGGTTGACATGCACTGGCTTTTTAGATAGATGTTAGCGACCAGGACTAGTCAAGTTAAAGAAAAAAAGGTATTTGTCCTCTAAAAGCATGAAAGGATACTCAGCCAAAAAAAAAAAAAAAAAAAAAAAAAAACGATGAACCATTCCACAGAGGATGGTTGGTTGCTTTGATTTACGAGTGCGAAAGGTGAAAAATACGCAGATTCCTCGAATCATTAGCGATTCACTTTGGTCCATAGTATTTGGAAGTGTCGACGTTTAGTGATTTCATTTTTCGTTCAGTCTTCTGACCGACATCCATGGAAGCTCTGCAGCTGGACTTAATTTAGTTGAAAAGACAAATTGCATCAGGAGTGTCAACTGTTAAGGGGGTATTGAATGAAACAGCGACGTTTAGTGGGAAGAATCTGATTAAAGTGAAATGTTGTCGACACCATTGCTTGTGGTTTTAGTTGTCCTTTGATTAAGTGAATAGGGAGTTGGGAGCAGAAGATACAGACTCATACACATGGGCGTTGTCCTTAGAGATGTTCGTGTTGTGTACAATCGTGTGAGAACAATGGATAATTAGAAAAGTAATTTGTAATACACTTTTATCGGAAGACCACCATCGATCAAGATAAAAGCGAACGGGCGACAATTTAATGAATTAAACTGGGTTAGTTCTCTGGACTGAGAAGAATAGACTGGGGTATTGGAAGCAACTGCAAGTCTTGGTGTCTGGCTTTGTAGCTTAATTATATTATATTTGTTCAGGTTTATAAAAAAGGAGGAGTTAGAAAGGTGTAATACATGCACTACGAATACGTGAAGATAATGATTTGCAGAATTTTCTTAAATAGCTTAGGGGTAACGAATTGATGCAGATGCCTTATAAAGATGCCTTGTAAAGGACTGGGAAGCGACGAGTAAGCTAGTGTTAACAAAAGTAATTTCGATTGTAGAAGTTGCGACAGTGCCATAAGGTTACAGTATCCTCAATTCGCAGATTCGTGAAAAGAAAAAAATATGCAAATATCAAGATGTGATGTCGAGGAATATGCCATAAATATAAAAATATTTATATCTCGAGGAAACATCCCAAATGGTTAAGGCAATAGAAGATAACAGATGCAAACATTGCAGAGTATATCAAGCAGGTACACCCGTGTAGATGGGCTTAGTTGTAGCTGTGGGGCAAAGAGCCTTAGTGACCACTAGTAAAGAAAAAACATTTTTATCACAAAAAAAGCTAATCTAATGTGCGCTTAACAAAAGGCAAGAATGTTAAGCGATGTTGAGTTTGACCTATTGAAACTTAGACTCTAACTCCAAAACACTTTGAGAAAAGCAGAGAGCAATCATGGAATGTATATGTATGCACTGCCACCACGTATATACGCAGCTCTTTGTCTCTCTTTTAATTTTTTTATATATAAATGTCTACATCTGATATTAGTTTCATGAATTTATTGCATTACCCCAAGTGCTGACTGTCTCTTTGCTTTTCGGCTGACTTCAATCTTTCGCGCTCAATAACTATTGCTCTGTCACTTCTACTATCGGCTCCGTATATATTTAGTGCAATCCCCCACGTGTTGACAGGTATTTGATTCTGTCCTTAACCGACCTAATTAAGTCCAAACTTACTAATATCGATAAACAATTTGCAATTCTGTTCGAGATGAATACTGCGATCAGTGATCTAAAAGAAAATTGTTTCGCACAAAACATCTTTAACATTAAATTGTGCGAATCGATAAACACCCTGCATGAAGATTTTGAAGATCATTTCCAATCCTTCTCAAAGAAACAATGATCTCCAATGCAGCCTGATGCTATGCTTGAAGTAATCTTTGATAGAATCAACGCAGTAGGCGAGGATCTAGGTGCAGCCCAATCAACCATTTTCGATATCGAGAATCAAATTGAAGCAGTAAGCAGTAACATTGACGATTTACCAATTCATACTCCACACCCCTAGAATGTCTACATCTACATATACCGGGTGAGTTTTTTAAATTGTGACATCGAAATTACTTAGAAAATACGCGATATCGCGAAAAATGTTTCAGACAAAAGTCACAAGGTTCTGAAGGGAACAAGATGGTGAGCACCATCATTTTTATTTTTCAAATGATAATTCCGGATTTTCATTGCTCAGTCGTATTGCTCGTAGGCTTGTCATTTGTTTTTTACATACTGCGTTTAGCATGACCCAGAAACAACGACGTGGACGTAGCAGTATTTTGTTTCCTTCGGGGTGATTAATTAGAGTGGGTCCCCTTGCCTTCCACTGTTGAATCATTGAATTCTTCCCATTTCGATGTTTATTTCCCGAGACTATTGACTAATTGACTAATGAACCAACAGAATTGAGAAGTATTTCTGGAGTAATCTTCCGGTAAGCATCAGTTATTTGTCTTTTCATGTCCTCACGTGTTGTTATCTTTTTTCTGTAAACCTCACTTGTTAATTAGCCCCACAAGAAGAAATCAAGTGACGTAAGATCAGGTGATCTAGCAAGCCATTGCCTCGGACCCCCTCGTCCGATCCATTGTTGATGGTAAACATTGTTTAATACTCCCCGGGCTACTTGGGAATAATGGGCTAGACAACCATCATGTTGAAATGACATTGTTTGTCGCAACCCCAATGGTAGTTCTTCTAGTAATACTGGAAGATGGTCCCGCAAGAAGTTTGCATATTTTTCGCCATTCAAGTTGCCTTCAATAAAATATGAACCTTCTAATTTATCCCCAATAATTCCCGCCCAAAGATTAACATTCCAAGGGTGCTGGCGTTCAATTTGTCGCAATCAAAAAGAGTTTTCGGTAGCCCAGTAATGCATATTATGTCGATTGACCGTACCGTGATTGGTGATAGTCCACTCATCAGAGAATAACACCTTGGCGAAGAAAAGGGGGCCTCGTTCAATTTGCTGAATTGCCCATTGAAAAAAGGAAACCCAGTTGCGAAAATCCTTACTAGAAATTTCTTGATGCATTGAAACATGATAAGGATGGTATTTATGCCGATGTAATATCTCACAGAAAGTCGTTTGAGAAATTCCTGATTCACAACTTATTTGGCGAGTGCTAATGTGAGGATCGTGTGCAACGGCGGCTTACACTGCTATTTCATTGCCCTCAACAGCTACCCTATCTGACCGATTCCTTTTTTTTGGTTGCACACTTCCTTTACTAGTGAATTGTTGGATGACCCGATAAAAGGAAGCGCGCGATCGTATCTGGTCTGGGAAACGTTGGGCGTAAAGAGCAACAGCACCATCGATGTTCCTTCCACTTTCTCCATAAATCAATATCATTTCAATTTTCTCTTGAACTGAAATAGCCTGCATTATTAATCTGGAAAACGTTACTAATAATAATCAGTTCCTCAAAACAAATATCGAACTTCTAAATGAAGTACAGTTCCGTTCAAGTAGAAAAAAAGGGCAGAGTGCACATCATACACTCTCAGATAAGTTTAGAACAATTTGTCTGTATCGGAAATTTCTTTGAGTTTTAACTTCACTCGAGGCAATTATGACTTCCTCAAAACAATCTCGACTTTCTAACACCCTAACAACGTTGGAAATCGATTAATGATTTAGGCGTGCCAGTGCAGTGGTATCTAGCACTGAATGAATAAGACTTTTGAGACAAAGTCGTGTGCCCCGTTGAGGAATACGACTGAGCAATGAAAATCAGGAATTATCATTTGAAAAATCAAAAGTGACCTTCGTATGACTTTGAAAATGGATCTCAAGCTCAAACTTGTGGTCACCATCTTATGTCCCCTTCAGAACTTTGTGACTTTTGTCTGAAACATTTTTCGCGATACCGCGTATTTTTCGAGTAATTTGGATGTCACAAGTTAAAAAACTCACCCGGTATAGGGTTTTCTAACAAAGACTTGACAACTTTTTTTAAATAAAACGGAAACCATTCGAGACATTTCAAAAACTTTATAATTGACTTGAAGTACAATCAAAACATTTATGAATGCAACTCGACTTCGTTCATATGGCCACCGCGGGCACGTTTGCAGCGGTCGATTCGTTGGACCCAATTTTCAAAGACTCGGCCACACATTTCGGCCGAAACGGCTGCTATTTCGCGTTGAGTGTTGGCTCTGAGCTCCTCCAACGTCATCGGCGTATTGGCATAAACCAATGACTTAACGTAGCCCCACAGAAAAAAGTCAAGCGGCGTTAAATCACACGAACGAGGCGGCCAATCGACTGGAGCATGTCTTGAGATAACACGCTCACCATACTATGCTATGTGGCTTGTGGCACCATCGTATTGAAGCCACATGTCGTCCAAGTCCATATCTTTGCGACTCCGAATATCTATAGAAAATTTTTATAATTTGCAGACGTTACTCGTTAGTGTACTTTACCATGGTGAAAATGTTGAATTTACTAAATAAACTGACAGTGACAGTTTGATGATTAGTGAAAGAGTTCGTTCACAAATTAAATTCAAAGTTGTCAAGTCCCTATTGGAGAACCCTGTATAAATCTATTTTTGCTGAATTACTGGAAACCGAAATCGAATCACTTTCATAACCACAGCTGATTTAATCAACAAATTCTCCCACTGCCTTTTAGTCGAAGTGTCCGAAACTGTTTCACTGTCAACTATGTCACCGTCTCCGCCCCACGCAAGCTCATCAAACCTTTTGGTACAGCATGGACCCCTTCAGAATGGAGGCGTAGGCTGGATAAAATTGAAAGCCAGATGATTACATATCTATTTGATTAAAAGCACCCCCCAAAGCTGATATATGATATATGATAGCTGATATTTCTTTGACAATAGAATTCTTCACAAATAAATGCGGTATCACCATCAGCCAATGTAAAATGTTCCTGCCATCTCACCACAAAGGTAATGAAAACTTTAAATCCAACCTCCCTGCTAGATACGAATAGTTATTTCAAAACCCTACTGGTGCTAATTTCAACTTTGAAAAGATGGTATCTGTAATGTGATCGACACACCTACCAGAAAACAGGATAACAGAAATAAGATATCCAAACCCATCCCAAACGGACCCAACCCTGACTATAATTCTTTTAATAAGAATAAGAGAAAAGTTATCACCCAGAATTCTGCACTATCCTATCAACATCCCCACCCAAACTGAATCTTTTAAGTCGTTTCAAATCAGAGTTTCATTAAACCTTGATCCTGTGTCTTTTAACTAAATTTCAACTGACGTTGCCCCTTCGGACAAATGTCCTAATTTTATTAGCTCACATGTACTAAATCCAACAACCTCTTCCGCATCTTCATCTACCAATCCCCCTGATCTAACTCCCCATACTATTCAAAATTCTAAATCCGAGGTGTTTGAATAACCTTTCCTTTCTTCATTCGATCGTTCTCTAAATTCGCCTGCCCACCATTCTCACCCGAATTACTTTGACCCACTTTTTCCACCCACCGTCAAAGTCACTATAAAAATTTCTGATATAAATAATGACAGCCGTTGTGTAGTATCTCATTTGAGAGACCCCCGCATTTATGACAATATTCGGCTATACCTTGCCTACTTGCACGACAAACCCAACTTCGTTTGAATTGATGGCATAACCAAAACTAATATTATGGTTTTGCAAATTTTCATTCGCTAGCATGAGAGCTTTGACATCTCTTCAACGAAGCTTATATTGATCTTTCTACGCTGTCCTCGCATGTCAATTCTAAGCGTCTTTCCTACTTACAAAAAACTCGTTCTTTGAAGTGACTTTTGTATTATTCAGTCCAAAATGTCTGTCCATTTTAATTCTTAAAAACTTCCCTATGATCTAATTGGTTCTACTGAAACAAAGCTAATCTAATTTCTCACATTAAAAACCGTGAGCTGATTCCCCCAAAACTTGACGTTTTTTTTCGAAAAGATGGATTTGAAAGAGCTGATAATCCCTATGGTAGAGGTGTCATGTGTCAGCATTAATCTCCCCAAACGATGCCTTAACGTACTTTGTTGTTACATTCACACTCTTCACCATCTTAACCAATTGAGCCTTATCGACCTGTAGTTCCGTGGTGGATTTTTTGATTGATGACACCCAACCTGAAAATATGTAGTATTATTCTAGTAAGTGATTTCAAACTCCCTCACCTAAAATGGGCTTTCCGCCGATTCGTCTCATTTCTTCTTTCTTAATTTGTCCTTTGAAATAGAAATATTGGTGGTGGATTGCCTGACCAACTCAAGTCTGTTTTAGATTAGTGGAATACCTAATACAGACCGGGCGGATAGCCCCCTTCTCAATTATATTCTCATATGAAAACGGCAATACATGTGTCAATTTCATTTAACTTCCGAAGAACAAATTTAAAAGCCTCATCAGCAACATTAACTTTGATTTTGTTGCTTAGACAACTAACATTGATCTTGCCCTATTACCTTTCTCTTCATTAGTTTTCTCCTGCTTTGCCCAATCGGTTCCATATGCCTTCCGAAAGGACTACATGTCAGCTTCTTCCCGGTACAACAAATAGTTGCGCTTTCTCCTTAATAACAGAAACAAGTTGTGCGACAAATTCCTATGATCTCGAGCTAATTCCGACTATGGTATAATAAATATCGATTTATAGACATTTTTCTAAACTTTGTGAGTCTCTTTGTATTAAGTACCTTTACCGCATGCAATTTACTTTGGTATCGGACCCCAAATGCTTCTATCAGCTTGTTAATACCAAAAGAAAGTCAGACAGTGACCCATCTACTCTCAATTTCTTAATGAATCTTCTGCCGACGCAAAAACCATTGCAAATGTCTCTGACTGACATTTTAATAAATCCTTTTTCCAAGCTATTTTCTGATCCCGATTCTAAACACTTAAGCTATACGAACCGTCATTCATCACGCTTAATATAACAACATCTTTGGTATTTGAAAACATTACCAAATTTAAAGACGATTTTTCGAATGGCCCTGACAGCCTTCCGGCTATTGTAAAAAGAAAGTTTGTAACCCATCTCAGTCCTCCCCTCGCTGCACTATTTAAGTTCTGTTTCAACAGGTACTTTCCCTTTCCTATGGAAAGAATCTTATAGCATCCCTATTCATAAAAAACGAGTTAGCGCGAAATTGGTAGTTATAGGCCCATAGAGAAAATCTCTTGCGTACCCAAACTTTTCGAAGGAATAGTCTATCAACAACTGCTTCCGTACTGTAGGCCAACTATCTGCATAAATCAGCACGGTTTTATGAAAGATAAATCAACCACCACTAATCTAAATGAATCTGACACTAGGACACTTTGTGTTTTAAAAGGCGGTGATGAAGCCGAATCTATTTCAGCAAGGCTTTCGTTAAAATTTCTCACTAACTAATCATTTTTAGAGTACAAAAACTTGATTTTTCCACTCATTTTGTGGCGTGCTTCAAATCCTATTTAGAAGACCGAGAAAACAGAATCACCTTTAGATCTTCAATACCCGACCCCATTAGTGCATTTGGTGTCCCTCAGGGTAGCCACCTTAGACCAATGATCTTAAGGAATTCTAATCTTTCTATTTTCGTTGATGACATTAGAATTTGCAAAATCATTTCCCTACCTTCTGACTCCAAAATAAGTTTTGGACCTTAATGTCAACAAATGGTAAGCGTCTAGCCCACCCTCCAAGAAACTACTTCATCTGCGATGAGTTAATTCCTTCGACTACCAAGTACGGGATCTAGGAATAATTTGTGGCAGAGAATTGAGTTTCGACTCACAGCATTATAAGTAAAGCTAACTAGCATTTGTCTTTATCAAACGCTAGTCAGAAGAATTTTCCAACCCTTCCGTTACAAGGTCTCTGTACATTACTTTTGTAAAGCATCTTCTCGAAAACGGACGTTTATTTGTTTTGCACTTCGTTGCTACCCTGGGCCGATCCATGTGAATGACCTCCCTCAGAAAATGAGCTAAAACTAATTAGCATGCATCCCTTAAAAAAACGTCGTGATGTTGCTGATGTACTTTTTAACCATCAGCTATTCTCGATTGCCCGAGAATAAGGCAACATAATTCATTCACTTCCAATCTCTGTAATCTACACCCTGCCTAACTCGAACTACAACCAACTTCAGACTGCTATAATTTCCAAACCGTTCATGACAGTGGGCTCAAATTTTGACACATGACAGATAATTTTATTATTTACAAGCCTTTTAAACGATTTAAACATCTCAGTTGTGTTGTGTGATAGTGTGTTTGCTTTATATTTGGCTGGAAAACCACAAGTAGCTATCGTTAGAGGCCTCAAGCACCTCAACGTGAATAAATCATTTGTGTATCAAACCATAGCTCGTTACCGTGATACTGACAGCGTTACAAAACGCCATGGAGGTGGTCATAAAAAAAAAGCAACATCGGCAGAAATGGTTCATAAAGTGAAGGCTCGAATTGAACGAAATCCGCGTCGAAGTGAAAGAAAAATGCCTCGCGAACTCAACATATCGTTGGAACGGATGCAACACATAATGAAAAATGAGCTTGAGCTCAAGCTAGAGTTAGAATCAAAAGAGCGAAGGAGTTGCTACGCTTTCACGAAAGTGGTGAGTTGCCGAATTTGGTTTTTTCCGATGAGTCGCCATTTGTTATCGAACAATATGTCAACAAACAAAATGACCGAGTTTACTTGCCAAAGAGGTCCTCCGAAACTTTACGCCTTCGGATGGCCACCAGAAAGCAGGCAGCACCGATGGTGATTGTTTGGGCCGCCATAACCGCCGATGGTCGCTCTCCGCTCGTACTTTTTGACCGTGGCGTCAAAATTAATGCGATCGTTTACCGTGAAACTGTCTTTGAGGCAGTAATGAAGCCTTAGGTAAACAATCATTTTGGTCGGAGACCGTGGACATTTCAACAAGACGTGGCACCGTCTCACAAAGCGAGCGCCAACCAAGATTGGTTAAAAAACAATGTTCCACACTTCATTTCTTCGAAACAATGGATTGCAAATCCGCTGGATTTCTCTGTCTGGGGTATTTTGAAGCGAAGGTTGGCACTAAAAATACCAAAGTTTGGACCACCTCAAGCAAGTACTTCGCCGGGAATGGGCCAAAATACCGCAAAGCCACTTGCGTACAGCGTGCGATGCTTTCTTCGACCGTCTCAAGGCCATTATTCGCGCCAAAGGTGGACATATTAATGTATTTTCCAACATTTTTTGCTTTGGCATAATAAAATTTATCTTAAAACAAAAAAATTTTAGCATTTTAAAATTTGCAGTTCGAGTCAGGCAGGGTGTAAGATCTGTTCCACTCCTCCTGATCCTAACTCACCCCAGTAGTTACGGTCACTTCGAACCAATATCTATAATGTTGCGTATAACAAATAGTTATGCCGAATCTTTGATCTAAATAGCAACAAATGCGAAATCAAAAAAGCACTGATCAATATCCCACTCCCTTAATATTTCACCTGACCACCATTTCTCCTTGCCTAATAAGGCTAAGAATATCGTTATAAGTTAAGCCTAGCCTTAAGTGTATCCTTGTTAATAAGCTTAATAAAGTTGTGCCGGGGTATACCCGGACAAATAAAAATTAAATAATAAATTGGGTCTGACTGCGCCAATACAAGCATTAGCCTGATATCTATTACCTTTCTGTTTGCAACTCCGGTAAGCGATAAATGAAAATGTCATCATAGCTAGCACACGTTTACCACACTTCAGTATTCACAAAAAGACTTTACAGTCCGCTGATTAGAAAATTTTCAATAAAATTGATTACAATGCAATAAATTTAAGGTGCAGCTCAATTATTCCGGATTTCTGAACACTTCGCGGAGCTGCAAGGTATCATATACACTGCATTCGTTACATTGGGTTTCGTGTAGCCATCACTGGTTTGAAGACTCTACTAGTCCTACTAGGCGGCGCTGCGAAGTAGGACTTGAGCTACTTTCGAACTCTCTGAAGAAAAGATAACGAAAGAATTTCGGCTGCTCAAAAGTAAAACAAAGATTAAGAGAAGTGCTCAAATGTGGCTACATAGAGGTCCTTTTAATTCCTTTCTTCTTCTTCCTTCTTCTAATTTTTCATTACCAGGTAAAAAAAAATATGCCAAACAAAACAAAACTCGAACAGAAGCATGCAGGAATATGAGGGCAAACGTAATAGTACACCACAGACGGAACTGATCTGAATTACTTCTCGAGACAGTAGCACAGTATAGGCTTGTCCTACTTGTATCATACTACTTTCATCAGTTAAACGTATTTTTGCAGAGGTTTGCAATCAGCTAAGCAACAGGAATATGGTATAGCTGTTTAGATAAAATATTATATCAAGCTTCCATGATACACATGATTGCAACTAAATTTGGAGAAGTGTTTACGCATTCAATTGAAGATCACATGGATAAAATGGCTCAAACATGTCTACCCATTTTACACAGCTCCTGAATTCATAGCGGCTGGTTAAGATAAGGTAGACACTGATCGGCGTCAACCTGGCGATGTGTAGAGCTGTAACTATGACTATACCTTAATTGTGCTTATTTTACCTTCTCGTGGTAGCCGCTAGTAACTGGTCCCGACAACTGCCAAATTTTTAAGCGCAAGTGTTGAGCAAAAGAAAATGAAAACGCTATAATTCACAATCAAAAATTAATGAGCCTCAGAAAGAGATCTCACGGTGGCTTCAACACCACCACCACACCGACTCCTTTTGTTTGACAATGAATGCCGGCCATTAACAACGGACGAGACCCATTTTTGACCCATCATCAATGCATCCACAAAGATTGACTCTTTGGTGCGGCTTATGGGGTGGCGGTATTATTTCTTTCGAAATGAGGAAGGACACATCGTTACCCTCAATGGTCTCAGGTATAGAGATGTTTATCGACTTAATGTAGTCAGAGCTGAATATGAATACCCTTTTACTGGCTTTTCACCAAGGCGCGGGCGGGTGGTGTAGTAGTTTTGTAACTCAGGTGTTAGGTTTCGATATTTTTCCAGAGGTGGTTGTCAAACTGGAGCCAGTGCATCCTCATCTAGTGGGTCTTAGTACGTGCTAGTTGTTAGTTCGTTACATTTAGCCCAGCCAACAACCACTCCAACATCAGTGTTATGCCTTCAAGTCAGAGTTGACGCCGACGGGATTTACATATAACTACATCCAAATTCTATGAAAAGACTTATCCGAGAATTGCCTCGCACGGGATTCAAACCCGCGACCCTCTGCTTGGGGAGTCTATGTGTATACTCCTAAATCACAGCCACCCCCATCGATATATCTGAGCTGTAGTTCCAACAAGACGGCGTTACATGCCATACAAGTGATGCAACGCTCGAAGTTCTGAAGGAGAAATTTGGCTACTGGGTCATCTCATGGCGAGCGTTCATTAATTGACCGCTGAAATCATTTGATTTGTCATCACTTGATTATTTTCTCTGGGACTACGTCAAGTCCTTAGTCTACATTAACAAGTCAACCACTTTGGATGAGCTCGAGGCCGGAATAACTCCGCACATATTGGACCGAATCATTAAAAATTGGAACGACCGGTTGAAGTACTGCCAGCGAAGCTGAGGCGGGCATTTAAATTTTATATCTCACACCGTTGTTCTTGTATTTAAACTATTTTTTCTATAGTTCTTATCTGGTTACCCTTTAGGAGGAAAGAAAGAAAATTTTGGGAACAAAAGCTTGCAAGGATGAGAAAAAGGAACCAAGTGGTAGATCTCAGGTAAAAGCCATCAATCTTATCCATCTAAACTCTGTGAAATGTGAGGAGTATGGATATCGAAATTTTAGTCCAATGAGGCTTTCGTTCAGGAAATATAGTCCTTGCTGCAGTCATCCGCAGACATTTGACATGGCTCTCGTCATCGTGTCAGTTCGTTATTATCGGTTTGTTTTAGCCTCGTTCAAAAGCATTTCGCTTTAGTGATGTTAAAGAAAAAGTGAACAATTTAACTAAACAAAAACTTAATTTATGTTTCATACACCTACTGCTGGATAAAAATGCGACAATCATTAGTACAGCAATCATATAACCGAAATACGAACCTTTCAATTGCATTCGTCTGAGAAGACAGGTACGTATTCGTGTGGATGGGTCCATATACGAATAAATCCTCCCTACATGCATGCACCGGCACCCATCAATATAAAAATCGTTTTCGTGTTTCGTCTCTGTTTTTGCGGATATCTTTCCACTCGGTTCCATTCACTGGCTCCACGACACGGTATACATACATAACTATTTCATGAACAAGCCATTAAACAATGTCTCAAACTCGAACGTGTCACTTGAGATACATATTTCCGGAGTGTATATCTGCGACGTGTGTTCACGTATCGACATTGGAGAATGGAAAACTCTTTTTCTGTGAATTAAGATGCCAATTGATGGCATGTTGTTTGCCCTTGCCCACTTCTAAACCAGCAGTGTTCCTAGGATCTGATGTATCCTATTCGTTTCGACAACATACATACACATGTCAGTACATACATAATTAAGGGCTTCAGCTAGTACGACATATTGTGTACGTAGTCACAGTCGTACAACATCTACGGATGATGAATGTGATAGAATGCAATGTAACCACTACCAGTATTACCATTACCACCCACAACGTTTTTATCGTCCTGCATATGTCCCATCATCCAATACATCCTTCAACCTGAATATACTGTCCAGCCAACCACCACTACTATAACCCCAATTTAGCCCCACTTTTTGTAGTGTCATCATCCACAACGCGAATTATTTCAACAGCACAAAAATTACTCCGGAGGTAGCCTGGTATGGAGCCCTTTGCGAATCGGACAGCTACATCCGTCACAACGATCGGATCGGATAATAGTTTGCGGAAATGGATCAATTATTTACAGCCCTCAACAGGATTCTGTCGATGCTGGATGATGGTGGTATGTACGTTAACGACAACTTCAATGATAAGCGTAGGATGCAAATTGTTGCTTGAAAGAGCTCCAGAATGAATACAGAGACAAGGCCGATGCAAATAACTTGAGCTATGTATGTACGACTATGTGAAGGTGGGATGTTGGGAAATTGAGATGAAATACCGACTGGAGTTGTAGGACCAACATGACAATTGGCTTTAGATGTTGATGGCTTTGTAGGTAGTAACGTTCGTTCATATAGAATAAATGTTGAACGTTTTCCATGTACGTTTAGGCTTGCCAGCTTTTCAAAAATTAGGTATACTCGACAGAGAGAAAAGTCTTTTATTCAATGAACTGTTGCAAATGGACTTTTCATTCTGTCACACTGCCAAGGAAGTAGGGTAAGACTTAACATTTTTAAAAGCTTACTGCTGTTAAGCAGTGACTTTGAGTTGTTTCTGTTTAGTTAAAGTTTTACCTTGCAACGACATAAGTATCGAAGGTAAACCGGATTGCATCTCCGTATTTTAGGACGATTTAACACCATTTCTACGAAATATATATTGCTGAGCGTTTGTATAGTATATCATATCAGTGTTGGTACATAGCAGCTTACCTAAGCACTGCGGTTTCTCGCTTAGTCGTGAAATCTAGTATGAAGCCGTATGAGTAATTTAGAATTCGAGTTGTTGTGTCATTCGTTGATGAATCTCTCAGTTCTTTACAAAGCTTGTTTCTTGTACGTTTGCTGGATACATTTTCATGCTCATAAGTGGCAGTGAGGGAGTCGCTTCTGGTCTGATGCTAATGAAAGCATCCAAAGTCTTCTTCATACATAGTGTACATTAAAAGTAATATCTATTACACAATTAACCTGACACAACTTATTTTTTATGTCACTATAACCCGGGATAGATCAAATGGTTCTTTAACAAGCAACATTAAACATTTAAACATTAAATGCAACAAGTTGGCTTAGGCCACTATCAAATTGCATGTGCCTTCTTCGCTAGAAAAAGCTAAATCTGCTGACTTATACTAGAGATGAGTCAGTATATGCTTCTTGCCTTACAAGATCCTTAATTGTGACTCCATTTTTCGACAGGCGAAAGGCCTCGCCCTGCTTACACTCAGGACACTAGCCATTTGTCATGCTACTTGTTGAATTGATATTGAAACATGTTGATGTTAAGCTAGTGTCCGTCTCTGGCTTAAGGACATCAAATCAGATTCGTTAAACCTTTGACTACTATCAAATGGGGATCTGAGTTCGTGTTAGTCTATTGGATACTGCAGACTTATCCTCTACAAGTTGCATCACGAGTATCCAATTGAGAGTTTAATGGTAAAATCTTCTCCAGCAAGTCTTATTGCAAGTCTTATCGCACCACCATTTTGAAATTCTTTGGATACAATTAAGTAAAGAGAATCCTAACCGAAGAAAAATAAGAAAGGCAAAGCTGGGTAGTGGTGAGTACCCTCCTCCAACCGTGAACGCGAGCTTCGGCCTGAAAACCGTGCAGAGGAATTTTAGCGAAGAGTAAGAAAGATCGTTATTCGACAGCAATACACACCAAGGGGGTATCGAAATAGAGTGAGAAGGACAATTTATTTGGTCAACTAGATGATGCCTTTAGCTTCACGTCCAAAAGTAAAATCGTAATCAAATGAATGGTTTTATTGCCAAGATATCTGCTCTACCTCAGAGGCCGATATAAAAATTTGCTGATTTCCGAAATGCCAAAGACCAGGTATCTTTCAAAAGATTTACTGGGTCTCATCAGGTATGCAGTGAACATCTAACCATGATGAACCACATTGCGATTGTTGCGAAGTAGCCCCGATATCCTGAATAGAAAAGCAAAACGTGAGGCTGTATTATAAAGGACAGGCGACATATTGGTAGTTTCAGTTTGGCTTCTTGGTATAACCGGGAGTAGAAACCAAAGCAGTAAGCAAAGTTTACCATTCGAACTTTATCAGGTACACTGGCATCCCTCACTGTTGGAGGGATGTAGAAGAATCGTTTGAAATGACAAAAATTTCTACTACAATACCTGGAACCCACTGTGAACAATTGCCTGCTTCTGCATTAGGTTATAGACATTTATTGTGTTATCTTTGCATAAGGAAAGAGGAAGACTGAATGCTGTAGGAATAATAAAGAGCCTGAATGGTGTCAAGCTCACAGCGCCCAGTGATGTAACTGCTACTACGCATCAATTGTGCTCAGCAAGTGGTAGTCATCAGGTACTGGTTGGTGTTTAACCGCACTTGATCTCCTGAACTTGTAGGGTCAAGTGTTAAAAAAAGGCAAAAAACAAAAACACTGCAAACGCGACAGGGGACAAATTGCCTATATTACGTCAAAGGTGGCATCACAGCTTCAAACAGAAGCATAAAGTATACTTCTTCTGGGTTACTTCGACAATCTCAGTCCTATAACGATTTCCAAGAATGAGTCAGATTTGGTGGCAAATGAGCCTTGAATGGACCAACGGCCGCGCTCACTTCCTCAAAATGGGATACCGGCAAGTCTGTAATCCTTCATCTGAAAGGCTCCTACAATGAAACTAGGCTTTCAGGTTAGCGGTTGTACCATCATGATAATTTCTTCACCAAGTAAAGTAAGATCAAGTTTTGGGAGAGACACGAGCTGCAGATGACAAGAGGTTCCCTCATTTAAGGTCATAATCCAGAACGACCACGCACTATGAATTGAAATAATGCACTTGGACCGAACATACATTGCCTGTATAGCTCGATGTTGCCTAAACATTTGAATCGATCATCATGCGGTATAAGGCAGGTACAATGGATGGGATTCATTCCGCGAAATGTAAAAAAAATACGCCTGTCGAAATGGCTGTATATGTTAGGATGTGGATGTCTCGTGGGAAAACCGCTGCGTTCAATAATAATAGTCTTCAAGCTGATAAACGATCGCTTGGGTGTGATGCGCATCAAAGCAACATTCCAAAATATCAACGTAATACTTGTATGTGCACACACCTCTATAGATGAAACTGAAGAATCTATCAAGAAGAGCTCTATGAGTTCCTGGAGTCTACAAAGTCTGTTAAAACAACTTCAATACCAAAATCGATAAGGGAAGCATCTTCCGCGGATTAGCTGCATAAAACAGCTTCCACCATACGACAACAAATAAAGGCCTCCAGTTAAAAGTTTTGCAACTGCTCCGCTTAATCTGATGGTTAGTCAATCTAAATTCACACAGCAGAATTTAGGTTTTCCAGATGATCGAAGCATTGACCATGTAGGGAAAATATCGACTCTAACCACTTCCTTATTGTAGCCAAATTCAGAGCTCGACCATCTACCCAGAAAAATCTGCCAACCGCTCAGGAAAACAAAAACAACATTGGAAGCCTTAACATGATAAGAGGAGCCAGGCTGCCGCAGGGTGCAAGTCATCACCGAAAAATAACTCTTCGTATAAAGGTGAGTGCGTACAATGAATAAAGGTGACAGAAAATGCACACTTACATACAATCGTTGCAGCGCAAGTCAAGACAAGAGTTTCGGATCAAAAGAAGGAGAAAAATAAGACCATGCGAAGAAGTAAGGTTTCCCCACAACCCCCAGGCTCAACGATATCGAAAAATCTTGCGATAGGAACATAATTTGGATGTTTTAAATGAGATATAAGCACTTAAAAGCTGGCGTCTATCCCAAAGTGCAGACTCTTGGAATCAGTAAAAGCGGAAGAACAACAGACGCCTCCGATGGTCTTAACATGAAGCCGATGTTTTGGCGGTGGGCGTGCAGCCAATTATCAACCAGGTCACATCGCCATGATGTGATTGATATGTCGCCAGATCAAAGAGCGACCAAATTCTCACACTAGTGGCTAACCACAGAATTTAAAGTGATTTCCTTAATCTAGGGCAGGAACAGATAGTGCGCAGTACAGGTGTCATCACCGAAGGTACTATGTTCAACAAATCTTTTCAGCTGCTGAGATACGCAGATGATATCGACATCTTAAAGCGTGTCGTCATATAATCTGGCCGTAGAGTAAATTAGGACGACACTAAGTATGCTGCCAGCTCTGTTGTATGAAATCGAGTGCTGGATGATAAGGAGAAGAGTTACGAACTCTATGAAATGTATCAGGATGTGGATCTAGTTCAGAAAGTCACATCGACTTTAACTAATTTGGCTACAACGTACGAATGAATGAATCTTCGAGTTACAGCAACCAGGCTACAGATGACAAGAAAGACCGACTCTTCGTTTTAACGATCAACCTATCACGGATGTCAAAAAACTTGGTTTGAAAAACTGGAAACAGATCTCAGGTAGGTACCTCCTATTAAAAAGTCAATTAAACTATACAGTACCAGAGTTCGTCCTGTCGAATACCTTGTGCTCCCTGAATTTTAATAAAATTCGACTCCAGCATTGACCTCTCTTTATCTGTGATCTCTGCACTTATAGCCATCTTGCATACCAAGGAGTCATTCTGGTGTGAAAAACGGAACTACAAATAGATAATAGGTGGCAAGCCTAATCATGAATTGCACTGGCGACCATAAGGCACATCAAAGCACCTTTGAAGTGATGCAACCACTCAATGACATATTGTAAGTACATGTGCCACTATGCGAACGCACACTAGGGGAAATCCTGATTTATTACCAAACCTACCCGGCGTAGCACAAAAAAGCTAGAATTGGAAATAATAAGCAATCAACTCGTCCAGGATTAGGGCCGTGTTAGGTGGCAGCGGTTGGTCACAGCGATTCAAAGGTTCTGACATATTGATAACCGGTGGCATGCATGTAGGATACTGCAAATAATTGCCGCAGTCGCAAGATTATGCAACGCACACATGCGCGTATATCTATTATTTGTATGTGCATACAAATCCATAAATACATACACACAAGTAGGTAAGTGGTTAAAGGATGTACGCATTTTGAAACGAATTTTCTCAAATTACATGCCATCATCAACCATGGTCAGTGGTACAATGAAATTGTACTCAAACTCACATTGACAATTCTATGCGAACATCAGGGCTCAACAGCAGCACCAGGAGCAGCAGTGATGCGAAAAATAAATTGTCACCCTGTTCGGCTGACGTTCGCCGGATATAGCCAACAGAAACATACAGACAATGAAAATTAACGGAAATTGAGGAAACGCTGTATGACAGATGACCAAATCACCACCAGGCAGGTCATTGATCCAGGATCCTGACTCAGGGCCTGTGTAATGAACTAAAAATGAATTATGGGACAAATGTCGGATGGGACACAATGATGGAATATGTGAGTAGGGGATGTTATGTGGGACAGTTGTTTTTTTTTTTTTTTTTTTTTTTGATTTGCTAGTTTGAAACTGGGAGACGCAACATGATGAGCGATTACACTGGATCACCGAATTTGGGGTTGATGCTTCCTAAGGGACCGTTTATCATGGCTGTTTCAACATGATTTTGAATTGTTTATTGCTCACTTGTTGGTAATGGGATCTAGGGAGGAAGGTACATATATGATACTGTTCATGATTTTCAGAACTTTTGGGAACAATTGCCTTTTCACCTTTGATTGATGCCATTTAAGTTGTTTCCTATCAATCAGGGCTGGGCGCCATTCAGCTGGTGACGGTTGTGTGTTGTCCAATTTATAAATTCGTTATTGTTAACACTACCTGGTAGGTTAACACGAAGTCACATATTAAAAAAAAAAAATATTTGGCTCCACCAGAATGCATTTACCAGAAATGTGAGGACAATCAAGAATTACTATCGTCCTGAACTGAACTGATAAGCGACTGACTAGCCGATAGTCCTTAGTTTGCGATCATCATTAAGGAGTACCAAGATACCAACAGGCACAAACAACAGTATTATGTAAAAGGATTAAATGATATCGAGTATAATGAGGATTAGCCTGTAGATACAGAGATATCAAAAGGTAAATTTCGTAAATCGTTGTGATCATCGGAAATGGAAGGAAATACACGACGAAGTAGGAAGTGTGGAGTTACTCAGATGGCAAGGATTGGTTGAGGATTGAGATGAATAGTGAAATTTCATTCGAAGGTTCAACATCTCAACAAGGATGAGTGGATTCATCGGTGGTTAAGCACCTACAAGTACCAGTACTCACAAAATTAACATGGAGTACCCGCAGACTGATCTGAGAGTGGGCCGGACACACACAGATATAATGCACGGCGGTGTCGTTATCATTTTCACAACCAGTATCGAGGGATCTTGTGTGACTTACATATGTAAGCCTAGTACATTAAGGTGCTTAGCAAAAGCTCATTTTGTCATGACACCAATTAGCAGTTTACAGTAGACATTGTGAAGCATTCACTTTGTCTGCCAGAATCCAGGAGAATTCCGAAATCTCAAATGAAACGCAACTAATAATGGAAGCCATATCCGAGGACGCAGGCAGGCTACATGTAGGTCCAGGTGCTGAGAAACTTCTATATGAACCTGAATAAAACTCTGTGAATTTAGCCTTTCGTTTAGAGAACCCTAACAATCTAGCTTGGAAATCTCTAAGGCGCCGATTGAAAATATTTCAAATATTTTTGAAAACTCATCGAGCTCTACCTACGAGGGCTGTTTGATGAATTAGAAATGACAAGGCAACTTTTTTTAGGTTTTGACAATTTGTTTTTCAATATAATCCCCTTTCAAACCGATAAACTTTTCCCAGCGGTGCTGCAACATTTTATCCCCTCCGTATACTACGACTTTTATTGGCCTGCAAAATAATCCTCCACGGTGGCGATGACTTCCTCGTTCGACCTGCACTTCTTTCCAGCGACTGATCTTTTAAGTTTTGGGAACAAACAGAAGTCGGAGGGAGCCAAGTCCGAAGAATACGGAGAATGGGGTAGCAATTCGTAGTGCAATTCGACCAATTTGGTTGTGGCAACTGCAGGGGTGTATGCCGGTACGTTATCGTGGTGGAAGAGTACGTTTTTCTTCGCCAAATGTGGTCGTTTTTTCTTTAAACCGACGTTGAATCGGCCTTATAAATCTCTTCTCCAAATAGTCAACGTGGATCACACTTCGCGCGTCCCAAGAAACGGTGGCCATCACCTTTCTAGCCGAAGGCACGGTCTTCGACTTCTTTGGATCACGTTTACCGGGTAAAATCCATTGTTTCGATTTCTCTTTAGTCTCTGGTATGTACCATCTTTAAGTTCTTTAAAGATGTTGGATGGAAATTGTCGTCTTTAATCACTTGTGACTCTTTTCGGCACGCCGAAGCGAGAAGTCCAGAATGCGATGAATTCTCGAGCTACAGTATCTGCCGTGATGTTAGAAAGAGAAACAGCT
Organism: Volucella inanis; assembly: GCA_907269105.1. Lineage (NCBI taxonomy): Eukaryota > Metazoa > Arthropoda > Insecta > Diptera > Syrphidae > Volucella > Volucella inanis. Next base: position 94,703,661 of record OU026154.1, read on the forward strand.
TCAACCCAACGTGAGAAGCGATCCACCATTGTCAAACAGTATTGGTTACCTCGTGATGGTGGAAGAGGTCCAATAAGATCGATGTTGACGTGTTTAAAGCGATTCGCTGGAGCTTCATACAACCCGTATTCCGTGTGATTGTTACGTTGAACTTTTGACCTTTGACACTGCATGTAGTGCTTGACGACCAAACAAACCTCTCATTTATGAGCTTCACTATAGCACTGGCTCCCGGATGGGAAAATGGTGCATAATTTTTAGTCGAAACGACAGTGGCACGAAGGGACGAATGGTGTTTTGCCCCGCAGTCACCACAGCATAGTCACTCGCCATTCGGTTTTTTTATCAAGCGGGCTCGCTCAAGGGCTCTTCGATGGTTGACAGATGTCTTTTTCCGTGAGATCTCTGAATTCTGAGGGCGTGCGTGAATTGGTGGACCGGTGGTGACGATGTGATTGGTTACATCTATGCCAGTGGGGGTCTTTAATGCGTTAAGGTTCGTGATGTCTTTGAATTGGCCTAAGATTAAAGCGAAGGTATCATTTATCTTAAATGTATAAATTGAAATTCTACCTGATATAAATAGATCCCCCGATGATTCCAGCTGCGTTCGGATGTCCTGCGGTCGATGTCCTTTACTCTACGAAGATCGATTAAAAGGTCGAAATGTGTCAAGAAATCAACCCCTATGATGGGACATCTGACTTCTGCGAAGATGAAATCCCACGTGAACATCTTGCGTGAACCGAGATTAAGCGTGAGCTGCTGAGTTCCAAAAGTTTTGATTTCACTTCCATTTGCTGCGTACAACTTTGTCATGTGTGCAGCTTAAAAGATATGAAAGCGTTGTGGCGGTGTCACGGACACATCTGTCCCAGAGTCAACCAGAAATTGCTTTGCAGATTTTTTGTCGTTTACAAACAGACGTGGTTTTTTGACACGGAACTACAGGGAGAGTGACATTTAAGAGCATCTTCTCCAAATTTACGGTGATATCAGCAAAGATCGGTGGTGCTCGCAGCAGGAGCTCGGTCACGATTACTGTTTCTGCTCAGAGATCGGTGAGTTGAACGACCTTGGCGATCTCTTTGGGAGAGTTGTTGCAATTGTCGATCAATCTGTTCGGCAAAAGTTGCCTTCCCCATTAAGTCCGCCGTTGATGAATGTAGGATGGCACGTGTATTTGCGGGTAGACGATTAAGCATAAGTGGCTGCATAAAATCATCTGTCAACTGACCTATTCCGAGCTGCGTCAACTTCTGCGATAACTGCGACGGCTTTTTGTCATCTAATTCGATGGGGGAAATCAAACGACGAATGTTTTCTTGTTCGGAAGCACCAAAACGTTCAAGTAACACCTTCTTGAAATATGCGTATTTTCCGTCTGGTGGTGGATTGAGAATTGCGTCCGATAATTGTGCCAAAAATCGAGTTACAATAGCTGCCAGCACGATATTGAAAAGCACTCCAGAGTTCGCAAAATGTGGTCCCACTTGCGCAAACCAAATTTTGGGATTCTCATCCCAGAACGGCGGTACTTTTACAGACACTCGATTCACAGTTGTTGCATTTATTTCACTGTCTCCTATGTTCACAGATTTCAGTTCTTCACTGGTGCCGGAGTTCGTGTTCTGCATACATTATTATTTATTCGTAAAAAAAATCTAATGGTACAAAAGAACGGTTATGAGAAACAGTAAAATATGGCGATCTTTCCTTGTTCCGTTTTCTCTAGCGGGTGCGTAGTAGCCCGAACTGAAGGCAGAAGAATGAAAATCCGTTGTCAAATTGATTGAGTGTGACCAGGTTAATGTTGTTGTCGAAATTATTGAGTGTAACCAGGTCAAGGTTGCCACAAATCCATCATCGGCGATTACGAAACTCGAAACAGGATTGCGCTTGTTCTTCGGTGTGAGCAAATGAGACATCCATTGAAAGAACCCAGCTTTCTAACCAATGGTGAACGGTTGTACGGGAAGGTGAATGGGTCCCATACATGGTCGCAAAAAACAGTAACACAAGGTTTTGAAATGGGTGTCAAAATTTTCAATTGTCAGTGGACAATGCAGTAAAACACTATGATATCAGTACATATAGAGTATTTTTTGTGTAACTACTTGAAAGTAACTGCCGGTAGTACGTACCAGCTGTAAAGGAAAGTACTAGGTGGGGTGAAAAGTTTTTTTAAATGTTTTTTTTTATTCTATTCAATGTAGTCCCCTTTTAGTTTGATACACTTATTCTAGCGATTTTCAAACTTCTTGATCCCGTCCGAAAAGTAATTTTCCGGAAGGTCTGCGAAATACTAGTCCGTGGCGTCGATGATTTCTCGCGTGAGATGAATTTTTTATTGATGAGATATCTTTTGAGGTTTGGGAAGAGATAATAGTCCGAGGGAGCCAAATCGAGCGAATACAGTGGATACGACAGCAATTGGAGCCGTAATTCATTGATTTTAGCCATGGTTGCGATGCTCTTGTGCGCCGGGGCATTGTCTTGCAAAAACTTAATTTTTTTGGCTTCATGTGAGGCCGTTTTGCAGCGATTGCGGACTTCAATCGCTCCAATATTGCACAGTAATACTCGCTGTTGATGGATTTTCGTTTTTCGAGGTAGTATTGTACACGAAGAGTATACCATGACAATCCCAGAAAACCGACGGCATAACCTTTCCGACCCATGGAGCCTCCCTCGGCCGCCTCGGAGTACTCGTTTCGGCTTCAGTCCATTGCCGGGCACTCATTCTGCTTTCTGGTGTTCAACAGATACCAATCGACGCCAAAAGTCCGCCCGATTCCGCATTAGCAAGTCTAAACACTCTTTCGAAGTGCTCTCGCGCTCGTGTTTTTGGTCAGGAGTAAGTATGCGCGACACCCAGCGGCAGGATAACTTTTCCATATGCAGAATATTTCCCCAAAATATGGTGTGTGCGCTCAGTACTAATCTTTGTGGTATCTGCTAGCTCGCGCACCTTCATTTTCCGGTCAGCCAACACTATTTCATGTACTTTTTTTACATTGTCTTCTGTAATCGGAGTGCTTGCCGCTGCGGACTTGATCGGTAGTGGAGTTGCGGCCACCACGAAACACTCGAAGCCAATATTCGACAGTGTAATCTGACGGAATATTAGCCCCATAATATTTATCCACTTTTTTGTTCGTTTCCTTCGCCGTTTTGCATCTCAAAAAATAATGTTTTATGAGGCAACGAAAATAGTTTTTGTCCATACTCAGCATAATGCCAAACACGTCAACAACAATCAGCTGCCAAAACAAAACTTAAGACAGTATCGCACTGAAATTTGGCATGTCTGCCTAAATATGAGCAGACTTCAAGGCACCATAACCTTTTTTGCAGTAGTAGCGCATTCTGGCGGTCAAGGAGGTTACTTTTTACTCCACCTAGTAGTTTTCAGTTTTTTTTTTTCAGTTTTAAATGCATTTTATTATCTTAATCATTCACTCTTACATACTAACAAAAAATGCTTATATGCTAGCTTAAAGTTACTTAACAATCTTATATTAACTTATTGGCCCCACACATGCACTCTAAGCTACTCTAAATCCCCAGCTGTTCGAGCGACATTGAAGATAAACGGAACCGCTGATCTATCCTGGATCAACCCTATCTGATCTAGGTAGAGGAACGCTTCCGGTGGAACGAAGCCGTCAGAGCTCACACTCTCGTGGTAAAGGTAATTGGAGTAGTAAGCCCCAGATATCAGATTATTCGTCGAGTTCATTGCTCTTGTAATGTTCCTTCGAGTCAGCTTAATTAAGAAGTTGTCCACTCGTATTATTTTCGCCCTGTTGTAAAGGACCTCATTAGGATAAATTTTCTTGTACTCCGACTTTGGTGTTATGTACAAGCGAAGACAAGCCCTAAGGCAGGCTCTCTAAAACACCTGAATCTTTTCCATTAAGCTTGCTCGTACATTGAACCACAAGGGACACCCAAATACCAGCATGGGCCTGATAAGGGACATGTAGCTTATTATCTTTACCCTCGCATCTAGTTGGCTGCTATAAAACAGTCTCTTTGTAAGGGCAAAAGCGCCTTTAGCTCTGGCCAGAGCAGCATCTACGTTTTTGTCAAAATACAGAAACCGATCTAACTAGACCCCAAGATATCTGACCAATGTCCAATGATCGAGAACTTTCGCCAATTTTTTCTGGTATCCCTAGAGGCTCTAGACAACGGCGTCCTTAAGTTGATATTCAACTTCCATTCATTGCAAAATCGTCTTATCTTATCGAAGTCACGCTGTAAGAGAGTATTAATGACGTCGATTTTTGGACCTGTGCTGTACGCTATCAAACCGTCTGCGTACGCAATAGTATGGGGAAGTGAACCTATCAAGTCGCTTGTATAAATGTTGAATAGGATCGGCAAATTGACCGCGCCTTGCTGCAGACCATTTTTAATTTGAAATATTCCAACAGAAGTCACATCACCATTCTTCGCGATCAACTGTCTGTTGGTTAGCATATTATAAAGAATGTACAAGAGTTTCTTACTGATCCCCATCCCAGTCAGCTTATAGAAAAGACCCTCTTACCATACAGTGTCGAAGGCCTTCTCCAAGTCAACTAGGCAGGCACCAGTACATTGGTTTTTGCCTTTATTCCATTGTATATTGGACACCAGTTTAGACGCGGCATGTGAGATATCATGTCTCGCCTTAAGTCCGAATCTCCGACCGGAGATTCACCTTAGATTCGCTGGATTGGATATATCCTTTCCCTTTTTGGGGATAGGTTGAACCACAGCCGTTTTCCAATGCGCTGGATAATGTGCATTATTCATTGCATTATTAAACAGGGTGGTGTAAATGTCCACCGCTTCTAGAGGAAGATGTCGAAGCACGTTGTTCAGAATACTATCGGTTACAACTGATTTCTTCACCCTGATTGTGTCGAAGATCTCATGGAGCTCTTCCTTCGAAATGAACGGGGGTAGGTCACCCTCTCTGGTAATGACATTATTTGCAATATTTTTGTCGCTGAACTGGGTGAAACCAGAGCCCTCGGATCGCCAGTTCTCTACTTCATTTCGAATGCAGAAGTCGTGCACCAAGACGCGATTGTTCAGGGCCTAGTAGTTTTACACAGATCATTGTGAAACCAGCTGACTTCAGAAGATGAGTAAGGAGAGAGAGTACAAATCAGTAGAGCGGAGCCCTACAAAAACATGAGGGTAAAGATTTGCTTCCGCTTTATTAGTTTATCAGTTAGTTGAAAAGAATATCTGAGATTCTGGACTTATTACTCCAGGTTTTCGCTTGCCACAGTTTGGAAAACATAACGGGTACAGACAGTGAAACACATGTACTCCAACGAAAAAGCCTGCTTCGCATCAGTGATTCAAACGGATGGCACCACTCGTGTCTCGCACTTGCATTCATTTCGAATCCCCCACACTCGATCAATTATGTGGCCAAAAGGAAGGCCAAAAAGGAAAAAAAAAAAAAACAGTCAATATGATTATGAATAAGTATCAGAGTAGAGGTAAGTCTACTCCAAATTCTTCCTTGTAAGTTGGTATGAATTGTATGGAAACATTTCCATAGCTGGTGTCATTATTTCTTAATATCTTAGATTACTTTGATTTAGCCAGGACCCCCTAATCTTCGAAACTAATAGATCTTGAATGAGGGTAATATCTTTTCATCAGTTTTAAGACGCAGCAGCAAGATGTGTAATGAGAGAACTGCCCGGTATTTTAAAAGTGCATCTAAGTAACATCCAGCGATATCCTTGGTGAATGTGAAAATATGATCGTATCGACTTTGGTTGAAAACATATCTAGCACTATACAATAGGTAAGACAAAGGACCGAATCAGTTTGAGTTTCACAATAGGAGGAAGATACAATTTTGTTGGGCTTAATCCCCTGAGGATGACATATATTTTTAAAACGACAGAGCTTATATGATTCCTCAAGCCTAGGCTATGGTTAAAGTAGATACGCGGATTTTTTTTTCCATAAGAGAGTGATACGGATGCAATGCAATCAATGGGATCGGAGCCGAATAAGGATGGCTGTTCTTTCAGATCTCGCAGAATTTAATTTGCTATACAAATACTTAGGCTGTTGGGTCTGTTTAATACAGACTTAATGACTTAACTTAATGAGATAGTCAAAGCTGAGGCCCATGATTTGTAAAGAGTAACTTTATACGTTTAGTTTACCCCTAGTACTATAGTCAACAAGGTAGAAAGCTTCGGATCTATATAGCGGTATAGGTAATAAAAGAGACTTAACAAGTAGCATCTTCGTTTTGACCGGCAAAGAATTTTGTATTGCCCATAGCAGTCGGAGACTATTATATACCTTTCCGATTGTAGTTGCAGCACGATCTGTACAGGTAAGAATATTTTTGAAAACAATACCCCGATTTCGAGATTTTATGACGTATTCTATGGATGATAGTATGGGCCCAAGAATCGAATCCTGTGGAACTCCCGCTCAAACTCCAAGAAACGAAGACACTCTGCTTCCTACTGTCACAAATTGCTGACGACTCAAGAGGTATGAATGCAAGAGTTTGACTGCCAGAGACGAAAATCCAAATTCAAACTGCAGCCTCTCACAGAGGAGAAAGTAATCCATCGTGTCGAAGAATGTGGGAAAGTTGGTATCCAGGCCATTGCGGATGTCGTCGACGACAAGCAAAAAGTGCAGTTTAAGAACTCCTTTTTGTGCGAAAACCGGATTGGGCGGGATTTAAGAAGTTGTTGTCTTTTAGATGCGCTTGCTTCTGCTTTAGCATAGTTTTCTCGAATACTTTGGATAAAAACGGTAAGATTGGGATTGGTCTATACTCAGTGTTACTTCGGCTTTGCGACTTGGGTATCGGTAATATCCTGGCCATTTTCCACGAAAGGGGGTATTCACAAGTGTTAAGTATGATATGTGTTATGTAATTGAGTATGAAAGGAAGCAGGAGCTTTAAAAAATTAGGAATAATTTCATCCAAACCTATCGCATCCGATTTAACCAATAGCACAGCTTAAACTACACCCTGACTGACTCGAACTGCAACTTTTTAAAATGCCATATTTTTTTTATTTTTTGATAAATTTTATTTTACCAAAGCAAAAAAATGTTGGAAAATACATTAGTTTTCAAATTGTATTAGTAGTTTTCAATACGTCCACTTTTGGCGCGAATAATGGCCATGAGACGGCGGAAGAAAGCATCGCACGCGGCTCTGCGGTATCTTGGCCTATTGCCGGCGAAGTGCTTATTTGAGGTGGTCCAAACTTTGGTATTTTTTAGTGCCAACCTGACTTCAAACTACCTCAGACAGAGAAATCCAACGGATTTGCATCCGGAGAATTTGCAATCCATTGTGTCGAAGGAATGAAGTGTGGAACATTGTTCTTTAACCAATCTTGGTTGACGCTCGCTTTGTGAGACGGTGCCGAGTCTTGTTGAAATGGCCACGGTCTCCGACTGAAATGATTGTTTGCCCAATGCTTCAATACTGCCTCAAAGACAGTTTCACGGTATACGATCGCATTAATTTGGACACCACGGTCCAAAAATACGAGCGGAGAGCGACCATCGGCGGTTATGGCGGTCCAAACCATCACCATCATTGCTGCTTGCTTTCTGGTGGCCGTCCGAAGGTGTAAATTTTCAAAGGACCTCTCTGGTAAGTAAACTCGGTCATTTTTTTTGTTGAAATATTGCTCGATAACAAATGTCGATTCATCGGAAAAAACCAAATTCGGCAACTCACCACTTTCGTGCAAGTGTAGCAACTCCTTCGCTCTTTCGACTCTAACTTTTTTCTGTGGCGGTGTAAGATCGTGTTCTTTTTACAACTTTAATGGCTTGAGCTTAAGCTCATTTTTCAGTATGTGTTTTATCCGTTCCAACGATATGTTGAGTTCACGAGCCATTTCTCTTCCACTTCGACGCGGATTTCGCTCAATTCGAGCCTTCACTTTCCGAACCATTTCTTCCGAGATGTTGCAGTTTTTTTATGAGCACCTCCATGACGTTTTGCAACGCTGCCAGTATCACGGTAACGAGCTATGGCTCTTGACACAAATGATTTATTCACGTTGAAGTGCTGGAGGGTTCTAACGATAGCTACTTGTGGTTTTCCAGCCAAATATAAAGCAATCACACTATCACCTTTGAATTCCATCGCGGATAAAACTTTTTTCAGCACAACTGAGATGCAAATCGTTTGTAAATAATAAAATTATCTGTCATGTGTCAAAATTTGATTTGAATTTCACTGTCATGAACGGTTTGGAAATTGTAGCAGTCTGAAGTTGGTTGCAGTTCGAGTCAGTCAGGGTGTATATCTTCATCCGTAAAGCAAATAAAGTTGAAATCTGCTATATTGTCATAGTCGCTGATTCATAAACTATGCCAAGATTTGATATTGAGTTGGCGGCTCAGGGATCGACACAAACTGCGAATTGAGAGCATTACAGTCAACATCGTTGGTTGCACCTGAACTCTATCTCCCATTGCATTGTTTGTGCAGTTTTTGCCAAAGAACTTTCCCAGACTGGGTTTCAGGGTCAAGGAAATGTTAATAGTGGCTCCGCTTTACAGCCTTTATACGAAGAAGAACTGTGTTGCGAAGGAACCGATAAGTGTCGCAGAGTATGAGGAGTTTGTATTGTTTCCAACGAGTGTATGCAGTAACACGATTATGGATCAGATCTAGTAAATCTCTATTAAGCCAATGGGGGAGCTGGTAACAGGGGGCATGCTGATAAAAGGGTATTTTGATATTTTGTTCCAGAAATGATACAATATTTGTTGATTAATCGATGCCATCAAATAAATAAAATCCCATCAAATTTGGATAACGTCAGACCGTAAACTTTGGTAATCAATGTTCTTAAAATCTCTATAAGCAATAACATGATTAGCTGCAAATTGGATATCATTTGTTAAGAATATCACATTATGTTTTGGAGAACATGACTTTTCTACTATCGATGACAAAGATCACATCAAGAAGGGTAGCAGGGTGATATGCAACATGTGTAGCAGGAGATATATTAACAGGTGTCAAGTCAATGGTTTTAAATCTTTCAAATAACTGAACGGAAACACGAACATTAAGTAAATCACAATTAAGATCGCCTGTATTAATAATATTAGGATAAGAACAAGAAATCCCATCCAGTATCTATGTTTTTATTTGGTCTGTAGAATACTCCAACTAGCAAACACTCAACACCACATACAACATCAACAAACAAGTAATCGGATGTGCAATTAGCAGTTGATTTGTAGACAACATTGGCTCGTAGTCCATTGCGCATCCATTTTTAGTCTTAGACTCTGAGCATTAATATGACAGACGTGAATGCCTTTTATCTGTGAACGCAGTACACGATTCATTTCGTATAGTCTAACATCCATATCACTCTCGCAAGAACTAAACCAACTATTTGTCTTATGATTTTCCAGAATGCAGCACTTGACTTATTAGAATGAAATTTCATTTGGTAATAGTAACTCTTGCTTCTACGAATCAAACACGCGACATCATTTCTCATTCGTCGTACATAAGGATACAGTACGTTGAGTCTTCGTATTCTGTCTTATATCTCTTGAGTTAGCCATGGGATGCTAGGATTTCTTACTTTTTTCGTTATTACAGTGACATTTTTGTCGAATAAGTAGTTGTTTCTTGAACACCGAAAGTTGGACCTTTGTAGTACATCTGACGAACGGCACAGTTGCAACCAGTTAAGACTACAACAATCTTTAAGCAAGCTTATGACATTAATAGACGAAAAGTGATGAAATTTAACAATCGTATCATTTGTATAGGGAGGAACATCTAGTAATGAGGGAATTTTATTAGGTGGAAAATAAGCTGTGGAATCCTTTATAATCCTTCCTGTGGTGGGGTGAATGCAATATGTTTCCCGTCAAATGGCACCCACACAATGTGGAAATTGCCACATAGCTTCAAATCCTTGCGTAATCAGCCACTTCTCTTTCGTTTCAGGGAACTAAAATACACATGAAAATGATTATATATTTGATTAAATGTTTTGCATTAAAAACTATCTTGCATTCAAGAATTTTTCGTTCATATTTCTGTACTATACTTTCGCATACTTCTAAAATGTTGTGCCGAAGAAACGAAGCAGGAAATTTTGTGTTTTCAATTAACTCATTGAAGTTTTCACCTGTTGACAAGTATCTTAGAGTAACTGCCAAACTTTCTTTAACAGGAATACCAATTCTTATCTGGGTATCTTTCCGTGTTATGTCTTTTTCAATATACTTCAAAATTTCCCCAAAACAAAGCTCATCCATCAAAAGATAGGATATATAGCTCTTTAGATCTTTGGATAAATCGAACTCTTGGAACAAAGTTTGAGGGTCTTACCCATCAACCCCAGGATTGCTCATCCAATGTACGATTGATGAAAAATCTAGAAAACCAATTAAACCCGTCTGTTCCCCGGTGCAACTAGTTAGGTGTGTGCTGGCCCATTCAATTTAAATAACCAGGTTTCTTACGGACAAAGGAAATCCATAGATACTTCTCCAAAAAGCAGACGTACCTAATCAATTTTGTTCATAATGCTTTGTACGTTAAGGGGACACATGCGAATTCCTCTTTTATCCCCATTTACATATTATGTTTAGCAACATCTTTGTTTTTCCAATGCAGTTCCCCCTAGGACAAGATACTTCACCAACGAATTGTTGGTCCATAAAAACGAGTGGACGAAGAAAAAAAAAAGAGAAGAGAAAACGAACAGTGAGATAAAAATAGGCAGTAGTGTGAAACGACTATAGGCTCTAACAAATAATAAATAACAACAAATAAATAATAATATTAACCCTCAGAGTGTGCTACTCTAGTAAAAATGTACGGAAGTTTTACCAAAAAGGTAAAAAGAATGTGCCAGGGCAGAAAGTCCCGTACAGGAACCTGTAGAGATAATGAGGGAAACCTTATAGTAGAATCACAGTCGGTGCTGAGAATGTGGAAAAATTACCTCTGCAGACTCTACAATGGAGACGAAGACCAGAATCTCGCTATTAGGCAGAACGTACCACTCAATATAGACGATGACAGGCAAAACTACAAACCACCTGAACAAAGCGAAGTACGGACAGCAATATTCAAGCTAAAGAACAACAAAACTGTATGGCCTGATGGTCTACTTGCCGAGCTTTTTAGAGCAGCTGGAGATGACTTGGTAGAGAGCATGCACCAACTCATTTCCAAAATTTGGTCAGATGAATGCATGCTCGATGGAATGGAATCTCAGCATCGTTTCCCCGGTCCACAAGAAAAACCAAGTATAGGGTTTTCTAATAACGACCTGACAACTTCTTTTTTAAACAAAAGGCAAACCATTTCAGATATTTCAAAAATTTTCAAAACATTTATAAATGGAGCTCGACTTCGTTCATATGGCCACCGCGGGCATGTTTGCAGCGGTCGATTCGTTGGACCCAATTTTCAACGACTCGGCCACACATTTCGCCGGAAACGGCCGCTATTTCGCGTTCAATGTTGGCTTTTAGCTTTTCCAACGTCGTTCTCGTTGGCATAAACCAATCGGCCAATCGACTGGCCCATGTCCTGAGATAACACGCTCACTATACTTACTCTTCAATAAATCGATTTTAGGGTGTGCTGTGTGGCTTGTGGCACCATCCTGTTGAAACCACATGTCGTCCAAGTTCATATCTTCAATTTCGGGCCAAAAATAATCGGTGATCATGGCGCGATAACGCTGACCATTCACAGTAACATGACGATCGTTATCGTCGACGAAAAAATATGGCCCAAAAAAGTATATGACGCCAAAACAAAATCACCAGTGTGTCAAAATGGTTTGCTTACAATATATCTAAACTTGGTTCATAACGTTTTGGGTATGTCAAAATCGACCAGCACTCACTGTTAGAGCTATCTTTTGACAAACAGAGAATTTAATTGCGCATCTAATAAATTTGTATCAATTTCCACTCCTCCTGTCGTAGTTTCAAAGTTTTAATCGAGAACGAAACCCTTTCTGTTTAATTTTCTAAGTGTCTAGCGTTGATCAAAACTATGTTAGCTGCTTCCTTGTGCCTCGTCTAATATCTCAGACTCAAAAAGTATTATGAACATCCTGAATTCCATAGGCAGGATCTGAGAATTACTCGTAAGATTCCTCATTTTTATTGGTAGGTTGAGCGATTTGTAAAACTAAAATCATGCATTAGCGGTATTTTTTTTTTTTTATAATAATTACAGAAGATCCAGCCTTTTTAAACTCTTAGCAGCGTTGGAACATAAAAAATTTCCGAGCAGACCACATAAAGCTAAAGTTTAGCAGAAGTTATGAAACCGGTTCAACCAGGAATTCTCCCTATATTCTCTATAGATGGTATAGCTGGAGTCTGCTTCTTTCTTCGGCAGTTTTGCCCACGATATTAGGTTGTAGATTTAGCGCATCTGATAATATCCACTTTTGTCCTCGCACAAATTTTCAGAATACGAATTAATCAAAAAGCCGAATATCCTTCTATGGTCTAGCGATCTTACTTTATGAGTTTGCTAGATTTGCTTTAGTTAAACTAAATTGAGGGCTCAAATAGTAGTGACCATCGTTGAAAAGTATGGAAGTATTCACTTTGAGGAAAGCTACTTCCTGCAGGATTAGCTGTCAAAGTCCTTACTTACTTAATAAGATGCCGCTACAATTCGGGGTGAACATGGGCCTCAACAAACAAGCTTCTCCAGTTAGCCTGGTCTTTACCTAATCGCCTCCAGTTGCGCACTCCAAATCGGTTGAGATCCGCTTTACTTGTGCGATCCACCTTAGATGAGGTCTTCCTCTACTGCGCTATCCTTCAGAGTTAGATTCAAAGAATCTGCGGGTCGTAGCATTGGTGTCCATTAGTTCTATATATCCTAACAGTATGATGTGCAGTTTACTGACTAGATCCATGTCGATATACGGTTCTTGTTGTTCGAAGAATTCATAGTAGATGCAAGATAAACCTAGCATTTAACTACCTCGAAGTTATAGCAGTATACTATGACATTCTGTCCAATTCTCGGATGTTGTGTGTCCTTTCTTTTTGACAGCATATACTTGGTTTCATCATCATTTTCCGTTAAAACCATTATGGTAGCTTCCGTTTCAACACTAGCGAACGCACATGTGACAGCCCGTTGAGTTGTCCAAGTTATGTTGATATCATTGGCGTACGGAAGTAATTGCACGGGCTTTTGAAAAATTGTGCCTCCAGAGTTCGCTTGTGAGTTCCATACAAGAAGTCACTTGACAAAGCGTCACCTTATCTAAAACCTTTCTTTTACATCAAAGAACTCGCTTAAGTCATTATCAACCTTAAGTGAGAAGGGAGCGGCCTAAAAATTAGTGAAAAGATCAATATCTGCTGGAAATTTTGTCAATTGTTCGCTTTCCTGATCTAAAACCGCTCTATTAGGGACCAATCAGGTTGTTTGTGGAGGGTTTTAGACGTTCATAAAATATGGCAAATGAGATCTTGTTTTTTAAATAAAAGACAACCATTTGAGATATTTCAAAAACTTTATTATTGGCTTGAAGTACTCGACTTCCTTCATATGGCCACCGCGGGCACGTTTGCAGCGGTCGATTCGTTGGATCCAATGTTCAACGACTCGGCCACACATTTCGGCCGAAACGGTAGCTTTTTCGCGTTCAATGTTGGCTCTGAACTCTTCCAATGTCGTCGGCGTGTTGGCATAAACCAATGACTTAACGTAGCCCCATAGAAAATAGTCAAGCGGCATTAAATCGCACGAACGAGGCGGCCAATCGACTGGCCCATGTCTTGAGATAACACGCTCACCAAACTTAATCTTCAATAAATCGATTTTATCGTGTTCTGTGTGGCTTGTGGCACCATCCTGTTGAAACCACATGTCGTCCAAGTTCATATCTTCTAATTCAGGCGAAAAATAATCAGTGATTATGGCGCGATAACAGTTATTTTTTGTGGATGAAGTGGTGATTCATGAAGCACATGTGGGTTTTCACCCGACCAATAACGCATATTTTGATTATTGACGAACCCATTGAGCCAAAAATGAGCTTCGTCACTGAAGATGATTTTGCGATGAAACCTTGGTGCATCTTCTCCAGAACCCAATCGGAGAAAGTACGTCGCTTCAAATAGTACATCGGCTTTAATTCTTGAGTCAGCTTGATCTTGTATGGGTGTAAATCAAGATCCTTACGCAAAATACGCCATAATGTGGTCTAAGCGATGCCCAATTCTTGAGAACGTTATGGAATTGACTGATTTGGATCGTCTGACGTCTGCGGACGTCTGAACGGTAGCGATATTTTCGACACTTCGACCAACCCGTTGTCTCACTGACACGGCAACGTCACACAACGAATATGTAGACTCAAATTTCTGCACTTAACTTGTTATTGCCTTTCTACTAGGGCGAGAATTACGACCGAAAATTGGAGTTAACGCTCTTAAAGTTGCAGTCACCGACTCCGAATATCTGTAGAAAATTTTTATAATTTGCAGACATTGCTCGTTAGTGTACTTTAGCATGATGAAAATTTGAGTTCAGTGAATAAATTAACAGTTACAGTTTGGTGATTAGTGAAAGAGTGCGTTCACAAATTAAATTCAAAGTTGTCAAGTCCCTATTAGAAAACCCTATACCTTTCAGGTTGGTTCAATGGACGGATCTCCTTTTTTGTGGATCAGCCATATGGTGTTGTAATTCTATTCATCAGGCATACAGTCTTCTGACCAGATTTGAGAGTTGGTGCATGCTCTGAACAAAGTCATTTCCAGGAGCTTGGTCGGTTTTGGGTTTGTAAGATTTTAGCTTAGATATGGCTATTCAGACTTCAGAACTTTGGCTATTATTATCTAGGTTGAATGGCTTGTGGCAGGATGTTGGGCTTCTTTGCCGTTATACAGTGTGCAAAAAAAGCTTTTTTATGTTCTCAGAATCGACTGTGATTCCACTACAAGGTTTCCTTCTTCATCTCTACAGGCTTCTTCACGGCTCTTCTTACTTTCATACGTTCTTTTTGCATGTTAGTAAAATTTCCGTAAGTTATTCCTCAAGCAAACCTCCTAGTATCTTCTATATGTTCTTTCCGTCTCTTCTTCTCATAGAGTTCAGGAGCACTTCTTATCCTGCGTTGCAGCGCCGCTTTGTAGAGTTCTTTTTTAAGCTGCATGTGCTTGCCAGCATTTTCCATCGAACCAGGGGTTTCTGGGTGGTGGATGTGAAACCCAGCACATCGGTTGCAGGCTTTTTGATAAAACAGAAAGCGTTGCTATTGGTTTTTGGTACTTGATGCTGGCGGCATAGAATTAGTTGTGACATTTCGGGATACGCGTTCGGTGAAGATTCTGGCGGTCTCTTGCGGTTGCGAGATGCGTTGTATTTGTTGACAATAGTTCTTCTTTAAGTAGCGCTTAGAAAATCTGCACAATGGCTGCACCAAGGTGGTAATACGGGTCAATGTTGTCTGCTCAGAACGTTTTTACGTTCAGAATCTGGAGGTATGTCTATCGCAAAATAAGCATTTTGATTCAGCGTTTGATGATCCGGAGACCGCCACGTCCCCTTGTGTATTTTGAGATAAAAAAAACCGTGTGCTTGCTATATTTAAATGGCGTCCCGCCTCAAAGTCAATAAGTCTTAGTCCGTTGTCAAACGTGGTGTGGTGTAGGCTATGCTTAACACCTATCCCACCAAAGATGTCCTTCTTTCTAATCCAGGCCTTAAAACCTAATACTACGATTTTAACGTTATACTAAGGATATTTTTCATGAGTCTTGTCGAGGAGCTCGTAGAAACATTCTTTGATGGCATAGTCCTTGTCTAACATTGGGGCAAGGGCGCATATTAGGCTTCTTTTATCGAATTTGATGTAGGTTGTCACAACACGTTCTCTCACGTATCAGAAGCTCAATACTTCTGGTCTAAGTGTGCTGCATATGCCAATTCTATATCCGAATATGGGCTGATTCTTTTCCCTACAGCAACCATAATACAATAGTTTATGCCATAGTTTTTTATCTGCCTTATGTACGGCCCATCGCACCGCACTTCCTGGATGGCAGTGTTATTTGAGCGATAACAGTTAAGAGCCTCTGATAGTTGTTCGGCTGCACGTGTCCATTAAACGTTTGCTAGAGTCATTTGTCACATATTTTAATTTCTCCTGTATACGGTTATGAGCCTCACTATGACAGGGTGAGGTAGTATGGTGGTATTGGCCGGGCATACCCTTGTCAATTTAGCTCGCATGAGTAAGGATTTACTAATGCACGGGTAGGTAAGGAAAGCACTTCGGTACAAATTTGCTTGTTGCGTTGTTAGACCAATCCAAGTTAAAGAACACTCAACAGTTTCCTGATCAATCCACCATAAATTGATTGAGTAGAATTACTGAATATGTAAAGTTGGCCAAGATGTCACATTCTGATACAACAAGTTAGGAATACGAGTAGGTTTTTTTCGTATTTCATTTTCCTCTGCCAAATGTGTAGCAAGATGGGATACTTCGTCACAGATATACATACCATACATATGTGAATAAATTAATCGTACTTGCACCTGTTCCATAGGGTGATAGAGACATTGACTTTTCTTTACACTCCCAGCGACTAAAGTCTATGTACACATCATTGAGAACCACATTTTAATTTCTATCCATCTGTCAGTTATCCATACGAAGTAAAAAACTTTTCCACTTCACCACTGACAAACCTCTTAACACATACCCTCCTGTCACTATACTATATATATATATACTACTACACGTCATGGTTACTATTCGTTCTTGCCACTTCGGAGTAGCTATGGTAAATTTCAGACTTGAGAGTCAAGCATAGTTTATCAGGCAAGCAAGAAACTATCCTCGTCGTCATGGTATATTCCTGAATGCTCTCTCCAACATAACCTTCTCGAAAGAAATGGCAGTTAATAGAGAAACTAATTACTAAGTAGCTCTTGCATCAACCCACTTCATATTCATGCTTCATGCTTCTATTAGCCTAGAAAACACACCTAGTTTGCAAAATCCTGCAAGCCTTGATCTCAATACCGAAACATACATGCATACACTACTTGTGGGATAGGTACGAGTACGAGTGTTCGCAGTAGTTACCCTTCAACTGACAGAAGCAGCTTACGACTTACGATTATGGTATGTGTGTACGTTCTCCTATATCCTGAGTGAAAAGTTAAAACTCCTTGACTATCATATCCTTGTTATAGTCCTTAATTCTTTTTCCAACCGCACACATTGTGATTATATCCTAGCCTACGAATAGTAGCAATACTAGAGTAAGACGATAATAGACAGACAGGAACGATAGGAGCACACTATGCGGTTGTTATATCTTCATCACACCTCCCAAGTCTTTTAGATATTCAACTCAAGACGATGAAGAAGATGAAGTTTTATCGTTCCATCTCCTGGTTTGGTGAAAATTTGCATGTGCTCTTTCTTGACGAGGTGTCTCGTTGATACAAGCTACGAGTAAAACTTTCACTTCTTCTTATGGGTATCTTAGAGGACACTCTTAAAGAGAACTCCGCGTGTATCAGTCACAACCGACATTGGCGTTGGGGCGGCCCTAATATGATTATTATATTGTCGTGAGGGATCCAAAGATTCAACTGGGATTTACCGAAGTGTTTGTATGTCTGAATATGACACAGAATGTTGGCCATATGTGTACGAGGGTATACATATTATAGGAACTCCTCCTGAAAAACACTGTTTTCGAAGGCGTAGAAGGGTAAAAACTTCATCGTTTACCTTGATGCCTGGGATTCATGTCAATACGCTAAGTGGGTACACGACTTTCTTAGATATACACGATGGCATCCTAGAGCCAGGGAACATTGAAAAGACCTTTGGCATAGTTTTCATCTTGCCAGCTTTCCATTCACCTGTTCTTTCGGTCGTCGTCTTCATCGTAGTATAGTAGTCCCTTTAGTTGGTGTCGGTGTGTTTTGTTTGCTCTTTTGCTCAACACCCTTGACATAAAAAGGAGGTGAAGCAGTTAAGTGCCACTCTAAGGATTATCGGGCATTCGAGTAACTAATTGAGCTTGAAGGTAATTAAGGTGGTTTCGGTAGAGAGTCTGCGATGAAGACCCCTTGTCATCCCTGACTTATTTTCCGGTATAATTATTAGGAAACATACTGCCTTCTTCAATATCCACATATATTCGTAGAGGTTAAGTTTTGGAAATCTTCCGCATCCACACTTTCACTTCTACTCTCAGCCATTTGGACCCCGTATGCTGGTACTGCCGAAAATGCTGATGAAGTTTATTAAGTACATTGTGCTCAGGAGTAAATTTTTGGGTATGTTCTAACGATTTTGTTATTGGCGGAAGTTAAAGTAGTGAAGCGGGAAGTGTTACATCGTTTTAGAAGTGATTTAAGGGTAGAAAAGATTACAGAAGAGGGTAAGTAATCGCTTTCAATATTCTATTTTATGAATTCAAGAAATTATAACGGAAATTTCGAGTTTTGATCGATTTCTGATTGTCTCTACCAGTATAAGATTCAAATCTGTCTTAAGTCCTTAAACCAGGGAGGGTTTCTGGTTTTATTTTTTTCTTATCTTTACCAGAACGTAGGCTCGCTACAAGGAAATATTGCACAGTAAGACCACAAAGTTATGATGTTTCGGAAGAAAGTATGCCAACTTGCATCGAGATAACTTTCCCAGTATTGAGGTGAGAATAAACTTTGTTGGAGCAGATTACTTGCGTACAACATATGAATCCCTCTGATGTTTTAGAGCAGAAGTTTATAAGGAATTATTCTAATTTTATTACAAATTAAGAAACGAAGGCAGTTGAGAAGTAAAGCTATCACTCTATTACGTTTGGAAACGGATGTAAGTTAATCACCATTTTGGTGACTCTAGTCGTTTACGTTTACATTTTGCAGAAGTAGGTTCGATGAGGAACAAAAAGCGTTCCGCAATGAACATCATTGGAATTTTTGTTCACAGTGTTAACGACAGATAGATCAGGGAGTAGAGATGTACGATGTTCAACATTTGTTTGGTTCAGTTTAAAAATAAATCTCGAGTAAATTGATGAGCACTCATACCGAATTGCCAGGCCAGTAACACCGGTTGTTTCAGAGAACAACGTTGTTATTTGGAAGCATTCAATTTTCCACTGTACTTCTCTCCCCAATCAGTCAGCTGCTGTCTGCAGCCCACATTCTAGAGTCGAATACAAGTGCCGTGTGTCCGGAAACGACTATGAAAAGTCGATGTTACTGTTGTTATGAAGGAATATATTTGATATAAGGAACCTAGCAACAGAAGATAAAAAGACTTTCTAAGGCAGAACAGAACCCTACGGTGCAGACGCATTTATTTTTAGAATAGCAGATCTGCAACCATCCAAGACAAATTTATTTAAAACTTAAAAGTTAAATACGATTAAGAGCTAGAAGGTGGAGGAGATCAAGTTTAAGACAGGAAGTGCTCAAGTTAAAATTAAAATGGGGGAGGCTTAGGTTGATCTTACGGAGCATGAGGAGGATTGGCTCAACGGAACCATAAGGAGTTCGATGGATTGGAATATAGAAGAGACGTGGACATCGTTAGTTAGTGTTCGCAAGGAAATGAATTGTAAAAGGTAGCGCGATCCACAGAACCAGAGAATAGTCGATGAATAAACAGAATGTCAGCTACGTCTTTGCGTTTTTCGATGGTATTCAGGTTAAGTAATTTGAGGTGGTCACGATAGGATGGCTAAAAAAGGGGCAACCCGGGGTAGTCCTCGAAGTGCAAACCGAAGAAAATGACTTTGAATGTTTTCCATTTGGGCTATATGAACTCGCTGAAACGGGCACCACACCTGGCTGGCATATTTGAGGATGAGCCGTATGTGACCTTATCATATAAGGGTTGCAAGATTCTTTAGACCTATCCTCTGATAGAAAGAAGAGATGAGTTGGCTTTAAGGATGATCTCATCAATATGCGAACGGAAGTTTAGCTCTCTATCGTATAATATACCAAGATCGCGAAGGGATTGAACCTGTAGTACAGGTTGGTCCTGCAGAAAATAAAGTCGAGGGTCGAGAGAACAGTGTTTAATAATCCTCTTAAGATCGTTTATAACTAAATAAAAAATAGGGGACTTAGATGGCTGCCTTGTGAGACACCAGAAGAGGCTAAAAACGGAGTTGTGAAGGCTGACCTTCATCCTCCAGATAAGAAGATATCCATTTTAACAATTTCTTTGCCATTTTCTAGGGCTGAAAGCGCAAAGGACACGAAAGGGATTATGAAAGATGTCTTGCAAACTTGGTTGAGTATGGGGGATATATAAAATACGGGGGAAGGTTAGATTTAGTTTAAGTGGCTGTTGAAAAACCTACCCACTTAGGCCTATTAGCCCATAGTGGTGCCATGTGAATTTTTGATGCTCCTACTCCAGTAACCATTTGGAGCTATTAATAAAGCGTAGGAGATTTTTAATGTCTATGTTGCTCAAGTCACTTAAGTCGTTGTAGAAGAAATCACCTAGGTGGAGACTTCTTCTTTGGGAGAGAGCTGCACATGTACAAAGGACGTGAGATATTGCAAAAATAATTCGTAAACATGCCAAACCTTCTTGCATGTTTACCTATGAGGCAATGTCCAATGATGACATCTATAATGGCGCTAAGATGTTTTCTATTTAGAAGAATTAAACTCTTGGAGCGATTCAGATCTAGCGTTGGCCAGATCCAACTGCCATATCCATTAGAGATTATCGGCAGTTCATGACTGTTCTTAAATTTGGAGAGCATGAATCTAGGGATTTGATAGCGGCCTGACTATCGGAAAAGATTTGGATATCCATTGCAGATATTTAATTTTTCTTCAGCCAGGATAGGGCTTCCTTAATTGCCAGAATTTCCGCCTGGAACACGTTACAGTTATTGGGGAGGCTTAAATCGGCAAAACACCACTACCAGCCCCACTGACAGTCTTTGTACCGTCGGTGTAAAAGTGGATTGAATTGTCATCCAGAAAGGCATTTTCCTCTCACAAGGATCTGGAGGGAATGTTTACATGGAAGCCCTCGTCAAACCGTTGTTTGGGTATGGTGTAGTCGATGTTTTCTGGTAGGATTCCTAGTGCGTTAAGAATACTTGCGTGACCAAAATGTTTATTTGCCCACTGTGAAGCGACTTAAGGCGAACAGCTGCATTGGCGGCTACATGTCTGCTATAAATATCGAGGGGTGTAAAGTGAAACGGACTGTCCAGAACAGCGGAAGGAGTAGTGAGTGAGGCTCCGCTTATGCCCAGACATGCTGTTCTTTGGACTTTACTTAGCTTCATGCAGTTCAATGCTTTGTCTAAGGCTGTCCACCAATGGGTGATGCAAGCTTGGAAGTCCCATTTGTTTCCAATGGCTTTTTTGCAAGAGAATAAAGTTACTGAGGCTTTCTTTACTCTTTCTTGCATGTTAGGTTTCCAGCTGAGTTTCCTGTCGAAAATTAGACCCAGATATTTCGCGGTATCGAAGAAAACCAAGCTGGTACCTTTGATTGAGGGAAGGTCTATAGTCTGACTTTTCTTTTTCCTAGAGAAGAGGACAAGATCGGTTTTATGGGGGTTTATTGCCAGTCCACAGTGATCCGTCCAGCTTGTTAATATGTCAAGATTATACTGCAGTAGCTTTCTAATCGTGTGTAGGTGTTTTCCTGGGATAGCTATAGCAACGTCATCCGCATACGCAACCACCCTGCTACAACCCTCTTCCAAGTATATCAGCAGTTCCTTAACCACTAAGTTCCAGAGAAGGGGTAAGAGGACACCGCCTTGAAGCGTACTTCTATTGACACTTCTTTTGACAGAGGACCCACCCAGCTTGGAGTTCATAATCCTGCTCTTTAGCATGAGATTGATGAAGTCCCTAAGTGAATTATCTACCTTCAGAGCTGACAGCGCCGACGTGATTGCCGATATTTTGACATTTTTAAAGACGCCTTCTACGTCCGGCGCTTCGAGGAGCCTTTTAGCGATTTAGAAACGGTGGAGGTTCCGTCTTTAATATTTTATTCGCTCACTTTAGTTTGTTTCCTTTTTGTAACGTATCTCTCTCCACCCCCGGAATAGATCCGCAGGTCTTGATAATGCGTATCACATTTCGGCGTTTTGTGTAAAGCGCCTTGCTAGGAGCTCTTTTCGCGGGGTTGAGTTTTTACTAGCTCCTTTGATGAAGCGTTTTTGGTAGCCGCAGGGCGCCCATGGCTTGCCACAGACTTACTGTGAGCAGAATTAAAAGATAAAGAAAGAGAGGGGCCGATGCAGAAATTGGGAAGGTTCTTGAAATATATGGGGTCAGGTACGAAGAAGTTGTTTGCAAATGATTGTTCAAAAAAGTTCGCAAAACCTGATAGCTGGCAATAGTATGTCGGTCGGAGGATGATATAACCAACGTGTAGCGATCCCATTGTTCCGATTTGAGTTCTGTTTTTTTTTTGTTAAGTTGGTACACCTTTTGTTGACATTTCCTCTAAATCTTACCATCATAGCTTGACATTTGCAAAAGTTACGTAGCCAACTGTGTTGGCGATTTTTTGCAATTTAAGAAATGGATTTAAATTTGCAACAACGAACTTGTATTAAATTTTGCGTAAAAAACGGACTTTATGGTGCGCGAACGTTGGAAATATTGAAAAAGTGTTTCGGCAACAATTCTCTAAAGAAAACAGTCATTTACCAGTGACACGAGCGGTTCAAAAATGGTCGTGAGTCAATCGAAGATGATGAACGCAATGGCAGACCATCGACATCAAAAACCGACGAAAACATTGATGCGTTCTAAGAAATGTTGGTCAATAACAGCAAATTAACTATCAGACAGATAGTAGAGGACTTGAACATTGCCTATGGATCCGTCCAAGACATTTTGGTTAATGATTTGGATTTCCGACGTCTAGCAGGAAAGTTGGTGCCGAAAGACCTCAATTTCATGCAAAAAAGAGACCAGTTTGACGTCGCAAAAGAGATGATTTGCGAGGCTGAATCCGATCCCACATTCATCAAGAGAATTATTACTGAAAACGAAACGTAGGTCCATGAGTACGGCGCGCAACCCGGACATTAGGCAAGTGAATGGCGCTCACCAAATGAGCTGAGACAACAACAAAAAAAAAACACGTCGTTTTCAGTTAAAAAGGAAGGCAATGCTCACGGTATAGTGTATCATGAATTTTTGCCAGAAGGCCAGACAGTAAACAAAGAGTATTATTTGGGCGTTATGAGACGTTTATGTGAAGCAGAAAACTCGTGGATTTCGCACAGTGCCATCATTATTCGTAATTTTTTGGCGAAAAATGCAACAAACACCATTCAACAGCCACCGATTTGGCTCGCTGTGACTTCTTTTTGTTCAATCGAGTTAAAAAACCACTACGGTGAAAGCGTTTCAGCAGCCTAGAGGAAGAAATGGAAAAATTTCAGGAAGTACTGATGGACATACCGAAGACCGAACAGAAGAAATGTTTCGAGGATTGGATCAAGCGCTGGCATAAGTGTGCTGCAGTCGATGAGGATTACTTTGAAGAGGACAAATAGATTTAGATGAATAAACTTGTATTTTTAATTTTCTGAATACATTCCGGGTGAACTTAAAATTTTTACTTTCAGTTAAAAGAACAATTCCTAGAATTTACTTTTTAGAAATTATATCATGTAAATGTTTGCCATGACTACGTTGAGGTGGTCCATTCAGAAGGTCCAATTTCGGGCGTCTCGTTCGAGCGTAGCGACTAGTATCTCGCGGATAACACGAGTAATGTTGGCTTCCAAAGTGTCAATCGAGCTGGCTTATTCCTAAAGAACTGAGACTTTACATATCCCCAGAGAAATTATTCCAAAGGTGTGATATCGCACGATCTAAGCGGCCAATTTATCGTAGCAAAACGTGAATTAAAGTGCTCGCCAAAATGATTTCTCAATAAGTTGTAGCGCCGTCTTGTTGAAACCAGAGCTCACCAAAATCATGTGCTTGAGTTTCAGGAAGCACATAGTCCGTTAACATGGCGCGATAACAGTTACCATTGACGGTAACATTCTAATTTGCCTCATTTTTGAATAAATATGGACCAATGATTCTACCAGCCCATAAACCACACCATACCGCTGTTTTTAATTAATGTAATGGTAGCCCTTGGTACTCTTCGATTTACTCATTAGCCCAAATACGGTAATTACGTTTATTAGCGTATCCATTAAGCCAGAAATTGGCTTCATCACTGAACAAAATTTCACGATATAACACAGAATTTTCATAGAGTTTTTGCTGAGCCCATTCACTGAAAATATGGCGCAAATTCAAGTCGCCTGGCTTGAATTTTTGCACAAGTTGAATTCTGTACGTATTTAGGCCAAGATCCTTACGTAAGATATGGCAAGTTGTCGAATATTCCAAGCTGCTCAGAATAACGACGAATGGATTCTCCACGGTCTTCAAGTACACTCTCAGCTACAGCTGCTGTAGTCTCTTTACTACGTGCTGGATATGGTCTTACTGGTCAAGTGTCATCCACTAATGCAAACTGGGACTCAAATTTGTGAATGGTATTGACAATAGTGGTTTCTGTAGGTCGATTATGCTCACCGTAACTTCTTCGAATCGCAAGAAAAACATTTCTCACAGAACGCTGATTTTTGTAATACAGCTGAACAATTTGGAGACGCTGTTGTGATGTAAGTCTTTCCATGATGACTTGTCAAACGATACTGAACAAAGATAACAAAGCAGTTTGATAGGAGTCACGCGTGATCTGTCAAAAAAAAAAATCTATTGAAACTCAAACTTCACGATGAATCACCCTATATTATTTTTTTTTTACTATCTTACCTACCCTGAAACAACCTTAATCTATGCAAGGCTGCCAAGACTAAAAAACTAGAGCAACGGACTTTGCTTCCTAATGAAGCTATCTTGTATATATTATACGAATTCGATGAAGAAACTTCCTCTCCTTCAACAAGCCACCAAAATTGTTGGTGCTGCTGAGCAACATCCCTCACATCGGAATTCCCTACCGCTCTAATGACTCGGAGATGCTCCGCTATGCAATGTGCGACGTGTCTGTCGTAGTTGAATCGTCTGTTCGCAGATGTTTGAGCGACATGAAAGATTAGCGGCACCGCTAATCCTGGATCAGACTTTTCGTATTGAGGTAGAGGGACGCTTCTGGAGGGATAAAGCCGTCAAAGCCTACTCTCTCATGTTCCATATAATTGGGGTAGTAAGCCCGGCAGATCAGGTTATTCGACGAAGTCACTGCTCTTGAAATGTGCCTTCGAGTCAACTTCGCTCTATTGTAAAAGGCCTCATTAGGATAGAATTTTATGTACTCAGACTCTGGTATTCTGTATAAGCGGAGACATCTCCTAAGACAAGCACCCGAATCTTTTAAAAGAACTTGCTCTGAACTTGAACCGCACTGGACCTCCGAATACAAGCATGGGTCTGATAAGAGACATAAAGCAGATCAGGTGAGTGGAAGCTATCTATAGTTGATAAAGGTAAGGAACAAAATGCGCCTGTGGAGTTAATGGGATCACTAATGAAAATAAGGTCTAGTTGCCTACCGATGGAGTAAGGGACGACACTTATTCGGCGTAGGCTTGAGTCTGTATTACAATCAATGAATGGAATTTTATAAATGAACTTGCGTTTGACGTGGTAAAAAAGGAGTAATTATCCGATAGAATCCACTTCAGCAGACGCAGATTAAAGTCACCAAAGATAAGGATATCGTCGATGGAATAATTTAGATCAATATTTTGGTCAATCGCTATAATAGCAAGCACGTAGGATTCGATAGGTTGAACATACAAGAACCTATTAGGAAGTGTTATTATAATTCAAACGAAGTCAAGCTTGAGAGAAAAAGAAATAGCAATGGAAGGAGAGTGGAGGTTATTGTAAATGGTGAGAAGGACACCTCTACATGGAGAATCAACTGTAGGGAGGGCAGGATCATTAGTTATTAGATTGTGTGGAAAAATATGGGAGTGCAGTAAGGATGCAGGCAAAGAAGGTAAGTTAGGAACGAAAAAACTCATCAGTGTGAAACTCTTTTAGAGTATATTTAACTACGAAAAGCAGCGAAGGTCATCCGCAGCCTTTTGAGGGGGTGTGTTGAAAATTTCGTGGCATCTGTTGTAAAGTTTCCTGAGACTAGATTTTTTCATTGATCCCGAATACATGCAATCATCTTGCTTTCACCAGATAAATGAAATTAGTCTTGCCCAAAGAACTAACAGCTGGAGTGTCTCTATAATTAAGCGTTGTGATGGAGGATGCGTCAGAATTCATTGTAGTTTTTGGCGAACGACAACACCCTAGGTATCGTCAGTGGTACGCTGCTTGCGTAAAAGCATCCAAAACATTACTACATCACAGTGATACATCTTAATCCGCGAGTACACTTATGCCCGGCTAAGTTACTAAGTCAGTTAACAGTCAACAAAGCAGAAAAGGTGGTGATTTCTTAGAAATGTCATTAATCATTAGTTTGGTCTGCCGGAAACTTGTAGTGTGATACCCTCTGTATCACACAGAAATAACAGAAGACTCTGGCCGTCCTAGCGCTGGTTTGGGTTCTGAAACACACTCTTCTAAGCCATATATTCTGGACCTAGTTTGGAAGTAATGAAAGGGATCGGCAAAGAATTAAGACATTCTGGACTTTGTTGCGAACTCAGCTACTTTTCTTCATTCACTGAATTTTCATAATATAATTCAGTGACATTAGGGCTGTGTATAATATTGCTTAGAAGACAAACAAATGCTTTTCCAACGAGGAGTAAAATCTAACGTTGTTCTCTCCAGAAGTTCTTTTCTGGCTCAAATTCTGGCTGATTTCGTATTTTCGCGGCAACAGGAATTCTGCTTTCATTGAGTCAGGCGGAATGTCCATGAAGCCGGAGTCGAAAGACGAGGTCATCAAAACTAAAGTGGTGTGTTGAGCCAAGGAACGCCTTGTTAAAATGAAAGATGGCTTTGATGGCTTTTTCATCAAACAACTGACGCAGGAAATATAATTGGCCTTCTTATAGCAATGTATATCCAGGGGGCCTTCTTCGATGATAAGACCCATGTCATGACCTACTACCTAAACGTCGATATCCCCTTTGAGGATTTCAACGTGAAATATTTCATCCGAATAAGTTTGTTTTCCATGATGACACCCACATACTATCTATTTTTCAATACAATCCCCTTTCAACTTGATACATTTTTCCCAGCGATGCTGCAACTTTTTTAATCCTTCCGTATAGTACGACTTTAATTAGACTGCAAGATGCTCTTCCGCGGTGGCAATAAATTCCTCTTTCGACTTGTAATTCTATCCGGCGAGCGATCTTTTAAGGTTTGGGGATAAAAAGAAGTCGTAGGGAGCCAAATCTGGAGAATGCGGAGGATGGGGGAGCAATTCCTAGTGCAATTCAACTTATTTGGCTGTTGCGACTGCAGAGGTGTGAGCATGTGCGTAATCGTGGTAAAAGAGCACTTTTTTCTTCGCCAAATGTGGTCGTTTTTTCTTTACAACGGCATTGAATCGGCCAAATCGTGAATCGTGTGATTGTTTTTCTTTCTCCAAAAAGTCAAGGTAGATCACATCTCATGTATCTTAAATAACGTGAAATCAGCTTTCTGGCAAAAGGCACGGTCTTTGTCATCTTTAGAGCACGTTTACCGGGTAAAACCCATTGTTTCGATTGTTCTTCGGTCTCTGCTGTGTACGAATAAATCTATGTCTCATCGACGGTCGCAAAATCTAAATTCTCCAGATTTCGAATAAACAGGGACAAGTTCGTCTTTGAAGCCGTCTCACGATTGTGCTTGTTCTCCGGTGTGAGCAAAACCCGGTACCCATCGCGCAGACAAATTCCTATGGTTCACAATCTCGTGCAGAATAGGGCTGAGCTATCTCAGCTAACTTGCGAATTTAAACCCGGCGGTCCCCCAGTACGAGATAACGAATTTCGTCCACGGTTTCTTCTGTGGTAACCGTTTTTGGGCCATCAGGGCGCGGTTCATCAAACACCGACGTGCGGCCACGGCGAAACTCTGTGAACAAAAAAAAAAAAAAAAAAAAAAAACAGGAAAAATTACTTCTTCATACCGATTACTAGCAGAGAGACTTAAATTCCGCTTTCAGGCCGATCATACTTCAACTTGCTCATGTACAAAGGACCTCAATCATCTTGGAGTGTGACTGTTCACAGTTGGCCAAATACTGCACTAACTGCAGAGGTCTATGGATTGAGGCTTGAATCCACCTTCAATTGACTTCCTCTTATTTCGATACTTGTTTTTCGAATTTAGTTCTTCATATGGGAAATTACTAAACTAGTACGATGAATCTGAGGCGAATATTACATCAATGGTGAGAAGGCAAGAAGCTGGCTTTTGTAATGGAGAATTAGCAATATCCATTTGCATAAACCAAGTCGATTTTGTCTTTAAATTGTTTTCATTTTTTTATTCTTTCACATTTGAAAATTTCTTTCAAATGGTTGTGAAATCAAAACACATCACCCCGTTTGAAATTGCTTGTGGATATAGGAAGTCATTTGATCAAGTATTCCCTCCGGCGGCGTTTCTTTTTTTCTTGAGTTATCATATACGTTTAACGCAATTCTTCATTCGAAAGATACCATCTTTCATTTATTCTTCATGCATACTGACTGAAATGCAATGGGCTTCTCTATACAACGTGACCCCACTAATGGATTTTGCTTTTTCCAATTTCAGTCACATTGACACCGACCATCCTTCCTGGTGTTGGTCCAGGTCCAGGGCTTATTCTTTCACTTCACCAAGGCAAGTCGCCACTACAAATACTGCCGCCGGTCAATGGCTTGCCTTCTTAGCATTTCATTTTCTTTTTTTCACAAAAGGGTGACACTTTTACCACGTTATATCCGAACCAGCACATTGCCTCGACTTGTGAGGATATGCACCCCCAAGGCTACAGTATCCATTGCAATCATTAAACAGACAAAGAAGAAGCGAAGATATACCGTCAGGAGACCAGAGAGTGTAATAACGTGTATATCTCTTGAAAGATGTGGCTTCTGTTCATCGTGTACCGTACCGTTCTTTTGCGCTATTTGGATAAAGCCCTCCTTTTGTTAGCCCCTAAATGGAAGTGGAGCTTTCGTTTATTATTCCAGGATTTAATATACACAATTTTATGGCTTCATAAACAGTGCGAGTATGGTTTACATATTGCCCCAAAGGCGAATAGCTATTCATTCATACGCCCAATGAGATCATGAGGGCTAGTGGAAGCTGTAAGAAGCGACAGAACAGGGCACTATAGGGAATCGTATTTTATATGATATGTGAGTATCCTGTTTAGTGATTCCCTGCGTGTGAGTGGTATTCCATTCTCTCTGTTGCCTGTTCGCCCTACTTAATTTTGTTTCTTTTATTTTTGTTGAACTTGTATCCATTATTTGTAACATAAAATAGAACAAATATTGTATTTCTGTCAACAAATCGGCCCAAAGATACTAGTTGTTACTCATGATTATAGTGACACAACAGTGATGAAGTAATTTGAAAACAGTGGTCCTGCGACTGCGACTCTGTTCTATTATAGTAGATTTTAGAGGAAGATTCAATGTTGTTATAATCTTTACGGTTAAGATGGTTACCTTTCAATTTTTGAAACCTGTAGTCCTAAGTAGAGGGTTCCACATCCACCTTGAGATTATTCCGCCAATGACAACAAAAAGACGAAGTACTACGTGATCACCTTCTTATTTTAGTTACTCTGATTAGGGATTGCTGCATTTTGAAGATCGCGAGAACTACAACACAAGGATACCCAGGGTTAGCATCATTAGATGAAATGATCGCTCAACATTCCATCAAATGCAAGACAACCGTTTATCAGGTGTGAAAAAAAAAAAACATTTACCTGGTTATACTCGTATACCCACTATTAGCCAGGAGCCCATTGTAGAGTTCACTGAGTGCATAAAATGAATGCGAGGATCCGATGTTGGTGACATTCGGTAATTATTCATTTAAATCCCAGGACCCAATGATATTTTTTACTTCTCAGTACGGAGTTTGTAATGGAATATGACTGGCTCTATGTAGAAACTTTACTTGGTAGCTGGTCTAAGTTGTGATTTTCGTACTTGTAGTGATTAGTCAATCAGATACAGCATCCAAGATCGCCAACCAATCAGCATATCATCTTTTATGCTTTAGATTTTAACGGGAATCACACAGCTTGCCCAGCAAAACAACAAATCTGTTAGAGCCATTATGGACTGAATACCTGTGTTTTTATTGTTGTTTAGTTCATTGAACCCTTCATGGTTTATCGTGTTCTGAACTCTGCAATACACTTAAGTTCTCTTCAGCTTACCCTCCATATTTGTGATTCCTCCTAACTCTTCTTCTCTAGTTTGCCTTTGGAGGCCCACCTGTAAGTGTGAATAGGTAAGTGGACTTCATTGTATGGCTTATTTCACGTTGGAACTGTCTTCGCGCCTTAAGGTTAGACTTACAGGGTGTATCGGTATGAGTGTCAAGATACAAATGTCTCGATAGGGAACATTTATTGTGAACGGACTCTTATTTTTTTTTTTTTTTTTTTTTTTGTTTGATTGCTATGACACCTGTCAAACATATTTAGTATACGTCAACTCATTGAGCAAACAACATCATATGTTTTCATCGTGTTAAAAATGTCGAAGTTTTTATCAGAAAATTATGACTTGCGGAAAGCATTAATTTTTTGTTTTAATTTGAAGAAAAGTGCTGCAGAGTCGCATCGAATGCTTGTCGAGGTATGCTCTATCAGAAGTAACATGCAACGGTTCAGATATAACGATTTTGATGTGAGAAATGAAGAACGTGGAAGACCACCAAAAAAGTTTGAAGACGCCGAATTGCAAACAATATTGGATGAAGATGACACTTTGAGTCAGAAACAAATTCTGACCGTTTAAAAGCTATGGGAAAGGTCCACAAGTCTGGAAAATGGGTGCCACATGAATTGAATGAAAGACAGATGGAAAACCGAAAAACCACTTGTGAAATTTTGCTTCAAAGACACGATAAAAAAAATCAGTTTTGCATCGAATTGTTACTGGCGATGAAAAATGGATTTATTTTCAGAATCCTAAACGGAAAAAATCATGGGTTAATCCGGGACAACCATCAACTTCGACTGCAAAACCAGATCTATTCGGCTAGAAGACAATGCTGTGTGTCTGGTGGGACCAAAAAGGTGTGGTGTACCATGAGCTCTTAAAACCTGGTGAAATCGTTAATACAGATCGCTACCGACAACCAATAATCAATTTGAACCATGTATTGATCGAGGAACGACCAGAATGGGACAGAAGACACGGCAAGGTAATTTTGCTCCACGACAATGTACCTGAACACAACGTAAAACTGGTTCAGGATACAACCAAAGCACTTGGATGGGAGCTGCTACCCCACCCGCCGACCTCAGCCGTCCTTCTGACTAACATTTGTTTTAATCGATGGGACACGCATTAGCTAAGTAGCACATCGAATCCAACGAGGAAGTCGAAGAGTGAGTGACTTTTTGGTTTGCTTCGAAAGACGAACAGTTTTATTGGCGTGGAATCTATAAATTGCCTGGAAAGTAGCAATGGCCACTACAATTTTTTTTACGTTCCCATCAAAAATTAGTGTTTTATTTTCACAAAAAAAACCCTCACTTCATACCGGTGAACCTGGTATTTAATTTTACATTATAAATCAGACCTCATGATAAATCACCCTATAATTGTTCCCAAAGCGAATTGTATCGATTGTCGACTTAAAACAGTTTACTACAATTTTCTCAAATTTGAAGACATTATAGCTCAACTCGAAGAATGTTGTCATTCGTAGAGAGTTCTCGTTAACTACTTGTTATTAATCCATTGAAGAGGCTTTTCAGTTCAGAGAATTTCAGTGCGATACCGTCTTTACTTTTGTTCTGACAGGTGATTGTTGTTGATGTGTTTGGCATCATGTTGAGTATGGACAAAAGCGATTTTCGTTCTCTCATAAAACACTATTTTTTAAGAGGCAAAACGGCGAAGGAAATAAAAGAAAAGTTGAAGAAATATTATGGGGCTAATGCTCCGTCAGACTACACTGTCAAATATTGGTTTTGAGAGTTCCGTGTCGGACGCAATTCCACTACCGATCAAGTCTGCAGCGGCAGGCCCCCCGATGCGGTTACAGCGGACAATGTAAAAAAAATACATGAAATGGTGTTGGCTTACCGGAAAATGAAGGTACGCGAGCTAGCAGATACCACAAAGATTAGTACTGAGCGCACACCCCATATTTTGGGCAATATTCTGCATATGAAAAAGTTATCCTGCCGCTGGGTGCCGCGCATACTTACTCCTGATCAAAAACACGAACGCGAGAGCACTTCGAAAGAGTGTCTGGACTTGCTGATGCGGAGTCCGATCGATTGGTAACTGTTCAATACCAGAGAACAGAATGAGTGCCCGGCAATGGACTGAACCCGGGACGAGTGCTTTGAAGCGGCCGAGGGAAGCTCGATGGGTCGGAAAGGTAATGGCGTCGGTTTTCTGGGATTGTCATAGCATACTCTTGGTGGACTACCTCGAGAAAATAAAAACCATCAAATCGCTGCAAAACGGCCTCACATGAAGCGAAAAAAAATTTTGTTTTTGCAAGACAATGTACCAGTGCACAAGAGCATCGCAACCATAGATAAAATCAATGACTTACGGCTCCAATTGCCGCCGCATCCACCGTATTCACCTGATTTGGCTCCCTCAGACTATTATCTCTTCCCAGACCTCAAAATATGGCTCATAAATAAAAATTCAGCTCACGCGAGGAAATCATCGACGCCACGGAGGAGTATTTTGCAGACCTTCCGAAAAAATTAAAAAAAATTTTTTTTCTTTCTTTCCCAAGGAGGTTACTTTTCAACCCACCTAATAAATTTAGAAAATTCAAAGTTTTTACAAAATTTCGTTAAATAACTACATCATTCAATTTCATCAAAAAGGAGTGTGTCATAATGAAGAAAAAGTTGAAGCCGTAGTGGAAGCTCCGGCTCCGAAAAACTTTAGCATCGTTGCATAGTTTGTTAAGGAAAAAATCTGTTTTCGTTTGGTCAAGTTTTTGCCCAGAAGTTCTTAAGTAAAGCAAAGATCTCTTGCTTAATAATAATATTCTTGTTTTGTACGATAACAACAAGTCGCTATGGATGCGATAATAATAATTGTTCTCAATTGCATTGAGAAGGTTTATAATTATGTTTATGGCCAAGAGTTTGCACTTTATTACGACGATCAAGTCTTAAAGAAAATTTTCAATCCTAAGAAGGGAACAGATTCAGCAGCAGCAGCTCGTCTTCAAAGATGGCCGATATTACTTTCCATGTATAAATGTATATATGTATACATACTCCCTGGACAACAGCGAGATTGGACTTCTTACCGAGACTCGGAAATGGGGAATATTCGCTCGCGAAGAGTTTCAGACCTATAAGTCTGATCTCCTTAATGCTGAAAAGCATCGAAAGAACGATCGATATCCATGCGAATACATTCTCTGTCGGCGATGCAACAGATCCTGCGATTCTGAGGGCGACTCAGTAGACAGAATTGAAGACGCACTCGACAAGAAGTAATTCCCCTGGGCATTTTCATCGACGTTGAGGGTGCAACTTTTGATGGCATGTGCAACTCGGCCAGACAACACGGCGTAGATGAGTCATTGGTTTTGCTGTAAATAGGACATTGATTGCGGATGCTGGCCGCGGCCCATATGTGGTGGCGGGTGTAAACAGGGACTGCCTGCAAGGCGGCGTTCTATATCCACTGCTATGGTGCATGTTGGTCGACTCACTGCTCAACACTCTCAATAGATCTAACGTCTATACACAAGCATACAGTAATGATGTAGCTGTACTGTCTGTTGGATCGTATATAGCAACTGTCTGTTCCAAATCGCAGGCAGCTCTAGACGTGATCGACGACTGGTGCACTCTTAATGTGTAGGGGGAGATGTAGCGGCAAAAATAAAATAAAAAAAAACAATATTATTGGCAAGAAATAATTTGTTTTATTGGTGTACTGCTAAATGACTACCGCTGCTGCTGTCGGTCGTATTTATACATCGTTACATTAGGAGACTTCAGGTCAATCACCTTGTTGGATGGTCGGCTGTTTTTCTCGAGGTAATTGCAGCTAGCAGAAATTTTACAATATTAGAGTGTGTGGTGAAAGAATTTTCTCACGTAATAATTACTACCCCATTAACTGCAACACAATTATGCCAGCGCTTGATCCAATCCTCGAAAAAAATTTTATATTCGGTTTTCGGTATATCGCGCTTCCTGCGATTTTTCCATTACTTCCTCTCGGCTGCTGAAACGCGTTCCCCGTAGTGGTTTTTTAACTCTGTTGTGACTGTGGGATGGTATTTGTTGCATTTTTCACCAAAAAATTACGAATAATGATGGCACGGTGCATCGGTGCGTTATTGTGGTGCAAAATCCACGAGTTTTCTGTCCACAATTCTGGAATCTTTCTGCGAATTGCTTGACGCAAACGTCTCATAACGCCCAAGTAATACTCTTTGCTTACCGTCTGGCCTTCTGGCAAAAAACACGGTCCCTTTTTTGCATGAAATTGAGATCTCTTAGCACCAACTTTACTCCTACACAACGGAACCCCAAATCATTAACCAAAATGTCTTGGACGGATCTATAAGCAATGTTCAAGTCCTCTGCTATCTGTCTGATAGTTAATTTGCTGTTATTGACCAACATTTCTTAGAATGCATCAATGTTTTCGTCGGTTTCCGATGTCGATGGTCTGCCACTGCGTTCATCATCTTCGATTGACTCACGACCACTTTTGAACCGCTCGTGCCACTGGTAAACGACCGTTTTCTTTAGAGAATCGTTGCCGAAACACTTTTCTAACATTTTCAACGTTCGCTTACCATTAAATCCGTTTTTTACGCAAAATTGAATACAAGTTCGTTGTTGCAAATTTAAGTCCATTTCTGAAATTTTAAAAAAATCGCCAATATACACAGAGATAGATGTACTCTTGGCTACATAACTTGTAAATGTCAAGCTATGATGCTAAGATTTAGTTGAGGGCTCTGGTTTCACCCAGTTCAGCGACAAAAATATTGCAAATAATGTCATAACCAGAGAGGGTGACCTACCCCCGTTCATTTCGAAGGAAGAACTCCATGACGTCTTCGACACAATCAGGGCTAAAAAATCAGTGTGGACCGATGGTATTCCAAACATCGTGCTTCGACATCTTCCTCTAGAAGCGGTGGACATTTACACCAACCTGTTTAATAATGCAATGAATAATGCACATTATCCAGCGCATTGGAAAACGGCTGTGGTTCAACCTATCCCCAAAAAGGGAAAGGATATATCCAATCCGGTGAATCTCCGGTCGATATGTCTCCTTCCGAATATAAGTAAGGTTTTTGAAAAAGGAATCAATAGAGCTATGTGGGTTGAGGACAAACATATAGTTCCGGATAATCAATTCGGTTTTAAGGCGGGACATGATATCTCACATGCCGCGTCTAAACTGGTGTCCAATATACAATGGAATAAAGGCAAAAACCAATGTACTGGTGCCTGCCTAGTTGACTTGGAGAAGGCCTTCGACACCGTATGGTAAGAGGGTCTTTTCTATAAGCTGACTAGGATGGGGATCAGTAAGAAACTCTTGTACATTCTTTATAATATGCTAACCAACAGACAGTTCATCGTGAAGAATGGTGATGTGACTTCTGTTGGAATATTTCAAATTAAAAATGGTCTGCAGCAAGGCGCGGTCAATTTGCCTATCCTATTCAACATTTATACAAGCGACTTGATAGGTTCACTTCCCCATACTATTGCGTACGCAGACGGTTTGATAGCGTACAGCACAGGTCCAAAAATCGACGTCATTAATACTCTCTTATAGCGTGACTTCGATAAGATAAGACGATTTTGCGATGAATGGAAGTTGAATATCAACTTTCAGAAGTCGGACACCATTCTCTTTAGGACGCCGTTGTCTAGAGCCTCTAGGGATACCAGAAAAAATTGGCGAAAGTTCTCGATCATTGGACATTGGTCAGATACCTTGGGGTCTGTTTAGATCGGTTTCTGTATTTTGACAAAAACGTAGATGCTGCTCTGGCCAGAGCTAAAGGCGCTTTTGCCCTTACAAAGAGACTGTTTTATAGCAGCATAGCAGCCAACTAGATGCGAGGGTAAAGATAATAAGCTACATGTCCCTTATCAGGCCCATGCTGGTATTTGTGTGTCCCTTGTGGTTCAATGTACGAGCAAGCTTAATGGAAAAGATTCAGGTGTTTTAGAGGGCCTGCCTTAGGGCTTGTCTTCGCTTGTACAGAACACCAAAGTCGGAGTACAAAAAAATTTATCCTAATTAGATCCTTTACAACAGGGCGAAAATAATACGAGTGGACAACTTCGTAATTAAGCTGACTCGAAGGCACATTACAAGAGCAATGACCTCAACAAATAACCTGATATCTTGGGATTACTACCCCAATTACCTTTACCACGAGAGCGTTCGCTCTGACGGCTTCGTCCCACCGGAAGCATTCCTCTATCTAGATCAGATAGGGTTGATCCAGGATAGATCAGCGGTTCCGTTAATCTTCTATGTCGCTCGGACAGCTGGGGACAGGCGACTCAACTACAACAGAGACGTCGCACACGGCAGTGTGGATCGTCTCAGGTTCAGTAGGGCGTTGGGGAATCGTCATAAGAGGGATATCGTTCGGCAGCATCAGCATTTCTGGTGGTTGAATGATGGAGATGTTTCGTCGACGTTTCCGTCAAGTACGGACCAGCCTCACTAATGAGGCAGAGCTGAACAATCTATTTGCTCTGTGAATAGCGATGGCCAGTTTGCATAGGTTTAGGTTAGCACTTAAGAAATATTTACATTTATTGGTATATAATTGTGTAATGTCTATTTGTGTGTACGTGTGTATTGTGTATGTAGGATTAGGTAGACTAAGATATTTTAAGTTAGATATTAAGTTTTTATAAAAAATAAAAAATTACATCTATAGGCTAAGTTTTTTGTTAACAATTTTTTCTTAGCCCTAAGTATACAAAATAAAAATTTTTAAATAAAATGTAAATGAAGTTGAAAGAGAGAATGTCAACAAAATATATACCAACTTAACAAAAAAAAAAAAAAAAAAACAGAACTGAAATCGAAACAATGGGAGCGCCACACGGTGGTTATTTTTTTTGATCAAGGTGGTATATTCTCTCTTAGGTCGGAAGACTTCTTGCTAAAGTGTGTCGCATATTGTAAATCCACATTCGAATGAGCGTTGCTTTCCCTATAGGAATCATCATGCTATTTAGTATATCACAATTTTTTATCCTCTTTATGCTCGCATATCCCATCGCATTTCCTGGATGGCGTCGATCTCTGCCTCGATCTATGTCAAGGACCTCTGATAATTTCTCGGCTGCACAATGCCTGTCAGAATTTCGAACATTACACGTGCAAGTTCCAAGGTCATTTTCCATTAAATGTTTACAAATGTCGTCACCGTTCGTTCGTTTCATCTCTTTATGTTCATCCATATCGAGTTATGATTGCGTAGGTCAGTATTACGGTGTTGATCGAGCACAAACTTGGTATTTTAGCCTTATGAATATGGATTTTCCCATGCTGTTACCGGGGACCACCACTGGGAGGAACTTTACTGTTGG
Organism: Volucella inanis; assembly: GCA_907269105.1. NCBI lineage: Eukaryota > Metazoa > Arthropoda > Insecta > Diptera > Syrphidae > Volucella > Volucella inanis. The sequence continues at coordinate 94,741,481 of OU026154.1, forward strand.
GTTGCTGGTTTAATCCAAGTTTTGGACAGTCAGCATTTTCCCGATCAATGGCCGTGCATGAAACATGCATGCCAATCGTAAAGCGCTGTTTTCTTTAGAGCATCGTTTTGCCAAAAAAAAAAACTTTTTTAACAATTCCAATGTTGCTTGCTTTGAATTTCTTTTTTAATACAAAACTTAATGCAAGCTTGTGGATCAGTTTTGTTATCCATTTATCGCTGCGAAGAAATAAAATCGATACAAGTATAACGCTGTATCTTTCACAAATGCTATACAATATTATGAACATAAACTTTGACGGGAATACCATGGACAGTTGTACCAAAAAAACAGGATAAATTCAAAAATCATAACTATCACTCGCCTTTGATTCCGCAGATGTAATATACATATTTATGTGTACATGTACACGCATAGTCTATCAATTTTTCACTGTAAGTTGCTATACAAGAGGTGTTGGCAGAGGGTACTTGTATAATTTTACAAAAAAAAAAAAAAAAAAAAAATCCTGATGCTACGTAATCTATTCTGGGATACATTGTGTTCGCCTTAGCCAATCTCTCATTTTCTCTCTATTAGTGATGATTCTTTTATGTTAGATTTCAACAACATAATAGACAATTACTGAAAACGTTCCTCATATTTCCACAGAACAATGCTTCATAAAAGCTAAAGAAGAAGCTACTCTATGATACTTGGGATGTGGCTAGGAACGGTAACCATTGCATGATTTTAATTTCACCCCCAAGTACAATTCGCACAATTCCTACAGCACCACTGCACTAACCTGGTACACTTTTCTTGCAGTAATAATTATTTTTATTGTTAAAACTTTCTAACCGTTATTGTTGAAAGAATATACACAACAACACTATACAAAGGAGTATAATAAAAATAGCAACAGTAGTGCCACTGAGATTGCTGTTAGAATCACTAGCTGTAGAAAGCAGACGAAATGAAATGAAGAAAAGGAATCCATGCATGAATTATTCAGGACTTTGGCATTCATCTCCTACTGAGGATGAAACTTCTGTCTAAAAGCTGTCCATCCATCCAGAGCTGTTATAATTCGAGACTTTTACTGGAAAAAAAAAAAAACAAAAAACAAAACACCAAAGAAGAAGTATAAAAAGTGGCCAAGGAGAAGTGAAATCCAGTGTGGAATGACTTAGGATGTGGCATGTCTTGGTGGAAGGAACGTTTTAATTATTTATTATGTGAAGAGCAATGCAGTATGCTTTCCACACCGTCGGGCACGAACGTTTATAAGTAATGTGCAATGGAAATTGCTACTCGGCAGAGGCACCTTTGCCATTGCAAGAACAGAACTAAGAATTCAGGATGAACTCAGGACAAGAGAACTCCGAATTGAGAACCAAGAACTACAATTGGATTAAAGTTTGTTGAAGATGCAGTGTGAATCTTTCCTTTATGAGTTTCACTTAATATTGTCTTCTTCTTGATTTTCTTCTTCGTTTTCATATTCTTTTGTTTTTTGTTGTAATTAAAAGAGAAGTTACAACGGAGCATTCTTTCAGAAGAAGGAGAAGTTTAATTGGTTCCTGAGAAGTTATGGACATGGAGCTATTCTTTCCCTTAATATTCACACGGATATTGGAATCATTCTACGTTCCTTAATGTATCTGAAATGTTTGTTTGCACATACATGCCTATACAACTCATTCTGCATCATTCTAAGGAGCTTAAAACACTTTGAAATTGCTTTATTCAAACGCAGATGAAGCTAAATTAATTTAATTGTCTCTGGAAAGGACCGAGATCTGCGTGACAATTTATCGTGAAACTGCTGATTGTCCTTTAACCTGGATTGGATCAGCAGCGCAATAATCAAGCTTATGGCGTAGTGCTTTCTTTACCACCCATTGATGGGTGCAGATTACTGCATGAGTAAATCCTTACTCATGCAAGTTAGTATAGCAAGTGCTTGTTTAAAGTTTTGGAAGAGATAAAAATAAATATGACAAACCATGTATTCGGACACATTACAGGCCGCAAGCAAACGAGCAATTAGCACAGGCCCCTGATTGCTATCATACAGATATAACCGCTATCCAGGGATTGGCAGAGCATAAAGGAATAAAAACCCGAGATACTATAGTGGTGATTGTTTTAGGGAACAGAAACAGCGCTTATTCGGGTGCGAATTTGTTAGTGACGGTCTCATGACAATCTGCATCAAGGCTGAATTCGCTAACATGAGCCTAATACGCACCCATGTTCTTATGGAATAAAGGGTGAGCACAACAGGCGGTGAAGATGGTGACTCTCAATAACTGTCATTTTCTGAATTTATCTTTAGCAATTTTAGTCATGGAGTCGTTTGAATCTTATTATGAAAATGGGCGATCTGTTAAAGTAACATTTCGTAAAATTTGTGAATTTTCGGTCAACATAATCGTCCTGGTTTGGTATTGGGTCAAACTCCATATCAGCATGCTCGGCCAGCACGTACACGCCAAAACATTAACACTGTAAGCGAAAGTGTTGAAAACCAGGCAAGCTCTTCAATTCGTCGCCGAAGTCAACAATTGCTCCTCACTTATAGTGCTTTACGGCGAATTTCAAAGATTTCGACGAATCCCTAAAAAAGTTCAATGGCGAAGTGGGAAGAAAATTTAAAATCTGGTTGAAGAACTTCGAGAATGCGGCTACTGTCTGCAATTGGGGGCAGGTACAAAGATATAGTACTTGTACTGCAGACGGTTGTTGGACGGCGCGGCGACGTTGGCAGTTTAATCCGAGACCGGCATACAGAGTTAAAACTTTTCTCATCAACGAATTCGACATTCCCCTCACTACTATCAGCGTTTATCAAGCGTTAGAATGCAGAAAGAAATGTAACGGCGAGACATTTTTTGAGTACTTCTACGCTATGAAGCAACTAGCCGCCGAGGGAAATATAGACGACAAGAGTTTGGTAACGTATATCGTCAACGGGTTTGTTGATGATCCAAAAAATAAAATTACGCTTTACGAAGCCGAGACACCAGAGGAACTGAAAAAAAAAATCAAAGCTTACGAATTTGTTAAGAAGCAAACGAGCGGACAGCAGAACAAGTGGGAGAATTCGCACGAGATGGTAGCTCATCGAATAAGATGTTCTAAATGTGGTAGTAGACCTAGCTGTTTTCCGTGCGACAATTTCGAGTATATAGGACCAAAATGATTTGGTCTGCAGATTGTGTGACGGAAGTTGGACTCGGTGAGCGACCTTGTCGACTCCAGAAAATATATATTGGGTTCAATCAACACAAACCTATCGGTGGGACCGGAGAATTTAGAAGTGCAATTGCATGCGGTTTCTGACCATTGGCTGAAGCACGATGTCCTCTTAGATAAGGATTTTTTTGATCAAGTTTTATATGGCGGAAAAGTAACATCAATTCAGGCGAAGAAGAATCGGCAAATGGAATCAAATGGTAGCGGCAGGCGAGTGGCAGGCGAGTGGCAGGCGAGTGGCAAGCGAGTGGCAGACGAAAGTGACTAGGAGGAGACATCAGAAAATCACGATGGAGATGAAGACGATTTCGACAACTTGGTATGGTAGGTTATAGAAGATCCCGAAGATGACAATATGCTGCAGATAGAGGACTCCGCAACGCGATTGACTGTGAAACGCCTGATAAACAACTGTTTTCCGGTAAGGCGTGAAAAGTCTTGTATTGATATAAAAATTTTCTTGGATGACGAAAAGCCAGTGTACCAGAAGCCCCGGCGCTTTGCTTCCGCTGAAAAACGACTGATTGCAGAACAGGTGAAAGCTTGGATAAAAGAAGGCATCGTCAGGCCAAGCTACTCGGATTTTGCCAGCCCAGTTGTGCTTGCCAAGAAAAAGGACGGTTCATCAAGTCTATACGTTGATTATCGGCGCCTCAATGCTAAGAAATGTTAGTGAAGGATAGATATATATTGCCTGTTATTGAGGAATTATTGTAGGACCTTTACGCTGCTCGAATATTTACTACGCTGGACCTACGAAATGGATTTTTCCAAGTCGACATTAGTTTTTTGGGGCACGTCCTGGAGGAGGGAGAAATCAGGCCATCTTACGATAAGACGCGGGCAGTGTCTGGTTTTCCCTGTCCGAAGTCTTTAAAATACGTGCAGTCTTTCCTTGGATTAACCGAATTTTTTTAAAAATTCATTGCCGGTTACTCTGTGTTGGCGAAGCGGTTGACCGATTTACTCAAAGGTAACAGGGAATTTCACTAGACCGAAAAAGAGCAAGAATCATTCAACATCCTGAAGGAAAAGATGTGCAGCGAGCCTGTGCTAAAGCTCTTCAATCCATCTAGAGAGACGCAACTACACACGGTTGCCAGCAAAGATGGCCTAGGAGGAGTTCTCCTTCAGAAAAGTGATAATACTAAATTCCACCCCGTTTTCTTCAACAGCTTTAAGACGTCAAAGGCCGAGCAGCAGTATAGCAGTTACGATCTCGAGTCGAGCAGTTGTGAAATCCTTGAAGAAACTGCGTTCTTACCTTTTGGGTATGAAATTCCAAATCTTCACTGACTGTCAGGCATTTTACTACACTATGCATGGTATCCTTCAGTACTAAATGTCCAGTCTGAAATTTTTTGCAGGTTTCGTCAAGCATAAAAGAAAGACGAACGCTGTAGTTTGATCAAAGGCATTATTGCTGAGAAATTATTTTTTGCGTCGTGATGTTCTCTACAAGTTTGTTGACGGAAACTATCACCTTGTGGAGCCAAAAAGCATTCAAAATCCTATCATCAAGGACTTGCACAGTGAATGTCATGCTAGTTAACGCAGGATGGAAAAGCAGTTGAGTCATTGTTACTACATTCCTAAGTTCCCAAAAAGAGTCGACGATGTGGTTGGCGAATTGTGTTCCGTGCATCATTGCTTCTAAGAAGGCGAGGAAACAGGAGGGTATCCTGAGGCAAATTGATAGGGTATTGCCGGCCACTTCGAAAAATTATAAGTACCTTTTTGTCATTATTGATGCTTTACTAAGTTTTCTTGGTTATATCCAGTAAAGACGACGACATCAGAGGAGACAATTAAGAAATTAGTAAAAATGAAGACCGCAAGAGGAGAAGGAGAAAAACTAGCAAGGCAGATCGAAGAGGTCAAATTCGAAGCTGATCGTCAGGAGATGAGGGAACAGGCAAAGACTCAAATAGAAAAGATTCAGAGAGAGAACACAAGGTATTCTTTACGCCGTCGTAAACCAGCTAGAAGGTATGCAGTGAAGGAGCGATTCAAAAAACACAGTTTGCGCCGGATCACAAGTTGTGTGCAAAAGTACTATGTACAATATGAGGTGACCAGGGTTAAGGGGCAGGACCGATATGACGTCAGTAAGGTTGGCACCGGCGAGGGACCATCTATCACTTCATCAGCTGCGGACTATATGAAATCATGGACGAAATGGAACAGCAACGATGATTCGTCGGAGACTTCAAGTTCAGTAAAGATTCTGGACCTGATGGCTTGCCTGCCGAGGTTTTCAAAGCTTTTGGAAGTGACTATGTAGAGAACACGCCAACTCATTTGTACAAATCTGGTCATAAGACTGAACATATGGTGAATGGAATCGCAGCATCGATTCGTCGAATATGCAAGCACTCTGAACACTTTAAGCAAGATCTTATCTCACGTGTTGTGTGAATATCCGAAGCCCGTCGTTAACAACCTAAATGGCCCCCTTCGGAGTCCAACAAAGATTCACCCCGCTCATTTGCGATGATATTCCAGCTGTCAGCTCTTTAGACAAGTCTGTCTAATACTTTCTTAATACTTACGAAACGTTCAACACTTCCAGTATGTGTTTTGTCTCCGCTTACATTTGAGTCCCTCAAATATTTAATTGGACGAATCCTCTTTCGCACTCCTGTAGTAGCAAGAGTACTTAAAGACCTTAATATACATAAATATGCTCATCCAGATGGTATATCTCCCCTTCTTCTGAAGAGGTGTTCTTCCTCGCTGGCAAAACGAATACGTAAGTGTTTTCATCAATCCTACTCTTTAGGACCCTTTGCGAGCATTTGTCCAGCCCGTCCCTTAAAAAGGAGAATCTTCATCTCACTCCTCCTATATATTCATCACACTTAGGTCCCTTCTTTCCAAGGTCATGGAAACGCTGATAAACCATTAGCTCATAAAATATCTCGAAACGCGAAAATTTTCCAAAGTGTCTTACCGAAAAGTGTAACCAAAGCGTACATCAACCTGGAGAAAGCAAATTAGTTGCAGTTGATATTTCTAAGGCATTTGACAGAGTTTGGCATCAGGCTCTTTATTCGAAAATGCGTGCTTTTAGGATCGACAACTCTCTTCGATGAATTTAAAATTACTTTTCGGGACGTTCAATTCAAATTGTTTTGAATGGATTCAATTCTGATATTCGAAAAATAAATCCTGGTGTGCCCAAGGGCTATGTTCTGTCTCCGATACTCTTTTGAACTTTCATAATGATCTTTTATCTGCTACTTTTAATCCAATATATTCCTTTGCCGATGACAGTACACTCTGCTTTTCATATTCGTTCTTCGGTTGTAGAACGCGAACGGCAGCGTACATTAAGCTAACTAAATTCCGATATTCACAACATAACCAATAGGGAAGCTATCAACATTGTCATTAAAAATTTTTTTTTCTTTCTCGGTATTTCATGATGCGAAATGTCTAGGTTTCCTCAAGCGCTATAAAGAGTATTTCACCCCCTCTGACCTGGATTATAAAAGGCGTTTACCCGCCCAAGACTGGGGGTGCCCCTAAGACCTCATTGCACTTGCTTGATAGGATGCAAACTCGTGATGACAATATTACACAGCCATTAGGCTAAGCATATCTTATTTAACCTTGTTGTTGTATATTTAAGCTTTGAATGCTCATCTGTATTCCCTCAAGCCCACCTTCAAACGTACTCTCAAATATTGTATGTCTTTACCAACCCGTACAAACCTTGATCGATCTTGAATGATCTTGAGAGAGGGCTTTATGGAGTTGTGCTATCGCAGAAAGAGCTTCCAGTTTCTCGCAGTAGGAACTCCAGGAGGCTCTCTTTGATCTTCTTGTAGTAAGTTAGAAGGGATCTATATTGTTTCCAAGCGCCGGTTCGTTTGGCTTTGTTGAAGAGCTTCCCCACTCTTTTCCGAATAGCTTCTAGGTTTCCATTACACCATGGCATGAATTGTGTTTCCACAGTTCTCTGGATTTGGATCTCATTTGCATCGACTCTTGTTAGCGGCGCGGACGGCAACAATGCAACTTCGACCGATACACTTTCGCGGTATGCTCTGCAGTTTGTAAGTTTGTTATCATATCGGATCTTGAACACTGTGCATATGATGTGATAAAGATGCCTTATCCGACACGTACCATCCTTCTACCATATTTTATAAAATGAAGACGAGAGAGTGAGGTAAAAGACTTCCTCTCTTATAAATTTTCTAAAGTTTGTTACCCTTATTCAGTATACTTAGATTTTTGCTATATAACTCCTCTCTTTTGTTTGTATCACGGCTGCCACAAATCTTATTGTGTGCGTTGGCATAGCAATCGATGATAATGTATACTTGCTTGTCTTCACAGTACCGGGCAAGTTCCTGTACTGGTGTGAGAGGCACTTCCTCAGTGCCTCCAATAAAGTGAGCCGATGCACATACGAACCTATGCACGTCCCGCTCTTTGTGGCGTTCAATTAGAACTGCTCTCAGGTCCCTAGTTGAGAAACTAGAAACCTTCGGTCTAAAATGATTTTGTTAAAATCTATTTCTCTGTTTTTTTTTTTTTTTAAACCAAAAACCTTACCATGATTTGGCCGCGGCTCTTGGATGTGTCCAATAGAGATGTTCCCTTCAGCACATCGGTAGCTGCAGCACTCTCTAAAGTGATGTCATTTCTTGTGCGAATATTCAGGGTTTCGTGCTTTGTAAGGTTTGTTATCTTCTAAACGTACTATGGCACTCTGTCAAGGAGGACCGTCTCTCTTGATATATCCTGTATTTGTCTAGCCACCAGCTCGAATTACCGTTGCATTAGGCCTGAAACAGTTCTGGTTGGTGTTTTTTTTTTTTTTTTTTCTTTTTTACTGGTTTTAGTCATGGTGCCAGCGTTTGCGATAGCGCTAATGCTAGGTCTAGGGGAGATATCCCTTACGCTTCTGTCAGCTCTCACTGACGACGTGCTCGTCGTGTTCTGTGTCTCCGATTTAGAGTTCTAGTTGGTTCTCTTGTCTGAGTTTTTGAGGATGAACTTGGCCTGACCAAATCGGAAAAAGATCAAGCTAGTCAGCTCTATGAGCTACTTCGCAGCGCTTTCATTTATTGCAAGAACCTGGTGGGCGATGGCCCTAACGTTTTATCTTTACAAAACTTTCCGCATTCTTGTGTTGAGGTCTTTGACTCGGCCATCAAGAATTTCCAGCCATCTTTCACTAGTTGCCCTAGTACTCTGTGGGAAGAACCCTCTGATGACATGCGATTTTGATAGATTTTCTTCCTCGACAAACATCACTTCTAACCCACATTTCTCTTTAAGTTAAGCGAAACTGTTCTTCATCACACTGCAGTAAAGGCATCTTCACAGACGATCAAAAGCCATCTGGCTTTAAAGGTCGCACCGTTGAATACTGGCTTCTTTTTGTCATCACGTAGCTCGATCGTGATATCCATAATCCTCTCTTGTATCTGAATCATTTGTTTATTTGTGAGAGTTTTACGAACGAGGTCGACTGATACAACCGACATATTTCGTTACATCGCTATACGACGGTTTTTTGACTGTTACGTTCCCAGTGCGAACCCGTTTCGCATCTAATTGGGGAGTGGTTTTGTCCTCGAATCGCATGCACTTTACCTGGGAACCCTTATTTTAATTAAAAAAATATATATATATATATATATATTGTCCCCTTCAAAGTAATCCTCATCGACTGCAACACACTTATGCCAGCGCTTGATCCAAACCTCGAAACATTTTTTATATTCGGTTTTCGGTATATCCATCAGTGCTTCCTGCGATTTTTCCATTACTTCCTCTCGGCTCGTTCCTCGTAAAGGTTTCTTAACTCGATTGAACAGAAAGAAGTCACAGGGAGCCAAATCACGCGAATTCGGTGACTAGTGGATGGTTTTTGTTTCATTTTTCATCAAAAAATTACGAATAATGATGGTACTGTGACAGTGCGTGCAAAATCCACGAGTTTTCTGCCCACAATTCTTGTCTCTTCCGGAGAATTGCTTCACGCAAATATCTCATAACGCCCAAATAATACTCTTTGTTTACTGTCTGGCCTTCTGGCAGAATTTCATGATGCACTAGACCGTTGTAAACCATGAAAACCGTGAGCATTGCCTTTTTTTTTTGGTCTCGGCACATTTGGTAAACGCTATTCACTTGCCTGATGTCTGGATTGCGTGTCGTACTCATAAACCCACGTCTCGTCTCCAGTTATGATCTTTTTGATGAATGTGGGATCGGGATCGGGAAAATAGAGAGATTTTACTGCAGGAATGAGGTTCCGAAGTTTTACCAAAAGATAAAAAGAGCCTGCCAAGGCTACCGAGCCCGAACCGAAGCCTGCAAGTACGAACAAGGGAACATCATAGTAGAATCGCAGTCTATGATGAGGATATGGAAGAACTACTTCCGCAGACTGTTTAACGGCGCATTCTGCCGCTGTCAGGCAGAATGAGCCATTCAATCTGAACGATTAAGACCAACAAATCCGTCTATCCGACCTGGACGAAGTGAAGATGTAAGCTTAAGTCCAACAAAGCCGTTGAAGCAGATGGCCTAAATGCTGAGCTTTTCAAAGCAGCATTCATTTGTTAAATATGTAAAATATGGCCGGAAGAAAGTATACCCGATGAATGGAACCTCAGTATTGTTTACCCGATTATCAAGAAAGGAGACCTCCTAAACTGCACCAACTACAGAGGTATTAGTCTTCTTAACATTGGTTTCAAGATCTTATCTACTGCGTTGTGTAAGCCCCTGAAGCCTTTCGTCAACAACCTGATTGATCCTTATCAGTGTGGCTTTAGGCCAAGAACCATCAGGCCACCATCAATCAAATATGCACACTGCGGCATATCTTCCAGAAAACTCAGGAAGTCTAAATCATGCTATAACAGCATTCATAGAGACGAGCTATACAGAGCCATGCCTACTTGTGCAGAATGACAATGGAGAATACACGCTGCTCCATCAAGTTCGGTAAGGAACTCACCGCGACCTTCGATGTCAAAAAAGGATGCGCTGTCATGTGACTTTTTCAACATCTTTCTTGAAAGAATAGTGCAAAACTCAAACGCTTACACCAGATGCACTATCTTTCAAAAGTTCGTCCATCTACTCGTCTATGCGCCGAAGACATCGACATAATCGACAGAACACAGCGGAATATCACTGGCGCTTTCGTGAGTATTGAGACAGAAGCGGCAAAGATGGGTTTGGCGATCAATGAGGGCAAAACAAAGTATATGCTGTCATCAAGAAAGGACACCCAACAACGACGTGTCTTACAGAATCCCGGAAGACCGCGATTCAGATGGCGCGCGCAAGTAGAAGGAGACCTAAACGAACTTAGCGTGCGAAACTGGAGACATCTGGCCAAAGATCGTGCTGGCTGGAGACGCTTGTTGGTTGAGGCCCAGGTCCACTCCGGACTGTAACGCCACCTTAAGTTGGTAAGTAAAACTTTCGAATGTCATTCCTGCATTTTCCCATGTCTCTCCATTTACTCGAGCCTGCGGTTCTCTTACTCTTTCTTCTCAAGAATCCTGTGTTTTCTTTTCTGATCGTAGACCTAAGAAGCTTTCGTCCTTCATTACTTTTTGTTGGGCTGTACCAATATGTTATGATAATTTTAGATGTTATCCTAATAAGTAGCATCACCAATATTAGATAAGCACTTCCTTTTGGTTTACCTACTACGAATTGGTTCTTAACTACAGCATCATGTTAAGGTCTGATTCTAATAAGAGACTTCAAAGACTAACGATATATAGCCGATATAGTAGATTCAACGAATAGATCATATTAGAATTACATTCATTACTGTTCCCCCTTATCTTAGTCTTAATTTTGCTCCAGAATGGAATTCTTCTATAGAGAACTGTACTACCATTTCGGTTTGCTGCCGCTGCCATTGTACATTTAGAAAGAATCTACGGAAGGCAGGACAATTTCAGATCACAATTTTCTTTGAAAGAAATGGTCTTTTGGGCCCAATAGTTCAACTCCTCAGAAACGAATTGGCTGACTGCCTGAACCTTAAGGACTCCTTTTAACCGGAACATTTTATAGTTATTGAGTTCGTTAAAATGATTTCCTCTCAATTTCCTATTGCATTCAACATTAATGATTGGCAATTAAATGAACAACCTTTGGTCCTTTCATTTATGTGTCATCCTGTCTCTCTCAATAAAAAAAAATTAAAATAACAAAAAAGGAAACATAACAGAAATACCAACAAAAGAAGTCCACAGAAAGAAACGTTAATTTATATTCTTAAGGGACACCCACGAGCAACAAAGGAAAAAAAGGGCAAAATACAACTTCTATTGCGTTCGTGACCCTTGTCAGAGTAAAAAGAGAACACTCCCAGGGACGGAACAGCATCGTTAAAAATTCGTTGCTTCGTATATTAATATTAATTTGTGGCAACCCAAAACTGTCGTTCGCTGGCGTAGCTGCTGTTGCTTTGTTTTGTTTTGTTGTTATCGATAACAAAACCATTGAACAACCAAGAAAACCAGATAACCGCCATCCTATAAAGTATAAATCAAAATCGAATAAAGCGGAAACAAAAGGAAAGAAAAACCTTTTTATTCGCCATTTGATTTCCCACAAGTATAACAGTAGTGTTAACAGGGGTGGAAAAGCAAGTTAGAAAAGTTTATCGTTTTCTGTCAATCTATTAGATATCTTAAAGATCGGCGAAAATGCAAGACGTTTGTGGAAACCGTTAGTCCACAATATAATCTGAAGTATACCTGTCGTATAGACACATTTAAATCGGAATACCACTCCTACAAATCACACCAAAGGCGTGAAAATTCATATTGGCACAAAGAAATGCGCCAACTGACTGATATGGAAAGGAAACCGACCAAAAGAAAGAAGGGTAGGCGTGTAAAAATTTGATCTGCCAACTCGGTTACAATCGAAAAACAGATCCAATCCACCAATGTCTCTCTACTACTAAGACAAGGCTTATCCAATCCCAATTCCAATTAAGGCTTTTTGACCATGTTACGAGGTCTAGATACTACATACTCCTTCATTTATACCACGTATGCATGTATGTTCTTGCGATTAGTGAGCTGCAGACAATGCTGCTGAGGGGGTTAGAGCCGTCGACTGATCCTGAGGAACTCCTTGCACTGCTAAAAGAGAAGGAGTGCGAAGGGCTCAAAGTTAAATGGTTAAGCCATTTGTCACGGCTAGAGCCAAAAGGGAGAATCGGAAATTACCGTTTTTCCTGGTCCAGCTAAGTCCCGACAACAAACTGGATGATCTAAGGAACATCAAAGTCTTAGACTACCAGTTTGTACACTGGGAAAAATTAAAGAGGAGCGAAAATATTTTACAATGTGTTCGCTGCCAAAGTATCGGGCACGCTGCGTCGAACTGCGAAATGCAACCTCGATGCGTGAAATGTGGAAAGAACCACAAGTCAAACGATTGCGCTTTAAGTAAGGACGGAGCGTCGGAAAAAGTCCAACTCTCTTGCGTTTTATGTAGGAACACGGGGCACACCGCAAACTATCGGGGTTGTCCCAAATTACAGTACGTAAAAACAGTAAATTTGGCTCTACAGCAGAAGATAGAAGTTAAACGACCACCTGTACGTATACAAACACCAGCCGTTACTTCCCAAATCACCTACGCCCAAATGGCGGCAGGTAAGGGAAATGCGGTACATCAACAGAAGTCTGTTTCTCAGGCCCCAGCGCCTAGAGAACCGGAACCTGTACCTGACATACTGGCTATTTTGCTCTCTATTCAAGGGCAAATGGCTCAGCTTCAGCGTCAAATACAGGAACAGGCGAAGCGGGTAGATCAAATACAGGCGCTGCTGCCGGGCCTAACGCACCTCCAATCGTAATGGGCACGAACATGGCGGAGCAAACCCTGAAGATCCTTGCAGTGAATGTTAATTCACTGATTAGGATTGAGAAAAGAGCCGCATTATTTAAGTTGCTTAAAGACCAAGTCTCAGATGTGCTTTTGGTTAGCGAAACTAAGCTATCCAAAAAGCACAAAATGAGGCACAGAAAATATAAAATCATACGAAGGAATCGACCCAACTCCATTCAAAGAGGAGGGGTTGCAATCTTTGTTAGAAAAGAACTACGTTGTAATAGAGTATACAGTCGTGTAGTACGTAGGTTTCAGGTGCTGGAGGCATGCATCATCTAGATACCTCTCCGAAGTGGAAAGCGGCTGTATATGGTGTCTGTCTATGCACCTGAGGCTACTCAATCCACATTATTCATTGCTGAGACTTCAATTGGAAGAAAACTACTTTATTATCGGCGGAGATTTCAACGCCAAGCACAGAGATTGGGGAAATAATACACCAAACACTAGAGGGAACCTACTACTCAATTGGTGGGTTCAGCACAGTGTGATGTATAGACTCGGCCTTAAGGTGACGGATAGTCCGTCGTTTCCTAGACACGGTTCCTATTTAGATCTACTGTTGTTCGACTCACGAATTCAACTGACAGGTACGAACCAACAAACTATAAACTGTCTACGCACTTTTGTGTATGACAGCGACCATTGCGGTCTTAGTACCAAAATAACCGTTCCAAACGAAAATGCGGAACTGGATGAATTTAGACACACTTCTCTAGGACACTGACAAGAGCACTCTCCTCGAATTCGCTTTACCCACAGTCCAACAGAAATCTGTCAAACGAGGAGATTGACAGATATCTAAAAGTAATGGACGAGACAATCAAACAAACAATGGACAAAACGATACCTCGGTATCAACATACTGACAACTAAGACTTGTTCCGCAATTTAACTATAGACTCACTGCACCGACATAAAAGTAGACGGCTGACAAGATTAAAAACCTTGTACAGACAGTTTACTGACAGACATAACCCGGAGATTATGACATTAAAGTCGTCGATCAAAAACCTTCAAACATTAATAAAAGAAAATTAGAGGGCTTCTGTAAGTTTGTATTGAAACAATAAAATTCAGACTGTAAATACCAGCAACCCGAAAATGTTCCCGCAAATAAATAAAATATTTCGGAGGAAAGATCAAAACGACCTTTCATGTCTCAAAATCTCCCGAACGACAAACAACAAAAACATACTTTTGGCAGCAGGCATAGATCCAAATGGGGCTGTAGATAATGACAACTTCTTTGTGATCGAGGATCCGCAGGAGAAAGTTGAGGCTATATGAGCGAATTTTCAGGAAGTGTATAGGGCGAATGATATCGTTGGCCCTAACCACGACTTGGAAAATCGAGTCCTTGTGCACAATTTCTACCTTCGAAACGAAATAGTGAACGGGCGAATCGAGAACTCGGAATTCACCCAGTTCAGTGACGAGAATATGGCAAATAATGTCATCGCCAATGAAAGGGAACTTCCCCCGTTCATTTCGAAGGAAGAGCTCCAAACGATCTTCGTCACAGTCAGAAGTAAGTAATCTGTGGGAATCGATGATATACCGAACATTGTGCTTTGACATCTCCCTCTAGAAGCGGTGGACATTTATACCAACCTGTTTAACAATGCAATGAATAATGCACATTATCCAACGCATTGGAGAACTGCGGTGGTACATCCCATCCCCAAAAGGGATAAAGATACCTCCAATCCGTCGAATCTCCGGTCGATCAGTCTCCTTCCAAATATCAGCAAGGTTTTTGAGAAGGCTATCAATAGGGTTCTGACTAAGTGGGTTGAGGACAAAAATATAGTTCCGGATAATCAATTCGGTTTCAAGGCGGTGCATGATGTTATTCACGCCGCGTCTAAACTGATTTCCGATATCCAATGGAACAAATCCAAGAAACAGTGCACTGGTGCCTGCCCGATTGACTTGAGGAAAACCTTCGATACCGTATGGTTAGAGGGGCTCTTCTACAAGCTGAACAGGCTGGGCATTAGCAGACCTTTGCTGTATATTCTTTTCAATATGTTCACAGATAGACAGTTCATCGTGAAGAATGGCGATGTGACTTCTACTGGAACTTTTCATATTAAAAACGGTCTCCAACATGGTGCGGTTAATTTGCCGATTCTTTTCAACATTTACACAAGTGATTTGATAGGTTCACTTCACCATGCCCTAGCGTACGCAGACGACTTAATCGCGTACAGATCAGGTCCAAAAATTGAGGTCATAAACAACGTGACTTCGATAAAATTAAACAATATTGCAACGACTGGAAGTTGAAGATCAACTTTCAGAAGTCGGAAACCATTCTTTTTAGGACACCTTTGCCTGGGGCCTCTGCGGATACCAGAAAGAATTGGCGAAAGTTTCAGATCGTGGGACAGTACGGACAACCACTTGCTCGTCGAAATGTAGTCAGATACCTTGGGATCTGGCTGGATCAATATCTGTATTTTAATAAACATATAGATGTTGCTCTGGCCAGAGCTAGAGGAGCTTTTGCCCTTACAAAGAGAATGTTTTATAGCAGACAACTCGATGCGAGGTTAAAGGTGATCTGCTACATGGCCCTTTTTCGGCCTATGCTAACATTTGGTTGTCCCGTGTTATTCAACGTGAAAGCAAGTCTTTTAGATAAGATTCGGGTGTTTTAGAGGGCTTGTCTTAGGGCTTGTCTTCGCCTTTACAGAACACCAGAGTCTGAGCACATAAAATTCTATCCTAATGAGGTTTTGTACAATAGGGCGAACCTAATAAGAGTGGACAATTTTGTCATTAAGTTGATTCGAAGATACATTGTAAGGCAATGACCTCGTCGAACAACCTGATCTCTGGGGCTTATTACCAAAGAGAGTTCGCCTTGACGGCTTTAGGCACGGCACAGGACGGACTAGCGGTGCCGTTAATCTTCCACGTCGCTCGAACAGCTGCGGACAGGCGACTCAACTACGACGGAGATGTCGCACGCGGCAGTGCGGAGCGTCTCCGATTCGGTAGGGCGGTAGGGAGTCGCGACATGAGAAAGATGTTGCTCGGCAGCACCAACAATTTTGGTGGCTTATTGAAGGAGAAGCAAAGTTGGCCAGCCTATTAGATTTTTTATTAGAAAAAAAAAAATAAAAAAAAAATAGAAAAAATATAAAAAAAAAAACAAAAACAAATATTTATATATTAAGTGTATATATATTATGTGTATATATATATAAAATATATAAGTTAATTGTTTATTAGATGTAAGTAGGTTAAGTATATGAAGATTTATTTTAGGTAGTTTGTAAGTTTTAGTTTTAAGTTTTATATTACAACAAAAAAAAGTCTATTTACTAAGTTTTTGCCAAAATCTGTTTTCTTAGTTTTAGGCTTAATTAATGTAAATATCAAAATAAGAATAGACTGTAAGATACGTCGAAAGACATAGATTAAGTGTTAGACTTATCTCAGAGTGCCCGCATGGGGCCGGTAAGTTAGATTAAGATAATTTTAAGTTAATTAAGCTAATTTTTAAGCATTTTTTTTTTGTTTAGCCTATAAGAATTAATATATAAGAAAATAAAAAATGGATTTAAACTAAACTAAAAAAAAAAACTAAACGCCTTACCATCGCTCACCGTCAATTCACTGATACCGCTTGTAAGTGGTCAAATCGAGGCAGCATCCGGAGGCGTTCAATACCGAAAACCTTTACAATAAGAACAGTACATTTTGTTCTGTCCCTGCTTTTTATTAGACAACGTCATTGATGGGCGAAGCCTTCATTATTTGGCGGGGGCCCACCTCAACCAACAAGCCTCTTCATTTAGCTCAATCCGTTGATAACTTTTATGTGTATGCGCCAGCTATGTTGAGGTCTTTTTCTACCACCTTGTCGCTCGTTAGATTCGAAAAATAGTCTCCATTCCCACTAAAACCAGTCTCAAAACACTGATTCACAGTTCTCTGATTAAATCGAGTTCATCATTGAATCTTTTCCTCTGAAACGCATCAATGCAAAGGGGACCATCTAAATTTTATCTCGAAACGAGCGAGGATATCTCTCATCTTCATTTGGTTTCGATAGAGTCCATGCTACAGTGTCATGAGTAGGTCTTACATAGAGTCCCTTTAATTGTTCGGGATAGGGCCTTAAAAGCCAATTTCCGACGCTGGCTTTTTAAGCCCAACACACACACCTATTGGCAGGATGGATTTTTTGATTTATTTTACTTAAGGTGTTGACAGAATTGATAGCAGAGCAAAGGTAAACAAAGTCTCTTATTACGTCGATGTTATGTATAGGTGCCGACTATGCCTTTCTGTGCAATTCGTCGATGTTTTTTGTCAATATCAGCATCAATTATGTCGATATCATCATCGTACGTAAGTAGTTAACCAAATTTTTGAAAGAGTATGCCTCCAGTGTTTGCTTTTAAGAAAAGATGTTAAAAAAGTCGTATACAAGCGCGTAAACGCTTTTTTTATGTCAAGGCCTCCCTCAAAGTCATTACAGATATTGAAGGAGCAGCGAACACTCTCAATCGTCAGTCTGCACAGACGAACGAGTTTGACAGGGATGCCAAAACTAGACTATACACATGTACATATATAGTGCAACTCTACAAATGCTGTCAATAGCGAAGAGATTGTAGATAGCGATTTGAACTTCTTGAGTTTTTTTCAGGATCTCCTGCAGTGTGAAGATTTAGTCGATTATATACTTTCCTGGCTTGAAACCGTACTATTATGGATCAATCAGGTTGTTGGCGAAGTGCTTTAGACGTAATATGGAATATACGATCTTATATTCCGGTGGTGACGGTGGGGTTTCCTTTTTTGTGGATCGGGCATACGGTACTGGGATTCCATTCATCAAGCATATACTCTTCTGATCGAATCTGAGAAATGAGTTGGTGCATGCTCTCCAAAATCATTTCCAGCAGCTTTGATTACCTCAGCCAGAAAACGGTCAGATGAGGTCAGGAGTCAATGACTGAAACTGAAAAAATGGATTTCTACTAGACCGAAACCAAGTAGTATTGGGCGCTGTGAGTACCTGAATGGAGAACGGCATGGGACATCGGTACCAATCCCGCGTGCTGTTGGCAGTCAAAACACATAGAGGACAATGGATCAGTTCTATGTCTGAGTGCTACAGTTCCGGAAAAGGTGTTGCGAATTATATGCGAGTGAAAATTTTCAGTTCCAGTTGATTTGTTGGATTTTAGCTTAGATCATGCTATTTTCACTTCATTCTGTTAAGCGGACGGAAGCTTTGGCTATCATATGCCTCGCGGCGGGACGTTGTAATTCTTTGCCATTATACATTCTGCAGAAAAAGTGTTTCCATATTCTTAGCACCGACTGTGACTCTACTACAAGTTTTACTTCATCTCCAGATCCTTTTGTAATAGTATTTTTGACTTGGCACGTTCTTTTTATCTGTTGGTAAAATGTCCATACATTACTCGTATTCCTGAAGTACAAACTCACAATATTGTATTTCTCGTGTTATCTGCTCGTAGAGATCACGATTAGATCTTGTCCTTCGTTACAGTGTCGTTTTGTCGGCTTTTTGCTTAGCTGTATGTGCTTGCCGGCATTCTTCATCAAACTAGAAATTTCTTGGTGGTAGTGTGGTGAAATCTAGGCACATTAGTTTCGTCATCTCTGGTGGCATGTTTGCAGCGTTGCCACTGATCATCGGTACTTCATGCCGACGCCATACGTGTTTTTGAGAGATTTCGGGATACGCGTTCGGTAAAGATTCTAGCGGTCTCTTGCGATTGCTGGTTTTCTTTTCACAGTAGTTCTTCTTTGTTTTGGCGCTTGGTAAATCCGCACTCGTACCTTGACTGCAACAAGGTGACGATCCGAGTAATGTTGGCTTCATAGAATATTGAAATTCTCGGGTCATTTCCAAGACCTGATGTAGTGTGAACCATTTCTTACTAAGGAGCTGGTGAATGTTTCCAACCAGATGACCTGGTGCTTTCAATGTCTCAGTTCGATATTGATACCATAATTTCATCTAGGCGAGGGGGGTGGAATACTCTGTCGAGCAGCTTTGTTTGTTTCTTATTTGGTTGACTGTGCAGGTCTATATTCGTTGTCAAACTAATGTTTTCGCTTTAAAAGCAAGCACATCAAAAGCAGCTTCTCTGATGGCTCGTACAACAACATTCAAAATGGTATTCTTTTGTGTGCTTAATTGGGCCAAGATTTCGAGAAAACTTAAGGGAAGCGCGATCAGCAAAGATTGAAGCGGTCTTTTCGTACTCTGACTGCAACTAAATAATGATCCGATTCGATGTTGCCACCTCAGAAAGTTTCGACTTTTAGAATACTAGAGAAGTTTCTTTCGTGAATCGCAGCGTGATACATCTGGTTGGCGATTGATTGATCTACCTGGGTGCGGTTCATCAAAAACCGAAGTGCGGCCACGGCGATATGCAAACAAATGGTAAACGATTGTACGGGAAGTTGAATGGGTTCCATACACACCATCGACGAAGGGCTTGATTTCGAGAATGGCTTGGTTTTGCCACTCAAAAACAAAAATCGGTTCACTATGCGGTGGTGTCAAAACAAAACTAACCTTCGGATTCTCCTCAAATTTTGACAGGCGGACTAAAAGAGATTATACTAAATGATTGGCTCAGTAGCGTTACCTATCTTCCAATCCGGGTACTCATCAAACAACTTTCGTATGTTCAGTTAAGGAGGTCATATTATTTTCAAGTTATTTACGCCACAATCTCTTCTCTATTGTCCCGACAGAACGATGGAGCTTCATTTAGACATGAGTTTCGAAAGGGGCGAAGTATTGTAGATCGAAAAGATGGGCTTAACTAAGTTGACTAGAGCTGTTTACTTCACCATTGATACGTATATGCGACTCTTTTACCATCGTCTTGGTATATGAGAAGTGCTCCCCCTTTTCGTGCGTCTGCAGCCAAAAATGACGTGCGGCGGCCTTTTTGTACTTTAACTTTAGTCTTGGGTACTGGGCTGTCTTTCACGTGAAAGTGAGAGCAAATCTTGATAGACAGAGGCTTAAATATCTACGCTTTTTTTTTATAAAACTCTTGAACACCATTAAAAGCCTGTAGTATGTGGTACAGATTCTAAAATGGTGTATATAATAGCTGCGTTATGCGATATTTCACTTTCATTAGCATGTAATAGACCTCAGATTGTTTCTTGCAAAGCACACTGTATTAGTGTTGGGTGTGGATTTGTAGCAACCTCCAATTAATTGTACACACAGACCATTCAGTTAATTGTTTGTTGTTTAAACAAATAAAAAGACTGCACAAAGGGGGCACTTACTTCTTCTAATTAGCAACGTACACGAAATCGGCCCTCTCGCCCCCATTCACCTTCTATTCACATCATGTCATGCTGTATTTTGTTGAAATTTTTACAGTTTATTTAAGTAAGCAAACTATAAAAAAATAACTACTCCCTTCCTCTAGAAAAACAAAAGTTAAAACAAATACATACCCTCAACTGTTTCCATTCTATTGATGTAGCAGCTAATAACAATAATAACCATAATGTACCGTTAAAGAGATTGCATGACAAAGTCATTTCACATACCCAAACCTTCTAGTATTTGACCTGGCCGGTCAAACTAGGCCGCAGGAATAAATTTACGCCGCACGAAAGTGAAACACCAAATAAACACAAAAAAACCCGTTCAAAATACCTGACATACTGGTTGTAGGTGGCATAGGACTTTTATACCCATAAACCATTCGATTGAAGGATTTTACTTGCACCACACTAAATACCAATGAGTACAAGGGTGGTAGAATGACCTAGCCCGCACCCTTAAAGCCGTCAACAAGAAATAACTCATCTTTGCAAAGCCTAGAAGTAATTGCGTTGAAAAATTTACGACTGTAGGAGTGGTCACCATTTGCCGGCGCAGCGTTGGTCCTAAATCGCACATAGTCATACCGAGTCACTGAGCTGGTGTGGTAATACTTGTAGAAACTGTCGAAGATTAATGGCAGAATAATCCGTTCCAAATTTAGAGTACCTCAATGGAAGTGATTGCTAACGGTAGGTGGATGTTAGTAGAATTTCATTCCGACATCACTTGTCTGTAAGTATTTGGTGCGCGCAAACACACTGAAAAGACACTGACCAGGCGAATTGCTCATAAAATCGCCGCCGACAAATAATTCACTGGCTGGGTTGTGTAATGACAAGAAAACCGTTATTTTTAATTCAAAAATGAATTTAATTGCCCATTTGGTGGTAATTCATATTCTGTATGTGTTAGGGGGTGCTACTGTGGCTGTGCCAGGAATTTCTAATTACGAAACCTGCCAACAAAATGTCATCGCTGAGAATGTACGAGTATGCTTGAATATGCGAGTGAGGGTGTGCGTGATGTGCGTATGAAGGACGAGATCTTTGCGTTAGATTTACTACTTTTCTATAGGCTCTTTGGAGGTGGCCCAGCGACTGTTGGGCTATTTAATTACTCATGAACCGTTTCATTTTGTTTTTTTTTTTTTTTGGATTTCTTTTCCCCTGCTTATGTTTGTTCTGACGATATAGCAGTTTCATTAATGTAAGAGAAACTAACAGTTTACAAAGAGAATGACAAAAGGTACTACATGATACATACACATGTATGTAGTAGGTAGTAGGGTTGAGAAGTGTGTCAAACGTTGATATCCATCGCTGTTAGGGTGGAATTACAGTGTCGAGGGCTTAAGTTGTTGATTGCATGCCTGGTAGCAGCGAACAATCTGAGAATAGTGATCCCATTTGTTGTTGCTGTTATTGTTGAGGTGAAATCGTGTGACGAGGGAAATATTTGGAAAGGTTAACACATTAATGAAGCAATTTTAACGTTTCTCTAGCCGGTTACATCGTTTTGTTTGGATTGTAGTGAAACTTGGAAAAAAGTTAAAATACTACACACTCACACATTTATTTACATATGTATAAGATGTGTATCTGCGAACAGTTTATTGTACTTGCTGAATCAGCAATAATTGTAAAAGGTGCTATTGTGGGGAAATTAAGAACACACTTGAAATGGAAGTTAATTACGACAGTAAAAAGCCTTGTAAAATCTAATTTGTATTTTGGGTACTCCTATGTGTTATAAATGCGCCTGTCATGTTTGATTTGATTGCAGTTTTTATGATTTCTTAACACTTTTGTAGAGGCTTACAAAATAAAGGCACGTGAAGCTCAGGCCTGTCAGGTAGATATCCTCCCCCACCACTCAGATCATTCTGATTTTAAGCTACCTGGCTAAAAACTAGTGTCATTATTCTTCTCTTACTGCGATCTCGACATTTACTTGAGGCAAAGTGATGCGGCTTACCATGTTCCACCACAAAGTAATCCCTGTTCCAATCTGGAATTCAATTTTAACGAGTTCAATGCTTTGTCTGACTTTATTAAAAAAAATTGTATTCCTGTAGCCTCATACTGAAATCGTTATGACGGGCGATTTAATTATACACAATTCTGGGTGGCTTGGACATTCTAGACAGACAATACAACAAGAGGACGGTGTATTTAGATCTCCGCTGCGGAAAACAATTTTACCCAGCTTGTAAATGATCCCACACTGACATCATTTTCTTTGGAATGAGATCCTTTATCCCTCATCAGATGAAGAGTATCAAATCAAAGGAAAAGGCGTGGTATAATTCGAGCTGTAAAGAGACTGTCAGGGTTATAGAAATATTTTTTGGTAGAACCCGAAGAAAGTTCAAACGAGCTATGAATGACTGCAATGACTTTTTTAAGCGCGTGCAATTCCAAAACGACCATAAACTAAGGCAAAAAATACTACAATGTATCAATGGTAGTAAACATATTTGGTAGTTCGTCAAAAACATTAAAAATTCTGCTTTATTTTCCATTCCGACGATCATTTATAATGACATTTGAGCTGTAAGCTTTTTGGACAAGGCAAATCTGTTTGCTGCACATTTTGCGGCTCATTCAACTATTCCAGATTGTGCTTTGCCTCCGCCTACACTTGAATGCGTCGAATCTTCAGTGGGACGAATTAACTTTCGCACTCATGTTATAGCAAGAGATACACGAATGATGCGATAAGATAGTACAATATACACAAATCCGATGGTTCAGATGGTGTATCTCCCCTTCTTCTGAAGAGGTGTTCTTCCTCGCTGGCAAAAACACTGCGTAAGCTTTTTCATCAATCCTACTCTTAAGGTCTCTTTTCGAGCAGATTGAAAACAGCATTTGTCCAGACCGTCCCTAAAAAGGACGTATCTTCTTCTCTCTCTCTCTCTCTCTCTCTTCTACAGTAGACCCATTGCACTTCATTTCAAGGTCATGGAAACACTGAGAAGCCATCAACTCATGAAGTTTTTCGAAACGCGAAAATTTCTCAGTGAAAACCATTATGCAACAGCAACAGGTCCGATGGTGATTTAATGGCAGATCTCGTCGAAAAGTAGAATCGAAGCCTACATCAATCTGTCGAAATCAGGATAATTGCATTTGACAGAGTTTGGCATCAGGCTCTTTTGTAGAAAATGCGTGCTTTTGGGATCGATAACTCTCTCCTTCAATGGATTAGAAATTATTTTTCGGAATATTCAATTCAAGTTGTTTTGAATGGTTTCAAAATAAATGCTGGTGTGCCCCAGGGTTCCGTCCTGTCTCCGACACTCTTTTTATTTTTGATCAATGATCTCTAGTGGGCTACTTCTAATCGCTTTCGACACTACTCTTTGCTTTTCATACTTGCTCTCGGACTCACATCTCTGCCCTTAGGCTTTAGAATGGAATTAGCCGCGTATGTAAAGCTCATTAAATTCCGATATTAACAGCATAATTGGGGAACTATCAACAGATTGGAATTTAATGCTTCCAAAACTCAATGCTGTCTGTTGTCATTGAAGCGAAATCTAAATACCCAGTCATTATCCATAAATTGCACTTGCATCGTCGGAACTGAAAAACTTCCATTCTCGGTATGCGTGTCAATGACAACTTACGTTGAAATGACCACATATTCGATGTCGCCAAAAATGCTGCGAAATGTCTAGGTTTCCTCAAGCGATGTAAGAAATATTTTACGCCCTCTGATCTGGCCACAACATATAAGGCATTCATCCACCCAAAATCAGATGCTCCTAAGACATCTCTGCACCTGCTAGATAGGATTCAAACCCGTGCGATATAATTCATAGGTGATACTTATATCAGTCAGTCAATTGATCAGCGCTGTGTACAAACATTTTAAGGGTACTTAAATCCTTTGAAAAAAAATTATGTTCACCACCTTAAGTTTTTTTTTTTAAAATCAGTGGATGTCAGCCAAACTGATGAGTGCACCGACAAATATAAAGTTTCCTGATGTTCGTAAAAAAATGCTTTTACCATGGGACCAATGGGTCCCATTACTTCGACGTAAATGGGCTTGATGTTCCCGCTTAATTATGTTAGCTGTTGTCACTGTAAAACCGCGATATTTTCTTCTACTCGAAGATAATTTCTTATATGCGATGTTAAAAGACTATTGCCTCTATAATTTGCGCAGTTAAGAGGTTCTCCTTTTTTGTGTTTGCTATAATTGCAGTATTAAGCCTGGTAAGGCCACAATCGATGAAATATTCACACTGCTACTGATACTGGAAAAAATCTGAATCGATACACACTATCTATTTATGGATTTTAAGCCCCCATTTAGCAGTATTTACAGCGACGATCTATACAGAAGCATGTCCAGGGATGGTATCCCTTCTATACACATCAGCAACACCACAGGCACAGTTTTCCAAAAGTCTGTACAATAACTCACACACCCTAATGACATTGACATATCTCAGCAAACTTTCACGGTTGCATTCGGAAATATTAGATCAGAAGCGGTTCAGCCGCTAATTAGGGCAAAACTACAATAAGTATATGCTGTCAGAAGGTAGAGTCACACAATAGCCAGGAATCGGGTACAGGACATTGAAAATGACAAATGAGTAGATACTGCTTCTACACATCAATTGTGCTAATTTTTGTTCCAATCCATCGGATACTTGCCGATGTCCATCCGAAAAATTGATAAGCGAGAGTGCTACCCAGCAGAAAAAAATAGCAGCACTAGAGACGAGATAGCGGATTATTTCCCCAGATGGAATCAACGGTAAAATAGAATCCCCGTACAAAGAAAACAAGACCTTATCCGTGCTAATCCGACTTATTTAAACCTCAAGCCAGTAAGGATTCCCAAGACTAAGTCAGGGTTTTAGAAAAGAGATGGTGGCGAATTAGCCCTAAATGGACCAACGGCAGTGCTTACATCCCCGAACGGGGTACTGGCTTCGGTCTAACCGACCCCTCGTCCTAGGGATATCTATAATGGCACTGACCCTTCAGATTAGGCACTGTGCCGCCAAGATAACTGCCCGGTCATAAAAAAAAACCAATATCCGACGCAAAAATAAGCCCCGGATACGGACGGATAGACTATTGACAACCCCTGCAAATGAAACAAGGAATGTTAGGTCTCTTAATAAGCCACGTCCAGCAAAACAAATAGCGGAGACCCAGGATTACTGCATCCAAAAAATACTGCGACAACCACTACGTTATCGACGGCAAAAGCAGTTCCTAATTGTTTATAGAAGCGGACGTAGGCGAGGCAATTCTCTGAAAAAGTCTTTTCATGGAATTTGTATGCAGTTATATGTAAACTCCGTCGGCGTCAACTCTGACATGAAGGCATAACACTGATGTTGGAGTAGTTGCTGGCTGGGCTAAATGTGACGAACTAACAACTAGAATGTACTAAGACAAACTGGTGAAGGATGCACTGGCTCCAGTTTGATAACCACCTCTGGAAAAATATCGAAACCTAACACCTGAGTTTCATAACTACTACACCACTTGCCCGCGCCCTGGTGAAAACCCAGTTAAAGAGTATTCATATCCCCTTAGTGCCAATATTTTCCCTATATGCTTGCACCCCCCCACAGAGCAAAAAGATGACGATACCAAGGAAAGCATCTTGGACTTCAAGGAAGAGAACTTATCTTTGGTAGTACTATCGGAGAGCATAGTACTCCAGTAACGAGTTCAGGCTAACCAACTTCATGGCGGGGCGATACATTGTTGTAGCTAGCGAGCGGTTTCCGCGTCTCAATATTCATAAGAGGATTTGAGGATCTACCTATCAATCAACCGTCAGCCAGTTTGACCACATAGCGATTGACACAATGCACTCCTTCAATATTATGGACGCCCGAACGTTCTGAGGAAGCAAAATCGACATGCACCATTACCTTGTTATTTCGAAGGTACTGTTGCGGATATCTCAAAAATCGGGAGGAAGTCTGACGTCGAACGGCTACAATCGCAAAAGTCCATACAGCAGGTATGCAAGAGGCATAAAAAAACGGTTCTGTATAGAAGATATAGAGCTGCTCACCGGCTCTACGACCAGAAGAAGAGAGATAAACACCGGCTTCTCAGGGAGAAAATAAAAGCGCATAAAAAGCGTGTGGTCGAGGAAACTGAAAAGTGCTAGTCCAGGAATGAGATCCAGAAGTTCTATCAAAGGGTAACAATAAAAATGTCACGGACACAAACCCAGAGTTGTAGCCTGAAAGAGACGAACAAGGATACATAGTAGTAGACTCACAGTCGATGCTGAGGGTTTGGGAAGAACATTTCTGTAGACTGTATAAAAACGATGACGAACCAAATACATCTGCCTGGCAGAATGAACCTTCCAACCTACAATTTCATCCATCTGACCTGGATTAAGTGAAAATAGCCATATTTAAGCTTAAGTCCAACAAAGCTGCTGGAGCGGAAGGACTGATTATCGAGTTCTCCAAGGCGGTAGGTGATGACCCGGTAAGAAGCATACACTATCTCATCCGTTAAGTATTGTCGGATGAAAGTATGACCTATGAATGAAACCTTATTTGTCCTTAAGAAAGGATACCCTCTGAACAGCGCTTAATACAGAGTCAACCGTCTCCTTAACATTGCCTTAAAGATCCTGAGGGCGTTCACTACCAATATATTTGGTTCATATCAGTGTGACTTTAGGCCAGAAAAGTCTACCATCGACAACACCAGATCTTTAAAAAAAACCCATGAGACTGTTTAGACACGAGTTACACAGCCCAATGCACAGTGGTTCAGGTTCCAAAGAAGACAGACTAGGTTTTGATTGCCTCGGCCTGTTGTGCCATCAATTTATTTGTCCTTCTAGATTCTGAGTTAGCTAACAACCACGGTGGAAGCATGGATTTATAATCATCAAGAAATATATTTGGACAGCACTCTCTTCTCATCGAGGTTGAGCCAGAAAGCGCTGGCATAGATAGGGGTATTTACAATTTTTTTTGTTTCTCATGCATCTATTTTCTTAAAAAACCGAACCCGTGGTTCAAAAAATCTTACATTCAAAACGATTAGTCGGTCATAGCGGGCTATTGTTATATTTAGTCGTGTGTTGCGTTCCTTCTTGCTACCAACATAAACTTGGCCTTGCACTCATTTACATCCAAATCCATTTTTTCCGCTTCTGGTTCAAAGCAATGCATCAGTTAGCCATAGCTCGCTGTGTTACAGGTATGTCACTGATATCAAAGTCATTAGCATATACAAATAGTTACGCATAATTTTGGGAAATTATCCTTGTAGTAGTGGCAACAGATGATAGCTCATTACCTTATCTAAATCCTCTTTTGACATCTACGATCCGATGAAATTTGTTCAGACTTTAACGGAGAAGCAAATTGTCAATTACCATTCAGCGTAATTTGACATGTTTTGCGGGGATGTCAAAACTCTTAATAACTCTGTATATTTAATCTCAATGGCCGTTGTCATAAGCAGCATTGAAATCGATAAGGAGGTAGTGTGTCCCATCTGGATAGGATATTCAAACACTAAGAAACTCACAAACCTTTCTTCAGGCAAACTTTTCCAAAAAATCGTAATATTCAAAGCTTATTTGTGTCATGATAACTAAGAACCTGTACTTGTATTTAACGTCATGCACATATTTTTGAATGCCACGTTTCCTTTCACTGTGAAATTCATCGTTTTTATGAGGTAAAATCACCCTTAAGCCACCAGGGAGTGAAGTGATTAATGTCACAATTTCCACTCACTTGTTTCTTTGTTTCGCCTAATGCTATGATATTTGGTTGTCCTTGGTTTGGGTAGAATATTGCCAACTAAAAAAGAGTAGGTCCTTCAACATCAGGTACAATGTACGTATACACGAAATCACTTTGCCTGTAGCCGCCAAGCCGCATGAGTTTTCCTTGGCTGCTGGAGTGTAATTTACTTTCAACCCTGTGGCCTTGTCGTCTCGTTTGGAACCTCCTTCAATCTCCTGACGTTAGCTTGAGGTTAGTTTTGAAAACGTGTTTTCCTTATAAATGGCCAACTACGGTACTGAGGACTCTACAGACGACACAGCTGAGCGGCATTTTCAAACTCCAACTGCCGTTCGCTCTGTGGCGGTTCTACGATAACATTATCATGTAACAAATCAAACGAGGCAGTTTGTAGCAGTGTGTCTGACGTCAGGCGCCAGGCGCCCGAGTGTTCCACACTGGTTGGGGAAATTAATTTTCCCGATCACGAACTGACCGAGAAATATGATTTCATTTTCGCTGAATGAAAATAAATTGCCAAAGGAATTTGATTCCGTTTTCTTCGATTTTTTTTTTTTTTGTTTTTGTTTCTGTTCCTCCCTTCTGTGATTCTCTTAGGTTTTGGGTTTCTGTCTAAAAGGACATAGGGATGAATAACATCACAAATAGAAGCAGCCGTGTATTTGTTGGCCCGTAGTAGCCTTGACTTTCACACAGTGTCCGACTCAGAATGGACTTGGACGCTTAGGGGTCAGATTTGAAAAAAAAAAGGATAAGGGATACCGGATGGTTTTTGTCATTGGGGAACGAAGGCCAACACCAACTGGGAGAAATATGTGGAATATGATGTGAAGCGAGAATTGAGTGCAAATTTTCGCACATTTTATTAATATTTATAGCCAGCAGGATGTGCCTCGATATGGCTCGATATGGCTGAATGTGGACTCCATAGCCACAAGAAAACTGAAATTTTGCAAACCCAAAGCCGTGTATTGAAAATCGAATTTCGGCAACTGAGTTGAATTATTATGGTATATCCCTTTCTTTTCATTTGGGCCGGATTTGACCGGAAAAGAAAAACTTTTGAACACAGAAGGGATATTCAAATGGAATTAATGGCGGCATCCAGGAAAAATATTGAAATGTGGTCTTCATATCATACACACAGAGCGGCCTCTTTCCAGATGGTGTTCAAATTTTGCATTATCATTTTTTTCCTTCTCTTTTTTCGTGGCCTCTCTGGTTGGGTTTACTCGTTAACAGGGTCTCCTGGGGCAGATTTTTTAAAATTTGAAAAATTTGGAAGCCATACATTAAGTCATTTCCATTCGACTGCCAAAGGGATGAAGAAAATTTATTACGATTGGTATTGGTACCTAAAATATACAAATTTAAAAATATACCAAAATACTACAGGTGCAATTAATATTGGAATACGTCTACCAATCTACAAACCAATCTATAAAGGATCTAACTTAAACTTGGCGGAGTCTCAAGACACACCTTGTTCTGAAAGATATCATGGGAAAGACTTCTACAGTTGGACAACACTCAATGATTCTATGAGTGTTGTGGGGTGCACACACTATTTATGTCAAACAATCGCAAAATGAATTGTGCACTATGTGCCGGAAAAAATTGAAAGAAGCTGCGCACTAAAAGTTTCTTGTGGTGAGTCACCTCCTTTAGCAGTAGATCTGCTAAAAATACAAACAGAAATACAAATCTTCGTGGGAGTTGGAGTATTCTTAGCTGCAGTGTGCCAACGGTCGTTTCTTCTGCAAAATTTGTTTCAAGTCCCTGGAAAACAATAAGAAAAATCTAAATAGACATCATACCTCTCTGAGGCATGTAAATAGAGTGAAACATGAAAGTCAAATGTTGTCCATACCTAATTTATTTCAACATGTATAGAAGGTGAGCGCGATTCCGAAATTTCAAAAATAAAAGCAATTTGTCTATTTCGAACATGAATGGCCTTCCCTTTCTTATTGCCACTGTTTGCCCAGATTCTAATGTTGCTAAATCCATTAAATGTGGACGAACAAAGGCAACGCACTCATTAATTGTGTCACACTTATGGAATAATAAGTTTTCTACAGGGGGACTGACTGTAACTGCAACTTTTTAAAATGCTATAATTTTTTATTTTTTGATAAATTGTATTGTGCCTAAGCAAAAAATGTTGGAAAATACATCAATTTTCAAATTGTATCAGTAGTTTTCAATATGTCCACCTTTGGTGCGAATAGTACCCTTGAGACGGCCGAAGTAAGCATCGCACGCTGCACGCAAGTGGCTCTGCAGTATTTTGGCCCTCGCCTTCAAAATACTTCAAACAGAGAAATCCAACGGATTTGCATCCGGAGAATTTGCAATCCATTGTGTCGAAGAAATGACGTGTGGAATATTGTTTTTTAACCAATCTTGATTGACGCTCGCTTTGTGAGACGGTGCCGAGTCTTGTTGAAATGTCCACGGTATCCGACCGAAATGATTGTTGGCCCAAGGCTTCAATACTGCCTCTAAGATAATTTCACGGTTTACGTTCGCATTAATTTTGACGCTACGGTTCAAAAAAAAGCGGAGAGCGACCATCGGCGGTTATGGCGGACCAAACCATCACCATCATTGCTGCTTGCTTTCTGGTGGCCGTCCGAAGGTGTAAATTTTCAAAGGACCTCTCTGGTAAGTAAACTCGGTCATTTTGTTTGTCGACATATTGCTCGACAACAAATGGCGACTCATCAGAAAAAACCTAATTCGGCAACTCACCACTTTCGTGCAAGCGTAGCAACTCCTTCGCTCTTTCGACTCTTACCTTTTTCTGTTGCGGTGAAGATCGTGTGCTTTTTGGAACTTCAATGTCTTGAGCCCAAGCTCATTTTTCAGTATGTTTTGCATCCGTTTCAACGATATGTTGAGCTCACGAGCCATCCTTCTTCCACTTCGAGGTGGATTTCGCTCAATTCGAGCCGTTTTGCAATGCTGCCAGTATCACGGTAACGAGCTATGGTTCGAGACACAAAGGATTTATTCACGTAGAGGTGCTGACGATAGCTACTTGTGGTTTTCCAGCCAAATATATAGCAATCACACTACCACATTTGAATTCCATTGTGGATAAAAAATTTTCAACACAACTGAGACGCAAATCGTTTAAAAGTCTGGTAAATATTAGAATTATCTGTCATGTGTCAAAATTTGAGCTCACAATAATGAACGGTTTGGAAATTATAGCAGTCTGAAGTTGCTTGCAGTTCAAGACAGTCAGGGTGTATTATTATTGATGAGATGACGGATGTTTCTTCTACTAAGTGTCTAGTTATCGTTAGTCGATTTTTTAAGATTGAGGCAAAACAAAATCACGGACCAATTTTTTGTATTAGTAGATCTTCCACTCTCAGATTCGACAGAGATATTTTCAGCAGTGAAAACCATTTTTGAGGAAAAAAATATTCCCATCACAGATAATGATAATAAGCCAAGTCTCTTCAATCAAACAAGAATTTGTTTTTTTTTTCTTGGATGTACCTGTCACTCGTTGCGTCTTTGTGCTTCGGCTGCATCAAAAAAAAAAAAAAAAAAAACAGCCTGATTATATTGAAAAGCTAGTCAAAGCAATTTATCGGGGCATATAAAGAATTTCAAGAATCTTTTGATGTTAAAAGCAACAACATCTTAGGTTTTTCTTCCACTCATTGGCTTTCCGTGGAAAGTGTAGTCAATCGGTTGTTACTATACAACAGTGGCAATCTTAACAGTATTATTGCAATTTAGAATCATTCGAAAATCAAAATTCATCAATCGAAATCGATAGTTTTTTGATGAACTCGAAAAATAAGTTGTATCTGCTTTTTCTGTCTTACATTTTGAATTTAATAAATAGTAACAACAAATCTTTTCAAAACGAATCCATTCAAATTCATTTACTTCATAAAGTAATGCACGATTTGTATCTTGAAGTACTGAAAAATTTTATAAAGCTTGAGATGATAAGCGTGAATATAGATTTTGAAGATTTTTCCCTGTATATGCCACTTTCAGATATGTATTGTACTTTGTCATTCAGTTCCAACAGTTTCTTAATAACTTGAATGATTTAACTGAAAACAAACTTACTTTCTTTTTATAAAGAGTTGTGAAGACAAGTAACATAATGGTTTGATTTCAATGATAAGAAATTACAACTACTTAAATATTTAGATGTAAGCGAAATAGTTGGTGGCAGTTTGCAGTCAATTTTATCAATTCTAGAAGAGTTTAATTTTTCATCTGGAAGTGTCGAAAAGCTAAACATGCAATGGAGACTTTTGCTAGGCAATAGGCAAAATACCACGACCCGTTTGACATTACTAAATTTTGGATAACAGCACTATTAAAAATGCAATTGGTCTACTTGTGTTAGCAGAGCTGGCAAAATTTATGGCCGACTTCATAAACGCAAAGTAACACTGGAATGCATAGTGTTCATAAATGCAGTAAATTTAGATTTGGCAATACCGTATGTTCATTATTGCATGACAATCCTTTTCGATGTGCAACATATGTCAAATTTGTACATTGTTTTCATTTGTGATGCTTGATACATTTTTTGTTGGCGATTAAAATGGCGGACTTGTGGTAAGCTAAATTTTTATACGCTCGAGCCAAAATTCACGGCAAAAAAAAGAGAAAAGAAATACAATTTGAGAACAAATAATGCGGGAGATCCAGGAGGTGAAACTACAAGATGTTTTGTTAACATAATTGGGACTTATAAGAGAGGTGAGGGTTCTGCAAACTGGGAATTTTTCGAAGTTTTGGACGAAATTTTCGGCAGCCGCAGTAGTGTCCTGGTGCCCACTGAGATGACTGAATGTTCGCCTCACACATTAATTGAAGATTTAACAAACGATGGCCCATTGACGCCTGATACCCTTACAATGCTGCATTCAGATTCATCACCTTTAAATGTCATCATTCCAAGAAGTGCAATAAATCTGAGGCAGATGTCAAAATAATGAGACTCCTAGTCATGGATGCAGAAAAGATAGCAGTGGAGAAGGACAAACTAGCGGAATTGAAGGAAATTCGAAGCTTATTGCAGAGAATTTTAGAGAAGTCCCAGTTTCTAACTGCTTTTTTTTTACTTGATTGTGATATAATATGAATTTTTTTTAATTTAATTTATTTGTATGAATGATTTCTTTGTTGGCGTTAAATAACAACTAAATATGAATATTTTTTCAATTGTTAACGTTTTATTGATATGTTTATTAGGCTGATATTAATGTTGCCAATGCGTGTCTTTTGGCTTTTGCTTCATTTTGTCCTGATATAGTGGATCCTTTTGGGGTTTGAGATTCAATGTTTGTTTCTTCTTCTATTCCATTCATGGTGCTGCCTTCGTTTTCAATAATTATATTGTACATTGGATGCGACAGCAATTTGGGCCGAAATTCATTGATTTTAGCAATGGTTGCGATGCTCTTGTGAGTCGGTGCATTGTCTTGCAAAAACAAAATTTTTTTCGCTTCATGTGAGGCCGTTTTGCAGCGATTTCGGCCTTCAATCGCTCCAATAATGCACAGTACTCTCGCTGTTGATGGTTTTTAATTTTTCGAGGTACTCCACGAAGAGTATGCCATGACGATTCCAGAAAACCGACGCCATAACCTTTCCATCCCATCGAGCCTCCCTTGGCCGCTTCAGAGCACTCGTGCCGGCTTCAGTCCTTTACGGGGCATTCATTCTATTCTATGGTGTTCAACAGTTACCAATCGACGCGAAAAGTCCGCCTGATTTCGCATCAGCAAGTCTAAACACTCTTTCAAAGTGTTTTCGCGTTCGTGTTTTTGGTCAGGAGTGAGTATGCGCGGCACAGAGCGGCAGGATAACTTTTCCATATGCAGAATATTGCCTAAAATATGTAACCGCATCGGAGGGCCTGCCACTGCGGACTTGATCGGTGGTGGAGTTGCGGCCACCACGAAACTCTCGAAACCAATATTTGACGGTGTAATCTGACGGAGCATTATAATATTTATCCAACTTTTCTTTTGTTTCCTTCGCCGTTTTGCCTCTCAAAAAAATAATGTTTTATGAGAGAACGAATATCGTTTTTGTCCATACTCAACATGATGTCAAACACGTCAACAACAATCAGCTGTCCAAACAAAAAAAAACTAAAGGCAGTATCGCACTGAAATTTGGCATGTCTGCCAAATGTCATGAACGGACTTCAAGGCACCATTATCTTTTTTGCAGTAGCAGCGCATTCTGGCGGCCAAGGAGGTTACTTTTCACTCCAATTAGTACTTCAGAATTCTAATTTTTTTTTTTTAATCCCCAAATTCCTGTTCTACAACAACTCGAGTTAAACTCAGGACTATATTGTATTTTGTCTGCATTGGTGTTAAGAATCCAATATCGCGATAAGGCACCATAAGAAAAGTTTCTAATGGAAAGCCTCCATCGCCCAACAAATGGTAGTTTGAATAAAAATTTATTTCTTTATTTATTATGGCTTTTCTAATTGAACTCATTTGCCAAATTGATGCGTTATGGCATGCTCCTGCGCAACCGATAAATACATCTTTAAATCTCGTACGACAATAGCCTGAAAAAATATTGAACATAAATAATATTTTCAGAGTAAAAAAATTCATTTATTTACTTGTGCAATGATTGTATAGGTTCCTTTTTGGTTGCTATAACTGATATCATCTTTGATACGTTGTGAAATCGGGATACGCGTTCCGTCGATGCATCCTAGAACAAAGCTTTTTTTTTCAGCTGCAATTTTTGGAAATTTTATAACATCTCCCTTTAAGCGGCAAATCATCCTTATCATTTAAAAAAAAAAAACCTTATATGCGAGACCAATTGCTACACCAAAACGATCGCTGAAATCACGGAAAGAACAATTATTAATCAGTTTCCAAATTTTTATTTCTAATGATTTTTGTAATGAAATTCCAATACGACCAGTTCTCCACAAACACCACCAGGGGCTTATCATAATCTGTAATTTTTTAAAAAGTAAAAATTAATTTCCATAAAATTATGGCATTTCGTAATAAATAGGAAATCTTAGGAACTTTTCATCTTGAAACTTTACTTCTTAATGATAAAGCACGCCGATGCTTTCCTTTGTTTAACATATTTTTTATGAGCGTGGTGTTACTTTAATTATTTTTATCAGCTAATTCAAAAGCGGATTTTAAAAGTACAGCGCAGGTTTTATTTAAATTCATTAAAACAAAATTTAAATTAATTTAAAATCAATTTTAAAAATCGTAGGCCACTTTGAGCACACAAATCACTTTGAAACACACGACAATGCCATTATGCGTTCATAAATGTATGCAAATATCATTGCATTATTTGACAGAGCAGTGTTGTCATAAAGTATTGCTTTGCAGTGTTGCTTTGCAAACTGCGTATATGAAGTCTTGCTATGTTCATTGCCTCAATCTAGTGAAAACAGAATCTTAACACCATAACTCTTGAAAATATTATTTTAGCCAAAGAGCTAAGCGAGCCCAAAGCAGTTTGTTGGTCCCCCTCAGACTGCCCTAGGAATTATTGAATTTTTTCATAAATCAAATTCGTAAATGGCGAAATCCTAAGAAGATGAATATTAATTTTGTATGTCTAAATTTGCATGTTCCATATGTATGAATATGAATATTGTGGATAAAATGAATTGTGATTTTTTGTTGGTTTGTTTAAGTTATTTATTTTTATTTTGTTTTTCTTTTTTTTTTGAAATATTGGGTATATAACTCAATTCGTGCGGTTTTTTTCCAAAATTTGAACGTTTATTTGAGAAAAACTTGTACAATAATATTATTCAAAGCATTGCCCATCTGAAGATATGACTTTTTCCCATCTTTCTGGCAATTTGTGGATCCCATCCCAAAAGAACTGCCCCGGCTTGGCAGACAAGAATGAATCAAGCCAATTTTTGATATTCTGCTCTGATGTGAACAGTATTTCAGTGAGGGAGTTCTGCATCGACCGGAACAAATGGTAGTCAGAAAGGGCAATAGGCGGGTGGGTTAAAACTTCCCATCCACTGTTTTCCAAATAGTTCTTAACCGGAATAGCAACGTAGGGCCGACCGTTGTCATGATGGAAAATTATTGCCTCGTGTCTGGTCGCATATTCCGGGAGCTTTTCGGTTACTGCTCTCTTCAAACGGATTGTGTTCGGTAGCGTCGTCCATTGATGGTTTCACCCGGTTTTAGCAGCTCATAATACAGCACACTCATCTGATCCCACCAAATACAAAGCATTACAAAAGCAGGTTCCAATGGAATAATACACGTTACGCCATCTCTTAGCAAACCGCACGAAGGTATAGACCTAATACTTGTTAAGTTTCCAAATTTTTTTTAAATGAAATAAAAAATTTTTTTTTTTTTGCTAATTATAAAATCTACTGCGCTTAATCCTTACTAGGTGGAGTGAAAAGTAACCTCCTTGATCACCAGAATGCGCTGCTACTGCAAAAAAGATTATAGTGCCTTGAAGTCCGTTTACATTTAGGCAGATGTGCCAAATTTCTGTGTCTGGCTTTGGTTTTTTTTTTTGACAGCTGATTGTTGTTGACGTGTTTGGCATCATGTTGAGTATGGACAAAAACGATTTTCGTTCTCTCATAAAACATTATTTTTTAAGAGGCAAAATGGCGAAGAAAACAAAAGAAAATTTGGATAAATATTATGGGGCTAATGTTCCGTCAGATAACATCGTCAAATATTGGTTTCGAGAGTTTCGTGATGGCCGCAACTCCACTACCGATCAAGTCTGCAGCGGCAGGCCCTCCGATGCGATTACAGATGACAATGTCAAAAAAATACATGGAATGGTCTTGGCTGACCGGAAAGTGAAGGTGTGCGAGCTAGTGGATACCACGAAGATTAGTACTGAGCGTACACGCCATTATTTGGGCAATATTCTGCATATGAAAAAATTTACCGCGCATACTCACTCCTGACCAAAAACACGAACGCGAGAGCACTTCGAAAGAGTGTTTGAACTTGCTGATGTGGAATCGGGCGAAATTTTGGCATCGATTGGTTGTTGAACACCAGAGAACAGAATGTGTGCCCGGCAATGGACTGAAGCCGGCACGAGTGCTCCGAAGCGCCCGAGAGAGGCTCGATGGGTCGGAAAGATTATAGCGTCTGTTTTCTGGGATTGTCATGGTATACTCTAAGTGGAGTACCTCGAAAAAAAAAACCATTAACAGCTAGTATTACTGTGCACTATTGGAGCGAAAAAAATTTTGTTTTTACAAGACAATGCACAGGCGCACAAGAACATTGCAACCATGGCTAAAATCAATGACTTACGGCTCCAATTGCTGTCGCATCCACCGTATTCGCTTGATTTGGCTCCCTCGGGCTATTATCTCTTCCCAAACCTCAAAAGATGGCTCATCAATAAAAAAATCAGCTTACGCGAGGAAATCATCGACGCTACGGAGGAGTATTTTGCAGACCTTCCGGAAAATTACTTTTTGGACGGGATCAAGAAGTTGGAAAATCGCTGGAATAAGTGTATCAAACTAAAAGCGGTCTATATTGAATAAAATAAAAAAAACATTACAAAATTTTTTTTTTCATTCCCAAGGAGGTTACTTTTCACTCCACCTAGTACATCTATCAGCACCTGAATTTTTGTGTATATTTTCCGGGTAAAACTGCATCAGACGAGAAAAGAACTAGAAGTTTTAAAAATGATTTGAGAAGACTTTTCACCTTAAACGGTGACTTCCTGATTAGAGGAGATCTAAGTTCCAGGTATAGGAATTGGGGTTGTGTTA
The DNA here is from genome assembly GCA_907269105.1 of Volucella inanis. Lineage (NCBI taxonomy): Eukaryota > Metazoa > Arthropoda > Insecta > Diptera > Syrphidae > Volucella > Volucella inanis. The sequence continues at coordinate 94,779,563 of OU026154.1, forward strand.
GAGTGAATGCATGGGGAAATTTACTATTTGATTTTTTTGTTATGGTGCCAATCTCTGTTCTGTTTCCTCCTGGTCTAACCTATGTTCCAGCTAGATCTCGTGGTAGTCCTTCCGTCCTTGATTTATTCGTTAAAAATGTGGAATATGTTCAAGATTTAAAAAAACGCCAATTGGACGCGATTTCGTTCAGTAGTTAAATCTAAATTTATTAATATTCCCATGGATATTGATGGCATATCAACTAAGGAAAACGTTGATTGTCTTGTAAACCACTTTTCAGAACATGTTTTCAGGTCGGTCGATGAAAGTATAATAAAAATTCCCAAAAAGAACTACTGCTTCCCAAATACTGAACCTAATTAAACTTAGGAATATTTGTAGATTGTCTCACAAAACTGAGGTGGTACACACACCAATACTCTTGTAAGCAACACCATTCAAGCTTCTTTAGAATCTTGAACCTTCTTTCACTATTTTTGTTACCGAAGAATATATACAATTTATATTAAATAACCTTGGGCCTAGAAAATCAGGAGGACTTGATATGTTAAGAAACATTTATTTAAAGCAATTGCCCAAATCAGGTATAAAATACATAGCGTTCATTTCAAACGCATGTCTAAAAATGCAATATTTTCCTAATATATGGAAACTTAGACAAGTGGTACCTATATTAAAAGCTGGTAAGCCTCCAGAAAATCCAGAAGGTTATAGACCTATCAGTCTACTAAGCAATCTTAGTAAGGTATATGAAGAGATAATAAAGATGAAAATCTTAAAGTTCACAAATGACAATAAAATTTTTCCCAACGAACAATTTGGTTTATCAGTTTGGTGGCCATCAGGCACTAAGAATAAGCAACTGGATTAAAAGATATCGGTCAGAAGGAAAATATACTGGCGTGATCTTATTAGACATTGAACAGGCATTCGACTCTGTTAGGCATGAGAGTTTGATATACAAAATGGTACATTTAAACTTTCCTCCATATCTCTGTAAAATAGTCAAAAGTTTCCTTCCCATTCGTCATTTCGTTGGAAAATCTTTGACCACTGAGCCATTTTTTCAAGTTTGGGAACAGAAAATATTCCGAGGGGGCTAAATCTTGCGAATAGGGTGCATGAGGTAGCAATTCAAACTTCTATTCATTAATTTTGGCCATTGCAATAACGGATTTGTGAGCTGGTGTATTGTCTTGATGAAACAACACTTTCTTCTTCTTCTTTTCCTTTTTCAAGATAGTCAATGAAAATTATCCCAGCGCATCCCAAAAAATCGATGCCATGACCTTGGCTGCAGATGAAACGGTCCTCGCCTTCTTTGGAGCCGGTTCTCCCTTTTGAATCCATTGTTTTGATTGTTCTTTTGTCTCGAGTGTAAAGTGATGGACCCATGTTTCTTCCATTGTTATGAAACTACGCAAAAATTCTGCTTTGTTGCTGTGAAACTTCGCTAAACACTCAACTGAAAGTTCTTCACGACACTGTTTTTGCTTGAGTGTGAGCAAACGCGGCACCCACCTTGTACACAGTGTTCTTATGTCCAAACTTTCAAATAAAATGTAATATACCGCACTTTTTGAAATGCCTACAATGTCTGCTAGGTCGCGCACTTTCAGTCGACGATCATCCAGTACCGCTTTGTGGATTTCCTTCACCATTTCTGGAGTCGTCACCTCATTTAGTCAACCACTGCGATGCCAGTCTTGGCAGCTCGTACGGCCTCGTTTAAGCTCAGGAACCCAAAATTTTACTGTTGTAAACGAAGGAGCATCCATTTCAGCTTTTATATTGGTTTAGCTGAGGCCTTTCAAATAAAAGAATTGTATCACATAAAGATGACCAATTTTCTACATTTTCACAAATTCACTGACAATGTTCACAATTGATGGCTGCCAAACAAATACTAAACAACGTGGCGCTTTCAAACTTGAAACATATTCTTTATAGACTGCGTACTTTCCAATACAGGGATATTTTTAAACAACTAGCAACAATCTTCATAGAGTAATGTTTCCAGTTCTTCATCTTCAAACTTTTTTGGCTGCCCAGGACGTTCATCGTCTTCCAAGCCAAAATCACCACTTTTAAATCGTGAAAACCACTTTTGGCACGTTTGCTTAGCTAGCGTATGTTCACCATAAACTTCCACCAAAATACGATGACTTTCGGCAGCAGTTTTCTTCATGTTAAAGTAATGAAGAAGAACTCCCCGCAAAAACACTTTTTCAAGCAGAAAGTTCGACATATTTGAGTGAAAACAAAACTATTGTTGCTTACGCTTCAAATGAATGAGATATACTGAAATGACGTGCAATGACAGTAGCTTTCCAACGCATGTTCCAATGGAATAATACAAGCTACGCCATCTCTTAGCAAATATATAGACCCAAGTGAATTTAAAGAAAATAAAGACAATTTAGTCATTTTTGTTTCTTTATTATTTATTAATTTATGTATTTATTTATTATTTATTTATTAACTACCTATTATATATTATATTCTGTATATTTATTCACACTTATTTATGTGTTTATTCATCGTTTTATGTACACCCTGCCTGACTCGAACTGTAACCAACTTCAGACTGCTATAATTTAAAAACCGTTCACGAAAGTAGGCTCAAATTTTGACACATGACAGATAATTCTATTATTTACCAGACTTTTAAACGATTTGCGTCTTATTTGTGTTGAAAAATTTTTATTGGCAATGGAATTCAAACGTGATAGTGTGATTGCTTTATATTTGGCTGGAAAACCACAAGTAGCTATCGTTAGAGCCCTCCAGCACCTCAACGTGAATAAATTATTTGTGTCTGGAACCATAGCTCATTACCGTGATACTGGCAGCGTTGCAAAACGCCATAGAGATGGTAAAAGAAAAACAGCAACATCGGCAGAAATGGTTCGGAAAGTGAAGGCTCAAGTTGAGCGAAATCCGTGTCGAAGTGGAATAAAAATGGCTCGTGAGCTCAACATATCGCTGGAACGGATGCAACACATACTGAAAAATGAACTTGGGCTCAAGCCATTGAAGTTCCAAAAAGCACACGATCTTACACCGCAACAGAAAAAAGTTAGAATCGAAAAAGCGAAGGAGTGGTTACTCTTGGTTTTTTTTATCGAGGAATATGTCAACAAACAAAATGACCGAGTTTACTTGCCAGAGAGGTCCTTCGAAAATTTACACCTTCGGACGGCCACCAGAAATCAGTCAGCACCGATGGTGATGGTTTGGCTTGTCATAACCGCCGAAGGTCGCTATCTGCTCGTATTTTTGGACCGTTGCGTCAAAATTAATGCGATCGTATACCGTGAAACTATTTCAGAGGCAGTTTTAAAGCCTTGGGCAAACAATCATTTCGGTCGGAGACCGTGGACTAGACTAGGCACTGTCTCAAAGCGCGCGTCAACCAAGATTGGTTAAAAAATAATGTTCCACACTTCATTTCTTCGACACAATGGATTGCAAATTCTCCGGATGCAAATCCGTTGGATTTCTCTGTCTGGGGTATTTTATATGCGAAGGTTGGCACTAAAAAATACCAAAGTTTGGATCACCTCAAACAAGCACTTTCGCCGGGAATGGGCCAAAATACCGTGCGATGCTTTCTTCGGCTGTCTCCATGCCATTATTCGCTCCAAAGTGGACATATTGAAAACTACTGATACAATTTGAAAATTGATTTATTTTTCAATATTTTTTGCTTTAGCACAATAAAATTTATCAAAAAATAAAAAACTTATAGCATTTTAAAAAGTTGCAGTTCGAGTCAGACAGGGTGTAGTTCGATGTACTTTTGTAAGCTCATAAAGTTCGAGTTTGAGTATCTGTGAACTATGTGGTATATTGTAGTGAGCAAGCCATTGTAAAATCTCAAATTTTTCGGAACCAGAACTGATTTGCTGGTCTTCTAATTTGTTGTGATATGATGCGTTGTCCATTACAATAACTGAATGTTCTTCTATGTTATTCAAAACTTGTTCTGTCATCAATTTGGAGAAATTTACAAAATTCGTCACATCGTGATAATCTCCTGTTTTAGTTACAGACTTAAATAAAAACAAGACATTATTTACGAAGCCCTTATCGCCACCTGCATGCGCCATTATCAACATCTGACCCTTTGAAATTGGAGTCTTTAATCCACGTCTGGTACCATCAGTCCATGCCCTTGGTCTTGTGTGTGAGCTATGAATATAGCTCTCGTCCAAATAAATGATCTCATATCCTTTTGGTCCATTTCACTCGTAAAAGTTTAACTTCATTTTTTTCGCACACAAATTTACGGTTGTTCTCTGTTTTTTTTTATGGGAAAATCCATTTCTTCTTGGAATCCTGTGTAGCGACATAATGCTCCAAATCTTCCTGAACCCGTTATGTCAACATTTTTAATGTAATCATAATTTTTTCCTCAAGGTGAAAGTTGTATATAATTCGCCGAATAGCTGTGACGTCAAAGTCGTCTAATGCAGTTTTCCATTTTATGTGTGGTACTTTTTTACTTGGTGATTTAATAACACCTTTCTCCTCGTATTCCTTGATAATCGTTCTTATTAACCTGGCCGAAATTTCAGTGAACTCCTCAGTCTGCGTTTTTGCATACGTTATGGGATTATCTAAAAATAAACTCATTGCTTCTTTCAATTTTTTGTTATACATGTTAAACAACGATCTTACGGACCTGACTTCCTATTGTTTGACGCCAGTAGAGCCAACAAGCGAATGACAAAAATTAACCAAGTAGATCTTTTTATAGTTCTAGGTCATCTATGAAAAACCCACAACAAGTGGTACAATAAAATCGAGAGTAATTAGGTACAAGTAACTAAAAAACTAATGGACTTTTGGTAGAAATTGAATAAAAAGTATGGCGTTGATAATTTTTTTATGCGATTACCAAAAAAAGGAAATAAAACACTTAAACAATTTTATTTCTAAGACCTGAAATCCTATCCTAAAACCCTTGAACAAAAGTCCCGCAGGTAGAAGCAAACACCATAAAATAAATGGAAACCCGCCACATACACAGGTATCTAAACCTAAACCACAAATTGTAACACCGTAAATTGAGAACCTAATCAATTACGATCGTATTAGTGTATTCAAATTCAACAAATATACATATGTCCTGATTTTTTTGCCGATCCCACCCTGATAACAGGTAGCATTTCATATGAAATGCGTTGAAATTTATGGACCCCCTACTAAAAAAATTAAAGAAATTTAAACAACTGCATTTTAGTTCTAAGCTATGTAAAGTTGGGTTAGGCATTGTAAATTTCAGGCAAAAACATTTACTCTTTCGTACAATTTTTGTTCTCTTAAATCCTCTCTCTGCGCAATCGACCGTTGACAAACTCAGTACGGTACGGTCTATACTCAAAGTCTACCTACAATGCAATCCATTCCTGAATTGAGAAACAAGAATGATTTGCTTAAGTCGAGAGTACATAGTCTTGAGAGCTCAATTGGCACAATCTAAGTCAATTGCAAAACTACATTGAAATTATTGGAGTCAATGATGTTAACATCAACAATGCAAAATTGGGTGTACAAGTGATGGACAATCAAATCAGCGATTGTTATATGAAGGAGAGAAAAAAAGGAAAGGCATCCAAATCGGTAATTCCGCTAAAACAACACCGATCATATGTTTGAAACTCTTCGATATCTCAGTCAAGCAAAGAGAAAAAGGCAAAAAAGAACAACAACAGCAGCCAAAAAAAGGGCAACATTTACATCAACGAGGCTCTTGAGAAGAAATTTAATTATGCATGGTATAATGGCAAAATTATTCCTATGAGAAAAATTGAAGGTAGTAAATCCATCACTATAAGGTCGTTTAATGATTTTGCTACCACCAATCCAATATATAAAATAATAATTGTGAACAAGTGCTTTCTTCTAAAACATATTCTCTTAACAAATTCTTCTTAGCTCACCAAAACATCAGAAGCTTAAAAGAGAACTTTGCCGCGCTTGTATCTCATTTGAGTTCTTTTGTTTCTATTCCAGGTTTTTAATTGTTTTCCATGTGCAAATGCAAACTACGTGGCAAGTGGTGTTGGGTTCTTCGTTAGCCAGGACCTGTGTAATGATACGTAGTGTTGTTTCTCGTTTGAACTTTAAGTAAATAATGAAATATTTTGAAATATGAAATATGAAATATTTTTTTGACAGCTCACGTGTGACTCCTTTCAAAGTGCTTCGTGCTTTGTTCAGTATCGTTAAACAAGTCATCATGGAAAGACTCACACCACAACAGCGCCTCCAAATTGTTCAGCTGTATTACGAAAATCATTGTTCTGTGAGAAATGTTTTTCGTGCGATTCTAGGAACTTACAGTGCACATAATCGACCTACTGAAACCACTATTGCCAATTCCATTCGCAAATTTGAGTCCCAGTTTACATTAGTGGATGATACTCGTCCGGTAAGACAACATCCAGCATGTAGTGAAGAGACTATAGCAGCTGTAGTTGAAAGTGTACGCGAGGACCGTGACGAATCGATTTGTCGTAGTTCTCAGCAGGTTGGCTTGGCGTATTCGACAGCTTGGACTCCAACAAGCCAGGCAACTTGAGTTTATGTCATATTTTTAGTGAATGGGTTCAGGAAAAACTCAATGAAAATCCGGTGTCTTATCGTGAAATTTTGTTCAGTGATCAATATATCCGTTAATAAACAAAATTGTGATTTTTGCAACCCGAAGAGTACCAAGAGCTACCATTACATCCGTTAAAAACAACGGTATGGTGTGGTTTATTGGCTGGTGGAATCATTGGTTTATATTTCTTCAAAAATGTGGCAAATCAGAATGTTGCCGTCAATGGTAAAAGTTATCGCGCCATATGAACGGATTATGTGCTTCCTGAAATCCAAGCACATGGTCTCGGCGGCTCGACAAGCCACACAGCGCATGAAACAATGGACTTATTGATAAATCATTTTGGTGAGCACTTTATTTCACGTTTTGCTACGGTAAATTGGCCGCCTAGATTGTGCGATATCACACCTTTGGACTATTTTCTCTGGGGATATGTAAAATCTCAGGTCATCAGGAATAAGCCAGCTGCGATTGACACTTTGAAAGCCAACATTACTTGTGTTATACGCGAGATACCAGTCGCTTTGCTCGAACGAGTCGCCCAAAATTGGACCTTCCGAATGGACCACCTCAGACGTGGTCATGGTCAACATTTACGTGACATCATTTTTAGGTAGTAAATGCCATGACTTGTTCTCTTAAGGAGTAATATAAATTTTAAGTTCCTTTTTAAATTTATGTATTTTATTTTACATTATAAATCAAACCTTACAATGAATCAACTCTTAAAAGCTGTAGTACCGCCAGGTAGTGTGTTAGGACCTGTACTTTTCCTCATATACACTAACAACCAACCACAAAATTACGAAACTACTAAGTATTGCCACATTTGGAGATATAAAAACTGCAAAGGACACTCAATGATATATCTGAATGAAATGATAGAGGACAAGGTCAAGTAGGTCGCAGGAATACATGAAGGTAGGCTTTTCGCATCCATGCTAATTTAAAAGTAGTCAATCTAGTTAATAATTTTGCAAAAACATGAACCATTAGAAGACTTAGAATTGTTTTTATTGTTTTCACACCACGTAAACCATTTTTTTAAAAGCTAGCGGATACGTTCTTTACTATCCATTTCCAAGGGAGAGAATTAGGTCAGACATCTAGTCTGCCATAGTTTTTGTTTGTCTTAACTTGACAAATTATAACAAACATTTCATTTTGCGAAACGATGGATAGCTGTAGCTGTTCATACTTTCGGGACTAAATGGTTTACTTATGGAGGGGGGTGACTCGTTGTCACATCTATCGAACCCCTTCGCTTGTTCTAAATTGTTACTGAAAGTCACAGTGTCAGAGCCTTTAAGTCGAAGATCCATTGAAAATAATGCCTTGACACCAACTACGACTAAGGTCGACTTTGCGTTGTCAACATCCGCTACTTAAAAAAAAAATTTGATCACATTGCGATCAACGTAAGACGCAACTTCAAATTTATGGATGGGGCTAACACCGACTGGAACCACTACCTTGTTTTAAACAAAGTACGAATGCTAATTACCTTTAGGGCAGAGCATCTAAGCAGTACTATAATGAAATGTTAAAAGAAAAAGAAAGAAACGGAGAAGCGCTCTATTGAGACATTGGAGAAGTGCTACTGTAGGAACCATATTCGTAGCAAAAAGTCAAAACTACGGGCAAAGAACACAAATCCTGAATATAGTCATGCAGAGCTAAGGACGCGAACGTTAAATAAAATTCGCAGTCGGTACTGAAAATGGGAAGGATTACTTCAGCAGACTGTTAAACGGCGAAGACGATCAAAACTCTGAGGTCAAGCAGAATGAACCATTCAACTTGGACGATGATCAGCAACACCTCCGTCCATCTTACCAAGAAGAGGTTTAGATAATGATATATTGACTTTAAGCTTACAGACCTGCTAAAGAAAATGGACTTCCAGCTGAATTATATTTGGCTGCAGAAGATATTTTAGTATCGAAAATAAGTATGGCATCACTTGTTCGACTTTAAGAAAGAGATCCCATTAACTGCCTCAAATCCAGGTAAATCAGTCTCTTTAACAACACGTACAAGAGCCTATACTAGGTGAAAAGTAAACTACTTGACCGCCAGAATGCGCAGCTACTTCAAAAAAAGGTTATGGTACCTTGAAGTCCGTTTATATTTAGGCAGACATGCCAAATTTTAGTGTGATACTGTCTTTAATTTTATTTTGACAGCTGATTTTGACGTGTTTGGCATCATGTTGGGTATGGACAAAAACGATTTTCGTTCTCTCATAAAACATTATTTTTTGAGAAGCAAAACGGCGAAGGAAACAAAAAAAAAAGTTGGATAAATATTATGGGCCTAATGCTCCGTCAGATTACACCGTCAAATATTGGTTTCGAGAGTTTCGTGGTGGCCGCAACTCCACTACCGATCAAGTCTGCAGCGGCACGCCCTCCGATGCGGTTACAGAAGACAATGTCAAAAGAAATACATGAAACGGTGTTGGCTGACCAGAAAGTGAAGGTGCGCGAGCTAGCAGATACCACAAAGATTAGTACTGAGCGCACCCGCCATATTTTGGGCAATATTCTGCATATGAAAAAGTTATCCTGCCGCTGGGTGCTGCGCATACTCACTCCTGACCAAAAACACGAATGCGAGAGACTTCAAAAGAGTGTTTGCACTTGCTGATGCGGAATCGGGCGGAATTTTGGCATCGATTGGTAACCAAAGAACAGAATGAGTGCCCGGCAATGGACTGAAGCCAGTACTAGTGCTCCGAAGCGGCCGAGGAAGGTTCGATATGTCGGAAAGGTTATGGCGTCGGTTTTCTGGGATTGTCATGGCATACTCTTCATGGACTACCTCGAAAAAGGAAAAACCATCAACAGCGAGTATTACTTGTGCATTATTGGAGCGATTGACGGCCGAAATCGCTGCAAAACAGCCTCACATGAAGCGAAAAAAAAATTTATTTTTGCAAGACAATACACCGGCGCACAAGAACATCGCAACCATGGCTAAGATCAATGACTTACGGCTCCAATTGCTGTCGCATCCACCGTATTCAGCCGATTTGGCTCCCTCGGACTATTATCTCTTCCCAAACCTTAAAAGATGGCTCAGCAATAAAAAAATTCAGCTCACGCGGGGAAATCATCGACGACACGGAATAATATGAGTTGGAAAATCGCTAGAATAAGTGTATCAAACTAAAAGGGGACTATATTGAATAAAATAAAAAAATAATAAAAAAAAAAAAATTATTTCATTCCCAAGACTTCATAAATACAAGCTTTCGGTATTTGTAGAAGAATTTTCTAATCTTTTAGAAGAGGAAAAATCTAAGAATCTTTTTATTCTTGGGGACTTCAATATTAATGTTCTGGACAATAGTGATACTGTTTCATCTATCACTTTTAGCATCGCATGGACTAACTTCCTTTATAAATGAGCCAACAAGACCAATATCCGGAACGTGCTTAGAGCATATATATGGCCGTTTATCTAAGGTACCACTCAGCACAAGCGAAAAGTGTATTTTTGATCTTAAAAATACTGATCATTTGATGAAGATGAAGAAAAATCTTCCTATTGCCCCGCACCTCCAACAAAGATACGAAAAATTGATTTCAACAAGCTCAAGTCAGTTCCCTGTTTTGTGCTCTGGCAGGAAGTATATAATGAGAGTAACATCTCAAAATCGTTTGATATCTTTAGTGAAACTCTCGTTAAACATATCACAAATTGCAGTTACACTAAATTTAAAAAAAAAAAAAAACCTTAAAAAAAGTTAAAGCCCTGGATGAGTGACTATCTGTTGAGCAAGGTTAATTATAAAAATAAGTTTCGAGTTAAAGTCGCTAAGAACCCATTAAATTTTGATCTGAAGATAAAATATAATAATATATGCCCTGAACTTAAAAATGAGATTCCGCCTTTCCGCGATAGCTTTTATAGAATCAAATTGTACGAAGTTAAAGGAAATCTAAGAGCTGAATTTCGAGTAGTAAATAGCATTCTTAATAAATCTTCTTGCTCCATAGAGCCGATAACAATTCGTGTTGATTGTTTTCTATTTTCCGATAAAGTTGTTATTGCTAAAAAGTTCAATCACTATTTTGCTACTATAGCGAAAACTTTAAAGCCACTTCCGCTCTCTGTTTTGTGTGCATGTTGTGACTGTTTTTGCTCTCAAATAGATGAATCTACTCAAAGACAAACTTTTTTCTTTAACCTTCCTACGGTCCTTGGGTAATTTTTGACCCATTTCAAGACAAAATTTTTGAAGGACTTGATATTTCTTCACTTTTTCCAAATTTTTGGGCTGAATATAATTATGTATGATCTTATAAACTTTGCGATGTAAAAACTTTTTTACGTCTGCATTCTTTGGGTCAAATTTGACCAAAATTTTAATTTAATTTAATTTAATTTAATATTTGCTGCAACCATGTCCTTGAAGATTTTCAAGAAAATATCAAGAGTTCTAAGGATCGGCAACAGGGAAAATCAAAGTGAACGATGACTGATAAATTTCCTCCTGTACGTGAGGTGTGGAATCAGTGGGTTCACATATTGCCAAAACTTTACAATCCATCCGAAAATATGACAATAGATCAGCAGTTAGTAGCTTTCAGAGGAAGATGTCCCTTCCGGCAGTACATGCCATCAAAGCCAGCGAAATATGGAATCAAGCTTTGGGTACCTTGTGATTCTGCAACGAGCTATGTTCGAAATATTCAACCTTATACTGGAAATGAATATGCGTGTAGTTCTTGATTTGATTGAATGGCTGAAAGGACACAATGTCACAACCGATAACTTTTTCACGTCTTGTCAATTGACACAAGTGTACACAAATTACACTAGTAGGAACAATACGCAAAAACAAGCCCGAATTACCACCAGAAATAGTAAATATAAAAGGAAGATCATCATTCCGAAAAAAAAAATCTGTATATCTACGAAGTACCTTACATCATGACTCAAGAGTAAGTGATCGCTCGGATAAAAACCCAGAGATAATCCTGGATTATAACAAATGTAAAGGGGGTGTAGACACATTGGACAAAGCAGTAAGTGGCTACACTTGCAAAAGGATGACAAAACGGTGATCTCAAGTTGTGTTCATTAATATGGTCGATATTTAAGCTTATAACGCTTTTGTATTATTCAAATTCGGTAACCATACATGGAAAGACGGCTGCTTCTCAAAGAGCCACTACTTTTTGGACATTTGTAATAAGTATATATGTAAACAGCATTCTAAAATCATAACTTTGTGTACTGACTGTATTTTTTTCCTTTTATTATTTAATTAAAAGTTTTGTCAATATATTTATGAAAAACATGAAGTTGAAATAAATTTACCTTAATTTTTACTTAAATAATTTTGTTTTTTTCTTTTTTAATATTAACATTATTAAATAATAAAATCTTCAAGGAAAAAACAAACAAATATCCCGTCAGTAAATTTGAGGACCATATTAAAATTAAGCCGATAACCGGCCTTGAACTCTTAAAAATCTATGGTCCCCTTAAAAATTCTAATTCCTGAGGAAGCAATACCATTTCAAACCGGCTTCTTAAAACCGTTGCGTGTTTTGTATGTGATGTTCTTGCTCACATCTTCAATCACAGTATTTTCACTGGGATTTTTCCTGAAGCTCTGAAATGTGCAGATGTCGTCTCTCTTTTTAAAAAAGGTGCTGCTGATAACATAAACAACTATAGGCCAATTTCTCTTCTTACATCAATCAGAAATAAAAAAAAAACTAATTATTGGCTTTTTAAATAAAAATAAATTTTTAAGCCCAGCTGAGTTTGGTTTTCAGAAAGGGAAATCCACGGCAAATGCTCTTTTAGAATTTTGCTCTCGGCTCTTTAGTAACGCACATAGTAAAAAGCTTTCAGCTGGTCTCTTTATATAGGGTTTTCTAATAGCGACTTGACAACATTTTTTTTTAAATAAAAGGCAAACCATTTGAGATATTTCAAAAACTTTGTTATTGGCTTGAAGTACAATCAAAACATTTATGAATGGAACTCGACTTCGTTCATATAGCCACCGTGGGCACATTTGCAGCGGTCGATTCGTTGGACCCAATTTTCAACGACTCGGCCACACATTTCGGCCAAAATGGCCACTATTTCGCGTTCAATGTTGGCTCTGAGCTCTTCTAACTTCGTCAGCGTGTTGGCATAAACCAATGACTTAACGTAGCCCCACAGAAAATAGTCAAGCGGCGTTAAATCGCACGAATGAGGCGGCCAATCGACTGATAGTCTTGAGATAACACGCTCACCATGCTTACTCTTCAATAAATCGATTGTAGCGTGTGCTGTGTGGCTTGTGGCACCATCCTGTTGAAACAACATGTCGTCCAAGTCCATATCTTCCAATTCGTAAAAATATGGCCCAATAACGCCGCTGGTATGCAAACCGCACCAGTTATTTTTTGTGGATGAAGTGGTGATTCATGAAGCACATGTGGGTTTTCACCCGACCAATAACGCATATTTTGCATATTGACGAACCCATTGAGCCAAAAATGAACTTCGTCACTGAAGATAATTTTGCGATGAAATTCATCATCTTGGCGCATCTTTTAAAAAACCTAATCGAAGAACGTACGTCACTTCAAATGGTCCACCGGCTTCAATTCTTGAGTCAGCTTGATCTATTATGGGTCTAAACCAAGATCCTAACGCAAAGTACGCCATAATGTGGTCTGAGCGATGCCAAATTCTTGAGAACGCCGTGGAATTGACTGAATTGGATCGTTTGCTATGGACGTCTGAACGGCAGCGATATTTTCGACATTTCGACCAGCCCGTTGTCTCACTGACACGGCAACATCACACAACGAATATGTAAACTCAAATTTTTGCACTAAACTTGTTATTGCCTGTCTACTAGGGCGAGAATTACGACCGAAAATTGGAGTTAACGCTCTTAAATTTGCAGTCGCCGACTCCGAATATCTAAGGAAAATTTTTATAATTTCCAGACGTTTCTCGTTGGTGTTGGTGACAGTTTGATGATTTGTGAAAGAGTGCGTTCCCAAATTGAAATTCAAAGTTGTCAAGCCCCTATTAGAAAACCCTGTAGATATAACGAAAGCTTTTGATATGGTAAACCATAACATTTTGTTGAAAAAGATAAAAAAAAGCTGGATTTCCGTATTTTATGTTGGATTGGTTTGGGTCTTATTTTTACAACAGAATGCAAATGGTCAAAATTTACGACTTTAGAAACAGTATCCAAATCATTGACATGAGCGTACCTCAAGGCTCTGATCTGGGTCCCATACTCTTTCTTATTTATTTTAACTCCTTGTTTTTCTTTTTAAAGATGTTTTAACTGCGTATGCAGATGATGTAGGTTTTACTTACGGCTCTGAAAGTCCTTTAAACCTGATATCTGGGATAAATTGCGATCTAAATTTACTGGCAATCTAGTTCGCTGAACATAATTTGATTATAAGTTCCAAAACAAAAGTTATGTTCTTAAATTGCTCATTACAAAATATGTCCGAAATGTTTTATCATGTACGCGAATGCCAAAAGCTTAAGTTCTCTATCTGTTCTATGTACCCAAGTGCCGTAAATTCTTCCTGTAGCAGCAGTACATGTAGTGATAGTTGCTTCCAAATTGAGAAAGCCACACAGATAGCTTAAAACAATATTTTCGATCAACTCTCAGAAACTTTTACTATTTGTGCAATGTCTGTTCTTCTAACCTTCTGAAGTCTATTTATTATGGTATTTTCCATTCCAAACTGCAATATGGTACTGCGGCTTTTATTTTAAGAAAATTGAACCCCTTCTAATTTTACAAAAATTAATTATAAGAAAAATATGCAGGAAACCTAGTTTTTATCATAGCCTTCCATTATTTCGTGTTTTGAAAATTCTTCAAGTACGACACTTGTACTGTTTTAAAGTTTTAAAAACATTTTTTATTAGATCAGGAAATTTTAATTGTAGAATTCTTGACAACTTTATTCGCCAATGTGCCTGTCTATCGAACTACTGCCAACCGTAATTTTTATACTGTGTAATCTTGTCGTCTTTTTAATAGGCTTCCTCAATCGTTAAGATCCCTAAGACATTTGGCTATATTTTTAAGACATCTGGAGTTTTGGCTCTTTGATTTTAACTACTAAAGTTTTGAATCGTCACTCAATGTTCTATCTGATTTTCTTGTTGGTGATTTTTTTTTGTTTAAAATTTTTGTGGATCTACATGACTGAATTATAATTATTACTATTTTAACTGCTTACATTTTTTCACTTAATTATTTTTTTCTTTATTATTATTATTTTTTTTATTTTCTTTCTCTTCTTTATTTTATGCAAATTACACTGACATATGTATATAATTTTTTAAAGGGTCACCCCACACACCCATCGCAAGTTCTAATTGCAAATTTTATTGATGTGGCATTCGACACTGTATTCTTTTAATAGGTAACAATGAATTCCTCCTGAATTTTTTATTGATGAGCCATCTTTTGAGGTTTGAGAAGAGATAATAGTCCGAGGGAGCCAAATTGAGCGAATACGGTGGATGCGACAGCAACTGGAGCCGTAAGTCATTGATCTTAGCCATGGTTGCGATGCTCTTGTGCGCTGGTGCATTGTCTTGCAAAAACAAAAAAATTTTTCGCTTCATGTGAGGCCGTTTTGCAGCGATTTCTGCCTTCAATCGGTTTAATAATGCACAGTAATACTCGCATTGATGGTTTTTCCTTTTACGAGGTAGTCCACTAAAAGTATGCCATGACAATCCCAGAAAATCGACGCCATAACTTTTCCCACCCATCGAGCCTCCCTCGGCCGCTTCGGAGCACTCGTTCCGGCTTCAGTCCATTGCCGGGCACTCATTCTGTTCTCTGGTGTTCAACAGTTACCAATCGACGCCAAAAGTCCACCCGATTCCGCATCAGTCCAAACACTCTTTCGAAGTGCTCTCGCGTTCGTGTTTTTGGTCAGGAGTGAGTATGCGCGGCACCCAGCCGCAGGATAACTTTTTCATATGCAGAATATTGCTCAAAATATGGCGCTAGCTCGCGCACCTTCACTTTCCGGTCAACCAACACCATTTCATGTATTTTTTTGACATTGTCCTCTGTAACCGCATCGGAGGGCCTGCCGCTGCGTACTTGATCGGTAGTGGAGTTGCGGTCCCCACGAAACACTCGAAACCAATAATATTTATCCATTTTCTTTCGTTTCCTTCGCCATTTTGCCTCTTAAAAAATAATGTTTTTTGGGAGAACGAAAATCGTTTTTGTCCATACTCAACATGATGCCAAACACGTCAACAACAATCAGCTGTCAGAACAAAAGTAAAGACGGTATCGCACTGAAATTTGGCATGTCTGCCTAAATATGAACAGACTTCACCGTAACCTTTTTTGCAGTAGCAGCTCATTCTGGAGTGCAAGGAGGTTAATTTTCACTCCACCTAGTACTTCATGGAATTAATTTTGGAGAAAATTTTCTGCATTTCATGAGAAAATAAATAAATTAATTAAAAAAAGAATTACTTTTTGCACTTCAGCTAGTAAGCCCAACGTGATATCCTCGCAGTGGCATCTAAAAATTGACCCAGAGATTGCAATGCTACAGACAATAGAATAAGTGTTGGTTGGCTGCGGTCCAGAAAACCACATAATACTGGGTAGGTAATTTAATTCGTGCGGTTTTTTTTTTTCAAAATTTGAACGTTTATTTAAGAAAAACATGTACAATAGTATTATTCAAAGTATAGCCCATCTGAAGCTATGACTTTTTCCTACCTTTCTGGCAATTTTTGGATCCCATCCCAAAAGAACTGCGCCGGCTTGGCAGCCAAGAATGGATCAAGCCAATTTCTGACGTTCTGCTCTGATGTGAACCGTATTTCAGTGAGGGCGTTCTGCAGCGACAGGAACAAATGGTAGTCTGAAGGGGCAAGGTCTGGGCTATAAAGTGGATGGGGTAAGACTTCCCATTAACTGTTTTCCAAATAGTTCTTAACCAGAATAGCAACGTGGGGCTGTACGTTGTCATGATGGAAAATTATTGAATCGTGTCTGGTAGCATATTCCGGGGGTTTTTGGGCTACTGCTCTCTTAAAACGGATTAATTGTGTTGGTTGCGTTGTCCGTTGATGGTTTCACCCAGTTTTGGCAGCTCATAACACAGCACACCCAAATACAAAGCATTACCTTTGCGCCATGGATATTCGGCTTTGCCGTTGATTTGGCTGGTTGGCCGGGTTTCACATATGACTTTTTGCGCTTAGGGTTGTCGTAATGGATCCATTTTTCATCACCAGTAACAATCCGATGCAAAAATGACTTCCTTTTGTGGCGTTAAAGCAGCATTTCGGACAAGCAAAACCACCGGTTCTCTCGACTTGAGTTCATGTGGAACAAAATTTCCTTGCTTTTGAATATATCCAGCTGATCTTAAACATTTTGAAATAACTGCTTGAGTGACACCCAAAGATTTTGCAAGCCCTTTTTGTGTTTGGCATTAATCTTCATAGAGTTATGCTTCCAGTTCTTTATTTTCAAACTTTTTTGGCTGCCCAAGACGTACATGGCCTTCCAAGACAAAATCACCACTTTTAAATCGAGCAAACTACTTTTGGCACGTTCGCTCAGTTAGAGCATGTTCACCATAAACTTCCACCAAAATACGATGACTTTCGGGAGCAGTTTTCAGAAATGAAGAACTCCCCGCAAAAACACTTTTTCAGGCACAAAGTTCGACATATTTGAGTGAAAAAAAAATTATTGTTGTTTACGCTGCAAATGAATGACATATACTGAAATGACGTACAATGACAGTAGCTTTAAAACGCATGTTCCAATGGAATAATAACAATGAAATAATACAAGTTACGCCATCTCTTAGCAAACCGCACGAATTAAGTTATAGACCCAATAAAAAAAAAAAACTGATGGCTCTGAAACGCTTAAGAATACTACAGGTACGGAGGTTTGGATTTTTGGCATTTGTCTTTCGTACTATATTCCGGCAAGCATCGGATTTTGAAACATAAGAACTCAAAAATCAAACTCAAACCTTCACAACTTCGAGCGTTGCGTCACTTGTTTGGCATTAGCGCCGTCCTGTCGGAACCACAGCTCGGATATATCGATGTTGTTAAGCTCTGACTACAGAAAGTCGGTTAACATCGCTCTTTACCTGAGACTGTTGACGGTACTGCTGTCTCCTTTATTTCGAAAAAATAAACTCCGATGATGCCGCCATGCCATAAATCGCATCAAAAAGTCAATCTTTGGGAATGCATTGGTGCTTGGCCGAACACTTGTGGATTGTATTCGCTCCAATAACGGAAATTAAGCTGAGCCACTGTTGTCTATGATCGTCCGGCTGCGATTCTTGCGCCAGCACAATCTTATACGCGTTGACTCTCTGGCAATGGCGAATTCAGCTAATCGGCGCGGATTTGACATTTCTGTTTCTTCTGCAATACTGGCCACTACGCCAGTTATTGGGTCTATAAGAGATGGCGTAACTTGTATCATTCCATTGTTATTATTCCATTGGAACATGCGTTGGAAAGCTACTGTCATTGTACACCATTTCAGTATATTCCATTCATTTGAAGCGTCAACAACAATAATTTTTTTTCACTCAAATATGTCGAACTTTGTGCCTGAAAAAGTGTTTTTGCGGGGAGTTCTTCTTCATTTAGAAAACTGCTGTCGAAAGTCATCGTATTTTGGTGAAAGTTTATGGTGAACATGCTCTAACTGAGCGAACGTGCCAAAAGTGGTTTGCACGATTTAAAAGTGGTGATTTTGGCTTGGAAGACGATCAACGTCCTGGGCAACCAAAAAAGTTTGAAGATGAAAAACTGGAAGCATTACTTTATGAAGATTGTTGCCAAACACAAGAAGAGCTCGCAGAATCTTTGGGTGTCACTCAAGCAGCCATTTGAAAACGTTTAAAAGCAGCTGGATATATTCAAATGCAAGGAAATTGGGTTCCACATGAACTCAAGCCGAGAGACGTCGAAAGGCGGTTTTGCATGTCCGAAATGCTGCTGGAACGCCACAAAAGGAAGTCATTTTTGCATCGGACTGTTACTGGTGATGAAAAATGTATCCATTACGACAACCCCAAGCGCAAAAAGTCATATGTGAAAACCGGCCAACCAGCCAAATCAACGGCAAAGCCGAATATCCATGGCGCGAAGGTAATTCTCTGTATTTGGTGGGATTATATGAGTGTGCTGTATTATAAGCTGCTAAAACCGGGTGAAACCATCAATGGACAACGCTTCCGAATACAATAAATCCGTTTGAAGAGAGCAGTAGCCGAAAAGCTCCCGGAATATGCGACCAGACACGAGGCAATAATTTTCCATCTGCTATTCCGGTTAAGAACTATTTGGAAAACAGTGTATGGGAAGTCTTACCCCACCCGCCTTATAACCCAGACTTTGCTCCTTCTGACTACCATTTGTTCCGGTGGATGCAGAACGATGCAGACTGAAATACGGTTCACATCAGAGCAGAATATCAAAAATTGGCTTGATTCATTCTTGGCTACCAAGCCGGCGCAGTTCTTTTGGGATGGGATCCATAAATTGCCAGAAAGATGGGAAAAAGTCATAGCTTCAGATGGGCAATACTTTGAATAATGCTATTGTACATGTTTTTCTTAAATAAACGTTCAAATTTTGAAAAACAAACCGCAGGAATTAAAATATATACATAATATGTTTTCTTCATTTCGTACCAATCTCTGTCTGGTTGTGGCTTAAGACCTAAAAGACTGCACTCATGCTTAAAATTTTCCACCGCACGATGAATTACCTGCACACTGAAACCATGATGAGGACCGACTTCAGAACGAAATTCACATTACGTATTTACAACTGAGCGGGAATTTCGACAATATTTTTTGATAATCTCTGCACTTTCGGTAAGCGTAAACCCTTCTATAACGTCAGAATAACGTCCTGACCTTCAGTCAAAACTACTCGGCTTCGAGGTTTCACGACATGGAAACCATGAGGAGTTGAGAGGCATTACTTAGTTGGTGACACTAGCCTATCTGTATCTAAAACCTGGAGGCACTTCATCAATAAATAGTTTTTAGTTTGATTTCACTCCTTCAGTTCAACTTGTCGACAAAATAAAATAACCTATTTCCCTTTCCATGCGCCAGTGATAGTATGGTGTACATATGTATGAACGTTGACATTATCTGGAATTTTCCTAAACGAGGAGTTTCCCACTCACCTTCTCTCCGCCATCCATCAATTTCGTCAATTCTTCTCAGACTTTCTCATTTCTTCCCAAATGGGGGAAAGCACGCATGCCAAGACTTTATGGATTTGTTTGTTTGTTAAAATTTGTTAAAATCCATCTATGTATGGAGCATGACATTCCCCTATGTAAGTGCTGGATTTAATTAAAAAATCCTCCTGCCAAACGAATTCTCTATTCAATTATACTCAGCTACAAATCGGATTAAGTTAGCAAAATGGGTTAACGCAGCAAGTATAATAATTTGTATGCTAATTAATCACTAAGTATCACACATCTTAGTATCTTAGAGCCGCAAAGATGTCTTCCGCACAAATTCTAAATTACACTATGGATACTTTTTATCATCAGCCCTTATTGGGATGAGTTAAGGTGAAACAATGACCACGTTTGTATCGCTGGAAAATAATTTCATCCATGAAACAATTATTTAACTCTTATCGAGAGCATGATCACATACTCGTAAAGAAAGTGTTTCTAATTACTTGACTCCCTTAACTGAATAATTGCCATCGTTGATTGGTTCCGCATTATTCCACTACAAGTTGTAAAGGTGCCAACGGTAAGGCTCTAGCTTCCTGCTCTACCGGCTCCTGCACCAACTTCTCCAGCTCTAAACTCTGACTTTAAATACAACAACGCATCGATTTCAGATCGAGCATCGTAGTCAGACAGAATGTCGGTCGGGAGAACGAAGGAAATTTTCCAACTTTTGTAACTCTAAAGGTTTAAAAACTTTCTGATGACAGAAACAGAGTGTTAGATGCTAAAAAGACCGTGGCATAGCTATGAAAATTCGAATAAAAAAAGGAAAAGATCCAAAACGAATGCTAGGGGAAGGGGTTATGGTGTTCTCTATCGACACCTTTGAGATGCCGCGGGAAAACTAAATTACGTGTTTGAAAAGTTTTCCAAAATGAAAATTGTTTTCAACTGGGAATAATTGCCCGGAGAAGTTTTTCAGCATGACGTATGAGTATTTCGAGAAGTCGCATCGTTATAATGCTAGAATGTCGGTTAGGGGTTTTCATCATGATGGAAATGCGCTCAGAATTTGGGCTATATGTATCGCAGGAATGGAGGTGTACACATGTATATGGGAGTACACCAGTGTTTCGTATTGAGTTTGTATACAAAAGATTATTGTTATATCACCATTAGTTGAGTACATAATTCGTATGAGTGTCAAGTATTCAGTCACTCAGACGATCGGTTCTTTGTAGGGTTAGTATAGCATACGAGTATACCTTAAGGGTAGTTGTGTGGAAGCTTAACGTGACGTCA
The DNA here is from genome assembly GCA_907269105.1 of Volucella inanis. Taxonomy (NCBI): domain Eukaryota; kingdom Metazoa; phylum Arthropoda; class Insecta; order Diptera; family Syrphidae; genus Volucella; species Volucella inanis. Next base: position 94,800,721 of record OU026154.1, read on the forward strand.
ATTACACAGATTTAGATGAAATTGGCATTTGTAACTTTATTGTATTTATTTGTAAACCAGAAAAGTTAGATAGACTTTGCAAAAATGAATTCTTTGAAAGTGTGTGGCATCGTGCTGAGCTCTAAGGTATGAATGATAATATTCTCAGTTCCATGCTTTATATTTTTGTCTTCTTCATATCCTTTTGAATATTAACAGAGTATTTAGACAAAGACATCGTTCTAGGAGTACTCCTTACGTTTTCTGATCTTTCAGCACAACAGCACCTAGTATGTGTAGCATTATGCGAGCGTCAACCGGGCTCGTCACAGTAAGCATCACACAACACACCTTAGGTCTAAGGTGTTTAGCTGAAAAAGTTCCATTCAGATGCCTGTTAAGCGTGAACAGTCTTCCAGCAGAAATGTCATTGCCTTTTTAGAGATATAATTGCCTTCGAGGGCGATACACTGATTGAAACGATTTTTCAATCTTTCGATAACAGTTTTGTAGTACGATTTAGGCTTAGCCTCGAAATAGGCCTCTGTTTCGGCGATTACTTCTTCATCGGTCTTAAATCTCTTTCCCAGCATTCTTTCGAGGTCTGCGAACAGGAAATAGTAGTTGGGGGTGGGGAAGCAATTCGTAGCCGAATTCATTCTATTTTGCCATTGTTTTCATCGACTTGTGACACGACGCATTGTCTTGATGAAACAGCACTTTCTTTTCCTTCAAATGCGGCCGTTTTTCTGCGATTTCGTCGCAATGCAATAGTCGTTGTTGATAGTCTGCCCCTTTTGGAGATAGTCGACGAAAATTATTCCATGTGTATCCCAAAATACGGATGCCATAACCTTACCAGCCGACTGTTGAGTTTTTGGTCGTTTTGGACGAGGTTCGTCGCCTGCTCGCCACTCAGCTGACTGCCGACTTGACTCTGGTGTGAAGTGATGGAGCCAAGTTTCATTCATTGTCAAAAAATTCGGCTTTACTGCGGTTGAACAGCTTTAAACACTCCTCTGAATCATCAACACGTTGTTGTTTTTGGTCGACTGTGAGCAAACGCGGCACCCACTTTGAACAGAGCTTTCGCATGTTCAGATATTCTGGTATGATATATCCAACATGCTCTTTTGATATTTTCAGAGCCTCAGCTATCTCGATCAATTTCTTTTTACGGTCATTATCATTTTGTGGACTTTTTTGATGTTTTCATCTGAAACACCCTCTTTTGGACGTCCACTGCGTGCAACATCTTCGGTGCTTGTATGACCACTTTTAAACTTTTTAATTCACTTGCGAATGGTTCGTTTGGCTGGTGCAGAGTCCGGGTAACACTTATCCAGCCATTTCTTTGCATCGGCTGCATTTTTTTCCTATCGAAATTGCTTTGAATCTTTTTTTTTTTTTTTCACAATAACAAAAGTTGCTTCACTCACAACGCTATATCTCGAAAACTAATCTTTTGAAGGTTGGTGCTAACTGAAAATGGTATGGATTTAATTCAAGTGGTGCCCTCTCTTAGAAACGGAATTTTCATCCCATATATTAGTTTAACAGCGGTATCATGTCTTGCGATCACAATATGAGTGAGTATCCAAGCAAGACTGCGAATTCATCCTTCCAACTGCAGAGCCTTGTATTATCGAGCTTTCTTCTTATTCGATCTTAACAATGTTAGTTAATTGCCAACTGCGTTGCCTGTCACTCTATTTGGAATATAGATGCATGTTAACAAAACTAAGAGTGAAGTCTATCTCGACTTTTCGTGGTGGAGGAGCACATGTGGTCGTTTTTCTTCAAATCGGCATTGAATCGGTCCAATAAATCAACGTAGTATGCTCTTGAGATTGTTTTTCCCTACTCCAAATAAATAGTCAACGTGGATAACATCTCGCGCGTCCCAAAACCAGTGGCCATCACCTTTCTGGCCGAAGGAAAGGCTTTCTTTGGAGCACGTTTATCAGGTAAAACCCATTGTTTCGCTTGTTCTTTGGTTTTTGGTGTGCATCTATGAATTCATCTCTCATTGACGGTCACGAAACAACGCAGAAACTCGTTCGAACTACGACTAAACAAAGCCAAGTACGTCTTTGAAGTGGTCTCACGATTGCGTGTGTTCTCTGGTGTGACAAACGCCGCACAGGCAACTTTCTCATTCCCAAAATCTCATGCTAAGGCGTTCAGTTGAGATGACTGCTATCTATCAGCTAAATTACGAATTTTCACTTGGCGGTCCGCTAATACGATATCATGGATATTGCCTATGGTTTCCTCTGTGATAACCGTTTTTGCCTGACTCTTTAACATCGTGCACACGCACCGCCGAATCTTCAATTGGTTACTCCTCAGAGCCGCTGCTTCATTTCAACGAGGCCGAGCTTTCCTCGGAAACCACCTAACTAATCTAAATCTAATTTACAACTAAGAGAAGTATGTTTCAATAATAATACCTAGGCTTAGGAGAGCGTATCGATCCTCTCCTAATCTCTAAGCCCCTAAGCTCGGCGTTCTGTTTTTCAGTATCCACACGGTCTCTGTCCGCAATCGCGGAACTAAAACGGAAGAGCTCCTGAATATTGACGTCGTACCCGTCAAAGATGAGCCGCTTTTGCCTCACACCGTGGTGGCGATGGTATATTACTACTCTCCACTAACCCTTTACTATCTATATACATATAAGAATGTCTCCGGCGAAGTAAAGCCGGTTCAGAGTGTATTCTCATGGCACATAAAATTAAGGTAATAGACCCCAAAGATCACGTTGCCATTGGTCATCGCCCTTGCAGCGTTTATTCGAAACACATTAATCAGGTTATTGTCAATTCTGATTAATTGAGCCCCATCATAAAGGCTCTTGGTGGGTTAATATTTTATGAACTCAGATTTTGGTGTCCTGTAGTAAGGCATTGCCTTTTGAACAACCGAATTGCATCCATTTAATACGGCGCTACATTGAACCACACGAGACAATCATAAACGATGATTGGGCTCATCAGGGCCACGTAGCATATTACCTTTATCCTTGAGTTGACTGTTGTGAAACAGTTTTCTTGTTAGGACTTAGGCTATCCTGGCTTCAGCTAAACAAGGATACAAAGGTATCTAACTACGCTTTTCACTGCCAATGGCAGTCTATCATGTCAAATGACGGCCGAATTTCATAAGTGATTTCTGGTATCTCAAGAAGCCTATCTAAATTCAGCCTGCAGAATTGAATTTCCATTTAAACAGTAGCAACTATGACGGTACTACTTGTTTGTTTTTAGTTATTTAAATTAGCGAGCGCTCTAAGGATCATTAGTATCCTTAAAATGTTTGCTCACAGCGCAGACTATAGAGTATTAGGGTTCGGGTCTCATTGGCTTGACACTTTCCTTAAGGTTATTACTTTCCCCTTCCTTTTCTTTGCTGGCCTTGTTGTTGCAGGAAGGCTTACGAGTCAAAGATCCTAAAGTTCATAAAATAACCCGGGCGAGATGTCCAAACCAAGATATTTCCAAAGCCCCTCGCGGACTTAGGCGCTGACTTAAGAGATGAAAGATCGGTTGGCTCCGATGACTTCTGATTATAGCAGAAGTTCGGTAGACTGGGATGGTACGATTGAAAGAGTACCAGAGTGGCCTTGGCTGTTACATTTAAACTCCATCAGAATAGACCAGTTACTGGTCAGAGCACGGTTTTTGACGGTCTGTCTTAGAAAACCGAAAATGTGGAAGGCGCAATTGAAGATGAAACGAAGGCGTGAGGCAAACGCACCTCGTAAAAATAAAACAGCTAGTGGTGCCGAATTTGCGAGTGATGGAAATGTCAATCCCCTCAATCTGCGACTGAGAGTAGAAACAGATCAGTGGAAGTGACACCCACTGAACCCGACCAACCTCTCGGTACTGAAACTATGCCCTCTTCTTCTGTCCCATAGAGGAGGCCTCCACCCAATTATACTTCAATAATGTAGCGATCCATTCGCTAAGAAGTTTCCCCCGTTCCTAGCTCCGGGTAGCCGTTTAAATCCGGAATCCTTACTGAACCACAGAGGTTAGGTCTCATTGGCTTTACACCAATGATGAGAAGTTTACTGCCGGATGACGAAAACAAACTTTCTATATACTCAATTTATGGGTCGATCTCCTCACTGAACTTGCAATAGACACTAGCAAGAAAAATCTTGTCAAATGCCCTCTGCACGCTCACGCAAACGCCCCGTTCAATGGTGGAAACAGAAGCACAAACTAAATTGGCATTGCTTATAATTATTGCTGCATTTCCTCCTGAACCAGGACAACACACCCCTACCGCATAAGCCCCCTGGACAGCTCTGTTGAACGATGTTCAACATCCTAATTTCTTGATGCCATCCTATCCAAACGCAACTTTATGAAGGAGACAGTCAGCTGACTCCATAAGGTTACCGGCCTTAAATGGGCAGTTGACTATGCTGTGGCCGAGGCCAAAGCAGCGAAAATATCTCATTGTAGTCTTATATTCCCTTATAGGGAATGAATACCACTTAATGAAACACCTAAAGCTCACTAAAACCATCTTAGTGGTCCCCCTTCTACGACCTTCCATGATTCGAAAACAATCTTCAGCTCGCTGTTTGTTGCACCCACAGGAAAGTTAGGGCGGCGTAATTCCGTTATGAATTCCTCGGTTGTAATAGTGTTGTTAACACCATGGACAACAACCCTATTATCGGGTTTAAAAACAAGGGTCAGTCAATCGGTCGGTAATGCAACCCATTCACTGAAACCGTTGCACCAGCATAGTTTTCGAAATATGTCCCAATCCTTACCATCCCAAAAACCGCACCATTTTTTTAAAATGTTCCACTATTTCTCTTGGGTTATCGGAGCCTCAAATGTAACAGTTTTGTTTGTTTACGTCTCAGACAAATGGAAATGAGCCCATCACCCAAAATAATTTTGTTCAAAATACCATGATCTTGTTCATTCATTTCTAGCACATAATCAGCCAAAGTTCGGCATAAGACATGGTTTGATAGCTATAATGCTTATGTCAATTGAACCTCATAAGTATATAGGCCAAGATATTTATGCAAAATGCGGAACAAATGGGTTACGGATAGGGCCAATTCCTGTGATCGTCTCGAAATGGACGCACCTGGGTTTTCAGTCACACTCTCAGCTACGGCGGCGATATTTCTAGCTGACCTTGCCGGACAAACACGAATTGGAGTTATTGCATCATTAGACTGTTCGAGACCTTTAAATTTTTCGATCAAATTCAATAAAGCTGTGCGAGTAGGCCCTTGATGATGACCAAAAATAGTATGAACTTTACTAAATGTTTCCGCGATATTTTCAGCGGTTTTGTATATCGAATTTTAGCTATGGTATTTCAGCGCGTAGTACAAGTATGTAGCGATCCACATTTAACCCTTTAAACCCTTTAAACCATTTTAAAGTCACTGCGATGAGTAGAGTAGATTAGATTAATGTGGGAGGTGACATAGAAAATCCCAGATCACTGCGGCCACAGATGAGCCTATTGCGATATCCTCCTTTTAGAGTTCATTCATGATGCCGCAGTTTGTCAGAAAGGCGGCTACATCTTTTAGTGAGCTGGCAGATATGCCCGTCGCTTCAAGGTAAAATTTACCTAGGTAACGTGCTTTGGTTAGACCATTGCAGTCACATAGTATGTGCTCTGTACTATCCACCGCTGTACAGTCTGTATGTATTTTCCTGTGCCATGTCCATAGTCATTAGGTGTATTTTACAAGTTAATTTGTAGACGGTCTGAAAATGTAACCTTAAATTTACGCCGAAAGTTATATCGTGGTAGACATTTGTCTGTTAAGTTCGTTTTTTTTTTTTTATTCATAAAAAATCGCAGCATGAACTATTGTAGTTTGGAATTGGATTTATCTTCTGTGATGTGCACTTAGGCATTTACAATTGCTTCTTTCATGAGTCCCAGATGAAGTGGTGGAATGTCTAGAATAACTTCGAGCGCAGCTGTTGGTACAGTTTCAATTGCAACAGTTGCGCAGTCACAGGCTAGTCTCTGTATTTTGTTGAGTTTTGCCTGTGTAGACCTCTGCGATATTTTATGATACCAAGCGCCGGCTGCATACATGATTATAGGTCTAGTTATTGTCTTGTACATCCAGCAAGACATTTGCTGGTCCATAGTGAGGTCTTGGCCTTGTCAATAGTCTAAGAAAGATTCCACGTAAGTTTTTCATCCAGTCTGATTCTTCTATATTTTACTTCCGTTGAGAATTCTATTGTTTTACCGAAATGAGGGGCATATTTGAGTCTTTTTCGCCTCCGTCTCTTGCTGAATTTAACAATTGTGCTATATTTGTTCCAGTTCTCTATGAGCGGTCTATTTATCCTTCTCTGGGGAAGGTTTTCTTGGGCTTCTGGAACTATCGTCGAGTCTGGGAAGTGTTTATTGGCTAGAATCTGAAGAGTCTGTAGGTCGTTTTCGGCGTATAGGAATAGTGTGCTGCTTAGAGAGTTTTTTATGCATACGGACACAACTTTTGATGCCATCGATTGTATGATAGAAGTTTCACCACGATTCTCTCTTTGCCCTTCTAATTTTTTGGTTGTTCATGGTGAGTGTTCTTCTTTATATTTCCCATTCACCATGACGCTTAGCCCGGTTGAAAAGCTTTCTAGTCTCTAGGGCAAGCTTGCTGAAAGGCAGTTGTGATTGCCATATTGAGATTATCACTAGTTAACTTAATATTGTCTACATCTCTAAAGTTTGAGCTACATCTACCCAGTGTATCCATGGTATATCCCAGTCTGTGGATTTGGGTTGTCTGTATTTTTCAGATAAAACAGTGCCTAGTTCAAGGTGAATTAGGATGTGGCGATGCTCCAACATAGGCTACGGATGAGACATGCCAGTTCTTAATGAAGTTTTTTATAAAGTTAATGCATAGAGTGAAATCTAGGACCCCTATCCTAATGTATTTATAAAAGCAGGGTTGCTTCCCTGGCTAAGAATCAATAAATTTTTTCAAATAATAAATTCTAGTAGAGGCTTAACCCGTTTGCTTATGTTTGATCTGTTCCAGATCGTGTGATGAGCGTTTGCAATGCCCTTAAGTGGCAAGAAGTCTAAGTCGCTGAAATCACCGGACAGTTAAGCTAAGCATAAAACAGATTTTGTTTTACATGCATTGGAATGCAGCTCAGCTTTAGCTGGTTAGTGGAATCAAATAATAATTTACCTGAGAGTCCCTGGTTTTTGAAGATGTATGCCTGGATAAAAGCGACGTCCAGCTGATCCTTTTTAGATCTATGGCTGAGGACCGCTGAGGCGGCTTAATCATGTTGTGGATTAACTTAGTCCCGTTTAAATTATTATTCAGTGGTAGTGGTAGAGTTGCCGGTATTTGGAGACAGCTCAGGTCTTGGGATGTCCTCGCGTTTGAGCTATTGTCTATATCCATTGAGCCACTTTTTGTTGTTTTTTGTGGGTTGACAATCTGTTTGGGCTTTTTGTGTTTGTTTTAGTGATCTTGCACCAAGCAGTTTTGATTATGCACTCGTCCGAGATTGAGGGGCTGTAGTCTTTGGAATGGAAGTGTGGTTTTCTGCTTGTGATAATACTTTGATGCGGATTTGTATCTGTAAGATAAAATGGAGAAAGTCACTGTCTTACCTCCGCTTACCTCTTTCTTGATAAAAAGATTTCCTTAGGCATTTTATCATCATCTGGGAGGAAGGTATCACAGATGTTTAAGAATTTCACCACCCTTGATTGTACAGAGTTTGGCTTCTGGTCAGACTTTTGTCCTTGTGTCGCGTCAAGTGATGGACAGCCAACCATTCCTTGGTGTTCATGCAACAAATTTGAGGGGACTGTTTTTAGCACCTTTGTCCACCTCGATCAATAAGTATTTTTTATCTGCTAAATTCGTTGTACTGACAGGGATTCTTCGGGATGCATTTCATGCATTTTAGCAACCTTGCATTGGGTTAATGCATCATTATAAAATAGTCCTGACGTCGAAGGTGCTGCTGTTGTGTGGCTGTCCGAATGTTCTCTTGGGTTCCTGTTATTACTAGCTTCTTCTCTGGGTCCTTTCTTATTAGAACCTGAGCAAGGTTTAGTATGAGAGGTGTGTTTCCCACCTTGACTCGATGGGCTTGATTTTCCGTTAACTCCTATTGTCGTAGCCACATTTGTGTGTTTTTGTGGCTCTGGATGTGATATGTATTTTTTGAGCAGTATTACCCTTAGGGAGTTGTCAGCTGATCGGCGGTATTTTGGACGTGCAAGATTTATCAATATCTTTAGCTGGTTTCTATGCTTTTGCAAGCATGATCTGTTCCGCATAGATCTCCTGATACCTCCTGTGTCATGCCGTCCCTGATACGGGCTCCAATTCGTCTTCTTTGGGATTCGATAATATAAAAGAACTTGTCATTTGTTTCTTCTAGTTTTTGCGCCTCTCTAAGTGTTACAGGAGAACGGAGTAGTGCTTCTTCATCTGACTCAGTAATAATGTTTTTATTTTGTTTTTACTTGATCTTCCTACGAATAAAGCGAGAAAGGTTGGTCCACACCCGCAGAGCTCCTATACGGGTGTAAGTAAATAAGATAACACTGTTATCCAGCCCATGACTGGATCTCAGTTTCCAGTCACTTTTAGCTCTACCCAGGTCTAGTTTCCTGTTTCTCTACTTAAGTCGCCATACCTCGACAAGTGTCCAATCTTGGTGGGGGGGGGGGGAGGCATCGCGATGATAGTTGATAGTTCAATAATGACGCAAAATTTAATACGAGAGCACTTATTGGATGACTCGCTACTTTTCAACCAATAATATCCTTGGCGTAGCTATTGAATATCGTTAAATCGCTTCCTTCCTGTGATTCAATGAATTCAGATATTGCCTTTGGTAGTGGCAATTCATATAGAAAATAACCTGACTCATCGATGATTTTTTCCCATTCTACCTTCGTTATTTCGTATCGTATGTCTGTCCCAAATAAACCTTATTTGCAAAATCTGCCAAGTGTAGATGGTAAGAGTGCGGTACGGTCTTTCCTATCGCTCGTCATATAGTCTTGTGAAACCCCTTAAACATCCAAAGCAACAGCCTTTCACCAAGAAAATTAATAAAATTTTGAAAATGGAAATAAAAGAGAACTTTAATTTCAATGCTGTGCAAAAATATAACAAAAAACATACACATGACGCAAAAATCATAAATTTTACGTAGTGTGGTGGCATTGCCTCTTCCTATGAGTATCTTACAGTATCTTGACATTGATGCATTACTCTGTACTCCATGATTCATGTATAAATTCATTACACTGGAATACAGGGAATCCCCAAATAATCCTTTCACAAAACTAACCTGTACCAGTTTCAGTTTGCATTCCTTCCAACCAGAATAGTTTGGATACATACCTATATGTACCAACAGCACTCAGTGTACACAAAGTAGGTATCACAGGAGAATTGTATCTGTTTGACTTGTACTTAAGGTGAAACTTTCCCGGACCACCTCTTGTTGTCATAATTTTTGTGTAATCCACTGGTCCATCCAGAACTATGTTCATGGTTTTGGATTTTTTTTTTTCTCTAGATTTGAGAAAGATTTAGTAAGGATCCGGTGGTAAGGTGGACAAGACGAATTTCAGAAGAAGAGAAAAATTGTATGCAATGGAGAAATAGTTTTGTGAGTGTTTTTTGTGATTTACGATTCTTTTCGACGGCATTAAGTACTGTTTGCCGCAATAACAACAGCAACAAAAGCAACTTCGATGTTCGTGGCTAGAGATTTTTCTTATGCATTTTAGAAAACATTTTGGTATATGATTTTGGTTAGGTGAATGCAAGCGGCATTGAAGAATATCCCCAAAGTAATGAAAGGAAGAAAACTACCTTTGTGAGAGATATGTAGATACTGTGGACTTTCCTTACTAATATATATAGAGCCATGTATATATTTTTTCTATTGTTTATATTAAAGTGAATTGAACTTCATAGAAGTTACTTGTCTAGATAACAAATATTTGCATGACATTTTCCTGAAATGTATGCTCCGATAGATGTTAGTTTGCTTACTCACTTACATAGATGGTGCTACAGTCCGGAGTGGAGATGAGTCTCAACAAATAAACCAATAGAAATAGCACCGACTTTGACAAATTCCTCTACGTAGTCTTGTCATAAGTACTGGTACAAAGAAAAAATTATCCCAGATGAACACGCACTGATATTTTTAAAAACAAATTTATAGCTTTTATCTGTCGAATCTCTAGCTACAAGTTGCGGAAGAATTCAATCGAAATTTGCCCTAAAGCACGACCAGAGACGTACTGGCAAATCATCAACCGCATTACGAATTTCATTCATCTGAAACTTGTCGACAGAACGGACAAGGGCTCGCTTCAAATACGGTGATGAGAAGAGCAGGGCAAACCCTCTAAGACGGAGAACAACTTATAATCCAAAGGATTAAGGTCCGGACTACCAGCTGCTCAATCATCTGGTGATATGAAATCGAGTACATTTTTTTTAGCCATTTTTTGTGGTTTTTGCCTTTTGGGCTAGTGCAGAATCTTATTGGCTTGTTTGCGAAAATTGTTCGACTTGTCGGCTTAACGACGTCTTTCAAAACAATGATTTGGTAAACTTTCGCCGAAGTCTTGACTCCTTTTTACATAAATGGCGGCTGCTTATGCCATCGTAGCTCACTCACCCCAATGCCATTACATTTGCATGGTGGTGGTGGCCTTTAAAACATTGGAGTAAACATTTTCTCGTTGGTCTGTAAGCATTTTCAGAGTATCGCCGAAGAACCGAATGAGAGTTTTTGATTTTTGGTTTTATTTTTGCTTCAATGCGACTGTTAGCAGGTATGTAGTGCATCTTTTATATGCACTAAGGCTTAAGTCTTCTTTAATGATGCGAGACATGGATTGTTGCAAAATGTTCATTTCCCGAACCAAGATCTTCTAATTCCACAGAGGTATGCCCCTAATTCGAGCCTGTATAACTTTGATGGCTCCCGAAGTCCTCTCAGTGCGTGGACAGCTGGATTTTTGACGGTCACGTACTTGACCAGTATCCTCAAATAATTTAATATTATGATAAACGAAACAGCGAGTGATTCCAAGTGATCACAAGGTCTGAAGAATATGGCACTTCTATTAGACGATCACAACGACACGATATTCGATGTCACCCCATTCTATGATTGTAAACCACAAAAAATAAAAATCTTTTCCGCGACAAAGAAGCATAAAAACAACAGGTTAAATAACGGTTAACATGAAAACAGTGCAATTAATACTTTTTTTTTAAAATGGTTAAATTAAAAATTGTACCAATATTTATGACTCGACCCTAGTCTTTTGGACAGACAACACCTGATGGACGGTGTGTTGAGAACTTCACTGTGGAAGACAACTTGACTCAGCTTGTAAATTAGCCCATACGTAGATCAAACTTTGATGGTAATACCGTCAACACCCTGGTGTTGTTTTTAACTCCTAAACCTAATAACAACACTGTTGATATGCTTTCCCCTCATATCAACTAATTTCTCGTTCATCGACCACACAGTTAGAGAACAGATTCCTAAAAGAACAGTATGGCAAAACGAGTCCAATTGGAGCGGACTTAATAGCCTCTCCAGGAATTTTAACTGGTCGTTATATTTCCTCGATAACGACGTGGATGCCGGTGTTGATATGATCACAGACACAAGGAATGAGATCCTTTATCCCTCATCGGATGAAGAAAAGGCGTGATAGGAATCGAGCTGTTAAGAGGCTATCAGGATTATAGAAATGTTTTTTTTCGGTCCTTCAAGACTAACCCGATAGAGGAAAACCGAAAAAAGTTTAAAGGAGCCAGGAATCACTGCAACGTCTATCTTAAGTGTGTGAAATATCAGTACGGCCAAAAGCTGTTTACATATATCTCGCCTTCTTCTGAAAAGGTGTTCTTCCACGCTGTCAATTCATTGCGTACGCTTTTTCATCAATCCTACTCTTTAGGACTCTTTTCGAGCAGATGGCAGCCAGCGTTTGCCCAGCCCGTCCCTAAATATGAGGAGTCCTATTATTTCTCCTCCTACAGACCCTTCTCCTACTTACGTCCCTTCTTTCCAAGGTCATTGAAACGCCGACAAATTGTCAGCTCATGAAATATCTCGAAACACGAAAACTTCTTAAAGACCGACCAGCTGTCACTGGTGATTTGATGGTATGTCGCAAATGTTGGAACCAGAGCGTTTATCAATCTGGCGAAGGCAAGATAGTTTCACTTGATATTTCTAAGGAATTTGACAGATTTTGGGATCGATAACTGTCTTCTTCATGGATGAGAAATTACCTTCAAGTTGTCTTGGATGGTTTCAAGTCTGATATTCTAAAATACCACCTTGATCAAAAAACGGAATAACCACAGTGGCGCTCCCATTGTTGCGATTTCAGTTCTGTTTTTTTTTTTTTTTTTTTTTTTTGTAAAATTGGTACATATGTTGTTGAAATTCCCTCTAAATCTTAGCGTCATAGCTTGACATTTACAAAAGTTACGTAGCCAAGAGTACATCTAACTTGGTGTGTGTTCGCGTTTTTTTACAATTTTAGAAATGGATTTAAATATGCAACAACGAACTTGTATTCTATTTTGCGTAAAAAACGGATTTAATGGTGCGCGAACGTTGGAAATGTTGGAAAAGTGTTTCGACAACGATTCTCTAAAGAAAACGCTCGTTTACCAGTGGCACGAGCGGTTCAAAATTGGTCGTGAACCAATTGAAGATGATGAACGCAGTGGCAGACCATCGCCATCGAAAACCGACGAAAACATTGATGAAGTCAAAGAAATGTTGGTTAATAACCGCAAATTAACCATCAGAGAGATAGCGGAGCACTTGAACATTGCCTATGGATCCGTCCAAAACATTTTTGTTAATGATTTGGGTTTCCGCTGTGTAGTAGCAAAGTTGGTGCCAAAAGATCTCAATTTCATGCAAAAAAGAGACCGTGTTGACGTCGCAAAAGAGATGATATGCGAGGCTGAATCCGATCCCACATTCATCAAAAGGATCATTACTGGAGACGAGACGTTACTGAGTACGACACGCAATCCAGACATCAGACAAGTGAGTGGCGTTCACCAAATGAGCCGAGACCAAAAAGACGACGTCGTTTTCAGTCAAAAAAGAAGGCAATGCTCACGGTTTTCGTGGATTACAACAGTGTAGTGCATCATGAATTTTTGCCAGAAGGTAAGACAGTAAACAAGGAGTTTTATTTGGGTGTTATGAGACGTTTGCGTGAAGCAAATGTGGGCAGAAAACTCGTGGACTTTGAACCATGATAGCGCACCGTCGCACAGTGCCATCATTATTCGTAATTTTTTGACGAAAAATGCAACAAATACCGTCCAACAGCCACCGAATTCATCTGATTTGGCTCCCTGTGATTTCTTTCTGTTCAATCGATTTAAAAAACCACTACGAGGAACGCGTTTCAGCAGCCGAGAGGAATACATAGATGGACATATCAAAAACCGAATATAAAAAATGTTTGGAGGATTAGATCAAGCGCTGGCATAAGTGTGTTGCAGTCGATGGGGACTACTTTGAAGAGGACAATATAGATTTAGATGAATAAATTAATTCAATTTTCTGAATAAATTCTTTTGAATCAAGGTGGTAAATAGTGGTGTGCCCCAGGACTCCGTTCTGTCTCTGACACTCTTTATAATTTTCATCAACAATTCCTCGTCTTTATATTCCTTTACTGACGACAGTATTCCCTGCTTATAATATTCGTTCTCTGACTCGCATTTCTGCTCTTCGCCTGTAGAAAGGGAACGGCAGCGTATGTTAAATTCATTAAACTCTGATATAAGCAGCATACCACTAACAAAGTAAAATTTAATGCTTTCAAAACACAATGCTGTCTGCTGTTATTATTTGCTGTCAAAATTTAAACACTCAGCCATTGTCCATGAATGTTACATTCATTGTCAAAACTGAAAAACTTTCCAATCTCGGTATGTATGTCAATGACAACTTACGTTAAAATGACCACATATTTGGTGTCGCCAAAAATGCTGCGGAATGTCTAGGTTTGCTCAAGCGATGTAAGGAATATTTCACCCCCTTTGACCTGGCCTAAATAAATAAAGCATTCATCCACCCAAAAATGGAGTACAATGCCCACATCTGGTCAAATGCTTCTAAAACATCTCTTCACCGTGAGATAAAACGCATAGATGATACAAGTATGTATCATCATATTATTTTACATCATATATTTTTGGTCTCCCGTAACCACTCTTTTCAAGAAAGTTTCAAGCGAGATCCATCTTAACAAAGACTCACAGACCATTATGCGATCCATAATGTTTGTCTCACTGAGTTCGTAAGGGACCCAAGCATCCACATTTTTTGACATTTCAAGCCTTTTCAGTCTCTGCAAAACGGTTGTATGGGCAATTTTAAGTCGTGTCGTCAAATACCTGCCAACTGTAATTACCATACAGCCAAGATGTGATCGTTGTCTGTGGTAGACGAACGTTCAGAGTGAACAGCATCAGCAAGGTCTGTACACAATCTCCATACACGGTGCATATCTCCCGTTGGGCCTGTGTCGCTTTGGCACCTTTTGTGAAGGAAAAAGGCAAAATGTACTTTCTTATCCTCCATTTTTAAAAAAATATCGGGCACTTTAAACTCCTCCGACCAAAACAAATCCTCTTAACAATGTAAATGATAACGCTCTTTATTGGTATACACAACAAGAATTTCGTAACGGTATACACAGAGTTTTCTAAAACGATGAACACTACTTCTAAAAAAAAAAAACACAGAACTTATTGAACAACTTAATATCTTCAATACCTTGTACGTACCTTCAGTACCTTGTATGTACCTTCAGTACCTTGTACCTTGCCTTAGTGAGCAAGCAGTTCAGCTTCTTAGAAGTTATATATCCAACAGATATCAAAAAGTTTTAATTAGTGGCAAATCCTCAGACTTGAAAATAATTAAACACGGTGTACAGTAAGGATCGGTTCTTAGTCCTATCTTATATCCTGTGCATTCATTAACGGCTTGCTATCGGTATCCTAACATGCAACGGCCCACTAGCTATATCTGTCTCGTCCCAAGAGTTTGATTGCAGAACTTGCGTTCAAATTAAATTAAGTTAGGTTAGGTTAGGTTAGGTAAAATAGGTGTATGTTTGATATGCAGGCACCAAAATGGGCTCATCGCCATTCCTGTGGAGCCAGTTGAATTTATCTTCCTGGTGAAATATCGAATTTACAAGAAGACCTTTGAAGTTCGTGCCGTATGTTTCCTCTAGGTTTTGAAAAATTATCTACCTACCTTATCTGTAGTCCTACTACAGGATATTGCATCGCATTTATACAGTTTGTCTCTCATGTCCTCAATAGCTTGCAGATCACAGCAGCAAATATACGTATCTGTTAATTTGAGACTCTTTGCGTGTTTCCGCAGATGACAGTGTCTTGTCAGGATTCCTATTATTGTCCTAAGCTTGTCCCTGTTTAATTTTATTAACTTCCTAGATCTTTTGCCGCCAAAAAGCGGCCAGACAGTCTGATACCCTACATCCTTCAAGACTTGACCGCCTTAGTTTGGCAGACTTTGTGATTTTTGCCCAGATAGTGCCCTTCACTATGCAAAAGTGTGAACTATTGTCGAGTTACTTTGATTTTCTTGCGAGCTCATCCGTTTCTTCATTTTCTTTAATACCACAGTGTCCTCGTACCAAGCACAGTCTTAAACGGTTATGACTGCTTAGTGCCTTGAGCACTGTGCGACAGCCCCAGACCATATCAAAATTGATGTTGGTTGATTCCATTGGCTTGAGTGCGATCTGGCTATCGATGTAGATAGCGATATCTCCTTCGAATACTATCTCATCTGCATTAGCTCAGCTGCCCTAAGGAGAGGCAGAACCTGTGATTGGAAGACACTGCTTGCGTCGAAACTCTTAGTTCGGGGTCTTCTGGGAAGATACCGAAGATTTGCAGTACTACTACATTCGTAGTACTCATTCCATGTAATGGTGCTTCTGAAAAGTTTCGCTCTATTATAGAGTTTCCTACTTTCTTTCATTTTTAAGCCTATCTCCCTATTCCACCATTTTGGTTCAACACTTTTAGGTGTTCTTTTAGCCGGACAAGCTTCCTCACACGACATTGTTAGTGCCATATTGATACAATATTTTCTAACGCCCGATCTAGGTTAGCAATATTATCGCAGGTGATTTGATTGGATACCCAGATATATATTTACCACTTCTGCTTTCTTGACACAATCAGTCTTCTAAGGATTTCTTTGAAAACTACATACCCTGTTCTGAAAGTTTACCTTGAAGCGCATCGATGAACCGACATTGACGCTTTGTCGACTACTCTCCATTTCCTTATTTAAAACACTTTTGTATATGTAGCGAGGGTAATATTTATCACCTCCTTTTTACCTTTTACCATAAAAGTGGGTAAATTCCCTCTATTGCAAATATTGAGGTTAGAAGATATAATGAAATCATATAAACACTCACCTCTTGGGTTGATATTACCATTTCCCCATCGCGTTTAATTTGCGTTTACGTTACAGCCCAGTACCGGCATCCAATTTTTCTGCCTTGACAAAGTCTTTTAGCTTCTCCGAGATCACTACCTCGTAGTCATAGGGGAAGCAGGTCGAGGTCAGACAAAGTGGTTTCCACACTTCCTTTCCCAGGTTGCCGCCGTCATGTCTCCTGAGTTGTATTTATTCAATAGAAATGCCTCTACCTTATAGAACAACAGTAGTTTTTCAGCCTAACACATTGGATCTTGTTGTTCTTACTGTGATGCAGGTTTATCTGCAGAACTTTCATTAAATTGGGGGGGGGGGGTCCTTCTCACCTGTTCCGCTGGTCGATGGCTTAACCATCAATCTTCCCATGCTATACCTTATTATACCATTCGATATTTCGAGGTTTGATAAGCATTCCCTGTTAAAGACCAGCTTACCGTATTGCCGCCTAATGACTGTCTTAAGGACTGTCTATGTATCGGCTTTTAGTTCCCGATTCTGCACATGGAGTATTACCAGGAGGTTCTCAGGGTACATGTAAGGACACAGAATCCACACTCATACCGTCGGCAGAGTGCAGTTTTCCAACTTTGCAATCGTCGTGCATCTTTTCCAAAAACTGCAACCTTCCGTCCGCCTTCCCAACCAGCGCCATTGAATTAAAGTTTTCCGTTGCCTGCGGTAGATAATTGGAAGTTCTTCTCGAGGTTCTTCCATTGTCCGATTGTCAGATGACCACAAGGCTTTAACTTGTTTATCACGACAACGAAAAACTCGCAATGCGGATGAAGTACCAACTTTCACTTTTTTTGCATCGCTCGGCTCCATGACGTCCTCGGATCTGTCTCTCTTGCTACTAAAACTTTAATTTTGCCAGAGACGTTAGCCCCCTCGTTTGGGGGGACTTGGAACTCCCTTTCTTGCCGCCTATTTGGTAAGCGATTTGTTATCAAGGATAACCTTCGCTCTCTCAAAGGCAGTTTTTTTCGATTCGCTTAGGTTGCTGGTATCACAGTCCTCCTGTTGTGCTACCTTTCGCCTAGAGTTAGGTAGCAAAACCCTTGCCATTTGGTGTGCGTTCTTCGTACTCTTAGCAGTGGTGATGGAGGAAGCAGGCACTACGGCTGAGCTAGCTATTCCCACTCTGTCCACTATCGCAGTCTTGCCCTTATTTCTTTGCCGCTTGGAGGTAGCTTCGGTAGCGAAAGTTCTAGCTGCCTTGACTACCCCTCGAACGAGGTCCTGCCCTGTGCATCCCAGATGTGAGTACTATCGCTAGCCAGAAGCTCCGGTTCCTTCATTGTCCCTACCAGGAGGGAGATGAATGAAGTCGAGATTTCGCCTTCACTCACTCAGAGTCTGTATTGTGTTCTGTATTTTATTTCTGTACCTATTAGTTGATGTTGGGTTTTTGCGACTAAGATGGTGTCTTAAAAGCCTGCTATAAGATAAATCATGACATTTTATGCTGGAAATAACATAAGATCCAACAGATCGTAAAAAGTTGTATTTGGTGACAAATCCTCAGCCTTAAAAATAATTAAACACGGTGTACTACAAGGATCGACTCTCGACCCTATCTTATTTTGTGCATTGATTAACGACTTTCCATCAGTATGCCAATATGCAACGGTTCACTGGTTATATCTGTCCCGTCCCATGAATTTGATTACAGAACTTGCGTTAGAATTAAATAAAGATTTATCAAAAACATATGATAGATCGGTGGCTAACGGATTGTTGCTTAACTCAGCGAAATCAAAAGTTCTTCCAAAATCTAATCGAAAATTTAGCATTAACGTCGTACCAAACGTATGGCTCCCTGATTCTGGGACTAAACGAGAAGCGTCAGCGATAAATCTCTGTTTTGTAGAAACTTATATTGGAACCATCATACAAACTCTGTTATAGGTCGTTATAGATTATATTTACAAAAGCTCTAGCTATCAGCTAGCTTCACCCCAGAGACGACTTGCCAGAAATTGATAGGGACTTTCATTCTCCCTATTCTGATCTGGTACACAGTGACTTTGATTCATTATCTCAGCGAAAGCTTCAAGTAATATTGTACATTGGCTGAAAAGTTCATGTTTCTAAGAGAGGGCACCACTTGAATTAAATCCATGCCATTTTCAGTTAGTACCAACCTTCAAAAGATACGTGTATAAATTTGACAGCTGTCGGACGATTAGTTTTCGAGATGTAGCGTTGTGAGTGAAGCATTGTGAAAAAAAAAATGGATTCAAAGCAATTTCGTTTGTTGATTTATCATTGCTTTTTGATGTGAAAAAATGCAGTCGATGCGAAGAAATGGCTTGATAAGAGTTATCCGGACTCTGCACCAGCCGAACGAACCATTCGCAAGTGGATTGAAAAATTTCAAAGTGGTCATACAAGCACCGAAGATGATACACGCAGTGGACGTCCAAAGAGGCAGTTTCAGATGAAAACATCAAAAAAGTCCACAAAATGATTACGAATGACCGTAAAGTGAAGTTGAT
The DNA here is from genome assembly GCA_907269105.1 of Volucella inanis. Classification (NCBI taxonomy): domain Eukaryota; kingdom Metazoa; phylum Arthropoda; class Insecta; order Diptera; family Syrphidae; genus Volucella; species Volucella inanis. The sequence goes on from OU026154.1 coordinate 94,819,778, forward strand.
CGAGATAGCTGAGGCTCTGAAGATATCAAAAGAGCGTGTTGGATATATCATACACGAATATTTGGACATGCGAAAGTTCTGTTCAAAGGAGTGTTGAAAGCTGTTCAACCGCAATAAAGCCGAATTTTTGCGTCGGTATGTGACAATGGAGGAAACTTGGCTCCATCACTTCTCACCAGAGTCAAGTCGGCAGTCAGCTGGGTGGCCAGCAGGCGACGAACCTCGTCCAAAGCGACCAAAAACTCAACAGTCGGCTGGCAAGGTTATGTCATCCGTATTTTGGGCTACACATGGAGTAATTTTCATCGACTATCTCCAAATAGGGCAGACTATCAGCAGCGACTATTTCATTGCGTTGTTGGAGCGTTTGAAGGACGAAATCGCAGAAAATCGGCCGCATTTAAAGAAAAAGAAAGTGCTGTTTCATCAAGACAATGCACCGTGTCACAAGTCAATGAAAACGATGGCAAAATTGAATGAATTCGGCTACGAATTGCTTCCCCACCCACCGTATTCTTCAGATTTGGCCCCCAGCGACAATTTCTTGTTCGCAGACCTCAAAAGAATGCTCGCCGGAAAGAGATTTAAGACCGATGAAGAAGTAATCGCCGAAACAGAGGCCTATTTTGAGGCTTAACCGAAATCGTACTACAAAAATGGTATCGAAAGATTGAAAAATCATCTCAACCAGTGTATCGCCCTCGAAGGCAACTATATTGATAACTTGCAATGTTAACTTGCAATGCTTCAATGCGACATACGATTACTATACATGGGCTTCGTCGACATAAAATATTTCTGTACATTCCAAAAGCTTACTCAAAAGTACCCTGAAACAATCTCAGTGAACTATAAATTTTCTACAATCTGTCTATTATTACTTAAATTCGTCGCGTCTGTTTTTTTTTTTTTTTTTCACGGATAATTCACTTATCTTTAATACTTTTCTTTTCAATTCTAACTTCTTCATCTTCCATTTCTTCAGTTTCTTGCATGTTCTCTACAAACTATCATCTTTTTTCGCTCTATTTTGTATCCTTATTTTTTTGAAATTTTGTATAACTATTCACATTGTAGTTTCTGACATTTGTAATTGGGTTTTTTTGTAATTGAGTAATGTTTCTGTACTTAGATATGTTCTGAGAACTATAAAAGGAATTGTTCTCAATGTACTCGTACACTTGAAATATGCAAACAATAATTTGAAAATTGAATTTCTTCCGTCGATTTCTAGCCATCGAGATTGCAATATCTGTTTAAATTATGTGGAAGTACAATTTTGGATTCCAGAAACAATTGCATGACCACGCTAGAGAAAATCTAAATTTTGTGAGTAACAGGTAGAATATTTGTCATAGAATGTCTAATAAAGATTGTTCTTCTGATCTATAGCACTTGATCCCTCTCGAATCCTTCGGTATCTGCATCAAACTGTTATGAGATCAGAATTGATTGCCTAGTTCAATCAATTCAGAACTCCACAAGAAACGAACTCATATAATGCATTTCAGTAGAAAATCTTTTTGAATGATTTCCTTAAAATTCATTCACCCACAACTGGATTGTGTGCTAATTCTCAATAAGATTCAAATTTCATTATCACTCTTCATGTACTAGAAATATATACATACATGCCACAGGATTGATTATCAACCATAAAAATGTTTTTTTCAGCAACCCAAAGTGCAGACTAGAAATTTTCTCATTTCGTATGTATCTTTAAAATTCCATTCAAGTATGTTTTTCACTACTACGGATGGTATCTTTTACTTAAAGATCCAATACACATAGATGAACCTGCATCATGGCAACATATTCAACACATATTTTTTGAATTTCAACAATCAGCCACCATAACTTGAATTCATTTCTACATACACATAATGGCACATGTTGATTTCCTTGAAAGATAAAACATTTCCATATTCATATCCAATGGACGATGAACAGCACCAGCAGTCTATACTGCATCAGGAGTATAGATTATGCATATGTACGGATACATAGCCATGTTTGCATCCCACCCGATATATCAAGAAATTCTGGAACATTACCTTTCATTATCAATGTCCACCTCAACAAAATGTGTCCATCAGGTGATGTTCCATGTCCGATATTTAATCTCTATACGCATAGGTATGCATGGTATGTCCGAGAGTAAGGACAAGATGGCATAGCACTGGTACATGCACGAGAAATGCTTATCTGACGAAGCCGTTTGAATGTCAGAAGTATGATATCTGGCATTGACGATCTTTCTTCATCTGCCCCCTCTAACATATTGTAGATTCCATGGAATCTACAATGGAAATATTGTCGAATTATTTTGTTGAACAGACAATGAAAATAGATGACAATATCAGACAATGCCTGGGGTTTTTGATTTTTTGGAAAAAAAAAAAAATTCTTTAACCAACTGACGAAGCAGAAGTTTTATCTGTTTTGAAACTTCCAGAGTTACATAGCGCTGGCAACATTAGTGCATCTACTATGTTTCAGTATTTATCATCTATTGTGGTAAGGGCACCAACTCAACTACTCTCTTGTGGTCTGTTTTCTTCTTTCACTTAGGCTTCGTGCTTCTTTCGCTACCTAATAGTGCTAAATTTCAGATATACGACTTACGGAAAACCAATGGTCCAATTTCATCACTCTACATATAACATTTTACCCTTCACAAGGGTGTACCACAAGGAATACACTTAGGTCCTCGCAGAAATTCTCACCTTAACTCTTCATATGGCTACCAGCCGGAAATAACCACTACACCTGCCATGCGCTTTTATAAGACGATGGTTAGTTAAGGGCAGAGGACAAGTACCCAGAGTTTACAAACTCCTCTAGTTTAATTCCTGTGGGCGTGTGTGAGCCTGTATGAGCGTGTGTGATCGCATTTAATTAATAATAATGCAAAGTTGGGGTAAAAGCAGTCAAGAACGAGCTCCTTCAGGAGAGTTCTGTCGTATTTTAGCCTTACTCTAGGATATCGGCTGTGTCGGGGCGGACACCTCTTCGATAATACTTGTGGGACCAAACAACAAATATGAAGAACAAAAGAAAAATAACAAAAACAACAAAAGCAACTCACTGCCACAAAAACGACCTGACCTGACAAAAAACAAAAAAAAAAAAAACACACTCAGACTCTTCCACCAAATCAACGACAGGAATTAATTTGCTAGCGCAACTTCTGAAGATCGAAAACTTGATGTTTGGCGATATCAGGGAGGATATCTCTTCCTCTCAGACAACCGATAGGTTAGGTTCCGCGACTGAAGAAGAACTGCTGATTTCGAACTCAGATGTGAAATCAACCGGAAGCAAAAGTATAAGCATCCATTCTGGACGCAAATGATAATGCAAAGCTTCCTTTAAAGGTTTCTGAGTAAGCTGAAGAAAAAGAAAAACGAAACCGTGGACTGATCTGAGAACATACCACCGCGGTAAAGGCGCATGAACGACTGGAAGCGCCTAAACTTTCAGAACTTGATACGTTTAAATAAAAAAAAACGCAGAAAAACGAGGGTGATTCCTACGGATAAAAAACAGACCAAAGACATACAGGCTTACAAGTCCACATTTAAGTCTTCCCTTCAAAAGGTCTAAGAACAGAACTAGTCAGCAAGACGGCGTAGATTAGAAAATGATATCACAGAGGGCAATCCAAAATGGAAAAAGCCCTCGAATAGTTTCGAGAGTACTCCCATGAAGCCGTAGGTAGTCATTCAAAACTCCGAATTAAATTAAACCGGAGAACTGGCGCAAGCTCGAGGACCACATACTGAAGAGCATGATGGACTAGGTTGAAACCACCTTTGAAGTTCCTCAACAAGACCATCTCCACAGCAAGAGAACTCTGGATGTTGATGTCAGAGTCATACCATATAAAAAAATGGCTCTTTCCTTTTGTAAATCGTGAAGTAGCGTACATTGTGAAACTAATTGCGATACAAAATCAAGATCTTGCTGAAAAAGTTTGGGTATTACCCAAAAAGCCACAGTCATGAAGGAAAGGATCTGTTATTTGCCGCAGACTGTGCAGATACTAAAAAAAAAAAAATACTTGATGTTGTCTTAAGTATAAACTACTATAAACTATGATGGCAAAAGCATAAAAAAGGCAAGTTAACTTGCAACACTGCAAAGCAGTGACTTTTGATCTGATGCTTTTCATATCCGACGCGAACATTGACGTGGCTTTTGCCCAAAAACCTTGGATTCTTGGAAACAAGGTATTCGTACAAAGTAAATGGCGCAAAGAATACGATGTTTTCTATCTAAAACAAATAGATAAAACCAGAAACTGTATTCCATTCAAAAATATCACTAAGTATGCTCTTTTTTGTTCAGATACAGCGATAGAGATACGGTGGCAGAAAGCTTAAAGAACAAGGTGAAGAATATCATCCTAATCTCAGCTTACATGCCACACGTCGGAACTGGTGACACACGCGGAATCAAAGAAGGTTGCTTGTTGGTTGGAAGGTTGTTGCTAATCAGCTTTCATGCCAACGCACACCATAGTCAATGGGGAAGCATACAAATTAACGTCAATATTTCGCTAAAATTTATTGTGTCCAACAGGAGAAATCCCCCCACTTTTCATATGAAAAACAGAAAAGAATCGACTTAACAATCACAAACATATGTCAATAACTGGAGACTATCTACCAAGAAATCCTTTTAGGATCACCTTATATATAGACAGCTCAGAATCCCAGGAAAACTAACTGGACGACATACTCTAATTGGTTATGCGGACACGTGGAACACCTGGTGTTTGATCAAATTTGCCGTGAAAAATGCAACTTCAAAACCATGCAAAGCATTCATTAAAAACTTTCTCATCTCTTGTCATTGCAGGCTATGAAAATAATGGTGAAAAGGTACAACTGGCACCACAACATTAACTCTCAACAAATCCGTAATCAGATGAGATTATTACGCTGATTTTACAGCAAGCTTTTCCATACATTATACCCTGGATTATCGGTTGTTTAAAGTTAGGTTGCATTCCAAGCCACTTAAAGAAGTACAAGTGGCTTTCCACTCCTCTGCCAAGAATTACACCCCCATAAGCTTCTCCTCGTTCCTGTTAAAAACACTAGAGACAATCCTAAATCAACATACAAGGCAAAAACTCAATAAATATGACCTATGCAGTTCTCAATACGCTACCTTAAAGGAAAGTCAGTAGAAATAGCACTGCATGAGGTTGTATAGGGTGAGCCAACAGCTAGTGTGAAAGTAGAGTATTATTGATTAATAAAATTCGGTCTATGGCAACAACGAATGGAATACAACATCGTTCATATAACCACCACGCCTTTTTTTACAAGCGATTATCCGAAAATCAAAATTATCGATGACCTTTTGAACAATAAGTGGGACAGTGGCCTGAATTACTCTTCAAATAACCACACAGGAAGGAGTCTATTGGTGTGAAATCGCATGACCTAATCATTTTCTTCTCTAACCGAAATAATGCGATCTTCAAATTTCGTACGCAATAAATTGATTGATTGATAGTTTGTGCACCATCCTGTTTTAAACCAGAGATCATCCAGACCTACTAGGTGGGGTGAAAAGTAACCTCTTTGACCGTCAGAATACGCTGCTACTGCAAAAAAGGTTATGGTGCTTTCAAGTCCGTTCAAGATACTGTCTTTAGTTTTGTTTTGACAGCTGATTGTTGTTGACGTATTTGGCATCATGTTCAGTATGGACAAAAACGATTTTCGTTCTCTCATAAAACAATATTTTTTGAGAGGCAAAACGGCGAAGGAAACAAAAGAAAAGTTGGATAAATATTATGGGGCTAATGCTCCGTCAGATTACACCGTCAAATATAAGTTTCGAGAGTTTCATGGTGGCCGCAACTCCACTACCGATCAAGTCCGCAGCGGCAGGCCCTCCGATGCGGTTACAGAGGACAATGTCAAAAAAATACATGAAATGGTGTTGGCTGACGGGAAAGTGAAAGTGCGCGAGCTAGCAGATACCACAATGATTAGTACTGAGCGCACACGCCATATTTTACGCAATATTCTGCATATGAAAAAGTTATCCTGCCGTTGGATGCCGCGCATACTCACTCCTGACCAAAAATACGAACGCGAGAGTACTTCGAAAGGGTGTTTGGACTTGCTTATGTGGAATCAGGCGGACTTTTGGCATCGATTGGTAACTGTTGAACACCAGAAAACAAAATGAGTGCCCGGCAATGCACGGAAGCTGGCACGAGTGTTCCGAAGGGGCCGAGGTCGGAAAAGTTGTGGCGTCGGTTTTCTGGGATTTTCATGGCATACTCCTCGTGGACTACCTCGAAAAAGGAAAAACCATCAATAGCGAGTATTACTGCGTATTATTGGAGCGATTGAATGCCGAAATCGTTGCAAAACTGCCTCACATGAAGCGAAAAAGATTTTATTTTTGCAAGACGATCACCGGAGCAGAAGAGCATCGCAAACACTGCTAAAATAAATGACTTACGGCTCCAATTGCTGTCGCATCCACCATATTTGCCCGATTTGGCTCCCTTGAACTATTATCTCTTCCCAAACCTCAAAAGGTGGCTCATCAATAAAAAATTCAGCTGACGCGAGTAAATCATCGACGCCACGGAGACGTATTTTGCAGACCTTCCGGCAAATTACTTTTCGGACGGGATCAAGGAGTTGGAAAATCGCTAGAATAAGTGTATCAAACTAAAAGGGGACTATATTGAATAGTAGTCGCAGCTACTGAACATGTCGAGGGGTGTCAAATAAAAAATGATGTCTAAAGCCATAGAGGAAGTAGAACGTAGAGCTCCGCTTATGCATTCTAATGCTGTTATTTGGAGTTTGTTGCAGATGTCTACTTTGTATAAGGCCGTTTACCAGACAACAAGCCCGTAGGTAAGTATCAGTCTTATGTCCGAGATGTATAGAGAGTGGGATATTCCGTGTTGAAGGCCTCATTCGTTTCCAATGGCTTTCTTGCAAGAGAACAAATCGATTGTAGCTTTTTTGACCCTTTCTTGAATGTTAGGTTTCCAGTTTAGTTTGTGTCAAAAATGAGACCCAGGTATTTTCTGCTACCGTTTATTGAAGGAGGGTTTGTTGTTAGAATTTTGTATTTCCTGGAAAAGAGGACAAAATCAGTTTTATGGGGGTTAACACCCAATCCATTGCGATCCGCCCAACGGGTTAATCTGTTAACATTTAGCTGAAGGAGTTCTTTGATAGTAGATAGTTGTTTACCTGAGACGGCAATTGCAAAGTCATCCGCATAGGCAATCACTCTGCTCACTAACGCTTCCAAGTATGTCAGCAGTTCATTTACCAATAAATTCCACCGTCTTGCGACCTGCCTCTGCTAACAAATCTTTTAGCAGCAGTTCCACCCAGTTTGCAGCTAATTATTCTACTATTTAGCATAAGACTGATCAACTCCCCAAGTGAGTCGTCTACCTGCAGGTAGACGAAGTTAAAAGCGTCCTCCATGTCTAGGAAAGCAACCATTGTGTACTCTCTATGTTGTAGAGTTCGTTGGATGTGGCTAGTCATATGGGTGACGGTTGATTGATCGGAAGATATCCATGTTCCTTTATGATTATCCAGATGTTGGTACCCCTCCACGAAGTCGATCAGCCAAAACCCGTTATATGTTTTACGCAGTCGGGTAGTTACCACGGCGTACAACCCCCAACCTGGAGGGCCAGGCCTCTGTTGCACCCCTTGGACAAAAGGAGCCAGATATTCCGGTATAATTTACCTACTTCTGGGATGTGAGAGCCCAAAAAGGGTTCATCCCCTACCATCTCTGTTTCACAACAGTGACTAGTCCTCAAAATTCCTCATTGACCTCAGCTCCAAATATCACGAAGTAGCTCAAGTAAGATATCTGCCAAATTGACTGTTGCTGTTCATCCGACGTATGTCTTCTTTCTGTTGGGCTTATTTAAGACTACTCAGACTCGTTCAGCAGTCTTTCCGACAGAGCATTATAGTGTTGCTATTTTCTCGTTGTTCAATACTCGCGCTTATAAGCTCAAGAAGTCACGCCCGGATGGGAGGACCAGTGCAGCGTGGTTACCACGGGGAAGTAAAATTAGCACAATTGATATGTATGAAAGAGTGATAACAGCTGGATACGGCCAAGTTAAAAAGTTAACATAATTATCAATAAAAAAACAAACGCTCCTCAAAAAGCGTCCTTCTCGAATGTTCTACTGTACGAAACGTGGCAAATAGCTTCAAAAACATCTGCCGTATACCTTGTCTAGTCCCCTAGAAATTACGTCCCTCGTTTCGATCAAAAGAGGCTCGCTGCCTACTTGGCGGCCTTGTACTATTTTTATTTAACATGTACAATAGTATTATTCAAAGTATTGCCAATCTGAAGCTATGACTTTTTCCCATCTTTCTGGCAATTTGTGGATCCCATCCCAAAAGAACTGCGCCGGCTTGGCAGCCAAGAATGAATCAAGCCAATTTTTGATATTCTGCTCTGATGTGAACCGTATTTCAGTGAGGGCGTTCCGCATCGACCGGAACAAATGGTAGTCAGAACTGGCAAGATCTGGGCTTTGACGTGGGTGGGGTAAGATTTCCCATCCGCTGTTTTTCAAATAGTTCCTAACCGGAATAGAAACGTGGGGCCGAGCGTTGTCATGATGGAAAATTATTGCCTCGTATCTGGTCGCATATTCCGGACGTTTGTCCATTGATGGTTTTACCCGATTTTAGCAGCTCAGAATACAGCACACCCATCTGATCCCACCAAATACAGAGCATTATCTTCATGCCATGGATATTCGGCTTTGCCGTTGATTTGGCTGGTTAGCCGGGTTTCACATAAGATTTTTTGCGCTTGGGGTTGTGGTAATGGATCAATTTTTCATCACCAGTAACAATCCGATGCAAAAATGACTTCCTTTTGTGGCGTTCCAGCAGCATTTCGGACATGCAAAACCGCCTTTCGAAGTCTCTCGGCTTGATTTCATGTGGAACCCAATTTCCTTGCATTTGAATATATCCAGCTGCTTTTAAACGTTTTGAAATGGCTGCTTGAGTGACACCCAAAGATTCTGCGAGATATTCTTGTGTTTGGCAACAATTTTCATAGAGTAATGCTTCCAGTTCTTCATCTTCAAACTTTTTTAGCTGCCCAGGACGTTCATCGTCTTCCAACCCAAAATCACCACTTTTAAATCGTGCAAACCACTTTTGGCACATTCTATCAGCTAGCGCATGTTCACCATAAACTCCCACCAAAAAACGATGACTTTCGGCAGCAGTTTTCTCCGTATTAAAGTAATGAAGAAGAACTCTCCGCAAAAACACTTTTTCAGGCACAAAGTTCGCCATATTTGAGTGAAAAAAAAAAGATTGTTGTTTACGCTTCAAATGAATGACATATACTGAAATAACGTACAGTGACAGTAGCTTTCCAACGGATGTTCCAATGGAAAAATGCAAGTTATATATGGAATAATAAGTTATAGACCCAATGTACTTTTAAAAACAAGTACTTCGAGATATTTCCCGGCCAAAATCTTTTGGGATATCATTTTTGAGGTCCTAAGGGTCCATAGAAAGCATTTTTGAAAATCCTAGAGTGGCTTAACCGCTTAAGAGAGCGTGTGCTTTATTGACTTCATTCTCCCTGAAACGTGCCCTGCTATTAATCTTCCACATCATCTGAAACGTTGCTAACAGGTGACTCAACTACGACACGGACGTTGCACGCGGCTGTACGGAGCAACTCCGGATCAGTAGGGCGGTAGGAAGTTGTAATATGAGGGATGTTGCTTGGCAGTAACACAAATTGGGGGTTCGCCCAATAAGACAAAACTCCTTCAAGGCTTTTTTTTTCGATATTTTTAGGAACGACTTCATATTCATCATGTACTTGAAAGATTCATGATTCTGGATATATTCAAAGCCAACACATTTGCCGGATAGTGTTAAAAGTTTGTATACCAACTTATTTCTTTTACTAATTTTAGACTTGTTGCCAACCGTAACTTTCGAAATAGTTGACATCATTCTTACACGATTTCTAACTCATCCCTCTTAAGACTGGATTCGAAATTCTTCTGATGGTATATGATGTCAAAAGTTCCCCAGACGATAGCTAACGTCTACGCAATATCTTTAGAATTATGTCATACAGTATCACTTTTTTGCTCGTGGTGAGTTCTACATCTTTCGAAATATTCGCATGTCTTAGCGTATACAAAGTTAGCAAATTATAATAACCCATCCTTCAAATGACAACCGAGAAACCTGAATAAATTAAGGATTCACCCAAATTCTGCAACACAAAACTTTTACTTCCAAGGATGAGACGAACTCGTACATTTCAAGAATTGGAGTATGAACTTCTCGTAGGCTGACAAGTTTTCGACCAGATTTTCGGGTATAAATACTGGAAGTAATCAAGTGTTGAACATTAGATTTGTTTCATCTTTAGTCAGATTAGGATCTCTAAAAATATTTACAACCGCCATGTCTTCTATAAAAATTAAAATTTTCCTCTGTCTGCGATGGTTGTGTTTGTTGATGATCCTTTGCATCAATACTGAATCTTGCCAAGGATTAGAGAGACTTTGCGGAAGGGCATTACCTGATACTCTGGAGTTGATTTGTGTAAAAGGTTTTGCCCGAAAAACAAGAAAACCAGGTAAGTATTAGCCATGTCATTGGAAATGCTAACTTGTGTAAAGAAAAACTCCTTTCATTACAGTTGAACCATTGGATTACTATGCAGATGAGGAAGTCGAACTACCTTCTCTTCTAGATCAACTGCCATTTCTCACAAAAGCCGCCAATAATGAACTGGCCAAAACTCGTCGCAGAAGGCACGGTGTTTATGATGAGTGTTGCAGAAAACCCTGCTCATTATCTGAACTTCGGTCGTACTGCCTATAAATTAGAGGCGTCTGTGTGCCATATAAAGGAGACGATGAATCTATCTAAACTTTTGTTAATCTCATGTGTGTTTCTGACTTTGTGTTCTATTAGAAAATTGTTAAATAATTTGTAAATAAATGTGCCCTTACATGGCTGAAGTTTGTTAAATGTTCTTGTATTGCTGCCGTTAAAGATCGAAACGCGGGTCTGGACAACTTCATTGGAAAACATGCCAAAAAATAGAAACCATTTACGCAGTCTGATGGAAAATTACTCTTATACGAGTCAAATCTATGGATGAGTGGATACAAAACCAAACTAGCCTCTGGTATGTTAATATCCTGAAGACGTTGTTAGCTTAACAGTTGCTGTTTTTGAGTTTATCTTGGAAATTTGTTGAGACGAAGTACATGAGATATTTTTGCAGTTAACTTTGCAAGGGTAGGTTGGGTTAGGTCCGATCTATACCTCATCACACTAAGGTCTCTGTAGATTCTAGTTTCTGTCTTGCGTTGGTTGTTCTTTTGACCCTAAACCATGTTGTTGCATCCGCGAAACAAACAAGCAGCCAACGGTTCTAATTGTATGTGGAAATAATAACTTTTTAAAGTTTTTTGCTTCAGTTTACTGAGCTGGGATTCTCTATTTTAAATTTTCTGACTCGCCAATAGCGAAGTAAGGCACTTTGATATAAAAGATCAAATGTTTTCATTTCAAAGGAATTCATTTGTTCGGTGGAGTTGAATTGTTCCCTGAGGAAAATGTTTCGTCTAACTCCGTTAAGGGCTGGTCATTCACATAAGATGTATTCAGCTGTTTTATCTTCTTCAGGACAAAGTAAGTAATATGGAGAGTCGACTAGATTCATTTTGTTGGGCTGATATCTAAAACCATGATGTCCTACTAAGTTTTTATATCATGCCGATTTAGATTCAGACGTCTATTGGCATTTTTGTTGAAGGACAGGATAGCTCGTTTGGCAAGTCTTAGACCTGAGCTAATCTCCCAATTTGAGATGCATCTCGAATGTTCGCAGCTTTTAATTGCTAGATTGACTTCTGATATGGGAATGCATCAGAAGGGTTCAGGTCCATTAAAGAGAATTACTGAGTCCTCTTTGGTGAGTTGGTCGGCTTTCTGATTCCTATCAATGCCCTCATGTTCTGTTTTGTTCCTGGAGCTGAGATTTTGGGGGATTTTGAAGCTGTACGTGACTGATTTGGAGTCAATGGTGTGTGAGCTCAGGGCATTTATAGCTCTTTTTTATATATTTATTATCCGTGAATATATGGGTTCTTGCACCTTTGATATCAGAGTTGTTAATATGGCTGACACATATTTGAATGGCGTTGAGTTCTGCTGGGACTTTTGCTCCTTGCTATGGTAATATCGATTCCATTTTCAAACGATCCGAATAGTGGGTTATTGCAAGCCACGTTTCTTTTTTGGGAATCTCCATGAAAAAGCTTTTATTGAAGCATAATGTTGTTTGAAGGCGGTATGTTATCGTGCACAGCATATCAAGTTCCGGGTGATCGCTAACACTTAATTCTTTAATTTGTACCAGACTTGCTGTGCGTATAACCACTTTGTTTATATTTATATGTGTAAGTATAGGAGCGTTAGTCCTATTGTTGTTTGGGGAAGGTCCTAACGTCTAAACATGCAAGACAATGTACTTTATTGAGCTTTAAAATGGCGGAATTTTGTGTGACTTTAGTCCACTATATTAATGAAGCATATGTTGTGATAGGCCTGATTATCAGTGTGTAAATCCAGTAAGTGATATTTGGAGAGAACCCTACCATCCATGCGATGGCAGACCCACAAGATATTGGTTGTTTTAGTTATTTTGTAGTTTCATTTGAGCCGTTTGTCTAGGATTACTCCCAGATTTTTTACCTCATCGACGTACTCAACGATTGTTTCGTTAAGTTAAACTATACCTAAGTTTATGTTTCTCTTTTGGTGAAAGGAACTATGACAACCTTATTTGAATTTATGGAGAGATTATCTCTGGTGCACCAGTCTAGGATTGTCTTAAGGACATTTTGCATACGTGCAGTGATTTTATTTGTCACACTACCCTGCGGGCAGCTCTTATTGCTGATACTGATACCAAAATCGGTCCTGATGAAGTAGTAATCATCCGGCTTTCAATTATCAATTTGACCTAGTTCATAGTAGGTTGATCGATGTTTCTATGGGCCAAAGCATTTGCACCCTTTAATACCCTCTATGTCAAGGAATGTGCATTATCTTTACAGCGGAATGAGCTTTTGATTTGAGCTGTCAGCCTCATCAGAGCAACTTCCGTCGAATTGCCCTTCTGATAAGCGTACTGACTTGGGTTCAAAGGCAAGCTATTTCATAAGCTTTCTCTGATAAAGACGTAATAATTCGTAAAAAAGACGTTAAAATTGTCAAACTTATAGGACGGTATAATTTAGGTAGTTCCCTGGAATAGTTTTCCATATAAACTGCTGCTGAGGTTTCTTTGAAGTGAAACATCCGTTGACTGTCCATAAAATATGCCAATAATAGAAGATTTTGCAAAGTGAACCTGAATCAAGGTTTGATTTACAGTCCCATCCTGTTCGCATGATCTTGGGAATGAGTGCTACCGCAGGAAGTGCTTCGAGTTTCTCAAAGTAAGAATGCCAAGAGACTCTCTTTGATCTTCGCAACTCCTCGTTGTAGTAAGTTAAAAGGAATCTATATTGTTTCCAAGTCCAGGTGTGTTTGGCTTTGCTGAAAAGCTTCGCCACTCTGTTCCAAATAGCTTCTAGGTTCTCATTCCTCCATGGTACGCTTCGTGTTACCACAATTCCATTAACCTTATAGTTGTTTTTAACAGACGATATAATGATGTTGTTTAGCTGGAGTTGGGTCTCGTCTGCCTCTTCTGTTGTTAGCGGCGCGGAGAGTAACAATATAGCTTTGAATGCTAAATTTTCGCGATATGTCCTCCAGTTCGAAAGTTTATTGTCATATCGGATCAGCGGATGGGTATTTTTAGGTTTCTTCTATAAATGTATCTAGATATTCTGAAAGTGACTCACCTCTTCTGTTTGTATTATTGATGCCGCAAATTGAATTGTGTGCGTTGGCGTCACAACCGTTAATAATGTAAACTTGCTTCTCATCACAAGTTCCTATATTTGTGTGGGAAAAGCACACCGGCCGTTGTAGCGTTAAATTTGTACTGCCACCAGGTCCCTAGTTACAAAACCTGGAATGAGAGAAAATATAATAATAAGAGGGCTGCCCTCGGACCAAAAAGACTTTTGACAAAATCTATCTCTCTGGTTTTGCTTTTTAGACCAAAAATCTTACCATGATTTCCCCATGGCATGAATAAATCCAATAGCTATGTTCTCTTCAGTAAATCGATGGTTAAAGGTGCCCGAGGTACCCACATCTCGTTGCAGGTTTTCCCTGCTCAGAAGTGTTCGTCTTCACCTCTTTGTCCCACTGCACCCTGTTAAAAGAAACCGTCTCTTCTACCTTTCGGACCGAGCCGATTAGCCGTCAGATTTGGTCTGCAACGGTTCTGGTTCGTAGAGTTTTTAGTTTCGGCTATGGTGTCGTGCTGAACTGTAATTTCTTCAGCTGCGGGCGCAGCTTCTCTGCTTTTTGGTGCTACATCGATTGCGGTAGGACTAACGCTAGCGCTAGGTGGACTACTCGTACTTGTCATGTTTTGGTTCGCTGATTTAGAGCTCAGGTTGGTTTTCTTGTCCGAGCTTTTAAGGATGAACTTGGTCTGACCAAATCGGGGCGAGACCATTGCTTTCAGCTCTACAAGTTTTTTCATAGAGCTTTCGTTATTGTTTTATCTACATTAAGACAATTAGGTCTAATAACGATACCCTATCGTTCGTTCTGAGGGGGGTTACTGGCATAAAATGTGAAGGGAATCATCCTGTGAGCCTTTGCTTCTACAGCCTCTGCAGTGGTCATCGTCGGTAAGGCGCAGATTGATTGCGTGCGCTCGTAGAAGATTATGGCCTGTAAGCAGTCCAACGAGCATAGATTGTTCAGATCTGCTTTTCAAGAGAATCTTCAGTTCCAGTTATAATTGTGCCGTGGTTTCGCAGATTGTAAGGTTTTTCCACCTTTCATTGGCTTTTATTTGCATTGTTCATTCCATTCTCAGAGTGCTGTCTGGGGGTTTGGTCCTTTGACCTGCCTCTATCCTTTCTAAGAAGTATCCTTTGAGGCCAGGAACCTTACATAGCGTAACTTAAAAGCTTTAAGCAATTCACGACATCGCTTCACAAACCTTGATTTAATTTCGATCGCACCATGGTTTTGATGGCTGTACATATATGGTAGTATACTTTTGCGATTTGACCTTTATTGCCGCAAATTTGCATGCTTCTGCTACAGCCGATATATCTAACAGGCGTCGTGAGCATTTTAAGTTCAATTTTTCAGAGAAGATTCTAACGCGTTTTCCTGTCTCCATCTTTGATCCGTCCGTGAAAATATGGTTCCTGTCGTTCCCTAGTAGGGAGCGAGGAATATTCTTTCGTGATTGATTTCCACTCATTAAGCATACTCAATCTTTAAACGCTTTTCGCTGCAAATTTTTCCATATCTAGGGGCAGGTGGCCAGGCTTGCCATTGGCGTCGTTTGTTGTCGTCGTTTTCATGGCATCAGTCTAGCTGTGCATATGCTAGATATGCTATATCAGATATGAATACCCTTTTACTGGCTTTTCTCCAGGGCGTGGGCGGGTGGTATAGTAGTTTTAAAACTCAGGTGTATGAGGTGTCGATAGATGTGGTTGTCAAACTGGACGGGACGAGCCAGTACATCCTCCTCAACCAGTGGGTCTTAAGTACGTTCTAGTTGTTAGTTCGTTACATACATGTTATGCCTTCATGTCAGAGTTGACGCCGACGGGATTTTTATATAACTACATACAAAGACTTTTTCCGAGAATTGCCTCGCATGGGATTCGAACCCGCGACCTTCTGCTTGAGGAGTCTATGCTTATACTACTACACCACGACCACTTGCGGTGGACTTGTTTCTGCAAGCGACTCATCCGTACTATAAAGAAGATGAAGAAGGTGTTGATTGGTAAATCTAAACTGAATTTCGAACAACTCAGGCCAATCTTTTTGGAAGTTGAAGTACTATTACTTATGTAAAAAGCGACCCGTTGGATATTACATGACTGAGACCTACAAGCTTCCGGGCAGGTTATTCCTTTCCATCAAGTATGAGCCAAGCCGCTCATAGTTCTGGTGAGATTAAAGATCTAAGAAACTAACGTATGAAATAAAAGAGTATTCTATGGGAGAAATGACAAACCGAATATATGCAACCTTTGCAGTAACTTCATCATAATGTGTGTGCATCATCTTTCCAACCTCAAAAATGCTATGACGTTCTGGTATTTGACTCAGGGGAGCTGCGTATTCACAGGCGGCTAGCTGTTATTGAAGATGCTTTCACCGTTTTCTTTTCTTATAATTTACGCGCGCTCAAAGGTTAGAGTATACTTAAAAAGCACGCACACAGCGCGAGCGAAGGAAAATCAGGGAGACGAAAAAGGAGGTACCGAAGGACGTTGGTTTTAAATGTTTGAAGCCTATAATGGCTAGGAAATATAGAGCTAGGCCAGGAATTCCATAAACGAGTTGTACGGCTTTGGAAATAATTACGATATTTAAGAGTACGTCTGAGCATTCATAGCGAGACGGGTGTAACTATTAAAAGTTTGAAGAAGCGGAATGATACTGGCACTATGGAGCACAGGTGGAGGAAATGGCGATAAAAGAAAGTGAGGTAAGAGACACTTCGTCGGTATTTGAGGGTGTTTATTGTCTAAGTGATATTAGTATCAACTATGATACAAATATCTTATGGTTTTGAATTCTATCTAGTAGGTACAGAGATGTCTCGGATGCACTCGACCAGATGTGTGCATTGTACTGCAATTTCGGGCGGATACATGCCTTATATATTTAGGCAAGATCAGAGGGGGTGAATTATTTCTTACTCCGCTTGAGCAAACCCATCCGCTTCGCAACATTTTTGACGACGAATATGTGGTCATTCCAACGTAAGTTGTCATTGACACACATACTGAGAATGGAAAGTTTCAACGATGAAAGTGCTATTTATGGACAATGACAGAGTGTTCAAATTTCGCTTTAACGATAGCAGACATCATTGTGTTTTAGAAGCATTAAATTCTATTTTTTTTTAAGTATTATGCAGTTAATATCAGAATTTAATGAAATTTACATACGATACCGTTCCCGTTGTACAGACAAACAGCAGGGACCTGAGTCAGGGAACGAATAAAAAAAAACAGAGTACTGTCATCAGGAAAGGAATATATTGGACTAAGAGTAAAGAGTGTCGGAGAAAGAACAGAGCCTTGAGGCACGCAACCATTTATTTTGCGAATATCAGAATTGAAACTATCCAAGACAACTTGAGTTTGTTAAAGGTTTGAAAGTAATTTCTTATCCATTGAAGAATGAAATGCCAAAAGCAAGCATTTTCGACAAAAGAGCCTGATGCAATATTTGTCGTATGCCTTAGAAATATCAACTGAAACTATTTTGCTTTCGCCAGATTGATGTACGCTTTGGTTCCAGTTTTCAGTGAGACATGTCATCATCATCACCTGTGGACCTATTGCAATGAAAACTATACTACCGGTTATTGAGAAGTTTCCGTGTTTTCATATATTTTACGAACTGAAGGCTGGTCAGCGTTTCCACGACCTTGAAAAGAAGGGACGTAAGTGCAAAGGGTTTGTAGGAGGAGAGAGAAGTAGACAAATGCTGTTTTCCATCTGCTCGGAAAGAGGTCTAAAGGGTATAATTGATAAAAAAAAGTTTACGTAGTGGTTTTGCCAGCGTGGAAGAACCCCTCTTCAGAAAGAGGCGAGATATAAACAGCTTTTGGCCGTATTGAAATTTCTCATGCTTAAGAAAGAAGTTTCAAGTCATTCCTAGCTCATTTAAATTTTTTTCGATTTTCCTCTATCGGGTTGGTCTTGAAGAACTGAAAAAAAACATTTCTATAACCCTGACAGCTTCGAGTCGTACCATGCCATTTCTTTCGGTTTGATACTCTTCATCCGATGAGGGATAAAGGATCTCATTTTCTGTGTCTGTGATCATATCACCACCGGTATCCAAGTAGGGTATCGAGGAAACATGTCGTATTTCCTTACGGTTATTTTGGGAATCTGTTCTCTCACTGTGTGGTCGATGAACGAGAAATTAGCTGATATCAGGTAAAAGCACATCAACAGTGTACTTATCAGGGGGAGAAATTAAAAACAAGTCCAGCACGTTGGCGGTATGACCACCAATGTCTGGTCTACGTGTGGGACCCAAGCTGGGTCAAGTTATTTTCCGCAGCCAAGATCTTAACACACCATTCTTCGGGGATTGTCGGTCTAGAATGTCGAAGTTACCCAGAACTGTGTGCATCAGTATGAAGATACAGGGATACAAGTCTTTGAATGAAGACAGACAGCGCATCAATCTCATTCAAGGTTAATATACTATCCAGTTTGGGGCTTCTATAAATAAATTAATAGTGGATAATTTGCTTACGGAGATGCAATTTTAATCACATGAAATTGAATTGCGCATTGGAACAGAAATTACATTGTGGGGGAGTTCGTTAAGCTATATCACTATTGTAATATTGTAAAACCACTTTAGTAATTTTTATGAGATTAAACTTGGGACAGTTAAGTTCTGCCTACTAAATGTATGGTGTTTGTTTTTTTTTTTTTTTTTCATTAAACACATCATTCATTCATTTAGTCTTCTGAAAATAAATAATTTGTTTCTTTGATTTATCAGTCAATCTTAAAAAAGCAAAGTCCTATCAAAACTATAATGAAAAGTTAAGATGAAAAAGGCTGGATTGTTATTAGTGATAAAATATTCTATTGTTTATGTGACTTTAGTGTTGTCACTACTTTGTAATCTTACTAGTGAATCGGTCTTTCTGGAGACCAAATGGATACCGAAATCTTTTTTTACATTCAATATCGAAACGGAAGCACATCTGGATTTATGTATACAAAATTTGGTGATTTTTAAAGCGATTTTCTTCAGCTCTGTAGCAATGCCTGGATTCATTTGTTCCACAAACATTAAAAAACTAGCCCCTGGAAATGCTGGTGGTGTGAAAAGATATCTATGGCTTCTTATATTTCCATGGCTGATTGTTTATGCTTACGGCTGCTTTGCGGATATGGTTAATTTATCACGTAACATATTTCCGCCATTACAAACGAATAATTTTCTTAGAATCATATTAATATGGACTGTGAAGCTAATTGTAAAGGTTCTTGTTTGGTCAGAGGTTTTGTTAGTGACATTACAAGGCTACACTCGAATGATGAATGCCAATGCTGAACAAACTTATTATAGAGTTGTAAAATGTAAACTATTCTCATCAAAATTGTGGCATAATTGAAGATCGCATCGATTTAACGAGACAATTCTTATTTATGTTTTAACTTTATTTTTTATCTTAAAAATTATTTTGTAAATAAAAACTGTTTATTATTACAAAATATGTATGTAGATGATTTTGTGAGAAATATTTTAGAAGTCTTATAACAAAAGGTTTCCGAAGTATTTATTTACATTGTTACATACAAAAGAAGGATCCGATATGAACAGAGCATATTTTATTTGCGTCAGATTGTGATATATAAATATCTGAATGAAGTTCCTTAGTGTTGAGGATTTCATGCTGACCAAGCGTTGCTGTTTTTAAAAGTTTTGTTTTATAGATTCATTGGTTGTTTTTTTTTTTTTTAAAGGAAAATTCAATCAATATGTGTCGGGACAGAACGCTTTTAAAGAAAGAGTTTGAGAGAATTATTGCACAAATTATTGGTCGAGATACAGGCATTGGCGCCAAAAATTAAAAACGGTTTTTATAGAGAAGTCAAAAGCAAGCATTTTTTACTATGGGAGGATGGGGTCTATCTAGCCGTGTTTATATCGCCCCGTTTCACAGTGCATCGACTAGTGCACAAAAATACAATTTTTGGTTTTTATGTTTTTTTTTTTTTGCATTGATTGTGTTATTACTTTGTGTTCCCAAATAATTTACGTGCCGAGGTAGATTATATATATTTTTTTTAGCAAACAATTTAGAACTTACCAACCAATCTTGCTTCGAGGTGTGGAGAGTTGCTAATGTAAACTGCAAAGTAAAAGCCATTATTGAACATATTTTGATTAAGCGTGGTTTTCAAAGTGCTCCGGAACAAATTATGAGCAGTATAAAAAAACAAGCCGCTTAATTTCTTTAAGATTAAAAACTAGATGGGACCGCACTCATGGAATGCAAAATACGTTCAACACACAATATGCGGACTGGTTGAGAGAGGTAGTTACTCTGGAAGAAAAAGTTCTGAGCTACCAGCAGACGTCCAATACCCCAGTTCTTTTCACTAGTGGATTACAAAGAGGACGACCAGAAAAAGATTTTGAGAGCCTATGACTTATTCATAACTGGGACTCTAATGAGCTGTCTTTTGCTGCCATTCAATTAAGGGAGTCAGGGACTTTATTTTATGAGAAATGTATACCTGATCTTCAAGCCTTAGCCCTTTACTTAGACTTGGGACTCAGTCTCCGAAAATACAATATATTGCGCTCCACGGTGAATAGTATTCATAAGAATACATTCAATAGTTACTATGCGATAAAAAAATTTAAGGATCAAAGATTGATACAATAAATGTTTCAGATAGTCATGCTGTAGTAGGTTTGCAGCAATTACTCAATAAAACTGCAAAATATATAATTCAGTCCATCGCATTTGTCCACTATTGTAACCTTAGTATGTAAATGGGGATTTGATAGAAGCTCTGGGCATAGTGCTTATAAACAGAATATTAATAGTTCAAATGAATTTGTATTTGTTATTGCACTTGTTCCACTACAAATAGTCAATAAAGATAGTGGCGATATAATACATGGGTTGAAAAAAGAGAGGGCACCACTTGAACTAAATCCATACCATTCAAAAGAATGTATAAATTTGACAGCTGTCGGAGGATTTGTTCTCGAGATATAGCTTTATGACCAATATGTCGAAGAAGCTGAATCGTCACTGTTTAGGAACTATTACAGCAAACTAAACCATTTTCTAAATGAAAAAAAAAAACATACTTCCTAGATAGTCACGTAGTTGACAAAATAAGTACTATTTTCAAACTGAGAGGGGAACTCGTTTAACTAAACTTTATACCCCATAGAACAGATTTACCAATACTTTGTGACCTCTGCAACATGAAGAAGAGAGAAAACATCTTACATTTTATTGGTGTTTGTCCGATTTTAAAAGAATTTCGACTATCAATGTTCGGAAAACATGATTTATGAGCATTTTAAATGGAGAAAAAGAATGGAAAGTCTTACATGATTACTCAGTAGCAGCACTTTGTTATAGAAAGCTTATCATAGATCGAGATTTTTAATGTAAAACTTAAGTAAGTATATTGTCAACCTGGTATACGGCCACAGGACAAACCATTAAAAACTTAGGTTAATCGTTACATTGTCAAACATTTATTCAAAATAAAAGTCAACTAACAACTACAATAGCGTTGTGAGTGAAGCAACTTTTGTTATTGTGAAAAAAAAAAAAAAAAAATGGATTCAAAGCAATTTCGTGTTACCCAGACTCTGCACCAGCCGAACGAACCATTCGCAAGTGGATTGAAAAATTTAAAAGTGGTCATACAAGCACCGAAGATAATACAAACAGTGGACGTCCAAAAGAGGCAGTTTCAGATGAAAACATCAAAAAAGTCCACAAAATGATTACGAATGACCGTAAAGTGAAGTTGATCGAGATAGCTGAGGCTCTGAAGATATCAAAAGAGCGTGTTGGATATATCATACACGAATATTTGGACATGCGAAAGTTCTGTTCAAAGTGGATGCCGCGTTTGCTCACAGTCGACCAAAAACAACAACGTGTTGATGATTCATAGGAGTGTTGAAAGCTGTTCAACCGCAATAAAGCCGAATTTTTGCGTCGGTATGTGACAATGGATGAAACTTGGCTCCATCACTTCACACTAGATTCAAGTCGGCAGTCAGCTGTGTGTCGAGCAGCCGACGAACCTCGTCCAAAACGACCAAAAACTCAACAGTCGGCTGGCAAGGTTATGGCATCCGTATTTTGGGATACACATGGAATAATTTTCATCGACTATCTCCAAAAGGGGCTGACTATCAACAGCGACTATTACAATGCGTTGTTGGAGCATTTGAAGGACGAAATCGAAGGAAAACGGCCGCATTTGAAGAAAAAGAAAGTGCTGTTTCATCAAGACAATGCACCGTGTCACAAGTCGATGAAAACGATGGCAAAATTGAACGAAATCGGCCACGAATTGCTTCCCCACCCACCGTATTCTCCGGATTTGGCCCCCAGCGACTATTTCTTGTTCGCAGACCTCAAAAGAATGCTTGCCGGAAAGAGATTTAAGACCGATGAAGAAGTAATCGCCGGAACGGAGGCCTATTTTGAGGTTAAACCGAAATCGTACTATAAAACTGGTATCGAAATATTAAAAAATAGTTTCAATCAGTGTATCGCTCTCGAAGGCAACTATATTGAAAAATAAAGCTGAATTTTGGTGTTCTACTATAAAACGGCACTGACTTTTCCGTCTATGGGTTAGGATACAAGGTATCAGGACTAAAAAATAAATTTTTTGTTATGAGTTTATGAGTGATTTATGGTAAAGTTTGATTTATAATGTAAAATAAAACACATAAATTTAAAAGTGAACTCAAATTTTCTATCATCAGTTAAAAGAACGATTCATGGCATTTAATTTTTGGAAATGATATTGTGTAAATATTGGCCACGACTACGTCCAACGTGGTCCATTCGGAAGGTCCAATTTTGGGTGTCTCGTTCGAGCATAACGACTGGTATCTTCCGGATAACACGAGTGATGTTGGCTTCCAAAGCGTCAATTGTAGTTGGCTTATCCCTGAAGACCTGAGACTTTACATATACCAAAAGAAAATAGTCCAAAGGTGTGATATTGCACGATCTAGGCGGCCAATTTAACGTAGCAAAACGTGAAATTAAATGCTCACCAAAATGATTTCTCAACAAGTCCATTGTTTCACGCGCTGTCTTGTTGAAACCAGAGCTTACCGAGACCATGTGCTTGGATTTCAGGAAGCACATAGTCCGCTAATAAGACGCGATAACGGTTAACGTTCTGATTTGCCTCATTTTTGAAGAAATATGAAGCAATGATTCCACCACCCCATAAACTACACCATACCGTTATTTTTAATGGCTGTAATGGCAGCTCTTGGTACTCTTCGGGTTGCTCATCAGTCCAAATATGGTAATTTTATTTATTAACGTATCCATTGAGGCAGAAATGGGCTTGATCACTGAACAAAATTTCACGATAAAAATCCGTACTTGCATTGAGTTTTTCCTGAGCCCATTCACTGAAAATATGACACAAATTTAAGTCACATGGCTTCAATTCTTTCACAAGTTGAATTTTTTACGTTTTTAGGCCGAGATCCTCACGTAAATTACGCCAAGTTGTTGAATACGCCAAGCCAAGCTACTGAGAACGAGCAGTTTGATAGGAGTCACACGTGATCTGTCATAAAAAGCATATTGAATATGCATATTACAATGAATCACCCTATATTAAAAGCTTTGATATATTTTTACTTATGGAAACACATGTATTAGATAATGAAATAGAGATATTTGAAGGTATTTTTAGTAATTATAAGTTGTTAATTGGTAAAAACAAGTGTGTATGGGAGAGGAAGTGGTGATCCACTGTTTTCCAAATAGTTCTTAGCCGGAATAGCAACGTGGGGCCGAGCGTTGTGATGATGGAAAATTATTGCCTCGTGTCCGTTCGCATATTCCGGGCGTTTTTCGGTTACTGCTGTCTTCAAATGGATTAATTGTGTTCGGTAGCGTTTCCCATTGATTTTAGCAGCTCATAATACAGCACACCCATCTGGTTCCACCATATACAGAGCATTACCTTCGCGCCATGGATATTCGGCTTTGGCGTTGATTTGGCTGGTTAGCCGGGTTTCACATATGATTTTTTGCGCTTGGGGTTGTCGTAATGGATCCATTTTTCATCACCAGTAACAATCCGATGCAAAAATGACTTCCTTTTGTGGCGTTCCAGCAGCATTTCGGACATGCAAAACTGCCTTTCGACGTCTCTCGGCTTGAGTTCATTTGGAAGCCAATTTCCTTGCTTTTGAATATATCCAGCTGCTTTTAAACGTTTTGAAATGGCTGCTTGAGTGACACCCAAGGATTCTGCGAGCTTTTCATGTATTTGGCAACAATCTTCATGGAGTAATGCTTCCAGTTCTTCATCTTCAAACTTTTTTGGCTGCCCAGGACGTTCATCGTCTTCCAAGCCAAAATCACCATTTTTAAATCATGCAAACCACTTTTGGAACGTTCGCTCAGCTAGTGCATGTTCACCATAAACTTCCACCAAAATACGATGACTTTCGGCAGCAGTTTTCTTCGTGAAGAATAACTCCCCGCAAAAACAATTTGTCAGGCACAAAGTTCGACATATTTGAGTGAAAAAAAAAATTATTGTTGTTTACGCCTTAAATGAATGACATATACTAAAATGACGTACAATGACAGTAGCTATCCAACGCATGTTCCAATGGAATAATACAAGTTACGCCATCTCTTAGCAAACCGCATGAATTAAGTTATAGACCCAATACAATATTTGAATTGTAACCATTGGCAAAGAGATTTCGACCAGCTTTTGACTTACATCTTTAAACTCTGGAGATTTATTGCTAGTTGGTGATTTTTAAGTGGATCCGCAGGAGTTATTTTTAATTCAACTCGTCAGTTAATGGAAGAAATTTGCGATGGTAAAGGAGTAAAGTTATTAGATTTTGCGGATTCGTTAGATGCTAGAATTTTGAATGGAAGTTGTGAAGGAAATTTTAAGGGCGAATTCACATACGAGTATTTGCGGGGAACAGCATGTTCTGTCATTGACTATGGACTACTAGCTGGAAACTGGAATGCTCTATTGACCAATTTCAGAGTGAGGCAGCAAATTTTTTCCGATCATATAGCGCTAAAAATCTTATGCAAATTTGGCACGCAGGAAACAGAAACGTCTTTTCCAAGACCGCTTAATCTCCTGCCAAAGTTACATTGGAATAATGGTTTTTGTTTTGTACGTGTTTACCAAAACAATTTCAACTTAGAAAACACAGCACACAACACGATAATTTGACATGAACAGTCTTGCTGAGGTAATAAAAACTGCCATTCCTGTAACCAATAATTGGAAGCGGAAAAATCAATTTAAGCAGAAGTGGTTTGATTTGGAATGCTTTAAGGCAAGGAAAAAATCATTTATTTTTCTAAAGCTTTTGAGAAAATACAACACTCCTGTCTTTAAAATCATGTATGCAACAGTCAACATATATTATAAACAGATCTGCCTTGCCAAGCGTAAACTTAATGAATAAAAATTCCTAGAATGCCTACATTCAGCGATGTCCCATTCGGAATTCTGGAAAGCTGCTAAAACACTGCACAGTTTTCAACCCTCCCACAGTATGCCGCGCCACTTTTCCTATATGAGTTGCTTGATCCTCCGCTTACAGATTTTTAATTACGGACTGGGTTAGAGAGTATAAAAGCTGGAAAAGCTTCAGGAGATGACAGGGGAATCGAATTCGGAGGTTTGCGAATACCAGACCTCATTTTTGCCAATGACATCGTTTTTCTAGCGGACTCAGTTGAGGGAATGCAGCGGATGATAGATCGGCTAGAACGCTACTGTGATCTTTGGAATCTGACTGTGAATCTTGGGAGATCAAAAATGATGATCTTCAGGGATGGAGGTGAATTTGGAAATTATGCGAGAGTATAAGTACGTCGATGTCGTGGTCTGTCCTAAAAATAACTTTAAAAAGCATGACGAAATTAGATTAGGCAAAATTAGCTATTTCTTCAGTTTGGGGACGTTGCATGGAGAGTAGGCTTGTGGACCATAGCGCAAAGATACAGATATTTCGTGTCACTGCTTTCTCCTTATGTTGTATGGTTCTCAAGTGTGGGGTGTTCGATGTTGTGGAGCAGTTTTTAAGATACTTTTTTAAGCGAATTTTTCGGTTGCTGACCTGTACTCTGCATTACATGGTTCACCTGGAAACTTCTATACCACCGCTATTCTTAGATACATTGAAGATCCACTTCGAATATACCAGGTGTACCGGTATAAAGTGAGCGTCAAGATACAAATGTCTCGATAGGGAACATTTATTGTGAACGTGAATTTATTTTTTATTTTTATTTATTTATTTATTTTTTTTTTTTGGTTGCTATGACACCTGTCAAACATATTTAGTATACATCAAGTCATTGAGCAAACAAAATCATAAATAAATGTCGAATTTTGTACCAGAAAATGATGACCTGCGGAAAGCATTAATTTTTTGCTCTATCAAAAGCAACATGCAAAAGATGGTTTCAAGATAACGATTTTGATGTGAGAAATGAAGAACGTGGAAGACCACCAAAAAAGTTTGAAGGCGCCGAATTGCAAACAATATTGGATGAAGATGACACTTTGAGTCAAAAAGAAATGGCAGAAATGTTAACTGTTGCACAAGAAACAATTTCTGGCCGCTTAAAAGCTATGGGAAAGATCCAAAAGTCTGGAGAATGGGTGCCACATTAATTGAATGAAAGACAGATGGAAAACCGAAAAACCACTTGTGAAATTTTGTTTCAAAATCAGTTTTGCATCGAACTATTACTGGCGATGAAAAATGGATTTATTTTCAGAATCCTAAACAGAAGAAATCATGGGTTAATCCGGGACAACCATCAACTTCGACTGCAAGGACTAGAAAGTGTGGTGGGACCAGAAAGGTGTGGTGTACCACGAGCTCCTGAAACCTGGTGAAACTTGTAATATCGATCGCCACCGACAACAAATGATCAATTTGAACCATGGATTGATCGAAAAACGACCAGAATGGGCCAGAAGACACATCAAGGTTATTTTGCTCTATGACAATGCACCTGCACACAAAGCAAAACTGGTTCAGGATACAATTAAAAGAACTTGGCTGGGAGCTGCTACCCCACCCGCCGTATTCACCAGACTTAGCTCATTATTAGCGTGGAATCCATAAATTGCCTGAAAGATGGGAAAAATGTGTAGCTAGCAATGGCCAATACTTTGAGTAACATATTAAAAATTATGTAGTATTTTATTTTCACAAGATATAGCCGCTAAAGATGGACGAAGGAAGACTTCCCAATATGGTCCTGAAGTCGATGATCACTTTAAGAGGAAACCTCCTCAAAAAGTGGGAAGAAATGGCGTTTGAGTGTGGTGAAAGAGTACAGATTCAACCAGTCATCAGTCGTTTGAAAAGATATTGGATGGTGTAAGTCGTTCAGCTTACAGTTCGACTGCAACTTCTTGAATTGACTGCCGCTTTCAATGATAAGTGTGATTTTTAAAATGAGTTGCGAAATGATCAACCTCAACTACATTCCACATCGCCCTTAAATACCTATTTTATGTGATATTTGCAACCTCAAGAAAAGAGAAGATGTTTACCACTTGGCATTTGGCAGATGCCCGATAATAAGAGAGTTTCGTCTTAGATTCTTCGGTAAGACTATGATCAATTTTAGTGATTTATGTATTTTGAATGGAAGTCTCGGATGGGATAAGTTTTATAAGTATATGACCGAACAATTTATGTATTTGAAAGGGAGCTTAGTATTGCTGGAAGGGGTCCGTCAGTCGATTTGTGCCGTATGTAGGTATGTGGAAGTAAGCTTGATCAGTGATTTATTCGGCCGCTCATATTCGACTACTGCCTGGTCGTCATTGCTTAGGAACCTGGAGACAGATAATCAGAGATAGGATTTTGCAACTATACAGGCCCTATTTCTACTTTCATTACCTGATTCGGCTTTGTTGGTGACCAATCCGGATGCTTTCAGCTTTCTTATTTTGCATCAGGTTATCCAAGGTTCCTGGATGAGGCCGATGTCTATGTCTTCCTCAGTCATAAGAGAGAAAAAGATAATTCTGTTTGCTTTACTATGGAGAAGATTTATCTATACTATCTTCAACTTGGCGGTTTGCGTTTACCATTGGTTTCCTAAGCAAGGCGACTTTAAAAGGTCTAATCTCGCATTAGGTTATCCTGATCTGGATCTTTTAGTTGGAATTGCGCAATAGTGTCGTAGATTTGTGGTCTCGTTTAACTACAACTTATATTCCCATTTTGATGTGGCTTCACATTTAAATTACCTCCAACTTGTTGCTATTCTGTTCTGTTCTTCGGAACCAGGAATGTTCAACCGTCATTTAGGTCTTGTAAAATCCATGAATTTTTTCTTTTCAACAATACGCAGCACGGCATGTGAGAATGGAACTTTCGTGTTGCCCACGAACTCTCTCAGCCATTCCAAGGTGGTAAAGACAGTAAGAATTTGTTTTTGATTTTAAAAGGAAACAAACTTGGCAAGTTCTCATATGTGGTAAGTGTTATTATTACAGATAGCTCAATGGGGAGTTAGGGTTTAAGTGAATATCAGACGTGAATTGGCAATTAAATTATATGTTATGTCCTCAATTGTCACATATTGTAGAGGGATGTTATTTGCTAATGGGTGTACTGTCATTGTCTTGGGACTGTCAGTAATGGGGCACGTAACATGAGTGGTTTTGTATGCTGATTGAATTAGATACATTTACATATGTATGTGCAAAAACAACAAACTGAAAGAGGAATAAGGGATTATAAGGGATATTTGTAAGTGATTGTGTTTGTATTCAATATTCAATGTCTTGCTTTGCTTGAACTTATGTCCTCTTATGGACATCTTGAAAGTTAGGAAAGTTCTATGAACTTTAAGTGGGCTTTTCTGATATATTCAAATCAAAGTCCGATTATGAGCAGATAATGACGTAAAACAACCAATGTTTCACAAGAACAAATAGTCTTCTTAATCAATTCAAACGATTGGTCTTATCTGGTCCTTTATTATATTTTTGGACACATCAGGCCAATAGGAAAACTTTCGCTTTGATTCATCTAGTACCGACTATTCCGAAAAAAAAACATTAAAACCAATCTCTTCAAACAAATCGCTGACAAACGGCGGGAGTAGCTTTGATACCAACAATCGGTAGATACCAAAAAAATCACTTACCAAGATCTGAAAAGTTGTCAGCCTAACTTCCTTCCTGTAAAGAGAATATTTGAGTTTCAAGTGGAGAACACTGTGTCATAAACGTATCCTTGCTTAGGATGCAACATGTATATATAGCGTTTTCCAATAGTGACTTGACAACTTTGAATTTAATTTGTGAACGCACTCTTTCACTAATCATCAAACTATCACTGTCAATTTATTCAGTAAACTCAACATTTTCATCATGGTAAAGTACACTGACGAGCTACGTTCCCCGATTGGGTTCTGGAGAAGATGCGCCAAGATGATGAATTTCATCGCAAAATCATCTTCAGTGACGAAGCTCATTTTTGGCTCAATGGGTTCGTCAATAAGCAAAATATGCGTTATTGGTAGGGTGAAAACCCACATGTGCTTCATGAATCACCACTTCATCCACAAAAAAATAACTGTTTGGTGCGGTTTGCATGCCGGCGGCATTATTGGGCCATATTTTTTCGTCGACGATAATGATCGTCACGTTACTGTGAATGTTCAGCGTTATCACGCCATGATAGCATAATCAGAAGTTATGGACTTGGACGACATGTGGTTTCAACAAGATGGTGCCACAAGCCACATAGCACACGCTACAATCGTTTTATTGAAGAGTAAGTATGGTGAGCGTGTTATCTCAAGACATGGGCCAGTCGATTGGGCGCCTCGTTCGTGCGATTTAACGCCACTAGACTATTTTTTGTGGGGCTACGTTAAGTTATTTACTAATGTCAACACTCCGATGACGTTGGAAGAGCTCAGAGCCAACATTGAACGCGAAATAGCGGCCGTTTAGGCCGAAATGTGTGTCCGAATCGTTAAAAACTGGGTCCAAGGAATCGACCACTGCAAACGTGCCCGCGGTTTCCATATGAACGAAGTCGAGTTCCATTCATAAATGTTTTGATTGTACTTCACGCCAATAATAAAGTTTTTGAAATAATTCAAATGGTTTGCCTTTTATTTAAAAAAATTTGTCAAGTCGTTATCAGAAAACCCTATACATCTTCGCAGAAAGGAATGTGTGCAATAGATCGCGGAAAGATTTGTTTCCGGGTTTCAATAAATAGTGATTTTGTCCTGAAATTAGAACACATACTTTACTATATAATAAGTATGTACGAGTACGTATATGTGATAAAACTTTTAAAATATTGCTTCTCCGATATTTGCCTGAAAGCTTCGAACGATATTGAAGAAATCACATGACAGCGTGTCGCATTATCGGAATCTCTTTTTGACATTGTATTATTACAGACAAAAGGTACCACAAAAACTGGTAATGACACCACTGACATATTGTCATCCTGCGTAAGCGAACGAGTTTGACAAGTATAACAAAGCTGGAGATGGCCCTTTGTAGCTAATGCTGTCCATTAATGCTGTTACATGTGGCTTTTAAGCCGATGAACAGATGATGGGAAGATCTGCTTAAGGTAAGTAACCAGGATCTAGTTCAAATATTACGGTATATAGGTATACTAGGTGGTATACTAGTATACTGGTATACTATACTTGGTATACTAGTCCCCTTTTAGTTTGATACACTTATTCTACTGATTTTCCAACTTCTTGATCCCGTCTGAAAAGTAATTTTCCAGAAGGTCTGCAAAATACTTCTCCGTGGCGTCGATGATTTACTCGCGTGAGCTGAATTTTTTATTGATGAGCCATCTTTTGAGGTTTGGGAAGGGATAATAGTCCAAGGGAGCCAAATCGGGCAAATACGGTGGATGTGACAGCAATTGGAGCCGTAAGTCATTGATTTTAGCAGTGGTTGCGATGCTCTTGTGCGCCGGTGATTGTCTTGCAAAAATAAAATCTTTTTTCGCTTCATATGAGGCCGTTTTGCAGCAATTTCGGCCTTAGAACGCTCCAATAATGCACAGTAATACTCGCTGCTGATGGTTTTTCCTTTTTCAAGGTAGTCTACGAATTGTATGTCATGACAATCCCAGAAAACCGACGCCATAATCTTTCCGACCCATCGAGCCTCCCTCGGCCGCTTCGGAGCTTCAGTACATTGCCGTGCACTCATTCTGTGCTCTGGTATCAGTTACCAATCGACGCCAAAAGTCCGCCCGATTCCGCATCAGCAAGTCCAAACACTGTTTCGAAGTGCTCTCGCGTTCGTGTTTTTGGTCAGGAGTGAGTATGCACGGCACCCAGCGGCAGGATAACTTTTTCATGTGCAGAGTATTGCTCAAAATACGGCGTGTGCGCTCAGTACTATTCTTTGTGGTATCTGCTAGCTCGCGCACCTTCACTTTCCGGTCAGACAACACCATTTCATGTATTTTTTGACATTGTCCTCTGTAACCGCATCAGAGGGCCTGCCACTACGGACTTGATCGGTAGTGGAGTTGCGGCCACCACGAAACCCTCGAAACCAATATTTGACAGTGTAATCTGACGGAGCATTAGCCCCATTATATTTATCCAACTTTTTTTTTTGTTTCCTCAAAAAAATAATGTTTTATGCGAGAACGAAAATCGTTTTTGTCCATACTCAACATGATGCCAAACACGTCAACAACAATCAGCTGTCAAAACAAAACTAAAGACAGTATCGCACTGAAATTTGGCATGTCTGCCTAAATATGAATGGACTTCAACGGACTTACAGTATCAGCGCATTCTGGCTGTCAGGGAGGTTACTTTTCAACTAGTATCGGTTCTTGTACGTGTTGTTAAAAAGACTGATTTGACTCAATTTGAGGCAGTTAATATTGTAGGATCTCTTTCTTAAAGTCGGGTAAGCGATGCCATACTTTTATTCAATACTATAACATCTCCTGCTTACAGCTTAGGTGCTCTGCCCTAAAAGTAATTAGCATTCGTACTTTGTTTAAAACAAGGTAATAGTACCAGTCGGTGTTAGCTCCTTTCATTCAGATATATCATTGACTGTCCTTTGCAGTTACATAGTAGTTTCGTAATTTTGTGGTTGGTTGTTCATGTATATAAGGAAAAGTACAGGTCCTAACACACTACTTGGCGGTAGTACAGCTTTTAAAGGGTGATTCATCGTGAGGTTTGATTTATAATGTAAAATGAAATACATAAATTTGAAAGGGAACTTAAAATTTATATTACATGGCATATTTCATGGCAATTGTTTTCTAAGAATGATATCATGTAAATGTTGACCACGACTACGTCTGAGGTGGTCCATTCGGAAGGACCAATTTTGGGCGACTCTTTCGAGCATAGCGACTGGTATCTCGAGGATAACACGAGTAATGTTGGCTTCCAAAGCGTCAATCGTAGCTGGCTTATTCCTGATGAAATGAGATTTTACATATGCCTAGAGAAAAGAGTCCAAAGGTGTGATATCGCACAATCTAGGCGCCCAATTAACCGATGAAAAACGTGAAATAAAGTGCTCACCAAAATGATTTATCAACAAGTCCATTATTTCATGAGCTGTGTGGCTTGTAGCGGCGTCTTGTTGAAACCAGAGCTCACCGAGACCATGTGCTTGAATTTCAGAAAGTACATAGTCCGTTAACATGGCGCGATAACGGTTACTTTTGACGGTAACATTCTGATTCGCTACATTTTTTTAAAAAAATATGAACCAATGATTCTACCAGCCCATAAACCACACCATACCGTTGTTTTTAATGGATGTAATGGTAGCTCTTGGTACTCTTCGGGTTGCTCATCAGCTCAAATACGGAAATTTTGTTTATTAGCGTATCCATTGATCCAGAAATGGGCTTCATCACTGAACAAAATTTCACGATAAAAAACCGAATTTTCGTAGAGTTTTTCCGGAGTCCATTCACTGAAAAATATGACGCAAATTTAAGTCGCCTGGCTTGTCGAAGTCCAAGTTGTCAAATACGCCAAGCCAAGCTGCTAAGAACGACGACGAATCAATTCGTCACGGTCTTCGCATGCGCTCTCAGCTTCATCCGCTATACTCTCTTCACTACGTGCTGGATGTGGTCTGGACGTGCTGGGTATCATCCACTAATGTAAACTGGGACTCAAATTTGCGAATGGTATTGGAAATAGTGGTTTCTTTAGGTCGATTATGCGCATCGTAAGTTCGTCAAATCGCACGAAAAACATTTCTCACAGAACGCTGATTTTCGTAATACAGCTGAAAAATTGGAGACGCTGTTCTGATGTGAGTCTTTCTATGATGACTTGCCAAACGATACTGAACAAAAATGACAAAGCAGTTTGATAGGAGTCACGCGTTATCTGTCAAAAAAATCCTAATGAAAATCAAACCTTACGATGCGGAGTAGGCAAGAAGATGATGCTTAATTCTAAATAATCGCTGGATTATATATTTCTCTAGTATTCTTCTAGTATTTTTGAGTATTGCTTTGGTAGATATTTGTGTAGCTTATGAGCTAATCCTTTGTGCCAGACTTTATTAAATGCCTATGTTACATCAAGGCAGATGGTAGAGTATACTTGGTTTTCTTCTAAGACTCTTTCAATTTTATTAGTTATTCTGTGAACCTGATCTATAGTATAGTGTGCATCTATTTCTAAATCCAAATTGATACTTTGTTATCAGTGCCTTTTCTTCTATAATCGAATGAAGTCACTTCAGAAGAATTTTTGTAAAGAGCTTTGACAGGATTGGCAGCAATCCTGAGATCGGATGATATAAGGTAACTTCCGTGGAAAGTCCGGCTTTGGTATCATAATAATTTCCGCTGCATGTATGGAACATTTTTCAATCTAAAAGCTGCATGTATTATATGTATTATTACCTTCGTACGGCTTGAAGACGTTTTCAAGATGTTCTGCAAATAGATCAGCCATTTTATTTGCTGTCTTTAACTGGCGGAATGTATGGCGTTGGCCTTTTAATTTTTTTTTTTTTGTAACCTGCCACAGTGATTATTCAGTACTAGCTTGGTTCGTTCGATTTCTAAGGTATCGTTCCACCGACGCAATTTTTCAATTCTATTACCCCTTATAGGGTTAGCGAATTGAACGTTCGATTCAAGTCGAACTGCCAGGATTTTACAGTTTAAATGCAATGATTGTGAGTTTTTTTTTAGAGCACTTAATTAAAATTTTTATTAAGTCCCAATATTATAGGCTTGTGACCACAACATGAAAACCATTTACGTTGATGAAAGGCATCCGGACTCAACACATGACTCTTTTGCCTGAAACTACAGTCAACTAATAGTTGACTACGTTTTCTTTGACCTTCCTCTCCTCTTTGGGTTTCACAAGCAAAAGTTTTTCCTTATCCACTCCATAGCAAACAAAGCCGTTTCGATTGACTTGGCAGTAGTAAGGAGATCCGTTTGTGTTTAAGTTGGATTTTCGAAGATTTTTAGTTTTTGCGTCCACCCTTGCTTCATTATTTTTCCTTGTTTTGTTTTTGGCGGCTTCGATATTACTTCGATTACTCCGAAAGATCTGCAAGGTGGATCGATGTCGTGTTGAAGACTGAGTACAACTTTTTCCAAAGGAGGCAAAGGGATAAATTGAAGAAGGCCCAGCTCCGGTAGCAATCACTTCTTTTTTGTTGAAAGCAATTTTTTTCTTTATTTTTGGCTTGAAGTCCAACCAAACCTTTAAAAACGTGATCGTATTTATTACCTCGTGTCAGTACTCTTTTTGGCATTTTTTAGATGAGCCAAATTGGCCCAAGTCCTTTGCCATATCTTCGTTCGCTTTCATCAAATCGACCAGTTCTTTAAATTAGCGAAGATTGGTTTTCTTAAAGCTTGGGAAATAATCACTGCTATATATACAATATTTTGTATATTTGTAAATTTTGTATATTTTTTACCTCTTTTTATTCCACTCATGTATATGGCCTATTCATCAATATTAATTCAGAGTAATTCCCCTCAGATAGAATTCACTTGTGCCAACGCTTTTTTAAATCCTCGAAGCACTGCTCATAAGCACTTTTTTTATTTCCTCAATAATCGTAGTGAATCTCCGTTCTTTCATAGGTATCTTCAGATTTGGGAACAGGAAAAAGTCGCATGGGCCCAAGTCCGCTGAATATGGTGGCTGAGACATGATTTTCGTGTTGTTTTTGGTCAAAAAAATCTCTCACAAGCAACAATAAATGAGCAGGTGTATTTTCGTGATGCAAAAGCCATGAATTGTTTCTCCACAATTCTGGACGTTATTTTGTTTTTTTTCATATTGCTTCTCGCAAACGGCGCATAACTTCAAGGTAATACTCCTTATTAACCGTATGAATAAGAATAAAAACTCCTGATGCACTTAGCCCCGGTAATATAAAAAAAAACCATGATCAAAACCTTGACATTTGATCGGACTTGGCGTACTTTTCTCGGTTTTGGCTTTCCTGGGTGCTTCCATTGGAACAATTGAGCTTTGGTTTTAACGTCATAACCATAAACCCATGATTTTTCGCCAGTTATAACCCTGTTAAACAAGTCAGGATCATCAGTGACGTCGTTCAAGAGCTATCAAAATTAAGAAGTTTCAGAACAAACTTTGCTGACACACGTCTCATGCCCAAAAAACAACCGAAAAAATTGCATGACATAAGCCGACAGATATCCCAACATCCTCAATAACTTCTCTTATGGTAATTCGATGATCTTTCAAAATAATTTTCTTCATAGCTTCAACGTTTTCATCTTTTGTTGATATGCTGGAGCGTCCAGAACGAAGTTCGTCATTGGCATCTTTTTGGGCATCTTGGATGAGCTTCTACCACTTGTAAAAACTCACCGTAGGCCGCTGTCAACATTTCAAGTATTTTAGAGCATTTTATTTTTACTTTACTATTTCATTCAGGCGTTGCATCTCAAGCTTCCTTTTGTGTATCTAGGGTGAAGGTCTGTACTTCATTTTCTAATTGCTCTATTGTATCGATTGTTTTGGATAGTTTGATGGTTTCCTCTAGCAAATAAATGAAATATATTCAGTCAGTTAGCTTGTTCATTCTTTCATTATAATTTTATTTTTAAATGTAAGCAGCACCGATGAGTGATCTCAATCAAGATCTGGTCCTTCCTGCACTTGGATAGTATCTAAGCAGATATTCTTTGTTATAAAGAAGTCGACAATGTCCGGGCTTTGGTTTTTATCTGTGGGCCAGTAAGTAGGATCTCCCGTTAAATGGTAATAAGCATTGCCTTCTTCCATATGTAGATTCAAGGAGTTCTCTTCATCTTTTGGTGTTAATCTTGATCCGCAAAAGTTTGTTCTTTGCTCTGAAATCTCCGCTTATTATGAATTTATTTCCGAATTTACAGGAGAGGTTTATAAAATCGTTTTGTTTCAGCCTGTAGCTAGGAGAACAAAATGCCGCAGTTATCGTTACCGGGCCGCTGCTTGTTTCTGAAGTTACAGATTTGGCTGGTATTCTACATCTTCATCGTGGCTAACAACTTCCTTAATTATAACTGCGACCCCCCTCTTTCTGTATTATGAGGATGTAGGGTATGGTATAGCTTGTATCCATGCAGTTTAT
This sequence comes from Volucella inanis, assembly GCA_907269105.1. NCBI lineage: Eukaryota > Metazoa > Arthropoda > Insecta > Diptera > Syrphidae > Volucella > Volucella inanis. The sequence continues at coordinate 94,856,427 of OU026154.1, forward strand.
ATTTTGTTCTAACTTTGAAATGTGCTTCAGTGACAAGACGTATGTCAATTTTGCTTATATCGGGAGTCGCTTGCAATTCGTTTTTGCGATTCTTGATACTATTGGCGTTCCATAAGAAGAATTGTATTGTTTTAGCTTTTAGTTTCTTTTGTTTCTGGTTTCTTTTTCCAGGAAAGATATTATTTCAAGTATTTCCTTAATATACATGATGTCCTCCATGGCATTGCTTGAAGGCTTTGGCTTTCCTACTGATTTGACGAAGTTGCTCAAGGTAAACTGTGCATATGTTTTCTTGGAACCAGTTATGGGTTGTGGTTGTCTTTTTTCCCTAAAGCATATCTTACGCATTTTGTGCTATAGTTTTTTTTTTGACAGATCAGATTAGATTTATATATAATTTTATTCATTTCATGGGCAACTAAAACTAGAATAACAATTATAAATAAGGATAAGGAATAAATAAATAGCTGACATTCTATAATTTCAAGAAAAATTTTTCCTAAATTAGTGGCGAACGACACTTGACTACTATTAACATTCAACTTTAGCTAACTCTTAAGTAAAAAACTATAATAACTGGAGGACACCACTTGAATTAAATCCATACCAGTTAGTACCAACCTTCAAAAGATACGTGTATAAATTTGACAGCTATTGGACGATTAGTTCTCGAGATATAGCGTGTTAGTGAAGCAACTTTTGTTATGGTGAAAAAAAATGGATTCAAAGCAATTTCGTGTGTTGATTTATCATTGCTTTTTGATGGGAGAAAATGCAGCCAATGCAAAGAAATGGCTTGATAAGTGTTACCCGGACCATTCGCAAATGGATTGAAAAATTTAAAAGTGGTCATACAAGCACCGAAGATGATGCACGCAGTGGACGTCCAAAAGAGGCTGTTTCAGATGAAAACATCGAAAAAGTCCACAAAATGATTACGAATGACCGTAAAGTGAATTTGATCGAGATAGCTGAGGCTCTGAAGATATCAAAAGAGCGTGTTGGATATGTCATACACGAATATTTGGACATGCGAAAGCTCTGTTCAAAGTGGGTGTAGCGTTTGCTCACAGTCGACCAAAAACAACAACGTGTTGATGATTCAGAGGAGTGTTTAAAGCTGCTCAACCGCAATGAAGCCGAATTTTTGCGTCGCTATGTAACAATGGATGAAACTTGGCTCCATCACACCAGAGTTAAGTCAGCAGTCAGCTGAGTAGCAAGCAAGCGACGAACCTCGTCCAAAACGACCAAAAACTCAACAGTCGGCTGACAAGGTTATGGCATCCGTATTTTGAGATACACGTGGAATAATTTTCATCGACTATCTGCAAAAGGGGCAGACTATCAACAGCGACTATTACATTGCGTTGTTGGAGCGTTTGAAGGACGAAATTGCAGAAAAACGGCCGCATTTGAAGAAAAAGAGAGTGCTGTTTCATCAAGACAGTCCAAAACGATGGCAATTGAATGAATTCGGCTATGAATTGCTTCCCCACCCACCGTATTCTCCAGATTTGACCCCCAGCAACTATTTCCTGTTCGCAGACCTCAAAAGAATTCTCGCCGGAAACAGTTTTAAGACCGATGAAGAAGTAATCGCCGAAACAGAGGCCTATTTTGAGGCTAAACCGAAATCGTACCACAAAACTGGTATCGAAATATTGAAAAATAGTTTCAATCAGTGTATCGCCCTCTAAGGCAACTATATTGATAAAAAAAGCAGAATTTTGCAAAAATTTTGTGTTTTACTATAAAACGGCACTGACTTTTCAGCCCATGTGTTACGTGCGACTGATATGTTGACAAGGGCCATATTATTTATTCGTAAATCGTAAATTTGATTGTTTCTGCTTGCGATGTTACCACTTTCAAAATAGGTCGAAATGCATTCATATACGATCCTCCCCAACAGACGATACCATATTGTAACTTGGAGTGCGCGAGACCGTAGTTAACTTAAGACAAAATTTTATTGAAGCAATAAGGTTTAATGAGATACAGTTTACGAGCCACTCAATTCATATGAGCCTCTGTTGTTTGAATATGATCCTTCCAGTTTAGGTTAGAATCAACTAAGGCACCCAGATATTTAAAGTTCTTTACTGCTTCGATCTTAAAACACATAGTAGCACATAGGTTGTTGTAATAAAAATTGTTTATACCGTAAGTATGAAGCGGTAAGTTGAATCTACTACAGTCATGACCATGAAAACAAAGGCTTAAATCGGATGCAACACAACTTGATATTTTAAGGATTACTAGTTTTGTTTTTTCGCTAGCAATTAACCGATGAGCGGCAAACCATAGCCTTAACTTGTCTAAGTCTTCACTAATCTCGACAATACACTCAAATAAATTTTTAAATGCATAAGTTAATGTTATGTCATCAGCTAACGCAGTGACTAACCCATTAAGATTCTGGTTAAAAAAAGAATTGATATACAATATTATATATCGAAAACAGAAGAGGTCCAAGTACAGAACCTTGTGGGACACCATTTTTTAAAGTACGAAGCTTACTACAATTATAAATTTCTTCTCTAAATCCAGCGTTGTACAACTTGTTAAATAATATCTGATGGTCCACCATATCAAAGTCTTTTGTCATAACTAAAAATAAAGCCATGGTCGTTTGATTATTGTTAAAACCCTCATGTAACTGACAGCATACTCTCAAAATAGCGTCTTCAGTCGATAAAACAGACCGAAAACCAAACTGAAAAGAAGAAAAGAAGCCATTACGCTCCAAAAATTTTAACATTCTGAGTTTAAGAAGCTTCTCAAAAAGTTTCGTGAAGGTTGATAAGAGATAAATTGGCCTAAAGTTAGTTACATTGCTTTTTATTTTTTAGGGACATTATAAGCTTATAAAGCTCTCTGTTTCAGCAGAAACAGATTTTGGAAAAGTACAGTGGCAGAATCTATTCGGTTCAAAGTATGGTTTTAATTGTTCTGATATTTCAGTAAAGCACTCCCTCAAATTCTGTATATAGTATTCGGCCTAATTTTCCCTAAAATAATATCAACAGCTTTCCATTCCTCTCTACTATTACCGTTTTATCTTTCGAGCAATACCGAATAATAGATGTCGCGCGTAGCGTAAAGATTTTTTCTTTTTACCTGTTTAAATAGAGAGTTTGTCATCAACGATTTTAAAAGTATTTTCTTATTAGGAAAATTTATATGCAGAATGCATGCCTTTCCCAACCTCTTTGGGAATGAAAAAAAAATTTTTTTAAATGTTTTTTTTATTTAATTCAATAGAGTAGCCTTTTAGTTTGATACACTTATTCCAGTGATATTCCAACTTCTTGATCCCGTCCGAAAAGTAATTTTCCGGAAGGTCTGCAAAATACTCCTCCGTGGCTTCGATGATTTCCTCGCGTGAGCTGAATTTTTTATTGATGATACATCTTTTGAGGTTTGGGAAGAGATATAAGATAATAACCGAGCAAATACGGTGGATGCGACAGCAATTGGAGCCGTAAGTCATTGATTTTAGCCGTGGTTGCGATGCTCTTGTGTGCCGGTGCATTGTTTTGCAAAAACAATTTTTTTTTTTCGCTTCATGTGAGGCCGTTTTGCAGCGATTTCGACCTTCGATCGCTCCAATAATGCACAGTTATACTCGCTGTGTAAGAATTTTCCTTTTTCGAGGTATTCCACGAAGAGTATGCCATGACAATCCCAGAAAACCAACGCTATAACCTTTCCGACACATCGAGCCTCCCTCGGCCGCTTCGGAGCACTCGTACTGGTTTTAGTCCATTGCCGGGCACTCATTCTGTTCTTTGGTGTTCAACAGTTACCAATCGATGCCAAAAGTCCGCCCGATTCCGCATCAGCAAGTCCAAACACTCTTTCGAAGTGCTCTCGCGTTCGTGTTTTTGGTCAGGAGTAAGTATGCGCGACACCCAGCGGCAGGATAACTTTTCCATATGCAGAATATTGCCCAAAATATGGCGGGTGCGCTCAGTACTAATCTTTGTGGTATCTGCTAGTTTGCGCACCTTCACTTTTCGGCCAGCCAACACCATTTCATGCATTTTTTTGACATTGTCCTCTGTAAACGCATCGGAGGGCCTGCCGGTGCGGACTTGATCGGTAGTGGAGTTGCGGCCACCACGAAACTCTCGAAACCAATATTTGACGGTGTAATCTGACGGAGCATTAGCCCCATAATATTTATCCAACTTTTCAAAAAAATAATGTTTTATGAGAGAACGAAAATCGTTTTTGTCCATACTCACCATGATGCCAAACACGTCAACAACAATCAGCTGACAGAACAAAACTAAAGACAGTATCGCACTGAAATTTGGCATGTCTGCCTAGATATGAACGGACTTCAAGGCACCATAAGCTCTTTTGCCGTAGCAGCGCATTCTGGCGGTTAAGGAGGTTACTTTTCACTCCACCTAGTATATGCTTTTGCAAGATTAATTAAAATATGTCAAATGCAATAGCAAGAACATTCTCTGAATAGACCGACTCTCAGAACTCAAATGTTAACCTTTCCTTCATCATTCCGATATCTATGATTAGTTTTTTTCTTGGATGTCTTAGAAAATTTTTATTTTTATCTAAATTCATACCAACGCATAGAGAAATCATATGATGGTCATCAATTCTGTAGTCATAAATTCCACCATAGAATATATTTGTAGAATTTTTATGTACCCCAATATATGTGGATATGAGTGACATGAGTTACTCACTATAATTATTTTACTATTTGCTTCATACTATTACGCATTTTGTTTATAACTCAGACCGATTATATTCTGTAACTTAGATAACAGTCTGCGAGACAACCGACGCGCCATGCAATGATGACACACGACGGAATAGGTTTTCAGCCAGCCAATAACCCAATAAGTTCAATGGGGTAATAAAAAACCATCCACTATAGATGAATCATAAACAACGATACCCCCATAGAAAAGTGACCCAGTTAAGTGGGGTCATAAAAGCATTTAAAACAGATGAAGTGTCAACAAAAGCAACGTATCCCCATGGCCAATTGGAAGAAAATTGTGCTGCTCGTTGCTGTATTTGTCATCTTGGGTATGATTTACTCATGGTGCTCAAAAGCTTGGGCCTGGTATAATGTCCTAATTTCGTTAGGGGTCTGGTGGCTGTAGTAGTTATTGAGGAAAATGGAGAAGCCCAGAAGAAGCAGTCCGTACTTTACCAGCAGCATGGTCGTGTCGGCAGTCTCTCGCATACGTTTTCTCGCGTTTATATATTTTGTTTGATCTAATCTTATAATAAAATAACTAAAAATCACACTCTGTTTAATTTTTTATTTTCTACATATATAGGGTTTTCTAATAACGACTTGGCAACTTTTTTTTTAAATAAAAGGCAAACCATTTCAGATATTTCAAAAATTTTATTATTGGCTTGAAGTACAATCAAAACATTTATGAATGAAACTCGATTTCATTCATACGGCCATCGCGAGCAAGTTTGCAGCGGTCAATTCGTTGGACACAATTTTCAACGACTCGACCACACATTTCGTCCGAAACAGCCGCTTTTTTGCGTTTAATGTTGGCTCTAAGCTGTTCCAACGACATCGGAGTGTTGACATTAGTAAATGACTTAACGTAGCCCCACAGAAAATAGTCTAGCGGCGTTAAATCGCACGAACGAGGCGCCCAATCGACTGGCCCATGTCTTGAGATAACACGCTCACCATACTTACTCTTCAATAAAACGATTGTAGCGTGTGCTATGTGGCTTGTGGCACCATCTTGTTGAAACCACATGTCGTCCAAGTCCATAACTTCCGATTATGCTATCATGGCGTGATAACGCTGAACATTCACAGTAACGTGACGATCATTATCGTCGACGAAAAAATATGGCCCAATAATACCGCCGGCATGCAAACCGCACCAAACAGTTATTTTTTTGTGGATGAAGTGGTGATTCATGAAGCACATGTGGGTTTTCACCCGACCAATAACGCATATTTTGCTTATTGACGAACCCATTGAGCCAAAAATGAGCTTCGTCACTGAAGATGATTTTGCGATGAAATTCATCATCTTGGCGCATCTCCTCCAGAACCCAATCGGAGATTGTACGTCGCTTTAAATGGTCCATCGACTTCAATTCTTGAGTCAGCTTGATCTTGTATGGGTGTAAACCAAGATATTTATGCAAAATATGCCATATTGGTCTGAGCGATGCCCAATTCCTTAGAACGACGTGGAATTGACTGATTTGGATCATTTGCTACGGACGTCTGAACGACAGCGATATTTTCGACACTTCGACCAACTCGTTATCTCACTGACACGGCTTTATGCAAAGTTGCAGTCACCGACTCCAAATATCTGTAGAAAATTTTTATAATTTGCAGACGTTGCTCGTTAGTGTACTTTACTATGATGAAAAAATTGGGTTTACTGAATAAATTGACAGTGACAGTTTGATGATTAGTGAAAAAGTGCGTTCACAAATTAAATTCAAAATTGTCAAGTCCCTATTGGAAAACTATATACTATCCCGTTCCTAGTCCAGACATGTTTGTATTTCATTGAGATCTTCTTTAATGTTGCAGCTTTCAGGAGTTGTCGGGTCCGATAAGTTAAGCCGTCGTTGATGTACATCTTCTCTGAATTCGCTTCTGTGCTGATTAGAGCGGTTGTTAGCGGTTCTCTCTTCTCTTTTTTTGCACTCATTACTTTCTACTTGCAAAGACGAGTTGTTAGCCGTACACAAAGGATGTTTCTGAAGCTTTGTTGATAGTTGTTTGATGTGTTATATTGACGTTTTATAATTTTCTTTGTGTAGCAATAGTCGATGTCTTTCTCAGTAACATTTACGTTCACTCCATCATGAAAAATTTTTAGCGCCAGATCGACAGTGGATGTATCGCTGTTTTGAGCGAGAACGTTATAAATTTCAATAGTGTTTTTCATTTGCTGTTCCAAGTAGATTACTCTGTCTTCCAGTTAATTAATTTTTCTCATACACTCTTTGTTTTTTGTTTGTAGTTCGATCTTCGATCTGTACTCTTTGAATTTCAGAATATATCTTTTTTGTTTTATTTATTTAAAAATCGCGGAGTAGTAAACAAGCAGATCTGTTAGACACCGGAAACTTGATTTTTTCGTATAGATATGTCGGCTGCCTACTTTTAATAATGAACAGAAATAAAAGCGCACGAAATTTTATATAATTTTGAAATTACATCTTTACCAAGTTTTTGGCTAGGTGTGAAACGTGGTCATATCTTTTGGGCAGTCCATAGTGTCCGAAGAACGCCATTTGTTTTCCTCATTATAGAATTTATATGGTTGTTCCACGTTAGTGTTCTATTGAAGACAACGCCTAGATTTTTCGAAGAGTCAACGAATTAAATTTTTGAGCCGTTTAGCATTAAATGTGGGAAATAGGAAAGATCAAGAATAGTTTTAGAGATAACTAAACATTTATACTTTCCTGGATTTAGTACTAAACTACTTTTTGACGACAAATTTGAAATTCGCAATACACTAGCGCAATTCTCAATGAGGCCTAAGGGACAGCTTTGATAAATTTGAACGTCGTCAGCATAAATGTGTTTCGATGAATTTAGTATTACAGAAGCTATATCATTAATATAGGCTGAAAATAAAAGAGGCCCTAAGATCGATCCTTGGGGAACACCTTTAGTTAAGGGAAGAGAATCAGATAGGACACCATCTATTGACACAGCCTGTTTTCTTTCACTAAGATATGACGAGAGTAATTTAATTACAGAAGGAGAAATGGAAAAGTAGTGCCTTAATTTATTGACCAGAACAGAGTGATCTACCATGTCAAAAGCTTTAGAAAAATCCAGTAGTAATAAAAAAGTAATATTGTCATTATCCAGTCTATCTCTTATGTCTTCAACTACATTGACCAAAGCTGTAGTACAACTATGCTTTGCACTGAAACCTGATTGAACCGGAAGCAGCAAATTATTGTTCATAAGAAACTTATTAAGTTGTTTATGCATAATCCGTTCACATATTTTTGAGAGAAAAGGCAGGATTGATATTGGCCTGAAATCATCACCTATAGAGTTTTTAGGAATAGGAATTATTTTTGCTAATTTCCACTGGCAAGGAAAAATGCCAGTCATAAAAATTGTGTTAATGACTTGCATAATAAATGGTAGCAATGATGGTAAAATTGCTTTAACAAAAATCAAATGAATCTCATCAACTCCTATAGCATTTGATTTAACAGATAGGAAACATTCTACTATGTCCCTATCATCCACCCTTTTGAAAGCAAAAGACGTTGGAGTTGATAGAACAGTACCATCAAACACACAATTATCAACAGAGGCACTTGAATTTGGATTTGATAAGAACTTGCGATTTAGGTCATTACGATCGATATTAGTAGGACAACTTAACTTTTGTTTACCGACTCCTAGTTCACGAATATTGTTCCATATTTTACGATCTTCGGATGTAAAACTGAAGTGGTTGGAATAAAATTGCATCTTAGCAGTTCTTATTTCACGGATAACACTATTACGCAAGTTTTTATAGATTTGATGAAGGTCTTCCACCCGAAAACGTTTCCACCGTCGATACGCAGTGTAACATTAACTGGTTGCTGAGATGAACTTTGTTGGAGTGTCGGATTAGATGGTTGGATTATAGTTTTTTTGTGAAGTTGTTTATTTGTTTCACCAAAAACGCAGGCAAGAGCCTTACCGGAAAGAGAATCGCGACGCTTAGTTGTAACGCAATCTACACATCTTCAAGATTGGTTGTCTTTTTTTCATAAATTCCAAGTCTGCCTGAAAAATATTTACACACGCAGCGTGAAATAGTTTTTTTTACAGTCATAACAGGCCACTTTTAATTCCGTATGATCAGCTGTATTATTACAATAATTGCAAGATATTTTAGGTCTTTTAGGTTTATTATTTAGTTGGAAAATATAAAGGTTCTCGGCGTGTGCGTACCCCACAACAGACGACAGTGAATTGAGCTGATCAATTTATATCAAATATCAAATATCCTCATGTTTGTTTTTAATCTTTCTTGGGCCTTTCTGGTTTACTTTTGTTGGCGAAGGCACCGGAGACATGTTCAGTTTTCCTTGTATTTCCTTTTTGTCCTACTGAATGATAGTTCTGTCTCTCTGTGTAATTCTACTTTATCCGTAGAATACACGACAATTTTTGTTGTCTGCTTCTTTTTTAATTGTTGTTATTGAGCTGTTCTTTAACCTTCGCGATGTAGGAGGCTTTTCGTGTTGAATACAAAACCACAAATAATATCTCTACAAGAATCATTGGTGTAACGCATCTGTGGTTTCGGATGTTTAAGGGGTTTCAGAGAGAGACCTTGTCTTTGTGTGCCGAACTGACACTCACTAACTATACTATACTTGTGCATTTTTGTAATCAGATTTGGTCTGACCTGGCTGTCGACAACATTGGCTCACAGCCAGCTTTTGTTACGAGAGTAAGCCAACATGTAATCGACTTAGCTTTATCCAACAGGAATTGTAAGGAAATTACGGAGTGGAAAATACTATAGGAGATCTCCATGCCAGATCATAGATACGTCGAATTCGGAATCGGATGCGAGGTCAACACATTGCTGAAGAAGAGGGATCCGTATAAAACCAACAGGACACGGTTTAAGGAGGAGTTCGACAAATACAATAGTACTCCCCTAAGCCCAGGACAAAACAAAAGCTTGAGGAAGCTGTTCAGAACATGAACGGCAATCCTGCAGATCGTCAGTTCGTTTGTGGAACATTTACCTGCAGCGTTTTAGTAAATTATCCAGAAAAGACTTATTTGGAGGAAGAGTAGAATCTTTACAGGTCAAAGATCAAATTTTGAGAAGTTTATTCGGATTTCGAAAAGCTCCTCTATTAAGGCTTTTAGCGAAAAGATAGAAACTATCGGTGAAACCAGTAGGCTGTTTAAAGCCCTCAAAAGGGGAAGATCAACCAGGCTGGAACCACTCAGAAAATCTGACGGTAACCATACTGAGTCGAAGGCAGAGACTCTCCGTCTCATGCTCGAGTCTCACTTTCCAGGTAATCCTATCAAAACCAGTTCACAACTAGCTCCTATTAAAGAAGCTGGTAATGAGCTGAACAACACAAAATGACGTAGTTGGTATATCTCATGTGTTGTGGTGACGGATGAGGACATCAAACATGCTCTTGTTTCCTTTGATGGCATCAAGTCGTCTGGCGTCGATGGTATTTCCCAAGTTATGGGGCATACATAGCGAATCCCTGGAGTACAGTGAGAGCGACCTTTATACCGAAAATCAGTAAGGAGGACTACTCGCTTGCCAAGAGTTTCAGATCTATAAATCTGAAAAGCATCATGCTGAAAAGCATCAAAAAAATGGTCGAGATCCATGTGCGCAAAACCGCCTTGCGAATAGAGGATGCAACACGCAGAGGATCCTGCGAGAGTGTGCTTCAGAATCTGGTAGATAGAACTAAAAACGCACTCGACAAGAAGGAATACGCCTTGGGCATTTTTATCGACGTTGAGGGTGCTGTTGACAACGAAACTTTTGATGGCATGTACAATTGTGCCAAACAACACGGCGAAGACGAGTCACTGGTTTTGTGGATTAAAGCAATGCAGGTGAATAGGACATTGATTGCGGATGCTTGTCGCGGCCAATGTGTGGTGGAGGATGTAAACAGGTCTCCACTGCTATAGTGCATGTTGATCGACTCATTGCTCAACGCACTCAATAGTTTTAACGTCTACTTACAAGCATACGCGGATGTTGTAGCTCCAAGGCACAGGCAGCCCTAAACGTGATCGACGACTGGTGTACTAGTAATTGGCTTTTAGTCAATTCTCTTAAAACTGATGTTATTTCCTTTACAAGAAGGAAGAGTTTCCCAGGTCTGACTCATATAGTTCTTAAAGGCATCACCATCCAATTCTTCAAAGAAGCTAAATATTTGGATGCTATCCTGGATAACTAACTTTTCTGTACCAAACATATTATGACGAAAGCATTTAAGGCACTGTCGGCCTTCTGGCAGTGAAGAGAAGCTTTCGTCTTGGAGTCTGTCACCGAAAAGCGTCCTTTGGATCTACACGGCTATGGTAAGGCCAATTATATCCTATGCGTCGATTGTCTGGTGGAACAAACTCTCGCAAAAAGACGTAATTGCTGCTTTTACCAGACTCCAAAAAAGGGTTTGTCTCGGATGCGTGGGGCTTCCCTAGCACTCTCTCTTCCCTTGATATTCATATCAAAGCCATCTTCCGATTAAAAAGAAGTGGTCTTTGGTAGAACACGCACTGGGGTTTCGATGACCTTGCGCGCCAGCAGTCTTATGACTCCGGTCTTATGGATTTTCCTTGTGGCTTCTCCGGCTTCTCGGCTCCAAAACCAATATAGGATGTGCCGCTGCTGTCTTTCTTAAGGACGACAGGATTAGATTTCATTTCACTTTAGGAAAGCTTACATCTGTCTTCTAAGCAGAAGTTAACGCGATCCTGATGGCAGCGAACTATATTGCGGAGTACCGGCGGAGTGGGTGAAGCATAGCCAAGCAGAACTTTGCTGAATCCTCTTACGACTTCCAAGCTGACTGGCACTCACTGAAGAGCACTCATCTTTATTCGCCAGACTGAAAGATTTCATTAAACGGAACTTAACAAGGAGTACAATGGACTAGTTCTTTGCCTGAGTGCTTTGTTCCGACATTTAAAGAAAGCTGCTGGAACTGAAGCTTTAATTTATCAATTTCGCTTGTCAGATTTTTATTGAGTTGCTTCAGAGAATACTTCTTTGTTGGTCGGGATGGTTGTATTCTTACAATTTTACGACCCTTCATGAAAGGGTAATCTTTTAGCAATAAACGTTTCCTCCCAGAACCCATGGGATCGACCTCCGAAGAGGGTACATTCACCACTTTACCTTGTGTTCCACCTGAGGTAGTTATATTGTTAACTTTGTTCATTGCATACTTTCCTCTTGTTTAACTTTTCTTTTAAAAAGTTTAAAAAATTTAGACTTTACTTTAATTAGTTAAGAGGCTGCCTTCGAAAACAATGCCTACCTCTGCGGTTGGAATAACTTGGATGATCCAGATGTTTATGTTTATCGAGATGTCAGTACACTTACTGTAAATTTAAACATATTATAAGGCAACTAAATTCCGCCATCATATGCCTTTCTAACCCACATATATTTGATTCATATACTTCTAGGATACCGAAATGCCTACAAGACAAGCAAGCAGGATTTGCTTCCGATTAACAGAAGGGACACACCTTCTTCTGAAGGGATCTGCCAATTTCAAAACAGCCAGTCAGAATGGACTTGTCAAGAACTGACTGCGATTCGGGAGCACCATAGTAAGGTTTTTCCGCGCTTTTCTACACATAAATTTGAATTGAATAAATTAAAATTGAAATTCCAAAGAATCATTGGATTAAAGGTTATAGTATTTCCTTTTTCGATTGCACCTATTTAAATGTATCTAATTCTATTAGCATACAAAACCATTCATATTACGTGCTCAATTACTGACAATCCGAAGCCAATGACAGTACACCCATCAGGAAATAACATTCCTTTCCCATACGTGACAGTTGAGGACATAACATATAATTTGATTGCCAATTCAAGTTTAAGCGTCCACTTCAATCCGAATCCCATAGTGAGCAATCTGAAATAATAGCGATTACCACGACTGAAAGGTGGAAAGTTTGTACGTTTCAAAGCCAAACACAATACTCCTTCTATCCCTACCTTAACACAAATAATCGGAAGCACACCTCATATGCTTCATGTCAAAAGATTTTTAAGACAAACTCAAAAACAAGAACTTCACTTAAAGGATATTTCTGCGGCAACGACGGTCTGGTAACGTATTTCGTTCTGTCTAGCTCAAAACGTCCTCAGGATATTAACATGCTCGAGGCTATTAAGACCATTCTTCTTAAAATATATGGTAACTCGTAAGAAAATTCCAACCAGGGCTAGACAGGTTTATTAAGATAACAACTCAGTTACATCCGAATACAATTAATCTGGGAAAAGTCTCCTCTTTACTAGTACACATTGCACTTAATGGGTCTACCTGTACAATGGAGGTTTATCTAGAACATGCCTTCTTTAACAATCATTAAGTAACGTACGCATACGTACGACTTTTGCTGAAGCGAATAACACCGAAATCTTCTTTATAAATGTCGTAACCGAACAATCGTGTAAGGCAACGTGACAGGGATGATTGGTTGGATTCAACCCCTTGGATCATTAGCACATACTCGCGCACGTATCCTTCTGTTATCACTTTTATGTATCTCATGCCTCTCGGCTCGCAATTTCCAAGGCTAACAACAAAACTTTCGCATATCAAACAGGCGACAATTGTTGGTTACCTTGGACCGGTGGTGGGCGGAATGAAGCTGGATGGGGTACACTCTTTCGAGGATGAGACTGTAACTTTTACAAACTTTCACACAAGATAGAAAAACAAAAAAGACAGATTCTTCCGAATTTGTTTTTCCTCTTATGGGGTTAACTTTGGTAACTAAGTGATAAATATGACACCAGAGAATAGGTCACAATGCTCAAGGTTGCCAAGAACAAAAACGGAATATCAACATTGAACAGCAACAACGATGGGAACGTAATTTAGTGTTGGTCTGCCGAGTCAAGGCACTAAAGACGATAATATAAAATTAGCAGCAAAAAGTTTTATTAAGTTTCTACGAGTATAAATATCTGCTGCATGGGGTTGGTTTTGACTATAATTCGAGTTATGAGTCTTATGGGAGTCCAAGTCGTTTGTGCGTTTGATGTGGATGGATACATTTACAAAATGCAAAGAGCTTTTCATTTCTTTTTTTCTTAATTTAGATTTTTATTTTAATATTTACAAACAAAAAAATATTATAAATTTTAATGGGCTAGGCTGCTTCAAATGCTGTGTTGTGAATCCCGTTCTCTTTGGACGTATTACTTTCGGGGTTCAGAGGTGCCTTTTCTCCCTGTGGTCTCCAATCTTGTGTCGATAAAAAAAGCGCCTTTTTGTTCTACAAATAAAGAATATAAAGAATATCATATGAGCTCGTATGTATATGTATATTAGGAAATTATTTGAATGGTATTAGAAATAAATTAAATTAAATTCATAATCAAGAACAAGATGAGATTTTGAAAAACCCAGAAAATGAAACTCATTTATAGATCTGTCTTTTAGATGACTATTACACCTTGTTCGCAATCTTTGGTCACAGCATACCAATTCGGCACCTTTTTAAGCTCTAAGATGAATTTAGTTTTTCTTTATTTTTTCTACAATTAGCAAGCGCTCAGTGCTCTTAAAATGTTAGGCGAAAAGAGAAATACCGATGTATTGGCTACATTCGTGCGGTTTTTTTTTTTTTTCTTCAAAATTTGAACGTTTATTTAAGAAAAACATGTACAATAGCATTATTCAAAGTATTGCCCATCTGAAGCTATGACTTCTTCCCATCTTTCTGGCAATTTGTGGATCCTATCCCAAAAGAACTGCGCCGGCTAGGCAGCCACGAATGAATCAACCCAATTTTTGATATTCTGCTCTGATGTGAACCGTATTTCAGTGAAGGCGTTCTGCATCGACCGGAACAAATAGTAGTCAGAACTGGCAAGATCTGGGCTATAAGGCGGGTGGGGTAAGACTTCCCATCCACTGTTTTTCAAATAGTTCCTAACCGGAATATCAACGTGGGGCCGAGCGTTGTCATGATGGAAAATTATTGCCTCGTGTCTGGTCGCATATTCCGGGCGTTTTTCGGCTACTGCTCTCTTCAAACGGATTAATTGTGTTCGGTAGCGTTGTCCATTGATTTGGCTGGTTGGCCGGGTTTCACACATGACTTTTTGCGCTTGGGGTTGTGGTAATGGATCAATTTTTCATCACTATTAACACTCCGATGCAAAAATTAATTCCTTTTGTCACGTTCTAGCAGCATTTCGGACATGCAAAACCGCCTTTCGACGTCTCTCGGCTTGACTTCATGTGGAACCCAATTTCCTTGTTTTTGTATATATCCAGCTGCTTTTAAACGTTTTGAAATGGCTGCTTGAGTGAAACCCAAAGATTCTGCGAGATCTTCTTGTGTTTGGCAAAAATCTTCATAGAGTAATGCTTCAAATTCTTCGTCTTCAAACTTTTTTGTCTGCCCAGAAAGTTCATCGTCTTCCAAGCTAAAATCACCACTTTTAAATCGTGCAAACCACTTTTGGCACGTTCGCTCAGCTAGCGCATGTTCACCATGAACTTCCACCAAAATACGATGACTTTCGGCAGCAGTTTTCTTCATATTAAAGTAATGAAGAACAACTCCCCGTAAAAACACTTTTTCAGGCACAAAGTTCGACATATTTGAGTGAAAAAAAATTATTGTTGTTTATGCTTCAAATGAATGACATATACTGAAATGACGTACAATAACAGTAGATTTCCAACGCATGCTCCAATGGAATAATACAAGTTACGCCATCTCTTAGCAAACCATACGCTTGAATTTCAGGAAGTACATAGTACGTTAACGTAGCGCGATAACAGTTACCATTAACGGTAACATTCTGATTTGCCTCATTTTTGAACAAATATGGACCACCAGCCTATGAACCACACCATATCGTTGTTTTTAATGGATGTAATGGTAGCTCTTGGTACTCTTCAGGTCGCTCATCAGCCCAAATACGGCAATTTCGTTTAATAACCTATCCATTGAACCAGAAAGGGGCTTCATCACTAAACTTAATTTCACGATAAAATACCGAATTTTCGTAGAGTTTTTCCAGAGTCCATTCACTGAAAAATATGACGCAAATTTAAGTCGCCTAGCTTCAATTCGTGCACAAGTTGAATTTTGTACACCTCAAGGCCGAGATCCTCACGTAAAATACGCCAAGTTTCTCAGCTACAGCTGCTATAGTCTCTTCACTACGTGTTGGATGTGGGCTAACCGGTCGAGTATCATCCACTTATGTAAACTGGAACTCAAATTTCCGAATGGTATTGGTAATAGTGGTTTCACTAGGTCGATTATGAGTACCTAAAGTTCCTCGAATCGCACGAAAAACATTTCTCACAGAACGCTGATTTGGAGACGCTGTTGTGAGTCTTTCCACGACGATATGCCAAACGATACTGAACAAAAATGACAAAGCAGTTTGATAGGAGTCACGCATGATCTGTCAAAAAAAGCCTATTGAAAATCAAACCGCACAACGAAAAATGGAGCCTTCAAGTTAAACGTATTGAAATAGTGAGAGATTAAAAATACCTAGAAGTTTTGATATCAGCAAATCTCAGTATGAAAAAGTATCTTTCTGTAAAACTTTCGGAAGCAAAACTCACAATATCTTCAGTTTGGAGTCGTTGTATTGTTAACAAAAGCATAACTCACAGTTCGAAACAATAGCAAAATCGATTCTTTTGTATGGAGCCCAAGTGTGGGGTTTTTATCCTTTTGAGGAAGTAAAAAGGTTTCTTCGATATTTCTTAAAACGAATTTTTCGCCTACCTAACAACACACCTAATTACCATATATTATGCTGTATTTGGAGACAGGGTTACCTCCTCTTTTCCTATATACTTAAAGTCTGCACTTTAAGTATAAAGTTAAAATAACCGAAATGGAATAAAGCAGACTACCTAAGTTGGTGCTCAAACACAGCATTTCAAGTAGGGGTCATTTTTTTCCAAAATTGGGAGCGTTAAGTGTCCGAATGCGGTTTTAATCTTAAATTAAGAACGACGGAACAGACTAAAGCCTTAAGATCTAAATTTAGCGCTCTATTATCATCAATAAAACGAGACGGATACGAAAGATACACAAACGATGCTCGAGGTTCACAGCATAAAATTTATTACACGCAACTGAGATATGATCTACAAGGTGAGACTTATTTTTTAAACAGCAACTCTACCGACAAAATAAGTCTACTACTGAGAGTAAAAGGTGAGTAAAAAGTCTTAACTAACTAACCTTCAACGATGGATTGATTTTAATCCGACTTCTCGGAGTTTGATTTTTTATTTTCATTTCTCCAAAAGGAGGCCGGAATATTAACGTAGGAATAAAAATCAACAAAATATTAAAAACACAAATAAAACTATTGGCAGCTCCACATTCGGAAAAGCAAACAAATGCGAATGAATAGAGAAAGTTAAAGGAATGAACATCTGAACTAGCAGATGAGTCAGTCGTTACGAGACCGTGCAAAATTTCAATATTGTATCTGTGTGTGCTTTTTTTATTTTGATAAGCAATTACATTGAATGTCTAAAAGACTGGCCAAAAATATCTACACAAATGAAAAGTCTTACACCACCCTAATGCCATTAAGGACACAATCTACATAAAAATGTTAATTGGCTCCCACCTCGGATTCGACAAAGGTAATTTGTCCAGGATAATACAATATATATTGTTATCCTTTTGACAGTTGGATGTGGTATAGAAAAAACAATTGAAATAATGAATAAAACAACCCTAAATGGCTGGCAGCATTTGCAAGTGCAAACATTTATCATTTGACAAGCTCCTTTGGTAGTGTCATTAAAACTTATTTACTTAATTGAGCTCTATATCATTCTATTCATTTATTTATCCTTATTGCCAAATGCCTTTATGTACCAACACAACTCAATGTAATATCCTTCTAAATCACCCCCTAACAGGACATTATCGAAACTGTCTAAACAGAAAGGGATTACTCCAGCTAGGCAGCTGCAGTAATGTCATAAAACATAGGTGCTCATTAACTAGAAAGTATCTTTTTAAAGACGACCCAAGACATGTTCTCTGTTTAGTTTTCTGTGTGTAGGATATCTAATTTTTAATTGTCGAAATATAAACGCCGATAGATAGAAGTAAACCCCAAAAGCAAAACTTTGGGGAAAAAAAAATTCACGAATAGATTTGAGGTCCTTTTTTACTCTGTCAAATGTTATCTAATAAAAATGCTTTCCTTGCGTGACAAGAGAACATTAATTAATTTTTCTTATCCTTACGAAAAGCGAGTTAAATGTCCATCAAATAATTGTCATCACCTGAATCGCTCGCAATTCTAATCCGATACCTGATTCTGTCAGTGCGCCATTCTATGCGGCCCTTGGTTGCATTATATTGTAATAAAATCAACATGGAGACGTTGCCCAGTTTTATTATTTTTTTTTTTTTAATTTCTCCAATTTCTTCTATTGATTTTCATCTACAAAAGAAGGTGCGTTTAAAAGATACTATCTCTGACTTTAGGTAAAATAAAACAATGCCAGAGCTGGCGGGAAAGTACAACAATTTCTTAATTAAACTGTTCAAGCAATTCCTCTCTGTGCAACAATTTTTACAGTCACAGAAGTTCAGGTATTGAAGTTAGGTACACTCCAATGATGAGCGCTAGTAATTGGGGACTCCAAAATGAAGAAAGTTTATTTTTTCTTAAAATTCGCTCAGCCAATTCAATTGGTTTCGTTGAATTATCCTTTTCGGTGGGTTCTTAGGCAAATAGAAGGACACAACATAAGGATGAGGAAGACTATAGCAACCAACAAGTGTTAGGAAAATTGCTAAGGGTACTAGCGACAAATTTCTGATTAAGTTAATGATATCTTCCTTTCTTGGTCAAAAAGGTGGCAGATGGAAATTGACTTTGGAATTTGAATTGGAATTGCGAAGAAAAACTTTTCTACCAAAGGCGAAGTGTAAATTGAGAACTTATTCAATTTTAATCTGATGCGACCTTCTCGTCTCTGAAATTGAATGATGTGTAATTTTGAAAAACTTCTGACTTCATTTGCGTAGGATCTGGTTTAAAAATAGAACCTCCTGAAAATTGGTGTCATGGTGCCGGAAGGTGGAAATGTGATTTGGGGTCTTTAATTATTTTAACGAAAAGTAGGGTGCCAAGACGTATACTACATAGTTGTTGCGGTTGTTAGCTTCTCAGATCGTGATCCTAGATTTTACAAATATAATACGTACATATACAGAGTGTCCCAGCTTATGTTTTTGTTCTGATAGCTGATGATTCCTGAAGTTATGTCGAACAAAAAATTCATGGGGGGTCTATTTTCATCCCCCTCAAAGTTATAGGCCGTTAAAGTGAGGAACCTCCGATTTCGAGGTAAAACTTCCTCAAAGCCCATAGCTTTCTAACAGATTCAGATTAAGAAACCGTTGTGCACATTTTTGATTTTAATCAAACCAGATTGCATGATCATACGAGACCGTGAGAAAATCTTCACTTCCCAGGGGCTTCTAATATTGGCATGGTTTATGGACAGTGAACGGAGATTTCACTTCAAAGAAACCTCAGCAGAATTAATATTTTATCAGGAAAACTAAATTATACCGTCCTATAAGCTTGACAATTTACCTGAATGCAATGTAAAGAATTATTGACGTCCATATCAGAGAAAGCTTAGACAATAGCTTTCCTCTGCACGCTGTCAGTATGCCTATCAGAAAGCCAAATCGATGGAAGGTGCTCTGATGAAGCTGACAGCTGAAATTAAAAGCTCATTCCGCTGTAAAGAAATTGTACTTTGCGCATTTCTTGACATAGACTGTGCTTTCGACAATACTGGATATGACTCCATATCAAATGCCATAGAAACATCGATCAAGCTACTATGAACTAGGTCAAGGAGATGCTTGAAAGCCGAAAGCCGAATTACTACTTCATTAGGACCGATTTTGGTATCAGTATCATCGATAAGAGCTGCCCGCAGGGTGGTATATTATCGCCCCACCTGTGGTCTTTGGTCATAGATAATCTGCATGATGATGACCTAGTCATCATCATAAGGGGCAGAGAGACTAACAAAATCACTGCACGTATGGTGCACCTAGAGAGAATCTCTCCATAAATTCAAATAAGGTTGTCAGAGTTCCTTTTATCAAAAGAAGAAACATAAACTTAGGTATAGTTTACCTTAACGAAACAATCGTTGAGTACGTTGACGAGGTCAAAAATCTGGGAGTAATCCTAAACAAAGGACTCAATTGGAACTCTCACTTAAACAAGAAAAATAACTAAAGCAACCAACGCCCTATGGGCATGCCATCGCATGTATGGTAGCACATGGGGGATCTATCGAAAAATCACTCACTGGATTTATACAACGATGGTCAGGCTCATTATAACTTATTCTTCTATAGTATTGTGGGCTAATGTCACGCAAAAGGTCACCATTTTAAAGCTCAAAAGAATACAGCATTTTACATGTTTGAGCCCTTCCGAGGCCTTTTCGATCTGCCCCACAGCTGCGATAGAAGCAACAATAGAACTGACTCTCCTACACTTTTATATAAACAACATTTCATTATGCAACACAGCAAGTCTGGCACAAATTGAAGAGTTTAATCTGAGCAAAAACCGTTCAAAATACCTGAACTTGATATGATCCGCGCGGTAACAGACCGCCTCCAAACAACATTATGCTTCAATAAAAACTTCTTTACGGAAATTCCCAGCAATAACCTACTATACGGATGGTTATAAATTAATATCAGGAATAGAAGCTTAAATACACGGACACAACCTAAATATAACCAAAGCTATAACCAAAGTTAAAGTGTATTTCAGCAGTATTCCATGTACCTAACCTAACCATTTGGTACCATTGTACCTAACCATACACTCTGGTATCAAAGGCGCAAACATCTATATATGGACGGACAGTCAACCAGCTATAAATGCCCATAGCTCGCACACTTTTGACTGCAAATCAGTCATACACAGCCTTAAAACCCTCCAAAAACTAAGTTCCAGGATCAAAACCAAACTGTGGTGGGTTCCTGGTCATAAGGGCATTGATGAGAATGAAAAGACTGACGAACTGGCCAAAGAGCGAATTTCTTTGAAACTTTCTTTCATGAACCTGAACCGTTCTGCTGTTCTACTAAATCAGCAGTCAATTTAGCTATTAATAGCTGGGAGCCTTCAATATGCATCTCATATTGGGAGAATAGCTCATGTCTAAGACAGGCTAAGTTAGCCATCTTGCCCTTCAACAAAAATGCCAATGGATGTCTATTAAATTAATTCGAAAGACTGTTTCGATCCACTTTATATTTCGTTCACCACTGCTGCTTTCTACAAAGCGTGTTCTAGAGGAGCAATTTTCGACCACTCTTTCGAAAAATTGGGAGCGTAGTTTTGTATAGGATTTTCTAATAACGACTTGACAACTTATTTTTTTTTTAAATAAAAGGCAAACCATTTGAGATATTGGCTTGAAGTACAATCAAAACATTTGTGTTTGGAACTCAACTTCATTTATATGGCTACCGCGGGTACGTTTGCAGCGGTCGATTCGTTGGACCTAATTTTCAACGACTGGGCCACACATTTCGGCCGAAACGGCCGCTATTTCGCGTTCAATGTTGGCTCTGAGCTCTTTCAACGTCGTCGGCGTGTTGGCACAAACCAATGACTTTACGTAGCCCCACAGAAAATAGTCGAGCGGCGTTAAATCGCACTAACGAGGCGGCCAATCGACTGGCCCATGTCTTGAGATAACACGCTCACCATACTTACTCTTCAATAAATCGATTGTAGCGTGTACTGTGTGACTTGTGGCACCATCCTGTTGAAACCACATGTCGTCCAAGTCCATATCTTCCAATTCGGGCCAAAAATAATTGGTGATCATGGCGCGATAACGCTGACCATTTATAGTAACGTGACGATCGTTGTCGTCGACGACAAAATATAGCCCAATAACGCCGCCGGCATGCAAACCGCACCAAACAGTTATTTTTTGTGGATGAAGTGGTGATTCATAAAGCACGTGTGGGTCTTCACCCTACCAATAACGCATATTTTGCTTATTGACGAACCCATTGGGCCAAAAATGAGCTTCGTCACTTAAGATAATTTTGCGATGAAATTCATCATCTTGGCGCATCTTCTCCAGAACGCAAAATAACTGAATAAATTGACAGTGACAGTTTGATGATTAGTGAAAGAGTGAGTTCACAAATTAAATTCAAAGTTGTCAAGTCCCTATTGGAAAACCCTAAATATGTGTATTACTTGAACAAAGTTTTCTCCAAAGCGTCAATTGCTGATGGTTTATAGGCTTAAACTAGTGACTTGACATAGCAACTTAGAAAATAATCCAATGTTGTGGCACGATTTTAATGGCCAATCGACAAGTCCCTTTCCTGAAATACCCTACGCGTATTACCAAATCGTGTTTTCAATTAAGCGATGTTTGCGTTAGTAGTATGGGGTAGAGAACAATTTACATTTAACACAAGCATATTGCAGTATTTTGTAGAACAATCTTTAGCTATCTAATCTAATCTAATCTAATACTGTATATTTTTTTTAAGGCTTTCTTTACTTTCAAACGTAAGCAAGAATAAAGGCATGTGCCTCTGTTTTGTCGTTGTTTCACCAATGGAGTCTTTAATTCTCTCATTGTTGGTATTATGAGCTTGAAAACTTTTCAGACAAGGTTATCAACAATTTCTTTGGCAACACATTATGGATGAAGGCCTCTAGGAACTATTTTTATAGATTTTCTAGCTTTATTTTCAGTGCCAATGACCTATATGCTTCGGCATCTTCTACGTTGACCTTCCAGTTACCTTTATCCTTCGATGTATATTTATACCCTGTTTTTGAATACTCCTCAGTTATATTCTTAAGTTCTCCAAATATCGCCAGATACAAGATCATGAATGGAGGTGGTGCACTTTTACGTTTGCCTTTAACGATGGGCTTAATTGGAGGCAAATCTTTTGATCTCGCATTTGATGTGTTCTCTACTTTTAAAGCTATGTGGTGATCTTTTGAACAAGCCTCAGAGCTACTATCTGCTTTTTATTATTGTTACAGGTTACAGCAGGTTGATTTTTCCCTCTAGTTTTTGCACTTGGTAATGAAGACTTTGAACTAAAAACTCCTGGCTAGCAGTTCATTTTGCCATTCTTCATAACATTTTTTAGATTTAGTTCTTTTTTATTTCTTTGGAACACTGTTGATCTGTACTTCTTTTCTTTTCAGGGGTTCTGGTTCTCGAACACAAGTATCTTTGAGAACATTTAGATTTGTTGCTGAAGTTGTCAGTAGTGTTACCCCTTGTATACTTTTAGTGGGTGGAGTTCTTAAAAGTTTTGAACTCCTTTAAGTGATATTCATCGTTTTATTCAGTCGCTTCTGACATGTAGAGCAGACGCTGACCAAAGAGCCCCTCAATATGAATCAGACGCTTCTGGATTTTTGTGGCTAGGGTCCGTGGGATTGTTACGCTCGTTACCTCTCCCCAAAGAAGTACCCAATAATTCAATAAATAACACATTCAGATGGACAATGATATCGAATCTTGGAAATAAGTTTTAACGATTTCAAATGGTTGTTGTGGTGTTAATCTTTTCATGATAAAGTGGCCAATTAAACTTAAAATTTTTAAACGTTGGCAGTTTAATATGACAGCTGATTTGACATATAATACCAACTGAAAAGTTCGACACTGCAAAAAGAACAACCATTACATTCTTCTTTTCCGCGGTTTGTTAGCATTTTTCAGCTTTTTCCCCTTCTACACTGGGTATCTTAAATATGTGAAAAAACAGACATTGCGAATGTCAATTTTAATATTATTCATTTAACACTTCACATATTCTCAATGTTTTGTCAAGATTCAATCAAATGAATGCTTTATGCTAAAATTTCTAAAGAAAACAACCTACGCCTCGGTGAATAACTAACCAAAACAATAGACTGACATTAGCAAAGTGCTCCTCACACCCACGAACACACAGTAATTACAAAAACAGCATAAATTAACCATAAAGAACGCCATTGCAAAACTTGAAATGCATCTATTCACGTTAAATGTATCCATTTCTCTATGAATTGCAATTACAAATTCTGCTGTTCTACTCGAAAATCCACTCCACCATGTACTGGTATTTTCAAAAACCTCTTTCACTCGTAAAGGCATACAAAACCCATAAGCGTACGTCTGGCACACCCCCCAGTCACTACTAGAGAAGTAGCCCCACACATTTGTTGACGCTTGCATTGGCATATATTATCACAAAATGTTTCATCATTTATGCCCATTCTGCACAAACACTCATAAGCTATTCGTATTTCATAGCATTGCGTTTTGCGATATCTGATATCTTAAATCCGGCAAAAGAGCTTTAGACAAATTTTCGCGCGCAATTCGACAAATCCTTGTTCGATGAAAAATTTATTACCATCCAGCCATGCCATGACCTGACAAATTCTACACACAATTCTGCAATCCGAATTTTACTGTCATTTGGCGAAAAGTGCATTGGAATGGGCGCTCATGTATATAACACCCGCAGCATTGAAAATTCGAAAATTTCAAAATACCAAAAACACCGAAATACGATTGATTTGAAACGGATATGCCTAAATAAGTCACAAACAGCTTTAGAGCAATATCCTGTTGCATGATGAAATTCGTCCGTTGATTTGGTATAGAATTTTTTGGCTGCACATTCATGGGAATCGTCAAAGAGACGAACCTGTACATAAAAAAAAAAAAAACTCTTTCAAATTAATCGTCAAGTTAATGCATTTCAGTCCCTCTCAATCCCGAGCCCGGCAACGAGATCGGATGAATCCCTGTAGTTTGTTTAGAAGCTGCATTCTACATTTATACTGAAAAACGATCGATCGGTAGGCCTTAGGTGGAGGAGGTGGAGTTTCTATTGCCAGTTTGGCTTAAACCCTCAACACAACCTCGTATGAAATTCCCATGAGATAATGTAAACCTATTAGGTGCGGTTGTCACTTCCAATCGAAACTTATCCACTGGCTAAGCTCACCATTTGAATGCATCGGTTTTGGCTGCATAACGTGTTGAAGGCCCCCTACCCGAATCCATTACCATTACTTGCAGGGACCGAAATGCTACGAAACACTACGAATTGATGCCTGGGAGGATTGTTTTTTTTTTTTTTTTTTGAAAGAATGGGGATAGTTTTATCAGCACGGTACCAGTTGGAATATTTGGATGGAATTTAGGGCCCAATTTTCAAGGATTCGGAGGTGACGGTGACGGAGTCGAACATGGGAGTAGCGCTATTGGCACCAAATATGTATTTAAGTGCACTAACGGTTTAGCAGCTCCTGTTAATGATGTGGGGGATTTGTTAGTCATTTGTTAAACTTGTTCAGTTCGTGAGTATGCGTACACACGATGACAAGGACGAAATATAGAGTACCTACATATATGAGCACTCGTATAGTATAGTAGATACTACAAAGCCTTTGCCTTTAGGTGTTGAGTGGCGTTTTTCATTAAGTTGCCTGTAATTTTGGTTTAGAAGTTTTAAGCCATTTGTATGTGGCAAATGGGAAACAGTTGCCAACATGACATTTTAGTGATACTACAAGTAGAGTACAGAGGATTTGGAGCCTTTCCAATAAAGGCGGTATCAAGAGGATTTATTTGAATTTCCTGTTCTAGGCATTAAAATACCACAAACGAGTAAAACCACTTAATTTGAATTATTTCACTTATTCTCTGATAGATCAAAATCAATGCAAGGTTTTTAAATAGTTACACGTTAAACGACTTTTTCATTTACGAAGTTTCAAAGGTCTTTAAAGTATGCATATGTATGTGGATAAGTTGACATATCCAAAACTAGTTCAAATGGCTATTTAATTGGTAATAGTCGACATTACAGAATTGAAAACGGCATCATAAGAGTCGTAAACGCTTCAACCATAAGAGTTTTCGGCTACCTTTTAGAATATCTAGAAACCATTTGAGAACAAACCGTTTTTACTAAATCTATATCTGACTTCAGAATATGTAGTGACATTTGTATAAAAAAAATTAATAATAGTGTTGATGTCACCTCTAAGGTATACCACGTTGACATTCGTAAAAGTTACGTAGCCATAGATACATCTATATCTGTGTGTGTTGGCGATTTTTTACAATTTTAGAAATGCGTTTAAATTTGCAACAACGAACTTGTATTCAATTTTGCGTAAAAAATGGGTTGAAATATTTTAAAAGAGTTTCGGCAACGATTTTCTAAAGAAAACGGTCGTTTACCAGTGGCATGAGCGGTTCAAAAGTGGTTGTAAGTCAATCGAAGATGATGTACGCAGTGGCAGACCATCGACTTCGATAACCGACGAAAACATTAATGAAGTCAAAGAAATGTTGGTTAATAACCGCAAATTAACCATCAGAGAGATAGCGGAGGACTTGAACTTTGCCTATGGATCCGTCCAAGACATTTTGGTTAATGATTTGGGTTTCCGTCTTGTAGCAGCAAAGTTGAAGCCAGAAGACCTAAATTTCATGCAAAAAAGAGACCGTGTTGGCGTCGCAAGGCTGAATCCGATCCCACATTTATCAAAAGGATCATTACTGAAGACGAGACGTGGGTTTATGAGTACGACACGCAATCCAGACATCAGGCAAGTGAATGGCTTTCACCAAATAAGTCGAAACCAAAAAAACCACGTCGTTTTCAGTCCAAAAAGAAGGCAATGCTCACAGTTTTCATGTGTAGTGTGTAGTGCATCATGAATTTTTGCCAGAAGGCCAGACAGTAAACAAAGAGTATTATTTGGGCGTTATGAGAGGTTTGCGTAAAGCAATTCGCCGAAAGAGATCAGAGTTATGGGCAAAAAATTCGTGGATTTTGTATCGTGATAACGCACCGTCGCACAGTGCCATCATTATTCTGCTTTTCTGCAGAATGTTGTGTTTCTAACATTAATAATTGAAATAAAGTAAGCTTAGTTCAATAAACATTCAATACAAGATTTACATGATAAAATTATTCGACATAAGTAATTTTGGATTTAGATTTACT
Organism: Volucella inanis; assembly: GCA_907269105.1. Classification (NCBI taxonomy): domain Eukaryota; kingdom Metazoa; phylum Arthropoda; class Insecta; order Diptera; family Syrphidae; genus Volucella; species Volucella inanis. The sequence goes on from OU026154.1 coordinate 94,883,284, forward strand.
TTAAGATTAAAACATTTTAACAATTTAACATTCAGTTGTTGGAATTTTGGTTAATTGTAGTGATGAATCTTGTATCGTCGTAATACTCTAATATAATCGTCATCTTGAAGATGTCTTCCACTTTAAGGATATTGAACCTTCCTCTCTCAGTTACATTTCGATGAGTAAATATATTTATCTTTTTCAATGCTGCAGTTTGTAGTTTCTGAAGTTTTTTTTAATAAGTTAACTATGCATTACCCCAGGCAAGTATTCCATATCTTAGTTTGGATTCCACTAAAGTACACTTGTCTTAGCACAGATGTTGTAGTTTGGTACTGCAGATGAGTTAGTGCGTATAATGCTCTTTTAAGACTCGAACGTAACTCATCAATGTGCTTATCCCACAGAAAGTTATTGTCAATTATCACTCCTAGATATTTGTAATTTTGAACTATAGGACAACTAGTCGAGGCATGGCAGTCATCATTCCTACAGTACTAGGTGGAGTGAAAAGTAACCTCCTTGAGAATGAAAAAAAAAAAAATTTTTTTAAATGTTTTTTTTATTTTATTCAATATAATCTTTTAGTTTGATACACTTATTCCAGCGATTTTCCAACTTCTTGCTCCCGTCCAAAAAGTAATTTTCCGGAAGGTCTGCTAAATACTCCTCCGCAGCATCGATGATTTCCTCGCGTGCGCTGAATTTTTTATTAATGCGCCATCTATTGCTTTTGAGGTTTGGGAATAGATAACAGTCAGAGGGAGCCAAATCGGACGAATACGGTGGATGCGACAGTAATTGGGAGCCGTAAGTCATTGATTTTAGCCGTGGTTGCGAAGCTTTTGTGCGCCGAAACAAAATTTTTTTCACTTCATGTGAGGCCGCTATGCAGCGATTTCGGCCTTCAATTGTTCCAATAATGCACAGTAATACTCTCTGTTGATGGTATTTTCTTTTTCGAGGTAATCCACGAAGAGTATGCCATGATAATCTCAGAAAACCGACGCCATAACCTTTCCGACCCATCGAGCCTCCCTCGGCCGCTTTGGGGCACTCGTGCCGGTTTCAGTCCATTGTCGGGCACTCATTTTATTCTCTGGTGTTCAACAGTTACCAACCGATGCCTAAAGTGCGCCCGATTCCGCATCAGCAAGTCCAAACACTTTTTCGAAGTGCTCGCGTTCGTGTTTTTGGTCAGGAGTGAGTATGCGCTGCACCCAGCGGCAGGATAACTTTTTCATATGCAGATACTGTGCGCTCAGTATCAATCTTTGTGGTATTTTCTAGCTCGCGCACCTTCACTTGCCGGTCAGCCAACACCATTTCATGTATTTTTTTGACATGAATCTGTAACCGCATCGGTAGTGGAGTTGCGGCCACCACGAAGCTCTCGAAACCAATATTTGATGGTGTTATCTGACGGAGCATTAGCCCCATAATATTTTTCCAACTTTTCTTTTATTTCCTTTGCCGTTTTGCCTCTCAAAAAATAATGTTTTATGAGAGAACGAATATCGATTTTGTCCATACTTAACATGATGCCAAACACGTCAAAAACAATCAGCTGTCAAAACAAAAGTAAAGACAGTATCGCAAATTTGGCATGTCTGCCTTAATATGAACGGACTTCAAGGTACCATAACCTTTTTTTCAGTAGCAGCGCATTCTGGCTGCCAAGGAGGTTAATTTTCACTCCACCTAGTATATTTGTTGTTCGGTAGCCTTGAACTGATGATGTTGATGAGTTGATCATTAGACCATGATCATGATACCATTTTACTGCATTAGATCTGTTACATACCACTATCGCTGTATCGTCGGATTTGGCTCGCTTGAAAGTGCGGAGAAGCTCATTAGCCTATAGTATAAACAGAATCGGGCCTAGTTTCGATCCTTGCGGGACTCCGTATTCTGCATGTTCTTTTTGGCTATGGGTCTCGCTGATCTTGACACAAAAAAGCCTGTTGTGTAGATATTCCTTTAGCCAATCGGCCAATAATCCTCGTATTCCTATACGTTCGAGAGCATTTATTAGCTTTAAGTGATTGAGCGCGTCAAAAGTTTTACTAAAGTCCATAAATATGACCAAGACGTGGTAACTTTTGTTAAGACTCTCATTGATATGATTTGCAAAATCTCCTAATAGTTTACCAGTGCTTTTCTTTTTCTGGAAACCGTATTGATTTTCGTGGATGATGGAGTGTTTTTCAATAAAATTCTGCAACCTGTTTGTTATGACTTTTTCGCTGCACTTTTCTATTACTGGCAATATGGGTATTGGCCTGTAATTGTTGAGTTGACTCTTTTTACCACCTTTTTATATTGGCCTGACCACAGCTGTTTTTAAGGCTTCTGGAATTTTTGCTTGATCAAGACTCAAATTAATAAATTTTCACAAAATCGGCGCAAATATAACTGCGCGAGTTTTGATATCCAAAGCTCGAATTCCATCAATACCAGGCGGCTTATTTTCGTCAAGCAAACCAATTATTCTTGACATTTCAAACACATTTGTTTTCTGAATAAAAACGTTTTATTTAGGTGAATCGATGTTATCGAGTCGCATTGGTGCACAATGTTTTCAATTTGTTCTTTAAAGTTTTTTGCACATTCGCAAGCGAGATTGCTCACACACATTTGAACAGTGAAATTCGTTTCATCTAGGCTAGGCTTTTTCCTTCGTTTATTAGGCTCCATGTTTTTCGGGGGTTTGATTTGATCTGGTTGAATTTGGTTTTGTAAAAAAGAGATTTTTGCGTTGTTATTTCTTTCTTTAGTTTTTTTCGAAAAGTCTTATAACCCAGTTCGAACGTCCTACTCAATATGTTATTTTTCCATCTTTTGTATAACTCATCCTTTTTTTACACTTAGCTATTAAGTCATGTGACATCCATGGGTTATGCTTTCTTTCCTTTTTTATTGTTCTTACAGCTGCAGACTTTTCGTATATGCTTTTCATTTTATCGACAAGTTTTTGGTAAAGAGAAAGTGCATCATTTTCATTAATCACTTTTTCACAATTTGTTTCGGTAATTAATTCGTTAACCTTCGCGTTGCATATAAGTGACATGCTGGCCAGTTTCTCTTTTACGACTGATTGTTGCAAATTTGCAAAATATAGGGTTGGGTAATGATCTGTTATACAGCTTTCAGTCAACGCTGAGTTTATTTGGTAATTCGTTGCATTAATTAAAATGTGAACAATTGTCGATTTTGTTCCCGTCTTCGGTTCTATTCTAGTATAATCTGTTTTTACATTCAATAACCCCAGTGACGCCAGCATCTCTAAATATTCTTATATCCCTTATAAGTCCAGATCTTTAACATTAATATTCATATCTCCCATTACTACAATATCTCTTTATCCCAATTGTTCAATATCGTTTCTGAATTCTGGCGAAAAATGCAACAAATACCATCCAGCAGCCACCGAATTCACCTGATTTGGCTGATTTGGCTTCTGTTCAATCGAGATGAAAAACCACTACGGGGAACGCATTTCAACAGCCGAGAGGAAGTAATGGAAAAATCGCAGGAAACACTGATGGACATACCGAAAACCGAATATAAAAAATGTTACGAGGATTGGATTAAGCGCTGGCATAAGGGTGTTGCAGTCGATGGGAATTATTTTGAAGGGGACAATATAGATTTAGATGAATAAATTTGTATTTTTAATTTTTTGAATAAATAACGAAATTTTTTTGATCAAGGTGGTGTATTTGAAATTTGGGGTGAGCAGTACTCGTAACTATTTTAAACTTATAGCAAACGATAAAAGCGAAAGAAAAGATTGTGGCGAAAAAAAACTTAAACATATAGTAGACTGGTTAAGGGTTTGATTACCGATAAGAAAAAATTTAATCTTATATCAATTCAAACAACATAAGGCAGCAAAATTGTAATTTCTTTCCAATTAAAACTGAAAATATGGCTTTCTAAATTTTTTTTAAGAAGACTGGAAAAGATCTTATGACACGAATATTCAAAGGAAATGTATTAAACAATTTACAGGATACCACGGAGAAAAAGTGTTTGAATGTAGGTATTACGACAAAACTAATTGAATTGCTACGTAGATTACGAGGATTTAGTATAGAACTTTGCACATAACTCAAGTGTTGGTCACGCATAACACCTAGATTTGTAAAGTGATATACAAAGTAACCTCCTTGACCATCACAATACCCTGCTACTTCAAAAAGAGTTATGGTGCCTTAAAGTCCGTATATATCTAGACAGACATGCCAAATTTTAGTGAGATACTGTTTTTAGTTTTTTTTTGACAGCTAATTATGGTATGGATAAAAACGATTTTCGTTGTCTCATAAACCATTATTTTTTGAGAGGCAAAAACGGCGAAGGAAACAAAAAAAAAGTTGTTTCGAGAGTTTCGTGGTTTCCGCAACTCCACTACCGAACAAATCCGTAGTGGCAGGCCCTCTGATGCGGTTACATAGAACAATGTCAAAAAAATACATGAAATGGTGTTGGCTGACCGGAAAGTGAAGGTGCGCGAATTAGCAGATACCACATATTGCCACATTTTGGGCAATATTCTGCATATGAAAAAGTTATCCTGCTGGGTGTCGCGCATACTCACTCCTGACCAAAAACACGAACGCGAGAGCACTTCGAAAGAGTAATTTTAACATTAATGTAGAGTTCAATTTCAGGTAGCCTATACATACTAAGTTCATCTATTTAGTTTTACTACGGATGACTAGCTCATGTTCTGAAAACAAAATTCTTAAGCGGTGAACGTCGTTGTTAATGTCAGCACTTTGGTTAGGAGCACTTTTCGAGCGATATGCAATGCCTAGATGATCAGCAAAGGCGGTAACTTTTCCTACCAATTGCTGTCAAAAAATAGTGCATATAAAAAAAGAATAGTATTGGACTAAGAACTGAATCCTGAGGCACACCTAGACTCAGAATTTTTGGGCTGCTTACAAATTCGTCTACCTTAACATATTTGGTTCTATATATCAAATACGAAGGCTGTTTGATGAGTACCCGCATTGAAAGATAGGTGGCGCTATTGGTTAGTATTAATTAAGTATACCCTCATTTAATATTATTTTGTTTAACTCACCTGCCGAAATTTGGTGACAACCCGACGCTTAGTTTTGTTTTGACACTAATTTCAAAACATCGTTTTAGTTCCGCTCAATGATCCGATTCTTGTTTTTGAGTGGCAAAACCTGCCCATTCTCAATGGTGTTGGGACCTATTCAACTTCCCGAACAACCATTTACCATAGGTTCGTAGAGTGGCCGCTTGTCGGTTTTTGATGAACCGCGCTTAGGTGGCGCACAAACGGTTACCTAAAAGGAAACCGTGGGCAAAATCCATGATCTCGTATTGGCAGACCGCCGAGTCGAAATTCGCGAGTTGATTGAGATAGCAGACTTTCAACTAAATGCGGTAGCCATATCCTGCCTGAGATTTTGGGCATGAGAAAGCTGTCCACGCGATAGGTGTCGCGGTTGTTTAATCGAAATTTAGGGGAGTTTTTGATCGTCGGACTATATTGAGTCAGAATCTAAAAAAGTTGCGTTGTCATTTGTTTGTAATATACAAACCAATTATGTATAAAGCTACGGAAATGAGCACAATATAATAAATTTAGTAGAATTCTATGGTTCACTGTGTCAAAAGCTTTGGGTATATCCACGAAAAGTCCAGCCCAGCATTTTTTATCATCTACAGCTTTGTATAGGGTTTTCCAATAGGGACTTGACAACTTTGAATTTAATTTGTGAACGTACTCTGTCACTAATCATCAAACTGTCACTGTCAAATTATTCAGTAAACTCAACATTTTCACTAACGAGCAACGTTCTCAAAATATAAAAATTTTCTACAGATATTCGGAGTCGGTGACTGCAACTTTAAGAGCGTTAACTCTAATTTTCGGTCGTAATTCTCGCCCTAGTAGACAGGCAATAACAAGTTTCGTGCAAAAATTTGAGTCTACATATTCGTTGTGTGATGTTACCCTATCAGAGAGACAACGGGTTGGTCGAAGTGTCGAAAATATCGCTGCCGCTCAGACGTCCGTAGCTCAGACCACATTATGGCGTATTTTGCGTAAGGATCTTGGTCTACACCTGTTTGATAATGTTAATAAAATATTTATTTACTCGTAAATACTATTTTTGCTTTGTTGATGAATTTTTAAAAAAAAAAGAAGATGAAATTATTTTGGTAAATGTTTCTGTGAGTCACTGCACATAAAATAATAGGACGACCAGTATGCATTTGCATCCTAGCAACAATTTGCACACGATAAATCGCATGATCATGCAGTAGAAACTTACGATTTGTGCAACAACAAAACGCATAAGTTGTGTGTATACGGTTGTGTGCAAGATGTTGGCTTTTGCATACTTTGCATACTCCTTGTCCACGGGCTGAAAAGTCAGTGCCGTTTCTAAGAGAGGGCACCACTTGAATTAAATCCATACCATTTACAGTTAGTACCAACCTGTCCATTTGACAGCTGTCGGACGATTAGTTCTCGAGATGTAGCGTTGTGAGTGAAGCAACTTTTTGATGGGAAAAAATGCAGCCGATGCAAAGAAATGGCTTGATAAGCGCTACCCGGACTCTGCACCAGCCGAACGAACCATTCGCAATTGGATTGAAAAATTTCAAAATGGTAATACAAGCACCGAAGATGATGCACGCAGTGGACGTCCAAAAGAGGCTGTTTCAGATAAAAACATCAAAAAAGTCCACAAAACGATTGCGAATGACCGTAAAGTAAAGTTGATTGAGATAGCTGAGGCTCTGAATGCTTGGACATGCGAAAGTTCTGTTCAAAGTGGGTGCCGTGTTTGCTCACAGTCGACCAAAAACAACAACGTGTTGATGATTCAGAGGAGTGTTTGAAGCTGTTCAACCGCAATAAAGCCGAATTTTTGCGTCAGTATGTGACAATGGATGAAACTTGGCTCCATCACTTCTCACCAGAGTCAAGTCGACAGTCAGCTGAGTGGCGAGCAGGCGACGAACCTCGTCCAAAACGACCAAATATTCAAAAGTCGGCTGGCAAATTTATGGCATCCGTATTTTGGGATACACATGAAATAATTTTCCTCCACTATCTCCAAAAAAGGCGAAACTACTAACAGCGACTATTACATTGCATTGTCAGAGACTTTGAAGGACGAAATCGCAGAAAATCGGCCGCATTTAAAGAAAAAGAAAGTGCTATTTCATCAAGGCAATGCACCGTGTCACAAGTCGATGAAAACGATGACAAAATTGCATGAATTCGGCTACGAATTGCTTCCCCACCCACTGTATTCTCCAGATTTGGGTCCCAGCAACTATTTCCTGTTTGCAGACCTCAAAAGAATGCTCGCCGGAAAGCGATTTAAGACCGATAATGAAGTAATCGCCGAAACAGAGCCCTATTTCGAGGCTAAACAGAAATCGTACTACAAAACTAGTATCGAAAGATTGAACAATCGTTTCAATTAGTATATCGGCCTCGAAGGCAACTATATTGATAAATAAAGTTGAATTTTGCAAAAATTTTGTGTTTTACTATAAAACGGCACTGATTTTTCAGCCCATGTGTTAAATATTGTTTTAAGCATTCCGAGTTAACAAAATCAATTCGTCAAAGACAAAGTGCGGTGCAAGCTAAAGACAATAACTCGGTTTTGGAACATCTTGCTAATCAACAATCCTCGTTTCTTGATAACCTAAATAGCTCAGCCAGTACAAGTTCGACCATCAACGTGCCGAAGATAATCGTGCCCCCATTCTCGGGTTGTTACAAGGACTGGCCGTGTTTTCGCGATTTGTTCATAGGGGCAGTTGATCGCAAATCTTACCTTACTGCAACACAAAAGTTTCATTACTTAATGTCGTTCTTGCGAGATGACGTAGCGAATGTAATTAAGCATATTCCTGTCTCAGACGCGAACTCTATCGAGGCCTGGGAAAGGCTAGAAAAACCATAATCTAATTGTCCGCTTTTTTATAGAATTGTTCTTATCTCTGCCTTCGATAAGGGTAGCAAATATACAAACAATTCGAAAAATTGCAAACGGTGCCGACGAAGTAATTCGGGGGTTAAATGCGCTGAACACAAACGTCCACGATCCGTGGTTGATTCACCTCTTGCTAACGAAACTTGACTCAGATACAAAGCAAGCTTGAGCAGAAGAGGTAGGTTCCCGGAATGATCGTTCGATAATGAATTTAATTGAATTCCTTGAGTTACGGTGTGACGCACTCGATTCTTGTCAATCCCTAAATCGTACAGTTACATCACGGGGAAAACAATTCAATCCAATTCGAGTTCACCTAGCAAAGTCATCTGATAACCTGCCCCATGTGCAAAAATTACCATATCGTACCCCAGTGTTCTCGTTTTGTTGCTTTAGACATTGAATCGCGTAGATTATTCGTAAAAAATAATTCACCATGTTTTAATTGCCTTCGAACTGGCCATTCCTCAAATAAGTGTAAGTCGTGTCTGTAGAGCTCGTCACCACTCGCTAGTCCATCAGAATGACACAAAAGGAATTCCCTCGCAATCGTCCTCACCTGTAAAACTATCAGCCCTTTCATCTACAATGTCGCCTGACCCGCGTCAGTTTCGCTCAGCAAACTTGCATGATACGTCTGCAACAACATCTCCATTCGTAACCAACCATTCCATTAAGCTTCGCCCTGGAAAGCAAACCGTATTTCCAACCATTTTAGCTAAATGTCGAAAACAGCCAAGAGAGATATATTGATGTTCGTGTTTTGCTTGACACGGGATCACAATGTTCGTTCATCACCGAATCGTTTGCCCAACGACTTGGGCTTCCGCGAAAGCGCTCTCGTATTCCTATTGTAGGGTTGTCATCCAAAGAAGCAGGATATACAAAAGGATGTATGACACTACAGCTTTGTTCTCGCTACAACTGGGAGTCTCTATTTATTGATGCGTTCATTCTTGGGAAGCTGATGTCCGATTTACCTTTGCAGTCATTTGACAAATCTTCATGGGAGTATATTAGGAGCTTAGATCTGGCAGATCCACATTTCAATGCGTCCAGTGTGGTCGACGTGCTGTTGGGAGCAGATAAGGTTTGGTCTATTCTGAAAGCGGTGGTTACCGGTAGCTACCGGTGGTAGCGCAAAGAATCAAAAATGCATATAATGCTCTTTTTATCTGGAAAAGAAAGGTAGACAAAATTTGGGGCTTAAAACTTGCTATGGTGTACTGGGGTGGTAAGTTGAAGTGACAAAAACAACTATAGGCCGATTTCATTACTGTCCTCAAATTCCAAAGTTTTTGAAAAAGCTATTAAAAGAAGAATGTTGAAATACCTTGCAAAGTTAAAATAACAAAGTCCTGTTCAGTTTGGGTCCAGAAAAAACCTTTCCACTGAAGATGCCCTCTTGGAGTTTTGCTCTTTTATATATACTTCCGTCAAAAAAGCAGCATCTAGACCACAATGAACACACATACGAGTACCACGGGCCATTTTCAGTTCGATTTGCGTATTCTTCAACACCGTTCTGTTGAGGGGCAGACAACGCCACCGTTGTCACTACGTTCAATTTTATTTTGCTGCCTGTCTGCCGAGACAAGTCGTCAATAAAGGTGACAAAATACTGAGCTCCTCCAACAAAAATCTTTGTTACTGGTCAACAGACGTCACTCTACACAACATCTTAAGGACCATCGGCACGGCTGGTTGTTCCACTTGGAAGCAGCTTACTACATATTTTGCTCTTTGCACATGTCAGACAACTTTTCTTTTGAGGAATATCATTAATTCTTAGATCAAGCAATAATTGCTTGTCTGACATATCTTTTAAAACCCTTCTGTCAATGGATGTTTTAAAACTTTCCCATCAATGGAATGGACCTATGAAAATTGATGGAACTCAATGAAATAATTGAAGTTTTCTTGTTATTTTGGAAATCTTTATTTTTTATTTTTAATTTAAAGTTTTTTCTTTACATAACATTAATATTACGAAGTGTTTTCTTGATTTACACATTTATGGCATTTATTTAACTGAAAACCTGGTTTTCTTTGTAGTTTATCGTTTATTCTGCAAATTCGACACGATTTTTTCTGGCCCGTTGACATCTGGCTACTGCTGGGCTGTGGAATTTTATTTTGCAATGGTGCTCCGAAGGACGGTAAACACTCCTATTATCCTTGGATCGTTCATCCTTGCTTCGATCTAAGAGGTGACTAACTGCTCAATCAAAAAATGCAAAAATTTTCGACTTGCATTGGTTTTGTTTGTTGCACTCATACCATTTACTTTTTTGTAAAATATGAAAGATGGTAATGCTGCGACAACCAACATGTTGCAGAAAAAAGCCAATGGCCATCGCTTCGTCTGTCGTTTACATATTCTCCCAACATTTGATCCATGACGTCGACGACAACTTTATGTTTGTTGTAAAACAGAATCGCTTGTGGCTTTCTTGCTGTTCCAACCAATTCGGTGCCATAGTGAACTGATGACACTAAAATGACTGCTTTAAATTTCTTCGGCACGTTAGACACTGCTCCGCATTATCTGTAAATTCAAATATTGTGCTAAGCGACTACGATCTGGAAGCATTTTTTTAGGAATGCACTTCTTATTCCGTGGAATAGTTCCAACAAAGGCCAGTCTAGATTCTCGAAGTTTTTCCACACCTTCAAAACTTCAAAACTTCAAAACTTGTAAAAAATTTGTCAGCAACAACAGTCCTCCCGCTGGATTGAAACTTTGTTGTTAATTCAATAATTTACAGCTCTCTGCTCATTTGCAAGTGTATCCATTGCTGGAATCCCAAGCCCAGCATACTTTTATTCTGTATTTCGCAGGCTTCGATGATATGTATTTTGTAAATCGTGTGTATCCTCTATATGTGAATAGTTGTTCACCAATGGTATCAGTTCTGTCGGTGTATACGCAGTTTCCAAATGATGATTTAGTATTGTCCACATGTCCCGAATGACAGCTACTTTATCTGCACTTTGCCGTTCCACACGAATCATTTGATTGCCAAATCATCTAAACCGATTTATAGCCGAAAATCTTTTTAGCGACATCGTTGCTCTGAATACGAGATTCATGTAGGTTTTCCACAACTATTCTGTATGTAGCGTGTTGGCGTAATTTACACCAGTGGCTAGACAAAGGCCAAGATAGGCATAAGGTTCCAGTAACAGATTTCCAAACTAAAGGGTGATTCATCGTATGGTTTGATTTATAATGTAAAACGAAATACATAAATTTTAAAGCGAACTTAAAACCTTTATTGCCAGTTAAAAGAAAAATCCATGGCATTTACTGTCTAAAAATAATATTATGTAAACGTCGGCCACGACTACTTCTGAATGAACCTGCCCATTCGGAAGGTCTAATTTTGGGCAACTCGTTCGACCATAGCGACTGGTATCTCGCGGATAACATGAGTAATGTTGGCTTCCAAAGCGTCAATCGTAGCTGGCTTATTCCTGATGAAATGAGATTTTACATATGCCTAGAGAAAAGAGTTCAAAGGTGTGATATCGCACAATCTAGGCGCCCAATTTACCGATGAAAAACGTGAAATAAAGTGCTCACCAAAATGATTTCTCAACAAGTCCATTGTTTCACGCGCTATATGGCTTGTTGCGCCATCTTGTTGAAACCAGAGCTCACCGTGCTTGAATTTCAGATGCACACAGTCCGGTTAACATGGCGCGATGACGTTTAATATTGACGGTAACATTCTGATTTGCATCATTTAAAAAAAAAAAAAAAATATGGACCAATGATTCCACCAGTTCATAAACCACACCATACCGTTGTTTTTAATGGATGTAATGGTAGCTCTTCGTACTCTTCAGGTTGGTCATCTCTTCAGCCCAAATACGGCAATTCTGTTTATTAACGTATCCATTGAGCCAAAAATTTGCTTCATCACTGAACAAAATTTCACGCTTCAATTCTTGCACAAGTTGGATTTTGTACACTTTTAGGCCAAGATCCTAACATTAAATACGCCAAGTTTTCGAATACGCCAAGCGAAGCTGCTGAAAACGACGACGAATCGATTCGTCATGATCTGCGAGTACACTCTCACCTACAGCTGCTATAGTCTCATGCTGGATGTGGTCTAACCGGACGAATATCATCCACTTATGTAAACTGGTACTCAAATTTGCGAATGGTATTGGCAATAGTGGTTTCAGTAGGTCGATTATGCGCGCCGTAAGTTTCTCGAATCGCATGAAAAACATTTCTCACAGAACAGCTGAACAATTTGGAGACGTTGTTGTGATGTGAGTCTTTTCGTGATGATTTGCCAAACGATACTAAACAAAATTGACAAAGCAGTTTGATAGGAGTCAGGCGTTATTTGTCAAAAAAAGCCGGGGCCGGCTTGGCAACCAAGAATGAATCAAGCCAATTTTTGATATTCTGCTCTGATGTGAACCCTATTTCAGTGAGGGCGTTCTGCATCGACCGGAACAAATGGTAGTCAGAAAGGGCAAGGTCTGGACTATAGGGCAGGTGGGGTAAGACTTCCCATCCACTGTTTTCCAAATAGTACTTAGCCGGAATAGCAACGTGGAGCCGAGCGTTGTCATGATGGAAAATTATTTCCTCGTGTCTGGTCGCATATTCAGGGCGTTTTTCGGCTACTGCTCTCATCAAATGGATTAATTGTGTTCGGTAGTGTTGTCGATTGATGGTTTCACCCAGTTCTAGCAACTCATAATACAGCACACCCATCTGATCCCACCAAATACAGAGCATTACCTTCGCGCCATGGATATTGGGCTTTGCCGTTGATTTGGCTGATTGGCCGGGTTTCACATATGATTTTTTGCGCTTCGGGTTGTCGTAATGGATCAATTTTTCACCATATGTAACAATCCGATGCAAAAATGACTTCCTTTTGTGGCGTTCCAGCAGCATTTCGGATATACAAAACCGCCTTTCGACGTCTCTCGGCTTGAGTTCATGTGGAAACCAATTTCCTTGCTTTTGAATATATCTAGCTGCTTTTAAACGTTTTGAAAAGGCTGCTTGAGTGATACCCAAAGATTCTGCGAGCTCTTCTTGTGTTGGGCAACAATCTTCATAGAGTAATGCTTCCAGTTCTTCATCTTCAAACTTTTTTGGCTGCCCAGGACGTTCATCGTCTTCCAAGCCAAAATCACCACTTTTAAATCATGCAAACCACTTTTGGCACATCCGCTCAGCTAGCGCATGTTCACCATTAACTTCCACTAAAATACGATGACTTTCGGCAGTAGTTTTCTAAATGAAGAAGAACGCAAAAACACTTTTTCAGGCACAAAGTTCGACATATTTGAGTGAAAAAAAAATTATTGTTGTTTACGCTTCAAATGAATGACATATGCTGAAATGACGTACAATGACAGTAGCTTTCAAATGTATGTTCCAATGGAATAATACAAGTTACGCCATCTCTTAGCAAACCGAATTAAGTTATAGACCCAATATTTCATAATTTCCTGTTGAGCCCTTCTATTAGTTTCTCGCATGATGATAGCCACCATATCTTCTGCTGTCATTGCCTTCAAGATACCAAGATGACTACAAGTCCTCATCATCATCGCTTTTAAAATCTTCTACTTGAAAGCCACTCTCTCGTTCTTCTTCGGCAAGCCTGTTAACGAGTTGCTCCTTTTCTTCTTCGCTCATGCGAACATATAAGTATGTTGTTCCTAATTTGCTCCTAATTCGCTAAGGTATTGATTGACAATAATGATGCATTCATTCCCATTTATACCCACAAACTGAATAATAATAACGTCACTCTTTTGGTTTTTAATTGTTTTGCTCGTCTCCTCCAGCCTCTGCTGCTATAAAATTGTCTCTATCTGCACATGAGAAGAACAAACTTCGATCTTTGCAATTAGAAGTAAAGTGACCCCAACGACCATTATTATAACACTTGTCATTCACTTGTTTTTCCGCCCTACTACCGTCAGTCACAATTGCATGATTATTTGCCCCACCGCTGTTCTGAAATTTTGAGTACTTTTTTGCATTTGCACGAGCAGCCAATTCCTGATGATCTTCGCTGAATCCTGTAACTTTATTCACTTTTTCTTGCCTTTTTCCTCTTTTTCTAAGCAATTTCACCTTGATTGCACTTAAAACTGGGAGCTCGTCGCGTGTTTCTATGGCTACCACAAAATTGTCGAACGAGTCCGGCAGACTAGACAGAAGAATTATAACCATCAACTTATCAAACACAGTAACTTCAATTTCAGCTAGCTTATTTATACTTATATATACTTGATCCGTCAGACAATCTAAGCTTTTTAGGCCACGTGACTTTACGTGCAGGACCAGAAAGCTGGTAGATTTCCTTAAGCATATCCCAAGCCATTTTAGTAGTTAGACAATGGTGGCTAAGGTATAAGTGCGTAGGTTTAATGTAAAGCATTATGCTGGCTAGCGCCTTCTCATCTTTTACATCGAATAGTGCAGACTCCGTCGCAATTCCACCCTCTACTACTTTTACGAGCCTCGTTCCTCAGATAATTCCCTATAAATCTGAGTGAACCAGAACGCTCTACAAGTGGACTGACCACGATGCATAGTTAGAATGGTTTAGTTTTTCTATATGCAGAATATAAACAGCAAAAACAAACTTTACTTTCACAATTAACTTAAGTTAATAAATGGCTAACTAATTGACTTACAAAAAACGTTCGGCCGGGGCCAATAACCTGTTAGGGATTTTAGTAAAAAGATCACACGTTTGTTCGAGATATGATTTATTTAAAGAGTAAACGTATTGAGAACAGAATACATAGCTTGCTTTTATTTAAATAAACGCATTGAGAAGGTGAACGTAAATATGGAAATCAAACAATAATACAGATGGTTTGTGTTGTCAAACTGAAATGATCTGTATAATTTTAGCAATATCCTGGCCATCCCAAATTATACTTCTCCTCTAAGACAGGTGATGCTCTCAAAAAAATTTAATCAACATTTATCTGACCAAAATTGGATATACATATAATTTTTTTCCAATTGACTGTAAGTTAATGAAGTGTTGACATAAAATATCTGCATATTGACATTACCGAGGCATACATTACGTCGAAAATAAAACGTGTTGCCAACGACACACTAAATAAATTTGTATTTTCTATCTGCGGTCATATGAGAAACTCCATTCAGTAATGATATATTGCCAATTTAATTGCAATAAATTAATTACACTGTTAATACCTGTTAAAAGTGTTGTGTTGTCCATTATTCCCCGGTAGTCATTAATTTACTGCACCGATACACATCAACAACCTCATACACTATGCCGCACATTCATGAATAAGCTGTCATAATTGATCTGTACTTACCCAACCATCTTTGTAGATACGATATGCCACAAATATTGGGAATGGCAACAGGGTACAGGCTCCCATTAGCCAGCCTAGCACATCGGCCCACCCGGGAAATCTGTAGTCGCCAAATTCAGTTGGTCCAATATCGAACATAATAAATATGAAAACAAGCTGGAAAATGTGAAAAGAAATTTCAAGAGTAATTAAAATTCATTGGAAATGTTGAAATCGAAAAATGAGGAAAAAAAATGTGGCTTACCACAGATGCAATTGGAGTAATAATCGTCCAAACTGTAGTCCAGTAGAGCCTCATTATCCTGCCCAATTTGATTCCCATATCGCACATATTGTTGAATGTCTGTTCCATGCCATATACCCAAGCAAGTATTACCACCTATATATATGTATATTAGCAGAAAAAAGCTGTATCAAGGATTAGTTGAACACAAATAATTAAGCACATTTTACTAAATGCACACTATAGCGTTATAGATAGGATTAATATTTGTACGACAGACATTTTGCGAAGTATATGACTTGGGCTAAGAACGTGCACTTACATGGGAGGCTGTTGATCATCCTTCCTAATCTCACATTGATTCAACACTCAACGGTCTCAGACAAAAATAAAAAAAAAAACAAAACGGATGAGGTCGTTGAAGTTTGCCCACTAACATTTTATATTCGTAAATAGGACGATGCGACCATAAAATGCATAATTCTGAACAGTGCTACTTCAAAAAGTCAACATGGGCTAGACATACAGACAGAAAAACGTGCTAAGAACTCGCGGACAGACACTTCAACAAAAAGGATCGTTGTGAAATCGTATATAAAAAATATACGCCTCTTTGTCGCATATCTTCAAAACAAATTCAATTATTTTTGCTTTGAGGGAAAAACCAAATAAAGTTTCAGGGTCTCCGTCCAATAAGTAGGTCCTCCTACTGATGTAACTAGTCTAAGGAATCTTTACAACAGGTACCACGAAATTGTCGACGCACCTCCCCAAAAGATTTCGGATAACCTCACTGCTTTCCCTAGATATGTATACTTTAAAAGAGTATCTCACCTTCAGTCTAGCTGAGCTAACCATGAAACATTTTTTTCGTTCCTAAATTGCCTCCTTTGTCTGCATCTTATCTACAAGCCCCGTCTTACATTTTACTACCAAAACATATGATGCTTGGGTCTATAACTTAATTGCGGTTTGCTAACTGATGGCGTAACTTGTATTATTCCAGTGGAACATGCGTTGGAAAGCTACTGTCATTGTACGTCATTTCAGTATATGTCATTCATTTGAAGCGTAAACAACAATAATTTTTTTTCACTCAAATATGTCGAACTTTGTGCCTGAAAAAGGCATATGAAGAAAACTACTGCCGAAAGTCATCGTATTTTGGTGGAAGCTTACGGTGAACATGCTCTAGCTGAGCGAACGTGCCAAAAGTGGTTTGCACGATTTAAAAGTGGTGATTTTGGCTTGGAAGACGATGAACGTCCTGGAAAGCCAAAAAAGTTTGAAGATGAAGAACTGGAAGCATTACTCTATGAAGATTGTTCTCAAACACAAGAAGAGCATGCAGAATCTTCGGGTGTCACTTAAGCAGCCATTCCAAAATGTTTAAAAGCAGCTGGAAATATTCAAACTATTTCGGTTTTGCATGTCCGAAATGCTGCTGGAACGCCACAAAAGGAAGTCATTTTTGTATCGGATTGTTACTGGTGATGAAAAATGGATCCATTACGACAACCCCAAGTGCAAAAAATCATATGTGAAACCCGGCCAACCAGCCAAATCAACAGCAAAACCGAATATCCATGGTGCGAAGGTTTTACTCTGTATTTGGTGGGATCAGATGGGTGTGCTGTATTATGAGCTGCTAAAACCGGGTGAAACCATCAATGGACAACGCTACCGAACACAATTAATCTGTTTGAAGAGAGCAGTAGCCGAAAAACGCCCGGAATATGCGACCAGATACGAGGCAATAATTTTCCATCATGACAATGCTCCTTAAAGCTAATTTTCGCAAAAATTAATATCTATCTCAGAAAATCTTCTGTTAATTATACCAGCCTATCTTTATCTGATGCTGGATTCATTTTTTACAGAGAAATTTTTAATTACATTTCTCTTTACGTTCCATTTTCTCGGCATAAAACATTTTCTCGGCATAAAACATTATCAACGTACTTCCCCTCCCTGGTATAACAAAAGACTTCGTTCTTTTCAAAACAGAAGAAAGAAATTATGGGCAGTTTTTTTTGCCCCAATTCTCGTTCTGACTGCTCTAACTATCTTGGAACCTACATCTAATTCACCCAACTCTATAACTGCCTCTATCAGCGTTTTCACGATACAGCGCAGACCAACCTTAACAACGGCCCTTAGACATATAATCAATTCGTCAACTTCAAAAGAAAATCCTACGGATATCTCCCCTCTCTATCGTACGATAATATATCCTCGACCGACCGACATACCATTGCCAGCTATCATGTTTTGCAAGCTTTTTTAAAAAATCATTTGCAGCGTACCTGACCCCAAATATTTTAACTACCATCCATTCTATTCTCATCGAAAAAAAATTACAAAATCTCAATGATAAATATTTACCCGGGCCTAACGCAATATATTTCAAAAAGTGTTCTTCCAATCTTTCACACTCGCTTTCCCCCTATTTTATATCGTATATCCTTCACATAAGGGGAACTCCCCCAATTTTGGAAGACCTCTTTCATATTCGCGGTCTACACAAAAGGATCGATGAATAAACTTGCTAACCTTTCACACAAACCTATTATGCTTATATATAAACTTCTGAGCTTTCAGTGCAAGTCGCTTATATCACCCAGGCAGCATGGATTTCTGAAAGGTAGATCAACCACTACAAACTTGGTTGAATTCGTATCCTTTGCGCTTTCAGCCCTAGAAAATGGGCCTTCGATAAAATATCACATCAATTGATCCTTTTCAAATTGTTTTCTATATACCTTCTTCTTCCTCAACCCCACTTTCTGATGTCCCACAAAGCTGCCATCTAGGTCCAATTCTTTTCATTTTAACTATAAACGATCTTGAGAGGATTATTAAAGACTGCTTCTATCTATTAACGCCGATGACACTAAGTTCTCTAAAACTATTTCCTCACCCTAAGTTTCTATTTATCTTCAAGAAGACTGCAATAGATTTTCCACTAGGTGTGTCAAAAACGACGACTTTGTCCCGTAAATCCAATCAATTTCCTATTCGACATAATTTTTTGCATGGCCAACCTATAACCCAGGTTCAATCCCTCCGCTACCTTGGAATATTATATGACAAAGATTAAACCTTTCATTCACATATTGATGAGATAGTTCTTAAAGCCAACTTAATACTTGGTTTTATCAAACGATGGTCTAAAGAATTGTACAACTCCTATGTGACAAGGCCACTTTTCATTACCCTTGTCCAACCCCTTCTCAAATATGGCAGCCAAGTAAGGTCCCCCTTTTAGCGAGCTTATCAAGAACATTCCAGGGTCGTTTCCTTCGATTTGCACTTCGAGCACTACTCCCTATCGTGACCCCCTCAAACTTCTTTACCAGAATACGTTTAAAAATCGCAGAGACGTAGCTGACATTCTCTTTATCGACTGCTCTCTGGTTCTGTGAATCGCGCTTTCTTTTACAGTTCTATTTCCTTCAATACTAACCCTCGTCTCTTCTATATTCCAAACCATCGCACTTCTTATGGTTCAAACGAACCAATTTACCGCATGCTCCATAAGGTTAACTCAAATTTCCCCTTTTTGATTTTAACATGAGCCCTCCTCGTCTCAAACTTGATCTGCCCCGCCATTCCCTTAGTTGCTAAACCTATATTCTTATAACATTTTAGGTCCTAGTTTTTAGGTTAAGTAGAGTAGCTTGTATTGCGCCAAATAAATGGGGGTGTTCAACCATCAACAGGCAGACCCTCTTTGAGGACGCAAGCAGTCCGGGCCATAAAAAACTCGCCTCTGAACTTTGCCTAGCAAATTCATCGGCCGACGGTTAAATGTTCCCTGAACCAAAATGTGAAATTAGCATTCGTGTTGTCATCCCTGAAATAACTTGAAAGTCGTGATGAGATTAAGAAAAGCTTTAAGCACCGCATTCTAAATCGATTTTTTAGCCATTCATTAAGACCTAACTACGATCCTTTTCCGGCTCAGATTCTATCTGAAACTATTTGTTGGCACAGTTGGTATCTTAAATATAAAGCAGCAACATGAATTCTACTACCATTGCATAAGACACACAACATAAAACCAGACTTGAAAGATAGATGGCGCGAGTTAAACTCTTCAGATTGTATGTAAATACTTTCTGCACCGTAAACGTGCTTCTTTGTTGATACAAATTAAGGATTGACTTACATTACTATGCTTACCATAGTCTATGATCGAGTTGTTTGTTTGTTGGCTGATAAGATTGTTTTTTTCTTCGTCTGCTGGCTGACTAATTTGTTTTTTTCTTCTTTTGTTTGTTGGCTGATAAAGTTGTGTTTCTTGTCTTTTGTTTGCTGGAAAATATTTTGGCTAACAGTTTTGTTTTGTTTTGTTTATTTACGAGGGCTGTTTGATGAATAACCGGATTAGAAATGACAGCGCTACTTTTTAAGGTTTTGATAATTTATTTTTCAATATAATCCCCTTTAAACATAATACACTGCAACTTTCGTTGGCCTGCAAAATACACCTTCGCGGCTGCGATGACTTCTTGTTCGACCCATACTTCTTCCCGGCGAGTGATCTATTAAACTTTGGGAACAAAAAGAAGTCGCGGGGGGCCAAATCCGGAGAATACAGAGGATGGTGGAGCGATTCGTAGTGTAATGCGACCAATTTGGCCGTGGCGATTGCGGAGGTTTGAGCCGGTGCGTTATCGTGGTGGAAGAGCACTTTTTTCTTCGCCAAATGTGGTTGTTGTAACTTCAAATCAGCGTTGAATAGGCCCAATAAATCAACGTAGTACGCTCCTGTGATTATTTTTCCCTTTTCCAAGAGTCAACGTGAATCACATCTTGAGGGTCCCAAAAAAACGGAGGCAATCATCTTTCTTGTCTTTGCCTTTTTTGCAGCACATTCATCGTGTAAAACCCATTGTTTCTATCTCTGTTGTGTACCAATATATCTAAGTCTCATCGACTGTCATAAACGACGCAGAATTTCTGGATTTTGTCCATGGCTTCCTCTGTGGTAGCCGTTTTGGTCCACATGGGCGTAGTTCAGCAAAAACTGTCTCAAAACAAAACTGTGTATCAGATTGTCACCAAATTAAACTAAATAATGGTATATTCAGTAGCGCCACCTATCTTACAATCCAGGTACTCATCAAATAGCCCTCGTACTGTAGTTTGGTGATGTTGTTTTGATTTTGTTTTCCTAAATACGTTCCTGAACTCGCACAAAATCATCAAAATTCACATGCGTGCTATTCTTTTTAAACGGGAAGTGAGACTCATTGGCACGTCTAGATCATAGTCAATCGTGTTTGGCAAAACTCCCAGACCGTTCTTTTGAGTCAGATAAAAGCAGCTTCTTCCATCAGAAAACCGAGGCATAAAATATAGTTGGTCTCATCATGGACTCCTATGTCTTGCCATTTACAGTGCCGACAGCATTTCGGAGGCTTTCGATATCATATGTTTGATACAGAGATGCTTGTTATCCAATATGATACCCAAATATTAAGTTTCGTTAGAGAAACAGATGTGACGAAACAGATCAGTTAATTTTCTGTTTCTCGTAAAGAAAACGGACATAGTTTTGAGAATATCGAATGATACCGATGCGCTTTAGAGCAGATAGTCGATGGGTATGATTTATCAAACAGTGCAGCTGAATTATCTGCCTATGTCTGAACACACATGTAAGAACTTTGAGCGCGTTAAGCAGTGAGTCGAACAACATATACCATAGCACTAGAGAGAGAATACCGCCTTGGTGTAAGCTCTGTTTACCACCGGCATCATATATTGGCCTCACTTACAGACGTTCTGTTATAGTATGCTTTTGGCATACTCTCATCTTAGAAACTCGGCTATGGATCTAGTGACAATCTGTCCAAAACGGATTAATAATTTTCCTAACAAGAAGGATACAATACAACACTCCAACCAAGCTACATGGTATACTTCTGGATTTTACGAAAAGTGCATAGTAACTTCAATCACTTGATTCTGGAAAGACAATGAAACGAGGTGAGGCGAAGACATTTTCAGAAAGACCGCTGGCATTATAATAAATGGCTCTAAAACAGTGGAAGGCTGTAGGGCAAGAATGTTCTCTACATCAATATTACAGCCTACCTCTACTATACTATTACATTTCCAAGCATTTATTTATAATTCCCAGAGATGATGACATATGATAGTCATAGACAATATCATAGACTTACCACGGTAGGATTTATACTCGTAATGTCTTATGTTATTGCTACCATTTACTAAATTATTTAGCAGGATTATCCTAATGGAAATGACTAATGAAAAGTTTGTTTTCAAAAAACCCCATAACATAAACCAAATCCAGCAAAAGTAACTCTATATGGTACCTATTATGGATTCATTTAAATGAACCTCCCACGTGAGTTCATTAATTGATCACATATTACGATTTGCAAAAAAGTACTCCAACCACTTAAATTCGGTCTCTCATCTAAATAATTTGTTATTTAATGCGTTTAAAATAATCGTCCAATCGAAACCTATAAAATACCCCTCTACTTTGGCGTAGATACATGGATACATAAAACTCCTGGGAAACTACTATACAATACGATACATTTTATCCCAGGTTATCATCAACAGTTTGCAAAACTCCAACCCAGACAACAATTTACAGAAATCACCCTCAGAGATACTGTGTTTATAGCAACCAACCCCAACAACTTGTCCGATATACTTAACTCAAGCCACCAGCTTAATAAACCCCAGCTGACTCTGAGTTTACCCACATTGACCGATGAAACTGAAAATCAACCGGTTTGACCAATGTGACCCGCCTTGCACTGATTATTACTGCATCTGTGTACGCACTCGCATAACTAAATCAGTACATGAAACCGACAGGGTAATGTTAGTGTTCTGGGCTAAGGGATGCTGGTGTTATAAGGTTGTTCAGGTCCAGGCCCATTACGAGCAGTAGCATCAAGTCTATTCGCAACCATCAGCCATCAGGCGATTGTCAAATAAAATATTTGTTATGTGTGGACGGGCGAGTGGATTTAGAATTGACTCCCATTGGCAGTCTGCATATTAAACTACAAGCTTAGTTGATCTCAATTAGCCTCGACAATAATTAGAGCTTATGCCATGTGGCAAACAAGTCACAACAATTCATTGCGTCAATCCAATTCTCTCAGCGAATCCTCTCTAACACTAAAAACCAAGACCAACCAACTAGCTGTCAAATGACTGGTAACTGAAAGCTAGGAACTGGAAACTGGTAACCGGTGGCTGGTGACTGGTGATTGGTAACTCATGCATTGACATACGGGACTGGGTGTAGTGCGTGCTCCAACCAAAGTAGGGCTTTGCGGTAGAGTTGAGGTCACGAATTCCGTTGCACACATTTAGAGACAATCAAAATCAACCCTATCGTGAAGATTGATTAACGAAATCAATAATTAATGGCTAATTTGTGTGGCACATTAGTTAGTCAGTTTACTGCGAGGTCAATTGACAACGAAGTAGTGGAATGTCCGTGATGGTGGTCAGGTCATTCGTTTGGCTGACATAACCACAAAACACAATCGTTTCAGAGGTTTAGTTTTCAAATGAGGGATACTTATATTCGTTAAATAACGGTAAGTGACGTGATAGAACAGTATGTACGGAGCCTAGTACCTTTGACTAAGATAAGGGTACTTAACATCTGTGTGACGTAATTGGTGGCTTCCGACAAGAGTGGGAGGGGAGAGTGTTCCCACTATGGAAGTTATCCTTCATCAAGACAGTGCCGGAGGAATCCTATATAAGGGTCAACGGCGGCCACCACTTGGTTCTAGTGAGTTTGACAAGTTGCTCAAGGTACTACTTCGACGCATTCGGAGAACAAGTCTGAAGGGAGCTTGAAGGTTTCGTCATAAGCCGAATCATTTAACCCGAGTCTAATGTATATTCAATTAACTTACTAAGAAATTTGACTTCCAGGGTACAGGTTGCGCACTGAGATAACTCCCCTTGTGTACACAAAAAACATCCACTTTGGAGGCAACTAACAGTCTTGGATACGAACGAATATAACGTTTTAAAGACAACGAATTTTCCTGTTTCCCTTAAAAGATCCCAGACTGCTGTAAACCAGATATTGCTGCAATTCCATTAGTGAAATGGAATGTGCCAGCCAAAAAAAACGGATAAAAACCTCGAAGTTTACTACAGCGACAGCTGCAAAGAAGAAAGACCACGTTTATTTGGAAGTGAACTTGCTATATGAAGTAGGATCAGGTATAAAGAAAGCCTGCATAGTACCACGACCGATTATGATTTTAAAAATTTGTAGTGTGGCGGAATTTTAGTAGATAAATAGACTTGGCTATCCCCGGATCAATCAACCGTCAACCAGATTGATCACTGCCTTGTTGTATTGTAGCTACGGTACAAATACGGATATCACAGACACAGCCAACGTGAAAAACGGCAGTCTCAAGACATCGCTTCGATCTTGGCCGATCCTGCTTATCTCAAGCTATCTCTAAGTTGTAGGAATAGGGGTTACAAGCCGTAGAACACCAATGGGAATGATGTCAACGAACCATTAGAGAAGATGCTCCTGTTGTGACTTGGCTGAAAGCACTGGTTCAACGACGAATTTGGGCAGTTACACGCAGCCAAACAGGAAGCATATAAAGCTGTACTGGATCGAAGTACAAGAGCAGGGTAGAGCACAGGATTTTCGAAGAAAATGAAGAAAACGAAGTAGAGCGCGAAGCGCATCATTGAGAAATTGCAGAGATGCAAGAATGGCATTAGAAAGTTTTATCGTAGAATAAAATAAACATGCCAAGGCTAAAAGATCAAAATGAAACATGAACAAGTTGAAGCTGAGTCACAGTCTATGCTGGGAATATGATAAGATTACTTTTCTAGGTTGTATAACGGCGATAATGGTAAAAATCCTATTGTCAGGCAGAATTAACCTGGTCCAAGACGATATAGAATACCACTCCAGTGATCAAGACTGTCTGCTGACCTATTTAAAGCAGCTCGAGATGATCTGGTTGGGTAAATGATCGGAGGCAAGATTATTCGATGGGTCGAACCAAAGCATCGTTTGCCTTATCCACTTATGGAAATAAGTCTTCTAAATATTGCCTACAATTTTTTTTTTTTTTTTTTCGTATTAACATATGTGGGCGTCTGAAGGTGTTTCTGTATAAACTTGCTGATTTTTACCACTTCAGTTTCAGGCCACAAAAGTCCACTATCAATCAAATATTCTATACTACGATTACCTGAATTCTAAGAAAGGACCTGGAAACACGTAATATCTATTTCTCGACTTCAGATCCGCATATGATAGCGTGCATAGGAACAACTATCCTGGGGCTGGCATACATACCGAATCCCTGGCGAACAGTGAGAGTGGCCTTTATATCTAAAATCGGAAAGTAGGACTACTCGCTCGCCAAGAATTTCAGACCTATAAGTCCGACATCCTTCATCCTGAAAAGCATCGAAAGAATGGTCCTCTGTCAGCGCTGCAACACGCAGAGGATCCTGCGAGAGTGGGCTTCAGAATCTGGTAGATAGAACTAAAAACGCACTCGACAAGAAGGAATACGCCTTGGGCATTTTATCGACGTTGAGGGTGCTTTTGACAACGCAACTTTTGATGGTATGTGCAACTGGGCCAAACAACACGGCATAGACGAGTCACTGGTCTTGTGGATTAAAGGAATGCTGGTGAATAGATATTTATTGACAATTAATTGCTCACGAATACAAGATTTGGACTATATCAAAATAATCCCAGTTTAAATAGGTACTGACATGAAACGAGATCTTTCCAAAAACAATCCTCAAACCCATTTTGATGCTAAAAATTTATGACCTAGAGAGAAAGAAAGAAAACTCTTCTCTGGTAAAAACACCTAAAGTAAAAAGGTTTGTGAAATAAGACGTGGTGTAGTTCCTTAATACTTCGATTCCAACCCTGTCAGTGTTGAGTAAATGGCTGACATTTAATATTTCAAGAAAAGTTCAAATTCAAACTCTGGATAGGTAGGCTAGCTGCAACCGACATAAGCTCCTCTTATTTGTATCATCAGCGCCGAGTGAAGGACAAATTTGTTGCAACCGAAGGAAAATATCAAATCAAAACTATTTCCGCAGAGAAGATACTGGCAAAATACTAGAGACGATCTCACAGCGCATTGCGGAAAAGAGCACCGTGCAACTACAGCCTGATGTGTATTTTCTGTTTAATCTTGCAACTATATTTCCACGGTCGACTAAATATAGGTTGATAATAGGTCGGCCGCCGTGTTTATAGTTCTGCTATGTTTATATTTCGTTTAAAGATTCCATGGGTTCCATAGGACACCAACATGTACCTGCCAATTAATATACAGAAAATACAACATTCAGCATTCATGTCCATTCTTCAGAAACCTTGTGTAAATTTATCCAAAATCAGATTTTCTTTAATTCCTCACAAACAAATCATTCAAAATATATTGCAAACAATATTCCTCAGAACTTTCCACAGCAGTTTATTAAATACAATTTCTGTTCAGAAAAATGCTCCTCTTCTTGTTGCAAAAGGATCGAAATATGTATACCTGATACCAGGTAAATCCAATTCAATTAAACTTAATAACAATTGCATTTCATTCTCGCTCGAGGACTAAACATATCCCCAACTGTCACAGACTCAATTTCAACTACGCACAACTACTGGTATCTTCGGCATTGATCAGAGTCATAAAAGAAAATGAATGAACCTCAAAAATTAAAGTCTCCACCTGCAATACTCACCTCACCAAGTCCGAGTAGTAGAATAGCCCATGATGCTGTATGCCATTCCATTAAGGTAAACATGAAAATTCCAGCATCGCAGACCATAGGTATACCAGCGATGAAGCAGGCCAAACACACTCCAGCAGTGACACGCCACCGATGGTCCCTTAAGTGCGGCCAGTGATCAACGAGCGATGTACAAATAGCCTCGATACCACCAAACTGCGAACCCATGCCCAGTGTGAACATCATCAAGAAGAACGCCACCGACCAGACATGTGGCAATGGCATCATCAGAACAGCCTTCACCACCCCATCGGGAATTAAAATGAAAATAAAAAGAAGAAAAAAAAAAAAAATAAATAAATGAAAAGAAAAAAACACATAAACAAATATTTATTTGAAAGCTTTCGCCAGGACTCTGGACTTACCTCTGGATAGGCAATAAATGCCAATCCTGGACCCGACTGTACCACCTCCTCCACAGGTACGTCAATATTTTTTGCCATGAAGCCAAGGAATGCAAATACAGGGAAGCCAGCAAAAATGGCCGTAAAAACATTCGTAACCGAAACAAAAATTGTATCCGTGTGGCAATTATTTCGAAACTGCCAAGTGGTGTAGATTTTCAAAAGGATTACATCGTTAAGAGAAGCAAAAACAAAAAAAAAAGAGGAAAACACAACAAAGCAGAAAAAATAGTAAAAAAAACCACAGTCAAAGAATAATAAAAAAGGATTTACTGGGAAAGAGAAGAGTAAGCAAACAAAAGAAAGTATCATGTTTCGAAACGTACCTGATTATAGGATGCGAATGCGACTAACGAACCACAACCCAAGCCGAATGAATAGAATATCTGAGAAGCTGCATCACCCCAGACACTAGCTGATAGAATGGTATCCCAATTTGGTGTTATGTAGAAAAGGATTCCTTCTTTAGCTCCATCCAATGTTACTCCACGGATCTAAAAAAATAAAAAACAAGAAACTAAATGGTGTGAGATACTAGTATTCCAAATATATAGATTTTTTTTCTTAATTTTCTTGTACAATTTTTAAATTGATTTAAAATTTAACATGGCATGAAAGTTTGGTAAGATTCGAAGAAAGTTGTTTTCATACCAAACTGCATCGTACCTTAGTATAGACACATAGACAAGGCCGAGGTATTTCACATTATGAACTCGAAGGCAAAAATCTAGACAAATTCTTAGGCTGTTGTATCCCTTGTGTGTTCACAAGGAAGAGGAGTAAGAGCTTCAGTGACAATGTAACTACAGTAACAGCAGTTCCCACCGAATACTTGCAGCCTAATGCGAGCATAGGAACGGACCTTCACATACGTGAAGTTCTGCCGTGTTGTCATCACATTCACGGCAAGCATCGCAGGATGTTGTATTATTTATACATAGCACACTTAGAGTGAGGTTCCCTGTTCCGACACAAGCAAACAGTCTATATTCTTCTCTACTGGTAGACCTAAGGCAACGTGGAGAGTCATGAGTATGTAATCCAATTATCAA
Organism: Volucella inanis; assembly: GCA_907269105.1. Lineage (NCBI taxonomy): Eukaryota > Metazoa > Arthropoda > Insecta > Diptera > Syrphidae > Volucella > Volucella inanis. Next base: position 94,911,140 of record OU026154.1, read on the forward strand.
TGAAAGCTCTTCCGAGGGAATAAGACTTCCTAAAACAAGTTCGTGTACTGGAAAACACATTCTTCTAAACCTTGATTTCAAGTTTGCCGGCGATTTCATTACTCGCGAGCTTATTATGACCTGGGTGCTAAACAAGACTTCTTGAATTCACTGTCCCGATTTTGTTTAGTGAATTTTTGCATTCTCGAACTAGCTTTGAAGTCGCGCAAGAGTTCAACAAGTCTTTAACGGCAGCTAGGCTATTACCATGGACGCAAGTACCTCGCCTCTTGTAAATATTGCTGACAGTATACATAGTTGCTTCCTGCCAGGATTGCGTATATATCCACTTGAAAGATAAATGCGAGGTTTCATTACGAGGAGTCAAGATTAACGTTGTCCTCCTCCAGGAAGACAGAAGTGCCATACCTTAAATCGGTTTGGAAATCATACGCGAAGACCACATTACATTAATTTTCTTGTTAAAAATCTGACCGAAATCATTCCTGGAAACAAGAGAAGTTAACTACGTATTTTTACAGCAGCAAAAGCTTTTGTGTCATCGCATCAGACAGGATGTTCATAGGACCAAAATCAAAAGACAGTCGGCTGCTCATAAAGTTACTAAAACTCCAGTGAATGTTGTACCAAAAACTATCTTCTACGATGGCTTTGAGAGTGCATTCTATGACATAAGCAGTGCCAGTCGTGATAGAGTTCCAAAACAAAGGTCACATGCCATAAATTTGTGATGTGCTTTCGTAAAAGCCAATTTCACCAGGTAACCGACTTATATAGAGAATATATAGGTCCCTTCTAGACTACCAGGCCATGGCTTCCCGAAAGCTGCTTTACACAGCCTTAGAGGTTTTCGACATAACATGTTTATTCCATAGCAGTTTGCTATCCAGCTTCGTTGATAAAACGGCTAGTTATGTTTTTAACTACTAAGTGTGTCGTACCAATTGTCTTTCTCCTTCCTGTAAATGAGTTTTTAGAGGACTGACTGAGAGCCTATTTCTAGTACACTATTGGTTAACCACGTCTAGGACTGCATGCGTTTTAAGTAAGACAGCCACTAGGTATGATTCAACAGACGGTAGAGCTACATAATCTGCATATGCCCGACATGCGCATAGGAGTACCGACAAGACAAAGTCTTGTGTGTAACTCTTGCCTACCCCCTTTGATTATTATATTGGCCGCAGTCAGCATTCGCAATCAGAAACCTATTCACCAGGATTTTTCTGTCCGAGTTACCCATACATTCAAAATTTGTATTTTGAAAAGCACCTTTAATTTCGATAAAAATGTCCTGCATATTCTTTCTTATCAAGTGCCCATTGAATTATGATTTTGAAGCACAGGCTCACAGGATCTTCCACATTGGTAGGCATATTGCATCTTAGACAGAGGATGCAATCGCAAAGCAGTTTTACGCTCGTGAAGTTCGATCATTCTCTTCGAGCTTAACATGATATAAAATGATTACTACGTATAATTTTGGCAGTCGAATTATTGAACAATTTGGCGGGTACAAAGCGTTGGCAATTGCAGCACAGCCTGTGACTGTTCTTGGCATACCTTACGGAAAAATTGTGAAACGAGAGAAGTGTCTTAAACAGATCTTTGACCTGAAGTGGAACAGAAAAGTTTGTGCTTTAAAATACAACTTAATCTCGGATTCGAGTCCGAAGTCCCCTTTCCAGTAGATCAAAAAATAAAGCTAAGATAAGAAGCGAAGAAGGGAATATATCATGTCCCACTTTAAATATGTTGGCTTTAAATGTGTAGCATAATGTCTGAATTTTTTCTAATATGATTTTTCATGGTCTTTTACGTCTTTCATACCTTTTTTACGCCCAGATGGCACATTTGTGTCATCTCGTACAAATATTGAACAAGTTTTATGGCATTTGAGTCATTGTTTGTATGTAAGTGGCGAGTGTAAGTGATGTCGAGACCATCATGAAACCATCAACGTAAGTACTATTTTCGTGAATATTTAATTGTATTCTATAAGTTTATTAATAATTTTTTATTGGGTCTATAACTTAATTCATGCGGTCTGCTAAGAGATGGCGTAACTTGTATTATTACATTGGAACATGCATTGAAAACCTACTGTCATTGTACGTCATTTCAGTATATGTCATTCAGTTGAAGCGTAAAAAACAATAATTTTTATTCACTCAAGTATGTCGAACTTTGTGCCTGAAAAAGTGTTTTTGCGGGGAGTTCTTCTTCATTTAGAAAATTGCTGTCGAAAGTCATCGTATTTTGATGGAAGTTTATGGTGAACATGCTCTAACTGAGCGAACGTGCCAAAAGTGATTTGCACGATTTAAAAGTGGGGATTTTGGCTTCGAAGACGATGAACCTCCTGGGCAGCCAAAAAAGTTTGAAGATGAAGAGTTGGAAGCATTACTCTATGAAGATTGTTGCCAAACACAAGAAGAGCTCCCAGAATCTTTGCGTGTCACTCAAGCAGCCATTTCAAAACGTTTAAAAGCAGCTGGATATATTCAAAAGCAAGGAAATTGGGTTTCACATGAACTCAAGCCAAGAGACGTCGAAAGGCGGTTTTGCATATCCGAAATGCTGGAACGCCACTAAAGGAAGTCATTTTTGCATCGGATTGTTACTGGTGATGAAAAATGGATCCATTACGACAAAACCAAGCACAAAACATCATATGTGAAACCCGGCCAACCAGCTAAATCAACGGCAAAGCCGAATATCTATGGCGTGAAGGTAATGCTCTGTATTTGGTCGGAGCAGATGGGTGTGCTGTATTATGAGCTACTAAAACCGGGTGAAACCATCAATGGACAATGCTACCGAACACAATTACTTCGTTTGAAGAGAGCAGTAGCCGAAAAACGCCCGGAAAATGCGACCAGACACGAGGCAATAATTTTCCATCATGACAGCGCTCAGCCCCACGTTGCTATTCCGGTAAAGAACTATTTGGAAAACAGTGAATGTTAAGTCTTACCTAACCCGCCTTATAGCCCAGACCTTGCCCCTCTGACTACCATTTGTTCCGGTCGATGCAGAATGCCCTCACTGAAATACGGTTCACATTAGGGCTTGATTCATTCTTGGCTGCCAAGACGGCGCAGTTCTTTTGGGATGTGATCCACAAATTGCCAGAAAGATAGGAAAAAGTCATAGCTTCAGATGGGTAATACTTTGAATAATACTATTGTACATGTTTTTCTTAAATAAACGTTCAAATTTTGAAAAAAAAATCGCACGAATTAAATTATATAACCAATATGTAAAAATTATAAAATTGTAACATGATTCTATAAAATATTGATTTGGTTTGGTAGTGTTTTCGGAATTTGTTCACAAATTTCCGGGGTCGAAAACCGGAAAGACCGATGGTTTGGAAGTGCTCTTCATTTCAAACTATTGCAAAGCCAAATCCAATTAAATCCTCTTTTAGCGCATAAGTTAATCTGACAATTAAATTTTTTGAAAAGTACTTTCGCGATGAACACTTCTGCAGTGTAGCTAAATAAACCAATATGGTATGTACCACCTGAGAACCACGGGAAATGAGTTAAAATCTGATTCAACAAAAATTAAGGTTTTGAGAAATTGCCTTCACTTCGTAGGCAAGGCAACACCACCACCACCAGTTCTTATTGCAAATGCCCTTTAGAAAGTGCAACCATTGATAGATGCAGTAAGGTCTAGCTGCCTCAATATTCCAAGAGAATTTATAATTTATTCAATAGATGAACAAATGATTCCATTTGTTGCTATCACCGCCGATGGTCGCTCTCCGCTCATATTTTTGGACCGTGGCGTCAAAATTAATGCAATCGTATACCGTAAAACTGTCTTAGAGGCAGTATTGAAGCCTTATGCAAACAATCATTTCGGTCGGAGACCGTGGACATTTCACCAAGACTCGGCACCGCTCACAAAGCGCGCGTCAACCAAGATTGGTTAAAAAACAATGTTCCACACTTCATTTCTTCGACACAATGAATTGTAAATTCTCCGGATTCAAATCCGTTGGATTTCTCTGTCTGTGGTATTTTGAAGGCCAAAGTTGGCACTAAAAAATACCGGAGTTTGGACCACCTCAAACAAGCACTTCGCCGGGAATGGGCCAAAATACCGATGCTTTTTTCGGCCGGCTCAATGCCATTATTCGCGCCAAAGGTGGACATATTGAAAACTACTGATACAGTATTTTCCAACATTTCACAATTAAAGGGATAATCACAGCGAACAATAGTTCTGGTACAGCACAATTAAGAGTTAAAAACTCTGATATTATCATAAAAAATTGTTTGCACATGCCTAGCCTCTCTACAAATTTGCTATCAGCTGCACAAATGGTGGAAAAAGGGAATTCACTTGTGTTTGACAAAAAAAGATTGCTCTGTTTTCAATCAAAACAACGAATTATTAGAACGTTCGGAACCACCGTTTTTTAAGCCTTATACATAGTATTGATGATTTTTCCCGAAACATTTTCATATACTTTTAACAATATTTAAACTTATTATAATAGGCGTTACGCTTACGTGACAAATGTCACGTGACAGCGTTACGCCACTTGACGTGGAAATGTTGCAAAAGTGTTTCGGCAACCATTTTCTAAAGAAAACGGTCGTTTACCAGATGATGAACGCAGTGGCAGACCATCGACATCAAAAACCGACGAAAACATTGATGAAGTAAAAGAAATGTTGGTCAATAACCGCAAATTAACCATCAGAGAGATAGCGGAAGACTTGAGCTTTGCCTATGGATCTGTCCAAGACATTTTGGTTGATGATTTGGGTTTCAGTCGTGTAGCACCAAAGTTGATGCCAGACCTAAATTTCATACAAAAAAGAGACCGTGTTGACGTCGCAAGGCTGAATCCGATCCCACATTACCGGAGACGAGACGTTACTGAGTACGACACGCAATCCAGACATCAGGCAAGTGAATGGCTTTCACCAAATGAGCCGAGGCGAAAAAACCCCCCTTCGTTTTCAGTCAAAAAAGAAGGCAATGCTCACTGTTTTCATGGATTACAACGGTGTAGAGCATCATGAATTTTTACCAGAAGGCCAGACAGTAAACAAAGAGTTTTATTTGGGCGTTATGAGACGTTTGCGTGAAGCAATTCGCTGAAAGAGACCAGAATTGTGGTCAGAAAACTCGTGGATTTTGCACCATGATAACGCACCGTCGCACAGTGCCATCATTATTCGTAATTTTCGACGAAAAATGCAAAACATACCATCCAACATTCACCGAATTCACCTGATTTGGTTCCCTGTGACTTCTTTCTGTTCAATCGAGTTAAAAAACCACTACGGGCTACGTGTTTCAGCCGCCGAAAGGAAGTAATGGAAAAATCGTAGGAAGCACTGATGGACATACCGAAAACCGAATATAAAAAATGTTCCGAGGATTGGATCAAGCGCTCGCATAAGAGTGTTGCAGTCGATGGGGATTACTTTAAAGGGGACAATATAGATTTAGATACAAAAATTTGTATTCCAAATTTTCTGAATACATTTTTGATCAAGGTGGTAGATCAATTAAATTTGTTGTTGTAAGTTAATTAAAAATTATTTTGCTTAGTTCAAAAGTGTAAGTTTTTTTCTACAAATTTGATTTATTTTGAGATGCAATAATTATTTATTCTTGCAAAAGGGTTAAGGTAACGAACCCGGAACAATTTTAAAGACTGGTAGAATTAATGGAAAATGATCCTGTTGGAGTGTGTAGAGTTTTAACTTTTTGAACTATATGTGTATGGTAAAAAAGTGGTGTCAAAAAAATGCGGTTTAAGTAAAACACGTCTTTTCTTGTTGAACAGCACAGCAAAGAGAGAGTTCTTTACTCGTCCGGAAATCACTTTCATCTTTTTTACAATAAGTGTCACACCATATTAGATTCGTAACCTTACGTTATGTTTAATTGTTTACATTTTAGATTAAGTTTCAATTAATTTAGCTTAGTTTTAATACAGATTACAATTTTAATATTGAAAAACAATAATTATATAAACTAAAATATATGTATTGGCTATATACTTTAATTCGTTCGGTTTTATATCTCAAAATTTGAACGTTTATTTAAGAAAAACATGTACAATAGTATTATTCAAAGTATTGCCCATCTGAATCTATGACTTTTTCCTATCTTTCTGGCAATTTTTGGATCCCAACGCAAAAGAACTGCGCCAGCTTGGCAGCCAAGAATGAATCAAGCCAATTTTTGATATTCTGCTCTGATGTGAACCGTATTTTAGTCACGGCGTTCTGCATTGACCGGAACAAATAGTAGTCTGAAGGGGAAAGGTCTGGGCTATAAGGCGGGTGGGGTAAGACTTCCCATCAACTGTTTTCTAAATAGTTCTTAACCTCGTGTCTGGTCGCATATTCCGGGCGTTTTTTGGCTACTGCTCTCTTCAAACGGATTAATTGTGTCCGGTAGCGTTGTCCATTGATGGTTTCACCCGGTTTTAGCAGCTCATAATACAGCACACCCATCTGATCCCACCAAATACAGAGCATTACCTTCGCGCCATGGATATTCGACTTTGCCGTTGATTTGGCTGGTTGGCCGGGTGTCACATATGACTTGTCGTAATGGATCCATTTTTCATCACCAGTAACAATCCGATGCAAAAATGACTTCCTTCCTTAACCGCCTTTCGACGTCTCTCGGCTTGAGTTCATGTGGAACCCAATTTTCTTGCTTTTGAATATATCCAGCTACTTTTAAACGTTTTGAAATGGCTGCTTGAGTGACACCCAAAGATTCTACGAGCTCTTCTTGTGTTTGGCAACAATCTTCATAGAATAATGCTTCCAGTTCTTCATCTTCAAACTTTTTTGGCTGCCCAGGACGTTTTGAATTGAATTGAATTGAATTGAATCGAATTGAATTTTTATTTGTTTAAAAAGATTGACATTCATATTGTATTATCTGCAAAGCCAGGGGGCTTGTCTGCAGAAGACTGGTCTTTAAAATTAATTACATTACATTATGTTGAGTTCAAAATACAAATTCATTACACGTATATATATAAAAAAAAGGGGTTTATCGTTTATACATTTGAATTCAAGAACATTTTCTTAACATTTTTTAAGAAAATTGGTTTCGGAAGGTTGTTTAAATTTGTTGTAAGCTCGTTGAATATTGCCGGAACAGCAACTGCATACTTTCAACGTCCATATTCGTTCCAGAATCTTGTCCATCTTATACAATTGTTCTATTGTGAGGAATTGTCTTATGTCATTACCATGATTTCGTTCTGACTTCTTAACTATTTTTTGTATGCTGGCGTGCAATGAGTTTAGCCTCTGGAGCTGCAGCGTGTTGCCCCACGCTAGGATGCCGTACCTCAGGTGAGACTCCAATAGGTTATAATAGCATTGTTGAAGAACATCTGCTGGACAGCGATAGCTAAGATGGAAAAGAGCGGCAGCGGATCCCCTGAGTTTTTTTTATTAGTGCCTCAACATGATAGCTCCACTTAAAATTGTAGTCGACGGTGACCCCTAAATATTTGTATATACATACATTATCCAGGATCATCGAGCAGTTGTCATCAGCTCGAAGAAATTGATGACTGTTAACCTTATGTAGGCAATAATAACTATTCATTTTTATTAAGATATTGTGTTTAAGGATGTGCGGAGGACGTATGTGCATTAATTTTATTGTTTTTGCATCAGGCCGTTGTCGTGACACCATGTTTTGACTAAATCAAACTCCTTCTGCAAGATTTTTTCAGCTGCTTCAACGTCCTTTTGGTTAACGATAATTGCCGTGTCGTCTTAGTATACATAAACTGTGCTTTTTTTAAGAGCTGCAAGCATATCGTTCATGTGTACAATAAAGATTAACGGTCCTAATTTGGATCCTTGTGGAACTCCATACTTTGAAGATTTTTCTTTGCTTAGGCTTTGTTTACTTTTGACTTTATATTTGCAGTTTTCTTAGGTAGTCACCAACCATGACAAAAGTGGTCCTCTTATGCCCGTTTTTTTTCATCTGTTTTAGAATATTTTTATGACAAGCGTATCAAAGGCTTTCTTAAAATCGATAAAAAGTACTATTTTGGTTAATTTGGTTTGAAAAATCACCGATCAACCGATTTATACTTTTTTTCTGTCTGAAGCCGAACTAATTTTTTGACAATAGAATTGAAATCGGACGGTAGTTCCCGATATAGTTTTTCGGGCCACCATTATATATCGGTCGAATGACTGATATTTTAAGTCTTTCGGGACCTTTGATTGTTCCAGACTCAAGTTTATAAGTTTTGCTAAAACCGGAGCCAGAATCTCAGCATTATTTCTTAAGTCCTTTGGTCGTATACCATCTTCACCTGCTGATTTGTTGTCTTTAAGTAATTTAAGAATTTTCTATACTTCTTCAGTACTAACTTCATTCATATATATTGATCGCTGGACACTGCTAGATGGACCCGAGTAAGATTTATGTTTCATCGTCTTCCAAGCCAAAATCATCACTTTTAATTCGTGCAAACCACTTTTGGCACGTTCGCTCAGCTAGCGCATGTTCACCATAAACTTCCACCAAAATACGATGACTTTCGACAGCAGTTTTCTAAATGAAGAAGAGCTCCCCGCAAAAACACTTTTTCAGGCACAAAGTTCGACATATTTGAGTGAAAAAAAAATTTATTGTTGTTTACGCTTCAAATGAATGACATATTCTGAAATGACGTATAATGACAGTAGCTTTCCAACGCATGTTTCAATGGAATAATAACAATGAAATAATACAAGTTACGCCATCTCTTAGCAAACCGCACGAATTATAGATCCAATATATTATTTATACATTTGGTTCACTAACATGCTCCCGCCCGGTGGACGAATTTCGTCCGCAAGTGTCCTCGCTCTTGTACCTTACTGTACCCAAATGGAGGTAGAGGATGTTGTACATTTTTTGACATAAAAGTTGTGTGTTGTGTGAGTGCGAGTGTGTTGACTATCTGCATGTAAATGAAACAAAATCGTGTCAATTACTAGTTTGAAACATGACATGTAGGTGACAAGGACAACGATATAACAAACGAGCAACAAAGGGAGATAAAATGTGCGTAATTCGCCTAGTGCAATAGTTTGTTTTGATCATTAAGCAAAACTAGGTCAATTCCCGTCGTGTTGTTCGGTTTTGTTTTGTTTTTCCTCTTTTTTTGTTAGAGTGGTGTTAAAAAAGGTAAGCGTTTTTATTTATTTATCTTTTCTGCTCCCCTTCCTTCGGGCAATTCGATTTGTTTTGAATTGTGTACATCGGCGCAAGTACTCAATCGTATATACGTGTGTGTATATATATTTATATGCATCGATTGTCTGTTATTGTTTCGGGAAAGTGATATTCGAGTGCAGTACAAACAAAAAAACAAAAGAAAAAAATAATTGGGAAAATGAAAAAAAAAAAAAGTTCATTGTAATTATTTTCCTAACAACTCGGTACAATTTGTAGTGTTATTTTGTATGATAACTGTTCTCCGCGTATGCAATTTTTGGTTGTGCTACGAAATTTTCGCGAACGGTTAGTATTTTGATGATGTTTCAGACAAAGTCACAAGGTTCTGAAGGGAACATAAGATGGTGACCACGATTTTGACATTGATCCCCATATTCAAGGTCAAACGAAGGTCACTTTTGATTTTTTAATGGGAACCCCTATTTTTTTGACAGTTTCGTTTTTCTTTTACATGAACTTTTTTCAAAAATGTGTTCTTTTCCCGTCAGAGGGCGCCATATAACTAAAGAAATCAAAATTACTCGAAAAGTACGAAATATCGCGAAAAATGTTTCAGACAAAAAGTCACAAGGTTCTGAAGGGGACATTAGATGGTGACCACGAGTTTGATCTTGAGACCCATTTTCAAGGTCAAACGAAGATCACTTTTGATTTTTCAAATGATAATTCCTGATTCTCATTGCTCAGTCGTATTCCTCAATGGGGCACACGACTTTGTCTCAAAGGTCTTATTCATTCAGTGCTAGATACCACTTCACTGGCACACCTAAATCATTAACCGGTTTCCAGCGTTGTTAGGGTGTTAGAAGGTCGAGATTTGTTTTGAGGAAGTCATTATTGCCTCGAGTGAAGTTAAAACTCAAAGAAATTTCATGTGCACTCTGCCCTTTTTTCTACTTGAACGGAACTGTACTTCATTTAGAAGTTCGATATTTGTTTTGAGGAACTGATTATTATTAGTAACGTTTTCCAAATTAATAATGCAGGCTATTTCAATTCAAGAGAAAATTGAAATGATATTGATTTATGGAGAAAGTGAAAGGAACATCGATGGTGCTGTTGATCTTTACGCCCAACGTTTCCCAGACCAGATACGATCGCTCGCTTCCTTTTATCGGGTCATCCAACAATTAACCGGTGAAGGAAGTGTGCAACCAAAGAAAAGGAATCAGTCAGATAGGGTGGCTATTGAGGACAATGAAATAGCAGTGTTAGCTGCCGTTGCACACGATCTTCACATTAGCACTCGCAAAATAAGTCGTGAATCAGGAATTTCTCAAACGACTGTCTGTGAGATATTACATCGGCATAAATACCATCCATACCTTGTTTTAATGTATCAAGAACTTTCTAGTGAGGATTTTCGCAACCGGATTTCCTTTTGTCAATGGGCACTTCAGCAAATTGAACGAGACCCCCTTTTCTTCGCCAAGGTGTTATTCTCTGATGAGTCGACTTTCACCAATCACGGTACGGTCAATCAACATAATATGCATTACTGGGCTACCGAAAACCCTTTTTGGTTGCTACAAGTTGAACTCCAGCACCCTTGGAATATTAATATTTGGGCGGGAATTATTGGGGATAAATTAATAGGTCCATATTTTATTGAAGGCAACTTGAATGGCGAAAAGTATGCAAACTTCTTGCGGGACCATCTTGTTGTTTCAACATGATGGTTGTCCAGCCCATTATTCCCAAGTAGCCCGGGCCGTATTAAACAATGTTTACCATCAACGATGGATCGGCCGAGGGGGTTCGATTCAATGGCCTGCTAGATCACCTGATCTTACGTCACTTGATTTCTTCTTGTGGGGCTACTTAAAAAGTTAGGTTAACAGAAAAAAGCCAACAACACATGAGGACATGAAAAGACGAATAACTGAAGCTTGCCGAAAGATTACGCCAAAAATACTTCTCAGTTCTGTTGGTTCACTAATCACCCAAAAGGAAACAAAATACTGCTACGTTCACGTCGTTGTTTCTGGGTTATGTTAAACGCAGTATGTAAAAACAAATGACAAAAACTCGTGGTCATCTTCTTATGTCCCCTTTAGAACCTTGTAACTTTTGTGTGAAACATTTTTCGCGATGTCGCGTATTTTTCGAGTAATTTGGATGTCTCAAGTTAAAAACCACACCCTGTATATTATTATTATTGAGTGTTTATAAATTTTTTAAAATGTTTTGTTTTTTTATTTGATTCTTCAATTCCCGTCGGCATTTTGGAATTTTGGAAAAGCCCTCCGAAATTGGGAGATGCAGTCAACCTTCGCCTATTGCAGCATCCTCCTTAACTCTGTTTCCGCCCCTACAAAATTAGTGCCACGATCACTGTACAGTTCGGCGCACATTCGTCGGCGAGCTATAAATTGTTTGAACAGACGTTCGTAAGGTCTGACACGACCTCCAAATGCACTGCCTTGACTGCCAGACAGATGAATATTGAAAAATATCTCTTTAATGTTTTTGCACCCCGTCCTTTCCAGGTTCTGATGTCAAAGGGTCCTGCAAAGTCTAGACCCGATCTGGAGAAAGGCCTTGCCATGCAAACTCATGGCTCAGGTAAGATCCCCATGAGTTGTTGCATTGACTTCGCTTTGTGACGGAAACAAGTGATACACTCATACCCCATCTTCTTCACCTTTCTCCTTAACGAAAAAATCCAGAACGCTGTGCGGATGTACGCCATCATTAGAGAAACACCACCTTGGATTGTGTTTTTGTGTGCATCTCCTATTATAAGGTGTGTGAGATGATGATCTGGTGCCAAAATAAATGGATGTCTCTGTTCGTCGTCCAAGTTTGAGTTCTGTGGTTTCCCTCCAACACGTAGAATGTCGGCAGCATCTATAAAGGAATTCAAATTCAAGGCACGTTTGGGATATACCTTTTTTGCAAACATTCATTTCAGATAACATTTGGTTTTGTGTGGTTTTTATCAACAATTTCATAGCCTTGTCAACTTTGTTGACCTTTTATGAACCTTTGTACCTTGATTCAGTTTTTGTGACGAAGCCTTATTAACGAAGATTGCTTAAGCATAAGATTGATGACCTCATTGTCTTCACCGTGTTGTTGCGTGACATTGAAAATGGAGTATAAATAAAACAAATAAGAATCGGTTTCAAATATCCTTAGTTGCATGGGACCGCCTGTTAGAAAAACTTCAATTGTTTCTAATGTTGCAAAATTTATGGTTAAACAAAAACTGCTTTATACCAAAAAGAAAATGGAAGCAACTGGGGGAGGACAATATTTGAATGATGTAGACAAAACTATTACTGATTTCGTTCAGCTAAATAAAGCTATTGAGACTGAAGTAAATATATTTGGCTGTTCTAATATAATCCAAAATTTTGAAAAAAATATGTTGTCCCTGGAACATCATCAAATGACCCCAACAGTAACAATTCTGCTCAAATAGATGAAACTTGGGAAGAAACGATCAACAAAACAAAAGAATTACAAAATAATTCAACTGAATTTTCTTTCGTCCAAATATTGCAAAAACAAACCGAAGTACAAGAAGCTTTGTATTGTGAGGTTAAGATGTCTTTAGAAAGAATTGAGGATTATCTTAAAGATAAAGTACAAAGTATTGGGTCTATAACTTTATTAGTGCGGCTTGCTTAGAGATGGCGTAACTTGTATTATTCCATTGGAACATGCGTTGGATAGCTACTGTCATTGTACGTCATTTCAGTATATGTCATTCATTTGAAGCGTAAACAACAATAATTTTTTTTTCACTCAAATATGTCGAACTTTGTGCCTGAAAAAGTGTTTTTGCGGGGAGTTCTTCTTCATTTAGAAAACTGCTGCCGAAAGTCAACGTATTGTGGTGGAAGTTTATGGTGAATATGCTCTAACTGAGCGAACGTGCCAAAAGTGGTTTGCACGATTTAAAAGTGGCGATTTTGACTTTTAAGACGATGAACGTCCTGGGCAGCCAAAAAAGTTTGAAGATGAAGAACTGGAAGCATTAATTTGTGAAGATTGTTGCCAAACACAAGAAGAGCTCGCAGAATCTTTGGGTGTCACTCAAGCAGCCATTTCAAAACGTTTAAAAGCAGCTGGATATATTCAAAAGCAAGGAAATTGGGCTCCACATGAACTCAAGCCGAGAGACGTCGAAAGGCGGTTTTGCATGTCCGAAATGCTGCTGGAACGCCACAAAAGTAAGTCATTTTTTCATCGGATTGTTACTGGTGATGAAAAATGGATCCATTACGACAACCCCAAGCGCAAAAAATCATATGTGAAAACCGGCCAACCAGCCAAATCAACGGAAAAGCCGAATATCCATGACGCGAAGGTAATGCTCTGTATTTGGTGGGATCAAATGGGTGTGCTGTATTATGAGCTGCTAAAACTGGGTGAAACCGTCAATGGAAAACACAATTAATCCGTTTGAAGAGAGCGGTGGCCGAAAAACACTCGGAATATGCGACCAGACACGAGGCAATAATTTTCCATCATGACAACGCTCGGCCCCACGTTGCTATTCCGGTTAAGAACTATTTGGAAAACAGTGAATGGGAAGTCTTACCCAACCCGCCTTATAGCCCAGACCTTGCCCCTCTGACTACCATTTGTTCCGGTCGATGCAGAATGCCCTCACTGAAATACGGTTCACATTAGGGCTTGATTCATTCTTGGCTGCCAAGACGGCGCAGTTCTTTTGGGATGTGATCCACAAATTGCCAGAAAGATAGGAAAAAGTCATAGCTTCAGATGGGCAATACTTTGAATAATACTATTGTACATGTTTTTCTTAAATAAGCGTTCAAATTTTGAAAAAAAAAAAACCGCACGAATTAAATTACATACCCAATACGAACGAAAGGAATGAAAATTTAAAGAGATTAAAAAAAAGAATAGGACGAGTGGAAAAGTAGCGAATGAAGGAAAACAAGCTTAGGCTAGCTACACTGGAAATAAAAAAAAAACACAAAGTTCTTCTTCTCGAAAAGGAGTTAGCAATCTCTGAGTCTTTACCTGAATAATTTTAAGTTTAAATAAGTTTTGAATTAGATGTAATATAAGCTTAGATAAATCTTTATTTATTTTCTAAAACAAATTTAATTTTTGAAATGAGTTTTCGCCTCCATCTGAAATAGTTTCGCAAATTGAAGAAAGTTGGTATATTGGTGATTCAGTTTTGTAGTGTATACAAATGTTATGCAGAGCTGAGTAAACATTTATAATTCTGATTGATTTGCTGCGGATGTAGCGCAATAAAATTGCACTAAAAATACATCTGTTCTCGGTTCTCTCAATGATATTTCTAGACCTTGTGTGCCTCATATTAAAGTCAATTCGGCTAGTGCCGAAACGTTATAAGAAACGGCTCCAGCGGATGTCCAGCATCGCTTAAAAATTCGATATATACCTGGTGCGTTTTATGAAGGCACTTTAAAATTACATAACAGACACGTATTTTGGTGTGTGCTGTCGAAGTTTCTTTGTAAAATTCCCCGAAGCTCACTGGAATTTTTAATAAGGGAGTCATGACTAGCTTCACCATATCTAGCATCTACATATCTTATACGCATTTTATGATCAAACACCTTAAACTAGAGTTTCATGTTACTGGATGTTAAATAGTTTATACAGAAAAACATACAAAAATAGTATTTAAGCTACAGAAACCTTTCCTGTTGTAAGAAAGATGATGTTGATCTTTTTTTGGAGATGGGATTTTTGCGTGGCTGCCGTCGACAAATTTAACTATTCCCGGCTCTCTGATAAAGAAAAAGCTTTGGCTTCTCTTTTTTCTTCTCTTTTTTCTTTACCGAGCGTTTATCTAAAGGGGGCAAAGATGTGCTTCCATATTTTCAAGCATTTCTTTAATAACTACGCTCATGGTTGGTTGTGAAAATCTGAAATTGAAGTTATTGCCTACCCCCTTTTTGGTAATTGCCTTCGACGAAAAGTTGGAAGGTAGCCGCAAGTTTTAAAATAAGAAGCACCGACAATACGCCTTTCCTTACTTGCACTTTTTCTTTTAGTTTATTTAGAAGATAAATAAAAGCGTCTTTATTAAATCTGAAGTACACTACAAATCTTAAAAATATAAATATATTGGACTTATATGTTGAAAAGTTCCGCTTCCTCTTTACATCTTATTGTTCGCCTTTCTCTCAAAAGGTTCATTTTGTTATCCGCTTTCTCATCTTTCCTGCTTGCGTTATTACGGTTTTTAATTAAAATAAACAGTGGAACGCTATTCATTTTTATAGTTTTTTCTTGAACAATTTTTTATTTGAAATTAAAATCAGACTTTACCTTGGAAATGTCATAAAAATAATGTGGAACGCATGTGGATGGCGTTTTAGTATCGCAATGTCAATGACAATAAAGTGACTCGACACAAAAGGTGACAATTGTCGTTAAAGTGAAACACCAATCGCAATAAGGGTGAATGTAAATCCGAAGTTTTGCTTTATTTTAAGGAATCCAAGCAAATGGTGGAGACACAAACAGAACGAAGAATAAAGATCATTACCTACTGAGTATTGCGGATTGGATTTTGAAGCATTTTGTAAACAACAGGAAATCATTCACCAGACGACCAATGTGTATACACCACAGCAGAATGGCTTGGCAGAGCGCATGAGCCGTACAATAGTTGAACTCGCAAGGTGCATGTTATTGGATTGGTGGCCTTAACAGGACATATTGAGCGGAGGCAGTCAACATGGCATCATATATAATCAGTCGTTCTGTGAGTTTATTGTTGGTAAATAATACACCAGAGGGACTGTGGTCGGATTTAAATGTTAATCTCAGCCATATGAGGGTATTTGAGTCACCTGTAATGATTCATGTTCCCGTTGATGAGGTTAGTTGCCAAAGGTTGCATGCAGAAATATGGGGTGGACTACACTGAGACTTATTCACCGGTGGTACGATACACTAAGATCAGATTTCTAATTGCGCTAGCGGCAAAGCTGACTTTGAAAATAGACCAGATGGACGGCATTACAGTTTTTTTTTTTTTTTTGTCAAGGTGATCTCGCAGAGGAAATTTATGTCTAGCAACCTGAGGGCTGTGAAGTAAAGTGATGTACGGCTTAAAGCAAAGCAGTAGCAGTGGAACTTAAAGCTGGAAGAAACCTTAAAATCGTTCAACTTGCAAAAGTCATCAGTTGATTACTGTGTCTATCATATCATTTTATATGAAGGATATGGATTAAACATAACCTATAGCCAGGAACCTAAAAGCATACGGATTGATCAGGCGAAATATGGAAAAATATGGCATGAGTGACTGAGAACCAGTGTTTACCCCAAGCGATCCAAACAAGCAGCTTTCCGTAAACGTGGTCGAAGCAACTGATCAAGAAAAAATGACATTTGAACCGGTTCCGTATCAGGAAGTTTATGGTAGTTTGCTCTATCTTTTGTAAAGAACCAGAGCCGACATAGCTTTTCCGGTAAATGCTGTAAGCCGGCTCAAAAACAATTATAAACGTGCTCATTAGACTGCTGTTAAACTGATTTTAAGGTGCTTGAAAGACGCCAATTGGGCCTTAGATGTGGAAAAACGACGTTCCTGCACTGAATATCTATTTACTTTATCCAGTGGTGCGACTTCCTTGACCAGCAGGACCAACATTGGCCTTATCCAGCACCGAAGCCGAGTACATGGCTTTGTCGTTGGCAGTTTAGGAAGCTATTTGGTTTAAACAATTGGGACAAAACTTCGATGATTCGATTAAGAAGGACCCAATCAAAATCCTCTGTGATAACCAGAGTGCAATTAATGTACGACATCACTACACTAGAGATCGTTTTAACGATGGGTCACTTGTGGATAATCTTAACGAGACTGTATTTAAAGAAAAACATTTATTTTAAAACAAACAAATGGGCTTGTATTAAAAATTTAATTATTATTATTTTTTTTTTTTATAGTCCAAACTTATAAATTTTACGCCGATATATGAAATTGTCGAAAAAATGTCAACTTGCCCAACAAACGTAATTATTTGCGGCGATTTTAATAAAACTTTATTGGAAGAAAGTTCTTTAACACAAAATATGCAAGCTTTCGACCTACACCCGTTCAATAACCAAGTTCCCACTCATTTTACCAGTTTTTCCAGTACACTTTTGGATGTGTTTTTTATAAGTAATACTGACAAGGTACTGCTATATGACCAAATTTCAGCACCTGCCTTTTCAAAGCATGATTTGTTGTTTCTGACATATGATTTTGATATTGGACGATGTATAAATACCTCAAATTATACGTACAGAGACTTTAAAAATATTGACAGGTTCTGCATTGAACGACACATAAACTCGATTCCGTGGAACTGCGTATATTATATATCCTCATCAGATGATCAAGCTGAATTTTTAAACAGAATCATTTGCAACGTGACTTGGCGTATCGTCAGTGAAAACCCTTTCGTGTGAACGAGTTTCATCAATCTTAGAAAAGCTTGCGAAATAGTGTTGTTCGTCAAATTAAAATTGCGAAGAAGCAATTTTATTCCAGTCGCTTCAGTTGCACTTCAGACAGTCGTAAAGCTTGGACTAAAATCGACAATTAAGAGTCGGAAAGAAGAAGTTAAATTGCAAGAGCAATGTCGATCGCAACGACCTAAATCGCAGTTTTCCTATCCAATTTTCTGAAAAAGCTGTTTCACATACTGAAACGTGTTTTGTTTTTAAAAGTTGTCTTCAAAGTTAAATGTAATAGGGTTAGATGAAATTCATCCAGTTTTCGTCGTTAGAGCCATCCTTTCATACTTGCTGCCTTTTATTACGCACGTTATCAATACAATCTTTATGACTGTGATTTCCTCATGCCAATGGAAAGTACCAACATTTATTTCGATCCCTAAAAATTCCAATGGTGACGAATTTCGACAAACAGCTTAATGAGTTTTTTAGTGACAATAATTTGTTACATCCAGTGCGGTCAGGTTTTCGTGCTAAACATAGCTGTATAACAGCTTTATTAAAGGTAGTTGAGGACATAAGGGATAGACTTGACAATGACAATGTCAAAGCATTCGATATGGTAGATCATATTACTCTTATCAAAAAAGAATAGAAAAGAGGGTATCTTACCAGATGGGGTGAAAAGTGACCTCCTTGGAAGGTCCCATCCGAAAAGTTATTTTCCGGAAAGTCTGCAAAATACTCCCCCGTGGCGTCGATGATTTCCTCGCGTGAGCTGAATTTTCTATTAATGAGCCATCTTTTGAGGTTTTGTAAGAGATAATAGTCCGAAGGACTAAAATCGGGCGAATACGGTGGATGCGACAGCAATTGGAGCCGTAAGTCATTGATTTTAGCCATGGTTGCGATGATCTTGTGCGTCGGTGCATTGTCTTTTAAAAACAAAAATTTTTTTCGCTTCATGTGAGGCCGTTTCGCAGCGATTTTGGCCTTCAATCGCTCCAGTAATGCACAGTCATACTCGCTGTTGATGGTTTTTCCTTTTTCGAGGTAGTCCACGATTAGCATGTCATGACAATCCCAGAAAACCGACGCTATAACCTTTCCGACCCATCCAGTCTCCCTAGCCAGCTTCGGAGCACTCCCGCCAGCTTCAGTCTATTGCCAGACACTTATTCTGTTCTCTGGTACCAGTTACAATCGACGCCAAAAGTCCGCCCGATTCCGCATCAGCAAGTTAAAACACTCTTCGAAGTATGAGCGGCACCCAGTGGCTGGATAACTTTTTCATATGCAGAATATTGCCCAAAATATTGCGTGTGCGCTCAGTACTAATATTTGTGGTATCTGTTAGCTCGCGCACCTTCGCTTTCCGATCAGCCAACACCATTTCATGTAATTTTTTGACATTGTCCTCTGTAACCGCATCGGAGGGCTTACCGCTGCGGACTGGAGTAGTGGAGTTGCGGCCACCACGAAACTCTCGAAACCAATATTTGACGGTGTAATCTGACGGAGCATTAGCCCCATAATATTTATCCAACTTTTCTTTTGTATTTTACACCGTTTTGCCTCTCAAAAAATAATGTTTTATGAGAGAACGAAAATCGTTTTTGCCCATACTCAACATGATGCCAAACACGTCAACAACAATCAGCTGTCAAAACAAAACTAAAGACAGTATCGCACTGAAATTTAGCATGTCTGCCTAAATATAAAAAGTCTTTAAGGCACAATAACCTTTTTTGCAGTAACAGTGCATTCTGGCGGTCAAGAAGGCTACTCTTCACTACACCTAGTATACGAATGCCTTTCAATAAGAAGAGGAGTGCCCCAAGGGTGGATTTAAAGGCCTTCTATTGTTCTCAGCTTATATTAATGATATTGCTTCAATTCTTTTAAGCTCAACGAAGCATAATTATGCTGATGATGTCCAGCTTTATCACTTAAATCTAGTTGAGGATTATGTCAGTAAACTAAATGAAGATCTACAGAGAATTTTCGATTGGTTGTCTAAATGTGGTTTGTTGCTCAATCCTGAAAAATGTAAATGTATAGTAATTTACAAAACAAAATTAGATCTTTCCTGTTTTCCAAGTATACAGTTAAACAACTTAAACATTAATTTTGTTGAGTCATCTTAAAACATAGGAGTAGTTTTCAATAGAACATTACCATAACTTGGAACAACCATATAAACTTCACTTAAAACAGGACTGGTATTGGTTAAAACTCTTGTTGTTCCTTCACTTTTATAAATGTGACTTTGAGGGCAAAAGGAAATTACAAAGTGCATTCAATAGCGCCATTCGGTATGCTTACCGTCTCAGAAGATATGACCACGTTTCGCACATTACTGCTTCTCTTTAGCATTCTTAAAAGTAGGAAACCTGTATGCCTATACGAAAAAATCCAGTTTCCGGTATCAAATAAGTAGATCGGCTTGCTTAGTGATTCCGCGTTTTTCATGTCTTACATCTAAAAGACAGTTTTTTAATACTGCCATTCGTCTTTTGAACTATTTTTCACGTTACTTACGAGACTAATATGACGCGAGACAGTTTAAAAGCAAACTACAAAACTTATTTGCAAATCAGAGCAACTAATTCCCTCTGAATTAACTGGGTCACATCACATCAGAAAGGC
Source organism: Volucella inanis (assembly GCA_907269105.1). NCBI lineage: Eukaryota > Metazoa > Arthropoda > Insecta > Diptera > Syrphidae > Volucella > Volucella inanis. The sequence goes on from OU026154.1 coordinate 94,931,462, forward strand.
TCATAAAGGGAATCCTAAATGGCCGAACTTATGTAGAAATTCCCTGGGTCCTCTAAGGCTTTTATTGATATTCGCGTTCAAAGTCAACTAAAGTTAGCAGCATTTTTGCTATCCCCAAAAGTATAGGCTTTTCTAATAACGACTTGACAATTTTTTTTTTTAAATAAAAGGCAAACCATTTGAGATATTTCAAAAACTTTACTATTGACTGGAAGTACAATCAAAACATTTATGAATGTAACTCGTCTTCGGTCATATGGCCACCGCGGGCACATTTGCAGTGGTCGATTCGTTGGACCCAGTTTTAACGACTCGGCCACACATTTCGGCCGAAACGGCCGCGTTCAATGTTGGCTCTGAGCTCTTCCAACGTCGTCAGCGTGTTGGCATAAACCAATGTAGTAGAAAATAATAATAAACGACTGGCCCATGTCTTGAGATAACACGCTCACCATACTAACTCTTCAACAAATCGATTGTAGCGTGTGCTGTGTGGCTTGTGGCACCATCCTGTTGAAACCACATGTCGTTCAAGTCCATATCTTCCAATTCGGGCCAAAAATAATCGGTGATCATGGCGCGATATCGCTGACCACTCACAGTAACGTGACGATCGTTATCGTCGACGAAAAAATATGGCCCAATAACGCCGCCGGCATGCAAAACGCACCAAACCGTTATTTTTTGTGGATGAAGTGGTGATTCATGAAGCACATGTGGGTTTTCACCTGACCAATAACGCATATTTTGCTTATTGACGGACCCATTGAGCCAAAAATGAGCTTCGTCACTGAAGATGATTTTGCGTTGAAATTCATCATCTTGGCGCATCTTCTCCAGAACCATCGGCTTCAATTCCTGAGTCAGCTTGATCTTGTATGGGTGTAAACCAAGATCCTTACGCAAAATACGCCATAATGTGGTCTGAGCGATGCCCAATTTTTGAGAACGCCGTGGAATTGAATGATTTGGATCCTTTGTTACGGATGTCTGAACGGCAGCGATATTTTCGACACTTCGACCAACTCGTTGTCTCACTGACACGGCAACATCACACAACGAATACGTAGACTCAAATTTTTGCACCAGACTTGTTATTGTCTGTCTACTAGGGCGAGAATTACGACCGAAAATTGGAGTTAACGCTCTTATAGTTGCAGTTGCAATTTTTAGAATTTGCAGACGTTGCTGGTTAGTGTACTTTACCATAATGAAAATGTTGAGTTTACTGAAAAAGTTGACAGTGACAGTTTGATGATTAGTGAAAGAGTGCGTTCACAAATTAAATTCAAAGTTGTGAAGTCCCTTTTGGAAAACCCTGTACAATATGTAAAGATATGCTCTTGTTATCGGCAAATTTAATACCTAAACATGCTTTGGTCCGTTAAAGTTTTAATTTTTATCTCGCAACTCTTTTAGAAACATTTTACCTCACATTATCACGAATTAATCTGTTTGTCTACACAATCATCCTCCCATAGTTTCTTACCCTCCTCTAGTAGAAAAAAAAAATATTGTCCTTATGGAAGCAATGTGTACGCTCAACACCAGACCTACATGCTAATAACATTTATCTTAATTCATAATACAATTTTAAATATTTTAATTATGCTTCCGTTACACTAAACCCCACCATGAAAGCGAACAATTTTGTTCATTTAAATAAAATTCTTTAAAAAAAAAAAAATAACAGTTCAGGACTTACCAACAATGCAGTCAGTATAACATATGGGAATAGAGCAGTGAAGTAGACTACTTTTCCGGCACTTTGCACGCCCTTAATGAGACAGAAAAATGCAATTATCCAGCCGAGAAGAAGGCATAACACTAACTGCCATCTAGGGTACCCCCAACTATACCACGAAGATTCACCAACGCCAAGGACATTTTCGCTGCAACAAAAAAAAAAGTTAATATTAAAATAAACTACGTTATAAAAGTTGTATATACATAATATAGGGGCAGACAAACAAACAACGTCGGATTATTTTGAGGGAAAATTATATTAAAAAAGTTACATCTTACCTCGTAGTGTTTTAAAATAATTTTTTTTTTTTTTTTTTTTTTTTTTTTGTGAACCAGGAAAAATAGGACGAAATGAGTACCCTTGGACTATAATTTTTGTCAAGGTATAAGGCCTTGATTATGCATAAGGCTATGTGGTAGATGTATTATTAATGACGGCAATGTGGTTTGGGAGGTGTTGTTCGGTTTCCGGTATTTAACTTTGCTTTTGAGTTTGAAAAAATGTGATGTTGTCGTCGCGACATATAGTAATTAATTTCGGAACGGTTTTTCTTGTGAACAATCGATAAAGTGTAGGAGAGAAATAATTAACTATTGCCACATTTGCTTTCATTTCAATTTCAATTCTCAACTTTGTATTTAATTATCCACCACGGGTTAGGGGTTGAGGTATGCCTAGGCGACTAAAATCCATTATTGAGCATGCAAAGATGTGTAGTGGACAAACAAACAAACACAAACGTTATACTCGTCATCGTATGACAGATGAAATACACTAAAAAATTCGTTTTCTCCTAGGTCAACTGTTTGAGGCCTGGCAAGTGTCATAATTCCTTTCTGTGAAAGCTGAAAGACATCGGATTTCCACCACTGACGTCTCAATAAATGATCTGAGAAAGTGCAAGTCCGACGACACCTGAAGTGCGAAATGAAATATAGGAAAATTCCAAAAAAGCTATCAGATTGCCACATCAAATCCAATATTTTACTTATTAAAAAGTATCTTTCAAGAGAACGCATCCAAATTTTCAGAAAGATCTGTCAAATAGATTTCTCGTAATAGCCATTTAAAATAGATGCCTACGAGACTTTTCGTAAAAATGGAAAAAAAAAGTGTATTTCGTGCTGCGCATTAAACACAAAAGCTTGAGAAGTAGTATAGATAAGAACTCCTGACCATTGATTGGAACCATCTACCACTGGTTTACTCAGAACGCCGAACGTTCTGGTCACCCGATTGAGGTTGATAAAATTTACGATACGATTTTGGACGATTGTGGAGTGAAGGTGCACGAACTTGAAGAAGCTACAGACTTATAACATGGATCAGTGATTTTAGAAAGCTATCCACCAGGTGGGTGCCGCATTTACTCACAATTGACAATGTTGTGATCCTGTGCGAACACATTAAATATAATACAGACAATAATTATTAAATTAAATGTAAGTCCCTAAGCTGAATTAATTGAAACGTTAAATTATAAAAAGAATATTCTTTATAGGTAAATTAAAGAGCTAGTTTTAAGCAGCTCTTGAATTTCATAAACTGGGTTCTTTTGTTTTCAATTATTATTATATCTGTATATATGTGTTTGTTAGAATTTAATTCAACAACTCGTCATTATATGTATGTTATTTTAATCCATTTATTATACGTGTAGTCTAGTCTATATCAAGGAAGAAGGGAAATTTGACTGTTGGAATTTAATGCCAACATGATCATATGTTTTTCTTGTTCCGATGTTCGACAAGAAATATCGCATTGCTAACACTTTCCCCTTTGAGATTTCTAGTTGCTTGTTTATACACATATATCCAGTAATTATATCTGATTATGCAGGAATGAATGATAATAATGTTAACCCTGTACAAATCTGTCCACTGGTCGTCGTATTCGTTGAGTGACTTGGAATAGCTGTTAAAGTAGCTACGGAGTCGCTTAACGCAGGCTCTGAGTTGGTGTCATTTTCTCTGGTGTTGCTGTCTGATGATGGAGCCGATTCACATTCGTACACGTCCAATGCTTTGTCCCATGACTTCTTAGTACTGGGTTCCATAAAAGTATCTTCAGTATGACATCTTCGAAATTGATTGACATGAACACGAATTAATCTGTCACTCTAGTCACTGTAATAACATTTTTAAATGTTTTTTTTATTTTATTCAATATAGCCCCCTTTTAGTTTGATATACTTATTCTAGCGATTTTCTAACTTCTTGCTCCCGTCCGAAAAGTAATTTTCCGGAAGGTCTGCAAAATACTCCTCCGTGGCGTCGATGATTTCCTCGCGTGAGCTGAATTTTCTATTAATGAGCCACCTTTTGAGGTTTGGTAAGAGATAATAGTCCGAGAGAGCCAAATCGGGTAAATACGGTGGATGCGACAGCAATTGAAGCCGTAAGTCATTGATTTTAGCCATGGTTGGGATACAAACATTTTTTTTTTTCGCTTCATGTGACGCCGTTTTGCAGCGATTTCGGCCTTCAATCGCTCCAGTAATGCACAGTAATACTCGCTGTTGATGGTTTTTAATTTTTTGAGGCAGTCCACGAAGAGAATGCCATGACAATCCCAGAAAACCCATGCCATAACCTTTCCGACCCATCGAGCCTCCCTCGGCCGCTTCAGAGCACTCGTGCTGGCTTCAGTCCATTGCCGGCACTCATTCTGTTCTCTGGTGTTCAACAGTTACCAATCGACGCCAAAAGTCCACCTGATTCCGCATCAGCAAGTATAAACACTCTTTCGAAGTGCTCTCGCATTCATGTTTTTGGTCAGGAGTGAGTATGCGCGGCCCCCAGCGGCAAGATAACTTTTTCATATGCAGAATATTGCCCAAAATATGGCGTGTGCGCTCAGTACTAATCTTTGCGGTATCTGTTGGCTCGCGTACCTTCACTTTCCGGTCAGCCAACAACATTTCATGTATTTTTTTCACATTGTCCTCTGTAACCGCATCGGAGGGCCCGCCGCTGCGGACTTGATCGGTAGTGGAGTTGCGGCCACCACGAAACTCTCGAAACCCATATTTGACGGTGTAATCTGATAGAGCATTAGCCCCATAATATTTATCCAACTTTTCTTTTGTTTCCGTCGCCATTTTGCCTCTCAAAAAATAATGTTTTATGAGAGAACGAAAACCGATTTTGTCCATACTTAACATGGTGCCAAACACGTCAAAAACAATCAGCTGTCAAAACAAAAGTAAAGACAGTATCGCACTGAATTTAGGCATGTCTGCCTAAATATGAACGGACTTCAAGGCACCATAACCTTTTTTGCAGTAGCAGCGTATTCTGGCGATCAAGGAGGTTACTTTTCACTCAACCTAGTATAGGTTTTCCAATAGGGATTTGACAACTTTGAATTTAATTTGTGAAGCACTCTTTCACTAATCATCAAACTGTCACTGTCAGTTTATTCAGTAAACTCAACATTTTCATAATGGTAAAATACACTTACGAGCAACGTCTGCAAATTCTAAAAATTGCAACTGCAACTATAAGAGCGTTAACTTCAATTTTCAGTCGTAATGCTCGCCCTAGTAAACAGGCAATAACAAGTCTGGTGCAAAAATTTGAGTCTACATATTCGTTGTGTGATGTTGCCGTGTCAGTGAGACAACGGGTTGGTCGAAGTGTCGGAAATATCTCTGCTGTTCAGACGTCCGTAGCAAACGATCCAAGTCAGTTAATTCCACGGCGTTCTCAAGAATTGGGCATCGCTCAGACCACATTATGGCGTATTTTGCGTAAGGATCTTGGTTTACACCCATACAAGATCAAGCTGACTCAAGAATTGAAGCCGATGAACCATTTGAAGCGACGTACGTTCTCCGATTGGGTTCTGGAGAAGATGCACCAAGATGATGAATTTCATGGCAACATCATCTTCAGTGACGAAGCTCATTTTTGGCTCAATGGGTCCGTCAATAAGCAAAATATGCGTTATTGGTCGGGTGAAAACCCACATGTGCTTCATGAATCACCACTTCATCCACAAAAAATAACGGTTTGGTGCGTTTTGCATGCCGGCGGCGTTATTGGGCCATATTTTTTCGTCGACGATAACGATCGTCACGTTACTGTGAGTGGTCAGCGATATCGCGCCATGATCACCTATTATTTTTGGCCCGAATTGGAAGATATGGACTTGAACGACATGTGGTTTCAACAGGATGGTGCCACAAGCCACACAGCACACGCTACAATCGATTTGTTGAAGAGTTAGTATGGTGAGCGTGTTATCTCAAGACATGGGCCAGTCGTTTGGATGCCTCGTTCGTGCGATTTAACACCGCTTTACTATTTTCTACTACATTGGTTTATGCCAACACGCTGACGACGTTGGAAGAGCTCAGAGCCAACATTGAACGCGGCCGTTTCGGCCGAAATGTGTGGCCGAGTCGTTGAAAACTGGGTCCAACGAATCGACCACTGCAAATGTGCCCGCGGTGGCCATATGACCGAAGACGAGTTACATTCATAAATGTTTTGATTGTACTTCAAGTCACTAATAAAGTTTTTGAAATATCTCAAATGGTTTGCCTTTTATTTAAAAAAAAAGTTGTCAAGTCGTTATTAGAAAACCTTATACATAACATTACCAATACGCTCAATTATATACTTGTCCCGGGCTAGATTGAAAATTGTCTTTAGTGAAGTGTACACTGGTGTAAGCTAAGTCTGGATTATTGGATGTTGTCCTTTTCGATTAAATTGTTCTGCCATTGAACAACCTTGTAGTGTACTGTCCCCTCATCGGTCTTGTGATCCTTTTTTGTCGGTGGTATTAGGTTCAGGCTTATGCAAATGTTTCTATCAAACATAATTTCAGCTGGTGACTTCAAATTGTCGCGATCTTCATTAAACAAGGTATAAAATTTCGCAGAGTATACAAGGGAGTGTTGCGTAGGTTCCGGGTGTTGGAGGCAGTCGTCATTTATATCCCGCTCCGCAGTGGAAAGCGGCTGTACTTGGCCTCTGTTTATGCACCTGAGGCTCCACAATCCACTTTATTCATTACAGAGCTCGACACGCTTTTTCGACTTCTGAGGCTGAAATCGGGGGAGAATTATTTTTTAATCGGCGGGGACTTCAACGCTAGACATAGAGATTGGGGAAATAATTTGCCAAATACTAGAGGGAACCTACTACTCGATTGGTGGGGTCAGCACGACGTCATGTACAGACTCGGTCTTAAAGCGACGGATAACCCGTCGTTTCCCAGAGGCAGGTCTTATTTGGATCTACTGCTGTACGACGAACGTATACGACTGACAGGTACAAATTTACAAACGCTAAACTGTCTGCGCACATTCGTGTATGACAGTGACCATTGTGGTTTTAACACCGAAATTACAGTTCACAACGAAATTTCGGAATTGGAGAAGTTTGTCCAAAGATATTCTTAAAACTAGAGTAAGACTCGATGGACACACTTCTCCGCAACCATGACAAGCTCTTTTCGAATACGCTCTACCCACCGTCCAATAGGAATTTGTCAAACGAGGAGATCGACAATTACCTAAAACAAATGGACGAGATAATTAAACAAACTATGGGCGCTACAATACCGCGGTGTCGACGTACGACTAATGAAGACCTGTTCCGCAATCCTACTATTGAAGCACTGCACCGACAGAAAAGTAGACTTCTGTCAAGACTCAACAACTTATACAGACAGTTAACTGACAGACAAGACCCGGAGATTAGGACACTGAAGGCGTCGATTAAAAATATTCAAACGTTAATAAAAGAGAATTACAGAATTTCTGTAAGTTTGTATTGGAACAACAGGGTTCGGGCTGTAAACACCAGCAACCCGAATATGTTCCCTCAAATAAATAAACTATTTCGGAGAAAAAAATCAAAACGACCTTCAGTGTCTTAAAATAGCCCGCACAACAGACAACGAACGGATACTGGCAATAGCAGGTATTGATCCAAATGAGGCCGCTGATGATGACGACTTCTTTGTGATGGAGGATCCACAGGAGAAGGTTAAGGCTAAAGGGGCGACTTTCCAGGAAATATACAAGGCCACTGATACTATTGGCCCTTATTATGACCTGGACAATCGCGTCTTGGTGCACGACTTCTACATTCGAAATGAAGTAGAGAACTGGCAATCCGAGGGCTCTGGTTTCAACCGGTTCAGCGACGAAAATATGGCAAATAATGTCATTACCAGAGAGGGTGACCTACCCCCGTTCATTTCGAAGGAAGAGATCCATGAGATCCTCGACACAATCAGGGTTAAGAAATCAGTGGGGACCGATGGTATTCCAAACATCGTGCTTCGACATCTTTCTCTAGAAGCGGTGGACATTTACACCACCCTGTTTAATAATGCAATGAATAATGCACATTATCCAGCGCATTGGAAAACGGCGCTTGTTCAACTTATCCCCAAAAAGGGAAAGGATATATCCAATCCGGTGAATCTCCGGTCGATATGTCTCCTTCCGAATATAAGTAAGGTTTTTGAAAAAGGAATCTTGTACATTCTTTATAATATGCTAACCAACAGACAGTTGATCGTGAAGAATGGTGATGTGACTTCTGTTGGAATATTTCAAATTAAAAATGGTCTGCAGCAAGGCGCGGTCAATTTGCCGATCCTATTCCACATTTATACAAGCGACTTGATAGGTTCACTTCCCCATACTATTGCGTACGCAGACGGTTTGATAGCGTACAGCACAGGTCCAAAAATCGACGTCATTAATACTCTCTTACAGCGTGACTTCGATAAGATAAGACGATTTTGCGATGACTGGAAGTTGAAAATCAACTTTCAGAAGTCGGAAACCATTCTCTTTAGGACGCCGTTGTCTAGAGCCTCTAGGGATACCAGAAAAAATTGGCGAAAGTTCTCGATCATTGGACATTGGTCAGATATCTTGGGGTCTGGTTAGATCGGTTTCTGTATTTTGACAAAAACGTAGATGCTGCTCTGGCCAGAGCTAAAGGCGCTTTTGCCCTTACAAAGAGACTCTTTTATAGCAGCCAACTAGATGCGAGGGTAAAGATAATAAGCTACATGTCCCTTATCAGGCCCATGCTGGTATTTGGGTGTCCCTTGTGGTTCAATGTACGAGCAAGCTTAATGGAAAAGATTCAGGTGTTTTAGAGAGCCTGCCTTAGGGCTTGTCTTCGCTTGTACAGAACACCAAAGTCGGAGTACAAGAAAATTTATCCTAATGAGGTCCTTTACAACAGGGCGAAAATAATACGAGTGGACAACTTCGTAATTAAGCTGACTCGAAGGAACATTACAAGAGCAATGAACTCGACGAATAATCTGATATCTGGGGCTTACTACTCTAATTACCTTTACCACGAGAGTGTGAGCTCTGACGGCTTCGTTCCACCGGAAGCATTCCTCTACCTCGATCAGATACCTAGATGTATAATATCTTTGTGTGTGTATTGTGTATGTAAGTTAGGTAGATTAAGGTTTATTTTAAGTTAGATATTAAGTTTATATAAAAAATTAAGTCCATATGCTAAGTTTTTGTCAAAAAATTTTTTCTTAGCCTTAAGTATAGAAAATACATATTCCTAAGTAAAATGCAAATAAAGTCGAAAGACATAGATATAAGAATTTAGAGTAGCCTAGAGTGCCTGTGTGGGGCCAGTAAGTTAGTATAAGATTGTTAAGTAATTTTAAGCTAGCATTTAAGCATTTTCTGTTAGTATGTAAGGGTTAATGATTAAGATAATAAAATGCATTTAAAACTATAACTAAAACTTGTCTATCCGCGCTATAAATGAACCAACAGAATTGAGAAGCATCTCTGGCGTAATCTTCCGGCAAGCATCAGTTATTCGTCTTTTCATGTCCTCACGTGTTGTTGGCTTTTTTCTGTAAACCTCACTTTTTAAGTAGCGACACAAGAAGAAATCAAGTGACGTAAGATCAGTTGATCTAGCAGGCCATTGCCTCGGACCCCCTCGTCCGATCCATTGTTGATGGTAAACATTGTTTAATAGGCCCCGGGCTACTTAAGAATAATGGGCTGGACAACCATCATGTTGAAACCACATTTTTTATCGCAACTCCAATGGCAGTTCTTCTAGTATACTTCTATACTGGAAGATGGTCCCGCAAGAAGTTTGCATACTTTTCGCCATTCAAGTTGCCTTCAATAAAATATGGACCTATTAATTTATCCCCAATAATTCCTTAACATTCCAAGGGTGCTTAACAACTTGTCGCAACAAAAAAGGGTTTTCGGTAGCCCAGTAATGCATATTATGTCGATTGACCGTACCGTGATTGGTGAAAGTCGACTCCTCAGAAAATAACACCTTGGCGAAGAAAAGGGGGTCTCGTTCAATTTGCTGAAGTGCCCATTGGCAAAAGGAAACCCGATTGCAAAAATCCTTACTAGAAAGTTCTTGATGCATTGAAACATGATAAGGATGGTATTTATGCCGATGTAATATCTGACAGACAGTCGTTTGAGAAATTCCTGATTCACGACTTATTTGGCGAGTGCTAATGTGAGGATCGTGTACAAGCTTGATAGGGAGCCACAGATATTCGCCACGTAGCCAGCCATCGGTTGACTCAAAGCCAACGGCTAGTCTGAAATGCTGTTTTAAATGCGGAGAGCCTACGCATCTTGCGCGAGAATGTACGCAGGAGTCATGCAAATGTTTTCGGTGTGGACTACCAGGTCATCGGGCGAGTATGTGTAGAGAAGGGCAGATACCGAAACCAAAGATAAAAACAGAACGCAACCGTGTAACTACCGCATCAACAGAGAACAAAGCTGAATCGTGGCCAGAGGTAGGAGTTAGTCTCGCGATTGAATCGATTATTCAATGAGATTGACATGATTGGAGTCAAGTTATCAGCGTTGTTGGACACCGGCAACGACATTTGCCTAATCCGACACGACAGTTTGTTGTCAATGGACTCCGTGACGTTGGATCAGAGTAAAAGAAATTTATTGGGCATCGGGCAAGGACGAGTGACTACGCTGGGAAATTTCTGGTCAAATTTGCTAGTGGACGGCATAAGGTTGAGGCTCAATTTTCACGTAGTAAAGGAGAGAGATATGCAGTATTCGGCAGTTTTGGGTAACGACATCCTCAACGATGTTGATCTTGTAGTAACCACTGAAGGCGTGGAGTTTAAAAGCAATGGGAATTCGTCGCATACGGCTATTGAAGTTGAAGAAGTTCCGAGAGTAGTTGATGTTGGAAAGAAGGCCACATGTAATATTGAAGTAGCTGGAAGTGTTGTTTGAGCTGTTGGAAGACCTGCTGAAATGGTCGAGAAGTTAGCGCTAGTCACCCAACTAGTGCTGAGGTTGAGATGAAGGACCTGCTGTGTGAGTTCCAAGGTATTTGCTTGTCGGTGGATGAAGATCTGTCGGGGATGGAAGTTGAAGTCGAGCACTTGGATGTTGAAAATCAGTCAGCACTAATGGATATGATCAAGAAGTATGTACCGAAGAAGACCAAGGAGGTACTAGTCCAAATGAAACTAATATTGACGGACGAGATCCCAATCTACCAAGGTCCAAGATGATTGTCTTATGCGGATAAAGAAATTGTACGAGAGCAGCTAAGCAAGTGGCTAGCGGAAGGGATTGTGCAACAAAGTACGTCCGAGTACACGTCGCCAATAGTACTAATATCCAAGAAAAACGGGACCAAGAGATTGTGTTGCGACTACAGAAAAGTAAGCGCGAATATAATAAGAGACAATTTTCCTATGGTCTTGATGGACGATGTATTGGAACGGTTGGAAGTTTCCAAGGTGTTTACGACGCTAGATTTGGAGAATTTCTTTTTACATGTTCCAGTGGAAGAGATCACACATCATTCGTGACGCCGGAAGGACAATATGAGTTCCTCTACATGCCATTTGAAATTTCCAACTCGCCTGCAGTGTTCGGAAGGTATGTTTTCGCAGTGTTCCGCGAATTAATAGAGTCAGAAATCCTGGTGTTGTATATGGACGACGTAGTAAAACCATCCAGGGACGAAGAGGAAGGGACTGAAAACCTACGAACAGTACCCTGAGAGTGGCAGCTGATAATGGGCTAAGGATTAAGTGGAAGAAGTGTCAATTCCTAAAGAAGAAGGTGGAGTTTTTTGGGTATGTCGTCGAAGACGGAGGTATTCTTCCTTCGGTGGGGAAGACAAAAGCAGTTGATACCTTTCCAGTACCGAGGGATAGGAAAGCGCTTGAACGCTTCCTAGGCCTGACCTCTTACTTCAGGAGATTTATCGAGGGATACGCTCTTCTGGCTAAACCGTTATCGGACTTGCTGCGTAAGAGAAATAACTTCGAGTGGGGAATAGAACAAGTAGCAGCGTTCCTGCAACTTAAGACAGCGCACGTCAAAGCACCTGTTCTTAAGTTATTCAATCCGAAAGCTGAGTCCGAGATCCATGCAGACGCAAGCAAATATCGATATGGAGCAGTACTATTGCAAAGAGATTGAGAAGATGAACAATTCCACCCAGTGCAGTACATGAGTCGAAAAACATCAACGACAGAGGAAAAATACAACTCGTATGAGTTGGAGGTTTTGGCCATCATAGAAGCGCTCAAAAGGTGGCAAGTGTACGTGTTAGGAGTACGTGTTCGACTGCAATGCGTTCACTACGACGATGAGTAAGAAGGATTTACCGGTACGAGTAGCGAGATGGGCGCTATTCCTCCAAGATTTCCACTATGAAATCAAACATCGCTCTGGTACCAAGATGAGGCAAGTGGATGCTTTAAGTCGGGTGTCTTACCTCATGCTGGAAGATTCGCTCAGCCACCGCCTGAAGGAAGCTCAGCTGAAAGACAATTGGGATAAGACAGTGCGAGAGATCCTAGAGACGCGTAAGTACCAGGACTTTTTTATCAAATCAGGAGTCCTGTGTAAAGATCCGGTCAACGAGAAAATTGTGGTACCAGCCGCAATGGAGAAAGAAGTCATCGATATGGCGCTTCAGCAGGGACATTTTTCCACCAAGAAAACTCAGGATTTAGTCAAACAGAAATTCTTCATCCCAGATGTAGCGACGAAGGTCAAGGACGTAGTTCGAGGACGTGTAGAATGCATCATAATGGAGTCAAAGGCTGGAAGGAAGGAAAGATGAAGAACCGTTGAGGACATACCACATTGACCATGTTGGACCGGTGGAAGCAACCCAAAAACAATATAATCACCTACTTGTCGTGGTAGACGCGTTCTCCAAATTCGTGTGGCTCTACCCAATTAAAAGTACGGGGGCAGGAGAAGTCATCAACAGGTTGAAGAAGCAAGCTGTAATATCCGGTAATCCCAGACGAATTTTATTACGGACAGATGGACAGCCTTTACTGCCAATGCATTTAAGGACTATTGTGAGGAAAAAAATATTCGACATTCACTAATAGCAACAGGTGTCCCGCAAGGTAATGGCCAGGTTAAAAGGATGCACAAGATTGCAATACCAATGTTGGCGAAGTTCTGCACGGGAAATCCGAAGAATTGGTACAAGCATGTGGACCGCATGCAGCAGCTAATTAATAATTCTCCGACGAGAAGCACGAAATTCAGTCCGTTCAGGATATTAACAGGTGTAGACATGCGGATGCCCGAATACCGGGATATTCAAGAATGGTTGAATGACACAGTGGTAGAGGAGCTGGATGCCGAACGTAATAGAATACGACGACAAGCAAGAATCGAATGCCGGAACACGAATATGAGACGAATGAGTTGGTAGCCATCAAGCGCACTTAGTTCGGGACGGGGATGAAGTTGCGTTCCAAGTTCTTAGGACCCTACAAAGTCACCAAACGACTCAACCATGGAAGGTACGAAGTCAGCAAAGTGGGGACAAACAAAGGCCCAAAGACGGCAGCGACAATAGCCGAGAACATGAAACGGTGGAACCCTTCATTCGGGTCGAATGAATAGTCAGGATAACAGAATGAGGGATTGGGGTCAGACAGACAGACAAATAACATTATGCGCTAATAAAGATCATACGGTACTCAACGAAGAGAACAAATCATGTGACAGAATGAACGGTTTAATCAGGCGACCAAACGGCGAATAACATACAGCGACGTAGGTCAACGAAGAAGTTAGTTACAACACACAGGCAGAACATACTCGTACAACGCATTCAGAGGAGAAAGAATTACATACGCACATATGAACATACAGACAAAGAAGACGAGAGAAACAAACCACTCAGCAGTCATTATTCGTCATCAAATGTTTCGAGGAGTCGGTCGTGTATTTAAGTAATTAGTATATCCCCTAGGAGACATAGTATTATATTCGTTTATATTCGTAGCAAAACGATGTTAGAAAAATAAAGTGTTGTTCATTGAATTTCGGAATTGAAGTTTGTTTTTTATTTGAGCAAAAGTGTCCAGTCCTACATATACGAAATCCTTCAAAGATATTTTTTTTACAACGAAAAATATAATCTAACTTTTACCAACAGAATTAAACATAGGATTTGAACAAAACATGACTTATCAATTTACACGAAAAGTAAATGATACCCTGAGGTGCACAGAAAGGAAATTAAAAAACAAATTAAAGAAATGCTTGATCAGGGCATTATTGCCCACAGTATTTCCCCCTATAATGCACCAATATGGGTTGTACCCAAAAAATTAGACAATTCAAACGAACAAATAATTGATTATCGTTAATTAAATGATAAAACAATTGAAGATAAATTCCCACTTCCAAACATCGATTAATTATTTGACAAATTGGGCAGATGCCAATATTTCCCAACGATCGATCTGGCAAAAGGATTTCATCAGATTGAAGTCCACCCAGATGACAGATTCAAAATGTCGTTCTCAACTTCCCATGGTCATTATGAATTTTCTCGTATGCCTGAAGAATTCACCAGCAACATTTCACCGCCTCATAAACTGTGTCCTCAAAGATTTCATCAATAAGATATGCATTGTATATAGTATTTGGATGATACATTGATACTTTCCACCGCATTTTATGAACATTTATGTTCAATAAAAAAAAAGGTTTTTCAGTGCTTACGTTAAACTAACATTAAAATTCAAATATACAAATGTAACTTTGCAGAAAAGTCAACGAAATCTTTAGGTCACGTAATTACGGAAGGTGGCATAAAACCAGATCCACTTAAAGTAATGGCTATACAAAAATTAACACTGCCTCGTATCCAAAAGGAAATAAAGTCCTTCCTCGGTATAACCGGATATTACCGAAAGTTTGTTAAGGATTACGCTAAGGTTGCGTATCCAATGGTTACATTTTTAAAGAAAAATATTGCAATTAAAACCAATAATCCTGAATATTTGGAATCTTTTAGCAAACTTAAAACATTGCTTATGTCCCAGCCGATACTTCGAAATCCAAGGAATAGTAAGGAATTCACTTTAACATCAGATGCATCAAACTATGCATTAGGCACTGTCCTAAGTCAAAATAGGCGACCTGCTTGTTTAGCATCTCGCATATTAAACGACCATGAAATGCGCTATTCGCAGATAGAAAAGGAATTGTTAGCGAATGTCTGATCAGTTAAATATTTTCGCGTCGACGACCGACGTAACATTTGCACATTCGTAATTCCTCTTGTGCTGCACACAACAAAAAAAAAAAAAAAAAAAAAAAAATTAAACAGTGCAGTGCAATTAAAAAAAAATAAAACAAAAATATCACACAGTGCGGGTATCCCACCTCTCCCGCACTGATTCTTATTGTTGTAAGGGCATAACACCTACAGCAATTTGATTCGGCAAAACATCGCCAGAATTGTCACTTCGCAGCCTTGCTTAGTATCGTCGAAGTTTGTTTTTGCTGTGTTTGTTTGTAATTATGACTAGGAAATTCAGGGTGGACGTAGAATATACGCGAGCTAAAAAGTAATCACTTTTCTGTGTACGTCCACGTTTGTAAGAACCGACCAGCTATTTTGTCACTTAGTGAAACACAGGTAGATCCCCGCCTACATCTCTCAGATCACTCTGATCTGAAGCTACCTGACTACGCACTAGTGCCACTAGTCTTAGTAGCTTACCAAATTCCACCACAAAGTAGTCCCTGTTCCAATCCGGAATTCAATTTCAAGTGGTTAAAATTCCATCTCCGTAACAAATTATGCTCTTCTGCTTTATTTACAGAAGTCCCAAACTGGACAGCAATTTGACCTTTCAGGAGTTTGACTCCTGAATCCATTCAAAGAATTGTATCCCTGTATCCTCATACTGAAATCGTGATTACGGGCGATTGCAATTTACACAATCGACATTCGACATTCTGGACAGTCAACACCCGAAGGAAGGTGTTTAGAGATCTTTGATGCGGAAAATAATTTGACCCAGCTTGTGAATGAGCCCACACGAATATCAGACGTCGATAGTTATACCGCCAACACCCTGGACTTGATTTTAACTTCTCATTCTGACAAGTACTGTGTTGATGTGCTCTGCCCTCTAGGCTCGTCAGACTATTGTGTCATATCTACTAAATTCTCGTACACCCACCACACAATTAGAGAAAAGATTCCTAAAAGAACCGTATGGCAATACGAGAAAGCCAATTGGAGCGAACTTAATAACTACTTAAGGAATTTTAACTGGTCGTTATGTTTCCTCGATATAATCGCTGCTGATAAAATCACAGAAACTATTCTCTTTGGAATGAGATGCCTTATCCCCCATCGGTTGAAGAGTATCAAACCAAAAGAAAAGGCATCGTATGACTCGAGCTGTAAGAAAATTGTTTTTTCAGTCCTACAAGACCAATATGACAGAGGAGAACCGAAAAAAGTTTAAACGAGCCAGAAATGACTGCAACGTCTTTCTCAAGCATGTGAAATTCCAATACGACCACAAACTGAGGCAAAAAACACTGCAATGTCCCAAAGGCAGTAAAAACGTTTGGTCATTCGTCAAAAACATTAGAAATTCGGCCTCATCCTCTATGCCAACACTCATTTACAATTACATTCTAGCTGTCAGCTATTTGGACAAGGCTAATCTGCTGGCTGCACACTTTGTGGCTAGCTCAATACTCCCAGATTGTTCTTTGATCCCGCCTACACGTGAGTGCGTCGAATCTTCAATGAGACGAATCCACTTTCGCACTCGTGTAGTAGCAAGAGTACTTAAAGATCTTAACACCTCTCTTCAGAAGAGGTCTTCTTCCACGCTGACAAATCCACTACGTAAGCTTTTTCATCAATCCTACTCTTTAGGACTCTTTCCGGGCGGATGGAAAATAGCATTTGTCCAGCCCGTCCCCAAAAAAGGCAAATCTTCATCTCTCTCCTCCTACAGACCAATAACACTTATGTCTCTTCTTTCCAAGGTCATGGAAACGCTGATAAACTGTTAGCTCATGAAATATCTCGAAACACAAGAACTTCTCATTGACCGGCAATATAGTTTTCGTAGCAACAGGTCCACTGGTTGTTTGATGGTATGTCTCACCGAAAAGTGGTATCAAAGCATACATCAATCTGGCGAAAGCCAGATAGTTGCACTTGATACTTCTAAGGCATTTGGCAGAGTTTGGCCTCAGGCTCTTTTGTTAATTTGGATTAAAAATTTTCCTTTCGGAACGTTCAATTTAAGTTGTCTTGAACTGTTTCAAGCCTGATATTCACAAAATAAATGCTGGTGTGCCCCAGAACTCTGTTCTGTCTCCGACACTCTTTTAAATTCTTATTAATGATCTATTGTCTGCTATTTCTAATCCAATATATTCCTTTGCTGATGACAGTTCTCTCTGCTTTTTATATTCGTTCCCGGACTCATGTTATTGCCCTTCGGCTGTAGAACGGAAACGGCAGCGTATGCTAAGTTCATTAAATTCTATGATTGGAAGACTATCAATAGAGTGGAATTAAATACTTCCAAAACTCAATGCTGTCTGCTGTCATAAAAGCGAAATTCAAATACCCAGCCATTATATGTTAATGCCACTTGCATCGTTGAAACCGATAAACTTTTCTTTCTGAGTATGTAAGTAAGTGACAACATACGTAGAATGACCACATATTCGATGTCGCCAAAAATGCTGCGAAATGTCTAGGTTTCCTCCAGCGACATAAGAAACATTTTACCAGCTCTGATCTGGCTACAATATATAAGGCATTCATCCACAATTTACGTCTGGTCAGATGCTACTAAAACATATCTGCACCTGCTAGATAGGATTCAAAACCGTGCGATAAAACTCATTGGTGATACTTATATCACTCAGAATATGTACACCCTCGAACATCAACATAATGTCTTCTGTCTCACTTTGTTTTATCGCTATTTTTACCACCAGTGCTCCATTGAATTCGCCAGTAGCATTCCGCCCATTCAAACTTTCAACCATAACACCCGTCTCGCAATGAATGCTCATCAGTATACCCTCAAGCCCATTTTTGGACGTATTCTAAAATATCGCGATTCTTTCCTAAGCCGTACAACTCGCTTCTGGAATGCCCTGCCGACCTCCGTGTGTCCTGGCCGTTATAATTTACAAACATTTAAAAACAATGTACATTGGTACCTGTCTTTTCTTCCTCCCTAAATTTCCTTCTCCCGAGTAAATATGAAATCACAGCGTTGGAAGATGCTACTTAACGAATATAATATTACGATTAAATATATAAAAGGGAAGGGCAACCATGTAGCAGACAGACTAAGCCGACTTATTTGTGGCGACCAATCTAAAAACAGTTATTCACACCAATTAAAAAATAGTAGCATACCAAACGTTTTCATTCAGATCCACTGATGCGACTATAAATAGTGCAGTTCAAAATAATTTACACTACATATAACACATGGGCTGAAAAGTCCGCGTCGTTTCTAAGAGAGGGGACCACTTGAATTTTCAGTTAGTACCAACCTTCAAAAGATACGTGTATACATTTGACAGCTGTCGGACGATTAGTTCTCGAGATATAGCGTTGTGAGTGAAGCAACTTTTGTTATTGTGAAAAAAATGGATTCAAAGCAATTTCGTGTGCGGATTTATCATTGCATTGTCATACAAGCACCGAAGATGATGCACGCAGTGGACGTCCAAAAGAGGCTGTTTCAGATGAAAACATCAAAAAAGTCCACAGAATGATTACGAATGACCGTAAAGTGAAATTCATCGAGATAGCTGAGGCTCTGGAGATATCAAAAGAGCGTGTTGGATATATCATACACGAATATTTGGACATGCGAAAGCTCTGTTCAAAGTGGGTGCCGCGTTTGCTCACAGTCGACCAAAAATAACAACGTGTTGATGATTCAGAGGAGTGTTTAAAGCTGTTCAACCGCAATAAAGCCGAATTTTTGCGTCACTATGTGACAATGGATAAAACTTGGCTCCATCACTTCACACCAGAGTCAATTCGGCAGTCAGCTGAGTGGCGAGCAGGCGACGAACCTCGTCCAAAACGACCAAAAACTCAACAGTCGCCTGGCAAGGTTATGGAATCCGTATTTTGGGATACACATGAAATAATTTTCATCGACTATCTCCGAAAGGGGCAGATTATCAACAGCGATTATTACATTGCGTTGTTGGAGCGTTTGAAGGACGAAATCGCAGAAAAACGGCCGCATTTGAAGAAAAAGTGAGTGCTTTGATGAAATTCAAGGCAATGCACTGTGTCACAAGTCTATGAAAACAATGGCAAAATAGAATGAATTCGGCTACGAATTGCTTCCCCACCCACCGTATTCTCCAGACTTTGCCCCCAGCGACTATTTCCTGTTTGCCGACCTCAAAAGAATGCTCGCCGGAAAGAGATTTAAGGCCAATGAAGAAGTAATCGCCGAAGCAGAGGCCTATTTTGAGGCTAAACCGAAATCGTACTACAAAACTGGTATCGAAAGATTAAAAAATCGTTTCAATAAGTGTATCGCCCTCGAAGGCAACTATATTGATAAATAAAGTTGAATTTTGCAAAAATTTTGTGTTTTACTATAAAACGGCACTGACTTTTTAGCCCATGTGTTATATAGGGTTTTCTAATGACGACTTGACAATTTTTTTTAAATAAAAGGCAAACCATTTGAGATATTTCAAAAACTTTATTATTGGCTTGAGATACAATCAAAACATTTATGAATGGAACTCGACTTCGTTCATATGGCCACCGCGGGCACGTTTGCAGCGTTCGATTCGTTGGACCCAATTTTCAACGACTCAGCCTCACATTTCGGCCGAAACGGCCGCTATTTCGCGTTCAATGTTAGATCTGAGCTCTTCCAACGTCGTCGGCTTGTTGGCATAAACCAATGACATAACGTAGCCCCACAGAAAATAGTCAAGCGGCGTTAAATTGCACGAACGAGGCGACTAATCGACTGGCCCATGTCTTGAGATAACACGCTCACCATATTTACTCTTCAATAAATCGAGTGTAGCGTGTGATGTGTGGCTTTTGGCACAATCCTGTTGAAACCACAGGTCGTCCAAGTCCATATCTTCCAATCCGGTCCAAAAATAATCGGTGATAATGGCGCGATAACGCTGACTATTCACAGTAACGTGGTGATCGTTAACGTCGACGAAAAAATATGGCCCAATGACATTGCGATGACATTAATCATCTTGGCGCATCTTCTCCAGAACCCAATCGGAGAACGTAGCTCGTTAGTGTACTTTACCATGATGAAAATGTTGAGTTTACTGAATAAGTTGACAGTGACAGTTTGATGATTAGTGAAAGAGTGCGTTCACAAATTAAATTCAAAGTTGTCAAGTCCCTACTGGAAAGCCCTATACATATAACAGAAAAGGCAATAAATATCTATTCACAAAAATAGTTAACAAGAAATGTAAAAATTTTAGTACGTATACGCCACAGAAGATAGTGATTTATTGGGAATAATAAAAAGATTCATTATTGAAAAGGGACTTATATGTGAAGATAAATGGCTCTTTCTTAACCCAGATATGCCTAAAACTTTCTGAAAGGTTAAAAATTTATAGATATAACTAATAATATGTTGATAATAAAACTATTTTTCGAAATTTGGATGACTTTCGGCAGCAGTTTTCTTCATATTAAAGTGATGAAGAAGAACTCTCCGCAAAAACACTTTTTCAGGCACAAAGTTCCACATATTTGAGTGAAAAAAAATTTTTGTTGTTTACGCTTCAAATGATGCACAATGACAGTAGCTTTCCAACGCATGTTCCAATTGAATAATAACAATGGAACTATACAAGTTACGCCATCTCTTAGCAAACCGCACGAAGTTATAGACCCAATATCTATTTCCAAAATGGCGACTGTCCTATATAGGATGTTTGGCGTATATGGTACCATGACACACTAGTGTCATTTTATAGTTTATGGACATCCACAAAGCACTTCACATGAACTCCAACATCCCACTTAAGGCATCTTGTCGTCGTTTTTGTGTGACATCTCGTCTGTTTTTTCGTCCTTCAGAAGCTGATGGACGTCCTCGGTTGGAAAAAAAATGTTTTTTTGTTCTTTGTCAGCAATTGAACGGCGGATTGTCTTCTTAAACTTAATTGGTCTAAGTCGCCTCCATGGATTCGGTGACGTGGCAGAAAGGCTTAAGAGTCATAGATCCTCTAAAGGATAATACTAGGTTGTACTCGCAATAGCGACAATCCACGTGTGGTCTTTTCGATTTCGGCCGGGACACAGATTCTGGAGGCCCAACTCAACATACATTACAGCGCTGACAGCTGAGCTGCTGGAATACTTGTTTTGGAGAGAGGATCCATAAAAATAGACCAGTCAGGGTACTATTTCTAGTGGCTTGTCTCGAGAAACCGAAAAGGAGAAACGGGCTCCAGAAGAGACATACTCTGAAGGACTACCGTCTTAGAGTTAGCTGAAGAAGCGACGAAGATGCGAGGATGCGAAAGATGGCAAGTGCCGTCGGAAACGCGAGTGCCAAAATTCTCACTCCTTCGGCAACAACTTAGAAGAGAAACACTGAAACCGATCAAACTCTCGGATCTGTCCAAAACAGGAAAAACAGGAAGAAAGTTTCCGGCTTTCCTGTCGATGGATAACTTGGCTTATGTAGTCCGGAAGAATTTACAAAGGCTGCAGTTCCGATGGACGAAAATCGCATGAAGCGGTCAAACCCATTGATAAAAACAAAACAAGCGGTGGTTTCATACGTAAACGACGTCCGTGGGAGGCCAGTGGTACATCCAGCAAAGGCCGTAGCTCTGGTCGAAGGAAGCCGGCCAAAACGGTGATATTCCCAGTGAAAAACCACTCCGGTGATGACTTTCTCAGTTCACAAGAACCGGCTGGAACCGGATCTGCAACCAGCACAAGTTGCAGTTTTGGTGGATGGAACTTGGAAGTTGCTGGAAAAGTAATCTCCAAAAAAAATCCCGAAACGCCAAAGGGGATGAAACCAGCGAACCTATAAATATGCTCCTATAACCTCCCCTATAACCTATAACCTATAACCTGGCGCTTCGAATTGAAAAGGCAGGCAATGACAGAGTCTTAACGATGCTGAGTGCTGTAGTACAGAGAATGGAACTTTTAGAATGAAGTGCTTTACACAGCAATCTTTTGAATGGCCAAACTAATCTGTGGCGAAAATCCGACCCATGGAAAGTAAGACGTTTGAGGTTCCCAGGCAGGCAAAACTAACGCGCGCCATCTTCTGGCCTCCGGGGCAACTCAGAAAAACAGGAGATGTGTTTATGCTTCTTCATACCCGAAACCCTTGCCTTGGCACTAAAAAATAAAAAATCCGAGACCGAGAAATGGCGAGACCGCGGTGAGAGAAGAATAATAGCACTAATTCGTAGCCAGGTAGCTTCAGATCAGAGAGCCCTGAGGTGTGGGTGGGGATCTACCTGTGTTTCACTAAGTGTCAAGAAACATGCAACATGTTTCATGTTTTTAGCATGAATTCTGAAACGGAAGATCAACCACATCCAATTTAGTATGTAGAATTCACAAGCTTTTACATTGTGCAATCAGGTGCACACTGACTTCGTTAAAGCATTCATAGCATTAAATATTATATTATTAATATAAAAGAAGGCAATTTGTCAGGAGGTCATTTCTGGAGTTCCTGAAGGAAGCCACTTGGGACCTTCATCATTTCTAATTGTTGCCAATGATCTACTAAAATTTTGTTTAATGTGTGCTGATGACATAAAATTGTTCGCTCAAACACTTACTGTTTGACCGTCAGATGTTCCAAAACGTCCAAAGCTTATTTATAAATTGCTGTCTTATTAACGATTTGCAGTTAAATATCAGTAAGTGTGCTTCCATGTACTTTAATCGAATTCTTGTTGAAATTCCATCTACATATTCCTTTAATCACGCCCCAGTAAGGAATGTCTATGACTTTAAGAATCTTGCAGTTACTTTCGACACTAAGCTTACCTTTGATATCTGAGACTAACCCAGGGTCTTGAAAAAGAGATGTTCGGGTATTAGCCTTCAATGGTCCAACGGCATGGCTCATATTCCCGGACGAGTTCTTGGATTCGGTCTAACCGACCCCTCTTCCTAGGGGTATCCATTATATGGATTATGGATAGGTTGAGGGTTTTTCCACCGCGGTATCTAATCGGCCAGTTATAAAACAACAACAAGCCTCAGATTCGAACGGACGGACTGTAGCAAAACGAAACAAGGCCATGTGAAGCCGAGCAACTAGCGAAGGCACTGAACTCTTGCAAAACAGATATTACTGCCATCCAAGAAATGCGATGGGATAAGCCGGACAAAAAGAAGACGAAAAATTGTGACATCTACTACTGTGATTTCTACGGCGGAAAAATCAGTGCCTATTTGAATGCGGATTAATTATTAGAGTTTCCTTCATGTAGACGAGCGCTTCGTATGAATCCTTATTAAGGCTAAATTTAAAAACATTGGCCTTACATAGCTTCTACGAGCTCTTGGAAAAGACTTACGAACAGTGTCTTAGCTATGACATTAAAATTGTCCTCGGCGATTTGGATGCATCTTTGGTAGTAATGTCGGACGTTTTGCTTGCATGACACCACTTTCGATTTCAGATTCAGGCTAATAGACTTTGGGACGGGGCAAAACTTTGTTGTAGGTAGCACATGGTTTCCACATCCCGATATTCACAAGGAGAACCTCTGATCTACCAGTTTGCACAAATTGCGATCTACGCAAGGCACTCTTCCAGTATTATGGACATCCGATCGTTTGGAGGGGCCAACATCTTTCTTACCACATCCTTGTTTTAGCCAAGTTCCTGAGAGTGAATTGGACGCCGGATTGCTACAATCGAAAGAGTTCGCTAATTCTTTTAAAGATCGAGTATCCTTTAATCTCTTAAGAGGTCCTATGCCACCAACATCAAGTGCGAAAGACTAGTGACAACATTGCCAAAAATCCATCAGAGATGCTGGTTTGTCGACAAGAGCCAGTAAGCACGCGCAACTACGCAAGATGCATACAAAGCGGAGATGCATTGAAGATGTAGAAGGACTGGAACTGCTCACAAGCTCTACGAGCATAAGAGCATGAGAAACACGCGGTCAAGAAAATGAGTGATGCTACTCCAAAATTCAGCCCTGACTAAGTCAGGTCTTTTGGAAATGGGCTCTAATGAAGCGACATCAGAACTCGACTTTCCTTGTGCTGGCTTCGGCTAAAATCTGCACGGGGAAAGATATGCAGTTGCGTCTTCACAGGTGTCTCCAAGACTGAATAAGGATACGGTGCTTGTGTTTTTCTCGATGATGACAACTTAAGATTTCACTCCTCGTTAGGAAAACTTGCGTCTGTCATTAGCGGAAATAAACGTAATCCTGTAGCATTTGCATGTCAAATAATAACCAAGCTGCGCTTTTAGCCTTGCTAATTATTTTTACCAGTTCCAAGCAAGTTCGCTGAAAGCAGTCGGAAGGCTTAATTCACTGCGTCTTGTCTCGATATCAGTCACACTGAGATCACTGAAAATGAAGTCACCGATGTATTTGCTAGGCAAAACCTATGTTAGATCGAAATTTCAGACCAAAGAATGCTTTCCGACGTTTCTAATTTGTCAGCGACTTTCCTGTTGTCCATCAGTAGGAAAGACTGCAGCAAGAAAAACTGTGCACTACACTTTTGCTAAGCACCTAAACGTGGTGGGAATATATGATTAAGACACCGTGAAGCAGTATCTCTGTAAATTTTCGTCCAACATGTTTTTTGTGCTGAATAGGCAAAATGTAGACCTCATGCTCGACGGATTAATATTGTATAATAGGACTGAATCATGGACGATGAAAGCAGGTGTTCAAGTGATATTGAATGCAGCCAACGACAAACACGAAACAGGAGTATGAATAAGTATGTTTGTTTGAAATGGTTAATGTTAAGGCCGACGCTTCCATTAAGCCTTAACTTTTTCCTGCATATGAAACCGGTATCGCCACTTTGAAAGCATTCGTCTTTAAACTCCTCCAAGACAAACGACACGAAATTAAATTTATTTCAATAAAGGAACACTCTCCTACGCCCTGTTTCAAGGAATATTTCGATTATATCTCAACAGATGTAGTAATCAATTACACGTCTTTAAAGTAACGAGCTCGCGATCTTATTTAAAAGAATATCTCTCCAGAGGGTGATACCTTAGCATGTGGTCTTTACAACATAAAAACCACACCTCGACGATTTTCACAAAAATAAAAAATAAAACAGCAATGAATCTCCATCACCTGGTTCCGGTCTGTGCATCATCCCCTAAAGTATGTCGCGCGCTCATGTGAACGCACATAATCGTGTATCATTCGTTTCTCTGTTCCGCCATCAACTGACTTTCAATTTATTTAGACCAGTTTGTTTGTGTGTCCTTTCGTTTTTAAGGGGAAATCTCGAAATTGTTAAGATTTCAACATTAATATAAAGTACCTGTCTAAAAGGAACTGCCTTAAAGATGCACTGGCATAGGAATCCCTACATACGAACTCCACCACACAAAGCCTACACACTATACGGATACCATAGATATGTATGTACTCGTATATAAGGACTTTTCCACTTTTCGCGGGCCACAATTTACTTTGGTAGAAAGTCGTATTCTCTGGCAGATCGTAAAGGAACCCGAAAATAGAGAAACGTTCACGTGTTCCTAAAGCCTATAGCGTCCCGGGAAGACTCCCCTGAGGAAATAGCTCAACTGTGTTAATGCTACTATCCACTTTCATTTAAGCATCTCGTTTCCTATTTTTTTTTTTTTTGTTTTTTTGTTTTTTTTTTTTTATTTTTTTTCTTTCCTCTAGGCATCGCTCGTAAACGCACAAACGGTATATTCACGCACGTGAGCTAGCAACTCTAATTCCACTCATAATTCCAAATTATTTCCTTTACCTTGAGTGTATGAGTTTGTATGAGTGTGTTTGGGTATGGGGGGTACCATCAGTGAGACTATATAGGGTATAGAGCCCTCCCGGTGGGCCTATTTCTTTGCTGCCTGAAATTTATTGATGGATCCTGAGACTCTGCAAACCATCGAGTTGTTGTTGAAGGAGGGGTGGTTTATGTATACAGAGCTTAGTTTCGCATGTGCAAATTAAAAGGACATGGCACTGATCGGCGGCGTGGGCTGCGAGATGAACTGAGTGTGACATAAAAATCATTAAACAAATTTGTTGATGCATTAATAATTCAAGTGATTTATTCGGGAATTGACGCGGAATGGAATATCGTTATTGCTAAGCTACTAGAGCTTTGTAAGGCCATGACATGTTATTTCCACGGGGCTGAGGGTTGATGCTTTTCTTTTTTTGGCCCTGAAAATTGATTGGTTAATGTTTCATTTTAAATTGACTTGGGAAATAGGGATATTAGATTCTTAAAAAGAGCAATCGTAGTGAGCATTTATTTACACTTGGATAAGAGCTTTTGGAGAGTTCAATGTTAGGAGGGGTATTCCTTTTTTTTTTGATATTTTGTTAAGTCAAGGTGGCTTGTAGTCCCATGCGGGAATGAATTTCTGTTGTCAAATAGAATAAGTGATGTGGAACTAATTAAGGTTAACTTACTTTCTAAGGTATTGTAGTTTATTGTTTGTTGCTGGTGGTTTCAAATTACTTTTATCATCGATTCATAGTTAAGCACGATGATAGCATAATGACTATTCGGCTTGGGCGAGAAATCTATTATATTGCTGAGAACGTCAAGTTCAAAAGTGATAGACATTGCTAAAACTTTTTCTAATTCAAACAACCGTCATATACAGAAAATAGGCATTGAGATACGCCCCGAGGATGTCTTTAGCCAGAGTAGTTGCATAGTCTCGAGCTCTCATAGCTCTGCATGGCATATAGTAAAGCTCTCAATGTCTTTGTGTCTATGTTCTTAAGACCATTGAATTTATTTTTGTTTGGTTAAGGAACTGCTTCCTTCACTAAGTAGGTACATAAATATTTCGAAACAAAGTGGTTATATTAAAGCATGCGAAAAAAGTTGTGAATTTGAGTGCAATAGCCCCAACATCTTGAAAAACTTATAAGAGGGAGTAAAACGAGGTCTTTCATAATAGTCAACGGCCTATTCCGTATGTAGAGCAGAATGAATGATACGAAAGTGATAACTATCTCAAAATCAAAATGATTTTACGAGAAACATGCTCCATTAAAGCTTCCGGAGTATATGGACTCATTAAATTTGCGCTAAAAGAAGCAATTTTATTAAAAAAAAAAAAAAACGTTTGAAAACTACTTCGGAAAATCATCAGAGTAAGTCTTAGGCAAGAAGTCGTAAACTTCTGGGATCTGAGCAAATATTAGGTGCACAACTAAGTTATCGTTGTCTTTTTTATGAAAATGCAACTTTATTGTGAAAAAATGGTTACAAATGGCTCATTCAAAGAACAGCCCATTGCTACAAGTTTTTTCCATCTTTCTGGCAGAGCTTAAATACCGTCACGGTAAAAGTGTTTGTCTATTGAGGCTATCCACGAATCAAGCAATTTTATGATGTCTTCATATGAGCGAAACTGCTGCTCAGCCAGACCATGTGCCATTGAACGGAACCAGTAATATTCGGACTGCACAATACGATAGCGGTCACGAAGTACCCGACCCAACAAAAAAAACACAAAAATTTTAAGAAAAAAAATTTAATTAATTTTTAAAACATAATCGCCTTACAGCTCTATACACTTTTCCCAGCGATGTTCAAAAAGTTCGATGCCCTTTTTATGATAAGAACTGTCTTGCTCCTTAAAATAGCCATTGATTGCCGACATCACTTTTTCATCGTTGGAAAATCTTAGACCACTGAGCCATTTTTTCAAGTTTGTGAACAGAAAATAATCCGAGGGGCTAAATCTGGCGAATAGGGTGCATGAAGTAGCAATTCAAAATTTAATTCATTAATTTTGGCCATTGCACTAACGGATTGATGAAACAACACTTTCTTCTAAGCCAAATGCGGCCGTTTTTGCTTGATTTCTTCGCTCAAACGTTGCAATAAGTTCGCATAATACTGGCCGTTGATAGTTTTTTTCTTTTCCAAGATAGTCAATGAAAATTATCCCACGCGCATCCCATAAAATCGACGCCATGACCTTGCCTGCAGGTAAAACGGTCTTCGCATTCTTTGGAGCCGGTTCTTCTTTTTGAATCCATTGTTTTGATTGTTCTTTTGTCTCGGGTGTAAATTGATGAACCCATGTTTCATCCATTGTTATAAAACGGCGCAAAAATGCTTCTTTCTTGCTGTGAAACTTTGCTAAACACTCAATTCAAACATCTTCACGGCACTGTTTTTGCTTGAGTGTGAGCAAAAGCGACACCCATCTTGCACACAGCTTTCTCATGTCCAAATTTTCAAATAAAAACTGCTATTCACGCTAGTTCCGGCACTTTCAGTCGACGATCATTCAGTACCGCTTTGTGGATTTTCTTCACCATTTCTGGCGTCGTCACTTCATTTAGTCGACCACTGCGATGCTCGTCTTGGCAGCTCGTACGGTCTCGTATAAGCTCAGCAACCCAAAATTTTACCATTGTAAACGAAGGAGCAGACTCACCCAGAGTAGAATCCAGTTCAGCTTTAATATTGGTTAGGCTGAGGCCTTTCAAATAAAAGTATTGTATCACATAACGATGACCAATTTTCTCTATTTTCACAAATTCACTGACAACGTTCACTATTGATGGCTGCCAAACAAATAGTAAACAACGTGGCGTTTTCAAGCTTTCTAGACTGGATACTTCCCAATAAAGTGATATTTTCAAACAACTACCTGTTGTCTTGTCTTGGTCAGGCCGGGTACATCTGGAGCCACCCTCGTATATGAGCAATATGGCGGGTGGAGTAGGACTTTTCATTTGAGCGTTTCCAGGTAGGTTTTAACGGGTTTGGCAACGTGGGGCCAAGCTTTGTTATGCTGTAGGATCACTTTTTCGTGCCACTGCTCGTGTTGTGGCTGTTTTTCGCTCAGTGCTCGACTCAATCGCATCTACTGAAGTCGATACCGTTCCCCAGTGATGGTTTCATTGAGTTTCAACAGCTCATGATAAATAACACCGACCATAACCTTAGCAGCGTGAATATTCGGCCATGACTTCATTCTCTTTGAGTTGCGGTAATGAATCTATTTTTCATCACCCATCATGATGCGATGAAGAAAGCCGCTGGAGCGGTTGTCCACAGGTGAAAAAAAGACACTCAACGTCTCTTGGCTTCAAATCATAAGGAACCCAGGTTTCTTGTTTTTGAATCATTCCCAACGCATGCAATCGCTTTTAAATGGTTTGACGGGTAACGACTAATTCTGAAGCAAGATCTCTTTGCGTTTGGCATGGATCCTCATCGAGCAATACCTCCAATTCAGCGTCTTCGAAGGATTTTGGCCTTTCTGCAAGCGGACGGTCGTAAACATCGATATCATCATCTTTGAAGTGACGGAACTATCATGGTACGTTGAACATTATCTCCATTAAGTTTTTGGAGCTCTCCATGCACCTCAACCGCCGTTTTCTTCTAATGAAAGAACAATATCAACACTTTCCACAAATGACGATTATTTGTCACAAAATCAGACATTTTTACAAAACCGCTAAAACGAAAGCACTTATGTGTCAAGAGAGTTTGTTAACCATATGTTAGCTTGGTTCATGACGTTTTGGATATGTCTATTGCGCACCTTATACTGTCTGTTTCAAGGCTTAATTCTCCGATACAATCTTTAAATGCACTCATGCATCCACAGAAGAAGATGACTTTGTCATAGAATGCTTCTAAGAAATTTTCGAACAGACTTGGAGATTCTAACATGAAGTTAGGAGGAGATTATCTGCAACCCAGCTTAAGCGACTGCAACCCATGTCAAAATGCTATCATACCTAGCATAAGAACTCAATAATTCTTATTGACGGTAATCCAAAAAAACAGTGATCAAAACATTGACATTTGATCGAACTTGGCGTACTGTTTTCGGTCTTGGCTTTCCTGGGTGCTTCTATTGGGACGATTGGGCTTTGGTTTCGGCGTTACAATCATATACCCATGATTCGTCACCAGGTATGACCCTTTTGAGCAAGTCAGAATCATCATTGCTGAGGCCTGCAGAGCGCGGTTCGTCATTGGCATCTTCTCAATCACCTTGGAAGAGCTTGTACCACTTGTAAACATGTTTTTTTAATTAAAGCAGACTCAATGTCTACTTTAAAGCATTTGATTCCATTTTTTACAGAAAATTTTATGCAAATCCTTTGCTCAATTTTTGATAATAATTGAAAAGCGTCGAACTCACCAAACACTGTCAAAAACAGGCTAAGTATGCTGTAAACTATTTTTGAAATTGTGAACGTATGTTCGTGACATCGATAATCGAATGTTCGTTGCCCGCGAAGTTTTAAAAGTCATCCTTCTTTTTGAACACACCTTGTACAAGTTTGCAAGCGAAAGAGACTACTAATTACTAATTCAGTTTCCCAGACGAAAAGAAAATTGTAGACTAACACAGAAATAGACAGAGTGCTAATTTTTCTTAAATCAGCAGAAACTAATGTGGTAGGGAGCATACACTAAATCATCTGCAGTATATGATAGCATAAAGGTGTGCTCACTGAATGAATCATTTGCCCGATTCTCAAAGGAGGCAATGTGTACAAGATTTTATCTATTTATTGTATTTCTGTATCTTTTCGATATATTGATAATCAAAATTCCAAACCTCCGTTCACGTTTTTGAAAAAACTCAGCAACTTCAAGGCGATATTCACCATGACATTGTACGTAGAGTTTTGGCATCCCCACCATATAAATCTGTCTGCTTAAGATTTCAATGGAGAACGCCCGTTGCTCCATAAAAGACCATAATAACACCACAAACGCATTCAAGGACATGATCGTTTGATATGCTCAACAATATATTTGAACAAGTTGTGCTAAACTGAGAGATCAATACACAATGAAGGACGTCTCACTTAGTCCCTTATTTTGAAACTCAGTGTTTATTTGGAAAGTTCTATTGTTTTTATTTTTAAGTGTAAACATGGAGGTTGTATATGGAATACAATATCCGTTAAAAATACGCTTCATGGCAGATGGCACACGTTGTTCCTTTAGACGAAATTTTCGATCACATTTTGATATAGTATTGGCAAAATTTCACCAATAGTACCTCGAATCTGGGTACTGGCATACTCCTGTTTTTTCAAAAACACCCAAAGAAAAAATCCAATGGCGTCATATGGTGTGATCTTGGTGGCCAATTCACATCGCCGCCACGAGAGAAAATTCTATGTACCTTTAAATTTCGTCTTCAACAATTTCTCTACTCTTTCGATCGCTGTATGGCAGATTGCTCCGTCGTTGAAAGCACATGTCTTCGAGATTAATTTCAGCAATTTGAGTCCAGAAGATCATTTATCATGATCGATGTACGCATTCTCGAAAAAAACGATCCAATCATACCGCCAGCCAAAAATGAGCACCAAATAGATCACTCTTGGATTCTTACCTCCCTAAATGTGACAATTCTGTTTTTTGACATAGTTCGAAATGCACCTCATCGGAGAAGATGATTTTCTTCGGAAAACCACCATTCACTTGTTCCTGCTGTAAGATTCATTCTGGGAACGTTCGCCTCAACTCATGGCCTTCTGGGTTCAAGTGTTGTGTCAATTGAATCTTGTAAGCAGACAAATGCAAATCCTTAGTCAAAACTCGGTCTAAACTGCTTCGTGAATGTCTCTATTGCTAAGAATGGTGACCAATCGAGGTGGAAGGATTCTGGTCAACACTCTCAATAACTGCTGCAATGTTGTTTTTCAGATTGAGCTCCACGAACACGGACGGGTCTCTTTTAGAGTTCAGCTGACCCAATCACCTGAAATTTCTTGATTAATCAGTCCGCTGTATAGTGCACTATGGTGATCGACCATTTCGATCCGTGTCCGCAAAAATCTCACCAATTCGGTAGTGCATTTTGACAATTTCGTTCGTGTAAGCCTACGTGACTAAGCCCAAATGTTTACACAGCTATTAAATAACAATTATGTACGATCGACACAACAAAATGGCGCAAAATTCAAAATAGGCGGTATTTAAGGGACATCCTTTATTTTAAAAGTCTGTACAACCGGGGATCTGCATTGCGATTAATCGGGAAACTACTATATTTACTGCTCAAAACTTTGAATTGAGCCAGTAGCGCAAGAAGCAAGTTCGTGATGTAGTGCTTCCTTTACCTCCTAGTAGTGGCCCCCGGGTTACTTCAGGCATAAATCCTTACACGTGTTGGCTAAAACTGCAAGTGCGAACGATTTGAGTTTCTAGTCTAAGTAACGTGGGTTAGCATCCTGCGATACCGAAAAATTTCCACTACGGAAACAAGCATTACGCTTCGTATAAGGAATGATCGAATAATGACGACTGTTAGATACTGTACCTAGACTAAGATTGGTTTCTGGAATATGAGGACGTGCATCGACTAAGGGAGCAAAGAATCTCAAAATTCCAGATTCTTTCAATTGGAATGAGAGTTCGTTCGCTATAACTTGGAAATATTGGGAGTGGGTGAAATAAGATGGCCCGACGCGAAAGAGTATCAATCCACAATGTGTAACATTGTGTCCACACTAATCAGGTAAGCCCTACGGCAGTCCCAGTGAAATCAAAGGGAGTCTTCTGCTAAAACCTGTAGCACACAGAGTCTTCATTTTCTGGCACCCACATAGTGACAGGATCTTATCGGCAAGATTCCGGACTAGAGACTAGAGTACGGCGCATCATGATCATACAGTGGTATGTACCAATGAATTCCTCGATTGAGGATGATAAGAATAACTTTTACAATAAGCTAATATTCTACGCAACGCTAAACAAAGATATTGTCGTCGTGATAAAGGACCTGAATGCAAAGGTAGGCAACGGAAATGCAGGGCTCAGACATCCCCGTGATCGGGGCCATGGCGAACGGAATGACACTGGAGAAGGATTTTTTGATTTCTACACCATCAATCGCCTAGTCATAGGAGGCACCATGTTTGACACAAAGTCAGCTATTTGTCAACGGAGTGCCAATAATTGCCCAACCAAATCGTTCATTTGGCGATAAGTCAACATTTCAGAAGCTGTCGTTTCGAACGAGAAGCCGAAATGGAGTTGAATAGTGATCATCACCTTATGGTAGTTACTGTCTAGTTATATACGGCATCTGTTCTGAGACAATATACCCAGAATGCCTAGGTATAACATCTACCGGCTAAAGATCCCCTCAGTAAAGGATAATTTTTCTCTAGAAGTGGAAGCAATTAGCACTTCATTACCGACAACCATCCAAAAAAAATTGGAGCGCTGTGAAAAATGTTTTCACATCTGTAGCGGAAAGTCTTATTGGTAGATGGCAGAAAAGACATACCACTTGACTTATCGAGAATACCCGGATGCGGATTGAAGAACGTAAGTCACTTAAAGAAGTAGGAAGTCCCTGTATCGAAGGAAAATGAGAAAAGTACAGCGTAGCGTACGGCGGGATAAACGTAACTATATCAACGTTCTGGCCAGAGAAACAGAGGAAACAGGGAGCAGTAGTGATAGCAAAACCAATAACAGAATCATAAAAGAGCTTTCAGTTGACCAACGCTCTAACCAACATCCACTGAAAGGCTAACATGGTTCCGCAACCTTTTCAGATGAAGATGGAGGAGTATTTTGCTATGGTCCCTAATCGTGCATTCTTTAGCTATGTGGACTGTGGTTTTGGATATTTAAGGAGCCTAACACTACTTATGCGATCGAAAAGACCTAGAACATGACTTTTTGGACATTGATTCTACCAGGATTTAGTTGCTGCAACCACTACCAAAGTAGCCGATCACATTCGATGAAGATGGGATTGATTGTATGGTGTGATGATAATTTTTAGAATACTCTTTTGGGCATTTCCAAGTGCAACGTAAGTGGCAATCAACTCCTAAATTTCGTACTGTTGTTTCCCTGGTTATCAACAACATTTTGTAGAAAAGTAAGACACACTATCCAACAAATACGCAACGCATATTATCGAAGCACAATCGAGGCTTTTCATGCTAGACAAGAGGTATATCGACGGCTTAGCCTTTTCAAAAAGAAGGAATTCGCGAAGATCAAAATGAACACGCGTTAAAGGTGGAGCTCGGTAAGTCCCTTACTGCTCCGTATAAATTCAAGTCAAAATAAAGTTAGAAGCAGCTGTCCAGAATTTGAATGTTCCCCTAACCAAATGTTTTAAGTTGACGTGCCCAGCCAGAGAAGAGTACTGCAGATGGCCCGATTCAAAGCGGAACACAGGCTTTCAGTATTTACGTAAGGCAACTACATATAAGAAACTTATTTGAATTCCAAAGAATGCCTATTTTTAAGAATTGTGCTTCAACTTACTGCTCTTAAGCGAAGGCAGCTTTAGATTTGTGCCTGTGAAGTTTTAGTCAATCATCTCAAAATTGAGGTGGTTTACTTTACGAAAGGGAAATTCCTGACTGGTCTGACTCATGTAGTGCTTCAAGCCATCATCATCTATTCCCCCAACGAATCTGGGAATAACATGTTCCGTCGAAAACCACCAAGGTGCTATACGCATTCTGGGAGAATAAAGGAGGGGGCTGTAGCGCAGGCATCTCTCTGCAGGACGATAATATTAGATTTCTCTCCTCGCTAGAAAAATTTGCGACTGCTTTCAAACCAGTTCTTTTAGTACTTCTTCTCACTTCCAAACTAGTTCAAGGATACTTTTCTAAACGCAGAAGGCTCAATTCAAAGAGTCTTTTTTGTATCCCAGCTTAGAACGAGAAATAAAATCGGCCATAAACTTGCTAAAAAGGGCTAAGTGGAGGGTTTCCAAGATCCAAACCTACATTAGGACTGCCTGCATCCTCCGGCTTTCATATCAGCGTGACTGCAGATGGCATGATTTTCCCAAGTTATCAGCAGATCGAACGAATGATTTCTGCCTATAAGCGCTCAGAGATTTTTTTGCTCTCACTCAGTGTAGGAAAGTCTGTAGGCTGTATCTAAGTGTGCTTGGCATAAGTGACATGAAATCCTGCGACACCTATGCTGTGAGAGTGATGAAACACTGCAGATACTCGTCATTAATGTGGTTTCGTGCTGGTACTTTAGGCATTTTTTTCAAATCACGTACTTACTCATCTGTCTATGAAAGACTGGGAAATTTCAGTAAAATTAACAAGCAAGGACCTGAGTGCTCTCTTTCGATAGAAGAAAAAATAAAAAATCATTCGAACTAGGATTTCTTCGCTACAATTCCAGCGGCATGTGTCATAACTCATAATTCAATTTGCAAAGGCATGTTATTGACAACCAATGCTGAGATATTCTTCAGTCGCTGTTCAAAACAGGGAGGAAAAAAATACATTTTGTATGCCACATTTGTCACATGTCCATTAATTTCGTTTACCCATCGTCATTTTAGCTGCGGGCTTGACATGCAATTCTAATTTTTTTTTTCTATTTTCACAACAACTCATCGAAAAACTGTCAAAACCACAAATTGTCGCAGGAAGTTACTCGGTCCCACCCTGCTTACCCATTAACATCATTAAAACGAACTAACGATCAACATTCCATTTCTCATCCATGGATACAATTTTTCTGTTTTTTTTTTTTTATTTTATTTTTTTTTCTTTGACTGCTGTCCAACAAACTACATTTTGATTAAATCGGGCTCGAGCCGTTCGCTGCCTTGAAAAAACTTGGAAACGTTATGCTCTACATGACATGAAACCTATTAAACAAGTACACATACAACTTTCGGCTGCAGATTCCGAGCGAAATCGATTTAGAAGACCACGAAAATGGTTTATGTGTATGCCATTGCAGTCGGCCTAATGACAATTGAACAAATTTAATGACGACGAGAATGCCGAAGGAAAAAAGGGACTTTAACAGAAAAAAAAAAAAAAAAAAACCATATGTACTCGTATTCCATATTGTAGGACGTTGATACCAGAGATACTCGTCCTATTGCGTGTTAGGATTTAACGAAGCAAACACTTAAAATTGTTAATCAGGCCCAGGCAACTGTTGCCATCTAATAATTAATTAAAGTCCCGACAGACTCTAATTGAAATATCTTTTTCGAACAGAGAAAAATCACAAACTAAGCAAAGCAATAATAAATCAAGAACCTCTGTCTCGAATGATGATAATTATGACGGAGGACACAATTCGTCTGTGCAAGCCCTATGCCAAATCCATTAGAATTTCATCAATCTCCATGTTGGACTGACCTGAACTGAACTGAATTGGACTAGTCATTGCAAGCGAAAAGACATTCGGTATTCTGTATTTATGTAGTGATAAGGTAGATTTGTCCAACATCTGGGCATCGATTAATTTGCCTCCGCTTCAGTTGTATCTGTGTAGAATGAATTTGTTTGGTTTTGTTATAAATACGTAGATATACTTGTACTCTACACAAGTGCCTTTGCTGGTGCTTTGCAAATCAGGGTAGCGATTTGATTTGATGCGATAGAGCCTGTAGCCACATATAGTCCCATCACATCTCATAGGTGCAGTATCCTTAGTTTAAATCGATGGTCTATCCGTCTATGGTTTTGTTATGCGGGGGTGTTATATGACCTTGCTGTGTGCTCCCAATTTCGCTTCGAATACGACTCACAAAGGCAATGGTCTGAAACGGATGCGGATGGGTGGTAGACGTATGGTCGGATATTGAAACACAAAGAGAATAACAGACAGAAAGGGAGAGATTTAGTTGAACAGACGTACGGGCGGTAATAAATTTTAAGTGCATAGCTATGTATGGTGCTCAATTATTTTTCTTCAGCATCAAATGGAACGAAAAAGATTTAATGTCACTGCAATCATAATCAATCAATATCGCTCGCCCGACCGTTTGCTTCTTGGAAAATTAATGGATTATGGGTTGAATGGATTCACTAAAGGCATTTCAACTGTTTACACTATGACTGATGATGCGACATGAGGTAGGCCAACATTATGATGTAGACGAAGCGATATGAAACTTGGTAAACTATGACCAAATCGTGCATTTAGGTTTGGGTTGAACTTGTAGGGTATTGTTCAGATTTAAATATATCTCTTGTGGGTTTTGTAAAGATGTCTTCATGAATTCTAATTTTGTACACAGCAGCAGTCTCCCCAGAAAATGATAGAACACTAGATCAAGATTTTCACGATATGAATATATGA
Organism: Volucella inanis; assembly: GCA_907269105.1. Taxonomy (NCBI): domain Eukaryota; kingdom Metazoa; phylum Arthropoda; class Insecta; order Diptera; family Syrphidae; genus Volucella; species Volucella inanis. The sequence continues at coordinate 94,968,860 of OU026154.1, forward strand.
GTGGTTTAAATGGATAGTCTTCAATGGTGGTAGATGTATTACAATGGCGTTACGTTTAGGCATCGTGTTTGTGGAAAAAGCGGTCTTCTTAATTTCATATTCATCTTTACTTATCTTAAGAGGCAGCAACCAAAAGATTATAGAATTTAGTTTTGTACTAAAGCTTCAGACATGGACGTGATATGTGTTTTTTTTCTAGCAGGTTCAGACTTTTTTGTTTTTTATAAGACGCCCTAGTAAACTATTTAAGTTTGACTTAAATTACATAAAACGGTTTTTGAAAATTACAAAATATTTATCTTATGATATTAATTTTGGTTCTGACAGTTTATTTATTTATTTTTATTATTAATTTATTTACACTAGTTCAAAAGGTTTGATTCGATTTAATTTGCTAGTAAGACCATCTTTATTAAGGAGCTGTTGTTGTTGAAGTCTTTTTTCATGACTTTAAACATACTTTTTGATGACGTTGTCGACAGTATCTACATTTAGATCCCTATGCAAGTTGTGTTTAAGGATGTATCAGTACTGTACAATACCAGGAAGTACTCCATTTTGGAGTTTTGAATAACAAACACAGAGCTGAATACCATAAGTTCGGATTGGGGTTGTTGATACAAGGGTAGCTTGCTGTGTATTGACAAGGCTGAGTATCTACCCAATAACCAGTAAATTTTTTTGTATTTTCGATTTAGTTGCTCTTATTTTTTATTTTTTATATTTTTTTTTTTTTTATTTTCTTTTTTCTTTTGAATTGCCAAGGTATTTCGCTGTATTCTCGTACGGAACTATTTGTTGATTTATGTATGTTTATGATGGCTTGTGCTATATGCGTTCATTGGTAAAGTCGATATGCACGGATTTACTTTCGTTAAGCTTGGTGCGGCTTTTAGCTGTCCAGCGTTGTAATTCAGCTATTGCTTTTTGTACAATAAGTTTTCTGTTGACTCAGTATTATTGTCGCCAATAGCCAAAATCGGCAAATATAGCAACAATATTATCATTAAATGCCTGTAAGTTGCAAGTATATAGGAGAAAGAGAATTGGTCCCAATACACTACCTTGAGGCACGCCCACCTGGATTTTCTTCAGTTCAGAATAAGCGTCCTCTTGTTTGACTGTGCAATAAGGTTCTGATATGTATGATTCTAGGATTTTCGAATATCGTACCTCATGCCAATTTTTATCGAAAGCTTGTACGTCATTCCATGAAGGATCGACCGACGTTCTGAACAACATCACTCCGATTTGGCTGAAAAGTGGTAGAAATACTCATTAGAGTTGTACGAATCATAAGGCAAAAAAAGTTTTGCAGAATTAGATATAGTTTGCGTATAACGGAAGTTCAAAAATTGGCAAAAATCTAAATTTATGCTTTCTTTTGTATGTATTTAAAAAAATCATAACTTTGGTTTTGCTCATCAGAATTTGAGCAGAATATTCTTTTTACATATATCCTTACATAACTCAAAAAATGGTTAGTGCCAACCTTCGCCTTCAAAATACCACAGACAGATAAATGTATCCAATTTGCATCCGAAGAATTTGTAATCCATTGTGTCGAAATGAAATGAAGTGTGGAACTTTGTTTTTTAACCAATCTTGGTTGACGCGGGCCTTGTGAGACGGTGCCGAGTCTTGTTGAAATGTCTACGGTATCCGACCGAAATAATACTCCCTCTGACAGTTCCACGGTATACGATTGCATTCATTTTGACGCCACGGGTCAAAAATCGGCGGTTATGGCGGCGCAAACCATCACTATCGGTGCTGCCACCTTTCTGGTGGCCGTCTGAAGGCGAAAATTTTTGACATATTGCTCGATAACAAATGGCGACTCATCTTAAAAAAACCAAATTTGGCAACTCAACACTTTCGTGCAAGCGTAACCACTCCTTCGCTCTTTCGATTCTAACTTTTTTCTGTTGCGGTGTAAGATCGTGTGCTTTTTGGAACCTCAATGGCTTGAGCCCAAGCTCATTTTTCAGTATGTGTTGTATCTGTTCGAACGATATGTTGGCTCACGAGCCATTTTTCTTCCACTTCGACGCGGATTTCGCTTAATTCGAGCCTTCATTTTCCGAACCATTTCTGCCGATGTTGCTGTTTTTTTATGAACACCTCCATGGCGTTTTGCAACTCTGCCAGTATCACGGTAACGAGCTATGGTACGAGACACAAATGATTTATTCACGTTGAGGCGCTGGAATGCTCTAACTATAGCTACTTGTGGTTTTCCAGCCAAAAATAAAGCAATCACACTATCACGTTTGAATTCCAACTGAGCCGCAAATCGTTTAAAAGGCTTGTAAATAATAAAATCTGTCAAAATTTGAACTCACTGTCATGAACAGTTTGGAAATTATAGCAGTCTGAAGTTGGTTGCAGTTCAAGTCAGTGCACTGACTTGATGTCAATCTGTCGTGAGCTCGGGATTTAACACCTCATCAACCCAGTGCTCGTGATTTGCGGCCTGTACTTATGGATGGTTACGATGCAACCAATATTGAACACAAAGTTGGTAATTCGCTCTACGTGTAAGAAATTGAGTCAGATCCGATATTCTGATACAACGCCATCATCGCTAGAAGTTGATGATAATAAATGTATATTGGAGAAGACTTAGTGCAGTCAAACTTGAAAAAGTCTGTGTTGAAAATTGCAGAGAAAGTTTTCTCTGTTACTTTTGATAATGATGAAGAAGAAGATCAAAGCGTTCCATCATTTTATGGGAAAAGCTTAGATGCTGATAGCAAAACGGTCATCCGGATTTTTTACATTCTTTGGGCTCTTTTTGTGTTCTGCTGATGATCTATCGGGTCTTTGAAGCGGGTGTCATCGTAATATTCAAGAGCAGGTGTCATTTAGAATAGTTTTTGGACACATAACACCTTGAAGAATTTTTTTCCTGTGTTGTTGTTGGGATGTCGAGTTTGTATTTTCTTCACAATGAAGTTTTGAAGGTCTTGCAGCTTATTAATGTGCGTAGCTGATGTGTTACCTCATGATAGTATGCCGTATCTTAGTTTTGACTCCAGAAGAGGATAGTATACCTGTTTTTTGTACTTTAAACGTGGAGTAGTATCTAAGGTACACCACGGCATAAAGTGCTTACTTGAGGTTGGAGCGGAGTTTCTCTATGTGCACATTCCATAGAAGATGTCTGGCTTATTCCTGAAGACCTCAGACTTTACATACATATTACTTTACAAAATACTCCAAAGGTGTGATATCGCACGATCAAAAATTAGCAAAACGTAAAATTAAGTGCCCACCAAAATGATTTCTCAACAAGTCCATTGTTTTACGCGCTGTGTGGCTCGTAGCGCCAACTTGTTGAAACCGGAGCTCACCTAGACCATGTTCCTGGAATTCAGGAAGCACATAGTCCGTTAACATTTCGCGATAACTGTTACCATTGACAGTAACATTCTGATTTGCCTCATTTTTGAAGGAATATGGACCAATGATTCCATCAGCCCATAAGCCACACCATACCGTTGTTTTTAATGGATGTATTGGTAGCTCTTGCTACTCTTCGGGTTGCTCATCAGCCTAAATACGGCAACTTTGTTTATAAACGTATCCATTGAGCGAGAAATAGGCTCAACCAGAAATTTCACGATAAAAAAAAAACGGATTTTCATTGAGTTTTTCCAGAGCCTGGCCTCAATTCTTGAACAAGTTGAATTTTGTACGCTTTTAGGCCGAGATCCTCACGTAAAATACGCCAAGTTGTCGAATACGCCAAGCCAAGCTGCTTAGAACGACGACGAATCGATTCGTCACGGTCTTCGCGTACACTCTCAGCTACAGCTGCTATAGTCTCTTCACTACGTGCTGGATGTGGTCTAACCGGTAGAGTATCATTCACTTATGTAAACTGGAACTCAAGTTTGCGAATAATATTGGCAATAATGGTTTCAGTAGGTCGATCATGCTCACCGCTAATTTGTGATTTTCTGATTTTCGTTATACAGCTGTACAATTTGGGGACGCTGTTGTGGTGTGAGTCTTTTCATGATGACTTGCCAAACGATAACGATATTGAAAATCAAACCTCACTATGATACACCCTATACATTGGAAATTTCTTTCAGGTGCTTTCCCCGATAACATTGTATTCTTCTATATCTAGATCATTCTGCTTCTAAAACAATAGCGAGAGCATCTGCATCCGTCACTAATTTAAGTTGGCAAAACCAAGTCATTCTCGAAATCAAGCCCATTTTTGATGTTGTGTATGGGACTTATTCACCATCCTGTACAACCGTTTACCACTGGTTTGCACAGTTACCACAGTGGAAACCGTGATAGAAATTCATTTATGTGTTGGCGGACTGCCGAGTGAAAATTCGCGAGTTGGCTTAGACAGTCATCTCAACTGAAATCGTAGCTATATCCTGCATGAGATTTTGAGCAAAAGAAAGCTGTCCGCGCAGTGGGTGACGGAGAACAAGCGCAATCGTGAGATCACTTCAAAGACTTGCTTAAGTTTCTGCGTCGTTTCGTGACGTTTGATGAGACATGGATTCATTGGTGCACACCAGAGACCAAAGAATAATCGAAATAATAGGTTCTACCCGGTGGATGTGCTCCAAAGAAGGCGAAGACCGGAAAGGTAATGGCTTCCGTTTTTTGGGACGAGAGATGTGATCCACGTTGACAATTTGGAGAATCATAGAAGCCGATTTAAAGCCGATTTTAAGAAAAAATGACCACATTTGCCGAAGAAGAAAGTGCTCTTCCGTCATGAAAACCCACCAGCTCACACCTCCGCAGTAGCGACAGCCAAATTGGTCGAATTGCACTACAAATTGCTCCCCATCATCCGTATTCTCCAGATTTAGCTCCCTGTGACTTCTTTTTGCTCCAAAAGCTTAGAAGATCGCTTGCCAAAAAGAGGTACAGGTCGAAGGAAGAAGTTATCGACGTTGCGGAGAAGTATTTTGCCGGCTAGGGGGTAGTAGGAGTTAAAAAAGTTGCAGCTCAGCTGGGAAAAAAGTGTATCAAGTTTAAAGGGGATTATATTGAAAAATAAATTTTCAAAACCTAAAAAAGTTGCGTTGTCATTTCTAATCCGGATATTCATCAAACAGTCTTCGTATATCCTGCTACAACTTCGATACCTGAGATTGTACTGATAATCTAAAGCTCATTTAGTGGTAACAGCTGCCGTTGCTCGAATTTGCAGAGTTTTTTTTTTTGTCGTTTTGTTCGCTCAGTAGTAGGGTCAAAATAAGTAACTGGTGGACCAGGTTTCTTCTCAAAAGCGCTTAAGAATGAAATGGATGTTCCCAGCCATCCTTTGTTGTGCCTTAAAAATCTGTCACTTGTCTCACTCGGTTTGCACCACGTCTAATTAAAAGTGTGCATTCGCTTAATTAGGTCTCGGTTGTCAAAATGTTTCGTTCGAATTTTCAACTCTTCCGTTAAGTGTTGATCAGTTTAACCTAACATCTAGAACTTCTCAGAATAAATAGGCCAGAAGCTTACAAATAATGTGCAATAACTTCTTATAGCAAAAAAGTAAGAAAATCACGTCGGGCATTTTTTTTTAAAATTAAAAAAAACGGGGCAGGTGGAGGCAGAATATTTTAACGATACTAAGGTGTCAAAATGCCACTCTATAAAATCCAATAAAATCTAGAGCCGGAACACTATTAAGAAGTTTAATTTTTGAAATTACTTTTAATTTAGAATTTTACAGTGTCATGAGATTATAAAAAAATTGCAAATTATAGTATTATTTTGAAATTAATATATAATTCAAGCTTATTTAATACCTGAACTTGAAGACTTACTAATAAAATTAATTGCTACTAATAAAGCTGCGAAAAAAATTGAGGAAAAACGGCAAAAAAAAAACAAAGTTAAAAGAACACAATTGTTATCACTGTGGGTTAATGACTGCAAGAGATGCATATTTTGCGAAAAGTGCTGCAGATAATTTATGGTAGAATGGATCGTCGTAAATACAGAAATAATAGGAACGGACCTTCACGTTACATTTCATTTTTCTAATTTATGAAAAATTATATTGCATTTTGTCCCACTCTGCGGCAATAGGAATATTGTGTTTAGGATTCCCGGCGTTGCGGTAATAAACCTTTTTTTGTTTAATTAAAACTTTAATGCGAAGAAATACCTGAAGATCTGATTGGTACTATGCGATCTCGATGACATTGGTAATCGTCTACTAACTATAAATAGATATCGAATTGTTAAAAAATTTAAAAACGGCAATATTAACTCTTACGTATAGCACATAATCCTGATGTCAGCTGTATGTGTTGAATAGCCAACCACGTGTCTTATCAAAATCTATAATTGCCAAGCATATTTTCCTAATAACCACCTTAATCGTAAACTTAATAACAAAAGAAATAAAATTATCAAGCATTGGAATATTTGATTTGGAGAACAACTTGCATCTGACATAGCAGAAGAAGCAATTTATAAAAATGATTAATTCACTTCCAATAGCATAAATACAAACTCAAGGAAAAGCCCTAACACAGAAGCACTCCCTCAAGTCGTTGGAACGTAATCCTCATTAACAAAAAAAAAAAAAAAAAAAAAAAAATTACTCTCCACAAATATGTATGTACTTACTAGTAATACTCTTCGGAAGCGAGAACCCTTTTTATTATCTTCCTGACAGGCACTTCCACTCCTGTGGTTACATTAAAGCAATATGTGGCATTAACTCCCATCAAACTACTTGACTCACAAATATCTCGAATACTCATGCACGTTCTGTTATAAAAAATCTGGTCCATATCATTATTCAAGTTATGTTCCTTACAAATTGTATCCTCCAAGCTGCTGTAGCAATCTGTTTCCAAGAAAAGAGACAACAACCCAAATGATAAATAGCAATATTGCTCTGCCCGCATATTGTCATTAGCGAATAATTATTATTACTTACGGTCCGTATTGAAAGCATTATCGCAGTAACCCCACAAAAGTCGTGGCTCGAATGAAGCGACAAGGTAGAAAATTATCCATGCGATAATTACCATGTAATAAATAGTGACAAATGTGATAACCACCATTGTACAGAAGCCAAGTCCTGGCAGAGAAACAAGTATATACGACAAAAAAATAAGAAAAAAAAAAAAAAATTAATTAAAAATTAACAGAAACAAATATTCGACGAATGTTGTATTGTAGGGAAGAGCGACAACGATTTTCGTTAATTTCGTAAGCCAAGCCGCAACGCAGCTGTCAATCGGGGATAAAGACAACTATGTCAGGCGGCCACTTGTCCTATAATAATTGATGCAGCACTTGCCACTTAAGCGGTTGACTTTACAAAAAATAATTACCTTGAAAGAATGGCGCCAAATAATGATAAGCCTTAATCGGTCCCAGTCCTGAGTATTGACCAACAAATAATTCAGCGAAAAATATCGGCAAGCCGATGACAAACACCATAAGCACATATGGCACCAGAAATGCTCCTGTAAAGAAAATGAAACAAACAAAAGTTTTACCTTTGTAAGTAAGAAACTGAAGAAACATTGCCTGTTTGCAGAAGTTCTGAGTACACACTGGAAATCCTATTGTAACCCAATGACATGATTTTAAATTCGTACAAATGCGTAAGTTCTTATTAGAGACTTTGTACTGCCCCTAAAGGAACTCATAGCGAGTTAAATCCAGTCAAAAATATGACCAGGTAATAAGGGCTACAGATTAGATACAGCCGTCGACGAACATTTTTAATATTGAGCATCTGAGACGTATCTTCTAGATGTTCTTGGAAGTTATTGTATTAGCCGTCGACGTATCAAAAAATTCTACTTTAAGTCGTCACGATTTCTACTTTTTTTATTCATCAAAAAGGAAAGAATTATCGGCAAGACTTAAAGGATCACTGTTGTGATCCGATATACACAGTACCAATACCAAATTCTCTCATTCCACTTGTCATCAGTCGTCGGAAGATAGTCTTACAGTAATTGAAGAAGCACTCAAACCCCATGCTGGTAATAAGAAAATATTTCATACTAGCTGCAGAAAAATACACGTAATGAGGAAATGTGACGCCAATACGATCAAGTTATGTGCCTGTGGTATTCGCCACTATTTTTAGACTTTGAAGCAGTCTATGGCAGCGACTTTCGCAATGAGCAGAAAGACCAAACCGTTGCTGACAGTAAGCTCAAATTTTGACACGTGACAAATAATTTTATTATTTTCAAGCCTTTTGAACAATTTGCGTCTCAGTTGTGTTGAAAAATTTTTATCAGCGATGGAATTCAAACGTGATAGTGTGATTGCTTTATATTTGGCTGGAAAACCACAAGTAGCTATCGTTAGAGCCCTCCAACACCTCAACGTAAATAAATCATTTGTGTCTCGAACCATAGCTCGTTACCGTGATACTGGCAGCGTTGTAAAACGCAGAAATGATTCGGAAAGTGAAGGCTCGAATTGAGCAAAATCCGCGTCGAAGTGGACGACAATGGCTCGTGAGCTCAACATATCGTTGGAACGGATACAACACATACTGAAAAAGGAGCTTGGGCTCAAGCCATTGAAGTTCCAAAAAGCACACGATCTTACACCGGAACAGAAAAAGTTAGAGTCGAAAGAGCGAAGGAGTTGCTACGCTTGCACGAAAGTGGTGAGTTGCCGAATTTGTTTTTTCCGATGAGTCGCCATTTGTTATGGAGCAATATGTCAACAAACAAAATAACCAAGTTTACTTTCCAGAGAGTTCCTTCGAAAATGTACACCTTCTTACGGCCACCAGAAAGCAGGCAGCACTGATGGTGATGGCTTGGGCCGCCCCAACCGCCGATGGTCGCTCTCCGTTTGTATTTTTGAACCGTTGCGTCAAAATGAATGCGATCGTATACCGTGGAACTGTCAGAGGGAGTATTGAAGCCGTGGGCAAACAATCATTTCAATCGGAGACCGTAGACATTTCAACAAGACATATTAAAAACTACTGATACAATTTGAAAAATGATGTATTTTGCTTTGGCAGAATAAGGTGTATGAGACTACAGAAAATCTTTATGCGTGATCGGATTCCCACGTCTGAAGACTACCTGTCTGGTAAAAGAAAAGTTTGACTTTCAGTCATACGCTTATGCATAACAGCATCACTTGGATGAAAGCAGAATATTACCAAATGACGTGAATGAAAATAAGTACGCTAACTCGGAGAGCACTTCCTCAGCACAGCAGAGAAGTGGAAAAGGTGCGCGTAGGTACATTGGTGTCAGATCATGATATTATTGGGAGCAAGCAATATGATGGCTGTCAAAAATAAATTACGAACCGCAATATGGAGCGACTGCACAATAAACGGCTAAGATTTTGAAGTAAAAAACGGATTCCCACAATTCCCGTCGATATAAAATCGGTTGGGGGAGCCAGGTGGTAAAACGTCGAAAACATTGAAAGGGTAGCTATCTTCCAGATTCAGAAAATGTGTAACTCGTTGACGAAAGACCTTTACTTTGGTGTAGAGAACCGTTTTCCGAGAGAGTGAAACATGTTTGAAATTTGAAATTTTTTTGACCCCAGGGTCGTCTTTTTGATCGAAAAATTAGAAATTTTCTAACTTATTCAGCAAGCCATAAAGATTACATAGATGTGTAACTCGTTCATGAAAGACCTTAACTTTGGTGTAGAGAGCCGTTTTTCGAGGGAGTGAGAGTGAGTATTTGAAATTTTGGTGACCACGGGATCGTCTTATTGGCGATGAAAAAGAGGAATCTTCTGTCCCAAAACTACAACGCGGGAAACGGGCTTAGGACGAAAAGTTCAGCAGGAGAAGATATACCAAATTCATACAAATTATATGGTCTGGCTATGATCAATACGCTATTTTGAAAACATGACAAAATTAATTGTCAGTTGATAAACTACCAAACTTAAATAAGGCAAAAGCCAATTCCCATAGTTAATTTTTCTAGAACGACTTAAATGTTCCGTATGTATAAGCCAAGAAGAAAAACTAGGTGCGCAAGGTATGTGAAACAATGACGTAGAACAAGCAAAAAATGAAATTCAAACGGAGGTCATAAAATATAAGAAAGTTTCTGAAGCTTGAATTAGACTATGAACGTTCCAAAAAGAGACAAAGAAAAGAGAATGTATAGAGCGTGCGGTTGCAGTAAAAAAAATTAAAAGACGTATCCCCACAATTTATAAAATAACAAGGCAACAAACAGTAAAAAATTGAAACGCCGAAGAATGGGCAAATAAGCTAATACTTTTGACATTGCGGCACAAATAAGAAACAGTTCAGATGATATTTTGTTGTAATTTGTATCGTGCAGGGATCCCCAACATTTAAAATGTATAAAAAGGATATTTCGAAGCAATAATTAACAAAGAATTCTCATGTTGTATCATTCTCTCAGGTGCTCCAAATAACGAGGAATCGGCAAACATAAGGGAAACCGAAGTTTTTGATGCCGGTAATACAGACGGACCGGATTAAATACCCCCCAAAGTATTGATAATAATCGGACACCATAGTTTTAGTGGCTCGCAATAAATTAATTGAAGACCACTGAATGCCAAACCATTTGAGGAAGTGATTTCTTTTTCTACTTTATAAAGGTAAAAGCGACACGGGAAATTGCAACAACTGGCGACGGGTGGGGCTCATGTCAGCGTAATTTATTAGATTCCATGTCATTGGATATCTTATATGGACGTTCATCGGAGAAAAACTGTTTGGTGAGAGTCAAAATAAACTATCAAAACTTATGCCAACCGCAAAAGTTTGTCAATTCCTGTATTAAGTGCTGGTGATTAGTCGCATCGGACCTCAGAAGCCGTCAGTAATATCTTCATTGGTATGTCGGGTCGGACTCATCCATCCACATGTTAAAGAGTTCAGGTAAGTACGCGTAGCAAAACAGCTCACCCTCTTGGTCCATAAGCAAGAGGGAAAAATAAAAAGCATGAGGGATGCAAATAAATCGTTCAAACTATGCCACGTTTCAATTTTCAGTTCAGTCAACTAAAATAGAAAATTCTTAAATTCTTCTTCGTAAATATCGAACGCCCGAATACTACTACTACTTCTTTAAGGAAGTGGGGATTGACTTGGTAGGGAACTTACGCCAACTGATTTCTAAGATCTTGTCGGTGGAATGTACACCTAATGAAGGGAAATTAAACATTGTTTGCCTGATCATTTTTAACTTCGTCATCTTTTGCTCCATAACTGCGGAGAAGTTAGAAGCAGCAATAAAGGGGTTAGCTCTGAATGAGGGAAAACTAAGTACATACTACCTTGATTAAAAATACAAGTTTATTCATCTAAATCTATATTTTCCCCTTCAAAATAATCCCCATCGACTGCAACGCACTTATGCTAGCGCTTGATCCAATCCTCGAAACATATTTTATATTCGGATTTGGGTATGTCCATCAGTGCTTCCTGCAATTTTTCCATTACTTCCTTTCGGTTGCTAAAACGCGTTCCCCGTAGTGGATTTTTAACTCAATTGAACAGAAAGAAGTCACAGGGAGTCAAATAAGGTGAATTCTGTAGTTGTTGGATGGTATTTGTTGCATTTTACTAAAAATAATGGCACTGTGCGACAGTGCGTTATCTTGGTGCCCAAAATTCTGGTCTCTTTCGGCGAATTGCTTCACGCAAACGTCTCATAACGCCCAAATATTACTCTTTGTTTACCATCTGACCTTCCGGCAAATATTTATGATGCATTACACTGTTGTAATCCATGAAAACCGTGAGCATTGCCTTTTTTGTCGGAAAACGACGTGGTTTTTTTGGCCTCGGCTCATTTGGTGAACGCCATTCACTTGCCTGATGTCTGGATTGCGTGTCGTACACATAAACCCACGTTTTGTCTCCAGTAATGATCATTTTGATGAATGCGGGATCGGATTCAGCCTCGCAAATCGTCTCTTTTGCGACGTAAACACGGCCTCTTTTTTGCATGAAATTAAGGTCTTTTGGCACCAACTTTGCTGCTACACGACGGGACCCAAATCATTAACCAAAATATCGTGGACAGATCCATAGGCAATGTTCAAGTCCTCCGCTATCTCTCTGATGCTTAATTTGCGGTTATTGACCAAAATTTCTTTGACTTCATAAATGTTTTCGTCGGTTTTCGATGTCGATAGTCTGCCACTGCGTTCATCATCTTCGATTGACTCACGACCACTTTTGAACCGCTTGTGCCACTGGTAAACGACCATTTTCTTTAGAGAATCGTTGCCGAAACACTTTTGCAACATTTCCAACGTTCGCTCACCATAAAATCCGTTTTTTGCGCAAAATTTTATACAAGTTCGTTGTTGCAAATTTAATCCATTTCTAAAATTGTAAAAAATCGCCAACACACACAGTGTTAGATGTACTCTTGGCTACGTAACTCTTGCAAATGTCAAGTTATGGCGCTAATATTTAGAGCGAATGTCAAAAACAGATGTACAAACTTAACAAAAATAACAAAACTCACATCAGAACAATGGGAGCGCCACACGGTGACGACACCGGGAACTTTTTGATCATGCAGTCAGCAAAAAGCGAAGTACAACATCGACGAATCGGATAAAACACTTCGTCATCAAGGCAACTTGCCAATGGCTGTTAGTTCTAAGATTCCAAAATGGGTAATAGAGTCTTGTCGAGAAACACAAGTAAGGCCCATACAATCCCAGTCCTGCTCTAGGGCACAGAAGTATAGCATATAAAGATATCCTTCGTCTCTCTTTGACTGATTTTCAAACCAATTTGAAGCGCTTTCAAGGAGGACTACTAGCGGACTCTACAAGGTGTATAGCGATATCGACCTGAGCACCTGAAGAGCCAATCAACACAAAAATGTTATACTGGGTTAACAATTTGTCTAATTTGTCTACTTCCTATTTAGAACTGAAATCAACATTTGTGTTTCTGAAATATCCAGTCATGCACGGAGTACAATTGATTGTTGAATAAAGTCCAACAAACCATTTCGGGTTCCTTAAGTTCTAACCCTGAGCCGTGCTTATCAACGAAGCTTTAATTTTCAAAAGTATTGAGATTCAAACACTGATTCAAACTAACAAACCTTAAATAGCATGCAACGTTTTCAGAAGCGTTTATCACTGCAATTTAATGGTTTGATGTACATTATTAACCCTCTAATTCCCATAGTCACTTTAATTGAAAATATAATTGCTTTTTAAGCTAATACGTATATTTACACTTAATGTTAACTAAATAGGTAAAAAAAATATTATTCACGCATTTTTTTTTAAAGTGGCGTCAACTAAAGTTAGATAGGTGATTCCTTTTGATTTCCTTTGGAAATCAAAATACGTCCTGTTGTTTGTTGGTTGCCTATTTATAAGCCATGCATTTTGACACGCAGCATCAAGGCTAAATGCAAACAAAGGGAACCATAACTTTTTGCCACGAAAGCCTACTCTCAAAGAGTCAACGTTTTCATCAAAACGGCCAACTCCACCCATGTATTTGTTATACATTTTGATAACGGCCGGACCGTCGACTTGAATTTTTGATCGTTTTTTATTGACAACTTCAATCCGATCCACTTTTGTCCAATTTGTGGCAGTTAGATGCAATTGTGACTATACAATTGTCGTGCTACTTAGCCACAATGATTTCCGCAGACTTTTCTTGACACTTCTTTTTCATATTTTTGGATTTAAAAAAAATTTGCAATTTTCCAGCCGATTTTTACGAATCTCTCGCAAATAATTGTGCAATTTTACGGGCTTTGTTTTGGTGGTAATTTGGAATGGAATTCCTTACATAAGTGCGGCTCTTAAGCCATAATCTGGTTGCATCTTGATATATAGTAGTTGACAGTTGACCAAATATCCGAAACGAGTAACCGCTGACTAAATTTTACACCGAAATCGTTAAGGTTTTCTGTGGATATGCTGTTTTGTACCTTGTTTACCAAAGTATGGAACTATAGTTTCGTCGACTGAAATGTATGTCGAACCTGCTTTATTGAAATACGCAGTAAACTTCTTGTTCAACTTCGTAAAATACTAGGTGCGCACTAGAAGGTGCGCGAGCTAGCAGATACCACAAAGATTAGTACTTAGCGCACATGCTATATTCTGGGCAAAATTCTGCATATGAAAAAGTTATCCTGCTGCTGGGTGCCGCGCATACTCACTCCTGACAAAAAACACGAACACGAGAGCACTTCGAAAGAGTGTTTGGACTTGCTTAAACACCAGAGAACAGAATGAGTACCCGGAAATACCTCAAAAAAGAAAAAACCGTCAACAGCGAGTATTACTGTGCATTATTGGAGCGATTGAAGGCCGAATCGCTGCAAAACGGCCTCACATGAAGCGAAAAAAAAAGTTGGTTTTACAGACAATGCACCGGCGCACAAGAGGCAACCATGGCTTAATCAATGACTTACGGCTCCAACTGCTGACACATCCACCGTTTTCGCCCGATTTGGCTCCCTCGGACTATTATCTCTTCCCAAACCCCAAAAGATGGCTCATCAATAAAAAATTCAGCTCAGGCGAGGAAATCATCGACACGCAGCCCTTCCGGAAAATTAGTTTTCGGACGGGATCAAGAAGTTGGAAAATCGCTGGAATAAGTGTATCAAACCAAAAGGGGACTGTATTGAATAAAATAAAAAAAAAGAAAAAAAGAAAAATTCATTCCCAAAGAGGTTACTTTTGACCCCACCTAGTTGTTACGAACCTTGGGGACAAATATCCCGTGAGAAGCAATATTGCAATATACACTCGAATTTTATCAACTGTAGCATGTAGAGTGTCATTTCTTCGTAAGGCATACAGGTTGCCTATATCAGCAATAAATTGTACTAATTCGTCGTTATAGAGTTCAAAGCAGTTCAAAGCACTTCTTGGCGGTCATATCCTCATGAAGGTTTTTGAAAATTTCAGCCTAAACCGCTTTCACCTGTAGGTGACACTGGAAATTGGCGGGTATAAGTGGAAGCTGGATGCTGCATCAGTGTTTTTGTTAAGACGAGAACAAAAAAGCCCAATGTGTATTTTTCAAATTACTTACTTACTTAAAGAGTTTCCAACTTTTAAAGACTCTTAGTCTGAGTCATAGCAGCGCTTCAGGCTCTCCGATCTTGGCAGGCTCTGGTGTCACCGAACGCGTTGTCGTTTATACGGAGTTTTGGTCTTTTTTGTCGTCTGGTGCCTGGGGGCTGTAATTTGAAGATCCTCTTTGCTGGGCTTCTTTTGAGTTTACAAATCTATCTCTGGTTGCTGCCCTCTCCATTTTTTACAGAGAAATATTCAAATTCATCTCCCTTTATATGCCTTATTCCCGCCATAAAACTTCTTCTATATCCCCTCCTTGGTATAATTGTGGACTTCGCTCTCTACGAAACAAAATGAACAAGTTATGGGCGGTATTCCTTCGCGCCCGCTCTTCTTCCGACTACTCAAATTATTTAGGTATATATTTTCATTTCATTGAACTTTATACTCCCTCCATCAACGCTACCTGAATAGTGCGCAAACCAATCTTATAAATGATTTTTCAATTTGTCAATTGCAAAAGTAAGACTGATGGTTATCCTTCCTCTCTCGCTTTCAAAACCAAATCTTCAAGTGATCCTCCTACCATCGCCAAGTTTTTTGTTACATTTTTCAAACAATCATTTGCCAACAACTCCTTCGTGCTAGATCCCTCTTACTTCAATGATCTACAAAATTTCTCCATTGGTCCCTTTCTCACTCAACTCAACTCACTCGATCCTGCAGTTATTAAAGCAGAGTTACTAAATCTTATAGATGAATTTGTACCTGGCCCAGAGAGACTCCACGCTGTGTTTCTAAAAAAAATGTTCTTCCAACCTGTCTCTTCCCCTTTTCTTAGCTTTTTCATCTATCCCTTACACAGGATGAATTTTACAAGATTTGGAAGAGTTCATTTATAATCCCGATACACAAAAAGGGATCTAAGCATGAAGTAACCAATTATCGTCCCATTGCTAAACTCTCTCATACACCGAAATTCTTTGAAAGCATTTTATACGAAGCCTTAAGCTTCAAATGCAAGCCTTTTATTTCACCCCGACAAAATGGTTTTCTAGAAGGAAGATAATACAAATCTAGTTGAATTCGTTTCTTTCACTTAAGTGTTTGATAAAATATCTCATCAATTGATCCTCTTCAAATTGTCTGCTATCGGCTTTGAGCCTCTCTTATTAAAATGGATTTCTTCTAACCTTGGTAAACCGATATTATAGTGATCAGTGCGGATCTGCCCTTCATGTTCCATTTCTAGACTCACCTGGAGTTCCACAAGGCAGTCATCTTGGCCCTCTTCTCTTCATTCTTGCTATCAACGATGTTGAGAGGATCATAAAACAGTACTCCCTCTCCCTTTACACTGACGACACAAAATTTTTTAAAACTATTTAATCTCTCCTAGACTCTGCCCTTCTTCAAGAAGACCTTTATCTGTTTTCAATCTCTTGCCTCAAAAACTGCCTAGAACTTATTATAGCCAAATGTCAATTTATAACCTTCTCACGCAAATGCAACCCGTCTCCTCTTCGACTTAATTTTTTCCATGGTCAACCAATTCTCCTTTTTCAGTCTTTACAAGACCTTGGATATCGATAGGATGATCCTCAAAGCCAACTCTTCACGTGGCTTTATTAAACGGTAGTGGTGAAAAGGGATTTTCCAACCCATATGTAACCAGATCACTCTATATTATCTTTGTTCGCCCCCTGCTTGGGTATGCCAGTCAAGCTTGGTCCCCCTTTCACCGGGTTCATGTTTCCAAATCGAGGGTATTCAACGTCGATTCCTCTGATTTTCTCTCCGTGGTCAGCCGTGGAACTACCCTTTAATCTTACCTCCCTATCAGGACCGCCTCAAACTTCTAAATATGAATTCGTTCGAAGAACGTAGGAATACTGCTGACATTCTTTTTATTCATCGACTTCTCTTAGGTTCCATAGACTGTGCATCCATTTTGAACTCCATTTCCTGCAATAGACGTTGTCCTCGTCTCTTCTATCTACCGGTCCAGTGCACCTCTTGACTACGAAAGGTCAATTCAAACTTCTCCCTTTTTGATTTCCACCGGAGCATTCCTCTTCTTAAAAAAGATCTCCTTCATCACTTCCTTGGTCCTTAGCTCTTAAGTCTTTCTGTTAGTTTTTATGTTAGTTTAAGCTTGTATTAAGCCAATAAATGGGGTCCTCAGTAACCACCAAAAATTAAAAAAAATGAAGCATCATTGTTTATTCACTCAATGTGGCAAAATCAGTGTATTTCAAGAATTTGGTTTTCTGGACAATATCCACATCTTACTATAGCTCATACAGTTCTTTTCTTTTCTTACAGCTCAAGGGACTTTAGTATCCTTAAAATGCTTGCAAATAGCACGGACGAAGGAAAATTAGAAAGACAAAAAAGAGGCACCGATGGACATTGGTTTTAAATGTTTGAAAGTTATAATGACTAGTAAATAAAGAGCTCGACAGGTCATTCCATAAGCGAGTTGTACGAATTACGATATTTTGGAGTACGTGGGTGGAGCACTTATGAGCACTCATAGCTAGGTGGGTGTTACGGTCAAAAGTTTGAAGACGAAAAATAATACTGGCGATTTCTACGGGACACTGGTGGTGGAAATAGCGATAGGACGGGGTGAGACACGATAAATGCTCTATATATTGAGGGCAGATCAGAGTGGGTGGAGTAATTCTTACATCGCTTGAGGAAACCTAGACATTTCGTAGCATTTTTGGTGACATCGAATATGTGTTCATTTCAACGTAGGTTTTCACTGACGTATATACCGAGAAAGGAAAGTTTTTCAGTTACAACGATGCAAGTGCCGTTCATGGATAATGAATTTGTATTTAGATTTCGTTATAATCACAGCAGACAGCATTGAGTTTTGGAAGCATTAAACTCCACTCTGTTGGTATTGAATCTATAACGTAATTCGTGCGGTTCGCTAAGAGATGGCGTTACTTGTATTATTCTACTGTTATTATTCCATTGGAACATGCGTTGGAAAGCTACTGTCATTGTACGTCATTACAGTATATGTCGTTCATTTAAAGCGTAAACAACAATAATTTTTTTTCACTCAAATATGTCGAACTTTTTACCTGAAAAAGTTTTTGCGGGGAGTTCTTCTTCATGAAGAAAACTGCTGCCGAAAGTCATCGTATTTTGGTGGAAGTTTATGGTGAACATGCGCTAGCTGAGCGAAAGTGCCAAAAGTGGTTTGCACGATTTAAAATTGGTGATTTTGGCTTGGAAGACGATGAACGTCTTGGGCAGCCAAAAAAGTTTGAAGATGAAGAACTGGAAGCATTACTCTATGAAGATTGTTGCCAAACACAAGAAGAGCTCGCAGAATCTTTGGGTGTCACTCAAGCAGCCATTTCAAAACGTTTAAAAGCAGCTGGATATATTCAAAAGCAAGGAAATTGGGTTCCACATGAACTCAAACCGACAGACGTCGAAAGGCGGTTTTGCATGTCCGAAATGCTGCTGGAACGCCACAAAAAGAAGTCATTTTTGCATCGGATTGTTACTGGTGATGAAAAGGGATCCATTACGACAACCCCAAGCGCAAAAAATCATGTGTGAAACCCAGCCAAATGAACGGCAAAGCCGAATATCCATGGCGCGATGGTAATGCTCTGTATTTGGTGAGATGGGATGGGATCCACAAATTGCCAGAAAGATGTGAAAAAGTCATAGCTTCAGATGCGCAATACTTTGAATAATACTATTGGACATGTTTTTCTTAAATAAACGTTCAAATTTTGAAAATAAAACAGCACGAATTAAATTACATACCCAATAGTTCCCCAATCGGTTATGAATTGAGTATCAGAATTTAACGAGCTTAACATACGCTGGCGTGCCCGTTCTGCAGCCGAAAAGCAGGGACTTTAGTTATGGAACGAATATGAAAAGCAGTGAATACTGTCATCAGCAAAGGAATATATTGAATTAGAAGTAGCAGAAGAGATCATTAATGAAAACTAAAAAGAGTGTGGGAGGCAAAACGGAGCCCTGGGGCACACCAGCATTTATTTTGTGAATATCAGACTTGAAACCATCCAAGACAACTTAAATTGAACGTTCCAAAAGGTAATTTCTAATCCATTGTAGAAGAGAGTAATACATCCCAAAAGCACGTATTTTCAAGAAAATATCAAGTACAACGATCTTGCTTTCGTCAGATTGATGTACTTTTTGGTTCCACTTTTACGGTGATACATGCCATCAGATATTGCTTTAAAAACCATACTGTAGGCTATTGAGAAGTTATTGTGCTTTGAGTTATTTCATGGGCTGATGACTTATCAGCGTTTCCATGAAACGGAAAGAAAAGATGTACCATAAGTGCAATGCGATTGATGAAAAAGCTGGAAGAACGTGGAAGAACACTTCTTCCCAGGAAGAGTGGACAAGCAGATTTGTGTATTTTAAGATTTTTAAATACTATTGCTATTACATGAGGGCGAAGCTGGATTCGTCCTAATGAACATTCGGCGCACACAAGTGTAAGCGGAGACGAGGCACAGTCTGGAAGTGTTGAGGTGATCGTATTGTTTGCAGCACGGAGATTGTCCTTGTTCGAAGGGCTGACATTTGGAATAAGCATTGCGATGGAGGATGTGGCAGAATTTCTAATAGTTTTGACGAACGACCAAATATGTTTATTTTCGTTTCAGCTTTTGGTCGTATTGAAATTTATTCGCTCAAGAAAGACGTTATTTTCATTCTTGGTTCTTTTAAACCAAAGAGATATTTCTCTTACCCCTTTCTTTTGTTTTGATACCCTTCATCCGATGAGGGAAAAAAGATCTCAATCCAAAGAGAACAGTATTTATAGTCATATCAGCAGCAGCATTTACTTCTTTATTGAGGAAACCAAACGACCAGTTAAAATTCATAAGGAAGCTGTTTGGCTTTCTCCTATTGCCGTATGGTTCTTTAAGTAATATTTTCTCTATCTATGTACTCAGTATATGAAAAATTAGCTGATATAATAGAGTGTTCCGATGCGCCTAGAACGGATAGCACATTGCCCTTGTATTAGCGATATGACTTTCAACGTCTGGTAATTATGAGGGCTCATGTGCGACCTAGGTTAAATAATTTTCCGCAGCCAAGCAACTGAGAAGCGACTCAATTGTGTATATTAAAATGGATACAAGGATACAAAAAACACAAACACTGGCGACACGATTCCACACCATTTCCACGAGTACGTTTAACATAAGAGTAATATAGTCTTCTCTATAATAAGAAGTTCAATTTATGTTCAGTTGTAATCTTGAAGGTAATAAAGAAGGACGTCTTAACCGACAAGGCTCCTGCATTGTCGAGAGGAGGTAAGTGCACCATCTTTTGAAGGCAAACGCAACTAGCCCAAAACTAAATCTTCAAGGAGAGATAAGGCTGTCACAAACCATGGTCCTATCTCTTCCTTCACTCTTAGCAGCAATTCCACTTAGGAGTTTTCTTCTACAATAACTTAAATGATCTAAAGAATATAAACGGTAACAGTCTCCTGCATTAAAATCAAATTGGTTCCATGAGTAAGAGGATCATAGATCCACAATGGCCAATAGGCCAATGTAGGTTGGTTTTCCAACCGCCACTCTCACCTACCTACCCTTTGATTTTGAGCAGAGATTTCATATACCTCTTAAGTAATTAGTTTAACATATTTGTATAGGTAAGGCAACTAATAAGTAGTCCAAAACCAGTTCATTAAACGATTAGCTGGCAGCCTCTTAATGGAACCGCCACCAAAAATTGCAAGCAAACACCATTTCGTCTGAAATTGCCGTCCACAAAATGCAATCCCCATCAGACTCAAGTGCTATTACTACATTTCCCAAAAGTAAGCAAATCCTTACGTACATGGGTGAAAAACAGTCGCTGCTTGGCTCTTAAATTTTCACTTCATGACCGGAAGCAATTTGCACTCGTCACTCGTCACCACATCAAATTCCGAATGCTTTGCCCTATTGCAGACATAAAACCAAAGGCCATTTCTGTTCTATGACTGTGATTACAGTCGGAGGGTGGTAAAACAATTGGGTGGTTGAGGGTATATCAAATTGCATTAAACATTTTACAACCCCAGTGAAGCTTGAAGCCCATAAAACAAAGTAAAACATTTATGGTTGCATCTAGCACCACACTGCCATCAGTCTCAGTAGAAGTACGAGTATACATATATGGAATTTTTATATATGGTATAACAAAAGACAGCCCTTCTTCAGATTTTATACCTCAATCCCACACCACTTACGTCTGCCACATATAATTGTCTGACACACTACACTTGAGTAGAAAAATAACAAAATACCGACCCCCTGAACAAAAGCCTAATATGAGTTATTACTCACAACTCCCGGAGAGGCGTCAAAGTGAAAGCATTTTAAAGTTCAAAACTTTACCACTCCGCCAACCGAGCTCAGGATAAAGCCCAAGACCACAGGAGTAAAGCAGATGTAAGCACTGGAATTTGTGTGCGATGTAGTTACTTAATTTTAAAAGTGGAACCTCACATTTGCATTATTTTCGCGCGTCATACTAAACACCATGTACACGTTTACCTACTCATCCCTCATAAGCTAACAACGCCAGCCTTACCCTCTGATAGGATGATTACCATAGAAGTTGGAGTCCGATACTGAATTCAAAATGCTTCTAGTCCCACCCTCTATCTAAAGGGATAATCATAATCGTAATAATCGTCGTCATGTTCATTTGTATCCTTGTGCGATGGCAATGTACACCCCTGTCGAATGAATTATCAACATTTTCAAGATTCCTCCGAATCCGGTTTTCGAAAAGTTGAAAACTCGTTAGATGGCTTCTAATAATCGGCAGCCACGTCTAAGACAATGACGACAAGGACCATGACGACGATGACGACGATGACGATGACGATAATAATAGTAAGGGTGACACTAAAGTAGACTTATTCTATCCAACACGAAGTTGTAGAAGGGTTAGGTGGGAGGATAAGTAAGACGTAGCATTCGTAATAGCGACAATGAAGGTGGCTTCTGTGGCATAGACAATGACATTGGTAATGACAATGGCAATTAGAAGAAATCAGCTTTCTAAAATGCAAAGAGCGTACACATAGGCAACACTTTGACAATCTGAGACTAAATTCCGTTCACGATTGCTTTTGACAATTATAATAATGTTAGTCGAGCAAGACATTTTGTGGTTTCGGTAATTTTCTCTTTGAAATGGGCTTCCAAGAATTTACAACGATAAAAGTATCTTGAGATATGAATAGGTATAAGTTATGAAGTAGTACGAGCCGATATTAAATGGGGGAGAAGACGCCTTTAAATTGTTTTGCTAATTATCTATGTACGAGTATATCTATGGAGGATATGGAGCGACGGATAGGTGGTGCGCTGGAAAATTTATAATTAAATTTTAGTGCCACAAAGGGGCTAATATCTACGCCGATGCAAGTCAATTGTGTGATGATGTTTCATTGCTCGAATCCAATTTGTTAGTTGTGTGTGGGCTTTGTCATTATTTTTATTTGCCTCCTTATAGAAGGCATGCGAGATAGGAGTCTTAACATAAACTGAACACTAATGTTGTAGAAAAAAATTGTTTCTTTATTAACTATTGTAACACTTGTATGTTGTATAACTATGTGGCCGAAAGCAAGCTGATGTTTTTGTATTTTCATGGCTTGTTATTGCTAGAAGGCTTAAGAGTCAAGTTCTGAAAATAACCCAGATGATGTATCGATTTTAGTATCAAAGGCATCCGAACTAAACGCAAAACGGCAATGGTCCAACATGAATATACTCCAAGTGTCACTGGTAATAGTAACTGTAGTCTTCTTGACTGCGGGATTCTGGAGTAGGTACTTATTCAAGCAACAAATTAAAAAAAAAAAAAAACCACCTCCGCGTCGTTTTCGATTCTAATGACTCCTGCGGCTCTTTCTATGACACCTTCAGTGGGTTTGACCGGAACAAAGGCAAAAATACTAGGTAAATTCAGCTATCTTATAGAAGAAGCCATAATCAGGATAACAATGAAGAATTTTCAATGGGAGCTTGCAAAAAGCTTCCGTCAAAATAATTAAATTAAGGTACGACTTACGTGCCTATCTGCACCTTGAAAGGGTTCATTTCCACTTTATTTCTAAAGGATTGCAGACAGAAACGACCATTACTGAGCTACTGTATATACTTAGAACAACTTTAATTATTCCCTGCATTCCTATATAGGAGACATTCCGTGTTGAATACAAAAGCTCAAATAATAATATTTGTGCAGAACAGGATATTTTCATATAACAAGGCGATCTAAAGTACTGAAAACTTCTAATGAATTGATTTTCAACAACTAAACTTGGGCTTTTTTGCAGTCAAGACAAGCTGCGAACCGAATGTGTAACGAAAATTAAGAATCGGATGCGATGTGTCGGATTTATTGAAGAAGAGATTTTCTTCGCAGAAAATCAACGGGGCACGCTTTACAGAGAAGATAGTTGCGCCTCTTAAACTCAGATGAAAACAAAGTAACAAAGTAAAACATCCTGCTCATATCCTAAATGGTGTCTACACCAAGTGCTTTGAACTGACGTGTTCAGCAAGAAAATAATCTAGCGACTATGCAAATAAACCAGAAAACTCCGAAATGGAATCTCTACAGATCGCAGCAGAAAAAGTACAAAAAGCCAAATCAGAATTCACACAATGCCAAATTAATAGGCTAGACAAGGCCAAACGCAAGCAGCATTGAGCTTTAAGTACACCCTTAAACAATCGAATTCGCTAGCATAAGCCTAATATAGCTGCGATTTGCCGATGGCATAACGCTCAACTTCTCGACAAACAACCTCAAGCTGAGTAGTAGTGCGTTTGATTTTAAGCGGGTAATACCCATCTCAATAATTACCTGGGTACCGGGCAATATCGGGTAACGGGTTACTTAAGGGTCACAGATACTCTAATTTAATAAAGTTAGTAATGTCAACCTTTGGTGGGGATGGGGAATATACGAGTAATCCATAGGGAGAGCGTGAAAGCAGCAATGAAAATATAGCTCGTTGGTGGAGTTAATATAGAGTGATTCATCGTCAGGTTTGGTATGTAATATAAAACAAATTCCATAAATTTGAAAGCGAACTCAAAATTTTTTTTATTGTTTAAAAGAGCAATTCATGGCATTTACTTTTCAAAAATGTTATCATGTAAATCTTGACCATGACTACGCGTGAGGTGGTCACTTCGGAAGGTCCAATTTTGGGCGACTCGTTCGAGCAAAACGACTGGTATCTTGCGTATAAGACGAGTAAAGTTGACTTCTAAAGCGTCAATCACAACTGGTTTCTTCCTGAAGACCTGCGACTTTACATATCCCCGAGAAAAAAGTCCAAAGGTGTGATATCGTTCGATCCAGGCGGCCAATTTACCGTAACAAAACGTGAAATTAAGTGCTCACCAAAATGATTTTTCAACAAGACCATTGTTTCGCTCGTAGCGCCGCCTTGTTAAAACCAGAGCTCACCGAGACCATATGCTCGAATTTCAGGAAGCATATAATCCGTTAGCATGGTGCGATAACGGTTATCATTAACGGTAACATTCTGATTTGCCTCATTTTTGAAGAAATATGGACCAATGATTCCACTAGCCCATAAACCACACTAAACCGTTGTTTTTATTGGATGTAATGGTACCTCTTGATACTCTTCGGGTTACTCAACAGCCCAAATACTGCAATTTTGTTTATAAACGTATCCATTGAGCCAGAAATGGGCTTCATTAGAGCATCATTCACCGAAAATATGACGCAAATTCAAGTTGCCTGGCTTCAATTGTTGCACAAGTTGAAATTTGTACGCACTTAGGCCAAGATCCTCACGTAAAATATGGCAAGTTGTCGAATACGCCAAACCAAGCTTCTGAGAACGACGGCGAATTGATTAGTCACGGTCTTCGCGTACACTCTCAGCTACAGCTGCTATAGTCTCTTCACTACGTGCTGGATGTGGTCTAACCGGTCAAGTATTATCCACTTATGTAATCTGGGACTCAAATTTGTGAATGGTATTGGCAATAGTGGTTTCAGTAGGTTGATTATGCGCACGGTAATTTCCTCGATTCGCACGAAAAACATTTCTCACAGAACGCTGATTTTCGTAATACAATTTGAAGACGCTGTTGTAGTGTGAGTCTCTCCATGATGACTTGCCAAACGATACTGAACAAAAGTGATGAAGCAGTTTAATAGGAGTCACGCGTGATCTGTCACAAAAAGGCTATTGAAAATCAAACCTTACGTTAAATCGCCCTATACTAAAAGTATTAGAAAAACTACATTCATCGACAACGAATTGCAATTTGATTCACTGTAAGAAGATTTTTAATCTAATCCCGCCCACGCGTCTTCACCGGCGTTAAATGTCCGCACTATTAGCTTTATGTTCATACACTTGCTATGTTTTGGGTCATTTTATGAGCCAACGATCCCCATTGTAATGGTTATGTACAAGCTGTGAGTATTTTAAATCATATTAGTGGCACATATTAAATGTCGTTTTTAATTTAGTCACTTAATTAAGGTGACGCTACATTCCAGGGTGGACCTGGGCCTTAACCAGCAAGCGTCTCCAGCCAGCACAATGTTTGGCCAGCTTTCTCCAGTTTCGCACGTTAAGTTGGTTAAGGTCCCCTTCCACTTGCGTGCGACACCTGAGTCGCGATCTTCCTCTTCTGCACCGTCCCTCGGGAATGGATTCGAAAATCTTTCATGCCGGAGCATTCGCTTGCATTCATTTTACATGACTTAGCCATCTCAGTTGTTGGACCTTCACTCTACTGGCTAGATCGATGTCGCTGTACATCCCGTACATTTCATCGTTGTATCTCCCCCACCAATCACCGAAAATTACTCGAACAATTTTCCTCTCAAAACAACCAAGAGTAACCTCATCCGCTTGTGATAGATTCCAGACTGGGATGATTAGGGTCTTATAAAGGGTCACTTTAGTCTTTCGAAAGAGGGCTCTGCTACTGAATTGCTTTCTTAGTCCAAAGAAATAGCGATTGGCAAGAGGTATTCTTCGTTTAAGCTCAGCGCTGGTGTCATTGCCTGAGTTTATAGCGGAGCCTAAGTAGACAAAGTCCTTAACCACCTCAAAGATGTATCTTTCTATAGTGACATTCTGTCCGAGACGTCGATATTGGGTGTCATTTCTTGATGGCAGCATAGACTTTGTCTTGTCCTTATTGACCGTTAAACCCATCTTCGCTGCCTCCGTCTCAACACTCACGAAAGCGCCAGCTACATCTCGCTGCATTCTGATGATTATATATGTAGATGTCGTCGGCGTAGGCGAGTAGATGGAGGGACTTTTGAAAGACAGTGTTAGCATTTGAGTTTTGCACTATTTTTTCAAGAAAGATGTTGAGAAGTCATATGACAGCGCATCATCTTGTCTAAATCCTTTTTTGACATCGAAGGTCTCGGCGAGTTCTTTACCGACTTTGATGGAGCAGCGTGCATTCTTCATTGTCATTCTGCGAAAGCGGATGAGTTTGGCAGGTATGCCAAAACTAAAAATGGCTCTGTATAGCTCGTCTCTATAAATGCTGTCATAGCATGATTTGGACTTCCTGAGTTTTCTTCAAGATCTGCCGCAGTGTGAATATTTGATCGATGGTGTCCCGATAGTTCCTGGCCCGAAGCCACACTGATAAAGACCAAGGTTGTTGACGAAAGGCTTCAGGCCTTTACACAACACTGCAGATAAGATCTTTTAAGCGATGTTAAGAAAAACTAATATCTCTGTAGTTGGTGCAGTTCATGAGGTCTCCTTTCTTGAGGATCGGACAAACAATGCTGAGGTTCCATTCATTGGGCATACTTTCTTCCGGCCATATTTTACATATGAGGTGGTGCATGTTTCTAACCAAGTCATCGCCTCCCGCTTTGAAAAGTTCAGCAGTAAGGTTATCTGCTTCAACGGCTTTGTTGTACTTAAGCTTACATATGGCTATCTTCACTTCGTCCAGATCGGGTAGACGGAATTGTTAGTCTTCAACGTCCCGGTTGAATGGTTCATTCTGCCTAACGGCGGGATTTAATTCATCATCGCCGTTGAACAGTCTGCAAAAGTAGTTCTTCCGTATCCTCAGCATTGACTGCGATTCTACTATGATGTTCCCTTGCTCGTACCTGCAGGGTTCTGTTCAGGCTCTGTAACTTTGGCAGGTTCTTTTTACCTTTTCTGTTAATTTCACTATTTCCTCGATCGCGCACTTCTCGTGCTCTTTCTTTTTTCTCCTGAAAATCCGGTGTTCGTCTCTTCTTTTATGCGCGTAGAGCTTACGAGCAGCTCTGGTCCTTCTTTGCAGCGCCGCTTTGTAAGTCTCTTGTTTCGCTGCATGTGCTTGCCGGCACACGTCGTAGAACCAGGGGTATCATTAAAGTGGTCGAGTGAAACCCAGTACATCAGAGGCAGTGTCTCTAATTGTTTTATGGAAATATTGCCTTTGATCTTCAATGCTTGTTGCTGGCTGCATAAAACCTCTTGAGAGATTGAGCGAGACTCGATCGGAGAAATATGTGGAAATCTCTTGCTATTTTAGCCATCCGAAGACACAGTATTTACTTCTCTCTGCGGTTTTCGGAATAACTGAAGCCGTATCTTAGCTAGAACAAGGAAGTGGTCCGAGTCAATGTTGGCCCCTGGGAACGTTCGGACATTCATAATACTGGATACTGCAATGTCGATCGCAATGTGTTCAATCTGGTTGACGGTTGATTGATCGGAAATTATCCATGGTGGTGTCGTGTAAACTGCACTACCAAAGATGGCCTCTTTTCCTATCTTTGCATTAAAATTACCTGAGACAATTTCAATGTCATAGTTAAGGCACTGCTCGCATGTCTTGTCTACGAGCTCGTAGAAACTTAAGACTTCTGTCTGCCTCCAACGACAAATCCACATCCAAATAAGGGCTGTTCTTGTTGCCGATAGCAGTTACCACAATAAGTTATCGCAGTTTTTTATCCTCTTTCATCGGATTTCGTGAATGGCGGTTAATTTTGTTCAGGGCCTCCGCTGGTTCAGTTGCACAAGGTCTGTTAATGGTCCTAACATTCCACGTACAGATCTGAAATTCGTTGTCCTTGATTTGTCAACAGTACAATAATCCGTATCCGAGGCTTGTTGTTGCTTCGCAACTATATATTTTTTACGCAGTCGGGCTGTTATAATCCCCAACCTGGAGGGCCAGGCCCTTTGTTGCACCACTTGGACAAAAGTTGCCGGATCCTCCCGTGTCCGTAACCCACTTCGGGGATGTGAGATCTGCCATTGGCTCAAAAAGGGTTCATCCCCCACCATCTCTGTTTCAGGACAATGACTAGTCCTCAAAAATCTTTACTGACCTCAGCTTCAAATATTTCGAAGTAGCTCAAGTAAGGTATCTGCCAAATTGACTGTTGCTGTTCATCCGTTCATTCGACGTACGCCCGGATGGGCAGACCAGTGGTTACCACAGGGAGGTAAAATAAGCACAGTTGATATGTATGAAAAGTCACAGCAACCGGGCATTGCTAAGTTGATGCCAATCAGCGCCTACCCTATTTTATTTAATTGCCGAATTTTTGAGTTCTACGCCTTCTTCATCGAATACTTCAATACTTATCACTATTAGCTGCAGCAGTTGTGCAGTACCTCAAAGAAAAAAAAAAAATAAATACAACTGTCACCGGCAAGAACAAATTTTGCAAACAACCGCCTACATGATATTTGCCAGTTAGATTCGTTGAAAGCTATAGATATAAGCATTTTATGTCGGTTGTTTAACCCAATTACGAGCTTTCAGTAGCTTTAACTAATTTATCCTGGTTGCAGCTGTTATATAATCAGGTTCATTCATGACAAAATACAAATAGCGCTAGGTTCTGCTTCTTTCGTAACTTTAACTACAGACAGTTGGTCGTCCAGAGGTCAAGTCTCGTTCATATCTGTTACCCTGTACTATGTCAATGATGACTGGGAATTAAAAAATTATGCATTATGTGCTGAATATATGGAGGAAAGGAGAAGAAAATTTAGCTCTTTTGTTAGAAATGGTCATAGCAGAGTATTAGTTAAGAGGAAAAGTGTTCTGCAGTTGTAACAGATAATGCTGCGAATGTTGTATGTTCAGTTCATTATGTTGAAAAAGTTCAAAATAGTATCTGCTGTGCTATGTGCTAACAATCAGTGGAATCATACTGAGTTGTATTGAGAAAAATATAATCACTTTAGTAAGTCATTTCCATCATTCCAATATTGCAGCTTCCGTTTTAAGTAAGACACAGAGACAAATGACCAAAAATTAATTCAAAGTTGCCCCACAAGATGGAATACATCAACTTTAATGTGTAAAAGGCTTTTAGCAAATCGAAGTGCTGTTATTGCAACATTGGTTCTGAAACTTTAAGTAAGCGAAAGGATTGGTCACAAATAGATGGTTAAAATCTTGAAGCCATTCCAAGTTCCAAGTTGAAATTAAACAATTTCCATTCTAAGACCGATAAATGAACACCTAAATACAAACTTCGGAGATGATGAAAATATTGTCAGCTTCATGGGAATCATGAAATTTATGCCACAACTTGTTTTTGTAATTACGGAGAAAGCGCAACTCCTTGTTGTACCAGGGAGGTATATGAAACCGATTGTGCAAAATAGAACGTTGATAGGGCAAGATCAATGTTAGTTGTCTCAGTTAGTTAGTTTTTAAGTTTCGGTTCTTCGGAAGTTGAATGAAAATGAATTTTCCGAACCGACACTTGTGTTGCCATTTTCATATGAGTATATAATTGCCAAGGGTGATGAAGGCGGCCTAGCGTAAAAAGAAGATGATCACTCCTATAAACGACACAGTTATCTGAATCGGATGTGAAGACAAGGTCGAGTTGCCTGTTGGTTAGGCAGCCAATCATCAATATTTCTATTTCAGAGGACGAATTAAGAGAGACGAAATGAGACAAATCGTCGGAAGCCTCCCATTTAAGGTGAGGGAGATTAAAATCCTCTACCAGAATAATATAGGGTTTTCTAATAACGACTTGACAACTTTTTTTTTTTTTAAATAAAAGGCAAACCATTTGAGATATTTCAAAAACTTTATTATTGGCTTGAAGTACAATCAAAACATTTATGAATGGAACTCGACTTCGTTCAACGACTCGGCCACACATTTTGGCCGAAAGGGCCACTATTTCGCGTTCAATGTTGGCTCTGAGCTCTTCTAACGTCGTCGGCGTGTTGGCTTAAACCAATGACTTAACGTAGCCTCACAGAAAATAGTCAAGCGGCGTTAAATCGCACGAACGAGGCGGCCAATCGACTGGCCCATGTCTTGAGATAACACGCTTACCATGCTTACTCTTCAATCGATTGTAGCGTGTGCTGTGTGGTTTGTGGCACCATCCTGTTGAAACCACATGTCGTCCAAGTCCATATCTACCAATTCGGGCCAAAAATAATCGGTGATCACGGCGCGATAACGCTGACCATTCACAGTAACGTGACGATCGTTATCGTCGACGAAAAAATATGGTCCAATAACGCCGCCGGCATGCAAACCGCATTAAACAGTTATTTTTTGTGGATGAAGTGGTGATTCATGAAGCACATGTAGGTTTTCACCCGACCAATAACGCATATTTTGCTTATTGACGAACCTATTGAGCTAAAAATGAGCTTCGTCACTGAAGATGATTTTGCGATGAAATTCATCATCTTGGCGCATCTTCACCAGAACCCAATCGGAGAACGTACGTCGCTTCAATTGGTCCATCGGCTTCAATTCTTGAGTCAGCTTGATCTTGTTCGGGTCTAAACCAAGATCCTTACGCAAAATATGCCATAATGTGGTCTGAGCGATGCCCAATTCTTGAGAACGCCATAGAATTGACTGATTTGGATCATTTTCTGCAGACGTCTGAATGGCAGCGATATTTTGGACACTTCGACCGACCCGTCACTGACACGGCAACATCACACAATAAATATGTAGACTCAAATTTTTGCACTAAACTTGTTATTGCCTGTCTACTAGGGCGAGAATTACGACCGAAAATTGGAGTTAAGGCTCTTAAAGTTGCAGTCACCGACTCCGAATATCTGTTGAAAATTTTTATAATTTGCAGACGTTGCTCGTTAGTGTACTTTACCACGATGAAAATGTTGAGTTTACTGAATAAATTGACAGTGACAGTTTGATGATAAGTGAAAGAGTGCGTTCACAAATTAAATTCAAAGTTGTCAAGTCCCTAATGGAAAACCCTATACAATCTTTAGGTTGTGCATTTTCAGTTAAAAAATCTACTGCGTGAACTACAGGTCGATAAAACTCAATTGGTTGGGATGCGATTGGGGAGCATAATGTTGACACATACTAATTCAAAGTTGTCAGTGTGTGGAATATCAACAGGAGTTGCGTGAAAAGAGTTCCGGATTGCTAGTAAAACACCTCGGCCATAGGGATTATCAGCTCTTTCAAATCCATCTTTTCGAAAAACGTTGAAATTTGGAGGAAACAGCTCAAAGTTTTTAATGTCCGGAATTAGATTTGTTTCAGTAAGAACAATTAGGTCATAGGGTAACTTCTGAGAATTGAGATATACGACGGAGATTTTAGAGATTTTATCAGAAAATTTTTTAGTGAGTTTGACAGTCGGTGGAAGGAGTGGGTCAAGGTATTTCGGGTAAGAATGGTGGGCAGGCGAATTACGAGGAACAGGCTGTTCAAGCAACCCGGAACTAGAATCATGACTAGTGATGGGGGTTGGATCAGGGGGATTGGTAGATGAAGATGAGCAAGGGGTGGCTGAGTTTAGTATATGTTAGCTGATAAAATTAGGATATTTGACTGATGGGGCAACGTAAGTTGGAACTTGGGTAGAATTCGCAGGAGCAAGGTTATGTGAAACTCTGTTTTGAGGCGGCTTTAAGGGTTTGGTGAGGGTAACGAGAGGATTTGGTGTCGCCACTCTGGTGTTCTTTTTAGATGGTGCAAAGTGGGGAAGGAGTGAGGAGAATTTTGGAATGTTGATGGGATAGGGCAGATATGTGGGTGCTATCTTTTCTTTTATTAGCAAACTTATTACATACCATATCCTTTTGTTAGGTGATGACCATCTTTTCCGAGATTGGTATGCCGTTCGATAATTTGAACATCCAATCGTATTTAGTGGGCATACGTATTTCAAAACAAATGCCGTTTTTGCTCTTGACTTTGCCAACTTGTTTACACTTGATGTCTTGTATACCAAACTTCTTCCTAAAAAGGTTTTTGATCCAGGACGAGCTTGCGTGACGTGGGGTAGCTTAGAGGAAGAAAATAGACAGCTCCGGTTTTGTGGTGACTTCAAGATTCATTTTATTTAGTTTTTAAATTCTGTTGGTCCATTCAGGGAGAGTCCAGAATGTCCCAAAAGCCCTAATTATAGGCAATGGTCTTGGGACGGGATTGGTGATCGAAGTTGCATTTATTGTAGTGGGTTGAACGGGGGCTTCAATGGTAGTGGTTCTTGAATGAGTTGGGGCTAAAGTGGTTGAGGGTAACATATATAGCTCGTCGTGTAAGGATTTGTTACACCTGCTTACTACAGATGGAGGTACATCCGGCTTATTAGAGATGTGCTTTAATTCCTCCAATATCTACATTGTGGTTGATCTGGTAGATGCAGCTTCCTCACTTAGAAAACTGAGCTCATGTTGGATGGATCCGATGTTTTTGGTATGTTCAGCATGCTTGAGATGTAGAAGAGTGGATTGGTCAGCCAACGTTAACATAACTTTTCCCAACTAAATTGAAGTTGACTGAATCGCTGGTAATGTGTTTGAGCAGTGAGGCTTATCAAAATCTGCTAATTTAGCGATTTTAGAGTGCAAAAATTGAACAGCTGATTTAATAGTGGTTATGCTGTTATCGATCGAACAGTTTAGATTCTTATGGCTTTCGGAAATGAGTTTGGTTATATTTTTACCACTGAATTGAACTTCGCATTCAGCTTCAAATTGCTGTATTTGAACTATTGAGCAACCCGAAGAGTACCAAGAGCTACCATTACATCCATTAAAAACAACTGTATGGTGTGGTTTATGGGCTAGCAGAATCATTGATCCATATTTCTTCAAAAATGAGGCAAATCGCAATGTTACCGTCAATGGAAACCGTTATCGCGTCATGTTAACGGACTGGTACGGGCTTCCTAAAATTCAAGCACATGGTCTCGTTGAGATCTGGTTTCAACTAGACGGCGCTACGAGTCATACAGCGCGTGAAACAATGGACTTGTTGAGAAATCATTTTGGTGAGCACTTAATTTCACGTTTTGCTGCCGTAAACACACCTTCACACCTTTGGACTATTTTCTCTGGGGATATGTAAAGTCTTAGGTCTTTAGGTATAAGCCAGCTACGATAGATGCTTTGGAAGCCAACATTGCTCGTGTTATCCGCGAGGTACCAGTCGCTATGCTCGTACGTGCATAAGGTGACTATATATTTTCATAATGTTGTCCCCTTTAAAGTAATCCACTTTAGATATAACACACTTGTGCCAATGCTTTTTGCAGTCCCCGAAGTTCTTCTCACCAGCAATTTTTTGTATAGACTTGGGCTCTTCCAACGATTTCGGTCTTGGCTCCCTTTGGTAGTCATATTGGGACGATTTCGCTTTGGTTTCGACGTCATAACCATGTACTCATGATTCGCCACCAGTTATGATCCTTTTGAGCAGGCCAGGATCAACATTGACGTTATTCAAGAGTTCCTGAGCGATGTTCATGCGACAGTTCTTCTCATCAAAGTTTCGGAACAAAATTCGCTAACACACGTCTCATGCCCAAAACATCCGTAAAAATTTCATAATACGAGCCGACCGATATGCCAGCATTTTTAGCAACTTCTCTTATGGTAATTCGACGATTTTCCAAAACAATTTTCTTCACAGCTTCGACGTTGTTATCTTTTGTTGTTGTGCTGAGGCGATCAGATCGAGGTTCATCATTAGTATCTTCTCGGTCATCTTGGAAGAGCCTGTATCACTTTTTTTTTGTTTTTTTTTACTTAAAGCAGACTCACCGTATGCCACTGTCAACACTTCAAGTGTTTAAAAGTGCTTGATTCCATTTCTTACACAAAATTTGATGCAAATTCTTTGCTCCAACCGCAGAGTACACCAAAATACGTTTAACCTTTTTATCTGTTAAAAATAAACTAAGTTTGCTATATACTTGAAACTATGAACATATCATCGGAGCATGTGTACCAATACAGCAAAATTTTTAAAAGTCACCTTATTATCTGAACACTCCTGGCATTGTTGAATTGTGATTATGGTTAATTTTTGTTTTGTGTTCATTTTCAAAACAAAATGTTTCTTGAGTTATTGTTTAGTCGTTCTTTTGTTTGTCTGGTCTCGATGTATAAGAAATATGAGAAATAATGCGGGTACCCAAAACCTCGTGTTATATCCGGAATTACGGTTACCCGGATATGCGGGTATCAAAAGTTAATTTTTTTTATTTTTTTAGTTATTTTATTTGTAATCAAAACTTAAATTTGTATAGCAATGTTTAAGATTCTATAGAGATACGGTTTTATATATACCGTACTACTGAAAAATTATTACAATAATACAATTAGACAGAGAAAAAAATAACAATATATTTGAAGGAAAATTCACAGTTAAAAAACTTTCTTTAGAATGAGTACGCTGCTTGGACAGAGAAGAGAGAAGAGCTTCGGTGAAAACCAAAAACACAAGGCTTGATTTCAGCTTATTAAAAGAATAAATAAGTAAATAAATAAATAACAAGTAAAAGTACATAACACAAATAAATAATTTAAAGGAAAATAATCGCAATAAATAAGTTAGTTTACACTTAACCACTGAGTTATTTGGATAAAAATTTATAGGCTCAGTATTACAAAGGTAAGTTTGAAATCAAGTCGTTGTCAGATGATAAACAAGAAGTGTTATATTTTTTATGCAGTCTAGCGATTCTGTCGATGACTTTTTCCGAATAAGTTAGTTTATGTAGTTATTCAGTAGAGAAAAACCAGGGAAGATTTAACATGGTTTTAAGAACTTTATTCTGAGCTTTTTGAAGCATAATTATGTGACTTTTGGCACACTTTCCCCAGACAGGAAACCCATAAAAGATTATAGATTGAAAAATGGCCTTACAAATTAAAATCTTCTTTTCGTTGCTCATTTTAGAGTTCCTACAGATAAACCGATATAGTGTTCTGGTGGTAATGTTAATTTTTCTTATTGTTTCTTGAATATGTAGCTTAAAAGTCAGTCGTGTATCTGAAGAGATCCCAAGATACTTGGCACTCGATTTCCACTCAATGTGATTGCCATTAAGGGAAAGATTGTGGCTTGGAAGGAAGCAGGCTTTTCTTTTTCGAGTAAAAAAGAGAGCCTGAGTCTTAGAAACATTTATTTTAATCTTCCAATTATTATAGTATTCTGGGACTATGTTTAATAAGGTTTGCAAAATTGGTTACAATATTAGAACCAATTGCATCAGACGAATAGATGCAAATATCGTCCGCGAATAAAGCAAAATTTGATTTGGTAAGTATAGGAAAGTCAGAGGTGTATAAATTAAATAAAATTAGACCAAGTACTCATCCTTGCGGTACTCCATTTTTCACAAGGTTTGCAATTGATAGTGACCCATTTACGGAGACCCTAAAGTTACGACACGTCAAAAAGGACTGCACTATTTTTGCAATGGACAAAGGGAAGTTGTATCTTATCATTTTATGCAACAAAGCTTGATGCCAAACAGAGTCAAATGCTTTTTCGACATCTAGTAATATTAAGCCACTGCTTTTTTTCTGTTGTAAATTTATTTTTTATATTTTTCGTAATGCGATTTACTTGATGAACTGTGCTACAAAAAGGCGTGAAACCAAATTGTTCTCTGGGTAGAATGATGTTCGCATCCATGAAAGCAACGATTTTATTTTGAATTAATTTTTCGAAACATTTACTAAGACAACTTAACAGACTTATTAGCCTATAGCTAGAAGTGACATTCGGGTCTTTACCAGGTTTTAAGACGGGTACAACTTTTGCATTTCTCCAAGCATAGAGGTTGGAGATATTTAATTCCTGCGCCAGAAGCTTTACGTTTTTTTAAATTTGCTACAACAATTTCAACTTCATCTTTAGATACAAAATAAAAATTCCTGTTGCAAATGTACGAATTGAGAGTACCCATAGACTGTTCAACTGAAAATTTAATACTGGGTGAAGATGTGATATTATTGGTGATCAAATGGTTATCAGAAAATTCTTTGGCCAGGGCGTTCGATTTATCCGTATTTGAGATCAATATTGAATTACCTATTTCAAATGCAGGTATGTGTAAATGTCTTTTTTTTATAACTTTAATTATGTTCCAGAGTGGCTTATTGCCTTTTTCCAGAACCTGTAGCTTTTGGTTTCAACATTTATTTCTAAAGCTATCAATCGAATTTTTTACAATCTCGTTCCATAACTAAAGCGATGTGAGAAATATTTCGTTCCTCGTTCGCATCCATAGCGATCTCTGTGAATTTCTAATTTTTATGAATTTTATAATATAGCAAAGGAGAGTTGTAAAGCATTTACTGGGAAGAGATATTTTAGGCACAGATATTGTAAATCTACAGAATCAGAGATCAGTTTGGTAAATTTTTCAACGGACTGATCTATTTGCGAATGAGTTGTGCCTAACTCATCTCTGCCAGATTGGTTAATATGAATTGGGGAAAGACGGACACTACATAAAACTGGAAGATGATCTGAGCTAAGTTCATTGTTTGCAAAAGGCCGTGTAAATAGTTCAGTCCTGTCGGTAAAGAACAGATCCAAAGTGGATGGATTTTTCCTTCTACTTCATGGGAAATAAGTTGGATGGGGAGGGTAAAGAATATCAAAAGGGTGGCTGGAATAAGGGTCAACAAGAGTATTACCCCAAGAGTTCGCTCTAAGGCATCCCTAGTTTCTATGCTGACAATTAAAATCCCCCCTTACTAAATAAGTATCGCTGATACTGATCAATTTTCTTATATCGTGACGAAGGTTTTCGCTTCTCTGCCATGAAGAAGACCCACCCGGAAAATAAGCACTGTACATTTTTAATGACGAACCATTTACAAAAGGAACCTCAATTCTGATGTTCTCAATGCTCTTGGTTCCAATAATTGGAAGAACTTTAGGTTGGATGACTATAACTGTAACCCCACCTCCAATTTTTTACTTCGAATGCTTCTACCATTCCAACCAATTATTTTTAAACTGCGATTACTCATTTTGACTTATATCGTTGGATTTATGATTTCCATTATAGTTTGCGCAAAGAATGGTGTTGGAATCACACTCACTCGTCTTGTGACACCCCGCGCATTTGGCACAGTGGGTTTTTATGTGGCAATTCTTCTCGCCATGCCCGTACATTTGACAATTATAACATTGTTAACCTATTGCGCTGCCTGCGTGCAAAGTCCCACTTGACTTGAGTCTTAAGAATTGACTTAATTTTTGTTTTGAGGTCAAATAGTTTCACAAGGCCAATTTTTAGAAACACTAGAAAGAGCACCTCAGTAAAACGGTCATGTTTGACCTTTATCATTATTATATTCTGGCATTTAAGACCAAGATTTATAAGTTCTTTTTTGAGATTTTCAACAGGCATCTCATCTAGTCCATACAACACCACCTTAAGTGACCTTGATGCAGGAAGGTCATGAGTAAAAAATTGCCAGTTCTTAGACCTAAGCACTGCACATAATTTATTGTATGATTCAATACTTTCACAAGTGCTACTTTTATGACAATATTCGAAGCTTAACCTAAAGGTGGAAAGACCGTATAAAGACCCAAATAGACGTAAGATAATTAAGCAGTCTTGTTGATCGGTGCTTTTGAAATATATTGAACGGCAAACCAACTTGAATCAGGTAAAATCAACTATTCAACTTAAACAGTGAAACCCAAATTGAAGTTAGGTTAGAGTGGAGCTTGGAAAACCAACCCACTTAGGCCTATTGACCTATTGTGCTGCCACGTGGATCTATGATCACCACACTCATGGAACCAATTTGAGCTTACGATGAAGCGCAGCAAACTGTTAACGTCTGCATTTTTTAGATCGTCTAAGTCGTTGTAGAAGAAGGAAAGAGCTGAACATGTACAGAGTAGGTGGAGGATTGTCTCCTCTTCCGCCTCGTCTATGCAGCTTCTACAGAAGTTGAATGTAAGACAGCAGTATCTGCCAGACCAGTAGGTCTCCTGCAGGTGACTTATTAAAGAGCATGTCTTTCTAATAAATAAAAACTCAGCATCACAGCATCGTTTAATCAAAGTGAATACAAGAAAAAATTTCAGAGAAGGGAAGGCGCCTTTCTTACGAGCCCTATAGCATCGAATTCATTGAGAGCTCGGAAATTAATCAAGATTAAGGCCTTTAAGCAATGGAATATATTTTATCTACGAAAAATACAAACAATCGTCTAAGATGCCGACCCTGATTTCGACCACAATCAACAGATCAATAAGTGATGATTTTTCATTGGAAAATAAAATAAGATATTCTACTGGGAGGCGATGTTGAACGTTCCCGCTTACGTCACTCATTAGCGCTCTTAAGTCTATGTAAAGTCAAATCTCGATCCCAATCGTCTGCAACTATTATCTGTGAATAATATGTAGAAATACCATAGTGGCAGTGGTAGCAGTATTGAAGGTACTTAAAAAGACGCAAGTTCAATTCGTGCAGCGCCGCCTGCTCCTTCGAATACATCATCTTTCAGAAGCACATTCTTTAGGAAAAGAAAGAAATCGATTGTGGAGGGGGCAGAGGCTGCAGAAGCAGTACTACAATAAAAGAAAGAAAATGTGTCATTGCTGGCAAAAAAAGTTGAAATTGGGGTTGATATGCTAGAAGATATGATTCCTTCAGTAATTGAAACTAATATCATAGTGCAAACATCCTCAGAAACGGACACGACCAACTCAAAACATTCAAACTTTCAATAGAAAGTATTGTCAAACCAAGCGATCAGAATATAAGTTCAACCGTCCTATCATCCGGATCAGGTACGAGTAACACATCTTCCGTAGAGAATTTGTTGAGAGTTTCAAACGAAACAACAAACTGAACTGTATCTAATTTTTTTCAGTGGCCAAAAGTCTCCCTTTTGTGTAATTGATGGTTCTTCTCATCATTCTTTTCATTTCATCTATTGCCGACTATGCACAGATATTCATTTTAGCTTGACTTGCCACTAACGGTCCGGAAAAGTCGAAGTCCCAAATTACACATTTCAAAAAACTTACGAATTTGAGAGATACCCGATGTAGAGGAGCATAAAGGAGTTAAAACATATACTGGGTGGATGAATGGGATTCATATCTATGATCCAGTAAATTTTCATGTATCTATGACAAAGTCTGTCTACGTTTAACTTTATGATTCCATTTTGCAAATATATAAAAACACAACAGCCGGGGTTTCAAAACTGCAAATGTAGAACGAGTTAGTAATAGATGGAAAGGCAATTACTTTTACCGGACATTGGAATTTTAACTGGTTTGGATGTGGCACTGAAATTTGAAATGTTACCACGCGAATTAGCCAAAAAAGATATTTCAGTCGAAAATATTCAATTCAGTTGATAATAAAGAACATCGCAAAAGCCTGCAGGCAGAGATATGCGACTATATTACATATGGTACTGGTCATCATTGCCGATTTAGAGTAACATATGCACCAACTTGATATTTCTTCCGCATACATCAACAGTGAGCTACAAGACGACATTTATATGAAGCAGCCAGCTATGTTTAAAGAACCTGGAGCCAGAACTGGTGTTCATGTGCTCGAGTTGAAGAAGTCTTTCTATGGCCGAAAGCAATCCGACTACATGTGGAACTTGAAGTTGGATCAGAAATCGCGGCAAATTGATTTTTCTGCATGTCCAAGTGAACCGTGCGTTTACGGATCTGCTCCTCAGACATAGATGAGTTAGTAGCCACTAAACGCAAAATTTCTTATGCAAGTGCCCTATACATTAATTTCTCGGTAAGCAAGAGAGAAGGGGCCACTGGGGCAGTAATTATCACTCAAGAGCAGCATGTG
The DNA here is from genome assembly GCA_907269105.1 of Volucella inanis. Lineage (NCBI taxonomy): Eukaryota > Metazoa > Arthropoda > Insecta > Diptera > Syrphidae > Volucella > Volucella inanis. The sequence continues at coordinate 95,009,060 of OU026154.1, forward strand.
TTACATCTTCTTAAGCTGTTTGGCATGCAAATATGTCCAACTTCACCAGTGCCACTTATACCAGGAAATCAAGCAAAAACTGTTAAATGGTTGACCAAATAGAGTACCACTCGCTTGTTGAGTCCTTAATGTATTAGATCTGGCATTTACATCCTGACAGATATATTGCATTTTATTTGCAACCTGTCTCAAAGCAATATGCAACCACACAATGAGCACTGGACAGCGGCTAAACAGGTGCTAAAATACCTACACACGGCATCTAACATGGCCATAATTTATATTAAAACCGGATAGCCCGTGGAAGCACATATCTATGCGGACTGGGGTAATGACACCACCGATCGAAAATCATATACTGGTTTTGCCTTCATCCTTGGAGGCAGCGCATTTTCATGTTATACATGTACTTGATCCCGAATGACATTCCATGTATCAGAATAGGGCATGAAATAATGAATGCTGTACGTGACTTACTATATGTTAAGAAATAAACTAAAACACTAAGCCTTATATAAATCTTATATTGTTTGCTGGGCAGGGAAAGAACACTGTCGCCCATATCGTGTGAGTTGCTGTGTTTATTTTGTCGGTCCAGTACATCTTTTTTTTCTGTGTGTCGTCTGTCAAGAAAAAAAAAAAAAAAACAGTAGTTTCGGAGTCACGGCTAAAATCCGCGCGTACAATACGAATATGCCATCAAAAGCGATAACCGAGGGCTGAGTTGAAGCGCGAACTGATGGTATTGGATTAGGATTCCAAGGGCAGCTGGGAGGAACTGATGTAACGTCTGACAGACACTGTCGCTATGTGAGCTGAAAACGCTGATGGATACATCCGATTGAGCATTAATTTTATATTCCTCCAAGATATTTTAGCTACTGTAACCTTTACGTGACTGACTGAATCGTAGACGATTCTACGGCAGTTTTCTGCGACTCATGAGTTGGGGTTACAACGTGGGGGAAAAATTTTTCAGCAAATATGACTAAAGAGCCCGTCTCAAAAGTCGTTACGTCAAAGAACGGCTAAAGCTGCGAGTATCCTGGTCCAAAGTGCTAAAATTGCTTTCAGAGAGGACATTTCTCTAGATCCTGTCAACAAAATGAACACAAGAAGGAAGAAGGAACATCGCAGTAAATATGTTAAAAAGGGTCGAAGATGTGTCACGGACGAGAAACATTGAATATACTGGCATTTATAGATAGCGGTTGTGAGTGTTCTTTGGTCAAGAAGTCTCTTATGGATAATTTGAACGCTATTTCAATATGGGTGACTAAAACAAGTTACTTAGGGGATATGGACCACGGATGAAGGTGCCGAAGGTTAATGATGTGTTAGTTGAAGCCGATTTATTTGTGGTGCCATACCACATTATTCCAAATCCGGTACTGTTGGGGAAATGATAAATTTCCCAACACCGATGTGCGAATTATTGTTAAGTCACATACTACTGGAGAAGTCAGAAGCGCTCGGAAAGGAGCCAGTGCCTAAAAAAGATACAAAAAGAGTACTGTGATCATCTTGTGACGATTCTGACACAATGGGGAACATATCGTGTATGCGAAATGAAATCAGATTGATCAGACTGACAAAACGATCAGTCGAAGACGGTATAGGATCCCGTTCGCTAAGAAGAAAAAGTTCCGAAAAACCATAAAGCAACTGCAGGAGCAAAGTGACATCCAGAAGAGTAACTCAGCATATTCTTCACAGGTAGATCTCGTACCGAAAGCAAATGAAGAAGATCGGCTGTGTATTACTATAATTTCCATGCTTTAAACGAGATAACAATAAAAGCGATACATTACGATGGTTGATATTATGGCTGGATATCACTAAATTCCAGTTGAAAAAAAATTAAGACAATTCAAAGCGTTTGTAACGAGTGAGAGCCAATTTAAATTCAACCGAATGCCGTTCAGTATGATCAATGCACCAACGAAGTTGCGAACAAATGATGAAGGAGTTGGCAGATCAAATGAAACCAGAACCTGTTTTGGTATATATTGATGACGTAACCATCCCAAGTAAAATAGTCGAGGACAGAAATGCCAAACTTCGATGTTTCTTTCAAATTTTGAGTTCCGTGGGGCTAACACTGGGGTTGGAAAAATGTCAGCTCATAGTTACAGAAATTTTATTTTGGAATTTCTCTGGGATCACGAATATTAGATGCAGCCAGTTAGTTACCTACGTCGATGAATGTACATGATGTCTGTCGGTTCTTGGGGCTCACCGGAGTCTTCTGTACGTTCGTAAAGGTTTACGCAAGCATTGCCAGGCAAATATCTTCATTTTTGAAAACAAAGCCACCCTGTGCGCTTAAATGGAGAAAGGATCAACAGGAGTCGTTTGAATGCTTAAAAATTCAGTTATCCAGCGAACAGGTGTTTGCATTGTACTTTTGCATGTGACGTTCCTAAACCAAGTAGAAAGTCCAACCCACCTTGCCACTGGTGGAACAATGAAATAAAATTCCTAATCTGTCTGAGGGTGAGACAAAAGGTCCAACGCTCAATGGGAGGCTTGGATTTTAATCTGAATCTGGTTAATTTTAAGCAACCATGGAGATCCTTAAATAAGTCTATTGAAGTAGCAAAAAGAGAATCTTCAAAAAGTTGCAAGACGAAGAAGGATAGTCAAGGAGATAGAGCTCAATAAACAAGCCCAACAATCCTGGCAAATATTATTAAGTCACTGTTTCCAGAAGAATTGTCGAATTGATTTCGCGAAGTCATACAAACTGTGGACGAAGAGATCCCGCCTGTTGCAGAAGATGAATTGCTACTGGCCTGTTAATAGATTGGCCACAGGAAAACTTTAGGCCCGAATTCAGTACCAAACAAAACCCTTAAGGCAGCATTTACATCAAGACCGGACATGCCTAAAACCTTCAGCGTGCTTTTCATCAAAGGAAATAAACCCCCAGGAGTTTCCTCGTCGTATCGCACCGTTTTCCTCCTGGGTATCATAGACAAAAGTGTGGAAAAGATCATTTGCAACAGGCTGATGTTATTAGTAGAAGAGAGCAGTGCACTGTCAGAATATCATCTTGGGTTTCAAAAATTCCACTCTAGAGTAAACCAATTCAAAACAGTGACTGAAAAAGCAAGCACAGCCTTTGAAGGACGCCGATGGCAATTCAGAACAAAAGAATACTGTGCAGTGGTCATACAAGACATCAGAAATGCTTTCAATTCGGCAAACTGAACGCTTATAATGAATCCTCTTGCTAGAATGGATGTATCAAACTTTATTCAGGATTACAAATAGCTACTTCAGGAACTTGCTTCACTCTTGCTGTGAAATATTATGTATGACCATATCCTCAGACTCCATTGAGGGGTAAACGTGAAGTTAATAGGCTTTGCGGACGGTACAGCGCATCAAGAAAGTAGAATCAGCAACAAAAAAGCGATCTCCTAAATCAAAAGTTGGCTACAGACCGCAAGCGCGAATTTAGTAGAACATAAAATAGAAGGAGTTTTTAGCTCTTTATCCAGCCGCAAGGCCGTTGAATACATGCATATATGCGTAGATCAAATAATAAAATTTAAACTGGTAAAGAAGCACCTAGTTATTATGATTGATAATTGACTTAGCTTTAAGGCTCATCCAGACATCCTATACTCACTGTTGCGATTAATAACAAACATCGTAAGACCCAGGTGCAGTCGCAGATTATTTTTGCCGAAAATAGTTAGCTCAGTTATACTAAATTCGTCTCCAATACGGGCGAGCGCGCTGGAAATAAAAGAATCAAGATCGCGAATTTATAGACCGTTAAATAGGAAACGGTGAGAGTTAATATGATGCCCATTGATATACATGGTGACGAACTGAGATACGTACATACGAGAATACGTCCGTATTCACCCAGCGGATCAATTGGCGAGTTCCATAAGGAGAAAAGGAATGTCTTTGGGTGTACCAACTCACTCCCAATATAGAACCTTAGGTGAAAGGAAGAGCTCAAAGACTAAATTTGTACTTCACACAGCTTCTAACCGGCCATGATTTGTTCAGAAAATATTTACACAAATCCATAAACGACTCCTCTTCAATCTGTCCATTCTGTCTGAACCAAGAGGAGGATGCAGATCACGCAATTTTCCGCTGCTCGAGCTTTAAAAGACTAAGTAGCAACTTTCTCAGAGGAATAATGGAGAAAAATTGGCCTGTTAGCTACGGCCTAATTGAACTGACAAGAATCGTACGTCAGATAAGGCAAAATGAAGAAGAAAATAATATTACCTCTGACACCAGACGTAGGCGTTGAAGAAACTGCTAATCAGCCCAGAAATAAAAAAAGGTTCGCAGGGAGAATGGTGACAATCAAAAATTTCGTGGTGACGTGAACACACTCAAATATAGACACAAACCCATACACGTATAAAATTCGCAGTTACGCATATACCCACACCCACGATCTCCTTTATTTTGTTCTTGACGTGCGTATAGCATGTATACAGCCGTAAACCCACACAGCTCATTCTGACTTTTCCCGACACATACATACTTACTCACCCAGCTATACATGTTTATTCCAACATTTATAATATATCCACGTAGAAAAGGTACCCTGGAGACCGTCGTCGGTCTAATAAGCCAACAGCATAACGAAATACGAGAACTCGACTAACAATTGACTAACAAGCCCACGATACCCACCTACCCCACAAAGTTATGGTTTATGGCCGCTCCGTGGGGCGAAGACAGGGACGATGTCGGAAGTAAACTTTAGTGAGTAGGATCTCACACTAGTTTTCCCGTCTGACTAACAAAAAAATTAAAAAAAAAAAAAAAATCTTCATCCCGCATTGAAAAAAAAAAAAAAAAAACTGTAAAGCGGCGACCTGGCAAATTTCAACGCATCATTCCATAAAATTGCAATTAAATGCGAAACTTATTTTGTGTACCCGAAAGTTGCTATCGATTTTCATCGTGAGGCAAACGAATGAAATTCGTCGGAGGTGTCGCAAAACTTTCGCAACCGACAGAGGTAGTACCAATTTTGATGGTGAAAACGCCACAAATTTTACTGTATTCCCTTCGAGTAATTTGTTTTCAGTCATTTCCCTCTCGGTTTCCGAATATTCGTATATTTAAGCAAAAACTCAATCTCCTGGCAGTTGCTACGGAAAGTGCCCCAATTTCTTGTTATTTGCCGTCAATATCCTTTGAAGTAGGTAACTCGACGTACACCTTGCATATCCTTGCATATGTTCAGTCATGCACACCGGCAAATAAACAGGATATTCTCCTAACGTTATTTTGATGCAAACATTACACGGAATATCTACATCTACATCAGAACCAGGTCTTCAGAGGCATACCTATCTAAGTAGTATGTAGGAACCACCATCTTGTATTGCACTTCTACTCCTATGTTTTGTGCTACGCCCCAAGACTTGCATTCCAAGGATAATATTGGTATTTCCCAACTTAAACCAATAGAATTTCCATAGCAACATTCCATCCTTTACTACGTTGTTGCTTTGGGTTAACTCAGATTTCAAGATGCATCCACAGGATACTCATCACTTTAATCGGCTCCCAGATCGAAGGACCTACATACCATTTTGTTGTTTTTGTTCGTGTGTTGACTGCTGTCTACCGTTACAGTGACTTAAGTAATAGTCACCGACGGTCGTCATCACTGATGTAGTCAGTGTCTTCAAACTAGAGTTTCTGTATCGTGTTTGTTGTAGTCTGAACTTTCAGTACAATGAACAAAGGCCAAAGTAGGATCAAATTAGAACAGGTATAGAAGAAGAAGAAGCAAAACACCTAATAATGTTTATACCTCTTTGCACCCTCTAAATAAAATTAATGTGACTGGAATGGAAGCAAAATCGGATGTTGGGAGATTCTCCATTCCGAATATCTGTCTACCTATACAGTTTAGAGCGACACAACGTTGTTCTTTGCTTACGCTCATTGAGTATCTGATGTGATAATCGAAGGCTACCTACAATTCGATGGATGATCGTTTGTTAAATGAAATTACTGGACGCAATGGGAGATTGCTCTCTGGATTCTTGATGCCGGATACTGCAGGTTCTGATTTCTCGATTTTGAGATACGAGTACGAGTACTACGGCATTCAACAATGGAATATTGAAGTTAGCTTCAAGAACATGGGAATTGATATTGTGTTTGTCAAATCATTGAAGCAAGTGAAAATCCACCTTAGTTACTCGGATTATCTGCATTATGATACTTCGATCTTATGCACCGTTTAACTATCCATTGAAGATGGAGATAAGATATTCAAAATTATTTAAGATTTGGTTGCTCTGGTTTCGGTTTTTGGTTCGCTCTTCTGTCCCTTCCGTTCATAAAATGAGATGATAGGTTCGTGCGAATGGTATTTTCCCACAACACTGTCACAAAAATATATCAATTTACCCTTGACTTCCGTTGGCAGTGACAATGTAGAATTGCAAACCAGAAATCAGGTTTCGAAGTTCACACTCAATAATCGACGTTATAAAGGAATGATGTGGTTTGTAGATTATTAGGCAATCCTTGTTCAAGATGTCGAGTTAAATCAGATTCGTTTGTTGCTATTAGATACATTAAATTAATTAAGTACGAGTAGGTATGTTATGTACGAATACAATGGAATTTGTTGTCTTAGATTGCTGTTGAGGATAATATTGTTATGAAATTCTATGAGGTGCTTATTACTGGTAGATATCTGGAAAGTATGTTTACTTTAAGCTAAACTGGAAGTCCGTTTATGGAAAATATTCTCCAGTTCTTTTCGGGGAACTCCTCATGAAATGTTTAATCAAATAAGTGAAGCAAGTGGACTATTTAGGGAACTTCCCTTACTCTACCAGTAATGGGCGATTAGAAGCCCATAATAATATATTGATGCACGAGTCATGATGTAACGTCCGTGCACTTCCATTTTCGGTAGTCTCTTACTTAGACGTTGTTATCAGATTTTCAATAGTGAACAAGTGCTTAATGAAGGCACAAGCGTTGACACATAAGCCTCTGGCCACTAAATCCTACTCTCACTTTCACGCAGAGGAGCCTGGGTGCCTAGTACCTCAAGGTAGTGTACCCTCTGAGCGGCGTCATAACCAGTTGCTTATAAGAGAGAGAGGGGGGGGGGGAGTGTAAAGAGAACCATAAGTCAAAAATAAACATTCGTCTGAGATAGCTCCTAAAAAAGTCGTTAATTGGCGCCCAATGTGGGGCTGTAGTTTAATAGATAGTTAGTTGAAGTATTGGTGAAGAAAAACCGTACCGCAGTAAGCCGCTACAAAAGAAGGTTCTACAAAGCAGCCACAAATTAGAAATACGGACCTTTTAGCAAGAACAAATAGTTAGCTATATGAGAGCTGTTTGATGAGTACCCGGATTAGAATATAGATGGCGCCACTGAGCTAAAATGAGTGTACGAATACTATCATTTAGTATAACTCCTTTTAGCCCGCCTGTCTAAGTTTGGTGAAAATCCGACGGTTAGTTTTCCTTTGACACCCATTTGAAGACATGGTGTTAGTGTTTTTTGCGACCATGGAAAAAGAGCAGTATCACTCCGTGATCCGATTCTTGTTTTTGAGCGGAAAAACCTGCGAGGAAATCAAGCCCATTCTCGATAGTGTATATGGAACTCATTCACCTTCTCGTACAATCGTTAACCATTGGTTCACAGAGTTTCGCAGTGGCTGCATGTCGGTTTTTGGACGAACTGCGCCTAGGGGGCCCGAAAATGGTTACCACAGAGAAAGTCGTTGACAAAATCCATGATCTCGTACTAGCGGACCGCCGTGTAAGCCTGCACGAGATCTTGGACACGAGATCTTGGACACGAGAAATCTCTCCGCACGATGGGTGCCGCGTTTGCTCACACCGGAGAAGAAACGCAATCGTGAGACCACATCAAAGACGCTCTTGGCCCTGTTTCTGTGTTGTTTCGTGATCATCGACGAGACATGCATTCATTGGTACACACCAGAGACCAAGAAACAATCGAAACAATGTGTTTTACCTGGTGAACGTGCTCCAAAGCAAGCGCAGACCATGCCTTCGGCCAGAAAGATAGCCACCAGTTTTTGGGATTGACGAGGTGTGATCAACGTTGACTATTTGGAGAAGGGAAAAACAATCACAGGATTTACAATCGATTTATTATTGAAACCTTAAAACATGGGTTAAACGCAAAATCAACACCATCAAAGCCAAAAAAAATCCCCAGCGCCCAACCGCGCCAAACCCACAACACCAATGTCTTCTCTTAAAAACAAGACAGTACAACAGGGAAAAAAGATCACTGAAGTAAATTTTATGATAGATGTCGCTCCAGCATTCCCTGTATGAATTATTTCACCAAAGATGGTTCTGGATGGATGGTTCTGTTCTAATCGACACAGGAGCCAATAAAAATTTTGTGAGACCCGGACTTGCTACCAACACAAAATGCTAGTTTGCTAACTTGCTACCACAGAAAAATCTCTGGTACATTTTTCAAGAATGTAGGAAAGACACCATCTTGGACTTTTTTATTTAACCTGGCTTAGGAACATTTGAGGGCATTGTTGGTGATGACACTCTCAAACAATTAGAGGCAATCGGAAATAGCAAGAACAACATTTTAATAATGAAACCAAGTATCAAAATCCCTCTGGAGGAAAAGAAATCGGTTGAAGTCAGTAACATCGAAATTTAAGACGAACATCTATCCAATGAAAAAATACTTCAGGGAAGTATTTGGCCCAATAGCTCATAGATACCAATATGAGAGCAGCAATCAAAGGCAAAATGGAATTATAAGACCATCAAAGAGCCCATACAATTCTTCCCCTATGGATAGTACCCAAGAAGTCAGTCGCCATTGGTGAGAAGAAAAATAGAGTGGTAATAGACTTCAAGAGACTAAGCACAGTCACAGTGTCAGGCACATAACCTATTCCAGATATAAAAACCACGGTAACCAGTCTTGGAAAAGCAGAGTTTGTTATATAACCCTTGACCTAAACTCGGGCTTCCACAAAATATGAATGAAGGAAGCAGTCATCTCAAAGACAACCTTCGCTTCAATTAATCTGAAGTATAAGTTCACTAGGCTACTATTCGGACTTAAAATGCTCCAGCTATCTACCAAAGAACTGTAGATGATGTTTTGAAGCCTAACATCGGGATAAAACGTTTTTTTACCTCGATGACATAATAATATTTGGCAAAAATGAGGAAGAACACTTCGAAACTGTGTTATCCGTGTTGGAAGCGGCAAACCTCAAACTATACCTGAGGACCGAATTTTTAGGGTCCTTATAACTTACAAAGGTATGCAGGGTGACACACTCGAACTGCAACTTTCTAAAATGCTATAATTTTTTTTATTTTTTGATAAAAAAAATTTTGGAAAATACATCAATTTTTAAATCGTATCAGTAGTTTTCAATATGTCCATCTTTGACGCGAATAATTGCCTTGAGACGACAGAAGAAAGCATCGCACGCTGCACGCAAGTGGCTCTGCGGTATTTTGGCTTATTCCCGACGAATTGCTTGTTTGAGGTGGTCCAAACTTTGGTATTTTTTAGTGCCAACCTTCATCTTCAAAATACCCCAGACAGAGAAATCCAACGGATTTGCATCCGGACAATTTGCAATCCATTGTGTTAAAGAAATGAAGTGTGGAATATTGTTTTTAAACCAATCTTTGTTGACGCGCGTTTTGTGAGACGGTTCCGAGTCTTGTTGAAATGTCCGCGGTCTCCGACCGAAATGATTGTTTGCCAAAGGCTTCAATACTGCCTCTAAGATATTTTCATGGTATACAATCGCATTAATTTTGACGGCACGGTCCAAAAATACGAGCGGAGAACGACTATCGGCGATTATGGGGGCCCAAACCATCACCATCGGTGCTGCCTGCTTTCTGGTGGCCGTCCGAAGGTGTACATTTTCGAAGGACCTCTCTGGCAAGTAAACTCGGTCATTTTGTCTCTTGACATATTGCTCGATAATATATGGCGACTCATCGGAAAAAACCAAATTCGGAAACTCACCACTTTCGTGCAAGCGTAGCAACTTCTTCGCTCTTTCGACTCTAACTTTTTTCTGTTGCGGTGTAATATCATCTACTTTTTAGAACTTCAATGGCTTGAGCCCAAGCTCGTTTTTCAGTATATGTTGTATCCGTTAAAACGATATGTTGAGCTCACGAGCCATTTTTCTTCCACTTCAACGCGGAATTCGCTCAATTCGAGCCTTCACTTTCTAAACCATTTCTGGCGATGCTGCTGTTTTTTATGACCACCTCCATGGTGTCTTGCAACGCTGCCAGTATCACGGTAACGAGCTATGGTTCGAGACACAAATGATTTATTTACGTTGAGGTGCTGGAGGGCTCTAACGATAGCTGCTCGTGGTTTTCCAGCCAAATATAAAGCAACCACACAATCACGTTTGAATTCCATAGCGGATAAAAATTTTTCAACAGAACTGAGACCTAAATCGTTCAAAAGGCTTGTAAATAAAAAAATTATATGTCATGTGTCAAAATTTGAGCTCACAGTAATGAACAGTTTGGAAATTATAGCAGTCTGACGTTGGTTGCAGTTCGAGTCAGTCAGGGTGTATAATCCCGATAGGAAACTTAAAGCTTTTCTTGGACTCACCTCCTACTACAGACGATTTATAAGGATTGCAAAGCCTTTGATGAATCAAGCGAGAGGAGAGGCCAATGCGTCAAAAAAAGTTAAAATCTAGTTGAATGCTGAGAAAATAAAGATTTTTGAAAATTTAAAAGAACTCTTAACATCTTCCGAAATTCTGACATTTCCCGACTTTGAGAAACCCTTTATATTGACAACAGATACTTCAAACACTGTGTTAGGTGCAGCTCTCCCACAGGGTGAACTCGGTAAAGACAGATTAATTACTTACATCTTCAGATAACTAAGAAAGGCTAAGGAAAACTATGCCAGTAACGGGAAGGGGATGCTGGAAATTATTTGGGGTCTCGACAGCCTGCTGAATTATTTATATGGAACAAAGAAAATACGAATTTTGACAGGCCACTAGCCACTGGCTTTTGCTTTGAGCAACCGTAATACATATGCGAAGCTCAAGAGATAGAAGACAAGAACAGAAGAACACAACTATGAACTTATTCAACACTGAGGAGGACATCTCAGAATCTAAAGACAGAATTGTTCGCATACGAGGAATCCCACCCAACCTTTGGAAGACATTACCTCCGCTTCAGGAAAATAACTAAGGAAAATTTGATCAAGGTCCTAAAGGAGAAACTAAATCCGAATGTGGTAAATGGAGTAAAAAACCCCGAGGCATTCATTCCAATTCTTCAGGAAATATTTAAAGAATGCTTTTTCTAAATTGAAGATTAGAATTACACAGAAGCTAGTCGAAGATTTCCACAATGAGGAAAACAAAATCAGAGTCGTTGAAAAAGAGCATAAAAGTGCGCATCGGAATCACCGAGAGAATAAGGAATACCACTTTGATCAAAAAAAAAAAAAAGAAGAAATAACCACCGTGTGGAACTCCCATGGTTCCGATTTGAGTTTTGTTAATTTTTTTAAGTTGGTACATCTGTTGTTGACATTCTTTCTTAATCTTAGCGTCATAGCTTGACATTTGCAAAAGTTACGTAGCCAAGAGTACATCTCTTTAATGGGTTTAAATTTGCAACAACGAACTTGTATTAAAATTTTCGTAAAAAACGGATTTAATGGTGCGCGAACGTTGAAAATGAAAAGTGTTTCGGCAACGATTCTCTAAAGAAAACGGTCGTTTACCAGTGGCACGAGCGGTTCAAAAGTGGTCGTGAGTCAATCGAAGATGATGAACGCAGGGGCAGACCATCACCATCGAAAACCGACGAAAACATTGATAAAGTTAAAGAAATGTTGCTCAATAACCGCAAATTAACCATCAGAGAGATAGCGAAGGACTTGAACATTGCCTATGGATCCGTCCAAGACATTTTGGTTAATGATTTGGGTTTTCGTCATGTAACATCAAAGTTGGTGCTAAAAGACCTCAATTTTATGCAAAAAAAGATCATGTTGACGTCGCAAATGAGATGATTAGCGAGGCTGAATCCGATTCCACATTTATCAAAAGGATCCAGACATCAGGAAAGTGAATGGCGTTCACCAAATGAGCCGAGGCCAAAAAAAAAAAACACGTCGTATTCAGATTAAAAAGAAAGTAATGCTCACGGTTTTCATGGATTACAACGGTGTAGTGCATCATGAAATTTTTCCAGAAGACCAGACAGTAAACAATGAGTATTATTTGGGCGTTATGAGACGTTTGCGTAAAGCAATTCGTCGAAAGGGACCAGAATTTTTGGGCAGAAAACTCGTGGATTTTGCACCATGATAACGTATTGTCGCACAGTGCCATCATTATTCGTACAAGGTCCCTGCCGAACTTGTCAAAAGGAACGAGAAAAGGAAAATCAGTCGAAAAAATGTACATCGGTAGATCTCTTTTCTGTCTCCTTAAACTTCCTTGAAACGCGCTGTGTGGGTCACACAAATCCCTTGAACGCGCGCTAATTATAAAAAACAACTCTCCCCCACCGTGTTCGCGGTCACAGGCAGTAGGGCAGAACTATCCCAAAAAAAGCGCAAAAATAAATAGGCTTTGTGTCTTGGAATGAAAAGCACCAAAATATTTAAAGTAATCAGCTAAATAAATTTCTCCAACTATTAGGTATCCTGATTCTTCAAAATATCCAAATTTTTAGCTAAAATTGTATTAAAATCTGTTCTCACATCATGTGTTCATACGCATGTTGAATTTCTTTTCGGCAATAAGTACAATAAATAATATCTAGAGTCATCTTTTAACTCCTGGACATGAGGGAGCTACCACTTACTCATCCACCCACTAGTGAGTAATAAATCTCTTACAGTTCCTCTTACTTAACCACTCCCACTAGAAATTATTCCACAAAATTCTAACAAAGCGAACAAAATGAAAAAAAAAAAAGAAATAGCAAAAAAAAGGGACCAAACTCTTGTCCATGCAACAGAATGTGATACATGACCCCGAAGCCCGCAGAGCACATGTGCCATGCCACATTGGAACATCTGAGTCCATTTGAAATAATACATAGAATCGCCAGCAATTTACCTCTCCTTACGCCAAAATTATACTGCCACGATGTACCATATGTATGTTGTGTATATATGAATAAACAGATACGGATATGAATACAGATAGAAATACATACCTCCACCATTGCGAAAGACCAAATGCGGGAATCTCCAAATGTTGCCAAGGCCCACTGCATAGCCTACACAGGCGATGACGAACTGCATTGGAGAGCTCCAGTTACCTCGATTTGGCTCCTCGATTGCCGTCGTCGTCGGCAGAGTAGTCATCGTCGTTGTAATTTTGATGGCATCTGGCGTCAACGAAACGGATGTTTTGCCATCGACATTGCCAAGAGCGTTGTTGGCAAATGCATTGGCTTCACAGCTGCCATTAGATTTGACGGATGGACTTGGGTCACTACTTGACAATATTGAATTTTTCTGCAAAAAAAGGGAAGAGAAACAAAAACCAAAAAAAAAAAAACTGATGAGAAGCTAGAAAAAATGGTTCAGAGGATAAAAAGAAAATCTGTATACACGCAGAGGAACTGTGTTAACGTCGTTGTTGTAGATTGTAAATTGTAGGCTGATGAAACATTTGGAATACATCTCCTCATGGCTTAGCTTGGGACACTTGACTGTGAGTAAGTGCCATTGTGTGTCAGGATAAGTTTGATGGACAACATCAGTTAAAGCAGAATCTCTAACAATCAGATTTATGGCAATGGGATGCAGTGTTCATTTAGATTGGAAATTTTTGGATTTTTTCCTTAAATTTCTTATTTTCTTTTTCTGAAGTGTAAATCTTTCATTAACTGTAGTGATTTGTTGGCCTGGGGATTTTTTCAAAAGTAAAGTAGGATGAGAAGCATGTGTTGTGTTCTCATGCTGAAAAAAGACTTCAGCGAATTATAAACTTAACAGAGGTAAGGAGGGATTTGGCAATTGATCGGGAAACTGCTGAGTGTCCTTAAACTTAGATTGGCCCAGTAGCGCAACAATCAAGTTCGTAGAGAAGAGCTTGCCTTACCTCCCGATGGTAAGTGGCAAAGGCATGCCCGGCCATTAGCAATATTCTGGCCTACGCAGTCATAGGATTCACTACTCTATACTAAAGAGATTAAGACACAAGTGAACGTATAAAGGACAACGTCCTTCGAGTTCGCACTTGGAATATTCGAACGCTTACCAGGTCATGTGCAACCGAACAATTAGCAGAGGTCCTTGATTGCTATCACGCAGATATCACGGCCATCCAGGAAGGGCAATGGGATGGATCGGACATAAGGAGGTTGAAAAACTGTGAGATGTCCTATGGTGAATGCTATCGGATGCGGATTAACGATATGCGGCAGATCTAGACAACAAGTCTTCAGCTTTCGACACGCAAGAGAGCGTCTTGTAAAAATCTGCATAAAGGCATCATACTGCGTCCATGACCATACGGAAAACAAGAATGACGCCACAAAAGAATGTTTCTGCTAGCTCCTCGAAAGGACATATGGATAGTGTCCGAATTATGACGTTAGAATCGTACAAGGCGATTTTAACGATAGAAAAGGAAAGGAGAACACCTTTGGTAGAACAGAATGGCCCAAATTCGTCATTGCGTCTGATTATTTTTACTATGATTGATATAACCAAAACCACCGAAGGCAGTGGTAAGTCCAAAAAGATCGAAATTTTCGGGGCAATAGCAATTGCAAGTGAGAGGCAATCATGGGTTTCATACTATCGTGAGACTTGGTTGTCAACAATATAAACTCTGAGGGAAATTTTGTTTTGAGGGTAAGACAGCAAGTAATCGACTTAACGTTATTCGAGAGATATGCCAAGTACTATCGGAGATCTCCATGTCCATATCGGACCATAGGTACATCGGATTCAGATTCGGATGCGAGGTCACGACCTTGTTGAAGAAGAACAATCCGTAGAAAACTAACTGGACATAACTCAGGATTCTTCTAAGCTCAAAATAGGAAGCTGTTCAGTAACTGAACGGTACCCTCACCAAGTATTTTTAAATGGCATGTCCATCTAGTAAGCAATCGTGCAGATTGTCCATTCCATTCCTTGGGAGATTAAAGACCTGCAGAGTCTTCGTAAAAAATCCACCTAAGACTTATTTGGAGGAAGATTTGATTCCTTACAAGAAAAAAAAATTAAGAAGGCTTATTCGGATTTTGAAGAGTTCCTCTTACAAAGATTTCTACTAAAAGATCGAAACTATCGATGAAACCAGTAGGCTAGTCAAAGGCTGGAATCAGTCAGAAAATCTGATGACACCTATACTGGAGACTTTCTGTTTCATGCTTGAGGCTCACTTCCTAGGTAACCCATTCGGAGCCAGCTCACAACCAGTTCCTATTAACGAATATGCAAGTGAACTGAATAAAACCACATGCTGCAGCTGGTATATGTAATCGGTATAGACAAGTTGCTGGGGGAATCTTCACTTCCAGCCAGGCACTGGCATACATACTGGAACACTGGCGAACAGTGAGAGCAGCCTTTATACCGAAAATCATAATTTATGCAGTTGCCTCAAAAAAAAAAAAATCTTTCGGGCGCGGCTGGTATGGAACACCAAACCATCGGATTTGGAAGCCAATACACTACCAATTGAGCCACGGGCAACCACATAGCGGTGCAACAGGTCTACCAACACGGAAGATCCTGCAAGAGTGCGTTTAAAAATCTGACAGGCTGAATTGAAGAAGCACTCGATAAGAAGGAATACGCCTTGGGCCTTGGGCAACTCGGGTAGAAAAAACACTGCGTAGGCGAATCAGTAGTTTTTGCATGAAAGCAGTGCTGGTGAATAGGACATTGATTCCGGATGCTGACTGTGGCCAATATAGAGAATTTCTGAACACCCTTACGACTTCCAAACAAGTTCAAGAATGCAAAATTTCACTGAACGTAGGCTAAATTAACTGAGTTTTATCTGGATCCCATGTCACAATGGGATCATGGGATATGAAATTGCCGATAGACTTCCATTGACAGTTGGGTTTCATATGAGCACAATTGCAGATGGTATGACTTCTCTCGACTTTCCGACCTCTCTAATAAACTAGCGGCATTCCTCTTGTCCCTCAACAGGAAAGACACCTGGTTGCTTACTGATGTCGTGATATGGTACTACTTTCTTGCTAAGCACTTAAGCGTACTGGGCATAAGTGATATTCGTACAACATCTTACGATGCTTGCAGTAGAAGTGATAACGACACCGCGGAGCACTGCCTCAGTGAACATTCAGCTTACGCTAGCATCAGCCTGCAGATACTCGGCGTTGACGTTGTGGGTGCTGGAACTGCAGGCAATTTATCACTGCGCATTATAAAAAGCTATATAGCCGTCTCTATATGTTTTGCCACAAAGACTATACACTGTCTTTCCGATCTCTCAGCTAAAGCGTTCATTGCAGCACTTAAAATGTGGTACATGTACTGCGAAAATGGAACTAATTTTGTGGAGGCTCGTAGCGAATTAAAGGAAGTCCACGAAAGCCTCTCTGGACAACAATTACAAGGAGAAATTTCGAATTTTCGGATTTTCGTAACATACCACCTAGATCACTTCATTTTGGCGGGCTTTGTGAGGCGGCAGTATAATCTGCAAAATTCCCACTTCCGCATCCTGGGAGAGTCCTTTCTAACACTTAAAGAGCCCACCACTAATTCTGAATTAACGTCATTTGACGGCAATGTCGAATAATCCGTGCGAGAAAGCAATTATAACGCCAGCACACTTTTTGATAGGTGAACCTTTGGTTGGCATTTCGGAATCCTACATAGAGGATGAGAAGTGTTCGCCTTTGAGCCGCTATTCATCAGCATTTTTGGCGATGTTGGTCGTCAACAACATGAATTGCAACAAAAAGGAAAGTGGACTGAAAGGATATGAGTATCAATGAGTATCAATTTATTTCCGGTGTCTGAAGATGACACACCACCTAAGCAATGGCTTTTCGGAAGAGTAACAAACAAGAAAATAGTTGATAACGAAGGTTACATTACATTCATATTATCCATATAAAAAAAATAATAGGTCCTTCCGACGGGGGACGTGGAAGCGAGCATACAGGGCAAAGCTAATTGAATTCGGCGAAAACCAGAGCGATCCTTGTCACTGTATAATCTAGGAACACCCCAAGAACTGGTGAACATCCTCAACCAGTATAGGGCGGACATTATTGCAATCCAGGAAGTACGCTGGAAAGGATCAGGAATGTTAAAAAAAAAAACTGCTTGCGATACCTATTGCAGCTGTCACAAAAGGTTACAGATATTGTGATACGGATTCATCATGGGAAAGCGGATCAAACCGAAGGTTATCGATTTTAAGCCCATCAGTGAACTCCTGGCTGTGATCCGTGTCAATGCAAGATTCTATAACATCAGCACGTCCCTACCAGGGAGGTAGGATAGAAGGAGAAATTTTTTGATATCCTTAACGGAGCCTACGGCGTCTGTCTAAAGTACGATGTTAATATTGTACTCGGGGATTTCAATGCCAAAATCAGTAGGAGGACATCTCTGGCGAAGCGGGTGAAAAATACAGCCTCCATGGCAAGTCAACTGATACCGGCTTCCGACTCACAGACTTTGTGACAGCTAGTAATACAGTGATTTGTAACACGAAGGTCCCTTACAAAAGAATCCACATAATAACCTGGCTAGCTCCGGATGGTCGAACCGCCAACCAAATTGACCACGTGCTTATTGACGGACGTCACTCGTTAAATATTCTGGATGTTAAAACATCCAGAGGGGCAAACGTCGACCCTGAGCATTACCCGGTAGCAGCCCAAATCAGAGCACGACTGTCAAATGAAAGATAGCTGCAACAACATCCAAAAAATTGGTTCAATATTGTACGCCTACGCACACCGAAAATAGCCAGAGACTACATGGAGCACCTGGACGAAAAACTCGAGAATATGCCATTGCCTACCACAAACGTCAACAACATATTGCTATACTTCCATCAGTGAGGTGGCGAAAACACCTTATTCTACGAAACACACCAGCAAAGAAATCAGTGGTATGATGATGAATGTGTGGAAAAAAAGAAGGCAACAGATGTGGCATACATGAAAACGCTGCAACGCATCACCAGAGCAGCATGGAAAGAGTATAGGTCCAGAAGAAGAGAGGAGAAAAGACTACTGTGGAGTCTGCCTTTACAGTCTCTTAGCTCACTCATATTTAAGATTGATGAAGAAGAAAAGACCCGAGGAGAATTTTTGAAAAGGGAATTGTGAATGTATTTAAGCAACCCTTCCATCAGTTGCTTAATGGACATAACCTAGTTTTCCCACCTTGCTTGGAAGAAGTCGGCACAAAAGCTGAAGAACAATAAAACCGCTGGGTTGAATGGCTTGAAAGCCGGAGGAAATGTTTTGACAAAGTGCACGCATCAGATCATTTTCAAAATATGAAAGGACGAAAGTATGCCCAACGACTGGAATAGCAGCTTTATCTGTCCCATCTACAAGAAGTGCGAGTCCCTAGCCACTGAGAAATGGGTGATAGAGGTGATACATTAAGTGAACATTGTGCGCGGAGTTCAAGAAATATAGATTCAGCTGTATTCCTCTGGATATTACTATTAACGCCTTAACCAAAAGTAGTTTTTTTCCAATGCAATAAAGTTGCATCTCAGTGTTCACGACCTCCCTGAAATTCGAGTCGGCTAGTCTCTCCACTATCTGTGTTTCTTGTCTTATCATTCCTCCCATATCAAGCAATATCTGCGTTCGGCGTCATCGGGTAACGTTCATGCTTCTGCCACATAGATCAGTCGTGGGATCGATAAAGAGGTGATGAATATTGATCTGGTTTTCGTAGATAGTAGCTTATTCAACCCTGATGTGGGTCGCTAATGCCGCTGACAAATAGTGTCAGACGTTTAAACAATAAGCAGGCAAGACCTCTCATGCTCCGTACTAAGGAGACTGTATCCTCTTTAGTAGAATCAGCTTAGAAGGCCTTCATTGATCAAATGATTTCAAATGATTTCAAATGATTTAAAAAATGATCTCTATCAAGTGATCTGCGTCTTCCTTGGCAGCATTGTTGTATTTTATGATACTTGAGCTTCGACATTGCTCTTTTTACTTAATTTTGTCAGATGGAAGACAATTTTTCTTTTTTCGTCGATCCACATTTTGAGCACAATTTCCTTGATGGCATTCTTCTCTGAAATTTCTTTTTTCCGTTGTTATTCGCCCTTTTTTCCTTATCTTGTGACTTCGTTTATAAGTTTCCGCAAGGACTCTTCATCAAAGTAGAGGCTTTTGGCGGCTTCTTGACAACAATGTCACTGAGGTGTTGACGAAAGTTTAAAGGAAACGTGATTGCCAGGGATTCTGGCGGATTGCAGTACGTGTATATAGTAAAATTTGTTATCCTAGAACCTGGTTTGGTGTATCTTAGTTTCAACTAGGTTGTGGTCCTAATCTATACAAGTCACCCGGAATGTATGGAATATTTGAGGTGTGCCTTAAATACACTTTTATGATCAGGTTTCAGGTGTGCTAACTCCGGTGATAGAGAATAGAAGAAGAAGAATAGTCAATTAGCCTAAGTTCTTTTCAACCCATGTTATTGTGTAGACTGTAGGCTATGCCTTCTGCCATCTGTCTTCTGTGTTTAGTGTATTTTTTTCATGAACTGAAAGCTTTAAACTTGTTACCTAAGTTTTTTTCTCACTACAACTAGTCAATAAGACTAACAAACAGCTTGCTTATGAATAAAATTTAAGTAGATGAGTGATTAAACTAGTTGATGCTCATCGGATTCACTAGTTTGTCTATTGTACTACCAGTTTATGCGGCTTCGTACGTTGAAGTCTTCTAAATAGATGCTTCTTCATTTGTGAATGTATCGCTAGATATCGTCTCCTACTTCAAACCACGATGAAGGTCTTTGTTACGGATATACTTTTTTTTTTTTTTTGTAATCCCTCGCGCGCACTAAGGGGATATGAATACCCATTTACTGACTTTTCTCCAGCGCGCGGGCAGGTGATGTAGTAGTTTGAAACTCAGGTGTATTAGGTTTCGGTATTTTTCCAGAGGTGGTTGTCAAACTGGAGCCAATGCATCCTCAACCAGTGGGTCTTAGTACATGCTAGTTGTTAGTTCGTTACATTTAGCCCAGCCAGCAACCACTCTAACATCAGTGTTATGCCTTCATGTCAGAGTTGACGCCGACAGGATTTTCATATAACTGCAGAAAAATTCTATGAAAAGACTTTTTCAGAGAATTTCCTCTCACGGGATTCGAACCCGCGACCCTCTCCTTGAGCAGTCCAGGCATATACCAATACACCACGGCCACGGTGCATTGATAATGCGCCGCAATATTTTGTTTTGAAGCCTTTGATTGGTTTTATTGGTACTTTTCGTAGCACGTCCTCATAATTGGATGCCACAGGTACCTACATACGGGATTTATTAACAAGTAATAAAGTTGAGCAAAAGTTTGTTGCGGACAGATTGTCTAGCTTTAGATTGATTTCGCCACTTTTTTCCTTGATGTAGTCTTCCCGACGAAGTTTTGTATCTAAGGTTATTTCTCGATATTTGGCGGTGTTAGCATAAGGAATTTGACTATTATCGGGGTTCAACGTATATTGTACTTTTGTTTGTAAAGACAACATGCACAGACTTTGCGTCACTTATATTTATGCGCCATTTTTTAGTCCAACATTCAGTACGGTTCATCGCTGTTTGTTGTTTTACCTCGCTGCGTATTCTGCTGTTTTGCCGACTGCCAGAACTGCTGTATCATTAGCGAATGTAGATAGTCTACTGTTTGGTGGGGTGGATAAATCATTAGTGAACAGAAGGTAGAGTGTTGGACCCATAATACTTCCCTGAGGAACTCGCGCTTTTATTTCCCTTAGTACGGGGTACGCATCTTCTTGGTATATTCTAAAAAAACGAGACGTTAAATATGATTTAAGTTACTTAGAACACTGTATTTTGTTTGTTCTCCAATCCTTCGTGCCGGACTTTGCTGAAAGCATGACCTACCGCGAAAAAGCACGGAGAACAAACCTTTTTTTTCTTCCAGCGACTTTTCCATGACAAAAGTTATTCTATGTACTTGGTCTATAGTTGAGTGACTTTCTCTAAAGCCAAACTGGTGACTTGGTACTAATTTCTTACGCTCAATGATTGGTTTTAGGGGTTGGAGAAATAGGCCTTCGAACAATTTTGACATGACTGGGAGGAGAAAAATAGGGCTATAAGGCGCTGCCTTATATGGTGATTTACAATATTTTCTGATGGAATGCCTTAGTGTTTGGTGGTCTCATTTTTTGTTTCTTTTATCATACGGCGAAAATGCCGGAAGAAGTTTCGTCTTTTGGCTACATCTTTAGGACTGAGGTTGAATTTTTTGGGTCAATTTAAGACATCAGATTAGAAAGGCTAGGGTCAATTGATTTTTTGATACAAAAACTGCTTAAAACGAACCAAATCAGAGCGGTTATTTGTCAGGATTGTGTTTTTTTCTTTTAATATGATGTCATCGCTCAGGGTTAAGATGATCGGAAAATGATCTGAACACAGATCAAGCCTTTCTTTCATGTGCATGAAATTATTTTGACCAGGAATAAGTCAACTTAATCTGGAGTTTTAACTGGATCTGTTGGCCACTACGTCAGCTTTTCAGTGGTAATGAACTCACATTTCCTATCCTGAGCCAATTTCTATAGCTCGTTACCGTTTTTAATTATAAGATGTGTTAAGAGTTGAAATCTCCTCCCATAACGAAGTTTCGTTCCTGTCTTTGAATAAGATAAGTGCCTTGTTCAGATGAAAAGTTATGCTATAGGGGGCTATAGAGACCCGTTAGGGATATAATTTTCTTTTGTTCTTATCGATATAGTTGTAGATTGAAACTCGACGGCACTGTATAAGTCCTCTTTGTGTTGTCCAATGATTTTTTCGACTATACCTGTGCTTCCACTCTGACCTCTGTTAGCTGGATGTAGAGCAAACGAGGGCTGTTTGAGGAGTACCTGAATTGGAATATAGGTGGCGCTACTGGACAGAAGTGAGTATACCATCATTTAGTATAACCTCTTTTAGCCCGCCTGTCGAAATTTGGTGGAAATCCGAAGATTAGTTTTTTTGACGATCATGGAAAAAAAGCAGTATCGCTCCGTGATGAACCGCGCCCAGGTGGCCCAAAAACGGTTACCACTAAGGAACCGTAGACAAAATCCATGATCTCGCTTAGGCTGATCGCCGAGTAAAAATTCATGAGTTGGCTGAGGAATCAGACATCGCAACTGAACGCGTTAACCATATCCCTGATTTTGAGCATAAGACAGTTGTCCGCGCGATAGGTGCCGCGTTTGCTCACATCGGAGAAGAAGCGCAATCGTGAGACTACTTCAAAGACGTGCTTGGCCCTGTTTAATCGAAATACGGAGGAGTTTCTACATCGTTTCGTGACCGTCGATGAAACATGGATTCATTGGTACATACCAGAGATCAAAGAACAATCGAAGCAATAGGTTTTACCCGGTGAATGTGCTCCGAAGAAGGCGAAGACAGTGCCTTCGGCTGAAAAGGTGATAGCTACCGTTTTTTGGGACGCGTTAAGTCTGATCCATGTTGACTATTTGAAGAAGGGAAAATTAATCACAGGAGTACACTACGTCGATTTATTGGGCCGATTTGAGCAAAAAACGACCACGTAGAAAAAAGTGCTCTTCCACCACGATAACGCACCGGCTCACGCCTCCACAGCCGCCACAGCCAAATTGGTCGAATGGCACTACGAATTGCTCGCCCTATCGTTCGTATTCTCCGGATTTGGCTTCCTGCGACTTCTTTTTGTTCCCAAACCTTAAAAGATCCCTCGCCGGAAAGCAGTACGGGTCGAACGAGGAAGTGATCGCCACCGTGGAGGAGTATTTTGCATGCTAAAAAAAGTCGTACTATACGGAGGGATTAAAAAAGTTGAAGCACCGCTGGAGCAAGTGTATCGAGGTGAAAGGTTGCGTTGTCATTTCTAATCCGGGTATTCATCAAACAGCCCTCGTAGTGAGTCTCACTGTTTCGAAATTTGGTAAATGACTGCTTTGTTAAATGGTTTTTAGACTCTAAGTAGACTTAAATTTTTTTCAATATCCAATATAACTTGCAGCTCATCCTGGCGTTGGAGTTATCCATTTATGTTCCAAAGCATAATACTTAGGTGCTTAGATATATTAACTCCTAACTTAGTGTAATTTCTAGCCTATCAAGACGTTCTATCAGAAATTTGTTAAATAGTTGCTGATCTTATTTAATTAGTATTCTCGATAGAAGAATTGGAGTCAGGTTTTCTTTGGTACCGGAACCAGTCTCCTTTAGGATTTGTGAATAATCTAGCTTATGTAGATTAAAAGATTCTTCAAACTTTGTCAGCGCTTTTTTAAGACAGGTTGTAAGGTGTTTGTAGTTGATGTATCTTTATTTAATGTCCTGATTATTTATTTCGGATTTTCTGCAATTCCTTGGTTGCAATACAGCATAGATAGCTTTCTGGGTACAGCAATGGGGTTTTGCATCATTCGCATCATTATTATGATATTTTGTGCTTGCTACACATTTCAGAGCCTTGGTACTAAGAAGTTTTTTTTTTTTGTGATGTTTGATTGTTTGATTACTTATTATCAAACCCAAGATACTATAAATTATTTTAAAATCCTCTGTATTGACTGCCCCAATTGCTTAAAAATCATGTTACAGGAGATCTTAATCAATGAGATTAGGGTCACAGGAATGATGTAGATTTTTGCGCATAACTCTGATTGGCCTTTCTTGTTTATCTTCTTAGGAGTATGAAGAGATATTTTAATAGGTAAACGCTTAAGTTGTTGTTCTATAGTCGTCAACTATTGACATGTTGAAATTAAATTGTACATTACGTTGTTTATCTTTTTAGCCGTTACCTAAGCGTGTCGCTTCTCTATTCTGTAGCTTTCACCGTGCTACATGTACGAGTATATAGGAATTTTTATTCGCTTATTGTCCAGCTTATTTCGTCACCTTCTTAAAATGTGGTAACATTGGCTTCATAGGATTCTAGAGCCTCTACTATATGTCTGACTGTATGTGGCATGGTCATTTATCGCAGTCCTTTTTTTTTTTTTTTTGGTTATCCAAAGTCATCAATAATGATTGATTGATTGCCTCGCAGCTGTGGGGTTTTACGTTGTCTCAATCGGGTGAATTAATCCGCCGCTGAGTTATTTTCAACAGGGTGTATATCTTTAATAATCCTACTATCTTCTTCCTAGTTCAAATGATAGACACTATTAAAGGCAACTAGTAGTAATCATGGATGCTGGGTTAAAGTATTTTCGGCTCATGCCTGACCTATTTCCCAGATGTATCGCCCAAGAGTATACTTATCTCTTCGATACAATGTAACAATTTTAAATGTCATTCTGATTACCTTCGCTGCGCTTAATAGTAAAAATGTACTTCACTTAGACCGCAAGCTTTCTAGATGTTTATTGAGGCAGATGTTTTTAAACTGAGTCACATGTATTGCATTCATAGACCGTAGTCATACGTTTATGTTTGGTAGAATTACTAGTACTTCAATACTGGAAATAATACGATTCCGAGAGTTAACAACCATACGAAGTTCATTTGTGATTGACAGTATGTACTCGATGGCTGTTCACTTTGGCGAAATGCTGTCAAATAACTTGAATCTATTAATTCGTAGTAATGAGCAACTCTCTGCTTCGAGACGGAAATTCACAATAATTTAATATAATAAACCACACTTGTGGTTTGTAATTTACCAGCGGTTTTTCAAGTTTGAAAATATGACACTATGCTAAACATTTGCGGACATAGAGATACTAACTGAAGAGTCAATCCATTACTGGAAATATGCATCTGATTTCATTGGAAATTCTTAGAATAGCTTGTTTAAGATTGAACCTTGAATTAGCCTGTGTAAATTTCACAATTCATAATAAATCAGCAGGTGAGACTAATTTATGCCGTCGTCAAATTCTCAGAAATGATGAGCTAATTTGCATTAACTAGAACCTGGTGATAATAACACGTCTTTGACACTTTACTCACCATTTCTAAGGATAAAATTCTACTGACTGACGTAGTCAGGTCGGAATTTCAGTATTAAAATCACAAATATCTTCAATTTATTTATAAGTATCTGTACGTGTTAACAAAAGGAAATTTTCACCCGGTACGCGCACATATATAAAAGATTGTTTTCTTCGCAGTACGAGACTGCGATTGGACGCTGATAAAATTGAAAAAAAAAATAAAAATATCTAGAGGCTCAACCTACCGAGCTATCAAATCACACCGAGACTGATCCATCGATTTAGTCTTCTATACATCAAACTTAGTAAGACTGAGACGTTGCTTTCAATCTAAGCCATCAAAAGTCGTGGTTTGTTGTTTAGAAAAGCTAATATTGCTTACATTGAAAGTCCGGCATAGTCTCTAGTGGAAAATGACGACTAAAAGCACATAGGAGAAAGATTGTACAAATGCACTGATGTAGTACTAATAATTTATGTATATTAGTACAAGTAGTATCTTGTTGCATATTGTATGTAGGTACGTCATATGTTTGATGATAAAGAGACGTTTGTTTAGACTTTCAGTTAGACTGCGTGTTATTGTTCAATTCATAAGTCGTAAAAGATGATAATTTGGTATCACCACTCGCTTAAAAGCTGCTGGACGAAGTTTTTTTCTAAAACAAATAGCTGTGGCTGCAAACACATACAATATTGAAACCTATTTATTCAATTTATTAAGATACTATTGTAGTTTGCTTATGTATACGTACTTTGACGTAAGGAACTGCAAATATGGTATTCTACTGGCTTAGTGCAAATACTCGTAATGTTGTTGATGTTAAATAGAATAGACAGATAAGAGCTAGACCGTTGTATTTCTTGTATACCATATTCCTTTTATTTAGCAGAAAGACGGATAAACGCATCTGTGGTAAGTTGCCTTCAGAATCAATACGCACAATATCAGGCTCGAGTATCTGCAGCCTGGAACGAGCGTAAGCCTGACCTTTATGGAGATAGTGCCACGCGGTGTCATTATTGGCCCGCGTCTACCCCGGACATGTATAAAGGCTTATTATCAAGCAAAAACTTAAAGCTAGGCTAAAAAAGTTTGTACAAAGGTGCTCTAACCTAAAGGGTCATGGAGAAATTGTGGTCGGAGGAGATATTAAGGGAATGGCATAATAATTAGTGTTTTTTTCATTTCATGTTACTCGTACATAACATTCGAGATATTGGTTCAAAGTGACAGTGATTGAGTGAGTGCGGTGAGTTCGGATCAGCAGGAGTGGGACAAATCTTAGATTACTAGGATTGGAAGTGAATGATAGATAAAAAGTGCACCAACGAATTCACGACGTTTTTTAAGGGTATGCAAGCTAATTAGTTTTTGTCTATTTTCATAGGGAGATAATATATATGGATTGGCTCAACGTAGATCACGAAGTAGAGAAGACTGCTTCAATTCTTTGAATGTGGATTTGTATATAGGATGACCATACTTGGCTCTAATATTCGAGAAGAGGCCTTACAAAAGTAATGTACAGGGACCTTGCAACGTAAGAGTGCAAGAAATAGGCTTATCGCAGATAGAGCAGTCTATTGAAGGAAGAGCTAGATATTTTAGGGAATAGACTATCGCTTGGCATTTGTTGACATCAAACTCCAAAAAGTTCTGCTTGCACAATGCTGAAAACTTATTTAAGTCATCTTTTAGGCAACGGGAGTCAGAAGGCAGTGGATTGACTTTGGAAATCCTCATTCCATCAGCGAAAATAGAAAGATAAGAATGCGTTAAGATAATTGGTCCAAGGTGGCTACCCAGAGGGATACCAGATGTTGCTTTATGGGGTGGGATATTACAGATCTGAAGATGACTTTGTATTCTTGGTTTTCCAAATAGGATTGGGTACATGCCACAAAATGAGGGAAAACACCAAGTTTGCTTAGTTTAAAAATGATAAGTTGGTGAGAAATTTTATAGAATGACTTGGTGAAATCTGTGAAAATTGAATTGACTTCATCACCGTCTTCTAAAGCACAAAGTGTTGTAGAGACGAATTCAGTCAGGTAAGTGGTGGTTGATTTACCTTTTATGAAACTGTGCTGATTTGTGCACAAAGACGATCTACAGTACGGAAGCAGTTGTTGATAGACAATGATTTTGAAAAATTTTGGTATGCAAGTATAGCAAGTTTTGCTATGGGCCTATAATTACCAACTTCGGTCTTACTTCCTTTTTTATAAATAGGGATATTATAAGATTCTTTCCATAAGAAAGGGAAAGTACCTGTTGAAACATGCAAGTTAAATAGGGCAGCGAGGAAGGACCGAAATGTGTTACACACTATTTTATTACAATAACCGGAAGATTATCAGGTCCGGACGAAAGATCATCTTTAAATTTGGTAATGTTTACATATACCAAAGATGTTGTTATATTTAGCCTGATGGATGACGGCTCAGGATAATTTATCATATATCTAAAGTAGCTAGTATCGGGTTCGGCTGTTTGATTAAAAAAGGATTTGTTAAAATGACAGGAAAAGAGAAATTTGCAATGATTTTTGGATCGGCAGAAGATTCGCTAAGAAAATTTGAGAGTAGATGGGTACCTGTATGACTTTCTTTTGATATTAACAAACTGGTAGAAGTGTTAAGGGTCCTAGATCAAGTAAAATTGCAAGCGATAGAGGTACTCAAGGTTAAGAGACTCATAAACTTCAGAAAAACGATTGTATATAAATCGATAATTACTATATCCGGAATCAGATCGTGTTATTACGGAGAGGAGCTGACACGTAGTCCGATTTGTAAAGCAGTTAGTTCGTTGTCTCAGCAATAAAGTCAAAGTTAATGTTGCTAATGAGGCTTTTAAATTTGTTAAGTCGGTTCTTCGTAAGTTAAATGAAAATGACACATGTGTTGCCGTTTCCATATGAGTATATAATTGACAAGGGTGGATGAAGGCGGTCTAAGGTGGAAAGAAGATGATCACTCCTATAAACAACACAGTTATCCTAATCAGATGCGAAGACAAGGTCGAGTTGTCTGTTCATTGTATTAGGTATTCCACTAATCGGATATAGACTTGAGTTGGTTAGGCAATCCACCAAATTAAGAAAGACGAAATGAGACGAAACGTTGTAAGGCGCCCATTTTAGGTGAGGTATACTAGGTACTAGAATAATACTTTCTTCAGGTTGTACATTATCAATCAAATAATCCACGATGTGAACTACAAGTCGATGAGACTCAATTGCTTGAGATAGATGAATGTAACAATTTTCAGCGGCTATTTGGTCGACCAATTTTTTACCATCAAGAGAGTTTTGCAAAGACTGGAACAAATGGTAATCAGAGGGTGAAAGATCCGGGCTATACGATGGATGCATTAAAACTTCCCAACCAACCTCCGTCAATTTGTTCTTGGTCATTAAAGATGTGTGTGGCCTAGCATTGTCATGGTGGAAAGCAACTTCCTTTCTATTATCCAATTCTGGTTCCGGGTCATCAAACATGTGTGTGGCCTAGCATTGTCATGATGGAAGACAAGTCCCTTTCTGTTGGGCAATTCTGGTTGCTCTTTCTTGAAAGTTTCATTCAAACAGTCGAGTTGTGCACGGTAGAGAGTCGAATTGACCTTTTCGCCACGTTCTAGCAGCTTATAATAGACAATTCTAATCCCACCAAACACTCAACATAACACTGATGGTTATTCGGTCAATTATATTTCTCTGCGTAAATTCATGTGGCACCCAAACATCGAGCTTCTTTAAGTAGCCTGCTCATTTTAGATGATGTTAAGTGAATCCGCTATCTCCAAACAGCTTCCGTGACGGTCTTGCTCCATCAGTTGCAAAATTTCATCGATTTTTTCGGTGAAAGGCCGAAATTTCCGGTAGGGAATCGATCAAACCACTCCTGGGTCTGGCGTTCACTCTCAGCATTCTCACCGTAAGCTGCACAAATTTTTCGGCATGTTTTTGCAACGTTTTTCCCTTTTTTATAGTAAAAAAGCATCACATAGTGTATTTTTTAAGATATTTCACTCATATTGCATTCAGTATATTTTTTAACACGAGCAACGAATTAAACAGCTGTTTTCACTAATTTCACACATGTCACCTTTCAAACACATGTTCGTTTGACACAATCAGATTAATGTTTCCAGATTCATGGACACCAACACCATCAAGTGACAAAAAACCGCGGAGACTTTTTTTATGACCAATTATTTACTACTTACTTACGCTACGATTGTCATCAAAACCCAAGTATTCAGTCACAAAGCCAGTAAACAGTCTGCTGCTTTTTTTTACTGAGGAACAGCAAGAAAATCGCAGCCTTCAGGCTTCTAGTCTGCGTCTAGTCGTTTCTTCGCCTGGAAGACAGACTCAAGTTTTCTTAAGAAGGAGTGAAATATCTAACATCGTTGTCGTCCAGAAAGACACGTCCAGAAAGATCGGTTTTGGAGCTATACATGATTTATACTTTCGCGGGAATATGAGTTCTGGTCTCGCCACATTGAGACAGCATGTCTATAAAACTAGAGTCGAAACACAGATAGTGCGCAAAGTCATCAAAGCTTCAGTAATTTTTTTTTAATGGAAGATGGCTTTGAGAGTACTTTTCATGATATAAATATCATGAAGAGGGAAATTTAGCAGTGCATCTAGAGTAGAGTCAGGCATGCTAACGAAAACCAACATGCAGAGGAAGCGTATTTTCCGACGCCGTTTAAGTAAGAAGTTTGTAATGCAAGATGACCGCAAGATGGTAATACTTTTCAGCACTAGGTGAAGCAGATTTCTCTTTATTATGAAGAGAATAAAGTGGTAACAGGATCATACTAAATCTTAATAACGAAGAGCACGACCACCGAAATGGCTGAACGGTGCAAAATGTCATTCGGATTACTCAGTAAGCTAACGTCACTGAGAAGATATTTCATTTCCTGCTGTTTTCCTTCTTGCGGCTGGAGGTCTATTTCCTGTCTCGTGCGCGTAGAGAAATATATTTCTGTAATCGGATAAGAAATTAAGAATCAACTCAAATGGTTGATACATTATCAGCTAAGTAAAAACGATAATTTAAATATAGGGTTTTCCAATATTGACTTGACAACTTTGAATTTAATTTTTGAACGCACTCTTTCACAAATCATCAAACTGTCACTGTCAATTTATTCAGTAAACTCAACATTTTCAGCGTGGTAAAGTACACTAACGAGCAACGTCTGCAAATTATAAAAATTTTCATTAGATATTCGGAGTCGGTGACTGCAACTTCAAGAGCCTTAACTCCAATTTTCGGTCGTAATTCTCGCCCTAGTAGACAGGCAGTAACAAGTTTAGTGCAAAAATTTGAGTCTACATATTTATTGTGTGATGTTGCCGTGTCAGTGACGGGTCGGTCGAAGTGTCCAAAATATCGCTGCCATTCAGACGTCTGCAGAAAATGATCCAAATCAGTCAATTCTATGGCGTTCTCAAGAATTGGGCATCGCTCAGACCACATTATGGCATATTTTGCGTAAGGATCTTGGTTTAGACCCGAACAAGATCAAGCTGACTCAAGAATTGAAGCCGATGGACCAATTGAAGCGACGTACGTTCTCCGATTGGGTTCTGGTGAAGATGCGCCAAGATGATGAATTTCATCGCAAAATCATCTTCAGTGACGAAGCTCATTTTTGGTTCAATGGGTTTAATGGGTGAAAACCCACATGTGCTTCATGAATCATCACTTCATCCACAAAAAAGAACTGTTTGGTGCGGTTTACATGCCGGCGGCGTTATTGGGCCATATTTTTTCGTCGACGATAACGATCGTCACGTTACTGTGAATGGTCAGCGTTATTGCGCCATGATCATCGATTATTTTTGGCCCGAATTGGACGATATGTGGTTTCAACAGGATGGTGCCACAGGCCACACAGCACAATCTACAATCGATTTATTGAAGAGTAAGTATGGTGAGCGTGTTATCTCAAGACATGAGCCAGGTGATTGGCCGCCTCGTTCGTGTGATTTAACGCCGCTTGACTATTTTCTGTGAGGCTACGTTAAGTCATTGGTTTATGCCAATACACCGACGACGATGGAAGAGCTCAGAGCCAACACTGAACGCGAAATAGCGGCCGTTTCGGCCGAAATGTGTGACCGAGTCGTTGAAAATTGGGTCCAACGACCGCTGCAAACGTGCCCGCGTTGCCATATGAACAAAGTCGAGTTCCATTCATAAATGTTTTGATTGTACTTCCAGCCAGTAATAAAGTTTTTGTAATATCTCAAATGGTTTGCCTTTTATTTAAAAAAAAAGTTGTAAAGTCGTTATTATTCATACCGCTTGGTCAGCAAATGAAAATTTCCACCACAAAAATCAACAGCAAAATTCATAAGCACATACGAACCGACGTCCGCCAATATACACAAAAATGGATCACATGATTCTACAACCTAAGACCTAAGAATAATTGTAGACAAATTATTTACCATCAAACACCAACGAAGTTGAGAATAAAGTGGCACAAATCTGCAATTGATACCAGCAACAGAAGAAGAAACGTAATAGATGATCCTTTTGGGAAGAGGTATTTTTTAAAGTGTGATAATATTAATAAAAAGTGACAAAACACATATAAAGTATGTAAGGGACCGATAATAAGGACCAAATCGAAGATACAACTCCGCCTCTTATCTCGTTACCAAGTGAGGGTGTTCAGTAGGGTGTCCCTTATTTTTCGACTTTTTTTTTTTTTTTTTGAACGCATATGTTCTTATTTGGTTTATTTTATTATAAAAAGTAACCGAAAATAAAAATAAGGTGATTTGGAGCATTTTTACCCGTGCCGACTTGGATCGAAACATATCAGAATATGTTATCACGCGATGAACACGGATTTTTTAATCGGTTAAAGATGTCACTGCAATTAAGAAGCAATACAAAGAGGATTTACTTAGTGGGAGATGTACATGACTAAATAAAGGGTCCTAAATTACCTTCAAATCAACAAGTTCTTGTAGTTTTCTTTTTTAATATGCAGGAGGTTAAATTGACAGTCAGCGAAAGTGCAAATCTTGTTATTCGCGAGTGTACTATTTTTTTGGGAAAAGGCAAGAATCCTCACAAAATTACTACCCAACTCTGTGAAGAAGCTTATAAATTTGTATCAAGCTTGGAGAGAATTGCAAAAGAATTCAACGAAAACCCAAGAGGAGTATAAACGACGAGAAGCAGATTTCCATATATATATATGCAAGCTCCGACGAAAGCAGCGAAGTTCTTCCCACTGCTTCTAAACCGTCATCTGAGGCAAGCTCAAAACGAGGAAGAAAGAATTTTGTTACTCCAAAATTAGTCTCATCCATAGACAGATGATGTCAGTTGAGCATAAGAGACTCTGTTTATATACTTCAGGCTACAGTGGAGGCTCTAGGGCTTAACTTTGAGGATTTTCCAATCAATAAGTCTTCGATTCAACGCGTGCGGACACGGATCAGAAAAGAAAGGGCAGAAAACATTAAAATTGATTTTCAAAATAATGTTCCGGAGGTCGTTACTGTTCAATGGGATGGAAAATTGTTACCTGGCTTGAATTTAAGAAGTGCTAAGGAAGAACGACTTCCTATTGTTATTACTTTTGGAGATGAGGAACAACTTCTATCCGTGCCAAAATTGGATAATTCTTCTGGTAAAGAACAAGCTAAAACTGTTTCTAGTGCAATTAAAGACTGGAACTTGGATGACAAAGTTTAGATTATGTGTTGCGATACAACTGCATCTAACACAGGTCGCTTAAATGGAACATGCGTGCTCTTAGAACAGGAATTAGAAAGAGAGTTGGTCCTTTTTGGTTGTCGACATCATATTGGTTTGCTAAGAGATGGCGTAATTTGTATTATTCCATTGGAACATGCGTTGGAAAGCTACTGTCATTGTACGTCATTTCAGTATATGTCATTCATTTGAAGCGTAAACAACAATAAATTTTTTTTTCACTCAAATATGTCGAACTTTGTGCCTGAAAAAGTGTTTTTGCGGGGAGTTCTTCTTCATTACTTTAATATGAAGAAAACTGCTGCCGAAAGTCATCGTATTTTAGTGGATGGT
This sequence comes from Volucella inanis, assembly GCA_907269105.1. Lineage (NCBI taxonomy): Eukaryota > Metazoa > Arthropoda > Insecta > Diptera > Syrphidae > Volucella > Volucella inanis. Next base: position 95,042,365 of record OU026154.1, read on the forward strand.
TTGCACGGTTTAAAAGTGGTGATTTTGGCTTGGAAGACGATAAACGTCCTGGGCAGCCAAAAAAGTTTGAAAATGAAGAATTGGAAACATTACTCTATGAAGATTGTTGCCAAACACAAGAAGAGCTCGCAGAATCTTTGGGTGTCACTCAAGCAGCCATTTCAAAACGTTTAAAAGCAGCTGGATATATTCAAAAGCAAGGAAATTGGGTTCCACATGAACTCAAACCGAGAGACGTCGAAAGGTGGTTTTGCATGTCCGAAATGCTGCTGGAACGCCACAAAAAGAAGTCATTTTTGCATCGGATTGTTACTGGTGATGAAAAATGGATCCATTACGACAACCCCAAGTGCAAAAAATCATATGTGAAACTCGGCCAACCAGCTAAATCAACGGCAAAGCCGAATATCCATGGCGCGAAGGTAATGCTCTGTATTTGGTGGGATCAGATGGTTGTGCTGTATTATGAGCTGCTAAAACCGGTTGAAACCATCAATGGACAACGCTACCGGACAGAAATGCATGATTCGCTTTTTTTCAGCAATAATCCCATCGACGATATAAATAGCAAGCATAACATTTTTCCCTATAAAAACACATGGATCTGCTTGTGATGCCTTTAAGTTGAAAGAACGCAGAAATGAAGTAAACTTTGTCTATTATTTTACAATCTTTTGATGGTTTAATTAGCTTCCACGTATTGTTGTTTCGTAGAACTTTGATTTCTGCCATCATAGCCTAGTCCCACCAGGCTCATTGAATCGCAAAGCTTCTTCGACTATTTTTGAGACGGTCGTCTTCATTGCTGTATTTAATGTCATGGTCTTTACTGATCCCTCGACTAATTTTGGCACTAGACTTTCTGAATATCCAATAAAAAATAACCCTTTTTGACTTCACATCCCATTTTCGTCGCTTTTGCTTTGGCACGTGAACAAAGCATTCATATCCAAAAACTTTCGAGTTAAACCGATCGAAGGAAATGTCTTCTCGGTTCTATAACTTTAAAGCTGTTTTCTTTTCTACCTTTAACCTTGTTCGATTGATTATGAATGTGGCTAAGTTCATAGCATCTGCCCATAGCTTTAGAAACACATTTCTGGCATGTTTCAACGTCCTAATTGCTTTAAGCAACGTTCTCATTTCACATTCAGCTTTGCCATTCTAACATATTGCGGACAATATGGGACCGTAGTCTGATGTCGAATATGAAACCTTTGCATGAGCATTTTAACCTCTTTATTTAGATATTCAGTACCCATGTCACTTCTAATTGGTTTTAGTTCATACCCAGTTTCCGTTTTTACTTAAAAGATGAAATGTTTGCGCAACTCTGGAATTTTGGATTTATTTTTAGAAAATAACCCAGTGCGGTACCGTGAGAAATCATAAGAAATACCTAGAACTTGCTATGGATGCTTCTTCCATTAGATTACACAAGTCCATATGTACTGACTCACTTCGGTTGTTCCCTTTAGATTCACTAGAATGGAATGACTACTTGTGTTGTTTAGCAAAGGTACAGGCTTCGCAAAAAAAAAACTTTAGCTCACGTCCACGAACTACATTTTGATGGGCAAGTCTTTTGTGCCAAATGCCAATTGAGTTTTCTCTTGTTGCTACATTTACCGCCATCGGTTTTTGTATGTGGAACATCATTTCAAAAAAAAAAAAACATCCATCCAATAGTTCACATTTTTCGCTATTTAATGTAAGTTACAATCCTTTATCTTATGCTGAATTAGATGAGAACAGATTTATTTTTTATCCGTAATTAAGTTGTTGTTCCCGTCTTTCATTGTTCTGGATGTTATCCTCTAAGTCCTTTTACAATTTTTCAGAAACTGCTGGCATTGTTCTCGTGTGATCTGTCTTTCCCAAGATTTTCCTTTTACACTCCCGACAAATGCTTCTACTTTATTTCTTTTTTCTTTATATGGTATATTGATCTATTCCTTGATCTATTGATTTCCTTGCCATTCTCTAATGGTGAGGGACAATGAGACAAATTGTTTACTTCTATTTCGCAAGCTTTTGAGTCAGCTTGTGGTGGATATGGCAGCCAAAATTATAACAGAGAGATTTATTTTCATAAGAACTCATCAGCAGACTAAGAGCTGATAATTATATTGATCTCAGAGATGCTGTAAGCAATGATGTTAACATTAATCTTCGGAATATAGGTCAACATATTGGGTCTATAACTTAATTGGGTTAAGAGATGGCGTAACTTGTATTATTCCATTGGAAAATGCATTGGAAAGCTACTGTCATTGTACGTCATTTCAGTATATGTCATTCATTTGAAGCGTAAACAACAATAATTTTTTTTTTTTCACTCAAATATGTCGAACTTTGTGCCTGAAAAAGTGTTTTTGCGGGGAGTTCTTCTTCATTACTTTAATATGAAGAAAGCTGCTGCCGAAAGTCATCGTATTTTAGTGGATGGTTTGTACGGTTTAAAAGTGGTGATTTTGGCTTGGAAGACGATAAACGTCCTGGGCAGCCAAAAAAGGTTGAAAATGAAGAATTGGAAGCATTACACTATGAAGATTGTTGCCAAACACAAGAAGAGCTCGCAGAATCTTTGGGTGTCACTCAAGCAGCCATTTCAAAACGTTTAAAAGCAGCTGGATAAATTCAAAAGCAAGGAAATTGGGTTCCACATGAACTCAAGCCGAGAGACGTCGAAGTCATGTCCGAAGTGCTGCTGGAACGCCACAAAAGGAAGTCATTCTTGCATCGAATTGTTACTGGCGGTGAAAAATGGATCCATTACGACAACCCCAAGCTCAAAAAATCATATGTTGTTGATATGCTGTGGCTAACCAGCCAAATCAACGACAAAGCCGAATATCCATGGAGCGAAGGTAATGCTCTGTATTTGGTGGGATCAGATGGTTGCGCTGTATTATGAGCTGCTAAAAGCGGGTGAAACCATCAATGGACAACGCTACCGAACACAATTAATTCGTTTGAAGAGAGCAGTAGCCGAAAAACGCCCGGAATATGCGACCAGACACGACGCAATAATTTTCCATCATGACAACGCTCGACCCCACGTTGCTATTCCGGTTAAGAACTACTTGGAAAACAGTGGATGGGAAGTCTTACCCCACCCGCTTTATAGCCCAGACCTTGCCCCTTCTGACTACCATTTGCTCCGGTCGATGCAGAACGTCCTTACTAAAATATGGTTCATATCAATGCAGAATATCAAAAATTGGCTTGATTCATTCTTGGCTGCCAAGCCGGCGCAGTTCTATTGGGATGGGATCCACAAATTGCCAGAAAGATAGGAAAAAGTCATAGCTTCAGATGGGCAATACTTTGAATAATGCTATTGTACATGTTTTTCTTAAATAAACGCTCAAATTTTGAAAAAAAAAAAAAAAATAGATTACATACCCAAAAATTCCGGGTCATCATTAATTGTAGCTTGGAGTTTACGCTTTAGTTCTACTGAATATCAACGCTGTGTATTTCCTTCCTTTAATTTTTTCAACTTAAATATTTCACACACTTTCTTCCCTAAACCATATTAGTAATAGGTGATCTGTCCCCAACTCAACTCCTGTTATGAGTTTACACCCGTTATATTCCTTCTGGTACTCTGTGGATATAGGAAATAGTCTATTATGCTGTATGCCTGTATGACTTTATGTTAGTGACGGCTTGATGCTGTGAATAAAAGGATTCTTTTACATGTACTGAGCTGTGTTCAGTTGGTGCATACGAGGGCGGTCATAAAAGTATCCGGCCTGACCAAGACATGGCGGTAGTTGTATGAAATTATTCCACTATATTGGAAAGTACGTAGTCTATAAAGCATATGTTTCAAGTTTGAAAGCGCCACGTTGTTTAGTATTTGTTTGGCAGCCATCAATAGTGAACGTTGTCAGTGAATTTGTGAAAATAGAGAAAATTGGTCATCGTTATGTGATACAATACTTTTATTTGAAAGGCCTCAGCCTAACCAATATAAAAGCTGAACTGGATTCTACTCTGGGTAAGTCCGCTCCTTCGTTTACAACAGTAAAATTCTGGGTTGCTGAGTTTAAACGAAGCCGTATGTGTTGCCAAGACGAGCATCGCAGTGGTCGACCAAATGAGATGACGACTCCAGAAATGGTGAAGAAAATCCACAAAGCGGTACTGGATGATCGTCGACTGAAAATGCGCGAGTTAGCAGACATTGTAGGCATTTCAAAAAGTGCGGTACATCGCATTTTATTTGAAAATTTGGACATGAGAACGCTGTGTGCAAGATGGGTTCCGCGTTTGCTCACACTCGAGCAAAAACAGTTTCGTAAAGATGCTTCAATTGAGTGTTTAGCGAAGATTCACAGCAACAAAGCAGAATTTTTGCGTCGTTTCATAACAATGAATGAAACATGGGTCCATCGCTTTATACCCGAGACAAAAAAACAATCAAAACAATGGATTCAAAAGGGAGAACCGGCTCCAAAGAAGGCGAAGACAGTTTTATCTGCAGGCAAGGTCATGGCGTCGATTTTTTGGGATGTGCGTAAGATAATTTTCATTGACTATCTTAAAAAAGGAACAACCATCAACGGCCAGTATTATATATACTTATTGCCACGTTTGAGCGAAGTAATCAAGCAAAAACGGTCGAATTTGGCTAAAAAGAAAGTATCGTTTCATGCACCAGCTCACAAATCTAAAATTAATGAATTAAAGTTTGAATTTCTACCTCATGCACCCTATTTGCCAGATTTAGCACCCTCGCATTATTTTCTGTTTAGAAAATTTAAAAAATGGCTCAGTGGTCAAAGATTTTCCAACGAAGAAGAAGTGATGTCGGCATTCAATGGCTATTTTAAGGAGCAAGACAATTCTTATTATAAAAAGGGCATTGAACTTTTTGAACATTACTGGGAAAAGTGTATAGAGCTGAAGGGCGATTATGTTAGAAAATAAATAAATTTTTTTCCAAAATTTTTGTGTTTTCTTTGTTGAATCAGGTACTTCCTCGAGGTCCAGTTGTATTACTAGAATTCTTGAGTTTACGTGTTCCCAAGTGGATACTTTTTGTTCCAGTGACGGGTTTGTCACTATGCCTACTTCTTCTTTTGCTCTAGCTCATATGCCCACGCCTGAATATGGTATTTCAGATTTTAGTTATTTGGCAGTAATTTTGTTTCGCTTCCTTTTTTTCTTGCTTCGCTTAAACCTGTATGGTTCTTCATTTCCGTAATCAATTCTACTACAGTTTTAGTATTGAAAGATCCAAATCGTATTTTTCTTATTCGTTCCGTCCGTTTTCGTGTTGACCCGTCTATTCCGAGACTATTATTTTGACATTTAATCGATGTTAGCTCTCTCGTAGGAAATTAGCCCAACGGGAGATGGTTTCAGGTGTCCTTCCTTTTGATTTTCTGTTAAGGTTTTCTCCCTTAGTCCTTAAAGTTCCAACTTCTCCCACAAGGCAATGGGTTCCTCCCTATTAAATCCCATCCGGCAGGGTTTGCTCTTCCGTCGGACCCACTTTTCTATGCTCGTTGATTTAGTGATGTGAATTCATCCGACGTACCCTCTCCTTCTGATACGAAGTATGAGATTTAGTTATATCGAGGCCAGAGGAGTGTGGTCTGTTGATTGATACCGAGAGTCATAATACATGACTATGACTCTGGTTAATCGTGAAACGATTCTACAATGTTAATTTGTTTATGTCTAAAAAGATAAATCGCATTGATCTGAACTTATGAAAATAGCTTTGCAGAAGCTATGGCAATTCTATTTTACTGCCTCTTTCTATATTTATCATAGCCCATAAGAGACTGGATATCTTTCAACTTATACAAACATATGAGTGCATATTGTAGTTACCTCTAACTACAATATCCGTGTGAAAAATATCTCAAAACGAGGCTGACTATGATAGTTTAAAATAATGGCGAAAACTTTTACTCGGACTCAAACTAAAATCAAAAATCAATCCGTTTTTAATAAACCCCATAAATTATCTACAATTCCTATCATTTTGAAAGTATCTCAACCATCTGTCAGTGACATTGTTTGTGTTTTCCCTTTTCCACTCCATTGATATTTGAACTATTTTCTCAATGTGGTATCCGCAAAAAACATCCTACATAGCTTCTTAACGCACGCAAAATAAAAATATAAATAAAAGTAAAAGAAGGAATAAATCTCTCCAGTAGAATTCCACTGAACTGTGTGTCATTCCATTAAGATGTTCCCTCAAAGATACATATACTCTCTGCTAGATACCAGCCAACTACTCCTAAAATTCAAACCCTTCCAATCATAGGGTTGTGAAAAGAAAAACACAATAAAATGACAACAAACAAAAAAAAAAAAAAAACGTGGGAAGAACCAGCATTCATTTGGAATTCTGTTCGAGCCGTTTCTCACATCAAGCTCGCTGACATTGGATTCACAAGGATATGCCTACATCAGTTACGAGTATGTTGACCATGGGATTCAGAACACACATCTGCAAGGAGTAAGCTACCCCCATATGTATGTATCGTAAGTCCGTTTGGTGGCAAGTGAAAATTTTGTTTATGAATAATTTTCAATAGAATATCCGGAGAGGTTGAGTGGTTGAGCGGGTGATATATTTGCTACCCGCTTTCCCAAAAAAACCGATGCTATCAATACATGCTTGCAATAGGACAGAAGCTGCACTGTCAAAATCGATAAATGTTTTCCACATATAACCTTTCCTTTTCACGCCAAAAAAACTGGTTGTTGGAGAACGATATTCTTGAAGTGACCAGAGTACAATAAAATGTTGTAAATCTTAAGCAACTGAAGTATTGAAACTGACTCTGAAAAAGAGATGAAGGAGATGGAATCTAAATGCACCGGCTTCTAGTTGGATCAAAAGAATGAACGCCATTATGAAAATAAAAAGAAAGAGACATAAACAATAAAGTTGCGTGCTCGTCAATATTGCTAATAGACAAAGGATTCCAGAAAACTTCGTGGTTTGGAATCCACGGAGACCCAACTATTTGCGATGTTGAGACCGATTCGCCTGATATGGTTGAGAAAATTGCCTTAAAATTTCGTCATTCTTCCAATAAAATTGGCTACCCATTTGGATCTATCCAAGCCCCGGAGAAATTCATACAAAAATTCTTTTTAATCATCACGTAGTGTTAGTGCTACCGTACAATGATAAGAACGGTAACATGAAACGAATTCTATTCGACCATTTTAATGACTCAGTGCAAATTGAAAACTAAGAAACTCCTTTTAAAATTCAATATATAAGACAAGCCCCATAATTCATGAGTTTTTCAAATTACTGTGGATACAAAGGCTCCCAGAGCAGATACAGTAAATTTTCCAAGCATCGACTAAAGAGCTACCTAGCTCTTTAACTTACAAAATTTGGTGCAAACCTTCCAGCACCATACCCTTAACAGAAACTAGAGTTTTATGCATTTTTCTAGGTCATATACTAGGTGGGGTGAAAAGTAACCTCCTTGGGAATGAAAAAAAAAATTTTTAAATGTTTTTTTTTTTATTTTATTCAATATAGACCCCTTTTAGTTTGATACACTTATTCCAGCGATCCCAAGATCCCGTCCGAAAAGTAATTTTCCGGAAGATCTGCAAAATACTCCTCCGTGGCGTCAATGATTTCCTTGCGTAAGCTGAAATTTTTATTGATTGGCTATCCTTTGAGGTTTTGGGAAGAAATAATAGTCCGAGGGAGCCAAATCGGGGGAAAACGGTGGATGCGACAGCAATTGGAGCCATAAGTCATTGATTTTAGCAAAAACAAAATATTTTTCGCTTCATGTGAGGCCGTTTTGCAGCGATTTTGGTCTTCAATCGCTCCAATAATGCACAGTAATACTCGCTGTTGATGGTTTTTCCTTTTTCGAGGTCTTCAAATCCAGAAAACCGACGCCATAATCTCTCCGACCCATCGAGCCTCCCTCGGCCGCCTCGGAGCACCTCGGAGTCCATTGACCGGGCACTCATTCTGTTCTCTGGTGTGTAATAGTGGATCCAAGTTTCATTAACAGTTACCAATCGACGCTAAAAGTCCGCCCGATTCCGCATCAACAAGTCCAAACACTCTTTCGAAGTGCTCTCGCGTTCGTGTTTTTGGTCAGGAGTGAGTATGCGCGGTAACTTTTTCATATGAAGAATATTGCCCAAAATATGGCGTGTACACGTGTACACGTACGGATACGTGTGGTATTCGCTAGCTCGCGCACCTTCACTTTCCGGTCAGCCAACACCATTTCATGTATTTTTTTGACATTGTCCTCTGTAACCGAATCGGAGGGCCTACCGCTGCGGACTTGATCGGTAGTGGAATTGCGGCCAATACGAAACTCTCGAAACCAATATTTGAAGGTGTAATCTGACGGAGCACTAGCCCCATAATAACACTTGAGCTGAAAAGTCAGTGCCGTTTGTAAGAGAGGGCACCACTTGAATTTTCAGTTAGTACCAACCTTCAAAAGATACGTGTATAAATTTGAGAGCTGTCGGAAGATTAGATCTCGTGATATAGCGTTGTGGGTGAAGCAACTTTTGTTATTGTGAAAAAAAAAAATAAATTCAAAGCAATTTCGTGTGTTGATTTATCATTGCTTTTTGATGGGAAAAAATGCAGCCGATGCAAAGAAATGGCTGGATAAGTGTTACCCGGACTCTGCACCAGCCAAACGAACCATTCGCAAGTGGATTGAAAAATTTAAAAGTGGTCATACAAGCACCGAAGATGATGCACGCAGTGAACGTCCAAAAGAGGCTGTTTCAGATGAAAACATCAAAAAAGTCCACAAAATGATTACGAATGACCGTAAAGTGAAGGTGATCGAGATACCTGAGGCTCTGAAGATATCAAAAGAGCGTGTTGGATATATCATACACGAATATTTAGACATGCGAAAGCTCTGTTCAACGTGTTGATGATTCAGAGGAGTGTTTAAAGCTGCTCAACCGCAATAAAGCCGAATTTTTGCGTCGGTATGTGACAATAGATAAAACTTGGCTCCATCACTTCACACCACGACGAACCTTGTCCAAAACGACCAAAAACTCAACAGTCGGCTGGAAAGGTTATGACATACGTATTTTGGGATACACATGGAATAATTTTCATCGACTATCTCCAAAAGAGGCAGACTATCAACAACGACTATTACATTGCGTTGTTGGAGCGTTTAAAGGACGAAATCGCAGAAAAACGGCCGCATTCGAAGAAAAAGAAAGTGCTGTTTCATCAAGACAATGCACCGTGTCACAAGTCGATGAAAACGATGGCAAAATTGAATGAATACGGCTACGAATTGCTTCCCCACCCAACGTATTTTGCAGATTTAGCCCCCAGCAACTTTTTCCTGTTCGCAGATCTCAAAAGAATGCTCGCCGGAAAGAGATTTAAGACCGATGAAGAAGAAATCGCCGAAACAGAGATCTATTTTGAGGCTAAACCGAAATCGTACTACAAAACTGGTATCGAAAGATTGAAAAATCGTTTCAATCAGTGTATCGCCCTCGAAGGCAACTATATTGATAAATAAAATAAAATTTTGCAAAAATTTTGTGTTTTACTATAAAATGGACGTTTCAGCCCATGTGTTATTTGTCCAACTTTTCTTTTGTTTCCTTCGCCGTTTTGCCTCTCAAAAAGTCATGTTTTATGAGAGAACGAAAATTATTTTTGTCCGTATTCAACATGATGTCAAACACGTCAACAACAATCAGCTGTCAAAACAAAACTAAAGACGGTATCGCACTGAAATTTGGCATGTCTGCTTAATATGAACGGACTTCAAGGCGCCATAACCTTTTTTGCAGTAGCAGGGCATTCTGGCGCTCTCATTTTCACCCCACCTAGTACTTTGATGTTGTACGAGTAAACGAAGACGAATATAAAGTCCTCCCCTAGTTTTTTATTGGTTGAACTCTCACAAGTGAACTCTCGAAGTGAGTATTGGGATAAAATGGAATGTTATTCCTTGTTTGACAAAACAAGGTCAAGGTCACGGTTTCAATATTTCTAACAATTACCAACTTTTATTGACGGTTTCTTCCGTCATACTTTAAAAGCTTATAGAAGGAAAGAGGGAGAACAATTCTACACCAAATCTCTGAAGGACTGCAAATTGAAAACTTCATCAAGCAACATAGTCCGTTACGTCCTTTGGAGTCCGACTTTCGAGCTAATCATAGCTGCTCTACATCTGTGGTCAAAATTATCGACGATATAAGGGTGAACTTTGATAGTGATTACATAACGGTGCTATGTTTGCTTGACTTTTCGAAAACTTTTGATAGTGTTAATCGTAAGGTACTATGTCTCTGATTCTGATTCCACCAGCCCATAAACCAATATGTTTATGTAATGGTAGCTCTTGGTATTCTTCGCGTTCCTCATCAGCACAAATACGGCATGTTTATTTGTTAACGTATTCATTGAGCCAGAAATGGCCCTCATCACTGAACAAAATTTCACGATAAAACACCTGATTTTCATTGAGTTTTTCCAGAGCACATTTTCTGAAAATATGACGCAAATTCAAGTTGCCTGGCTTTAATTCCTACACAAGTTGAATTTTGTACGTTTTTAGGCCGAGATCCACACGTAAAAGTAAAAGTTGTCGAATACGCCAAGCCAAGCTTCTGAGAACGACGACGAATCGACTCGTCACGGTTCTTGCGTACACTTTCAGCTACAGCTGCTATAGTCTCTTCACTACGTGCTGGATGTGGTCTAACCGGTCGAGTATCATCCACTAATGTATGGTAAACTGGGACTCAAATTTGCGAATGGTATTGGCAATAGTGGTTTCAGTAGGTCGATTATGAGCACTGTAATTTCGTCGAATCGAACGAAAAACATTTCTCACAGGACGTGTTTTTTGTAATACAGCTGAACAACTTGGAGGCGCTGTTGTAGTATGAGTCCTTCCATAAAGATTTGCCAAACGATATTGAATAAAAATAAAGAACCAGTTTGTATGCGTGATCTGTCACTAAGGGCCTATTGAAAATCAAACCTTACAACGAATCACCCCTTACAACGTATGCTCGATGACTGCAATAAAAGCTTCAAACCACCTTGATCAAAGAAATTTCGGAATTTATTCAGAAAATTAAAAATACAAGTTTATTCATCTAAATCTATAATGTTCCCTTCAAAGTAACCCCATCGGCTGCAACATACTTATATTAGCGATTGATCCAATCCTCGAAACATTTTCAAATACAGTTTTCGGTATGTCTACTGTGCTTCCTGCGATTTTTCCATTACTTCCTCTGCGCTGCTAAAACACGTTCCCCGTAGTGGTTTTTTTAGCTCGATTTAACAGAAAAAAAATCGCAGGAAGCCAAATCAGGTGATTTCGGTGGCTGATGGTTGGTATTTGCTGCATTTTTCGTCAAAAAATTACGAATAATGATGGCACTGTGCGACGGTGCATTATCATGGTGCAAAATCCACGAATTTTCTGCCCACAATTCTGGTATCTTTCGGCGAACTGCTTCACGAAAACGTCTCATAACGCCCAAGTAATACTCTTTGTTTACTGTCTGGCGTTCTGACAAAAATTCATGTTGCACTACACCGTTGTGATTCATGAAAACCGTGAGCATTGCCTTCTTTTTTGACTGAAAAAGACGTGGTTACGGCTCGGTTTCGGCTCATTTGATGAGAGCCATTCACTTTCCTGATGTCTGGATTGCGTGTCATACTCATAAATCCACGTCTCGTCTCCAGTAATGATCCTTTTGATGAATGTGGGATCGGATTCATCCTCGCAAATCATCTCTTTTGCGACGTCAACACGGTCTCTTTTTTGCATGAAATTGAGGTCTTTTGGCAACAACATCAATGTTTTCGTCGGTTTTCGATGTCGACGGTCGCAGAGTTCATCATCTTCGATTTTCTTACGATCACTTTTGAACTGCTCGTACCATTAGTAAACGACCGTTTTCTTTAGAGAATCGTTGACGAAATACTTTTCCAACATTTCCAACGTTGCAAATTTAAATTTGTAAAATTTGTAAAATTGTTAAAAATCGACAACATAAACAGAGATAGATACACTCTTGGCTACGTAACTTTTGCAAATGTCAAGCTATGGCGCTAAGATTTAGAGAGAATGTCAGCAACAAATGTTGTCTATAAGATTAAGTCTGGTGTGACATACTAGCATCTGAGTATCTTTTACAGCACACTTAACTCCATAATTGGCCAAATTATTGCACTTAGACAAATTTTGAGCAAGGTAACGAATTTCAAGTCCTAACACAGCCCCTATTATCAAGTTTAATGCCCCTCGATAGCGTATTAATATCGTCAGGAGTTGTACAATATTGAGGCTATAAGAATAGCAAAAACATAAGATACAACGCGCAATGTTCAGCTAAATTTTATTTCTTACGGCCTTTACGTACCGCTTTTAAAAACCAAATGCTCCTTTGGCATGACGCCTTACAAACAAATATATGTACGTTTATAGGTATTTATGTATGTACATGACATCCTTTTATACAACTAACAGTTATGATTATTTGATTATACTTTGGTAAGTGCTGAAATTTGCTGATGACACCGACATCATTGCACGTTGTAACAAGGATGTTTGCGGCAATTAATAACGACAACAACTTAATTTTTTAATAGGCACGGATGCGCCGAAATACATGTTATCAGCAAACGACAACATTTGAGACAATGTCGCTCCTAACCACTGCAAAAGGGCTTAGGAAGTTGAGTTGTTTATGAGATTCCATGAAAAAAAAACCTGATTCAAAATTCTTATTCCAAAAGACAAGGCTGCCGCTCCAAACAACTTTGACGGTGCCATTTTAGCCGTATGAAACAGAATGCTATATGACCCTTTGGAGACAAAAATGTTATTTAAAATTTGTTCCTGCGTTAGAGATGAGTAAGAAAAGAAGAAATTACATCTTCAAACTCTTTTAACGATAACAAGATGTTTAGGTAGCTTAAAAAGCCAAACCACTCTGACTACTCGAGCTGAGCCATTTCCAACAAATAGACAACAGTGCACTAGATAATAAGATCCTTGAATTCCTGCTCCCAGGTTCGCTAAAAATTCGGAAAAGATTATAAAAAAAAAAAAAAACAACGAAACGCTTTTAATTCGAGTTACTCGTATATGGTCGCGTTGACTCCCAATAACGAAAGACACACAAATTGAACTCTTTAGTAGCATGTCGCTCAGTTTTTTGTTTTTTTTTTTTTATTTTGTTCTTTTCGCAAAATGTATCTATCATCGTCCATTTGACAGAGGCAGCCCTTACGGCTCCTGAACAGAAAGAAACCTGATAAGACTAACGTTTCGTAAGCAGAAAAGGATATAACATATATGCATATGTACGAGTATGTATGTTAGTTCCTGTTTTTCCATGTTACTTCGGGTACCTGTTTGTATGCACAAGCTATAGAGTAATCCCAAATATTGAACTAGAAATCATGTCCAAAGTATATTTTGGGGAAAGAAACCGAATCCTTTTCCATCTTCAATCATTTCTACTATACATTCAGCAAAAAAAAAAAAAAAAAAAAAACATTGAGAAAAACTCACAAGTGAAATATCTTCCATCACATCCTTGTAAATGGGAAAAAGGATCATTTTTCATCTTATTTTCTTTCTTCTTAAACTACGTTGAAGTCCTTGCGGTATAGCTCTCAAAATGATTGAGATGACAATGACGGACATTTTATTAGATAATGATGTCTTGTGTAAATTGAATTTGCGTCAATGGATCATGCAGAAACATTCATCTTAGCCACCGATTTTGCTTGGGCCATCAACTTGTCCCGGTCGTATTCGTAATTCGTGCCGTGCGTGATGCCATTATACGAATATTTGCCAAGATAGCCGCAACAAAATACGAAAGCTAAAGCAAGAGCTTCCAATTGAATTATAACGTTGAATTCTTATTTCCCTTGTAGGACACCTGTCAGATTGTCATATCCGGTTTTGATTCGTAATTGATATATAGTCAGTGATGGTTTCAAATGATTTGATGATGATTTTGCGGGATGAAGTGAAGAAATGTGTTCAACGGTTTTATGGTGGTTTTCAGCTAACACTAAGAAATAAGTTGTGTTTTGAGGCATCTATCATCTCCTTATTCCGGAAATTGTGTGGGGATTTTACAGACAAAAAGTGATACGGCAATAGTGGCAAAGATGAAATTGGATTTTCACAGAAGATTTCGTTAAGATAGCATTTCAAGTTACTGAGCCGTAGTACATACGAGTAGGATAGATAAATGCCTCGCTGATGGAGAGTAGAACTTTTTCTGCCTGTAGCTACAATACATCAGATAATGACTATTTGTATGCTCAAAAATGCTCCCAATGCTTACTATGCAAATCTTTGTAATTTAGTACTCCAAGATAAGTCCCGGTCTCGTATGCTAGGTTAGACCATCTTATTCATATTGAGGACGCTTGACGAGCTTTGCGGAGACCTTACAATTTTACTGCCTCAATTTGGCAGCATTTTCTTTTGGGGTTTGGATTCGTTTAGTAAAAAGGAAGAAACTCTGTTGGCGAACAGTAGGTTATTCTATTTCATGCTTTCCTCCGGCGTTTTCTAGGAATTTTTCACGAGATCGGAATGCATAGGCGAATTATGAGTGGAGAAACTCCTGCGATACAAAGTAGGATAAGCGTGGGGTAGATGTGATTCAGCGATCTACAAGAGTAGTAAAAAAAAAAAAAAAAAAAACAGTGAATCAATCATTCCTGGATGCTGACGGATAACTTGTTGAGGACCTTTGGCTATCATATAAAAACGACGACTGTACTCTTGAATGTGAAAATGAAAAGAAGACTTTTAGAGTGCCGGATTCCTTCAAATTTTCCATCGGGAAACTTTGTCTTATTTTATCCAGTCAAGTCAGGTGTAGGTGCAGCTTAACTATACAGCAGTGGTTATGAATTTCAGATAACAGATTACAGTGAACAATCATCATAACACGGTACACAAACAGAAGTCTTGATTAAAAATGACAGAGACGGTCAAGTAGTAAAGATGAAGCCAACCGATGATGTGGATGTTGGCTGTCAATTACTATTATTTACTCAATTCAATGTACAATCTTTGGCAATTCTAGTTATGGAGTTGTTTACCACGCAACAACGTATTTTTGTTATTCAATCTTATTACGAAAATGGGCGATCTGTAAAAGTAGCATTTCGTAAAAGAGAAATGAGTCCGGATGAGCGTTTTAAAGAAACTTGTTTTGGTATCGGGTCAAACTGCATATCAGCATGTTCAGCCAGCACAAACACTCCAAAACATCACCACTGTAAACGAAAAGGTTCAAAACCAGCCAGGCACCTCCATTTATCAACAATTTGGCCTTCATTGGGTCTTCATTTGCACGCCTATAAAATTACATATAAATTACATTGAAGTCTTTAAACCATTTACGACGTCGTTAACTGGATGTTACATCACCAGGACATCGAATTGTCATCGAATTTGATCTTTTCTAATGAAGCCCATATCGAATAAAGTATATATCAGCAGAAATCTGGAGAATCTCCTTAAAATTAATAACACCCACCCCACAGCATTATGAATGTCTGCAATTAAATCTCAGTTCTGCAGCGTTAGACGTAATAAGCACCATAAATTCGACATTTGACTTACACAGGTAGGTTTCTAGACATGGCATCGTTTAGGCTGTGTTTTCCGACAATGCTACCAAAGATGGCCTCTCTTCCAATTCTGTCGTTAAATTATCTAAAATGCTTTTATCATTCTAGGAACGTTCTTTGGCAGCACCAACTATTTTTTCAGTGGAGGTATGACCTCATATTTTACTAATGTTCCCGTATTAAGCCCTGCTGCGTATTATTACAATGCGCTCCCTAGAGCACCAAAACCTCAAGACTTCTTGATTTCCGTCGCCTACAACAAACCCGTATAAAAAGAGATCCTGATTCTGTTCTGCCGCAATGGCCCTTTTATTCATCAGTCACCTTAACGATGGTGATATCTGCCTTATGGTAGTCTAACTGCCCCTTAGCCTGGAGGAAAAGGCTGTTTTTGGGTCTAGTTGGACCAATAAGTCGTATACTTTCAAACTTTCAATCGACATCTGGGATATGGGAAGCTGTCGTTGACTAATCGAAACTTAATTCGCCACCACCTTTATTTCCATACTGTAGCCAGACCTGCAAGTCCTGGTAAGTACACTGTAGATATACTCTCCCCTCTAGACTCGTTGGATCACTGTGCAATCTTAACTGGTCGTTATGTTTCCTTGATAATGAGATAAATGCCGCTGCTGATGTGATCTCAAACATTATGCTTTTTGGAATGTGATTTTATATCGTCAACGGATGGTTATTCCACCAAAAGAAAATGCGTGGTAGGAATCGAGCTGCGGGGATAAGAGATTTGTTTTCTCGAATAATATAAATGCCAAGTCTTATGTATGCCAGTAAAGTCTCAATACAACCAAAATTAGTGTCCCAGTCTTAGTAAGCACTTTTGGTCGTTCAATATTAGAAACTCTGCCTCTAGCTTTTTCCCAGCACTCCCGTACAATGACATTCCAGATGTCAGCTGTTTCAACAAGACCAATATAAGGGGTGATTCATCATAAGGTTTGATTTTCAATAGGCTCTGTTGACAGATTGCACGTCACTTCTATCAAACAACTTTATCATTTTTATTCAGTATCGCTTGGCAAATTATCATGAAAACACTCATATTACAACAGCGTCTCGAAATTGTTCAGCTGTAGTACGAAAATAAGCGTTCTGTAAGATATGATTTTTTGTGTGTTTCGATTAACTAACAGTGCGCATAATCGACCTACTGAAACCACTATTGCCATTACCATTCACAAATTTGAGTCCCAGTTTACATTAATGGATGATACCCGACCGGTTAGACCACATTCAGCACGTAGTGATGAGACTATAGCAGCTGTAGCTCAGAGTGTACGCAAAGACCGTGACAAATCGATTCGTCGTCGTTCTCAGCAGCTTGGTTTGGCGTATTCGACCACTTAACATATTTTATGTAAGCATCTAGTCCTAAAAGCTTACAAAATTGAATTTGTGCAAGAATTGAAGCCAGGCGACTTGAATTTGCGTCATATTTTCAGTGAATGGACTGTAGATAACTCAATGAAAATCCTTTGTTTTGTCATGAAATTTTGTTTAGTGATGGCTCAATAGATACGTTAATAAACAAAATTGCAGTATTTGGACTGATGAGCGATCCGAACGAAGAGTACCAAGAGCTACCATTATATCCATTAAAAACAACGGTATGGTGTGGTTTATGGGCTGATGGAATCAAAATCTTCAAAAATGAGGCATATCAGAATGTTACCGTCAATGGAAACCTTTATTGCGGAATGTTAACGTACTATGTGCTTCCTGAAATTCAAGCAGATATCACACCTTTGGACTACTTTCTCTGGGGATATGTAAAGCATCAGGTCTTCAGGTATAAGTCAGCTACGATTGACACTTTGGAAACCAACATTACCCGTGTCATCCGCGAGATACCAGTCGCTATGCTCGCATGAGTCGCCCAAAATTGGACCTTTCGAATGGACCATCTCAGACGAAGTCGTGGCCAACATTTAAATGTTATCATTTTTGAAAAATAAATGCAATGAATTGTTCTTCCAAATCTTCACTTTGAAATTTATGTGTTTTATTTTACGATGAATCACCCTTTACTTGCTTCGTCCAACGCTGGCAGCTAAAAGCTTTAAAATTGAGGTCTTCTCTCCTGTTGCCAAAAACGTCTGCTTAATTTTTTACGTCAAACAAAATCGGAAAAAGAATCCGATTTATATAATTTGAAAAAAAGTACGATTAAGGGTTTCTAATTATACAAACTGGCTATGTGCCTCAAAAGTAGAGACTTAAAGTTGTTCGTTTTTCTCACTCCTCTCACTTCAGTAGGCAGGGAGTTCCACAGGCGGACAGCAAAGAACAAAGAACTGGCGTTCCGAGGTTAGGCATGAGTATGTTGTTAGAATCAAAGCCAAAGTCCTTTGCGAACTCGGAAAAATAATCTACAATATAATATAGGTTCTCAGATTGATGAGTCTGTATTATATCATGCAAATAAGATAGGGAGCGGAAAACTTAGAGGTTGTTTTTTTGATCAAATCTTCGAAGTCCATACACATGGCGAGTGATATTTTTGTAGATAACATTAAGCCTTCTTTTATTTCCACAATTAACCTTACCATAAACCTCACATCCATATAGTAAAATTGGCATTAAGAGTGTTTTTGCCAGCATTTTTCTTATTGTGGGTGGTGTAAACGATTTAATAGACCAGAGCATTCGAAGACCTTCCCAAACCTTTGCGATTTCTTAACCAAGTTTGGTCGGCGGCAAGGGTGACACGTCCAGTGCCTTCCTATTTATGGCTAGGACTTTCGATTTTGTGGGGTTTGTTTAAGCTAAAGAAGTGACGCAACACATCAGTCAACTCTCTGTTAATTTGTGCAACGACTTCGTGCAGAATATCAACAGGACCACTCAAAACCAATTGAAGATCATCGGCATACATATGGATCAGGGAACGTCGAGAAATAACAAACAAATCGTTAATGTTCATTGAAAACAAAATAGTCCCAAGTATTGAACCTTGTGGAACGCCACACAAAACTTTAAGAAAGCTGGAAGGCTTTGCGTTACCCACAACACATTGCAATCTCTTAACTAATCTACAAATTTTTTATCCAGCGACTTCCTTATATCATCAACTACGGACAACATGGGAGTTTTACGGCTGTGTTTAGGACGAAATCCTAAATACGTCAAATACGTTTGAATCTGTTTTTAAAATTACTTTTTCGAAAACCTTACTCAAAAAAGGCAGAACTGCAATGGGTCTGTATTCACTACTTCCTCTTTTAGGGATTGGAATAATTTTGCTTTTTTAAATTCACGCGGATATTCAAAGATGGTAATGATGTGATTAAAAATATGAGTTACAGACGGCAGAATATATGGAAGCAGAGGTTTTATGAACATGGGATCAATTCCATCGATACCTGGTGCATTAGATTTTATTGACAATACAAAGCCAAAAGGTTCATTGTGGGCATTAATTTCTGATGGCTCAAATGTATTTCAGCTGTGTTCGGTTGCGAGAGAAGTAGGCATTGTGACAAATTTTTGATTAAGAAGGTCGCAATCAATATCACCAAACACTTTAGGGTTCTTTACCTGTCACTTCTAATGCAGTTTATTCCTTTATTTCTTTGACTCACGTGCCTGCTCATTTAATTCCGAACTTAGAAGCATCAACAGAACAAATTTGATATTCCCACAAAAAACTGCCTTCTGCTGTCGGGAAAGCGAAATTTGAATACAAAGCCAATATATTTGAATGGCACTGTCGAAACGTACAAAATTCGTATCCTGTATCTCAGTAATAACTTGTGTTAGAACGACCATATTTTCGGTGTGGTCAAAAATCCTGGGGAATATCTAGATTTCCTTCTTAACCTCTCTGATCAAACCACAATATACGATAATAATCCATTTATCCGTTCAAATTTTGAAAAAAATGTCAATATTTGATCACGCAGTTCGAAAATCCATATGCACCTACTAGATAGTACGGAAAACTTTGTGATTTCATTGATGAAGCTTATATCACTCAGTTGACTGACTCCCCCGAGCTGCCGAGCTACATTTATTTTCGGTACAGTTTGCCATTCCATCATGGAAAGACTGACGCCACAAGAATGTTGTGATTGTTAAAATTTATTTCCAAAATCTAGGCCCACTTCATGAAATATATGGTAGACATCACCAGCTATCTGAACGTGAAATTCATCGAACTATTCAAAATTTCGCATGCAATTCACATTTTTGGATACTTACACACCAACAAGAATGGAAACAATGTGTTCGGAAGAAAATATTACCGTTCTGGAGGCTTTTGTAGAAAAGGAGCCCAAGTTTATCGATGCTTGGTCATTCGCACCAACTTGACCTTTATTCATTCAGTATCTGGATCCAATTGATGCAAGAGTTAAAGATGCGTGACCATTTATTGCTTCGGGTGTTCAGTAGTTGGGCTTTAGATCAAGTGAAAGTTGGCCCAGTTTTTCCCCGTAAAATTTTGTTCGGCGATGAGACTCATTTTCGGTTAAACGGCTACATAAACGAGCAGAATTGGCATATTTGAAACTAAAAAAATCCTCAAGAAGTTTACCAGTTGCCATCGTATCCAGAAAAATGTATCGTATGTGTGGATTGTACGTCGATGGCATCATTCGGCCCTATTTCTTTAAGAATGAGCATAAGTTACTGTCAATAGACACCGGTATAATGAAAGATGATCAATGGTTTGCCTATTAGTACCCAAATTCATGCGACATCAATGTGGAAGAACTACGGTTCCAACACGATGGTGCTGCACCCCAACAAAAATATCGCTTCATGGAAAATAAGAGTCGATCATCGATGAGTGCACACGTCAACTAGTGTACTCGTTTTTCGTGTTCTGAACAAAAAAAATAAAATTTTATTGACAAACTACTTAAGTCAGTTCAATCTAATTTTACAAATTTTTAATGTAAGCTTTGATTTGCAGAGGTGATCGTGGGAGCGGATGTACAGCAGACAATTAATCGATTTACACGCAATCACCTGTGCATTGACAGTGCTGAAAAGTGATGACATACCATTCTTAGGTAGTTCTTGGAGCTGCTGATGGTTCTGATGCTGTTGATATTGTTGCTTTTGTTGTTGAATTTGTAGCTCAAGCTTGTGAAAAAAAGTGCAGTGCGGTGAAAAAAAAGAAAATATCACACAGGTCGGGCATCCCACCTCACCCGCTCCTGGTCGAAGTACTATTGCTTGCACTTGGTCTGTGCCACTCATAAGGTACAGCCAATGACTGAGTGTATGTTACGACAGATGAATAGCGGGTTATGAGTGTGAATTCTGTTGGTGCACTGTTTCATATTGTTGTGAGGGTATTACACCTATATCTAGCAATTTGATTCGGTAAACCAATGTCAGAATTTTCACTTGACAGCTTTGCTTAGCATCGTTAATGTATGTGTTTTCTGTGTTCACTTGTAGTTATGATTAGGGAATTCAGGGTGGACATAGGAAGTATACGCAAGCTAAAAAGTAATCACTTTTCTGTGTATGTCCACGTCTTTAAGTATAGACCAGTGTTTTTGGCACTTTGACACAGGGTGATCTCCGCCCACACCTCTCAGATCACTTTGAGTTGAAACTACCTGGCTACGATGTAGCTTACCAAACTCCACCACAATGCAGTCCCTGTTTCAATCCTGAATTCAATTTCCTGTGGTTAAAATTCCATCTTCGTAAGCAAATTATGCTCTTCTGCTTTATTTACAGAAGCTCCAAACTGGAGAGTAATTCGACCCCATTCAAAGAATTGTATCCCTTTATCGTCATACTACGATTTCAATGTTCATAACCGGGTGGCTTCGACATTCTGGACAGACAACATCCGAACAACGGTGTGTTGAGATCTTCGCTGCGGAAAACAACTTGAACTAGCCCACACGTATAGCAGACGTTGACAGACATTACGCCAACACCCTTAACTTGTTTTTAACCTCTTTCCTTATAAGTACATCGTTGATGTGATCTCCCTATCTCAGCTTTATTCTCGTACACCAACTACACAGTAAGAGAAAAAATTCCTAAGAGAACCGTATTGTAAAATAGTTCAAACGAGCCAGGAATGACTGCAACTTCTTTCTTAAGCGCGTGAAATTCTAATATGACCAAAACCTGAGGCAAAAATTGTCCCAAAGACAGTAAACATTTTTGGTCGTTCATCATATCATATGAGCTCTTCTAAAAGGGCCAACCTGCTTGCTGCACACTTTGCGGCTAGCTTAACACTTCCAGATTGTGCTTTGTGCCCCCCTACACTTGAGTGTTTCGAGTGTTCAATGGGACGAATCCACTTTCGCACTCATGTTGTAGCACGAGCACTCAAAGATCTTAATATATTAGACACAAATCCGCTGGTGCAGTCGATGTATCTCTTTTTCTTATGAAGAGGTGTTCTTCCTCGCTGGCAAAACCACTTTGTAACCTTTTTCACCAATCCTACCCGAGCAGCATTTGTCCAGACCGTCCCTAGCAAAGGCGAAACTTCTATTAAACATACTTCCCTTCTTTCCGATGTCATGAAAATGCTGATAAATTGTTGAATTGATGGCATGTCTCACCAAAAAGTGAAACCATGGGTACATCAATCGAGCGAAAGCAAGATAACTGTGTTTGATAATTCTTAGGCATTTGCTGGAGATTGGCATCAGGCTTTTTTGACGAAAATGCATGCTTTTGGGATCGGTGACTCTTTTCTTCAAGGGATTAGAAATTACCTTTCAGAAAGTTCTATTCAAGTAGTCTTGGACGGTTTCAAGTGTGATATTTACAAAATAATGGTGTACCCCAGGGCTCCTGTCTCCGAAACTCTTCTTAATTTTCTTAATGATCTCTTGCCAGTACTCTTTGCTTTTTATATTCGTTCCCGGACTCACGTTATTGATCTTCGGCTGTAGAAAGGAAACGGCAGCGTATGTTAAGTTCATTAAATTCTATGATTGGAAAACTATCAACAGCGTGGAATTTAGTGCTTCCAAAACTCAATGTTGTCTGCTGTCATTATCCATGAATTCCACTTGCATCGTCAAAACAGAAGAACTTTCCATTCTCGATATGTGTGTGAGTAACAACTTACGTTAGAATGGCCACATCTGGGATTTTAAAGCATCTCTGCACCTCTTAGATATGATTCAAAATCCACTACCAGTGTTCCATTAAAATCACCAGAGGTATACGTCCCCTTCAAACCTCGAACCGTAACACACGTGTCGCTTTGAATGCTTATCATTACACCCTCAAGCCAACTTTCGGATGTACTCTAAAACATTGTAATTCTTTCCTAAGCCGCACAACTCGCTTATGGAATGCCCTGCCGAGCTCTCTATTTTCTGGTCGTTATAACTTGCAAACATTTAAAAACAATATATATCGGTACCTCTCTTTTCTTCCTCCCTAAATTACCTTCGTCCGCGCTGTGTATAAACTTTTTAAGGAAACACAAGTCCCTTGAGCGCGCTTTCATTTAAAAAAAAAAAAAGAGTTGACAATAGAGTCATTTCAAGAAATGGACCCGTCAATTGGCCTTTATGCTGATTAACGAGCAACAATAGACGCTTTGGAGCAAAATATTGTTCAAGTATTGGGTATATATTTTAATTCGTGCAGTTTTTTTTAAAATTTGAACGTTTATTTAAGAAAAACATGTACAACAGTATTATTCAAAGTATTGCCCATCTGAAGCTATGACTTTTTCCCATCTTTCTGGCAATTTGTGGATCCCATCCCAAAAGAACTGCGCCGTCTTGGCCGCCAAGAATGAATCAAGCCAATTTTTGATATTCTGCTCTAATTTGAACCGTTTTTCAGTAAGGGCGTTCTGCATCGACCGGAACAAATGGTAGTCAGAACTGGCAAGATCTGGGCTATAAGGCAGGTGGGGTAAGACTTCCCATCCACTGTTTTCAAATAGTTCTTAACCGGAATAGCAACGTGGGGCCGCTATCATGATTGAAAATTATTGCCTCGTGTCTGGTCGCATATTCCGGGCGCTTTGCGGCCACTGCTCTCCTCAAACGGAGTAATTGTGTTCGGTAGCGTTGTCCATTGATGGTTTCATCCGGTTTTAGCAGCTCATAATACAGCACACAAATCTGATCCCACCAAATACGGAGCATTACCTTCGCGCCATGGATATTCGGCTTTGCCGTTGATTTGGCTGGTTGGCCGGGTTTCACATATGATTTTTTGCGCTTGGGGTTGTCGTAATGGATCCATTTTTCAGCACCAGTAACAATCCAATGCAAAAATGACTTCCTTTTGTGGCGTTCCAGCAGCATTTCGGACACGCAAAACCGCCTTTCGACGTCTCTCGGCTTGAGTTCATGTGGAACCCAATTTCCTTGATTTTGAATATATTCAGCTGCTTTTAAACATTTTGAAATGGCTTCTTGAGTAACACCTAAAGATTCTGCGAGCTCTTCTTATGTTTGTCAACAATCTTCATAGAGTAATGCTTCCAGTTCTTCATCTTTAAACTTTTTTGGCTGTCCAGGACGTTCATCGTCTTCCAAGCCAAAATCACCACTTTTAAATTGTGCAAACCACTTTTGGCACGTTCGCTCAGCTAGCGCATGTTCACTATAAACTTCCACCAAAATACGATGACTTTCGGAAGCAGTTTTCTTCATATTAAAGTAATGAAGAAGGACACCCCGGAAAAACACTTTTTCAGGCACAGAGTTCGACATATTTGAGTGAAAAAAAAAATATTGTTGTTTACGCTTCAAATGAATGACATATACTGAAATGAAGTAATGACAAGTTACGCCATCTCTTAGTTATAGTTCGAAAATTTGAATAGGTACGCTTTGTGCGAGGCAGCTGTAGTGAACATACTCGTATGTCCAAAACTATCATACCTATTTGCATGAAATGATTTATCGAATGATTTAAGTAAATCGTCATCAGGTTATTTATGGTAAAAAAAAACTCTTGAAAAAACATTCTTTATTTAAATGATATCTTCACCGCCTTAAACAGTTTCATTCCGCTCTATTTATGTAACAGCTTTGAAAGTTGAATCATAATCCTAAAACCATCCTTCTGGATACAGTCTCTTTCTTCGACCTTTCTCCTGTAGAAACTTCCTTAATCAAGGACTAGGATTTGAAATGGTCTCTATGCAGATCTTTCTCAATTTAAACTGAAACGCTTTCTCGTCCCGTTTTTAGTGATTATCAAACAAATCGTGGGCAGGTGCGTACTTTGGTCATAACGATGATGACTGAATTATTTGCCTATAAAAACGGCCATAAATTTCAAACTTTTTTAGTTTCCCACCATTTGTAACTTTTTATTGTTGAAATTTTATTTGAGTTTTGAATACTCTCTCCCGAAAAGTGAATGAATATAAAACAGCATTCCAACAGCTGTAACTTTTTCTTCTTATCGTCTCATAGATTCGTTAATTCATTGACACTTTAACCAATTTTATAATTCATCACTCAAATATTTTCCAAAAGCTTACGAAGTCTGAACTGAGACATCTGTGCTCGTGACTTCGAAACAGATTTAGCACATCAATCACTTGGATGATTTCACCATATGGAAAGTGTCACCGATATGTTTACAAACGACCTAGTCATATATACGTTTGTTTTAATCTATCTTAAGGCCAAAAAGTAAATTAAATGGTTTCACTTACTGTTGTAGGATTCCCCCTCTTATCAGAAATTGGAAAATCTCTCCGATAAGACCTAACTCATAGCATACATAGTGTTACCAGGTGTGTACATACGAGTACGTCCCTTACCAATATTTTTTCGCTTTGATACCCATAAGCTAAGGGGTACTTTTCGAAAGTGTATTCGTATCTTTGGAGACAGGTAAAAAAATTCTTTAGAAACAGGGAAAAGATCTTTTGGAATGGATAAAAGAAAAAGTTCTGGCGAACAGGAAAAAACTCTTAGCGATTTTCTGATATTCGATTAAAATTTTACGACTTAAAGTATCGCCCGCGGGAATAATCCTCGGAGATACCAACAAATTCTCATCGCACACAACGTGTGCCTTTTGAATAAACGAGTAAATATAGATATGTGTGTCGGAGTATATGAATATCTGTATACTCATACTTAGAGGTTATACCCTCGCATTTTCTTAGTACGGGTTACATCACCATCAAATTGTGTCCTGAGCCGATTATTGTCCTTGGGAATTATTCATAAGATCGACGACGGCATCGTCGGCATTGACAACGAAAAAGGCACAAAAAAAAAAAAAACAGGAGAACCATGAAAACGATAAAAATGTTGAAAACGTTTACATCGCGAAAAGGAAAACCTCACTGAAGGTGATGTTGTTGACGATAACGACGTAGAGTGAGGAATTTCAAGACGACCAACAATGTACCTTAGCGTGATGGCACAAAAAAAAAAAAAAAAAAACCAAAATTCGAAAATTTTAAAGAAAGAAAATGGATTTTAAACCGAAGACTTTAGCAGATCCAAAGTGCCTTTCCACTTTGAAAAGATGAAATATGTATCATCTTCGATTGTCTTGGCTCCTTCTAATCCAGTCTGGCAACCAAAAAATTTTGTGGCTTAGACGGTTTGTCGACTCAGTTTGGTTTTGTCGGAAATACCGTCTGGCAGGTGCGTGATTGAAATTTTGTGTTCGATTTAGTTGGCGACATTAAAAACCCCGACACGTGAAACCTCTTTATAGTCTTTCTTTACCCTTAGTTTGGCTCAAAACCAGTAGATTGGAGGAGGAAAGAATTGAAGAATAAATAAAAAAAAAAAAAAAAAAAAAAAAAAAATTGGCAGCACGGAATGTCTGTGAAAGCCGCATTTTATGTGGGTAATTGCAAATGAATTAATAATTGATGGCGTTCAGATTTGAAAAGGCCAGAAAGTCTGTTAGCAAAATGAAGCAAATCCTTTTGAATTATTCAAGTTCAATGTCACAAAGCGGCACCGAGATGTTGGTTGCTTCTAGCATTTAAGGAGTGAGGCATTTTAATTCGGAGTTGAATTACCGGTCGGGCGTATTGAGAAGGCGAAAAGTATCTTAGACATCTTCATCGGGAGATAAAATAAGAAATTCAATTGATTTTCGAGAAAAGAGGAAAAAAATGCGATTAAGGGTGGTTCCAGACCTCAACATCCATGAAAGATTCTGAACACCGTTTAGCTATTTTGATTTATGCTGACAAAAGGAGGATATAAATTTCACAGTTAAATAAAGGCAAAACAAAATATTCTCATGAATATGAATATGACTCATTTCTGACATTATTGAGTGCGTTAGTGTTTTCTTGCACGAAATGAAAAAATCAAAATATGACCATCGGCTAAATTAGAAATGAATCTCCAGTAACAATTTATCAAGGATTCGCATGTGTCATGACTCTTAAAAGAACCATATGGCAATTGGATTGGATTTAACAGATTCTTTAGGAATTTTAGCTGGTCGTCATGTTTCCTCGATAACGACGTGGATGCCGCTTTTGATATGAACGCATATCATATCATCATATCATAACACATATCTTCATCATATGAAGAGTATTAGACCAAACGAAAATGCATGGTACGACTCGAACTATAAGGAGGCTGTCAGGGTTAGAGAAATTTTTTTTTCAGTCCTTCAACATCAATCAATCAAACGAGCCAGAAATGACTGCAAATTCCAATACGACCAAAAACTGAGGCAAAATATACTACAATGTCTCAAAGGAAGTAAAAGCTTTTGCCCAGAAATTCTCTCTCATCCTCCATTCCAACGCTGATTTATAATGACATCCTAGGACAAGGCCATCTGCCTGCTTCCAAATTGTAATTGGACTTCGCCTACACTTGAGTGCGTTTAATCTTCAATGGGAAGAATCCGATTTCACAGTCGTGGAGTAGCAAGATTACTTAAAGATTTTAACATATAATTGACAAATCCGCTGGTCCAGATGATATATCTTCCCTTCTTCTGAATAGGTATTCTTCCTCGCTGGCAAAACCATTTCGTACGGTTTTCCATCGATCTTACTCTAACAAAAGCAAGATAGTTGCACTTGATTTTTCTAAGGCATTTGCCAGAATTTGGCATCAGGCTTTTTCGTCTAAGATACGTGCATTTGGGATCGATGAATCTCTCTTTCAATGGATTGGGAACTACTTTTCGGAACGTTCAATTCAAGTCTTGGATGATTTCAAGTCTGATATCCACAAAAGAAATATTACTGTGCCACAGGGGTCCGTTTTGTCTACGACACTCTTTTTAATACTCATTCTCAGCTTTTAATCTCATTATGTGTGTAAATGACAACCTACGTTGATTGAGTTTCCTCAAACGATGTAAGAAATACTTCTACCCCTCTGAACTGGCCTCAACATATAAGATCAGGTGATCCTAAAACCTACCTGAACCTGGTAGATAGGTTTCAAAACCACACGATAAGACTCATAGGTGGTGTTTATATCATCCAGTCCAATTTACAACATCGGACATCCACGAAATATTTCCTGTCTCACCTTGCTCTATCAATATTTTCACCACCAGTATTTCATTGAAATTGTCAGTTGTATTTCGCTATTTTAAACACCCGTTTCGATGTGAAATATAGTGATTCTTTCTAAGTCGTGCATCTCGCTTTTGGAATGCTCTACTGCAACGGAACCTCCTTTTTCGTCGTCCACGCTGTGAGCAAACATTTTAAGGGTACTTCAACCAATCTAAAGAAATGAGGCATGCCCATCCTATCATATGCATATAGGCTTCAACATAGGATGGAATGTCGGACAAGATCTAAATAGATACAGGAAGAAGGTCATGACCTGGAGTACTTTTCAAAAAGTTAAAACGTTGAAAGTTAAAAGTTGTGTAACAGGTTGGCTCTTCAAATAGCTTAAGTCTGTTGGTACTTTCACAGCTAGCCGAGAGAAAACTCTTAGTACACTACTTGAGGTTCATTTCCCAGACTCGACCACTTTAAACAATACACAGCATGCCAACTCTGAAGCCACAAGCTTATTTTACAACAAAAGAATTAACAGCCTATCTGAGAGTATGTTCAGAATATAAAAAGTTGAATGGGCCATATAAGGTACATGGAACGGAATCTCCCCAGAACTGATTCAACAAGATCTGGTCCAGATTATTCATACTGCCAACTACCTTATTTAGGTCTTCTATCAACTGTGGAGTTAGACATAGTCTGGATCCCTAAACCTAGTGAGCTACCTAGTCTTACATCGTTTTTTCCGAAAGCCATGGAAAGACTAATCGATTTACACAAGAGCGGTTTTCTTAAGAAATATTCACCTCTGCACCCTCACCACAATGCACACAGGAAAGAAAAATCCACGGTAGGCGCTCTAATAAATCTGGTAACACAGATTGAAGAAGCCTACCGACAAAAAGAGACTGAACTATGTGCCTTCCTAGATATTGAAAGTGCCTTTGATAATACCGGATATGAATCCATTTCAGAAGTCGTTTCCAAAGAGGGTATTGGCCATTCTATCATTTTAACTGTTGAATTAGAGCGTAGTAGGACTAAAATTTCTGCCGCAGCCATTATAAGTTGTACATAATTTGATATTCTCTCAGCCCTCTTATGGTCAGCGGTCATTGACGAGATACTGGTAAAACTAAGTAATCTGGACTATCAAACAATAGGATATACCGACGACTTAATTTAACCTTTAATTTTATTTGGCTTAATAAAGGGTGATTCATCGTGGGGTTTGATATTCAATAGGCTTTTTTTGACACATAAATCTTATAAAATTGCTTTGTCACTTTTGTTCAGTATCGTTTGGTAAGTCATCAGCTGTAAGTTTAGCTGTAGGTGGAGCTTTAGGTGGAGTGAAAAGTAACCTCCTTGACCGCCAGAATGCGCTGCTACTGCAAAAAAAGTTATGGTGCCTTGAAGTCCGTTCATATTTAGGCAGACATGCCAAGTCTCAGTGCGATACTGTAATTAGTCTTGTTTTGACAGTTGTTTGTTGTTGACGTGTTTGGCATCATGTTGAATATGGACAACAATGATTTTCGTTCTCTCATAAATCGTTATTTTTTGAGAGGCAAAACGGCGAAGGAAACAAAAGAAAAGTTGGATAAATATTATGGGGCTAATGCTCCGTCAGATTACACCGTCAAATATTGGTTTCGAGAGTTTCGATCGGTACCGATCAAGTCCGCAGCGGCAGACCCTTCGATGCGGTTACAGAGGACAATGTCAAAAAAATACATGAAATGGTGTTGGCTGACCGGAAAGTAAAGGTGCGCGTGCTATCAGATTCCACAAAGATTAGTACTGAGCATACACGCCATATTTTGGGCAATATTCTGCATATGAAAAAGTTATCCTGCTGCTGGATGCCGCGCATACTCACTCCTGATCAAAAACACGAACTCGAGAGCACTTCGAAAGAGTGTTTGGACTTGCTGATGTGGAATCGGGCGGACTTTTGGCTTCGATTTGTAGCTGTTGAGCACCAGAGAACAGAATGAGTGCCCGGCAATGGACTGAAGCCGGCACGAGTGCTCCGAAACGGCCGAGGAAGGCTCAATGGTCCGAAAGGTTATAGCGTTGGTTTTCTGGGATTGTCATGGCATACTCTTCGTGGACTACCTCGAAAAAGGAAAAACCATCAACAGCGAGTATTATTGTGCATTATTGAAGCGACTGAAACCCGAAATCGTTGCAAAACGGCTTCACATGAAGCGAAAAAAAAAATTTGTTTTTGCAAGACAATGCACCGGCGCACAAGAGCATCGCAACCATGGCTAAAATCCATGACTTACGGCTCCAATTGCCATCTAATCATCGACGCCAAGGAGGAGTATTTTGCAGACCTTCCGGAAAATTACTTTTCGGACGGGATCAAGAAGTTGGAAAATCGCTTGAATAATTGTATCAAACTAAAAGGGGACTATATTGAATAAAATAAAAAAAACATTTAAAAAAGATTTTTTTTTTTCATTCGCAAGCAGGTTACTTTTCACCCCACCTGGTATCTTTTCATCAGAAAATTACTACGCCGCCAAAGGGTTTACAATCCTTCACGAAATAGGTGAAAATGTGACAAACTACTTCGTTAGCACGTAAGTGAACTCCTGACGACGATTCGTATTCAGGCTTAATTCGCCAACATAAGCCGAATAAACGCTCAGACCCAGACAATGTCCTAAATATGAAGCGAAAGCCATCCTTGCTGGTTTTAATGACAAGCTAGGTAAAGCCACCACGATTCGCAGCTGACTACGGCTTATTGGCTTTGCGGCAGGACAAAGTTATTTCAATACACACAAGGAGATTTGAGTCTCCGGATTGTCAAACGATAAATCAATTTGATCACTTTGCGATAAGCGTAAGGCCTGCCTCCAGTATTCTGACCATCCGAACATTCTGGGTAGCCAACAAGGACTCAGATCACCACCTAGTTGCAAAAAGGTTGTGAATGTGGAATTCTCTAGCGCCATAATGAAGAAGAACTACTGTAGGTATATGTTACTCCATCAGCTCCAATCGCAAGAGAAGGCAGGAAACTTCGCCGAACGCATATCCCGAAATCTCTTAACAGCTCATATGACGCCAACATCAAGTACTGAAGTGCTAATCAGAATCGCGGCAATTGTTGTCCTGGGTTTCAACTGAAATCACTAATAAATTCCTGGTTTGATGAAGAATACCTGCAAGCACATGCAGCTAAACAAGAAGCCTATAAGGTGGCGTTGCTATGAAGAACGAAAGCCGCTCGTGAGCTCTCTGAACATAAGAGAGGAGAAGAATATCGGTTTCTCAAGAAGCGCGTGATCGAGTTGGGAGTTCATACTCCAAAAACAAGTTACGGAGGTCTTACGAACGCGTTAAGCAACCAAATCTATTCAGAAACCTGTCAATATGAAGGAATTAACTTTGTAAGTCACAGTCGGTGCAGAGAATATGGAAAAACTTTTTCTGCATCCCGTATAACGGCGGAGAGCTACTACATCCCGCAGTCAGACAGAATGATAGGCAAAGCTTCCGTCCACTTATCCAAATCAAAGTAAGGATAGCAATATCTAAGCTGAAATCTAGCACAGCTTACTGGCCGAAGTATTCAAAGCTCCTGGAAATAACTAATTTCGCAGACCTGGTCAGAAGAGTGTATGCCTGATGAATGGTATCTCAGCACCTTTTGCCCGGTATCTCTCCATACTCCGGCAGATCCTCGAAAAATGTACTAGCGTATGCCAATGATATCAACATAATTGTGGCTGTGAGTTTTTTTAACGGAAACTGCTAAAATGAGAGTAAAACAAAATATCTGCTTCCAACACAAGGAACACACCACATCGACGAATTGGACAGAATGTCACAGCCGACAACAATAACTTCGAAGTAGCGAAATTTGTCTACTGTTTTCTTCTATAAATTCCGCCAATCTTGCAAATCGCTGCTTCTTTGGACTAAGAAAGCAATTGAACAGCAAGGTTCTATCCCGAAAGACTAATGAGACTGCATATAAGACATGGACTCTAGAAAAAGCGGATGTTAATATCCTCAGTTGTTTCGGGAGTAAAATCCTTATATTGTCTGCCTTTGGAGAAGAAGATTCATCAAATAACTACTTATACGAGTTGTACAATACATCAGCATCATTCTAGTCAGAAAATTTAACATCAATTGCCTGTGATGGCTTGGATATGTAGAGTGAATGGACATCAATGCTGCGGAGTCTTCGAATTGAAAGTGGAGGGGCAACGCAGTAGAGGAATATCTCAGCTTAGGGGGCGCGTTATAATAGAAGATGATCTCTACCGACTTGAATTGAGCATCTGGACTCAGTTACCTTATGATCGAATTAACTGGAGAGGCTTGTTAATTGAGTCCCAGATTCGAACCAAACTGTAGCACCGCCTAAGTAAGTAAGGTAAGGAGGACATGTTACGGACTTAACACGGTCAGAAAGGACAGCTCTCAAGCCATCACATCTAGAAACGGATGAAAGCTTATTGATTTTGCGGCGGAATATATCATAAAATGCCGCCAGCATCGATTGTGATGTCTTGGTTTCAACACGCCCCGGTTCGATGACGAATATAAGCAGACAAATCTTGAAAAAAAAACCTGTTTATTGAGCAGCCACCTAGGAAATGACAAGAGGGGCTCACGACCTGTGCAAGCAGAAGAGAAATAAAGAACATAGGCTCTTCAGACGAAAAAATAAGAGCTCAAGAAGCGCGTGATCGAGGCCTTAGTGCGGTGTCACCGGAAGAATGAATTTCGGATATTTTACCAAAAAAAAAAAAAAAAAAAAATTATCATGCCATAGGTATAAAGTGCAAACAGAAATATGAAAGGATGGAGAGGGAAATCGTATAGTAAAACTGCGGTCGAGGCTGTGATCCCAGAAAGATTAGTTCTGTGGTGGTGACCAATAACATCCCACCGTCAGGCAGAATGTATCATTCAACTTGAACGAAGACAGGCAAGATTTCCAACCACTCGACCAACACGAAATCTGGACAGCCATTTCCTAGATTAAGTCTAACAAAGCTGCTAGACTCCCGACATATTCAAAACGGCTGGTGGTAATTATATATGGAGCATCAAGTACAAGTATGTTATATCAACTCATATATAAAATCTGAGTGGTGAATAAGACATACCTTCTAAACTGCGCCAACTACAGAGGAATAAGTCGCATATAAAATCCTGTTCGCCAAAGGCCCTCCGTCAGCAGCCTGGCCGGCTTCTATTAGTGTGGTCTTATCCCAGAAAGGACCACAATAAATAAAAATTTTACATTCTAGATCACAAGAAGTCCTAATCGACACACACCACCTCTTTTTTGATTTCATAGCTCATTCGACTGTACGGGATGACGGTAATGTAATTGAATGACAGAACTGAAACACAATGCGAAAAGGATTTTCCAAAGCAGGTTCAGTTACTCACATACGCTGAAGACATTAAAATAATGGGAAACACCCAAACAAGCTAGGATACCCCGGCTTGAATGACTTATTCACCTTAAGCTCTTGAACACCAGGGCCAGAAAGGTTTTCAACTTCAGCCCAGGGGCAGAACGGAGTAGAGCACGGCCTCATTTTAGATGGCCCACAAAGAGAAGGAGACCTCAGATAACTTCATTTGCCCAGCTGGAAGCAGCTAGCAAAAAATTACGCTAGCTGGAGGGACATGTTAGCTGAGACACATACAGGAGTAATTGTATCTACTGGGATTCCTCAAGTCCAAATATTCTAACTTAAAATCAAATGGATATATTATTATGTGTGGTAGTGTAAGATACAAGTTACAACCGTGAGTCGCTTCTATAAAGATGAACAAAAAGTAATTTTAGACTCAGGATTGAGTAGAAATATAATCAAAATCTTCTGTGCAAAGTCTCTTTTGACTTTCAAAAATACAAAGGACCAATAGAAACCACAAAGTGGGAAAAAAATCTCCGTAAAATGCACAGAATCTTCATCACCCTGAAGTAAATATTTCTAGTAGTACCAGTTACAAAACGAATTACATCAAAACACAGTTCTATCTAACATTTTCAGTTCAAAAACAATAATTTCTACAGAAAAGAAGCATACAAATCCAACATATCCTCGCTACCAGTGATAAAATTTTCCATCTGGATCACGAATAGATTTAGATACATGCATGATTTGCTGGTAAATCCTGACGCTACCGATACTAACGTCAGCATCACCAACAAGTTCAACCAGCAGGAAACAGTGAAATCCTGAAGCAGACAGTTGTGTCGAAAACATGGGGAAACAAAAGGCAAATATTCGTATTTCCAACTAGCAAACGTGATTCAGTGAACAGCCAAAGAACTTCTCGAGTGACAAAATCACCAGCGATGAATCCGTTCAGTTTCATTTGCTTCTCTGCATCATGAATAGGAAAAAAACATTTTTTTTTCTCCTTCCATCATTGAAAATACAAGGACAAGCCACAAGAAGCTGAAATGAAAGGCAAACTATTTGACGTGAGAATTTTTCAATATTTTTTGTCATCATTGAAAATGCCAAAAATAAAAGCCGTTTAACTTTATCCTCGAGGTTTGTTAAGATTCCATAGTGGAATGTGTCTGTTGCCTGGTGACGCCTTTTCCGCTTTAAAGTACAAATTCTATATTTTGGGTCCCATTGCCATGATAAAGACTTCCATCTCTCGTATGTGAGAAAAAATACCTTTCTCAAGCCAAGAAAAAAGTAAATCCAAGAGATGATAATGATGATGGTGATAAAGAAGATGATAATATCGTAAAGCAGATCCTGATACGATTTAACCTTAAGTGGGAGATTCTTCCTGCGTAGAATGGTAAGTGTTGTCGCGGCTATGTGGTGGAGAATAGGTGCTCCGCTGGTAGTAAAAAATACCTTCCTCAAAATTGCAACAAAGCACTTACTTCAATCTTATTTCATTGTTGGGTTACATTTTTGAAAACTTCCCAATTGCCCAATGAATCATTTGCTAATTGTTAGTGTGTTTAGTGGCCCTGCGTGTCCTAGTAGCCAGAGTATCGTATCGCTTGATATTTTGTTGAAGATATTATCCACGAAACTTAAGACATTCGCTTATATTTCATCACGAATACAAAATACGAGTACATATTTGAAAAGACCAGCCAAATAGGGATAGTTGTACGCGGTGTCGTCATCACTTTCGCAGCAAATATTGCAGGATGGTGTGTCACTTTTACCCAGCACATTTAAGTGCTTAGCGAAAGTGTAATGCCCTGTCATGACCCCAGTAAGGAACCTGCAGCCTTTCCTGCTGAGGGACAACAGAAAAGTCGCTCACTTCCTTAAGACATCGGGAAGCATTCGTTTGATCTGGATACATCCTGCGGAGCTGTGCCATCTGAAGTTGTGATCGTATGAGACCCAACTGTCAAAAGAAGCCAACGTAGGTTCGGATTCTAAAAAACTTTCCTCTGAACCATGCCTAGCAAGTTCATCACCCAGACGAGGTTGCAAATGCTTCGCCACCTTTACCGGTTCTCCGCAATACTATATAGTTCGCTGCTATCAGGATTTCGTAAGATTTCTGTTTGAAATCATTTGAAAACATTTCTAACGCGAAGTGAAATCTAACGTTGTCCTCCTACAGAAACACACCAGCGCCACATATTATATTGATTTTGGAGCCGTTCGTGTAGACCCGACTGCATTCTTTTCCTGGCTCAGATTCTGGCCGAAGCCAATCCTAGACAAAAGGAAAGTCGATTTCAAATTTTGTCAGCAACAGGAGTTCCGGTGTTATTCCATCGTCACTTCAAGCTTCAGTGCGTGTTGTATCAAAGACCACTTCACCCATCACATCACCACATCAAGGGAAGGGAGATTCATCAATGCATCTAGAGCGGAGCCAGGAATGCTAGAGAGAGTCCCATGCATCCGAGACAAACCGTTCTTTAGAGTCTGGTAAAAGCTGCACTTAGGTATTTTCGCGGAAGCATATTCCACGAGATAACCGACGCATGGAATACAATTGAACTTATCATAACCGTGTAGATCCAAAGAACAATTCTCGGTGACAGGCCCCACGTCTTGCCGATAGCTCCTTTATACTGCCAGAAGGCACACAGCGCATTAGAAGCTTTCGACGAACCAAGTCAGACCAGGCAGCTCCCTCCTTCTCGTAAATAGAACAACGTCAGTTTTAAGAGCATTGACCAAAAGCCCATTACTAGTGCATAAGTTGTCGATCACGTTTAGGCCTGCCTGAGCTTTGGAGCATAAAGTCGCTAGACACGATCCAACAGACAGTTCAGCTACATCATCCGCGTATGCTTGTACGTAGACGTTAGAACTATTAAGTGCGTTGAGCATCGAGTCGACCAACATCTTTCGCGTTGGTATGAATGTTGCAACGCCGACAGAGGATGTACTCGCAAGGCAATTTTGCACACATGGACTTACACCATTCTTTCGGTGCTTTTCAGCATCAAGGAAATAAGACTTATAGGTCTTAAACACTTGACGATGAGATGTACCAGCTACAGCGTGGTGTTTGTACAGCTCACTATCAGCTTCTTTGATAGGAGCTAGTTGTGAACTGGTTTCGATAGGGTTACCCGGAAAGTGAGACTCGAGCATGAGACGGAGAGTCTCTGCCTTCGGTATGGGTAACGTCAGATTTTCTGAGTGGTTCCAGCCTGGTTGATCTCACCTTTTGAGGGCTTTGACAAGCCTACTGGTTTTACAGCAAAAAGCTTTGTAAGAGGTGATCTTTGATATCCGCATAAGCCTCGTTAAATCTTTTTGCTTTGATCTGTAAAGATTCCAATCTTCCTCCAATTTACAATTAAGTGACCTGTTTATAAGTTTTCTGGATTCTTTATCAAAACGCTGCAGGTCTGCTGCTTAGTAACTGGACATGCCATTTCGAAACACTTGGTGAGGGTTTCGTTCATGTTCCGAACAGCTTTTGTAAGCTTTTGTTTTGTCCTCAGCTTAGCAGGGGCACTATTGTTCTTGTTGGGCTCCTCCTGAAATCGTGTCCAGTTGGTGAAGTGAGGATTCCTCCTCTTCAACAAAGTCAAGACCTCACATTCGGTTCTGAATTCGATGTATCTATGGCCTGATATGAAGATCTCCGATAGTACTTTCCAACCAGTGATCTCTTTAGCATTCCTGTTGGATAAAGTTAAGGCGATTACTTGATGCCTTACTCTGTACAAAATTAGGCCGAGAACCAACGTTGTTGACAGCCAAGGTAAACGATTTGCATGATTTTAAGTGAAATGTACTTAATGACTTTTACTTTTGGACTGACGATATGATGTTCTAATATCGTCTGCGGTGGTGGCGGCAGTAACGAATCACGGAAAGCCTCCTATATAGGGATGCAGTAGCAGACTTGGAATTTTGAAGGTTAATTTGAGTACACACCCTTCCAAGGTGCAGACAGGAACGTGAGTCATACCTTGACTTAATGGTCTCAACAAAAGCTTTATCTAAGCCCACAAAAAGAGCGAATTCGTCCTCGTTTTCCCGATTCTTTCTCTCCCTGTGAGAGTAGATTTTCCACTTTTTATTGTCAAGTCTTTAGTTCTGGGTATAAAGGCGCATCAGAACATCTCCCGTTTCTTTGAGTTGCTCCGGTGTTGTTTGCAGCACCGGTTTCAGCCGGATCTTGTGCGGTGGGGAAACCACCACCAGGGTTGTTTCTCAGCGGGGATTTCACCGCTTTGGCCGACTTCCGTCAATCAGGGCTAGGTGGTTTCCATCCACCAGAGCTACAGCCTTTGCTGGTTGCGGAGCCAGTTTCATTAGAGAATCGTGCGCGGAAAGACCCATCGATAGGAATATCTGAAACTATCCAATTGGCCCTGTTTGTGAAAAAAGAGGGCGCAGCTTCAGATCCAAGAGGTTGATCAGTTTCAGTAGGTGTCACTTCCACCAACCTGTTTCTCTTTTCTACCGCAGCTATGAGAATGAGATTTTTGGCACTCGCACCTTCGACGAATTAAATGTTCTAGCAACTCCTTGGTCAGTCGTTGGTGTGGCTTCCAGAATCCGGGCCGTGGCCTTAGTTGAAAAGACTGGGTGGATTGTCGTCATTGCGAGTATCACTTGGATTATTATCCTGTTGGGTCACCTCCATACTGTAAGCAATTTTACGTCTAGTTAAGATGTTCTTGGCACTTAGTTCGACGTCTAACCTGGATTCTTTTCAGGACCTTAGGACCTTTGACTATTAAGCCTTCTTTCCACGTCAAGGCAGCCAAAGAAAGGAAGACCTCCGTTTCCTAATTGTATGACTGTAGGATACCGCTCCTCCTTAGCCGCACTTGACTTGTTAAACAGTCAGCGTATCAGGTACTATATGAGCTACTTCAAAGTGTTTAGAACTGAGGTCCATGAAGAATTGTAAGAACTGTTAAGGATGCTCTTGTAGTGATGGTGGCGCATGGACCCTAATGGGACCACTGTAATACAACTCTCATACACACAGAGTTGGTTACTGACTCCAGATTATCCGTTTTTTTTCATCCAAGGGGTCATAGAAATAACCTCACGCTACCGGTTCGCGGGTCTAACCAGCCCGAAATCCCCTCCGATAACTCAAAAATTGTGTATTCATCATTCCCAGATATCATGCCTATCATAAAGACAAGAAGTTACTGCGAGGGAGTTCACGGTTGGAGGACTAAAATTGCTAGAGATCATCACAGCCTTTCTCGACTGAGTGTCCCTTAATGTCCCAAGAGGTCTCATGACGCCTCAAATACTGAAGAACAATGGAAGCGCCACAAAAGAGTCGCCACTGATGCTGCCTCTCATGCTCCAGATGTTATTGTATTTTCTATGAATCCGCAACGAAAACCTTGATCTAAAGGAAAACACATACACTGAAGAAGAAGTATACTGGGTTGCAAGTTCTATGAGTTCTATGAACAGAAAAGCGACTGATGTATACCAGCTTTTCAAATGAAAAATAAGCAACATGCAAAGCGGAGGGACGGCGAGATTAAATAAAAAATTTTAAACGAAAATCACAGTCGGCCCTGATGGTTAGAGGAATCATTTTTGCAGCCTGTTAAACGGCAGAGGAAACCACTCATCACACATCGCATCTTAGGCAAAACGAGATGTCTAAGGCAGTGAAAGATAACTTGGTAGAGAGCATATATCATCTTGTATACAAAATTTGGTTGAACATACATATGTTTGGCGAATGAAACCTTAACGTTGTTTGCTCGGTCCACAATCTTCGTTCAGTGCAGTTTTAGTATTGGTAAGTCCACAATTGAGCAAATATTCACACTACTATATGTCCCGTGATCTTCAGAGACTGGCTGGCATCTCAAACCCCAGCAGATGACGTTGCAGGACTCACGTTGCTCCGAAACACTGGAAATAAAATTCACCAAAATATTTGATTTTAAAATAGATCCAAGTCATGCGCTGTCTTGTCACTTTTTTAACATGAATTAAAAATATGCCAACACCAGAGGTACAGTTTTCCAAAAGACTGTGGAAGTACTTCCATACTTTGATGACGTTAATTTCATTGCTTAAACGCACCGAGCCGTCACTGGTGCGCTTATGAGTATTGAAACGGAATGGGCTTAGCTGTGTACAGGAAAAGTATGAGACATGCAATAGGAAGGCCGCAAACCTTTTAAAAACGTCGGAAAGCAATCGTTTGGTTTGGCTGCAACCTGAAGAGCCATGCTATTAGCTGTTGTCTCATTTGAGACCCAACTGTTAGAGGAAGGCTCACATAAACTAGATTCAGGTTCATGTAAGTTTATCGCCGACTTTATATCCCGTGAACTAGCTTGGAAGTCATTAGAGCATTCAGCCTTAAATGCAACTTGGCTGTCGCTACAAATGCAAATGATTCGTCCTCTCCACAGATTTCTCACAATATATTGTAGTGCATTTCCATCAGTCACCTGCTCCGCGTCTTAAATCGGTTTTAGAGCCATATGTGAAGTGCGAGCTTTACCAAAGACAAGTTTTAGACAATAATTGGCTTTCATAGTGCAGCCTATAATTTAAGGGGGGAAATCCATTATCAGTGCCACTGTGCATCAAAAACAGATCGTTCTTTAAAGTCGGGTTAAAGAAGGATGCGATGTGTTTTTGGAAAGCTTGTTCCAATAGAAAATCGATTCGTAAAATATAACATAATTAGCCTTTTCATTGCCGTGTAGATGCAAACGACCTTTCTCGGTGAAAGACCCAGAGAAGTTGTTTGCTATTCAGTATGATGCCCAAATACATAGTTTCTTTGCTAAATGTAAATGCCTTTAAGCACTACATCAGACTAGTTAGCTTCCCTGTTTATGTATAGGGAACAATTTCAATTTTGAGAGGTTTTACTGAAAGCCCATATCTTGTGCTTTCCTTTTGGTCTTAAAGCAGACAGTCGCTAAACACTATCCAATAAATAGTAAAGCTACATCATCTGCCTGTGCTTGAGCATAGAATCAGACCTATTGAGAGCGTTTTAAAGCCTGACTTTGCCTTTATCCACAAAACTAGTTATTCATCTAGGCCGTGTAATGTGGCCGAGCTACACATGAAGTCAAAAGTTGCATTGCCGAAAGCCCTCTCAATGTTGATGAAAATGCCCAGCGCGTATTCTTTGTTTTCAATGGTGCTTCCAATTCTACCTGTCAGATTTTGAACCGCACTCTTTTATTAAGCATAGAAAGCATTCGCAAACCAGTTTTGGACACATCATGATAAATGTCATTGTTTCAGCTCTTGCTGAACGTGTAGTCCACTTTTCCAATTTCCGTAAAAGGATTACTCACGCTAGGGTACGATATACATATATGCAATGCAATTCAAAGTTACCAGTAGATGTTATAGACTTTATTGAAGTATAACTGGGTATATGTCATCGGTACTAGGCTACGTAAGGCCATTAACGGGAACTACAACACGTTTGGTGACCTCATTCGTCACTGCAGCAGCTGAGATATACAAGCTTAGGTTTGTTGTGTTATTCAACTCACTATCAGCTTCGTTAAACGGTTTAGGTTATTTGGAGACGGAAGTGTAATCAGATTTTCGAAGTGACTCCAGCCCGGCTGATTTTAATCAATTTGAATAGCCTGGTAGTTTCACCGGCAAAGTGGAAGATGAATTCTTGTTGATTTAACGGTATAACTTCCATTTTGAAAAGGTTTTTCAGCGGCTCATTTTGTGATGTATAAAGTAAGCAAAAAGTCTCTGTTTGTGTTGACATTTAAAAAAAATCAACCGAAACGTTGGGAGACATACAGAAAACAAAGACGTAACGATCTACTCATGGAATGTATAGTCC
This sequence comes from Volucella inanis, assembly GCA_907269105.1. Lineage (NCBI taxonomy): Eukaryota > Metazoa > Arthropoda > Insecta > Diptera > Syrphidae > Volucella > Volucella inanis. The sequence continues at coordinate 95,083,779 of OU026154.1, forward strand.
CTTAAAAGTCCACATACATGACGGCTTACATCGCTGTAACATGCATGGTCCGAAGAATCTTTGGTAAGACATCAGTTTGATGAAACACCAAAGGGAACCACATATAAATTGATGACCCCGAATGAATAAAGGCAATAGGTTAGTGCTTAAATTTATGTGTTGGAAAGACCTGTAGATTGAGTGTCGGAAGCATCCTGGACTATATGCCTATCTAAATATATAAACTGCCAGGTGTGGGACTGAAAATTATTATATTTTTCTGTAATTCAGGAAATCTGCAGTACACAAGGTGGGGCAGAAGTATTGTCATAACCTAAATATACCATAATTCTTGCAAATGGCGCCAATTGTCATTGTACTTTGACATTTGTGTTGTAGACTGATAGAGATAATGGGGCGATACACAACTGAAGAACGTGAAAGTATTGTTACTGCTTATTTAACCGATTTTTTTGCAGCACAAATTTCGTAGGCGTTTTCCTCGTCGTCCTGCAATATATGCGCGAACAATTAACCATTTGACTGAGCAGCTCGTTCAAACTGGTTCCAATAGAGATGACGAAGGAAGTGGCCGGCCCTATATTATTCATTTGACCGAGAATATCACTGCTGTGGCCGAGGACGTCTGAGAAAGTTAACAACCATCTATATACGTGTTAAGAATGCTCACAATTTGGCATTTGAAGACGTTCGTTGGGTTGAAATTTGGTAAATGACCTGAAGATGTTCCCTTATAAAGTGTAAACCGGTCACCAATTGCTGCCTTTTGACTGTCAAGTGAGGTTAACTTACTTTCATGATCTGTTAAACCTGATGCAAGAAAAGAATGATTTCGTATCCAAAATCATAATGAGCGACGAAGCCCATGTCCACTTATGTGGTTATGTGAATGAAAAAAATTTAGTCTTCTCAAAGTGACTTGATACGGCAATTATAGTGTAAAAGTGATTAGCTCTTACTTTTTTGAGGACACTAACGGCACCGTCCCCGTTTCTGGTGAGCGCCATAGAAAGATGTTGAACGAGTTGCTGAATTGGATTTTGACCATTGCTGCCTCTAGCAGTACGGAGCAACTGCTAACAATGCTCGGGCAACAATGGAGACTTTGAATTACTAATTTCCAGGCCATGTCATCTCCCGTTTTGGCGATTTGAACTGGCTGGCCAGATCCTCACATCTGACGGCACCAGACTTTTTCGTTTTACCACAACAAACCAAAAACCCTGCAAGTTTTGAAAGCGAAAATTGAAGAAGAAATCACCAATTTGTATTTGGCGCCAAATTTTTTGCGTGCAACAACTTAAAATACCGTAAAACGAGCACAAATGTGCAGCAACTCAGGAGGTGATCGTTTGACCGATATCATTTCTTCAAATTTTTTATCAATTTTCTGACTCGCTAACTACGAAGTAAGGAACTTTTACCCAAAAGATCTTTTGTCAGAATTGTAGGATTTCTACATTCCAAATGAAGTTGCTAACCGATTTGGGAGCCAATTTGTTCCCTGAAGAAAATCTTGCGTCTTATTTCGTTGAGGGCTGGATATTTACATAAGATGTGTTCAGCGGTTTCGTCTTCTTCAAAACAAAGTCGGCACTGTACAGAATCGACTTGATTCATTTTGTTGAGGTGATATCTTAAACCGTGATGTCATGTGAGGTAACCTACTAAGTTTTTTAAATCGTGCCGACTTAGATTTAGACATCTATTGGTATTTTTGTTGAAGGACAGAATGGCTCGTTTGGCCTGTCTAAGACCGTTTTTCCTAATATGAGATACATCTCGAATGCTCCCAGGTATTTATAGCTAAATTGACTGTTAATTTAGGAGTGCAGAAAAAGGTTTCAGGTCTATTAAAGGGAGGTTCTGAACCAGTTCGTCGGCCTTTTCATTCCCATCAATGCCCACATGGCCAGGAACACACCACAGTTTGGTTTTGTTCTTATAGCTTAGTTTTTGGAGGGTTTTGAAGCAGTACATGATTGAGTTGGAGTAAGCTAAGCGCATTTTTAGTTGCTTGACTGTCCGTGATCCTTGCGCCTTTGATACCAGAATTGTATACATGGTTGGCACATACTTGAATGACGTGGAGTTCTGCCTAAAATACACTGGGACTTTTGCCCATTGCTATGGTCATATTTAGGTTAGGTACGTGTATTCCAGCTCCACTTCTAATTTCATTTTAGAACCATCCGTATACCCTTTTATGCCATTATGGCTGTTTGGTGGGTTATTGCTAACCCATGCTTCTTTCCTGGGAATCTCCGTGGAGGAGCCTTCATTGAAGCATAGTGTTTTTTGAAGGCGGATGTTACCGCGGTTCCAGTATTTCGGAGAGCCAGGTCCTTAGCTCCGGGTATTCGCTAAGACTTAACTTTTTAATTTGTACCAGACTTGATGTGCTGCATAATGCTACTTTGTTTATATAAAAGGTGATTCATCGTCAGGTTTGATTTATAATGTAAATTAAAATACATTAATTTGAAAGTGAACTTAAAATTTTTATCATCAGTTAAAAGAAAAATTTATGGCATCTACCTTTTAAAAGTAATATCAAGTCAATTCGAGAGGTCCAATTTTGGGTGACTCCTGATAGCACGAGTACTATTGGCTTCCAAAGCGTCAATCGCAGCTTGCTTATTTCGGAAGACCTGAGAATTTACATATCCCCAGAGAAAATAGTCCAAAGGTGTTATATCGCACGATCTAGGCGGCCAATTTATCGTAGCAAAACGTGAAATTAAGTGCTCACCAAAATTATTTTACAACAAGTCCATTGTTTCACGCGCTGTATGGCTCGTAGCGCCGTCTAGTTGAAACCAGAGCTCCCCGAGACCAAGTGGTTGAATTTCAGGAAGCACATAGTCCATTTACATGGCGCGATAATGGATAACATTGACGGTAACATTCTGATTTGCCTCATTTTTGAAGAAATATGAACCAATGATTCCACCAGCCCGCAAACCACACCATCCGTTGTTTTTAATGGATGTAATGGTAGCTTTTGGTATTCCTTGGGTTGCTCATCAGTCCAAGTACAGTAATTTTGTTTATTAACGTATCCATTGAGCCAGAATTGGGCTTCATCACTGAACAAAATTTCACGATAAAACAACGGATTGAGTTTTTCCAGAGCCGTATCACTGAAAATGTGACGCAAATTCAATTCGCCTGGCTTAAGTACTTGCAAAAGTTGAATTTTGTACGCTTTTAGGTCGAGATCCTTACGTAAAATACGTCAAGTTGTCGAATACGCCAAGCCAAGCTGCTGAGAACGATGACGAATCGATTCGTCGCGGTTTTCGCGTAAACTCTGAGCTACAGCTGCTATGGTCTCTTCACTACGTGCTGGATGTGGTCTAATCGGTCGAGTATCATCGACTTATGTAAACTGGGACTCAAATTTGCGAATGGTATTAGCAATAGTGGTTTCAGTAGGTCGATTATGCGCACCGTAAGTTCCTCGAGTCGCACGAAAAACATTTTCCACAGAACGCTGATTTTCGTAATACAGCTGATTAATTTGGAGACGCTGTTGTGGAGTGAGTCTTTCAATGATGATTTCCCAAATAATACTGAACAAAAATGACAAAGCTGTTTGATAGGAGTTACTCGTGATCTGCCAAAAAAGGCCTATTAAAAATCACATTTCACGATGAATCAAAGTGTAGTGGCATTAGTCCTATTTGTTTTTTTTTTTTGCAGCTGTGGGACAGGTCCGAAAGGCTCCGAAAATACCCAGATATGCAAGACGCTGTACTCTATTGAGCTTTTAAATGGCAGTTTTTTGTGTTACTTTAGTCCACCATACTATAGAAACATATGTCATGATGGGCCTGACCATTTTTCAACTTAAAAAATAAGTGGCGCGACAGCTCGGTGTGAGCCAAGGCCTAGCTTCTCGCACTCATTTGTGTTTCTCACTTTCTGAATTTGTACACTCTTGAGCAGGATCTACTGTTTATTGCCGCTTTCAAACGGCTCTCCTGAGAAACTTTTTTCATTGGCAGAATTTGACTTTGTGAGGTTTACCATTGCCCGCCGAAAGGGTGATGATGATTTTGAAAAATTAGCTATTGTGCTCCTACCAGGATTCGAACCCAGGTAGGTGGGCCGTCGCCACCACCCATTTTTCAACTTAATGTCATTAATTTTGCACCTTCGTGTAAGCTTTTCGTTAAAACAAAATACAATTCTTTTTATTTACAATTACTGCCATTGTGGCAGTCAATTTACCATATGACATTACTTTTGCCCGCAGAGGAAAGACAAAAAACTTTTTCTGCCGCTTAAGGCTGATATTTCTCCGTAATCTGGAATTCCCGATTTTATAAATGCCGATGACACATGTAATATTTAGTGTTACATGTTACATTATGTTTGAGGTAAAAATTATCAAAATATTTTGCGGACGAATAGCTAGTTCCGAAGCACAGACTACAAAAGTATTTAATACTTTAAATTGAAAACTCCGATGGCAATTCAAATGTTGAGTGAAATTCCAGAAGTCATCATGTGTGCGCTTATGCCCTTTTGGTAGTTATCTTTTCTATGACTGAGATGAAAGTTTTTCTGTATCTGACAGATCTAGCATCTCCCTATATTTCTATCGTTGCATGGCGTTTTCAATTTTACTATCTGTTAACTTGCTGCTGCTTGTATTGTACGACTGCCACTTCAACTTCTGTTGCTACTGCCTTCACCATATGACTTTGAGGCAAAGAGTTGCATTGCAATATAGGGTGTAGTACTAGAAGCAGTGAAAACTGGTAGCTGGTAGCTGGTAGCTGGCATCTGGTTGCTGGAATTCTCAAAGACGACGCAGTAAAACGGATTCCATGGTGCTGATTAAAATTTTCGTTTGACTGATTCCCAGAAGACTTTTGATAGAGATTACAACAGCAAGGGGATTCAGAAGATATTGCATAAGGAAATGGAACAGAAATGAAAAAGTCTCCGAGAATCGGTTGCCTGCTCTGTATCTGCATTGCTCTCTTAGTTTAGCATTTTAATTAAATACCCCGTTAAACACAAGTGTAATACAACCATATCAAATGCAAATGTACTTACTATACTCGTATGTATTGTATGTACAACCAAAGTTTTATATATCAAAGTGATGTGTAAGGTTAAGTAAGTATACCCTCACTCGAAGTAATGTAAAATAGTTTGGGGATTTTTCAAACAATGAGATTCAGCTTCAAAATTCAGTGCATTCGATGATGTCCTGACCATCTTTGGTTTTGACATTTTCATGATTGTTCGCTCTTTTGGTGTAAACCGTTTGACTTGTAGCAGCGAGAGTTGAAGAACATCCGACAGTATACCATATTTAAGCCCAAGGAGCTTTCAGAATGTTGACTATACTATAAAACCGCAGACTGATATATACCAATCTTTACAATTACTTCAAAGAAGATGCAGGTATACACAAATTCTTGTCTGTGGTACATTCTTATAGTACGAGTAAGATAGTTTAAATTCATTTCAAACCAAGACATATGGGGAGGAGGAAAATTAAAAGAAGGTGCATTCGACTAATACATCAGAATTTTGAAGAAACCAAATTGAACCAAAGTCGGAAAGGAGTGTTTTGAATGGGACCTTAGTGTACAAATATGTTGAACCTTAGCGATGACATTACTCGGTCAAAAAGACGACTTTTGAAATTTCTGTATTAATACACATGTCCCGGAACATATATTCACATTATTTAGCATACTTAGTTTGTTTTTGACAAATAGAAAAAGTTTTTTAGTGTGCTCTGCGATTCTCAATTATTATAAAAATGGAGCAAAAAATTTGCATCTAATTTTGTGTAAAAAAATGAAACAAATTGTTGACAGTGGCATACGGTGAGGCTAAGAGTTTACAAACTCTTCCAAGATGGCCGAGAAGTTGCTAATGACGAACCTTGCTCTGGACGCCCTAGCACATCAATAAAAGATGATAATGTCGAAGCTGTGAAGAAAATTGTTTTCGAAAATCGTCTACCTCCACTTGCGCGCACCACCAGAGGCAAGAGGTTCCTCTACTGCGTTGTTCTTCCTCTGAGCGCTGGTGTTCATTCGCTCTATATGTAGTTTTTTGGCCAGATCGATGTCGCTGTATAGGTCGTAGATTTCATCGTTAAATTGTCTCCTTCAGAACCCGTCTACGTCCACAACAAGTCCTGTTATTTTGACCTTCACCTTCACCTTAATTCTTTTCCGTTGGTTCTACAAAATCCTAGAATGATGGCGGGTAGAAATGAGTCCATCAGCCATTTGTGCACTCTTTTGGTATCTTGAAGGATCAATAACCACAGATCCTACCTACTAACCACAGACGGTTAGTTAAAAGGCAGAGGCAGGATTTCTCAAGAGGAAGGCGCGAGACCAGCGTCCAACAATGCTGTATACAAGAGCCTTTGATAAAGTTATCGGCTCTTGTCCCTTGTGTCGTGTAGTCTTTCCTATCGGGTAGTCTCCTAAGCTTTAGAAGGCATCTCCGCTCCACCTTTAAATCTCCTGGTGTCCGTTGTCTTCTTAGAGAAGTATATTAGCGGGAAGAACTGGTAGGTTCTTGAAACCTGTCTTTCTGCTTTTATGCTTTTCGGAGAAGACAGAAACAAATCTCGGTGGAGTGACGGACAGTCACGTTAGGCCGAACGCTGTACATCTCAAGAGTAATTTTGCGTTAAATTTCTGCAAGATGTCGTTGCTGTTTGCAACTACGTGACCCAGGTAAAAGAAGTCCTTAACTGATAATGGCGACATTCTGGCCAAGTCGTCGGTGTTTCACTTCCTCGTTTACCGTCAGATCTATTTTGCCGCTTCCCCCTCAATACTCACTAAAGCTTCATTAATGGTTTGCTATATTTGTCAAATCACATCAATGTCTTTCCTTCACTGTAAAAATTTGCTGCTTCTTTTGTTGCACAGAGTCTCGCTTTATCGAACACCCTTCTTGACATCAAAAGTCTCGATTACTTAATTACCGACCTTGGTGACCTAGGGAAAAGTCTCCGTAGACATTATGGACAACATCTCACGTTTGGTAACAATAAGTTGTTGTATACATAGCTCGTCTATACGCAATAGTTAACACGTATCGATCAGAAACCCTTAGATCGTAATGATATGAGCCAAATAGACTGGATTAGACCCACAAATAAATAGGAAGGAAAGGTTGTTAAAGGCGATATTTAGGAGACTTATCCCTTTATAGCTGTGCGGACAATAATGTCTTTTGTCCTAATAATACCTTTCAGACGAGCTGGTGCATGTTCCCAATCAGGTCATCTCTACTTGCTTTAAATACTCCAGCGTGAAGTCCATCTGCGCCAGTAGTTTAGCTTTGTTATCGCTACTTTAACTTTGTCTAGATCAGGCACACGGAGTTCGATGTTGCCTCCGCCTTGGACGAATGTTCCAATCTACCAGCGTCGTTGTTATACAGTGTGCGCCAGTAGTCTTGTCTTGCCTAACCCAACGCCGACTATGACTCTACAACTAGCTGTTCATGTTATTTATCCTTGCAGGCTTCAATTCTTGCCTTGTCACCATTACATGTTCATTTTATTCTGTGATAAAACCTTTGAATGACATTCATGTCATCTAAGCTTTTCCACGATCGCCCACTCAATATCTTATATATTATTGCTGTTGCAAGGTGAAACTTAAGTGCACTCGGAGTTGCAGTCCTTATAGCACACGTATATATATAAAGAAGTCGATGGTCGATTGCGTAGCTATCGAACGGACTGGTGGAGCTCTATTAGCTTTCCCTTAGATCATCCCTTAGGCAAAGATATCTGTACACCATTAACCTCCAAAAGCTGCTACGATTCGACCAGTTACAAGCGGCCGGTCATAGGTTCTGTTGGAAGCAGTCCCTATCAGGACTTAAAACACGGTACATTGAGAATCAGGAGCCCCCCGGATTTCGGATCTTTCTTGCAAAATACTGGGTGCTGTGACCCTAAGACCAGCAAGAGGTTTTAGATCGGCTTCTACCCATACCAAGGGTGGAACTTTTGCCTCCAACACAAGTTCTACTTTGGTATCAATGAATTGACGGAGCGTATGCTTGCTCCCATGGATGTATGGGCATCCCATGGACTTAAGTTTACACAACAGGCGTCCACGCAAACCATTAGAGACAACTAGAGACAACTGTTTTCCATTAAGTGATTGCAATTGGAAGCTCAACTGTCTTCTCCCAGTTAAGGGAACGGTGAAGCTTTTACTCCGGTCACTTATTTTATCACCGAGTTACTAGATTCCACCTACAGTGGAACAAATAAGTGGGAACAGACTGCTTTCTTTAATAGAATTTACGAAGATCGAGTGTTATTCAACCTAACCGATACAATTCACAGAAAATGGGTATAAATTAGCAAATCCCTGGCTCACAGAGAGTGAGAACCATGTCATAGTAGTAAGTTAGTAAAATTTAAGGCGAATAAGCCGGGCCCACTTGCAAGTAGATCTCGATCCACTCGCATGTCCATCACTTGCAGAGTGTGTCGGCAAAAGTCGACAGGTGTAAATAATTGGAACCAAATTCACACCCCTCCTGTATGAGTTTTATCTATTTCCGTGTTTGTGCGCTTTTACATTTTCATCAAAAATAAAAAATAAAAAAGTTGACAACTGTATAATTGAAACAGAATCCTTCAAGCAACGTATTCCATGACAATAGTCCCAACATTGAAAGCGTAAACAAAATATCACAAAGGTACCATCCGGTGAACTTGTAATGTTGTTTTCACGGAAAACATTTTCGAAATAATCACCATCGAGCGACAAAGTTTATTTTTGCTCAGCATTTGTCCACCACTCTATTTCCGAATTCCTGTTTTTTTTTTATCTTTTTTGATTAATCCAAAAAACTGCTCGCAACAAAATCCTTCTGCCTCCCCAGTAATCAGATTTGAATGTCTAAAAACTACATAAAATTGCATCAAGTAAATTTAATTTCATCCGTAACGTTGCAGTCTCTACCGTATCTCTGTTTGTGGATATGAGTGTTTCCAGTGTTTTTTTTGTTTTTTTTTTTGCTCGTCGGTTGGTTGAAATTGATTTTTGCTATATATTCAGCTGCAGGCACCTGTTCATGTAGGAATGTATATTGGTGACGCTTAGAATTGGCAAACTAGCCAACATCGGTTGATTTTGGTGGCAGTGCTGGCGGCTATGGTTAGACACGGATATATATTCATGTTCGAGTATCTCTCACGAGGATGTTTCTTTTTGGGGGAATGCAAAACAAAGCGGCGGTCAAACATTGTTACGAATACCTGTCGCTATTGTTCGGCTCATGTCCGCATGCAAATGAGAATTCAAACTCGACTACAATTGCAGACATTAGTACTAACAGATTGGCGTAAATATCCATTTTTCAGGAAATTTTTCTTGAAACTTTTAAAAGTATCATAACAACAGTAAAATGTGGAGCAGGCCAAAGCCAGGCCGAAACTATAGCTGGTATTTGCAAAAGTTTTTCTTATATTACGAGGATGTCCTTTTTTTGGATTTTGGAGGATTTGTCAACTGATATTTGGTGTTATCTCGGTCCAACTGAATCTACCTTAATCGCTTCAATACCTCCAAGCTTATCACTTCTTTGGTAGCTATACAGGTATCAATAGAAGTGCGTCGATCATATGTTAATATTTCTGATAGTAGCATCTCTTATCTAAATAGTTGGTGGTGTTCCTACCAACCTGGATCTTGGGGAGTTGATTATAACGATATGAAGCCTTGACTTAATATATACTAGGTTGATCGCTAAAATCAGAACGATTGTAACTGCTATTCAAATTATCCGAAAAGGGTTTATCATATTTACAGGTACCTGTATTACAGTTCAAGACAGGTTCTTAGTTTGAGTATGTGATGTCTACAACGAAATCTAGTGAAAGGTTGGTCGACTTAAAGTTCGCATTCCACCCTCACCAAGGCGTAAGTCTCAGCAAAAGATAAGGAGGATCCATCGTACTATATGTTTTGGGATTTGGGGATCTGCATTACTGTTGATCGGGAAACTATTGACTGCTCAAAACTTTGATTTGCTTACTTAACCTACTAATGGTGATCCCCGGGTAACTACATTTATAAATCCATATACCATATATGAAGGCTAAAATTGCAAGTGCAAACAGTCCAGAGCCAGGTAACCCTGCGTTATCTAAAAATGCCCACTACGAAAACCGACATTACACCTCGGATAAGGATGCTGACTTTTACGTATTGTTCTCGGACTAAGATTGGTTTTTAGAATATGAGGACGTACCTCATAGGTGACGTTACTGAGCCAGCATAGAGTGTACTATTTAGTATAACCACTTTCAGGCCGCCTGTCCAAATGACAATCCGACGCTTAGTTTTGTTTTGGCACCCATTTCAAAATATTGTGTAAGTTTTTTTTTGTGACCTTTTGTGACCATGGAAAAAGAGCAGTATCGCTCTGTGATCCGATTCTTGTTTTTGAGTGGCAAAACCTACGAGGAAATCAAGCCTATTCCCAGTGGTTTGTATGGGACATATTTACCTTCTCGTACAACCGTAGAGTTCGTAGTATGTTCGTAGTATGCCGTGACCGCACGTCGGTTTTTGAAGAACCGCGCTCAGGTGGCCCAAAAACGGTTACAACTAAGGAAACCGTGGATAAAATCCATGATCTCGTATTTTGGGACCACCGAGTGAAAATTCGCGAGTTGTCTGAGATAGCAGGCATCTCAACTGAACGCGTTAGTGATATCTTGCATGGATGCCGCGTTTGCTCACACCGGAAAATAAGCGCAATCGTGAAACCATTTTAGACAACAGGTTCGCCCTGTTTAATTGAAATCTGGAGAAATTCTGCGTCGTTTCGATGAGACATGGATTCATTGGTATACACCAGAGACAAAAGAACAATCAAAACAATGGGTCTTACACGGTGAACGTGCTCCAAAGAAGGCGAGGACGACCGTACCTTCGACCGGAAAGGTGATGGCCCCCGTTTTTGGGACGCGTAAGGTGTGATCCACGTTAACTATTTGAAGAAGTGAAAAACAATCACAGAAGCATACTACGTCGATTTATTGAGCCGATTCAACGCCGATTTGAAGAAGAAAAAAGTGCTCTTCCCCCACGATAAGGCACCAGCTTACACCTTTGCAGTCCCTTCAGCCAAATTAGTTGAATTGCATTACGAATTGCTCCTTCATTTCCGGATTTGGTTCCCTGCGACTTCTTTTTGTTCTCAAACCTTAAAAGATCGCTTGCCGGGGAGAAGTACGAGTCGAACGAAGAAATCCGCCACGGAGGAGTATTTTGTAAAGTTGGGGTAAAACAAGTTGCAGCGCCGTTGGGAAAAGTGTATCGAGTTGGAATGGGATTAAACTGAAAAATAAATTGCCCTGGTATTCATAAAACATCTCTCGTAATTGGAGCGAAATTAGACATACCGGGAGTGAGTGAAGTAAGATGATCCAACAACGCCCAGAAGTTTAATTTTCTGGTATCCATATGGTGAAAGGATCTTATCGGTCAGATTCTGGACTAGAGTATGACGCGTCACAACCATACGGCATTAAGCCATTACAAATCCCTCAACTCAGTATGGAAAGGACAACTTTTACAATCAGCCAAGCACCGAATTCAACGCAATGGCGAACGGAGATATCATCATAGTGATTGGAAGCCAACGACAATTAAGGGCTCAAGATTTGTTGATTTCTGCAACATCAATCGCCTGTACATAGGAGACACCATGTTGAAGGAAAAGATTATCGTCCAACTAAATCGACCATTTGGTGATCAGTCGACGTTTCAGAACTTGTTTATTAGGTTTCCGAAACACACGAGGTGCCTATATGGGGTTGATACGAGATCATCACCATATACTAGCTACTGTCTAGTTACGTAATGCGTATTTGTACAGACTTTGCAATTGCATCAGAATGCCTAAGTAAAGATCCCCTCAGCACGCCAACAACTATTGAATCACTTTTTGCTAGGAGTGGAAGCAATCAGCAGCTCACTGTCGACAACCATCCGAAAACATTGGAACGCTGTGAAAAATGTTTTCACATCTGGAGTGTAGAGTATTGTTGGTAGATGGCAGGCAATACATAGCACGTATCTTACAGAGAATACCTGGAGTCGGATTGAAGAATGTAAGCTACTTATTGTATTATTATCATAGAGACCCCAGTTGTATCGACGGAAAATTAGAAAAATGCAGCGTAGCTTAGACGGGACAAACGTAACTAAATCAATGCCTTGTCCACAAAGGCAGATGAAGCAGAGGATTCACGAAAGAGCTGATAGGTGGTCATCGCTCTAGCCAACATCCAATGAAAGGCTTAAATAGTTTCGTTCTCATTTCGGATGAGGATCAGCTCAAGCGTTGGAAGGTGCATTATGAAGGAATACGGTTCTTAACCGTGTTTAAGCCCGGGATGTGCACCCAAATAAAACTGAGCTGCCCGAAGTAACAATTTCAAGAATTTCCGCCTCTACTTTCAGTAAAGGTGAGATCGCTATCACGATCATCGCGCTCAAAAACAACAAGTCGCATCAATGCCCTGGCATTCATTATTAAACAATGTTTTGAATACCTGTCACCACTTCACCAGCTGTTCATTGATTTTGAGAACGCGTTTTACAGTGTAAATAGGAAATTTATCTGGCTTGACATGAGAAGGAGAGGTACTCGTACATATAATCGAAAAAATATTATCAAATCAACCTATTATGGGTCTAAATGATATGTTCTGCATAAAGAAAAATTGTGAAAGTAATTCGGGATCCAAAGTGGGGTCCAACAAGGTTAAATTTTATCGCCGATACTTTTTTTTTTTTTTTTTTGATCAGTGATGTGCTTTGCGAAGCCTTGCGATGAAGGAATTCGTTGAATTACATTCGTTCAAACATCTGTACTACGCTGATGACGTTTGTTTACTCTCTCATAGATCCGTAATCGGATCTGCACAAAATGACAAGAAGAGTAAAGAGGGAGGAAAAAGTCGTGGATGTGAGAATGAACGTTACCAAAACCAAAATCATTAATCTCGTTACTAATTCATCAACTCAAGTTAGCATTGCTGGATAATTGGTAGACAGAGTAGAGATTATCCCATATCTTGTGAGTATTGTCGTTATTGAAGATAGATCCGAAAAGGATGTTGGCAACCGAATCAGCAAAGCAAAGTCTACGTCTGGAACGTTGTCCATGATATGGCGAAGCAGTGCAATCACCAAGCTACGAATGTTCCTTTTAAATGTTGAATCCTTGCTGTTATGCTTCTAACGTTCATGCCTGCGGAAAGCCTTAATGGTTTTCTGGCCTAACCGTATCCCTTATGAACATCTTTACCTGACAACGGTTCCGGAACCTATAGTTCAATAGAGAGGTCATTAAGTGTGCCTTATTTAGAAGAGGTATTCTTACCATTAATACTCATATCAGAGCGAGTTATAATGGCACGAAGGGTCACATTCTGCCTGGGGGTAGGTTGTTGATATCAATTTTTGAAGAGAAATTTGTGAACAAGGAGTAAGGGAATTCAATAGATTTTTCCAACATATCTCAAATACGGTGATATGAAGACGACCTTTGCCTGTTATCTCTCAGAATCATATACATATACCCAGATGCAACCGAATTGGAAGCAAAGACAAACAAAACAAAATAGAACTGTGAATCGATTCCAATAAGGCAGAAATATTTTGGTTTCTCTTTTTTTATCCAATAATTCACATAAACATTGCAGAACAACTATGTCGTGATAGTAGATGACTTTCGTTAGCTTGGAATTATCATCTTGACTGACAGTGGTACTAAATTAAACGTTAGCAGCCACATGTGAATTCAGTATATTGTCAAATAGTGAATATGGCCGCAGTACCTGGAAAATAAACGCCAATGTCAAAAATATGCTACAGCCAAGTCGCTTTCTGAGAAACTGGATTCAAATGTTCAAGATAAATCACATTAAATGAGCCACGCCTATATAAACGAAGGTTCCAGTAGATTAGTTTCCCCCCAAATAAGGTCTAAAATTGTATTGGCCAATGAGCCATGCAATCCATTGATTCAACAAGGAAATCTCTTCAAATAGGGGAGAGCTGCATGGAGTTGAAATACATGGCCTGAAACCGAGTAAAATAACGCGTGCCCATGGCGTGGATAGGGCGACATAGAGTAAACAAGTAAGAAATTTCGTGCTGCAATTATCTACGAGCATGTTAAATGATTTAATCTGGCTTGTGATGGAGTGCTAATCTCTCTCGTTCTACAGTTTACTCGCAATATAACACTTTGGCAGAATCTTTTAACTTTTTAATAAAAGCTCCATCTTATCGCTGAGATAGCATCACTAATCAGAGAACATTTATACCCAGCCCTCATATACGAGTACCTTTGCATTAAATTTTTGTAGGAAACCTATTATATGATACTAAGACACAGTACTGCTCGAATTTTGCTTCAGTTACCGCCTGAATATAAGCCGTTCACTTGAGGAATGGGTAAACACTGTAAGCAACACATTTAGAGTGACAGGTTATGGAAGATCTATTTTACAAATTTTTTAGCAGTATGGTGCTAAATAATCTTTCTATATCCAACCTTTTTATAGTATCAGTTTAGATTGGAGATATGCTCAATAACCTTACGGTATACATGTCTAACGTCGACGCGGATTTCTCATACGTGGCAGACGTGAGCGGGCTTTTTATGACAATCCGCATCAAGAGTTAATTCGATAACATAAGCCTAATATGCACCCACACCCATACGATGACACCAAAGAATGTTTTTACGAGCTCCTCGACAAGACATGTTAGCAATGTCTTAAGTATATATGCCATTGAAACCGTACTAGACGAGTTCAATGCCAAGATAGGATAGGAGGACATTTTTGGTAAGGCAGTTGGTAAACATAGCCTACACGACATCACGTCTGGCAATGGATTTATTCTTATTGATGTTGCGGCTTGGCAGGGCAAAATCCCACTATAGAACGAACTCTCTATCTCAATATTAACAAGGGACCGACATGTCCCCGGATCAAGACCTCCCAAGTTAAATAGATCATTTTGCCATCGACATATGTCATGCTTTCAATATTTTGAACATTCAAACCAACCGAAAAGATTGACTCGAATCATTACTTTGTAACAGTCAGGGTACGAATGCGAATCTGCCAAGCCCCAGAATAACGAAGAACTACTGTAAAAAGATATCAAGCAGAAAAGCTGCAATCGCCAGAACCGCAAGAATATTTGCCGCCATAATTTGCCAGTGGCAGTGCTGCAATTGATGTGCTGGGTTTCAACCGACCACCACCAAAAATTTCTGGTGAATGCATCCCAGGAAGCATTCAACGTGGCGTTGCAACAAAGGGAGAAACCGAAAGTCCTCTCTACGTGGTAAAAAGCACGTGTTAAGTTTAGTAGATCAGTACAGACACCAGAAGGAAACCTTGTAGTAGAGTCATAGTTGTTGCTAAGAATATAGAAAAATGTTTTCTGATAACTGTATTGGGGCGACGAAGCCTTCGTCCGACAGAATAGCACATTAAGTTAGATGATGATAGAAAAACCTTGTGTCAACCTTACCAAAACAAAGTAAGCATAAGAACCTCTAAGCTTAGTTCTAATAAAGCTGATGAACCTGATGGATTACGTCCAGGGCATTCAAAGCTGCTAAAAATGACTTTGCGGAGTGCATACAGAGTGTATGCCTAATGAATAAAATCTCAATTATAAGCCTCGTTAACCTGGAATATGACATCTTATCTGCCATATTGGATGAACGTGTAAACCCTTCATCGACAAGATAATTGACATCTTTCAGTGTCATTTCACGTCAAAACTCTAAAATCTATTAAAATCTGGAACTTCTGCAGATCCTGGAAAAGCTCAAGAAATCAAAATTGATGCCCAGCATATTTTCATCCATTACAGAGCCACATATGATAACATTTATAGAGCAGCATGCGCTGCCAAAATTTTTGTCTGGATAGAACGGATAACGCTCGCAGCTTCATCAAGGTGCGTAATGACTTAACTGAGTCCTCTGATGTCAAAAAAGGTTTTAGACAAGTTGACGCGCTGTTGTATGGCTTCTTCAACATCATGTTTGAAAGAATTGTGAGGGAATCACAACCGAACACTGGAGGCACAATCTTTTTAAAGTCTGTGCAATGACTAACGTACACCGATGCTATTGAGATAATTGACATAGCTCTTCGTGCTGTCGTCGGTGTGTCCAACAGTATTGAAACTTAAACCGCTAAAGTGGTGTTTTCGGTAAATGAAGGCAAAACCAAGAATATGGTGTCAAAAAGAAGGGACAGCCGACAGCTATAACTTTGAGGTTAAGGACTTTGTGTACCTTTTCTCTGCTTTCAATGTTGCTACAACAACACTTCTGTAGTAGTAAAACGAAGGATAACTCCTGCCAATCGATGTTTCTTTGAGAAAGAAGGCAATCGAATAGTAAGACCCTATCTTGAACAACCAAGGAAACCACTTTATGATGCTGAATCATGGACTTTACGGAAAGGAAAAAAAGATATTCTCGAGAGAAAAAGTGCAAATTGCGTGAGATGGATAGAACATATAGACCAAAGGATAGAAAATGTTCCGGCCCGTAGATTCTTTGAAACTCCCCCCAAGGGGCAACGCAGTAGAAATAGAAAAATAGGTGGTCCTCAAACCACTTAAATGGCGCAACTGAAGAGAGTTATCTAATGATCGGGCTTACTGAAGAGGCTTGTAAGTTGAGGCTCAGGTTCACACTGCCACCTCACCAAGTAGGTGAGTAAGCCATTTATTTATTTTTTTATTTATTTATATTTCCACATAAAGATAACAATTTTATTAAAAATGTGAAGGCTTGAAGAAATTTCAAGAATAAATTGTCCAATAAATCTAACAAAAGAGTTTCAAAATTGAGTAAATGTAAGAGAAAGAGTTAATTGTAAGTGTGAAACTAAATAGAATCAATATACGATGGCGTCTCCAGAAGTATCTGACCCAACAATTTTTAACATAATCGCCTTCCAACTCTATACACTTTTGCCAGTGATGTTCAAAAAGTTCCATACCCTTTTTATGATAAGAACTGTCTTGCTCCTCAACATCGCCAGTAACTGCCGACATCACTTCTTCATCGTTGGAAAAGCTTTCACCACTGAACCATTTTTTCAAGTTTGGGAACAGAAAATAATCCGAGGGGGCTAAATCTGGCGAATAGGGTGCATGAAGTAGCAATTCAAACTTTAATTCGTTAATCTTCACCTTCATCTTCATCTGACCTTGCCTGCAGATGAAACGCTCTTCGCCTTCTTTGGAGCCGGTTCTCCCTTTTGAATCCATTGTTTTGATTGTTCTTTCATCTCGGGTGAAAAGTGATGAACCCATGTTTGATCCATTGTTATGAAACGGCGCAAAAATTCTGAAAAACTTCGCTAAACACTCAATTGAAACATCTTCACGACACTGTTTTTGCTCGAGTGTGAGCAAACGCGGCACCCATCTTGAACACTCAAAATTTTCAAATAATATGCGATGAACGGCACTTTTTGAAATGCCTACAATGTCTGCTATCTCGCGCACTTTTAGTCGACGATCATCCAGTACCGATTTGTGGATTTTCTTCACCATTTCTGGAGTCGTCATCTCATTTGGTCGACCACTGCGATGCTCGTCTTGGCAACACATACGGCCTCGTTTAAAATCAGCAACCCAGAATTTTACTGTTGTAAACGAAGGAGCGGACTTACCCAGAGTAGAATCCAGTTCAGCTTTTATATTGGTTAGGCTGAGGCCTTTCAAATAAAAGTATTGTATCACATAACGATGACCAATTTTCTCCATTTTCACAAATTCACTGACAACGTTCACTATTGATGGCTGCCAAACAAATACTAAACAACGTGGCGCTTTCAAACTTGAAACATATGCTTTATAGACTGCGTACTTTCCAATACAGTGAAATTTTTTCAAACAACTACCGCCATGTCTTGGTCAGGCCGGCTTCTTCTGGGACCACCCTCGAAAAACATTAAGCATCAGCATTTAAGGGGTATGTCTGGTTTTTTAGGTAAAAAATCGGTCAATTTTCTGATTTTTTTTTCGAGAAATTTATTTAATTTAGAGATACGAGGTTTTGTATGCATTGAATAATATGAAAAAAAGGTATCAGAGGACGCCAAAGTCATCGACTCAAAAATCGTCCCGTTTGCGGTGGACAGGATATCTTGAGACTGGGGCAACTGAAACAAATAAAAAACATGTTAAAGTGTTAAAGTTTTACCAATCTGGGCAAAAAAAAAAATGTGGCGACATTTTTTACAAACATTTCGAAAAGTCGCTAGTTTTTCCTCACTAAAAATGCTGCCAAGAATTTTCTTTTGCTCCGATTGGTAAAATTTTAGGTAAGCGAGGCGCCCAAAACGTTAACGAACAGATTAAAAAGAAAAATAAGTCGATCAGACTTATATAGGGTGATTCTTCTTGAGGTTTGTTTTTTAATAAGCTTATTTCGACAGATCACGCGTGACTCTTATCAAGTCCTCATGGCAAGATTCACACTACAACAGGATCTCCAAATTGTTCAGCTAAATTACGAAAATCAGCGTTCTGTGAGAAATGTTATTCGTGCGATTCGAGGAACTTACGGTGCACATAATCGACATACTGAAACCACAATTGCCAACACCATTCACAAATTTGTGTCCCAGTTTATATTAGTGGATAATTCTCGACCGGTTAGACCACATCCAGCACGTAGTGAAAAGACTATAGTAGCTGTAGCTGAGAATGTACGCGAAGATCGTGACGAATCACCATTTTCAACCTTCAAAAGATACGTGTATAAATTTGATAGCTGTCGGACGATTAGTTCTCGAAATATTGTGAGTGAAGCAACTTTTGTTGTTGTGAAAAAAAAAATGGATTTAAAGCAATTTCGTGTGTTGATTTATCATTGCTTTTTGATGGGAAAAAATGCTGGCGATGCAAGGAAATGGCTTGATAAGTGTTACCCGGACTCTGTACCAGCCGAACGAACCATTTGCAAGTGGATTGAGAAATTTAAAAATTGTCATACAAGCACCGAAGATGATGCACGTAGTGGACGTCCAAAAGAGGCTGTTTCAGATGAAAACATCAAAAAAGTCCACAAAATGATTACGAATGATCGTAAAGTGAAGTTGATCGAGAGAGCTGAGGCTCTGAAGATATCAAAAGAGCATGTTGGATATATCATACACGAATATTTGGACATGCGAAAGCTCTGCTCAAAGTAGATGCCGCGTTTGCTCACAGTCGACACAAAAACAACAACGTGTTGATGATTCAGAGGAGTGTTTAAAGCTGTTCAACCGCAATAAAGCCGAATTTTTGCATCGGTATGTGACAATGGATGAAACTTGGCTCCATCATTTCACACCAAACTCAAGTCGGCAGTTAGCTGAGTGGCGAGCAGGCGACGAACTTCGTCCAAAACGACCAAAAACTCAACAGTCGGCTGGCAAGGTTCCGTATTTTGGGATACACATGGAATAATTTTCATCGACTATCTCCAAAAGGGGCAGACTATCAACAGCGACTATAACATTGCGTTGCTGAAGCGTTTGAAGGACGAAATCGCAGAAAAACAGCCTTGGATAATAGAGGGCAATAGGGTACAATCCACCTGTTATCAACTTCATGATGTCCTATTTTCGTTTGAAAACCACCATCTTCAGGTTTTTTTCGCCTATAAGAGGGATACCCATCCGCACCAATCTGTGTTTCATAAAAAAATTTTTTTTATGGAATCATGGACCATGGACCATCTGTGTCTTTACGATTTCAAAAAGTACTTTGCCTTAGTAGGATCTGGAAGTTCTGCAGAGATGAGTGAATCGATTTGATTGGAATGGATTTTCGTTTAAAGCCATACCAAGATATGGGCATGAGGCAAACCTCATTTTGGCCATTCTACGGTATACATGTGACATAGTAGAGGTTCAAATATGTAAAATTTTGTACTAAGATCCATTAATTTTATCAACTTTAGATGAAAGACTCTGGCAATAAGGTCATGACTATGAATATATGTTTGACCATGCAGTAGTTCACTTTGAATTTCGCTCCATTTTGCGTTACATGTACAGGTAATGAATAAATCAGGTCGGCAATGATTTCGTACAGACGTCATTGCATCCTAGGTCCGCTCATGCATGTATCTGGGGCTTCCTGTGAAACTTGAAGGAAGAATGCAAATTTGACCAAGATCTCTTCCAGTAGCATCATTTTCGATACCATCTTTCAAATGTATGTACAAATCAACGCTAAGTTCCTATTTGTTTCTGGTGTTTCTTCTCTTCAAAACAAATCGATTGATATATAAATAACCTTGTGGTTTGGTTAGCCTACCCCCATTTTTCTTGAGCCAAACACAAAATATGGCTTCTAAAATATAGGGAGAGAGATGAATGGAAGGACATACTGTAGTATAAGTTTGGATGTAATTTATCTAATCCAACTGCATTCAATTTAACTGATTATATAGAATCAATTACATCTACATCGGTCAAACAGATAAAGTTAAAATTATCGTCATAAACATTGTGAAGCTTTACCTTAGATTCAGGATTCGTATTTTGTAAGGTTTGCGAGGCTAAAAGCTGTTAATTTTACTAAATTAAAATCAACATCACCAGGAACACGATTACGTTGCCTCCCATTTCCCAGATTGTTTTGCGGGATTCGAAGAACTTTAATAAAAAATTTGTTGCGGTTCTAACACTGGTGGCTACCAAATTACCAAGAGAGCGAAACATTTCATAGTGTACCGCAAACCGGAATTACTTCGTAAGACTTTGCTCCTTAGGGGAACATGGTTTTCAAAAAGGTAACTAAAATTGTCTTCCGAAAAGGAATCCTGCTGGTTGGGAGATACCATGTAATATATTTGTTCCCAGTGAATATTTTCAAAGTCAGTCTGTAAGTCCCTATGGTTAATGTGATTACATTTTCTTCAGCTTCAAATCGTATATCAAAGGTAAGGAAGATCAAATCGTGCTTTGAAAAGCCTGAAACAGATAGTTGATTATATGTTATACAGTGAAAATAGTTACAGACACTTACCCGTATTTGTGTAAAGAAAGAAAGTATATACAAATATAGGTACAAATTCCAGATGGTTTTTCAAACTACACATTAGAATGTTGACGTCTTCATATGTAGCCGTTGTAAATTGGCTTAGAACTGTGTATTTGCTGTAAGTATGGAACCGACAATGCCATGGCCAATATTTCTATTTCTGTGATAATATTCATCTCAGTTTCCCCAACGCTTATGTCTGTATTTCCCATAGTTGAGCCACATAAGAAATATCTTTCTGGATACCCAGATGCGAAATCTAAGATGAAATTATGGTCGTACCATTCCCAGTACCATTGTCCTGGGTTCTTGCCTCTAAATCGATTTTCCTTTTTTATCTTTTGCCACATATCGTCCAAAAACTCAAAGTGTTACAACCCCAAAAGATAACAATTCATCTCAAAAATTGGGTTTGGTATAAATTTGTATATTCCTGCCTTGAATACTGATGAAAACCCAATACCATACCCGTCCTTCATTAACTTTCCTCTGTAGATATTCACCTATTTTTTTAAATCTTGTCAAAGAAATCATAATAAAAATAGAAAAAGTGACTTTTAGCCACAATATTATTCTAAAGCTTATCAGAAGAAGGGTCACTGCTATTTCAATCCATTCAGGTCTCACTCTACTAAGTGTAAAAAGGTAAATAAGTCTAACACAACACAGTCTCTGAACTGCAGACATCAGACAATGATTGTCATACCATACTAATCAACACAGCTTTATTTACTAACTTTAGAGAGCACTAGACTACTAAGTGAATCTCAGGCACAATCAGCAGCTTTCTTCATTTATCGTGATATTGAGCCGACGGCGAGGTTTTCCTTTATCACAGCGTCTCTCTCATCTAATTTGGGTCGGAGCTGTGGTGTTTATTCACTGAACACGTCCTTAGTGTCGAGGCCTAGGTATTCTGACAAGGACAAGTTGACTGTATTGACCAAAGAGCTTGTTTTTATATTTTCTTCTTCAAATATCATTTATGTTGACAGGACCGAAAATCATTCCCAGAACTTTTTTCTCGAAATAACCAAAGGCATTTTCATTTATGTCGAAGCTTCTACCCCATATGGAAGGACTGGGTGGACATTGATTTCTGTCCATGAAAGCGACTAATTTTTCAGTTGTCTTTTGGCTCACAGCAATACCGATTGGGAAGAATGATTTGTCGCTCGTTTTCTAGGGTGTTGTTGTGGATTGAGTTAAGGGTAAAACCTAGGTAGACAGAGTCAACATTATAGTTTGACAGGGTGGCGTGCAGTCCGAACTGTTGGTGTAAAGTATACTTTCTTGTTGACATCACTTTGTTTTAACTTCGTTTCCTCATTACTTCGGCTCCTTCTCTACTGGCCCCAAGCTAACAGACAGCTGGCTTATTTCCTTCTATAATTTCAATCAACGTATAGCAACAGTCGAACGAACCCTTGAAATCTTTTGTGTTTGAGAGTTTCAAACACTTCTTTCAAGCACACATTTTGAAGGTGACGTAACAACGCGACATTTTGTTGATATCCCTTTTCTATATCAAATGCCTCGGTTTCATCATAAACGACTTTAATGGACCACTGACCGTTCCCCATTGTCAACCTACATTGGCAGGAATTCTGAAACTTGGCATGGGTCTATATAGCTCGAAAAAAAAAAAAACGATGCTGCGGTTCCAATCTACATAAATACTTTCATCTGACTATATTTTATAGATAAGTTGGTGTATGTTCTTTACTAATGAACTCTGCGCTGCTTTAAATAATTCCGCTCCTACTTTACACGTTGAATGCTTATTTCTGCTTGACAGGGAAATATTGATCGTCTTCGCCCTTAAACGGTCTGCGGAAGTAGTGTTTTTTTAATTTTAATCACCGACTGTGACTCGACTATTACATTCCCGTCCATATATCTCATCTATATAGGCAAGCTATTTTCATCCGAACGTCATCTCCGATGCCTCGATCGAGCGTTTTTCTGGTATTTTTTTCCCTTGATTTCTATGAAGCCGATGTTTCTCTGATTTCCTGTGCTCATAGGGTTTATGGCATCTTTTTTTGCACCAGCACTCTGTATTCTTACGTATTGCTGTATGACCTTCCTAACCAGGGATTTCGTTTTTAATCGGGTGAGATCTAACACATCAAATGTGTTGTGTCTAATGCCTTGCCACTGCTTTTCTGTGTTGATAATTGATGGCGCATTGGGATGGCGTGTAATGATAGATCGCCTCTTTGTGGTATACCCCGAATAACGTTAAGTGATCTATCGTTTAAAGAAGCCAGACAAGAAAATAAATCTCCTGGCCATACTATAAATATTACCACTTTCACCATTGTCAACACAAACGGCACACTTTAGCGCCAACTTACAAGACATATCGGACCTTGTTTTCGAATATACCAACTTAACATCGAACGTGTAAGCAAACCCAAAAGCGACTACTTATCTAAACTGTTACTGGCTAACAACATTGACGTAGCCATCATCCAAAAGACACATACTCAATCGGACGATGCTCGAAAGGCTAGAGGAACTGTGACCGGTTACTATCGGATCGGAGCCGCTTTCCACTAATCAGCAATCTAAAGCAGAAACCAAATAGTGGACAAAAAATGATTAGCAACAAGACCATTGCAAAAACGATCAAAATTGGAAGTATTTACATTTTAAATATATACAAACCCTTCGGAAGGCCGTTCCAATGTTCTGGATCAAGCCTTAAATTAAATTGTGACTTCAATAGCCATCATAAAATTTGGAGGTATGAAAACAACGACGACAATGGTAACATGCTAATGGAATGGGTAAACTCAAACCATTTGCACTTGTTCTTAGACACCAAGGACAGATGGACCTTTCACTCTCGGGGATAGCGAAGTGGCTACAAACGGGACCTGTACTTCGTTACCTGTGATGCTGACCACCACCCACCACTGCCTGCGTCTAGAACACTATTACCATCCAGCTCTAGTCGATGTCGAAATCCAGATTCCTCTTACTGTTTCCATATAAAAACTGCGCTGGAACTTTACCAAGGCCGATTGGAATAGCTTCTCTCATGAGCTCGACTCATGTTTAAGGTTTATTACCCCGCTGACCTAGAATTACGATAGATCTGTATAAATGGTTGCGGTAACTGCTTTCGCAAAGAGTACATATCTGGACCGAAGAAAGTGAACGACTATATGACAATTTTAAGGTATCTGTAGACTGCTTGATGAGACCCGCAAAAAGAAATGGATATCACCAGTCAACAGCCTGAGCTTCATCCACTCTAGCAGAAAAACATAGAGCCTCTTTCGCAAACCTGGGGGAAAACCGCATAATGGATGCTTCTCGTGCTCTCGTGGACAAGGTACATACAGTCGACATAAAACGGGCTCTGAGATATCTCAAGGCTAATAACCCATAGTCACAACAGTTCTTGGCCAATATTACATAGTAATACTGCTCTTTTGGTAGTAAAAACAGAAAAGGTTACGGGTTTCGATGGCATCCACCCGGAATTTTTTGCACAAAGCGAAAAAATACAATTCTACGACAACATATCTTAATCAGCCATAATCGGTAATCCTAACGGCGCACCTCAAAATACCTGTCATTTAGCACTCTTAAGTACTCGCTACAAACTACTCTAACGCTTTATCTATTATTATTGAACAAACCGGATATCTTGCGACACATTGAGGCAAGATTATGCTTTTGTTGACATAACATCTGGAAGGATGGGGTTATCTTTTAATTACTGAAGAAAAATTCTATGCCTAAGTATATCGCGTCTTATAAACAACCGACTTTCAAACCCCACCTGTTCCTAGTTTGGTTCCATCTCCGCTCATTTGCTCTTTAATCTTTACATGAGGGATACCTCCAACAACACCGAAGAAAATTGGATATGCAAATGATATAGCGAACACAGAAGGAACCCTAACCCTAGACCTTAAGCAACTCAATGTATATTTTGGACAATACAGGCCGTGCCCAAGCACGTCTAAAACAGAAGTTTTATGCTTCCACCTTACTAACCAACTAGCGAATTAATTTTGTAGATTGAATGTCCAATTTAAAAACAGCCCAAACCGAAAATACCTAGGCGTAACCTTAGACAGATCCCTTACATACAAAGAACATCTAACAAATAGCTTGAAAACCTAAAACCCGCAACAGCATAATCCAAAAACTCACTGGATCAATCTAGGGTTGATACTCCACAACAAAATACTGCAATTCAACGTACCTTAATAGTGCACATATACGCAAGGTGGAGACCCAACTCAACAACACCATAAGAATTCCTGTACTGTGCAACACTGTGCCACCTCATCTGCGCTGTTGAAGCACACTATTAAGGGAATGTAGTAAAGCGCTTGCAAATACTGAACTAGTCATTCACGGTGATATTACTATGCTCCTATTACAGCAACAGAGACTAAATTCTCGGCACCCAACCATAAAGTCACCAGCATGAACCCATCATGCTTACCCTTCAGATTAAAAATTCCGCGCAACCTTTGAACAATGCTCAACAGGATCCGAAGCAATCACGGAAGATGCACAGATTCGCTGCTGCGCTGGGGAAGTGTTAATTGTTGCGGTTGGGGAGCCCAATGACAGACTATTGCCACATTGTTACAGAGTACAGCAAACAATCCTAAACGTTATTGTGAATAGTAAATATTAGTTCACAATTATTTAGAATGATTATATATGTATGTATATGTAAAGTTTGTTAAATGTAACGTTTTCAGATAATCGATCAGGAAAGGCTTACTCGTATATTGCTCGGGTATTACTTAAGATTAAAGGGACATTTTTAGAAACATGGGTTCAAAAAGGTACTTTTCTGTTTATCTAGTGGGAATTTTCTGTATAGAATGATGACATTACTGATGCAGACCCGAATACGTATTTGTACACTGTTACACTCTGGTGATGGTAGCAAACCAAAATTTCATCAATTTTGTGTATGGTGGCACAGTTTGTTTGCACATCAGTTAGAGGTTAGAGCGGACACCATCGGTCCGCTTTTCACCATCGTTGAAAGGGCTTTGCCTAGAGTTTGGGTAAGAGTTTTTGGGTTTGAGCTTTTGTCGAACCTTTGTATCGATAACAGTGGTTGACACTTTTGTCATTGAGCTAGGACATCGACGGTGATGACTAGTATCGGTTTATTCTCAGGGTACATATGTTTTCGATAAGTAAATACGAAACGATTGGATTCGTGCATTTAGAACTGCAACTAAACCGGGAGTATTATTATGGGTAGACAGTTGAATTTCATTACCGTTAGCTAAAAAAAACTCATTATGCCATTGCAGCTGGGAACCAATGCAGCTTTAGTGCAAACTAATGAAAATTTGAAAACGTTTTCAGAGAGTTAGTCGACAAATAGGCAGTACATTAACGAATGATTGACATAAGTAGGCTTGTGCCGATCGGAAAAGTTTATAATTCAGTACGTCATTGGTATTTCCTATGGACAGCGACAACAAAAATAATGGCATACTGTGATGCATTGAAATGAGTGCCTTTAGGGTTTTGATTATGCCTTGAATGTGGTGAAGTAAACTGAAGTGGAATTGGTGGTTGATACTCACTGTGATGAGAAAGTAAGTTGAAGGCATATTGAAACTTGGTTGAAAACGATAAGAATTCTGGTTATATATGTACGCACTAGCATCAATAAACTAGCGCTTGCATATCTAAAATTACTTTGCTTCCACTTGGAAAAATATGTGAAACTAACATTTCGTTTGACTGTTGTACCCAAACTGAGATTCTCTTTAGACCGAGCGTTCAAATCAGTTGTTTACTTCTAGCATTGTTCTATTTTTGATAGCACACAAAAAAAGTTTAATTTCCGGACAGGTAGAAGGGTACGAAGGCATAAGCAAAACGCAAGTAGTGATAGTTGCTTTCAAAGGCCCAAGTTCTGATAGCCATTCTTTTTCAACCAAAGCCTCATCAGCTATGTTAATCCGAGCGTAAGCCGGACATTCACAGAGATAGTGCTCCGCGCTGTCGCAACAACCGCAGGATGTTGTGTCACTTTTACTCAGCACATTTAGGTGCTTTGCAAATGTGTAATGCCGTCATGACGTCAGTAAGCAATATGCCAACTTTCCTGCTGAGGGACAGCAGAAAGGCTGTCTGACTTCCTACATGTCTACACCCCGCAGAGCCGTGCCATCTGCAGTTGTTCTCGTATGAGATCCAACTATCAGTGGCAGCCCTAATCGAGGACGCAGGCATATCCAACGTAGAAAAACTCTCCTCTGAACCATTCCTGGCAAGTTCATAGGCGAATTCATTTCCGTGATCCCATTGTGACCTGGGATCCAGACAAGGATCACTGAAATCAGTAAACTCTTGCATTCTCGAATTAGCTTGGAAGTCGTAAGAAGGCTCAGCAATGCTCCAAGCGCAGCTTGGCTATCGCTGCCGATGCAAATGCTTTAGAGCCGTCCATGAAGACTCGATTGCTATCTTTCCTGGCTCAGATTCTGACCGAAGCCAGTCCTAGGTACAAGGAAGGTCGATAAAGTATTTTTTTCCGAAACAAGAGTTCCGGTGTCATTACATCGGACGGCATGTCCGACAGCCGGCGCGCAAGGTCATCGAAGTTCCATTAGGCGTTGTACCAAAGAAAACTTATTTTCACTCGGAAGATGGCTTTGAGGGTGGAGCTCTGATATGAATATTAAGGAGAGGGAGATTTATCAATGCATCTAAAGCGGAGCCAGGAGTGCTAGGGAAAGCCCCATACCTCGGAGACACCCTTTCTTTGGAGTTTGGTAAAAGCAGCAATCACGTATTTTCGCACAGGATACAATAAGCTTTGTCATATCCGTGTAGATCCAAAGGGCTCTTCTCGGTGACATACCCCCAAGTCTTGCCGATAACTCCTCTGCACTGCCAAAAGGCAGACAGAGTCTTAGATACTTTCGACGTAACATATTTAGCCCAGAGAAGGATAACACCCAAATACTTAGCTTCTTTGCAGAATTGGATGGTGGTGCTTTTAAGCACTAAATGAGTCAGACCAGGCAGCTTCCTCCTTCTCGTAAGGAGAACACAGTCAGTTTTAAGAGGATTGACTGAAAGCCCATTACTAGTGCACCAGTCCTCGATCACGTCTACTAGACACGATAGACACGATTCGACAGACAGTACAGCTACATTATCCGGGTATGCTTAACATAGGTACAGAACTTAGGACTGTTGAGGTCGTTGAGCAGTGAGTCGATCAACATGCACCATAGCAGTGGAAAAAGAACAGGGCAGCCCCTGTTTACACCCGCCACCACATATTGGCCACGGCCAGCATTGCTTTTATCCACAAGACCAGTGACTCATCTACGCCGTGTTGTCTGGCCGAGTTGCACCTTCCATCAAAAGTTTCAACGTTACCAGATTCTGAAGTGCACTTTCGCAAGATCTTCCGCGTTGGTAGGCGTGTTGCACAGCCGACAGAAGTTGCATTAGCAAGGCGTTTTTGCGCACATGGATCTTGACCATTATTTCGATGTTTTTTCGTATGAAACAAGTCAGATTTAAAGGTCTGGAATTTTTGGCAAGCGATAAGTCCTCCTTTCCGATTTTCGGTATGAAGGCCAGTCTCACTGTTCGCCAGGGATTCGGTATGTATGTCAGTGCCAGACTAACATAGATTTACAAACATTAGAAAAAAATTGCTGATTAGTTCGCATGTGATGTCTTTCAATTATTTTCACCCAGCTATACGTAAAAAAAAAAGTACTTGTCAATTAGAATACCAGAGGATTTGCGTTCAATTCGCAAACCAAACACCAAAATGCGGAAGAAATAACCTATAGACCCTCTCGCTATTCAAGGTTAGGTTCTACATTTCCTCTAGGGCTCATCTCCATGCACACTTAAATAATGACACGACTACCAACGGTTAGGTTTTTGTCCACATTGGCTACAGTATACAATTTTTTTGTTTGATATAAATACAAAGTTTTTTTGCTGCCGCTATCAGTGAGTTTTCATATCTCACTCTCTTTGACTACATAAAAAAAAGTCTTTACGTACTAAATGTCAGATTAACTTAGAAATCAAATGAGTCTCTTCGTTTTCGTAAATAACTTGGCCTTGTAAAAATTTTACACCGGAATACTTAAGCTCTGATAAAATATATGATACTCGTAGCTATCTAAATTGTTTAACAGTTTGCCCCTCAGATACAAATTTTATTCACTTCTTGTCGAGACTGGCACTAGTATCAATTCATTGATCTACCAAAACTTTTAACTTCATAAAAATCTCCGAATAAAGGCAATCAATCAATAAATTGTATTTGTATGATCGCCGGACTGCAAAAACATCAATTTTCGTTGCATTAATAAAATAATAAATCATAGTTCTCACTCGGATAATCAACACCATAAACTCTAATAAAATTTGTTTACGAACAGTAACACTCTCTGTATAACTATCTATTTTTCGAAATAGATAACACGGAACCTGTGATGGAATATATTATCTTGAGCGATAGCAATCGGTCGTAGCAGTTGTCGAGTTTTAGAGTCTAACTACGGTCAATGACTTTCGAGAAGTTCTAGAGAAGCTTAGCAAAACGGTCGTAGAATTGGAAAATGAGAAAGAAAAGATCAACCAAAAAAAAAACTCCGGGATTTGATCTAGTCACAGGTGAAATTCTAAAAATAACTATCTAAAAAAGGTATGAAAAAAATAGCACAGTTTATTCTAAGATATGTTCCACACATGTGGAAGGTCGCGGAATTTATTTTGGTACCAAAGCCGAGAAACTTGTCCAGTAAAGTTACCTTACACCATCCGATCTCAATGCTGTCAAAGCTCTTCGAAAAATTTTTCTGAAACAACTATTACACTCTCGGCGTCAAAACCGCAATTGTGACGCAAAGTTTTTCTCCCGCTTTTCTCATTGATTTCATGTTCACCTTTTGTTTATACATAAATGCAGATTTAAGACCTTAATATAAGTAAAATGTTCAATCTATCGGGCTTTTTTTATAGAAAATGAAAGAGAGGATATCTTTCGGAAATGGTAATCATAAGAACAGTTTTTGGCGTAAGAGTAGCATAGATGGAGGTCACATTTCTGGAAAATACATTATGTTTTTGATGTTTTTCACAATTTTCATTTATTTTGGCCACCTTCTTTACTCAGCCATACTGGAATGTGATCACAGCCATGAAAACGTACATCTGGTACAGGATGTTTCGCTTTTTTACCAATCCCAGAAGTACTCGGTTGAGACAGGCTCGATTCTCGGGGCATTGATAGTAATCGTCAAACTTTTTATTTTTCACTGCACATAACAAGAGCCGCAGCTTTTTCTTCTCTGAGTTCTGGTAATTTCAGCAACTTCTTATCTTCAGAACAAATATTATTTGAATCACTACACTACCGAGTTTTCATTCGAATATGGTGACGATCAATAGGACCATCCATAAGATCCACACCACCCATATGACTGTAATATTCGTGAATGATCTGTGGGAAATCAACTTCAATAAATTGCATCTGCTTCCAATCATAACGAGTTGCCTTTGCTGTTTGTTCGTTTGGATTTGCTCTAGCAAATGGTTTGATGCAGCATATTCGGTTGAATAGCCTCTTGATTCATTGTGCCTAAGCTATAAATTCCTCTTGAACGCAAATATGGTAAACCAATAAAGGCACCGAAGTATAAAAATTGTCGAAGTAGACAATATGATGCAAGAACTACGGTACTGATTGCGTTAAACGTACAACGCGTGTTCCAGGTGAAACAAAATTATTATAAAATTGTAAATTTCGCAACGATAAACGAAGCCATAAGAATCACACAACACGAAAAATTTTATTCCCCATTTTATGAGGCTTATTTGGCATAAACTGCTTTATTTTTGTGCTGCACGTCACTCCATAATTTCCAAATCCGAAACAACCGGTCATATCCGGGTGCACCTATTTTTATCCGCTCCGTTTCGTCTTGAAATGTTAAATATTTTTTTTTATTGTTTTAAGTTTTCTAATTGGCATAGTACTTTGAACCGGCAGGAATGCATTTTTGCCCCAATAGCTTTCCAAATTCGAATAAGGATATACAGACATGAACATCAATATACCGATGTAGTGACGAATTTCGAAAGAATCGGTGCTGAAAACTGTGTGTGTGTGCTTTTCTGAAAGGCTGCTCTATTTGTTTCTTGAACAACTATATCAATTATTTTGTCCGTGAAGAAGTACTTAAAAAGTTTCAGCGGTGTATACAGCTGCGAACCACCTCGAAAAGCTTCTTTGTTAACGTGTAGTCGCATCGATCTCCTTCGCCATATCATTTTCTAAAACTCCATTTAGTCTTTTCTGATTTCATGGATGAAATAGTTTAATTTTTAGTTCGTTTAATCGTGTTGTCCAGCAGAAGGCTTGATATACGGACCACTATACTCAACTAAATGAAAAGGAGGAGACCGGGCTCTTTTATGTGGTTCAAAACGAGATGAAGTCGACGCTTATATTTCCGTTGGTTCTGTAATTTCCAATCTTTCTTTAGCTTGTGATGGAAATGCTACTGCTTTTATAGTTTTAACTATTTCCGCTGCTTCCACTGTTTTAACGAGCTTTGATAAGGCCGTAATAGGTACACCATTAGTTGAGATAATATTGCCACAGCCACTCGTTTCTCCTGCATTCATTTGTTTAATGGCCTGCGAAATTCATAGCTCACTTTCAGCCGATACTTCATTAGAAATGTAGTCTGGATCGTTGAATTCATCCCCACTGCTGAGATCACTGTCCGTGTCGAGAACTCCATGAACTCCCTTTCCTCTATATCTGATAGTTTGAAACCTTTACTTGTATAACGCTCTTTATTCTTCGTTTTTATCTAAATCATAGGCGAATCGATGCAAACAATGACAAATGGCGGGAAAAATTTTTTTGACGTAAACGTTTATGGCTGCCCTGAGGCTGCCTTCGTATTTTATTTCTTTATGATATTTATTTCTTTACGATAGCGGGGTATTCATCAGATTATAGAAGAAAAGACAATGATAGTATAGGGAGTGTCCGAAAGCAGATACAAATGAGCGGAGAAAAAAATCAAAAAAACTAGTTTTCGCATACATTCAAATCGAGTTACCGGAATTTATTCAGAAAACTAAAAATACAAGTTTATTCATCTAAATCTATAGTATATTGTCCTCTTTAAAGTAATCCCCATCGACTGTAACACACTTATGCCAGCGATTGATCCAATCCTCGAAACATTTTTTATATTCGGTTTTCGGTATGTCTATCAGTGCTTATTGCTATTTTTCCATTACTTCTTCTCGGCTGCTGAAACGCGTTCCCCGTAGCGATCTTTTAACTCGATTGAACAGAAAGCAGTCACAGGGATCCAAATCAGGTGAATTCGGTGACTGTTAGATGGTATTTGTTGCATTTTTCGTCAAAAAATTACTAAAAATAATGGCACTGTGCGACAATGCGTTATCATGGTGCCCACAATTCTGGTCTGTTTCGGCGAATTGCTTCACGCAAACGTCTCATAACGGCCAAATAATACTCTTTGTTTACTATCTGACCTTCTGGCAAAAATTCTTGACGCACTACACCGTTGTAATCCATGAAGACCGTGAGCATTTCCTTCTTCTTTGACTGAAAACAACATGGTTTTTTTGGTTTCGGTTCATTTGGTGAATACCATTCACTTGCCTGATGTCTGGATTGCGTGTCGTACTCATAAACCCACGTCTCGTCTCCAGTAATGATCCTTTTGATGAATGTGGGATCGGATTCAGCCTCGTAAATCATCTCTTTTGCGACGTCAACTCGGTCTCCTTTTTGCATGAAATTGAGGTCTTTTGGCACCAATTTTGCTGCTACACGACAGAAACCCAAATTATTAACCAAAATGTTTTGGACGGATCAGTAGGCAATGTTCAAGTCCTCCGTTATCTCTCTCTCACGACCACTTTTAAACCGCTCGTACCACTGGTAAACGACAGTTTTCTTTAGAGAATCGTTGCCGAAATACTTTTTCAACATTTCCAAAGTTCGCGCACCATTAAATCTGTTTTTTGCGCAAAATTTAATACAAATTCGTTGTTGCAAATTTAAACGCATTTCTAAAATTGTAAAAAAAAAATCGCCAACACAGTTCAGTGTTAGATGTACTATTGGCAACATTTTGCAAATGTCAAGCTATGCTAAGATTTAGAGGGAATGTCAACAACAGATGTATCAACTTAACCAGAAAACAGAATGCAAATCGGAATAATGGGAGCGCCTCACGGTGACGCCACCGGGAACTTTTTGATCAAGGTGGTAGGTATGTGGTACGAATTTATATTTTTTAAATACAATTCGGCCAAGCTGACAGTACAATCGACCCGACTACAAAGCTCCTTATGTGAATTTAAATGAATTACAATTCAATAGTGAAACAAAAATTATAAATTAAATTAAGAACTTCAATTGTATCTAAGAAACTAAAATTCAGAAAAGAAAAATAATTCAAGTTATTATAATTTGTAGTAATTGTTTTGTTCTTTTGTGGCAACAGTTTGGCATAAAGTTTGTAGCTTGTGTGTTCCTTCGGTTTCTCTCCAGAAATGAAGCTTCTTTTCCTCTAGCCAGGTTTTAATACTACCTTTTGTTGTATTAATTGATAGCCCACAGAATGATCTTTGCATCATGAATTTAGATGCGGATCCTTACCCGACTAATTCGTCTGGTTTTTTGTTGCAGATGAACTTTATTTGTGGTGGCCACATTTGCGTTAATTGCAAGTAGGGCTGCTTTGCTGTCGGTATCCATATTGGCGTGAATGGATGTCTTAATGCGAGGACCGTATACTCGTACTACGGCTCAAACTCCTTCATTTGTTATGGATCAGTCTGGGTACTATACTTGTGAGAACTTGGCAAGTGTTAGGCTTTCCCGTTCCAAGTTAAGATGATCTAAAAATGTAACCTTAAAGTTGTGCAGAAAGTTATATCGTGGTAGACTTTTCGTCTATTACGAGTAAATGTATTCCAAGTAGTTCGTTTTTTTTTTTTTTTTTTTTAACTCATGAAGAACTGCAGTATGAACTACAATAGTTTGGAATTGAATTCATCTTTTGTAATGAGCGTGTAGGCATTTACCATTGCTTCTTTCATGAATTCCAGATAAAGTGGTGGGATGTTTAGGATAATTTCAAGCGCAGCTCTTGGTGCGGTTTTCATTGCACCACGTGCGCAGACACAGACTAGTCTTTATAATTTGTTAAGTTTTGCCTGTGTAGACCTCTGCGATGCTTTCTGGAACCAAGCAGCAGCTGCATATGTGATGATAGTTCCCGTAATTGCCGTGTACGAGGGCTGCTTGATGAATACCTGGATTAGAAATGTCAACGCAACTATTTTAGGATTTGACAATTTATTTTTCAATATAATCCCCTTTCAACTCGATACACTTTTTCTAGCGATGCTGCAACTTTTTTAACCCCTCCTAATAGTACGACTTTTGTTGGCTTGCAAAATATTCCTCCTCGGTAGCGATGACGCTCGATCCGAACTTCTTTCCGGCGAGCAATCTTTTAAGGCTTTGGAACAAAAAGAAGTCACGGGGAGCCAAATCCGGAGAATACAAATCCAATTCGTAGTGCAATTCGATCAATTTGGCTGTGTCGACTGTGGAAATGAAAAAGCACTTTTTTTCGCCAAATGTGGTCGTTTTTTTTTTTTTTTTTTTTTCAAATCGCTATTAAATCGGTCCAATAAATCGACGTAATATGTTCCTGTGATTGTTTTTCTCTTTTCTAAATAGTCAACGTGGAACACACCTCCCGCGTCCCAAAAAAACGGTGGCCATCACCTTTCGGCTAAAGGTCTCATCACCTTTCTAAGTGGTCTCACGATTGCGCTTGTTCTCCGGTGTGAGCAAACGTGGCACCAATCGTGCAGACAGTTTTACCATGCCTAAAAACTCGTGTAGAATATGGCTTAAGCATTCAGTTGAGATGCCTGCTATCTAAGCCGACTCGCGAATTTTGACTCGGCGGTTCCTCAATACGAGATCATGGATTTTGTACACTGTTTTCTCTGTGGTAACCGTTTTTTAGCCACTTGGTGGCGTGTCATCAAAAACCGACATGCGGCCAGGATGAAACTCTGCAAACCAATGGTAAAAGGTTGTACGGAAGGTGAATAGGTCTCATACACACCACCAAGAATGGACTTGATTTCTCTGCAGGTTTTGCCTGGATCACGGAGCGGTACTGCTCTTTTTCCATGGTCGCAATAAACACTAACACGATGTTTTGAAATGGGTGTCAAAACAGAACTGAGCGTCGGATTGTCGCCAAATTTTGACGGGCGGGCTAAAAGAGGCTATACTAAATGATGGTTCTTTCATTTTGTGCAAGTAGTGCCAGCTATCTTCTAATCAAACCAGAAGTTTCGTTTTCGTGGTTTGAAAAGGTAAACATTTTATTGAAAAGACAGGTCTAATGAGCCAGAATGAAGATGTTAAACATTTTTTTTTATTTCTCTTCAGAAACAAAATGTTTCTCCAAGCGACCCTCAGCCACGTCCTCATCATTCTCAAGATTGACAGATGGCACGTTATGAGGTTTCATTTTATTCGGGGACCAAATGCTTTTATATGGAAGACGAGTTTTCTGTAGACCCTCAATATCACTGACCATATAACGATCATACGGAAGAATTTTCTTTATCTCGTATGGGCTCGTTTACGATGTTACGATGTTTTTAGTCAAAACATATTCACCTGCTTTGTTTGACCTTTTATGTTTGTGGTGCTTATCATAATAGTTTTTGTTCCTTTTCTGACTTTTTTCTATGTTTTCAATCGCCTTTTGTCTTATCTCATTAACAGAGGTGAGGTTCTTCCCTAAAATATCTTGAAGATGTTCATGAACACGGTCGCAAAACTCGCTTTTTTGGTTTCTCCTAAATAAAAGAACGCTAGGAGTAAAGCCTGTACTTTTATTGTATTTATCGTGTTGTTAAGTGCGAATTCAACCTTAGTTAAAACTTTGTCCCAACCAATAGTAGTGTTTGCATTACATTCTTTCGATAACATCGGGACCATTATGCGATTTATTCGTTCAATTTGACCATTTGATTGTGGCGAATGAGTCGCAATCTGAACATGTTAAATATAGGGTGATTCATCGTGAAGTTTGATTTATAATGCAAAATAAAACACATACATTTGAAAATGAACTTAAAATCTTTATTATCGTTCGAGCATAGCGGCTGGTATCTCGCGAATAAGATGAGTAATGTTGGCCTCCAAAGCATCAATCGTAGCTGGCTTATTCCTGAAGACCTAAGAATTTACATATTCTTTGGCGTGGAATCCATAAATTGCTTGAAAGATGGGAAAGATGTGTAGCAAGCAATGGCCAATACTTTGAACAAAATGTTTTTTATTAATTAAAAATTATTTTCAGGGGTGATGAAGACGGTCTGGGGTGGAAAGAGGTGATTACTCCTATAAACGACACAGTTATCTGAACCGGATGTGAAGAAAACCTCGAGGTATTATACAAGTCTGATAAAGATTTGAGTTCATTAGGCAGTCCACCATCAATATTTCAATTTCAGAGAAAATTACTAGAAAAATACTATCTTCAGGTTGTGCATCATCAATCAATCAACTCAATTGGTTGAGATGAGTGAATGTAATAACAAAGTACGTAAAGGAAGCGTTTGGGTAGCTGAATTTTGACACATAACATACTAACCCAAAGGTCAATGTGGGGAAAGTCAACAGGAGTTGCAGGAAAACAACTCTGCCAGAGGGATATCAGCTCTTTTAAATCCATCTTTTCGAAAAACGTGTAAATTTGAGGGAAATAGCTCTTGATTTCTAATGTCAGGAATTAGATTTGATTCAGTAAGACCAATTAGGTCATAAGGAAACTTTTGAGAATTGAGATACACGTCGGAAATTTTGGAGCGCAAGCCTCTTATATTTTGGTAGTAAATGGACAGGCATTTTGGACTGGGGGATACAAAATTGAGTTTGTTAGGACCTGTAAGAGTTTTAAAAGCTTGTACGAGTCGTTTGTATTGTAAGTATAAAAGACATGCGAAGACAGCTTAGAAAGATCATTATGAACTTCATTGGAAGAGATGTCAAAGCTCTCATGGTAGTGAACGAAAATTTGCATCAGTTCCTGGATAGGAAGACCTTCTCGTTGGATTGAAACCATAATATTGGTTTTGGTTATGTCATCAATGCATAAATGCGGCGCTCTCTCAAAAGAGATACTTCATACAGACTGTCATCTTTTATATCAGAAAAATTTTTAGTGAGTTTTTACAGTGGCTGGAAGGAGTGGGCAGAGTTTTGGGTGCTAACTTTTCTCTTATTCTTATTAATAGTATTAGAGTCCGGTTTGGGACGGGAGTTAGAAATGGGATTTGATAAGTTAGAATAAAATTTAATGCTCAGATAAGTTTTATCCTATTTATTGGTAGTTTTATCCATTTACAGATACGCATCTCTCCAATGTTGAAATCAAATCATCATTTGCATCTAGCAAGGAGGTCGGATTTGAAGTTTCAATTACCTTTGTGGTGAGATGGCAGGAATATTTTACATTGGCTGATGGTGATATTTTATTTATTTGCGAAGAATTTTGTTATCATGAAATATCAGCTTTTTGGGAGGTGCCCTTGTTGAAATATATAAACATCTGGCTTTCGATTTTGTCCAGCCTACGCCTTATCGTTTTGAAGACACTTTTTTGGAATGAGTCATTGGAGTCACTTTATAGTTAGCAGCATGTGCGAGAACGAGATGTACTTGCACTCGTCGCAAAAGTAAAGGATGTTGCCAGAGGACTCTTTAATAAATACTCGTTTCTTTTATTTAAACCAACGCAAATTACATGGATGACTTTCCGCAGATGCCCTTATAAGTAACATAGTCAATATTGTCATCAACTACTTGGCAGTTAGTGATTCAACAAGACATGGTAATTTTATTAAAATGAAACAAACAGAAAAGACAAATAAAGAAATTTTTGCACTGTCAGCACTTGGGGTAATGCACTGAATACAATAAATGCGGAACCGATAGCAGAATGGACACAGCAACAGTTAGCGCGAAAGATTGAGGTCAATCGAAAAACAAAGAGACAATCAGTACTTGGAGTAATGTAACAATGTCACGGAATTAATATCGAAGTTAGAGATATGGAAGGGGGAGAAATAGTTTATATGTTGAATGTTTAATGCGGAGTAAAACAAAATTACGTCCGAATACGAATACGAAGATTGGCTTGAACGAAGTTGTATTTGTTATTAAATATTATCCCCAAGTTTTTTAAATTATTAACATTTTGTGTATTTACGTTATAAATATTTAAATTGATATACTGACAAGAAAGCTTACGACAAACATGCAGTGCCTAACATTTATCTATAGAAAGTTTAGCGCTAGTGCTCGTTGCCGAGTTTAGAATATCTTTAAGTACTTCAGATGGAATAGCTTTATCCTGAACAAGATCATTGAGTTTACACATGATAACAGTATCATCATCAAAGTTTGTAATTTAATATTATTTAGCTTATCTCGTCAAAAGCATTTATAAAAAGAACAATAAACAGGAGGGATCCTTGAGGAACGCCATTGTGAAGGGGAAGTTTTGATGAAAAGGAGTTGTTAACTTTAATTTTAATTCTTCTATTAAAAAGAAAAGATTTAAGTAGCCAAATAGAGATGTTAATTATAAGACGAATGCCAATTTTATCAAAGGCACGTTCGAAATGTAATGATAGAACTGTGGTATGATTCCGCAATGAAAAGACATTGGCGATGATATGTGATAAACCGCCGGGATAACCTCTATCAGGTTTGTAGGCAACTTGGTTAAATGAACTATAGGAGGTGACTAGCAACCATTTTTTCTAAAACTTTTGATAAACAGGAAATAAGAGAAATTGGGAAAAATCCTCCAAAAGTGTTTTATTGGTTTTTTTGGGCTTATGAATGTCT
Organism: Volucella inanis; assembly: GCA_907269105.1. Taxonomy (NCBI): domain Eukaryota; kingdom Metazoa; phylum Arthropoda; class Insecta; order Diptera; family Syrphidae; genus Volucella; species Volucella inanis. The sequence goes on from OU026154.1 coordinate 95,122,920, forward strand.
AAAACGGTAGCTGATTTCCAACTATGAGGAATTATACCGGCATCAAAAAAGATGTTTTATAAACAGCAAAGGCTTGATTTTGTTAAAGGTGGTAAGTTTTCCCTTTCAGTTTACTAAGCCAGCTATTGAGTTCCAACTCTGTTATAGCTACTTCAATGTGCCTAGCTGATCGACTTGTGTTCGTTTTTCGACAAATTGGACAAAGTATTTGCAAAAAACTTATATCTAAAGAAAGGAGATAGGATAAATTGGTGTTTATAATGCCAAATTTTGTCGGGGAAGGAGTTTGGATTTAATATTGAGGTGAAATCATTTAGGTTTTTAGCTCTGCTTATTTTTATTTCTCTCTTAAATAACGCATTCGCCTTTCTGTAGGCTTTTTGGTTGCCGTTAGTGCTATGTTTCTTAAAAAATTTCCTCCTTTGAATTTTTTCGGATTTGAGTTCATTTAGGAAGGAGCACTTTGAGGAATATTGCTTTTTGAATTGAAGTACATAGGTACAATCAAAACATTTATGAATGAAACTCGACTTTGTTCATATGGCCACCGCGGGCACGTTTGCAGCGGTCGATTCGATTTTCAACGACTCGTCCACACATTTCGGCCGAAACGGCTGCTATTTCGCATTCAATGTTGGCTCTGAGCTCTTCCAACGTCGTCGGCGTGGTGGCATAAACCAATGACTTAACGTAGCTCCACAGAAAATAATCAAGCAGCGTTAAATCGCACGAACGAGGCGGCCAATCGACTGGCCCATATCTTGAGATAACACGCTCACCATACTTACTCATCAATAAATCGATTGTAGCGTGTGCTGTGTGGCTTGTGGAACCATCCTGTTGAAACCACATGTCGTCCAAGTCCATATCTTCCAATACGGGCCAAAAATAATCGGTGATCGGTGATGGCGCGATAACGCTGACCATTCACAGTAACGTGACGATCGTTATCGTCGACGAAAAAATATGGTCCAATAACGCCGCCGGCATGCAAACCGCACCAAACAGTTATTTTTTGTGGATGAAGTGGTGATTCATGAAGCACATGTGGGTTTTCACCCGACCGATAACGCATATTTTGCTTATTGACAAACCCATTGAGCCAAAAATGAGCTTCGTCACTGAAGATGATTTTGCGATGAAATTCATCATCTTGGCTCACCTTCTCCAAAACCCAATCGGAGAACGTACGTCGCTTCAAATGGTTCATTGGCTTCAATTCTTGAGTCAGCTTGATCTTTTATGGGTGTAAATCAAGATCCTTACGCAAAATACGCCATATTGTGGTCTGACTGATTTGGATCGTTTGCAACGGACGTCCGAACGGCAGCGATATTTTCGACACTTCGACCAGCCCGTTGCCTCACTGACACGGCAACATCACACAACGAATATGTAAACTGAAATTTTTGCACTAAACTTGTTATTGCCTGTCTACTAGGGCGAGAATTACGTCCCAAAATTGGAGTTAACGCTTTTAAAGTTGCACTCCGAATATCTGTAGAAAATTTTTATAATTTGCAGACGTTGCTCATTAGTGTACTTTACCATGGTGAATATGTTGAGTTTACTGAATAAATTGACAGTGACAGTAGTGAAAGAGTGCGTTCACAAATTAAATTCAAAGCTGTCAAGTCCCTATTGGAACACCCTATATTATAGGAGGGTATACTTTTATAGAGAATCTCTATAAAATTGGACTGAAACTTGTTCCAGTTGTCTAAGTCAGTTAAAAATTTGAAAATTGGGAGCGACTCTGTTTTGGCTGTATTCATTGATTAAGTTCGGGTGAACAGCAGCTGATCTCGATATGTGTAAATGTACTGTGGGTTGAAAAATGTGTCACTGAACCGTCATTTTAAGCCATGATGTTAGAGTTTTGAGTATAAAATCCTCTTAAATGGCGCCCGTACAATATGTTAAAGAAGAGCAATATAGAACGCTCCAGGCATTAATACCCCCAACAAGCAGGATGGCAGTGGAAACTTGATTAAGAATAGTTTCAAGGTCATACTGTGAAAATTGCTGATCAGAAAGGATATTAAGGGAAACAACTATGAATTTATTAGGCTTAGGAGATTAATTTTAACTGCTGTACGATTAGTTAAAATATTTGAATTAATATTGATGACTGTATGTGACTGCCTTGTTTTGTCATGGAATTATGAGGGAAATTATGATTATAACTTTTGTATGATTTAAGTTTAAGGGGAGTGGAACCAAACGCACAATGTGTCTCTTGAAGAGATATGACACAAGGCGAATGCTTTTTTTTATCAAAAAAATTTGGCTCATCGTAGTTTTTAATATATTCCACTGGAGAGCTTAAAAAATATTAAGCCTTTGAGAAAGAATTGAGTGGCTTAAGTTTTGATGTGAATATTGTATGTGTCTACGCTGATGAGATGTTAATGCACTCAAGCACTGTAGAGAGCTTTGGTGTTGTGAATTATTATTTTGGTTGGATTTACGCTGGTAATTAAACGTTGTCATCGTCTGGTATAAGTAAGAGATTAATTGACTGGGTTTCTATAGCGATATCTGTGGCGGATGAGTGTAACACAGCTACCAGATTTGAGCATGATTGAGAGAAGTGTGATATTTGGCCGTTTGTTTTGTTGAGCTGATGTGTTGGACTTATCTCCAGGTTAATTAGTTGAAGGGGGTAATTGATGTAGCATGCGATTGTCAAAAATTTTATTGATGGATTTATGTCTCAAATAAGTTGAGCAAGTTGTGTCGCAGGAAGAGTTGGTATCCTCTTTGCATTTTTTTTTATAATCCCGCACGCGCACCAAGGGGATATGAATACCCTTTTACTGTCTTTTATCCAGGGCGCGGGCTGGTGGTGTAGTTGTTTGAAACTCAGGTGTATTAGGTTTCGATATTTTTCCCAGAGGTGGTTGTCAAACTGTACGGAACGAGCCAGTGCATCCTCAATCAGTGGGTCTAAGTACGTGCTAGTTGTTAGTTTATTATATTTTAGCCCAGCCAGCAATAACTCCAACATCAGTGTTACTCCTTCATGTCAGAGTTGACGCCGACGAGATTTTCATAAAACTACATACAAATTCTATGAAAAGACTTTTTCAAAGAATTGCCTTGCACGGGATTCGAACCCGTGACCCTCTGCTTGAGGAGTCTATGCATATACAACTATACCACCGCCACCCCCATTGATACAATAAAAGCGCATACATTGCTCAGGTAGTGGAGATAAGCGGCAGTCTTTGCAGGTTGGTGAATTGGCGCAGCGGATTTTGGTGTGACCTAATTTTTGGCAAGACACACAACTCATAGGAATTGGAATATATTCATCTACCTTACAATTTACCCAACCTATTTTGATTTCAATCGGACGACGAATTAGGTCGCATGTAACAATTATAGCACTTGTCGGCATTAGATCTTCATTTACCTTTTTTAAAAAAAAATATTTCTCTCAATTAGTATATCGATGATATTTTTAGAAAATATTCTACCACGGACTGAGTTCAACTCGGCATGAGAGGAAATTTTGACTGGGATAGAGATGATAAATTTTTGAGCTGTTGGGAGGTTGGAAAATTTCAGTAGAAGATCACCGGACTGAATGGATTTGATTGATCAAGATTTCTTTGGTGATGTATTCCAGTACACAACTAATTTGGAAGGGGTTATATGTAGCAAGTGGTTGGGGATTGTCGCCTACTTTTTCTAATCCTGATATGATTCCATAACGGTTAATGTTGTCGTCATATATAAGAGTTGATGGGAGAGAAGGAAATATTTCGGCCTTAAACTTGAGCTTGGATTTAATGTTCTGATTTAAGGAAGCGTCAGTAGAAGATTTCTAAACCGTTTTTGGTTAAGGGAGTCTGAGCCCCCTTTCATTGTTTGGGTCTATTAAGAAAATTTGAAAAAAAAAGTATTAAGGTGAAAAGAAAAAAAATATTAATGAATGTTTTATGTCGCGCCGCCTAAGCGGGAATAGTTTGACACTTCAAATGTAGACAAAGGAAAAACATCACGCTCTTAATATGGTAAATGTCCAGCTGAGATTGTTCTTTGATATAATACAAGCTTTTGATAAAGTCTGACACTAAGAACTAGTCCATAAGCTAAAAGAAATATCCTCCGAAACAATACTCAGAGTACTAGAGTCATATATAATACAGCGATTATTTAGGATTAAGCAAGAAGATGAGTACTTCGCATTGAAATATATAAAAGCTGGAGCACCCCAAGGCAGTGTGTTAGGACTTGTGCTTTTCCTCCTATACATGAGCGATTTAACACCATATGATGAAATTGCTATTGCTACATTTGCAGGCGATACTATTGTACTTTCTGCCTGAAAAACGGGGAGTAAATTACAGTAAAGCTTTCAACGTCTGTAAATGATACATATATTTGATTGGACCGAAAAATGGTAAATGTTAACTTCACCAATAAAAACGTAGAATAAGTACCTGTAAACGTATATAACAAAGTTGTCCTGCGTTTGAACTCAACCAAGTATTTATGCACGTCTTTAGACAAGAAGTGGAGCTGGAAACCTCATGCCAAGAAAAAACATGACGAACTAACTATACAATACAATAGAAAGTACTGCCTCTCAATATACAGTATACAAAGTTCGTTTCTTATAACATTTTTGTTTTGTTTATTTTAATTTTTTTTTTTTTTTTAATGTCCGAACAGAGCACTCAATCAAACAACTAATCCATTGTACTCCTTGCAAAGTTCATTTTAATGAAACCTTTCAGTGCTGCGAAGAAATACGAGAAACTCTTCAGTGATAAGGTGCCACCCACCACGTCAGCGCCATGTACCTGCAGCTTCATACGAACGTAAGTCGGATATTCAAAGAAATAGTGCTCCCTGGTGTTGTCATCACTTTCGTAACAAACATCGCAGGGTACTGGGTCACTTATGCCCAGCACATTAAGGTGCTTTGCAAATGTGAAATGCCCTATCACGACGCCAGTAAGCAAGCAACCATCTTTCCTGCTGACGTAGGGAGAAGAATTCGTTTGGTCTGCCTATATCCAGCGGAGCTGTGACATCTGCGGTTGTACTCGTATGAGACCCAACTGTCAATGGCAATCTTAACGGAGGACGCAGGCAGACCCAACGTAGGTTCGGATCCTGAAAAACTCTCCTCTGAACAATGCCTGGCAAGTTCGTTGACGATTTTATTTCTCATGATTCCACTGTGACCTGGGACCCAGACATGGGTCACTGAATTTGGCCCTCCGACTGCGTTTGGTGATATTATGCATTCTCGAACTAGCTTGGAAGTCGTAAGATGGTTAAGCATGACTCTAAGCGCAGTCCACCGTTTCTTTACAATATGTGTCTCTGCTATCAGGATTGCGTAAACTTCTGCTAGGAAGACAGATGCAAGCTTTCCTGACGTTAAGTGAAATCTAACGTTGTCGTCCTCTTGAAAGATACCAGTGGCACATCTTATATTGGTGTTTGAGCCGTCCGTTAAAGCCCGTCTTCATTCCTTTCCTGGTTGAGATTCTGTCCGAAGCCAGTCCTGGGCACAAAATTTCGTATTTTTTCCGCAACAGCAGTTCCGGAGTTCTTTGCATCAGGCGGCATGTACCCTTAAGACAGGAGTCATTAGGCAGGTCATTTCTTTTTAGTCGGAAGATGGCTTTGAGCATGCAGCCCATGATATGAATATCAATTCATCAATGCATCTAGAGCGGAATCAGGAATGCTATTGTTACCCCACATGCATCCGAGACCAACGTTTTTTTGGAGATTGGTATAAGCTGCAATCACGTATTCTCGCGAGAGTTTATTTAACAAACCAATCGATGAATAGAACATAATTGGCCTAATCATAGCCGTGTAGATCCAAAGGACTTACTAGACAGACCCCATTTGTAGCACTGCAGAAGGCCGATAGCGCCTTAGATGCTTTCGACATAACATTTTTAGTCCAAAGACGTTTGTTATCCAGATTGGCACTCAAATTATTAGCTTCTCTGGAGAATTGGATGGTGACACCTTTAAGCACTGGATAAGTCAGACCAGGCAGCTTTCTCCTTCTGGTAAATAAAACAACATCAGTTTTGGGAGGATTGACTGAAAGGTCATTACTAGAGCACTTTGGAGCAGACAGTCGCTAGACACGATCTGACAGACAGTACAGCTACATTATCCGCGTATGCTTATGTATAGACGTTAGAACTGTTGAAGGCGTTGAGCAGTGAGTGCAAACATACACCATAGCAGTGGAAACAGAACAGGGCAGCCCCTGCTTACTTCCGCCACCATATATTGGAAGCGGCCAGCATCCGTGATCAGTGTCCATTTACCAGCATTGCTTTTACCACAACATCAGAGACTCATCTACGCCGTGTTGTTTGACCGAGTTGCACATGTCATCAAAAGTTGCGTTGTCGAAAGCACCCTCAACGTCAATTCTACCTATCAGATTCTGAAGCGCACTCCCGCATGATCTTTCGCGTTGGTAGGCGTATTGCATCGCCGATAGGGGATACATTCGCAAGGCAGTTTTTCGCACATGGATATCGACCATTCATTCGATGCTTTTCAGCATAGGTCTAATAGACTTATAGGTCTGAAACTCTTGGCGAGCAAGTAGTCCTCCTTTCCGATTTTTGGTGTGAAGGCCACTTTCACTGTTCTCCAAGGATTCGGTATTGAACTTGCGTTCAATTCGCAAACCAAACACCAAAATGCAAAAATGTGGCCATTCAATTTTTTTCTTTTACATAAATAATGATAACTTCTTCTCTTCTTAAATAAGTTCTAGTTGCTGCCGCTATCAGTAAGTTTTCATATCTAACTCTCCTTGATTATATATAAAAAAAAAAATTAAACCTTTATTCCGCTAATTAGATAAGTTTTTTCCTTTACGTAATTACCATGGCCTCGTCAAAAATTTTGATTTGAGCTCTGATAAAATGTATGATACTCGTAGCTATCTAAATTGTTTAACAGCTTGCCACTCAGATAAAAATTGTCATGGCTGGCACTAGTATCAGTTCATTGATCTACCAAAACTTTTAATTTGATAACACTCTTCGAAAAAAGACAATCAATCAATAAATTGTATTTGTTTGATTGCAAAAACATCAATTTTCGTTGCAATAATTAAATAATAAATCACAATTCTCACTCGAATAATCAACACCATAAACTCTAATCAAATTTGTTTACGAACAGTAACGTTCTCTATATTTTTATCTATATTTCGAACCATTGAACACGGAACCTGTGATGGAATGTATTATCATGAGCGATAGCAACCATGTTTCAGGTTTTATGTTATCTAAAACTGTCCCGTCCTGTTCTGAAACTCAAACAGGGAAGTCGGTACTACAGTTGACTCGTGTAACATATATACTATGATACATGCGTTCAATACAAATGCAATTAATCTTTAAAATCAGTTTCTTGGCAAAAGAAAAAAGGATAAAATCAATCTACTAGTACTTCTCAAAAACCAAAGACATCGGAGATAAATTACGAATATTCAAAATTCATCGCTCAACTGAAAGATTGTACAAAATCGAAATCAAAACTCAAAAAATGCCTTCATCGTTGAGGCGCAGTAAATGGCATTCAATCGTGGGGAAGCATTAAGTCTAGGGTGACAGGATCCGAGTAACCCCGCGGCATAATCAAAATATCAAAACTCAAGACAGCCAACAAATCGACTGTCGCCCTCCTTGAGCCATTATTTCTGCCATTTTGCTTCAGATACTTTTCTTTTTAATGTTTGTTTGCATGTTTTTTTTTTTTTTTTCGAAAATACATCAGCAGGCAATTTTATATTTGTTTAGCATTCACTTTGTTTAAGGGGTAGGGGTTGTAGACTTACAAATATAACAACCCCAATCTGTAAAATGAAAATAAAATAAAAAATTGTGGGATTGAAAGTGAGCAATTGGTTTTGTAAATATTTGAGAATAGCTTCGATAGCATAGAGTCCCATACATCGATACTGTGGTAGCGTTTGTGAACGTGTTTCTTCAAAAATCTATGTAATTCCTTTGGAAAGGAATGGATTTCCAGGGGTGAAATTGAGAGAAGGAACGTTATCATATAACATATTTATGAGAATAAATTCGTTACAGTTGCTGGATAACACGGTTGAAGAAGCTGTAAAAATGGGGATACCTACGTACGTGCATTGATGGAAAATGGACCAACGTTTTAGAGTGCCCCTACTCATAGTATGAAACTCGTACAACTAATTTAATCGAATTAAAGAAATATATGAGGGAAGAAAGTTTAAATTTCATCATCATTTAGATGGATGATTCAATGGTAGAAGAAAATAGTTAAAGAATTATAATAGATTGCACTTTTTCTATTAAATATTTGACGCGGCCATTTACCTAGAAACTGCTGACTGCTCTATAATTTGAATTGGTCCAGTAGTGCAATAATCAAATTCGTAGTATAGTACTTGCCTTACCTCCCGGTGGTGGTCATCGGTAAGACCACGAGTATGTCCTTCCTCATGCACGCTAAATTGGTAAGTGCTTTCTTGCCAAATAATACCCCTACACTGTTGATAACCTTGGAAAAAGATTAATGAACAGCGACCTTCGAATCTGCACGTAGAATGTTCGGACCCTTAACAAGATACGTGCAACCGAGCAATTAGCAAAGGTCCTTGACTGTAATCAGGCAGATATCATTGCCACCCAGGAAGTAATAGGGATGTCCCGAACATAAGAACGATGAAAAACTATGATGTATGCTACAGTGATTGCAGCGCTTATTAGAATGCGGAGGTATTATACGCAGCAGACTAAGGCAAAATGTATTAAAACATGAGCGAGCGTCTTATGACAATCCACGAAAGAATATTTATACCACCTCTTTGACAAGATATATAAGCAATGTCCTAAGTATGTCTATGAAAGAAGAACATCTTTTGTTAAACAGTTAGCAAGAATAGCCTACGTGACACAACGTCTGGCAACGGACATAAGCAAAATTCCTTCATTCTCATGAGCCTTACAATATCTCTTCATCAGATGTCGTAAATGATCTCTCCGTATTTGACCGACATGTGACCTTAAAACGCATCTTTCATCTTCAACGATCGCGCTCCAGTTTTAAAAATTACTACAACTCTTAACCACATTTTGACCTCCTACTTAATGGCTCCCCCTACTTCCCTGCGAAATCTTTGCATTTACTGAAACTAATTTGCTTTTTGACATAAAATAACAAAATTTTCACTTAAATTTTTGAATTTCTTTGTAATGACGGCCTCCGTAACATAAACGATTCTTATGGTAGGAGCATTTTGTTGGCGATTCATGCTTGCATTGACCTTAGACCTTTTGAAACCTCTCATTCGACACTCTTAGAATATGTTTGTGCACAAATTACAGTCTTCAAGCGCAATCTTTTCATAATATGCTTCTACATTCCAACCCATCCCAGACAATTTAGAGTTACCCGCTACCTGTAGATACTGTTGACTCCATACTAGATATTGCAAGCCCCTTGAGGTACGGTAATATTTTCAAAGGATTTCACGTTCCTTACCTTAAGCGAGTATGTTCTACTGACGAGAATTATTTTTTTACCATCAAGTCCAGTTCAGTTCAAAATAAAATAACTCAGTCACATCATTCTCAACATTTGCTTGGTACTACTAATTTCGACAGGATCTTAAATAGTTCCAATATTTTCATAGATAGTGATTCACCCTATTCTTTAAACTCCTTAAAAAAGCCGTTCCTTTCTTAACTACAAAAGGTCCCAAATTCTCATCACTCTCGTACAATAATACGTGTCATACAAAATAAGCTATGGCGCACGCATCACAAATCTCGGCTTACTTTTGACTTCTTCGCTTACCAGCAAGCTTATATCCTTTTTTCTTAGTTCTGTGAATCATTCTATCACGACTTTTTAAGTCGAATGCAATTTGAACTTATCCCTTATCCTAAACACTTTTTCCACTTCACAAACACCAAACAAAAATCTGATAATTACCCACCAACCTTAAGATTCTTAAATGAATCCACGAACAACGCTGAATATGTTACATCTCAAACTTATTCTGAAATTTTTTTAGGTAATCGTTTCCTTCGCTTGTTGGAGAACCTGATATCAATTATTTTATCTAAGCTAAATAGAGTACAAGCTTAAACTAATTTAAGAACCAGGACTTAAAAACTAACAACGATAAAAGGTTATTAAGTGAGGGAATGGTGGAGGAGTTCAAGCTTAAGACGAGAAGTGCTCAGGTTAAAATCAAAAAGCTTGAGTTGGTTCTTTGGAACCATAAGAAGTGCGATTGGTTGGTATATAGAAGAGACGAGGACAGCGTAAATTACGAGGGTTGGTGTTAAAGGAAATATAATTGTAAGGGGAAGCGCAATTCACATAGCCAGAGAGCAGTTGATGACTTAAGATAATGTCAGCTACGTCTCTACGTTTTTCGAGGGTATTTAGGTTAAGTAGTTTAAGTAGGTAAGATAAAGGAATCATCCAACTACATTGAATGTTCTCGATTCCGGAAATATGAACTCACTGAAAGGGGGACCACACTTGGCTAGTATATTCGAGAGCGGATCGGACAATGGTAATGTAAAGTGACCTTGTCACAGGGTTGCAATTTTTTTAGACCATCCCTTGATAAAACAAAGCGATAAGTTGCCTTTAAGGCTTATCTCATTAATATGTGGACGAAAATTTAACTCTCTATCGCATAATATTCTGAAGTCGTCAACCTAAGGTACAGGTTGGTCATGCAGACAATAAAACCAAGGAGGAGATTGATTCGACTTACGTGAGACATTAAGCTCAAAACAATTTTTTAAACACAAAATGAAAAATCTATTGAGGCCTTCTTGATGGAGAACTTAGCGTCGTCGGCGTAAATAGAGATAGGACTCAGTGTTTAATAAACCTCTCAAGATTATTTATAGTTAAAATGAAAAAGAGGGGATCTAAATGGCTGGCTTGTGGGACACCAGAAGTGTCTAAAAACGGGGTTGAGAAAGCTGACCTGTAACGAATTCTATAATAACGGTTCTCCAGATAAGAAGATATCCATTTAAAACAATACGGGGTAAACACCAAGAAAATACATAAGTAGTTGTGCCCAAGTTGTGCCAAGTTGTGTAATGGATAAAATAAAAAAGCTCAAAAACCAGTACTCTCCTGGTCCTGACGGGCTGCCTGATGTTGTTTTGAAAAAATGTGCAAACATCTTAACCAAATCTCTCTCCATCCTCTTTCAACTCCTTCACCTCTTTTCTTCTTTTCCACTACTCTCCTATCTAGCCCATCCCATCTGTAGCTGCCTCTTCTTACGACTTTCGTAGAACGAATTTCCGCAAAAATTAACGCATATCTGAGTTAAAGTTCTTTTGATTTCGGCAATATGTCCTTTAATGTTGCTCTCTCTATTTTTTACAGTGAATTATTCAATTCTATTTTTCTCTCTCTCCCCTTTTCGCGCAATAAAACCGCTTCTACGAGACCCCTGTGGTACAATCGTGGACTTCGCTCTTCACGTAACAAGAGAAACAAATTATGGGCAGTTTTCCTTTGATGCAATTCTTTTGCTGACTATTCCAACTAACTCGGGTCATACCTCCAATTTTCCTAGTTTTATAACGTTCTCTACCAGCGATACCTTGACAGTGCACAAAAACAGAACAAAAAAAGTCTGACGGTTTTACTCCATCCCTCTTATATGAAAACATATCATCAACGAAACCGCATACCATAGCCAACTTCTTTGCTACTTTTTTTAAGCAATCTATTGCCGTACCGGATTCTTATTATTTAAAATACCTACTTTACTTCCCCCTCTGTTGGCCCCTCTATTTCTCAAAGTGTTGATCAAACAGTAAAAGAAAATAAGTTACAACAACTTAAAGATGAATACTTACCCGGCCTAGATGGCCTTCCATCCATATTTCTTAAAAAGGAGATCTGTTCTCTCAGTTTTAGAAAGTGATAAAGAAGTTGATGTTATAACAACTTATTTCACTAAGGCTTTTTGTACAGTCGGAGTCTTTTCCGGCTGCTCCTTGATAAAATTATTTATATAAAAGATTTTATGCTTTAGTACAAATGTACGTTGATTGAAGTTGTTCAATGTGTGTTCCAGAACTTTTGATAAGATATCTCATAAACTAACAAACTTTCTTAAATGGATATTTTCTTACCTGAATAATCGTTTTAATAGCGTCCGTTTCAGTTCTGTCCTATCGGACCCTTTCATGGCCACGTCAGGTATTCCTCAAGGTAGCCACTTAAGTCCACTTCTCTTCATCCTAACTACTAACAATCTTAAAAGGGTCATTCAACACTCAGAACTTTCTCTCTACGCTCACAACATGACTCCAGACTCCTTCTAAAATATCTAAATAGTTATTCCACCTGGTGCATGAAGAACTTCTTATTTCTTAATCTCACCAAATGTCAAGAGATTACCTTCTTACATAAGTGCAACAATTCTCCTCCCTGAATTTACCTTTTCCACGGCCAACCTATATTCCTTGTTCAGCCCATCCGCGACCTTGGCATATTTCGCGACAGAGAGCTTAATATCCGCACGCATATTGATAAGAAATTACTTAAGCAAACTAGTACCCTAACCAAGCGTGATGTCTCTTTCAATGTATCCAGTATCTACCGTCGTTTTCTTCGATTTGCTTTTGAGGTGTGAGCCACTGCGTTATCGTGGTGAAGAGCACTTTTTTCTTCAAACCGACGTTGTCCAATAAATCGACGTAGTATGATACATGGGCTGATAAATGCCGTTTCTAAGAGAGGGCACCACTTGAATTAAATCCATATCATTTTCAGTTAGTACCAACCTTCAAAAGTTAGCTGTCGGACGATTAGTTCTCGAGATATAGCGTGTGAGTGAAGCAACGTTTTATATTGTGAAAAAAAAAATGGATTCAAAGCAATTTCGGGTGTTGATTTATCATTGCTTTTTGATGGGAGAAAATGCAGCCGATTCAAAGAAATGGCTTTATAAGTGTTACCGGGACTCTGTACCAGCCGAACCATCCATTTGCAAGTGGATTGAAAAATTTAAAAGTGGTCATACAAGCACCAAAGATGATGCACGCAGTGGACGTCTAAAAGAAGCTGCTTCAGATGAAAACATCAAAAAAGTCCAGAAAATGATTACGAAGTTGATCGAGATAGCAGAGGACCTGAAGATATCAAAAACGTGTTGATGATTCAGAGGAGTGTTTAAAGCGGTTTAACCGCAATAAAGCCGAAATTTTGCGTCGGTATTTGACAATGGATGAAACTTGGCTCCATCACTTAACACCAGAGTCAAGTCTGCAGTCAGCTGAGTGGCGAGCAGGTGACGAACCTCGTCCAAAACGACTAAGAACTTAACAGTCGGCTGGCAAGGTTATGGCATCCGTATTTTGGGATACACATGGAATAATTTTCATCGACTATCTTCAAAAGGGGCAGACTATTAACAGAGAGTATTTCATTGCGTTGCTGGAGCGTGTTTCATCAAGACAATGCACCGTGTTACAAGTCGATGAAAACGATGGTAAAGTTGAATGAATTCGGCTTCGAATTACTCCCCCACCTACCGTATTCTCCAGATTTGGCCCCCAGCGACTATTTCCTGTTCGCAGACCTCAAAACAATACTCGCCAGAAAGAGATTTAAGACCTCTGAAGAAGTAATCGCCGACACAGAGGTCTATTTTGAGGCTAAACCGAAATCGTACTACAAGACTGGTATCAAAAGATTGAAAAATCGTCTCAATCAGTGTATCGCTCTCGCAGGCAACTATATTGATAAATAAAGTTGAAGTTTGCTCCTTGTTACTCCTGTGATTGTTTTTCCCTTCTCCAAATAGTCAACGTGGATCACACCTCACGCGTCCCGCTTTCTTTGAAGCAAGTTCACTGTGTAAAACCGATTGTTTCGATTGTTATTTGGTCTCTGGTATGTACCAATGAATCCATGTTTTATCGGCGGAGAAGAAATGGTGCAGATCGATAAAAAAGAGCCAAGCTTGTCTTTGAAGTGGACTCACGATTGCGTTTGTTCTCCGGTGTGAACAAACGCGGCACCCATCGTGCGGACAGTTTTATTCATGCCCAAAATCTCGTGCACGATATGGCTTACTCGTTCAGTTTTGATGCCTGCTATCTCAGTCCACTCGCGAATTTTTACTCGGCGGTCCGACAATACGAGATCATGGATTTTGTAGACGGTAACCGTTTTTGGGCCACCTGGGACCGTTCATCAAAAACCGACGTGTGGCCACGGCGAAACTCTGCGAACCAGTGGTAAACCAACGAGAATGGGTTTGATTTGATCGCAGGTTTTTCCACTCAAAGAGCGATACGGCTCTTTTTTCATGGTCGCAAAAAACAAAAACAAAACTAAGCTTCGGATTGTCACCAAATTTTGACAGGCGGGCAAACAGAGGTTATACTAAATGATGCTTTACTCATTTTGGCTCAGTAGTGCCACCTATCTTCCAATCCGGGTACTCATCAAACTGTCATCGTATGAGACCGCAAGAGAAGGGTATTCAAAAGAAGACATTGAGCGAATTTTAAACTTCGATTGGGATGCCTCTAAAGACAAAGAAAGTGGAGATGAGTGCAGTGCTAAAGAAGAATTTGGAAGGGATCGTAGAAAAAGCAGAAACTACAGAGTTCGACTTTTTTGACAAGAAGATTGTAGTGTTGCTGATAATTGCTTCGAAAAAATTGATTTGAAGATACGCAAGTGGAGAACAAGGCCATTTAAAGCCCTATAAAGTATTTGCCAAGATAGATAGATAAAAAGCAATGATATTAGGTACGCAACTAAGTTATGGCTGTTTTTTTTTTATGAAAATGCAATTTTATTGTGAAAAAATGATAACAAATGAATCACTGAAAGTATGGTATTGTCCATCGCTAGCTACAACTTTTTCAAAGCATTATGGCAGAGTTTGAATACCGTTACGGTTAAAGTTTTAATGGGTTTGGCAATGTGAGGCATGTCATGCTGTAGAATCACTTTTTGACACCATTTCCCAGTTATGTGTTTGTTGGATTTCAACAGTTCATAATAAATAACACCGACCTAGTCCCATCAAATCCTCAGCATAACTTTCGCAGCGTGAATATTTGTACGAACCAACAACTTAGAAGCATGACCGTGCAGTCCATGACTTTTTTCTTTTTGAGTTGCTGTATTGAGTCCAATTTTCAATACCCGTCAAGATGAAGAAAATCCTTCCTTTTTTGCATCGGGATCAGTTGTTCACAGGCGAAAAAACTACGCTTGGCTTCATATCATAAGAAACCCAAGATCCTTGTTTTTAAATCATTTCCAACGCCTGCAATCGCTTGAAAATAACTCCTAATGCTGAAGCAAGCTCTTTTTGCTTTTGGCACAGATCCTCGTTGAGCAATGCTTCCAATTCAGCGTCTTCGAAGAATTTTGGCCTTCCTTTACGCAGCCGGTCATCAACATCGAAATCACCGACTTTGAGGTGACGGAACCAATCGGTAAACTTAAGATTTTGGCCAAATACTTCCAGAATAAGTAACTGATTAGATTTAAAAAAAAAATTCAAGCCACAGAAAATGAGTTGGCGTCGAAAGGACTAAGCAAATCTGATTCGCGTTTAACTGCCACTGTGTCATCAAAGCTTTTGTTAAATTATTCAAAACAAATAAAATAGATGGACAAAAAGTTTTTCTTGTAAATTGTTTTTTTTATTTTTTATTTCTGATGTTTGTATTTTCCGCTTTTGGATAAGCAAAACAGCTTTATTCCTCAGCTGTCAATGCAAGGTCGGCTTTCTACTTTAAACTTCTATTTACGTTTTTTAATTTTCGAGGAAATGAGACATGAGATTCATTTAATTTAATCATTCAAATGTCTTATCATCGATTTTCAATGGTATTTCATTCAAAAGGCTTATACCATTACACTACTTTCCTTCATCAACACCTCAACTTTAAACAAGTCTTAAACGAGTCGATTAAGCTTGCAACTTCCGATTAAGTAAATCCCACAGAGAAGACCAAAAAAGAAAGGTTAAATCAAAATTGAAAAGAATCTCAAATCCCAGCTTAATGGATACATTACATCTTGATTAAGAAAAGATACAACACACTCTTGCCATTAATCCTCCAGCATGTGCACAAACTTTACCTCTGATTACAAATCCCAGTCAATAACACAGAGCATTGAGTCGAATAACTATAGACTCACAGGTGACTTGGAGAAGAAACATCATCCACCATTGCTACCGCTGCAGAAGCCACAGCTTCTGCTACCACCGTCGGCTAATAGGCAGACCGGAGAACTTTTGATTTCTACTTGATTACCCCCTTTAGGCGATGATAATCAATTCCAAATCGATTCTGGTGTGTGTCTCAGTAATCCGGGTTCTTAAGCCAATCACCCGATGCTTTCGGTGTTTTTTTTTTTTTTTTTTTTCTTTGGAAATTAATCGGAAAAGTTTCCGTTGGCTGCCGTTTCTTCTTGTTCGTAATTTTTCCATCTCTGCTTCTCACATTCTCGATTCGAACTTCCAAATTCCTTGCACTGTCTTCAATCAAAAAAAAAAAAAAAAAAAAAAAAAACTCGTCTCTGGTATTTGATTGATTAAATTCACTTAAGCGATACTTAGCTCCGATTGATAAGAAAAATTACAAAGTTTGGCTTAAGATTCGATGATCCTTCCACTGGAATTCTGCTATAATCTTTACTGTTTGTTACAAAAGAGCTCATGTTGAACACTGGTTGAACCAACTACTTAGCATCAATTGAGTTGAAATACATCCAACTGTAATAAAGCGTCCAAAAGGTAACCAAGTCAATTGTGAAAATATTTTAATAAGCTTCCTTCAGGAGGAAAAAGAGGATCAAATCGCAGAAATCCTTTTCATATTTCATACTTCCTTTGACCTTAATAATAACATACATTTCGCATGCTGCATTACATCTGACAAAGTGAGTGACAGTTTAGTTGTGGTAGTGATGGCGGTGGTGACACCATGAACCTGACTCGAACTTTTTGAATGTAAAATCCCGAATTCGAGTCGTGGTGTCCCAGTTTTGTGTGCACCACCAGTATGTTGTATTGAAATTCCTTGCACGTTCTTTAGTGATTTTCTGTCAAATTGACACCGCTTTACGCCAAGACTCTGGATTTTCGTTTTTCTTTTTTTTTCTCGTTGAAAATATATGTATCTGTGTAACTTTTTGTCGAATTTTTTTATACTTCACTAGAAGTAACCGAGTATTCAAGTGAATTGTGTCGCATCTTTTAGTCGAAGAACATTGGGGACTCCATTTCCCCCATTCTCTTCTTCGTTGACAGTGAATCCTGATGCAACTATGC
Organism: Volucella inanis; assembly: GCA_907269105.1. Classification (NCBI taxonomy): domain Eukaryota; kingdom Metazoa; phylum Arthropoda; class Insecta; order Diptera; family Syrphidae; genus Volucella; species Volucella inanis. Next base: position 95,140,276 of record OU026154.1, read on the forward strand.
TGCTGTTTCTTAAGGATATGAATAGAATAGATGGGTCTTAGTTAATGTCTAGGGTGGTTAAAAACTTTACAAGAAGAACATTTTTGAGATATTCTATACGTTAATGTATTTTAGTCGTTAAGTGTGTGTGTTGGTCATGGTAAAAAACATGATAATGATCATTAAAATAATGACAAAATGGATTTGCTCTTTTCTGGTAGACTTAGGTTTTGTATTGGGTGGGAGTTACGTAAAGTATTAACATTATCTTGATCCTTTTTAAAATTTACTTCAACTACACGTTTTATGCAATTAGCCTTACACGGTGGACGCAATGGAGAATAATAATTAAGGAAAAGGTAAAATATTTTACTTTGTGACCTTAAGTTTTGAATACGCTAGTTGAATTTTAAATTTACGTAGAAAACGAAATGGAAAAACAGAAAACAAACAAAATACAAAATATAACACAGACAATCCCTGTCCAGGAAGAGTTAGAGTTGAGTGAAGGCGTAATCTCGACTTTATCCACTTTCCTCCTGATAGGTCAATGGAAGAAGCGGAGCTTCTGGCTAGCGATAGTGAGATGTTTGAAAGAACTCTCACTTAAGAGAGCGATTTTAGCGGTGAACAGGTTGGTATTCACATCGGTGATGCTAAGGGTAGCTAATGCATCTGGAACAGCCAATGCCGAAGCTACCTCCAAAAAGCAAAGAAATAAGAGCAAAGCTGCGGGGGTGGATAAAGTGGAAACAGATGGTTTAGCCGCTGTTCCTGCCGCCTCCATCACCGCTGTTAAGAATGTGAAGAGCTGAATGTGAGAAAGAAGGGTTTTGCTACGTAACGCTAGGCATAAGGCAACAAAATATGAGGGTTGTGATCTCAGAAACCTAAGCGAATGAGAAAAGCCACCTTTGAGAGAGCGAAAGCCTCCCTCGCCCACAAATCGCTCATTCAACAGGCGGCAAGTACGGGGAATGCTGCCGCAAAGGCGGGAGGAGAAACCAATCAGACGCCCTCTACCTTGTACGCAGCAAAATTAAAAAAACGGGGTACGAGCGTATCTGAAAAAAGGCAAGTTTTAGCAGCAAGAGAGGCAGATCCGACGACATCGTGTACTCAAATCGACACAAAGGATGTAACCTGCGGAAACAAGTCTTCTGTGGACTTTCTCAGACGCTTTGTTTTAGAGGTATGCGATGCTTTGAAAACCATCAATATAAAATGCACAATGTTGGCAAAGCTGGTAAAGTATAGGGTTTTCCAATAGGGACTTGACAACTTTGAGTTTAATTTGTGAAAGCACTCTTTCACGAATCATCAAACTGTCACAGCCAATTTATTCAGTAAACTCAATATTTTCATAATGACAAAGTACACTAACGAGCAACGTCTGCAAATTATAAAAAATTTTTTTTCACAGATATTCGGAGTCGCAAAATCATCTTCAGTGACGAAGCTCATTTTTGGCTCAATGGGTTTGTCAATAAGCAAAATATGCGTTATTGTTCGGGTGAAAACCCACATGTGCTTCATGAATCACCACTCCATCCACATGCCAGCGGCATTGTTTGGCCATATTTTTTGTCGACGATAACGATCGTCACGTTACTGTGAATGGTCAGCGTTTTCGCGCCATGATCACCGATTATTTTTGGCCCGAATCGAAAGATATGGACTTGGACGACATGTGGTTTCAACAAGATGGTGCTACAAGTCACACAACACACGCTGCAATCGATTTATTGAACAGTAAGTATGGTGAGCGTGCTATCTCAAGACATGGGCCAGTCGATTGGCCGCCTCGTTCGTGCTACGGGGCTTCGGGCTACGTTAAGTAATTGGTTTATGCCAACACGCTGACGACGTTGGAAGAGCTCAGAACCAACATTGAACGCGAAAAAGCGGCCGTTTCGGCCGAAATGTATGCCCGAGTCGTTGAAAATTGGGTCCAACGAATCGACCAATGCAAACGTGCCCGCAGTGGCCATATGAACGAAGTCAAGTTCCATTCATAAATGTTTTGATTGTACTTCAAGCCAATAATAAAGTTTTTGAAATATCTCAAATGGTTTGCCTTTTATTTAAAAAAAAAATTGTCAAGTCGTTATTAGAAAACCCTGTACAATCTTCCGACAGCATGGATATGGCTTCCGGGTCCGTATATGCACCATGATAAGCTTCTGGGACTAAAAGCCGATACATGGAGAGTGCTTAAGTTAGGGCCTAGACGGCGGTACTGGCAGCATTTATTTCTCTCTTAATAATATCGACTGCTTATCATACTTCGAAAGCTCGAAAGGTATGGTAAATTACAGCTAAGGAGAACTGACGGCGGCAACCTGCGAAAGGGAGTATGACAAGCCTACTGAAAATATCAATACGACACTAACAATAATGGCGTTCGAGAGCTCGCCTGGCTAACAGAGCACCCAAAAGGGTTCAATCAGCAGTAGAATAGGGAGAATAGGTCCAAAAAGGAAAGAGGTTAGGGAAGTCTATAACAGGACGAAGCTTTTCAGAAGCGACAGTATATGGAATGATTTGTACGAGTATAAAAAACAATTCAAGTACCTAGATAGAAAGTCAAAAAGGGCTTCATGGTAAAAGTACTGCGAATCTATGGCGGTAACAGACGAGGCTTTGAGGTTAAGCAAAATGATTTCAAAGGAAGCGAGCGTTCCTACCTACCTAAGGAAAAATAACTAAATCTGGGCCAAGAAGTTCTGGTGAAAGCCCACTTTCGGGTATTCACAGTATCAGACGACCTTGGCATGCCACGGCACACTAAGAACATTGATCTCTCTCTCTCCGAACGGGAAATATGAGTTTTTATTAATAGAAAAAATATACGATGGGCTATTCAGTCTTTTAAGCCGTACAAATCTCTCGGTTCGGATGGTATTCTACCGAAAGAACCAGAGTTAGCAAACCAAAAAATTATGGAAATTCTTAGACACAGTCTAAAAATAGGGTGCATACCAATAGCTTATAGAGAAGTTAAGGTGATTTTTAAACCTAAAGCTGACAAAAAAGATTTCAGACCAATAGGTCTGTCATTTTTCATGCTTTAAACCATAGAGCGATTATTGGAGATTCTTATTAGGAATTGATTCAGTAATGGCCTTTTAACTGAGTCCCACCATGCACATATGAAAGGAATATCTGTAGAAACTACCATGCACGAGGTGGTAGGGAAAATAGGGAAGAGTATGTATACACTTCGGTGAGTTTGCGATGGGGGCTTTCCTCGATATTGAAGGAGTCCTCAATAACGTGAGTGAGTAAGTGCACCGCCATTAAAAATGCTCAAGTAGACGTCACAATTGAACAGGACCGTACAAATTGGGTTTGCAACATGCTTGCAAGTAAAAAAATAAATTGTTCCATTGAGCAAAGCTCGTTTAGAATGTCTGTAAGTACGGGAACTCCTTAGAGAAGAGTTACATCGCCACTCCTGTATGTGTTGGCTATCAATTACATGCCTTAAAGCTTAGTATAATGGATATAAGTGCCACGGCATAACCAGCAGAAAATACTTAAATATTTTAAGCGACATTATAGACGTTGCCGTGAAGACGATCGGCACTTGGGCAAAAAGCTGTAGTCTCAATGCCAACCCCTCCAAAACGGAACTGGTTCCTTTTTACCAAAAAATATAAGATAGCGCAATTCAAACTCCCAAAACTCAAAGGAGAAAAAGTGTCCCTTTTGAACAGCGCGAAAGTATCTGGGTATGATTCTATGAAGACAAAAAAACTGAATTGGAATCTTAATGGCGTATAATGCTCTTTTTATCTGCAAAGAACGGAAGGAAAAATCAGGGGCTTAAAACCTACTGTAGTGCTCTGGCTACATACAGTGGTAGCAAGACCCATATTTACATATGGCGCACTAGTATTTTGGAAAGCAACAAACAAAAAAACGAAAAATCAGCGGTAGTTCAAAGTACGGCTTCCATAACCATTACAGGTGCGCTCCTTATCACTCCTATGGCAGAATTGGACACCTTTCTGCACCGAACACCTCTTGATTTACGAGTAAAGATCAAAACACTTGCTGACAGCAGTGCGATACGAATCACTAATCTGAGTTATTTCAAGTGTAATAGTTTCGAACGATTTAATTCTAACTGATGAAATTCCCTCAGAGATTCTGGCTATCCTCAAGGCGGCTGAGCTAATGCAGATGAGATCGGTATCCAAAAGAGATATTGATATCTAATCGTACATCGATAACCAGACCGCACTCAAGGCAATATAATCAACCCTGATACAGTCAGAGGCTGTCGGATCAGACTGTGCTAGGTGCCAGGACACTGTGGTATTAAAAAAATTAACAAGCGGATGAGCCCACCTCTCTGCTTAGTGAATCGCAATATCAAGGAAAAAATCACAAAGACTGTCAAGGTGGTTAAGTCTTAAAGGAGACAGGGTATCCAAGATCTATAAAATTAATAAAATTCCACAGAAATAAGTTAAGAACGGCAAAAGGACACTGTCTCAAGTTGTCAAATAAGGATATTTGCAGATTCTGTGATAATTTGTAAGCAGTTGAGGGCATTACACACATATTGTGGGAATGCGAGACAATATCGCGTAGTCGAAAAAAATTGTTAGGGAAATACTTCTTAGACTTGGAAGGCCTTTTTGGCTTTTCCAAAGAAATTGGGTGCTTACCTAGGGAGATTGTTAAGATTTTTGCCATTTGAAGACAAATTTAAATGGATTAGTGATGGATCCATTTGGGTGCCCGATGTCTGTTTGATGGCATATCCATAATATCCCTGCTTAACTTAACCTTACCAATGGCCACTACGGCAGCTTCTAAGGAACTGCGTCCTGAAGTTCTAATTTATAACCACTTATTTGAGCATTTAAGGTTTAAATCGTTGTTAGCTTGTCCGCCTAAGCCAGCAACTCCAAATGCTCACCCAAATACCCATAGTCCAGCGGTATTGAATAGGACAATTTTGGAGGGTAGGTCATCGGGTCTTTTAATAATTCGATAGGTTTGCCGGCAGTATGGTATGTGACACTGTCTTGTTGATACTAAATGTCTTGCTGACATTGTTCACGAACTTTTAAAAACATGGATCCTGGCACTGTACTGGGCGCCATTGATGGTGACATTTCAATTTTTTTTTCACTATTGAAGAAGAACGGCCCGATAAACCGCATCAGATAGCTATCGGTAGCTAAAGGATCACCTTAAGACTTACTTTAGTTCTAAATTTGAAAATTTTGTTTGCTAACAAAGCCACTAAGACTGAAGTGAGGCTCATTACTCAACGAAAATTGACGGTAAAGAAATGGATCGACTTCCAACTGTTTAAGCACACAATTAGGCTTCGATTCTTACAGCAAATAAATCTAGTAAATGTGTCAACCAAGATCTTTGTGCAAAATCTTCTACAAAGTTAATTGATGCAGGCCAGGTTCTTACGCACGATGACGAATCAACGACGCCTCAACGACATCGATATTTTCATTTATGCGCACTCTGGCCATTCTTGTCAGTAACTTAGAGTCCAAACGACAAATGTAGAACGAAATTTGTCAATTTTGTTGCGAATAGCAAACTCACCTGGTTTTGGATTGTATTGACCGTAAAATTGACTTAGCGTTCCATAGTCATAGCTTCTTCGAAAGACACTCTATTGTCCCTAGAAAGAAACTACGAGTAACCCAACCAATAAAATAAAATGCCGAGAGGGAACCACACTCAAAATTCCTCTTTTAACCTAAAGTGATGGGGCATCCGTGCTGATTGCCATAAGGTGGATAAACTAAACTAGTCGCAAACGGTCCCCTGCGATGCCCAGGTAAGCTCGGTTGTATCAGCGCTTTATTCTGGTAAGACGACTTTGCCAGGGTGGCTCCATCTTCCGGTCTCGCTCGTGGGAACCAAATTTAAAAGAAAAAGAAGGTAAATATGGATAAATGAGACAACCCAATGCTCAGCCGCGAAGAAAACCAAGGTTGGCAAAACCACAATCAAACGAACGAGTTCTCCACAAACGGGAAAGCCAAAGCCGAGGCGTGTGGAAGCATTAAGGCCCAGCTTACCGACATGGTGATGGATCACCATGCCTTATTTTGACTCCGCCGATAAGTTTAGGGGATACCGGGTAACCAAATGCAAGGATCAGTTCTCCTAGGATTTTCTTCTTAATGCGTTGCTAAGATTAGCGACTTCTAGAATGACTTGGGCTTCAAGCTTATCCCAACTAATATGACCCAGAGCTTGCATAAGGTTACCCAATATGGAGATACATGGGAAAAGACTCTTCCAATGTCTGGAGTTCCATAACTGGGAACCCCATTCGAACAATATGTACTTCCTGCTCCTCACTAATAACGAGTGCCTGCCAGCACTACCGCACATACCCACTCTTGGTAGGTCAGACTGGTCGAACAAGGGCGCGTTTCAAGGCCTCATTACTTGGATGTCGAATATTGCAAGCCATAGTCTCCGGAACAGACCATAGTCGTGTAATCTAATGGATTGAGGCCTGGACTACCATATCATACGTGCAAATGAAGTTCGGAATGTGGTTTTTGAGCCATGTTTGAATTGTTTTTGTATTGTATAATATTGTATTGTTGAAAGGTCCACAGTTTATTTGATAATAATGTTTTTTGAGTGACACCACAAAGTTTTCCAAAGTGTTCGTTTGATACATTTTCACCAAGGTTCTGTTATCTTTCTCATAAAAGTGCGAATCGGCGACACAATTGATGGCGACTCCCCACTAAACACTCACTGTCATGATGACAGTGTATACACGCTATCGTTCTGCTTATTGAACGATTCGTCTGAGACCGTTCTTCGCGTATTAGCAAAGTGCACGCTCGACTATTTCACTAGTATCCTCAAATAACATATATACGATACACAATGTTTAGTGTGATTTTCAGTGGTCGCAACTTCTGAAAAATTTCACCTTTTTCGTAGCCGCATTTTTGCAGACCAATTACAATAATACAATTTTCGAGCAAGCCCCATTCCGTGATTGCAAGTAACTGTCATTCAAAACGTTTTACGCGGGAAGTTTGCATATATATCACTTGACAAAGTTGGAGTTCATGCGTTCATTAATACTTTAGAAGGAATGTATTCATCTCGTGTACTAGAACATTTGATAATACTACAATAGATACATGTATGTAAATGTATGTACATATTTACATTCACCCCTACGTATACGTGCATATATTAATAATTTTCATATATTCGTATGCAGATATTTTTTACGCAACGCTTCTGGCATCAGTAAAAATATGTCAAGCCTTACCTAAGATTACTTTTATGGACTTGTTTATTGTCGATAAGGACTATAGTTCCTCGATCTTGTTGGATTGTTTTTACAACGAAGAGTATTTTAAATTTATTCCCCATTCGTCTTGTCACCAGGATTATATGACTTTGTTTTCTTGTTTTTGTTGTGGCATCCTAAATTAGTCCCTTTTTTATTTCATTTTGTAGTATTGACGGGGTTAAATATCGATCGATCTTTGTTTTCTGATTGAGTGTATGGTTCTCTTGCACCTTAATGCAGATAGTTAAATAAGTTCGTATGTGTCGTTGACACCCTGATCTAATTTATTACACCGATTAACGTGTTGTGAAGTTTTTAAACTAGTCGATTAGATGCACTACGAAACGAAGGAATGGTAAAAATCTCTATGTCATTGTCGCAACTCTTATTTTTGTGTTTTCGAAGAAGTTAATCGTTTCAATCAAGGGCACTTACTACAAACACTGCTACGAATTTTCAAAATTTATCTATCATAGATATGTCTATGGAATGGTATATGAGTTTTCTCAATTTCTATCCTAGGAGGGTGTCTTTGATATCTTGCTTCGGTACATACTCGTACTGAAGTAATAATTTTCTTTTCTTTTTTTTCGGATATCGGGGAAAAGTAGTCTCGAAATACTTGATGTGTATTCTCGGGTAGGGATCGAAGTGCTCGATTGTCAGCTTCGTTATAAACATCTATCACATTTTTATTATCGGTTAAAAGAACGATTCATCGCATTTATTTCCTCAAAATGATATCATGTAAATGCTGGCTACGACTACGTCTGAATGGAACTGTCCATTCTGGAAGGTCCAATTTTGGGCGATACGTTCGAGCATACCGACGAGTATCTCGCGGATAACACGAGTAATGTTGGTTTCCAAAGGCTCAATCGTAGCTGGATTATTCCTTAAGACTTCATAATTTACATATCCCCAAAGAAAAAACCCCAAAGGTATGATTTTGCAGGATTTAGGCGGCTAATTTACCGTAGAAAAACGTGAAATTAAGTGCTCACCAAAATGTTTTTTCAACAAGTCCATTATTTCACACGATATATGGCTCGTAGCGCCGTCTTGTTGAAACCAGAGCTCACCGAAACCATGTGCTTAGATTTCAGGAAGCACATAATACATGGGCTGAAAAATCCGTTTCTAAGAGAGGACACCACTTGAATTAAATCCATATCACTTTTAGTTAGTACCAACCTTCAGAAGATACGTGTATAAACTTGACAGCTGTCGGACGATTAGTTCTCGAGATATAGCGTTGTGGGTGAAGCAACTTTTGTTATTGTGCAAAAAAAATGGATTCAAAGCAATTTCGTGTGTTGATTTATCATTGCTTTTTGATGGGAAAAATGTAGTCGATGCAAAGAAATTGCTTGATAGGTGTTACCCGAACTCTGCACCAGCCGAACGAACCATTCGCAAGTGGATTGAAAAATTTAAAAGCGGTTATACAAGCACCGAAGATGATGCACGCAGTGGACGTCCAAAAGAGGCTGTTTCAGATGAAAACATCAAAAAAGTCCACAAAATGATTACGAATGACCGTAAAGTGAAGTTGATCGAGATAGCTGAATATTTGGACATGCGAAAGGTATGTTCAAAGTGGGTGACGCGTTTGCTCACAGTCGACCAAAAACAACAACGTGTTGATGATTCACAGGAGTGTTTAAAGCTGTTTAACCGCAATAAAGCCAAATTTTTGCGCTCGGTATGTGACAATGGATGAAACTTGGCTCCATCACTTCACACCAGAGTCAAGTCGGCAGTCAGCTGAGTGGCGAGCAGGCGACGAACGACCAAAAAAGTGCTGTTTTATCAAGACAATGCACCATGTCACAAGTCGATAAAAACGATGGCAAAATTAAATGAATTCTGCTACGAATTGCTTCCCCAGCCACCGTATTCACCAGATCTGGCCCCCAGCGACTATTTCCTGCTCGCAGACCCCAAAAGAATGCTCGCCGGAAAGTGATTTAAAACCGATGAAACAGAGCCCTATTTTGAGGCTTAACCAAAATCGTACTACAAAACTGGTATCGAAAGATTGAATAATCATTTCAATCAGTGTATTGCACTCGAAGGCAACAAATAAAGTTGAATTTTGCAAAAAATTTAAGTTTTACTATAAAACGGCACTGAGTTTTCAGCCCATGTGTTAGTCCGTTAACATGGCACGATAACAGTTACCATTGATGGTAACATTCTGATTCGCCTCATTTTTGAAGACATATGGACCAATGATTCCATCAACCCATAAACCACACCATACCAGTGTTTTTAATGGATGTAATGGTAGCTCTTGGTACTCTTTGGATCGCTCGTCAGCGCCAATACTTCAATTTTGTTTATTAACGTATCCATGGAGCCAGAAATGGGCTTTATCACTGAAAAAAATTTCACAATAAAACACCAGATTTTCATTAAGTTTTTCCAGAGCCCATTCACTGAAAATATGACACAAATTCAAGTCGTTTGGCTTCAATTTTTACAAAAATTGAATTTTGTACGCTTTAAGGCCGAGATCCTCACTTAAAATACGCCAAGTTGTTGAATATGCTAAGCGAAGCTGCTGAGAACGACGACGAATCGAATCGTTACGGTCTTCGCGTACACTCTCAGCTACAGCTGCTATAATATCTTTACTAAGTGCTGGATGTGGTCTAACCGGTCGAGTATCATCCACTAATGTAAACTGCGACTCAAATTTGCTAATGGTAGTAGTTTCAGTAGGTCGATAATGCGCACCTTAAATTTCTCGAATCGCACGAAAAACATTTCTCACAGAACGCTGATTTTCGTAATAACGCTGAGCAATTTAGAAACGCTGTTTTAGTGTGAGTCTTTCTACGATGACTTGCTAAACGATACTGAACAAAAATGATAAAGCAGTTTGACAGGATTTAGACCTATTGAATCAACCCTTATAACTCGAAATTCTCGCTCGTTGGTGGTGTAGCTGCCTTCGGTTGTCTATTATGCGACAAAACTGCACCTAATGCATAGGAAAATGCATCAGTCATTATTCAAGATAAAGAAGCATGACATCTTCCGAAGTCTAAATGTCCTTAATTCGTCTAAAACCTTGAACGGAATTTTCATCAAATTTTATGGCGATAAAATCCTTTATAACTCTCCTGCAACATCCGAAAAGTCCAAAAAATTACCGCAAACTATGAAGCATTTTTAGAGTTTCGTATTCAATTATGTCTTCTACTCCATCTGGATACGTAGCTATAAAGCCCGAAAATTCAACTAATTCTCTAAAAAAAATTTGTACTTTTCCGAAGAAAAACGCATACTGTCCTCAAATAATTTTAATAGAACTCTATTTGTATATTTAATTCTTTTATGCTTTGAAAGAGACTTTGAAAATTACTTCACGATCATGAAAATTTGTAGGCGATTTTAACGCCAGAATTGGAAAAGACGACATCTTTAGTATCACCTATGGTAAGCATAATTTATATGACACCACGTATAGCAACGGACTTACGTTTATTGACTTTGCAGTGGAAAGAAATATTACTATACCTAGCAGACAATTTCTTTATCTCGATATACAAAGCTTAATCAAGTTGAACATTTTACGATAGAGATAAGGAATGCCTGCAGTATATTGGTCGTCCAGACGTTTGGAGCAGTCAATATTTACTCGAACGACAACTTTGTTGCAACTACGGTGAGGATACGGGTTCCCCTAGCGTGCCAACAAAGAAGAACTACTGTAACACGTAGATAACACGTACAAAAGCTGCATTCGCAATAGACCGCCAGAATCTTCAACGAACGCGTATCCTTAAACTCTCAACAACTCCTTTGACGCCAGTATCAAGTACCGAAGAGCAGTGGCAAGGCTGCCAATATGCCATCAGATACACCGCAACTGATGTGCTAGGTTTCACCCGATCACCACTAAGAAAACCCTATTTTGATGCCGGCAAATACATGCATCTTAACAAGAAGCGTATAAAGCGGCGCTGCAACGAAGGACGAGACCAGCTTATCAGCTCTACGAGCAGAAGAGAAGTAAATTACTATGGCTTCTCCTTAAGAAGAAAACAGAGTACGAGAATGGCGCGATTTAAGCTATTACAAATAGATAAAAAGAACATGTTTAGGCAAGTATCAAATCAATACACAAAAATGTAAGGATAAGGAAGGAATCCTTGTAGTATAGCCACAGTTGGTACTAAGAATATGAAAAAAACTTTTTGCTGACGATGTAGCGAAGAAGCCCAACATCTCGCCTACAGATAGAACAGACCATTCAACTTAGGTGATGATAGCCAAAACTTCTGTCCACCTGACCACAATATATAAGCTAGTATACAACAAATCAGCTGGACCTGACGGCTTACCGCCCGATGTATTAATAGCTGCTAGAAATGACTCTGTGGAGACCATGCAAAAAACTCATTTTTCAGATCTGGTCAGAAAAGTGTATGCCTGATGAATGGAATCTAGCAACGTATGCCCAATTCGCAGAAAAGGAGAAACCCTCAACTGCCCCAACTATAGAGGTATAAGTCTCCCCAACACCGGATACAGGATCTTATCTGCCATATCTTATCTGAACGTTTGAAATTCGTCGCCACCTATCTGATTGATTCTTATCAGTGCGGACCAGAAAAGTCCACAATCGGCTAAATCTTCATACTCCGGCAGATCCTGGAAAAAACTCAAGAAATCCAAATTGATACCCACCACCGTTTCATCGATTTTAAGGCCGCATATGACAGCACTTCTGAAAACAAACTATATGGTACCATGTGCAATATAGACATCCGTGCAGAGCTCGTCCATCATCTAGCGACGTAGAACGCTCTATGCTTCGTCAACGTCGGTAAAGACTTTGAACCGAGACATTTGATGTTGATATGTTTTTGTTATCGCTAGTGCGATCGCTAGTTTAATAACTGAAGCTGTAAAAATGAGTTAAGCGGTAAATGAGGCCAGAATCAGGCAGTTGTGTAGTAAGGCCCTATCCTAAAAATCTAAGAACTAGACAATCACAGTACTACTATATGGAGCAGAAGCATGGTCTCTATCTAAAGCAGATGAAGACATCCTTAGTCGTTTCGAGAGAGAAATCCCTCGAAAAATATTCGGTACTGTTTGCGTTGACGGGCTATATGACCTAACCGGAAGTTGTATATCAATCTTTTGAGATGACCAGAGCATGAAGAACTAATGGATACCAATACTCTGGCCCGTAGAGTATTCGAATCTTAATCGGAGGGACAACGCATTCGAGGTAGACTTCTAGGTGGTGCGCACTCTAGGCAATTACCTAAAACCCGGACTAACCGGAGAGACTTGTTAGCTGAGCCCTAGGTTCACCCCAAACTGTAGCGTCACCTAAGTAAAAATGTAAGTAATCCCGGAATTTATTCAGAAAACCAAAACTACAAGTTTATTAATCTAAATCTATGGTATATTGTCCCCTTATTATGCCAGCGCTTGATCTAATCCTCAAAACGTTTTTTTTTATATTCGGTTTTCGGTATGTCCATCCGTCCAGTATGTCCAGTGTTGTCCTGCGATTTTTCCATTACTTCCTCTTGGCTGCTGAAACGCGTCCCCCGTAGTGGTTTTTTAACTCGATTGAACAGAAAGAAGTCACAGGAAGCCAAATCAGGTGAATTCGGTGGCTGTTGGATGGTATTTTGTTGCATAATTTACGAATAATTATGACACTGTGCGACATTGCGTTATCATAGTTTTCTTCTGGTCTCTTTCGGTGAATTGCTTCACGCAAACGTCTCATAACGCCCAAATAATACCCTTTGTTTACTGTCTGGCCTTCTGGAAAAAATTCATGATGCACTTCACCGTTGTAATCCATGAAAACCGTGAGAATTGCCTTCTTTTTTGACCGAAAACGACGTGGTTTTTTTGGTCTCTGCTCATTTGGTGAACGCCATTCACTTGTCCGATGTCTGGATTGTGTGTCGTACTCATAAACCCACTTCTCGCCTCCAGTAATAATCCTTTTGATGAATGTGGTATCGGATTCAGCCTCGCAAGTCATCTCTTTTGCGGCGTCAACACGGTCTCCTTTTTGCATGAAATTGAGGTCTTTTGGCACCAACTTTGCTGCTACACGACGGAAACCCAAATCATTAACCAAAATATCTTGGACGGATCCATAGACAATGTTCAAGTGCTCCACTATCTCTCTGATGGTTAATTTGCGGTTATTGACCAACATTTCTTTGACTTCTTGACAAGTGGATTGAAAAGTTTAAAAGCGGTCATACAAGCACCGAAGATGATGCACGCAGTGGAGGTCCAAAAGAGGCTGTTTCAGATGAAAACATCAAAAAAAGTCCACAAAATGATTACGAATGACCGTAAAGTGAAGTTGATCGAGATAGCTCAATATTTGGACATGCGAAAGCTATTTTCAAAGTGGGTGACGCGTTTGCTCACAGTCGACCAAAAACAACAACATGTTGATGATTCACAGGAGTGTTTAAAGCTGTTTAACCGCAATAAAGCCGAATTTTTGCGCTCGGTATGTGACAATGGATGAAACTTGGCTCCATCACTTCACACCAGAGTCAAGTCGGCAGTCAGCTGAGTGGCGAGCAGGCGACGAACCTCGTCCAAAACGACCAAAAAAGTGCTGTTTTATCAAGACAATGCACCAAGTCACAAGTCGATGAAAACGATGGCAAAATTAAATGAATTCTGCTACGAATTTGTCCCCACCCACCGTATTCACCAGATCTGGCCCCCAGCGACTATTTCCTGTTCGCAGACCCCAAAAGAATGCTCGCCGGAAAGTGATTTAAAACCGATGAAGAAGTAATCGCCGAAACAGAGCTCTATTTTGAGGCTTAACCGAAATCGTACTACAAGACTGGTATCGAAAGATTGAAAAATCATTTCAATCAGTGTATTGTACTCGAAGGCAACAAATAAAGTTGAATTTTGCAAAAATTTTGTGTTTTACTATAAAACGGCACTGACTTTTCAGCCCATGTGTTGCAAATTTTAACGCATTTAGAGGGAATGTCAACAACATGTGTGTACCAACTTAACAAAAAAAAAAAAAAGTAAAATTCAAATCGGAACAATGGGAGCGCCGCACGGTGGCTATTCAGGTAACTTTTATATGAAGAAAAAAAAAAATAAAATAAAATAAAAAAAAAAATCAACGAATCGGATTACATTTAGGAAAATTGTCTCGGTCAGCGCTGAAAATCTGTCTGTATCAGTACATTAAATAAGGTACACCAGAAACCAGGTGCGAACCATGGTAGAACATGCAACTAAAATAAATTGGCAAGTCATTGTCTTTTAAAAACCACGTCTAAGGCAAATTTTTAAATCGTTGCTTTGTCCTTCTGAATTTAATTCAAAGATACACTGAACCAGAACGTCGATCGCTAGTCGTCTCAACCAACTTGAAAATCCTTGTTTAGTTCACGGTTAAATCTTTTCTTCCGAAGTCGATCAACGTTAAAAATATCTTTTCATATATCTTTCGTAGATCTAATCTCAATATTCCGGCATTTAAAGATATGAAAAATTGTGTGTTAGTTAGTTTGTATTCTTTATTCATTTATTAAATATTCATTTCGTTTTCATACATACATAGTTCACAATTAAATCAAGGCGTTAGCCGTCGGCCAATAAAAAGATAAAATTTTATCTAGCATCGAATTAAAAAGAAATGGTTGCTATAATACTGTCATAACATATAATAATATCTAACAGATAATTTAAGAGTTAATTAGAAAGTTTCGTTTGTTATTTGGGAACGGTATTTCAATGCAGCTTTAATGTAGCTGACTAGTTTTAGCCAGCTGTCACCGCCGTTGAAAATAGTTTTTAATTCATCCATAATTATGTAGATTAATTTTGCCCCAGTGCGTATTTCTAATGGTATTAATATAGGGCAGGTTCCGATAAAATGTATCACATCCTCTGCTGTATGCCGGTTACACAGTGTTCATTCAGTGGATCGGTCGCTTCCATGAGACATATAGTTTATGTAAAAAAGCTCTCCTCTCGCTTTGAAGATTGTGAAAATAGTATTAATACTACTGTTGTTGTGAAAATAATTGTTTGTTAGGTTGTGCTCCAACGTTCGATATAGGTTCCTGAATTCACTTTGCCTTGTTCGTTCATGGAAAAGTTCAAATTTTGTTTCCTCGTAATATTGCATAGGTTTTCCAAGTGTTTTTCTCATGTTTTAGGATTATCTTTGTTTAGTTGGGCGTTATGTTCCAAGCACAATCTTGACCACTCGCCAAAGAATTGGGATTTGCGTTGCACGATGTGGAATGCCACTATTTTAGGAAATCTTTGAAAGTGGTATTCTGATGTAGCTGAAGTGAAGTTTTTGATTATATACGTAGAGAGGAGGAAGTCCGGTCTCCAAATGAAGCATGTGTTTTCTGGTAGACGAAAAATTTTCTTTAGGAAGTATTTTAACAATTTTTCAACGTCATCATACTGTAAAAATCCCCAGATGCAACATAACATATTATGGTTCTTACCATCGCTTCAAATAGTTTTTACTCCACAATTGTTTCGACGTTATTTTTGCCAATTTTTCAATTGCAGTTGATTGTTTTAGCGTCATGTAGTTTGGATCTGAAGTGGTTTTCAAGAGAAAGTTTGCTAATCAGGATTACTCTTGGGTATTTGTACTCTTTGACCATTTCTAGTTCCTCAACTTGTTGGCCATGATCTGCATCATATTTGACCTTACTGCCAGTAGGACGATATCATCTGCTTACATTAAGCATTTCATGTTTAGTTTATTGAAAATAATTCCTCCTAGAAGAAAGGCGGTAATATCATCAAGGAATATTAAAAAAAAAAAAAAAAACATCCTTGTTTGACGACTATTTTGGTATCAAACCAGTAAGACAATTAATCCCCATCTCACACTACCGCTGGGTTTTGCTCATACATACTTTGGGGAACTTCGTTGAAACTCCTACATTGCTTTGTTTAATAAAGAGAGCATTTCTATCTATGGAAGTGAAGGCAGACTTAAATTAAACGAACCGAGCGTATAGTTTCTTTCCATTATCAAGGTGTGTCTTACCTATGCTTGTCAACGGGAATTTGGTATCCACAGTAGAATATTCTTTGCGAAAGCCTAATTGGAATTCACTAAGGAGCCCAATATTCGATATCCAATTTGTTAAACGCTTAAGAAGTATTGCAGAGAAAATTTTCATTACTGCTTGGTAAGTAAGTAATCCAGTAAAGTATTGTTGAAATTTTTCCGTGGAGTACTTATAAAATTCGTAGGGTATACGGTATATTTTTGGTGCCTAATTCAGCTTGCAAGCGTAAGCTACATTTTTGTCCTCTAGAAGTGTGACCTCCGTATAAGGTTCCACATTTTCTATGTAAGATATAGAAAACGAGTGATGATTTGGGCTAGTTGGGGGGTTTAGAAAATTTCAAAATATACTGCTAAGACCTCTGCTTTTACTTGTATTCAAGAGCGATTACTGACTTTGTTACTCAATCTTCTAGCCCTTGTGTAAAATTTTGTCAGTACTGCCTCTGTTTTTCTTTGTAGATAATTCTATACTCGCTATTTGCTTTTTGGTAGCAGATGTTGGTGTTCTTTTTGCCAGATGTAAGCAAGATTTTTTTCTCGCACTAAGGTAATCTGCGTCACATCACATCACATCTTCTCCTTCCATCAACTTGAAAAGCTTTCGTCGCAATATCAAGACGTCAAAGTGTCTAATCCTTGATTGGTTTGTGGTTCGGAGAAATCAATTGTGTTTAGTACTCAATCTAGTTCTCTTTGGTAACGTTCTGCAAAATTTTCATTCCATATTAGTTCGGGAAGTAGCTGTCTTTCAGGCTCGTGTCTGTCTTTGAAAATGACCAATAGCAGAAGATCATCGGAGAACGGGAATTCGCCTATCTTAAGATCGGGGATGCAGTTTATAGTTGAAGAAACGTTGCCTCTGAAAAAATAAGATAGCCATCCTTGTCGGTTTTTGTTCGACCATTCTGAAGTAACAGGCTGATCGAATTACACATTTCTGTGATTTTTCTACCATTGCTATCGATCGTCTTGTCCTTAGACTTCCAGAGAGTGTTAGCAGCGAAATCTGGGTGAAATAATCACAGCTCTGTGTCATCGAGCCTAATTTTTTTTTTTTTTTTTTTTTATAATCAGTGCGCGCTCAAGGAGTTTATGTTAAAATGTTCAAACACAGCACGGGCGAAGGAAATTTAGGGAGGAAGGAAGAAAAGACAGGTGCCGATGTAAATTGTTTTTAAATGTTTGAAAATTTTAACGACCAGGAAACACAGAGGTCAGCAGGACATTCCATAAGCGAGTTGTACGGCTTAGGAAAGAATCACGATATTTAAGAGTACGAGACGGGTGTTACGGTTGAAAGTTTGAATGGGCGGAATACTACTGGCGATTTCAATGGAGCACTGGTAGTAAAAATAGCGATAAAACAAAGTGAGACAGGAGACATTACGTCGATGTTCGAGGATGTCAATTGAATGACTGATATTAGTATCACCAATGAGTTTTATCTCACGGTTTTGAATCCTAACTAGCAGGTGCAGAGACGTTATAGTAACACCTGACCAGATGTGGGCATTGTACTCCAATTTTGGGCGGATGAATGCCTTATATATTGTAGCCAAATCAGAGGGGGTAAAATATTTCTTACATCGCTTGAGGAAACCTAGACATTTCGCAGAATTCTTGGCGACATCGAATATGTGGTCATTCCAAAGTAAGTTGTTACTAAAACACATACCGAAAGTTTATCGGTTTCGACGATGCAAGTGCCATTCATAGATAATGGCTGGGTATTTGAATTTTGCTGTAATGACAGCAGACAGCATTGAGTTTTGGAAGCATAAAATTCCACTCGGTTGATAGTTCCTCAATTGGTTATGTTGTTAATATCGGAATTTTATGAACTTAACATACGCTGCCGCTCCCGTTCTACAACCGAAAAGCAAGGGCGTGAGTCCGGGAACGAATATGAAAAGCAGAGGAATATATTCGATTAGAAGTAGCAGACAAGAGAAGGTAATTTCTAATCCATTGAAGAAGAGAGTCTTCGAACCTAAAAGCATGCATTTTCGACAAAAGAGCCTGATGACAAACTCAGTCAAATGCCTTAGAAATATCAACTGCAACTATCTTGCTTTCGCCAGATTGATAAATGCTTTGGTTACACTTTTCGGTTAGACATGTCATCAGATCACCAGTGGACATGTTGCTACGAAAACCATATTGCCGGTCATTGAGAAGTTTTCGTGTTTCGAGATATTTCATGAGCTGAATGTTTATCAGCGTTTCCATGACCTTGAAGATAAGGGACGTAAGTGCAATGGGTCTGTAGGAAGAGAAAGTAGCAGATTTGCATTTTTTAGGACAAATGCAGTTTTCGGAAAGAGTCATAAAGAGTAGGATTGATGAAAAAGCTTACGCAGTGGTTTTTTTCAGCGTCGAAGAACACCTCTTCAGAAGAAGAGGAGATATATGTACCATCTGGACCAGCGGATTTATGCATGTTAAGATCTTTGAGTACTTTTGCTTCTACAAGAGTGCGAGAGTGGATTCGTAACATTGTAGATTCGACGCAGTCAAGTGTAGGCGGGGACAAAAACTATCTGGGAGTGTTGAGCTAGCCGCAAAGTGTGCAGTAAGCATATTGGACTTGTCCAAAGACCTGACAGCTGGAATGTAATTGTAAATGAGCGTTGCGATGGAGGATGAGGCAGAATTTCTTATTTTTTTCGACGAATGACGAATGAATGGAAAATTTTTACTGCCATTGGGACATTGCAGTATTTTTTGATCCTTTTTTGGTCGTTTTGGAAAGACGTTGCAGTCATTTCTGGCTCATTTAAACTTTTTTCGGTTTTCCTCTGTCGGGTTGGTCTTGTAGGACCGAAAAAACAATTCTCTAACCCTGATAGGGTTTACAGCTCGAGTCATACCTTTTCTTTTGGTTTGATACTCTTCAACTAATGAGGGATAAAACATTTCATTTCAAAGAAAATAGTTTCTGTGATCATATCAGCAGCGGCATCCACGTCGCTATCGAGTTGTACAGGGAACAAAAATCTTGCTGACAAAAGCTACAATTAATGTAAACTAGAATGATGAAGAGTGTTGGTCCATTATTTATGATTTTTACAAAGGCTCTGTCTAATTCGTGAATGAAGCAACAGTGAAAGATTGCTAACAATGGTGTTCACGCAGTCTTTTTTTTTTCAGTTCCACTACAAGGTTATTTACTTTAAGGTAATTTGATCGTAATGAGCGGATTTCTAAGATTGCAGTTGAATCACTAGACTTCAGCAAATCCAGGCAGATATTATTTACTTTTTCTGTCGCTATTTTGTCTGTTACTACAGGGAGGTGCAAGATACAATTTTTTTTTTTAATTACTTTCTTAGCTAAATTCTGGAATTGACTAAAAATTTCAATTACTACAATGGATGTACCCCTTTAGCAGAAAATCTTGCAGCACAGTAAAAAGCTACACTTACTTTTGTTTCGACATAAATTGTTGACACTAATAATGATCTTAGCACCATAGATATCAGATTTCGCAAAGCTTTGTTTAGAGAATTCCAATGAACTTAATTTGTTTCGCTTTAGTTGTAATTTTCAATTGCAAGTTACAAGGAAAGTAATAATTGTCAATTACTATTGTAGTACAAGACTTTCTCTTCTTCAACTAAATAGTTACTAGGTGACCTTGACCGCCAGAATGCGCTGCTACTGCAAAAAAGGTTATGGTGCCTTGAAGTCCGTTCATATTTAAGCAGACATGCCAAAGTTCAGTGCGATACTGTTTTTAGTTTTGTTGTGACAGCTGATTGTTGTTGACGTGTTTGGCATCATGTTGAGTATGGACAAAAACGATTTTTGTTCTCTCATAAAACATTATTTTTTGAGAGGAGAAAAGTTGAAGGGCTAATGCTCCGTCAGATTACACCGTCAAATATTGGTTTCAAGAGTTTCGTGAAGGCCGAAACTCCACTACCGATCGAGTCCGCGGCGGCAGGCCCTCCGATCCGGTTATAGAGGACAATGTCAAAAAAATACATGAAATGGTGTTGGCTGACCGGAAAATGAAGGTGCGCGAGCTATTAGATACCACAAAGATTAGTATTAAGCGCACACGTCATATTTTGGGCAATATTCTGCATATGAAAAAGTTATTCTGACGCTGGGTGCCGCGCATACTTACTCCTGATCAAAAACACGAACACGAGTGTTTGGATTTGCTGATGCGGAATCGGGCAGACTTTTGAAGTCGATTGGTAACTGTTGCTGAAACTTGGATCCACTATTACACACCAGAGAACAGAATGAGTGCCCGGCAATGTACTGAAGCCGGCACTGCTGAAGGAGGCTTGATGGGTTGGAAAGGTTATGGCGTCGGTTTTCTGACATTGTCATGGCATACTCTTCGTGGACTACCTCGAAAAAGTAAAAACCATCAACAGCGAGTATTACTGTGCATTGTTGGAGCGATGGCCGAAATCACTGCAAAACGGTCTCACATGAAACGAAAAAAATTTTGTCTTTGCAAGACAATGCACCGGCGCACAAGAGCTAAAATCAATGACTTACGTCTCCAATTGCTGTCGCATCCACCGTATTCACCCGATTTGGCTCCCTCGGTCTATTTTCTCTTCCCAAACCACAAAAGATGGCTTATCAATAAAAAATTCAGCTCACGCGAGGAAATCATCGAAGCCACGGAGGAGTAATTTGGAGACCTTCCGGAAAATAACTTTTAGGACGGGATGAAGAAGTTGGAAAATCGCTGGAATAAGTGTATCAAACTAAATGGGGACTATATTGAATAAAATAAAAAAAAACATTTAAAAACAATTTTTTTATTTTTCATTCCCAAGTAGGCTACTTTTCACCCCATCTAGTAATTGTCCATTGCAATTGAAATTAATGATTAATTCCCTCTTTTTTTTATTTTTTTTTTTTCGCAATTAAAATCTGACTAAGTTTTAACGTTTTAATCATTAGCGGAGTTTAATATTTTCTAAAGTTTAGCCGGCTGGAAACTGTAACAATAAACATATCATACCAACTGAGAGAGTCTCTTCGAAGACCTACCGATTAAACTAAAGGTTTGCACTTTCCTTCCATCTAAAAACCTATTCAGGACTGGGTCAAAGAGCGATAAATCAATCAAAATGAAATTTTTGCCAGCAGGACATTACACATTTATGAGCATTTTATGTCAGCTTACAATGTGATTTCACATTTTTTTCGAAATAAATATCAAAACGTTTCACATAAAACGGCATTTGTCGTCTGTCAATAATATTTCGTCATTTTGCTGGTGAATTGCACCAACTAGCCACATTCACACAAATGCAATCAAATTCAAACATGACAAAAACTTACCGCTGTCATTTCCAAATCAGATTTCCTTTCACCTAATTGGTTGTTCAAAAAGTCTCTAGAAGAATTCCGAGCTTGTCAAAAACGAATGCAAAACAAATCTCAGTTTATTGGCTAATTCTTGCAGTATATTCCCGCACATATGTTATGTCTCTGTTTTGAGATAATCACAGACTAAAGATATTTTCAAAAGTAACACCGCCCATCTGTACTGTTGCAAGAAGATACCCCAATATGTAGCTCTACAAAGTTGGTACTAAATTTTTGGTCTCATTCAAATACGTTGCTTTCCATAGTGTCAATACTGTGTAAAGTTTATCTGTCAGCGATAAGAATTTCTGCTTTAAAAATTACCTCGTTACCATACACCTTAGTCGTCATACATGCATTTGTTCTGTCTACTGTTGAAAAAGTGATAAAAAAAACTCTAGCAACATGGACAATAAAGAACACGAAATGTTGTGTTGATAATATAAGTTTTTTTTTTCGGATTTTTTTTTTTAAATTTTTTTTATTTCGTATTTTAACATAGTTGTGCGTCTATGTAGGTACATTGTAAAAATATCGCTGTATTGTATATTTTACTATCGAGTTTTATAATCTGAATTTTTATAGTTTTACTCCGATATGGATCATAATAATTTATTGAGTGTGGCGATGCGGTATAAATAGCTACATAATGCTATGGAAATTTCAACGAAAGGAAAGATTGAAGACACGACTAGAGATACATATTTACATACGGGTGTACTGGGGTAGAAAACACGAAAATAGTGTAATTCCTTTGTTGATGACAACCCATCGACAACGGCAATAAATTATGGTAGCAAGTTTCCTTTGATACATAGGAATATTTGACACTTTAATGATTTCTAGAAGATTTAGGATATTCACCGATTCTGTAGGAATAAACTACAAACTGCTCCTATGAAAACGATTTGCCCTTTGGCTTGGTTCATCATGGGTTGTCATCATGTTTGTATTGTCTTCAATTGCATTAAACTTAGACACAGTGGTAAAAGTAAAAGAACTTACTAACTTTTCTCCTTCTATCCGAGGTCATGTACTCTGTTCCATGACTTTTCAACAATGCAAATCGTAGAAAATAGCAGAAAAAAAATCTAATTTCTCTTCACCGATGAACTGAGTAGTTCTCTACTGACCCTTATATCCATTTCATTAAATAGAATAAAATTAAACCTTTCGACTGTTCTTTACAAATCACGAGGCTGGCGTTGGCCTTTCAGTGCATATGGTGTTGTTAAAGTCTAATATTGCCGCTTTCAATGAAACTCGTGGCGTACGCCGATATAGATCTCAAAACCCTATACGAACAAGGTCAACAAAAAAATTAGCGAACCAACTAATAGTCTCGGATAATAACGAATCCACAATTGAAGACTGTGGCAAGTGATTTATTCGGATTCGAACTTGTCATACGTGGCGGACTTAGGCAATATGTCTTGAGATTCCGAGATGACCGATTTTGTTAAAATTGATATCCTCTTCTCTGGAAAAACTTTTGTACCGTGTGTACCATTTATCAGTATCAGGTTATCAGTCCCTTTTATATCTCGATAGGATCATCAAATATTCGTTTGTCTTCCTTTACGCCGATGGTACCAACTTTTTCAAAAGCAATTCCTCACCCCAAGTCTCCTTTCTTAATCAACAAGACTTTGATAGTTTCTTGATCTGGTGCCTCAAAAATTGTTTGGAACATAATACCGCCAAATGCCGGTTCGTCACCTTTTCACATAAGCGCCACCAATTCACTCCCCGAGTCTACCTTCTATTTCCTCCGTTTAATCTCTTCGTGATCTCGGCATTTTTTGTGACATGGAGCTAAACTTCCGTTTACATATGAATGAGATAATCCTTAAAGCTAAACGGTGGCTCAAAGAATTCAACAACCCATACGTATTCATGTCCCTCTATATTACTTTTGGTTCCCCCATTATAGAGTAGGCCAGTATGGTTCCATATCATCGAGTTCCTTACTTGAGATTTGAAAGCATTAAGTGCCATTTTCTTCGATTTGCTTTTCGAGGTATACCCTGAAACGATCCTTTTATGCTGCCCCCCTATCAAAACCGTATTAACTTAAACACTATTTCCAAGTCTGTTATTGCATTCCTATGTAGGAGGCTTTCCGTGTTGAATACAAAATCCATACAGGAACCATGGGTGTGGAATAAACGCATCTGTGGTTTCGGATGTTTAAGGGGTTTCACACCACTTTATGACGAGCGATCGGTAAGACCGAGAGCTTGTCTTTATGAGCCGACCTCACTCTCACCAACTAAAGTTGTGCATTTTTATAGTCAAGATTTGGAAGCTGCAGATATAAGCTACGAAGCAAACGGAGAATGGCACAAATTCGTCGTTGCGTCTGCTTATTTTCCCTATGACCTGTTACTGCTGCCGCCACCGAAGGCGATAGTAGAACTCATTGAATATTGTGATTCCAGAAAGATGGGTCTTATCATATGCTTTGATCCTTATGCTCAGAACACCTTCTGGGGTAGTAGCAAGTGCAACGTGAGAGGTAATCATCTCTTGGATTTCATTCTTTCGTCTGCCCTGGCTCTCAACAATGTTGGACTCAGCCAAATTTTGTTATGAGAGCAAGTCAGCAAGTAATCAACTTAAGTCTATCCAACAGGTATGCTAAGGAGATTACTGACTAGAAAGAACTATCGGAGGTCTCCATGGCAGACAAACATCGAATTCAGAATTGGATGCGAAGTTTCAAACTTGCTGAAGAGGAGGAATCCGCATAAAACCAATTGGACCCGAATTAAGGAGGAACTCAATAAGTACAATAGTGCTCCTCCTAAAATCAGGACAAAACAAAACGTGTTCAGAACATGAAAGGCACCCTCAGTAATTCTGCAGATCGACCATTATTTGGTGGAATCCAGAAAACTTCTAAACAGATCACTTAAGAATAATTTGGAAGAATATTGGAATCTTTCCAGATCAAAGCAAAACCTTTTTAAGATTCTTATTCGGAATTCGAAGAGTGCCTCTTACAGAGTTTTTAGCGAAAAGATCGAAAATATCGGTGGAACCAGTGAAGATCAACCAGGCTAGAACCATTCAGAAAATCTGATGGTATCTATACAGAGCCGAAAGCAGAGACTCTATGTCTTACGCATGAATCTCGCTTCCCAGGTAACCTAATCGAAACCTGCTCACAACTAGCTCTTATGAACGAACCTGGTAGTGACCTGAACAATACAATACGCCGCAGCTGGTATATCTCATCGGATGTAGGCTATTAAACATGATGTTGCTTAATTTGAGTCGCCTGGCACCGATAGTATTTACTCAGTAATGTTACAAAAAATTATGAAAACTCTGAAGAAAGTATTCACTACTATCCTGGCACTGGCAAGCATACCGAATCTCAAACGAAAAGTTAAAGCGGACTTTGTACCGAGAATCGAAAAGGAGGACTTTTCGCTCGCAAAGAGTTTCAGACCTTTAAGTCTGCCTTCCTTCATGCTAAAAAGAATGATCGGGATCCATGTGCAGAAAACCGCCTTGCAAATGCATCCTCTGTCGACGATGCAAAACGCTAACCAACGCGAAAGATCCTGCGAGAGTGCGCTTCAGAATCTGGTAGGCAGAATTTAAGACGCATTCGACAAGAAGGAATACGCCTCGGGCAATTTCATTGACGTTGAAGGTGCTTTCGACAACACAACTTTTGACGACATGTGTAACTCGACCAGACAACACGGCGTATACGAATTACCAGGACATTGAATGCGGAGGCAGGTGTAAACAGGGATTGCTGGCAAGGCGGCGTTCTATCTCTAGCTGTACTTTCTTTTGGATCGTGTCTATCGACTGTCTGCTTTAAAACGCAGACATGATCGACAACTGGTGCACTAGTAATGGGCTTTCTGACCTCCTTCACCACTCCAATCAACCTTAGTTTTAATTTTAAGTTTAAGTTAAGGGGTTATATACCGTCAGGAGGGCTAAAAAAAGGGATTTTTCAAGAATTTTTCTTGAAAAAACTTTTAAATTTATTAATATAAATATTCTTACACATATTTAGGTAACTTTTAACTGTATTTCAACATTTCTTTATTGTAAAAATAATAATTTTAAAATCTGCTATAGCTGATCTTCAGGAGCTCCTCTCAAAAAAGGCGTCTTGCGGTGAACACAATATCATCTAAAATAAAAAAATCAAACTGTTCGGATATACAATATCATTTTATTTTTGAATAATTAATAGATTTATTGAAACTTAGCTTAAACTAAACTAAATGTAACAACTTAGCCTAAATCTAAACGAATAAGTGTAACGTAGGCCTGTGATTGTAATACGAATGTATTGCATGACATTTTTAAGTTAAAAATGGATGTAATTTCCGATAGAATAAATTAATTCTCTTTGTTGTTACATCAAGCCGAAAAGACGTGTTTTATTTGAAACCGCATTTTTCGACCCATATTTTACCCTACACACCTTAACACAAACGGATATCGTTAAAGTAATGTATATTCCAGTTATTAATCGAAGGAAAAACAGTCTTCTCAAGAATAAAAAAAGGATTTATAGCCAAAATTTTGGCCTTAAATTGTTTATAAAATAAAATATATTTATCGGTGAGAGGCTTGTGTTAGTTTAAGATGTTAAGAAAGTAAGTAGTCGTGTTCTTTGGTTTCTCCGGCATAATTAATTCATTTTTGAGCCTTTAAAAGTCGTTAAATATTATAAAACTCGGCATTATTCAATTTTCTTGTCGATTGCCTCTAATTTGTGTATAATAATAAACAAATAAACATAACACCTAATTTGCAAAAAAAGGAAATATATATTGAGAAAATGAGCAACTTCCAAGATGATACAGTAAATCTCCGATCGAGGAAACACGGTATCTCTTCAGACGCAGCAGCAATCTCAGTAGGTGGAACGCCGAGGCAGAATGGGACACCCACAACATACAAGAATTTACCCTCCACTCAAACAGTAGTTGTTACTCTTGGGGAGTTAGAAGAGCATTTAAACAAGCATACCGATGCTATTATCAATAGTTTCTTGGAGGAAATTAAAAACCTGCGCAGCGACATTATGGACCAAATATGGACGCACTAGAAAGGAAAGAGCTTGCAGCTGATGCAATTCTCTTTGGAGTTCCGTAGCTGCATGAAGAAAATTTAAAATCAATTTTCCACTGCTTATGCCATGTTATCGAAAGCAAGCCTCCAACTTTAAAAGCTGTTTTTCGTTCTCGGCATCGAGACAACACTAATGATCAACCCATCTTATTAAAATTTAAATCGCCAGAAGATCTTAACAATGTCCTAAAGGCCATTGCCGAGCATCGCAAAAGAGAAAAAAACAGCTTTGCCTAAGAGATGTTGGATTGGACTCAAAAAAACCAATCTGCTTAAACGAGAGTCTAACGAACAGAAATCGTTATCTCCTTCGAAAAGCTGTTCGCATGAAGCAGCGAAAAGAGATTTTCTCAGCCACTACCAGATCTAGATATGTTTTCATTAGAAAACAAAAACTAGGACAACATATATGCATACACGACGAGGGGATATTAAATGCTATTTCCGCGAGATATCAACCACTAAAATCTGTAGGAGCAACAGAACCTGAGACACTGTAATTTTGCACATAGATATCTATTAATTTATCAAATTACCTAGATCTATTTTGTCATTTAAATGTTCAAATCTTAAAAAATAAAAAAGATGAAATGTGTTCAATTTTTAACGATAGTGTGGTCGTTGTTGTTTGCTTGTCAGAAACCTGTCTATGTCCGGAAAAGGGTGATGACAATTTTAAACTGAATAATTATCACAAACCCAAACGTTCAGATACGCAATATAAGATAAGGGTCTATAACTATTCTATTCGTGCGGTTTGCTAGGAGATGGCGTAACTTGTATTATTCCATTGTTATTATTCCATTGGAACATGCGTTGGAAAGCTACTGTCATTCTACGTCATTTCAGTATATGTCATTCATTTGAAGCGTAAACAACAATCTTTTTTTTTCACTCAAATATGTCGAACTTTGTGCCTGAAAAAGTGTCTTTGCGGAGAGTTCTTCTTCATTACTTTAATATGAAGAAAACTGCTGCCGAAAGTCATCGTATTTTAGTGGATGGTTTGCACGGTTTAAAAGTGGTGATTTTGGCTTGGAAGACGATGAACGTCCTGGGCAGCCAAAAAAGTTTAAAGATGAAGAACTGAAAGCATATCTCTATGAAGATTGTTGCCAAATACAAGAAGAGCTCGCAAAATCTTTGGGTGTCACTCAAGCAGCCATTTCAAAACGTTTAAAAGCAGCTGGATATATTCAAAAGCAAGGAAATTGGGTTCCACATGAACTCAAGCCGAAATGCTGCTGGAACGCCACAAAAGGAAGTCATTTTTGCATCGGATTGTTACTGGTGATGAAAAATGGATCCATTACGACAACCTCAAGCGCAAAAAATCATATGTGAAACCCGGCCAACCATCCAAATCATCGGCAAAGCCAAATATCCATGGCGCGAAGGTAATGATCTGTATTTGGTGGAATCAGATGGGTGTGCTTTACTATGAGCTGCTAAAACCGGGTGAAACCATCAATAGACAATGCTACTGAACACAATTAATCCGTTTGAAGAGAGCAGTAGCCGAAAAACGCCCAGAATATGCGACCAGACACGAGGCAATAATTTTTCATCATGACAACGCTAGGCCCCACTTTGCTATTCCGGTTAAGAACTATTTGGAAAACAGTGTATGGGAAGTCTTACCCCACCCGCTTTGTAGCCCAGACCTTGCCCCTCTGACTACCATTTGTTCCGGTCGATGCAGAATGCCCTCACTGAAATACGGTTCACATTAGGGCTTGATTCATTCTTGGCTGCCAAGACGGCGCAGTTCTTTTGGGATGGGATCCACAAATTGCCAGAAGATGGGAAAAAGTCATAGCTTCAGATAGGCAATACTTTGAATAATACTATTGTACATGTTTTTCTTAAATAAACGTTCAAATTTTGAAAAAAAAAAACCGAATATCATTCAACTCGAATATTTTTATAATTTTGTTTGTTATTTGTTTCACAAAC
Source organism: Volucella inanis (assembly GCA_907269105.1). Taxonomy (NCBI): domain Eukaryota; kingdom Metazoa; phylum Arthropoda; class Insecta; order Diptera; family Syrphidae; genus Volucella; species Volucella inanis. The sequence goes on from OU026154.1 coordinate 95,169,078, forward strand.
ATGTAGCTATAAAAAAAAAGTTTCTAAAAAGATGAACATTCCCTGGCTAACATCAGAAGTCCTAAGTCTTATTAGTAAACGAAATCTTCTTTACGCAAGGTAGAGAAAATATAAATGTTCAGCAATTTACAATGAATACGCTACAGTAGGACACGCAGTTACCCTTCTGATTCGAAATAAGAAAAAGTCTTTTTACCAGAAAAAATTCAACTCCGCCAATTCTACCTCGAAATTTTGGAATAACGTACGGGAGATGGGACTGAAGTCTGCTAAGGTATCAATCCCTAATAACACTGACCTGGATGTGCTTAACAGAAAGTTTGTTCAAAACAACTGCAATCCACTTGATTTTCAGACCGTACCTTCTACCACCGGCGATCAGCAAGAAGTAATGTTTTCACTCTCCGAAGTTGATGAGTTAAGTGTTGGCCAAACAATTCTCAAGATCAAATCAAAAGCTGTTGGCTCGGATGATGTTTTCCCAGTTTTTATTAAAATTCTTCTACCTGTACTACTTTCTCACATAAGCCACATATTTACCTCGGTCATAACTATTGGGTATATATTTTAATTCGTGCGGCTTTTTTTTCAAAATTTGAACGTTTATATAAGAAAAACATGAACAGTAGTATTATTCAAAGCATTGCCCATCTGAAGCTATGACTTTTTCCCATCTTTCTGGCAATTTGTGGATCCCATCCCAAAAGAACTGCGCCGGCTTGGCAGCCAAGAATGAATCAAGCCAATTTTTAATATTCTGCTCTGATGCGAACCGTATTTCAGTAAGGGGGTTCTTCATCGACCGGAACAAATGGTAGTCAGAAGGGGCAAGGTCAGGGCTATAAGGCGGGTGGGGTAAAACTTCCCATGATGAAAATTATTGCCTCGTGTCTGGTCGCACATTCCGGGCGTTTTTCGCTACTGCTCTCTTCAAACGGATTAATTGTGTTCGGTAGCGTTGTCTTTTGATGGTTTTACCCAGTTCTAGCAGCTCATAATACAGCACACCCATCTGATCCCACCAAATACAGAGCATTACCTTCGCGCCATGGATATTCGGCTTTGCCGTTGATTTGGCTGGTTGGCCGGGTTTCACATATGATTTTTGCGCTTGGGATTGTCGTAATGGATCCATTTTTTATCACCAGTAACAATCCGATGCAAAAATGACTTCCTTTTGTGGCGTTCCAGCAGCATTTCGGACATGCAAAACCGCCTTTCGACGTCTTTTGGCTTGAGTTCATGTGGAACCCAATTTTCTTGCTTCTGAGTATATTTAGCTGCTTTTAAATGTTTTAAAATGGCTGCTTGCGTGACATGCAATAATTCTGCGAGCTCTTTTTGTGTTTGACAACAATTTTCATAGAGTAATGCTTCCAGTTCTTCATCTTCAAACTTTTTTGGCCGCCCAGGACGTTCATCCAAAAATCACCACTTTTTAACCGTGCAAACCACTTTCGGTACGTTCGCTCAGCTAGCGCATATTCACCATAAACTTCCACTAAAATACGATAACTTTCGGCAGCAGTTTTCTTCATATTTAAGTAATGAAGAGGAACCCCCCGAAAAAATACTTTTTCCGGCACAAGATTCGACACATTTGAGTGAAAAATTATTGTTGTTCACGCTTCAAATGAATGACATATACTGAAATGACGTACAACGACAATAGCTTTCCAACGCATGTTCCAATGGAATAATATAAGTTACGCCAATTCTTAGCAAACCGCATGATAGCAAGTTATAGAGCTAATACGTCAATTTTTCCCGATAGGTGGAAAATTGCCAACATTTTACCACTGCCAAAACCATTAACTTCTAGCAATATCGAATACCGACCAATAGCGATTCTTCCTTTTTTAAGTAAGGTATTTGAAATTATTATTATTTACCAAATAAAATTAATTTTAAATAGAAAAAATCTTATCAGTCCTGTTTCCGCGCTAAATATAACTGTACCACAACTATACTCAAAGTATGCGAAGATTTACGAGCCGGCTTAAAATGCGATATGTTGGGTCTTATAGTATTTCTTGTTTTTTTTTAAGGCGTTTGATAGTGTTAATCATTCGTTATTTTTGAAGAAGCTGGAAGGGCAATTTTTCTTTGAAAGCTCCATCTGCAATTTAATGAGCTCAGATTTATCAGATCGGTTCCCAGTCTCTCTCTCTCTCTCTCCTCTACAAGTCTCTTCAGGTGTCCCTCAAGGTTCTGTCCTGGGTCCTTTGCTATTTTCATGCTTAATAAACGACATATCTAAGTGTTTTACGACCTGCTAACATATATATATACTGATAATGTCCAAATATATTCATTATTCCCGAAATCATTCAAAAACCAAGAATTTAATAATATTGATCGAATGATAAAAGAAATTCACACCTGGTCCTTAAATAATGGACTTAGTCTCAATCCAACTAAAACTAAAGCTATGATAATTAGCCGAAGCAAAAATACAGTAGTATTCCCTCGAATAATTCTTAATGATACAACTGTTGAGTATGTTGATAATATAAAAAATGTTAGGATATACTTTACAAATAACTTGAATTGGAATTTTCACGTAAACTAAGTTATATCAAAAATTGATGGTGCTCTACGTGGTCTAAGCCCCGCGACAAAGTATCTTCCCACATATGTTAAACTTAAGCTTGTTGAATCGTTCATTTTACCGTTATTTCTTTATGGATGTGAAATATATTTGGACATAGACTACTTATCCAAAAGAAAACTTATCGTGGCATACAATAGCTACGCTAGATATATTTTTAATGTAAAAATACCAATAAAATAAGAGGCTGTTCACTATTAGTTCTTATGAAATACAGAACAATTAAACTATTTTACAAAATTATAAAAACCAAACAACCGGATTAATTTTTTGAAAAAATTAAGTTCGGGACTAATCCAAGAACAATGAAAATAATTCCACCCAGACATAAATATTTAATTACAAGCCGAAAATTTTATATACATGCGATTCATCTTTGGAATGAGCTATCCTTGCATATTAAAATAGCAAATAACACAACTACTTTTACTGGAAAAGCTTTTGAATACTATGCACAAATTTACTGATGGAATTTCATTACTTTGCCATATTTAAGCTTAACTCTTATCTATCTTTCTTTAGATCGTGCTCTCACGGCTTTTTGTTCGGAGATCGTTACGCGCTGTGCTCCGGCCGAAATCTTTGCCGAACGGGTATCCTAAAATCTTTTGTCAACTCCTATAGCGCCAGCATCGAATACTAAAGAACAGTGGCAACACTGCCAATGTGACATTAGAGACTCAGCAACTAATGCGGTGGGTTTCAAGTGACCGCCACTAAAATATCACTAGGTTGATGAATGTGTGGCAGCAATGATGCAGAATAGCGCCACAACGAAGAACGAGAGCTGCATTTGAATCCTATGAGCTAGACGGTAAGAACATCGGCTTTTCCAGAAGAAGAAAAAGGAACACGAAAAGCACGCGATCGAAAATATTGATAGTTTGTATTTCTGGAACAACATACTTAAGTTTCATCAATAGCTAAAACGGCGTATCAAAGCAACAGGACCTGTACAGAATCCTGTATAGTTTAAGATGTAAACCTTGTGGAAGAGTCACAGACAGTGCCGAAATATAGAAAGTCGTATTCTGCAGTGTATAACGGCTACGAAGCCAAACATTACGACCGCCTCAACTGCGCCAATTATAGAGGTATAAACCATCTCAACATTGCATTATTATGACCATATTGCGTGAACTTCCGAAACACTATGTGAACAACCTAATTCACTGCTATTATCATACTATTATATACACATATCATACTTCGGCAGATCCTGAAAAAAACTCAAAAAGTTCAAGTCGATACCTACCATCTAGTCATCGATTTTATGGTCACATATTACAGCATTTATAGAGCCGAGCTCTATAAAGCCGTATTAAGTTTTAGCATCAGACTCCTCAAGCAGAGTGTCACGGGTTCGAATCCCGTGCAAGGCAATTCTTTGAAAAAATCTTTTCATAGAATTTGTATGTAGTTATATGAAAATCTCGTCGGCGTCAATGCACTGGCTCGTCCCGTCCAGTTTGACAACAACTAGGAAAAATATAGAAACCTAATGCACCTGAGTTTCAAACTACTACACCACCCGCCCGCGCCCTGGATAAAAGCCAGTAAAAGGGTATTCATATCCCCTTGGTGCGCCAAACTGCCAAACACTGCCAAGAATGATGACAAAAAACGCTCTCTTCTCCTGCAAGTTCGGTAACGACTTAACCGAGACTGTACAAATACTAGCATACGCCGATGATATTGACATAATGGGGAGAAAAAAGCGGGCTGGCACCCGTGCGTTCGCTAATATTAATAACTCTATCAAAAACGTGACCACCAGTTGTTGGCCAGTGTTCTATTTTTGTCAGCTTGTCTCGGGAAACTCAGAAAGTGGCACGGACTCTGAGCGATTAGCATCTAAGGGCAGATGTAGATAAAAGCAGACGACGGACAAATACACAGCGAAAAAAAACACTAGTGCTGTCGAAGGCGCCGGTGTTAAAAGTATTATTCCTAACTGAAACCGACTTACCTCTCAAAACTGATTCTGCGCCCTTTTCTTCTGTTCCCTATATGCCCAGGCGAAAAAAGTTTTCCGTCATTCACTGTATCGATGAATATTTCTACGCACGATGCCCAGAAAAAACCAGGCATCAAGTGGATAAATCAATCGACAAAATGAAAACCATAGGTGGTTTTACGCGTACACGATGTCCGAATAAGGCAGGTGCCACAACCAGAAAAGATCGTAGGTCTGGTAAACGGAGGCCGGCTAATGCGGAGATATCATAGCTAAGAATGAACTCTGGTGATGGCTTTCGCTCCGCATAAGATTAGCCTAAAACCGTAGCTGAAACCATCAATAGTTGCAGTTCGGGTGGACTGAACTTTAATGTCGCTAGAAAACCAACCTCCAAGAAAACCACGTAAAGGCAAGGGGAGGAAATCGGCGCGCCTGTGAAGATGCGCTATCACCTCTTTTATGCCCTGAATTGGAAATGATGGCAATGACAACAGGTTGAGTTCAAATACTGAGTTGGAGCCAGCAGAGAGTGTTTGCGTTCAAGCAGAAGGCTATGATATAGAAAACGGAACCCTTAAAATCAAGCGTTGCAACAAATCCATGAACGCGTTCAACAAAATCTTTCCCTGGCTACCGAAAACGACGCGCGCAATCTTCTAGATCCCATTTGTTCCCAAATAAGTGCAGATAAGAGATGACTACCCCAGTATTTATCTACATATTTTGTTGGCAGGTTGTCGGCAGGCCAAAGGAATACTTCCCGATGTTTCTAAGTGATTAGCTTAGGCTGTTTACTGGCCCTTTGACGGGGCAATAAGCTTTTGCTTATCACTTAAATGTGATCGTCATTAGTAATATAACATCCTGTTAAGTAATGACCACACCACGGATCACTACCCCTGTGAATGTCCGGTACTCGGCGTTGAAAGAAACTTACAAGGACTATAATGGACTAGTTCCTTGTCTGAGTGCCCTGTTAGAACAAAAACACAAAAATTATATTCTGTCAAAAAGAAGGGACGTACAACATTGACGAATTGGACAGAACATCACAGTCTAAAGCTTTTTTTTTTACCTTAATTCTGGTAACAATTCTGCTAAAAACACCTCAATAGAATTTAAACTGCTTTTTCGTTGAATTAAGAAGGAAACTGAGAAGTAAGGCCCTATCCCGAACAACTACGGAGAATCTTTATTAGACCTTGATCTTTCCAGTCCTACTGGACTATGGGGAAAGCGGTTGAAAGTATCCTCGACTGTTTCTAGAAAATAATTCTTCGTAAAATATTCAGTCTAGTTTTTGATGGGCTTTGGAGTAGAAAATTCAACGACGAACTATACGAGCTGTGCAGTGACATTGACCTACGAGTAGTCAGAAAATTGTGCATCAGTTGCCTAAGATGGATAGGACATGTAGAGCGAATAGATACCAATGCTAAGACCCATAGAATTTTCAAATCTAACCCAGATATATAGCGCAGTAGCAAGCGATCTCAACTTATGTGGTCACAATCAGAAGTAATCTCAGCCAATGTAGAGTGCGCAAGTGGAAGCTAAGGAGTAAGCTAAAGATCGTATATAGTAGTTTACATCGAACTGTAGCGCCACCTTAGTAGGTATAGAAATGGCACACCCTACAAGTGAATTTAAGTTCAAATTTTATGCTCATATGGAACCAAGTGCTTTTGATAAGCACACTTTGACTCACAAATAGTGCTTTATTTGCGAAAGGTATACATATGGTATCCTAGTGGGTATCATCATAAGCCTCTATTTGATTTTTTTTTTATTTATCCCGCACGCGCACCAAGGGGATATGAATACCCTTTTACTGGCTCTTCTCCAAGACGCGGGCGGGTGGTGTAGTAGTTGGAAACTCAGGTGTATTAGGTTTCGATATTTTTTCCCAGAGGTGGTTGTCAAACTGAACAGAACGAGCCAATGATTCCTCAACCAGTGGGTCTTAGTACGTGCTAATTGTTAGTTTGTTACATTTCGCCCAGCCAGCAACCACTCGAACATCAGTGTTATGCCTTCATGTCACATACAAATTCTATGAAAATACTTTTTCAGAGAATTGCTTCGCACGGGACTCGAACCCGAGACCTTCTGCTTGAGGAGTCTATGCATATAGCCGTAGAAATAAGGAAGACGGTACGAAACCATAAGCTATAGACCACATTCAAACCTATCCAGATAAACTCTTGGGATGCACTTATTAGCTTAGATAGACTTGTTGATGTTTATACAAAGTGTCATCTTGCGTGTTGTCGTTACTTAGAAAATCTGAAGTTCCTACAAGACCCATACTTATCTTTTGCCAACCCAATAGTCTATCTATGCAATCCCAAAGTCGATACTTAGTCTTCTGGTTTTACTGATGGCCTTCGAAGACTCCGAATCTGAAAAAAAGTACCCAATTACGGCTTTATCATCTGGACATTTCAATAATAGAAATAAGGCCAAGCACATTACTTGCATAGTAAGGGTGCATGCATAAAAAGATTCATTGACGTAAATTGGCACATCCTGTCATTCCTAGCTGGCCCATTCGTATTGCATTGTACGCCACACATTACAAATCCACAGAGTGCATACCACACACCACACTACCACAAACAGCACACCACACATCAATGCATTGCCTTATTGTAAAACTTCAGGCTTTAGCTTTCGTTTAAAATCCAAGGATTAAGGTCTCGTCCTTCCTACCCGAACCCCCACTTAGTGAATTGCCTCATTGTAAGCTCTCAATGCAACTGTTATTACATATTCTAAAGAGTACTCATTTGAGTGTGTATGTGTTACATAATGTATCTGCAATGTCTATTGCATCTTTGTATAGCACAGTGTTCAAATCCTTTTGACTGTCCATAGTTGGCTGAGTCGTTGATTTCACTGAAACTGTGAATGAAGGATATGCAGCAATGACGGGACGGAAGTGGTATCGTCGCGGCTTTCTAGATACGCCTGACTTTTGTGTAAATGTATGTGAAAAGCGCATTCTGTTTTACGCTGCATAAAACAAGTCCTTATCAAAGTGGCAATGTAGCCAACTTCACTTCAATTTTAATTGGATTACAAGGATCCTCTTCGCACTGTGTAAGGATACTGTGTTTGCTAACGAAATGACGACGATGAACTTCCTCGGTGTCCCCCTTTTTAAAATGTTACTTTGCCTTAATACTCGTACAATGGCAATAGTGTTGTAAATAATTGTTTTGTCGTTCTTTTATGTCATTGTGTTGGTAGGTTGGCTGTTCATGACGCACGCGATGAGTACAGAACAGAATATTATACAAAAGTGCAACAGCATCTTAGTTTAATAGCGTCGTGCATCGTCCTTTCTTGTTTGTTGTTTTGTTTTGTTTTGGTCTTTGAGTCGTTTTTCAGTTGGGATAAGCCCCATTATTTTATGTCTTTTAGCCGCAACATTTCACTGAAACCAGGTGGAATAATCGTCCTCAAAGGCAGAAAAAAATGTAATAAACGACCGTGTCGGTGGCATCATAGTTAAGGAGAGAGAAAACATTAAGGGGATTAAGGACATAATGCTGTAGCAGAATTAATCTCAATTAAAGTGATTTTTAGGACGGAAACGGGTAAAACAGAGTAGATGTACGAGGTTCTTACTTCTACTCGTATACAAGGAAGGGGAAAGGATATCTGTTAGAAGTTATGCACAGAGTTGTAGTGTAATCCTTATACATTTCCACATGCACCTATAAGTGTTCAAGTATAAATGATAGAGTCGTGTGAATGGCCAATTCTACTCGAAGTTATTGAAGTTCGTCTATGTAGTGTAGAATTATTTCAGTTTATTTCGGAATTTCGAAAAAAAGAAAAGTTATACCCGTAATTGGTATAAAACTGTATTGGGCAGATATTTATTTCCGTCGTGGCCAATCTCAGGTCTAGAAAAGGAAAAGGGGAAAAACAAATGAGCCAGACACAATATGGATCTTTCAGCGAACGAATGTCCCTAAAGGAAAGTTACGAATGGAACGGAGGAGTTCCCAGTGTACAAAAGTAACCTTGCAACGAACAACAATATTTTTTGCTGATGGATCCTGTCCTTTGGCTGTATCGCTCGGCCATATAAAATACCTTAAAACCGTAAAGCGATAAAACGTTTTAGATATATTGTACATGCAATAGATGAGCTAAAAATTGACGACCCAATCAAATAAAAAAAGGACAATGGCCATCGGGTATGAACGTGAAATATTCGGATCCACGACAGACTAAAGAAGATGAATTGTTAGCAAATATCCTCGCCAATAAAGAAGAATTAATTGGGTAAGTAAACTATGTGACAGAAACTTTGGTGACTGTTTCTCCAGATAGCACAATTTCTCACCAGTTGCTTCCTGGGCTACACTATAAGGTTGATAAGGTTTCCCTTCACCTGCGTGCTCCACCTAAGATGTGGTCATCATCTGCTGAGCAGTTCCTCGTCGTAAGAATCTAAGACTTTTTGCTCCAAGGCTGTAGTGTCCATTCTCTCAACGTGGTCCTGCCATTCCCGACGTTGGATCCGTGTATGCTTAACTAGTGTTATGTAGCCGTACAGCCGGAAAAGTGTAGTTGAGTCTCCTACTTCATTTTAGTCAATAAAACGGCCAAGTATTGCTCTTTCTCATTCGCTTTTGACAAACTCAAGGCCTTGTAAAAATCCAGGTAGTACTACGAGATACTGCTCTATTATTCAATTGCCTCCTGAGCCCAAACTCGCAGCGTTTGGTAAAAGCAATTCTACGTCTGATTACTGCTCTAATATCGTTACTTCTTGTAACTCCGGAGCCAAGTTAAATGAAATTTTTAAATATCTCAAACCTGTCGGGTTGGTTTTGTATGCCCGAAAAAGCATTTTTCTAGGCCTGACAACCTCTTTACAGCTCGAGGCGTATCATTCCTTTTCTTTTAGTTTGATATTCTTTTTCCAATGAGGGATAAAGGATATTATTCCAAAGAGAATGATGTCTGTGATATAATGATATAACACAATGGTGCGACGACGGGGTGAGAAGTAAAAAACAAGTCGAGGGTGTTGGCGGTATACTACCTTGATAAAAAAATATACCGGAATTTATTCAGAAAATTAGAAATACAAGTTTATTCATCTAAATCTACAAGTTGTTGTGAAAAATAACCCCTTGACCGCCAGAATGCGATGCTATTGCAAAAAAGGTCATGATACCTTGAAGTCCGTTCATGCTAAATTTCAGTGCGATACTGTCTTTAATTTTGTTTTGATAGCTGACTGTTGTTGAAGTGTTTGGCATCATGTTGAGTACGGAGAAAACTATTTTCGTTCTCTCATAAAACATTATTTTTTGAGAGGCAAAACGGCGAAGGAAACAAAAAAAAAGTTGGATAAATATTATGGGGCTAATGCTCCGTCAGATTACATCCTCAAATACTAGTGTCGAAAGTTTAGTTACAGAGGATAACGTCAAAAAAATACATGAAATGGTGTTGGCTGACCGGAAAGTGAATGTGGTCGAGCTAGCAGATACCATAAAGATTAATACTGAGCGCACACGCCATATTTTGGGCAATATTCTGCTATTCTGTTACCGCGCATACTCAATCCTGACCAAAAAGACGAAGGCGAGAGCGCTTCAAAAGAGTATTTTTACTTACTGAAGCGGAATCTTGCGGACTTTTGGCGTCTATTGGTAACTGTTGATAAAACTTAGATCCACTATTACACACCAGAGAATAGAATAAGTGCCCGGCAATGTACTGAAGCCCACACGAGTGTTCAGAAGCGGCCGAAGGAGGCTTGATGGGTCGGAAAGGTTGAGGCGTCGGTTTTCTGGGATTGTCATGGCATACTCTTCGTGGACTACCTCAAAAAAGGAAAAACCATCAACAGTGAGTATTATTGTGCATTATTGTAGCAAATGAAACCCGAAATCGCTGCAAACGGCCTCACATGAAGCGAAAAAAAAAAATTGTTTTTGCAAGACAATGCACCGGCGCACAAGAGCATCGCATTTTGGCTAACTCGGACTATTATCTCTTCCCAAACCACAAAAGACGGCTCATCAATAAGAAATTCAGGTCACGCGAGGAAATCATCAACGCCACGGATTAGTATTTTGCAGAACTTCCGGAAAATTACTTTTCGGACGGGATCAAGAAGTTAGAAAATCGCTGGAATAAGTGTATCAAACTATTCTCATTCGCAAGGAGGTTACTTTTCATCCCACCTAGTATATTGTTCCCTTCAAAGTAATCCCCATCGACTGCAACACACTTATGCCAATCCTGGAAACATTTTTTAAATCGGTTTTCGGTATGTCCATCATCCTGCGATTTTTCCATTACTTCCTCTCGGTTGCTGAAACGCGTTCCATTTAGTGGTTTTTTAACTCGATTGAACATAAAGAGTCACAGGGAGCCAAATGAGGTGAATTCGGTATATGTTGGATGGTATTTGTTGCATTTTTCGTCAAAAAATTACGAATAATGATGGCACTGTGTGACGGTGCGTTATCATGGTGCAAAATCCACGAGTTTTCTGCCCACAATTCTGGTATTTTTCGGCGAATTGCTTCACGAGAACGTCTCATAACGCCCAAATAATACTCTTTGTTTACTGTTTGGCGTTCTGGCGAAAATTCATGATGCACTTCACCGTTGTGATTCATAAAAACCGTGAGCATTGCCTTCTTTTTTTACTGAAAACGACGTGGTTTTTTTTGGTCTCGGCTCATATGGTGAACGCCATTCACTTGCCCGATGTCTGCATTGTGTGCCATACTCACAAACCCACTTCTCGCCTCCAGTAATAATCCTTTTGATGAATGTGAGATCGGATTCAGCCTCGCAAGACATCCCTTTTGCTACGTCAACACGGTGTCCTTTTTGCATGAAATTGAGGTCTTTTGGCACCAACGGTCTTTTGCTACACGACGGAAACCCAAATGATTAACCAAAATATCTTGGACGGATCCAAAGACAATGTTCAAGTCCTCCGCTATCTCTCTGATGGTTAATTTGCGGTTATTGACCAATATTTCAATGTTTTCATCAACGTTTTCGTTGGTTTTCGATGTTGGTGGTCTGCCACTGCGTTCATCATCTTCGAATGACTTACGACGACTTTTGAACCGCTCGTGCCACTGGTAAACGATCGTTTTCTTTAGAGAATCGTTGCCAAAACACTTTTCCAAGTCCTTTGTTGCAAATTTAAATCCATTTCTAAAATTGTAAAAAGTAGCCAACACACACAGAGATAGATGTACTCTTGGCTACGTAATTTTTGCAAATTTCAAGCTATGACGCCAAGAATTTAAATAGGAACAATGGGAACGCCACATGGTGGTTATTACATTTTTTTTTTTTTTGATCAAGGTTGTATAGCTATAACCAACACACCAAATCTCCTGGTTGAGATATGCCTTGAGCTTATTAAAATTTATTTTATTGGAGACAGGCTGTTTTGTTGATGAATTTTTACTACTCGATATGTCTGACAAATCTTTAAAAATGATACCAGTGGAGTAATGATCGGTAGTATATAGTCCTAAGACAAATTGGTAATAGTTACAGTAATTTCCAGAAACATGTGGTCAATGAATATTTTCGTTTCGTCAGCGACACTAGTGGGTACATTAATTACTGACTGAAACCAAGAAGACAAACATTTTCACATGTAAAGGAGAACAGCACAGCTTTTCGTTCTTTAAGAAAATCATCATACCCAACAAACTGAAGTCCGTATATACACAAACTAAGTACAAAGTGCTTAGATCTGGAGTGGATACTGCTACATCGAGTTCAGTTTTAAGTAACACTGCTGTTCCTTCTGATCTATAATTTCAATTGCATTCTGCGAACAATGTTTACCCCGGTAAGGAAAATTCATCCCGTTCATGGTCATTGATCCAGATTACAGTTAAGACAATCACTTGAGGAGCTGTAACAAAACGATTTTAAGATAAAAACAAAATATATCATACCTAAGGCTTCTAATCTCTTGGTGTAGGTACTATTAAGAAATCATTTGGTAAGCTACGCAAATTTGTCCAACAAAAGTGTTATTACACTCATTTACTATTTTGAGATCAAAGATATCAATAATGTGGTTAAAATATTACTACTATAAGTTATTGAGGTCCTTAAGACATTTAATGAATTTAATCTCTGATCCATTTGCACGTCGCATCATAATTCTTCCATTTCGCATCTAGAAAAATTCATAGCCAAACTTGTTTTTGTCGCTATTTTCGCTTCCTTCAGCACATACTTCATATCACTATTCACCCAGTCATTTATAAAGATGTTCCCCTTGGCAGAAACGTTATCCTTCAGAGAAGCTACCTTCCCGCGCTTCTTCTTTGCCGCAGAGAACATCCTCTCCATTATGGACCTCAGAACCAGTTTCAGAATCACAACATTAATCAAATTTGTGTTAGATCCAACATCAAATAGGTTTGTATGGTGTTGTGGTTTTTTTTTTTTTTTTTGCATATCAAAGGTCAATATCCTCTTTGGCTAACTGAATGCTTAACCCATTACTGCAAATTCCGATGACTGACCAATAACGTGAGGAACATTAAGCAGCTCTTAGTACTATAGTTGGCATGGATTTGCCACTTAGCCGTAACCAAACGCTCTTTGTTTACATTTAACTGTTGCTTCAATTTTTCATTCTCCTCTTTGACTTCACTCATCATTTTAGCGCAATGCTCCAACGATATGAGGTGTGTGACTATTACTTCGATGGTAAGGCGACTGGAAGCAAGGGATTATCTCAAGTCTAGCACTAGATGCTACATTTCTTTGAGTGTTATGTTGAGTAGTCTTTCACTAGGTGATGACAAAGACAGTCTATTTACATTGTTTCTTGAATTTTGCACACATGATTTTGTATTTATTTTTTTGCAAGATATTCTATATCAGATGGTTTAAGTTTCACAAACTCGTCATGCGTCAAGTTATAGCAGGTGATGAAGTTTATCTTACATACATCACTTCCAATTTTACTATTACACATTTCGCACATCGACATTTCGCGTCTTTCTTTAGCGGCTACACAGTGTCAATTGATAATATGCACAAAAAAGTCAATCAAATCACAACAACTATAGACTAAATAACCACCCAAGGCAAAATAACAATTACCCACAAAGTGTCCGATCACGAAAAAATGTGCAAAGTAATAAAACACGAAGAACAAACCAATACAGACAACCAAATGACAACGAACCCATAGACATTACACATAACGAAGACAGATCATTTGACCAAAAGCATCCACAAAATCATCAAAATTTTCCCAGACACCAAAAAAACAGCTACCCTATATAGTTATCAAAAGCCAAGTACAAGCTTTACGATTTATAGTAGACTGTGGTGCCGAGTATAGCATAGTAAACCGAAAGGTTTGCAGTACGAAATGGAAAACAAATGAACATAGATACAAAAATTTGTCAATAACTGTGACATATGTAATATTGCTAAACATGATTGCCACAAAATCCAAATTCCGATGCAGGTAACTGAAACACCAAAATATTTTAACGACGTAGTTCACATTGACATATGCTTTCCCGAAAGAAGCACAATGTAACTGACCGCTATCGATAAATTTTCAAAGTATGCGACAATTCATACGTTAGAAGATCGGAATTGGATAGCCATACTAGACGCTGGCTGATACCAAGGCCACGTCAAGCTTATCGCATGTGCAGACCAAAGAGCTCTCGATCTTTTCACGAAAGCCATAGGTGGCTTACGAGAGATTTTGCCATGTGCAAAACTCTAAGTTGTGCCTATAGAGAATATCCCTAGCAAACCCTGAATCCGCACCTGTATTCCAGCCGAACCCTCCTCTCCAGAAAGCTTTCTGGAGGTCATCAGGCTTAAAAACCTGACACGTCCGACTCATGAGTGGAAAGTCGCAAATTTGGAAGAGCTAAGGGGCTCTTATAGATGCGCGTTGATGGTGATCAATAAAGAGTCTCTTAACCCTCTAGCGCAAACTAAAGGCATGATCCGGTTCGGGTTTGAGGCAATGCACCTTAGGGTCTACAAAAAGGATGAGTTCGATGCTGATAAGCAACCTCCTCCTCTTTAACCGAAACTAAAAATACAGCCTTAGATCTGGGAGCGTCGATATCTTTTTCAGAAATGGGCAGCGACGACTCCAATTCATATGGGGCGACTATAAAGCCTTCAGTCTCCTCTTCTGACACTTAGTCGAAAATGGAAATCGATGACCGGATAAAAAGAGATCCTACACGATCAGTGGAAGAAAACGAGCTCTTGGGCTCATGTTCAGAATCGGAGGACTCGAACAAATACAAATTAGAGCAATGATACGGTTTCTTCAGATTAATCTCCACCACTCAAAAAAGGCTTCGGCTACACTTATTCTGCGTCTTTCTAAAAACGTGGACACCCTTATACGTTCCACTCTATACAAAAAACAGAGGTAAGATTAGAACTTGTATACTATACTAGTGAAACGTAGCCTTAATGCATTTTTACTTCCTAACCTCAGCAACCCCGACTTAACCGATGCCAGGCTAGAGACTGCCAAAGGCTCCTTCTGGCTGTCATCGGCGTATCTTGGCCACGATCATGTGGGCCATCTTCCTGGTGGTAACTTGGAAAGGGTGGTACTGGAAGCTGGAAAGCAAAAAACTGGCCCAGTCATCGGGTGCGATGCTAAATCTCATCATACGGTATGAGGCAGTACCGACATCAATGATAGAGGTGAGTCACTTTTTGATAATAACATTGGCAATGAGTCCATTTTTATAACAAGAAACCGACAGGAAGTGTTAGATATCACTCTTGTCCCAAACATCACTCAAATGCTAACGGACTGGTTGCTACCGACTGAAAATTCGTTTACAGACTAAAGATACGTCCAATTCAGCCTGATCGATGCCCCCCCCCCAACCAAACAGAATTCCGGTACTATTGGAAAACTGATTGGCAAAAATACAGAGGAATACTGTCATAAACACTATCTTCTGAACTCTTAAGTCCCCCGCGTGACTCCAATGAGCTTGACATGAAAGTCAGGGGATTCAACCTGGCTCTCAATCAGGCTATAGCTGCTTGCTGCCCTCTGATTAAACCTAGAGACAAGAAAAAGGCACACTGGTGGACATCAGCACTAGGACGACTTAGAAACACCTGTGAAAACTTTTCAACTTTGCAAAAAGCACAAGAAAAGTGACCGACTGGGACTCATACAAGGAATCCTTCAAAATATATAAAAACGAAATGAGGAAAGCAAGGCGTTAATCCTGGAGATCATTCTGTGACAAAATCACAGAAACCTCTGAGGCGTCGCGGCTAAAAAAAATCCTCTCTACAAATCCTATGACGGCTACTTGTTTGAATAAAACCAATGGCTCTTGGACAACCTCAAGTGATGAATCACTCAACTTCCTACTTTACTTGGTAGCTCCTTATTTGCGGCCAGTAGTAACCTAAACAGGTTTACTGCAACCGTGAACAAAATTCATGGTCTGATTACAAGAGACAAACTGCTTTGGGCGCTTCATAGCTTCAATCCATGCAAGTCTGCGGATCCTAACGGTATAATACAGGCCGAACTACAAAAGTCCTCAGTTATTATCTTGCCAACGCTAGAGAATATCATAAGGGGTTGTGTTGAATTGACCTACATTCCACTGTCATGGAGAGTGGTTAATGGAGTTTTCATTCCCAAGGCCGGAAAATGCTCTCATGTTGTCCCAAATAACCTCAGACCTTTAAGTCTATCATCTTTCTTTCTGAAAACTCTAGAACGAGTGATTGATATCTATATTCGAGCTAAAAGTGATCCAAGACTTTTTTCAACAGCTCAAAATGTATACACATCGAACGATCTCTACAATATAGAGAGTACACAATGGTTGCTTTGCTGGACATAGAGGGCGCCTTTAACAACGTCAACACATCCGGAATCACGACTGCGCTGTCAAATCTGCAGGTAGACGTCTCACTTGGGAAGTTGATCAGTCTTATGCTTAATAGTAGGGTAATCAGCTCCAAACTGGGTCAGTCGTAAATGAACTGCTGATATACCTGAAAGCGGGAGGGAGCAGGGTGAATGCCTATGCGAATGACGTTGATTTAGCGATCTTAAGTAACAATCTTAATACCATCAAAGAATTCCCTTAGCTAAATCTTAACAGATTTACCAGTTCGGCGGATCGCTGTAGATTGGGGGTTAGCCTCCATAAAACTGATCTTGTCCTCTTCTTCAGGAAATACAAAATTCCAACTATAGACCCTCCCTAAATAAATGGTACCAGATTAGTGTTTTCCAATACAACAAAATACTTGGGTCTCACGTTTGATAAGAAACTAAACTGGAAACTTAACATTCAAGAAAGAGTCAAGAAAGCTACAGTAATGCGCTTTAGACATTCTCTTTCACTTGACACCCATCGACATCTTCAGCATCCAAAAAGCTGGGACTGCAGCTATTCGCCTTAAAGCGACTACACAGTGGACAAATAATTTATTTGGCCACGCTAATATTCTTAATATATAAGGAATCCACATTGGGAAACATAGATTACACCATACCTAAACTTCGGTATGACAAAGATTTTCATGCGAGCTTCCCCTCTAAATCCTTCTGTGAGAAAGAGGCCAAATCAATCCACTTCTATTCAGATGGATTTAAAATCGATAACCGAAAAGTCAGTGGGGGTGTTTTCTGTGAAAAGCTAAATCCAAGCGTCTCCATCCGTCTTCCAAATCACTGTAGCGTGTTCCAGGTGGAAATTTTGGCGATTAAGGAAGCTCTGTCCTCTCTGAAGTAAAACGTGATATTTGCAAAGGATATCCGCATCTTTTCTGATATTCAGGCCGCAATTAAGACCTTGGACTCAGACTCATTGCCGATCATCTCTTACGGAGATTGCAGAGCAGTTCAACCTTCACCATTGTTGGGTGCCGGGCCACAGAGACATTCCAGGGAATTGTTAGGCCAACGAACTCGCCAAAATTGGAACCACTCTACCTATTCTACCGGAAAAGGGCATCATAGGTATACCAATCGCTACGTGCAAATTATTATTTAAGCTGGATGATAATAAAAGAACAGACCTTAGATGGACCAGTGGGCCAGCACTCTATCCAGGAGCTGACAATGACTTAAACGATCTACAGAATATAGATGTCAACAGTCTCCTGCGCTTCATCATAAGCTCAAATTGGTTCTATGAGTAAGAGGATCATAGATCCTATGCTGCCACGTGGATCTATGATCCTCTTACTCTTACGGGCCATAGGCCTAAGTTTGTTATTTCTCTAATAAATAATAATAAATTTCGGAATTAGATTAAAAATTGTTTAACATAATCAGTATCTACTATGAATATAACAAGAATTTTCACTCTATGACAAAACTGAAGCCAATCGTCTTTATTTCTAAGAACTTTTGCAAAGAAGACATTGAATTACTGGCTCAACAGTTTAAGAACGATAAGGAGTCTAGAGTAGAACGTAGAAATAGGGAAATAGATAGCAACTTCGATCAATGCCAGAATATAGTTAAGAATAGAACAATCGTTAAAAGCAAATCGACATACAGAAGACTTAACAAATTTTAAATACGTAAATACGTCACAGACTGTTCAACAAAACACAACTAAAACGCATGTACATTTATCGGAACAATTAGGTTTCAAATAATTAAAATATTCAATACACCAAAACTTTGTAAAGAAATGTTTGCCATCTTATCATTTTGTTTTATCAATCCATTTTATTATGTAATGTTATATGTAGGTAAGTATCTATACATGGGTATTTAGTATTTTTGTTCCTTTCCTATGCCATTTTAGACATATTTCCTTCAAATTTTCTTGCCTATGATGTCCATGATTAAAAGTTTAAATGTCTCAACAATTTTTGCCTACATTTCCTTTCTCCCTCGATTTTAAACGTAGTAATGATTTCTGTTAATATACGATTACTGTTCCAGAAGGACCCGACACAAACACAAAGATTTTGGAAAATAAAATTATTTATTTTTCAATATAATCGTCCTTCAGCTCTATACACTTTTCCCAGCGATGTTCAAAAATTTCGATGCCCTTTTTATAATAAGAACTGTCTTGCTCCTCAAAATAGCCATTAACTGCCGACATCACTTCTTCATCGTTATAAAATCTTTGACCACTGAGCCATTTTTTCAAGTTTCTGAACAGAAAATAATCCGAGGGGGCTAAATCTGGCGAATAGGATGTATGAGGTAGCAATTCAAACTTTAATTCATTAATTTTGGCCATTGCAATAACGGATTTGTCAGTTGGTGCATTGTCTTGATGAAACAATACTTTCTTCTAAGCCAAATGCGGCCGTTTTTGCTTGATTTCTTCGCTCAAACGTGGCAATAAGTATGTATAATACTGGCCATTGATAGTTGTTAATTTTTCAAGATAGTGAATGAAAATTATCCTACGCGCATCCCAAAAAATCGACGCCATGACCTTGCCTGCATATAAAACGGTCTTCACCTTTTTTGGAGCCGGTTCTCCCTTTTGAATCCATTGTTTTGATTGTTCTTTCGTCTCGGGTGTAAAGTGATGGACCCATGTTTCATCCATTGTTATGAAATAGCGCAAAAATGCTTCTTTCTTGCTGTGAAACTTCGCTAAACACTCAGTTGAAACATCTTCACGACACTGTTTTTTCTCGAGTGTGAGTACGCATCTTGCACACAGCTTTCTCATGTCTAAATTTTGAAATAATATGCGATGTACCATACTTCTTGAAATGATTGCAATGTCTGCTAGCTCGTGCACTTTCAGTCGACGATCATCCAGTACTGTTTTGTGGATTTTCTTCACCATTTCTAGAGTCGACATCTCATTTGGTCGACCACTGTGATGCTCGTCTTGTCAGCTCATACGGCCTCGTTTAAACTTAGCAACCCAATTTTTACTATTGTAAGCAAAGGAGCAGACTCACACAGAGTAGAATCCAGTTCAGCTTTTATATTAATTGGGCTGAGGCCTTTCAAATAAAAGTATTGTATCACTGACAACGTTCATTATTGATGGCTGCCAAACAAATACTAAACAACGTGGCGCTTTCAAACTTTATAGACTGCGTACTTTCTACCGTAGTATTTTCAGACAACTACCGCCATGTCCTTGTCAGGCCTGGTACTTTTGGGACCGATTGATTCATCGTGAGGTTTAATTTTGAATAGGCTTTTTTTGATAGATCACGCATGACTTCTATCAAACTGCTTTATCATTTTCGTTCAGAATTATTTGGCAAGTTATCATGAAAAGACTCACACTACAACAGTGTCTCCAAATTGTTCAGCTGTATTAAACTTACGCATAATCGACCTACTGAAACCATTATTGCCAATACCATTCGCAAATTTGAGTCCTACTTTATATTAGTGGATGATACTCGACCGGTTAGACCACATCCAGCACGTAGTGAAGAGACTATAGCAGCTGTAGGTCAGTTTGTACGCGAAGATCTTGACGAATCGATTCGTCATCGTTGCCAGCAGCTTGGCCTGGCGTATTCGACAACTTGGCGCATTTTACGTAAGGATCTCGGCCTAAAAGCGTACAAAATTCAACTTGTGCAAGAATTAAAGCCTGACGACTTGAATTTGCGTCATATTTTCAGTGAATGGGCTCTGGAAAAACTCGTGAAATTTTGTTAAGTGATGAAGCCCAATGGAGCAGCCCGAATAGTACCAAGAGCTACCATTTTATCTATTAAAAACAACGGTATGGTGTGGTTTATGGGCTGGTGGAATCATTGGTCCATATTTCTTCAAAAATGAAGCAAATCAGAATGTTACCCTCAATGGTAACCGTTATCGCGCCATGTTAACGGACCACGTGCTTCCTGAAATTCAAACACAGGTCTCGGTGAGCTCTGGTTTCAACAAGACGACGCTACGAGCCATGAACTTGTTGAGAAATCACTTTGGTGGGCACTTAATTACGCGTTTTGTTACGGTAAATTGGTCCCCTAGATCGTGCAAAATCAAACCTTTGGAGTATTTTCTCTGGGAATATGTAAAATCTCAGGTCTTCAGGAATAAACCAGCTACGATTGAAGCTTTGGAAGCCAACATTACTCGTGTTATCCCCGAGATACCAGTCGCTATGCTCGAACGAGTCGCCAAAAATTGGACCATCCAAAAGGACCACCTCACACCTAGGTTTGGGCAACGTTTACATTATGTCATTTTTAAGAATAGATGCCATGAATTGCTCTTTTAATCGATAATAAAGACTTTAAGTTTTCTTTCGAATTTATGTGTTTGATTTTACATTATAAATCAAACTTTACGATGAACCACCCTATATTAATCTGATTTATACTCTTCAAATTCGACTTCCACAGTCATGTTTTCTTCAATTTCTTCTTGCTGGATGTTCATAACTTGTTCAATTTAAGATGATCAGCTGTCTCTTCATCGTTATCAAATGAATCTTCGTCTACTAGATTCAATTGAACATTCGAGCAAGACTGGCCTTGGCAATAACTGCACGCTGGTGAAGACAACTACCCTACTCTTTTACAGCCACGTTTCGCACTACAACTTTTTTTGTAATTGCAAAAAATAGTATCTAGGAGTTTTTTTCTTATCAGGTGGGAGTATTGCTAGTTTCCAACCCCAATCTTTCAGTTGATTGCCTAGCCATGTCTGAACTTGGTAGTATACTCGATACCAGTGTTGAAGAGTAGAAGCCGATGTTGGAGGAAGAGAAGGTAGCCGTACTTGTTTTTGGTTCCGTGTGTTTTTTTTTACAAAGTTAAATACTATATACTTGTCGATACAATTATTTTTTTTTTTTTTTTTTTTTTGAGCTCCATAAACATCAAGGAGAAACCGAATTCCTTTTGTGGTTATCATACTTTAGCGCAATTAATTAATTAATTAAATCCTTGCTTTCAAATAATTTTAATACGGATGTTTTACTCCTTCTGAAAATTGTTGATGTAGTATCACAGCCGGTTATCCCATGTAAAAATAAAATATGGTTTTGGCATTTTGGATAAACTTTTTGGAGAGTATATTTGTATTCGCTCTTATCCTTTCCAGGTTTAAAAAAGTAAATAATTTTATCAATTAGAGTCCGTACAGTAAGAAGTATTAACGATTCAACATCGTCATTAACCACAACAGTTGTATTTGTTGCATTGAATTGTTCAGTTGCTGTTTGAATTATGAGGATATTAGCGTTTAACTGCAATATTTTCATTGGTCAGGTTGTCACTTAACATAGAAATGAATAGGGTAGGCGGTGTGCTGAACACGAAGGAAATAGCAATACTATAATGCTCTGTCGGAAAGATTGACTGAACGAGTCTCAGAGGATGAGACACAGAAAGAGGACGTACGGCGGATGAATTCACTAGAATGAATAAACGGTGACGGCAACAGTCAATTTGCAGATACCTTACTTGAGCTACTTCGACATATTTGAATCCAAGTTCATTGAGGATTTTTTAGAAATAGTCAGGGTCCTGAAACGGCAGCTCTTACATCCCCGAAGTGAGTTACTGACACCGGAAGATCCGGCCCCTAACCAATAAAGGGTCAGGCGCTCCAGGTTTAACCGTTGACGAACCACGCAAACGAAACAAGGACAACGAATTTCGGAACTGTACGTGGAGTGTTAGATTCCTTAATAGACCGCGTGCAGCCAAACAGCTAGCGGAGGCCCTGACCTGCTATAAAGCAGAACTAATCGCCACCCAAAAAATGCGATGGGATGGATCGGGCAAAAATAGTATGGAAAACTGATTTTTATTATGGCGACTACTATCGGCAACAGAAACAGCGTTTATTTAGATGTGGATTCGTCGTTGGAGGCAGACTTAGGCAAGAAGTTTTAAGTTTCAATTATGTGAACGAGCCTTATATGCGCCCATGCCCCCACGGAGGAGAAAGATATACTCTAACTATGTCATTACCTAGGTCATAACCATTACGCGGTTCCCGTATCTCTATATTCATAAAGGGACATGAATAAGTCGCAATCATTTAACCGTCGACCATATTGACCACATTGCGATCGACGCAAGGCATTCCTCCAGTATTATGGATGTCTGAACGTTCGAAGGAGCCAACATTGATTCGGGCCACTACCCTGTTGTAGGTTGTGGTACGGCTTCAGATATCCCGAACACCGCGAAGACAAGTAAATATGTACTATGAGGAAGTTTGATGTCGGGTGGCCAAAAAATCAAGAGATTACCAGATCCTTCTCGGATCAAGTCTCTCTCAATCACTCAAGAGGTTCTATGCAGCCAGCATTAAGCATTGAAGACAAGTGGCAGCACTGCGAAAAAGTCATCAGAGACGCCGTCTCTGAGATGCTTGGTTTCACTTGACCACCGCAACGAAACCCCTGGTTTGACGACAAGTGCCGGCAAGCACATGCATCGAAACAAGAGGCATACAAAGCTGCTCTAGAAAGAAGGACCAGATCGGCTCGTAAGCTCTACGCACAGAAAAGAAGAGACGAACACCGGCTTATCAGGAGAAAAAAGAAAGAGGACGAGAAGCGCACGATCGTGAAAATACAGAGATGTTATAGCAGGAATGAGGTCCGGAAGTTTTACCAGAACATAAAAATAACTTGCCAAGGCTACAAAGCCCTAACGGAAGACTGCAAGGACGAACAAGGGAACATCATAGTAGAATCTCATGGAAGAACTATTTCTGCAGACTGTTTAACGGCGATGATGAATTAAATCCCGCTGTCAGGCAGAATTCAACCTAGACGATGAAGACCAAAAATTCCGTCTACCCGACCTGGACAAAGTGAAGATAGCTATATCTGAGCTTAAGGCCAACAAAGCCCTTGGAGCAGATGGCCTAACCGCCGAGTTATTCAAAGCGGCAGGCGATGACTTGGTTAGGAACATACACCAACTCATACGTAAAATATGGTCGGAAGAAAGTATGCCTGATGAATGGAACCTCAGCATTGTTTGCCCGATCCTCAAGAAAGGAGACCTTCTCAACTGCGCCAACTACAAAAGTATTAGTCTTCTTAACATCGCTTACAAGATCTTATCTGCCGTGTGGTGTAAGCGTCTGAAGCCTTTCGTCAATAACTTGATTGGTCCCTTTAAGTGTAGCTTCAGGCCAAAAAAGTCCACCATCCATCAAATATTCACACTGCGGCAAATCTCGGAAAAAGCCCAGAAAGTCAAAATCGATACCCATCACCTTTTCATCGATTTTAAGGCCGCCTATGACAGCATTTATAGAGACGAGCTATATGGAGCTATATCTAGTTTTGACATCCCTGCCAAACTCGTCCGCTTGTGCAGAATGACAATGGAGAATGCACACTGCTCCATCAAGGTCGGTAAAGAACTCATCGAGACCTTCGATGTCAAAATAGGATTACGACAGGGCGATGCACTGTCATGTGAATTCTTCAACATCGTTCTTGAAAGATAAGTGCAAAACTCAAACGCTAACACCAGAGGCACTATCGGTCCATCTACTCGCCTATGCCGACAACATTGACATAATCGGTAGAACACAGCGGGATATCACTGGCGCTTTCGTGAGTATTGAGACGGAGGCACTGAAGATGGGTTTGGCAGTCAATAGGGTCAAGAGAAAGTATGTTATATGGTATGCTGTCATCAAGAAAGGACACCCAACACCGACGACTCGGCAGTGTGTCACTATAGACAGATATAACTTTGAGGTAACTGTCTATCTAGGCTCCGCTATGAAACCAGCGCTGAGATTAAACAAAGAAAAACTATTGCCAATCGCTGTTTCTTTGGGCTAAGAAAGGAATTGAGTAGCAAAGCCCTCTCTCGAAGAACTAAAGTTACCCTTTATAAGACCCTTATCATCCCAGTCCTTCTCTGTGGAGCAGAAGCATGGACTTTTATCAAAAATGGATGAGGTTACTCTTAGTTGTTTTGAGAGGAAAATTTTTTAAGAAATTTTCGATCTCGTCTACATAGACGGGGAATAGAGGAGGAGATACAACGACGAACTGTACGGTGAAGTGCGACTTCGATCTAGCCAAAAGAATGAAGGTCCAACGGTTGAGATGGCTGGGTCATGTAGAGCGAATGGAAGCGAATGTTCCGGCCCGAAAGATCTTCGAATCTACTCCAGAGGGACGGCGTAGTAGAGGAAGACCGCACGCAAGTGGAAGGGAACAGGAAACTAGGGGCTGCTGGCCAAATATCGTGCTAGCTGGAGGCGCTTGTTGGTTGAGGCCCAGGTCCATCCCGGACTGTAGCGCGACCTTAAGTAAAACTGTCCGGACTACGTTTTTGTAGTCTGATGACGTTGTTCTGCAGCTTTAATGTTTTTTGTTGCACACGACGTGATGTAACAGATATCCTTCATCCATAATGTAAGTAGCGTTTGTAGCATCAATTTTAGCATTGACTGATCGAAAGCAATCGTAAATGGTTGACTTTGGTGTTTTGTGCATTCCAAGTGCATCGAAGAGGGATTACAAATAAGAGGCTTATTAAATTTTATCCTTGAACGTCTTAGTGATACTCATGCGTTAAAATAATAATACAACGTCTATAGGTACCTTTTCATCGTGAACTTTAACGGTGCTAATCACGGCTAAAAGAGGGAGTTGGGAAGCAATCCCAACCTCACGAGAAAAAAGCAAGTAATAAGCGTTGCCACGCGGACAATACATAGAGTAGACAGATGTTGATCAAAGCCATGCGGGTGGAAGGGACTGGCTAAGGGATTGAGTATCTTTTGAGTGTATATTCTCAGAATTGTATATTTTAAACATATAAAAGATACAGATATGCATTTTTTACTTATATTAAGTGCCAGCCAGGCACATACGTAGCATTTGTGTGGATATCACGTAGAATGTAACTATCTTAGGAATGGTGATTCTTAGCAAAAAAAAGCATTAGAACTATTTTTGTTGATAATTTTATGGTCTATAATTTTTTTCTTGGCTATTATTTTTGATAAAACTTACCGTTTTCAAGAAAAAATCCAAAAAATATTTTAATATTTTAACTTCATTTTTGAATTCATTTAACAACTGTTGGTTCATTATAAATAAAAATATTTTTTTTTCTTTTGGCTAAGTGACAACATTATTTTAAAGTGTTTACTGCTGATTATAGCTATAATCATTGTTAAGAAAAAAACATCTCACAGGATTTTTGTTATTGGGTATGTAATTTAATTTGTGTTGTTTTTTTTTTTTCAAAATTTGAACGTTTATTTAAGAAAAACATGTATAATAGTATTATTCAAAGTATTGCCCATCTGAAGCTATGACTTTTTCCCATCTTCGTGGCAATTTGGATCCCATCCCAAAGAACTGCGCCGGCTTCGCAGCCAAGAATGAATCAAGCCGATTTTTGATATTCTGCTCTGATGTGAACCGTTTTTCGGTGAGGGCGTTTTGCATCGACCGGAACAAATGGTAGTCAGAAGTGGAAAGGTCTGGGCTATAAGACGGGTGGGGTAAGACTTCCCATCCACTGTTTTCCAAATAGTTCTAAACCGGAATAGCAACGTGGGGCCGAGCGTTGTCATGATGGAAAATTATTGCCTCGTGTCTGGTCGCATATTCCGGAACTTTTTCGGCTACTGCTCTCTTCAAACGGATTAATTGCGTTCGGTAGCGTAGTCCATTGATGGTTTCACCCAGTTTTAGCAGCTCATAATACAGCACACCCATCTGATCCCACCAAATACAGAGCATTACCTTAGCGCCATTAATATTCGGCTTTGCCGTTGATTTGGCTGGTTGGCCGGGTTTCACATATGATTTTTTGCGCTTGGAGTTGTCGTAATGGATGCATTTTTCATCACCAGTAACAATCCGATGCAAAAATGACTTCCTTTTGTGGCGTTCCAACAGCATTTCGGACATGCAAAACCGAATTTCGACGTCTCTCGGCTTGAGTTCATGTGGAACCCAATTTCCTTGGTTTTGAATATATCCAGGTGCTTTTAAACGTTTTGAAATGGCTGCTTGAGTGACACCCAAAGATTCAGCGAGCTCTTCTTGTGTTTGGCAACAATCTTCATAGAGTAATGCTTCCAGTTCTTCATCTTAAAACTTTTTTGGCTGTCCAGGACGTTCATCGGCACGTTCGCTCTGCTTGCGCATGTTCACTATAAACTTCCACCAAAATACGATGACTTTCGTCAGCAGTTTTCTTCATATTAAAGTAATGAAGAAGAACTCCCCGCAAAAACACTTTTTCAGGCACAAAGTTTGACATATTTGAGTGAAAAAAAATTATTGTTGTTTACGCTTCAAATGAATGACATATACTGAAATGACGTTCAATGACAGTAGCTTTCCAACGCATGTTCCAATGGAATAATAACAATGGAATAATAAAAGTTACGCCATCTCTTAGGAAACCGCACAAATTTATAGACGTAATACATTGCTGAAACACTGCGTTTAGTTTTAAGAAGGATATCAACTAATTTTGTGTTAAGAAAATAATTTTCAGATACCAAAAATACTTAGGTGGGGAGGTGTTACATATTACTGTAAATTTCCATTATAATTATTGCAAAACTTGGGGTTTACAATGAAATACCAAGTGTGCACAAGCTTTCCTATAAATCTCTCTCCAACTCTATATTTCGCTTTGCAGGTTTTGGCGAAGTCAGTCTATTTGTGCGTGCGTGACGTTAACACACAATTGTGTCTCCTGGAATCAAAAACAATGTATTCCACATTTCGAAAAAATCGAGTTAACAATGCGGTTTACTTTTTTAAAATCTATCCTTCCCTTGTATTGAAACTTTCAAAAGTGTACTTATTGCAGAGATATTTTGATTTGAATATTAGCGTTACATTCAAAAGCAACGTATTCTGTAGGCTCTTTTGAATCAAAACAACTCCATTCCCCTTTATAATCAAAGAATAGAGCTACCAAAGTAAATTAATTTATTTATTTATTTTTTTTTTTTGTCGTTTGAATCAAAACAAATGTATTCCAAATTATGGCGCGAAAATCGATTACTGTTGAACTATTATGCATGAATGAAATATAATATATTTTAAGTTCCATCTATTGTGTTGTTAAGTGTGGATGCAATTTCATAAAGAGGGATACTGCATATTCACGCAAAAAAAAAAGACAAATATTGCTAATAGGAACGTAAGCTAGCTAAAGTAGAGCGGTAAGCAAATCTTTTATGGCAAAATTAAGTATTTTTATAATATAAAATTTAATTTTCACTATGTAGGTACAAAAGAAAAAAAAATGGCCAATTATGCCTACATGCAACCATAGAGGAGGTTCTTTTAAATGCAGAATATTGAAAACAGCATGGATTCTATACAATTTCGTCAAAAGTCACCCAGGATGCAACATACAGAAGCCAGACCGTACTGACCCGAATTCGAAGAATGGGATATGGAAGTAATCTTCTGTAAGTTATACTGTCAGAACAAAGCAAAAGCTCACTATTAAAGTTTGTTAAAAAACCTTTTGGAGTTACAGCCAGTCGAGTAAGAAATATTTGCAATAACCATTTCAGAATAGAATCAGTTACTTCGGAGAAACGTGATGGTGACCACAAAAGCTTCAAGCTAAGAGAGATGAAGGAACTGGTTTTTAGTTTTATTAAAAAATTTAAAACCCTGGAAGTACATTTTTGTCGGAGTTGAACTACAAAACGCCAATACCTACCTGGCGATCTTTCCATTATTAAAATGTGAAAAGATTTCATGCAGAGCCATCATCATTTTTTTTTTTTTTTTTGTATGGTTCTGGGATTTAAGCCAGATGTCTGCTCGACATGTCTTAAACTACAATAAAAGAACTCTTTTTTGACCTGTTAAAAGAGGAAAGGAAAGTTTTGTTGTCAGAAAAATATGAAACTCCCCAAAGTTTCAGATCAGGCAGCGTATTATAGTCGACAAATATATTTGTATCTTTTTGGCCTTGTTTTAGGTAGTTCTCACTCTTTTTCAACAAAAGAAAATGTCTTCCTATATTATTGGACAGAAAACAACCAAACCAAAGCCGTATTTCACCAGATTTGCCTTACAAATCTGGAAGGCATTAAAACAATTCGTTTGGTTGCTGATGGATGTGGTGGGCAAAATAAAAACTCCATCATGATAGGAATTTGTGAGATTTGACTGGCAAAAATAGCACTACGTCAAATTAACACTCTGGAATTAATTTTACCTTTTACTGGACACTTCTACATACCACTATATATGTAAAGTGTTTGCTCAAATCAAAAAAAAAGTTAGAGCAAAGGAAACTACCGTGGCTGTTGATGAGTATTTGTCGATTTACCAGGAAAATGGCACTGTAGTGAACTTGAGATTTGATGAATGTCCTGAATGGACGAAGATATAAATTTTATGAAGTCACCATCTGACTGGCATTTTAAGTTCAACTCATCAAAAAGGTTCATATTAAAAAGAGGAAAATCGGACTTAATTGGTGAGGACAGATATTGGAGAAACAAGGCCAAATACAAAGAAGTTCAAAACCTTTTCTTTTATGGCACCAAAAAGACTGCCTTTGGGTATGAAACTTAAAAATGCAAAGCTGAATGATGTTGACAATTTATTGAAAAAACTTGCTTAAGTTTTATAAAGATATTCTAGACATCAATGAAACCCATGAAGACAAAAACAACACCGAAGCTGACCCTATTTGCAAGCCCCATAAACCGGATAGGGCCATCAGGATTTAATTTAATTTAAATTACTAATTTCTTTCTCACATTTTTTAATACTTTGACAGCTGTCGGATGATTAGTTCTGGAGATATAGCGTTGTGAGTGAAGCTACTTTTGTTATTGTGAAAAAAAATGGATTCAAAGCAATTTCGTGTGTTGATTTATCATTGCTTTTTGATGGGAAAAAATGCAGCCGATACAAAGAAATGGCTTGATAAGTTTGAAGATTGAAAGATTGAAAAATTTAAAAGCGGTCATACAAGCACCGAAGATGATGCACGCAGTGGAGGTCCAAAAGAGGCTGTTTTAGATGAAAACACCAAAAAAGTCCACAAAATGATTACGAATGACCGTAAAGTGAAGTTGACCGAGATAGCTGCGACTCTGAAGATATCAAAAGAGTGTATTGGATATATCATACACGAATATTTGGACATGCGAAAGCTCTGTTCAAAGTGGGTGCCGCGTTTGCTCACAGTCGACCAAAAACAACAACGTGTTGATGATTCAGAGGAGTGTTTAAAGCTGTTCAACCGCAATAAAGCTGAATTTGCATCGGTATGTGACAATGGATGAAACTTGGCTCCATCACTTCACACCAGAGTCAAGTCGGCAGTTAGCTGAGTGGCGAGCAGGCGACGAACTTCGTCCAAAACGACCAAAAACTCACTAGTCGGCTGGCAAGGTTATGGCATCCGTATTTTGGGATACACATGGAATAATTTTCATCGACTATCTCCAAAAGGGGCAGACTATCAACAGCGACTATTACATTGCGTTGTTGAAAAACGGCCGCATTTGAAGAAAAAGAAAGTGCTGTTTCATCAAGACAATGCACCGTGTCACAAGTCGATGAAAACAATGGCAAAATTGAATGAATTCCACTACGAATTGCTTCCCCACCCACCGTATTCTTCAGATTTGGCCCCAGCGATTTTTTTCCTGTTCGCAGACCTCAAAAGAATGCTCGCCGGAAAGAGATTTAAGACCGATGAAGAAGTAATCGCCGAAACAGAGGCCTTTTTCGAGGCTAAACTGAAATCGTACTACAAAACTGGTATCGAAAGGTTGAAAAATCGTTTCGATCAGTGTATCGCCCTCGAAGGCAACTATATTGATAAATAAAGTTGAATTTTGCAAAACTATAAAACGGCACAGTCAGCCCATGTGTTAAAAACAATTTTATTTCAAGATTTTCTAAGGTTTCGTCTCTAAATACCTTTTTTTTTTTTAAATATCTCAAAAACTAGAGAAAGTGGAATACGTTATTTTTGAATCTGGGAGATACAATTTGCAGTTTTTAAAAATAGGTAGAACTTAAAGTATTGTGGAATAGGTTTTTAAAATAGAAAAACCTTTATTAACTATTAAATAAATGAGTTCTAATTAATGAATATGAGAATAAGAGCTCATAGAACCATATATTTTGCCAATGAAAACATTTACTTATACTCGTAAGTAACATAAAGCATTTCAGATATAAAATTTTTGTAGGAAAGATAACCAATTACCTCTGGCAATCAGTGCTTTTGAAAGCTCTTCAGGAAGTAATTGCAATTTTCCCAGCAAGGAATGCCGGATATTATTTTAGTGCAATAGTTAAGGTGCAAGAACATATTGAACTGTACGCCACAGCATCCTTAAAGATTACTGATTATGTCAGCTTATTGAAGGTTGTTTACTTAATTTATCAGATATATACGTTATAAATAAAAGTAATTTATTTTCAAACAAAAGATGATTAACTTATGAGTATATCGTACATTCTGGTTGAAGTATCGGAAATTTTATGGCGTGATATTCGTAACTTGGTCTAATAGAAATTAAAAGAAAGTCCTTGCTGAAATACAACAGAAATGCTGTTGTCATTGAGTTTTACCTTCAACCTAAACCATAATAGATGACACAATTACGCATGTAGTCTCACTTCGCTTCCTGCTTAGTGTTTATCTAAGAACTTGCCTTAAACACTTGTGCAATATGCATTTCGTATTTTTTCCTTTCAATTCGTATTCTGCTTCAACAATTGTATAATAAAGATCACCTAATGGTGTTAGTTCGGATAAGTAAAAAAATGTCTTTCAATGCTACAGAATAGCTTCATCCCAGCTCATCCAGCCCATTATAATCGCGACATGAGCTTGCTCGTACTTACTTATTGTATTTCATTCGGAGTGAACTTGGGTCTAAATTAACAAGCCGCTCCAGTCAGTTTGTTCTTAGCTAACTGCTTCCAGTTGAGCACTATAAGTCGGTTGAGGTTTTCTTCTATCCGTGCGCTCTACCAAAAATGAAGTAATTCTGTACTGTGTTGTCTCTTCAGGTTAGATTCGAGACTCTGTGGGCCGGAGCTTAATTGATGCATAATTTTCTGACTAGGTTAATGTTGCTGTACACCTCGTAGAGTTCGTCGTTGAATCTTCTCGTCCAAACCAATTCAATGCAAACAGGACCGAATATTTTTCTCTCAAAACCACAGAGAATATCTTTATACGCCTTTGATAGAGTACGGTCTTTCTACTTAATTGCCTTTTTAGCCCAAAGAAATAGCACATTTTGATTGGTGAACTTAACAGGAATTAACTTAATTTTATTTTATTTTACGAGTATTTACAATTTTTCGGTTCAATCAAATATATCATTTACAGTCCTTTGCAGTATTCTGTAACTTCCTCCCCGTATTTCCGACAACAAGTACAGTAGTATCGTCTACAAATGTGGCAACAGTAATTTCGTCTTATGGTGCTCGCTTGTCCGTGTATAGGAGAAGTACAAGTACTAACACACTACCTTGCGGCACCCCAGTTTTTATATATTTCAATAAGGAGTAACAATCTTCTGGCTTAATTCTAAATAACCGCTGGATTCTATATATATGACTAATATTTCTGGGTATTATTTCGGAAGATATTTTTTGTAGCTCATGGACAAATCCTTTGCGCCAGTCTTTATCAAAATCCTTTGTTACATGTAGAGCATATTTGTTTTTCTTCTAAGGATTTTTCTATTTTATTAATTATATAGTTTAGTACCTATTTCAGCATCCAAATTGATGGTTTGCTATCAGTGTCTTTTCTTCTATAATCAGACGAAGTTTTTTCAAAAATTTTTTTACAAAGAGTTTTGACAGGATTGGCTGCAATGAGAAAGAACGATATGAGATAACTTTAATGGACAATTTTCCCGGCTGTGGTACCAAAATAACTTGCGCGACCTTCCACATGTGTGGAACATATCTTAGTCTAAACGCTGCATTTATTATCTGTGTTATTGTTATTAGAATTTCACACGAAAATCGGTCAAATCTCAGAGTTCTTTCGGGTTGATATTTTCTTCTTGAAAAGTTACCGCTGGAATCTCTTCCACAGCGAGTATTCTGTATTAGCATAGTTCGTCAGATTTGTAAGGTATCTTTCCACCGACGCATTTTTCAATTCTATGACCTATTTGCTAAGCTCCTCTGTAGAACTTTTCGAGAGTCTTTGACCTCTCGTCAAGTGCGACGACCGATTGCTATCGCTCATGATAATATATTCCATCACAGGTTCGGTTTTTAATGGTTTTCGAAAAATAGATAATTATACAGACAACGTTACTGTTCGTAAACAAATTTGATTAGAGTTTATGGTGTTGATTATTCGAGTGAGAACTGTAATTTATTATTTAATTATTGCAACGAAAATTTATGTTTTTGCGGTCCGGCGATCATACAAATACAATTTATTGAATGATTGCCTTTATTCGGAGATTGTTATCAAGTTAAAAGTTTTGGTAAATCAATGAATTGATACTAGTGCCAGTCTCGACAAGAAATGAATAAAATTTGTATCTGAGGGGCTAACTGTTAAGCAATTTAGATAGCTACAAGTATCATATATTTTATCAGAGTTCAAGTATTCCGGTGTAAAATTTTTACAAGGCCAAGTTATTTACGTAAACGAAGAGACTAATTTGATTTCTTATTTAATCTGACATTTAGTACGTAAAGACTTTTTTTTGTAGTCAAAGAGAGTGAGATATGAAAACTCACTGATAGCGGCGGCAATTAGAACTTTGTTTTTATATCAAACAAAAAAATTGTATGGCAACAGTCTAATGTGGACAAAAACCTAATTTTCCTCTTCGTTGGTAGTCGTGTCATTATTTCTGTGTGCATGGAGATGAGCCCTAGAGGTACTGTAGAATCTAGGCTTGAATAGCGAATTGAACTAATCAGCAAACAGGGGCTACCGGCAAGGCGGCGTTCTGTTTTCACTGCTATAGTGCATTGCACTGCTTAACGCCCTCAATAGTTCTATCTCTTGGATCGTGTCTAGCGAATATCTGCTCTAAGGCACAGGTAGCCCTAGACGTGATTGACGACCGGTGCGCTAGTAATAGGTTTTCAGTCAATCCTCTCTTAACTGAGGTTGTTCTATTTACGAAAAGGAGGAAGCTGCCTATTTTGACTCATCTGGTGCTTAAAGGCATAACCATTCAATTCTCCAAAGAAGGTAAGCATTTAGTTATTTGGATAACTAACTTCTCTGGATTAAACATGTTACGTCGAAGGCCATCTGGCAGTTCAGAGAAGCTATCGGCAAGACATGGAGTCTGTCACGGAGAAGGTTCTTTGGATCTACATGGCTATGAAACGGCTATTTATATCCCTTGCGTCGGTTGTCTGTTGGAATAAGCTCTCGCGAAAACACGTGATTGCTGCTTTTACCAAACTTCAAAGGACGGATGGTGCCCGAGGCATGGGGGCCTTCCATAGCACTCCTGGCTCTGTTCTAGATGCATTGATGAATCTTCCTCCCCTTGACGTTCAAATCATGAACTGCACCCTCAAAGGCATCTTCCGACTGAAAAGAAATGGTCTTTCGATGACATGCCGTTCAATGTAACGACGCCAGAACTCCTGTTGAAAAAAAAAAATACGAAATCGACTTTGCTTGTCTAGGACTGGCTTCGGCCAGAATCTCAGTTAGGAAAGGAATGCAGTCAGACGGCTCCAAAATTAATATAGAATGTTTCGCTAGTGTCTTTCTGGAGGACAAGAACGTTAGATTTCACTTCACATTAGGAAGCTTACATCCGCCTTCCAATCAGAATTTTATTCTTCCATTTACAGTTGGGCCTCATACAAGCACAACTGCAGATGCTACCCGACTTTTTTAGGAAGTCAGCGGCCTCTCTTTTGTCTCTCAGCAGGAAATATTGCAAGTTGATTATAGGTGTTGTGACAGGGAATTACACATTTGCAAAGCACCTAAATGTGCTGAGTATAAGTAAAACAACTTCCTGCGATGCTTGCTGCGAAAGTGATGACAACACCACGGAGCACTCTATGTAATTGTCCGGCTTACGCTCGCATCAGGTTTCAGGTACATGGCGCTGACGTGGTGGGTGCTAGTATCTTTTCGACAAAAAAGAAATAAAATAAGATAAATAAAAAAAAAATCTTATAAGGAACTAAATTTGGTCTGTTTTTTTTTTTTTAATTCGTTCTCACTTTATTCTTGTTATTATGTTGTACAATAATATA
The DNA here is from genome assembly GCA_907269105.1 of Volucella inanis. Classification (NCBI taxonomy): domain Eukaryota; kingdom Metazoa; phylum Arthropoda; class Insecta; order Diptera; family Syrphidae; genus Volucella; species Volucella inanis. Next base: position 95,203,864 of record OU026154.1, read on the forward strand.
TTGTACATTTCTGTTCTTTATTCCTATTTAGCTAGTTCGAAAGGATTTACTCTTCGTAATGTTCTAACTAAACTGTTGTTATTAAGTAGTTTGACTACTTCTTAATTAGCGTGGTCGTGAAGCCTACCCTCTTGTCTTCTTGCGGACTTCGTGACTCGTCTTCTGTCTACTAAATTACTGTCTATTTAAGTAGTTTCGTCATATGGTGTTAGGTCGTCCCTTTATAGGAGAAAAAGCACAGGTCCTAACACACTGCCTTGCGGTGCTCCATATATCATACATTTCAATGCAAAGTACTCATCTTCTTGCTTAATTTTAAATAATCGCTGGATTATTTCCTAGTAGTAGTATTTCTGAGTGTTGTTTCGGAGGATATTTTTTGTAGTTTATGGACAAGTCTTAGTGCCAGCCTGTGTTAAATTAAGGAAGATGGTAGAATATATTTGTTTTTCTTCTTAGGCCTTTCACTTGAAACGGGTTTCAAGACATTCATTGCAGACCTCTAATATCTTAGTCTAGATGCTGCATTTGTTATCTGTGCTATTTTTTTTTTGAATTTCACCCGTTATTATGGCAAATCCCGGAGCTTTTTCTGGTTGATATTTTCTTTAATTGCCGTGGCTTTTTCTTTAGAGGTTACTGCTGAAACTAATCTCTTGTCTTCGCATATTTCTTCCGTTTGATGTAAATAATCATTAACTGGTAGACGTTTTTAAGATTTTCCGCAAATAGGTTCATCTTTTGTTTGTTTGTTTTTGCCCAGTTTTCACTGCTGTTTTTAACTGGCAGTCTTTTAATTTTTTATTGTAGCCTTCCATAGTGATTATTCGGTACTAGAATAGTTCGTCAAATTATCTTTCTACCAACGCATTTTTTTATTCTATGATCTATTTTCTGAGCTTTTTTTTAAGCTATTAAATCTTCCTTTATCACTTGCCGCTCTCGACAATTGCCAGCGTCTCCAGAGCTCTCCTGTTTTCAGATATAATGTCGTATATTTTGGGATATACGTTTCTTTTTACTTTACTATTTTAATTTTGGCTGTCATCTATTAAACAAACTTCGTGGTACAAAAATGTGAAGACAGATAGAATAACATGCCATGCTAAGGTCACTTAACATAGTCACTTAAGTCACGTATCTATGTGATCTTTACTTTAATTAATTTTTTGTTTTATTAATTTATTATATACACAGCATTCGCCAAATTGTATATATTATATTTGATACAGGCTTTGCAGCCCGAGCAAACTTTGAACTTTAAAATGTGCCTCAGAGGCTAGAGATATGTCAATTTTGCCGATGTCGAGAGTCGCTTGCAAGTCGTCCTTGCGATTCTTGAGACCATTGCCATTCCATAACAAGAATTGTATGGTTTTATACATTACAATATTTTAGGTGTTTTGTTTCTGCTTTCAAGAATATTCTTATTCTTCTTTTCCACATCTTCTATTCTGTTAGGAATTCTTTACATGATATCTTCCATGCCATTGCTGGAAGGCTTGGGATTTTCGACTGGATTGGCAATGTTGCTCGAAGCAATATGTGTATATGTTTTCTTTGAACAAGTCTCATAAGTTCTAATTTTTGCTTGAGGGTACATTTTTCTAAGCTTTATTAATTTTTTTATTCTTTTGGGCCCGCGATTTCGGTACTAAGTATCTCTTGTTTCGGTTTTCTTTGACTATGGGTGCGTCTTTTTGAGCAGACTATTGCATTTTCTTTTGCTTGTAATGTAAGAATGTAAACTAGTATACGAGTACGAGTATAAGCCATATCATATCCTACAGATACAGATACAGAATCTTACAAATACTCAGTGCCTTATTATTACGATCTAGCGTAGGTCAAAACAACAATCATATATTTTGCAAATGACCTCGAATGTCAATTCGGTTTTGACATTTTTGAAGCAAACAGAATTCAAATTTGCGCGATTTTGTGCTTTCGGCGCATTGACCAGGCCTATTTCCAATTTTTTCCATTTGAATGCATTTTATTTCACTCTTCTTAAATTAACTATACCTACATGCTAACAGAAAAAAATGCTTTAAAGCTAGCTTAATATAACTTAATTTAGTTATTCCAACTTACTTGCCCTCCTAGCGGGCACTCTAAGCTAAACTATATTCTTATTCTATGTCTTTCGACGTCTAAATTAACATTTTTAAAAATAATTATTATTCATTAAACATCTAGTTAAACTAAGAAAATATTACCTATACTAACTTATACTAAACCTCAAACTACTTAGCCTAACTATACAATCTAACTTAACCTAGTTGTTAGCAAACTTCAAGTTTCTAACCTAATGCTAGCAAACCCAAGATTGCCAACCTTCATACCTTAAAACCACCCTATCCCATGTAAGTCGGCCATTTGCTAAACATAGCAAAGAAAATATGGTCCACTTTGAGTTCTGCCTAGACTAACATGGACTTGAAGGAAACGACGAAGAAATCGGGTCTTCTTCACTCAACCAACAAATATTTCAGTGCTGCAAAACAACATCTTTGTTCAGTACTGTCGTGTGACGTCTCTGTTGTAGTTGAGTCGCCCCTCACCAACTGCACGAGCTACGTGGAAGATTAGCGGCACCGCAAACCTTTCCTGGATGAGCCATTTTATGCCAAAATAGAGGAACGCTTCAGGGGGAATAAAGCCTTTTAAGCACACACTCTCATGATATAAGTAGTTGGGGTAGTAGGCCCCAAATATCTGGATAATAGCGAAGTTGTCCACTCTTTTTAGATTCGCCCTGTTGTATAGGACCTCATTGGGATAGAATTTTATGTACTCCGATTCTGGTGTTCTATAAAGGTGACGACAAATCCTAAGGCATGCGCTCTCAAACACCCGAATCTTTTCCATTAAACTTGCCCTCACGTTGAACCACACGGAACACCCATATACCAGCATGGGTCGGATGAGGGCCATGTAGCAGATAGCTTTCACCACCGCATCGAGTTGGCTGCTATAAAACAGTCTCTTTGTAAGGGCAAAAGTACCTTTGGCCCTGGCCAGAGCTGCATCTACATTCTTGTTAAAATAAAGATACTGGTCTAGCCAGATCCCAAGGTATCTGACTACATTTCCACAAGCAAGTGGCTGTCCGTGTTGTCCAATGATCGAGAATTTTCGCCAATTCTTTCTGGTGCCCCTAGAGGCACCCGACAACGGCATTGTAAATAGAATGGTTTCAGACTTTTGGATGTAGATTTTCAACTTCCAGTCATCACAAAATCGCCTAATTTGCTCGAAGTCACGTTGCAAAAGCATGTTAATGACCTCGACTTTTGGACCTGTTCTGCACGCTATTAAGTCATCTGCGTACGCTATGCTATGGGGAAGTGAACCTATCAAATCGCTTGTGTAAATGTTGAATAAAATCGGCGAATTAACCGCACCTTGTTGCAGACCGTTTTTAATGTTAAATGTTCCAGCAGAAGTCACATCACTTCACAATGAACTGTCTACTGCAGAGCATATCAAAAAGAATATACAGCAGTGGTTTACTAATGCCCAACCTGTCAAGCTTGAAGAAGAGTCCCTCTAACCATACGGTATCGAAGGCCTTTTCCAATTCAACCAGGCAGGCTCCAGTACACTGCTTTTTGCTTTTATTCCATTGGATATCTGACACCAGCTTAGACGTGTTATGTATGACATCATGTCCCGCCTTGAAACCGAATTGATTATCCGGAACTATATTTTTGTCCTCAACCCACTTAATCAGGATTCGGAAGGAGACTTATCGACCGGAGATTCGCCGGATCGGATGTATCTTTACCCCTTTTAGGGATGGGATAAGTCACAGCAGTTTTCCAATGCTCTGGATAATGCACATTATTCAATGCATTGTTAAACAGGGTGGTGTAAATGTCTACCGCTTCTAGAGGGAGATGTCGAAGCACAATGTTCGGTATTTAATCGATGCCCACTGATTTTTTACTTCTTATTGTGTCGAAGATCTCATGGCGTTCTTCCTTTGAAATGAACGGGGGTAGGTTCCTAGGTCCCCTTCATTGGCGATGACATTATTTGCCATATTCTCGTCACTGAACTAGGTGAAACCCGAGCTCTTGAATCGCCAGTTCTGTATATCATTTCGCAGGTAGAAATTGTGCAGAAGGACTCGATTCTCCAGGCAGGCCTATTTCCATCTAAGTATGTGGATACGTGAACAAACACAATTTGAGGTTGTGGGACACTGAAAATTCGCGAGTGATACTGAGAGAGCATCACTCAAAGTCACTGCATGATGTGCTGTACACGCTGGAATGGATTTTTTGAGAACAGAGTGCGCCAAACAGTCACTCTGTATAGTGAGCCCTAAAGAGCCATGATAAATAAAGTTTTCATTCATAAATTGAATGAATTGGAACTGGAGAACATGTGGTTCCAGGAGGACGGAACAACGCCACATTCTGCATGAGCTGCAACCAACATTCTAAAGCAAAGTGTTTAAAAGGTCCCACCCTGATTCGATGGGATGAAATGATTTGGACTTTGATGAAGGTTAGAATGCGGCATGAACATTGATGTTGATATACCATTTTGTGCATTGCTCAAAATCTTTGGGGGAAGGTACTGATTTGTGTTGTGATCAAGTGAGTGTTGTACTCAGTATGATTCTGCTTTTGAAAAGACGCCGAGTGAGGATAATATTTGGATCTAAAAAGGTAAAAGATTGGGATGTTATTGACTACATTTTTTACAATATCTGCTCTTACAATTTGAGCAGATATTATTTGCTTTTATTGTTTCAACTCGTACCCTTTCCATTTTTTAAAATTGTTTGCATTGTCGTATTCCATATTAAGCCTTGCACGGACGACACAAGAATAACTTTGTCTCATGAGACGACTAACTTTTTTAAATTAATTAGAATTGTTTTGGGACCTTGTAGTTTCATTTCACTCCAAGATATTTTCTAGGCAACTGAATATTCCCTCGATAATCTTGGCAAATGCCTTCCAATCTGCAAGCTCATCTACCCAATCCTTTTTTCTTTTTTTGTTTGTTTGTGATATCTAAATATAATTGTAAACGAGAATAGCATCCTAACTTTCAATAGTAGGAAAGTGCATGAATACAATTTTTGTGTCTTGTAACGAAAGCATCTGTGGATTCATGAGTGAGTTTTTTCTGCTCCATCTTGTGTCTATCTATAGCTTTAATTGCTTAACAAATATGCGACCAGTTTTAAAGATAAAAATAATGACATCTGTAAAAGAAGCTGTCCAGAGAAACAAAGGCTATTCAACAACAATTAAAAGCGAAGGCATTGAAATACCGATTATATTAAGGACTATAGACGAATACTTCGCATGATCATATCAATTGACTCTATCTATGAATGAAGAGTGAAGTCCTGGGGATGACATAGACCAAGAAATATACAATATTCGAAGTCAAAAAGAATGTGTATGACTCGTTAGCTAAGTTACCAAGATTCTATTTTAAACATTCACCAACGTCTGTTTAAAATCGTAAATAATAACAACAATCCTTTTAGAGTATCAGATGTTCGTTGTATATTCAAGATGACGATACTAATAGAATTTTACGATGACAGCAGATTTCAACAGACTAGTTTTTATAATCAGAACATAAGAAGATGACTCAAAGAATTACTAGAAACTCCGGCAATCAACAACAACCTTGGGCGAAGACAACCACCCCTTGTGATTCTAACACATTTTAAGGGGCACAAGGGTAATTTAACTTAGTAATTGTCGACTTAACCTCCAAATGGTGTTCCCTGCTTTCGACTGACAAGGCTCTGACGACCAAGTAGGGGCGGTAATACCCCCAACCCACCTGAAGGAAATGACGTGGCCAACGAAGGACCAGGACGAAGAAGACATCGTGAATGCTTTCATCAGTACTATGTACTGTAGACGCATGTACATGTAAGTACACTTGGGTACGTGCACTCTGAATACCAGAGTACATGCACCGACTGCTTTTCATACGCTGAGAGCGTATTGCCAAAGGCAATAAGACTAGATATATATAACGATTCGGATTTGAAGTTTTTTTTTTAAGCAAGAATGAAGTCCTGTTGAAATAATTCTCAGGCTAATGCTGCAAGCGCCTCCGTCCTGTTAAAACCCTGGCAGCCCTCAAGAAATGCTCATTGTTTCGTCATTAAGTTGGTTGTGTGGGTACAGATGTAACATTCCTGTTTAATAACGATCTGGCTGTAGCACAAGACCCCATAAGGGCATGTGTCAATCCAACTATGGGAACATTAAGTAACTACACAACCGAATATTGACTGAAGACCCAACAGAAATGATTTTAAGCAAAAATTAAAAAAAAAAAAAAGAACGGAGTACACGAGAAGAAAGAAATGAACCCCTTCCAGATGAGTTCGAGGGTTCAAAGATCACCAACAGAGCAATCACTAACGCCACAAGTGAGCAAGGAGGTTTGCTCGGCACGCTGGTTTTTGCGGGGCACCTGAAGTGCAACTAACCACCCAACCGTCGGCCTTCCACAAAATGGGAGAACAATTTAAAAGTCCGGTGAAAATGCTGGAAGATGGTAAGAGGCACTCCATGAACCAATAAATGAGAAACACCAGCGAAATGATTAGCGCTCTTCACGAGCTCTCAGCCATAGAGATGCACGATGACATGGTCAAGGATGTTCTACCCAAAATGTTTCGCAAACATCATCAGAGTTGAAACATGCACATCAAGGAAAAAACACGACTTGATGCAATTGTAGTGACAACAAAGGGAGAACTGTCTTACGCGGAAATACTCCGCAGAGTTAAGGTGGATCCCAGGCTATGCAATTTCGGTGAATCAGTGACGAAAATCAGGCGAACGCAGAAAGGCAACCTCTTATTCCAACTAAATGAAACCGGCGGAAAAGTAAAGAAATTGAAGGGGGTAATAAGAAAAAATTTCAGCGTGGATGCGGAAGTCAAGAAGTCAAGAATATCGACAAAGTTACAACAAAGGAATATATCTGCAAAGCGATTAAGTGCGAGTACAAACTAAACGAGGTATGCGAAACGGATGCCTTGAGCCTAAAGAATGCCTACGGTGGCATACAAATCGCGACGATAGGCTTAGCTGCAGATAGCGCAAGCGTTATGCTGAAGGTGAGTAGGATCAAAATTGTGTGGGTGAATTGACGCATACGGGTTCGCACAGAGCTAACAAAATCTTTTAGGTGCCTAGAAATAAGCGATACAGCGCGTTGAGAAATACCGGTCAAAACAGTGTAGAAGATGTGGCGAAGAAAAAGTCTTTTCATAGAATTTGTATGTAGCGGTGGACCTTGCTACTGATGGAATGACGAAATCAGAGCACTTAAAGCAAACTGCCTTCGGGTCTGACGTAGATCGCAAAGTTTAAGGGATATGCCAGCGTTCCAGGAACGTTTATTTACGTTTAGACGTTTAGAGGCCATCAAGGAGAGCAAGGCAAGATGCTTCAAACAACTATGTATAGAAGCAAATCTTGATCCCTGGTAAGCGGCGTATTGGATAGTGACAAAGAAACTGAACAATAGTAAGTCCCCACAAATATCGTGTCCGACGATGCTGATGACAATAGTTGAGCATCTATTCGCCCAAAGGGAAATAGGTGACAATAAAGCGCCATAACTCGACGGCATTCCAAATATGGCTGTCAAAGCAGCCGTCCATTAGAGACCGTACCTTTTCATAGCAACAATGCAAAGGTCGCTGAAGGAGGGGATCTTACCTGAACCATAAAAACTCCAGCATCTTGTATTTTTCCCTAAGGGAAATAAACTACCGGGAGAACCTTCATCGTATCGACCAATATGCCTGGGAAAAATCCTAGAACGCATCGTATACGTCAGACTGCTAGCAACAACAGAAAATAGAGCAGCTTTGTCGGACGCCCAGTATGGCTTCAGAAGATCGCATTCTACCGTCGATGCCATAAAGACGGAAACCGAAGCAATACTATACAAGGGATGAGATGGAGAGGAGGCATAGAGGAATACTGTGGAGTTAAAAACGCCCTTAACTCTGTCAACTAGACATGCATTAACAGATCACTGGCCAAAATAAATGTACCAGAGTATTTATTAAAGATATTCACAGACTACTTTACCGACAGGGACATATCAGGCGGATGATGGCGTTAAGTATTACAATATCACCGCGATTATTCCGCAGAGGTCAGTCCTAGGACTACTTCTGTAAAATATTATGTACGACGGTGTTTTGCTCCTAACGCAACCACAAGGAGTTAAGGTGATCGGTTTTGCTGACGATATCGCCGAGGTGACTGTGGCCAAGCATATCCACGAGGTAGGGTCCTCCACGAATGAAGCAGTCGGCAGGATCAAAAATTGGCTTGACTCGACCGCCTTGAACTAACTGACCACAAAACTGAAGCTGTCCTAATAACCAGCAGAAAGACTGTGGAATATGGTATGCTAGTTTTCGGGTTGGGAACTACAATCCGGTCTAAAGAGGCATTAAAACACGAGTACTTTCTAGTCATGCTCGACAACAGGCTGAAATTTAAAGCACATGTCGATTATTCTAGTAAAAAGGCTTCACAGATGCAGGCAGCGCTTTCTTGGGTGCTACCAAACATTGGTGGGCCTGAATTTAATAAGAGAATTCTGCAATCGGATCAATTTACGGTTTCCGAACAATTTCGGACGAAGCAGCCTGTGTTTTAGCTGGGTTGGTTCCTATTGACATTCTTGCCATCGAAATGTTTACATTAGGCTTATCGCGAACAGACAAGATACCAGACAAGTCAAGTGAGACAACACCACCAAATGTAGATGGACCCACAAGCTGATTCCCAACATTGAAACTTGGACAAAAGAACGCAAATGCCCAGAAAAAGAGGAAGACGCGAAGTACGTTATGTACTAGTGCAGACGCTTCACAAGTGGCATAGCAAACTTACAAAGCTCCTAATAGACCTCATAATGAGGTCAGGGACGATTGGTTGGAGATCTGTTCTGTTCTTCATAACGGCCGTGCGGATTAAACTACGTAGATTGGAAGCATTAGAAAGGGCCGAGGAGGCAAATAGAGACAATAAAGCATTCAATGCTAACCAGCCCCTCGAAATAATACACAACGGTAGTACCGCAGGAAAAGTGGTTTAAAGTGTGTAGGGTGTGTGTTAAATACGTAGATTACACATCTATGGCGCAACAAAAAAAAAAAAAAAAACCTAGAGGTCATTTTTGAGAATATTTTTTAAAGAAAACCACTGTATCAAATATTTTGAAATTTAGAAAATATATATTTACACGTAAATAATGAACATACACTGAAATTCTCAAAGACAAAAAATAAATTTTCAGCGAGTTATTCATTATCTCCCAAGTGGAGAAATCCGTAGCTGAAATCAAAAAAAAAAAAAAAAAAAAATATGACAGAGTTTATAAAAAAATCGAACTTTGCCCACAAATTCGACGATTTTTGGCCCGCCAATGTTACATTTATCATTGTATAGAATAGAATAGAACGCGTTTAAAGATAAAATTGTTTGATTTAATTGTTATAAATAGATAAAAATCATACTTAGAGACAATCTGCTATTCCAGGCCCATATAATTCACCTTCCTCTTCTTGAAAAAGCACCTGATCGGCCTTCTTTGGAGGCAGCCTGTTGGAAATGCTCTGCTGGTCGTAGTCTTGTTATAATCTCTTGCTGCAGGTTTAACTATCACTTCCATCACATTAAATATTTTTAAAAAAAGATGTATAACCGTCATTGAATATTGAAGTAGCAATTCAATAGTTTTGAGACCACTGTTCAGATATTTCGGAGCAAAGTGCCAAAGTATAGTAAATCATTTTAGCTATCGTTGTTACCCTCACATCTATCAAGCAATTCACGCCAAGTCCTTGTATATGGGCTTCAGAGGTTTTTGAACATTTCGGTCAAGTGGGTGATAATCGTGCTTAAACTTAGTCAAGTTAATTCCTTCAGATTCCACCCAACTCTCTGCGTCTTCTGGACAGTTTCCATGGTTTGGATTCTTATCAGTCGAACTCAAATGATGAAATGTAGACCAGATACATTTATACATTTCATCGACATGTACCGGTATGAAGTGAGCGTCAAGATACAAATGTCTTGATAGGGAATATTTATTGTGAACGGGCCTTAATTTTCTTTTGTTTGGTTGCTATGACTCCTGTCAAACATACATCATTGCCAGAAAATTATGACTTCCGGAAAGCATTAATTTTTTGTTTTCATTTGAGGAAAAGTGCTGCAGAGTGGCATCGAATGCTTGTCGAGCCATATGGTGATCATGATCTATCAGAAGCAACATGCAAGAGATGGTTTCAACGGTTCAGTGATATGTTTTGGTGAAATACCACAAAAAAAGTTTGAAGACGCCGAATTGCAAATAATATTGGAGGAAGATAACACTTGGAGTCAGAAACAAATGGCACAAGAGTTAAATGTTGCACAACAAACAATTTCTGACCGCTTAAAAGCGATGGGAAAGATCCGAAAGTCAAGAAAATGGGTGCCACATGCATTGAATGAAAGACAGATGGAGAACCGAAAAACCATTTCTGAAATTTTGCTTCAAAGACACAATAAAAAATCAGTTTTGCATCGAATTGTTACCGGCGATGAAAAATAGATTTATTTTCAGAATCCTAAACGGAAAAAATCACGGATTAATCCGGAACAACCATCAACTCGACTGCAAAACCAGATCGATTCGGCAAGAAGACAATGCTGTGTGTCTGGCGGGAAAAGAAAGGTGTGTTGTAACACGAGCTCCTAAAACCTGATGAGACCGTTAATACAGATGGCTACCGCAACAAATGATCAATTTCAACCATGCATTGATCGAAAAACGACCAGAATGGACCAGAAGACATGACAATGCACCTGCACACAAAGTAAAACTAGTTCAGAATACAACCAAAGCACTTGACTGGGAGTGCTATCCCACACGCCGTATTCATCAGACTTTACTCCTTCCGACTACCGTTTGTTTTCATCGATGGGGCACGCATTAGCTGAGCAGCACTTCGAATCCAACGAGGAAGTCGAAGAGTGAGTGACTTTTTGGTTTGCTTTGAAAGACGAACAGTTTTATTAGCGTGAAATCCATAAATTGCCTGAAAGATGGGAAAAATATGCAGCTAACTTTCTCATACCGGTACACCTGTTAAACTATAATGATCAAAATCGATTTTTTTTAAATTTCACACTAGTTGTGCCCTGTACTAATCACCCTAAAAAATATCAGGAACGTAAAAAAGCTTTTTAAATTATATGTTCTGAATCCTAATTCTACTAACTACTTTCATAACCTCATATCTTGATTTTGCTTAAAGTTAAAATAGCTTAACCCTACAGAAAACATAACATTGTTAGCTTCCAAATAAAGTAACAAGATTATGTATAGGCTTTCCAATAGAGACTTGACAACTTTGAATTTAATTTGTGAACGCACTCTTTCACTAACCATCAAACTGTCACTGTCAATTTATTCAGTAAGCTCAACATTTTCATCATGGTAACTGACGAGCAACGTCTGCAAATTATAAAAATTTTCTACAGATATTCGCAGTCGCAAAATCATCTTGAGTGACGAAGCTCATTTTTGGCTCAATGGGTTCGTCAATAAGCAAAATATGCGTAATTGATCGGGTGAAAACCCACATGTGCTTCATGAATCACAACTTCATCCACAGAAAATAACTGTTTGGTGCGGTTTGCATGCCAGCGACGTTATTGGGCCATATTTTTTCGTCGACGATAACAACTGTCACGTTACTGTGAATGGTCAGCTTTATTTTTTGCCCGGATTGGAAGATATGGACTTGGACGACATGTGGTTTCAACAGGATGGTGCCACAAGACACACAGCACATGCTACAATCGATTTATTGAAGCGTAAGTATGGTGAGGCCATACTTAGCGACATGGACCAGTAGATTGGCCGCCTCGTTCGTGCGACTTAACGCCGCTTGACTATTTTCTGTGGGAAGAGCTCAGAGCCAACATTGAATGCGAAATAGCTGCCGTTTCGGCCGAAATGTATGACCGAGTCGTTTAAAATTGGGTCCAACGAATGAACCGCTGCAAACGTGCACGCAGTGGCCATATAAACGAAGTGGAGTTCCATTCATAAATGTTTTGATTGTACTTCAAGCCAATAATAAAGTTTTTGAAATATCTCAAATGGTTTGCCTTTTATTTGAAAAAAAAAAGTTGTCAAGTCGTTATTAATACGTGGGCTGAAAACTCAGTGCCGTTTTATAGTAAAATACAAAATTTTTGCAAAATTCAACTTTATTTTTCAATATAGTTGCTCTCGAGGGCGATACACTGATTGAAACGATTTTTCAATCTTTCGATACCAGTTCTGGAGTACGATTTCGGTTAAACCTCAAAATAGGCCTCTGTTTCGGCGATTACTTCTTCATCGGTCTTAAATCTTTCCGGTGAGCCTTCTTTTGAGGTCTGCGAACAGGAAGTAGTCGCTGGGGGCCATATCTGAAGAATACGGTGGGTGGGGAAGCAACTCGTAGCCGAATTCATTTAATTTTGCCATCGTTGTCATCGACTTGTGACACAGAGCATCGTCTTGATGAAACAGCACTTTCTTTTTCTTCATATACGGCCGTTTTTCTGCGATTTTGTCCTTCAAATGCTCCAACAACGCTATGTAATAGTCGCTGTTGATAGTCTGCCTCTTTTGGAGATAGTCATTGAAAATTATTCCATGTGTATCCCAAAATACGGATGCCATAACCTTGCCAGCCGACGTTGTTGGTTTTGGTCGACTGTGAACAAACGCGGCACCTGCTTTGAACAGAGTTTTCGCATGTCCAAATATTCGTGTATGATATATCCAATACGCTCTTTTGATATCTTCAGAGTCTCAGCTATCTAGATCAACTTCACTTTACGGTCATTCGTAATCATTTTGTGAACTTTTTTGATGTTTTCATCTGAAACAGCCTCTTTTGGACGTCCACCGCGTGCATCATCTTCGGTGCTTGTGTGACCACATTTAAATTTTTCAATCCACTCGCGAATGGTTCGTTTGGCTGGTGCAGAGTCCGGGTAACACTTTTCAAGCTATTTCTTTGCATCGGCAGCATTTTTTCCCATCAAAAAGCAATGATAAATCAACACACGAAATTGCTTTGAATCCATTTTTTTTTTTTTTTTTTTTCACAATAACAAAAGTTGTTTCACTCACAACGCTATATCTCGAGAACTAATCGCTGTCAAATTTATACTCGTATCTTTTGAAGGTTCGAACTAACTGGAAATAGTATGGATTTAATTCAAGTGGTGCCCTCTCTTAGAAACGGCTTTTCAGCGGACTTTTCAGCCCATGTATTAGAAAACCCTACATAGGTTGATTTATCGTAAGGTTTGACTTATAGTATAAAATAAAATACATAAATTTGAAAGCAAACTTAAAATATTTATTTTGGTTTAAATATCGGTTCACGGCATCTTTTTTGCTAAAATGAAATCATGTAGATGTTGTCCACGACAACGTCTGAGGGGGTCCATTCGGAAGGTCTAATTTTAGGCGACTCGTTTGAGCATAGCGACTGGTATCTCGTGGATAACACGAGTTTTGTTGGCTTCCAAAACATCAATCGTGGCTTGCTTATACCTGAAGACCTAAGACTTTACATATATCCAGAGAAAATAGTCCAAAGGTGTGATATCCCACGATTTAGGCGGCCAATTTACCGTAGCAAAACGTGAAATTAAGTGCTCACCAAAATGATTTCTTAACAGGTCCATTGTTTCACGCGCTGTATGGTTCGTAGTGCCTTCTTGTTAAAACCAGAGCTCACCGAGGCTATGTGCTTGAATTTCAGGAAGCACATAGTCCTTTAACATGGCGCGATAACGGTTACCCTTGACTGTACCATTCTGATTTGGATCATTTTTGAAGAAATATTTACCAATGATTCCACCAGCCCATAAACCACACCATATCGTTGTTTTAAATGGATTGAATGCTTACTCTTTGTACTATTCTGGTTACTCGTCAACACAAATACGGCAATTTTGTTTATTAACATATCCATTGGGTTTCATCACTGAACAAAACTTCACGATAAGACACCGGATTTTCACTGAGGTTTTCCAGAGCCCATTCACTGTAAATATGACGCAAATTCAAGTCGCCTGGCTTCAATTGTTGCACAAGTTGAATTTTGTACGCTTTTAGGCCGAGATCCTTACTTAAAATAAGCCAAGTTGTCTAATAGGCCAAGCCAAGCTGCTGAGAACGACGACGAATCGATTCGTCACGGTCTTCGCGTACACTTTCAGCTACAGCTGCTATAGTCTCTTCACTACATGCTGGATGTTGTCTAACCGGTCGAGTATCATCCACTTATGTAAACTGGGACTCAAATTTTCGAATGGTTTCAGTAGGTCAATTATGCGCACCGTTATTTCCTCGAATCGCACGAATAACATTTCTCTAGGTGCCCTGACACCTAGGACAGTCTCACTCGGTTTTGAATGCATAATGCCTTGAGCATTGTGCGAGAGCCCCTGACTGTATCAGAATTGGTGTTGGTCGATGCTATTGTCTTAAGTAGCTATCGATGTAGATAGCGATATCTCTTTCGGATACCTATCTCATCTGCACTACATTAACCGCCCTAAGAAGAGCCAAAACCTCTGACTGAAAGATACTGCCTGCATCCGGTAGATTTATGTCTATACGTCTCTTAGTACTGGGTCTTCCGAAAAGATGTTAGAACCGGTTCCTTCCTTTGTTTTCGAGCATTATGTGGAAAGTGCAATTCCATTTGACCTGATTATTGCAAATTTTCGTCAGACCTCCGTTTCCGGATATATCATCATTGGTCTAAGTCGACCAAGTAAGGACTTTCATCCATTAGAATTAGATTGCCTGAAGTTAACCAGATTAGTGAGTCGTATCGTACTGTTGCCGGCAAGTTTTTTGATCTGTAAATTGAGCGGTTTTAGCTGCAGAAAGGTTTTCCAATGCTTTCGTAGGGGTGGTATGGAGCGCACCTGTAATGGCTGTTTTCTGGCTTGTTGTTTTCCACCATACTAGTGCGCTGTATAGAAGTTTGGGTCTTAACACCCAAACTGTATACAACCAGTACACCATACCAGGTTTTAAGCCCCAAAATTTTCCTACCGTTCTTTTGCTGATAAAAAGAGCATTCTATTCTTTTTTGATTCTTTCCGCTAGCATTAGGATTCCAATTCAGTTCTTTGTCCAGAATTACACCCAGATACTTCACGCTATTAGAGAGGGACAATTCCACTCCGTTGAGTTTTAGGAATCTGAACTGCGGTTTCTTGTGCTTTCTCGTAAAAGAACCAGTTTGGTTTTGGAAGGGTTGGCATTGAGATCCCACGTTCAGTGGAACAGTTTATTTCCTTTTTTGCAAGCATGTTGTAAGCCCAGTTTTTGATGTCCTGTTCAATATTAGCGTCTACTAGAACGTTATTAATGGTGATGCACTCCACGTAACTGAAGGCTCTTTCTATATCGAAGAAGGCTGCTATCGCAAACTCATCGAAGTGTATACTCTCCCCTATTTTCCCTACGACCTCGTGCAGAGTGGTTTCTACAGATTTTCCTTTCAGATATGGTATGCATGCTGTGATTCAATCAAAAAGTCATTACTACATCTGTTCCTGAATTACCAATAATCGAAATAGGACTATGATGACAGACTTATTGGTCAAAAATCTTTTTCTATTATATGACCCAGTTTTCCAGTTTTGAGAAGAAAAAAAAGACTTAACTCTCCTCCAAGCTGTTGGTATGTACCCCATTTTTAGAATGTATGCTTTCTGTAGCATAATCGGTAAAATACCATCCGAACCGAAGAATTTGTGTGGCTTAAAGAGCTGATTTGGCTAATGTAATTTTTTCCTATTAATAACAACACCATTTTGCGGAACATCGAAGCCTCGTCTGTAACCGCGATAGATTCGTAGAACTTTTGCCATGAAGACCTTTTTGACGTTCTAACTAGGTACTTGAATTGTTTTTTACCTTCGTGGTACTTATTCCATGTACTGTTACTTCTAAAAAGCTTCGCTCTATTATGGACTCCGCTCTAAGAAACCGCATTAAGTGATTCCGCTTATAAAAGCACGCACATCTGTTACAAAAAGGCCAAGTTACTGAAGCCACGGGAGGGAAGTGTGAACCTATGAGCACCACTATAACTGTATCTAAACCCAAGTTAGATGAAAATGGTCGTATGTTATACTTTTATTTTGTCTACCTTATCCAAACTAACATACTATACTGTCACAAACACATCGAAATCGATAACTTGACTATGGAAATGCACATTCAAGGCGATTTCATCATTTAGAAAATCATAAAAATGTGTTGATGGACCTTCGGCGTAATACTCGTATATTTTTATCTCGATGAATTTTTAATTATTCACCCGGTTTACATATTTTACATCCTCTTCGGTTAAATGGATGTATCTGCGTGTCGGTAAAAATCCGTCACCCAATTAAATTTAAAAATTAGCCAATGACTCAATTTCTCGATTTCTCAATTGCCAATTACATAAATATCCATACACGATGCAGGTGTTTTCGAAGATTAAAATAGCACATAACTCATTCAGAAAACAAATTAGTAGACTATGCAAGCTACATTCCACAATCCCCACAGAAGTATAATTCCATGGCAAAAGATCATTTCTGAGGTCACTGTGCATCTAAATCATTTTTTTACATGACACATTCCCCGTATACGATCATGTGTGAAGGAACTTTTAATTTCGAGTTCAACCAAAGAAAGCATCTATTTTCGTTTCCACTCGTTTTCCAAAGACGAACATTACCACTCATCACACCAGTTCCCATTCTCAATATTTGCAAAGTATCCGTATCCACAACGCATGTGCTATTGGAAGAAGAATATTTAGAATTAAGCTCATAGCAAAGTGTCACGATGATTGGTGATTGGTGTTCTCAAGGCAAAAATATTCTTAGCATGCGATCATTTTTATGAAAATGAGAGGAAAATTCGAATAAAAAAAAAAAAAAAATAAAAAAATAAAATAAAGAAAACACAAGTCACCCTGACTCACATAAGCTTGTCAAATGTAGGAACAGTCATAGGTGAGAGCAGGTGAATGTTAAGAATTTTCTTGGGTTGTACAGTAAAGCACATTTCAATATTTATTCAGAAATAACGAGATCATTTGAACGAGTACCTATGCACATATACTTCTCAACAGTGTCCCTTCAGATACTAACATAACATTAACCTTTGAGCTTACTTACCTACTTAAGGTGGTACTACAGACCCAACAAGCGTCTCAACCAACAAGCGTCTCCAGCCAGTTCGCTCTTTAGCTAGCTGTTTCCAGTTTCCCACGCAAAGTTGATTTAGCTCCCCTTCCACCGGCATGCGCCACCAGAGTCCCGGTCTTCCTCTACTGGTACAGTGTATTAGAAGGAAGGTGGATTTGAAGATTTTTCAGACGAGATTGGTGTCCATCCGCTCTACATGTAACAGCCATCTCAGTCGTTGCACTCGGATGTCGCCAAAACACTCGATCTAATAGACTTCTTTATCGGAAAAGGGGTAAACGCAAATTACGTCAAAGTTGAAGAGGGCTTCGATCTTTCCTCCGAACATTCTCTAGTTATCCTCTCACTGTGCGAATCCTTGGTTAAGAAACAAAGACTACCCAGATTAACTAACAGCAAAACTCACTGGGAAGATTTCCGAATAGACGTTGTAGACAATACTGAGTTGGAAGTAGCACTTAGAACGCCATATCAACTTGAAAAAGAATTTGAACGCTTTTTTGAAATCATACAGCAAGCGGCCTGGAAGAACACTCCCCGCGAATCGAACAAAGTTCCCAAAGTCGGCATAAGGTATCCACCGGAAATCAGAGAAATGATAAGGAAGAAACGAAGAGCGCGGAAAAAGTGGCATGAAACCCGGGCACCACAAGATAAAACGTCCTTCAATAGGCTCTGCAACTTGTTAAAAAAATCGATCAAGGACTTCAATAATCAAGGTATTAATAACTACCTTGAAAGACTCACAGCGACAAAGGATACCAACTACTCCATATGGAGAGCCGTTAAAAGTATTCGAAAGCCCCAAATACACGTGGCGCCAATAAGAAGAAACCAAAATGACTGGGCGAAAGAAAATAAGGAAAAAGCTAACGTTTTCGCCGATAATCTTGCAGAAACGTTTAAACCATTCGACGGGGAAGTGCTTCCAGAGAATGTCAATACGCTAGACGTGACGACAAACTTTCCAGTAGAAAAGGCTACACTTAGGGAACTTAGACAAGTTATAGACACGCTTAAGCCCAATAAAGCCCCGGGATATGACTTAATAACGGGAGAGATACTTAAAGCGTTGCCGAAAAAAGGTTTGCTTAAGCTGCTCTATCTTATAAATGCCAGCACTAGATTAGAGCACGTACCGCACCAGTGGAAAGTAGCAGAACCCCGATTACATCGAAGGTCTTTGAGCGAATCCTTCTTAATCGTCTTAAACCAATTACCGACACAAATTCCCTCTTGCCTGACCATCAATTTGGCTTAAGAAGCCGACACTCTACAGTTGACCAAGTGCATCGAATAACCGATGTAATTGAACGAGCAATCGAGTGTAAGTTAGTCTGTTCAAGCGCATTCATTGACGTTTCGTAAGCCTTTGATAAGGTGTGGCATGAAGGCCTAAAATAAAAACTCCGACAAGCCTTACCCCAGCAACTGTCTTGTATTTTAGGTTAATACCTGGAAGACCGACTCTTCCGTGTAAGACACGGAAACGAATATTCCACTTTTAAGACAATAAAGGCGGGGATGCCACAAGGAGGTGTACTCGGCCCTCTGCTATATTTGCTTTTTACCCGTGATATACCGCAAACGGACTACACTGTCCTAGCCACATTTGCTGATGACACTGCCATTATGGCAACGGCTAAAACAGTCGAAGAAGCAACTGCTAAGTTGCAACGTGCCCTTACACGGATTAACAATTGGACAAAGACTTGGTGAATAGCGCTTAGTGAAAGCAAGTCTATCTACGGCAACTTCACTCTCAAGAAAATTGAGAATCCACCGGAGTTTATCAACGCAGTACGAATTTCTTACGCGAACGAGGCCAAATATCTCCAAAAAAAATCGCCTGCAGGATATCTTATAAAAACAAAATAAAATGCGATAGAAGAACTGCTTGTTCAGTGTGAACTCAGTCGTGGTTTGCATAAGGGAGGTGTTTTTTAGTGAGTAAGAATCTCACACTACTATAGGCTCCGGGCCTATAGTGTCTATGAAGATTTCTCACCTTCCCATGAAAAAAAAAAAAAAAAAAAGTCGTTGGACCATCACTCCTCCGGCTATTTTGATGTGTATGTGAAACCCGTGCAATTCGTCGTTTTATTTCCTTCTCCACTCACCGTCTATGCAGACTAACCGAAAATTTCCGTTCCAAGCAGCCAAGAGAACCTTCATCCATTTTTGATAGGACAGGACTGGAATTTTAAGCGTCTAATATAGGGTCACTTTTATTGTTTGAGAGAGGGCTTTGCTAGTCAATTGCCTTCTTAGCCCACTGAAGAACAGATTGGCAAGAGTTATTCTTCTTTGATAACAGCACTGGCGTCGTTGACCGAATTGATAGCGGAGCCAACTTAAACAAAGTCCTTAAGTAACTCAAAGTTATATCTGTCGAGTGTCCTTTCTTGTTCACAGCCTATACCCTTTCTTGCCCTCATTGACCGTTAAGTCTATCATCGCTACTTTCACCTTAATACTCACGAAAGCACCACTGATATCACACTGCTTTCTTCCGATTATGGTAATATGTGTCATCGGCGTATGTAAGTAATTGGACAGACTTTAAAATACGGTGCCTCTTGTGTTGGCGCTAGTTTTTCGCGTTGCCTTGTCTAAAATATTTTTTGACATCAAAGGTCTCGAGTCAAAACTAGAATGCCAAAACTAGACCAGTTTGTCTCTGCAGATGCTGTCGACGGACTTAAAATCAATAAATAGGTTGCTTGACACACGCTGGAGCTGGAGCTGAATATTTGGTCGATGGTGGACTTTCCTTGCCTGAAGCCACTGTAATATGGAACAATCAGCTTGTTGAGGAACAGGTTCAGGCGTTCATACGAGTATAATACGGAATATAGAATCTTGTAAATGATTCTAAGGAGTCGATGCAGTTCAGAGGGTCTCCTTTCTTGAGAATTGGACAAACAATGATGTAGGTGGCAATGGCCTGATGGTTGGCTAACTGGCTATCGTGCCAACCCAGCTGGCATCGAATCTCGGTAGGAACTCAACAGCAAATTTTCAAATCATCACCCTTTCGGCGGACAATGGCAAACCACCGAAAGTCAAATCCTGCCTATGAAAAATTTTCTCAGGAGAGCCGTTCGGAACGGAAAGGCCTGCTCAGGAGTGTAAAAATTCACAAAGTGAGAAACACAAATGAGGTCTTGGCTTTGAGGCTAGGCCTTGACCCACACCGGGCTGTCGCGCCAAAGTATTTTATTTATTTATTATATAGTCCATGCTCATAGCCTGCCGCTATGAAGAGCTCGGCAGTAAGGCCTTCTGCTCCATCAGATTTGTCGAACTTAAGCTAAGATATGACTATCTTTACCTCATCCAGGTCGGAATTGTTGGTCTTAATCGCGCAGATTGAATGGTGCATTCTGCCTGACACCGGTATTTGGATCGCAGTCACCTTTAAACAATCGATAGTAATGCTCCCACTTAATCCTTTTTCCAATCGACTGCAACTCCAATAAATGTGTTTCCGTGGCATGTATTTTTTATGTTTGGTAAAACTTTCAAATTTCATTCCTCGAGTAGCAGCTCTCAATTTCCTCGACCGCAATCTTCTCATGCTTCTTCTTTATCCTTTTGAGAAGCCTGTGTTCGTAGGAGGAGTGTCTGCTTCGATCGCACTGTTTTGTCTCACCGCGAAGTTCTAGATCCATTATCGGAGGATTTTACGTCTGGCAATGAACTTGGTTTTATTGACTTTGCGGGGGGATGAAATATTGCTATAGGTATCATATTTAGAGCCGTAGCTAGTTTTCGCATCATCGTTTTTACTTATTCGTCTACGCAGGATGACAATGTAGAACGATCGCTACTCCATCAAGATAAGTCGGTAAAGATTAATCGAGATGTTTAAAGTCAAATAAGGTTTTAGAATAGGTGATACGCCATCGTAAGACTTTTTTAACCTTGTTAGTTTGAGTTTCTGATGAAGCGTAGAAGATCGGTAGCTTTGATTTATTCGAGATCACCTAGGTTGTCTAGAAAGTATGAAACCAAAAAATTTTTTCTAGCACGAGATAGGGCTAGACTCGTTTCATCTTCTTGTACATTCGTACTACTTCAACAGACATTGTTTGTGAAGATACCGAAAATTGCGGCATGATTTCCGATTTGACAGTGTCCAGCAATAACACCTTTGAGGGTACTGAAGTGCAAGCGGCTTAGCATGATTGGGCTACGGAAGCTTTTGTGATCTATTTTTGGCATTTTAGTCTGGTGACATATTACGCTGCACAGTATCCTCTAGAATTATATTTTTACAGGTAGCCACGCATGACATTTTTTGTGAAATTTTCTGTGTTGTACCATGCTTAGAAAATTCATTTGCTTTACAGTTTTCCACGGTGTCCTGACATCCAGTAGATGTAAATATTTGACTGCTCTGCCATCTCGTTAAGAGATGCGCGACAATTAAAGGAGGTTCTTGAGTTGGACTTACTGACTGGAGGTGAGTGTAAATGTAGATATATTTGGCCCATATCACATTCTATTTCAGCTAGGCGAGAATTTTGTTGATAGTCACTGTAATGATTTGGGAGGCGGAAGGCGATATCGAGTTTTAATTTCGCAGAGATGATATCAGCTTTCACTCCTTCTGAGATGTCCATATAGATGTGAAGGGATTCATTATCAGGTAATGTGCCATTCAGTCATTATTGACGATTCGAAATATGTTTTGTGTTATAGTAGTTTTGAAGCACTTATTGATGGAGTATTTGGTAGTAGTGTAATCTTTAGCTTCTAAGATTTGTCCTAGGTTATCTAAGATAGTGAGTGCTTCGTGTGAATATAGGACTGTAAAGAGGCTCTAAGATGTCTAAGAGTGTGAGATAGAGAATGGTGAACCGAGCGCCACTGATGCACATGTAGGCCAGATGGTGGAACTTCCCTAGATCGCGAAGATGAGTTGGCTTGCCTGAGGCAGTCCACCAGATAGTAAAAGCATCTAGTTAGGCAACTAGACAGTAAGGAATTAAAAGCAAGAGGTGTTTTAATGGAGCATAACAATGAGTGCAATACCATCTTAATGCAATTTCCTTTGCAGTATGCAACATCGGAGGCACAAACTTTCAAAAGTCTGTTCATTTACTAGCGTATGTTGATGATGTTAATATAATTGCCAGAACTTAACGGATTATCACCATGGTTTTCGAGTATTGGAGTGGAAGCTACCAAAATTGATTTAGCAATTAGCGAAAGAAAAACTAAGGAAATACTGTCAACAAAAATGTACTGTTTTTACATCGTGTACATCGACGAATTTGACTGAATGTCGCAGTCGACAACTATAATTTCTCGGTAGTAAGGAACTTTTTCTATCAAGTCTTTCCTATCAATTATGCCAACAAAACTTCAGTAAACAAAAGACGGAGAATAACTACTTATTGCCAATCACTGTTTCCTTGGGCTAGTAAGCCTATTGAAAAGTAAGATCATAACCCGAAAAATTAAGGAGACTGTATAAAGGACCTTGATTACCCAAGTCCTATTTTAAATTGTCGAAGTATTGAGATAAATATTCTGGTCATGGTGTCCAATTCACCGCTCTACTTAGCGATATAATTTTTACTAAGTCAATGAGCAGTATGAGACTTAGTGTCGCCCTGCTAGAACCACAAACCTTTGGAACCAATTTCATTCATATTTTCGAAGAAATAATCAGTGAAATCAAATTTGAGCGTCGTCAATAAACTCGGCTTTTTGATAAAAACAAGAGTCGATTTCAAGATACTCAAGAGGCCAATAAATTAACTTTATTTACAAGCCTTGTTCTCGTGTCCATATTTAGTACTCCAACTGGATATTTTATGGTTGTAGGCAAAACTTTCCACACATTGTCTAAGCAAAGGCCAAACTGTTGCGCCATACGTAGAATTGACAAACCATTCAACTAAGTTATGAGGTGATCCAGACCAGAGCAGCATACAGATTGTAGAAAATACATAATATGATCCTATTCCTTGAACTATTCACTAAAGCCTGCATCATACTCAGATCAAGATACAACAGCTCTGCTCACGAAATTACAAAAACTCTTCTTAATAGAACTTTCGAGATAACATGTTAAAACTATGAGTGATTCTAACTTCGAAACAGCAAAGCATTTGCCACACATTATTGCTTCGACTAATTCACTTTACTAAGAGACAAAATAATACAACAGCACAACAGCTTTCTCGCCTCAATTTACCAGAAAACAGTCAACTAATTCGGTTATGATCGATGCAAGGCACTCCTTAAGTTGTGTATGGTACATATCCTTATAGTCTGAGTATGCAATTAAGACTGGGACGACTAACTAGTTGCATTCGAAGTAAGTCTATGGCTGCGATAACGACGAATCTTCAGATACCCGTACAACCTGCATTCAGTGCAAAATTGAGTTTCATCCGACCACGTTCATGAAATAGAGCACATGTAGCAAGACAACAAAAAGCGGCGCTGTGTGGAAGATCGACAGCGCTAAAAAGGCAAAGTAACAGAAAAATGTATGGGCTTCTAAGAAGAAAAAAGACATCAAGATGTGCTACCATAGGCACAACATGTCAAATCAAATAGACCTGAACAGAAACCCGTAGAGATGAGCAAGGAAATTTAAAAGTAGATCCACACTTTATGTGCTATCCATATCCTAAGAAAAAGCAACATTTGAAGACTGCTAAATGGTATGTAGGAAGATCAATCTGCTGAAAGAAAGAACGTTTCATTCATCTTAAGTTAAGATGGCTTTAGTTCCGTCCACTCAACCGAAATGTTGTAATGATAGCATAACGTAAGCTTCTAAATATAACCAGGCAGCCTAGCCTTGTACGGAAGAAAGCATGCATGACAAACGGAATCTCAACACTAATCCATTTAGCTCTGAAACTATTTATTTCGAAAACAAGTGGGTCATATACCATTTATTTCTTGCCGAGAATACTTGTCCTGAGAGATGAAATATTTTGGTCAGAAAGATCAACACCTCCTATATTTTGGTTGTATTGTTGAATCAGATGTGGTTGAAAAATAGCTATTTTCCTTTTTTTTGTGAATATCGATTGGTTTTGTGTCAGGGGGTTATTCCAATTGCATTCGAGCTGACGGATACTATGCTATTGGCATGCCACTTACAAATTTAAATTTCATCTTATACACGGTAGTGTATGTTTCTAATAAAGGACATTGTCCAGTCCTATTTTCTCTGATAGTTCATGTCACTTGTATGTTTCTCTTAGTAAGTTCAGCTATCAAAGGCAGCCCCGAAAGAAAGTTATCTACAAACAAATGGTAATTTCCCCCAAGACCAAACTGGCTAAGTTTTGTCAGTGTAACTAAGAACACCACTGATACCTAGGCCTAATTCTGCATATCTAGCATTTACATTAGTTGTCGCACCCTGGTATGGTTCAAACCATACTACACCCCGCCTGAATCCAACTGCAACCAACTTCAGTTGTGTTGAAAAAATTTTATCAGCGATGGAATTCAAACGTGATAGTGTGATTGCTTTATATTTGGCTGGAAAACCACAAGTAACTATCGTTAGAGCCCTTCAGCACCTCAACGTGAATAAATCATTTGTGTCTAGAACCATAGCTCGTTACCGTAATACTGGTAGCGTTGCAAAACGCCATGGAGGTGGTCATAAAAGAACAGCAGCATCGGCAGAAATGGTTCAGAAAGTGAAGGCTCGAATTGAGCGAAATCCGCGTCGAAGTGGAAGGAAAAAGGCTCGTGAGCTTGGGCTCAAGCCATTGAAGTTCCAAAAAGAACACGATCTTACACCGCAACAGAAAAAGTTAGAGTCGAAAGAGCGAAGGAGTTGCTACGCTTGCACGAAAGTGGTGAATTGCCGAATTTGGTTTTTTCCGATGAGTCGCCATTTGTTATCGAGCAATATGTCAACAAACAAAATGACCGAGTTTACTTGCGGAGAGGTCCTTCGAAAATCTACACTTTCGGACGGTCACCAGAAAGCAGGCAGCACCGACGGTGATGGTTTAGACCGCAATAACCGCCGATGGTCGCTCTCCGCTCGTATTTTTGGACCGTGGCGTCAAAATTAATGCGATCGTATATCATGAAACTGTCTTCGAGACAGTATTAAAGCCTTGGGCAAACAATCATTTCGGTCGGAGACCGTGGACATTTCAACAAGACTCGGCACGGTTTCACAAAGCGCGTGCCAACTAAGATTGATTAAAAAATAATGTTCCACACTTCCTTTCTTCGACACAATGGATTACAAATTCTCCGGATGCAAATCCGTTGGATTTCTTTGTCTGGGGTATTTTGAAGGCGAAGGTTGGCACCAAAAAATACCAAATTTTGGACCACCTCAAGCAAGTACTTCGCCGTGAATGGGCCAAAATACCGCAGAGGCACTTGCGTGCATCGTGCTACGCTTTCTTCGGCCGTCTCAAGGCCATTATTCGCGCCAAAGGTGGACATATTAAAAACTACTGATACAATTTGAAAATTGATGTATTTTTCAACATTTTTTGCTTTGGCACAATAAAATTTATCAAAAAAATAAAAAATTATAGCATTTTTAAAAGTTGCAGTTCGTGTCAGTCACTCTATATATAACCTCCTGATGTGGCACCTACCCATAGCTTGAAGCCGTATTTAATCGGCTTGCCACGGATGAATTACTTGTATCCATGTCGTCCATAGTATGGCACTATCGCCTCATCAACACTTTGATTTTCATTGTGTGGACAATATTCCATAATTTATTTATAAGTGGACGCGCCTTAGCAAATTTATCGGACTCTATCACGAGATAATGCACTGAATATTAGTTCATTTCTTGTATCAGGTATATTTTCCCAATAAATTTGTCTCCTATTTACTTGACAGTAGACAATGAATAGCAAAATGCCAACAGTGCACTTCATTTCCACTATTTTGATATCAGCAGGAAGGTTCTTTCTACCTAAATATCTGTTAGTTTCAGAGGTAAGCAACTCATAATCATCTTCGGAAAACTATAACGAAAACCACTCGATAGGGGACTTTTGCTGAGTGACATAAAAAAAGGGCTTCCGTGATGACTTTGTCTCAGTATAGTTACTCTTCCGATAATTAAAATGTTTGACTATTTTACGTAAAGGCTCTCACACTTCTGGATCTTGATCTGCGTCAACTCGACTGATTTGACGAAATTCTATATCTTCAAGATCTTCTTGCTCTGATTCTGGTCTCGCTTGATGCAGCGATACTGATCTGATCTCATTACAAATCGATAAAAATTTGCATTTAGAAAAAAAAAAAAAAGAATTCTTACGGTTTTGATGAGTTCATGATCAAAACGACTAGGAATGCACACTTTCGCGGTCAACAGTCACACATTACACCTATGCCTATTCTTTTCGGGAGTATTTAAATATTATTTTTTATTTGTAGTTTATAGTAGGTGATACGGTAGGTCTAAATAGGTTAAATGTCTTATTCAAAAGAAAAGAGATTTATGACAATTACAGTCTCCTCAACATCATGTATATACAAGATCTTGTCTGCGTATTGGTTGTGCGGCTAAAACAATTTGTAAATGATTCGATTCGCCTCTTTACGGACGGATTTCGTTCACATAAGTCCGAAAATGACCAAATATTCACATTACACCAGATATTATTATAAAAAATTCAAAAAGTCTAGATCTATCCATATTTTTGCTGTCGGAGCAGAGTACGCAAATAAAAGAATTAGTCCCCTTATTGGAATATCTTAGCCTTTTCTTACAAAGATGTGTAGGTGCTTTAGTGAGAAAGTGCCTACAGAACTAGCATATCAGTACCGCGTACCTGCATTCACAAAGATAGTGCTTCGCGGTGTATTTATCTCTTTTAGAGCAAGTCTCGCTAGTTGCTGCCTTCTTAGAGATGTTGAAAAGTATCCGTTTGATCAGTCAGCAACCTAAAGAGTCATGCCATCTGCAGTAACTCATATGAAACCCAACTGTCAATGGAAGCCTTAACCGAGGATGCAGATAGCAATTAAGGTCATAAAAACCGTTCTTCTGACCCTTTTGTAGCAACTTCATCCGAGGTCATCTTCTTGTAATCCTCTTGTTATCTGAGACCCAAAAAAGACTCGGTGATCTCAGCTTTCTGACTGCTACAGAGATCAGAACACAACAGCTAATGTGGAAGTTTTTAAGTCATTAAATTAAATACACATGTCTTTTGAAATCAATGCAGAATTTAAAGTTCGGTCTATGTAATTATGAATGGAACATAACATCGTTCATGTGACCACCATGGCTTCTAATGCAAGCGGCCATCCGAAGATTAAGATGATCGATGACTTTTTGAATAATAAGTTGGCCAATGTCCGCAATTTCAGTTAGGTTATTATGTTTGAAATCCTGAATTATTAGGTGGAGTGTAAAGTAACCTCCTTGACCGCCAGAATGCGCTGCTACTGCAAAAAAGGTTATGGTGCCTTGAAGTCCGTTCATATTTAGGCAGACATGCCAAATTTCAGTGCGATACTGTCTTTAGTTTTGTTTTGACAGCTGATTGTTGTTACGTTTTAGGCATCATGTTGAGTATGGACAAAAACTATTTGTGTTCTCTCATAAAACATTATTTTTTGAGAGGCAAAACGGCGAACGAAACAAAAGAAAAGTTGGATAAATATTATGGGGCTAATCATCGGTCAGATTACACCGTCAAATATCGGTTTCGAGAGTTTCGTGGTGTCCGAAACTCCACTAATGATCAAGTCCGCAGCGGCAGGCCCTCCGATGCGGTTACAGAGGATAATGTCAAAAAAAAAATACATGGAATGGTGTTGGCTGACCAGAGCTAGCAGATGCCACAAGTACTAGTACTGAGCGCACATGCCATATTTTGGGCAATATTCTGCATATGAAAAAGTTACTCACTCCTGACCAAAAACACGAGCACGAGAGCACTTCGAAAGAGTGTTTGGACTTGCTGATGTGGAATCGGGCAGACTCTTGGCGTCGATTGGTGACTGTTGAACACCAGAGAACAGAATATGTGCCCGGCAGTGGACTGAAGCCGGCACGAGTGCTCCGAAGCGGCCGAGGGAGGCTCGATGGGTCGGAAAGATTATGACGTCAGTTTTCTGGGATTTTCATGCCAAACTCTCCGTGGACTACCTCGAAAAAGGAAAAACCATCAACAGATAGTATTGCTGTGCATTATTAGAGCGATTGAAGGCCGAAATCGCTGCAAAACGGCCTTACATGAAGCGAAAAAAAATTTGTTTTTGCAAGACAATGCACCGGCGCACAAGAGCATCGCAACCACGGCTAAAATCAATGACTTACGGCTCCAATTGCTGTCGCATCCACCGTATTCAAAAGGTTTGGCTCCCTCGGACTATTATCTCTTCCCAAACCTCAAAAGATGGCTTATCAATGAAAAATTCAGCTCACGCGAGGAAATTATCGACGTCAAGGAGGAGTATTTTGCAGACCTTCCGGAAAATTACTTTTCGGACGGGATCAAGAAGTTGGAAAATCGCTAGAATAAGTGTATCAAACTAAAAGGGTACTATGTTGAATAAAACAAAAAAACATTTAAAAAAAATTTTTTTTTCATTCCCAAGGTGGTTACCTAGTATCACTGGTTTAGACCTTACTCTTCAAATAACAGGAGAAAGTCTAACGGAGTCAAATCGCATGAGCTTGGAGGACAGTAAAACGACGAAGAAGCTTGCTGTCCTTCAACAAGTCACCAAAATCGTTGTTGCTACCAAGCAACACCTTTATGTCGGGACTCTTTACCACCCTACTGAATCGGAAACGCTCCACACTACTGTGTGCGAAATCTCTATTGTAGTTGAGTCGCTTGTCCACAGCTATTCGAGCGACTTGGAAGATAAGAGGCACCAGGATCTGAGAAACCTAAGCCGTTAAATAGCTCACCCTCGTGATAAAGATAATTGGGTTAGTAAGCCCCATTGTTTGTTGGTGTCAAAGATCAATCAATGTGCCTTCGAGTAGGTTTGAAATAGGGAAATTATTCACTCTTATCAGGTTCCTGTTGTACAATTACATTATCCTTAGGATAAATTTTATCCTCTCCGACTCCCAAACATTTTTTATGCAAATACAAGGATAAGCTAGATAAGGGCCATGTTGTAGATAATTTTCACCATCGCTTCGAGTCGGCTGCTATAAAACATTCTCTTTCTAAAGGGAAACGCACCCTTGGCTTTGGCCAGAGTAACATATATATGTTTGTTAGAATATATTAATATTGATCCTACCAGGATCCAAAGTATCTGACTACATTTCGACAAGCAAGTAGTTAACGGTGTTGTCCTACGATAGAAAAATTTTGCCACTGATATCTAAAGGGGACAAGACAAAGGCGTCCTGAAAAGAATCCGAAATTCAACTTCTTGTGGTTAAAATTTCATCTCCGTAATAATATTATTGGTTATTGCTTTATTTAAAAAAAACCCCAAACTGGACAGCAATTCGACTTTTAATGTTTTTGATGCGCTATCTGACCCTATACAAAGTATTTTATCTCTATATCCTTATACCGGGATCGGAATCGGAATCGAAACAATTTGACTCAGCTTATAAATGAAGCTACATGAAAACCAGACGTTGATAGTCATACTGTCAACACCCTGGACTTGTTTCTAATTTCTTACACTTCGATCTCTAGGCTCGCACCACACAGTTAGAGAAAATATTCGTAACAGAACCGTATAACAATAC
The DNA here is from genome assembly GCA_907269105.1 of Volucella inanis. Taxonomy (NCBI): domain Eukaryota; kingdom Metazoa; phylum Arthropoda; class Insecta; order Diptera; family Syrphidae; genus Volucella; species Volucella inanis. The sequence continues at coordinate 95,233,894 of OU026154.1, forward strand.
GAGAAAGTCATTTGGAGTGGACTTAACAACTATTTTAGGAATTTTAAGTGGCCGTTATGTTTCCTCGATAACACGTGTATGCTGCTAAAGTGATCACAGACACCATTCTCTTTGGAACGAGATATTTTATCCCTCATCAGATGAAGAGTATCAAATCAAAATAAAAGGCGTGTTACGACTCGAGCTGAAGACCAACCCGACAGAGAAAATCCGAAAAAAGTTTAAACGAGCCAGGAATGACTGCAATGTGTTTCTTGGAAGTGTGAAATTCTAATACGACCAAAACCTGGCAAAAAATACTACAATATCCCAAAAGTAGTACACATTCGCACTCGTGTCGAAGCAAGAAGCAAGTTTTTAAAGATCTAAGCATTCATAAATCCATTGGTCCAGATGATATATCTTTCCTTCTTCTGAAGTGATGTTCTTCCACGCTGGCAAAACTATTGCGTAACCTTTTTCATTAATCCTAATCGTTAGGATTATTTCCGTTCGTCCCTACAAAAGCGAATCTTCTTCTCATTCCTCATACAGACCAATTACACTTACGTCCCTAATTTCCAAGATCATGGAATATCTCGAAACACGAAGACTTCTCATTGACCGGCAGAACGCTACCTTCACAAAATCCATTGTGGCTCGTGCTGTGTATGCGATTGCACCGTCTTGTTGAAACCACATGTTCATCAAGCCCCGCTCATCTAATTCTGACAGTAAGAAGTCGTTTATCATGGCCATGTAGCGTTCGCCAGTAACAGGAGCGTGACAGTGGCCCTATCACTCCACCCTCGTGAACGCCGCACTACACAGTGACTTTGAGTGGATGTTATGGCTCTTCTTGCATCACACGCGGATTTTCAGTGTCCCGGAAACGAAGATTTTGCTTATTGACGTAATCGCTTAATGATGCTTTTCGATACAAATCGTCCTCTTAGTTATTGCGAGGCATTAACTGATAAACTGTTTGCACTGTTTGTATGGGAACATGTGGAAGTCTTTCACTAAAATTCGCTGTAGGGTCCGTCTGGTGATGCCCAATTGCGTGGCCCGCCGTGATTTTCTCAGTCGAACGACCAGTCCGGTGGCGGCCACGTCCTACATGGTCAGCTGTGGTTCCACTCCGTTTGAGTCGAGTAGCTAAGCTCCGGAATGTTTGCTTAGTTGGCCCGACAAGATTAAGAAATCGACGTCGAAATTCTCGCTGCGCTAACACCACAGACCGATTATTGGTCAAAAACATTGACACAATTATTCCACGCTCTTACGAAGTATAGCACTACATTACTTGTCTCTTTGTATACTAACAAGTTCACAAATGTCAAATATAATTGACGTACGACGAGATTTGTAAGAACTATACCATCTTCCGTTAGGGTTAATTAATTTTGCGTCACCTTGTATAATCGAGCTTCATTTACACAAAACTACTACTGCGAATGCATGGCTACAAACGCGAAAGATCCATCGAGATATTTTATTTATTTATGGTTTTTATAATTGACGTAAAGAAAGAAAGAGAGGTACCGAAGAACGTTGGTCTTAAATGTTTGCAAGTTATATAGGGTTTTCTAATAACGACTTGACAACTTTTTTTTTAAATAAAAGGCAAACCATTTGAGATATTTGAAAAACTTTATTATTGGCTTGAAGTACAATCAAAACATTTATGAATGGAACTCGACTTCGTTCATATGGCCACCGCGGGCACGTTTGCAGCGGTCGATACATTGGACCCAATTTCCAACGGCCGCTATTTAGCGTTCAATGTTGGCTCTGAGCTTTTTTAACGTCATCGGCGTGTTGGCATAAACCAATGACTTAACGTAGCCCCACAGAAAATAGTCAAGCGGCGTTAAATCGCACGAACGAGGCAGCCAATCGACTGGCCCTTGTCTTGAGATAACACGCTCACCATACTTACTCTTCAATTAATCGATTGTAGCGTGTGCTGTGTGGCTTGTGGCACCATTCTGTTGAAACAACAAGTCGTCCAAGTCCATATCTTTCAATTCGGGCCAAAAATAATTGGTGATCATGGCGCGATAACGCTGACCATTCACAGTAACGTGACGATCGTTATCGTCGACGAAAAAATATGGCCCAATAACGCCGCCGGCATGTAAACCGCACCAAACAGTAATTTTTTGTGGATGAAGTGGTGATTTATGAAGCACATGTGAGTTTTCACCCGACCAATAATGCATATTTTGCTTATTGACGAACCCATTGAGCAAAAAATAAGCTTCGTCACTGAATATGATTTTGCGATGAAATTCATTATCTTGGCGCATCTTCTCTAGAACCCAATCGGAGAACGTAGTTCGTTAGTGTACTTTACCATGATGAAAATATTGAGTTTACTGAATAAATTGACAGTGACAGTATGATGATTAGTGAAAGAGTGCGTTCAAAGTTGTCAAGTCAATATTGGAAAACCCTATAGTTGATATGAAATAAAGAGCTCGGTAGGGCATTTTATAACCGAGTTGTGTCTACGGATTAGGAACGAATCACGAACGAACAAACGATCACGGTCAAAACTTTGAAGGACGGGAATGCTACTGGCATTCGGTTTTCGGTTTCGACGATGCAAGTGTCATTCATGGACAATGGCTTTAATACACCAAACAGCATTGTGTTTTGCAAGCATTAAATTCTACTCTGTTGATATTCCCTAATTAGTTATGCTATTTATATCGGAATTTGATGAACTTAGCATACGCTGCCGTTTCCATTCTACAGGCGGGACGTGAGTCTGGAAACGAATTTGAAAAGCAGAGAGGACTGTCGTCAGCAAACGAATATATTGAATTAGAAGTAGAAGACAAGAGATCGTTGATAAAAATTAAAAGAGTGTCGGAGACTACTGGGCCACACCAGTATTTATTTTTTGAATATCAGACTTGAAACCATCCATGACATTTTGAATTGCACGTTTCGAATTGTATTTCCTCATTCAATGAAGAAGAGAGTCATCGATAGCAAAAGCAGGTATTTTCGACAAAAAAGTCAAGTACAACTATCTCGCTTTCGCCAGATTGATAAGTTTACATCAAGTTTACATTACTCTCCACTTCTCGGTGAGACATGTCATCAGATCACCAATTGAACTGTTGCTACGAAAACAGTACTGCGTTTCCTGGTCGTGTAATATCCCCTTTTGGCTCTTTGGCATGACCAGCAAGATCGCCCGATTTAACCATCCCATATATATTAGGGCTACTTGAAGTATCAGGCTTATACCAATAAGCTTAAGGAGAATATTCGACTGGAGTGCCAACAGGTATCACCGCAAATCTTGCGGAAAGTTATGGAAAATACCATAAAACGAGCACAAAGTTGTATCAAAACTGGCGGCAGCCACTTGGCGGATATCGTATTTTTCACTTAAAAGAAGCAATTGCGAAGGTCCAAATAAAGATTTCCATTGCTCAAAATCTTTTTTTTTTTATTATGCAAAAAGGTAATTAAAAAATTAATTCTTCAACGTGAAAAAGGTCAGACTGAGAGGTCTGAAGCTCTAACCCATCTTATTGAAGCAACAGGGTTTTTGATGGCCTCATCAGGCCTCACAACCAATGACAGATACAGGCTATTGCAAGTTGTGTTATTTTCCTCACTAACAGATTCGTTAATTAAAGGTGGTTGTGAAATAGTTATGATATCGTTACCGTGAAGTGAGTAACGACAATAAGGCAGATAGTTTGTTCTTACGACTCAGCGTAGGCGCCATCAGGTTTTCTGAGTGTTTCTAGTCTAGTTGCTTTCCCCCTTTGGATGTATGGATGTTAGCGAAAGCTAATGAAGGTGTCGTTGATCGTTTTGATAACAACGAACTCTATTACCTCGAGAGAGACATCTACTTATTACTCACCGAATATATGTAGTGGGAATGAGTATTGACGCTTTGATTTGAATGGAGCTCATGACATGAGATGACATTCCATCGGGTTTTCCAATAACGACTTTACAACTTTTTTTTTAAATAAAAGGCAAACCATTTGAAATATTTCAAAAACTTTATTATTGACTTGAAGTACAATCAAAACATTTATGAATGGAATTCGACTTTGTTCATATAGCCACCGCGGGCATGTTTGCCGTATACAGCGGTCGATTCGTTGGACCCAATTTTCAACGACTCGGCCACACATTTCGGCCGAAACGGCCGCTATTTCGCGTTCAATGTTGGCTCTGAGCTCTTCCAACGTCGTCGGCGTGTTGGCATAAGGCAATGACTTAACGTAGCCCTACAGAAAATAATCAAGCGGCGTTAAGTCGCACGAACGAGGCGGCCAATCGACTGGCCCATTCTTAATCTTCAATAAATCGATTGTAGAGTGTGCTGTGTGGCTTCTGGTACCATCCTGTTGAAACCACATGTCGTCTTAGTCCATATCTTCCAATTTGGGCCAAAAATAATCGGTGGTCATGGCGCAATAACGCTGATCATTCACAGTAACGTGACGGTCGTTATCGTCGACGAAAAAAGATGGCCCAATAACGCCGCCGGTATGCAAACCGCATCAAAAAGTTATTTTTTGTGGATGAAGTGGTGATTCATGAAGCACATGTGGGTTTTCACCCGACCAATAACGCATATTTTGCATATTGACGAACCCATTGAGCCAAAAATAAGCTTCATCACTGAATATGATTTTGCAGTGAAATTCATCATCTTGGCGCATCTTCTCCAGAACCCAATCAGAGAACGTACAGCGCTTCAAATGGTCCATCGACTTCAATTCTTGAGTCAGCTTGATCTTGTATGGGTGTAAACCACGATCCTTAGCAAAATACGCCACAATGTGGTCTGAGCGATGCCCAATTCTTGAAACCGCCGTGGAATTGACTGATTTAGATCGTTTGCTACGGACGTCTGAACGGCAGCGATTTAAAGTAAAGATCATATACAATAGATACGTGCCTTAAGTGACTAAGTGACCTCAGCATGACATGTTATCCTATCTGTCTTCACATTTTTGGACCACGCAGTTTGTTTAATAGATGACAGTCAAAATTATTTCTCTTGCCACTGTCATATACAAATGTATATATCGTGTCCAAATAGTAATTTATTATAAAAAAAAAAAAAATAAAATAATATTCGTCTTGATATATTATTAAATATGACTAAGATGACTCTCATGGCACATTACTAACCTATGATGACGCTTCCCACAGCTGTCTAGATCTATTTGTGTTGGCTCCAAAAGCAAAACCATACAAACTTGACCCTTCCGTTGGTTCTTTTTTTTTTTTTTTTTGGTACTACTCGTATAAAGATTAACCCCTTCGATTTCAGGGTGATCGTTTTTTTTTTTTTTTTCTAAACTGTGCCCACTTAACACATACTATTTTTTTATCGTGGGAAATTAGACAAGATTTTGAATCCCCACCTTACGCCACTCCTTAATTTTGTACATCATAATCCCCTCCTCGATCAACCAGACTGTGAGTATAGTGTTTTTGGGGCCAAAAATACAAAATACAGCCACTTTCTGTAGACACCGGACAACTTCTCTCGTTTTTATTTTGTATTTAGAAAGCAAGCATCTAACCGAGAGCGTGCCCCCCGTATCTGAATCTGAAGTGTGAGTGACATTACTAGACAAAAATTATTTTCATTAAATAAAAAAATAATAAAAAAAAAATTACACGTAAAAAAATAAAACAGAAAACACTGTTCCTTCTTATATAGTATCGTATCTTGTTTTGCCGTTTCGTTTCTCCTTTTCTGTGTATCTTCGTTCGGTTCCTTAGAGTTTAGTTTTGTTTTATGATTTTTTGTTTTCGTTTTTGTGAACTTTTTGAGAAAGGGAAATCCAATATCCAATTCGGGTGTGTTTCGATGAGAAATATTTCGGTTTTGGCAGTTTAAATAGAGTGTTTAGAGAAGGCGCAGTAAATTGTGCAACGAAAGTGATTTCACTAACGACCAGCATTATCATTAAAAATAAAAAATAAAAAATAAAAAAATAAAAAATAAAAATAACGGTAAGTGTATGATAAAAATAAAATTTTCAGATGTTTTGCGTCAGAAAAGATGCAAAATATCGGCAGCAAGAGTGATTTTTTAACTTTTAAGTGAAATTGTATCATTTAAAGGGTTAAAAAATGCAACATCCCTTAGAAGAGACTAAAAATATCTATCTGGCTTGAAACTGATTACCTTCCAATTCGATATGGAAATTTGTTTTTGCCAAACGAAAGGTTATTCTCAGCTTTTTGTGTGGGTAGTTTGATACTTAAATTTTGTTCACAGATAATTTTCACCTCTGACGTTTATTCCAACATTCCCTCCTTCGATATTTAGAACAGAAAACCAAAAAAAAAAATATATATATATATAACGCAAAACCAAGTGAATTTCGTTACAAAAATAGCCGGCAATAACATGGCATGAAAAAACCACTGGTAACACCAATAGCGACAACAACAAAACCCAAATACAAAAAAACTAATATCAACACAACAGCGAGCAATTTCGAATGCGCTAGATGTAGGTATCTTTAATTTTATATCTTGTATCTATTGGCATCTTACCTTGTGGTATCATATGGATTTTTGTTTTAAATTTTCATAAGTTTCCATGTGCACATGCGAAGCTTTTTAAAACGCTGCCGATAGGTCGGCGGTTAGAGTATTCAACTTCTGGTTCAGCATAATTCCCACTCAAAATTGACTTGAGTGTCTTTTATTTGCAAAATCCAATGAATATTTTGAGTGGGTCCCCTTTTTGTTCATTCAAGTACAGACTGCCACACACTGTCACTTTTATTAAAGTTTTATTTAAAGAAATTTCCACGTTTTATTGGAGATACATACTCGTATCCATGTGTATTTTCGAAAAAATAAAAAAAATTAATCTAGAACAAAGAGTGACAGCTTCCTTTTTGTTATTCCTGACTTACGTAATGAAATTTTATTCTTGTTGTCGTAGCTCTATTCGAAGTGTCCTGCACCAACATGTGGAAGATTACTCCCTTTCATTGGCTTAAGGGTTTATGGATCTAAATTTGAGATTGTTTTTCTTTTTTCTATTATTAAATTCTAAAACGGAATGTACACCACTAAATTTAGAAGAAAGAAAAGTAAAAATCCTCGAGCTATTTACGTAGATTTGAATATTAAATTTATATTTAAGAATACGTAGACGTGAACAGGTGGGCGGTATACATGCTCGTATAATGTATAGATAATAAAATTTATTTTTCTAATAAATTTTCAAAAAAGAAAAAATAGAATGCGAAACATTTCCAATCTTGAGACGTGCAAATTTAACTTTTTCTTTAATTTTATGAGATTAATTAATAAGTCATACAAGCTAGATTTTTTTTTTAATTTTATTGGCAGTTGACCTCTTTTAAATTAAGTTATTAGGAAATTTTGCAAGTTTCTAAGAAGCAAATTTGGAAACTATTAAATTCTGACGACTTCTGAGATATCAAGGTTTTTGAGGATCGAAAAAAAAATGTGTTGGTTTCGTCTCGAAATATTTCATGAGCCCATGATCTTGGCAATTGTTATGGGTTCGAAGGAGAAAAGATAAAAACGTTCGCCTCTTTATAGTTGGATAAATGCTGTTTTCCATTTACTCGGAAAGAGTCCTTAAGTGTAGAATTGATTACAAATCTTACAAAGTCATTTCAGCAACATAGAATAAATCCACTTCAGAAAAAGAGATGTCCATGTAAACCATCTGGTTCAGCGATGTTGCTTTAAAAGTAGATTCATTTTATATTGACTATATATTTTAATTCGTGCGGTTTTTTTTTCAAAATTTGAACGTTTATTTAAGAAAAACATGTACAATAGTATTATTCAAAGTATTGCCCATCTGAAGCTATGACTTTTTCCCATCTTCGTGGCAATTTGGATCCCATCCCAAAGAACTGCGCCGGCTTCGCAGCCAAGAATGAATCAAGCCGATTTTTGATATTCTGCTCTGATGTGAACAGTTTTTCGGTGAGGGCATTTTGCATCGACCGGAACAAATGGTAGTCAGAAGTGGAAAGGTCTGGGCTATAAGGCGGGTGGGGTAAGACTTCCCATCCACTGCTTTCCAAATAGTTCTTAACCGGAATAGCAAAGTGAGGCCGAGCGTTGTCATGATGGAAAATTATTGCCTCGTGTCTGGTCGCATATTGCGGGCGTTTTTCGGCTACTGCTATTTTCAAACGGATTAATTGTGTTCGGTAGCGTTATCCATTGATGGTTTCACCCGGTTTTAGCAGCTCATAATTCAGCACACCCATCTGATCCCACCAAATATAGAGCATTACCTTCGCGCCATGGATATTCGGCTTTGCCGTTGATTTGTCTGGTTGGCCGGGTTTCACATATGATTTTTTGCGCTTTGGCTTATTGTAATGGATCCATTTTTCATCACCAGTAAGAATCCGATGAAAAAATGATTTCCTTTTGTAGCGTTCCAGCAGCATTTCGGACATGCAAAACCGCCTTTCGACATCTCTCCGCTTGAGTTCATGTGGAACCCAATTTCCTTGCTTTTGAATATATCTAGCTGGTTTTAAACGTTTTGAAATAGCTGCTTGAGTGACACCCAAAGATTCTGCGAGCTCTTTTTGTGTTTGGCAACAATCTTCATTGAGTAATGCTTCCAGTTCTTCATCTTCAAACTTTTTTGGCTGCCCAGGACGTTTATCGTCTTCTAAGCCAAAATCACTACTTTTAAACTGTGCAAACCGCTTTTGGCACGTTCGCTCAGTTAGCGCATGTTCACTATAAACTTCCACCAAAATACGATGACTTTCGGCAGCAGTTTTCTTCATATTAAAGTAATGAAGAAGAACTCCCCGCAAAAACACTTTTTCAGGCACAAAGTTCGACAAATTTGAGTGAAAAAAAATTATTATTGTTTACGCTTCAAATGAATGACATATACTGAAATGACGTACAATGACAGTAGCTTTTTAACGCATGTTCCAATGGAATAATTATCATGCAATCGGAAAGTAATAACAGAGCTTGTCAGGGTTAGAAAAATGTTTTTTTCGCCCTTCAAGACCAACATGACAGAGGAAAACCGAAAAAAGTTTAAACGAGCCAGGAATGACTGCAACGTCTTTCTTAAATGTGTGAAATTTGACCAAAATTTAAGTCAGAAAATACCACAATGTTCCAATGGTAGTAAAAATTTTTGGTCGTTCGTCAAAAATATTAGAAATTATGCCTCATCTTCCATCCCATCATTCACAATGATGTTCCAGCTGTCAGCTTTTTGGACAAGACCAATATGATTGGGTCACATTTTGCGGCCAGTTCAACACTGCAGATCTTAGCATTCACAAATCCACTAGTCCAGATGGGGTATTTTATTTTCTTCTGAAGAGGTGTTCTTTTTCGCTAGCAAACCACCGCGTAACCTTTTTAATTATTTCTACTCCTTAGGACTCCTTCCGAGCAGATGCATTTGCGAATCTTTTTTCTTTCAAATTTGTCATTGAAAGGCTGACAAACCGTCAGCCCATGAAACATTTCAAAGCACAAAAACCTCTCAATGACCTGAAGTACAGTTTACGTAGCAACAGGTCCACAGGTGATTTGATGGGATATATTACCGAAAAGTGGAACCAAAGCGTAAATAAATTTGGCGAAAGCAAGATAGTTGCGCTTGATATTTCTAAGGTATTTGACAGAGTTTGGCATCAGGCTTATTTGTCGAAAATGTGTGCTTTTGGGATCGATAACTCTCTTCTTCAATGGCTTAGAAATTACCTTTCGGAACGTTCAATTCAAATTATTTTGGATGGCTTCAAGACTGATGTTCACAAAAGAAATACTGGTATGCCCCAGGGCTCCGTTCTTTTTTCAAAACTCTTTCTTATTGTCATCAACGATCTCTTGTCCATAAATGATACTTGCATCGTCGAAACCGAAAAGCTTTCCATTCTCGGTATGTGTGTCAATGAAAACTTACGTCGGAATGACCATATATTCGGTGTGGTCAAAAATGATGTGAAATGTCTAGGATTTCTCAAGCGATATAAGAAATACTTAACACCCTCTGGCCTTAATATATAAGGCATTTATCCGTCCGAAATTGAAGTACAATGCCCACATATGGTCGGGTGCGCCCAAAACATCTCTGCACCTGCTAGATAGGATTCAAACCCGTGCGATCAAATTCATAGGCAATAATATTATCACCCAGACAATGTATACCCTTGAACACCGACGTAATGTCTCGTGTGTTACTATGTTTTATAGTTATTTCCACCACCAGTACTCCATAGAAATCGGTAGTAGCATTCCGCCCCTTCAAATTTTTATCCGTAACACAAGTCTCGCTATAAACATTTTAGTGGCAAAGTATATGACTTGAAGTTTGAAGACAGATCATAATATTAAAACACTAAATTATACTTCGTTTTGCAATAGTTTTGAAAATTTTGAATCTGCTTCTGAAACAGTAAAATATTCTGTGGATTTTATTAAATTAAAAGAACTTTTAACTTTTGATTATTGGGAATCGGGTTAATCGGGATAATCCTTCCATTGCTTTTGATTTATTTATTGAAACTATTCAAAAGCATATCAAATCGATTTCGTTCAGGTAAAAAGAAATATTTAAAACCTTGGATAGTCTTCTTAAAAAGATAAGGAAAAAGAGAAAATTGCATTCAAAATGTAAAAAACATCAAAGTAACTCAAGAATTAAAAGGTATTAGGTAAATGTTTGTAAATTTATAAATAAAGAGATCGGAGGCGGTTGTAACAACTTGTATGGTGGTATGTTTACGAGAGCTAAAGGTAGAAGTGGAGAGTAGTAGATAACATTTTAGGAAAGGTTAAAAGTGGCGTTAAGATTTAAAGCATTAAAGTCGGGGGAATTATGGAGCCAGGCCACTGAAGTTTTTGAAAACTTAAAACCTAGTTTGTATATCCTTGTTTATCTCTTTTATGGATGATGTTCAATATAATAGTTTTGTTCATAATCCGATTACACCAATTGAAGTTTATTAAACTCTCTTGTGCCTTAAAAATAAAACCTCTTGCACAAGTGATGGTGTTTTGAGTAAGTTATTAAAAAATGTCGACTGCTATGTCGTTGACGTACTGTCCTTTTTATTTAACAGAAGTATTGAAATGGGTTGCTTTCCTAACCATCTTAAAAGTGCCGATGTCATACCTCTTTTTAAAAAAGGAATTGTCTACTGAGGACACCATCCTAAGCGTTTGTAGTCAGTTACATGGAAGTTTTATGACAAATCTGGTGAACCACGATTGCTAAGTAAACTTTTCAATATTGGTTTTCATGGAAATATACATATTTAATTGGCTTCGTTCTTACCTAATAAAAAGAACACAAAAAGTTACAATAAATGGGGTCTCAAGTGCATCCAGGTTATTAAAGAACGGTGTTCCTCAGGGTTCTGTACTTGGACCATTATTATTCTTAATTTATATTAATTCTATTTTCAAACTCAAATTAAATGGCACTCCAACTATGCGGACGACATAGTTTTTACATATGGATATGGAACCATTTTCGAAAGTATTGTATCGATAAATGAAGATCTAGAAGCGTTACGGTTGTGGTTTAGCTACCATAAATTAATTATAAGCGATAAAACAAAACTAGTTTGTTTTAAGGTATCTGGTACCAGCTTATATGATTTCAATTTATGGTTCCATGCTCATGATTGTAGGCAGTTTTCCTTACTCATCATCATCATCAATGTAGAAATAGTAATTTTTCTGCCGATTTACCTTGCACAGAAAACTGCTTCAAGATCGAATCAGTTCAAAATTTTAAGTACTTAGGTGTAATAATTGATTTTAACTTAAACTGGAAGGACCACATTAAAATGCTTAAAACTTATTTCCTGACGGTCACACGTAAAATGTACCAGTTTACTTCGGAATTTCGAAAAGAGGAAATGTTAAACTCGAAATTGTGATAAAACTGTGTTGGGCAGATATTTATTTCCGTCTTGGCCAATCTCAAGTCTAGGAAAGAAAAAGATGAAAAACAAATGAGCCAGACACAATATGGATCTTTCAGCGGACGAATGTCCCTAAAGAAAAGTTACGAATGAAACGGAGGAGTTTTCAGTGTACAAAAGTAACCTTGTAAGGAAAAACAATATTTTTTGTTGATAGATCCTGTCCTTTGGCTGTATCACCCGGCCATATAAAATACCTTAAAACAGTAAAGCGATAAAACGTTTCAGATATATTGTACATGCAATAGATGAGCTAAAAATTGACGATCCAATCAAATAAAAAAGGGACAGTGACCATCGGGTATGAACGTGAAATATTCGGATCCCCGACAGACTAAAAAAGATGAATTATTAGCAGATATCCTCGCCAATAAAGAAGAATTAATTGGGTAAATAAACTATGTGACAGAAACTTTGGTGACTGTTTCAGGGACCAGGGTATTACTTGCTCACTTAGATACGTGATGAACCTGGGCATCAACCAACAAACCTCTCCAGATAGCACAATTTCTCACCAGTTGCTTCCTGCTAAACTCAAAGGTTTCCCTTCACCTGCGTGCGCCACCTAAGATGTGGTCATCATCTGCTGAGCAGTTCCTCGTCGTAAGAATCTATGACCATTCCAGACGTTGGATCCGTGTATGCTTAACTAGTGTTATGTAGCCGTACAGCCGGAAAATTATAGTTGAGTCTCCTACTTCATTTTAGTCAATAAAACGGCCAAGTATTGCTCTTTCTCATTCGCTTTTGATATACTCAAGACCTTGTGAAAATCCAGGTAGTACTACGAGATACTGCTCTGTTATTCAATAGCCTCCTGAGCCCAAACTCGCAGCGTTTGGTAAAAGCAATTCTACGTCTGATTACTGCTCTAATGTCGTTACTTCTTGTAACTCCGGAGCCAAGTTAGATGAAATTTTTAAATATCTCAAACCTGTCGGGTTGGTTTTGTATGACCGAAAAAGCATTTTTCTAGCCCTGACAACTTTTTTACAGCTCGAGGCGTATCATTCCTTTTCTTTTGGCCTGATATTCTTTATCCGATGAGGCATAAAGGATATTATTCCAAAGAGAATGATGTCTGTGATATAATGATATAACACAATGGTCCGACGAGCCTAGACGGGAGAGAATATGAACGGTGTACTTATCGGGGTGAGAAGTTAAAAACAAGTCCAGGGTGTTGGCGGTATACCACCTTGATAAAAAAATATACCAGAATTTATTCAGAAAATTAAAAATACAAGTTTATTCATCTAAATCTACAAGGTGCGGTGAAAAATAACCCCTTGACCGCCAGAATGCGATGCTACTGCAAAAAAGGTCATGATGCCTTGAAGTCCGTTCATGCTAAATTTCAGTGCGATACTGTCTTTAATTTTGTTTTGACAGCTGACTGTTGTTGACGTGTTTGGCATCATGTTGAGTATGGACAAAAACGATTTTCGTTCTCTCATAAAACATTATTTTTTGAGAGGAGAAAAGTTGGAGGGCTAATGCTCCGTCAGATTACACCGTCAAATATTGGTTTCAAGAGTTTCGTGGTGGCCGCAACTCCACTACCGATCAAGTCCGCAGCGGCAGGTCCTCCGATGCGGTTACAGAGGATAATGTCAAAAAAAATACATGAAATGGTGTTGGCTGACCACAAATATTAGTACTGAGCGCATACGCCATATATTGGGCAATATTCTGCATATGAAAAAGTTATCCTGCCGCTGGGTGCCGCGCATACTCACTCCTGGCCAAAAACACGAACGCGAGAGCACATTGAAAGAGTGTTTGGACTTGCTGATGCGGAATCGGACAGACTTAGCACGCCAGAGAACAGAATGAGTGCCTGGCAATGGACTGAAGCCGGGATGAGTGCTCCGAAGCGGCCGAGGGAGGCACGATGGGTCGGAAAGGTTATGGCGTCGGTTTTCTGGGATTATCATGGTATACTCTTCGTGGACTACCTCGAAAAAGGAAAAACCATCAGCAGCGAGTATTACTGTGCATCATTGGAGCGATTGAAGGTAGAAATCGATGGTGTGCAATCGGTATGGATAATATCCTGGTCGCAGAAATAAAAAAATTCAAAGTATCGACTCAGGCTATTTAAAGACATATATGTTACTTGTTTATATGGGATATGTATCCACTAATGATGCAGTGTATCTGGCGTTCTTACAAGAAATAAATATTTTTCTTTTTTACTTATTTCATGTACCCCCTCATTGCTCATAAGTCTACACATACGCGTCATTCCGTATGGTTTCTAGAGAAGTATCTCGCAAAATTCTTTCTCAATTGTTCGAGTACTTTTCTTTCTCCTTTTCACAAACTGTACTCCAAGATTTTGACCAGTTCTCTCATGGAGCTCAAAGTGGAACATTCAGTTGGGCTACAAAAATTCTTATGGTAGACACATATTCAAAATATTTCAAAATATTTACAGCGTTCATCTGATAGTAGCGTACATCTTCCAGAAGTTCCCCGAAAAATTTATGACTCGTGCAACTAAGCTACGCAACTGGGAATATATTAATACAAGGACGTCTCAACTTAAAAAAAAAAAAAAAAATAGCACTTCATTGATCTGGGTACTATATAAGAAGGCCTAGCAACATCTTTTATATTTAAAATATAACTTGGCCCAATGTCATGCAGGTTCGCACATACAGGTCAAAAGTACTTACAATGTGTCTGACTGGACATTTGAGTCCCCTTCTCGTCATCTGGCTGCTTACGCGTGTTAACTTGCATAGCTCTGCTATCAAGGTTCTACAATAATGTAGTTGCGTTGGTGCATCGCTCGCTATGCTGTATTTCTCTCATACTTAACCGGTGTAATAAGATATGTTTTTGTCGATCAGTCTCTAGGTCTCTACCTTTCTAAATGAAAATTTTTTTCGCAGTGATCTTATCCTCTCGAATGATAATTGATGCTGCCGATGAGTTCTTACATTGATCGATATTGTGCTGGGCCATATTTAATGTTTCGAAATCCTGCTTTTGAGTCAGTTTGTAGCAAAATGTGAATTTATGCGTCTATTTCGCATGTCAATCGACATTCTTAACCATTACTTACTTAAGGGAGCGCTACAGTTTTGGGTGGACCTGGGCCTCAACCAACAAGCGTCTCCACCCACCACGACCTTTGGCCAGCTTAAGGTTCCCTTCCACGCTACCTTAGTCGCGGTCTTCCTCTACTACGCCGTCCCTCGGGAGTGGATTCGAGGATCTTTCTGACCGGAGCATTCACTTCCATTCCTTCACTCTTCTGGGTAGGTCGATGTCGCTGTACAGGCCGTATAGTTCGTCGTTGTATCTCCTCCTCTAATCACCGTCTATGCAGACGAAACCGAAAATTTCTAGAAGAATGTTCCTTTCAAAACAACCTCTGCACCATAGAGAAGGACTGGGATGATTAGAGTCTTATAAAGGGTCACTTTAGTTATTCGAGAGAGGGCTTTGCTACTCAATTGCTTTCTTAGCCCAATGAAATAGCGATTGGTAAGAGTTATTCTTCGTTTTAGGTAGACAAAGTCCTTAACCACCTCAAAGTTATAACTGACTATAATGACATACTCTTCGAAACATCGGTATTCGATGTCCTTTCTTTTTGACAGCATATACTTTGTCTTGATCTCGTTGAACGCCAAACCCATCTTCAGTGCCTCCGTCTCAATACTCACGAAAGAGCCAGTGACATCCCGCTGGGTTCTGCCGATTGTGTCTATGTTGTCTGCTCTAGTGCCTCTGGTGTAAGTGAAAGGCTTCAGGCGTTTACACAACACGGCAGATAAGATCTTGTAAGCGATGTTAAGAAGACTAATACCTTTGTAGTTGGCACAGTTCAGGAGGGTCTCCTGTCTTGTGGATCGGGTGAACAATGCTGAGGTTCCATTCATCGGGCATACTTTCTTCCATCATATTTTACATATGAGTTGGTGCATGTTCCTAACGAAGTCATCGCCTGCCGATTTGAATAGCTCGGCGGTTAGGCCATCTGCTCCAGCGGCTTTATTGGGATTAAGCTTAGATATGGCTATTTTCACTTCGTCCAGGTCAGGTAGACGGAATTGTTGGTCTTAATCGTCCAGGTTGAATGGTTCATTCTGCCTGACAGCTGGATTTAATCCGTCATCGACGTTAAACTGTCTGAAGAAGTAGTTCTTCCTTATCCTCAGCATCGACTGAGACTCTTATTGATGTTCCCTTGTTCGTCCTTGCAGGCTTCGGTTTGGGCTTTGTAGCCTTGGCAGGCTCTTTTTACCTTTTGGTGAAACTTCCGAACCTCATTCCTGCTATAACATCTCTGCATTTTCTTTTTTTCTCCTCAGAAGCCGGTGTTCGTCTCTTCTTTTCTGTGCGTAGAGCTCACGTTCGTCTCTTCTTTCCAGCGCCGCTTTGTAAGTCTCTTGTTTTGCTAAATGTGCTTGAAGGCAATGGTCGTCGAACCAGGGGTTTCGTTGTGGTAGTCGAGTGAAATCAAGCACCTCAGAGGCGGCGTCTCTGATGGCTTTTTGGCAATGCTGCCACTGATCTTCAATGCTTGATGCTGGCTGCATAGAACCTCCTGAGAGGTTGAGAGAGACTCGATCGGAGAAGGATCTGGTGATCTCTTGCAGTTTTAACCATCCGACGTCAAACCTATTTACAGTATTTACATGTCTTGGAGGTTTTCGGGATATCCGAAGCCGTACCTTGGCTACAACAAGGTGGTGGTCCGAGTGAATTTTGGCCCCTCGGAAGGTCTTTAATAATGGAGGAGTGGATTGCGTCGATCGCAATGTGGTCAGTCTGGTTGACGGTTGATTGATCGGAAGTTATCCATGTCCCTTTACAATACATACATGTGTTGTCTTCTCATAGAAGTCATTGTTAAATCCATCCACAAAGGCAGAAGTTCCCTTGCAAAATGCATCTTACTGTTGAATTCAACCCGATGCAAAATAGGAGTGGAGTAATTCAATACTTCGAAACAAACTATAGAGGACAATGACATTGTATGTTCTCTTTATGAGGAGAGGAAGCTGCCTGGTCTGACTCATCTTGTGCTTAGGGACATCATCATCCAATTCTCCAAAGAAGCTAAGTATTTTGGTGTTATCCTGCCTGTCACCGATCTACATGGCTATGATAAGGCCAGTTATATTCTATGCGCCGTTTGTCTAGTTAAATAAGCTCTCGCGAAAATGCGTTATTGCTGCTATTACCAAACTCCAGAGAACGGTTTGTCTCGGGTGCATGGGGACTTTTCCTAACACTTCTGACTCTGCTTTACGATATTCATATCGAGGGCTGCACTCTCAAAGTCGTCTTTCGGTTAAAAAAGAAGTGATCTTTGGTATAACACGCACTGGAGCTTCGATGACCTTGCACGCCTGCTTTCTTATGACTCCGATCTTATGCCGTTCGATGCAATGACACCGAAACTCCTTTTGCGGAAAAGATACGAAATTGACTTTCCTTGTGCCCAGGACTGGCTTTGGCCAGAATCTGAGCCAAGAAAGGAATGCAGTCTGGTCTTTACGGACGACTCCAAAACCAATATAGGATGTGGTGCTGGTCTTTTTTTGGAGGACGACAACAATAGATTTCACTTCACGTCAGAAAGCAATCTTGATGGCAGCAAACTATATTGTGGAGAACCGGTTAAGGGGGCAAAACATTTGAATTTGCAGCGCCAGACAAGCTGCGCTTAGAGCCTTGCTGAACTTTATTACGACTTCCAAGCTAGTTCGGGAATGCAAGAGTTCACTAAACGTATTTGGAAGATTAAATTGAGTGGCACTTGTCTGGGTCTCAGTTCACAATGGGATCATGGGAAATGAATTCGTCGATAAACTTGCCAGGCATGGTTCACAGTAGAGTTTTTCAGAACCTGAACTTATGTTGGGTCTGCCTGCTTGCTCGGTTAAGGCTTCCATTCAGAGTTTGGTTTCATACGAGCACAACTGCAGATGGCACAGCTACGCGGATTGTCGGCAAACCAAACGAATGCTTCCCGACGTCTCTAGGCAGTCAGCGGCCTTTCTGCTGAACCTCAGCAGGTTGCTAACTGGCGTCGTGACAGAGCATTACACTTTTGTGCTGGGCGTAAGTGACACAACATCCTGCGATGCTAGCTGTGAAAGTGATGACGACACTTGGGAGCACTTTCTCCGAGAATGTTTGGCTTATGCTCGAATGCAGCTGCTGGTATTTGGCGCTAATAAAGTGCGTGCTGGTACTGTAGGCACCTTATTACTGAAGCGTTTACTCATCTTTCTTTGCAAGACTGAAAGGTTTCATTTAGTAGAACCTTAGAAAGAGTACAATGGACTAGTTCTTTATCTGAGTGTTCTGATAAGACATAAAAAAAAAAATCTAATTAAAACAAATAGCCGGCAGTAAAGAAAGATTAAAAAAATCAGAACACGCTCTTTCCTGACCAAAAATAAAATCATGCCTGAAGGTTACGATCTTAAATAAGCCATAACTGCAAACAGAATTTCATGGCTTATTAGCATCTCCTCCTCTTAAAAGTCACTAGGCCTTACATGGTTCTAAATAACGATACTTATGGGGTAAATAACTGATTTACGAGTAATTCTATGGCATACAGTGATTTTGAACTTACTGTTCACCTAAATCTAAATGAGATTTGAACTTATACTGGCACAAGAAGTACATGATTTACGAAAGATTTGAAACCAATAAACCTTGAAAGCTTTTGCTTTATCATCTCCCATCATGCATACCTCACGGACTTAAGGGAAGATTAATAGTGACAGGCTTTTACGATAAAAATCCCATATCGTTGCTGGTAAGATCTTGTCAAAGATAAAATTAAGATGTTTCGTATGCTGATGACGTTTTTATTTTATTGTCAGTGATTTGTGGTTAAGTTGAGTGCTTGGATCACATGCTGTCTATTTGATACAAGACCGAATAAAATTGAGCTATGAATCGCCAAAAGCAGATAAATGACTTTTTTGCTTTTATGGCTCTTTCGTCCATCTAAACTTTGATGATTCGATTCATGTACCCCACCATGTAGGTTTCCTAAAATATCCAACAGCTCTAATAGAAACAACATTCAAGCCCGACTTAAGCACTAAGAATACTTTTATACGTGTAAATTCTACCTCATGCATCGTGGTGCATGGTAGGTGTTAGAGAATTCGTGTGCTGGTCGGTGAAACTATATGATTATGGTAAAATACTGGACCCATTTTCGGTCCAGTAATTACCGAAAATTACACAAAACTGTAATAGACTGCATAACAACCAATATAAGTTCATTCATTCCAGTACACTTATACACACTTATACATATAAACACATAGGTACGCAAATTTGTAGCCCGACTGCCATCAAGGCTCTTCTCTTGAGATGTACAGGACGCGAACTGATTTCGTCTTGTTGGAACGCCTTGTGTGCGGAATTGGTAAGCATTTCATGCATATCATACCAATTCCGTTCATGCTATTTGAAATTACAAACGCCAATCGTCGCAAATATTGTAGAATCGGAGCATTAGGTGATTAATGTGCACTTTTCTGAGCAATTCAATGTCACGGCATAGCACGCTTAGCCCCGGCAACTAAAACGGGTCCAAAAATCACTCGAAAAATTTTGGGCTCATTAGCTCTCGTTAACGTCCATACTCCTCATTACTCATTCCTTTCCTTGGCCGAAGAAGTAGCGATTGGCAAAAGTAAAATCAGATTTCATAGCGGAGCCGTAGTATCTGACTCCCTCACAGCTATAGCTGGCTATTATAACTTTCGTATGTCCCTTCTTGTTGACAGCATATAGGGTCTCATTTACCGTTTAACCCAATTTGGCAGCTTTGGGCACACCATTATTAGTTTGCTTGGTTCTTCTAATGATGTCAATGTCATCAGCGTATGCAAATAGTTGAACAAACTTTTGGAAAATTGTGCCTCTGTTATTGACTTGCTAATCTGTCACAATTTTTTCTACTATCAACTTTATTAACTCCATTTTTGACATCGAAAAGATTCTGAACTTCACGGATTAGCAAGCATTTTCAATTGTCATTCTGCGCAATCTGCCGAGACTGGCAGGTACTCGTATACCACGGCTAGTCATGGCTCTCTGCCTTTTAGATGCTGTAATATATGGACTTAAAATCAATAAGGAGGAGGTGAATATTGATTTTGACTTCACCGTTTTTCTTTTTGTTTCAACATCTGCCTTAGTGTGAATATTTGTTCGATTGTAGGCGCACTGATAGGAAGCAATTAAATCGTCGGTAAATGGCTTAAGTCAGTCACAAGGAAACTGATGCCTCTAGAATTGCCACAACTAAGAGGTTCTCCTTTCTTGTCGATCGGAGAAACGGTGCTAAAATTCTAATTATTTAAGAATATAATTTGTCAGCCAAATCTAAGAAATAAGTTAGTGCCTGATCTTTGCCGTCATCTCCCGCTGCGTTAAATAGCTTGGCAGGTAGACTGTCCGTTCCAGCAGACTTGTTGTATTTAGGCTTATATAATGCAACCCTTACTTTTGACTTCACCAAAAGTGGTCTTTTGTTTCAAATTGGCATCGAATCGGCCCAATTAATAGACGTAGTATGCTTCTGTGATTGTTTTTCCCTTCTCCAAATATTTAACATGGATCACACCTCGCGCGTCCCAAAAAACTAGTCATCACCTTTCTGGTAAAACCAATTGTTTCGATTATTCCATGGCGCGGATAGCTTTCTCATGCACAAAATCTCTTGCAGGATATGCCTAACGCGTTCAGTTGATATGCCTGCTACCTCAGCCAATTCTCGAATTTTCACTAGGCGGTCCGTTAAAACGCGATCATAGATTTTTTCCACCGTTTCCTCTGTGGTAACCGTTTTGTACGGTGGCGCGGTTCATCAAAAACCGAGGTTTGACCACGGCGAAACTCTGCGAACCAATGGTAAATGGTTGTACGGGAAGGTAAATGGATTCTATATACACCACCGAGAATGGGCCACTCATTCACTCAAAAACAAGAATCGGATCACGGAGCAATACTGCTCTTTTTCTAAAAAAAACACGATGTTTTGAAATGGGTGTCAAAATAAAACTAAAGTAGGACTGTCACCAAATTTTGACAGGTGGGCTTGAAGAAATTATACTAAATGACAGAGAACTCATTAGCACTCAGAATCGCCATCCATCTTTCAATCATATCTTCCGATATGAAAATCGTGCGGAGAAGTACAAAAAAAAAAAAAAAAATTCTGATTACCGTTATTTGTAATCTATACTTTGCCCACATTATGCATAAAGAAACTGGGTAATAGTATTGCAGGAATGAGTAACATAAACGCATTCTTATCAATCTTTGGTAAAACCTCTGAATATTGTTCCTAGAGAAGCAGTTCTTTATTTCTTCAATTGCGCGCTTCTCATACTCCGGAGAAGACGATGTTCTTCTGGGGGGGCTTACCTGCATTCTGTATCAAACCATGAGTTTCATGGAGTTGGTCGAATAATATACACATCAGTTGGCGTGTTTCTCAAAAACTTCTTTATATCGATACCACTGATTTTCAGGTCTTGATGTTGATTGGTAAGACATATCGACAGCTCGAGGTATGTATACGCTGTTATGGAAGACTCTTTCGATTGCAACCATGCAACATTAAATATCCTCACAGCATTTCTTTGTTGTTGTGATTTCTAAGATATCTGTGGACGGACCAGTAGTAGTGGGTGGATGCTATCAATTAAATTTAGGAACTCCTCCAGATATTTGTAAATGCTTACAGACATTTTGAACACAAAGTCAATTAAACTCCTTTTATTGACTCAGAATAGCGAATCATGTTATCCATTAAAGTATGGTTCCGTCAGAAACCAAATATTATCCATTTAACTCCAAAATTCTAATCACATCAAGCCTATAGCTTTGCCATTAACCTATGTACCGCACTACTCGCATAGTAGCTTTTACAAACAATTCATTCTCCAAATCAATTAACGATATACTTCAACTCAATTAATTTACATCTAATTCCCGACGGAAGTAATTCATCTCACCATCCTCAGAAGCTAAACTAAAACCATAGTCAAAACCGCTAGAGAGAATCCACCACATACACAATTGACAACAAAGTAAACTCCATACACTTGCGAATGACATTTTGTGGAAATTACTCACCTTCTTGCTTATCAGCCAGGCAACCCCTAACTGACATTACTTAATTTCACAATTCACGCTTCTCAAACGAACCAACAAATTAAAATTCTCTTGCGTGAACACATTTAGGGAATCAGAACCAGTACTGGCATCGGAACCATAACCAGAAACAGAAGTCAGAAGTAGTTCCCACAACCTCTCAAAATCGTTCAATTTACTCTAGTACTTTCGGAATTCATTCCCGATTCTAGTTCTAGTCCCAGATTTGGTTTCGTCTCTGGGTTTGTTTTCATTTCGGATAACTCAAATGGATTTGCCCTGCTCAGCGCCGCATCATTTCGGTTCTAATTAATCTTTGTCGACATTAAAGCTTAATTGAGATTTTCTTATTATGCCTCACGCATTTCAATTCCGTCATTCACCTTTTGAGCTTGCCACAAAGATTTAACAACCCCTCACATAGGGTGCTAGGGAGTAGTACAAATCTCTTGGAACAGCAGTAGTTCGCCTTTTTTTTTCGATGACGACAGCTTCAACTTCATGCCCCTTTGTGCGCTTAGCAAATTTCCAAATTATTCAAAATATTTTCATTTCTTTCAAATTGGTTCTTGGGGGTGGGTTGTGGGAAATACAATAGAAGGGACGTGTTACAGTTCCTGATCAGCGTTCCCACTTTATTTTTTGTAAGTTCATCAAGTTTTTCAAGTACAGAAAAACAAGTAAATCGGCTTTTTGTCACTTTTTTTTATCTAAACGGGCTTCCAGTCTACAAGATAAGAGTTACCCAATTTTGGAATCCAATTCAAAGGTCGATTAAATGAAACAGATTGCCGCTTCAGACCGCATGAAGACTGCAATCGATGTAAGATGCTCATGTCTACATCAATCTGTCGAAAGCAAGATAGTTGCACTTGATATTTCTAAAGTATTTGACGTTAAACTTCAGACACTTTTGTCGAATATGCATGCAATTGGGATCAATGAATCTGTTATTCAACGGAAAAGAAATTTCCCTTCGGAACGTTCCGAATATCCACAAAATAAATGCTAGTATGCCCCAGGGCTCCGTTTTGTCTCCTCAACCTTTTCTAATTTTTGTAAATGATCTCTGGTTTGTTATTTCTAATCCAATTTACTGACGATCATACACGCGTGTAAAACGGGAACGGCAGCGTAAGCCAAGCTCATTCAATTCTTATATAGATAGCATATCCAATTGGTGTGGAATCTAATGACCAAAATACCCAGCCACTATCCATGAATTTTGTTTTCATCGTCGAAACAAAAAATCTTTCTATTATTTGTGTGTGTGCCAATGACAACATACGTTGGAATCATATTCGGTGTGGCCGATAATACTGAAAAATTCTCGGATTCCTCTAGCAATATAAGAAACATTTCACCCCCTGTTATCTGACAGCAGTACTATATATGTATAAGGCTCTCATTAGTCCAAAGTTGTAGTACAATGTCCACTTCAGGTCAAATGTTCCTCAGACCTCTCTGCACTTGCTAGATAGGCTCAAAACCGTCAGTTAGTTATCATAAGTTATCCGGCCTCACCTGGTTTTGTTCTTCTGCTATTTTTACTGCGAGTGCTTTATTAACCCAAAACCCACATCTCGCTCTAACTAATTATCAGATTGCCCCCAAGTCCACGTACTTTCCTATGCCGTACAATTTGCTTAGGCAATGCGGTAGAGAACTGTTTATGTCCCAGTCGTTACAACTTTTAAACATTTAAAACAAATGAATAGTACGTCGGTATCCTTCTTTTTTCCTCCCTAACTTTCTTTCGCCAGCATTGTATGCAAACATTTCAACGGTACTCTGAATCCTTTGATCGGCCACCAATTCCTACAATTACTTGTTAGGTGCGCAAATAAGTTGTCTGTTTGTCAATAGATGGCAGTAAAATCTGGTCGATTTTGACATATCCAAAAGGTCATGAAACAACCTTAGACATATGGTAAACAAACCGCTTTGACACACTGGTGATTTTGTTTCGGCGTCATATGCTTTTGGTCGTGTGAAAATGTATGATTTTGTGCACAAATAATCGTCATTTGCGAGAAGTGTTGAGTTTTTTCTTTCATTCGAAGAAGACGGAGGCTGAAGCGCATCGAGAGCTCCAAAAAGTTTACGGAGATGCTGCTCTAAGTGAAAGTATGTGCCGTGAATGGTTTCGTTGCTTCAAATACGGTGATTTGCACGTTGACGACCGTCCGCGTGAAAAAAGGCCAAAATTCTTCATGCATTGCTCCATGGGTATCCATATCAAATGCAAGAAGAGCTTGCTTTAGCATAAGGAGCTAACCGCCAAGCCATTTCCAAGCGATTTCATGCGCTGTGAATGATTTAAAAAGAAGATACTTGGTTTCCTTATAAATTAAAGCCAATTGACGTTGAGCGTCGTTTTTTTGCCCGTGTACAACTGTTCCAGCGGCAAAAAAGGAAGGGTTTTCTTCATCGTATCATGACGGTTGGTGAAAAGTTTATTCATAACAGAAACTCAAACAGAAGAACGTCATGGGGAATGACCGGTAATGCTTCTACGTTTGTCGCCTTGGCCGAATATTAACGCTGCCAATGTTATGCTATGCATTTTATAGAACCAAATCGGTATTATTTATTATGTACTGTTGAAACCCAACGAAACCATCACTGGGGAACGTACTTCACTTTGGGCTTCAAAGTTATCTGACACCTTACTATTGTGGAAAACTTGACATTTACCAACCTCGTAAGTAGCCGTAATAATATCTATAAGTTTTCCCGAGATACCTCTGCTTCTTCTTCTTCACTCTAGATAGCATCTTTGTTTAAACTGTCAAAAACCTTTTCAAAGCCAATGAAGAGCAGATGCAATGTTGATTCGCAAGGTGTTGATGTGATATACGCAAGAATATCCACTCCGAAATACCTCCTGTTCGGCATCGAGTGTTGAGTCTAGGTGCTCTCTTATCCGCCCTAGAACTATCTAAGTTATTATCTTGGCTATATCTGGGAGAACGCATGTTCCTCTCCAGTTCCCATTTTCCATTTCTCCGAGAATCGCTCATTTTTCCACTCCCTAAAAATGAGCAGTTGGAGTTACTCTTTCTAAGAAGGTGAAAAAATGATGCTTGAAAAATCTCCGCAGTGATACCATTAATGCCCAGTATTTTATTTCTTCTGTGGGATCTGACAGCGGCTTCTATCTCAGTTTTGCTGCGCGGTCCTGAATCTATTGAGCCGAAACTTTTCATTGAATTTTGCTTAATTCTCCGACCAGTAGCAAGTAAGTTATTTTGTGAAGCTGTAGACGGTCTTGCTGTCATACCCGCAAGTTGTTTCTTCAATTTTCGAAGCCAAAATTATTGGCGCACTAAAGGATCTCAAAGTATGTAGGCATTGTACTTGATAATTGGAAGCAAGCTAAGTGGTTCCTGCTGACGAAATAGAAGTACGAAGGCGTGTAGTGGGTAACATAAGATGACGGTCGCGCGATATTCCGGTATCGTCTGCATGTTTGCTTGATCATTTGCATGATGCGACACAGGGATAATCGGATCGCACGCGTTCTAGAAAAGAATCACCATGAGGGAGTCTGTTGTGACCAAAGTTTAAACATAGGTTTCTGCTTAATGTTTTAATTGTCTTTTTTTGTCTACCAACTTCGCTCCAGCAGTCTTTTTATTCATCTGTTGTTAATCATGCGACCTTTGTACCCTGGCCATATGAGTGTTTCTTCGTTGCGTATACTCCCTGTAACTCTCCGCATTGTTCTCTACATCGTTCTGTGTAACACTACTACAGACTACTACTACTACTACTACTAGACTACTACAGGAATTGCTGTTAGTACGCCTTGTTCGATCACTTCCTTTTTTAAATGCGTTGAGATGCCAAGAGATTTCCACTTAAGGCTAAATCGATTAAAAAATTAGTTGAAGATGATATAACACGAAGATGGTTGATAAAAATAAAGAAGAGTACCACTAAGGACGGTCAGTAATAGAATTGTATGGTAGTCTCATTGAACCTTAGAGAAATGGTTCCTATTCTATCTTCAAATAAAGGTTGTGCCTTTTGCATTGTATCAGATCACTATCTGATTGTTGAGTTTACCATTAAAGAAAGCCAAATGAAATTTGAATAAATGAATTCCGAAAATTTCGGAAACAAACAAAGGCTAAGAAGTCTTCGCATTCGTCTTATGACGAAATTCAATCAAAAATCCAATTACAAAACTTCTTTAAAGTGGGAACACTTTTCCCGCTTTTACCAACACATCGACTGATCGTTAGGTTCATGCTTCCCAATTACTATACGCCCCCCCAACCAAAATCCAACAACAATAATAATACAACAAGGAAAAGGAAGTGAAAAAAAAAATCGCCTGAAAATATGTAGAGAGAAGAAAGGAAAATTATTTTTGACTGTAGAAGGAAAAACAACATTAAAAAGGACGAACAAAACAAATCCGTTAAGACGTTTCGTTGTCGTTTTGCTCGTTCCATCAAATGGGGTGTGTAGTAGATGGTGTCAGAACAGGATGACAGAAGTACGACGTTGGTTATACGCATCACAACGGGGTGTTAAGTAACACTGGGCGAGAAAATATTAAATTAGAAAATTGAATCACAAAAGCAGGAAACATTTTATGAAATCTCTGCGTGTAGAATCCTAACGGCTGCCGTTAAATGTTTCTTTTGGTCTCTTTTCCTTTCACTGTTTTCTGAATCTTTGCTTCTTTGGATTCCCGTTTAAATTCCTTAACGCTATTGTTAGTCTTATGAACCTGGCTCTGGGTCTACTATACATAGTAATTCATGCAGCCATTCGGTTTTGTGTTCTCTCTATCTTTTTTCCGTTTTGTTGTTGTTGTTGTTTTTTTCTCGTTTTTCTTTTTTTTTTCCTCTCCGACGAATAAGTCAGGTCGGTTTCATTAAATTATATCCATTCATGCCATGGAAAGGGTTGGGGGCGCTGTATCTGATGGAGATATAGTCAAATGGTAGCAGAAATCTTATAACTGCTCAAAGGGCAAAAACAGAAAACATCAATCTAAGGCGTTCATTCTCATGGGTGAACTGGCAGGTCTGATGTGGTATTTATTAGATACAGTATGTCGTACAAGAACAAAATATATTCTGTTACAATCACTCTAAACAATCGGGCTTAAAATCTTCTTCTAAGCGTAAGTTTATAGCGTAATATCCTTTAGTCTTTTGTCATAGTCTTAAACAAATCCAATATCTTCTCGCCCATAGCACACATTTTGAACGATGACTTTCATCAGTAAGTCTGCTCTTACTTACCAATTTTTCGACTGACGATCGCTGAGTATTTCCTAAGATTGAGATCCTGAGATTTTAGCCTTGAGGTCTTAGTCCAACCTGGAATTCCAGCTTGAAATGCTATAAAGAGCTTTCGCGTCTCGAAATTCAAGCCCTGAGATTCTGTACTGTAATACAAGCCCTATTCGATAAGATTTTGTCCTGCAATTCTAGCCATAGATATATGTCACTCTAACATGCAGATATCGGCTAGCAATCACTTTTCCTGAAATAAAGATCTCGTGTCCTAGATGTATGCTGTGATCTGGGAATTTAAGATAATCGGACTTAAAGAAAAACTAGGTAGGTAGGAAAAGGACCCTAGTTAGCAACTGCTCTTCGGGATAGTTCATCAAATTTTTGCATTCAGCTTTGGTTTTACCCTGAAAAATATACAGTAAACGCTAATTTTTTATCATACAAATAACAATATCGATTACAGAAGGTTCTATATCTGAATTTTATTTGAGCTCTACAGGCAAATGAAGAAGAACTACCAAAACGTCTTGTTTTTCTTCAGAAAGCACATAATAGTTAGATTCAGATTCAATTCCTTGTGCTTCCTTGAATCAGTACACAAGAATCACATTAGCACAGTATCTCATGATGCCAGGCCATTACTGCTGAAACCGATTACCTTATAGTATAAGTGCCATACTAATACATCAATGTTGGGATAGAATCTTACAGAATCTCATCAAAAGAGATGGCATCCGAAAGAGAAAAACTGTTGTATTTGGATTTAGATTTACTTATTCGATTTGATGTTATAAGTACGGAGTCCGGATGTGGAACCATCCGTGTACAGGGTAGTAACACTCCCGACAATATTGTCTCCTGCAGTAGTTCCTCTAATACATAAAAAAACACTACAGTCGTTAACAATCCTAGACTATGCGTTAGTTAGTCCTTTATACTTAAGTCCGTCTCCTGTGTCCACCTCCGTTTTGGATTCATCAGTGTAGAAAGACAATTTTTTTTCATTGGTAAACAACTGATTCTTCCATTCAGTTCTGTCAGGAACTTTGTTAATGAATGGTATGCATATGGCGAGGCTAGAGATCTAGTTGTCTGGAGTTCTCTATGAGCTACATTAGTATTACATATATCGGGCAGGCCGTTATGGGGTTGAGTCTTATGTAGACTCATGGTTAAGAACTCCTTTGATATCGAGGAACGGCCTCTGAGAAAATTGTTTGTAGTAAAGGGATTTTGCTATTTTGGATATCACCCTTTCAGGAGCTGTATCACCTGATTTTTCTTTTATCTAGATATCTGTTGACCTAGAAACATTCTGATAATCACAGTAGAAAAGACGAAGAGTGATATGCCTGATATGTGAAAAGGTGTAAGTAGCTTTGCGAATGCCACGGAAGATGCAAATTCTTTTGGAACGTAAATTGGTTACAGATGACCGGTAAATATCTGTTTGGATCATCGACAATTTATATATTAAGGGACTCGAACTGCAACCAACTTCAGACAGCTATAATTTCCAAACCGTTCATTACATTTTGACACATGACAGATAATTTTATTATTTACAAGCCTTTTAAACGATTTGCGTCTCAGTTGTATGTGAATGAATAAATCATTTGTGTCTCGAAAAATAGCTCGTTACCGTGATACTGGAAGCGTTGCAAAACGCCATGGAGGTGGTCATAAAAAAACAGCAACATCGGCAGAAATGGTTCAGAAAGTGAAGGCTCGAATTGAGCGAAATCCGCGTCGAAGTGGAAGAAAAATGGCTCGTGAGCTCAACATATCGTTGGAACGGATACAATACATACTGAAAAATGAGCTTGGGCTCAAGCCATTGAAGTTCCAAAAAGAACACGATCTTACACCGCAACAGAAAAAGTTAGAGTCGAAAGAGCGAAGGAGTTGCTACGCTTGCACGAAAGTGGTGAATTGCCGAATTTGGTTTTTTCCGATGAATCGCCATTTGTTATCGAGCAATATGTCAACAAACAAAATGACCGAGTTTACTTGCCGGAGAGGTCCTTCGAAAATCTACACTTTCGGACAGCCACCAGAAAGCAACCGATGTTGATGGTTTGGGCCGCCATAACCGCCGATGGTCGCTCTCTGCTCGTATTTTTGGACTGTGGCGTCAAAATTAGTGCGATAGTATACCATGAAACTGTCTTAGAGACAGTATTGAAGCCTTGGACAAACAATCATTTCGGTCGGAGACCGTGGACATTTCAACAAGACTCGGCACCGTTTCACAAAGCGCGCGTCAAACAAGATTGGTTAAAAAACAATGTTCCACACTTCATTTCTTCGACACAATGGATCGCAAATTCTCCGGATACAAATCAGTTGGATTTCTCTGTCTAGGGTATTTTGAAGGCGAAGGTTGGCACTAAAAAATACCAAAGTTTGGACCACCTCAAACACGCACTTCGCTTGGAATGGGCTAAAATACCGCAGAGCCACTTGCGTGCAGCGTGCGATGCTTTCTTCGGCCGTCTCAAGGCCATTATTCGCGCCAAACGTAGACATATTAAAAACTACTGATACAATTTGAAAATTTATGTATTTTTCAACATTTTTTGCTTCGGCACACTAAAATTTATCAAAAAATAAAAAAATTATAGCATTTTAAAAAGTTGCAGATCGAGTCAGTCACCAGTATATTATAAGATTTGATTAATCGTGAGAAATGTTTTTCGTGCGATTCGAGGAATTTACGGTGCACATGATCGACCTACTGAAAGCACTTTCGCCAATACCATTCGTAAATTTGAGTCCCAGCTTACATTAGTGGATAACACTAACCCGGTTAGACCACATCCAGCACGTAGTGAAGAGACTATAGCAGCTGTGGCTGAGAGTGTACGCGAAGACCGTGACGAATCGATTCGCCATCGTTCTCATCAGCTTGGCTTGGCGTATTCGAAAAACTTGGCATATTTTACGTAAGGATTTCGGCCTAAAAGCGTATAAAATTCAACTTGTGCAAGAATTGAAGTCAGGGGACTTGAATTTATGTCGTATTTTCAGTGAATGGGCTCTGGGAAAACTCTAGGAAAATCCGGTGTTTTATCGTGAAATTTTGTTCAGTGATGAAGCCCATTTCTGGCTCAATGGATACGTTAATACCATAAACAAAATTGCAGTATTTGAGTTGATGAGCAACCCGAAGCGTACGAAGAACTACCATTAGGCTGATGGAATCACTGGTCCATATATCTCTTTTAAAATTAGAATGTTACCGTCAATGGTAAGCGTTATCGCGCTATGTTAACGGACCATGTGCTTCCTAAATTCAAGCACATGGTATCGGCCAACTCTGGTTTCAACAAGACGGCGTTACGAGCCATACAGCGCGTGAAACAATGGACTTGTTGATAAATCGTTTTGGTGAATACTTATTTCACGTTTTGCTACGGTAAATTGGCCACCTAGATCGTGCAATATCACATCCTTGGACTATTTTCTCTAGGGATATGTAAAGTCTCAGGTCTTCAGGAATAAGCGAGCTAAAATTGACGATTTGGAAGCCAACATCACTCTTGTTATCCGCGAGATACCAGTTGCTATGCTCGAACGATTCGCCTCAAATTAGACCTTCAGATTGGACCACCTCAGACGCAGTCGTGGGCAATATTTACATAATGTCATTTTTAAAAAATATATGCCATTAATTGCTCTTTTAACTGGTAATAAACATTTTAAGTTTTCTTTCAAATTTATGTATTTTGTTTTACATTAAAAATCAAACCTTACGATGAATCACCCTTTATAACATATTTTCTGTCTACTTTTGCAGGATCGAGGTTCAAATATTATCGGTCCCAGCTTCCTTATATACGTCGACTATATAAATAGTTTCCACTGCATATAGATTTTTTGACGTCCGAACTGGTTTTTGAAAATCAGTAGTCAATGGCTATTTATGACAGTCAGTCCAGGCCTAGATCCCATCGTATCTTAATAAAGGACATTTACGTTGGTGCCTTATCTATGATATTCCTTCAGCAAAATCTGAATTCTTCACTTTTTAACCATTCCATGACCATCTCTTTAGCGAACGTTCTATTTTACCAAAGCTGTGAGAAGGGTCATCAATTTGGGCTTTCCACGATTTTTTACTGATTTTGTCATAGCAGTAGAAGCTTCGTCTTCTGTAGCATCGTCGCGAAGATGAAATGAGCTCTCAATTGAGATAGCACTAAGCCATTTTACTACTGACAACTCCTGAAAACGAAACAATGACAACGAACTTCGAATCTGTACGTGGAATGTTAGGTCTCTTAATAGGCCACGTGCAGTCAAACAATTAGCCGAACCCCTGGAATGCTAAAAAGCGGATGTTGATGAGGACAAAAATTTGCGCCATTTACTACGGCAATTATTATTAACAGTAACAGCAGCCTCAACTTGGATGAGGATTTGTTGTTAGAGACAGACTTAAGCAAAAATTCTTGATATTCTTTGTCACAATTCGTATTGAGACTAAATTTGCCAAACATTAACCTTATACACACGCACACGCTGTCACAGAGGAGGAAGATAACGACACCAAACAAAGCTTCTACGATCTCTCGAACTTCGGCGACTTTAATGCAAAGCTAGGAAGAGAGGGCGTCTTTGGTAGTACTAATGGAAAGTATGCACACATGACTTCCGATAACAAATTCAGCTAGCATGCAGGTCCCACGTCTCAATGTTCATAAAGGGACTTGGAGGTCTCCTGATCAATTAGCTGTCAGCCAGACTGGCCACTTGGCAATACAAGCAAGGAACTCCTCCAGTTTTATTGATGTCCGAACGTTCCGAGGTACGGAAGTTTGACATCGAACGATCGCCAGTGATCGCCAAATTCTATTTCGATCGAGTTTCACATAATCGCTTAAGAGGTCCTATGCCGCCAGCATACAAAACAGCACCAAAAACATGCTTCAGACACAACCCTGAACCCAAGTCTGTAGAGACGAACAAGGGAACATAGCAGTAAAGTCACAGTTGATGCTGAGGATTTGGAAAGAGCATTTCTGTAGACTGTACAATGGCGATATAAAATCAAATGCAGCTGTACCAAATACAGTATGAACCTTTCAATCCGGACGATATGAGCCAACAATCTCTCTCAATCAACAATCTCTCACCCGACCTGGATGAAATGAAGATAGCCGTATCTAATCCTATGTCGAATAAAGCTGATGACGTGGACGGTTTGACTGCCAAGCCTTTCAAAAGGGCTGGTGATGACATCGTAAGGAGCACACACCAACTCATCTAAAAAATATGGTCGGACGAAAATATGCCCGAATCATTGAACCTCAGCATTATTTGTGCAATCCTCCAGAAAGGAGACCCAACGAGTGAGATGAGTGGATCATGTAGAGGGAATGGATACCAACGCCGATTCAAAAAATCTTCAAAACCGCCCCCGAGAGACAGCGCATTGGAGGAAGACCCCGACTCAGGTGGTATACGCAAGTACAAGGGGACCTCAATTAACTAAGCGTGACTAAGCCTAAGCCTAAGACTGGAGACATCTAGCTAAAGATCAAGCTGGCTGGAGACATTTGTTGGTTGAGGCCCAGGTCCACTGTAGCGCTATTGATTAGTTGATTTAAGCGACATTGTCTACATTGAAGAGTAAACAGAATTCCAATCAACTATAGGTGAGAATATTCAATGAAGCCTCCATATTCATAGGCAAGGTTCAGAAGTTAAACATTATCTCTCAATATAGAACGCCCAGTTATCTCTTTAGTCGGCTGGGTTCACATCTGCCTTTGGGTCATACTAACAGTCGTTCTTTTGCCTGTCCTTGGCTATGTGTAGAACCTTTCTCATTATCTCCCCAAACTTTTAATGTGCGTTTCTTGGCAGAGCATATATTATTTTTGATTTGAGGGATCAACAACGGGATACCTAAGTTAGTGTGGTGGACGGACTATACCATGGTATAGTGAATACCAAAACTCCTGACAGACAGCATTTTGTACACGCTGATTTCCGCGTTAAGTAGAATACTTTAACGTTTGTGTTGTTTCGCATTTGGATAAAATAGTTCTCTTCGAATCCATTGTACAATAACAATTCTATACTCTTTCACTGTGATTACTTGTCAAAGAATCTACGAAAAATCACGAACAGTGAGAAAGTGTAGCTGTATTTGGTAAGAAGGTGGTACGCCTTCAAAAAGTTTCGAATCTCAATAGCAGGTATGTTATATGGTATACTAGCTTTTAACGTAGTATTGTGGCGATAGAACATAGTTTTGCTATACCATGGCATCAATAACATCAGTTTGTCCCCCACTTTACTTCTTTGAAAATCTTCTATCTAACTTTCTTGTAACTCTCGCTCTATTTCCTGATGATGATGATGGTTTTGAATTTTAATTTTGAAGGATTGTTCACCTCTAAGGAAAGATCCCATGTTTCGCAGGTCTCGCCAGTGTACCTGGGGGAATTCGTTAGCTAGTTGCTTAAATTTTCAAGCATTTATCCTTCGGCGTGTTTAGCTTTTAGATCCTTTCAGATAGCAGTTGAAATGCCTACTGAAAATGATCGGGCTTGCTTCGGCAACAGCACCGAAGTGTGTCAGTATGTGTAGTCGTCGTTTAATATTTTTGGCCCATACTCTTCATAGGTGATGAGGTCGATGCAATACAGCCAAGGGCGAGTGATATAAGACAACTGATTGTTTTGTGACCAAAATTGGAAGTACTTCTCACTTCTCTAGCAAATGGACACATAACTCAAAGATGTGTCGTGCAATTTGGCACCTAGCTTCTTATTCTTATATAGGGTCTCCAATAGGGACTTGACAACTTTAAATTTAATTTGTGAACGCACTCATTCACTAATCGTCAAACTATCACTGTCAATTTATTCAGTAAGCTCAACATTTTCATCTTAGTAAAGTACACTAACGAGCAACTTCTGAAAGTTATTATGTCTATAACTTAATTGCGGTTTACTAAGAGATGGCGTAACTTGTATTATTCCATTGGAATATGCGTTGAAAAGCTACTTTTATTGTACGTCATTTCAGTATATGTCAATCGTTTGAAGCGTAAACAACAATAATTTTATTTCACTCAAATATGTCGAACTTTGTGCCTGAAAAAGTGTTTTTGCGGGGAGTTCTTCTTCATTACTTTAATATGAAGAAAACTGCTGCCGAAAGTCATCGTATTTTGGTGGAAGCTTATGGTGAACATGCGCTAGCTGAGCGAACATGCCAAAAGTAGTTTGCACGGTTTAAAAGTGGTGATTTTGACTTGGAAGACGATGAACGTCCTGGGCAGCCAAAAAAGTTTGAAGATGAAGAACTAAAAGCATTACTCTATGAAGATTGTTGCCAAACACAAGAAGAGCTCGCAGAATCTTTGGGTGTCACTCAAGCAGCCATTTCAAAACGTTTAAAAGCAGCTGGATATATTCAAAAGCAAGAAAATTGGGTACCACATGAAATCAAGCCGATAGACGTCGAAAGGCGGTTTTGCATGTCCGAAATGCTGCTGGAATGCCACAAAAGGAAGTAATTTTTGCATCGGATTGTTACTGGTGATGAAAAATGGATCCATTACGATCCATTACAAAGCGTAAAAAATCATATGTGAAACCCGGCCAACAAGCCAAATCAATGGCAAAGCCGAATATCCATGGCGCGAAGGTAATGCTCTGTATTTGGTGGGATCAGATGGGTGTGCTGTATTACGAGCTGCTAAAACCGGGTGAAACCATCAATGGACATCGCTACCGAACACAATTAATCCGTTTGAAGAGAACATTAGCCGAAAAACGCCTGGAATATGCGACCAGACACGAGGCAATAATTTTCCATCATGACAACGCTCGATCCCACGTTGCTATTCCGGTTAAGAGCTATTTGGAAAACAGTGGATGGGAAGTCTTACCCCAACCGCCTTATAGCTAAGACCTTGCCCCTTTCGACTACCTTTTGTTCCGGTCGATGAAGAACGCCCTCACTGTAATACGGTTCATATCAGAGCAGAATATAAAAAATTGGTTTGATTCATTCTTGGCTACCAAGCCGGCGCAGTTCTTTTGGGATGGGATTCATAAATTGCCAAAAAGATGGGAAAAAGTCATAGCTTCAGATGGGCAGTACTTTGAATAATACTATTGTACATGTTTTTCCTAAATAAACGTTCAAATTTTGAAAAAAAAAAAACTGCACGAATTGAGTTATATACCTAGCGGTGTTATTGGGCCATATTTTTTCGTCGAAGATACCGATCGTCACGTTACTGTGAATGGTCAGCGTTATCGCGCCATGATCACCGATTACATTTGGCCCGAATCGGAAGATATGGACTTGGACGACATGTGGTTTTAACAGGATGGTGCCACAAGCCACACAGCACACGCTACAATCGATTTATTGAAGAGTAAGTATGGTGAGCGTGTTATCTCAAGACATGGGCCAGTCGATTGGCCGCCTCGTTCGTGCTACGGGGCTTCGGGCTACGTTAAGTCATTGGTTTATGCCAACACGCTGACGACGTTGGAAGAGCTCAGAGCCAACGTTGAATGCGAAATAGCGGCCGTTTCGGCCGAAATGTATGGTCGAGTCGTTGAAAATTGGGTCCAACGAATCGACCAATGCAAACGTGCCCGCAGTGGCCATATGAACGAAGTCAAGTTCCATTCATAAATGCTTTGATTGTACTTCAAGCCAATAATAAAGTTTTTGAAATATCTCAAATGGTTTGCCTTTTATTTGAAAAAAAGTTGTCAAGTCGTTATTAGAAAACCCTATACATATTTGGAGTCATCTAGCCGCCATGAACCATGAACCGGTTTCACTGTAAGCTTTCGATTTCTTAGTTTGGTATTCCTTTGAATAAAAATCAGAGCCTGAGAAGATGTTGCTTTTGCTCTCCTGTGTTAATTCGCCGATGGTATCCATCCATATATCGCTAAAAAATTTCGGTTCGGCATAATAGAGATCGTTGTGGAGGTCAAAATACTTGGACGTTAAGCCATCTTCATTGGTGGAATTCTTACAAATGAAGATATTGCCAATAACAAACAACAAAGTTTCGACCATTATTTTTTGTTTTTTGTTAGGTAGATACCAAGTGTTCATATGTCCCAGATAAATACTCTTTGATTTATCTGTTAGTTAATACAATACCTCCTCTGACGGATTCGCATCCTGCTTTATCTGAAACGAACCTATGTGCTGAAACTGCTCTGCAACTATGACAGAGGATATGCGAAGGAAATAAAAATGTAAGGCAGCTACTAAGTTTATCATTTATTATGTTACTTTCGCTTCTTGGATCGACCTACTTGTATCATCCATTATTTCATACCACACTGTAATGCCAAAACTTCATTACATAACATAACATTTGAGATGATTTCAATGCTCAATTATTTCTTCATCACACGTGCCACGGCATTCGTATCTGGCGATATTTGTGGCAAAACAGAGAACAGTGCAAGATGAAAAACTTTTACGGAAAAATGCTGAAATGTGCGTTGTCATCAACGACGACGTCGACACAGAGTGAAACGAGAACAATGTACGCTGTGAGTGCTGTCCCCGTTGAATAGAAGAAAAGCTGCAAGGATTTGCTTCCATTCAGGCATTTTCCAACTCACATATCCTCGACTCTCGCAAGACGCACGTCCTCTCACTCCAACGCTGTAAACCCCATGAGAGACCACTAGACAGGCCCAGAGTTACGTGCATTCCATACGAGTTTTCCAAAAAGGGATCATATTTCATCAGATTTTATGGTCCTTTCCATAACATTGGAGATTCTTTATTTTTTACGCTTAGATTAACAGGTTTATTGTAAGAGATGCCTTAAAATTTGTTTTTATTATTATTGTTGTTGCCTTTATTTAAAATCGGGCTCGGTTGCCTTTGGATCCATTTTTGGCTTGAAATGCCCCTTCTGCTGTTCCATTGAATCACCTTTGAAGCGTTCATTTGATGAAAGTATCTCACAATTTCTTTTTATTCGCTACAACCTGTGATGATATTGAATTGCACACACTTAAACACACACGCGAGTGGGCCTATCAATTTGGGCATGACATTGGCACTTGGCATTATCGTCAACGTTGGTTGGTGTGTGCGAATATTTGTGTATGTTACATGCGAATGTGTCGTCAATGATTTATGTGTCCTTTTCAATTTTTTTTTTTTCTTTTTTATTTTTTTTATTTTTTTTTTTTATGGTGTGATTATGAGAATATAGATGCTGAGTGTGAATCTTTAAGAGGCAGCTACAATGATAGCGGGCTGATCATTTATTTGATTTCTTTCCCAAAGGGTCTTTTGATAAATCAGCTTCTTCGAACGGTGTGTGGTGGAATAGGTAAAGACCTATGTCAGGCAAGAGGTAAACAAATTAAAGCGAAGATGATACCTATCTCTGCGGCATTTTAGTGCTACATATGTCATTTGGGTTAGTTGTTAAGGTAATCGATCAGCCTCAATTTCAATTAAATCCACAGAAAACCCTTCAAGATAACATCTGTCTTGAAAGAAGATTGGCATATTTTGAGGTATTATTTGAGGGCATGATTTAGGGTGACACTTGGAAAATTTGCAACAACGGAAGGTATATACAGCAAGCTATTAAAAATGTTACCCCAACTGTTGTGAAATCAGTAATATGGAAAACGGCCTCGAAAATGGGAAAATTAGCCAACCAGGGATACTCAGACAATTTGAGCTATTGTACACTGAGCCAACAGCAGAGATTTGAGTCCTATGCTCGAAAATTACTACCCACTAATTTGTAGATCCTATTACCGTCGCCTGCCACTAATGACATATTTCTATCTAACGATAGTGAATCTTGTTTTTACAATGAAAATCGGTGCAGATAACTTCTACTTGAGACCTTTCAGTCTGACTTTCTCCTGCTGAAAAGCATGGACTGATTTGATAAAACGTCCTCAGTCTAAAATGCTATATGTATACCCTTAAGAAAAGTCGTATGAGGTCTGAGTAGAGTGATAGATAGAATGCCTAACACC
Organism: Volucella inanis; assembly: GCA_907269105.1. NCBI lineage: Eukaryota > Metazoa > Arthropoda > Insecta > Diptera > Syrphidae > Volucella > Volucella inanis. The sequence goes on from OU026154.1 coordinate 95,272,306, forward strand.
TGTAACAATTTGATTCTATAAACCAACTAAAGCAGCATTGATTACCATGGTCCCTTTTTGTGTTCGTTAACTTATAATGACCTGGGAATTTAGGGTGGATATAGCAAACATACGCAGTCCAAAAAGTAATCACTTTTCTGCGTACACTCAGACCATCTGTTTTGACAATTAGTGAAACACAGGTAGAACCCCGCTCAAACAATGTAAGCACTGTTCGGCCTTTAACGAGTTCGATGCGCTGTCTGACTCCATTCAAAGAATTGTATCCCTCTGTCGTCATACTGCAATTGTTATTACGGGCGGTTTCAAAATAAACAATACTAGGTGGCTTCGACATTCTGGACAGACAACACCCGAGGGATGGTGTGTTGAGATCTTTGCTGCGGAAAACAACTATAGCCAACATTATGGACTTGTTTTTGATTCCTTACCCTGATAAGTACACTGTTGATGCCTTCGGACCATAGTTAGAGAACGTATTCCCAAAAAGAACCGCATAGCAATACGAGAAAGCCAATTGGGGCTGACTTAACAGTTTGCTTAGGAATTTTAACTGGCCGTTAAGTTTCCTCCATAACAAGGTGGATGCCGCTGATGATATAACATATGTAGACACCATCCTCTTTGGAATGAGAGCCTTTATCCCTCATCGAATGAATAGTATCAAATCAAAAAAAAAAGACATGGTACGACTCGAGTTGAAAAGACGCTTGAGTTAGGTATGACTGCAACATCCTCCTTAAGTGTGTGAACTTCTAATATGACCAAAAACTGAGGCAAAACATACAACAATGTCCCAAATGTAGTAAAAGCTTTTGGTGTTTTGTCAAAAATATTAGAAATTCTGCCTCATTCTACATACCAACGCTCATTTACATTGGCATTCCAGCTGGCTGTTCTTTAGAGAAGGCCAATTTGCTTGCAGCACACTCTGTGGCCAGATTGTTCTTTGTCTCCACCTACACTTGAGTGTGTCATACATCAATCTGGAGAAAGCAAGCTAGTTGCACTTGATATTTCTAAAGCATTTGTCAGAGTTTGGCATCAGGTTTTTTTTGTCTAAAATGCGTGTATTCGGGATCAACGACTCTCTTCTTCATAGGGTTAGAAACTACCTCTCGAAACGTTTGATTCAAGTTTTCTTGAATGTTTTCAGGTCTGATGTTCCCAAAATAACAGCTGGTGTGCCCCAAGGCTCCATTCTGTCTCTGACACCCTTTACAATTGTTGTCAATGATCTCTTGTCTGCCACTTCTAATAAAATATATTCCTTTGGTGATGATAGCACCTTCTCTCTACTTTTCATATTTGTTCATAGACTCACGTCCCTGTCCTGCTGTAGAACTGTGGAACGAGAAGTGAAATTTAATGCTTCTAAAACACAATGCTGTCTGCTGTCGTTAAAGCGAAGATATTACATGTGTGTCAGTGATAACTTACGTTGGTAAGACCACATATTCGATGTCGCCAAAAAATGCTGCGAAATGTCTAGGATTTCCCAAGAGATGTAAGGAATATTTCACTCGCTCTCATATGACGGGCTGCCCTCCCAAAACAAACTTCTTTTTGAAAAGAATCCAATTTTGACTTCTATATCATGGATGCAATAATAACAGAATCTCGATTCCTGCTAAATTCACTAAGCTTTGTTTGGGTCCGAAGTCAGAATGGGATCACAGCATCGCTCCCTGATGAATTTCCTTGAAAATCTATTGAGAGCAGTACTTCTCATGATCTGAACTCACTTTTCAGCTCCGTCTTGGTTCATCTACAAAACTCCTCTGCCATTTGTCTGAGGGTGAACCAACATCTTTATTAGATATCAAGATTTTCGTCAGCCAATACCACTATTATTTTGAACTGAAACACGCAATAGTGATCAAAAATACGAAACGAGAGACTAAGATTTAACTACTGTGCTTGGATAGGACTTCTATTGAAGAATTTAATTTTGGTAGGGGCTAATGCCCCCATTTATTTGGCTTAATTCAAGTTTGAAAAACTAGGACTTAAAAAACTAAAATACAAAATATTTAAGGTTGGAGCTTACCTTACGCAGCATGCTGGATATTGGTTTGTTAGAGCCATATGTGGTGCGGTGAGTTGGTATTTAAAAGAGGCGGTGGCAACGTAGATTTCGAGGGTTAGTTGTGAAGAAAATGTAATTGTTAAGAGACAAGCAATCGCGCAGCCTGAGAGGAGTCGGTGAATGAAAAGAATGTCTGATGCGTTAATGAAATTGAGACGGCCTCGATAGGGGGGTAAGATTAAAGGATCGTTTCAAGATAGACCTCGAAGAGCAAATCGAAGAAAACGATACACTGGATCCTCTCAATTTGGATTACATGAACTCGCTGAAAGGGACACCACGCTTGGCTGACGTACTCGAGAAGGGTTACAGAATTCTTTGGACCATCTTTTAACGAAGCCAAGCGATGAGTTTGTTTTGGTAATTATCTCATCGATATGCAAGCGAAAATTAAGCTCTCTGTCACATAATATGCCAAGGTCGCGGATAGTCTGAACAAGGGACATAGGTTGGCCGTGCAGAACGTAAGTTCGGGGAGTAGACTTGTTGCACTTACGTGAAAAGGTAATCGATTGACATTTGGTGAGATTGAGTTCTAAGCAGCTCTTGATGCAACATGTGAAAAAACTATTTAGATCTTTTTGAAGGAGGCTGGAGTCGTGTTGTGATGAAGTGGGTTAGAAAAATTTGGTAACGTCAGCATAGAGAGCAAGTGCTGAGTGGTGAATGACCCTTTCCAGATAGTTAATGGTTAGGATGAAGAGAAGTGGACCTAGGTGACTACCTTGCGGAACACCTGAAGTGGTCAAGAAAGGGTCCGAAAGGACAGACCTGAAACGAACACTATACAAATGATTATTCAGGTAAGAAGATATCCATTTAAGCAAAATGGGTTCAAAGCCTAGCACGGACAATTTGAACAGGATTACTTTATGACCACTTTCTGAGAAAACAGAGGATACGAATTCGAAGAGGCGAGTCGTAGTTGATTTAGTGTTTATTAGGGGAAATAAAAGATTTGATGGAGGAAAATCGTCCGATTTTTTTTTTTTTTTTTTTTTTGTAGTTAATGAATTGACAGAAAGACATATCATCGTTTATAAGCCTTGATTGCGCACTATCAAAGTATCGCTGATAGAGAACCTTGTTTAGCTGGGCGAATTAAAGGTATGACCCGAGATAGTTTGAATAGTGAGCAATAGGGTTGGATCAGATGAAAACTGCCTTTAATTTGTTTCTGTTGTTTCGTAATGAGCGAAGTTTACGATTGTACTTCGGGGGACTTGTAGAAAGGGTCTCATTGCGCGAAAAGAGAACATAGAGAGAAATAGAATTGAATAATTCTCTTTAGAAAATAAGAGCACTTTTAAGGGGAATATTGGGGACATCAAAAGAACACTTACTAAGATAAGCTTTAATTTTACGGAAATTTGCTTTATGAAAGTCGCAAAAGGCAGCTGCAGATGGTGGGGGCCGGATAGGAGAGTAGTTGAAAAGAGAAAGAAGAAGTGGTGGGTGAAACTTATCAATGGTCGATAGTGAAAGGGGACAGAGCTAAACAGAGGAATTTATGGGGTCACTGGTTAAAATGAGGTCTAATTGCCTACACATATAGTTGGAGAGCCCACTAATTTGGCATAAGCTAGAGTCTGCGAGCTCATCCAAGAAGAGACATTCTTTACTGGAGTTAGGGTATGCGATAAAAAAAAATTCATTTTCTGATTGAGTCCAGTGCAGTTGAGGTAGATTGAAATCGCCGAATACGATGATATCATCGAGAGGATCAGATAAGTTAATTATTTCATCAATTGCATCGATAGCGAGTTGGTAGCATTCGATTGGTTGCGCCTGTAGGATGTAAAAACTCATAACGTACAGGGATCTGCAGGGGAGTGTTATTTTTATTGAAAAATAGTCAAGCTAAGAAGAAGTAGGAACAGCAATTGGAGAAGAGTTTAGGTCATTGTGGATGGCCAATAAGACACCTCGACAAGGATAATCATCATTTGGACGGGTAAGATCGTCGTCGTCGTCGTCGTCTCGAAAAATATTGAAACTAGGGGGGAATAATTCCTGATTCTTTATATCTGGAATTAGATTAGTTTCGGTCAGAGCGTAGACCTCAAATGGGAGAGCTTGAGATTGAAGCAAGACGGCCCAATCCTTTTAGAGTGCACACAGTTACCGAAAGCGGCAATGTCGTCTGAGACCTTGTGGGGAGACATATTGAAAATCTCATAGAACTTGATAAGTTCCTCAGACTTGTAAGGTCACTAAAGAGACCTTCCTGCTGTATGGAGACCATAACGCTTGTTTTAGTTTTTCCCTCGTAACAAACTGTTGTATTTTTTGTGATAACAATTGTTGATGGTATGACCCTCTAAATTTACTTACCGAGATGGTAAAACTTTCATACCGAAGTCGTTACAGGGAACTACGATTTTCTAAGAGTCTAAATGCGTAAGTCATAACTGATATCACGTTCTGCAATGTCTGGTGTAAGAGTGATTAATTCCTCTGTGAAGGTCCAAGTTACGCTTCTGGGCGAGTGGTGGTATCCAAGGCACATTATTCTTTGAAAGATTGGTAAACTCCAATAGAAAAAACGTAAAAGAAGTAAAATGGTCTAATTCATTCTCTGGGTGCTGTTCTTCAATGGCCAGATTTGTCTTTTCTAGATCTAGTTAGTGGTGATCACCTTAGTGAAATGAAGGTTTATTTCTTCTTTCTAGTAACAGTTTGTAGTCACTTTTGTTTTTTTTTTTTTTTTTTTTGGCTGGTTGACAGAAAGCCGTGGGTTTCAGTTTATACCGAGCTATATGGAATTCATTGCATTATTATGAACCAAGCGTTGATCTTTATTGAAGAACCTGAGGTATCTTACGCACGTATTCCTAAATGTCAATTAGACAAAAGTCTAGATTCGTCAAAGCTCTTGAAGAAACTTTTCTAGTCGAGTGAGAGTGAGATTATCTTAGCGTGACTTTATTTTGTAATCTCAGGTTGCTGAGATGGATCCTTTAAGTTTTTCTTTGGGCTATCTGGTATTATTTTTAGAACTATCCAAGTGGTGTTCATTCAAGGTGTGTCCATCATGATAATTCATAAGTCTAAGTCTGTCTCCACTGTCTCCAAAATTTTCTTATTCGTAATTGTATACAGATTTCTTTTGTACACCTATCTGATCATCTCATTGCTTTATTAAGAATTTATATACAATTTTTGGCCTTGATTTTCTATCGGCTTCGAATGCAAGGACTCTTTGAACTTGTCAGTATGACAGGAGCTTCGGAAGAAGCATAATACATTTCTGTGTCCGTGTTTCTCAAATTATTTAGTTCTTACTTATAAAACGTCCTCAGATTGAGATTTTCTTTTAAGGAAAGGGCAAATCATGAAGAGAGAAGACGAAGTGTTTCACTTCTGTCGACCAACATATTCATGAATCGTTGGAATTTACACTAAGCCTCACTACATGCTTGCCTATGAGGCAGAGGCCGGTGATTTCATTTTCTGTAGTTCTACTATTCCATCTTTTAATATATTCAGTTCTGGTCAAATCTATTTAATTACAAAACGTATTGAACCACTGGTGCAACTCGTGATTGTCTTCTTAACTGAGTTAAGGTTTAACATGTGCTTTTTTTGTGGAAAAGTAAGTAGTGCAATTCTATGATTGGTGAGCGCAGGCGAGGACTGCTTTAGAGTTTACAGAGATTGATTTCAAGGATTTTTGTGCAACTTATCTGTCCGAAAATACACAGTTACTACATTTTCCTTAGACAAGATATTACCAGTTTTATCATCATAATTTCCATCCACATGGCAACGCCCGCAATCACCAGAATTATTTTTATCCATAAAACTATTGACTTATCTACAATATGCCATATTGTTTAGCCAAGTTGCGCATGCTTTCAAGAATTGCCTTCAATTCTGGCCACCAGATTTTGTAAGCACTGTTGCAGGACCATCCGGCAGGCAACATAGACATTGGAGGCATATGTAAAGCTGTATTGCGTACATGTAGCTCGGCCATTGTTTTCATGTCTGAAGCGAATGACGAGTGTGTAGTCACCTCTTGCGAGTTTCGCTATTAAGACTACTCGCAGTGAGTTGCCAGTAGCCGTTCTATACCTTTCTGCTGTGATACTGGATATATTCTACTGATGCCAGACGACTTGAAGGTCCCAAAGAGAGCAACAGCGTGTTTGGGAGCCTTATCCATCAGCATAGCCGATACAGCTCTGGCGTGTTGTGCTACGGAGCTCATATGTAGCTTCATTGATAGAAGCTGGTTGTGAGATAGTTCTGACAATGTTACCTGTAAAGTGAGTTTCAAGCATGAGACATAGAGTTCCTATTTTCGACTAAGAGAAGGTGCCATCAAGTTATCGGTGTGGACTTTGACTTACCTGATGATTTCACCGAATGTTTCGATCTTTTGTGAGAAGCCTTGTTAGAGGCACTCTTCAAAATCTCAGTTAACTGCTTATATTCGTTTTGCTTTTGATTCTAGTCTTCCTCTTAAGTGGCTTCTTTCGAAGTTTTCTTTCCTTTACACAGTGATTTTTGATGTGAATTCCATGTACGTTTGCTGGATATGTCAACACTAAGTGAGGGTACCGTTCAAGCTCTGAAAATTTTCTTCTAGCTTTTGTTTTATTCTGCATTTAGGCAAAGTTTTAACAGACTTGCTAGTCTCTTCCTCTGATTCTGAATTCATATCTATTTAGTGTATCTGTTGGTGCAAATTCTAGACGATCAGGTCTGACGACAGTATGAAATCAAGGTTATCATAGCCTCTTACTTTGCATTTGCATTAAGATCGCAACATATGATAAGTTGCTACTTCTTTGAATAGTTACAGTACTATCGAATTATGGGGAAGAATGCTGACGGTACAACGAATTTGTGCCATCTTTCTTTGGTTTCGTAGCTTTTGTCTGTTGTTTGTTTTAAGTTGCCCAAATTGTCAAAATTTTAAAATTTTCCCAAGTTTAGACGATGAAAGTAAATTCGCCACAAAAAGACAAGTTCTCGGTCCTTCCGAAAGCTCATGATATAGTGATGTAAAACTCTTTACAAATCCGAAACTACAAGTGCGTTTATTCCACACACTTGTTCACTTTTGAGGGGGTAACGATTATACATTAGTCTACTGTTGATCTAGCTTTATAATAACTTACCTAAGTCGCTATGCCTCCGAAGATACCCTGCCATGTATACTAAATGGAACAAACCTCTTCAAGGTGCCAAAAAACCATAAAAAAAAGTGAACAGATAAGTATTTCTTGTTTTTCTGGTGTTTTTTGTTTTTCTAAATTTTGTAACACAACCACTCCTCAAAACTCAAAGTCCCGACATAGTTGCAGGTGAGGTGATATACCTGCTTGACCATGCCTCTGGATTTTGTAGCTGAGATTCGTACCCTTTACAGGTCCTTCTCAATCTCTCTGTGGTTAGACCTTTCCGCCTCTGGGCTCTTGGGGCTAAAAAACCAAGCGTCATTCGCTGCAATAAAACTTATGTCGTTGGTTTTTAGATCATACCTATCCTTCATTGATTCGGCTGCTATTTTAAGAGTTTCTCGTGCCACTTTTTGTATTTTGGGAAACCGGCTTCTTAATACTACTGCTTACCCTTGGCTGTCTTCTTCTATTTCTGATAGTGATCCGAACAATATATCGACCGGTTCGTCGATTCTTATTCTGCTACGCGATAGGGTAGTGGATCTGGCTGTAGGAACAGATCCCAGTCTGTTTCAAACAAGCATCGAATTGTCCTAGTTTTCCTGACAGCCCAAGACCTCCTCTTCGGAATACTTCCAATTCGAATTGATATTCTTCAGGAGACTGAATCCGCAGAAGACGTTATATATTATTTGCTAGACTACCCTCAACTGTTTGGTTGTGCACGATAAAACATTCCGACAATTTTGTGAAATAGTCCATAACGACGATTATCTATCGATTTCCTACTTTAGTGCATGGAAGTGGAACATGTACGTCATCAGCAATCATCTCGAATAAGTGTCAGTTTAACTTAAGAAGCCCCTTTGTTTGCTGAGTAGGACCTTATCAAGCCCGACAAACAATGCAGTTTTTGCACCATAGTTTGGAGTCTATTATTCGGATGATCCAAATATACTTTTTCTTTATTTTGCTTGGGTTTTTTTTATGGAGTTGCTGAGAACTTTCTGGAACTAATTTCAATGAGATCACCGGTTACATCTTTTGCTCCTGATACTTCTCCCATGTTCGACACATTACCTCAGCATCCATTTTTAACTGCTGAAATCGTTTTGTATCCTGATCTTCTTGCATAATATTTTTTTTTTACGGTCGATGACCTTCTTTCAGCCACTTGCTTACCTTTGCTGGCAGTGGGTTTTTTTTGCTGTTCGATTGCCAGAGTAGCCTCATCTACTTCAAACTGTAATATATCTCAGCGCCCCTTTTATTTGAAGACATACTTCGTCCAATGTTTTCATATGGTACATGACCTCCTGGAAAGCACTTGCCATATCGAGGGACAGGACGATCTTGAATTTCATATGCGTACTGACGATTGGGTTGGTTAAAATTGCAGAGCCAAAGAATGAATGCATGGTCAGTGCGTAAAAGCAACTCTCTTCTTGTAACGCAGTGATTTCGTTCGCCTCAATTTATAGTGAGGCTAAAGTATTTATTTACCACTTCCGAATAACCTTATTTTTGACTGAGAACAGCACCAATACCAATATTCGATGCATTCGTGTTAAGTACGAAATTGTGGCCTGCGCTTGAAAATGCCAAAATCGTAGCCCTTTTTAGTGATTAATTGCCGTCTCATATGTAAACCCGCGTTTTTATCCCGTAAGTTCTGAAAGCGGTTTAGCAAGTTTCGAAAAGGTTCAATCCGTCAACTAAAACGACATGGCCTATGTACTTTATTTTTAATTTGAAAAACGGAGAATCTGGGCTTAATTTTCGGTTGGCCCTTTGTAATCGCTCAAGCACCGATCTCAAGTTTTGTATATGCTTTTCGTCTTCGTTTAAGTAAACGAGTCCACTATGAAAGTCCTTGAAAAGCTACGTCCATCACTCTTTCGAACGTTGCTGGATCATTGCAGAGACCAAACGGGCTAACATTGAGGTGCCATAGCCGATTACTATTTAAGAAAGCTGTTTTTTCCCCGCCTTTGACATCGTTTTCTACCTGCCAGTAGCCACTTTGAGGTCCATCTTAGAAAACTACTTCGCGCCTGCCATTATGATGAAGCAGCCATCAAGGGGTAGCAATCTTGTGACCTCATTTATCCACCGTTAATCTACGAAAAACCTTGAAAATTCCTCTTCCTTCTTGACTAACACAAAAGGTGCAGCCCAGCGGGTATTTGAACCTTCTATAACTCCTCTGTTGCTTAATTAGCTCCTCCATCTCTTCGGGCTTGGACATTGGGACTTTTCTCGCCGGTAGTTTGATTGGTATTTACATTGAGGTATCGAATTTGTATTTTGCACAATGAACAGTTGAGAACATTGGACAAATCGGGGAGCCCATCAAACTCATAAATTTGATAGCGGCCGAACTTCATATGCCTCTACCGGTTTTCCTCACCAATGTTCTTGGGTAGGATTATATTACGCGAAGAGAGATTGATCATTCAGACGAAGTGACTTTCGTTGCTTGAGTGTTGTTGGTATCTGTACTAGTGAATATATTTCTACCCACAATCCTCGATCTAGATGACTTATGTACAAAAGAGCCGAATTTATCGGTTAACTCAACTCTGCTTAAATATCAACTTCATTTGAAGGCATAATCAAACATTGTCAACCTGTCCCTTGATAATCATGAAGTCCGTATCTTTATAAAAAAAAAATCCCTCAGTGTTACCTATCAGGAGTGAAGCATTCTTCTACTGAAATACTTTGTTTCCTGTTTTAATTACAAAACTTCGCATCTGACTTCTGAAATTGATTGCCATATAAACTTCGCAAAATCTGCTGAAGGTTTCCTCATAATTTTGTCGCAAACAATTTTTCCACTCTTACCTCTGTATGAAGTAGTAGCACACAGAAATAGTGAAATTCCATTTCTCTGCCAATAAAGTGTCAGCTTCATATATCATTGTCGAGAATGGCGACACACGTCTACTCGTCTACTTCAACTTTGTAGCCCCAATTCTAAGGTAGAAAGTGCACGTTCCATCATTTTTCCTTTATATCCCCCCCAAACACTGGACTAAGTAGAACTCTATCCAAATGAGACATGAGCAAGCCGAGGCGAACAATTCACTGCATAGTAAGAACTGAAAAAGCGGAACAAATGTTTTTGGCAAGATGATCTCGTATAATGTTCGACTTAGGCATGCGAACCTTTTATGTTAGAAAGTTCTAAGGAGTTCCTGGCAACGGGACATTATATTAATGACGCATTTTCCGCCAGAAAAGTAATTCTCCTATCCTTGTGTATCCTGTTTTCCCTTGTCTGTATGTCGTTTTGTTGACTGTCTGAAGGTACTTCGTATTCGTGTATCTGCGATGGATTGTCCTAAAAATGTGCTCCGTTTTGTTTGTTTGTGTAACAATATTGTGTGTATATGTACTCGTATTGCGTTTACAAAATGATAAATCGCATGCATTAGTAAGGGCCAAGTTAAGGGGGTTTAAACTGATGCCTCCTATTAGCTTTTTTTTTTTTTTTTTTCTTGTTTTGTTTATAGAGGACACTTTCTGTATTCTTAGTGTCAAAGGGCAAATGCGACCACAAGTAGTAACAATTCAACCTCATTTTTAATTTAAGAAGTTGTTCTATGAATTATTCGGTGTACTAAAGTGTTTTATGGCATTCCAGCCACAAAAGCCAGTCTTAAATTAGGTGGCACCACAGTTGTTTTCTTTGAATCTAAAGGGCGGTATGAGCTGGAATGGTATCCTGCTCCTTTGTTGAAATTCCACAAAAATTCACATAAGCAAACACACGTATTGCCTGGCGCACATTGAATAGTACTTCTTTGGCTTGTGGTTTACTTAGGGTGTTCCCGAATAGTGGGTACCTACGAATGTGCCAAATAACTTTTCGACATTATTATCGAGAAAACAAGAACCCACTTTTAATGACATGGAACATATTAAATCAAAAACGTCAAGTTGAGTAGTGAAAAATAATGCGGTGAAGGAATAGAGGAATTGATTCCAGTAGCTGTCCTTACGGTCTACGAATTTACTCATACGAATGCTCGTTACGTATCAAAGGCATTGTGTAGTAGTTGGAGAATGTTTTAGTCGAGTGTTCGAATATATATTTTGTGCATGTTAAAACTTAAACATTGGCATAGGTATTTTGACTTTTGGATAAAAAAACATACATATGTGCATATCCTTTACGTGTAATTTTTCTTAATCGCATAATCGGTACAATTAAATCGGTATTTGACAAACATACAGTGCGTGCATATCCATCCCAACATATATTTTTAATCAAAGACATTTTCGGGAATTCTCCATCAAACATATTCGCAAACAAACGTTTTCGGATTCGAGTAACCAATCGGTCGATGAAAAGTGGGCCTTACAGCAAGCCTCATTTTTGAGAGTTTTAGAAGCATCAAAGGCACCTAAAGCGGTACAGTTACCGAAGATTTCCATTCCCGTATTCTCTAGAGACTACAAAGACTGGCCGGCTTTTAAATATTGTTCACGGGAACAATTGACAAAAAAGTTCCAGTATCTCAAATCTTTTCTGGGTAGTGATGCTGCCAATTTAATCAAACATATTACGTGCTCCGAAGATAATTACATCGAAGCATGGGATAAATTAGATTCATTATTCAGTCATTTGTTCAAACATTTTTATCTTTACCATCAACCACGTCATCAAACATTCATATGCTTCGGAAACTCACTGATGGTACTGATGAAGCTATAAGGGGCTTAAAAGCATTAAGAGCAAATCTACAAATGATCTACATCCTGCTCCAAAAATTAGACGACGACACAAAACATGCATGGGCAGAAGTCGCAGGCTCTCGTGATGACTGTTCTATCGATGAATTCCTTGACTTTTTACAGGTTCGTTGTAGTTGTCTTGAATCAACTTATGCAATGAACCATTTTGCCAAAACATCAAACGTAGTCGAAACCAAAACAGCATGCCCAAAATGCAAACAAGATCATTTGCTTACGTACTGCAAAGCTTTTAATGCTCTAAGTGGTCAAGGACAAATCACTTTGTTTTAACTCTCTTCGGCATGGACACACATCAAATAAATGTCGTTCAAACTATCGTTGTTGAATTTGCAATTCGAGACACCACTTGCTTGTATATCCGGCTGTTCTAACTCAAATCCAAGCCTCATCGGGCGTTAATATAAATCAATCTCAATCTCATTTCTCGAATTCAACAAAATCGAATCAAACTCTATCGAATCAATGTCAATCGTCGTCATTGTCATCGCCCCATCGCTCTACAAATCATCCGGTTATAAACAACCATTCGCTCGAGTCTACTCATCGTGCTTTCGCTCTATTGCCAACTGCTCTGGTAAGGGTTCGAGATAAACAAGGACTGTATCAACAAATTCGTGCACTCTTAGATACAGGATCCCAAGTCTCCTTTATAAACGAACGAGCAGTTCAGCGTCTAGGATTACATCGGAAACTTTCTCGGTTACCTGTGATAGGAATCGCATCCACTTCTGCAGGTGTTACTAATAGTTTGGTAACCCTAAACTTGTCATCGCTGCATTCTGCGAATCGATTGCCATGTTGTTTCAAAGCTGACTTCTTTACTACCACCTTTTTCCGTATCAAATTTCAAATTTAAGTCCCTCCTTTCGCTGGAACTGCCTGATACCAACTTCGCCGAACCGGGTCCAATCGACGTTTTAATTGGGGCAGATAAGGTCTACAGTATTTTTAGCGGACCTGCGACACCATCAACACATGTCTTTCCATGTTCTATACCAACAATTTTCAGGTGGGTAATAGCAGGTAGTATGCAACGCGTTGCATTAACTGACGACACTTCAGTAGTAAGAACATTTTGTGCACAATTAGATCATTCTCAAGAATTTAATTTGGAACTATTTTGGCGTTTGAAAGAGGTTCACACCGAACCCTTCCTTTCGGTGGAAGAACAACGCGCTGAGGAACACTTTGCATAAACATTTAGTTGTCAGATAGATGGTAGATACATGGTAGAGCTACCATTTAAACAAAATTTTAATCTCAACTTTGGAGATTCACTTAGTATTGCTCTCAATCGTTTCAAATCCCTAGAACGGAAATTTCTCTCAAACCCTAACCTAAAAAACCAATACACCCGTTTCCTAAACGAATACATGGATTTAGGTCACATGGTAGCATACGCTTGACGTATTTTACGTGAAGGTCTTGGCCTAAAAGCGTAAAAAATTCAACTTGTGCAAGAATTGGAGCCAGACGACTTAAATTTGTGTCATATTTTCAATGAACGGGCTCTGGAAAAACAATGAAAATCCGGTGTTTTATCGTGAAATTTTGTTCAGTGATGAAGCCCATTTCTGGCTCAATGGATACGTTAATAAAAAAATTGCTGTATTTGGGCTGATAAGCAATCCGAAGAGTACCAGAAACTACCATTATATCCAATAAAACAACGGTATGGTGTGGTTTATATGCTGGTGGAATCATTAGTCCATATTTCCTCAAAAATGAGGCAAATCAGAATGTTACCGTCAATGGTAACCGTTATCGCGCCATGTTAATAGACTATGTGCGTCCTGAAATTCAAACACATGGTCTCAGCGAGCTTTGTTTTCAACAAGATAGCGCTACGATCTATACAGCGCGTGAAACAATGGACTTGAAAAATCATTTTGGTGAGCACTTAATTCCACGTTTTGCTACGGTAAATTGACCGCTTAGAGGACTATTTGATCTAGGGATATGTTAAGTCTTAGGTCTTCAGGAATAAGCCAGCTACGATTAACGCTTTAAAAGCCAACATTACTCGTGTTATCCGCGAGATACCAGTCGCTCTGCTCGAGCGAGTCTCCCAAAATTGGACCTTCCAAATTGACCACCTCAGACGTAAGCGTTGCTATTTTTTACATTATATAATTTTTAGAAAGTAAATGCCATGAATTTTTCTTTGAAACTCTAATAAAAATATTAAGTTCGCTTTCAACTTTATGTTTTTTATTTTACATTATAAATCAAACTTTACGATGAATCACCCTATATAAGAAAGACTCTTACTATGAGAACGATGCTATTGGCAGGATTGGAAGATATAATTGGCCTCTTGCGCCTAGATATATACATGATTGGATAGAAACCAGCGCAACGTGTCGATACTTACAAGTGAACTAAGTTTATGCTCCAATGCGGACTACTTATTACCCTGTCACAACTTTGAAACACCATTCGCCTGTATTTTTCCAAGCGGAGAGGTATGGGACAGGACCAAAATGCTACAAGATGCAGGAATATTCGTCGATAATTGAACTTACGATACTCACGACGCCTAATGGACAACAGCAGTGTCTTCCAGGCTGATGTATTGGTTGTAGAAGAAGTCGATAAACTTGCGGCAATAAAGGCGATATCCCACGAGAATAATCCTTTACTTCATGACAGCCTGGATTACATTAAGACCATCGCTGCAGTCAAAATCAATTCGAGGCTTGTGAAAAGTTGTTCTGAAGGACTTTAGGCACTCTTTGTGACACTCTAGTGACAGGCAATGCGCATGCAGGTAAGCAAACTTGCAAAGGATCCTTCCTAGAAAGGAAACTGGCAGATCGAAACAACTAACCTCCACTCTACACTCTGAGTATATAAGGCCGGAAAGCAAAAAATTCTGATTATCTACAACAGTGCAATTGTAGCTTTAGTATGCCCGGTGATATAAATATTAACTGGCTGGACATAGCAGACACATGCTTACGTTGAATGACAAACATAATTAACGACAACGATCTGACAATGCTTAACTCTGAGCCTATCGGGATAACACCAAATCTTAAAACAGTATTTGACTATGTCCTAACAAAGCATTTATGTCCTAAATGACCATGAATTCTTAGAAATATGAACCCAAGTCTAATAAAAAAGGGATCAAATATTGCAAATACACCAAAAACAGTTTTATTTCGTCCCTCAGGTCTAATCTAAGTGAAAAATTTGCAATTGAACTTATATCAGCATCAAATTCCGTTGTTTTAACAATGCCGATACCATACGACAATGATGAATGGCTTAGCTATGATATATCTCGAGAAAGATCTTATGAAGTGAATCTGTACAGGACGACAGTTACCACTAACAACACATTATGTACATGATGATAATAACGTCGCAACTTCAAAAATACATTATTAATCAAAATATACTTAGTGTTAACCAATCCGGATTTCGTCGAAACCATTCTTGGGAAACATTGTGGAAGAACACAAAAAAAAGTAATAGATAGTTCCACATCCACAGCAATATATTACTACGTAGGAGTACCTCAAGGGACGGTTCTCGGAGTACTCCTTTTCTCACCTTACATAAATGACATGGAAAAGGTAATCAAGCACAGCGTTCTTTTCGCAAATGATGCACTATTATATAGTACACATCAGGAGTGAGGCCCCAAATAAATAAAAGCAAAATGAACGAAGATCTTAGTGCAATAAATAAATGACTCATCATGAACAAATTAATACTACATGCGCAATTAAGTGCTCGCTGTTTTTTGATTAAAATGCAACTATGTTGTGGAAAAGTGATTACAAATGAATCATTCAAAGTATTGGCCATCGCTAGCTACAACTTATTCCCATATTTTTAACAATGCAAAGCTGTCGTCGATACCATTCCCCATTGATGGTTTCGTTGGGTTTCAACAGTTTATAATAAATAACACTGATCTGGTTCCACCAAATACATAGCATAACATTCGCCGCGTGAATATTCGGCCCAGCCGTCGACGTATAGGCATGACCAGGCAGTCCCTATGACTTTCTTCTCTTTGAGTTGCTGTAATGAATCCATTTTTCATCACCCGTCACGATGCAATGAAGAAAATCCTTTTTTTTGCCACTGGAGCAGTTGTTCGCAGGCAAAAAACGAAGCTCATCGTTTCTTGGCTTCAAATCATTTGAGTCATTCCCAACGAATTCAATTTCTTGTAAATGGCTTGACGGGTAACCCATAGTGCTTAAGCAAGCTCTCCTTGCGTTTAACACGGATCTTCATCGAGCAATGTCTCTAATTCAGCGTCTTCGAAGGATTTTCGACTTTCTTCACTCGGACGGTCGTCAACATTGAAATCACTGTCATTAAAGCTTCGAAAATAATGGAGCTCTCGATGCGCTTCAGCCGCCGTTTTCTTTGAATGAAAGAAGAAAATCAACACTTCCTGCAAATGACGCACAAAATCACACATTTTAACACAACCAAAAGTATATAGCACCAAAAGAAAATTACCAATATGGGCAAAGCGGTTTGCTTACCATATATTTTAGCTTTGTTCATGACGTTTTGGATATGTAAAAATCGACAAGCACTTACTGCTGGATCCATCTATTTAGAATTTAGTGGCCTGCACTTCTTTCCGCCAAACGATCTTTCACGGTTTGGGAGCAAAAATAAATCGCAGGGAGCCAACTCCGGAGAATACGGAGGATGGGGGAGCAATTTGTATTGCAATTCGACCATTTTGGCTGTGGCAACTGCGGAGGTATGAGCCGATGCGTTATCGTGATGGAAGAGCACTTTTTTCTTCGTCAAATGTGTTCGTTTTTTCTTCAAATCGGCATTATATCAACCCAATAGATTGACGTAGTATGATTGTAATTGTTTTTCCCTTCTCGAAACAAAGAACGTGGATCACACCTCGTGCGTCCCAAAAAACGGTGGCCGTCACCTTTCCGGCCGAAGGCACGGTCTTCGCCTTCTTTGGAGCACGTTTACCGGGTAAAACCCATTCTTTCGATTGTTCTTTGGTCTCTGGTGTGTACCAATGAATCCATGTCTCATCGACAGTCACGAAACGATACAGAAACTCCTCCGGACTTCGATTAAACAGGGCCAAGCACATCTTTGAAGAGATCTCACAATTGAACAAACGTGGCAATCATCCAGCGGAGAGCTTTCTCATGTCCAATATTTTATGCATTTAGTTGAGATGCCTGCTTTCTCAGCCAACTCGCGAACTCCACTCGACGGTCCGCCAATATGAGATCACAGTTTTGTCTACAGTTTCCTCTGTAATTTCTTTTTTAGAGCCACCGGAGCACGGCTCATCAAAAGTCGACGTGCGGTCACGACGAAACTCTGCGAACCAATGATAAACGGTTGCATGTGAAGGTGAATGGGTCCCAGATACACCATCGAGAAAGAGCTTGATGTCCGCGTAGGTTTTGCCACTCAAAAACACTAATCGGATCCGGAGCGATACTGATTATTTTCCATTTCAAACACTAACACGATGTTTTGAAATTAGAGGGGATACCTTTAATAATTTTAATAATCTCAAGCACGGCCTAATGTATGTTGACCTTCAATCGTTCAATAGCCTACCTTCATCCATCAGAGACTTAAGCAGTTTAACAAAAACATCACATGTTTTGGGATATTCCAAATGATCATCATATTTTTAGAATTGTAAAAAAATTACGAGGTGTGTTCAAGAAGTAAAGTGACTTTTAATTTTTATAGAATAAAACGTTATTTATTCATCAATATTAATGTTGGCCCCTTCAAAGTAATCCCCTTCAAATATAATACACTTCTGCCAACGCTTTTTTAAATCCTTAAAGCACTTCTCATAGTGTAAGCTTGAGCCATTCCAGCGATGTCGTTTTTATTTCCTCAATCGTTGCAAATGTCCGTCCTTTCATAGGATTCATCAGTTTTGGAAACAGGGAAATGTCGCATAAAGCCAAATCCGGTGTATATGGTGGCTGAGGCATGATTGTAGTGTTGTTTTTGGTCAAAAAAATCTCTCACGCGCAGCGATGAATTGGCAGGTTAGTATTGCTTCTCGCAAACGGCGTATAGCTTCAAGGTAATAATCCTTATTGACCGTACGATCTTAAAGTTAAAACTCCTGTTGCACTACGCCACTGTAATCGTGATCAAAACTTTGTCATTTGATCGAACTTGGCATGCTTTTTTTCGGTCTTGGCTCTACTGGGTACTTTCATTTGGCCGATTGGGCTTTGGTTTCGACGTCATGAATCCCATGAATCGTTATGACCGCCTTTTGAGCAAGTCAGGATCATCATTGACGTCATTTAAGAGTTCCTGAGTGATGCTCATGCGACGGTTCTTCTGATCAAAATTAAGAAGTTTCGGAACAAACTTCGGTGATACATGTCTCATACCTTGAACATCCGTAAAAACTGCATAACATGAGCCGACCGATGTGTCATATCATTTATGGTAAATCGACGATTTTCCAAAACAATTTTCTTCACAGCTTCGATGTTATCATCTTTTGTTGATGTGCTGGGGCGTCCAGAGCGTCATTGATATCTTCTCTGATATCTTGGGAGAGCTTGTACCACTTGTAAGCATTTATTTTACTTACAGCAGACTCACTGTATGCCACTCTCAACATTTCAATAGTTTTATAGCACTTGATTCCATTTTTTAAGCAAAGTTTGATGTAAATTCTTTGCTTCATTTTTAATAATAATTGTAAATCACCTTGCATACCAAAACACGTCTTACCTTTCTATCTGTCAAAAACACACTAAGTGTGCTATAGACTTGAAACGGTAAACATGTACGTTGCCCGCGAAATTGGAAAAGTCACCTAATGAGATCTGAATATATCTTTAGATCTTCTTTTGACAATTCAGTTACTCGTGTAACATAATATGATGGATGCATTGTGATTTCGTCTTTTTATGCCAACACGGATCTTTTGGACTAAGTCGAAGCCCCAGAAGAACCGAAGTGTTGCGGATATCATTTGATTCTACATTAGGACCAGATTGTGTCTTAGTAAAATACATTGAATCATATTTTAGGCTATTAAGCTCCACAGCTACAAGTATCAATTGCCCTTAAATTCGTCTGACCTCTAATGTACTGACACTTTGTTACGACTGTAGGCTTAATTGTTTTTATTTTCCATGATAAGGGTCGTCTGATCTGTTTGGAAAGTTGCTTAAACATCCTTGAAAGCTACTTTAAATGTGATAATGTGATCGATAACACGAGCCTCATCTCGCAAGCAATAGGCCGATCGTTTCCGAGGCATGCAATCTAATATATAAGATGATACAAAGTTACTCTCAGTGCCTACGAATTTGCAGTCCACATATCAATGAGAAATTAAAATAAAAACATTGAGCTAAGATTATGATAACCGAAAATGCAATAATTAGTTAAAATGTTCATTTGCCGTTTGTTGTTTTAGCATTTTGTATCATTTTGGAATAACCTTCAGCTCCTTCTGCTCTTTTTCCTTTGTCGTCACAGTCGTTTCAAAACGCCTTGCACAAAGTGGTAAGTTGAATCGTGAGAATAGAAAAAAAGTCACAAGAATCCGTGTTAGGTAAATACGAGGCTTGTGAAACGGCATAAACGTTGTTTTTGATCAACTAATCGCATACAAGATTTTCAAATTCGAATCAATAAATTCAGAACTCTCGGCACAATCCGCGCTTCAACTCGTCTCATGCCCAAAACATAGTGCATAACGCTCTGCACTGATCCAAACGAGACAACAAGATCGGCTGCTATCTCCTTGATGCACACACTACGATCTGCGAGGACAATTTTCTTAGTTTTTGTAATGTTTACGTCAACCATATTGGTGGATGAACGACCGGAACGAGGCAAATCATTAAGCCTAGTTGGGCCACGCTTGCGCTTTAGACATTGTCGAGTCCCCGTAGACTACGTTAACATTTTCAACACTTCTGCACATGATATTTTGTTAGCAACCCACAAAATTTGAGTCAAGACCTTTGCTCAACTAAATTCAAAATCACACAAAAACTCACGACAAATGGCACTCAAACAGATATTTGAGCGCCAGATGACAGATGTACCAACCTAAAACAAAAAGCTTTTGCGGACATGTCAAGCGCGGTTTGTTTGAATGGGAAATTTCGGGTACATCTCTGATAAATTGCTGACAATATCGCTACTGGTCTTGTCCGCATGATGCTTTCAACATAGGACTTTTCAGGTCTCAATCAGGAACAGGTGTAAGTAGTGCTAGACTTATTTTATCTGTTCAGCGTCACTATTCCCAACAGTAGTTCTCTTGTGTCTTGGTTAATTGCTAGGATTGCGAGCAATGGTTTGGTTTTTCCAGCTATGATGTAACATATGACTTCCAGCTGTAGTTTAAACTTGAAACCACTCTTAAAATGAAGCTATCATCCTTTGATCACAAATCGTCACCCAACTGGGATCCGTTTTATTTTTTTTTTTTTTTAAGAAAGTTTTTCGAATAACGACTTGACAACTTTTTTTGAAATAAAAGGCAAACCCTTTGAGATATTTCAAAAACTTTATTATTGACTTGAAGTACAATCAAAACATTTATGAATGGAACTCGACTTCGTTCATTTGGCTACCGCGTTCACGTTTGCAGCGGTCGATTCATTGGACCCAATTTGCAACGACTCGTCTACACATTTCGGCCGAGACGGCCACTATTTCGCGTTCAATGTTGGCTCTGAGCTGTTCCAACGTCGTCGGCGTGTTGGCATAAGCCAAACACTTAACGTAGCCCCACAGAAAATAGTCAAGCGCCCATGTCTTGAGATAACACGCTCGCCATACTTACTCTTCAATAAATCGATTGTAGCGTGTGCTGTGTGGCTTGTGGCACCATTCTGTTGAAACCACATGTCGTCCAAATCTATATCTTCCAATTCGGGCCAAACAGTTATTTTTTGTGGATGAAGTGGTGATTCATGAAGCACATGTTAGTTTTCACCCGAAATATAATGCGTATTTTGCTTATTGACGAAATAATTGAGCCAAAAATGAGCTTCTTCACTGAAGATGAACGCAATCGGAGAACGTACGGCGATTCAAATGGTCCATCGGCCTTAATTCTTGAGTCAGCTTGATCTTGTATGGGTGTAAACCAAGATCCTTACACAAAATACGCCATAATATGGTCTGAGCGATGCCCAATTCTTGAGAACGCCGTGGAATTGACTGATTTGGATCGTTTGCTACGGACATCTGAACGGCGATATTTTCGACACTTCGGCCAACCCGTTGTCTCACTGACACGGCAACATCACACAACGAATATATAGGCTCAAATTTTTGCACTAAACTTGTTATTGCCTGTCTGCTAGGGCGAGAATTACAACCGAAAATTGGAGTTAACGCTCTTAAAGTTGCAGTCACCGACTCCGAGTATCTGTAGAAAATTTTTATTATTTTGTAGACGTTGTTCGTTAGTGTACTTTACCATGATGAAAATGTTGAGCTTGCTGAATAAATTGACAGTGGCAGTTTGATGATTAGTGAAGGAGTGCGTTCACAAATTAAATTCAAAGTTGTCAAGTCCCTACTGGAAAACCCTATATTATCATTGGTACGAAATTAAAAGCTTGAAGATAGCTGCTGCTGTTTGATTTTATGATTAAACTTCTGAACATCTTTAACATGGGACACTTAATACTCCCATTTCTCAATCAAAAGATTTAGCTTTGCTTACAACAAAATGACACCAATATTTCCAGAGGAAACTGAGGAAGTGAGCTTAATGTTTTCTCGAGCGATAATCATCTGTTCATCTGCTTGTATTTCCTTGTCTGCAGAAAGAGAAATCTATGATGTGACCTTGAGAATATGGTAAATCCAGAAGTCCGCGTTTCACTCAGTTTCCATTCTATAATCCATTTGGATATTAAATTTTTGGTTTCTTTGGGTCATTGGTCGTTGAGATCAAGATTAAATTGTTCTGCGAAATCACTGGTTCGATACAGCTTTACAATATGTTATTTTTACGCTTCTCTGATTTTTTTATCGCTAACATATCATGTTATTCCAAGTCCCACTCCACTTCCGACAAACTACATACAACTCAGATAGTGATTTTTTAGTCCCCTCTCTAACAGGCCAAATGTTGATGTTGCCTTTCAAATGGAAATTTTTCCGATTCTGTGATTTGAAAAATAACTCCCACAGCTGAGCATGAGTTATGATTTGAAATTTGTCCCCTAAACGAGACAAAAACAAAACATTATCGAAAGCACTCTGGAAAATCAAAATAAAAAAATCGAGATATATATTTATTGAAGCGAACAAAAATCAACGTACATACTTACATACCTATACGCGTAGTTACCATAAGTTTTCTCCCTTGGTCACACTCTAGATCCTTTCGAGACATACATTCACTGTATTCGTAGATACTCTCGTAGTGTTGCAATACGAAATGCTGAAGGAGGAAAATCCTTCATCCGTTCTACCCATAAATTCGCTTCGATTTTTATGTAATCACATTTTCTAAACACATATTGTTTGGTATTTGCAACAAAAAATATAAAAACAAAAAAATAAAGAACGAACAAATCGGTCATGTTCTTGGAAAAAATATTAGAAAATTGTGCACCACCAATACCAGGATACATGTACTGTGCAAATCTGCTTCTTTATTCCACTACTCTTCAACTATGAATAGACAGATAGATAGAGAGTAAGAGGAGTTCTATACCGACTATGTCAGTTGTCAAAAGTATCTATGGAACATCCGTACTGAATAATCTGTCGAAATTGTTGCTTATTTTTTTGGCAATATGTCGGCATCCATCTCAAGATTTTGAGCATATACATACAAGTATACAAACATACTCGTACAACAAAACCAACAGTGACTGAATGTTGGTAGGAATAGGTACTCCATTGCACTGTTGAATTTTTCATTTTCGGTACTACATGGATGCTATCCATATCCTCAGCTAGATGAATTGTAGATACTCCATATCGGATGACTTATTCGAAATGATATTCGTCTTACGGATGGATAACTTTGTCTTGGAATTAATGAGTTTCGTTTATACAAGTTGGATCCCAAAGCGAGCATCAAAAATTGTTGCTTGCTCTCTAAACAAGAGAAGAGGCAGACAAACAAAAATAAAAAAAAAATAAAAATAATAAAAAAAAAAAAACCATTACTGCCTGTCTGGGAGGAGTAAGTGAAGTACGATAAACAAAACCTGGCAGACTAAACTAGGAATAGGACGCTGGACGGAAAAATTTCGGGTGTATGCACACAAGGAAGCATACAGCGATTTCATGCCTGAATAATATTTATGACAAATTGGTGTTTTCTGTTTTACTTGTCTGTTTTCTTCTTCTTATTCGTATCCTTCATCCTGTTCAGAGTGTTTTTATTTATTCTTCCAAGTTTAAGGAGTTGGTTTTCTCTTTTGGAAAACAATGATTACAGAAATCAAGTCAGCGCCAGAGATGAACAAGTTAGCATTATTCTGTACTTGTTGCAGAGTGTCCTTCCGTCCATATCAGACAAATGGGTTAAGTCAATGAGAGAAAGGATATTTGGGATGTTTCATTGATTTGATGAGACTATTATTGAGATTGTGACGTGGCTGAATGTTGAACAATTGTTTGACTTAATAAGGAGTTGGGGAAAGGATCAAGTTTTCTCTTTTAAGTGGATAACGTCTTATGAGTTGAATTCTAGAAGATTTTTTGGGTTAACTTTGAAATTGTTACGGCCCAGTGATGTGAGTTTGTTGGTTTCATTTTAAGAGAGTAGTAAAATTTGATAGGCTACAAAATGGAATTAAGTAAAAAACTTTAATAGCACATAGTACAATTACGGTGTTTTGTGAAATCCTTTTTTTTATCAAAATATAAAGCTAAAAACAATAGCACCATTCTGTTTTTATTTTTTTATACACAGCTGACATCAGCAATTTCGTTTATTGCAGAATATAAGACCCGTACTAAGCTCGATGCTATATACAAACATACATATGGTATAACATATATCACACTATCATAAAATGTTTTCTGAAGAGTATAGTATAGTGCATGGTTAGACACAGTAGCCTTCTCAAGTCGACTATCTCTGGGATTTTCCACTTAAATTTGATCCTTTAATCGATTTATTCATCCTCCTTCTGACCGTTTACATCAAAATTTTAGCTTTCATCGACCAGAATCGTTCTCTATAACACTGCGAGTAGTTTTCAATTGTAGTTGCCTACCGTACCTCTTCGAACATCTCGTCAGATGAGGTTCTATTAAAATGTTTAGTCATAGATACATTGTTTGCAATTAGTCTACGATTTCGATTGTTTAAATATGCAGCGACTTCAGATATCTAAAAAGAAAAAAAAAAACATATATGTAGATACGGGTAGATAAGGCAGATTGGATTTATTAGCGTATCTTATGGATAAATACTGTGACTTATGGAACAATCTCGGTTCCGTTCTTAACTACTCAATTGGAACATCCGCTAGAGTCCAAAGTATTAATAGGGCGATTTTTATATGGGCGATCTCGTCAGCTGTGGAGATTCCTACCAGTAGGTAGCAGACATATATGGTGAACTAAAGGCCATCAGATGACGAATTTGAATTATGCAAATGGTGGACCATTGAGGAGACAAAAAAAAATTTTTTTTTGAGAATCCTGGAAGACTTCGTTAGACCAATTGCTGTACGTTATTCCTGATATAAAGATTCCGAAGGACATTACAAAACTATAAAATGTTATCTGAATTGCTAGTCCAAGGTGGGGCAAAAGAAGTGCTATTATGTGAATGTGTCGAAATTTTTGCAAGAAGTACACAGGGTGAGTTTTTTACCTTGAGACATTCAAATTACTCGAAAATTACGAAATATCGCGAAAAATGTTTCAGACAAAAGTCACAAGGTTCTGAAGAGGACATAAGATGGTGATCACGAGTTTGTCCTTGAGACCCATTTTCAAGGTCAAACGAAGGTCACTTTTGATTTTTTAATGGGAACCCCTATTTTTTTGACAAATTCGTAATCTGCGTGAAAAATTACAATTCTTTTACATGAAACACTTTTTTCAAAAATACGTTCTTTTCCCGTCAGAGGGCGTCATAAAACTTAAGACATCAAAATTACTCGAAAAGTACGAAATATCGCGAAAAATGTTTCAGACAAAAGTCACAAGGTTCTGAAGGAGACATAAGATGGTGACCACAAATTTGACCTTGAGACCCATTTTCAAGGTCAAACGAAGGTCACTTTTGATTTTTCAAATGATAATAATGCTCGAAAATGTGACCATTCACTCCAATACACTTGTCTATCCGCGCTCTAAATGAACCAATAGAACTGACAAGTATTTCTGGCGTAATCTTCCAGCCAAGCTTCAGTTATTCGTCCTTTCATTTCCTCACGTGTTGTTGGCTTTTTTCTGTGAACCTTACTTTTAAAGTAGCCCCACAAGAAAAAATCAAGTCACGTAAGATCAAGTGATCTAGCAGGCCATTGCCTCGGACGCCCTCGTCCGATCCATCGTTGATGCTTGTTTAATACGCCCCGGGCTACTTGGGAATAATGTTCTTCTAGTTATTCTAGTAATACTGGAAGATGGTCCCGCAAGATGGGTGTCCCCCTTGGCGAAGAAAAGGGGGTTTCGTTCAATTTGCTGAAGTGCCCAGTGACACAAGGAAACCCGGTTGCGAAAATCCTCACTACAAAGTTCTTGATGCATTGTAGCATGATAAGGATGGTATTTATGCCGATGTAATATCTTACAGAAAGTCGTTTGAGAAATTCCTGATTTACGACTTATTTGGCGAGTGCTGATGTGAGGATGTGTGCAACGGCAGCTAACACTACTATTTCATTGTCCTCAATAGCCACCCTATCTGACCGATTCCTTTTCTTTGGTTGCACACTCCCTTCATCAGTGAAGGAATGTTGGATGACCCGATAAAAGGAAGCGCGCGATCGTATCTGGTCTGGGAAACGCTGGGCGTAAAGAGCAACAGCACCATCGATGTTCCTTCTACTTTCTCCATAAATCAATATCATTTCAATTTTCTCTTGAATTGAAATAGCCTGCATTATTAATCTGGAAAACGTTACTAATAATAATCAGTTCCTCAAAACAAATATCGAACTTCTAAATGAAGTACAGTTCCTTTCAAGTAGAAAAAAAGGGCAGAGTGCACATCATACACTCTCAGATAAGTTTAGGACAATTTGTTTCTAACTGCAATTTTTTTGAGTTTTAACTTCACTTGAGGCAATAATGACTTTCTCAAAACAAATCTCGACCTTCTAACACCCTAACAACGTTGGAAACCGATTAATGATTTAGGCGTGACAGTGAAGTGGTATCTAGCACTTAATGAATAAGACCTTTGAGACAAAGTCGTGTGCTCCATTGAGGAATACGACTGAGCAATGAAAATCAGGAATTATCATTTGAAAAATCAAAAGTGACCTTCGTTTGACCTTGAAAATTTTTCGCGATATCGCGTATTTTTCGAGTAATTTGGATGTCTCAAGTTAAAAAACTCACCCCGTATATATATATTGGGTGTATAACTTACGCTAGCTTAGCGAACGTGCCAAAAGTTGTTTGGACGATTTAAAAGTGGTGATTTTGGCTAGGAAGACGATAAACGTAATGGGCAGCCAAAAAAGTTTGAAGATGAAGAGCTGGAAGCATTAATCTATCAAGATTGTTGCCAAACACAAGAAAAGCCCGCAGAATCGTTGGGTGTCACTCAAGCAGCCATTTTAAAACGTTTTAAAGCAGCTGGATATAGTCAAAAGCAAGGAAATTGGGTTCCACATGAACTCAAGCCGAGAGACGTCGAAAGGCGGCTTTACATGTCCGAAATGCTGCTGGAACGCCACAAAAGGAAGTCGTTTTTGCATCGGATTGTTACTGGTGATGAAAAATGAATCCATTACGACAACCCCAAACGCAAAAAATCATATGTGAAACCCGGCCAACCAGCCAAATCAACGATAAAGCCGAATATCCATGGCGCGAAAGTAATGCTCTGTATTTGGTGGGATCAGATGGGTGTGCTGTATTATGAGCTGCTAAAACCGGGTGAAACCATCAATGGACAATGCTACCGTACACAATTAGTCCGTTTAAAGAGAGCATTAGCCGAAAAATGCCCGGAATATGCCACCAGACACAAGGCAATAATTTTCCATCATGACAACGCTCGGCCCCACATTGCTATTCCGGTTAAGAACTATTTGGAAAACAGTGGATGGGAAGTCTTACCCCACCCGTCTTATAGCCCAAAAATTGCCCCTTCTGACTACCATTTATTCCGTTCGATGCAGAACGCATTCACTGAAATACGGTTCACATCAGAGCAGAATATCAAAAATTCAACACTTAAGAAAGATTCAAAGATTTCTATATCTACATTTAGAAGCCAACGTTTTATCTGTTTCTGGAAGGTAGTAAGAATTCTTAGTGACCTATGCTACTACGGTATAAGAATTACGAAAAGCTGTGGTGCGAAAGCTGGGCACAGTGACAACAAATAATGAATTACTGCGCAGATTATGACTTTCAAAAACTTTGAAATTTAGATTCCCTGAGCGAATGAAAAAGGTCTCTAACACTTTGAAACAGTACAATTTTCGAACTGGTAGAATTTTCAATTGACAAAATAATGAAAAACTAGGTTTTAGACGGAATTTTTCACAGATTTTATTTACAAAATATTTGTGTTTGAACACTAGCGGTTGGATTCTGCTATAATAGACTCCTCCATACCATAATGCCATACTGTAATTTGGAATGGAAAATTTCATAATAAATTGGCCTTAAGAGATTCGCTGAGCATACATTACGTAGATTGTAGAAATTTCTGAGCGTAGAGCGAAAATATTGTCTCAAGATATGGGTGTGGCTATATAAGCTCATTTTTCAGTCAGTTTGGAAACACATATCACTACAGGTAACATTGATCATCAACAAATTCAAGTCTCAACTTATTTCGGATGCTAAGTTTAGAAGGCTATCTGAATTATAAGCATAGCCAACGTCATCTGCAAACGCAGTTAATATGCCTTTGAAGTTAAACTAAATCAGAGAATTAACATATATTAAAAAGAGTACCGGCCCCAAAACAGAGCCTTGCGGTACTTCCAAATTAATATATTTAATTTCGCTTCGAATCTCATCGAACTTAACCTTTTGAGATCTAGTTTGCAAGTAAAACCTGAACCAGTCAAACAGAAAGCTTCGAAAGCCAGCTTTTTCAATCTTTTTAAGTAAGATTTCATGGTTAACTATATAGAAGGCTTCAGCAATATCGACAAATAAACTAACTGAAAACTTATTGCTGTCCAGATTTCAAAGAATCTGGGAACAGAAACTCAAAAGAGCATCTTCAGTAGATTTCCCTTTTTGAAACCCAAATTGAGCAGAGTTAAAAAAGTTTGTTTTATATAAAAAATCAACAATCCTATTTTTTATCGCTTTTTCAAAAATCTCGCTAATTGATGGTAGAAGCAAGATAGGTCGGTAATTACTCACATTGTCAGCTGACCCTTTTTTTAAATGTGGTACGATATCCGCGCAATTGAGAGCCTCAGGAAATACTTCGGAGAAAAGGCTATTATTGAAAATATGTGCAAAGATATCAACTATAAAGCAAGCAGTCTCTCTTAGTATTCTATATGAAATCCCATCAACGCCACGGGAATTTATGTTTTTTAGAATACGAATACATTTCAGCAACTCTATAGCTGTTATAGGAATAAAGAAAAATGTATTTCTTAGGATTGGATCTCCGCTGTTACTCACAGAATTACATGTTGGACACATAGATGCACTAGGATGTGGATTAAAAGGATCAGTAATGGCAGCAAAATAGTTTTTAATTTTTTCTGCAATAACAAACCTGACAGTATTATCTATACGAATATGGATGCACTCTTTAGACCAGGAAGATTTGTTAAGGATGCTGTTTACTAGTTGCCATTCACTTTTAAGATTCCTTTTGACTGAGTAAAATTTGCTACTCTAAAAAGGTTCACTTTCTAATGGAATTTCCTTCTGTAGTTTTGAGCACAACTTCGTATACCTGTTTTTTAAATTTTGATTTTGTGGATGCTTTGCACATTTTATCTAAAAGGTTGTTTTTTACGTTTACTTTTTTTAAGCAGGCACCTAGTAAGCCCTGACATAAGCCTTTTCGACTGCGAACAGTAATATGCTGAGTTAGAGTATCTATAAAAACTCGTAGGATTTGGAGGCATTCTTTCCAACGTAAACTGCTTAACAAGATTCAAAACAGAGTTTTGTTTTGAGTTGTGTAAAATAAATTTTGGTTACATAGTTGGGGGGAAGAGCAGAATTCTTGATAGTTTTCAACAGCAGACCAGTCATAGAGTGGTCAGTGATTCTAAGATCAAAAATGCACTTTTCACAAAACTAAGTGAAGCATAAGCAAAACGACCATAAATGTGATATAGACATTTTCCAGATACAAAAAAAAAGCTAAACCATGCGATTCCAGTAAGAACATATAAGCGGAAATAGTATCGTTACTTTCCAAAATATCTACATTAAAATCTACAGGTATAATCAAATTCTTAGATTTTTCGTTATCTAAAAGGTTTGAGAATCCTTCTACAAAAACTGAAACGTTGTAATTATGGAGTCTGTAGACAAGTGAGAAACAAGAGATGCAAAATTCTTTCTCAAGCTTCTGGCATTCCGGTGAATGAAAAAAAGTTAGGTTGTACTAATGAGGTCAAAGGTAGGAGCATCATCACCAATTAAATCAGTTTGAGAATTCATTTAAATTGACAAGAAAGATTCTAAAATCACGAAATTTTATTGAGGTCTTCAAAAGACCTTGTTGGTATGGAATCACTACCTTCAACCTTTCTAATGAGTTTTGGTATCAGACATATTTATACCCTTTCTCCTTCTTCACCGCTTTCGCCTTCATCATCAAAGCCTGTGTGTACTTGGTCAGAGCATTGTTGATGTAAAAAGCAGTTTCCTTTCTGCTGCATGAGCTGATTTTATGCTTCTTCTTCATCTTCTCCTTTCATAATGAGGTGCTTTAGAGAGAATTCCGTAAGTTGAACGAAGATTATCGGTTTCTTCGCTTGATTTTCATCGCCTTCCTTATTACTGCTTATTTGATCAATTTCTGGTCTGTTGTTTCAGGACAGTATGAATTTGTAGTAGGTATGGGAACTCGGTCCACTAGAGATGTCGCAAAAAGTGGCTAGCCACAAACTTCGATGACGCATTTGACATCAGCAAACCTTTTTTTGTGTCGAATTTTGGTGAAAGACCTGAAAATGTTGCCTCATAAAGGTCTAACCCTTTTCTATTAAACCTGATGCAAGAAGAGGATGATTTCGTATCCAAAATCATAATGAGCGACGAAGAACATCTTTTCTGAAGTGGCTATGTGAATAAACAAAATTTTTGTTTCTGGGGCACGGAGAATTCGGATGAAAGGCACAAAGAACCATTGCATCCCCTCAAAGCGACTGTTTGATGCTAAAACACTACCACCACGATAACCTTAACTGGCGACCGCAAATTGTTGAATTGGGTTTCGAGCATTATTGTTTCCAGTTGGTTCTAGTTCGGGCAACGAAAGAGATTTTGAATCAAAAAATTCCAGGCCGTGTGATCTTTAATTTTGGCCATTTGAACTGCTCGCCAGATCTGACGCCGCCAGACTTCTTTCTCTGGGGCTTTTAACAATAAAACCTTGCATTTACCACAACAAACTACAATATTTGCAAGTCTTGAAGAGTAATGTTGGCTTCCAAAGCATCAGTCGCAGTTTGCTAATTCCTGAAGACCTGAGACCATGTTCTTGAATTTAGAAAATCGCAATCCGTTAACATGGCGCGATAACGGTTACCATTGACGGTAACATTCTGATTTGGCTCATTTTTGAAGAAATATAAATCAATTTGTTAATTAACGTATCCATTGAGCCAGAAATGGGCTGAACAAAATTTCACGTTAAAACACCGGATTTTCATTGAGTTTTCCAGAGCTGAAAATATGACGCAAATTCAAGTCGCCTGGCTTCAATTGTTGCACAAGTTGAATTTTGTACGCTTTTAGGCCGAGATCCGCACGTAAACTATGCCAAGTTGTTGAATACGCCAAACCAAGCTGCTGAGAATGACGACGAATCGCTTCTTCACGGTCTTCGCGTTCACTCTCAGCTACAGCTGCTATAGTCTCTTCACTACGTGGTGGATGTGGTCTAACTGGTCGGGTATCATCCATTAATGAAAAGTGGAACTCAAATTTGCGGATAGTATTGGCAATAGTGGTTTCAGTAGGTCGATTATGCTGGTTTTCGTAATACAGCTGAACAATTTGGAGACCCTCTTGTGGTGTGAGTCTTTCCATGATGATTTGCCAAACAATGCTGAACATAAATAGTAAAGCAGTTTGATAGGAGTCATGCGAAATCTGTCAAAAAAAAACATATTGAACACAAACCTCACGATGAATAAACCTATACAAACTTTTTGTGCAAACAGTGCCCCCTTTTTTTAATTTCTAATAAAATGTGAGCCGATTTACATAATGAAATTAATTTTGCCCACCTTGTATTCTAGTTAAGAGAAAAATTATTTTGCAAAACCCTGAGGGTAAAAAGAGCAACTGGGAAATATTTCGAAATAAGCTAAAAGAAATTGAAAATTTTAGAATTCCGCGATACATTTTATCACCAGACAAAAAGTCGACAAAAATTCATGACTTCGCAGATGCTTACTCGCGAGCCTACGGATGCTGTATATGTAAACATACAAACGGTGGATGAAAACAACAATTGCACCTTGTCAATTTTCACTTATTAGGTGCGCAACTAAGTTGTCAATAGATGACTCCAGCAGTATGTGCTAGCCAATTTTAACATATCCAAAACGTCATAAACCAAGGTTGGACATATGGTAAACAAACCGTTTTGACACATTTGTGGCATTATATACTTTTGGTTGTCCGAAAATGTCTGATTTTGTGCCAAAATAAAACGCATCGAGAGCTCCAAAAAGTTTACGGAGATACTATTCTAAGTGAAACAACGTGCCGTGATTGGTTCTGTCGAAAACCGTCCGCGTGGAGAAAGGCCGAAATCCTTCAAAGACACTGAATTGGAGGCACTGCTCCATTAGAATGCCAAACGCAAGAATAGCTTGCTTCAGCATAAGGAGTTACCAGCCAAACGATTGCATGCGTTGAGTATGATTCAAAAAAAAAGGGAACTTGGGTTTCTTATGTCAAGGGACATTGAGCGTAATTTTTTTGATGGTGAAAACTGCCCCAGCGGCAAAAAAGGAAGGCTTTTCTTCATTGCATCATGATGGGTGGTGAAAAATGGATTCTGTACAGCAACTTAAAAAAAAAAAAGTCATGGGGACTGCCCGGTCATGCTTCTACGTAGCCGGCTCTTCCAAATATTCACGCTTAAAAGGTAATGCTGTGTATTTGGTAAGACCGGGTCGGTGTTATTTATTATAAACTGTTCAAACTGTATTGACTATAATTAATCCGATTAGGCTGAGCACATTACGAGTAGAGGCACGAAAAAGTGATTCTACAGCATGAAAACGCTCGACCTAACGTTGTCAAATCCGTTAGAACCTACCTGGAAACTCTCAAATGGACGTCAAAAAGTGGCTTGATTCCTGGATAGCCTCAAAAAAGCCTATTAAAACTGAAAGCATACCGAGACTTTAACTCTGCACGCTGAAATTCTAGTTGTTCTACTTGTAAAGAGTTTGCCAAATTTAGGACTTGTAACTAACGACATCTACGTGTGGACGGATTAAGAAATCGTACTCTCTCGTTTATTCGCTCATCGGTTTACCTGGGGTGTACCGGTTATCAAAGATACAACGCGAACTTCCGGTGGCAAAATGGAAGCATGCAAGTACCAAACAAAATCCACCCGACATCATATCAGGGTGAGCATAATATCTTAACGAATAATCAGAAATGCGAACATTCTTTACCCTGTGAAATATCCTATCGATCTTCCCAAAACTAATCTATTTACTAACAATTTGCTTATTTATTTACACAGAAAGAATAATCATGCGGGACATCAATCTTAGATTGGGACAGACAGACAGCTCTTCTGGGTTCTGGGTGTCCGAACACTTCGTAGATAATGAAATATCGATCAAAGATGTTTACACCGAGGAAAACGAGTGTGCAGTGCACCTGTGCGGCTTGGTGCAAAGCCAAGCAGATTAAATTTGATTGTATCCCATCAAGAGCAGCGCATTGCAATTCTTAAGCACTCAATTCGAATTGAACGGATATCCAATTTAAATATTTGGCGAAAGCTATCTGTAATAAAGCAACATGTTTGGGTGAGGTGGTCAAATGAGTACCTGCTAGAATGTCCGAAGACGTGGAATTAGATACTCTTGTTCTAATCGAGTGTGATAATATTTCCTCTCTACAGTGGCTAATGGATAGAATCATCAACACCATCTCATAACACGATGACAAGATTCGACCAAAATTCTGGTCGGAAACCAAATGCACCGCCTTGGTACCTACCATTGAGGTACTCCAAATTGAAGTTCTTCTGTTATTTCGGTTGTGTATTTTACTAATTTAAGTCTTTGGTACATATAAGTTCATTGGGAGTCGTTTCGAATGGTTTTCCATGTCACTGTAGACGTTATGAAGACGAATTACATCATGCTCGTAGCCTTTGGTTACCGTATAATTAAACAATAAATCACTTTTGACTGTCAGAAACTTACTTATTTACTTAGATGGAATTACCGTCTGAGATGAGCCTAGCCACAGCTCCTCTCCCTCTCCAGTTAGGCAATCTATCACTAAAAATAATCTATAAGTTGGTTGAGGTCTCCATTAACTTACGTGCCCCAACTTAGTTGCGGTCATCCAATGTTGCGTGATTCTTCGTGTTTAGACTCGTATACGCTTTGTCTCGAAGATTTGGCATCTATTTGCACAACATAACCCACCCATAATACATTGGATCCGTAGACGCCTAACTTGATCGTTAGCTCCGGTTTCCATAAAATCAGCCAGTTGGCCGTAAACGACAATAGAGGAAATAGTACTGCGTGAGGATCCTTCATTAACAAGGGGCCTAACTAGTTTCTTAGTTTTTTTTTCCGTACTTCCATGTTGCACCTGTTCTATTTCTTCTAGTCTGCTCATAGGTTGTGAGGGTAACTCTGCTTATTCGCGATACAATGCCTTTACATATAAGGTCCATACAGTCCAGTTTCAGCTTTCTTCGCCTCTTTTTTGAATCATACCATCTCTAGCTCAAGACGCACTCTTGATACTCTTGATACTCTTGATACGCCCAAGCTCTTATCTAGGAATT
This sequence comes from Volucella inanis, assembly GCA_907269105.1. Taxonomy (NCBI): domain Eukaryota; kingdom Metazoa; phylum Arthropoda; class Insecta; order Diptera; family Syrphidae; genus Volucella; species Volucella inanis. The sequence continues at coordinate 95,306,657 of OU026154.1, forward strand.
CAGCTGTCAAGATGATATCAGTTCAGTTCTTATTCTGTTTCGCAGTAAAATGTATTGTACGTTATCGGTTGCAAGTAGACCGATATTACATCGATTTAACGTTGCAGTAATCGTTTTCTAGTTCGTAACCCGTCATTGTGTCGACGTTCTAATTTGCAATATATTGCACACTGACAACAACATTTCTTTTTGGTCTCTGATCACTATCTCGTTGCGCAGAAGTGTATAATGTTTACCTCTATGGTAACGTACTTTCGTACAATTCTAATTACATCCGCCTGACGTTCGGTTCAAGCAGAGTAGAAAAAAATAATAAAATTGATTAGGCAATTGGCCGATGATGAGCTGTATGTTTTTGCTGTACCGACTTCAAATTATGAGAGAAGAAGATAATTTTTCACAGAGAAAAGTTGCCGAAATTAATTTATTTCTGTTGTTCCGTGTATCGCATGGAAAACGAACTAAAACCTTCTGGCATATTAGTCAAAGAATTAAACCACCGCTCCACCCTAGCACAGGCAATTATATAGAATACAAAATCATCGTCCTGTTTGCAATCGTTTGCAGTGATTTTATATCTCATTTGATACTAGACAACATATTCGTAAATATTATAAAAAATATAAAACCAAGGTCATGACGGGAATTGGGAAAAATATTGTTATAAGTTTGGATATAAATAACATTTTGTATTTGGGAGGCAATAATTGCAAATTCATGGAACAAATAGATTCAGGGTTCAAGGACACAATGTATCTAACCAATCAATTTTTAGAAATAAAACATACGACTGCATTTTGGCCTCTAGAGCTGTTATTGAATATCAGGCGTTAGTATGTCATTATCTTTAGCTAGCCCTTAATGTGATGAAAACAGAATCAATAAGGTTGAAAAATCTATGACATTTCATCACTTAGTTACAATTCATCTGTTATACTGTAGACTTTTTAAGACACTCTGACTTCTTCCACGGTAATCTTCTCATCTACAATATCATAACATATAAATTCGGAACGGATTTTGGTATCTTCGAAGAACCGGAATCATAATTATTGCCCTAAGATACGTCTAAAATCAAATTATCCAAACACACTGCCAACATTGACTGTCATGTACACACAGCTGCCAACACTTCATAAAGTGTGTGTATGTGTGGCAGGATATTTGAAACGATTTATCACCCTTGGTTTGTGAAAACTTCAACAAATCTGTCAGCACTTCATTGAAATAAATTTCAACCTAAGCCCTAAGCAGGGTCGTTTTTCCAAAATTCACAGACAAAGAACCTGTAGATCAATTCTGTCGTTCTTTCATCAAAAGAAAAGCTAAACCACTCAAAGATGGTTACATTCCGGACAGAATCTTTTCACCCATTACCATCGCTGCCCTTTAATAGTGAAACAAGGCGGAAACTTGATGACAAAAAGGAACGCATTAAGGATTGTAATTAAGTATTCCGATGAAGCTTATTTCAAATTAAATTAATGGCAGCAATTGCGTCAGTTGAATGTCTCTGTCATTGTCCTTGTAGTTGGCCCATTATGTCAATGGTTTGGTGGTACTTTGGTACTCTAATTTTCTGCCACTGCCATCGGAACTATAGTTTAACATTACGAAAAAGAACTCTAGACGTGCAACGGGAGCATTGTAAGCAGAAGGGTAACTGTAACCCATTACAATGGTCATCATCATTATCATCACAACCACTATCAACACCGTCATTATCATCATGATGATAAGCATCACGATGAACGTGATATACTTGCCATTTTGGAGACTTGTAACGAGTGAGTGTGTTATGGACAATTGACAGATCGGTCCATGAAATATGCAAATTCACACGAATTGAGCGCACATAGTATGCACGTGTCCTCGTTTCCATTTTTTATTTTTTGTCTTTTGTATTCTTTGTCCTTCGGAACTTCTACTCATCGTTGTCGCGAGCTAAACCACATTCTGGATTCCAGTGCCCATAGCCCACTAACTCTGGATTGCCATTGTCATGCACAGCTAGCCAAAGGATATGTGAAGCGATGAGGGATGAATTTGACGGTATTCTGTTTCGTCGCCAACATTGTCGCCTAGTCATCCACCTAAAGGAACTAGTGGACCAGGAAGGATTTTAAACATTTCGAGGACTATTAGCTTGTGAAACATAGGCAAAACCCATTTAGAAGGCTGGGCACAGTAAGTCTGACCACCTTCACTACCAAGCAGTGGTAGGATGGTATGCGGCTAATTTTATTTTTCGCTAACAAAATTTATGTAGTGTAAACTTAATCCTATAAAATGTTATGGTATTTGTTGGATGGCTTAATTCACACAGGCGCACAGATTTTCTGTAAGCTTTATGGTCGGTTGGGTACCACGTTTTGCTTCCGTTTATTTCGGAATTAATGTTGAGTATTTTGTTTCTTCTTCAATTTTTCTCCTTTGTTTTTGTTGTTTTGGCTTTTATTTTTGCTCTGTTTTATATATTTTGCGGTTGTGTATACAAGGACATTTATGGCAGTGGGTATTCGGTGGTATTTGCCACATTGACAATTGGGGTGATTTTTATTTTCTGCTCCAGCTAGGGCTCTAGCTATGGTTTTGGTGATGGTGGAGGCTATGGTCGAAGACAAGAAAACACACGGTCCTTTTAATTGCAAATTGGTTTTTAAATCCTGGATAATGTGGAAACAGGATTTTGTGGATTACAATAAGTTGTATTGAGTTTTTTACAGCAATAAAATTAACAGCAAAAGGTTAATGACATCAGATGAACTGGGATGTATTTTTGATTTCAAATTATGCCAAAAACAGTTAAGTTTGGGATGATTTTTTCAATTTAAGGATGAGGTTTTTTGTTTGTCTTAAAGAACAATAGGAATATGTACATATGCCTTTCTTTCTCTACCTTTCTTTCTTTTGTGGATAAAATCAATCCCAATATGTGGTAACGGGTGTAAACAGAAATTGCCCTCAAGGCGGCGTTCTGTCTCCGCTGCTATGGCGCATGTTGGTCGCTTAACTGCTCAATGCGCTCAATAGTTCTAACGTCAATGCACAAGCAAACGCGGATGATGTAACTGTACTATCTTCTCTAAAGCGCAGGCAGCTCTAGACGTAATCGACGACTTATGCACTAGTAATGCGCTTTCAGTCAATCCTCTCAAAATTGAGGTTGTTCTCGTTATAAGAAGGAGAAAGCTACCTGGTCTGATACATCCAATTCTATAAAGAAGCTAAGTATTTGGATGTCATCTGGGATAAAAAACTTTTCTGGACTTAACATGTTACGTCGAAAGCATCTAAGGCGCTGTCAGTTTTCTGGCAGTGCAGAGGAGCTATCGACAAGACATTGGGCCTTTCACCGAGAAGGGGCCTTTGCATCTACACGGCTATGATAAGGCCAATAATATGTTGTATGGTAGTGGAATAAGCTCTCGCGAACATACGTAATTGCTGCTTTTACCAGACTTCAAAGAACGGTTTGTCTCGGATACATTTGGGCTTTCCCTAGCACTCTAGGCTCCGCTTTTGACGCTTTGATGAATCTCCCTCCCCTTGATATTCATATCATGGCCTGCACTCTTGAAGTCATCATCCGCTTAAAAAAAAAGAGGTCTTTGGCACAACCCGCACTGGAGCTTTGATGACCTTGCGCCTCGACTGCCTTATGACTCTGGTCTTATGAATATGCCGTCCGATGCAATGACACCATAACCTCTGTTCCGGTAAAAAATACGAAATCGACTTTCCCTGTGCCCATGACTGATTTTCGCCTTAATCTGAGACAGGAAAGATTTGCACTCTGGTCGGGTCGGGAGCAGCGAAGTATTTTGTGGAAAAACACTGGAGGGGGCAAAGCATTTGCATCTGTAGTGACAACCATGCTGCGCTTAAAACCTTGCTGAACCGTCTTATAACTTCAAAGCTAGTTAAAGAATTCAAGATATCACTGAATGCAGTCGAAAGGCTTAAATCAGTGACCCTTGTCTGGGTCCCATGTCAAAATGGGGGCACGGAGAATGAAATCGCCGATAAACGATAAAGGTAAGAGTTTTGCAGGACCTGAACCTACGTTGAGTTTCCCTGCGTACTCGGTTAAGGCTTCCATTGACAGTTTGGTCTCAAACTCAACTGCAGATGGCATGTGAAAATCAGAAAAAGTTCTGATTGACAGCCGAATTGGAACTTTCTTAAATTTTTATTAAGGAATCAGTAGCCATATATCCGAAATGATCATAACTTAGATATCTCATCACGGGGCTTAGCTGTATAATACCATTTGACCCATCTGGAGCATTGCATCAGATTTGTCGAGAGATAAATAACAAGAATGTGGTGACTTTATTTTTTAATAATTTTATTCCGCCTCAACGGACTTTTGTAACTCACCCTCCATCTCAACGCTTATTTATAATGACATTCCAGACTTCAGCATTTTGGACTTGCTTAAATCGGCTTGCTGCACACTTCCAGATTGTGAATCGTCTACGCCTAAACTTGAGTGCGTCGAAAATTCAATGAGACGAATACTACACTGACGAATACTACACTCGTATAGTAGCAAGTGTACTTTAAGATCTGAAACTACAGAAATTCACTGGTATCTTTTGAAATGGTGTACATCCACGATGGCAAAATCATTGCGCAAGCTTTTTCATCAAACTTACTATTAAGGAGAGGAGATGGAAGACAGCAAAAGGCCATCCTATTCCATAGAAAAGGCAAATTTTCTTCTCTGTTATCCCACAAATCCTTTGCACCTTCGTTCTTTATTTTCAAGGTAATTTAAAAATTACTTCACGAAAACTTCTCAATTACCGGCAGTATGATATTCGTAGCAACAGGAGTATCGGTGATTTGATAATATATCTCAAAACAAGTGGACGTTAAGAGCCTCCACCAATGTGATGAAAGCAAGATAAGTTGCTTCATATTCTCGTTGTCAGGTCAACTAGTACCCGAAGAAAAATGCTATTATCATGAGGTCTAACACCAGTCGTTACAATCTACTTTCTTTACCTTATATTAGACTGAAAATTCGGTTCATTACTATATAAGCTGGTCCTATACACAATATATATGCAAAGCATACTATCTTCTCAAGCAAATCTCGCTGGTCTACTCCAGCATCTACTGTAGATTTTGATTGCTTTAGGAAAGAAAAATGCTTGTTATCACTTAAAAGCGACATAGCTTTCGGTGATAAGAGATACATCTGTCTTAAGTTTCTACACTAACAGTGTAAAGCACTTCAACTCCATTAGCTCTATTGCTATTAGATTTGAAAGGAAAAATGAGTCAATCTCCGAATAAGCACAGGAGAAGCGTATTTATTACGCATTCCACTAAATACCACCATTACCTGATGAAAATCCTAAAACAATAAATAACTTACGAGTATATACTCACCCACATATGTATGTATGTGCATAGAAGGGAATTCCAAAAATTCTGTAGCGTACTTCTTAATAGCAGGAGCAGCTTCTAAGGTTACACAGAAATCAATGATGCTTCCAGCATTGAAAGCATTCAACATTTTTATGAATTTTCGTGGAAATTTCCATCGAGTAACAGTTAGCAGAGAGTGTCCTTGTTGAATGTGATTTAATGTGCAAACTTTTTCCCACTGCAAATACTGCGTCTAACATTTTTTCTATGAATTGATTTTTTTGCCAAGCAAAAGATATTGTCTTTGACATATGTAAGTTTCCTTTAGCGTGGTTATGAAGTATGTTTTAACAAGACACATGGGGATTATTTGCAGATCCTCATCCTTTTCTCAAAATTTTCAATCACTGTTTCACATAATTGGGGTTCTATCTTGGCGAGAGGAGAGATGGATGTTTAGCGTGGACCTTGCTTTTAACATAGTCCCAAGGAAAGACGTCTAACAGCTTTCGCGGCCAATGGGTGTCTCCGAAATGCATAATTACGTGGACATAAATTTCACGCGAAATAACTCGATTGTTTCGCGATTTATGAAGCATGCGGTAATTTAATGGCTTTTCCAGCTTCATTTTCGAAAAAGTTCAACCGTATGACATCTCCGGTCCATAAACCTTGTTAAACAGTTACTTTCTCTGGGTGCATCTGAATTTCGTGAATCCTTTGTGAATTTTTGGTGCCTCAGATGAGCCAATTTTGCTTGTTTATGTAGCCACCAATGTGAAGATGGACCTCATCCAAAAACATGTCAGTATGCATGTTTTCCAGTATACAATCGGCCGGCTTCAGTACTTACTTTAATTGGACCTTGTTCGCATGTAGAGCCGTGTTTTTCGTCAAAATTCGGTGCAGTGTGGCTGTGGATAGGACAAGGGCCTGAAAACGGTGACAAATGGAAGTGTTTCGTATGTTGAAACTTTTTGATTATGTTGTGCACACATGTCTCGGAGGGCATATAATGAGTAAAATTGGTAAGAAAAAAAATTTAACGTTTTGGCTTTCTCTTTCACCATGTAGTAGATGCATCAGTGCAACACATGTTGTGAAACACCCTTTAGAAACTGCTCTAAGTTTTGGGAGCAATTAAATATTATAAATGATTGTCCCTAAAATGTTGAGACACGACAGTTAATACCGTGAGATTGATTCCCAGGGATGCTTGACTGTCACAATCACTGAAATCACCAATCTGGGCCTTAATTCAAAAGCCTCTCTAGTTACCAAAAAAACGAGGCCAACTACCTCCAGTCGCTCACTCCATTCATTTGTGTGGGGATTGATGTGTGGTTTTTTGACTAAATCGATGTCGCCGTACAACTCATATAGTTATTCGCTAAGTCTTTTCCTGGACAAGACCGTCATCCTAAATGTCACCGAATATTTCACGCGGAAACTTTCTCTCGAAAATACAGAGGAATTCAAGTAGTCAAGGTCCTTTACTACTTGTAATTGAAGTTATTGCTGTTGACTGTGATGTTCTGTCAAATTCGTCGATGTTGTGTGTACCTTTTTGTGTGTCACAAAGTCACTTCCACTAGCATTGAATACCTCGACTTGTAAACCATCAGGTAAAGCAGCTTTATTTGATTTAAGCTTAGATATTGCTATCTTTACTCCAATTTAGTTGGGCGGAATAGGAGTTGACGGTCATCTGTCATTGCAGCTTTTCTACGATATATCTTCTTTGTTGAGGGGCTTAGAAGACACGTATTTCTACCATGACTGAAAGAAAGTGGTGTTCCGAGTCAACGCCCAGAATCCTGGAGACATACTTCAAGTCGCAAAATGATCAATTTATCGTGTCATGAACCGGTGACCGCAATGTACCCTTGTATATACTAAAGTGAGGAAACCGTCTGCTTGCTACATTAATATTTCCTGTCACCGCAAAGTAAATAAGCCTAAGTCCGTTGCCAGAAATGGTGTCAACTGGGATATGCTTAGCAGCTGTCCTACCAAAAAATCCTCCTTTCCAATCCCGACTATAGAATCGCCTAGTATGTTCTCATTGTCATACATAGGACATTTCTCATATGTCTTGTCGAGGAGCTCATAAAAACTTTCTTTAATGCTTTCGTCCTTGTCTTCCATATGAGAATGGGAGCAGTTTTATATTAGCGAACTTAGTTTGCGGATTGTCATAAGATATTGGCTTACGTGCTTCTGTTTCCTATAGCAATCTCAATAGACAGATTAGATATCACAGTCTTTCACTTGTCCCATCCTATCGCACTTCCTTGATGATGGTTATATTCGAGTGAAAGCAGTCAAGGGCCTCTGATAATTGTTCGTTTGCACATGGCCTGTTAAAAGTTCGAACATTGTCAGGGTCATCAACAGTTGATCCGTTCCTGTCCGAGGTTGGTTCGTCACGTTTTTTTTATCTCTTCCGCGTAGAGTTGTGAGCCAGAATTATGCTACTGGTCCCGTACGCACTCGCCACTTCAGCCTGCATGAGTAAGGACTTAGTTTTTTTTTTTGAATAACTGAAATATGTTTGGATTTAGTCATCCCCTATACTAAGGTGGACAACTTTCTGTTCTTTTGTTGTCACTATTCCTTCGATCCCACCTCAAAAGGATATGAAAGTGCTTCTGGCCATTAATGAGCCGAATAAATAATCTGCAGTTCTTTTCATAAATAAGCAGACAGAATACCCATTCTGGAGCGTTATCCGACCTCTCATTATGCTCAACTAACCATGAAAATACTGATCGGAGACACAGACAATCATAAAAAGAGATCAAGTTTTAAGAAGTCTTCCTCTCAGCCTTGCACAGCAAATTTATTGGTGATCTCATTTCATGCGATTCCAATACAAATTTAAGCCCAGACAAGGTCTCCTAAGCAAGCTTAAAATTGGTAAGAGGGCTTAGCAAGGTCTTTGGCGAAGAGTGGTAGGTGTTAAAGATGTTTTCACCACTTCATTCGTACGACATTAGGATCGCGTATATCTTCGCTTGCTTGGAAAAAGTGACTTAAGTTTAGCTAACTAGAAGTGAAGTCTTAATTTGTCGTCCTCCGCGACGACGCCTACGTCACATTATTGATGCGTTTTGAAATTATTTATGGAAATCTGATCATATTCCTTCCCGAGGTCAGATTATGTTTGAAGTCAATCATGAATACACAGAATGTCGACTTCGCATTATCACAATCAGGCAGTGCAGTCCATGATATAAAAATCAAGGCAAGATTAATTCACCAGCGCGTTAAGGAAAAAGCCAAACTTATTAGGAAAAAGTCCTCATGCAACCGAGTAGACTGGTTAAAAAAAATTTGTATATTTTTAAAGTGAAAAGACGAAAAAATAGAATAACACTTGTCATAGCGGTGTATATTCCCAATCAATCAAAAGTTCTTAAAAGTTTTCAAATCGATGTTTAGTCTGAACAAGGTAGGTTTAAATGGTGACACTCTGATAGTTAGCTTCGGGGAAAAAACGTCCAATTGCTTTAGGACTAGACGAGTCAGGTCTGACTGAAAGCATATTCTCTCTGTGCACCAATCGTCGCCCACATCTAGAGCTCACTACGCCATAGAGCAAGCACTAATAAGGTATGCTCTGACAAACATTATCTTTATATACGAATACGTAAGAACTATTGAAAATGCTAAGTAAGCACCATTAAAACGAAGACAGGATGTCGCTTTTTTTTCATTCCCCACCATAACCCATTGACCGTGCTCAGCATCTTGTTCTATGCAGCAGTGATGGCTCTTTATCTCAAAAATCTAAGTATTCGCCTTTGTCCGACGAAGTATCACATCAAGTGCTGAAGACAGGTGGCATCGATGCCAAGAAGTCATCCAAAATGCTGCAACGGATAAACACAAGCACACGTAGTGCTACTACATAGAAGAATGAGAGCGGCCTGTGACCTCTACAAGCAGAAGCGCTGGGAAGAATCACGGCTTCTTTGGATTAAGAAACAGGCAAGCCTACTTGCCAAGCTATTAAGCGCAGCGGAGATGACTTAGTTGAGATCATGCATCAACTTATTTTAAAGGTCTGGTCGGTAGATAGCTTGCTTGAAGAATGGAACCTTAGCATCGTTTACCCGATCCACGAGAATTAAGAACCTCTAAACTGCGCTATTTATAGAGATGTCAGGCTACTTTACGTTTCAGTCTACTTAACCACAAGAACAACTCTGATTCAATGTTTCTTCAGCCCAAGAAAGGAATTGAGTAAAACTGCCCTATCAAGAAATACTTAGTAGACTGTACATATAACCGTTATCATCCAAGTTCTGTATTGTGGTCTAGAAGCATGGACTTGAATGAAAATATCCTTGGCCAAAATTCTTCGAGTGATTTTTAGTCCCATTTGCATTGACGGAGCTTGAAGGAGGAGATTTAACGTTAAACTCTACGAGTTGTATAGTAGCATTTAAATGGTTGGATAAATACAAATTATTTGGTCCAGCTCGAAGAGTCTTCGATTTCAGCTCAGAGAGCCATAGTAGTAGAGCAATAGGTGGCCATCGCAATTGAAGTACGTAACTGCAGGAAGTTAGCCGAAGACAGCATCATAGGAAAAGCCTATTGGTTGAGGCCTATATCGAATTGTTGAGCCATCTAAGTAAGTAAGCTGAGTTCTCATCGAGAGTTGTGTCGTCGAAAGCACCCTCAATATCAATAAAAATGATCAGAAAGTATTCTATCCGCCGGATTCGAAGTGAAGTCTTGTAAAAAGTTCCAGGTGCTATGTGGCATTTTATTGTATTGTTATTAGGAAATATAGGGTGATTCATCATGAAGTTTGATTTATAATGAAAAATAAAGTACATAAATTTGAAAATAAACTTAAAACATTTATTATTGCTAAAAAGAACAATTCATGGCATTTTTGTTTTTAAATAAAATTATGTAAATATTGGCCACAACCACATCTGAGGTGATGCATTCGGAAGGTTCAATTTTGGGCGACTCGTTCGAACATAGCGACTGGTATCTCACAGATAACACGAGTAATGTTGGCTTCAAAAGCGTCAATCGTAGCTGGCTTTTTCCTCAGGATCTGATACTCTACATATCCCCAGAGAAAAAAGTCCAAAGGTGTGATTTTGCACGATCTAGGCGGCCAATTTACAGTAGCAAAACCTGAAATTAAGTGCTCACCAAAATGATTTCTCAACAAGTCCATTGGTTTTTGTGTTGTATGACTCGTAGTGCTGTCCTGTTGAAACCAGAGCTCACCGAGACCAAGTGCTTGAATTTCATTAAGCACATATTCCGCTAACATGGCGCGATAACGGTTACCATTGACGGTAACATTCTGATTTGCCTCATTTTTGAAGGAATATGGACCAATGATTCCACCAGCTCATAAGCCACATTATACCGTATTTTTTAATGGATGTAATAGAAGTTCATGGTACTCTTCGGGTAGCTCATGAGCCCAAAAACGGCAATTTTGTTTATTAACGTATCCAATGAGCCAGAAATGAGCTTCATCACTGAACAAAATTTCACGATAAAACACCGCATTTTCATTGAGTTTTTCCAGAGCCCATTCACTGAAAACGTGACGCAAATTCAAGTCGTCTGGCTTCAATTCTTGCACAAGTTGAATTTTTTATGCATTTAGGCCGAAATCCTCACGTAAAATATGACGATGAATAGATTCGTCACTGTCTTCGCGTACACTCTAAGCTACAGTTGCTATAGTCTCTTCACTACGTACTGGGTGTGGTCTAACCGGTCGAGTATCATCCACTAATGTAAACTGGGACTCAAATTTGCGAATGATATTGGCAATGCCATAGTGGTTTCAGTAGGTCGATTATGCGCACCGTAATTTCCTCGAATCGCACGAAAAACATTTCTCACAGAATACTGATATTCGTAATACATCTGAACAATTTTAAGACGCTGTTGTAGTGTGAATCTTTTTGCGATAACTTGCCAAACGATACTAAACAAAAATGACAGAGCGGTTTGGTAATATTCACGTGTGATCTGTCAAAAAAGTCTATTGAAAATCAAACCTTACGACGAATCACTCTATATTAGGTGCGCAACTAAGTTCCAATAGATGGCTCCAGCAGTAAGTGCTGATCGACTTTGACATATCCAAAATGTCCGTCATACACCAAGCTTTTGATTTTGTTAAGGCGTCATATACTTTTGGTCGTGTGAAAATGTATGATTTTGTGCACAAATAATCGTCATTTGCGGGAAGTGTTGAGTTTTTTGAGTTTTTAAGTTGAGCATCGATAGCTCAAAAAAGTTAACGGAGGTGCTGCTCTAAATAAAACAACGTCCCGTGATTTGTTCCATCGCTTCAAATACGGTGATTTCGATGCTGATGGCCGTGTGCGTGAAGAAAGGCCAAAATTCTTCGTAGACGCTGAATTGGAGGCATTCCTCGATGGGAATCCGTGCCAAACGCAAGAACAGCTTCCTTCAGCATAAGGAGGAAACCGCCAAGCCATTTCCAAGCGGTCGCATGCGTTGGGAATGATTCAAAAATAAGGAATTTACGGTTTGAAGCCAAGGAACGTTAAGCGTCGTTTTTTGCATACGGAAAACTGCCTCAGCATCGTGACGGGTGATGAAAACTAGATTTATTACAGCAACTGAAAGAGAAGAAAGTCATGGGGACTGTCCAGTCGTGCTTCTACACAGTTGGCACTTCCGAATGTTTACGCTGCGAACATGTGGGAGCAGGTCGGTGTTATTTATTATGAACTATTGAAACCAATCGAAATTATCACTTGGGAACAGTATAAACTTCAGTTGATGACACATGGTCTGGCTGATCAGCAGTTCCGCTCATATATGTAAAGACATCAAAAAATGGATTTATTCGTGGAAAAGATAAACACTTTTTCCGTAACGGTTTTTGAGCTCTGATGGGATCCAACATTGTTGAGAGTTAAACTCGCTGACAATATGAACTCCAGGGGCAGTTTGTGTCTCCTATTGCACTTGCTACTGCTCCAATATCCTTAGAATTAGCTTTGGAAACTGTGATATGTCCTATCTAAGTGAATTTACAATTGGATTACTGACTTGGTGGTGTCAGTAGCATCGAATCATAGATGAAGCGATTCGTTTCTTTGGCAGCTCATGTGTTTTTAGTAGCAGGCCAGTTCTGATCGAATTTTCATAAAATGATCGTCAATAAAACATTCGGCTTCCTACAATCAAAATCAATTTCCATCCGTCGGTTCTAATCGCTTTATCAGTTGTCAGGCCCCTGATTCTTGCAAAGGGTCCCATCGGACTCTTTCCATTTTTAGTCTTTATTCAAACAGGTTGTAGTATGCTCACACTTAAAGTCGAAATCGAATACTTTTTTGAATATAAGTCACCCCAAGGGCACATTTAATCATGAGCCACCATATTATGGAACAACATTCAATTGTTTGTGTCTTGGGTGGGAAGCTACTCTATTCATTTTCTTTCCTAAAGATGATGATGTATAGGGCTAAAAACCCTTTAATGAGATCTCCAACGTGGTGATCCATTTTTCACAAAGATGTATCCGCGCCTATATGTACATATGTACATGCATACCCATGATGCATTAACTTTGCCCTTCTTTGCGGCATTCAAATTTTGAGGTCATTAATGGTAATGTCACACTGTGTGGATTCAACTTTTCAACAATCGAACAAGAATTTTACCTCCAGAAAACAGTGTTTTATTATCCCGGAATCTGAACAGTTTGTGCATGTGGCTATAAATCGTACGAATATACTCGTATACATGTACTTTTCCATTTGTTCCAGAAGGATATGCACTTTAGATTCAAGAGCCATGCTAAAACTGGCACTTGGACATACGTATATCTAAGACCAAAGCATTGATCACTGGAGAGAAGGATAATTAAAAGAGTATTGTGGTCAATTCCTAATGAATGGGGCAAAATAAAGCCACGATTGTCTTTATCATACCCTCACACATGACCGTAATCCATAAGATTTTCCACTTAAACCTCCGGGTGTGGGTAAATGGCTTTCAAGTTTCGAAATTTAGGAGCAGCATTTCATTTTAATGTTTCGTTTGTCGTCGACATTTGTCCCTATGTGTGTGCAAGAATTTCGGTTTTAGGAGCAGTTTTTGATTTAAATTTCATTTCTTCTTGAGTCCTATATGGGAATGCAGTTAAACCATTAAAACACCACACACCTCTTAATCGTTGTGATATCCCATAAACCGAGGGTTTATTTCGGAACGTTTTTAATTTGCAGTACAAATTTTAGAATTTCAATCCATGATATAGTGTGGTAAATCGGTAAATCAGTAAATGCATTGAGATTAATGGTGATGGTAAAATTGTGTTGCCATTTGAAGTTATGCCATTGGTGTTGGGTTAAATAGTTTGACAGACGAAACATAATTTCCATCTAAATGGCGGTTTTAAATACGTGATAACAGTTGGGTACGTGTGAGATCTGGTAATAAATGGCATTTTGAATTACAATATCAAATATAACATTTTAAATGGCAAGAATCCTGTACTATTGTATGGGTATGGGTATCCTGTGAGAGGATTAATTTTGCAACATGTTTTGATGGCTTTATTCCCATTTCCTCTTATTCCTATACAATGACATAGTCAACATTGATTTTGACACGTTTATTACAGAAGTGAATCATTCGATATTTGAAAGCAAGAAATACGGCTGTCCTGACAATTATGTATGACTTCGCTGTAGCAAAGTGAACAACTATCGTCAAACTCGTAATAAACTTTTGGCTGTAACATTTCAAATGACGTTCTATAGAAATCTGCTATTGTCAGTTCTACTCTACGGGACCAAGAGTCTCACAATATGCCAGAAATGTTTTCTTAAGGAAATATATGCTACTTCGTCGAATGCTAAAATCAATAGAAAGGGTTTGTTCGGTCTTATTATAGTAAGCGAATCTCAGTCTCCTTGTTTAAGGCGTCAGTGACAGTCAAATCGCATACTTCTATTTCAAATTTCAAGCGATGACGAATCTGATTTGACAAACTGGGAACTGCGCTCCGAGCTCTTTTCGATTGCGTTGTAATATACTCGAATTTGATTTGATAAATGGAGTGAGCTACCTAATGCAACCTTCTTATTCCACGGGTTAGATGGTAGAAACAGCATTTGCTGATCGTGATACTAAATCTATTTTTTAAAAAATTTGAAATCCAAAAAAACGTTTGGATTGGCAAAAAAGTGCACATCACGACAGCTCCGAGTAACTGCAGCCGGGGCCGGACCCTTATACAAGTAGTGACCTGCGATATCGTAATCACTTTCATAGCAGCAGTCGTAGGATGTTATGTAACTTATGCCCACCTTAATCTAGTGTTTAGCAAAAGCGTAGTCCTCCATTACGATATCAGTAAATATCCTCCAGTCTTTCTTACTGAGGAACTTCTGGAAAACCGCTAACAGACGTCGGTAAGCAATCATTGGACTGTCGATTATGTTATATCATATTACGATATGCTCATATGAAACTAAATTGTTAATTGATTACCTACCCCTCTCCTCTGAATTGCAATTTGAGACTCAAGCAAGAGTCAGTGAACTTAGATTTCTGCATCTGTTTAGTAAAGTCTGGCACTTTTAAACTAGCTTGGAAGTCGTAAGAGGGTTCTGTAAGGCTATTAATGCAGCTTGGCTGTGGCTAAGCAAATGCTGTTCCACTCCACTTACTCTTCGCAATACATATACCACCTTGATCAGAAGTGTGGTGCTCCCGTTGTTCCGATTTGAGTTCTGTTTCATTTTTATTTTTTTTTTTTTTTTTTGTTCAGTTGATACATCTGTTGTTGATATTCCCTCTAAAATTCCCAAGAGTACATCTATCTCTGTGTTTGTTGGCGATTTTTTTTACAATTTTAGAAATGGATTTAAATTTGCAACAACGAACTTGTATTAAATTTTGCGTAAAAAACGGATTTAATGGTGCGCGAACGTTGGAAATGTTGGAAAAGTGTTTCGGCAACGATTTTCTAAAGTAAACGGTCGTTTTCCAGTTGCACCATCGACATCGAAAACCGACGAAGGACTTGAACATTTCCTACGCATCCGTACAAGACATTTGGGTTTCCGTAGTGTAACAGCAAAGTTGGTGCCAAAAGACCTTAATTTCATGCAAGGAAAAGACCGTGTTGACGTCGCAAAAGAGATGATTTGCGAGGCTGAATATGATCCCACATTCATGAAAAGGATCAATACTGGAGACGAGACGTGGGTTTATGAGTACGACACGCAATCCAGACATCAGGCAAGTGAATGGCGTTCACCAAATGAGCCGATACAAAAGAAACCACGTCGTTTTCAGTCAAAAAAGAAGGCAATGCTCACGATTTTCATGGATTACAACAGTGAAGTGCATCATGATTTTGTGCCAGAAGGCCAGACAGTAAACAAAGTGTATTATTTGGGCGTTATGAGACGTTTGCGTGAAACAATTCACCGAAAGAGATCAGAAGAAGACCATGATAACGCACCATCGCACAGTGCCATCATTATTCGTAATTTTTTTGACGAAAAAATGCAACAAATACCATCCAACAGCCACCGAATTCACCTGATTTGGATCCCTGTGACTGCTTTCTGTTCAATCGAGTTAAAAGATCGCTACGGGGAACGCGTTTCAGCAGCCGAGAAGAAGTAATGGAAAAATCGCAGGAAGCACTATGGACATACCGAAAACCGAATATAAAAAATGTTTCGAGGATTGGATCAAGCGCTAGCATAAGTGTGTTGAAGTCGATGGGGATTACTTTGTAGGCGATAATATAGATTTAGATTAATAAACTTGTGTTTCTAATTTTCTGACTACTTTTTTTGATGTGGTGGTAGTTCGTTGCCATCGGGATTGCGTTTATCTCTACTTGGAAAACAGACACATGTTATTCTAGCGAGGATTAAAATTTAATGTTTTGTAGCCATTAGTGAAGACACGACTACATTCCTTTTCTGGCTCAGATACCTGTACATAGGGTTTTCGTGTTTTTGCAGAATCCTGGTGTCATTACATCCGAGATTATACCCATATGACCTGAGTCGACGCACTATGTAATAAAAGCTCCAGTGAGTGTTGTAACAAAGACCATTTCTCTATAAATGAAAGATGACTAAGATTCACTAAGATTCAAGCCAGACGTGCTAGGAAAACCCACAATGCAGCCAATACAGATGGTTTTCTAAGTCTGTTAAAAGCAGCAGTATCGTATTTTTGCGAGAGCTTGTACCAGGAAACCAATGTATCAGATATAATTGACCTTATTATAGTCATGCAGATCCAAGAGAGCCTTCTCGATAATATAGTAGAGCCTTTGACTTGCCACCAGAAGACCGACACCTTCAGCTCTCGGCCAGTCTAGGCTGATTTGCTGTTCAGGTTGACACGTAAATATTAAGCTTTTTCAGAGTCACTAGTACTTTTATCCATAAAACTAATGATTCGTCTTCACCTCTGGCCAAGTAGCAAATATTTTCAAAAGTTCCGTTGTCGAAAGCTCCCTCAATGTCAAAGAATATGCAAGCGCCTACCAGATTTCGAAACGCACTCTCGCAGGATCTTCCGCGTTGATAAGCATGTTATACAATACCTTGAACAGAAAACGCAATGGCAAAGCAGTTTTACGAACATGGATCTCGACTATTCTTTACTATAGATGCTCTTCAATATCAAGGAAGGCAGACTAATAAGTCTGAAACTCTTGACGAGCATCTGTTCATCTTTTTCGATTTTCGGTATGAAGGCAGTGAAGTTTCATTTCGTATTAAAGCCCATAATGAATCGCTTCAAAAATGGTTCTATTTCGTTACATTTCAGCAGCATTTCACTGATGGTTATTCGGTCAATTAAATTTCTTTGCGTTAATTCATGTGGCACCCACACATCGAGCTTCTTTGAGTAGCCTCCTCCTTTTAAATGATTCCAAGCTGTCATACGGTTGATGTTAAGTACCGCCGCTATTTCCAGACAGCTTCCATGGCGGTCTTGCTCCATCAGTTGCAAAATTTCATCGACTTTTTCAGTGACAGGCCGACCAGTGCGAGGTGCATCTTTTATATAGTAAAAAAGCATCACATAGCGTATTTCTGCAGATATTTCACTCATATTCCAATCAGTATAACATTTAACACGAGCAACGAATTACACAGCTGTCTTCACAAATGTCATATATGTCACCTTTCAAACACATATTTGTTTTTCTTAATTAGATTAGAATTTCCAGATAAATGGACAATAACGCCATCTAGTGACAAAAAACCGCGGAGACTTTTTATAATATTCGGCTTTAGTTAGCTCACTTCCCGCCTGAAATTGTGAACACTGGCCTCTCTGTGACCCAATATTTTGTCGGTCTTAATTAGTGATTTACAGATCTTAAGAATTTTGTGAATCGTTATATCAGGTTTTTTTTTTATAATACCGCGCATGCACCAAGTGGATATGAATACCCTTTTACTGGCTTTTTCTCCAGGGCGCTCAGGTGTATTAGGTTTCGATATTTTTCCCAGAGGTTGTTGTCAAACTGGACGGGACGAGCTAGTACATCCTCCTCAACCAGTGGGTCTTAAGGACGTGCTAGTTGTTAGTTCGTTACGTTTAGCCCAGCCAGCAACCACTCCAACATCAGTGTTATGCTACAAATTCTTTAAAAAAGATTTTTTCACAGATTTGCTTGGCACGGCGTTCGAACCCGCGACCCTCTGCTTGAGGAGTCTATGCATATACCACTACACCACGGCCACCCCCTGTCGAACTAGCGTGTGCTACTTATCGGTATTTATTGTATATTTACTGACAGAGAACACTTATGTTTGTGTAGTGATCTTCACAAAGCATTCACTCTCATGATTTAACCATTTTGAGGAATTTTCCTTTAGGCCTTTAATTTTCTATTTAAGCACGAAGCTTCTGCTGCTTCCATATACGAGTGCATAAGCGCAATCAAAGACCCTCCAGTCAGTTGATTTCATTTTATTTGCATTAGGGACTCCAGTTTCGCGGGAAACCTGCCATGAAAAAAAAAGACCACTTGGAATTATTACTTGTAATTCTAGCGTGACTCGTTCCCCCAAGGCTGTGCGTCTCAAATGTCCGCATTATATATATAAAACATGCTCTACTCCAAATCCTACTGACTATAGAGGTCGCCTTGTTGGCTCCAGCTTCAGCTCTATTCTCTATATATGTCTGTATGTTCATGTATATATGTGTCTCTGGAAATTATGAGTTATTCAACGATTATTATTATTATCATCCGTCCCAATTCAATGGTGCTTCGTAAGCATCATCACGATATCCATTTGCGGTACAAGTGGTTTGCTTTAATATTCCCTGCCTCGCTATTTCAATTCAATTCCGTAGATTATACATAATTTATTATATTGCCAATAAAATAATGATGAAGCAAATGCTCGTGCTATTCGCACAGTGTCCTTCTGTTACCTCTCTTTGGTCCGTAAAACTGCTGTGTATACCCATCTATTGCCAATAATAAGTTAGGGATGCGTCAGGTAATAGCGTATTCACGTATCATTGAGATATTGTTCAAAGTCCTTTACCTATAGATACGAATATCTGCCTATGGCTACAAATAAAAATACAAACCTGCTTATGCTTTAGGTTATTTGCCTTTACTTATTCTAGGAAAAAAAAAACGAAACAAAAGAGGAGCTATCAAGCCGGCAGGCCAATGAAATTAATCACAAGAAGGGATGAGTATAAATTTTAATTAACTTTCGAAGCACACTCTACTTTGTCGATTAGGCAAAACAAGACGTGCAAATTTGAATTTGTGATCATCAATTTTATTTTAATCTTACGGTCAGCGGTTAACTGAGAATGGGGAAGGAATAAGGGTCACGTCTGACAGAGCTTAGGAGCTAATATAATGTCGGCAGCAAATTCATTAAAACGTCATTTCAAAACTCAAAGGATGTAAGATTTTTCTAAAATATTCTCAATATGATCTACGTTTTTGCGCACCCCTCCGCAATTTACTTCTTGCTTTAACGGCTGGATGGAATTCTCTGCCGAAATTAATTGGGGTGATATGCGTCAAAAGCAAATTCAATAAGCTAGAACCGAAAGTAGTTTAAATTGTGATGATGTCTTCTCTCAAAAATCATGATGGCTGAACAAACCTAGTCCTGGCTGAGTTATAGTGCAATAACGTTTAGAGATATTACTATTTTTACTGACAGTTTATTGAGAATCAAATCTTTTATGTCTGCCCCTCAATGAGATAATGAAGTAGTCATTACCTTAGTCGGAATAGTCGCTTACATTTCACCTCGTGTTAGCATTCACTAAGAAATGATGCATTTTGCAAGAACAACCACAAATAGGAAAATGACCTGAGGTAATTTGAGTGATTGATTAAAGGAGAATAACTCTTGGCAACCGCTGCTTCTTTTGGCTAAGAAGGCAATTGAGAAGTAGGACCCTATCCTGAACAACTTAGGAGATTCTGTATAAGACCATGATCATTCCAGTCCTGCTTTATGGCGCTGAAGCTTAGACTCTATCTAAAGCGGATGATTCTTCGTAAAATTTTTGGTCCCGTCTGCGTTGACGGACTTTGGAGAAGGAGATTCAACGACGAACTATAAGAGCTGTACAGCGACATCGACCTGGTCGAAAAACTGGGAGTCAGTCATTTAAGATGGCTAGGACATATAGAGCAGATGGGAACAAATGCTTATGGCTCGTAGAGTCTTCGAGTCTAACCCGGAGGGACAACGTAGTAGAGGAAGACTTTGCCTTCAGTAGCGCGCCAAGTCGAAGAGGACCTCAACCGATTAGAAGTGCGCAACTGGAGAAAGTTAGCTAAGGATCGGGGTAACTGGAGAGGCTTGTTAGCTGAGGCTCGATTCAACCCGAACTGTAGAGCCTAAGAACATGAAGAATTTGATTGATAAGTAGGATAGGTAAGGTTAACGGTTTGATAAGGCATCTATGGCTGAGACCATTATAAACGTCATCACACTTATTTTTATGTAGATCCATTAAGATGTCCGGGTGTGGGAACTCGGAGGGAATGGAAATTTGATTGCTGTTTCTAAAATCTAAAAAGAGCTGTAAGTGAAGCAACAGATAGCTCTGAGAGGTCGTTAAAGTAATAACTTCCTTAAGTTTTTTGTCTCAAATTACTGAGGCTGGGACAGCGGCCTAACAAGTGGAGAAAATTCTCCCACGGGCCTATTTTCTTAGAGCCTCTGCAAAGGAAGTCGTATGTATGGTGCAGCTTTATTGCGTGAGTAATCCAATCAGCGTATATAGTTCAATTCTTCCTTTCAAAAGAATCTTATCTGCTCTGTATATGCTGAGTTCCTACTATAACTGTCTCGATGTTTCACAGGTTGGAAAGTGTTTCCACCTTTTATTAACATTGATGTTAATGCCAATAGTGAACTTCCATATTCCATATTCCTACTTTTCTTTCTACTAGCTGTGGGTAGATATTAAGTCAGCCATTCACATTCGGTTAGGCAAATAGGCAAACAGCGAAGACTTATCCACTTCCATTTATAATTTTCGGATTATGCTGTGATAAACAAGAAGAAGAAGCAAATTGAATGCACAAAAGTGACAAATAAGCTCCGATTGACATCATACTAAATTATCTAAGCAGTTTCAAAATAATCTGCTAATAACAAGGAACTGCTCAATTCAACAATTCAAGTTCCAACCCATCCAAAGTGATGATAGGAAGCAACTCTTTCTTTTTACGTCGTTTAAACAATAAAGGCAAGGGAATTACAGAATTCGCAATAAATAACGAAAATCCCTCGAAATTTGAATAACTCACTTAAAATGCCAATTAAAAAACAGAGCCCAAAATGCATTCTATCAGTTTAAACTTAAATTGAGATTCACCGCATTTAAGGGCAAAAACTATCCACTGTCGGTAAAGTTGTCCGAAAACTTTAGCGTTTCCTAGTACAGCTAACGATGGTATTAAAAAAAAAAAAAAAAAAAAACACCATGAACAAATAGCTGCAGTAGAGTATACTTTTCATTTAATTGAGCTTATCTCCTGGCACTGTTGCGGGACTTCTTCACCTATACAACTTTTTCATACGAATATTATTCCAATAACGAATGTGGCAGTTTATACGTGCATTTTTTACTTATCCTATCTTTTTGCTTACCTTTCCCACCCCTCTTTCATCCCATACCGTTCGCTCTGACGAATAAAATGACATAGAAGATAAAAGGAAAAAAAAAAGAAAATTTCTACCAATGTAGGTGCAGGATAAAAGTCAGAAAAACTGAGATGACAAACTTTCAGACACGTAATTCCTTGGCACTTTTAATTGAAATCTGAGAACAAAGTTGGAATACTGTTTTTTGCTGGGGATGCTTAATTTAGACGTGTGTACTGATCCTAGTCCTGGCACAAGATTTCAGTGTTCGGCTATGTGTACAAATGTGATGGGCAGTGAGAAACGAAGGTGCGCCATATGAATTTCATTATACCTATCATATCTCTCCACTGTAATTGAAAATATTTTAATGACAAAATAGGGAACCAAAAACACTTTAGATACAACCTGCTTCACCATAAAGATTTTCAGGAAATGAACATAAACAATAGCACTCGCTGCAATTGGCTATTTGCGGTGGGCGAAATTACCTTTTACTCTAGAATGCTACCAAGCTACTAAGCTTTGGTGATTATAACTTCAAATTCGATATGTGAGAGTTCACCTAGTTTTATGCGATCGCAAATAAATTCTTTCGAGCTATTTTTTGCCCAAATCCGATGGTAGCCATTGGTGCTGAACCGCTGTGTAGGATTTAGTAAATTTCTTGATATGGTATTCGAGCCATACAGTATCATACGAATGTATTCAAAAAGTAAGGTGACTTTATATTTTTGTAAAAGAATATTTATTTGTTCATCAATATAAATATCGTCCCGTTCAAAGTTCATATATATTATAATACACTTGTGCCCACGTTTTCTTTCATGCTCGAAGCACTTCTCATAAGCCCTTTTTGAAACAGCCTTAAGCTCTTTCAGCGATGTCGTTCTTATTTCCTTAATCGTTGCAAATTTCCGTTCATAGGTCTCTTCAGTTTTAGGAACAGGAATAGGTCGCATAGGAGCAAATCCAGTGAATATGGTAGCTGAGACATGATTGTCGTGTTGTTTTTGGCCAAAAAATCTCTCACAAGCAACGATGAATGAGCAGGTGCATTATCGTAATGCAAAAGTCATGAATTGTTTCCATAATTTCGGACGTATTTTTTGTATTGCCTTTCTCATAAAATCAGTTTATTGACCGTACGATCTTGAGGTAAAAATTCCTGATGCACTACGCCACGGTCATCGAAAAAAACTGAGGTCAAAACTTTGACATTTCATTGAACTTGGCGTGTTTTTTTCTGTCTTGACTCTCTTTTGTGCTTCCATTGGGACGATTGGACTTTGGTTTCGACGTTATAACCACATACTCATGATCCGTCACCAGATACGACCCTTTTGAGCAAGTCAGGATCATCATTGACGTCATTCAAGCGCTCGTGAGCGATGTTCATGCGACGGTTCTTCTGATTAAAATTAAAAAGTTTTGTAAAAAGCAACTTCTCTTATGGTAATTCGACAATTTTCCAAAACAATTTTCTTTACAGCTTTGATGTTATCATCTTTTGTTGATATGCTGGGTAGTCCAGAGCGAGGTTCCTCATTGGCAACCACTCGTAAACTTTATTTTTTTTTACTTAAATCAGACTCACCGTATACCTCTGTCAACATTTCAAATATTTATTTCACTTGATTCCATTTTTTACACAAAATTTGATGCAAATTCTCTGCTCCATTTTTTTTATAATAATTGAAAATCGCCCAGCATACCAAAACATGTATAACCTTTCTATCTGTCAAAAACAAACGAAGTATGCTACAAACTCGAAATTCTGAAAACTGGTTTCTGACATGTGTACCAACACAGCGAAAAAAAAAATCGATAATCGAATGTACGTTGCCCGCGAAATTTCAAAAGCCAACTTTTAGAAAACAAATGGATGATCTTATAAGAAGACACACCAACATTTTATTTCAAGTCGCTTACTTTTGAAGACTCTATCAAATACCTCTGGAGAAATATTCCAAAAGAAAAACTCCTCTGGAAAATTTACATCAAAGAGTACACCTAAAAGTCAGTGATTATCCTTCATCTCGAGAATTCTTCAGTCAATGGTAGGTTCGAATTTGACAGTTCGCCGCCATCCTTTTGAAAGGATCATGGCCTTATTATTTACAAAATTCAATTTGTGCGAGAATTGAAGCCGTTGAATGAGGGCATGCAGCGAACCTTCGCTGAACCCTATCGAAACCAATTGCAAGATCCGAAAGCTCGTTTTTATGTCAACAGATACGTCAGCAAGCAAAATTGCAATTGCTAGGTGTAACAACAGCTCTCGAATGAGTGTGGTTTGGACGCTGTTAGGATCATCGAGCCTTATTTCTGGAAAAATGTGGTTGCCCGCATAGTAAGGGCTGTTTAATGAGTAAACGGATTGGAAGATAAATGGCTATACTGAGCCAAAATAAGTGTACCATCATTTAGTATTACCTCTTTTAGCTCGCCTGTCAAAATTTTGTGACAATCCAACGCTTAGTTTTGTTTCGACACCCATTTTAAAACATCGTGTTAGTGTTTTTTGCGAAAAAGAGCTCCGTGATACGACTCTTATTTTTGAGTGGCAAAATCTTCGAGGAAGTCAAGCCCATTCTCTATGGTTTGTATGGGAGTCATTCAACTTCCCGTACAACCGTTTACCATTGGTTCGTAAAGCTTCGCCATGGCCGCATCTAAGTGGTCCAAAAAGGAAACCGTGGACAAAATCCATGACCTCATATTGGCGGATCGACGAGTGAAAATTCGCGAGTTGATTAAGATAGCAAGCATTTCAATTAAAAGCGTGAGCCATATCCTGCACGAGATTTTGGGCATGAGAAAGCTGTCCGTGAAATGGGTGCTGTATTTGCTCACACTGGAGAACAAGCGCAATCGTGAGACCACTTCAAAAATGTGCTTGGACCTGTTTAATCAAAATCCGGAGGAGTTTCTGCGTCGTTTCGTGACCGTCGATGAGACATGGATTCATTGGTACACACCGGAGACCTACGAACAATCGAAACGATGGGTTTCGATTTGGCGAAGAAAAAGGTTCTGCTCCACCACGATAACACACCGGCTCAAACCCCGCAATCGCCACAGCCAAATTGGTTGGATTACACAACCTCCATCCTCCGTATTCTCCGGATTTGACACCATAAGATTTTTTTTTCCCAAATCTAAACAGATCGCGGAAAGTTACACGGGTCGACAGAGGAAATCATCTTTTTCCAAGAGTTTACATGATATGGATGTAGACGATATGTGCTTCCATCGGAATAGCGCAATGTGTCATATAACCAATACAACCCATTTACTTAAGTTAAGTTTTGGGGAAAGAGGTTGATTTCACGATTCAGATTTGTAAATACTTTACCTACCTTCTTATGTGGCGCTACAGTTCGGGGTAAACTTGGGGGTCAATTAATAAGCTTCTTCAGTTAGTCCGGTCTTTAGCTAATGCCTCCACTTGCGCACTCCAAATCGGTTGTTGCCGATGAGGCTCTATCTACTACATTGTTCTTCCGGGTTGGAATAGAAGACTATGCGGACTGGAGCTTTGATGTCCATTCATTCTACATGTCCTAGCTATCTCAGGCGACTGGTGCACGGTTTTCTGGCTAGGTCGATGTCGCTGTAAAGCTCGTCGTTGAATCTTATCCTCCAAAGAACGTCAACGCAAATAGGACCGAATATTTTTCTCTCAAAACGACCGAAGGTAAGTCATACTCGCGCTTTCGGCAGAGTCCATGCTACAGCGTCATAAAGCAGGACTGGGATGATCAAAGTCTTCTTGGTTTTTCGGGATAGGGCCATACTAATCAATTGCCTTCTTAGCTCAAAGAACTCTTGCTTACCAAGAGTGATAGCAGAGCTAAGATAGACAAAATCCCTTACTACCTCGAAATTATAGCTGTCGACTCAGACTGTCTGTTCAATTTATCGGTGGTATGTGTCTCTGCTTGTTGACAGCTTATACTTGGTTTTGTGCTCATTTGCCGCCAAAACGTTCAACATTGTGCCTCTAGTGTTAACTAGACCTTCAACCTTGACGGAGCAATCAGTCTTCTCAATTGTCATTCTATACATACGGACGAGTACAGATTTGGTTAATTGTGGACTTCAATGGTCCGAAACCACACTGATAGGGACAAATCAAGTTTTTGGCGAAGAGTTTCAGATGTTCACACAAAATAGCAAATAAGTTCTTGTATCCGATGTTGAAATGACTTATATCTATGTAGTTAGCGCAATTGATGGAGTCTTCTTTTGTGTGGATCGGGCATACGGTGCTGAGTTTCCATTCATCAGGCAACCACTTTTCCGACAGATCTAAGGAATGAGTTGGTGCATACTCTCTACAAAGTTATTTCCAGAAGCTTCGAATACTTCAGCCGGTAAGTCATCAGATCCAGATGATTTATTCGATTTTAGCTCAGATATTGTGCAAATTCGAAAGTCGTTGTCCTATAAACGTTTACTAGGGTCGTTAACAGGCTAATCGGTGGTTCGTCTTCAGTAAAGGATTTTGAGCCTCATGAAGGCAGAGGCTAGTGTAATGCTACTAGACGTGCATGCCCGTGTCATTAAGCCCTTACCGGGGATCACAACTGGAAGGTAAACTAATTGTTGCGCTGTTGGCACAATCCAAGTTATAGATTACGAATCAATCACCAAACACTTGGCTAAATCGCACTTAGATTCATTACCGAAAGTCGATGTTTTTTTTCTTCCTTTTGGGTTTTAAATCGTAGATCCGCCCTTATCCACTTTTGGTTGCATTGAGCTAGTTAATTTTTGAAAAATAAGATAGTAAGCCCTTCGCACAATTTCTCAATGTGTACAAGTTATTAAGACATACGACATTCGAATACATCAACCGAATTGAGAGTATTAACCATAATACCTGTGTTCCGCACTTGAATCGTAGTTTTAAAGGAAGATTTCGGAGGCAATATCAAGCCATTATTTGAAAAAGGCATTAATTTACTCTAAATCCTGCATGAACAACTTGTAAGTCTGCTGCTAAGGTGCTGACTCAAAGTATTATCATGCTTAGGCATACCAATATTCTTATGCCAAACGATTACTGCTAGAAATGGTTGCTAGGTGAACTTCTTGTAGGGCTCAGTCTCCTTATATACGTCGGTTGAACTGACTAGTTTTGCTAATCTTTCCAAATTACAACCATAATGGATGTTACTTTACAAAATGGTATTGTCTCTCATTGAGAAAAAAGGAAAAGGATGAGGTTGGTGTGATTTTTGAAACACACGACTCGACTCGGCCGTCCTCAGCCATAATTCTGGTTTTCGGGACTTGGCTCTTATAGTTGTTTTTAACATTTTGATTTGATTTTTAACAAGTAACAAAAAAAAACCAAAATTTTAAATTTTAAACTCAAGAAATACGTCTGTGTAACTAGTTATATAGAAAATATTTTTAATTTTTTTATTTTTACTAATTTAAATTTTATAATTTTCTTTTCAGGTAAGCGAACTTGCTCGGTATATACAAAATATTTCATTCGTTACTTCAAGAGAATTTTCGTAAGATTAAAATACATTTTTGAAAAGAATCCTTTTACAATCAATGATCATTTTATTTTCATAAATTTTGTATCATCCTTTGAAATATGATTATATCGCGTCCTGTTATATCTTATGTTATATGTATATGTCTGTATTCCTAATCCGGCAGTTGTGGGATATTCTGAAGTTGAGGACCTAAGATCGCCTCGTTAGTGAGGTTATACGCTTAAAATCGAAGAACTCAGAATTCTCAGAAGTCTTATAGAGTGTGATAAAAGCAGCTGCAACGTATTTCCGTATTTCTGTTGCACCAGACAGCCGAGGCATATGGTATAATTGGCTGTATTATAGCCGTATGAATCCAAGGACCCTTTTCGGTGTTAGGCTCTATATCTTGCCGGAGGCGCCTTTCCACTGCTGGAAGGCCGACAGCGTCTTAGAGTCTTTCGACGTAACATGTCAAGTCCAAAAAAATTTTTTGCTCAAGTTGACAGCCAAATATTGTATTTAGCATTTTCTGGAGAATTGGACGGTGTTGCCTTTGACCACTAGATGAGTCAGACACACAGATAACTTTAGTTTTGAGAGAATTGACTCAAAGAAACAACTGTCAATTATGTCTAGGACTGCCTTTGCTTAAAATCAAACTGTCGCTAGACACGATCCAACAGACAGTATAGTTATATCATCTGAATATGCTTGAGCATAGATGTCAGACTTTTGAGAGCGCTAAGTAGTGAGACGACCAATATGCACCATAGCAGTGCCTTGTGAGCAATCCATGTTTACCCATGCTACCACATATTGGGCGCAGTTAGCATCCGTGCTATCAAAAGCTATCTGTAGTCGAAAGTGCCCTTAATGTCGATGAAAAAGCACAGAGCATACTCCTTTTTGTTAAGTTCTACCTACCAGATTTTGAAGCGCATTTTTGCAGGGTATTCCGCGTTGGTAAGTTTGTTGCATCTTAAACAGAGGATGTATTCGTAAATTAGTTTTACGTACATGGATCTCGACCATTCTCTAAATGCTCTTCAACATAAACGAAATCAAACTGATAGGTCTCAAGCTCTTGGCATGAGTATTGTCATAAATTCCGATTTTCGGTAAAAGGTTACTCTCGCTATTCATCATGGTTCGCGTATGTATGCTAGTGCCAGGCTAGGTGTGAAGATGGTCTTAAGAGTTCCCAGCAACTGGTCAGTACTTTTTTGTAGCATAACTGGGCATATCAAATCGGTGTCAGGCAAGTAACAGCATGTTTGACGGCCTCATCCGTTACCACATCCTATACCAGCTACAGGGTGTTAAGTTATTTAGCACACTAGCAACTACGTAAATATTTTATGAGCTGGCTTTAAGCTGGTGCCGATAAGTTTTCCTAGGAAGTGAGTCTCTGCTTTCAAATTACTGTACGTTTCATAAGATTTACTAAATGATTCCAGTCTTGCTGATGTTCGCCTATTGACTAGTCTTCTGGTTTCACCGACACCGACAAGAGGAACTTTTCGAAATCCTAATCACCTTCTTATACTCGTATTCTTCTGCTTTGAACTGTGTGAATTCAGGTTTTCCTCCGGATTAGTCTTAAGTGATTTGCTTAAAAGTTTTCTGGTTTCTTCACGTAGTCCCTACAGAAATGCCTTACACTGATTTTCGGTCTTAGTACGACTGATTTTTTATACAATCCTCTACCTACTGTTTTACATTTATAAAGAATTGCCTTAAGCACAACTTTAACATTAAATTTTGTCCTTCATTAACATTGGCTTCTATACAATCTGATATTTGTTTATCATGCACGACAGGCGTGAAACTGCTCTTTCGAGCAACTAAGGCTCTATCTCATTAAGAACGCGCGTTTATCAGAAAATGGTATACCAAAAACTTAACAAAGTTCCAAAAGATGTAATCGGGGGCAATTCTCTGGTCCGTTTTCCTATATAATGTTGTGGTTGAATCAAGTCGTCTATAAGTGAATGGTCTCATTAATAGTATGACATGTAGAGTCATCCTGCTGGAACCACATAACATATACTTCCGATCAATATTGTAAATATTTTCGAAGAAATAGCCACTTTAAATGTCCGGTAAATCTGACGCGAATTACAGCTCTATCTCTGAAAATATAAGGAATGATGCAACTGGTAGCGTGAAGAACACGCCAAACAGTACACTGTTGTGGGTCTTATTGAGTCTTGTATTTATCTTTTAGATGTATCTCGCTTTGATTTACGCTGCTCAAAATAACAATCTTCGAACTTCCGCCGCAACAAATAACCCCGTGGCTTTAGTGTCTGCATTATTATATCTCTTTCCGACCTACGTTTTGGATTTCTTGGTATAAAAAGCAGAATGCTTCTCATTATTGACCACCTTAGTCTACCATTCACCGCTCTCTACAATTTTTAGAGCGAATTTCTTACCAAAATACAACATGAGAGCTATGTCCTTCCTTAGCGAACATTTGGTTCTTATGCGTCGAAACATTTAGGAAAGACTATTGTAGAGAACCAGCGCCATAAAACTTTTTGAAACTTCAATTTAGCTTGTTCTCACAGGTCGATGATCACACAATTGCAGCTTGTTTAAAAGAGAAACAAAATGCTTAACTTCAAATGCTTAACTGTTTCATTTCGTTAGACTCTGCGTTGTCCGAGATGTCTCTTTGGTGTCTTAATCGCCTTTCTTTTCAAAGACATAAGTCTTTGCTTTAGTCGCATAGAACGAAACTACTTCTACTTATTTGCCTGCTTTGTGCCTACCACTCTAGAGCAAGCCCTTTGCTTTCTTGAGCGCGTTATGCTGGAATGACTTCATTATCTCGAATAATGAAATTGTAACAACCTTTTTTTGTACCGGCATCAACTTATTCACCACCCAAAAGTCGAGGAAGGAAACCAGTCCCAGCACGAATAATATGGCCTTGTCTGCCTAAACCCTAACAATGAGGTGTGCGTATAATTTTAAAAAGATTTTAAATTGGATGAGTATCGAAGTTAAGGCCTTCACAATCGAATTCCCACATTCACACGCGTTTGGTATTCCATTGCAAAATTCGATTGTATTTGGAAGCATTGCTCGATGAAGATTCATGCCAAATGCAAGAAAAACTTGCTTCAGGATTAGAAGTTACGCATCAAGCTATTTCCAAGCGATTGCATGCATTGGGAATGACTTTAAGATAAGAAACCTGAGTTCCTTATGATTTGAAGACAAGGGACGTTGAGCGTCTTTTTTTGCATGTGAACAACCACTCCAGCGACAAAAAAGTGGAAGGTTTTCTCCATCGCATCGTAACGGGTGATAAAAAATGGATTCATTACAGCACCTCAAAGAGAAGACAGTCATGAGGACTGCCCGGTTATGATTCTATGTCGTCGCATCGACCGAATATTCATGTTGCGAAGGCTATGCTGTGTATTCTGTGGGACCAGGTCGGTGTTATTTATTATGAACTCTTGAAATCCAAAGAAATCATCACCAGGAAACAGTGTCGACTGCGAAAAATACGACCGCAAAACGAGCAGAAGCACGAAAAAGTGATTCTACAGCATGACAAAGCAGTAACAATACTGTGCAACTGGTGCAATCCAACCTATACCAACGGCTTGGGGGCCATGCCCAACCTACTACCATTGCATCTATACTTGTAGCAATCAGCCACCAAAATCGCCTTTAGGTTCAATCAAACGCGCAGCTGGATCCTAAGCCGCTGAGAGCATGTCCATCTTCTAAAGAAGTGCTTACTTGTGTGTTAAAAGTAATGTTAGTTCCGACTACATGTTTCCGTTCTTTACGAATTCCCATTAAGACTCGACGCATATTTACACTGACACCATGGAGAACTTACTTACTTATATTACTTATGTGGCGGGGAGAACCTGAGACTCAACTGTTGTGCACTTTAAGTCGGTTAAGGCTATTTCTTGTAAGCGTCACCTAAGATCAGATCTTCCTCTACTGTGTTGTTATTCCAGGTTGGATTCAAAGACTCTTCGGGCCAGCATATTAGGGCATATTCATTATATGATACATTTCCTAGCCACCTCAAGCAGCTAATGTGCAGTTTTTTTGACTAAATCTATCTCGATGTACATCTCGTATAAACCGTCATTGAATCTTCTCTTTCAAAGCTCTTTTATTTTCTATTTTACGGAGATATTTTCATCTGTTTTCGATAGAGTCCATGCTTCAGTTCCATAAAGCGGAACCGAGGTGATCAAGGCCTTACACGAAGATTTCTTAGTTCTGCGTGATAGGGCCTTACTACTCAATTGGCTTCTTACCCTTAACAGCAATCGGTAAGTGTGATTCTTCGTGTTATTCCGTCTAAGGTGTTATTGCAGAATTGATAACAGTGTGCAAAGTAGACGAATTCCCTTATCAGCAACTGAATGCCACGTTTTGCCCAATTGTACATATGGTATGTTATATCCCTTCTTGTAGACAGCATATACGTATATAAATTTTCGAGAGGTATTCGAATCAAACCACCATTTCGTCTCTCTACCCCTATAAATCTTACCATAGAGACTCTCTGGATTTTCTGCTGAGTTCTTTCCTGGGATCGATTCCTAGTGTTAACGCTAGCGTCTGTTTTATGAGAGATCTATTTCATCCAATGGGTCTCTCAATCCAATTTTTTTCCCAAGATCCTCATTCTTTTGCCAGCCAAACGCCACCACCCATTTCAATATTCCTCGACTCATCTTAGAACCTTACTTTGAGTGGAGCAGGACGCCACCACCCATTTCAATATTCCTCGACTCATCTTAGAACCTTACTTCGAGTGGAGTAGGACGCCACCACCCATTTCAATATTCCTCGACTCATCTAAGAACCTTTGTTTGAATGAAGCAGGTCGGCATTTGTCCTTTGCCAATACTGTCAACAGCACGCAAATAGGTACTGAGTTCCCATGCGGTCCTTCATCTTAGTTCTTACCGCTCTAAAGACTGCTTAATTTCGGTGATCTAACGGGAGCCGATACTTTCAGTATGGCGAGGCTGTCGACCAGCATATACACACTTGGCTTCACTCTTTTTACTCCTAACTCTATTTTGGCAGCCTCCGTGTCATTACTAGTGAAAGCCCCAAAGGTTCTGCCAAATATCAGAATATCATCAGCATCCGCTCGTATTATAGTTGCACAGACTTTTAAAAGATTGTTCGCTTGTGAGTTCCGTACAATTATTTTAAGCTGATGTTTAAGAAGTCAAATGACAGCGCGTTACCTTGTCTAAAACAATTTTTTACAATATCAAGTCGTTACAAAACTTGACGGAGCACTGAACGTTCTTCGTTGTCATTCTGCATAGAGATACGTATTCGGCGGGTATGCCGAAACTTGACTTGGCTCCGTATTGATCGTCTATATAAATAATGGCATCTGAGGTCTTAAAATCGATGAATCAAATTGGACTTCATGAGTTTCTTATAGAATCTGCCAGCTTGTGAGAATTTAGCCGATTGTAGACTTTAATATGCTGAAACCACATTGACTGGGAACAATCAGTTTGTTGACTAATTCTTACTTCGTTTCGGTCAAGTGGGTGGAAGTTTTGGTTGTCATCGCTCAAATTGAATGGTCTATTCTGCTGACGACGGGATATTGGGCTTCGTCGTCGTTACACAGAAGTTTTCCATATTCTCAGTACTGGCTGTGACTTTACTATAAGGTTCCCTATTTCATTTCTATAGTTTTTTGTGTACGGGACTTTTTGGGGTGACGTGTTCATTTAACCTATTGGTAAAACTTCTGTACTTTGTTACTAGAATATAAACTCTCAACATCTTCGATAGTGCGCCTTTCGAGCTATTTTTCTTCTTCTGAAAAAGTTAAGGTTTTTCGTCTGGTTTACTCTTAGAGCTCGCTAACGGCTTTCGTCCTTCGTTGTACCACCGCTTTTCACGCTTTTTATTGTGTAGTTGCATGTGCTTACCAGCATTCTTCGTTAAACCAATTTTTTTTTTCTCCGTGGGTAGGTAAAAACCTTCATAGGCACCATAAGCACGCACTCAGAAGAGCACCATCGCAATACCATAGCAGGCACCATAAGCACGAACACCTACTGTCTACCACAGTGGCATAGCAGTGCCCACCATAAGCACCCGCTCATGGTAGTGTGAGATTCTTATTCACTAAAAAAAACCTCCCATTTTCTATAAGACTACGACTAAGTTTCCTCAACAAGTAGCTCAAGCTTCTGAAGTTTATCGCGTTTGGTAGGTAGCTTTTCAGCGAAGGCACCTACTATTACCTCTGCTTCATACGGTTTCTCCTTAAGGCGCTAAGTCGAACCGTCTTATTTTTTGAAGTCGCCGCACAAGATTTGTCTCGTCTAATCTCCGCATTATTTCCCGGATTGTGCAATGATGCACAAGACGAGTGCGAAATTTACGAGCAAAGCTTGTTACTTCTTCTTTCACGGTTGCAATCCCCAGATCGCGGTGAATATCGCTATTCCTTTTATACCATGGAGCATTTTCGATTGCTCTAAGCGCTCTGTTCTACAACGTCTGTAGGACAGACATATTGTTTGGTTTGGTGCAACCCCATAGTAGTATACCATAGGTCCACGAAGGTTTTACCACTGGCTTATATATAAGCAGCTTCTTATATGTGCTTAATTTAGAGTATCTTCCGTTAAGATAACTCAATTCTCTTAGCCTGATTTCGAGCTCTTTACGTTTCTTTTTTACGTGTGATTTCCACTTCAGTTTTGCATCTAGGGTCATTCCCAAATATTTTGCCTCGTTTACATACGGTATTTGTACCAAGTTGATGAATAACGTAATGATGATGACGTAAGCTGTTTATCTTTCTGTACGTGAAATTGACGTGTGTGACTTAGTCTCGTTTAGCACGATTCGCCAGCTCTTCGTCCACTCAAATATTTTGTTGGGAGCTCGTTGAAGTTTTGCAGTCGAGGATTGTACTGTTTGTCCTGTGGCGAGAATCGCCGTGTCATCCGCAAACGTGGCTACCACAGTCTCTTCATCTAGAGGTATGTCTCTAGTACAGTATGGCCCCGGAACGCTTCCTTGTGGAACGCCAGCTTGAATTTCCTTGAATTTAGAGTATTCAATCCAATATCTTACCCGAAACAGTCTATTTTCAAGATAAGATTCGAGTATTCTATTCATTTCTCTCGCTAAAATTTGTTGTAGCCTATACTTCAAGCCCTCGTGCCATACCTTGTCGTGGGCTTGCGATACATCAAGAAAAACGCTTTAAAATATCTTTTTTTCCATTTAGCGCGTTTTCAATTACATTTGTTATCCGTTAGACCTGATCGATTGTGGAATGTTTGACCCTAAAGCCGAACTGGTGATCCGGGATCAATCGTCTTTCTTCAGTTATCGGTTTTAAACGTTTAAACAAAAGAATTTCGAAGACTTTTGAAATGATCGGCAGGAGCGAAATGGATTTGTATGATTTTTTGTCGTTTGGACTTTTCCCCGGTTTTGGAACCATTATGACTTCTGCGACTTTCCATTGGTTTGGAACGCATAAAAGTCTCATGGAAGCATTTACAATGTGGAGGAGCTTGACAAAGGCTTTTCGAGATAGCTCCTTTACAATTTCACTTGTAATCAAATCGTGTCCTGCAGCCTTATTATTTTTTAGGCTTTTTATTGTTTGCTGTAGCTCAGACAGTGATGTGGATTTTATATTGTTGTTGTCTGATCCTGTCCTGATCTTTGTCTCCTTTTGCCCATTCGCCGTCGGCTGTTTTTATCGGTGCCGATTGCATAATAGGTTTCTTAGTCGACTTCACGGCTTTTCAGAGCGAATAATTGTTCGAACAAATGGTCGCAGTCAAGCCTTCGAGGTAATTAAAAGTCTTAAGGTTCTTATATCCTTGCAGCATTTGCTTTAGCTTATTTGATAGGCGGTTCAAATATGGTAAGATTTATACGGGGGCGCACGTGATTGTTGCCATCTCCTCCGTGCTTTCCTTTTTTCTCGTAGGAAGCCTTCTATATACTTCGTCTCAGAAAGGCGGATATTCTGGCCGCTTATGTAGCTTATGCAACAAAATCTAGATGCTTTTAAAGGGTGAATCATCGTAAGGTTTGATTTGTTATGTAAAATAAAAGACATAAATTTGAAAGTAAATTTAAAATTGTTATTATCGGTTAAAAGAACAATTCATGGCATTTACTTTTTGAAAATGATATTATGTAAATGTTGGCCAAAACTACGTCTGAGGTGGTCCATTCGGAAGTTTCAATTTTTGGCGATTCGTTCCACCATAGGGACTGGTATCTCGGGGATAACACGAGTAATGTTGACTTCCAAAGCGTCAATTGTAGCTAGATTATTCTTGAAGACCTGATACTTTACATATCCTCAGAGAAAATAGTCCAAAGGTGTGATATCGCACGATCTAGGTGGCCAGTTTACCTTAGCAAAGCGTGAAGTTAAATGCTCACCAAAATGATTTCTCAACAAGTCCATTGTTTCACGCGCTGTATGGCTCGTAGCGCCGTCTTGTTGAAACAAGAGCTCACCGAGATCATGTGCTTGAATTTCAGGAATCTCATGGTCCGTTAACATATCGCGATTGATGTTAACATTCTGATTTGCCTCATTTTTAGAAAAATATGATACAATGATTCCACCAACCCACAAACCACACCATACCGTTGTTTTTAATGGATGGAATGGTAGCTTTTGGTACTCTCCGGGTTGCTCATCAGCCCAAATATGGCAATTTTGTTTATTAACGCATCCATTGAGCCAGAAATGGACCTCATCACTGAACAAAATTTCTCGATAAAACACCGGATTTTTATTGATTTTTCCAGAGCCCATTCATTGAAAATATGACGCAAATTCAAGTCGTCTGGCTTCAATTCTTGCACAAGTTGAATTTTGTACGCTTTAAGGTCGAGATCTTCACGTAAAATACTCCAAGTTGTCAAATACGCCAAGCCAATCTGCTGGATGTGGTCTAACCAGTCGAGTATCATCCACTAATGTAAACTGGGACTCAAATTTTCGAATGGTATTGGCAAAAGTGGTTACTAGGTCGATTATGCGGACCGTAAGTTCCTCGAATCGCAAGAAAAACATTTCTCACATAACTCTGATACGCTGGAGACGCTGTTGTGGCGTGAGTCTTTTCATAATGATTCGCCAAACGATACAGAACAAAAATGACAATGTCAAGAAAGCCTATTGAAAACCAAACCTCACTATGAATCACCCTTTATTTTGGTGATTTGTGTGCATATCCTGCGTACATATTGTGAATATGAAGGCGTTTATATCATTTTGTGACTGGTTCAGATACTTTTACCATGCTAAGCAAAACATACCGACCACCAGGCACTTTAATAGTAATTGCATTAATTGATGCCCTCAAGTGATGCCCTGGTATATCAGTATTGAATACTTATCTCTTCGCCATTTGGTGTTTCTAATGCACACAGGGAGTCTTGAATTTGCAGATCGATTACACAAGCCTAAAAAAAAAAAAAATAAAAAAAGTTTGTGCCGCTTTGTTTGTATCAAATCATATCCATTAGTTTTTTTTTATCCTGTCACCTCTAGTTTACTATCTACCAGCGCATATAAAGATCGCCTTGCGCGCCCTTTTTCAATGAAACCTTTAAAATTGAAAATAATTCCACTGAATTAAAATAGCTAACTAAATTTGAAGCTGCAGTATGCATTTTTTTTTTGTTATTTAAAGATGTTGCGAATTACATGCGGATGAAAATTTTTCACTCGCAAATAATTCGCAACATCTTTTTCGGAACGTAGTAGCATTCAGACATAAAACTGGTCCATTGTACTCCATGTGTTCCGATTGTTAACAGCACGCGGATAGGTACTCAGTTCACTTGCGGTCCACCATTTTGGTACTTAACGTGCCCAACACTGTTTGATTTTGGTGATCTGATGGGAATCGATACTTTCAGTGGGTTGAGGCTGTTGCAGTACGCATTTACTTCACACTTCCTGGGTCCATTATACGTTATCGTCATTCATATCAGTGCTGACGCCTAGCAGTTTCAAGCTTCTCTAAGCGCACTGTTATGGTTGACGTTACCATATGTGTTTATTTCCTATGCTCTCCTCGACTTTATCGAATCGCCACTTCTTTACACTGATAAAATAAATCTAAATATTTGATAATGGCTAGTAAGTTAAGACGTTGTATTAATGACTCTGATATGATAAGTTTCGTTACATTTGTGGAGAATATATTTCAAAGAAAAAATAAATAAAAAATGGCACAACAGCCCGATGTGATGGGCCAAGGCCTAGCTTCTCGCACTCATTTGTGTTTGTCATTTTGTGAATTTTTTACACTCCTGAGCAGGGCCTACTGTCTATTGCCGATCCCGAAAGGCAGAATTTGACTTTCGAAGGTTTGCCATTGCCCGCCGAAAGTGCGATGACGATTTTGAAAAATTGGCTCTTGTGCTCATTCCGGGATCAAAGATCAGCGGAAATTAATTAAAAAACACTGTGATCTGCTTGTATTTTGCTTACTTCAATATTGTGAAATTTGCAATCAAGGTAAAGCGTGGGTGCCTCATAAAGTATGTAAAACGTGCACTAAACATTTACGACAATGGGAGAAAGGTGCAAGTAAATATTTGAAATTTGGAGTACCGATGATTTGGCGAGAACAAAAACATCATCATAACGACTGTTACTTCTGTATGACAAGTAAAGTAGGCATCAACAAAAAAAATCACCACAAATGGAAATATCCTAATATTTCTTCAGCAATAAGACCAATTCCTCATTCAGAATACGTTCCAATACCTGTTTTTCATAAGCTACCACAATGTCAGGAGAAAGAAATTAAAGGATATAGTGCTTCTCAGGTAAGTGATGACTTTGAGTGCTCTGTAGAAACATCGAAACCTAAAAAATGTTCACAAAACGGGCACGATGATCTCATCAGAGACTTAGACCTTTCAAAAGAACGTGCTGAGCTGCTAACATCAAGGTTAAAAGAAAAAAAAAAAAAATGCCAAGCCTCCATCGTTTTTTTCCTTCTGGTGAAAATTTTGTATATTGCAGTGATGTGAGAGGCTTACTGACTTTCATGGGCTTGAAGACCTATCAAGCAAGTGACTGGCTTCTCTTAATTGACAGCAGTTAAAGAAGTCACAAGGCTGTCCTACCAATGCTCCTTTTCCAATTGCCCACTCTACTTGTATGAAAGAAGAATATGAAATTATTTCAGTTCTATTGCAGAAAATAAAATATGTCGAACATAAATGGGTGATCGATTTGAAGATGGTTAATTTTTTGCTAGGTCAACAAAGTGGCTATACAAAGTATCCATGTTTTATTTGTCTCTGAGGCAGTAGATCAAAATCAAAACGCTGCATATAAAGAAATTGGCCTGTGAAAGATGTTACGGTCGTTGGTGAAAGCAATGTGATTGATAAAGGAGCCTTTAGTTCCCCGATAAGGAATCATTGCTAATGAAGCAATTTGCGAAAGCTCTAGACAAAAATGGACAATTTTTTCAGTATATTTCTCAGAAATTTCCTAGACTAAGTGATGAAAAGTTAAAAGCAGGCATTTTTGATGGACCCCAAACACGTTTACCAATTTAGAGGCATCTGTGATTGAATTAGAACAACTTGCGTGGAAATCTTTTGTAGCGGTTGTACAAAATTTCCTCGGAAATTACAAAGCTAATGACCATGACTAACAACAATGGAGAACAGGTATCAAGGAAGATGGAACAGTCATATGATGGCAGACTATTGCTATGGAATTATGCACGATTGTCCAAGACAACTTCACTCTAGAAAATCCCTTAAAAGACAATATCTTCACGTATAAAAATAAAATAAAATATTTTAATATGAGATATTAATAATAATCTATAAATATCTCATAAATTAAAGATGATACAAAAAAACAGCCAACATTTTTGAAATCACCTTAATATAGGGTTTTCTTATAACGACTTGACAACTTTTTTTTTTAAATAAAAGGCAAACCATTTGAGATATTTCAAAAACTTTTTATTAGCTTGAAGTACAATCAAAACAAAACATTTATGAATGGAACTCGACTTCGTTCATATGGCCACCGCGGGCACGTTTGCAGTGATCGATTCCATGGACCCAATTTTCAATGACTCGGCCACACGTTTCGGTCGAAACGGCTATTTCGCGTTCAATGTTGGCTCTGAGCTCTTCCAACGTCGTCGCCGTGTTGGCATAAGCTAATGACTTAACGTAGCCCCACAGAAAATAGTCAAGCGGATTTAAATCGCACGAACGAGGCGGTCAATCGACTGGCCCATGTCTTGAGATAACACGCTCACCATACTTACTCTTCAATAAATCGATTGTAGCGTGTGCTATGTGGCTTGTGGCACCATCCTGTTGAAACCACATGTCGTCCAAGTCTATATCTTCCAATTCAGGCCAAAAATAATCGGTGATCAAGGCGCGATAACGCTGACCATTCACAGTAACGTGACGAACGTTATCGTCGACAAAAAAAAATATGGCCCGATAACGCCGCCGGCATGCAAACCGTACCAAACAGTTATTTTTTGTGGATGAAGTGGTGATTCATGAAGCACATGTGTGTTTTCACCCTACCAATAACCCTTATTTTGCTTATTGACGAACCCATTGAACCAAAAATGAGCTTCGTCAATTAAGATGATTTTTCGATGAAATTCATTATTTTGGAGCATCTTCTCGAGAACCCAGTCGGAGAACGTACGTCGCTTCAAATGGTCCATCGGCTTAAATTATTGAATCAGCTTGATCTTGTATGGGTGTAAACCAAGATCCTTACGCAAAATACGCCATAATGTGGTCTGAGCGATGCCAAATTCTTGAGAAAGCCGTGGAATTGACTGATTTGGATCGTTTGCTACGGACGTCTGAACGGCAGCGATATTTTCGACACTTCGACCAACCCTTTGTCTTACTGATACGGCAACATCACACATATCACACGAATATGTAGACTCAAATTTTTGCACTAAACTTGTTATTGCCTGTATACTAGGGTGAGAATTACGACCGAAAATTGGAGTTAACGCTCTTAAAGTTGCAGTCACTGACTCCGAATATCTGTAGAAAATTTTTATAATTTGCAGACGTTGCTCGTTAGTGTACTTTAGTATGATGAAAATGTTGAGTTTACTGAATAAATTGACAGTGACAGTTTGATGATTAGTGAAAGAGTGCGTTGACAAATTAGACTCAAAGTTTTCAAGTCCCTATTGGAAAACTCTATAGATATATGTAATTAAAAGCAGGTCTTAAGTCCTAGGTACCAAAATGTGTATAGGGCAGTGTTATTTATATGAGACAGTGTTTATCTTGGCCTTAGCTTAAACAAACGCGGAAATTGTTTCAAAAATTTGTTTTAAATTTTAAGAAGTACTTTCAATTTAATAGTTCCTCATCCGATCCCATTTCCGTCTGCTGCATTGGACATGCAAATATTTTATTCTTTATTATTTTTTTGTTTTTAGTTTTAAAAACTTAACGATATGCGACGAGAAGGGCGATGGCAAAGAGAAAATCCATCATCTCCAGAAAAACCAGCTGTCATCCTTGCAGAAACTCTTCTGCATTGCTAAAACTCCACCGAAAAATCCGTAGTGCAATAATATTCAGCCGACCAGAACAGATGGCGGCCACAGAGCAATTTTGATCTGCAAATCGTTTCGCTACAGTCACTATTCGTATCTTCACAGAACACTTCCATTCATTTCGAAATTCATTCACAGAATTCTTAAAATTCATAAAATGGTTCGAAACCAGGCAGGAAAAAATCACCAAAAAAAACAAACAAAAAAAAAAAAAAAATTTGTGGCCTCTGAGGATTGAATCTTTTTCTACTACCACCTCCCAGGCAAGACCGCGTCAACTACGTTCCTCTCGTCTTTTTGAACTTTGGGTGAGCCACCTTTTTGATATGCGCCGGAAACGGGTATCACGTTTGCATCGTAAATTGCATGAACATCTTTTGCCATTTCGTACTAGAACTTTGGATGCCAACAATAAAAAAAGAAAAATATCAAACAAACGAATTATTTCAAAAGGAAACTGTAGAAGTCAGAACGCCAGACGGCATTCTGTATTCGTTTGACCATTTCCCCATAGTGGCGTGGCAAATATTTCTTTTGTTTTGTAACGAAAAAATCACGCCATTCGTCCTAATGGTGTGGGTAGACAATTTAGGGGATGGATGCCAAGAAAGGACGAACTGAAACAGAATTGTGTACTTGTACGTGACCGTGGCAGGGGAGATTTGAAAACGTTAACAGAGTGCTTCTACGGAAGTTTGTTTAACAAATGTATTTGCAGATATTTATAACTTTTTGTCGAAAAAGTCTCTGGTCTAGTGCTTGTGGGTATGTTGAGGTTAAACTTCTAACCATGGACATCAGTAACGTGAGCATGATATGGATTTTTTTTTTTTTTTTTTTTTTTTGTATCTGAGGCACCTCAGACTCTGGAGATAATCTCTTTAAAAATATTTTGTATGTCGTTACTAGGTTGTACATACCGAGTGGATCTGGGCCTCAACGAAGAAGCACAGTTTTTGGAAACTACCTTCAATAAAGCACTATGAGAAAGTTAGGATTCCCTTCTACTTGAAATAGGTCTTTCTCTACTGCCTTATCCCATAAGTATGAATCAAAGATTCTTCGAGTCAAAATGTCGATGTTCAATCGCCCTACTTGCCATCGGACAGGAACGTGTCGAGCTATTCAATTGTAAGAGTGTGGTATTTCAAAACGACATTGCAATCGTTGCAGCTTGTCAGCCCAGATCTTGCGCCACTGTGCAACACAAAAATTTCCAAATATCCTTAGTACTGACTGCGACTGTACTACTTAATTTTCTTGCTCATATCAATAGGTATCTGATCGGGTATTGTTGACTTGGTACATTCTTTTCAACTTTTGGTAAAATTTCCGTGCTCTTTTTTTGTTTATTGCTCCGTAGAAGCCCATGATCTGCCATCCGCACGAGTCATCCTCGACCTTCTGTACAGCGTCTCTTCATTGACGGTTCATTGCCGGTGGTCGGGTAGAACTTTGCGCTTCATTTGCGGCATTTAAAAAAAATACTTATTATCGATCCTATTGATCTTCAGCACTTTTCGCAGGTTGAAATATTTGCCGTCAGTTGCGGCGGCTTTTTGCGATTGCAGCCGTACTATTTTATTTCTGACAATATTTTTCCTTTGTCGTAGTGACAGAGATATCCATAGACCCACCTTAACTGCAATTTAGAATGCTCTGTGTCTGTTTTTGTCGCGCGAAATGTTCGGAGGAATGCCTTTCGTTGATAGTAACATGATGAAATTGCATCAGGCAAGTGCCGTGCCGTAGCCATATTCTTTAGTGGCACCTAGAAATA
Source organism: Volucella inanis (assembly GCA_907269105.1). Classification (NCBI taxonomy): domain Eukaryota; kingdom Metazoa; phylum Arthropoda; class Insecta; order Diptera; family Syrphidae; genus Volucella; species Volucella inanis. Next base: position 95,349,117 of record OU026154.1, read on the forward strand.
TAGTAACAGAGTTTGTTTGGTCTGCATACTCTCTAAAGAGACATTCTTTATATCATACAAACGTGCATGAAAGATTCAACTTCACCAGAATACATTCGAATCACTTGGTGATTCCTTTGAATCGTTCTGAGCTAGAAACAATCAACACGGTATCTATACCATGCCCAGTATACTCTACTTTGGTAGCAAACTAAGGGGACTTGCATTCAAAAAAGGATTCTACTGTTGGTACTGGTGTATTCGCTCTAAATTATGAAGTCAATAGGAAAATGCCCAATATCTTTCAATCGTTGCTCTGAATCTAAATTAACATATCTATATACAATACATCCCTATACCATATGAACCTCGAAACACGTACATAAGCCGTCAGAATCAAAATATTCACCGATAGCAAGGCAACACTGGCGCTGAGTTCTCATTAAATGAACCCTGGAACGAGGCACATCCATAAATAGGTTTGGTACCCAATCATCAAAACTCAATATTATACCAAATTATGTTCGATCTTGATTTCTGAATTTAGGCCTCTAGAACACTTAATAATGAGTACCTATCTCAAGAGTACGGCAATCGCTGTACTCAAATTAATTAAGAAAGTTGAGTGGGTCTTGTCAAATCAATTGAAAATCAGCTTTCGGCGCCAAAGTTACTTGAGATCGGAGTGCATATTGATAGATTAGATTAGATAATTGTGGGAGATGGTATAAAGAATCCCAGGTCAGTGCGGCCACAGGTGGGCCTATTATGAGCCATTTAGAGCTCATCCATGATGCTGCAATTTGTTATAAAGGCGTCTACATATTTAGGTGAGCTGGCAACTATGTCTGCCGCTTCAAAGTAGAATTTACCCAGGTAGCGTTGACATGTTTTTGTTAAACCATTGCAGTCACATAGTATGTGTTCTGCAATTTTCACGTCCTCGTTGCACAGTTTGCATGTATTATCTTGTGCTTTGCCCATGGTCATCAGGTTTTTTTTTTTACACGGCATTGTCTTGTGAGAAAATCTGTGGTCACTAGAATCTGACTTCTACTTAGTTGTTTTGTTCTTTATATATTAAGATGCGAATCCTTTTCTGGCTAGTTCGTCTGCTTTTTCGTTGCCTTCATGTTCGCTGTGTCCTGGCACCCAAATCAGATGAACTTTGTTTGTGTTGGCCAGTAGTTGTTTGTGTTGAAAGCAATCCTTATGATGGCATATTGCTAATTCGCAGGAAAGCTAGTTAAGCAAGTTCCTCAATGAATTTATTGTAGTGTGTGACCTTGACAACAAAAAAAAAAAAATTATTCACCCTTATGACTATGACCCTTAATATTCATTCCAATGAGGATTGAGTACGAGTGTATGTCCACAGTGAAGAGAGTCGAATTCTTTTTGTTTTTGGCTCATAGAAGTCATATGCGCGCTATGTCTATAAGACAATTGTTAAAGGACTATCAACGTACACGGCCATCGAAAATGCAGAGCAAATTACACAGAATTACAATTTTTAGCCGTAAGATTGAATGAGGGTTGCAGCCGTGATTTGAATGAAGATAAACAGTCCATTATAGTAGTCTATAAGACAATTGTTAAAGGACTATCAACGTACACGGCCATCGAAAATGCAGAGCAAATTACACAGAATTACAATTTTTAGCCGTAAGATTGAATGAGGGTTGCAGCCGTGATTTGAATGAAGATAAACAGTCCATTATAGTAGTTACAGCTGCTTTACTACGAAGACAAATTATTTGTTCGAGCCTAATTAGAGAGTAGTAATGTCAATGGCGTTTTATTTTGCTGGCGGACTGTTACTGGATCAATGCAGGATCAGGCGTTGACACATACTAGGTAAAAAATAACCTCCTTGACCGCCGGAATGCGCTGCTACTGCAAAAAAGGTTATTATGTCTTGAAGTCCGTTCATATTTCGGCAGACATGCCAAATTTTAGTGCGATACTGTCTTTAGTTTTGTTTTGACAGCTGATTTCTGTTGACGTGTTTGGCATCATGTTGAGTATGGACAAAAACGATCTTCGTTCTCTCATAAGACATTATGTTTTGAGAGGCAAAACGGCGAAGGAAACAAAAGAAAAGTTAGATAAATATTATGAGGCTAATGCTCCGTCAGATTACACCGTCAAATATTGGTTTCGAGAGCTTCGTGGTGGCCGCAACTCCACTATCGATCAAGTCCACAGCAGAAGGCGCTCCGATGCGGTTACAGAGGACAATGTCAAAAAAATACATGAAATTGTGATGGCTGACCACAACGATTTTTGGGCAATATTCTGCGTATGAAAAAGTTATCCTGCCGCTGGGTGCCGCGCATACTCACACCTGAGCAAAAACACAAACGCGAGAGCACTTGGAAAGAGTGTTTGGACTTGCTGATCCGGAATCGGCGGACTTTTGGCGTCGATTGGTAACTGTTGAACACCAGAGAAGAGAATTAGTGCCCGACAATGGACTGAAGCCAGCACGAGTGCTCCGAATCCTCGAAAAATTAAAAATCCTCCACAGCGAGTATAACTGTGCATTATTGAAGCGATTGAAGGCCGAAATCGCTACAAAATGGCTTCACATGAAGCGAAAAAAAATTTTGTTTTTGCATTATAATGCACTGGCGCACAATAGCATAGCAACAATGGCTAAAATCAATGACTTACGGATCCAATTGCTTTCGCATCCACCGTATTTGCCCGATTTGGATCCCTCGGACTATTATCTCTTCCCAAACTACAAAAGATGGCTTGTCAATAAAAAATTCAGCTCACGCGAGGAAATCATAGACGCCACGGAGGAGCATATTGCAGACCTTCCGGAAAATTACTTTTCGGACGGGATCAAGAAGTTGGAAAATCGCTAGAATAAGTGTAACAAACTAAAAGGGGACTATATTGAATAAAATAAAAAAATATTGAAAAAAAAAAAATTTATTCCGAAGGAAGTTACTTTTCACCCCACCAGTAGGTAAACCCAATAACGTCGAACATCACATTTTTTTTTATAATACCGCGCGCGCACCAAGGGGATATGAATACATTTTATAATAATTGACCTTATTATAGTCATGCAGATCCAAGAGAGCCTTCTCGATAATATAGTAGAGCCTTTGACTTGCCACCAGAAGACCGACACCATCAGCTCTCGGCCAGTCTAGGCTGATTTGCTGTTCAGGTTGACACGTAAATATTAAGCTTTTTCAGAGTCACTAGTACTTTTATCCATAAAACTAATGATTCGTCTTCACCTCTGGCCAAGTAGCAAATATTTTCAAAAGTTCCGTTGTCGAAAGCTCCCTCAATGTCAAAGAATATGCAAGCGCCTACCAGATTTCGAAACGCACTCTCGCAGGATCTTCCGCGTTGATAAGCATGTTATACCTTGAACAGAGAATGCAATGGCAAAGCAGTTTTACGAATACGGATCTCGACTATTCTCTACTATACATGCTAATAAGTCTGAAACTCTTGACGAGCATCTGTTCATCTTTTTCGATTTTCGGTATGGAGGCAGTGAAGTTTCATCTCGTATTAAAGCCATTTTTCATCGCCCATAATGAATCGTTTCAAAAATGGTTCTATTTCGTTACATTTCAGCAGCGTTTCACTGATGGTTATTCGGTCAATTAAATTTCTTTGCGTTAATTCATGTGGCACCCACACATCGAGCTTCTTTGAGTAGCCTCCTCCTTTTAAATGATTCCAAGCTGTCATACGGTTGATGTTAAGTACCGCCGCTATTTCCAGACAGCTTCCATGGCGGTCTTGCTCCATCAGTTGCAAAATTTCATCGACTTTTTCAGTGACAGGCCGACCAGTGCGAGGTGCATCTTTTATATCGAAATTTCCGGAACGGAATCGAGGCGTTTTTAAGGCGTTTTTAAGGCGTTTTTCCTTTTTTTATAGTAAAAAAGCATCACATAGCGTATTTCTGCAGATATTTCACTCATATTCCAATCAGTATAACATTTAACACGAGCAACGAATTACACAGCTGTCTTCACAAATGTCATATATGTCACCTTTCAAACACGTATTTGTTTTTCTTAATTAGATTAGAGTTTCCAGATAAATGGACACCAACGCCATCTAGTGACAAAAAACCGTGGAGACATTTTATAATATTCGGCTTTAGTTAGCTCACTTCCCTCCTAAAATTGTGAACATTGGCCTCCCTGTGACCCAATATTTTGTCGGTCTTAATTAGTGATTTACAGGGCTTAAGAATTTTGTGAATCGTTATATCAGGTTTTTTTTTTATAATACCGCTCACCAAGGGTAGTAGTTTGAAACTCAGATGTATTAGGTTTCGATATTTTTCCCTGAGGTGGTTGTCAAACTGGACGAGACGAGCTAGTACATCCTCCTCCACCAGTGGGTCTTAAGTACATTCTAGTTGTTAGCTCGTTACATTTAGCCCAGCTAGCAACCACTCCAACATCAGTGTTATGCCTTTATGTCAGAGTTAACACCAACGGAATTTTCATATAACTACATACAAATTTTATGAAAAGACTTTTTCACAGAATTGCCTGGCACGGGATTCGAACCCGCGACCCTCTGCTTGAGGAGTCTATGCATATACCACAACACCACGGCCATCCCGTGATATTTTATTCACATATGGTATACTGCGCTTTGACTCCTGCTAATTGCGGGAGCAGATGTGAATTATTTTGCACCTTTCAATAAGTTTCTATATTGCATATTCGAACACAGACACATTAAATCCAGAATCAGATGCGTGGCCCTGTCCTTGTTGAAGAGAAAAAATCTGTGGAATACTAACTGGACGCTCTTGAATATAGCAAGAGGTAGGTAAAGCTATTTAAAAGCTAAACGGTGCTCTAACCAAGTGTTTTAAGTCGACGTGTCCAAATAGGAAGAACTCCTCCAGATTGCCAATTCCATTGCGGAGTTTAGATTTGCAGCGACTTTATTGCTATAAACAAAAAAAAAATATTATACAAACTGCCGGTAATTCTGAAAACAATATTTTCAGCTAGCCTGACACTACCGTACTTATCGAATCAATGACGAGCAGTACATGTAGCCTCTATACCGAATAGAAAGATGGTAACATGTTTGGGAAGAGTTTCTGACTTATTAGTCTGACTTCCTTAATGTTGAAGAACATGAAGAGAATGGACGAGCTTCGTGTGTTCAAAACGGTTTTTTGAATGCATGCTCTGTCAAATATGCAAAATGCATAACACCGCAGAAGTTTCAGCAAGACTGTGCCTCAATATCTGGTGTTTTGAATTGAAGGTTCACCTTACCTACACGCTGTACATTGTCATCGACATGTACTCGACGAGATGAATCACAAGTTTTGTGCATAAATTTAATGCTGGTTACAAGGATACTGATATATATAGTGAATGCTGTGGCATATGCAAATAATGCAGTCCGAATTGTCCGTTGTAACATGCCTAGCGACTTTCAGATCTAAAGCGCAGATATCTCTAGATTTCAATCCTCACACGATCAAAGTTGTTCCTTAACGAGAAGAAGATATTTAATTTGTCTGACTCACAATCATTTGTTTCTCCAAGGCATTGTCGGCTTTCTAGCAGTGTAAAAGAGCTCTGGGAAAGGAATGGGGCTTGTCATGGAGGAGGGCTCTCTGAAACAATGAGGCTTTGATAATACTAATTCTATCCTATGCGCCGGTTGTTGTCTTAGTACTCCAGGCTCTGCTTCAGGACGACAATATTCGATTGCACTTTTGGTTAGGAAAACTTGCATCTTCTGTGCGAAGATATATCCAAACCAGATGCCAACGAACTATATTTTGAAAAACAGTGGAGAGGGCTGAACAGTGCTGAACCTTCTCACGACTTCCAAGGTAGCCAAAAATGCAAAACAACACTAATCGTAGCAAAAAAGTCGAATTTACTGAGCCTTATTTGGGTTCCAGGTTACAATGGGATCACCAATAATGAAATCGTTGAAGAACTTCCTACGAAAGGCTCAGTGAACGGTTTCTTAAAAACCGAACCTGCGTTACGACGGCCTGCGTTCTTAGTTGGGACCTAAATTGAAAATTGGATTTCATATGAGTATAACTGCAGATGGTATGGCTCTCCAGGTTATCGGTAGACCAACTGAAAGTTTTCCGATTTTCCGTCTGTGGCTTAATAAGAACAAATCGAGACAACTAATTGACATTATGACGGGGATATACCCTTGTGCTAAGCACTTAGTTGTGCTTGATATATGTGAGTAACTTTCTGTGACACATGCTGTGCAAGTTATGACAACACCGCGGAGTACTATCTCTGTAATTGTCTAGTCTTCGTTTTCATGAGGCTGCAGGTACATGTCGCTGATGGCGGTGGTACTTTACCACTGAAACGTTTATTAATATCTCCACGAAAGACTGAACACTTTTAGTGTTCATAGCTTCCTTAATATCTATACTATAATTCCATGAAAGTGGTTTACTTTTTATAACTCATAAGCCAGGACTGGCAACAGAGGGATATTTATAAATATTTGCTTCCTCGATACTTAAATTGAAGTTTTTGGGAAATATGTATCAAAACATTTTATGACTGAAGAGTTACTACGCCTTATCTTTGTAAATATCTGACATCCAAATCTCCTGAATTTCATTCATATGAGTATACAAAAAAAATCTAAACTCTGTCTTATCCCACAAAAATACGCCAACCGAAATGAACTGACACCATTACATACTTCAAAAATGTATTTTGCTAAAAATTTTAAAGATATCATCAGTCATGCTTGACAGCACCTAGTATATTTCATTGAAACCGATATGTATTACCATCAATGAGCAACTTTTCCCAGGTAGTAGTACAACAAACCCTACAACCCTTGTATTTGTATACAAGGAAACCATTCGCACGGATATCCGTATCTAATATCCACAAACAAAATGTACTCCTTGTTATTTATCGCTCCAAAAGAATTTTCCCAAGAGTAAATGGCTTCCCTACCACATCAATGTAAAGATTCACGATTCATTCCTGTTGAATCCGAAAGTTTTAAGTATTTCGCATACGCCCCTGGGGCCAATGTCATAGTTAGAGTAGCATATGGACTGAATTCAAAACAGCAACGTTGTTCTCCTCTTTCGGAAAATCATCACCAGCGTTGGCCAAAATTAATTGTAAATACACGAAATTTGAAACTCTATTGCACCAAGCAATGCCTTGAAAAGGTACGCAGGCAGCCAATGCATTCGAAACCACTGCCACAACTCAGCAGTCACTTGCAGTTGTAATATCCTGATTAATCCTTAATTTTCTCAAAAGATGTTCCAAACCACCGACACCAGCAGCACGACCATCACGACCAGCACTACAGATACTAGGACTATAGCCATGAGCTAAAGTCTAGTGCAAATTGAACGTACATCCCTGTTCAGTGCTAAACAAATATCCAGACAAAATGCGAAATTGAAATTACAAGCAAAGGTTCTGGTTCTTCCAGAAAGTATTTGTATCGTCATGCCCTTGCCGTTTCTCTGTGGAAATGTCTAGGTGGAACATTTGGAAAATTGCCCTTGCCGAGTAAATTGCACATTCTAGAAATTATTCACCGGAATGGCAGTAGAGCGCCTGAATGTGCATAACATTTTGCATTCATCACAGCATGATTGCTTTTCATCACATTGGCTTTTCCATCATAGTCGCGCATCCCTGTCATCATTACTCAAACACGATGATCATCATTCGAGGCCTTTGTATTCGGATCTCCACACTTTTGATGTTGAAGGTGGTGGTGGAAATCCATGGCTTGGAACACCCAATTCCATCTGAAATTACCACCTTCGCAAGGTACATTGCAATGCATAGATATGAACTGGCTGCAGGCAATTTTACTAGTGGCATCATTTTGCCACCACCAGCAACAGGGATCGGATGCATTAAAGATGAACGAGCAGTGCTGCCAGGGTTACGTCTGAAGTTTTTCCCTAAATATGTAAAGTAAGTCCATTTTAAGCTGCATGGACATGGTTAAATATCCTCGATAGCTCAGCGAGTTGATAGAAATTGGTTTTTATTTTCGGTTAAGATGACACAAATAACTGCAGCAGATTCTTGGAAGATATAGTGATGTTGTGTTGGTTTTAAATTTAAACAGTGAATTTGTACATCACTTAGGAAGACCATACCGATGGCAGGGCAACTTTCACCAAGGAACAGTACCTGTGGCATAATAACTATAAATCTAAATCCAATCACTACTTTTCCTAATTATACCAGAAAATGACGCCAATCCTTCGGATATCTTAAGAAATCTTCTATGCTTTTGAACAGTCTCTTACGTTGAGTTTCTAAGAGCTTCATTGTTTTTACAAAAGATATGTCGAATCCACATCCATTTATCTCTTCAATCTCATTGAGATCTACTTTGGGATTATGATATGAATAACAAATCCGTATTGTGATCAACTTCTAAAAAATCAGGTAATATACTGTGTCGGTCTGACGTCGTTTTCATATCAGCTTTTGTTCTTTCCATCCAGTCATCTGCAGTTATGCTCGCATGAATTCAACTGTCAATGGAAGGCCTAGTCAAGCACGCAAGCAGTCCCGAGGTAAGTTTGGCTCCTGAACAACCCGATCTCATTTCTGGTTAATCCATTGTGACTTGGGACCCGAAAAAGACTCAATAGTTTCAGCATTCTCGAGGTAGATTAGAAATTGCAACATAGTTCAACAAAGCAAAAAGCATTGGTTGTCGATCTTGATTCAAATTTTTCATCCTCTCCATCGAAACTTCACAAAAGGTTATTGCCATCAGTACTAAGTATATTTCCGTCTGAAAGACATATGTACGTTTCATAACGAGTAGTGAAATCTAACGTTGTCGTTCTTAAGAAAGACATCAGCGTACTATATCGGTTGCTTTCTGGGTATAATCTTTTATACCTTGGCTTAATGCTAGTCCAAACCATTCTTAAACACTGGGAAAATCGATTTTGTATTTTCACAGCAATAGGAGTTCTGGTATCTGGAATCCGATATACATAATGGAAGATGGCTTTGAAATGAGTATTAAGGAGCGGAATATTCATCACAGCATCACTGCGCCAATAGAGTGCTAAAGAAAGTGCTCATGCAGTCGGAACAGGCAGCTCTTTCGAGTTAGTTGAAAGCAGAAGTAACGTATTTCCATCAAAACTTATTGCGCTAAACAACCGACACATAAGATATCATTAGTCTTATTATAGCCATGTAAATCCAGTGGATCCTCTTCGCTGATAAACATCATGTTTTGTCCTAATTTCCTCTACACTGCCAGAAAGACTACAGTCGCTTGGAGGTTTTTATCGTGACACGCCCAAATTCTTAGCTTTGTCGGAGAAACCAGTGGAGACACTAGACGGAGCAGACCAGTCTATCTTGTAGAAAGAACAAACTCAGTTTTGAGAGAATTGGGTGAAAGTCTATTTCTATTCCTTTAGATCAGACAGACAGACGGTAGACATGATTCAACAAGCAGTACAGCTTCATCATATGCTTATACTTAAGCGTAGATTTTGGAACCATTAACTATCTAGAAATATGCAACAAAGCAGTGCAGACAGGACGAAAACTTGCGAGAAATCTCTGTTTAACAATTACATATTAACAGCAGTCAACATTCGACAAAACTGATGACTCATCTGTGCCATGTTGTTCGGCCGAACAACACGTCAAAAGCTGCGTTATCGAAGGCACCCTCTTTGTTAATTAAAACGCCCATCGCCTACCCCGTCTTATAGAATTTCGGAATACAGTCTCACAGGACCTTCCGTGTTGATAGGCATGTTGCATCTTGAACAAAGGATGCATTTGCTAAGCAATTTTGCGCACATTAAGCTCAACCAAATACATAAATAAAGGAAGTCAAACTTATATTATAGGCCTAAAGCCTTTGGCGAGCATGTAGACGTGTTTTCCGATTTTTGGTATAAAGGTTAGTCTCACTATTTGCCAGAGGTTTGGTATGTACGCCAGTACCAGGCTAGCAGTGACGATTCTCTTCAGAATTACCAACAGCTAGTCTAAAGTTTTTTGTAACATAATTTGATATTTCTCATCGGTGCCAGGCGACTTGAAACTATCAAAGGAACTATCTGGTCTCATCTGTCACCACAACCGATGGGAGATACCAGTTATGGTATGTGGTTTTACTCAGCTGACTTGCAGCCTCGATAATAGGAACTAGTTTCGAACTGCCTCAGTTCAGGTTATCTGGGAAGTGTAAAGAGCTTTTACCAGTTCATTGGCTTCACTCAGCGTTTCGATCTTTTCCAAATATCTTTATAAGAGGCATTCTTTAGAGTTGATATTAGCTCCTAATATTATTTTTGCTTCGATCTGTAAAGATTCTAGTCTTTCTCTAATTTTGGCTTTTCTTATGTAAAAAACTACATTCTACCGGGAACAGAAATTTTTTCCTAATTGGACACTATATTTAGTGAGGGCACAGTTCAGGTTTTGAACAACTTTATCTACCTTTTCTACCTTTTCTTTTGTTCTGAGTTAGGCTGAGTATTAGCAGTCTTGCAAATCGGCTTTTTAAAGTACATCCTGTTGGTTTTGTATGGAACGGACCTCATCAATAAGGCGTAAAACTCGCATTCAATTTTAAAATAGATGAACCTGTGATCTGAATGGAAGCCTTCGAAAATACATTCTAGACGGTAATCTTCTAAGCGTACTTGTTTGATAGCGTGTTGCCACCAATCGTGTATACTAAGTCTTTTGGCATCCGCAATTATGTACTGCATAAGTCTGTTCTCACATCTGTTTCAGTTTCTATCAAAACGTAAGAGGGCTGCGAATAAAAACCTCCACTACATACCTTAATACTCAGGTTTTACCTAACGACGTGTTCTCCCTATTGGAGAACAATTTATTGTCTGACAATCAAAACGGGGATTTATTTTCTGAAGACTTTAATCTACATACACAGTGACTATGGTCAGGATAAAGAGCAACATTTTGCAGAAACGTTCAAACCCCTGACTGAAGTCAAGTCATTCAGACCAATATCGCTCCTCTCCATTAAATCGAAGGTCTTCGAGCGAATCTTACTTAACCGTCTTAAACCAATTATTGACACAAATTGCCTCTTGCCCGATCATTAATTTGGCCAACACTCTACTGTTGACTAAGTGCATCGAATAACCGATATAATTGAATAAACAATAGAGTGTTAGATAGTCTGTTCAAGCGCATCCCTCGAAGTTTCGCGAACTTTTGATATGGTATGGCACGAGGGCCTCAAATATAAACTTCGACAAGTCCTACCCGAGCAATTGACTCATATTTTTAGTTCATATTTAGATGACCAACTCTTCCGTGTCAGACAAGGAAACGAATATTCCAATTTTTAGAAAATAAAGACGGGGGTGCCGCAAGAAAGAGTATTTGGTCGTCTGCTATATTTGCTTTTTACACGCGATATACCGCAAATGGACGATACTGTGCTAGCCACAATCGCTGATGACACTGCCATTTTGGCAACAACTAAAACCGTCGAAGAAGCAACTGCTAAGTTACAACAAGCTTTACACGCATTACCAATTGGACAAAGACTTGGTAAATCGCGCTTAATAAAAACAAGTCTGTCCATGTGAACTTCATTATCAAGAAAACTGAGAATCTACCTGTGTTTATCAACGCAGTACAAATTCCTTTCGCGAGCGAGGACAAATATCTTAGTATGACACTCGACGCTAAACTTTAGTGGAGAGCACACGTTAGGAAATAAGGCGAAGAGCTTGAGATTTAGTATAGAGACACGTACTGGCTTCTTGGAAAATATTCCAAGCTCAGTTTTGAAAACAAATTGCTGCTATATAAAAAAGTGCTAAGACCGGTCTGGACATATGGTATACAGCTCGAAAACAAAGTTCTCTGAGGGTTTGTAAATGCACCGTGGTACATTAGAAATGATGATATCCACAGAGACCTAGTAGTCAAAAACGTTCAGAACGAAATAAAAATGTTTGTGCAAAAACACAAAAATCGACTACAAGAACATACGAACATTTCTGTTCAACAGATCCTTGATGAGACAAAGGACTTAGCCTCCTGATCTAGCGCGGTGATCAGCAGGAAACGTAGGAAACTTCAATGGAAAATCACCTGCAAAAACTTATCTTATCAAAGCAAAATAAAACGCTGAACTGCTTGTTGAGTTTGAATTCAGTCTTAGTCTGCATAAGAGAGCCCTACGCACTACTTTTTTTCAATTAAGTGGAGATTTTCGCTCAGTCGGAAAAAGAAGTTCTCGAGTGAACATCTCTGCCAGATGTTTATTAAATAAATTGCTTCGTGTGCTTGACGTGTGTGAATTTAGGGTTCGTTACAAGTACCATTATTTTTTTTTCCAGGAATTATTTACAATGCTGTCGGCAGTTCAAATTCGAACCTTCTTCCTTTACGAATTAAAAATGGGACATAATGCGTCATTGGCAGTGAAGAATATTGATGACGGATTTGAGGATGCATCGGTAAATGAACGCGCTATACGACGTCGGTTTGGAAAGTTCCGTTTGGGAGATTTCAGCCTCGAAAATGAACCCGACGATATTTTAAGAGCAACGGTGGATGCGGACCAAACGAAATCGAAAGATTGCACAAAGCATGAAAGTATCCTCAATGACAATAAGTCGACACCTTTCTCTCATAGGAAAGGTAAAGAAACTCGATAAGTGGGTACCCTATGAACTCAACGAATCCCAAATACTACGGCATCTGCAAATCACCCAAAAATTCACCCAAAAAATGTTATGGTGACAATTTGGTGGACATCGAAAGGCCCAATCCACTTTTCATTTCTTCAACCAGGAGAAACGATAAAAGCTGTCAAGTATTGTGAGGAAATCGACATATGACATGCCAAATTGGCTGAAAAGCAACTTGCGTAGGTCAATAGGTACGGTCCGATCCTTTTGCATGACAATGCTAGACCCCATTCCTCACAAGTAACGATGCAAAAACTGTTGCAGTAGGGATTTTAAATTCTTCCGCATCCACCGTACTCTCCTGAAATGTATTTTCCCAACGGAATACCATCTTTTCCACAATTCGGATTCATTTTGCCTGCAAAAGGTCTTCCGGAGTCGAGCAGGAAAACCTTTGAAGTCAGTACTTCTACGAAAAAGGAATATTTGACCTTGTATTACGTTGGAATGATGTCATAGATGCCAATAGATCCTATTTTGATTGAATAAAAATTTACGAAAAAATAATATTGGCTTTCAAATTTTTACTATTAAAATGTGGTACAACCCAATTGTTGGCAGACAACTTTGTGTTGTTCTTACAATTGGTACAGACTACCGTATCGTCTCAAAAAGCAACCAACTTCTTTCTCTCACTGTTTCAAATTGTAATGGTCTAAGAACTGCTCTCTACGAACACTCATACGCATATGGCCAGTAGCCAGAACTTTCATAGAGCAAACTACGGGAAACTAAATAACCTTCTTAGTAAAGCTAATTACAGCTTTCTCTATGGTAATACCTACCTTAATATTAATTAATAGTGCTCTTGCATTACTTTACACGGAGATCTTTAACTACCTATCTTACTCGTAATCTATACCATTCTCAATAAAAACAATAAACTATGGCACACTTTGTTAATCGTATGTATTTGGGAATTCTGTCGAATGAAAGTCCAATTACTTTTATCTTAAAGAATTCATTTATCATTACGACCTTTAGGATTGAAGGTTGTCAAGCAAGAGGTAGAAACTATGAGGTACCCTTGACAGGAGGGAATTCTTCAAAGCCACACCAAAACTTACTATAGGGTGCGTGGGTTTTAAGTAATAGTTAAGTGAAAGGTTCGTCAATACATAACAGTTTTCCCATCTCCTCTAAATCGAGGATGTTCAAACCGCTCCACTGGTTTCCTTACACAACTGCTTTTTCGAATATATGCTTCCTTGGTACCTTCAACCTCACTTTGGGGTGAGCTTCTCCTTGTTGAAATAACTCTTCACTTGTCGCTTTGTTGACAGATGGGTAGATGCAGATGCAGGCACATAGAAAAAGACCATGTTAGGAACACTACTAATAGGTCGAAGATTTGAAGAAGGGATATCTACAATATATACGACTCCTTTGATGCTTGCGAGGAATCTATGTTGCACTTCTGTATCTCCACATGCCTTCTCCAAAGCCTACCATGGACATCGATAAAATAATGAAGAATTCAATCTGAAACGTATATCCCGCTGAAGAAACAATGTACAGGGTACTACGCCGGTTGTGGAACTTTAAGTTTGTTTCGTAACGCATAAGATACGTTTTATTATCTTTCGAAGAGCTACTTTCATATTTTGAACAAAACGTTCAGCTTGACCAGTCGTGGAAGGGTGGCAGAGAGCAGTAAATTTATGATCACTGACGTTTCAGTCAATAGTAAGTCATACCGAAACGAAAAGGTAACTTAGAATTTTGATTGTCCTTGCCGCTTTTATATTATTCAGTTGGAAAATTTTAGGCCACTTTGATTGCGCATCCACTAATTTAAAAAAAAAAAAAAGTTTGACAAAATCAACATGTACCCTTTGCCATGCAGTAGATGGGTATTCTCATAGGTGTTATAACGCTTCTGCAAGCTTAGCATTTTCATGCTATATCTTCGATGTTAGAGTCAATCTAGGGCCACCAGACATAATTGCGAGCCAATGCTTTCATCTTCACGATTCCAACTCAGCCATGATTAGTTCTCTTAAGGTTCCAGGAATCAAAATTGGTAGTTTTTACCTTGGAACCCGGGGTTGATTACTTTTCTTCCCAAAAATAAGCTATTGTCCACTTCTTTTAGTCTCTGATCTCTGCTAGTCTCCTTTGCAATTTATTTTTGGATAACGGCAATGAAATCCATTTGCTGCAGTTGGTAGTATAGGGCTTCGCCAGCCACTGTTCTGTGTTATAGTTAAGCACAGTGTTCGTCAATACACAACACACTTACCTTAGATAAGGCTCCAATGCCGATTTCCTTTGCTACCATTCTGCCTATATCGAATTCTCTGAACTTTGCCAATCTTTCTACAAATCCCAAACATTTCTTTCAATTGATAAGCCTAAAGCTCTTTGACACAACCTCTGCTAATCCACAAGTAATTGGAAATCTTTTTGCTGAATTGTCTAGCCAGGCGCTCGCCAATCATACCTAAGAACCAAACCACGTTTCGTACTTATATAACTGTTCACAAGCAACGTTGGAATCAATAAATAAGTAAGAAAATGGAAAATCTGCAGCCTGCAATACTATTGAAAACATATGTTAACTCAACCCCTTAAAGCCCTTTTCTACTGTTCCATCTCCCAAGGAATCTTTACCATGATTTCAAAGAATTCTGGCATAATTCATCTGCACAATAAAGACGTCAAGAACAAAATCTCTTACTTAACCTTCGTGAGACCATAATTTATGACTTAATGCAAATCTGCAACACGCGTCGAAGTTAACGTGATCGCTATCGATTTCAGCAGAGTCTAGGTGTAATCTGTGATAGAGAATTCATTGTCCATGAATGTCGAAAATATCATAAGAAACCAACTTTGCTCTTGGCCTTATCAAACGATAGTCTAAGAAATTCTCCAACCCTTATGTCACTTATTCTCTCCTTGAATAGGTCTGGTCACCTTATTACACAACACAAATTCTCCAGGTAGAATCTGTACAACCTAGGGCCTTCCCTGGACTGATAACATGTATTTAGCACCTTACATTGGTCGACTAATACAATACTTAAAGACTTACAACGTCTCTCTGTACACCAAAAATTTTCCAATGTAGACTTTGCTTATCAGATTTTCGCTGGAAACATTGGTAGGCCTTTTTTTTCTACAAAATATCTCTCTAAATACTGTCCCACCTAATTTTAAGTCTGTTCCCTTCGGTAGCTTTAATCTTCACCGAACAAATTATGGATACCTTGAACCTCTCTTTGACTTCCAACGGAATAAGCTGTCCCTAAAAAATATCTTTCCGCCTCTTGTCCTACTCCTCCCAGCACTTGGTTTTAGTTAAAGTGTAGTTTCAGTTAATTTTGTTAGTTTGAAATCTAGAATTTAATTATGCTTGTAATCAGCTGTAATAAATCTGTCTGGTGTTGACCTGGGCCACAAATCCAAATCCAAAAATGAGCACATTCGACGAGCGGTGATCTACTCGGCGATTGATCATGTAACTGCCAACTGCCCTATATCTCCGATTGTACCAGTGGTACAACAATCAAGACCGTAACGTAGTTCGTGCCTTACCTCCTAGTGGTTGTCTCATAGGTCTTTACGCACACAAAGTACATTAGGAAGGGTGGCCTACGTCGTCGTAGACATCAAATTAATTTGACGAACCATTTTAAAGCCTCAGATAGTAACAGATCTACTGTTGATGACCCTGGAAAACGATTAAGGATAGAGACCTCCCGATAAGACTAGCAGAAACTACTAATATGTAGTACCACGCATATACAACTACTATCCAGGAAATGCGTTGGAATGCGCCAAGCATAAGTTAGATGAAAAACTGCTAACGGAGGCGGATTTGTCATACTCGACAGACTTAGGCGAAAAGTTTAATTTTGCTCATTGGGTGACATCCAAAATTTAATGGGGAGAATAAATTATTATTGTATTTACGTAGATTTGAATATTAAATTTATTTTTAAGAATACGTAGATGTGAACAGGTGGGCGGTATACATGCTCGTATAATGTATTTTTCTAATAAATTTTCAAAAAAGAAAAAATAGAATGCGAAACATTTCCAATCTTGAGACGTGCAAACTTAACTTTTTATTTAATTTTATGAGATTAATAAATAAGTCACACAAGCTAGATTTTTTTTAATTTTATTGGCAGTTGACCTCTTTTAAATTAAGTTATTTAGAAATTTTGCAAGTTTCTAAGAAGCAAATTTGGAAACTATTAAATTTTGACGACTTCTGAGATTTCAAGGTTTTTGAGGATCGAAAAAAAAAAGTGTTGGTTTCGCGTCGAGATATTTCATGAGCCCATGATCTTGGCAATTGTTATGGGTTCGAAGGAGAAAAGATAAAAAACGTTCTCCGTTTCCCATTTCCCATTTACTTAGAAAGAGTCCGTAAGTGTAGAATTAATTACAAATTTGACACCGTCATTTCAGCAACATGGAATAAATCCACTTCAGAAAAAGAGATGTCCATGTATACCATCTGGTTCAGCGATGTTACTTTACAAGTAGATTCATTTTATATTGACTATATATTTTAATTCGTGCGGTTTTTTTTTCAAAATTTGAACGTTTATTTAAGAAAAACATGTATTATTCAAAGTATTGCCCATCTGAAGCTATGACTTTTTCCAATCTTTCTGGCAATTTGTGGATCCCATCCTAAAAGAACTGCGCCGGCTTGGCAGCCAAGAATGAATCAAGACAATTTTTGTGAGGGAGTTCTGCATCGACCGGAACAAATGGCAAGAAGGGGCAAGGTCTGGGCTATAAGACGGGTGGGGTAAGACTTCCCATCCACTGTTTTCCAAATAGTTCTTAACCGGAATAGCAAAGTGAGGCCGAGCGTTGTCATGATGGAAAATTATTGCCTCGTGTCTGGTCGCATATTGCGGGCGTTTTTCGACTACTGCTCTTTTCAAACGGATTAATTGTGTTCGGTAGCGTTGTCCATTGATGGTTTCACCCGGTTTTAGCAGCTCATAATTCAGCACACCCATCTGATCCCACCAAATACAGAGCATTACCTTAGCGCCATGGATATTCGGCTTTGCCGTTGATTTGTCTGGTTGGCCGGGTTTCACATATGATTTTTTGCGCTTTGGCTTATCGTAATGGATCCATTTTTCATCACCAGTAACAATCCGATGCAAAAATGACTTCCTTTTGTAGCGTTGCAGCAGCATTTCGGACATGCAAAACCTTTCGACGTTTCTCTGCTTGAGTTCATGTGGAAAACAATTTCCTTGCTTTTGAATACATCCAGCTGCTTTTAAAGGTTTTGAAATGGCTGCTTGAGTGACACCCAAGGATTCTGCGAGCTCTTCTTGTGTTTAGCTACAATCTTCATAGAGTAATACTTTCAGTTCTTCATCTTCAAACTTTTTTGGCCGCCCAGGACGTTCATCGTCTTCCAAGCCAAAATCACCACTTTTAAACCGTGCAAACCACTTTTTGCACGTTCGCTCAGTTAGCGCATGTTCACCATAAACTTTTACCAAAATCCGATGACTTTCGGCAGCAGTTTTCTTCATATTAAAGTTATGAAGAAGAACTCCCCGCAAAAACACTTTTTCAGGCACAAAGTTCAACAAATTTGAGTGAAAAAAAATTATTGTTGTTTACGCTTCAAATGAATGACATATACTGAAATGATGTACAATGACAGTAGCTTTCTAACGCATGTTCCAATGGAATAATAACAATGAAATAATACAAGTTACGCCATCTCTTAGCAAACCGAAATAAGTTACAGACCAATAGAATATTCAACGTATTCTAGTGCAGGTGGAGATATGATGCAATCGGAAAGTAATAACAGAGCTTGTCAGGGTTAGAAAAATGTTTTTTTGGTCCTTCAAGACCAACACGATAGAAAAAAACCGAAAAAAGTTTAAACGAGCCAGGAATTACTGCAACGTCTTTCTTAAATGTGTGAAATTTGACCAAAATTTAAGTCAGAAAATACTACAATGTTCCAAAGGAAGTAAAAATTTTTGGTCATTCGTCAAAGATATTAGAAATTATGCCTCATCTTCCATTCCAACGCTCATTCACAATGATATTCCAGCTATCAGCTTTTTGGACAAGACCAATATGATTGCTGCACACTTTGCGGCCAGTTTAACACTGCAGATTGTGCTCTGTATCAGCCTACGCTGAAAGATCTTAGCATTCACAAATCCACTAGTCCAGATGGGACATTTCATTTTCTTCTGAAGAGGTGTTCCTTTTCGCTAGCAAACCACCGCGTAACCTTTTCAATTATTTCTACTCCTTAGGACTCCTTCCGAGCAGATGCATTTGTCTAACACGCCGCTAAAAACAGCGAATTTTATTTCTTTCAAACGTGTCATTGAAACGCTGATAAACTGTCAGCTCATGAAATATCTCAAAACACAAAAACCTCTCAATGACCTGAAGTACAGTTTACGTAGAAACAGGTCCACAGGTGATTTAATGGGATATCTTACCGAAAAGTTTAACCAAAGCGTAAATAAATCTGGCGAAAGCAAGATAGTTGCTCTTGATATTTCTAAGGTATTTGACAGAGTTTGGCATCAGGCTTATTTGTCGAAAATGCGTGCTTTTGGTATCGATAACTCTCTTCTTGAATGGCTTAGAAATTACCTTTCGAAACGTTCAATTCAAATTATTTTGGATGGCTTCAAGACTGATGTTCACAAAAGAAATACTGGTGTGCCCCAGGGCTCCGTTCTTTTTTCAACACTCTTTCTTATTATCATCAACGATCTCTTGTCCATAAATGATACTTGCATCGTCGAAACCGAAAAGCTTTCCATTCTCGTTCAATGTGTCAATGAAAACTTACGTCGGAATGACCATATATTAGGTGTGGTCAAAAATGATGCGAAATGTCTAGGATTTCTCAAGCCATGTAAGAAATACTTAACACCCTCTGATCTGACCTTAATATATAAGGCATTTATCCGTCCGAAATTGAAGTACAATGCACACATATGGTCTGGTGCGCTCAAAACATCTCTGCACCTGCTAGATAGGATTCAAACCCGTGAGTTAAAATTCATAGGCAATAATATTATCACCCAGACAATGTATACCCTTGAACACCGACGTAATGTCTCGTGTGTCACTATGTTTTATAGTTATTTCTACCACCAGTGCTCCATAGAAATCGCTAGTAGCATTCCACCCCTTCAAATTTTTATCCGTAACACAGGTCTCACTATAAACATTTTAGCGGCAAAGTACATGACTTGAAGTTTGAAGACAGATCATAATATGAAAACACTAAGTTATACTTCGTTTTGAAATAGTTCTGAAAATATTGAATCTGCTTCTGAAAGAGTAAAGTATTCTGTGGATTTTAATAAATTAGAAGAACTTTTAACTTTTGAATGTTGGAGATCGAGTTACTGTGAAGTTATAGACCCAAGTGTAAATTGACTTGATGTTGTATTTAGGCAACCATTCATTTCACAAGGTTTTAGTTGCCTGAAAAAAAGACTTTCGATCACGGCTGAACCCCAAACCGTCCGATTGGGAAATCGATACACTACCACTTGAGCCACGGCCACCCACGGGGGGAATTAACACGAAGGGATACACCTTAACTGAGGGCGCAGGCAGACCTAACGTGGGTTCGGGTTCTGAAAACTCTCCTCTAAACAATTTCTGGTAAGTTCATCAGCGATTTGATTTCCCGTGATCCTATTGTGAACTGGGACCCAGACAAGGGTCGCTGAATTTAGCCTTCCGACTGCGTTCAGTGATCTCTCGCATTCTCAAACTAATATATAGTTCGCTGCTATCAGCATTACGTAAATCTGCGCTTAGAAGACAGATGCGAGCTTTCCAAACGTAAAGTGAAATCTACATAATATTGCCGTCCTCCAGAAAGACACAAGCGTCATATCCTATATTGGTTTTGGAGCTGTCCGTGAAGACGAGACTGCATTCCTTTTCAGGCTCAAACTCCAGCCGAAGCAAATCTTGGGCTTCGGTGTCATTGCATCAACCGGCAAAAGACCAGAGACTTAAGACGCGCCGTTGTGCGTGTTGTATCAAAGGCCACTTTCTTTTAGTCGGAAGATGGCTTTGAGAGTGCAGTTCATGATATGAATATCAAGGAGAGGACCTTCGAGATAGTAAGGGCCTTTATCTACCTTTTCTCTGCTGTCAACTCTACAAATAATAGTTCGGTAGAAGTAAATCAAGGAATCACTCTTGCCAATGTCGCTGTCTGGGCTAGAAATTCAATTGAGTGGAAAGAAGAGACTCTAAGGAGACTCTTTATAAGACCCTGATCATCCTAGTCCTACTTTTTTAGCGCTGAAGCATTAATTGGATCGAAAGCGGGTATACTCGCTCGTTTCGAGAGAAAAATTATTCATATTATGAGCGCAACTAAGTTATCGCTGTTTTTTTTTTTTTTGGTGAAAATGCAGCTTAATTGTGAAAAAATTATTAGAAATGAATCAGTGAAAGTATTGTCCATCGCTAGCTACAATTTTTCCCATCTTTCTGGCAGAGATCGAATACCGTTACGGTTAAAGTGTTTATCTTTTGAGACTATCCACGAATCTAGCCATTTTTGATGTTTTCATATGAGCGGAACTGCTGATCTTGGGAATATGACGGGTGGGGTAAGACTTCCCATTTGAGCGTTTCCAGATTGATTTTAACGGGTTTGGCAACATGAGGCCGAGCGTTGTCATGCTGTGAAATAGTTTTCGTTTCATAATAAATACCACCGATCTGGTCTCACCAAATGCATAGCATAACCTTCTCAGTGTGAATATTCGGTGGAGCGGATGACGTAAATGCTTGATGAGGCCGTCCGTCTGGGTTTCTTCTCTTTGAGTTGCTGTAGTGAATCCATTTTTCATCACCCGTCTCACCCGTCACGAGGCGATGAAGAAAAACCTTCCTTTTTCGCCGCTGGAGCAGTTGTTCACAGGCAAAAAAATTACGCTCAAAGTCCCTTGGCTTGAAATCGTAAGGAACCCAAGTTCCTTGTTTTTAAATCATATTCACCGCATGCAATCGCTTAGCGGGTAACTCCTAAAGCAACCTCTTCTTGTGTTTGGTATGGATCCTCATCGAGCAATGCCTTCAATTCAACGTCTTTCAAAGATTTTGGCCTTCTTTTACGCGGACGGTCGTCAACATCAAAATCACCGTCCGATTGAAGCAACAGTATCAATCACGGCACGTTGTTTTACTTAGAGCTGCATATCCGTAAATTTTTTGGAGCGCTCGATGCGTTTCAGCCGCCGTTTTCTTCAAATGAAAGAAAAAATCAACACTTCCCGCAAATGATGTTTATTTGGCACAAAATCAGATATTTTCACACAACCAAAAGTATATGACGCCGAAACAAAATCACTTATGTTTGCTTACTATATGTCTAAGCTTGGTTCATGACATTTTGGATATGTCAAAATGACAAGAACTTAGTTGCGCACCTGATAAAATTTTCGATCTCGTTTGCGTTGACGAGGCTTAGAGAAGAAGATTCAACGACGAACTTTACAAGTTATACGGCGACATCTGACATAATCATATAACTGCGCATCAGTCGCCTGAGATAGCTAGGACATGTAGAACAAATACATCTCAGGGTCCGAAGTGTGTTCGAATCTCACTCTGGCTCTTCGAGTAGAGGAATACCTCACATTAGGTAGCGCGCAAAAGTAGAAGGAGGTCGCAACTAACTTGGAGTGCGAAGACTGGGATACCTTTTATTTGAAGCCCAAATTCATCCCGAATTTAAGCGCCGCCTAAGTAACATTAGGAGAGTATTCTTTTATTTCAAGTCCTTTGGCTAGCGACACCGTACTGCCAAATGTTTTCTTCTTCTTACAGAGTATTTTTGCTTCTTCTATTGCCATGGAACTATACGTATCTTTTCTCTAAGCATATCCGGTATGTCTGTGTATATACTATAATGTGTCGAATCTATCTAAATAGCTCTAATAATAGTTTGAATCTATTTAGGTATGAGGTCGGAAGATACGGCTTATTGTCGGCAGTAGTGCAAAAATGTAATATTTAAATCTATTTACACTTATTGTAGATTCAATCAGCCTTTACATTTTTAATCTCTGCCTTAAATAAGAGGTGTGGATATTTTAGTGGTGTCAGCCCTTCATGAAGGACCCTTAGAATTTACCACATCGGATGTTGTTAGTCATATAAGGTCCATTGGTTCTAAAATTTATTGGGTCTATAACTTAATTCGTGCGGTTTTCTAAGAGATGGCGTAACTTGTATTATTCTATTGTTATTATTTCATTGGGATATGCGTTGGAAAGCTACTGTCATTGTACGTCATTTCAGTATATGTCATTCATTGAAGCGTAAACAACAATAATTTTTTTTCACTCAAATATGTCGAACTTTGTGCCTGAAAAAGTGTTTTTGCGGGGAGTTCTTCTTTATAACTTTAATATGAAGAAAACTGCTGTCGAAAGTCATCGTATTTTGGTGGAAGTTTATGGTGAACATGCGCTTGCTGAGCGAATGTGCCAAAAGTGGTGATTTTAGCTTGGAAGACGATGGACGTCCTGGGCAGCCAAAAAAGTTTGAAGATGAAGAACTGGAAGCATTACTCTATGAAGATTGTTGCCAAATACAAGAAGAGCTCGCAGAATCTTTGGGTGTTACTCAAGCAGCCATTTCAAAACGTTTAAAACCAGCTAGATATATTCAAAAGCAAGGAAATTGGGTTTCACATGAACTCAAGCCGAGAGACGTCGAAAGGCGGTTCTGCATGTCCGAAATGCTGCTGGAACGCCACGAAAGGAAGTCATTTTTGCATCGGATTGTGACTGGTGATGATCAGATGTGTGTGCCGTATTATGAGCTGCTAAAACCGGGTGAAACCATCTATGGACAACGCTACCGAACACCGAAAAACGCTCGGAATATGCGACCAGACACGAGGCAATAATTTTCCATCATGACAACGCTCGGCCTCACGTTGATATTCCGGTTAAGAACTATTTGGAAATCAGTGGATGGGAAGTCTTACCCCACCCGCCTTATAGGCCAGACCTTGCTCCTTCTGACTACCATTTGTTCCGGCCGATGTAGAACGCCCTCACTGAAATACGGTTCACATCAGAGCAGAATATCAAAAATTGGCTTGATTCATTCTTGGCTACCAAGCCGGCGCAATTCTTTTGGGATGGGATCCATAAATTGCCAGAAAAATGGAAAAAAGCCATAGCTTCAGATGGGCAATACCTTGAATAATACTATTGTACATGTTTTTTTTTAAATAAACGTTCAAATTTTCGAAAAAAAAAAAAAACGGCCGAATTAAATTACAAACCCAATAAATGTAGTCCTCTTCCATAGTGCATCTGGCCAAGAAGTGGAGGAATGTCCTTAATTTTTGTTTTATTCAAAACTGACAACTATCTTTGTTGATCTTTAGATTTGTTAGCCTTTGTTGTCGGGGATAGGTCTGAGATTAAATCACTTATCGATTTCTAAAGCGCAATAGTTGGGCGGCTCGTCTTTCGATGAAACACTTTAATAACCTTGACGTTAGCACCCAATGGGAAGGTCATTTTCGTTCTACTGGGACTTCCAGATGCTGAATGTGGTTATAAATTTTACTCCGTAAGAAGAGTTTATCTCCTATCTTATTGTGATCAGGTTTTATGTCGTGAAATATTTTACAGAAAAAAAAAACGATAACTTCCCCCTAGCTGTAAGCACTAGTCTTCATTCCTTTATAGCATAATCCGGCAAAACACAGCCAACGCCATTGTAAAATCGCATTTAAGTGCAATCAAGTATTATAGTTTTCGAGCGAAATTTTCACGGTGATGGAAATGGATGGAAATCGATGCGCCACATCAACAGCACCAAAATCGCTTCATACAACAGAATTCCAGCCAGCATTCACAAATTCATAATTTCCGGAAAACCTCCGCTTTCAGAAAATCGTCCAGCAGCTGGATTCCTTCTGCCGACGATAACAACAAAGGATCTATAATGCATGTACGGAAATCAGCAAGCAAGAAACAGTGGATGCTCTTCCAAGTAACATGAACCTTGCCATGGATCCCATGGACGTTTCTATCATACCCATCATCATAGTCCTCATAAGAAGGTGGAACAGCGGCACCATAAATAGGATCAATATCGTCTTCATTAGCAGACGGAAGCTCATTCGTGAGCTTCTTTGGTTTTGGTTTTAATTTTATTTATGGACTTCTCTGACGTAAAGAGCTCGCTGCAGCAGGCAGAAATGACGAGGTAGAACTCTACGGATGACGTTAATTGTGAGTACACATTGCTATATACGAGTACTATACACTATACGAGTATGCAATTCTGAATGATGCTGGAGGAAAACCTTTAGTGAGTATTTTCCAGGTCAATAGGGATCCAAGGCGGAAAAAACATTAATTATCTCCATCAATACTGGAGCAATATGAGAGCCAAGTTGCTGAGAACTGCTGATGATTTTTGTTTTCCCTTTGATAATGGAGAAGAGTGGGTGATTCCAGGGGTGCAGGAAATAACAGCAACTAGGGAAGTAATTTACCTTAATTGACATGTTTGCTCAATGATTCGATGAGAAAAGTGGATTTCCAATTAGGTTGGCGTTTGAATCAATATGTACAAGTTTGTTTGGGTGCCATTGTAAGAAGATTTGTATGACACCGAAGTCTCAATGAAAGACTGAATCTTAGAGGCAAACATGTATCAGAAGGCAAATTAAAGCACAGTCAGATAGAAGATTCCCTTTAAAATCCTACTTCGTAAAACTTTAATGGGTTTTCCTGAAAAGACATAACTATGCGGCGTTCTTCGCAAAAGCGCATTTGACCAGCTTCTTGAGATATTTGAAAATCTGTGTGAATATGCTGAGTATGTTGACTGTTGTTTTGTGTGTTACCAAACTCTTAATTAAGTTTGAACGTGAATAAGTCATAAGTTATGTCAGAATCGTTGAAGTGAAGTCCCATTTAAGCAAGTAGAAATGTTAAAGTATCTCAGGATATTAAAAACGAGTGACCAAAGTAGCAATTCTGACCTGTTGTGAAGGATCGGTCAAGCTAAAGAGGTTTGACACAATTTCCCCGATTTTTAATCAATAAGGCTGAACATAGCGTCAGAACAAAGTTGTTGTTCCATTGCGATCACAAGCCACCAAAAAGAATCAAATTAATTGCTGAAGTGACATGTGATAAAGTGACGAAGGGACCAGAGCATGCTTACTTATGTTACTTACTTGTATATGATGGCGCTACAATCCGGTGTGGGACAGCTCCCCATCTAATATGGCTTTCCTAACATGGCACCTACGTTTGTAAGCACAAGTTAGCAGAGGACCCCTCGGCGGCACTGGTGTCAATGCGTTCATAATAACCTAACCGTCTAAACCTAGTTATTCGAGCCTGATCAAAAACGAAGAACTTTTAACTCGAAGCACCTTTGCATCATTTTGGCTACCCGAAAAAAGGAAGTAGCCATTGAAAAGAGTGATTCTTCCTGGCGTTGTTATTAAAGAGGATAGCAGAGTCTAGTAAAAGTCCCTTACTACCCTAAAGCTGTAGATGCCTATAGTGACGTTTAGTCATAGGCGTCGATTTTCTGTGCCCCTCTTTGCTGCTGCAATTGGTTCAATAGAAGCAAACGCTTCATTGACAGTTGGCTGTGTTCTTGCCAATATATCAATGTCGACTGCGTATGTGGGGAACTAAAACGACTTTTGAAAGATGGTGACTCTGGAGCTTATTTGTGAGTTTTGCAAAATTCTTTGAAGAACGATGTAGAAAAAATCAAATGACAACACACAGTCCTTTGAAGATCTTTGTTTTGACTTTACTGACCTTGACGGAGCAGCGTCTCCATCAAATGAGCACAGCAGGCATTTCAAAACCAATCATGGTTCTGTATATTTCGTCGCGACTTTAAAATCGATGAAGAGATGGTGTGTATCGATTTGAAATTCCTTGGTTTTGTTCATTTTCCTGGCCTACCACACTAATAGGTGCCGGTCAAACTGGTTGACGTTTAGACGTTTACATAATACGACTGGCAGGATGTTATATACGATGTTGAGGGGATTAATTCCGATGTAGCTACTGCAGTTCAGGAGATCCTCCTGAAATGTTCTTCTTTTTTGTGGCAAAACTTCCGAAATACATTCTTCTGAATAAACGGTGCTCCTCGTCTTTCTTGTAAGGAGAGCCTATGTTCTTCCCCTCTTTTTTGCTCTTGCTCTTTTCTACATACTATATGCCCGCTGTTTTATTAGATTTGCCTGTCTTCCTTCGTCGTCACAACAGGGTTTTTTTTGTTTGAGCATCAGAGTCGGCCTCTCTAATTGTTATTTGGCAG
Source organism: Volucella inanis (assembly GCA_907269105.1). NCBI lineage: Eukaryota > Metazoa > Arthropoda > Insecta > Diptera > Syrphidae > Volucella > Volucella inanis. The sequence continues at coordinate 95,376,163 of OU026154.1, forward strand.
TGATGCCCCTGGTCTTCTACGTTCGAACTTGGCTACATAGGAGTTCTCAAGAGCTCAAACAACTTAATCGGAAAAGCATCTGTTTATCTCCTGCGACATTAGCCGTTCGACGTCGAAAAAAATTACGCATATCCGTATCTGTATCTTCGTTACAACAAGATAATGGTCCTAGTCGATATCAGCGAGTCGATCAATTTATGTGACAGTTTGTCAAGAGTCAGATTTCAACGAGTGGAAACCATGTGCTGGCTATACTAGTATATGTATTTAGCCTATGTCCGTTTCCGAGAGTGATATCGTGGAGGCTGTACTTTTCTACTGTATTACCAAAGTTGCCTTTCTTGCCTAAATTGACATTAGTTGCCAATGACGAGTTTCACGTGATATTTGTGGATAGTGATGATAGATTTTGTCGATGAACTCGTAGGGGCAGTCCTTTATAAAAACCTGCTTCTCCTCTGTCGTGTAATTGGGGCTTATAAGGTTTATGTTGACGAATTCATGCGAATCATGCGAATCGTGTCATGCATATGCTTACATACCTGAAGCCTAAGACGCTGCGACTGGTGGTGACGATGGCGTGATGGTTGACTCACTGGCTGTCATGCCACCTACCTGGGTTCGAATCGCGGTAGGAGCACAATAGCAAATTTTTCAAAAATCGTCATTACTCTTTCGGTGGACAATGGCAAACCTCCGAAAGTCAAATTCTACTTAAGAAAAAGCTTCTCAGGAGAGCCTTTCGGAACCGGTAATAAACAGTAGGCCCTGCTCAGAAGTCTAAAAATTTACAAAGTGCAAAAAGCTAGGCCGTGGCCCACACCGGGCTGTTGCGCTACTTATTTTTTTTTTCGATGCGACTACTTTGCTTTTACCGCGAATTTAAGATAGCTTTGTCGAAGCTAATACATCCTATAAATCTTCTGGACCTTCTGAGCTGTTCAATGGATCTGGAGATGACCTGTTTGAGAACACGCACCTGTTAATTTGGTAGAGCAAAGCATGCCCGAAGTACATAACCTTAACATCGTTTGTCCGATTGAATGCACTAGCTATTCTTTCGGATATCGCTGTATTATGAGAGCGTCTGCAAATGTTCATGAGCAACCTGATTGGTACATATAAACCAGTGAAGTTTCAGGCCATTTTCGTTTACATTGATCAAATATTTTCTCTACGATACATCTTGGAGAAGACCCTGTAATTTCAATTCTACACTCACCATCCATTTGTCGATTTCAAAGCCGCATCTTGATAAGTTATACAATCTCATGTCTAGTTTTGATGTCCTTTCCAAAATCGTACAAAACTCACTGGCTAACAAAAGAGTCAGGAGGACTTAAAGGATCTCACGATTATTTCTGTACGTAGATGGCATTGATGTGATTGAATGAACACACCGATTCAATAGCGGGTAGGCGGCCAAAATGTGTCCGACGGTAAAGGAGAGAAAAACAAAGTACACGCTGTCAATAAAAAATGTACGCACACCACTATAGGTTTGGCCAAAATGTCACCATTATCAGTATAAGGTAGTTAGACTTGCTCCGCAGTTACAAGCAGCAACATTAACTCACACAAAATATGATAATTCCTGCTAATCGATGTATCTCTGGCCTTAGAAGCCAATTGAGTAACAAAGTCCCCTCTCGCAAGATAAATTCCATCCAGGGTCTGCTTTGTGACGCAGTTGAAATTGGATATAGACGTTCTTGTCCGTTCTGAGAGATATATTGTAATAGTGTTGACGAGGGATGGATGAGGTAGTTGAACCATGAAATGTACAGGCTGTATTTGTAAAGTGGCATTGGTACGAGTATAGTCAGGTTTTTACGAATCCAACGTTTGATATGACTTGGCCATGTGAAGTGAATGAACGCAACAGCTGCAGCAGAGGAAAATCACATCAAAGGTGCTGCGCGCACCATTACTTAGGCTAAATACAAGCTTAATCTCACTTAAAAATTAACATAAAGACGAAGAATCTTAATTTTGAAATAAAAAGAGGAGAGATTTGAGTTGATTTTTAGGAGCATACGGGTGATTGGTTCGTTGGGACTCTAAGAGGTGAAATCCACCAGATCAAAGAGCAGTCGATGAATGAAAAGAATGCAGCTATGTCTCTGGATTTATCGAGGGTTTTTAAGTTGATAACTTTGAGACGGTCACGGTAGAATAAAAAGTCATACTAGGGTAGGTATCGTGAAGCGAATCGAAGAATACGGCATTTTCAAAAAGGAGCCATACAAAGGTTATGTATAAGGGACTTGGTCACATAGGGGTTTGAAAATTCATTGGACCATAGTTTGATGAAACTAAATAATGAGTTGGCTTTAAGGATTGTCTCGTTAATATGTGAGCTGAAGTTTTACTGCCTATCGTACAATTTTCCAAGGTCACAAAGGAATATAACCTGGGCCGTGCAGAAGATAAAGTCGAGAAGAGATTGATTGCACCATAGCGATATAGCGATTTTTTAGGCACCAAATGGAAAATATACTACGTTCACTCCCCCGTCACTCACGTCATTGGCCGCCAGGGTTGAGGACCCTATCTTCAATCAAAGACACTAATCTCCGAAGCATCATCAAAAAGAGGTAAGAGTAGCAGTTAATGGGCAGAGGTTTAAGAGTTGACGATATATCTTCATATAGCGTTTGGCCATCATTAACTACGCAAAAGCGTAGCTAGTATGGTACACACAGACGTAAGCGTACCCAGAAAAATACCCAGCTATGCGAGGTCATAGCTCTTATATATAAAGGCCAGGAAAAATTCGTCCTGAATAGGACACGTGATGCCCGCATTTGATTCGGAGATTTACTATTCCATCTTGATGTACACAGCAACAGAACTTTAAGGAATGCTTTCAACAAAATATACCATACAAGCAAATGTTTTGGTACACAGTACTCTTCCTTTATTTATTGAGTCAACAACTTGTTCGAAATGGTCCCCATTCCCTTTTAGCAATAACAAAGTCGGTTTTGCCACTCATCGATTGTAGTACGCACCTCATGCATTGGAAAATTTTACACTGATCAGATAAGGGGGCACTTCAAAGACTCAACACTTGGATGTCGTGCAACCCATAGCCTCTAGAACGAATTATAGTTTGTAGTCTAATGGATCGAGGTCTTGAATACTAGATCGCCAATCACCTGAGAAATGAAGTTGAGAACCCAGTTTTTGAGTCATGTTTGGGTCCTTTTTGCCTTATAAGCTGCAACGGAATCTTGTTGAAAGGTCCACGGTTTGTTGAGGGGCCTTACAACGTTCTCTTAAACTTCCATTTGATAAGCTTTGACACCTTTCTCGCAGAAATGGAATTCGGTGACCCCATCGTATGCAATTCCCCACTAAACCATTACAGAAGCTGGGTAGTGGCCACCTTGAACTCTTCCAAAGAGTTCAGTAAAAAGAAATCGCCTTTCGATTTTGACTTACGACTGTTTAAATGCTTCTGGTCGATGCGTCGCTTATATGCACGTTTTGAGATGCGCGACATATTGTCCTTGTCGTGAACATGATTTTTCGCATTTCTATGAATTCGATTCTTCACTTGATGACTTGTGGCATTCACACAGTACGCGGACGGTGTGGATTTTTCCACTGGTATCCTCAAACAGCTTTATGGTACGATGCACAAGATTAGATGAAATTAGATTATTGTGGGAGGTGGTATAGAGTATCCCAGATCACTGCGGTTACAGGTGGGCCTATTGTGATATCCTCCATTTGGAGTTCATCTATTATGCCGCAATTTCTTAGGAAAGCGGCTACATCTTTAGGTGAGCTGGCAACTATAGTATGTCTGCCGCTTCAAGGTATAATTTACCTAGGTAGCGTTGTCGTGTTTTGGTTAAGCCATTGCAGTCACATAGTATTTGTTCATGTGCATGTATTATCTTGTGCTATGCCCATGGTTATCAGGTGTTTTTTTTTTTTTTTTTATACGGCAGTGTCCTGTGAGAAAACCTGTGGTTACTCGAATCTGACTTCTACTTAGTTATAGTAGTTTTGTTCTTTTGTGGCAACAGCATAAAGGTATAACAGGTATAAAGATTTTGGCTGGTCTGTTTCCTTCGGTTTCTCTCCATATGAAGTGGTGGGATGTTTAGGATAACTTCAAGCGCAGATGTTGGTGCGGATTTCATTGCACCAGCTGCGCAAACACAGACTAGTCTATAATTTGATGAGTTTTGTCTGGATAGACTTCAAACCGGCGGCTGCATATGTGATGATAGGTCTTGTTATTGCCGTATACATTCATAGTGTCATTTTGGGACAGGTAGCAGTTGGAGGATGCCCTTTTGTAGTAAAGCTGGGAATATTCCTTCCCCATCAGGGGCTTTGAAGAGTTAAAAAAGAGTTGATTGCCCAGATTATTTTGCTTTCATGAAAAATTTCCTTTGCTCTTTTCCAATCCTCTGTGAGTGTTCTATTTATCCTTCTCTGGGGAGGGTTTGCTTGGGCTTCTGAAACTATCTGGGATGTGTGTATCGGCCCGTTTTTAGCGTATGTGCCGTTAGGTTTTTCAGTGACCCGATAGGATTAGTGTGCTGCTTAGAGAGAATTTTATGAATGCGGGCACAACTTCTGGTGTCATCGATTGTATGACAGAAGTTTCTCCACAATTCTCTCTTTGTCCTTTTACTTTCTTAATTGTGCATGGTGAGTATTCTTCTGTATGTTTCCCTCTCACCATTACGCTTAGCTCAGTTGAAGAGCTTTCTAGTTTCTGTTCTGAGTTTGGCTAGTTTTTTGTTCCACCAGGGGGTAAGTCGATTGCCTGTTTTTTCTTTTTCTTGGCAAGCCTGTTGAAAGACAGTAATTAGTTAGTTAACTCAATAACTCAAAGGTTTTCCATGATCTGCTGGCGATATACTATATATCCCGATCTGTGGATGTGGGTTGTCTGTATTTTTCAGATATTATAGTTCATAGTTCAAGGTCAAATAGAATGTAGCGATAGTCTGGCATTGAGGCGTCGGATAAAACACGCCAGTCCTTAATGAATTTTTTTTATATAGTTTGTGCAAAGTCTGAGATCTAGGACCTCTATCCTAGTGGGGTTTAGAATTCGTAAATTATTTGAATTTAAAAATTCTAGTAGAGACTAACTCCGTTTGTTTATGTTTAAGCTGTTCCAGATCGTGTGATGGGCGTATTTGAACGTTCTTCTTAGTTCTTCTTCACAGTAGTCCACCAGTCCCTTCAGTTGCGAGAAGTTCAAGTCGCTGGAGTAACCGGGCATGTAAGCTGAACATACAACATTAGATTGTTAAATCTGTGGCTGAGGACCACCGAGGCGGCACCTAAGTCACATTTTTGTTATTGCTTTGTGGTTCTGGTAGGATTGCTAGTCATTGGAGACAACTCAGGTCTTGAGATGGTTTCTAATGGTCCGAGCATAGTGATAATATCTTCTGATGTTCCGGCGTTAGAGCTAATGAGATGCTTTCGCCATTTTTTGTTATGGGCAGATAATCTGTTTGAGCTTTTTGTACTCCAAATTGTTTTAATGATCTCGCATCAAGAAGTTTTGATTGCGAGCTCCTCCGAGATTGGGAGGCTGTAGTCTTCAGAATGGCATTGCGCTTGTGCTAATCGTGTGATACAGATTTGTATCTGCCAAAAGTTAAGAAATAGCTTGGACTTCTGTTCCAACAAGTATTTCTTAGACTTTTCGTCACTGTCTCACCTCTGCTTCTTCTAGTTTGATTGACAGGAAGACTTCTTCGAACATTGTCTGGGAGAAAGGTATTGCAGATGTACATTTTGAGAATTTCACTTCCCTGATTTGTACTGACTTTGCTGTCGCAAGTGATAGACAGCCTTCCATCCCTTGGTCTGGATGCGATAAATTTGAGGGGACTGTGTTGTCAACTTTGTTCACCTAGGATCAGTTGTTTACCTGTCGAATTTATTGCTCTGACAGGGATTCTTCGGGATGCATTTCATATATTAAAGCAACTTTGCATTGGGTAATGCGCGCTTATAGGACATTCCTGATGTCGAAGGTGCTGCTGCTGTGTTGCTGGCCGAAGGTTCGAGGCCCATACACAGAGTTTAGTGTGATTTTTTTTTCAGTTGCCAGAATATTCGAAAGATTTCGCCTTTTTTCGTAGTCGCATTTTTGCTAACTAAGCCAGCCCCAATCCATAACTGCAAATAACTAACATCCAAAACTTTTTACGCAGAAACTTTGCATAAATGTCACTTGGTAAATAGCTGTCAAATTGGAGTAGATGCGTTTATTGGTTCTTGAGAATGAATCTGATCGTTTCGTGTACCAAATCATTTGCTAGTCTTAAGTATTTTATCAGAGTACCTCTACTTCTCCATCAATATTTATACGATTTCAATTCAGATCTTAAATTGAATACAATTTATTAAATACTTTCAAATCAAAGGTAATAACAATTTTAATTAAGTCTTGCAAGCAAAGCAAAAACCTTTGATAAATTTTGTAATCGAATTTCCAAGAATTTGTATCTTTGTTCTAACTCATCAAAATACTATCCTACGCTTGGTCAAGCTGAAATACGAGCATAGAAACAATTTACATTATCCTTTAGACTGAAAACATAGTTTGCATCTGCATAATTCATTTGAATGTAATTAATTGTATGTTCTCTTTGTTTGTTTTTAGAACAATTGTACCTGTGAAATCTATGGCAACGGCCGTACGAATCACAACAAAGTAAGAGCTGTTTTGTATATTTAATCCAACTGCCATTGAAATTCTGCAATCATACTCCCAAATTTTTTAATTATGCTGAGCCAAGTGTCTAGTGTGACCAGTTTAAATTTTTGAATTAGGAAATATTGGGTCTATAGCTTAATTCTTGCTAAGTTTATCGTAAGAGATGGCGCAACTTGTATTATTCCATTGGAATAATGGAAAGCTACTGTCATTGTACGTCATTTCAGTATATATCATTCATTTGAAGCGTAAACAACAATAATTCTTTTTCACTCAAATATGTAGAACTTTGTGCCTGAAAAAGTGTTTCTCCGGGGAGTTCTTCTTTACTTTAATACGAAGAAAACTGCTGCCGAAAGTCATCGTATTTTGGTGGAAGTTTATGGTGAACATGCGTTAGCTGAGCGAACGTGCCAAAATTGGTTTCCACAATTTAAAAGTGGTGATTTTGGCGTGGAAGACGATGAACGTCCTGGGCAGCCAAAAAAGTTTGAAGGTGAAGAACTGGAAGTATTACTCTATGAAGATTGTTGCCAAATACAAGAAGAGCTCGCTGAATCTTTGGGTGTCACTCAAGCAGCCATTTCAAAACGTTTAAAAGCAGCTGGATATATTCAAAAGCAAGGATATTAGGTTCCACATGAACTCAAGCCGAGAGACGTCGAAAGGCGGCTTTGCATGTCCGAAATGCTGCTGGAACGTCACAAAAGGAAGTCATTTTTGCATCGGACTGTTACTGGTGATGAAAAATGGATCCATTACGACAACCCCAAGCGCAAAAAATCATATGTGAAACCCGGCAAACCAGCCAAATCAACGGCAAAGACGAATATCCATGGCGCGAAGGTAATGCTCTGTATTTGGTGGGATCAGATGGGTGTGCTGTACTATAAGCTGCTAAAAACGGGTGAAACCATCAATGGAGGATGCTACCGAATACAATTAATCCGTTTGAAGAGAGCAGTAGCCGAAAAACGTCCGGAATATGCGACCAGACACGAGGCAATAATTTTCCATCATGACAACGCTCGGCCCCACGTTACTATTCCGGTTAAGAACTATTTGGAAAACAGTGGATGGGAAGTCTTACCCCACCCGCCTTATAGCCCAAACCTTGCCCCTTCTGACTACCATTTGTTCCGGTCTATGCAGAACGTCCTCACTGAAATACGATTCACATCAGAGCAGAATATCAAAAATTGGCTTAATTCATTCTTGGCTGCCAAGCCGGCAGTTCTTTTGGGATGGGATCCACAAATTGCCAGAAAGATGGGAAAAAGTCATAGCTTCAGATGGGCAATATTTTGAGTAATACTATTGTTCATTTACATTTAAATTCGTATATTCTAATTTCTTATATCATACATATACATCTATTTTCATAAATGTAGGGTTTTCGAGGCGGCAAATCGACTGGCCCATATCTTGAGATAACACGTTCACCATACTTACTCTTCAATAAATCGATTGTAGCGTGTGCTGTGTGGCTTGTCCTGTTGAAATAACATGTCGTCCAAGTCCATATCTTCCAATTCTAGCCAAAAATAATCGGTGATCATGGCGCAATAACGCTGACCATTTATAGTAACGTGACGATCGTTATCGCCTACAAAAAATATGGCCCAATAACGCCGCCGGCATGCACCAAACAGTTATTTTTTGTGGATGAAGTGTTGATTCATGAAGCACACGTGGGTTTTCATCTGACCAATAACGCATATTTTATTGACGAACCCATTGAGCCAAAAATGATCTTCGTCACTGAAGATAATTTTACGATGAAATTCATCATCTTGGCGCATCTTCTCCAGAACCCAATCGGAAAACGTACGTCGCTTCAAATGGTCCGTCGGCTTCAATTCTTATGTCAGCTTGATCTTGTATGGGTGTAAACCAAGATCCTTACGCAAAATACGTCATAATGTGGTCTGAGCGATGCCCAATTCTTGAGAATGTCGTGGAATTAACTGATTTGGATCGTTTGCTACGGACGTCTGAACAGCAGCGATATTTTCAACACTTCGACCAACCATTTGTCTCATTGACACGGCAACATCACACAACGAATATGTAGACTCAAATTTTTGCCCCAAACTTGTTATTGCTTGGGCGAAAATTACGACCGAAACTTGGAGTTAACGCTTTTAAAGTTGCAGTCACCGACTCCGAATATCTGTAGAAAATTTTTATAATTTGCAGACGTTGCTCGTTAGTGTACTTTACCATGATGAAAATGTTGAGTTTACTGAATAAATTGACAGTGACAGTTTGATGATTAGTGAAAGAGTGCGTTCACAAATTAAATTCAAAGTTATCAAGTCCATATTGGAGAACCCTTACTTACTAATTACTTTTTTACTAAATAAAAAGAAATAGTTTTGAGTGATGGAAATCTTAATTTGGACCTTTACAATTGTTTGTGTTAAGTAGAAAAGATGATATCCGAAAGTGTTGATGCACATTTGTGCACGTTTTATCGCATTTTCCATGACTTTCCGCAAGATTTCCAGTGATAAATGTTCGCATTGCTGTCGAATATTCTCCTTAAAGTTACGATTGTTTGAGGCTTGTTGGCATAAACCCGCGACTTCAAGTAGACCCAGAGTTGTCTGGGATGGTTAAATCGGGCAGTTTCACCGTCTTTTTGAAACCACCGATCTCCGCTCATCCGATTCGGGCAGTAAGAAATCGTTTATCATGGTCTTGTTGTGTTCGCCAGTAACAGTGACCGTATTGTCGATGGCGTCCTCAAAAATATACGACTCAATCACTCCTTCCGCGTGACCGCGGCACCACACAGTGTCTTCGAGTTGATGGAATGGCTCTTCGTGCAACACATGCGGTTTTTTAGTGCCCTTCAAACAAAGATTTTGCTTATTGACGTAACCGCTTAAGTAGAAATGCGCCTCGTCACTCGTGATGAATTTTGACACAAAATCTTCTTCTTCGTTGTTGAAATTGAGGATAACTTTACAGCAATTCAAACGCGACTGATGGTCAGGAGGCATTAATTGATGCACTGTTTGCACTTTGTACTGGAACATGTGTAAATCTTTCACTAAAATTCACTGTAGAGTCCGTCTGGTGATGCCCAATTGCGTGGCCCGTCGTCTGGTTGATGTTTCTGGTGGCGGCCACGTCCCGTATGGTCTCCTGTGGTTCGTTCCACTCTGTTCGACTAGAGTCAGAATGTTTGCCCAGTTGGCGCGACACGATTAGGAAATCGACATTGAATTTCACGCTGCGCTAACCACCGCTAACACCACCGACCGATTATTGGTTAAAAACATCGACACAATTGAGGCGACCAATCGACTGGCCCATGTCTTGAGATAACACGCTCACCATACTTACTCTTCAAGAAATCGACTGTAGCGTGTGCTGTGTGGCTTATGACACCATCCTGTTGAAACCATATGTCGTTATAGTCCATATCTTCTAATTCGGGCCAAAAATAATCGGTGATCATGGCGCGATAACGCTGACCATTCATAGTAACGTGACGATCGTTATCGTCGACGAAAAAATATGGCCTAATAACGCCGCCGGCATGCAAACCGCACCAAACAGTTATTTTTGTGGATGAAGTGGTGATTCATGAAGCACATGTGGGTTTTCACCCAACCAATAAGGCATATTTTGCTTATTTACGAACCCATTGAACCAAAAATGAGCTTCGTCACTGAAGATGATTTTGCGACTCCGAATATATGAAGAAAATTTTTATAATTTGCAGACGTTGCTCGTTAGTTTACTTTACCATGATGAAAATGTTGAGTTTACTGAATAAATTGACAGTGACAGTTTGATGATTAGTGAAAGAGTGCGTTCACAAATTAAATTCAAAGTTGTCAAGTCCATATTGGAAACCCCTATTTCTTCAAAAACCGGAAGAATGTCGCATTCTTAGATTTTAAGATCCGAGAAATCACTATGTTGAATACATGGTATCCTTCATTAAATTTATTACAAGGTTTTCCACTTCGCTAGCGGAGCGTGTGTTAATCGAAGATATGATCGTCATCGTCTGATAGATTTGTCAAAAATAAAAAAAAAGAACGAAAAAATAGCAGAAGCGTATACCAGACTTTGTGGGTGTCGAACACCGTATGACTGCTTAAGAACGACTTACTTTAACAAAAGTGAAATTGAAGGTTCAAAAGATGCAAAAAATTATATCGTATCTAAACCTAAATATACAATGTACTAGTTAAAGGGTAACATAACTCCAGAAATTCCAGCTGAGTGCGCGAAGTTGGGCTATTTCGTCGAAGAACCTTTAAGCCGCAACGGAAATATCAAACTTCACAAGGTAGGTCAGCAGACGTTGGAGATGAAGAGAGCAAGACAATGCAGCGGTGCCACCATAAGTAGGGTTTAGTAATTAGTTTTAGTATGAGTTGTACTCTTGAATCGAACCCTTCGGCTAATAAAAATTTATTGTTCGGCCACAAAGTGTCGTAATTTACTTGTTTTATTGCTGTGCCCTTGGTTAGCGTCACCATAAGTTATATATAAATTTATAAATTTATCATATATATAATATCTAATATCTATTTAGCTTACTTATTTTTTGAGTTGTTGGCCACTTTGTTGAGTACTCTCATCGGTGCATACTCCAATCCGAGCTCCCCATTTAATCTCTCGTTTATCAATAAAATTGCAGTCAAACATTTTCGTATTAAAAGTATTCTGCATCCGAAAACAATAGATACATACAAGTGTATATCGTATACGGATATGGATTTGGTTTAGAAATAATTTAAAGGAAAATGTATGTTGACTGTGCCTTTTATCATTATTTACTTCGTAAACATAGAATATCTATGTACGCTTTTATTAGTTCCATGTATGTATGTTATATCTTTCAGAACAAGTTTTCTATGATTTAAATTTTATAAATTCTATGTCTTAATTTTGCTCTGAGCTATATTCTTTAAGCACAACGTTGGATTTATAATTTTCCACAATTCGAGAGAGTGCTTAAAAGATATAATTCAGCAAAAACAATTCCCATTGTTATCTATGGTATTTTATGGTAAATGTCCTTATTGCCGTTTATAGATGCTTTTGCACCTATTCGAGCAATGTTGTGCACAGGCACCTTTTGTCTTCGTAGTATCTAAACAACAACCGATTACAATTGATTTTACATTTTCAGATTTCTCACATTGTGGGCTAAAGTTATTGCAATTGCAGATTGCTCTACTTGATATCGCCCCTTGTTGAAGTAACAGAGAGCTTATAACCTCACCGCCTTACCACCCATTGAGTTACTATCTTCGTCTATTACAATTTGCCAATATCGTAGATAAACACGAAATGCACACAAACAACACATGATAGTACTCGTACAACACAATATATACATATAATACAAGAAAGATGTAAACAAATGCTAAATGAATGTTTTTGGGAGTCCGCCCTGAATTGTGTCCCTTCAAAGGACAAAGGGATTTATATTGTTATCCGAACGGATCTCATCAATTCAGTTCTAAGCAAATGCATGTAATACAACATTTGTCCGATACTCCTTCTCAAAAGTACACACATATGTACAAACATCGAAACCAACCGACTTACTCGTAGATATCAAAGTCTGAGATATGTGTACAAGTATGTACGCAAGGTTACTAAGGATTTAAGTACGGGAACAAGTACAAGTACGTGTAAGACTGTATGTTTTCATATTAACCGATTTTTGAATGTCCTTGAGTATAGGAATAGATACGACATAAGCACACTGGGACCATATCTACAAGAAAACTAATGTACGACTATCAAAATTGAATACAGGATACTACAACTCTAGTATCTTGTATCTTAAATTTCGTATATAAGACAGATAGGGATGTAACATGCTTATACAACTAAGATGAGGAATTTATAGCGTTAGTTGCATTTTATTGCATGGGTCCGTTCAACCTCTGATGGATGGAGATTTGAAAAAAAAAAAATAAAAATTGTCTTTTGATCACGAATGCATGATATAGCGCAATTCGATGAAAAATATTAAAAAAAAAAAAAACTGAAAAGGATTCACGTTTATTGGCGCAATCGGGGATGAAAACATCCTTTTGCGGAAGTTGTTCAATTTCTCATTTCCTGCTCTTAAACAGTGAAGGGAAGAGAAACGAGATTAAAGACTATGTCTACGGATGGATGTGTCGTCGTTTTTTTTTTACGATCATCTTCTAGTTACGATAGGAATGTTACTTTTTTTTTTTACTTACAAAGTATAGAGTCTTCAAGGTTTCTGATATTTATAATCCCTGAAGTATGTTGCGAAATTGTTCAACGAATTGCACTTTTAGGAAGTGGGAGATGGTGTGGTGGATGATGGATGGTGGTTGATGGTTGACGGTTGATGGTTGATGGTTGGTGGTTGGTGGTTGATGGTTGATGGTTGATGGTACTGCAAACAGTAACTAAAGGCGGTCTTATAAAAGTATGTTTGCTTTTATCGAAGGATACATTCTCGGATGGATTTCGTGATGATATTTACGATTGTCGATATTAGGTAAGCATGAACGGATTCAGTTTGATATTTGAACGCACGAAGGAAGTGTGCATATGCTTTTCCAATTTCCTTGCATATAAGGAAATGTTAAACAAGCACAACGTCAGCAAAATTTCGTTACGTGAAAAGTACATACATATGCATGCGCATTGCATTTTGAGAAAGATTTCCAAGGAGCCTGCCTGCGAGGGTGGTTAAAGGAAAAGATTTCAACAAAGTTGTCATGAGAAAAGATACAAAATTTTCAATGCACTGCATTCGAGTGCAAGAATTTATCTTTTAGTTTGTTTTGTAAACATACAGACGAGAACGCTTGAATAGTAATGAAATGAGTTTCATGTGAATGGTTTCGATGTGGATATGGTTGGAATGCGAATCAAATTGAAGCGCAAGCCAAACTATTTTCAATTCAAACAAAAGAATGGACTGACTTGAAAGATTTTTGTTACGAAATCGAAGGTAAATATAACTGTAAGAAAAATTGCGGGAACCGATCTATGTGTGTATTTATTCTCAGATTTCACAGCTGAGAACTACGTGGTTCTTCTATTGCATGGTAGTTTGTCACTCACTTTGTAAGGAATTTAGACTCTCTACACCCTAACCGAATTCTTTTGCCTTGCCTTGAACTGGTGTTTGTCCACTGTCGGTCAGTTTTTATACATTTCTATAAAATTTAGCGATTTATTAAGCAATAAATGTATCTTTATCCTGTTAATAGTCACTTTCTATCACTTTTTTTATAGTAAGGTCAGTGTAGTTCATTAGTTTAAGGTACAATATCACTGGGTATTAGGTTCCCCAGTTTCTTCCTCCGAAAAATCGTTAGTTACCAGCAATAAAGAAGCGGAAATAAAATGCAGATGCTTAAACACCCTTTTTCGACTGTATCTTTCTCTTTCCCTTTATTTTTTTACATCTGATTACCTTCTTAATTTATGTCTCTTCAGTTTGACAGCATACTTTTGAATACGCCATTGCCCTATCTTCCCAAACGATGATAACCGACCTCGGTATATTTTTGATGGCGGATTCGGTTTGTTCTCATGACTGACTTGACGAAACAGGCTGCGTTCACATTATACAATGGGACGCGTTCGAAAGGCCTTAACTAATCTTAAGTATATACTTTTTTTAATGTCGGAACAGAGCACTCAACTAGTCCATTGTCCTCCTTGTAGAGTTCCTTTTAATGAAATCTTTCAGTCTTGCGAAAAAAGTTGAGTAAGCTCTTCAGTGATAAGGTGCCTACAGTAACAGCGCCCACTACGTCAGCGCCAATTACATACAGCCTGATGCGAGCATAAGCGGGGCATTCACAGAGATAGTTCTCCAGTAAGCAACCTGCACACCGCAGAATGTTGTGTGCCTTATATCCACCACATTTAAGTGTTTTTCAAAAGTATAATGCTCAGTCACGACGCCAGTAAGCAACCTGCAGTGTTTCCTGCTAAACGACAGCAGAAAGACCGCTGACTTCCTAGAGACGTTGGGAAGTATTCGTTTGGTCTGTCTACATCCCGTAGAGCTGTGCCATCTGCCGTTGTACACATATGAGACCCAACTATCAGTGGAAGCAATAACCAAGGACGCAGGCCAACCTAACGAAGTCGCAAAAGGATTTAACAAGGCTCCAAGCCCAGCTTGACTGTTCCTCCAGATGCACATGCTTCGCACTCTCCTTCGGTTCTCCGTTATATAATTCACTGCCATCTGGATCGCGTAAATTTCTTCTTGGAAGACAGATGAGAGCTTTTCTAAAGTGAAGTGGAATCGAACGTTGTCGTCCTCTAGAAGACACCAGCGCCACATCTTATATGTTGTACCAAAGACCACTTGTTTTTAGTCGGAAGATTGTTTTGAGCGTGCAGCTTATGATATGAATTTCAAGGGGAGGGAAATGCATCAATGCGTCAATGCACTAGACACTTCGATCCTCATTCCATGGAACTACAGTTTGGTGTTACTCCGCGGGGCTGGTAATCAAATCAAGCTATTTGAGTTGTGTTACCTGCTTCGTGCCCAAAACGGTGGGCACTGTGGTCACACAGGAATTGCGTAAGGTCGTAGTTGCAGTCTCTGTTATACGAGTATATCTTCAACATATCACCTGCAAGAATGTCGACGGGAAACATTCCGGCTGTAACAAAGGCGACCTCGTCTGATATAGTTCGAAAGCCATTCGAAAGCAGTTCGATACCGTCGTACATGACGCTCAGCAATGAGGGCCCTAATAGTGATCTCTCTGGAACTCCGGTAGTGCATTTTAGTATCTTTCTCCTTCATCTGTATTATATGGTATCTCAACTTTATGTTGTTGAAATAGCTCGTTACTATACGCAGCAAGCAATATATTGTATCCATTCTGGCGAGGAGTTTTGTAATGAACGACCAGTTCGCCGCGTTAAAAGCATTTTTAACGTCCAGCGTTACTACTCCACAGTATTTCTTTGTCTTCTTCGATGGTGCCATTTCGATAACAACAGTATATCGCATTTTTCTAAAGCCAAATTAGTAGTCTGAGAGATTCTTTTTCGTCTGCCGCTATGAGTAATATATTGTAAATTATCTCTCGAGAATCTTTCCCATTGTATCCGACAGGCGTATTGGGCAATAGGATAGGATAGGATGGTTCTCCTTTAGATCATCGATCAATATCTCTTCCAATGTTTCCTTATCGAAAGTCCTGTCGTTTTATTTTGGTACCGTAAGTTTTGGGGGCACGACAGGTTTCTTTCCTTTTATTTCTAATGCTATCACTGTGTGAGCATTTCTCACTGATCCTTTACCCTAAAGTTTTAAGGATAAAACTGCTCGTGATGTCGATGATATAGTCTATTCCAACCTTCTAGCACGTATTTGCGCAAGGAGGCTGATTATTAAGCTCATCCGTGAGCCTTTTACAGGCAAAAAATGTCTGGTGGTTTAACTGTCATTGCAATCTGGGTTTTGATGATATTTATTATTTGGTCTACAGCATTGGCTTCATCTATGTCTTTAACCTCAAGGATAGTGTGGTGAGTAAGCAATCTTACGTTCGCTTGATCCGCCAAAGCTTCACTAATGGACTTCCTTTTGTGTCCTCCTAAATTTTGATATCACCTTCCAACTGTTCTCAGTTTTGGGTCTGCCCTTTCCTTGCGTCGTATTTCTGCGTGTGAGAGGAACCCTGTTGTTTTGGTAACGATAGCATCAGGTCTAAGTTTTTTGGCATCTAACTGCTCCTTTTTGGTGACCTTCTTCAGTATTTCGCCATTTTTCTTTATTTGTCACCTGTTTCTTATTGATGTTCGCAACAAAATACCTTTTGCAACATTATCTTGTCTCCGTTTTGATTTCGGTATTAAGTTGTCTGCAACCTGTCTTCTGTTGGACTCTTATGTTGCCTTTAGCCATAGCGAACTTCACAAGGAACTGTTCTTACGAATCACTTTCTTTGCTTTCTGGTCATGCAACAGAATAGCCGAGAATGCATAAAGAGCTCTGATGTGTTCGATAGCGTCGTAAAGGGATTTTCAATATTCTCCTCTACTAGTCCTCCAGTGTTTTTGTTTATTTTGGTTGTATTCATTTACATTTGGTCCCACCTCAAAGCCGCTATCGCATGAGCAGTTAGCTAAGGATGGCTGTCTTTGCAAGCAGTGAGTCAGATCGGCGATAACCAGGAATGTTACATCTAGACCAACACCGACAACTTAATGATGACGAAACCCTGAGCGTACTTTGGGGCCTGCCAAGGTTTAAGCGGGACGGGGAAACTTGCAGCATTCAGATTATAGAACACTACAAACGTCAGCCCTCATAGTTATCATTCTAATTTTGTTATCATTTCCTTTTGTTGTATCCCTCGTTGACACCTTATGAGTTGGAAAGCACGTACCTAAAACACGGTGCTTAATCGTCTTGTACTCCTTCTCCGGCGCTCTTGGTCAGGTACTGTTTATTGGGAATTCGCTCTTAACCTCCATTACTACATGCCGATCACAATCCACCACAGTCGCCTGAGCTTAGGCTCACTAGCCTCTCCGGCTTGGGGTCAGTGATGGCCGAAAGTGTAATATCTAATGAAGGGACATTTAGGGCTTGCGGGAAAAGTATTGTTTTCTGTAAAAAATCCCTGAGCGCATGCTGGTAAAATACCCGTCGACGTAGAAGTCTTCCAATATGCTTCTTTGAGCTTCCCCTGCCCGTTTGCGGCTTGATATCTTAGTGAAATGTCCAAAACGCATAGCGAATAGAAAAAAGGGACCGCTCGCAGTATCATAAGTCGCGGTTGCCAACTGATATGTGTGCAGTGGTTGAATCTCATTGAGTGCGGTACCAGCTGATCTCCATCCTGAGGTATTAAATACCACGCGAAATATGGCTACCACTGCATTAGCAGGTATGTGATATAACTGCGGTCGATCGTCTGCTTGATCCAGGATTGGGCGCATATGGCCATGATCAATGTATTCCCTCATAAAAAGCAACGTATATTTCCCGTAAACTAGGTTATAAAGCCAATTTGAGTTCTAGCTGATGGAATTGTTGCAACGCCAAATTTTGTGTGAGTTGCCCAGCGCTGCTGTGTCAGGCCTAAATGATGTAACGACCATCTACTACTCAGGTATGATTATCCACGAATGCTTTCCACAGACGTTTGTTAAATATCATCCGGCTCGAACAGATTGCGTAGCAAATTCTCCGGTCTTTGTTCGTCTGCAGTGGTGCAGACAGCTAACGATTGGATTGTGGGAGCAGTATGAAAGTGAATAGTCGCAGGTCCGAATACTACCCAACCAAGTTTTTTTGAATGCGCAAATGACTTCTGTAATTGTTTCACCCCATACATCCGCACCAAGTAACGTATTATTACAATCTTCACGGATGGAGCCAGCAATCATCCGTAATATTAGAAACAGACGCAAGCGAGATAATCCTTTCAATGATGTGCACATCCTTCTTAATCCGAAACAGTGAGTCATTATTCGAGGATAGCTAAACAACTGCCTGACCAAGAGTGTACGTCGATTAAAAACTTGAGCAAATTGTTGAAAAAACGCAGTCATAAAACTAACCTGTGAGCCTGTATCGCAAAGTAATCGGTACTATCGTGATCTGCCAAAACCACCAGCGACTCGTTTATATGCCGTTGCCAAAAGAATTAAACGATTGCTAATAGCGAAAAATGTCTTGGGTTGGTCTGTTGCAATAGCCTGTTAAGTAGCTGTTGTTACAGCTTGGCTGTAATGTTGGCCTTCGTGTTCATTCTTGAGTGTGTAACTATAATATACCTCCTTGATCAAAAAAATTTCGGAATTTATTCAGAAAATTAAAAATACAAGTTTGTTCATCTAAATCTATGGTATATTGTCAGCTTTAAATTAAGACCCATCGACTGCAACACACTTATGCCAGCGCTTGATCCAATCCTGAAAATATTTTTCATATTCGGTTCCATTACTTCATCTCCGCTGCTTAAACGCGTTCCCCGTAGTGGTTTTTAAACTCGATTAAACAGAAAGAAGTCACAGGGAGCCAAATCAGGTGAATTCGGTAGCTGTTAGATGGTTTTTGTTGCATTTTTCGTCAAAAAATTGCGTATAATGATGGCACTGTGCTACGGTGCGTTATCATGGTGCAAAATTCACGAGTTTTCTGCCCACAATTCTGGTCTCTTTCTCCTTTCTCCTTCTGCTTTGCTTACTGTCTGACCTTCTGACAAAAATTTATGATGCAATTCATGAAAACCGTGAGCATTACCTTCTTTTTTGACTGAAAACAACGTGGTTTATTTGGTCTCGACTCATTTGGTGGTTGCCGTTCACTTGCCTGATGTCTGGATTGCATGTCGTACTCATAAAACCACGTCTCGTCTCCAGTAATGATCTTTTTGATGAATGTGGGATCGGATTTAGCCTCGCAAATCATCTCTTTTGTGGCATCAACACAGTCTCTTTTTTGCATGAAATTGAGGTTTTTTGGAACCAAATTTGCTGCTACACGACGGAAAACCAAATCATTAACCAAAATATCATGGACAGATCCATAGGCAATGTTAAGGTCCTCCGCTATCTCTCTGATGGTTAATTTGCGGTTATTGACCAATATTTCAATGTTTTCATCAATTCTTACGTCGGTTTTCTATGTCGGTGGTCTGCCAATGCGTTCATTATCTTCAATTGACTCACGACCACTTTTGAAACGCTCGTGCCACTAGTAAACGACCGTTTTCTTTAGAGAATCGTTGCCGAAACACTTTTCCACTTTCCAACATTTCAACGTTTGCGCACCATTAAATCCGTTTTTTACGCAAAATTTAATACAAGTTCGTTGTTGCAAATTTAAATCCATTTCTAAAATTGTAAAAAAATTGCCAACCCACACGGAGATAGATGTACTCTTGGCTACGTAACTTTTACAAATGTAAAGCTATGAGTCTAAGATTTAGAAGAAATGTCAACAACAAATGTACCAACTTAACTCAAATCGGAACAATGGGAGCGCCACACGGTGATCAAGGTGGTATACGCGGACTAAAAAGTAATTGCTTTTCTGCGTACGTTCACGTCCTTAAATTTATACCAGCTGTTTTGACACTTTATGAATCACAGGCAGATTCCCACACACACCTCTCAAATCACTCTTATCTGAAGCTACCTGGCTACTAATTAGTGTCACTATTATTTCGTCACTGCGGTCTCACCATTTACGTGCGTAGAGATGTAGCTTACCAAACTCCACCACAGTGTAAACCCTGTTCCATTCAACTTCTTGTGGCTAAAATTCCATCTTGGTAAGCAAATTATCCACTACTGCTTATTTATTTACAGAAGCAGCAAAGTGGACAGCAATTCGGCTTTTAACGAGTTCGATGCACAGTCTGATCGAATACAAAGATTTGTATCCCTGTATGCTCATCCTCAGCTTTGTAAATTAGCCCACACGAATAATGGACGTTGATAGTCATACCGCCAACACCCTGGATTAGTGCTTAACTTCACACCCAGATAAGTACAAGATCGATGTGCTATTCCCTCTAGGCTTGTGGGACCATTGTTTCATATCAGTAAATTTCTCGTACACCCACTACACAGTTAGAAAAAACACTTTCTTTAGAAATTTTAACTGGTCACTATGTTTCCTTGATAGCGACGTGGATGCCGCTAATAATATGATCACTGACACTACGCTTTTGGAATGAAATTCTTAATCACTCATCGTTTGAAGAGTATCAAACTAAAACGAAAAAGCATGTTACGACCCGGGCTAAAAGGTTGTCAGGGTTAGAAAAATGTTTTTTCGGTACTTCAAGACCGACCCGACAGACGAAAAACAAAAAAAAGTTCAAACAAGCCAGGAATGACTTCAACGTCTTCCTTAAGCGTGCGAAATTTCAATATCACCAAAAACTGAGACAAAAAATACTCCAACGTTCCAATGGTAGTAACAGTTTTTGGTCGTTCATCAAAAGTATTAGAAATTCTACTTCATCCGCCATTCCAACGCTCGTTTGCAATGACATTCCAGCTATCACCACTTTGAATGAGGCCGATCTGCTTACTGCACACTTTGCGCTCAGCCCAACACTTCCAAATTGCGCTTTGCCTCCGTCTACCCTTGAATGCCCCGAATCTTCAATGAGACAAATCCGGTTTCACAATCGTGTAGTAGCAAGAGTACTTATAGATCTTAGCAAACACAAATCCTCTGATCCAGATGGTATATTTCCACTTCTTCTGAGAATGTGTTCTTTCACCCTAGCAAAACCATTGCGTAAGCTTTTCCTTCAGTCCTACTTTTTAGGACTCTTTCCGAGAAGATGGAAAACAGCATTTGTCCAGCCCGTCCCTAAAAGTCCCAAGAAAGTCCCAGTCCCTAAAAATGATCTTTTCCTACAGACCAATTGCACTTCCGTCCCTTTTTTCAAAAGTCATAGAAACGCTGGTAAATCATCAGCTCATGAACTATCTCAAAACACGAAAACTTTTCAATTACCGGCAGTATGGTTTTCGTATCAACAACAGGTGTACCAACTTAACAAAAAAAAACACGGTGATTATTCCGTTTTTTTGATCAAGGTGGTATGATGACGTTTTGTCACTAGTAATGCCAACAACTGTTATAGAAAGAAAAAAAGCAAAGGAGATCTAAACCAGAGTTTATCTGGTTTTGTGACGCTTCTCTCGACGCGTACGCTGCAGTCGTATACTGCTGCAAAGAGGAACTTTGCCGACCATTTATACTCTGTCGTTTATTCAATAAACTTAAAACGTCGTTACAACATATAGACATGCGAGTTTAATTTTATACAGACTCTGAAACTATCCTTCACTGGTTGTCGACATTGCCGAAAAAGTGGTAGAATTTGATTGTAAATCGTAAAGAATAGATACAACTATGATGTTATAATGTCGGTCAATCCTTCATATCAATTTTATTATACTTCACCTACCACCAAAGCAATTGACTTCCGTTACTAACAAAAGAAAAGTATTTGACATTTTTAAATGATTTATTTCATCGTCCCGACAAGGAATTCCTTTCAACAAACGTCCTTAATGCCACCATCGTTAGAAAATCTGCCAACAAAGCAACAACTTTATCCTTGAATAAGCACGCGACAAATCACAAAAAGCCATTTACAGTTAATAATTCTTCCTCTCTCCCAACGCCATTCGGATGTCACCACAATGAACGAGAAACTTGTCGATTAAAAAAGTGTTTCCTTTCAGTTGTATCCGGTTCGATAAGAAAGGATATTCACTTGGTCTATAACTCCTGTAAGTATGGTTGTAATTTTCTTCATTGAAGTACGTTTTTTTTACTAGAAAAAATCTTTTCACTGAATGCAAGCTTTACCGGTGATAGGTGGGTTGATTTTTACAGGGTGTTTAAGAGCGATTTTAACTAAAGCTATTGTATATAGCCTCATAGTGCCTGAGAAGGTCAAAAGAACTGATTGTATTTTTTTTTTTTTTTTTTAACTTTGATTACCTCAACAACCAGTGTACCACGGCTAGTTAAAACTCACATTTTGCAGAAGATTTTACTGCATATGTAGCAAGCCTTTTTGACGCATTTAGCTATGGTTTCCTTTAAACTATGTTTGGTATCAAGGATAACTCTCTTAGGCATGGAGGTGCAACCAGGAAAGTGTGCGTTTGTTATGCTATCCAACATGCCTCTTTGGCAGTCAATCTATGTAACAGTTTACGCTCCAACTGAAACTAACCTTGTTCCCGATATAAAGAATCAGAAAAATTTGAATGTTTTTCGAGACGACGAGCTTACCTGTTCAAAAGATGATTCTCCTTGTCGACGTGTCCTACTAGCCGTCCACAATGACCTTAACTTTTCTTCAATCGCTGTTTCTACTTCTAAGCATGACGACGTTTCAATAAAGATAACACTCAGCTGTAGGTCCCTGTACGTTATGTGTTTTTACATCCTACCGGTACTATTAACAATCTATCGATGCAATTGATCAAATAATTAACTCTTCTGACCATGTCAATGATATCATCGTATTCGGAGATTTCAATCTACTTCAACTGCACTGGACTTAGTCAGGTAATGAATCATTTTTTATCGCAAGCCCTAAGTAGAGTAAAGAATGCCTCTTCTTGATGAGCTTAAAGACTTTAGCTTATGCCAAGTCTCCATGTGCCCTTTTCGCACAATAAAACTTCTTCTACGAGCCCACCGTGGTACAATCATAGTCTTCGCTCTTTACGGGAAAATAGAAACAAATGATGGGCAGTTTTCATTCGAGCTTTGTACAAAGCTTTCAGTATAGATCCCTTATTTCCCATAATCAACACGGCTCTCTCTTTTAGAAAGTGGTAAAGGAGTTGACGTTAGAACAACTAATTTCCGTAAGACTTTTGATACGATATCTCATAAGCTTACCTTGCTGAAATGAATATCTTTTTACCTGGATAATTGTCTTAACAGTGTTCGTTTCAGGTTCGTTTTATCGGCCTCTTTTTTGGCCACGTTAGGTGTTCCTCAAGGCAGTCACCTGGGTCCACTTCTATTCACCCTAACTATTGTATTAACGATCTTGAAAGGGTAATTCACTACTCAACAGTCTCTCTTCCTCTATGCTGATGATACCAATTTTTTTAAGCTCATTTCCTCACAACATGACTCCAGGCTCCTTCAAATAGATATAAACAGATTCTCCAACTGGTGCATAAAGAACTGCTTAGAACTCAATCTCACTAAATGTCAATCGATTACCTTCTCCCGTAATTGCAACAAGTCTCATCCCCGAATTTATCTTCTCCACGGCCAACCTATATCCCTTGTTCAGGCTATAAAGGACCTTGGCATATTATTCGACAGAGAGCTTAATATCGGCTCGCATATTGATAAGACAATTACTAAAGCTCATCACTTTGCTTGGTTAAAAGATGGTCCAAAGAATTTTGCAACCCGTACGTGACCAGATCACTATACATCACTTTTGTTCATCCCCTTCTCGAGTACACTAGCCAAGCGTGGCATCCATTTCAATAAATTCATGTATCCCGAATTGAGAGCATCCAGCGTCATGTTTTTCGACTTGCTCTTCAGGGTCTACCTTGGAATGATCCTCTTATCTTACCTACCTATCAAGACTGTCACAAACTCATTAACCTGAATACTCTTGAGGAATCCAACGCTGATCGGATAGGAATGCCATTTCAGATGCTCCCCAATCAACTGTCTTAACGAAGTGGGGTAATAAAGGTTAAAATGGGATCGTTCTACGTTTTAAAAATTAATCGATTAGATTCTTACGCAAATATGGTATATGGCAACGAATCATTTATATCCCTGGTACGTAACATTGTTATGAAGGAGAAAGGAGGTCTGGAAGCTTGAACCACAATTCAGGACACAATTGGGGATTTTCAAGCCTTAAGTTCAAAGCCCACTCAGAGAACAAAAAGTATTTAAACTGCTTGGGAGGGTTTTCCAGACATCGCTACAAAAATTTCTGATTGAAAGATATTCACTGTAAAAGTAAGGAGCCATTAACAAATATTTAAAGAGTTTGTAGAAAATTTGACAACGCAGCAATGTTGTTTTAATCAATTCATCTACGGCCAATCAATTTCCAACGCTCAGATGTTGTATTTTATAAGAGCCAACATAGCAGGGGAAGTGCATAACGTAATCCTTTGAAATTACTTGGGAAGATATTTACAACTTACAATTGAGACTCCTATACGAATGACCAGATAAGAACGATAGGAAAAAAAAATTTAAATTTAAATCGGCTTCGCTGGCAGTACTTCAAGCGGTCGGTCCAATTTTTGACGACTCGGTCTAATATGTGCGGCGTAATTCCGGTAATAGCGTGTCGTGTTGGCCTCGAGCTTGTCTAAAGTAGTTGGCCTGATAGAGTAGATTTCTTCTTCATGACTTCGAGCATTGCATCGCTTGTATGGCATATAGCGCCCTCTTGTCGGAACCACAACTCGGATATATCGATGCTGTTGAGCTCTTACCACAGAAGGTTAGTTAACATCGCCCTATACCTGAGACCATTGACGGTAACGATGTCTCCTTCGTCATTTCGAAAGACATAAGATCCGATGACTTAAACCGCACCAAACTGTCAATATTTATGGATATATTAACGCTTGGCCGAAAACCGGTTTGACTCTCTGGCGATATTCAATTCAGCTGATCCGCGTCAAATTGACATTTCTGGGTCGTCATCGATACTGGTCACTACAGCTGTTATGTTTTATTTCTGGCTAGTTGATTGGTTGCTTAAGATCCAAGAGAGTACACTCCCTCTCAAAAGTTTCCACGATGCGACGAATTCCGTGCACATTGAAGCCATAAAGAAGACCGACCTCACGATGAAATTCACGTTGCGTATTTACAACTGAGCCGGAATTTCGATTTTTTTTTTTTTTAATAATTTTCGCTGGTTCGTTAGTGAATATTTTGACAGATAGATGTCATTGATAACTTTGACAGCTGGTATAAATAAATAAATGGTGCAACAGCCCAGTGTGGGCCAAGGCCCAGCTTCTCGCACTCATTTGTGTTTCCCACTTTGTGAATTTTTACACCCCTGAGCTGGGCCTACTGTTTATTGCCGGTTCCGAACGGCTCTCCTGAGAAGCTTTTTCATAGGCAGAATTTCACTTTCGGAGGTTTGCTATTGCCCGCCGAAAATGTGATGCTGTTATGCCCCTACCGGACAGCTGCTGAAACACAAAAATTGGAAAAACTATCATTGCTATCTGATCACTTGAAATAGCCCAATAACGGAACACTTTCTAAAAATTTCTTGACGCCATCACTACGAGAAAAAATACACAGCCACTATTATCGCAATAAATAAGGAGACTGCCCAAAACGCAGCACAGGTTATCAGAAAATTTGTAAGTCCAAGCTTTTTGTCCCTAGCGATCGCGAGAAGGATGTGCAGTGTCTTCGGATGTGTTGCAACTATTTTCGGTGATAAAGTGGTGATTCATGAAGCACATGTGGATTTTCACCCGACCAATAACGCATATTTTGCTTATTGAGGAACCCATTGATCCAAAAATGAGCTTCGTCACTGAAGATGATTTTGCGATGAAATTCATCATCTTGGCGCGTCTTCTCCAGAAGACTCAATTCTTGAGTCAGCTTGATCTTGTAAGGGTGCAAACCAAGATCCATACGCAAAATACGCCATAATGTGGTCTGAGCGATGCCCAATTCTTGAGAACGCCGTGGAATTGACTGATTTGGATCGTTTTCTACGGACGTCTGAACGGCAGCGATATTTTTGACACTTCGACCAACCCGTTATCTCAGTGACACGGCAACATCACACAGCGAATATGTAGACTCAAATTTTTGCACTAAACTTGTTATTGCCTGTCTACTAGGGCGAGAATTACGACCGAAGATTTGAGTTAACGCTCTTAAAGTTGTAGTCACCGACGCCGAATATCTGTAGAGAATTTTTGTGATTTGCAGACGTTGCTCGTTAGTGTACTTTACCATGATGAAAATGCTGAGCTTACTGAATAAATTGACAGTGACAGTTTGATGATTAGTGGAAGAGTGCGTTCACAAAGTCAAAGTCCCTATTGGAAAACCCTATAGATTAGTGGGACATTCCGCTCAATTGCAATTTGCGACGTCGCTTACCTCTAAATCAAGGAACTCATATTTAATGGTTGTGCAATCGCCAATATTTTGCCTCGCTTTACAGTGCCGCTTTTAAATGCGGAAGACCTTTAAATTCGTAGGTAGTCTTCCGATTCTCGAGAAATAGCTCAAAAAATGTGTCTTTCATAAGAAAGAAAATTAGAGATTGAAAGTGCGAGGGCTCTAGATAGATTTTATACTCTTTATACGAGCTTTTGTGTCACAATCAATTAATAAGAATGAGGTTATACAAGTTTACTATTTCGTTTCTCATCGCAATATCGGTAAATCAGTAATTGCTCCAATCCCAATCCAGGCAGGTGTCTATTACGTATGCTTAGCTACGGCAAATTGGATGCAATTAAGAAGTATGTAAGGTGTTTCTCCGGATATGCAAAACAGCTGGACCTGATTCTCATCCAGTAATTGCTTTGATGGTTAATTTATAAAGATAATGTTTCCCGACAATATTTCAGGCCTTCATATACTAGGTGGGGTGAAAAGTAACCTGCCAGAATGCGCTGCTACTTCAAAAAAGGTTATGGTGCCTTGAAGTCCGTTCATATTTAGGCAAACATGCCAAATTTCAGTGCGAAACTGTCTTAAGTTTTATTTTGACAGCTGATTGTTGTTGACGTGTTTGGCATCGTGTTGAGTATGGACAAAAACGATTTTCGTTCTCTCATGAAACATTATTTTTTGAGAGGCAAAACGGTGAAGGAAACAAATTGTTCGATAAACATTATGGGGCTAATGCTCCGTCAGATTACACCGTCAAATATTGGTTTCGAGAGTTTCGTGGTGGCCGCAACTCCACTACCGATCATGTCCGCAGCGGCAATATTTTGGGCAATGTTCTGCATATGAAAAAGTTATCCTGCCGAGGATGACGCGCATAATCACTCTTGACCAAAAATGCGAACGCGAGAGCACTTCGAAAGAATGTTTGAACTTGCTGATGCGGAATCAGGCAGACTTCTGGCGTCGGTTGGTAAGTGTTGATGAAACTTGGATCCATTATTACACACCAGAGAACAGAATAAGTGCCCGGCAATGGAATGAAGCCGGCACGAGTGCTCCGAATCGGACGAGGGAGGTTCCATGGTTCGGAAAGGTTATGGTGTCGGTTTTCTGGAATTGTCATGGCATACTCTTCATGGACTACCTCGAAAAAGGGAAAACTATCAACAGCGAGTATTATTGAGCATTTTTGGAGCGATTGAAGGCCGAAATCGCTGCAAAACGGCCTCACATGAAGCAAGAAAAATTATCAAATTTGAATAAAATAAAAAAACATTTCAAACAATTTTTTTTCCATTCCCAAGGAGGTTACTTTTCACCCCACTTAGTACGTTTATGGATTATGCTGACAGCATCGTGATGTGCCGAAGGTATTTCTTCCGTTGTCACTAGAGTTTAGCTTGGAATAATTCTACTCCCTACCATGAACTTCAAGGAGTTAGATAAGCTTTTGTTTTATGTCTTTCGAGTGATTTGACGCCAAAATTAATCCTTACATACAAATTGAAATTCGCTCAAATATTTAACCCCACATATTACAGTCAGAATATGATCATCCGTTGTTCACTGCAAGATCGTTTAATCTGACATCACTGACGTTCTAAGTTTTTTCACTGAATAAACGTGACTGTGATGTGAATGTAGAAGTTAAGAAAACCTAATACAAGTAGATTTAATGGTATGCTCATTTGCTTTTTGCGTTGGTACTTCTTTCTTTTTATTTAAGTGTATTTACGTCACCAATACATGATAACAGAACTAAATTAATCCATCCCGAGTATCCTATGGTCATTACATAAAGTTCTGTCATCTGATTAAGAGTAAGTCTTATCAGAATTAATTAATTTATCGACTTTTTGGCCTTGTCCTTTGAAGGACATGATGCGGTCATTAAACATTTTAATAGTTGAAACATCTTAAGAAAAAGTTGTTATTTTACTAGACACCCATTCATTTTAATCAAAAAGTGTAAAATACTCCATTTTGCGACACTCTGTGAATTGAGAAAAGGATTCTCCATCTGTCTTCACCCAACAGATAAAGTGTCGCGTAAAGTAATACTTTTAATTCCATTACGAGCGCGCACCGGATGTCGTAATTAGAAATTTTCTTTGGCGATAATTCCCAGGTAACTGTAGAAAAGTTGTTGTCACTAGTTCAGTGTGTTAGAGAAAAAAAACTAAAACTTCCACATTCTGACTACGAGGGATATCTCATGTCACTCAGGATGAAAGAAAAGCGGAAAAAAATCCTAACTCTGTGTTTAGTGCTTACTCAGCGCAATGAGATGAGGAAATAAAGGACGAGCCATTACACGGACCCACCAACGCGCTATGTAACTACCTACCCGAATGTGACAGGTGAAGGCAGTAAAAACGAAGAGGACAACGAAGATTACAACTCTGTCAGGACAGTAACTAAGGCACCTGAACATAAGTCAACGACGTTTTTTTTTTTTCTTTTTTTTTTCTTCTTTACTTTGCTGTTAGTTGAAGCGCCGCCGCTTCCGTTGTAATTTTTGAAATTCAATTCCATTATCCTTTATAGTGACTTATAGCTAGAGAAAAACTTTGAAACTTACTTCATTTGTTGTTTTGTCTAGCTTACGTTCCTCTTTATTTTTTTCGACCTTTTTGCTGACGCTGTCTTTGCTGTCATCGAGGAGGTTTTTCCATGGAGTCCTATCTTTCGCTTTCGTGTTTCCTTGTTTTGTTTATTTTTGATTTACAAGTCCACTCTGAATTTGAACTAAATTACTTTGGGAGTAGAAGAAACTTGGATTTGGTGTCGCTAGATATATCTTCACATGTTATATACATATATACACGTACAGTATACTGCCACTGCACTTTGTACATACTTTTTACAATGGTGAAAGTTTACACAACCAATATGACGAAATGGGATACTTCTCTGACCAGAGGAGAGTGTAACGTTTCTGATTGTTAGTTGGGCCACTACCAAGTCAAACAAAAGTCAGCGCAAATAAAAGATGACCATAGAAACTTAATTACAGTGAACGAATGCTAAAGGGACAGAACGTACGAAAAAGAAGGGCGGAATAGTGGCAGTAATGAGTGTTAAGTACAGGCAAGCGAATGTGAACTTTTACAATGTGTAGAGTAAAAAATCTACCACAGCAATTAGGGATAAGTGAGTTTTAATCTAACTGACGATCCTGACAGATAGACGACTTTAAAATGTTGATCAATTTTGTCACAAGCTTTCACGCTTTCGGGTGAAGCAAGGCTTCGCCCATCAATGACGTTTTGTAATAAAAAACGGGGGCAGAGCAAATGTACTGGTCTTATTGTAAAGGTTTTCGTTACTTAACGCCTCCGAATGCTGCTACGATTTGACCAGTTACAAGTAGTCGGTCAGAGGTCGTGTTGGGTGGTAGGACCACCGGTAGTCCATACCAGGACTTAAAACACGTTACCATGGGAATCAGGAGCCCCTTGGATTTCGGTTAGGGCCTGAATTGTTGAGGTAGGCACTCTTGTGTGAGCGTCATGGTGGCTGTGGTTTAAACCCAAAGTCGTGGGAAGAGTCTTGACCTAATGTAGAGTTGCAAGATATAGTACTGGGTGCTGTGACCCTAAGAGCAGTATCTAAGAGGTTTTAGGTCGGCCTCGACCCTTACCAAGAGTGGAACCTTTTACCTCCAACACGAGTTCCGCTTTGGTATCAAAGAATTGACGGCGAGCGTCAATCCCATGGATGTAAGGGCATCTCGTGAAATTAAACCTACATAGGCAGGAGTTCACGATAAATACAAGTGACATCTGTATAAGGAACGTATGACACTAACATAAAAGATTCAGAGTAGTTTCATTCTCCTCTTCATTGATCATTGATAGTTTTTGGCATTTCCACTGTTTTTGCCTTCCAGAAACAGCTTTCATCATACTTGTGAACTGACCACCTGTAACTGGTATCGTCGTTCCCATATCTCTTTATTTTAGAGATTAAGGTAGTATCAAGGTTTTTCTGCAAGTTCATCAGTTCTCGAATGTCTAGGTGACCCAAGAAGAAATTGACAGTTCCAGTATCTATGGTATGTATGACTGTTCCCATAATTTGGAGAGCATAGGCAGATTCTATTCGTATATCAAACTAAGTTTCGTATTATGTTACGAGAGAGTTAGAGTCTTTGGTGAATGCATGCAGGAACAGGAACAGGTATGAGGATCTAATATTTGGTTTTAATGCCAATACACATAATACAGTGTGGGGCAGCACCAACGATAATTGCAGAGGAGAAGCACTTTTCTTAAACAGGAGAACAAATCCAACCTTAGTGGAAGTGATTGATGTGACCCTGCGCATTAGCAAGATAATTTAAATGGTATCAAATTGGAGGAAAATGGATCAGGCTACATTGTCGGATCACAGAGCCATTTCGTTCGATGTTCGTTATGGATCTAAAAGAAAGAAAAATCGGAAATACATTAGAATTCCTAAGAACACGGATAGGACAAAGTATCATGAAGTGTTGGAGGAAAAACTGAATGTATTGACTTTCGGAATACCGAAAAATACTTGGCATATATGTTAGAATCACAGCTAAATCATTTGCAATCAGCTGTTGAAGATGCGTACCGAATGTCTTGCACACCTATTCTAGTGGAAAAAGAGGATCCTACGCCTTGGTGGTGTCGGGAATTTGAAAAGCTAAATAAAGCTGTGAGGAAGGCCCTAAATAATGTCATGAGAAGCGGAGAACCCAAAGCATGGGATGAATACAAGGCGAAAAAGAAAGAGCTGAATGTTACTCTACGCCCACGTAAGAGGGAGTCATGGAGGTACTTTTCCTCGAGTATGAGGAGTACATCTAAAGTCAGTAGATTACAAAAGATTGTCTCCAGAGAGTCAATCTATAAGCTATAAGTCAGATCAACCCTGGGCGCCAAGGAAATAAGGAGCAAACAGGATGGATAGGACGGAAGCAGAACGGACCGCGAAACCAGAGGGGGCGATAGCAATGTTTTCATTCTTCAAAACCGCGGGACGAGATGGTATATTTCCAGGTCGAATGCAATAGCGGGTACACTTAATTGCACCAAGGCTCAGGAATATATACGTTGCATGCCTAGCAATAGACTACATCCCGACTACATGAAGGAAAACGAATGTGGTCTTACTTCCAAAACCGGAAAAAAAGGATTACACCGAGGCAAAGTCCTTCCGACCGGTCAGCCTAACTTCCTTTTCTGTTCAAAAAAAAATGGAAAGGGTGGTGGTGGACTGTATGGAGAGTACGGCGCTAAAGATTTATCCTTTAAATAGTAGAAAACATGCCTATGGGGCTACGTAAAGTAGAACGCGGTGCGGAGGAAAAGCTAAATACCGGGGACATTGCGATGACCACTATAATGGACATTGAAGGTGCCTTCGAAAAGATATGCTTTGAAAGTCTGAAATAAGCGGATATAATGAGGAGTGCACTCAAAGTGGTTGAGCGGAGGTGTCTAGAATAAAGGCTTTCCATTAATGCGGAGAAAACAGATCTAATAATCTTCACTAGGACAAGGAAAAATCTGGAATTTCAGCCCTTAACACTTTTCGGATGGGGACTAACAGCGACAAAGAAGGTGTAAGACAAAAAAGATGAAATGTCAAAAAGATTTTACATTGAGCTGTCAAGCTTTCAAATTGTTGAAATTTATTCTCAAAATCGAAGCCTGTTGACGAAACTTGTAATATATGGGCCGTTTCTAAGAGAGGGCACCACTTGAATTAAATTCATTCCATTTTCCGTTAGTACCAACCTTCAAAAGATAAGTGTATAAATTTGACAGCTGTAGAACGATTAGTTCTCGAGATATATCGTTGTGAATGGAGCAACTTTTGTTATTGTGAAACAAAAATGGATTCAAAGCAATTTCGTGTGCTGATTTATCATTGCTTTTTGATGGGAAAAAATGCAGCCGATGCAAAGAAATGGCTTCTTAAGTGTTACCCGGACTCTGCACCAGCCGAAAGAATCATTCGCAAGTGGATTGAAAAATTTAAAAGTGGTCATACAAGGACCGAAAATGATGCACGCAGTGGACGTACAAAAGAGGCTGTTTCAGTTGAAAACATCAAAAAAGTCCACAAAATGATTACGAATGACCGTAAAGTGAAGTTAATAGAGATAGCTGAGACTCTGAAGATATCAAAAGAGAGTGCTGGATATATCATACAGGAATATTTGGACATGCGAAAGCTCTGTTCAAAGTGGGTGCCGCGTTTGCTCACAGTCAACCAAAAACAATAACGTGTTGATGATTCAGAGGAGTGTTTAAAACTTTTCAACCGCAATAAAGCTGAATTTTTGCGTCTTGGCTCCACCGCTTCACACCAGAGTCAAGTCGGCAATCAGCTAAGTGGCGAGCAGGCGACGAACCTCGTCCAAAACGACCAAAAACTCAACAGTCGGCTGGTAAGGTATGGCATCCGTATTTTGGGATACACATGGAATAATTTTCATCGACTATCTCCAAAAGGGGTAGACTATCAACAGCGACTATTCCATTGCGTTTTTGAAAAACGGCCGCATTTGAAGAAAAAGAAAGTGCTGTTTCATCAAGATAATGCACCGTGTCACAAGTCGATGAAAACGGTGGCAAAATTTAATGAATTCGGCACCGTATTCTCCATATTTGGCCCCCAGCTACTATTTCATTCAAAAAAATGCTCACCGGAAAGAGATTTAAGACCGATGAAGAAGTAATCGCCGAAACAGAGGCCTTTTTTGAGGTTAAACCGAAATCGTACTACAAAACTGGTATCGAAAGATTGAAAAATCATTTCAATCAGTGTATCGCCCTCGAAGGCAGCTATATTGATAAATAAAGTTGTATTTTGCAAAAATTTTGTGTTTTACTATAAAACGGCACTGACTTTTCAGCCCATGTGTTAGAACACATTTTTTAATACCTACGGGCGCTCAAGAGATTTTAGTACCCTTAAAATGCTTGCACATAGCGTGGGAACCAAAATCAAAGAGGTAAAAAAGAGAGGTACCGATGAACGTTGGTTTTAAATGTTTGAAGGTAATAATGACAAGAAAATAAAAAGCTAGGCAGGAATAACGATATTTTAGAGGACATCCGAAAGTAGGCTTGAGTGTATACTGATGAGCATATTTCCACTTCGTAAACGGCCATCTAAACGTGCTAGTTATCGAATTATTGGAAAATTTCGCACACAATTTATGCACACAAGAATGAGAACAGTGCGTTCGGATGAAAATATCGCGGTTGACGATTGACGATTTCTTGTCATTCACAGCAAGTTGGCCTTTGTCCATCCACTATCTGCAAAATTCTGTCGAAAGATTTTGGTTTCAATGATTATACGATTCAGTTGGTGTAAGAGCTAAAGCCCCGTGATCATTTATTGCGTGGACTTTAAATTAACTGAAACTTGTCCGAATTGTTTATCATAAAATTTTGACCAGTGATGAAGTAGAATTGCCATATTTGGAGAAAGGGTAATCCTCCAGAAGCTTATAATTGCATCTAGAAATATGTGCCGCATGGTATGGATTGTACTCTTGTGGCATCATCACTCCTTATTTTTCGAAAAACTAGTCCTGAGCACAAGTTACTGTCAATAAACCCCGGTACAACACCGGATCAACGATTATTTGCTTCATAGTTTACATGATATCAATGTGAAATAACTGAGGTTCCAACACGATGGTGTTCCACACCATACTACAAACGAAAATATTGATTTATTGAAAACACGATTTGGGAATAGAGTTTTTTCAAGAAATGGACCTATCAATTGGCCAAGAAGATCGTAGGACTGCGTCAAGTCACTACTTTATGCTGATAAACTAGCAACGATTGACTCTTTGGGAAAAAACAGTGTTCGAGTTATATGCGATATACGCCCTAAATTGCTCGAAAAATTACTCGAAAATGGAGCCTCAAGAGTGCACTTCATAACAGGCATATGCCCGAAGATTTCAAATATTTAATGGTATGCAATAGCCCTTCGATTAAATTTAATAAGTCGTGATGATTCACGTTAATTTTTTTGTGTTTTATTTAAGCTGCTTCAAACGTAGACATGTGCAATGGGTGGATTCTCAAAACGGGGTGCCTAATTTTGTCAATAACAAGTGAGAATCAGATACCAAATCAATCGCTTAAGCCTTAACTTTTCGACAGCAATGTGATTCATTCTCATTAATGTGGAATTTGACCGCAACCGGGGACCTGCCCTGCTTTTTTCAGCCAGAAAATAGACACAATTAAAAAAAAAAAAAATAGTATGTAGGGCATCCGCTGTACAGTGATATCTGTCTTGTCAGAACAATATGATAGCTTGGGTATGCAGTGTCGGTGCTTAAGCTACCAAATTTCAGACCTAAAAAAAAAAGTAAGCAGCACTAAATCTAAATTTAATTTCCCATAAAATACAGTTTTGAAACAATTCCAAAAAAATATCGAATGTCTCGTATCTTTCGACGATAAAAATCCCTACGGTAAATGTATAAATTATTTGTTCCTTGAGTTAAGCATTTATTTTTCTTTTTGATAGATTTTTGAATTGCAATCTATTGTGTCGTCCTTGGTAATCTTTGTTTTTCTACTTTTTTTCAGGTAAACTCATTAATTACTTTAAAAAATGCAATAAATCATTCGCCTTCGGTAAGTAGATACTTTAGTCGTTCTTCAATATATCAACCCACCAGCAACCACCCAATCAACCAATTAATTTTCAATTCAGGACACGAATTTCCTTTAAATGATATTAATCTCAAAAATAAGTATCAATGCGTCCCTCAAGATTATCGAGACAATGCGTAAATAAATAAAAAAAAGTTCGTACGAGAACCAATGCGAGTTCAGTAATCTGAAGGATCTATCCAACCAAAAAAAAAAATGCAAAACAGTCACATAGTCGGATACTTATATCAAAATATTATTACGTTCCCTATCGACGACAATTCAATTAGATATCAAAAGAATGACAAAACCGTGGAAGAGTATCTTCTTTCACCGATGAACGCTGAGGATATTGATAATCTTCTAAGCGAACAGAAAAAACCTGAAAAAAAAGCCATTTATTCCTCGACATCCAGAATAAGGACAACTCCCGGTTGCCAACGATGATGTGACAACGGTGCTACGTTTATCTAGACAATTTGAGTCAAAAAAAAAAAAATAATAATAAATTGACATCCCGGCCCCTATTAAAACAACTAAGAAACGTAGATAAATGGTAGACGAATCCGTATTCCGAATGTTGTGTCTCTTCATTGCCTTAGCCAAATGTTACTCTCGTATTTTGTGCCCTTTTCTTCCAAAGCGATTCGTAAAATTGTTTGCTTTCGCCAAGTTTGGAATATTCTTATTTTTCCTAAGTGATATCCTTTTTGTGGCACTGGCACCTGGATGTTGCAAGCGTTCCTATAGAATAATTCTTTTCTACCCTTTCTATCGGCGAATGAGTTCAACATATTTGTCATTCATTTTAACTGCTACTACATAGAAGGCAACGAGGAATTGAGTTACATTCGTTCTAGAAAATAATACCTTGTTCGTATAGTACTTGTTAAGCGGTTTAAATAAGGAAAGATTTTTGGTCCCTTTATCGTTAGAATGCAAACGTAATGGTAAATAGTTTTGTAATCCTCATCCCGTTTTTATAAAAGACAAAATTACTATAGCACGAATCAGAAATCATGGTTAGGACCCTCAACTTTTTGGACCAACTACACGCTTGGTTTAATTCCATACAAAGTGCGGTGACGTATTCTTCATGAATCTGTGAGTAGGTACCAGAAATATTTATTATGTTAAGCAGAGGTTTGACAGATTGTAAACTTATGGACAACTACCTTGGAAGTAAATCTCTAACAAAAAAGTAAAGGGTCCCTTTGGCACCAAAAAATCACTTTTGCCTAGGACTGTAGGAGAGGGTCAATTTCCTGGACTACTTACGAATTTTATCGCACGATTTTGATTCGTATCTGGCGAATGCGCACAGCTCTTAGGAGCACAGATGCATTACTTATAGAGGCCCTATTCGGCGGAAATAGCAATGTCTTACATCGTTTAAGAAAACCAAGTAATTTTGAAGAACTTTTAGCGACTTCGAAATGGAGGTCATTTAAACGCGGGTTGTCGTTAACATATTGTCCATACCGAGAACGGAAAGTCGTTCGGTTCCGATTATGCAAGATAATAAAAAAAATTCAATTCAATAGGTGGTTTCCCAATTACTAGATGGAGTGAAAAGTAACCTCCTTGACCGCCAGAATGCGCTGCTACTGCAAAAAAGGTTATGGTGTCTTGAAGTCAGTTTATATTTAGGCAGAGATGCCAAATTTCAGTGCGATACTGTCTTTAGTTTTGTTTTGACAGCTGATTGTTGTTGACGTGTTTGGCATCATGTTGAGTATGGACAAAAACGATTTTCGTTCTTTCATAACACATAATTTTTTGAGAGGCAAAGCGGCGAAGGAAACAAAAGAAAAGTTAGATAAATATTATGGGGCTAATGCTCCGTCAGATTACACCGTCAAATATTGGTTTCGAGAGCTTCGTTGTAGCCGCAACTCCACTATCGATCAAGTCCGCAGCGGCAGGCCCTCCGATGCGGTTACAGAGGACAATGTCAAAAAAATACATAAAATGGTGTTGGCTGAACGGAAAGTGAATGTGCGCGAGCTAGCATATACCACAAAGATTATTCTGCATATGAAAAAGTTATCCTGCCGCTGGGTGCCGCGCATACTCACTCCTGACCATTAACGCTAATGCGGAATCGGGCGGACTTTTGGCGTCGATTGGTAACTGTTGAACACCAAAGAACAGAATGAGTGCCCGGTAATGGACTGAAGTCGGAACGAGTGCTCCGAAGCGGCCGAGGGAGGCTCCATGGGTCGGAAAGGTTATGGCATCGGTTTTCTGGGATTGTAACGACATACTCTTCGTGGACTACCTCGAAAAATGACAAACCATCAACAGCGAGTATTACTGTGCATTATTGGAGCGATTGAAGGCCGAAATCGCTACAAAACGGCCTCACATGAAGCGAAAAAAAAATTTGTTTTTGCCATAAAATGCACCGGCGCACAAGAGCATCGCAACCATGGCTTAAATCAATGACTTACGGCTCCAATTGCTGTCGCATCCACCGTATTCGCCCGATTTGGCTCCCTCGGACTATTATCTCTTCCCAAACCCCACCTAGTAGTTACGCTGATGATGATGATGATTAATGCAAATTGAAAATAGTTTCGGAGTCAGAAAGGAACCCTGTGGCACGTCAGCATCTATTTTATGTTCCTTAAATCATCAAAGATAGCTTGAATTAAACGTTCCGAAAGGTAATTTCTAATCCATTCAACAAGAAGTTCGTTGACTCCAAATGCACGCTTACGCGACAAAAGAAACTTGTGTCACTCTCGAAAGCTGAAAAAATGGATTGAAGAAGCCGGTAGCTTGAGCAGATGGTAAATAGGTAGAGGTATTAGAACCACTGTATTGGAGATGAGAAGAAATACTCCCAAAATAAGAAAATAAAGTAGATTTTAAAATTTTGGCACAAAGAAAAAAATTCGCACGATATTGGATCGCTGAAATGTATTAGGTGCACAACATAGTTCTCTGTCAATAGGCAAAAGGAATGTTATGATGTGGATATGCCATAATTTCACTGTTGTGCCCAAGGACGTTCAAAAGAGTCCATAGACATCGACGTTACAACGATGCACAGAATTTGGCATCAGCAGGCGTTCGTTGGGTCGAATTTTGGTGAAAGACCCGAAGATGTTGCCTCATAAAGTACAAACCCTTCTCCTATTGCTGCCTGTTGACCATCAAGTGAGTTTAATTTACTCCCACGCTCTGTTAAATTTGATGCAAGAAGAGGATGATTTCGTGTCCAAAATCATAATAAGTCACGAAGCCCATTTCTACTTAAGTTTTTATGTGAATAAACAAATTTTGCGTATCTGGGGAACGGAGAATTCAGATGAAATGCACGAATAAATTGCACTCGTTCAAAGTGACCACCGTAACCGTAACAAAAT
Source organism: Volucella inanis (assembly GCA_907269105.1). Taxonomy (NCBI): domain Eukaryota; kingdom Metazoa; phylum Arthropoda; class Insecta; order Diptera; family Syrphidae; genus Volucella; species Volucella inanis. Next base: position 95,414,590 of record OU026154.1, read on the forward strand.
TTTTTTTGCCTTAAATTACTAAATTGGGTCTCGAGTATTGTTGATGAATCACGGATTCCAGGCCGTGTGATATTCCATTTTGGCCATATGAACTGATCACCAGATTTGACGCCGCCAGACTTCTTAATTTGGCGCTTTTTTAAATCTTGCGCTTATCACAACAAACCTCAAGCTTTGCAAGTCTTGAAAGCAAACATTAAAGAAGAAGTCACCAATCTGAAGCCAGATGTTTTGCGAGCAACAATTTAAAATGCCGTAAAACCAGCACAAATGTGCATCAACTCACTAGATGTCATTTGACCGACATCATTTTTTCAATTTAATGTCATCAATTCTACATCTTTTAAGGTGTGATTCATCGTAAGGTTTGATTTTCAGTAATCTTTTGTTTAAAGATCACGCACGACTCCTATCAAAATGATTTGTCATTTTATTCTGTATCGTTTGGCAAATGATCGCGGAAAGACTCACACCACAACAGAGTCTTCAAATTGTTCAGCTGTATTATGAAAATCAGCGTTCTGTGAGAAATGTTTTTAGTGCGATTCGAGAAACTTACGGTGCGCATAATCGACCTACTAAAACCACTTTTGCCAATACCATTCGCAAATTTGAGTCCCAGTTTATATTAGAGAATGATAATCGACCGGTTAGACCACATTCAGCACGTAGTGAAAACGCTATAGCAGCTGTAGCTGTAGATTCGACGTCGTTCTCAGCAGCTTGGTTTGGCGTATTCAACAACTTGGCATATTTTACGTGAGAATCTCGGCCTAAAAGCGTACAAAATTCAACTTGTGTAAGAATTGAAGCCAGGCGACTTGAATTTGCGTCATATTTTCAGTAAATGGGCTCTGGAAAAACTCAGTGAAAATCCGGTATTATATCGAAGAGTACCAAAAGCTTCCATTACATCCATTAAAAATTCAAGCACATGGTCTCGGGGAGCTCTGGTTTCTACAAGACGGCACTACGATCCATACAGCGCGTGAACAATCCACTTGTTGAGAAATCATTTTAGTGAGCACTTAATTTCACGTTTTGCTACGGTAAATTGACCGCCTAGATCGTGCGATCTAAACTATTTTCTCTGGGGATATGTAAAGTCTCAGGTCTTCAAGAATAAGCCAGCTACGACGGATTCACTTCAGCAACTCAAAGAGAACAAACCCATATGGACAGCCTCGTTAAGCTTTTACGTCGCCGGCTCACCGAATATTCACGCTGAGAAGGTTATACTGTGTATTTGGTGAGACCAGGTCGGTAGTATTTATTATGAACTGTTGAAACTCAACGAAACCATCACTGGAGAAGGGTATCAACTTGAATTGATGCAACTGAGCCGACTACTGCGCGAAAAACGGCCACAATACGAGCAGTGGCACGAAAATGATTCTACAGCATGACAACGCTCGGCCTCATGTTGCCAAACCCGTTAAAACATATCTGGAAACGCTTAAATGGGAAGTCTTACCCCACCCATCATATTCCCCAGATATTGCGCAGTCCGGTTATTACTTGTTCCTCTCGATGGCACATAGTATGGCTGATCAGCAGTTTCGCTCAAAAATGGCTAGATGCTTGGATAGCCTCAAAAGATAAACACTTTAACCGTAACGGTATTCGAACTCTGCCAGAAAGATAGGAAAAATTGTAACTAGCGATGGACAGTACTTTGAATTTTTTTCAAAATACGAGGGCTTTTTGATAAATACCCGGATTAAAATGACAACGCAACTTTTTCAGGTCTTGGCAATTTATTTTTCAATATGCCCTTCCAACTTGATACACTTTTACTAGCGGTGCTGCAACTTTACTAACCGCTCCATAAAGTACGAATTTTCATGGCCTGTAAAATACTCCTCGTACCTCGACTTCCTCGTCGAGGAACAATGGCCATCACCTTTCCGGCTGCAGGCACGGTCTTCGCCTTCTTTGGAGCGGATAAAACACCGGATAATACCAATGAATCCATGTCTCATTGAAGGTCACGAAACGACGCAGAAACTCTTCCCGATTTCGATTAAACAGGGCCAAGCACGTTTTTGAAGTGGTGTCACGATTGCGCTTGTTCTCCGGTATGAGCAAACGTGGCATCCATCGCGCGAACAGCTTTCTTATGCTTAAAATCCCATGCAGAATATGGCTAACGAGTTCAGTTTAGATGTCTGCTATATCAGTCAACTTGCGAATTTTCATTCGGCGGTCCGCCAAAAGGAGATCATGGATTTTATCCACGGTTTCCTCTCTGGTAACCGTTTTTAGGCCACCTAGACGCAGTTCATCAAAAACGACGTGCAGCCTCGGCAAAACTCTGCTTACCAATTACCATTAGTTGTACGGGAAGTTGAATGGATCACATACGCACCATCGAGAATGGGCTTGATTTGCTCGTAGGTTTTGCCACTTAAAAACAGGAATTTGATACCGGAGCGATAAGGCCTTTTTTTTTCATGGTCGCAAAAAACACTATCACGATGTTTTGAAATCGGTGGCAAAACAAAACTAAGCGTCAGATTGTCACCAAATTCTGACAGGCGAGATTGTGCTAAATGATAGTAAACTCATAACGGCTCAGTAGCGTCACCTATCTTCCAATCCGGGTATTCATCAAACAACCCTCATAAATTTGCATTTTCTTAAAAAAACAGCGATAACTTATTTTCGCACCTAATATTATAAACGTGCAAGGACACCTGCTAACAAGGAACAACGAAATTTGTGGTACTTTCACGCGCTACCTAATAGTTAGTTTGCGTACTGTCATTCCCTTAGCTGTAACGCACAAAGGTGTAATAGCAGATTTTATCCACGCCGAAATGGTCTAAAATAGATCGGTCTGCAGGAAGGTTTTGGGGTGCGAACTTTTATCCAACACCACAATCGGGGCAATAGCAATGTACGTATCATATATATATAGATACTTACATAATGTAATTATGCGTCACTTAATTCTTGATGAAAGGCCATCTTTCCGGAGAACTGCCAACCAATCCGATTTATGCGACTTTCGATTGCTGATATTGAATTAGAAGCGTGGACGAGGTTTCTTTGTCACTGAGTTTCAAAATGTTGTCTGCAAAAGCTGTTTTTCCAGTCTAGTTCTCTGCAATCTAGTATGTTTAGACAGACAACTCAACGAAGATCCTATGATAAGTTTCCTCCTTCTGGATGAGTCATCATCTTTGTCCTGGTTGCTAACGAGTACAAACCACTAAAACGAGAAAATAAGCTGCCACGAATTACTTGTGTACTCGTTTGTGGCCCTTGAAGAAATATGGGATAACCTTTCCTCCGAAAAAATCGATAACTTTTAGACGTTTAATTCTCTGGAGCAATTTTTTTACAAAAATTATTCTCCTCGTCGCCGAAGTCATGAAGTACTTGGCAACAATTTATTCGCCACTGACCATTTGCAGGTCAGCAGCAGAATTCGTTTTTAATGTCCAATTGCATCTGATGAAATGTTTGTGGGTTCTTTAGAAATCCGTGGCCATAGCAACTACATTTTTGTCTGAATAGCTACTGCTTTTTTCGTTGCAAAATAGGTTTTAATCTCAACATAGTTTCCTTAGAGCTCAATACTCAACGTCCGATTGCTTGATAACTTCCAAATATAGGGTAATTAATCGTGAGCTTTGTTTTATAATGTAAAATAAAACACATAAATTTGAAAGTGAACCTAAAATTTTTATTATCGATTAAAAGAACAATTCATGGCATTTACTTCTTGAAAATGATATCATGTAAATGTTGGCCACAACTACGTGTGAGGTGGTCCATTCGGAGAGTCCAATTTTGGGCGACTCGTTCGAGCATAGCGACTAGTATCTCGCGGATAACACGAGTAATGTAGGCTCCCAAAGGTGTGATATCGCATGATCTAGGCGGCCAATTTACCCCGTAGTAAAACGTGAAATTATGTGCTCACCAAAATGATTTCTCAACAAGTGGATTGTTTCACGCGCTGTATGGCTCGTAGCGCCGCGCCGTCTTGTTGAAACCAGAGCTCACCGAGACCATATGCTTGCATTAAGGGAAGCACATAGTCCGCTAACATGACACGATAGCGGTAACATTCTGATTTGCTTAATTTCTGAAGAAATATGAACCAATGATTCCACCAGCCCATAAACCACATAACATCGTTGTTTTTAATGGATTGCTCATCAGCCCAAATACGGCAACGTTTTAACGTTTCCATTGTGCCAGAAATGGACTTCATCACTGAACAAAATTTCATTGAGTTTTTCCAGAGCCCATTCACTGAAAATATGACGCAAATACAAGTCGCCTGGCTTCAATCCTTGCACAAGTTGAATTTTGTACGCTTTTAGACCGAGATCCTCGGAACGAAAAACATTTCTCACAGAACGCTGATTTTCGTAATACAGCTGAGACTCTGTTGTGGAGTGAGTCTTTTCATGATAACTTGCCAAATAATACTGAACAAAATTCATAAAGCAGTTTGATAGGAGTCATGCGTGGTCTGTCAAAAAGGGCCTATTGAAAATCAAACCTCACGATGAATCACCCATTACATAATAAGATTCTCGAAGCCATCAAAATATTTCGATTTATTTTGTAGTTGATTTGAGGGATGATTTCATCTTTAGAGTAGTCTTTAGTTATCACCCAAAATATGGCAGATAAGGAAACCCTCATAGCCCACATTTTGCGGAGGTAACTACGTACATACGTATGCACTTGTGCATTTTTTTGATGGAAAAGCACTTTTTTTGGTCAAATGCTATCGGTTTTCCATCAAATTGTTATGGTTCTGTAAGTTGATATATATACGTCGTTGATGATTTTTGTTTCCTTTTTGAAGGTAATTGAGGGTGCTGTGTGATTTAAAAAAAAAATTGTCACCATGTTCTTGTTGGCTTCAGCCCCGAACCGCCTGGAGAATCCGCATTTTTAACTGTTACTTGGCGTAAGGTGTTTTTTTTTTTTTTTTGATTCAAATTTTGCTCATAGAAACTACGCAAGACCTCGTCTGAAATTCCATTTCTAATTCGTAAGTGTATCATCTGCAATCTCGTGTCTAGATCATTACTGTGCTACCTCCACCTTTTGCCATCAATTCATTCCTACTCTCTTGTTTGAAAAAAGCTTACATGCTGCAATCCCCGACATGCTGGACTGAATAGGTCCTGTTTTTCCGAGGACAGAATCCATCTTTTGTATATCACAAGCACTGCTCATTTAAAAACGAATCAAGGAATGCCTTTTGTCCCGAAATTATACCATGTTTTAAGCAGAAATTTTGGCAACTGAAGAATGTCCGTCTTAGCTAAGGTGGAATGTGATATCTCTAAGGAGACAGTGAATGCCAGTTCAAACTAGATTATATGGATGAGGCAAATTTCAGTTAGTCAGATGTTATAACCTGGTACTTAACTGAACAGACCTGCTCAAAACTGAACCTGAAAGGCAAGCACAATACAACTAATCATAACTTAGTGTGTGAACAACTGACAGACCTGCAGAGACAGGTGACAGAGGCTTTTCCTCCCTTATAATGACTTTTGTTGTGCAACTGCCCCGTAACATCTTCTTCGAAAACCTTGGATATACTCCAAATAGCTTATAGGCTCCACATCTGTGCTAAAAATACCAAGTAGATTCCCATGGCCTCCAAGTCTTCTTATTAGGTGTGAGGATATTGCAACTGTTTGGTATCTCTCATCGAAATGAGTTACATAGGTTGCACGAGTTTCTCAAGTAAATTTTCGATTGAGTTTCAAGAAATCATTTTATTGTAGTTAAATTCACGGGCTTTCTTAAATATTGCTATGATTTCAAGAGAGTCAACGGCAACCCTGTCAGAGAATGGATGGAGGTAGATATAATATTACAAAATTTTGTATGACGGCGGAATACGATGATTCAACTTGTTTCCGGAAATCGGAAGGCTTCGAAATACCACGAAAATAAAGTAATTCAATGTCTTCACTCGATATATCTATGTACGTGTATATGTAGTACTCCCTGTTGGAATAATTATCATCAATGACGTCGTTACCGCCTTTTGTAAGCATCAAATTCAGATATCTGCTCCCACTCTTTGTTAAATATAAACTTTTCCGGTTGTTCCAAGCTGCTTCGGGGCTTAAGCAATCTACGCTAATTTCCAGGATATTGGGGAAAAGGTTGACAAAAAAAACTAAGAAAAAAAAAAAAAAGAAATTCAGTCACAGGAAGTCGTATCTCCTCCCTTCAATCGGTTCTTAGAAAAAAATTTCATGTACAATAATTGCTGTAAAAAGATGGAGATTGAGCATGGCATGGAGTATGACTTGTCTTAAGCAGAATGTATCTTTTTCTCTTATCAGCCTGAGTAAACATATAAATTACGGTGATGCAATGTGTGTGTGATTAATTGATAAGCTTCATCTCATGGGAGGTGAATTTTAGATGAAGATACTCGTACTCTTTGACAAACATAATGGCCAATCTAATTCAACATTTAAATTGCTTCACTTTTCAAATAAGTGGTTTGAAGACCAGGGTGGGGTGTGGTGGCTTCCTTAAGAAACAACAGTAACCGGCCAGAACACATAGAGTAGATAGGGTGAAGAAAATACAATTTAAGATGTACCTATTGTATATCCTCTTTGATGCAAATCATAATCATCATCCAAGTATCTGAACACAAATATGAATAATAAACTTTGGGACATTTATCTTATGCAAATTTCCAACAAACAAATGCACTTTAGTGTCCATCCGGATGAGGGACTCTTAGTTAGTGTGCATTGGAGTTTGTATACCGTACGCTTTATTGAGAATGACAGGCAAGTTTATGGCTATAATGCATACAAGGATGTGCTTGGATAGTTTCAGCTGGCCGAGGGTGTAGAATGGAGTTGATTACGCGCATAAGGGACATTTTGTCTTCATATCTCATCTCAGTTCATTCATCATATAATGCATTAAAATTAGAGACAAAACCCGCAGAGACAGAGGGCAGATGACACGACGGCAGTGGCGGTAGTAGCGGCAGCGGGTATAGCGTTGTAGACAATTTATATGATAGCTTAGGGTAAGGACACGTCGCTTGGTGGACCGTAGACAGTTAAATTTGTCTCTCGGTGATGGATTGTTGTTGAAAGCACCAAAGGGAGGTGAAGTGATTTAGGAACTTCTTTGCATCGTATCATATAATGGCTGTTTTCTTTGAGGGTAACTTGCTTAAATTGAGGAAACTTAGACGATGACCATCAGTCAAGTCAGACAATCTTGGAATGGAAGACTGAAAATCAGGTTAGCTGATAAATTATGTAGATGGTCTTTCACTTAGAAATTTAGTGCAAAAGAAGTTTAATCTTGAAAACGGAAAATAGACAGCTCTAAAGAATTTCAATTCTTCTTATTTATTAATTTTTTGTAATATGATGGTGGTATGTGTTATACTTGCAATTCCACTGTTGATGCCGTCAAGAATTTTTGTATTGCAAGTTCTGGAGAGTCGATCAAGGTTAGTTAAGGGGCTTTAGCAAAAGTGTTAGATGATTTGTAGATGTCCTAATTGTTGACCACGGTTGTATTCTTCATCTTACTACTGTATTGCACACAGATTAGAGGTATAAATTTGACTCTGAATGTTCTCCTTTTTAAGGTAAATAGACAAAGTTTCTGAAACAAATTCTATAGATTGAATATTGGGAAACGATTTCAACAACACTTCTAGAAAGTTTTTTATATTAAAATGATTGAGCTGTGGAGGCCACAATTTGATGTACCATTAAACAATTTTTCCAACTAGTTCAGTGTTTAAGGGTATCCCTAAACAGCGTGGTTTAGGGAGAATATCGTTCCATATGCATAAATTAATATACACGATAATGCTGAAATCTTTGAATTCTATGTCATCAACTAAAGGCCGGTCTATTCGAACTTTAACTGGGTGAATTCTGGATAAAGGTAGTGCGAAAAAATTAATGAGATTGCAATACTATGCATGGCTTCCATTCATTCACTATTTAAGCTCTGACGCGTGTGGAATAAGTGTTAAAGTCTAGTTTGAGGTGAATAGCGCTGCAAACTAGCAACGTTCTTGGCATCAGGATATGACAGTTCACGGGAAATTGATTCATTTAGATTTTATTTTAGATAGCGCCACAGTTTTGAGTATTCGTAAGTTAAGCACTTTAAATTTCGCACTCAAAGTTAGTTCAGATCCGTTTCCATTAAAGAATTTTCATCCCACGTCTCATTGGGACAGTCTTCAGGACTATGTACCGCAAGACTTCACCTGCATTCCGTCAAAATCTCCTGACAGTGCTATTCTTTGTGCATACTTACTTACGCGGGTGGCGCTGCAGTCCAGGTTGAACCTGGGCCTCAACTATCAAGTAAGGTTGTGTTCTACTGCTTTGTCCCTGTGTGTTAGATTCGAAGACTCTGCGGAACGGAGCATAACTGTCCATTACTTCTATGGTACATCTCCTACCCAACTCAGGCAACTGATGCCCACTACAACCATATAACTTCTAAAGTGCTTTCTTGAATCTTCTCCTGCAAGGCCCGTCAACACAAATAGGAGCCGAAGTGACCGAAGATAAAAAATACTCACGCTTTCCATAGTGTCCATACTTCAGTGCTACAAAGTAGCTATATACTACTTAACTAAGTGGTGGCCGTGGTGTAGTGGTATATGCATAGACTCCTTAAGCAGAGGGTCGCGGGTTCGAATCCCGTGCCAGGCAATTCTGTGAAAAAGTCTTTTCATAGAATTTGTATGTAGTTATATGAAAATTCCGTTGGTGTCAACTCTGACATGAAGGCATAACACTGATGTTGGAGTGGTTGCTGGCTGGGCTAAATATAACGAACTAACAACTAGCACGTACTTAAGACCCACTGGTTAAGGATGTACTGGCTCGTCCCGTCCAGTTTGACAACCATCTCTGGGAAAAATATCGAAACCAAATACACCTGAGTTTCAAACTACTACACCACCCGCCCGGGCCCTGGATAAAAGCCAGTAAAAGTGTATTCATATCCCCTTCGTGCGCGCGCGATATTATAAAAAAAACTTCTTTTTGCTTGCTAGAATTTTTTGTCATGCTAGGGGCTTTATTGAATGGCACATCAGAAGCGGCATCTCTTATGAAGGTTAATACTACTACTCTTAGTACTTATAAGTGGATATTGGCGACATATGATTTCTTCACTACGAAATACAAGGGTCCGGCAACCTCATGTGATTGTAGCTATCCGATATCAGACTTTTAGAAAATCGCTGCTGGTACTTTTCATGCTATATTGTAGTTGCATAGTAACTGGCTTGAAGTTTAATTATCGATATCCAGCTGACTAGATTCACTTTTACAATAGCACCTCTCCATCGCCTCGGTTGAACCCTTCTTTAGATCTTTATTCTTCTTTCAAAGAATCCAATTCTCCTCTGTCTAGGAGTAAGAATAGGTGAAGATGAAGATTATCGCAAAATCGTCAACGTTGAGGACTAGATGCTTCAAAAGATTAAAGTAAAAACGGTGGTATGAACGGCCCCAATGATTCGCAGTAAAATCTTCCATCATCATCTACATATCGACTTCCTGGCTTTGACATACTGGATGTCGATGTTGACGATGTTGTTGTTGGTATCCGAAACTTCCATTTTATACTTTTTCTAGAATCTGCTTTTGCACTTAACCTCACCAAGCTGTACTTGCGCTTATCTGATTTTGTTGCATTTAAATATTCAGTCTTGTTATCACTTGCAAAGCGAAAAGTGATTTTAGGCTCACGCTTCTTTCTGTTTTTCGTTTCCTAGTTGCAGCAGTATTTCCATTCACTGTTTTTTCTTAGAGCACATATCGTTCTATAAACAGTATTTCGTTTGGAAGCGTTCAGTAATTGTTCTTTGGTGATAATCGTCCAGACCTCGGTGGCGTAGAAAAACTAGGGGATCTATGCTTTCTAGAACTAGCCTTGTTGTACCGTAGTAGTTTAGCTCTAAAGTATATTCCAGCTGGTCTTCCTTTTCTGAAAAACAATGCAAGGGTAGCACTGATGATCCCATTTTCTGCATGTGTAAGGGAACTCGGAACAGCAGGGCTCGGTAATCGCCAACAGCGATTCGAGTACATCAGGATTGTAAAGGTTTCAGAATCCTAGTCCTTCATAGAACATAAGCAGATAGCCAATATTGCATCTATATTACCAGTTGACGTGACCAATTCATGTAGATTGCCAGTTAGAAATAGACGACCTCGTATTTTATGGTAATGACGTCTTATAGAATCTCCTCAACTTGGTTAGCTCCATGTATATTGTCAAATGAGAGTTCCTACAACAAGAGTTTCACCCCCAACTAGGACTTTCCTTTTCAAGGAATAATTGACTTGGAATCAGTTTATTGAATAACCACAATTCATTGGAGCCTACGTGGCGATTGACCAGGAAACTGCTGAGTATCTTATAACTTGGAATGGTTTAGCAGCGCAACAATCAAGTTTGTAACGAAGTGCTTGCCTTAACTCCTAGTAGTGGTCACTGATAACCCTTACGCATTAGATTAAAATGGCTAGGGGATGACCGACTATTATTATTATACATACTTACGCCGCGCCGTATGCACAACCCTATGCGGCAAAGATTTAAATATGTGATGAACCAAATAATGGTTTCGGATAAAAATAGACTCACGGTTGACGAGCCTAGCAAACGTTTAAAGAACAACGACATTCGGATTTGTACATGGAATATTTGGAGCCCTACCAGGCCACGTACAACCGAATAATTGAATAATTGAAGTGCGGTAGGATGGGCTGCACATAGGGAGGATAAAAAATTCATATATATACCATAGTTAGTGCTATAGAGAAAAGAAAAAGCGCATTCAGTTTTGCTATATGCGGCAGACTTAGGCAGTAAGATCTTATCTATCATATTGAGTGAACGTTCCAAACTATAGCCTTGGGCTATGAAGGCAGTAGGAGAAGCCCTATCCCGAAAAACAAAGAAACACTCTATATAAGATCTTGATCATCCCAGCGCAGGAGCATGAACCCTATCGAAAGTAGATGAAGATATCTTCAGTTATTCGAAAAACATTCGGTCCTATTTGCATTGACGGGCTTGAGAGGAGAAGATTCAACGACGAACTATAGGAACTGTAGAGTGACCTCGACCTATCAGCAAATGGACACTGGACACCAATGCTCCGACCCGCTGAGTCTTGGAATCTAACCTTGAGAGACAACGCAGTAGAGAAAAACCTAACCCTTGGTAGCTCGAACAAGTATAAGGGGAGATCAACCAACTTGGAGTGAGCAACTGGAGGCAGCTAACTACAGACCGGACTAACTAGAGGGCTAGTAAATTGAGACGCATCTTCACCCCGAACTGTAGCGCCATCTAAGTGAGTAAGTCATTGAAAATGTACTACGCTGGGACTTGAATTTTGCTGCTTATAGCTATGAGTACTGTACTCTTAATTCTTCTGAGTAACTTAGACTAGTCAATGAAATCGTCTTCGTGGTCTCATAAGCAGTGCCAAACCTCCATCAATGTATAGCTCTCTTCATATTATTTTATATCCCCTAAGCTGTTAAATCAATATTTAGAACTTTTTCAAACTCACATGCCGCTATGTCACTGCATATAACTTCCATTTTTTTTTTTTTTTTTTTTTTTTTTTTTTGCGTTGGCAAAAGTATCAAGTAATTGAAAAAGTCAGAGGCAATCTACAAAACTTTAAATGGAAAGTCCTAAAACTCAAACAGTTTTGGGATACTGTTTTCTGAACAAAGACCCGATCGCCCCACTGGATTAAAATTCAATCCACTCCTTCGAAATAACCATTTCATCTTACACAGATATTTGCGTTATTTCATCTTGGCAGAATCCTTTACGAACTGAATCATTGATCCTGCAACAACCGTACAACTGATAGGTATAGCTAATACAAGCTTCTACATTGAAATGTATCCTTAAAGCAAATTGAATCCAATTCAATTTTCTGCAACCCATTATTAAGAGATTCGTCGGTTTCAGTTAAAGAATCAAATTTCAATACGTTCTAATTCAAAGCCACCCTTCAGTTGTTCGTTTAAGCAGTGCTACCAGCAACCCAGTCATAAGGTTTCCATTATAGCATCTAAGATGAGGAATAAGATACACTTTGGTAAAGGACAAGAGGTGGTTTTCGGAACACAGGTATTGGAGCAATGTTTCCATTGAATTTCTAACAGGGATCAGAGTTCAATGAGTGCAAGGATAAAATGGGTGTGAATGGCTAAACTTTAGGTTATTGAATTGCGTCAACTTAGAATGAGAATTGGGGATGTCATTTACAGTAGACCACTGGCAGGAGGACTGAGGTTATTGATTTAATTGGATAGGAGTCTTGATGGATTCTGTTAGGTAAACCTGAACTGTTGATTGATCAGCGATGAATTTTAATTTACAAAAGAAATGAGTTAGAGATAGAGTATACCAAGCAATTAATACAATTGTCGAGCAATTTGTTGATGGCACTCATTTATGAGTAAATTGCTCTCATTATCATTCTTTATTGCGTTTGATGAAATGGAAGAAATCTATGTATTTCTATTCTGGGATGTGAACGATATATAAAAAATGTTAATCCAGAGTTGAAATGTTGTGATAACAACCTGGTGTCAAATGCATCTTTTTCCAAGCCATCAGATGATAATCTTTCAACCGTTCAAGAGTTCTTTAAACACAAAGACCTCAACTGTTCAAATGAGATATTTTATGTAATTATGCCGGAATCCGTCACTAATTTTTCCATAATCTACAGCATTGCATTACTTTGAGAATCTAAGTCGAGACAACCAAGCTGTACCTTCGAATTGTTCACTAGCATAAGGCTTTCTTCTTAGACCACTCATTATGACGTATCTTGTTTCTGTCGGAACATAGCACAAAGAACTAGTACTGTCATTCGTGAGAAGATAAGTAAGCAGCAGATAACCGGTAGACAAATTGTGTAAAAGCCCTATATCACATTTAAAGTCCTCTGTGAGATGGTCGACAGCGCCTTAGGGGCTTCCCGTGTAATATATTTATTTTGTCCAAAGGACTTTGCTTTTGCGGATGACGAACAAGTACTAAGTTCTTTAAAAGAACTGAATGTTGCTACCTTTATGCATTATCATCATCAATCTCAGTTTTGAAAATATTAACTGAAAGTCCATTTCTAGATCAATTCTAGGCTTGTCTGCGCTTTAGAGCAAAAAATCGCTAGCCATCAACACTAGACAACTTCAAGCAACAGAATGTTTGATAGCCTCATCCGTCGCTACGGCATTTTTAATTTTAATTTAATTTAATTTTGGTGGGGGCGAAAGCCCCCATTTATTCGGCTTAATACAAACTATAACTTAAAATTAAACTTAAACTAAAACTTAAAACTAAGGTTGGTTATTGTGGTGAAGGAAAACCGATTTGAGGTAGGAAGTGATGCGGTGGAAGTCAAAGACGCTAGGGTTTGAATTAATTTTTCGTAACATGCGGGAGATTGGTTCGTTCGCGCCATAGGTGGTGTGGTGGGTTGGGAGATAGAAGAGACGAGGGTTAGTGTTGAGGAAAAAAGAATTGTGAAGGGACGTGCATTCAACCTGACCTGAAAGAAGTCGATGAATGAAGAGAAAGTCGGCTGCATCTCTGCGTTCTTGAAGGGTGTTTAGGTTAATAAGGTTGAGATGGTTTTGATAGGGGGGCAGAGTAATAGAATCATCCCAGGGCAAACCTCGAAGAGCAAATCGAAGAAAACGGCGCTGGATGCTTTCGATTCTCGAGATATGAACGCGATGATATGGGGACCATACTTGACTAGCATACTCTAGGAGGGGACGAACAAAGGTAATATAGAGGGACCTGGTCACGTATGGGTTGGTGAATTCTTTGGACCATCGTTTTACAAAACTTAGTGCAGAGTTGGCTTTAAGGATTATCCCATCCATATGCAAACGGAAGTTGAGCTCCTTATCACACAAAATGCTGAGGTCGCGAAGAGATTCAACGGAGGAGATCGGTTGGTTGTGGAGAAGGTAGAATCGGGGAGGAGATTTGAGCCGTTTATGTGAAAAGGTGATGGATCGGCATTTGGTGATACTAAGTTCCAAACAATTTTTGAGGCACCAGATCGAAAAACTATCAAGGTCTTCTTGAAGAAGGAAGGAGTCATGGGGAGAGGAAATAGTTTTGAAAAATTTGGTATCGTCGGCGTAAAGGGAGACGGACGAGTATTTGATGATCCTATCGAGATCATTTATGGTTAAGAGAAGGGGGCCGAGATGGCTACCTTGAGGAACTCCAGAGGTGGCCAAAAATGGAGCGGAGTGGGCTGACCTAAAACGAACACTGTAAAAACGGTTTTCGAGGTAAGAGGATATCCATTTTAACAGTATGGGTTCAAAGCCGAGGGCAGACAATTTGAAGAGTATTAATCGATGAGAGATTTTATCGAACGCTTTGCTAAAATCGGTTGCAACTACATCGACTTCGTTTCCGTTCTCAAGGGCAGAGATGGCAAAGGATACGAATTCAACGAGATTTGTGGTGGTTGACCTACCCTTTAGGAAGCCATGTTGTCTAGGGGAAATAAGTGATGTGCATTGGAAACTTAGAGCTTCATACAAAATACTTTCGAGGAGTTTGGGTATATGGGACAGCTTAGCGATTGGACGATAGTTTGTTATTTCGTTCTTTGATCCCTTTTTGTGGATCGGGGTTATAAAGGAGGTTTTCCAAACCTGAGGAAATTTTCCTTGTGAAAAAGTTCAGAAGGTAACGAAAATAGAAGGGATCTGGTACAAAGGAGTCGTTGGTGAAGGATTGTTTAAAGAAGCTGACAAATAGGTTGGCAATGGTGAGTGGATCGGTTGATGACTTGTTGTTGAAAGTGAGGGAAGGAATAATAATAAGTTATTATTATTCAACTCACTTGCAGCTGTTTTTTAAGAAGCTAGTTGTGAGTTGGTTCTGAGTATGTTATTTGGGAAATTAATTCATGGCTGCTTTCGGCAGAGTGTAGTTGTTATCAATGGGACATTTTAGATCAAAACTCTTAATGAGGGCACAGCTCAAGTTCTGATCAGCTTCCTCTATCTTGGATTTTGTTTTTATGATCTCCTCTTTAAAGTATGTCTAGCCGGTTTTACGCGGATACCTCCTCTTCAACAAGGTTGAGGCCTCACATTTGATTTTAAATTCGATTACTTCTTCGTTAGTGCTTTTCATCCGATATTTTCCTTTGTACTCCTATTGGATGGTGTAAAGTCGATTACTTGCTTGTTGGTAACTAGATCAGACTATAGTATAAAATCCAGCAGATGCATTTGCCTTTGCTACTGCCCCAAAAAATACTCTAAATATGAGAGTCACAGCATATAAACGATGCTGACGACCCAAATACCGTTTTTAGGCAGAATGAATCTTTTAACCTGGACGATGTAGACTAACAATTCCGTTCACTCGATAGAATATCTAAGCGTAATCCCTACAATGACGCTAGAGCAGTCGGCCTGACTGCCGAGCTCTTCAAAGCGGCAGGCAAGGACTTGGTAAGGAGCATTTACCAACTCATCTGTAAAAGATGGCCGGATGAAAGTATGCCCAGTGAATTTAAAATCATTGTTTATCCGATCCTCAAGAAAGGAAACCATCTGAGCTACGCCACTAACTAAGGCATCAGTCTCTTCAACATTGCATTCAAGATCTTATCTACCATATTGTGCGAACGTCTAAAACCTTTCGTTAACAACCTGATTGGTCTATATCAGCGTGGATTTAAGCCAGTAAAGTCCACCATCGTCCAAATATTCACACTACGGAAGATCTTGAAAGAACCCCTTGAGATACAAATCGATATACACCGCGTATTCATCGATTCTAAGGCTGCTCTGACAAAATCTATAGAGAAGAGTTATATAGAGCTCCGTTTCTGCAGGATGACGAAGGAGAATGCACGCTGCTCCACCAAGGTCGCTAAAAAAACTCCCCGAGATCATTGGTGGCGAAAAGAATTTAGCCTGGGCGATGCGCTGTCATGCTGCTTATTATTCTTTAAATAATAGTGCAAAATTCAGGTTTCAACACAAGAGGCACAATCTTTCAAAAGTCCATGCAATTACTCTTATACGCTAATGATATTGACATATGCGGATGAAGCAACCTGATGCCAATGGCACTATCCCGAATATTGAGACATTAGCTACGAAGATGGGTTTAACAATCAACGTGAGCAAAACCAAACTGTCAACCAGCAAAGACATCCAATATCGTCGTCTCTGATAGAAGGTCACCCTCGAAAGATATAAATTTGAAGTAGTTAAGAACTTTGTTTACCAAGGCCTTGTCTATTAACCCTTGTCAATCGCTTCTTCTTTGGACTAAGAAGGCAAGCGACTAGCAAAGTCCTCTCTCGAACAATAAAAGTGACCCTATACTCGTATTATAAATAAATAACAAACAAATAAATAAATGGCGCGACAGCCCGGTGTGGGCCAAGGCCTTACTTCTCGCACTCATTTGTATCTCTCACTTTGTGAATTTTGACACTCCTGAGCAGGGCCTACTGTTAATTTTTCATGAGCTTTTTTGACTTTCGGAGGTTTGCCATTGCCCGCCGAAAGGGTGATGACGATTTTTGAAAAATTTGCTGTTGTGCTCCTACTGGAACTCGAACCCAGGTAGGTGGCATGACAGCCAGTGAGTCTACCATCACGCTATAGACACCTATATTAGACCTCAATAATCCCAGTCCTGCTCTTTGGCGCAGAGGCATGGACTTAATAAAAAAGGAATTTTTTTTTAAAAGAGCTTAACACTCAAGGGGTTATTACTATTCTTAAAATACCGGATCACGTGTTAAATTTTTACGAATTTGAGTAGAGAGATAGAGATGGTCTCTGTGGCTATTTCGCTCAATGGGTGGCATCCAGCATTTAATGGAGAGACCAAGTTATTAATGTAAATTGACTCACGAGTTTTAGATGGCTGAAAAATATTGAATAATGTATTTCGGGCACGGTTGGTATTGCACCCTAAACGGTCCGATTGGGAAACCAATATATAGTACTACCACTTGAGCTACGGCTACGGATGCTCTTGGCTGCCTTGTGAAGAAAATTCTTCAGGTGATTTTCGGTTTCGTCGACTAAGCCTGAAGAGTGAAGGTCCAAAGACTGAGATGGCTGGGTTATGTAGAGCAGATAAACATCATGAGTATGTCCTCGAGGGAAAGAGCAGTAAAGGAAGACCACGATTTAGATGGCGCTCCCAAATGGAAGCAGACATCAGCCAACTTAGCGTAAGAAACTGGGGGCAGCTAGCTAAATATCTAGCTCTTTGGAGACGCTTGTTGTTTGAGGCCCAGAACCACCCTAACTGATGCGGCACCTTCAGTATGCAAATAAGTAAACCTTCTTGTTCTTTAGGGGCCGGTGAACAACTTATGTTTCACTAATTGTTCGTTTTGGAACTCGTCACCAAACCTTAAATTTCATTGTGGTGGCCACCTATCAGATCATAGGATCTTTTGGCAATGTCTACACAAGTGCTATGTACTTAATGAAAGCGTAGTAGTCTTCTGTGACCGCTGTCATTTGGGTTGAGATCACAAATGCTCCAAATCGATGTCGGCTCCAAAGAGCTGAGCAAGAGTAAATTTACGAAGGCCTATACCAGGAATGGAAGTCATCGCGCCCCAAAGCATCATTAACTAGGTTCAGTCACTTTAAATAGATCGTGTTTTCAAAACTGTTTTTTGTAACTAGTTATACGTTGAAGTGTTTGGGTAAACAGTTTCGTTGGCGCAATAGCTTTTTCATCGAAAAGATAGTGCAAAAAGTTCATTAGACTTAGGTAGAGACTGCTTCGCCACTATCTTCCCTAATATTATACCAAAAATCTAGAATTCTTTAGATCTATAGAATTCTTGCACAATCGTGGTGTATCTGATCTTAGCGTGTGTATTTAAGTTTCACCACCTTTGCCTGCCTGCGCCCTGTCCTGTAAAGAATGACTTAACTACTTACAACACTTAAATAATTTCGTTTTTTTTTTTTTTTCTATAAATTCCATCTTAGTTACAGTTTATAAATTATAAATAAATTCATGGAGTACAGGATAACTCAAATAATATGGAGCAACAACATTTCAATTTCATCATGATTAAAGCCAGGATTTTACTCTTTTTAAAGATATAGAGGCGATTATAATGTTTACTGAGGTAACCGAACAAAAGTTTCTTAAGCTGGTAGTGCGAAAAGATTATAAGTGTCAGATAATCGTATAGGGCTACACATATAGCCACCTCTAATGAAGAATATTTTAAGGATTTTAAAAAAGTATAAATGTCCTGCAAAAGGTTTTTTCATTTTTCTAAAGTCTACGGAGTGAGTTAGGCGAGTCAATTTACAAACTCTTGTTATTGCACACTTTTGTAAGGCAGTTAGCTGTTGGATTTGATTGAAGTATGTACCTCCCCAGCTGCTAATTCCATACTGCAGTCTGAAGTGGAAGATCCCAAAGTAAATTGGTTTAAGGTTTTTGAAGAGCAATATTTCCTAAGACGATAAAAGATACGAAGAGCATAGCGCAGATACTTTTTTATGTTTGTACTAGGTGGGGTGAAAAGTAAAAATGAAAAAAAAAAGTTAAATGTTTTTTTATTTTATTCAATAGTTTTAGTTTAATACACCTATTCTAGCGATTTTCCAACTTCCTGATCCCGTCCGAAAAGTAATTTTCCGGAAGGTCTGCAAAATACTCCTCGTGTGAGCTGAATTTTTTATTGATGAGCCATCTTTTGAGGTTTGGGAAATGATAATAGTCCGAGGGAGCCAAATCGGGCGAATACGGTGGATGCGACAGCAATTGGAGCCGTAAGTCATTGATTTTAGCCATGGTTGCGATGCTCTTGTGCGCCGGTGCATTATCTTGCAAAAGCAAACTTTTTTTCGCTTCATGTGAGGCCGTTTTGCAGCGGCCTTTAATCGCTCCAATAATACACAGGTATACTCGCTGTTGATGGTTTTCCCTTTTTCGAGGTTGTCCACGGAGAGTATGCCATGACAATCCCTGAAAACTGAAGACTGAAGAACATGAATTTAGTCTTACTTTTTACTACTAGCTTGTGCTTGGCAGATCAAAGTCTGAGTAAGTGGACATCATTATTAATGTCTGCAACTAAATTTAACGGATTGACTGAACCATATGCAAAATCAAAGTCGTCAGCAAAAGCCTTTACTTTACCAATGAATGGGAGTCCAAAGATGGAATTGGTATAAATTAAAAATAAAATGGGATCAAGAGCACAGCCTTGGGGTACGCGTCGATTGATTAATTCTGAGCTTCAATACTTATCTTATCTCTGATTTTTACCTTTTGTAATCTGTTCTTTAGATAAGAAGAACACCAAGCTAATATAAAACCGCAAAATCCCGCACATTGCAATTTGTTTAAGAGCGTGCTGTAATCAACCATGTCGAAGGCCTTGGTAATATATAAAAAGAGTCCGACGCAATATTTTTTCGCATCAAGATCATTGTAAATAGATGTGCAAAAGTCTCTTTCATAAAATTACTTTCTCTAAATCCAAGTTGATTTTCGCTAAAATATTTAAGAACTTTGTCTTTGACAGTTTTCTCAAATATTTTTGATACTCCAAAAAGCAAGGAAATCGGTCTATAATATTGCTTTTTTCTTTTTTGTTGCCTTTTTTAAATATGAGTATTACATTGGCTGATTTAAATAAATCAGGAAAACTACCTGAAAATATACTCAATATCAACGACATTAAGGCCAATATTTTTATGATAATATTGGAAATAATATCGTCACCACAAGAATTCGAATTTTTGAATGAATTTATTAATTCTTAGCAACTCGAACCCTGTAATGGGTTCAAAGAAGAAACTGCTCCTTACAGGGGTGTCTACTAAAAGACAAGATGCAGAACAATTAGTGCAGAGGTTTGGAACGTCTCTGGGGAACGTCTCTGGAACGGTCTTGTGGGTTCATTAATGAACGATGTTAAACCTTGCCGTCTGTTATTTTTCCAAGAAGACCTCTGTGAGTTTTATTTCAATATGTTTAACCTTCAACTCTCGACAATTTCCAAATTAAATCATCAAAATGGAAGTCATACGAAAACACACTGTGCTGCGAACTAAATAAACAAATATCAAATTCTCTCCGATACCCAACTGCAGTTACTTCACGGAAACCCTTAAAATCAGCTAAATGTACCTAACCTTCTCGACAATTCACAAAATTTACTTAGTCAACCATACACATTTATGAAACAATTTCACAACCCTTTTTTAGATTCAAAGTCAAAATTGCAAGCATAGCACACACTACTCAACAACAATAAAACAAAAAAAAAAAAAAAAAACTCAACATAACCATTTAAAAGATCCCCAACAAAAGCTCCATGTGAGTTGTGTATTTTTCCAACGAAAAAAAAAAAAAAAAAAAACTGGAAACTCCATCTCCTGAGAGTACACCACCATGCCAAATCGCACTGTCAGGTGGTAAATGGTTTCTGAGTATTTATACAAAAAAAAAAAAAAAAAAAAAAAAAGCAGAAGCCCAAGCAACCACACTACAAAATTTCCATTAAACCTGTTAAAAACCAACTACACTTCCAGATGCAGAATCCCGGTGAAATTTCCTGCTGTGCCATCATACCCAGACCTCATCGGATTCCGTGCCTCATCGTTCAGTAGAGCGATGCAAATTTCCGTACATGCCATAAGTTGGAAAGTGAATTGGTAACAGCTTCGGTGTTTGGGTTTGAGTTATGAATTCCAATAAACTATGAAAAATTAAACCAAAAAAAAAATAATAATAATAATAAAGGTGTGTGTAAGTAGTGTTGCCAGGTTGATTTTCCAATGAATTTCTCATTACTATCACAAAAATTTCATTCACTCTCTATAGGCTTCCATTGAAATCTGTCCTTTTTTTATGAAATTGATGAAATTCTAACGAAACGTTCTTTTCTGTCAGAAGTTTGTTGACAGTTGTTGACTAAATTGGTTTGCTGTCCAAATTCTCCACATAATTTCAAAGAATTTATAAATCAAAGAGAATCATCCCTATAGTCTGACAACACCATTCTGGTGGAACAGCCCTAGTAGCGTACGATGCAAGCACTCTCGATGGATGTCAGCGAACAGCGAAGGAAGACACCCAAACCGCGTGAGAATAAAATTACGGAATTCCATTTAAGCCACAGGTGCTGAGGTAGTGACATTGTGCATATCGTGCATAAACCACGCGCTGCTTCTGGTTAGCATTTTCGCACTTTTATTAAAATCTTCCCCCAAGGATATTAATTCATCCCTCCGCTCTATGGATCAACCGAAGATACTTCTACCTACAGGGGGAGCTGAGGGGAAGTAATCTTACTCATGTCGTTGTTTTTAATGCCATCGACTCCGGCGCCGACTCCGACTCCGACTCCGACTCCGATTCCGACTTCGACTTCGATTTCGACTTCGACTCCGACTCCGACTCCGACTCCGACTCCGACTCCGACTCCATTTGCGACGTAAGTGCATGGAGCGAACCGGTTTCTTGCTGCACATGCACAGCTGGCAGATATGATTTATTGAGCAGATGACAGGTGAAATTCATGGCACAGTAGTGACTCCTTATACGTTATGTTATATCTCAAATGAGATGTCCTACAAATATCTCTTTATTTTATTTAGTCGCGACCATTAAAAGAATCCCTGTGGCACAAATCAGATACATTGATTCTGTCCTTTCCACCATCCCAGCCAAATCAAACACAACGAAAAGGTAATCCTTTTCCCAATTTGACTTTAGATTTTGGTTTACCATTTGGCAAATGTAAGACCTTGAAGGCACGTCAAGACAGAGAGAGAAATATTTTCTTCGAATTGGAAAGGTTTTCAATTACCTGGCAGCCAAATAAATTGTCAGATAAACCACCGCAAGACATCAGTGCTACAACCGATGGGATACCGATCGCATATCTCAATTTGAGGGTTTTTATTGGGATTGAATACGTTCGGGACACAGGGTATTGCGTCGTCCTATAAGAGTGTATACTGTATACACAGAACTGATAAAAAAAAATACCTAATCTGCATAAATTTTCCACCACGACCCCACCCGATATCCAGTGGATGGTGGTATGTGTTAACATATACTTTCGGGGTAGGTCGCGCCGGCAGCTGAGTGAAAATAATCGACGTCCTCGAGTTTCTCGGTTATCGAAGTCAAGTCAAAATGAAACCAAAGTCGTAGTCAAAGTCTAAATGGAAGTGGAAGTGGAAGTGGAAGTCTCATGTAATCCAAAATATAAACAGAGAAGAAAAACTTGGCCAAAAATCACTGACGGTTGTGGGAAGGAAAATTGTGGTCAGGGATCTCGCTTCAGGGGCAAATAACCAATTGGCTCATATATTTTAGTGAAGGAATGCCGTATATATGTATTGCTATAGATAAGTTAGTGGAAAATCCTTTCCCTCAGTAATGTTCAATTTTTGGAGAAATGTAAATTTCTGAAAGGGATTTCTCGCATTAAGGACTTAAATTATTACAAATATAGGCTGAGCACATTTAATGTAAAATTAAAGGACCCAACATGACAAGACGGTAATGGCTGTTTAGATCGAAAAAAAAAAGAAAAATACAACGAGAATGGCAAAATAAATCGGTTTCTTTGGTTTGCTGTTAAAAAAGGTATTGGCAAAGCGTTGGGGAAGGTTTTTTTTTTTTTTTTTCTATTCTATGTGAAAATGCATACCCTTAAGGTAATCAATTAGGAAAGAGCTTAACTACTTATTTATTGGATTTGCAAAAAGGTAAGGAATTCTGGAATGTAAGAAGTCAACATAATGAAAATCGTTCGTAGAACTTGCGGAAAAATCTTAAATTTGAACAGCCACCCGTGAGAATAAGAACGAAAAAGAAATAAAAAATAGAATAAATAATAGAACAGGATTACAGAAAATCAAAGTCTTAAAATTAATCTTTTGAAACCAACTGCGGGACATTAATATTTCAGTACAGTTATGAGTGACTTTTAGCTGTTATCTGTTATTTTCACAGCTGTACAGACCATTCTTATGCCTTGCTAAAAGCTCTTCTATACTTTTCACTACCAAGTGGACAGTACCTTGAATTTTTCATCATAATATGCTTAATTTAGAAAAAAAAACTTTATAAAACCTCTTAGATGGGTTAATCCAGACAGCATGCTTTAAAACTGAGAAAACTTATTTTTAAGACAGTTGACTGCGAGTCTATTTTTAATGCCTCAATAAAAGCTAGCCATGAAGAGACAGATAGATCAGCTTCATCATCTATATGTACTCTCGTTTGAAAGGCTGACAGTATTAAGAAGAAAGTCAACCAATATGCACCTTATTCTCGTGTTTTTTGCCCGAGTAACATTTGGATGTCAAAAGTTTCACTGTCGAAGGCTCCCTCGAAACACATGATAAAATGCTCTTCGAGTTCTTCCTGCTGTCAATGCATATTCAATTCAACTAAGTATATTTCGAAGTATAGTCTCGCCGCAATATGATTCATAGGTTATATCTTAACTTTGCTGTTTTACTCAATAGCAATGAAGATAAGCTTGTTGGTCTAATAACCAATCATCACAAATGATTGTAGTTTTTTGTGAAAACTACTCCCAATATTTACTAATGGTCCGGTATGTAGGACCTCAGAAGCAGCAGATTTTAAATTTCAATTTTCCGCGTAACTGAAACTGTATTATTGGCACGTAACGACTTGAAGTCAGTCAAAGATCAAACAGAATATCTTCTTATACTCCTCTTACTTCGATCTTCAAAGCTTCCAGTTTTCTTTCAAATTAGTATGTAGCAAACTATTTATAAGCTGTTTGGCTTCGACGGCTATTTACCATATAAGCTGCAAATCCTACTCGACGACCTGTAAGGTTTTCGTCCGCCAGTATATGTTAGTTCAAAGTATTTCATTTCATTCATTTAATGTGCACTTTTATTTAATTAAATTCAATAACTCTTACATGCTATACAAAAAAACGCTTAAAAATTAGCTTAATTAACTTAAAATTATCTTATTCTAACTTACTGGCCCCATGCGGACACTCTAAGTTAACCCTAACAATTAAAATTTGTCTTTCGACGTTTCGTACATTTGATTTTGATGTTATTTTGTATAAAACATAATTAAAACTAAGAAAATAAATTTGTTACAAAAACTTAGTAAATTGACTTCTTTTTTTATCATCTTTTAAAATTTAAAACTAAAACTTAAAAACTACCTTAACACTATTCTTAATATACTTAGGCTACTTAAGCTACTTAAAATTATTTTATCATTGAGGTATTATTTTTTTTGTGAGAAGAAGTTACACGAAGGTTACCCATCTCTTTGTTGTTTTATAATTTTTTCTTGTATTTTTGTATTTTGTATATATTTTCCCCCCCTTAAAACTATACTAATCCTACCTGAATCTATGTAAGTCGGCCACGGCTAGAAAATTAGGCTGCCGACCTTGCTCCTTAACGAAGCTAACTAGTGCTAGAGGAATTCGACGACGTAGATTCCGCTCCTTTAACAAGCCACCAAAATTGTTGGTGCTGCCGAGCAACATCCCTCATGTCGCGATTCCCTACCGCCCTACCGCTCCGCACTGCCGTGTGCGACGTCTCTATCGTAGTAAAGTCGCCTCTTCGCAGCTGTTCGAGCTGGATCAGACCTTTTATGTCGAGGTAGAGGAACGCTTCTGGAGGAATAAAGCCGTCAAAGCGAACTCTCTCGTGATACATATAATTGGGGTAGTAAGCCCCAGAGATCAGGTTATTCGACGAGGTCATTGCTCTTGCAATGTGCCTTCGAGTCAACTTAATAACAAAATTGTCCACTTTTACTAGGTTAGCCCTATTTACAAGACCTCATTGCGATAAAATTTTATGTACTCAGACTCTAGTGTTCTGTATAGACGAATACAAGCCCTTAGGCAAGCCCTCTCAAGCACCCGAATCTTTTCCAAAAGACTTGCTCTCACGTTGAACCACACGGGACAACCAAGTAGAAGCATAGGCCGGAAAAGGGCCATGTAGCAGATCACCTTTACCCTCTCATCGAGTTGCCTGTTATAAAACAGTCTCTATGTAAAGGCAAAAGCACCTTTGGCTCTGGCGAGAGCAACATCTATATATGTTTGTTAAAATCTAGCCAAATTCCAAGGTATCTGACTACATTTCGACAAGCAAGTGGCTGCCCGTGTTGTTACACGATCTGAAACTTTCACCAATTCTTTCTGGTATCCGCAGAGGCCCCAGACAAAGGCGTCCTAAACAGAATGGTTTCCGACTTCTGAAAGTTGAACTTCAACTTCCAGTCGTCGCAATATTGTATAATTTTATCGAAGTCACTCTGCAAAAGAATGTTTATAGCCTCAATCTTTGGACCTGATCTGTACGCGATTAAGTCGTCGTCTGCGTACGCAATGGCATGGTGAAGTGAACCTATCAGATCACTTGTGTAAATGTTGAAAAGGATTGGCGAATTGACCGCACCTTGTTGCAGACCGTAGAAGTCACATCGCCATTTTTCACGATGAACTGTCTATCTGGGAGCATATTGAAAAGAATATACAACAGTGGCTTACTAATGCCCAGTCTGTTCAACTTGTAGAAGAGTCCCTCTAACCATACGGTATCGAATGCCTTCTCAAAATCAATCAGGCAGGCACCCGTGCACTGTTACTTGGCTTTGTTCCATTGGATATCAGAAACCAGCTTAGACGCAGCATGAATAACATCATGCCCCGCATTGAAACCGAATTGATTATTCGGAACTATATTTTTGTCCTCAACCCACTTAGTCAGGACTCTGTTGATAACTTTTTCGAAAACCTTACTGATGTTTGGAAGGAGTAGCAAGTGGATTTTAGGCTTAGCCCTCCTTATGGAAATTATGGGCTTAGAAATTCGATTTCAGTTTTAATCATGACTTTTTCCTTAACCATTGGAGCACCTTATCCTTTTAAATTTCTCTTTTTTCTCAAAACAGAGCACTCAGACCCAGAAGAAGTCTAGTGTACCTTTTCTTGAAATTGCTCAGCGTTTCGTAGAAATATGATTAAGCGCTTCAGTGATAAAAAGCAACCACCATATCATCGCCAAGTACCAGCGACGGATACTCGCTGAGATAAACTCCCGCGATGTAGTCATCACCCTTGCAGCAATTATCGCATAATGTTGTGTTACTTACGCCCAGCGCATTTAGGTGCTTAGCAGAGCATGCCCCATCACAACTCCTGTGAGCAGTTCGACCCATACTTCTTTCCGGTGAGTGATCTTTCAAGGTTTGGGATCAAAAAGAAGTCGCAGGGAGTCAAATCCGGAGAACACAGAAAATGGGGTAGTAATTCGTAATTCAATTCGTCTGATTTGGCTGCACTTTTTTCTTCGCCAAATGTGGTCGTTTTTTTTTTCACATTGACGTTGAATCGGACCAATAAATCGACGTAATATGGTCCTGTGATTGTTTTTTCTTTCGCCAAAAAGACAACTTGGATCAAACTTAGCGCGTCCCAAAAAATAGTGGCCATTACCTTTTCGGACGAAGACACCGTCTTCGCTTCCTTTGAAGAACGTTCACCGGGTGAAAAATATTTGCACCGATTGCTTTTAAGTCTCTGGTGTGTGCCAATGAATCCATTTCTTATCGACGGTCATGAAACGACGCAGAAACTCCTCCGAATTTCGATTAAATAGGGCCTTAAACAGGACCTTAACTCATTTATGCCCAGCGGGTCGTTAATGACCTGACATGTAAATACACTTGCTAAACACATGTCTTTGACTTGCAGTTGGCTAGTTGTTGTTGCCATCTTTACTGTACATTCTAGTCAATAACTTTTGACTGTGACAAAGTGTTTATTTCTCTCTCCTAGTTTACATGGAACGACCCGTTGTGCACACGATACACTAATATCTTCCAAAATTTTGGAAGAAATAGAATCGTTTAAATATGGTGAGGATGTGCCAGATGATTTATATATAGAGTTTTCTAATAACGACTTGACAACTTTTTTTTAAATAAAAGGCAAACCGTTTGAGATATTTCAAAAACTTTATTAGTGGCTTGAAGTACAATCAAAACATTTATGAATGGAACTCGACTTCGTTTATATGGGCATCGCGGGCCCGTTTGCAGCGGTCGATTCGTTGGACCCAATTTTTTAACGACTCGGCTCTGAGCTCTTCCAACGTCGTCGGCGTGTTGGCTTAAAACAATGACTTAACGTAGCCCCACAGAAAATAGTCAAGCGGCGTTAAATCGTACGAAAGAGGCGGCCAATCGACTGGCTCATGTCTTGAGATAACACGCTCACCATACTTACTCTCCAATAAATCGATTGTAGCGTGTGCTGTGTGGCTTGTGGCACCATCCCATTGAAACCATATGTCGTCAAGGTCCATATCTTTCAATTCGGACCAAAAATAATCGGTTATCATGGCGCGATAACTCTGACCATTCACAGTAACGTGACGATCGTTATCGTCAACGAAAAAATATGGCCCAATAACGCCGCCGGCATGCAAACCGCACCAAACAGTTAGTTTTTGTGAAGTGGTAATTCATAAAGCACATTTTGCTTATTGAAGAACCCATTGGACCAAAAATGAGCTTCGTCACTGAAAATGATTTTGCGATGAAATTCATCATCTTGGCGCATCTTCTCCAGAACCCAATCGGAGAACGTACGTCGCTTCAAATGGTCCATCGGCTTCAATTCCTGAGTCAGCTTGATCTTGTATGGGTGTAAACCAAGAAAGTTACGCAAAATACGCCATAATGTGGTCTGAGCGATGCCCAATTCTTGAGAACGCCGTGGAATTGACTGATTTGGATCGTTTGCTACGGACGTCGAACGATATTTTCGACACTTCGACCAACCCGTTGTCTCACTGACACGGCAGCATCACACAACGAATATGTAGACTCAAATTTTTGTACTAAACTTGTTATTGCCTGTCTACTAGGGCGAGAATTACGACCGAAAATTGGAGTTGCAGTCACCGACTCCTAGTATCTGTAGAAAATTTTTATAATTTGCAGACGTACCTCGTTAGTGTACTTTACCATGATGAAAATGTTGAGCTTACTGAATAAATTGACAGTGACAGTTTGATGATTAGTGAAAGAGTGCGTTCACAAATTAGATTCAAAGTTGTCAAGTCCCTATTGGAAAACACTATATTATGCCTCCAGACAATGGTGGATGGGAAACAGATTCTGATTCTGGAGAAGATGAGTGTAATGATCCCGATAGACTGAATAGAGGTCAACTAAATACCTATGCTGAAGTTCAGTATCAGGGAGATAAACAAATTTATAGAAAGCGATGAAACGGAGCTATATGATCCGCGTTCTTTAAAAAGAACAAAAACGGCAGCTCGAGACTGGTCTAACGTTATAAATCCACCGATATTGGGTACGGATTTTGGACCACTTAAATCGCCAGTTTTGACACTTT
This sequence comes from Volucella inanis, assembly GCA_907269105.1. Taxonomy (NCBI): domain Eukaryota; kingdom Metazoa; phylum Arthropoda; class Insecta; order Diptera; family Syrphidae; genus Volucella; species Volucella inanis. The sequence continues at coordinate 95,443,106 of OU026154.1, forward strand.
CATCTGAAAGCAATCCAACTGAGTTCTTCGAATTATTCATTAGCAGAGATATAAATGAATACCCGGTGAAAGAAACAAATAATTATGCTGCTATGAAAAATCATAACATTTCTGTTGAAAATGAGGAATTCTATGTGTTCTGGGGAATTTTGATTTTAAGTGGATATGTTCCACTTCCAAGATGCAGAATGTATTTTGAAAACTCTGATGAAACACATTACATTTTAGTCTCAAAGTTTATGAGGCGCAATAGATTGACAACAACCATCTTGCTGCAAATGATAAAGTAGCCAAAGTTAGACCTCTAATCCAAAAATTAAATACGAAGTTTCTAACTTTAGCACCTATTGGAAAGGAAATTTCTATTGACGAATCAATGATTCCCTATTTTGATCGTAATGGATGCAAACAATTTATTCAAGGCAAGCCAATTTGCCAATTTGGTTATAAAGCTTGGGTTATGGCATTATCTAATTCGCAAATACTATATTTTAAAAAGTTCTTTTACAGATACAAAGTTTTGCCTATATTTTGACAACTTTTTTAAAAATATGAATTTGTTATCCGCAATTAGTGATATGGGATTATGGCACTGGAACTGTGCGGAGTAGATTTAATGGACAATATTATCTCAAATTATAGATTAAAAATAAGAGGAAAAAATCGTATTTCCCAATATGGCTCTGGATGTTGGATGTCGCTGTTACAAATGCCTGGACACTTGCACGATAATTTAGCTATAAGAAGGACAATTTAGAATTTCGGAGACATATAGTCCGAACTTTGTTGTCTAATTACGGCAAACCACCACGCTCTACTTGACCGCAAAGCACTGCAGTAGTTCCTACTCCATCCACATCATCACAACATTTAGTTATTACTGGTGTTCAAAGAAGAAGATGTAGTGTATGTTCGAATAAAACCACGAAAGCTTGCGAAAGGTGTGGAATTTCACTCCAAGATAAATGCTTTAAAGACTATCATACAAAATTTTTTAAGTAATAATACAAATACAGCATGCACGTAAGACTATATTTATTAAATTTAATTTTTTTCAAGAAATAAATTTTAATTTGGTTTAAATAATGAAAAATAAATTGTACTTTTCTTGTTTTTGAGTTATCGTATTGGGTATGTAATTTAATTCGTGCGGTTTTTTTTTTTAAATTTGAACGTTTATTTAGGAAAAACATGTACAATAGTATTATTCAAAGTATTGCCCATCTGAAGCTATGACTTTTTCCCATCTTTCTTGTTATTTGTGGATCCCATCCCAAAATAACTGCGCCGGCTTGGCAGCCAAGAATGAACCAAGCCAATTTTTGATATTCTGCTCTGATGTGAACCGTATTTCAGTGAGTGAGTATTTCTGCATCGACCGGAACAAATGGTAGTCAGAAGGGGCAAGGTCTGGGCTATAAAGCGGGTGGGGTAAGACTTCCCTTCCACTGTTTTCCAAATAGTTCTTAACGTTGGGCCGAGCGTTGTCATGATGAAAAATTATTGCATATTCCAGGCGTTTTTCGGCTACTGCTCTCTTCAAATGGATTAATTGTGTTCGGTAGCGTTTTAGCAGCTCATAATACAGCACACCCATCTGATCCCACCAAATACAGAGCATTACCTTCGCGCCATAGATATTAGGCTTTGCCGTTGATTTGGCTGGTTGGCCGGGTTTCACATATGATTTTTTGCGCTTGGAGTTGTCGTAATGGATCCATTTTTTATCACCATTTTTTATCACCAATAACAATCCGATGAAAAAATGACTTCCTTTTGTGGCGTTCCAGCAGAATTTCGAACATACAAAACCGCCTTTTGACGTCTTTCATGTGGAACCCAATTTCCTTGCTTTTGAATATATCCAGCTGCTCTCAAACGTTTTGAAATGGATGCTTGAGTGACACCTAAAGATTATGCGAACTCTTCTTGTGTTTGGCAACAATTTTCATAGAGTAATGCTTCCAGTTCTTCATTTTCAAACTTTTTTGGCTGCCCAGGACGTTCATCGTCTTCCAAGCCAAAATCACCACTTTTAAATCGTGCAAACCACTTTTAGCACGTTTGCTCAGCTAGCGCATGTTCACCATAAACTGCCACCAAAATACGATGACTTGCGGCAGCAGTTTTCAGTAATGAAGAAGAACTCCCCGCAAAAACACTTTTTCAGGCACAAAGTTCGACATATTTGAGTGAAAAAAAATGATTGCTGTTTACGCTTCAAATGAATGACATATACTGAAATGACGTACAATGACAGTAGCTTTCCAACGCATGTTCCAATGGAATAATAACAATGAAATAATACAAGTTACGCCATCTCTTAGCAAACCGCACGAATTAAGTTATAGACCCAATATTATTTGGTCATTAACGACCCAAGATAACCCAGAGAATATTTTTTTTATTATTTTTTCTATGCATGCGAAAGCGTTATAAACTGGCCCTATAAAAATAGACAAAATATTCGAACAAAAATAGTTCAAAAATAGGCCAATCACGTCTTCAAAGTAGTCTCTCGTTTGCGCTTGTTCGCCGGTGTGAGCAAACACGGCACCCATCGTGCGGACAGCTTTCTCATGCCTAAAATATTCTGCAGGATATCGCTAACGCGTTCAGTTAAGATGCCTGCTATCTCAGGCAACTCCGAGATATTTTTACTCAGCCAATACGAGATCATGGATTTTGTCTGCGGTTTCTTCTGTGGTAAACGTTTTTGGGTCACCTGGGCGCGGTTCAACAAAAATCGATGTGCGGCCACGGCGATACTCTGCGAACCAATGGTAAACGATTGTACGGGAAGGTAAATGGATTCCATACACACCATAGAGAATAGACTTGATTTCCTCGCAGGTTTTGCCACTCAAAAACAAGAATTGGATCACGAAGCGATACTGGTCTTTTTCCATGGTCGCAAAAACACCAACACGATGTGAGAGAGAGAAGAGATCAGTAGCGCAACTTATTTTCCAATCCGGGTACTCATCAAACAGTTCGTATTTATTACGTGAACGAATAAAGTAAACATTCGTACAGAAGTCAATTAGTTCTTATTAGACAAAGTTAACCCGATTTTAAAGAACACCAACTTCTTTCAGACCGCCCTCGTCCTCAAGTTTCATTCCTACCCAGCAACATTGCACAGTGGTTTCACTGTAGGCCTTAATTCCAAAAAATTGTAACGGTTATTATCAACAACCATTTAAAAGAAACACAACGTTCTGTCAATACCGCTAGATGTTTATCTTTAAATTACAAACAAATGGCATTTGAATTTTAGTGCACGAAGGGTAAGCTCGACTGCATTTATTCACTTTTTTGCGTTTTCATCTTTTCAGGAATTTGTTTTTGTAATGAAGATATTAGTAAAAGGTAAGACGTCTATTATTTATTTTTTTGTGATTCCACTAATATAACAGTGAAGGCGTTTATAAATTAGGCTTAAATAAAATTTAAAAAAAATAATTACTGCATTTTGTTTAAAACTTTTAACTGTTACGTCCCGTTACGCCCCAACAAGGTTATATATTGCTAGAAAGGTCATTTCATCTACATTCTACTGTAAGTAGAGGATCAGCTGCGGAAACCTGCGGATTCACTCTAAGCGGACTAAAGTCTTATTTTTGATTTCAGGGCCTTCAACAAATATCTTATTTACGAAAATGTTTCTGCTTCAGCATTGGTTATTAGCCATCCTTTTAAGTCCCTAGATGGCTTTCTAAATGCAGACTATACAGCATTGGAGACTAGAATCGTATATTTTTGCAAAAAAATAAACCGAAAGAGACGTGTTCTTGTTCAAAATTATTCAGGATAGTTTAATACAATACAAAGGAAGTATGCATGTCTTCTGAAAATAACAATTATTTGGCGTTCATTTCTGCAGGGCGACCGCGTTTCCAGACGGGGGTAAAAGATCAAAACGAAGATGGTGGGGTATTTTATTAAAAGCCGATTCTTTTGCTATTGAATATTAATTAAAAATTTCAAACCACCCTAATTTACATACTAGACAACCAGGTAATGAAGAAATTCTTTCTCTTTTCACTGAAACTAAATTAACTAAAAATCAGTACTTGCTAGTGAGGGATTTTTTTGATTTGTATACCTCATCTGAATTGTTTCCCTCGTATCAGAAAATAATTCAAAGAAAAAAAATTATGTTATCCTGCAAATGAAACAACTACAGATATGTCGACCGAAGTGGAACTGCAAGATTTACTTGACCAAACAACCAAGCTCATCTGAACTTAAGTCGCAAAAAATTTTTTTGCAAAATCTTTCACCTGATGTTGCTAATACGGTTTTAGTCGCGAAATGGAGATTGAATGGCGGCACTTGACAAAGCGAGTACAATTAGCGCTTTTTAGATTCGAATGTCAATGATGAGAGCAGCTTGTTCGTGGCGTTATTTGTTCCTTTTCGGTTGATTTTTAAAACATCAAATTAAGTTTTCTGGGAATATTCACACCCCTCATCTACTCGATACGGTAGGGCGATTCGTTTCAAAGGATCAAAGAGCTTTCTTTGCAAGAAGAATCTTATATCCAAATGAAATTTCCAATTTGAATCCACTCATTTTGGAAAAAGATAACACTGAGGTTATAATAACACACAACTTAAAACTCCCTATGGTATATGGAAAAGTGTGTTGTGTCTTAATTGAAGCCTCATTAAGCAAGTTCTACATATGGTATGTGGTGCCTCTCAAAAAGAAATGAATAAAATTGAAAAATATTTAGAGAAGCCAACTGATGAATATGAGATTGGTCTTTCCCCACTACACTCAAGGATTCTTCAAACATTTTATTTATGTAGGTATCGTATGGATTACATATACAAAGGAAGACAAAGCCCTTTTCGCAGAAAGAAAAAAGTATATTCAGGATACATCTTGACAAAAACTGGGACATATCATCGATATACTTCGAAGTGTCGGAAATGGAACATCTAGTGATGGAAACACATCCAGTAAGCTTCTGCTGAAATCACGGGAATCAATAAGAAAATTCTGAAGTGATGTCGCACAATACTTATCAACTAATCTTCTAGCTTCTTTATTACTTGACCTTGATACTTGATACTTACCTTGACCTTGACCGCCAGAATGCGCTGCTACCGCAAAAAAAAATTATGAGGCCTTAAAGTCCGTTTATATTTAGGCACACATGCCAAATTTCAGTGCGATACTGTCTTTAGTTTTGTTCTTTTGACAGATGATTGTTGTTGACGTGTTTGGCATCATGTTGAGTATGGACACAAACGATTTTTGTTCTCTCATAAAACATTATTTTTTGAGATGCAAAACGGCGAAGGAAAAAAAAGTTGGATAAATATTATGAGGCTAATGCTCCGTCAGATTACACCGTCAAATATTAGTTTCGAGAGTTTCGTGGTGGCCGCAATTCCACTACCGATCAAGTGCGCAGCGGCAGGCCCTCCGATGCGGTTACAGAGGACAATGTCAAAAAAATACATGAAATGGTGTAGGCTGACCGGAAAGTGAAGGTGCGCGAGCTAGCAGATACCACAAAGATTAGTACTGAGCGTACACGCCATATTTTGGGCAATATTCTCACTCCTGACCAAAAACACAAACGCGAGAGCACTTCGAAAGAGTGTTTGGACTTGCTGATGCGGACTTTTGGCGTCGACTGGTAACTGTTGATGAAACTTGGGTCCACTATTACACACCAGAGAACAGAATGACTGCCCGGCAATGGACTGAAGCAGGCACGAGTGCTCCGAAGCTGCCGAGGGAGGCTCGATGGGTCGGAAAGGTTATGGCGTCGGTTTTCTGGGATTGTCATGGCATATCCTTCGTGGACTACCTCGAAAAATTAAAAACCATCAATAGCGAGTATTACTGTGCATTATTGAAGGCCGAAATCGTTGCAAAACGGCCTCACATGAAGCGAAAAAAAAATTTGTTTTTGCAAGACAATACACCGGCGCACAAGAGCATCGCAACCACTAAAATCAATGACTTACGGCTCCAATTGCTGTCGCATCCACCGTATTCGCCCGATTTGGCTCCCTCGAACTATTTTCTCTTCCCAAACCTCAAAATATGGCTCATCAATAGAAAATTCAGCTCACGCGAGGAAATCATCGACGCCACGGAGGAGTATTTTGCAGACCTTCCGCAAAATTACTTTTCGGACGGGATCAAGAAGTTGGAAAATCGCTTGAATAAGTGTATCAAACTAAAAGGGGACTATATTGAATAAAACAAAATAACATTTAAAAAAATTTTTTTTTCATTCCCAAGGAGGTTACTTTTCACCACACCTAGTAATTACGAAAAATTTTAGAAATTCGCATATCTCTTTGCTGTAATATCAAGAAGAAAAGACGTGTTTTATTGAGACCGCATTTTTCGACCCATACTTTACTCTACACAGTATAGAGTAAAGATTAACCCTACACACCCCTACAGTTACAGTTCATTCTACGTTTTACTAATAGTGTGATGAAGATTTTATGGGCATTAATGTAAGGGCTGATTCATCGTGAGATTTGATTTTCAATAGGCCTTCTTTGATAGATCACGCGTGACTTCTATCAAACTGTTTTGTCCTTTTTGTTCAGTATCGTCTGACAAGTCATCATGGAAAGACTAACACCAGAATATCGTCTCCAAATTGTTGAGCTGTATTACGAAAATCAGCGTTCTGTGAGAAATGTTTTTCGTGCGATTCGAGGAATTTACGGTGCATATAATTGACCTACTGAAACCACTATTGCCAATACCATTCGCAAATTTGAGTCCCAGTTTACATAAGTGGATGATACTCGACCGGTTAGACCACATCCAGAACTTAATAAAGAGACTATAGCAGCTGTAGCTGAGAGTGAAGATCTCGGCCTAAAAGCGTACAAAATTTAACTTGTGCAAGAATTGAAGCCAGGCGACTTGAATTTGCGTCATATTTTAAGTGAATGGGCTTTGGAAAAACTCATGGAAAATCCGGTGTTTTATCTTGAAACTTTGTTCAGTGACGAAGCCCATTTCTGCCTCAATGGATACGTTAATAAACAAAATTGCCGTATTTGTGCTGATGAGCAACCCGAAGAGTACCAAGAGCTACCATTACATCCATTAAAAACAACTGTATGGTGTGGTTTATGGGCTGGTGGAATCATTGGTCCATATTTCTTCCAAAACAAGGCAAATCAGAATGGTACCGTCAATGGTAACCGTTAACCGTTAACGGACTATGTGCTTCCTGAAATTCAAGCACATGGTCTCGATCGTGCAATATCACACCTTTGGACTACTGTTTCTGTGGATATGTAAAGTCTCAGGTCTTCAGGAATAAGCCAGCTACGATTGACGCTTTGGAAGCCAATAATACTAGATTTATCCGCGAGATACCAGTTGCTATGCTCAAACGTGTCGCCCAAAATTGGACCTTCCGAATGGACCACCTCAAACGTAGTCGTGGCCAACATTTACTTGATATTATTTTCAAGAAGTAAATGCCATGAATTGTTCTTTTAACCGATTATAACAATTTTAAAATTCCTTTCAAATTTATGTACTTAGAAGGTGAAGGACTGTCTCCTCTTCCTCTTTCTCCCCAAAATTCCCTTGAATGTTACTGTGTCCTGGTATCCAAAAAAGGTGAAGGTTGAACTGCTCTGCCATCTCCGTAAGAGATTATCAGCATTCAAGGGCAGTCTTAGCATATAGAGAGACCGAGTCCAGGGACTTCTTAGAGGCCTGACTATACAAAAAGATGCGGATATTCTTGCCAGATATCACGTTTTTCTTCAGCCAGGACAGCTGAATTCGCAGCTACTTGCTTACTGAAGATGTCGATGGGTGTTAAGTGAAACAGAATGTCTAAAGCCGCTGAAAGAACGGCTCCGCTTATGCATAGACATACTGTTCTTTGGACTCTTCTTAGGTTAATCTGTTAAGATTTAGCTGAAGGAGTTCTTTGATGGTATGTAGATGCTTACCTGAGACGGCTATAGTAACGTCGTCCGCACAGACAATAACCCTTGAATAATAAGTCTTGAATAAATTTTAGCTCGAGTATGGACATCAATCAGTCGTTCTACAGTTTTCAGAAGGAAAGATGATAGACTTATAGATCTCCTTTAGAACTTCATGAGAGCAATATAATATAATAGGTACCTAGAATCTTGAACCATTTTACCGCATGTATCTCAAAATCGTGGCAAGATACATCAAAACTGATTTCAGATTCGTAATCAGAGAGCCAAAATTACCTTCAGACCAATTGTTTTTAGATGTAATGAAGTGTGCATTGGCCTTGAGCTGGCTACGTCCAATTTCCCTTTTCCTTCAAATTGCGTGGGCGACCTGAACTGTGTTATAATAAATGTGTCCATGTGCTCTACATGACCTAGCTATTTTTCATCAACTCTCTGTCGCTCTTCCGTCGATAAAGTCTTTCGATGCACATTTTTCCTCACACTCCGTCAAGCACAGGACGGGAGCAAAACGTTGTTCACTCATGGCATCTAAGCAAGTTTTCTGTCATTCTCATGAGTCGGCATGCTAATGTTCCATATGATAGGCAGCGATGATGACGAGGATTTTACAAAACGTGTTCTCTGGTGCTTGAGAGGGTTTTGCTACTCTTAGCTCATAGAAACAGGGGGTAGCAAGAGTTATTATTCGCTCGATGTCGGAAATCTGCTCTGGACTGATGGGATTACTAGAGTTCGCTGCTGAGAAGAATTCATATTCCACCTCTGCCTGTGGTCCTATTTGTTGTTTTTTGCATCCATTTTTGCTGCCTCTGCCTTAATACTCAGAAATGCTTCACTTAACTTCATAATTTGTTCTAATTATATCAATGCTGTTTGCATCCTCTCGCATTGGCTTTTCAGTTCCCCCCAGTTCCATCATGCCTGATACCAAGCCTAGTACCTTGTCTACCTGCCTTATCAGGTATAAAGGGAGATCGTTTTCGACATTTGAAACCATTTTGCCTCTGTAGATGAAAGTATAACAATAGGTGATGGATATTTATTTTCAATTCTTAGGTCGTCTCCAGGATTTGCTATAAAGTAAATTTTGCTTGCCGAGTGTGGACCTACTAGTTAAAAACCTCGCTGCTGTTAACGATCGGACTTAGACATTCACATTACAGAGGTAGTCCTTCGAAATTCTCAGACCGACTGAGTATCTACTATCAGGTTTCTTTCGGGTTTTCTTGCTCTGACACGTTTCTGGTAAGCTTTCATTTAAAGACTAGGATTATACTATCTCCCTTAATGCTGGTACGCATCAACAACAACTTTGATCCTTAGATGCTGTGTTGCACGTGTTTTCAAGTATTCGCCTGCTTTCATTATCGAATACATGTGCTAGCAACTCTACTGGTTTTCCGCTGACAATTAAGGTTTATGTGAGAATATGCGGGAAATATAGTCAGCAAGGGCTCTGATAGTCTGTTGGAATTACAGCGGTCCAACATATTTTTCCGTGGTATATTGTTCATAATATCCCCATTGATAACCTCACTACTTTAAATTAGTAGTCTTTACATAACTCTTTAACCTCGATAGCATTAAGAAAGACTCTCTTGTATTAAAATAGGCCTACGAGTACTGTATCTACAAAACTTTACCATATATGCAAGATGACAAGTGACCATAATTCTACTCCATCAAGATCGCTAGTAAACCAAAAACACCTTGAAAGAAGGTAAAGACATTTGTTTTGGGGGGTACTACACAGACCAACAATAGATGTACAATATACCAAAAGACGGTTCAGGCATTCACATGTTAATATGGTATCATCAACGGAAGAGCAGTAGACACTAATATTGTATATTTTTTGAACAAAAAAAAAAACCTTTTTCAAGACCCCCATCACTCCGATGCTGGTTCAAAGAGGAATTTGTCGAGATATAAGGTAAGCTACCTGGAACAAATGAACCCAACGATATAGATTCGCGGAGTAAAACCCCCTGAGAGAATTAAGCCCAAACTTGTGGCAGTCAACCTCTGATATACAATACATAACTAGCCGGAGATACATCTTATTTGAAGTTCACCGAAGATTTAAAGGCAATTGATTCCGAATGTTGTTACACATATTGGGTATATAATTATATTCGTGCGGTTTTTTTTTTCAAAATTTGAACCTGTACAATAGTATTATTGAGCCCACTCCAATCGGGCATTAGGAAGAACCATAGTATGGTAAATCTTGGATGATATCGGGAAAGATTTTGACAAAGGATTTGTGACGCTGCTTTGCCTGCTTGATTTCTCTAGGGCTTTTGACAGAGTGAATCATTCCATTCTTTGTTGGAAACTGTACCATTACTATGGTTTTACTGAAAGAGCTATAAGGCTCATTCGAAGCTTTTTATGTGGACGGTCACAAATAGTCGTTGTTGGTAACAACCGCTCAAGTCTCCGGTCAGTTTCTCATGGGGTTCTGCAGGGATCAATATTGGGCCCAATTTTGTTCTGCATGTACATAAATGACTTAGCATCGATTTCTAAGCACGAGCTTATTCATTTCTATGCTGACGATGTACAACTTTACCTATCTCATCCGGTTAAAAAAATGGGTGAACTAGTGTCACTACTAAATGAGGATCTCGCTTCTATTGTTGAATGGGCAACTAAAAATGGATTAGCTTTGAATCCAATAAAATGCCAAGTACTTCCGATATCAAACAACAAGTCTTTTCCGATAAGCCTAGTTCCTGATGTTTGCTTAGCCCGTAGTAAGATTAGGTTAGTTGAGGCGGCTACAAGTCTTGGTATCACCATAAACCGAAAGCTTTCTGTGTATAACCATGTTAATAACTTTGGATTTCAGCCAGCTAAACCCCCTGGAATACTCGTCGGAGACTAGTGCTCACTCTCATAATTCCCATTTTTTCACATGCCGCAGCTGTCTACAGTGACCTTGACTCACGCTCCAAGTTGCTTATAATGATGCTGTTCGGTATATTTATGCAAGGCAACGATACGATAGAATCTAGGAATTCTCATGTCAGTTTCTTGGCTGTACATTGAGAAAATATCTTGATTTCAGAAATTGCATATTTCTATTGGGTATGTAATTTAATTCGTGGGGTTTTTTTTCCAAAATTTGAACGTTTATTTAAGAAAAACATGTACAATAGTATTATTCAAAGCATTGCCCATCTGAAGCTATGACTTTTTCCCATCTTTCTGGCAATTTGTGGATCCCGTCCCAAAAGAACTGCGCCGGCTTGGCAGCCAAGAATGAATCAAGCCAATTTTTGATATTCTGCTTTGATGTGAACCGTATTTCAGTGAGGGCGTTCTGCATCGACCAGAACAAATGGTAGTCAGAAGGGGCAAGGTCTGGGCTATAAGGCGGATGGGGTAAGACTTCCCATCCACTGTTTTCCAAATAGTTCTTAACCGGAATAGCAACGTGGGGCCGAGGGTTGTCATGATTGAAAATTATTGTCTCGCGTCTGATCGCATATTCCGGGCGTATTTCGGCTACTGCTCTCTTCAAACGGATGTATTGTGTTCGGTAGCGTTGTCCATTGATGGTTTCACCCGGTTTTAGCAGCTCATAATACAGCACACCCATCTGATCCCATCAAATACAGAGCATTATCTTCGCGCCATGGATATTCGGCTTTGCCGTTGATTTGGCTGGTTGGCCGGGTCTCACATATGATTTTTTGCTCTTGGGGTTGTCCTAATGAATCCATTTTTCATCAAAAGTAACAATCCGATGCAAAAATGACTTCCTTTTGTGGCGTTCCAGCAGCATTTCGGATATGCAAAACCGCCTTTCGACGTCTCTCGGCTGAGTTCATGTGGAACCCAATTTCCTTGCTTTTGAATATATCCAGCTGCTCTTAAACGTTTTGAAATGGCTGCTTGAGTGACACCCAAAGAATCTGCGAGCTCTTCTTGTATTTGGCAACAATCTTCATAGAGTAATGCTTCCAGTTCTTCATCTTCAAACTTTTTTGGCTGCAAAAGACGTTCATCGTCTTCCAAGCCAAAATCACCACTTTTAAACCGTGCAAACCACTTTTATCACATTCGCTCAGCTAGCGCATGTTCACCATAAACTTCCACCAAAACCCGATGACTTTCGGCAGCAGTTTTCTTCATATTAAAGAAATGAAGAAGAACTCCTCGCAAAAACACTTTTTCAGGCACAAAGTACGACATATTTCAGTGAAAAAAAAATTATTGTTGTTTACGCTTCAAATGAATGACATATACTGAAATGACGTACAATGACAGTAGCTTTCCAACGCATGTTCCAATGGAATAATAACAAGAGAATAATACAAGTTACGCAATCTCTTAACAAACCGCACGAATTATAGACCCAATATTATTCTCATTCCTTTTCAAAAAAGAAAAATTTCTCGTACCCACGTATCTAAGGTATCACCATACTCTAAACTACCCCTACTACTGCGATGCTAGCGTCAGTATCTGTACCCACTACTCGTCTTATAGAATATTTTTTCAATAGCAATATACTTGTAAAAAATTTATTTCATTTTATACTTTATGAATTTTTGCAACAATCACGTTCTCACAGTTAAAAGACTGTGCTCACCTAATAGCCCCAAACAGAGCAACGGATACCAGCACCAGAACCATCATCAGCACCAGATATAACAGGAATAGCAGCACCAGCATTATGGTTCATTCATAAGCTAGTGCAACCAGCCTGCATAGTATAAAAATTCATCAGCCTGTAACATTAACCAATAAAAGCAGACGTAATAATACGTGAAGAAACTTGGTCTCGTTTACACTTAATAGACGCAAGATGTTGAAAATTCATGACATAATTTCCAGCTACCTCGAAAATATCCTTACAGCTAGTTACAGTATAAATACGAGGCAAGCACTTCCCGAAACGGCAGCGGCGGCGCAATCCAGACAACAGAGGTTATATTCAGAGGTGCCTTTCCTGCCTTATTGGGTGGTGCATTTGCTTAACAATAGAAAAGACGGAACAATACCCAGAGCTAGGTAATACGTAGTAAAGGTACTACATGCTAACTTGTGCGCGCCAAGTTTTATCCTTAAATTACGAGAAAGTCACGTTTTTAAAATGGCTTTTCCCTCTCGTACTTCTTGTCGTTTTATTTGTATGTTGGTATGGAATTGTAGTTGGTAGATAACTGGAGGGGTAGCAAAGAGAAAGAGAGCCAGTGGGAACTTTCATCTTCAAACAGTGAAGTGAAATCCTCGTTAAGCTTCGTTGGCTCTGGTCATATTAAACAAAGCAGAAGGCAGCAATAAAACCAGATGTACGGATGTATCCTTGTGTACGATTACTCATACCCGTATAGCCTTTCAACCTTTCAAGAAGCGAAGAGTTTTGATGGAATGTAATTTGCGAATTTACTATTTGTATGTTTAAGGTGCAATTTTAGTTTACGTTTACCAATGTTTTTGAGTAGAAGTTTTTGAGTAAAAGTGTACTCGTGGTACCTTTCTGATGGTAGGTATGAGGTGGTGAGAGAATGCAAGTTGCCAGATAGGAAGTTTACACGTATACAGGATCTCAATGGAGGATTCGTAAGTGCCATTTTAGATAAAGTGTTGTCTTTGGATAACTTTATCTAGCGCTCCCATCTTTGATGGAAGATACGTATCCAAGTTTGTAAGGACTTCTTAAGAAAGTGAGAAGGTGTGAACAGTTAAAGTGTGATTGCAAGTGCACGGTAGATGTATACGAGTACACATTCGTTTTATAAATAATTCAACAGCACGAGTTAAAGCAAACCGTGAAGACACTTTGTATGCTTTTAGTCAAATCAAAAGAAGACCGAGTCATTGGTTTGCATCACCAGATGTTGTCGTTGGTCATGGCTCATTTTCCGGAGTTGTTCATTTCGAGAATGAAGGAATAGATTTTATTCAGATCTCTTAATTCGTTGGACTTTTTATTTATTTTGATTCTTGCAATATTATCTTAATATCATTGAAAATTTGTTTTGATAATGTTTTCTTAATTTTTTTCTTTATTTTCAGGTAAGCAAACAAATGGAACATTAAATTAACGAAATTGAGGTTCAAAAATTGCGGTAACTATAATATATGCAAAGTATCACTGACTTCGTCTATATCAAAATTAAAAAATAACAGAAAACTATAAGAAAAATAAACACTTATTGGCATTAATCTATTTAAGCTAATAAAGCATCCACAATCTATTATCATGTTTGGAGTGAAACTCATTTTTTTATCTAAAAAAAAAAAAATTAAAAATTTTTTATTTTGTTGTAAGAACGAAACTGTACCAACTGCGATTTCAGGTCATCATCGTTGGAGAAAGTTTTATCATTTAAAGAGTTTTGAAAGCTTCGAAATAAATTTCACTAATGGTGAAAGGTCGGAGCTGTATGGTGGATGTATCATCACTGCCCAAACAAGATTCAATAAATTTTCCCAAGTTACCCAAAATTAAAATCATCATACTTATGCTCCTATGACGTACTAAACGTCATAGAGAATTTCAACTCATGGAAGATGCAATTCTGGAAATACTGGCAGCAGAGGACAGTGCTGATGAAGACACTTTAGCCCTTAATGAGGGAGATTGACAATTTTTGGTACAAGATATTGAAGCAGGGATTGATATTGCTGAAAGAGAACCTTCTGAGAATGTTCTTCCTACAGCTGCGAACCCTTAGGTTATACCTCCCACCCACACCAAATTTTGCTTGGAGAAGTAATCGGTATATACCAAATAATTTTGAAACAAATGAGACTTACATACTTGGCAACACAAAAATCTTTTCAGAAGAAAAAAAATAGAACAGTAACTCTTTTACAAATTTTCAGCGGTACCTGTAATTTCAAAGGACTGATTGATGAGATATTGATTCCTGAATCAATCCGATATGCTGAACCTAATGGACAACCGTTCACTATTGGTCATGATGAAATGCCAGCATACATAGGCAACGTTAAGAAACTGTTGGTCCGCTGATCCTGATATGAATGTACCATATATTTCACAAATAATGACAGTGAACACATTTGAAAGTATAAGAAGAAATTCGCATTTTCATGACATGAACGTCAACTTCAAAGGTCAGATCCAGCCTACAACCGAGCTTTCAATATAAGGCGGCTCATCATGAATGAATAATACGCAATACCAATCAATCGATGAACACAAGGTGAAACTCAAGGGCCATAACATAATGAGGCAGTACCTACATCAAAAATAAACCAGTGAAGTGCTGCTTCAAGATGTGGTGTAGAGCGAACTCATTGACTGCATATACCTTTTTGACTTCAACCTATACACACGAAAAAAAAAGCATTGCAACAGAGTATGGACTTGGTGAGTCTGTTATTGCTCAACTAACAAGAGATATGGAAGGGTTAGAATCTGAAGTTTACTTTGATAATCTTTTCAATTCTTCCCTATTGCAATACAATTTGTTGGAGAGAAATAGAACCAACAGAAAAAATGTTCTTAAAAATATACCTGTTGCCAAGGACATAAAAAGAGGAGACATCTTTTACACCAGCTACAACCGAATATCTTTTATAAAATGGGTAACAAGGCTGTGCACATGCTCACTAATTTCTTATCTCCTATCCCAACATCAACTTCACTAGGAGACAATGAGGAAGTGCTAAGAGAATCATTGTCACATGTCCCGATGTTATCAGACATTACAATGAGTACTCGGGTGGTTTGGATCTTATGGACCAAAGAAAAGTGTGCTATGAAGTAGACAGGAATTCAAAAATCAAATACTACATTCGATTGTTCTTTGATATCCTTGGTATACGAGTAGCTATCAACAATGCTTACAACGTGTACACCAAACTGCATGAAAAAAAAGCGAGTGGAAGTATTGGGTTTATAACCTTAATTCGGTTTGCTAAGAGATGGCGTAACTTGTATTATTCCATTGTTATTATTCTATTGGGACATGCGTTGGAAAGCTACTGTCATTGTACGTCATTTCAGTATATGTCATTCATTTGAGCGTAAACAACAATCTTTTTTTTCCACTCAAATATGACGAACTTTGTGCCTGAAAAAGAGTTTTTGCGGGGAGTTCTTCTTCATTGCTTTAATATGAAGAAAACTGCTGCCGAAAGTCATCGTATTTTGGTGGAAGTTTATGGTGAATATGCTGAATCGCTGAGCGAACGTGCAAAAAGTGGTGATTTTGGCTTGGAAGACGATGAACGTCCTGGGCAGCCAAAAAAGTTTGAAGATGAAGAACTGGAAGCATTACTCTTTGAAGATTGTTGCCAAACACAAGAAGAGCTCGCTGAATCTTTGGATGTCACTCAAGCAGCCATTTCAAAATGTTTAAAAGCAGCTGAATATATTCAAAAGCAAGGAAAATGGGTTCCACATGAATATGAAAAGTGGATCCATTACAACAACCCCAAGCGCAAAAAATCATATGTGAAACCCGGCCAACCAGCCAAATCAATGACAAAGCCGAATATCTATGGCGCGAAGGTTATGCTCTGTATTTGGTGGGATCAGATGGGTGTGCTGTATTATGAGCAGCTAAAACCGGGTGAAACCATCAATGGACAACGCAAAAAAACACAATTAATCCGAGCAGTAGTCGAAAAACGCCCGGAATATGCGACCAGACACGAAGCAATAATTTTCCATCATGACAACTCTCGGCCCTACGTTAATATTCCGGTTAAGAACTATTTGGAAGACAGTGGATGGAAGTCTTACCCCACCCGCCTTATAGCCCAGACCTTGCCCCTTCTGACTACCATTTGTTCCGGTCTTGCAGAACGCCCTCACTGAAATACGATTCACATCAGAGCAGAATATCAAAAATTGGCTTAATTCATTCTTGGCTGCCAAGCCGGCGCAGTTCTTTTGGGATGGGATCCACAAATTGCCAGAAAGATGGGAAAAAGTCATAGCTTCGGATGGGCAATGCTTTGAATAATACTTTTGTACATGTTTTTCTTAAATAAACGTTAAAATTTTGAAAAAAAAATAACCGCTCGAATTAATATATATATACCCAATATAAGCGATGCTAAGTTATTATCCCTTGTAGACGTTGCAGTTCAGATAATTTTCTCATGCTGAGTGTCCATTCGTGGGCATAATTTCTCTCTGAAAGTGGGTTAATGTATGCTGTATAAACAACAGTTGGTGGTTAAGCCAAATGGTTTGTCTGCATTGAAATGTGTTATCAAGACATTTTCTTGTTCCTCGTAAGACACGTTAAAAATTGTTCATTAAATCTATAAATACATACAAATAAATGTTTACCATCTGCCTCAATTTTAAAACATCACGTCCAAGAAAATTACGTGTATATCGACAAATTGTAACAGTTTTCGCATTTTCAATAAAAATGACAGCCCCGGCCGCTGCATATTTGTTTTTACATCAAGGTTTTGACCTAGAGATCTTCCAATCTCTCTAAAGTGAAAATAAAAAGTTTTAATGTTTTAAAATGTTGACAATTTTTCATGAGTTTTATTCAAAATTTCCAATAAATACTTCAAAGCGAATCTCTGTGAATCTCTGTGGAAAATAAAGACTACTAACATCAAAGGAAAACACTAAGAAAGCCCGTTGAGTCTCAACTCTTCGTCACAGTGAACCTGGAACCTCCTTTAAGGTCATATTCCTGAAGTTCAGCCGAACAATAAATTGTATGGCAGGGGGTGTCTATTCTTACTCTATTTCAAGTTCCACCCCATCAAAGTGGCTGACCTCTAATTTCTAAACTAGTACAGGTACAAAAATAGTTCTAGACATTTCGAAAAGATAATTTAGTAGTGCATACAATGCTTCGGTTACATCTGTGCAGCAACAAAAAAATTACGGCTTCGTAAACTCAAAATTACGAAAATTTTCGGTTCAATTTTTTTATTTAAAATGCATTTTTCTTAAAATTGTTACTTAATAAATTTTCTGAAATTTTATGAAATTTTTGTCCTTACAAAATTTCCTTAAAATTATGTTTTAAAACTTTTTTACTTACGATCAACAGAAGTCAGAAAAAATGCCCAAAAGAAGTGTACCTATTGAATTACTCATAAAATCTTTTAGATATCTTTTTGTGGTCCTGAGAAGGAGCTTTTTGGCACAGTTTATGGAATGTTTATAGCAATTGTTCGAAGTGTCTTAATTCCATTTCAATACACTTTTGGGCGCGTTTCATCATTTCAGATGGCAGATTAACGGAGAGCAAAATTTCCATCTTTTCTGAAGCGGCACTAATATTTTCTTGGAGCTTTAGCAGACTCGACATTTCTCTAAAATACACCTTTTTCCTCAAAGCAGCCCAGACAAAAAATTCCATGAGTCAGGAGATCTGAGTAACCAAGAGTTGGGGCCGAAACGACCAATCCACCGTTCGCTAAAAGTATGGTTTAGGAACGAAGTTAGCTCGATGCTACTGTGAGAATGTACTCCATCTTGTTAAAAGAAAATCGCCTTTCTCTGAACAAGAGGAATATCCTCAAGGAGCTCCGGAAATTGTTCTCTAAGAAATTGCAGATAGTAATGGAAATTAAATGTTTGTGAAAGAACGTGCGGGCCTACTTAAGTGTTTCCTTTCAACCCAGCCCAGACATTTACGCTAAGCCTCCTTCAAGAAAAAAAAAACCCATTTTATAGAACTTGTTTACACCAATCAAATCCTTTCCTTTAAAAGGGTATTGTGCGTATTAAACGGGGATTGGGGTCTGAACAATGGTGCAAATTATGGTAGTTTGTGATCCCATCTCTTGTAAACTGCAACTTCGTCAGTCCACAAAATGTTCTTGAAGAATTGCCCGTCTTCTACAGGTAATCTAGTGCTCTGTAGAGTTCTGTGAATTCTGGTTTTAGGAAGTTCCAACTGCACATCTGCAGACGCTGACTGAAGGCTGAACTTCCACAGCACGCAAAATCTCATCCTCAACTTCTGCCACCGCTTGAACGTCCTTCTCTTTTTTCGGTTGACCCGCAGTTGACCCAGTATCAACTTCACATTTTGTGAAGATCATCTTATCAAAAGGCTATTCAGTTACAGAGCAAAATATCGTTTGTAGACCAGTTGAAACAAAATTGCGGCAATATTTACCACAGCTTTGCAAATGTACCGCAATGTCAAATTGAAAAAAAAAGTAACAAAGAATTATTTAGAAGTTAAAGCTTTAAAATGGTTACACCTCCAGTATCCGAATCTTCAGGCTCTCTTCTCGATATCTCACCAGACACTAGTTCCTCTGATATAACATCTTGATTCTCTCAGAATTTTAGACACCATTAAGGACTTACCTAAGCTCGATGGTAATCCCCGACTTCTCCATAACTTTATTAGTAATGTTGAAGAAATTCTCTTCTATATTAAAGGAGCGGATAAAACACCGTACGGACAGATATTATTAAGAGCTATTCGTAATAAACTTGAGGAAAAGGTTAACGAATCATTGAATATGTTTAATAATCAATACCCTCACCCTTCAATTCGCTGATAAACGCACGGAAACGGCGATCATAATGGACCTCCATAACACGAACCAATACAAAAAGTCAGTAGACGCTTTAAACGGTGAAATCCTTGAAATTCAAGCAGCACTCTGCAATAACATCCTCATAAATGAGACAGAAAATAAAGTCATTAAGGCAAAAAAAAATCTCTGCTCTGAGATGTGCTTTAATGCATTCCTAAGTGGACTCAAAGAACCACTTGGCTCTTGGACTAGAACCATGCAGCCAGATTCCATACCAAAAGATCTTGCTTAATGTTCGAGTGAACAAACCATATATCTCCAGAAAAACCAAAATAACCACATATATAACTACAATTTAAACAATACAAAAATAAACAGGCATCTTCAAATCAACCCTCATCTTCAAAAAACCGAAATACAGCCTATTCTGGGCAAAGAATTCCAAACAAACAAGGTATACCAACAAAAACCCCAAAACTCTTTCCGAAACAACTACAGTACTCCGAATTCCAACTCAGGATATCAACGAATGGAACCATCAACCCAATAAGTTCACAAAGGAACTCACAAGTTCACCACAAAAACAACCCCAGCCAACAATCAAGAAAATCAAGAAACGAGAACTTTTATATCCATGAGACGAACATGCCCAATAACAATCACCACGACCAAACTGACAAATATCCCGAAAACATTGATTCCATCATTCAAGACGACGAAAATTTGTTCACTTCAGCCTTGAAGAGGCTTCAGGCTACCTAAATAAAAAACAATATCTAACTACCCTACCCTTTATTGAAATTTCTTCTTCTTTTGACAGACCTTTAAGATTTTTACTAGACATAGGCACTAGTACATCATTTAGTACCTCGAATTTATCCCTCCCGAAAATCGAATAAAATGCAAACCTGTTACCATTTCAACAACAGTCAAACAACAAGGATCTCTAAAATTTTTAATTTTCAAATTCTATAATTTTTTTGATGGCTTTTTTGGCATCGACGCCCTTACATCGCTTAACGAGAAAATCGATAAAGAAAACAAATGCCAAAAACGGGTTTAGCAACGTAGAACTGACAAACCTTTCTGAACTAAATCAAACCATAATACTTGAAGAATCCTTTAATGTCAAAGAATACGACTCCAACCACTTTATAGAAATAAACTGTTTCAACACAACAAAATACGAACAAGTAGACACATCCAATATATCTAAATTAATACAAACTGACCAACTAAACACAGAAGAGCGAAAAGCACTTTTGAAGATATATAAAGCTTATAGCGATGTTATCTACAAAGAAGTTGACATACTTACATTCACAAACAAAATATAACACCAAATTAATACGACAGACAACATTCCTATCTACACAAAATCTTATAGATACCCGTATGTCCACAAAGAAGTCAGTTCTCAAATAACAAAAATGCTAAACCAAGGCATATTTCGTAACAGTTTCTCTCCTTGGAGCTCCCCAGTCTGGGTAGTCCCAAAAAAACTTGATCCCAAGGGACAACAAAAATGGAAACTCGTCATTGACTACAGGAAAAACAATGACAAGACCAATTCCGATAGATACCCAATACCTAATATCACCGAGATATTGGATAATGTCTTGGCAAATGTCTTTACTTCACAACACTAGACCTTGCAAGTGGGTTCCATCAAATCGAAATGGACCCAAAACATATTGCAAAGACGGCATTTACGGTGGAAGGCGGACATTATGAATACGTCCGAATGCCAAGGAGTGATGGACCATGCCTTAAAAGATCTTAAAAAAAGAAATCACTTTCCTAGGGCCCATATTCACACCTATCGACATCAAACCGAATCCCCCAAAAATTGACGTAATAAAAACCTACCCACTTCCCAAAACACGTACTGAAATAAAAGCGTTTATTGGCCTAATTAGCTACTACAGAATGTTCATTAAAGATCTGGCCAAGCTCACTAAACCCTTAACTGATTCGTTAAAGAAAAATGCAAAAATTGTCATAGTCCAAAAATATACCAACGCATTCGAAACATGCAAAACATTGCTTATGAATAATCCAATCCTCCAACACCCTGATTTTTCCAAACCGTTCATCCTTACAACCGATGCAAGTGCCCATGCACTTGGTGCTGTCTCATCACAAGGTCGAATAGGGACTGATAAGCCAATCTGCTTCGCAAGCAGAACTTTATCCACCGGTGAAAAAAATTCCTCAACTATTGAGAAAGAATTACTTACAATCATCTGAGCTACAAAATATGTACTTCCGCCCATATCTATTGAAAGATAATTCCAAACTGTTACCGATCATTAACCACTTACATGGATTATGAATCTAAAGGAACCAAACTCAAAGTAAGTGAGATGGTGTCTCAAACTTGAGAGTATAACTACGAAGTGCTCTTCAAAAAGTGCTCTTCAAAACACAAACGCTGAAAATTTGAGCCGTATTCAAATAGAGAACCCAAATATTTCCGAAAATCACGAAATTTTTAACAACTACGACGACATAGTTTCCACAATACATAGCGCTGACGAAAATTTAGACGACAGTATTTCCATTTCCGAAAAACCTCTAAATCTCCAACTTGTTTTAGAAACAAGCGCCATATGGGTCACCTATGACTGTCGAAACTATTTTTAAGAATCGACAAAGGAGAATAGTACTAGGTGGGGTGAAAAGTAACCTCCTCGGGAATGAAAAAAAAATTTTTTCTTAAATGTTTTTTTATTTTATTCAATTTAGTCCTCTTTTAGTTTGATACACTTATTCCAGCGATTTTCCAACTTCTTGATCCCGTCCGAAAAATAATTTTCCGGAAGGTCTGCAAAATACTCCTCCGTGGCGTCGATGATTTCCTCGCGTGGGCTGAATTTTTTATTGATGAGCTATCTTTTGAGGTTTGGGAAGAGATAATAGTCCAAGGAAGCCGTAAGTCATTGATTTTAGCCATGGTTGCGATGCTCTTGTGTGCCGGTGCATTGTCTTGCAACAACAAATTTTTTTTTCAATTCATGTGAGGCAGTTTTGCAGCGATTTCGGCCTTCAATCACTACAATAATGCACAGTAATACTCGCGTTGATGGTTTTCCATTTTTCGAGGTAGTCCACGAAGAGTATGCCATGACAATCCTAGAAAACCGACGCCATCGAGCCTCACTCGGTCGTTTCGGAGCACTCGTGCCTGCTTCAATTCATTACCGGGCAATCATTCTCTTCTCTGGTGTCAACAGTTACCAATCGACACCAAAAGTCCGCTCGATTCCGCATCAGCAAATTAAAACACTCTTTCGAAGTATGCGCGGCACCGAGCGGCAGGATAACTTTTTCATATGCAGAATATTGCCCAAAATATGGCGTGTGCACTCAGTACTAATCTTTGTCGTATCTGAAAGCTCACGCACCTTCACTTTCCGGTCAGCCAACACCATTTCATGTATTTTTTTGACATTGTCCTCTGTAACCGCATCGAAGGGCCTGCTGCTGCGGACTTGATCGGTAGTGGAATTTCGGCCACCACGAAACTCTCGAAACCAATATTTGACGGTGTAATCTGACGGAGCATTAGCCCCATAATATTTATCCAACTTTTCTTCTGTTTCCTTCGCCGTTTTGCCTCTCAAAAAATAATGTTTTATGAGAGAACAACACGATGCCAAACGCGTAAACAACAATCAGCTGTAAAAACAAAACTAAAGACAGTATCGCACTGAAATTTGGCATGTCTGCCTAAATATGAACGGACATCGAGGCATCATAACCTTTTTTGCAGTAGCAGCGCATTCTTTCGGTCAAGGAGGTTACTTTTCACTCCACCTAGTATAGGGTTTTACAATAGGGACTTGCGAACTTTGAATTTAATTTATGAATGCACTCTTTCACTAATCATCAAACTGTCACTGTCAATTTATTCAGTAAGCTCAACATTTTCATCATGGTAAAGTACACTAACGAGCAACGTCAGCAAATTATAAAAATTTTCTACAGAAATTCGGACTGCAACCTTATGAGCGTTAACTCCAATTTTCGGTCGTAATTGTCGCCCTAGTAGACAGGCAATAACAAGTTTAGTGCAAAGATTTGAGTCTACATGTTCGTTCTGTGATATTTGCCGTGTCAGTGAGACAACGGGTTGGTTGAAGTGTCGAAAATATTGCTGCCGTTCAGACGTCCGTAGCAAACGATCCAAATAAGTCAATTCCACGGCGTTCTCAAAAATTGGGCATCGCTCAGACCACATTATGGCGTATTTTGCGTAAGGATCTTGGTTTACACCCATACAAGATCAAGCTGACTCAAGAATTGAAGCCGACGGACCATTTGAAGCGACGTACGTTCTCCGATTGGGTTCTGGAGAAGATGCGCCAAGATGATGAATTTCATCGCAAAATCATCTTCAGTGACGAAGCTCATTTTTGGCTCAATGGGTTCGTCAATGAGCAAAATATTCGTTATTATTTGGGTGAAAACCCACATGTGCTCCATGAATCACCACTTCATCCACAAAAAATAACTATTTGGTGCGGTTTACATGCCGGTGGCGTTATTGGGCCATATTTTTTCGTCGACGATAACGTTCGTCACGTTACTGTGAATGGTCAGCGTTATCGCGTCATGATCACCGATTATTTTTTGCCCGAATTGGAAGATATGGACTTGGACGACATGTGGTTTCAACAGGATGGTGCCACAAGGCACACAGCACACGCTACAATCGATTTATTGAAGAGTAAGTATGGTGAGCGTCTTATCTCAAGACATGGGCCAGTCGATTGACCGCCTCGTTCATGCGATTTAACGCCGCTTGACTATTTACTGTGGGGTTACGTTAAGTCATTGGTTTATGCCAACATGCCGACGACATTGAAAGAGCTCAGAGCCAACATTGAACGCGAAATAGCTGCCGTTTCGGCCGAAATGTGTGGCCGAGTCGTTGAAAATTGGGTCCAACGAATCTACCGCTGCAAACGTGCCCGCGGTGGCCATATGAACGAAGTTGAGCTTCATTCATAAATGTTTTAATTGTACTTCAAGGCAATAATAAAGTTTTTAAAAATATCTCAAATGGTTTGCCTTTTATTTAAAAAAAAGAGTTGTCAACTCGTTATTAGAAAACTCTATATAAATTCTATAATATGTTTAATGAAGCTGTTTTACCTTAGCCTCTTCAAATATTTTATTTCATATTTTTTAATTTTTTTAGGATCTATACCAGCTACGTACGATCTATTTCTTAAATATTTTTTTTTTGTTGATTTTTATGTACGAACCTTTCACAGCCGTTAACCATGATAATAAATGTTTTCGTATTAATAATTTTAATAACTTTAGCTGGTATCCATTTAACCATATTTACAAAATGATTCCTATAGAGGAATTTCAATTTCAAAAATTATTTAATTTTTAAATTTTGCATCAACAGCTCTCTTATCTTTTTCTATTGTTCTGTTATTTTCAATACGTTTGTTTGAATGATTAGTTAAAACATTCTTACTACTTTTATTATCTAAACAATGCAATAAAGTTCTGGGTTGAGAACTAAATACCAATTCGGAAGCGGTTCTGCCAGTCACTATAGTGGGGGTGTTTCGATAATTTAATAAAAACTCCTTGACTTTATTCATTAACGACGAATCATTTTTTAACTCCAAGCAGAACCTTTTTAGCATTGACTTAACTGCTTGAATTCCTCGCTCCGCTAAACCGTTCGATTGTGGGTGATATGGGAGCGCTTTCAAAAGATTTATTCCCTTAAGTCTACAAAATTTTCGAAAAATTAAACGGCGGACCACTATCGGAAACTATATTGACTGAAAAAAATCTAAATCAAAGGGATATGCCGCTTCAACCCACTTGGTGTGAACCCACTCTTTTGGGAGGTTTTCCGTTCGTTCACATACTAAAAAAATTTTAATGTTGTCATCAGTATGATTCCTATGTAATAACTTGAGAATCGATTCTTGCAAAGCTTCCTGTATCACAATTCTATGTGCATAAAATAAACATCCATTTTCGATTGCTAAAGAATTACGTTTTTTGAAATAAGATAATAAACTACCCGGGATGTCTCTGCTATCAGGCCATCTAAACTGTAAATGGTTATACACGTTTTTCAAACATTCATCCTTTTCTGTAAATGTCCGTACTAGTTCCACATCTATTAAGTTTTTTTCTGAACTAAAATAAAAAATATTTGCTTCTTCTATCTCAGAATTTCCTTTAATAGGTAGTTCTTAAGCCCAATCAGATCCCTATTTTTCACGTACCTTAAAGGGTACCATACAAGTTATGCGATAAAGTAGAAGCAAAATTGGAAAGGTTAGTTAAAGAAGATATGTTAATACCAGTGGAAGTTAGTAAGTGGGATAGTCCAATGGTAATCGTCCCCAAATGTGACGGCACTATTAGGATATGCGTAGAATCGATGCATAGAAACGCTAACGATATTTTTGCAGGGCTTGCAGGTTGTACACACTTTGTGGTTATTGATCTGAAATCAGCAACTAAGGCTGCCAGAAAAATCTCAAGATCTCTTTGTTCTGAATACATTCCGTGGTCTTTATAAGTGCACTCGTTTGATCTATGGTGTAAAATGTGCACCTGCAATATTCCAGTCGGTAATGGATCGCATCCTAAAAGGATTGCGTAGATTGCGCAAATTCTTAGTAGATAGAGTTGATTATTTAGGGCAAACAGTGTCGGCAAAAGGTATAAGCCCAAATGAGAAAAAGGTTGAAGCTATTGTAGAAGCACCACCACCCAGTAATCTTAAACAACTTCAATCGTTTTTAGGCTTGTTAAATTATCATAACAAATTCTTGCCAAATTTATGTAGTAAGGCCCACCCACTTTACCAGTTGTTAAAAAAGAGAGTTCGCTTCGATTGGATAGCTGAATGCCAATCATCCTTCGAAAATTGTAAGAAATTGCTTTTAGAAAATAGTATTATAGAGCTTTACAACCCAAAAGAGGCTATTGTCGTAATTGCAGATGCTAATCCGTATGGGGTTGGAGCAATTTTGTGTCATATAGTTGACAATGAGGAGAAACCACTCTATTTTGCATTGTGCACCTTATCTCCGGCTGAACAAAATTATTCATAGCTCCATAGAGAAGCGTTGGCAATCATTTCTGCCGTTAAAAAATTCCATACGTATATCTACGGATATAATTTTCAGATATGTTTAGATCACCAAGCCCTCAAGGAAGTTTTTCATCTTCACAAGGAAAATTCGGCAGTCGCATCAGCCTTGCATCCCACAATCGGATGATTTAACTCTTGAGCGGTTATGCTCGGAAATTGAGACTTAATACGACTTAAAAGTTCTGTTTGGGTACTTACTTTTAAGATATTTTTGTTTTGAAACATGTTCCTCCAGTTTGGAAATAATTTGTTGATTCACGTGCGTGCAATTAAACCCTTTCTAGGCATTTCTCCTTGCACCACTACTAATAGTAACTTCACCATGGGACTGCCGGAACTAACCTCAACGAACATGATTCCTAACTCTCTCAAAGTTGAACCTGTGACCGAAATTAAATTAGTACTTGCTTTCATCAATTTTACATTTTTAAACCTATCTAAATACTCCTGCTCGTTGATAATCGATGCCGCTGCTCCCATGTCCACTTCCATCGATAATCTACACCATTTGCCATCACCTTTATTTCTTGGGAAGGGTTTTCACTGCAGGCACCACCTATTTGATTCACATTTTCTTGCCACAAGTCCCTTTTTATTACAAACGAAACATTGCCAATTTCGGACCGGACACCTTGACTCAACGTGGTCTGTACGGCCACATCTACCACATTCCTGTTTCTTTCCGCGATCACTTCTTGTCACTCCCCCTTTTTTATCCCCATGTTGTGCTCTTAACTCCCTTTGTTTAACATTGAATTTTTTGTTGTCATTCTAAACTGCATGCTGGTACGTAGGTTGAATAGATCTGGATTCTTTTTCGGATAATTCCATACTCAGTGCTCTCGCGCAACGTTTCTCAAACGACAAAGAAACGTCTCAAACGTCTCCCAAAAATACTTTTTGAATTTTCTCACTTTTTTATGACTTGTACACTCCGGCCTTTGTATCTGAAGAACCCGTAGGAACAGCAACACCACCAACTTTTTCCTTCTTATTATCATTACCAACTTGGGATTCACCTTCCACGTGTTCTAAAAAAAAACTTCCAAATTGACAGGTTTGTGCTGCTGCTTTAAGGCGCACAATAAACTCACAAAGGGGCTCCCCATCTTCCTGCTGAATTTTGTTGAACTTATACCTCTCGGCCCTCTAGTTTTGTTTTGGAGCAAAATGATTTCTGAGTATAGTAGTGTGATAAGATCATTGAATTTCATTTCACTTGGCAATTTAGGCATAGTCAGTGACATCTGCACCCACTACCGTAATGAAAAGAGCTGTTTCTGCTTCCTCGCCACTGTCATTAACTTTGAAGAATTGTCGCAGGCGATCTTCATATGCCTTGAAGTTGCTCTCCGATATAAACGGTTCAATACACCACACCAAACGTGACATTTTAAGACTTAAGAAAAATAAAGAATAATATAGATTAGGACTTACAGATGCTTCGAAATGTTCCTCTTACTGAATGAGAACATAAACGTGGTGAATATCAAAGTAATTGGCTTCAATGGAGTATACTCCTTGCAGGCGTTCGAACATTTTCTCACCTGACAAAAGGGTTCCTTGTGCTATAGTATAGTCAGATGAAACCTCCGAAGAGAGAAGCAGATTTTCATCCTCACTCAGATAAAACAGAAACAACTAGTCTTCAAATCTGTCAAACATGAATTTGGCTGTGAAGTAAAAGCCAAGGCGAGTATATTGAGAGAATGATTTGAGCTGCGAATATTTGGATTGCAATACATAACAACACATCGTTAGTGAAACCGAGCCCGGCCATTTAAGATTGTCCTCAGCAAGAACCTCTACATTGAAAACATAGAACAAAAGCTGGAATATCATACCAACGCGAAAATTTCACGTCTCCTCGGATCGCTTGATGATTTTCTAAGATTGCTGATTTCGGGCAGATACTTTATACGATTCAATCAGCGTTTTCAGAACAAACTGATGGTTCCAGCAAAACCAACGTCAATTTGTATAGGCTAGCCCGAGAGATACCGATCAACATGCCGCTCATGACCCCATCGATGACACGTTGTGTAGCACAATCCACGAATTCTATTAGACTCTTCCCTGCTGCTTTTCACTTTGGTGTACCGCACAGTCCTACAAGATCATCTAAAATCGGAGCTTAATTCTGAAATCGATGAAGCAAATTAAAGTCAAAAACGAAAAAAATATTAGAGAAACAGAAGAAGGTGAAGCAAATTAAAAGGAAGCAGAACTTGAGAAAAATAGTTTATTGTATGGATTCAGTTCCGAAAAGTTCGGTGTGTAAACTCCTAGAACTTCACTTAATTTGACTTTGAATATTGCTTTCCTATTCTTCGGATAGAGGATAACTTTCTCTGTCTGCTTTCAAGTTGAAAGCTGCGCGCTATTCCGCTTCAAAAATAGATATTCAAAATTTTCAACACATCCATCAGGATGTTCTCTTGATGGTCTCCGCAGATATAGGTTTAAACTTTGAGACTAAGACGTAGTCTTTTTTTGAATTTGTTTGAATTTCACTCCAACAGAAATCTTCATCTCCGCAAATGGCTGCTCTCTAAATCGAATCGCAAGGTTATTGTTTGTGGTCGCTCAGAGGTGTTTCTTCCGATAGACTTTTAGTCAACAAATGCTCCAGCAATCTCTTGCGTTTAAAGCTTATCGACGTCGAATTTTCTAAAACTCTTTTCTCGTCTATAGGAGTATGTTTCTCAAAATATGGCATTTGTACCATGGCTGCTACCATTTAGTAGTCCAGATGTATTTAGAATGTGTGACGTTGAGAATGTGAGACAAACTTCCGACGGCCGCAATGTGATGGTTGCCTGCAGTATTCCAATCTCTTCCTCTATTTTGTCATTAAAGGGTCAAAGTTAGATTTTTGACCGTTCAAAATTAAATGCTAATGGGTTCTCTTCAGGATTTCATAGAGCTCTCATTTTCTTTCTAAGTCATTAAGATGTAAGTTCATTGGGCTTCTTGTGCTAATTATGGTAAATTTAGTCCTAGAGTCCTAGTTTCTCGCTAGACAGGCATATGGCTTTTTTTTAAATCTGTTTATTATATATCAGCTCGAGACTTTGATGTTTCCATCATATTCCCTTTGCTCAGACTTGCAAAGAATTGTGTAATTTTTTTGAACCAACTGGCTCTGGTTTCTTTCGTTCTTCCTATAGAATTTCTTTTTAAGATGCAAACAACATCAAAAAAAGTCAACCATATACAACTAAAGTATTACGTTCTATTTCTTGATGTATGTTTCCATTGATAGTTGGTTCCAGAAACGCACTTATGCACTCACACTTTTTGGAAGGCTACTGTCTAAATTCCACACAGATCAGACATTGCAATTCCAAGTATTCAATTGTAGGGTATGAGCCCATCCTGGTATACGCTGGAATCGCAGAAAATCAAGAATCTGCAAATTTCATATAGTTTGCTCAATTGTCAATGAAAATCCACCAATGTATCCATCCTTGACATAATAGTTAAAGAAATAGAAGGCGAAATCCTGCTCCTGTCTTACGATTCAGTTTTTACCATATCACTCAGCATTCATTTACGTGACAGCATCTTACCGTACCGTTTGCCTCAAAGAGATTGCCACATTTTAAATTACCATCAACTTCGAAAAAATTTCAAATGTCAAATCAAAGAGAAGCAGAGGTTAACCTTCTCCTCTGACGCCTTCTTTTATTTTTTTCCACAATTATTCAAATTAAATTCAAATCCCCACCTCGGTCAATGTCAGAGTTCTAGCAGGTTGCTAGTACTGTATACCGCTTAAAAGACTATATGTACATAAAACGGCACCAGTTGTATAGCCAATTGTTATTGCGCAGCACGAGCCTGATAAGGTAAAAGAGACACTTAAGTGACCCAAATCCACATATCGCAAGGCTAAAGCACACGTTTCCAGTAAACAAAGGCCAAACGTCAAAAGCACCTACTGGGACTAAAAAGATCATCAACAGAGCATCACATGCACTACCTTGTTTCCATCTCCTTTTTTTTATTTTATTTTTTTTTTTTTTATGTTCTCAATTAAATGTGCAACAAACTTTTTAATTAGACCCCTTTCATCAAACTGTCACGACGAGTTGCTTGTGAAAATGTTGCGACTTGCGAAATTAATAGACGACAACACATAGCGACACAAAAACGCACATGGAATCCAGTGAAAAGCTCAAATCCAGCTCACTATGGTGAAGAATTAAGAAATATAAAAAAAAAAAAAAATAAATAAATAAAAAAACTCGATTCAAGGATAACAAACAGGATAACTTCAATTCTAAAATAAAATGTGCGAGGACAAAAGTTTGCATCTGTATGAATATACTCGTATCTGGTGGGATTTGTACTGCCAGCTACTCCTGCCGTCAACACTTGGGCAACATTGCTTTACTATATAGTCCTGGTCCCTTCCCTACCTAGAAGTGAAAGACTAGAAAGTCATTCGTTACTGGTATCCATCATGTAGGACTCCTGTGTCGTCTGCTGTCAGGACTCTCAAACGTGCATCGCATTCATGTCCATGGACATTTGTATAGGCGCCTGATTACGTTGCATTTGTGCGCTATATCCATACGTGCACAGTAACCAACGGAGAACGATTTCTAGAGGAAAGTTAATTACAAACCCCATATACCGAGTGGTTTATACGAGGATGTTTATGTATGTACATACTCGAATGTACGCATACGTATGCGGATGTGGATACAGTACGATGTTATAAAGGTCTACCTCATGTTATGGGTTACGAAACTGAAGTGGCAATATGAGTCAAGTCATTAATACTGAGCGATGTGGCATCATGCATTTCGAGTCAACATAATCATAATCAGCATCTGCTTTAGTATTATGTAAGTCAGGTTTGGCTTTGTACACCAATATATAGGATAGTACTTGGAGAAGCAAAAATATGCATCACGAGGCGAGGAATGCCATTGCAATGAAATGAACAGCGCGACTTTGCTCTTACTAATTTTTATGTCGAGAAGTTTCGCAGCCGCCCGTACAATTTGCATGTTAAGTACATTCCACATCCTTTGAGCTTACGCATATCTCTGGAAATTTGAATTGATTAGGGATTCTCATGCAATTATTTTTTGAAGTCGTATCGCGACAAAGTGGCGTATGAGAAAGGAATGCGCTTTATTTAGAAACTGCAATATGAAGGGTCGATGATTCATTACAATTCAGAATATTCTATGGCGATAATCTGCAAATACGCTGTCTAATTAGCTTTATAATGAATCCTATGCATCATGAAGACCTTCTAGACTGTCAAAGTGTATACCATTAGGTATCAGTAATTCAACTATATTTAGCGACTTCATACCCCAATCTGGTAAACATTATCAGCAATTTTCGGCTGACATCGGACCTTGTCCTGTGGCGATTTAAAAATTAAATGTAGGAAACAAGTTGCCTTTTAGCTCCTTAACAAATCGTATTCTCCTGCCTTAATCAGTCCAGATAATGTGATTTGCAAATTATCTCGATAGCGTAGACGGAAGTATTCGCTTTCACTGCCAAGTTTAAATATCTGCAGATATAAATTTATAATAACTTTAGTGTCGACTACGATTCGAATTTTAAATTTGCTTTCTCATACTAGGTGGGGCGAAAACCTCCTTGACCGCCAGAATGCACTGCTACTGCAAAAAATCTTATGTTGCCTTGAATTCCGTTCATATTTAGGCAGACATGCCAAATTTCAGTGCGATACTGTCTATAGTTTTGTCTTGACAGCTGATTGTTGTTGACGTGTTTGGCATCATGTTGAGTATGGACAAAAACGATTTTCGTTCTTTCGTAAAACATTATTTTTTGAGAGGCAAAACGGCGAGGGAAACAAAAGAAAAGTTGGATGGGGCTAATGCTTCGTCAGATTACACCGTCAAATATTGGTTTCGAGGGATTCGTGGTGGCCGCAACTATACTATCGATCAAGTCCACAACGGCAGGAACTCCGATGCGGTTACAGAGGACAATGTCAAAAAAATACATAAAATGGTGTTGGCTGACCAGAACATGAAGGTGCGGGAGCTAGCAGATACCACAAAGATTAGTACTAAGTACACACGCCATATTTTTGGCAATATTCTGCATATGAAAAAGTTACCCTGCCGCTGGGTACCACGCATACTCACTCCTGATCAAAAACACGTACGCGAGAGCACTTCGAAAGAATGTTTGGACTTGCTGATGAGGAACTACTTTTGACGAAACGTGGATCCACTATTACACACCAGAGATCATAATGAGTGTCCGGCAATGGACGGCAGAAGTCGGCAAGAGTGCTCCGAAGTGGCCGAGGGAGGCTCGATGGGTCGGAAACGTTATGGCGTCGGTTTTCTGGGATTTCCATGGCATACTCTCCGTGGACTACCTCGAAAAAGGGAAAACCATCAACAGCGAGTATAACTGTGCATTACTGGATCGATCGAAGGTCGAAATCGCTGCAAAACGACATCGATTTCGATGAAGCGAAAAAAAAATTTGTTTTTGCAAGACAATGCACCGGCGCACAAGAGCATTGCAACCACGGTTCAAATCAATGACTTACGGCTCCAATTGCTGACGCATCCACCGTATTCGCCCGATTTGCCTCCTTCGGATTATTATCTCTTCCCAAACCTCAAAAGATGGCTCATCAATAAAAAATTCAGCTCACGCGAGGAAATCATCGACGCCACGGAGGAGTATTTTGCAGACCTTTCGGAAAATTACTTTTCGGACGGGATCAAGAAGTTGAAAAATCGCTAGAATAAGTGTATAAAACTAAAAGGGGACTATATTGAATAAAATAAAAAAAACATTTAAGAAAAATTTTTTTTCATTCCCGAGGAGGTTACTTTTCACCCCACCTAGTACAGGGTTTTCTAATAACGACTTGACAAGTCTTTTTTTAATAAAAGGCAAACCATTTGAGATATTTCAAAAACTTTATTATTGGCTTGAAATACAATCAAAACATTTATGAATGGAACTCGACTTCATATGGCTACCGCGGGCACGTTTGCAGCGGTCCATTCGTTGGACCCAAATTTCAACGACTCGGCCACACATTTCAGCCGAAACGGCTGATATTTCGGGTTCAATGTTGGCTTTGAGCTCTTCCAACGTCGGCGTGTTGGCAGAAACCAATGACTTAACGTAGCCCCACAGAGAATAGTCAAGCGGCGGTAAATCGCAAGAACGAGGCGGCCAATCGACTGGCCCATGTCTTGAGATAACACGCTCACCATACTTACTCTTTAATAAATTAATTGTAGCGTGCGCTGTGTGGCTTATGACACCATCCTGTTGAAACCACATGTCGTCCAAGTCCATATCTTCCAATTCGGGCAAAAAATAATCGGTGATTATGGCGCGATAACGCTGATCATTCACAGTAACGTGACGATCGTTATCATCGACGAAAAAATATGGCCCAATAACGCCGCCAGCATGCAAACCGCTCCAAACAGTTATTTTTTGTTAATGAAGTGGTGATTCATGAAGCACATGAGGGTTTTCACCCAATCAATAACGCATATTTTGCTTTTGACGAACCCATTGAGCCAAAAATGAGCTTCGTCACTAAAAATGAGTTTGCGATGAAATTCATCATCTTGGCGCATCTTCTCCAGAACCCAATCGGAGAACGTACGTCGCTTCAAATGGTCCATCGGCTTCAATTCTTGAGTCAGCTTGATCTTGTATCGGTGTAAACCAAGATCCTTACGCAAAATACGACATAATGTGGTCTGAGCGATGCCCAATTCTTGAGAACGCCGTGGAATTGACTGATTTGGATTGTTTGCTACGGACGTCTGAACGGCAGCGATATTATCGACACTTCGACCAACCCGTTGTCTCACTAATACGGCAACATCACACAACGAATATGTAGACTCAAATTTTTGCACTAAACTTGTTATTGCCTGTCTACTAGGCCGAGAATTACGACCGAAAATTGGAGTTAACGCTCTTAAAGTTGCAGTCACCGACTCCGAATATTTGCAGAAAATTTTTATAACTTGCACACGTCGTGAGTGTACTTTACAGGAATGAAAATGTTGAGTTTACTGAATAAATTGAGAGTGACGGTTTGAATATTAGTGAAAAATTGTCCCTATTGGAAAACCCTATATATGAAGTTGATTTGAAGTGCTGTTATTATCCGTTTTTTGCTCTATTGGGCGCTTGTAATGTTTTTCTTCCAGAGAAGCCGAAGTTGGCGATTGCATTACATGGACCTGGAGGACCAGGCTCGTTTTAAGAGTTCCTAGATATTCTGGAGCCAGTAACCCTCTACGAACATACCCTTTAGTTATGC
Organism: Volucella inanis; assembly: GCA_907269105.1. Taxonomy (NCBI): domain Eukaryota; kingdom Metazoa; phylum Arthropoda; class Insecta; order Diptera; family Syrphidae; genus Volucella; species Volucella inanis. The sequence goes on from OU026154.1 coordinate 95,478,010, forward strand.
CAGCCATTGACCCATTAAAAATGTATTTGCCAACATTTCACTGTAAGCAGTCTTGCCCTAGAAAGTCCTTATTAACTTCACCCTCAAATTGATTTAGGCAAGTATCTCATAAAGTATCTCAAGTTGACCGATAGTGCGATCTCTGTCTACGAATAGGTCATCTCAGGCAGGATTGTGCTGCTGTTTCTTCGAGCTAAGTATAGGCGCTTATAAGTGAAAAGTCAAGGTCGATTGAACGAGACTGGTATCGAGTAGGTACTATAACGTAGAACGTATAGGTAAAATAACCACAATTAATCTGTAGTCATAGTTTAAGCATGGGGCATCCCAAGATTGACCACTTTCGTAAAACATCAAATCTCTTCCTGGCAATTATTTGTATTTAATCGTTCAAAAATGTCCTCAAGGTAAGCCTGCTGAATTACATAATTTTCTTAAATTTTTAAACTATATCTAAATGACATTACAATCGCCCTTATAAGGGATTATTTGAACGTTCAGTGAAAACATTCAAATCAACTTATTCACTCCATAATTTTGCCGTGCCATTTAGTCAGAGAAACGGCAGAAGAGTCTACAGATGTACACTAGCTGGTAAGTACAGACTTAAGACGTAGACATCTTTTAACGTCCTTGTGGCATATTTTGGTAATATACCGTATTGACGTACAAGCTAACGCCAAGTGATCATCGTGAACGCCAAACTTCCGTTGATAGCGTTATGGTAAAGATGGGCGTAGATTCGGATTTGCACTAAAAAATCATTCTCGGCCAAATTTTTTGTAATGTCAAGAGAGCAACCGGAAATGTTCCAAAAGTAGACGTTGTCTACGGAAAAATCGACGGATTGGTTTGGTTTTCATGTCATTGGGCCGTACATCTTCCGAGTTGTAGACTGCGAGTTGGTTACGGTCGATGGAAACTGCTCTCTTATATGTAAACCAATTTTTTTCTTTGGGATAAACTGGGACTGTAAGACAAGAAAAATATGTGATTTTAACAGGAAGGGTCACTTTCCACTCAGCGTGTGCCGTAATCGACTTGTTAAAGAAGTTCAGTGGCCGTCTTATCTCAAGAAACAGCTATGCCAGTTGGTCGCTAGCTTGTACAATTTAGCACATTTAGACTCTTTCCTTTGTGCTTACATTTTGAAGTATCAGCCGAATTACACGAAAAAGTCGTAGAAAATTGGGCTCAGTGTACCCCCTTATGCAAGTGGTTCCGTGGATGACCTTTGAATGACGTCATATTTCATTACCAATATAATTCAATCTAAAAAAAAAAAAAAAAAAAAAAAAAAAAAAAAAAAAACCTTTTCAGGCGCATCTTTTACGTATTTCCATTGTAATAGCTGAATAGCTAAATTTGAATAAGTTAGAAGCTTTCTATTTTGAATTACCTTGGTAGTGAGGGAAAGATAAATTTTGCAGTATTTTTAGCGACATCAAACATCCAATATACATTGGTTGTAATTGTAGCATTGTGTGTTAGAAGCATTCAATTTTACAATTTTTACATAACTTTTCCTCAATAAGTTATGCTTTTAATGTCAGCTTTTAATGATCTTAGCATACGCTACCTTTCTAGTTATACAGCCAAAGATCAGAGACATGAATCCAGGAAAGAATATAAAAATCAGGGAGAACCTTCTGTTGTCTGCAAACGAATACAATAGATTATAAGTAATAGACAAGAAATCATTAATGAAAATTAAAAAAAGTGTCGGAGACAGAATAGAACCCTGTGGCACACCAGCAATTAATTTGTGGATATCAGTTTCGAAACCTTCCAAGACATTTTGACTTGAACATTCCACAGGGTAGAAGAGATCCATTGGTCTCAAACGCACTCATTTATCTTGCTTTCGCCAGATTGGCGTAGAGCTTGGTTCTAGTTTTCAGTGAGATAAGTCATCAAATCTCAATGGATCTGCTGCTAACCCATATTGTCGGTCATTGAGAAGTTTCCATATATCTAGATATTTCTTGAGCTGATACTTATTGCATAAGTGTAATTGGTCTGTAGGAAGAGACAGAAAAAGGTCCCAAGGAGGGACTGGACAAATGTTTTCCTGCATCTACTCGGAAAAAAGTTTACGCAGTGGTCTTAAACTTCGAATACTTCTTCAGAAGAAGGTGGGATATACCATCTGAACCAGCGGTTATGTAAACTATTTCCTTTAAGTACTCCTACTACTTCAAAAGTGCTAAACTTAATTAGTCCATTGACTAATGGCTGCATCATATACAGCAAGTAAATTAGGTTAATCCAAAACGCTGACAACTGGAATGTCATTATAAATGAGCATTGAGATAGAAGATGAGGCAGAATTTCTCATCTTTTCGACAAACGACTAAACTACTTTTGGGACATTGTAGAATTGTTTGCTTCACTCTTATTCATATTCTAGAGTTACCATTGGATCACCAGAATGCCAATAAACCAAATGATTGCACTCGAATATATCTAAGGAGTCAGCGAATTTTCTGCTGTTCCTTTGTTAGGAGAAACTATAGACTGCTATATGGTCATTAGCACGACATTTGTGTGTTTCATTTTGCTTATTTGTTTTAAAGAAACTTACTTTCCAAAGTAATTCTAGATTATTACTTAAATTTGGACGTGTTCTGTGTTTGATTCAGGAAACTGCTTCGTGACACAGTACAAGCACTCAGTTCAAAGCTTTTGTGGAATTATTGAATATGCGCTTATAAGACAACTGTGTGGATTCATATGCACCTTGCTGTTGAAGGCACTTTAAATCAATTGCCCTGCCATGGGCTTGAAAATATCATTCTCATCTGTTAACTTTATCAATTGGAAATGCATCCAAGCATATTGTATTAAATTTCAATATCCAAACCATGGTCAAAAACCATATTTTTGTTTTTACTTTTTCACTGAAAATATATTCTCTTGGTTTAATTTTGTATCGGCCATTAAATTGGACAATTTAATTTTTGCCATGAAAAAAGCGAGAAACAAAAATATATTTAAAAGAATATAAAATTAATTAAACACCTTTACGAGTTTTTCAAATGAATTATCTACCCACTTGGCGTTTAATGAATTTTAATATATGTGCCAATTTCGTTTTTATTCAAAAAAAAAAAAAAAAAAAGAATAGGAAGACAAATAAAACAGATACATAGTACAATTCACTTTCGAAAAACAGTTTAGCAGCTTGCACTGATGTCAATGTCAAAAGCAATAATCAAAAATTTTAGAGAACTTAAAAATATACGATCTCCAAACGGTTTTCGAGCTATAAATTTGCATTTAACGAGCTCTCTGAGGGAATATTTTTAAATTTGCTAAATTCGATAAACAAATTTTAATTTTATTAGATAGAGGACAGAGATGTTGTCACTGAAGCGAATCGAAGATTAATATTTTATATTTGATCGCTGTTTTGAATTAAATTCTGGGGACAGTGTCAAAACGCTCACTGGGACCACCTTGGAGACAGAAAATAAGAAACGAACATTTGTTCTTGAATATCTGTTTTTAGGATCCCAAATTTCAGTAGATGTTCTTGGGCAAAATGTACAAATTTAATTCGATTAATTCTAGCTAAGAATATTCAAGTAGATTTGACAATTTTTTTTTTTTTTTTGTATATAAATGAATATGTACAATATTAGATGCTCGCCTGATTTCAATAAAGACAATTCGTATTTCGACAGAACTCTTACGTATGTCGCCACTGAGAAAAAAAGTGATGTATCTAATAAATTTGTATAGAAAGACAGGAAACAGAACTCGCCGTCATAACCTAGAGGGTGGCAAGGCGTTAATATGGAGGAGAGGAACTGTTTAAGGAACTTTTTTGCTGCATCATAGAGCCCACTAAAGAAACTGTCATATGCTATAAAGTGATGCGATGGTTCCTGGGATGATTCACACGAAAAGATACTGGATATATTTATGAACAGTCATTTTATATGGCATGGCACGTTTTCGCATATAGTCCATCTATTCCGAAAAACACGGCTGCTATGCACATGAACAGTGTAGATAAAATAAGTGCTGATTATAAGATACACGTAGCGTCGGCACCTTTACACCTTTTTTTAGTACCAGAAATGAATACCATTCCATGAGTGTTGTTGCACATGTCTACGGAAATCTTTACCTTTAGCATGAAGCAAATTTAAGCTGGTTGCCCAAAGTAAGGTTATACTATCAAATTTTGGGTGGGAAGTGCGTGTCATTTTTATCTCTAAAAAAGATGAGGAAAGCTACTTCAAAGTGTGAGCAAAGAGCACCTTTAGCCTGATTCGAAAGTTGAAAGGCTCTCGCTACAGATGAAAAAAAAAAAAAAAGTATGATATTGGAAGTTGAAAGCAAGTTTTCCTAACGAGGAGTGAAGTCCAATATTGTCAGACAATAGCGTCGCATGACAAATCGGCTTTGGAGCCATCTGTGAAGACCTTACTCCTAGGCATAGGGAAAATCGATTTCACAATACATCTCATGGCATGGTCATAAAACCAGAGTCAAAAGACTCATGGTAATCAATGTTCTAGTGTTCTAGTTCTAGTTCATCAGTGTCCAGGGCAGTGCAAAGCGTGCTAAAGAAAATCTCCATGCAGCCGGAAAAAGACCTTTCTTTGAAGTATGGTGAAGCAGCAGTTGTTTCACTACAATCGACTCATAGGATAAAATTAGTTTTACCACAGGTGTGTAGCTTCAAAACATTCTCCTGAATATCAAGCCTCATCTCTGGCTGAAAGTTCCTCTGCATTGCCAAAAATAAGAGAGTGCCTTTATAGGCTTTCAGAATAACATCTTTAGCCAAAGTTCAAATAAGCTTTTTAAGCAGGTTAACACCCAAATACTAAATATTGTAAGAGAATTCCATAGATTCCTTTAAACACCAGGTTAGTCAGATAAGTCAGCTTCCTCATCCGTGACCTCATCCGTTACCACAACCGATAGGATATACCAGCTACGGCGAGTTGTATTATTCAGCTCACTAGTAGCTTTGTTAATAGGAGCTGATTGTAAACTGGGAGCCAACATTGTTGACAACTGATATTTTAAAATCAAGGAGATGATGGCTTCTCACGTTACCCCAAAACTTATTCTAATAGTGTCCATCTTCCTGGAATCACAATTTACAATAAGTTCGACTACTGCCCTAGGTGATGGCAGTAATAACGAATCATATGGAAAATAAGCTAAGGAAATGACGAACTGCTGCCAATTATTGTTCGTTTCATAGTTTTTGCCTGCATCAATTTAATCTTGGTTGCACAATTGCTTAATAAAAATATGTGTATATAGAGTGTGTTCAAAAAGTAAGGTGACATTTGAAATTTCTGTGTTGGTACACATATCCCGAACATATGTTCACAGTTTCAAGTATATAGTGTACTAAGTTTGTTTTTTGTTAGATAGAAAGGTTAGACATGTTTTGTATAAAAAATTGAAGCAGTGCTCTAAAACATTTGAAATGTTGACAGTGGTATACGGTGAATGTGATCTAAGTAAAAAATGTGTTTGCATGTGGTACAAGCTCTTAAAAGATGGACGAGAAGATTTTTATGACGAACCTTACTCTGGACGTTCCAGCACACCAACAAAAGGTGATAACGTCGAAGCTGTGAAGTAAATTGTTTTGGAAAACCTTAGAATTACAATAAGAGGGGTTGCTGAGGAAGTTATCATATCGGTCGACTCAGAAGAACCGTTGTATGAGCTCTTGAAAGACGTCAATGATGATCCTGACTTGCTCAAAAGGGTCATAATATATAGGGGGTGGCCGTGGTGTAGTGGTATATGCATACATTCCTCAAGCAGAGCGTCGGGGGTTCGAATCCCGTGCGAGGCAATTCTCTGAAAAAAGTCTTTTCGTAGAATTTGCATGTGAAATGAAGGCATAACACTGATGTTGGAGTGGTTGCTGGCTGGGCTAAATGTAACAAACTAACAACTAGCACGTACTGAGACCCACTGGTTGAGGAAGCACCTGCTCGTCCCGTCCAGTTTGACAACCACCTCTGGGAAAAATATCGAAACCAAATACACCTGAGTTTCAAACTACTACACCACCCGCCCGCGCCCTGGAGAAAACCAGTAAAAGGTTGTTCATATCCCCTTGGTGCGCGCTCGGGATTATAAAAAAAATAAAAAATTACTGGCCCCATGCAATTCTTTCCTGTTCCCAAAACTAAGATACTGAGATTTGCAAAGATTGAGTAATCGCTGGAAAAGTTCAAGGCTATACGAGAAAGTGCTTATAAGAAGTGCTCGAGGATTGGAAAAACCGATGGGGATTACTTTGAAGGCGACGACGTTAATATTGATGGACACATAAATATTTTCTATAAAAATATAAAATCAGCATTTTGAATTATAGGCTAAGTTGGATACCGGTCTCCGTAACTGAATTGTGACGTTTAATAAATGTCGTGGGATAAAGTGGATTTGGAAATGCAATCTCTGAAAGTAGGTGTATAGAGCAGCTCCTCAAAATGCCACTCGTGTGACACCTTGTTGCAATATTTAACGGCCGTGACAAATAAGTAAAACGGAGGTCGTTTCCGACGCCTGTGTCTTTCTTGCAGACGGTAGGACCCTAAGAGTCATATTAATGAGCAAAGATACACTGTATAGCTGATTACGGTCTCTTGCATTAGGATAGCCTTTCACAAACAGCACTTAAAATTCACAGAAAAAGATTACATCCATCTCATTAAACTGCTTATTGACCAACGTTCTAAAAGAAGCTTAGCTTATTGCTCTTCCATGACCTTCAATGGTAAACATATTTTTTTTTTTATAAAAAAATAATAAATTGTAATAGCAATTATAATAATAATAAATTAAAATACTAAAAAAAAAAAGAGAGAGGAAATGAAATAGTTGAAAAATTGGAGAAAGACTAAGATAGAGTTGATAGTAAAGAGATAAGTTAAGAAGAAAAGTACACATACAAGGCAGTTTTGAAGCTAGCAGTATTTGACAAGTATTCTATCGTATCGTTGCATTGCATAAACATACCAAACAGCATCATTATAAGCAACCTGGAAAGATTGCGAAAAGCAAGTGAGTCAAGGTCACTGTAGACAGCTGCGCCATATGAAACAATGAGAATTATGAGAGTGAGCACTAGTCTCCGGCGAGTATTCCAGGGGGTATAGCTGGCTGAAATCCAAAGTTTACGAAAGTATCCGTACACGCGATAAACAACGATATTAACATAGTTATACCCAGAAAGCTTTCGGTTTATGGTGATACCAAGACTTGTAGCCGCCTCAACTAACCTAACCTTACTACCGGCTAAGCAAACATCAGGAACTAGGCTTATAAGACTTGTTGTTTGATATCGGAAGTACTTGGCATTTTATTGAAGTCAAAGCTAGTCCACTTTTAGTTGCCCATTCAACAATAGAAGCGAGATCCTCATTTAGTAGTGACACTAGTTCACCCATTTTTTTAACCGGATGAGATAGGTAAAGTTGTACATCGTCAGCAAAGAAATGAATAAGCGCGTGCTTAGAAATCGATGCTAAGTCATTTATGTAAATGCAGAACAAAATTGGGCCCAATATTGATTCCTGCTGAACCCCTTGAGAAACTGACCGGAGACTTGCGCGGTTGTTACCAACCACGACTATTTGTGACCGTCCACATATAAAGCTTCGAATGAGCCTTACAGCTCTTTCAGTAAAACCATAGTAATGGTACAGTTTCCAACAAAGAATGGAATGATTCACTCTGTCAAAAACCTTAGAGAAATCAAGCAGGCAAAGCAGCAGATATCATCCAAGATTTTTACTATGGCGGAAGAATAGCTATGGTTCTTCCTAAAGTCCGATTGGAATGGGTTCAATAGGGAATTTTCAGCCAAATGATTCTGAATTTGTGACTCTATTACCTTTTCAAAGACCTTACATTGGCGAGGTAAGATACTAACAGGTCTGTAATCAGAAGCATCGGAAGCAGTGGTCTTTTTAGGAACAGATACAACCTTAGCACATTTCCATGCCAGAGGAGTAGTAGATGTTGCTATACAAGAATTGACTACATGTGTTAAATGGCCTATGACGTGTGGCAAAATAAGTTTTATGAAGCGTAGTGACAAGCCGTTCTCAACAATAGCATTTGATTTTGAACCTTTAATAATACAAAGGACATCAACCTCCGTAACTACTTCAAGATCAATTTCCTGTTCAAAGCCTCTGCTGGAGACAACGTCATACTCGAAGCAATCGGCAGCAACATCATTTGAAAGAAAATGGTCATTCATTTCATCTAAATCAATAGTGCAGCTGTCACTACTAACCCCAATGCCAACTTGGCGTAGATTTCTCCACAGTACCTTGGAGGGTAAGGAAGTGCTCAGTTTAGATGAACAGTAGTGTCGCTTAGATGCTCGAACAGCATCGGTTGCAGCTTTACGAGCTGCTTTGTAACTGTTCCAGTTAATCGAGCTTTGGCTACGTTTCCACTGTTTCGCTTCTTTAGAACACCAACTACTCCTTCCGTGAACCAGGGACAGGCTCTGTTTCGGATTCTGCAACTCAAACATGGGACCGAGTTTGCTGCGGTCGTTAGTGATTCATGATTTATTAAAGAGTAAGCCCTATAAACAAAGGAGCCTGAGGAAGACTTGTAGTTAAAGACAACATTATAGGTACAGAATAGAAGATCATGTTCACTGACACCTTCGAGAGAAATTTGATCAAACAGTAAGACGGAAAGTGAATCAAATACAATAACAAGGTCTAAAAGGCTCGGTGGTGCACCTGACCGGAAGCATGTTGGACAGTTATTATTTAAAATTTCAAGGCCGCTTGCCGCCGACATATCTTTCACTTGGTGGGATCGCGAGTCATTTTTAAGCATGTTGGCATTAAAATCACCACTAACGACAATGTTATTATATAAAGGGAAGAATTCGGATAGAGAAGAGAAAAAAGGTTCAAAGACCAGAGCCATTTCATAATACCATTCATGAATACATTTTTCACTCTCTCACAACTTAGGAGATCTGGAAGTATGGTAGATTTAACAGACGGGGTGCAGAAACAACATCAAAACGTCCAAAGTTGACTTTATGAACTGGTGGTACTACAACAAAATTCCTGGAGTTAACTCGTAAATTATAATTCTCAGTGTTTTGAACTGTGAAAAAACTGTGTATTTTGAGTACTTTATAACAATGCAGATGCCTTAACGGAAGAGTTTTAAGGTTGCTGAACAGATTAAGACTTGCAGTTCTGCGGTTTACCTTACATAAAATTCTGATTGCATGCTTTTGCTTAATCAATAGTGGCTCGGTTTTTGTAAAAAAAAAAGCACCGGCCCTTTACCATTTTCCCAGCAAATCAAAATCATGATTTACCTCAAGAATTTCATTTAATAAACTTAAATCAGAAACAAAATGGGACCTAGAACTGATCCTTGTGGAACACCGGTCGTAATATTTTTTAGAGAGCTGTAAATATTGTTTAATCTCACCATTTTCTGCAGATTATCTAAATATAAAGAAAACTAGCTATGTATGTTACCTCTAAAGAGATATACGGTAGGTCGCTAATTATTCAACAATGTCTTATCGTTGCTATTTTGGCCTATAACTTAATATGCGGTTTGCTAAGAGATGGCGTAACTTGTATTATTCCATTGTTATTATTCCATTGGAACATGCGTTGGAAAGCTACTGTCATTGTACGTCATTTCAGTGTATGTCATTCATTTGAAGCGTAAACAACAATAATTTTTTTTTTCACTCAAATATGTCGAACTTTTTGCCTGAAAAAATGTTTTTGCGGGGAGTTCTTCTTTATGAAAAAAACTGCTGCCGAAAGTCTTCGTATTTTGGTGGAAGTCTATGGTGAACATGCGCTAGCTGATCGAACGTGCCAAAAGTGGTTTGCACGGTTTAAAAGTGGTGACTTTGGCTTGGAAGACGATGACGATGAACGTCCTGGGCAACCAAAAAAGTTTGAAGATGAAGAACTGGAAGCATTACTCTATGAAGATTGTTGCCAAATACAAGAACAGCTCGCAGAATCTTTGGGTGTCACTCAAGCAGCCATAACGCCACAAAAGGAAGTCATTTTTGCATAGGATTGTTACTGGTGATGAAAAATGGATCCATTATGACAACCCCAAGCGCAAAAAATCATATGTGAAACCCGGCCAACCAGCCAAATCAACGGCAAAGCCGAATATCCATGGCACGAAGGTAATGCTCTGTATTTGGTGGGATAAGATAAGTATGCTGTATTATGAGCTGCTAAAACCGGGTGAAACCATCAATGGACAACGCTACCGAACACAATTAATCCGTTTGAAGAGAGCAGTAGCCGAAAAACGCCCGGAATATGCGACCAGACACGAGGCAATAATTTTCCATCAAGACAACGCTCGGCTCCACGTTGCTATTCCGATTAAGAACTATTTGGAAAACAGTGGATGGGAAGTCTTACCCCACCCGCCTTATAGCCCAAACCTTGCCCCTTCCGACTACAATTTGTTCCGCTCGATGCAGAACGCCCTCACTGAAATACGGTTCACATCAGAGCAGAATATCAAAAATTGGCTTGATTCATTCTTGGCTGCCAAGTCGGCGCAGTTATTTTGGGATGGGATCCACAAATTGCCAGAAAGATGGGAAAAAGTCATAGCTTCAGATGGGCAATGCTTTGAATAATACTATTGTACATGTTTTTCTTAAATAAACGTTTAAATTTTGAAGAAAAAAAACCGCACGAATTAAATTAAATTCCAAAATATATGACATAAGATTTGAGAAATACGAAATGCAATATTCTTTAGCAAACAACTTGTGATCGTGTCATAAGACGAAACCTTAAATGTTTTAAGAGAGCAAATTAATTTATATAGGGTGATTCATCGTAAGGTATGATTTATAATGTAAAATAAAGTACATAAATTTGAAAGTGAACTTAAAATTTTTATCATCAGTTAAAAGAACAATTCATGACATTTATGTTTTTAGAAATGATATTAAGTAAATATTGACCGTGACTACGTCTGAGGTGGTCTATTCGAAAGCAGCAATTTTAGGCGACTCGTTCGAGCATAGCGACTGATATCTCGTGAATAGAACGAGTAATATTGGCTTTCAAAACGTCAATCGTAGCTAGCTTATTCCTGAAGACCTGAGACTTTACATATCTCTAGAGAAAGTAATCCAAAGGTGTGATATCGTACCATCTAGGCAGCCAATTTACCATAGCAACGTAAAATTAAGTTCTTAACAAAAGGATTCCTCAACAAGTCCAGTGTTGAAACCAGAGCTCACCAGTAGCATGTTCTTGAATTTCAGGAAGCACATAGTCCGTTAAGATGGCGCGATAATTGATACCATCGACGGTAACATTCTGATTTGCCTCAATTTTAAGGAAATATGGCCAATGATTCCACCAGCCCATAAACCACACCATACCGTTGTTTTTAATGGATGTAGTGGTAGCTCTTGATACTTTTCGGGTTGCTCATCAGAACAAATATGGCAATTTTGCTTATTAACGTATCTATTGAGCCAGAAATGGGTTTGATCACTGAACAAAATTTCATGATAAAACACCGGATTTTCCATGAGTATTTCCAGAGCCCATTCACTGGAAATATGACGCAAATTTAAGTCGCCTAGCTTCAATTGAATTTTGTACGCTTTTAGGCCGAGATCTTCACTCTCAGCTACAGCTGCTATAGTCTCTTCACTACGTGCTGGATGTGGTCTAACCGATCGAGTATCATCCACTAATGTAAACTGGGTTTCAAATTTGCGAATGGTATTTGCAATAGTGGTTTCAGTAGGTCGATTATGCGCACCGTAAGCTCCTCGAATCGCACGAAAAACATTTATCACAGAACGCTGATTTTCTTAATACAGCTGAACAATTTGGAGACGCTGTTGTGGTGTTAGTCCTCACATGATGACTTGCCAAGCGATACTGAATAAAAATGGCAAAGCAGTTTGATAGGAGTCATGCTCCTGTCAAAAAGGCCTATTGAAAATCAAACCTCACGATGAATCACCCTATATAAATAAATTAAAGAGAACAGTTGAAGTGCACCCCCCCCCCCCCCCCAACAAGCAACAATGACACTTGTTTTCCTTTCTGGATGAGAATTTTCAATGGCTTTCGCTCCCTTATCCTTAACCGGAAATTCTCGGTAAGGTTTTCAACCTCAGCTACCAATCCAATAGTGCGTTTTGGAATCATATTCCCCCGTTAGAATACCATACATCACTATCCACACTATCTAACTGAGCCTTCTGCTTTATAAGGTCATTTTGCTCTTCGAGATTAATAATAAGCCTTTCAACGACTGTAATTCTTTTGAGTTTTCAAAATTTTTCAAGTTAAAGTTTAAATTTTTTCTTTTTGTATGAAATCGGGCCTTACCAAAACTTTCCACGTACTCCCAACCATTTCAGAAATAAGAGTTTCTGAGTTCATTTACCATACGTAAATGGAAACACTTTCCAAAAACAAACGTCACATAAACAATACAGGCAGTCCCTACTCTAGCCCCGCAACCGAATCACAATTCAGCTAAGAGTTTCAGCAAACTTCTTTTTGACTAGGGAAAAAGTTTTCTTAGCACTTGCCACACCCAGATCGCCTGCTTACCACTAGATAGACTCTATTTTTTTATTTATTTATTTATTTTTATTTTTATTTTTTTGTAGTTTTTTCGTACTTTTTTGTCCTTTGTCATCTGGAAACTTTTTACATAGTTTTATCTTCTCAGATGAGACGGTAATAATGTCCAGGCGGTGCAGCCGTATTCCTTTTACAATCTAAACAACATGTTAATGTTGCGTTAACTTGAACTAAGAGAAACTTTCCACATCCAAAGTACAAGTGGGGGTATCCGACAAAAAAAAAAACACATTGCAGAAAAGTGAGTGAGAAATATCGCTAACAGCTGCAGCAAATGTTGAACTACGAATACCCCCGAAAAAGGAGGGCAGGCTAGGAATAGGACACCCCGGTAGCAGGTTTAAATGTTGTTTGGAAAATGCAATAAAAAAAAAATAAAAACAACAAACTTTATGCTATACTTTTGCTAACCACTGTTAAAGGTCAAGCCAAGATGGTACGTGTGGCGGTGAATGAAATATTTTGTAATCATTGTTACAACCCAGTTTGTTTGAGTGAATTAGATTAATATGAACCTGTGGGAGGATTTTATAGATTCGTCTTCGGTTAGGGCTTCCATTGACAGTTGGGTCTCTTGTAAGCACAACTGCGGATGGCTGTGACTCTTTACGATACCGGTAGACCATTCGTAGTTCCTAAGAGGTCAGAAACTTTTTTCCTTTTCATAAGTTGGAAAGCCTGCGGACTTAATGTCGTCTTATATACGCATTTCGTATAAACTTTAGTGACACAACATTTTGCTGTGAGAGTGAAGACACAACCTAGCATTTTAGACATTTTATTTATCAGTCTAAAAGAGACTGATAAATCCAATAGTACGAAGATGCAAGGAGTTCTGTAAGTGATTAAATTGATGTTCTTCTTCTCAGCTTATTCTCTTTTAGTACTTTTCATGCTTTCTCTGTAAAGCTTTATTAAAAGGGTCAATGATGTGGAACTCTTTTGCGAGGTCCCCATTTTTAGATGAAACCCATTGATTTGATTTGATTTGATTTGAGGCCAGGACAGATTCATTAAAGCTTATTGCACGCATATTCTTGAAACTAAAAATTTGATTTAAAACTAAAGGTTGGGAACGGTCGAAGAAAGTTAGAACGTGAAGCATAGGTGGAAATAAAAATGTTTTTGAGGGAGAGTTTGCTGAGGTGGTAGTCGAAGATAGACAGAATGTCGTTAACTTCACGAATCATTCTAGACTTTGGCTCTAGATGCCCGTAATTCGTTCGGTGGAGGTTGAGCCGGAAAAGTGGCACAGAACTAAGATTGGATGGGTTGCCGTTAAAAGCAATAAGTTGAAATAAAGAACTGTAATCAATATTACCAACTAAAATTTGATGAATATCGACAACTTTTCGGCATATAGAAAGGCGTTATAAATTTATGTGAGAGCTGTTTGATGAATACCCGGATTAGATATAACAGGTACTTTATTATGGTTTAAAAGCACTTTCTTCTTCGCCTAATGTGGTCGTTCTTTCTTCAAATCGGCGTTGAATCAGCCCAATAAATCGACGTTGTGTGCTCCTGCGATTTTTTTTTCTTTTTCCAAATTTTCAACGTGGATCACATCTCACGCGTCCCAAAAAACGGTGGCCATCATCTTTCCGGCCAAAGGCACGGTCTTTGCATTTGTTGAAGCACGTTCCCCGGGTAAAACCCATTGGTGACTACCAATGAATCCATGTCTCATCGATGGTCACGAAACGATGCAGAAACTCCTCCGGATTTCGACTAAACAGGGCCAAGCACGTCTGATCATGAGGCATCACGTTGAGATGCCTGTTACCTCAGCCAACTCGCGAATTTTCTTTCGGCTGTTGTACTAAATGATGGTACACAAATTTTGGCTCAGTAGCGCCACCCGTCTTCCAATCCAGGTACTCATCAAACAGCCTTCGTAAGTTTCAGCTGATTAGTGTATGGTGGTAAATTTTAACTAACATCCCAAGGAAGACCACGTAAAGCAAACCGAAAACCGCAAAAACCTGCATTGAACCGCTTCTATCCGGAGGGTGTGAGCTCTGTAGTAGGATGCTCAAACTTGGCTTGTAAATTCAAGAAGAAGCCTAACAGAGGTTATGTAAAGGGATAACACAAGAATTGGAATACCCCTTAGACCAGCGCTTGATGAAGCCAAAGGCAGAATATGAGAACGGAAATTGAGTAGTAGGAGGGCGCTTACAAATATAAGTTACAGTCTTACACTTATTAACGTTAAGCTCAAGGAAATTCTTCTGACATTAAGTACAAAATCTGTCTTAATCTTCCTATAGTGGTAGGCTTTTTGAGGAAGATGGTAAACGAGTATATTTAAAGGTTTTCATATCATCTGCGTAAAGAGATATGCATGAATTTTTAATGATGCAATCAACATCAATAATGGTCAGAATAAATAATAAGGGACCAAGTTGGCTGCTTTTAGGGACACCAGAAGAGGCTTTAATTAGATCAGAAACCATTGACCTAAATAAAGCATAATAATGTCGTTCATTAAAATAGGATTGAACTCACGTTAAAAAAGCTTATTTGGGAACCAAGAGCCCAGACGTTGCCAGACGGTGGCAATCACGTCAACTTCATTTCCAAATTCTAGTGCACATACGAGTAAAGTGCTTGATACAAATTCCATTAGGAATCCGTACTGGTTTTGGGAAACCACAGATTTACAATGAAAAAGCGTCATAAATATGTCATAAATAATGCTCTCAAAAAGGTTAGATATGCAGGACAGCTGATAGTAGGATATATCGTCCTACTTTTTATGTAGTGGAATAAAAAATATCTTTTTCAGGTTGGGGGAAATAATCCCTGGGTGATAGGAAGCTAAGAGAGCTGTAAGAAGCTGGGCTAGGTGCATTTTACATTTCTTTAAAAAATATAAGGGGACGATCATCAGGGCCAGCAGAACAATCATCTTTGAAGTTTTTGTCTCCATGAACTAGGAAAGAAGGAACGTAAGTACAATGAGTCTATAGGAGGAGAGAGAAGAAAATTTGCCTTTTTAGGGACGGGCTAGACAAATGCTGTTATCAATCTGCTCGGAAAGAGTCGTGAAGATTAGGATTGATGAAAAAGCTTACGCAGTGGTTCTGCCATCGTGGAAGAACACCTGTTCAGAATAAGAGTAGACACACCGTCTGAACCAGCGGATTTATGAAACATCTGTTAGAACTTCCAAAGAGAATATTGTCTGTAATCATAATAGCAACGGCATCCCCCTCGTTATCGAGGAAACATAACAATCCGTTGAAATACCTAAAGAAGCTGTTAAGTCCTCTTCAATGGGCCTTCTTGTATTGCCGTATGGTTCTTTTAGGAATATTTTCTCCAACTGTGTGGTCGCTGCATGAGAAATTAGCTGATATGACACAATGGTCCAACGAGCCTAGATAGGATAGCTAAGCGAAGATCTCAACACACCTTCCTTCGGGTGTTGTATGTCTAGAATGTCGAAGCCACCCAGAATTGTGTATATTGAAATCGTCCGTAACTACGATTTTAGTATTAGGATACAGGGATACAATTCTTTGTATAGAGTCAGACAGCGCATCGAACTCATTATAGGTAGGATTGCTGACCATTTTGGGGCTTCTGTAAATAAGGCAATAGAGGATACTTTGCTTACGGAGATGGAATTTTAACCACATGAAATTGAATTCTAGATTGGAACTGAGACTTTATTGTGTTGGAGTTTGGTAAGCTACATCACTATGCACGTAATTGGCGCGTCCGCGGTGAGAAAAGAATAATGGCACTAGTTCGTAGTTGGATTACTTTTTAGCCCGAGAATATTGGCTTTATCCACTCTAAATTCCCGAGTCATTACAAGTTAACAAACACAAAAGACACAAGCAACGGCGATGCTAAGCACAGCTGTGGAGTATAAGTTCAGAGTTTGTTTTGTTGTAGGTGCTATGCCATTACAACAATAGGAAATAGCAAACCAACAAAATACATACACACAACCTGCTATCCATTCGTTGGTACATACCATACAATGTAGTATAGCTGACTTCTGAAGTCTTATACTTTGAGGACAAGTCATCAGAGATCTTTGATCTTTAACGCTTTTTAGCCGTATCCACTGTACTGCCAGTAAACTGTCTGGTGGTTCTCTTGCGTCTTATCAGTTTCTTACGTACTCCCTTTTTTTTTTTGCTTAGAGCAGTCTTTACTAAGAGTTAAACTTGAGATAAACAGACGCTCTGTCTTCAGTTTTTTCTTCAGATTCTTTGTTCTGGACTGGTCTCGATAATTTTTTTCTAACCAGGATCCATACAAATTTAAGGAGAAGTTTAAATTCTTGACATAGAATATAATCCCTGGAAATCTCATTCACTTCTAATGTGATGGTTTCACCTCCGCTCTTCTCCTTAGTGACTCTGAGTCCGCTTTAGTGGATACAAAAGGAAAATGTCCTTGGTAAGGTTTCTGCTTCTGGAACGAAAAAAATGCAAGTGAATATCTTGGAAACATCGTGTTTCTTACTTATGCGCAGTTTTGCCTTTTTTCATAATTTAATTCTTCTTACCGCAGTCCTGTGCCAGTTTTTGAAGCCATGGCAGGTGATCGACAAACTGAAGTGGCTCAGGATGGGACAGTTTCTGCCGGATTTTTCTATTTTTTTCTCTCTTTTTCGTTTGAAAAGATCTGTTCTGTGTACATGAGTGTATGATATTAACCTGATATTGGGCTATAGTATCCCTGTAGAATAGCCCTGATGTGCTATATTGCTCCTGTGAAATCCCCGTCTTGAGCTTTTGAACGCTTCTAAGTGGGATGTGTTATTTAGCGTCTCCTTTAGTCATACCTGTACATGTGTATTTAAATGTATTTATTTTGTTCATTCCTGCAATAGAAGAGCTATCTATAGATCTGCCACGTTTGCTGGTTAGGGGCCCACTCGGGCTCAGTTCCTCCGTAATTTGACGCTTTTATTTCAGAGTGAAGTGTTGGTATTTTTGCTGAGGCTTGTTTACGTTGATATTTTCTACCATCTCGATGCTTGCTAAGCTTCATTCCTCACCATCTGTTCTGTCCAAGATTTCAGATGGGAGCCATGTAGTGTAGACTCTTGGTCTGCGGAGTATGATAACCATTACCATACTTCGTAACCTTCTGCTGTCTGTCAGCTGGTGACACGCCGGATCCCTTGAGAAGCTCAAATTTTATTCCGATAGGTGGCAGTTTAGTTAAACTATACATATGGTACAAAGATGAATTCAGAATTGACCTCTTGTAACAGAACTACTCTTAAGAAATGTTGCAGACATCAAAAAATAGTAAAAACATGCATAATTGTGCTACTAATTGATACAATAATATCCTGAACACATCTTTCAAAAAATGGCTCTTTCGTTTTAGGAATCTCCTTGTTTGCCTTTGATTGCAACATAGCCAACAAGTAAAAACTTTCAATTCAAACAACTAAAATGGAATCCCACACTCCCTTAGGCTATCAGACTTATCCAACAAAAGCAGGTCATGTGACTGCCACAGCGAGAGAAGCATCACTTAGTCCCGTTTCCTAGTAAGAAATAAAACATAGGTTTCGTCAAAGCCAACAAAAAAAAAACTGAAAAAAAAATAAAAAGAGAGACTCAACTTTTCTTGCAAAGTCCACCTTCTTCTGGCCGTTCCCAGCGTTCCTCGCCGACAACCCTTTTGGCCAAAGTTTTCCGACTAATTTAATAAAGCACTAAAAGTAAGAATTTCTGAAGACCTTGCGCATTAAATTTCGTCAATTAAATTTTGCGGACAAACTTTCCACGGAACTGAGTTTCAGTTCCTAGATGAGTGAATTACAGGAGATATGAATACGAATAAGAATACGGATACTATACCCTACTCTATACCATCGTCAACCCTTAAAGATACACTCTCTTGGTTCGGTAGTACCTATTTACGGTCACTACAAATTTTCCACACCATTCACATTGGCACTCACACAAAACTACTTTCTGAGAGTTAGTTAAAGTTGTAAGGCCCTAAGATATCGGGGTCGTGGGAAGAGATTTTCAAATTTCAAATGGGCTTCGGGTCGATTTGAATAAGTGGGCACAAGACGAGTGAAGAGAGGAAGAGAAGCTGTGCTTAAACCTTGGCCCAAAGGCATAGGACTTGTACTGAAGTGTAAAATAAACTCCGCGTCAGAGAGGCGACAAAAACTTAAGAAAAGCTAAAATGTCCTTTTGTGGTGCTAGTTATTTTTTTATTTTTTTTTTTAATAAAATAAACAAAATACAATCAAAAGGTGCTTCAGAGTCTGCACACAAATTACTGGGTAACCCTTGTACGAAACCCAATTAAAGAAAAACTTTTCAAATTATGAATTAGATCTCGGTGACACTTTGTTGACTGTGAACGGCTCCAACAAACTTCACTTTTTGCAGACAAAGTTGTCAGTAGCTTTCGTGTTCCTACCTCGAAACCGACCTTCCTGCAACAACAGTTTGACAGTTGTCTGTTGGTGGCCCGAATCGGGGTAGGTCCGTTTTATTAAATTTTCAGGGGTTACTTTAATTTGAGCTATGATGGTCATAACTAACATTTAAGTGGAAATGTAACTTAACTCAATGAAAAGTACTTGAATGAGTAGGAAAAATAATTTTATGGCACAACTTTAGGTTTGTTGGCCTCTTTTTCTTTGGAGTGGTTTTTGAAAATTGCTTATTTGAGAACACGTCTGTTCAACAAAAAGTAGACTCAACATTGGGCGTTTTATCCTTTAAAGGCCAGTGACTTAAAGAACCATCTTAGTGAGACTCTGTCCTCTATGCATTCACATTTAAACAATAAATATTGCAACATAATAACGAAAGAAATCCGTAGTATGAATATGTTCACAACTACGGAGAGCAAGTGTCCGTCAGTTAGATATATTTTCAGACGCTTCAGCTTAAAACTATAGCTGCATTGCAAGAGTATCGATAAAGAAGACGAAAAGAGGAGATAAGACTGCGAAAGAACTATACCTGGAAGTATATATTGCTTAGACCAGAGTTGAGGAAGATCCTAATACATCGATTCGTCATCGTGTGTAAGATCTTGGGTTATGTCCATCGACTTAGTGAAATACTTTGCAAAGTATATAGGCTTACACCCTTAAAAGATTGTAGGCAGCTGATCAATGTTTGCTCGCGACTTCGCTAACTGGGTGCTTGAAAATTTGGAAATCGATCCTTTTCGTTACCCGTAAAATTTTTCTCAGTGATGAGGCTCACTTTTATCTCGGTGGCTTTGTTAATAAACAAAACTCCAGCGAAGAAAACCGAATAATGAAGATGCGCTGTTTAAAGCGATTTATAGACCGGCGGTATTATTTAGCCGTACTTCTTCGTGGCGATTGTTCGGGAAACTGCTGAGTGTCCTATACCTTAGATTGGTTCAGCAGTGCAACAATCAAATGCTTGCCTTTCTTCCCATTGATTATCCCCGGTAACTGTATATGTAAACCCTTACTCATGTAGGCTAAAATGGCAGGTGCATACCCGTTCAGTAGCTTTATCCTGGCCTATGCCGTCATAATGCTCACAACTATATCAAAATATATGACGAACCAACTACTGGTTTTGGATAAAAATGAACTCATTGTCAGCGACTCTAGCAAACGCTTCAATGTCCGGACCCTTAATAAGCCATCAACAGCCGAACAATTAGCAGGGACCCTTGACTGCTATCACACGCAGATATCATCGTCACCCAGGAAGTTCGATGGTATGAGCCCGACATAGGGAAAAGAATCAGCGCTTATTTGAATGCGCATTTGCCATATGCGGAAGACTTAGGCAAGAAGTCTTGAGCTCCGACAAGTGAGCGAAAGTCTTATGACAATCCGCATCAGAGCTAAATTCGCTAACATAAACCTAATTTGCGCCCATGTCTATACGGTTGACAAGGATGACGCCACCAAAGAATGTTTCTACGAGATCCTCAACAAGACATATTGGCAATATCTGAAGTATGACGCCAGGATAGCAAACGATAGCTCTATGGTACACTTGGTAAGCATAGCCTATACGACACGACACTACTGACAACAGATTAATGCTTACTGAGTTTGCAGCGGGACGAAATATTACACGGTTGCCTCATCTCCTTTTTTTTAAGACGATAAACGTTCCGGACAGCCAACATTAATTCGGATCACCTAAATGTCGCAGTCACGTTGCGGAGTTCAAAAGCGCTGCAACAAAGAAGAACTACTGTGAGAAGATATAACGTAGAAAAGCTGCAATTTCAAAAGACCGCCAGAATATCTGCCGAACACGTATCCGGAAATATCTCAACAACTTTTGTCTATCTAACCAGAACGAAGTTTTGCAACGAACGAACGCAATATTTAAACTGAACACCAATAAAGCAGCTGGACCCGATGACTTATCGTCAGAGGCACTCAAAGCTGCTGGAAATGACTTTGTGGAGAGCATGCATCACCTCATGTCTCAAATCTGGTCAGAAGAGCGTATGGATGAATGGAATCTCAGCACCGTATGCCCGATATACAAAATAGGAGACCCCTCACTGTGCCAACTATAGGGATATGAATCTCTTCGAATACAAAATTTTATCTGCCATATTGTGTGAAGCTATGAAACCCATTGCCAGCAACTTGGCTGGTCTCTATAAATGCTGTTTCGGACCAGGAAGTCTACAATCGACCAAATTTTCACACTCCTGCGGATCCTGGAAAAAACTCAGGAAGTCAAAATCGATACTCACCATCTGCTCATAGTTTTATCATCCCTGGCAAACTCGTCCATTTGTGCAAAATTTCGATTAAGAACGTTCTCTGTCTGTCAAGCTCGGTAACATCTTAACACAGACCTTTGATTCCAAAAAAGGTTTCAGACAAGCTAAGGTGCTATCATGTGACTTCTTTAACTTCATACTTGAAAGAATTTTGCTTAACTCACAAGTAAACATTGGAGTCACAATCTTTCAAAAGCCTGTGCAACTTCTAGTGTACGCCAATGATATCGAAATAATTGGGAAAACTCAGTGGGCTTTCAATTGTGCGCTCATTAGTATTGAAACGGAAGCTGCCAAATGGCTGTGGCGCTAAATGCAGGCAAAACTAAGTGTAAAGGGTGACTGACTCGAACTGCAACTTTTTAAAATGCTATAATTTTTTAATTTTTTTATAAATTTTATTGTACCAAAGCAAAAAATGTTGGAAAATACATCAATTACCAAATTATATCAGTAGTTTTCAATATGTCTACCTTTAGCGTGAATAATGGCCTTGAGACGACCGAAGAAAGCATCGCATGCTGCACGCTAGTGGCTCTGCAGTATTTAGACCCATTTCCGGCGAAGTGCTTGTTTAAAGCGGTCAAAACTTTGGTATTTTTTAGTGCCAACCTTCGCCTTCAAAATACCCCAGACAGAGAAATCTAACAGATTTGCATCCGGAGAATTTGCAATCCATTGTGTCGAAGAAAGGAAGTACATTGGTTTTTAACCAATCTTGGTTGACGCGCGCTTTGTGGACAGTGTCGAGTCTTGTTGAAATGTCCACGGTCTCCGACCGAAATGATTGTTTGTTCAAGGCTTCAATACTGCCTCTAAGACAGTTTCACGGTATACGATCGCCTTAATTTTGACGCCACCGTCCAAAAATACGAGCGGAGAGCGACCATCGGTGGTTATGGCGGCGCAAACCATCACCATCGGTGCTGCCTGCAGCAGTGGTTATGGCGGCGCAAACCATCACCATCGGTACTACCTGCTTTCTGGTGGCCGTTCGAAGGTGCAAAATTTCGAAGAGCCTCTCTGGCAAGTAAGCTCAGTCATTTTGTTTGTTGACATATTGCTCGATAACAAATGGCGACTCATCGGAAAAAACCAAATTCGGCAACTCACCACTTTCGTGCAAGCGTAGCAACTCCTTCGATCTTTCTACTCTAACTTTTTTTTGTTGCGGTGTAAGATCGTGTGTTTTTTGGAACTTCAATGGCTTGAGCCCAAGTTCGTTTTGCAGTATGTGCTGCATCCGTCCCAACGATATATTGAGCTAACGAGCCATTTTTCCTCCAATTCGACGCGGATATCGCTCAATTCGAGCCTTCACTTTCCGAACCATTTCTGCCAATGTTGCTGTTTTTTTACGACCTCCATGGCGATTTACCACGCTGCCAGTATATCACGGTAACGAGCTATGGTTCTAGACACAAATGATTTATTCACGTTGAGGTGCTGGAGGGTTCTAACGATAGCTACTTGTGTTTTTCCAGCCATATATAAGGCAGTCACACTATGACGTTTGAATCCCATCGCGTATAAAAATTTTTCAACACAACTGAGACGCAAATCGTTTTAAAGGCTTGTAAATAATAAAATTATCTGTCATGTGTCAAAATTTGAGCTCACAGTAATGAACGGTTTGAAAATTATAGCAATCTGAAGTTGGTTGCAGTTCGAGTCAGTCAGGGTGTATACGAGGGCTGTTTCATAAATACCCGGATAGAAATGACAACGCAACATTATTAGGTTTTGACAATTCGTTATTCAATATAATCCCCTATCAATTCAATACACTTTTTCCAGCGGTGCTTTAACTTGTTTAACATCTCCGAATAGTATGACTTTTGTTGGCATGCAAAAAACTCCTCCACGGCGATGATGACTTCCTCAGTCGACCCGTACTTCTTTCCGGCGAGCGATCTTTTAAGGTTTGAGAACAAATGTGGTCGTTTTTTCTCCAAATCTGCGTTGTATCGGCCAATAAATCTACGTTGTATGCTCCTGTGATTGCTTTTCCCTTCTCCAAATACATAGTCAACGTGGATCACATCTCGTGCGACCTAAAAAACGGCCGAAAGCACGGTCTTTGCCCGGGTAAAACTCATTGCTTCGATTGTTCTTTAGTCTCTGGTGTATAACAACGAATCCATGTCTCATCAGCTGTCACGAAACGATGCATCCGATCGAACTCATCCGGATTTCGATTTAACAGACCCAGCACGTCTTTAAAGTGGTCTCACGATTGTGCTTATTCTCTAGTGTGAGCCAACGCGGCACTAAATGACAGTACACTCATTTTGGTTTAGTAGTGCCACCTGTCTTCCAATCCGTGGTCCCATCAAACAGCTCCCGTACTGTCAACAAAAAGGGACATTTATCATCGACGAATTGGATGAAACATCGCAATCAGCAGCTATAATTTCGAAGTAGTAAAGAACTTTGATTACGTTGTATCTGCTGTAAGTTCTGCCAACAACGCCTCAGCAGAAATAAAACAATAAATCACTTTTGCTCCTTTGTTGTGCTCAGTATTTTGTACATAGGCTGCCAATCCACAAACGTCGAGTATATTATAAAACATGGCAACTGGTCATCGTTTAGTAGTTCGTTCTATAGCAAACTATCTAAACATTTTGTCCATTATATCCACATCGCGTTTTAAACTTTTGCAATGTTTGATGACGCCTGACTTATTTTTATTATCCGATTTGCCATTGTCATGGTGCATTGTGGTTTATCCAGTATAACGACCTTATCTAAGGAACGTTGGAAACGGTGGTTTTATTTCCCATAAACCCAAATAAAGACAACTGGACTGTACGTGATCTTTTTTTCGGTATTTCGTCAGGGATGTAAATTTTATTAGTGCATAACGTTCTAAAGATTTTTGCTGAGAAGATAATTGACGAGACCCAGGGAAGCTAAAGAGTTCTCCATTGTATTATAATATTACTGCCGGATCCGTCACAATGACGAACCAACCGCTTAACCAAACTACCTGTTTCCAACTTGCGTTTCACGTGAGCCAATTTCCCGGTCTTTGAATCCACCACACCTTCATACCATATTTGGCTGGCTCTGTTGGCATGTTTTATTTGAATTGTGCTCTACCTCTGTAGGGAAAAAGGTGCTCATCGATTGTTTTTTAATTGTCTATAGTTCTTATTGAGACTAGCATTCATTATATCGAACAAATCTCAAATTGGGGTGATTTTATCGTCTATCAGTTGATGCATTCGAGTCACGTAGTTATCAAATCGGCTAAATCGATTTATGGCCGAAAACCTATTGATACCTCATGGTATCGCGATATGATGGCGAGGATGTTACCTTCCAATAAACGTTCATTATTTGACTAATAAGCACCAGCTGTTATTAATATTCCAAGATAGACATCAAACTCCTGCAATGTAAGTGGCCTCCAAACTTTAGGCTCTTGCGTTCATGGCAGCATAAATGCTCACAGCTTTGTAATTAGTTTCACAAACTATACTAGGTGGCGGGAACGCCAGAATGCGCTGCTACTGCAAAGAAGGTTATGGTGAGTTGAAGTCCGTTTATATTTAGGCAGACATGCCAAATTTCAGTGCGATCGTGTTTGGCATCATGTTGAGTATGGACAAACACGATTTTCGTTCTCTCATAAAACATTATTTTTGAGGACAAAACGGCGAAGGAAACAGAAGAAAAGTTAGATAAATATTATGGGGCTAATGCTCCGTCAGATTACACCGTCAAATATTGCTTTCGAGAGTTTCGTGGTGTCCGCAACTCCACTACCGATCAAGTCCGCAGCGGCAGGTCCTCCGATGCGGTTACAAGTTACAAATACATGAAATGGTGTTGGCTGACTGGGAAGTGAAGGTGCGCGAGCTAGCAGAAACCACAAAGATTAGTACTGAGTGCACACGTCATATTTTCGGCAATATTCTGCATATGAAAAACTTATCCTGCCGCTGGGTGCCGCGCATACACTCCTCACCAAAAACACGAACGCGAGAGCACTTCGAAAGAGTGTTTGGACTTTCTGATGCGGAATCGGGCGGACTTTTGGCGTCGATTGGTAACTGTTGAACACCAGAGAACAGAATGAGTGCCCGACAATGGACTGAAGCCGGAAAGAGTGCTCCGAAGCGGCCGAGGGAGGTTCGATGGTTCGGAAGGTTATGGCGTCGGTTTTCTAAGATTTTCATGGCATACTCTTCGTGGACTAAATCGAAAAAGGAAAAACCATCAACAGCAAGTATTACTGTGCATTATTGGAGCGATTGAAGGCCGTAATCGCTACAAAACGACCTCACATGAAGCGAAAAAAAAATTTGTTTTTGCAATACAATTCACCGGCGCACAAGAGCGTTGCAACCACAGCTAAAATCAATGACTTTCGGCTCCAATTGCTATCGCATCCACCGTATTCGCTCGATTTGGCTCACAAGCCTCAAAGATAGCTCATCAATAAAAAAATTCAGCTCACGCGAGGAAATCATCGACGCAACGGAGGAGTATTTTGCAGACCTTCCAGGAAATTACTTTTCGGACGGGATCAAGAAGTTGGAAAATCGCTGGAATAAGTGTATCAAACTTAAAGAGGACTTTATTGAATAACATAAAAAAAAAAACATTCTAAAAAATTTTTTTAAATTCCAAAGGAGGCTACTTTTCACCCCACCGGGTAGCTTTCCTGGACATAGAAGGCGCCTTTAACAATGTCAAAACATCCGCAATCACGATAGCGCTGTCAGATCTGAAAGTAGACAATTCACTTCCGGACTTGATCAATCTCATGCTAAAGCAGGATTATCAACTCCAAACTGGATATGGTCTCTGTCAAAAGAAGTATTAGCAGAGGTACACCGTAAGGCGGTGTCCTCTCACCTCGGAGAGATCTTCTGACTTTCGGATGGTCGCTTGCAACAAAAGCCGTGGTAATCACATGAACAGTGTTGTAATTGCCATAGACCAGGTTTTATTAATTAATGAAATTCTACATTGATTTCTCAATAAATGTGTACTTAATTTAATCTAAACTTACACACTAGTTGTTGGCTCACCCGTTACTTTCTACTCTCGTTAAATAGTGCTTCCTTGTTAACCAAAATTAAGTATCTACTCGGAAACGTGAACATTTCGAAAATAAGAGCAAGCCCTAATTTTAATTTGTTCATCTTTCGGACATTCTACTGTACCACCTTTATAAAAACTTTAACCTTAACCGAAGAACTACAAGAGATACATTCTTGGTGAATTTGTGAAGACTTTCAAATCCTTCTATCAGACTTTCCTCAACTATTTCTTTATTATTCTTTCAGAATGGTTAATTGTTCCCCGTTATACGGTTGTTGTATTGTATACTTATACTCGTATATACTTCCATTCGTCACAAATTTCTTTATAGCTTATCACTGGTACGTACAATTTCTTTGAATTTTTTTTTTTATAGAAATAACAAAGCCTATTCACATTCAGAAGAAAATGAGTTGCTCTATCCCACTTGCTTGAGCTTGGAGGCAGATCTTTGTGTGAGCACGTTTTTTCAGAACACTCCTGCATGACAAATCTGAAGAACACGTTAAGCTCCGTTTAAATCTGTAGTATCTCAGTCAATTTAATTCCAAAGCAAAGCCACTTACAAAGCATACCTAAGCCGAACGATTACACATTGTCTCGAATTTGTAGTGGCTGGAACTAGAGCTAGAGCTGAAGCAGAAGTTGGAGGAACATAAAGGAGTGTTGCATTCACCTTGAAAACACTAAGAGTTTATATATTCGGTTTATTTACCAAAGGAGAATGTCCTTTGTGTTACCACGATGAGTTGACGGGAGTAGAGAATATAATGGCATTAAGGTAACCCGGTAAATCCTTTAGACTACGCATAACAATAAAAGGACAATGGCAAAAGCAAGGGTAAAAACGCACACAGTCATACATACACAAAAATAAGCCAACGAAGTACAAGAGAATTTCATTCTGCTCCTCAATTTTCCATACGGTTGACATTCGTTTAAAGGCATTACAATCTACGTTTGTACGAGTATGTACGTTTGTATGTTTGCATGTATGTTGGTCTCAGAGAGCTTGAATGCGAATAAATTTTTACGGATCTCCTTCAGAGAATGTCATGTGATGGTGGGTTTTGTGTCCCAAATGAGTAAATGCCTTCGCATTGGAAATGGGAACTTTGTTAGCTGCTTCGATTAGCTACCAGTCATATCTTTGTCATTCTGACGTACAACACGTAGACGAAGAAACGAAAGGATATCGCACAGGACAATGACTATGATAACGACAACGACAACGTCAACGTCTGTGACACTGACACTAACACTGCCAATGATGATGGTTCGAGTAGTGATTAGTACAACGATGAGAGTTGTGATGATAATGATGTGAAACTCTTACCGATACCAGCGTTGCCAGTCTAGATTGATTTTACGCAGTGAAGAAACTAATAAACAATGCGCCCAGTTCAAGTAATATCTTTACATCCATGTGGAATAATTGCTCTTACGAAATATAACAAAATGAGATCCATGTAAAGGAGACACGTCTTATGTTGTATGTATACATTATATTTTCCGAAAGAGATTTATTCTCTGAATATAAGCCCATGCATCGAAAAAACAGCCCTCTCGTTGTATGTCTACAATATTTTATATAAAAGACACAAGGCACTCTGCGACTGTGCCTAATTTTACTTACTTATTTGCTTAGGGGTCCTCCAGCCTGTGAAAAACTCCTCCCTTGTTTATAGTCCACAAACCACGGCACTCTGCCAAAGCCTTCTATAATTCGCGATGACGATGAATTCGGTCATTTAATCGAATATTCGGACCTTTTTGTTCCTGGCATTCAAAGATCCTCTTGCTGTCTATTTGATTCATGTGATTAGCTGAAATAGTCATGGTATTTTAGATTTGTGGACGCCAGTTCGCAACTCTGTCTTCTCTTGCATTAATCCTTACACATGTCTTTCAAGATCATCTCCTTTTTGAGTATTTTAGAAAAGGAATTTTAAACACATTTATTCTGCCAAATCGAAACATCAGGAGTATCCTTTGGTCATTCGTAGAGTTGATATTATTTCTGAGATAGCTGAACTCTCGTACCATGTACCTCAAAATGCATCCTTTCGCACTCGTTATTAACATGAATTTGTTCTTATCTCCAATAGCCGAAAATGGCTACGGCTTTACGGGAAAGACCGATGATGTGGAAGTCATGTGTGGACATTGACGCCGTCCTAACTAACTTATGGACTAGTCCATTGAACTCCGTGTGTGTTCCCTTAACTGAGATTGATTAGTAAGCGCTTCAATGATAAAGTAATTACAGGATCAGAACTCACACCAGCGTCGAGCATCTGTATCCTGATACGGGCATACATTCATGGGGGTGGCCCTTGACAGAGATGTTATCAATCTCACAGCAAACGCCGCAGAATGTTTTGTAACTAATGCTTAGCACACTTAAGTATTTCGCAAAAGGCCATTCTGCAGTCTTTTTACTGCATTAATATCGCTGATATCTAAGAGACGTCGGAAAGTATTCATTTAGTCTACCGGAAAACTGAAGGACTCAGGCGATCCTAACGCAGCTACGGGTCCTGAAAAATTATTCACTGATCCTTGTCATTGTTTATTGACTATTTCATTTCCCGCGATCCCATTCTGATCTAAGCCCAACCAAGACTCAGTGATCTGACCCATCGACTGCATTCACTGAACTAATGGGTCTATAACTTAATTCGTGCGGTTTGCTAAGAGATGGAGTAACTTGTATTATTCCATTGTTATTATTCCATTGGGACATGCGCTGAAAAGCTACTGTCATTGTACGTCATTTCAGTATATGTCATTCATTTGAAGCGTAAACAACAATAATTTTTTTTCACTCAAATATGTCAAACTTTGTGCCTGAAAAAGTGTTTTTGCGGGGAGTTGTTCTTCATGAAGAAAACTGCTGCCGAAATTGATCGTATTTTGGAGGAAGTTTATGGTGAACATGCGTTAGCTTAGCGAACGTGCCAAAAGTGGTTTGCACGATTTAAAAGTAGTGATTTTGGCTTGGAAGACGATGAACGTCCTGGGCAGCCAAAAAAGTTTGAAGATGAAGAACTGGAAGCATTACTCTATGAAGATTGTTGCCAAACACAAGAAGAGCTCGCAGAATCTTTGGATGTCACTCAAGCAGCCATTTCAAAACGTTTAAGAGCAGCTGGATATATTCAAAAGCAAGGAAATTGGGTTCCACATAAACTCAATCCTAGAGACGTCGAAAGACGGTTTTGCTTGTCCGAAATGTTGCTGGAACGCCACAAAAGGAAGTCATTTTTGCATCGGATTGTTACTGGTGATGAAAAATGGATCCATTACAATAACCGCAAGCTCAAAAAATCATATGTGAAACCCGGCCAACCAGCCAAATGCTCTGTATTTGGTGGGATCAGATGGGTGTGCTGTACTATGAGCTACTAAAACCGGTGAAACCATCAATAGACAACTCTACCGAACACAATTAATCCATTTGAAGAGAGCAGTAGCCGAAAAACGCCCGGAATATGCGACCAGATAGACGACAGAAAGCCTTTTTCAAGTGCACCAATAATCAATCACATCTACATCTACATGAGCTCTAGGGCAGACGTCTAGGTAGTAGGTGATAGTGTCTATTTGATGCAGCTTTATATTGGAAGAGTCATATGTTAGTATATCTTCCTCTCACAATGTAGTATAAGCTTTGAAAAATTTGCCTATTTTCATGTAGAGCTGTAGAAATCCGACGAATAATTGGTTTGTTTCGACTTGAAATTCATTATCTTTCTATTTTGTATCTTAATGTAAAGACTGTCGATATACCTTGTCGTAAACTACGCTGATACAAGCCATCATTGTCCTTCGAGTTTATTATAGCTATTCTAACGTCTGCTATGCTAATCAAAAGCCGTTCTTGTTGATTCCTGGATATTTGCTGCCATGAATAATAATCCATTGAAGAGGCTATTTTCATTGATTTTTGTATTAAAGTCTCCAAGTACGGCTCTGATATCGTAGGATCCGTAAACTTCGTCAAGAAGGTCATGAAATTGCTATTTAAAGATCAATAGCGTCACCAGGAGTGATGTGTACAAATATTTGGTTGACCTTATGAAGAGTCGTCTTGATTCGTGGAGAGATTATCACTTACCTTCTTGATGAAAATACGCTTGGTTATCTACTACGAGAGTTAAGTTCATCGAGTCACTTTAGGCCCCGTTGACCTTAAAGGAAATAAAGGAAGAAGATACAATGACGAACTGAATGGGCTATACTGCGAGATTGACCTTTTCAGAAAAGGCAAATTCCTTCGGCTTAGGTAGTGAAGCCATGTTGAGAGAAAGAACACCGATGACTGGCCCGGAGAGCCTTCGAAACCATTTCCGACAGACAACACGGTAAAAGAAAACCTTACCTCAAGTAGAAGAGAACTTAATCAACTTAGTGTGCACAAGTGGTGGCGATTGGAATAAAATCGTGGTAAATGGAAAGACCTGTTTTCCAAGGTCATGTGAAACCAGGACTGGAGCCCCACCTAGATAAAGAAAGAAGTTCAGATGCTCCTTCAGCCTTTCAGTTTAGTTATCGCTATCCACAATACTTTTTGCCTGTCGATTACTATCCATATTGTATGATTCATTCTACCTGACAGTTGCACGTAGTGGTCCTAAGTAACCCCTAGGAATTTTATGCTTCTGTTTAGTATTATATATGTATCCCTGGTAAGTTCCTCTCACGTTTTAGTGTAACCTCTGAGTATCCTTTATAGAGAAGTATAACCTCGATCGAGGTCTTCTCTACTTTTTTACATTTCTTTCTGTTACATTCTATTCTTACATCAGGCGACGTTACTGTCCGGGGTGGACCTCAGGGAGTAATGTCTCACTAATTAGCGAGGTCTTTGGCTGGCTGCCTCCAGTTACACAATCTAAGTTGATTGAGGTCCCCTTTCAATTGCGCACGCCACCTAAGGCAAGGCATCCCTCTACTGCGTCGTCCCTCCGGATTAGACTCGAAGATTCTGCGAGCTGGAGAATTGATATTCCTTTCATCTACATGCTCCAGCCATCACAAACACCCAATGCACAGTTTTTTGACCAGGTCGATGTCGCTCGTAGAGTTCATCGTTGAATTGTCTCCTCCAGAATCCGTCAAACGATCAAGGATATCTTCATCCGCTTTAGAAATGGTCCATTCTTCAGAACCATAGAGCAGGACTGGGATCATAACGGTCTTATATAAAGTTTCCTTGATTGTTCGGCCAGAACCTTGATTCTGGCCGATTCGTCGAGGTTGGGTGTCCTTTCTGTTGACAGCATATATTTTGTTTCGCCCTCGTTAACCTCTAGACGCATTTTTTGTCGCATTTTTTGTCGCATTTGTTTCTATACTCGCAAACGCACCAGTGACAGCTCGCTGTGTTCTACCAATAATATCAATATCATCGGCGTATGCAAGCAATTGAACAGACTTTTGAAGTACGTACCTCGTGTATTGGCTTGTGAGTTTTGTAGAATTCTTTCAAGTATACTGTTAAAGAAGCCATATGACAGAACGTCGCCTTGCCTAAATTCCTTTTTGACACCAAAGGTCTCGGTTAGGTCATTGACGACCTTAATGCAGCAGCAAGCTTTCTCCATCATCATCTTTCACTAGCAGACGAGTTTGGCAAGGATGGCAAAACTAGACATGGCTCTGTATAGCTCGTCTCTGTAGTTGCTGTCATATGCGGCTTCAAAATCGATAAAAAGGTGGTGGGTATCGATCTGAACATCTTGGGGTTTTTCCAGAATCTGCTGTAGGTTTAATATTTGCTCAATTGTGGACTTACCGGACCTGAAATCTCAGATCTCATACGGCAAACTAGATCTTATATGCGATATTTAGGAGACTGATACCTCTATAGTTGACACAGTTTAGAGGGTCTCTTTTCTTGTGAACCGGGCAAACGATTCTGAGATTCAATTTATCAGGCATATATTCATCCGACCAAATCTTGGAAATAAGTTGGTGTATGCTCTCTACAATTTCATGTCTTGCTGCCTTAAGTAGTTCGGCGGGTAGGCTCTCTGGCTCGGCAGCCTTATTCGAATTCAGTTTAGATATTGCTCTCCTCACTTCATTTCGGTCGGGTCAACGGAATTGTTGACTTGCTTAGTCAATATTAAATGGTTTGCACTGACAGTGAATCCTCAGCACCGACTGTGAATCTACTACAAGGTTTCCTTATTCATCTGTACAGGTTTCCGTTCGGGTCTTATTACAATAATGACACGTTCTTTTTACCTTTTGGTAAAACTTCCGAACATTATTACAGGAGTTGTACCTCTCTATTTCCTCGATCGCACGCCTCTTATGCTCGTTCCTTTTTTTTGGGGGAAGCCGATGTTCTTTCCTCCTCTTTTGCTCGTAGAGCGTTCGCCCTTTTGTGCAGATCCGCTTTGTAAGCATGTGTCCTTGCTGGTACTCTTCAGCAAGCCAGCACGTCAGTTGCGGCTTTTATGATGGGTTTTCGGCATCTAAACCAATGGTTTTCTGCACTTGATGCTGGCTGCAAAGGACTTTTCGAGAGGTTGAGGGAAACGCGATCCGCAAAGATCTTAGCGGCTTGTTGCAATTGCAACCGTTCAACGTTAAATTTCCTTATTAAATTTCTCCGTTGTTGTGGCGTCTGTGATATCCGTAGACGTACCTTGGCTGTAACTAGGTAGTGGTCTGAGTCTTATACATAGGACCTTACATGAGGAGGACCTTACGTCTATCAATCTGGTTGACAGTTTGCTGATCTGGTGACCGCCATGTGAATATTGAGGTGAGGAAATCGTGTGCTTGCTTTAGAAACGTTGCGTTTCGCAGCGAAATTGATTAGCCTTAGGCCGTTTTCAGACGTAGTGTCGTGTAAGCTATATCTTCCGATTGTGCTACCAAATATGTCCTCCTTTCTAATTTTGGCATTAAAGTCGCCTAGGATGTTTTAATGTCATACATTGGGCATTGCTCGTAGGTTTTGAAGAGGAGCTCGTAGAAACTTTCTTTGGTAGCATAATCTTTTCCTCTATTAGGGCGTGAACGCATGTAAGACTGATATTAGCGAATTTACCTTTGATACGGATTGTTATAAGGCGTTCACTCACGTGTCAAAAGCTCAAGACTTCTTGCCTAAGTCTGCCGCTTTCAACAAATCTGTATCCAAATTGATGCTGCTTACGCTCGATTTCATCTTTCTTTTGCCCGGCCCATCCCACTGCACTTGATGGACTGCACTGCGCTTATCGTTCGACTGCACGCACCCTGTTCTAGATTCGAACATACCACGTGCAGATCCGAAAATTTTTGTCCTTTGTTCATTTTGCAGGATCATAACAGTGAATTCGTCTTATACGAGGCTTATAGTCGCTTCGGGGCTGGACCTAACAAGCCAGTAACAAAATTCTGGGATGTAAGTGCTGCCGTTGGCCATTGGCTCATCTGCGACCAACTCTTTTCCAACAACTTAACTTAGTTTTGGAGAGCCTTACAGACGTTGTATTCAATTACTTTGAAGCAGCCATATAGAGATAGCACTAGTTCAACCTAACTAGAACTGTGGACGCCACCGTTGATTCCATCTTTAGAAATCATCCGCTGCCGCCCTCTCTATGACCTCACTATGACCTTCCTTAGGGGTTGGTTACCCCATCTCCAGTCGATGAGGTTCCTCCCATTTAACTTAGATTTAAAGTCCCCAAAGGCGATCCTAAATACGAGCTTATGATATTGCTCATAAGTTCGGTTGAGAAGCTCTTAGAAGCAATCTTTAGTACAGTCGTCCTTTTCCTCTGTGAGGGAATCAGCGTTATTGTCGTTTTTAGCCTTAATGCGGTTTATGTAGACACCTAAAGATGTGACAAATTCACATTCAAATAAGATGTGTTTCAGGGATGTAAGTCGATCCTGGTTTCCTGGTATAAAATCTTTAGATGTGGATTAAGTCTTCCAGTTATTTTGGGCAGTGTTACCATCGTCTTAATCCGAGTTAACCTGATATTTTTATTCTGTGCGTGGTGGCAGCATTTATTTGAGAACACCTAACTTTAACTGGTAGCGCTGCTCCTGCATGTTACCCCTTAGATTTAGGGCCGATGTTACTCAATACTGGCACTCTACTGAAAGCTTATTTTACCATTGTTGTTGTATCTACGTTCTTGTCAGAGTAAAGCCCATCTTGTTGCTTCTGTTCTCTGTAGCAATAAGCGAAGTAGAAGTCATATATAGTTTCGGATCCTGATTACAGTGCACTTTTCCAGACAGTTTCAGAATTATGTAGTGTAGATTGGAGAACCATTAACTTTGCTACAAAAGATCTGTACGTATTGTATCTACCTAAATAAAAAACGCAAATACGCATCCTTCGATAGATGAAAATTTGGCAAAAATTGCAATAAATACTCTAAAGTAAGGGTGGCAACGCTGTCTGATACTGGTGCTGGCACTGGTAAATAGTACCGGTTCCGGTGTTGATTTTGTAAACCCGCATTGAGACATTTGCCCCCTTGACACGACTGTCAACAAACAATCCCTTTGGAAGCAATGGATGCTTCTATTCGTAACGTAGCAGCCATGTCCCGATCGTTGCTATGTCGTATTCACGATTTGGCACGTATTTTTAACATTGTCACGTTCGCCTTGTAAACATAAATCAGGCCTATTTGTGTGGCTCGAGGTGTTGTTTGCTCAATGCCACTGCCATAAACATCTTGGCTGTAGTAGGCCATGTATGCTGAACCACAGTATTGTACTAAAGGATAACCAATAAAATATTTACCCAAGCAGTTCGTGTTTGTTCTTGTCTTCTTCTTAGACTCCAACAACGACTTAACCACCGCCCACTCAATTCACAGATGTTGTATCTTTGTATCTGTTTTTTTTGTTTTATTTTTTATTTTGAATCCTTGTGTATACATATGTCGCATCTTCATTGTAGTAGAGATGAACCCAGAACCCAAAACCCAGAAAGCTTTTTAAGTCTCCACGGTGTATTAGCATTGTCCTTTCGGTTCTTTCGTCCTTACGTACTCAGTTCCCGTACAGCATAATGATTAAATTGTGAGATTTGTAAGGTAATACCGTGATATTTATGGTACATTATTACTTTATTATTACGGTATTTATGGAGAGAGAGAGAGAGAGAGAAAGTAAAAACAAGAAAGTGATGTAAAAGGAAAAGGTAAAGGTTTCCAGATACCTACTCGACGAGGTAAGTCATTTGTAAGTCATTTTGTACAGTGACGATATCTTTTATCCACAATCAGACCTATCTGATTGACTTAATTCTGTCTGTTGAATTATTTAGGGGTAGGTAATTTTTTAAAGGATGATTTTATGACTGTTAATACTTAGTGTAGGTTGGAAGTTCTGTAGTGGGTGAGGAATTAAGGATGCTTTAATAGACTGTAGACTATTAATACGACGTAGGTAGATAATGGCATCACAAATAAGATAGATTCGAGTATGTGGGTGTATCAGAAGCTAAGTAATTTGTCATACTCGTATGTACCCCTGTATCTGGCTGTTGGGTTGTAAATCTTCAAGCGTGATTTAAAGTAAATCCGGCATTGGATGTGCAAAAATGTGATCTTCGAAGATTGTGGGTGTTTCTACGTGTATCTACGTCTAACATCATGGATGGAGACAAAATTGAAATTTAAGGCCTCCCACAAGTAACCGCGACGACTCGGGACCAACAACTTAAACTACACTCCCCGTTGTTACATTCACCCCTCTTAACCAATTGAGGTTGATAGTCACTTACTGGATTTTTTGACTGATGCTGCACAAATCGAAGATAGTATTATTCTTCGAGTAGATTTGAGCCTTGCTCACCTGAAATAGGCGCCTTCTGACGATCCATTTTATTTCGTTCCATAATACGTCCTCTGAAATAGAAATCTGTATGGGTGAACTTCTAACCAACTCAAATCTATATTAGGTTAGTGCGATATTTAACATAATGAACAGACAACCCGACTTTGTCGTCACATCAAAATCTTACAACTGTGTCGCTTATAATAGTGATCATCTTTCCTGATCACCTGATCACCTGATCACCACCCTGGACCGCTCTAATTAGTTGTATACTTACATATTTAAGTTGAATCTTCTCTTCCCAAGGCCTTTAACAGAAACGGGACCGAATATTTTACAAAGAATTTTTCCCTGAATATGACAGAGGACATCATCATCCCCTTTCGATAGAGTCCATTCTTCAATAACATTAAGTAGGACTGGGATGGCCAAGTTCTTATATAGACTCTCGTTAGTTGTTCGCGATAGGGCCTAAAACAACTGGCTTTTGTCTTTTTTCTTCTGAGGTGTTGTTGGCAGAATTGATAGCAGTGCCAAGATAGACAAAGCCCATTGCCACTTCGAAGTTATAGCTTCGAACTATAATCGTTTGTTCAATTCGTCGATTTTGTATCGTCGATTGTCTATATCGTCATCTTGTCTATATCGTTGTAAACGTCTCGGTTAAGTCGTTGCCCACTTTGATGAAGAAATGAGCGTTCTCCATCGCCATTCTGTTCAGACGGACGAGCTTGGCAGGCACGCAGATAAAATCTTGTACGAATTGTTGGAGGCTTATACCTCCATAGTTGCTACAGTTGAGGGGGTCTCATTTTTTTGGGGATTGGGCAAACGATATTGAGATTCCACTCAACAGATACACACTCTTCTGACCAGATCTGAAAAATGAATTGATATATACTATATGGAGTGAAAAGTAACCTCATTGACCGCCAGAATGCGCTGCTACTGCAAAAAAGGTTATGGTGCCTTGAAGTCCGTTCATATTTAGGCAGACATACAAGTGTCTTTGCGATACTGTCTTTGGTTTTGTTTTGACAGCTGATTGATGTTGAGGTGTTTAGCATCATGTAGAGGGACAAAAACGATTTTCGTTCTCTCATAAAACATTATTTTTTGAGAGGCAAAACTGCGAGGGAAACAAAAGAAAAGTTGGATAAATATTATGGGGCTAATGCTCCGTCAGATTACACCGCCGAATATTGGTTTCGAGAGTTTCGTGGTGACCGTAACTCCACTATCGATCAAGTCCGCAGCGGCAGGCCCTCCGATGCGGTTACAGAGGACAATGTCAAAAAAATACATGAAATGCTGTTGGCTAACCGGAAAGTGAAGGTGCGCGAGCTAGCAGATACCACAAAGATTAGTACTGAGTGCACACGCCATATCTTGGGCAATATTCTGCATATGAAAAAGTTATCCTGCCGCTGGGTGCCGCACTTACTCACTCCTGTCCAAAAACACGAACGCGAGAGCACTTCGAATGAGTGTTTGGATTTGCTGATGCAGAAACGGGCGGACTTTTGGCGTCGATTGGTAACTGTTGAACACCAGAGAAGAGAATGAATGCCCGGCAATAGACTGAAGCCGGAACGAGTGCTCGGAGCTGCCGAGGGAGGCTCGATGTTTCGGAAAGGTTATGGCGTCGGTTTTCTTGGATTTTCATGGCATACTCTTCGTGGACTACCTCGAAAAAGGAAAAACCATCAACAGCGAGTATTACTGTGCATTATTGGAGCGATTGAATGTCGAAATCGTTGCAAAACGGCCTCACATGAAGCAAAAAAAAATTTGTTTTTGCAAGACAATGCACAGGTTGTCAAGAGCATCGCAACCATGGCTAAAATCAATGACTTACGGCTCCAATTACTGTCGCATCCACCGTATTCTCCCGATTTGGCTCCCTCGGACTATTATCTCTTGACAAACCTGAAAAGATGGCTCATCAATAAAAAATACAGCTAACGCGAGGAAATTATCGACGCCACGGTGGACTATTTTGCAGACATTGCGGAAAATTACTTTTCGGACGGGATCAAGAAGTTGGAAAATCTCTGGAATAAGTGTATCAAACTAAAAGGGGACTATATTGAATAAAATAAAAAAAAAACATTTAAAAAAAATTCTTTTTTTTCGTTCCCAAGGAGGTTACTTTTCACCTAATAGTATTGGGTCTATAACTTCGGTCTATTCGTGCGGTTTGCTAAGAGATGGCGTAACTTGTATCATTCTATTTTTATTATTCCATTGGAACATGCGTTGGAAAGCTCATTGTACGTCATTTCAGTATATGTCATTCATTTGAAGTGTAAGCAACAATAATTTTTTTTCACTCAAATATGTCGAACTTTGTGCCTGAAAAAATGTTTTTGCGGGGAGTTCTTCTTCATGAAGAAAACTGCTGCCGAAAGTCATCGTATTTTGGTGGAAGTTTATGGTGAACATGCGCTAGCTGAGCGAACGTGCCAAAAGTGGTTTGCACGATTTAAAAGTGGTGATTTTGGCTTGGAAGACGATGAACGTCCTGGGCAACCAAAAAAGTTTGAAGGTGAAGAACTGGAAGCATTACTCTATGAAGATTGTTGCCAAACACAAGAAGAGATCGCAGAATCTTTTGGTGTCACTCAAGAAGCCATTTCAAAACGTTTAAAAGCAGCTGGATATATTTAAAAGCAAGGAAATTGGGTTCCACATGAACTCAAGCCGAGAGACGTCGAAAGGCGGTTTTGCATGTCCGAAATACTGCTGGAACGCCACAAAAGGAAGTCATTTTTGCAAAATGAAAATTTTGGAAAATCGTCGAATGACGAGAAGTTACAGAAGATGTTTGCATATCGGTCGGCTTGTGTCATGCAACTTTTTCGGATGTTTTGGGCATAAAACGTCTGTCAGCGAAGTTTGTTTCGAAACCGTCGTGTGAACATAGCTCAGGAGCTCTTGAATTCGGTCTATGATGATCCTGACTTGCTCAAAAGAGTCATAACTGGTGACGAATGATCCCATGCGACTTTTTCCTGTTCTCAAAACTGAAGAAACATATGAAAGAACGTAGATTAGCAACGATTGAGGAAATAAAAACGGCAATGCTGGAAAAGATCAAGGCTATACCAAAAAATGTTTATGAGAAGTTCTTCAAGGATTGGAAAAAGCCTTGACGCAAGCGCATTATATCTGATGGGGATTACTTTGAAGGGAACAACATTAATATTGATGAATAAATAAATATTTTTTTTTATAAAAAAAAAATATACATTTTGAACAGACATCGTATCTTCTCACAGTAGCACTTCTTTGTTGTGAAGCTTGGGAGTTCCGGATTCGTACCTAGGCTGCAACTAAGAAGTAATCCGAGTCAAGAAGGTTTGGACAACTAGAGGAATCATGATTTAGGTCGACGCAAAATGATCAATTTGATTTAATATTTCATGATCCGGAGTAGCGGCCTCGTTTTGTATATTTCATAATCTGATATCATACTTATCATACTCATAGGTCCATTGCTGTCTTTTTTCTTTTCGAAGAGCTCGTAGAAAAATTCTAAAGTGGGGTCGTCCTTTTTTTTAGCGAATTTTACCTTGATTCGGATCGTGTGACGCTCGCTCACGTGTCAGAAGCTCAATACTTATTGCCTAAGTCTGCCGCGCATAAAAAATCCTCATTCGATTAACTGCAGTTTATGTTCCCTATAACAGTCACAATAGTAAATATCACAGTTTCTTATCGTTCTTATGATCGGCCCATCCTTTTACATTTCCTGGATTGTGGTGATATCTGCGTGATAGTATTCAAGGGCCTCTTCTAATTTTTCGACTGTACGTGGGCCATTCCGAACATTTCACGTTCATATACGAAGTTCGTTGTCTGTAATCGTTTTCCAGGGTCATCACCAATTGATCTGTTCCTTTCGTATTTTCGAGGCTATTAGCTAGTTCGCCACAGTTTAGGGTTGTGAGCCGTATAACGGCTCATGATATTCAAATAGAGGCTAATAAAATTAGTTGGTAAGGCCAAATTTAAATGAAAGGTAGTCTTACCTAACATCTGGTAGCCCTTTTGTTAAAGCGTCAGCTTTGTTTTAATTTGTTGGTACGTTATTACTTACGTTCATTACTGGTGACAATTAGAATGTAGAGATTTGGTATGAGTTGTTTATAGCGACGTCAACTGCACTTTTGTTATCGCAGTGCAATACCATCAGCTTCAGTGGATTTAGAGATGACACGAACTGTAAGTAGCTTAGCCACTATGATTTTTTGGCTTCAGCGAATATTATCGCATATTCCTACTCACTTGATGATAACGTAATATGTTATTATAGCTGCACTCTAAGACAAAAAAAAAAAAAAAATATCCTGCAGTGGTTTGCCTTGTATCCAAATTACCTGCGTAATCGGCGTCACAGTAGCTTTCTACTTGAGTTAGATACAGGGTATACACGAGCTTTTTATTGTGCCTTTCGTTTAATTACGATCCAGTATGCTTTTCCTGGATTACATCCATAACGACTCAATAAGTCTACTGCAAACGAGATATCCGGCCGAGTTATTTGAGCAGCAAACAATAAGCTATCGATGATCTGCATGTAGGATGTCTTTGACATTTTCTCAGCGTTCGAAAGCGCTAACATTTTCATCATGGTAAAGTACACTAACGAGCAATTTCTGCAAATTATAAACATTTTCTACAGATATTCGAAATCGGTGACTGCAACTTTAAGAGCGTTAACTCCAATTTTCGGTCATAATTCTTGCCCTAGTAGACAGGAAATAACAGTTTAGTGCAAAAATTTGAGTCTACATATTCGTTGTGTGATGTTGCCGTGTCAGTGAGACAACGGGTTGGTCGAAGTGTCGAAAATATCGCTGCCGTTCAGACGTCCGTAGCAAACGATCCAAATTCGTCAATTCCACGGCGTTCTCAAGAATTGGGCATCGCTCAGACCACATTATGGCGTATTTTGCGTAAGGATATTGGTTTACACCTATACAAGATCAAGCTCACTCAAGAATTGAAGCCGGACCATTCTTCGATTGGGTTCTGGAGAAGATGCGCCAAGATGATGAATTTCATCGCAAAATCATCTTCAGTGACGAAGCTCATTTTTGGCTCAATGGCTTCGTCAAAAGCAAAATATGCGTTATTGGTTGGGTGAAAACCCTCATGTGCTTCATGAATCACCACTTCATCCACAAAAAATAACTGTTTGGTGCGGTTTGCATGTCGGCGGCGTTATTGGGCCATATTTTTTCGTCGACGATAACGATCGTCACGTTAATGTGAATGGTCAGCGTTATCGCGCCATGATCACCGATTATTTTTGGCCCGAATTGGAAGATATGAACTTGGACGATATGTGGTTTTAACAGGATGGTACCACAAGCCACACAGCACACGCTACAATTAATTTATTGAAGAGTAAATATGGTGAGCGTGTTATCTCAAGACATGGGCCAGTCGATTGGCCGCCTCGTTCGTGCGATTTACCGCCGCTTGACTATTTTCTGTGGGGCTACGTTAAGTCATTGGTTTCTGCCAACACGCCGACGTTGGAAGAGCTCAAATCCAACATTGAACGCGAAATAGCAGCCGTTTCGGCCGAAATGTGAGGCCGAGTCGTTGAAATTTGGGTCCAACGAATGAACCGCTGCAAACGTGCCCGTGGTAGCCATATGAACGAAGTCAAGTTCCATTTATAAATGTTTTGATTGTATTTCAAGCCAATAATAAATTTTTTGAAATATCTCAAATGGTTTGCCTTTCATTTAAAAAAAAAGTTGTCCAGTCGTTATTAAAAAACCCTATACTAAGACCCTATCCATGTAACTTAATCCTGCTTGCTATACTCATCTGGGTATCAAAAGGGATTGCAGCCTTCTGTACAGGAACATTTTCATCTCGAAATATTTTAGAAAGATAACTTTTCTTCTTTATATCAACTGCCTTTCAAAGTTTGGACAGTAGTCTCTTTTTAAACCAAGCTACTACAAACTTCTAAATGATTTCGAGTGGGCTGTGTAAGTTCCAAGTTCAAGCAGGTACAGATATAACTCTCTATCAAAGATTTATTGCCTCAAAATAAAATCAAATACTAAAGCATGGGTCCTATATGGGAGCCCTGTGGTACGTGATTGTAATTTTTTACTTACGTAAGCATTTGCCTGGTTCGTACTACAACACATCTCGACTTAAGATGGTTGAAAACTATATATATCTCCGGATATAGCCGGAGCTGAGACATAATTTCTTTGTACACATTTTCTTGAGGACCTAGTACTTATGTTACCTTCTTGCCGCGATTCAACACTTTCTTCGTCCATGTTACCGAAATAACAGAAAAAACTTTTTAATATGAAAATACACTACTTCAAGAGCAAAAATTTCTTTCTGAGTTTACAACTACACCTTTGTCACTTAAACTAACCAGTCTTGTGCTCAAATAGTTTGTCCCAATTTTATACCTCCACCTTTCCGGTTTCATCATCTATTTATCCTGAAGCATCCTATCATATCCTTCAACCTTTTCTTTACGTAACATGATTGCTACTAGCGTAGATACCGCTTGTAAAACAGGTTAACTCCAACAGCTCCTTTAGTTCGTTCTTCGTATTGTTCTTCCTTTTTTTAATCATTTCTCCTATCAAAAAATTTCTAGTACTTCAACGAGCACCTCCTTAACAACAATATCCATCTTCGTCCTTCTTCCTATCGTCAACTTGAAGTCAACCTGGGCCAATCTATGCATATTCCAGCATATCCTTTCTGATGTACATTACTCAACCCTATGCTCAGGTTAAGGTATGTATGTACTCGTACGTTGTACAAGTAGTCGTATCTGCCTGCATAATGATTAACCTTTGACAACACCACAATGTTTGTAAAGTGATTCAATCTAGATCCAAGAGCGAGTGAAAGAAGAAGATGAAGGATTGTTCTCTACCTTAACGACACCCTGTAACTGTGAGAAACGTTTAAAGGAACCTTCCGCATTTGCAAGGATATGCAGAAATGTGCACAATTTCCATAGGGATATGTCGTGTTGTATGGTGTGTAAGAGACTTTGCAATGGCAAATAACGGAAAATGAGACCTCCATCTTCAATGTAAGGCAATTAACACTTGGTGAATGGAAAAAGGTTTATGCGCGTGTGTTTGTACAAGGACAACGATGTCTTTAACGTTTGCCTCAGGCGATACATTAATTTAAGATAGCTCATTATGCACTGACACCATTATGGACGTTTTTTTTTTTTTTTTTCTTTACCTAGACAAGATGTTCTTTGTTTCAAAAAAATTCTTTTCATTTTCTAATTTCTTTTTGTGTGGTCACGTGCCAAATTTCTTATAACACAACTACGGCCTACTTGGCTTTCAAAACGTCAGAATTATATGTAAACGCAAATCTGTAAATATTTGCTATTGTCAGAGATTAGTCGTACGACATTTTTCTGGGCATAGAGTCATGCATCATTTCAGGCACTCAAACTTTCATCGATGCACGCACGATCAAGGACCAGAGTTCAGTGTGCTGAAAGGTGATACCAATCATTTGTATAACGTTTACTATCACACAACTCATCTCGGCTTAACTCGCTAACATATGCCTAAAATGCGTCCATACTCATTGAAGACCAGAACGACGCTACTAGTGAACTTTCCACGATCTCCTCGACGAGACATAGCTATGAGCAACGCCCCAATCTAGGATGGGAAGAGAGGACACCCATGGTAGGTCATTTTGTAAACACAGCCTGCACGACACATCGTCTGGCAACGGACAGAGGCTCATTAACTTAATATAACCTCCAGCAAAGACATGGTTTCCTCATCTCAATGTCTAGATACTCAAAATTACATGGCGGTCTTTGAATTATGAAACGCTAAATCAAATTGATTATTTTGCGTCAACGTAAATCATGCCATCTCTAGAAGTTCGACCCTTTCGGGCACCCAACATTGACTCAGATCACTACCTTGTCACAGCCAAAGTGCGAATCCAGATATCCCAA
The DNA here is from genome assembly GCA_907269105.1 of Volucella inanis. NCBI lineage: Eukaryota > Metazoa > Arthropoda > Insecta > Diptera > Syrphidae > Volucella > Volucella inanis. Next base: position 95,522,293 of record OU026154.1, read on the forward strand.
GCTTAACAACAAAGAGGAACTACTGTGAGGAGATATAGCGTCAAAAAGCTACAATCACAAGAGACCGCCTGAATCTTTGCTGAAAGTGTATCCCAAAATCTCTCAACGCCTCCAACGTGCTGAGTTTACACGACCACCACCTGGAAATTCCTGGTTTGATGTCGAATACCAGAAAGCACATGCAATCAAACAAGGGACGTATAAAGTGACGTTGCAATTAAGGATGAGAGTCGCTTCTTAGCTCGACAAGAGTGCGATGCAAGAAAATGTATGAACAGGTAAAAGGAACGTGCCAAGGAAACAAGACCTGTACAGAAACGTGTAGAGATGAAGTAGAAAATCGTGTAGTACAGTTACGGTCTGTGTTGAGAATAAGGAAGAAGTTCGTCTGCAGACCTACAACGGGAACGAAGACCAATATCACGCCGTCATGTAAAGCAGACCTGGAAATGATATTGTGGAGAACATACCTCATCTCATTGCCCACATCTTGTCAGAAGAGTGCATGCCTGACGAATGGAATTTCATTAGCGTTTGCCCGATACACCCAAAAGAAGACCTCTCAACTATGACAACTATATATACAAGATCCAATTTTCCATATTGTGTGAGCGTCTGATACCACTCGTCAACAACTTGACTGGTCTTTTCCAATGCGGTTTCTGATCAAGAAATTACACAATCGATCAAATCTTCACACCCCGGCAGATCCTGGAAAACACTCAAAAAGTTCAAATCGACACCTATAATCTTTTTATCAATTTTAAGGCTGCATATGACAGTATTTATAGAGACCAGTCATGTCTAGTTTTGGAATTGTCTCTGTGTACTGATGCTAAAAAAGATATAAGACAAGGTAACACGCTGTCATGTGACTTCTTTAACACCATACTTGAAAGACTTGTGCGAAAGTCACATGCACAAGCGTTCAGCTACTAGTATACGCCGATGATATTAACAAAATTGGCAAAACTTATCAGGATGTACCTGGTGCGTTCGACTATATTGAAACAAAATCCGCCAAAATGTATGTTGTGACAACGAAGAAGTCACAAGCGCTCACTGGCTTCACAATCTTCCCAAAGTCTTTGCAACTACAAGCATAAACCGATGATATTAACAAAATTGGCAAAACTTATCAGGATGTCGCTGGTGCGTTCGACAATATTGAAACAAAAGCCGCCAAAATGAGTTTTGCGATTAATGCGGGTAAAACCAAGTACTTGTATGTTGTGAAAACGAGAAAGGACACACAACATCGACGAATTGAACAGAACGTCACAGTCGACAGTTATGACTTCGACGTAGTAACAGACTTTGTCTACGTTAGTAGCAAGCCCGACAGCCGTCAAGTGGAAGACAAGCTCGTCGCACAAACAAATAATCGCCATTAGGTGAACTTTTCGATAATGGTTGCGACTGAATATCAACGATATTCGAGCACTTTTCTCACACTGGCAAACGAATGTCTCGGGTACATTGTTCAAATCATGCGTTTTCATATAATTTCTGCGATTTTTGACTCTGAAATTTCGGTTGCCAAGATATTTAAGATGGAAACATGGGCAGCACTTTCCCTAATGACCATTTTACGTGGTCTATGGTCATTATCAAATATAATCGTATTCTCAGTAATTTCAGCAAGCGGTGTTGAAAAGAACGGTTCCGTAGTTGCAGGCAAAAGTGTCCCATCATCAAATAACCCATTATCTTTGGTCGTATTTGCCGCCTTTATCACTGCACAAAAATCACCGTGTCATATATTCTTGCCTTTGGCCAATAAACTTGTGACAGCCCATATGATAAAAAGTGAAATGAAGTACCTAGATTTGTCACAATACGGACCTCCCTTTCTTTTCCTCAATCAATACTTTAACTGTGTTGTGCCAGAAATTTGGCTGCTTTGGTTTACATTGATCTAGGGTACACAGGTCTCCGACGTGGAGATTGGTCGATGTCGTTTGTTGATTGTTGGCGATGATCCGGTTTATTTTGCGGTTGGATTTGGGCCTACATCCGTATAAGATTGTGCTGACGTAAGCATTGAAACCAGATGACTGTAGACAAAGCCATGAGATCACTTATTGGATGCTGGAAATGTTGGCCACAGATACGGATCTTAGCGAATAAATCACTTTTTCGGACGAGGCCCATTTTCGGTTCAGCGGCTATGTCAATAAGCAAAATTGCCATTATTAGAGTGAACACAATCCACAAGTGTTCGGTCAAGCATCAATGCATCCACAAATATTGACTTTTTTGCGCTGTCTATTGCACTTCGGCATAATCGGTATAGAGTAATGTTAACTGACTTTCTATTGTAAGAGCTCAACAACATCGATATATCCGAGCTCTGGTTCCCACAAGACGGCGTTAGATTCCATATAAGCGACGCAACGCTCGAAAGAAAAATTTAGCGACTTGGTCATCCCATGGCGACCGTTCATTAATTGATCGCCGCGTGACCGCGTGACGAGTGACACCACTCGATTACTTTCTCTTGGACTACATCAAGTTTTTAATCTTCGTTAACAGGCCAACTATTTTGGACGAGGTCGGGGTCAACATTCGACACGTTATTTCCAGAATAACGCCGCACATATTGGACCGAGTAATCAGAAATTGAACCGGCCGTTTGAAATACTGCCAGCAAAGCTGAGGCGGCCATTTAAATAATGGGCTATTCCACACATGATGGCATGAACATAGCTTCAAAATAAAGCCAAAATCAATTTATCTACTCTACGTCCATAAGTTTTTAATCTTCGTTAACAGGCCAACTATTTTGGACGAGGTCGGGGTCAACATTCGACACGCTATTTCCAGAATAACGCCGCACATATTGGACCGAGTAATCAGAAATTGAACCGGCCGTTTGAAATACTGCCAGCAAAGCTGAGGCGGCCATTTAAATAATGGGCTATTCCACACATAATGGCATGAACATAGCTTCAAAATAAAGCCAAAATCAATTTATCTACTCTACGTCCATATATTGTATTTCAATTTCATCAGTTGTTCAAAGTTGTTCCTTTCCCATAAATCTAAAATAACTTATACGAGCTGTACGGTGACATCGAGCTAGTCAGAACATTGCACATCAGTCGTCTGAGAAGGAATAAAGCACATGTAGAATAAATGGACAGCGATGCTCTGCCCCGCAGAGTCTTCGAATCTAACCCGGAGTGGCAATGCAGTAAAGGAAAACCTTACCTTAAGTGCGCAGAGAGGGGCCTATTTTCATCCCGGATTATAGCTTCAGCTAAGTGAGAAAGTAAGTGTCGAATTTAGCTGAAGCTATAATCCGGGGTGAAAGTAAGTGTCGAATAAGATGGCATAATATTCGTCGTTTATTCTTTATCCTTGTTGATATAAATAATGTGCATTATGCCACGTATATTCCAAAATGCTCTCGCTGTGACCTTGTTGGCCGTCAGGACCACCTTAACCATCCTCTGCGCCCAATTTCTCGGGGAATCCCATTGTTTCGATAGCCGCTTGATCTCCGGTGTGTTATGGCCACGATTATGAAAAGGCTCAAAAACTCGTCCGGATTGCTGCTGAATAACGCCAAGCACTCTCCTTCGAAGGTGAGCATTCAAAATTTTCATTCATTATTTTCCGTTTGACCGCTTTCAAGATGATAGTTGAAGGGAGTATTGTTTCTTGGGGATTTAAAAAGTCGCTGACTTATTCATCGTGAAGTTTGATTTTCAATGGGCTTTTTTTGGCAAATCACGCGTGACTCCTACCAAACTGCTTTGTAACTTTTGTTTAGTATCGTTTGACAAGTCATAATGAAAAGACTCCAATCACAATAGCGTCTCCAAATTATTCAGCTGTATTACGAAAATCAGCGTTCTGTGAAATTTGTTTTTCGTGCGATTCGAGGAACTTAAGATGCGCATAATCGACCTACTGAAACCACTATTGCCAATACCATTCAAAAATTTGAGTCCCAGTTTATATAAGTGGATGATACTCGATCGATTAAACCACATCCAGCACGTAGTGAAGAGTTTATAGCAGCTGTAGTTGAAATTGTACGCGAAAACCGTGATTAATCGATTTGTCGTCGTTCTCAGCAGCTTGGCTTGGCGTATTCGACAACTTGGCGTATTTTACGTGAGGATCTCGGCCTAAAAGCGTACAAAATTAAACTTGTGCAAGAATGGAAGCCAGGCGAATTGGATTTGCGTCATATTTTCAGTGAATGGGCTCTGAAAAAACTCAATGAAAATCCGATGTTTTATTGTGAAATTTTGTTCAGTGATGAAGCCCATTTCTGGCTCAATAGACACGTTAATATGCAAAATTGCCATATTTGTTCTGATGAGCAACCTGAATAGTATCATGAGCTACCATTACATCCATTAAAAACAAAGGTATGGTGTGGTTTATGGGCTGGTGGAATCTTTGGTTCATATTTCTTCAAAAATGAGGCAAATCAGAATGTTACCGTCAATGGTTCTATTATCGCGTCATATTAACGAACTATGTACTTCCTTAAATTCAAGCACATGGTCTCAATGAGCTCTGGTTTCAACAATATGGCGCTACGAGCCATACAGCGCGTAAAACAATGGACTTGTTGAGAAATCATTTTGGTGAGCACTTTGGTAATTTCACGTTTTGCTACGGTAAATTGGCCGCCTATATCGTGCTATATCACACCTTTGGACTATTTTCTCTGGGAATATGTAAAGTCTCAGGTCTTCAAGGAATAAGCCAGTTACGATTGACGCTTTGGAAGCCAACATTACTCATGTTGTCCTCGAGATACCAGTCATTATGCTCGAACGAGTCGTTTAAAATTGAACCTTCAGAATGGACCACCTGAGACTTACTCGTCGCCAACATTTACATGATATGATTTTTAAAAAATAAATGCCATGGATTGTACTTTTAACCGATAATAAAAATTTTAAGTTCACTTTCAAATTTATGAGTTTCATTTTACATTATAAATCAAACCTTACGATGAATCACCCAATACTATGTGTTTGCGTCAAAAATATTTTTCATCATCGAGAAGGCTTAGTGACATCTCCTCGTTCGATTTGAAAAGATTCCAAATATTATTAAAATTATTTTGACTTATATACTTACGTAATTCAGTATGTATATATATGAAAACTTATTTTTCTATTTTTTTCTCATTTCAGAAACCGATTCGAACGAAAACGGAACCAAAATTGAAATATTAAGAAATAAAGAAATCACATCAAACGAACCCAGCCGCGTATTGTTTTTCCATAGTTTCTTGAGTATCGAAATCTCAAAATCATTGGGTTTTTTTTTATTGTATAAAAATATTTTCTGATTTAAAGAAATAAAACGGATAAGAGGATTTCCCTATCTCGAAGAAGACGAGGAAATAAAAAAATTGCATCCCCAACGAAGTACACAGATACATAGAGTTTGAAAGACGGTGAACGAACGAAAAAGCGCACTTAAGCAAATAGGAAAGATTTTTTTCTCATTCTAGGCAATTAGATTGAAATTTAGAGTAGAAACGAATTTCAATAAAGTTCAGCAGAAATTAATCAAGTAGAAAATTTTGAAGTATCAAAAGTATAACTAAAAATGGCAGCTATACAACGTAAACTTGTTCACAAGCAATTCAACTCCCCAATGGGCTTGTACTCAGCTCAGAATGTTAAGGAGACCCTTAACAGGGAGCTTAAGGCTTTCGGTGGTGATGGGTAAGTTCTTCAATTCAATTTCAATTTTAATTCTATTTATCTAACAAACGTACAAATAGGACTTAGTCTTTTACAGCACTTATAACAGTTTTTAGTCATAAAATCGTTGTGTATTTTTTTTAAGGATAACGATTGGGAGTTTAACTATCTCAAACTAAACACATTTAGAAGTACAATATCTTTAATTTTTTTATTTAAAATTATCAAAAATATACAATTTTATTGTATGATTCTTGGAGCGTCCAAAGAAAAAGTCGTTGGACCCAACGACTCGGCCACACATTTCGGCCGAAACGGCCGCTATTTCGCGTTCAATATTGGCTCTGAGTCAAGAGGCGTTAAATCGCACGAACGAGGCGGCCAATCGACTGGCCCATGTCTTGAGATAACACGCTCACCATACTCACTCTTTAATAAATCGATTATAGCGTGTGCTGTGTGGCTTGTGGCACCATCCTGTTGAAACCACATGTCGTCCAAGTCCATATCTTCCAATTCGGGCCAAAAATAATCGGTGATCATGGCGCGATAGCGCTGACCATTCACAGTAACCTAACGATCGTTATCGTCGACGAAAAAATATGGCCCAATAACGCCGCCGGCATGCAAACCGCACGAATCAATTATTTTTTGTGGATGAAGTGGTGATTCATGGAGCACATGTGGGTTTAAATGGTCCTTCGGGTGCATGGGTACAAACCAAAATCCTTACGCAAAATACGTCATAATGTGGTCTGAGCGATGTCCAATTCTTGAGAATGCCGTGGAATTGACTGATTTGGATCGTTTGCTACGGACGTCTGAACAGCCGCAATATTTTCAACACTTTGACCAACCCGTTGTCGCACTGATACGGCAACATCACATAACGAATATGTGTACTCAAAATTTTGCACTAAACTTGTTATTGCCTGTCTACTAGGGCGAGAATTACAAGCGAAAATTAGAGTTAACGCTCTTAAAAGTGCAGTCACCGACTCTTAATATCTGTAGAAAATTTTTATAATTTGCAGACGTTGCTTGTTAATGTACTTTACCATGATGAAAATGTTGAGCTTACTGAATAAATTGACAGTTTGATGAGTAGTGTGTGTAGTAGAGTGTGTTCAAAAATTAAATTCAAAGTTGTAAAGTCCCTATTGGAATACCCTATCCTAGATAATGATGTATAGAATAACCCCAAAAAAATGCAAGGCAATCGGTTCATTGGTTTTTGAGGTTTAAAACTTGGTTTACCGATTTAAAAAAAAAAAAAAAAAAAAACGTTTAAAAATTTGGGAATCAAATCATGGAATCATCGATAACACTGGGCAATAATGAAAAATACTCGGACATACTGAATAGTGTTTCTTATAGTACTCGGCCTGTAGATAGTGGGAAAAAATTTAAAATAAATCATCAGGATAAATTCTGGGCACCACACATTTGCTGCCTTAGGTCACCGACAGCTAACTGGTTGGTTTAACGGGTCATTTTCTGCAATGCCTCTTGGAATGCCTATGATATGGAGAGAGCCCCAGAGTCACTCAGATTGTTACTTTTATTGCACCAATGTGAAGGGATTTTCTCGAAGATCAAAGCATTCCATAAAATATGCAGATGTCTCTTCTGTAACAAGACCAGCACCTCATACAGAAATTCTGCCAATTTCAAAGCCACCTTCCGGACGCATTTCAGACACAAAAATAAGTTCGTCATATTGTTCAGAAGAAATCATGGATGATCCCGAATTTGAGCTCCCTACATCTTCTGATGCACCACATCTTATCAGTCGGATTAAGCTTAATGACCTCGTCAGAGACTTGGATTTGTCAAAAGAAAAATCTGAAATACTGAGCTCAAGGTTAAAGCAGTAGAATCTGCTCAAGCCTGAGGTAAAAATTACAGAGTACCGTACGCGACAAAGTGAATTTGTTCCTTATTTTTCGAAAGCCGATAACTTAGTGTATTGTACTGATATTAATGGCTTAATGCTGTCACTGGGTTATGAGCACAAAACCGAAGAATGGAGGCTATTCATCGACACATCAAAGGCTAGTTTGAAAGCCATTACATATCAAATTGGGTTTTATAAAAAACATTGTAAAGGCGATGAAGAAAGACCAACCTGGTTTAAATTTTTTGAAAAAACAAAAGTTCCTATCACTAAGCGAAGCAAAAATTAAAGAAGGTATTTTTGTGGGTCGAAACATTAGAAAGCTTGTAAAAGATCCAGCTTTCATTCCTACTCTGGATTCATTAAAAAAAACAGGCCTCGTGTTCATTTGTGAAAGTAGCAGAAAACTTCCTAGGTAACAATAAGACTCCAGGTTATGCAGATAATGTAAAGAAAATGCTGGATGCTTATCATAAAATGGGATGCAACATGTTGCTAAAACTTCATTTTTTGCATTCTCATCTCAATTTCTTTCCTGAAAATATGGGTGATGTAAGCGATGAGCACGGCGAGAGATTCCACCAAGACATTGATGCAATAGAGCAACGCTACCAAGGAAAATTTGAGTCATCAATGTTGGCAGATTACTGCTGGTCACTTATAAAAGAGACTCCGAGGTGTTCTTATAAACGGAATGCAGATGCTTCTAAAAAAAACAACAAAATTTTACAAGAAATAACATTTTTCGGTAATATTTTTGGTTAAGTTCTTAAATTCAAAAAATCCCGATGTGACCTAGCTATTTTATATAGTTTTCCTGATTCTATAAACTCCAACGATAACGAATCACATAATTTTATCTCCGAGTAAAAAATAAATATTTTTTTTGTTGACCAGTGTAACAGGCCCATAGTGTAAGTCTTTTACGGTCGACGAAATGTTCATACCTTCTAAATTTTGTTGTCGACCTCATATTCGACTTTCTTCGTATGTTTTCGATATGCGAGTTTCGTGTTTTTGCGCAGCGTACAAGCATACAGCGTTCCCGATCCAACCGATTTTCATAACACGTTCATGACTTTGTTGAATGTGCATATTGCAAGAAATACAGCAATGCTTACGATTTTGGAACTGCTATTCATTGTTCATCTTCCAAATAACTTGTTTAAAGCTCTCATTGCTGTTTTGGGTACATCCGCCAACACAGCACTTCAACAATTTGTCATTTCTGAGGTCTCAAATAATAATTTTTTGGAAATGCTGAATAATCGTGACAGAAATTGTTCAGTTCTCTTTTAGCTTTCGATTAAGATTTTCATGCGAGGTTTTCCTCTAGATCCTTCTGAGAGGAAGATGTTTTCATGGGGGACAAGTCTATCCATTTCTATACAGATGGATCTAAAACCGATAGCGGGGTTGGTGGATGTGTTTTCTCAGATAAGCTAAATCCAAGCCTCCCCTTCCGTCTTTCAAATCACTGTAGTTCGTTCCAGGCGGAAATTTTGGCGATTAAAGTAACTCTGTTTTGGCTGAAGAAAAACATGATATCTGCAAAGGATATCCACATCTTTTCGGATAGTCACCGAAACCGCCCTTGAATGCCGATCATCACTTACGGAAATGGCAGAGCATTTCAACATTCACCTTTGTTGGATGCCAGGCCAACAAACTCGCCAAATTGGAACCATTCTACCGGAAAAGGGCAGCGTAGGTACACCAATCGCTACGTGCAAATTATTATTTAAGCTGGATGCTAATAAAAGAAGAGACCTTAGATGGATCGGTGAGCCAACATGTCTAGCGATTAAATAGATCTAGCCAAAGCTGGATCTGAATCGCTCTAAGAGTCTGATTCTCCTAAATAGGAAGCATCTCAGCACCATCATAGGTGTCATCACTGGATACTGCCTTATAGGCAAGTATGTAAAAAGGCTTGGCGCTTTAACAAACGATTTCTGTAGAAGCTGCATGTACCTTCTCTGTACATGTCCAGCTCTCTCCCAGAGAAGAAAACTCTACCTAGGAGCCTTCTTCTACAATGACTTAAGCAATCTAAAAATACAGACGTTAACGGTCTCCTGCGCTTCATCGTAAGCTGAAATTGGTTCCATGAGTTAGGGGGTCATAGATCCACGTGGCAGCACAGCTGGTCAATAGGCCTAACCTAACCTAACTTGCGCTTGTTGCCACTTGCACCACGATTCGGAGCCTTCGGGACAGAAATGTTGTTGAGGGTTGCTGTCTGTTTAGACGTAATGGTAGAATGTTGCCCATACCGCATCTTTGGAGTAACAGATTTTTTTCGAATGGTTAAGTCATAGTAAATGCTCAGTTTATCTATAAATTTTGCCGTCAATTTTTTTTTTTTGCCGCCGATTCCAAGATTTCTTTTCTTGCATTCGCGAATACGGGTTCCCTTTTACTTCTGAACCTGTTTCATTGTTTGTTTGTTTCATGTTTCGTTCTTTGACTTTCTTTTACAATTTCAATATTATCACCTTACAGTTTCGAATTCACTAATCCCGTGTACGTCTTAGAGTCACCATCCATGCTTTTAGAAGGATTTTGAGAATAATTTTTTCATGGCGTCTACTTCTATGTAGCCTGCCTATCCGTCATGATTGATCTGGTAATTTTCACCATGATTTCCATTCCTCATATTGTCCGGTATTTTTGTGTTTATTCCAATAGTAACATTCAGTACAATAAGAAGATTTTACAAGAAAACCAACGACTTTTCCTGTAAACTGACCAATGAGAACCGCAACTCCATACAATGAGGTAAAACTACGTTTTTGACATATACCATGTCCTGAAAGCGTCAGTTTTGTTATATCAGCAATCGAATTTTGTTTTACTATTTCCTGTTGTTCTTCTTTTACAGATAAACATTCTGTAACACCAATTGAAAAATACTTGAAGCAGCAGAATAAATGTTTGTCGTTTGTTGAAGCGGAGGCTAAAAATCCATGAGTCCACAAAACTTCAAAGCTCTACGCAAATCAATCTCCAATAAGCGTATAACAAAAAAGAATCGTGTATTTATTTCGTAAGCTGTGTTGATATACGGACAGGAACGAATGAAAGTCAGTTTGCAAGATGATCCCGAAACTAAAATCTTAAAACCGAGTCCTCGAGTGCTCTCTATTGAGAATCGAATATCACTGTCACATTTTTTGCATTTTACACATTCCAATAAGACAGGAAACACAGTCAGAAAATTCAAAATTTGATACCCGACGTTTGGATCTTCTGGTGCGGATGTCTCATGATTAGTCTTAAATTTTTTGGCTCTGGAACTTATATTCTCGTCGGAAAGATTTTCGGAACTAAGTTGATTTTTGGGCGATATTTTCCTCGATGATGAGCTTCTCGAGAGCTTTTGTTTCTGATATCCATTTTCTTCAGAACACACTGGTCAACACTAGTCACGCCACACGAATTCTGATAGCTAATAGTGTTTTAGCCACCTACCCTCATTAATAAATTGCAAAAGTTTTGTTTCGATTAGCCTCAGATTTTTTGTGATGTTTTGATAAGCATGATCTGTACTACGGCAATCATAGCATAAACGGCCGCGAATAAATAGCCATAAAATTAATTGTTTTCGTATTAATTTAAATTTAGAGCTTTATAAGAAGGTAATTCTTGAGACTGTATAAAAATGTCAAAAAGTGTTACAACGATCCTGACTCATTTTGATATATTTGTGGTGAATTAACTTCCAAAAAATAAAGACGAAATTTAAGGTGACGTGAAATAAGGCCAAGTTTCAAAAATTCACATTTTAAAAGTGAAATAAGACCAATTTTTGAAAGTTAGCCCTATTTCACGTTAGCAAAGTGAAATAACACCCTCATTTTTAACCCATTAATGCCCGGTGTCCTTATTCGGAGCCATCTTTTTTAGTACCTGTATATTTTCACGGTTACATTTTTTTTTTTTTTAAATTCAAATGCAAATTCTAAGCGTAAAAAACAATGACTTTGTAGTGGAAATTTGTTTTTTGTGATAAACGGTACAAAGTAATTGAAATCAGTAGTTTTATTTAGTGAATCGATTAACAAAGTTATACGATTATATTAAATGTAAGTCTTTATTTTTTTATGTACTTCACATTTTTTTATAATTTATTGATATTTTTCACTTGCCTATAGTTTTTACTAGTGAATAATGCTATTATATTGGGTGATTCATTCTAAAATTTGATTTATAATGTAAAATAAAATACATAAATTTGAAATTAAACTTTAAATTTGTATTATCGGTTAAAAGAACAATTCATGGCATTTATTCCTTAAAAACAATATCATGTAAATCTTGGCCATAATTAAGTCTGAGGAGGTCCATTCTGAAGGTCTAATTTTGGGCAACTCGTTCGAGCATAGCGACTGGTATCTCGCGGATAGCAGGTATAATGTTGCCTTCCAAAGCGTCAATCGTAGCTGGCTTATTCTTGAAGACCTGAGACTTTACATATCCCCAAAGAAAATAGTACAATTTACGGCCAATTTACCGTAGCAAAACATGAAATTACCAAAGTGCTCACCAAAATGATTTCTTAACAAGTCCATGTTTCACGCACTGTAAGGCTTGTAGCACCGTCTTGTTGAAACCAGAGCTCACCGAGACCATGTGCTTGAATTTTAGGGAGCACATAACCTATTAACATGGCGCGATAACGGTTATCATTGACGGTAACATTCTGATTTACCTCATTTTTGAAGAAATATGGACCAATGATTCCACTAGCCCACAAATCACACCATACCGTTGTTTTTAATGGATGCAATGGTAGCTCTTGGTACTCTTCGGGTTGCTCATCAGCCCAAATATGGCAATTTTGTTTATTAACGCATCCATTGAGCCAGAAGTGGGCTTCATCACTGAACAAAATTTCACGATAAAACACCGGATTTTCATTGAGTTTTTCCAGAGCCCATTCATTGAAAATATGACGCAAATTCAAGTCGCCTACCTTCAATCATTGCACAAGTTGAATTTTGTACGCTTTAAGGCCGAGATCCTCACGTAAAATACGCCAAGTTGTCGAATACGCCAAGCCAAGCTGCTGAGAACGACGATGAATCGATTCATCACGGTCTTCGCGTACGCTCTCTGCTACAGCTGCTATAGTCTCTTCACTACGTGCTGGATGTAGTCGAACTGGTCGAGTATTATAAACTAATGTAAACTGGGACTCAAATTTGCGAATGATATTGGCAATAGTGGTTTCAATAGGTCGATTATGCGCACCTTAAGTTCCTCGAATCACACGTAAAACAAATTTCACAGAACGCTGATTTTCGTAATACAGCTGAACAATTTTGAGACGCTATTGTAATGTGAGTCTTTCCGTGATGATTTGCCAAACGATACTGAACAAAAGTGACATAGCAGTTTGATAGGAGTCATGCGCGATCTGTCAAAAAAAGGATACTGAAAATCAAAGCTCATGATGAATGACCCCTTATATACCCGAAACAAAACAACTATATAAAATTTCAGTATTTAGAATTCCCACAACTCTAACTCAATTTTTGGATTTTTTCTTTTTTTAATTTTGCTTATTGCTGGAAGGTATATATATATAAGATATAATTGCCGATATTATCTACTGTACCCCTTTTGAAAAGTGGTATTATGTTGGCACGTTTAAGCCTTTCAGGATAAATCAAAGAAAATATGCTCAGGTTAACGATTTATTCACTCTGATCAAGTAAAACAAGCAATAGACCAAAAACCAGTCAGTGGAAAGAAAAAGCTGGGTGGTGCAGTGATTTAAGAAAACAAACAGAAATCATAGCGCGGCATCCATCATCTCCTGCCCCTGGTCAAGGTGCTGTTCTTTGCATCCAGTCACTACAATTGCTGTATAACTCTATCGTACAGCAAAAGCAATGATTGAGTGCATGTAACAACTGATAGATAACGGGTTGCAAGTGCAAATTTTGTTGTTGCACAGTTTTATTTTGTTCTAAATGCACATCACCTTAAACAACTTGATTCGGTAAGCCAATGTCTGAATTTTCACTTGATTTCCGTCGTCGGTGTTTGTGTTTGCTTTTCTTTAATGACTCGGGACTTTAGAGTGGACATAGGTATACACGGGCTAAAAATTCATCACATTTCTGCGTACGCCCACGTCCGTAAACACAGATCAGCTGTCTTGGCACTTGGTGAAACACAGGTAGATCTCCGCCCACAACTCTCAGATCACTCAGACATTCTGGCAATACGAGAAAGCTAAACAGCTTCTTTAGGAAATTAGACTGGTCGTTATGATTCCTCGACAACAACGTGGATGCCGCTTCTGATATGATCACAGACACCATTCTCTTTGGAATGAGATCCTTTATCCCTCATCGTATGAAGAGTATCAAACCAAAACAAAAGGCATAGCACAACTCGAGCTATAATGAGGCTGTCAGATTTAGAGGAATGTTTTTTCGGTCCTACAAGACCAACCCCACTGAGGAAACCTAAAAACATTTAAACAAGCCAGGAATGATTGCAACGCCTTTTTTAAGCAGGAAAATTTCCAACACGACCAAAAAATGAGGCAAAAATACTTCAATGTCCTTTTCGTTTTCGCCTACACTTAAGTGTCTCGCATCTTCAATGGAACGAATTTCCTTTCGCACTCATGTAGTAGCAAGAGTACTTAAATATATTAATATACACAAATGCGCTGGTATATCTAACCTCTTCTGAAGAGATGTTCTTCTACGCTTTTTCTTTTACATCAATCCTACTCCTTAGGACTCTTTTCGAGCAGATGCAAAATAGCATTTGTCCAGTTAATTTTCTTATCGTTCCTCCTATCGACCATGTTACGTTCCTTCTTTCCAAGATTATGGAAACGCTGATAAGCCGTCAGCTCATGAAATATCTCGAAACACAAAAAGTTCTCAATGACCGACAGTACGGTTTTCATAGCAACAAGTCCACTGGTGGTTTGATGGTATGTCTCAACACAAAGTGGAACCAAAGCATACATCAACCTGACGAAAGCAAAATAGTTGCACTTAATATTTCTAAGGCATTTGACAGAGTATGGCATCAGGCTCTTTTGTCGAAAATGCGTGCTTTTGGGATCGATAACTCTTCTCTTCGATAAATTAGATACTAGCTTTCGAAACCTTCAATTCAAGTTGTTTTAAATGGTTTCAAATCTGTGGTTCATAGAATAAATGCTGTTGTGCCCCAGGGCTTCCTTCTGTCTCCGACACCCTTTTTAATTTTCCTTGATGATCTCTTTTCTGTCTAATCCAATATACTCTTTTGCTGACGACAGTACTCTCTGCTTTTCATATTCTTTCTCTGACTCATATCCCTGCTCTTCGGCTGTAGAACAGGAACGATAGCGTATGTTCACTAAATTCTGATATTACCAGCATAAATAATTGGGGAACCACTAACAGGGTAGAATTAAGTGCTTTCAAAACACAATTTAAAGACCCAGCCATTGTTCATGAATGGTACTTGCGTCGTTGAAACCAAAAAACTTTCCATTCTCGGAATGTGTGTCAGTGACAACTTACGTTGGAATGACCACATATTCGACTTTATTAAAAATGCTGCGAAATTTCTATGCTTCATCAAGCGATGTAAAAAATAATTCACCTCCTCTGATCTGGTCTCAAAATATAAGACATTCATCCAATCAAAATTGGAGTACAATGCCCACATCTGGTGCTCATAAAAAACATCTCTGCACCTGCTAGATAGAACTTCAAACCGAGCGAAAAAACTCATAGGTGATAAAAATGTCATTCAGATTCTAAAATATCATAATTCGTTCTTAAGCCGCCCGGCCTAGTTCTTTGTTTCCTAAACATTGTAACCTTCAAACATTTAAAACCAACGTTCATCGGCACCTCTCTTTCCATACTGCCTGAGTTTCCTTCGCCCGCGCTCTGTATAACCATTTTAACTGTACTTAAATACCTTGAGCGCATATTGACACAGTTTATGGGGTCCTATAATAATCAATCTTCTGACCAGATCTGTCACTTGTCACTTCCAGCTCTAATTTACATGACGGCGGGATGTTGGGCTTCGTTCCCATTATACGGTCTGCAGAAGCAGTTTTTTTTTTCGATATTCGCAGAACCGGCTGTGACGCTTCTGTAAGGTTTTCTTATTCGTCTCTACAGGATTCTGTGCAGGTTTTATTGCCTTGACACGTTCTTCTTACCTGTTAGTAAATCTTCTTCGATCGCGCGCTCCTCGAGCTAACGAGCGAATCACGTTTTTCGTAGCTTGTGTAACTTCACATGCTTGCCGAACCAGGAATTTTTTGATATAGTGGTCGGGTGAAACTCAGCACATCAGTTGCGACACCTCTTATGGCACTTTGCCAATGATCTTTGGTACTTGATACTGAAGATATAGGTGTCGTTAAAGGTTTTGAGATACGCCTTCGGCGATTGTAATTTCTCTATATTATATCTTCTCAGTTGGCAAATCCGCACTCGCTGCAACAAGAAAGTTGTAGATCGCAAGATGATCAATTTGATTTACAGTTTTATGATCGTGAGACCTACATGTCTTCTTGTGTATATTGAGGTGAAGAAGCGGTGTGCTTGTGTGGTGATATTTCGTCCCGCCACAAAGTCAATAAGTCTAAGTTCGTATCCAGATGTGTTGCCGTGTTGGCTTTGCTTATCAACTGTCTTATTAAAGATGTCCTACTTTTCTATTTTCATATCCTGGCATTGAATTCACCTAGAACGGTTTTAACGTCATACTTAGGACAAGCATCGTCATTGTCTTCCATATGGGTGTCATAAGATTCTCGTTCATGTTTCGAAAACTCAAAACTTCTTGCTTTAGACTGCTGCGCATGACAAATCCACATTCCAATAACCGCTGTTTTTGTAAGAAGTACTCAGTGCATCCCATCGCACTTCCCGGTTGGCGGTGATATCAGCGTGATTTCAATCAATCATCTCTGCTACTTGTTTGACTTTATTCTTTTGCCAGGGTCATCAAAAGTGGATCCGTAATTATCCGAACCTATTAGCTAGTTCGTAACTTTTTTTTTTTTATTCCGTATAGGGTTGAAACAACTTTGCATTATCACGCCACTTGTCAAGCACGCATTTACCATTTTAGCCTGCATGAGTGAGGCTTACCACTGGATAGTAAGGCAAACAGTACGCTGCGAATTTTATTGTTGCACTGCTGGCTAAATCCAAGTTTTGGAACAGTAGGCATTTTAACAACAAGCGTGCTTTTCAGATCAAGAGCTGATTGAGCCTTAGTAAACGTCTTTGACTAAACGTTTTTTACGTGCTCAGTATTAATAAAATTGAACCAGAATAATTGAAGCCGATGTGATAATTTGGAAATATCGAGGTAACCAAGCAACAACACGATTCTTTGATCAGTCGGTTTGGAGACTCACCATCAGACTATGTTTGTGCTTTAATGCCGGTGGCTTTGTTTTCTGCGACTATCCGCAGCCATAATTCTGTTTGTAGTTGTAATCACTATCTGCTTAGGTTCCATTTTATAAGACAAACACTTCTATCGGCATACATATAGATATATGTACACACGCTCGTTCGCTCTAAATTGCACCTCATCAAAACACCTCAACAAACACAAATAATGTAGCGAATTTCATTGCCAACGCATTTAGTTCGACATCTAATCGTATATCTATCACTTAACCGCATTCCACTCAAACTCGACGTAATTGCGGTGAAACTTAACAAACAGTTGAAGGATTCTGCTTGAATTTCGACCCATAGGATTTTCCCACTTCGGATACCTTGTTGCATATTCATCTTTAAACCCAAATTCATTCTCCCTCCTTATGGCAACATCATTATGGCTCCTCCAAATAGGCATCTTAACCATGAAACTAATTCAAAACTTAATTACGAAATTGAGTGGAATTGTTTTCTTAGTTCTTGTCGACTGTATGGTAAACGGAAGCTAAAGAAACAAACAAAAGGCGGAAGGGTTGTTTATGAAGCCACCATCAGTATGAGTACGAGTATGATGTTCTACCACCACTGACAACGGCTCCAAACCTCTACTTCAGTTCGGTTAGTACGGTGCGGTTCGGTTCGTCTCTATTCGGTTATTTCGCAAGGATAATCACTCATAATTTTCCAATTCAGTGAACATAATTTCTGTCCTCTTGTGTCGCAATGACAATGGGATGTTTCGAAATAATTTAATGAGACATCTAATGAAAATCATTTTAAGCGGCAGCGGATTAGAAGATTGAATGACAGTCGCGCCATCTACTAATAAACTAGAGCTCGGGAGAGCGGCAAAGAGTGGTTTGTTATTGGGTTTTTCTGGGGTTGGTTTGAGGTTGAGGAACTCTAGGATTATGTGAGCACTTATTGAAGGATAATGACGATGACAACAAAAAATACAATTTTTTTTTTTTTTATGTATCTGCCTCACTGAGTTGCAATCAATTGAGTTGGAATGGTTATTAAGGATTATCGTTTTTGCCGATATTGAATAATGAGAGGGTAGGACCATTGGGACCATTAGATCGGGATTGGTATGCCGTTTAATTAAGTGGAAGGGTATTTTAAAGATTTTGAGATGTTTTGAGTATAGGAGGGATTTTATTTTCAACAATCGGGCAAGGGTACCTAATCAATGAGACATAGAATCTAACTGAATTAATTGGGCACGAAATATCTGAGAACAATTTGCAAATTGTAGTACGAATACGATTCTTATCTTAGTTCCGAAATATAATTGACTAAATTAGAACCTTTGTGAATTCGAGGAATCTAACAGAGGTTTATTGTCTATTCGTCATATTAAGGACATAAGGACAAATTACTTCATCTGGAAGACATAGAGAAAGCGCCGTACAGGGTCGACATCACCGTTTCAATAAGACGCTACTCTACATACTTACGAAAATATCATATATCTACTAAAAGACAAGAAGCATTTCCTAATTTTTAAAGGACGTAAGGAGATTTTCTATTTTTGGTTCTAAGTGTTATGCTCGAGACGGTCATTTTTAGTGGCATGCGTCTCGTATCAGTAAAACAAAGTATGTTATACGAATCTTTTGAATATTCCAGCCAGAAAAGTGAGCTGTGTGTTCAAATAGGAAAAAATACTTTTAGCTACCTGACCGGATACGGAACGAGTAAAATGATAGCTGCTGTCCTCATGATTTCAACTTACCCAAGACTGGTCAGTATCAGTTTATACGAGATACTATAGGCCTGCTACTAATGTTGCGTATTCAGACGTTGCTTCAAAAACGTCTTATTTAGGCCAGCTGTCACCTGACTCCAATGAAACACCGACAGGCTAGAGTAATATTGCGTCTGATATCTGCGCCGATGTCGGTGATGCTTGCGACTGTAGAGGCATGGTCCTTAAATACCTCGAAGTTATAACCGCAAATAGTGAAGTTTAAGCCAAGCCGTCAGTGATGTGCGTACAGCGCTCCACCTTGTCTAAAATCTTTCTTGACACTAAAGTTCGCTGTTGATAGAGCAGCGAAAATTCTCCATACTCTTGTGCACAACCCAACGAGTTTGGCAACGATGCCAAACTAGACACGACATCGTTATATCTAGTCACAATGTATGCTGTCGTATCCGGCTTTGAAATTGACAAATAAAAATGCTGTCGATTTGAAATTCTCGGTTGCTCCTTAAGATCTCCGGGAATGCAAATATTTGATCGATGGTGGACTTTCCCCGTATGAAATCGCACGATGTTTATGAATGGTTTCAGACCTAATAGGGCGCTTTTTAGAAGACTTGCTGCTCTTAAGCTTGCGCAGTCAAGACTGGGTCTCCTTTCTTATGGATGGGACAAACTATGCTGAGGTTCTATGCATCATGGGATATGGTCACAGAGCATATTTTCCTGTGACCATATCTACCAGATGATTTGGTGCATGTTTCCAAACAGATCAATATGCGCGAGCAGATTTATTAGGCTTAAGATTCGAGATTGCTAGCTTGAGTTTTGTCTAGACCGGTATTTTGACCATCATCGCCGTAAGACTGGATACAGTAATAGCTTTCTATACTGTTGGAATCGACTGTGACTATATTTTCAGTTGTCCATATTCATCTTTGAACGTTTCCAGTCTGGATTTGTAAGCCTGATATGTTCATTTCATTCTTTGATCATTTCGAACTTCATTCCTACAGTAAAAACTCTCTGAACTAGCTACGCTTGTTGGATTACTCTTCGGGGGGCCCATGCAGAAAAGCCTTGTCTTTCTGACGAATACCTCTGAAAGGGCTTTGGGGGCACGAAAGAATACCCTCCACTTTCCTTATCACTATTACAGCCTCAATAATTTAAGACAGAGGACTTTAGAAAATTACTTTTTCCATGACCTTCCATGACAGCTATCTGCTGTTTTATTTGCATCTCTTGGCTTAGATCCGCTCAAGGACCAAACGACGACTATTGCAAGATGAAAAGAGAAAACCAAAATCAGCCACCGAAACCATTTCGCTTCCAATTCTACAGCCCGAGCTACCGAATGAGTCGGCACAGACCTTTTCGAAGAACTTGTGTTCTTGCTTTTTTTACTCGCAGAGACGAGCACTTCTTGTCCCTTGATCCAGGAAATCCTTATGCGTTTCTTATTTGACTTCATGTACTTGCCTACCATCATCACTAAGCAATAGGTTTCTTGGTGGTTGTGGTTTAAAACCAACCACATAAGAAGCAGCCATCAGAGATGCACGTTGATTACATTTCCACTGAAATTCTATGGTTTGAGTTTGAGAGTTTGAGTAAAAAGTGATCGGCAAAGATTCTAACGATCGCAGCTTATCAACTGTTGTAGTGATACCCGGAAAGTTCAGACATTCAGAATACTATGATAGAACAGTATCTGGCATCAATGGCAATGCGATCAATCTGAGAGGACAGTCAAGTTCATTTACTCGACCCTTTATGACCGTTGCGAATTCTTAAATTCGGAATCCATTGCCGTACGTGGTGTTATGCAATATATATCAGTATCCCATCTAAATCTGAATTATCAATCTGAGCTTGAAAATTTCACTACTACACTCTAGTCTTAGATTTTTAATGATGCTGAGAGCGCCAAAGGTGAAGTCTCAATACGTATTTTGTTGGTCTCTTGTCAGAGCCGTGCCAATAAAAGCAGTTTTCAGTATTTTAGGAAGCCTGCTACTTTAAGTCATGATTACGAGTAATGGAGACGTAGATATGGACTACATTTCTTAGTACTTAAGTGGCGCTGGTGATCAATACTTTATTTCCTATTTATAGAACTGACTATGACTTGATTTCAAAATTTAAATTAGTAAATTTTCTTCATCTTCAATTCACTGAAAACAATTTTCAAATCAATTAGGTGTACAAGAATGGAGTCTTTTAATTCTTAATAACACAAAATAGACCCTTATACTGTCAAATATCAAAATCAATTGAATATGGGTTGAGCCCGATGACGATACATGGATTCAAGTCATCAAACATTTATTTATTCTTGAAATCCTGAACAATTTTTGCTTATTATCCTCGTAAGCTCCAAAACAGAAAAAGTGCAACAATTTGATGCTCACTCAGGTAAATTGTTTGAACGTTCAAAAGGATAATACTTATCGTAGATACTCCACTAAATTCTACATACGAATTCTCGAATATATATGCACAATCCCGCCAAATCCCAATCGAACGAACCAACCCTTATGGTGTTATTGTGAAGAGAGATCTTTGGAAGGAAGGTGAATTATTGTTTATGCAACACCAGGTATCAAATGGTAGGACATTTACATACGAACGACTACGTACGACGAGATCCTGAAATCAATGTGAAAAGGATGACGATGGCAATATGGTAGAGCAACACCATTGGAAAGATGGTCGAGGCAACAGGGGCCATATAGGATCAGAAATTGCACTTCACATTTTGTCGAGGAGTGTTCACCTTATTCACAGTCAGTCGCATACATACCATATGTGTATAAGTACTCATATCCGTATAGTGCGGGCGGATGTGGGATGTGTGTTTGAATGGAAATCCCGTTGTGCATTCAATCCAGAGAAAATAAATTCAACTCCTGTATCTGTGTGCATAAGGCAGAGAATCGAAATGGCATACGGAACAAGCAACCGAGAGTTATGCACGAAATATTTAAAATATGCAAATGCGAGCCAGTTTGTCACAATGTTTCAGTGTGCTTTTGTATATGTGCATATGTGTTGGTATTGCGGGTAACGTAGGTGTCTCGAAATGGGGGAGGGTAAAAATTGCAAAATATTGCAACACGAAATATCTCCTTTGTGGCGCAGCGCATAGTACACAGTAGACGATAATGTACAACATTAATTCCCTTCATGTTTTCGGTTTTAGAGAGTACAGAGTGCCTTGTCCTTTAATGCAAGAGCATCTTGTTGTGTTGCCACTGAGAATCGGCAGAAACCATTTGCACCTTTTTTGAAATTTCCTGAATTCCATGTGAATCGTTCATGTGTCTGTTGCACAAGGATACATTTTTATTTCAGTGTCACCTTCATCGGTTACAGACAACTTTTCTCTAATGGCAACCCTAACTCTTGATAGTCGTAGACTACAGAGCTGGTGTTGGGCTCCCCTTGGGTACATGACACTTTATTTTCGCCAGAAGTTATCAGTTTTTTTATTTTTCGTTTTGTGTTGCTTTCTTCTGATCTTTTTACTCGAAGCTAGTTGCTGGGATTTGGATAAAAATGCACTGCTTCTGTTGATGTTACTGCGGGGTATTTTTTCCTGGAGGTTAGCTCTAGTTGTTGCTACAGCTCCTGTGTAGCTACTACTATATGATATGTAGAGTCAGTTGCACTTTTGTATTATTGCTTCTAACATTTGGGCGTCATCTCAGGACCGGAAGTGCTTGGAGTAAGTTACGGCAGACGGGTTGAGTATGAAAATGGCTAATGCCATGTGTGAGATGTTTTATGCATTTTTGTGTGCCCCACTCGTATGCACTTTGCGATAAAGCGGTTGCGACAAATTCAATAGAAGTTTTCATATACTTTCTAGTCATACGAATGCAAGAGTTTGTGAGATGGATACATTTTGAGGTGACATCCTAACATCTCTGTCAGAATATGGCAGAAGACAGGTCTGTTGTTTTTTTTTTTTTTTTTTTGTTTTGTTTTTTTATTCTTTCTTTTTGTTCTAAGAGTACTTGCATAAACTAAATTGACGTCTTCATCTCGGTTTTGATGTCAATATTCTGAACATCATTTTCGAAGCACGATCATAAATTTGCTTTTGCTGACATTTATTGGCTTTCAAGTGAGAATAATGTGTTCACGTGTCAGTTCGAAAGTGAAATTGTAAGTGAAGCGAACAGTGTTCAATTGATGAGATGTGTTTATGATGCAACGTGAAAAATATCTGTCAAAATGAATTTGAGAGCTTCACGTTCGTGTAAAAGGAGATTTGGGCCTAAGACCACACATATGTAGTTATCCTAGGCCGATCTACACATAATAAAACCGAAGCATAAGCTATAACATCAATATGAAAGATAAACTCACATTAGCAGGTTGCCTTTCATATGAGAGCTCCTTATCCGGATACCTGACGGAAGCGAAGTTTCAAGATTCTGCGTCATCGATCAGGGATGAAACGGACAAATTTTTATACAAAATCTTTGTTTCTGAAGATAGGGCTTCATTACACGGTCACCTGTTGATCCGAACGAGCAGCTATAGGCAAATACTATTCTTCCCTCGACTTTCGATGAGACGTCGTTTTCGAGACACGACTACATCGTACATCGCCAAAAGCTGCTGCCTCGTTTTGATTGAGCTTACATTTTATTTTGATCAGATGAATTGAAGAACTGCCTGCCCGCGTTCAAGCTCCTTCATCCAACGAAGAGTTTCGTGATACAGCTACAGATATGTATTTATCGTGAAGGCTTCGCTCTCCAACAATCCTACCTAAATCGTTCTCTTTTCACCTAAAAATCGCTTAAAATCATTCTTGCGTCTTGTGAAAAACTTAGTGGTTAGGTGAAGAAGCACGTAGAAACTTTCTACCATGACCGCAAGTTAATTTTGTATGAACAAGGCAAACTAGTGCATTATTCTCTTTAGAAGTTCCCTTTGATGTAAATTCTTTGGTAAAAAGATGAGTAGTCCCTCTTTTGATCAAAAGCTTACTGTATCAGCGCCCAGTAAATCAACGCCTAGTCCCTAGTCACATTAGGATGATTCGCAAAAATGAAGTACACCGCTAAGACACCAGGTACCCATTTACTGGCAACAGTGCCGCTGTTATTTTTAGAGCCATCTGTAAACTTAAGTTTGATCTAGAGAGTCATGACAGCTACGGCTATACTTACAAAAATCCAACTAACTATGGAAACCCTGACTGAGAATACAGTCAGTTCTACTGCAGATTTAAGACCTTCGGATTTCAATCTTGAACTTCAGAATTTCTTAAATGATACAGTTGATACAGACCAAGAAGACCAAAAATACTACTATACCACATCCTGGATAAGTTTTGGAGACATCCATGAATATTCGACTGTATTCCTTTCGTGGTTAAAATTTTGACAGAAGTCAGTTCTGAGTTTAGCTTTCAAAAACAGCCGGCGCACAATT
Organism: Volucella inanis; assembly: GCA_907269105.1. Taxonomy (NCBI): domain Eukaryota; kingdom Metazoa; phylum Arthropoda; class Insecta; order Diptera; family Syrphidae; genus Volucella; species Volucella inanis. Next base: position 95,546,479 of record OU026154.1, read on the forward strand.
TCATTGCAACTTCAATGAAACACCTCTTGGTACCGATGATCTTACGAAATTTTTTGCGTAGCAACAATTTTAAGAATGCTCTCGTCATTAAAAGACAATGTGCCGATCCTCATCATAGAGTGGTGTGAAACCGTACAAACATTTAAGGCAACAGATACTTTTGTTAAATATCAAACAAAAAAGCGTGCTGCAAATGAAGGATATTAGAGCCCTCAAACACTGAAGATTGAGTTAAGTGACTATCGTAGATAGATAATAATGGATCTGTCTCTTATTTACACACCCCTTGAAATGATGCGGTAATTCATCATCTCCAGTCCAGTTGCAGTCTTAGTTTCCAGTTATTGAAACTTAAGACCTTTGTTTGTCCATAGTTCCGGTCTTTGTTTTGTTGTGTGACTAGGATTCAGTAAATGAATATAAGAACTTTCCGGGATTCAACAAATTCCACACACCACTTCATTTGGACCTCTTTTTCGATATATGCTTCCATTTTTGCATACTAATCTGGTTAAGATCCCTCTCAATTTGCGCGCAGTACATGGTGTGGGATCTTCTTCTGCTGCTATCTCTGTCTTTTGTGACATTTTGTCTGAGTCATAAATGCAGTGTGTCCTTTTGTGTTTTAATAATTGCAAATACCAACAACACCAGTCACATAGGGAAGTAATTGTACAGACTTTTAAATGATTTTATCTCTGGGGTTGGCTTCCGAGTTTTTCAAATTGCTCACGTACATTATAGTGTACATCAAAAGACTCGGTAACATCATAGCCCACCCTTATGAAATAGCGAGCTTTTTGCATAGCCATCCTGCAGATCTCAATAAATTTAACAGGCATGACAAAACTAGACACGGCGTCGTATAATTTTCCCAATATAGGCTAACATAGCCGGTCTTTAAATAGAAAAATAGAAGGTAGGAGCCGATCTATAAATCAAGGATTTTTCCAAATATTCACATAATATAAGAATCTGGACAATGACAGACTTTCCTGGCTACACAGTGTAGCTGAGAAGATCTCTTAGGCGAGGAGACTGATGCGTTTTTGGTTGAAACGGATTAGTGTGTCTATTCTTCGGAGTCAAACATACAATCCTGAGTTCCTTCTGTCTAGCATATTTTCATTCAACCGTAATAAAGAAATTTTGTTGTGAATATCATTCATAAATTTATCTGAAACTCCCTGGAATTGCTTGTCAGTTTAGCTGTCAATATCGGCGCCATTGTTCATATTAAGTTTGCACAGAGCTATCCTACGTTCGCCGAGGATGAGTGCACAGATTCGTTTACCTGAAAATTTGATCGTCTTGCATTAGGTTGTTTAGCCAGTCCTTACGGGGTTTCGTTTGTACATTGTTGACCTGAGATATTTTTCTGCCTTCTGATAAATTTTTCGATTTACTCGGTCTCGCAATTCTCGGGGGTTCTCGAACGCTTTCTTACGATTGCAGATTTATAAAGTCAAAAATATTTTCACAGTATTTCTTCTTCTCAGTGGTGTTAGGGATATACGTATTTGTAACTTGTCATTGTAATTGGCCGATTCATTGTTCTACAGAACGTCTTGAAGACTTAGGACATCCATAGGAGCAAGTATACGCCTTGCAATCGCTTAATTACGTTATACCAAAAGTATAATACCAAAGCTGATCTTGTATTAGAGATACAAGCTCCACCCTTGATATGGGTCGAGGCCGATCTAAAATCTCTTGATGATCTTAGGGTCACAACATCCAGTACTATTTTACCATGGGTTAAGGACTCTTCTCGCGGCTTGGGTTTAAACCATAGCCGCCATGAAGCTCCTTCAAGGAAGCCTACCTCAACAAGTCAGGCCCGGACCAAGATCCGGGAGGCTCCTAACTCTTATGGTAACGTGATTTACCGTCCTGGTAGGGACTACCAATGGTCCTGTCGCCAAAAAGACCTATGACTGGCCGTTAAGTCAACGTCATTGATGGGCGAAACATTGATAATTGGGCGGGAGTCCTCATTGTTCTACAATAAGACTAATCTGACTGGTGATAGATTGATCAGGAGACATTCAGGTCTCCTTATAAGTGTTGGGAAATATGTTGTTAAAGGTCCTGTCGTGCAGGCTATATTTACGGACTGTAATACTAAAGATGTCTTTTTTTCGTAAGGCTTGAACGATTTGAGCATCATGCTTGGATCACAGAGCATATATCCATACCTTTCCCTTTCGTTGAGACGTAAGTGTCTATTAAGTATTCATGTGCCTTCTCAAATGGTCTTCAACTCAAAACTTCTTGCCCAAATCTACCTCAAGTAACTAATATGCAAGCGAATAGTCGCTGCTTGTCTTCTTGGTAGCAATCAGCGAAGTATATATCGTAGTTTTTCAGTAGACACTCGGTCTATTCCACCGCACTTTTTGGTCTAGGATTAGATCCCCTGTAAACGGATCTAAATTCGAAATGGTTTCCTCTTTTTATATGGTGTTGGTTATCAACAGTGGTATCCGCAGGTTTGCTTGTTTCGAAGCCATATATTTGTTTACACTAAAATGGCGCTTAGCCTACGAGTACCAGGGGTTTTCTGGCAACACCAGTATCAGTAACTTTTGACAAGGTTATTGAGTCTTTACGCCACTGGTTCTGAAACCTCTTTCAAATCTGAACTTTGAATATGTCATAAAAGACTTGAAGGAGGCTCAACAGGTCAAAGGATTAGTTGCAGGTAACACCATCAGGGGATTCCTCCGCCGTTACTTTATCCAACGTTGAGTCCTAGTTTTTTTTTTTTGCATATGCATAAGCGCTTACACATGCAGTTTCTAGGAGCCATCAATGGCTTAATGGAAACTTGAAATTAGCTGGCACAAAATCTACAGTGTTTACGTTACCTATTATGCAGACTGTTGTAAACATGTTTTAAGTTCGGCGCTTCAAGAAGGAGATAAGAGGAACTTTGGTAGCCGATTTTCTCTCATTGATACTCTGCAGCTTTCTTCTTTCTGTTCACAAGAACTGCAGAGGTTATTGTACCATATACTTTATAAGGGAAAGGTATGAAGAAGGTGACCATTACAGTAAAGATCTGTACGGGTCGCTTCGTAGTTGGGTGAAAACTTACTGCAGCAGTCTGATCCTCATTTATTGTAGAGGATACGCAAGCAAAACTTTATTAGTTGGTCTCTGTGTGGAAGACACTTGTAGAAAGAAAAATGAAGAAGGAAAGGAAAATTGATAGGGTGATTGATGCAATCTAAGCCAGAGTGTTCGCAGTTGTATATCGAAACTTTGTTTAATACCGTCTCGCTTAAAAGAGGGTGTCAGTAGCAACCGACACTTCTAATAAGTGTGTTAACCTTTGGGTAACAAATTTTCTGATAAAAGATATAAGTTCGTGCCAAATCTCTTAGGCCTTTGAAGGTGATAGTTACTTTCTTACCCAGATGGCGCTACAATCCGCGGTGAACATAGGCCTCAATTGGTTTAAGGTAGACAAAATCCATTATTAGTTATAGTTCTCTATTAAGATGTTCGGTCTTTCTTGTTTGCCTTCATTTAGGGAGAAACTCATTTCAGAAACATCATTTTCAATACAGTGCGAACGCACTGCTGACAACCTGCTGAGTTCTTCAGATTATGTTGATATTATCGGCGTACGCTAGCAATTGTGGCTCCGATGTTCACTTTTGAGTTCTGTACAATTGTTCCATGACAGCGCATCACGATCTCAAAAGTCTTAGTTAAGTCTTTAGTGACCATGACAGAGCAGCGAGCGTTTGACCAAAGCTCGTCTCTATTAATGTGCCATATGCAGCCTTAAAATTCACGAAAAGATGGTGTGTTTCGATTTAGACTTGTTGAGTTTTTTTTACAAGGTCTGCCTGTAGTGGGAAAATTGGGTAAATACACTGTTTGACCAGATCTAAAAAATCAGTCTTTACTAGCAAATTTGAATAGCTAAGCCGGAAAGCCACAGACTGTGATTCCACTTAAAGGTTTCTTTCTTCATTTCTGAAGCCGACGTACTTTCCGTCGCTTTTGATCCTACACCTTACGAGTGCTTCTCGTCGGTGGTTGTAGCGCTGCTTTGTATACTTCTTGTTTAGCTTCATATCAGCACATCAGTTGCAGCGAATCTGATGGCACGTTAGCAGTGTTGATAAAATTTGAGCTACGCGCTCGACAAAAATTCTGACGGCCTCTTACTGAAGCTTTTCAACGTTATATCTTCTCACAAAAGTTCTTCTTAGTTGTGGTACTTGGCAGATCTGCATTCGTAACTTGGCTTCAACAACGTAATGATCCAAGTCAATGCTGGTTGCCCGGAATTTTTTCATTATACAGAGACCGCTATGACCCCTTGGGCATATTGAGATGAGAAAGCCATGTGTTTGCTATAACGATATTACGTCATGTCGCAAAGTCGACAATTCTAAGTCTGTAGCCAGACGTAGGGTCGTATAGGCTATATTAACCATATTTCCTAACTTCTTATTCTGGCGTTAAAATTACCTAATACAATTTAAACGTCATACTTAGGACATTGCTTATATATTTTGTCGAGGAGCTCTTAGAAACATTCTTTGGCCGTGGGGTTTTTAGGAGCGAAAGCTCAAGTCTTCTTGCTTAAGTCAGCTGGGTGTGACAAATCTGCTTCCGAATAATCGCTGTTACTATTCCTTATAGCAATCACAACAGTAGAAATCAGAAAACAGTTTTTAATCCTCTTCTTGGATGGCGGTGATATCTGTGGGCCTTTGCTACTTCCTTGGCTATACGTAGCCTGTTAAGGATCCAAACATTCAACGTGCAATTCCGAAAATCATTGTCCTCTAATGGTCCGCCAGGGCCTTCAACTGTGAATCCATTACTATCCGAGGCCCCTAGTGTAGTTCGTCACATTTTTTTTTATTTCTTCCGTATAGGGTTGTGAGCACTATGAAGGCGTAGGTCAACTTTATGATTCTGGTCGATAATACACTTAGCCTGCATGAATTGGGACTTACTCATGTTATTACCGGGGACCACCACTGGAAAGTAGGGCATTCATTACGTAACGAACTTCATAGTTGGATTGTTGACCCGATCAAAATTAGAAGACAGCTTCCCGCTCAATTGCCACGCAGATTCTCAAACACTGATAGAACATAGAAAACAATACGTGCTTCCTTAAGGCTTATCAAGTACTAACCAGAAGGTTTCATTTTCTTCAGCCTGTCATTGAGATGTTTAACCATAAATACTAGAACATCGCTTAAATTGTTCTTAACTTGATGTTTATATGGAAGAAACAGCCCGATACATGTAAGAGTGAAAATCTTACTTCAAAAATTATCCGTAAGAGATTTTCAATAGAATATTTACACACAGAAGATCGATATACCAACAGATACACCATAGGGTAACAATCATCTTAAAGTGATACTTGATTTTCCGATTACCTCACAATTCCAACATCAAAAGCAACCAAATAAATCACTTTGATCGTTGATGCTGCACCACTAACCGCCAGCTTTGTATCTTCTCCCCAAATGCAATGTGACCAAAATTTCCAGAACCGTAAACCTTATACATTCTCTGCAGGATATTTCCCTGTACAACAACAAAATATGCATCCCTGGGGTTTGTGTGGAAATTTAACAAATCAATTACGAATGAAGACATGCAAACGAAAGGAGCAATTGATCTCTATCCACATCGCATTGGACGCATCAATCTCTTCGTTCTGCAACCTTCTAAACTTTCCTTTCAGGGATGTTTTACCAGACCTCATTGCAATACCAAATTGCTTGGATTTATTGCTACTATTTCTTGAATATCCTTCCTCTCACAACGACTAGATATATTCGTAACCTACAGTCTGAAGGTATATGTATTTCGGTGATACCTGATGGATGATCAATACAGAGAATATCCATGTTACATTTGTCCCTAACCAGGCGTATAAAAGATAGATACAAGTATATCTCCTTTAGGATTCCTTGAATTTGATGAACACCACAAAACGGGACACTTTGACACGCTTGTTTGTCGTTCTTCATCATCAACCTGGACACAGAATGTCATTAAACAAAAAACAAAAAAAAAAAAAAAAACACAAACCACAAAGCGTCAAGATAGACAAAGAGTGAAGAGAAAAAACCATTCAAACACACAAAAATTCCTACATAGGTGCGGGTGAGTTGTAGCACGAGCAATGCATCGCAAAAATACGACGTCACGTCTATACCGTTGACGCCAGTGGAACGAAGTAATTACACGTAATTGCATTGCAATTATTGGACTTTTGGTGAGGATTTTCGAGTTCTACATTTATGCAGATTCCCGGCTCTGGCGTATAATTAATTTGTTTGCAGCCATTAATTATTGCTGCATGGGTTTCTGCATTTATAAGTGGCCTGCCGGAACAGCCATCGGAGCGAAAATGAAAATTTAACATAGGTACTATGTATGTACTCGTAAATCCATGGCCAAAACGATTGCTTTTTTCACATAAAAGTGCATGTGCATCCCTCATGTGCATTGCCGATGATGAAGTTATTTATTTCGTTGCAATGTGCTTGCGCGTGGCAGGCGTGGTTCATGGCGGACACTTTTGCAGTGGGATAATGTTGCATCTGTCTAGACGTAAGTGAAGGGTTTTCAACTTCTACGGGTTTGATAATATTTCATGTGATTTCCATTGAATTAGTATCTATGAACCTGGCATGGCTTGTCTTTCAGATGGAATGTCATAAGATGCCAGGGATCGTCCTGGTCCACTTTTATTACACAGTCTTCCACTTAATTATTTTTATTTGCTCAATATTTGCTTATTTTCTGCATTGCGCAAGTAATTTACTCGTATAGGTACAGTTCATTACTTTAGAGTCTATCATGAGGAACACAGGAAACTACTTTACTTACTTCTTTTGTGTTAAATTGACGTAGATACCTACTAAGGCAGACTTCAACCTACGATGCGCTCTTTTAATACCACTGGGTTCTCCCAGTTATGACGATACCATCGGTGCACGCCATTAGTTGCAAAGAAATTTGAAAGATTGTGACTCCAATATTCGCTTGTGAGTTCCGCACACTTCTTTCAAGTACGACCAAGACATGTCACATGCGGCCTTAAAGTCGATGGTGGATATCGATTTGGACTTCTTGAGTTTTCTCTAGTATCTTACGGAGTGTGAAGATATGGTAGATTGTGGACTTTCCTGGTCTGAAATCGCACTGATAGGCAGATAAGATCTTGTATCTGATGTTTGGGAGACTTACTGCGCTATAACTGACGCAGTCGATGGGGGTCTCCTTTTTTATGGTTCAGGAGAAGGATGCTGAATTTCCATTCATTAAACATATCCTCTTCTGGCTAGATCTCAGAAATGAGATAATGTATGCTCCCCACAAAGTCAAAACTCTTTCAAAGCAGCTTTGAATATTTAGGCCGATAAGCCACTAGGTCAAGCAGCTGTTTTAGATTCATGCTTAGATATTGTTCATCGTTTTGGTTAAGTGAACGGAAGCTTTGGCTATTATCGCCAAGGTTGAATGGTCTTACGGCGGTATGTTGGGCTTCTTCATCATTTAGGTTAGCTTAAAACAGGGATATGCTCGATATGCAATCACACAGCCACCAGGCGGGCCCAAAATGAGCCGAATGCGATCCCTGTGGAACCTGTTGAATTTTAATTCAAATGGAAATAACTAAACAATCTCCCTGGTGAAACATCCAATTTCATTGCAAAAGCCAAGAAGGCCTTCTGACTGCACAATACCTTCAGCACTGTGCGAAAGCCCATGACTGTATCAGATTTGATTCTGTTTGATTCCATTGCCTGCAATTTCATTTTACCTGATTATTATATTATTATATTTTTTTTGGCATTAAGCACGGAGCCTCATTGCATAAGATCAAGAACTGACTTGCCACCGACCAATTGAGCTATGCTTTTAAAAAGATTAGACTTAGATAGAAAGACAGAGGCAATCGTTGATAGTACAAACCGTAGACATAAATGAGCTGAGGTCTTCTTATACTGCAAAGCGTTACCTTAAACGCTGCTTTACTTTAGTCTGTCTAGCTCTAGGTGCATACACATAAAACCAGTTTGGTAGGGCGTTAGAGCGCTCTGTTGCACAATTGACACAACTATTTGTAAGAGTAATTCTACATCTAATTTTTGAGCTGATGTCGTTGCTAAATGTAACAGCGGAGCCAAGGGAGACGCAGCTCTTAACTATTTCCAATCTATAACTGACATTTGTGACGTTATTGCGAAGCTGTCGGCAGTGTACTCGTACTTTGTTTTGCCTGTTACTTACGAAAGCTTCCTTACGGCTTGATGTGTTCGGCCAATCACATCAATGTCATCCTACTTGTCATCCAATTCAACGCAGTTATGCTTCTCTTGTTGGCCAGGGAGTTTTGCACAATTGAAAGTATTTATCTGTTGATGCTGCAGCGAGAATTCTTCATATTCATCCTTCACAACCACACATGTTTGTCATCCCTTGATATTCTAGAAGCCCGTGCTTACTTTTTTTGAGGTTATACCCCGTTAAAAAATCTAAAATCTACAATGGGTTCCAATCTCGGATGTAGGCTGTGTTTTCCAATGGCCCACTCAAGACAGCCTTGAATTCAGATTGCCTAACACAATTGTAGTGTCATTGTCCCCTCATAATCTGTAGGGGGATGAATGCAAGTCAGTGTTATATTTCCGGACCTGATGTTGATGAGGATTGTTATCAGACGTTTGCTTACATGCCGAAAGCTTAAAACTTTTTGCACAAGTCTTCTTCGAAAACAAATTCACATAGAAATAGCCATCGTCTTCATTTCCTTGTAGTAGTCGCTTAGTACAAGTCATTGTTTCTCATCCGTTTTTAGTCTAGCTAATCCCATTGCACTTTTTCTATCTGCAATCTAGGTGCTCAACGAAATTATCAACACCACGTGGTCTGTTAAGGGTCCTCACAAGCCATGTGCAAAGCCGAAATTCATTGTCTTTCAACGTTGGATGAGATCATCAAGATTGTACCGTATCCAAGGCTGTTGATTATCTCTGAAGTGCTTGGGGGAAGTGACCTCCAAGCGCAGGAGGTAGGTGGCAGGAGGATCTGGCTACACAGCACTGTGCCAATAGTTTTTTTCGAGGGCTTCACCACCTGGAGGTTAGAGTAGGAATTTTTGGCCAAAGGCTTAAGTGTCGATGCTTGTTCAACTATTTCACAAGAATAAGAAGGTTTGGTTGTTGCTTTTTGTTAAGGTCGCAAATTCAGAATACTGAGAGAAGGTGTATTCTGCGAATGCCTTTGTGAATATCATCGGGTGTTATACTCGTAAAGCGTTTTCAGTGCTCCTAGAAATATGTCAGAAATATCTGAAATGCCACTTAATTGCATTGCTCGCCCCTAGAAATAGCGGGAAGTAAGAGTTATTCTTCACATTGCTGGAGTTTACTGTAATGCTTAAGTAAAAAAGGTAGGCTCCCTTACCACCTCAAAATTACAGTTCTTCCTAAAGCGTCGGTATTAGTCTGCCTTTTCTGATGACAGCATATATGTTGCTTTGCTTCTATGCTTCTGATGCTTCTTTGCTTCTTAGATGCTCTTTAGATGCTCGTATTCCACAAACATACCACCTTGATCAAAACGTTCCCGGTGGCGTCACCGTGTGGCGCTCCTATTATTCCGATTTGAGTTCTGTTTTTTTTTTTTTTTTTTTTGTTAAGTTTGTACATCTGTTGTTGACATTCTCTCTAAATCTTAGCGTCATAGCTTGACATTTGAAAAAGTTACGTAGCCAAGAGTTCATCTATCTCTATGTGTGTTGGCGATTTTTTACAATTTACGAAATGGATTTAAATTTGCAACAAAGATCTTGTATTAAATTTTTTGTAAAAAAAAAAAACGGATTTAATGGTGCGCGAATGTTGGAAATATTGAAAAAGTGTTTCGGCAACGATTCTCTTAAGAAAACGGTTGTTTACCAGTGGCACGAGCGGTTCAAAAGTGGTCGTGAGTCAGTCGAAGATGATGAACGCAGTGGCAGACCATCGACATCGAAAACCGACGAAAACATTGACGAAGTAAAAGAAATGTTGGTCAATAACCGCAAATTAACCATCAGAGAGATAGCGGAGGACTTGAACATTATCCAAGACATTTTAGTTAATGATTTGGGTTTCCGTCATGTAGCAGCAAAGTTGATGCCAAAAGACCTCAATTTCATGCAAAAAAGAGACCGTGTCGACGTCGAAAAAGAGATGATTTTCGAGGCTGAATCCCATGTTCATCGAAACGATCATTACTGTAGACGAGACGTGGATTTATGAGTACAACACGCAATCCAGACATCAGGCAAGTGAATGGGGTTCACCAAATGAGCCGATACCAAAAAAACACTTCGTTTTCAGTCAAAAAAGAAGCCATGTTCACGGTTTTCATGGATTAAAACGGTGTAGTGCATCATGAATTTTCGCCAGAAGGCCAGACAGTATACAAAGAGTATTGTTTGGGCGTTATGAGACGTTTGCCTGAAGCAATTCGCCAAAAGAGACCAGAATTCTGGGCATAAAACTCGTGGATTTTGCACCATGATAACGCACCGTCGCACAGCATTATTCGTAATTTTTTGACGAAAAATGCAAAAAATACCATCCAACAGCCACCGAATTCACCTGATTTGGGTCCCTGTGACTTCTTTTTGTTCAATCGAGTTACGGGGAAAGCGCTTCAATAGCCGAGAGGAAGTAATGGAAAAATCGCAAGGAAGCACTGATGGACATACCGAAAACCGAATATAAAAAATGTTTCGAGGATTGGATCAAGCGCTGGCATAAGTGTGTTGCATTCGATGGGGATTACTTTAAAGGGGACAATATATGTTAGATTTAGAGAAATTACCCTGTAATTTTAATTTTCTGAATAAATGTGTATGCTTCTCATATGAATGCCATCTGCATATACGAGATCTTAAAAATGTGTCTCTAGTACTGTACGATGTATTGCAAACAGACGCAATAAAGATCTTCTCAAATGAATCCATTGAGTACTGTTGTCTTGAGATCTGTATTGATCTGCCTCCACTTGCCATCTACATCAAAAATATCCATAATTGAGGTGCGCTTAAGACACTGGAATATAATAACATCGTTTCTGATACAATAAGGAGTTGTCACACAACGATCAAGGCGTTATACAGGCGGAACATATTGAGGATGAGATGAGCTAGAAACAAATGAGAGTGCGGATATCAAACTGCCTATAAGCATAGTTAGGCGTGCTATCAAACACAAAATTATGAACAAAATCGTCTAGAGATGGTCAAATCTATGTCGGCAGCAAGTATCTTAAGCATTACCTATGAGAATATTTCATCAAAATATATATAGGAAAGCCCTCAATATTTGCGGGGATGAACTATGTACTTCGGTGGGTCTAGGAACTTCAGATTAGCAGAAACAAATACTTGCAGATTCTGCAGTGACCTGGAAGTCGGAGACCGCAGTGGATGTATTGTACTGTGCGAATGTAAATGAGTATCGCAAAACCGCAGAAAATTTTCGGGAAAATGTTTCTTTGAACTTTTTGAGGAAAAAGACTTAAGTGAACATAAGTGGTTACTAGTTTCTGCAGGGAAGCTGGATGTCTTTTAAGGGAAGTCGTTAAGGAATTCCATTTCAATTGGTACTTTCTGGATTTCGATGGACTTTTTGTGGCTTTTTTTTATGAGCATCCAAACCAAAGACTTAAGTCGTTTGGTAGGGTTACCAACAGCAGACATAGGCCCCGTCTAGCTCGTATAGCTCATTTCTAAAGACGTTATCAGCAATCTTAAGATAGCGGAATAGTTGTTGAACATCAATTGGATATTGTTGGGTCTTCCCAAAATCATCTACAGAGTGAATATTTGATCAGTGGTGGGGTTATTATGCCTAAAATTACGCTTACTCGGACCTATTAGGTGTTATATGTACGCACAATACGGCAATGGAATGCTTAATAGCCCCATGCTTCCGTTTTTGCTGCAGTTCAAATTTTCTCCCTTCTTCGGGATCGAGTAAGCGATGGCGAGATTCCATTCATCAGCCATATGTTCGCCCAGTTATATTTTACAGCGCATTATTCTTCCAGATTATTAGGTTTAAAAGCGCGCCCTGTTGTTTTAGTTCGTGTATTCGGCGTCATGTTTGACGCCTTCTTCCCCTTTAACGGTCCGAAATGTAAGTTTCTCCAAATGTACACCACCTACTTCGTCTATGCCTCGGTTTCTCTCCGGCTTTTTTCGAGTTTCTTAAATTCAGTCTTTTACTTAACGAGCGTTGTTTTCTCTGCGAGTATATGTCAAGAGCTGTTCCACTTTTAGACTTCATTTTCGTAGCACGATAAGCTCCTGTTTGATTGGGAGTGCCCATCATCAAATCACTGACTCTTCTTACTGCTCATCCTGTGAAACCTATCATAACATTCTCTCTTCTGGAAGCATTGTCACTGATCTTAAACTTTTTATGCTGGTGTGACTTGACTTAGGGGAACGCAGTCTAAAAAGACTCCGACAGTCTATTACAACTATAGCTGTTGGAGGACACCTTTCTCAGAGTTCTTTCTCGTTCGTATAGTATATTGGCGATGATATTTACATTCATGCATAGGCGAATTCTAGACGAAGTTTTGAGTCTTCCCGTTGAAGTGTGCGAATGTGTACAATATTGAAATAATGCTTTTCACTTATCGCAATGTGACCTATCACATATCAATGTGATATCTCACGGATAACACGAGTAATGTTGGCTTCCAAAGTGTCAATCGCAGCTGGCTTATTCCTGAAGACCTGAAACTTTATATATCTCCAGAGAAAATAGTCCTAAGGTGTGATACCGCACTATTTAGGCGGTCAATTTGCCGTAGCAAAACGTGAAATTAAGTGCTCACCAAAATGATTTCTCAACAAGTCCATTGTTTCATGCACTGTATGGCTCGTAGCACCGTCTTGTTGAAACCAGAGCTCATCGAGACCATGTACTTGAATTTCAGGAAGCACATAGTCCGTTAACATGGCACGGTTACCATTGAGGGTAACATTATGATTTGCCTCATTTTTGAAAAAATATGGACCAATGATTCAACCAGCCCATAAACCACACTATACCGTTGTTTTAAATGGATGTAATGGTAGCTCTTGGTACTCTTCGGGTTGCTCGTCAGCCCAAATACGGCAATTTTGTTTTTTAGCGTATCCATTGAGCCAGAACTGGGCTTCATCAATGAACAAAATTTCACGATAAAACACCGGATTTTCATTGAGTTTTTCAAGAGCCCACTCACTGAAAATATGACGCAAATACAAGTCGCCTGGCTTCAATCCTTGCACAAGTTGAGTTTTGTACGCTTTTAGGCCGAGATCCTCACGTAAAATACGACAAGCTGCTGAGAACGACGATGAATCGATTCATCACAGTCTTCGCGTACACTCTCAGCTACAGCTGCTATAGTCTCTTCACTACGTGCTGAATGTGGTCTTACCGGTCGAGTATCATCTACTAATGTAAGCTGAGACTCAAATTTGCGAATAGTATTGGCAAAAGTGGTTTCAGTAGGTCGATTATGCGCACCGTAAATTCCTCGAATCGCTCAAAAAAATTTCTCACAGAACGCTGATTTTCGTATTGTAATACAGCTGAACAATTTAGAGACGATGTTGTAGTGTGAGTCTTTTCATGGCAAAGCAGTTTGATAGGGGCCATGCGTGATCTGTCAAAAAAGGCCTATTGATCAAACCTAACTATGAACCACCATATAGAAGTCATCTAAAATATCCCCGATGGGGAAAATCACTAATCAACCGAAATAATTTAAGTGACATCTTGCTAACAGGATATGGTTAAATTACCGGATATATTATAGTTTTTAGTCCTTTCATTGAATTCTCTTCCGATCGCCTTAATTGTGATTCACAGCTGAAGGATCCACGGTACTGAAAAGCTCTAAGAAGAATTGAAGTGAGTTTACCAACTATTCATATTGTTATGCCACAAATGTCATAATTGTGTTTCTAGTTTATGACTTGTAAAGGACTATTTTTATGACTATGATGTAACTGCTCCTCACCCATCATGAAGTAGTGGGTAGTGTCAGTCATCTGCAAATTAAATCCAAGTACTAAAGCATCTCCATTAGTTTTATGGCATCACATGTCATATCATACCATAAAGTAAAATACCGCCCGTCATATACATACTTACAACCATTAAGTAGGCTTATATCAGAACTGCCAAAGCAAAACAAAAACTTTCCAACAAATTTGTATAGGGCCTCGAACAAACCACCAACAAAAAACAAAGCATAAAATACCCACATTGCAATAGTTAGTTCCGTGGCCAATTAATTACACTGAAGAACACGACCATGATAATGACACCCGAAGTCTGCCTTCGTCATCACACCAAAGGCCGCTACCACGAAGGATGCCTCCACTCTATTAACAATATTTCTTTATGCGTATCGCCTGCGCGCCCAATTATACCGCACAAAGCAAAATAACCTCCAGAAATAAACCCTAATTAAGATGAATAAAAATTACTGAAGTGTTCCATGTCCTGAATTATTCATGCTGCCATGCCCCCTTCCGTTGCTTGTCCAATCGTTGTTGCAAATAATCCAAGACGAACAAAACAGACAGACATATCAAATTAGGATACGTCCAACAAGATTTCCACCATTGCCCAAGTACATAGTTATGACAAAGGGAAAACTCCATTCGAAGAACGTCCCAAGGAGAAATAGATTCTTCGAATCAGAAAAATATGAGAGGCTGAGGCCGAGGCCGAAATGTACAAGTACATATAAAAATAGAAAAAAAAAAAAAAATATTCTCAAACCAGCAGACCTACATAAATCGATCATTCATTTGAATCAACGGGTACAAAGGACACAATACCGACATCGACGATGTCTACGATAAGGATGCTGACGATGACGACAAAAACAACTTTAACAACTATGACGATGACGACAGCAAAGTCTAGGAATCGTTCGAGAAAAGAAGATGGCACATTCAAGCCGAGAACATGATTTCACTTTGCCAATTATTATACTAGCAACATTAATCTTTGCCATAAACATTAAATTATTAGATTTATAAAGTATAATGTTCGTGATGGTTTCATTTATCAACTGAGATTCCGCCATTGGAATCATTTATCTTTGTTGCAGATCTGTTACGGTTCCGATGTACTTTACTGGGAATCTACTTTATCTACCCACTATAACTACTCTACCTATACATTCTCCTTGCCAACCATATTCACACCCACTCTATGGATACCATCTGAGCTTGGTTTGAGTAAATTTTTTTTCATCTCTGATGTCATGGATACGAAAGTCTTGTCTGTAAGTTTTTTTTTTTTTTTTTTTTTGCTTTTTTTGTTGCTTCTTCGGGTAGACGATGTTACTAGTCGTAGAATGCAACTAAGTAGAGGGTGATGTTCAAAAAGAACTTACCGAATTGTTTTTGCTGGGTTTGAAAAAACTTTCTAAAGACGATTGGCAGCATTTCTTTGCCCACTGAATTTGGCATCCATCACGGATCGACTTGATTTTAATTGACCTTCTTCCAGTTTCATTGGAACTTAATCACAATTAAATCCATCCTTATGGGGGTTACTGCAATTAATTATAAACTTTTTGCCTATGCTATAAATCTTTGTGTAAACAAGTGGAATACTCGTAACTCTGTTAGAACCCTCCAGATTTGTTAAGGGTATTTGCCTGTAGAGACGTTTGCTTCTCATGCTCCAAACCCATCAAAGCTCGCTGCCTGAGATACAGTACTTTCCTTGGATGCACTCCCTACTAAGTATTCGAAAAAGTATTTTTCTGTCGAAAGACGCAAATGTTGTTTTCACTTTTCTACTAATCGTTCAAGTGCTGAGAACACTTTTACAACGACACTTTGAGAACGATAGATAAGGACTTGTTAAAGATGGTACATCCCCATAAAATACTTATCCCATGGACTACGTAGCTACCTTGCACGTTATTGAGAAAGTCATTCATTTCTTCAAACCCTCCATTCACTTAAAATCTCGTCGAGCTTGGAAAAGAAGTCCCCAAATAGCACTGAATGGATAAGTTTTAGTAATCCGGAAACCGGTCATAGTTCTGTGGGATTTTTTTCGAAAATGGTGACTCTACAGCTCCAAATATTTAGATTACTCATATTACTTTACGTGGTGCTACATAATATGGTATTTTCCAAGAACTTTCCCACTTTACAATGGTCTTGCCCAAACCACTGACTTTCTTCTTCTCCTAAAGTTGATAGTAGCGTGAACCTACCGAGAGGCTATCGTAATGCGATCAGGCTCTATTACTTATTTAAAGGCATCAACCAACAAATCTCTTCAGTTGAGACGGTCTCACGATAGCTGCTGCTGGACTTCAAGTAGTTTGATGTCTTCTTTCTCTTGCGGGCGCCACTTAAGATACGGTCGTCTTCGACTGTGCCACTCCTGTGCCGTGCATTTGCTCAACATCGCATAGATATCAGAGGTTTTGGACTCGCATACACCTGTTACGCACAGTTCCTCGCTATTCCTAGCACCGGAATCAGGATTTTGAAAGAGCTTTGAGGAAAACGCAATCAGAAACGATTTTAGCGGTTTCCTGCGGTTGCAGCTTTTCAAAGTCCAACTTTGGTTATCTTACTCGACTCCAATGTGACGGGATCATTGGTAATGATCCGATTCGATGTTAGCTGCACGGAAAGTTCAAACATCCAGAATACTGGAAAAGTTTGTGGCGTCGATCCCAATGTGAACAATCTTGTTGACAATAGGTCGCTTTATAGGTGTTGAGATGTCCGAGCGAGTGGTTACTAAAAAGTTACGACTCGTTATACTAAAAATCTGAATCCATTATCGGACGGTATGATATGCAGGCTGTGTTTTCTGTTAACAATCTTGGTTCAAAAACTGGCGAATATGTTCGGTCTTGAAGGTCATAGAATTCATCTTTGATGCTGTCGTACTTATCGCCTGTATGCATTTCACGTTTATAAGGATTTTTAAAAGAGGTTCGCATACATGCTGAAGGCTTAAAACTAAGGTAATGGTACTCACCATTAGCCTATTAAAGGTTCTTGCGTTGCCATTTCCACTGCAGGGTCGCGACATGACCATTTTAAACCTTATCTCCGAACCCGTCGAAGTACCCCTGAAGTAACTAAACTAATGGACGCCATCATTAATTCGTATATGATGTTCCTCTTCCACGCACTGTCCTGATTAAGGTAAAGTTGTCTGGTGCAAGTACTCTTCTCCCCGTTTCGTGACTGTAATAAAAACGTTCCACGGGGTTTAGGTAACCCAGCTTCATATAAAAATACTAGCACAGCAGGTTTCACTACGTTGGAGGTGAGAGTAGAAGCTTATAGTCAAAGACCAATGTATCGACATTTCTCTCTTCACAAAATGCTTGTCCACCAATTGACTCATAAATTTCTTGACATGGTCGTTCACAAAACACAATCTGGAGGACCACATTCTTTAAAGATGATTCTCAAAACTAATATAGGTCTTTGAGTAGAACCGTTGATTGGTACGAAGCTCCTCCATTACAGTCTCCGTTCAAACAACCTGGCTAGATGCCGAAAAGTTCTTATTCTTATCTCTTCAACAAGGCCAGCCTCTGACCTCGCTGTTGACTTATCTTAAGGTTTACTCCTTACTCCTTCGTATAATGCTTCAATTAAAATCAATTGCTGAGGGCAGACTGTATAAAAGATAAAATTCTGCCGTAAGTACTTCAATATTTTTTTGGTCAGTGGCTTTATTTTTTACAGTTGGGTGTCCCTGGCTACATTGCTCAGTTGATAGGCAATTGGCTACCAACAATGTAGATTGGAATAAAGTAAAGTATGAGTTATGGTGCCGCAGTTATTGATGAAGCATGCTATTACTAGAGCTGTTCCCATAGGACGGTCGCCCACAGCATTAATCCGCATATGAAATTTGGTCTTACTATCGATATATGCCATAGGCCTCTCAAGAAATTCTCTAATTTTTTGTAGTAGTAGAGTTCAAGTATGACTTTCTTAGCAAGTTCACTTAATGTAGCTTACAGCCATTTTCGGTATCTTTCGGTCTATCTTAAGTTCCAAGTCGCAAGGACTGGTAACAAAAATAAGGAATGGAATCTTTTTGTGTGGGTAGCGGAAAACAGTGATTTCTCAGCCTTGATCTCATGTGCACTTAAGGAAGTAAGCTTATTAAACCGAGTAATAAGCCATGGTTTACTCGAAACATCCGTTTATTAATTCAGAAACGTGATGAAGCCTATAATTCCTGGAAATGTTACCGATTAAATGAGTTCAAGCGAATTGAAGATGTTGATGATAACATTCTTAACCAACAATTTTTTGCCAGGCCCTCGCTACGTTCATTGAATACTATAGAAGCTTCCTTTTCGTTTACGGATTAGTCGGACGATTCTGGTTTTAGTTTTCTAGCGGTAGATCATGCCGATAATGTGGAAGGTATGCTTTCTATAAAGTCAAATTCTGTGGATCTGGACAAAATTCATCCCTCGTTTTTAAAATTATTTTGCCCATTGTACTGCCAAACATAACATGTTTGTTTAATACAATTTTAACGACAGCCGAGTATCCGGAACTATGGAAGCTGGCTAAGATCGTACTCCTTATAAAAAAAAACACTAAAAGGGATAAATTTAGGCCCAAAACAATCTGGAATTCGTGAAAAGCACAGTTTTTGACACAGTTAATCATGATATTTTATGTAAAAAGCTTATTCAACAATACAACTTCTCAGCTGGTGTCACAAAGTTACTTTACTCCTACCTAACTAATAGAAAGCAACCAGTGCAGGTTGGTGATAACTTATCCGACTTTCTCCCAAATATTACCGGCGTCCCTCAAGGTTCCATTCTAAGACCACTATTGTTTTTTTATTTACATTAATGAGCTTCTATCTATAATCGAGAACTGCTCAACTCACATGTTTGCAGATGACGTGCAACTGTACCTAAACTGTCTTCTCGGTCTTATTGAGAGTTGCGTTTCTTGTGTAAATGGAGCCTTATAGAAGATATCACATTGGTCCCAGTTAAATGGCCTTATTTCAAACCCAAAAAATTCGAAATGTCAAGAAAAAGTATGGATCTCTCCGACGCTCCGATCGAATATGTTGAAACTGCAAAAAGTCTTGGGGTGATTTTCAATCAGTGTTTAACTTGGGATAACCACATTATGGTAATTCACTCGCCGGTAAAGCATATGGCGTACTGCGTACCTTGTGGGTAGCTCTGTCATTTACACCAGTTAAAACACGATTGTTACTTGCTAAGACATTGATACTACCGATCTTAATTTACGGATGTGAACTTTTTTGTAGGTGCAACCATGTAAGTAAAAGAAAGCGCAATGTAGCGCTTAACAGCACTGTATGCTATGTATGATAATTGAGGATTTAATTTATGTATATCAGTTAATTCATAAAATCAAAAACTATTGTTAGAATCTTATATTAGCTCTCTCTCGTAAAATAAGCTTAAGGCAAACTTATAAGATATAGTATCTTACTGTCTTTAAGCAATCACAAATAAAAATCTGATTTAACTAAAGTTTGCAGAAAGTCTGCAAATGTCAGCTAATTTGTACCCGATATACAGATTTGAAGCCTTGTAAGCAATATCTCAGTCGCTGGAAGTCTTTACATACGATTATCTCCAGTAATCTCTCTGTCCTGCATTGCATGGCCTAGAGCTCTCATTCCTCACCGGGGCTCTCATTACCCTAAGTGTCAGACAGCGGATGCATCTGAATTAGTTTAAGCACGCAAGGTAGCCCAGACAATGTCCTAAACAAGAGAAGAAAAAGTTATTGACATCATAACCGCTCCGGCAAGGGATGTCGACACAGAAAGTGAATTGAAAACTTCCTACCTTTGGAAAAATCTATACCACGTCTGTGGGAGTAAACTATACTGGATTGCATTTCATAGGTTTTCTTGGCTTTCCAAATTTTTGGACTCGAAGTTTTAAGGTCTTAAATGTGGATACTCTCGTATCAAAAGATTGAACGGCAAGACCGCGATCATTTTGTGCGACTTCCCGAAGAGGGTGCTTACGAGAAGTCAGGTCTCAGATTGTCGCCAGTCCCTAGTCTCTATCACTTACTGAGCTGTTTGCTTCGGAAGATTTGCCCATTCCATACAGCAGGACAGTATTAGACTTAGTCATAAGCTGAAGATTTCAATTTCGGGGATTTTAACTTGCTCGCCGAAAGGATGTGAAGTTAGAAAAGCTGATTACTTATTCTTATTCTGATTATTTATTTTTGATGTTAGCCGACTCCTGTCCTTAAGATCTGGCTATATTCCTTTCCCGTCTCTTGTTCTGAGCGATGACGGTCGGGAGTACAGAGAAAGTAGACATAGTATTCTTGCAGGAACAGAACTTTCTGTTTTAGTTTTCAAGAGGCAATCCGATAAGAACAGAATGATAGAAAGCAAGGTTTTAGAAACTGAAATCCGACTTGAGTCTTGAGCATAACCAGACATACTGCCACTAAATCAACTAAGTCAGACCGGATTTTGGCAAAAGCAGGAGTGACACATTTACATTAAAACAAACTCCATCAAACAATTGTTATAATACAGCACATATCATAGATCTAGAGGACTTGCCACGATGGTAACTGCAATATTGACTCATTACGCTTAGTCCAAATGCATTTACTTACAGGGATGGTAACCTGCTGCTTTAAAGCCGAGTTATACAATACATACCGAGAAAGGTTGCGTCGTCGATGAAAATGGCCAGCACCATTTTGAAACGTAGTCTCACAGCATCTTCCTCGTTGACAGGCATATTGCATCATGTATTCGCAAAGCAATTTTACGCATTAAATCTCGACTATTCTCCCCATGGTCTTTAACATGAAGTTAGCCAGGCTGATAGGTCTGAGGCTCTTGGCGAGCGTTTTTTTGATATAAAAGCTACCCTTACTGTTCGCCGAGGTTCCGGGAGTTATGTTAGTGCCACGCTGGCAGTGAAGGTTTTCTTTAGTTTTGCCAGCATCTGGTCTATACCTTTTCATACCTGAATCATCCATCACTACTAGCTATGACATATACCAGCTGTGACTCATTTGTACCTTCGGTAAGAGGAGTTGATTATGAATTGTTTTGACGAAGTTACTTTGGAAGTAAAGCCCAATTTTGAGGACTTTAACCATCATACTGAATTCACCGAGTGTTTCCGTCCGTTCAAGAAAGTTTTTGAAATCCGAATAAGCTTGCTACATTTTTTTGATTCAATCTGAACGTCTGAACGGCAGCGATATTTTCGACACTTCGACAAACCTGTTGTTTCTCTGACACGGCAACATCACAAAACGAATATGTAACACATGGGCTGAAAAGTCAGTGCCGTTTTATAGTAAAACATAAAATTTTTGCAAAATTCAACTTTATTTATCAATATAGTTGCCTTCGAGGGCGATACACTGACTGAAACTATTTTTCAATCTTTCGATACCAGTTTTGTAGCACGATTTCGGTTTAGCCTCAAAATAGGCCTCTGTTTCGGCGATTACTTCTTCATCGGTCTTAAATCTCTTTCCGGCGAGCATTCTTTTGAGGTCTGCGAACAGGAAATAGTCGCTGAGGGCCAAATCTGAAGAATACGGTGGGTGGGGAAGCAATTCGTAGCCGAATTAATTCGATTTTGCCATCGTTTTCATCGACTTGTGATACGGTGCATTGTTTTGATGAAACAGCACTTTCTTTTTGTTCAAATGCGGCCGTTTTTCAACAACGCAATGGAATAGTCGCTGTTGATAGTCTTCCCCTTTTAGAAATAGTTGATGAAAATTATTCCATGTGTATCCCAAAATACGGATGCCATAACCTTCCCAGTCGATTGTCGAGTTTTTGGTCGTTTTGGACGACGTTCGTCACCTGCTCGCCACTCAGCTGACTGCCGACTTGACTCTGGTGTGAAGTGATGGAGCCAAGCTTCATCCATTGTCACATACCGACGCGAAAATTCGGCTTTATTGCGTTTGAATAGCTTTAAACACTCCTCTGAATCATCAACACGTTGTTGTTTTTGGTCGACTGTGAGCAAACGCGGCAGCCACTTTGAACAGAGCTTTCGCATATCCAAATATTCGTGTATGATATATCCAACACGCTCTGTTGATATCTTCCGAGCCTCAGCTCAGCTCACTTTCACTTTCACTTTTAACTTTTCATCTGAAACAGCCTCTTTTGAACGTCCACTACGTGCATCAACTTCGGTGCTTGTTTGACCACTTTTAAATTTTTCAATCCACTTGCGAATGGTTCGTTCGGTTAGTGCAGAGTCCGAGTAACACTTATCAAGCCATTTCTTTGCATCGGCTGCATTTTTTCCCATCAAAAAGCAATGATAAATCAACACGCGAAATTGCTTTGAATCCAACAAAAGTTGCTTCACTCACAACGCTATATCTCGAGAGCTAATCGTCCGACAACTGTCAAATTTATACAAGTATCTTTTAAAGGTTGGTACTAGTTGAAAATGGTATGGATTTAATTCAAGTGGTGCCCTCTTTTAGAAGGGGACTTTTCAGCACATACGAATTCTATGAAAAGACTTTTTCGCAGAATTGCCTGGCATGGGATTCGAACACGTGACCCTCCGCTTGAGGAGTCTATGCATATACCACTACACCACGGCCACCCCCTTTTATGATGGTAAAAGATATACGCTTACGCGCATTATGTTTATAAGGATTCCATATCCTGTCTACCATGTGCAGCACCGATAATACTTATGGAAATGCCGAAGTATTCCTTTGAGAGTCACATATCAATATTTGCTCTTCCAACACATTTCAAAACTTCCTTTACATAATGCTGGCTGGGTCACAAATATGATGTTGTCAGCTGACGTTGTGTCATAATCAAACGGAAAGTAGATCCGATTTCAAATAGAATGAATGAAAGCCCAATCAATCTCATCATGCTAATGCTGAATCAATTCTATTTCAACATATACTCTCAGGAGAGCATCTCGTTAAAATTTATGCTTCGTTCCAAATGTATATGGTTTTTCTTAAAATTTGCTCGCACGATGCAGACATTGATCCCAAACCCACCAGTATATGTGGACAAACTTTTGCCCCAGTTTAATCAACTCAAGCACAAGGATTGTTCGAATATGAGTAAGAGTAACTTTCTGAACACTATCCACTATGCACTTACCATCGTCCGAATGAAGAAAATACTCGCAATCAAGTCGACTTTTTCTGTACGACTACCAATTGCACTTAAGCTGAGAACTACCCTATACTGTTGGTGTAGTTGCACCCTTTATCTTCCACCATATTGGCCGCCGCCATTTGTAATCTGAAACTTTCCTCAAAAGTCTCAAATGGTAAGCTCGTATGCAACTTTAATGGCACAACCACTACCGGCAAGAAATCCGGGTGGCTAGGCTAAAATATATAAAATCCTTTCCCTTATCAAGCAAACAAAGAAGGAAGGACCGAAAAAAAAAGACGAAAATGAAAGAAAAACGAACCGAGAATGTGCACAAATTTGTCATCTGATTGCATTATGAAAATTTGCAAAAGTGATGGTGAAAAAAGATTCCTTTCAGGGCGTTGTAATAGTAGTACTTGCCGCCCCTCAGATCCATTGCCATCTTCCCGAATATGGTAGGTTGAAGTGGAAATCTTTGTGAGCAAACGTTACAATTCGGATACCAAGCATATTTCAATAAATTGAGAGCTATATATAATATGCAAAAGCATTTCTCCGTTTCTCTATTTCTCGATTTCTACATTTCTACATTTTCACATTTCTCCGTATTCCATATCTTTATCATAATGCCAGGAAACAAATGTACCAAGATGTCGGCTGACAGACGAAATATGATATGATTGCCAGGACTGTGCCTGCTCGCCTTGTCTGTATGCCGAGAAGGAGACCGTTGTGCGTCTCCTCTTGGATTTGTGGAGGATTAATATTTTTAAAAGGATAAACACTGATACGGAACGAAAAAGTTGGCATGGAGATACATATAGCATATTACATTCTGAAGGAAAAAGATCAGAATTATTTATTCACTTTTTGAGATGGATGCTGGTGTGCAACTAGGTACCTTGAGATAGAGTTTTCTTCTTCTAAAATTATTGCATTCATTTGAATTGATTGTTAAGCAAGTGTGTGGAGATGTTGTTTATGCAACAAATATTGCTCCAGCCAATGCAGTCAAATGTTTGAGAAATTCAAAATTCAAGACACAAGGGATGGACGCAGAGATGACTTGATTAAACTCTGATTTTGTGATAAAGAAGCCTTGGATGAAGAGTTTACACTCTTATATTAGGTGCTGATCAAACTGCTATCAAGTATGAACCTTGAGTAGGACTATTAATTTGGATTCGTCATGGAAATGGGAATGCCGTGGGCACCGTGAGAAAAATCGATAAGAAACACTTTTTTCAACATGAGCACATGTTATTGATTCCAACTGATGGTATATCAACGAGTAATTTTCCTTTATCACGTTCTCTGATTAGGTTCTGGAGAAGATGCGCCAAGATGATGAATTTCATCGCAAAATCATATTGAGTGACGAAGCTCATTTTTGGCTCAATGGGTTCGTCAATAAGCAAAATATGCATTATTGGTCGGGTGAAAACCCACATGTACTTCATGAATCACCACTTCATCCACAAAAAATAACTGTTTGATGTGGTTTGCATCCCGGCGGCGTTATTGAGCCATATTTTTTCGTCGACGATCGTCACGTTACTGTAAATGGTCAGCGTTATCGCACCATGATCACCGATAATTTTTGGCGCGAATTGGAAGATGTTGACTTGGACGACATGTGGTTTCAACAGGATGGTGCCACAAGGCACACAGCACACGCTACAATCGATGTCGTGTTATCTCAAGACATGGGCCAGTCGATTGGCCGCCTCTTATGTGCGATTTAACATCGCTTGACTATTCTACGTTAAGTCATTGGTTAATGCTAACACGCCGGCGACGTAGGAAGAGCTCAGAGCCAACATTGAACGCGAAATAGCGGCCGTTTCGGCCGAAATGTGTATGGATCCAACGAATCGACCGCTGCAAACGTGCCCGCGGTGGACATATGAACGAAGTCGAGTTCCATTCATAAATCTTTTGATAAAAAGGTTTTGAAATATCTCAAATGGTTTGCCTTTTATTTAAAAAAAGTTGTCAAGTCGTTATTAGAAAACCTTATATCACTCAGACAATGGACACCATTGAACACCGACGTAATGTCTCCTGTCTCACTTTGTTTTATCGCGATTTCCAGTACCAGTGCTAAATTGAAATAGCCAGTAGTATTTTGCCCTTTAAATATTCAATCGCAGCACCTGTCCGGCTATGAATGCTCATCAGTATACCCTCAAGCCCCTCTCGGACGTACTCTTAAATATCGTGAATCGTTCCTAAGCCGCACAACTCGCTTATGGAATGCCTTGTCCAGCCCTATATCTCCTAGTCGTTATATTTTGCAAACATTTAAGACCAATGTTCATCGGAACCTCTATTTTCTTTTTCCCTAAATTTCCTTTCCGCGTGCTTTTTCAAGTTCAGGCTCGGTCTATATATCTCTATCGATGTCTTAAAAATCCTCCCAAAGAGGAGAACGCAGTGGGATTGTCGTATGTAATTTGATATCTTCCTCAAAGCGGCAAGATTTTCATAAGTCATCTTATCCAGAAAAACACGATGAAGACGGAATGGTGCTAAACAAATTGTCCAAGAATATTCTGGAAAAAAGTTCAATAAAGTGTAATACAGCACCGAACTACTTTGTAACCTATTTCTCAATGATCACAGACTGACTCATTGTTCTACTAATACAGAAGTAGTATTTTCCAAATAAGAATTCTATGGTACAATTAGGTCATACCTTCGGGGTATGACTTTTCAAATAACCAGTGTCAAAGTGAAAACTATTGTCCGCTTAGAACCTTCAACCATTCACCATATTCAAAATAAAATTTCAAATGAATTTCAGCTCACTTTTCAAAGTGCACAAATTGGTATTCATATTAATAATTCGGAAGGCCAAAGGGTACCGCTAAAGCATTCCTAAAAGTATTATTTGCACTTTCTGATTCTCAAATATTTGACCAAGCAGCAGCCCCAGCACTCTAATGGAACCGTGATGCAGCACAACGTCGAAAAGTGAAAAACACAGAAGCGAAATTCATTAGAATTAAATTCAATATTCGCCAGTGAACTCATTACCGGGAGTACTCGAACTCTACGACTTGAATTGAGAATGGGATATTACTGACGTTCGTCAGGATATGGTGTGTGGTATGTACGTCATGGTTACATCATGGGCTGGGTAAGTGAATGGGAGTTATGTAACTCCGGCTTTGGCCGAATTGAAAAACAAATTACAGCTGGGGGTAGTTTTACGAGTACGTAAGTGTAGGCGAACACTTGAGCATATGCTAACGCCGCTGTTTAAAATCTAAAAAAGAATGTTGAACACTTTTAAATTAATTAGTAGCACCGCTGCCGACAAAAAGTTAGCATAAAGGAGGATTTTGTTTCGAAAGTTTGGGATTCCTGGTATGTGCACCTTTTTTCTGGCTCGAGAATTTGTTGAACGAGATAATTAAAAGACTACAATGGAGTACGGGTACAATGTTTTCGAAAAACGTTTTAAAAAACCTGCGAAGCTCTTATGATTACGAATATGTAAATGATATGTTGGAATAATACTCTGAACATTTGGGGCAATTTGTTGACTTGGTTGGTTGAGTTTCTTGGTGTTTTCAGACAAGTTTATGTATTAATTGTCTATGCACGCGTGTTCATGTTTGTTGTCCTTCGACGATAGAATATTATTGATAGTCAAAGGGATGGAAAAAGGAAAAAGGACCATTTGGAAGTTTTTGGTTTTAAGCACATAAAAAGTTTGGACTTAGCCGCTGACAATTGTAATCAGGCTCGTCGGCTCACCTTTCACTCACCCTTATGAACTTGATTACTACGAGATCCTTATCGCTGTACTGCTCGTAGTGTCATTGTAATCGCTAATATATCGCTTCCTCTTGCGTACAAGTCGACCACCGATATCTAGACCGACCTTTATCAATGTCGTCCTTCTGAGCCATAGCGCAGAATTTGGACGATTGCCTCCTTAGTAGGTACTTGTACAATAAAATAGCAATCTGCATGTGTAACTCCCCATCCAGATGGTATAATAAGAAGTAATAGCGGAGCCGAGATGGACAAAATCGGTAACTTCATCAAGTTTAAGCAGTCTATCACGATGTTCTGTCTGATTCCACAATTTTATGCTTTCCGTTGCAATGCTTGCAAATGATCCAGTCATAGGTCGTTGAATCTCACCAATGATTTTAATGTCAGGAGAGTACAAAAATATCTTTGTTGTATAGACCTTTGGAAAATTATGCTTCTGGTATTGGTTTGCAAAAGGAAGTCACATGACAACGCATCACATTGTTAAACCTTTGTTCGAGGTGAGAAAATTTCGGACCTTTAAAGAGCAACAAGCGTTCTCCATCGTCATTCGGAAACTAGAAACCCAACATTCAAAAAAGAGTCGAGAAAACTACAGTATCTTTATTCTCTTACAAAAAGATAATTGGGAACAAATAGAGCCTTCAACCTCGCATAAGTCAATGGTTACACATTTCGGTCATAAGACCGATGCTCACCAACGAGGTTGTTGTCTGAAAAAACCGATTACACCATACCCAAATCTTGATTTGCTATAGACTTTCATGTAAGCTTTACCTCTAGCTACTTCTGGGACGAAGATGCTTTTATGGACGACAAGTCAATCCACTTTTAAATAGATGGATCTAAAAGCGATGGTGGAGTTGGTGGCGGTTCTTTCTCAGATAAGCTAAATCTAAGCCTTGCCTTCCGTCTTTCAAATTCGGATAGTCAGACCACTATCTAGTCCCTGGACTAAGTCTCATTAAATTCTTAAATCGCCCTTGAATTCGGATCCTCTTGTACGGCGATGGCAGAGCAGTTCAACCTTTGATGGGTGACGAGTCACATAAGCATTCCAGAAAACTGTATGGGCGACGAATTCACCAAAAATTGGAACCACTATACCTATTCTAGGTATACCAATCGTAACCTGCAAATCAATATTAAAGCTCAATGCTGACAAAAGAACAAACATTAGGTGAATCTGAATTGCTCTAAGAGTTTGATACTTCTAAACATCTTCGAAACATATCAGCGCCATCCTAGGTGTCATCACTGGACATTGCCTTATAGGCAAGCATGCAAGAAGGCTTGGCATCTTTATAAATGATTCATGCAAAAGCTGCATGGACAAGGAGGAGGAAGAAACAATCCTTCACCTACTTTATACATGTCCAGCTCTCAATGCTCAAAAGCACTGCAAATGCTGATATTTGCGCTCCTCCAGTAATTCCTTACAATATAGTTCATTGCCATCAGGATTGCGTATATCTTGGTAGGAAGACGTTCAATTCGAATGTTGTTGTCTTTCAGAAAAAGCGTAGACACCGCATCCTAAATCGGTTCTGGAGCTATCCTTAAGGATCCAACTACATTCTTTTCTGGCTCCGATTCAGCCCAAGACCTCGTATTTTCTCAGCTAGAGGAATTCTGTTGTTACTGTATCAGATGGAATGTCCATCAGATCAGAGTCGGTCGACGTTCAATGTCATCAAAACTACACAGCTTGTTGTTTCGAGAAAATCCATGAGTATATCTGGAGCAAAGCCAGGCGTAATAGGGAAGGTCCCATGCAGCCGAAGTTGACCGTGTGCTTGGCAAGGGCAGCAGTGATGTATTTTCGTGAAAACTTGTACCGCCAGATCCAAAGGACCCTCCTCTGTGACGAGATCCATTTCTTGCCAGAAGCTACTTTACAGTTTACACTGCTAGAAAGCCGTAACCATCTTTTCGATGTGATGTATTTATTCCAAAGAAGTTCTTTATAGAAGATGACACTCAATTACTAAGTTTGTCGTGAAACGGATGGTGATGCGCTTAAACCAACTTCACGTTTCAATTTCAATTACAATTTCAGCCTTGTGATCTTCGATCACAATAGCGACTGCCTTCGCCCTCGGGCAGACACTCGGTAAGCATTATCCAATATACACAACCTATGGAGAGCGATCGACCAACATTCATAATAGCAGCGAACAGAGGACGACATCTTACAAGCAGTCCCTTTTTATCCCCGCCATCACGTATTGGCCTTAGCCAATTATCCTCTGGTAGAACGCAAACATTCTCTAAGTGCAAACACTGTTATCATTTCCAAACTTCCCAGTTCAAAGTGTTAGAGAGGTGACAGTGGCTTCATAACATGCTGATCCTTATCCGAATCTCCAAAAATGTCGCAGAAAGAGTCACAGGTATCAAATGAATCAAAAGACATACCACCACCTGGATCAGTGGATAAATCGATGAGGAGATGTTTTAATTGGTTGGAGCTTTTAGAATCCGTGCCCGGGCTGCAGTTGAGAAGACTGCATGTTGGTTGTTGTTGTTCCAAGTTTAACCTAGTTTGGATGTCTCATTCGATATTTGATCGTGAAGACTATGTCCACGACAATGCAGCCAAAGAAAGGAAAGTTATTTAATCCTCTTGTAATCCTCTTTCTATTTTTTTTACGAAGAACCCGTAAGAACCCGCCTTTGTAAGAAGAGTTATAGAGCCGTCTTTAATTGTTTTGCTGCATGTTCTCGCCGCAACTTTTTTTCAAGTTTTCAAGCTTGGTAACTTGTTACGATTCCTGCCGTTCATCGTAAAATCTCCTCGCAGTATGTATCTGTTATTATGCAGATATCCATCGATATATATTAGTTAGATTGTGTCAAGGAACCCATAGAAACATTTTTTGGTAGCATCGTTAATTTCTTCTCTAGTAGCACGAATGCATATCAGGATGAAGTTGTTAATTGTTGTTTATATGTATAATCGCAAAGCCGAAAGGTCAATACTTCTAATCTTAGCAATAAGAGCAGACACCAATCCAACAGTCTACGGGTATGTGCCCTCTTAAAAGTCTCAACACTTTTTTTAGTTTTCTTGGGTCATCAACAGTGAATCCTTCTTTATTTAAGGATATTGACCTTAAACACAAGTCTCAGCCTGAAGGCCTAAACCCTTCCTGGTAGCCAGTAACCTACTTTGTTGGTTATCGCTAATTAGAAGTTTATCCGCCCTCATCTCTATTTCATTCTGGATTTGAGGTAACACCATTGATCCTGTCCCGTCAATGAAATCTCTGGATTTCTTCCTTTTAAAGATTAGTTATTTTCGACATGGTGTTGCTATGGTAAAATAAAAACGATTATAGCGTGACCATAGCTACAGCACTGGACATTGCCAAGTTGACGCCACTTATGTACTATACAGCATTCACTTGGCATGGCAGGTGTTTCTTCTTAGAATTTGAAGAAGCCTGTCCTCAACTTATACCATATAACTATACATATATACCAAATGTCAAAGGGATAACTTATTATAACATGGCATCCCCCTTTTGTCAACAGCAATGACAATACACACTATCCAATTATAAAATTGAATTTTATTTCACTACAACTTCGAGGACTTTAAATAACTCTCTTGGCGTGGACCCTCCTTTCATTCTGTTGCTAAGAACTTTTAACCAGGCCACAGGCGACATCAACTCGCACATTCCCAAACATGGAAAGCAATCTTCAAACTATACTAACCAACAGGAGGTGTCGAGATACCGAAAAGGAATAACTCCTTTAGATGGCTTTGCTCCAGATCAAGTGCTAGTTTATTTCACAGCATTATTCTGGGTATTTCTATCTGACAAAGTACCATTCAGCCAGAACAAAAAATAAAAGAAAAAGGATACATTCGCACTACCCCATTCCGTTTTAACGCTGTTTCGAATGCAAGCTCCTCTTTCCTTTTCAATAAGTTAGAGAACCGTCTATCCACAGATTAAATGGACAAGAAAAAAAAAAACGAAACTCGAGAAAACTTCCCAAGTGAAAGATTAAAACAGCAACAGCAACGAAATGCAATTCTTTACGCCTTTATAGTTTCTTTTTGGCTTTTTGCTATCCCAGCATGGACATTATTATTCTTTTTCAGCGCTCTACGTGAATTATTCGCGTCTTCAGGAGGCCAATTAGCCAAAATGACTCTACTGCCACTGTAGAGTTATTCGCAACTCCAGTAGGAAGAAAGTTTTTGTCCCGACTTTGGCAATGCCAAGCGAGAAAATCGTTTTGTTTCAACGAGGGCTTCACAAAAGAAAAGTCAAATGGCACCCAAAAGTCGAAGCGCAAACTTTTCGAACTAAACTCTTTAGTCACGATAATTTCACTTCTGCCCGTTTCTCGGACATGGCAGGCAAATCAGCAACGTAGGGTTGAATTGGGCAGGGGGCAGGGGGCAACAAAAAACCAGAAAACCATCGCAAAGTGTGATAATTTTATGATTTTATTGTTTAAATTAGCAGTGAGTCTGTGTGTTTGGGCTGTCGACAGTTTGGAAATTACCAGAGAGTGGGCTTGGGAGAATCCGCCCAAAAAGAATTATTGCCAGATTGTTGAATTTAAAAGAATTTTCCTTGAAAAAAAAAACCAAATTTATATATAGATATCTTGAATTGAACAACTTATGGAATTTTTGGCGGCACACCTTCATTCTCGATTTGTATGAGTGCTACTAAAGATAGAGACTTACTTACATAAGTTTGATTGTCAAGACTGAATTGATAGCGGAGACTAGGTAAACAAAGTCCTTAACTACTTCAAAGTTATATCTGTCGAGGATGACGTTCTGTCCGAAACTTTGATGTTGGGTGTCTTGCTCTCGTTGAACGCTTAACCCATCTAAGCCCTTTACGCTTCAAAACTCGCGAAAGCGCCACTTACATCACGTTGCTTTCTGCCAATTATGTCAATATCATCGGCGTATGAGAGTAATTCGACGCACTAATGAAAAATTTTGCTTCTTGAGTTGGCGTCTGAGTTTTGCACTATATCTTCCAGAATGATATGAAAAAAATCACATAACAGCGCATCGCCTAATCTAATCCTTTTTTGACATGACAAAGGTCTCAACGAGTTTTCTACCGACCTTGATGGAACAGCGCCTGTTCCCCATTGTAATCCTGCATAAACGCTCAGGGATGCCAAAACTTAAAATTACTCTGTATGCTGTCATAACGTGAGTGGTGTGTATCGGTGTGTAAGGGTCTTCTCTCTTGAGTATCGGACAAACATATTTAAGGTTCCATTCATCGGGCATATTTTTGTTCGATCATATTTTACAGGTGAGTTGGTGCATGCTCCTTACTAAGTCATCGCCTGTCACTTTAAAGAGCTCGGAAGTCAGGCCGTCTGCTTCAGCAGCTTTGTTGGACTTAAGTTTGGATATGGCTATCTTCACATCTTACAAATCAGGTGGACGGAGTTATCGGCTTACATCGTCCAGGTTGAAAGTTTTATTCTATCTGACAGCTGTATTTAGTTCGTCGTCGCCATTGTTTAGTCTATAGAAATGCATTTTTAAAAATCTCAGCATCGACTGAGACTCTGCTCGGGGTTTGTGTCCGTGGCATGTTTTTTTTTTTTGCCTTTTGGTACTGCTTCCAAATTTCATTCCTAGCCTCTCTCTATTTCCTCGACTGCGCGCTTCTTATTCTCCTTGTTGTTCCTTCTGAAAACCAGTGTTTGTCTCTCCTCTTCTACTCGTAGATTTCATGAGCAGTTCTAGCCCTTCTATACAGCGCCCCTTTGCTGCACGTGCTTCCCAGCACTCGTCATCAAACTAGAGGTTTCGTTGTGGTGGTCGAGTGAAATCTATCACATCACAGGTGAAATCTCTGATGGCTTTTTGGCAATATTACAACTGGTCTCTGATAGTTGATGCTGGCGGCATAGAACCTTTTAAGAGGTTAAGAGAGACTCGATTCTAAACGGATTTTGCGATCTTTTGTGATTGTGGGCGCCCGACGTCAAATCTCCTTACAATATTGGCTTACCTTTGGACTATTCGGCGTATCCGCAACCGTACCTTGGGTATAACAAGATAATGATACGAATCAATTTTGGCCCCTCGAAACGTTCGGACATCCATAATACTTTGGTAACTAGGGTAGTGCCTTTCGTCGATCGCAATGTGGTCAATCTAGTTGACAGTTGATCAGGAGTTCTCCAAGTCTTCTTATGAATATCGAAATATGAGAACCACGTACGATAGTGGTTCACCCCGCTGCAAAGTCGATTATCTTGGATCCCATATCAGAGGTGGTGTCGTACAGGCTATACCTTCCGACAGTGCAACCAAATATTCCGTTTCTTTCTAGCTTTACATTAAAGTCGCCAAGGACAATTTAAATGTCATAACCAAGGCACTTCTCGTAAATCTTGTCCAAGCCATCTTTGGTGTTTTCATCTTTCTCCTCTATGGGAGGGTGCGCGCATATAGGGCTAATGTTGGCAAATTTAGCTTCAATACGGATTGTTACGAGGCGCTCTTTCGCATGTCGGAAACTCAAGACTTCTTGTCTAAGCCCTCATTCAAATATACGCTTCTTGTATCGTTGATAGCAATCGCCATAGTAGATGTCGCAATTTTTCATCCTCTTTTTATCCGACCCATCACATCGCATTTCTTGGATGACGGTAACATCTGCTTTGTCGCAATCCAGGGCCCTCGTTAGTTATCCGGTTGAACTTAACCTATTAAGGGACCAAAAATTCTACGTGTAGATACGAAGTTCATTGTACTTGTATCGTTTGCAGACATTGTCAACGGTTTATCCGTTCATAGCCAAGGCTTGTTATATATTATTTACAACCCTAAGATGAGGGGTCGATTACACCAAAGCTAATAACCCTTTCCGGGATAAGAGCGCTGGCGTTGGCCCATTAAGGGCTCATCTGCCACTATCTCTTTTTGAAGACCATGACTTAGTCTCGGAAATTCTTACCGGCCTGAGCTCCATATACTTCGGAGTAATTCGGATAAGATTTTATTTGCTTTTTTCCAGGATTTTACTTCAGCATTGATTCCATCTGGAGAATTCATATAACGTCCCGTCTGGATTTCGCCAGGTTGACACCTCTCAATGCCTACCATATTTCTTCAACACCCAACCACCAGAAAGAGACAGAACGGCCTAATATAAATAGTCTGAACCTAAGTTATATGTTCCTAGTTACGCAATTAAATTTGATTTGACCCGGTTCTAAATTTTCCTTGAAAGGAGCATTGTTATACGAGTACCTTTTGTCTGCCGAGACAATAACAGGAATATGAGAACTTGATCAAGATATATACCGAAGCTAAAGTTTAATAAAGCTCTTTACGAAGACGTACTGCCGATGAACTATTAAAAGCAGCTCCTGGTTAAGAACATACACCAGCTTATTTGAAAGATATAGGCAGAGGAAAGCATGCCCGAAACATGTAATCTAATCATCTTTTTTCAGATCCACAAGAAATCAGGCCGTTGTGACTGAGCCAACTATGGAGGAACATCGCCTTTAGGATAATTTCTGCCGTATTATGTGAAAGCCTGAACTCATTCATGAGCAATCCAGTTGGTTCATATGTTTAAGGAATTAGACAGCCCAAGAGAGTCCTCTATCTACCGAACACAAGCTCTAAAAATATTTTAAAGAATTATATAGGAAAGCCTGCCAACTTCCTCTTCAGACACTTTGGTGTTAGATATTGTCAACTCAAAATGACCTCTTCTACCGAAATTTAGTGCCTATTAAGGGTGATTGTATAGCACTCCTTCACTAAATTAAGGCTATCTTTCTTTAGTGTACTGTGACCCCTAATACGTCCTTAGATTCATAAGAAAAGCTAGACCTTTTCTAGTCAAATTATTCGTATAAAGCTTGAATACCAGATTTTTGTTTTACTGACACTGCAAACCACATTTACACAAAGACTTAACGTACTGAAACGTCGGAATTTAAATAAGTAAGTAACACGATATACTTTGAAGGAGAGCTAGGTTAAATGCCATCGAAAATCTTCATTCTTTTGCAATAGCAAAATGCTGAATAAACTTCGCTGTTCGCTAAGTCGCGAAGTACATGATAGTCGTGCTTTGAATTTGCATGCGCATCGCAGTCTTGAATTCTGTACAAAAAGTATTAAGGAGAATCTGTCCTGTGAAGAAACTCTAGAAAATCTCTAACTTGAGAGTTTGTCGAAAAATACAATCCTAAAAGTCAAATTCAGAAATATTCAAAAATTGTCCCCCCTCACTAACGATGTGATCAAGAAGCTAACCTGGTCATAACCGGGACACATTGAACTTCTATTACGGAAATGCCAAGTGACTTGAATGGTACAACCTTCTCGTACTGTAACTATGATCTATGATCGTACTATTGGCGAACGATGAGAATAGCATTTTATAGAAAATCCGGAAAAGGTAACTACATGCTCTCCAAGAGTTTCAAACCTATCAGTATGCGCTTCTTCATGTTGCTAATGCATCCTTTAAGCATTATGAAACATGCGGACCAATGCATAAGATCCTGCAAGACTGCAAGATACAATGGCAATTATCTTCGACACTGAGGGTCGACAAGTTAACTTTTGATGGAATGTCAAAAACGAACCAATATTTCGGTCGCCGACCGGTCTCCACTGCAATGGTGCATGTTGATCAAATCATTGCTTAATTCTCTCAATAGTTCTAGAGTTTGTGTTAAGACATATGCAAGTGATGTTGCTGTATTGACTGTTGGGTTATGCTAAGACTCTGTCTATGCTAAGCATGATCAACAATTTGAACACTTAAGACTCCCTTTAGTTTATTCCTTTGAAAACTGAGATTGTTCTATTTACGAGGAGGAAGAAGCCACGTGATTTGTTATTGTCTTTTAATTTCCCAACCAATTTAGGTACTTGGGTTCCATTCTAAAAATTGTAAAGGTAAAAGTCGTCCTTTTGGCAGTGTGAAAATTTTTAAATTGAAGAGGATCCTTTGGATGCACACAGCTATTGCAAGACCAATTGTACATATCCTATGCATCCGTTGGCTGGTGGCACAGGCTTTCACGGAAGAACGATCTGATGCGGCTGTATTTGCGTCTTCCCTAGCACGCCTGGTTCTGCTCTGCCATATACTGTTGATCCTCCATCCCCTTGATATTTTATATAAAAAAAATAATGGAGTTTTGATGTTCTTGGGCGCTGAGTGTTTTTTGACTCTTGCCTTATGGGCACTACATCTGATGCAATGTCATCTGAACTCTTATTGCTTAAATACGAAATTGTCTTTCCTTGTTTCCAGGATTGTAGTCATGTCTTCATGGATGGCTTTAAAACCGATCTAGGATGTGGCGCTGGAGAGCGACAATGAGCGTATCTCCAAGTGAGGATAACTAATTTTTTCAATACTAGATGGGGTGAAAAGTAACCTTTTTTTTTATTCAATATAGTCCCCTTTTAGTTTGATACACTTATTTCAGCGATTTTCCAACTTCTCGATCCCGTCCGAAAAGTAATTTTCCGGAAGGTCTGTAAAAAACTCCTCCGTGGTGTCGATGATTTCCTCTAGGGAGCAAAATCTGGCGAATACGAGGAGGCGACAGCAATTGGAACTGTAAGTCATTGATTTTAGCCGTGGTTGCGATGCTCTTGTGCGCAAGTGCATTGCCTTGCAAAAACAAAATTTTTTTTCGCTTCATGTGAGGCGGTTTTGCAGCGCCAATAATGCACAGTTATACTCGCTGTTGATGGCTTTTCCTTTTTCGAAGTAGTCCACGAAGAGTATGCCATGATAATCGCAGAAAACCGACGCCATAAACTTTCCGACCCATCGAGCGTCCTTCGGCCGCTTCGGAGCACTCATGCCGGCTTCAGTCCATTGCCAGGCACTCATTCTGCTCTCTGGTGTTCAACAGTTACCAATCGACGCCAAAAGTCCGCCCGATTCCGCATCAGCAAGTCCAAACGCAAGTATACGCGGCACCCAGCGGCAGAATAACTTTTTCACGTGCAGAATATTGCCAAAAATATAGTGTGCACTTAGTACTAATCTTTGTGGTATCTGCTAGCTCACGTACCTTCACTTTCCGGTCAGCCAACACCATTTCATGTATTTTTTTGACATTGGCCTCTGTAACTGCATCGGAAGGTCTGCCGCGGACTTGATCGGTATTGGATCACCGCGAAACTCTCGAAACCAATATTTGACGGTGTAATCTGACGGAACATTAGTCCCATAATATTTATTTAACTTTTACTTTTGTTTCCTTCGCCGTTTTGCCTCTCAAAAAATAATGTTTTACGAGCGAACGAAAATAGTTTTTGTCCAAACTCAACATGATGCCAAACACGTCAACAACAATCAGCTGTCAAAACAAAACTAAAGACAGTATCGTACTGAAATTTGGCATGTCTGCCTAAATATGAACGGACTTCAAGGCACCATAACCTTTTTTGCAGTAGCAGCGCATTCTTTCGGTCAAAGAGGTTACTTTTCACTCCACCTAGTACAACGCGATGCATTATCTCTAAAGTACCCAATCAAGGCTTGCATCAGAGTGCAGGTTTTCGGCGCTTACATGCTGGGTGCTGTTACGTTATTATGGTACAGTTACATTATCACTGAAATATTAACTCATAACAGTGACCAACTCTTGCCCCATTCATGATTAACTGTCTAATGCACTTCATTACAAAAACAAAAAAACAAAAAATTGTTAAGTTATGAAAAATGTGTCCTCCTGCGTCTAATATTTGTAGTTCTTCCAAAAAGATGTTTAATCAACATCCCATCATTCGATTTTTTCTATCTAAAACCTGAGGAGAATTTCCTTACATTACCTCACGTGGAAATGCGGATTCGTCTTAAGAGTAAAACTGCAAGTGAAACCATTGCAGGGGCTTTTTTATTTATTAAGCGAATCAACGGTATGGTTTTGTTGGGTACAACAATTCTATAACAAATTCGGCTAGCAAATGCAATTCACTCAACGTATTCTACCTTCTGGTATGGGTACCAGTATATGGCAAACTGACATTTCTTAAACTGCACCTAATATTGCTTGAGTTCACTGAATAAGCGTTACATGATATGTAATCCGGTGCGTAATGTGATTAAATGCTTCTAAACCAGCTTTATCTTTTTCTGTATTAAAATGAATGTATCTTACGCAGTGGTACGTGATGAACTCAGCAGCAACCAAGTATTTTTGAAAACGAACATCCATTTCCAGAATCTGCTGTATAAGTTAAGATTTTAGCAAACCTGATCCTTTTTCCAGACTCATTGTTGCTAAAAATGCTTAAGAACAATATTCGCGTCGAACATCTTTGCATACCGATAGTAAGGCTAGAATTCTGGCAACTCTGTTGAGTAAACCATCTAAGAGTTGAAGGGTAAAAACGATAAAAGGGTAGAAATGGCGGCTCCGCAACAGCAGAAAAGTTTATCTGCGGATAAATGGATATTTCAACTAAAGCTGTTATTTTAATTATTTTTTTACCCGCAATAGTGTCTTAATTAACTAATGCGGCCAAAGGGGTGGTAAAATTGGATTCACAAACTGATGGTGGTTTCAACGGATGGTAGCTTCTGAATTCCTTGGAATTACGCGACCGCGTGCAAAAAAATTTACCCTAAACTAAGTAGCTCCATGAAAATGAAGACACCGGGGTAATGCTGGTGAGAGGAGTTCTAACATAAATAGAGACAAACGATGGTGGCGGTGATTATGATGATGACTATTTATGGAGGCCATAAATTTTGTGTGCCGCTCTTGTTATTGTGCGATTGACCCTGTGAATATA
This sequence comes from Volucella inanis, assembly GCA_907269105.1. Classification (NCBI taxonomy): domain Eukaryota; kingdom Metazoa; phylum Arthropoda; class Insecta; order Diptera; family Syrphidae; genus Volucella; species Volucella inanis. The sequence goes on from OU026154.1 coordinate 95,585,314, forward strand.
AATTATGAATTTTCGCTTGGCAGGGAGGACTGCTTATTAGGTAATTAGGATTTTTATTCTCATTTTCACTTTGATTGGGCCATGTTTGTAGTTCGTAGTTGCCTGCCTGACTGACTGGCTGGCTTAAGTATGAGTGAGGATTATGCCGAAGGCTTCGGTATAGAAGCAATTTTGGTGAACGATTTGGGGATTAATCAGCACAGTTTATTGATTTTTTTTTTTTTTTTTTTTTTGAGAACTTAACAATGAAGAAAGTATTATTACTCTTAAAATGCCGTAGCACGTGCTAAGTTTTTCGGAAAATTGGATACAGAGAGAGAAAGGTGTTTGGGCTCAGTCAGTAGTTATTTCGCTTCACGGGTGGCATCCAACATTTAATGGGGAAACTAAATTATTAGTCGAAGTTGGTTTGTTGTTGATTTCAAGTCAACTACTCATCTTGCTTGATTTTTGTTAAATGAAAAAAAAAAAACGAATGTCTTTCGAACACCGAATCTAGCGATTCGGAAGCCAGTCCACTACCACTTGAGCTACGGCTACCCACAATGATGAGATTATTGTCGCGGTAAGTTTTATAATGTGACGCATGAATAGCAAACTTGAGTTGAAGTTAAATGTAATTGATTGGCATGCTGATGTCAGGTATTCTTTTGTTGTTGACTAAAGAAATTTTTGACAAAATATATAGGATTGATATTGATATTCATTCATTCATACATTAAATACATCAAAGGTATCCCAAGTACATAAATATTTATAACTTAATTTCAAATTGCAAGATACAAATTTAGATAATTTTTAAGTTCTAAGTATTTTTCATGATTCTTGACAGAATGAATAAGTAGACACATTCTATAGCGACAAACGATAGTAGCGAATATGCATATTGAAATGTATGGCAACAAAAAATGTTTTGAAGTTACAGTTCAAACATTGTATGCTGAAATTTGTATCATTTAATTATCTTTATCTTTAACAAATTCTCAATCTCACTAAAGTCATAATCAAACAGCTATTTTTTGATCTTATTGTTGACCTTATTGGGATATTATGAGGGGGAATAAAGGCAAAGTTAACACACCAATTTTTGCATCATCAACAAACGCGCTGCAACTTTATTGTTTGGGCAAAAGAACTTTATTGCTGAATAAGGTATTATTGTAGGTAATGTTTCGCTGTACCGGTCACAAGTTCAATATTCCCGTCTGGAATATTTCCTTATGCAGTGTCAGCATTTATAGACTATAAGTAATAGTGTAAGAACAATTTGTATTCAGAATTAAGTGAGTTGACAATAAAGAGACTTGTGTCTCATAAAAAATATTTTTTTGAATCTTATTTTTATTAATAAGTTTACTGGCGCCCAAACAGGGGCAGAATTGTGTTTTATTGTAACTTCCCGTAAGAACAGTGCGTAACACGAACAGTGTGTGAAACGAACACTACCCATAATAACACTGCGTGGTACGAAAATTTAACATGTGAACAGTGCGCAAAGAAGACAGTGATTGAGGATTGTCCCACTAGTAGGCCGACTGCAACTCTAACGCCCTCGGCCAAAAAGGAACAAGACATCCCATCCTTCAAGGAAAGAAACACAATCAAGTCCGAAACCCACACAATGAAGTTTTTAGTAGCATCATTGTAAGTCCTTAATTCTCATTTTTAGATTAAGAAAAACTCAGTGCATTATTTTGAAAATCTACTAGAACTATAAGAACTATCAATTCCAGAAAAATATAATTGCGTTGTTTACAAAAACAATCAAACTTTAAAGAATATTTTTATATATACAATAAATAAGTTTTAAGTGAAGCAATTGGTTCATATCCTTATAAAATTTTAATTTTCCATATCTACATATATATATTCCATATTCCATATTCCCTATTCCATACTCCATATTCCATACTTCTATAACATTTCTAAAATAAATAAGATTTAAAGTAAGATTCAAACATGGAAGCTATACAGGAAGCATTAAGCAAAAATTATTAAGGCAAGAATCTCGAAATGAAGTGAATGCTGTCCAACAAATGGCATTACAGTGTCCTAGAAATGAACAAGTGTTAAAGGAGATAAGCAAGCTCCCTGACTCTGTAAAGGAACTCCGAATTTTTGATGGAAATCCTATTCAATATATATCCTGGATTCACAACGTATCCTAAAAGACTATGAAATAGTAAGAGATAAGCCTATATATCGTGCTATATTGCAGAGTATAAATAAGAAAATCAGAGGTACATACATACATTTCATATATCTTTAACGAAAATTGGTCAGATATAAAGAAATGTTTGTCCCTCCACTACGCAGACAAACGAGACATTAAGACCCTCGAATACCAATTTGGTATACTTCACCAAGGAAACAGAAGCATTGACGAATTTTATGCTAACGTCAATCACCAATTTTCTTTAATAATAAACAAAATAAAGATAGAAGACTACTCTTTAGATACAGTCAATGCTCTGATCGAAAGTTATAAAAATCGAGCACTCGATGTCTTCATTCGAGGACTAAGTGGAGATCTTTCAAAAATCCTCATAATACAAAAACCACAAACCCTACCGGAAGCTTATGCTTCCTGCCTAGAGGTTCAAAATTTAAATTTTAGAAACATGACAATACATAACAGAACACACAAAACACAATTACAATACCCATTAACCAAATCTTAGCACCTAAACAAAAACATCCAAAACTGTCACTTCCGCAAGGATCTATACCACTTCAGCAAAAAAATCAAGCGTACAACATCCAGCACAAAAATCAAAACACTTATCCACAGCCAGCAAGACAACAAACAAATTATCCTCCACCACCTAGACCCACACAACCTAAGCCAGTATTGCCAAAAGCATTCAAAACAAACAAGTAAACTACACGAATCGTCCGAATAACAACCCAAGATACTATGATCAACCAAATTACAACCAGACAAGTTACAACATACAAAATCAGGAATCAATAAATCAACCACTTAAGCGACAGAGCTTATTTAACATTGAAACACAGAAAGAAGAGGAATATCCTCAGGAATATGCAGATAAATATGAAGATAATATGAACCAAAAATATAAAATCAGAGAGCCTGAAGATGAGTCCTTGGAAATAAATTTTACAACGGAAGCTTCTCAATCATACCTTAAATAGAGTGTGCAACTAGAGAAGGTAAGATGCTAAAATTCCTCATCGACACGGGAGCAAACAAGAATTTTGTGAATCCCAACCTACCAGAACCAACTTTAAAATACAATCTGCCCCAGGAGAAGTCATTTATAAGCCAAAAAATTAGCGTAAAGTTCTTTAAGAGCCTTGGAAATAACACCATTTTAGATTTTTTCATCTTACCTGGACTAACAACATTTGATGGAATTATCGGGGATGACACCCTCAAACAACTCGAAGCTGTAATTGACAGAAAAAATAGCCTAAGCCCAACATACAAATTAAACTCAAGGAAAAAGAATCTAAACAAGTCAATAACATAGAAATCAGAGATACACATCTTCCAGAAGAAACAAGAGAAAAACTTGAAGTTCTAATAATGAAACATAAATCTCTTTTTGGCCCCATAACCGATAAAGAAACCATTGTTACAAATGTTAGAGCAGAAATCAAAACAACAACCATCCAAATCCATATTCCGTGAATATGAGAGGAGAAGTGGAAAAACAGTTGAGGAAACTGCTAGATGACGGAGTGATAAGACCTTCCAAAAGTCCTTATAACTCCCCAATATGGATCGTTCCTAAGAAAATAAATGCCTCCGATGAAAAAAAATATAAGATTGTCATCGATTTTAAGAAATTAAATGCAGTAACTGTATCAGACACTTACCTGATTCCGGATATCTCCTATACCATTGAGAACCTAGGCAACTCAAAATATTTTACCACGATCGACCTTACATCCGGGTTCCATCAGATCAGGATGAAGGAATCAAATATTCCGAAAACGGCCTTTTCAGCAATGAATGGTAAGTACGAGCTTACTTGACTACCATTTGGTTTAAAGAACGCGCCATCAATCTTCCAATATTCTCAAAAATAAAAGATGCTAACTTACGGATCAATTTGGACAAAACAGAGTTTCTAAAGCAAGAGACGGAATTCCTGGTATATTTGATTACAAAAAATGGTATTAAGCCGGATCCAAAGAAAGTTCAGGCGATCCAAAACATGAAACCCCCGGAGAACCTAAAAGAACTTAAAGGTTTTCTAGGATTGACCTCTTATTATAGAAGATTCATTACAGATTTCGCTTCCCCTCACGAGAGGGGAAAATGCGTAAGCAAGAGAAAGTCAATCCAAGAACATCAAAATTCACCTATCTGGAAACGAACTACTGGCTTTTAAGGATCTTAAGGAATTATTGACGTCTTCAGAAATACTAATTTTTCCAGATTTTGAAAAACCATTTTTGCTGACGACAGATGCATCAAATCAAGCCATAGGTGTAGTGCTTTTCCAAGGGGAAATCGGAAAAGATAAGCCGATTACTTTTATCTCAAGATCGCTTAACCAAACCGAAGAAAACTATGCCACAAACGAGGAGATGTTGGCAATAGTTTGGGCACTAGATAACCTCAGAAATTACTTGTACGGAGCAAAAAAAGTCAAGATCCTAACCGACCATCAACCACTGACATTCGCTGTAAGCAGTAAGAACACCAATGCTAAGCTCAAAAGCTGGAAGGCACGAATAGAAGAATATAATTACGAGCTGGTATACAAGCCGGGTAAAGCAAATAAAGTAGCTGATGCCTTGTCGAGACTTAAACTGGAAGCCATAGCTTAACAACGCCTAGTTCAGACACCATGCATAGCGCCGAAGAGAATAGTCATCCGATTACATAGGATTACGGGAATTCAATAAGGAAAATTTAGTTCAAGCCATTAAAGAAAAATTTAACCCGAATATAATTAATGGAATAAAAATTCCAGAGAAAATTTTTGTAAGTTTAAAATCCAAATTACCCAAAGAATAGTAGAAGATATTGCAAACCCAGCCAATAAGTTACGATTAATCATGGAAGAACACAGTAGAGCTCACCGTAACCACAAAGAAAATAAGGAACAGCTTCTGGAAAGATGTTTTTTTCCAGTAATGACTAACATGATTAAGAAATTTGTTAAAAATTGTAAAATTTGTAATACCAGTAAGTATGATAGACATCACCACAAACCTGAACTACAGGAAATACCAATCCCTACATACTTATCAGAAATAATGCATCTCGATATCTTCGAAATAGACCACGAAAAGTTTATTACATGCATAGATAAATTTTCTAAATATACTAAATTCTTCCATATAAAAGAAGAATCAACTTTATATCTACGAGGCAAAGTTATTAAAGTATTACACTTCTTCACAGCCCCCAAAATTCTAGTGACAAATAATGAGCGAAGTTTCATTAGTCCAAACATTTCAAACTACATAAAAACTCTTGGAATCAAATTGTACTTAACACCACCCCAGAAGAGCGAGGTGGATGGAACTGTGGAAAGAGTCCAAAAGAGACTAAAAATATGTCTCAAAAAAGAATACCCTGACCTGAACACCAAAGAAATAATTAACATAGCTACTGACCGATATAATAACTCGATCCATTCGGTAACAAAGAAAAATTTGATTGATCTCCAGAATAAGGTAAACGAGGATTTAACAAACCTCATCAGGAAAAATCAAAGAAATAAGATCAGCCGAGAAAATACCAGTAGAAAAAAGCCAAAAACGTATAAACCCGGAGAAATAGTCTATGCGGCCGTCAAACGAAGAATAAATAGTGGCAAAAGATAAACGCGTCACGATTGTCACAGAAAACGGGAAAAAATCCACAAATCACAAATAATAAATACAACTGAATAACAAATAAATATTCTTCTTTTCATTTTAGGCCAATCCTTAGTTTTCATAACACCCCAATCGTAATGCTGAAACAGGGAAATGGAAAAATCATTAATGGAAATCTTAGAATCGTGCATGTTATCAATTTGACAAGGTATGAAGACATTATAATCGGACTTACACCAACTATAGAGAACCATATAACTAAAAATAGTATACTGCTACCACAACTAATCCATCAATTAAAGCAAATAGAAAACTTATTTGAAAAGCTAAATGGGAGTAAGGCTCGAAGAACTAGATCGATAAACTAGATAGGATCCGCATGGAAGTGGGTCGAATTAACACCAGATTCGACGGATTGAGATAATTTACTCGGTGAAATAGTATCAGCAACTCAATTGGCAAAAAGAGGAATCGTGAACACTAATCTTTTAGACAAAAAAGAAATTCAAGAAATAATTGCAGCAATAGGAACACTTCCATTCGACAACGAAATCGAGGCAATCGAGTATGCCGAACCAATCATCCTACAAAAGAAATCGATTATGCTATACACTATATTTATACCAAAAATTTAGGCTAAAGAATACAATCATCTTATAATCAGAACCATAGCTAGAAATAACAAAAGAATCCATCCCTATTTTCATGAACTACTTTCAACCTATAACGAGCTTTATGGCATAAAAGATATTTGTTCAAAAATCCGAGACACGCGCTGCATGGGCAAAAGAACTTTATTGCTGAATAAGGTATTCTTGTAGGTAATGTTTCGCTGCACCGGACACAGGTTTAATATTCCCGTCTGGAATATTTCCTCATGCAGTGTCAGCATTTATAGACTTTAAGTAATAGTGTAAGAACAATTTGTATTAAAAATTAAGTGAGTTGACAATAAGCAGACTTGTGTCTCATAAAAAAATATTTTTTTAAACCTGCAACATTATTAGCAGAGGTATGAAGATCATAGACATGATCTCTGCTATTCCCATCTTCGTTTAATGTCTTCCGAGATGGCGATCACTCTCTCCCTATGGTTAATGATCCTGCCAATTTAAAGTTGATTCTCCATGTAGAGGTGTCCTACTTGCTGTGCCTACTCAACTCTTCTCTCATCGCTATCTCTTCTTCTGCTAAAATTGACTTTGTCTCAATTAAAATAACACTTCCCAATAGGTCCCTGTACGTTATGTGCTGCTACATTCTCCCAGCTCAACCTATCGAATCCTACATCCTTGCTATTAAAACAATTGACCAAATAATTGACCTAAGTGATTCCATTGGATGATTACTTATTTTTTACCGCGGCAAATACCAGTTCATCCAAGGAATGTCTTTTCATTGATAGCATAACTGACTCAAGCCTGTGCCAAGTAAGTGGCGTCCCTAACTAGACTTTACTTTCACTAGTGATCCTATAAACTTCACAGTAACGTTTTGTCCTTTTATCCAACAACTTTCACCCCCCCCCCCCCCCCCTCTTCTTCTCTCATTTTTCCATAACTCTCCATCCTAGCCCTATCTTAGCAAATGTTCTTTTGATTTTACGAATCTATCCTATTCTGATGCTGTCTCCATTTTATACAGCGAAATATTCAATCCTATTTCTCTCTACGTTCCCTTTTCACGGCATAAAACATCATCTATTTCCCCTCCATGGTACAACAGAAGACTTCGCTCTTAACGTAATAAAAGAAACAAATTATGAGCAGTTTTCCTTCGCACCAATTCTTATTACGACTACTCTAACTATCTTGGAACTTACCTGCAATTCACACAGATCTATAATTGCCTCTATCAATGATCCTAAGACATTTTATCAATTCGTCAACTACAAAAGAAAATCAGATGAATATCCCCCCCTCTCTCTCGTTCGATAACATATCGACCGACCCACATATTATTGCCAACTATTTTGCAAACTTTTTTAAGCAGTCATTTGCAGACAACCCCTTCATACCCGACCCCATGTATTTCAAGTAATTCAAGTTGAGGGGCCTCTCAACCTTTTGATCCCACCCTTATCGAAGAAAAGTTACAAAATTTTTATCCCGTCCAGATGGGCTCCCAGCAATATTTCTCAAAAAGTGTGCCTCCAATCTTTCGCACCCACTTTCCTCCCTATTTCATCTGTCCCTCACACAAGGGGAATTCCCCCAAGTTTGGAAGACCTCTTTCATAATTCCGGTTCACAAAAAGGGATCAAAGAATGAAGTAATCAACTACCGTCCCATTGCTAAGCTTTCTCACATACCTAAAATGTTCGAAAGTTTTTTATATGATGGTCTAAGCTTTCAGTGCAAGTCACTTATATCACCCAGTCAGCACGGATTTTTAAAAGGTAGATCAACTACTACAAACTTAGTTTAATTCGTGTCCTTTGCGCTTTCAGTCATAGAAAATGGCAACGAAATTGATGTTATTGCTACAGATTTCGCTGAGGCCTTCGATAAAATATCAGATCAACTGATCCTTTTCAAATTGTCTTCCCTCGGTTTTGACCCCATTTTGTTAAAATGGATATCTTCTTATCTGGAGGATCGTTATTTTCAACCCCGTTTTTAGTCACTTCTGGTGTCCCACAAGGCAGCCATCTTGGTCCCTTCTTTTTCATTCTAACTATAAACGATCTTGAGAGGATTATCAAACACTGCTCCGTATCCATTTAAGTTCTCTAAAACTATCTCTTCACCCCAAGACTATATTCTCCTTCAAGAAGACCTCGATAGGTTTTCCACCTGGTGTCTAAAAAATTGCTTTGAGCTTAACGTCTCCAAATGCCAATCTATGACTTTATCTCCTAAGTCCTATCAATCCCCCTCTAGACTTTATTTTCTGCATGACCAACCTGTACCCCAGGTGCAATCCCTTCGCGACCCTTCGCATATTGATGAGATAATCCTTAAAGCCAACTCATTGCTTGGTTTTATCAAAGGTTGGTCTAAAGAATTTAGCAACACTTATTGTGACAAGGTCACTTTACATTACGCTTGTTCGCCCATTTCTTGAATATGCCAGCCAAGTGTGGTCCCCCTTTCAGCGAACTCATATATCCCGAATCGAAAACATTCAACGTCGTTTTCTTCGTTTTGCTCTTCGTGGACTACCCAGGAGTGACCCATTTATCTTAACTCCCAATCGCGACCGCCTCAAACTTCTTAACCTGAGTACCTTCGAAGAACGCAGAGACGTAGCTGACATTCTCTTCATTCATCGACTGCTCTTCGGTTCTGTGGACTGCGCTTCTCTTTACAACTCTATTTCCTTCAATACTAATCCTCGTAATTTACGCTGTCCTCGCCTCTTCTATACCCCAACCCATCGCACCTCTTATGGCTTTAACGAACCAATCTCCCGCATGCTTCGTAAGGTCAGCACAAACCTCCCCCTTTTTGATTTTAATCTGAGCACTTCTCGCCTTAAACTTGATCTCCTCCACCACTCCCTTACTCCTTAACCCTGAAGTTAGTCCTAGTTTTTAAGTTAGCGTTTTAAGTTAGCTTAAGCTTGTATTAAGTGAAATAAATGGGGGCGTTAGCCCCCACCAAAATAAAAAATTAAGCGCATATCCACTCCTCACACGAAATATTTTTAGAACTCTATTCAAGTAAAGACGTTTCCGAGACGTTCAAAATTACTGTAAGACTGTGCTCATGGCGCCTTTTGTTTTGAACAGTATCTTCTAAGAGATTTTTATCCACTTCAAGACTGGAATACTTAAAAACTGTACATTGACAATACTTAAACAATTTGGCGAGAAACTTTCCAAGGTATTTCGAAGGTACACAGCAAGTATCACAATTTACGGAACAGTTATTGCAATTCGCGCTATGAAAAGTGATATATTCTGGTAACATTGTAGTTCTAGTTTGGCAAACGGAGAATAACTTCAAGGTAATGCTCCTTATTGCCCGTATGACCTTGAGGTAATCGCACTCCGCCACGGTAATCGAAAAAACAGTGATAAAACTTTGACATTTGATCGAACTTCGCGTGCTTTTTTCTGTCTTGGCTCTCCTAGGTGCCTCCATTGGGACGGTTGGTCTTTGGACATCACCAGTTATGACCCTTTTGAGAAAGTCAGTATCATCATTGACCTCATTTAAGAGCTCCTGAGCGAAGCTCAACTGACGGTTCTTCTGATCAAAATTAAGAAGTTTCGGAACAAAATTCGCTGACACATATTTCATGCGCAAAACATCCGAAAAAATTGAATGAAACGAGCCGACCGATATGTCAACATCCTCAGCAACTTCTCTTATGGTAATTTGACGATTTTCCAAAATCAATTTCTTCACAACTTAAACGTTATCATGTGTTGATGTGCTGGGGCGTCCAGAGTAAAGTTCGTCATTGGCATCTTCTCGGCCATCTTGGAATAGCTTGTACCACTTGTAAACATTTGTTTTTACTTAGAGCAGACTCACCATATGCCACTGTCAACAGTTCAAGTGTTCAGAGCACTTGGTTCCATTTTTTACACAAAATTTGATGCAAACTCTTTAACGAGCCACCAAAACACGTCTAACCTTTCTATCTGTCAAAAACAACCTAAGTGTGTGCCAACGCAACAAAAAAAAAATTAATAATCGTATGTACGTTGTCCGCGAAATTTCAAAAATCACCTTACTTCGTAAGTATGAGGTTAGATGCTCCACTGGAATTTTCGAAAGGCACATAGAGCGAATAACCTCTGACATAGATTTTTGAACGCCATATTTAGATGACAACATCGTTTCTGGACAAACCATTACTAAGAATCTGCGCAATTTTAAAAATCTTCTGGAGCCTTAAGAATGCCTTGGATTGAGATTTCGCCTTAAAGGATGTCAATTTGTAAAAAGTAAGATCAACTACTTCGACCTGACTTGCCTGAACCAAGGAATTTAAAGGACTTAGAGGCGTTTATCGGCAAACTGAATTATTATAATCAGTTCATCAAGAACTTCGGCTAAGTAGCCACCCACTTAACAAACAACGTTCGTTAGATCTTATTTAGGGAAAAGATGAGATGCATTCGATCAATGCAAAACTAACATCAATGTAATATTATTGGCACATTTTCATGTTGATTTGCCAATCACATTAGCCACGAATGCATCCTCACATGGAATTGGTACCATGATTTAGCAGATGCAGAGAGACCTTAATCACCGATCGCTTTGGTACCGATAACGCTCAATGACTCTCAAAAAAATACAGCCAAATTGAGAAAACTCAGCACCTTTTTGGACCAACCGCTGGTCACGATTTTTAATCCATCTAAGAAACTTCCACACATATGACGATACAGGCACTGATTCTTATGAGATACACATATAGCACACGTTTTCGTCCTACAAAACAATAAAGGAATGCAGACTGCCTGTCAGGTTTGCCAGCTGGGCCGGAAGACACATTTGATCATACCGAAGAATCTTGCCACCATGTGGATGAAATGAACTCCGCGTTAATTGACGATTTTCCCATAGATTTCTACACAATAGTCAATGTTACGCAGAGTGAGCCAGTTCCCACAAAGGTCATCCATTACGTCCAGAGGGGATAACCAAATGAAGAGCTCAAATCAGATATTTCTTTAGTTCCTAATTCTCGTAGAAGACTTTCTTTTGAAATACTTAATACAGCTCTTCTCTTCCATGGTGGAAGTCCTAGAATAGTTATACCCAAATAGCTACAACCGAAGGTCTTGACGCATCTTCATTGGGCACTGGTAACTAATCCGTATGAACCAGGTATCTCGACGGTATTGTTTGTCGCCCAGCATTGATGACGACTTCACCTAGGCTGTTTCCAGATTTACCACAAGAGTATACCAGCTGGCTGACTACTTAAGAAGTGTGGAAACGAACACGCAAGCGTTGCGATAAATTTTCGTATTAGCAGGACTTCCTACAAACCTGGTGTCCAATAATCGTACCCAGTCCGCTTCGGATGAGCTCCACCATTTTTGTCGAAGCAACTTAATTAAGCACATAACATCAGCGCCTTTCAACCCAGAATCTAATGGAGTGAGGAATTTTAAAGCCACTCTTCAAAATTTTTTTTGGATACACTACGGTGGGACGAAGCTATCCTTTTTTTTTTTTCTTCATATCATTCTACACCAGCTGAAAAACTCTATCGAGGTCTTTTCTTTCCGTGATGGTCCCAGAAACCACCAAGCAAATAAAAAAATCAAAACAAAATTTTCTATTATTGTAGAAAAAAACTTAGGAAGAGGGATGTGTTGTGTAATCAGATGAAATTTCGGTCCCCAACTGGAATTAAAAAACCTCAACTTTTCACATAAAGTCTTACCTCAACATGCCACCACAACACAGATGTTGGCCCAGCAGCATCAAACGATGATAGACTAGATTGGATTCACCTCCAGTTTCCGTCTATCTTGATTAATAGCAACCAACTTTGAATCCAGTTTCAATAAAACATCCTAGAAACACTGTAGGAGTTAAACAGTTCTAGTGGGACTGAGTTTAGAAGGCCTGACTATCCGAAAAGATGCGGATATCCTTTGCAGATATCACGTTCTTCTTCAGCCAGGGTAGAGCTTCTTTAATCACTAAAATTTTCGCCTGTGATTTGCGAGACGGAAGGAGAGGCTTAACATAGATTTAGCTTATCTGATAAAACACCGCCACCAATTCCACTTTCAGTTTTAGATCCATCTGTGTAGAGGTGGATTGAATTTTCATCCATGAAGGATTTAGAAGGGAAGTTCATATGAAATCCTTTGTCAAACCGATAGTGTAATCGATGCTCTCTGTGAGGATTCCTAATATATGTATAAAGAATATTGACGTGGCCAAATAAAATATTTGTCCACTGAAGATATTAAGGGGTTTCAAGTGAAACAATATATCCAGTGCAGTGGAGGGAGTAAAGCAAAGGGCTTTACATGCTCATCTTTGGCCACTCTTTATTTTGCTGCATTTGATTGCAATGTCTAAGGCCGTCCACCAGACAACCACCTCATAGGTGAGTATCGATTTTATAACAGAGATGTATAGCCATTGAGTTATGCGAGGTTGAAGTCCCCATTAGTCCCCAATAGCCTTTTTGCAAAAGAATAAAGCTTCTGTAGATTTATTGACTCCTTCTTAAATGTTAGGTTTCCAGTTTAGTTTCCTGTTAAAAATGAGACCCAGATATTTCGTTGTATTGGAAAAGACTGAACTGGTACCGTTTATGGAGGGACAGTCTGTGATTGGAATTTTATATTTCCTGGATAAAAGAACAAGATCAGTTTAATGAGGGCTAACTCCCAATCCACAGCAATCTGCCCAACGAGTTAGCTTGTAAGATTTGGCTGAAAAAGTTCTTTAATGAAACTAAGATGCTTACCTGAGACGACTATAACAACGATATCTGTGTAGGCAATCGCCATTCTACCAACCGCTTCCAGAAACAAATATGACCAGTTCATTAACCACTATGTTCTATAGAAGAGGAAAAAGGACACCGCCTTATGCCGTAAATCTGCTGACACATCTCTTAGCAGAAGTCCCTCCCGATTTGGGGTTGATTATCCTGCTTTTGAGCATAAGACCGATTAACTCTCCAAGTGAGTCATCTATCTGTAGAGTTGACAACGCAGTCTTGTTTGCGGATGTTTTGACGGTTTCAAAGGAACTCCACTCTATGTTCACAGACGCGACCACTGTGTGCTCTCTATATTGTGGGAATGGTTCGATGTGGCTAATCAGCGAATGCAGAGCCGTTTCCACTGGCCTTCCTTTACAGTAGGCATGTTGAGCCGTTTACAACAGTCTTGGATCAACTCAAGATCAAATATGGATATCAATCAGTCGTTCTAGAGTTTTCAGAAGGAAAGATGATAGTCTTATAGATCTGAGGTCCTTTGTGACAACATGAGAGCACTTTCTGCCTTTGGGAATGAAAACTACATTAACTTTTCTCCATGACAGTGGAATGTGGATCAGTTCTACCCGGGTCCCCATGATACTTTCTAGCGTAGGCAGAAGAAATGACCGCGAATAGGGAGCCACCTGGAAAGTGGGTGTGTAATAGTAGGTTGACTAACTCATCATTTGAGGTTGTCCAAGATCCATCAGTTTTTTTTTTTTTAAACTGCTAGGCATCATAGGATTTTTAGAGTGAATTTTTCTTAAGCCCTATGCGTCAGAGGTTTTTGTTATTTTGTCACAAAATGACCTACATAATTGTCGCTTCTTTCTTTCTTTTATTGTTTTTAATATATTTTGAAGGATTCTTTGTATGAGTCCCAACGCACTTTTCTTGTGCGTTTTACTAGATTGAAAGGTTTTCTGCAAACGTTTCTAGGTAGCCCCAGTGCAGATGTCGACCAGTGCGGCTTTTTGTTTCCCCAAGGTTGAATAAGAGGACAGGAAGCAGCCATAGCTGATTGAGAGAGAGGTTGAATTCATGCCAAGATCGTTGAGGTTACGCGGGGGACTTAAGATTTCAGAGTTTTTTGATAAATCCGGAATGCTGGTTGGCTGGGTGTTTTATCACTCAGGCTGAATTTAATGTATCTGTGATCTGAAAATGAGTGTTCTGACGGTACCATCTAGTGACTCACCTCTGCCCCATACTATGTGATGAGCGTTTTTGTGGTGTTGCCCCACCATGAACTATATTTAAACACTTAATTGGCCTATCATATCTTTAGGGCTATCCTATTCATCCTTCTGTACTGTAAATTCCCGCAATAATTCCTTGGGCTCCCATTAATAACTTTCACATTACGTTCTCGAAGCTATTATTCAAATTACATACACATTATGGTATCTCATTTCAAACTTTGTAATCGAAATTTTCTTTTGTTTCTAATCAAGGAATACCGATAAATACCTTTACATGGAGCATCGTATCGGCACCACCCTACTACTATTTTTCCTACGAAACCATCTGCATAACTTCACAACATATTTTCGTAACTATTACAATTGTAAAGTTACGAAACAGCAAACAGCGGTCCTATTATTCCCAATAGCCTATCCTTTTACCTTGTCGTAAAACTCCCAAAACGAGGAGTACTACCCCACTAGATTCAATAAAGAACACATTGTTGCTTACCGCCTTATGATCATAGGTGGTGTGCGCATAATAATATTGTAGTTTGTATTGTAATTTCAAACCGACTAATAACAATAATAATACTAATCCAGGGATGATTTATGAGTTCGAATTGTTTTAGTGGGTGGGTAGGTGCACTCGTAACTATTGTGTTTTGTGAATAAAGCTACCATTGGTAAATGGCAGAGGTATCCTGTGAAGTAATTTACATCTACTGCTCCATGCCATCCCCTACGGTTCGCTAACAATCCTTCGACTGGGAAAGGGAAGGTATTCAGATATCTATTGGTGTGGGAAAATAATTACTAAATAATGATGGGCAAACATTGTGCAAAGGATTCAAGGATTTGTTGGTTATTTTTTGCAACCGTTGCCGGTATATTAATTAAAAACCCAAAAACCAGTCAACCTTACTAGGTTGTAATGAGTGGTGTATTGTTTTCTGTAAAAATAAGCAAAAAGTTCGATTTTTGTTGACTTACATATTTGCATTTTTAATGACTTTACCCTGCCACGTCGATTTAAATTGTAACCCTTCTTTGATTTTTTATTAAGTGCGAATTATGCTATAAAAACCAAGTCTTTACTATGAAGTTTTTCAAGGGAAGGTTGCTCAAGAAGGCCTTTAATTCTTCTCTTCTTCTAAATACTCCGCCAAATGTTTGAAATCATTTGAATCCAGCAGATATTTGGGACTGCATCTAATCATCTTATATTCGGTGCGCTGAAAGGAGGCCTTTCTGATGGCCTTGGTAAGTCCTCGAGAATATACAAAACGTGCGAGAAAAGTTCGGAGAAAAGTTGATCTACATTAAGTTCTTAGTGAATTCAAGAATTTCTAGTTTCATCTTGGGGCTATCTATAGGGTCGTCTGCTTTAAAATTGACAAGATTCAGGGCACAGCCCGATCGTAAAGTCACGGTAAGATTTCTTCATCAACACTACGCATGAGCAAACCAAATATGATTTATCAAAAATTTACATAACTTTTTGTGACAATAGAAACATTCAGGATGGACCATAATGTAGGAACTTTTAGACCCTTTGCTATAATAAGGGGTGATTCATCGTGAGGTTTGATTTTCAATATCCTTTTTTTGACAGATCTCTCATAATTCCTATCAAACTGTTTTATTATTTTTGTTCAATATCATTTGGCAAGTCATAATGGAAAGATTCAGACCACAACAGCGTCTCCAAATTGTTCAGCTGTAGTACGAAAATCAGCATTCTGTGATAAATGTTTTTCGTGCGATATGAGGAACTTACGGTGCGCATAGTCCACCTACAGAAGCCAATATTGTCAATACCATTCACAAATTTGAGCCCCAGTTTACAAAAGGGGATGATACTCATCGATTCGTCGTCACTCTCAGCAGCTTGGCTTGGCTTACTCGACGACTTGACATATTTTACGTTAGAATCTCGGCCTAAATGCGTACAAAATTCAACTTGTGCAAGAATTGAAGCCAGACGACTTGAAATTGTGTGAATGCGCTCTGGAAAAACTCAATGAATATCCGGTGTTTTATCGTGAAATTTTGTTCAGTGATGAAGCCCATTTCTGGATCAATAGATACGTTAATAAACAAAATTGCCATATTTGAATTGATGAGCAACCCAAAGAGTACCAAGAGCTACCATTAATCTATTAAAAGCAACGGTATGATGGGGCTTATGGGCTATTTCTTCGAAAATGAGGCAAATCAGAATGTTACTATCAATGGTAACTGTAATCGCGCCATTTTAACGGACTATGTGTTTCCTAAGATTCAAGCACATGGTCTCGGTGAGCTTTGGTTTCAATAAGACGGTGCTACGAGCCATACAGTGATTGAAACAATGGACTTGCTGAGAAATCATTTTGGTGAGCACTTTGGTAATTTCACGTTTTGCTACGGTATATTGGCCACCTAGATCATGCGATATCACACCTTTGGACCATTTTCTCTGAGGATATGTAAAGTCTTCAGGAATAAGCCAGCTTCGGATGATGCTTTGGAAACCAACATTACTCGTATTATCCGCGAGATACTAGTAGCTATGCTCGAACGAGTCGCCCAAAATTAAACTTTCCAAATGGACCACCTCAGACGTAGATGTAGCCAATATTTACATAATATCATTTTTAAAAAGTAAATGCCATGAATTGTTCTTTTAATCGGTTTTAAAAATTTTAAGACGGCTTTTAAATTTATGTATTTTGTTTTACATTATAAATCAAAGCTCAAAATGAATCACCCTATAATTTCTTATCAAGGACGCAGTTTTTTTTGAAAGAATTGAAGAACCAGAAAGTGGAAAATAAAACAGACAACAGGTAAACAAAAAAAAATTAATAAGAAAAAAATAAAACAAGGGAAAATGAAAGAAAGGAGGATGAGACAAGAAAGATAGAAGAAAAGAAGTAAAAGATTAATTTGTGTTAAAATACGAGGGCTGTTTGATGAGTACCGAGATTGGAAGATAGGTGGCGTTACTGAACTAAAATAAAAGCACCATCATTAGTAGAAATGTAGTAGCCCACCTGTCAAAATTTGGTAACAATCCGACGCTTAGTTTTGTTTTGACACTCATTCCAAAACATCGAGTTAGAGTGTTTTGCGACCATGGAAAAAAGCAGTATCGCTCCGTGGTTCGTTTCTTATTTTCAGTGGCAAAACCTGCGAGAAAATCAAGCCCATTCTCGATGGTGTGTATGGAACCCATTCATTTTCGCGTACAGCCATTTACCACTGGAGTTTTGCCGTGGCCGCACGTCGGTTTTTTATAAACCGGGTCCTGTGGCCCAGAAACAAAAACCACAGAGGAAACCGTGGACAAGATCCATTATTTTGTATTGCCGGACCGTCGAGTGAAAATTCGCAAGTTGGCTGGGATCGCAGGCATCTCAACTGAATGCGTTAGTTATATACTGCACGAGATTTTGGGCATGAGAAAGCTGTCTGTTAAATCAAAATCCGGAGGAGTTTCTGCGTCGTTTCGTGACCGTAGATGAGACATGGATTCATTTGTACACACCAGAGACCAAAAAACAATTGAAACAATGGTTTTTATCCGGTAAACATGCTCCAAAGAAGGCGAAGTACGTGCCTTCGGCCGTGCCTTCACACGCACGAGGTGTGATCCACGTTGACTATTTGAAGAAGGGAAAAACAATCACAGGAGCATACTACGTCGATTTATTGGGCCGATTCAACACCGATTTGAAGGAAAAACGACTACATTTTCCGAAGAAAAAAATGCTCTTCCACTACGAGAACGCACCGGCTCAAACATTCGGCATAGATACGATTTACAGTGTAGTCTACCTGATCAGAACAAGACAAACAGCAGTTTATTTTAAAACTTAAACACGGTACCTGAGATATAAGTGTGTTTCGTGTATTGCTTAGAGAAAGAGAGGAATTCTGAGAAATCAGTATTGCTTGGGACATGAGTGGGCTTAAGATCAGTCCATTTACAACAGCCCAGCTATGTATTATACGAAAGTCTTCATTTATCTTACGAAAACGGATGCTACCAGATCTAAAAGCCTGGCATAAAATGGTAAAGAGACACTTTTATAACAAAAATAACCGGGACCTCGTCGTGTAGATATATTTGTATTGTGAGTAGTACTGTTTGTAAGGCAGCAAACTCTGACAACTGTATATTCATTGCTGTTACATCTAATGCAGCTAAAGATTAAGCAATTCCAACATCAGAATCCCATGACGACATCAACACGGGTGAATATAAGATGACTTTTTCCGCTTAAAAGTAATTCCCCTCAGATATAATACACTTGTGCCAACGCTTTTTCCAATCCTCCAAGAACTTCTCCTAAGCACTTTTTTGTATAGCCTTGAGCTCTCCCAGCGACGCCGTTTTTATTTCCTCAATATTTGTTAATCTCCGTTCTTTCATAGGTCTCTTCAGTTTTAGGAACGGGAAAAAGTCACATGGGGCCAAATCTGGTGAATATGATACCTGAGGCATGACTGTCATGTTGTTTTTGGCAAAAAAAAATCTCTCACAAGCAACGATGAATGAGCAGGTGCATTATCGTGATGTAAAAGCCATGAATTGTTTTTCCACAATTCCGGACTTTTTTTTCCGTATTGCTTCTCGCAAACCGCACATAACTTCAAGGTAATACTCGTTACGACATTGATGTAAAAACTCATAATGCACTTGGCGTGCTTTTTTCGGTCTTAAAGTAGCTCTCCTGGGCGCTTTCATGGGGACGATTGAGCTTTGGGTTCGACGTCACCAATTATGAACCTTTTGAGAAAGTCAGGATCATCATTGACCTCATTAAAGAGTTCCTGAGCGATGCTCATCTGACGGTTTTTTCTGATCAAATTCCGAAAAAAATGCATGACATGAGACGACCGATATGCCAACATGCTCAGCAACTTATCTTATGGTAATTTGACGATTTTCCAAAACAATTTTCTTCACAGCTTCGACGTTATCATCTTTTGTTGATGTGCTGAGGAACCCAGATTTCGTCATTGACATCTTCTCTGGTATCTTGGGAGAACTTGTACAACTTGTAAACATTTCTTTTACTTAGAGCAAACTTACCGTATGCCACTGTCAACAGTTCAAGTGTTTAGAGCACTTGATTCCTTTTTTTAAACAAAATTTGATGCAAATTCCTTGCTCCAATTTTAATAATAATTGAAAAACGCCTAGCACACTTAAATACGTCTTACCTTTCTATACTTGAAACTGAGAACATATGTTCGAGACATGAGTATCAACAACGCAAAAGAAAACCGAAAGCCGAATCTATGTACGTTGCCGCAAAATTTCAAGAGTCACCCTACTTTTTGAACAAACATCGAAATATGCTTTCTAAAACGTCGCTTTCCGATACGGTTTCGAAATCTTTGCTCAATGTACTTTGTGTACATATGTAGACAAATTAATGTTGATTAAAATGTTATTACGACCTCTTTTTTCATTAGATAAGAAAAAATCGTTTAAACTGTTCTAGTAAACACTCAGAATGCTAGAAGCACGCAGAATGTTTCACAGTGTTTTTGAATCTGATGATGGACTTTATTTAGAAAGAAGGTATAGTAATTGTATTTAGATTATATCTGAGATTATATTGATGTCAAGTCCATTCAATTTTAGCCCAAAATAGTCTACCAACATGGCCATCGACCGTAACGTGGCAATCGCTTTCACCGACGATAAAAAAACGGTCCAATCACACCTCCGGCATAAAATCCACACCACAAAGTAACTTTTTGTTGATGCGATGGAATACATGTGGGTTTATGGCTGTCCAATATGCACATTTTGCTTATTGACAAAGCCATTAAGTAAAAAATTAACTTCCTCGCTGAAGATGGTTTTTGGATGAAATTCAGGATTTTCTTCAAACTTTTACAGGGCCAATTCGGAGGAATTTTGGCGCCTTAAATGATCAAGAGGCTGCAGCTCTTGAGTTAATTTGATCTTGGACAGATGTAGACTAAGATTTTTACGCAATGTGGTCTGGGAGATTTTCAATTCCTATGAACGGCGTAGCAACCACTGATTTGAAACATTTTGAACTAAAGCACTTACGGCTGCGAAATTTTCCGCACTTTGACCGGTGCGTTGTCTCACTGGGATATGAACTTTCCATGGTGGATATGTTGCCTCGAATTTATCCATTATAGCCCACCCAAACTGTCTGATAGGGTGATTATTACGACTGAAAATTGAACTAAACACTCTCAAACTTGCGACACCCACTCAAAATTCGGTGGTAACTTTTTATTGGGTCTATAACTTAATTCGTACTAACAAATGGTGTAACTTGTATTATTCCATTGTTGTTATTCAATTGGAACATGCGTTGGAAAGCTACTGTCATTGTACGACATTTCAGTATATGTCATTCATTTGAAGCGTAAACAACAATAAGTTTTTTTCACTCAAATATGTCGAACTTCGTTCCTGAAAAAGTGTTTTTGCGGGGAATTCTTCTTCATTACTTTAATATGAAGAAAACTGCTTCCGAAAGTCATCGTATTTTGGTGGAAGTTTATGGTGAACATGCTCTAGCTGAGCGAACGTGCCAAAAGTGGTTTGCACGATTTAAAAGTGGTGATTTTGGCTTGGAAGACCATGAACATTCTGGGCAGCCAAAAAGAAGAAGTGGAAGCATTACTCTATGAAGATTGTTGCCAAATACAAAAAACAGCTCGCAAAATCTTTGGGTGTCACTCGAGCAACCATTTCAAAATGTTAAAAAGCAGCTGGATATATTCAAAAGCAAGGAAATTGGGTTCCACATGAACTCAAGCCGAGAGATGTCGAAAGGCGGTTTTGCATGTCTGAAATGCTGCTGGAACGCCACAAAAGGAAGTCATTTTTGCATCGGATTGTTACTGGTGATGAAAAATGGATCCATTACGACAACCCAAAAATCATATGTGAAACCCGTCCAACCAGCTAAATCAACGGCAAAGCCAAATATCCACGGCCCGAAAGTACTGCTCTGTATTTGGTGGCATCAGATGGGTGTGCTGTATTATGAGCAGCTAAAACCGGGTGAAACCATCAATGGACAACGCTACCGAACACAATTAATCCGTTTGAAGAGAGCAGTAGCCGAAAAACGCCCGGAATATGCGACCAGACACAAAGCAATAATTTTCCATCATGTCAACGCTCGGCCCCACGTTACTATTCCGGTTAAGAATTATTTGGAAAACAGCACATGGGAAGTCTTACCCCACCCGCCTTATAGCCCAGACCTTGCCCCTTCTGACTATCATTTGTCTCGGTCGATGCAGAACGCCCTCACTGAAATACGGTTCACATCAGAGCAGAGTATCAAAAATTGGCTTGATTCTTGATGGTATCCACAAATTGCCAGAAAGATGGGAAAAAGTCATAGCTTCAGATGGGCAATACTTTAAATAATACTATTGTACATGTTTTTCTTAAATAAACGTTCAAATTTTGAAAAAAAAAACCGAACGAATTAAATCACTTCCGGGACAGCTTTTATGCTGTCTCGAGATTGGCAAATTTCTTAGCCTTACGACTCTTGGTCACAATTCAGCAGTAAAATCTTAATCTCAAACTGTTTTCCAAAGTCCATTGTATGGGAAATGAAGTCAAATATAATGTTGATCACTTCTAACTGGAGACGAATTTGTCTACTAGGGACTTCGCCAAGAAAAAGAGCATTGCGGCATTCTTTGGTTCCTTTTGTTTTGGCTTAGGCTTTCATTGGTGCACCAGGTGGACGCGTTGTTCAATACGCTTTGTAGACCTTCCCAATCCTTGCGTTTGTGTTTGGCAGTAATCATGATTATCAGGTCATTAGCACATTAAGTGGCTTTGTATTCAAGATTGTTGAAATTCATCAAAACACATATTTTATGAATCATTTAACTGCACACTAAAAAAGCAGGATCGAGAGCAAAACCTTACGAGAGATCTCACCAGAATGAGATGTAACTCTTCGGCTTTAAGTACCATCTCACGGATGGACAGTAAATCTACAGGGTAAAGCACTACAGACGAATATCTTCTCTATTTTATCAAATAATTTAGGGCTTCTAAATGAACGTGTTTGGATCGGTCGAGTATCTTCTTTTCTATAGCCTAAGGAGCTTACCAATGAAAGTTTGTATCGTGGCGCAAAGTAGATGGCTAGAGAAATGTACCTGGAATACAGTCTCTAAGATTTTCTAAAAATTGATAATGAAGAACTTATTTGTTTTTAAAAGCCGACCGTCTTCACTTGAAGTTTCTTTGCATGAAACGCAATGAAAATAGGCTGTGCTTGGCAGAATATTAATATTTTCTCAAGAATAAGCCCAACTTTAAGTGAATTTTGCTTTGTTTAATAAAAAGAAATATTTCCCTTAAAACGTTGCTGTCTTCCGATGGTTTGCTTGAGTACGCACCTTTTTTCATAAAATGAATTGATTATCGAGTTGACATGGTGCTTCAATTTCGATGCACGAAGATCGTTGAGAAATATGTTCTACCGACCTGAGCGATTAACTTGAAAGATCTTCGAATCTGGTATCTGTCAATTCGAATCTAATACGTTGGTGATTTGACTCTTAAGCCCCACTTGAGACGTGTCAATCTAAAATGGCATTATTTAAAAAAGAACTAGATATCGTTAGACAAACTGACTTTATTACTATTGACCGAGCATCGCTTAAATCTTGAGCTTCGGTTTTGAGTAAGGTGCTGGGCACAGTACATTCTATTGCAGGCAAGGTACCAGGTTCACCTACTATCCTACTTCTACTATCAGATTCCGGTAGGTTAGAGCTAACGGCCGGGCTTGTAAGACCCCCTTATTATGACTTTTTCTTAATAAATCGAATATTGCTGATGCGAGAGCGGACTTCACACCTTATCACAAAAAGGTTGCCCAGTCAACTACTGTGGATGTCCATAAGCACATACACTGCGTTCTCCTCTATGGTGCCCTGCATAGTTCACCAATTTTAAGGAGGTGGGTCGCCCTTCTGCACATCAAACCATTTCAAAGTCTTTCTTTCGAAAGGAACTAACACTATGTGCAGTCTCGAAAACGACTGCTATTCAACAAGTTTCAATCCCTGTCTACATCTCCTTTCGATAGTCCCAAAAAGTTGCTTCAATTCGTATAAACTGTCTGCACAGCCAGCCTGTCTGTAAATCTGTGAGTTCAATTGAAGTATTGATCGGCGCTTTTTGTATGGAGCTAAATCCTTTAAATCTACACCTGGTCTCGCCATCTATAGTATTATAAGCGGCGCTATTAAACGAATGACTCTTCAAACTTATGTGCAGACTATCATATGGAGAACCCACTGACTGGGGCCGTTGATATTTCAACTAATTCAACTCGAAAGGGAGAACATATCTTCCGCTTTTCGTTATGAGCTGTCAGAAGGTGTCATTTTAGCAATATTGTCGGCGCTACGTAGTAATTGAATGCATCTAAATGGTATCTCTTATAATGTCCAGCAAATGGAAAAGAAATATTAACGGCAGTGAAGCGTGAGATAAGGCACGCAGGCTGGAATCGTTTCGAAGGTTATCTGGTTCCTGAAGTTCGACTACTAAACTATTCACTGTTTGACTGTCTTTGTATATTGCAATATCTGACGCATGTAACATATATAGTTCAGCCTGAGCCAATTAGTAGCCTGATGATTAGCCTAGAATTCAGGCTTTCATAGTGCCATGTTTGAAGGTGGAAATATAATTACTTAGATTGACTTCCCTTTGTCTTCATTAGTTCCTTTATGAATGATTTGGCTAAGATCAACGTTGAAGTGAAATTCAGTTTGGAGAATTGAGGGAGGCCATTATGCAGTGCAAGTGACTGGAATTTTTACCAGCTTTAGCTTCTGGCTGATTGGTAGAGAAGAGATAACTCAATAATAGTGTCATCAAGATCTTCTGACGATAAGTCGTCTAACGTTATGCCTCGGTTGGAATACTTTTGAAAGAATGGGGTATTATCTTTTCAGACTCCGAAGCGTGTACGATGGATTATCCAAGAGTTCCTTCTCCTTCTTTTTCTTCAACAGCCTCAACACTAAAGTTTTCAGTGAAATTCCTTTTTCGAAGCAAAAGAATGGATGGAATTATCAAGGAGTGAACGATGGAACAACTTATGGCAACCTTTTTTCTTCTAGGTGCCTTGCCGAGATTGTTGTGCAAAGGTTTGAAGATGAAGGTGGGGTACAACTACTTATTTTTTGATTGAAAGAGTTGGGAGTCTGATCCTACTTAAGTCTCAACACTAAGGCATGGTAGGCAATCGTCGTAAAAATTGACGAAGAGACAGATTCTCAGAGTCATAAGACTAACTGAGCCTATCCTCTACGATAAAATGAATAATCATACAGAAGTTTATATCTTGTCATACTCTGCATACACTGCAATAGTTTGAATGTCTCCAAAACCACAAAAACCCTTAGAAGACACATCTAAGAATATACAATATGTTGACTAGACAAATTATATTTCCGCTTACAAAACTGCTTTTAACAGATCTCGCAATTAAGCTCCCAATCGTTTCCATTTCATGAAACAAAGTCACCCAGCTAAGACCAGTAAATGTTCAATTTTAATTTGAGAACACTTGCAATTGATCAATGGTAAGGCGAACACGTTCAGATCCTTATTCACAAATGGATTTTGTACTTTTAAATAACTCATAAAATTGTAACGGTATCAAGACTACAATACACCGTTCGAGAAGGTTGCCTGAGTGCACAAAAAAAAATAAAACCGTCCAACTCAAGAAACGACTTATGTTAGAATTTAGTAGGTTCGTTCGAATCGTTAAAAGTAAAAAAAAAAAAAAAAAAAAACATTTATTCAATTGGCTCTCACTCAATTCGCCATAAAGTCGCAACAATTAACTAATTAATTTGCTCAATGCCACGGGGTAGGTTCCCTCGTTACACACAACATCCTGTCACCAATATGAAATAATCACCAATAAGGATTAATAAACTTTTATTTGCGCTATGCGATCCGAAAAATACAACTTTACTCAGAGCCGGTTAGGTCAGCTCCATCCGCCACGCCGCCCACACACAAACAATCATCGTAAAATCCAGACCCCGGCACCAATATTCTAGACTGAATCCGGCTTTACCACCATTCCTTCACTCTGTCCATGGGGTAGGAGCTCGATAATTAAACGAATCGCCATATCGAACTGAACTCTCCAATGGACCGACAAATTAAACAAACAAAAGTATGGACAGAACAATTTGCCACAATTCAACCGCCATCCGTATCCCGGATTGGGAACTTACTCTTGCTATAGCTCTACCACCTTTATCCAAACTACGAATTCTATCGTCATACCGAATACGGAGGCATTTTTAAGAACGTATTCCGGTCGGGTAATTATTTTTTTTTTTCTTTTTTTTTGCTTTTTGTTTTGTATTGTTAGACATCCCAAATAATTTACTAATATTCTCCCCCACTTTGGTACTATTTTTGTTTTTTGTTTTTTGTTTTTTGTTTTTTTCTGTTGTTATTATGCCTTTGCGAATGGGGTAATAAAGTTTCCGTTGTGCGTTGTGCTTGGCGGCGTAACAATTACCTTAAGAAGTTTGCGGACAAATGGTTACAGACCCGGTGTGGATTATCTTCCATTATCATGGCCAACCCTGCTCATAAAGTATGGAAAAGCCATTGTCATAATTACTTCGTAGTGCTGCCATTAAAATTGAGGTTCCGACTATGAAGCCGATGCGATTGGCAGGGAATGTCCGACTTGACTACCCTTATAGCCGCAAGTTTGCCAGGAATAAACAGAACAATAATGAGAAGTCGATATTGTTAGCAGTGGTCGGAGTTTGGGCTTATTGAGGATGGTAATGGCTTTGCCAAAGAGAAGCAATCTTAGTTGAAGTTAGAGCCTTCAGTGTAAAATTTACGTCGGTTATGATGACGCCGATGTAATGATGACGACTTTACCAATGGTATTCTTAAATGTAGAAAAACTTTCCTTTAAAATTCTAATTTGATAGATACAAAAGACAACAGTCGACTACCTTAAAAGTATGAGTTACCTACTCATTCTATAGAGACAATATTAACAGAATTTACTTATGAGTTATTTGCCTTGTTTGAGCAACTTAGTTGGCCAAAGTTCTAGGTGGGTCTGGGATTCGATCATCCAGTATTAACGTTGCATATCAGAATATGCAGAGACTGTTGAATGTCTTTATTGGAAAGCAAAATCTTTAAAATTATTTGTAGATCTACTCATCTCACTTCTCGCCTCAAACACTACATTAATTGGTTTGTGAGGACTTTAGAGGCCCTAAGACATCTATAACGAAATACCACCTTGATCAAAAAGTTCCCGGTGACGTTACCGTCTGGTGCTCCCATTGTTCCGATTTGAGTTCTGTTTTATTTTTTTTTTTTTGTTAAGTTGGTACATCTGTTGTACTAAATCTTAGCTTCATAGCTTGCCATTTGCAAGAGTTACGTAACCAAGAGTACATCTATCTCTGTGTGTATTGCCGATTTTTTTACAATACAATTTTTTGAAATAGATTTAAATTTGCAACAACGAACTTGTATTAAATTTTAGGTAAAAAACGGATTTAATGGTGCGGAAAAGTGTTTCGGTAACGATTCTCTAAAGAAAACGGTCGTTTACTAGTGGCACGAGCGGTGCAAAAGTGGTCGTGAGTCAATCGAAGATGATGAACGCAGTGGCAGAGCATCGACATCGAAAACCGACGAAAATGTTGATGAAGTAAAGGAAATGTTTGTCAATAACCACAAATTAACCATCAGAGAGATAGCGGAGGACTTGAACATTGTCCAAGACATTTTAGTTAATGATTTGGGTTTCCGTCATATAGCAGCAAAGTTGATGCCAAAAGACCTCAATTTCATGCAAAAAAGACACCGTGTTGACGTCGCAAAAGAGATGATTTGCGAGGCTGAATCAAAAGGATCATTGCTGGAAACGAGACATGAGTTTATGAGTACGATATGCAATCCAGACATCAGGCAAGTGAATTGCGTTCACCAAATGAGCCGAGACCAAAAAACAACGTGGTTTTCAGTCAAAAAAGAAGGCAATGCTCACGGTTTTCATGGATTACAAAGGTGTAATTCATCATGAATTTTTGCCAGAAGGCCAGACAGTAAATAAGGAGTATTATTTGGGCGTTATGAGGCGTTTGCCTGAAGCAATTCGCCGAAAGAGACCAGAATTGTGGACAGAAAACTCATGGATTTTGCACCATCGCACAGTGCCATCATTATTCGTAACTGTTTGACAATAAATGCAACAAATACCATCTAACAGCCACCGAATTCACCTGATTTGGCTCCCTGTGACTTCTTTCTGTTCAATCGAGTTAAAAAAATCACTACGGGGAGCGCGATTCAGTAGCCGAGAGGAAGTAATGGAAAAATCTCAGGAAGCACTGATGGTCATACCGAAAACCGAATATAAAAAATGTTTCAAGGATTGGATCTGGAGGATTATCGCAGGAGCCAATAATGTCTTAGAAAGCAGATTATATACTCGTATGTATATTGTTTATGAACAAAACCATATCCAGCTGTAATAATAGCGTTCTACACACTCGTTCTCTGAGGAGCTGGTAATTGATATTCAAAGTCAAACAAGTCAAAACGACAAACTTAGGTATTCATTCTTGTGGATCTCTAAACAAAAATGTATGTATGTATGTCGATTACATTAACTCACTTACTTACTTTTAGTGACGCTGCAATCCGGGGTGGATCTAGGCCTCATTTACTTTTCGAAAATTCATTTCAGCTTATGGATAGCTTATAGAGTTGGACTGCACTCTTCCAAATGATGTGTTTTGAGGACGGAATAACTTTTTCGAAATAATTGTTAAAGTTGATTCATAGAATTGAAGAATTGACAATTAATTAGGAAAACTTTCAAAAGTTATGTTTATGTGAATGGTTGGCCCAATTCGGTCACGCAAATCAGGGTCCTCGCCGATTGCTACAGACAATGACGGGAACCTTAAATTAATTACATATGAGCAAGCTCTGTCTCGGAGAAGCTATAGTCGTATAAGCTATATACATGCCAATTAGAATCATACTTTATAGCCTTTAGCGGGAAAGGTTAAGATCAGAGATTCGCAAGAATATTAGCTTACCTATATGAAGCAACAATCCTACGTGGAACTAGACCTTAACCAATAAACTGCCTGCGTAAACGATTGAGGTTCCCTGACTCCCTGACTGACTCTTTGGGCCGGAGCTTAACTCCTTATTCACTCTATATTGTATAACCCCTTCAACGAAAATTCAACCTCTGAAGTTGCCGAGTTTTTAGCAAATTTCTCAAGTATGATGATGGGACCTGCGTGGCGGGTTGGTCAAGCAGTGCGAAGTGGTTACCTTACATCCAAATGTTTGTTCCCGGTAACTAAATGAGAATGAGTAAACACTATAATGACAAGGGCATGTCCGGTCAGTATAATTATATAGCCTTGCGCCGCTTTAGGTCTCAAAACCCTATACGAAGGAACCAACTAATGGCCTCGAGTAAAAATAAACACATTGCTAACGACCCTAGCAAACGTTTAGAGGACAACTACCAAACAAATAAGCAAAGACCCCTCTATCCAGCAAGTGTGATGGGATGGATTACGAATAAAGAGGGTCTAAAAGTGTGATATCTACTATGGTGACTGTTATAGGGGAAAGAAACAGCGCTTGTTCGGATGCGGATTTGCCATATGCAGCACATTTAGGCAAAAAGTCTTGAGCTTCAGACACGCGAGCGAGCATCTTAAGACAATCCGCAATTAGGCTAAATATACAATATACACGCAAGCTGTGCAGTGGAAAATCAATGGGGACGCTGCCAACGTGCCATCAGAGACGCCGTAACTGATGAGCTGGATTTCATCCGAAAACCTCTAAGAAATCCCTCGTTCGATGAACAGTGCCAGCAAGCATATACAGTTAACCAAGATGCCTATAAAGCGGAGTTGTAAAGAAGCCCGAGAGCTGACCGTTTTCTCCAAAACAAGAAAAATTAGCAAGAGCAGCGCACGATCCAAGATATTGAAAAGTTGTACTCCAAGAAAAACGCGCGGAAGAACGAAATCTGTAGATATGATGAAGGAAACCTTGTAGTCGGTGCTGCGAATATGGGAAAACTTTTTCTTTAAACTGCATAACAGCAAACAAGCCCAAAAATTCGCCGTCAGCTAAAATTGAACATTCAACTTAGACGATGATAGCCAAAACTTTCGCCTACTTCACCAGAACTAAGTAATGATAGCAATAATTAAGATAAAATCCAACAAATGAGCTGGACTTGCGGGTTTCCGACCGAGGAAATACTGGAGCTGCTGCTGCTGGAAACTATCATGTGGGGCATACATCTACTCATTTCTCAAATGTACTCAGAAGAATGTCTGCTTGATGTATGGAATATCAGCGCCGTATGCCCGGTCTACAAAAAAGGAGACACCCTCAACTACGTCAATTATAGAGGTACAAGCCTTCTCAACATCAGATACAAGATCTTATCTGCCATATTGTGCGAATATCTGAAACCGTTCACCAACAAATTGGTTGGTCTTTATCAGTACGGTTTCGGACCATGAAAGTCCAAAATTTCACACTCTGGCAAATCCTGGAAAAAACATCAGCATTAATAGAGCTGATACTATATAGAGGAACGTCTATTTTTGGCATCCCTAGCAAACTCGTTCGTCTGTGCAGAATGGCGATTGAGAGCGCTCGCTTATCCGTTAAGATACAAAACGTTATGACTTAACCGAGACCTTTGATATCAAAGAAGTGTTTCGACAAGGTGACGCGATGACATGTGACTTCTTTAACTAATACTTCAACACTGAAGGCAAAATCTTTTAAAAGTCTGTACAACTACTGGCGTGTACCGATGACATCAACATAATTGGGAGAACGGATGAAACCAAAATGGGTACCATTTTGTAACATACCACAAAGTAGTTTGAAATGGCATATCCAATCTTTCCGATCGCCTGTTCTTTGGTGAAACGCTTCATACGACTAATTTGCGGGAAGACTGAAGTCATTACAGTTCGAAGCAAACAGAATATGGTATAAGACGCTTATTTGGATTTTGAAGAGTGATGCACAGAGTCGAAAGTAGAATCTCCTCATCTCATGCCTGAAGCTCACTTCCTAGGTAAACTAATGAGAACCAGCTCACACCCGGCTCCTATTAAAGAAGCTTCTATTGACCTGGTAAATCTCTTCGGTTCTGGTGACGGATGAGGCTATTAAGAGTGGAAATAGGATTAGGACAGCGTTTTCTCAATGATATTTCATGAATTTTTTATATTATAAAAAGTGAATATAAATTATTGAAACTTTGAGAATATATATTTAAGTACATATTGTACTACAAAATTTTTGAAGAATTTCCTTGGAAAACACCGAAGACAATCGTATTAGCGACCCCATATTGCGAAGTCATAATCAGACTCTGCATTTTGCGTACATTCTGGAAGCCGCAATTTTTATCTAAAATCAAAAGAGATTGGAATTTACTTTTATTATATATAGGGTTTTCCAATAGGGACTTGACAGCTTTGAATTTAATTTGTGAACGCGCTCTTTCACTAATCATCAAACTGTCACTGTCAATTTATTCAGTAAGCTCAACATTTTCATCATGGTAAAGTACACTAACGAGCAACGTCTCCAAATTATAAAAATTTTCTACAGATATTCGGAGTCAGTGACTGCAACTTTAAGAGCGTTAAATCCAATTTTCGGTCGTAATTCTCGCCCTAGTAGACAGGCAATAACAAGTTTAGTGCAAAAATTTGATTCTAATACATGGGCTGAAAAAAAAAATCCGTGCCGTTTGTAAGAGAGGGCACTATTCGGATTAAATTCATTCCATTTTCGGTTAGTACCAACCTTCAAAAGATACGTGTATAAATTTGACAGCTGTCGGACGAATAGTTCTCGAGATATAGCGTTGTCAGTGAAACAACTTTTGTTATTGTGGAAAAAAATGGATTCAAAGCAATTTCGTGTGCTGATTTATCATTGTTTTTGATGGGAAAAAATTCAGCCGATGCAAAGAAATGGCTTGATAAGT
Source organism: Volucella inanis (assembly GCA_907269105.1). Lineage (NCBI taxonomy): Eukaryota > Metazoa > Arthropoda > Insecta > Diptera > Syrphidae > Volucella > Volucella inanis. The sequence goes on from OU026154.1 coordinate 95,616,836, forward strand.
GTTACCGGACTCTGCACCAGGCGAACGAATCATTCGCAAGTGGATTGAAAAATTTAAAAGTGGTCATACAAGCACCGAAGATGATGCACGCAGTGGACGTCCAAAAGAGGCTGTTTCAGATGAAAACATCAAAAAAGTCCACAAAATGATTACGAATGACCGTAAAGTGAAGGTGATCGAGATAGCTGAGGCTCTGAAGATATCAAAAGAGCGTGTTGGATATATCATACACAAATATTTGGCCATGCGAAAGCTCTGTTTAATGTGGGTGCCGCGTTTTCTCACAGTCGACCAAAAACAACAACGTGTTGATGATTCAGAGGAGTGTTGTATTTAAAGCTGTTCAACCGCAATAAAGCTGAATTTTTGCGTCGGTATGTGACAATATATGAAACTTGGCTCCATCACTTCACACCAGAGTCAAGACGGCAGGCGACGAATCTCGTCCAAAACGACCAAAAACTCAACAGTCGGCTGGCAAGGTTATGGCATTCGTATTTTGGGATACACATGGAATAATTTTCATCGACTATCTCCAAAAGAGGTAGGCTATCAACAGCGACTATTACATTGCGTTGTTAGAGCGTTTGAAGAAAGAAATCGTAGAAAAACGGCAGCATTTGAAGAAAACCAAAGTGCTGTTTCATCAAGACAGTGCATCGTGTCACAAGTCGATGAAAACGATGGCAAAATTGAATGAATTCGGCTACGAATTGCTCCCCCACCCACCGTATTCTCCAGATTTGGACCACAGCGACTATCTCCTGTTCGCAGACCTCAAAAGAATGCTAGCCGGAAAAAGATTTAAGACCAATGAAGAAGTAATCGCCGAAACAGAGGCCTATTTTGAGGCTAAACCGAAATCGTGCTACAAAACTGGTATCGAAAGATTGAAAAATAGTTTCAGTCAGTGTATCGCCCTCGAAGGCAACTATATTGATAAATAAAATTGAATTTTGCAAAAATTTTGTGTTTTACTATAAAACCGCACTGAAAAGTCAGTGTTACAGTGTAACACAACCCATGTGTTACATATTCGTTGTGTGATGTTGCCGTGTCAGTAAGACAACGGGTTGGTCGAAGTGTCGAAAATGTCGCTGCCGTTCAGACGTCCGTAGAAAACAATCCAAATCAGTCAATTCCACGGCGTTATCAAGAATTTGGCATCGCTCAGACCACATAATGGCATATTTTGCATAAGGATCTTGGTTTACACCCTTACAAGATCAAGCTGACTCAAGAATTGAAGCCAATGATGATGAATTTCATAGCAAAATCATATTGAGTGACGAAGCTCATTTTTGGCTTAATGGGTTCGTCAATAAGCAAAATATGCGTTATTGGTCTGGTGAAAACCCACATGTGCTTCATGAATCACCACTTCATTCAAAAAAAATAACTGTTTGGTGCGGTTTGCATGCCGGCGGCGTTATGGGGCCATATTTTTTCGTCGACGATAACAATCGTCACGTTACTGTAAATGGTCAGCGTTTTCGCGCCATGTTCACCGATTATTTTTGGCCTGAATTGGAAGATATGGACTTGGACGATATGTGGTTTCAACAGAATGGTGCCACACAGCACACGTTACAATCGATTTATTGAAGAGTAAGTATGGTGAGCGTGTTGTCTCAAGACATGGACCAGACGATTGGCCGCCTAGTTCGTGCGATTTAACGTCGCTGGACTATTTTCTTTGGGGCTACGTTGAGTCATTGGTTTATGCCAACACGCCGACGACATTGGAAGAGCTCAGAGCCAACATTGAACGCGAAATAGCAGCCTTTTCGACCGAAATATGTGGCCGAGTCGTTGAAAATTGGGTCCAACGAATCGACCGCTGCAAACGTGCCCGCGGTGGACATATGAACGAAGTCGAGTTCCATTCATAAATGTTTTGATTGTACTTCAAGCTAATCGTAAAGTTTTTGAAATATCTCAAATGGTTTGTCTTTTATTTAAAAAAAAATTTGTCAAGTCGTTATTAGAAAACCCTAGACTAGATGGAGTGAAAAGTAGGCTCCTTGACCGCCAGAATGCGCTGCTACTGCAAAAAAGGTTATAGTGCCTTAAAGTCCGTTCATATTTAGGCAGACATGCCAAATTTCAGTGCGAAATTGTCTTTAGTTTTGTTTTGACAGCTGATTGTTGTTGACGTGTTTGGCATCATGTTGAGTATGGACAAAAACGATTTTCATTCTCTCATAAAACATTATTTTTTGAGAAGCAAAACGGCGAAGGAAATAAAAAAAAGTTGGATAAATATTATGGGGCTTATGCTCCGTTCCACCGGTTAATGTTGGTTTCGAGAGTTTCGTGGTGGCCGCAACTCCACTACCGATCAAGACCGCAGTGGCAGGCCCTCCGATGCGGTTACAGAGGACAATGCCAAAAAAATAAATGAAATGGTGTTGGCTGACCGGAAAGTGAAGGTGCGCGAGCTAGCAGATACCACAAAGATTAGTACCGAGCTTCCATGCCATATTTTGGGCAATATTCTGCATATGAAAGAGTTATCATGCCACTGGGTGCCGCTCATACTCACTCCTGACCAAAAACACGAACGCGAGAGCACTTCGAAAGAGTGTTTGGACTTGCTGATGCGGAATCGGACGGACTTTTGCCATCGATTGGTAACTGTAGAACACCAAAGAAGAGAATGAGCGCCCTTCAATAGACTGACTCCAGAACGAGTGCTCCGAAGCGGCTGAGGGAGGCTCGATGAGTCGGAAAGGTTATGGCGTCGGTTTTCTGGGATTGTCATGGCATACTCTTCGAAAAAAGAAAAACCATCAACAGCGAGTATTACTGTGCATTATTGGAGCGATTGAAGGCCGAAATCGCTGCAAAACGGCCTCACATGAAGCGAAAAAAAATTTTGTTTTTGCAAGACAATGCACCGGCGCACAAGAGCATCGCAACTATGGCTAAAATCAATGACTTACGGCTCCAATTGCTGTCGCATCCACGGAATTCGCCCGATTTGGCTCTCTCGGACTATTATCTCTTCAAAAACCTCAAAAGCTGGCTCATCAATAAAAAAATCAGCTCACGTGAGGAAATCATCGACACCACGGAGGACTATTTTGCAGACTTTGCGGAAAATTACTTTTCGGACGGGATCAAGAAGTTGAAAAATCGCTGGAATAAGTGTATCAAAATAAAAGGGGACTAAATTGAATAAAATAAAAAAACATTTAAAAAAATGTTTTCATTCCCAAGGAGGTTACTTTTCACCCCATCTAGTATCTCTCTTCTATACAGGATGAGTTTTTTAACTTGAGATATCCAAATTACTTGAAAAATACGTGTCAATGGGCACTACAGCAGATTGAACGAGACCCCGTTTTCTTCGTCAAGGTGTTATTCTCTGATGAGTCGACTTTCACCAATCACGGTCAATCGACATAATATGCATTACTGGGCTACCGAAAACCCTTTTTGGTTGCGACAAGTTGAACGCCAGCACCCTTGAAATGCTAATGTTTGGGCGGGAATTATTGGATATAAATTAATAGGTCCATATTTTATTGAAGACAACAACGGGACCATCTTCCAGTCTTACTAGAAGAACTGCCATTGGAGTTGCGATAAACAATGTGGTTTCAACATGATGGTTGTCCAGCCCATTACTCCCAAGTAGCCCGGGGCGTATTAAACAATGTTTACCATCAACGATTGATCGGACGAGGGGGTCCGAGGCAATGGCCTGCTAGATCAACTGATCGTACGTCACTTGATTTCTTCTTGTGGGGCTACGTAAAAAGTGAGGTTTACAGAAAAAAGCCAACAACACGTGAGAACATAAAAAGACGAATAACTGAAGCTTGCCGGAAGATTACGCCAGAAATACTTCTCAGTTCTGTTGGTTCATTTAGAGCGCGGATAGAAAAGTGTATTGAAGTGAATGGTCACATTTTCGAGCATTTGTTGAAATAGTCTCGAGAAATAAACGTCGAAATGGGAGATATTCAATGATTCAACAGTAGGTGGCAAGGGGACCCACTCTAATTAATCCCCCCAAAGGAAACAAAATACTACCACGTCCACGTCGTTGTTTCTGGGTTATGCTGAATGCAGTATGTAAAAACAAATGACAAGCCTACGAGCAATACGACTGAGCAATGAAAATCAGGAATTATCATTTGAAAAATCAAAAGTGACCTTCGTTTGACCTTGAAAATGGGACTCAATTTTGTCTGAAACATTTTTCGCGATATCGCGTATTTTTCGAATAATTTGGATGTCTCAAGTTAAAAAAACTCACCCTGTATATACTTAAATGCTATCAAAAAAATTTAAAATTGAATTTTTGACAGGGATCAATAAATAATTTAAGATGATAATATATTCCGATTTTAGGTTCATAGAGAGCGCAATACTATTAAGAAAGTAACTGCCAATTTTCAAAACGATTGGTTGAAAACTTTTCAAACTAGCGTGTACGCAAATCCAAAAATTCGTTTTTGGAAAAATGTGTTTGAAAAAATAGTACCAAGAAAAACAAAGTCAAGGCAGTCATAAATTTTTTTAAATTACTTTCAGACTAATCTGCTATTGCAGCAATATAAAGTCTGTACAAAACTAATGAAAACCAACTCTTCAACAGATGCCAAGTTACAATGCGTCTAGAAATTTCTACCTGAGGTTTCTACTGTAAAAATACATAAGAGGACATTTGCTGGCATTTTACGTATTATCTATCTTATAACAATAGAACGAGTCGGAATTTTCATTTGGGAACATATTTTTCAATAGTTTTACTAATAATTTATGAAATAAAATAAAAAATCGATTTTTTGAACCATCTAACCCTGTTTTCCTCCTTAAACACGCTGTTTTTTTTCTGATAGCTTCAAGTTGATTGGCAACGATGGCATTTACCTATTTATGTTACAAAAAGGTATAGATCAGCTGCTGATAACTGTGAAGCGAATCTTTGCTGCTAACCTGGCACTGGCATACATACCCAACATTGCAAAAGAGGCCTACACGCTCAGCAAGAGTTTCAGACCAAGAAGTCATGACTTCCTCATGATGAAGAGCATCGAGAGAACGGTCGAAATCCATATGCTTAAGACTGCCTTGCAATTGCATACTTCGACTACGATACAACACGCTTACCAATGCGGAATATCTTGCGAGAATACGCATCAAATTCTGACAGGCAGAATTTATGTCGCATTCGACAATGCAACTTTAACGCAATGTTTCACTCAGCCAGACAACACGGCGTAGACAAATCACTTGCTTTGTGGATAAAAGCAATACAGGTGAACAATACTCGTACATTGATCTCGGATGCTGACTATGGCCAATATATGATGATGGGAGTAAACAGCAGTTGCCCGCAAGGCGGCGTTCTGTCCCCACTGCATGTTGGTCGACTCAATGTTCAACGCGCTCAATATTTCTGACCTCTATGCATAAGCGTACGCTTATGATGTAGTTGTACATGAATGAATCGTGTCTAGAAATTATCTGCTCTAAAACTCAGATTGCCCTAGACGTACACTAAATGAACTTTCAGTCAATCCTCTCAAAACTGAAGTTATTCTCATTAGAGAATAACTAGAAGGAGAAATCTGTCTGGTCTGACTCATTTAGTGCTTAAAGGTATCATCATCTAATTCTGGACTAAACATGTTAACGACGAAAGTTTCTTAGACGCTGTCGACCTTCTGACAATGCAAAGGAGCTGTCGGCATGACATGGAGTTTGCGACAGAGAAGGGTCGGCTGAATTTACATGGCTATTATCGGGTTTTCCAATAACGACTTGCCAACTAAATAAAAGGCAAACCATTTGAAAACTTTATTATTGGCTTAAAGTACAATCAAAACATTTATGAATGGAACTCAACTTCGTTCATATGGCCACCGCAGGCACGTTTGCAGCAGTCGATTCGTTGGACCCAATTTCCAACGAATCGGCCACACATTTCGGCCGAAACGGCCCATGTCTTGAGATAACACGCTCGCCATACTTACTCTTCAATAAATCGATTGTAGCGTGTGCTGTGCGCCTTGTGGCACCATCCTGTTGAAACCACATGAAGCACATGTGGGTTTTCACCCGAACAATAACGCATATTTTGCTTATTGACGAGCTCATTGAGCCAAAAATGAACTTCATCACTGAAGATGATTTTGCGATGAAATTCATCATCTTGGCGCATCTTCTCCACAACCCAATCGGAGAACGTATGTCGCGTCTTGAGTTAGCTTAATCTTGTATGGGTGCAAACCAAGATCCATACGCAAAATACGCCATAATATGGTCTGAGCGATGCCCAATTCTTGAGAACGCCGTGGAATTGGCTGATTTGGATCGTTTGCTACGGACGTCTGAACGGCAGCGATATTTTCGACACTTCAACCAACCCGTTGTCTCACTGACACGGCAACATCACACAACGAATATGTAGACTCAAATTTTTGCACTAAACTTGTTATTGCCTGTTTACTAGGGCGAGAATTAAGACCGAAAATTGGAGTTAACGCTCTTAAAGTTGCAGTCACCGACTCCGAAGATCTGTAGAAAATTTTTATAATTTGCAGACGTAGCTCGTTAGTGTACTTTACCATGATGAAAATGTTGAGCTTACTGAATAAATTGACAGTGACAGTTTGATGATTAGTGAAAGAGTGCGTTCACAAATTAAATTCAAAGCTGTCAAGTTCCTATTGGAAAACCCTTTATAAAGCCAATTATATCCTATGTGTTGGTGGTGGAATAAGCTCTCCCGAAAATACGTCAGACTCCAATGAACGAAATGAAAAAATACGAAATCGACTTTCCCTATGCCCAGGACTGTTTTCGAACAAAATCTGAACCAGAAAATCAATATAGCCGGGTCTTGTCTTCCTGGAGAATGGCGAGAAAAGCTTGCGTGTGTCTTCCAAGCAGAGATATACACAACTCTGATCACAACGAAATATATTGTGAACGAAGCATTTGTATCTGCAGCGACAACCAGGTTGCACTCGAAGCCTTCCTGAATCTTCTTGTGACTTTCAAGCTAATTCGAGAATTCAAGACATTACTGAACGCAGTTGGAAGATTAACTTCACTGAGTTTTGTCTGGGTTCCAGGTCACAATGGGCTCGCCAATGAGCTTGCTAGGAAAGGAGAGTTTTTCAGGTCCCGAAGCTATGTTGGGTTTGTCGGCCTTCAAGCTTTCCCTCGGCACCAAAGACTACAGTTTGCTTACTAGATCGTAAAGGGGCACTATACTTTGCTTGCTACTAAATTGTGCTGGACATAAGGGATATTCATTTAACATTTTGCAACGTTTGCTGTGAAAGTGATAACGACACCGCGGAGCATTACCTAGAAAGACTGAAAGATTCTAATGAAAGAAACTAGTCCTTTGTCTGAGTGACAGACAGACAAAAAAAAAAACTTAAGCTGGTAGTCTAGCGAAGCTAAGACATTTGTTTTAATTTAGCGGAGTTACAGAAGCAATTATAAGGTCTGCAACTAAGTTGGCTCCGATAGATGAACGTCATGAACCAAGCCTAGACATATAATAAACAAACCGTTTTGACATATTAGTGATTTTTTTTTTTTGCGTCATGTACCTTTGGTTGTGTGAAAACGTATAATTTTGTGCCAAATAATTGTCATTTGCGGGAAATGTTGATTTTCTTCTTTCATTCGGAGAAAAATGCGGCTGAAGCGCACCGAGATCTCCAAAAAGTTTACAGAGATACTGCTCTAAGTAAAACAACGTGCCGTTATTAGTTCCGCCTCTACATAGACGGTGATTTCTATGTTGACGACCGTCCGCGTAAAGGAAGGCCAAAATCCTTCAAAAACGATGAACTGGAGGCATTGCTTGATGAGGATCCATGCCAAACGCAAGAAGAGTTTGCTTCAGCATTAGAAGTTAACCGCCAAGCCATTTCCAAGCAATTGCATGCGTTGCGAATGATTCAAAAACAAGGAACTTAGGTTCCTTATGATTTGAAGCCAAGGGATGCTAAGCGTCGTTTCTTCGTCTGGGAAGAACTGCTTCAGCGCAAAAAAGGGTAGGTTTTCTTCAATGCAACATGACGAATTCTGAAAAATGGATTCATTACGGCAGCTCAAAGAGAAGGAAGTCATGAGGGCTGGCCGGTCATGCTACTACGTGAAGTTTATTTTGTTGTTTGGTAGGACCAGGTCGGTATTATATATTATTACCTGTTTAAACCAAAAGAAACCATAACTGGAAAATGGTATCGACTTCAATTGATGCGATTGTGCCGAGCACTGTGCGAAAAAGGGCTACAATATGAGCAGAGATACGAAAAAGTGATTCTACATCATGACAATGCTCAGACTCATGTTGCCAAGCCCGTTAAAACCTACCTTGAAACACTCAAATGGGAAGTCCTACCCCATCTGCCATATTCCTCAGATATTGCGCCGTCTGAGTATTACTTGTTCACATCGATGGCACATGGTTTGGCTGATCAACAGTTCCGCTCATATGAAGACATCAAAAAATGCCTTGATGCTTTGATAGCATCTAAAATATATTAACAGCAACTATTTGGGTATCTGTTTTAGATATGTTTAGGTTGAACCATTACGTCATTCTGCCTTAATAGAGAATTGCACGTCTATTCATTATATGAAATTTAGCTCCTAAGTTATCGTACTCTCCCCGATAGTTGTATTATCTGTTGACGTCTATACGATCCCTGTCAGGCTATACCCTTTCGAAACGCTTTTTAAAAGCCGCACTCAATTTGTAATTATGTTATACAGCCAAAGTATACAGATATCCTGAGGAAATGAATATATTCTCGATCGAAAATTAAGTGCGGAAAATTATTTGTCTACAAAGATGTTTGTGTGAGTAAGGTAAAGAAAGTAATTTTACGTACGTTTTTCTGAACACACTGTACATATTATTGTGACGGTGTAGCAACACCCAGCATCTCTGAATCTGATTGCACTATGAACCACACTGGAGAAATAGACATGCTTCCATACTCACATCAGTCAGCTGGACTAAGTTCTATGTTAAATCAGCTTTATAAGACAAAAACATCGTCATCACAACCTTTACGAAGCGCGACAATAAAGTTATGAGGTTCAGTCTTTCAGACTTTCACCAATAGATGACTTTATGGTGAATCCTTCTTCTTTGTTCAGACGCAAATTTAAGCAACAATGTATTGCAATTGCAAGACTTACAAGAGGACTTATAAGACACATTTTAGGGAAATATACTGGAGCTTAAGGAACCCGAAAGGGTTGTGCTTCCGCACAATATTATTAAATATTAACTCCTGCTGGATAAGTTTTATTGGGTGATTCATCGTAAGGTTTGATTTTCCATAGGCCTTTTTTGACATTTTTTAACATTTTTGTTCAGTATGATTTGGCAAATTATCATGAAAAGACTCACACCACAACAGCGTCTCCAAATTGTTCAGCTGTATTACAAAAAGCAGCGTTCTGTGATAAATGATTTTCGTGCGATTCAAGGAACTTACGGTGCTCATAGTTCACCTACTGAAACCACTATTGCCAATACCATTCACAAATTTGAGTCCAAGTTTACATTAGTGGATGATACTTGACCAGTTAGACCACATCCAGTACGTAGTGAAGAGACTTAATTTCACGTTTTGATACGGTAAATTGGCTGCCTAGATCGTGCGATATCACACCTATGACTATTATCTCTGAGAATATGTAAAGTCTCATGTCTTCAGGAATAAGCCAGCTACGATTGACGCTTTGAAAGCCAACATTACTCGTGTTATCCGCGAGATACCAGTCGCTATGCTTTCAGATGAACTGAAACCGCTTGCGATAAATGCAAGCATTCTTATAAACAACAGCGGTCTTACTCCAAAGCTTTAAAGAAGGTAATGGTGACAAACGCTAAAATCACCAACAACAACAACGTCAAAAACAACAATGCGCAAGTGGAAAGTGGAAGTATCGAGTTAATATGACTAACTGTACATCACCGGATCCTGCCTCAAATGTGTTATCAGTAATTCTCGAGAGACTAGAAGAACAGATTACAATAAATAAGATAATAGTCGATCGGCTTCTTAAGTTCGAAGCCAATTTCTGCAACTAATTATGGCAAAGAAGCTCAATATACTTGCGTGGAATGCCAACGGGCTACAGAAAAGGCTTGATGAACTAAATATTTTCATGCAGGAAAAAGTAATTGAAATATGTTTAATTTCTGAAACTCACCTGGCGAAAGAATCGCGCGTGGAACTAAAAGGTTACCGCGACTACCACGCTCATCATCCATCGGGAAACGCAAGAGCCGGGTCATCCCTATTCATAAAAGACTGCATTGAACATACTTTGGAAGCAATAATTGAACTTGACAAATTTCAAATTCAAATTTCAATCTATTGCCAATCGCGCTGAAAAATAGAAAAACAAGAATTTATTGACCTATTCAACTCTCTTGGACCAATCTTCATTATTGGTGGCGACTTTAACGCGAAGCACACCTTTTGGGGCTCAAGATGTATCTCTCAAAAAGGCAAAACTCTTTACAGGGCTGGTATGGAATGTGGTTGCTATTTTTACTCAACAGGAAAGTCGACATATTGGCCCTGGGATGTCGCCAAAACACACGATCTAATAGAATTCTTTATCGGAAAAGGAGTAAATGCTAGTTACGTCAAAGTTGAATAGGGCTTCGATCTTTCCTCCGATCATTCTCAAGTTATCCTCTCACTGTGCGAATCCTTGATTAAGAAACAAAGACCACCCAGATTAACTAACAGCAATATTCACAGGGAAGATTTCCGAATAGACGTTGTAGACAATACTGAGTTGAAAGTAGCACTTAGAACGCCGTATCAACTTGAAAAAGAAGTTGAACGTTTTGTTGAAGTCATACAGCAAGCGGCCTGGAAGAACACTCCCCGCGAATCGAACAAAGTTCCCAAAGTCGGCATAAGATATCCACCGGAAATCAGAGAAATGATAAGAAAGAAACGAAGAGCGCGGAAAAAGTGGCATGAAACCCGGGCACCACAAGATAAAACATCCTTCAGTAGGCTCTGCAACTTGTTGAAAAAATCGATCAAGGACTTCAATAATCAAGGTATTAATAACTACCTTGAAAGACTCACAGCGACAAAGGATGTCAACTACTCCATATGGAGAGCCGTTAAAAGTATTCGAAAGCCCCAAATACACGTGACGCCAATAAGAAGAAACCAAAAAAACTTTCCAGTAGAAAAGGCTACACTTAGGGAACTTAGACAAGTTATAGACACGCTTAAGCCCAATAAAGCCCCGGGATATGACTTAATAACGGGAGATATACTTAAAGCGTTGCCGAAAAAAGGTTTTCTAAAGCTGCTCTTTCTTATAAATGCCAGCATTAGATTAGAGCACGTACCACACCAGTGAAAAGTAGCCGAAGTTGTTATGGTTCCGAAACCCGGTAAACCGCTGACTGAAGTCAAGTCATATAGACCAATATCGCTTCTTCCGATTACATCGAATGTCTTCGAGCGAATCCTTCTTAATCGTCTTAAACCAATTATCGACACAAATTCCTTCTTGCCTGATCATCAATTTGGCTTTAGAAGCCAACACTCTACAGTTGACCAAGTGCATCGAATAACCGATGTAATTGAACGAGCAATCGACTGTAAGTTAGTCTGTTCAAGGGCATTCCTTGACGTTTCGCAAGCCTTTGATAAGGTATGACATGAAGGCCTAAAATATAAACTCCGACAAGCCTTACCCCAGCAATTGTCTTGTATTTTAGGTTCATATCTGGAAGACCGACTATTCCGCGTGAAACACGGAAACGAATATTCCACTTTTAAGACAATAAAGGCGGAGGTGCCGCAAGGAAGTATACTTGGCCCTCTGCTATATTTGCTTTTTACCTGCGATATACCGCAAACGGACGACACTGTCCTAGCCACATTTGCTGATGATACTGCCATTTTGGCAACGGCTAAAACAGTCGAAATTCAACTGCCAAGTTGCAACGTGCCCTTACACGGATTAACAATTGTACAAAAACTTGGCGAATCGCGCTTAATGAAAACAAGTCTGTCCACGTGAACTTCACTCTCAAGAAAATTGAGAATCCACCGGTGTTAATCAACGCAGTACCAATTCCTTATGCGAACGAGGCCAAATATCTCGGTATGACACTCAACGCTAAACTAAAATGGAGAGCACACGTCAAGAAAAAACGTGAAAAGCTTGAAATCAAATTCCAAGCTTAGCTTAGAGAACAAACTGCTGTTATACAAGCAAGTGCTAAAACCGATCTGGACATATGGTGTACAACTTTCGGGTTGTACTAAGAATAGTAACATTTATGTATTACAGACATTCCAAAACAAAGTTCTTCGAGGTATTGTTAATGCGCCGTGGTACATTAGAAACGATGATATCCACAGAGACTTAGGAGTCGAAAACGTTCATTAGAAACGATGATATCCACAGAGACTTAGGAGTCGAAAATGTTCAGAACGTAATTAAAATGTTTGCGCGAAAACATAATAATCGATTACAAGGTCATACGAATATTTCTGTTCAACAGATCCTCGTCGAGACAAATTTATTGTGCCGTCTGATAAGAACTAAGCCTCTCGATCTAGCGCGATGATTAGCAGCGCGTAATTTTTCTAAAGTACGTTACACAGGAATTTTCAATGGAAAATCACCTGCAGGATATCTTATAAAAACCAAAAGAAAAAAAAATCTTATATTTATCTTTGTTAATTTTTAATATTTCTTACAGAAATTTATATAGCCTTGTTTTTCTGTTTATCTTTTAGGTAAGTAAATTCAAGAAAAGGAATTGACAATTGAATACTCTCGGAATAAATCAGTCTTGCATAGTAAAATCATTTTTTCAGCTATTGGTAAGAGTGTTTTTAAAAGTTTATCTTAGTTGCGAGTATTGTGGAAGTTAAGAAACAGTTTAAGTTGTATCTGCCGTAGCTAAATGTATTTGAAGCACTTGGACAAAGAACCAGTCCATTGTATTTACTAGTTGCCACAGATAATATGTGTTTGAATGAACAATGCCATAATATATTTACTGGCAAACGCATAAGTAAAGCCGGTTTCATGATATGCAGCGGGCGGCTTTCAACCGTCATTCTCTCAGAAAACATGTTCCCACACAAGGCTCGTCGTGAAATTATGATATAAAGAAATGGAGGAGACTTATAATCTTTTACAATGTCAACAGTCGCATCCTTATGCCTTATAACATACCTTTTACGACACCACGACGGCGATTCAGACCAAAGAAGCTGACTATTCAGCAAATATTTAGCATCATTACCGAATAGGGTGGTGATGACTTCTTGCAATATTTGAGGCAGATTAAACAGGTTCCTACTTCCCGTGAAAAGAGCAACTTCAGTTTCAATTGGTTCGATAGGGATTCCATTCCATTTCCATTACCTTTAATGTAAGCAGCAATAGGTTTGATCAGTTGCATCATGTGTATATGCTAGAGCATAGCCGTTTTTACTTTTGAGAGTGTAAAGCAGATACCAACACTCACCATAGCAATGGGCACAGGACCATGTTCTTCGAACAACTCATTTTCACCAGGGCCATCTTATACATATATATATACCACAGTCATGATCCATAATCTAGGTTCTGTTGATCAGCAATACTCTAGTTCCCAAGATTAATTCATTTACACTGAGTTACAGAACTACAGTTACAGAACTTGGACTTACGGCGCTTTTCGCTTATCGATGAATATGCACAACGTGTACTTATCGTAGGCATGTTCCACCTTCCATATGTGATGCATTCGCAAAGCAATGACGCTCAACAAGTTCTTCAATCCCCCTGGCAAAAACGAATCCGTCGACAAAAGGGCAGTCTCACTCTTCACCAACTTTTCGCTCTGAAGCTCAGTGTCCAGATTAGCTTCAGAGTCGGTAGCAGTTAATCTGTTAGCTGTAAATGTGACATTGATGCCAGATGATTTTGTTATCAATTAAGAACGCAACAGCATCCGTCACCATAACCCATTATAGTAAGTTGTATTACTAAGTTTATGTGTTTAGAGCTTATAGTACGCCGGTTCTGCCTGGGAAGTGAATTTCGAGCTAAGTGTCTCCTTTTTGGTCCCAAAAGCATTTTGTGAATGCTTCTGGTCTGTCTTATTTGTCTTTGAGCTATGTACTAGTTTCACTAAGTTTTCAATCTTTTCGTAGAAGTCTTCATAAAAAGTACTCTTCGAAAGCCAAAGCGAGTTTTTCCTGGTAAAATACATCAATGCAACACCTTTTCTGGTGACACCATTCAGGTTCAGAACAACTTTCTCTACCATCTGATGTTACGAACCACATCTTTAACATGTGTCCAGTTGTCGGTAGCCTGCCAGTACCCCTATAATTGTACCTTGCTCAGGCTAAATCTGTCTCGATTGCCTTGCATCTATACGGTTTTCTAATAACGACTTGACAACTTTTTTTTTTTTTAGATAAAAGGCAAACCATTTGAGATATTTCAAAAACTTTACTATTAGCTTGAAGTACAATCAAAACATTTATGAATGGAACTCGACTTCGTTCATATGGCTACCGCGGGCACGTTTGCAGCGGTCGATTCGTTTGACCCAATTTTCAATGACTCGGCCACACATTTCGGTCGAAACGGCCGCTATTTCGCGTTCAATGTGGGCTCTGAGCTCTTCCAACGTCGCCGGCGTGTTAGCATAAACCAATAACTTAACGTAGCCCCACAGAAAATAGTCTACCGACGTTAAATTGAACGAGGCTTGAGATAACACGGTCACCATACTAACTCTTCAATAAATCGATTGTAGCGTGTGTTGTGTAGCTTGTGGTACCATTCTGTTGAAATCACATGTCGTCCAAGTCCACATCTTTCAATTAGGGCCAAAAATAATCGGTGATCATGACCATTCACAGTAACGTGACGATCGTTATCGTCGACGAAAAAATATGGCCCAATAATGCCGCCGGCATGCAAACCACACCAAACAGTTTTTTTTTATGGATGAAGTGGTGATTTATGAAGCACATGTGGGTTTTCACCCGACCAATAATGCACATTTTGCTTATTGACGAACCCATTGAGCCAAAAATGAGCTTCATCACTGAAGATGATTATGCTACTCCGAATATCTGTAGAAAATTTTTATAACTTGCAGACGTTGCTCGTTAGTTTACTTTACCATGATGAAAATGTTGAGTTTATTGAATAAACTGACAGTGACACTTTGATGATTAGTGAAAGAGTGCGTTCACAAATTACATTCAAAGTTGTCAAGTCTCTATTGGAAAACCCTATACAATTTTTATTTGCAATTCATACCTTAAGTTAAATCACTCAGTTTTGTGCCTTAGCTAGTTCGTTCACTTTAAATTACCAAGGACATCCCTATGTTTACCAAGTACCTAGTTAGATATTAATTTCAAAGATACACGACTGTCTTCGACGATTTTCGGTCGTAATATTGGAAATTCATGTGGTAGGGATGTTGTTAGCAGAACGAGAATTATCTAATTCTATTCACCGAAATACAAGTTCGTATTAACGCTGCATTGATGTGGTACACTATATAGCAACGAATTCTTCATTATGAACTAACGAGAACCAAAACTTATTATTGGAACTCGGATATCTTACAGATCAATCATACCTCGAATAGAGGCTCTACATAAACTGATACTATACATCCTACTGTTTCATGTCGGAAATTTTTCTGGTTAAGAGTTTAGCAAAGTAATTATGGTGATAAATGATAGTACAGCTTGTTTTAAGCACACCGGCTTGTCTTAGCTCTTTTCGTGGACCAAAAGGATTTGTGCAGATTCCTCCCACTTTAATTTAGCAACTCATGTACATATACATTGCTGATATTCAATACCTATTTTCATATTCCTCTTTTCCACCAGAATGGCTATGGAAAATGTCCCCTATATACCCTATTCAAAACTTTGTAATTACAGTTCAATGTACCCATCATTTCCTTGTGCTAAAGTTTCAATGGAATGATTAAACCTTTCCTTGATATCAATCAATCAATTAGTCCATTCATTGTTCGCACATCACCCCTGCTAATTATCGCCGTTTTGAATTCCATATCTTAGTCTACCTTGCACATTGCTTCCTGTCTTGCCAACCCTTAAACACAACAAACATTTCTACAAGGCTATTTAATTATGCGTAAGATTAATTAGCGAAATTCAATGTTCACTAACGTGAGCATCGGCCACATCCCCGACAGTTATGTGTCAACTTAATTGATATGCATGCATGAGTTTCAACCCCCATAGACATTAATATGTCACTCATATGTAAGTGTGAGTAATAGTTACCAAATTTTGCTGATACCACATTCCTCATAAAATTTATCGCAATTAAATTTGAACAAATAGACAGTCAAACTTGCACAAGTCTCAGTGATCATTTGTCGTGATTTTTAGTCACATACATAGGTATTTGCCATTCTTCACTTTAGAAACCTTAACGATAATGTTGGATGTGTTTCCAATGGTATTTACTTCCTCACCAATGACAAATGAAAATAAAATAACCTTGTCAACGAGATAGTGTGCCTTCTGTTTGCTTATTCGAGGTCAGCAAATTGAATCATCCGTTGCCGTTCATAGACACCACCGATATTGCCATCAATAACGACATTGACATCAATAACGTCACTGACATCGCTATTACCACATCACCATAACCATCACCATCACCAATGACAACAAGAAACCACTACCATTGTTGTTGTAACTTTGTGCAAATAATTCGAGAATAAAATAATAACTGTTTGGCAGAGAATACCAGTACACAAAACTCAATCAACCCAACGTTTGAAACACTGAAAACCACCTCTAATCATACCAATCCTGAAGGCTGTGAAGGGTAAGAACGAAAACAATGTTCTTCTAAAGAAAC
The DNA here is from genome assembly GCA_907269105.1 of Volucella inanis. Classification (NCBI taxonomy): domain Eukaryota; kingdom Metazoa; phylum Arthropoda; class Insecta; order Diptera; family Syrphidae; genus Volucella; species Volucella inanis. The sequence goes on from OU026154.1 coordinate 95,633,753, forward strand.
ATCAGCAAAAAAATGTTACGTATACGATGGGTTAGCTGCCAGATCTACAGATCCGCTTTGTGTATGCACTTAATCGGCAAGTTGTTGGACTAAGATTCATCTCAATCTACCCATGGACCATGTGTTCGAAGAAAGAATGCTGTTTACAAACGATTTAGGTTGAAAAATCGCAATCAATGCGATTAGTCACCGAACCAGAGGTGCATCACGTAAACCAATCACAGAAAGAGCATCTACAGAATGCATTCACCTTTCAGGGGTTGAATTTTTTATTTTTATTTTTTTTTTTTTTTTTGTATTCTTATTTTTTCTAGATTCAGAGAAGAGTCCTCTGAGTCCTCTGTTAGACTTTTCGTTTGTTGCCTGTCTGTTTGCTTACAGATTAAGTTGTAGTTGTAATTTTCAAATTAAGACTGCAATCACAGTGAAGTGACTTCTTTTTACATTGTAGAGGTATATCCAGCCCCAAAGGTAGGTTAAGTTAGATAGATAGTTTGCACTATAGCCCGCAAGAGTATTATTTTTGATTATAGTGAATAGAAGGGGACCAAAATGTTAACCCTGTAGCACTCCAGGTTAAACATTTGTTTCACTTTATATAAATATTTGAAGTGCAAATCCTATTGATCTAGTCGTGAACTTGTTGCACAAACTATATGTTACATATACGAGTTCAAGTAAAGGTGACTCAATATCACATATTTTTATAAACTGAGTTTTCTTAGAAATATTAAGCTATTCCAGTTCCTCTTAATTTTTTTCTTAATACATACTAGCCTCTACCACTTTAATTTAAGATAAGGTTGTCATAGTATTCCATAGATTTAACAGAAAACTAAAAAGGATAGCGTGTATCACTACCTTCACCAACATACTGTAGTCGTTCAATATGTTTTATTTATTCTTTCTATTATTGCTCGAGAGGTAATAGAATGAAAAATTGAATTTCTTTGGTGTTACTCACCAAATAGTGTTAGATAAGCCGTTTGCATGCTCTCCTGGTAAAAGGATCCCTGAACTCAATACATATTTGGACTGTGTTGTTCAATTAAAAGTGGAAGCGACATTGGCAAGTAAATACAACAAGACATGTACGATTGGCGAATTGTTGGCTAGATAGAAGTAAACAAAATGAAAAGAAAAAACTGCAACAGTGGATTGAATATTGGTTTTAAGTAAACAATCTGTAATCGAATAGATAGAGTTAAAGGGAAAAGAAATTACTAAAGCAAATTGGGAAAAGGAATAAAAGACTTTTTTATTTGTAAATCAATATTGTGTCCAATTATCTGTGCAGTGTTTTTTTTTTTTTTTTTTTAAACTAATATCCCTTGATTTAATTTAAAGTTAAAAAATAATAATGTTGCCAGCAAAAATTATGTATACTATGTATACATATACTGCGTAGTATGAGTATACTCGTATTCTGCAAATCTTAATGGTTTTGTCTGTCAGATATAAAGGACAATTTATGTTTTTTTTTTTTTTTAATTTCCTTATTCTTAAAATTTAGTATAAAATGTGAAAAAAATAGAGGCAATGTCACATTACTTAAATTAATTCAGTGGGGTGAATAGTAAGTACAAATAAGTATATATATGTACCTATATGGCAAAGAAAAAAAGACAGAATATGACAAACAGAAAGTAAAACGAAACACTGCTACATAGGGTGAAAAGTAACCTCCTTGAGAATGAAAAAAAAAAAAATATTTAGTTTGATACACTTATTCAAGCGATTTTCGTACTTCTTGATCCCGTCCGAAAAGTAATTTTCCGGAAGGTCTGCAAAATACTCCTCCGTGGCGTCGATGATTTCCTCGCGCGAGCTGAATTTTCTATTGATAAGCCATCTTTTGAGGTTTGGGAAGAGATAATAGTCCGAGGGAGCATTGTGCGCCGGTGCATTGTCTTGCAAAAGCAAATTTTTTTTCGCTTCATGTGAGGCCGTTTTGCAGCGATTTGGGCTTTTAGTCGCTCCAATAATGCAAAGTAATTCTCGCTGTTGATAGTTTTTCCTTTTTCGAGGTAGTCTACGAAGAGTTTGCCATGACAATCCCAGAAAACTGACGCCATAACCTTTCCGACCCATCGAGACTCCCTCGGCCGCTTCGGAGCACTCGTGCCGGTTTCAGTCCATTGCTGTGAACACATTCTGTTCTCTGGTGTTCAACAGTTACCAATCGACGCCAAAAGTCCGCCCGTTTCCGCATCAGCAAGTCCAAACACTCTTTCGAAGTGCTCTCGCCTTCGTGTTTTTGGTCAGGAGTGAGTATGCGCGGCACCCAGCGGCAGGATAACTTTTTCATATGCAGAAAATTCACATTACTGTGAATAGTCAGCGTTATCGCGCCATGATCACTGATTATTTTTGGCCCGAATTGGAAGATATGGACTTGGACGACATGTGGTTTCAACAGGATGGTGCCACAAGCCACACAGCAAACGCTACAATCGATTTATTAAAGAGTAAGTATGGTGAGCGTGTTATCTCAAGACATGGACCAGTCGATTGGCTACCTCGTTCGTTCGATTTAACGCCGCTTGACTATTTTCTGTGGGGCTACGTTAAGTCATTGGTTTATGTCAACACACCGATGACGTTGAAAAAGCTCAGAGCCAACATTGAACGCGAAATAGTGGCCGTTTTCGCCGAAATGTGTGGACGAGTCGTTGAAAATTGGTCCAATGAATCGACCGCTGCAAACGTGCCCGCGGTGGCCATATAAACGAAGTCGAGTTCCATTCATAAATGTTTTGATTGTACTTCAAGCCAATAATAAAGTTTTTGAAATATCTCAAATGGTTTGCCTTTTATTTAAAAAAAAAATTGTCAAGTCGTTATTAGAAAACCCTATATAACTTGCAAACATTTAAGACCAACGTTCTTCGGTACCTCTCTTTCTTTCCTCCCTGATTTTCTTTCGCCCACGCTATGTATAAACCTATTAAGGGTACTTTAATCCCTTAAGCGTACGTCAATTATAAAAAAAAATAAATAAATAATCTTGATGGATCTTCCGCGTTGGTAGCCATGCATTCGAAGTAGTAGTTTTGTGTAAATGAAGCTCGATTATACAAGGTGACGCAAAATTAATTAACCCTAACGGAAGATGGTATAGTTCTTACAAATCTCGTCGTACGTCAATTATATTTGACATTTGTGAACTTGTTAGTATACAAAGAGACAAGTAATGTAGTGCTATACTTCGTAAGAGCGTGGAATAATTGTGTCAATGTTTTTGTTAGCGCAGCGAGAATTTCGACGACGATTTCTTAATCTTGTCGGGCCAACTAAGCAAACATTCCGGAGCTTAGCTACTCGACTCAAACGGAGTGGAACCACAGCTGACCATGTAGGACGTGGCCGCCACCGGACTGGTCGTTCGACTGAGAATATCACGGCGGGCCACGCAATTGGGCATCACCAGACGGACCCTACAGCGAATTTTAGTGAAAGACTTCCACATGTTCCCATACAAACAGTGCAAACAGTTTATCAGTTAATGCCTCGCAATAACTAAGAGGACGATTTGTATCGAAAAGCATCATTAAGCGATTACGTCAATAAGCAAAATCTTCGTTTCCGGGACACTGAAAATCCGCGTGTGATGCAAGAAGAGCCATAACATCCACTCAAAGTCACTGTGTAGTGCGGCGTTCACGAGGGTGGAGTGATAGAGCCACTGTCACGCTCCTGTTGCTGGCGAACGCTAACATGGCCATGATAAATGACTTCTTACTGTCAGAATTAGATGAGCGGGGCTTGATGAACATGTGGTTTCAACAAGACGGTGCAATCGCATACACAGCACGAGCCACAATGGATTTTGTGAATGTAGCGTATTGCCGGTCATTGAGAAATCCTCGTGTTTCGAGATATTCCATGATCTTGGAAATTAGGGACGTAAGTGTAATGGGTCTTTATGAGGAATGAGAAGAAGATTCGCTTTTGTAGGGACGGTCGGAAATAGTCCTAACGAGTAGGATTAATAAAAAAGGTTACGCAATAGTTTTGCCAGCGTGCAAGAACACCTTTTCAGAAGAAGGGAAGTTATATCATCTGGACCAATGGATTTATGAATGCTTAGATCTTTAAAAACTTGCTTCTTGCTTCTACACGAGTGCAAATGTGTACTATTTTTGGGATATTATAGTATTTTTAGCCAGGTTTTGGTCGTATTAAAATTTCACACTTCTAAGAAACACATTGCAGTCATTCCTGGCTCGTTTAAACTTTTTTCGGATTTCCTCTGTCGGGTTGGTCTTCAGCTCGAATCGTACCACGCCTTTTATTTTGGTTTGATATTCTTCATCCGATGAGGGATAAAATATCTCGTTCCAAAGAGAATGGTGTCTGTGATCACTTTAGCAGCATACACGTGTTGTCGAGGAAACATAACAACCACTTAAAATTCCTAAAAAAGTTGTTAAGTCCACTCCAAATGACTTTCTCGTATTGCTATACGGTTCTGTTACGAATATTTTCTCTAACTGTGTGGTGCGAGCCTAGAGGTCAAAGTGTAAGAAATTAAAAACAAGTCCAGGGTGTTGACAGTATGACTATCAACGTCTGGTTTTCATGTAGCTTCATTTATAAGCTGAGTCAAATTGTTTCGATTCCGATTCCGATTCCGATCACGGTGTAAGGATTCAGAGATAAAATATTTTGTATAGGGTCAGAAAGCGCATCAAAAATGTTAAAAGTCAAATTGCTGTCCAGTTTGGGTTTTTTTTAAATAAAGCAATAACCAATAATATTATTACGGAGATGGAATTTAAACCACAATAAGTTGAATTTCGGATTGGAACATGGATTACATTCTTTTCAGGACGCAAAATTTTTCTATCGTGGGACAACACCGTTAACAACTTGCTTGTCAAAATGTAGTCAGATACTTTGGATCCTGGTAAGATCAATATTAATATATTCTAAGGAACATATATATGTTACTCTGGCCAAAGGCAAGGGTGCGTTTCCCTTTAGAAAGAGAATGTTTTATAGCAGCCAACTCGATGCGATGGTGAAAATTATCTGCAACATGGCCCTTATCTAGCTTATCCTTGCATTTGCATAAAAAATGTTTGGGAGTCGGACAGGATAAAATTTATCCTAAGGATAATGTAATTGTACAACAGGAACCTGATAAGAGTGAATAATTTCCCTATTTCAAACCTACTCGAAGGCACATTGATTGATCTTTGACACCAACAAACAATGGGGCTTACTAACCCAATTATCTTTATCACGAGGGTGAGCTATTTAACGACTTAGGTTTCTCAGATCCTGGTGCCTCTTATCTTCCAAGTCGCTCGAATAGCTGTGGACAAGCGACTCAACTACGATAGAGATTTCGCACACAGTAGTGTGGAGCGTTTCCGATTCAGTAGGGTGGTAAAGAGTCCCGACATAAAGGTGTTGCTTGGTAGCAACAACGATTTTGGTGACTTGTTGAAGGAGAGCAAGTTTCTTCGTCGTTTTACTGTTCTCCAAACTCATGCGATTTGACTCCGTTAGACTTTCTCTTGTTATTTGAAGAGTAAGGTCCAAACCAATAATCCAATGATACTAGGTTGGGTGAAAAGTAACCTCCTTGGGAATGAAAAAAAAATTTTTTTTTAAATGTTTTTTTTTTTGTTTTATTCAATATAGTCCCCTTTTAGTTTGATACACTTATTCAAGCAATTTTCCAACTTCTTGATCCCGTCCGAAAAGTAATTTTCCGGAAGGTCTGCAAAATACTCCTCCGTGGCGTCGATGATTTCCTGGCGTGAGCTGAATTTTTTATTGATGAGCCATCTTTTGAGGTTTGGGAAGAGATAATAATCCGAGGGAGCCAAAGCGGACGAATACGATGGATAATGTTTTTTGAAAGAACGAAAATCGTTTTTGTCCATACTCAACATGATGCCAAACACGTCAACAACAATCAGCTGTCAAAACAAAACTAAAGATAGTATCGCACTGAAATTTGGCATGTCTGCCTAAATATGAACGGACTTCAAGGCACTATAACCTTTTTTGCAGTAGCAGCGCATTCTGGTGGTCAAGGAGGTTACTTTTCACTCCAATTATTAGTTAAGGGAACGTTTAAAGTATGAGTTCTGGGATCCAGTTTATTTTGAACCTATCCCATCAATTGCCTTCCACATATTCCTAAAAATTTTAAAATACCACATTGATTGCTGTACATCCGGTTCATTTCCTTTCTAGAAAAAAGAATACATTTCTTAAGCCATGGATGTGTCATATTCTTTTGCAAAAGATAAAAAGTAAAAACATGTTTGCTAGAAAAGTTACAAATATCCACCAAACGTTAAACTAAAAAAAATCTATTTCAAGCTAAGCTAAATCAGTCCTGAAAAATATTATAAAAACACGAAACAATTATTATGTTCATTTATTTGGAAGAACTAGAGGAAATGTAAGAGGTAAATGTATTATCGCTGAAAAATTAAAATTCGTGTTCGAGTAATGGTATTTCAAATATGTGATTGAAGAAAATACGTTTTTACATTATGGATGTTCTATGTTACTTGTTAAATCTGAGTGTTCTATATGGCTCCTTCCCTTTTAAAAAAGGTTAAAAAAGGAATATGTCCAACTACAGACCTATTTCTCTTCCTACCCTTGTTCTCAAAGATATTTGAAAAAGCTTATAAAATCGCGCATGATATCTTTTTTTAGACCAAATAAACTTTTTTAGCAAGAATCAGTTTGGATTTAGAAAATCTAGGTCAACCGAAGATGCTATTTTAAAAGTGTGTAACCAGTTATATGAAGGTATCAACCGTAATAAATCCACAATGGCTCTCTTTATCAACATGACCAAAGCTTTCGATGTGGTTCACCATGAACTTCTACTAAAAAAATTATATATGTAATGCTGGTTTTAGAGGAGGCTTACTTCTTACCTTAAAGGGAGAAAACAAACGGTCAACGTAAATGGAAGCTTCAGTGATTCCCGTTTATTAAAAAATAGTGTACCACAGGGCTCAGTTCTTGGCCCCTTGCTATTTCTAATTTACTTAAACTCTCTCTTTGGTCTTAACCTAAATGGAATGCCAATGGCCTTTGCAGACGACATTGCATTCACATACCAGCTTGATACTGAATTCGAATTCGAATATCAGAAGATTCGAAAACATTAAGAATTTGGTTTATGCTTCACAAATTGATTATTAGTAAAAAAACAAAACTCATGTTCTTATAAATTATGGAAATTTATGTTTCCATGTTCATGATTGTAAAAAATTCTCTTTATCGTTTCATATTTGTGGTAAATGTAATTTTATGGATATATCATGTTGTTCTAGTAATTGTTTTAAGATCGAAACAGTATCTCACTTTTCACTCAATACCTTGGAGTGTTAATTGACTAGAACTTAAACTTGCTTTTAGTTACTCAAAAAATGTATCTTATTAAGCCGTATTGTTCTATAAAAGTTTTGAAGAAAGTATATCATGGCTTAGCTCACTCAAAATTGCAGTATGGTATCTCTACTTGCGGTGGTTCCTATAACATCTCTTCTAAGCAATTGCTTATAGCGCTGAAACATCTACTCAGAATTATCTGTAATAAGAATCGTACAAGCCAAGGTTGGCCCTTATTTAATCAACTTCGCATTCTACCATTGACACAGCTTTATGTTTTCAAAGCAGTTAAAGAATTTTTTAATAAAAGTTGTAATAGTTCTGATCAAATCAATATTCTAGTCTTCGTGTGAACACAATGTATCTTAAAAATGGCCCAGCGGTGTGCAAAACTCATATTCTAAGTTCTATACTGTTACAGCTTCTTTAATATTTAATAATTTGCCTCTTACTTTTAGAACAACTTTACATCTAATTCGTTCTTAAAAAAAAGTTAAAGATAAGTTATTGGGTTCATAATTATTTTCGTGCGGTAATTTTTTGAAATTTGAACGTTTATTTAAGAAAAACATGTACAATAGTATTATTCAAAGTATTACCCATCTGAAGCTATGACTTTTCCCCATCTTTCTGGCAATTTGTGGATCCCATCCCAAAAGAACTGCGCCGGCTTGGCAACCAAGAATGAATCAAGCCAATTTTTGATATTCTGCTCTTATATGAACCGTATTTCAGTGAGGGCGTTCTGCATCGACTGTAACAAATGGTAGTCAGAAGGGTCAAGGTCTGGGCTATAAGGCGGGTGGGGTAAGATTTCCCATCCACTGTTTTCCAAATAGTTCTTAACCGGAATAGCAACGTGGGGCCGAGCGTTGTCATGATGGAAAATTATTGCCTCGTGTCTGGTCGCATATTCCGGTGTTTTTCGGCTACTACTCTCTTCAAACGGATTAATTGTATTCGGTAGCGTTGTCCATTGATGGTTTCACCCGGTTTTAGCAGCTCATAATACAGCACATCCATCTGATCGCACCAAATATAGAGCATTACCTTCGCGCAATGTATATTCGGCTTTGCCGTTGATTTGGCTGGTTGGACGGGTTTCACATATGATTTTTTGTGCTTGGGGTTGTCGTAATGGATCCACTTTTCATCACCAGTAACAATCCGATCCAAAAATGACTTCCTTTTGTGGCGTTCCAGAAGCATTTCCGACATGCAAAGCCGCCTTTCGACGTCTCTTGGCTTGAGTTCATGTGAAACCCAATTTTCTTGCTTTTGAATATATCCAGCTGGTTTTAAACGTTTTGAAATGGCTGCTTGAGCGACACCCAAAGATTCTGTGAGCTCTTCTTGAGTTTGGCAACAATCTTCATAGAGAAATGCTTCCAGTTCTTCATCTTCAAACTTTTTTGGCTGCCCAGGACGTTCATCGTCTTCCAAGCCAAAATCACTACTTTTAAATTGTGTAAACCACTTTTGGAACATTCGTTCAGCTAGCGCATGTTCACCATAGACTTCCACGAAAATACGATGACTTTCGGAAGCAGTTTTTTTCATATTAAAGTAATGAAGAAGAACTCCCCGCAAAAACACTTCTTCAGGCACAAAGTTCGACATATTTGAGTGGAAAAAAATTATTGTTGTTTACGCTTCAAATGAATGACATATACTGAAATGACGAACAATGACAGTAGCTTTCCAACGCATGTTCCAATGGAATAATATAAGTTAGGCCATCTCTTAGCAAACCGCACTTAAAGACTATAAGTTTTGGAATCGCTACTCAAAATAAATCGGCTATATTAATTTCAGCACAAGTTATACCTTGATATATGTAGTTTATATTTTTTATTTAATTTTTTTATGTAATTTTTTATTGAATATTAATTATCGATTTGTATCTTTTTTTAATGATAGTCTTTCTGAAATTTTCGAGTTTTTTTTATGAATTCTTAAACTTATTCTTTAATATCCGATGGTTACCCCACATCAAACTTCAATGGCTTGAGCCCCTGGTCATTTTTCAGTATGTGTTGCATCCGTTCCAACGATATGTTGAGCTCACGAGCCATTTTTCTTCCACTTGGACGCGGATTTCGCTCAATTCGAGCCTTCACTTTCAGAACCATTTCTGCCGATGTTGCTGTTTTTTATGACCACCTCCATGGCGTTTTGCAATGCTGTCATTATCACGATAACGAGCTATTGTTCGAGACACAAATGATTTATTCACGCTGAGGTGCTGGAGGTCTCTAACGATAGCTACTTATGGTCTTAAAACCAAATATAAAGCAATCACACTATCACGTTTGAAATTTTTTCAACACAACTGTGACGCAAATCGTTTAAAAGACTTGTAAATAATAAAATTATCTGTCATGTCTCACAATTTAAGCTCACTGTCATGAATGGTTTGGAAATTATAGCAGTCTGAAGTTGGTTGCAGTTTGAGTCAGGCAGGGTGTAGTAATGAATTTTTTGTATCAATCCACACTAACTATCAAGTTAAGGATTAATTGTACAATTTTTTTTTGAAATAAATAAATAAAAAAAGAAAAGTTAATTATGTGATGAAGTGCAACAAGATTTCTAATCAGTTTTACTTTATATAAAAGATTCTTAATGTCCCAATGATTCGAATGTCTGCAGGGGGTGTGTTAAATAATTTACGAGACACAGTTGTGTAAAAGCTTCTCAAATTAGAAAAGTGCGAAAAGTTGGAATGTTAATCTGTAAGTACCCACCTCTAATAAAAAAAAAAAATTAAAACCTTAAAATAGTATATACTACTACACCACGGCCACCCCCAATTATAGCATAAGTATTCATATTTTTTCTGTAGTTTAACTAGTGTATTTAGTGAACTAATAAATAATAAAAATACTATTACTGCTTCCAGCACCAAACATAGAAGTATTCAGAGTTTTCTTTGCCGACCGTTTGCTCTTCATAATCCTCTGCTTGGCCTCAGTAGATGACAGGTGAACACGTAAGATGTTAGGTTTTGTCGTATTACCTGAGTTACGCTTTATGTAGCATTTTTTGATTTCATCAGCAGAGACAGAGGCATCAAAAATTGGTTTAGGAGTTAAGAGGGTTACCTCAGGCACACCAACTATCTCAATCACTCTCTCCATTTGTTTCTGTTCCTTCCAGTTCAGTTTACTCTCCAGAGACGAAACTCTCAATCTCAGTGAGGATTTTTCTTCCTTCAACTGCTGAACCGTATGAAGAAATTCTGTGTTGATATTTTTCAGGGTAAGAATTTCTTCATACAGCATTTGGTGGATTATTGAACTGCTGTCAATGTTTACCTGCATTTTCCTCTATAGACTGCTTGCTGGTTGACGCCATAACACTTTTTATCATTGTTTTTGTTGGTGCTCGTCGTTGTATATACTTGTTTAGTGAGCTGCTTCAACGAGCTCGCTGCCTTTTGATGTTGTTTCTGTTGTATTGAGACAGCTACTGCAATGGGTTATGGTGTTCGAATTTGATAAAGTGATTTCCGTCGCAGAGCTGAGCACTTGATACAGCGATAATTGTTGTTAGTAGTGCTCATATGGTCAATATCGGATTGCAAAATATCGACACAAGCACCATGGAAAAAGCATTTGCAACCAAAGCAATCTATTTCTAGGGGATCACTTCGATCAAAAAAATTGTAGACCTTCTCGAGAACTTAAAAGAAAACCGCGCACCCCACGACAATGATTGCACTGTACTCAACACATTCAACAAATCATTGATATTGCTAGTTTTGATAAGCCTAGGGAATATTTCTAATTTTGAGAGGAAAGTAGTGATCATATTAAAGATCCTTGAGGTATACCATGAAAATACAAGTTACAAAATGAGAAAGCTAAAGTTTTACCAATTTCACATTCCATGGTGTTGGATTTACAAAGTTGCTTCAATGCTTCAACAAACACTTTGAATGCCTTATCAAACTTCAACCGCTTCATCATGAACTGGAAGCTCGTTGAAGTGTGAAACTTGTTCGGCAAGAATTTTGTTAAAGCCTGCCATCTCTGCTTTTCTGGCTACGTCGGTGAGATGCTGAGGTCGTCTAAATACCCAACCAGGTCCCCAGAGCGTTGAATTTGAATTGAAACAATTTACGAGATGAAAACGATGTCGAAGGAAGCTATCTTTCTTTCTGGCATCGTTGAGTCATGAGAAGTCTACAAATAATCTAGTCCACTCGTCTTTAACGAGGGCTACTGTAGGGTTTTAAGGATTTTTCAATATTTCCGATGTCAATCCAATATTGTACTCATATAAGTTGTGTTTGGTTATATTCTCAGTTTTGTGTAACAAATACATCAACCTTCTACTTTCGGGTAGGGAGCTTACACAAATTTAAATGTAATAGTCCTTGGAGGTTCAATAGTCGAATTTGGTTTCGATTAGCGAACATTACTTTCACTGAAGTCTTCCCCATGACATAACTGTAAGAAACTCTCCACTTTTGCCAAGCAACTTTTTCCAAGGATAGCTGTGAACATTTTTTCTTGGCAGAGAGCCATGGGTGTATCCATTTCTTCTCATATATCAATGTGTGTCTCGGAAGGCAGAAAGTGGGCGATGCTGTTTAGTAAAGTCTTCTTCAATCGATCGGAAAAATTACGCCCTGTTGGATTTTAAGAATCTTTTCTACTTTACTATGTTGGCGTCTGAAACCATTGATAAACAATCTGGTCGGTCGATATCAGTGCGACTCGAGAATTTCAGCTCCACAGTCACTAACTATTTGTCGACTTCAAAGCCGCATATGACAGCGTACTTTTGGCGGACTCTAAATTGCCCAAGAAGGAATCCTGTAAAACTCGCTGGTTAACAAAAGTGGCACGATGCAGCTTTCCTGAGTATAGGCTTGGGAGCGGTCAATATGGATATAACGATAAATGAGGGCGTACCGTAACGAGAAAGTCACTATTGACAGTTTCAACTTCGCAGTAATTGAAGACTTTGTTTAACTTGGCTTTGCAGTTACAAGTATTGCCCATATCAGTTCAGAAATCAAACGCAGAATTATTTTGATAGCTGCCTCATGCGCTGGTTATAGAGATATCACATTTTCGTTTAAATACTGTCTTCGCAGAAATATTCACTTGTTGCTCCTTCTTCTACATGTTACTACAAGTGTCCTTGATAGCTTGATTGGCTGCTTTTACTACTAGCAAAGCACTCATTTTCTGTAATTTTTACTACAAAACTTTGTGTCATATCTGATAAAGAGTTTTACCTGTCCTATGATACGACAAAATTCCTGTCGGCGTCTACTTTCAGCTGCTGTTGTGTTTCTTCTTGTTACTGTATCTGTTACTGTATCTTGTTGTGTAGCTAAGCTTTGTACCTCTTACATAGCCTATCTTCAAATTTTGTTGTTTTTCGGTAGTTCTGCAGCTAAGCCCTTCCAATGCGCGCCAACCAAAAGCTCGATAGTTGCTAAGGAAATGCCGAATAGATCCCTCTTCTGCAGCTTCGCGGAAATCGTTGTGAAGAAATACTGAATTGTTTCGTGAGTCTAGAGATATACCATAATTTCTCCTGAATTTGAGTAGTTGTTCTTGATTGCGTTTGGGCCGTTTAAATTTAGAATCTCATAGCTGTCCCAATAAATCCATATATGTATGGCCTTAGAGACCTCTTATGTGTGTGAAATTTTTTATTTTTTTTACTAGAGCTCTGACAGTTTAACGTTGTTGAGCTACCTACTTCCTGTCCCTAAAGATCCAAGAACAACAGGTTTATCAACGGGTTTATGACACCTGATGTCAGAATGTCGAAGCCAACAATGTCTGCTTCTATGGTGTTTGGCTATCTCATTGTCCGTGCTTGTCTGCCAATGTAAGCCATATTACAATATCTACCGAGGGCATTTGAGGACTGATAAACAGACATCTTGGGATGCCTCTATTCGTTCTAATTCATATCTAAATCGAAATCCAAGGACAGTTTTCTTTACAGTTGAATACCGAAAAGATCAATGGATAGCAAATGAAGAAGTCATTCGGGTCTTCACGGATAACTCCTAACTAAAATAGGATGTGGCGCTGAAGTCTTTTTAAAGGACGACAATGTTAGATTTGACTTCACGTTAGAAAAGGTTGTATTTGTTTTTCAAGAGGAGATTTACGCTATCCTGATGATTTATTGACCCTTGTCTGGGTCCCAGGTCACAATGGGATCACGGGAAATGAAATCGCCGATGAACTTGCTAGGCAAAGCTTAGACGATAGTTTTTCAAGAACTGAACCTACGTTGGGTCTGCCTGCGTCCTCGGTTAAAGGTTCCATTGACAGTTGGGTCCACTATGAGCACAACTGCAGATGACACAACTCCCCAAGATGCAGGCAGACCAAATGAATGCTTCCGTCTTTTCTAGAAAGTCAGCGGCCTTTCTGCTTTTGCAAAGCACTTAGATATGCTAACCACAAGCCAACCAAAAGCATACGAATACAGCATGGCAGTCGGAACAGATGTAGTCCAATAGACTAGTTTCTTGTCTGAATGCTACCGTTCCGAAAAAGTTGCTCTGCGAATCGTATGAATTATATGCGAGTTGCTAATTTATCCGCATATAATTCGCAGCATTTTTTATTAAAAAAAAAAACAACAACAAAAAACCAAACCAAATCGGGTCGTTTACATTCCCCTCAGTCTTAGTCCCCAGTAGAGAATTGTAGCTATCTTCAATCAATCAATCAATCAACCAGTCAACATCCTGTTAGTCAAAATGAGTATAAGACTTCCTTCTTCCAAATAAATACCATATAACGTCCTAATTGGTGAATGGTATCGTCTAAGTCCATAATTCTTTTAACCATACCTTGCAGATGTAGCCTCCCAGTACGCCAGTAGTATATTATGTAAGACAAATGTTTAATTAGGGAAAAAAGTAGACTTAAAGATTATTTTGAACCATGGGCGTGTGGACTCATGAAATTGGTCCCCCCCCCCCCTTCGTAGACCACTTTAAGTGAGTTTCAAGGAAAAACCCATATCCTTCTTCTCAATTACATCATAAACTAAACCCAGAGAGATTCAATTATCAAACAACTGCGAATCGTTCTTCTTGATAACAATCTTGCAAAACTCATTTTATTGCAGATCCCTTAAGTATCTACTTCAGTAGCCGACACAATTTCAGACAAAGAGCTTACCGCACAAAATCACTTTTCGTTTTATTTTCACTCACCCGCCTGACGACATCTGACCTACTCGAGAGTGCAAATTTCTATCCGATGAATCCTCAAGTGAAGACGCCAGCAATTCGATTGGATGGCGCAGCGCAATCTGAGAAAATTCAATCTTTACAATCATCTCAGTTAATTCTCGCCAATCGTTGGTCTTTGTCGTCGCCGTCTTCGACGTTTTTCACCACCACCGCCGCCAGGTTAGACTCAAAACATCCACTCCATCAACCCAACCCAACCGACTTAGGAATAAGTATCTCAAATATCCGATGAAATCAAAATTGATCTAGCCGACCATAGTGAAAATTGTTATGTGTACGTGTCTGCTTTTTAGATGTATAAGTAGACATCTTTACAGTGCTCAGCTATTTTTATAATGCACCATCATCAGGAGCATGAGGAAGCCGAAGAAAAACCCCTTAACCATGCATGCGGACTACTTATATAGCGCGACACAACCAGACAAAGACCAACCGAACCACAATGAATCGAGAGTCAACCAGTGTTGCCGTGATGATGTACATATTCAATTTGGAATTGATACCAATTTTCTAGTGAACAATCATTTAGTACTTAAACACTTCAACAGAAGTCTAAAAATATTAATTTGTGTAAAAGATATCACTAGCTATACATGTTAGTCATACATTACACATGTAAAGGGTGGTTCATCGTAAGGTTTGATTTAGAATGTATAATAAAACACATAAATTTGAAAGTGAACTTAAAATTGTTATTATTGGTAAAAAGAACAATTTATGGCATTTATTTTCCAAAAATAATATTATATAACTGTTGACCACGACTACGTCCAAGGTGGTATATTCGGAAGGTCAAATTCTGGATGACGCGTTCAAGCCTAGCGACTGGTATCTCGCGGATAACACGAGTAATGTTGGCTTTCAAAACGTCAACGTAACTGGCTTATTCTTAAGGACCTGACACTTTACATATCCTCAGAGAAAATAGTCCAAAGGTGTGATATCGGACGATCTAGGCGGCTAATTTAAGTAGCAATTTAAGTGAACACCAAATTGATTTCTCAACAGGTCCATTGTTTCACGCGCTGTATTTCTCGTAACACCGTCTTGTTAAAACCAGAGCCCACCGAGACCATTTGCTTGAATTTCAGGAAGCACATAGTCCGTTAACATGGCGCGATAACGGTTACCATTGATGGTAACATTCTGATTTGCCTCATTTTTGAAGAGATATGGACCAATGATTCCAACAGCCCATAAACCACACCATACCGTTGTTTTTAATGGATGTAATAGTAGCTCTTCATACTCTTGGTTTGTTCATTAGCCCAAATATGTTCATTAACGTATCCATTGAGCGCATTCTCATAACTGAACAAAATTTCACGATAAAACACCGGATTTTCATTGAGTTTTTCCAGAGCCCATCCACTGAAAATATGACGCAAATTCAAGTCGTCTGGCTTCAATTCTTGCACAAGTTGTATTTTGTATGCTTGAAGGCCGAGATCCTCACGTTAAATACGCCAAGTTGTCGAATACGCCAAGCTAAGCTGTTGAGAACGACGACGAATCGATTCGTCACAGTCTTCGCGTACACTCTCAGCTACAGCTTCTGTAATCTCTTCACAACGTACTGGATGTAGTCTAACCGATCGAGTATCATCCACTTATGTAAACTGGGACTCAAATTTGCGAATGGTATTGTCTTTCCATGATAACTTGTCGAACGATACTGAACAAAAATGACAAATCAGTTTGATAGGAGTCACACGTTATCTGTCAAGAAAACTCTATTGAATCTTAGTTAATCCTCAAATTATATCTCTTCCATTTTCGCGCGATTCAGAAGGTCTCAAAACTTCCATATTTTTCGAAATACGCATTTGTCATGCAAGTATTTTAAGTAGAAACACCAGGCGATAAGGGTATAAGTGTTAGAAGTGTAGATATTATTGGCTAACTAAACAAACTGATCATTTTTGAAGCAAGCTTCATGGACAACGAATAAGTGTGGGTTTTAGCTTTACTAATGGTAGCAATTAAGGATTACTACGTAAGTTGTATGAAATAGGTATTTTCTGTTTGCTCATTCATTTATTTAACACAATTGGGTTGTCTTTAATTCAAACAGTCTTGGAT
This sequence comes from Volucella inanis, assembly GCA_907269105.1. Lineage (NCBI taxonomy): Eukaryota > Metazoa > Arthropoda > Insecta > Diptera > Syrphidae > Volucella > Volucella inanis. Next base: position 95,650,455 of record OU026154.1, read on the forward strand.
TTCTCTTCAAAGTTGAGCCACTCCTCTGCATGTTTAGAGACACATGTGGCGCACAAGCTTTGAACTCTCCACGATCATTTCTACCTCATTTAGTAAGGTCTTATTTCCTTAAAATATGAAATAATAACTTCATGATACATATTCATGAAGTGTGTGACAATATTGATCAACCTTTAAACAAGATAGTCTTAGCTCAGCTCGTGTCCTTAAGGCACTAGTTTCCAAATCCTTAATATGCAGATTTCCCAAGATAGCTTAAATTCTTCCGATCTTTTGGCAAATTTAGTGGCAACATCAGCTAAAACTAAAATCTGGATTTAGAAAGCTTTTAACTTTCTTAATTGGTTTCTATCAAAGTTTAGTTTGAATTAGGATGAACTTAGAAATGTTTAACAGTACTGTTATCGACGACAGTTTCTTTCAAATTTTGAACCGATTTGTGGAGATGTATACTTAAGTCCTTGATGGTTTATTTTCAACATTGCACTGAACATATTACTGATGAATCCCAGAAATAAGATATTTAATAGAATGCAAAGCCGATGAGTTATTCTTCAAGCTTTAGAGTCCTCTCAAACATTGATCATGTACATGAAATTCTTTGTAATTTTCTGTATTGGACTCAATTTTCCAAAAGGATCTGTATCGAAAAGAAGGTAATGCTTATCTTAAGATTTTTATAATCCCTTGACTACTTTAAATTTATCTTAACACTTATCCTCGCTCAAGATGAAAGAATCTACTCGTACATGCCATATATTCACCTCTAGTTTCCACTTTCTATCACTATGTCATTTTATGGATATATTCCGGTCAACATTGAGGATTTGTTGTTTTGACAAATCGTTGTCGGCCAGAGGCAAAACATTGCATCAAATTTTTCACTCTATCTGCTAAGTTAAATTATCAGATTAGTTAACTTAATTCTTAGCTAATTACCTCCAGTTGGGCACACCAAGTGGCTTGAGGTCCTCTTATACTTGCGCGCGCCACAATAATTAGCGTTATTCCGTGTATCAAGGATACTTAAATAATATTCACAAATCCTCTTGTGCAGATGGTATATCTTCCTTCTTCCGAAGAGCTCTTCGTCTGCCCTATCAAAACCACTGCGTAAGCTCTTTCATCTATATTACCCTATAGGATATTTTCCGAGCAGATGGAAAACATCCAGCCAGTGCCCAAAAAATGCGAACCTTCTTCTCTCACCTCCTACAGACCCATTGCACTTACGTCTCCTTTTTTAAAAGTCAAACCTTCAACTCATGAAATATCTCGAAACGCAAAAACTTGTCAATAACCGGCAGTACGACATCTGCAGCAAAAGGTTTACTGGTTCTTCAATCTGGCGAAAATAAGATAGTTGCACTTGATATTTCTCAGGTATTTGATAAAGATAGGCATTAGGCTAATCTATCGAAAATGCGTGCATTTGAGATCGACAACCCTCTTTTTCATTGGATTATATATAACCTTTCGGAACGTTCAATTCAAGTTGTCTTCCATGGTTTCAAGTTTGATGTTCACAAAATAAATGCTGTTGTAGCACAGGCTCCGTTCTGTCTGCGACACTTTTTAGTTCTTAATGATGATCTCTTGTCTGCTACTTCTAATATAAACTTCAATATACTTCTTTGTGGACGACAGTGCTCTCTGCTTTCCATATTCGTTCCTGGATTCACTTTCCTGTTCTTCGGCTGTAGAGCGTGACCCTCAGCGTATGCTAAGCTCATTTAAATCCAACATTAACACTATAACTATCTGGGAAACTATCAAAAAAGTAAAGTGTCATAAACTTTGTGAAATGTCTAGGTTTCCTCAACCGATGTCAGAAATATTTCACCCCCTCTGACCAAGCCACAATGTAAAATACAAAAATCTGCCCAAAACTTTGTACTACACACATCTAGCATCTGCTAGATAAGATTTAAAACCTTGCAATAATACTCATAGGTGACACCAAAATTGCACAGTCAATTGACCATCTTGAACACCGACGCAAATTTGCTGGCCTCACCTTATTACATCGCTTTTTTCACCACCTTCACCGAAATTGCCCGTGGCATTCCGCCCCTTTAAACTTTTCACCCTAACACTAGTCTCACTATGAATACACATCAGTATACCATCAAACTTACTTCTAGACGTACTCTAAAATATCATGATTCGTTTTTAAGCCGTACAACTCACTTATGGAATGCCCTACCGAGCTTTTTCCCTAGTCATTATAACTTACATACATTTAAGACCATGTACATGGGTACCTGTCTTTTCTTCCTCCCTAAGTTTCCTTCGTCCGCGCTGTGTGCAATACTACAAGGGTTACTAATAACCCATTGAGCGCGAGCTAATTATAGAGAAAAAATTAGGGTGGTGTCCGAGGAGAACCTTTCATGAAAATGCGGAACTGCTGCTTTAACCAGAATCCAAAGAACGTTCGTCCTCAACAGCATGGAGCCTTACTTGACAGACCTGGTTATATTCTAGACGCACTGATGAATCTCCCTCCCTTTGATATTCATAGGCTAAAATCTTAAATTCATCTCCCATTTCAAAAAATTAGTGTTGGGTGCAACACTCACCGGGATTTTGAAGACCGTGCGCCCAACATGACTCTGAAGTCATGTTGCTTCGAAAATATGAAACCGATTTTCCTTGTACTGAGGAGAAGCTAGAAAAGGAATGTAAACAGATTTTCATTAAATTGCATTACTCGTTAGCAGAACTTACGTCGGTTTTGGAAGCTGACATACGAGTATATTCAATTCTTATGGCGATGAACTATATTATGAAGAATCGGTTCGGCCAGCAAAATAAAGTCACAGCTTTTCCAAGCTAGTTTGGGTCCGAAGACAAAATGCAATCACGAGAAACGAAAAACGATAAACTTACTATGCAATTCTCAGAAGATAGTTTTCCAGGAGCCAAATCTACATCAGAATTACCTGGGCACTTGGATAGGACTACTACTGGCAGTTGGATTTCATATAAGTGTAACTACAGATACATGACACTCCTGGTAACCGGCAGACCAAGCGAATTTCTTCCAGAACATTTTCAATAGGAAATGCTTGCTGGTTTCGTAACGGAGAATTAGGTCCCTATGCGTCCCATCTTGCGACATTTGATGTGGGATTGACAACGACGCTACATAGCACTGTTGCTATGAATGTTCGGGCTAAGGTTCAATTAGAGCCCAAGTATTTAGCGTTAATAGAGTGGGTGCTGGTACTTAAGGCACTTTTCCACTAAAGCGCTAATTCTTCTTTCTACAACTGAAGCTGTGTGCTCTTCAGCGGCTGTTTAAGATACCAATGACATACAGCTGTCAAAATATTCAGTAAGGTTTGTAATTTCATCATGCATTGTTTTACGCTTGACGAACGTGCGGCAATTGTTAAAAAATATAATCGAAAATCAGGCTCAGTTGTAATTATGCAACGTGAATTTCGCCGCGATGTCAGTCATCATGGCTTCAGTGTGCAGGCAATTCGTCGCGGCGTGGGGTATTTTGAGTGTGAGTATATCCTTTTGGATCTTAAGCCACCAACTAGACAGAGATTCATGCAAAATAAAGAAAACATAGCCGCCGTAGCGGCCAGTATCGAAGAAGACTCTGAAATATTGGTTCGGCACCGATCCGCTGAATTAGGCATCACCAGAGAGTCAACTCGGCTTATTTTGCGGTTGGATTTGGGCCTACTTCCATATAAGATTTTGCTGACGCAAGAATTGAAGCCAGGCGATCATAGTCAACGCCGAGAGTTCGTTATTTGGGTGCTGGAAATGTTGGCCGAAGATCCGGATTTTGGTCAAAAAATCATCTTTTCGGACCAGGTCCATTTTTGAGTCAGCGGCTTTGTCAACAAGCAAAATTGCCATTATTGGAGCGAACACAATCCAAAAGTGTTCGGCTAAGCATTAATGCATCCACATGGATTGACTGTTTGGTGCGGTTTATGGCATGGCGGCTTCATCTTTCGAAATGAAGAAGGAGACACCGTAACCGTCAATGATCTCAGGTAAAGAGCGATGTTAACTGACTTTGTGGTCAGAGCTGGACAAAATCAATATATATTCAAGCTGTAGTTCCAACAAGACGGCGCTACAAACCATACAAGCGACGCAACGCTACAGGTTGTAAAGGAGAAATTTGGCGACTTAGTCATCTAACGGCGAGTGTTCAAAGCCAACATTGGACACGCTATTGCCGGAATAACGCTGCATATATTGGACAGAGTCATCATAAATAAAACCGACCGCTTGAAGCACTGCTAGCGAAGTCGAGGCGGCCATTATGTTGTTGGCACTTATGTAAGCCGCGAAAAGTGAAGCTTTCTGCTCTGTAGCCAAAATCTGACAATTTTTGGAGTTATGGCTTACGAATACACAAACCTCTTCTTCGTTTTCATAAAATAAACTGGTTGCATCCTACTGATTTAATTGATACAGTTAAAGGCCTTCATGGATGAGAGTGAGTTCATAAAATCTAGCTCTCTGATGTCCTTGCTACTCGTATTCTTTGGAAACTTTTTTTTCGAGCTGAGGGTGAAAACATTCATCATATCTTGTCCCTCAATATGGCCTCTATGTGGTGGGATTCGGCATCGGACAAGGTATAAGGTGACAACTTATATCTAGAATATCATGTAATAAATGCACCATATGCTGGCTTAAAACATTTTCAGAATAGCTCCGGATTATTATTACTTAGTCCATCTACCAATTTACCTAGTCATTAGACATTTGCTGGAAAAATTCTTAGTATCTTGGTAAATCAGCGTTGAATATTTTCGATTAAAACTATGTCGAGTAATCGTGAGATGGATTGGTATTTCAGTCTGGGTTAAAGATATCCCTTTTTTTAATACGATTTTCTAAAATTTCAACGGCAACTCTGACATCGACTTACGAGTAATATACTGCACATTTGTGAAACACGTCTGGCAAATATTTGCCAATTGGAGCATCATCGAAATTTTTTTTATATCTTTTTCTTTCACTAATTTCATTGCTAGTTTATCATTACGTTTTTTTTCTTCTCTGTCACTTCTTTGGTTTTTCCTAGATGGAAACTAGGAAATCTGACGCAATTACTTTGAATGAAAAATCGGTGTATCGTGTACCCATGCCCTTCATGAGATTTATTCGTATTCTTTATTTTTTGCTTGAACATTTCATCAAGATCTTCTTCCATTGTCACCTTGGGAATGCACTGGAACCGCACTTATTTCTAATGGCATTCGAGATGCATATATACTCGTACGTTTTTATTATAATTTTAAGTAAGCTTGCATGAGAGTCTCTATAGAGTGTCTTCTTTAGAGTATCTGCAAAGTATCTCAAAGTGGCTATGTGGGAGATAGATACAGAAAACGTATACCCACAATCAATGCACTACAAATACACTTATATGTGTGAAATAAAACCAAAGCAATAATAGTAATAATAATAATAGAATAATAGAAAATGAAAAGAAATATCACAAATCGAGAGAAAGCAATGGGAAACAATAAAGCCATACGCATAAGATACAAGAATACAGTTCGCTTGGTTGTTGCTTTAAATTGCTTGTGGTCCTCTCTTCTTGTTTTATTGTAGCACGAGCACTATGAATATCTAAGGACGGGGTGGGGTTGGGTGTTTAGGTGATGGTGGTTAGGTGAGCCGCGTTGTCGTTTGCCACTTCTTAATGCTGACTCAGATTCCATTTGTGTAGATTTTAGTCGTATCTATCAAAAGATATGCACGTATATCATATAGCCAAAGAGTACGAGTAGTGTATCTTTTTGTGTAATAGCACAACAACGGTGAGATTCGAAACAGCTGATCTTTGATGGGTTTTCCGGCGCAAGCAGCTTTCGGTGAATTTTAGTATTTTATTGTAGTTTATCCATTCGAGTGGGTAATATTGTACCGTTGATTCGGATTCGCGAATGCCATCGCCCTGTATCCCCAATCGAACGAGATACACTTGAAGGCGGTTTCACGAAAATTCTTTAGTAAATCTATCAATTTTTTTTTTTTATTTCTTTTTTCATACAAAAATCTGATCGATATAACCGAACAAACAAGTCGAAGTAAGTTGACGGTCGTCGGGAGCATAAATTGGAAGTAAGACATTCTTTCTGATAGTTATACGCGTACTGATGATGAAAGACGAAAATCAAAACGCCAACATGTACGTATTGCATAGATCGTGACATTTATTTTTGTATTACATTTTGTTTAAACTTTATTTGTGCAAATTCTATGAACTGTGTTGGATGTCAAGGATTCCAAATTCCAGTTTGACATTGCTCAATTGGGGATGTTGGATATTTTGTTTTTTTTTTTTTTTTTTTTGCAATCTAATCTCGACAATTGTCGTCGACCTTGTCTAAGTAATCGTACCGTAGATCTTATCATTTGAAAGATAAACTTTCCCATGGTACTCTCTAGATAGAGATCTTTTTTTTTTTTTTTCTTTTTTGTCGGTTTCTTGATAAGATAAATGTTGTGTGTTTAAATATTCGTTTTAAGGAGTACGAATACCTCGTATCTCTGGCTGGCTGTGAGAGTTTATTTGTTTAAATCAATTGAAACTAATGACCAGTTCTGTAGAGTTTCAGAACGAACGAGTTGCAACGAACTTTGAATAACAAATTCTCAAAAACTAATTACCGAGATTTTTTACAGATTTTTCCTTTTTTTAATTTTTTTGCTGAATTTCATTGATGTATGCAGCGAATTTGCTAATATCGTAGATACGTTGAACATGGTAACTAACTCTGTGTAATTTGTAATTTGTTGTTGACTGAATTATTTACGTTTTAGTGCGTTATTTTAAAATGGAAAGTTGTTAGAGGAGCTATTCCCTTTTATAAAACACGCGTGCCATTGCAGTGGTTAGCTATACGATTGAGGTGCCATTTGATGTAATACTACAGCACCATGACTTTATTGCTATTTACGATTGCTTTGCTGCGTACATTTCGGTCCAAATTAATTGTGTCAATGAAAATTTGTAGGAAAATTACATTTTATTATTTTTAATTTTCTCAAATCATGAAATGCTTTTGGCGAATTGATTTTTTGAATTGTTGTGCATTTGGCGAATCTAACTAAAACATATACATACGTATCATTTAGTAACATATTAGATGGAAATATTTAAATGGAACACTAGGATTTACGAGTGCAAATTTCGAATGTGATGATAAACATTCTGATTGAGAAATTCCTCATATGACTGCTCGGTAATTTTTGAATCGTACGTAGTTTTGTGTGGTCGGGATGATGGAGCATACGGAAATATTTTAGTCATACTTAAATTGGCTAAAACTGAAACGAAAAATCGGTGTATCGTGGACCTATGCCAGATGTTCAGATATTTCTTTTTTTTCACTACAAATGCGTTGAGTGATGGACAACCTTCAGAACGTTCCAGTGGTTTGCAAAGCACCAAACAATAAAATCTTGTTAACGTCTTTATTCTCCTAGTACTAAAAATTGGTTGAGAATTCTTACATTTGAGGGCTTTAGCTTGGATATTGCTTGTGGATTCTTTAATTCAAGTTAAAAAATTCCTTACAATTGAACATTGTAGTCCGTTGGGCTTACGAATACTAGTTCCAGCACTCTAAGTAACCGAAATATTCTCTCATTAAGAGACTGTTAAAGTTACAATATATTCTTAATTTATTCTTTATATTCTTTAGATCATTTAAGTCTGGGAGAGAGCTGGAGAGAGAAGGTTGAGGATTGTCTCCTCTTCCTCCTCACCCATGCAGCTTCTAGGAAAGGCAGTGTCCAGTGATGACACTGACTCTTAAATCGATTCAGATCCAGCTTTGGCCAGATCTGTTTAATCGGTAGACATGTTGGCTCAGCTTTATTATTGACTTGCACGTTTGTGCAACGATTGGTATACCTATGCTATCCTTTTCCGGTAGAATAGGTAGAGTGGCTCCAATTTTGGCAGGCTCGTGGGCACTACAATTCGCTAGAATATCCTTGTGGCCCGGCACACCTAAATTGTGAAGGTTGAACTGCTCTGCCGTCTCCGTAAGAAATGATCGGCATTGAAGGGGGGTTTTAGAATTTAATGAGTCCAAGGACTGAATAGTAGCCTCTTTTTCTGTCTTCCAAATCATTGTAGTGTGTTCCAGGCAAAAAATGTTGGCGATTTCGGAAGCTCTGTCCTGGCTAAAGAAAAATCTGCAAGGGATGTCCGCATCTTTCCGGATATTCAGGCCGCTATCAAGTCCCTAGACTCGGTCTGATTAAATTCTTGAATCTCTCTTGAATGCCGATCATCACTTACAGAGATGGCTGAGCTTTTCATCTTTATTTGGTGCCGGGCCACAGAGACATTCCGAAGAATTGTAAGGCTGACAAACTCGCCAAAATAATAACCATCTACCTATTCTACTGGAAAAGGGTATCATCGATATACCAATTACTACGAGCAAATTAATATTAGATCTGGATGCTAACAATAGAACAGACCTTAGGTGAACTGTTAGACCAATCCAAGCTGGATTTAAATAGCTCTATGGGTTTGATCCTTCTAGGAAATATCACCAAATTCCCGGAATAACCAATAAATGTGGCGCTCCCATTGCAATTGTTCCGATTTGAGTTCTTTTTTTTTTTTTTTTTTTTTTTGTTTTGTTAAGTTGGTACATCTGTTGTTGACATTCTCTCTAAATCCTAGCGCCATAGCTTGACATTTGCAAAAGTCACGTAGCCAAGAGTACATCTATCCTTGTGTGTGTTGGCGATTTTTTACAACTTTAGAAATGGATTTAAATTTGCAACAACGAACCTGTATTAAATTTTGCGTAAAAAATGGATTTAATGGTGCGGGAACGTTGGAAATGTTATAAAAGTGTTTAGGCACTGATTCTCTAAAGAAAACGGTCATTTACCAATGGCACAAGCGGTTCAAAAGTGGTCGTGAGTCAATCGAAGATGATGAACGTAGTGGCAGAGAGATAGCGGAGAACTTGAATATTGCCTATGGATCCATCCAAGACATTTTTGTTAATGATTTGGGTTTCCGTCGTGTTACAGCATAGTTGGTGCCAAAAGACTTCAATTTCATGCAAACAAGAGACCGTTTTGACGTCGCAAAAGAGATGATTTGTGAGGCTGAATCCAACCCTACATTCATCAAAAGGATCTTTACTTGAGACGAGACGTGGGTTTATGAGTACGATACGCAATCCAGACATCAGGCAAGTGAATGGCGTTTACTAAATGAGCCGAGACTAAAAAAACACGTCATTTTCAGTCAAAAAGAAGGCAATTCTCACGGTTTTCATGGATTAAAACGGTATAGTGTGTCATGAATTTTTGCGAGAAGGCCAGTATAATTTGTGCGTTATGCAGTTTGTCGAAAGAGACCAGAATTGTGGGCAGAAAACTCGTGGATTTTGTACCATGATAACGCACCGTCGCACAATGCCATCATTAATCGTAATTTGTTGACGAAAAATGCAACAAACACCATCCAACAGCCACCGAATTTACCTGATTTGCTTCCTATCTGTTCAATCGAGTTAAAAAACCACTACGGGGAACGCGTTTCAGCTGCCGAGAGGAAGTAATGGAAAAATCGCAGGAAGCACTAGTAGACATACCGAAAACCGAATATAAAAAATGTTTCTAGGATTGGATCAAGCGCTGGTATAAGTGTGTTGCAGTCGATGGGGATTAATTTGAATGGGACAATATAAATTTAGATGATTAAACTTGTTTTCCGGCAACGATTCAACGATTTCAGTTGAAGCTGCATGAACGAGGATGAGAAAGAGATCTAAAGAATATAGACGTTAACAGTTTCGTACCCTTCATCATAAGTTCAAATTGGTTCCAAAACGAGAAGGATCACAGATGCAATTGCAATCATAATAAACTGTAAGTGAATTGGTCTTTCCAATAGCCACTCTTACCTACCTACCTACCTACCTGCAGCTGTAAATCTTTGTTACCAATGGTTCAGACAGTTCTCTCAAGTTGCTGTCATACTTTTCCTGGTTTAGAATCGGGAAACTTTGCTACTAACGATCGCCTTTCGCATATGAAGTCGCCGGTGGTGTAAGTGGATTAACTAACAAGATCGACGTTTATCGATTTCCAAAGCAAATTTTACAATAAGAAGTACACTTCTATTGTCAGCACTGCAACGGATGTTTCCAACATCTTCTCACTAGCCTCCTTTAACATACATTAACGATATCCCATTCGCAAAGACGGTCGAGGTTTTCTAACTCTCCAGGATTTACAATAATATTCTCTGAAATGAAAATAGTAATATTGATCACAGCATTTCCCTGACAGTTAAGAGCATCACATCTATAAATTCCAGAATAATGGGGTGCAGTTTTGTATAAAAAAAATTAACTTAAAACTTAAACTTATACCATGACTAGTACCACAATTTGTATATATTTTGTTGCATTTTGAGATGCTATACCCCAAACAAACACCTTTTACGGATACCCGATTTGAACTTTTTAATTCTCGGAATTACCCATTTTCTATAAACAATATACAATATACTACACTCAATACAGCACAAAGGAAAGTACATTATTTTAAATAATAGGATTATTTATAGATATATCTGTTAATGAACGACTTTTCCACCTGTGCTAAATATCTTTTCATTTTTCTAGAACAAGAAAACAAATGTTAATAAACCCTGCCAACAAATATTTGAATTTTTGTAAAATTGCTCGCGTTTTATTGTTTGTACAAATGCTTTACAACTTTTGTTCATCCAAAACATTCGTCACAGTCACACTTCACACCTACGTGACATTTTTGAATGCCAAAAAAATGATCATGTTATCGGAATTTTTTTCTGAAGACTTCTCGAAAATATAAGTATATTTCCTGAAAATTTACGTCACAAATATTTTCGATGGATGAAAATTTCAATCAGAAAAATGTTACGCATTGGAGACATCCAAATTGCTGACATTAATACATGGGCTGAAAAGCCGTTTCCAAGAGAGTGCACCACTTGAATAAAGTCTATACCATATCAGTTAGTAACAACCTTCAAAAGATACTTGTATAAATTTAACAGATGTCGGACGATTAGTTCTTGAGATATAGCGTTGTGAGTGAAGCAACTTTTGTTATTGTGAAAAAAATTGATTCAAAGCAATTTCGTGTGTTGATCCATCATTGCTTTTTGATGGGAAAAAATGCAGCCGATGCAAAGAAATGGCTTGAAAAGTGTTACCGGACTCTGCACCAGGCGAACGAATCATTCGCAAGTGGATTGAAAAATTTAAAAGTGGTCATACAAGCACCGAAGATGATGCACGCAGTGGACGTCCAAAAGAGGCTGTTTCAGATGAAAACATCAAAAAAGTCCACAAAATTATTACGAATGACCGTAAAGTGAAGGTGATCGAGATAGCTGAGGCTCTGAAGATATCAAAAGAGCGTGTTGGATATATCATACACGAATATTTGGACATGCGAAAGCTCTGTTCAAAGTGGATGCCGCGTTTGCTAACAGTCGACCAAAAACAACAACGTGTTGATGATTCAGAGGAGTGTTGTGTTTAAAGGCTCCATCACTTCACACCAGTGATGTCAGCTGAGTGACGAGCAGGCGACGAACCTCGTCCATCCGTATTTTGGGATACACATGGAATAATTTTCATCGACTATCTCCAAAAGGGGTAGACTATCAACAGCGACTATTCCATTGCGTTTTTGAAAAACGGCCGCATTTGAAGAAAAAGAAAGTGCTGTTTCATCAAGACAATGCACCGTGTCACAATTGCTTCCCCACCCACCGTATTCTTCAGATTTGGCCCTCAGCGACTATTTCCTGTTCGAGAGATTTAAGACCGATGAAGAAGTAATCGCCGAAACAGAGGCCTATTTTGAGTCTAAACCAAAATCGTACTACAAAACTGGTATCGAAAGATTGAAAAATCGTTTCAATCAGTGTATCGCCCTCTAAGGCAATTTTGCAAAAATTTTGTGTTTTACTTTAAAACGGCACGGACCTTTCAGCTCATGTGTTACAATCAAACCTATCTGATATCTGCCACGGTTGTGATTGGATTTGGCTAGAAAGCTACTTCCGTTTTACTTTTGTTTACAATTTTATTTAACACTCTCCAATAACCTCATTATACCACCTTGAATTTATTCAGAAAATTAAATTATTAAAATTATTCATTTTATTCTATATTGTTCCATTTAAAGTTATCCCCATCGACTGCAACACACTTATGCCAGCGCTTGATCCAATCCTCGAAACACTTTTTATATTCGGTTTTCGGTATGTCCATCAGTGCTTCTTGCGATTTTTCCATTACTTCCTCTCGGCTGCTGAAATGCATTCCTCGTAGTGGTTTTTTAACTCGATCGAACAGAAAAAAGTCACAAGGAGCCAAATCAGGTGAATTCGGTGGCTGTTGGATGGTATTTGTTGCATTTTTCGTCAACAAATTACGATTAATGATGGCATTGTGCGACGGTGCGTTATCATGGTGCAAAATCCACGAGTTCTCTGCCCACAATTCTGGTCTCTTTCGGCGAATTGCTTCACGCAAACGTCTCATAAAGCCCAAATTATTGGGTATATAACTAATACCGTGCGGTTTTTCTTTTCAAAATTTGAACGTTTATTTAAGAAAAACATGTACAATAGTATTACTCTCTTTAAACGGATTAATTGTGTTCGGTAGCGTTGTCCATTGATGGTTTTGCCCGGTTTTAGCAGCTCATAATACAGCACACCCATCTGATCCCACCAAATACAGAGCATTACCTTCGCGCCACGGATATTCGGCTTTGCCGTTGATTTGGCTGGTTGGCCGGGTTTTACATATGATTTTTTGCGCTTGGGGTTATCGTAATGGATCCATTTTTCATCACCAGTACCAATCCGTTGCAAAAATGAATTCCTTTTATGGCGTTTCAGCAGCATTTCGGACATGCAAAGCTGCCTTTCGACGTCTCTCGGCTTGAGTTCGTGTGAAACCCAATTTCCTTGCTTTTGAATATATCCAGCTGCTTTTAAACGTTTTGAAATGGCTGCTTGAGTGACTCCCAAAGATTCTGCGAGGTGTTCTTTCTTAATCTTCAAACTTTTTTGGCTGCCCAGGACGTTCATCGTCTTCGAAGCCAAAATCACCACTTTTAAATTATGGAAACCACTTTTGGCACGTTCGCTCAGCTAACGCATGTTCACCATAAACTTCCTCCAAAATACGATGAATTTTGGCAGCAGTTTTCTTCATATTAAAGTAATGAAGAAGAACTCCCCGCAAAAACACTTTTTCAGGCACAAAGTTCGACATATTTGAGTGAAAAAAAAGATTGTTGTTTACGCTTCAAATGAATGACATATACTGAAATGACTTACAATGACAGTAGCTTTCCAACGCATGTTCCAATGGAATCCATAAAAACCGTGAGCATTGCCTTCTTTTTTGGCTCATTGGGCGAACGCAATTCACTTGCTAGATGTCTGGATTGCGTGTCGTACTCATAAACCCACGTCTCGTCTCCAGTAATGATCCTTTTGAGGAATGTGTGATCGGATTCAGCCTCGCAAATCATCTCTTTTGCGACGTCAACACGGTTTCTTTTTTACATGAAATTGAGGTCTTTTGGCACCAACTTTGTTGCTACACTACAAAAACCCAAATCATTAGCCAAAATGTCTTGGACGGATCCATAGGTAATGTTCAAGTCCTCCGCCACCTCTCTGATTTTTAATTTGCGGTTATTTACCAAAATTCCTTTAACTTCATCAATGTTTTCGTCAGTTTTCGATGTCGATGGTCTGCCACTGCGTTCATCATCTTCGATTGACTCACGACCACTTTTGAACCGCTTGTACCTCTGGTAAACGACCTTTTTCTTAAGAGACTCGTCGCGGAAACACTTTTCCAAAATTTCCAACGTTCGCCCACCGTTAAATCCATTTTTTACGCAAAATTTAATACAAGTTCGTTGTTGCAAATTTAAATCCACACACAGAGCTAGATGTACTCTTGGCTACGTAACTTTTGCCAATGTCAAGCTATGACCATACGATTTAGAGGGAATGTCAACAACAGATGTACCAACCTAACAAAAAAAAAGAAACACGGTGGTTATTGATCAAGGTGGTATGATAATTTTCACTGGCCTCTGCGAGGTGAGTTTAGATTTGAGTGGTTTCCTTATCAAAGAACTGGCAAATTTTTCGATCCACCTTGACATTAAACTAATCGCAAGGGCTGGTGTATCTCACTCTGACAGATTTAATCTAATTCACCAGAGTCCAATTATTTGAAATTTATACGAGTATTCCAAATGGATACTCTTTCGTCTTATAGTATCCACAGATGAATTTTTAATATCATTACTGGTGACGTTAACACCTTGCAAAGATACAAATTATCAGTACATCACCGTTTAAACAATGCCTCTATTTTATAACACATGCATTAGACCTCGTACGTTCATGGTTCTTTTTGATGCTATTGATAGCACTTGTTTGTAGTGGTCACCATCCCGATGGTGTTCTCGGGTGAGGTACACATGCATATCAAAGATTTAACCGAAATTGTTACCTCTCAGAGCCGATTTTCATATCCACGAAAACCACCAAATCATCCTTACTTAATAAATGTCCATAATTACGAGCAGCAATGTACTGGGCATAGATGAGCTGCTTGTCTCTGACATCGCCAACATGAAAGATACAATATTTCTGGGATGGATAAAAATATGTAGGAATTCCTGTGGCGGGATACTCCCATTGTTATCTCCTGCGGTAGCCTTAACATAAGTAATAAGCCCGAAAGATCACATCGCTGCTTATCTCCTACATTGTTCGAATCAATTTAATAAGAAAATTGTGAGCAAAGCGAAGAGTATTTTTATATTTTTACTTACTGGCGATACAGTACTGAGTAAACTCAGTTCCGGGTCAATAACGCTCTCCAGATAATACAGTCGAATTCAGTTGTCAACTACAAGTTGAATATAATTTTCTTCTTCTCTGGTGCATTCCCACTAGGCCTTCGAATATAGTAGATAACTCTTTGAAGCGAAGCATTGGTAACTCTCGCCCTCTAAGACGCGTGAATGTAACCAGGTGCATAAGTCATTCGAAAAATTTTACATTCAAAACGACCAAGGGTATCTTCACCCAACTTCGCCAGCGTCGATGCCCATAAAGCAGCACAGAACTCTGAGGGTCTTATATAGAATCAGCTTAGTATTTCTTTGCAATTTTTACACCGCATATGTTTCGCTGCACTCTTCATCTAACTTCATGTGAAACGTAACCCATCACTTGCAGTGTCTATGACGGCTTATTAGCAATATTGTCGCTGTTTTTCTGAATTTAGTTCTGGCACCGTAAGAGTTCTTGAGAGATTTCGAAAGACCCGATCACAAAATGATTTAAAAATCTCTTGCAATTGTAGCTGTTTGTAGTCTATTCCTCATAGTGCTTCATTGGTATATGGTATCTTCAATCATACCTTAGCTTTAATTGGATTCTCGAATTATTCAGACCCCCAAAATATTTGAGCTGTGACTTACGTCAAGTGCTGATGATCAACTTGCTTGACGACTTAACAACCAACTGCTTCCCTTGTTCCCTTCTGTACGTTGAAGAAATCTTCAGCAATAAGTGAGCCGCTTGGAAAATATTAGGGACCATTCACCAGTTAAGGGTTTATTCGCCAGATATATTCCGATCAGTGTTACCCTAATCGCATAACACCCGTAAACACAAGTTCTTCCAGATGCGTGACCCACGAAGTCTCTGCAAGTACAACCTGCATACCACCGCAATATCAATTCAATTAAGATTAGTAGCCTCTCACCGCTCAAGTCTTCGGTCCTTGACGGCATACAGAAAAAACAATACTTTGGCTACCATCAATCTTCGTTAGCTCATATAAGAATATACCCTAGCCTCCTTCCTAGACATAGAGTGAGCCTTTAATAACGTACACACTGAAGCTTTTTACAAATCTCGAGATCGAGCTGGGCATAGAGAAATTTATTAGCAGCGTTATTTCCCCTCTACTCTGACTAATAGTTATAAACAAAATGCTTGTAAAACTGAGAAAAGAAGGGGTCAAAGTGGTCGCCTATGTGGATGATGTGGTGCCATTAGTTTCAAGGAAATCTCTGTCTGTGATAAGTGAAATCGTGAAAGCTGCTCTAGACAAGGTAAACACCTAAGCCGCAAGTTGAGGCTTTGAAATCTGCCCGAGCAAAATTGAAATGATGCTATTCTTTACTAAAATTAAAATACCTGATTTTACCCTTTCCTGTCTGAATGATCAACCGCTCACACTATCCTCCAGCGCTAAGCACCTAGGTATCATTTTTGACCTAAAACTTAACCGGAAACAAAACATCGAACACAAAGTAAGGAAAACATATGTCGTCTTATATGGCTGCAGTAAAATCTTGGAAAGAAAGCGTTGATTTCAATCAAAGATGACCTTGTATATGTATACACCCTTAGTGCATTCAATTCTCATGTACGAGTTACTATTGTAGTTCGGTGGGTCAAGTTGAGTAAAAGCTACAACCCCACGAAACTAAAAAGGCTAAAAAAACAACAGTCAGTATAGGCTCCACGGGCGCATTGAGGAATTCTTAAACGGATGCCCTTACTGTGCTCCTGCATCTTCTGCCTCTCGGCCTACATACAAAAAATACTGCAATTTGCAACGCAGACCTTAAGACGGCCTTAAGACCACAACAACATCCTAAACTAATTACAAATCGAGTATTCATGTTTCCAACCGACTACATCACACCCATTTAGATGACGAACTGTGGTGTGGTGGCCGAAATCACTGAAAATATCAATATCATACAGCCTGTCGCATTTTGCAAGTCCCTTCTAGGCGGAACTACTGAGAATTCGAAAGACTTGCACTCAACTCGAGCGTAACACAACGCACAAACAAAATGTTACTATCCGCATAGTCAAATCGCTATCAAAACTGCTAAGTGGGCTACCATATCCTCGAAACTGATGCAGGAATGACGGCTTCGGTTATAAGGTCACATTGCTCTGGGTTCCAGGGCACAGTGATATAACAGGCAACGAGCCTACAGATGAACTGACAGGGCTCAGCTTTGCACGGCTCGGAGCGGTTAAAGGATAAATCCACTCTAGCTTTCTGCAGAAGCGCAACCTCTAATTGAGAGGGTTAACCAACTGCGCCATATCGGAGATCATATGATCGACTTACGATAAGAGTAAATCAAAAGGCCTACTAAACATAAACTGAATAAGATATCGCCAAAATCACCACGCATTGCGCAATTGGAGACCATACGGCCAAACTTGGTATCCCATACAACCTCCATGAGAAGGAAACTCTTCCGCATTTCCTTTATAAATTTTAGGAACTAACAAGAGCCATACAGCGTGCACTAGACCAAACATTCTTCGATGACTTTAATGACATACGGATATGAGATCTAGACATGACTGTCGCAGACGCTCAAAAACACACATTATCAACCAGGTCACACGAGTCGTGGTAACAAAAAGACACATTCTGGTGTTACTTTGGCTCATGCTGAGCTACCACCACCTACCATAACATCCGATCACATTTTCTGTACTTAGATTCTGCACAGTTCCAGACGGGTCCTAACAAACTTCCTGTTAATCACCTAAATTGTTGTTATATAGTTCATCGCTACATTAAACCTCATAGTGCAACAAGAGCAGATCATTGCCCTAAAACAGCCGCATAGATCGTGTCACGTATGATCGGAGTCACGCTAAAAAATAGTTTCGATAACGAATCCAAAGATTTGTTTGACCTTAACTATAACATACTTGCATTGGGGAAATTATATTTATGGAACCGCTGGTAGAAACCACACACGGTTCTAATACAAGCTCAAGTCCTAAAAGTTCCTCCTCTAAGACATACAATAAAAATTTGTCGGTGTTCTTTAATCCCGAAATCCTTATACTCCCCTGCTGAGACCGTAAGTTCAGATTAAGTGACTTCACTTCACACTCCAGTTCAGAGGTTTGCCTAAAGGCATTTTACGGTGGTTGTTGCCCTCCGCATCTTCAATTATTTTTGTAGCAATTTACGAACATAGTCCTGAGAGGATATTGAATGCATGCTTAATCATCATCAGATTAAGATTGTTGTACCAAAAATCACTTTTCTAATATTAATTAGAGGGTTCAGACCATTTGATCAATTTGTTAACGAAATTGTTGTCGTTGTCGTAAATGATTGATGTCTAGCCTTCATTGGAAAGAAAAGAAGAGGTGACAGGTGGTGCTTCTTTAAGGTAAAAGCGAGTTTTCAATTCCTTCAACACAAAAGTAGGGCCGTCAGCATTTCACCTCAGAAATTTGTTAGTTAAAACAATTATCCATTTGGAGAGCTAGAGAAAGAATGTTCTCAAAGAATGTTTTAGATAGAGTAAGGAGCGTCAACAGCCTTCGCATTTCTTTTGCTACTTATTGCAGAACATTGACGGAATTCAACATAAGCACATAGAGTCCCGTGAAGGAAAAAAAAAGTTTGATCTTATCACTTGTTATCCTTTAGTTTATGCTGTCAAACACCTTAGTATTCCTGTGCCGCTTGTAAAATGTAAACTTTTGGCAATCCTCATATAATTTTTCTTATTTACATCCGTATTCATTGGAACCCCTAAAATCCACAATGCACCTTGTTAAAAGTAAACTTTTCCCAAAATCCTTAAGCACGTTTCTACTTCCGCAAACAAACATGGTACAGCAAACAAAAAATCCTTTTTTTTTTTTATTACGAAGAATATTTGATTTATGCCTTAGCGTTCACGTACTGTAATCGTACATTACAATTCATAGAAGAGACGCGTTAATGTTTCCCTAAAGGATAACAAAACAAACCGAATACAGCCCTGATCAAATGATGACAAAGACGATGGCTACAACGCACCCACATTCGTCGTCTGTTGGCATAGCTAGCGGTGCAAACAAAATCTTGAATCCAAAAAGCATCTCTTAATTCAAACAGAACAGAACTGAATAGAACAAAGTCTAAACCCATACCCAAAACTCCTTTCAAAAGGCCCGTCACGTTCGAACACTTTAACTGCACTTCATTGACATTCAATCGCTGGAGGCCATCAAAACATCAAATGTATTTCACTTTCGCATTTAAATCAGTTGTTTACTTTTAATCGAATCAGTTTAAATTCGGTTTCCAGCACGTAAGATCGTTTCTTCAGGGCTTAAAGGCTTCCAGAGCCTACATGTCGCTGCGGCTTTGCAATGCACCGTTTCATTTCTACAAACACACATAGATTTTACACCATTCCATTCTACTTAGTCAGTCACTCGGGGGTAGAATGTCCAACATCCTATTCAACTCCTATAATTCTCCAACCACCCTTGAGCGAAACTGAAGGAATGTGTGAGAGTTCACGATAATTCGGTTCGTGACGCTTGGTGAAGAAAATTTAATTCTGTCACGTGTTATCCTTTTACCACCTACCTTTTCCTAAAATCCTTTTTGCCAGATCTAAAGGATTCATCTGGTATTTTCTGCTAACTAAACAAGATGTTATCGTGAACTTTTGTTCCACGCGAAACGGATGAGCAGCCTCTTGGGATTGGATAAGGCTTATCTAGTTATCAAGATGATGCACAGATACATGGATACATATTGTAGTTACGTACCTTTTGCATTTAAAGGATTCTGAGAGGATTGTTTGCATTGCGTTCTATGGTACTTGTCTGGCATTTGAGCAAACTAAGCAAGAACCGAATGGGAATCTGGGAAACTAGGAATACATTTCCAAATGACAAACCTGTGTCTGGTTACAAGACAGGTTACACAAAAGCTATACATTGGTGATTTTTAAAAATCTTCGTTGGACTTTGTTATTGGTCTTTTGTGGGTATTGTGTGTGATTGTTAATTTGTCTCCCATAAGGCCAGAGACAATGATTGTCCGATGTCCTATTTCTGAATGTATGTACATTTGGAATGCTGTTTAAGTGCATGGATTAGTGCAAAGCTAATTCATTTTCGGTTCCTAAATCATCGGACACTCTAAAAGGGCTTCAGAGAATCAAACAGAATAGCTAACAATACAAAGAAAATATCCATCCACTCCTGATGGACGTTGGGACTATCTTTATGTATTCAGCAAATGGCTTCTGTGATTGGAAAGGATTAAATTATTGATGCAATACAGTAACAATTAGGCACAATGACAGACAAAAGGCTTATCCCATATAAAACATCAAATCAAAGTAGCTTTGTATGAGGTCTTTGAAACTTTCTGGTGATAAGAAAGATACCACTTGTTTCCTGAATGTTACTTACTAAAGCTGTTCCTGCCAATGCGATTGAATTCGAGTTTGTTTCTTCAAAGTACTTTTCATCCAATATTCCTTGGCCTTGCCACATACATGTGGCAGAAGCTAGGAGAATTTAGGAGAATAATGAACCCTGATTAAAGTCAATTAATTATTTGGTCGGGAAAAGCTGACAATCAGGCAAACACATATCGGATGCTAAATATCACGACTTGATATCATATATTGGGTATATATTTTAGTTCGTGTGGTTTTTTTTTTTCCAAAATTTGAACGTTTTTTCCCATCTTCCTGGCAATTTGTGTATCCCATCCCATCCCAAGAATGAATCAAGCCAATTTTTGATATTCTGCTCTGATGTCAGCCGTATTTCAGTGAGGGCGTTCTGCATCGACCGGAACAAATTATAGTCAGAAGGAGCAAGGTCTGGGCTATAAGGCGGGTGGGGTAAGACTTCCCATCTGTTGTTTTCCAAATAATTCTTAACCGGAATAGTAACGTGGGGCCGAGCGTTGTCATGATGGAAAATTATTGCCTCGTGTCTTGTCGCATATTCCGGGCGTTTTTCGGCTACTGCTCTCTTCAAACGGATTAATTGTGTTCGGTAGCGTTGTCCATTGATGGTTTCACCCGGTTTTAGCAGCTCATAATACAGCACACCTATCTGATCCCACTAAATACAGAGCATTACCTTCGCGCCATGGATATTCGGCCTTGCCGTTGATTTGGCTGGTTGGCCGGGTTTCACATATGATTTTTTGCACTTGGGGTTGTCATAATGGATCTATTCTTCATCACCAGTAACAATCCGATGCAAAAATGAATTCCTTTTGTGGGGTTCCAGCAGCATTTCGGACATGCAAAACCGCCTTTCGACGTCTCTTGGCTTTAGTTCATGTGAAACCCAATTTCCTTGGTTTTGAATATATCCAACTGCTTTTAAACGTTTTGAAATGGAGTAACACCCAAAGATTCTGCGAGCTCTTCTTGTGTTTGGCAACAATCTTCATAGAGTAATGCTTCCAGTTCTTCATTTTCAAACGTTTTTTGCTGCCCAGGACGTTCATCGTCTTTCAAGCCAAAATCACCACTTTTAAATCATGCAAACCACTTTTGGCACGTTCGCTTAGCTAGCGCATGTTCACCATAAACTTTCACCAAAATACGATGACTTTCGACAGCAGTTTTCTTTATGTTAAAGTAATGTAGAAGAACTCCCCGCAAAAACACTTTTTCAGACACAAAGTTCGACATATTTGAGTGAAAAAAAATTATTGTTGCTTACACTTCAAATGAATGACATTAACTGAAATGACGTACAATGACAGTATCTTTCCAACGCATGTTTCAATGGAATAATACAAGTTACGCCATCTCTTAGCAAACCGCACGAAGTTATAGACCCAATATGTACGAGTACATATAACTAGTAACTCAAGTTGCAAAACCTTGTTGAAATCCTTTTTTGACATCAAAGGTCTCGGAGCAGCGGGCGTTATGATTAACTAATCCTGGAAACTACAGAGATATACTGACGAATCAGTCAACGTCGTTGAAATTTGTAGAGCAGAAATCATTTAGCTGTCGGAAGTTATAACTGCCAACAGGTTCCTGAAAGTGTGCTGCCTATCACTCATTCTAAGGAATATTAGGGTGACGAGTTTATAAGTAGCACAGTTCCCTGGAACTTACGAATATCCCGGAATTCTACAGAGTGTAGTCTTGTGCTACGTAGGAGTCACCTACTACTCTCGAAGTTATGGCGTTGAATGTGATGGTTCTGATTGTTGTTCAAATGTCTATTTACATAGTTTTGCAGTATTCGACGCTAGTATTGGATTCCTGGTTGATCAACGGCCTGATGAATAGCTAAAACTTCTGTCCGCAAAACGCTAAACGCTGTGGGTGAACTGAAGGATTGGTATATGAAGCTGCTCTCAATCTCTTCAAAAACCGAGCCAACGACTTCAGCTGTTTAAGACTCATCTGGGAAAATAGAAATGGACCTACTGAGGATAAATTCGAATAGTCTCCACTCTATTCCTCTTTATAGCTGAAGTCTATGTTGAAGTCAACTCCGGTTATTTGAAAATCGGTTCATTGAGGACTACCTTACTACAGCGTAAGTAGAATCTAGTTCACGCTTCTCTTTTATAGATATTTAAGATGAACTTGTATATTTTCCAGGCCTGTTAAGATCTAGATAACTTACCAGAGTTCAGGTCGGTCTCGGTAACGGACCGCTTATTTTATTTCCTTCTAACTTTAGTAAGGCAGGCGTGATTTTGAGAAAAAGAAAGCTTGGTGTTAAATTTTTCAAGCACCAGCTAGTGATATCTGAAAGTGAGTAACACATGGAAATGGAGGATCTTATTGTATTTTCCTAATTCATCCTTCGCCCAGTCCGGTAGATTGTTGGTGGAAGACAATGTTTTTTTTTTTTTTTTTTTTTTTTTTTTTTTTTTTTGATGTATTTTAGAATCATCAGTGAGTGGGCCAAGCTCGGTGTGCAAGAAATCAACCCGCAAAAAACAAAACCATAATTTGACATTCCCTCCATAGACGGGTCAACCCTTCGACTATCTAAATAGCTAGGTATGGTACTAGAGAGTAAATTGATTTGGCAGCTTAATGTTGAAGAACATGTAAAGAAAGCAACGATCGCTTTCTACACAAGCAGTTGTTCATTTGGAAGAAGAAGGGTACATTACGCTAAGACTATCCTATGGATGTACGTCAGACCCATCTTTACCTGCAGTAGGTTAGTTTGATGGCAATACTTAATAAAAACTAGCGCTCTTAAGGAAATTGCAAAACATATAGGATTCCATACATTGGGACAACTCATGTCATGAGAACGATGCCAACGGCGTGAAAGAACCGGTAGTGGCAATTGGCTTAAAATATAGTAAGCTTACAAATGAACTGGGCTTATGCTCTTATACCGACTATATGTCATAATACCCCATAATAATTGCGATACACCACTCGCCTATATTGTTCGAAGAACTCTTTGCTTGGACAGGAACCAAATGGTAGAAGGTTCGATATACATTTTCATGGATGGATCAAAGATAGAGATGCGGACCTAGCCCAGGATCTTCTCCGATCATTTGGACTGAATATTCCAGCCGAGCTACAGCAGTGTCTTCCAGGCTGAGATTGTCTGTAGAAGAAACGGTCAGATTTCTAGCAATAAAGGCAATATCCTACGAAAATTTTAGATAGCTATTTTTAGATAGCCAGGCTGGTATTAAGGCCATCACCACTGTCGCGATTAGATCGAGACTTTTGAAATACTGTCGTGAAAATTTAAGGCTCTTTGCGTTCATTATAACGTTAAGATCCACTGGATCTCTAGCCACAAAGAAGTGGAATTCAACGAACATGTAGAGAAGTCAGCTCAAAAATAATCGTTCATTGATAGGAAACTGGTAAATTAAAATATCAAATATACACTTTGCACTCTAAGAATGAAAGTGCAGATTCAAATGAAAGTCTATTAAAGGTGGAGAAACCTTTCAACCTGAAAAACTCAATCGGAACTCAGCAAATCCAGAAGAAGTAAGATTCTCTTGAAAGGCAGAGCCGAACTGTCTACGCTTGTTGAATTACTTACAGACCATAATTTACTGACGGCCCATGCAATATGGTAGAGCTGCGCCTTATAGACGATTACCTCTGTACAGACTGGTGGGGACATGGGCTCACCAGAGGATATCCTCCACTTTCTGGGCCACTGTTACAGCCTCAGTAATTTGAGACGGAAAACTTTAGAAAGTTACTACTTCCATGACCTCTGAGAGGTAGTTGCTGTTTCATTTACATTTCTTTTCACGTTTACGAGTGCAACAAGTTGGCTTCGACCCGCTCAAGAATCAATCAACAACCAATACCAGACGGAAAGCCGAAACCAGAACTAGTAGCCGCAATCCAATTTCCGTTCTTTTAATGTGTGATTCATCGTAAGGTTTAATTTATAATGTAAAATAAAATACATATATTTGAAATTGAACTTAAAATTTTTATTATCGGTTAAAAGAACAATTTATGGCATTTACTTTTTGAAAATGATATCATGTAAATCTTGACCAAGACTACCATGGACTGGGTGGTACATTCAGAAGGTCTAATTTTGAGCGACTCCTTCGAGCATGTTGGCTTCCAAAGCGTCAATTGTAGCTGGCTTATTCCTGAAGATCTAAGACTTTACATATCCGCAAAGAAAATAGTCCAAGGGTGTGATATCGCACGATCTTGGCGGCCAATTTACCGTAGCAAAACGTGTAATTGTAATTGTGGCTCGTAGCACCGTCTTGTTGAAACCAGGGCTCACCGAGACCATGTGCTTGAATTTCAGGAAGCACATGGTCCGTTAAAATGATTTATTTGCCCCATTTTTTATGAAATACGGATCAATGATTCCACCAGCCCATAAACTACGTATCTATTGAGCCAGAAATGGGCTTCATCACTGAACAAAATTTCACGATAAAACACCGGATTTTCATTGAGTTTTTCCAGAGCTCATTCACTGTAAATATGACGCAAATTCAAGTCGCCTGGCTTCAATTCTTGCACAAGTTGAATTTTGTATGCTTTTAGGCCGAGATAATCACGTAAAATACGCCAAGTTGTCAAATACGCTAAGCTAAGCTGCTGAGAACGACGACGAATCGATTCATCACGGTCTTCGCGTACACTCTAAGCTACAGCTACTATAATCTCTTTACTACGTGCTGGATGTGGTCAAACGGGTCGAGTATCACCCACTAATGTAAACTGGGACTCAAATTTGGGAATGGTTTTGGCAATAGTAGTTTCAGTAGGCCGATTATGCGCACCGTAAGTTCCTCGAATCGCACGAAAAACATTTCTCACAGAACGCTGATTTTCGTAATACAGCTGAACAATTTAGAGACATTGTTGTGGTGTTAGTCTTTCCATGATGACTTGCCAAAGGATAATGAACAAAAATGACAAAGCAGTTTGATAGGAGTCACGCGTGATCTGTCAAAGAAGGATATTGAAAATCAAACCTCACGAAGATTTACCCCTAACTTAAGACATTTGTGTAAAACTCATCAACATAGGCTCAATTTCCCATATGTCAGTGTTGCAGCTTTGACAAATAGCTGCGGACTGTCACTGGGGCATTTGCATTGAAATAGAAGCGGAAAATAACGAGTTTAGATATGAATGAGGATAAAACCAAGAATATTCCATCTACGAAGCAAATGGAATGGTACAATAAGCATCTCTGACTTTGAGTAAATTTTAAATTTTGCCTATTTCGACTCCCCTATCAAATCTGATAATGACAATACGCCAGAAATAAAGCATCTACGGATCTTACACTTTTCAATAGCTGTTTCTTTGCCCTAAGAAAGCAAGCCATGTTAAAAAGCCTTACCAAGACACTTATCATGCCCATCGTTAGCTGGATATTTTGAATTCATCATTATTCGAGTGATAAAAGCGAACTCTACTTTACACCTATTCAGAAAGGTGCACGTCAGTTACCTGAGATGGCTGAAAAAATTAAGTGAATGCATATCAGCGCTTCAAATTCAAAAGTCATCGATTTCTACTTCGAGGAAAAGTCCGCCTTGGCTGGCGCTCAGAAGTTGGAAGGGACCTTAACCACGTTGGAGACAATATTCATTTTAAGTTGTGGTATTGTGACCCCATTATCCACCAGCGAGGATTTGAATTATTTGAATTAATAGATAAAACTTAGTTAATAACACTTATGTCCTTATATGTTACCCAAGTATCTATAAGCACTTCTTCAATTCGAAACTCTGCCAATATTTTGACCAACATAGTGACAAATTCCATGAGAATATGAGTTACCTTTTTAGACCACATTCAACTTCAAGTACGCGCCCTTTGCAGCCCTAAATAATACAAAAGTGTAATCATGACGTAACCAAACCAAGGCTTATATCTGAAAACCTACATTTAAACCACATTCTAGCACATGCCCACATATGGGAGCAGATCCTATAAATATAAAAACTGCACCATATTCAAAATATGTCCCAAAGAGAAGCTAATGTCTACGCTTTTCGACCTCTGCACAAACCACTCAACCTTTAGGTCGGTATTATCATTATCTGTTCTACCCACCTTCAGCATTTTCGGATTTTTATCCAGGTCATGACTGAAACACGTACATAGGAACTACGACCAATTTAATTAAAACATGAAATTCCATTGTTCTTAACCCCCTCAGCCTTCGCAAAAAAAAAACCATCAATTCGCAATGCTATCAGGAAACTTCACTAAAAACCACATCTTTGACCTGAACTCCAAAATGCCAAAAAGGAAAAACACCACACCATACCAGCGCAACACAGAAGAGAAACTATTCACAAAAAAAATTACCTCCGCTACTACGCTACTCCCTTCCCCCCCTCAACAAAAGTACAGAAGAACAAGAAAAGTAAAAACCTAGGAAAAAAAAATGAAAAAAAAAAAAAAAAACAGAGAACGAACATTTTTGCGAAAACTTTGAATCTTCTCAATAGTCTCCGACAAAGTGAAAAGGTTCAATTGTACGAACAAATTAAAGTATCCTTTCAGTCGAACTCTCAGTCGATCATTCTCTCTTCGCCTACATGCCGCAGCTCCACAAATATGCGGTGCACATCGTTGCAATGAACTTTCGGTCAAAAGTTCTACTGCATTATTCGGTCGACTGAACGAAATGAAAAAATAAAAAAAAAAAACTCAAAACACACACCCAGCCATACTCAAATTCAAACGAGATGTTGAAGATGCATTTCCAAAGGCAACAAACACAAAAATAAAAAAAAACAAAAACAAAAAAAATGCCAATTGGAATTTATTCCGAACGAACTGTTAAAAAAGGACATTCTCTTTGGAACAAGGTACGCTCAGCGGAATGGTTGAACAAAAAAAAAAAACCCGAAGATAACAATTGAAATTGAACGAGAATACAGAATCAATTTGTTTGCCTCAGGATATATGATGCTCATTGTTGGAATTTGCATTATCCATCCACATAGGCGCACAGAGGGGACACGCATATAGATACACGTTGAACACCTATACTTCAAAATTTACTTTTTTATCCATCCATTGAATGAGATGTTTTTTTCTTTTTCCTTTTTTTTTTGAGTTTAATCAGACGAGCAGATGAGTTCTTGTTCGGCACTCAGTAACGGGGGCAAAGCGTGTACATCTGAATGAAATAAATTTTTTTTTTTTTTTTTTATTGTGGCCACAATCGATGACAGTAGTAGTTGACCGCAGGTACTTTTTTCAATAAAAAGTGAAAGCTTGTTCAATTGATTTCCATGTATAGTCCGTTGTATAAAAGATGATAAATGCAGGAATAAATGGATGAGTTGTTGCAATGGGCATTTATACAAATATACCTCCATTTGTGAACGGAAACGACCGGTCTAAAATATTAGAATTCGACATGAGTACATGAACATGAACATGGTCCAAACTGATGATTACTTTTTCAAGAAGGTCTATGAATTGGTTCCAGATACATACAATTTATTGGTTTGAGACCCCTCACAGCATTGAATCCAATGTCATTTAAAGTCTTATTCTTCTGCATTACAACTCAATGGTAGATTCAAAGACTCATCGTGTTAAATTATTGGTGTTCAAAGGCTCGTCGCTGTATTAAGCCGCACAATTTAAGGCCCCTGTCCAAACATCGTCAAGATAAAAAGTTCGTATTTCTTACTCTAAAATGTCCATGATTCGTCAGATCATGAGCATATGTTCAAGGGTAGTTTTTTTTTTCTAATACCAAACAACACTTCATCATACTATATCACGGTTCAAACCTCCAAATCCTCGCACCAGCTCTTGGATCCAAAAATCTCCAACGTCAACTCTTCCTGTCTCTACCACACGTAAACTTGTCATACAATTTAATACGACATGGACACCTTGAGAGTCGCAAAGCCGGCTAGAACGATTCCGCACAACGAATCAAATGACCACCACCCGAATCGTAAAAGGTTCCCCAAATTACTGAGATGTGAAATATTTAATTCTATTTCTTTTTACGTCCCCTTTTTCCTAGCGTAAAAGATGACCTACTTCCTCTTCTTGGTATAACAGAAAACTTCGCTCTGAACAAAACAAAAGCAACGTATTATGGGCGGTTTTACTTTGCACCAATTCTTATTCTGACTACTCTATCTTGGAACTTACGTCCAATTCACCCAGCGGTTTCTTGATACTGCGAAGACCAACCTTATCAACAATTCTTAGACTGATTGTCAATACTTCAGCTAAATACATACAAAAGAAAATCAGAAGGTTATCCCACGCTCTCTCGTTTGATAATATATAATAGACCGACCCACGTACTTATATATTACGTGGAGTGAAAAGTAACCTCTTTGACCGCCAGAATGCGCTGCGACTGCAAAAAAGGCTATGGTGCCTTGAAGTCCGTTCATATTTAGGCAGACATGCCAAATATACAAATACTGTCTTAAGTTTTGTTTTGACAGCTGTTTGTTGTTGACGTGTATTGATATCCTGTCTAGTATGGACAAAAACGATTTTCGTTCTCTCATAAAACATTATTTTTTGAGAGACAAAACGGCGAAGGAAACAAAAGAAAGGTTGGTTACATATTATGGGGCTAATGCTCCGTCAGATTACACCGTCAAATATTGGTTTCGAGAGTTTGGTGGTGGCCGCAACTCTACTACCGATCAAGACCGGCAGGCCCTCCGATGCGGTTACAGAGGGCAATGTCAAAAAAAAATACATGAAATGGTGTGGTGAAGGTGCCCGAGCTAGCAGATACCACGAAGATTAGTACTGAGCGCACACGCCATATTTTGGGCAATATTCTGCATATGAAAAAGTTATCCTGCCGCTGAGTGCCGCGCCTACTCACTCCTGACCAAAAACACGAACGCGAGAGCACTTCGAAAGAGTGTTTGGGCTTGCTGATGCGGAATCGGGTCGAATTTGGCGTCGATTGGTAACTGTTGAACACCTGAGAACAGAATAAGCGCCCGGCAATGGACTAAAGCCGGCACGAGTGCTCCGAAGCGGCCGAAGGAGGCTCGATGGGTCAGAAAGGTTATAGCGTCGGTTTTCTTTGATTGTCATGGCATACTCTTCGTGGACAACCTCGAAAAAGAAAAACTATCAACAGCGAGTATTACTTTGCATTATTGGAGCGACTAAAAGCCGAAATCGCTGCAAAACGGCCTCACATGAAGCGAAAAAAATTTTGTTTTTGCAAGACAATGCACCGGCGCACAAGAGCATCGCAACCATGACTAAAATCAATTACTTACGGCTCCAATTGCTGTCGCATCCACCGTATTCACCTGATTTGGCTCCCTCGGACTATTATCTCTTCCCAAACCTCAAAAGATGGCTCATCAATAAAAAATTCAGCTCACGCGAGGAAATCATCGACGCCACGGAGGAGTATTTTACAGGCCTTCTGGAAAATTACTTTTCGGACAGGAAAGAAACTTCATTCCTATGGAGGTTACTTTTCACCCCACCTAGTAATGTCAACTATTTTGCAACATTTTTTAAACAATCCTTTGCAGACAACTTCTTCCTACCTGATTCCCTATATTTCTAGTGACTTTCCAGTTTATCCATTGGCCCCTTTCTTTTTTAATCCTATGATCCTACCCTTATCCAAAGAAGAGTTACAAAATCTCAATGATAAATTTTTACCTAGGCGAGACAGGCTCGCTACAATATTTCTCAAAAAAGTGTGCCCTACAAAAGGTACAAAGAATAACCGTCTCATTGCTTATATTTCACACATACCTAAAATGTTCGGAAGTATTTTATATGAACTGCTAAGCTTTCAGTGTAAGTCCCTTTTATCACTCAGTCAGTATAGATTTCTGAAAGGTAGATCAACTACTATTACAAACAACTTCTACAGCCGTAAAAAATGCCAACGAAATCGATGTTATTGCTATAGATGTAGCTAAGCCCTTCAACAAAATATCCCATCAATTGATCTTTTCAAATTGTGTTCCCTCGCTTTTGACCCCATATTAATAAAATTGATATCTTCATATCTGGAGAGCCGTTATTATAGCGTTCGCTAGCCATCCCAACCCCGTTTTTAGCTAATTCTTGTGTCCCACAAGGCAGCTATCTAGGGCCGCTTCTTTTCATTTTAACAGCAAAACGATTTTGAGAGCGTTACTAAGCACTACTCCCTATCCACATACGCCGACGACACTAAAATTATTTCTTTTCCACATGACTCTGTTCTCTTTTAAGAAGACATCGATAGGTTTTCAATTTAGTACATAAAAAATTGCTTGGAGCTTAACGTGTCCAAATGTCAATCTATGACTTTGTGACGTAAGTCAATTAAATCTCCTCTTCGACTTTATTTTCTACATTGCCAACCTACACCCTGCCTGACTCGAACTGTAACTTTTTAAATGCTATAAATTTTTAACTTTTTGATAAATTTTATTGTGGCCAAGCAAAAAATGTTGGAAAATACATGAATTTTCAAATTGTATCAGTAGTTTTCAATATTTCCACCTTTGGCGCGAATAATGGCTTTGAGACGGTCGAAGAAAGCATCGCACGCTGCACACAAGTGGCTTTGCGGTATTTCCCGTCGAAGTGCTTATTTGAGGTGATCCGGACAGAGAAATCCAACGCATTTGCATCCGGAGAATTTGCAATCCATTGTGTTGAAGAAATGAAGTGTGGAACATTGTTTTTTAACCAATCTTGGTTGAAGCGCGCTTTGTGAGACGGTGCCGAGTCTTGTTGAGATCTCCATGGTCTCCGACCGAAATGATTGTTTGCCCAAGGCTTCAATACTACCTCTAAGACAGTTCCATGGTATACGATCGCATTAATTTTGACGCCAGGGTCCAAAAATACGAGAGCGGAGAACGACTATCTGCGGTTATGACGGCCCAAACCATCACCATCAGTGCTGCCTGCTTTCTGGTGGCCGTCCGAGGGTGTAGATTTTCCAAGGACCTCTCTGGCAGGTAAACTCGGTCATTTTGTTTGTTGACATATTGCTCGATAACAAATGGCGACTCATCGGAAAAAAACCAAATTCGGCAACTCACTACTTTCGTGCAAGTGTAGCAACTCCTTCGCTCTTTCGACTCTTTTTCTTTCGCTCTTTTAACTTTTTTCTGTTGCGGTGTTAGATCGTGTGCTTTTCGGAATTTCAATGGCTTGAGCCCAAGGTCATTTTTCAGTATGTGTTGCATCCGTTCCAACGATATGTTGAGCTCACGAGCCATTTTTCTTCCACTTCGACGCGGATTTCGCTCAATTCGAGCCTTCACTTTCCGAACCATTTCTGCCGATGTTGCTGTTTTTTTACTCCTATGTGACAAGGTCACTTTTCATTACCCTTGTCCGGCCCGTTCTCGAATATGCCAGCTAAGTGTTGTCCCCCTTTCACCGAGTTCATATATCCAGATTTAAGGACATTTAACGTCGTTTCCTTCGATTTGCTTGCAGAGTCTTTTCTTCGGAGAAGCCAATGTTTTATCCTCCTCCTTTGTCTCTAGAACGCAAGAGCCATTGTATTTTCATGCAGCGCCCCATTATAAGCGAGTTTTTTACTTGCAGTTTTTATCAAACCAGAGGTTTCGGCAGGGTGTTCCTATGTAACCCAACAAAGTATTTGACGCATTTCTGTCGGTTTCTGGATATTGATGCCACGTTTTATCTCCTCAGAGTATATTTCGGTTATGGTCGCGTCTAAGATATCAAATATAATACTGAAGGAGTGCCTTGCGTACGCATATCAGACTGATGTTCGTGAAATTAACCTTAATGCGGATTGTTGCAAGGGGTTCGCTTCTATTCTCTATAGCATTCACCATAGTTTATGTATTTTTCGCCCACCCTTTTGTCTGGCCTAGCCCACAACACTAACTGGATGGCAGTGATATACGCCATGTAGTCGTCTAGAAAGTCTAGCCATTCGGTCTACTGCACGTGATCTATTCAAAATGCCAACATTGCATGCATATATCAACGATCTGATTAGCCACCCTCGAAGTTAAATTGATAGTCCATAGTCCATAATTGACCAAACATTCACATCATCCCAGATTCTAGAGAAAGAAAAAAAAGTCCTGATTAATACTCCGCCAACATTTGAGCTTGCACTCACGACATTGATATCATTGGAAGAATACAATAAGCGCTTACATGTATTGAAACAGTATCGCCAAAGATTGGTATACAAAACCAAGTACATGGTGTTATCAAGAATACGGACGGGATCATGAACATTCGTATTTCTTCAGATATTTCACTCATATTCAAAGCAGTATAACTTTTAAAGCGAGCAACGAATTACACAGCTGTCTTCACAAAAAAATGTAGCCTGACATGTCACTTTTCAAACACATATTCGTTTGACATAATGAGATAAGTGTTTCCAGATAAATAGACACCAACGCCATCTAGTGACAAAAAACCGCGGAGACTTTTTATATGACCCATTATACGAGTAAACTCGCATAACCATAGGATGACCGCCGACTTTTCTTACTTTTTTTTAGTTTTTTTTACTGCAACCTTCATCAAAATTTTCAGCTACATTCACTTCTTTACGTGCTGGATTCCTCGGCCAACCATAAGCCAATTAGTTTCCAAATGCGTCGAGTTAATGAAGGAATCGACATTTATCTGCACTGTCTCAACCATATCAGTCAACGTTAATTTGATTTGATAGATTTTATGTCAATCCAACACAACTGTGTTTAACAAAAAGGAATCAGATTCTTTTGAAACAACCTTAACTTACGATCTTTTCAGATATATTCTGCTCTACTTATTTTTTCTTTTATTTTCATGACTCCTCGTGCAACATAGAGCGACTGTAACCAGATTCAATTTCCTTTAGCAAGTGTCCTGATTACTACTTAACTTTTCTGCCCCATATCTACTCAGGGCATCAGATCTACTAACTTCATTCCATACTGTCTGTTTAAAAAAGCGAGTTTGACTCCATGTTATGCTTCAATCCCCTGTCGCTTCGTTTCCAATATATTGTAGTTAAGTTTGTAGGCCCCTGAAATGTCACCTTCTTACCATCTCTTTACCAAAAACTCGGACTGAGTTTGAGGCTGCCTTACTGGACTGTAAGTAAGACTGTAAGATGTCATATCGAGACGATATTATGCATATGGTAGCTTGTTACTTTCGCAAGAAATCTCCCACGATGATGCGTACGAAGACCTGTGGCATGTGGAGTGAAATAGTCACCACTTGGTCTTTGTGGTGTGAACCTTGCTTTTTTAGACTTTGAGTAAAATAATGAACACATTCTTGTAACATATTTAGTAGAGGTCCATAACTCTTTGCGAAAGAAGATAGTTTTTTCTAGAGATCCATCTACTTCCCTCAAGTCAATTCTGCGCTATTAACATTGTTTATTTAGGAGGTGGCTGTGGTGTTGTGGTATATGCATAGACTCCTCAAGCAGAGGATCACAGGTTCGAATCCCATGCGAGGCAATTCTCTGAAAAAGAAAGTCTTTTCATGGAATTTGTTTGTAGTTATATGTAAGTACGTCGGCGTCAGATCTGACATGAAGGCATAACACTGATGTTGGAGTGATTGCGGGCTTGCCTAAATGTAACGAACTTATAACTAGCACCATCTCTGGTGAAAATACAGTAAAAGGTTACTCATATCCCCTTGGTGCGCGCGCGGAATTATAAAAAAAAAAACTATCATCACTAGAAAAGCGAACGCTAATAAAATGCACGTTTATTGAGTTTCAAAAGTATTTAATATACTACCGTTATATAATACACGACATTTTCCTACAAACGTAGGCTTATGATTAAGAACACTCTTGTTGTGCTTTCTTTATATAGGGTTGACAACTTTGAATTTAATTTGTGAACGCACTCTTTCACTAATCATCAAACTGTCACTGTCAATTTATTCAGTAAACTCAACAAGTACACTAACGAGCAACGTCTGCAAACGTTCTCCGATTGGGTTCTGGAGAAGATGCGCCAAGATGATGAATTTCATCGCAAAATCATCTGCAGTGACGAAGCTCATTTTTGACTCAATAGGTTCGTCAATAAGCAAAATATGCGTATTTTTGGCATTGGAATTGGAAGATATGTGCTTGGACGACATGTGGTTTCAATAGGATAGTGCCACAAGCCACACATCACACGCTACAATCAATTTATTGAAGAGTAAGTATGGTGAGCGTGTTATCTCAAGACATGGGCCAGTCAATTGGCCGCCTCGTTCGTGCGATTTAACGCCGCTTGACTATTTTCTGTGGGGCTAATTTAAGTCATTGGTTTATGCCAACACGCCGATGACGTTGGAAGAGCTCAGAGCCATTTCGGCCATCCATCGGCCGAAATGTGTGGCCGAATCGTTGAAATTTGGGTCCAACGAATCGACCGCTGCAAACGTGCGCTAGGTGGCCATATGAACGAAGTTGAGTTCCATTCATAAATGTTTTGATTGTATGATACTTCAAGCCAATAATAAAGTTTTTGAAATATCTCAAATGGTTTGCCTTTTATTTAAAAAAAAAAGTTGTCAAGTCGTTATTAGAAAACCCTATATGAGCAGCCGGTTCACGTTGTTTAAAACCTTCTCTTACTCATTAAAAAGCAGATAAAACGGAAATTTTTACCCGATACATTGGTCGGTAATTATCCACAGGCTGTATATATGGCCAATGTGGGAAGATCCAGTGTGTGAATCCACTTGGTTGGACATGGACATACATCTCTTCGGCTTCCGTAGTTTGTCACTATTCGGCAGCTTGACTATCATATCTTTATTTCTCTCTTCTGGGAATCGCTAAATTTCTCAGGCGTTAGCCTTAAGCAACTAATAAACCTAACGTAAACAAATAATGTACCTTAAACGGGACAACAACTTATTACGTGTTTGGGCGCGGTGTTACCACATCCTACCTTGCCATTGAAATATCCCTAGTTGTAAGAGATGTAAGTAAATCAAAGAACTTGTCCATTTCATTTTCAGTTAAGCCCTCCATTGACGAGAAACACAAACTACAGAGGCATCAGTTTCCTCAACATGTCCAATAAGATCTTTTTGATGTACGATACCATATATGGTAGAATGGACCCGAGTTTTACATTACGTGAACTTTGAATAAAATTTCGAAGTCACATCCATCATATACTTGTCGGATTCAAGGTCAGTGTATCTCAAGCATTGGTCTCCATCCGCCTTACTTAAGTGACCCAGTCATTCAAATCGTTGCTTCACTTTTCTGGCTAAATCCATGTACTGTACGTGCTACAGTTTTTTGTTGCTTACCCTCCTCTAAACACCGTGTATGCAGACGGGAACGAAAATTACTCGGAGAATTTTCCTCTCAAAACATTCAAGTGCACCTTCATCCATTTTTGATGGATGTTGTTCGGGAGAGAGCTCTGCTAGTCAATTGCCTTCTTTTCCCAAGGTGTCGTTGTCTGCATTGATAGCGGAGCCTAGGTAGAAGGTATATGTCGATGGTGATGTTCTGTACGAGATGTCCATGTTGGGTGTTCTCACTGGTTGGCAGTATAAACTTGATCTTGCCCCCCTTTATCGTTAAAACCATCTTCGCCGCTTCCGTTTCAATACTCGCGAAAGGGCCTCTGATATCACGCTGCTTTGTCTTGTCTTTTGCACTATTCTTTCAAGAAACGCATCACCTTGTCTATGAGTATATCCTTTGTTGACATCGAAGGTGTTAGTGAGTTTTTTACCGACGTAGATGAAACATGCGTTCTTCATCGTCATCCTACACAAATGGACGAGTTTGACATAGTTGATGGTGGACTTTGCTGGCCTGAAGCCCAGTGTGGGTTACATACTACCTTGATCAAAAAAACTTTGAAATTTTATTAACAGCGCTTGATCCAGTCCTCGAAAGATTTCTTGTATTCGGTTTTCGGTATGTCCATCAGTGCTTCCTGCATTTCCATTACTTCCTCTCGGCTGCTGAAACGCGTTCCACGTAGTGGTTTTTACCTTTGTAATTCCTGAAAACCGTGCGCCTTTTTTCTTGACTGGAAACGACGTGGTTTTTTTGGTCTCGGCTCATTTGGCGAACGCCATTCACTTGCTTTGCTGCTACACGACGGAAACCCAAATCATTAACTAAAATGTCTTGGACTGAACATTGCCTACTATAATGTTCAAGTCCTCCGCTATCTCTCTGCCACTGCGTTCATCATCCTCAATTGACTTTTGAACCGCTCATGCCACTGGTAAACGACCGTTTTCTTTACAGAATCGTTGCCGAAACACTTTTCTAACATTTCCAACGTTCGCGCACCATTAAATCCGTTTTTTACGAAAAATTTAATACAAGTTCGTTGTTGCAAATTTAAATCCATTTCTTATATTGTAAAACCGGCAACACACACAGAGATAGATGTACTCTTGGCTACGTAACAAGCTATGACGCTAAGATTTAGAAGGAATGTCAACAACAGATTTTTTTTTTTTTTGATCGAGGTGGTATGAATCAATCAGGTTGTTTACGAACAGATTCAAGCGTCGACACAATACGATTCTGTAGTTACCGCAGTTCAGAGGGTCTCCTTTATAGGGGATCGGACAAATAATGCTGTGGTCCCAGTCATCGCGCATACTTTCGTCCGACCATATTTTACATGTTAGAAGATGTATAGATGTATAGACCCCGCTTGACCAGATTTTTTGTACTTCAGCTTAGATATGGCTATCGTCAACTTATCCAGATATGGTGGACGGAATTGTTGGTCTACATTCATTAAGACAGGAAGTATTCCGAGATATCTTTCGATTGTTGCCGTTCGATGCCGAACTTCCTCACAATATTAACTTGCCTCTTTTGAGATGTTCTTCATATCCGCAACCATGCCTTGGCTACAACAAGGTAATGATCCTAGTCGACTTTGGTTCCTCGGAACATTCGGCCATCCATAACACTGGAGGAGTGCATTGCGTCGATGTGGTCAATGTGGTTGACGGTTGATGGATATGTATATCGAGAAGCGCGAACACCCCATTTCGCCCCGCCGAAAATTCGATTAGTCTGAGACTACGGAGGTAGTTTCCTGCAAGTTACGGTTTCCGACAATATTATAAGTACAGTACTGCCCTCTCTTCCAAGATTTGCATTAAACTCGCTGAGGACGATTTTAATGTCATAGCTAGGGCACTGCTCGTTTGTCTTGTGCTAAAGCTCGTAGAAGCCATCTAAGGGCTATTCTTGGAAAATTTTGCCTTAATATGGATTGTAACGAGGCGCTCGTCCACATCCTGGAAACTCAAGACTTCTTACCTAAGTATTCCTCTTACAACCAATCCGCATCCAAGTAAGCGCTGCTTTTGCCGTCGGTAACAATCGTCGTAGTAGATTTCGCAACTTTTCGTCCTCTTTTTGTCCGGTCCATTACATCGCATTTCATTGATGAGGGTAACATATACTTTGCAGCATTCCAGGGTCTCTGCTTGTTGTTCCACTGTGCATGACCTATTAAGAGGCCTAGCATTCCACGTGTATGTCCGAAGTTCGTTGTTCTTGTTTCGTTTGCCGGTGTTGTCAACAGTAAATCCTTTTTGCTTTTGCTTCGTATTTTAATTTTCTTTTCCACGGCCAGGTAGTTACCTCAGTAGCACAGCCCACAACCTGGAGGGCCAGTTCTATTATAGATACTCTTAGGACGAGAGGTCAGTTAGACCGAAACCATATGTACTTTAGCTGTTTGCTAGCACTCAGATAGCAGTTATAGTGAGCTTTGTCTGCCAAAGCACAGATATCATTGCAATATTTGCAAAAAGTTTGTTAAGAACGCTAATGTCGTAACAGATTTTTGGTTTCAGATTAAATTTCTTCCTACTTAGCTCATCGGGTTTGTTTTCGGTCCTAGAGGTTACATCAATTTCTCCCATCTAACACAAACTTGGCTCATTATAAACTCTTAGCTAAGCAAGACGGGTAAATAAGAAGCTCTTCAGCTTTTTAAAAACTCATGTCTAACACTGTGTAACTCATCGGCGAGTACAATTCCATCTATGCCACACAGTTTTCGGTCACCCAGCTAACAATGACGTGGTTCAGTTCCTTTAATACTGTGTGGGAGCCGCAGAGCAGTTGTGGTTTTGTTATAGCTGACTTCAGCATTTTCAATACGTGGCTGTCTATGTACAATAGATAAAAATTTCTCAAGCATTCTGCGGTCTTAAGAACCGATTGTCCTTCTAAACGCTATAGAGATGAAGAGTATAAATGGATTCTGGTGCGGACCCTTTGTGAAGACGCATTCATGTTAAACAGTCTAATTGAGTCCTTCTTCTTTAAACTGTCACTGATTTTCCATATGTCTTGTTTAGAGCTTTCCTTTGAACAAGAGTTCCAGCGCCAAGAATCGGAAGTAAGCCACAGGCTAATCACCATGGTATTATGCAATTTTTTTTTTCTGCATTGTTAAACCTTTTACATTCTTTCGTAGTTAAATAATAAATTAAATAATTTTTTTATATTTTTTCTTTCAGGTAAGTGCCATTGAATCCATTTATTTGTACGAATCCAAGTATCTACTCTAAGTATTGAATCAGGTTTGTATGGTACAACAAAAGTAATCTATGTAAGTCCATCTCTCTCTATTAAAGAATAAGGCATTTCCTTAAGAATGCATCATCCCTACTACCAACTGACAATTGTTTCGATTGACAACTTTAGTTCCTCAGCACTTTACGCCTCTTAAATAAAACAAAAGAAAATCAAACAACCAAGTGAGTTCATAGTTCGAAGCAGGTTTTCCCCATTTCCAAAACTAGTTACCCGTAAAGTCCCAGCTTTTTGCAGGTCACTCTGATAATCCCGTGAAAATCTCTTCCACTGGCCGGATGAAACATATATTCACACCGTTACAGTCATATGCAAATACCACTCCAGCAACTCACAACTGATTCCTGGTCATGACGACGTACACATGTATAACACAAAGATTAAAATGCCAGGCACTTCATGGAAAGACAAAACGCAAACATTGATATTCCTAAGCCTCCAAACAGCTCAGAGAATTTCTTTTCTAAGTCCTTCAATGGCAGGACACTCTCAATGCAGCCCAGACTGACACTACCCACAACGAGTAGCAGAAGCTTCCGCCAAACAGATGTCAGAAGATTGCAGCCAGTCGTTTGAAAAAATAAAATAAAAAATATTCCATCTCTGTGCGTTTTTTTCTCTCTGGTCCTGAGTTTTTCCAATCATCGATATTTGCCAGGATGAAAACACTCACCCATAGCCGGAATAAAGCACGGAACAAAAAATGGTAGAAAAAAAAAAAAACACCTAGAAGAAGATAAAGAGGATTTCCAAAAACATTCATTTTTTCTGTTTCCAATTTCCTTCGAAATATGATATCCCAACGAAGTACTAGGACCAAGTCTTGGATGAGGAAGATCCTCCATGATACAGCAAGTGATATTAGTTACCAGAATATACATGAGAGGGTATAGAGGACATAGTGTCGAATGTGTTCAAGTGCGATTAAATGGCGATGACATAACATCACCTAAAGGACGAATTGATGTTGCTGTGTTCGTTGTGTTACTGTGTTAAGGAATATTTCTATGCTTCGACAATCTGCTTTTGATTTTTGTGAAACAGTTAAACCCTTAGGCGGATTATGTTACCTATTTACATTCCACGCAACACTTAACACCGTCACAGTTCGATGGTGTGTGGGTGGGTTTTATTTAGTTTAACAAGGATTACCCCGGAACTACCCAATTCCGAAAATTTAGGAAAGCTGTTCATGCTTTTTTTTTTTTGGTTTCTTACTGGTAAATATTTGTAAAGGATTACAGATATATTCACACATGTGAAAATATAAGTAACTCGGAAAATTTATCTCACACAGACAGCTCTTTAAAAATGTTGCCATCTTGGTGTGGACAAAATATTTCTCCATTGTTCGTGAGAAGAACTTCTTCCTCAGTTGCCTTTTTAGCTCGAAGAAACAGAGACTGGCAACAGCAATTCCCCTTCTTATGTAAAAGGTTTTTTCGTTGTTTAAATTTAGAACAGATATAAGGTAGACAAAGTGTTTTACGCCTGTACGGGGGTGATATTCACACCACTTCTTGATCTGGTAGACAAAGTTGTTGTCAATCATCATCTACGTTGAATAGATCATTCTTTCTGACAGCTTCATGTTCGTCGTCTTCGACATTAAAAGGTTTGCAGAAGTACAGCATCCAAACTTTCATTTCCACCTGATATTACGAAGTTTACATTCCCATCTTTATGTCTGATTGTTTCTGTTCAGTACTTCTATCCTTAGCAAATTTGTTTCATTCTTTGTTAAACTTTTCTCCATAGCCTGGATCGGGTGCTTCTCTACTTCTATCTTTATTTCTTTTTTTTTTCTAAAAAGCCGATATTTTTCTTGAGTCTCCTTTGCTCAGAAAATTCGTGAGGAGCTCTCTTCTTTCTTCTTTTGTTTTACTGCATGTGGATACCGACAGCACACTAAATTCAGAGCTATTTATGGCTTCCTGACAATATACCCACTCGTATCCTTCACATTCCTAAATGTGCTTTCTAAAATTCAAGCACATGGTCTCGGCGAGCTCTGGTTTCAACAAGATGGCGCTACGAGCCATACAGCGTGTGAAAGAATGGACTTGTTGAGAAATCATTTTGGTGAGCACTTAACTTCACGCCGCTTAGATCGTGCGATATCACAACTTTATACTATTTTCTCTGGGAATATGTAAAGTTTCAGATTTTTAAGAACAAGCTAGCTACGATTGACGCTTTAGAAGTCAACATTACTCGTGTTATCCGCGAGATACCAGTCGCTATGCTCGAACGAGTCGCCCAAAATTAGATCTTCCGAATGGATCACCTCAGACGTAGTCGTGGCAAACATTTACATAATATAATTCTTAAAAAGTAAATGCCATGAATTGTTCTTTTAACTGAGAATAAAAATTTTAAGTTCACTTTCAAATTTATGTACTTTATTTTACATTATAAATCAAACTCTACAATGAATCACCCCTTATTTCTCGAATTGCTTTGGAAAACATTATACATAACATCTGTTCGACGTCAAATTTGTTTATAATACTTCTTTGGTGTTCTATCGCTCGAGATATTCGCACTCGTATCTTGGCTATTGCAAAGTTGTGATCTAAGTTTTTATTGGCTATTCGAAGAGGTCGGAATTTGATTATCCTAAGTCCATCCCAAGTCCATTTTTTGAACTGATGTCGTGTATACTTTGATTTCTAACTATGCTGCTAAAGGTAATCTACTGTCCTAATTAGGTGGTGTAATCACCAGGAATGCTAAGACACTACTCAAACGTCTGATTGATTATTTCCTATGTAAGAGCATTGGTATGGCATGGCTTATGTTACCAAACTTATCCTTGGTGCGGATTTTAATCAGGCATTCACTGTGATACCCTAAAGTCAAGACTTATTGCCTAAATTTTTCTTTGTGATATCATATTAGATGTGACGGAATTATATCTTTCTCTCTACCCTCCGATCACAGTACTGAAAGGCAGTGATATCCTATTTGTAGCGATTCACATGCAGCCGTTTATTATGAGGATTGTGAATGGTGAAGCCAATCACACTATATGGTGCGACTGTGTGGTTGGGCAAGGCCGAAAAAATATAAACAATAATAAGATTAAGCAGTATTCAGGGGCTTGCGTATCTGTGCATTATAGGGGCTTAGAAAACGAACTCATTTGGAGACATTACTAGACCTAGCTACGCTTCATGTACCAATTCAATGGGAAGCAGGCTACATCGCGCTTAACTCTCAAACTCTATATAAATTGGACCACATCCTTAGATCTTCACATAGATTAAAGGTCAACTTCCCCACAAGGAATGGAACACATGTCCCATATGGCTGAATATTTATTCACAAATGTGATATGCTGTTGGTTGGAAGACGCCTCAAGCCGTAAGATTAGTGACACTTCAAATCCACCAATTTTGTTGCACTAAGTAAGGATGTCACAATTTTTCAGGCGTAACTCATCATCTTATTAGAAGCTGTATGCTTGTGAAGATAACTATACTTTGTGATAGCCAATCTGACTCAAAGCAGTAGATAGTTACTCGTACTTATCGTGGAATGTTATAAAGAACTCATCAACCTCCTTACCGAAGTCTCACTAGTATGGGTGCAAAGGCATGAGGGTCACTAAAAGTCAATAAAGTGCCTCAAGAAAAGTGCAGTCTAATCACCAGACTGCACCCAAGCTTTGACTTCAATGAAAATGCATACTAAATACTTGACAAGACTACGCACAGAATGATTTAAATGCTCCTAACCACTCAAATAAGAGTTCTATGCGAAGGATAAATAGGACACTTTCCTTGTAATAAACATCTTTCCAGATTGGTAATCATCTCCACTGGAACGATAATGCCACAACTTTCCATCTACGAACATACAGCGTACATAGCCGGAAGTTATTGCTAATTTTTGCTTGATGTGATTGTTAATTGGCCTCTATCCGAGGATATTTGTCACTTTGCAAACAACAAAAGCCTTAACCTGGAGCACCTGCAGCTCACTTTGAGGACTGAGTATGAAATGTAAAGAAGTCACAAGACAGCACGTTGCCTTGTCTTATACCTTTTTTAACATTAAAGGTCCTGGCTAAGCCGTTACCGACCCTTACAGAGCAATAAGCGTGCTCCATCGTCATTATGCAGGATTTGTAGGGATACCAAAAGTAGACTCGATTTAGCTTGTCTCTATGAATGCTGTCATATCCGACCTTAAAACCAATGAAAAGATGTTGGGTATCGATATGGATTTCTTGAGTTTTTCTAGGATCTGGGATCTAGGGCCACTTAGGTTCTTGACGAAGGCTAAAGACATTCACACAACATGGCAGGATGGGCAATATTAAGAAAACTTATACCTCTATCGCTCGCGCAGTTGAGGGATTATATTTTTTGTAGAACAGGCATGAGATTCTATTTTTTAGGCACACACCCTTCTAATCAGGTCTGGGAAACTAGTTAGTGCTAGCAGTGCTAGTGCATTTCTAGCAGCTTTAAATACCTCGTTCAGCTAGCCGTCGGGTCCAGATAATTTGGATTTTAGCTTAGATATTGCTAACCCTCCTTCGTTATGGTCAGGTCAATACGGAAGTTTTGGCTATCATCCTCTAAGTTAAATGTTCTATTCTTTCTGATGGCGTCAAGTTGGGCTTCGTTGCCTTTATACTGTGTGCAGAACAAACTTTTTCATATTCTCAGCGCCGACTGTAACTCTACAGAAAAGTTTCCTTCTTCATTTTTATAGGTTTCTGTACGATACTTGCTTCATTGATACACACCTCTTAGTAATTTGGATGCTATCAAGCTAACGAACTTAGCTGCATGTGTTTGCCGGCACTCTTCATCAAACCAAAAATTTCCAAGTGGCGATCGGATGAAACCCAAAATATCTGTAACAGCGTATTTGATGGCACGTTTGCAGCGTTGAAACTGGTCTTCGATATTTCATGATGACAGTAAAGGAGTTGTTGAGAGGTTTCTGGATACGCGTTCTGTAAAGATCTTGGCCGTTTTTTGCGATTGCAGCT
Source organism: Volucella inanis (assembly GCA_907269105.1). Classification (NCBI taxonomy): domain Eukaryota; kingdom Metazoa; phylum Arthropoda; class Insecta; order Diptera; family Syrphidae; genus Volucella; species Volucella inanis. Next base: position 95,694,419 of record OU026154.1, read on the forward strand.
TTTATACGTTAAATCTTCTCACAGCAGTTGTTATTTGCTGTGGCGCTTGGAAAATCCACATCCTCAACAAGGTAGTGAAACGAGTCAATATTGGCTGCGGCAATGTGGAAGTTCCAGACGTTTAGAATAATAGAGGCATGCCTTACCTCGATTGTTTTCTGATTCGGAGACCGTCATGTCCCGTTGTGTATATTGAGATGGGGAAACCGCCGCAAAGTCAATAAGCCTAAGTCAGTTGCCAGATTTGATGTCGTTTAAGCAGTGCTTATCAACTGTCCTACTAAAGATGTCCTCCTTTTCTATCCTAAAATCGCTTAGCATGATTTTATCATCATACTTCAGACAATGCTCATATGTCTTGTAGAGGATCTCGTAGAAACACTTGTTAATGGTGTTGTCTTTGTCTTCCGTAGGATTGGCAGCGTACTCGTATATTAGACCAATGTTAGCGAATTTATCCTTGATACGGAAGCTCAAGATTTCTTGCCCAAGTTTTCCGCATATGGCGAATCCGCATCCGAGTTTCTGTGCCCTATAGCACTCACCATAGAAGATATCACACTTTTTCACCCTCCTTATTTTCGCACTTCCTGGGTGAAAGAGGTATCTACGTGATATCACTCAAGGACATCTGATAATTGCTCGGCTACACATGGCCTGTGCATGTTCCGAACATTTCTGCTTTTTTTTAAACACTCAAGTAATTATAACTACATTTTAAGTACCTGAGCACGTATATGGTTTTTAGAAAAAGGAGACGGTGAGAGAATGAAAGATTTTTGGGCTCAGTGATTGTTTCGGTCCATGGGTGGCATCCAACTTTTAATAGGGAGACTAAATTAGTAGTGTAATTGAACTTGTTGTATTCTAAAAAAGAATGCCTTTCGGGCGCTTCCAGTTTTAAGCCCCAAACCGTCTGATTTGATAGATAATACACTACCGCTTGAGACACGGCCACATACCTGCAGATCTGAATCGTTTGCCAGTATCGTCAACAGTGAATCCGTTATTTTCGAAGGCTGTTAGCAGGTTCCTCACATTTTTTGGATGTCTTCCGTATAGGGTTTTGTATATTATTCTACTAGTCGAGCATACACTTGTCATTTCAAGTTGCATGAGTAAGGATTTACTCACGCTGTTACCTAGGATCAGCACTGGCAAGTAATTATAGGGCATTGAGACGTTTCCCGACCAACTGTCACACAAATCCAAGTATATTTGAATTATTTTCTGTTAAGCAAAGCACCAATATGTCATTTTTGCTTCTATTAGATACCACTTCGGCTAGAATAATCTTGCTCAGTCATAATTTCCATAGCGGCATTCTACCTGAAAACTTTCGAGTCTATAAAAGTCATGGACTTTGCTACATGAGTGCCTCAAGCTATTTCGTATTTGCCTCATCAATCAGACAATTGATTGCCTAAAACTTTGAATTTTGAATTGCCTTTCACCCAAATAGTATCCTTCGGGACATTCAAACTGAAAATTATTTGCACACTAGCTCTGTAGCAGTTTGGTATCTCAACTCATTAATCGATCCATAGTTTCCGATTCACTCTACCTTCTACCTACGAGATCCTAAATCTGGTACTGATCATTTAATTATTGATCAACTTTGCCCCAAAATTATGACATCTCCAGATGTTGCGTGAAATGGAGTATTTCACCTTCGTAAGCCTTTAATTATCAGCACTGAATCCCTCTTGTCTGGTTCAAAACAAATCAATTAACTTACCACTGTATCTGTCGTTTGGGTTTCTTTAGGGTTTTTGTAGCCTATACCCCAATTTGCTTTTTAAATGTCCACCCCAATCGAATCACCACTTTTTTGATAACGCCAGCTGATTGGAGAATCAGCGGTTCTTCTGAGTTCTCCTTTTTAGATGGGAAAAACTCTGTGTTAGCCTTAAATCAATTTAATTAACTCTAGCCCAAGTGAGGTCCTTAAATGGATCATTTTATTGAAAAGATAGATGGACTTTCATCTGAGGACATTTTTAGCTGGAGCGCTGTATAACCGATGTGTCGCATTCAATGTACTTGTCATTTCTAAGGTTCTGCATTCACATCCTAGTCTAGCACGTATAACTTATTATTCTTCTTTCCCAATATTCAATCTCTATTGGAAGCGGGACCAAACATCCAAAAATTGATTTTTCTCTTGAGCCAAATATACATGTCCGACAAGGTAATACCATATTTCCTCAGGATATAAGTTTTACTTTTCCTTGTGACGAGGTTTGAATACATCTTTTTTTTTTGAACCGAAGTAGCAGAGTTGAACTGGATTCGTTCTTGTGAATTCGGTATTTGCTTTGGCTATGACGTTAAATATTTTATTAGATACTTGTTCGAATTTGCAACTGCCAAACATCAACTTTTTAGCCATCGTCATGAGAAGCACCTCTTTGGTATCGATTTCGTCATCGTCAATCATAAAGATGTGGCCATCACTACAGTTAAGCTTATGCAGTTCTTTCAGATCACTGACATGGCCAATTGCTTGTTCTTTTTCTTTCCAAATTCGGAAGTTTATTTTTTGTTTTTTATGTGTTTTATCTCGGTCCACAAATCAAGGGGTATGAGCAATAAGTCTGAGTACTCAAACCATATTCTACTGTGACCACAACTCTTCCTTCATCACTCCAATATCATCCTCATTAAACTATCTTTCTACACACTGTCTAAAATCCGAAATTATGAACTCCAACTCTTCACAATTAAGAGCAGGATTGTTCCCTTAATTGGTATTTCTTTCATTTCTACCATTTACTTCGTTGCACAAGTGTTAGGTGTGTCCTTTGAGAATGTCAACCGCACAATCTTTCCCTCATTTAAATTCCATTCAACCACTTTGCCTAATGTGTTGTTAGCATTTTATAGTTCCTGCATAGCACAGATACCTACCGTCTGATTAGCTTAATTATTTCATTCTCGTAATTTTCTTACCCTCATTTGGATGAGTGGTTGTGGAAGGTTTCCGTTTTGTTTTGCGGTAAGGTCCTGTAGTGAATAAAACAACGGAGAAGTGAAAAAGTATGAGAAAAGTTTTCAAAACCAAAATTTAACCATATTCCACTTTAGTGGATACGAAAACGTGAAACGTTGAGGTAAATTTAATTCGAAGGTCCTTTGGATGATAATGGAATCAATCTAAAAGTACTCTGCATAATAATGAGCGATGATGCACAGAATGGAATTAGTTCAGTCGAAATTTATGTACATACATATAGGTATACATAATTATTCTGACAGACTGTCGGAGTTAAACAGGAGTGGAGCAAAGTTTTGAACTTCCTTTCACTATAACTAATTCTCTGATTCGCGGATTTCTTTCTTGGGAATTTATTTTCAAATTTTATTGCAGTTAGCGTGTCCAGTTATATAATTCCTTCTATAAACCTTAGACTATATCTCATCAAATAAACTTTGATGTGGAATGTTCTAAGGCATCTATCATATTTCCAATGCCCTCCCGAGGTAGCTTCTTCAAATGTTGTTTGACACCAACAACAATTTAGGGATCCGCAACAAAAACTGTCAAAGTGCCTAAACCAGCAATTTATGTTTGTTTTGTTTTTTTAAGTAACGCGCGCTCAAGGGCTTAAAGTACCTTAAAAATGTTTACACACAGCGCGGGTGAAGGTAATTAGGGAGGAAAGGTGCCGATCTACTTTGGGTTTAAATGTCTGAATGTTACAATGACTAGGAAATAGAGAGCTCGCATTGCATTCGAAAAGCGAGTTGTTCGGCTTGGGAATGAATAAATATATTTGAGACTACTTTCGAAAGCAGTCTTGAGGTTATACTGATGAGCATTTATAGGGAGACGAGTGTTACATTTGAAGGGGTGCTACGGGTGATTTCTATGGAGCACTGGTAGTGGAAGTAGCGCTAGAAAAATGTGAGACACGCGACATTTCGTCAGTTTCCAAGTGATAATAGCATCACTTATGAGTTATACGCACAGTTTTGAATCCTATGTACCAGGTGCAGAATTGTTTTATGCGTACCTGACCAGATGTGTGGACTGTACTCCAATATTGAGGCCAGATCAGAAGGGGAAAAGTATTTTTTACATCAGTTGAGAAAAACGATATTTCGCAGTATTTTGGGCGTCATCGAATATGTGGTCATTCGAACGTAAGTTGTCATTGATACACATTACAGAGAATAGAAGGTTTTTCGGTTTCGATAACGTCTGGGCTTAGATTTCGATTTTTAGATTTTAGATTTCGCTTTAACGACAGCAGACAGCTTTGTGTTTTGGAAGCATGAAATTCCACTCTGTTGGCAATTCTCCAATTGGCTATCCTGTTATTATCGAAATTATCCCGTTCTACAGCCGAAAAGCAGCGGTCATTGATGAAAGACTAAAAAAGAGTGTCGGAGACAAAACGAAGCCCTAGGGCACACCAGCATTTATTTTGTGAAGATCAGACTTGAAACCTTGAAAAGAAGGGACGTAAGTGCAATGGATCTGTAAAAAGAGAAAGAAGAAGATTCGGCTTTTTTAAGAACCAGCTAAATGCTGTTTTCCATTTGCTCGGAAAGTGTCCAAAAGAATAGAATCGTTGAAAAATATACGCAAACTGTAGTGTAAGCAAAAATTGGTTCCAATGCCCTTTGCCTGGTTGACAAAAACTTGCAGATTATTGTTCAAAGCAAAGTATAATAAACTTTTTTGTTCCCGTTTTTCCTTTTTAGAAGTTTTCAATTCTCTATACTGTATGTCAGTTTTGCAGTACGTGGTTAGTAATGGAACATTAATCTCATTAAGGTTCTCCGATACGACTTCATAGCCAAACATAGATTTCCTTGTTTTACGCAAAACTGGGACTGCCAAAACATGCTGCAGTCTATCTGCAGATCGTCCCAGTGGAGTATATAATTCAGCTTACCTTCAGCACCACCGCTTTTCCTTTATGCTGAGTTCATCACGAAAATAGTTATTATGCTCCAAATTGTGGCATAACCGGTTGTAGAATGCTATGTGAAGTGACATTGATGCTTCATTTGGGAACCCTACCGTGGTTTGATCATTCACACGCACGGTTAACTGATACAATTTAGGCTTCCAACTTGACATATACTCGACACTCAGTTCCATTCCACAATCACTAGTTAGTTTAAGTAATTTTTTGTACTATCCTGTCCTACTTCATACTGTTTGTGGAGCTGCTTTCTTTGGTAACCGATGTTCAGTACTTTTACTCCGTACTCCATCTGTAGTTTTCGAGTTTTAGTAAAGAGTGGTGTTAATCATGTCTTTAACATGACCAAACAGCTTGGGGTATTCCGTGGGAGATAAAATGCTCTCTTTGTATTAAACCTCAAACAGTTTTTCCACTGTCTCATACTATTTTCCTCCCCATACTTGAGCAGCGTAGAAGAGAATAGATTCCGAAACTGCTTCAAAAACTTTATATTTGCAGCTACGGGCACTATATTTGTTGGTGAAATAGTCTCTCTAAGCAGCATTGATGACTTTTTTTGACTCTGACAGTTTTCTTTAGATGGTAAAGCAGTAGCAAGTATTGATTCTATACACTTAATTCTTACTCAAGATCTGATTCAGAAAGAATGCTTCGTTGACAGTGGGCTTATCAGGTGTAAAACTGCTTTTATCGGATTTTTAACGATCGGTTTTAGGTGATCTTTTCCAATTGAATGGCTACAATCGACGTCAAAACTTTTCACAGTATAAATTGATGTGATGAAGGCTCCTCGGATATTGCAGCAATTAGAATACTGGATGCCTTCTTCTATCACAATAAGATTAATCTGGCATGTCGTGTGTTTATCAGAAGACCGACAAATGGGTTTGTGGATCCATAGATGAGGAAATCGTGTGCCTGCCGCAACAATTTTCTGTTGTGTACATGCAAAGTACCATAAGGCCTTATTGGTTTCATGACGTGATTTTATGCATGCTGAGCATGCTCACTGACCCACCAAAAGTATTTGTCGCTATTTAAAACTCTAGTGCTCCATTGAAATTGGCAGTAAAACACGTCTCGCTATGAATGCTCATCAGTATACCGTCAAATCTCTTGAACGCTCGCTGGGTATATATATTAATTAGTGCGGTTTCTTTTTCAAAATTTGAACGTTTATTTAAGAAAAACATGTACAATAGTATTATTCAAAGTATTGCCCATCTTTCTGGCAATTTGTGCGCCGGCTTGGCAGCCAAGAATGAATCAAGCCAATTTTTGATATTCTGCTCTGATGTGAACCTGAAATAGTGAGGGCGTTCTGCATCGAACAGAACAAATGGTAGTCAGAAGGGACAAGGTCTGGGCTATAAGGCGGGTGGGGTAAGACTTCCCATCCACCCATCCAAATAGTTCTTAACCGGAATAGCAACGTAGGGCCGGGCGTTTTTCGGCTACTGCTCTCTTCAAACGGATTAATCATGTTCGGTAGCGTTGTCCATTGTAGGTTTCACCCAGTTTTAGTAGCTCATAATACAGCACACCCATGTGATCCCACCAAATACAGAGCATTACCTTCGCGCCATGGATATTCGGCTTTGCCGTTGATTTGGCTGGTTGGCCGGGTTTCGCATATGATTTTTTGCGAAAATTTTTTGCGATTGGTTGTCGTAATGGATCCATTTTTCATTACCAGTAACAATCCGATGCAAAAATGACTTCCTTTTGTTTCGTTCCAGCAACATTTCGAACATGCAAAACCGCCTTTCGACGTCTCTCGGCTTGAGTTCATGTGGAACCCAATTTCCTTGCTTTTGAATATATCCAACTGCTTTTAAACGTTTTGAAATGGCTGCTTGAGTGACACCCAAAGATTCTGCGAGCCCTTCTTGTGTTTGGCAACAATCTTCATAGAGTAATGCTTCCAGTTCTTCATCTCCAAACTTTTTTAGCTGCCCAGGACGTTCATCATCTTCCAAGCCAAAATCAACCCTTTTAAAACGTGCAAACCACTTTCGGCACGTTCGCTCAGCTAGCGCATATTCACCATAAACTTCCACTAAAATACAATGACTTTCGACAGCAGTTTTCTTCATATTACAATAAAAAAATGTAGAAGAACTCCCCGCAAAAACACTTTTTCAGGCACAAAGTTCGACATATTTGAGTGAAAAAAAATTATTGTTGCTTACACTTCAAATGAATGACATTAACTGAAATGACGTACAATGACAGTAGCTATCAAACGAATGTTCTAATGGAATAATAACAATAGGATAATACAAGTTACGCCATCTCTTAGCAAACCGCACGAATAGACCCAATAAAAAAAAATAAATAAATTCAAGTTCTTATCTGCCATATTGTGTGAACGCCTTAAACCCTTCGTCGGCTGATCCAAGAAAAAACTCATGAAGTTTAAATCTATACCCCCCATCTTCTCATCAGTTCTATGGTCGCATATGATAGAATTTAAAGAAGCGAGCTCTATAGAGAAACGTCTAGTTTTGGCATCCCTGCAAAACTTGTCCGTCTATATATCATAGAATGACGACGGAAAACACCAAAATCTTTGATGTCAAAAAAAGTTTTAGACAAGGCGAAAGACTGTCATGATTTTTTTTAAAATGAAAAAAATACTCGAAAAAATTATGAGGAACTCACAAGCGAACACTGTAGGCACAATCGGCGAACTCTGATGATATTGACAGAGTTGGCAGGAATCAGCACCTGTGGCTTATATTAAAACGGAAGTTGCAGAAATGGGTTTAGCTAAAAATGAGGGCAAAACCAAGTATATATTGTCGAATTGGACAGAATATCAGAGCCAACAGCTATAATTTCGAGGTAATAACTGGCTTTATATACATTGACTCTGCTATAAATTCTACCATCAAGAACTCAGTAGAAATAAAATGAAGAATCACTCTTGCTAATCGTTGTTTCTTTGGGCTACAATATAATAAAGCCCCATCCCGATGAAATACGGAGACTCTATATAAGACCTTAATCATCCCAGTCCTACTTTAAGACGCTGAAGCACGGACTTTATCAAAAGGCTTTGGAGGAGAAGATTCAACGATGAACTATACGAGCTGTACGGCGACATCGACTTAGTCAGATTAAAGCGCATCAATCGCCTGAGATGGCTAGGATATGTAGAGCGAATGGATGAAAGTGTATCCACTGGATATCCAGGAGTACCAGGTTAAAACTTCTTTGTCTTTTTCCCATTTGAATGGGAGGTCAACAGTAGAGGCAATCTTACAGGAGGTTGTTGTTGTCGTCATCAAAAGCATGTACTTGTGAGTCCTTAAGCTTAGGTCTTACGATTTTTTCTGCGAAATAACTTCCTGTCATGACTTCTGCGACTTTGTCTATATCCTTACTCTCACTTTGCCGTTCGTTTAGGTTTTCGGGTATGAGCAGCTCCGAGTGTTCAGTTATATAGGTTTAGCCATGCCTAATATGCACGTATCGATAGCTCACTATAGACAATAATTATCAGGTAACGCTATTTTTGTTTAGGCTGCCCGAAGATAAATAAGATGGGTATGGGTAAGAAGTGTTTCTTCCCTCGACACACAAATCTAAGTATCATACTTCTTCCCACTTGCCAGATCATTGTTCTAAAACTCCTAGAGATTGACAATTATTGTTTTGGCTTAAATTCAGTGCAATATTTCTAAGAAATATTAGCAATAGCTAAACACTATTTAAGACCGATTTTAATTCTGTTAAGTTGGTACATCCATTGTCAATATTTTCTCTAAATCTAAGCGTCACAGCTTCACATTTGCAAAAGTTACGTAGCCAAGTATGTTGGCGATTTTTTAATAATTTTAAAAATGAATTTAAGTTTGCAACAACGAAGTGAGTCAACCAAAGAAGATGAATGCAGTGGCAGACCATCAACATCGAAAACCGGCTAAAACATTGATGAATTAAAGGAAATGTTGTCAATAACCGCAAATTAACCATCAGAGAGGTAACGGAGGACTTGGACATTGCCTATGGATCCGCCCAAAACATTTTAGTTAATGTAGCAGGAAAGTTGATGCCAAAAGACCTCAATTTCATGCAAAAAAGAGACCGTGTCGACGTCGCAAAAGAGATGATTTGCGAGGTTGTATCTGATCCCACATCCATCAAAAGGATCATTACTAGAGACGAGACGTTGGTTTATGAGTGCGACATGTAATCCAGACATCGGGCAAGTGAATGGCATTCACCAAATGAACCAATACCAAAAAACAACGTGGTTTTCAGTCAAAAAAGAAGGCAATGCTCACGGTTTTCATGGATTACAACTGTGTAGTGCATCATGGATTTTTGCCATAAGGCCAGACAGTAAACAAAGAGTATTATTTGGGCGTTATGAGACATTTTCGTGAAGCAATTCGCCGAAAGAGACCAAAACTGTGGGCAGAAAACTCGTGGATTTTGCACCATGATAACGCACCGTCGCAAAATGCCATCGTTATTCGTAATTTTTTGACGAAAAATGCAACAAATACCATCCAACAGCCACCAAATTCACTTTATTTGGCTCCCTGTGACTTCTTTCTGTTCAATCGAGTTAAAAAACCACTACGGGGAACGCGTTTCAGCAGCCGACAAATAATGGAAAAATCGCAGGAAGCACTAATTTTTTTTTTTTTTTTTTTTTGTAATTCCGCGCGCGCACCAAGGGGATATGAATACTCTTTTACTGGCTTTTTATCAGGGCGCGGGCGGGTAGTGTAGTAGTTTTGAAACTCAGGTGTTAGGTTTCGATATTTTTTCCAGAGGTGGTTGTCAAACTGGAGCCAGTGCATCCTCAACAAGTGGGTCTTAGTACGTTTTAGTTGTTAATTCGTTACATTTCGCCCAGCCAGCATCCAACATCAGTGTTATGCCTTCATGTCAGAGTTGACGCCGACGCGATTTACATATAACTCATACAAATTCCATGAAAAGACCTTTTCAGAGAATTACCTCGCACGTTATTCGAACCCGCGACCCACTGCTTGAGGAGTCTATGCATATACCACTACACCACGGCCACCCCTAATAATGAACATACCGAAAACCGAATGCAAAAAATGTTTCGAGGATTGGATCAAGCGCTGGCATAAGTGTGTTGCAGTCGATGAGGATTACCTTGAAGGGGATAATATAGATTTACATAGATGTATAAACTTGTATTTTGAATTTTCTGAATAAATTCCGAGTTTTTTTTGATCAAGGTTGTATCCCTCAAATACTTCCTTAAACTGGCATTCGATGGAGCACTTCAATATTCTAGCTCCTATGCGTGGATGATCATAGATCAATAAAGTATCACAACATGACTGCTGCTAGAGCTGTAGAGACGAAACGGATAAGAAAACTATCTTCCGGTTTTTATGAACTTTTATATTCTACGTTAAAACTACAATGCACATCTGCCCTTCTCATTATGTCTGTATTCTCATCATATCAGAGAAAATGAATCAATGTGAAGAGGTTTCTCAGTTTGCTAGTTCAAACCATAAAATAAACACTCGTATAGATGAAGGCTTTTAAGATCAAATCGCCCCCCTTCATACTTCTTCAATTCATCATTTCACTTGACCAAACTGCCCCTATACGATTTATAAAGACACCTACCGATAGTCCTTGGAAAAGTTATTATGGACACTCTGGAAGGAAATTAAATCCCTACTTGGTATCTGCAAACGCCTTATAGTACTTGCGAGCTTGATCTTGATTGGAAATTTAAAAATGAAAAAAATTGAAGGAAATCCTCTCAGCACATCTTGAAATACATAGATGCCAAAGATGAAGATGATGGCTCTAAGGACGACAATGATGATGATAAAGATGATGATGGCAATGTTATCGGTCATGTGTGCAGGGTTGAGTGCATGGTTGAGTGCTAAAATGAAGAATGAAGCACTCTTCAACTTCAAGGTTTATTACCGCGCCATCATCTATCGTCTTTATTTCTCTCATTATTTTTCTCCTCTCGCTTTCTTGTCAACGCGAGGATAACGATGGAATACTCCATCATAATAGAACGAAGGATAAAAGGATGATGTTTCTTCTACGAGGTCTCACAGTGAAAGCATCAAATTTGGTTCAATAGATGGTTCTTAATGAGTTTGCAGACTCTACACCAAAACAAAAACGGTTAAAAATGAAACTAAGAAAAGAGTACTCGTATCTTCTCCTCGATATCCGCAAATTGCAATCGTCTGTCACTGGTTAGCATGGTGTGCCTGTATTCGTACTATATTGCCAGTGACAACAGCACTTAATCGTCGAACCGCAACGAGAGTGTAAATTTTATCCTGTCTACTTCGTATAGGATGCTATTCATGGATTATTGATTCAGGAAAAATGTGATGTGATAAAATCAGATGGAAGTGATTTTTTTTTATCATTTTTCCGCTTTGCCATTCAAGTCCTGTTGGATTTTATATATTTTTAATTTTTAATTTTTTTTTTTTTTTTTGTTTTTTGTTTAGCTCTATCCGGACTTTTATGCTTATAAGTCTGGCATTCCAGATTGACTGTGCAATGTGATCTTTCGTGGAGGTCGTGGGAGAGCTGGAATGATGCTTCATATTGTTATTGTCAATACGTGACTTTGATGATGATATAATATAATCGTAGAACATATGGATACCCACATTCAAGTAGTCGATGTGAATGGCAAACTTAATCAGTACTTTCAACTTTGCATCACGGTGTAGCTTTTTAATAAAATTAATCTTGCAATGTCCTTACATAATAGCCAACGTTATGGTTCGTGTACACTTTCAGGATTGCCAACTATCTTGTTTGAAATCGGGTGGATCGTTTCCTGTATTATGCATCGTTGTGAGGAGAATAGGCATGTCTCATGTTGTACTTCAATTTCCTGATTTTGAGCTTCAATTTTAGTTTGTCAGGTCAGTTGTCAGCCGCAATAACATAGCGGCTTCGTCAACACAATTCAAAAGTCGTCTCATGTGGATTTGTGTGCCATCAGCAAACATATGTATGGAACAAGTTTAGGCAGTTTGTTAACATATATAGAAAAAAGGAGTGGTCCAAGGATCGATCCCTGTGGCACTTCACATTTTACGGGCAAAAAAGACGAAGACCGTTCACCAACTTATACTCGTTGCAGCCTCCCTAGGAACTTTCGAACAAAGAATGGAGTAGTTGACTGCGTCAAATGCTTTAGAAAAATCGAGTAGTGTTAGAATTGTTGACTGGTTTTCATCAAGTGCTTTTCTGACATCATCAAGAACTAATAGCAAAGCAGTCTTGCAGCTACGATTAGACCGGAAGCTTGATTGGCTTTCAGAAAGCAGTTTTTTACTTGATAGTTGTTTTTTCATTTGCGATAAGACAGTTTTCTCAAAGACTTTCGAAAGAAATGACAAAACCGATATTGGTCTATACTCTACCGCAGTTCCATTCGATTTCTTTGAAATAGGGGCAACCATTGCCTGCTTCCATTGGGGGGGAAAGGCCAATGTCGTTAGAATGGAATTAAAAAAAAATGTTATAAATGTCGAGATATATGTAAGCAGCAGTTTGACGAATCTTTGGTGCACTTCGTCGAGTCCCATGGTGTTATATTTGATAGACAGCAGAGCTTCCACAACATCTTCCTCGCTAAATCTGAAAAAATCGAGGTATGGCTCCTCGATGTCTGATGGAAGACTTGTACGCAAGAATAACACAAATATCCGATATATTATCGGAACTCGTGACCTTTATGATGTGAAGTAAATCAAACTTTTAACACCAATCTTCTAGCCATAGAAGACGTCTTATAAGTAAAACCTGCCATATAATCACTTAAATGTCTACTTGTGATAGGAGAGCGTGAAATCAAATTGACTACATTCATAGAGCCAACAGTAGACTGAAACCTGAGCACAATGCTATGACAACTAGCTGCCGTCTTCAAATTTCAGGCATTCGTACAAGCAATAATATTGTTCTTCGAGAATTTGGGATCCTATAGTTAGCTAATAAATTGTTAGGGTCTAAATTGTTCAAGGGAAAGAAACGATCAGCAACACTATACCATAAGTAACTATTGGAGAATTGTGAAAAATACTGTGGAGTGGTTTTACACCATTATCTGGTCATATCTGAAGATGAATCGATAAGTCCACCCATCCCTGCATAGAGATTAGCTAGCTCAAGCTTTGTGTACAAAGGACACGCAATCTACTCCTGGTAGTACTGCCTTTACAAATAAAAAAGCTTACTCTGTGCTTTAAATGCATTGCAGGCTTCAGTTTTCCCCAAAATCAGGATCTATAACTCATGAAAAATGGCTGGCTTTTATTGATTTATGTTCGAGTTTTGAGTTAAATTTCCATCCGATATCGGGCTATCCCAAGTTCTTCAATAACTCATTTTTCTGGGTGAGAAAAGTAATTGCACCAAAACTTGCAGCTAGCACCGAAAATAATCCGAATCCCTTGAGGCTACTATATGAAGCTTGGTGACGAGCCAAAAGGTAGATCCATCATAGAAAACGGGCTTGTTCATGGCACCTGGTGACCGAAAACATTGTTGAGTAATGGAAGTACCGCCTTGAACAAAGGTTTCACGCCAGAATTTGGCGACCCAAAAGCCGGAGTTTGTGAAAAGAAGCCAAAATTACTAAATGGTAGATTCAAAAACTGATAGCGCTGACATGGAAGAACAGAGACTGAAGCTTTTGACGATATGGATTAGCTGATAAATTTTGACACACCACATGCAGCATTCCCTGAAAATAGACTATTGGAAGTACCAAAGCATGGCTGAGTTGCGCCGCCTCCAAATACAATATAGATCTACCCGATTGATCAAAGATCGACCTAGCAAGTAGAACAGGCTAATACAATTGTGCTAGAGCCAGAAGTTAAACTACCAAACATATTTGTTCCACTTTTAGAATTTGCAGCGCATGTACTTGATACGAGGTATGTACAAAAAGTAAGGTGACTTTATATTTTTAATAAAAAATATTTATTTACTCATCAGCAATAATGTTGTAAACTTCCAAGTAATCCCACTCGGTATAATTCACTTGTTCCAATGCTTTTTCCAATCCTCGACGCTCTTCTCATAAGCACTTTTTGGTATAGCCTCGGGCTCAACCTCTGCAACTCTCCGTCCTTTCATAGGTCTCTTCAGTTTTGGGAACAGGAGAAAGCCGCATGGGGCCAAATCTGGTGAATATAGTGGTTAAGGCACGACTTTTATGTTGTTGTTGGCCAAAAAAAAAGCCACAGTGATCAAAAGTTTGACATCTGATCGAACTTGGCGTGCTTTTTCGGTCTGCGCTCTCATGGGACGATTGGACCTTGGTTTCGACGTCATAACCATACTCGTATACCTATGACCCTTTTGAGCAAGTCAGGATCATCATTGATGTCATTTAAAAGCTCATGAGCCTTTGTTTTCAAAACAAACTTCGCTGACACACGTCTCATGCTCAAAACATTAGAAAAAATTTCATAACATGATCGATATGCCAACATCCTCAGCAATTTTTCTTGTGGTAATTCGACTATTTTCCAAAACAATTTTCTTCCCAGGATCGACATTATCAGCTTTTGTTTTGTTGGGCGTTCAGAGCGAAATTCGTCATTGGCATCTTTTCGGCCATCTTGGAAGAGCTTGTACCCCTTGTAAGCATTTTTTTACTTAGATAAGGCTCATCGTATGCCATATTTACACAAAATTTGATGCAAATTCTTTGCTCTATTTTTTATAATAATTGAAAATCGTCGAGCCCACCAAAACACCTCTAACCTTTCTATCTATCAAAAACAAACTATGTATGCTATTGGGTATGTAATTTAATTCGTGTGGTTTTTTTCCAAAATTTGAACGTTTATTTAAGAAAAACATGTACAATAGTATTATTCAAAGTATTGCCCATCTGAAGCTATGACTCTTTCCCATCTTTCTGGCAATTTGTGGATCCCATCCCAAAAGAACTGGGATGGACTTGGCAGCCAAGAATGAATCAAGCCAATTTTTGATATTCTGCTCTGATGTGAACCGTATTTCAGTGAGGGCGTTCTGCATCGACCGGAACAAATGGTAGTCAGAAGGGGCAAGGTATGGGCTATAAAGCGGGTGGGGTAAGATATCCCATCCACTGTTTTCTAAATAGTTCTTAACCGGAATAGCAACGTGGAGCCGAGCGTAGTCATGATGGAAAATTATTGCCTCGTGTCTGGTCGCATATTTTTCGGCTACTGCTCTCTTCAAACGGATTAATTGTGTTCGGTAGCGTTGTTAATTGATGATTTCACCTGGTTTGAACAGCTCATGATACAGCACACCCATCTGATCCCACCAAATACAGAGCATTACCTTCGCGCCATGGAATCAACTTTGCCGTTGATTTGGCTGGTTGGCCGGGTTTCACAAATAATTTTTTGTACTTGGGGTTGTCGTAATGGATCCACTTTTCACCACCAGTAACAATTCGATGCAAAAATGACTTCCTTTTGTGGCGTTCCAGCAGCATTTCGGATATGCAAAACCGCCTTTCGACGTCTCTCGGCTTGAGTTAATGTGGAACCCAATTTCCTTGCTTTTGAATATATTCAGCTGCTTTTAAACGTTTTGAAATGGCTGCTTGAGTGACACCCAAAGATTCTGCGAGGCCTTCTTGTGTTTGGCAACAATCTTCATAGAGTAATGCTTCCAGTTCTTCATCTTCAAACTTTTTTAGCTGCCCAGGACGTTCATCGTCTTCCAAGCCAAAATCACCACTTTTAAAACGTGCAAACCACTTTTGGCACGTTCGCTCAGCTAGCGCATATTCACCATAAACTTCCACTAAAATACAATGACTTTCGACAGCAGTTTTCTTCATATTACAATAAAAAAATGTAGAAGAACTCCCCGCAAAAACACTTTTTCAGGCACAAAGTTCGACATGTTTGAGTAAAAAAAAATTATTGTTGTTTACGCTTCAAATGAATGACATATACTGAAATGACGTACAATGACAGTAGCTTTCCAACGCATGTTCCAATGGAATAATAACAAGAGAATAATACAAGTTACGCCATCTCTTAGCAAACCACACGTTATAGACCCAATATATACTTGAAACTGTGAACATATGTTTGAGACATGTGTAGCAACACAGCAAAAAACTAGGTAATAGACTGTACGTTGCTCGCGAAATTTCAAAAGTCACCTTATTTTGTGAACCCACCTCGTATACATATATGCAGTGCCTGGAGAAGATCCTCAAACCCAGATTCGCAAGGCAAGGAAATAGGTTTATTAGTGATCAATTCGTTGAAAGCGTTGCTATCGACTTGTCGACATACAGATTTATCTGGCTTGGGAATGTCGCCGAATATTACCTGTAGTTGATAAAACTGCTAAACAAAGATTGATGTTGAAGATTTATCAGTCACGCGACTGGGCAAAATTGCAGTAGATTAGATGGCAGAGGATGTTGTAAAGGAATGGACTCTTCCGTCGCAGGAGTGATAAAAAGAGATATATAGTACTACAGACTATGTAATAGCATACATTGAGTTGATAGCGTCAAATTATTGGTCGTAGAAGGAAATAATACTAATATTGGTTGGGCCAGTTACCTGACTCCCAAAATTGCAGAGTTCAGATTGAACCTATGTAAGAATGAAATCATGCCGCGAAACAGGGCTTCGCCTGTTGTAGATATTGTCATAGGCACTCGTTCCACATCTGTTTGTGGAAAAGGTGTGAATCAACAAGGATGTACACATATAATTATCTTCGAACCTATTAAGAAGTATCTTAAAATTATTCTTAACAGTATAAAACACGGCTCATCGCCAGCGTATTAGAGGTATTCCAAATAAATCGGTGACTACTATTTAAACGAATTTTGAAGGTGTGAAGTCACGCTGTAGCATAGAGGAAATTCAGCCTAGTCGACAAAAAAATGCTCAAGTTTGGCATCCCGCAAGGTTCCAATTTGGGTCCTCTACTGCCTACTATCTATATTAATGACATGCTGTTAGCGCTCAGGAAAAGCTCTGCATATGCGGTCGATACGGCAATTTTGGTAAATCCCAAAGACATTAGAACTGCTGAAAAATTATTCAGAACGAGTTCAACGTAACCATGTCATGGTATCATGATAATGGTCTTATTATTAACGCCAAAGTGATGAACATTAGCCGAGCACAGATTCTTAAACATAAATTGGAAATAAAAGTTCATAATTTAGAATGCCTGCAAAAGACCCGAATGTATCAACCTACAGATACTTGGGAGTCATGGTAGCCCCAAACTTTAAGTGGAGCTATTGTACTGCCCATCTGGTGGAAAAACGCTCTATTCCATCTGAGCTATAGATGTACACAAGATTTTTTTCGTTAGAGCTAACGTACAATACTTCAACCAGGTGGAGTCGTACCTCCGGTATGATGACTGAAATTAATATCGAGTAGGCATGAGCATCGGCATCGAAGAGTAGAGCTACATTCGGTGTGTTATTAAAAATGTAGCGAAAAATGGATCAGGAACTTCTAGACGTAATTGTACAATAGCTGAATAGTTTTTCTTTCTTTGGATTCTATGTAAATTCGATAAGTTATTAGGTTGTAATATTGCGCAATTTTGAATGTCTGTTAAATGTTAATTAATTTACATGTCGTCAATGTTATTTCCTTTAATAAATAACACTTCTGCGCACCTCTGAAGCAACTTCTTAAAAATCTTTTGACTTTAACAAAAAAAAAAAAATACCCAAAGAGCCTTTTGGACTTCATCTCGAGATCTAATTCCCATCAAGGAAATTTCGCAAACTTTAGAAACTAAGAAAATCTGAAGGTGCTAAATCTGGAGAATAAGGCAGATGCACCATTTTCCCTCCACTAAATTCCTGTAACTGTGTGCAGCCGGTCCTAGTTGAATGATGGCGAGCGTTATCCAGATGGAATAGAACACCCATTCGATTAAGAAGACCTATCTACTTCTGTTCTAGTGCCGACTTTAATCTGCACAACTGTTTGACAGTACAAAGCAACAGCTCAAAATGGACTTGTCTCTCAGCATCTCATACAGGCAGTAACACCTTGAACGGTGAAGCTCACATCTGGAATCTAGTGCTGATCTGTCTTCTGGTGGTGACGTTTGGTGTTATTGTAAAGAACCGGTTCCAAAACGTCTTTAATTCGTGATGCGACAGAAGCACAGACTTCGATTTTTTGCCGAAGATTATATTGCGATAGGTGGTGTGTGGATGCGTGTGATGTGGATGAATGGTCATATGGCCATATAGTCCTACCAATAAACAAAAACAATCAAATATACCCTATGTGCTCCCATTTCAAATTCATGTAAAAATAATCCCCAAAAAGAGCCTAATACAAGCGATTCCTTTGAATGAGACTTTATTGTCGTCACCTTCACTTTCACATGATAGGTACCTATATAGCTAACTCACAACCAAATCCTTTCGCTAGAACTCCAAATGAGCTGAGTAATAAATACAACCAGCCATATGTGGTATCTCTCATCAATTATGATCAAGAATTAGGCCACCAAACACCCTCTTGTTTGTTTTGATGGATAGCATGGGATATACTAAATTACACTACGCAGTTGAGAGCAGCCCAGATGGAAAATTTCAGGAATAGCTTGACAATGGTCAAAAGGGTAAGACATCAAAAATCGGGAAAATGATGTTAGTCAAGTCCTTCAGACCAATTAGTTTGATTTCCTTCATGTTGATGAGCATGGTAGAAATATTGAGCCAAACATTCGCGAAACTTTCTTTCGGATGCATACCCTATCTGAAATATAAAATGAATACCAGCCCGGCAAATTTTTAAGGACTCTGTGTGACATACTTAAAAAAAAAGGACTAGGCATTGAACATTCTCATCAATATTGTAGGTGCTCTCGACAACGCAACTTTTGTAGACATACATAGTTCGATCAGATATCAAGGAACACTAGTCTTGTGAGAATGATTATTAGTTCTTGTGAGCGAAACCTTGGTTGCGAATGATTACGGCGGTTAATATGTATATATATGATGGCGAATAAATATGACTTACTTGGTATCTTTTCGCTTTTCCTCGAACGCTCTATATATTCATCGCTCATCGTGAGCTTTTATTTTCAATTAGCTTTTCCTATCAAACTGCTTTGTCATTTTTGCTTAGTAGCGTTTAGCAATTCATCATGGAAAGACTAAAACCACAACAGCGTCTCCAAATTGTTCAGCCGTATTACGAAAATGCGTTCTGTGAGAAATGTTTTTCGAGCGATTCGAGGTACTTACGGTGCGCATAATCGACCTACTGAAACCACTATTGCAAATACCATTCGCAAATTTGAGTCCCATTTTACATTAGTGGATGGTACTCGACCGGATAGACCACATTCAGCACGTAGTGAAGAGACTATAGCATCTGTAGATGAGTGTGTACGCGAAGACCGTTACGAATCGATTCGTTGTCATTCCCAGCAGCTTGGCTTGGCGTATGAAGATCTCTGCCTAAAAGCGTACAAAATTCAACTTGTGGAAGAATTGAAGCCAGGTGACTTGAATTTGCATCATATTTTCAGTGAAGGGACTCTGGAAAAACTCTTTGAAAATCCGGTGTTTTATCGTGAAATTTTGTTCAGTGATGAAGCCCATTTTTGGCTCGATGGATACGTTAATAAACAAAATTGCCGTATTTGGGCTGATAAGCAACCCGAAGAGTACCAAGAGCTACCATTACATCTATTAAAAACAACGGTATGGTGTGGTTTATGGGCTGTTGGATTCATTTATCCATATTTCTTCAAAAATGAGGAAAAATAGAATGTTACCGTCAATGGTAACCGTTATCGCGTCATGTTTACGGACTATGTGCTTCCTGAAATTCAAGCACATGATCTCGGTGAGCTCTGGTTTCAACAAGCCCTACGAGCCATACAGCACGTGAAACAATTTCACGTTTTGCTACGGTAAATTGACCGCCTAGATCGTGGGATATCACATGTTTGGACTAGTTTCTCCAGGGATATGTAAAGTCTCAGGTCTTTAAGAATAAGCCAGCTACGATTGACGTTTGGAAGCCAACATTACTCTGTTATCCACGAGATACCAGTCGCTATGCTCGAACGAGTCGCCCAAAATTAGACATTCCGAATGGATCATTTCAGGCGTAGTCGTGGCCAACATTTACATAATATGATTTTTAAAAAGTAAATGCCATGAATTTTTCTTTTAACTGATAATAAAAATTTTAAGTTTACATTCAAATTTATGTATTTTATTTTACATTATAAATCAAATCTTACAATGAATCACCCTTTATCATGGACTGTACTCTCAAAGTCATCGTTGGTACAAAAAATTGCTCCGGAGTCTTACTGAATTTGCGCGCCATCTGTTACTTACCTCTTTTATAGACATGCCGTTTGGTTAGGCTAGAATCTGTTCCCGCTGGAAGGAGTAAAGTGGATTTCCTTCGACTCGAACCGATATTAACGGCAACCTTAGACCTCGTTTCTTGTTAAGCAAACCTGACATCTGTCTGCCAAGCGGAGACAAACGCAGTCGTAATGGCGACGTTCTATAAGTTGGGGGAATAGATATCTGCATCTGTCTTAGCTAGAAGGTTTCATTCACTGATTCTTGACTAGATGTCAGAGCACAGTAGTATCGCAGGAAGTGCCGTCAATGCTGATTTCTAGGCAAGGCTCAGAGGCGGACTTCATAGAACATACTCGTGAGTCCGCGTTGGGACTGCTTGCGTTCTCTGAAAAAGCTTTCATTGACAATTGAGTCTCTTATTATTAGAGATCCTGCTTGCGTTCTCTGGAAAAGCTTTCATTGACAGCTGAGTCTGTTATTAGCACAACCGTAAGTAACATGACCAACCTTTGCATGAAGACCTAGCTTCCGAATGACTCTAAAATAAAAGATGCTTCTTAGACTTCTTAACAACACTTCAATACTTCATGTGAGACTAATAGTGACAGCGCAGTTTTTCTGTGAAAGTACAGTATGCACCAGTATTATGCTGCAAATAACATAGTACGCACTGATGTGGGGGGTGCGATGATAACGTTGAATCGGAATGATTGTACGATATATTGACCTTTACTCTTAAGTTTATTGAAGGCATGGCTTGGTTGATACTTGTTGATCGACATACCGTATGTATGTGAGTTATTCTTCCAGTTTCTATTGACAGTGCAGCGTATAATACATTATATTCCTATACCACCAATAGGAACTTTATCGTTGGAAGCATACGCTCTTAGCTCTTGCTATTCTGGATTTCAATTTCAACCATCAACAAATTGCCCTTACGTCTCTCATCTTCGCATGGCAGGTTATTATTCCTTCATGTCGAAGAGAATGGTAGGGGTTCATGTTAACAAAACTGCCTTCCAACTGCGTTCACTCTCATCTGATCAACATGCCTACCAACGGGGAAAATGCTGCGAAATCCTTTCTTTCGGCAAAGCAACTTATGACATGCATAACTCGAGCAAACAGCACGGCTTAAAGGAATCACTAGTTTTGTTTGTAAGTAAAAAAAAAAAAACAAGTTTGGGGGATGCTGGCTGAAATAGAGCTTTAAGGTGAATGTTGATCGACGCACTGCAAAACACTCTCAAAAGATCTAGCGTCTACGCTGCGGCTCAGGCATATGTAAAAATGTAGCTATACTGTCAGTTGAATTATACCTAGAGAAACTCTACCCTAAAGTGCCGGAAACCTTAGACAACTTGTGTGCTTGAAAGAGATTTTCTTTCATTTTCTCAAAAATTACGTTATTCCCTTGAACGAAGTTAAGTATCTTAGTCTCATCTTGAAATTGCATGTCATCATGGAAAATACGTCACTGCTGCTTCAGGACGATCTGCATACCTCCTCAGCACTGGGACTTTTCCTGGCACGCCTGGCTCTTCTCCAGAAGAGTATACCCTTAGTATACAAATCATGGGCTACATTTTCGAAACCATTTTCCGTTTAAAAAGAAATGGTTTTTGGTAGAAGACGCACTGCGATTTAAGATGAGTTCCTATCTTTCGACGTTAGATTTTACTTCTAGTTAAGAACTTTGATAAGAGAAGTTATATGCAATGCTGATGGCAATGAACTATATTGCAACGAATCATAGTATCTGCGTGGTTGCCTCTTAACCCCTCACAGGATTTCTAAGTTAGTGCAGGAATACATAACTTTACTGAACGCATACTGAATTCACTGAGTCTTGCTTGCAATCAGGACACAATAGGATCACGGAAAGTAAAATCGCAAGGCTCAAAGAATTCTCTTTCAGCACAAGAACCTCCGTTGGGACTGGCTACATCCCCGATTAAGGCTTTTATTAAAATTTATCTTTTTTGTAATATAGGTTGACTAGGCAGGTTGCCTGCTTTACTACGTTTCTATCAAAAAATTTCCTGCTTTCACTCAGTAGGAAGGATTGTAGAGTGTTAGTTGGCGTCATGGTAAGTAAATAACATGCTGCTACCGTTGCTGCGAGAGTAATGACGGCAAACATATTTACATTGAAATTGGCTTAGCCCTTACAGAATGTGGTATTAGCGCCGAGGCATGGGTTTAAGATCCCCTTGTCCCTTAACAATGAAAGATTTAAGATTTTTGGGTTGACGAAACCATCTCCTCTGATAGCATCGAATTAAATCCATATGATGAATGATAAATTCAAACGGATTGATTTTTCAATCAGATATTCTAAGAATGATGGTAACCCTCCCTGACGAATGAGGTAAGAATTCTTTAAATCTGATCTGAAAGCATTTCATCTGATTAAAATCTATTCAAAAGTGCATATCAATGCATAAGCCATAATTTGACTTCTGAAAATCCCATTCAAATAGATTTTCCAATTCCTATTACCGGACGCACCTTTGCCATGTATTTGTTCTATATGAATGGAGTATCTGTAGCCTCTGAAGCATCTCTCTTCGAAGTGAATACCATTTTGTCCGCTTCGACCTATACGATGAAATTCAATGCAACGCAGATTGTGTTATAGCTATACGTGGGTTTGGAATACCCAGCATAGAAACCCATAGATACTCGTACATACATACACAAGTACTACTCAACTCACAGCAAAGGCCATGGTAGCTATCAACTAGTAGGGTGAGAATTTTTTGGATACCGTTTTTGCCATTTAATTTGGAAATATGTATGTATTGGCCTGAACAGGATGAAAGGAGCCTACTTTGGCCGGAAATTGTGGCTCATGGACAAATTCTCTATAAAAATGCTGTTGGTGGTAATGGTGATGGTATTTATGGTGGTAACCGTGTCCAAGGAAAACCAATGTGAGGCCACAACGGAACGAGAGGAATTCCTGCCACTGGCGATGTGCATGCAATACAAATATGCGAATGTTATTAGTTTTATTATGTTTAAGCGAAATTTTGTTATGGACACGAATCAACATTCACGCAACCGGATTCCGGTGATATACGTGTATCGTATCGATATTAAATGAAACCGATACTTTATTCAGTGCGTGTCTGCCGTTTTATGAATACACGATAAAACTAATTTCGGATAAAAGTGCTCTGGTCCTGCTACTGTGCGCTGTATACATGCTCATATATGGATACTTTGCTGTGTTGTCCATAAAAGTATAATATTTTACTATGCTCACACAGTTAAAGCCATCGATACTTTTATGATCGATAAAAATTCATGTTTAAGGTCCTTGTGGTAGTTTTCTTTTTGACAGGGAGATGTGAAAGGTAGAAAAAGTTGTCTTCCTAAATTTTAACGCTCAAAAATTGTACTAAATGTCAGGAATACAATTTGGTTGAATTTGAAAACATTTTCCCAGCAAAAAATGTTGCAATAAGTAGAGATACCGACATGTCGATACCAATGACTATATGGGGGCTCACTTTCTTGGATGTAATGCCAAATTCAGAGTATCTTTTGCCGTATACACCATGATGCCACTTACATAATGCTCGAAACTTTCTAAAGCAGATTTTTGAAATCCTGAAAACTATGCAAGTCTCTGGTTTTCAATGCAAGCAAGTTTGGTTTATGAGCATTTTCCAGTTTTAGTTTTAATGTCATTGCTCCGTTAAGCACGCGGCTTTCTGCCACAATTTTATAGTTTGACTTCTTTGCAGAAACTCCTCAACACATCTTATGAATTTGGGCAGGTCACCAATTGCGGCTGTGTTTGTTGTGCACGATGTAACTCTCCAAATAGCTAAAAGCTGCGCAGATAGCCAAATAGATAAAGACAGACGGAATGTGTCCTATAGTTCTTCTTACATATAAGCAGAATCTGTCTGTACCCTATTCAGCTCTTTATTTTATGAATTTTATAATAAATAAGAACGTGTTGTCGTTGGCAGTTGGAGATTGTCCTAGTATCATTCCTTTTGTAATTGAGGATATTTTTGTAGTTTTATTCAAGACCTAGGAGGCTGACTTTAATATTACTCCCGTATGTTACGTATTGCTCAGTAAGCTGATGCCTTTGTGTTAGGAACTACCTATGTCCCTTTGAGTAGAGCCCTTTCTTGCTAACTCACCAGCGATGTCACTTCCTTTAATGCCTCTGTGATCTGGTAACCAGCAGAAGCTAATATTGTTGTTCTTAGTCAGGTTTAGAAGTGCATTGAAGCAGTCTGATGCAGGGCCTCAAGCGCTACTCGACAATCGATAATATTAATGGTGATGCCGTTTGTTCTTATTTCTTAGGTGGCGCTACAGTTCGAAATAAACCTGGGCCTCAACTAACGAGTCTCTTCAGGTAGTCCGGTCTTTAGCTAACTGCCTCCATTTGCGCACTGAAAGTTGGTTGAGGTCTGCTGCTACTTGTGCTACTACTAAGGTGAGGTCTTTCTCTACTGCGTTGTTCCTTCGGGTTAAATTCGCTGTATAGCTCGCATAGTTCGTCGTTGAATCTTCACCTCCAAATCTGGTCAACGAAAACAGGACCGAATACATTTCAAAGGATTTTTCTATCAAAACGACTGGAAATATTTTCATCCACTTTCAATAGAGTCCATGCTTCTGCGCCATAAAGTAGGACTGGGATGATCAAGGTCTGATGGTCTTATGTAGAGTCTCCTTAATTTTTAGGGATAAGGCCTTACCATTGAATTGCTTTCTTAGCCCAAAGAAACAGCAATTGACAGGAGTTATTGTTCGTTTTATTTCTGATGTAGTGTTGTTGGAAAAACTCATAACAAATTTGTTCAATTCGTCTTAGTTTTGCCATTTTGGCAGCTTCCGTTTTAGTACAAGCAAGCGAACTCGTGATAGATGGGCATACCCTTGTAGTTGCACAGCCTTTTGAAAGATTGCCTGCAGTGTCCACTTGGGATTTCCGAACAATTCTTCCAAGTAAGATGTCGGAGAAGTCACATGAAGGCGCGTTACCTTGTCTAAAAACTTTTTTGACATAAATGGGCTCAGTTAAGTCGTTGCCGACCATGAAAAAACAGTGAGCGTTCTCAATCGTCACTCTGTACAGATGGATTAGTTTGGCAGGGATGTAAAAGGTTGACATGTTTCTTTATATATAGCTAGTGCCTATAAATACTGACAAATGCGGCCTTAAAATCGACAAAAAGATAGCGGGTATCGGTTTGGACTTTTTGAGTTTTTTCCAGGATCTGCCGGAGTATGATTATGTGGTCGGTTATGGACTTTCGTCTGAAACCGCACTGATAGGGGCCAATCAGGTCATTGACGAAGGTTTTCCAAGGTTCACACAATATGGCAGATAAGATCTTATATCCGATGTTGAGAAGACTTTATACCTCTTTAGTTGGCGCAGTTGAGGGGGTCTCCTTTTTTTGTGAATCGGGCAAACGATGCTAAGATTCCTTTCATCAGACATACACTCTTCTGACCAGAAAATGAGTTGGTGCATGCTCTCTACAAGGTCATTTCCAGTTGAATTTTAGCTTAGATATCGCTATCCTTACTTCCTTCTGGTTAGGTGAATGGAAGTTTTGGCAATCATCATCTAAGTTGGAAGGTCTATTCTGCCTGACGGCGGAATGTTTGTTTTCTTCGCCGTTTTACAGTCTGCAAAAAAAAGTTTTTTAGCACCGACTGTGACTCTACTATTAGGTTTCCTTCTTCGTTTTTACAAGGTTCTGTACGGGTCTTGTTGTTCTTTTAACTTGTTGGTGATACTTCCGAATGTTATTCCTGGAGTACAACCTTCGATCGCGCACTCCTCTTCTCCTGGAGAAGCTGGTGTTCTCTCCGTTTCGTCTGATCGTAGAGCTCACGAGCAGCTCTCGTTGTTCGTTGTAGCGCCGTATTATAGGCTTCTTATTTAGCCGCATGTTTTTCCCGACATTCTTTATCAAACCAAAGATTTGTTTGTGGTGGTCGGGTGAAACCCAGCACATGAGTTGCGGCGACTATGATAGCACATTGTCAGCGTTGCTACTGGTCGTCGGTACTTGATGATGAAGGCATTGGAGTTGTTGATAAATTTTGTGATACGTGTTAAGCGATTGACTGATGACGAACTTTCCTGTCCTGAAGCCACACTGATTTAGTCAGTCAATACGAAGAAAAATTTTGTAGGCGATATACATACACAAGGCTTACTTCTCTATAATTGATTCAGTCAATACAATCTATTTTCCCTCTTTTGACCATATGTTCCATATGACCTGGTGCATATTCCCTGGCAGTCCACTGTCGCAGGCTTCGTAAGACTGTAGCGTCAACATTGTTACCTTAACTTTGTCAGGCGGATGAAATTCACGGTCATCATCATCTAAGGCAAATAGATCATTCTGCCTGACAATGATATTTTGATCATCATCACCGTTATACACTCTGCATCAGAGGTCTTTCCATGTTCTCAATACCGACGGTGGCTGTACGACTATTTTGCCTGGTATGTAGCCTTGGCAAGTTGATTTTATTCTCTGATAAACCTTAGAATGTCTTTTCTTCTTGATTCGCTCCTCGTAGTGGTGGCTGTACTTTAAAACCAGTCATATCGGAAGCAGCTTCTTTGATAGCTTGTAAATAAAATTCCCATTGGTGTTCCGCGATTTGTGTATGAGAGCTAGAATTTTGAGAGAACTTGAGAGAAACGCGTGGCTTGGTGGCTTAACTTGACTCCATTGTGCCTGTTATATCTGATGGTTGTACTTGTACTAGTTGGTTTCTCGAAAATTTCGGATATTGAGAATGTTGGACTAGTGTCCGCTATCGATCGTAATGTGATCAATCTGGTTGACAGTTTATTGATCAGGATAAGGCCAAATCTCTTTATGGATGTTGAGATGTGGAAATCGCGTGCAGAGTACTACTGCTGTTATTCTAAGTAGAAAGATGAACAATATTTAGATTCTTCTTTTCGAATATGGTCTTGATGCAGATTATTATGAAGCGTGTAAATGGCGAAAGACTTTTTGCTTTGAATAGCAACTTCACATCCAAATAAGCGTCGTCTTTCTTTTTTTAGCAATCGCCGTAGTTGACGTAAATGTTTTTTATTTGCTTTTATCTCAGCGCACTGAGGGAATATTTGCGTTCTAGCAGTCTATCAGGAAGACGGTATCATAGCCGATATTCGATATTTTTGGCGGTATCTGAACAATTTGTTTTATGTTTTGTTCACGGTTCAGAAGCTATCACCGCGATCGACCTCCAACCTGGAGGGTCCTTACAACTTCAGCAATTTTACAAGAGCCTGTGATGATGCCTTTCAGATTCATTTTGGGTAGATCTGTTTGGCTGAGTCGGATCATTGCCGAACTGCCTTCAGTCACAGATTCCAAGATGATTAGATTATCGCCTTCCACATGTGCGCATCTAATGGGAAGTCTATCTCTTCTGCATTGTCTTTGCGGGTAGGAATCTTAGACCCTTCGGGATGTAGCATTGACAACCATTCCCCCTATATATTTAAGTTATCTCACGTAATTGATCAGTTCTTTCCTGAGCAGGCAATACAGCTATTTTCATTAAAACCGAGGAAGGATATCTTCGTCAAGCTAGCGTACGTCTTTTACGTGTCTTATAGAGTCTCCGTAATGCTTTTTGAAAGTGCAGTAATAGGCAATGTCGTTAGCGTATGTAAGTAGTTGCAAGTAGTTGACATGGCCTGAAAAGTCAGTGCCGTTTTATAGTAAAGCACAAAATTTTTGCAAAATTCAACTTTATTTATTAATATAGTTGCCTTCGAGGGCGATACACTGATTGAAACGATTTTTCAATCTTTCGATACCAGTTTTGTAGTACGATTTCGGTTTAGCCTCAAAATAGGCCTCTGTTTCGGCGATTACTTCTTCATCGGTCTTAAATCTCTTTCCGGCGAGCATTCTTTTGAGGTCAGCGAACAAGAAATAGTCGCCGGGAACCAAATCTGGAGAATACGGTGGGTGGGGAAGCAAATCGTAGCCGAATTCATTCAATTTTCCCATCGTTTTCATCGACTTGTGACACGGTGCATTGTCTTGTTGAAACATCACTTTCTTTTTCTTCAAATACTGCCGTTTTTCTGCGATTTCGTTCTTCAAACACTCCAACAACTCAATGTAATAGTCACTGTTGATAGTCTGCCCCTTTTGGAGATAGTCGATGAAAATTATTCCATGTGTATCCCAAAATACGGATGCCATAACTTGCCAGCTGACTGTTGAGTTTTTGGTCGTTTTGGACGAGGTTCGTCACCTGCTCGCCACTCAGCTGACTGCCAACTTGACTCTGGTGTGAAGTAATGGAGCCAAGTTTCATCCATTGTCACATACCGACGCAAAAATTCGGCTTTATTGCGGTTGAACAGCTTTAAACACTCCTCTGAATCATCAAGACGTTGTTGTTTTTTGGTCGACTGTGAGCAAACGCGGCACCCACTTTAAACAGAGCTTTCGCATGTCCAAATATTCGTGTATGATATATCCAACACGATCTTTTGATATCTTCAGAGCCTCAGCTATCTCGATCAACTTCACTTTACGGTCATTCGTAATCATTTTGTGGACTTTTTTAATGTTTTCATCTGAAACAGCCTCTTTTGGACGTCCACTGCGTGCATCATCTTCGGTGCTTGTATGATCACTTTTAAATTTTTCGGTTCGGTTTTAAGTTGTTCGGCTGGTACAGAATTCGAGTAAAACTTATCAAGCCATTTCTTTGCATCGGCTGCATTTTTTCCCATCAAAAAGCAATGATAAATCAACACACGAAATTACTTTGAATCCATTTTTTTCACAGTAACAAAAGTTACTTCACTCACAACGCTATATCTCGAGAACTAATTGTCCGACAGATGTCAAATACAAAAATACAAATGCAAATATACACGTATCTTTTGAAGGTTGGTACTAACCTAAATCGGTATGGATTTAATTCAAGTGGTGCCCTCTCTTAGAAACGGCACTGACTTTTCAGATTGCTTCTGACCTTAACGTGACAGCGAAAGTTCTCTTTTGTCATTCTACACTATGTTAGGAGTTTGATAGTTTAGCCGTTAGTATTATCGCGAATAAAACAAACAAAATCCTTTAAAAAAAAAAAAATTTACGCTCTTTATTTGGTTGCTTAATAGGCGTCTGTATTCTACAGTGTTTGACTTACGACTAATCTGCTACCTACCGGCAGACTGTTTTCCTAGTGTGGCCACTTTACAATCACTAGTATGTGTTGCCACTTTATATTTCTTACATCCCTATCAGTTTCTCTTCTATGGCTTGCTACAATAGAGATGGTAAAAATAGAATGACTCTGCATTGTCCCTTCTAAAGGTTTGACAGGACCTTGATATGTGACTGTCAATTATTGTAATCGATAAAGAAGTGGCAAATATCGATCTTGTTTCCTTCCAATAATTTCAAGCATTTTGAAAATACAGAAGTACATGCTAATCTACGCTTTTTAAAGCAAGCTATGCCTTTATAATTGGCAGAGTTCAAAAGATTTTCATTCACCAAATCTTACAAATACACTGGTCTGTGCTCCTTAAGTAATTTATCGCTGGTGTAAATGGCATATAGGTCGTATGTAAAAGTCGGGGTTATGGGAGGACGACAACTTTGAACTACACACCTCTTGCTATTTAAATGTTTAATAAAACTGGATCATACAGATACTTTCATATTTGTCTAAATAGTTAGCTGCAGAGCACTAAAGTAAAAAATGTAGCTCCCAAAAGCTTGGTACAAGTAAATCCATACATCTTAGAACGAAAAAATATATATTGGTCTTCTTTGACCAATTGAACAGTGAGAGGGTTTTTATCTGATGCTTGGATTCTTCCAGAGTAATAACTATTTACATTAACCGATTATGACTCTAAATGAGCAATATTCAAAATTTTAAAGCAGATGTAGGGACATAGAGGCAGCTTCAGAAAGAAATAATTCCTCCCAATTTCTATTACAGTCATACAAATAATATAGTTCAAATTAGGGATCTGTCTTAAAGTACAAATATCCCAAGCTGTATAAACACAACACACAAAATTATCTTGCAACCAGACTACGTCTAAATGATTAGCACTCGCAAGTTTGAGTTCAATAGTCTCTAAATCAGAGTTCATTGTGCATTTCCATTGTGCTCAATGG
This sequence comes from Volucella inanis, assembly GCA_907269105.1. Taxonomy (NCBI): domain Eukaryota; kingdom Metazoa; phylum Arthropoda; class Insecta; order Diptera; family Syrphidae; genus Volucella; species Volucella inanis. The sequence goes on from OU026154.1 coordinate 95,724,910, forward strand.
TATTTATCAAGTTTCAGATTCCCGAACTTAATACCACATCAACTGATTTCAATTCTATGACACAAACAGCGGAATGCATCGTATGCAGTACCAGGATATGCACTTAGCGTATTCTTTGCTTTGTCTTCATGCTCGACTTCCTACATATATAATCAATTTAAATTATTCAATTCAATATTCCGTGTTTCAATAACCGATAATTACCATTAGCTGCGTGTAATCGTCGTCATCATCCTCATCATCGACGTCATCCACATCACCCTCAACATCCTCATTGCAGTCAACATTCTCTCATCATCATCAGCCTCCCGGTTGGCTACAATCTTGCCGCAAGGATCCATGTACGTGGCAAAAGAGGTGGATAATCGTGCCGATGGTGGAAGGTGAGTATATGCGTGGTAAATGGTTAGTGCTCGAAGTGCATAGCCTCTTTCATTAACCCATAAAATAATGATAATGCGTCGGGCTATTATGAAATTGTAGTGATTGCCCTCACGTCATGTTAATCCCGGGAGGGTATGATGGAAATGGTTGTGGGCGCCCATATCCCGACCTAAATAACATTTTCGTCTAGGTAAATCTGTGTGTTATTGAATGCAAGCAACTCACTATCTGGCTAATGCAAATTATACGTTCTGACTGACTTATTAATCGGCAAGAGAAATGGTTTCCCAATCACAACATTTGTATGTTGATAAACGTTTTGGAGTCAATGTCTTTCTACTGGTGGGCACCTCCACTTCCCTTACACCTATCCAGCTCGTGGACGGATTCAGGATTCCACCTGTCCCCAAAATTTCACACAAACCTATAGTAAGGCACGCTATTCATCAGAGGGCTGGTGGATGCAAACAGGTAGTACCCAGTCATGTGTAGAATGTAATTTCATCGGATTACGTTAAACGAGTATGTTACTGACTGGCAGTGAAGGCATACTGATGTTATCGGTCCCGTAAGGACTTGAAATCAAACAGTTTTAGCAATTTAATAATTTTAGGAGAATTTAATTACATTTTGAAGATCTGGGTTTATAGTCTGGCATAAGCCTGACTTGCTTTTTTGCACGTAGCAACCGATTAAGGGACTGAAAAGAGACACCAATTGCTACGATTAGCACTGAATCTGAGGCCAATTCGAGTTCCATTACTGATTGGCTAACTTCACTGTGTTACGTATTATATTGGTTGAATCAGAGGTACATTCGAAGAAGTGAAAAACGAAAAGCAGTCATCTGTTCCAATGGACGTCTAAATTAGGTCTTAAGACTGTTTGCCCGATTTCTGTAGGAGATTTTATGTATATAACGCTGAAGAACAAGTTAAAGGCAAATTAGGATAGTGATAATGGCATTCTCCTTTTCTTTTTCTTGAATCTACATCCAGCCAGAAGGTAGTTTTAATGTGCAACAAAATTGCCACATATGTAACTCAAATTTGGAAACTTCAAATTATCTGGAATGAGTGTTGAACGATTAGCGTAGGTACCGAGCATGCGCAGTGCACTTACCCCTTCTGCGCAACGGCTTATAGAAACGGTTTGGTCATCCATGTTGGGTGTTGTCTATGGATGTAACTACAAGGCCACCCAAAAACTTACAGTCGCGAAGCATATGGATCTGCATAAAAAACGTTCAGACCTTATAAACCCTAAATGGCAATAAAGCGGATATATCCGTTATTTCAAAAGCTCTTCGGACTTGAAATGGAAAAAATATATAAAATACTGTGATATCTGCATAGATATAATGTAGGTTACTAGATAGACCATAATTACCGTCTATTTCGGTGCGGATTTCTTGTTAACAGCAGACTTTGGCAAGTGGTCTATTCTAACGACACATGAGGCTTGTGGCCAGTTTTTCAAAAGTCTGTGAAGGTACTTGGATAATATGAAGACATTAATATCATTAGCAGAACGTAGCAAGCTATGACTGATGGTTAAGCAGTCTTTGCCACAGAAGCAGTAGAAATGGGCTTAGCTGAGAATGAGGACAAAACCAACTATACTATGCTGTTCAAAAGAAAAATCGTTTCGGGTAGTTAACAAGAAAAGGTCAATAGGAGTGAAATTTTGGCCACGTGGGGTGAAACTATGTTCTTTGGTCAAAACCAGGAAAGTCTCGCAGTAAAGCATCAAGAAATTGTACAACATCTCCAGTCTCCACATAACGCTCTGAGTTGACTATAACAGCGCGTCCCTTTTCGTAGGTGGCGATACAGTTCAATGTGAACCTGGTCCTCAACTAGCAAGCCTCTCTAGCTAGGCCGATCAAATTATCAGCTAGTTGCCTCTAATTGCAAGTCGGTTGCCTCCAAGTCGTTTGATTGAGATCCCATTCTACATATGCGCCTCACCCAAGGTGAAGGCTCCATCTACCATGTTGTCTCTCCGAGTTGGATTCGACAGCTCCGCGGACCGGAGTCTTGTCCATTCCCACTACATATCCTAGCCATCACAGAAGTGCAGTTTTCTGACTAGATTCGTGTCTCTATACACTTTGTATAATTTGACGTTGTCAAAGTCCGACAACGCAAACACAAACGGGATCGAATATTACACGAATAATTTTTCACTAGAAACGACTGACGATATCTTCATCAACCTTCGATAAAGTCAATGCTGGTAAGGTCTTATGTAAAGCCTCCTTAATTGCTAGACCTTAAAGCACAAAGAAACGCCGAAGCCAAGGTAAACTACCTTGAAGCTACAGCTGCCAAAGGTGACCAACTGTGTAGATCTTCAATGTTGTGTATCCCATCTTGTTGATAGCATACATATATGTAGTTCGGTTTGGCCTCATTTACCAGTTAACCAATTTTGGCAGCTTCCGTTTCATTTCAATACTAGCCAACGGTTGGGTGACATGTGAGTTCCGCAGAATGCTTTCAAGTACGATCTTAAAGAAGTCACTTTGTCCAAAAACCCTTTTTGACATTTCTCATTCTACACCGACCGACGGGTTTGACAGAGATGCCAAGACTGGAAATTTCTCTGCGAGGGCTGCTGAGTACCCGGAGTGGAAGATAGGTGATTCTACTGACACAAAGTTAGTGTACTCTCATTTAACATAACCTCTTCTAGCCCGCCTGTCAAAATTTGGTGACAATCCGACTTTAGTTTTGTTTCAACACCCATCGTGTTATTGTCTTTTACGACCATGAAAAAGAGAAGTATCTCTCCGTGATTCAATTCTTGTTTTTGAGTGGCAAAATCTGCGAAAAAATCAAGCTCATTCTCGATGGTGTATATGGGACCGATTCAACTTCCCGTACAACCGTTAACCTTTGGTTCGCAGAGTTTCGCAGTTGTTGCACGTCGGTTTTTAATGAACTGCGCCCATGAGTCCCAAAAATGCATAAAACAGAGAAAACCGTGGACAAAATCCATGATCTCGTATTGGCTGACTACTGAGTGAAAATTCGCGAGTTGGCTTAGATAGCAGGTATCTCAACTGAACGCGTTAGCCATATCCGAGGTTTTGCGCATGAGAAAACTGTCCGCACGATGCGTGCCGCGTTTGCTCACACCGGAGAACAAACGCAATCGTGAGACCACTTCAAAGACGTCATGGGACCCGTTTGTTCGAAATCCGGAAGAGTGTCTGCGTTGTTTGGAGACCGTCGATGGACATGGATTCATTGGTACAAACCAGACACCAAAGAACAATCGAAACAATGCATTTTACCCGGTGAACGCGCTTTAAAAAGGTGAAGACCGTGCCTTCACGCGCAAGGTGTGATCCACGTTTACTATTTGGAAAAGGGGGAAACAATCACAGGAGCATACTACGTCGATTTATTCGGCCGATTCAAGGCCAATTTGAAGAAAAAAAGACCACATTTAGCGAAGAAAAAAGTGCTCTTCCACCACGATAACGCACCGCCTCACACCTCCGCAGTCGCTACAATCACATTGGCCGAATTGGACAACGATTTGCTCCCCTATCCTGCGTGTATTCTTGATTTGGCTCACCGCGGAGGAGTATTTTGCAGGCCAACAAAAGTCGTACTATACGGAGTGGTCAACAAAGCTGCAGCACCGCTGCAAAGTGTATCGAGTTGAAAGGAGATTACGAATATATTGAAACAAACATGTTTGTCAAAAGCTAAACATGTTGCGTATCATCTAAGTTAAAGGTCTATTCTACCTGACGGCTTGTTACTGGGCCATCATATAGTCTGCAGAAGGAGTTCCTCCATTTTCTTAGCACCGACTGTGACTCTGCTACATGGTTTCCTTCTTCATTTCCACACACAAATTTGCAATATTTTCGACCGCGCACTTCTCATGAGAAACATCTCTTTTTTAGCTGCATATGCTTGTCAACATTCTTCATCAAACCAGAGATTTCATTATGATGATCGGGTGAAAACCAGCACATCAGTTGCGGTGTCCCTTAGGGCACTTTGGCAGTGTTTCTCTTCGGTACTTGGTACTGGAGGCATAGGAGTTATTGAGAGATACGGGATACCCGTTCGGCAAAGATTCTGGTGGGCTTACCTTGGCTGCAATAAGGTTATAATCCGAGTCAATGTTGGCAGCCTTAATGACACTCAGAATACTAGAAACATGATGAGATGATTAAATGGTATGCTTGCTATAGTGATAGTCAATAAGAATAAGTCCGTAGCCAGACGTGGTGTCGTATAGACCATAGTTGATAACTGTCCAACCAAAGATATCCTCCTTTCATATCCCTACGTTAAAATGGACTTGTACGATTTTAACTTGTCGAGGAGCTCGTAGAAAAATTCTATGATGGCATCGTCATTGTCTTTCGTAGAAGCATGGGCGCATAATAGGTGAGTGGATTGTCATAGGACCCTCATTCATGTGTCGAAAGTTCATGGTACCTCGCCTAATTCTGCCGCGTATGACGAATTCACCTTTTTCTGTTCCCTATGGCAGGGCCTCCGCCCAATTATCAAGGATTCGTCCATCAATGACGTTGCCTAATAAAAATCGGGGACAAAGCTAAATGTACTGGTCTTATTGTAAAGGTTTTCGGTATTTAACGCCTCTAAATGCTGCTACGATTTGCCCAGTTACAAATGGTCGGTCAGAGATCCTATTGGTGGCAGGACTTCCGGTAGTCCCTACCAGGACTTAAAACACGGTACCATTGGAATCAGGAGCCGCCGAATTTCGGTCCGGGACTGACTTAAAGAGGTAGGCCTCCTTGTAGGAGCGGGATGGTGGCTTTAGTTTAAACCCAAAGTCGCGGGAAGGATTTTGACCCAATGTTGAGTTGCAAAATACTGGGTGCTGTGACCCTAAGAACAGTAAGGGGTTTTAAGTCGGCCTCAACCCATACCAAGGATGGAACTTTTTGCTTCCAACACGAGTTCCACTTTGGTATCAAAGGATTGACGGAGAGCTATGGCAAGGCGTATTCTTGCTCCCATGGTTGTATGGGCATCCCGTGGTCCTAAGTTTTCTAAACAGTCGTCCACGTTATTGCACTTCCTGGATGGTAATGATATCCGGGTGAAAGCAGCCAAAGGCATCTGAAAGTTGTTTGGCTGTATGTGTTCTATTAAGTTTCCGAACATTTCACGTGCTGATCCAAAAGTCGTAATCCTTTAATCGTTTACCAGGGTCTTCATTATCTGTGGTTGGTTCTTCACATTTCTTTTTATCAGGCTGTGAGCCCTGTAATGGCGTACGCTAGTAATATGCTACTGGTTGGACACTCCTATATATACTCCTACCGGGTATCACCACTGCAAACTTGATTGTTGCGTTGCTGTGACCATACAGATGCTAGGACAATCAGCAGTTTCCCAATCAATCGCATTAGAAACATATTAAAGCTGCGCCGATTAAGACAAGGGTCGAAATACGTCAATTTCCGTTTATCCTAAATTATTGTTCCCAAATTTAACACCTTGCTGCTTTAACACGCTGAGAGCTCATGCTTAGTACTGAAATCTGTCATTTATAGCAGATATGGTTATTCACCATCTGTGGAAATCACTGTTCACTGTAGATGTCACAGTCTTTACATCAAATTTTTTCTCAAACAATCCATCATAATTCATGGATATTCCCTAGTTATTCGGCTGCGCGTTGTCTGCGAAGTACCCTTGAATTAAAGGGCACATCCGAAACTCGTAATCTTGTTTCAGTTTTGCCGGTCGTTATCAGTTAGATCAATCGTTACTACACTCAGGGTAAGACTTTTCTTAGTCTTGTAAGCAAGACAGAACAAAAGTTTCCACACATACTATTTGCCTAGAAGGACTATGAGGTAGTACAAGCACTAGATTATGAAAAAATAGCTGTTGCCGGGCTTTCACAACAGGTTTCAGGAAATTCAGATCCGTGGAAATGACGACATGTTAAGATACAGGTAAGCGTTGTAGATACATATTTCTTTTGTGTAAAGTATGACTACAGCCGCTTACATTATCTTTGTTTCCATTCACTGGGTCTGCATAAATGCGACTTCATACTCTGTCTGGTATAAGACAATTTTATCATCTACTGCATAGTTAATAAAAGGCTCAGTGTTCTCAACTCCGTCACTTACATTGACTCAATTTGCGAAACGATTTACGATCTCAATCCACCACAAAGTAGCGTTTTTCCAATCAAAATCTACCCACTGGCACCTGTAAAGCAGTCAAAATCACCATGATAAATATAAAACTCCCTTACTCGCCATAAATCCAAACAAGAAAATTTATAAAAAAAAAATAAAAAATAAAAAAGAGCAGTCGCCAAAAGCAATTCGATTTAACGTTCGTCGATATATCAAATGTCTGTCGGATATTTCAAAATCAAATAAAAACATTTTTGTAATGTTTAAAAAGAAACTCCTGTCACCACACGAATCCGGAAAGGGCGGATTAGCTGAACACGTAATCGCCCATCGTCCAATTCCGGTCCATAGCTCTGAGTCGGTGCCAGAAACGCACTTAACTTTTATAAATCATCCCATCAAAGGGAAGCACACTTAAACACACCAGAGGGAGCCATCATTTCACAACATTTCTCACACAAAACTACAGTGCACTTTTGTGGCTGGACATAAAAATTTTTCATGTGACACTTAAAACCTGACATTCCACATACAACATTATATTGTTTCCTAGCAAAATGAGAACGTGCACTATATCCGCGTCCGTTTCCGTATCCGTGTCTCTGTTCATTGTCATGGAGAGGCAGTGCTACATTCTGAGCTGAGCTGCCAGAATGAGCCTCATATAAAAATCCTAATTGCAGGTCCGTGAAACTATCTGGGACCGTTTTGTAAAGTTGCAAACACTCTAGTCGGCCATTACGTTGAAACAGTAAAAATTGTCTAAAAGTATATTCCCACTAACACATATATAACTGCATTGCAGACAGATAAAGGCACGAGTACGAATAGTTACTGGTGGTTGCCCCGCACAAATTGGGCGCAAAATTATCAAAATTAAGTTGAAGACCGTAAAGACCGGAAATTTTCAGAGATTTTCCCTCCCCAGATTCAGTTCACAATATTAACAAAGCTGTTGGAGGCAAAAAAAAAAAAAAAAAAAACACACACAACGCCTCGCTGTAATCCTTTCCAGGGCAGGCATACACACTTACTATACACCCACATGTAGTTTGTACACTTCACCCCAAACCATTGGAACTTAAGTACTCCCCTGCATAAAGTCGGATTGAATTGTATTATCCAGTGTTCTAGTTTGGTTCGTAATTATTTTTTATTAGTTTCCAGATATGTGTTGGTGTTGGAGGGATACATGGACTTCTCGCCTTGGGCAATTCTTGGCTGGTTCATTGTAAGCCAAATGCACACACTTTCACATATGGGAAACGAAAAGAAAAGACTCCATTCCAGGAGGCGATGAATAGCCTGTTTGGGTAGACATAAAACCTCACAAGGGATAGATTGGTCTAATAATAATAAACGACATAGATATGGTGTCGGGATTGGGATTTGGATTGGGATGAGTGTTATTCCAAACCTACCTTCCGCAGGCATCCATACATTTGTTAGGATCGGTATAAGTATGAAGTTGAAAACTGGTAGCTTAGTGGTTTTATAGTACTTGATGTTGCTGATGGTAATGCTGGTTTTGGTGGCAATGGTAGTAGTCGTTGTTGTATGCAATATTCAGGTACCCCATACGGTGGGTAATTTTCTGTTTAAGGGTAAGGCACAGAGTTGTAGAATAAAAACGTGGATGGCAACTTTCCAGCTACTGGCAAGTCAGTAGCGTTCATTCGCAGAAGACTAATCGATTTATGCAGATGGCGTTTGAATTTTTTTTTATTGGTCGGCAAAATCCGTTTAGACTCTTTGTAGGGAAGGAAAGATGCGTTTTGCTATTCCACGTACGCTTCAAAAGTTTTTTTTTTTTTTAATTCTGAAATCTACTTGGTGTTTGCCAAGCTACCTCATTTGCTCGTACGTTTGGGCTTCAATATGACCCCATCACTAAGGACTATTAGCGTAGCTATAATATTTTAAAAACCAGAACCACGTTGGCTTTAGATAAGCTATCAATTATAGTCTACGCACCCAGCAAGGAAACCATAAAGAGCTTCTTTAGAATGGCTGAACAGCTTGGTGCAACGTTAAGTATATCGTTGAATATTTTAAATCTGTTGTAGAGTTCTAAATCGACGTTAGGAAACGTTCTATCAGGGGTCTAAGTCTAGTTTACGGTGTCGAATATATGGTGAAAAATTGTACTCCCTAAGGAGGTTAATGTGTTCGTTCGATACTGCTTAGTAATGAGAGGCTTTATTGGGAATAGAGAGTGTTACAAGCTTGTATTGCATATTTCTCAAATGTATTAGAAAAAGTATTCAAAGAATTTTCAAACTTTTTCACCCAGGAGTGAACCAGCCAACCCAGCGGTTGGGCTGATATCATTCTTTTGTTGGATTCTTATTTTTCTCTTGAGATTTTGACTTGAACGTAAAGTGTCTATCTTCATGTTATTTTGATTCCGATGGTATCTTAGGACGAACTGAAATACCACATTGCATTATCCCCAGGTTCCTTAGTTTGATAGAAGGTATTCACAAGAAGTTTGTACAGCTAGGTAAGTGAGTAGGTTGACGCTTACCTTGTGAGAAGGTAGAGGAATTACCAAATTAGAACCAGGCTGGTTACTTAGGGACTCTAACTCGCTCTCATTTTTCCCGGAGAGTAGAGAAAATTCAAATGCCAGTTGATAGATAGACTCAATATCTTTTCAGTTCCTGCGGATTCTACAGAAGTCCCTTTCTGTGCACACCTAGGCATTCTACATAAGTGCAGATGGCGCATAGAAGATCAAAGAGACAACTCGCACGTCCCAAAGGCTTTACTGGAAAGTGGGATGTCTTCTTGTTGTCTTATGAGTCCTAGTTAATCTGGATGTATCAAGTTAAGCCAAGCGTGCATTCGCTTGACAGATAGGTTAATCCTTGATGTTTTTATCTACCATGTAGCTCCCAGGGAACGTCCATATGAAGAAGTCGTCAGGTTTGTCCCAACTAATATGCTGGGTTGCACTATTCCCACAAAAATCCTGGTTTGATACAGAATGCAATCAAGCACACTTAGGAAAACAACCCACCTGGATAGCCGTCACATATAAAGCTAGGTGAAAGATCAAGGGATAAGACCTTCAATCGGAGGATCTCTATTAACTCCTACTTATCAGGACCGGAAGGTCTTGGTTCATGCATTGACCGATTGCCAACAGTTGAGAAAAATTGCAAACTGTCGATAAGTTATGTATGTTGCACGACGAAATGTATGCTACGCTTTGGAACCAACACCGAAGAAATAAGCGAACTGCCCTAATGGTTATAATTACAAAAGAGCTTTTCCATTTTTGGGGAGATACGTTTTCCTCATGTATCTATTATCACAAGGCTACCAACATCAATATTTGGGCTGGTTGATGTCCACTTTGAACGACCTTGTAGTTCCTGGATATATTTTGATGACCACCGTTTCCAAAAGTGGGTCTTCACGGCATTTAATCGACGCCAGTGGTGAATATAGCTGAAATAATCTGTTTTCGCTATCTCCACTGCTGGCGTTGGTATCTGTTATCATCGAGGTAATTGGTCTTAAGTATGGCTTCGATCTTCACCAACGCTGTTGTTAATTCTTCAAATGTCAGCTTAGCACACCCCAAACTTTGATAAAGATGACCCTTTACTTTTTTACTTTTGAGTCAGCTTGCCATGATTTTCTGCTGTTGTTTGCACTTGAGTCGAAAGCACTGGGGCATTTACTGATGTGCTGACGTATCGTATTTCACGCTCCGACTGTCCAGAACTTGTGACATATGTTAGATAGAAGAAGTGTTGGCCCTGTATATAAGCATCGAATATGATATCGTTGTCTGAGAAGAGAGGTTATGATGTGATTCCTTTGGCAGGACTATGAGGTGCTTGGCATTATAACTGCACAACGAATTCTCTAGTCGACCCCTCGAAGTGTGTAAGACCTTTGTCGTCAATATAAGAAAAGAGGGAAGAAATCTTGCTTTTGGTGGGAATCTAGAAATAATCTTTTAGAAACTCAGATGTTGAAAGAACGCTGATTCGTTGTGAACATTGTTTTACCTTGCTTTGTATGTTCCTGATGTAACCTCTTCAGTAATCTGCAACTTTAATGATTTTCTCGAAGAAAACAATTCGAGTGGCTAACGTACTCAATTGGATGAGCTTATGGTAAATACTTGAATGATGTTCCGTCTTTCTTGGTTATCTGTTTGGAAGGAAGTTTATGTTCCTGATTATCTGAAGTTAAACTCGTTTTGAAGCTGCGTCTGCCGGATTATTTTGCGAGGAAACATATCTCCAGCAATTTGCTTGACAGACGTTTAACATTGCCGCTGTTCAATTGACCACGGACGTTTTCCAGCGTCTGGGATGTGCATTCAACCAGTCTAAAGCTATTTTGGAGTCTGTTCAAGCGATAATAGGCTAAAGTTCTTGATTGTGAAACGCCTTTAGTACAAAATCGAATAACTTTTTAATAAAAGAGCTCTGCAAAGCTCAAGACAGGATAGTGATTCTGAATCTAGAGGAGCTACTCATGTTTTGGCTGCAATAATGTTGACGAAAATTTTCTCCCTTTTCACAGTTCTGCAATAAATGGCGGTTTCATATGCTGCTTCGGATGCAACTTAGAATCCATAGAATTCGCATTGCGAGATGTCTGTAGTGTAAATTCGACGTGGTGTCTTGATTTCCTTGACATGATCAAATTCCTAGTTAAAACATCAATCCAACCTTTTCGTGTGTCCCAACGTAATGTTTTCTTGCATAAAATTGTTATATTGAAGGTAAAGTTCTAGATTCCTAGCCAAACGACAGCGACGATCCATTGTTAGGAGACAAAAGATTGCTGTTCGTCTATACTTTCCAAGCTACAGTGTAGATTTCGTGAATACAGTGCACTTTCCCTTCCGTCAAATAGTACTTTGCAGTTGTAATGGTTTCTAACTTCCAAAATCTGTGCATAACTTCAGGGCTAACATTACGTTGACAGTGTTGTCCTGCTACTACCCAGCAAAATACAGTATTTTGTAAAACCGGATGTTGTAGCTCATGTTCTTTGTTCTTCCTTCCGCTCCTGAAAAGGATGCTCCTACTTGGATATCGATGTTTTGTTAAAAAAACACGAGCTATCAACGGGATTTTATTTATTGAAACGATAATCAAGACTGAAATAGTAAGGGATATGGTGCATAAAATTAATATGCTTTTGGTTGTGTGAAAATGTCTGATTTTGCACCAAAGTATCGTCATTTGTGGGGAGTGTTGATTTTCTTACGGTGAAATGAAACAAAGTGCTGTGATTGGTTCCGTCGCTTCAAAGACGGTGATTTTGATCTCGACGACCGTCAGCGTAAAGGAAGGCCAAAGGCAGAAGAGCGTGCTTCAGCATTAAGTGTTACTTGCCAAGCTATTTCCAAACGATTGCACGCCTTGGGAATGACTATAAAACAAGGAACTTGGGTTCCTTATGATCTGAAGTCAAGGCGTCGTTTTTTCGCCTGTGAAAAACTGCTCCAGCGGCAAAAAGGAAGAATTTTCTTCATCGCATGACCGAAGATGAAAAATGGTTTCATTACAGCAACTCAAAGAGAATAAGGTCATGGGGACTGCCCGGTCATGGTTGTACGTCGTTGGCTCAGCCAAATATTCACGCTGCGAAGCTTATGCTGTGTATTTGGTGGGACCAGATCAGTGTTATTTATTTTCAACTATTGAAACTCACCGAAACTATCACTGGAGAATGGTATGGACTTCAATTGATGCGATTAAGTCGAGCACCTCACGAAAAACGGCCACAATACGAGCAGAATCACGACAACGCATGACAACGCTCGGAATCACGTTGCCAAACCTGTAAATACCTATTTTGAAACGCTCAACTGGGAAGTACTATCCCACCCATCGTATCCTCTAGATATTGTGCTGTCCGACTATTACTTGTTCAGTTTAATGGACATGGTTTGGCTGATCAGCAGTTCCGCTCATATAAAGATATCAAAAACCGCGATAACTTAGTTGCGCAACCAATACGTTATGTGTGTAAGAGTGTATATCGGTATACAATATGTAATCGGGATGGCACAACAATGCAACTCCGGAACCTATATTTTGGATGTTTTCCAAAATGTAAAAGGAACGTGTAAGGTCAGCTAGATCCGAGCAGAAAGAGTGTAGAGATGAGCGCTGAAATACAGTGAAAAATGTACAGCCAGTGTGAAAGATATGGAAAACCTACTTTTGAAGGCTTTAAAGTCCTTTATTAGGTTGATGAAACCATTAAAAATGTACTTCCGTCCATCCGACCAAAAAGATGTAAATACAAAAATATCGAACCTTAGAACCTTAGAACCAATAACATTGTTGGACGGGAAGACCTATCTACCGAGCGATGTAAGACAGCGGAAGATGACCATGATGATGAAGATGATGTGTCAGAGTTAGATAGAAGTCATTCTTCTACTTTATAGAAATATCATGGTTTTCTAGATACTTGACCACTTGTGTCCACATCCGTTCGACTAATGGGCCAAAAACGATATTGCTCTTGATCCTCGAAGAAAATCGACAAGCCATTATTGAGAGCCATTGCATCTACAAAAATTTACTTTTTTGACGTGCTTTATGGGGTTGTTCCATATTTCTTCAGAAATGATTCCAGTCAGAACGTTACAGTCATTGGAGAGCGCTATAGATCCATATATTTGTAATGTGGAAGCACTGCGATCTCAAAGAGGCTGCAGTCAATTAAATGAAAGAAATAATTCAACAATTGGGCTTCCAAATTGCCTTTTATTCGAATCAGCCGCGAAGCATAAAAAGAATACCCCATGAACCCAGTCAAGTTTCTTGGTAAAGAAAAATGGACGTTGATGAATGCAGATAAAGATATCATCGATCATTTTGAACGCAGCATTCTTTGATCCCGCTTTCGAGCCATACAACGACGTTGCCCTGGCCCGAAAAGTCTTCAAATCCTAACCAGAAGGATAGCACAATAGATGACCTTAGGTGGTTCGTTGAATCTGAAAAGGGCGATTTGTAATGCGCAACTATAGTGGACTAAACACTGCGCTAACTAGAAAGGCTTATTTATAATTAGTATTTTTGTTATCGATAGCAACTATCATATATGTCAACGGGACTATGTTCAAACCACGATCATCACTGAAAAAGAGAGAAAGTAATTTTATTGTTGTTACCATTTTACGCCTGCTAATGGCAACATTTCGGCCTGGGAAAAAATCTTACGCCTTTCGGAGTCATTAAGAAATATCTCTCACTGTGCGCAAAAAGTCAACACGCACACAACATGTATGGGGAAGACTATGGATTCCTACAGTTCCTACAGACTACAGCAACTGGGCTGTTCTCTTTAACTGTAACGGGTGGTCAAAATATAAGTGCACTCTTAAAAATAAAATAAAATGAAAAAAAATCTGTTGTTTTCGGCATATTATGACTTTATTATAAAGAGCGAACATACAATCCCGCTGTCTTCCAATTTTCTCAGAAATACCTCTCCAGCTAAATGTCAAAGGCTTATACCATATCTTAGTAAAGAAAAAGGGATATATGCTTGGCCAAATGATGTCTTTATAAAATGGAGATGTGCGCCAGTTCTATCTAGGTGTTCGATTGCCCTGAGAAAATAACTTTATGAAACCATCATCAGCTTAGTTATATAGGGCTTTCCAATATGACAATGACAACTTTGAATTTAATTTGTGAACGCACTCTTTCACTAATCATCAAACTGTCACTGTCAATTTATTCAGTAAATTCAACATTTTTGTCATGGTGAAGTACACTAACGAGCAACGCCTGCAAACGTTCTCCGATTGGGTTCTGGAGAATATGCGCCAAGATGATGAATTTCATTGCAAAATCATCTTCAGTGAAGAAGCTCATTTTTGGCACAATGGGTTCGTCAATAAGTGAAATATTCGTTATTGGTCGGGTGAAAACCCACATGTGCTTCATGAATCACCACTTCATCCACAAAAAATAATTGTTTCGTGCGGTTTGGGCCATATTTTTTCGTCGACGATAACGATCGTCACGTTACTGTGAATGGTCAGCCTTACCGCGCCATGATAACCGATTATTTTTGGCCCGAATTGAAAGATATGAACTTGGACGACATGTGGTTTCAACAGAATGGTGCCACATGCCACACAGCACACGCTACAATCGATTTATTGAAGAGTAAGTATGGTGAGCGTGTTATCTCAAGACATGGGCCAGTCGATTGGCCTCGTTCGTGCGATTTAATGCCGCTTGACTATTTTCTGTGGGGCTACGTTAAGTCATTGGTTAATGCCAACACGCCGAGGACGTTGAAAGAGCTCAGAGCCAACATTGAATGTGCAATAGCGGCCGAAATGTGTGACCGAGTCGTTGAAAATTGGGTCCAATTTGTTGTCAAATCGTTATTAGAAAACCCTATATAAGGTGATTCATCGTAAGCTTTGATTTTCAATAGGCTTTCTTTGACAGATCGCGCATGATTATTATCAAACTGCTTTATTATTTTTATTAAGTATTATTTGGCAAATCATAGTGAAAAGACTCACACCACAACTACGTCACCAAATTATTCAGCTATATTACCAAAATCAGCGTTCTGTGAGAAATGTTTTTCGTGCGATTCGAGGAACTTACGGGAACCTACTGAAACCACTATTGCCAATACCATTCACAAATTTGAGTCCCAGTTTACTTTAGTGGATAATACTCGACCGGTGAGACCACATAGCAGCTGTAGCTGAGAGTGTAAGCGAAGACCGTGACGAATCGATTCGTCGTCGTTCACAGCAGCTTGGCTTGGCGTATTTTACACGAGGATCTCGACCTTAAAGCGTTCCAAATTAAACTTGTGCAAGCATTGAAGCCAGGCGACTGAAGTGAATAGGCTCTGGAAAAACTCAATGAAAATCCAGTGTTTTATCGTGAAATTTTGCTCAGTGATGAAGCCCATTTCTGGCTCAATGGATACGTTAAGAAACAAAATTGAAGTATTTGGGCTGATGAGCAACCCAAAGAGTATCAAGAGCTACCATTTCATTTTTTAAAAATAACGGTATGGTGTGGTTTATGGGCTAGTGGAATTATTGGTCCATATTTTTTCCAAAATGAGGCAAATCAGAATGTTACCGTCAATGGTAACTGTTATCGTGCAATATTAAAGGACTCTGTGCTTTCAGATTTTCAAGAACATGGTTTCGGTGAGCTCTAGTTTCAAGAAGATGGCGCTACGAGCCATACAGCGCGTTTAGTGAGCACTTAGCACATGGGCTGAAAAGTCAGTGCCGTTTTATAGTAAAACACAACATTTTTGCAAGATTCAACTTTATTTATCAATATAGTTGCCTTCGAGGGCGATAAACTGATTGAAACGATTTTCCAATCTTTCAATGCTAGTTTTGTAGTACGATTTCGGTTAAGCCTCAAAATAGGCCTCTGTTTCGGCTATTACTTCTTCATCGGTCTTAAATCTCTTTTCGGCGAGCATTCTTTTGAGGTCCGCGAACAGAAAATAGTCGCTGGGGGCCAAATCTGAAGAATACGGTGGTTGGGGAAGCAATTCGTAGCCGAATTCATTCGATTTTGCCATCGTTTTCATCGACTTGTAACACAATGCATTTTCGTGATGAAACAGCACTTTGGTTTTCTTCAAATGCGGCCGTTTTTCTACGATTTCTTTCTTCAAACGCTCCAACAACGCAATGTAATAGTCGCTGTTGATAGTCTACCTCTTTTGGAGATAGTCGATGAAAATTATTCCATGTGTATCCCAAAATACAGATGCCATAACCTTGTCAGCCGACTGTTGAATTTTTTTCCGTTTTGGACGAGGTTCGTCGCCTGCTCGCCACTCAGCTGACTGCCGACTTGACTCTGGTGTGAAGTGATAGACCCAAGTTTCATCCATTGTCACATACCGACGCAAAAAATCAACACGTTATTGTTTTTGGTCGACTGTGAGCAAACGCGGCACCCACTTTGAACAGAGCTTTCGCATGTTCAAATATTTGTGTATGATATATCCAATACGCTCTTTTGATATCTTTAGAGCCTCAGCTATCTCGGTCAACTTCACTTTACGGTCATTCGTAATCATTTTGTGGACTTTTTTGATGTTTTCATCTGAAACAGCCTCTTTTGGACATACACTGCGTGCATCATCTTCGGTGCTTGTTTGACCACTTTTAAATTTTTCAATCCACTCGCAAATGATTTGTTCGGCTGGTGCAGAGTCCGGGTAACACTTATCAAGGCATTTCTTTGCATCGGCTGCATTTTTCCCATCAAAAAGCAATGATAAATCAACACACGAAATTGCTTTGAATCCAACAAAAGTTGCTTCACTCACAACTAATCGTCCGACATCTGTCAAATTTATACACGTATCTTTTGAAGGTCGGTACTAACTGAAATCGGTATGGATTTAATTCAAGTTGTACCCTCTCTTAGAAACGGCACTGGCGTTTCAGCGCCCATGTATTAATTTCTCGTTTTTCTACGGTAAATTGGCCGAATAGATCGTACGATATCACACGTTTGGACTATTTTCTCTGGGGATATGTAAAATCTCAGGTCTTCAGGAATAAGTTCTACGGTTGACGCTTTGGAAGCCAACATTACTCATGTTATCCGCGAGATACCAGTCGCTATGCTCGAACGAGTCGCCCAAAATTGGACCTTCCAAATACACCACCTCAGACGTAGTCTTAGCCAACATTTACATAATGTCATTTTTGAAAAATAAATGCCATGAATTGTTCTTTTAACTAGTAATATAAATTTTAATTTTACTTTCAAGTGTATATGCTTTATTTTACATTATATATCAAAATTTACGATGAATCACCCTATATTCTATATATTCTGTTCAAGAACCTTATTCTATATCGAAATATCTTGATTTCTATAAACCATGGCATAGTGGATGCATCCTATATAAAACTAAGATACTAAAAGGAACTACATAAACGATTTTGTAATTGATTTATATTGAATGGTGTAATAAACACCGGGTCCAACATGTCATTAACAGATCGCGCTAGATTGCTGTCAAAATTCATACCCATAGGCTACGTACAGATAACGAGTTTCATATTCGCCCTTTCAGTTGATCTTAATTAAAATAGCAAGCAGTTGCAGATGTATTTATATCATGACAAGCCTTCTCTGATTTTTATAAACACAAAAAAGTAAATAAAAATAAAAATAAAAATTCCGAGTAGCATATCGTCCATTGTGTACACAATATGTCATTAATGTCATTGATGTTCTTAAATTGATATTTCAATAAAACAATTTTCAATTAAAATACCATAGATGCGAATAAATGAAATCCATCCACCCAACCGTTGCACCTCCGCAGGGTTGATGGATAAATTACAATCAAAAAGCAATCCGTTAATTAATTTAGTGAACTTCACTTGCTAATCCGTATTTGTTGGCAGCCTGTGGTTTCATAATTACCACTGTTTAATGCAATAATTTAAAATCCATTAATTAAATATCTTTTCTCCTATAATTATTCAAAATTTTAATTATACGAGTATGTACCATACTCATATGTACATATGTAGATGCTTTGTTATCAATAATTAAATGCTACGAATGGTATTTGGCTGTGGTAAAATAAATAATTA
Source organism: Volucella inanis (assembly GCA_907269105.1). Classification (NCBI taxonomy): domain Eukaryota; kingdom Metazoa; phylum Arthropoda; class Insecta; order Diptera; family Syrphidae; genus Volucella; species Volucella inanis. Next base: position 95,743,080 of record OU026154.1, read on the forward strand.
AGTAAAGACCGTGTTTACAACCCAGGTGAAGTGTTGAAGTTTCTAGAAAAATCCATGCCAAAACGAGTTGGAATTTTTATTTGGAAATGGAGACTTGGAAGTGAAGTCGTTTAACGAGCCTCCATTATTGAACAAAACCTTCCCAAAGAGTTGAATATTAGTCATGTCTATGAATTCAACTTTTCTACTCTGGTTATCATTGAATTAACATTCACAGTATCACATCCAATTTAATGCCTAAATAGTGATCTTAATTGATCAATGACCTTGCTATACTTGTTTTTGGAAAAAAAAAATCAGCTCTTCAGAACCTGATTGGGTTGAAACCTACTATTACTCTTCCTTCCGAGTTTTCTTTCATTTTTCTCAAGGCTCATCCTTTTTTAAGCTATTGTGCCATAGGGTAGAAGAGATTTGGTAAAGCTCTTACATAGAGCACTCAGACAAAGAACTAAACCAATCTTTTCCTTGTGTGTTCCTTCATGCAGTATACAGTGTACCATCCTGATCAAAAAGATCCCGGTGGCGTCACCGTGTGGCGCTCCCAATTGTTCCGAGTTGAGCTCTGTTTTTTTTTTTTAAGTTGGTACATCTGTTGTTGACATTCTCTCTAAATCTTAGCGTCATAGCTTGACATTTGCAAAAGTTACGTAGCCAAGAGTACATTTAATGGTGCGCGAACGTTGGAAATGTTGGAAAAAACCTTGATGAAGTAAGGGAAATGTTTGTCAATACCCACAAATTAACCATCAGAGAGATAGCTGAGAATGTGCAAACATTGCCTATGGATCCGTCCAAGACATTTTGGTTAATGATTTGGGTTTCCGTCGTGTAGCAGCAAAGTTAGTCCCAAAAGACCTCAATTTCATGAAAAAAAAGAGACCGTGTTAACGTCGCAAAAGAGATGATTTGCGAGGTTTTATCCGATCACACATTCCTCAAAAAGACCATTACTAAGAGAAGGGGACATTTATGAGTACGACACGCAATCCAGACATCAGGCAATTGAATGGCGTTCACCAAATAAGCCGAGACCAAAAAACCACGTCGTTTTCAGTCAAAAAAGAAGGCCATGCTCAAGGTTTTCATGGATTACAACGGTGTAGTGCATGATAAATTTTTGCCAGAAGGCCAGACAGTAAACAAAGAGTATTATTTGGGCGTTATGAGACGTTTGCGTGAAGCAAACGCCGAAAGAGACCAGAATTTTGGGCAGAAAACTCGTGGATTTTACACCATGATAACGTACCGTCGCACAGTACCATCATTTTTCGTAATTTTTTGACGAAAAATGCAACAAATAATATACCATCCAACAGCCACCGAATTTACCTGATTTGGCTCCCTTCTTTCTGTTCAATCGAATTAAAAAACCACTACAGGGAACGTGTTTCAACAGCCGAGAAGTAATGGAAAAATCTCAGGAAGCACTGATGGACATACGGAAAACCGAATATAAAAAAATGTTTCGAGGATTGGATCCAGCGCTGGCATAAGTGTGTTGCAGTCGATAGGGATTACTTTAAAGAGGACAATATAGATTTAGATGAATAAACTTCTATTTTTAATTTTCTGAATAATTTTGATCAAGGTAGTAAGCTTCAGTAATATAAGGCCTCCAGTACCAGTACCCACCATATGACTGCCAAATATCTGATGCGTTTGTAGTCCTGTATAACCGTGTACAGCTTCACCATCTCTATCCCAAAAGGTATCGCAGAAAACCAAGTGACTTACGTCTAATTGACATAGATGTTTAGCAAAGCGTAGTTTTCTGTTACGAGCCGAAACGCAGTCGTAGAGCGCCTACAGTCTTTTCTATTGAGCAACAGCAAGAAAGTCGCTGACGAGACACAAAGACCTTTCATTTGCTCTGCCGGCATTCTATAAAGCAACTGCGTTCGCTGTATTACATTATCATACGCGTTTTTGAACGCGTAGTTCTTCTGTCCTTGCTTTTTCTTTGGAGATCGAGACTTAATACGCTGTTCCGCAGCGTTATTAGGTCTGTATCCTTCCCTTACCCTTTTTGCGGAAAGGTCACGTTCAATTTTTGGGCTTAGCGATTTGTCAATACTATGCGCTGGATTGTTTTCTGGCAACGATGCCACTGGTATTCGGCGTTCTTCAAGACGAAGATTGATGATTTGCATTTCCCGTTCTAGATGAGAAACTTTGCTAACTCAGGTTAGATGTCTTAACTTCGGCTTCTCGAAAAGCGGACTTGATTAAACTTTCGAATTTTTTGATTTCACCGTGGACGTAATGCTTGTCTTTATAAAAAGCAATCAACTAATTGATTGTCTCAGCGGTTGGCGTTACCATTAGGCTCCGATCTACCACTTTGGGACTAATTCGCTGGTTTTCTATCACGTGTTCATTTAGGACAGTTGTTTATGGTGGTGAATGCGTGACCCTTATACTTTTCTTGAATGGGTCTGTCGCGATGTCTGTCTCGAGGCGATTCCTTGTAATATTACTACCTAAGGGAACCAAGGTTGACACCACCGTAGGAAATATTAAAGATGTTTCTCTGTTATTGCAGTCATTGTGTCTCGATGACTTTGAGCCTGCTTTCGCACTCTCCGCCGCAGCACATGATATGGACATCAAGGGGAAGAAGATTCATTAGTGCGTCTGCAGCAGAATCAGTAGTGCTAAAATAGAGAAAAACTTCTCTTTGAAGTCTGGTCAAAGCAGCAGTGACATACTCGTATTTTAGTGAAAGCTTGTTCCGCCAAACAACCGACGTATATTAAGGCCGTGCAGATCCAAAATGAGTTCCTTTACAATGGCAGAAGTCCTACAGCACATTGGAGTTTTTAGTGTAAGAAAGTTTGTTATCCAGGAAAACATCCCAAAACTTGGCTTCATTGTAGAAGTGTTTAGTGATGCCTTTAAGCACAAAATGAGTCAGACAAGTCAGTTTCCTTCTGGTATTAAGAGAATTAATTTAAATGTTATTACAAATGAACAAAATTTAATTACAGTGAAGACAGGACGCCGCATGGCGGGCAACCCCTGTTTACCTTCACCATCAAATATTGGCCGTAGTCAGCATCTGTAATCAGAGTCTAATTCACCAGCATGGTTGTTACATATGCCGTCAAAGGTTTCGTCGATAGCCCCGTCTAGAAGTATGTCGACGATAATGCCCAGCGTGTGTTCCTCCTTGTCGAGAGCGCCTTCAATACCGCCCACCAGATTCTGAAGCGCACTCTCACAGAATTTCCCCCCCCCCCCTTCTACTTTCATTTTTTCATAACACTTCTTTCCAGTCCACTCCTCCCACAACTCTCTCATCCTACGACTTTCATAAAGCAAACTTTCACAAAATCAGTGACTATCTTAGCAGATGCCCTCTTTCACAACCTAAGCGTAAATGATGCCTAATCCATTTTTTATAAAGAAATATTTAATTCTTTCAGCCTTTACGTTCCATTTTCCCGCCTTAAAACATCATCTACTAGTCCTCCCTAGTATAATCCCTAGTATACCAGCGTTACCTTAACAATGCGCAAGTCAACCTTATAAATGACCTTAAGTCCTTTTACCAATTTGTTAACTACAAAAGAAAGTCCTTCACCAACGACTCCTTTGTACCAGATCCCTCCTATTTTCGTTACCTACTGAACTTCTCTCTCACATCTTGGACCCCTCCTATATCGAATATAAATTACACCAACTCAATGACGAATTTACACCCGGTCCAGATGGCCTCCCTGCCATATTTCTTAAAAAATGTTCTTCGTCTCTTTCCCTTGCCCTTTCTGATCTCTTTCGTCTATCCCTTTCACAAGGAAAATTTCCTCAGGTTTGGAAAACCTCCTTTATAACCCCGATCTCGAGGGATCAAAGAACGAAATAACAAACTATCGTCCAATCGCTAAGCTGTCCCATATACCCAAACTCCTCGAAAGTATTTTGTATGAAGCTCTAAGTTTCCAATGCAAATCACTTATTTCCCCTAGACAACATGGCTTCCTAAAGGGTAGGTCAACCACCACAAATCTCGTTGAATTCGTATCCTTTGCCATATCTGCCCTAGAGAACGGCAACGAAGTCGATGTAGTTGCAACCGATTTTAGCAAAGCCTTCGATAAAATCTCTTATCGATTAATACTCTTTAAATTGTCAGCCTTCGGCTTTGAACCCATACTGTTAAAATGGATATCCTCTTACCGTTTTTACAGTGTTCGTTTTAGGTCAGCCCACTCCGCTCCATTTTTGGCCACCTCTGGAGTTCCTCAAGGTAGCCATCTCGGCCCCCTTCTCTTAACCATAAATGATCTCGATAGGATCATCAAATACTCGTCCGTCTCCCTTTACGCCGACGATACCAAAGTTTTCAAAACCATTTATTCTCCCCATGACTCCTTCCTTCTTCAACAAGACCTTGATAGTTTTTCGATCTGGTGCCTCAAAAATTGTTTGGAACTTAGTATCACCAAATGCCAATCCATCACCTTTTCACATAAACGTCTCAAATCTCCTCCCCGATTCTACCTTCTCCACAACCAACCGATCTCCTCCGTTGAATCTCTTCGCGACCTCGGCATTTTGTGTGATAGGGAGCTCAATTTCAGTTTGCATATGGATGGGATAATCCTTAAAGCCAACTCTGCACTAGGTTTTGTAAAACGATGGTCCAAAGAATTCACCAACCCATACGTGACCAGGTCCCTCTATATTACCTTTGTTCGTCCCCTCCTAGAGTACGCTAGCCAAGTATGGTCCCTATATCATCGCGTTCATATCTCGAGAATCGAAAGCATCCAGCGCCGTTTTCTTCGATTTGCTCTTCGAGGTTTGCCCTGGGATGATTCTTTTACTCTGCCCCCCTATCAAAACCGTCTCAACCTTATTAACCTAAACACCCTTGAGGAACGCAGAGATGCAGCCGACTTTCTCTTCACTCATCGACTTCTTTCAGGTCAGGTTGAATGCACGTCCCTTTACAATTCTATTTTCCTCAACACTAACCCTCGTAATCTACGTACCCCTCGTCTCTTCTATCTCTCAACCCACCACACCACCTATGGCGCGAACGAACCAATCTCCCGCATGCTACGAAAAATTTATTCAAACCCTTGCGTCTTTGACTTCCACCGCACCACTTCCTACCTCAAATCGGTTCTCCTTTACCACAACAACCAACCTTAGTTTTAAGTTTTAGTTTAAGTTTAATTTTAAGTTATAGCTTGTATTAAGCCGAATAAATGGGGGCTTTCGCCCCCACCAAAATTCAGCGTTGGTAGGCATGTTGCATTTTAGACAAAGAATGCATTTGCAAAGCAATTTTACACACATCAAGCTCGGTACCTATCCCAAGTCGATACCGATTGTTTCTTTAAGCCGCTTTTACGACCACCAAAGGCTAACGTACTCCTTTCTCACAAGCTTAACTCTAAAATACATTTGTGACGAACTTAACGAACTTAACAATATTCGAACTACATATCTTCTTATGTTTACATATCTTACGCTTCAAATTGTATTGAATGGCGAGGATGAGAAAGGTATCCTAGTTTTGTTTTTCCCCACCAATTGAACCTAAACCCACCCAGGGTAATGTTGACAGTGTACATTCGTAATTTGACAATAAATGATACCACTGGTGACAAAATAGCATACAAGTGAGTATAACCTTCAAAAAAAAAAAATAAATAAAAAATAAAAACAAATTCTCATTTAAATTACTGACAACTGAATAAATTGACCGATGACACAATATCCGCTGATGAAAGGTGTACAATTGAAACACTTTAACGCGCTTTCCCTGCTTCAGCATAAATCCAGCCAAATGTGAATAATTCACCACTAACGGTACGAAAACTCATTAAAACCTCACAGCGCATCACTTATTAAATTATCTTGATTAAACCTATACAGTATTTGCCTTGATACCCATCGACTTAATTACAAAATAAAAGTAGATATACCTACACAATGCTTATGTAGATATGGGCTGTATGTATGTACATATCTATATCTATGTATGTTTATGCAAATCCAGTTCTGAGTACCTAACTGTCTGCTGTTTGTTTTTTTTTTTTTTTTTTTTTTTGGTCAAACTCAAACTCCCGGCCCTTGAAGTACTTTGCTCGATATTGTTCATATAATTGCTCAGCTCGCATTGCAGTACCGCTGACAAGGCAATCGAAAACTCGAAAACTCGAAAACTCGAAAACACTATCAAAAAATAACCGAAAAAACATCAAATGATTTTTTTCTTGAATCAACACATACATACATATGGTACCACCCCATCGGCAACTAGGATAATGAATCTCGGCCACTTGAGTTAGGTGGTTAGCCCCTTAAAAACTCCCAACAAATGTAACCACCATAATTCCACTTGAGAATTGTCAGAAACAAATTGATTTCGATTTATTTCAATCACTTAATTTGCCAATGTACATACGAGTACCTACATAGGTAATCGAAATCAAATAAATTCGATTACCAACTCAGCCGGCAAATCGCATATACAGGATTTCAAAGGATAACCGAAACTAGCAATATGGATTGCACATTTAAGTGTGGCGCCCCTCTAACGACATAAACAAACAGAAAAAACTATCGTTAAATTCCTGGCCAAATTGTAACGGTAATAAAGCGGCTTATTGCACTGAATTTCGATGCCAAGGAGGCATCGCTACCAATACCAACTTTAACGCCAGGAACATCGGCGGCGGCGTGATAAATTCACATTAGTGCGAAACAGATATCACGACTTAAATGCAAATCCCTGCGTCTATCTGTCTCACTGTCTGTCTGCATGCCTGTGAATGCACCAAACTGGGCTCGAATGAATGATAAACAGGATTTTGCACAAAAGGACGAAAATACAAAATAAAGTTGCTTTATGTAAATGCAATCAATTTAAACGAAATTGCTTTTACTCATTGTTATCGATTGCGAATTGGAATCGCATTGAACTTTTAAATAAATCATCAGAGAATGGAGGCGGAATGACGCCACTTTGACAACGGCGACGACGACGCCAAGGACTATAAGGACGACAGTCGACTGCGACAAATACGAGTATGCTGATGACACAACTGGGCTTGGTTCAACTACAACAGCAACTACTACTCTACGACTAGTTGTGTGCTATTGCCCCATTTACATTTGCAAAACGTCTGACTTTTTTTATTGTAAGAAACAGCGAAGAGTGAAGAGGAGTACATGGATTGAAAATGTTAAAAACGTTCGAAACGATGAAAAGGATGAAAACGATGAAAACGATGAAAACGGGAGCGGAAAAGGTTTTGTGTCGAGAATACACCAACATTAAGCTATAATCGAATCAATCGTTACTGGAACGAACAAGTGAAGTAAACAAAGACAGAGTATTGTGGTGTTTGCGACGACAACGACTACGACGACGACGATGACGACAACGAAAACGACAACCACAGTCGGACGGAGTATTTTTGCACGCGCAAAAAATAAAAACGTGTGAACAGCAACTGCTGGGAGCCTTACTCCTAAAGCACGGAAATAGGGAACTTTTAAGTAAATGAAATTAAGTGCTTGCAGATTAAGAAAATTGAAATAATGAGAAACGCCCTTAATGAAAAGTTTGACTAAATATTACCTACCCTTGCTTCATAAATTATACACACGCTGTCGCAATTCTGGAAAAAAAAAAGACGACAAGTGTTGTAATTTCGTTTGAAGGATCTTCACTTCCTAAGAATCTACAGATAAACACATTTCATCCCAATGCCACTATATGTGAAATTACGTAAATGTATGTACATGGTTGTGCGAAGATGTGGTGGAAGAGACAGTATCCACATGGGTTACAGGATATCCATCCATAAGTAGGAAACTAAATAATAGTTTAATAATGATGGGTGGATAATCCCTGTTCTTATATGTACATATACTCGTATGTACATATGTGATTTTTCATCCTCCTGTCCCCTTCAAATGGAATGAATAGATTAACTTTGGTGCTCGTAATATGTGTAGAGATATTCGCTGAGGAAGATCTCAAAACAACTTAACTTAGCTTGTACCAGACATTGATAGTCATACCGCCAACACCCTAGACTTATTTTTAACTTCTTACCCTGATAGACTCGTCAGACCATTGTGTCATAACAGTAATTTCTCGTATACCGACCACATAGTTAGAGAAAAGATTCCTAAAAGAACCATATGACAATACGAGAAAGTCAATTGGAACGGACTTAATACTTTCTTTAGGAATTTTAACTGGTCGTTATGTTTCCTCCATAACGACGTGGATGCCTCTGTTGAATCTATTTGGTATGAGATCCTTTATCCCTCATCAGATGAATAGTAAGTATCATGTCAAAATAAAAGGTTCGAGCTGTTTTTTTTAATTATACAAGGCCAACCCGACAGAGTAAAACCCAAAAAAAAAGTTCAAACAACCCAGGTACAACCGCAACGTCTTTTTTAAGCGAGTGAAATACCAATACGACCAAAAACTAAGGCGACAAATTCTACGATATTCCAAAAGCGATAACAATTTTTTATTTTCCATCGCAACGCTCATTTATAATGAAAGCCCAGCTGTCAGCTTTTTGGACAAGTCCAATCTGCTTTTTGCACGCTGCTGCTCTATACTTTCAGATTGTGTTTTGTCCCCGTCTACACTTCAGTGCTTCGAATCTTCAATAGATCTCAGCACTCGTACTTAAATCTTAACATACAGCTTCTGAAGAGGTAAACCCGTCGCTACTAAAAGCACTACGTAAGCATTTCCATCTATCCTGCATTTTAGAGCTCTTTCCGAGCAGATGGGAAACAGCATTTGTCCAGACAGTGCCTTTCGTAGCACATCCACTACTGATTTGATGACATTTCCCACCGAAAGGTCTTTGGTTCCACTTTTACATCAAACTGGCGAAAGCAAGATAATTTAGCATCAGGCTCTTTAATCGAAAATACGTGCATTTGGGATCTTTACGAATCTCATCTTCAATGGATTAGAAATGACCTTTCGGAACGTTGAATTCAAGTTATCTTGGATGGTTTCAAGTCTGATATACAATACAATACACAAAATACTAGGTGGGGTGTAAAATAACCTCCTTGGGAATGAAAAAAAGGAAATTTTTTGTTTTTTTTTTTTTTATTTTATTCCATATAGTCCCCTTTTAGTTTGATACACTTATTCCAGAGATATTCCAACTTCTTGCTCCCGTCCGAAAAGTAATTTTCCGGAAGATCTGCAAAATACTCCTCCGTGGCGTCGATGATTTCCTCGCGAGCTGAATTTTTGATTGATGAGCCATCTTTTGAGGTTTGCGAAGAGATAATAGTCCGAGGGAGCCAAATCGGGTGAATACGGTGGATGCGACAGCAATTGGAGCCGTAAGTCATTGATTTTAGCCGTGGTTGCGATGCTCTAGTGCGCCGGTGCTTTGTCTTGCAAAAACAAAATTTTTTTTCGCTCCAATAATGCACAGTAATACTCGCTGTTGATGGTTTTTTCTTTTTCGAGGTAGTCCACGAAGTGTATGCCATGACAATCCCAGAAAACCGACGCCATAACCTTTCCAACCCATCGAGCCACCCTCGGCCGCTTCGGAGCAATCGTGCCGGCTTCAGTCTATTGCCGGGCACTCATTCTGTTCTCTGGTGTTCAACATTTACCAATCGACGCCAAAAGTCCGCCTGATTCCGCATCAACAAGGCCAAACACTCTTTCGAAGTGCTCTCGCGTTCGTATTTTTGGTTAGGGGTGAGTATGCGCGGCACCCAGCGGCAGGTTAACTTTTTCATATGCAGAATATTGCCCAAAATATGGCGTGTTCGCTCAGTATTAATCCGGTCAGCGAATTTAATTTCATTTATTTTTTTGACATTGTCCTCTGTAACCGCATCGGAGGGCCTGCCGCTGCGGACTTGATCGGTAGTGGAGTTGCGGCCACCACGAAACTCTCGAAACCAATATTTGATGGTGTAATCTGACGAAGCATAAGCCCCATAATATTTATCCAACTTTTTTTTTGTTTCCTTTGCCGTTTTACCTCTCAAAAAATAATGTTTTATGAGAGAACGAAAATCGTTTTTGTCCATACTCAACATGATGCCAAACACGTCAACAACAATCAGCTATCAAAACAGAACTAAAGACAGTATCGCACTGAAATTTCGCATGTCCGCCTAAATATGAATGGACTTCAAGGCACCATAACCCTGTAGTAGCAGCGCATTCTGGCGGTTAAGGAGGTTACTTTTCACTCCACCTAGTAAATGCCGGTGTACCCAGGTCTTCGTACTGTCTCCGACACTCTGCTAGTCCAATATATTCGTTTGCTGACGACAGTACCCTCTGTTTTTCATATTTGTTCCCGGACTCACGTCCCTGCTCTTCAGTTGTTGAACGGGGACCTCGGCGTGTGCTAAGCTTATTAAAGCGGAACTACAGACAGATTGGAATTTAATGCTTGGTACACAATGTTGTCTGCTGTCTTTAAAACGAAATTTAAACACCCAGCTATTATCCACCAATGACACTTGCATCGTCGAAACCGAAAAGCTTTCCATTCTCATTTGATCTCATTTGATCGCATATATGATGTCGATAAAATGCTGCGAAAAGAAATATTTCCCTCTTCTGGCCTAGCCACAATTTTTAAGGCGTTTATTCGCCCAAAATTGGGCTACAATGTCCACATCTGGTCATGTGCTCCTAAAACCTCAGATGTGATTCTAATATCACCTAGACAATTCACAACCTCGAAAATCGATTAAATGTTTCCTGTTTTACCTTGTTCTCTCCATATTATCACGACCAGTGTTCCATTGAAATTGCCAGTAACATTCCGCCCCAAATATCGTGATTCTTTTCTTTGCCATACAACTGACTTATATATCATTGCAGCCTGCAAACCTTCAAAACCGCGCTAATTATAAAAAGAGGCTTTCATCGTTGCCATCATTAGGACTACCTCCAGTCTAGTCTAGTGGCACGGATCGACAGCAGTTTCCTTGTTTTCACCTCATGTCGCGTCAGAAGGAAAGCTGCATATACTCGTATTTCCTAATATACTTCAGCCCTCACTCGAAGACTTTATTATTTGTAAACTGTACGAGTCCCTCGCAATATGTTCACAACTCAATTAATTAATTACCACCAATTAAAAAACCAACCAATTTCCAATAAATTAATTAAAAGTTCCGCAAGTAGATAAAACTAATTATCCCACAACAAGGTGTGCTGTTTTTTTTTTTTTTTTTTTTTCTTTTAAATAAAATTAAATTCTATTTACAAGAGCTTCTAAACAAAAATCGAATTGAAATTCAAGACGCGTTACTTCCAAGTTCTAATGAATTCAATCGAAAATCTTGCTCTTTCTTTCGACAAAGAAAATTGCAATTCCCTGCCCAGACAAAGGAAAACACGTTTAGTCCATGCAAAGTAGCAAAACCAGAATCAGAACGTATCGTTTACCATATATCCCTCGGGGATGACTAAATAGCATTTCTTGGTCTGTCGCATTCGGTTTCACTGATTTGTTTTACCTAAACTGACCGTAATCCTGGAATTCTACAGAATTAATTTAGCTAAAAGTTTGATAAGATTCACAATCCCCTTTAACCTTACGTTTAACTTTGCATCCTTTCGAATAATCATCATTTTTCCTCCTTGTCTCTGTCCTTACTCAATAGAAGAAGCCAACCATAAAATGTTTAAGAAAAAGCTTGACCAGAACTTTGATAGTCGGAACTCTTCACACTATATTCGTATATCGTATCCATATGTTGGAAACCATACTGAACCACAAAAACCAGGAGAATCCCATTCTAACAACTGCAACTCATAGACCTTTACACAAATGGTTGGGCAATCTCAACCCCTGGAATCACCAAACTAACAAATGGACCAAGACCAAGAGATACTATATACCAACACTCTGGTAAGTGTTATGCCAGAGACAGAGGGACGAGGAATCACAAGAAATCTTATCCTTTTTAGAAAATGAAAATGAAATTCATTTGGTTAATCGGGTGGAAATTATGCTTCAAGTTGTTCCCAACCAACCGCCAGCCGCTCATTTCACAGTCCGAATCCGCACACCCACATCCATATCCAAATAGAATTGTAGACTCTAGTTCTGGTCAAAACAAATGACCATGTGGCAATAAATCGCATTTAATCCGTGCCAGAAATGTATCCACACGTGTAGCATTTCCCTTCAAAATCACTTAGAGAACATTGCCAAAGCAATTCTTTGATGAGCCACTAAATGGACCAGCTGATGGTGATGTTCCATGGGCAGTAGCAAGTGCCCCTCATCTCATCATCACCATTTTTAGCTTAAGAACGACACATACGACTTCGGATACTTTGGGTATATGTACTGTGTAGCCGTGTACTCATATCTGAGTTTGGGATTTGCTCGAGTATAAGATTGTCAGGACATACATAATTATTCCATCACAGAAATTGAATTGACGTACGGAGAACAAAAGCCGATGAAACCCCTCATAAGCACTATATACAAATAAACGACATATCAAGGAGTGAGATCAAACAGTCCTAACTAGAGATAAGGACAACAATTCGTTGTCACAACTGAAAGTACTTCGAAGCGCAAACACACGCAGACAAAAGATTCGACTTGATTTAGATCAAAAGCTTAATTACCCGACTGCTTATAAATATCCTCCAGTTGAATGTCTCTGAAGGATCACAAGCAGCACCACAAGGGGTCGCCTCAAAATGGACTTCTAATTAATTTTAGCCCCTTGACCAAATAATTTATGTGTAAATAATTTTCTTGGAAGTATCTTTTTTGAGACATGTTGCTTCTTAATTAAATCGAAAGGGATTCATTCCACCGGCTCGTATGGATACTTTGAGAGAACATTGTTAGGTGGTTTTGCGGTCGACTTTGTTCCCAAAAAAAAAAAACCCGAATGGAGCACCGAAGGGTAGCAACCGACTGTATGAATGAAGACCGATTGGGAACGAGTAATGGGTCAGAATTACATGGTAATTTGCTTCTTTTTTTTTTCTATGGATTAAAAGAAGTTTGTCTTATGGAAACAGATACTGATAATGGTTTTGATGCTCTGGCATTTATGTTAGCATTCAGATTGGGTTGATTCATTGCTTGGGAAATTTTAGTTGCGTGAGAGCACATATTCCTACTGATGACTGTGAGTGGTTTATGGAGGCGTACACACATATCGTAACATACATACATATATTCTCTAAGCGAAGGGCAATTCCTCGAAAGACTATGTTGGTTTGTCTTTTGGGTTAGCAATTAACTTTATAAGCAGATGGGTGGCTTGACGTACGATTTTAAAGTCAATTTGTATTTTATGAGCCTATAGGGAGAGGTTAATGGCTTTTTCATAAAATTGCCTGTTATTAGATATTGTTCGGATAATAGAGAGAAGAAATGGTGTTCATTTATTGACCATCTGATGTCTGGTCGCTGGTGTTGTCCAGTGTTGTAACTATAACTGCACAACAACTGTTCCTGACTTTGTGAGCTTATAAGCACGAATCCTGAATGAGTCGAAGAAATATAAGAACACAACTCTAGGACACTTGTGCGAATGAACTCCAGTAACTGAATCAACTATCAGCAAAGTCAACAAACAATGGCAAATTCCTTATATGAGGGTTTTTTTAGAATTGAGGTGCTGAAATAACACATGGGCTGAAAAGTCAGTGCCGTTTTATAGTAAAACACAACATTTTTGCAAGATTCAACTTTATTTATTAATATACTGGGTGGGGTGAAAAGTAACCTCCTTGGGAATGAAAAAAAGAAATTTTTTTTAAATGTTTATTTTATTTTATTCAATATAGTCCCCTTTTAGTTTGATACACTTATTCCAGCGATTTTCCAACTTCTTGCTCCCGTCCGAAAAGTAATTTTCCGAAAGGTCTGCAAAATACTCCTCCGTGGCGTCAATGATTTCCTCGCGTGAGCTGAATTTTCTATTGATGAGCCATCTTTTGAGGTTTGGGAAGAGATAATAGTCCGAGGGAGCCAAATCGGGCGAATACGGTGGATGCGACAGCAATTGGAACCGTAAGTCATTGATTTTAGCCATGTGCGCCGATGCATTGTCTTGCAAAAACAAAATTTTTTTTCGCTTCATGTGAGGCCGTTTTGCAGTGATTTCGACCTTAAATCGCTCCAATAATACAGAGTAATACTCGCTGTTGATGGTTTTCCTATTTCGAGGTAATCCACGAAGACAATCCACATGCCATGACAATCACAGGCGCCACAACCTTTCCGACCCATCGAGCCTCCCTCGGCCGCTTCGAAGCAGTCGTGCCGGATTTAGTCCATTGCAAGGCACTCATTCTGCTCTCTGGTGTGTAATAGTGGATCCAGGTTTCATCAACAGTTACCAATCGACACCAAAAGTCCGCCCAATTCCGCATCAGCAAGTCCAAACACCTAACTTCCGCGGCACCCAGCGGCATGATAACTTTTTCATATGCAGAATGTTGCCCAAAATATGGCATGTGCGCTCAGTACTTTTCTTTGTGGTATCTGCTAGCTCGCGCACCTTCATTTTCCGGTTAGCCAACACCATTTCATGTATTTTTTTGTCATTGTCCTCTGTAACCGCATCGGAGGGCCTACCGATTCAGACTAGATCGGTAGTGGAGTTGCAGCCACCACAAATCTCTCGAAACCAATATTTGACGGTGTAATCTGACAGAGCATTAGCCCCATAATATTTATCCAAACTTTTCTTTTGTTTCCTTCGCCGTTTTGCCTCTCAAAAAATAATGTTTTATGAGACAATAAAAATCGTTTTTGTCCACACTCAACACGATGCCAAACACGCCAATAACAATCAGCTGTCAAAACAAAACTAAAGACAGTATCGCACTGAAGTTTGGAATGTCTGCCTAAATATGAACAGTCTTCAAGGCACCATAACCTTTTTTGCAGTAGCAGCGCATTCTGGCTGTCAAGGAGGTTACTTGGGGGTTACTCCACCTAGTATTTTGTAATCCAAAAGCTTTAATTAGAAGAAAGCAAATACATGTACTCTAATTTGGCACAGTAGTAAGAATAATTTTTTTTATGATTTTTAAATTTATTTTGTTGATATGGAGTTGATATGATATTTTTTTGACGGAAAGATGTGAAACTCGATGAAGAACATGTTGTGATGTGCTGAATAGAATGAACAAAAGGGGCTATGTTTAAGAAAAGGGCAGAACATAGCACGGTCGCGAAGAGGAATTGCCTCTTTGGTGGAAGAGGGATAGCCCAGGTAGATACGAAGGCTACCAACGACAACAACATCAGTCGCGGTGTATAGTTCAGTTTTCGACGAAACTTTGAGTATCCTTTTATTCGTTTCCGCGAGTTTCTTTTTTGGCACGATTATTTAATTTTTGTAGTATATAGCAGCAAGATCCCCCCGTTCGACGAGCTGATACCGTGCCTAGACAAGAGTGACACCGCTGCTTACTTGGGACATAACACATCCTTCCGCTTCCCTAGAATTTTTCGAAAAGAAATTATTACAAGATGAGAGTTGGATTGTACTTGTAAATGAGCGTTGGGATGGAAAATGAGGCAGAATTTCTAATGTTTTTGAAAAACGACTTAAAAATTTTACTACCTTTGGGATATTGTAATATTTTTTTCCTCAGTTTTAATACGAGGAATCAAAGCGTAAATCAATCTAGCGAAAGCAAGATAGGTTTGCATCAGGCGCTTTTGTCCAAAATACGTGCAATTGGATCGGGGAAACTCGTCGAAAGTAGTATTCAGAAAGTAAAAGCTGCTATGCCCCAGGGCTTCGCTCAGTCTGACTACAGTTCTCTCTGCTTTTCATATTCGTTCCAGGATTCCCGTTCGTTCCCGCTCACGTTCCTGCATTTCGGCTGTAAAACGGCTATAGAACAGCATAATCAATTTGGGAACTATCAATAGAGTGGAATTTAATGCTTTTAAAACACAATGCTGTCTACTGTCGTTAAAGCGAAATCTAAACACCCAGTTATTATTCATGAATGACACTTGCATCTCCAAAACCGAAAAACTTTCCACTCTCTTTGTGATATGTATGGTATGTGTGGTAATGACAACTTACGTTCGAATGACCACATATAAGTATTTGGTGTCACCAAAAACGCTGCGAAATGTCTAGGTTTCCTCAAGCGATGTAAGACATACTTTTCCCCTTTTGATCTGTCCTCAATATGTAAAGTATTCATTCGCCCAAAATTGGAGTACAATACACACATCTGGTCAGGTGCGCTTAAAACATTCGTCCACCTGCTAAATAAGATTCAAAACTGTGCGATGAAACTCATAAGTGATTTTACTATCACCATGTCAATGGACACCCTTGAACACCGACGAAATGTTTCGTGCCTTGCTTTGCATTCCACCCTTTCAAACCTTCAACCGTAACACTCGTCTCGCTAAGAATGCTCATCAGGATACCCCTAAGCCCACTTTCGGACATACTCTGCAATATCGTGATTCGTTCCTATGTCAAATGTGGAATGCCCTGCCGAACTATCTATTTCCTAGTCATTGCAATATTCAGACATTCAAAACCAATGTACACGGGTACCTTTCTTTTCTCCCTAATTTGTGCGCACTATTTATTTATTATTTTTTTTTTTTTAATGGTTTTCAACGAAAATTGTTGTCCACAACCGCTCAAGATCCAAATGGAAAACATTCCGTCGGCGAAAAACTTGTTCGCCTAATTGAGGTATCCGTTATAGGAAGTTTCACTGTAATCCGTTTCAACGCTAAAGTCGCCATCACTAATCTAAGTATGATGTACAAATCGTTTTAGACAAGTTAAGAAAACTATACATCTTTCGGAACCAAAAAGTTTATTCTACATGACACCACGTCTAGAAAAAGACTTATGCTAACTGAGGATAATGGAATATAACTACAGCTATCGCATGATTTCCTCACCTCAACATTCACAAAAGAATAAGGTGGTTACCTGATCATGCTGCAATCGACAAGAAGCACTCCTCCAGGCAATACGATAACGATTGCTTAAAGAACTCAATAAGTTTTGGTTGAAATCATTACACTTTGAGTATGCATAGACACATCAAGACAGACCGATAAATACACTGCGTATGTTGATAGGTTGCTTACACCTACCCAATTCTCACTTACCACTTTTCAGTGCAATCAATTAAAATGTGCAAATTGTGTGCGCAATACCAATATGGTTCTCCCCAAACCTAACAGAAAGTACTAAGTCGATTCCTTCTTTAAGCTATTACTTAGAGTTTCTATTGTGTTTACTCGGGTCTCAGTAAATTACAAATTTTCAATTTCAAAATTACTCAAAATGTTTACCCAATAACTAATGTGAAATTTTCCAATTTTCTCATTTCAGGATCGAAGTAGACGAAGCACTCCTCAAGCCAGTATTGGCTAACTCGGCCGTCTTAAGGGCGCTCGAGGAAGAGGAAAATGAACAATATGGTGGTAAGTGATGAAAATCTTAACAAACAAAAAAACACACAAATACACATAGGTATATCCGTTTTTCTACACCAATCAACACGTCATAAAAACACCGATATGTCAAACCGAACGAAACTTAAAACTGGGATCCAGCTAACTGTTATAAAAGCACTAATCATCCGTATCCTTCAAAGTCCCGAGTACACAAGGGAAAATTGCTTTCTCATTATTCGCACTCTTCATCATATTCGTAGTTCTCTTGATATCGAAATATAAACAAAAAATCAAAAAAAAAAAAACAGGACATCATCTTCTACTAATGAATTTACTTAATTCGGGATGCCATCATTGGCCGATGCTTTAAGAGGAAAGTGCCAATGCCTTAGTCTCATCCCTAACGAGAAAAGGATTATTTTTGCTTGAACTCATAAAGCCGATGGCTTCTGTTTACATTGCAGGAGATCCTGGTTGACATGTACATATGTATATTGCACTTAAGTTTAGGGACTTATAAGATGTGCATATGTGTGAGTGGTATACCCTGTAAACTACCTATACATATATTGGACTATCCACAACTATATGATTATGGATTCATATGGGTAATGTCCACGTTCATATGGAGGCCAAAAGCCTGTTTTTTTCTTGTTTTTTTTTTTTTTTTTTTTTTTTGTCCTTACCATCCCTTGACTTCTGGTGGTCTCCCTTCTGATGGATCCTTTTAGAGAGTGCTACGTAGCAAACTATAAGTTTTTGAGACTTGGAATATCTTTATAGATATCCTGAATGGGTAATCAATAAATGGAAAGTCCATGTGCTGATGACGGTACTGTTACTTGTACTGGTTTTAGTCCTGGTCCTAGTCTTGATGCGGATGGACATTATCAGATTTCCTCGAAAACGATGTGCGTATATGGTATGTCCATGTATGTATCCATATCTGGTATTTTCAGGGTATTCATATGTACGCATCAACGAGTTCGAATAGGATTTCGGTTATCCTGACGATGAGTATGTCTGTGCAGATGTAGCTATAGTTGAGGGCTTAGCTGTGGCATCTCATCCGTCTCTATAGCTGGGTCAATCTTTAAAGCTTAACACTTAAATGGAAGGATATCCTTAATGGTTAACTCTATCTATCAGAGTTTGTTCGTATCTCGTATCTGGGTTGTGGATGGTAACCCTCCGCCCGTCGGGTTGTGTTATAGATTTTCAATGTTGCCCAAGTATATGGCAAGGATTTTACGATCCAAAAACATTACATGCAGCAAACGGCAAAGAGAAAAGGCTTTTTTCTTCGTTTTTTGTTCTTTTTTTTCGGTTCGATGGTAGTACGAGGTCGTTTAGTGGTGTCATGAACCATGAGTATTCTTTTCTTGAAACACATAACAGTGTAGGAATCCTTATGTCTAACCCTTGAAAAAAAAAATCTTCTTAAATTGTCAGGCACTTGGATTGGAGTTGGTGAAAATTCGTTTTTTTTTTTTTTCGATTTCCTCTCCGATGACAATGTTCTCGAGCTGAATTCTTCTTTTTTCGGTCATCACCACTTCAGCAAGGATAACTCAATTTTATGCGAAGCCACAGAATCAACTCGCAAAATGCCGATAGTTACTCGTATTCGTTCTCGATGTGAGGGGAAATGGCTTTTTCATATCCAGAATCCATTTCCGTTTGGTGGATCTTTCAATTAAGGCCACTTCATGTGACGGCTTTTCTTTCCCGTTTTGTTTTTGGTTTTTTTCTTTTTGCTCGAGCGTGCCTACAACTAAGTCCTGCTTGCCACCACCTACTCTATACCTCATGCCAGAGCTTTCGTATATTTTATATGCTCGCTGTACCAGTGTGCCTATTTGTACACGAGCATCCTTTATGGACTAAAATATTTATTTGGGTTTATAGCCCAAGAGGTCCGTGAAGTCGTTGATCATATTTTGTGCTGTATCCAATTTGGAAAAGCATTTGTTTAGGCGTACCGGGATTCTAATCTTTCGGTTCGTACTGCGACCCTGGAAAATTACTTTTTTTTATAGCTGCTTGTCGTGACCACTGGCCCCCGGGTAGATGTTGGGGGTGTTGGATGGTAGTCGAAGATAGCAGCTATATTTCAACCTCAATTTGATTGTAGTAAAAACTTATAGATTTCGAATTCAATGGGGAGAGTGGGGGTAGGGGCTTTCAATGTTTAACATTCAACTCGTTTTTTTTTTTTTTCTGCCTGGTATGCACACAATGGGAGTGTTTGGGGCAGGTGTAGGAACTTGTGGTCGATGGTGGCGGATATGGGGAATGAAAAGTTATTAAATGTTTGATTCATGGAATGGCAACACAATTTACAAATGAATAAAGAATAAGCTTTGGCTGGCCATTGTGGACGTACCACTTTAAGTGGGACTATGATATTGTTATTGGCTATGTGGTATTATTTGGTTTTTGTAATGGAAAACGTCATAAATCTCCTATAGGCTGTCATAAATGTTGGAAATGTATGTGTTCTTTCTTTATTACTAGTCAAGAAGACAACAAACTCTTTACTGAATATTGCTATTTTCTATAAGAGGCGCAACTATCTGGACAATGTCCTACCAAAAACATACTTTTCTATTCCGTGAGAATAAATTTCTATCATAGAGATATAAGATGATCGACACTGACATGTGTACATACAAGCAAACATCAAGTAGCCGATGCAACACTTGAAGGGACCTTAAACTACGATTTAGCAGGATATTGTATGAACAGACTTTGCCGACTTACGAACAAGCATCCAACCTCATGTGTCTGGTTTATGCACAAATCAGACATATGAGGTTGAATGCTTGTCTGTAAGCAGACTGTAAGTACAAAAAAAAATTTTCAATCGCTCCAACGTGACGCACGATCTTTTCGGAACACCATCCTAGTGTTCCTAGTTTGGGTCCTGCAGATATTCCCCAGAAGCTTCATTTGTGGAGATCATGGCCCAATAAACTGCATTTATACAGCAGAATCACACGATTTCTAAGTTCTATAGTTTTTTGAGAGTCATTTGAACCCGTGATGAACACGGAATCACCTGTACCTTCTTTTTCACCAAAAAGGTAAACCACAAAACGAAACAAGCGACATAATGACTGACAATTAGGAATGCGTAGATCAGAGCTTGGAAGACTAATGCGTACTAGCTAATCAAGTGTCTAGTGTCATGGATCCCAATGAAAATGTCGGATTCAATTTCATCATTATTCTTCAAGTCAACTGTAAGTGTTTAGGACTTGCGTCAATGATGACTTAACCTAGAGGAATTCTTTTTTTTTTTTTTGGAAAAGAGCACTCAACGAACAAACTAGTCCCCTATTATCCACATGTGTTTCTCTCAATGTCATATCTCAGTCTTTCGCATCGTTTAAGTGATAGAACTCGTACACTACCAGTAAGGTAAGGGTAAGTCGAACGTTCACAGAGGAAGTGGTTTGGTCATCATTTTGTCACAGAAAGAGGTGTCGCTTATATCTGACACATTAAGGTGGTAACGGCAGTCAGCGTTCTACTGTCTTTCGTACTAAGAAACATCATGCCACATGCGAATATGCTCACAGAAACCCAACTATGAAGCCCTAACTGAGGATCTTTGTAGTTTTAATGCCAATTTAGACCCTGAGTATTCCTCTTCATGAAAGCGTTATGAACGACGTTAAGTTACGAAGCAGTTGCTTCGACACTTACACAAGTTACACATAATTAAATTTTCAATAACAGTCTACCGGACGAGCAGTTAGGTCTAAGGTTGTTGTCCTCCACAAAAGAAGAATATTCGGCAAATACCACTGATAACTTAGATATTAATCGAAGCCAAAACAGAGAAAGTTGTCCTTTTATTCTCACAACAAATGCAGTTTTAGTATTATTTTCTCAGACAGTATGTCTATAAGAGCAGAATGAAAGGAATATTCTGTTGAAGCTAGAACGTGTGTTGCGCCAAAGGCTTTGAGAATACCGTCCATAATTTAAATAACGAGTGGAGTTCCATAAGTGTCTAGACCTGGGAGCCACAGGAGGTTAATAAAACACGTATTCAATTGAGTCAGATTCTGTTGAAAGTAATATAGAAGTGCTAACGTATAGACTTAGAGATGGCTTCGCAGGAAAAGCGGATAGCATCTATTTATGATGCTATTTTCCTTAACACGTACCATCATAATTTATGATGTCCTTGTCTCGTCCATCTAATGGACTCAATGGCTCCAAGCAATCAATCTCCCGTATGCTGCGGAAGGTCAGCTCAAACTCACATCTTTCGACTTTAACCACTAAACGTTCCTCTTTTAACTACAATAATTCGCCTTCACCCATTTCCATTATCTGAATTCATAGTTCTAAGTCTTTCTCTAAACTTGAAATTCATTACTCCTTTAATGACTCCGCATACTGCACCGTCCTTTAAGCCACCTTCTAAGCTTCCTCGTGAGCATTGGAACTTAGATTAATGATATCCAATGATGCAAGTCTGTCCAAACAGGTTATTCTGACATTCCTAAGAACTAGATAGATTGTTCCCACTTGGGAGGCATGTGACTCATTGGCGGGTCATCCTTCTTTACCTTTGTTCATCCCAAGTGAGCTCGGTTCTTTCCCAACTATTTTGCTCCATGTTTTCATGCTCCACAACGGAATTATCTTTGCATCATAAGGTGTAACCCACCCACAGCGACTTCCTTCGTATTATCGTGATGTTTCTTGATTCCAGACTCTTTCTTATAGTCCACTATTTATGCGCCATACACCATTAAAATTACATATTCACGTTTATTGGGGAACAATATCAGCTTGTTCTTCCTTCTAAAAACATACTTTTCCAGATTTTGGTTAACATGCCGAACGCCTTTGGCCACCCAACTCTGCTACTCACATTAAGGTGGGTGGGGAATTGGAAGTGGATATAAAGCAAACATATGCGGAGTTTTCGGCATACGTACACGTCTGTAAATACAGACCCGTTGTTCTTGGCACTTTGGCTAGATCCTTGATCATACTTCTCGGATCACTTAGATTTGAAACTGCTCGAATACGAACCAGTATATGCAATTCAACCTAATATGGTCGAAATTCCATATCCTTAAAATATCCAAACCAATTTGATGCGATATTTGATTCCATTTAAAGAATTTTGTCCATATACCCACATATTGGGAGCGTTATTGCAAGCGATTTTAGTACACAGAATTCTGAGTGACTTCAAGAAGCCCACGTGAATATCTGACGCTGATAGGCTTACTGCTAGTACCCTGAACTTATTTTTAACTTTTCACGCTGATAAATATATCAAAAATGTACATACTCTGTTCTCTCGCCTATTCGGACTTCGCAGCCATCTGAATGCTTCCTTTCTATCTAACAAATACACTTGCACACTTATCAAGTTGCAAGAGTTCCCAAAGCTTTGAATATACGCAAACTTGCTGGTCCAAATGGCATATGCCTGCTTCTGAAGATGTATTCTTCCAACTTTTTAGGACTTCTTTCGAATAGATTGCAAGAAGCATTTTTCCAGTCCCTAAAAAAGGTGATACTTATTCTCCCTCCGCCTGCAGACTCATTTCAGTTACTTCCCTTTCTTCGAGGTCATGATTAACCTTCAACTCATAGAATATCTCCACACACGAACACTTCTTATTAATCGGCAGTACGGTTTTTTGTAGCGACAGGTCCACTAGTTATTCGATAGCATGTCTCACGGAAAAGTGCAACCAAAGCGAACATCAATTTGGGGAAAACAAGATAGTTGCATTTGATAAGGCATTTGCCAGAGCTTGGCATCAGGCTCTTCTGTCCAAACTACGTTGTTTGGGATCAACGGATCTCTTCTTCAATGAATTAGAAATTACATGTTCAAGTGAAGTTGCTTTCGACAGCTTGAAGTCCGATATCCACAAAAAAGGCGGGTGTGCCCCAAGGCTCCATTCTCTCCCCGACACTGTTTTCGGTTTTCATTAATGACTCCTTTCCTAATATTGTACTTTCAATCAAGAGATGTTACTATTTATTTTTCATATTTGCCTTAAAATCGCCATCCTGTCCTTAGGCAGAATTGAATGTTTCCGAAACACAAAGAGGTCTCCTGTAGTGAAATTTCATTCTAGGTATGTGTATCAATGACAAAACCTATATTAGAACGAACACACATTCGATATTGCCAAAAATATGTAGGTTTTCTCAAACGATCCTTACTTAAATGGCATTACAGTCCGGGGTGAACAAGTGTCTCTTGAAGCGCCTGAGAGCATTTTTGTCCGTTTACGTCAGTGTTTACATTCCCGTGCCGGATAAGGACAAGATCATCAAATCACAAAAGTGATTCTCCAGTTGAGTTGATAGTGGACCCGAGGTAGATAAAGTCCCTTACAACCTCAAAGTTGTAGCTGCCTATACTCACGTATTGTCCTAGCCGTCGATGTCGGTGTTGCGTGTCCCTTTTTGTCGAAGGAATAAGGTGACTTTATTTTTCTTCGTTCACTGCTAAAGCCCATATATGCCGATTATACTTCAATAGTCGCAAGCGCTATACTAAAAGCACGCTCTGTTCTTCCCATTATGTTAATGTCATCTACCTATGCGAGTTACTGAACGGACTTTGAAAAATGGTGCCTTTTAGTTGACTGATTTTGAAAAAAAATCACATGACAACGCATCACTATTTTTAAGTCCCCTTTTGACATTTAAGATCTCGGATTTGACATTATACACCCTTAACAAGCAGCGTGCATGCTCCATCATAATTCCTCATAGTCAAATGAGCTTGTCAGAGATGCCATGGCTCTGTATAGCTCATTTCTATAGATGATGTCATATGCGGCCTTGAAACCGATGAAGATGTTGGAATTGAAAAACAATGCTGAGATTCCATTCGTCAGTTATTTTGTTCGTCATTCGTCGACGCGGATTTTTGGAGATAAGTTTAACTTAAGACAGCTCGGCAGTTAAACCATCGGGCCCAAAAACTTCACTAGACTTAAGCTTGGAAATAGGTTACCTGAACGAAAATATTTTCTGTTTTCGTCTAGGCTAAATGGTTCGTTCTGCTTGCTAGTGATAACTGTTTTCCAGATTCTCAACACCAACTGTGATTTACGGCTTTTGCATGGTCGTTTTATTTTTTGTTTCATTCTTCCGGTATCACCTCCCTAAGGTCTCGATCGAGCACTTTTCATCATCACATCACCAAATGGCTTCTATCCCACTTTGGACACCAAATTCTTCTGACAGCTAGCTATTCTGTACAACACGATACCTACCACCTTCTTAAGTTCCCTCTGCTCAAGAGCACCCAAATAAAATCCTCACGCCCACTATTTAGGACCTTCACGAAGTCGATGAAGTCTAGATGTGACGAAAACCGACGCAAGACTTTTTATTTACATCCAGAGGTATCTTTTTAACCAATTTAACCACTCCCGAAAGAACTCAAATACCTCCCCAATTATCCCATTCTGTCAGTTGATTTCTCTTTGGAAGATTTACTTCGTTCCTTCCGCTAGTTGTACTCATCAGCAAACCATTGTTTTTCAATGCACCCTTCATGATTACGTGGTTCATCATTGACCATTTTTTTGGCGCGGCAGCAGAAATTCCACCATCTCCTCAATTGATCCTCATCCGAATCTAATACGGTTCCACCAACATTATCAGATGTTACTTAGAATCAAGGCTATATGCAGGCTCACTGATGATGTTCTTATTATCACTTCTGCTTCCTGTTCCTTTCGCTTGAGAAGCCATGCACAATGCTGTACTCATCTTCTATTCACTTGGTATTGGGCTCGAAGTTCATGTCTCTGTACATTTTAGAGTCTTCGATCCGTCTCTGGAAATCTGCCAATAGCCATGTAGTGTTGACTAACTTATCTCTCGTTTGAAAAAAGTTTTCCAAAGCGTCTCAGTGTTCGTTGATGCTTATTTGTACAGAGCTGCTAAATATTTCCGCTTCCAGGAACAAATTGAAATAAATTTGTTGGGAGACTACGAGATGCCGAACCACGTCTTCATTGTGGGTGGGTGTTATTTGAATGATGTTGTGGGATGCAAAACGAAGACATACAGGACCGTGGGCCTTGGTAATATCTTTACGCCGAAATCCTTTGTTCGGTACGTTAAACAACATGAAGTCAAATTCTTTGAAAACCCCTAATACATGTGAGAAAAAAACATATTTCAATCTATCAATCTATCACTCCCCCAAATAGGGCATAGTTGGATTGATGTCTCCAGAAATGAGGACAATGCACTCTCTTGGGCATTCCCTTGGCAATGAGTCACAGTTTTTCTCGAGGATTATAGAAAAAAAAAAAAAAAAAACACTTCCAACTGGGAATGTTTGTTTGTTCGGCCCTGAACATTAATCCTCACTTTTTGTTTCAATTCTAACATTAGTGCTCTCTCGAAAGACCTATCAGCATACCGTCTGAGGAATGAGTAGATATTTTTATCTGAATTAAATTTTGAAGTCGTCCAAAGTCTTCTCAAGGACAGCTCACACATATATAGTTCTATCAAAAATATATTCTGAATCACCTTAGATTCACCTGACTATCTAGAGTTTCAATATTTTTGACAAGATATTCCCAAGCAAGGTGTGCAACATTGCCCACCTACAAATTAAAAAAAAAAAAAAAATGCGAATCTATGCATTTTCCGCCAACTCACTTCTCATTTCTTTTGGCATCGTTCGTTGTTCATTAGCCAAAGATGAATCACACATCACAAAAACAGAAATTCTCAATTTTTCTGTCTCTCTTCAAAACACATTAGACTGTCTCCTCACAAAATATTCTTAGAACAGCCAACACAGCCGACAAAAGAGCCAAGAAAGTCGAGGATGAAGATGAATCATTCTCGTCCTACTTGCCACTTGACACAGAATCAGAGAAAAAAAAAAAAACAAATGAAACTTTTTTTGACTTAACCTCGAAAGCATATTTGTTTCTGTTTTTTTTTTTTTTTTGTTACTAAATATATATTTCTATCTCAAAAGTCAACCATATACACTATAAGTGCCATCAGCAACAGGAGACCAACAGAAATACCCGTGAAAGTCGTCCACGTCAGCGTATCATTGTTGACCGTGATACAGTTTTAAAAATAAATCGCCACGGATCACGTCATCGTAGCCGCGACCACAGTTGGCCACCACCACCACCACTACCGGATCGATCACGAAGCACCTCCGATGAGATACATTTCGACAAGAAAGTCTGTAAACAGCATCACATCGATAGTATTGCTAAGAAATTTGACCACGGAGAGGATGAAAAAGATGAGGACATGACTCGTTACAAGTCCCATGAGCATCTAGGTGATGATCAAAGTCGGTGCTCCAGAGGTCGCTCCCGCACACCTGAATGGCCTCCATTAGAAGATATGAAGACAAAATCAATTGTGGAGAAGACCTACTGTATCCCCGAAAAGGTGCAGCACCTACACGTGGGTATCGTTGAACCCAAAAGACAATACTTTGAAGAAATCGCTGAACATAAGAATCCATCCGAACAACTCAAGTTCTGGGGATGTCGAGAGTCTCTTTATCAGCCAACTAAACCAGCATCGCACTTTATTGGTCGACCTCAGACATTATCCCTGGATCGCTTCACAAACAAATGTAAGCTACCTCCACTTAAACCTCGCAGTATGAGCAGTGGTAACATCATGACATCCCCAATCAGCCAACACAGCATATCTCCAATAGGAATCGAGATGAAATCAAAATCTCCCACTGACATTGCTATAACCATTTGGCCATCGATGACAATGGGAAAACGCACTGGCAAATCAGTTACCATACAGTTGTCCCCCAATGAGTGTGACCGGCCCAATGCCAAACTCAATGGCAATCAAATTAATAACAATGTCAGTTGCATGAATAATAATCGCGATCACAATAAAACCGCTAGGCCAGCCAAACCAGCAGCTCCTCGTATAATTGACTGCAGTCGGAAAGGTTCGACAAAACCATTCCAGAAGCCCGCAGTATCATCATTATCGCGCCTAAGTGACACCGCAGAGAGAAATCTAAATACCGTTAAGCGGCAACATTTGTATCCATCAGCAGAAAGTTATGATGGCAATTCGACCACGAATACCGATGCTCGTCCAATTGGCAATGGTAATAGTCATGGAGCCAAATTAAATCGTCATAATCCCACAGCTACTAGACCGCAATTTAACGCAAATCTAAACGCAACCTATGCCATGGAATATAAATTCAATGCAAACGAGGCACAAGACACAGATACGACTGCAAATACATGCATCAGGTCAATTGATTTGATCGATGAGACCACACAAACAGGAACAGAAACGGTACCAGAACTAAAACCAGAACCACGAACTCCTGACGACAATGAGAAATCCTCTGTGAAACAAGAAAACATTGCCCCCCTTTGGCAAGACGATACCAAGCCAGTAACACGAAATGAAAACAAATCTCAAAGAACTACACCCTCCGATACCCGCCCCCATACAATAAATGATGACAAATACCGAGGGGATACAACTAAAAGTACAGCTCCCACCATAGATAGTGATACTCGTACGAAAATCAACAAATCTCTATCAGACCAACAGATAAAGCACGAACGTCGAAAGGGTATTTACTACACCGATGGGGAGTATTTATACGGTCCATTTGCCAATGAAGATACAAATCCAATGGAAACGATGAAACATGAAGATGTCGCCAAAGAATTCGAATTACCGAAACGGCAACCAAAAGTCACTGTCATCCCCATTGAAGTAGAGAAATCATGTTCTTCGTTGCCAGATGAGATTGAAAGTGCACGCCTAGAGCAAAAGTGTGGAAACATTCAAAAGTCAATCGCCGAAGACCTTAGGCAAATCGACAGATACATGATGCAGGCTAAGATGGCTCTGAATCGATTGCAAGATGAGCACCACAAACTTGTGCAACAGCCAGTTTTAGAACCAAAAGTTGTGCTTGTCGAGACACCACTTCAGGCCGTGATAAGACGTTTCTTTCGCAATGCTCGTCGAGGTACACCATCACCTATACCCCCGGCTACTGTCACGAAAATCGAATCTGATGATACAGTGATTACTCAAGTGGAAAATGTTCCAGTGGTGGAAAAAGCCCTTCAGGATTTGTCAAATTTATCAGCAGTCTTAGCCAATGGTACGAGTACCATAACCAGCGATGGTAGAGTCCAATCTCCGATAATGGGATCTGTACCATCTCGACAACCCCCACCACAGACCGTCATCGTTGAATTAACCGAAGCAGATGGAGGACGTAGTCATAGCAGTCTATCAGAGGCAACTACAGCAACAGCGAATAGCCCATATACAGTCACAGATAGTGGCACAGATGAGACCCAGTCGATGTCTAATCAACCAAATCATGAGAACGAGATAATTCAGAGTAAAAACATCCTCTCCGGGTATATAATTACAAAAAAGGACCAAGAAGATCTCCTCAGCAAGGCTACTTTTGGTCAATTGCAAACCACTAATTTTACAGACATGACGACAATTTCCCAGAACCGACCATTATCATCACCAACGTTGAAGAATAATCGCGAACCAAAAATCTATGATGTGGAAAACATCGCAGGACACTCGAAAACCAATGGTGGTCACAAACAATTAACTTTTGCAACAAAGCTCGACGTGCATGAGAGTGAACAAAACTCAATAAATTACAAGGACCATATGGAGTCGAATATTGTTGAAAATAGGACTTCAACTATAGATGTACCATCGCCTCCACCACCGCCTCCGCCACCACCACCACCACCACCACTGCCAATGCCAGCACCAGCAGTCGTTTCAATGCCTAATTTGAAATATCATGTGAACGGTCTCTACGGTCACGACGTGGGTCTGGTAACAATCGTGACGTCCAGTGATAATGTTGTCATTGTTGATTCTTCAAGCAGGCGAACACCTGATCGACCTGGTCGTGCCAGGAATCGTAAGTCAGACACTAATGGAGGAACCAACAAGACTCGCAGCCTTTCACAGCCACCACCGTTTGAGTATTTGATGGAATCAGTGCCAACTCTGCAATCGATGACAACGAGCACAATTGACTTGGTCAGTGCTATTGGCGAGGCAGATGATAGCCATAATCATGATGATGCTGATGCTGTTGGTAAAGGAGATGAAGCTGGCTGTTCTGACATTATCAATCGGAGGTATAATAATGTATCGCCGTGCTTATACTTTCCGGGACCTTTTCATGCCACCACAGGTATTATTAACCTCTGTCCATATTGGACAAGCTGATGTCATCATTGTTGTCGTTGTCGCTGTGGTTTAGTTTTGGCTGTTCTGGTTGTCCTAGTCGTCAGCTGAATTTTGTCGTTCGTTTCGTGAAGTTGCTGTTCAATGTAATATCTGCCTCGCCGTTCATTTGTTGATGTTCTTTGTTCGTTGTGGTTTTTCTTCCACCCTTTGATCCTTTTTTTTTTCTTTTTCTTTTTTTTGGTTGCACATTACATTGCCCATTTGTTCCAATGAATAGTTGGTTTTACTCCTGTCGTCATTGCACTTGATATCCCATTTGTGATGAAGTGTACTCGTATTTCTTTGGTGTGCTCGTTGATGTGTTGATTCCTTGTGTGAAGATTTTGGGTTGAGTTTTCACGTTTTCTTTTTTCCTTTTTTATTT
Organism: Volucella inanis; assembly: GCA_907269105.1. Lineage (NCBI taxonomy): Eukaryota > Metazoa > Arthropoda > Insecta > Diptera > Syrphidae > Volucella > Volucella inanis. The sequence continues at coordinate 95,773,179 of OU026154.1, forward strand.
TTTTCTCTTGTCTCCAATCTCTACGTGGGTAGAAATTTATGAATCACTTGTCGGGAGTTTCCTTCTTTCTTCTATTTTTTTTTTTATTTCTTGTAACTTTTAAGTGTACGTGAGAAGTCACTTAACAAGCTTGAAAGAGAGTTGAGTTTTAAGTATTTTTCTTCTTCCAAAACAGGGATACGTTTTTAAATGACTTATTGCTTGTAGATTCCTCTGAATCCGTTGTTTAAAATAAAGTATTTAGAGAACACAACAATAAAAGTCAATAACCCACCTTTGAAACAGAGAACAGCGAATCCTAGATCACCCTAAACGGTTTCAATTCCTGGAGACATTCTAACGATCTTGTGAAGATCCAAATGTCTAGTTCGGGATCTTATTTACTTGATGCTTCCTGAGATTGACGTTTTTTTATATATTTGTTCGCTTCATTTGGCTCTTTTAAGACTGGACTCTTCAAAAACGTGACAGGATGGTATGTAGTAAATATGAATGGTTCCATGCCTCAAATCCTGGATACAAATCTTCTTACTTTCGAAGAACTAACATATATCCAAAGCAGGTTCGATTTTCGACTGTCTTGATCTTAACTGCCGAGAAGGGTATTTTTGAGAATTCGATAGACGGTAAGTCCAGTCATATTGTGTAGCAGAATAAACATTTCTTCAATTGAGTTCCCTCCAGCTTTTACAATATTCGTGATTCCTCCTCAATTGTGATTCGTCACGTTTGCGTTAGGGGGCCCACTCATCTGCCTGTGTGTATGTTGTTAGTTGTTCGATATACCGCTCGGCCAGAAGACCATACTTCGAATTTATCTGACACTTTATCGAGATATAGGGATGACTATATCATAAGTATCATACTTGTATTGTTGCAGGAGGATCCAGCCCGAAAGCCTGCCTGCTCGCGATCGAGTATTAAATCGAGATGCGCTCTAACTCATTCTAGAACTAGTTTGGTTATTAATTTGCCTTCTGTTGGAATCCAGAATATTCCTCTCCTACTTTCGTTCTTACGCCGCTCGACAATCATCCTTTTCTTCTTCCCATAACTCCTTAAGTGGTGGCTGTAGGATTTTCGGTGAGATGTTTGGTACGGCTTGGATGTATTAGAATGCCTGAAATGCAAACTGTCTTCCTTCTTTTAAGGCCTTTATAGTCGATATAATATCAATGTAACTGGGAGCGTGATTTCAGCGAAATTTTCATCAGGATCCGGTTCGCTAATTGCTAAGTACAGCAGTAAAGTGATCACTCCATCTTGTTAGCTGTTTCACATCTGAAGTTAATAGGCTGCGTCTAAGTCTTCCTCAAGATAAAATTGGGAACTTTGGCCAAGGTCTTTGGGATATTGTAATTGGTCCTACTGTCACACCTACTGGCTGGTAGCGAGTGTATTGATTTCATTTTGTATACCACGTCTTACACTACATCGCACAGGTCACTCTAGTATTAAGGTACAATCTTTACAATTCGTGCTTTAAGAACTGTGCCCAGATATGGAAGGATGCAGTACAAAGGCGTATTGAAGCTATCATAAGCTCTTGGTTTTCTCCATTTCTGCTCCACACTTATATTGTTATTTCGGACATCTTCAATGCAATTTCTAAGGCTTTATCTCTACTAGGTGGGGTGAAAAGTAACCTCCTCGGGAATGAAACATATTTTTTTTTTTTTTTTTTTTATTCAACATAGTCCCCTTTTAGTTTGATACACTTATTCCAACGATTTTCCAACTTCTTGATCCCGTCCGAAAAGTAATTATCCGGAAGGTCTGCAAAATATTCCTCCGTGGCGTCGATGATTTCCTCGCGAGCTGAATTTTTGATTGATGAGCCATCTTTTGAGGTTTGGGAGCTCCAAGGGAGCCAAATCGGGTGAATACGGTGGATGCGACAGCAATTGGAGCCGTAAGTCATTGATTTTAGTCATGGTTGCGATGCTCTTGTGCGCCGGTGCATTGTCTTGCAAAAACAAATTTTTTTTTGTTTCATGTGAACACAGTAATACTCGCTGTTGTTGGGTTTTCCTTTTTCGAGGTAGTCCACGAACTCTGACAATCCCAGAAAACCGACGCCATAACCTTTCCGACCCATCGAGCCTGCCGGGCACTCATTCTGTTCTCTGGTGTATAATAATGGATCCAAGTTTTATCAACAGTTACCAATCGACGCCAAAAATCCGCCCGATTCCGCGTCAGCAAGTCCAAAGTGCTCTAGCGTTTGTGTTTTTGGTCAGTAGTGAGTATGCGCGGCTTTAGGCGGCAGGATAACTTTTTTATATTCAGAATATTGCTTAAAATATGGCGTGTGCGCTTAGTACTAATCTTTGTGGTATCTGCTAGCTCGCGCACCTTCACTTTCCGGTCAGCCAACACCATTTCATGTATTTTTTTTGACATTGGCCTCTGTAACTGCATCGGAGGGCCTGCCGCTGCGGACTTGATCGGCAGTGGAGATGCGGGCACAAAGAAACCTCTCGAAACCAATATTTGACGGTGTAATATTTATCCAACTTTTCTTTTGTTTCCTTCGCCGTTTTGCCTCTCAAATAATAATGTTTTATGAGAGAATGAAAATCGTTTCTGTTCATACTCAACATGATGCCAAACACGTAAACAACAATCAGCTGTCAAAACAAAACTATAGACATTATCGCACTGAAATTTGGCATTTCAAGGCAACATAACCTTTTTTGCAGTAGCAGCGCATTCTGGCGGTCAAGGATTCCCCACCTAGTACATAATCGATCTAAGTCGATGTTCGCTCAGTCCCAACTGATTTTGAAACAGTCGTTGTGCGTAAGCCTTTTGCCTTGTCATTTCTGATATTTCCATTGCCGTGTGATGTTTCTGCCTTGTGTTGTCGTTTCTTCGCAATGAAATCGCTCGTTAGGCATTGAATTGATAGTGAAACCTATTAAGCTGTAGAAATCATACTTAAACTCGGGATGGTGGTGTCTACCCTTAAACCTAGCCGTCAATATCCTATTACTGAGTGTCAAATAGGGCATCAGGAGTCAGTAATGGTAGACCTACTCGATTTTCATATTGCCGGAGTAGAGAAGGAAGCTGTTTTCAATTACGGAGGGTTAAATGTTGTGGTCTAAACACCTTATCTCACTAACTACAAGAATGTCTCCTTTGTATCGCATGAATCCTCGCGCAAACTGGAAGAATCTGAAATCTTTGCCACATCTTTCCCGTTGTCGAGGAGGGTCTTAACATTCCAAAACGCTGTCCTTAATAAAACATCTGTCCGTATCCGAGGCGTTTGTTTCCGTTTGGGAAATCATTGTGTTTTATGGTTACAGCTTACAGGGTCGTAGACTAACTATTTAGGACACTTGCCGTTCGCCCTCTTTCAGTCTACGCAGTTCCTGACTAAACTCTCAGGGAACGCAACAGGGAGACTGCGAAAGTCGGTCTTTCTAGTGATGGTAAGGTCTTTTGTCACTGGTACGCTGTTTCCGGCGAAGTGCGTGTTTGAGGTGGTCCAAACTTTGGTAATTTTTAGTGCCAACCTTCGTCTTCAAAATACCCCAGACAGAGAAATAAAACGGATTTTCATTGTGTCGAAGAAATGAAGTGTGGACCATTGTTTTTTAACCAATCTTGGTTGACCCGCGCTTTGTGAGATGGTGCCGAGTCTCGTTGAAATGTCCACGGTCTTCGATTTAAAAGATTGTTTGCCCAAGGCTTCAATACTGTCTCTAAGACAGTTTCATGGTATACGATCGCATTAATTTTGACGCCACGGTCCAAAAATAGGAACGGAGAGCGACCATTAGCGGTTATGGCGGCCCAAACCATCACCATCGGTGCTGCCTGCTTTCTGGTGGCCGGCCGAAGGTGTAAATATTCGAAAGACCTCTCTGGCAAGTAAACTCGGTTATTTTGTTTGTTGACATATTGCTCGATAACAAATGGCGACTCATCGGAAAAAACCAAATTCGGCAACTCACCACTTTCGTGCAAGCGTAGCAATTCCTTTGCTCGTTCGACTTTTTCCTGTTGCGGTATAAGATCGTGTGCTTTTTGGAACTTCAGTGGCTTGAGCCCAAGTTCATTTTTCAGTATGTGTTGCATCCGTTTCAACGATATGTTGAGCCCACGAGCCATTTTTCTTCCAGTTCGACGCGGATTTCGCTCAATTCGAGCCTTCACTTTCCGAACCATTTCTGCCGATGTTGCTGTTTTTTTTTTTATGACTACTTCCATGGCGTTTTGCAGCGCTTCCAGTATCACGGTAACGAGCTATGTTTCGAGACACAAATAATTTATTCACGTTGAGATGCTGGAGGACTCTAACGATAGCTACTTGTGGTTTTCCAGCTCAATATAAAGCAATGACACTATCACGTTTGAACGCAACTGAGACAAATCGTTTAAAAGGCTTGTAAATAATAATAAATAATTCTTTGCCATGTGTCAAAATTTGAGTTCACTGTCATGAACGGTTTGGAAATTATAGCAGTCTGAAGTTGGTTGCAGTTCGAGTCAGTCTGGGTGTAGTTCCTTCAGCAATGAATCAATTGTTGGCCCACTGTGATAGCATTAGGAGAGTCTACGAGGGCTATAAATTTCTCAGGTATGGTGCCATTCATATGGCAGAGATCGTTTAGACCTCGAAAATGGCAGGGAATTCAGTCTGATATGTGCTCAAGCCGGGTAGTTATAAAAGGAGTGCAACAGATTTCTTTTTTTCATCATCTGCACCGGAAGTCATTATGAGAAATATTTAATTGCTACGCATGTCTTTCAATAGCATAATTTCCGATAATTGTACTTGTCAGAGGCACTTTCGTGTCACATTAATAAAAGAGATGAAAAAGGTCGCCTTGAAGTGGTATATAGATGTTGCAAAAGCCTCACGCAGAAGAAATGCGCCCATTTTCAAGCAAGAAGTGTGGAACGCCTCTGTTGGATGTTGGAGGGCTCTTCTGCATCTGATTGGAACCAGGAGGTTCGAAAAAACAACTTGAATAAAGGAAAAACTACCTTCAAAATAGCCACCCAGAGAAGAAAAAATGCTTAGGAGATTCGTTCCCCAAAGTTCATTAGCAATGCTCGAAACCAGTTTTTTGTGGAAGATGATCAAATTCTCCACAGATGGCGACAGTATTGTGAAAGACTTTTGAATGAGCAGTTTCCCCGGGTACATATAATTTTCAAGAGAAGAAGTTATGAATGCTGAGTTTTGGAAAAATATGGAAGGCATCGGGTCCAGATGGCTCATAATTCTTATTTCCTAACTTATGAGCGTTGATCCAATGCGTACCTTTGCACAAAGGAATGGGAGATACACGAAACTGTGATTACTACCGTTCTGTCAAGCTAATTGTCACATACAATGAACATCGTTGAGTGGGTATAAGAAAAACATCATGATTGCTTAAAAGACTTGCATATGGTGTTGGTTAATTATAAATAAGCCTTTGATAGACAACGAAGAGATAAGTTATGGGTGGCCCTAACACAACGAAGAGTTCCAGAAATCTTCGTTGGCATGATCATGTACATGTCCACATGAAGGAGCAAAGATAAGAATAAGATGTCCGGCTGGAGTCACCGAAGAGTTTCCAATCAAAGCCGGCGAATACCAGAAAAGCATCCTCAGTCCTTTGTTATTTATTGCAGTCCTTGGTTATCTGCTTAAAGGAAAAGTGACGAACCCTAAAGTGCACCAGTTATTCTTTGCTGACGTTGAAGATATCATTAATGAAGATCAGATCTCTGCAACGATCACTTGATGTATGAGTGAAAGTTATGGAGGGAAATGGCAACAGTATTAGTTCAAAAAAGTCAGAGTATATAACATATACCCGTTCTCTGATCCACGCCAGGATATTCCAGACATTTTCTTAAATGGAAGAGTGCTTTTCAAGTGCGAAATGTTCCAATATCTAGCGAAGTAACTAGTGATTGTTCGCGACATCAATAAACGCGTAAGTGTAGGCTGGATGAAGTGGCGGAAAAGTCTCCCAAGCTAAAAGAAAGGCTCTAGATCGCAGTTGTACGTCCGGCACTCACATACGGTTAACATTGCTATACTATGTACAAAAAGTATGAGGCAAATTAACGGCCGCTGAGATGAAGATGCTTGATAAAACAAAAAGTTTGAAGATTCGAGGAAGCCTTCATATAAAAGAACCTTAAAGAACCCATTACAAGAAAGATGAAGCTCTACCGACTCAGTTTGTATTCTCATATTCAAAGAAGATATCCTTCGAATCTCGTCAAAAAGGCAATATCAATCAATGTTCCTACACAATAGCGAGAAAAAGGCAGTCAAACAAAATCTGGATCACACAAATGAAACACCACCATTTTATTGGCCACAGTGACGAAGTGACCCGAAACCGGGAAGCCTACCGGTATTTCCTAAGGTCAAACTGGCAAACTCCACAGGCGGACAAGTAGAAATGCAGTCAAGTAGGAGGTCTGTGATATATAAAACAGACAGGGCTAAGTAGCTATTGACAGATACATTGAACATCCCTGGTTCACGAAATAAAAAGTGGCTTAGATCTGTTGAGTTCGAAAATAGTATTATGTTCTCTGTTTGGCAATAGATGGATCCAGAACGTCATGAACCAAACTTAGACATATAGTAACCAACCATTTTGACACATTAGTGATTTTCTTTTGGCGTCATATACCTTTGGTTGTGTGAAAATATCTGATTTTGTGCCAAATAATCGCCATTTGCGGTGTTAATTTTCTTATTTTATTTGAATAAAACGGCGGAGATGCTGCTCTAAGTGGAATAACGTGCCGTGATTAGTTTCATCGCTTCCAAGACGGTGATTCCGATGTTGAAGACCATCCGCGTGCAGAAAGGCCACAATCCTTTAAAGACCCACAAGCGATTGCGTACGTTGGGAATGATTCAAAAACAAGGAACCTTGGTTCCTTATGATTTGAAGCGACCGAAAGTTTAGCCTCGTTTTTTCGCCTATGAACAACTGTTCACCGGCAAAAAAGGAAGGGTTTTCTTCATCGCATCGTGACGAGTGATGAAGAATGGATTCATTAAAGCAATTTAAATAAAAGGAAGTCATGGGGACTGCCCGGTCATGGTTCTACGTCGTCGGCTCTGCCGAATATTCACGTTGCGAAGGTTATGCTGTGTGTTTGGTGGGATCAGGTTGGTGTTATTTATTGTAACCTGTTAAAACTGAACGAAATCATCACGATAAGAGCAGAAGTGATTCTACAACGTTGCCAAAGACGTTAAGATCTTTCTTTGAATGACTTCCTTGTTGGACGTGTACTTTTTTTTGGCGAGCGATCTTTTAATGTTTATGAACAAAAAGAAGTCGCAAGAAGCCAAATCGAAAATACGGTAATGCAATTCTATCAATTTGGCTGTGGCGACTGCGGAAGTGTGAGCCGGTGCGTTATCGTGGTGAAAGAGCACTTTCTTATTCGCCAAATATGGTGCGTTGAATCGGCCCAAAAAATCGACGTAGTATATTCCTGTATTTGTTTTTCCCTTCTCCAAATAGTCGACGTGGATTACACCACGCGTGTCCCAAAAAACGGTGGCCATCACCTTTCCGGCCAAAGGTCTCTAATGTGTACCAATGAATCCACGTCTCATCGACGGTCACAAAACAAAACAGAAACTCCTCCGGATTTCGATTAAACAGGACCAAGTACGTCTTTGAAGTGGTCTCATGATTGTGCTTGTTCTCCAGTGTGAGCAAACGCGATACCCATCGTGCGTACAGCTTTCTCATGCCCAAAATCTCGTACAAAATATGGCTAACACGTTCAGTTGAGATGCCTGCTATCACATCCAACTCGCGAATTTTCACTCGACAGTCCACCAATACAAGATCATGGATTTTGTCCACAGTTTCCTCTGTAATAACCGTTTTTGCGCCACCTGGGCGCGGTTCATCTAAAACCGACTTGCGACTAATAATAAATGGTTGTAGGAGAAGGTGAATGTATCCCATACACACCATCGAGAATGAGCTTGATTTCGCTGCAGGTTTTGCTACTCAAAAACAAGAATCGGATCACGAAGAGATACTCTTTCCATGTTCGCAAAAGACACTAACATGATGTTTTGAAATGGGTGTCAAATCAAAACTAAGAGTCGTATTGTAACCAAATTGTCAGGCGGGCTAAAGAGGTTATACTAAATGATGGTATACTCATTTTGGCTCAGTAGAGCTACCTATCTTCCAATCCGGGTACTCATCAAACAGTCCTCGTAAAGTTGCTTTTTCATCAAAAATAACTTAGTTGCACTCTCAATATTATCGCTTTGTTAAGAACTTTACATTGAGAAGGGACTCTTTTCGATTCCGCTGTTTCAAACTTATCAAAAATTCTACTTTGATTTTACTATGTAATTCCTAGAAATAATTCATAACATCCTTTATGTTCACATCACAAGCAATGAAAATGTGCATCTTTACGAAGAACTAATAGACATGGATGCGCTGTCTATTTAGCGTGGTAAGGCTCAGTTTTGTTCTATGCAGACAAGTTTAACTTCAAAATCCATTCACAGGCTATTCATTTCTTATCTGTTGGATGATATACCAATATCTAAGTTTTGATTTTTTAATGCGTTCTCTTCTCCCCATCAAAAGCAGCTTCGCAGACTCGTTAGAATCAATAGGCTCGTTGTAAGTAGTCGGTTCTTCAGCTACAATAAGGAGAGCTTATGCTTTCAAAACAACTCAATACAAATTTGTAAAAATTGTAGTTTCAAACTTCTTAACTCTACCATACTTTGTATTTTGGATTAATAATCACCTTCCGCCGTTGCTTCTTATAAAACTTCCAGCTCTGAAGAATCTTCATCATCACTTTGCTCGCTTTGCATTTTATCTTATTTTATTGATTAAGTCCAGGTGATTGAAATAATTATGAAAATGGTTCACATACTCCAGCAATTATTCCTGAAAATTTTCCTGAAAAACAATATCAATATTTGGTTCTGGTCTTCCCACGATAAGCTTTGCAGTCTTCAGGATATTCAACAAATATACCCATTTTTAGGTTATATTCTTGGAAATATGAACAAAATGTTTGCTTCTAAATATTCTAAAATTAGCAATTGTGGAGGTTCCTTTGAACAATATATGTTCACGAATCTTCAACGTTCACTGAGTTACAAGCAAAAGCATTACATACCAACGTCAATGCTTGTACAGGGTTTTTTTTATTAGATTCGTCCCAATTTGTTTTTTTTTTTTTCAAATAAAAGGACATGTGCTTAAGCTATTTATAAAATTTTTATTTTGGCTTGAAATGTATGTAATTGATGCTTATTTAGATTTTTGCAGTCCAGTTCAGGGTTTAAGAAGGCTTCAGGATGCACAGGAGGTTGACTGAGGTCCGCTTCCAGTTGCTTGGACCACCCTATGTTAGGTGATGTCGTCCTCTACGGCGTTTTTTTTTATGGTTCTAGAGAGTATTACTACTCTGAAAATTGTTATAGTTAGCGCGCGCTCAAGAGAAGGAATATCGGGAAGGAAATTTCGTGCCAAACATAGCTGTACACTGCCTTAATAAGCGTAGTTGAAGACATATGGGAAAAATTGGATAAATATTATATCACCTTCCTTTTAGACTTTTCGAAAGCTTTTGATATGGTTCATCATTTCATTCTCTTTAATAAATTACGCCACTACTTTTACATATCCCCTTCGCTATAAAGTTAATCGAATCGTTTCTAAGTGAAAGAAAGCAGACCGTGTCTCTCGACAGTGTTCTATCAGAGTTTTATCCTTTACCACGTGGCGTTCCACAAGGGTCGATTTGAGGTCCTTTCCTATTCTCACTTTATATTAATGATATAGCTTCCGTAATCTTGCATTCGTCGAAACACTTTTATGCTGATGACATTCAAACCTACCGAAGTTATCGCTAATGATGTGAATGAGGATCTTTAATGAACTTCGAATTGGTCGTTGAAAAATTGCTTGGTACTTAATCTAAATAAGTGCAAATGTTTAGTTATTTCAAAATCAATGGTAGATGTTTCATATTTTCCCTCTATTATGCTAAATAGCTCACAAATTCAATTCGTGGACTTTTCAAAAAATCTTTGTGTGGTATTCAACAGAACACTCATATGGAATAACCATATAAACTTGATATCGGGGAAGGCTTATGGTGTTCTTCGAACTCTGTGAACCGCTCAGAAATTTACACCCCTGAGGACAAGGCTAGTACTGGCTAAAGCACTGGTTATTCCTATTCTTATATAGGGTTTTCCAATAGGGACTTGACAACTTTGAATTTAATTTGTGAACGTACTCTTTCACTAATCATCAAACTGTCACTGTCAATTTATTCAGTAAACTAAACATTTTTATCATGGTGAAGTATACTAACGAGCAACGTTAGTTTTCTACAGATATTCGGAGTCGCAAAATCATCTTTAGTGACGAAACTGAAATAACTGTCAACATCCACAAAAAATAACTGTTTGCATGCCGGCGGCGTTATTGGGCCATATTTTTTCGTCGACGATAACGATCGTCACGTTACTGTCAATGGTCAGCATTATCGCGGCATGATTACCGATTATTAATGGCCCGAATTGGAAGATATGGACTTGGACAACATGTGGTTTCAACAGGATAGTACCACAAGCCACACATCACACGCTACAATCGATTTATTGAAGAGTAAGTATGGAGAGCGATGACTTTGGAAGAGCTCAGAGCCAACATTGAACGCGAAATAGCGTCCGTTTCGGCCGAAATGTGTGGCCGAGTCGTTGAAAATTGGGTCCATATGAACGAAGTCGAGTTCCATTCATGAATGTTTTGATTGTACTTCAAGCCAATTATAAAGTTTTTGAAATATCTCAAATGGTTTGCCTTTTATTTAAAAAAAAAAAAAAGTTGTCAAGTCGTTATTAGAAAACCCTATATATGGCTGTGAACTTTTTTATGATTGTAATGCTAATAGTATAGGAAAGCTACAAGTAGTATTCAATATAATAGCACTATCCGATATGTCTATAGTCTCAGAAGATATGACCATGTCTCACATTTGGCTAAAAACCTGTTAGATATGTCTTTTCAGGACTATGTCGAGCTTCGTACGCTGATTCTTCTTTTCACCATAATCAAAGCAAGGCATCCAACGTATCTCTACAAAAAAATCCAGTTTCCAACGTCCAACAAATCTGCTTATTTAATTCACCTGCGTTTCTCTTGCTTAACATCTGAGAGACAATTTTTTATTGCTTCCTTCTGCTTTTGGAATTCACTTCCGCGTAACCTGAGAGAGCTGAAGTGCAAATAGCTCTTCTTTCTTATTTATTTATTTATTTATTTTTTTGCCTTCTTTTCAAGCAAATTCATTAATTCTTTTCTTCAATTTCAAGTTTAAATTGAACTTATTACGAGCATGTAAATATAAGTACAGTTTATTATTTTCTAAGTAAGTTTATTGTTCACTTTCGATTTTTAATTTAAGAATTCTAATTTAAAACTTTAAAGTTTAATCTTAATACTTCCTTTTAAGTTTTAATTTTTATTTTCAACAGTATGCCATAAATATCTAATTATATTTTTCTATTAACTATCACAGAATTATAAGTGTATTCTTACTAAAAAAGAAAGAAAAAGGGGTACCGATGAGCGTTGGTTTTAAATGTTTGGAAGTTATAATGAATAGGAAATAAAGAGTTAGGCAAGGCATTCATAAGCGAGTTGTACGCCTTAGAAGCAATCGCGATATTTTAGAGTATGTCCGAAGTGGGCTTGAGAGTGCTGATGAGTATTCATAGCTAGACGGATGTTACGGTTAAATGTTTGAAGACGCGGAATGCTACTGGCGATTTCTATAAAGCACTGGTGGTGGAAATAGCGTTAAAACATAGCGGGACACGTTCAAAGGTGTACATTGCCTGAGTGATATTATTACCACCTATCAAGAGAGGAGTTAAAGTACTTATTACATCGCTTGATTAATCTTAGACATTTTGCAGCACTTTCTCCACTCCACTTATGAACAATGGCTGGGTGTTTAAATTTCACTTTTATGACAGCATTGTGTTTTGGAAACATTAAATTCTACTCTGTTAGTGGTTCTCCAATTACTTGTGATGTTAATATCAGAATTTAATGAGCTTGACCTACGCTAACGTTGCCTACGCTAAGCGCAGCGAATATGATGTTCGGGCAAAGTGGTTGTTTCGCTCCATGGGTGGCATCCAACATTTAATGGGGGGACTAAATTATTAGTGTAATTGGACTTGTTGTTGTGTTTTAGTCAACCATTCACCTCACGAGATTTTAGTGCTCTTAAAAAAAGAACATCTTTCGATCATAGCTGGTATTTAATCCCGAAACGTCCACTACCGTAAATTACCACTTGAGCAATAGCCACTCTCCGTTGTCCCTCTAGGTTGGAATCGAAGCCTCTACGAACTAAAACGCTGGTGTCACTGCAATATCGGAGCTTTTCTGATGCGGTCGGCGTCCGTGTTATTAAAATGTCATTGTTTAAATGTCCTTTTCATTATCCATTGAGTTATACAGGACCGAAAATAACCTGAAGAACTTATCTCTCGGAGTTTGCGAGAGTATTTCGTTTCATTGTCATCAGTATCCGAGCGTCAATACCCTTACACATAAATAGAATTATCAGGGTCCTGTAGAAATTTTTTTAGTTGCTAAGTAGAGGGCTTTACCTTCTCAGCCCAAAGAAGCGATGATTAGTAAGAGTGATTCTTCGCGTTATTTCCGCGCTAGTGTCATTGTCAGATTTCATAGCTAAGTCTTTGATATCTCAAAGTTGATGCTACATATCATAACGTTTTGTGAAGAGATTTCTGTTCGAGTGTCTTGGACTGACACGTTCTTTTCATCTCTTGGTTAAACTTTCAGACACTCCCTTAAGCATCTCTGTTACAAATCACTCGCTTCTTGTTCCTCCGGAAAATATGTTTTTCTTTCCCACTATTGTTCATGATAGGTATGGGCAATTTGCGAGTTGCTTTTTCTGTGTTTGGCAACCTGAACTCTTTATCAAACCAGGGGTTTTGTGGAGGTGTTTAAGTAAAACCCAGTGAAACCCGTTTTTGACAGCTCCTTGACGTGGGTGACACTGATCTTCTTCCGCTCTCAGCGTATGCCATCCGCAGAGGTTTTACTGATTGAAGCTGTTCAACCTTAAATCGTTTCGAGGTATTTCCTTAGTATCCTTAGATACCCATAGACTGAACTTGGCTAAAACTAGGGAGTGGTCGAACTTTATAGGTTAATTGACCACTGAGAATGTTTGCACGATCACAACATTACCACTTTAGTTGACTATTGGGTGGTGAGGTAACCGCGAACTTCCTTTATGAATATTGGCTTCAGGAAATTGTGTGCAATGATGTCACATAGGCTACCTCCATATTTTGACCTTCAGATCACTTAAAAGAGTTATTGCATGAATGAGTAGCAGCAGAGAACGCTGCCAATAGAATTGTCGCCCATATTCTAGCGCTTTGAGGAATCGTTTTCAATTCAAATGTGAAAGGCAAGATGTGAAACCATCGCCTTCCAGTCAAGATAGGTTCCCAATGATAAATCGAATGGAAAAAGTAAACTGCAATAATAGAAAACATTTGCAAAATAAAACTCATCACAGTAAAGTCAATTCTTTTCGGAATGCTTAGCAAAAATCTCATACTAAAAACAAACACCTGTCTGAAGGTGCTTCTCAAATTTCACGCATAAACTCTTCTATAAACAATTGCCCAGTTAACTTATTGATGTACGAGTTTATCTAAATAAACGATTTTTTTACATAATCTCAAAATAAAAAAAAAATTTTTTAAATAAAAATCAATATAACGCAATCGAAGAGATACTTTCTACACACTGTGGAACAACGATGATGGATGACCGAATAATAATTCTTTGATGAAAACGTTATACTTACCATCCAATCGCTAAAAATAATTGCGCCAACCTCAAGAAAAAAAAGTGTTTTTTTCAAAAAGTTGAAAAATTTGGAAAATATTCTCGACGTGTGCAGTTTATAGGTTCAGTGGGAAACACTGGAAAATTAAAAAGTAAACATTTCAATTGAAGATTTACGGGATCTTTGTTTTTTTCGGGAAAGATTTTTCGAAAAATTTACTCCTTCTCAGATTGTTTGACTGAGGAAATATTTATTTTTGGTTATTTTTTCGTGGACTACCGGCCCCGCAAATTTGAATTCCTTGCATAAAAAACAACTACAGAAGTTATTTGCTTTTAAGTTTGGGGTCTGGATAACCTTTAATCACTACTGGTGGACGTCATTAACGTCCGATCAAAGGATTATTTTCTTTAATCTATGCAGTAACTTTATGCGCAGTAAGCTATGAAATACAAATTCCCTGTTTAAAGACTTTTTTGGCTTTGCCGAGTATTTTTGAATTTTTCCAAACACTCTTTCTTTTTTTTTTAAATATTTTTGTTTTCAAAATATTCAATCAAGGAGATATTTTGCTTAGATCTGCTTTACTTATTAAACGTTTCTGCAATCCACAAAATTGATCATAATACCAACATATTCAACGCTGATATCGTAATGATTCCTCCATCGTTCGATTATGTTGCGGATGAACCTCCAGGTGAGGTTGAGATTTTCGTGGAATCTTATCTTATCTTTAACAGCGAAGATGACATTCCATTCATTCAATCTGATTTTAAAAAGTCTATTGCTTCACCTCTATGGACAAAGTATATTTCATCAACAGAATAAATTGAACGGACGGAGAATTATCATATTTGGCTAGAATGCAAGACTGTGCTTCAGTTTTGGTTGAACTCAATGAAGTTTAAGTCTTTGAAAAATTGTTTGATGCCGAGATAAGCCAACTTATCGTTAGCCAATGTTGTATGCAGTATGCAGTCCAAAAAAAAAAAAAAAAAACCAACATGGCAAGAAGGTTTGAACATTTTTATTGGCATAGTGACCAGATACCTAGCTAGCAATGATACTTTTTCCAATTGTTATCTTACCAGCGGCATTCAAATGTCAAAAATTCAGTAAGGTTTGCCATTTCATTCATATTACACTCCGGCTCAGTTGTAAATATGCAACGTGAATTTCGTCGTGGAATCGGTCATCATCATGGCACTCTTTTGGATCCTAATCCATTAATCAGACAGATCGGTGCGAACTGAAGAAAACATAGCCGCCGTAGCTTCTAGTATGGACGAAGACCCAGAAAAGTCGATTCGGCAACGTTCAACTGCATTGGGCATAGCCGGTGAGTCAACTCGGCTTATTTTGCATTGGATATGGGCCTACATCCGTATAAGATTGTGGTGGTGCAAGAATTGAAACTGGATGACCATATACAACATAGTGATTTACCTAATTGGTCGCTGGAAATGTTGGCAAGAGATCCGGATTTTGGACAAAAAATCATCTTCTCTGACGAGACCCATTTTTTACTCAGCGGCTATGTCAACATGTAAATTTGGCGCTATTGGAGCGAACACAATTCACAAGTGTTCGGCCAAGCATCAATGAGTCCACAAATATTGAATATTTGGTGCGATTTATGGCATGGTGGCATCATCGGACCATATTTTTGGGGATGGCCGTGGTGTAGTGGTATATGCATAGACTCCTCAAACAGAGGGTCGCGGCAATTCTACACCACACGCCCGCTCCCTGGTGAAAAGCCAGTAAAAAGGGTATTCATATCCCCTTGGTGCGCGCGCGGAATTATAAAAAAAAAAATTCTTACGAAATGAGGAAGGAGACACAGTTATCGTCAATGGTCTCAGATAAAGAGCAGTGTTAAGGGGAAAGGCCACTCTAGATGACGTAAAAATAGGCTTTGTGTGATTTTTTTTCAGGAGAAATATAAAATAAATCGAGTTTACAAGGGAAGAAGTTTATTAAATTAAAAGAATAATTTATTTAAAAATGGCGGCTATGCAGCGTATCTTAGATGACCGTTCTTTTTTGGAAGGGTCTACGGGCGTACTAACAGGTGGTGATATGATGAGCCGCGGAATTATAAAAAAAAAATTCTTACGAAATGAGGAAGGAGACACAGTTATCGTCAATGGTCTCAGATAAAGAGCAGTGTTAAGGGGAAAGGCCACTCTAGATGACGTAAAAATAGGCTTTGTGTGATTTTTTTTCAGGAGAAATATAAAATAAATCGAGTTTACAAGGGAAGAAGTTTATTAAATTAAAAGAATAATTTATTTAAAAATGGCGGCTATGCAGCGTATCTTAGATGACCGTTCTTTTTTGGAAGGGTCTACGGGCGTACTAACAGGTGGTGATATGATGAGCCGCTAATTTTTTTACTGTACATAAACAACAACCAATGGCGCACTTTCAAAGTCCAACTTGCAAAATTTGCAGAAAAGTTTTAATAACAAATTAACTATGCCATATAAAATAAAAGTCCTACGTACTTATTTAGAAAATATATTTTTAAAGGTCTAGTTAAAATTTGAAGTGAATTAGTTGAAAATTGTTCAAGTTATGGGTGCGGCCGCATTTGAAATTTTAATTCATAGAAAGCCATGAACAATTTTTGAAAACGGAATAACCACCGAGTGGCGATCCCATTGTTCCGATTTGAGTTCTGTTTTTTTTTTTTTTGGTAAGTTACGTAGGCAAGAGCTACCACGTCATTGTTAGCTGAGTGACCGAAAACTGTGCGGCATAGATGGAACTTTATTCGCCGATGAGTTACGCACAGCCGAACATGAGTTTTTAAAATGCCGAAGCACTTCTTATTTAGCCATCGTCTTGCTTAGCTAATAGTTTATAATGAGCCGAAATCAAACCCCATTAAATGTGGACAAATTCGTAAGCTAAGTAGGAAGAAATTTAATCTGAAACCAAAAATCTGTTACGACATAAGCGTTCTGAACAAACTTGCTAAGAGAATGCTTTGGCAGACAAAGCTCTTTACAACTGCTGAGTGCTAGCAAACAGTGAAAGTACATATAGTCATAATAGAACTGGCCCTCCAGGTGGTGGCCGTTGGATTTGTTGTAAGAGGAATACTTACAACTTTCTAAAGAAAACGGTCGTTTACCAGTGGCACGAGCGGTTCAAAAGTGGTCGTGAATCAATTGAAGATGATGAACGCAGTGGCAGACCATCGACATCGAAAACCAACGAAAACGTTGATGAAGTAAAATAAACGTTGGTCAATAACCGCAAATTAACCATCATTGAGATAGCGGAGGACTTGAACATTGCCTATGGATCCGTCCAAGACATTTTGGTTAATGATTTTGGTTTCCTTTGTGTAGCAGCAAAGTTGTTGCCAAAAAACCTCAATTTCATGCAAAAAAGAGACCGTGTTGACGTCGCAAATGAGATGATTTGCTGGGCTGAATCCGATACCATATTCATCAAAATAATCATTACTGGAGATGAGGCGTGAGTTTATGAGTACGACATCAGGCAAGTGAATGGCGTTCATCAAATGAGCCAAGACCAAAAAAACCACGTCGTTTTCATTCAAAAAAGAAGGCAATGCTCACGGTTTTCATGGATTACAACGATGTAGTGCATCATGAATTTTTGCCAGAAGGCCAGACAGTAAACAAAGAGTATTATTTGGGCGTTATGAGACGTTTAGGTAAAGCAATTCGCCGAAAGAGACCAAAATTGTGGGTAGTAAACTCGTAGATTTTGCACCATGATAACGCACCGTCGCACAGTGCCATCATTATTCGTAATTTGTTAACGAAAAATGCAACAAATACCATCCGAGTTCACCTGATTTGGCTCCCTGTGATTTCTGTCTGTTCAATCGAGTTAAAAAACCACTACGGGGAACGCGTTTCAGCAGCCGAGAGGAAGTAATGGAAAAATTGCAGGAAGCACTGATGGGCAAACCGAATATAAAAAATGTTGTAAAGATGGGATCAAGCTCCGGCATAAGTGTGTTACAGTCGATGGGGATTACTTTAAAGAGAACAGTATAGATTTAGATAAATAAACTTGTACTTTTAATTTTCTGAATAAATTTGATCAAGGTGGTAATGTACATACAATGCAGCTTCATACAGCGATCTTTCTGCAAGCCTTATGCGCTCTTTGTGAATCTCCAAACACATTTCGTAGCTGTTCGGGCCGATTTCTAAGTCCATTGCTTTCATTATGTGCAAGATTGAAACAAAGCCGTCATTGTGCACTCATGTGCAAAATCCATAACTATATCCAACACAGCTTAACCACTAGAAATGGATTTTGGGGTCAATGTCCACACAGTCGAATTAAATTTTTCATTACAGTTTTGAGTATAACTGCCGATGTATCTGGTCAATTTTTCGCAGACTGGTTTGATAGCTTCATTTACTTCAATTGAAAGAGCTGGCTAATGTTTGCAAAAAAACTATTTGTAGCTTTAGCCGTTTGCCATGAGCACTATGAATCCTCTTCGATCAGACATTTATCGTGCTGCGGTCTTGCATCAGTAGATAATTTATGATCGAGTGTAGTCCATATACGGTTTTTCTTTCTTACGAATGGCTAATCTATAATAAATAAAGAGTTCGTCTATTAATTTTAACGTCAATGTACTCCTTCCAGTGAGATCTCTTGTATTTGTTTTCAAATTACGTACTGTGACATTCTCATAGGGATAAAACTCTTAGGGTTTAGCATCAGTTATGCCTTTAAAAATCTTAAGATCACCGTCACCCATATAATGGGTGTATTTTACTTGGTGCAAAACTTCGGATCGCTGAAACATCTCCATTTCTATGATTTTGTGTTCATTCCGTATATTCTTCGGTATCTTCTTTATTCTTCAGGTGCTCACACGCCTTACAGTATCAACTTCATAATTGGCACAATTATCGATAAAAAACAAATGTTCCTCAAATAGCGTCCTTCTTGAATGTTTCACTGTACGAAACTGATTCAGACCGACGCTTGCAAAGGCGAAGCAAGCTTTAAAAACATCTGTCGTATTGTAGTCCCTCGTTTCGGAGATGAGAGGCTCGCTGCCTACCTTGCAGCCTTGTACTATACTTCGAAAAACAAGTGGTCCAACCCTTTAACCGACTTACTGCAGCCAGAGCTTGACAACATCAATATTTTCGAAGTGTGGTTCTAACAAGATAGCGCTTCATGCCATAAAAGCCGTGCAACGCTCGAAGATGTAAAAGAGAAGTTTGGCGACTAAATCATCTCACGGCGAGCGTTTATGAATTGGCCGCCGCTACTACTACTCGACTATTTTCTCTGGGGCTACGTCAAGTCTTTAGTCTACGCTAACAAGCTAACCACTTTGGACGAGCTCAAAGCCAACATTCGACACGCTATTGCACGAATAATGCCGCACATATTGGACCGAGTCATCAAGAATTGGACCGACCGATTTCATAACTTGAACCATAGACATCCTAAACTCACTGTCAAACGAAGCATTATGGAGAGTGCTCAATAACACTTTCCCAAAAAACTACCTAACTAACTAAGATGTCGCCAGTGTCGCTCATCACTACAAACAAGGTCGAAGGATTCACTGGTAAAAGACCTCATGTTGACGGCAAATTGTGTAATCAAAAAAAGTAAAGTAGTGGCTGTCCTAAATTAATGAATCATAGTGTACATCTGTAGATACTTTTTAAGTTCAGATACATCTAAAAGTATGCAAAAAATTAAAATCATAAAATTCGGTGGCACTTCACAGCATACGAGTATGCATAGCTGCTATTATTGCCAACTATTGAAGCCAGTTACGCGTATTAAATGAAAAGTAGACATGTAGCCCACTTAACGTTCCACACCATTCAATTTGAAGTCGCTGGAAGCTACTCCCAATGCAAGATTTAGAAACACACTTTCCACTTCCCATCTGTACTACCTTTTGGATCATGGCTAACGACTGTCTGCTCTAAAACGTAGGCAACACTAGACATGATCGTCATTTGGTTCACCATAAATGGGCATTCAATCCATTTACTTACAATCCGTCCGCTCCAGGGTGGAGCAGGCTCTCAGCTAAGATGATTCTGTTGCGCACATGAGGTTGGCTTAGGTCTCCATCTCTTTATGTGCGTCCCTCTTGGTTGGAATCGAAAACTTTCCGGCCTGAAATGAACACTGATCTCCATACGCTCAAGATCTAAGATCTAAGCCGCGTTATCTAATCTTTTTAGAAGATATCGACATCTACGTATAGTCCATACAGTTCATTATTGAAAAATCCATTCCTGATTGATGCAAACGGAACCAAAATCTACACGGGAGCATTTTTATCCACTCTGGTCAATGTCTATGCTTCTGCGCTGTAAGTCAGGACTGGGATGATCAGTGTCTCGTATAATGTCGTTTTGGTTGCTAGAGAAAGGGCTTTACTGCACAATTACTTTCTATGTTTAAACAGCAATTAGCAAGACTGGTTTTTTTTAAATGACATCCGCGCTGGTGTAGTTGTTGGAGTTGATAGCGGACCCGAAGTAGATAAAGTCGGTTACTACCTCTAAGTTGTAGCTGCCTACCGTAACGTTTTCAGCTCGCTGTGTTCTTCACATTATGTCAATGTCGTTAACTTATGCGAGTAACTGAACTCACTTTGAAAGATGGTGCCTCTTGAGTTGACTTGTGAGTCTCGCACAATTCTTTAACGAACGAAGTTGAAAAAATCACATAACAACTCATTGCCTTTTTTTAGTCCTTAAGACATTAAAGGTACCGCTCTTCTTATTACGGACCTTGACGGCGTGCACTCTCCATCGCCAGCCGGCATAATTGAATGAGCTTGTTAGGGATGCCATGGCTCTGTAGATGATGTCATATGCGGCTTTCAAATCGATGAAGATGTTGGGTGTACCGGTTTTTATCTTCTCTCCCTTCTTAAGGACCGGACAAAAAGAGCTGAGATTTTATTCGTCAGTCAAAATTTTTTGTCAACCTAGATTTTGGAGATTTTAGAGGTCAAACAGGTCGCCAGTTAAGTCCTCGGGTGCAGCAACTTTGTTAGACTTAAGCTTGGGCTTTTTTTCTCCATCCTTGCAGATTTCTAGTCGGGCTTTGGCACGTTGTGTTTTTTTTTTTTTTTTTGGTAAAATTTGAGAACTTTGTCTTCCAGGGGCTTCATTCTTTAAGGCCCCCTCGATGAGCTTATGTGCTTCCCTTCTCTTCTGCTCTCAGAAATCGTGAGCCCCTCTCGTCCTTTTCTGCAGGGATGCTCTCTACATCCGTTGTTTTTCCAGGTTTGTCTGTTTGCATTCATCATGGAATGAAAACATTAAAAGAGGCCTCTCTGATTACTTCTACGTTCAGTGCTGTCGACATTGGATTCTTCGAGAGGAATAGGGAAACTGAGGTGGGTTTGGTCTATTACGGATATCCGCATTCGTATCTTGGATACAACAAGGTAATAATCCGCGTCGAACGCAATGTGATCAATTTGGTTGACGGCTTATTGATCAGATACGGAAACCGTGTACTGGCTATAGTTACACTACTTCTCACTGCCTGTGTCTCTTTCCGTAGGTATGGTGGCTGTACTTCACCACTTTATTAACTAAGAAGCCCTCTTTGCTTAACTTGGTATCATAATCGCCAGGGATGATTTTCACGTTAAACTAAGCATACCATACGAAGCAGGCTTTGATAAGGTCATACTTCTCCTCTATTGAGGCGAATCCTTGTCAGGTATTCACTTATATGACTAAAGTTCTGGACGCGTTCCCTATGGCTTCTTTTCTTTTTTTCCCAGAATAAACCCATTCGTCGCATTCATTTTCTAGAGTAGAAATAGTTTTCCATCCTCTTTTTGACCGACCGAATTCATCGTACTTCTTGGATGGCGGTTACATCAGCTTTGTACCAGTCGAGGATCTCTCGTAATTTATTTGTGTCTACGCGATCTGTTAAGAGCTCGACCGTTCCACATGCATATCCGAAGATCGTTGTCCTTAAATCGTTTTCCAAGGTCAACAAAAGTTAATTCGTTATTGTCTGGAACTATTAGCTGGTTCATAGAGTTATGACGGCGAAAGTCAGTATTTTGCAAATGATCGAGCATTAACTTGCCATTTTAAGCTCCATGAATGAAGATTTCATCATGCTGTTACCGGTGATCATTACTGGGTGGTAAGGCAAGCAATACGCTATGAACATGATTGTTGCGCTGCTGGCCAAATTCGTCTCAGAACTTTCCCTTTACAACGATGTTAGCTGGTCTAAATCAATTAGTGGGCCAAAGTATCACCATCTGTTTCTCAAACAAAGCTAAACAGATGTCATCCTGGATTGGACTAAACATGTCACGTCAAAAATCTTCAAGGCACTTCAAGCACTTCAAGGCTTGTCACTGAGAAGGGTCCTCTGGATCTACTGGCTATGATAGGGCCAGTTATGTCATATTTGTCGATTGTCTGATGGAACAAGTTTCCTCAAAAATACGTCACCGCTGCCTGGCTGTGCCTAAAATGCATTTGCGGATCACCCTTCTTTTGATAATTATGTACATATATCATGCATTGCACTCTCAAAGCCATTTTTAAAATCTTTAAAAAGAAGTGGTCCTTGATACCACATGTACTGGAGGTTTGATGACCTTGCGTGCCGACTGTCATTTGACTCTGTCTTTATGGACGACGTGGACGATATCAGAATTCTAAGCAGAGATATAGCCAATCCTGATACCAAGCGTGAAACAGCAGTAACTAAGCTGCGCCTAAAACCTTGCTGCAACCTCACACGACTACCAAGCTAGTTCCAAAATGATAGACAGAATGGAGCCGGAAAGCCAAATTGACTAAGTTTGAGCTACAAGTCACAATGGGATCACAGAAATTGGAATCGACGGTGGACTTACTAGCCAAGGCTTAGTTTATGGTTAGACAAAGTCTTTTACCAACTCAAAGTTATAGTTTCCTGTCCTAGGGTGATATCCACATCACTTCTTGGTCGGGTGGATGAAATTGTTGTCAATTTTAATCCACGTTGAATGGTTCATTTTGCCTGATAGCAGTATATCGGTCGTCTTCGCCATTAAACGGTCTGTAAAATATCCAAATTTGCATACAGTCATGGTCTAGCTATCCTATTTTATATAATTGCAGCCTTCTACTCAGATCCAGATCTTCATTTTGCACAAGAAATTTGTAGCTTAAAACATTCATGCATTTGCGACGTAAACTACGACAAGGATGAGAGTTTTGTTAAGCTTTTGTCTTCATAATCCGTAGATGTGATGTCATTTCTAGAGTTCAACGTAAGGCCTATAATCTAAATGTCGATGTTGGTATGTTTGGTATGTTGGTATGCCCTTCTGACAGGCCGGCGAATTGTATTTGTTTTTTCAATGTCATATACGTATATGGGACGTTGTTTAGAATTTTGAAACAGCGCCACAAGTGTTGACTTGTGAGTACCAGACAATGCGGTTATTGGGAACATTTCTGCTCTGGGATTTTGGGTTTTTGGGGCTAAAAATTTGACTTTGCCAGTCCGATTTCACGTCGAAACTTTTCTGGCCATCAATTTGAATGCTAAAGAATAAAGTTGGCTTTTTGGTACGTAATTTTCTTGCAATTGCAGGATTTTACTGTTCACAACTATTTTGAGTACACTGCGCTCCAGTTATAAGGTATATAGACTTACTCCCCCCTTCCATTTATGTGCTGGGTATTCGATTCAGTTGTCCATCACTGCTTTGTTCCTCAGATGTTGATACTTATATTTGTCGAGTCATGTTATTGATGGCAACCCTCATACGTACGTGCCCAAATCGTCGAATTCTTTTATCCAAGGCGGCAGCTCAATTTAGGTTTTCGAGAAAGGACATTACTGTGCAATTGTGTTATGTATTCCTGCCGTAGCATCATTCTGCTGCATGAATCGCATGAATCGATCGCTTTTCATGTTATTCCTCAGCGTTCTACGTTTTTTCTTCTCGTAGAGCTCATAAGCGGCCCTTGTTCTTTTCTGCAACGCCGCCACTTTGTGTACCCATGTTCAGCTAGATATATCTGACATCCTTTATCAAATTAGAGGCATTGTTGTGATTGAGTGAAACCCATCACATCGGCAATTGCTCGACTGCTATAGAATATACTAGTGCAATGCAATTATAAGACTTTGATGCCGAGCTTCTTTATAGCAAAACTGCACAGAATAGTGAACGGGGTCGTTGTTGGCCTTTCAGAAAGTTCGGACCTCCATCATGATGAAAGAGTGCTTTGCTTCAATCACATTATGGCCAATATGATAGACAGTTGAGTGATCAACAGATTGATTCTCCACCCCTGTTGAGTACGACTCAGTGTTGAACCTATCGGAGCTGTTATGGTACAGGTTACATATATCTAGAGGAGAACCTTCTTAGGATGTTCTCCTTTTTCTCCTTTGGAGTAGTATCACCTCGTCTGGAGCAATATTTCTGGAGCATAGGACAACGTAAAAGGAAGATGCTACGAAATACTAGCATAGTATTGGGTCTATAACGTGGGTCTATTCGTGAAGTCTGCTAAGAGATGGCGTAACTTGTATTATTCCATTGGAACATGCGTTGGAAAGCTACTGTCATTATACGTCATTTCGGTATATGTCATTCATTTAAAGCGTAAACAACAAATATGTCGAACTTTGTGCCTGAAAAAGTGTTTTTGCGGGGAGTTCTTCTTCATTACTTTAATATGAAGAAAACTGCTACCGAAAGTCATCGTATTTTGGTGGAAGTTTATGGTGAACATGCACTAGCTGAGCGAACGTGTCAAAAGCGGTTTACACGATTTAAAAGAGGTGATTTTGGCTTGGAAGGCGATGAAGGTCCTGTGCAGCTAACAAAGTTTGAAGATGAAGAACTGGAAGCATTACTCTATGAAGATTGCTGCCAAACAAAAGAAGAGCTCACAGAATCTTTGGGTGTCACTCAAGCAGCCACGCTTGAGCTTAAAAGCAGCTGGATATATTCAAAAGCAAGGAAATTGGGTTCCACATGAACTCAAGCCGAGAGACGTCGAAAGGCGGTTTTTCATGTCCGAAATGCTGCTGGAACGCCACAAAAGGAAGTCATTTTTGCATCGGATTGTTACTGGTGATGAAAAATGGATCCATTACGATAACTCCAAGCACAAAAAATCATATGTGAAACCCGTCCAACCAGCCAAATCAACGGTAAAGCCGAATATCCATTGCGCGAAGGTAATGCTCTGTATTTGGTGCGATCAGATGGATGTGCTGTATTATGAGCTGCTAAAACTGGGTGTAACCATCAATGGACAACGCTACAGAACACAATTAATCCGTTTGAAGAAAGCAGTAGCCGAAAAACGCCCGGAATATGCGACCAGACACGAGGCAATAATTTTCCATCATGACAACGCTCGGCCCCACGTTGCTATTTCGGTTAAGAACTATTTGGAAAACAGTGGATGGGAAGTCTTACTCCACCAGCCTTATAGCCCAGACCTTGCCCCTTCTGACTACCATTTGTTCCGGTCAATGCAGAACATTCTCATTGAAATACGGTTCACATTAGAGCAGAATATCAAAAATTGGCTTGATTCATTCTTGGCTACCAAGCCGGCGCAGTTCTTTTGGGATGGGATCCAAAAATTGCCAGAAAGATGAGAAAAATCATAGCTTCAGATGGGCAATACTTTGAATAATACTATTGAACATGTTTTTCTTAAATAAACGTTCAAATTTTGCCTGAGTCTTCCACAAACAACAAACCTGTCTCTGCTGCTGAAAGCAGTAAAAGCAGAAAAGTTTGCAGTTTTTCATCATTCATCACCGAACAAGGTCAATTTGGTGATGCCCACAGTCTACTTTGATCATGCAATACCTAACCACTACATACAGGATTAAGATGAGAATTTTTGATGCCTAAACGAAGAAGCCTATTAAAACCTATTGATTTGGCGATAACATTTCCAAAGCTATTCAAACAGTCTCGAAAGAAAATGATGATTTAGTTGAACGCAATCAGTAAGGATTCACCAGTACTTCACATAACAGCACAAGCGGAAATAATTTCCCAAAATATATAATATTTCCCAAGCATATCCTTACCTAACGAAAAGGCTTCTCAATTCATGCTTCATTACTCATTACCGGAAGACGAGAAACCTCGTTAACTTGAAAACAAAGGAAAACTTGATTTACGAGCATGCACTTTGCTTCGTCTAATTAAATTATGCCCCAATGAAAATGATAATGATGATAATGATGATGACATTTAGATCTCTTAATAATGACATCCTCTTTCGCATCATCCCTTTATGTCGAATTGTCCCATTAAATACCACAATTGTCAAATGTTGAAATATTCCACTGCTGGCAATCTCGCTTTGTCAAAGACTACCCTGCCTCAGTCCCATCCTATTTCCTCATCCTTGTTCCAAATGCAACCGTAACTTCAGTTTAAGTTTAAAGTTTCAGTTTTCAGATTTCAGGATTATTGCCACCCCTTTGGCGTCTTGTCAAAGTTAATTGTAATTAGCTGCTCTACGACAGGTAGGTAGTGTTTAACGTAAACGGCCCCTTTGACATTTCGTCTTATAGCTACTCTTGAGTATAATTAAATTTACGAAGAATATTATTTAATGCCTCAAAGAAAATGCAGGTATCCTTGTATCTTCTTAAATGTGGAAGAAAAAAAAAACAGAAAAAAAATACAACGAACTACAGATAATGGGGCGTAAGTGGGGGTCTAACACAAAAAAGGTTAAGAAACATCCAAATATGCTCAGCGGTAAAGAATTGTATGCGGATAGCCTTTGTGGTATTTCCCTTAAACCACTCACTATTCTGACATCCTTTAGCAGTTACCTTTTGTAGTAATCCTTCGAAGAGGCTAAATTTAGTGGTGTAGGGGTTTTTTTTTTTTTTTTTGTTATTTCTTCGACGAACGTGAAATAAAAAGAAACTCGGTTAAGTATCCTTGCATCATGTTGATGAGAGGAAGGGGGTCAGGTAAGGCGTAATTTAATAAAGTGGACTAGAATTTTGCAAGTTCTTATGACGTTGGCTTGCCTGGTTTTCTGTCTGTGAATCTTGTTGCTTGTTCATTACTTTAAACTTAATGTTCGTGAATGTTTCAGTTGAAGGTTTATGTTGTACTATTATTTTTTATAGTTCCTCCACTTGATGTGCCCTCAATCAGTTTTAAGAATGCCTCTTCTACATTTAAGAAGCAAAAAAAAAAAAAAAGAGAAAACAAAAACAGGTTGAGATGTTTACCTTTTATGGAACCAGACTAGTGGAATGTCAAGGAGCGGATGTCTTTAGTTGAAAACCGCCATTTTTATTCCATTTCTTTAAGCAACGGATTATTATTATTATTTTCTTCTCTTGAAATGTTCACTGAAAGGAATTTTCTTAAGACGGGAAGGCCTCTCAATTATCGCTATCGTTAGCTTACTAGCTCCAGTTAAGATGACCTTCTACTTACTTATACACGTCACTTACAGTTTGGTCTTCTTCTACTGCGTTGTCACTCCAAGTTAGATTCGAAAACTCTGAGGCCGGAGGACTAGTGTTCATTCGGTATACATGTCTTAGCCATTTCAGACAAGCGATGCACACTTTTCTGACTATAGACAGATGTCGCCGTACAACTTGTATGGCTCGTTGATGAATCTTTTTCTCCTAAGCCCATTAAGTCAAGCTGGACAGAAATTTTAGGAAAATTTTAGGAAAAACTTTTCTTCCAAAACGACTGTGAATATCATCAGCGACTTTCGACAGAGTCCATGCTTCAGAGCTGTAAAGTGGGACTGAAAATATCAAGGTCTTATAAAGAGCATACTTTGTTGTTCGGGTTACTTAGTTTCTTTTTTAGGCAAAACAAACAGCGATTGTCAAGAGCGATTTTTCGCCTTATTTTTACTGAGGTGCTGTCGGCAAAATTTGTAGCGGAGCCAAGGTAGACAAAGTCATCAAGAACATCTTTATTGAGCCGCTTATGACAGCATCTTTATAAATGAACAATACAAAGCCATAGCATCTACCTAACTCATTCGACTACACAGAATGATGATGGAGTATTCACGCTGCTCCGTCAAGCTCTGTAATTATAAATCCGAGACCTTCAATGTCAGAAAATGATTTTTTCAACATCGGTCAACTCAAAAGGCACCATCTTTCAAAATCTGTTCAGTTACTCGGATAAGCAGATGAAATTGTCGTAATGGAAAGAACACAGCGAGTTGTCAGTGGAGCGTTTGTGACAATTGAAGCATAAGCGGCATAAGTATCATTTCTCCGTGAATGTTGATGGTGGCACATGCGCTGAGAAAATAAAGTGTAATTAAATAACAATTTTGAAAATAAATTAAAAAAGTTGAAGTGTCACATTTGCGTTCTTAAGATCGA
This sequence comes from Volucella inanis, assembly GCA_907269105.1. Lineage (NCBI taxonomy): Eukaryota > Metazoa > Arthropoda > Insecta > Diptera > Syrphidae > Volucella > Volucella inanis. The sequence goes on from OU026154.1 coordinate 95,801,484, forward strand.
TAGAACTGAACTGAAAGTGCTCTTCTTGTGAGGAATTCCTCCACCCCAAGTGTGCCAAATTGGAAAAAAAATTAAATTGAATTCTACGGGAAAAGTGATCAAGATTACAGATGTGAACCCAATCTTGATTACAGTGATAAGATGCTGATCACTGCACCAAGGGATTCACCGGTCACCCTTTCTTCAGCTGTTTGCGGTGTTTTGAGCAAAAAAAAAATATCAGTTCACTCTCTCTACAACTATAGGGTTTTCTAATAACGATTTGACAACTTTTTTTTTAAATAAAATGCAAACCATTTGAGATATTCCAAAAACTTTATTATTGGCTTGAAGTACAATCAAAACATTTATGAATGGAATTCGACTTCGTTCATATGGCCACCGCGAGCACGTTTGCATCTTTCGATTCATTGGACCCAATTTTCAAAAACTAGGCCACACATTTCGGCCGAAACGGCCGCTATTTCGTATTCAATATTGGCTCTGAGCTCTTCCAACGTCGTCGGCGTGTTGACATAAACTAATGACTTAACTTAGCCCCACAGAATATAGTCAAGCGGCGTTAAATCGCACGAACGAGGCGACCAATCGAATGGCCCATGTCTTGAGATAACACGCTCACCATACTTACTTTTCAATAAATCGATTGTAGCGTGTGCTGTGATGTTTGTGGTACCATCCTGTTGAAACCACATGTCGTCCAAGTCCATATCTTCCAATTCTGGCCAAAAATAATCGGTGATCATGGCGCGGTAACGCTGACCATTCACAGTAACGTGACGATCGTTATCGTCGACGAAAAACGAAAAAATATGGCCCAATAACGCCGCCGGCATGCAAACCGCACCAAACAGTTATTTTTTGTGGATGAAGTGGTGATGTGGTGGTGGTGATTCATGAAGGACATGTGGGTTTTCACCCGACCAATAACGCATATTTTGCTTATTGACGAACCCATTGAGCCAAAAATGAGCTTCGTCACTGAAGATGATTTTGCGATGAAATTCATCATCTTGGCGCATCTTCTCCAGAACCCAATCGGAAAACGTAGCTCGTTAGTGTACTTTACCATGATAAAAACGTTGAGTTTACTGAATAAATTGACAGTGAGAGTTTGACGGTTAGTGAAAGAGTGCGTTCACAAATAAAATTCCCTATTGGAAAACCCTATACATCGTCATCGTCATCGTCATCGTCGGGGACATCTAAGGAAAAAATAACTCTGCAACAACTTAATTCCGACGCGCTCTTAATAATCAAAGCTCTGGAGGAAATCAATGAAATTCTCAACAAAGAGTTCGTCGACCTGGAGCTGAAGGTGAATTTCTTCGAGCAAAGATACAAGCAGCGTGTTGCAGATGTTATTGCTATTCCCAGCGTCAGTAATGTAAATGCACACGAGAAGGTAATGAAGCTCTTGACTGATGGTGTTGGTGTTCAGATCGCGTCGGAGGAGATTGACTAAAAAACACTACTCAACTGAGATTATAGTGTGCATACGTTTTTTAATTTATTTTTTATCGCATCCGAAACAATTTGATGATCTGTGCTCTAGACAGTAGGTGCTGCCGCATTTTGCGCACTTGAAAATGCTCATGCGGCGGTTTTTGGTAGGATAAAAGCTGCAGATTGACTTTTTCCCTTTTTTTGTGAGGGATTCGTCAGACGCAGGCGAAGAACTTTCGGCAGCACGACTGTCCACATTCAGCACTTGATGGAGAGCTTCACGAATTCGTTTGTTCATTGTTAGCCTTTCTGTTAGTCGAATTGTTTGCCAATTTTCACAGAAGTCATTACTCAAGCTTTTAAGAAAGTTGCGTCTAGATTTGTTGTGCTTAAACTCTTCGGGTATTTCCTTTTTATTATTCCTGATTGTCCCAAGAAGAGTTAGTTTGTATGGTTTAGCAAGCAATTCTTCAGCTAAAGGTACCGATGTAAACCAATTATCTGTTATAATATTGTGGTTAGTCCCATACACAGTTCTTGTAAACAGTTTGCAATAATAATTGTCAAGAGAAGCACCAGTAGCAGACGTGTCATTGTTTTTTCCTAGATATGGGCAGGCATCAAACATATATTTTGTGTTGACAACACATGCTAAAATGATTTTTATCCCATAGTTTGGTATAAACTTGTTCATCTATCATAAGATATGATCCGGGTTTGTATAGATCGCGACATTGTTGGATAAATGTTTACCAAATATTTCTTATTGTAGCAAATTTATCGTCCTTTCTTCTAAGATCTCGGCTGCTACTATCATAAAAACCAAGATATCGAATGAGCAAATCAAAGCGTTCTTGACTCATTGTAGCAAGGTATTTAGATCCGCAAATTGAAGGATTAAAGAGTTCCTTACTTGGCAGGTGATTATTTTTCATTGCACCGCTTAAAATCAAAAGGCCAAGAAGTGCAAGAAGCTCTTCCTTTCTAGCAGCGGATACAGTAGCGACATGTACTTTATATTTACTTGATTTACTTTCAATGTCTTGATTAGTGTTAGAAAGTATTTCACTGATCATACCTGGCGTGAAAAATTTGATGTCGATGGCAAGTTAGAATCATCTTTCTCATCTCACATTATATAGGATGATTCATTGTGAGGTTTGTTTTTCAATAAGCTTTTTTGACAGATCACGCGTGACTGCTATCAAACTGCTTTGTCATTTTTGTTCAGTATCGTTTGGCAAGTCATCACGGAAAAACTTACACCACAATAGCGTCTCCAAATTGTTCAGCTGTATTACGAAAATCATCGTCCTATGAGAAATGGTTTTCGCGCGATTCGAGGAACTTACTGTGCGTATAATCGACCTACTGAAACCACTATTACCAATGCCATTCGCAAATTTGAGTCCCAGTTTACATCAGTGGATGATACTCGACCGCTTTGACCACATCCAGCACGTAGTGAAGAGACTTTAGCAGCTGTAGCTGAGAGTGTGACGAATCGATTCGTCGTCGTTCTCAGCAGCTTGGCTTAGCGTATTCGACAACTGGAAACTGGTATTCGGCTCCGGAAAAACTCAACGAAAATCCGGTGTTTTATCGTGAAATTTTGTTCAGTGATGAAGCCCGTTTCTGGGTCAATGGATACGTTAATAAGTAAAAATTGCCGGAGCAACCCGAAGAGTACCAAGATTTATCATTACATCGATTAAAAACAACGGTATGGTGTGGTTTATGAGCTGGTAGAATAATCGGTCCATATTTCTTCAAAAATGTGGCAAATCAGAATATTACCGTCAATGGTAAACGTTATCGCGCCATGTTAACGGACTATGTACTTCCTGAAATTCAAGCTCGGTGAGCTCTGGTTTTAACAATACGGCGCTATGAGCCATACAGCGTGTGATGCAATGGACTTGTTGAGAAATCATTTTGGTGAGCACTTAATTTCACGTTTTGCTACGGTAAATTGGCCGCCTAGATCGTGCGATATCACACCTTTGGACTATTTTCTCTGGGGATATGTAATGTATCAGGTCTTCAGGAATAAGCCAGCTACAATTGACGTTTTGGATACCAACATTATTTATATTATCCACGAGATACCAGTCGCTATGCTCGAACGAATCGCCCAAATTTAGACCTTCCGAATGGACCACCTCAGACTTAGTCGTAGCCAACATTTACATGATATCATTTTCAAAAAGTAAATGCCATGAATTATTCCTTTAATCGAAAATAAAAATTTTAGGTTCACTTTCAAACTTATATGTTATATTTTACATTACAAATTAAACCTCACGATGAATCACTCTATATATGCTTTCAACAAAGAGGGACGCGAAATATCGGCATAACCCCTTGTTTACTATCAACCACGACTACAACACCAATGCGAAAATCACGCAAATGATTTGCTTAAAAGTCAATTGGATTGGAAAACCTCTTCCTCGAGCAGCCAAAAAGACATTATACTCGTACAAGGCATTGGTCATCCTAGTCCGGAGTTACGACACCGAAACGTAGACACTGACAAAAGCTGATGAACATGCTCTCTTCAAGTAATGGAGGAGATGCTTCAACAGGGAAGTATACGGTTTGTACAGCGATGCTGAACCCGGCTTAGTTGGCTAGTTTTCCGTTAGCCGGACACCTGCGTCATACCCCGGAAAGTTTTCGACTCCAACCTAGAAGGACAACGAAGTAGAGAACCACCGCTAATCCACCCCGGGCTGTAGCGCCATCTAAGTAAGTAAGTAAGTGATACAATATTTGTAATTTCCACCAGCCCAGGGCCCTCTATCCGCCACCTAGGGAAGCGCCTGATGGGAGGACTGCCAACGCTCCAGAAAAAAAGTACAGACTGGAGTCATAGGCTCTTTTCACACCAAAGAAGAGATAAACAGACATTAAAACTTCCCAATTGTGACCGGATGGGTCTGCATATTAAGTGTACAGTACAAGAGATATCAAAACAACAGGAACAACAAAAATATTTTATGATCATAAACCTATTAAAACATCTGCAATTTCCAACCCTTTGTTTAACAAATGTGGCACACCAGCGCGACGATGGCCTATGAATGCCCTCATTTTGATTGTGTGCCTATAAACCCATTAAGACAAGCCACTTTGCTTTTATTTTTAACTCCATTTCATTTGACTATCCCCATTAATTTTCCTCGAAATCCTAATCAGCTCCATAACAATCAGATTATAATTCAGTTTATGTTGCCACTGTCATCTCATCACGAAACCATACCACAGTCCAAGTCCAAGCCTAGCTTCTGTTTTAGCCCGAAAAATCCTATAAAAGCTCAACCAAACAACATCATAGACAAGAAGTCAACCATTTTGTCGAAATTTATCACTTATATTCCTCACTAAGAACAAAGCAAAAGAATCAACCCGACCATCCTCTCTGGCACATTAACATAATTTTATGAAGCGAAAGTGATAAACCAAAACATCACTAAGCTACCATTCCATTTCCCCATATATCCAGACCCCGTCATTAAAACCGGCAACCGAAACAGAAACCACCAAAAGGAAAAAAGGAATCATTTATACCCCCGGCACCATAATATAGTATGGTGTGTAGTGCCGTCAGTACCCCTAGCACCACACTGGATGAATAGCATTTTTTCGATGTCACAGTATGTCGTGTCGTTAAAAATGAGTTCGCCTCATAATTAAAATGCAAAAGCATTAAAATTTCATTAGCATGTAATGTTAATTAATTTTATCCTTACGCACACTACCAACACTTGTGTATTACACAGGCATCATTGCCAGATACTTGTATTCCTTTTTTTTTTAGAGTAGCTTTGTCGGGACCAGTATTTGGTATGTATCTTTACTACGAATGAAGGAGGTCTTTTATCAAGACAGGCAATCCGTATTCAGTTTTTTGGACTTTTTTTTTTTTTCTTTTTTTTTTTTTTTGAAGGATATTTTTATGACTGAAGCTTTCATAGAGTTTTATAGTGATTTTGGTTAAGGATGGATCTACATTTCTATATCTCAGTCCACAGGTCTTTTTATAAAATAAGATAAAAAAAATAAATAAATAAACACGAAGAGATACAACAAAGTGTTCTCATGTTGCGGTTGGATTTTTGAGGTTATTTGCTTGAGTGATAATTTCGGATGAAACATGATTCACGAAATTACTTGAAACGATGCGATCCGAAAATTTATGCTCAAAAGTGTACTTAGGATCTGTTGGTGTGTAAGGGTATTGTGTGGCTTAAGGAGGGTCTTCATCTTTATTTCGAAATGTATTTAATCTAAAACGGAGGCAGAGGTGGAGGTAAGTTGATGAGGGTTGGGGTTGATACATTTTAAAGAGACAACGTAAATAGATATAAAAACATGGGAATCATCAGTCGAAGAAAAGCACTTGTACTTGGATGGCACTTACTTTGGTTATAAACCTGAATAAGGATTTAAAGATATCAACATTTTGGGCAGAGAGATTACTACCTAAAGATTCACTTAAGCTGGTAATAGGCTTTATGTACATATATTCAGATGAAATCAATTTTGCGTTGTTTAATTTAGAGGAAGGGTGTTTCATTAGAAGATGATGAGCAAAATGTTGTGGATTTATGAAGGTGCTGACTTTTATTGTTGGAAAAGGTATGTGTTGCGTTTTGTTATTTTTATTAAGTGGAAGGAAGGATTTTCAAAAATCAACATAACCATGTACTTTGGAGCGGTTAAGCTATAAAATTCTCAAGTTTCTGCAGGTCGAAATGATGAATATTTAATATCGAACTTGTCATTTATAATTAGCGTTGATGTTATTTACACAAAAAGATATAGAAAGTTTACATGCATTCCTATGTATCTTATCGTTCAGTTTCTTCTTAGATTAAACAACAAGCTCTCTCCTTAATACAAGAGTACAGAACCGTGGTGCTGATCCAACTATCATATATGATATTAGCAAGTTACAATTCCATGGTATTTATTCAAGCTATAAACTTTTTGGTAGACTAATCTACACAGGGTATTCTTGAGCTGATTCCTGCACTTGTATTCTCTTCGTGATTAGCATGATCGCATTCAAGAACTGAAACAAATCGGTATTCTGCTGATTTCCATCTGAAAAAAATAAAGAGCTACCGAAAAGTTTTCTCATGTTATCCCCAGAGTTGTCAATACCAATGTGAGTCTTGATGGCTCATATTCCTTCACTACTGGAGTTACCACAATACCAGCACTAGGCTGTTGCCCCGACATTATATAATTATCCTAAAATTTTCGTACAGCAGCAGTGCGTATTTAATCTTTTTCTCTATTTGCTTTCGGTCTCGTTCGAACAGGGCGACTTATCTTTCGAACTTACGTGTCTGAAGGTGTCATTACTCATCTTGTTATGGTTTTTCCCGATAGGGACGAACATCGAAAAAATCGTGCCTAAAGCCCGTAGTTTTTAACATTGAGTACGGAAGACTAATAAGAAAGCCATTCCAGGTGCCGTCTCTAGTATGCTGGATATCATTCGCTCACCATAATGAAACCAGAAATTCGAATAAAAATCCTGTAAATGCACACAACGAAATAAAAAGGATATAGAACAGTGCTGTATATAAAAATCAGGGTAATTCAACAGATAAACTTACAGAAGAGGAGGCTTCAACACAGACTTTTCAGATGAGAAAAGACGAAGCGATGCTTTTGTTGGATGGGTTTCGAAAATACTTACAAATTGGCAAAAACAACTGATCAAACCTACGAAGACTGAACCAAAGACTGCAATTACAAGACAGTTAAAAGACAGTTGATCCTAATGAGGTTGTTAAGTAATGAATGGTCGATGGCGACAACGGCAACGATAGTCAAAATTCTAGCCAAGAAGAATGTACCATTCAATTTAGGCGGTAGTAGTCAGTAATTTTATGATGTCCCGATCTGGGCAAAGTAAAGCCAGTCACACTTTACCTTAACAGAGCTATTGAACTTGACAGCAAAAGGTGACTCATTAAGGAGTTATATGCTGTTGCAAGGACAAAAAAAGAAGTTTTTTTAGGATTTTTTTCTGAAAAGGTATTTTATTTTCCGAAAACAAAAAGTATAGGTGGCAACATCTAAGTTTTGAATGGCACTAACGATTTGTAAAAATGCTTCCGCAGACGATCTCCTGATGGTCACGATATCTCCGTTTAGTTCATTTTAGTTCATTTCCTCGCGTAAGCTGAATTTTTTATTAATGAGCCATCTTTTGAGGTTTGGGGAAAGATAATAGTCCGAGGGAGCTAATTCGGGCGAATACGGTGGATGCGACAGCAATTGGAGCCGTAAGACATTGATTTTAGCCGTGGTTGCGATGCTCTTGTGCGCCGATGTATTTTCTTGCAAAAACAACTTTTTTTTTTCGCTTCATGTGAGGCCGTTTTACAACGATTTTCAATCGCTCCTTTTTCGAGGTAGTCCACAAAGAGTATACCATGACAATCATTCCGATTCATCGAGCCTCCCTCGGCCGCTTCGGAGCACTCGTGCCAGCTTCAGTCCATTGTCGGGCACTCATTCTTTTCTCTGGTGTCAAACAGTTACCAATCAACGATAAAAGTCCGCCTGATTCCACATCAGCAACACCAAACACTCTTTCGAAGTGCTCTCGCGTTTTTGGTCAGGAGTGAGTATGCGCGGCACCCAGCGGCAGGATGACTTTCTCATATGCAGAATATTGCCCAAAATATGGCGTGTGCGCTCAGTACTAATCTTTGTGGTATCTGCTAGCTCACGCACCTTCAGTTTCCGGTCAGCCAACACCATTTCATGTATTTTTATGGCAATGTCCTCTGTAATCGCATCGGAGGCCCTGCCGCTGCGGATTTGATCGGCAGTGGAGTTGCGGGCACAACGAAACCTCTCGAAACTAATATTTGACGGTGTAATCTGACGGAACATTAGCCCCATAATATTTATCCAACTTTTCTTTTGTTTCCTTCGCCGTTTTGCCTCTCAAAAATTAATGTTTTAAGAAAGAACGAAAATCGTTTTCGTCCATACTCAACACGATGCCAAACACATCAACAACAATCAGCTGTCAAAACAAAATTATAGACAGTATCGCACTGAAATTTGGCATGTCTGCCTTAATATGAATGGACTTCAAGGCACCATTACCTTTTTTGTAGTAGCAGTGCATTCTGGCGGTCAAGGAAAATTCTAACCGCGTACAACCCCTTCAAGGGCATACAATAACTCAACCAAAGTATGCTCGAGCTCAAAGAATGAATATAATATAAATTTTCGTGGGATACTCGAATCAGACCACCATTGTCGGGTCTCTTTTTGTCACTCAATCACTATAAACCCTTCCCAGAGAGACTCTTCCCTGGGTTCGATTCCTAGTGTTATCGTTAGCATCTGTTTATGTGAGATCTGTTTCATCCAATGGATCTCGACCCAATGCTTTCCCAACATCCCTATTCTTCAGCCAGCCAAAGTTGGACAATGACACAATATATATGCCGCTGTCTCAGATTCCTCCAGGCATAGGTAACAAGTATCATCCTCTCTAAGGCCCATTTTCCTTAAATGATACCCGAAATTACCATGACTTGTAGTTAACGTCATCACCCATTTCAATGTTCCTCGACTCATGCCTAGAACCCTTTATTGAGTGGAGCAGGTCGGCCATTGTATTGCCATTTTAGCTTGTCTACGTTGTTCCACGGTTGACCACCTTCTCAGGTGTTCTGCCGTGATCCATTTGTAAATCAGCTGTTCTACCATTCCTCTACCAATTGAAGAGAATGGTCCTGGTCCGAGCAACTTTTCAGTTGACTCCTGTTTTGCAAGGGAGTCCGCCTTTTCGTTGCCGTCGAACCCTATGTGTCCTCGTACCCAAGTCAGTGTAACCTGATTTTTAGATGAACACTTATTGAGCTTGAATACACATTCCAATTGAAATGATGTTATGATGGTTGTTCTTTCCATGCATCTAATGACCGCCTGCTTATCCAGTGCTATAAGGATATTTCTTCCTTCCACCTGACTCTTAAGCAAGTAATCCAACGCATGCAGCAAAACAATCATCTCAGCTTGGTATACCGAAGTGTTCTTCCCGAGGCTAATGTTACGGGCAAGTTCCAGATCTTCTGAAAATATACCGGTGGCCGCCCCGCTATCCATCATGGATCCATCTATGAAAATAACGATTTCACCATTCCTCTTTTCTGGATGTAATCCATTCTCAATACGAGTTTTGTGATTCCTTTCCAAAATACGCACCTTTGTTATACCATCCATAGGTATATTCAGTTCAATAATCTCGTTTTTGACAAGTTTCAGGATCCTCCTGTGTCCATAGATGGTACCCCTATTGTGCCATTTCGCATCTCGATACAGACGATGTGCTGTTAGGGCCGCTGTTTTCTTAATAAATAAGTTTAGCGGTAAAATCCCTAAGATCACTTCCAATGCGCATATTGGTGTTGTACATATTGCACCTATAAATCATAAACATGCCTAACGTTGGACCCTATCCAGGTGCTTCTTAGAAATCCTCTGGGAAGCTTTCGCGCACCATACAACCGAAGCGTAGGTGATAATGGGTCTAGTAATCATCGTATACATACAGTATGCTGACCTAGGAGGGAGTACCCACCTCCGTTTCCATACACGTTTGCACTGATGTAGTACCCTTTTTGCCTTCTGGACCTTTTCCTCAACATGGTAGTTCCAAATGAATCCAGTATTTAGGTATGCTCCCAAATAATTAACCTTCTTGGTCGTTGTTATTTCCGATCCGAAAAGTGATAAGGGCTGAAATAGTGAAGATTATTAGATCTGTTTTCTTCACATTAATGGAGAGCCCTTGTTTCAGACACCACCGCTCAACCACTTTGAGTGCACTCCTCATGATATCCACCGTAACGTCTATGAATTTGCCTCTTGCCATTATTGCTTTCTGGTCGGCATATCACACTGTTCGAATGCCCGTTGCCTCAAGTCTGTCGAGAAGAGTGTCCACAGTGATATTCCACAGTGTAGGTGAAATAACACCCCTTGTGGGCAACCTCTGCTGACCCTTTCTCGGAGTTTTGAGGTTCCCGTCTAAATATTTATCGCCCTTGTATTTAACATATTGTCCACCCTTCTTTCCACCAGAGGGTTAACCTTACGTTTTTCCAAGGCTTGCTTCAGACTTTCAAAGCATATCTTATCGAAGTCACCTTCAATGTCCATTTATCCTCCGCACCGCGTACTACTTGTTGTAGAGCTGTTTCTGTAGACATACCTTCCCTATAGGCATGTTGTCTACTATTCAAAGGATACATCCTAAGCGCGGTACTCTCCGTATAGTTCACCACCAGCCTTTTTATTAGGCTGACCGGTCTTATGGACTTTGCCTCGGTGTAATCCTTTTTTCCCGGTCTTGAAAGGAAGACCACCTTCGTCTCCCTGCATGTAATCGGGATGTAGCCTATTGCTAGGCATACAACGTATATATTCCTGAGCCTTGGTGCAATTAAGTCTACTCCCCCATTGCATTAGATCTTGAAATATACCATCTGGTCCTGCGGTTTTGAAGAGTGAAAACATTGCTATCGCCCCCTTGACTTCTAGTGTCACGGTTCGTTCTGCTTCCTTCCTATCCACCCTGTTCGCTCCTTGTATTTCCGATCTTTCTTCCTTTTAGATCCATAACGAACATCAAACGAAATGGCTATGTGATCCGACAATGTAGCCTGATCCATTACCCTCCAATTTGATACCCTCTCAATTATCTTGCTATTTAGCTATGCTTCTGTGCCGACGATAATTGCTGCAATAAATTTTCATGCAACAGAGTTGGTTCTCTTTCCCTTTTGGTCCTTTTGGCGGAGGTGGAGGGTAGTTGTGGTCCTATCAGCCAGTGATCCATCAACCCCAGAACTCGGAAAATAAACCAAGCAGGATCTATGGGTAGTCTTTTCGACCAAAGAGAATAAGGACGTTAGGTTGGTGAAGCCCTAAGAGCGGTAGGAAGATGCACAACAAACCGAGCTCAAGGTGCAACAAGAGGTAGCCCGTAGGGTAAGTAACTTGTAAGAGACTATCAGAGAGGACATCTGAAAGTCGCCGAGGGGTGGGGACTTTTCAAGCCAAACACCCCAAAACGATTATGACAGTTAGGGGAGGAAGATCCCTGGAATTTGTACCCTAACAAAAGTCACTTACTCCCGATCCGTAAAGAGTCTCTGCCTGAGCCACTGCAATCTTCCATCCTATGCGATCTTGGGCATACTTCCAGTTATCCAGACTAAGCGCTCTGACATGGGCGTTGGCCTGGTCTTTAAAACGAAGGTTCGGCCTTCCTTGTTTTCTCGAACCTGAGGGCTGGAAATTGAAGATTCCCTTAGCTGGAGCATTATTGTCCATTCGCTCAATGTGTCCGAGCCAATGTAGTCGACGTATTTTGGCTTTTTGGACTACGTCCACATCTTGATACTGCTCATAAAGTTTGCGGTTGTATCTTCTTCGCCATTCGTTCGCCTTGCACACAAGATCAAAAATAGTTCGAAGATTTTTTCTTTCGTATGAGCCCAATATCAGTTCTCCCTCCAATTAAACTGGCAGGATAAGGGTTTCGTAAAGCATACTTTTCTCCTTCGAGTTAGAAGTTTTGATCCCAATTGCTTTACCAGACCGAAGTAGCAATTCCTAGAGTAATTCTTCGCCGTATCTCCACTTAGACGTCATGTGTGGAGTTCACGTTTATGGTATTCCAAGATAGGTGAACCTCTTAACTACCCTGAAATTATTGCTATCAATTGTGACGTTTTTTCCTAGACGGTAGACAGATGTACTTAGTCTTGTCCTCGTTTACTTCAAGGCCAACAAATTTCGCCTCTATCACGGCATGTTGGGAACGACAATGATGTCAATATCGTCCGACTATCCCAGTAACTGAAAGGACATGTTGAAAATAGTGCCTACCATGTTGACACCTGCCCTGCGCGCTATCCGCTCCAGAACGAGGTTAAAGAAGTCACATGATACCTTATACTCAATACAACAAATTTTCACTCAAATCAACTTCAGATCAGAATCATCAGCTTTTTATTGTTTTTGAGGACACGGGTTCTGGTTTGTCTACAATAATTCAGAGCATGCAAACACTTTCATCAAGATCGGTACACACCTCAAAAAAGTTTTGACATCAAAAAGGAATGCATGCACATACATACAAGTATGCTGACGATATGACATAATTGGACTTAGAATTAGAATTAGACTAGAATTAGGAGGTCAAGAACTTACTCGTGAGTATTGTTTTGTATGCGGCGAAATGGCCATTTCCGGAAGAAATGATATTAGAGACTTCATCTATCTAGATTCCACTATTAGTTTTGATAACGATATTTGTACTGAGATTCAACAGTACAAAAATTAATCTTACTCAAAGGCCCCTCTAAAACGATTTAAGTCTAAAATCGTCCCAGCTTCATTCTTTGGCACATAAACATAGACTTTGTCAAGATGCACAAGATGCAAATAAAAACCTACCAAATCTAACGTCAGAGGAGGCAAAGTCTAGCCAACATGGTCTAAATAAAAAAGCGAAAACAAAATCCTTTTTGATATCAAGTATCTATCTATCTATCTATCAAGTATCTAACTATCCCATCAGAAGTTTTAAGTGTGTATGCTATCTAAATACCTTGCTGCTCGCATTTTAACATCTCAAAGTTTCTTATTCATTTGTACTGCAGTCTTACTTCTTTTTAAGTGTGTTAGTTGGTCAAATATTGTAGCTGATATCTTCACTGCGGCTTCTTTCAAACTTATAAACAGTCCGCGAATTTTTAAATTCACTCAGCTATGTAAATATAATATTTATTGGGAAGTATAAAATACGTATACCGGTTGAACTTCACTGATTTTACTCTGAATTGAGGAAACCAATCATAGCTACTTGGGCTCTGTTTCCTTAAGGAACTTCTCACAGCCGCATACTTTCCTAATGTTCTTGCTGCATAAGCCTTTAAATGTTGTTGGTTGTTTTTGTTGTTTTTAAATTAAGTAAAATTGGCTGGAATTTTAACGTAAACTTATTGCTTAAGTGACGGTATTTGTAGAACTGTGTACCCTGCGCATGATGTAAAATACAGTAGAACAGATAAAGGCCGTGACGTTCCATTTTTAATAAAGCCATTCTACACCAAACATTCCAACAGCATTTTTGCGGTGCTATATTGGCCTTGATGTCCACATTCATATCTTAATGTGTAGACAAGCCATCCCCGACTGCACTACCTTCTTGACTCGGAAGCTGACTGAAGCCAATCTAGAAGCTGGAAAAAGCCCTCTTACATTAAAGAGAGATCGATCTTAAGAGTTTTGTGACGGCAACAATAATAATGTTTTTGCGTGTAGTCTTATCCTACCCTATCATAGTCGTGTGGATCTAAAGAATCCTTCTGGTGGCAAGCCTCATGATAATTTCAAAACTCGCTTACTCTACCAACAAACTGAGAGTGCGTTGGAAGCTTGTCATCCAGAAAACGGAGAAACGGAAAAAAAAGAATGAAATGGAAAAAAGTACACGCTTAGGTCATAAGGCCCGAAACTTCAGAGACTAGCAAGGAGATATCGTAGTGAAATATCCAGATCAGCATATTTAATCAAAGGCTGACCAATTTGATACTTGGCTAGGCGAGAAGATTTTTTTCAGAGCTGAAAGCAGCTGGTTTATACTGTCGCTGTCAGTTGTAGGGATGCAACTGCGTATTAAATGACCTAATCCATCACAATGACTGTGAATAGATACCAACTACGGCGTGTCATAAAATTTTTTAACAACTCCCAGTCAAGCTAATTTGGCCATTTTGAAAACTTTCACCAAGTTACTAGTGAAACTTTTATGGGCAATACATTTCGAAGTCCAAATTAGCCTCTTATGGTATATTTCATTTGTTCTGATGTGCAAGGACTCCAGCTTAAAGTGACCTTTTCAGAAGTTATTTTCGTTAGCTTAACTATTGTTCTATGGATTAGTCCGTAAGTATTTTAGGCTGTAGTAGATCTGCAAAGCTAATGGCTCCAATTACATGTTTCCTTCTTATGTAATAAGGAAACTACGTCGAGCGTCAAAGAACTTGTAAAGCCTTTTTTTATCGAGTTTTCCAAAGCCTTTCGGAAGGTCATATGTTCCCAACATCAAGCGCAGAATATCAGTGGCTATATTAACAACAAGACGTTCCCCTGGTTCCAAAGTTAAACCACTTGAAAAGTAAAGGAGAGAAGAGAAGAGAAGAGAACATCAGCTTCTCGAAATTCAAAGAAAGAAGAAAGATCCTTGTTTGAGTCCACGGGGAAACACCTCTACAAAAATGTGAAAGAACTTGCCAAGGACAAAAATGTGTAACAATATCATGCAGAGATAAGAACGGGAACGTTATCGTTTTAAAAGAATGCCAGTCTTTACTGAAAATTGGGAAGAATTACTCCTGGCGAGAACGATCAACATTGCACTGTAAGGTAGAATAAACCATGATATAGACAACAACTTGGTCCAACCAGCCAAGTTAGACTAAGAACCAAGTTGAGGCTGCAGCAAAAGACGAACTACACTCCGAATTACATATCTGAAGTAACAGAGATTGAGTTGATAAGTAGTATACGAATATTCAGTAAAATATGGCCGGAGAGAAGTATTTTCCATATAAAGATACGTTGTTTGCCCGATTCTCAAGATGGAAGACCCTTTAAACTATGTCGACTCTAAGGAAATAAGTCTCCTTAATATTCCGTCTGTGTGTAGGTTGTAGAATGCTCCATAAAAGTTGGTAATGACACATTGGTGTACCAAATTCACAATCCAATACCAGGAGGCACAATATTTCAAATATATTTCAAAAGTCTCTACAACGCCGTCTAGACTGACGACATTGATGTTAAAGAAAAGCGCTGAAGCGCTTGCGAGCATTTATTCAGAAAAACCGAAAAAGGGCTTAGTGCTGAGGGTGATGAAATTAAAACAATAAGATAGGACACCCTATAAGCTATAACTTTGAGGTGTTAAAAGAACATGTATACCATGGTTCCCTTGTAAGTTCATACAGAGAATCACTCTTGCAAATCGCTGTTTCTTTGGACTAAGTAGGCAGCTGAAAAATAACCAAGAAAGCACTGCATAAATTCTGCTGAACGATTATGCCCTGAAAGAATATAATTTATCTAAAGCGTGCGAAAGTGCCCTTGGTTTTTTGAGAAAGAAGTATTTCGATAGGTTTTCAGTAGAAGACGAAATCATAAGAACGAATTGTCTAAGCTATAAAACCACATTGTCCTGGTCTGAAGACCTGAAATTAATTAGCTCCGATAGCTGAGACATGTTGAGCGAATGAACACCATCATTCCATCTTAGAATGACTTCAAGTTCACTCCTAAAGCAAAAAAAAAAAAAGCGCTAAAGAAAGATCTCGCCTTATAAGTTGTATTTAAGCAGAAAATGGCCTCAGCCAACCGTTGGTTAAGGCCCAAGTTCTTCACAGACTGTAGTGCCACCTGAGATGATGTTCAGTTAAGTGATGTGAAGCTACGCAGAAGTCTTTGTCGCAACTAAAGTGCCAATGCCAAATTGAAACATTATCATAGGAATAGCGAATTGATTACCTATCCACTTCAAAAGCATAAAGAAGTCCATGTCACCATTAAGAAATGAGGAATGGAAAATGATTAAACATAAAGGGTGCCCCAAAATTCCTGCAAAAAATAATTTTAACACACTTTTGCATAAGTGTGGCTAAATTTCATTAATACAGCGCTCAATTTGCTCCTTTATGGCGTGGGTTGTCGTGGCCTTTTTGGCATAAGCCGTAGACTTCAAAAAATCTTTAAAAAAAAGTGCAACAGTGTTAAATAGCATGGTCTGGGGGAACTTACACGACCAAGGAATGACTCATGCAATAACTGAATCGTTTCTTGGCATGTGAGACCGACTTGAAACTACATGTCGTCCACAACACACTGGATTTTCTTGTCCCGATACCGAGCACCATGAAGAAACGTCCGATGATGAGTCCACTCAAAACTCCGCACAAAACAATGATATGATATGGATTCATTTGTTTCTCAATAATCACTCGTAGATCACCCAAATGATGACCCTCATCGCTGAAAATGTTTTTTATTATTCCATTCCATCCATTCAACGAAATCTCTCCGATTTGCGTGGTCAGTATAATTCAGTTCTTGGGTCAATTGCAAGTTCTATGCATAAGCTTCAAAATATCCAATTCTTGACCACAATATCGAATTAATATTCCTGGACTCTCAGCAAAACTCTCACGAACTGCTTCGATGTTTTGTGTTGAAAGCTGGACAGAGTGATCACTAAGATCATTATTTGATCCAGTTTCCCTGAATTTTTTGATTAATCTTTTCACATTTGATGAAGTTAACATAACTGTTGCTGCCAAGACCTTATTATTTTTAAAATATTGCTTAACAATGAAAACGTGCTGATCTTGCGTGTACCGCCCTATATTTAATAACCCTGAACTCTTAGCTGTCACACAGCCTTTTTTTGTCGTTGGCGAAACTTTACATTCTTCCGTGAATTTTGGGACACCCTTAGCTAGAAATTGATTGACGGACCGCTGACTTGAATACTGGTTGATATAGATAATGAGCGGTCAATAATAGTTTCAACTTAAAAACTCTCATACCTAAGATGTATTCAATTTCGAATAAACTGGCGAGAAAGAACAAAGAAAGTCTTACAATCGAAATATTTATGGACAAACTAAATACCAGTCAAATTCAAGATACAGTCTGTTTAATATTTTTCAAATTTATCTACAGTGACACTCAAAAAAAATTAATTTATACAATTTTGAGTTAATTCTTGTAAATGTTTCCGACCACTTAATGACATTATAGCCAAACATATCTATCATCAGTTTAAACATAGAAAACCCTAGGAACACAAATCCACAAAAAGAAAACATTCAGGAAGTAGCTTTCGAAACAAAAATACTCCAAGTCGATGACCTTTTCCCAAAAAAATTCCCAAAAATAAAACAAATGAACGCGCCACCTAGCATTATATGGCACCGTTTTTACATTGTATTTGATAGTTTGGATTCTGTTTTTGTTTTCAGCCTATGTTACATAAATAATCGTTAAAGTCTATATGGGAAAAGTTAAATCCGTAACATGAAGAGAACAACGCTGACAAATAACAAAACTATCTCAAAACTGGTCCATCGAAATACTACCACCCCAAATGCACCCGATGAATCATTTTTTATAGACGCCATCGAACACAGTGCGCCAAAATCAAGTGTCATATGTAAAAATAGAAAATAAAATTAAAAAATAACCCTTTTCGCTATTTTTAGCTCTAAAAATCATAAAGTTTTCTATGTTGAGTTTGTGTACACCAGCGGGGTTTCTAACCAATGCCCAATATTGCACCTGTTTACTATCAAATTCAGATAGAGGGGAGTTTTTTGAAAAAAAAAAAAAACAAAAAAAAATTATACTTTCCATTGGGTTCATTTTGTAGAAATTTCGAATACTCGTACTCTCAGAAATTGTGCGCATCATCTTAAAATAAGTATTTTTGTTTCACTTAAAATTCCATTGGAATTTGCTCAGGTAAATCTGAAAATGTGAATCAAGGTTATTTGCGAACGATGAGATGAGTACTATGAATGTATAATTAATTTTGTTTTTTTTTCTAAATATAAATCCACGGATAAATTCGAAAACGTGGCAATAAATTCATGTAAGTACTTTTTTTTCCAATTTTCAATATCACTTATGAAATATTTGAGTGTATCAATTGCACTTAGGATCGTTACAACTCGACTGACGGGGCTGTGGATTGATTTTATGGTTTCGTTCTGACTCTCCGAGGTGGAACTAAAACGTAATCAATTAAAAGAAGAATTCGAAAAAAAATTGGCAAAAGAAAACATTTCAATGAAGAAATTCTGAAAATTTCAGTTGAGCACATTAATTTCTTTTAATTAATTCAGAAATGCAATAATTATTAACAACGTCCACCTATACAATATGTATCGGTGACGGGGTTTGTATTTATAAAATGAAAACGATTCATTAAAAAAAAATTAATCAATATTGTATTGTTACTCCTTAAGGAGGTATGAATATATTTTTTGCAAAAATGCGTTTTTTTTTTTTTCAAATAGGACTAATATGGTACTTGTCCATCTAGATTTTTCATGAACTGAAACTCCAAAGCTCTTTGAACAAGGCCAATCTGCTTGCTGCATATTTTACGCCCAGTTTAACACTTCTAGATTTTGCTTTGACCCCGCCTACACTTGAGTGCGTCGAATCTCCAATGGACGAATGCACTTTCGCACTCGTGTAGTAATTAGAGTACTTAGAGATCTCAATATACACAAATCTGTTACTGCAGATGGTACATCTCCTCTTCCTCACTGGCAAAACCATTGCGTAGCTTTTTCATCAATTTTACTCCTTAGGACTCCTTTCGCCTAAAAAAGGCGAATCTTCTTCTCTCTTTCTGCAGACCCATAACGCTTACGTCTCTTCTTTCCAAGGTCATGGAAACGCTAATACCATAAGCCGTCAGCTCATAAAAAATCTCAAAATGCGAAAATTTCTCAATGACCGGCAGTATGTACTTCGTAGCCACAAGTCCACTAATGATTAGATAGCATGTCACACCAAAAAGTGGAACCACTTCTAGAGCATTTGACAGAGTTTGACATCAGGCTCTTTTGCGGATAACGCGTGATTTTAATATCGATGACTCTCTACTTCAATGGGTTAGAAATTACCTTTCGGAACAGTTCAACTCAAATTGTCATAGATGATTTTAAGTGGTGTGCCCCAGGGCTCCGTTCTGTCTCCAACACTCTTTTAAACTTTCATTAAGGATCTCTTATATGCTACTTCTATCCAATATATTCGTATTTCTTTGCCGATGACAGTACTTTCTGCTTTTTATATTTGCTCCCGGACTCACGTCCCTGCACTTCGGCCGTTGAACGGGAACGGGAACTGTATTTTAAGCTCATTAGATTCTGACATTAACAGCATAACGAATCGAGGAACTATCAATAGAGTAGAATTTAATGCTTCAAAAACTCAATGCTGTCTGCTATCATTAAAGCGGCATCGTCGGATCCGACGCAGGTGCGTCAGTGACAACTTAAGTTGGAATGACCACATATTTGATATTGCCAAAAATGCGGTGAAATGTCTAGGTTTCCTCAGCGATTTAAGAAATATTTCACTCCCTCTGATTTGGCCTTACTATATAGTTGCCTTCTCAGGCCAAAAAAAGAAAACAGCGATTTGCAAGCGACATTCTTCGTATCAGACCCGAGGTAGACAAAGTCCCTCACTACCTTAAAGTTAAACCTGTTGATTGTGACATTCTGGCCGATTCGTCGATATTGGGTATCCCTTCTTGTTGACAGCATATACTTTGTTTTGCCCTCTTTAAGCGCTAGGAACATTTTTGACGCTTCTCTTCCTATACTCGCAAACGCATTTGTGTTCTACCAAGAATATCAATATCGTCGGCGTATGCAAGCAATTGAACAGAATTTTAAAAGATCGTATCTCGTGTGTTGGCTTGTGAGTTTTATACAATTCTTTCAAGTATGCTGTTAAAGAAGCCACATGACAGAGCGTAGCCTTGCCTAAATCCTTTTTTGACATCAAAGATCTCGGTTAGGCCGTTACCGACCTCGATGCAGCATCTAGCTTTCCCCATCGTCATCTTGCACTAGCGGACGAAATTGGCAATGGCTCAGTATAGTTCGTGTCTGTAGATGCTGTCATATGCGGCTTTAAAATCGACATAAAGGTGGTTAGTATCGATCTGAAGTTCTTGGGTTTTCTCCAGAATCTACCAAACCGCACTGATAGGGTCCAATCAGATTGTTGACAAATGGTTTTGGGGGCTCGACTAGAGACTATTTTGGAGACTGATACCTATATAGTTGGCGCAGGTTAGAGGGTCTGAGGTTCCATTCATCATGAATACATTCATCCGACCAAATCTTGGAAATAAGTTGGTGTATTCTCTCTACCAAGTCATCTCCTGCTGCCTTAAATAATCGTAGTTCCTTGCCTTAAATAATCGTAGTGCTTGACTTCAGTTTAGATATTGCTATCCTTATATTATTTTGATCGAGTGGACGGAATTCTTGACTTACATCGTCAATATTGGATGATTCGGGATTTGGATTGAAAGAGTTTTTTGTGTCATCTTCGCTGTTAAATAGTTTGCAGAAATGGTTTATCCATACCTTCAGTACTGACTAAAGGGTTTCCTTGTTCATCTCTACAGTTTTCCGTTCGGAGCGTTCTTTGTACCTTTTGGTAAAACTTCTGAACATTATTCCTGGAGTAAGATCTTTCCATTTCCTCCATAGCGCGCTTCTCGTACTCTTTCTTTTTTCTCCGGAGAAGCCTAGGTTCTTCCTTCCTTTTGTACCACGCCACTTTGTAAGAATGTTGTTTTTCTGCATGTGCTTGCTAGCACCCTTTATCAGACCAGGGGTTTCGTGGTGGTGGGCGGGTGAAACCCAGCACTTTAGTTGCAGTATTTCTGATGCCTTCTCGGCATTCTGGCTGCAAAGGACTTCCCAAGAGGTTGAGGGATACGCGATTTCAACCATTCGACGTAAAATCTCCTCACAGTATTTCCAACGACCTTCCACAGGGGTTAGTTACCCCATCTCCAGTCGAGGTACTAGGCACCCAGCAGTCACCACGTGGAGGTCAGTATAGGAGTTGATGGAGTGGAGGTAAAGTAAGAACACTTATGTGCTCATAAAATCGCATTCATCACACCTTTGACCCACTAAGGAGTTGCTTATACTCGTACATATATTCTTGACAAGATTAAACCACACAAGGTTCTTATATTTTAATTTGAACAAAAGATGGGAATAGCAAGGTTTCACTCGTAAGACTTCTAGAGGATGATGGTTAACCAGTAGTACTAGCACAAGTACTAAAAAAATCATCACTTTGTCGACAACCTGAAGCATAGCTTACTGTCCATTAAGCTCGGTCTTTAGGTAACTGCCTCCAGCTGCGCACTTCAAGTTGGTTGAGTTTGATTGATTCGAAGACACTGTGGACCAGGGCATTTATGTATTTCGCTCACCATGTTCTAGCCATCTCAGGCGATAAACCATAAACCATCAGCTCATGAAATATCTCAAAACAAGAACACTTCTCAATGAACGGCACTAGGTCAACTAGTGATCTAATGACATATCTAACCGAAAAGTGAAACCAAAGCGTACATCAATCAGGCGAAAGGAAGGTAGTTTGGTATCAGACTCTTTTGTCGAAAAAGCGGCTGATGACTCTTTTCTTCAATGGATTAGAAATCACCATTCGGAAAGTTCCATTCAAGTTATCTTTAATGTTCTTAAGTCAGATATTCACAAAATAAATGCTGGTGTGCCCCAGGGTTCTGTTCTGTCTCCAACACTCTTCTTAATTTTCATTAATGATTTCTTTTCTACTACTTCTGATCTAATATTTCTTTGCTAACGACAGTACTTTCTGATTTTAATATTCGTTCCCTGACTCATGTCCCTACTCTTCGGCTATAGAACGAGAACGGCAGCGTAGTTAACCTCACACTTACGGACAATACATTTGATGGCGTCATATGTAAAGATCAGGTCTAGTTGTCTACCCATGTTGTTAGAAATACCATTTATTCGAAAAAGGCCTGAGTTAAAAAGTTAACTGATTGCCTTTTCCTTATCTGAAACCGCATTTGTGGCAACGAGGTGAGATTCACCGACCGAGTGAGTCCATAGGAGATGAAGGAGACTCAAATTGTCAAGAACAGAAAAAGAACAGGATTCAACAATATAAATAAAGAAGTCAACTACATTAGTCGCCAGCTAGTATCCACATGTTGGTTGGAAGTTGCAAATGTAACGACAGAGTATTGTATATATGTATACCCTAGGCTTGGAGACAGTAAATTTTTCACCAATAAATTCGAATTCAGTTGTCACGGGGAGTTTTTAACGAATTGAAAGTCAAAACGATCGTGAATTGCCAGGAGGACCACTCAAACTATAGAAGAATATCATTCTCACAGCCGTCATCACGAAACACTCCGAATTCTGGTGCAAACAGTTCTTAATCGTTGATATCATTTGGAAGGTTTTGAGAGTTGAGATAGACCGAAGTTGTTCTTGTGCCCAGCATTTGGGTGTGTCATTGATGAGTGAGTTAGGAGCTATGGTAGTTTTTAAAGTTGTAACGGATTTTTTTTTAGGTGTAAGGTACGTTTATGGGAAGGTTATGAGGAGAGGTAGTTAGCAACATCTGTGGGAGAGATGTTGAATTTTTTATGAAAATTCACAAAAAATTGTCACTCTTTGGGTCAGTGGTTGGTCCTTCTTGTTGGGTTAAAACCATAATATTTGATCAAGTTATGCTATCGATGCAGATAGAGTCAAGCTTGTCATGCAAATAAGGGAGGTACAGGAAATATTTTGATTAATTCTGCGGTTCACCCACATCGGCTAGTTCCATAACAAGCTTTACAGTGGGGTAAAGCATAGGATATAATACTGGAGATAAAGAAGTCTTAGAGCCAATGGACGTGTGGAGGTCGTCAATCGACTAGAGGATATGGGAACGGTGAAATTTGGATAAGAAATGGATTTTGAAGACAAGTTGGCAGCGGTGAAAGATACGCTTTGGGAAGACTAGATTTCATACAAAGATGCATTTTGTGAGAGTTTATTAAATGAATAAGGGATGGAGGTGGGAGGAATCGGTTCTGTTCTTAAAACTCCAATAAGAATTACGAAGAGAAATCGAGTATTAGTTATTCGGCTCGGGATTGTGATTGGGATTGCGGTTAGCAATAAACTTATGACCAGGAATATTTTCAGTTTTAATATTAGGCTTAGAATTAGCATTAACATTTGGCTTGTGTTGGTTTAGTTCTAATCTGGTTTACTTTTCTTTGTTTTAATTCGCAAAGTTAAGTCACTTCTGAGGAGGGGTTGCAAAAGAGCCACTCGTATTTCGTTGGAATGTTAAATTTTAAGCCACAAGACTTTGATGTTTTGATTGAGGTGATTTTTTGGTAGCTAAAAGTAGCGATTTGAAATTTACGCTTAAAAAAATTTGTGTTTGAGCCAGTTTGTGTCGATGTGGTTTGATGCACTTTCGGTAAAGGCAGCAAAGTCAGGTTTGTTGCCGATATTTAGTTGATATTTAGTCGCCTGTTTCATTCTGTAGAAGTCCAGAAAGTACAAAATCGAGAGAGGTGGTGTAGTAGCTGTGGCTAAAAGTGTTGGTGATGGACAGCGAGGTGGCGGTATAGGAATCTCTTAAGGAATCTCAAGCATTTCATCTAGCAGACACTGTATTGTACATTGCCCTAAATTAAGGAACTAGTTGTACGGGGAGACTATCATAATGTAGTCTGCAATGTCATCGAGAAATAAATAAGATGCTGCCAATTATTACTCACATCATTCACTTTGTTAGTAAAAATTGGTTAAGGGGCGCCTTATTAAAAAAATCACGAGAAGAAGAATTGTTCAAATCACTTGGAGGAGTGATTTCTTAGAACGCATACTGCCGGCTAGAGAAGTAGACTTCTCTCGATAAATCAGAATCAGCCAGCAAATCAACTTTTACATATTGTAGTTACCCAGGTTATCCTCTCCCCTAAATTTTTACCAAAGTAGAAGTATTCATTGAATAATTTATAAATCATAAATCAGAAATTGAGTTTGATTTAAAGGCAAAGTAATGCCTCAGTCATAAGAATTATTGCAAATCCAACTTGCAAAAGTCATAAGAGGATTCTCGTTTCTTGAAATTCAATATTATCGCAGCCAAATCAATAAAACACGAATTTCCCTGACATTGATGTTTTATTGCTTTATAAAATATTCGACGCCACAAACCATTTCCTTTTATTATCGCCCCCACAGAACCCATCATCTGATAAAATGTTATTTCGAGTTGAATCACTTTTTAATACATAATTTTGCTCATTCAAGGCCAATACAAGAAAAACAACAAAAGAACACCTCCCAATAAACACACTAAATCAGTTTTGATTTCTATAGATTAAATATCGCTGAAAATACTGAAAATACATAGAAATTGGATGATAGCCAACAAGGCCATATGACAAATTGCGTTCTCAACCATTCTCTCAAATTAACTCATCTCAATTAAATTCAGAAAAAAACAAAACGTTTTTACACAATTCGACAATTGAACACAGCTGTGATACATTTTTCAGAGTATTTCTTTGAAAAATGTGAAATGCGCTTTATCTATAGCACTTGCATGTAATTTCACACGGAAGAAATTCGTCTCTAGCGCCCACACAAAAGAGTGGTAATAAGTTTTTCTCTCTATAACTAGTCCGTCCCTGTACCGTCTTTCATTGTGCCAAGTTTGGAGTGGGATTTGTTTTTCTCTTTTTTTTCGAAAAAATCTAAGTGTTATTCATAGATACAAAAACGTGCCGAACAAAGTAGGTATAGTGTCTTTGAGGAAGACATGAAACATTTCCCATACGCCCGAGTTGACGACTAGAACTGTATGATATAGTATGTTATATGGGAGTACGAGCATGATCCCTCCACAGCTGTTAATTTGGAAATAACCTAATCAAAGTTGAAAAAAAAAAATGCTCATCATTTTGTCAAAAGGAAATCTGAAAAAAAAAAAAAAACATCCCACCCATAAAGGGGAGCAAATGGTAAAATCCTATGTGCAGTGCTAAGGTGGGGTGGGATTTTTTTGGGCAGCAACAATTTGAGGTGCGAATAAGATCACTCATTATAACACAGCTTGCGTTCTATGCACATAGATATAACTTTGTGCTCTCTTTGTTTCAGTTGTTCCTTTTTCATCTTTTTTATAGATGTACAAATACATTTAGTTGGATGTGGATAATCATGTAGAGTATCTTTTTGAGTTTTGTTTTTTTGTTTTTCTTTTTTGTTCTTCTTTGACTCTATCATTCGTTCGTTTGAGATGAAAAAGAGGAAAAGATTTCTAATAAGAGCAGACAACACCTGAAAGTAAAAAAACTGCCCCATTTTGCCGGCAAGATATACTCTTTGAGATTACTCGTCATCGGGTAACAGCAGCAGCAGTAGCAGCAGCAAGCAATAGGAGCAGGAGGATCTTTTTTTTTATTTTTTTTTTTTTTTTTTCTGTGTGTTCCAAAAAGAAGTCCTTAACAGAAAAGGTGTAACCAACAAAAAAAAAAAGTAATTGTGCATCTAAGAGTGCGTTCTTATTCAACTCGGTGCTTCCTGTGAATCCTTCCTGTCCTGTGCTTAAGGTGTGTTAAGTGAATTTTTTTGTTCATTTTTTTTTTCTGAAATAAAAAGTGTTTTAAAAGTTATTTGGCTCCATTTAGCCATCGTTTCCTTACGGATATTGCGCATGCAGTTAATTTGATTTTTATTACCCAAGCCCTACCCTCATTAAGGATGCGAATATTAGTAAACGTCAAAGTACGCGTTATCCGTCGTCGCTCGGTGTGTTCCCTGCAAAGTTGCTTTTGGTGCCTCGTTTTTTTATGTCCTTTGTGGAAATAAAACTTCTTTCTCTTTTTTAACAACTTTGCTATGAGAAAATTTCCGTTTTGAACGAATGAGAAAACTATGAAAAGGACTCGGAAAATATCATAAAAAAATATTTGAAATATGTATTTAATATCCTTTTTATAGAAGTTTTTGCAAAGGACTTTAATGATTTATGTTGAAGTTTACAGTGAGATGTTGAATCAGTTTCTTTTTCATTCTTTTTTCCTCTTTTTTTCTTTTCTATTTTAGTGATTCGAAAAATGTCTTCTCGCATCGGATTTTTGTGCTTCCGTGTGTGTGTTATTTTTTTAATTCAAGATACAGAGAGTGCTTGTTACACATGTGTATCGTTTTGGGAGCCGAAATATCTGAAAGTTATAATTAGAATTTTCCATGGGAATGATGTTACTTATGTACTTGCGCATGTTATTTACAGTTTTCTTTTTTCTTTTTTCTTTTTTTTTTTATTGTTTTGAAGAAGTGTTCTTTGATTATGTGCCACGTGGCAGATTTTTTTCTTTATTTCCTATTGAAAGAATTTCATGTTTCTTTAAGGGAGTTTTATGGTTAAGTCAGAGAGTTATTTTTTAAGTAAGTTTGATAGATTTTGTGTCCATTTTGTATGGTAAAAGCAAGGAAAACATACACTCGTCTGTAGCTTCTTATACCTAAGAAGTCCCCGTTCACAGATGATTAGATTTGAATCTGTGTAGAATCTTCATCCTAACCAACTAATGCGTAAAAGTATTACCTTGCAACAATATTACTTGAAAAATGGCGTTGTTCCTCGTCTAAAGCCCGTCAACGTATATGAGACAAGGAATCACTTGTTCAAGGATATTTTTCTCTGCGTTCACCAGCGGCTATGCTTTAATGCTTTGATTCTTAACTATTCACTTAAGTGTTTCATGGCAAGGACTTTCAACGGCATTTCAAGACAAAAAAAAATGAAAAAAAAAAACAGCATTTGGCAAGTGTGTCTCTTTGTTCGATTTCTAATAAGATGTCATTAATAGAATTAGAACCAGGGTAGAGGCAGACGTCCCTTTTCTTCGACAGCATGTACTTGTATAATGTTTTGCCTACATTTGCAGATAAAATTCATCATTGCCGATTCTATTTTCATTCTTCCAAAAGCACTTGTGACAATTCACACAATCTCGCATCACATTGCCTAAGCCATTTTTTCTTTTTTTTAGAATATCAGTGAGATTGCAGCTAACCTTTATTGAGCCGCAAGCTTTCTCCATCGGTATTCTGCACAATTCGGTGACTTTGTTTTTTTTAGGTTAGTGCCCCCTTTGTTCTTCAGACAAATTTAATAAATTAAGGCACGAGGCTTGCTTTACAACGATCAAATCATAGAAATGAGTTAGTGCATACTCTCAACTTAGTTAATTCTTTAGGCTCGAAATACAAGGACTGTTTGATGAGTATCCGGATTGGAAGATAGGCGTCACTACTCCTTAAGCCCACCTTTCGAAATCTGGTGACAATCCGACGCTAAGTTTTGTTTTGACACTCATTCCAAAACATAGTGTTTGTGTTTTTTGCGTCCATGGAAAAAGAGCAGTATCGCTCCGTGATCCGAATCTTGTTTTTGAGTGACAAAACCTGCGAGGAAATCAAACTCATTCCTGATGGTGTGTATGGGACTCATTCACCTTCCCATACAACAGTTTACCATTGGCCGCACATCGGTTTTTGATGAATCGCACCCAGGTGGCACAAAAACTGTTACCACAGAGGAAATTGTTGATAAAATCC
This sequence comes from Volucella inanis, assembly GCA_907269105.1. Lineage (NCBI taxonomy): Eukaryota > Metazoa > Arthropoda > Insecta > Diptera > Syrphidae > Volucella > Volucella inanis. The sequence goes on from OU026154.1 coordinate 95,829,275, forward strand.
ATGATCTTCTATTGGCGGACCGCCGAATGAAAATTCACTATTTGGCTGAGATAGAAGGTATCTCACCTGAACGCATTAGCCATATTCTGCCCGAGATTTTTTGCATGAGAAAGCTGTCCGCGCGATATGTGCCGCGTTTGCTCACACCGGGAAACAAGCTCAATCGTGACACCACTTCAAAGACGTTCCTGGCCCTGTTTAATCGAAATTCGGAGGAGTTTCTGCGTCGTTTTGTGACCGTCGATGAGACATAGATTAATTGGTAAACACCAGAAACCAAAAAGCAATCAAAACAATGGGTTTTACCCGGTGAACGTGCCCCAAAGAAGTCAAAGACCGTGCTTTTTGGCCGGAAAGGTAATGGCCACCGTTTTTTGTGACGTGCGAGGTATGATCCAGGTTGACTATTTGGAGAAGGGAAAAACAATCACAGGAGCATACTATTTCGATTTATTAGGCCGATTTGGAAAAAAACGACCATATTTTCTCTTCCACCACGATAACGCACCGGCTCACACCTCCGCAGTCTCCACGGCCAAATTGGTTAGATTGCACTACGATTTGTCCCCCTAATCCTCCGTATTTTTCGGATTTGGCTTCCTACGACTTCATTTTCTTCTCAAACCTTAAAAGATCGCTCGGCAGAAAGAAGTACGGATCCAACGAGGAAGTCATCGCAGCCAGTATTTTGCAGGCCAACAAAAGTCATACTATACGGAGGGGTTAAAATTTTTGCAGCACCGCTGAGAAATTGTTTCGAGTTGAAAGCAGATTATATTGGAAAATGAATTGTCAAAACCTAAAAAAGTTGCGTTGTCACTTTTAATGCGGGTATTCATCAAACAGTCCTCGTAGTTCGGCGGCCTGTCTGCTGTCTAATCCAGCAGCCTTGTGTGCTATATTTCATTTTATTTAGGTGAACGGAAGTTTTCACAATCATCGTTTGGGTGAAATAATTTGTTCACCCTGATAACATATCCCAGTACTAACTACGGTCAAACTAATAAATTTTCTAATTCATACCTCCAAGTTTCCTGGAGTAGAAAATCTCAATTTCTTCAATTGCACACTGCATATATTCTGTCCTTCAAGAAAACCGATGATATTCCCTCCTCTCTGGCTCATAGAGCACCCGAGTCGTTCTCATTCTTCTATGCAACTTCACTTGTTTTGCTACATTCGATTGTCTTTATTTTTTCATCAGAGCCGGGGTTTTCTTGGTATGGTCAGGTGATGACTGATGGCGTCTCAGATGTCGATAGACATATGTTTATACCTGGGCTGTAACAAGGTAGTGGTTGCAGCTATGAAGAATTCCGCTTTAATGCTGAGGACTCCTTACCTCAGTCTACCGCTTACAATCAATCTGCAGCGAATATGGTAAACCGTATATCTGTTTTCTGTAGCCATCACCATAGTACATGTCACACTTTTTTATGCAAGATCGGATGTACGAATGGTCGCTCCCGAATAGTGGGGTTTTTATGTGGTCAAGTGGTTAATCTTACAAATAATCGCCAATCTGGCTGGCAAGGCCCTTTCCATGACATCTTGAACTAAATAGGACGGGTATTCCTCATTGGGCTCAGCTCCCAATACGTTTAAGAGACTCAGATATAAAATCTTTTATTCTACCTATTGATCCATCGTAACATACGTCCTTCTTCTGAGGGCAAGGCATTTTCGACAGAATATTGTATTAAAACGTTGCTATTGTCTTTTGCTCGACACTCTCACTTATAAGTTTGTTAAGTCACAGAGTGTTGAAATAAGCATAAGAAGTGTGCAGTCATGGTTACATCGGGCATTGTCAAGTTAATGCTGGTCAGTGTCTGACCTAATTTGATTTAATTAAGCCAAATTATATTTGCTGCACCAATTATTACTTCCTCGGATCAGAATTAATGGTTATTGCTACTACTTTACCTATCACATCTGTCATTTCTGCATGTTGTGTAGTTAGCTAAGGAGTAAAGGATATCGACATGTTTCTCAAACACAGATAACATCAATATTAGAGTGCAAAAACAAGTAGTCGAATTAGTCAAATTTATATTGTAGATTTCTTAGCTTCTTGCACAAGAGGCAAGCGATCGAGGAAATAGAGAGATCTTAATGCAGGAAAGACATTCGGAAGTTGTATCAAAAAATAAAATGAATATGCCAGGACTACAAAGTCGAAATGAAAGTCGCAGTCGTAGTCGGTGCCGGGAATATAAAAATACTATTTCTGCATACTGTGTAATAGCGATGATGGCAAAATGAATGAAGCATTCAGCCTGGACGAAGCCGACAGAGAATCCCGTCACTTTGATCTAGTCGAAGTTGAGATAGCAATATCGAAACTAAAGTCTAATGAAGCTTCTGGCACAAATGGACTGGGTCCCGAACTATTTAAAGCAACTAGAGATGATCTTGTTGGGAATATCCATTAGCTCATCCGTATAATATTGTCAGAGGAAAGCATGCCCAAAACATTAAATCTGTGCGCGATTTCTTGAAAGCGTCAATAATAGAGGAATTAGTCCCTTAAACATCGCCTATAAAGTATTTTCTACAGTATTGTGTGAGCGTCGGAAACCATTCACGGACATGAGTTTCAGTTTGGTTTCAGGCCAAAAAAGACCACCAGCAAACAATATTTACACTATGGCAGATCGTGGATAATACGCGGGAGTTTCAGAATGACACTCGCCATCTAGCGACGTACAATTAAACGCTCCTCCTGCCAAACTCGTCAGGTTTTGCAGGATCACTATGGAGAATTCCCCATGCTCCATCAACGTCTGTAATGAATATATTAAATGCCCAGATAGGTCTTAGACAAGACGATGTGCTATTTGGTTACTTTGTTAAGACCGTCCTGGAGAAAATCGTGCAAAACTCATTTTCAAACAAAAGTGGCTCGATCTTTTTCAAGTGCGTACTATACAATTCCATTGCATACCACCGGTGGTTTAGTAAGAACGTCAAAAATCTGCTAAGTAATAGAACTCTCTTACGTAAGACAAAACTGACCTTATACTATGGCGCACAGGTTTAAGGCTTGTCGAAGGCGAATTATCACGCATGCATCCGTTCTTATAGAAAGATACTGCTCCTGAATTTCTGTCCTCGTTTGTACGGACGGAGAATTCAATCACGAACGCCACAGTCTGTTCTGTGACATCTGGGATGAATGGGCGATATAAATCGCCGGTCCAACGAGTCTTTGATTCTAATCGCTGGGGATGATACAGCAGAGGACTACCACATCATAGGTGACTCAAGCAAGTCGAAGAAGAATTCAACCAACTTGCAGCACTGAAGGCAGCTGGTGAGAGATGGTTCTACTTGGAGAGGGTTGTTGGTCGAAGCTCAGGTTCACTCCGGGCTTTAGCGCCACCTAGGAAAATAAAAAAGCTTCTTGCATTAAGGTAATAAAACTTAAATCCTTTCCAATGTCTGCATAAAAAATTGATTATCGCACGTTATCGAATCGAATCGAATGATATATTGTTCCAGAAGTATGACACTATGGACTTGATTCAATGACAACATTTTATCGCGATAAGTATTGCTAATTCAATGCTGAATTAGCCACCAATAATATGAGAACAGCACTTGCTTACTTCGTGTCAGATAATGTACAGCCCTTGTTGTTTGCTTATGAGCTATAAACTATGCAGACTTCAAAAGTCAATACTCAGGACGAAATAGTGCGTACAGAATGTGCTTCGTCAAAAACAACCGCCGAAATCATATGTCTGAAGTCATGCTAAATTTTAATAACAAGTTTTTCTAATGAATAAATATTTTTTAATAAATTTTGATAAATTTAAAAGTCAATTCCGATGGTTATTGTTTAAAAAAACGCCCTGCATCTAATACAAAAGTCGTTAGCTTTTCAAATAAACTTTTAAATACATAAATACCTATTTTTTTATTGTCTCCTCGTTCCTTATTTAATTATTTTTTTTATATAGAAAATAAAATGTTTGTCCCTGACAGTATGTGGGTTAAGAAATATCTCGAAAATACATTCACCTGACAAGTTCATAAATTCAAAAACAAAAAACGAAAAATTCTTTCTCGTTATAAAATTATTGTAGTACGACTAAGTTATTTGCTCTCTTAAATTTAAATTTAACGTTTATTTTAGTACATTTTTCTTGTTGATAAAAAGATTAATTTAAAAAAAAAAAAACATAAAGCTCCTATTTTCTGTTTAATTTTTGCAAACTTTTTAAATTTATCCCTTCGCAAAAACTAATTATAATTGTCTGCAGAAAACCCTATGCCAAATTTTTACAAAAAAAAAGATACTCAGCCCTCTCTGCACCATTACGTTTGTATACCGCCTGTCCATTTATTTATGTGGTCCCGTATGTATAATACTTGCTTGTCAAATTAATTGGGAAAAATGCATATTAAAATGTTTTTTTTTTTTTTTTACCTTTTCATGAAATTTTTTCATTTTTTTGTTTAGGTTATAAACGTGTTGCCTGGCCACCCACGACGGAGGCAAGAACAATCAGGGAATTCACCCCACAGCCATCCCCGCAGCCGCCCTATCAACAACCGCAGCAACCAAACTATCAACGACCAGGAGGATCACCAGCCCCGGCCGCTAACCAGGTAGATACAATTATTTTGCTTTTACATTTTTTCGACCATGTGAGAGGATTTCCAACTTTTACCTAAATGGTTCCAATATGTGCAACTGCATGTACGAATACAGATAAAGAAAAACGCTAAGTACTCCCAAGGGAGCTTTTCATTAGTTCGGCTGCCTGTGTTTGTGTTCACATATGCGTTTGCACTCGAACAGGAAGCATTGTATCTGGATGTTAAAAGCCTAGCATTGTACCTACACAAATGTTGTTTTTATTATTTTGTATTTACTTGTATATATGTATGTATGTTGTAAAAAGAAAAAAATTCTTCTCATGTATGAATTTACTTTTGGAAAACAATATGTTTTCGTGAATGTACAGTATGTGCCACAGGATAGAAAAGACTTTTAAAGAAATTTTAAGAAATTAGACATACCTATACAAAGTTTCAGTTTCATACATTCAGGCCATCTTGTTCTCTAAAAGATTCACCAGTTTATTAGATGCTTTAAGGTCTAATCCATTCATATGGAGAACTTAGGGAAAAAGGTCTACGAACGAATTGAGTTTTTTAAATCACAGAATTTTAGAACCATTTTTGTAACTAGGCAACCAACTTTGGCCTTTTTCCAAAGGAAAACGTTATATCATATAACACATGGGCTGAAAAGTCTAAAAGTCTAAGTTTCTAAGAGACGGCACCATTTGAATTAAATCCATACCATTTCCAGTTAGTACCAACCTTCAAAAGATACTTGTATAAATTTGACAGCTGTCGGACGATTAGTTCTTGAGATATTCAAAGCAATTTCGTGTGTTGATTTATCATTGCTTTTTGATGGGAAAAAATGCAGCTGATGCAAAGATATGGATTTATAAGTGTTACCCGGACTCTGCACCAGCCGAACGAACCATTCGCAAGTGGATTGAAAAATTTAAAAGTGGTCATACAAGCACCGAAGATGATGCTCGCAGTGAACGTCCAAAAGAGGCTGTTTCAGATGAAAACATCAAAAAAGTCCACAAATTGATTACGAATGACCGTAAAGTGAAGTCGATCGAGATAGCTGAGGCTCTGAAAATATCAAAACATACGAAAGCTCTGTTCAAAGTGGGTGCAGCGTTTGCTCACAGTCCACCAAAAACAACAACGTGTTGATAATTCAGAGGAGTGTTTAAAGCTGTTCAAACGCAATAAAGTCGAATTTTTGGGTCGGTATGTGACAATGGATGAAACTTGGCTCCATCACTTCACACCAGAGTCAAGTCGGCAGTCAGCTGAGTGGCGAGCAAGCGACGAACCTCGTCCAAAACGAAAAAAAACTCAACAGTCGGCTGGCAAGGTTATGGCATCCGTATTTTGGGATTCACATGGAATAATTTTCATCGACTATCTCCAAAAGGGGCAGACTATTAACAGCGACTATATTACATTGCGTTGTTGAAGCGTTTGAAGGACGAAATCACAGAAAAACGGCCGCATTTGAAGAAAAAGAAAGTGCTGTTTCATCAAGACAATGCACCGTGTCACAAGTCGATGAAAACGATGACAAAATTGAATGAATTCGGCTACGAATTGCTTCCCCACCATCCGTATTCTCCGGACTTGGCCCCCAGCGACTATTTCCTGTTCGCAGACCTCAAAAGAATGCTCGTCGGAAAGATATTTAAGACCGATGAAGAAGTAATCGCCAAAACAGAGGCCTATTTTTAGGCTAAACCGAAATCGTACTTTAAAACTGGTATTGAAAGATTGAAAAATCGTTTTAATCAGTGTATCGCCCTCAAAACCAACTATATTGATAAATGAAGTAGAATTTTGCAAAACTTTTGTGTTTTACTATAAAACGGCACTGACTTTTCAGCCCATGTGTTTCGTTGGTTCTGAATGTTTGCAGGTTGTAATGTCTAAAGTTCAGCAGCGCATTTCAAAAACGATTTGTATGACTTAGGACAGCATCACGATATTGCAGAATACAAAGCCAGTCAGAGAAAATATAAGAACGCTCACTGCAGTGCAAAGAAACAATCATGAAGAACGTTTTGCTCAAATGTTGAATATTGGGCCGAGTGAGCTTCCTTAGGGGAAGTCATATCTAAATAAGCTTCAGTAACTGGAGATCTTAAACTACCCCGATGATAGTTATACTAACTCACTTCATAGGATACACTCTGACTCCACTATCAGTAACAGGTAGCGAAGCATATCTTTCTGATCAACACGTAACTCCAGAGGTGATACTAGAAGAAAAGAAAATCAATTGGGCTGAAATTTAGAAAAAAAACTGCACCCAAACCAACATGCCTACACAAAATTTAAAGGCACGGTAATTCCCTAAATAAGAATGTCAGCATGATTGGAAAAAGTCTATACAATGAAGTTTTTTTTTAAGAGGTTTAGATTTTCTTGTTTAAATTAAACAAAAAGAAATTAACCTGATGACAACATATTAAATTCATTCAAAGGATTGTTTCATGCAATTTAATATTTTAAAATAATTTCAGAATTTTGGGCGTATATCCACCACGGCTGCCTTGTATGAAGCGCATCCTAGAGGTCCAATTTTTGACCATTTTTTGAGCAATTGGGGGCGTCTATCATGTATTACTCCAAAAATTTTTTACTCCAAATCCTCAATGGTTGCTTGTTGCCCCACAGAAAATATAGTAATCCAATCGCACGATCTTGGTAGCCAAATCACGAGCCATTTGCCCAATGGTGTTGTCAATAAAGCTATGTTTTCGTTGATAGTATGGGATGAAGGACCATCCTAATTGAGCCACCGTTCTTTAACATTAATGTCACGAAAACTTGGGAACAAATGATGGTAAATCATCGTTTTGTTCTGGTGTCTTTTAACAGTAACTTGTGTTCCTCCCTCATTTTTGAAAAAATTACGGCCGATGATGCGCACAATCCGCACCATAGAGTACATTTTTCCGGATGCAATGGTATCTGGGAAACTTCTTGCCCTTGCTGCAATTCTGCTATTTAACCAGTGCCTCATACGTGAACAAAATTCTACGACAAAAAACTGGGTCAACTTCCATTTAATTCAAAGTTAAATCACTGAACATCCAATGATAACAGCTTTATAGCCCTTTCACCAATTGGATCTTATAATCTTCAAGACTAAGACCTTAACGCAAAATTTTCCAGATACTGGGTGGAGAAAGGCTATGTTGCTACGAATGACAGCGAATCGATAAATTGGAGTCCTCTTTAACACAAACTTCCACAACTGCGATATTTCTATCCGAACTCATTCTTATTGTTGTGCATATCAGTATCCAATATAATGATGTCTACTATAAATTTCACGAATGTTCTATAAATTTTGCGAACTGAGCTTCAAATTTGGGAATAAAATTTACGACATGAAGTCGACATTTTTGTGGCGCCCATCTTTTCATGATGAAATGGCAAACTGAACTGAAAATAAATGAAGTTTTGCAGCTCAATGTGATATCGTAAAATTACATATTGGCTGCTTTCATTGACATTAAAGAAGCCCTTAGCAATGTAAACGACGTCTAAACAAGGGCTGTTTGGTGAATACCCTGATTAGAAATGACAACGTAACCTTTTCCAATATAATCAACTTCAACTTCTCCGTATAGTACGACTTTTGTTGGCCTGCAAAATGCTCCTCTGCGCCGGCGATGACTTCCTCGTTCGACCCGTACTTGGCGAGCGATCTTTTAAGGTTTGGAAATAAAAATAAGTAGCAGGGAGCCAAAGCCGGAGATTACGGAGGAGGAGCAATTCGTAATGCAATTCGACAAATTTGGCTGTGATGCTTAGGAAAGTGTGAGTCGGTGCGTTACGTGGTGGAGGAGCACATTTTTCTTCGCTAAATTATAGTTGAATCAGCCCAATAAATCGCCGTATTATGCTCCTGTGATTGTTTTTCTCTTCCCCAAACAGTCAACGTGGATCACACTTCGCGCGTCCCAAAAAAAAGGTGGCCATCACCTTTCCGGACGAAGGCAAAGTCTTCGTCGTCTTGGAGTACGTTCACAGGGTAAAAGCTATTGTTTCGATTGCTCTTTGGTCACTGGTGTGTACCAATGAATCCATGTCTCATTTACGGTCACGAAACGACACAGCAATCGGATCACGGAATGATACTGCTCTTTTTCCATGTTCGCAAAAGACACTAACATGACGTTTTTAATTCGGTGTCAAAACAAAACCAAGCATTGGATTATCAGCAAGTTTTTACAGGGGGGCTAAAAGAGATTATACTAAATGATGGTACACTCATTTTGGCTCAGTAGCGTCACCTATCTTCCAATCCGGGTGCTCATCAAACAGCCCTCGTACATATAAATTTGAAAAATGTCGGAGTTAATACGCTCAGTAACAAGAATGTCTATCTAACACTAGGAAGCACCGTACTAAAGGTCACTACCTCAAGAGACAATCTTCAATCCGGAGTGAAATTACCTCTTCTGTGGGCCCTTGTTGTCAAAGAAATACTAAGGAACCTAAAATGAGAGTGTATACGCGAATGATGTGGTGTACACTCAAAACTCTATGCTCTTTGAGCGGGTTGACTCCTTTTTACACATAAAAGGATAATTTCAAAATTTGACCTCAATTCCATCGATGCGGCAGCCCTCCGACTATCCAGTAGTGTTAAGTACCTTTTCGTACTATTTAGAAACTAAACTAAGCTTATGTTGAAAAACGCGCAAACAAAGCAATAGTCGCTTCTAAATATCGTATAACAGGAGTCGTATATACCTAACCCCAGAACTATCCATTTAATATTCACGCCTATCGTTAGACCCATCTTTGTTTGGTGGCAATCCACTTATAAAACTAACAACCCTAAGGTAATAACGAAATTACAGAAGATTACATGCATGCCATGCATAAGAAAATATCTACACTGATGACGATTGTTTTGGTCTCTCGAGAAGGCAGAATAGTAACCTAAATAAACGTCTGAATCTCGTCGGCATGTGTAGTAGGCAAAAGGCTCCAGGTACACCTCTTCACCTTAAAGCAGATTTAAATCAAGTTGGCTGTTATTCTAAATGCTTACTGGAACCTTTCAGAGAATATAGAATACACCAATAACCCGGTTGCAAGTTCAACAAAAGTAATTCTGTCAGGAGGATGCATTGAAAGATAAATCGACCCACTTCTACAATACTAATGATAGATGGAGGTGTTTTAAAAGAAAGCTTTAATTTTATTTTCTTCTTCCTTACGATAAAATAGGTCTTCTCTTGTCCAACGAATAACAAATCAAATTTTTCGATTCAGTAGCCATAGACGTAGCCATAGCAACATAGTTAATTTCATAGAGAGATAGTAGAGCTATTTGCTATTCACCTTTGTTGGATGACGGGGCACAGGGACATTGCAGCGGATAGAACTGAACTTCAAACTCTCACAGAAAAAGATATAGATAGATACACTGATGACTGTATCTAAAGTCATGTTACTGATGGCATTGAAAAGACAAATTTTAAATAAATTAGATTACTTAGAATGATTCAGATGCTATAAAGAATCTTGCTGCACTTGAAGATGAGTCCAATACTTCGTGACCTATGGTGCCAAATGTGGGGAGGTACCCAGCAGACACTTTTTCTGTTATTTTTGCCTAACTTTTTAAGTCTGTGCTAACATTCCAATTCACGTCACCTTAACTTGACATAGCCGTCAAGTGGAGACCGTCTGTTTGTCTGATTTAATTGCAATTTCTGTAAATCTGATCACATCTATCATATTTCAACCAGAGTGATCCCGATTGAATCGTTATGTTTACTTAGTCAAAAGCATTCCTGCACCTTCATCAGCCAGAAGACGAAGTCTACTGAGTAAAGCATCATATTCTTTCAAGCTAATGGGCTTCTCCTTCCTTTTTTTCCCTTTTGCCATCCTTTCAGGTGTTTTTTCAGTCTTATCCATAGAAAAAACTGTAGTTGTGCATCTCCGCAAAGGAACGCTAGTCTGTGAGGGCTGTTGAGAATCTCTCCGGTTGCGATCGGACTGCTTCGTTCTAGGGCCGCATCATCACATATCATAAAACCATGGTTGGGCTTGTATGGCCTTGTTTGCCCGAGTTATGTGCAAACATCTTAAAGGTACATAAAATCATTTGTTCGCGCACCTATTATAAAAAAAAAAAAAATAAATCAGATCTCCTTCAGTAGATGACCTAACTAGCTAGCTGTAGTCCCAAATACATTACTTGATTGACTGGTATCAGTGTCTTCTACCTTGCGAAAAATACTATCATTCTTATGGCGGATGATGTCGTCGATTAAATTCAAAAGTCTTATGGCGCTGATCTTTGGTTAGTCTGTATGATACTAAGAAGCTGTCCGCACGAACTTTTTTTTAATAACTTTTTAGCGGTTGCAGTAGGTCCATATTAAGGGTGAAAGTACCTTTGATTGTGGACATCTTCTAGATGTATCTAGTCTAATGGATCGAGGTGATATTTAAGTCTCTGTGTCAAAATCGTTTCAGAAGAAGCTAAATAGGGTTTCTGTTGACCTACCCGTTCTAAAAGCGTGCTGATAAATCTAATAATTTCATGTTGTCCGCAGCTATTTCTCTGACTGATGGGTATATACGATTTCTGCTTTGTCGAGTATTAAAGCTGGTATATTGCCGTCTGCACTACTATAAGTAAGGGGCCAGAAGGGACGTATACCCCATTCTAGCCTCCCCCTGAAAGTTATTAGTTGATGGCAATGTAAGGACTGTACAAGCTTCGTAGAAAATAAAATTTCTAAAAGCAGTAAGGACCTTTGGTTACAATTGTGCATAAAGCTTTTAACCCAGTGATTAGATACCATTTGCGTGCAATATTGAGCTTGTCTCAATTTTGGAATAACAAATCGGCTAGAACAGTGGAAATGTCTTTTGTCAGAAATAGTGTCAAGTACGTTCTGAATAGTGTTACCTTGTGGCTCCTATAATCACTTTTAAGTCTAGGTACTCCCAGTCTCTAAGTAAATTATGTACACTACAGCTCATCCCATTACATCACGTCAATTAATCAAAGAAGATGAAACGAATTGCATCTTACCTGTGTGGAAGTCTAAGACTTTCCACTATTCCCTGCTCTGAATCTTCTTCTGTTATGTCATTTCTCTTAACATTAGTCACTGGCATACTTTTCATTACATTGACCACTTTGTGATTGATCACTCTAAATATTCTCCTGTGTGTCGTTCAATTAATTATGTTTGTCATTGTAAGTGCCTGTCAAATAAGCTTACTCCCAAGAACGTTTTTGTTTTTGCAGTATCCCACACGAATTTTATTTTATTCCAACATCAAATTAGAAACTTTCATTTAATTAAACACGAACACGAAAGAGTCTTTGAACGTCTTCAAGTTCTTGACATGATTGCACAATCGTGCAGATGTGGATGGTCATCACCTGAAATTGAATCATACGCCCAAGAATTTTGCAGTGGCTCATCAGTGGCGTGGGATATTTTTAATTCCAATTAAATTTTATTTTTCATTCTAATGTTCGATTTATAATTGCTTTACAAATGCCTTACGAGCATTAGCAGTAGTAATAGGTTAAGCATTTATTTTAATTTAAGCAAACCGATCATATGAGCTTGCCAAGAATGCTACCGTGAGGGTGTCTAATTCCATAGCTGCATGATGAAGATTATGCGTGATACTTATTGTATGTGGACAAAGAATCTTAATCTATCCTGATTATCGCTGTTGCTTATCATAAACACTTTAAGAAAGGGCTTAATACGGCCGGGATCCCTGGATTCTAAGGTCCTTCTTTGATCCAACGTAAGATCTTACAAAAGTTTCCTGTAGATACTTAGCCAGTCAGACAGACTATAATCTCGATTTAATCTTTTCGTTACGAACATAATAGTTTAATATCTCGACGAAGAGTTATTATATTACAATGCATCTTCAGATAGGAAAGTTCTTGCAGCAACTAAATCATGACCAAAAGAATGAGGTAGCTGCTCAATCCACAGCCCAACAGACCATTGGTGGCTTATTAGTATTTGAAATATCCAAATCCTTTTCTTTTTGTTCACCATGCATTCAAAGAAATATTGAGAATCAAGCCGGGAACTTCGCTAGGACCTCTTACCATGATTAAGCTTGGATTTATATTCACCCATGGAATATGTGTGGACTACCAGCCCGAAAAATGTTGTGATATTTGGATAGATTAAAGGAGTTATTGATTTTTAGACACTTTTAATTGATACGACGTTGTTAAAGGATATATCTTGAATTTTCTATAGAAAATAAAACACTACTCTTTAATGGGAAAGTGAAAAAACATTTTATTCAAAGTATTGGCCATTGCTAGCTACAAAATTTTCCCATCTTTCAGGCAATTTATGGATTCCACGCCAATAAAACTGTTCGTCTTTTGAAACACACCAAAAAGCCACCCAATTTTCGACTTCCTCGTAGGATTCGAAATGCTGTTTAGGTAATGCGTATCCCATCGATGAAAACAAATGGTAGTCGGAAGGAGCCAAGTCTGGTAAATACGGCGGGTGAGGTAGCAACTCCCAGCCAAGTGCTTTGGTTGTATCCTGAACCAGTTTTGCTTTGTGTGCAGATGCATTGTCATAGAGCAAAATTACATTGACGTGTCTTCTGGCCCATTCTGGTCGTTTTTCGATCAATGCATGGTTCAAATTGATCATTTGTTGTCGGTAGCGATCTGTTTTAACAGTTCTGCCATTTGTTTCTGACTCAAAGTGTCATCTTCATCCAATTTTGTTTTCATTTCGGTGTCTTCAAACTTTATTGGTGGTCTTCCACATTCTTCATTTCTCACATCAAAATCGTTATCTCTGAACCCCTTGAAACCATCTTTTGCATGTTACTTCTGATAGAGCATGATCACCATATGCCTCGACAAGCATTCGATGCGATTCTGTAGATTCTTCAAATGAAAACCCAAAATTAATGCTTTCCGCAAGTCATCGCTTCCTGGTACAAAATTCGATGAAAAAATATGATGTTGTTTGCTCAGTGATACGTTTGACAGGTGGCATGGCAACCAAACAAAAAAAAATTAAGGCCCATCACAATTTTCCCTATCGAGACATTTGTATATTATCTTGACGCTTCATACCGGTACACCTGGTACACATTCTTCACAAACAAGGCAGTTCATTTGCAGAAGTCTTAAATTTCTTGAAGAATGAGGCAAGACTAACTTAAGAGTAAAAAAAAATGACGACCTAGCCCACATCTGGGAATTTTTGTGGATACTTACTTAGGTGGTGCTACAGTTCAGGGTAAACATGGGTCTCAATTAGTCCTTAACTAACTGCTTCCAGTTGCGCACTCCAAGCCAATTGAGGTCAGTTTCAACTTGTGCGCGTCACGTTCTGCACTGCCTCTGCTGGTTGGATTCGAAGACTCTGGTGACTGCAGCACAGTTTTCTGATTAGGTCGATATCGACGAATAGCTTATTTAGTTCGTCGTTGAATTTGTTCCACCAAAACCTGTGCGATTGTCTTATATTCAGAATGAAAAGTAATTGTACAGAGAATATGTAGTACACGTCTGATGCTGAAAATGTTAGAGAAACTGAATACCAGGCAATTTTTCGTATAATAGGTGTACCCAACACTCTGAATGACTGTAAATGATTTAGAAATTATTCTCTTTAATCTAGCCTAAGACAGTTAAGGTAAAACAATACTCGTACACTTTGTACTTTAAGTAGATAGACAAACTTTTCTAGCCAAGGTTATGCTGACTTTCCCATTCCTTACGAGTATAGCGTTTAAAAGAAATATTGCAGCTCATGTGCGCTACTATATTTGGAATCAAGAATTCCCTTCGATAGACGTTGATGTTTCATTGTAATAAGAGATCAATGTTCATGCTTATTAACGAACCTCACACAGCACATCTTTATCAGTTTTAACCATATACGGTCTTAACGTAGATAATCAAATATGATCTACTGGTTGTTACTTAGATTTGGTTACATCTGAAAATTTAGTCTGCTAGGATGCATTGCACATTGTCTTTCTTTAAGATGAGCATAAAAAGCATGGCTTCATCCGCTCGTAGGTGGAATAGAAAAAAAAATTGATATTGCCTGCCACTTGTCGTTTTTAAGTCTATGAATACATAATAACACCACATCGCATCCTTTGCATGCAGTCTTTTTTGGCAAGCCTGACTCTATCCAGTGCATTATTAGACTTGTTTATGTGGTGGTATAGGCCGGAATGAAGCTGGACTTCAACCAATAAATTTCTCTGTTTAGCACGATCTTTGACAAACTGGATCTGGTTGCATATTCCGAGATGATTGGGGTCCTCTGAGGTCCTGGCCAGATTTCTGATGTCAATCACTCTACATGTGCTAGCTATATCAGATTGAAATCTAGTACAACACCTTCCTTCAAGGCCTCTCAAATTAAGAGCCACCAAATAACATTTAATGAATGTTGCGCTCAATAGGACATAGAACACTTTTATTTGCCCACTTTTCTTCGTCATGGAGCCATGGAGGACTAGATGATAAGAATGTAATAACGAGCTTCCTTAAAGTTTCTTGCCAAGCCCTATTAATTAACCGTATCCTTAGTCTAAAGAATTGGTTAAGAAAAAATCCCTGCGTGACGTTCTACTCATTGATGCTGTATATCCCTTCTTATTGACAGTACAGACTTGGTTTTGGCATCTGTGATGTACATACATATAAATGTTATCATTGTATGCCAGAAATTGCATGTCCCTCTGTTATAAGCTTAGTAGTTTCTTACGAGTTTCTCAACCTTGTCTTGAAAGGTTTCTGTGAAATTATTTCATGGAGAAGCAAGAGCGCTCTGGGCACCATTTTGTAGAACGACTCTTTAAGCCACTGTTATATGCGGTCATAAGGTGAATAAAAAGAAGGTCGAGTTCAGCTAGATCTGCCACAGAATGAATATTTGGTCAAACCAATGAGGATATGAATACCCTTTTACTGGCTTTTTCTCCAATGCGCGGTCGGGTGGTATAGTAGTTTGAATCTCAGGTGTATTAGGTTTCGATATTTTTACCAGAGGTGGTTGTCAAACTGGACGGGACGAGCTAGTACATCCTCAATCAGTAGATCTTAAGCACGTGCTTAAGTTCGTTAGTTCGTTATATTTAACCCAGCCAGCAACCACTCCAACATCAGTGTTATGCCTTCATGTCAGAGTTGACGCCGACGGGATTTTCATATAACTACATACAAATTCTATGAAAAGATTTTTTCACAGAATTGCCTCGCACGGGATTCGAACCCACGACCCTCTGCTTGAGGAGTCTATGCATATACCACTACACCACGGCCACCCCGTGGAACTAATAGGAACCAATCAGATTGTTGCCAAATGATTTCATACATCCACACAAGACAGTAGACAAAATATTGTACGCGATATCAAAGATACTTATAAGGCTAGAGTTGTCACAATTAGAGCTTCTCTTGTTTTGTGGATCCGGCAAAGGATGCAAAGGTTGCATATATCAGGCAAATTTTAACTCGTTCATATCTAAATGGAATGCACATCAGTTGTGGCGTTAGAACGCATGATGCTTCTTGCATAGGTTGAGGGATGTGTGATCTGCAAAGGTTCTGGCAGTTTGTTGCCATCGCAATCAGTATTTCTCGGGTATTGTTGAGTGTACAAACCGGCCCGTTAGTGGGCCGATGTCGAGTAGGCCATGCCTTCCAGCTTTCCTAGCAAAGATAGCCTCCTTTTTCTGCTATTTTTAAGACTTTTGGGTGTACCTAAGACATTGATTATAGGTCGAAGGATTATTTCAATGCATTGTTAAAGCATTCTTTGGTAGCATCTATTTCTTCTGTAGAGTATCATATTAGGTGAATTATGCCTTGATACAGATTGTTGCTGTGCGTTCGGTTACGTTTTAAAACTTCAGTCTTATGCTCTCAAGAAATCTGCACCCAACTAGAGGCTGCTTCTTTTCTTTGTAGAAATCACCGTAGTATGTCAAAATTTTTTTTCGAGATCAACATGTCAAGTCCGGATGAGTGAAACCAATGGCCACTGGCTACCACGATAAGGTAGAATAAGCAGAGTTGATGAGTACTCATAGTTATAGCTTTGTGAGCTACCAGGTATGTACCGCTTAGCGCTTACCTTTTTCGTATAACACGAAACTTTTTTTTCTTACTCTAGGTGTCAACCCTATATGAGCATGTGTCCATGTATAAGATCTTTGTACATCACTACTTCGCTAGAGACAAAATAAAATAAAAAAATCTCAACGACGCAACTCCAACACTGTGAGGCGATTCTAAAGATTATCCATAAGTAGTGCTGGATGGTAAACGTAATGTACCATCATTATTGAAGAAATGAACTGGGATGTGGTGGTTCTTAATACAATATTAAGTGGAAATGAAAGGTTCTGTAATCGACGTTAGAAGATAACTTTATCTTGTTATATGGCAAAAAACTCAGAAGCAAAAATTAGAATGAAACTGAACTCGACTAATTGAAAAATTCGTACACCTTGTACGAGCAAAAATGGCCTATCCCAATGCTGACTAATATACTTATAAGTTGAAGCTTAACCTGGCCTCGAGACTGTCTAACAGTTTGTTAGAAAGAGCTGTCTGGCATTTTTTAATTTTGAATTAGAAGTTTAGAGGAAGCAGAACACTGTTGCAGCTTATAGAGTTCATGTTAGCGTCTTCTCTTCCATATGCTTTTTCGCAATTATCTTCTTCTTCTTATATGTTTCACATATAGCTCCATGATACCTATGTCTCCCACATGGGACCATTTCTCTTTTGGCAACTTTGTAGTATTATAGTTGCGGTGTTATTTAGAAGTTCAATTAATTTATTTATTGTTTGTACTAGGACACTCTTTTATTGCCACGCAGGAACACTACTGTTCTTTGATATGTGCGAGATAAATGAATGGATGCACTTTAACTTTCCTGATGCTTCAATATCATGAAAATTAGCTCAGTTGTAAGATTTTTCTAAAATAAAATAAAAATACACTCTGAAGTAAGTGTTACCATTTACCCCAGCTTCTGAACAGAATGTCTTTTGTGTTTTTCGTGAACACCTGTCAATATAGAAACTCAAGTCCACCGGAAGCTCATACATCCATGGGAGCAAGGATATGTCTCGCCATCGATCTCCATTATTTCTTTAACGCCATTGCGGAACCTGTATTAATTGCACAGATTCGACTCTTGGTATGAGTTGAAACTGTTGCCGATTCTAGGATCACGCCATCCAGTACTTATTTAAACCTTAGATCGGGTCTCGCTATTAAGGCTTACATCACACCCACTGTGATGCTCCCACTAGGCCCAATCCGAAATCCGGAGAGCCCAGACTCCCATGGCATCTGGTAAGGACTACCGATGTTCCTGCTCATTAACAGGAACTTAGTGACCAACAGCATGTTATGTTACTGGTAAATTCGCAGCAGTCTCACTGGAGTCAATCGGAAAACGTTTATGTTAAGACCAATGTTTTCTCTACCCAATTTACTATTGGACGTGCGCCCAAAGTTCGAAGTGGGTGGCCGTGGCTCAAGTGGTAGTGTATTGGCTTGCCAATCGGACGGTTCGGAGTTCATTTTTCAGGCAACTTAAATCTTGCGAGATGAATGCTTGCCTAAAAACAATAACAATTTAGTCACCCCATTAAATGTTGGATGCCACCCATTAAGCGAGCCCAAACACCTTCCTCTCTATCTATCCAATTTTCCGAAAAACTAAACACGTGCTCAGGCATTTTAAGAGTACACATACCATCTTGAGTGTTAAATTCTTAAAAAAAAAAAGTCGCAACAGTTGTCTAAGGTTATTCTCCATCGAATTAACATTGACGCCAAAGGATGGTGGACAGTCATTGAGATTGTCCGTCTCACATACCAAGCGCAGTAGGATAGTGTGTTATTTATGCCGAGCACATTTTAGTGCTTTACAAAAGCAAAGTGCACAACAAGAGTGCCAGAACGCAGTCCCATCAGGAAAGCAGTTTACCTCTCAGA
Source organism: Volucella inanis (assembly GCA_907269105.1). Taxonomy (NCBI): domain Eukaryota; kingdom Metazoa; phylum Arthropoda; class Insecta; order Diptera; family Syrphidae; genus Volucella; species Volucella inanis. The sequence goes on from OU026154.1 coordinate 95,847,892, forward strand.
GATGTCAAGAAGCATTTGTCTGGTCTGCCGGCAACCTGGAGATTCACAGTATCTACGGTTATGCTCATGTGAAATACCTAGCCGGAGATGTATGCAGTCCTAACGTAGGTTCTGGTTCTGAAGAACTCTCTTCTGAAATTTGCCTAGTAATGAAAGTTCCATAGCGATGTTATTTCTTCTCGCAATCGCATTGTGACGTTGACTTGAACTTTTCTACTGCTTCCAAAGAAATCTTGCATTCTCAAATTAGCACGAAAATGGTCGAAGGGTGTTGCAGGTGCTTGAGACGCAAATACTTCACACTCTGTACCTATTCTTCACAAGATATTTCCGTCCGTTAAGATCAGTTTAGAGAGTGACAGTCACTTTTGAGACTTACAACCCATTTCTTGTGCGCCAATTCTCTAAAGTTGAGAGCACTTTAGAGCAGATAATCGCAACCCATAATCCAACATGATCTGCTGGAATGTTAAGAAGTGTGTCGATCAACATGTACCATAGTAGTGGAGTCAGAACGCCACCCTGTGGGCCACCCACAGTCAGCATCTGCAATCAGCGTTCTATTCACTAGCATTGCCTGGCCGAGTGTTTTACCTCATCACCATCCAGCACTACCTATAGATAATCTTTAGAATCGCCTCACAGTGTTGGAGTTGCGCCGTTAAGATTTTTTTATTTTATTTTATCTCTAGCGAAGTAGTGATGTACAAAGGTCTTATACATGCTTATATAGAGTTGACACCTTGAGAATGGAAAAAAAGTTTCGTGTTATACGATAAAGGTACTGTCGAATTGCAATGTCGTTAAAAGCGCCCAGCAAAAGCTCCATCTTTTTGAGTGACCCCTTCATTCTGCCACCAGATTCTGAAGCACGGTCTCGCAGTAGACATTGAATAGAGGATGCAATCGAAAACAGTTTTGCGTTCAACTATTCTCTCCATGATTTTCCACATAAAGGAAGTCTGAAACGTCAGAAGTTCTTAGCGAGCGTGCTACCATCTTTCGGTATAAAATCTACTTTTGCTGTTCACAAGTAGTTTGGTATGTATGGCAGTGCCAGGTGAGAGTTACCGGTAGCTAATCAGCGGGATATATGTCATCGACTCCAGGCGACTTGAACTTGAAAAGAAGCGACACTGAATTTGATGACCTCATACGCCACCTAAGCCGATAACAGCTTCCAGATACGGCAGCTTCTGTTAAACAGCGCACTTGCAACTGCAGTGATAGGAACTAGTTGTAAGCCAGCATTGCTTCTGACTATATGGGAAGCTGGTGCGGATTATAAGACAAAGAGACTTGAATCTCGATTTGAAAAGGGTAATATCTGAGTAAGAGTTTTTTGAGTTTTGGCTTATTTGTCTTTATGAGACTCTCTTTTGTGAATCCGATACACCTAAAAGTTTTCTTATGAACTTACTGCAGACCTGCTCCTTGGGTTCGGTTCACAAATTGCTCTATCATCACCGGCGGCTAAGAAATCATCTTTTCATTTCAATTATCTTGAAATTGGTTATTTACACTTACACTTACTAAACAGATTCAAATATTGCTATTTAGCACGATACATACACAGAATCATCCCATATATTGGTTTAAACTCCAAGCATGACATTACTTACGCAGAATATCTGTATCTATTCCGAGTTAATGGCACTTCTACCTTGTGACACACACTGTACCATATGTATGTATTTATATCTATTTCCATTTACATCGTGTGTATATAAGTATCATGCCATATTCATTATTATTTCCCTTTTGAACAAACCAACAAATCACAAGGGCTAACAAAAAACCACCAACTTAATGGGTGAACAGCGAGAAATAACACAAATATGTCTGCCATAAGGGATATGTGAAGCGTATCCTTCTTCCTGCTTCCTTTTACTTCGTCGCTTCTCTTAATTTGCACAGAAGCACTTTTTTTATTCATCTTTTATGAGGTAACTTGAATAAAGTTCTCACCTCTTAAGGTAGATGGAAGTGCATCCTTAATTAGTGTCCGCTCTACGTCCTCACGGTATTCTATTCTATAATTTTTTGTTTTTTGCTTTCTAACCTGACATGGTTATTTTTGTTTCATTACAATCATTATTTTTAATTGTTCTCTTTTTGTGCATTTCCAACATTCTGCTATAAACGATCTCGTGGGTGATTACGGAAAGGATAGAAGGATGGCATCCCAGTCTACAGTAAAAATCGATGGCACAACTTGAATAAGTTTAAAATTGTTTCCACGATATGCACTTTTATATTCACCTCACTTTCATGAGGTAAAAATAGAAAACAAATTGATCCAATTTTCCTCCTTCGTCTCATATATACAAATTTTTATATAAGAAACAAAGAAAAAATAATAAAAACTCTCTTGGCATCAAAATTCAAAGAGAAAATGAAAATTTACAAAAATAGAATCAAAAGTGAATTCACCGTCTGATTTATAGAGATCGTTTGTCATTTGTTTTTATGGCTGTTTCCACCGTGGCCACCCATGCCATTCGTAGATACATTCTCCGTGGCATTCCAGAAATATTAACTTTTCTCGAAAACCGTATTTTCTTACAAGACATCCAATTGGGTGCCACAGTATCTCTTGTCTGCACGAATAAATAAACACCATGGCGTGAAATAACATAAAGTTAAGGCTATGTTCTTTCGTTTTTTTTTTTTTTAAATTTAATTTAAATTTTGCGATATGGGAAAAACACCACACTGCCGTTCTCAGTGTGTACAAAAAATTTTGTTTATTTGTTTGTTATTTAGATAAATAATTTGTTTTTATTTTTGCTATATGTATATATAAAGACATGAAAACAAACATGGAGATAATTGATTGAAAAAAATAAATAAAAAAGATTGATTATTGTGGTCTGCGAATTGGTTTAATTTATTTTTTTAATTTTATGAATTTTACCTATATAATGTAGGATCTATATTAAGTTATCTACAACCTGCCTGACTCGAACTGCAACTTTTAAAATGTAATATTTTTTGGAAAATACATGAATTTTCAAATTGTATCAGTAGTTTTCAATATGTTCCCCCTTTGGCGCGAATAATGGCCTTGAGACGCACGCAAGTGGCTCTGCGGTATTTTTGCTCATTCCCGGCGAAGTGATTGTTTGAGGTAGTCCAAGCTTTGGTATTTTTTAGTGCCAACCTTCCGCCTTCAAAATACCCCACAGAGAGAAATCCGACGGATTTGCATCGTGTCGAAGAAATGAAGTGTGGAACATTGTTTTTTAACCAATCTTGGTTGACGCGCACTTTGTGAGACGGTGCCGAGTATTGTTGAAATGTCCACGGTCTCCGACCGAAACGATTATTTGCCCTAGGCTTCAATACTGCCTCTAAGATAGTTTCACGGTAAACGATCGCATTAGTTTTGACGCCACTGTTCAAAAATACGAGCGGGGAGTGACCATCGGCGGTTATGGCGGCCCAAACCATCACCATCGGTGCTGCCTGCTTACTGGTGGCCGTCCGAAGGTGTAAATTTCCAAAGGACCTCTCACTTTCGTGCAAGCGTAGCAACTCCTTCGCTCTTTCGACTTTAACTTTTTTCTGTTGCGGTGTAAGATCGTGTGCTTTTTGGAACTTCAATGGCTTGAGTCCAAACTCATTCTTCAGTATGTTTTGCATCCGTTCCAACGATATGTTGAGCTCACGAGCCATTTTTCTTCCACCTCGACGCGGATTTCGCTCAATTTGAACCTTCACTTTCCGAACAATTTTTGCCGATGTTGCTGTTTTTTTTTTATGACCACCTCCATGGCGTTTTGCAACGCTGCCAGTATCACGGTAACGAGCTATGGTTCGAGACACAAATGATTTATTCACGTTGACGTACTCGAGGATTCTAACGATAGCTACTTGCGGTTTTCCAGCCAAATATAAATCAATCACACTATCACGTTTGAATTCCATCGCGGATTAAAATTTTTCAACACAACTGAGACGCAAATCGTTTAAAAGGCTTGTAAATAATATAATTATCTGCCATGTGTCAAAATTTGAGCTCATTGTCATGAACGGTTTGGAAATTATAGCAGTCTGAAGTTGGTTGCAGTTCGAGTCAGGCAGGGTATATATTAGTTACACTAGATTGTTATTTATGTAAGCTAAGAAATTTAAAATGGAAAACAATTACAAATATTTGTGGTTTCAAATCTCACAAATATTGTTGAGGAAAGTAGAAAAAGGTAGAATTCTTCCTATAAGATCCTTTAATGATTTAGTAACCTTGGGCGATTAGAGCCTTTTCATTTAATAACATCGTTAAATATATTTGATCCGAACGATATCTTCAATCCTTCTAGCAACAATTCAATTTATACGTAGTTTAAGTGACGCCTTTCTGCATTGTGTTTCTGATAAGGCTTATTCTTTTCTTGTGGAACATCAAAACATACGTAGCTTGCGGCAAAACTTTGACATATTGATATGCAATCTTGAAGCGCTTGTATAGGGTTTTCTAATAACGACTTGACAACTTTTTTTTTAAATGAAAGACAAACCATTTGAGATATTTCAAAAACTTTATTATTGGCTTGAAGTACAATCAAAACATTTATGAATGGAACTCGACTTCGTTCATATGGCCAGCGCGGGCACGTCTGCAGCGGTCGATTCGTTGGGCACAATTTTCAACTACTCGGCCATACATTTCAGCCGAAACGGGCGCTATTTCGTGTTCAATGTTGGCTCTGAGCTCTTCCAACGTCGTCGGCGTGTTGGCATAAACAAATGACTTAACGTAAACAGAAAATACTCAAGCGGCGTTAAATCGCACGAACGAGGCGGCCAATCGACTGGCCCGTGTCTTGAGATAACACGCTCACCATACTTACTCTTCAATAAATCGATTGTAGCGTGTGCTGTGTGGTTTTTGGCACCATCCTGTTAAAACCACATATCGTCCAAGCCCATATCTTCCAATTCGGGCCAAAAATAATCGGTGATCATGGCGCGATAACGCTGACCATTCACAGTAACGTGACGATCGTTATCGTCGACGAAAAAATATAGCCTAATAACGCCGCCGGCATGCAAACCGCACCAAATAGTTAGTTTTTGTGGATGAAGTGGTGATTCATGAACCACATGTGGATTTTCACCCGACCAATAATGCATATTTTGCTTATTGACGAACCCATTGAGCTAAAAATGAGCTTCGTCACTGAAGATGATTTTGCGATGAAATTCATCATCTTCGCGCATCTTCTCCAGAACCTAATCGGAGAGCGTACGTCGCTTCAAATGGTCCATCGGCTTCAATTCTTGAGTCAGCTTGATCTTGTATGGGTGTAAACCAAGATTCTTACGCAAAATACGCCATAATGTGGTCTGAGCGATGCCCAATTCTTGAGAACGCCGTGGAATTGACTGATTTGGATCGTTTGCTACGGACGTCTGAACAGCAGCGATATTTTCAACACTTCGACCAACCCTTTGTGTCACTTACACGGCAATATCACATAACGAATATGTAGACTCAAATTTTTGCACTAAACTTGTTATTGCCTGTCTACTAGGGCGAGAATTACGACCGAAAATTAGAGTTAACGCTCTTAAAGTTGTAGTCACCGACTCCGAATATCTGCAGAAAATTTTTATAATTTGCAGACGTTGCTCGTTAGTGTACTTTACCATGATGAAAATGTTGACAGTGACAGTTTGATGCTTAGTGAAAGAGTGCTTTCACAAATTAAATTCAAAGTTGTCAAGTCCCTATTGGAAAATCTTATATATTTACCTGATTTATTTTTTGTTTCGGAAATATGGATATTTGAATGTGAAAGGAACAGTTTTTTACTTCCCGGGTACAACTTTTATTCTTATACAAATGAATCGTATTCGGCAGACGGGGGTAGGGGTTTTTGTTCGGGTCTACCTCACTACTCTCTTCTATATCGAACATTTTTGAAAAAGCAGTCAAATATAGAATTCTGCGGTTTCTGAAGAGAATGACTTTTTTCAGTCCCTTGCAATATGGCTTCAGGGCGGAACTTTCTACTGAAGATGATCTTATGGTATTCTGTTCGATTATAAATAAAGGCCTAGACTCGAAAAAAAAGTTGTACCGATCTGTTTGTTGACATAACCAAGGCTTTTGATATGGTAAACCATACAATCCTCTTGAGGAAATTACATCAGGCTGGATTTCGAGTAGTTATTTACTGTTGGCTGGAATCGTATATCCAAGATAGAAAGCAAAACGTTAAAATTGGAGATTGTTTTAGTGATAATAATTTTATTAAACTAGGTGTACCCCAAGGGTCTGTATTGGGGCCTACTCTATTCCTAGTCTACATAAACTCCCTGTTTCTTTAACCTTTTGCAGGAAAAGTTACTGCTTTTGCCGACTATCTTGGCATCGCGTACGACTCTGTTAGCTACCTCTAGCTAGTAGCTGATATGAACTATGATGTACACCTACTGAGAATGTGGTTCGCCAAACATAAACTTATTGTCAGCAATAAAACGAAACTAATGTTTTTCAGCCTTAGGTTGCAGGCTGTGCCGAACCTTGATTTTCACATTCATGCCGCTTATTGTATTCGCCACAAAGTGTCTGTTTCCACGTGTAAAGAAGTTTCTTATAAAACTGTGTTTGATGTGGATATAGCGTGTCTACAAATACCTAGGTGTTATTATTGACCAAAATATGAATTGGTCTGAAACAATAGTTTAAGAACTGTTTACTTCGGCATATTTCACTCGAAAATAAAATATGGATTAGGCGACTTTATTTCTGCACATGGTAGGCAAGCCAAAAACATGCAACCTTAACATCTTTGGAAAATGCACGGCCTCGCCATTTAAGAAAACAACTAGTCTCACTTGAATAGTTCGTTAAAAACAAATATCCACAATTTTCCCACTACCTCTTTGCCTTTACCAACAAGAAAAGAAAACGTGAAATTCGCTTATATTATAGGTAAATTTAAAAATCATAGAACCAAAAAATGCTCGTAAATAAAATGCTCCCATGTGAAGGCTCATTAACTATTGAAATAACAGCAAAACTGCACATCAAAACTACATCCTTTCCAGGCTTTCTGTTAAAAAGAGCAATTTCATAGTCAATTAACAGTAAAATGGGCTACAAACCACTGAGTCCAGTGGCCAAAAATAGCAATAATACGAACAAAAAAAAAATCGATCCGTAACGAAGAATTAAAAATAAATAGGTGGGACAATGGCGATGAAAAGAGGACACCTTTACTCCTTCCTTTGTACTCGTACAATTAAATGTGACATCTGTACATATATATATATATTTTTTTATTTTTTTTTTTGTTAACCTATCGTCCTTTACCCACCTCAGAAGCATCCAAAATTGGGCTTTTGTTGTACGAGCGTTATGCCAGAAAATGGCCCAATTACGTAAAATATCACTCCAATCCGGCATTCCCAGCTTGGCGGGTTTTTGGCCTTTTTTTCTATCAACCGGTTGTGCATATAGTAGATGAGCAAGACTATGAAGTATAGCAGTCGTTGGCGTGGTCGTACAATCAGCCAAAGCTACTAGGCTATGCAACAAAATGGATGCATCAAAAATGCAAGCGCGATGTTAATGTGAATAATTTTCAGTTTTGCAATAAAATTGCAATTTTTCATGCATAAATCCGTTCTGTCCACGTTTGGAGTCATCAACTTTGGTGTCGAATAAATTACCCACGTACGTTGCAGCTGAATGGGGACACATTTTATTAAATTGGTTTTTTTATTTATTTATTTATTTTTGTTATTTTATCTCGTAAAACAATGCCACCGACTCACACACAGATATAAGTTTAAATGTTCATATCTAGATGAAAATATGAGAGTGTGTTCGGATGGACGTTAAACTTAATATTGTATCCGTATCTGGACGTATATTTAATTTCAATTATTCCAGTCAAGGACAAAGAAAGTGATCTGTCATGTCATTCATTAAAATGGTCCGATGAACTTCACGATATATCTGTTTGATATGATGTATCCAGAACAAGGTCTGTTCTTGCATGTGCACTGGATAAAACAATTTCACCAGTATCCCCTTTACATGATGAGGTATTTTATTTTGTGAATACAAATGGAAAGTTAAATAACCTAGCGACGTAATTTTTTTTTCTCTTTTTAACTTTTTATTTAAACAAAGAATGTAAGTGGTAAGGCTAGAAATTGGATGGGAAAATGCCTAAGTTACCCTAGAGTAACCTAACTACATAGGGCACAGAGCAACATTTGTGTACCGTCGCTCGTGTTTATTTTTCAGTTCTCTCCAGTGCCTTGACTCTTACTCCTATAGAAATGATACCATCTTTACTTTCACCCTGAAATGGCTAGGTCTATGGTGTTTCTCCTGTTCACGGATGAGGCTTTTCCTTAATATTCCCAGATACTTGTATTTTGCAGATATCTGCTAAGAAAGATGGGGTAAAATTGATGTCCTTCAAAGAACAAAAATCAGATTGTGGCACTGACTTACGTTGCAGTGTCAGATAGAATCCTGTATGCAACTATATATCTCGTGATTTTGCCATTTTTTGGGCCTATGATCTTTTCACGAATATCTTTATCCAACTTTCTTTGCATCAGCCTTGGAATTTTGGGTAATTTTATGAAGATTTGTATTCGCCAAAGTCAAGAAGTCTCAAGTATTGACTCCTTCTCCGCTTTGCTAATCAGTCCCGGCTCATCATAGGTTTTACCCCAGATAAAAAGATAAAAACAAATAACGCTGAATAGAAACCGTCAAGATAAAGGTTTATGGGTTAGCCTCAGAAGGTTCTTCAATTTTATTTCATTGAAATTATTCAGCCAGTTGAAGAACCAAGAGTTTGCATTCTTCCGTCAGCAAAGTCAGGGCAGTCACTTTTTCAGTAATCGTTATGCAATGACATGTTGCTTTAACTGGGATTTCTCAACCATTCGTAGAAACATGAGTGATAAAGTACCATCATTCATCACCATACCAAATACCTGCAACCTGATACAAGCGTAGGCCCTTTCTCACAGAGAAAGTGTTCTGCGGCGTCTTCATTATATGTTGTGTGACTTAAACTTAGCATACTTAGGTTCTTAATAAAAGCAAAGTTCCCCATTACGAGGCCCATAAGCAGCTTGCATTCTTTCCTACAGACGAGCAGAGGAAAAGTTCGCAAGCGTCTTAAAGTCATATCTCCTACAAAAGATACAACTGGATTAGACAGTCCTAGCCCAAGTTCAGCTTCTGGAAAATTCTGCTCACAATAGTAAATGCACCGGCAATTTTATTATGCATTCGCCCTTCTGACTGGATTCACAGAAATTTTATATTGAACTAAAGCTAGACTATTGTGAGGAGGTTTTTGATGAAAGAAGATTGTTAACCAGGACAACACCCGAATACTTTCCTTCGTGTAAAATATTAATGGTGAAGCCTCTTACCATATGTTGAGTCTGACTTGTAAATTTTCTCTTTCTTGTGAACAAGCTCAGTTTTAAAATGATTCATTGAGAGTACGTTTCTAGTGCTCTTTCGGATAAACTGTCTTTCATAACTGCTTATGACTGAGCATAGACACTTAAATCACCAAATGCCCTCCGTACCAACCTACACCTATGATTCGGCGGTAAAGAAAGCTAGTCCCTTTTCATTGGTGACAGATCCTTTTCGTCATCATTTTATCCACCTTCAATCTGGATATGATAAGGGCATGCTGGTGACCTCAATCTCGCCACCGTATTATACCTTTCATGCTCTTCATCACCGCTATAAATGGTATTCTAAGTAACAGTCCATCTCTATTCTCTACCAGACCTTCGATCGACGAGTTAAGATAAGTCAAACCGATTCCGAGAGCTCCAGCGTACCAAAACTCTATATGTAGTATAGAAAGCTACACAGCGTCCTTTGATGCGGTAGGCAATGATGATTTAACGCCTTCATTGAGGTAAGGTTAGAGTGGCTCTCTTTAAGGTGAGTAGTACGTAGGTTTATGGAGATGCGTTCTAAGTCCGTTGCGATACCACGGACGGAAACCATTGAAAGACGGTGCGTTGACAAGATCGGTGATCTCTAAATAGCAGTGATCATTTACATAGATCAAGTGATAACTGACTAAGGGTTTCAGCCTGATCCATGTCAGAGCAGGAATATTACAAAGAAAGTGCACAAATAATTTATTTTCCTCTTTGCTTGTGGCAGATATCGGTTTTGCCTTAGAGTACTTTAAGAATATGACGTATGACATTGGTGGCACAACGTTCACAATATGCTTGCTACCTTTTCTTAGAGATCCAAGTCTGTTTACTGGAAACAAACAGATTTGGATGTTCGAAGTATTTCTTTCAACAATATGAATCATCTGATAGGTTTGCAAAATCTTATCTCAAATTTTGCCTAAAAGTCTTCGAAGATGCATTGTATTGAAATATATTAAAATGAAATGATCAAGTTATTGCAAAAAATGCAATTGCACTCCCTTATTTCGTTGATGTAGGGTTCTCTACAATTTTGCCCCTTTGATGTTTTTTTTTTTTTTTTTTTTTTTCATCAGATCAGAGTCACTGCACAGCTCGTCTTGCTCACCAAAATCAACAAATCTTCTCTGAAGAAGCTGTTTTCTGAATAATGGAAGATATATTCATCGACTTTCATTAGAATCCATCCAGTGACATCACCGAGTAGGGCTACATCGAATTGGGTCCTATTAGATTCTCCTTGATCGTTTGAAGAAGCCCTATTTTAGAGCGATTATCAAGTGTTTTTCCTTTATAAGGCATCACCAGAGAAGTAAAACACAATGTCTTACCACTCTTACTACCTTTGTAGGTGTGAGTTATGACATTGTGTCCGATTCGGTATTAAGAATCACTTCATTCGGACAAAAACTTATAGTTGTTGCCTTCGGTCTCAATTAGTCGCTCTTTCTTCCATACTCATAAATCCATCCTGTTGCTGAATTCGACAAAATAGGTTTTTCAATATCGTCTGTGTTGTAGTTGATTATAAGCCGCCAAGCTTTTTCATTATTATATCCTTGATTGGGATGGCAAAATTATAAAATGACTCAGAATGGATCATCTCTGTATACGAGTATATGTACAGGAATCAAGTCCTGAATTTACAATTTACATCGTACATCGTTTATCTATTTCAAATTTGAACTCCAAATTAATCTCTGCCATATCATTGATCGCTTTTCTATGTCGGTAAAAATGTTAGAGCTCGCTGTCATTTGTCCAAAAACCTTTAGCACAAACAGGGTCCAAGATTATTAAATCCCCTCCAAGGCAAATTTTAAAATTGATTTCTTAGATTGTCTTGTATAGATAGGGTCTAAAAGAGGTCAATCAGCATTTTAAAGAAAGGTATGTCCAGTATCGTATGACACCAATGTTCCTATAGACGTCTTGATGGAGACATATTCCTTCTGATATCCCCCAAGGGCATATGAATACCCTTTTACTGGCTTTTTCTCCAGGGCGCGGGCTAATACTAAGATGTATTAGGTTTCGATATTTTTCCCAGAGGTGGTTGTCAAACTGGACGGGACGAGCTAGTACATCCTCAACCAGTGGTTCTTAAGTACGTGCTAGTTGTGAGTTCATTACATTTAGCCCAGCCAGCAACCACTCCAACATCAGTGTTATGCCTTCATGTCAGAGTTGACGCCGACGGGATTCTCATATAACTGCATGCAAATTCTACGAAAAGACTTTTTCAGAGAATTGCCTCGCACGGGATTCGAATCCACGACCCTCTGCTTGAGGGTCTGGGGGTATATGAGTCCATGCATATACCCCCATAAGTACGGAAAGAGTGCTTGCCAAATTTTCGGATTGCTAAAACCACTCGGAATATTGAGAATATTTGTTTATCGGGCTATTGCTCGTTTCGGCGAATTGTCTTTAGTAGAAGACAGGCCAAGAAGTGGTCGCGTGCGTGAACGAATTCGAAGAAATCCCCTTAGGCTGATTCAGGATAATCTGCATATAAAAGCCTATCGTCGGTCCACAGGTCATCTTCTAACGTCTCAACTAAAAAAAAAAAATAGGCTGGAAAGATGCAAGCGACTTTTGCAGTGGCACGCGGACCATGGCGATGAAAACATTCTGTTTACGAATGAGAAAATTTTTATCATGGAAGAAGTTTTCAACAAACAAAATGACAAAATTTATGCCACTTCATGTAAGGAAGCAAAAAAATTTGTTCTAAGGGTTCAACGTAGACATCATCCCGCTTCCCTAATGGTTTGGTGGGGGGTGTCAAATCCCTCAATTTCTGCAAAAAAGGCGTAAAAACTGGTGCAAACCTTTACCAAGAAGATGTGCTAGAGGGTATTGTGAAGGATTTGACCAATACCCTTTTCAGTAGATACAGATAGATTTTCCAACAGGACTCTGCTTCAGTGCACAAAGCCAAAATCACGCCAATGTGACTCAGAGTCAATATTCCTGGCTTTAAAGCAGCAGAAGATTGGGCATCGGGGAGTCCAGATCCGAATCCACTGGATTAAGGTTTGTGGTCAGAATTGGAGAACATGGCCTGCAAGACTCCCCACAGAAATTTGGAAAGCCTTAAAACAGCATTAAGCAGAGCAGCGTCCACGATTTCAATGGAAATCGTACGTGCGCTATATCCCAATAGCCACACCGTTTGGAAGCTTGTGTTAAATCAAAAGGCAATCATTTCGATTGAATAAAATTTTTTTTAAAAATCAACATTGTGGCAGGACTAGGTAGCTATGAGCAAGACTTTTTCCCTACGTAAATTAGTGCCACTATGCCCTTATCAACTCTCGTTTAGAATATGGTATTTCGTGCTGGAGCTAAAAATCTACAACTTCTTATCACCACCCAAAAGAAGGTAGTTCGTGTAATGATGTTTAAATTCAGACGGGAACCATCATTGTTTCAATCTATTGGGTCATATAAAAAGTCTCCGCGGTTTTTTGTCACTAGAAGGTGTTGGTGTCCATTTATCTGGAAACACGAATCTAATTGTGTCAAACGAATACGTGTTTGAAAGGTGACATGTCAGGCTACATTTTTTGTGAAGACAGCTGTGTAATTTGTTTCTCGTGTTCAAAGTTATACTGATTTAGTTTTTAATTGTCAAAACAAATACAGGAAAAATGTAAAAGTGTATAAAATTTTTATTTGAGCTAATAAATTAATGCTTGCCATTTACTTTTTAAAGATTATTTCATGTAAATATTGATCCCCTAATTTTGAATCACTTTTTCAACTATTTTTCCTGGTATCTCGCTAACACCACGTGTAATGTTGTCTCCAAGGCTACAATTGACGCTAGTTTATCGACATAGTTGGGTGATTTGACGTATTCTCATAAAAAATAGTCTAAAGACGATGGCACAATATAGCCGGTAAATTCACCAATTCAAAACAAGAGATAGAGTGCTCACCGAACGCATTTCTCTATTAGACCATCGATTCGCGAGCTGTGTGGCATGTAGCGCTGCCTTGCTAGAACCACATGTTGATTAAGTTCAACTTGTTGATTTTGAGCAAAAAAAAAATTCAAAATCAATAAACGAAAGCGGGCGACATTGACAGTGATCGTGAAAAATACGGCCAATGATTCCGTCGGACCATAAACCGCACGAAACACTGCATTTTTCCGAGTAAAATGGCAGCTCTTGTTTTGCCAAATGCGGAAGTTTTTTTAATTTACCAACCCAATCAACCAAAAATGAAAAAAAAAATTGTCGCTGAAAATAATTGTTCGATAAAATAGCATTTCAAAGGACCACTCACCGAAAATTCGACGCTGTTGCAAGTCGTTCGGCTTCAGTTCTGGCATGAGCTGTATTTTTTAAGCTTTTTGACCAAGATACTTGCGTAAAATCTTTCACGTAGTCGGGTAACACAATCCCAATTGCTTTGGCGACGGCGGCGAATGAACTTATCACGGTCTTCATCTTATCTTGCATCTTCATGGGATGCAACAGCAATATTTTCCTCTGTACGTATTTTACGAATATGAGTAGTTGGCTTGATGTCAAATAGCGTAAAATTGGTGCGAAATGTGGTCACTATGGCTTCAATTGCTTGCTCAGTAGGTTAATTAAAATGGTGGAAGTGCGCGAAAAACATTTTTCACAGAGCCTGAATTTTGATAATAAAGCGTTGTTCAGGTGTAAGTGTTTCTGACTTTGAAACATGTCACGAATTACGGGAACACTGAAAAACCAAACAGCATAACAAGTATCTATTAGCTTTAAAAATAAATTTTTTTGTGAACTTAATTAGAACGTCTACGTCTGACTTAAATAGCTCTCCTGCAGAACCATCAAGGCCTGAATCTTTGCTCACTATTCTCTAGGCTGTTCTCTATCACCACAAGTGTCCTCATTTTCTCTTTTGGAGTTAAAAAAGCGCGAGAAACTGATAAAACAGGAGTGCACATAAAGCTGATGTTGGCGAAACAAGCCTTGTGATTTATTTTTTAGCTGATAGCTGTGATATTTTCTTCATCGTAATTTAGATAATTCGTCATTAGCTTGATAGATGCTCTGTGCGAGCTTAAATCACTTTGAAGGGAAGGGATGTTCCTGGACATGGGAACTATTGGAAATTCCTAATAGACCATGTTTGTAACTATATGTTCATTTAAAAAAAAAATGGAGTGTGGGGGGTATGTCCCAGACCAATCCTGGCTCGGATATATCAATTCTTATAGACATACATCCAATATCTAACATAAAAGGAGACGTTCACTCGTTCACTCCAACTGGGACTGTGGATGTTCCCTTTGTTTGGTGAATTATTTTGCTTTCGACTGAGTGTGCAGAAGAGCCTTGGAGGTTCCCCTTCACGTCTGATTTCAAGATCGTAAATCTTAAGGATTCACTAAAGAAATCACAGCAGCTTTACCACCTTGACAAAGCTGTCAAATATTTCAATGTCAGCTATTGACTGACCTGACAGCAACACGCTGTTTCAACGATATGGTATACTTATACGAGAATGTATTTTCGTCATTGAACAGACATAATGAATGTTCCAGGAAAATGTAACGTATCCTTGTATCATTTACCCTATGCTGAAATGGCTTATAAATATAAAAGTGTACTATGTATGTGTATTCGTATTTAAGAAAAATAAATCGGCATTCGTAAATGAAATGAGTAAACAGCGTATTTACATATAACGTGGACGGACTTAATGCAAAAACAAAATAGAGCGACGCGAAATGAAAGCAACATATTCCCGGATACCTGGAATCGATATACATTCTCTATAGGAACTATCGTTTTATGGTTGAAGGATGTTAAATTTGTAAATTTGTATTGTGTTAAGGCTACCTACATAGTAATGCCAATATTTACGATGCATGAGGGTACGAGAAGAAGTGATATATAGCATTGGATACATCCGGTATGAAAATATTTCCAACAAATGAATCGGAAATGCAAAAGTGCATACTACACCAAGCAAAAACACAATTAATTGTTTATTATCATTATTATTATTATTATTATTGTTATTGTTATTTCTGTACTCACATTCAGCTTTCAGCACTGAATTTTCCGGGTGGTACATGGTACATATTTGTGTTGAGAAAATTCTCTGAGAAAAGTGACCAGTTTCGAAAAGTATGCAGGATTAGAGTTGGGTGATTTTTTTTATAGAGTAAATCCAGTTGAACCCTCCAAAGTGTTTATTTCTATTTAAAAAATGAATTGCTTGATCTGATATCTGAACGAAAACCAAGCCAGGTGGATATTTGGTGCAAATATATCATGAGGTTTGATTTGTAATGAAAAATAAAACACATAAATTTGAAAGTGAACCTAAAATTTTCATTGTGGGTTAAAAAAACAATTCATATCATTTACTTTTTGAAAATAATATCATGTAAATATTGGCCACGACTACGTCTGCGGTGTTCCATTCGGAAGGTCGGATAACACTAGTAATGTTAGCTTCCTAAGCATCAATCGAAGCTGGCTTATTCCCTAAGACTTTACATATCCCCAGAGAAAATAGTCCAAAAGTGTGATATCGCACGATCTAGGCGGCCAATTTACCGTAGAAAACGTGAAATTAGGCGCTCACCAAAATAATTTCTCAACAAGTCCATTGCCTCACGAGCTATTTGGCGCGTAGCGCCGTCTTTTTGAAACCAGAGCTCACCGGGACCATATGCTTGAAAATCTGAAAGCACAAGCGCGATAACGGTTACCATTGACGGTAACATTCTGATTTGCTTCATTTTTGAAGAAATATCGACCAATGATTCCAACAGCCCATAAACCCCACCATACCCTTGTTTCTAATGGATGTAATGGTAGCCATTGGTACTCCTCGGGTTGCTCATCAGCCCAAATTGAGCCAGAAATGGGCTTCATCACTGAACAAAATTTCACGATAAAACACCGGATTTTCATTGAGTTTTTCCAGAGCCCATTCACTGAAAATATGACGCAAATTCAAGTCGTCTGGTTCAATTCTTGCACAAGTTGAATTTTGTACGCTTTTAAGCTGAGATCCTCACGTAAAATACGCCAAGTCAAACTTCTGTGAACGATGACGAATCGATTCGCCACGGTCTTCGCGTACACTCTCAGCTACAGCTGCTATAGTCTCTTCACTATGTGCTGGATGTGGTCAAACTGGTCGAGTATCATCCACTAAATTAGACTGGGACATAGTGGTTTCAGTAGGTCGATTATGCGCACCGTAAGTTCCTCAAATCGCACGAAAAACATTTCTCACAGAACACTGATTTTCGTAATACAGCTGAACAATTTGGAGACACTGTTGTGGTGTGAGTGTTTCCACGATGATTTACCAAACGATACTGAATAAAAATGACAAATCAGTTTGATAGGAGTCAAGCGTGATCTGTCAAAAAAAGCCTATTGAAAATCAAAAATCACGATAAATCACCCCTTATAAACTGAACGACACCACCTTCGTTAACAAATTCATGCTAATCGTCTTTACGGTGGGGCGAATTATTGTCATAGGGTACACGTGGTTCTCACATCTCGATACTCATAAGGGGACTTGCAGAACTCCTGATCAATCTAAATACCCTGCATGGCATACCTCGAAAAGCGTATGATTTAGGAAGTATAACATTGGATGCGGTCGTCCTCTGGTGTCGTCCGTTAAGTCGTTCAACATGGCCCAACTATCTCAGACATATGATTCATATACAACTGACTAGGAGAGATTTCGCTGCACAATCCGTACAGTTCGTGATTGAACCTTTTCTTTAATCAACACAAACGGGATCGAAAATCACACACAGTATCACTCTCTCGAAACAGCCATGTGTTTCTTCATTCGATTTCGACAAGTTCCAGGGATAATTCTTCGTCTGATTTCTGCGCTGATGTCGTCGCTGCTTGTAACTGTGGTGCTAAGGTAGACGAAACTACCTTGAAGTTTTAACTGCCACAGGTGAGCTCCTAGCTAAGGCGTCGGTGGTGTGTGTCCTTTGTACTTTGTTCTGCCCTTTATTGACATTCATTGTCATATGCGTACGCAAGTTATCGTGTGGACGTAAACAGATAGTACCTTTTCAGCCAGTAAATTTTGTACGATTCTTTCTAGTGCGACGTTAAAAAATCGTGTGAGGGTGCATCATCTGTGAGTCAGTGTCGATCTAAAATTCCTGGATCTTTTCCAAGGTCTGATCTAGTGTAAATATTTTATCGATGGTGTTACTCCACTGATATAGACCAACCAGACGAGACAAACCACCAGGCCACCAAACCCAATTTATACATTTTTGGTATCATAGCTGGAGAACGGAACGTTCGAGTATGTTTGATCTGGGTGATCATAGAAATCGTCTTTGATGTTGGCATCCTTACCGTCTGTAAAGCAAATCAGGCTTATATTTCTGAATTAGACTTGCATGCGAATTGTTATAAGACGTTCTCTTACAACTCCTTTTGCCTATGTCTGCCACGAATAGCAAATTCAGAATCTCTCCAAGTAGACCAGTAGACCAGTAGCTATTCCGATCGCACAAACCAAAAAATTGAGATATCAGAACCTTTAGAAGAACGCTCTCTGAGACTCTCTGAGTAGTTTGATAGGAGTCACGCGTGATCTGTCAAAAAAAGCCTATTGAAAATCAAACCTCACGATAAATCACCCTATATAAACATACCAGTACGAAGAGATGCATACATATGTTTGCGCCAGATATATAAAATAATTAATGAGTTGGTGGTTTTTTCTTTTATTTAAAATTGATGAAATAAGTTTATATAAATAGTTTTAAACAATAAAAATTTAATCACTTATCAGTTGAAGGAAAATTTTTAGTTCTGTCATAAAACCAAAACCGCCACGAAAATGTGTAACATCGGCCGATCAACGTAGTTAATGTGTCACCCGGATTGACATTTGATTGATCTGTCAAATTAGTTGTGAAAAAGAACTCCTATATAAAAAGTATGAAAATAAAAAAGATAGAAGATATATATCTAAAAGTTTGGTATCAATTAAATCGTCAGATGTTTCATTTCCCAGAGAAATTAAAATCTGAGTAAGTTGTAGCACATATGACAGATAAATCGTCAGTTGAAAATTAGGCGTAAAAATTAACCTACTGGAAATATCCCCAGAGCATAACAACACTAAAAAATGACGACCAAACCCCAGCAAGTTCAAAATCCCAAACGACAATAGCATTGAGCAGTTTAAGTAAATATTGGATGAGAAAAACAAAGATCTAGCGTCGAAATCAGACTTTCAATTGCTTGTCTCTGAGATTGCATGTCTAAAAAAATCACGATGTACTATCAAGCAAGTTTGTGCAATTACAAGACCAAAACAGATTTCTAGAAAATACGCTGGACAAATTCTTACAGAAAAGTACCGAATTTAACCTCATTGTACACCTGCCAGCACAAAAAAGAATATCGACATGAACAAGAAGGCAAAGCTCATTTGTGCCGATCTACTTAAAGATTCTAATTCGACGATAAACGATATAGGAACAGCGTACAGTGTTCTAAGTCGTAACCCGAAAACTGCGACAATTATCAAAATTCGATGACTTTTATTTACTTAGAAAAATTTGATGTGTTTATGTTATTTGAAATTCATGTGTTAAATAAAGAAGAAACTAAATGGATCCCTGCCATGAAATCGAACTAATTTGGTAGAGAAAGTGGTGGCGAGTTCATCGCGTACCGTAAAAATATAAATACTGTAGATATACAATTCAAGATGATAGAACGAACACATATTTTGGAACTAAAAGCAAGTGACAGTGTCTCTCGTATAATACCTTCTTATTTAATATTTATTTATTTATTAATAAATCTAAATTCATTATATCTAATGCTTATCGGTGACTTTATTGCATGAATAAATCCTTCAGAAAATGACTTTGTAAGTGAATCTCCATCATTATTCGTAAAACCATACCGTAACTCTAAGGACTTAATTTACGATAAAAAAGGTGCTAAAATAATTGAGCTGGTAGATGCTTTCGACGGCCTAATCCTGAATAGACTTGGCGACGGTGATTTTAATGGCGAGGATACGTTCCTACGTGGTACAGCGTGCTCAGTCATTGATCATTGTTTTGTAGCTGGAAACTGGCAATCATGTCTGTCCGACTTTAGAGTAGGCATAAAAACATTTTCTGACCACATGCCACTGTAAATCACTTTTACGGCTTCAGAATTCCTAAATGCAATAAACGAAAACTATAAATAAATTTATTGCCAAAATTATATTGGAGTGACAGAAATCTTGAACAGTACCAAATGAACTTAAACAGAGAAATGGTACATCTGAGTAGTATATCGAATATATAGTAATACCAGACATTGAAATAATAAAGGAGGCAATCAAAACCAAGCACAACTTATAAAAGTTAGAAGAATATACGCTCAATAGTGAGTGCATGAAAATTAGAGATAAATCTTTTGGGTTTTTAAAATTCGTAAGCTTAACAAACGCCTATGGCACGCTAAAAAATGCAACTATGAGCATCAAAAAATGAATGCTTTAAGTTGTACTAAAACTTCCACGGAACTCTGGAGAGCAGTTAAACATATAAACGGAGATAGAAATGCTACTGAGCAGCATTTACACGCTCAGCAGTTGGGAGATCAATTAAAAACACTGCTGAATAACCAACGAATATATGCCCACCAATATGCAGTCCCTTTCTTCGTAAACAATTACGTAAATGCACCATTTACTCTGAGCGAGGTACAAAGGGTTATTATGAATTTAAAAAGGAACAAGGCCCCGGGAGAGGATCGCATACCATTTGAGTTCTATAAGAATTGTACAATTAATTTTGCCATTGCCTTTACAGCAGAATTTAACGAAATATTCCAAACTTCAGATATCCCACAAAAAGGGTGATTTTAATAACCCGAACAACTACAGAGTCATATCATTCTTAAATACCACGGCTAAAATATTTTGAGCACTGCTTCACAACAGGCTAACTCAATGGGTCTCAAATAATAAAACTCTACACGAATTTCAGGCCGGCTTTAGAGCAAAATACTTAATTGAAGATCAAGTTTTCACGCTTTATTTGTTGGCATAGCATCCGAAGCACTATACTTTAAATTCTGCAGAATAGGAATTTCGAGCAAAACTACTTAGAATATGAAAGCTATGTATGAAAACCATACGACAATGGTTTGTTAGTTATGCATAGATGTACCACCTTTATAAAAAACAAAAAATAAACCACCGTGTGGCGCTCCCATTGTTCCGATTTGAACTCTGTTAAGTTGGTACATCTTTTGTTGATATTCCCTCTAAATATTAGCGTCATAGCTTGAAATTTTTCGAAAGTTACGTAGCCAAGGATACATCTAGCTCTGTGTGTAGATTTAAATTTGCAACAACGAACTTGTACTAAATTTTGCGTAAAAAAACAGATTTAATGATGCGCGAACTTTGAAAATGTTAGAAAAGTGTTTAGGCAACGATTCTCTAAAGAAAACGGTCCTTTACCAGTGGCACGACCGGTTCAAAAGTGGTCTTGAGTCAATCCAAAATGATGAACGCATTGGCAGACCATCGACATCGAAAACCGACGAAAACGTTGATGAAGTAACATCATTGAGATAGCGGAGGACTTGAACATTGCCTATGGATCCGTCCAAGACATTTTGGTTAATGATTTCTATTTCCGTCGTGTAGCAGCAAATTTGGTGCCAAAAGACCTCAATTTCATGCAAAAAAGAGACCGTGTTGACGTCGCAAAAGGGATGATTTGCGAGGCTGTATCTGATCCCACATTCATTAAAAGGATCATTACTGGAGACGAGACGTGAGTTTATGAGTACGACAAGCAAACCAGACATCAGTCAAGTGAATGGCGTTCACCAAATGAGCCGATACCAAAAAAACCACGTCGTTTTCAGTCAAAAAAGAAGGCAATGCTCACGGTTTTCATGGATTACAACGGTGTAGTGCATCATGAATTTTTTTGCCAGAAGGCCAGACAGTAAACAAAGAGTATTATTTGGGCATTATGAAACGTTTGCGTCAAGCAATTCGCCGAAAGAGACCAGAATTGTGGGCAGAAAACTCGTGAATTTTGCCATCGTTATTCGTAATTTTTTGACGAAAAAAAAACTGATGGAAACTTTTTTTTTTTTTTTATAATCCCGCGCGCGCATTAAGGGGATATGAATACCCTTTTACTAGCTTTTCACCAGGGCGCGGGCGGGTGGTGTAGTAGTTTGAAACTCAGGTGTATTAGGTCTCGATATTTTTCCCAGAGGTGGTTGTCAAACTGGAGCCATTGCATCCCCAACCAGTGGGTGGTCTTAGTGGTCTTAACCAACAACCGCTCCAACATCAGTGTTATGCCTTCATGTCAGAGTTGATGCCGACAGGATTTTCATATAACTACATTCAAATTCTATGAAAAGACTTTTTCAGAGAATTGCCTCGCACGTTATTCGAACCCTAGACCTTCAGCTTGAGGATTCTATGCATGTACCACTACACCACGGCCACCCACCACGACGGACATACCGAAAACCGAATATAAAAAATGTTTCGAGGATTGGATCAAGCACTGACATAAGTGTGTTGCAGTCGATGAGGATTACTTTAAAGGGGACAATATAGCTTTAGATGAATAAACGTGTATTTTAGATTTTCTGAATAAATTCAAGGTTGTAATTAGCGGAATAAATGTCTGCAGATGATATTGACACAGTAAATAGTATGCAGCTTATGATAAACAGACTGATAAGCTACTGTAATACAGGGAATCTTTCTGTTAGCTTAGGCAAAACAAAGATTATGATAACGAAGAAATAAAGGTTGGATGTATGGAAGAGAGCACATAATCCTAAATCTTATAAGAATCTAGGAAGGAAGATTTCAGCTAACATAAATATAAATATGAGTGTTCAGTTTTGGGAAAGTGTATCGAAAATAAATACATAGAACACAATTCGAAACAAAAAATCATTCGGTCTATTGCAACAACTATAATGTTCTATGGGGATACAACGCATATACCGCGTTGAAAAAACTTCAACGCTATATCATAAAAAGAGTTTTTAGTTGTTGCCAAGTAACACCCCCAATTATATGCTTTACCTCAGTTTTTGGAAACACTTAAATTTCATTTCAACTATGTTGTAAAAGTAATGGGAATGAAGCAAGGACTTCCACATAATCTCAACAAGAAAAGGCCTTGTCCAAGAATGGGAAGAAATAGCCCAAAACCACGGGCTTAACCAAAGTTTTTCACGGAGCGAAGATTGTATATCCCTAAAACTTAAATTCGGTACTATACTGGTAGAAACAGGTTATCACCTATACGAATCATATGATAATGAAGCCCGGTGATCACAGCACAGAATGTTATACAGCAAATTGAGTTACAATCTGCAAGAAAAGACGTATTTTTTTAATTGTAAAATAAGAGGAGAACTATTAAGTTTGAACTACATACCACACCGAACTGAAATTCCAATCATTTGTGATCTAGATAAGAGAAAGAGAGGATATGTTTCACTTTCTCGCTAGATGTCATATCCTTAGACAAATTTGTGTTAGATTTTTTGGATCACAAGTGCTAGAGATGGAGGATACGTTAAGTTTTTTTTAAATGTACACCGTGGTATTAAAGAATGCTGTAAATGCCCTACGATACAGGAGAGGCATCTTGGAAGGCGATTTTTAGATAATAAACATATAACATCAAGTAGTGATGTTCGTTAGGTTATTCGAAAAATTATCTAAATTAGCTATGTACACATATGTATACTAAAAAATAGAAAAATAAATTAATAAATAAAAATAAAAATAAAAATAAATAATAATAATAAAAATATTGGTGGACCGAAATTTATGAAATTATGAAATCATGGCGGTAAAACTAATTGACATACTGCCGGAAGGTAGCCTTAAATAAAAGAGACGCTTGATAAAACAATGCTAATGTCTTCTTAGCATGTGGAGATATCGTTGGGAGTAAAGTATGCTCTGACTACATGTGTCCTAATCTGCGCCTTTTTGAGGAAGGAGAGATGACTGAAACACAAATGAGCTCACGAAAGGGAAATCAGTATCAATCTACACAAAGCCATCAAAGATGCACTGTGGAACCAGTGTCACTTTATTATCATTGAAGTTCAATACGCGCAATTTGACCAGGCTACCTGATCACAGAACTGTGTATTAAGCTGAGGTTTTGATAATTACAAAAGTGACATCTATGGTTTCAATGATACTTAAACCAAATTTACTGATAGCCTGACATAACCATGAAAACAACTTTCGCTACTGAAATAAAAACCAAGCTAATGAAATGAAAAGAGAAAAATCTACAAAACTCGTAGATGAGATAAGGAATAGTAATCACTAACCGCTCGCGACATATCGTTTAAGATTTCGATAGTACGACAAGAGTAGGAACAAGAAGCTTTTACACTATGTTCACCCAGTTTTTATGAATTTGGATTTCTCGAGTTTTGCGAACTACAGGGGTATAAGCCCACTAAACACCACATAAAAGATCATTACTATTGTGTTATGAACCTTCTAATCAGTGAAGTTTTGAGCCTCTTCAGTTCACAGTTGACCAAATATTTACACTGCAGTTGATATTGCAGAGGAAGAATGAATATGTTAATGCTGTTTATGATAGCGTTTTAAGAAACAAACTTCTGTACGAGTATAAGGACAGGTGTCTAGTTTTGGAATCACCTCCAAACTCGTTCGGTTATGTTAGATTTTGGTGGAGAACTCCTGTTGTTCTATCCTTATCTACTCGTACGTCGAAAAAGGTAGCCAGGACTTCTTACGCATCGTGCATAATTTACATTAAAGGCACAATATTTAAATTGTGCGAAATCTATCTCATATACAAATGACATTGACCTAATCAGTTGTTGTCAATAGTAATCATAACTGACACCTTAGGTGGGTATACGTAATGATATTTCCGTGAGATCCAACGAAGATTAAAACCTGTTAACTGCTATTTCTTAAGACTAAGAACAAAATTGAGTACCAAAAAACCCTTCTAGCTTGTGTCCTCTGACGCAAATTACAGGCTTTAGAGCTGATAAAAATGCTTTGTGCTGTTGTGAACCAAATTTATGTTGATTTGTAGTCCCATTGGTATTAAAGCATTGTAAAGGACAATGCTTATTTACAACGACATTTCAGCTATTAGCTCTTTGGACAAGGCCAATCTACTTGCTACACATATTGCGGCTAGTTCAACACTTCTAGGTCTTGCTTTGCCCTTACTTTCTTCACTTGAGTGCGTCGAATCTTCAATGGGACGAATCCACTTTCACACTCGTGCAGTAGCAAGGGTATTTAAAGATCTCAATAAACACAAGTCCGCTGGTCCAGATGGTATATCTTCCTTTTTTCATCCCTCACTGTTCCTTCCTTGCTGGCAAAAAAGGCGAATCATCCCTAAAAAAAGCAAATTTTCTTCTCTCTTTTCCTACAAACCCATCGCACTTACGTCCCTTCTTTCCAAGGTCATGGAAACGCTAACAAACCGTCGGCTCATGAAATATCTTAAAACGCGAAAACCTCTCAATGATCAGCAGTATGGTTTTTGTAGCAACAGGTCTACTGGTGATTTGATGGCATGTTTCATGAAAGTCAATCTGGCGAAAGCAAGGTAGTTGCACTTGATATTTCAAAGGCATTTGACAGATATTGGCATTAGGTTGTTTTATCGAAAAAACGTGCTTTTGGGATCGGTGACCTTCTTCTTGAATGGATTAGAAATTACCTTTCGAAACGTTCAATTCAAGTTCTTTAGGATGGTTTCAAGTTTATTATTCACAAAATAAATGCTGGTGTGCCACAAGGTTTCGTTCTGTCTTCGACACTCTATTTAGTTTTCATTTACGATCTCTTATCTGCTACTTCTTATACAATATATTCATTTGCTGATGACAATACTCCCAGGCTCACGTCCCTGTAGAACGTCCCAATGTAAATATTATCACTGAATGGGCAAACACCAGCATAGTGGAATTTATTACTTCAAAAACAAAATACTGTCTGCTTTTGTTAAAGCTAAATTTAAACACCCTTTCATTATACATGAATGGCACTTGCATCGTTGAAACACAAAAACTTTCCATTCTCGGTACGTGTGTCAGTGACAACCTACATAGTAATGACCACATATTCGATGTCGCCAAAAATGCTGCGAAATGCCTAGGTTTCCTCAAGCGATGTAAAAGATATTTCACCCCCTCTGATCTGGTCTCAATATATTAAGCATTCATCCGCCCAAAATTTTAGTACAATGCCCACATCTGGTCAGGTTAGGATACAGTGCGATAAAACTCATACTAGTATCAATCAGTAAATTGACACCCTTGACCACCAGCGCTCCATAGAAATCGCCAGGAGCATTTCGCTCCTTCATACCTTCAACCGTAACACCTGTCAAGCCCACTTTCGGACGTAATATGAAATATGGTGACGCGTTCCTAAGCCGTACAACTCGCTTATGGAATGCCCTTAAGAGCTCTCTATTTTCTATTCATTATAACTTGCAAACATTTAAGACCAATGTACATCGGTATTTCTAGTTCTTCCTCCCTGATTCACCTTAGCACGAGCTATGTACGAACATTTTAAGGGTACTCAAATCCTTTAAGCGCGAGCTTGTTATAAAAAATGTATAAAAACGAAGAACTACACAAGCTAAAGGAGAATATGGAGCTATTTAGAGATCTTCGCTAAAATCTCTATAATGAAATGTCTTAAGAGTTACTCGCTTGGAAATTCTAAAGAAACCACTAATTATTGATTGGGTTAACGGGTTTTTGAGACACAGCTGTTATCAATAGATAGAGCACATTTAAACACTTTTTATTGTTCTGGCAATGTCAAAACGTCAGTCAAGGTTTACATTTTTATCATGGAGAAATTCACAAATGTGCAGCTTTTGGAAATTATTAAAAATTACTTCCGAAATTCTTACTCAAATTTTCGGTCATAATAATCATTTCAACAAATAGGTTGTGCTTGCTTAAGTGGATAAATTAGAGTCAATATAATCACTATAGAATATTCATGTGCCTGTCCCACTGGCCGTTAAAGTACTAAAAATATCGCAGCCGTAGTAAGTCAAATCAGCCGATTCCACACCGTTCACAGGAATCGTTAATCTCTCAGCCTACATTGTGGCAAATTTTCCGTAAGCATCTTAGTCTACACCTTTACAAGGACAAATAAACTCAAGGACTGAAGTCTCTTGATCAAAACTTCTATGATTGCAAATGTTTGAAGAAAATCCTGAATTTCATCGAAAAACAAGTCACACAGATTGCACAGCAATCAACCTACATGTACTTCAAGAGGCTCCATTTCATCCACAGAAATTGACGGTGGGGTGTGGATTTCAAGACGGAGTGTGATTGGACCGTATTTTTTCGTCGATGGAAATTATCACCTTGTTACGGTCAATGGAAGATTATTTTTGGCTGGAATTAGATCGACTTGATATCAGTGATATGCAGTTCCAAAAAGGTGGCACCATATGCTACACAGCTTGTCAAACAATTGATCTATTGCAGGGACGTTTGGTTTGGTAAACGTGTAAACTCCTGAAACGGTCCGGTCGAATGGCCACGTCGCTCAGGCTAGCTTATGCCAATAAGCCAACAACGTCAAAAGAGCTCAGGAGCCATATCGAACGCAAAATTGCCAACGTTCCGGCCGATATTTGTAGAAGAATGGTGGGAAATGGGCTCCATAAAATCGATCGATGCAAATTTCCTCACCGCGGTCATATGAACGAGTTCGAATTCCATGCTTAAATTTAACATGTGTACTACACTTGGAATAATTTTCATTTTATTTGTTTTATTCGAACACAAAATTTTTATGTCCTTATTGAAAAACCCAATAGGACGAACAACATTAAAAACTATGACTCTTTGCAACAAGATTTGGCCGTCCTAATTTAGTAGAACTTCCAGGTTTTTAAACTATTCCTTCCTACGAACAGTTCTAGAGATGTTTTGAGTTTTTACAGAATCAGGAAGTTTATAGAGTAACCAGTTCTAGACCTGTCTTTTATAAAGCTTCATGATACCGAAAAACAATGTTTCGAACTGCCGACTTGGTAAGTACCAATAACCTCTTTTCAAAGAGGCAAGGCTAGACATGACCTTAAAATAAATTGCCGACCGTCTCAGCAAACAGAAACTGATCTTACAGTTGTTACATATATATGGTCTTAAGTTCTTGAGAACAAGGGCATAGAATTTTGTTTCAAATAGTAATTTGATATAAGGCCTACAACTTTAGTTTTTTCTTGTGGCCTTTGTCACTTAGACTTGATATCTTGTGGTAAAGAGCTCCTACTACGTAGATGCAGCACAACTTACGTCGTAAATCCATCTTAAAGTTATTGCAAATAAAATCAAAAAATGAAAAATAAAAATTAAATTCTTTAGTTTATAGGCACGCGCAAGTAGTACAATATAATTCTTTGCTTTTAAGTAAGGGTATCACAGAACCGCCCCTCCCTCTAACATTTATTGCAATGTTTTATGTGAAGAAAATTGAAACGAAAAAAAAAATTATATTCACCCTGAACTCTGAATGCAATCACCATGTTCTTCCCCGTCCAGCATAAATTCATGTCTCGAAAAATGTGGTTGTACACCGTTAAATTGCCTATGCATCTCGGTTTATGCAGAATTTTTGTGGGTTCGCCTATGGCATCCAAGTGTAGAAGTCGTCCTATATGTGCACACAGTTGGTACAGAATAACACAGTTTATATTATGCCTTTGTAAATTATTACAGTTATTATGTTCATTATGATTATGGCTATCATTGTCTGCGATTTTTATCGCTTGTTGCCTGCTGCATGCTGGCTGCTGGCTGCTACATGGTGGTTATTCATTTAACCTTCTCTCAAGCTCGGTTGAGCAGAAAAAAGCAAATCCTAGTTACTGAACATGAAGTACAGCCGAGAAAAATAAAACAAGTGAACAGAAGCAATTCTTAATGCATTTTAATAAACTTAAGCTTGGTAGGGTTGCCACATATTGTATTTTACAATTTTTTTTTTTTTTTTTTTGAAACATGTTAAAACCGCAATGAGTAACTACAAAAACAGTGATATTCAAAGTTTAGGGAAACGTAATTGAATCAAGTCGTATCTTATTTACAATACGTATCTCGATGATGACATCCCTGAGCTTTCTTTTCATTATATTGTAAATGATCCCTGATCCCTGATCCCCTCACTAAAACCGTATGTTCCAGATGTTATACTTAGTTAACCTTTCTAACTCAGTTATTTCAAGACCGACAAGAATATCCCTTTTTTGTTATGCTCAGAAGTGTTATTTCTTCTGGTTCTTGGGTATGTTCTTTTTGCTTCACTCATATATGTTAGTTTGCCCTATTGATTCCATGTTTTGCTATCCAAAAGTTATACATCAGTGGAAGCAAAGTTACTGGAATTATAAAATTATAAGCATTTGCACTATGTAAATCTCTTTCTTGTTTAAAGCCACCTGAAAGGAATATCGCAGAACTTCTCTTAGTATCGATCCATTTAAATTTAAGCAATGTCTTTATGCTCGTATGCCTGGCAGTCGATCCACGGTTTGATCAGTCAATTTAGTAGTTTTTTACTAACGAGAAACGCAACTGTCAATGGGAGCCCAGAATGAAGAGGCACGCAGGCTTCAGATGAAATAAAATGTAAAGTGCTGGGTAGAGAGTGGAGGTTTGCCTACTCTTGCTCCTCGTCCATGCAGCTTCTTCAGAAATCATTTGTAATGACACCTAGATGGCGCTGAAATATTTCCTATTTATAGACTCTTAGAGCGATTCAGATCCAGCAGTCCATCTAAGCTTTGTTCTTTTGTTAGCATCCAGCTTTAATAATAATTTTCACGTATCGATTGTTATACGTATGCTACGCTTTTCCGCTAGAATAGGTAGAGGGGTTCCAATTTTGATGAGTTCGTCGAACCTACAATTCCCTGGGATGTCCTTGTGGCCCGGCACCCAACAAAGGTGTAGGTTGAACTGTTCTGCCCTCTCCGTAAGAGATGATCGGCATTGAGACCGAGTCCAAGGACTTGATAGGGGCCTGATTATCCGAAAAAATGCGGATATCCTTTACAGATATCACGGTTTTCTTCACTTTCAGGCATGTCTGTTGTTCATTAACATTAATGCAGAGCCATTTTCACTTTTTAAGCTAAATGTCTATGTTTGTATGCAGATTCATATATATCTATCAATTGTTCTTAAGTTTTTGGAAGGAATGATGATAGACTAACGAGTCTGAAGGGCTATACATAAGTGATTATTTACCTGAACCACTTTAACTTCTCTTCACAGCATAGGCATGTGAACCAACCATATGATATTTAACTCTTCAAGATTGTCCCTAGCACTAGCCGGAAGATCTCTGAAAGTACAAATTTGTAATTTTTCGGGTATTGTGCTGTTTGGTCCAGCAGATTTTTATGATTTGAACTGCTCATTTGGCATAGAAGTAGCATTAGTCTGCAGAAGTCGTTCAGGAACCATCCAGGTTTTTTGGATATTACTGGATTGACTGAGAAGGTTTTTCTTAGCCCAGATACCTCGATAGATTATTCCATTGTTCCACAACAAACTCTCCAAGATAGCCATCCAGTTTTCCTCATTTGTTGTCTCCCAAAGTGAGTCCCTCTTAACTCTTGCTCGAATAAAAAGATCACAGAAGACAACACTTTCTTAAAGCCCAAGATAGGTTGACTTTAATGACAAGCTTATTAGTAACACATGAAGTGTAATTGGTTTAGTGTTTCTCTTTATTTCTGTAAGTAAGTTAACGAAAAGGGATCCATACAGCTTGATGGGTGTTAGCATATGTAATAATTAGTCCAGTTTTTCTGCCTCCCTGCCTCTGCGGTCAGTTTCTCTAAGATTTATCTTAGAAAGAGTGCCCACATGACCGTAGTAAAATATGCCGATGCTAGTCGGTAAGTGTCCTTAAAAGTTTCTACGATTGTTATATTATATTTCGGTCGCTTGAAAGAGGAAATAAATAGGGACTTAAAGATATTCTCACTAGAGTTCTAGATCTAGAGTAACCTTCATCTAACACATGCAGTGGATAATACTCAGGACTCTTACATAAATCTGCGAACCAAATAATTGACAATTTATAGTTTATTTATAAGCACGATGTCTTCTATCTTTTTTTTAGAAAAACGAAGAAGCAGGGCGTCCGTAGCCTTTATGAAATTTTGAGATTAATCTGAATTACATACAATATCTTTTCTACCTCTGTTATTTAAGTATGGTATACATTTATTTCTATGTCTGGTAATCTAATCTAATCTCGTGTTGTTAAAGTGTTCATAGATTCCTGATTTCTGAGTATCGGCTTGTGCGTTGGAGCAGAATAAAAAATGTTGTTTCGTTAGTGACATTCCCCAACAATGTCACCTCATATCATGTTCACCATCATCGTTTGAGTGAATTTTGATCATTCTGGAAGTTTGGGAACAATTCGAAGTTCCGAATGGTTTCAGAATTCGGTTGTTGAAAGTGAAGGCTCTCAAAAATCTCAATGATCTGTACCAGATCCAGAAATGTTAAATTACGCTTATTAAACGTGTTTAGCATTAACATTTAATGAAAGGGGTCTGTCGAGCTACTCTTTTCAGGAAAATCACTTCCTTTACTTTAGGTCACAGATCTTCCGCTCTTACTTTTAACTTTTGAAACGTTATGCCTTTTATTTCCGAAAGAAAATTTTTAAACTCAGCCCACAGATACTTCCTTGACCTTTGTCTTGTATGTTTTGTGAGTCGAAGAGATTCCATCACATACGAAATCTGAAAAAGTGTCCTAACTCTCTCAAAGTATGACTTTGAACTTTGGCTGTTTGATGAGTACCCGGATTGGAAGATAGGTGGCGCTACCAAGCCATCATTTAGTTTAAACTCTAATAGCCCGTCTGTCGAAATTTGGTTACAATCCGACGTTTAGTTTTGTTTTGACACTCATTTCAAGACATCGTGTTAGTGTTTTTTGCGATCAAGGACAAAGATCAGTATCGCTCCGTGACCCGACTTTTATTTTTTAACGGCAAAACTTGCAATTAAATCGAGCCCATTCTTGATGGCGTGTATGAGACCCATTCACCTTCTCATACAACCGTTTACCATTGGTTTGTAGAGTTTCGCCGTGACCGAACGTCGGTTTTTAGTGAACCGCGCCCAAGTGGCCCAAAAACGATTACCACAGAAGAAACCGTGGACAAAATCCATGATCTTGTATTGGCGGACCACCGAGTGCAAATTCGCGAGTTGTTTGAGATAGCAGGCATCTCAACTGAATGCGTTAGCCGCATCCTGAGATTTTGGGCATGAGAAAGCTGTCCGCGCGATCGGTGCCGCGTTTGCTCACACCGGAGAAGAAGTGCAATCGTGAGACCACTTCAAAGACGTGCTTGGCCCTGTTAAATTAAAATTTTAAGGAAATTCTGCGTCGTTTTGTGACCGTCGATGAGACATGGATTTATTGGTACACACCAGAGACCAAATAACTACCAAAATATTGGGTTTTACCCGGTGAGCGTGCTGCAAAGAACACGAAGACTGTTCCGCGCAAGGTGTGATTCACGTTAATTATGTGGATAAGGGAAAAAACAATCACAGGATATATACTACATCGATTTATTGGGCCGATTCAAAACCGATTTAAAGAAAAAACGATCACATTCGGCGAAGAAAAAAGTGCTCTTCCACCACGATAACGCACCGGATCATACCTCCGCAGTCGCTACAGCCAAATTGATTGAATTACACTATGAATTGCTCCCCCATCCTCCTTCTTTTTGTTCCTAAACCTTAAAAGATCGCTCGCCGGTAAGAAGTTCGGGTCGAACGAGGAAGTCATCGCCGCCGAAGGGGAATATTTTGCAGGCCAACAAAATTTGTACTATACGGAGGGCTTAAAAAAATTGCAACATCGCTGGAAAAAATGATCAAGTTGAAAAGAGATTATATTGGAAAATAAGTAGTAAAAACCTAAAAAAGTTGCGTTGTCATTTCTAATCCGGCTATTCATCAAACAGCCCTCGTGTATCTAATTCAGATCCACCTATATACTTACGAACACTGTATGCTCTCTACTAGTAAAGGTAGAAGGGCTGATAATTTAAGTCGTGTTGGAGTTTATCTTAAGCCTATCGACACTTGCTTCCCTCTCCATGCTTATTATCATCCATAAAGCTATGGGATAACAAATAAAAGTCTTCGCGTAGTCAAAGTTATGCATGTTTCGTTGTCAGAATCCATCGATTTGCTTTACCTATCTAACAATAAAAAATATCCTTGTCGCACGTCGATCTGAATTTGGAATTTCTCCGAGAGCTTCTTTTTTATGGAGAACATGTTCATCGATGTTTAAGCACTCTAAAAGACTCCTCTACCAGTAAAGCTCTGAAGAAGCTGTTGGTTTTTCTTCTGGCTCGCTTCGTTGCATATTGCTGGCGAATACTCAATTCATCAGTACCTCTATGAAATGCTCCCTCCATCTTCTGAATCAATCCACATAAAACACAAGTAAAGAACTGTGCAATGCTTTCACTGTTGTCTAAAAATGTGATCACAACTCAACTCTTTAATGATTTCTTAAACCGCTCTACTCTTATACCTACATAATCGCAGCTATGATACTTCTGCTTCTGTGTCATTAGTGACATAAACTCGCTTTTTCTCTCCTTATAAATTTCTGTTCCTCAATCAGTCCCACATGTTTTCGAAAACCAGACGCTCTTACCAACTTCCGCTCCGAAAAAACATTTCTCATTTTTCAATGATACAGAATTATTGAATGATAGATGACTTCCTGCCTCAGATTGTTTGCACACCTTCCGAAGAAGTTTCTTTAGTTGTTCGCCCACGGAAATTTATTCTTGAGAGAGACTCTATATGGGCTCTTGTTATTAAAGAAGCCAACTTTGAGAAGACGTCTTGTAGCCAACTGATGTAACTGATGTTCCATAAACTCGTCAGGTGACAACCAGCTGACTTTCTGATAGGTCTTACGCTCAAACAAATTGCCTCCAATAATGACGCGGTTAGCATTGTAGAAAACTATTGGCCGTTCAGAGTTCCGCTCTCATGAGTTGAAAGCAGTACCTGACACTTGGCAACTCTAAAACACTGTAAGCCTCCAATTTCTTTGAATTGCCCCATTACTCCCTTTCCTGGTGAAGTATAAATTCCATTTTATTTTTATTTTTCAACTTTTATAGAAAATTATAAAGAAGCAAATTCCCATTGTTATTATAAAGTTTACGAGTCTACAAGTGTGTGTATAAGGATGCACACACAACACCAAATGTGCAATGTTCACATCTATTTGCTTCCCCATAGACTACAGACTGTAGCACGCGATTTAAAAACTTTCTGCGTCTGTTTTCTTTTTTTTTTTTCAATTTTACTAACAGACTTGTTCAGCATTTTCGAACTCCATTCGTATGAGCGTTTGTGTTTATGTTCTCAAGTAATAATTTGTTTTTATGATTTTTGCCATCAAAAACGTTATAATCGACATTGGTATCATTATCGCAGCATAATCATTGCCATCAGTGGCGTCATCATTTGGGTCGTGGTTGAGTTTTTATATTCTTAACTAACAGACTGTCAGCTGGTACACAGATGGTCGTTGGTATAGCGCGGATATGTTTGACATATGCTTGTGGTGCGGTTGTTTTTATTATTTATATTTTTTGTGCTCCTTTTAATTTCCTAGTCCTAACGGCAAGGGGTTGGCATTTGTAAATATATTGACATAATAAAGCGGCCATTGTTCCGTTTATTGTTTAATTAAATTTTGCATGTTGTTTAGCACGGGGATGT
This sequence comes from Volucella inanis, assembly GCA_907269105.1. NCBI lineage: Eukaryota > Metazoa > Arthropoda > Insecta > Diptera > Syrphidae > Volucella > Volucella inanis. The sequence continues at coordinate 95,882,249 of OU026154.1, forward strand.
TTTATCGAGGAGTTGTGTTGCAGAAAAAGACCACACGCGTTAGTGTTTGCATTGTTCGAATACGAGTATGTCAACAATTAGAGAGTGAAAGTTATTTAAAAATTAAAATCCATTAACGAACATGAACACACAATTACGGCAGTAAATGGTTGACTAATTGCGATAGAGAATCGGCTGTGTAAAGATTTATTTAGAACATTTATCAACGTGACAAAATTTTAAATTGACATAATTATTGCACATGGAGATGTTAGAAAATGGCAAACAGAGCTTTAATGTGTTGAGAGCTTTAAATTTTGAACTTGCTTAGACATTTAGAATGTGAAATATCAGGAATTAAATTTTTCTGAATTCCGAATAATTATGGAGGAGTCAGAGTCAGTGGTATTTTGGTGAAAACAAAATATGTATTGTAGTTGCGTTTGACATTTTAAAGGTATTTGACTGAGTTTGGTATTCGAATGTTTTGTCGATCGACGCATCTCGTCTTTAATGAATTCGAAATTACCTTTCGAAATTTTCAATTTAAGTTGTCTTGGACAGTTTCAAGTTGGATATCCACAAAATAAATGCTTGTGAGCCAATGGTTTCGTTCTACCTCTGAAACTCTTTAATTTTCTTTATTTATTGTCTGCCATTTCAATTTTAGCATATTTTAATTCTTATATTAACAGCATAACTAGTTGAGGATCCCTAAAAAACACTTCCGTCTGCAGTTTTTGGAGTGAAATGTAAACGTCGTCGAAAAAATTTTTATTCTCGGCACTTTTTAGGTACTATCGTTGAGGTTTTTTTTTAGATTGTGCGTACCACCTATGGCAAGGTCTTTCTCTAGGATATTGTCCCTCCAGGTGAGAATCGAAGACCCTTCGGGCCAGAGCGTTAATATCCATCCGGTTTACATTATCCATTTCAAGCCGATATCGCTTTACAGTTCAATAAGTTTGTTGTTTCTAATGGAATAGAGCACTCTGATACGAAATTGTTCTTTTTGCTAAAATTTCTCAGTTTTTCGTAGAGTAAGCGCTTCAGTGATAAAATGGTTACAGCACCAGCACCTACTGCATTAGCGCCAAGCGAGCATATGCCGGACACACAGACGAAGTCCTCCGCATTGTCTTTATCACTTTAAAAGCAAACGTCTAAAGCGAGGGTTCTTTGTAGGTTTAGTAAACGACGAATTTAGATACGTGAAACAACCGACTCATATGATATAACTGGTCTTATCAAAATGACGCTACTTAGTGACAAGTCCCATGCCGAAAGCTCTTTTACGTGATCAAAAAACTAACAGCGCTTTGGAGGTTTTCGGCGCAACATGTTTAGTTTAAAGAAGTTTACTATCAAAAACAAATCTATAACAACCTGATGCATTTTAAATGTCGGTAGATATTTGATACGATAAACTCGTACAATAAATTCCTGAAAATTGAGATAAGGATCATTCTTTTGGTATAAGAACGTTTTATTTTTCAATATAATCTGCTTTTAATTAGAACGTTTCTTCAATTTTTTGATAGACTCCACATAATATGTTTTCTCGAGGCCTTCATCGATGACCTCTTCATTGAACCCAAATCTTTGCCACCGAGCCATCTCTTCATGATTGGAAAGAGGAAATAGTCGCAGGAGAGTTAAATCTGGAGAATGGGGAGTTAAAGCTGGATGATGCAGCAATCTATTTTATAGAATTTTGCAATTGCGATTGCGAACTAGTGCGCCAGTACGTTTTCCTGGTGGAAGAAAATTTTTTTCCTTGCCAAACGCGGTCGTTTTTGCTCCAAATCGGCGTCGAATCGATTCAACAGCTCTTCAAAATAGGCGTCTGTGATCGTTTTACCCTTTTGAAGGTAATCGATGTAACACATGGGCTGAAAAGTCCGCGCCGTTTTATAGTAAAACACAAAATTTTTGCAAAATTCAACTTTATTCAGTTGCCTTCGAGGGCGATACACTGATTGTAACGATTTTTCAATCTTTCGATACCAGTTTTGTAGTACGATATCGGTTTAGCTTCAAAATAGGCCTTTGTTTCGGCGATTACTTCTTCATCGGTCTTAAATCTTCTTCCGCTGAGCATTCTTTTGAGGTCTGCGAACAGGAAATAGTCGCCTCAGCTATCTCGATCAACTTCACTTTACGGTCATTCGTAATCATTTTGTGGATTTTTTTGATGTTTTCATCTGAAACAGTCTCTTTTGGACGTCCACTGCGTGCATCATCTTCACTGCTTGTATATTTGCTTATATGTCACCTTGTCACTCTGGAACAATCTTGTTAGCACTGGATCTGCCAATTTGAACAAGACTGCTATTGTTGACCTAGTTGTATCAACAAATTTCAATTCACTCCTGTTTCCTGTTCACAACGGTCTTTAGCGTGGGTTGACGCAAAGGAGACTGTCTTCCTTTGAGTTTTCCCACCGGTTTAGATTCGAAAATCTTTTTGCTTAAAGCACCAAAGTCGTTGCGCTCCACTAAATCTAGCCAAACTGTTCCCTGTAGTTTTTCGTTGTACCGCCTTCCTCATACTCTGTAAATGCAAGAGGAACTGAAGGTCACACTAAACACCACCAAACGTCTATTCCTCTGCGACGTGTGCTTGGGCATACTTGATGAGAGTCGTATATAGTGTCGTCTACGTTGCTCGAAAAAAAGCATTGCGAGCATATTGCCTTTTAACTTATACGAGTACCTACAAACATTGCTTGGTATTCTTTGCTTAATCTCTACTTTGATGTGGATGAGTTCACGGCTGAGCCCAAGTGGGTAAATTCCTTTACTATCTCAAAATTATAGTTGTTCATTCTTACGAGTATAATCTGGCGAGTATAATAGGTATTTTAATGAGAGCATTTATAGTATTGTGTTGACGAACTTCTTAATAAAAACAAATGTTACACTGACAGCCCCCTATTATGGTACAATATGTCAGTGTCATCTGCACGTGCGAGAAATTGTACAAAATTTTTTAAATATTGTGCTTCTCTGGTGTTGGCTTATGACTTTTGAAGAACTATGTAGAAAAACTCATAAGAAAGCGAGTCACCCCATCTTTTTGACATCAAACGATTTTGTGATGTTTCTTCCAACTTGACAGAGCGGCCAGAGTTCTTCGTCGTCATCCTGTACAACCAAACGAGTCGAAGCTTCCTATACTTATGTATTGGGTCTATAACGTGCAAAACGTGCGGTTTGCTAAGAGATGGCGTAACTTGTATTATTCCATTGGAACATACGCTGGAAAGCTACTGTCATTGTACGTCATTTCAGTATTTGTCATTCATTTGAAGCGTAAACAACAATATTTTTTTTTCACTCAAATATGTCGAACTTTGTGCCTGAAAAAGTGTTTTTGTGGGGATTTCTTCTTCATTACTTTAATATGAAGAAAACTGCTGCCGAAAGTCATCGTATTTTGGTGGAAGTTTACGGTGAACATGCGCTAGCTGAGTGAACGTGCCAAAAGTGGTTTGCATGATTGAAAAGTGGTGATTTTGCTTGGAATACAATGAACGTCCTGGGCAGCCAAAAAAGTTTGAAGATGAGGAACTGGAAGCATTACTCTATGAAGATTGTTGCCAAACACAAGAAGAGCTCGCAGAATCTTTGGGTGTTACTCAAGCAGCCAAGCTTGAGTTTAAAAGCAGCTGGATATATTCAAAAGCAAGGAAATTGGGTTCCACATGAACTCAAGCCAAGAGGTCGAAAGGCGGTTTTGCATGTCCGAAATGCTGCTGGAACGCCACATAATGAAGTCATTTTTGCATCCGATTGTTACTGGTGATGAAAAATGGATCTATTACGACAACCTCAAGCGCAAAAAATCATATGTGAAACCCGGCCAACCAGCCAAATCAACGGCAAAGCCGAATATCCATGGCACGAAGGTAATGCTCTGTATGTGGTGGGATCAGATGGGTGTGCTGTATTATGAGCTGCTAAAACCGGGTGAAACCATCAATGGACAACGCTACCGTACACAATCAATCTGTTTGAAGAGAGCAGTAGACGAAAAACGCCCGGAATATGCGACCAGACACGAGGCAATAATTTTCCATCATGACAACGCTCGGCCCCACGTTGCTATTCCGGTTAAGCACTATTTGGAAAACAGTGGATGGAAAGTCTTACCCCACCCGCCTTATAGGACAGACCTTGCCCCTTCTGACTACCATTTGTTCCGGTCGATGCAGAACGCCCTCACTGAAATACGGTTCACATCAGAGCAGAATATCAAAAATTGGCTTGATTCATTCTTGGCTGCCAAGCCGGCGCAGTTCTTTTGGGATGGGATCCACAAATTTCCAGAAAGATGGGAAAAAGTCATAGCTTCAGATGAGCAATACTTTGAGTAATACTATTGTACATGTTTTTCTTAAATAAACGTTCAAATTTTGAATAAAAAACCGCACGAATTAAAATATGTACCCAATACATAGCTCTCTTTAGATGCTAATTTTAGCAATCTTAAAACTGCTGAAGATGGGGTCGATACAGATTTGTTATAATCCGCAGAGCGAATATTTTGGTCGATGATAGGATTACCAGATTCAGAACTGCAATCGGTTTTGCCGATTGTTTTTTTTTATAATTTGCGTTCGCCAAAGGGATTTGAGTACCCTTGAAATTATTGCACACAGCGCGGGCTAAGTACAAATAAGGGAAGAAGTAAAGCGAGGTGCCAATGAACTGTGGTTTTAAATGTTTAAAGGTTGTAATGACAAGGAGATAAAGATCTCGGCAGGTTATTCCATAATCGAGTTGCACATCTTAGGAACGAATTACTATATTTTAGATTACGTCCGAAGGTGTACAGTTAAAAGTTTGAAGGGGCGGAATACTACTGGCGATTTCTATTTAACACTAGTGGTTCAAATAACGACACGACAATGTTAGACACGAGATTTTACGCCTGTGTTTAAGGGTGTCCTTTGTCTCAGAGATACTAGTATCACCTATGAGTTTTCTCGCACTTTTTTGAATTTTATCTAGCAGGTGCAGAGATGTTTTGGACGCACCTTACCTAATGCGGTCGTTGTACTCTAATCTCTAATGCTTTATATATTGAATTTAGATCAGAGGAGGTAAAATATTTCTAACATCAAATTCTTTAGAAATAGCAAGTGCAACTATCTTGCTTTCGCCAGATTGATGTACGCTTTGGTGAGATATGAAATCAGATTACCGTACTGTCAGTGCTTGAGAAGTTTTCGTGTTTCCGGAGCTGGCGGCCTAACAACGTTTCCATGACCTTGGAAAGATTGGCCGATGATGCTGTAGGCAGTAGATGCTGTTTTCCATCTACTCTAAAGAGCAGGGTCAAATAAAAAGCCTACATAGTGGCTTTGGTAGCGTGAGGTACACCCCTTCAGGAGAAGGGGCGACATACCATCTTGACCAACGGATTTGTATATGTTAAGATCATAAGTACTCTTCCCACTACATGAGTGCGAAAGTGTATTCGTTCCATTAAAGATTCTCAAATGTCGGCGAATACAAAGCACAATCTGGTAGTGTTAAGCTGGCTGAGATTTCACTTATCTGGTGCATGATCCTCACTTGATCATATCCTCAAGTCCTTGACCCTAGCTTTGACGGCTAACTAATCGGTTCCTGCTAAAACTGAGCTTGGATACTGCAGGTTTCACTTCATTTTAGTCCAGTGATATGGTAGTTGTCGCATGCATAGTTTCGCATATACCGCTAACAGCGGTATATTCATCGTCTTCGCCGTTTAGAATTCTACGGAAGTAGCTCTTAAAGATTTTCAGCACGTACTCTGTTTCTATGTAGTACGATATACCTCTGGACGACCTTGCGGGCTTCTGTTCGGTTTTTTTTTTTGCGATAACAAATTTTTTATCCCTCTGGGAAAAATTTATGAACTATGAACGTAAGTCCGCTTCCAATGGCAAAACCGCATCGAGATATGTATTACCGACTATTTTATTTCTTGGACTGGGATTATATCAAGCCTATATAACTTCAGTGTCTTCATTAGGTTTCGGATGCCATTCCAAATATTATACATCACCCAAATGTCATTGTCTTAATAACGTTTACGTGATCAAAACTTAACCAGTTATACAGTCGTTGCTTTCATTCCTCTTGACGTATGCTTTATGAATAAATAGCGGCATTTATCGCTCATGGTGCACCATACTCTTTTTTCTGGAGAGTTTCTTACTATGATTTCTGAGACACATAAAAAGATATGTGCCCACCTCTGATGTAAGTTTTCATTTACGTTTACTCTGACAATCTAATAGATTGATATAAAACCACATTCATGCTGCACCAAATAAGTAAAAAAAAAAAAAAAACAAAAGATTTACATACATCGTCTAGATATATCTGAAGCATTTAGAGCCTTGGACAAGGAACTAGTCAATTGTATTCCGTGTAAAGTTGCTTTTAATGAAATCTTCCAGTCTTGTGAGGAAAGATCAGTAGGCTCTTCAGTACTAATGTGTCATCATTTTCGCAGGAAGTATCGGAGGATGTTTCGTCACTTATACCCAGCATTAAGTTGCTTTGCAAAAATGTAATGTCCTGCCACGATGCCAGTAATTAACCTGCAATCTTTTCTGCTGTGAGACAACAGAAAGGCAAGAGATCTTTGTGACCTGGAACAAACAAGGGTCACTAAATTTAGCATGCCGACTGCGTTCACTGATCTTTTTCATTCTCGTAAGAGGGTTCAGCAAGGCTCTAAACGCAGCTTGGCAATCGATGCAGATGAAATCGTCTGTGAAGAACCGACTGCATTCCTTTCCTGGCTCAGATTCTGACCGTAACCAGTTCTGGCCCCAAAAAAAGTCGATTTCATATTTTTTCCACAACAGGAGTTCTGGTATCATTGCATCGGACGGCATATCCATAAGACCGGAGTCATAAGACAGCTAGTCCACAAGGTTATCAAAGCTCTAGTTCGTGTTGTACCGAAGACCACTTCTTTTTAATTGGAAGATGGCTTTGAGGGTGCAGCCCATGATATGAATATCAAGGGGAGGGAGATTCATCAATGCGTCTAGAGCGGAGCTTGGAGTTCTAGGGATAGCCCCCATCCATCCAAGACAAACCGTTCTTTGGAATCTGATGAAAGCAGCAATTAAGTATTTTCCGAGAGCTTATTCCACCAGACAACCGACGCATAGGATAAGAGCCTAAAGAAGAGAGTAGATCAATATACATCAATATATACAGGCATACATAACTCAGCCCACTAGATTTTGAAGGGCAGTCTCACCCGATCTTCCGCGTTGATTTGCATGTGGAGTTTTAGGTAGAGCATGCATTCGCAAATAGTTTTGAGCACATAAAACTCAACCATTCTCTCTATCTTCCTTATCTATGTCGTACTGTCGAAGCTATTCCCACTGTTCGCAAGAGGTATGTAGACCAGTATCAGGTTAGCAATTAAGATTCTCTTCAGAGTTTGCAGCAGTTGAACTATACGTTTTTGCAGGATAACTGGAAACATACCACCGTTGTCAAAGGATTTGAAGCCATCGAATGACATAGTCAAAGCACCTACTTGTGAATCGCTTCTAATCTAGGCTTTATCTTGTGTTGCTTTCTATCTTGTCCGAAGTTTATGCGGAATTTTGACGGATTGTATCAAGCTCCTCCTACTTGGAATTTGACGTCCCTACGGTCTGACATAAAAGCCTCCAATAGTACGTATTTTCCAGCTGATATGTCGATTACTTCCTGTCTTTCTTTCTTAGCTCTCCAAAATAAGTAATGTTTCTATTTTCTGCCACTCAATATTCGGACTCATAAGTTTAGCAAGTAAAGCCTAGTGAGAGCAGTATACGGTTCCTACCACGTAAAGGTAAAGTAAGCATAATTGATGTGCATGCAAGTTAAAGCACTGGGTAACACGATGTTGATGAAGGTCACTACTTATCCTTCCACTTTTAGACCAACAAAATTGATTTACGCTATCAACACAATGTTTAAGCATTTTTTATAAATTATTTTTAAATGAACGTACATTTTTTTATACACTAGGCTACTATTTAAATTTGAGAAAAAATTCTTAAATATAAAAATCACTTCCCCGATTGTAAATCCCCTTTGGTTCGTTGCATAAGTTAGTGTAAATTTTGTAAATTTTTTTTATATAATGTAGCTTTAGCACCTAACTTATGCTGTATATATACTCACGCCAATTGGTATACCTGTTGAAATCCAGAATTGTATATATATGTACATAAACTTTATATAATAAATACAATATCACTCATTTAACACTGCCTCATTGTGTATACCTTTACATTAAAACAAAACAAAAACAAACACCCCAAAATGATTCAGAAACATTTTTAATTAACAGTACGCACTCCTCTTATTCGAAACCAAAAAAATTAGCAAAACAAAACTCAAAAATACATGCCATGTATGTCGTTCTTACAAAAAAAAAAAAAAAAAAAAAAAAAAAAAAAAAAAAAAAAAAAAAACCCTTCCAACATTACCGTTGATTTAATACATTTTCAAATACATATACTGTTGTATTTTACTTTTTCCCTGCTTAATAATGGTGTCATCCTTACCCGAGTCAAGCAAATCAAAACCAAACCGCAGTGGAACTATAATAAGAATAAACAAAAAACTGCGTACAAAAAAATTCGAAAGAAATCATTTTCCCCATATTTCACAGGGTGGTCATTACATTCAATCTCAACCGAATTATCAATCTTCATATCCAAATCAGCAACAACATCAGCAACCACAACAACAGCAACACAATCAACCGGAACCATACTATCTTCAGCAGAGACCTTCCCAACCATCAGCAGCGGCTGGGAAGCCCTCCACTGTATCCTTTTCGGGCGGAATTGCCCAACCGGTTTACAATACACCAAAGCCTAGTCCTCAACCACAATACCAATATCCTGCCCAATCCCAACCACCACAAGAACAACAGCATCAGCAGCTGTACCAACAACCTCCATTCTCCCCAGAACCTCCCCAACAACAACAACAACAACAACTTCAATATCAGCAGCAATATCAACATCAACCCCAAGTCAACTATCCAGTACAGCAGGATGGTCCTCAATTACTTAACGAACCACCTCAATCTCATCGCTGGGGTCATGTAGCCTCACCAGTACCTCAACGTAGTGGTTACGTTCAGCCGGGTAGTCCGTCTGTTCAACCGCCATTCAATTCTGCACCGCAATTTGGATCCCCACAGCAGCAGGTATTGCCACCAAAATGCAAAGTATACTGCACGAAAGTTTTTCTCGAGATTTTCTAGCGCGCCAATGCTAAAAAAAAAAAGACCCAAAAAAATAAGAACGCTTCGCCAAATGACGGGAAGGTGGCCTTCCCCATAGCTGCTTCTAATTTTAAGCGCAGATACTCTTACGAGTACATCCAATTAAAATTTAGATCCTAGAAGTAGTCATATGTGTGTTATTAACTTTGCTGAATTAACTACTCAAAAACGCTGCGCTATGCTCGTTTTTATCTTACTAACCACCAAAATAATATCCACTTCCCTTGTGTCTATAAAACGTTTTACTAAGCCAATTGTTTATATCTTTGTTTTGTTTTGTCTATATCCACCACTACCTATCATCTTCACCACTACTGTCACAATCCCCATGCACAAAAACAAAAAAATTCCAAATTCATCTGTATAAACACTTAAAAACATCCTTCCCACACACACATATATACACATATATATATATATGCGAAAAAAAAAACATGTGCATAAATATAGAACCAATATGGGGCAACATCTGTATCACAAGTGAATCACAGTTACGATCGCCAACCATCCTGCGGAACATCTCAGCAACATCAACCAGTTGCTCCTGCTCCTATTGCTCCTGCTACTGCTGCTCCACAGCAGTACTACCAGGCGCATCAACAACCTCAACAGCAGCAATATTATCAATCTTCTCAACCAAATGACAATCAATATAATTACTATTCACAGCCCGAGCCGCAACACCAACAACAACAACAGCAGCAATACCAACCTTTGCAACAACAACAACACCGCGGTGAGAGTCCTGGCATTATAACATTGCGGAAAGAAGCCCCAGTCACCCAGAAACCAGCTCCAGTATATTCATCACAACCAGCCGCCGCCAGCTACCAAGGTAAGTACAATTTTTATCAAAATTCAATTTTTTTTTTCTTTTTTTTTTTCAAATTTAAAACAAAATGATGCGTATACGCAGCAGTGATTTATTATTATAATTATTGTTATTGTTATTGTTTTTTTTTTTTTTTTTGAGAGTTAATTTGAAATGTTCTCCAGCGCTGAGGACCGTATCTCGTCATCCCAGCATGTTCTTGTTCTTTTGACAGCTGTCAATCTCAAATTTTGTCATTCTTGAATACTTGTAACATCTATGAGACTTTTCACCACGGGATGGATTCACATTTTAAGTTACTTGTACGAGTAGTAGGTACTGATAATTGACAGCTGAAAATCGTTGTCCTTGGATGTTTTACGTGGTGTCGTGATTCAATTCTCACAGATGGTTTCGATTTTAAACTTTATTTCTTTCATATTAAAGTGTCATATGTTGACCTGCATTCCGCAGAGCCAAATTGACTGCCATTGGCTTTAATAATATTTCGATGTCGAGTGCCTTGAACTCTCTCGTATATTTTCATACGAGTAGTATGAGTTTCACCAGTGACTAGAAAGCCGATTAGGCAGCCCCTCATCATTTTATTGAATGATAAATAGATTTCCAGTTGGGGCCCATACTTCTGTGTATGTGATCAGGTTCGAAAGTAAGCCCTCCGGCTCAATGCCTTTACTCCTTCGCTAACATAACCTTTTGTAGAATCTGCCATTTCGTTCTCGTGGGCGACAGCCGAGAGAATGGCACAAGAGGTACCCTTTCCTTCCATTGCAAACTTCGTGGTTCATCGGTAGCATGCGTCTTTAATACATTTCAGCAATTGAATCTCGTGCTTCGACGTTGCACTTCTTCTACTACTCGTCGTGCTCTTAATGGTACTGAAAACGCATTTTATTGGTTTCGCTATTTCCGCTAAATTTGGTCCACACTTACAAGTCTTGTCTTCGAGTGTCATCTTTGTCTCGACATTCTACTAGGTGGAGTGAAAAGTAACCTCCTTGGGAATGAAAATAAAAAATTTTTTTAATTTTTTTTTTTTATTTTATTCAACATAGTCCCCTTTTAGTTTGATAAACTTATTTTAGCGATTTTCCAACTTCTTGATCTCGTCCGAAAAGTTATTTTCCGGAAGGTCTGCAAAATACTCCTCCGCGGCGTTGATGATTTCCTAGCGTGAGCTGAATTTTTTATTGATGAGCCATCTTTTGAGGTTTGGGAAGAGATAATAGTCCGAGGGACTGCGAAAGCAATTGGAGCCGTAAGGCTGTTTTGCAGCGATTTCGGCCTTCATCCGCTCCAATAATGCACAGTAATACTCCCAGAAAACCGACGCCATAACCTTTTCGACTCATCGAGCCTCCCTCGTGCCTGCTTCAGTCCATTTCCGGGCACTCACTCTGTTCTCTAGAGTTCAACAGTTACCAATCGACGCCAAAAGTCCGCCCGATTCCGCATCCGCAAGTCCAAACACTCTTTCGAAGTGCTCTCGCGTTCGTGTTTTTAGTCAGGAGTGGCAGCGGCAGGATAACTTTTTCATATGCAGAATATTGCCCAAAATATGGCGTGTGCGCTCAGTACTAATCTTTGTGGTATCTGCCAGCTCGCGCACCTTCACTTTCCGGTCAGCCAACACCATTTCATGTGTTTTTTTGACATTGTCCTCTGTAACCGCATCGGAGGGCCTGCCGCTGCGGACTTGATCGGTAGTGGACTTGCGGCCATCACGAAACTCTCGAAACCAATATTTGACGATGCAATCTGACGGAGCATTAGCCTCATAATATTTATCCAACTTTTCTTTTGTTTCCTAAACCGTTTTGTGAGAGAACGAAAATCGGTATTGTCCATACTCAACATGATGCCAGACACGTCAATAACAATCAGCTGTCAAAACAAAACTAAAGACAGTATCGCACTGATACTGCATGTTGGCATGTGTCAAGGAGGTTACTTTTCACTCCACCTAGTACAACCACGTTTTTATAGGCCGCCGGCCTTTTGAACCACAGAGCAATGTTTTGCCAATATTCGTTCATTTTCTTTAAAGTTTTTCAAAATACCTCGCATGTTTAGTTTTTCTTCCTAGTTTATGACATTTTGAATTCGTTCACACAAATTAAGTATCCAGAAATGGTCTCTTTTCCTGGTTTCTTCAAGAAAAATTCTGTCATTTAAAGTCGATGCTAACTGTGCTGCTTCCTCCAACTCACTCTTACGCGTTATTCTGACATAGATTCTAATATACCTGCGTTTGGAGTATCCTGTTGGAACTATATTCTCTCCATTCCCCATTCATCCAATTGAGGAAGGAGAAAGCCGTTGAACATAGCTATGTAGCGCTCGCCGTTCACAGTAGTTTTCGAAAAAAAAAAAAGTGACTGATGGGACTGATGACACCTCCAGCGTAAACAGCACACCATGTAGTAACTTTGAGCGGGTGTAATGGCTCTTCGTGGGTTAAAGACAGATATTCGGTGCCTCAGAAGCGATAATTTTAATTATTCACATATCCACAGAGATGGAAATGGCCCTCATCGCTCATGACGATTTTCAATGAAAAGTTGCCTCCTTCGTGGTCGAGATTCAGGATGGCTTGAGCGTAGGTTACACGCGCTTGGCGGTCAATAGCTAACAGCTGATGCACTGTTTGTACTTTGTACTTACAGTTTTCACAAAAATTTTCTGTAAAGACCGCCGATTGATGTCTAAATGCGTGGCACGTCGTCTTGTTGATAGCTGTTCATGTCTTGTTAACGTGTATTTTGTATCAGTTTACTTCACAAATATCAAAGTAGAATTGACATTTGGTCTAGGGTTATGACTTTTGCGCCACCTAGTAAGGGGTGATTCATCGTGAGGTTTGATTTTCAATAGACTTTTTTGACAGATCACGCGTAATTCCTATCAAATTGCTTTGTCATTATTGTTCAACATCTTTTGGCAAGTCATCATGAAAAGACTTACACCACAACAGCGTCTCCAAATTGTTCAGCTGTATTTCGGAAATCAGCGTTCTGTGAGAAATGTTTTTCGTGCGATTCAAGGAACTTATGGTGCGCATAATCGACCTACGAATCGATCGAAATCACTATTGCCAATACCATTCGCAAATTTGAGTCCCAGTTCATCCCAGTGGATGATACTCGACCGGTTAGACCACATCCATCACGTAGCGAAGAGACTATAGCAGCTATAGCTGAGAGTGTATGAGAAGACCGTGACGAATCGATTCGTCGTCGTTCTTAGCAGCCGTATTTGGGCTGATGAGCAACCCGAAGAGTACTAAGAGCTACCATTATATCCATTAAAAACAACGGTATGGTGTGGTTTATGGACTGGTGGAATCATTGGTCCATATTTCTTCAAAAATGAGGCAAATCAGAATGCTACCGTCAATGGTAACCCTTATCGCGCCATGTTAACGGACTATGTGCTTCCTGAAATTCAAGCACATGGTCTCGGTGAGCTCTGGTTTCAACAAGACGGCGCTACGAGCCATACAGCGTGTGAAACAATGGACTTGTTGAGAAATTATTTCACACCTTTGAACTATTTTCTCTGGAGATATGTAAAGTCTCAGGTCTTCAGGAATAAGCCAGCACGATTGGCACTTTGGAAGCCAACATTAGTCGTGTTATACGCGAGATACCAGTCGCTATGCTCGAACGAGTCGCCTAAAATTAGATCTTCCGAATGAACCACCTCAGACGTAGTCGTGGCCAACATTTACGTGATATCAGTTTCGAAAAGTAAATGCATGAATTGTTATTTCAATTGTAAGACCTCCACATCAATTCAATGCAAACAATCTAATTTCTCTTTCTCCTGATGCTGATTTCCCTGAGAAGACAATCATTGTCCATGTGTAGGTATCTGTAGAAAATAATTTAAAAAGCTTTTTTCCTGAATACTTTATTCGAATACGGAACACCAGGCGGTTTGTCTCATGTATTCGCCCAGGTAAAACCATTCCTTGAATTTTTTTTTCTAATATGTTCATGAGAGGCTGAATTTCATTTAGGCGGTCTTCTTTATAACTTGTCTCATTATTTTCAAAATAGATTGAAGAATATTCCTCGGGTTGACCAATATTTTTAAAGATTTCCCATACCCATCCACATCATTAACCTCAAAAATTGTTTCATTTCATCAGTTTTGGACTAGTTTGTAATTCTTACATATTTCTGTTCCGTCTTAATCAATACTTTCTTTCTCTGACAATGTGCTTCATCGTCTATCAACTTGTAAAACACTTCCCGAATTTGCCTTTTAAAGGAAAAGATTTGTACCTTCCGATATAGTTAATTTATGATTCTTCACCAACATTTTCAATGTGTTGTTTTCTAACGTCTTGCAAAAGATCATTGAGCTTCTAAGCTACGAAGTAAATCGTTTATAACTTCCACACTATCATCTTCTTTTGGAAACCATGCGAGCTCATCAATAGCTCGATTCATCAATAGAGTCGAAATTGAGCTCACTATCTGGTTCTGCAACAAGATCCTACATCCTTATTAGTCAGCTAATTTTTTTTTTTTTTTTTTTTAAATAGTAAGAAAACGGTTCCTTTCGCACGTCTTACATATATAGGGTTTTCCAATAGGGACTTGACAACTTTAAATTTAATTTGTAAACGCACTCTTTCACTACTCATTAAACTGTCACTGTCAATTTATTCAGTAAACTCAACATTTTCATCTTGGTAAAGTACACTAACGAGCAACGTCTGCAAATTATAAAAACTTTCTACAGATATTCGGAGTCGGTGACTGCAACTTTAAGAGCGTTAACTCCAATTTTCGGTCGAAATACTAGCCCTAGTAGACAGGCAATAACAAATTTAGTGCAAAAATTTGAGTCTACATATTCGTTGTGTGATGTTGCCGTGTCAGTTAGACAACGGGTTGGTCGAAGTGTCGAAAATATCGCTGCCGTTCAGACGTCCGTAGCACACGATCCAAATCAGTCAATTCCACGGCGTTCTCAAGAATTGGGCATCGCTCAGACCACATTATATCGTATTTTGCGTAAGGATCTTGGTTTACACCCATACAAGATCAAGCTGACTCAAGAATTGAAGCCGATGGACGATTTGAAGCGACCGAATTGGAAGATATGGACTTGAACGACATGTGGTTTCAACAGGATGGTGCCACAAGCCACACAGCACACGCTTCAATCGATTTATTGAAGAGTTAGTATGGTGAGCGTGTTATCTCAAGACACGGGCCAGTCGATTGGCCTTTTCGTTCGTGCGATTTAACGCCGCTTGACTATTTTCTGTGGGGCTACTTTAAGTCATTGGTTTATGCCAATACGCCGACGACGTTGGAAGAGCTCAGAGCCAACATTGAACGCGAAATAGCAGCGGTTTCGGACGAAATGTGTGGTCGAGTCGTTGAAAATTGAGTCCAATGAATCGACCGCTGCAAACATACCCGCGGTGGCCATATGAACGAAGTCGAGTTCCATTCATAAATGTTTTGATTGTACTTCAAGCCAATAATAAAGTTTTTGAAATATCTCAAATGGTTTGCTTTTTATTTAAAAAAAAAAAAAGTTGTCAAGTCGTTATTAGAAAACCCTATATAAATGGCATGGTCTACAAAGTTAAAATTTATCGAAAATTCCATTCAGCGCTGCGTTATTCATATTTAAATGACAGTCGTACGTCCGTCGTATCAGTTTTTTTCTAATCGGCTTAGCATGCAACGTCTCATCTAAGCGTCATTCCCTCTTGAATACCATGACCGGACAGTGGTCTACCATACGTCATACAAAAATAAATGACGCAGCCCTCACGAAAAGAGGGATGTCACTCTTATTTGGATGACGTAGCACGTAATGTGTTAAATCAGATTCATTTCAATGTACTTTCCATACGAATTTACAAGATAGTTAAACTCGTTATATATATCTATCTAAAGAAAGCCGAGGGATATATTGATCCAATTTGAAACATTTTCAAAATAATCTGAAGACGTTTCTTCGTAAGAATGCGCTTAATGAAGTCGTAATGTATTATTCTCGTATGCTCCTTGTTATCCTTCTTAGTCCCGCGGATCATAAATACCATGATACTTGTAGTTACTTTGTTCCAAATTTCTCACCCGTCAATAGCTTAAGTTATATCAGCCCTCTACAGATTTCTGTGCTGCTTCCTATTCATGTCCACTATAACTGCGACGCAATAATAACCGATTGAATCACTTTGGACTTTTAACTTGCATTTTAAGGAAGTTGTACAAGATAAACCTTTTTGTTCATTTGTCAATAGAAGCAGAAGATTGTGTGTGTATTCCCCGTTCTACTGTTAAACGCTGTTTTAACCATTCGGTGTGGGTTTAGACAAGAATAAGGTTTTACTTGGCATTTAAATTTGTTGGCATATTATAAATTAAGTTTCGCAATTGTGCTCTCTTAACTATGCGCTGGAACACGTATATTTCACTAATTGTATTTCCATCCTCATCTTCGTCCTTGGGGATCTATCCACTTTCTGTTAAATGTGTGTTAGTTTTTTTTAAAATTGCCGATTTGACAGCTGACAGTACTCGTTTTGGTTAACTATTCTACCATGAATTTTAAAAATTCTAACTGCGTATAACCCTTTAGGACGAGACTTTAAAACTTTTCGCTCTTCTATTCAATGTGTCCACAGAAGGCCAAGTGCTCTTTTTTCATGCACTATTTCACTCCAGAAGCAGAAACCTTTTGCTCAGTATTCCTGAATAGTATCTAACTCTTTTTTTTTTTTTGTAAGCCAACTAAATATCGTTGTTTTTCTTGGTATGATTGATCTTTGTTCACTTTTCTTTCGATCTATTTGACCCAAAGATCATCAATGGGAAACAATTATGTCATTCTTATCCAAGATAGTTTGATTTACTAACCCGAAAATGATGTCATGATGTTATGATGATGTTATGATTGTTAAATATGAAAATAAATTTAAATCAAATTTATTTACTTTTCCATTAATCCTTTGAATATGGTTTTCTTTTCTTAGGAGGCTCAAACATGCGTGGAGACCTGAAGTGGCCACCACCAGAATACAAAGAACAGGCAATTGTTGAAAATGAAGAGCGGCGTAGAATAGCACAGGGACCAATATGCCGGCCAAGACGCATCAACAAAGTAATTCATTTACACCATTTCATGACGTATATTTTTGTAATAAGTCTTCATGATTTTCAGGACTATACCCAGTTCTTTGCTAAAAATGCTCTCAGCCATCATTACCCCAGCTACAAAGTTCCACCGGGCACTCAACACATTTATGGCAGCTACTAAAACGGACAACGATTATGGACGATTTGATTTATTTATCTAGTTAACAACAAAAAAAGCAAAAAAAAAAAAACGAAATAACTAACCCAAATTGCATAATGGATGAAAAAAACTAAAAAAAAAAAAAATTAAATAACAATTTACTAACTCACTAACAAATTCTTAAAGTTTAAGTATACATCTCCTAAATAATAACTTTGGAGTACATGATGACGTCTTTCGGAATGACTCTACTGACTGTTGTACTATTTGTTACACCAAGAATCGGGTTATCTCCATAAGATACTAGATATTTATTTATAAGGATCTCAATAACTCCGCACCTCATCACGGCAATTCTAAAAAAAAATAATGTAAGAACATCTACAAAATGGATGCGCAGCTATTGATGTCCTTTGAATTAATATACCCAACAGCATTCTCAGTGGCACAATCTATGCACTGCAGTCTGAAATTGTCATCGGAAAATCTTTCTGGATAAACTCTTAAATATAACAATAATGTTAAATAGAAGAAAAACCATATTTTAAAACAATATACTTAATCATATTTATTTATTGATATCTTAACCACTTCTATATATTTATTCTCGAGTGTCAACTTACTAACATGTTTGCTGGGAAAAAAAACCATATACTTTGTTGTTGCATGATAAAAAATGAGAAAAAAAAATCAAAAAAAAAAATCTAAAAATATATTTAGCTAACTTATAGAAGAAACCAAAAAGAAAAAAGGAAAAACGAATAACTAATTTAAATAACGAGCTCTGAAATAAATATAAAAACAAATAAAATCGAATTAAGCAATCGTAGTGCAGCTTGTGAAATCAAAAAAAAAATATTTAATTTAAAATTACAACTATAATTAAAGAAAACGAATTAAAATAATAAAACGGTACTCACTGATTTATTGGCAGCCCTTTTTAATAACACAAAGTTTATTTAGCGCTAATATTATCTAATATTACATCATAACGAATTAGATCTTAGTTGGAAATAGAAAAAATCTTATTTCAAAAGTAAATACACAACACAAAAAAGGTTGAAATCAATAAAGAGAATTTCTTGTTAAAAATGCCATTTACAGTGTTTAACATCGATTTCGAATGAATTTCTATTCTTTTGTTTTTTTTTTTTTAATTAAGTTTTTCGTTTTTTTTTTTCTTTTTCTCTTTTTTTCTTTTAATTTAAACTCGAAACGAAAAAAGTTATTAAAGAAGAAAAATCATTTTAAATATTTAAATATTTAATATTGAATATTTTTAGTTATTTTTCAAAGAAAAACAAAACGATTTTTAGCGAATATCAATCTTTTCCTTTTGAGGAGTTGAATGAAATGAATAGAAAATCCTATAGGTTAAATAATTTGGCTAAATATATCTTATTATATGAATAGAAAAAAAAATTAAATATTTGATAATGCTCCGTTATACGTATAAAAATAAAAATATAAATTTTTTTTTTAAGCCATTTGCCCAATTAACAATTTTTACCTATTATCGATGACGAAGGGAACTTGTACACTTTTTATAAAATAGAAGATCTATCTAATATATCTAGATTTTGAGAGAGCTAGTTAGTAGATAATTGAAATAAAAATAATTAAATAAAACAGCGTTGTGCCATTTTGAGTTGAAAAACCAATATTAAAAGCTAAAACATCAGCAAGAACAAAATATGCAAACACAAAATTATTTTTACATATATTCTAATTTAAAGGATGCCAACATCTGTAGATCCAAAAATCCAATAACATCATAACAACTTTGTAATGAATTTCTGTTGTTCTTTATTGTAATAAATGTGAAATATCTAAGCTGGACAGCTTAGATAGATAGAATGATGTTTTATTTATTTTATTTTTAAAGATACAATAAAAATAAAATTTTTATGTCCGGGATTATACGCCGGGGTACCATGCCCATGTGGCGTTACCAACAATGCGCCCAACACTGCTTGATGTCACTAATCTAGTGGGATGTTTTGTTTTGTAACATATGTATGAACTTGTTTCTTTTAAGACCCCATTTAGATATATATCGCTCTTCTAAATAAAACTGATTCGTACTGGATTATGGATAGATCGTGTTCGGGGAGACTAAATGAAGCAAATATGGCATGTCCGAATTGTTTTTACACGTTTCGCTCATATAACAGACGAAATACCGAACATTGTGCTTCAACATCTCTCACTAGAAGCGGTGGACATTTATATACCCCAATGTAATAATGCAATGAATAATACCCATTATCCAGCGCAATGAAAAACTGCGGTTGTACATCCCATCCTCAAAAGGAATAAAGACCCTTCCAATCCGGCGAATCTCCTGTCCATCAGTCTTCCTCCAAACATCAGTAAAGTTTTCGAGAAAGTTATCAATAAATTCCTGACTAAGTGGGTTGAGACCGCCAGAATGCGCTGCTACTGCAAAAAAGGCTATGATGCCTTCAAGTCCGTTCATATTTAGGTAGACATGCCAAAATTCAGTGCGATACCGTCTTTAGTTTTGTTTTTACAGCTGTTTATTGTTGATGTGTTTGGCATCATGTTGAGCATGAATATAATGGGGCTAATGATCCGTCAGATTACACCGTTAAATATTGGTTTCGTGGTGGCCGCAACTCCACTACCGATCAAGTCCGCAGCGGCAGGCCCTCCTATGCAATTACAGAGGACAATGTCAAAAAAATACATGAAATGATGTTGGCTGACCGGAAAGTGAAAGCGCGCGAGCTAGCAGATACCACAAAGATTAGTACTAAGCGCACACGCCATATTTTGTGCAATATTCTGCATATGAAAAAGTTATCCTGCCGCTGGGTGCCGCGCATACTCACTCCTGACCAAAAACACGAACACGAGAGTACTTCGAAAGAGTGTTTGGACTTGCTGATGCGGAATCGGGTGGACTTTTCGCGTCGATTGGTAACTGTTGATGAAACTTGGATCCACTATTACACACCAGAGAATAGAATGAGTGCCCGGCAATGGACTGAAGCCGGCACGAGTGCTCCGAAGCGTCTGAGGGAGGCTCGATGAGTCGGAAAGGTTATGGCGTCAGTTTTCTGGGATTGTCATGGCATACTCTTCGTGGATTACCTCGAAAAAAGGAAAACCCATCAACAGCGAGTATTACTGTGCATTATTGAAGCGATTGAAGGCCGAAATCACTGCAAAACGTCCTCACATAAAGCGATAAAAAATTTGTTTTTACAAGACAATGCACCGGTGCACAAGAGCATCGCAACCAGGGCTAAAGTCAATGACTTACGGCTCCAATTGCTGTCGCATCCATATTAGCCCGATTTGGCTCCCTCGGACTATTTTCGCTTCCCAGGGGGTGGCCGTGGTGTAGTGGTATATGCATACACTCCTCAAGCAGAGGGTTGCGGGTTCGAATCCCGTGCGAGGCAATTATCTAAAAAAAACTTTTCGTAGAATTTGCATGCAGTTATATGAGAATCCCGTCAGCCTCAACTCTGACATGAAGGCATAACACTGATGTTGGAGTGGTTGCTGGCTGGGCTTAATGTAACGAACTAACAACTAGCACGTACTGAGACCCACTGGTTAAGGATGCACTTGCTCGTCCCGTCCAGTTTGACAACTATCTCTGGGAAAAATATCGAAACCTAATACACCTGAGTTTCAAACTACTACATCACCCGCCCGCGCCCTGGGAAAAAAGCCAGTAAAAGGGTATTTATATCCCCTTTTTGCGCGCGTGGGATTATAAAAAAAAACTCAAAAGATGGCTCATCAATAAAAAATTCAGCTCACGCGAAGAAATCATCGACGCCACGGAGGAGTATTTTGCAGACCTTCCGGAAAATTACTTTTCGGATGGGATCAAGAAGTTGGAAAATCTCTGGAATAAGTGTATCAAACTAGAAGGGGACTATATTGAATAAAATAAAAAAGACATTTAAAAAAAATTTTGCTTTTCATTCCCAAGGAGGTTACTTTTAACTCCACCTAGTACATACAAGATATGTTCCCAAAGTAATGTGACTTTTGAAATTTGTTGTGTTGATTCTCATGTCCCGAACATATGTTCACAGTTTTAATTATATAGCATACTCAGGTTTTTTTGACAAATAGAAAGGTCGGCAGTTTTGTGTAAAAATAGAATCAAGTGCTCTAAAACGTTTAAAATATTGATACTTGCATACGGAAAGTCCGCTCTAAGTAAAAAAAAAAATTTTTACAGAACCTCACTCCGGACGCTCTAGCCATTCAACAAAAGATGATGAACCTCAAAGCTGTGAAGAAAATAATCATAAGAGAAGTTGCTGAAGATGTTGGCATATCGGCCGGCTTGTGTCATTCATCTCTTCGGATGCTTTGGGCATAAGAAGTTTGTTTCCAAATTTCTTAGTTTTGTTCGGAAGAACCGTCGCATAAGCATCGGTCATGAGCTCTTGAATGACGTCAATGATGATCCTGACTTTTTGTTCAAAGGGGTTATAACTGGTGACGTATCATGGTATATATAGGGTTTTCTAATAAAGACTTGACAACTTTTTTTTTTAAATAAAAGGCAAACCATTTCAGATTTTTCAAAAACGTTATTATTGGCTTGAAGTACAATCAAAACATTTATGAATGGAACTCGACTTCGTTCATATGGCCACCGCAGACATGTTTGCAGCGGTCGATTCATTAAACCCAATTTTCAACGACTCGGCCACACATTTCGGGCGAAACGGCCGCTATTTCGCGTTCAATATTGGCTCTGAGCTCCTCGAATTTCGTCGGAGTGTTGGCATAAACCAATGACTTAACGTAGCCCCACAGAAAACAGTCAAGTGGCGTTAAATCGCACGAACGAGGCGGCCAATCGACTGGCCCATGTCTTGAGATAACACGCTCAGCATACTTACTCTTCAATAAATCGATTGTAGCGTGTGCTGTGTGGCTTGTGGCCCCATCCTGTTGAAAATACATGTCGTCCAAGTCCATATCTTTCAATTCGGGCCAAAAATAATCGGTGATCATGGCGCGATAACGCTGACCATTCACAGTAACATGTCGATCGTTATCGTCGATGAAAAAATATGGCCCAATAACGCCGCCGGCATGCAAACCGCACCAAACAGTTATTTTTTGTGGATGAAGTGGTGATTCATGAAGCACATGTGGGTTTTCACCCGACCAATAACGCATATTTTGCTTATTGACGAACCCATTGAGCCAAAAATTTGCTTCGTCACTGAAGATGATTTTGCGATGAAATTCATCATCTTGGCGCATCTTCTCCAGAACCCAATCGGAGAACGTAGCTCGTTAGAGTAGTTTACCATGATGAAAATATTGAGTTTACTGAATAAATTGACAGTGACAGTTTGATGATTAGTGAAAGAATGCGTTCACAAATTAAATTCAAAGTTGTGAAGTCCCTTTTGGAAAACCCTATAGTTATAACGTCGAAACCAAAGCCCAATCGTCTCAATGGAAGCACCTAGGAGAGCCAAAACCGAAAACAGCACGGAAAGTTCCGTCAAATTTCAAAGTTTTAATCACTGTTTTTTTTCGATTACCGTGGCGTAGCAGCGCATCAGGAGTTTTTACCTTAAGGTCGTACGGTCAATAAGGAGTATTACCTTGAAGTTGTGTGCCGTTTAAAAGAAGCAATACTAGAAAAGACCTCCGGAATTGTGGAAAAACAATTCATGGCTTTCGCATCACGATAATGAACGTGCTCATTCATTGTTGCTTGTGAAAAATTTTTTAGTCAAAAACAACACGACAATCAGCCTCAGATACCATGTTCACCGGATTTCGTTCCATTCTATAGTACTTTTTCCTGTTCCCAAAACTGAAGAAACCTATGAAAGGACGGAAATTTGCAACGACTACAGAAATAAGAACGGCATTGCTGGAAGACCGCAAAACTATACCAAAAAGTGCTTATGGGAAGTGCTTCTGGGATTGGAAAAAGCGTTGGCACAAGTTGTTATATCTGAGGGAGATTACTTTGAAGGGAACAACATTAATATTGATGAATAAATAAATATTTTTTTATAAAACACACAGTTCGTAGATTTCTCTTTTTCAAGCTAAACGGGTTGGACATTAGCTAACCATTTCTGTATGTTCTGCTGGAACATTTTATATTAAATGGTCTGCAACAAGTTCACTTCACCATGCCATAATGTAAATTGATCAAGTCATTGATTGACTGATTCCCGGAATTTATTCAGAAAATCAAAAATACAAGTTTATTCATCTAAATCTATATTGTCTCCTTCAAAGTAATCCCCATCGACTGCAACGCACTTATGTCAGCGCTTGATCCAATTCTCGAAACATTTTTTTATAATCGGTTTTCAGTATTCATCAGTGCTTCAGGCGATTTTTCGTGGTTTTTTAACTCGATTGAACAGAAAGAAGTCACAAGGAGCCAAATTAGGTGAATTCGGTGGCTGGTGGAAGGTATTTGTTGCATTTTTCGTCAAAAAATTACGAATAATGATGGCACTGTGCGACGGTGCGTTATCATGGTGCAAAATCCACGAGTTTTCGGCCCACAATTCTAGTTTCTTTCGGCTCAAACGCTCAAATAATACTCTTTGTTTACTGTTTGGACTTCTGGCAAAAATTCATGATGCACTACACCGTTGTAGTCCATGAAAACCGTGACCGTTTTTTGCCTAATGTCTGGATTGCATGTTGTACTCATAAACCCACGTCTCGTCTCCAGTAATGATCCTTTTAATGAATGAGGGATCGAATTCAGCCTCGCAAATCATCTCTTTTGCGACGGCAACACTGTCTCTTTTTTGCATGAAATTGAGGTCTTTTGGCACCAACTTTGCTGCTACACGATGGAAACCCAAATCATTAACCAAAATGTCTTTAACAGATCCATAGGCAATGTTCAAGTCCTCCGCTATCTCTCTGTTGGTTAATTTGCGATCATTGGCCAACATTTCTTTTACTTCATCAATGTTTTCGTCGGTTTCCGATGTCGATGGTCTGCCACTGCGTTCATCATCTTCGATTGACTCACGACCACTTTTGAGACGCTCGTAACACTGGTAAACGACCGTTTTCTTTAGAGAATCGTTGCCGAAACACTTTTACAACATTTCCAAATTTCGCGCACCATTAAATCCGTTTTTTACGCAAAATTTAATACAAGTTCGTTGTTGCAAACGCCAACACACACAGAGATACCTAGATGTACTCTTGGCCACGTAACTTTAGCAAATGTCAAGCTATGACGCTAAGATTTAGAGGGAATGTCAACAACAGATGTACCAACTTAACAAAAAAAAACAGAACTCAATGGAAGCTCCACACGGTTGTAGTTAGGTTTTTTTTTATTTTTTGATGAAGGTGGTATGCCATCGGTGCCAGGCACCTTGAAACCATCGAAAGAAGTAACACCATGTTTGACGGCCCTATCCATTACCACAACCTATACCAGCTACATCGTGTTAAATCATTCGCCACACTAGCAGCTTCGTTAATAGAAGCTGGTTGTTTTTGAGCTGGTTCTGATTAGGATACCTGAGAGTTGAATATCAAGCATGAGATGGAGAGTCTACTTTCAACTCAGTGTTGGTGCCATCGGATTTTATTAATGATTCCAGCCTGGCTGATTTCGATCTGTGAAGAGCCCACAGATAATTCTTAACATAGGTAAGTGAATGTCAACTCAAAACACTTGATGAGGGTACCGATCAGGTTTTGTTCAACTTCCTCTAGCTTTTGTGTTGACATAAAGGGGAGTACTGCCGTTCTTGCCAAGCTCCTCTTTAAATCGTATTCAATTGGTTTTCCGCGTATTCTTCCTCTGATTCTGAATCCGATGTAGTTATGGTCTGACACGGAAACCTCTTATAATACTTTCACGCCGATGATCTCCTTAGCATATTGGATAGCGCTTAGTCGATTACTTGTTGTCTTACTCTCGTAACAAAAGCTGGCTGTAAGCCAACGTTGTTGATAGCCAAGTCAGACGATAGTATGAAATCTAGACGATGATTGCCTCTCACGTTGCATTATTTACTGTCCAAAAAGTATTCTGAGAATTAGCATCGCAGCATAAATAAGTCTCATCTTCTTGGATTCACAGTATTTAATGAGTTTAAGTGTATTTGAATTTGAGACGTTCTCCGTTCCTTGTGAACGGTGAAAATGAGTTCAACAAATAAAGGCAAATTCTCGGTCTTCCTGATCGCCCATCATATAGTGATGCAAAGCCCCACAGGAACCGAGTCCATTCCATACCTCATCACACCTAGGTTTGTGTAGATCCACTGTAATGGCCGGGTGGAGGAATTGGAAGGGGACAGGGATTTGATTGCGTTTTCTAGTTCTGATTTCCGCCTCTCGTCTTGCGTTGGTTGTCGTTTGATCCCTGAGCAGGTCTAACCCATCTTGTTGCATTCGTGAATCTGATAAGAGATGTAAGTGAAGCATATTTCCAAGAAGTCGTGGAAGTAATAATTTTTAAAGTATTTTGTGTCAAATTATTGAAGCTGGGGCAGTAGCACAGTCTCTGCAGAAGGCCTGTAAGCAATCCAACAAGCTTAGATGGCCCAGTTCTGATTTTCAATAAAAACTTACTTGTTCTGGATTTGCTGAGCTCCGTAGCTCCATAGTTGATTTGAGATCTCGCAGGTTGGAAGACTTTTACACCTTTCCTTGACTTTTATTTGTATCGTTTCCTTCACTTGTATCACAGTTGGAAGTAAGGGTTTGATACTTTGACGTGTCAGTTTCCTTTCTATGGAAGATCTTTCCTTAGCTCATCTATACAGCTCCTTTGAATGCTTATTACCTGCCACTTTTTTGTGGCCTGGACTCAGAATGCGTAACCTTATGCTGAACGTAGGAGCCTTAAGCTTTTCGTGATAGCACTTCACAAGCCCCGATTTGATTTCGACTGTTGCGATAGATTTGATGGCAGCTTGGCTGTCAATAAATACAGTAATATCCTTGTGGGATATTGCTTTTATTGCCGCACGTTAGCTGCTTCTGCTACAACCAATATCTCAGCCTGGAAAACACTGCTGTAGTCCGGCAGGCCATTCATATGTGAAAATGGATATCGAGTCTGATACCATTTGGTTCCTGTCACGTCCCTGTCTGCCTGGAAAAATACAGGCTAATGATGTGATGGGGTATTATGTGTCCGTATTGGAGCATAAATCCAGTTCACTTGTAAAGATCAAGATGTCGCCTTTCGGGCTTGATTTCCACCCATTAAGCTGACACAATTTTAAAGCGATTTTCACTCCAGATTCTTGCATGTATAGATCTAGAGGCAGGAGTACAAGTACCATATATGTATGGGGTGATTCATCGTAAGGTTTGATTTATAATGTTAAATAAAACACATAAATTTGAAAGTATACTTAAAATTTTTATTATAGGTTAAAAGAACAATTCATGACATTTACTTTTTAAAAATGATGTCATGTAAATGTTGGCTACGACTACGTCTGAGGTGGTCCGTTCAGAAAGTTCAATTTTGGGCGACTCGTTTAAGCATAACGACTGGTATCTCGCGGATAACACGAGTAATGTTGGCTTCCAAAGCGTCAATCGTAGTTGGATTATTCCTGAAGACCTGAGACTTTACATATCTCTAGAGAAAATAGTCCAAAGGTGTGATATCGCACGATCTAGGCAGCCAACCGTAGCAAAACGTGAAATTAAGTGCGCACCAAAAAGATTTCTCAACAAGTCCATTGTTTCACGCGCTGTATGACTCGTAGCGCCGTCTTGTTGAAACCAGAGCTTACCGAGATCATGTGCTTGAATTTCAGGAAGCACATAGTCCGTTAACATGGCACGATAACGGTTACCATTGACAGTAACATTCTGATTTGCCTCATTTTTGAAGATATATGAACCAATGATTCCACCAGCCCATAAACCACACAATACCGTTGTTTTTAATGGATGTAATCGTAGCTCTTGGTACTCTTCGGGTTGCTCATCTGCCCAAATACGGAAATTTTGTTTATTAACGTATCCATTGAACCGGAAATGGAATTCATCACTGAACAAAATTTCACGATAAAACACCGGATTTTCATTGAGTTTTTCTAAAGCCCATTCACTGAAAATATGACTCAAATTCAAGTCGCCTGGCTTCAATTCTTGCACAAATTGAATTTTGAACGCTTTCAGGCCGAGATTCTCACGTAAAATACTCCAAGCCAAGCTGCTGAGAACGACGACGAATCGATTCGTCACGGTCTTCGCCTACACCCTCAGTTACAGCTGCTATAATCTCTTCACTACGTGCTGGATGTGGTCTAACCGGTCGGGTATCATCCACTAATGTAAACTGGGACTCAAATTTGCGAATGGTATTGGCAAAAACGATTTTCGTAAAACAGCTGAACAATTTAGGGACGCTGTTGTGGTGTGAGTCTTTCAATGATGACTTGCCAAACAATACCGAACAAAAATGATAAAGCAGTTTGATAGTAGTCATGCGTGATCTGTCAAAAAAGGCCTATTGAAAATCGAACCTCACGATGATATCCCAGTCCCGACTTTTGGCGCGGCTCTCATGGCATAAGTCGAGGCTATTCATTGAATCCCCTTCAGCTTTGTTTTTAGCCTAAGTTTGCTAGTTTCATAAGTGGAATTCCACCACACTAAGCTTAAGTTGGGTTATACGATAGCCGTGTGCATTTATAGGATAGTCTTGGGGTTAGGTGCCCATTTTCTCCCATTTTCTGCAAACGTAGAAGATGATGGTTGTTTTCTTTACTCGTTTTTCAACATTGAGTTCCAACTTAGCTTACTATCTAGTACGATACCAATGTAGATATTTAGCACTGTTCGATAGTCGGAGGGTTGTTCCATCTATGGAAGGAAGTTCATT
This sequence comes from Volucella inanis, assembly GCA_907269105.1. Taxonomy (NCBI): domain Eukaryota; kingdom Metazoa; phylum Arthropoda; class Insecta; order Diptera; family Syrphidae; genus Volucella; species Volucella inanis. Next base: position 95,910,517 of record OU026154.1, read on the forward strand.
ATCCTTTTATGTGTGAATAGAAGAAGCTCAAGCCCACAGAACTTGGTCCAGTCTCCAAGAAATCTAAGGGCATAGTTAAGGATTTCACTGATCGTGTGAAGGACCTTGCCGGTGGCCATAAGGACTACGTCATCCGCGTATCCCTTTTTAAATTTAGAAATATTTCATTAACTACAGAAGAGGTTATATCACTTCAGGTGGTGATATTAGATATCATATTATCTAATGTTGCATTGATGTTCCTGTCACGGAACATACAGGTTATCAGGTTCGTTGGTACAGGATGAACTTCAGCTTTTCCTAAGCGGAAATGTTGAAATTGTTGAAGGTTCCTCCGATGTTAAGGAAGACCGCTTATATTTGCTCTTTGTATTAAATACCTTTTTCAATCGAGCTGACAACTTCATGTAGGCCGTTTTCGTACCCTTGCCTTTTGTATACTCGTATGCATCCTGGGTTGATGCTTAGTCTTCTGGGTGCATATTACTTCACATATGAGTGTCAAGCAGTTTTTCTAAAGATTTTGGAATGTATGATATTAGGCTTATGGACCTGTGTTTTATTGGATGGGTATAGCTGGGCTTACCTGCCTTGGGAATGAAAACTACCTTTAACTCTCGCATTTTAGCATACTATATATCCATACTTGATGCTATTGCTGAATAGTTCTTATAGGAACGGTATCATAGCCTGTTTTTAATTTTTGAAGAATGATTGGTATGATTCCGTCCAGTCTATAACGCAGCTTATGTTGTTTTCTTCTAGTATCCCCTCTGCAATTTTATATTGGCTAGAGAAGAGTCTGTCTGTATTTGCTACTGGTATTTGAGTACAAGTGGGTTTCTTACATAAGTCCCAAAGCTTCAGTGATAGATAGATAGATAGATAACTAACAAGTTATAGTTTTAGATCACCAACTACTGTATGTTCCTTAGATATGACTATGAGTGAGTGACTTTCATTCTGTAGAAATTTATATAGTTCTCGTTAATTGTGTTTATGACTTGAGCTAAGGTAGATGACAGAAAATTTATACAAAGGTCTAAACTTTTGGTGGAGTAAGGTTCTATATGTAATACACTATATTCGATAGATTTAGTTATTGGAAGAAGATCTTCACTGTCACAGGGTTTCATGAATATTTCCTCCCTGAAGACGCTTTGAAAAACAAAACGATCCGCGCCTGATAATTAAACTTATTGTTTTCCCTTAGGGTGAATAACTGATAAATCTCCGCTTACTCTTTTCGCTCGTTTAGTACCGCGTTCACAAATGCATAAGTATATATAACTTTTTATTAATAAACTATTTGTTGGAATGATAAAGAGATTTAGATTGATCGCACATGTGCTTTGAAAACATATCTGTTGTTTTTAAATTCATTTGAAGCTTTATGGCAAAAAGTTGAAGTACGAAGTAAGTCACGGCCAATTAACAATGGCATTAGACTGAACTCATCTGAAACAATCACAAAAGAAGGTTGATTTACGTGACCAGCTACCGTATGTTTAAAACTTAAGACCCCCAAGTCTCTTTCTAACAGAGATGTCTTCGGGCAAGAGCAATGCTCCAGCAAAAGTAATCGGACTACTGGTGTCCAAAAGAGATTTAAAATTATTAAATGTCGTGCATTTATTCCCTATTTTAAAAGCAACACTTACCAACCGCACTGCCCCCAGGCTACATACGTCGTCTCCAAAATCCTCGCTAACTGAGGTACTGCTGTCTTCTCCTATGGCCCCTACTTGTCGGGGTCTCATCGCCTTCGGGCAGTTTTTATAGATGTGTCCTAGATCTGCGCATCGGAAACAAGTTTCGGAAATTCTCTTTTCCTTTGGGCAGTTAATGACGATATGTCCATAAGTGGAATGGTTAAACCGCTGGTTGACTGCCAGTCGATGTTGATGATGTGCTCTTGCTGGCTGATGCCATAGTAATGGCCTTGGGACTTAACATCGGTTTGGTGACTCTCCTTTTCTCATATCGGGGTAGCAGGCTTTTAAGCTCCCCACTTGAGCTTGATAAACTTAATCAGTTTTGTTTCGTCAACATTTGCATAAGCTGCTGGTTTTTGCATTGAAAGAACGTAGTGAAGAAACGATTCTTCTCGATGACGGGATCGTTAGCTCAACTGACGACAAATTTCATGCTTTCTTACCCGCATATCGAGTTCCTTTAATAAAAGGCATTTACGCGAGTCCCAGCTGTCAACGCGGACTGTTCGGAATAGGACTCTAGCGGTGCCCTGAATTAATCAACGGACAGCAAGGTGTTTTCACCGCTCATTTCATCTGAGAGAATGGCCGACGTACTCCAAGTCCGCTACCCATTTATGAATGCCATAGGAATCATCACCGGTGAAGGGAGGGATGGCTTTTTTAATATCAGACAAGTCGACAATTCTTCCATGTTGGTTAGTGCATGTCGGCTAGCTCTTTCCCCCTTTATGATTTTTTTTCGCTTCTCTAACCGCAGCAGCTCTCTTTCTTCTCCGGCATCAAAGTCAGAAGTTGTATATTCCACGTCATCTTCTACTCGTTTTCTGGCATTTGCAGAGACTCTGGAAACCGTGAAATAGTAATTTAAGTCGTTAACTGCAGTCTCCTTACTGAAGGCGGCCACTGAAGTTTCTGAGACGTTTCATTACTTGCAGTCTCGTGTGCTTGTAATTCTGAGATTTCGTTCGCTGAAGTCTAGTTTCTAGCTGAAGTCTCATTTTTTACTTAGTTGTCGTTTCTTGCTAGAGCCTCATCAGACGTCCAGCCGCATATTGAACAGTCCAGTTAAACATCTTAACGACGGAGTGATCTGGGCACGTCCACGCCGATAGCATGTCAGGCATCCATGAGTTGAATGCGTGTTAAGCTTCTGCTCATTGCTCGTTGGGATTATTTTATTAATTTTATGCAATCCCACACCTGACGCTTTAACACACAAGAATTCGCCTCTCTTTCTCGATCGGGGATATCTACATGACCTTGCTTTGTCATGGCGTGCTTGGTACACTTTTTAAAGAAAAATGCCTGAATACAATCAGAAATAAGATTTTCCTTTATGTTCACAAACTATTACTAAACAAGCAAATATTGAGATGATGTTATATGTTGCGATGAATCGAAAATAATGCTCTTCTGCAACGAAAGGCATAACAGAGTGTGGCGCAAGCCTTTATAAATCTTGTTCAGTCGGGATATTATTGCAAGTGGAAACTTGTCTATAATGGTATGGGGTATACGAGTATATCCAGCAAAGGCGTTAGAGATTTAGATTTAGAGATTTTAATAATGGTGATGTAAGCGGAAACCCAGAATTCCAATTTTACGAAACCAAAGATAAAGAGCTTACGGTCAAGACGTGACTCCTATACACTTGCAGCAAAGTGTCAGATTCACCAGCGTAGTCAACTAGAATTGAGTATTTTTTGTATAGTATCTAATTTTTTAAATGTACATAAATTATTAATATGATTCAAAAAATTGGCTTTCCTCTTATGAGAAAGAAGAATTTGCTGTTTGTTTACCTTGTCTAAGCCTTTCTTGACAAACGTACAAGTGTTCAACGAGTTCATTGAAGTTGTTGCCGACATACCTTCAGCAAAATTAAAACATTCTTCAAAACTCGGCCTACTAAAAGAAAAATTCAATCAGTTTCAACATTTCATTCAGACTCAGGCTAGATAACAACTCTGTTCAGGCAAAGAAATATTTACCAATTTGCAGTGCCACCTAGAGGCGAAATTGTGTAAAATACAACACAATAGACGTATTAATCTAGTCCATGAATTTTAAAATGACAATTCAAACAGCAAAACATCTTTAAGCAGATTCCAATTGTTTTTTTTACAAATTTCTCAACAATACAGCACATTTCCCAATTTGCTAGTCATTCTACAAAATACGTATTCGGAAGAAATTCAAAAGTATAACGCCTAATATTTCTCCAGATGTGACATAGTTTTGAACGAACATCCGGTTCCAGAAGTATTTCTTCTAGAACATTCAATATACCGAGTCTCGATGAAAACTTTTCAACGCTAGTCAATAATTTGTCAACTGCAAGTCACATTTGCGAAAAGAAGCGTGGTCGGTTCGGTCAATCTTTTTTTTTAATTGTGGCCTCAGTTTCATTGTTCGATTCGAATTCTTGTTCATTTTCCTTCTTGGTAATAGTAATTAAAATTTTCAAAGGTAAGTTTGAACCTAATTTCATTATTCGTTTTTCTAAATTAACAATGAAAATCCCTTCAGATGCCAGAAGAAGCAGAGACATTCGCTTTCCAAGCTGAGATTGCTCAGCTTATGTCTTTAATCATCAACACGTTCTATTCGAACAAGGAAATCTTCCTTCGCGAGTTGATTTCTAACTCGTCTGATGCTTTGGACAAGATTCGCTATGAATCTTTAACTGATCCAACAAAATTGGAAAGCGGCAAGGAATTGTTCATCAAATTGATTCCCAATAAGGCTGCTGGTACCTTGACCATCATCGATACTGGTATCGGTATGACCAAAGCTGATTTAATCAATAACTTGGGTACAATTGCCAAGTCTGGTACTAAGGCTTTCATGGAGGCACTACAGGCTGGTGCTGATATTAGCATGATTGGTCAATTCGGTGTGGGTTTCTATTCTGCATACTTAGTGGCCGATAAAGTCACAGTTACATCCAAGAACAACGATGACGAACAGTACATTTGGGAGTCATCGGCTGGTGGGTCGTTTACAATTCGTCAGGATGAAACCGAGCCATTGGGACGAGGTACCAAGGTTGTTCTACACATTAAAGAAGATCAAACTGAATACTTGGAGGAAAGCAAGATTAAGGAAATCGTCACCAAGCATTCACAATTCATTGGGTACCCCATCAAACTCCTCGTGGAAAAAACCCGTGACGAAGAAGTCAGTGATGACGAAGCTCCTGAAGAACAAGCCGAGGAGAAGAAGGAAGACGAACCAAAACTTGAAGATGTAGGTGAGGATGAAGATGCTGACAAGAATAAGGACAACAAGAAGAAGAAAACTGTCCAAGTCAAGTACACCGAAGATGAAGAACTAAACAAGACAAAGCCAATTTGGACTAGAAATCCCGACGATATCTCCCAAGAAGAATATGGCGAGTTCTACAAATCCTTGACGAACGATTGGGAAGATCATTTGGCTGTAAAGCATTTCTCTGTTGAAGGTAAGCTCTTAAAAGAAAACACGTTGTTGTCGTGTACAGGTTCTAAGATTTTATCAATTTCATAGGTCAATTGGAGTTCCGTGCTTTGTTGTTCGTACCCCGTCGTGTGCCCTTTGATCTGTTTGACAGTCAAAAGAAGAAGAACAACATTAAGTTGTATGTTCGTCGTGTATTCATTATGGACAATTGCGAGGATCTTATTCCATCCTACTTGAACTTTATTAAGGGTGTCGTGGATTCCGAAGATTTGCCTCTAAACATCTCTCGTGAAATGTTGCAGCAAAGCAAGGTACTCAAGGTTATTCGCAAAAACTTGGTCAAGAAATGCTTGGAACTGTTCGAGGAGTTAACTGAAGACAAAGAGAACTATAAAAAATTCTACGAGCAATTCAGCAAGAACTTAAAATTGGGTGTCCATGAGGACAACAACAACAGGGCCAAGCTCTCCGATTTGTTACGCTACCAGACTTCTGCTTCAGGGGACGAGGCTTGCTCCTTGGCAGATTATGTCAGTCGTATGAAGGAGAACCAGAAACACATCTACTTCATTACGGGTGAGTCTAACGATCAAGTTAGTAATTCTGCCTTTGTTGAACGTGTCAAGAAACGTGGCTTCGAGGTTATTTACATGACTGATCCAATCGATGAATACGTCATTCAACACCTCAAAGAATACAAAGGCAAACAATTGGTATCTGTTACCAAAGAAGGTCTTGAGTTGCCAGAAGATGTCGAAGAAAAGAAGAAACGTGAAGAGGACAAAGTCAAATTCGAAAACCTCTGCAAAGTGATGAAATCAATCTTAGACAACAAAGTCGAAAAGGTCGTCGTCTCGAATCGTTTGGTTGAGTCACCCTGCTGTATCGTTACATCACAGTACGGCTGGTCTGCTAACATGGAACGTATCATGAAAGCACAAGCTCTGCGTGACTCGTCCACTATGGGATACATGGCTAGCAAGAAGCACTTGGAAATCAATCCAGACCATCCAATCATTGAGACTCTTCGTCAGAAATCCGATGTCGACAAGAACGACAAAGCCGTAAAGGACTTAGTCATCCTTTTGTTCGAGACCTCCTTGCTATCTTCTGGCTTCTCATTGGACAGCCCACAAGTGCACGCTTCAAGAATTTATCGCATGATCAAGCTGGGTCTTGGTATTGATGACGACGAACCAATGACTACAGAGGAAGTCACTGCCGGTGCCGGTGGTGATGCACCACCAGTTTTAGAAGATTCCGAGGATGCTTCTCATATGGAGGAAGTAGATTAAACAATAACACAATCCAACCGAACTACTTAAAGCACAAAAAGTATTCCACACATAAAAATTTTAAAGAAAAAGTTCCGGTAGTCGTAAACGATTCCTCATCTCCACCCCACACACACAAAGCAATGCTGCGTTCTAGTGGCATAGACAAACATTCTACATGATTTTATTTTTAAATGTGTTACTGTTACCTTTTATTCTAGATTGGTGTGAAATAAAGTCGTAGGCTTTAAAGGAGTCAGCAGTGTTTTTCTTTTCTTTATTTTCGTCGGAAGAAGGGAGTCGTGCGGCTCAGTTGGTGGGACTATTTTATTTTCTTTGTTCGTAATCCGTGACTACCGTGAAGGGTTTGGCAGCAATTTGGCTTTTAAATCTAGATATACGATCTTCGGAACGTAACCTTACTACTCGTATAAATGGAAATGAAGCGTTGCCCCCGGATTCCCTGTTCGTTAGTTAGCACTGCTTTCAATGGCTGTATCCCAAATTTTTGTTTTCTTCCGGTTAAGGTGTAGCTATGGATTGTAATATATTGAACTGGACACGTAATTGTTGGTATATCATCATATTAATTCTTGCAAGACAACAACAACTGATTAAATGGTGTAAAATAAACATTACCTCAGCGTGTGATGCATCGTTTACTTTACTTTAGAGCGCTATGGCCAGGTTTGACTTAGTCCTAATTACAGCAGAAGCTCTATTTGTTTAACGTGGACTTGAGCTGATCAACTCCGGTTACGTATATGAAGTTGGATGAGAAGAGATTCCACTTAAGTCTATGGACCGAAACGTTGATATCCTATCAATTAAGCTGATGAATTCTGGACTGAATTGGAGCTCTTGGGTTTTCTTCGCACCACTCTTCGGTAGTGTCAATCTCTGGTAACCTGTGGCCTTACCAGGAATCGGTCAACAATAAAACTTGATTTTAGTCAGACGGTGTTTGGGTATTATTGAAGTAGAGTATGCATTGAGATTTGTTAACCTGGCGATACCCAGTGTTGTAATTGTTTCTACAGAACAATTGTGCTTATTTCACCTCAAAGTGGTAATCGTCAGCTACTGGTCAATGTCCATCCGGACTCGAGTTGCCGAAATTATAAGCGCGAGTGCTGACCTACTGTTGACAACCCCTACAAACGAGACAAGGATAACGAATTTCGCATCTATACGTGGAATGTTAAGTCCCTTAAAATGCCACGTGCAACTGAACAACTAGCGGAGCCCTGGATTGCAGATGTCACAGCCATCCGAGAAATGTGAAAGGGGGAAGGACAAATAGAGAATGAAAACCTGCGACATCTACTGCGGCGATTATTATTGACAACAAAAGCAGCGCCTATTTGTTATTAGAGACAGACATAGATAAGAAGTTTTGAATTACTTTTTGAAAATGATATCATGTAAATGTTGGCCACAACTACGTCTGAGATGGTCCATTCGGAAGGTCCAATTTTTGGCGACTGGTATTTCGCGGATAACACGTGAATTATTGGCTTCCAAAGCGTCAATCGTAACTGGTTATTTCCTGAAGACCTGAGACTTTCCATATTCCCAGAGAAATTAGTCCAAAGATATGATATCGCACGATCTAGGTGGCCAACTTACCGTAGCAAAACGTGAAATTAAGTGCTCACCAAAATGATTTCTCAACGAGTTCATTAATTCATGCGCTGTATGACTCCTAACGCCGTCTTGTTGAAACCAGAGCTGACCAAGACCATGTGCCTGAGCCCATTCACTGAAAATATGACGCAAATTCGAGTCGCCTGTCTTCAATTCTTACACAAGTTGAATTTTGTACGCTTTTAGGCCGAGATCCTCTCGTAAAATATGCCAAGTTGTCGAATACGCCAAGCCAAGCTGCTGAGAACGACGATGATTCAATTCCTGGATGTGGTCTAACTGGTCAAGTATCATCCACTAATGTAAACAGAGACTCAAATTTGCAAATGGTATTGGCAATAGTGGTTTCAGTAGGTCGGTTATCGCACCGTAAGTTCCTCGAATCGCACGAAAAACATTTCTCACAGAACGCTGATTTTCGTAAAACAGCTAAAAAATTTAGAGACGCTGTTGTGGTGTGAGTCTTTCCATGATGACGCCAAACGATACTGAACAAAAGTGACAAAGCAGTTTGATAGGGGTCACGCGTGATCTGTCAAAAAAAGTCTATTGAAAATCAAACCTCACGATGAATCACCCCTTATAACCTACACGACACCACCTTCGATTTTGCCTTGCACCAGGTTTGGCTAGAATCTTAATACAGATATTCATAAGAAGACTTCCAGAACTCCTGATCAATCTAAGTACCCTGCATGACATACCTCCGAAAGCGGATGATTTCGGGAGTGGAACATTGGATGCGGTCGTCCTCTGGTGCGCTGTACTTCGTGATAAGACTCTTTGTACCGGAGCTATACCGTTAAGTCGTTCAACATGGCCCAACCATCTCAGACATATGATTCATATACAACTGACTAGGAGAGATTTCGCTGCACAATCCGTACAGTTCGTGATTGAACATTTTCTTCAGTCAACGCAAACGGGATCGAAAATCGCGCACAGTATCATTCTCTCGAAACAGCCATGTGTTTCTTCATTCGATTTCGACAAGTTCCAGGTATAATTCTTCGTCTGATTTCGAAACTACCTTGAAGTTTTAACTGCCACAGGTGAGCTCCTAGCTAAGGCATCGGTGGTGTGTGTCCTTATATTTCTGAATTGGGCTTGCATGCGGATTGTTATGAGACGTTCGCTTACAACTCCTTTGGCCTAAATTCGAAATTCCTCCAAGTAGACCAGTAGACCGGTAGCTATCCCGATCGCACAAACCAAAAAATTGAGATATCGGAACCTTTAGAAGAACGCTCACTGATTGATTTCTTTGAAACTCCACCGTCACCATGTCTATACCGATACCCTGGCTAAATACTGGAAAATCATTACATAGCCTTTGCCCACAGTATAACAAAGTATTATTTTGATTAAATTAAAATTTACCTAAGTCTGCACGTGCAAACTCGAGTACTCAGTCACATTTGCGAAGCATAATGCAAAATATTGGTGGTTATCCTTAACGAATCTCCCTCAGAAGTTTAGGCATGGCCATATGCCGAAGGTCTTCTCAAACACATTTAGCCAGGTACTGGTTGCTAGATTAATTCCATTACATGCAAATATCAATTTCGACACCATTAATATCATGCTAAAGGTTGTCTGGGAATATATTATTAATTTCAGCCCATAATAACAACACTCTGTTATTGACTTTCTCGAAAACCTTTCTAATGTTCGAAAGCAAACTAACATTCTCCCTTTTTGGAATATGGTGCTCCACAGCTATTATCCAATTCGTCAGATAAAATCATTACTCAGAGCATTGCTAAACAGTATTATACGTCCAAGAGAATATAACGTTTGGAATGCCGTCTAAGCTTTTGGTCATCAGACTCAGAGATGCATAGGAGTTCGTCTTTTCACAAGAACAAATAATCGTCCATCGTTTTGTTTAGTTGAATTTGGTATGCCTTTGATGCTATCATTGGCGATATTATAGCAACTCAAACATGTTTACATCACTATGATCAAAAATAAGTAAATTAAAGCAGGGAGATACTCGTATTTCCATACTCGTAAATACTATCTCTTATCCATGTCACCTAATACAAAAAAGACTCTCTGGAATGATGTCCGTAAATACAAATTTATTGCTACAAAATTAAATATTTAAATAAATATAAGAAGAAAACTTGTCAGGTACCAGCCCTGTAATGTAAAGAAACTTTTTTTACCACGAAATCTTGTTAACTAACTTTCGGATTCCTTTTTTAGGAGCTCCAAAACTGCTGCCGGTGTCGTTACGCCCTTAGTAACTTGAACAATCTTATTTCTTGAGCGAGATCCTTTATCCAAACTGACATCACTTTTGCGAAGGCTCAGTACTTTTGATAGATACTTCACCAGCTCTGCATTTGCTTCACCTTCTGACGGTGGTGCAGCTATTTGGACACCAACACCTTCACTATTAATATCTGTTATTCCATTTTGCCTTGCACCAGGTTTGGCTAGAATCTTAATACAGATATTTCCATCTTTGTCCATTTGAACTGGATCATTGTAAGTGGCAGTCTTGGCTCCAGGAGGAAGTACTATTGTAGATTTTTTACCTTTATTTTTGGACATGGTTCGATATGAATAGTGTAAATAAGAAATACGTTTCATAGAAATTTAAACGAATGCAGTCTTTATCGTCTCCCCGGCATTTCTTCATTAAATTGACACATGAAACGTCACCTCTCATTTTGAAGATGTCAAAAGAGTAAAACAGTACAAGACATTGAAATTAGAAACACTTTGTTTTTTTATTTTTTTTAAATTATGATATTGTGTCTAGTAAAGGGTTGTACAATTTTCTTTTGTTATTATTTTCTTTTATTATTTTATATGGTATACAGAAAAAAATACTCTTCGTTTGATTGCATTGGAGTTTCGCAAGATGAAATTAGACATCATCTGCATAGAGCTGAATAGAAGCATGTTTGCACATTAATCAAAGAAAAACATGAAAAACATGCAGTTTTTCGATCCCAAAAATAAATTCAATGGCACAACTTACATGAGCCGTTTTAGGTATAAATATCGTTAATCGGAAATAGGCTTTTTTTAACAATTTTTTGAAGGCTTCTTGGAGGATAGAATCCTAAATAATTAGACGTGTTATACTGATTTTTTGCAGATTACTACATATGAAAATAAGAAGTTGTTATGCTCAAATTATTTATTGAAAGCTATTAGCTTTGTAAGGTGCTGTAAGCCTTATTGCGTCCAGTGAACAAATAAATAACGTTCGAGAAGTAGTAGGCAAAACAATCATATCATCATGGAAAGATTCGTTAGCAATGTTGTATAAATTTATTTCAGAAATTTATTAAACTTATAGGGTGCTTTATCCAAGTTGTGGTGCGAATAATCGTCCAGAACCAAGCTATTCATCTAGTTATCGATAAATTATTTTCCACATATGCAGTACTGAAATCGTCCGACATCGTACTATGGGCACCGTAGAAAACAAAACCGCTGTAAACGAAGATCCGTCCTCTGTCCGTCCACTACGTGAAAGATTTTGTAGAAAGATCTCCTACATCTGTACTCGTATAAGGTGTAGTTGATGCGGGCATTATGGCCACAAGACTATTGAGTTACCATACAGTGTTTCAAACCATATATGGTATATGTATATTTATTGAATTAACAATTTGCCGGAAAGGTGATTTCTTGAAATAGACCTGTAAACTGAACAAGATCTTGCGATCAAATGGCTTTGAATTTTTATTATTATTATTTATTTTATAATCAGTTATAGTTAAGCCGCCAGCATTCTGGATTTGTTTTTAACTTCTTACCTTGTTTATTACACCGTCAAGGTGTTCTCTCTTATGTTCTCATGGGATCACTGATAAATACAGTTCCATTTCCATTCAAATATTTTGTACACTGACAACACAGTTAATGAAAACATTTATAAAGGAAATCTCATTAAGAGGGAGAGGACTGTTTTTTCAGCCTTACAAGTCTAACCCGACCGAAGAAAATTAAATGAGCCATGAGTTTGCATCCGTTCCTAATATTGCACAGTCAATTGACACCTTCCTACACTGACGCAACGTTTCCAGCCTTACGTTGTTTTGTCGCCGTTCGCACTCCCAGTCTTTTGAAATTGCCAGATGCATTCCTTTAAACCTGAAACCGTAACACCTAGTATTACTATGAATGCCCCCAAGCCCAATTTTACTCGTATAACTTCCTTGTCGAATACCCTGCCATACTCTTTATTTCCAGGTCATTATATACTGCAAACATTTAGTTTATCGGAATCTCTCTTTCATTTCCACCTAATTTTTCTTCATCCATTCTGTGTGCATATATTTTTAGTTTACTCTTAGTCAAATAATGTTTTTTTTAAAGCACTCTAACGTTTAAAGATTACCAATAAAATATTGCCCATTATGCTATAACTATATTCGTATTAGACCAAGAGCCCACAGCAAATTTTGAGTGTGATATGAAAACTGAAGGATATATTTATACATAAATAGAGCGTCCTTAAATCATAGAGCCATCGCATCAACTTGGAACTACAGACAGTAAACAAAAAGTATTAATAAAAATGTAAACTCTAAAAAAAATAAGAAAAACGTATTTCTTTTCAAAAATTCAAAAATTACAAATTTCATAGGTCACAGTATTTAAAAAAATAAATTAATTTTGATATGATGAATCCTCCTTTTTCAAAATTGTGTCGTAGACCCTGTTTGGCATTGAGCTTACTAATTTTTGGAGTGTTTCTTTTTTAATTTTTTGCCAATTTTCCATAATTACGCTCTTAAGCCCAAAATGTTGTTAAATTGCCGTCCGTCAGCATACACTAGTCTTGCTAATATACCTCATAGGTTTTCGATAGGCTTTAAATCCAGCGAACGTGCTGGCTATGTCATAAGGGAAATATCTCTGTCGGAAAACCACTTTTTAGAAGAAGCCGCAATGTGAATTGGAGCATTCTGTTGAAATTCTACGAAATTTTGGTCCACTTTACGTCTTATGCTGTGTAGTAAGAAGTGGTTGCAACTTCATTTTTTTCGATTGCAGCTGACCGGACGCCTTTACAAATCTGTGAACGGTGGATTTTGCGGCTTCTATTCTAGAACATGCTGCAACACGTCTAATACTGTTTGTGGAATTAGACAATTCCCTTAAAATGCGCCTTTTCTGATGATTCGTTATTGCCTGCGGACGGCCTGATGATTTTTGTGTGCCATAAAAAGTCTTCAATTTTTTAAAATTTTGAACGAGCTAATGGGAACGATTTAACTGCCTTCCAATTTCACGCGTAGATTTGCCGCTTTTCAATAATTCAATTATTTGACCTTTTTCAATTTCACAACACCAAATGATCGACACTGATCGAGAGCAAATCATCGATATTCATACAGCCACGGAGTATACATTGTAAAACACGTTAAAATTTTACCGTTAGAGGAGGGAAACAGCTGCAGCCGTTTTCGTTTTCGTGTTACGAGATATTTCATGAGCTGATGGTCTATTAGCGTTTCCATGACCTTAAAAGGAAGGGACGTAAGTGCAGTTGGTCTGTAGGAGAAGACAGAAGAAGATTCCCCTTTTTTAGCGACGGGCTGGCCAAATCCTGTTTTCCATCTGCTCGGAAAGAGTCCTAAGATAAAAATACCTCTTCCGAAGAAGGGAAGATATACCATCTGAACCAGCGATTTCACGCACTCAAGTGTAGGCGGGGACAAAGAACAATCTGGACGTGTTGAACTGGCCGCAAAATGTGCAGCAAGCAGATTGGCCTTGTCCAAGGAGCTGACAGCTGGAATATCATTGTAAATGAACGTTGGGATGGAGGATGTGACAGATTCTAATTTTTTTAACAAACGGCCAAAAATTGTTACTACCATTGGGACATTGTAATATTTTTTGCCTCAGTTTTTGGTCCTGCTAAAATTTCACAGGCTTTAGAAAAGCGTTGCCGTCATTCCTAACTCGTTTGAATTTTTTTCGGTTTTCCTCTGAGGGGTTAGTCTTGTAGGACCGAAAAAACATATCTCTAATCCTGACAGCTCGAGTGGTACCATGTTTTTTCCTTTGGTTTGATACTCTTCATCCGATGAATGATAAAGGATCCAATTCCAAAAAGAATAGTGCCTGTGATCATATCAGCAGTGATCCGTTATTCATTCATTAACCCGTAATGTCGTTACAGTAGCATATGGATGCATTCTGTGGAAAGAAGGTAGATAAATGTTTGTTCCTTTTCCTTGGCAAATATATTTTGATTTCTGGTGACAACAGATTCCATTCTTGTAGTCTAGAACCGAGGATTTCACACTGTCTGATGGATCAACTTAAGTCATGGAAAAAGTTATTCAACTGTTGCTGTTGAATCATGTATGGTTCTTTCAATGAAGTTCTAGAGGCACATATTCGGATATTTCGTTCTTTAGCGCATAATTATTTTCACGAGCATCCTCATTACTTGGCTTTGCACATGGTTCTTGTGTTCTTGGGGTGGGTACAGGAAACTCTTTACTATAAGGTATTGGTATGGACATTGAAGCTATTTAAGGGTATTCCATTCTATCTAGTCTATCTAACAATCATTATAATGATTCCCTTGTTCACGCGAAATCATTGGAATAGCAAACGGCATCGAGTTACAAAACAATTGTCTTGTAAAATTGAAATAAAGCTAATAATAAAATAATAAAATTTTCAGTTGCAGCCCTTTCTTGGACCTTTACAATATGTTGGGCCAATTTTCACAAGTGCGATGGCCAATTTTTTTCCATATTTATAGATTGTATTGCACTTTCACTTAAAACCAGCTCAACACAATTTAAATAATTTTTTTAAAATTATTCCCATTGCCAACCGTTCGAGCAAGACAACTAAATTGGTGCACTTAACACATGAAGGTAGCTTTTATAAATGCGTCAATAACACGAGAAATAGACGTGATGGCACAGTTTTGCTTTCCATTATTATTTTAAGTAACTGTAAAGAAACAATTACACATATCATCACTCATGTTACCAAAACCTTGTCACGCTGTGATATCGGAGCGTTTCCATTTGGCATAAGTTTTTCTTTGTATCAGTATTAACGACTAGATTAGGTATAATATACCTTAACCACATGACAATTGATTTTAAAGGAAAGTTAATCGCCGGGAAATTGCCTCATCCTCATGTATAAGCATTGCGTCATTGTTAGTCTATCCACAGAGAGAGGGACGTACGGTTTTTGCCGACCCAAGATAGCAAACGGCGACGGAGTGAGAGACAGAATGATGAGGCAGAAGTTTTCATTTTCCGAGTGAAATTTTCTGGCTAATGTGATGTGGTGATGTTTTTTTTTTTTTTTATATATATATATATATAATACCGTGCGCCAAGGGGATATGAATACCTCCTCTCCAGGGGGCGGGCGGTTGATGTAGTAGTTTAACACTAGTGTATTAGGTTTCAATATTTTTCTCAGAGCTGGTTATCAAACTGGACGGGACAAGCCAGTGCATCCTCAAAGAGTGGGTCTTAAGTACGTGCTAGTTGTTAGTTCGTTACATTTAGCCCAGCCAGCAACCACTCCAACATCAGTGTTATGCCTTCATGTAAGAGTTGACGCCGACGGGATTATCATATAACTACATACAAATTCTACGAAAAGACTTTTTCACAGAATTGCCTCGCACGGGATTCGAACCCACGACCCTAAGAGACCATGCGAGGAGTCTATGCATGTACCACTACACCACGCCCACCATTACCACATTATGAAAGAATTGAAATAAGGAAGATGAATCAATCCTTGCTTGACGAGAACACTATTCGAGAAACTAATTCGCCGTACGCTTCCGTCGTTGTACCGGTGGCAAAAAAAAAGAAAAAAAAAAACTGTGAAATTCGGTTATGCATTGATTAAAATAACCATACGTGACAATTATCCACTGCCTTTATTGGAATATTGTATCGATCATTTCATCACGTTAAAATGCAGCCTGATTCAATCAAGTATACTTCTTTTCGCCTGACGGCCAGTATCTGCCCTTCGGCTTACGCAAGAGTCCACAGAATGTTCATTAGCGAGGGATGACATATTAGTTACATCGAAGGATTACCGAACCCATTTGCAAACTGTACTCTATGTTGTATGGTATGCACTTTACGCCAAAATGATTTACACCTTCAACTGAATATAAATAAATATATGAAAGCCATTGTGGATTACCTGATTGCGAATGCAATCAAGCCCTTTATGCCTTACATGACCAATTATTAGAAGCCAAATTATAACCATTATGCCGAAACTGAACTTCATTGTGATGCCAGTTTCCTAGGGTTTGGTTCAGTGCTTATGCAAAACAAATCCGATGGAAAACTTCATCCAGTGCCATTTTTTCGAAAATAACTTCAGCCTCTGAATCAAAATAAGATAGTTATAAACTTGAAACACTGAGACATTCCACACTTATTTAATTAGAATTCTGTTTAATTTACTAACTGATTGCAATTCCTTAGCACTTACGTTTCAAAATCAAATCGGTGTTGTAGGTAATATAGATAACGCGGATCTTGATTTTCATTTGCAAATCACTGGAAACCGTGAACCTTATATTCTTAACTTCCAGATGAAATAGAAGTGACTGAATTAAAAGATTTCGAACTAAAAGACGGTTTAGTTTCTCATAAATAACCTAACGGTCTCTTAACAATATCGTACGTATAACCCATTAGAAAGTAGGCCATTCAGCGTCAGATAAGTGTTATAGACAAGTTAAAAAACGTTACTGATTTCCGTACATGAAAGTGCATGTTAATAATTTCGGGTCTAATTGTTTAAAGTCCAGTTTCATTCTTCATTCTATACCTAAGAGACCTGAGCATTTTGATACAATTTATATTGACCAATTGGGTCCACTTCTGTTAATTAATTTAAACAACACATACCTTCTGACTGTTATTGATGCATTTACCATGCACGTTAAGCTATACCGAAACGTGTCAAAAATGCTACTTCTTCGCCACGTGCAAATGGCCAAATCGAACACATTAATCTTTTATTAAGCCCTATGCTCGGCAAATTTTCCGAACCACTTTTTAGATTGGGTAAGCAAAATTCCTAAGATAGAGCATGCTCTAAAAAATTCTGTCCAATCTTCCACAAAAAAAAAAAAAAAAGAGCCCTTCGGTACTTCTGTTCGATGTGGAACAATGTGGACCCCTTTTTGTTGATGAACTTACGGAATACCATACTTTGACGAAATTGACGATACATCTCAGATAGATTTGCTAAAAGAAAGAAAACATTTGTTAAACACAAGAAACAAATTTAAATCAATTCACATCGTATCACAGACCAGCACAAGAATTTGCTATTGGTGATTATGTCGTGATAAAGAATATATGTATTGTACATACCAGGTGTACTGGGATGAAATGAAAATAATTTGTGAAAATAAAACACTAATTTTTAATGGGAAAGTAAAAAACATTTTATTCAAAGTATTGGCCATTGCTAGCTACAATTTTTTCCCATTTTTCAGGCAATTTATGGATTCCAAGCCAATAAAACTTTTCGTCTTTTGAAGCAAACCAAAAAGTCATCAAATATTCGGAGGGTGGGGTAGCAGCTCCCAGCCAATTGCTTTGGTTTGTATCCAGAACCAGTTTTGCTTTGTGTGCAGATGCATTGTCATGGAGCAAAATTACCTTGTCTTGTCTTCTGGCCCATTCTGGTCGTTTTTCGATCAATGCATGGTTCAAATTAATCATTTGTTATTGGTAGCGATCTGTATTAACGGTTTCACCAGGTTTTAGGAGCTCGTGGTACACCATACCTTTCTGATCCCACCAGACACACAGCATTGTCTTCTTGCCGAATCGATCTGGTTTTGTAGTCGAAGTTGATGGTTGTCCCGGATTAATCCATGATTTTGTCCATTTAGGATTCTGAAAATAAACCCATTTTTTTATCGCCAGTAACAATTCGATGCAAAACTGATTTTTTATCGTGACTTTGAAGCAAAATTTCACAAGTGGTTTTTCAATTTTCCATCTGTCTTTCATTCAATTCATGTGGCACCCATTTTCCAGGCTTTGGATCTTTCCCATAGCTTTTAAACAGTCAGAAATTATTTGTTGTGCAACATTTAACATTTTTGCCATTTGTTTCTGACTCAAAGTGTCATCTTCATCCAATATTGTTTGCAATTCGGCGTCTTCAAACTTTTTTGGTGGTCTTCCACGTTCTTCATTTCTCACATCAAAATCGTTATCTCTGAACTGTTGAAACCATCTTTTGCATGTTGCTTCTGATAGAGCATGATCACCGTAAGCCTCGACAAGCATTCGATGCGACTCTGCAGCACTTTTCTTCAAATGAAAACAAAAAATTAATGCTTCCGCAAGTCATCATCTTCTGGTAAAAAAATCCAAATTTTTAGCACGATGAAAAAATATGAAGTTGTTTGCTCAATGACTTGATGTATACTAAATATGTTTGACCGGTGTCATAGCAACCAAACAAAAAAATTAAGACCCGTTCACAATAAATGTTCCCTATCGAGACATTTGTATCTTGACGCTCACTTCATACTGGTACACCTGGTAGATACAGCGGTAGGCAAAAACAGAAAATTAATTCAGCGATTCCGCGGTCCATATGTCATTCATAAATGTTTACCGAATGATTGCTATTTGCTATAAAATTAGAGATATTGACGGATGTCAAATAACTAAACTAGATTACGACGGTATATTAAAAATTTTGTTTAAAACCATCCCTTGATTGTATAACTAAAGCCCTCTAAGCAACACTTTTAAAATTAGATATAAGACCTATGTATCCAAAAAATGGTAATAGTGATGTTAACTAGAATAGACATCAATACAGTATACTTCTTTCGTTACCCCTGACGGCCAGTATTAGATTATTTGGGCTAATTAACAAATTCAGCCGGCTAGTGCAAACCTGCATCATTCATTTAAATTAATCGAATGAAAAGAATATTCAAATTTTTCACTATATCCGATAGTTTACTTTGACTTTAAATGATTTTTGTACATGCACACAGTATTTCCTAAAACAGATGCTGCACATCTGCGTGCTGCGTGCAGTAACGCACATGAGACACACGTGCAGTAAAATATGACATTATACGCATTGTACTCGTATTTTCGAAAATATAGGGTGTTTTAACATAAGGTGTATGATCTGTTTTTTTCAGTAAACCCAACAATTGTTGAGATATCTCTGAAACCTCTATTGCTTTATGAAGAAGACACATGGGGATTACGTAGACCTTGCTTTTAACATAGCCCCAAAAAAGAATTCCAACTCTGTTAAGCCGCGCTATCTTGGCAACCAGTGTGTGCCTCTGCAACGCGAAATTACGCTGCCAAGAAACTTCGTAGACCTTTCGCCAAAATTCGTTGCAATGGATCTGTGGAGAGGACCAGTTCCTAAGAAAGGTGACGAATGGAGGTGTTTGGTCGTTTTTGACTCTCCTTTATTGTGGCGACATATTGTATGATATTTTCCATTAAGTGTCCGAGGCAAAAATTTGTTGTTGCCTTGCATTGACACTTTTTTCACTCATTTGAACTTTGGACGACTGCTTTGGATAGGGACGTTTGGCAATTGATCGGGAAACTGCTGAGTGTCCTAATACTTGGATTGATCCAGCAGCAAAAAAATCAAGTTCGTAACGAAGTGCTTGCCTTACTTCCCAGTGGTGGTCTCATTTTACTCATGCAGACTAAAATGGCAAGGCCATGCTAGGGCTCACAACCTTATGCGGAAAAGATTAAAATACGTGACGAACCAACTTATTACCTCGGATAAAAATGAAGTCACGTGGAATGTTCGAACCTTTAACAAGCACGTGCAGCCTAGCAATTAGTAAAGGCCCCCGATTTCTATTACGCAGATATCACCGCCATCCACTGGATAATTTTATTGCCAGAATAGGAAAGCAGAACACTTTTGGTGGAATAGTCGGTAGACACTACATCTGACAACTGACTTAGACTTATTGACTTTGCGGAGAGACGAAATACTACTATAGCAAGCACATGGTTTCCTCATCTTAATATTCACATGGATATGGCGGTCTCCGGACTATCAAATGCTAAATCAAGTTGCAGCCCTGCAATGTGCCATCAGAGACGCCGCAACTGATGTGCTGTGTTTCACCAGACCACCACCAAGAAATCCGTGGTTTGATGAAGAATGCCTGCAAGCACATGCAGCTAAACAAGAAGCTTACAAAGCGGCGTTCAAGAAGAAACAAGAGCACAAGAAGCGCGCGATCGAAGACATTGAGAGATTGTACTCTGAAAGTATTTTAACAAAAGTTAAAATGGAAGTCTCACATGAGAAGAACATTAAGTACTCGAAAACATATAGAGAAATGTATTGGTTACATGGAAAATATTCCAAGCTTAGCATCGAGAACAAACTACCATTCCACAAGCAAGTGCTGAAGCCTATGGTATACAGCTCTGGGGCTTTACCAATGATGTGAAACCTTTATTTTACAAAATCTTTAAAATAACGCATGGTGGTACACAGGTAATGACAATTTGCGTAGAGACCTAATAATTTCTTGAAAAACAACCAAAAAAAAGTGCGAAAATACTGTGTCGACCAAGAGAAATTCCATGAATTACTCTTTGATAGTGTTGGAAACTCTCAACTAACCTGGTTAAATTAATCGATAGTTGAAATCATTTGATAGTTTCATCACTCAGATCGACCTTGTAAATGCTGTATGAAGGGCTGACACGATTCACGAAACTGTTTCATTGCCAATATTGTGTGTCAAATCAAATTTTTGTTTTCGAGCAATCAACTCGAAGTCAGAAGTTTCCATTGGAGTCCAAATTGCCAAACTTCCGGACAGAAATGAATGGAAAATACCATAAGTTAATTCTGTTCTGCAGAAAATCTGCATTACTGAGTGCAACTAATGCAGTCCTTTGTTAGTGTGACGTTTTTGTAGACACCCAACCTAATCTTCATGTTGAGGAGCTCAATCAATACATTAATAACCCAACCCCTCTTGGAACAATTGATTTGCCACATAATACACCAAAATACAAGATTCCTAAATTTATAAGTTTCATGTGTTGTTTGCTAATTATGGTGGCGGAATCCTCCAGAGCACGTTCTCTAGATTGATTGTTGGAGCAGACTTTTATAAGAATCTGCGGCCCCGTCCATGTCCTACGGAGCTTCGCACAGAGTGCCTGTGTCTCTAAAAACCACGGAGGTCGCTCAGTATTGGAAATCCGCAGATAATCGATTAAGCAACACTGGCTTCGGCGATTAGGATTTGTGATCCAGTTTATTACTTCACCTCAGTAGAGTTGAACCGCTAAATCATAACCAAACATTACGCGCCTCTACTAACGACTGCAACGTGAAAACATCAAGCGCTCCTTAGACCAACATAAAGAGGAATCTCAACCTAATGGCTGTTCATTCCAGACAAAAGTTTCCAGCAAAAAAAATGAATTAAAAACAACTTATTTTATTTTTACGTTATTTTCTTTTTATTTCAACATTCTGTCAACTCTTCAGAAAATAAAAAAAATATTTTTCATTAAGAGCGTTTAACCTAAGACGTCGGTCGTCGTAATTTTAGCAAAACCCACCGACTACTCCCGGGCGACAATGCGTTTTCACTGATACCGCTACAACGCGGCGGCTAAACCAAAATGGAACCATAAATTATTAAAATAGCTTAATTAATTTTAAATAAGTAAATTTAACGTAATAACGACCAATAACTAAGCTGGATTGGGAGAGTAATGGAGCTTAATCGACTTCTTCCATATGAGATGCGTCTTCTGGATCGTTGACTAGTGGTGGAGCATCACCGGCGCTTTGAACCTCCTCGGTGGCCATTGGTTCGTCCTCATCAATGCCAAGACCCAGCTTGATCATGCGATAAATTCGTGAAGCGTGCACTTGTGGGCTGTCCAATGAGAAGCCAGATGATAGTAGGGAGGTCTCGAATAAAAGGATAACCAAATCTTTTACGGCTTTGTCGTTCTTGTCGACATCGGATTTCTGACGAAGAGTTTCAATGATTGGATGGTCTGGATTGATTTCCAAGTGCTTCTTGCCAGCCATGTATCCCATAGTGGATGAGTCACGCAGAGCTTGTGCTTTCATGATACGTTCCATGTTAGCAGACCAGCCGTACTGTGATGTAACGATACAGCAGGGTGATTCAACCAAACGATTCGAGACGACGACCTTTTCGACTTTGTTGTCTAAGATTGATTTCATCACTTTGCAGAGGTTCTCGAATTTAACCTTGTCTTCCTCGCGCTTTTTCTTTTCTTCGTCATCTTCTGGCAATTCAAGGCCTTCTTTGGTAACTGACAGCAATTGCTTGCCTTTGTATTCCTTGAGGTGTTGAATGACGTACTCATCGATTGGTTCAGTCATGTAAACGACTTCGAAGCCACGTTTCTTAACACGTTCCACGAAGGCAGAGTTGCTTACTTGGTCCTTGGATTCGCCAGTGATGAAGTATATATGTTTCTGGTTATTCTTCATACGACTGACGTAATCGGCCAACGAGCAGTAGTCATCTCCAGAAGCTGATGTGAAGAATCGTAGGAAATCGGCAAGTTTTGTTCGGTTGTTATTGTCTTCATGGACACCCAATTTTAAGTTTTTACTAAATTGATCGTAGAACTTCTTGTAGTTCTCCTTGTCTTCAGTTAATTCCTCGAACAACTCCATGCATTTCTTGACCAAGTTCTTACGGATGACTTTAAGAACTTTGTTCTGCTGCAACATTTCACGAGAGATGTTCAAAGGTAAATCTTCAGAGTCGACAACACCCTTCATGAAGTTCAAGTATTCTGGAATCAAATCCTGGCAGTTTTCCATGATGAACACACGGCGGACGTACAGCTTGATATTGTTGCGCTTCTTTTGGTTCTCAAACAGATCAAATGGAACACGACGGGGGACGAACAACAAAGCACGGAACTCGAGTTGACCCTCAACGGAGAAATGCTTAACAGCTAAATGATCTTCCCAATCATTGGTCAAGGATTTGTAGAACTCGCCATATTCCTCCTGAGAAATATCATCTGGGTTTCTGGTCCAAATTGGCTTGGTTTTGTTCAACTCTTCGTCCTCGGTGTATTTAACCTTTATAGTCTTCTTTTTTTTCTTGCCAGCGTCCTTGTCGGCATCCTCATCTTCGCCGACATCCTCGATTTTAGGCTCATCTGTATCCATGTCCTTCTTCTCCTTTTCTTCTTTGTCAGCCTCATCGTCGCTGACTTCTTGATCACGCTCCTTCTCCACCAACAATTTGATGGGGTAACCAATGAACTGAGAGTGCTTGTTAACGACTTCTTTGATCTTGCTCTCCTCTAGGTACTCGGTCTGGTCTTCCTTGATGTACAAGACGATTTTAGTACCACGTCCAAGTGGCTCTGTGTCATCCTGACGAACTGTGAATGATCCACCAGCGGATGACTCCCAAACGTACTGCTCATCATCGTTGTTCTTCGATGTAACTGTAACTCGGTCAGCCACCAAGTATGCAGAGTAAAAGCCCACACCAAATTGACCAATCATGCTGATGTCAGCTCCTGCCTGGAGTGCCTCCATGAAAGCCTTGGTACCAGACTTGGCAATTGTACCCAAGTTGTTGATCAAATCAGCCTTGGTCATACCAATACCAGTATCGATGATGGTCAAAGTACCAGCAGCCTTGTTGGGAATCAATTTGATGAACAACTCCTTGCCGCTTTCCAATTTTGTTGGATCAGTTAAAGATTCATAGCGGATCTTGTCCAAAGCATCAGACGAGTTAGAAATCAACTCCCGAAGGAAAATTTCCTTGTTCGAATAGAACGTGTTGATGATTAAAGACATAAGCTGAGCAATCTCAGCTTGGAAAGCAAAAGTCTCACATTCTTGTTCTGGCATCTACAAACGAAAGAAAAATCATCATCACTCTTGTGCTTCGGGAATCTTCTTGACTGCACACTTCCGGAAATTCACATTGCAGTAACGCAAATGCAACTACCGGTGTTTGTTATATATTTTTTTTTTTTTTTGCAAAATTTTAAATGGAACTCACCTTGATTTATTGTTTTGTAATTACTTTTTATTTAAAAACGCAAAATTACACACAATTCTTCTTGAATAAAACAGAGAATAATTTACTTTTCTCCTTTAACTCCGACAACACTTCAACGCTTTTTCTTTATATGAACTGATATCGGGGGGTGGCTATGTCACGGTTTTATACGATTTTCCGATTTTCTCGAAATTTCCTGACTTTTCTAGAACAAACTACTTCGACTTCCGTTTGTATTATTGTTGTGAATTGTTGTCAGTTTGCATGTTATTTTAAAATATTGATTTTATTTATTAATTTTGACAGTTTTGTATTAAAGTTGGTAAAATATAATTCCTTACTCGAGTAATAAAATTAAAAGTTTTATTCACTTTGTTTAAATAAAAAAGCAAAAACCAAAGAGTACATACAATTTGACTACTACTACCCACAGAAGACTCTCAAACTGTAGAATGGATTGTCAAAAGTTGTTTCTAGAAATGTCAATTGATTGTTGGCTTTAAATTTTTTTTTTTGCGTGTAGGGGTGGTTTGATTTTTAGAATTTATCAGAGTTTCTAGAAATTTTCGTGGTTTGTATGGTGTTTCCCATCAAGAGTTTCTAGAAACATGTTTTTCGACAAGTTATAAGTTTTTTGTAACTTGTTTAATTTATAATTATCTTCCAATAAACTTATTTCACCTAAAAACAATAAATTAAACAGCACATCTTTCGAGGAAACTTCATTCGTTGAATCTAAAATGAGTAATTTAGCATAAAATGTGATTAATCTGTAATAAATCATGTGTAACCGATGTATTTGCCATCGACGGCGGAGACTTCTCAATTTCGTAGCCAATACGGATGTAATGTAGAATCGCATCATTCTGGATAAATCGATGATAATTCGGTTGCCAGTTGCAGCTGAAGTAAGCTTCAGAATATCGTTTCTCTAAGTGTCTGAGAGTTCAGAAGAAAGTTATTGATTGCAAGCTTGGTCTTGTCCAGATTTCTGCATAATGTGGCTGCATGCATTCATTTCAAAAGACATAAACGCTGTATTACTAAATTTCATGCCAATCCAACATGCGGATTTTATAGTCAAGAAATCCATTTGCACTATTGCATCCATGAACTATAAGTTCAGATGGTGCTAGGTGCGAATACTGTCGCACGTTTGCTACAAGTTTACAAATATTTACTCCATGGGCCTCAGAGTCAAAAAGTCTCGGTTGCTTTGTTTAGTTTTGTATCATTCATTTATTTTGTAAATTGGACTGTAGGTTTATATGCCATAATGGAGCATACCGCAACTGGCACTTCATATTAGTATCGCGTGTTTCCAATTTAATTGTCCTGTGCTCCGCAAATAGTTTGCTGCTTGTTGACAAAGCTTCAAATACTTATCCATTTTAACCAACTTTCAGATAATAACTCGAACTGTTGCAGTATCATGTGTGATAAATTCTTCTGGAACTATTAACAATTAAATGCCTTGCACTGTCAATAGCCGGGCATGCTGTTCTCAATTATCGAGGTTAAGGCACTCCAGCATTTGTGGTAGAACAGCAAACCTCAAATGAAGGCACATTTCAAACTAAGAGACATTTCCACACAGAGGGTCAGTTGTTAAAGTGGAAAACTCATTGCTGAAACAAGTCCAGCATTCGGATTCGTATAGCAAAACTAATAGGATCGTATAACGTCTGCTTTGTATTTCGATTGACTATGAAACTTTAGCCGAACCATATAGCAGTAGTCTCCGGGATATATAAAATTCTAGTCTAGCAGCGGATTTATGAAGAAATTTGGTAAAGTCCTAAGCGAACTGTCAGTTATGTCTTCTGCCGCAAAATGTGGTCCATCTAGGTAGACATGTTCTGCTAATCCTGTTACAGTGGCAAAGTATTGTGAGCTTTTTCCATAGTCAGGAGATTCATTTATTTTTTTTATTTTTTTATTTTTTTTTTTTTTTTTTGTTACTCTAAAGTGCCACCTAAAATATTCGAAATGCAATATCTGTGTGAATCTGAACTGTAGAAGCTACTTAACTATTTTCAGAGAAGTTGATAGAAAGTTATTATAGCCTGTCTGTTATCTTCACTTGTGACCCAGTAATAGACCGCTCAGCAAATCATCTTATTATTGATGCATACTTCTGCAGGGACATGTTTTAGTATCTGTTTTAGATTAGACTAGAACGCGTATTTATTTCATAATTGTTAAGACAGCTAAATAAAGTTATATAGATATCAGTTACAGTCTGCTCGAACCAAGAAAGACAACCTATAAGGATGAATCCAATACTAAACCTTAACCTGAAGTTTGTTTCGTTATCCTACTTTCTTTCGGATATAACTAGCTTGGCAAACTAAAGGCTTTGTAAACTCATATCCGACATGCATATCGGAATTAGTATATTTGACTTGAATTTCATCTCAGTTGAGAATATCTGATACGAAATTATGACGAGTGCCAATTTTGTTGGTGCTTAGGTGGAAACTATACCTAATTAAGAATTTCAAGATGTAGCTCCTTGAGCTAGAAAAAGATAAACGGTTGTGGACATCCTTTCATCTGCGTTTGTCGCCCAGTCAGCATCTGTATCTCCCGGAATGCCATCTTTGTAACTTTACCAAAGTTTCATCTCTGAAGTTCTACCTAGATAGCAAAAAAGTCAGTTGACAATAACTTGGATTTTTTGTTTTAAGCAACGAATTCTAATTCGGAACTTATTATCTACTTATCGACTTAAAATTAGCGCATAACAACTTACATTTATCCTATTTCGAAACAACAATGAATTTCGAAGAGGGAATGTGCTGACATGTGACTTTTAATCTGCGATTTTATTATCTGTTCGTATTTAGGCAGTTCTTTACTTGACGATATCGACATCTTTGTTCATTTTTACCGCGACTAACCTTATGAAAACCTAGAGTAAGAGGAAATATGTACATGTTATCAACGAACAAAATAGCCTTAGACGACAGCCTTACAGCAGTAAAAAGTTCATTTATCTCCGAGGCGACATCAGTTATTCGAATGGCAACTTGATTTACCCTGTGAAGCAGCTGCCACAATACATAGTTTGGCAAAACTATTATTTTAAAAGACAATAATGATGGTTAATCAAACTTAATGATTAAGCAAACCTTAATCAAGTGCTTAACGATAGGCAGATAAGAAAAGTTGATATGGAACTATTACATTAGAAACTATTGTCCTTGCATGTTTAGTCCTCTGAGAACGGTTAGCCTGGTAGTATATCACTAAGCATCTAGTTGGGCACCGATTACGCGCTTGTATAGGGTGTTTCATCGGGAGGTTTTTTTTTGACTTCTATCAAACTGCTCTGGCAAGTCATCATGGAAACACTCACACCACAACAGCGTATCCAAATTGTTCAGCTGTATTACGAAAATCAGCGTTCTGTGAGAAATGTTTTTCGTGCGATTCGAGGAATTTACGGTGCGCATAATCGACCTAATGGAACTACTATTGATAAAACCATTCGCAAATTTGAGTGAAAATTTACATTAGTGGATGATACTCGACCGGTTAGACCACATCCAGCACGTAGTGAAGAGATTATAGCAGCTGTAGCTGAGAGTGTAGGCGAAGACCGTGACGAATCGATTCGTCGTCGTTCTCAGCAGCTTGGCTTGGCGTATTCGACAGCTTGGCATATTTTACGTGGAGATCTCGAACTAAAAGCCTACAAAATTCAACTTGTGCAAGAACTTAAGTCAGGCGACTTGAATTTGCGTCATATTTTTAGTGAATGGGCTCTGGAAAAACTCAGTGAAAATCCGATGTTTTATCGTGAAATTTTGTTCAGTGATGAAGCCCATTTCTGGCTCAATGGAAACGTTAATAAACAAAATTGCCGTATTTGGGCTGATGAGCAACCGAAGAGTACCAAGAGCTACCATTACATCCATTAAAAACAATGGTATGGTGTGGTTTATGGGCTAGTGGAATCATTATTCCATATTTCTTCAAAAATGAGGAAAATCAGAATGTTACCGTCAATGGTAACCAATATCGTGACATGTTAACGGACTATGTGCTTCCTGAAATTCAAGCACATGGTCTCGGTGAGTTATGGTTACAACAAGACGGCGCTACTAGCCATACAGCGCGTGAAACAATGGACTTGTTGAGAAATTATTTTGGTGAGCAATTAATTTCACGTTTTGTTACGGTAAATTGGCCGCCTAGACTGTGCGATATCACACCTTTGTACTATTTTTTCTGGGGATATGTAAAGTCTCAGGTCTTCAGGAATAATCCATCAACGATTGACGCTTTTTAAACCAACATTACTCGTGTTATCCGCGAGATACCAGTCGATATGCCCGAACGAGTCGACAAAATTAGACCTTCCGAATGAACCACCTCAGACGTAGTCGTGGCCAACATTTACATGATATCATTTTCAAAAAGTAAATGCCATGAATTGTTCTTTCAACCGATAATAAAAAATTTAAGTTCACTTTTAAATTTATGTGTTTTATTTAACATAACTTGCAAAAAACTTATAGAAAGACATTGGACGGAAAATACAAACAGAGCGCTGCAATCACGTTTCCACGACGAGTATTGTAACCTAAACTATGCCGAGGTGCCAAACTACTTGAAAGACAGTAACCCACGCGAGATGATTAGCATGGTGTTAAAGTCCAGGTGCGGATTGCAAAAGCTTTTAGAAGAGATTCAGTCGGCATTTGTACGATCTGCAACCTTGATGCTACTGGAAATACATATCACTATTTTGGAGTGTGCCCTTGCTTTCAGACATACAGGAGACAATTCCTTGGAAGTGAAAGTCTTAACTTTGAACGGTGCCTTGAAGGCCTCAACGGGCAAAGATTAATGCCAAAGAATTGCGCATCAGTCTCCAGAAATGGTTAGGACATGTAATGCATACTAATATTAATACTCCGGCCCGAAGATCTTCGGTTCCTAACCGAAGATGGTACGCACAAGTGAAAGGGGACCTAAATATTAGAACGCGTATCTGAAGGTAGTTCTCCAGAGTAGTTCTCCATCGACTTGGAAAAAGTGTTCGACAGATTTGCCAGAGATCTCATTTGGACGGCACTTAGATCTCAAAATGTACCCGAGTCACATTTAAGAATGATACGCGATTAGTACAATGATGTTGAAATGAAAGTTAAATACTTAGTGGGAATAACCGGAGAATTTGAAGTCAAAATTGAGGTGAACCAAGGCAGTATACAATATCCGCTGATTTTGTTTAATGTCGTATAGGGTTTTCTAATGAGGCAGCATATCAACGAGTTTGGAAAAACTTCTCTTATTTTCGCCCATGAAAGCGCTATCATCAACTACGTAAAAGCCTTTTAAACAATTCTTAGTAATTGAAGAAAGGCGCTAGGAGATATCGGATTAGCAATCAGTCGTATTTAGACCTAATACCTGCATTACCGTTTTTCCTAAGCAGTAACCCAATTCCTGACATCTACCTAGTCTAGTGTTTTATGAGTACTCGGATTGAAAGATAGATGGCGCTACTGAACCAAAATAAGTGTACCTACCATCATTTACAATAACTTCTTTTAGTCTTTAGTTTGTTTTGACACCCATTTTAAAACACCGTGTTAGTGTTATCTGCGACCATGGGAAAAGAGCAGTATCGTTCCGTGATCCGATTCCTCTTTTTGAGTGGTAAGACCTGCTAGGAAATTAAGTCCATTCTCGATAGTATGTATGGGAACAATGGGACTCACCTTCCCGTACAACCGTTTGCCATTGGTTCGCAGAGTTTCACCCTGCTCGCACGTCGGTTTTTGATGAACCACGCACAGGTAGCCCAAAAACGGTTACAACAGTGGACACTGTGGATTCATTGGAACACACCAGAGACCACAGCACAATCGAAACAATAGATTTTTCCCGGTGAAAGTGCTCCCATAAAAGCGAAGACCGTACCTTTGGTCGGAAGGCTGATGGACACCGTTTTTCGGGACACGCGAGGTGAGGTCCACGTTGACTATTTGGAAAATGGAAGAACAATTACAAGAGTATACTACGTCGTTTTATTGGGCCGATTCAACACCGAGCATATTTGGCGAAGAAAAAAGAGCATCGGCTCACACTTCCGAATTCGCCACAGCCAGATTCTGTGAATCGCATTACAAATTGCTTCCCCATCCTCCATATTCTCCGGATTTATCTCCCTGCGATTTATTTTTGTTCC
The DNA here is from genome assembly GCA_907269105.1 of Volucella inanis. Taxonomy (NCBI): domain Eukaryota; kingdom Metazoa; phylum Arthropoda; class Insecta; order Diptera; family Syrphidae; genus Volucella; species Volucella inanis. The sequence continues at coordinate 95,940,877 of OU026154.1, forward strand.
CAAAGCTTAAAAGATCGCTCACCGGAAAGAAGTACGGGTTGATCAAGAAAGTCATCGCCGCCACGGAGGAGTATTTTGCAGGCTAACAAAAGTCGTACTTGAAATGTTACTTGAGATGTTAAAAAAGTTGCAGCACCTCTGGGAAAAGTGTATCTAATTGAAAGAGGATTATATTAAAAAATAAATTCGCAAAACCCAAAAAATTGGGTTGTCATTTCTAATCCGGGTATTCATCGAATAGCCCTCGAAAAATACTGATACAAAGAAAAACGTATGCCAAATGAAAACTTATATTTTTAAAAACTAATTTATAGTTTTTATTTTACAAATCCCTATCTACAAATTATTTCTCATTCGAAAAGGCTGCCATTTCCCTTAAAGAATGACTTGAGACGTACTGGCCAATAATCTCATTACGGACCTCATTCGTCGGATTGTTGTCGACAGCGCGGACAAGGGCTCGCTTCATAGACTCAATATTTCGGTGAAGACTAGAGCAGAAAATTTCTTCTAAAACGGACCACAACTTCTAATCCAAAGGGTTGAGGTCCAGACTACCAGCTGGCAAATCATCCGGTGATATGAAATCGGGTACATGTTTTTTAGCCACTGTTGAGAGGTTATCGCCTTGTGGGCTTGATGGAATGTCCAGTGCTTGTTTGCGAACATTGTTGGGTTTAGCGGCTTAACGACGTCTTCCAAAGCAGGGGTTTCATAAACTTTCGCCGGAGTCTTCACTCTTTTTTCGCAAAAATGGAGGTTGGATATGCTATCGTAGCCTTCTGGCCACCATACCATTATCGAGATGGTGGCCTCTTGCAACCCTTGAAATATGTTCTGAAGCTTTTTTGATGTCCGAGGATATACTCGATCATTTTGCTTATTAAAAGTTTCTTCGACGATAAAAATTTTCTGGTCGATGAACAGAATTTGTCTTAGCATTTTTAGCTTTACAGATTTGATTGATTTTGATTTTGCTTATGTTTTTGCTCCAATGCAACTGTCAGTAGGTGTCCAGTGGGCCTTGTGCTGGCACTAAATCCCAAGTCTTCTTTAATGATGCGAGAGGGTTTGTGTCTGATTAAAGCTTGCGTGGCTTTGATGGCTCCCGAAGTCCTAACAGTTTATGAACAGCCGAATCTTTGAAGGTCATGTACTCCACCAGTATCATCAAATAATTTTATAATACGATAAACAAAACAGCGAGTGATTCTAAGCGGTCGCAAGGTCCGAAAAAAATCACCTTTTGCCATATTACACTTGTATATGTAAGTACAACGACACAATTTTCAATATCACCCCATTCCATGATTGTAAACGACTTAAGACAATAATCTTTAAATAACGGTTAACACGAAAAGTGTACAATTGAAATTTATTTAAAATGGTTGTTATTAAAAAGTGGTTCAATATATATGACTAGACTAGTTATTTAGAAGGAGGCATCGTCTCAAAGTGCGAACAAATTCAAATCCCTGGCTTTGTCGTTAATAAACTTGAGATGACGATGTCGCACATAGATTTATTCAGCTAAAATGCCACAGCTTTTTTGACAGATCATGCGTGAATCCTATCAAACTGCTTTGTCATTTCTATTAAGTATCGTTTGTCAAGTCTTATGGGAAAGACTCACTCCACAATAGAGTCTCCAAATTGTTTAGCTGTATTACGAAAATCAGCGTTCTGTGAGAAATGTTTTTCGTGCGATTCAAGGAACTTACGGTGCGCATAATCGACCTACTGAAACCACTATTGCCAATACCACTCGCAAATTTGAGTCCCAGTTTACATCAGTGGATGATACTCGACCGCTTTGACCACATCCAGCACGTAGTGAAGAGACCATAGCAGCTGTAGCTGAGAGTGTACGCGAAGACCGTGACGAATCGAATCGGCGTCGTTCTCAGCAGCTTGGCTTGGCGTATTCGACAAATTGGCGTATTTACGTGAGGATCTCGCCCTAAAAGTGTACAAAATTCAACTTGTGCAGGAATTGAAGCCAGGCGACTTGAATTTGCGTCATATTTTTAGTGAATGGGCTCTGGAAAAACTCAATGAAAATCCGGTGTTTTATCGTGAAATTTTATTCAGCGAAGAAGCCCATTTCTGGCTCAGTGGAAACGTTAATAAACAAAATTGCGTATTTGGGCTGATGAGCATCCCGAAGAGTACCATTACATCCATTAAAAACAACTGTATGGTGTGGTTTATCTCCTGGTGGAATCATTGGTCCATATTTCTTCAAAAATTAAGCAAATCGGAATGTTACCGTCAATGATAACCGTTATCGCGCATGTTAACGGACTATGTGCTTCCTCAAATTCAAGCACATGGTCTTGGTGAGTTATGGTTTCAACAAGACGACGCTACTAGCCATACAGCGCGTGAAACAACGGACTTGTTGAGAAATTATTTTGGTGAGCAATTAATTTCACGTTTTGTTACGCCAAATTGGCCGCCTAGATCGTGCGATATCACACCTTTAGATTATTTTCTCTCGGGATATGTAAGGTCTCAGGTCTTTAGGAATAAGCCAGCTACGATTGATGCTTTGGAAGCCAACATTACTCGTGTTATCCGCGAGTCGCAAAAAATTGGTCCTTCCGAATAGACCGCCTCAGACGTAGTCCTGGCTAAGATTTACGCAATATCATTTTCACAAAGTAAATGCCATAAATTCTTCTTTTAACCCGTAATAAAAACTTTAAGTTTACTTTCAAATTTATGTGTTTTGTTTTACATTGTAAATCAAAGCTCACGAAGAATCATTCTTTATATATTTTGGTTGCTACTTGCGGAATAGCTGTATTAACGAGCTGTGTTCAGTAATTCGCATTTTTAGCCTTTCACATTCAAATAAGAAGTTTTTATATAATCATCATACTTGGTTGATTTCCCTATAAGTTTCTGAATCAATAATTTTATACAATTTTTATATTTTTTCTTAAATTTGAATGACTTGTTTCATTTCTTTATTTGATACGGGTTCATATTTTTAAAGGTGGCAAAATGAAAATGTTACGTATGTCTAAGAATGCAACCAAACGTGATCTTATGAAAAGTACGCGCACCCGAAAATGTAGCCAATCGTTCAAGCAGCGCAGTTAAAATGCAGATTCGTGGAAGAAATATGTAATATTAGACGTAACTATCTGCGCTAAAAAATAAGCTAGCAAATTTGCTTTCGAAACATCTTTTAACATCAGCGTCATCGAATAACAATTATCGACTCCAATTGCCACAAAGGTTTTTTCAGTATAATTTTAAATGGTTGCATGATTAACTCATATTTTTCGATTTTGTATATGCATACTTTTATTTCAGACTGTAGAACAGTTTATTTACAGGGGCATTTTTTTTCCCTGTTGGGCATTTGTTTGGTGGGGCATTAAAAACTAGACAGCTACAGCTGTCAGTGCCAACAGCAATTGCCGGCATTGTTGTTGTCGAAATTATTTTTGTGTTGCTCCAAGAAAAATCACTAATCTAAAGAGTTTTCCTTTAATATTCGTTGGTTTTCCTGGAAATGGTGTCTACCAGAGGTCCAAAGCACAAGTTCATCGAAGGCGAGAAAGTCTTGTGCTACGAACCAGACCCCACTAAAGCTAAAGTTCTGTACGATTCCAAGGTACGTTTACACTTCCCAATGTGTACCTACTATTGTTGATATGGTTGCGATTCCTCATTCATATGCTTGTCTCTTCTTTGTTGTCTCGTTGTTGCTTTTTGTTTTTATCTTTTCTTTTTTCTGTTTACTTTTCGTATCTTCGTTTTGGTGGTTTTTTATTCACGAAAATTTGTGCACTTCAAATGATGCTGCTACTGTTCTGTTCTATCCATTTATAGGTACTCGGAACATACGAGACGAAAGACAAGCGTGGCAGAAAACAAATTCAATACAAGATACACTTTCAAGGATGGAGTTCAACATGGGATCGTAAAGTGAACTCTGATTTTGTACTCAAGGACACTGAGGAGAATCGTCAGCTGCAAAAGAATTTGGCGGAAAAGGCTCAACTACAATTGTAAGTACAATGACCCTCAACAGTCGTGAGTTGTGCTGCTGGCTGCTGATGTTACTGGTGGTGGTGAAGATGTTCGGATTTGTATTTTTAAATCGCACAGCACTTTCACTGCTGACTTGCGATTGTGGTGTTTGTTTTTATTCTTTTTTTATTTTTTTATTTATGTATTCCTCATTATTACATGTTCTCTTTGTTGACTGTGGTGCCGCTGCGTAGAGGTGCATATTTATATCGGAAAGAGCGTAAGAAACGCGCACGCAAAGGAGACGAATCGGATAGTTCGTCGAAAATTCGCAATCGTGGATCATCAGAAGATAATTTTAGTTCTAGCAGTACGTTTGAGAAAAATGAGGGTGATTTCCTCATGAGGGACGGTTAGTAACTACACACATAGTATTGTTTTGAATTGTAATTGGTTTGTTTTCCTTTGATTTTGATTAGAGTGCGAAACAGAATCTTATAGTAGTTCCGTCGAGAGTTTTCATGACGATGACCGTGTGTTGCTTAAGGTCAGTGATCGACTTAAACAGTATCTCGAGTATGATCATGAGATGACAGTGAGAAATGGCAAACAGCACATTTTGCCAGCGCGTATTTCTGTATTGGCGATACTAGAGAATTTCGTCAAGCAAAGTGCTGTACAGTTGGTGCTTTCTGCAACGCAAACCGAACCCACGCGACGTCGAAACACTAATCTGAGGGCGGATAAGAAGGAGCGTGATTTTGAAAAAGTTGTGAACACGTAAGTATGCCGCATGTGTTTTTCAATTTCTCAAAAATTCCTTTAATCGATATGTGTACTCGTGTTGGAGAACACATCAAGAGGCCATATGGGCAATAGTGCTCGTATTTAATAATATTCGTTAAGGGGAGCAAACTTTTCAAGTGGGTTGTCGATGGGTAATCTGGAAACAGATGCGTTTAGTTCAGGAAGCTCTGACTTGTAAAAATCTTCAAATATACGTTTATTTTTAGATTAGTAATGGATGTGTGTTCAATTTGCATAAATTGGATATGAGTTGTGCCGTCAATTGTCGCTGACTTTGAACTGTACAATTTTATCACTGGCGTCTTAGTCAAAGTAGGACTGAATTTAGCTGTATCAAAGTTCACCAGTTTAGCCCACATTCTGCTACTCTAAATGGATCAGAGCATCATAAAATTTATCTCTCCAGCTAGCTAATCAGTCAAGTTGTCTGGGATCGGTCTTCTTTTCTTTGAATTCAACGACTCTTCGTTAGGGTTATTGGTTTCCTTCTGTGCTGAGTTATTCTTTTGACTAGGTCGTGAAGGCCCGTTCATATTATTATAAAATCTTTCCCACTTTCCGTGAATACAAACGAACGCGTTGTATTATGTTGTATTATTAACCGTTGAAATATGAAACGCTTATAACTACATCTAATGCTACACATTTCTTTCACGAATCTGCATTGCTATTCTGATGCTTGTGGGTTTGTTAAGTTTGCGGGCTTTAGCACTTTTCTACAAGCCGACCTCGTTACTGAGTTTGCTGTTTATTGTGTGCCTTTATCCAATTAATAAAAGTTGTGTTAAGGGCTCTCACGTCGTTGCTTATGATAGCGCTATCATCGTCGAAAAGGAGAGAAGTTATTCGTTAATGTGCTCCTTCAGTAGAAAATCTTTTACTATGCTAAAAAGCAATGGACATTCTACATTGCATTGGCGTACTTTTACTTTAACTTTGAATTCTCCAGTTATTTCCACTGCGCACTTAACCTTCGTTTAACGTAATCGTACATAACACGCGTAACGACTGTATTAAGCTCTCGTATATTTTCAAAATATGGGACAGCAGTTTTACTGATCGATAAATGTTGCAATTTCTAGCGTTGCCTTTGTCTTTAGATTAGGCATTCGATAGCCTCCAATCAATTTATCGAGCAAAGCTGAAAGGCATTTACGAGGTTTGTTCAAAAAGTAAGGGGACTTTGGGCAACGTACATTCGATTATCGATTTTTTTTTTTTTTTTGCTGTGTTGGTAGACATTTCCCGAACATATTTTCACAGTTTCAAGTATATAGCATATTTACATTGTTCTTAGCAGATAGAAAGGTTAGACGTGTTTTGGTGTGCTTGGCGATTTTCAATTATAAAAAATGGAGCAATAGCCTCGCCACACTGAAAGCATCGGTTTCCACTAGATCACCGAAATCAAGCAGTGTTGGGCGCGGTAAGTACGTAAGTGGGTGACCACATGGAACTCAGTATTCTGCGTGCTGTTGACAAAACGCACCACATAGGCATAGTACCCCGGCGTTAAATCCCGGACCCTACAAATTAATTTGCATCAAATTTTGTGTAAAAAATGGAATCAAGTGCTCTAAAACACTTGAATTGTTGACAGTGGCATCCGGTAAGTCTGCTCTAAATAAATAAAAAAATGTTTACAAGTGGTACAAGCTCTTCCAATGTGGCCGAGAAGATGGCAATGACGAACCTTGCTCTGGAATCCCCATTAATGAAATTAGGGCCTAACGCTTTAATGGCTTCTTTTCTGACCATAAGTATACGGATAAGGACACCATTCATTCCCTTGTCGAGGATGAGATGGGCACACGCCTGAATGGCATGTATCTCCGCTTGAAAGGCTCTGAAACTTTTTCCCATTGTTAGCGGTATTCTGTGTTCGCTCCAAATATAGCAGCACCCACCTCGTTGTCCATCTTTGATCCATCCGTATACCACTTGATACTTTTAAGGTTTGGGGTAGGGTTCTTGTATTTCTATGCTATATATCACCATATTGAACCTTGTGCTGCAGCACAGTATGTATTACTACCTCGGGGATTATGGAAAGAAGATTCATTTGATCCTTGTGGTTAGAGTGATGAATCTCTCATGTTTGTAGTAACCTGACCGTGTTGCGAATTGTCATCTTTGTTATAAAGAGATGGGGAGGCGTTAAATCAGTGAAGGTTTCTATAGCTGCATTGCGCCGGTGATGCCGAGACCTGCAAAACTTTGTAGCCTCTGCAGCTTTTATATGACTTTTCTTATTTGTTTTGTTCCACCATACTACTGATGAGTATCATCATTGTATATATCTAATGCGTGAACTTTGGTGATAATCCCCAGGTTTTACCATCCATGCAACGGCAAGTCCACATGGTTTTCGTTGCTTTGGTAATACTGTTATTAATATGTATGTGATTTCCAATTTTGTTTTTTACCGGGAAACATTCCAAGATATTTTGCTTCGTTGGAGTATCTAATTTCTGTACCATTAAGTGAGAATTGGTCAAGGCTCAGATTCCTTTTACGAATGAATGGAACAAGTAAAGCTTAACTGGTGTTGATTGAGGGATTCTCTCCAACACACCAGTTATTTTCTATGTTTAGAGTAATCTGCATCTTAAAGCAAACGTCTTTAATGTGTTTACCCATCACTATTATGACAGTCATCGGCATATTCTATTCTTAGATTACTAAGTTCTACTCATAGGTCATGACCACAAGAGAGGTAAGAAACACTTCCTTGTGGACAACCTTTGACGGCTGAAAGAGATTTTAGTCTCACAGAAAGATGTGGAGATTTTCCGGTTTACAAGCATCGTTAGTGGAATGGTCAATACCCTTTTTGGACGTCGCTTCCGAATTGGATTTATATGCGGTATTATCAAATGCACTTTTAATATCTACGAAGGTGCGTATTGCAATCTCCTTTTGTCAATTGGCCTCTTTAATCTGCGTTATCAGATTAAGGAAAGCGCCTTCCGTGGATCTTTCTTTTTTATATGCATATTGGTGAGAGTGCAGTGTTGAATCTCTATTTAGAAGATCTCTAAAGTGTAAATCGATCAGTCTTTCCATGATTTTCAGAAAAAAATTATGTAAGACTTATGAGTCGATAAGGTTTCAGTAGATCATTGGGTTTATCTGGTTTGGGGATAAAAACTACGTTTACTTCCCTCCAGGTTTGCGGGATGTATCCCCAGTTAAAGCTATACCTAAATAACGCGGTTAGAGAGGGAATCAGTGCTGGAAAAATTGCGTCTGCTTCAGGTGCCTTATATGACTTAAATGAGTTTATGGCCCATTCAACTTTGTCTATGTTGGACACATTTTCGGATGGGCTGTTAATTTTGATGTTGTAGGGAAAACTTGGACTTCAGAATTGACATACTGTGTGTTGTTTAAAATGGTCAAGTCTGGGAAATAAACCTTAAGTATAGCGGACTTGTATAGCTCCCAATTACTGGTATGTTTGGATTTGTTAAAAATTTCTCTCACCGTTTTACTCATCAGCTTAAGTTGAGGACTCCAAAGTGTTACACACCTTATAACCATATTGCGTTTCAATTTGAAACTGCATTTAAATGGTGAGATAATGTCTTTATTTACGTTCCCAATGGACTGTAGAGATGAAGACAGTGAGTCAGCTTTTATAGCAAAATTTTTTGAAAAGTACACCAGTTCGTGAGTTCCTTCATGTATCTACAATAGTTTGACCTTGTCCCATATTGATATTGCGCCCTATATTGGATCTTATGTGCATATGGTCTGATAAGGATGTAAGGTCAAGTACCCCCTCTTACAGAATAGATAAAAATGGATTTGTTACCGCTATTACATAACAGCAGAAAGTAATTCATCCCAGATGTTGTTGTGGAAGTTGGCATCACATCCAAGAATGAAATGTCAATTGCCACGGTGAGACAGTTCGATCAGGTCCTGTACCAGAACATGAGGAATCGCATAGATAAATAAATAAATGGCGCGACAGCCCGGTGTGGGCCAAGGCCTAGCTTATCGCACTCATTTTTGTTTCTCACTTTGTGAATTTTTATACTCATGAGCAGGGCCTACTTTTTATTGCCGGTTCCGAACGGTTCTCATGAGAAGCTTTTTCATAGGCAGAATTTGTCTTTCGGATGTTTGCCATTACCCGCCGAAAGGGTGGTGACGAGTTTGAAAAAACTGCTGTTGTGCTCCTACCGGGATTCGAACCCAGGTAGGTGGCGTGACATTCAGTGAATCAACCATCATGTCATCGCATCGAAAATATGCTGAGACGTACATGAACTCTTGCAATGCATTTCCCTGAGGTTGTTAGATATACGAGTGTCTGCTACTAAATCTCTGGTGTCAAACCTTGGTATGAGAAGATATTTAATTCTGGAATTGATCAGTACAGCAACTCTCGGTCTAAAGTCTCCTTGAACAAATTCTATTTTTTGGTAATTATTGTTGAGGTCAAATAGCTTACCGTCAATAGCCCAAGGCTCTTGACTTAGTCCTAAGGTGATGTATTCTCTTGCCCATCATTAATTAAAGGTGTACGAAGTATTTTAGCATGGTGCAGGTTTCTCTGCGAAATCTTTAGTGCACCTTTACGTGGGGTTTCGTATACGGTTCGGTTTGTCATTGCCTCCCTGCCGTATGGAAACCTCGCTGAAGGAGTGGCCATTTGGCCTCACTCCCGCGGAACGAGCTGCGTTTTCTGTCGCTTGACTCCTCGGTAGAGGTATAGGAACTCTATTTTCGGGTCCATTCGCAGCATCTAGTACTTGTGTTAATCGACTGGTCGTTACGGGGCGCTCACGTGCTCTATAATCCTCAGCTGTAGCCGTATAGACGATGTTGTAAGTAGTTTATGTTAAACATATAACAATGTTCTAAAAGGTAGTACAAATTATTGGTCGCTTGTCAAAAACGTAAAGAATCTCACCTCAAACTAGGCCAATCTTACGCATTCTGCAGCCAGCTAGAGCTTCCAAGTTGTGCCATGTCTCTCTCTACAATTAACCGGGTCGAACGTTCAAAACGTCATATCTTCGTGCTTAGAGATCTTAACACGCACACAAAACTGTTGGTCGAAGTGGGTTGTCTCCACTACCTTAGAATAAGTATTCTTCCACGCTGCCAAAACCACTGCTAAACCTTTTTCATGTATCCTACACATTAGAACCCTTCTCGAGCAGAAAAAGAACAGCATTTATCCACCCCTACTCTAACAAACGGCGAATCTTCTTTTCTTTCATCTACATAAGATACAAGTTTTATTTCAAAGGTCATGGGAACGGTGATACGCTGTCATTTTTCAATTAATTTTTGATAATATTCTTATTTTTTTAATTTCCAGGGTTTCAGTGCTTAAAGAAGTCGCCGATGGATTGCGTATTTATTTTGACTTTACCTTGGCCAGCAGTCTTTTGTATAAAGAAGAAAAGGAATATGCGCTTTCTTTGCTTTCTGAAGAAAATTTAAAAAACTTTTCATATGTTCCATCCCCTGGGTTGTCACCAGATTTTCTAATTCCAAAATCGGAATTTGAGTCAACGATATCTGCTGATATTACTGAAAGTCAGCAAACACCTGCAGATACTCCAAACACTGCAGAAGATCCACAAAAACGAAAACTACGGTCTCATCGTAGTGAGGACTGTGATGCTATGTTAGAAAATTGTTTTTCCAGGTAATCGAATACAGGTGATTGGTTTGTTCAAATACAAATTACTTTCCTTATAGCATTGCAAGTACGAGTTCGGGAGGGTCAACTCCCTTACAAACAACTGCTACCACTTTTAGCTTAAATTATATCAAATCTCTGCAACCGATGGCCTTAAGCATTCCTCCGCCAGCGAAAGACTTTTTACAAAAAGTACTGTCGTGGCAGATTTTGCCATCCAATGCTAATCCAGCGCCTTCGATGATATTTGGAGCAACACATCTAGCCCGCCTGATTGGTAAGAATTAAATTCACTCGTAACTTAACTCACATATTTAATATTAAAACTTATTTTGTTTTTATGTTAAGTGAAATTTCCAGAATTTCTGAATGCATCAACGATAACGGAAGACAAGCTAAAATTATTGCTTCAGCACTTGGATTCGTTTGTCCAGTAAGTATTGCACTATCATAGAAAGTTTTCGATTGGCCTTTCTCAAATGTTTCGTTTTGATGGAAAAAGAAAACCTCTTCCAAAATACTCAGTCTTCTATTGGGTCGTATAAAGAGATATCTAGACTCAAAAGAAACTTGCAGTTTTGTTTGAAATTTTTACAATCTGAATATAGGCTTCTATTGAACGTTTATTTAAGAAAAACATGTACAATAGTTTTATTCAAAATATTGCCCATCTGAAGCTATGACTTTTTCCTATCTTTCTGGCAATTTTTGGATCCCATCCCAAAGAATGGCAGCCGGCTTGGCAGCCAAGAATGAATCAAGCCAATTTTTGATATTCCGCTCTGATGTGAACCGTATTTCAGTGAGGGCGTTCTGCATCGACCAGAACAAATGGTAGTCAGAAGGAGCAAAGTCTGGGCTATAAAGCAGGTGGTGTAAGACTTCCCATCCACTGTTTTCCAAATAGTTCTTAACCGGAATAGCAACGTGGGGCCGAGCGTTGTCATGATGGAAAATTATTACCTCGTGTCTGGTCGCATATTCCGGACGTTTTTCGGCTACTGCTCTCTTCAAACGGATTAATTGTGTTCGGTAGCGTTGTCCATTGATGGTTTCACCCGGTTTTAGCAGCTCATAATACAGCACACCCATCTGATCCCACCAAATACAGAGCATTACCTTTGCGCCATGGATATTCGGCTTTGCCGTTGATTTGGCTGGTTGGCCGGGTTTCACATATGATTTTTTGCGCTGTTGTTGTAATGGATCCATTTTTCACCACCAGTAACAATCCGATGCAAAAATGACTTCCTTTTGTGGCGTTCCAGCAGCATTTCGGACATGCAAAACCACATTTCGACGTCTCTCGGCTTGAGTTCATGTGGAACCCAATTTACTTGCTTTTGAATATATCCAGCTGCTTTAAAACGTTTTAAAATGGCTGCTTGAGTGACACTCAAAGATTCTGCGAGCTCTTCTTGTGTTTGGCAACAATCTTCATAGAGTAATGCTTCCAGTTCTTCATCTTCAAACTTTTTTGGCTGCCCAGGACGTTCATCGTCTTCCAAGCCAAAATCACCACTTTTAAGCAGTGCAAATCACTTTTGGCACGTTTGCTCAGCTAGCGCTGACTTTCGGAAGCAGTTTTCAGTTTTTCAGGCACAAAGTTCGACATATTTGAGTGAAAAAAAAATATTGTTGTTTACGCTTCAAATGAATGACATATACTGAAATGACGTACAATGACAGTAGCTTTCCAACGCATGTTCCAATGGAATAATAACAAGAGAATAATACAAGTTACGCCATCTCTTAGCAAACCGCACGAATTAAGTTATAGACCCAATATATGCTTTTCGATCAATCTTTAATCTATTGGTACCCTAATGTTTCGGTTGTTACATATGAAATGGGTGTTTTTGAAACGAAACCTCGGGCATTTGTAACTTTGGAAATAATTAATCAAAGTATTCGGTATTGACTTCGGATCTGGGATTCCTTGAGCTAATGAAGACTACGAAGCAATTTTAACAGCTCCTTCGTCCGTATATATTTTCTCTGCAACAAAATAATCCAGGAATAATGATATTCCTTCGGGGAAAAAGTCCTGAGTATAAGGTGGATGGGCGCCTTAAGATTAAGCGTCCATTCGGAAACATTGTCTTTTCTGACAAGAAATTATTGACGATTCAGAAAGTCGTCAATAAACAAAACGATCTGGTTTGGTTAACGGTGAGATCATATGAGAATTTAAGTGCTCGGATGACAGCCAGATCACAAAAGCTACCTCCATAATGGTGTGGGCCTCAATGCATACCGAAGCCACAAAATGCATAGATTTCTGTGTAAAAAGTGTGACGGAGGCCAAGTTCAGCACTGAAAAATATGAAAGTGTGAACAAGTTGAAAGTGGCGCAAAATACAATAAGCCCACCTGCGGTCAGCATAGTACTCGTTTCTGGAACAACATGATGTCAAGGTAGCGCAAGGCATCTCTTAATAATTGTATAAAAGCTTTAACTCCTTACATCTTACATAATTACTTACATAACAAGTAATCCACGTTAATTTTATGTACTTAAAATTCCATTTTCGTTAGCAAATTATCCACTACTGCTTCATTTACAAAAGTATCAAACTGGATTGCAATTCGACCGTTAACGAATTAGGTACGAGAATTGTATCTCTGTATCTTCATATTTATATCGTTATTAGGGGCGACTTCAATATATACAATTCTAGGTGGCTACGACATTCTCGACAGATAATACCCCAACGACGGTGTGTTGAGATCTTCACTACGGAAAACTACTTAACTCAGCTTGTACTAGATGGGGTGAAAAGTAACCTCCTTGGGAATGAAAAAAAAAATTTTTTTAAATGTTTTTTTATTTTCTTCAATATAGTCCCCTTTTTGTTTGATACACTTATTCTAGCGATTTTCCAACTTCTTGATCCCGTCCGAAAAGTAATTTTCCGGAAGGTCTGCAAAATACTCCTCCATGGCGTCGATGATTTCTTCGCGTGAGCTGAATTTTTTATTGATGAGCCATCTTTTGAGCTTTGCGAAGAGATAATAGTCCGAGGAAGCCAAATCGGACGAATACGGTGTATGCGACAGCAATTGGAGCCGTAAGTCATTGATTTTAGCCATGGTTGCGATGCTCTTATGCGCCGGTGCATTGTCTTGCAAAAACAAAATTTTTTTTCGCTTCATGTGAAGCCGTTTTGCAGCGATTTCGACCTTCAATCGCTTCAATAATGCACAGTAATACTCGCTGTTGATGGTTTTTCCTTTTTCGAGGTTTTCCACGAAGAGTATGCCATGACAATCCCAGAAAACCGACGCCATAACCTTCCCGACCCATTGAGCCTCCCTCGGCCGCTTCGGAGCACTCGTGCCGGCTTCAGTCCATTGCCGGGCGCTTATTCTGTTCTCTGGTGTTCAACAGTTACCAATCGACGCCAAAAGTCCGCCCGATTCCGCAACAGCAAGTATAAACACTCTTTCGAAGTGCTCTCGCGTTCGTATTTTTGGTCAGGAATGAGTATGCGCAGCACCCAGCGGCAGGATAACTTTTTCATATGCAGAATATTGCCCAAAATATGGCGTGTGTGCTCAGTACTAATCTTTGTGGTATCTGCTAGCTCGCGCACCTTCACTTTCCGGCCAGCCAACACCATTTCATGTATTTCTTTGACATTGTCCTCTGTAACCGTGTGGGAGGGCCTGCCGCTGTCTCGAAACCCTCGAAACTAATATTTGACGGTGTAATTTGACGGAGCATTAGCCCCATAATATTTATCCAACTTTTCTATTGTCTCTTTCCTCGTTTTGCCTCTCAAAAAATAATGTTTTAAGAGAGAACGAAAATCGTTTTTGTCCATACTCAACATTATGCCAAACACGTCAACAGCCATCAGCTGTCAAAACAAAACTAAAGACAGTATCGCACTGAAATTTGGCATGTTTGCCTAAATATGAACGGACTTCAAGGCACCATAACCTTTTCTGCAGAAGCAGCGCATTCTGGTGGTCAAAGAGGTTACTTTTCACTCCACCTAATAAATGAGCCCAAGCGAATACCAGATGTCGGTAGCTATACCGCCAATACCTTGGACCTGTTTTTAACTTATCACCCCGATAATTACAAGGTCGATGAGTTATTCCCTTCAGCCTCGTCTGACTATTGTATGGTATCAGCTAATTTCCCGTACATGAATCACATGGTTAGAGAAAAGATTCCTAAAAGTATCGTGTGGCAATACGGGACGGACTTTACAGCTTCCTTTGAGAATTTTAATTGGTCGATATGTTTCCTCGATAACGACAAACACAATTCTCTCTTTTGAATAAGATCCTTTATCTCTCATCGGGTAAAGAATATCAAGTAAAAAGAAAAGGCTTGGTACGACTCAAGTTGTAAAGAGTCTGTCCGGGTTAGACAACTTTTTTTTCGGTCTACAAGACAGACCTGACAAAGGAAAACTAAAAATACGTTTAAACGAGACAAGAATGACTTCAGCGCCTTTCTTAACCTTGTGAAATTCATATACGACCAAAACTTGAGACAAGAAATACTACAATGCAAATGCAAAGGTAGTAAAAATTGCCGGTCGTTCGCTTATCGCTCATTTATAATGACATTCCAGCTGTCAGCTTCTTTGAGAAGGCCAATCTGGTTGTTGAACACTTTGCGTCCAGCTTAGCACTTTCAGACTGTGCTTAGTCTCCGCCTAAACTTGAGTTCATCGAATATTCAAAGGGAATCCACTTTCGAACTTTTGCCGTAGCAAGAGTATTTACGTAAGATTAGGTGGGGCGGCTGGTGCTGCCACATGGATATATGATCCTCTCACTCATGGAGCCAATTTGAGCGTATGATGAAACGCAAGAGACTGTTAACGTCTATATTCTTTAAATCGTTTAAGTTATTGTAGAAGAAAGCTCCTATGTGGAATTTCTCTGGGAGAGAGCTGGACATGTACAGAGAAGGTGGAGGACTACGCGCCAGTCAGACTGCCCTTGCTGTAAATGTTTATCATTTAACAGATCAGTGGGTGCATATTTTCTTCCTTTCCGAAAAGTTCCATAGGAGTATATCATATCTGCTTGCAAATTTTTTTGAAGTTCCATCGAATTGAAAAAATTATCGAAGAAAATACAATGTCCTTTTCCTACTAACGTCGTGGTAAGGTCCTTCACCACACGTAAGCCAAGGCCTTCTTCGGTACCTGTTGTTGTTTTCCCGGTATAGATTTGAATCTGGCACACATCCTTTTTCCTCAGCTCTGATCCAAACGTTGTATCCCCGTTTGATAGGTTTCAGGGGCAGGTATTGTCGAAAACAGCTCCGTCCCTTGAATTTAATTTTATCATTGATTCATCTATGGATTGGAATTTAGATGGCTTCAGTGACGATAAAAATGTTTCCGATTTCTTCGTTATGAGGGGGCGCAACATAAAGTTTATCAAAATTTCTAGATGTTCTTTCTGGTTGTCGGAAACTGTCATTCAAATAAATATGACTAAGAAGCCAGGCAAAACCATCCCTCGACATGAGTGAACAAATTTAATTATCTCTGAATTGAGGCATAGCTGACCAATAATCGCAATAACTTGGAAGTTTTTTGACGTCCATCAATAAGTTTATTGCCAAAAACACCTTGATTTCTTCTTGATTGGTTGGAATTTAGCTTCCACTATTTCCTCCAGCTTTTTGCACGGAATAAAAATTAGTTTAGAATGCAATATGTTCAATTAATTCCATTGGAAATAAATGAAGAAATACATCGGTAGGTGTTTCTAAGTCTTCAGGAATAGTGGGACCTGTTTCTTCTTCAAACTCTCTTTTCGTATCTTCCAAATATATTTTTGATGTCCAGATGGTTCGCTTAGCCTTCTCTTTTTGTTGAAGAATAGATAAAGGAAGATCATCTTCGCTAATACATCCCTCGTCATGTTCTTCTTGAGGATCGTTGATAAAATCAATTTCCATGGCATTGACAAATTTTCATTGAGGCCGTTGACAAATTTTAGCTTGAATATGGATATTGATCAGTGTTTCTAGAGTTTTCAGAAGGAAAAATGATCTGGCAAAACTACTGCGTAGGCTTTTTCATCAATGGAAATAAAAAAGCTTTCCAAAATCATGGAAACACTGATAAACCATCAGCCCGTAAAATACCTTGAAACATGAAAACCTTTCAATGACCAGCAGAACAGTTTTTGTAGCAACAGATCTACTGGCGTGCATCAGTCTAGTAAAAGCAAGATATGTCATTTGACAGAGTCTGGCATCAGGCTCTTTTGTCGAAAATTATCCCATTGGGGATCCATGAAGCGCTTCTTCAATTAATTAGAAATTACCTTTCGGAACGTTCATTTCAAGTTTCAAGTCTGACACTTAAAAAATGTAAATGCTCCTTTCCCGTTCTGTCTTCGACACTCTTTTAAATTTTCATCAACGGTCTCTTATCTGCTACTTCTAATCCAATATATTCCTTTGCTGACGACAGTACTTACTGTTTATTTTCCCGGACTCACGTCCCTGTTCTTCAGCTGTAGAACGGGAACGGCAGCGTCAGCTCATTAAATTCCGATTTAAACATCATTACCAAATGGGGAACCACCAACAGAGTGAAATTTAATGCTTCCAAAATATAATGCTGTCTGCTTTCATTATCCATTATATAGGGTTTTCTAATAACGACTTGACAACTTTTTTTTTAAATAAAAGGCAAACCATTTGAAATATTTCAAAAACTTTATTATTGGATTGAAGTACAATCAAAACATTTGTGAATGGAACTCGACTTCGTTCATATGGCCACCGCGGGTATGTTTGCAGCGGTCGATTCGTTGGACTCAATTTTCAACGACTCGACCACACATTTCAGCCGAAACCGCTGCTATTTCGCGTTTAATGTTGGCTCTGAGCTCTTCCAACGTCGTCGGCGTATTGGCATAAACCAATGACTTAAAGTAGTCAAGAAATAGTCAAGCGGCGTTAAATCGCACGAACGAGGCGGCCAATCGACTGGCCCATGTCTTGAGATAACACGCTCACCATACTTACTCTTCAATAAATCGATTGTAGCGTGTGCTGTGTGGCTTGTGGCACCATCCTGTTGAAACCACATGTCGCCCAAGTCCATATCTTCCAATTCGGGCGAAAAATAATCGGTGATCATGGCGCGATAACGCTGACCATTCACAGTAACGTGACGATCGTTATCGTCGACGAAAAAATATGGCCCAATATCGCCGCAGAAATGCAAACCGCACCAAACAGTTATTTTTTGTGGATGAAGTGGTGATTGATGAAGCACATGTGGGTTTTTACCCGACCAATAACGCATATTTTGCTTATTGACAAACCCATTGAGCCAAAAATGAGCTTCGTCACTGAAGATGATTTTGCGATGAATATGACACCGAATATCTGTAGAAAGTTTTTATAATTTGCAGACGTTGCTCGTTAGTGGTAAAGTAATGAAAATGTTGAGTTTACCGAATAAATTGACAGTGACAGTTTGATGATTAGTGAAAGAGTGCGTTCAAAAATTAAATTCAAAGTTGTCAAGTCCCTATTGGAAAACCCTATACATGAACGACACTTGCATCGTTGAAACCGAAAAATTTTCCATTCTCGGTATGTGTGCAATGACAACCCATGTTGGAACGATCACATATTTGATGTCGCCAAAAATGCTGCTAAGTGTAAGAAATATTTTACCCCCTCTGATCTGCCGTTAATATATATTCTGCACATGATAGATAAGACTCAAAACGTTGTCATAAAACGTATAGGTGATGGTTATATCACTCAGTCAATTGACATCCACGAACATCGATATTATGTCTCCTGTTTCAACTTGTTCTATTGCTATTTTTGCACCAGTGCTCCATCGATATTGCCAATAGCATTCTGCCCCTTCAAACCTTCAACCGTAACATCCGTCTCCATATGAATATTCATTAGTATAGAGTTTTCCAATAGGGACTTGCCAACTTTGAATTTAATTTGTCAACGCACTCTTTCACTAATCATCAAACTGTCACTGTCAATTTATTCAGTAAACTCAACATTTTCATCATGGTAAAGTACACTAACGAGCAACATCTGCAAATTATAAAAATTTTCTACAGATATTCGGACTCGGTGACTGTAACTTTAAAAGCGTTAACTCCAATTTTCGGTCGTAATTCTCACCCTAGTAGACAGGCAATAACAAGTTTAGTGCAAACATTTGAGTCTACATATTCGTTGTGTGATGTTGCCGTGTCAGTGAGACAACGGGTTGGTCGAAGTGTCGAAAATATCGCTGCCGTTCAGACGTCCGTAGCAAACGATCCAAATCAGTCAGTTTCCACGGCGTTCTCAAGAATTGGGCATCGCTGAGACAACATTATGGCGTATTTTGCGTAAGGATCTTGGTTCACACCCATACAAGATCAAGGTGACTCAAGAATTGAAGCCGATGGACCATTTGAAGCGACGTACGTTCTCCGATTGGGTTCCGGAGAAGATGCGCCAAGATGATGAATTCCATCGCAAAATCATCTTCAGTGACGAAGCTCATTTTTGGCCCAATGTTTTCGTAAATAAGCAAAATATGCGTTATTGGTCGGGTGAAAACCCACATGTGCTTCATGAATCACCACTTCATCCACAAAAAATAACTGTTTGGTGCAGTTTGCATGCCGGCGGCGTTATTGGGCCACAATTTTTCGTCGACTATAACGATCGTCACGTTATCGCGCCATGAACATCGATAATTTTTGGCCCGAAGTGGAAGATATGGACTTGGACGACATGTGGTTTCAACAGAATGGTGCCACAAGCCACACAGCACACGCTACAATCGATTTATTGACGAGTAAGTATGGTGAGCGTGTTATCTCAACACATGGGCCAGTCGATTGGCCGCCTCGTTCGTGCGATTTAACGCCGCATGACTATTTTCTGTGGGGTTACGTTAAGTCATTGGTTTATGCCAACACGCCGACGACGTTCTAAGAGCTCAGAGCCAACATTGAACGCGAAATAGCGGCCGTTTCGGTTGAAATGTGTGGTCGAGTCGTTGAAAATTGGGTCCAAAGAATCGACCGCTGCAAAAGAGCCCGCGGTGGGCATATGAACGAAGTCGAGTTCCATTCACAAATGTTTTGATTGTACTTCAATCCAATAATAAAGTTTTTGAAATATCTCAAATGGTTTGCCTTTTATTTAAAAAAGTTGTCAAGTCGTTATTAGAAAACCTTGCCGAGCTCTTTATTTCCTAGTAATTTTTCCTCCCTAATTTTTCTTTGCCCGCACTGGGTGCAGACATTTTAAGGGTACCAAAACCCCTTGAGCGCGCCTTAATTATAAAAGAAAAGTGGATTTTGTACTATTTTTTTCTAAAGCGATATTAAAATAGTTACATGACACGGGTCGCCTTGTGTAAAACCATTCTTGGCATTGAAGGTCTCATCTTATGCACGCTGTCATATGCGACTTTGAAGTCGACAACAATAAGACGGTGATTGTCAATCTGAAATTTCAGAACTTATCCATTATCTGGCTTAGTGTAAATATTTGAAACGGCGTTGGTATGAACCAAACAGATTTTTTAAGACGCTCACAGATCTCCTTTCTTGTGAATTAGACAAACGATGTGAGAATCTATGCTTCGGGCATGCTTTCCTCTGACCATATCTTAAAGATGAATTGGTGTATATTGCCAACCAGGTCATCTCTAGCTACTTTAAATACTGCAACATGTCTGTCTGTGCTGGCAGCTTTGTTAGACTTTAGCTTCAATAATGTTACCTTAAATTCATTTATGTCACGGGGACGGAATATCATCGCCGTTATACAGCCTGCAGAAGTCTCATAGTCTTTCAATATTCTTAGTATTGACTGTGAATCTACTATTTGTTGTCCACGTTTATAGCGTTATAGCCATAAAATTACCCAACACCTTTCCATTTCCTCAATCGGAACCGTTCTTTTTTGTTTTTATCAAAAACAATTTTAATTTGAATTTGCATAATTACAGTCTTGCAAACTCTAACAATTTGTTTATTTTGTAGTTATCTGGAATCCCGCAAAGAATGGTTTGGTGAACACAACTACTTTAAAGAACCCAAAATAGACGTTGACCAATTCGTGGACGACCAGAAACCTGATGATAAAACACCTCAAAAATAAATAACTCCAACACATATATTTTTTTTAAGGAAATTTCTTTTTTATATTTTTTATTAATATTTTTAAAGCTTTTTTTTTTTTAAATTTTCTAAATAACATTTTTTTTTATATTTATGTATAAAAAATAATGGAATAAATTATTGTTTCATTTTTTTTTTTATATATAGTTAGTGAAAATTCTAATCAATTCTTATATCCATTTGATTTTTTAACTGTTTTTATATTTTTGTCAGAAATTATTAACACAAATAGTAAGTAGTAAAGTAGTAGTAATTAATTATAAAAAAAAAATATTATGGCGTGTTTTATTTCTTGAGAATATAATCGTAGTGTTAAGTCTTAAAATTTGTTTGCTTAAAATTAGTTAAGGAAATAATAATTGTAAAAAAATAGTAATTATACAATAATAAACAATTAACATTAGTTAAGAGAATATAAAAATTTTGGATTTTAATTTTGTGCAAAAATATATTTGTTATTTGTGTTTGTTTTTGTTTTTTTTAGCAAAATAAAATCAGACAATTGAAAATTAATACATTTAACAAAAAAAAGCTTTTGTTTTGTCTTTTCTTATCCTTCTTCTTCGACGACGGCACCTTGATACTGGTTTTATTTGTTTCTTTTACTTATATAATAATAAATAATTCTAAAATGTAATTTTTGTGAATGTCATTTGGTATTTAGTGTTTGCAATTTATCATACAATGTTTGTTTTATACTCGTATATAAAGAGAAAAAAAAAAAAAAAAAATTAATAACAAGTGAATTCAAAAGTGCAACATGATCCTTGTGACACAGAATTGTTGTGAAATTATTTTTCTAACGCTTCTGCAATTTCCGACAATGTTGCGTTATTGAATTCAGCTAACATTACTATTTATAATATATTGGTTTTATGCGTGTGTGTTTTTTTGTTCAACAAAGAAACAGAAGAAAAAATTATATATTGGAAAAGAAATGACAAAAATTAGGTTAATAATGAGATTTAAAACAAAATCTATTCCCCTTCTAAATTATGTGCGAGAAATTCGAAAATTGTGGACGGTTTTTAATTTTACACTGGACAATTTGTTTAATTTTTAATTTTTGTGACTGAGAGTTAAGACTGTAAGTTAACAAGATTTTGTGACAATTAACAATTTGTGTGCACATTTAATTCTAATACTATTGTGTAACTTTTTTAAAATGTTTTTGCTACACATTTGTATAAGTCTACTGTTTGGAATTTATTTTGTTTTGTTTTTGTTTTTGTTTTTGTATTTTTTTCTTTTCTTTTAAAAACGGACACGTACATATATATATACTATAGTTTACAAAAATATTTGCTTTCAAAATGTTTTGTTTGTTATGAAACTCTACACGGGGTGTCGGTATTAACAGTATGTAGGTTGCAAAACTCATGAGCTTACAATGTGCGTACTGAGATGTACGGTTCTGGAAAACCCACTTGCATCTACCAATTAGCTATATAGTATACCCCATTGTTATATTTGTAAATTCGTTATTACTTTTTTTTTTAAAGGCTTTTTACTTTCCTCTAGTCTCGCTTTGAAGGCGTTTGGTTGCGCTGGATGCAGTTGGTCTCATGAAACCACTTAAACGCGATACTACAGCGCTTGAAGGTCTCGACGGACTTCTCTGTCTATTAATTAAAGTCGGTGTATTGCTTTGAACGTTAGTAATCGAAGCCTTAACTAGCACCGCATTACGATTTGATGAATTTCTTGGCACCAGTGAAGTTGTAGACGCATTCGTCAAATGATTCTCCTTAAAACTTGTACTACCCAGATTCGAAGAACTTGTTCGATTGGATGAGGGTTTTCGAACACTTGCACCGACACTTGATCCACTAGAGCTACTACGACTGGCCGGCACTCTCTGATTGCGTGATGAATTTTGAGCAGATAATGGTCGTTTACTGGGCGATGATTCTACAGAATTTGTTAGAAGCGGCTTAACTGGCATACGTCTGACGGTATTTGTGGAAATTCCACTATTTAACGATGAACGGGAACTGCGAAGACTAGTTCTTGAACTGCTACGTTCAACATCTCGTTTGTTAGATGTGGCAGCTGAAGCAGATTCACTTTTTCTTAATGAATTGGCACGACGCATTGCAGCTGCTGTTGATGTTTGTATATTCGATGGCACTGTTAAGGTATTACCAGTAGGATTTGTTCTTAAGGAACGAGATCGATCCAAGCTACGTTTGTTTCTTTCGAGAATGCTTTGAATCTGGGATTTTTGAGGATTTGCAGACATTCTAGATTTTGAGGCAGAAGAATCACGACTAGGATGATGACTATTTGAACTGCTGGCAATTGTGACTGTATCTTTGTTGTTGCTACGATTTTGGGATCGTGGTAATTGTTTTGTGACAGCTTCGTTGACATCATTACACGAAGATGTGCTCTCCTTACCATGTGATGGTGTATCTGAGACTAGACTTTGGGTTTCTTCGAATCCTTCATCATTCAGTTCATGATTATTAGTAGATACCTTTATGATGGTAGTTGTAGCAGGCTTTTCATTATTGATAATCTCACGTGGTGGACTCCAGATGCGCTCTGGTGTACCAGTTGGAGATTTAAGGTTTCGTATGGCTTCGCGTACATCTTCTTGATTTATAGAACTAATATGGCGTCCAACCTTTTCCAATTTGGCAACAGTTTTTTCAGAAATAGCAGGTTTTTTGGTTTGAGGCTCCTCATGTTTGGTATGACTGATAGTTTCAATTGGAGTGCTTTGGTTTGGGCTTTTCACTGGTTCTTTAATGGAATTTTCAACAATAGACGTGGAAATATCTTCATTACCACTACTGTAGTCAGTTGGACGCTTGTAACGACGTGTTCTTCGTGTCGCTGAGTATCTGTCAAAAAGTCCAATTGGTTCATTGTCAGCTAATGGATCTCCACCTAGAATAATACTACCGCCATCGCATTCTGTTTGATCAGTCGCGTTTAATGTGACCGTTGTTGGTGCATAAGTAGGTCTCGATGATGGACTTTGTATGCTTCGTCTAATAACTGGCGGTGTTTCGATGTTATCGGCATCAATTTCTTTACGACTGTATTTGTCGTTATGTCTGTCCCGAAGCGTGCTAAATCTGTCTACTGCCGTACTTGAAGTGGGCGATTGAATTTTGTATTTGGACGGGATGTTGTCGTTTTTACTATCGAAAATCATTGGCGCCAGTTGCTTTGTATCAGTAGCATTTGGTGTAGATGCTTTGGATTTGTTATCGCTATCTTCGACGGGTTCCGATGGACGGCGTATATAGATTTGTAGACGATCTGATGCTGGACGTTCACCTAATTGTTTTATAATTGATTTACGACGTTCTTCATCTTTGGAACATGATGATGATGCATGGGTGGCAGGTGATATTGGCGGCGAACTTGGTACTGATTGTTGTCGTTTTATTTGGCGCGGTGACTCTTCCCCAACATGTACTTCTTCAGTACTATTTGAGACGTTTAAGTTTGATTTTCTCCACGAGGATTTGTCACGAGTATTACTGACATCTATATATGAGGAATAAATCAATGAATCAGAACTAGAAGAAGTGAAGAGATATTTGTTTATACCTTGAATAGCTTGAATAGTTCCGACTACATCAGTTTTTTCCAGTGTTTTAGATGGCTTCCAATCGGAATATACACGCCTATAGGTCTCAACACCATTTGCGCTGACTGCAACTTTTTCTTCTGGCAAAGGATCTAATTTGTTTCTTTCGCTTTCTGCTATATGCCAGAAAACAGAGATAAGTGTTAAGAAAAAAATTTCTGGTTGGATATCACAAAATTTTTTTTTGCATACCTGAATCGTTTTCAAGCGATCGCCTGCCATTGCTTACTAGCCTTCGTTTCCGCTTATATTCTTCGTTTTGCTTTTCATCGTTTTCGTTTGACTGCAGCCAGGATTCGATTTTTTGCCTCCATTCACGAGATATCCTACAAAGTGATTTTTATTACGTATTGGGTTATACATTCGGTTTCTTTTTCGATTTTAGTCTTACCTTGGTTTATTATCTTCGCTTGCTGCTGGTGGAGGTTTGGATTCTGCCATCGGCGAAGGTGAATTCGCTCTCTCACGATCTGCACCAAAATCGATATTTAAAAGTTCT
Source organism: Volucella inanis (assembly GCA_907269105.1). Classification (NCBI taxonomy): domain Eukaryota; kingdom Metazoa; phylum Arthropoda; class Insecta; order Diptera; family Syrphidae; genus Volucella; species Volucella inanis. Next base: position 95,965,600 of record OU026154.1, read on the forward strand.
GGACGTTTTCTACTTGCACTGCCTGATCTTGCGCGTCTGGCCCATGAACGATCTAAGATGATATAGAAATGTTAACATTAGTATTTTGAATACTCATATCACAGATCAAATATAAATATATTAATTCATCTCTGAGTCCTAGTGATCGGTTCAACTCCTTACGAAAAAAGAAATAAACCTACCCAAACTTCCATAGGAGGATGATTTTCGTTCTCGATTGCCATTATCATGACCTGAACTTCGTAGGAACTCCATCAGATCATCTTCCTCAGTCAAAACACGACTCCTTCGTCTTCGTAAACTGCCGTTTGGTGTAATATCTGGTGACATTCCATCCTCTCGCAAAAAGTTACATTCCCCACCTGTATTAAAGGATCCCATACGCCTTCTTGACAACGCCGGACTTGCTCTTGGATCAAATGATGGATCGAGAAGTAATGAATTTTCTGGATCAGATACTGGTGTTCCGCATTGACTTACTGTAATAAAATAAAATGAATGATAGTAATAAAATGGGATTTTTATTTAATATGTTTGCCTAGAAGCAAGACAACTTTATGATACAGTTCAGCAGGTAAATGAGGACGTAACTAAATAACAAGTGTGTTAGAATGTCTTTGAGCATAAAAGAAGGAAGAATGGATAATGGCGAGGATGGTATCCTCCAAAAGAAACAGGGATAAATGGCGGAAAGGTTAAACTCTACAACTGGCTAAGTTCTGTTTAAAAATAATACTTGCCGTTGACATTGACATTGTAATCGACTTTTACGATCAACTGGACCCTATTTATTGGGTATGTAATTTAATTTGTGCGGTTTTTTTTTTTCTCAAAATTTGAACGTTTATTTAAGAAAAACATGTACAACAGTATTATTCAATGTATTGCCCATCTGAAGCTATGACTTTTTCCTATCTTTCTGGCAATTTTTGGATCCCATCCCAAAAGAACTGCGCCGGCTTGGCAGCCTAGAATGAATCAAGCTAATTTTTGATATTCTGCTCTGATGTGAACCGTATTTCAGTGAGGGCGTTCTGCATCGACCGGAACAAATGGTAGTCAGAAGGGGCAAGGTCTGGGCTATAAAGCGGGTGGGGTAAGACTTCCCATCCACTGTTTTCCAAATAGTTCTCAACCGGAATAGCAACGTGGGCCGATTGTTGTCATGATGGAAAATTATTGCCTCGTGTCTGGTCGCATATTCCGGGCGTTTTTCGGCTACTGCTCTCTTCATTGTCTATTGATGGTTTCACTTGGTTTTAGTAGCTCATAATACAGCACACCCATCTGATCCCACCAAATACAGAGCATTACCTTCGCGCCATGAATATTCGGCTTTGCCGTTGATTTGGCTGGTTAACCTGGTTTCACATATGATTTTTTGCGTAATGGATCCATTTTTCATCACCAGTAACAATCCGATGCAAAATGACTTCCTTTTGTGACGTTCCAGCTGCATTTCGGACATGTAAAATCGCCTTTCGACGTCTCTCGGCTTGAGCTCATGTGGAATTCAATATCCTTGCTTTTGAATATATCCAGGTGCTTTTAAACGTTTTACAATGGCTGCTTGAGTGACACCCAAAGATTCTGCGAGCTCTTCTTGTGTTTGGCAACAATCTTCATAGAGTAATGCTTCCAGTTCTTCATCTTCAAACTTTTTTGGCTGCCCAGGACGTTCATCTTCTTCCAAGCCAAAATCACCACTTTTAAATCGTGCAAACTACTTTTGGCACGTTCGCTCAGCTAGCGCATGTTCACCATAAACTTCCACCAAAATACGATGACTTTCAGGAGCAGTTTTCAGTAATGAAGAAGAACTCCCCGCAAAAACACTTTTTCAGGCACAAAGTTCGACATATTTGAGTGAAAAAAAAAATATTGTTGTTTACGCTTCAAATGAATGACATATACTGAAATGACGTACACTGACAGTAGCTTTCCAACGCATGTTCCAATGGAATAAAAGCAAGGGAATAATACAAGTTACGCCATCTCTTAGCAAACCGCACGAATTAAATTATAGACCCAATAGCAATATGCATTCTGTAACATTGACCATTTTGCGATAAGTCAACTTACGAACTGCTTTATAGACGTGTAAAACAAACGCCGATGAAGGTTATCGACTATTAGCCACTGTTTTACGCTCGTCAACAGTAATCGCTGAGTAACTACTACCATCATCAAGACTGACAACCTCTGGGATGTAACCTTACTGTGCACGAGAACACAGAGAATGACTGGTAGACCTTTTAGAAAGATTTGCAGATGGGATAGTTTGACTAAGTTAGTTTTGCAGAAAACCTGCATTATTGAACGCAACTAATGCAGTTTTTTGCTAGTATGACGTGTTTGAAAACAGCCGTAATTATAATGCACTGAGGCGGAAGCCTAAACTAAGAGTAAGTTGGTGCGACAGAAATTCAAAACAACTTCTCTATTTGCTGAGTTTGGATGAGCCCCAAATTAATACAAGTACATCGAACGAGCCCTTAGAACGATGTGTTTCGAAAATGAGACGAGAATGACAAGCAACACCTTCACAAATACCCACCCGCCCATCCACTATCTCACTAAAACCTGACACTATTAGGTGCCTAAAAAATAAAATAGAGTGATACGCATTGTTTTTATTACTGTGGAGGCTTTCCGGTGATAGTGCAACCAAAATCTTAACAAATAATAGTGGTTTTCGAGTTACTGAAATATGGATGATTAATTATCAAGCCACTAAATTAGGAAAAACCGATAGAATATAGAAACTAGAAATTGGCGATGAATTTCCGGAGTAGCGGAGAAAGATTGTAGTTAAGGGGATTAGAGACTAACTAACGCGTAATCTTTTGAACTCGATTTCTCTATCTAAATCTTTTCAACAACCTTACAGATCATGATTTGGCTAGATTTACATGCTATGCTATGTTATTGATAGCTTTAATAGCCAGTAGGTAACAAGGAGAAATTTTATTGAGGAGGAGATTTCTCATTAATGTCAGTATGATGAAGTTCGTTATCTGGTATTACTACTGCGTTGGCGTTTTGTTTTTCTTTATCGGAACAGAGTAGCTATTCTAATTAAAGGAACTAATCCATTATATTCCATTGTTAGCAAAAATTTTTACTTGCTGAGTGAACGAGTCAATGATAAAGTTCCTTTAGTATCAGCTTTCATAATATCAATCGAGTATCCATAGCCTGATACCGGCGTAAGCAACACACTTACAAAAGTAATGCTACATTATACTGTCATATCATGTGTCGCAGGATGTTCCATCACGGATGCAATAACCAGTCTTTCCCAATGACGGGCAGCTGACCTTTTGAAGACGTCGAGAAGTAGTCGTCTATACTGCCGGTATCCTGGAGAGTCATGTCATTTGCAATTACAGTATTCTCAACTGTCAATGGCAATGCAGGCAATATCAACGCAATTCCAAGTCCTTATAGGCTCTACTGTCAGTCTTGCGTATCAATTTTATCGGCCTGAAATTTAGTGAACTCAATCCTTCCAATTGCGTTGAGAGAAAATCTGCAATTGCAAACTAGCTTAGAAGAAGTGAGAGGGTTAAATAAGCGCAGTTTTCCGTCTTCTGTCGGTTTGCCTTCCTCAAAAGAGACACTAGCTGCGCACCTTAGATTAGTTTTGAGGAAATCATTTAATGAAGATTCGACTAGATTCCTTAGATATTGTCGGAAACGAGTTCGAGAATCAAAATACAGGTCATCAAAACTCCAGTGTCTATTCCACCGGAAACCATGTTTTTAAACGGGAGATGGCTATGAGCTGAAGCCAATGAAATGAATAATAAGATGAGAGAGATTCATTAATGGATCTAAAGCAGAGAAAAAATTCTGGTCAATGGTATTGAAAGCCATGTACTGAATTTAAGAAGAAACATTTTTACGTTATTTTAGTACCATTATACCATATATAGGGTGAGCCAACAGATGGTGTGGATATTGGCTGTCACTTACTATCATTTACCAAATTCAATGTGCTTGATCTTTTTGAAAGATTTCATACAATCTTTGGCAATTTTAGTCATGGAGTCCTTTACTAACAACACATTTTTGTTATTCAATCTTATTACGAAAATGGGCGATCTGTAAAAGTAACATAACTGGTTTGGTATCAGCATGGTAGGCCAATACGTACACCGTATCATAGAAATACGTACAAATACGTACACCAGTATGATAGAAAGTCGAAGACAACAATTGGGTCTCACTTATGGAATTTTATGGCGAATTTTAAAAGTTGATCTTTATTTGCACGCCTAACATATAAAATCCTAATTACACAACAATTGAAGCCTTTAGATCATCTACGACGTCACCAATTTCTTAACTGGATATTGGATAGCCAGGACAATTTGATATTTTCCCATGAAGACCATTTCTGGATGGATGGGTACGTAAATAAACAAAATTGTCATTTCTGACAAACCCATACGAGATTCACGAAAAACTGATGCATCCCAAAAAAGAAGTCACTGTATGGTGTGAGTTATGGATTGGCATCATCATTGGCCCTTACTTTTTCGAAGATGAGGCTGGAGAGGCAGTTACAGTGAATAGAGAACCTTACCGCTAAGTTGACCGGCTATTTTTTTTTTTTTCCCAAAATTTAATGTATTGGATTTGGACGATCTATGGTTTCAATAGAATGGTACTGCCGTCCACACAAGCCATCAATCAATTAATTTATTGCGTACGAAATTTGAAGATAAGATGATTGGCCTCCAAGGTCATGCGATTTGACACTTTAAAACTTCTTTCTGTGAGGTTATTTGAAGAGTAAGGTCCACACCAATAACCCAGTGACAATGCAGGATCTCAAACATAACATTCATACTTAAATTGCGGCCATTATTCTTCAAAAATTGATAAATTTGACCTTCGGTTGGTCGCTTGCAATGGAAACCGTGGTAGTCACATGAACAATGTTGTATTTTATTCATAATTGCCATAGATCAAACTTAATTAATCAATAAGATTCTACATTGATTTTATAATAAATATGTTTTTAATTAAATAAAAACTTCAACACTGGCTGTTGGCTCACCCTTTACTTATGTCTTGGTAACACTTTTTTATCATCCATTGTAAATTTGATAAATGTAAAAAACTGTCCCTTTTCACTTTTAACCTTCATAGAAGGTTAAAACTCGAGAAGGCTCGAGTTTTTTTTTTGTTCTATCCCCTTGCGCAATTTCATCAACTGCCCCATGCAGCCGAGGCAGACCGTTCTTTGGAGTCTGGTAAGAGCAGGAATAACCTATTTACGAGAATGATTTCCTTACTGTCTACGTTAATATCGATAGATTGCTTTAGTTTGCAAACATTTGGGGAGTTGGTGAATCTTTGAGGTACTCGAAACTTTAAAACTGCTGTAGTAGCAGCTTGATTTCGGCCATAAGATAGATACGATAAGAAAACGAGCTCTTAATATTTCCTACTCTAAAGTTAAGCCTACAATTTCTGGAACTCAAGTCGAAAAAAATCGAAAGGTTTCTGTATGTATTATACCAAGTATCGTCACGATGGGTTGAGACATCGACCTTAAGATAAGCAGTGGAATTTCGAGAACAAGTCACCTTTTAAAAATAGCCATTCTAAGCGAGAAATGGAATGAAAGACTATACTCTATGGCGTGGATAAAGATCCACTTCAACACAGGTCACGCAATGGTATCCGCTTATGCAATAAAGCTAAATTTTGGGGTTTAACAGTCCTCGCAGGAATGAAGGGCTGTATTTGAGGTTCCACGAAGTATAAAACGCGCGCTAGATATGTAATGAAAATGATGAAAGTCTAAACCGCTTGGATCATCAAACAGGTATAAGATAAGAACGCATCGAAAGTCCAACCTGGTTAATACTGTAGTGAAGGCCTCTTACCATTGTCCTACATTCGCTCAATTTGGTTGAAATTGAAAAGTATCTTTAAAAAATCAAAATACCATACTTACATTGCCTAGCACGTCTAGCCAGCTGTTCCTCTCTTTGTTTTCTTCGCAATATAGCCTGTTCTTCTTGCTGTTGTCTACGCTCGTTCTCTTTAACAGCTTGTTTGAATTTTTCCGAGAAATTTTGGAAAATTTTAAAACATTCTTCCAGTTTAAATGAACCCGGATCTTCACAGAAGAATTCCGATAGTTTCATTCTTACTGCTTCAACTTCTTTCATGCCACGTTGCAGAATAGTAACCTCTCCTTCAGCAGCCTTAAAAAAAAAGTATAATTAAATAATTTCTTTTTTTTTTAAAGGAAGTGCTCATTTCTTTACTCTTAGAAACTCTGTCATTTGTTCCTTAATATCCACATCGGTAGCCGGTAATTCCACTTGCCGTTTAATCTTCTTGATCTTAGCATCCAGCGCATTGATCTCGTTGTTAATTTGTTCCGAAGTTGTTCTGCAAAGTAGAAAAGGTTACAAAATCCTGTAAAGACAATGAAAACATTTAAATTCACTTGGAAGCATTTTCCAGCATCGTCAACTGGGAGGGAAAATTCAACAATTCTGGATTTCGTTTTTCCGTTTGCATGGCAACAAAATGAATGAGATTCATTCCGGGCTTATTAGCCCGAATGTCTGTTAGCTTTTGCAAAGATGAAAGTTTAACACCAGCTGCGTTGCCTGCATAACCACCAGAGTTAAGGAAATTTCCAGCCACCACAACCATATAGAGAACTTCTTGTAGCATTTTGTTGTTCATCAGATCTGTTGAAATATAAAAAGTTTAAAAGTGTCTTCTTAAATAGAACTTAGTTTCTTACCATCGCCCGCAAAAATCATTGCATTAATACAGGGATCTAAGTAACTGACATTTGCGGCAAATTCTTCCTTTAGTAGCATACTTTCTATTCGAAGTTTATAACTTGAAAAGCAAAAATCAAACCAGTTAGTTGGAAAGTGTAGAAAATTAAAAATCGACTTACTTTGGTACTTCAAGCAGTTGCAGCAAGAACTTTTCCGCATTTCCTAATCGATTTCTATCGCCGTTGTACGTTTTCAACATATCGAGTTCGTCTACTTCTGGAAGGATCTTTAGTAATCCACGTAGTTTCTCAGCCCCAATGTCATCGTGTTCACCGTTCCTTATAAGTTGAATGATATCCTCGTTGGATCTAAGTGATAAGAAGCAAAAATCAAATTATCTTGTTGGCAATGTAAGGTTTTAAGGGAACTTACGTTCTAAACTGTTTTAGGAATATGTTCACGTTGAGACTCCTTTTGCCGTCCAGCAGCGTTATCTGTAAATACCGTATTTTAAAAACGTTTTAGTGATTATAAACTATCAAAACATAAAATTAAGAAATCTAAAAATGAAATAGAAATTTCGAATATAGGGAGAGAACTTTAAATTTTGGGTCATATAAAAAGTATCCGCGGTTTTTTGTCACTACATTGTGTTGGTGTCCATTTATATGGCAACACTAATCCGATTGTGTCAAACGAATACGTGTTTGAAAGGTGACATGTCAGGCTACATTTTTTGTGAAGACAGCTGTGTAATTCGTTGCTCGTGTTAAAAGTTATACTGATTTGAATATGAAGGAGCTCTGTGATGCTTTTTTACTATAAAAAAAGGGAAAAACGCTGCAAAAACATGCCGAAAAATTTGTACAGTTTACGGTGAGAATGCTGTAAGCGAACTCCGGACCCAAGAGTGGTTTGTTTGATTCCGTTCCGGAAATTTCGATGTAAAAGATGCACCTCGCACTGGTCGGCCTGTCACCGAAAAAGTCGATGAAATTTGTTACTGATAGAGGAAGACCGGCACGGAAGCTGTTTGGAGATAGCGGAGACACTAAAAATCAGCCGTATGAGAGTTTGAAATCATCTTAAACGAGCAGGCTACTCAAAGAAGCTCGATGCTTGGATGCCACATAAATTACCTAACGCAAAGAAATTGAATTGATCGAATAACCATCAGTGAAAATGAAACCATTTTTTTAACGATTCATTACGGGCGATGAAAAATGGATTAAGTACGAGAATATCCAACGCAAGCGATCATGGTCAAAGGCGGGTGACCGACCACAAATAACTTTAAAGCTTGGATTGACAGCAAACAAGGTTATGTTGAGTGTTTGGTGGGATTGGAAGGGAATTGCCTATTATGAGCTGCTAGAACGTGGCGAAACGGTCAATTCGATCCTCTACTGTAAACAACTCGACCGTTTGAATAAAGCTTTTAAGAAATAGCGACCAGAATTGGCCAACAGAAAGAGAGTTGTCTTCCATCATGACAATGCTACGCCACACACATCTTTGATGACCCGGAACAAATTGACAGAGCTTGGTTGGGAAGTTCTGGTGCATCCACCGTATAGCCCGGACCTTGCATCCTCTGATTACCATTTGTTTCGGTCTTTGCAAAACTTTCTTGCCGCCGCTAAAAATCACTTGGGCAAGTTTTTGGGTGATAAACCACAGAAGTTCTACACCGATCAAATTATGAAGCTACCCGGAAAATGGCAAAAGGTCATAGATAATAATGGCCAATATGTACTCGATTGAAATTGATTGTGAATAAAGAATTTTTGTTTTGAAAAATGCACCAAAAAACCGCGGAGACCTTTTATATGACCCAATAAAATGAAAAAAACACGTACGAAGCGTGGTAATAACCATGATGTTATAAATAAGCGTAAATATAATTGCGTGCTTATAAGCACAAACTGGAAGTCCAATTTTCGAGCACATTTCAAGTAGCTGGAGCCGTTTATAAGCAATAACGAGGCGAATGTTGCTCCTCAAGTCATCCATCGTTTAATTGCGTAAACTGACAAAGTCCAGAGGCGTGCAAATTACACGAACAAGGAGGCTAAATAAGAGCTTGTGGATTTTCTTCACTCCAAATTCAGTTCACAAAAATGTGATTTAGCAGTGAACAGTTTTTTATGATTTAATCAATCTCGTTTTCGTCCCATTCACAGAACTTGTGCAGTATACATTGCACAGTGGGTGGGTCTATAATGCAAAATTTTTAGATTCACTGGATTAACAAATATTTGCAGCTCTGGTAATCGAAAAAGTTATTTCTTTTGGATCAACAATTTTGCTTGTAGAACCACACACAATAGAATATGGTAGAAATAGAAGATGAACCAAAACGTGTAGACCTAGAATGGAACGAGTACGATATGCTCGTGAATTGTTCTTTACTTACGAAAATAACACCGACAATTTTCAAGTTAATGAAAGGCCATGTCAAGGTTCAGAATATCAGCTCCACTGTTACCGTAAGACGCTAGTTAACTACTACTACGTGTGTTCGGCAAAACCAATCGATTATAATCTGTTAACATGGACAGTTCCACAAAACTATGATTTAGCCATGTCTGCTAAAGTGCTAAAATATTAAAGTGAAAAGCTTTCGTGGCATTCTAATGAAGTGGATGTAAGCACTCTATTCTTTTAAAATTATTATTATTATTATAAATTTAATATTTATAAAATGTAAATAAATTACAATAGTAATACTACTTAAATTTAGAGCCAGCTGCCAGGGTAAGAGGTGGCTGTGGTGTAGTGGTATATGCATAGACTCCTCAAGCAGAGGCAATTCTCTGAAAAAAAGTCCTTTAATGGAATTTATATGTAGTTATATGTAAACCCGTCGGCGTCAACTCTGACATGAAGGCATAACACTGATGTTGGAGTGATTTCTGGCTGGGATAAATGTAACGAACTAACAACTAGCACGTACTAAGGCCCACTGGTTGAGGATGCACTGGCTCTAGTTTGACAACCACCTCTGTTTTTGAATTGATCGTATTGTAACTCAGTAAAAGTCAGATTTAGTTGTTTATCGCATAGATGGCATACTGCGAGAGTTATTTTGTTGAACAGGTGTTTGTGGGTAATATAGGGTGATTCATCGTAAGGTTTGATTTATAATGTTAAATAAAACACATAAATTTGAAAGCAAACTCAAAATTTTTGTTGTCGGTTAAAAGAAAAATTCATGGCATTTACTTTTCGAAAATGATGTCATTTAACACGACTACGTCTGAGGTGGTCCATTCTGAAGGTCCAATTTTGGGTGACTCCTTCGAGCATAGCGACTGGTATCTCGCGGATAACACGAGTAAAGCGTCAATTGTAGCTGGCTTATTCCTGAAGACCTAAGACTTTCAATATCGCCTGAGAAAATAGTCCAAAGGTGTGATATCGCACGATCTAGGTGTCCAATTTACAGTAGCAAAACGTGAAATTAAGTGCTCACCAAAATGATTTCTCAAAAAGTCCATTGTTTCACGCGTTGTATGGCTCATAGCGCCGTCTTGTTGAAACCAGAGCTCACCGAGACCATGTGCTTGAATTTCAGAAAGCACATAGTCCTTTAACATGACGCGATAACGTTTACCATTGACGGTAACATTCTGATTTGCCTCATTTTTGAGGAAATATTGACCAATGATTCCACCAGCCCATAACCCACACCATACCGTTGTTTTTAATGCTTGTAATGGTAGCTCTTGTTACTCTTCGGGTTGCTCATCAGCCCAAATACTTCACTACGTGCTGGATGTGGTCTATCTGGTCGAGTATCATCCACTTATGTAAACTGGGACTCAAATTTTTGAATGGTTTTGGCAATAATGGTTTTAGTAGGTCGATTATGCGCACCGTAAGTTCCTCGAATTGCACGAAAAACATTTCTCACAGAACGCTGATTTTCGTAATACAGCTGAACAATTTGAAGACACTGTTGTGATGTGAGTCTTTCCATGATAACTTGCCGAACAATACTGAATTTTTTTTTATTTTATTTAATATAGTCCCCTTTTAGTTTGATACACTGATTCTAGCGATTTTTCAACTTCTTGATCCCGTCCGAAAAGTAATTTTCCGGAAGGTCTGCAAAATACTCTTCTATGGCGTCGATAATTTCCTCGCGTGAGCTTAATTTTTTATTGATGAGCCATCTCTTGAGGTTTGCGAAGAGATAATAGCCCGAGGGAGCCAAATCGGACGAATACGGTGAATGCGACAGCAATTGGAGCCGTAAGTCATTGATTTTAGCCATGGTTGCGATGCTCTTGTGTGCCGATGCATTGTCTTGCAAAAGCAAAATTTTTTTTCGCTTCATGTGAGGCCGTTTTGCAGCGATTTCGGCCTTCAATCGCTCCAATAATGCACAGTAATACTCACTGTTGATGGTTTTTCCTTTTTCGCGGTAGTCCACGAAAAGTATGCCATAACAATCCCAGAAAACCGACGCCATAACCTTTCCGACCCATCGAGCCTCCCTCGGCCGCTTTGGAGCACTCGTGCCGGCTTCAGTCCATTGCCGCACGCTTATTCTTTTCTCTGGTGTTTAACAGTTACCAATCGATGCCAAAAGTCCGCCCGATTCCGCAACAGCAAGTCCAAATACTGTTTCGAAATGCTCTCGCGTTCGTGTTTTTGGTCAGGAGTGAGTATGCGCGGCACCCAGCGGCAGGATAACTTTTTCATATGCAGAATATTGCCCAAAATATGGCGTGTCTGCTAGCTCGCGCACCTTCACTTTCCGGCCAGCCAACACCATTTCATGTATTTCTTTGACATTGTCCTCTGTAACCGTGTGGGAGGGCCTGCCGCTGCGGACTTGATCGGTAGTGGAGTTGCGGCCACCACGAAACTCTCGAAACCAGAGCATTAGCCCCATAATATTTATCCAACTTTTTTTTTGTTTCCTTCGCCGTTTTGCCTCTCAAAAAATAATGTTTTATGAGAGAACGAAAATCGTTTTTGTCTATACTCTACATAATGCCAAACACGTCAAAAACGATCAGCTGTCAAAACAAAACTAAAGACAGTATCGCACTGAAATTTGGCATGTCTGCCTAAATAGGAACGCAGTAGCAGCGCATTCTGGCGGTCAATAAGGTTACTTTACACTCCATTTAGTATTTTGACATCCATTGGGTTAACATTTTTATAACCATGTTGATAGTTTTCCCAGGTGCTTGATTATCTCTTCCTCCAGGATTCGAGTAAAAATCTTTTGAGATCTTTCTTGTTGTACTAGTAAAAGGTCAGAAGTGGTTCGTTTATAGCTGACTTGGCAACTGCATCTGCAGTCTCATTACCTTTAATTCCAACGTGTCCTGGAATACATATGAGTTTAAGCCTATCGTTAATCGAGTAGGAGACATTTTTGATAGCCGTTATAACAGAGAGACTATCCGAAATATCAATACAACTGTCTTATATTTCTTCGCGCATTCAATAGCTTTTAATACGGCAAAGGCTTCTGCGGTGAGTATTGAAGAGATTTGGGCATTAAACCCCTCGAAAGAATAGAACCATTTATGTCTACAACTGCAAACGGTGTATTATTGTCCGTTTTTGATGGGTCAGTGCTGCTGATGACTGCCAGTCGAAGGATATATGTTCGTAACTTATCCATATTCGTTGATTTTGGATATCGGCAAAGATCGATGCTGACAAGGTTATTTTGAAAAATTCACGTTGCAATTATGAAGATAAATGGGGATACTTATTAAATCGTAAGCAATCAACAAAGATTTGTGGAGAGTTGAGGGAATTCTTGACTGTTTTTTTCGCATTAGTAATTTCTTTACATCGCTATGGATAGGAGTTTTGTAAAGTGAGTTGATTTTTTAGATAATGGCCAATGTTAAATAGTAAATTTTTTTTTCTAAGGTGGGGAGATCGGCATCAGTGAGAATATTGTTGATTGGTGTTGAACAGAGGACTTTGATGGTTGTTCTGACGGTGGTGTGATAAGGCGCGTTGATCAGTTGTAGTGAAGATTTCGAACATTTTCCGTAGATCGATAAACCATACTCAAATTTGGAGAGTATGATAGATTTAGTTACATTGATTAAAGTATTTACGTTACAAAGCCTATTTTATAATATGTATTCGATAAGATTAACCCTGGCAGTTAGATTTTTTTTTTTTTAGATAACTACAATGGTTCTTAAAACTATATTTTGAGTCGAAAAAAACACCGTTAACTTTTGCAGAGTTAACATTCTTAATTACTGTATTATTATGGTTTAAATAAATATTTTTATTACAGCTATGCTTCTAGCATATGTGAAGAATTTCAGTTGCTTGGAGAGAAATGCTGAAACCTGAAGTTTAACCCCAGTTTGAGCCTCAAGAATGCGAAAGAAAATGCCAGCAAAGAGAGATTGTACAGACAATGTCCTACAAATTTAAAACTGTTGATTATCTTACTTATGTTGGTAAAGGCTCTTATAAACAAAACAACTGAAAGGGCTGATCCCTGTGGGATCCCATTACTAAGCTTATGAGATGAAGAGTGTTTTAGTTTAACGCAGTTGCAGTCGGGAATAGTTAAAATAACCAGACATACACTGGCTCGGCAACATCAAGGGATTGACGTCAAGAAAGTCTTTAGTTCAGAAATAAATGTTTTTGTATCAAATTTTAGGCAAAAATCATTAACAGGCCGGAGGCCCATTATATATTTTAAAAGGATGATTGGTCTTAAACAACTGGCCATGTGAGCATATGTCGCAAATATCTTTGAAGGAAAGTAAAATAATCATTCACCCTAAAGGATCTTGACTTCAACCTGCAGGTAACAATCGCACAAATAAAAGTAACAAGCTTTAATTAACCGTAAAGTCATATCAAACAGAAACCAAATTGAATTTGATTATCCATTAAAATTCCTTACCTCAGTATTTTCTTTCTTCGTCTTTCTATCCAAAGTATCCGTTCCGGTGTCTCTACCCAACTTTGGTGATCCTTGAGCACTGGTCGATTGTAGGCAAAATAATCCTTCCATTTCATTCCAGTCTAAATCAGCCATTGGACTATCCTGATGGTTGTCAGCGACAATTGCCCAAATATTCCTCTTTCCAATAACCTTATTTGGCGGTATCTTATTCCAATTAATAGTTTTCATTTTGGCTTTTGGTGCAGGTGTATCTTGTTGTGGCAAGAGCACCGATATTTCATTTAATCCCGGCTCCGGTGTCTTGGGTCTATGATGGCTGTTAATCGAGTTACTCGTTAGAAGATTTGGTGCAGGCGGCGGTGGGGCTGGTGGAGCTCCAGGTATACCATTGTAACTAGTCATGAATGGTGGGGGTGGTGGTGGTGGAACTCCACTACCAAAACCAGATATTGGTGGCGGTGGTGGAGGTGGTGGCGGTGCTGCTGGCCCACCACCTCCCCGACCTGTCGGTGACAGTGGTGTATTTGAAAATGGTAGCTGCACCGGCGGTGATGTATGTACACTACTCGGTGTTAATGGCACTACAGATTGCTTTCTACTTGGACTTGTTGCATCGCCACGACAATGTGGACATGTGAATTTTTGTACACTTGGTGCACGTAACAACCGCACAGAATCTTCATGGTTCTCCAGGAGTGTTGCTCGATGGACTAGTTTCTCAGTTGTGTCCCAAATGATATCGCTTAGTGCTTCTTTGGGATCGATTCGTAGCAAATGCTGTAGTATGCTGAGAAATGGTATTTCCTGAGGTGTGTCAGCTACCTGTTATAAAACGAAACATTGACAAATAGGGTTATAAGTATTATGGATTGGTTGTGATTATTACAGATATGTTTGTGTATGTATGTACAATAAAAATGCATTGATTAATTAACATACCTGTCGTAGAATGGCGTAGAAAACATCAAGATGAGAATTTAGATTTATGCCGTTGGGTCCCTGTAGACTCTGGGCTTCGTCGCATTCTCGCTGTTCGTCGAATACGTCCAATTGCACAATGATATCACCCACACTTTGAGCGACTTTTCTGTAATTAAAATTAACTTTAATTAGTAAATGGAAAAAACATGTTACTCACAAATCAAAATGCTATAAAAGGATAGGCATTAGTGCGCTTAACATAGGAAATCGGTAGCAAATTATTCAGAGCAATTAGATGCGGTCGCTTTTTATTCGAATGCTAATGAGTTTTCATGAGTAAAATTCTTCTGAAATCTAGATGATTTCAACCTGAAGAAAGGAGAAAAAGATACCTTCGATAACACAAGAAGGATACAGCAATTCTGGAAAAGAACTTTAGATACCGCTGGCCAATCAGGACTCAGTGAAAATGAAATGCCTCAAAAATAAGAGCAACAAACCTCGAGCTTAACTTAAAGAAAAGGAAGTAGATGCTATGCGAAAAGAAAACTAGGATATCCAGAACTCTCGAGTACCGAAAGAAGTCGATGTAACACCGAACCGTCCAGCAAGAGAATATTTCAAGGACGAGGAAGAACTTGCAAGTAAAATTAATCCGGCTTATAAGAAAATGCCTAGCAAGAAGCGTAAAGCCGGTTCTTCACCCAAAGTCTTACAACTGAAAGAAGATAAACCTTTTCAAACAAGGCAAAAGCCCAAGCGAAACATCGCACTCCAGCCGCAATAATCAAATAATCAATCAAATCTGATCAATAATCTGATCAAATCAGATTCAACACAGATCTTGGTGTCTCATTCGAATCGGTGTAGAGAGATATGCACGAGACAACTTGAAGCACGGCTTTGCTCTGTATTCACTTGACATGACAAGTTACTACTTTGTGGAGAGCATTAAAAGAGAATTCTCAGAAGGAGCTGAAAATTTTTTGAAGATTGGAGGAAGCGCTGAAATATGTGTACTGCTTTGCCCATGCGTAAGGGCAAAATAATGATATCTGAGTGCAAACAAGGACACCCCAGCGTTTCGTCAATCGGAAGGGCAACCGCCCAGCGAGTTATCGGGGTTGCGAAATCGCCAAAGAACTCCAAAAAAGATTCTTGAGAGTAAGAAGTACACCCGGACCTTAGCTGATAAGCCCAAAACCGTCAAAAGGACGAGAGAGATAAAAGAGAAAGAAAAAATGCGCAAGAAAACACTGTTGATTGAGGTGCAATGAAAAAACCAGGATTTTCGGAAATCACGCCACAAGACAACAAAGAATAAACAAACAAAACAAGATCGGCCATAACAGATCCGTTCGTTCAAATATTATCTGTGATTCTGAAAAAAACTTGAGGAACAAGCGAAGATTAATGAAATTATATTCGGTAAATTGAGTAAGCTCGAGTTCAAGCGTCGTAAGAAAAACTCCGGAACGTGCATATAAAACAGTTGCTCAAGATATTAACATGGAACACAAATTGTCTTCTGCAAAAAATCAACGAACTATTATAGATTGATATATGCTTGACTTCGGAAGCCCACCTAAAAAAGGGATTTGGACCCAAAATGAACGGTTTCAATGATTATCATGCGCGCCACCCTTCGGAAAATGCGAATGCATTAATCACTCCGAGAATATGGAAATAGAACTTGTATACATATATAATATATAGTTCCTCCGTAAAATAGGCAAGTAGACGACCTCTCCGCCTCTTTGACTCGCTTGGGTCAAATTTTATAATCAGTGGGGATTTTAACGCGAAACACACTTTTTGGGGCTCAAGATGCAATACAACAAAAGGCATACTACTGTACAAAGCCAGTATGAAACATGGTGTGGACTTTCTTCGACGGGAAAGCTGACGTTTTAGCCAACCGACATAAATAAAACGCCCCACCTTTTCGACGTTTCTTTATCGCAAAAGGGGTCCCCAGATACGAACGTAGTAGACTGCTATAACCTCTGCTCAGACCACTAAGCAGTAGTTTTGAAAATGGTCGAAAATCTGGTGAAAACAGAAAAAGCGTCAAGATTAACTAATAACACAAAAAACTTGGACGGCTTTAGAAATTATTGCAAAGAAAATGTAGTTTTGAATGTACCCGTTCAAAATAGAAGACGAAGTTGAAAGATTCGTAGAAGACAGCTAGAGCGTTGCGTGGAATGACATTTCTCTCTGATTGAAAGGTGTAAAGAAGAGCAAAACAACATACCCGCTCGAAATAGAAGACAAAAATAGGACAAAACCTATTTTAGCCCCTTATCTAACAAACTTAAACATGTGATCCAAGGTTTTAAAAATAGTTAGACCTCTTATTATCTTGAAGGCTTGACCGGTGTTCAGAGCTCAAACTACTCGCTGTGGAAAGCCGTTAACACCATAAAATGACTCGTTATGCATTCCGCAAATATAAGAAAAGCTAAGGGCGATTGGGCAAAAGAAGAGAAACAGAAAGCCGATCTATTTGCCGAGCACTTAAAAGAAAGGTTCAAGCCTGAGCCTGCCTGAGCTTTGGCAGACAATAAGAAAATCTAAGAATAACAAGGCTCCAGGATATGACTTAATCACAGGCAAAATCTTGAAGCAGCTACCGAAAAAAGAGTTAGTCCAGTTGCTCTACATTACAAATGCTTCGGTGCGGCTTTTATATGTTTCAAAGCAATAGAAAGTCACCGAAGTCATAATGGGTTCGAAACCAGGGAAATGTCCAAACGATAAGAAATTAAATAGGCCTATTCCGCTCCTTCCAATAATATCTTTGGTCTTCGAGGACTTCTGCTAAAATGATTACAACGTATACTTGCAGAAAGACGCTTGATCCTGGATAATCGATTCGGATTTCGGGTTAAATATTCCACAATCCATCAGGTCTATCCAATATCAAATGAAATTGAAAAAGCACTACAAGAGGAAAAGTTGTGTTTTTCGATTTGTCGCAAGCAAGGTATGGAACGAAGGCCTCAAGTATAAATTACGACAAATCTTGCCGGAAAGAATGTATAGAAAATGGGAATCTTACCTCGAAAACAGATTTTTTCGTGTTTAATACGGGACTGACTACTCGGAATTCATGAAATGTACACAGGCGTACCGCAAGGAAGCATTCTTGGTCCTGATCCTGTTCTTGCTTTACACAAAAGAAAATGATGAAGATGAAGAGGCAGTCGTGCTCACGTTCAAGGATGAAGCAACAAACATTGCTCGCAAACTTAGCGCTTGTCTTCATGATACTTTTAACCATGAAATTATCGGAACTCTGGACAAAGCAAAATTTGTGCGTCGACTGTAAAGAACAAGACCGTACGAACTAAAGTGGTGGCTTCGCAGGAAGAAAGATATCCAGCTATCGCGATAATTACTACAGAAGCGTACAATGTTTGTAAAAGGAGCTTATTCGTAGACAACAAAAAAAGAAAAAACGAAAGGATTGAATCTCTCACTGCTATTTGTTGATAGGAAAAGTGTGAAATGCCAGCAAAAACAGTCAGATGAGAAACTTATATTGAATTACTTACAGACGATTGAAATATGCATTTGTTCTGCAAATCCCAGTAGCACAGGCTTGCAGAGTTAGCTGTCATGAGATCCAATTACTCCATTTTAAAAACTACAAGTTAGGGCATACACGAGTTACCGACGAAGGTACCCTTCAATGTTCGGATCGCACCAGAAGTTAACACCAGCTAGAGCTAGAGCTTCTCGAATGTATTCGAAGCATATGTTTATTAAGACTCACATCACTCTTTAGCGTAAAGGCTTTAACAAAGAACTTATGGTCTAAGCTTGGAGCTTTGGTAGGCGGTTACTTATATCTCTGAACAGCGATCAGAAACTTAAAACAAGTTTGATGACTATACTAAAACAAAGATAATGATAATGACCTTCATGTTTAATATTTTAGGCCTTTACAGACGGCACCCAACTGAATGACTTGCAGATGTCCTGGACTATTCTGCAGAATGTAATAGAAAAACAGAGAAAATGGTCACTTTTCCAGATAAAAAGTAGATGAAAACCTATGATATGTTCACACATATTACGGTTTCTGTGCTTCGTTGATAATATAAGCATCTTAGGGTTGGAACAGGTTTGTTAGGCACTCCTTTGCCATTGTAAAGTACATCAAGAATGAATTCACTCACGGAAACCTTGAGAATCGAAAGTCTGAAATCGCAGAAATGAGTTCAATCGAAAGTACAACGGAAAGAGAAGACCGTTAGCAACGAAGA
Organism: Volucella inanis; assembly: GCA_907269105.1. Classification (NCBI taxonomy): domain Eukaryota; kingdom Metazoa; phylum Arthropoda; class Insecta; order Diptera; family Syrphidae; genus Volucella; species Volucella inanis. Next base: position 95,984,475 of record OU026154.1, read on the forward strand.
AAAGCTTCCAACCAAAATGCCAATACCATCAATAACTTGCTGATCTTACTTTCTTATTTTATATGACGCTACAGTTTGATGTTTCGCTTGCCCAACGATATTTCCCATCCAGTTCGATCATAAGCTAGCTTGCTGCAGTCAATTGTTTGATTTGAGCGCGCAACATGAGAAAACCTCTTACTCTACTGCGGCGACTGCGCGGAACACTCCAGGGTTGATTTGAAGATTCGCTAAGTCGTAGCGCACATTAATCCATGGATTCATCTAAACCGACTCCAAAGTGACATTCACGAACGAGTTTCTGACATCATGCAGGGTTCTTTTGATTATGTCAATAGTCAATATCATTGGCGTATGCGATTAGTTAAACCAACATTTAAAATGTTGTACTTCTGGTGTTGGTATGAAAGCTTTAGACAATTTTTTTCCAGATATCGCATAGCACTGTAGTGCTTCTTTTAGATCCTTTTTTGGCAACGAAAATTTTTGTGGCGTCTTTACCTGTCTTGATGTAATAGAAGTCTCCATCGTTATCCTGCACAATGGAATGCATTTGGTAGGGATACAAAATTGAAATATTGCTCCGAGTACCTTGTCGCTATAAATGCTTTCAAATGTGAATATATCAAACTCAAATTCATTGGCTTTTCTAAGATCTGCTGTATTCCAAAAATTTGTCTATGCTGGTATTTATTTCTTGGCCTAAAGCACTGGTATACATTAATCATAGAGGTTGCCCATAGTATGTATAAAAAGAATAAAGAAATAGGGTCTTGTGGGTGACGTTGAGGAGACTTATACTTCTACAATTGACGCAGTTTAAAGAATCTCCTTTTGTACATATACATCGGGCATACATAAATTCTCTTCACTCGACTCAGGTTGGTTAGACAAAATTATTGCTTTCTGGTATCATCGTCCATAATTAGTGGCTCATTCGGTATGGTCTCATTTGGTCTGCAAGAATGGTCTTTCGATACCTCAGCCAGAACGATTCTTCTTTTAAATTCTCTTGATCGTCTTTAGATTCGAGCGCCTTTTAACCAATTACATGCCTTTTTATCCTTTAGTACTGTTTTCGAATATTATTCCTTGATCATACGTTTATCAGGCACTGTTCACGCCTCTTGTTTAGCTACATTTGCTTGTTCTTGTTCTTCGTTTAACCAGCACATCTGAGGTAGCAACTATCCATCTAACGTCAAATTTCTTTGCTGTAATTTATTATTTTTAGAATGTTTAGTCTATTCACATCCATACATTGGTATTGGTCTTAATCGGTGTTTTTTTCCGTCGAAAAGTTCAGATATCCATTATACTGGAGGAGTTCATTGCATCGATCGCAATGTGGCCATAAAGTTTCATTCAGCAAAGAAGTCTATTAACCTATGTTAAATTGGGATTTTACAGAATAAGACAGAATTTCGGAGCGCGTTGACTTCAGGATATTCGGTCTTAAAGAGTTCTTACCTTCCAGGGGCTAATCTGGGACTAGGATTAAAAGAAATTTATTCTTGACAGTCTGACAAGGCAAAAAAAGGATCTTGAAAAATCCATGGACAATTGATATAAGAATGGAGTCCCAAAAGGTATTTAAAATAAATCACCTCACCCAGGAAGTGAGGTGAGATGGGCTGGAGAAAAGGACATCTATTTAAAAATAAATACTTTAGCGCGACAGCCCGGTGTGAGCCAAGGCCTAGCTTTTCGCACTGATTTGTGTTTCTCACTTTGTGAATTTTTACACTCCGAGGCAGAGCTTACTGTTTATTGCTCTCCTGAGAAGCTTTTTTGTAGGCAGAATTTGAGTTTCGGAGGCTTGCAATGCCCGCCGAAAGGGTGATAACGATTTGAAAAATTTTGCTATTGAGCTTCTACCGGGATTCGATCCGGAGGGGGGGATGCAGATAAGCCCTTCTATCATGCAATTTCTTATTTTTGTTTCACTAAAACATATCAACAATAAAAGTTTGACCGATCGGTCTTAAACTCCCTGTATTTAGGAAATCGCATTTACTACCCCGTCGGTGTAACTGCCCGGCAATGGAAACAAAAGCTAAGTTACGAATCAACAACACGCAACCGAAATAAGGACAATGACCTTCAGATCTACACATGGAATATTAGGTCCCTTAACAGACCACGTGCAGCCGAACAACCAGCGGAGTCCCTGGACTGCTGCAAAGCAGATATAATCGCCACACAAGAAATCCGACGTGATGGGTCGGACAAAACGAGGAGGGAAAACTGCGACATCTACAACGGAGATTGTTATCGACAGCAAATGCAGCGTCTATTTGGATGTGGGTTTGTTGTCAGAGGAAGACTTAAGCGAGAAGTCTTTAGCTTTGGGCATGTCGACGAGCCCCTCGTAATAATCCGTATTAAGTCTAAATTTGCCAACATTAGTCTTTTGTACTCCCACAGAAGAGAAAGATGACAAGACCAAATATAGCTTCTACGAGTTCTTATACAAAATTTACGAGCAGCGCCCTAGGCTATGACACGGACACCATTGGTAGTAGTACTGCCTCTGATAAGTTCAGACCAATCGACTTTACGGTGGGAAAACAATGTCGTAGCTAGCTAGGTTCATACATCTCGATATTCACAAAGGAACTTGGTCCTGACCAATTAACCAAATCAGAACCTTCCGAAGACCCAACATCGACTTGGATCATTACCTTGTTTTAGGCAAGGTATGGTTGCGGATATCCATAACATCGCAAAGACAAGCTCATACTGTGAAGAAGTTCGATGTCAGACTGCTACAATGGCAAGAATTCGCCAAATCCTCTCCTATTGAGTTTTCGTAAATCTTTTAAAAAATCTTAAGCCGCCAACAGTTGCAAGATACCCAAAAACCCATCAGAAATGTCGTCTCTGATGTGCTGGGTTTCACTCAGCTACTATAACGAAACCTCTTGTTTGACTACGAGTATTCGCAAGCACATGCAGCTAAGCAAGAGCAAGAGCTGCTCACGCGCTCGACGAGCAGAAGAGTAAAGACGAACACTGGCTTCTTAGGAGTACAAAGGAGCATGAGAAGCGCGCCGACAAGGAAACTGAGAGGTGATACTCCAGGAACGAGATTTGAAAGTTTAAACAAAAGGTAGAAAAAAATGCCACGGAAACAAACTTCGAGCCGAAGCCTCTAGCGACGAAAAAGGGAACATAGTAGTAGAGTCGCAGTCGATGCTAAGAATTATAAAAGAGCATTTCTGTAGACTGTATAATGGCGATGACAAAGCAATCGTCTACAAGATCCTATCTGCCGTATTGTGTGAATAACTTGATTGGTCCATATCAGTGTCGCTTCGCGCCAGAGAAGTTAACCATCGACAAAATACTCAGACTACGGCAGATTTTTGAAAAAAAACCATGAGCTTCAAATCGATACATACCAAGGATTTAGACAAGGCAAAGCGCTATCATGCGATTTCTTTAACATCATTCTTGGCAGAATAGTGAAAAACTCACGCGACAACACAAGAGGCACAATCTTTCAAAGGTCTGTCCAATTACTCGCATACGCCGATGATATTGACATAATAGGAGGAATGCAGCGTGATGTCAGTTGCTCCTTCACGAGTTTTGAGACTTAAGTGCCAATGGGTTTGATCGTCAACACTCAGCACCGACGACTCGGATAATATAACTTTTAGGTAGATAGGGACATTATCTACCTAGGCTCTGCTATCAATTTGGTCAATGATACCAGGCTGAGATCAAACGTAGAATAATTCTTGCCAATCCCTGCTTCTTTGGGCAAAAAAGGCTATTAAATAGCAAAACCCTATCTCGAACCTAACAACAAAAGTGACCCTGTATAAGACCTTAATAATCCCTGCTCTGTTTTATGGTGCAGAGGCATGGACTTTATCAAAAATGAATGAGAACGGTCTTAGTTGCTTTGAGAGGAAAATTCTTTGGGTGATTTTCAGTCCAGTCTGTATAGACGGTGAGTGGAGGAGGAGATACAACGACGAAATGTACGGACTGTACAACGAGATCGACTTAGCCTGAAGAGTGAAGGTCCAGTAAAGATTGAGATGGTGAGACACCAATGTTCCGGTGTGAAAAGTCTTTGAATCCGCTCCCGAGGCTCCGAAGTAGACGATGACCGCGTACGCAAGTGAAAGTGAACCACATTCATGAAACGGTTGCTAATTGAGGCCTAGCTCCATCCCATATTGTATCGCCACCTTAGGAAGAACTTAGTATGGCTTTATCGATCTTAGGCCGCGTATACATAAAACCATCTGTCGATGGTTGTGCGAATAACGATTTCATAAGCCTCTCTTCAGATGCAAAATCATCAAAACATTTAATGTCAAAGAAAAGGCTTAGATAAGGTGATCCACTGTCATGAGACTTTTCTTCAAAAAAATTTATAAAACTCGCAAACCAATACCGGAGGGACCATTTTCCAAAACTTTGTGCAACTACCAGTAGCTCTTTTAATAACAATTCATCTGAAATCAAACTAAGGGTTTTATTTGCCAATCGTTGTTTCTTTGGTCTAAGAAGATTAATTAAGTTAAAGCCTTGGGAATAACTATTAATGAAACTCAACTCGTATAGGAAGACTAATCATCCCAGTCCTATTCTTTGCCATAAACGAAGTTTACGTTAGCTTAGGCGGATTTAAGTTTCCTTGGTCGTTTTGAAAACAAGATCATTCGAGTATTATTGATCCCGTTTGGGTTGACGAGCTTTGTAGGAGGAGATATTGTATAACAGCGAATTCTACGCTACATTGACGTTAATCGGCTCAGAAAAATGTTTATCAGTCCCCGTGTAGAGCGAATGGTCATTCACTCCGTAACCGGGTGGACCATGCATTAAAGACCTCGCCTTGGAGAGGTCTATTGGTTAAAGCCCACGGAGTGTACCACCAACATACTCTTATAATCTATTGAATTATAAACTACAGATTGCTGGGTTGCATAAGACTTTCACCAGCACTGTTGTCCCGGTTCTTTTTCCTTAAGTGAACCCTAACTTCCATGCTATATAAGGGGTGATTCATCGTAAGGTTTGGTTTTCAATAGGCTTTTTTTGACAGATCACACGTGACTCTTATCAAACTGTCTTATCATTTTTATTCAACATCGTTTGGCAAATCGTCATGAAAAGACTCACACCACAACAGTGTCTCTAAATTGTTCAGCTGTATTACGAAAAACAGCGTTCTGTGAGAAATGTTTTTCGTGCGATTCGAGGAACTTACGGTGCGCATAATCGACCTACTGAAACCACTATTGCCAATACCTTTCATAAATTTGAGTCCCAGTTTACATAAGTGGATGATACTCGACCAGATAGACCACATCCAGCACGTCGTGAAGAGACTATAAATTCAGCTTGTGCAATAATTAAAGCCAGGCGTCTTGAATTTCCGTCATATTTTCAGTGAATGGGCTCTGGGAAAACTCAATGAAAATCCGGTGTTTTATCGTGAAATTTTGTTCAGTGACGAACCCCATTTCTGGCTCAATGGATGCGTTAATAAATAAAATTGCCATATTTGGGCTGATGACTAACCCGAAGAGTACCAAGAGCTACCATTATCCATTAAAAACAACGGTATGGTGTGGTTTATGGACTGGTGAAATAATTGGTCCATATTTCTTCAAAAATGAGGCAAATCAGAATGTTACCGTAAATAGTTGCCGTTTTCGATGGACTATATGCTTCCTGAAACTCAAGCACATGGTCTCGGTGAGCTCTGGTTTCAACAAGATGGAGCTACGAGCTACAGCGCGTGAAACAATGGACCACCTCAGACGTTGTTGTGATAAACATTTATATGATATTATTTTTAAGAGTAAATGCCATGAATTGTTCTTTTAAACGATAATAAAAATTTTAAGTTCACTTTCAAATTTATGTGTTTTATTTTATATTATAAATCAAACCTCAAGATGAATCACCCTTTAGAATAGGCTGTACGTAGGATTTGAAGAGGTGGTTTTGAATATCACTCGTTGCGGCGTTAGAACACTGGTTGCAGGTCATAAATGAATGTAATCGAATTCGTACGTATGATCTTTTGACCAGCCATTCGACCAGATCTGGAAACGCTAACATCATAATATTCTTCTCATGATGTACATATTATGACTTTGTCTTCGAAAAAAGATCACTATTCTGATGACTGTGCATTATATATTTTGAAATATTTTAGAGTTGGACTGGAAACATTATTAAATCGTTGATTCAACTAGGTCGTTGGTCCTACTGAAATAATATCCTCAAAGAATTTGCTGGAGAAGATTCAGTCGGCACTCGAATTAGCTTTGAAACTATGACTTGGACTTCTGATGGCAGAAATACTTATGATTCCTAGGGTTCAGTTGGCTGTGAAAAACACTCGGCTTTTTTTAGCAATGAATGCAAACGTAGGTCCAGCGACCTACATTTTAATACTGTTCCTTTCGAGCTCTGCATTTGCTAATATGTTGCACGAGCGATATCCCATTGAACAGGGTTGCGACCTTAACCTATCGCATAAGCTATGGTTACTAGCAAGGGCAGGATGGAATGAAATATCAAACATCACTTCCAAATGTCACAGGGTTGACATAAAATCTAACGGCTATTTTTGCCTAATTTTTGGTCAGACACTTGAGATACAGATTTTTGCACGAGATATTCTTTCTAATTAATGAAAAAAAATTGCTTCCATGACACAATCACTAATGTTGCACAATTTAGAATTCTCAAATTTTCACATACGAGTATGTCTTTAATGTCTGCCGACTAAAAACCACAAAACTACCACCGATTAAGTTTGACCTAAAATTCTACGGACACGAAACCCGAGAAAGCGACAGCATGCAATTAAAATACTCGTAGTTTATTTCAACCGATGTTTATCTCAAAAATCTAAAGTAAATAAAAATCAAATAACAACAACTCCAATGCAGTAAATTGGATCCCTAAAATCGATATCGCACCACAAACACCACACTCACTGTCAGAACCAGGCTACACAGTGTGAAGTTCTTTAAATCGACGAAAAATTTGTGTAAAGTATTTTCCACTAAAACTCACTTCAGATTTTTAAAGATTTGAAAATTTCGTAATCCACTGGGGCGTAGGGAACAACAAAACGAAGCGCAACGCAATGGTCGCTGCTTAAACTCCTCCACGGTCACGGGTCACGGATGCTGACCGTATCCCTTTCGCAGGCGACACTTAAAAGCACAATTCTAAGATGTATCGTAAAAAATATCTTTCTAGTTGGTGTTCGCTGGAGTAGTTATCTATTCGTAGGTACGAGTAGCTAAATTCCAATGCAACTCTGCACATTAAATTTAAACTTTTTCACGGTCAGATGTTATGTAAAGTTTTGTATGTTTTTTTTTTTACTTCTGTCCCATGTGTTTGGTTCCTTTTGTCTTTGTTTGTTTTTGGCTCTTTTATCTTGTGGACGTATGTTATTGTTGCACAAACTCCTGGGGGAATACACACCAAAACGGAACCGAAAGGATTTCGTTCTTATTGAAAACTACATACGGATATCAGTTTGCTTATAACTACGATATACTGGTTACATAGAGAGACAAACACTTAAACATAAGTTATGCGGTATGCACGTGGTGCGCGCGCACATTTTCTTCATATTTTCCAAGGATCCTTAACTTTTAAAGTTTTAAACTCGAAGATAGAGCGAAAACAAATTGAAATGAACTAAAGCTTTCAGAGAGCACGTGGTGATGCCATATCCTGTGGCAATTATTGGACAAAGTGGCATTTTTCTCTCTGAGATTTGATGAGGTTTTAACTATGGGTATCCCATTCTGTTTGGACGGTACAGTGAAGCACTTGAAGATTTTATATATCAGAAAAGACAGTTGGCGCTTTCTGTAAATTCTATCTTAACTCAATTCAAAGTCGAAAAATCGGGTTAGTCAAGATCTATCAGAGTTTGAAAATTTGATTGTTGCGAAGAAAAGAGTGTTGGTTTTAAATTTTTACTGATGACCATTCTTGTTTTGAAGACTAAGAAATATTGCGTTTAATCACATATTTTTGAGTCCAATCTAGAAGGTGCAGATAGATTTTGAAAGCAGTTGACCAGATTCGGGCTTACAAATTGAGGCGAGATCAGAATGGGCAATGTATTGCTTTCATCACTTGAGGAAACCCTCGCATCTTACTGCATACCACCTTGATCAAAAACAAAAAAAGGAATAACCACGGTGTGGCCCTCCCATTGTTCCGATTTGAGTTGTCTTTTTTTTTGTTTTGTTAAATTGGTACATCTGTTGTTGACATTCCCTCCAAACCTTAGCATCACAGCTTGACATTTGCAAAAGTTACGTAGCCAAGAGTACATCTATCTCTGTATGTGTTGGCGATTTTTTACAATTTTAGAAACTTGTATTACATTTTGCGTAAAAAAACGGATTTAATAGTGAGCGAATGTTGATAATGTTGGAAAAGTGTTTCGGCAACGATTCTCTAAAGAAAACGGTCGTTTACCAGTGGCACGAGCGGTTCAAAAGTGGTCGTGAATCAATCGAAAATGATGAACGTAGTGGCAGATCATCTACATCGAAAACCGACGAAAACATTGATGAAGTAAGAGAAATGTTGGTCAATAACCGCAAATTTACCATCAGGGAGATAGCGGAGGACTTGAAAATTGCCTATAGATCCGTCCAAGACATTTTGGTTAATGGTTTTGGTTTCCGTCTTGTAGCAGCAAAGTTGGTGCCAAAAGACCTCAACTTCATGCAAAAAGGAGACCGTGCTGACGTCGCAAAAGAGATGATTTTCGAGGCTGTATCCGATCCCACATTCATCAAAAGGATCATTACTGGAGACGAGATGTGGGTTTATGAGTATGACACGCAATCCAGACATCAGGCAAGTAAATGGCAAGACAAATGAGCCGATACCAAAAAAACCACGTCGTTTTCAGTCAAATAAGAAGGCAATGCTCACGGTTTTCATTGATTACAACGGTGTAGTGCATCATGGATTTTTGCCAGAAGGCCAGACAGTAAACAAAGAGTATTATTTGCGTTATGAGACGTTTGCGTGAAGCAATTCGCCGAAGGAAACCAGAATTGTGGACAGAAAACTCGTGGATTTTGCACTATGATAACGCACGTCTCACAGTGCCATCATTATTCGTAATTTTTTGACGAAAAATGCAGTAATTACCATCCAACAGCCACCGAATTCACTTGATTTGGCTCCCTGTGACTTCTTTCTGTTCAATCGAGTTAAAAAACCACTACAGAGAACGCGTTTCAGCAGCCGAGAGGAAGTAATGGAAAAATCGCAGAAAACACTGATGGACATACCGAAAACCGAATATAAAAAATGTTTTGAGAACTGGATCAGGCGCTGGCATAAGTGTGTTGCAATGGGGATTACTTTGAAGGGGACAATAAAGATTTAATTGTATTTTTGATTTTCTGAATAAATTTCAAATAAATTTTTTTGATGAAGGTACTATGTGGTGATTGAAATCTAGATTGCCTTCGACATACACACTGATAATTGAATGTTTTTGGGTTTCGACAATGCTGGATGTACAATCTTGTGTTTTCAATGCATTGAATTGGCTGGTAGTTCCCCAGCCAGTTATTCTGTTAATATCGGAATTTCATAAGCTTAATATACAATGTCATTCTCATTTTACAGTCGAAGAGTAGCACCTGGCTCTGTGAACGAACATGAAAAGCAGAGCGTAATGTCGTCAGCAATAGAAATAGCAAACGAAAGGTCATCTATGAAAATGCAAAAGAATGTCTGAGAATTGTGGATATCAAACGGTTTCTAAGACAACTTGAATTGAACGTTCCAAAAGATAGTTTCTAATCTTTGTTTGGCACCTGCCAAAAACTGCCTGATAAGCCTTAGTGCGGTTACACAAACATTAACATCTTAAGAAGTTGTTTTTAGTAAGTAAGAAGCTCACATTACTAACACATGGGCTGTGTTTTATAGTAAAACACAAAGATTTTTCAATCTTTCGATACCAGTTTTGTAGTACGATTTCGGTTTAGCCTTAAAATAGGCCTCTGTTTCGGCGATTACTTCTTCATCGGTCTTAAATCTCTTTCCGACGAGCATTCTTTTGAGGTCTGCGAATAGGAAATAGTCGCTGGGGGCCAAATCTGGAGAATACGGTGGGTGAAGAAGCAATTCGTAGCCGAATTCATTCAATTTTGCCATTGTTTTCATCGACTTGTGACACGGTGCATTGTCTTGATGAAACAGCACTTTCTTTTTATTCAAATGCGGCCGTTTTTCTGTAATTTCGTCCTTCAAACGATCCAAAAATGCAATGTAATAGTCGCTGTTGATAATCTGCCCCTTTTTGAAATATTCGATGAAAATTATTCCATGTGTATCCCAAAATACAGATGCCATAACCTTGCCAGCCGACTTTTGAGTTTTTGGTAGTTTTGGACGAGGTTCGTCGCCTGCTCGCCACTCAGCTGATTGCCGACTTGACTCTGGTGTGAAGTGATGGAGTTTTATCCATTGTCACATACCGATGCAACGATTCGGTTTTATTGCGGTTGAACGCGGCACCTACTTTGAACAGGGCTTTCGCATGTCCAAATATTCGTGTCTGATATATCCAACACGTTCTTTTGATATCTTCAGAGCCTCAGCTATCTCGATCAACTTCACTTTGCGGTCATTCGTAATCATTTTGTGAACTTTTTTGATGTTTTCATCTGAAAAAGCCTCTTTTGGACGTCCACTGCGTGCATCATCTTCGGTGCTTGTATGACCACTTTTAAATTTTTCAGTCCACTTGGGAATGGTTTGTTCGGCTGGTGCAGAGGCCGGGTAACACTTATCAATCCATTTCTTTGCATCGGCTGCATTTTTTCCCATCAAAAAGCAATGAAAAATCAACACACGAAATTGCTTTGAATCCATTTTTTTCACAATAACAAAAGTTGCTTCACTCGCTATATCTCGAGCACTAATCGTCCGACAGCTGTCAAATTTATACACGTATCTTTTGAAGGTTGGTACTAACTGAAAATGGTATGGATTTAATTCAAGTAGTGCCCTCTCTTACAAACGGCACGGCCCATGTGCTATAACCACGTGGTTGCGATCCTCATAGTGTCTAATGGAACGTTTTCACAAAAAAAAAATTATTGCGACCGCATGATTATTTGTAACCAAGATGAACTGAAAGCACCACTAACGTTGTTCACACGCGTTCATATTTTAACCTAGTTTTAGGTGACAAAGATAAGTAGGGAAATTCAGTTTGTTTTCGACCACAAATCACTGGTACCTACACGTTCACCAATAATACTTATCTGGTTAAATCAATGCCATTGTTGATTTCAAAAGGCTTTTAGATTAGTGAAACCCATTTGTCTTATTTTTACATTTACATTTTTGTTTAACAAAACAACTTACCGGGAAGCCTATTTGTCAATTAGCGGATGTTTAAAAGTTCCATGTCATCATATTCAAATGGATTTCAAATTAACATGAGTCCGCAGACTTTTTATTGAGAGGATTACCTGATTTACATTTAATTAGCGAATATTAATATCGAATTAGATTGATTCGACAGATATGACATAGGAGATGAAAATCAATTTACAAAAAAGCTATTATTCATTATATTAAGCAAGAAACTGGTTTGACAAAAAATCAAGACATCTGTTTGTGGCATGTAATTAAATATATCTAAAATCAAGCGCACGCTTTTTGGTTTTATTAAAAACTCAAAAAAGCCAAACGGTCGTTTTGTAATTTTGAAACGTGTGTTCCTCACTGAAACGAGTTTTGAATTGAAAATATTTTCAAGAACACATGGTACTTTTGTTGATCTACATATAGGTGGAGATGAATAAATAAACTTTATGAGACGACACGTTCGATATAAAAAAGATTTGAAGGAAGAGTTTTCGAAAACCAATTGAAATCACGTAAAAGTCGAGACAGAAATTGCTGATTCTGCCTGCTTGTGTGATGGTAATCAATTTGAGTGCACAAAAGCACAATATGTAAAAGCTCTTAAAATCTTAAAAGGTGTTCTTCCTCACTGGTAAAACCATTGAGTAAATTTTTTCCACCAATCCTACTCTTTAGGACTCTTTCTGAGCGAATCTTCTTCCAACAGACCCATTGGACTTACGTTAGCTCATGAAATATCTCGAAACATGAAAATTTCTCAATGACCGGCAGTTCGGTTTTCGTAGCAACAGGTCCACAGCATGGCATGTCTCACCGAAAAGTGGAACCAAAGCGTACATTAATCTGGCGAAATCAAGATAGTTGCACTTGATATTTCTAAAGCATTTGACAGAGTTTGGCATCAGGCTCTTTTGTGCTTCTGTGATCGATGACAATCTTCTCCAATAGATTAGTAATTATCTTTCGGAATGTTCAATTCAAGTTGTCTTGGATGGATTCAAGTCTGATATCTACAAGAATTAATGCTGGTGTGCCTCAGGGCTCCGTTCTGTCTCCGACATTTATTTTAATTTTTATTAATGATCTCTTATCTGTTTCTTCAATATACATATACACTTTGCTGATGACAGTACTCTCTGCTGTTCATTTTCGTTATCGGACTCACTTCTCTGCTCTTCGGTTGAAGAACGGGAACAGCAGCATATGTTAAACTCAACTGATGTTAAATAACTAATAAATAAGAAATAACTAATTAGGGAACCACTAACAGAGTAGAGTTTAATGCTTCCAAAACTAAGTGCTGTCTGCTGCTGTCGTTAAAGCGAAGTTTAAATACCCAGCCATTGACCATGAATGGCACTTGCACCGTCGAAAGGGAGAAACTTTCCATTCTCGGTACGTGTGTCAGTGACAACTTACATATGGTACGTTGGAATGAGTACATACGAAGTGTGTTCAAAAAGTAAGGTGATAGATAGATAGACAGATAGAAAGGTTAGACGTGTTTTGGTGTGCTCGGCGATTTTCAATTATTATAAAAATAGAGCAAAGAATTTGCATCAAATTTTGTTTCAAAAATAGAACTAAGTGCTCTAAAAAATTTGAAAAGTTGATTGTAGTATACTGTGAGTCTATTTAGAAGGGGTAAAAGTCCTTCCAAGTTGGTCAAGAAAATGCCAATGATGAACCGCGATCCAGGAGATAAGATAATGGTAGGGTCAGATAAGACGAAAAGGACATTTATTACAGCTGCTATAAAAAATTGCATGTAATAGGATGCAGATTCGTCGTGGGAAATCGGCTTAGGGAAATAGTCGTACACATCTGCACCCAAGGCACCTTCCAAAACATAAGCTTAATACGTGCACACGCACCTACCGACAAAAAGACCCTATCAAAGAGGAGTTTTATGACCTCCTGGATGATTGGGTACGACCTAACTGAATCGACCATATGCTAGTCGATGCGAGGCACGCATCCAACATACTCGATGTTCACACATTCCTAAGGGCAAGCGTCAACTCTGACCATTTTCTTATTGCGGCTAAACTTAGAGTTCGGCTGTCCAACGAGAAGAAGATGCGAACCACCCAGAAGAAGAAATTCGACATTAGACGCCTAAGTACACCTGAAGTATCCAGAGTCTACAGAGAGTGCCTGAGTGAGAAACTCTCTACTGACTGCACACCCATACATTACTGATGCCAATAATCAGCGGTGCTTGTATCGTTAAATCATTAGGGAGTTAGCCGAAACCATGCATCCTATGCAGCCTCCCAGCTCAAGGAGATTGACTGTTTTGATCCCACGATCGAAACAACTTCCGGAAGTTTAGTCGGCTTACCTATGAAAAAAGCTCAAGAACAACAATGCCATAGGTTCTATCAGCGGAGCTCTTCGATGTTTTGGTAAGGCGCATGGACCAAATCATCAACCAAGTATGGTTTGAAGAAAGCATGACCGATGACTGGAATATCAGCTCCATATGCTCTATCTAATAAAAAAAGTCGATCCTATATCTTGCAAGAACTATTGACGCATATCCCTGCTTAATGTCGCATATAAGATCCTATCCAACGTATTGTATGAACATCTCAAACCGTTCTACAGCACACTAATCGGCACGTACTGGTACGGCTTCCGGGCCGGCAGATCGACTATTCGTATAAATCGATTTTTAAATGGAAAATATTAACGAATTTCAGGTCGAAACCTACAACCTATTCATCGACTTCAAAGACGCATAAGATAGTATTCATCGTCAGGAGCTCTATACAGCAATGGCAGATTTCGGAATCCCGGCAAAACTGATTTAGATGTACAATTTGGAAGTAGCTCCTCCAAACTATTCTATTTTAAACGTAAATCGGCTTCCGGCATTAAGATGTGCTATCATGTGACTTCTTAAATATCGTCCTGGGACAGATAGTGGGCAGATGTCATCACAGAAGGCACTGCCTTCAACATGTCCTTTAAGCTACTTGGATATGCGGACGGTATTGACATCATCGATAGTTCCCAAAATGCCGTGATATGGGTGAAATTTGTTGGGCTTGAAGTAAACGAAGACAAGACTAAGTACATCTGTCTACCGTCTAGGACAAAACGTCCCTATTGACAGCAGCAGTTTCGAGATAGTTAAGGAGTTCAACTATTCCAGAGTAAACGTGAGCTCCACAATTGACACTCTAGTGGAGATCCGATGAAGAATTACTCTAGGAAACCGTTGCTACTTCGGTCTGGCAAAACAATTGGATTCAAAACCCCTAACTCGAAGTGCGAACAGTATGCTTTACAAAACCCTTATCCTGTTCTGAATGTATGGCGCCGAGTGCTAGACGATAGGCAGGAAGGGCGAACTGATACTGGGCTCCTTCGAAAGAAAAATTCTCCGACGGATTTTTGGTCTTGTGTGCGAGGAGGGCGAGTTAAGAATTGGCTCGGCCACATCGAATGAATGGAAAATAATGCTTCAGCTAAGAGGATCTTCGATTTCCAGCCCCCAAGTTCGAGACGACACGGAAAGCCGAACCTTCGTTTTAAAGACCAAGCCATCGCGGATGCCAAAGCGCTTAGTCCGGATAACTGGAAGGCAGAAACTCTTTTCGGGTTAGAAGTCCGTTAAGTAAGGAACTATATTAAGATCTTTAAGTACTTTTGTTACAACACAGGTGCGAAAATGGAATCGTTTTAAGTATAGGCGGAGACAGGACACAATCTGGTTGTGAAGTGCAAGGCACGCAGATTGCCCTTGTCCAAAGAGCTGACACCTAAAAAGTCATTATAAATGAACGTTAAGATGGAGAATGAGTCAAACTATTTTTGAAAAACGCCTACAAATTTCTACCACTTTTGGGTGGTGGAATTTCGCTCCTACCCAGACTTAGTCACTTCGGCAAAAAGGTACCTTATGTGACATATGTCATTGTAATTCGCAGAACTGCACTTCCTTACCTTTGGTCGAACGTTCAAGTCTGTGTGTACTTGATTGTAGTTAAAATTTCTAACTGGCGTCATAAGTACGTGAGCAGAGTCGTAACATTTTATATGTTGCCAAGCCCAATCGTATGTTTTAGTGGCAGCCAAGAAGAAGACATAACATTTCAGTCATTATTTCGTTATAATATTTAGCCTGATGATGACACTTCAAATATCAGTTTGATTTGCTTACCTGGTTGTCAGATGTGGAATGAAAGTTGCCAACATAGTTTCACGTCAATAAAGACATGACAACTGTCATTGCATTGTGTTTGATCTCCGGATGAAATGGAAATTAGATTTTCTAACTCATTTTGTTGGCCGAATTATTTTATTTGTTTTCTTTTTGCCTTTGGCTTACAGTATTTTATTAAGATGTATAGTAAAAGCCGTTACAGTATTTTCCTCTTAACTTTTTCAAGCCAACAACACGTCTCATGTATTTCTCGAGGTATGTCGACCCGATCGAATCGAGTGTGCCATCGATATTAAAATCAACACGAGCATTAAGTGGATATAATTAAATTATTAAAAATGATTTATGCAACCGCAGCTATCAGTGGATAAATCGCCAGCTGCAAGAAAGAAAGCTTACTGTGCGCGGCCTTTGACAAATGACTCAGTAAAATATCGGTGCTACTGATCGCTCAAAGTACATAACAAGCTCAACAGTTGATCGCGTTAAAATGATCGCACGTTCCGCCTCTTGACGTTAAATTTGCAATCAGGCGATATTTAAATTTTTTATGAATTTTTTGTTGACGTTAATTTGCATGCAAGTTGTATGGTATGTACAATGTATTGTATATGGTATAACATACTGTGCAGTAGTGAAACATGTTAAGGAAATTTATTACTTACCTCAGGTTGTTTAAGAGTGGCAACACCTTTAGACCTGTGAAGTAGATAAAAAATTATAAAAATTTGCATTACAAAGGGTTCGCATTTAATAAGTGCTTTAAGATAAACAGTGATAAAGTAGTAACTATTACATTTAACAAAAGAGAGCTTAAAGAGATTTATTGCGGCACTCCTAAGGAAAATCTAGAATAATTTTCATCGTGATGCGTATGCGGATAAAGTTGCTACAGCCGTCTCAGGCTTCAGAATCTTAATATTATTAAATAACTCCTACAGCAAAATCTTAACAAATTAGCTCAATGAGCGGATCGGTGTGGATTTGGAGTAAGCCCCCATAACACTGATCTTGTTCTCTTTTCCAGGAAATATAAAATTTCAATCGTAGATCCCCCTTCAAGTCTTCTTAGTCTTCTCAAATATAGCGAAATATCTGGGTCTTGTTTTTAAAAGGAAATCAAACTGGAAACCTAATAAGCTTTCCCTTGAAACAATGTCATTAGGAACAAATGGGTCCTTCAACCTCGCATTACCCCTTGGCTATACGTCTCGGTTATACGACCGATTCTCATCTACGGGGTGGTTTTCTGGTGAACGGCATTAGAAAATGTAGTCAACTTCAGCAAACCAGGCAAAATCCAAAGGACAGCATATCTGTGTATAGGCGGAGTCTTACGTAGCCCTTTCTCCGCAGCACTGGATATTCTGTTTCATTTGACACTCCTCGATATTTTCAGCAGGCAAGTTGCTGCTTACGCATCTATTCGCCTTAAAGCGATTACACAGTGGACAAATAAATTATTTGGCCACGATAATAATCTTAACACACTAGGAATGCTTCCAGAGAACATCGATTATATTATGTCTCAACATTGGTTTGACAAAGACTTTTAGGAGAAAGGTGCTTTCATGGATGATAAGTCAGTCTATTTCTATACGGATGAATCTAAAACTGATAGATGGTGGAGGTATTATGTCAGATAAGATTAATCTAAACCTCTCCTTTCGCCTTCCAAATCACCGTAGCGTGTTCCAGGCGGAAATTTTTGCGATTAAAAGAGTCCTGTCCTGGCTGAAAAAAAAACGTGATATCCACAAAGAATATTCCCATCTTTTTTGATAGTTAGCCCGTTATCAAGTTTCTGGACTCAGTTTCACAAAATTATAGAACCGCCCTTAACTGCCGAACATCGCTTAGAGAATGATTCATCAACATTCATCTATGTTGAACGGCGAGAAAAATTGGAACGACTCTACCTATCTAACCTGAAAAGATGGCACCGGTTTACTATACTGGAGCTGGATGTTCACAGAGTTCACAGAGCAAACCTTATGTGAACTGTTGGGTTAACATGTCTAGCGACATGGATCTGAATCGCTTTTAATTAGGAAATATCTCAGCGCCATCATAGGTGTCATCACTGGACACTGCCTCATAGGAAAGCACGCAGAAGCTGCGTAAGCGAGGAGAAGGTGGAGATAACCCCCCACCTACTCTGTACATGTCCAGCTCTCTCCCAAAGAAGGAAACTACCATACCTCCCATTGGGTGTTTTAGTTTTACTAAAAGCCAAACATTTCTTTAAATGTGCCGTTTCTAAGACAGGGCACCACTTGAATTAAATCCATACCATTTTCAGTTAGTACCAACCTTCAAAAGATACTTGTATAAATTTGACAGCTGTCGGACGATTAGTTCTCGAGATATAGCGTTGTGAGTGAAGCAACTTTTGTTATTGTGAAAAAAATGGATTCAAAGCAATTTCGTGTGCTTCTTGCTTTTTGATGGGAAAAAATGCAGCTTGATAAGTGTTACCCGGACTCTGCACCAGCCGAACGAACCATTCGCAAGTGGATTGAAAAATTTAAAAGTGGTCATACAAGCACCGAAGATGATGCATGCAATAGACGTCCAAAAGAGGCTGTTTCAGATGAAAACATCAAAAAAGTCCACAAAATGATTACGAATGACCGTAAAGTGAAGTTGGTCGAAATAGCTCAGGTTCTGAAGATATCAAAAGAGCGATAAATCATTCACAAATATTTGGACATGCGAAAGCTCTGTTTAAAGTGGGTGCCGTGTTTGCTCACAGTCGACCAAAAACAACAACGTGTTGATGATTCAGAGTAGTGTTTAAAGCTGTTCAACAGCAAAAAAGCTGAATTTTTGCATCGTTATGTGACAATGGATGAAACTTGGCTCCATCACTTCACACCAGAGTCAAGTCGACAATCAGCTGAGTGGCGAGCAGGCGACGAACCTCGTCCAAAACGACCAAAAACTCAACAGTCGGCTGGCAAGGTTATGGCATACGTATTTTGGGATACACATGGAATAATTTTCATCGACTATCTCCAAAAGGGGCAGACTATCAACAGCGAATATTACATTGCGTTGTTTTAGCGTTTGAAGTACGAAGTCGCACAAAAACGGCCGAATTTGAAGAAAAAGAAAGTGCTGTTTCATCAAGACAATGCACCGTGTCACAAGTCGATGAAAACGATGGCAAAATTGAATGAATTCGGCTACGAATTGCTTCCCCACCCACCGTATTCTCCAGATTTGGCTCTCAGTGACTATTTCCTTACTATAAAACGGCACTGACTTTTCAGCCCATGTGTTATGTATTCATTTATGTATTATTTGATCCCGCTATGTTCTGTGTTCGTACACAAACAAGTTTTAGTTTTGCAACTAAATATCACTCTGTGATATATGCTAAGTCAAAGGATGAAAATGTTGTTTTTATAGCAAAATTTTGTGGAAAATTGCAAGGTAAACTTATATCTATGAAAATAAATAGCTTTTACCTAAAAATCCATCTCCGTAAGCAAATTATCCACTACTGCTTTATTTACAGAAGCCCCAAACTGGACAGCAATTCTACATTTAGAGTTTGATGCACTGTCCGACTCTATACAAGAATTGCATTTTCATTTCAATATACACAATCCTGGGTGGCTTCGACATTCTAGATAGGCAGCACCTAAAGGACGGTGTGTTGAGATCTTCGCTGCAGAAAACAACTTGACCGATCTTGTAAATGAGCCCACACCTATAACAGACATTGATACTGCCAACACCCTGGACTTGTTTTTAACTTCTCACCCTGATAAGTACACCGTTGATGTGCTCTCCTTTTTAGGCTCATCGGTCCACTGTGTCATATAGGTTAGAGAAAAGAGTGCTTAATGAACTGTATGGCAACACGAGAAAGCCAGTTGGAGCGGACTTAACAACAAGCTAGTGTTCTTCTTTTTCCTTCTACATACCCATTGCACTTAAGTCCTTTCTTTCCAAGGTCATGGAAAGGAATCACGGAAACTTCTTAATGACCGGCAGTACGTTTTTCGTAGCAACAGGTGATTTGAAAGCATGTCTCACCGAAGAGTGGAACCAAAGCGAATATTAATTTAGCGAAAGACAGATAGTTGAAGTTGATATTTCTACAGCATTTGACAGAGTGTGGCATCAGGTTCTTTTGTCCAAATTGCGTACTTGAATGGTTTCAAGTCCGATATTCACAAAATAAATGCTGGTGTGCCCCAGAGCTCCATTCTGTCTCCGACACTCTTTCAAATTTTCATAAATAATCTCTTATTTACTACTTCTAATCCGACATATTCCTTTGCTTTCCCTGCTCTTCGGCTGTAGAATAGGAACAGCAGCGTAAGTTAACCTCATTAAATTCTGATATAATGAGCATAACCAATTATGGAACTATCAACAGAGTGGAATTTAATTCCAAAACTCAATGCTGTCTGCTGTCATTAAAGCAAAATCTAAATACCCAGTCATTATCCATGAATGGCAGTGACAACCTACGTTGGTATGACCATATATTCTATGTCGCCAAAAATGCTGTCTAGCTTTCCTTAAGCGATGTAAGAAATATTTTACCCCCTCTGATCTGGCCGCAATACATAAGGCGTTCATCCACCCAAAATTGGAGTACAATGTCCACATCTGTTCAGGTGTTCCTAAAACATCTCTACACCTGCTAGATAGAATTTAAAACCGTGCGGTAAAACTTGTAGGTGATACTAATATCACTCAGACAATGGACACTCTCGAACACCGACGTAATGTCTCGTGTCTCACTCTGTTTTATTACTAGTTTCACCAGCAGTGCTCCTTTGAAATCGCCGGTGGCATTTTGCCCGTTCAAACTTTTAACCGTAATACTCGTCTTGCTATGAATGCTCATCAGTATTTCACCAAGGTCACTTTCGGACGTACTCTGAAATATCGTGATTTTTAACTAAGCCGAAAAACTTGCTTGTTGAATGCCCTGCCGAGCTCTATATTCCATATTCATTACAACTTTCAAACATTTAAGCCCAACGTACATCGGCACTTCTCTTTTCTTCCTTCCTGATACTCCTTTGCTCGCTTTGTACATACATTTTACGGGTGCCCAAATCCTTTGAGCGCGCGCTAATTATAAAGAAAGTTCTGATTCTGATGGAGATTCTATGAAAATTCCATTGCATTTTACAACAAATATGCTATATGGGTGGAGTGGATCTTTCAGATCAATCGGAGATCACAGGACAGCTTTTCAAAAGCTGTTCATGATTTGCATATTTAATTCTTGGATTCCTTTTTTAAGAAACAAAGCACACGCAGATACCACAGCTTCTCGCATATGGAAAAGAGCGAGCATGTGTCCCACTAGCATTTTCTGATGGGACATAGCTGCCCCAGGACAGTTTCTCTATCCCCATATATAACTTTTTGACACATTATTTGGACCATAACCAACCAATTCACATCAAAGAAGACTCTGTATCTGTAAAACAAATGTATTGAATCGAATACTGTAACCATCCTGACAGCCAGAATGCGCTGCTACTGTAAAAAACTTTATGGTGCCTTGAAGTCCGTTCAAGTTTAGGCAGACATGCCAAATTTCAGTGCGATACTGTCTTTAGTTTTGTTTTGACAGCTGATTGTTGTTGACGTGTTTGGCATTATGTAGAGTATAGACAAAAACGATTTTCGTTCTCTCATAAAACATTATTTTTTGAGAGGCAAAACGGCGAAGAAAACAAAAGAAAAGTTGGATAAATATTATGGGGCTAATACTCCATCAGATTACACCGTCAAATATTAGTTTCGAGAGTTTCGTGCTGGCCGCAACTTCACTACCGATCAAGTCCGCAGCGGCAGGCCCTCTAATGCGGTTACAGAGAACAATGTCAAAAAAATTAAATATTGTTGGCTGACCGGAAAGTGAAGGTGCGCTAGCTAGCAGATACCACAAAGATTAGTACTGAGCGCACACGCCATATTTTAAGCAATATTCTGCATATGAAAAAGCTATCCTGCCGCTGGGTGCTGCGCATACTCACTCCTGATCAGAAACACGAACGCGAGAGCACTTCGACAAAGTGTTTGGACTTGCTCATGTGGAATCGGGCAGACTTTTGGAGTCGATTGGTAATTGTTGAATACCACGGAACAGAATGAGTGCCCGGCTATAGACTGAAGCCGGCACGAGTGCTCCGAAGCGGCCGAGGGAGGCTCGATGGGTCGGAAAGCTTATGGCGTCGGTTTTCTGGGTTTGTCATGGCATATTGTTCGTGGACTACCTCGAAAAAGGAAAAACCATCAACAGCGAGTATGACTGTGCATTATTAGAGCGATTGAAGGCCGAAATCGCTGCAAAACGGCCTCACATGAAGCGAAAACAAATTTTGTTTTTGCAAGACAATGCACCCGCGCACAAGAGCATCGCAACCATGGCTAAAATCAATGACTTACGACTTCAATTGCTGTCGCATCCACCGTATTCGCCCGATTTGGCTCCCTCCGACTATTATCTCTTCCCAAACCTTAAAAAATGGCTCATTAATAAAAAATTCAGCTCACGCAAGGAAATCATCGACGAAGTATTTTGCAGACCTTCCGGAAAATTATTTTTCGAACGGGATCAAGAAGTTGGAAAATCGCTAGAATCAGTGTATCAGACTAAAAGGGGACAAAGTAGAAAAAAAAAGTTTTTCATTCCCAAGGAGGTTACTTTTCACCCCACCTAGTAGTTGTAGGTACTTATAACAAGCTTTTACGCTTACTCGAATGCTTAGAACACGTCAGCCAACCTCGTACGTGAGAAATCTTCTTCATGCTATCATCCCACTTGGTCATTAATAATTTTGGCTCTAACGCAACATTTGTTACGAACGGCTGACAGCAGGTAATCGATTTAATGATTTCCAACAGATAAGCTAAGGACATTAAAAGCTGCAACTACTCTATCAAAATTCCTTTTAAGCTGACGTGCGGTGCCAGGTAAACCCCTACAGATCGCTTGTTCCATGATTATCAGTTACTTCAGACTGATTTGAATGAATATTTCAATCTTTATAGATCAAAGCAGAACTAGTATAAGAGGCTAGTTCGAACTCCGAAGGGTTTCGTTTAGAAATGATTTTGCGAAAAGATTTAAACTTCGGTCTGAAATAATTTAGAAATGATAGGACCTGCACTGAGTCGAAAGCAAAGATTATCAGTCTCATGATTGAAATTTACTTTTCAGATAACTAGATCAGAACCGGCTCACAAGCTTTATCTACCACATGAATTGGAAGTGAGCTAAGTAACATAAGCTATCTGGCATAGGGTCAGACTATTAATTTAGTGCTGCATTCTTCGATGGCTTCAAATCGTTTGGCACCGATGAGATTCGTATATGCTGAAAAAATATATATGGTAGAGCACTTGCTGCCAACTTCGAAGGGAAGCTTTTACACTGAAAATTGATCAGTTGGCAACTACTTCATTCAACTGACTTCCTTTATGCTGAAGAGCACAGATAGGATGCTAAAGCAAAATTGCTTTACGAATGTGTTCCTCGTCTAGCACCAAAGTGGAGGATTCTGTGAGACTCCACTAGTATATGGTTAGCCTAGTTAAATGTGCATTCGACAAGAAGGAATATACGTTGAGGAATTCCGTCAACATTGAGGGCGCCTTCTATAACGCAACCTTTGAAGACATATAATGGATGATTTTTTGGATGTTTGGTTTTTAATTGTCAAAAAAAAAAAAAAAAAAACAAATAAAAATCGCAAAAATTTATAAAATTTTTCTTTAAGTCGATAAACCAATGCTTGCCATTTACCTTTTTAAGATTAGTTCATGTGAAAGTTGACCACGACTACGTGTTAAGTGATCAATACGAAGAGTCCAAATTTGAATAACTTTTCGAACATATTGGTTGGTATCTCGCTACTTACACGAGTAATGTCTTGTCTTTCAAGGCTGCAATTGACGCTAATTTATCGGCGTAGATGAGTGATTTTGCTGGAATCACATGTCCACCAGGTTCAGCTAGTGCATTTTGGGCAAAAAAGTTTCGAAATCATTGAACGATAGCGGGCGCCATTAACAGTAATGTTGTTCTCTTGGTCATCTTTGAAAAAATGATTATCCGGACCATAAACCGCACCATACAGTGCATTATTCCGGGCGCATTGACAACTCTTGTATTGCCTGAGCTTCCTCTCTGGACCAAATATGGCAGTTTTGTTTATTAACATACTCATTCCACCAGAAATGTACTTCGTCGCTGAAGACAGTTTTCCGAAACGAATTTTCCTCTGGCTTTTCTAATGTCTACTCACCGAAAATTCGACACTGTGGCCAGTCCTTCGGCTTCAGTTCTTGCATGAGCTGTATTTTGTGCTATTTGTTGATGGACAAATCGCAGTTTTCGCTAACACTGGGTGGTACAACAGCAATATTTTCCTCTGTACGTACTCTACGAATACGGGTAGTTAGCTTGATGTCCAATAGCGTGAAATTGTGGGCTGTCGAAAATGGAACACTGAAAACCCAAACAGCAACAAAATTACCCTTAATAACTTGGGCAGCCAACACAGTGAATATGAATCACTAGCTTTGTGCATTAAAGCAGTTCTATTCAACAGAACCTACGTTGCCGATGCTGATTGCTTTCATTATTTTACGGCGATTTGGTTGTTGGTTGAAACTCTTATGTGATGGGCCTGTGTCTATGGATTATGTCAAGCAACTAGCTAAAAATTGCTAAGGAGCTTTTTCCAGCACTTTTGCCCGTCTGACGTATGTTTATACGACAATGGTTGCTGTGGGAATACGACGTTGTATCTAAGCCAACAAAGCAATATAGCTTAGAATCCACTATTCGATAGGAAAAAATGTGAATGCAGAGATATAGGCAATCCTGATGGCAGTGATCTAACTTACTTACTTAACAAACTCCCGGCCGCTGAAGAGTCTGCAGTCTTTCTGCTTTCAGTTATCCAGACTAAGCGCTCTGGCATCCGCGATAGCTGGTACTTTAAAACCGAGGTTCAGTTTTCCTTGTCGTCTTGAACGTGATGACTGGGAATCGAAGAACCTCTTAGCTAGAGTATTATTGTCCATTCGTTTGATGTGGTCGAGTCAATATAGTCGAGCCAATATTTAGCTTTTTTGACTACGTCAACATCTTGATAGCGGTTTTATGTTCTCCATTCGCCCTCCTCGCACACAGGAACGAAAATTTGTAGGAGAAAATTTTCTTTTGAAGTACCAGTACTAGTACCAGTTCTACTTTCCTGTTTATCGTCCAGCACTGGGCGCCATATATCAGAATTGGCAGGATAAGGGTTATGTAAAGCATAAGTTTTGAAACCAATTGTTTTCACAGACCGAAGTAGCAACAGTTTTCTAGGGTAATTCTTCATCGGATCTCCACTAGGCTGTCATTTGTGGAGTTCACGATTACTCCGAAATAGGTGAACTCCTTAATCTTACCTTGAAATTGTTGCTGTCAATAGTGACGATTTGTCCTAGACGATAGACAGATGTACTTAGTCTTATCGTCGTTTACTTCAAGCAAACAAATTTGGCCTGTTCTTCAATCGCCGTGAAAGTCTCTATCACGGTATGCTGGGAACGACCGATGTTGTCAATATCGTCCACATATCCCTGTAGCTGAAAGGATCTGTTGAAGAATCCGAAATCCGGTGCACGTTTGAAGTAGTTCTGAGAAGCTACTTACAAATTGCACATTGCAGCCCGTGTTTTCTAGAGCCACGCGACGTATCTGGATCAGTTTTGCCGGGTTCCTTATTCGACTATCGCCGTATAGAGATCCTGACAATGGATACTATCATATGCGGCTTTGAAATCTATGAAAACTGAAATTCATTGGTATTTTCCAGTGAAAATTTGGTCCATACGAGTAGTCTATTTGCCGGGTAGAAGCTACACTGATACATACCGATTAGTGTGTTACAAAAAGATTTAAGACGTTCACACAGTACGTTGGATAGGAATTAATATGCGACTTTAGACAGGGATATGCCTCATTAGTTCTTGCAAGACATAGGATCGTCTTCTTTGTAGATAGAGCATATGGAGCTGATAGTCCAGTCATCGGACATGCTTTCTTCAAGTCATATTTGATTGATGATTTGGTCCATGCGTCTTACCAAAGAATCGAAGAGCTCCGCTGGTAGGTCATCAGGGCCTGGTTAAGCCGACTTAACCTCCGGATGTTGTTTCGATTGTGGGACTTTTCAATCTCTTTGAGCTGGGAGGCTTCTTCACCTCCTCTCTTTTCCTTGCTCGAAACTCTTTCTTTGCTGCCCTTGTTTTCGCTGCAGCGTTTTCTTATGAGCATCTTATGTCACCTTTTTCGGTAAGCGCATTCATTATCGTACTACGGGCTCTTTCTCTGAGTTGACTGGTATCACTGATTATTGGCATTGGTGGTGGTGACTGCACAGTAGAGAGTTTCTTACTCAGGCGCTCTCTGTAGACTCTGGCTACTTCAGATGTACTTGAAGTTCCCAAGCACAATTTGGACATCATACTCCGGACAGGCTGTGCATGGTGTACAGGAATCATACATTCCAGGTACATACTCTCAAATCGTAGTTCACTGAGGTTCTGGCTCTACTATAGTTGCTACTCGTATTTAAGGAGATTCATTATCCGATGCTGGTTGTGTCTCTTTAATAACTATTTTTTTTTTATCATGGTCGGGAAGTTACCCCGATGGCACCACCCCCAACCTGGAGGGCCAGACCCTTGTTTTGATCTTAGGACAAACAGGCTAGATATACTGGTGCCAGTAACCCACTTTAAGTTATGAGCGCTGCCGTTGACCCACTAAGAGTTAATCCACCACAAACTCCTTTCCAACAGCCTGGCTCAGTATGGGAGATCCCTATAGACCTGGAGCTATAGACGCCACCATTCATTGATTCCATGGAGAGAATTTATTCGCTGCCACCTGTAACAAGAAGTGCCTAAGTTTGAAGACACTCCTTCCACCTTCGTCGTCAGCTGCCACAAATGACCTTACAAAGGGCTTGGTAACCCAATCTCCAGTCGAGGTTCTAGGCACCCACCAGTCACCAACGTAGTAGTGAGAGGCTAAGTGAGAGAACGCTTGTGTACTTATGGCATCGTATCACTTCCCTTTAACTAGCTTTTCACCTCTTCAATAGTTGAAAATTGCAAGGCCTCTTTGAACGCATTTGGAATTTTGAATTCTGTGAGGGCGTCGATGATCTTGCCAGAAGACAAGAGTCACAGTAGCTCTTTTCAGGACAAAGGCCTCTGTTAGGGCTTCCATTAATATAGGGTTTTCTAATAACGACTTGACAACTTTTTTTTTTTTAAATAAAAAGCAAACCATTTGAGATATTTTAAAAACTTTATTTTTGGCTTGAAGTACAATCAAAACATTTATGAATGGAGCTCGACTCGGTCGATTCGTTGGACTGAAATTTCAACGACTCGGCCACACATTTCGGCCGAAGCCGCTATTTCGCGTTCAATGTTGGCTCTGAGCTCTTCCAACGTCGTCGGTCTGTTGGCATAAGCCAATGACTTAACGTAGCCCCACAGAAAACAGTCAAGCGGCGTTAAATCGCATGAATGAGGCGGCCAATCGACTGGCTCATGTCTTGAGATAACACGCTCACCATACTTACTCTTCAATAAATCGATTGTAGCGTGTGCTGTGTGGCTTGTGGCACCATCCTGTTGAAACCACATGTCGTCCAAGTCCATATCTTCCAATTCTTGCCAAAAATAATCGGTGATCATGGCGCGATAACGCTGACATTCACAGTAACATGACGATCGTTATCGTCGACGAAAAAATATGGCCCAATAACGCCGCCGGCATGCAAACCGCACCAAACAGTTATTTTTTGTGGATGAAGTGGCGATTCATGAAGCACATGTGGGTTTTCACCCGACAAATAACGCATATTTTGCTTATTGACATTGCATTGAGCCAAAAATAAGCTTCGACTTGCGACTCCGAATATCTGTAAAAAATTTTTATAATTTGCAGTCGTTGCTCGTTAGTGTACTTTATCATGATGAAAATGTTTACTGAAAAAATTGACAGTGACAGTTTGATGATTAGTGAAAAAGTGCGTTCACAAATTAAATTCAAAGTTGTCAAGTCCCTATTGGAAAACACTATAGTTGGGTCTCTTATGACCACAAACGTAGGTAGCATGATTCTCCAAGTTGCAGACTGACCAAACGAATGCTCTTGAACGTCTGCTCTTTGACAGGAAAGACTGTACATTTCTTATCCACTTAAATATGAACATAAGTGACGGCACGCCATACGATGCTTGCGTGGGAGTGATACCGATATTGTGGAGAACTTCATCCATGAATATCTTATTGCCGGAACTATATGAAAGACAGTAGCATATAGGGAATACGTTGTTCTCCTCTTAAATCACAAATCACAGATGGATAAAGATAGGTACTCTTCGAATTTCATATAAATAGGAGAGTAAATAAGATAGACCCTTCTGCTATTGCAGATACCAGAGAAATTGTTCTGCATAATTAAATATATAAAACATGCCCAGGATCGATGAAGACAGAAGCAGTTGTATTTGCTTTGCTGGATTTTCTAGTGACATCCAGTTATTAGTCGTTACTCTTAAAATTGTCGTTCTAATACTTAGTTTGATTTCTGCTAATGAATTAAAATTATTGCCTGTTAAATTGTAATAACAATTCACGAGATACACTTCGCCAACCCCTTAGTGATTACTTTATTATACAAATGCGTTTTATCTCGTCTAACAAATGCCATAAATGTACGAATTAAGTAAAACAACTTTTCTCATTGAACGTTTAATTACCATTTACATCAATAAATCATAAATATGCAAGCAGGAACCTAAGCAAATACGAATGCTCGTAAAGTCGTATCTGGAGCCCTGCATCCCAGCTACTGAAGACCAGCTCACCTCCAGATCAAAACGATAAGCTCCGTACCCTCCACCACAAAGATCACAATGCAATTAGCAACTTTTTTTCGTTTGTTTTTTTCAGGTTAAATTGATTCGTAAACAGCAAGATTACAATTAACGCCAATTGATTGAGCCGAATAAAATGCATAGAGCTGGCGCTGCCTTAGAGTTGTGAAGCTGCATGCTTGCAGCTGAATAAATTAGTACCACCAGCATTGGGCCTCCAGCCACTGGGTATTCCTATGCTCTTGCCTCAATGTGTCACTTTGATTGTATTCGAATTTGCGGAAAATGTAGGTAAACCTTCAGTATCTATGTTACCACCGACTGAGGACCGACGACCCAGTACAATTCAAGGCAGTGGCCCAACGAGCCGTAAATGGTTTAACTAAGCGGCATGGTAACATGTTGGAAACCTCTTGGAAATGTAACACCATTGGTACGAGTAGACGTGCAATGCTTTGGGGAGCAACCTACAGCGGCGTGTGGATTTTCCTCAATGAACTGCAGATTTGATCTATCCGGTCTCTTGCTATGGTATACTCGTATTCGCTTGGATGTCGCTTGGTTTCGATTAGCAACTTATTTATGATCACGCTTTTGACATGACGGCGATTTGAATTATGTAAGTCGTTGGCTTTGCTGGAGTCGATTTACTCCTTAATTTACTGGGACACCAATTGGCATTGAAGATATTGAATTCAAGGTTTACGAGTAAATGTGTATGCTTGAGGGGAGCGGCTCTAATACTTGATACGTGTGCCACCGTGAAACTAATTTGGTCCTTTATTTGAGTGCTGCACATAAAAGGGCAAGAGGTAAACCTTTATATTAGGAGTCTTAGGTAGGTCTGTCTTTGAATTAGCAGCTACAACCATGAGAATTGAGGTTAAGTTGCTTCAATAATGCAGTTTAATGCATACATTAACGTCTTCTATATCACATATCTGTCCAGTTCTGCAAGCATCCGCTGAGTACTTAACAGATCGATGCACAAAAAAAGCGGCGATTTGGGATTGTGTGATCGCGTCTATTCAAGGAAATTATCTGACAAGACAATTTGTTTAAGTATGTGAAAAAGTAATAGATCCAAAGATCTCGATCTAATGCATTCCTTGGAAAGTAAAATCTATAGAATCCTTTAATATAATTTTAAATCGGACGTGGTTGGTTCAGAGGATATTTTCACAATCCCAAGCATACCCCTAGACTTGGTAAGTGTGAAACTCTTATTAATGACAAAGCACTAATTTTTTGGGTGCCAATCAACAACTTCGCGATTGGGCAAATCTTTTAAATTCAGGGAGATTCCAAGAATGTGTTTCAAACGAGCTTTCAAGCGTCGGCATCGTCATGCTCCGCTTATATTAAAACCATCAAATTTCATTTGCGTAGAGTCTTGGGAATTTTCAACCGTGCTATGTTAAATCAAAGCCTTTTTTAATTCTAGGCCATTGTGTGTGCGTTTTGAAGGTGATATGGATTACTTAACTCCAGCGCACTTTCTGATTTCGCAACCTCTATTGACGGTGCTGGATACCACTGCCTAAATTTTCCAGTCATCGTGGTTGAATCGATGGCAATATCTTCAAAGTCTCTTACAAGGTCTTAGGAAAAATGATCCCAAGATTACATCAGCCAGCTACGTAAACTACCCAAATGATTGGAAAAATTAAAAATATTCAAATTAACGACGTCATTATGATCAAGAAAGATGACAATGGGCAATTGGTAGAGTAACAAAGACGAATCTGGGACGGGATGGACTAATGGGGGTCGCATCTGTCATTACTGCTAAAGTATAACTAAAGCGTCCTGCATGACCATGATTCATACCTAAGCCTTACCACTCTCTTATGGAATGCCCTGTCTTTATTTCCTAGTCATTATAGCCTTCAAACATTTAAAACCAACGTTCATCGGAACTTCTCTTTCCATCCTCCCTGATTTTCCTTCGGCCACGTTGTAAGCATGCACTGTAAGGGTACTTTAATTCCTTGAGCGCAAACCATTTGAGATATTTCAAAAACTTTATTATTGGATTGAAGAACAATCAAAACATTTGTGAATGGAACTCGACTTCGTTCATATGGCCATGGTATGTTATGTTTGCAGCGGTTGATTCGTTGGACCCAATTTTCAACGACTCGACCACACATTTCGGCCGAAACCGCTGCTATTTACTCTTCAATAAATCGATTGTAGCGTGTGCTATGTGGCTTATGGTACCATCCTGTTGAAACCACATGTTGTCCAAGTCCATATCTTCCAATTCGGGCCAAAAATAATCGGTGATCATGGGACGATAACGCTGACCATTCACAGTAACGTGACAATCGTTATCGTCGACGAAAAAATATGGCCCAATAACGCCGCCGGCATGCAAACCGCACCAAACAGTTATTTTTTGTGGATGAAGTGGTGATTCATGAAGCACATGTGGGTTTTCACCCGACCAATAACGCATATTTTGCTTATTGTCGAACCCATTGAGCCAAAAATGAGCTTCGTCACTGAAGATGATTTTGCGATGAAATTCATCATCTTGGCGTATCTTCACCAGAACTCAATCGGAGAACGAGCGTCGCTTCAAATGGTCCATCGGCTTCAATTCTTGAGTCAGCTTGATCTTGAATGGGTGAAAACCAAGATCCTTGAAACTTGTTATTGCATGTCTACTAGGGAAAGAATTACGACCGAAAATTGGAGTTAACGCTTTTAAAGTTGCAGTCACCGACTCCGAATATCTGTAGAAATTTTTTATAATTTACACACGTTGCTCATTAGTGTACTTTACCATGATGAAAATGTTGAGTTTACTGAATAAATTGAGTGCGTTCACAAACTAAATTCAAAGCTGTCAAGTCCCTATTGGAAAACCCTTTACAGTAGTAAGATGACGGAATATTTTAAAAACCAAAGTGGGGTACCCTAGGGAAGCATACTGGCACCGGTTTTGTTTTTTAGTACGTATGTACATCATACAAAATTCATCGAAGGTAATAATGTATTGTATCTATGAATTATTTCCCCAAAATGGCTGCCTACGTTCACATCGTTCATTAATTGATGCCTACGAGTCATATTGTGGTTGTTTTGGCCCATTCGTATCTCCAGTGAATAAATTTATCAGAAAACTCCATTGCGAATTGTGTCATGCAGTGAAATTCGCTCCCCTAGGCAAGCATTACAGGCAAACACGGCATAGAACAGTTGAGGAGAAATCAACTTTGTTGAGAATGTGCTAACGATGGCTTAAAGAAGATGGCGAGCGAATTTTTTTTGACAAAGCTCTTTGATCCTCGACCCTAGAGAAGAAGCTTCAAACCATCCAGTAAATATTAGAAGGATCGACTGGATTGTAGTAACTAGCGGTCATCATCAAAGAGGGAGCCAAAGCAGAAGCAGGGAAGCAGAAATTGGGTGAATTTAGTCTTTCAGCTAAAAGTGGATCAAATCATCATCTGGGATGTTTTACGAGTAATGCAGCCTTTTCTGAATTAAACTATTGAATGAGTGTAGAAATTTAGGTAATTTACAGTGCAGTTATACTGTTACTCGGCTTTCTCCTATTCAGTCCTATAGGACTGCGACCTATTGCCCAGCTTACACTTTTCCATGTTTGAAAGTGTTGGGGCAGAACAGTTGTTCGTTTTGTAAAATGAGGCTCAGAACTAAAGGGTGTGGGTGTTACCTATCAATTACTGTCATTTACTGAATTCAATGTGGTTGACCTTTTTGACAAAAGTCATACAATCTTTGGCAATTTTAGTCATGAAGTCCTTTACCAACAACACATATTTGTTATTCAATCTTATTACGAAAATGGGCGATCTGTAAAGGTAAAATTTCGTAAAAGGCGTGAATTTTACGGTCAACTTAAATGCCCGTGTGAAGCGTTTTAAAAAAACTGGTTCGATATCGGGACAAATTCCATATCAGCAGGCTCGGCCAGCAATCATCCAAAATATCACAACTGTGAGCGAAAGTGTTCACAAACTTAGGGGTGATTAATTATAGTGGGTCCCCTTACCACCCACTGTTGAATTATTGAATTCTTCGCATTTCGACGTTTATTTCCCGAGACTATTTCAACAAATGCTCAAAAATGTGACCATTCACTTCAATACACTTGTCTATCCGCACTTTAAATGAACCAACAGAACTGAGAAGTATTACTGGCGTAATCTTACAGCAAACTTCAGCTATTCGTCTTTTCATGTCCTCACGTGTTGTTGGATCTGTAAATCTCACTTTTTAAGTAGCCCCACAAGAAGAAATCAAGTGACGTACGATCAGGTGATCTAGCAGGCCATTGCCTCGGACCCTCTCGTCCGATCCATCGTTGATGGTAAACATTGTTTAATACGCCCCGGGCTACTTGGGAATAATGGGCTGGACAACCATCATGTTGAAACCACATTGTTTGTCGCAACTACAATGGCAGTTCTTCTAGTAATACTGGAAGATGGTCCGCAAGAAGTCTGCAAACTTTTCGCCATTCAAGTTGCCTTCAATAAAATATGGACCTATTAATTTATCCCCAATAATTCCCGCCCCAAACATTAACATTCCAAGGGTGCTGCGGTTCAACTTGTTGCAACCAAAAAGGTTTTCGGTAGCCCAGTAATGCATATTATGTCGATTGACCATACCGTGATTGGTGAAAGTCGACTAATCAGAGAATAACACATTGGCGAAGAAAAGGGGGTCTCGTTCAGTTTGCTGAGGTGCCCATTGACAAACGAAAACCCGGTTGCGAAAATCCTCATAAGAAAGTTCTTGATGCATTGAAACATAATAAGGATGGTATTTATGCTGATGTAATATCTTACAGACAGTCGTTTGAGAAATTCCTGATTCACGAGTTATTTGGCGAGTGCTAATGTGAGGATCGTGTGCAATGGCAGCCAACACTGCTATTTCATTGTCCACAATAGCCACCCTATCTGACCGATTACTTTTCTTTGGTTGCACACTTCCTTCACCAATGAATTGTTGGATGACCCGATAAAAGGAAACGCGCGTTCGTATCTGGTTTGGGAAACTTTGGGCGTAAAGAGCAACAGCACCATCGATGTTCCTTCCACTTTCTCTATAAATCAATATCAATCAATATATCAATCTCTGACAGTAATTCGCACGGATAAATGTCAACGTTTTTATTTATGTTTGGTTTGGAAAATTGACAATCGCGATGAACGCATTCAGTCATTTAGAACTGTTCAATATTTTATAACAAGTGGAAATAACTAGTCTTGACATATTATGTGACTCATTCAAAGTGAAGGCTATGACATTTTATCACATACTATACAACTTCATAACCTTTAGCCAAAGAATGTAAGTATCTGCGTCATCTCAGTAAAGTCATTTCCATAAACTAGGACACAAGCCTTTAAAAGACTTAAAAATTCATAGAGGACTCATTACTCTTATTCTTCCCGTTCAATCAATCAATCAGTCATTTAAATAAATCATAACAAAACGACAATAGGTGAATGTCGACTTAAAAGGAAACCTTACGTCAACGTTCCAACTTTGGATGCACATGACGCAAACCTTGACAGACAGATAAATTTATAACTTCCAAATGGCGCCAATAAACCTATTCAAGTGCACATTGTTTTGTTTTGCTCCAATATCACATTTAAATCTCAAAAACGAATATATAATTTCCATTCTGCAGATTTCTTGAACAGATAAATGACAATTTGAATAAATCCTAATCTTGCTAGTAATCTATGATATCTATGGATCGTTATACTTTCTTAAATTTTGAAAGGGCGTCAGCACCATCGATTTCATAAAGTATTTGTCTTTTAAGGAATATCAAATTGAGAACTACTTACCAATAAATTCATTTCGTATTCTGATTCGATCTTGTAAGTTTGCCGCTGAGATGATCACGCAGTTAATGAAAGCCAATAGTGCTACTTGGTATTCAATATTTGTCGTATTTTCTAATTCGTTGATCACAATTTTAAAACGATATCGTTCGCTTTTGAGATTCTGGATCATAAATCGGGTGATTGGAAAGTACATGAAAATAAAGAAAAAAAAAAAAAAATACGAAAAACAAATTAATAGAAATCACGATCATTGATTGCAGTGATTGTAGCAACTGATCGTACTGATCGTCTAGACGGTACCTACCTTATAAAATTCTAATGTTTCGATCGCTCGAGAATAGCCTTCAGAATTGTAAGCACATAGGGCTGACAGCAGTTCGAAAACTTGCTTCTTCACTGTGGTATTATTGGTGTCTAGGGCTGCGCCTAATTTAGAAACATATTCACGATTTTCGACAATATAGTCGAGTCCGATACGTGAATCCATTCTGGGCAGAGTCATTATTATTTATTTATTTATTTTTTTTTTTTTTAATTGAATCTTAAGTTTTGTGTTAGTCAGTGGTTTTTGTTTTTCTATGGAGATAAGAATCGATTAATCTTGTATTCGATAGATAGCAAATCTTGCGTGTATGTGATCTGGAATTAAAAGAAAATGAATTCTAATTTAGTCCGATCGTGATCTAAATAAATTAATGAGGAGCTTAACAAGTGATAAAAAGTAATTAAATAGTTTAATCACTCTCTGTGGTAGATTGAGTTGCTAATAAAAATATTTTGTATCTTAAAAAGCAACCATTAAGTGTAATGTAATTAAGAAAATTTCCTTTTAAGTATAATTACAGCATATGTGCCGAAAAGTTCTATCTTTGACGAGGTGATAAAACGTGATGAAACATTGGTTAGTTATTAAAAATGTTTTCTGCGAATAACAGGATTTACTTTGCAGCAATCCCAGTAGCAAGGAGCTAAACATGACAGAAGTGCAAATAGGTGTGACAGCAAACCTATCGACAGAATTACGTAGGAACTAACAGTTGGTTACAGAACTAGCTAACGCCCGGTGGAAGACTTAAACAATAATTATTTGTGCATCTCGTATGAGGACTTAGTTAAAAGATGAAGGGAATACTTCCCTTCGGTTCTCAACCAAAGTTTCGGCAATGGAATACCATGAAGTCAAGATGAGCTACCAGAAGTAGCGACTACCCGTGTGAGCACGTCGAAACCGAGTGTAGACAGAATTACTTATCGTACAGTAATAAAAGCATTGAAGAACAACAAGTATCCATTCGTAGATGGAGCTTGGCTTTCCTTAATAAAGAGTGGTGCAGAGGAATTATCTTTAAGCTTCTAAAAAAGACAAATCTTATGGAAGTAACTTTCTAAAACTGTGTGCTATCTGTAATTGTCAGAATAATAGTCAAAGTGTTCTTCGAGTATTTTTATTTAATTTTACTATCGAACAGAGCACTTAGCCAAAGAACTAGTCGATCGTACTCCTTGTAAATTCCTTTTAGTTAAGTTTCTCAGTCTTTCGAAAAAAGTTACGTAAGTACTGCAGTTTTAAAAAGTGTCTACAATATCAGCACCTAGCATGTCCGCGCCGAATACATGCTGCTTGGTGCGAGCGTAGGCCGGACATTCACAGAGGTATCACTATGAGATGTTGTCATCACTTTCATAGTAGGCATTGCGATATGTTGAATCACTTATGTAGATCACATTTAAGTGTTTAGAAAAAGTGTAGTGCCCTGACTTTTCTAGTGAGTGGCAGCAGAAAACCCACTGACCTCTTAGTGACGTCGGTAAAAATTTGTTTGGTCTGCCGGCAACCTGGATAGTCTTGCTATCTGCAGTTATGCTCATATGAGAGACAACAATGTTCGAAATGAATGTACATCAGTACTTCTCTTTCTTTCCTTCGCCCGCGCTGTATGCAAACAAACGCCTTGAGCATGCGCTAATTAAAAAAAAAAAAAAAAAAAAAACTGTCAATGAAGACCGCATGTAGACCTTATGTAGGTTTGGGTTCTGAAAAACTCTCCTTTGAGCCTTGCCTAGCAACTTCATCAGCGATTTCATTTCCCATGATCCCATTGTGATCTCAGATAAGACTCAGTGTATTTATCCTACTGCGTTCAATGAAGTCTTGCATTCTTGAACTAACTTGGAAGTCGTAAACAAGTTAACAAGGCTCTTAGCTTGGTTGTCCCTACAGATGCAACAGATGCCCCCCTCCACCGATTGTTCACAATATAGTTCGTTGCCTGCAGGATTGTGTATAGCTATATCTCCGCTTGGAAGACAGACACAAGTTGAATTAGGAGTGTTTTCCTCCTGAAAAAAATTTGGAGCTATCCACGAACTGCATTCCTTTCCTGACTCAGATTTTGGCCAGAATCAGTCCTACACACAAGAAAAGTCGGTTTCGTATGTGTTGTCATTGCATCAGATTTAAAGTCTGTAGGACCAAAGTCAGAACAAATACATCAAATATAAGGTGCTTGTTGTATCAAAGACCACTTCTTTTTAAACGGATTATGGCTTTAAGAGCGCAGCCCATTATAAGAATATTAAGTACAGCGAGATTCAGCAAAGCGCCCAGAGCGGAGTAAGGCGTGCTTGGTCAAGCCCCATGCAGTCGAGATATGCCGTTCTTTTGATTCTGGTAAAAGCAGCAATGACGTATTTTCGTAACAGCTCGTTCTAGACAACCGACGTATATGATATAATCGGCCTTATCATAGTCGAGTAAGCCCAAGGGAGTCTTTTCGATGATAAGATCGGTGCGACAGCGCCTTATGTTTTGGCCATAGAAGTTTGTTATCCAGCATGATATCCAAATACTTAGATTTTTGGATGGTGATGCGACTAATTGTCGATCACGGTTATGGTCATGTCGCTAAACAGAATCTAACAGACAGTACAGGTAATTCATCCACATATGCTTGTGCATAGACGTCCGGACTAATGAGAGCGTTAATCAGTTAGTTGACCAATATGCGCCGTATTAGTGGAGATAACACGCTGCCTTGCGATCAATCCCTGTTTACCTCCGCTATCACCTGTTGGATGCAGTCAGCATCTGCAATCAGTGTCCTATTCACCAGCATTGTCGGGTGCGCCTTCAATTGTGCGTACTCGAAGTGGACTCTCGCAGGATTTTTCGTGTTGGTAAGCATGTTGCATTTTAGATAGAAGATGTATTAGTGAAAAACTTCTTTCCATGCTCTTCAATATGAACGAAGTTAGACTTCTAAGTCTGACACTTTTTCGAGCGTGTAGTCCTCTCTTCAGATTTTCGGTATAAAGGCTACACTCACTTTTTTTTCACGTAGGAAGGTAGAAACCTTGCACAGGCACCAATTCCTGTATTCCATCGGTAGTGTCGGATTCTTACCGGCTAAAAACACCTTCCTCGAACATTCGCGGACCGAATTTTGCCCTCGCAGAACCACCATTAGGTATTTCTTCGCGTGGATCGGTGTAAAGCAGTTGTTATTTCGTTAACAACGTATTAATTACGTATGCATTTTAGGCATCTAAGATCGTTAAGAATTCTTATTGCCGCGTCGCTTACCCCAATCCAGTTTCCTTCACCTTAGATCATATGGCTAATTTTGTTTTCTACAGTTGGCCATTCGCATCGAGGGCAATATGAAATTTTCTAGTGCTTTCGTTGTGGGAGATACTCCCTATAGCAGTCTTGACCCATTAGAAACTACGTCAATTAGAAATTTTCTTCACCATGCTTCCAGGTGCTGGCCCTTGGTATCAGTCTATGCGTCGGTCTTCCGCTGTTGTTGCCAGATCGCTTTGACCATTTTGTACTTGCCCGTTGTGTAGTCATTTCAATTCGTCAGTGAAGATGCCGATGAGAGGCTTTGAAGACAGGATACCGTTCAAAATGCGCTTCCGAGTCTTAAAGCACACAGGCGGTAAACGGACTTAATTCCGCGTACGTACGATTTTACTTTCGCTGGACTTAACCATATCCTTGCGCCGTATGGAACAAGCGACCAATGCTAGTAGGAGTCTTTTATTTTGTCTTGGTCTTCCGACATTGCTCATGAGCCTTAACAGTGCACCGACCGCTTTAAATGACTTTTCACAAGCGTATTCCAAGTGGTACTCGTATGTTAAACGAGAATCAAT
The DNA here is from genome assembly GCA_907269105.1 of Volucella inanis. Taxonomy (NCBI): domain Eukaryota; kingdom Metazoa; phylum Arthropoda; class Insecta; order Diptera; family Syrphidae; genus Volucella; species Volucella inanis. Next base: position 96,023,018 of record OU026154.1, read on the forward strand.
CCCAACCCCACCACGTACTTAATAACTGCTCGTGAAAAGACTAATCGTCTCGCGTACTTTCCGACTGCTGATAATTAAAACTTCAATTTTATAATCCGTAAGTTGCAATCCGGTCCTGAGGAGACAGCGCTTTACTGTTATTACGATCTCATTACAGAATAGTTCTATTTCTTCGAGCATTTTGACAGCTGTTCTATAGCAGAGGACCCAAGACCGATCCTTGTTGTACACCGCCGGTTATTAGGTACTTCTTGGTTCCGTCGTCGGAATCATAAGAAAGGAACTTGTCAGTGAAATAACTCGAGATGGTTTCTAATAAATACACCGGTACATGCATTCGACGGAGGCAATGCATGATTAGTTGCCAATTCGCCGAATTGAAAGTGTTTTGCACATCCAGCTTTACTACTATTCCCACTGTTCATCAGAGGTTTCGATATGTATGCCAGTGCCAGACTAGCAGAGCAAATAAATCATCATTATGAATCTACATAGCAAACAGGTTTTCAATATGTAACTATAGCCCCGTGTTGACATCAATACGGGTACCATACGCATCATCATCGAACAGTGTGTGAGGGTGTGAGGGATTTGTTGGTCTCTGACTTAAAACCTGCAGCACCTTGACTACGCTGAAAATATTTGTTTCCTATTCTGCAAGATTACGGGCCTCCACGAAATGGTCACTTGCATGAAGATGGTGGGGTATTGTTTCCACTTCCTTTAAAGAGACGTGCTGAGTTTGTCTGGGACTGCATTAGACATGGCCAACCAAATGAATAACACGAAATTTGCGTTCAATATGTTGTCCAAAATATGAAGAAATAAAGTGTCTCGGCCAAATGTTGAATCCGTGCTGCTATATGGGTATAGGACCTTGAGAATGTCCACTACCACAAGGACTCTTTAAACATTTTTATACGGTTGGCTATGAAGTATCTCAAGGGTTATCGTCTCAAACTGCATTTCCAACTCGAAGATCTATGAAATAACTGGTCAGAGTCCTATAGGCATAACAATACACGGACAATGTTGGGGAGTGAATTCAGTGTACTTTCCGAAAAGGCGACATTTCTGTTGTTTGCCATGCCATGCATTGTAATCCTCTACGCCTTCTTCAATGCTGAGCAAGATCGGTTGGATCGACACACACATGAGGCAGAACAGTCGAAAAAGAAGAGCTTCAAATAAGAAAATGCGAGAAATGATGGAAGTTATAAAACCCACAGATGTCTCTTGTATTTAACGTGATCACCTTTCGTGTAGACTTAAGTTTACGGAATGCGCATACATCCATGGAGGCCAGAATGTAGATGCCTGGCCATCGCTTAAACGTGTCACTAATACTGAGTTGGACAGGTGGTGAAGGCACAATTTCTATTCTTGGTTTGAGCTAAGTCCGATCTAAATACTTTTGCTCATAGAACTTATTTGCAACTTCACAATTGTTCAACCAAACATAAAACATAGAACCATACATAGAACGACTTTAGGTTTAAACCATAGCCGCCATGACGCTCCCGCCATTGGGCCTACCTTTTTCAACTCGAACTCGGACCAAGATCCGGGGGCGCTGACTCCCATGGTACCGCACTTTAATGCCTGGTTGCATACCAGCCAACAAGACCTATGACCGGCCGCTTACAACTGGTCAAATCGTAACAATCTTCGGTAGCGTCATCTATTATTAAACTACGGCATTGATAGCCATAGCCATGACCATTGGGTCCCATAAAACCCACAAACCGATAATGAAACAATAAGTAAAGTAAGTGCGACAGTCGTAGGACACGATATGTATTTGTATAGGATGGCGCGAAATCAGATCGCCGATAAACTTGTTTTATAATGTTTAGAAGGCGGCTTTACGAGTCGTATATCCGCGTAACGACCGCCAACTTCCTCAGGCAGGGAGGTCCATTGGTTGTCATATGCAACAAATACCTTCGGAAGAATGCACTGGGGGGCTTACTTCAGCAAAATTATTGCTATCGATCGCACAGGTAGACCGTGATAACATTGATTCTAATTGATTGATTTACACTTTATGCTGATTGTCTCTACGTGATCCCGTAAAATCACGTAAATTCATTTTACACCCACTGTGGAGTACTTAGCTTTTATGATATAACCAGTGGGCAAATAATATGATGTCGTTGTTGCAATATCAATAGCACCTTCCCTTCGAGTGCATTGATCTTTTAAACTAAAAACCGCGCATACATACTCGTACTGACTGTACTCAAATTCATATTCATTGTAATGTACAAGTATATTTTCGGCAATGCGGATGCACACGCATTCAATTATTAATGCAGACCCTTGCCCATTGGAATCTTAATTGGCTGACTCAAGTGATTCCATGGTGTTTCATTCAAATGGGACGACCTCAAAGCAAAAAGAAGGCGGAGAAGCTTTATCGATAATCACTCAGACTCGGGTGTTGGTTATGCTTATTAAGTAGACACGAATGCAAATTATCTGATTGAGACGTTCAATTTTAAAATTCCAAAGTGGATATGAGTATATTTAAATACGTTCCCCTACTTTCCATCTAAAAGATACAAATTGAGAGAGAAAAAAAGCTACAAGCTTCCCTAAGATGGATGGTGTACGAGTTACGTACGATAGGCAGAATTTTTAATTGCTCACAATTCAAATAGTTTGAATATTCATGGCGTCTTATGGTGATAGCGATTTCAAGTTGAGAGCTATAAAAAGGCTATAAAGTATGCACCGCATCTTGATATGGTAATTGTCACTTGGTTAAGTGGATTATGGAAATTGAGACAGATTTTACGATCTCCCTAGACAATACCACGATCACGAACTAGATCAGCATGTGTAGATCCCTTTTCGACAAGTGTTTAAAGTGACAGATAAGCCAAGATCATGTTTAGCTATATCCGAAAGATATAAAAAAAAAAAAAACAACAAAAATTGAATTTGAATTTATGTGTATGTATGTTGTGTGCGTGCTGAAGTTAATGACAGAGGGAAACAGGCTGTAATTTGTAATTTGTGCAAATAAAATCAGAGAATAATTGTTGAGCGGATAGTTAGCACTTTGTGAAGGCTAAAAAACATAATTAAATTGCTATTACGACAAGTTGATTGTCGTTTGCTAGAAGTTTTACCGGATTGACCTCAAGACAACCCTTTTGTTAATACGGGTTTGGGTAGAATTAGTAAATAAGTACAGTTTGAGACCTTTATAGAACAGTAGCTGCAGATTGTGCCGATCCTAGAGCTTTGTCCACAATATTGCTGAACCATCCACAGAAAATAGCAAATGACAGTAACCATTAATAAAGCATGCAATTGTTGGTACCACGTAATATTCAAGATACAAATTCCATGAGGTAAAGCGGACACAACAATTGATGGCATTGCACCAACAGAGATTGAAACACACTACGCCCTTTATACCGGCCTACATTCCTGCTATATGGAAGAAAGTAAAAAAAACTATGTTCATCCCTGCAAATGAAAATATGTAGCGATGATCCTAATGAGATTGGAAACTTGTGGAAGAAAGTCCAAAGATTCATACCTTATCAGACCCTCTACAAGTTCCAAGGTAACACCCAAAAATTGGGAAAAATACACACAACTTGTGATCTAGGTAAGGGAGTGGCTGATTAGAAATAAAATCCAGTTCCTTTGATGAAGCGTGGTATAAAATAGTGACTTATGCCGATGATATATATAAATAAATTTTCGAGGGATACTCGAATCAGAACACCATTGTCGGGTTTCTTTTCGTCTCTCTACCACTATAAACCTTATCCAGAGAGACTCTGTGGACTCCTCCAGAGTTCTTCCCTGGGTTTGATTCCTAGTGTTAATGCTAGCATCTGTTTCATCCAATGAGTCTCGACCCAATGTTTTCCCAAGATCCCCATTCTTCTGCCAGCCAAAGCTGGACAATAATACAATATATGTGCCGCTGTATCAGATTCTTCCAGGCATAACTTATAAGTATTATGCTGTCTAAGGCCCATCTTCCTTAAATGATATCTGAAACTACCATGACCTGTAGTTAACGCCACCACCCATTTCAATGTTTCTCGACTCATGCCTAGAACCCTTCTTTGAGTGGAGCAAGTCGGCCATTGTATTGCCATTTTAGCTTGTCTACATTGTTCCACGGTTGTCCACCTTCTCAGGTGTTCTGCCATGATCCATTTGTGAATCAGGTGTACTACCATTCCTCTACCAATTGAAGAGAATGGTTCTGGTCCCAGTAACTTTACAGTTGACCTCTGTTTTGCAAGGTAGTCCGCCTTTTCGTTGCCGTCGATCCCTATGCGTCCTCGTATAAAAGTCAGTGTAACCTGATTCTTAAATGAACACTTATTGATCTTGAAAACACATTCCAGTACCTATGATGTTGTGATGGTTGTTCGTTCCGTGCATCTAATCACCGCCTGATTGTCCAGTGCTATTAGGATATTTCTTCCTTCCACCTGACTCTCAAGCAGGTAATCCAACGAATGCAGCAAAGCAATCATCTCAGCCTGGTATACCGAAGTGTTCTTTCCGAGGCTAATGGCACAGGCTGGTTCCAGATCTTCTGAAAATATACCGGCCTCCGCCCCGATACCCATCATGGATCCATCTATGAAAATGACGATTTCACCATTCCTCTTTTCTGGAAGTAATCCACTCTCAATACGAGTTTTGTGATACCATCCATAGGCATGTTCAGCTCCCTTATCTCGTTTTTGACAACTTCCATGATCCTCCTGTGTCCATAGATGGTACCCCTATTGTGCCATTTCGCATCTCGATACAGACGAAGTGCTGTTAGGGCAGCTGTTTTCTTAATCAATAAGTCTAGCGGTAAAATCCCTAAGATCACTTCCAATGCACATGTTGGTGTTGTACGTATTGCACCTGTAATTCATAAATATGCCTAACGTTGGACCCTATCCAGGTGCTTCTTAGAAGTCTTCTGGGTCTAGTAATCATCGTGTACATCCAGTATGCTGACCTAAGAGAGAGTCCCCACCTCTGTCCCCATACACGTTTTCACTGATGAAGTACCCTTTTTGCCTTCTGGACCTTCTCCTCAACATGGTAATTCCAAGTAAGTCCATTCTCTAGGTATACTCCCAGATACTTAAACTTCTTAGTCGTTGTTAGTTCCGATCCAGAAAGCGTTAAGGGCTGAAATTCAAGATTTTTCCTCTTCCTAGTGAAGATTATTAGATCTGTTTTCTTCACATTAATGGAGAGCCCTTGTTTCAGACACCACCGCTCAATCACTTTGAGTGCACTCCTCATGATATCCGCCGTGACGTCTATGAATTTGCCTCTTGCCATTATTGCTTTCTGGTCAGCATATCCCACTGTTCGAATGCCCGTTGCCTCAAGTCTGTCGAGAAGAGTGTCCACATTGATATTCCACAGTGTAGGTGAAATAACACCGTTGTGGGCAACCTCTGCTGACCCTTCCTCGGGGTTTTGAGGTTCCCGTCTGGATATTTATCGCCCTTGTATTTAACATATTGCCCACCCATCTTTCCACCTAACCCCTTACGTTTTTCCAAGGCTTGTTTCAGACTTTCAAAGCATATCTTATCGAAGGAAACTTCAATGTCCATCAATCCTCCGCAGCGCGTACTACTGCCCTATAGGCATGTTGTCTACTATTCAAAGGATACATTTAAAGCGCGGTACTCTCCGTATAGTCCACCTCTTTTTATTGTTTTTAACATTCTTGTTAGGCTGGCCGGTCTGAAGGACTTTGCATCGATGTAATACTTTTTTCCCGGTTTTGAAAGGAAGACCACCTTCGTCTCCTTCCATGTAATCGGGATGAAGCCTATTGCTAGGCTCACAACGTATATATTCCTGAGCCTTGGTGCAATTACTCCCCATTGCATCAGACCTGGAAATATACCATCTGGTCCCGAGGTTTTTAAGGGTGAAAACATTGCTATCGTCTTCTTGACCGCCTCTGGTGTCACCATCCTTTCTGCTTCCGTTTTATACATCCTGCTCGCTACTTGTTTCCTGGGCGTCCAGGGTTGATCTGACTTATAGATTCCTGGAAAGTGTACTTTCATCAGAACCTCGTTTGTCTGATCAAGAGTTTCCACTATCTCCCCCGCTCTATTACGAATGAATCCGATCTTGGAAACTGAGTCTCTGGAGACAATCTTTTGTAGTCTACTGACTTTAGATGTACTCCTCATACTCGAGCAAAAGTCCCTCCATTACTTCCTTTTACGTCGTCATAGAGTAACATTCAGCTCTTTCTGATGTATTTCCAATCATTCTGTTAGATCCATAACGAACATCAAACGAAATGGCTATATGACCCGACAATGTATCCTTGATACCCTTTCAATTATCTTGCTATTTATGCCGATTACCTATGCTATTATGCCGATGATAATTTCTGCAGTAAATTTTCATGCAACAGAGTTGGTTCTCTTTCTCTTTCGGTCCTTTGGGTGGAGGTGGAGGGTAGCCGTGGTCCTATCAGCCAGTGATCCACCAACCCCAAAACTCAGATAATAAACCAAACAGGATCTATGGGTGGTCTTTTTCACAAAAGAGAATGAGGACGTTAGGTTGGTGAAGCTCTACGAACGGTAGGGAGACTCACAACAAACCGAGCTCAAGGTGCAACAAGAGGTAGCCCGTTGGGTAAGTAACTTGTAAAGGGAAGCATCAGAGAGGACGTCTGAAAGTCGCCGAGGGGTGGGGACTTTTCAAGCCAAGCACCCTAAAACGATTATGACGGTTAGGGGAGGAAAATCCCTGGAATTTGTACTCTAACAAAAGTCACTTACTCCCGATCCGTAGAGTCTCTGCTTGAGCCACTGCAATCTTCCATCCTATGCGATCCCGGGCATACTTCCAGTTATACAGACTAAGCGCTCTGACATGGGCGTTGGCCTGGTCTTTAAAACGGAGGCTCGGCCTTCCTTGTTTTCTCGAACCTGAGGGCTGGAAATCGAAGATCCTCTTAGCTGGAGCATTATTGTCCATTCGCTCAATGTGTCCGATCCAATGTAGTCGACGTTTTTTGGCTTTTTGGACTACGTCCACATCTTGATACTGCTCATAGAGTTTGCGGTTGTATCTTCTTCGCCATTCGTTCGCCTCGCACACAGGGTCAAAAATCCGTCGAAGAATTTTTCTTTCGAATGAGCCCAATATCAGTTCTCACTCCCTGCTTATCGTCCAGCACTCGGCGCCATATAGTTGAACTGATAAGAGCTTTTAAAGCATTCTTTTCGTCCTTCGAGCTAGGAGTTTTGAACTCAATTGTTTTGCCATACCGAAGTCGCAATTCTTAGAGTAATTCTTCGCCGAATCTCCACTAAGGCGTTATGCGTGGAGTTCACGTTTATTTCGAGATAGGTGAGCCCCTAAACTTCCTTGAAATTGTTGCTAGCAATTGTAACGTTTTGTCCTAGGCGATGGACAGATGCTGATTTGTTTGCTGATAGCATGTACTTAGTCTTGCCCTGGCTTACTTCAAGGCCAACAAATTTCGCCTCTATCACGGCATATTGAGAACGACAATGATGTCAATATCGTCCGACTATCCCAGTAGCTGAAAGGACATGTTAAAGATAGTGCCTTTCGTGTTGATAACTGCCCTGCGCACTATCTGCTCCAGAACGAGATTGATTAAATCACATGATAGCGCATCTCCTTGCCGAAATTTGGTGAACGTTTACGATAATTCGAAGGAGTTACTTTCAAATTGTATATTGCAGTGCATGTTTTCTAGCGTCGCACGACAGTTTTCCGGGATCCCGAATCTGACCATCACCCCATAGAGCTCCTGAACAATGAATACTATCATATGCGGCTTTGAAGTCAATGAATAGATGATGGGTATCGACCTAAAATTCGTTGGTTTTTTCCACGATTTGTCTCAGAATTTGGTCTAGAGTCGACCGATACATGTCGATTAGTGTGTTGCAAAACAGTTTGAGACGTTCACATAGAACGTCTGATAGGATCTTATATCTTTTTGTAGATGCGGCATATGAAGCTGATAGTGCAGTCATCGGGCATGCTTTCTTCCACTCATAATTAGTTGACGATTTGGTCCATGCGCCTTACCAATGCATTGCCATTACTCACCTGTGCTTTGGTGAGTAGGTTTCCTTCGCAATTTCGAAGAGCCTGTGTTTCGGTCTTAAAGCCAACCACCAGTTGCTTGGCGTTCTTGTAAAACCTTCGGATATTGTTTCTTCAATTTCCTTGAGCTGAGAGGCTCTTTTCTTTCTACCCAGGATCTTCTTCTACTCTCTTCACCTGGCTCGATACTCTTCTCTTGCTGCCCTTGTTTTGCGATGCAGCGTTTTCTTATGAGCATCTTATGTCACCTTTTTCTGTAATACGCATTCATCATCATACCACGGGCTCTTTCTCTGGGGTGATTGGTATCCTACAGTGGTTTTGGCTACCTCCTTAATGATTTCGCGATACTGGCATCACTGATTGCTGGCATTGGTGGTGGGTGAATGCAAAGTGGAGCTTTTCTCATTCAGGCTCTCTCTGGCTCCTCCTGGTGTGCTTAGACGTCTAACGTCGAATTTCTTCTTCTGGACAGTTTGCAGCTTCTTTTTGTCGGGCAGTCGAACTCTGAATTTAGCCACAACAATGGTCAGAGTCGACGTAGGCCTCTCTAAATATGTGTACGTCAAGAATAATGGATGCGTGCCTATCATTGATTAGCACATGATCGATTTGGTTGGCGCTTCGACTTTGGGAAAGCGTCAGGTTGCTATGTGGATCCTTAGCTTTGGAAACTTAGTACTACTTGTCACCACAATAGGAGTTTACAAAATCGATTAACCGGTAGCCGTTATTTGTTGTAGTTTCTTGGATTCTGTGCTTACCTACTAAGCTGCCAAAGATGTTTTCCTTTCCGACTTCAGCATTGAAATCCTCAATCACAATGTTGATAGCATACTCCGTACAGACTCCATCAAGGAGGTCATAAAACTCCTCCTTGTTGACTAAAACATCAGAATTCATTTTTGGGGTAGTTTATCTTAATTTCTCCTCTAGAGCTCGTGAGCAGCTCTAGTCCTTCTATGCAGCACTGCTTTGTATGCATTTGGCTTAGCTGCATGTGCTTTCTGGCACTTGTCGTCAAACCAGGGGTTTCGTTGTGATGTCAAGTGAAATTCAGCAATTCGGAGACTGATGACTTTTTGGCAATGTTGGCACCTTAGGACTTCTTAAGAGATTAAGGGGGACTTGATCGAAAAAAGAATTAACAATCTCTTGCTGTCAAACGTCCTCACAGTTTTAGCTTGCCTTTGTGATGTTCGGTGATCCATAATACTGGATTCGATTGTGTCGATTGCAATGTGGTCAATCTAGTTGACAGTTAACTGATCAGGAGTTCTCCAAGTCCTCTTTGAATATCGAGATGCAGGAACTGCGTACCAGCTACGACATGCTTCGCCCCACCGCAAAGTCGATTAGTCGGAAACAGTTATCGTGGGTGGTGTCTTCCTTAAGTTTGCCGAGGAAAATTTTAATGTCATAGATAGGGCACTGCTTGGATGTATTGTCCAAGAGCTCATAGAAGCAATCTTTGGTGTCGTCATCTTTTTGCTCTGTGGAGGCATGATCGTATATAAGGCTGCTTTTGCCGTTGATAACAATCGTCGTAGTAGATGTCGCTCCTTTTCATCTACTCTTTTTCCGGTTCATCCCATCGCACGTCTTGCATGGCGGTAATATCTGCTTCGCTGCAGTCCAGGGCCTCTGCTAGTTGTTCGGAAGCAGGTGGCCTAACCTACCATACACTTTCGTTTGCAGAGGCTGCGAATAGTAGATCCGCCCGTATCCGAGGCTTGTTGTTGTTTTGTAACTTAGTTATTTGTTTTCCATGGTCGAGCAACTATCGCGTCGGCACAACCTCCAACCTGGAGGGACAGTTCTATTGTAGATACCTATAGGACGAGGTATCGGTTAGACCGAAGCTAGTAACCCATTCGGAGATGTGAGCATTGTCATTGATCTATTAATAGTTCATCCGTCACCATTTCTTTTCCAAGACTCTGACTTAGTTTAGTAAATCGTTACTGGCTTTAAATTCAAATACGTGATTAGGTCTTATTTGTTTTATTCCGGGATTTTACTTTACCGTTGACTCCATCTGGGGAATTAATTTCCTATCACGTTTATAGTGCTGCTGGTGAGCACTTGCGCTTATAAGTTAAGCAAGTCGAATCCAGATGGACATCGACTAGTACCCGATGATTACCACTTGGAGGTAGAATAAGCACAATTAATGTGTAGAAACAGTTGCAGTGTTGAGTATCGCCACGTTGACATAGACATAAAGACTCTTAAAGACATCGAAGCAATTGATTAACATACAAAAAAGGCTTCTACTGTAAGTTATATACGAGTATGTGTCGTATTTATCTGCGGTATCCTTACTTCATGTTCATTGGCATAAATAGGTGCCAGACCAATGTTCAAGGAATTCGATAGGCTGAGAGAACTATTCATATCCCCAACCCAGCTTTTTAGACTGAAAGGAAAGCAAATATACTGGAGAGAATCAAGGAGCATTTGAAACACATACTCAAAAGCGAACAAAAAGGTTCATTCATCACCCAGCGGATCATTTCTGTAGTGCGTTGTAACATATTAATTCGATCACGTGTAATGTAACCTGTTATTCGTTGTTTTTAAACTAATCTTTCAGGAGTGCAACGTCATTATCAGAACACGAAGGAAATGGATGGACTCCTGCAATCCGACATCTTACCAAGCTGACGATGTTTGCCTACTCTTTTATTAGTATCCTTCATAGAGGGAATCAGGAATTACTTAGAATAAAAATTAACACGCCAAAAACATCGTTACCCGGGATACAAGCACGTAGTCTTAAATACGCATTGTTAGCGAACGGTAGGAATAGTGGAGATTTTACAGTATCCATTATCATCTCTATCGATGGTGGAACCGAGCCGAATGTAGGCACATGTCGTCTAAACTATTATGCTGTTGCATGGTTTCAGTAATTGGAGACTCTACATGAGATTCACATTATCCTGGTCTTGCTGTTTTGCGCTATAATCTTCGAGTGATTTTTGGTCACCTTTGCGTTAAAATACTTTAAACCAGGGGGAATAACAGCGAACTGCCAACCCTAAATAGGCCACGGATGTGTATTTCAACCATATAATATTGCGCAAATGAAATAAAACGGTCTAAAACCACGCCAACTGTAGAGTTTTATTGGTTAAGAGTCATGACAAGTAAGTGAAACTTCAGAACGTCATTTTGGCATTACGATCTTACATTGGCTTCGTTCGAGCGCTTTTGTTCTTCTATACTTTTATCCTGGAAAAGCTGTGTAAAGTTCGCGAGCAGCTTTCGTTTACTGTGTACACATCCTGCTTTGCTGAATGCACTTGTTGGCACTCTTCATTATACTATGGATTTTATGGTCAATGTTATTTTTATGACCTAAAAAATTCAGATTTGTCATCAAAGATGCCCTCGTTTCCCAACAAAATATTGTGCTTCGAAAGTTACTTCGTATTTTTGGTCGACAAACTCGTCGACCTTTATAAAACAGTCTTTGATCCACGTGGGGGCGTTAGTGTATATTAGGCTAAAGTTGGTGAATGTAAAACGTACGTACTTTCGTGTTTTCATTGGGAATTTTGTCACTACCATCTCTAGTTTGCTTTAATCTTGCAATAACCTGAACTCCAAATGCGTCGCAGTAGCTTATAATCTTCTCACCGGCCGTACTGGACCTAACCGTATTTACAGAAAAGTTTTTGTTTGTCTATTGGTAAATGAGACCACTAGAGAAAACGTCCATAAAAGTTCTGGCAAATGACCATTTGCAACACTTATTATAGTGTTGCTCTCAAAATATATTGTAGCTTAACACAGGTCAATTGAAAAGTGAGTTATGATACCAATTAGCTTTGTCTGACAGTTCAAGAGTTAATGAATTAATCAGGAAATGAGCTGTCAATGTAATTCTATTTAGTGTACTTAACTGGTAAAAAGTTATAAGGGATCAACGGGGTTGATGAGATGAATTGATGACAAATCAGGTCTAATCGAGAATCGATCGTCTAAGCTGAAAATAAGCATAAAGAATAACAATAGGCTGCCTCTTCAATAGAACCGAAAAAGAGTCAACATTTCAGCACGTAAATGTTCTGCAAATACTTGTCAACAAGTTTGTGATCACAAAGGCAGCTTAAGTAATTGCAGATGTTATTTGTCGGCGAATACATCCCCAGGAACGATTGAGAAAAAATGCAGTGCGGCATTTTGTTAGAAATTTTTCCACTGTCGGCACTTTATGAACCATTCATCGGTACCAGGTAGAACTCATGTATTCAATGCACAGCCAAAGACTCATAATAGTAATCTTCATTCACAAGAATACTATCTGTATAATCCAGGTGCAGTAAATTATTTTATTAATTAAAACATGCATACACTCATCGAACATACCTCAGACAATAATTTTATTACAATTGCGTGATTAAATGTGACATAAGAGGCTAAGGTTTCATTTTATCACCTATCTGCCAATTTGATTTGCGCCTGTGCTTGCATAAATAGAATGAAAAGTTTTATAGCACCTAAAAACCGTAAGAAACTGTGTAATGAAACGTCAAAAAAAATGAACTCGTACAGCGATTCAAATAAACGTTCAAATTCATTTTCCTGGCAGCCATATCTTTTTACGAAGAACCAATGTTGTTCCTATATAAATGCCGCCAATTTGGAGTCGGCAATAAATGCTACATCAAAAGAAAATGAGGAAAAAAACAAAAAAATCAAATTAACTCCCGGGGTGATGTAAAAATTTAGCAAACAACTATGACAGATGGAATGACAGCTGGGCTGCTTAACAAACAGAAAAACAGCGGCGGTCGATAGTCGTTACGGCGCGCGGCAATTTGCATAACGCACTTGACATGCCTGTAGCTTGTGTACTTTGTGTCTACACACTGTTGGCATGGGAAGCTTAACTCTTCTAATGCGCAATTAAATTGCAAATAATAATCACAGCAATTTTATGATTCTAGTTAGCCTGACAGCCAGTTCCAGCAAACATATGTTGGAATGTAACGAGTAAGTCTCCTTTTGCTTTGTTAAATTCGTAACCGTTGACAAGCAAGCGTCCTTTGACGTATGCAAAATAACTGATTGATCTATTCTTTAATTCAAGGGTAAACGCATAGAATGCATATTTAAAAAAAATGCGAACAATATTGACAGAATGTCGTTGGTTAGGTGAAACGCAGCTGCCGCATTCTAACAACATTGACATTAACACCCGCTCTACAAGTTTTCAACCTGACAGCGTGGGTTGATTCCATTCAGCGGCGCATGCAGCGTGCGAAGACTGCTTAAGAGCTTAATTTACGTTCTATCGTGTATTGAGGCTTGTGATTTGTTATTTTTTCCCACCGAAGTTGGTTGAGGTTGATTTGATTTATTTTTTTTTTTTTGCCGATATGTGGCTTAAGAAGGAATGTTTAAATCCAGTTTGACGTAGTTAAACTGAGGTTTGCTTCTTTTGTTGGTTCGTTTTTGAATTCTTCTGATACGCCAATTAGCTGTCAATTGATGTTTGGTAGAGATTTGAAATCGAACCTAACCTCTACTATTGATACATTATTCAGAGTGTGTTTAACACCTGAAAAATTTTCATTGATGCCATTAACAGGCGCTTAATTGTTTGGTCATGCGTGGTTGATGCATTTATTTGTTTGGAATTAAGACAGATAAGAGGTATTTAGTTATTCATTCAGCATATTTGTATGGCTGTTGGACTTTTGTTGTCTTTCTTGTTGAACGTGAGCGAGCGATCTGAAATGGTATGAAACGAAAATCATGTTGAAAATCCAGTGTGTTGCTTTTTGGGCCAGAGCCCTTGAAATTTCCGAGTTCATTGTTTTGTTTTTATTTGTCTCGGTACTTGGATTGGGCCAGTAAATAATCAGGCAAATTGAATCCGCCGGGACATTAAATTACTTAATTAACAAATTGTTAGCCACATAATGAATGAATAGTAATCATTTCGACGCAAGGCAAGGCTCCAATAATCTGGATCCACCAGGAATTTCGTCAGTAAAATTTCAGAGATGTGGCATTAAATGTGGGAGTTTTCAATCGACAAGCACAGTAAAAGTTCTGGTTTGGTGGAAAGTGACAACAGCGCATACTACGAAAAAAAACCGAGGTATACAAATAGCATAGCAAAGTTAACTGATCGCCAAATCTACGAGGAAACTTAACTGAGTATGCCGTTCAGAAATTGTATATTAAGGTAAAACAAACATACTAAGGACGTATAGGCTTCATACAAAATCAAGAAGGGATATGAATGAAAAATAGTAATCAGAATGGAAAGGAATTGATATGGGTAGCGATATCGAGCATAAAATTCTATTAAATTTGCTGAGCCCTCTTCTGAACTGTTTAATGCAGCAGGGATTGATTTGGTACTAAGTATACTCGTATATCAAATCATCTGTAAAATATTCCCAAATGAAAGTATCCCCTTCAAATATGTAATAGAGAAGATGTTTTCTTATGCTCTTTATACAAAGGCATAAGGCGTCACGAAAATCTGTAACAAGACCCCATCTGTGAAACCAATGTAGCGCACAATGAGCGGGTCCCCTCACGAGTCAATGAGTGCAGTGAATTAAGATAATGATAGCTAAACGTAGTTGTGCAAGATACAAGTTTTGAGGCTATATCTTATGTGATGAGGAAATATTCCAACATCATTTGCATTAAATGAAGTTATATGTTCCGATCTGAGTTAGCTCGAGTAAATGAGTGCCCATTGAGTTTTTTTTTAGGGTTTATCCTGGACCATGTAGAAACCACTGTTTTTGAACTATGCAGATAAGGATTTAAGTCGACAAAGCAAATACCAATAGATTTTATACTTCTATCAGTAAGGGCAGGACAGTAACATGGCTGACGAATGGATTTAATTTCTTCTCTGCTCGTCTAATTTCTGCAATACTCGTTACGCAGGATTACGCATGAACAAATATATATTTTTCTACAGCCAGCAGAGGCTTACGATTTTTATTCGCTTCTAAACACCGAGAGATTGAGAGATTTTATCATTGACAAACTATTTCGTTAAGGCGTCAGATAATACTCTAAAGCGCCTTTTATTTAAATGCGTTGTAAACTGGATAGGCAGTCGTCATCAATATCATCTCTGACATTTGTTTACCAGGCGAAATAAGGACAGACTAGGTCTGCCGTTTGCCATCAAACTTGAACTAGAAGCTTGAACCATAGATTATAATTTACCGATATCTCGTTTGCGTCGAATTTCGGTCTTGCTTAAGAGCATAGAAAAGCCGATCAAGCTTTATAGTGGACGAAATTGAATATGCACTTGATAAGAAAGAGTTAGGCATTTTCGTTGACATTGAGGGTGACTTCGACAACTTCGGCATGTTAAACTCGTTTTGACAACACGGCTATTCAACTGTACTGACGCTACCAGACTAGCGGGCATTAGCATGGTTCACTGACCAAAAGGCTAATATGTCGTCGAGGTCAGAATTGCAAAAACACAATCGAAATGAAAGCCCTATGTCTATTTTTCTGCGAATGTCGTCCATTGTGCAGTGGGCAAACTATTTTTGACCACCTTTCATATATTTTTGGCATACTATTCAATTTTCCCGTTCGACTAATTTCGTCAATTCCACAGGCCAGAATTAGCCTTTAAAAACGTTTAAAGCCTCGTTAAAATGGCGCTCAAGCGCTAGTTACATGTTCTTGTAGAAAGCCAGGAAACTTATTACTTTCCCTACCCTAATCTAAAGGTATGCTTAAGACGAGAGATTATTTAAACTTAAATACATTTTAACTAAGGTTCGAAGAACAACATGATCTGAGCGAGTTGCAGAGTGATTTTGAGATCTTCACAACTGGACCAAGCCCTATGGTAACGTCAATACATGTGAGAAATATGCAACTGAGAAGTAGATTAACATAGTCAACAAAGTAGATTAACATCCGCGCTGGGAGGATTATTATAAATAATCAATGGGCTTCTCAATCGTCTTGGCCTTAACATCAGTGCAGCGATCGATCGAATAATACCTCTTGTATAGACAGATTTTGAAGCCCAGAAAGGCAATTTAGAGGGAAATCGTTCGAGCTATGAGCTGGGAAAATACCTTGATCATCATCTCAGAAGGCTTGATTCCCTTAATTCCCTGTGATTTCTTACCAAGACCGTTCATATTAAATTAATTTCAACACTTACCAGAGCTGTTTGATGAGTATCCATATTGGAAGATAGGTGGGGCTACTAAAAATGAGTATACCATCATTTAGTATAATCTCTTTTAGCCCGCCTGTCAAAATATGGTGACAATCTGACGCTTAGTTTTCTTTTCACACCCCCATTTCAAAACATTGTGTTAGTGTTTTTTGCGACCATGGAAAATCGCTCCGTGAACCGATTCTTGTTTTTAAGTGGGAAAACTTACGGGGAAATCCAGCCCATTTTCGGTGCTGTGTATGGGACCCATTTACCTTCGCAGAGTTTCGCCGTGGCCGCACGTCGGTTTTTGATGAACCGTGCCCAGGTGGTCCAAAAACGGTTACCACAGAGGAAACCGTTGACAAAATTCATGATCTCATATTCGCGAGTTGGCTGAGATAGCAGGCATCTCAACTGAATGTGTTAGCGGTATCCTGCAATCGTTGAGACCACTTCAAAGACGTGCTTAGCCCTGTTTAATCGAAATCCGGAAGAGTTTCTGCATCGTATCGTGACCTTCGATGAGAAGTGAATTCATTGGTACACACCAGAGAGCAAAGAAAAATCGAAACAATGGGTTTTATCCGGTGAACGTGCTCCAAAGAATGCGAAGACCGTGCCTTTTCCCGGAAAGGTGATGGCCGCCGGTTTTGGGGACGCGTGAGGTGTGATCCACTTTAACTATTTGGAGAAGGGAAAAACTATAACAGGAGTATATTAAGTCGATTTATTGGGAGAACTCATAACGCCGATTTGAAAAAAGAGGATTAGATTGAAAAATAAATTGTCTAAACCTAAAAAAGTTATGTTGTCATTTCTGATCAGGGTATTCATCAAATAGCACTTGTAAGTGTGCCCTCATCAGATATCTAAACTCATTATCTGACAAAGTCTTAATTTATCAATTTCCTTCAACTTTATATCCGCCCTCGTCACAAAAGCATCTCTGTAGCTTTGTTAGAATGGAAGTCGGCACCAACCGGAAAGCCGACATATTTTTATGCTCAATTATCATGCGAATATTTGCGTGTTTAACCGCTGTTTACCGCCATTAGTTACGAGTATGTACATACAATATATTGACAAAAAAAAAAAAAACAAAAACAAAAACAAAAGCACAGATTCCATCAATCACACGGCTGTGCATGACTATATGACCTTTGTACTTCAAGCAATTGTGCACGCACATTTCCTGTTCTGTTATTGTCTTGTCTCAAAACATATGTACGTAATACAAGTACCTTGTGGCATTTCGTTTTCCGATGTGTTCGATTATCATAACTTCAGTGCAACCTAGAAACGACCTTAAAATCCGTGAGCTTTCACTTAACATACAAAACAAACAAAAATCAACAACAAAACAAAAAGTATCGACAAAGTATCGAAAATCACTAAAACGACAGGTGCTCAGTCACAGAGCAACCTTACTACGCAACGGTGCACCGCTTTATACCTATCCATACACCGCGCAGTATACCGTATAGGGATTAATCTGATCGAACGACTCACACTGAACAATCAAAACGATCACCATCGGTTGTCCGTGCAAGCGACCCACTGACGGAACGATCGATAACTGGATTCAATCGATCGCTTCGATAAAATATGTATGAGAGTGTGTTTTTTTTTCGTATTCTATTTGTTAGATGATCTGCACTGCATGAGTAATGTGCGCGTTGCCGGCTCAATCGACATTCATCCGACCAATCTGAGGATGGAAAAACACAACACAGCAAGAAAAAAATACCGAAAACTGTGAAAAACTGGAGGTGGCAGAGGCAGAGACAGAAAACATCAAACACACCACCACTATTACAATAAGCGCAAGGTCGTTGCAAAGCGTGAACGTGTGTCTGCCACCGTGCTTCACATCTTCGAAAGGTGTGTCACTAGTCACTAGTCGCTACATTTCACATTTTACACCGTTGTTGTGTGTTCAGATATTTTTCAAATCTGATTTCGATTTTTTACAATAATTTTTTTTTTTTTTTTTTTAATTTTTTGCAAATGGAAATTTATTTACATTGCGTATGCGACCTGTCTCCCACGTCCTCTGATACAAAAATTACAAATCACTGCGTTGTGTAACAGGCACGATCACTTATCGGTATGAGTTAGCGGCGTGTATACTCATACCCATACTCACAATATATACTGTATCTGCGGATTTAGTATAAGCGTTTAATCGACGGTTAGACGCGATAAAATGCTTTTCTTTACGGCTCGTTAAGTAGACACACATTTTTCAAATACCAGTTTCGAACAGATCGCGTGTGTCTGCTAAGTTTTTGGACAAACATAGCTCTACATAGATTTTTGCACTGCTTTGCTTTGGCCGTTATAGCGCTAATTAACTTAAGTGCACTATCGAACACGAGATTTGTGGATTTTCAAGCGATTTAACTATTTTATGATCTTGAATATTGAGGAAGGCTCTTGTGTCGTTATTGTTATGATTTGTTTGGTTAGGGCGAAAAAAGGGTATTTATTCATAAGAAAACATATAAAAAGAGTTTGGGAACCGGTTAAAACGTTCGTATTCCAAATGAATTAAGAATTTTTTCAAACGGTGTTCTAAAAATGTTACCAAAAGCTAGAGAAACTCATCTCTATACCCACGTATGCTTTGATCATTACACATCGCCTAACAAATGCACTGTTCAAATATACGATAGCAATTTCGTTCGGTTAGTAAGAAGACGCTAAATGTGTTTATGGAGGAGGAGCTGAATGTAAGTGTCAGAAAGGCCGGATAGGTAAATAAAGATGTGGATATACTATACTTACAGTCGGTAAAATTCCATCATTATTCATTCATGATGCATACTTACTTCACATACTTATGGTTTCCCTGGTGTGTTCTGGAGCCTCAACTAGACGTACTCGTTATCGGGTACCGGTCCTGGCAATGAGCTTCAGCTCCCTCTAACTCGCCTTTTCGAAGTTTACTCGTATAACCAATCCACTGCAACTTTCACCTTTGTAAGATTGTGCCTATTAGTCCCCGATCCGGTTTTCGGTAAAGATCTTTGTTAAAAGTACGGTAAGGCCAGAAAACACTTAAGATGTTACGTAGACACCTATTCATGAACGTTTATGATAGTAGCGGTCACCTTCTAAGTTGGTGTTTAAGCTGATTGCATTGCTTCACCATCTCCTCAAGATATTGGAAGCTCTCTATTCTCTCTACTAATTGTCCAGCAATGCTAACCTGAGTTATTAACGCGGTTGATAATTTTGGTCTTGGCCATGCTTATCTTCAAAGCCACGACATTTGCTTTCTAATCTTGCTATCATTTGGTGAAGATCCATCCCATGAGAAAGCAACAAACCTCGAGTACAACGTATAACGAAAATCTCCGTTTCCAGTAGACAAGGTTGCGCAAATCACATCGATAATCACCAATAAAAAAAGTATCGGCGATAGAATGCAACCTTGTCGGACCCCACTTTGGACACCGAATTCCTCTCTGCAGAACATGACACTTAGACCCATTTAATACCATTTGGGTAATATTCTCATGCACAAGGCAAGCCAGATAAACTGTCTGTTGACACTGTCGAAAAGCTTTCCAAAATCAATGAACAACAGGTGAAGTGGTGACCGGTATTCAAGGCACTGTTCAATAATGGTCCGTAGCGTGTTGATGTGGTCGGCACAGGAGGATCCAGAGCAGCTTGTTCAGCATTAAGTGTATCTTCCAGATATTTCTTTAATCGCTAAAGAATTGCTTTGGCTATTACCTTAGCAACTGCGGCAAGTACGCGAATGCCTCTCCAGTTTTCACACTCTATAGGATTACTTTTTTTTTTTGGGAGCTTAACACTCAAACCTTTCTTCCACTCTTCATGTAAAAACTGTGCCGATGTTAATTAAGCTGTTCGTAGAAGCTCTGCGGGAACACCATCTAGCCCCACCACCTTGTTGTTCTCACCTTTATCGCCAACTCAGTTTGATTTAGATGCATATCTGCACGGTTAAGGGCAGTAAAAAAAAAAATACGAGACAATTTTTTCTGAATTTAAAATACCATAAGTGTAACAAGTGTAAATTTAGAGACACACTTATATATAATTAACTGTACTCATTACATCTTATAAATAAAATAATTACCTAAACAATCTTCTGCAGATAAGTCTCAGGGTCTGCAGATAATTCTATCAAAATGTTTGAAGATTTAAGGATTTAAAGTAAAATGCTCTTTTCATCGTATGAGCTGATTCCCATCCGAAATGAGTACGAAACCATCTAAGCTTTTCACCGGATGTTGGTTAAGGCGATAACCACTGTCAGCTCTTTGGTGAGTCTGTAAACGGTTCTACACATCTGCTCGCTGCTTCCTCTGCATCTGTGACCAGGGCGTTGATATAGTTACGTTTGTTCCGTTGTAAGCTTATTTTCCTTCGATATAGGGTCTCTAGCTCGTTCCTCCCTAGGGCTGAGGTATCTACAATACAAGCTTTAAGTATAATAGCTTAAGTTGTTCAATCGTCCTCCAGGTATCCTCGGTAAGCCACGTGCTATGTCTTGCCTGCCATCTACCAACGATGCTTTGTGAAAACAAAAAAGCGTTCCAATGCTTTTGGATGGTTGTCGACAGTGAGCTGGTGATTGCTTCCTCTCCTAGAGAGAGGTGACCCTTTAGTTGTTGGCGTATTCAGGGAATCCTTAACCGGCCGATGTAATCCCTAGGCATCCTGATGATATTGCGGAATCATTGAACCGATGAAGATCTGCATTGCGATTGATCGGGAAACTTATATATTAAAGGCTCAAAACTTGGATTTGAGTCAGAAGCGCAACGATCAAGTTAGTGATGTAGTACTTGCTTCACCTTCTAATGATATTCCCGGGCAACTATATGTATAGATCCTTATGTAACTGCGAACGGTCTAGCGTTTCTAGTCCAGGTAACGTGGGTTCCCAACGTGCTTTACGGAAAAATTCCGCTACGAAAACTGACTCGGATAAGAAATGATCGAATGATGACGAGTTTTGGCTATTGTACCCGGACTAAAATTAGTTCCTGAAATGTGAAGACGCTCCTCGACTCAGGGAGCAAAGGACCTCAAAATGTCAGATTCCTCCAGCTGCAACGAGAGTTTCTTATATATAAAATAGAAATTGGGAGTGAGTGAAATAAATAGTCGTGGACGTGACAAAATATCAATCTCCAATGTATTACACTGTGCTACTCTACTCAGACAAGCCCACCAGCAGTTCCCGTGAATCCGGAGTGAGTTTACTGCTAACGCCAACAACGCGCAGCGGTTTAAATTCCTGGCATTAACATGATGATAGGATCTTATCGTCCAGATTCCAGACCAGAGGACGACGCTTCACAATCATACAGTGTTACGCCCAGACAAAACCGTCGACTGATGATAAAGAGCACTTCTGCAATCAGCGCCGTATGCAACGCAACGCTGAACAGATCTGAATGCAAAAGTAGGAACGACAATGAAGGGGTTAGACCAGCGATTGGAAAGCACGGCCTTGGCGCCCGAAATGACAATGGAAAATTTGTTGATTTCTGCCCTCCCCTAGTAATAGGAGGCGCTATGTTTGAGCATAAAACATGCCAAAAAGTCAACTGGGTGTCAACGGAGAGGCAATCATCGCTTAACCAAATCGACCGACTTTCAGAAGTTTTCTGTTAGGCGTCCGAAACAGACGAGGAGCCGATATGGGGTTGATACAAGGTCATTATCTTATGATAGCTATTGTCCAGTTATGTAAGTATTACACTAGCGACGCCTAGTGTATAGTCATCTACTCATAATAGTGGCAAAAAGCTTTCAATCAACTATGGGGTTTTCCAATAGGGACTTGACAACTTTGAATTTAATTTGTGAACGCACCCGAGTTGGAAGATATGGACTTGGACGACATGTGGTTGTCAAGTCGTTATTAGAAAACCTTATAATAGAAGAAACAATTACGATTTTAACAGCCTCTTCTGTGCTTTTGCATTTTTACTGCACGATGGAGGAACATAAGCCTCTCTCTAGCTAAGTCTTAACTACTTATTCAGATGGCTCTAAATTCTGAAGTGGACCTAGATCTCAACCAAAAAATACTTCTATTTGCCAGATCTTTGGCAAACTCCTCTCAGATTGACACTCTTATGCAGTTGAGCTACATTCTTTGATCAATATTTTAAAAGAATCTTGCATTGAGCACGATGCAGTATCAATCTCCGTCCGGATCATCGGCCTCATAAAAGACTTATAGTGCCATTGTAACGCAGTTTCAAGAACTCTTTCAGAATATAAGTTACTCAAGTTTATCAATGGGTCGACAAATAGCTTGTTTAGAAGGCCGACTATGCGCATCAATAAAAGTATTAGGGCGCTTTGCAGAGCGCCGATAAAAGTACAAAAGTTCCGTAGGTCCACATTTGCTATATTTAACAGTTGATCTTATCGAAATTTCTATCACTCCAAAAAGATAAAATTATATATTGTCGGAAACGGAGCTCACTCAACACCATAGGCTCGAACTACACGCCTCGAGAGGAAGCTTTAGACTTAAGGTTTTGTTGTTTTTTATAGTTAGCGCGCGCTCAAGGGATTTGTGTACCCTTAAAATGTTTGAGAGAAGCTCGGGCGAAGAAAAAATAAAAAGAGTAGAAAAAAAAAAGAGAGGTACCGATGTACATTGTTCTTAAATGTTTGCAAGTTATAACGAATAGGAAATAGAGAACTCGGCAGAGCATTCCATAAGTACGACTTGGAAACGAATCAAGATATTTCAGAATGCTCGTGAAATTGAGCTTGAAGGTATGCGTTTCCATGACATTGGAAAGAAGGGGCATAAGTTCAATGAGTCTGTGGCAGGAGGGAGAAAAAGATTCGCTCGGGGACTAGAAGTAGTATTGATGAAAAATCTTTCGCAATCCCCTTTAGAAGAAGGGGAGATATACCATTTGTTAAGATCCTTAAGAACTATTACTAAGTACTATTGAAACAAAGGTTTTTAAATATCTGCACCCAGATCTGGGACAACCACGAAGACCCAACATACATTCTATAAAGTAAGACTACCACAGATAGTTGACAAATCCAGTGGATGTAACGTAATATCAACAAATTCCATAATCTCACAACAAAATAGTTTTAATGGTAATTCGTCGTTTTTTTTTTCAGCTAAATATACTTGATCTGGACCAGAAGGTGTTTATATTTTTCATTTGTTTTTATTTTATTTATAAAGCAGCATCCACCATATGCATGAGAAAATTAACCACCGCTGGGGCAATTTGCTTTAAATTCGTAATATTTTTGGTATCGAGTCGAATGTCCTCTGAAATGGACCATAGGTTATTATCGAACTTACTAAGGTCTGGACTGCCAGGTGGATAGTGATTCGATGATATAAAATGATAAAACATTGTTTGCAAGCCATTGACAAGTGGCTTTTGTTTTGTGAGCTTCTGCAGATTCTGTTGGAATATCCATTGGTGAATGGTCGTTACAAGGTCTTTGAAAACAATTGTTTGGTAAATTTACGCTTTGACATCTTAATAGTAAAAATGATGGTCATTTATTCTTTCCGGTTTCATATTGTTATGAACAGAGCTTGTACTTTTTTGTCAAAGAACAGACTGAGATAGTTCTTTCTCGCAACCACATTCAAAAGGTTGCGTATATGCTTTGTTCTTTGATTCTTCCAAGAATCGCACAAACAGCAAACAACAACTTACAAGCTGTTCAAACGAAAAATGAAAAGTTGAAAATTTATGATTCACCGCTCATACAATATTTTAAAGAGATGAATTAACATTAATCCCGCTGGGCATATTGGTCATAAAACAACAGAATTTATTAACCAATTAAGGAAGCGCAATATTACGTCAGTTTCCAATACAATACATGTTGCTAGTTAATCCATTGCTGAAAAAACAATTTAACGATTAAAGAACTTATAAAAACATAATTAAACCACACAAAAAAAAAAATAATAATAATATGAACAACCCAATGAATTTAAAGGCAAGTCTAACGCGAAGCACTTGTAATAGCCAGCAGAGATTTAAAAACGAAAAGCCTTAATTGCCACCGCCTCACAAGGCCAATAACGCTAATACTCTAAATGCCAATAAAAACTGACGCACAAATCGGTGAAGGTCCAAGCTTAGAGTTCATCTACCATGTCAAAGTAACGAGTACAAAAATTTCTGCGTCTTTTTTGCTCAAATACCAAACGTCAACATGACTCATTGAAAGGAAAATGGCACCTTCACGACATCGCCCCTCTGTTAAAACAGCACACTCACGAAACTTCAAACCTAGTTTTTGTAGTTGCGCTGTTTTTTTTTTTTTTTTTTTTTTTTTTTTTCAAAAACCCTCTCTGTCACTTTGGTAGGTACTATCGTTGTACGCCATTCAACACTTTTTAACATTGAACAAAGTCGTTACACTTTGTGAACATACTCTTAAAGACAACAGATATGTAAAAGAGTTAAACAAAAAATTAAGAAAACAAGGAAAGAAATAATAAAATCGCTAATTATTATGAATTGGCGTGGTTAACATATTTCTGTCATACTGGTGGTTTCGTCTTGCTCCTCGTATAAAGTTTTCTACTCATGTGAGTGCGTTCAGACAATGGCGCTTGCCTGCACTTTATGCAGCAGAAGATTGCATCCTAAAATGACATGTGTGCATCAGCTATGTATGCAATTGTGAGCTCTTGGCTTTTGGTGCATGGAGCTTACCCCACTCTTTTCATATTTATGGGCACTTAATAAATTAATTTAAAAAAAAAGAAAAAAAGAACAACTTTCCCAATCGGAATGGAAAGCAAATTGTGGCAGAGTTGGTTCTTTTTGTTTTTGTTTTTGTTTTTGTCATTCTGGAGATAGTGCTCAATCATGCTTTAATGCATGAATGCGCTCGTAATGCTGTAGTTAAAGTGACAGCGCTGCTGCGTTTATATTGGGTCAGTTGTAATTTAAACGCCATAAAGTTCAATTGTTCAAATTTACCGCCATGAAATGGTGGCAATAAATGCGTTTATGTTGCCAAGCTGAATGGTGTGTCTTCGTCGGAGCAATTTGAAGGGAATATTCATCTGAAAAAATAAAAATAAAATATTTAACTCATATAGAGATTAAAAGCTCTACTTTCTGGAGATTGACATTTGTTGTAAAACTTTGTGATGTTCTTGTTTATTAAAGAACACGTGGTCTTTAAATGAGTTCATGTTCTATGGCCTTTTAAGCAAAAAACTTTTTATAACAAGAAGCTTGTAAACAAAACATAGAACGATATTTGGTCTCTTTTCATAAGTCCAGTCCTTAGACTAATAAAGCGTTATCATTTATTGACGAAATAACACCTAAATCATTTTAATTGTCTCCTCTTCATAATTTTCGATTTTCGCAGCAATGGCCTGGACGAAAGTGCAAAAAATCAGCTTAATTTTATCATATATAGGGTTCTCCAATAGGGACTTGACAACTTTGAATTTAATTTGTGAACGCACTATTTCACTAATGATCAAACTGTCACTGCCAATTTATTCAGTAAACTCAACATTTTCATCATAGTAAAGTACACTAACGAGCTACGTTCTCCGATTGGATTCTGGAGAAGATGCGCCAAGATGATGAATTTTATGCAAAAGTGACGAAGCTCATTTTTGGCTCAATGGGTTCGTCAATAAGCAAAATATGTGTTATTGGTCAGGTGAAAACCCACATGTGCTTCATGAATCACCACTTCATCCACAAAAAATAACTGTTTGGTGCGGTTTGCATGCCGGCTGCGTTATTGGGCCATATTTTTTCGTCAACGATAACGATCGTCACGTTACTGGTCAGCGTTATCGCGCCATGATCATCGATCATTTTTGGCCCGATTTAGAAGATATGGACTTGGACGACATGTGGTTTCAACAGGATGGTGCCACAAGCCCCACAACACACGCTACAATCGATTTATTGAAGAGTAAGTATAGTGAGCGTGTTATCTCAAGATATAGGCCAGTCAATTGGCCGCCTCGTTCGTGCGATTTAACGCCGCTTGATTATTTTCTGTGGGGCTACATTAAGTTATTGGCTTATGTCATCACGCCGACAACGTTTGAAGAGCTCAGAGCCAACATTGAACGCGAAATAGCGGTCGTTTCGGCTGGTGAGTATATAAGATGATATAAGTACTGAGTTTGATAAGGGATTTGTAACCTTGCTCTGCCTTCATGACTTCACAAGGGCCTTTGATAAGGCCAATCACCCCATACTTTGTTTAGTGACAGAGCTGCAAGGCTCATTGGTACCTTTATGAGTGATAGGTTGCAAAGAGTAACTCTAGGCGATTCATGCTCTAAGTTTAAGCCATTGGTGCAAGGTGTACCTCAGGGTTCAATTTTGGGGTCTATTCTGTTCTTCCTGTACATTAATGACTTACCGTCGATTTGCAATCATGCGTCTGTACATCTCTATGCTGATGACATGTAACTTTATTCCTTGAAGCCAAGTCAGAACCATCTCTTACGGATCTCTTGAACCAGCTTAGTGCCAGGAATCTTACTATCACGCACTAATATAAAGGTAGTTGACACTGCAATAAGCCTCGGTTTTGTCATAAATCGAAATCTACCATATCTTCTTACAATCACATCAATGTCGTAATTGGTCGGGGTTTATGGATGTTTGCGCAAATTGTTGATTTCAGCTAGTTTCTTTCCGTTTGAAACAAGTAGAAGACTTATGCAAGCACTCATAATGCCTACAATATCATATCGACTCGCTTTCTTTTCATAAATTG
Source organism: Volucella inanis (assembly GCA_907269105.1). Taxonomy (NCBI): domain Eukaryota; kingdom Metazoa; phylum Arthropoda; class Insecta; order Diptera; family Syrphidae; genus Volucella; species Volucella inanis. Next base: position 96,050,088 of record OU026154.1, read on the forward strand.
CAAGTATCTTTCAATGATGCTGTTAGGTATATTCAGCAACTAGGCAGGTATGATCGAATCTCTACACATATGAAAGATATTCTAGGCTGTACACTGCAGCAGCACATGAACAGCTCAAAACTATTAGTACCCAATCACTGCCATACTTTTATACTCCAAGCTTGAATTGGAACTCTTTACCATCACAAATTAAAACTATATCAAATGTCAAAAAGTTTAAAACCGCACTCATAAAATACTATGCTTCAAATCATTAAATGTGAATAATTTATTTAGTACTTCTATCTCTAACTCTATTCTATCATCTCGCTATTTTTCTCTTCGTCACTTTCTTCGCATATTTAATTTGTAAATTGTGTCTATGCATTATATGATGAACTTTGTATTTACATATATATAAATTCAACTTAAACATTCTACTCGTTGTACTATACAAGACAATAAACCTCTTTTTAAAATAAATTGAATTGAATTGAATTGTTGGAGGAAAGTATGGTGGCCAGCTAAATGCGGTGTTCAGAGGGGAACCTTATATTTCATTTAAAAAACGATTGTGCTGTTGAGCCTAGAGCTCGAATACAGGCCATTTGTCGCACCCATGGCAAAATTACATTGGTACTCTCCGAAAACAACGTCATCGCGATTCGATGGAACAACCCAGATAGCAGCAACTTTTTGTTTACACTGGAGGAAAGCGGATGTAGCTATTCATCGAGACTATCCATTACCATCTGACTGAAAAGGTCAAAACTGCTTGAGGTCATTAAGTCAGGTGAGCTGAAGAATCCAAATATTGGAGTTTTGCTCAGAGATGACCGACTTGTGGTCCAAGGAAAAACGCTTGCGTGAAGCTTCAATTGTGGATTGAAATGCGGCAAACATAATGGAAATACAATAGGTCTGTTTGTGTATAAAACAGTTATTGGCAGTTTTAGACAGTGCACGAACAGACGTAATATTAGAGCAAGCTATAAACAATAGACAAAATGTAAACAGCACAAATCATCTGGTTGTCAGTGGACCAGCTGGCCAAAAAGAAATCTACAAGGAATCGGCGGGGCCTGTTAGGAGGAGTGAAGACCTTGCTACTCAATTTAGACCAGTGGACCACGCACAATTTAAAAAATAACGAGTGACCAGATAGCAATTAAAGATTTTCCAATCGTTATGTTATAGCAGCTGTCAAAGTTACTAACGATATCTAGCTGTCAAAATATTCAGTAACATTTACCATTTCTTCTTGCATCGTTTTATGCTTGCCGAGCCTGCGGAAATTATTGTATTAAAAACTAATATCAACATTCCGGCTCAGTTGTAACAATGCGCAACGTGAATTTCGTCATGAGATCGTTCGTTAACATGTTTTCAGTGCGCAGGCAATTCATTACACCGTGAAAAAGTTTGAGGTTGAGTACACTCATTTAGATCTTAAGCCACCAACCAGACAGAGATTGGGGCGAAATGAAGAGAGCATAGCCACCGTAACGGCCAGTATTAAAGAAGACCCAGAAATATCGATTCTGCATCGCCAGAGAGTCAACCGGCTTGTTATGCGACTGGATTTGGACCTACATATATGCAAGCTGACGCAAGAATTGAACCCGATCGACCATAGACAACGCCGTGAGTTCGCTAATTGCGAACGTATTTTGGCCAAAAAATCACCTTCTCGGACGAGGCCCATTTTTGGTTCAGCCGCTGTATCAAATAGCAAAATTACCATTATTGGGGCGAACACAATCCACAAGTGTTCGGCGAAGCGCCAATTCATCCCCAAAGATTGACTGTTTGTTTCTGTTTTGGGCATGGCGGCATCATCAGACCTTATTTCTTTCGAAAAGAGGAAGGAGACACCGTTACCGTCAGTGTTCATTAATAGGTCGCCGCGATCATGCGATTTGACATCACTCGATTATTTTTTCTGGGGCTGCGTCAAGTCCTTAGTATACGCTAACAAACCAACGATTTTGGACGAGCTCGAGGCCAACATTCGACACGCTATATTGGACCGAGCTATCAAAAATTGGACCGACCATTTGAAGCACAGCCAGCGAAGCCGAGGCGGCTATTTGAATGATGTGCTATCTCACACATAATGGTATGAGCGTAGCTTCAAACTAAAGCCAAAATCAATTTGTATGGTTGTGCCGTGTGGTTCAATGTAGTGCCGAATCAGATGAAAAGTATTCGGGTGTCTGAAAGGCAGTGTCTACAACCTGTCAAAGTACAAAAAGGATTATGCCAACAAAGTCCTTTACGATGGGGCTAAGCTGAATAAGGTGATTCGGAAACATTTTGCAAGGGCAATGACCAACGATAACACCCTGATCTTTGGGACTTATTACCCCAATAAAATGTACTACAAGAACTCAGTTCTATTCACTCCTTATTGTTGCTAAAGGGTTAGTACGAAACAGGGATGGTTTGTTATATACTACCGCGACCGCCACCGCAGTGCGAGGGACAAACGGCTCATTTACGACGGGTATTTTACCAATGCTCAGGGTCTCCTCCGTTTTAATCCCACGATTATGGACAAGGATAGGATCGATGCCGAGAAACAGTATACCGAATTCTGATGACGTTAAGAAGAGGAAAGGGGTTGTCTTGTTCTCCTAGGTTGGTACGTTACGTTAGGAAAGTTAGAAGGATCTCATGGAAAGGCCGCGTTCGTTAACACGAAGCCGCACCTCTGAGAAGTGACCGGTGGTTAATGGGATGGTGACCACCCGGTGCGAGAGGCAACGAGTGTTCACCACATAGATAAGTAAGGTTAAGTTGCTTAGGTAGATTAAGTAAAAGGGGACCATAATTTTAAGTTTTACACAAAATCCAAAGATATAGCATCCATTCATAGAGCAGAGGTCACTTAAGTAGATCTGATGCACGCTAAATCCTAGCTTCTTACTTATCATCCTTACAGTTTCCGCAATAATTAATGTGAGGAGCACTGAATCAGTTCTGTGTTCTGTGATCGAGTTTTATCTATGGCTTGGAAAGCTTTTGAGACCGTTTCATTCATTTGTTGTAGGGTATTGTTGGCTTAAAAGCAGGGTCTTACCAATTCATCAGTTCACGGAGAAGTTTGAGTGTCTCGGAACCTTCCGGTTTTATGGTGTTCATTTGGGATCTGATCTCTGCTTGTCTCTCTAAATAAATTGTAATATCCGTGGCCTGATGAAAAGTTGAAACAGATTCACAAGAAGCTATAATGTAGAGTGCAAAATTCTAAACATCCCAATTGTGCCTTATAGTTTAGAAATATAAACTTACAAGTTAGTTAATCACCTGATATGTAGTCAATACTCGTAAGCCTCTCTGATCAGTATGCGTATATCAATTTAGTAATGGTTCCCTTCCAATCGTGCTTGATTTTCAAAGATAAGATCTTTCTCTACTACAGAAGATTCTTTAGGCCGGTGTCCATTTACTCTACATTTTTCAGCGATTTTAAATGAGTTAGAGCGCTTTCTGATTAAGTAAATATAGCTCTACAGCTCGTAGAGTTCGTTGTCAGACCTCCTTTACCAAAGGCCGGCAACGCAAAAAGGACTATGGGGTTAATCCAATTGTTGATAAATAATGTCAGGCATTTAGACACGAAGTCTGATGGGAGACTGTGTAGTTGGCTTAGAGGGTCTCCCTTCTTGTAAGCCGGGAAAACTATGTTGGGATGCCATCCTCCGATAAAAATCCTGTAAATGAGTTAGTGCAGCTCTCTACTAAGTCATCTTTGCAGTAAGTAGGTCAAACAGTTCTGTAGCCTTGTTGAGCTTACACATTGCAATCCTTCCTTTGATGTGGTCGAGTGAAGGGATCTTTTCTTCTATTCGGGTCTTGTTATCTTAACATATTCATTTTATTTTTAGGAAAAAATGGAAGCAAGAATTATAGAACGGATCTGCATTGCTATTGATTGGGAAACTATTGACTGATCAAAACTTCGATGGATCAAATTCGTGATGCAGTGTACTTGATTTAACCCTTTAGTGGTGGCTCCTGGCAATTATTTGTATAAATTCTTATGCAACTATGAACGGTCTAGCGTTTCTAGTCTAGGTTACGTAGGTTCACATCCTGCATTACCGAAAAAAATACCGCCATTACGCATCGGATAAGGAATGGTCGAATAATAATGATTTTTGGCTATTGTACCCAGACTAAGATTGGTTTCTGGAATGTGAAGAAGCTCCTCGACTCAGGTAGTGAAGAATCTCAAAATTCTAGATAATTCAAATAACGAGAGCTCCTTGGATATAACTTGGACATATTGGGAGTGAGTAGAGTAAGATGGTCCGATACGGGAGAGTAACACTGTGCTAATCTACTTAAACAAGCCCTCCGGTAGTTCCTGTGAATCTGGAATAGGTCTGCTGCTAACGCTAACAGGGTGCAGCGGCTTAATTTCCTGGCATTCACATAGCGATAGGATCTTATCGGCCAGATTCCAGATTAGACTACGGCATGTCACGATTATGCGGTGTTTCGCCACAACGAATTCCTCAAATGAGGATAAAATGCATAACTTCTACAGCTAATCGCCGTATTCAACGACAACAAAGAGCTCAGACATGCGATCGGGAAGTACAGTTTTAGCTACAGAAATGACAAATGAATTTTTGATTTCTGCAACATCATTCACTTAACCATAGGAGGCACCTTGTTTGAGCATAAGACCCGTCACAATATCAGCTGGGTGTCGATTGATAGTGAATCATCACCAAACCAAATCGACCATCTGGCAATGATTCGACGTTTCAGATCTCCGAAACAGACGCATTTTTTTACAGCCTTTATCCATGCACCCAAATTAAACTGAACTGGAGGTAAAGGTAAGAACAAAAAGGCGGTAGAACTAGAACGGCCATAGGCGCCGTTTTTTTATCTTCTTGTTGACAGAGCTAGGAGGGCAGAAAGTTTCCCCGACGATTGGAAGAAGGCAATGGCTGTCAAGCTCCCTGAAAAGGTAGTCTTATGCAGTGTGAAAACTGGAGAGGCATTTGCGTTCTTCTCGCAGTTGCTAAGGTAATAGCGAAAGTAGTTCTTGACCGAATACAGAAATATCTTGAAGATACACTCGATATTGAACAAAAGCAGGTTTCCGCTCTGTATCCTCATGTGTCGACCACATCAACACCCTGCGGACCATTATTAAACAGTGCCTTGAATACCGATCACCACCTCACCTATTGTTCATTGATTTTGGAAAGCTGTTCGACAGTGTCAACAGACAGCTTATCTGACTTGCCTTGCGCGGGTAAAAACTATTATCAAATGGGTCTAAGTTCATGTTCTACAGAGAGGATATTTGTCAGAGGAATTCGATGTCCAAAGTGGGGTCCGAAAAGGTTGCATTCTATCGTCGATACTTTATTTATTGGTGATTGGTGACGTGCTTCGCGCAGCTTTGTCTACTGAAAACGGAGATTTTCGTTGGACTCAAAGATCTGGGCTACGCTATCGACGTTTGTTTACATTCTCATAGGAGTATGAATCTGCATTAAGTGAAAGCAAGAGCGGAGAGGTGGACAAATGTCGTGGGTTTCAAGATTAGCACTACCAAAATCAAAATTAACAACCTCGGTAATAACTTAAGTTAGCATTGCTGGACAACTGGTAGAGATAGTAGAAAGTTTAAAATATCTTGGGAGTATTGTCTCTAGCGAAAATGGAACCGAACAGGATATTATCAACCGAATCGGCAAAGTTTGCTTTTGGAATGATATGCATGATATGGCGAAGCAATGCAATCAGCTTAAACATCAACTTAGAAGGTAACCGCTACTATCACAAGCATTTCGTTAACAGGTGCCTACGGAATATCGTATGTGTTTTCTGGCTGAACCGTATCTCTAACGAACATCTTTTCCAGAAATCAGACCAGGGACCAATAGCCACAACAGTCCAATAGCGGAATTTGCAGTGGATTGGTTATATACTTCGAAAAGGCGATAGTTCCATAGCAAACTACGCGATGCAATGGATTCCAATATCACAAGACGGTAGACGAACGGGTCGACCGATAAATATATGGCGCATAACAGTTGAGGAGTAGTCACTGCAGAGATGGAGGGAGCTGAAGTTCATTGCCAGGAACCGTATACCCCGTACAAAACGGCGCGTAGACGTAGTCGAGGTCCTAGAATTCATAAGGAAAAACCGGGCGTAAATGAAAAAGTAAGTAATATTTCTAGAATAGCACCTTCATGGTGTGTTTCTAGTGTTTTTTCTTACTCCTCCTAAAAAGCCGATATTTTGCATCGTCGTTTGGTCGTATTGTACACGAACCGCTCTAGTCCTTTTATGCAGTGCCGCTTCACTACGACTTGTTGTGCTACACATGCTTGTCTGCATTCTTCATCAAAACAACGATTTTTTAGTGGTGGACGGTTGAAACCCAGTGCATTAGCTGCAGCGTATCTGGTAGCACGTTGGCCGAGTTGCCTCTGGTCTTCGGTACTTTATGGTGGTGAAGGCATAGGAGCTGTGGAGAGATTTCGTGATTCGAGATTTCGAGAATCTTCTCATAGTAGTTCTACTTTGTTGTGGCTCATGGGAAATCCTCATTCGCAGCTTGGCTGCAACGTTGATCTGAGTCAATACTAGAGGGATGCCTTACTTCTATCGCAAAACTATCAATCTGATTTAGCGTTTGATGTCTCTTTATGTATATTGAGATGAGGAAATCGTGTGCCTGTCAATAAACCTAAGTCCGTTGTCAGATATTGTGTCTTACCAACTGTCCTACCAAACAAGTCCTCCCTTCCTATCCTTTAGAAATTGCTCATATGTATGCCTTGTCGAGGAGCTCGTAGAAACATTCGTGCCTTTGTGTCGTTTCTCATTGTTTCTTGATCCGATGCACTAACATTCAATGATTGATACTAAGGACTTGTCAACTTTAACTACAACTTTCAATCACCTCACAGAACATCTCTGTTGCTGAAACATCTTAGATACCTGAATACATATCCTGGTTGTAACTTGGCAATTGTCAAAAACTACGCTGACTGCCCGCGATTTTCCCACATCAAGTTCAACCCGAAACAACCGTGCGCTAGCTAATGTAATATTCCGCTAGACTATGCTTTCTGCCTGTACTTCAAAAGATGACCTTTTTTCTATTTAGCTGTTAAAATCACTTGGAATGATTTTATTGTCATACTTAGGACAGTGTTCCCATATTTCCACGTACTTGGGAGAAAAGAGCATTAATCAGGCAAGCTGATTTCCGTTTCATGGCTATTCACACGCCTAAAACAATTGGCGCCCCCAAATACAGATTTATTTTACATAAACATGCAAATACATTTCAAAATTTTCTTCTGCCAAACCTAAGTATTGAGACAAAAAACTTTTGTGCAATCAAGGCCATAAGCTGGGGGTAATCCCAAATGAAAATTTCGTGGTAATAACCAAAACCAAATTTAAAATCGAAACCAAAATCACATCCTATTGCTTCCACAAACGTTTCCACTTAGTCCCAACTGACATTTGAATCAACATAATTAGCCCACACGTCTTCCGAGTCAATGTCATTTTTGATAAATCACACTAAAGCGAGCCACGGACACATTTTCGACACACACGAATTATGTGCATATGTGGGTCTGTTGCTTGCCATTATTACACAACTCGAATTTGATGGCAGTTTGTCGGTTTGTTAAATGGCCGACGGCTGATGCCGAATGGCAGTTAACCGCCATATGAACCCATCGTCGATCATAGCTAATTCAATGTTAATGTCAATATCCAGCAAAAAAAAAAAATACACGAAGAACAAGTGAACAAAATGATAATGTACATTTACGCAGCACAATGACACGACTTGCACCATATGCGGTAAGTACGTGCCGGCCATGTCAAAGACTAACATTGAACCAGCTGCCGCTTTCTATGCCACCACATCGGCCATTGGAAGCGCGTGTTGTCGCGCTAAAAATAAACCAAAATTCGTCATCGTTGTTTATTGAGAACTTAGGATGTTTGCACTCTAGCTGGTGGCCTCTTGTGTTGGGCGCGAATGGAGGAAGTGATGTGCAGATATTGTAGGTGTATCCTATTGACCCAAACCAAGGATGGTATTGTTTGACTTTATTCGTTGTTGTTGCGTTTGTTTGGCGAATTTTTACAAGTCGTACCCGAAAAACTGATTGCTGTTCCGCAATAATTGAAACTAAGTTCCCACGCAATTTATCTGGTACAAAGTTATATAGATACGTTTACGTAAAGGTTTTGCCGGATTTGTTGGCATATTTGGTGGATAGTTGAAATGTAACACAGCACCTATGATGAGTCACAGATGCAATGAAAATACGGTATTGGTGTGAGTTGAACAAAAGGAAACCCGCGTTAAAAAGGAACTTTTCATTGGAAAGTCACCTGCCAAAAACTGCTTGATAATTCGAAACTGTTTTTAGCGTGTGCTGACGTTCCTCATAGTGTATAATGGAAGATTTTCATTTGCCCTCGCCGGGGAAAAAATAAAACAAAAATCTGTATATTACCTCTGACTCGATTCCTTCTTATGGATTAGAGATCCGGTCTCCAATTCAGTCGTTTTAAAAATGTTTTATTGAGGTTGTGGATAAAGTTGTAACTTCTCAGGCAGCTTTTTTTAAAAAAAAAAACATTTTCATTAGGTCGTTGCCTCCGAGCTCCTGTATAAGGAGATCTGGATGAATTATTGTAGTTTGGAATATTTTCTTATTCACTAAGCTTCATTGAGCGTGTGGGCGTTAATCATAGCTTCTCTTTGAATGTGACACATACTCGTAGGTAAATTTAGATTGCCAGAACCTACTTTATCACTTTGACTGTCAAGCTATTTTAAACGTTTTGGGTTGTTTTGTATAGTTGTAGGTTTCTAAAATATTTATAAAAATTGCAATGGCAAAATATGAGTAATAGTGAGGATGAGGAGGAGCCAGAAAGAAGACGAAGTAGTGACGAGTTTTCAAGTACTGATTTGGACATTAATGATATTGGCTTTCAAATTATTACCCTAAATCCGACATCGACTCGGAACCAGAGGATTGAATGCAATTGATGGAGAAGAAGTGATGAGGAAGAAATTCAAGAAGAAACTGAGGAATAGCCAGCTGCAAGTAAACCAAAAAAACATCGTTCGCTGGATGGAGATTCCTTCTTACCAAAAAAAAAACCTTTCCCCTTACTGGTAGATCCGGTAGATCCTTCTACTATAAGCTGCCTGTAAGCTTCTGGTCTTTTTGTGGATGAGGAAGTTATACAGCTTATGATTAATGAAACTAATAGAGCAGCAAGTAATCGCGATAAAAAAGATTTGGGTTCCAACAAACGGTCGAGAGATAAAAAAATTCTTCGGCCTTTTGTTACGGATGGACCTTGTAAAGTATAGGGCGGTTCAACGCAAGGTTTGATTTATAATGTAAAATAAAGTACATAAATTTGGAAGCGAACTTAAAATTTTTATTATCAGTTAAAAGAACAATTCATGGCATTTATTTCTCAAAAATGATATTATGTAAATATTATCCACGACTACGTCTGAGGTGGTAGATTCGGAAGGTCCGATTTTGGGCAACTCGTTCGAGCATAGTGACTGGTACCTCGTGGATAACACGAGTAATGTTGGCTTCCAAAGCGTCAATCGTAGCTCGCTTATTTCTGAAGACCTGAGACTTTACATATCTAAAGAGAAAATGGTCCAAAGGTGTGATATTACATGAGCTAGGCGGCCAATTTACAGTAGCAAAACGTGAAATTAAGTGCTCACCAAATGATTTCTCAACAAGTCCATTGTTTCACGCGCTGTATGGCTCGTAGCGCCGTCTTGTTGAAACCAGAGTTCACCGAGACCATGTGCTTGTTCGTTAACATGGCGCGATAATGGCTTCCATTGACGGTATCATTCTGATTTTCCTCATTTTTGAAGAAATATGGATTAATGATTTCACCAGCGCATAAACCACACCATACCGTTGTTTTTAATGGATGTAGCTCTTGGTAATCTTCGGGCTGCTCATTAGTCCAAATACGACAATTTTGTTTGTTAACGTATCCTTTGAGCCAGAAATGGGCTTCATCACTGAACAAAATTTCACGATAAAACACCGGATTTTCATTGAGTTTTTTCAGAGCCCATTCACTGAAAATATGACGCAAATTCAAGTCGTCTGGCTTCAATTCTTGCACAAGTTGAATTTTCTACGCTTTTGGACTGAGAAGCCGTTGAGAACAACGACGAATCGATTCATCACGATCTTCGAGTACACTCTCAGCTACAGCTGCAATAGTCTCTTCACTGCGTGCTGGATGTGGTCTAACCGGTCGAGTATCATCCACTAATGTAAACTGGGATTCAAATTTGCAAAGGGTATTGGCAATAGTGGTTTCAGTAGGTCGATTATGCGCACCGTAAATTCCTCGAACCGCCCCAAAAGCATTTTTCATAGAACGCTGATTTTTATAAAACAGCTGAACAATTTGGAGACGCTGTTGTGATGTGAGTCTTTTTATAATGACTTGCCAAATAATATTGAACAAAAATGACAAAGCAATTTGACAGGAGTCACGCGTAATCTGTCAAAAAAATCCTATTAAAAATCAAACCTCACGATGAATCACCCCATATTTGTATTTTTTTTTGTCGAAGAAAGGTATTTACAACTTTGGTATTCCTGCAAAAACAATGTCATGCAATCGCTTCCAATTGCTATTGCACTTTGTTAATTTTGCGGATAATACCGCTATAGCAGCACGAGATAAAATTGGGAAACTTAAACCTTTTTTTGATATGCTGTAAGGAAAATCTCAGCGAGTTTTTACACCTGGAGAAAATATGGTTATAGACGATACAGTTATTCGAAGTCTCGTTTTCGACAATATATTCCCAAGAAATCTCATCCTTATGGTGTGTGATCCCCATTAAGATTTACGCCGGCAATAGTGCAGCAGGTGACCGAAAAGTTAGTCTGGCGAAAAATGTTTGTGAAGAGCTCAGTTCTTCGTTGGAAGGAGAGGGGCACACTACTTTTGTGAACAAGCACAAAACGCACGTAGTTGGAACACATCGAGCTAACAAAAATTTTTTTCAAAAGAGGTGATGAATGCCCAGCTGAAGGGAGGTGAAATTGTAGCACTAGAAGGAAAGTATTATATTGTTGTTCTGAAGTGGAAAGACACTCGCGATGTAAGGATGCATTCCACAAAACATGCTCTTGTTATGGCTTTCTTGTCTGACCAACCGATTCCTGCCTCATTCACCAGTAGAGACAGAAGACCAAGCCGATGACATGGAAACTATGAAAAACCTCTTGCAATTATTGAGTACAACAAGTGGTAAAGGAAAGTAACTTTTGAATTTTTGCTCGGTATGGCAGAGATAAACGCGTTTTTAGTGTCCAAAATGCCACAAAAAGCCACTTCACAGCATTGCCAAGCCACATTCACGGATTGACGTAGTTAACATACGCGGGCTTAAAAGTAATCACTTTTGGTCTGTAAATACAGACCAGCTGTTTTGGCATTTAGTGAAACAAAGGTAGATCCCCGCCCACACCTCTCAGATCACTCTGATCACAATGTAGACCCTGTTCCAATCCGGAATTCAACTTCTTGTGGTTAAGATTCCATTTCCGTAAGCAAATTATCCACTACTGCTTTATTGACATTTACTGAGTTTGATTCACTCCATACATAGAATTCTATTCGTGTATCCTCATACTAAAATCGTCATTTCAATATACACAACTCTATGCGAGTCCGACATTCTGGACAGATAACACCTGAAGGACAGTTTGTTGAGATCTTCACCGCGGAAAACAACTTATCCCAGCTAGTAAATGAGTCCACGTGTATACAAGACGTTGATAGTCATATTACCAACACTCTGAACTTGTTTTTAACTTATCACCCTGATAAGAACACCACTCTAGGCTCGTCAGATTATTGTTTCATATCAGCTAATTTCTTGTACACCCACCATATAGTTAGAGAAAAGATTCCTAGAAGAACCGTATGGCAATACGAGAAGCCACTTAGAGCGGACTTAACAGCTTCTTTAGAAATCTTAGCTTGTTGTTATGTTTCCCCAATAACAACGTGGATGCCGCTGCTGATATGATCACAGACACTATTCTCTTTGTAATAAGATCGTTTACCCTCTTCGGATGAAAAGTATCAAACCAAAAGGAAACACATGGTACGACTCGAATTTCAAAAAGGCTGTCAGGGTTAAAAAAAAAAATGTTTTCGGTCCAACAAGACCAACCCCACTAAGGAAAACCGACAAAATGTCAAACAAGTCAGAAAATACTGCAATTTTTTCTTCAAGCGTGTAAAAAACTCAGGCAAAAAATACTACACTGTCCCAACGATATTAAACAATTTTGGTTTTCGTTAAAAACATTAAAAATTCTGCCTCATCCTCCATCCTAACGCTCATTTACAATGACATTCTAGCTGTCAGCTCTTTGGACAAGGCCAATCTGCATGCTGCACATTTTGCGACCGGTTTAACACTTCCAGATTGTGCATTGCCCCCGCCTTGAATCATTAATAGGACGAATCCACTTTCGCAGTCGTGTACTCAAAGATCTTAATATATACAAATCCGCTGGTCCAGATGGTATATCTCCCCTTCTTCTGAAGAGGTGTTCTTTTACGCTGGCAAAACCACTGCGTAAGCTTTTTCATCAATCCTGCTCTTTAAAACCCTAGAAAACAACATTTGTCCAGTCCGTCCCCGAAAAAAGCGAGTCTTCTTCTCCTTCCCCTACAGACCCATTGCACTTAAGTCCTTTCTTTCCAAGGTCATGGAAGCGCTGATAAACTGCCTGCTCATGCTATATTTCAAATCACGGAAACATCTTAATGGCCGGCCGTACGTTTTTCGTAGCAACAGGTTAGCTGATTATTTAATAGCATGTCTCACCGAAAAGTGGAACCATAGCGTACTTCAATCTATCGAAAGCAAGATAGTTGCACTTCATATTTCTACAGCATTTGACTGAGTTTGGCATCAGGCCCTTTTATCGAAAGTGTGTGCTTTTAGGATCGATGACTCTGGTCTCCAATCGATTAGAAATTAGCATTAAAGTTGTCATGGATCGTTTCAAGTCTGATATTCATAAAATAAATGCTAGAGTGCCCCAGAGCTTCATTCTGTCTCCGACACTTTTTTAAATTTACATAAATAATCTCTTGTTTACTACTTTTAATCCGATATATTCCTTTGCTGATGACAGTGCTCTCTGCTTTTCATATTCGTTCCCTGAATCACGTCCCTGCTCTTCGGCTTTAGAATAGGAACGGCAGCGCAAGTTAAGCTCATTAAATTCCGGTATTATGAGCATAACCAATTGTGGAACTATCAACAGAGTGGAATTTAATTCCAAAACTCAATGCTGTCTGCTCTCATTAAAGCAAAATCTAAATACCCAGTCATTATCCATGAATGGCAGTGACAACCTACGTTGGTATGACCATATATTCTATGTCGCCAAAAATGCTGTCTAGCTTTCCTTAAGCGATGTAAGAAATATTTAACCCCCTCTGATCTGGCCGCACTATATAAGGCATTTATCCGCCCAAAATTAGAGTACAATGCCTACATCTGATCAGGTGCTCCTATAACATCTCTACACCTGCTATATAGAATTCAAAACCGTGAGATAAAACTCATAGGGTGTACTAATATCAGACAGTCAATTGACACACTTGAACACCGATGTTATGTCTCCTGTTTTACTCGCTATTTCCACTACCAGCGCTCAATAGAAATCGCCAGAACATTTCCGCCCCTTCAAAGCTTCAAAGGTAACATCCGTCTTGCTATGAATGCTCATGAGTATACCCTTATTCAAATATCGTGATTCATTCCAAAGCCATATAACTCGCTTATGGAATGCCCTGCCAAGCTCTCTCTTTCCTATTCATTATAACTTACATACATTTAAGACCAATGTACATTGGTATTTCTCTTTTCTTCCTCCCTGATTCTCCTTCGCCCGCGGTGTGTACAAGCATTTTAAGAGTACCTTAACCCCTTGAGTGCGCACTAGTTATTAAAAAAAAAAAACAAAAAATACAATTCAAATTCGAAAGTTTAGAGATGAGGTTGCTGAAGCTTTACTGGATCTTTTGTGTCTTCAACCAGTTACTTCCAGCAAGCAGAACATAGAAAAAAGGAAGAATGATAATGGAAAAACCATAAGACGAGAATGTGTTTTGTTTTATGCTCAAATTAAGGAATAGCATAGCAACATTCTATCCAGAGTGCCCCAACAAACGTCAATTATGAGTTACTTGCTTTCCAAATTATTCTCATTCCAAAAGTGAATTTCATATATCATTTCCCACAAAAGTTATCCTACGATCACGTTAGTGGTATGTGGCAGAGGCCAAACAATACGAAATCCATACAAAATCCCAACCCAACGCTTCTGGTGCTATTCTGTACTCAGTACTCGCCAATTTTCGTCTATCCCAAATTTTACATTTTGCACAACACGAACTCACTCTCAAGTTGAAGGACTCTGGCATTTTGAGGCTCCCATACAATAGCCACGTGTCATCAACAAATTATCAAGATTACAAGACAAAAGATTGATCTACGACTATGTGAACAGTGAAGTCCCACTTAAGGTGTCCTATCAACTATTTGCATTGTCACTTGTTTATGAAATTAGCTGTATAAGCTCTAACAAAGGTTTAGCTCAGAGTTAACACAAGCTGGCTTAAGATTTGTGGCATCTATTTATAAGATTTTTCAATGTGGTTGGATCTGACAATTAAGCATGTTACAGCCAGTGAAGCACAGATCCCTACCCCAGAGACAAAGAAGAATTTCACTTCATAACAACAGAACACGAACCAAGTAAAGGTATGCTTCAAAACTTACTAACAAACAAGTTTTCATAAAGCTACTTACATACATACAAAGTTGTAATATGACCGCACTTGCCGCTGCACTTGAAGTCTCTCTCTTGAAGGGAACGCTAACGTTTGAGGCTTGTTGAAAATTAGCACACATAACGCATTAACAGGAAGAAAACTAGCCATACTTTCCACTTGGCTAAATATTACTCGTACGTTTGTATCTACATCATCATCAACAACAACAAAATCAAATAAAACAACAAAACAAATAGTTGTGAACAATTGTCTACATGGTGTATAAAACAACAACAACAGTGACAACGACAAAAAACATGAATCTAACCGACTTCATTGTGAAGCATAAATTTTTCAGATCTCAGACTCAGATTTGAGTTCTCTCGGATCTTGGATCTGCGATTTGGGATCTTAAATCTCACATCTCGAATCGCAGTTCTCACTTACTCATCGCACTATTGGTTGACCTCATGACGTTCTAAATTAGGCGAAAACCTCTTTTCAACTTGATTTCAATTTTATTGTGTCTTGGGTTGGTGGCACGGCACGGGTTCGTTACAAAGTGCCACCTCCTCGCTTCGACTCACCTCTGTCGTTTGGTATCAGTTCATCCGATTTAAATGCATCCAAGGTGGTGTGTAGTAGTAGTTTCCAACATTAGCTTTACCAGCTACCGCTCCACCAGCAGTGGACAACAATAACGACAACGTCGACAACATCACATCCACTTGCTACGAGTATTCGCATTGGCACGGCAGCAATGCCAGGGGGTAATGAATGAAATCGTATACATAATTCGAGATTTTGTCCAAATCGGTCAGACGGCTGGCGTCAAGTTTACTAGGTAAGGCAAGGTAGGCCGGAGCTAGTTGGCTGAAACGTAGCTGCCTCAAATCAAACGAAAACAAAGCACTGATCGATGCTGCTGAAAGCCGTGGAAAAATCGAAATCGATGACAAAAAAAAAGAAAAAAAAAAAAAAAATCACAAAGCAACAACGGCTGGTAGTAACAACTTGTACTCAGTATAGCCGCGATCAAGACCACATTCGCTGCGTGTCTTGATTCAAGTTTAAGTTGACAATGTCTATATTGGTGGGATTTATGAAACTCTAAGGTTAGATGAGTAATGTATTACCCAGTTTAATTGGCATCATCAGCCAAATTCAGAAAATCTATTTCTATTTCTGTTTCTGTTTCGGTCAACATCGGATACGAATAGAAGGCTCATGACTTGCATCTGGTCTTACAGTGGCCTAGGTCTGAGCATGGATATGAGACTGCATCTGGGTTTGAGTCTGGGTCTCTCGATCTTATGAGAATCAAAGTCATCCATCATGTATTGATTGAATTGGACACTAAATTAAAGAACGAACAAAGAAATTGATATGAGTGTGGCGATTTATTGATAATTTGCCCTTGACCTCATTAAAGCATGATACGACTGTAAGCGCCTTGAAAAAGGCCTACGATCTGAAGTATTTTGTCACCATTTGTCAGTCTGTTGTTTTAAAAGAATTCAAGATTGTTGGCGCATATGACATACTTACGAATATGGAATGTGACGCAATTTTGTGGGATTTATTGAGTGTAAGATCGAGAAAATTTGTAATTGAAGGTCGCCAAGGAATACATAGCTGAGCTTGCCAATTTTTGTTTTCTTATATTACCATCACAAAATTCGGTAATATGGGTTTAGTCCATAGACTTTGAAGTCCTTTTTTCTATGCGTGGAATTTTGAGCAATAATCAAATTGCTAGGTTGCTCAACTCAGCTCTGAAACACCAACAGCATTCAATGGTCGTTGACTTCTACCTTCCAACAGAGATCAAGAAGTTCCTGATCTTCCTGTCTGGTCGATTGCAACATATGAACTTGCCATTGCTGCTGATGTATTCCATGCTCTTGGCAATGGTAATATCGGCGTTCAGCTGGTACAGCTCGTGATTCCATCTGGTATGGCACGCTTCGTTTATAAAGTATGAACCATAGATCATGCGAAGACTTGTCCTTTCGAAACTTACTAACATCTCATCATTGTTCGTCATTTTCTACCATCCAATCTTCAGATAGGGGGTTTCCGTGGTTTAGTGGTATATGCATACAATCCTCAAGCAGAGGGTTGCGGGTTCGAATCCCGTGCGAGGCAATTCTCTGAAAAAGTCTTTTCGTAGAATTTGCATGCAGTTATATGAGAATCCCGTCGGCGTCAACTCTGACATGAAGGCATAACACTGATGTTGGAGTGGTTGCTGGCTGGGCTAAATGTAACGAACTAACAACTAGCACGTACTGAGACCCACTGGTTGAGGATGCACTTGCTCGTCCCGTCCAGTTTGACAACCACCTCTGTTAAAAATATCGAAACCAAACATACCTGAGTTTCACACTACTACACCAGTAAAAGGGTATTCATATCCCCTTGGTGCGCACGCGGGATTATAAAAAAAAAGATCTTCAGAAAATCTTTACTTTAGATGGCTACTGTACGCGTTGACTGGATCGGCAGTCTAATGTTGTTATCAGCATTAATGCAGTATGCAATGTGCTGTTCGAATCTTTTCGTCTTTCTCTCGCTTACCACTAAATCCATTGAACGCGATTGCTTTTAAAGTCTCGAAAAATCTATGCTGATAGCCAATGCGTTGGTCAATGGAAATGTCACCGGCATATGCAAGCACCATGACATCCTTAAAGAAGGTAATGCCGGAGATGCGGATGTCTGTAGCATGGATTATTACCTTCATCACTAAGTAACTGGTAGGGAATCACATTGTCTGAAACCTCGCTTTGTGCCAAATGTCTTAAGAAAACTATAATTAGTTCCCAACCGGCTGATGGTGCCAGTCTGTGAAATCTTGCAAAATCGAATGAGCTTTGACCTAGCAGCATGTTAGCAGTTTCCTATCCAAAGTCATGATCAATCTTTTTGTCTGTCACGGAACAGCCAGGTGATGGAATACCGCTGGGATCACTGCCCCGCCATAGAAAAACTCTATTATTACTAAGCAACGAGGGATACGGACGGATCTACTGTGGAAAACCCCTACAAACGAAATAAGGATAACGAACTTCGGATCTGTACATGGAATGTTTAGCTGAATACCTAACGGAGGCCCTGGATTACTGCAAAGCAGATGTTACCATCATCTAAGGAATGTGAGGGGATGAATCGGACCAGAAGAGAGTGAAAAACTGCGACATTTACAACTATGGCGATTGTTATTAACGGCAAAAACAGAGTCTATTGGATGTGGATCCCATTTCAGGGGCAGACTTAGGCTAGAAGCTTTAAGTTTTCGGCATGTAGTACGAGCGCCTTGTAAGATTCCGCATTAAAGATGCTGGCTTCTACGACCTCTTGAATAAGATCTATGGTACAAGTAGTGCTCTAGCTATCACATTAAAATTGTCCTCAGTGTTTTTAATGCAAAGTTGTGGGGAGAGGGCATTTTTGGCAGTACTGTCGGGGGGTACAGCTTACACTACACCATTTCTGATAACAGATTTAGGCTAATCGGTTTTGCGGTGCGACGAAACATGGTCGTAGCTATTACTTGGAGATCCCTTAACTAATCAACTATCAACCCACGTTCTAAGGGGCCAACATCGACTCATACCATTACTTTGTTGTAGCCAAGGTACGGTTGCGGACATTCTGAACGTCGCAAATACAAGCTAATACTGTAAGGAAGTTCGTAGTCGGATGGTAACAAGAGCAAAAGATAGCCAAATTGTCTTGCGATCGAGTCTCCCTTAATCTCTTAGAAGGTTGTATGACGCCAGCATCAAGTATCGAAGCTCAGTGGCAGCCTTGAAATACTGGGTTTCACTCGATCACCACAATGACAATGACGACGAGTCCCAGCAAGCACATGTAGCTTAGCACATAGTAAGACTAGAGTTGCTCACAAGCTCACGAGTAGAGGAGGAGAGACGAACACCTCACACAAATCCCGAACCGAAGCCTGTAGAGACGAACAAGTGAAGATAGTATCAGAGTCGCAGTCGATACTGAGGATTTGGAAGAGCATTTTTGGAGACTATACTCGTATAACGGCGATAACCGATTAAATAGCGTAGTCGGGCTGAATGAAACTTTCAACCTGTACAATGTTGACCAACAATTCCGTCCATCCGACCTGGATAAAGTGAATCTAGGCGATGAATTGGTAAGGAGCATATACCAACTCATCTGTAAAATATGGCGAGACGAAAGTATGCCCGATGAATGGAACCTCAGGATTGTTTGTCTAATCCTCAAGAAAGGAGACACTCTGAACTGTGCCAACTACAGAGGTATCAATCTTCTGTTGTATTGTGTGAACGTTCGTCAATAGCCTAATTGGTCCTTATCAGTATAGCTTCCGGCCAGAGAAGTCCATCATTGACAAAATATTCACACCAAATCAGTACACACGACCTATTCATCGATCTTAATCCTGCGTATGGCTGCATCTATCGAGCTATACAGAGAATTGTCTAGTTTTGGCATCCCTGCCAAACTTGTTCATGACGATACATCAACGTCGGTGAAGAACTTACAAGGCAACGTACTGTCATACGATTTCTTTACCATCATTCTTGAAAGATTAGTGCAAACCTCACGCGCCAAAATTCTTGTGTTGAACAGTCGTTCAAAAGTCCGTTTAATTACTCGCTACTCGCATACGGCGATGATATTGACATGATCAAAAGAAAGCAGCATGATGTCAGTTGTGCTTTCGGGAGTAATGAGGCATAAGCGGCGGAGATGGGTTTATTGGTCAATGTGGGCAAGACCAAGTATATGGTTTCAACAAGAAAGGACACCCAACACTGATGCCTCAGACAGAATGCAACCCTCAACAAATTAAACTTTGAGGTAGTTAAGGACTTTGTTTACCTAGGCTCCGCCATCAATTCAGACGCTGACACTAGCGCTAAGATCAAACGAAAATAACTCTTCCCAATCACTGCTACTTTAGGCTAAGAAGGCAACTAACTAGCAAAGTCCTCTCTCGAACAACAAAAGTGACCCTATATAAGACGTTAGTAAGCCCAGTCCTATTCAATGGCGCAGAAACATGGACTTAATTAAAAATGGATGAGAGTGCACTTGGCTGCTTTAAGAGGAAAATTCTTCATGCGATTTTCGGTCCCGTCTGCGTACAACGACGAAATATACGGGCTGTATAGCGAGATTGACTTAGCCAGAAGGGTGAAGGTCCTACGATTGAGATGGCTGGGTCATTTAGAGCGGATGAACATCAACGCTCTGATCCCAAATGTCTTCAAATCCGTCCTGGAGGGTCAGAGTAAAAGAGAAAAATCGCAACTCAGGTGGAAGAGGATGTCCACCAACATAGCGTGCGAAACTACAGGTAGCTAGCTAAAGATCGAACTGGCTCAAGAGGCTTGTTGGTTGAGTTCAGGTCCAACCTGGACTGTAGCGATACTTTAAGTAAGATGTTGGAATATGAGACCATTAAATAGCATGTTTCTCGTGGTGGAGAACTCGAAAAGCATCAATTTGTAGCTGTAGGATAGGTCGTTGAATGTCATTTTTTCGATTGTCCTCCTAAAAGTACTCTGTTTGTGCACTTTGGCGTTAGCGTCCGCTTGAACGATCGAAAAATAGGGGGTGAATTGCTTGTATATTTGCTCGAAAGGCGCATAGAAAACAACTTTGTTCATATTAGCCCTCTCGTTCGCCAGAGTCTGGGCACAAATATTTCATTGATTCGCAAAGCTTCTCTAATTGAAGCTACATGATCCAATCGATCAGCTCTGTCCGGTCCATTACATCTTCTATAGCATACCTTTCTTTCGTTTTTTATTAAACATTTGCCGAGGTCGTTAGCAGAAATAATGTTTTTGATCTGAGCATTAGTTTGCAAGTGGATGTTAAGGTAGTTGTCTAGACACTGAAGGCTGTGTGTACGCTAGATTTGAACAGTGACATACATTTTCCTGGCCATCTTGACTGGATAACAAACAGGGATAGTGTGCTCGAATCCATACTCTCAAGTTATTAGTAAGACGGCCGTCTCTATCGTCTATTTTGAGACTAGCATGATCTCGATAAAAATCACAGCAAGACGGTGAACATCTTGAAGCTCTTTAAATTATTCGGATCAACTTCAAGTCATCCGAAATTTTTCACAGAAACCGCTCAGTAAAGGTTAAGTTCGATAATCGAGTTTCAAGCTAAATGCAATGCTTTGCTCATGGCTGTGCGGTGTGATAACAGTAAAGAGCTGCGTTCATGCCATTTAGTGTGGAAAAGCACATTATTCAAATGGCCTTCTTGGCTTCGTTGGCAGAAGTTCGGTAAAAGTTTTATGACTCGGTCCAATATGTGCGCCATTATTCCGGCAATTGCGTGTGGAATGTTGGCCTCGAGCTCGTCCAAAGTGGATGGCTTGTTGGCGTAGACTAAGAACTTGATATAGCCCCAAAAAAAATATTCGAGTGGTGTCAAATTGCAGGATCGCTGTGGCCAATTAATAAACACTCGCCGTGAGATGACATAGTCGCCAAATATTTCCTTCACAATTTTGTCGCTTGTATGGCATTTAGCGCCGTCTTGTTGGAACCCCAGCTCGGATATATCGATTTTGTCGAGCTATGACCTCAGAAAGTCAGTTAATATCGCTCTTTACCTGAGACCATTAACAATAAGGTGTTTCTTTAACTTCATACCGAAAGAAATAAGGTCCGATAGTGCCACCATGCCATAAACCGCACCAATCAGTCAATCTCTGTGGATGCATCAATGCCCTGCCGAAAATTTGTGGATTGTGTTCGCTCCAATAAAGGCAATTTTGCTTTTTGACATAGCCGCAGAGCCAAAAATGGGCCTTGTCTCTTGGCGGGTTCCCTTAGAAGAGTGTGGCACATTAAGCATTCCGCTGTTGTTCCTAATTTAAGGATTTTCTTCTGGGATCTGGTCAAACACGCCCTGGTAATGGTATGATATTTGTGAAAATAAATCTGAAATCTTTCAGGCAATTTATGGATTAAACTGTTCGTCTTTTGAAGCAAACCAAAAAGTCACCCAATTTTCGACTTCCTCGTAGGATTCGAAGTGCTGCTGATGAAAACAAATGGTAGTCGAAAGGAGCCAAGATTGGTGAATACGGAAGTTGGGGTAGCAGCTCCCATTCATGTGTTTTGTTTGTATTCTGAACCAGTTTTGCTTTGTGTCATGGAGCAAAATTACCTTGCCGTGTCTTCTGGCCCATTCTGGTCGTTTTTCGATCAATACATGGTTCAAATTGATCATTTGTTGTCGGTAGCGATCTGTATTAACGGTTTCACCAGGTTTTAGGAGCTCGTGGTACACCACACCTTTCTGGTCCCACCAGACACACAGCATTGTCTTCTTGCCGAATCGATCTGATTGTTGTGACGGATTAACCCATGATTTTTTCTGTTTAGGATTCTGAAAATAAATCCATTTTTCATCGCCAGTAAGAATTCGATGCAAAACTGATTTTTTATCGTGTCCTTGAAGCAAAATTTCACAATCGGTTTTTCGGTTTTCCATCTGTCTTTCATTCAATTCATTTGGCACCTATTTTATAGACTTTTGGATCTTCCTATAGCTTTTAAACGGTCAGAAATTGTTTGTTGTGCAACATTTAACATTCCTGAAATTTGTTTCTGACTCAAGCTTTTTTGGTGGTTGAAATCATCTTTTGCATGTTGCTTCTGATAGAGCATGATCACCATATGCCTCGACAAGCATTCGATGCGACTCTGCACCACTTTTCTTTAAATGAAAACAAAAAGTTAATGCTTTCCGCAAGTCATCGCTTCATGGTAAAAAATTCGATGAAAAAATATGATGTTGTTTGCTCAATGACTTAATGCATACTAAATATGTTTGACAGGTGTCATAGCAACAAAAAAAAAAAAAAAATAAAAAATTAAGGCTCGTTCACAATAAATATTCTCTATCGAGACATTTGTATTTGAATACGAAGTGAGTTTGTTGTGGTCCAATAAGGCACTCGGGTTCTAATTTCAACCATATGCTGCACAAGAGAGCAGGCAAAATAATACAATGACATGCAGCAACGAATTTTGTGACTGAGGTTGAAACATTGTTTTCATTTACACACCGTCGAGCATGAATATCGTTGTGATAGGTTTCAGAAACTATTTAATGACCATTCCCAACAAACGCAGAAGAGATGTGAGAATGGCACAAACTCGCCTTACTGAAAACTCCTAAAGAATATATTCAACGTCCTCAAATTACAAAATGAGTCGACATTTGGATAAAATGTTTCTACTCAGACAATAACAAGAACATTTGACTTGAGTTTATACCTTGCAACTTCTACCAAAACTTTGCCATTGTCAGCTCTAAGTAATGTCCTATATATGCTGGTAAGATTTAGGATAAAAGGAAATCTAGGAAATGAGAGTGTTCTCTATGGCGCATTTAAAATTAAGGCCTACACGATAATATGTCACCAACAAGACTTTGACTAAGGCTGATTATATCATTTCAACATTCACAAAAGGACATGTAGCTCTTCAGATCATATGACTGTGATGATTGCGATCGAAGTAAAACATGACCACAGTTTTTTTTATGACAAAATTTATTAAACTGTACCAACTCGGATCCCTACACAGTACCAGCGAACGTATGGTAATATTGAGTCTATAACTATAATTCGTGCGGTTTGCTAAGAGATGGCGTAACTTGTATTATTCCATTGGAACATGCGTTGGAAAGCTACTGTCATTATACGTCATTTCAGTATATGTCATTCATTTGAAGCGTAAACAACAATAATTTTTTTTCACTCAAATATGTCGAACTTTGTGCCAGAAAAAGTGTTTTTGCGGGGAGTTCTTCTTCATGAAGAAAACTGCTGCCGAAAGTCATCGTATTTTGGTGGAAGTTTATGGTGAACATGCACTAGCTGAGCGAACGTGCGAAAGTGGTTTGCACAATTTAAAAATGGTGATTTTGGCTTGGAAGACGATGAACGTCCTGGGCAGCCAAAAAAGTTTGAAGATGAAGAACTGGAAGCATTACTCTATGAAGATTGTTGCCAAACACAAGAAGAGCTCGCAGAATCTTTGGGTGTCACTCAAGCAGCCATTTTAAAACGTTTAAAAGCAGCTGGATATATTCAAAAGCAAGGAAATTGGGTTCCACATGAACTCAAGCCGAAAGACGTCGAAAGGCGGTTTTGCATGTCCGAAATGCTACTGGAACGCCACAAAAGGAAATCATTTTTGCATCGGATTGTTTCGGGTGGTGAAAAATGGATCCATTACGACAAACCCAAGCGCAAAAAATCATATGTGAAACCCGGCCAACCAACCAACGGCAAAGCCGAATATCCATGGCGCGAAGGTAATGCTCTGTATTTGGTGAGATCAGATGGGTGTGCTGTATTATGACCTGCTTAAACCGGGTGAAACCATCAATGGACAACGCTACCGAACACAATTAATCCGTTTGAAGAGAGCAGTTGCCGAAAAACGCCCGTAATATGCGACCAGACATGCGGAAATAATTTTCCAACATGACAACGCTCGGCCCCACGTTGCTATTCCGGTTAAGAACTATTTGGAAAACAGTGGATGGGAAGTCTTACGCTACCCGCCTTATAGTCCAGACCTTGCCCCTTCTGACTACCATTTGTTCCAAACGATGCAGAACGCCCTCACTGAAATACGGTTCACATCAAAGCAGAATATCAAAAATTGGCTTGATTCATTCTTGGCTGCCAAGCTGGCGCAGTTCTTTTGGGATAGATCCACAAATTGTCAGAAAAATGGAAAAAAGTCATAGCTTCAGTTGGGCAATACTTTGAATAATATTATTGTACATGTTTTTCTTAAATAAGCGTTAAAATTTTGGAAAAAAAACCAGACGAATTAAAGTAAATACCAATAGATAGCCGAAAGTCCATAATAATGACCGAAAGACGCAACTTTAATTTTGGGGTGGTGATAGAGTTCATCTACCTCCAAATATGACACCATGGCGTTAATTTCTTGCATGATATCTCAAGCAAATAATACTTCTTGAGTTTGCTCAAACAACTAGAAGAAGTACTTTTTGCTCAAATGACCAAAATCATGAAAAATTCTTGTCTTACTAATCGACAGCAAAGTTAATTTTAAGATTCTTCAAAAGAAAGTACAACATTTTGTTGCGGTTTCTATGTGGATAGAGTCGAAAGCAGAAGAATCCGTCGACTGTTAGACGGTCTTCGAGTGCCACCCAATTGGTGCACAAGGAAAATGGAGCTGGAACCTCAGGGTTAAACGTCACTTCTAGTAAATTAAAGGCAACTTGCCTGTGGCTGCGAACTAGAAAAATTGGCAATGATTAAGACTCAGATGGTCGTTGGTCTAATAATTAGGTTTGTTTGTGACATGGATATATGTTAGCTATACTCATACATTTATGCAAAGAGAATGTGTACTGTTTCATCTAAATTGTCACCAACTGCAAGCAAAAAGATCAAGACAAGACGACACGCCGCCTCAAACTAACTTTTCATTCTTGATAAGCTTAAAGGCGTCGCAAGTCAACACCAGCGATACAATCTTATCTATATCAGTACAATCATAGAGAGAACACAGTGGGTTGTCAGTGTAACTTTTGCAAGCATTGACAGAGAAATCAGAAAAATGGGTTTGGCAGTAAACGAAGACAAAACAAGGTAACATACGTGCTGTCAAGAAGAAAAGACACACCATCGTCGTCTTGGACAAAATGTCACGTCGACACTTATTTCTTTAAAGTTGTACAAAATTTAATTTACTTAGGCTTGTTTACGTTGACTATAGCCTGACAAACAAACAAAAAAAAAATCCAAAAACGATTTACTCTTGCCAATTTATGTCTTTTAAGTAGGCGATAATCTGCGCCTGTCACTGGGACTATAGAGATTTCTTGATCTATTTGTCAAGCTCTGGACTGCATTCTGAAAATGCTAGTTCAAAGGAAATGCGCAAAATAATTATTGTGAGCAATACCCAATCGATGAGTAGTGAATTAGAATTTGAACTACAATTCAGTAGTTCCCTATGAAATTCGAGTGCCGCGGAATCATACAGAACCATATCTCGTTGCAAGTTGCGAGGAAGTCTTCCACCTTGAAGAGTCAAGTGAGTCAAGTGGAATTCGCTACAGCCTTTGGATAGATTAGAGGATTGGTATATGTAGAAAGCCTACGCACTAATGCCTTCGGCTGACTTAGAGCCGTTTTTAAAAATCTTCTTACTGACTTCGCGTTATTTGAATTCAATCGTTTCAGCTATCAAATGATTGAAGCGTATGTTGTCAACGATTTCAGTTAGCTGAAGGTAAATTGATTGAGTAAGTCGCGTTGCAGCGTTATTAGACCAGCAAGTCATGCGTTTAGTTCTTATCATTTCTGTGCATCTCTCTGTCTCATTGCAGTTTGTGGCAATCTGCATGTCGAAAATGATAATGAGTTGCATATGTAGCAGAGTTTGACTGGTCACGATCGAAGAGGTTCCTAACGCGGCGGTGATGGCAATGAAGGCATGCGTATTTTCTAGAGCTGATGCTGGTCTCCTTTTTTAACTCAGGTCACTAGAAGACTATGACTTCACTATTTTTAAGATTTTGTCATATTCTTTAGAGAATTTTGGTTCATTCATATCCAGTCTGTCACTTAAGTAGGTACATTGCAAGAACTCACGGATATGTCAATTGCATCGGTGGAATGGTTCATGGACTTAGAAGGCAATTGAGTACCGAATTCCTTTGAAGAAGATCGGAAAAGGCATCTCAGTCCTGCTTTACGGCCCAGAAGTATGAACTTTTATCAAGTAGACGAAAATGCACTTGGCTGCTTGGAATAAAAGATCGTTCGAGTGATATATGATCAACAAGCTTCCCTACGCGGTCTTTGGCTTCCTACATACAATTGGTTGAAGGCTTTTTGAAGTTATTTTGTCAAGTTCCTGCAGACGGGTTATTTTGAGCATAAATGAACGAAGGCAATAAGTTCTGGGAACAGAACATGACACACAAGCGATGTTGTGGTGTGAGTCTTTACACCCTGAACATTTCAGTACTGATTTACTGTCCAGAAGCATAAGCACTTTTTAAGGTTCTGAAAGTGTCCCGTATAGCGAATTGAAATGGCTCCAGAGAATCGGGTCTGAACTGACCCCTAAATATGGGATTGATATGATTGTTAAATTCTCTACGTAATGCCCTTAGTCTTGTTTGCACTTGGACATTGGCATTTCGTCGGCTTTGTTATATTCAAAAAACTGAGCACTATGTACAGCTGTAGGCAACACACTAAGGATCGGCTTCGACATTTGCACCTCAAATAAAAACATGTACAAAACCTTCAATCGTTATATGCGTGCCTTGTCATAATCTATGCAAACCGATAAATACGTATCTCAGTCTCTTGTAACCACTTACCTAATTTTTCTTTGACACAACTACTAGAGATGCATACTTCATTTGCTCTAGAAGAACCGTCGATCGTGCGATAGATTTTACCCAACAAATTGAGTAAAAAATTTTATGTACATGGTTGTCAATCAAATCCGAAAACGAGAAGAGAAAATTGCCTACGTAATACACAAACGTCACGATACGTCATAAGAAAATTAAACGAGGGAAAATTATACGAGAAATTCAAAAAAAAACCAGACCTAAGAGTCCATAAATATTCGCATGTTGACTGGTGACAGCACAGTATCCACACATTCCAGCTGCGATGAAGATGGAAACCAAACATCAAATGCAAATTGACAGCGTACGCTATACCTATCACCATCTCCGTCATCAGCCTGTCATTGACGATCGTTACGATATTCGAAAAAGGACTTGCAACGCAATGTCATTCGAATCGATTTCATTTACAGTACGTGTATCATCATCATTGGTATCGATAACGACATCGACATCATTGGCATTTAAATTTTTTTTTTTTTTTTGATTGAGATTTGTTGTATCTTTATTCTGTCAAAAGCCCACCGGGTTACTGTATTCATAACAGTTTTACTTGCCTATATATCTATTATTATACATAAATCTCACACTTGCTTCAAATCAATTAAGAAATACAAATCAAGAACCCTAAACAGTAAACTGCTGATCGACGAATGGCGGGACCAAAAGAAGCAGTGTTGAGAAATCCAACAAATCAGACAAATCGAACAAATCGAAGAGTTTAAAACGGATATCCGCGATCGTGATAGCAATTCCAATAGCACTTTCAAAGAAAAACAAAACAAATTTCATTCTAAATACAATTATCGATCCGCATCGAGAATGGTTATGGCAAACAACCACCCTATAACAGTGACAGTGACAGCAAAAGTGGCAACGGTAAGCGGCAGCTAGAACCACAACCGACAAATAACAACCAATGACCAACAGCAGCAACGACAACGACGCTTGATTGAATTATTGCACGCATGCGCATTCATAGCGATTAAGGGTTTGGTGACACTATGCCGGCAGTCAGAGAGACTGACACGTCGCGCTGAGACTAAACAAGCCATGCATTTAGATGTTTCTACTGTTTTTTTTCTCCTTTTCGTAATTAAATGAAAATTTGTTTTGTTTTTTTCTCATTCTCATACACATTCTCATTCTTTATCTGCGTTTTCTTCCTTTCTTTTAGTGGTGCAGAGCTAGTAGTGTTCCCGTTCGCTGATGCGTCAGGGACAGATTTAATGGAATTTTCACAATTTCCACAATTGGCGCTTCCGGTTAGTCGGCCTTTTACTGCTTCATAGTTTTGTAGTTTCATAGGTTTTGTCGTCGTTAAGCAGTAGTCACTTCATTTGCGGGTGTCAATTTGACATATTGTAGTCGGTGGTTGGTTGTAAAGTAAGAACGACAAAGAGAATAGAAAAAAAAAGTGGTTTTCCGTGAACGGAACTGAAGTTGGAAGTTGTTGAATTTTCTGCCAAAGCGTACCAAATCGGATAGAACATCATCACACACTTACACAGTCAGAGACTTCCCACTAGAAATGCCAAATGAAATGAGAAGCTATTTTCGCCAGAGTGACTAAGTATGTTCAATGTATGTAGTTTCTTCGAGGGGATAATCCTCTCACCATACCAAGAGCACATAGTCGACTTTGTGACTTTGGCAGTCGCTCTGTGGGACGTGTTCTTACTCTAAGTAGACAAATAAAAACTGCCTACAGACATGGTAACATAGGGCACGCACAACACAGAAAACAGCAAACACGACGAGTACTCATATGTCAAACATAAATTTCGGACATTTTTTGAAGGTGATTCATTTCTTTGGACAACAAAGGGGCGACAAGATTCTAATTTGCCCAATGGATTGATGTCTCTTTTCTGAGTTATCTACTAAACCAATAAGTGGTGTTATGGTACTGAGTTTTGCTATGCGATTGTCATTCCGGTCACACGTCATTCCTTATTCGAGCTAAGCACTTTATCTCGATGCATGGCAAATCGTTTTATGTAGTTTTATGGCATGATGACTGGATTTCATTGTAACAAATGTACTCATTGTCATGCTTTAGATTCGTGACGTTTCTTTGTCACAAAAAAAAAGGGTTGACATATACAGTTATTAAATTCGTAGAAATTAAATTGTTTTAAGTGACGTTTTGGTTAGACCGTTTACGTTGATTCTTGGAACCATAAATGGGTTTCAATGTTTCGAAAATCGTGTTCCACTGAGAGACCGCAAAAAATGTTTATGCTTCAGCGGCATAAAGTAGGACTGAGATGATCGAAATCTCATAAAAGTTTGATTAGGAATTAACACTAACACTTAACACAGAGCCAACACTACCTCGAAATTATAGCTGTCGACTGTGAATTTCTGGCATATTCGTCGTGGTTATTTGATTTGAAAGGTCTACAATTGTTCAGCTGATGCACCCAGGTTTGGCATATGGTAGTAGATGTCATCTATAATTCTAAAATCATTTACTATTTGCATTTCATTGAATTTTATTACGAAAATTCACATTCAATCGCGGCAACGATGCGAAAATCTCGTGCCAAATGTGCCTTCCGAAATGTGTGTTCGCAACATAATTAAAAAATACCAAGGGATGGGCTCAGTATAACATGTAAAGGCGCAGAAGCAAAAGGAAAGTGTCGAAAACAACCCAAACAACTCTATACGTCACCTTTCTCAAAAGCTTGACCTCTCCACAGCTACACTGTACTGAATTTTGAAGAAAGATTTGGCTCTCCATGAACTGAGGATCATCTGCAGCACCGTACGTTCTGGGATTGGGTCCTGGAAAACATGCTTTGATTTTTGTAAAAAAATCTTGTTTTCGGATGAGGCCAATTTCCACATTGGCTGCTACGTTAATAAGCAAAATCTCACGAGTACTTCAGGAGATGCCAACGTACACAGAACGAGTAATTGCCCAGGGTCCATGAGGCCGGAAAAGCTATTACGGTGAATACAGCGCGCTACCAAGACATAATAAACAGTTTTTTTGTGGACGGAGTTCAAAGATGCAAGCCAACTCAAGAAAAAATTTGGATCTATATTAAAAGCAAGGTCTACGCCACCAATCCTCAAACAATTCCAACTCTAAAAGCGAACATTGGCCGTCAATATCGTGCGATTTAACACCGTTTGATTTATTTCTTTGGATCTATGTTAAAAGTAAGTCTACGCCAACCCTACCCAAACAATTCTAACTCTGAAAGAGCCCCAATTATTATGCGAATGAAAATTTCGAGAAAAGGATAAGGGTCTGCAAGCAGAGAAAATAATGTGTGAAATGTGGCTACTTTTGAGATATCTCAACAATTATTCGCTTTCCTCGAATCCTACACCTGTTGTTGAAACACCCTTAACTGTTTTTGCGCTCATTTACCGCTAAACCCATTTTGACAGCTTCCATTTTAATACCAGCAAACGCACCGGTGACAGTCCGCTTAATTCTGCCAATTACGTCAATATTATAGGCGTGAGCTAGGATTTGCACAGACTTTTTAAAGTTTGTGCCTCCAGTGTTCGCTGTGGTGCGAAATGAAGAAAACATAGCCGCCGTAGCGGTCAGTATCAAATAAGACTCAGAAATGTCGATTTGGCGCTGAGTAGCTGAATCGGGCATCGCCAGAGGGTCAACGCGGCTTAGTTCCCAGTTGGATTTGGGCCCATATCCGTATAAGATTGCGCTGACATGAGAATTCAAGCTAGACGACAATAGATAACGCCATGAGTTCGTTAATTGGCGCTGAAAATGTTGACCGGAAATTCGGATTTTGGCTAAAAAGTCTCGGACAAGGCCTATTTTCAGAGCGTATGTCAACCGAGCGAACACAACCCACAATACTACGGCTAAGAATCAATGCATGACAGCATCATCAGACTTGAATGATCTATTCTACCGAATCTGCAAAAGAAGTTTTTCCATATTCCCAGCATGGACCCTAGCTCTACTCTAAGGTTTCTTTCTTCGTCTCTAGGGGCATTGTTGCTTTGAAACGGTCCTTCTGTACGTGGTGCCTCGAGAACAATCTCAATATAGTATCTTGGATTACACGCTTCTCGTGCGCTTTTTTCTTCTTCTGGAGAAACCGATGTTCCTCCGGTTTCTTTTGCTTGTAGAGCTCATAAGAGTCTCTCGTCCTTCGTTGTTGCACCTCTTTGTACACTTCTTGTTTAGGTGCATGTGCTTCATCAAAACAGGGATTTCTTGGTGGTGGTGGTGGTTGAAACCCAGCACATCAGTTGCAGCATCTCTGATGGCACGTTGGCAGCGCTGCCGCTGGTCTTCGGTGCTTGATTCTGGGTGCATAGGAGTTGTTAAAAGATTTCGAGATACGCGTTCCACAAAGATTTGGGAGTTCTTTTGATATTGCAGTAGTTCTTCTTTATTGTGGCAATTGGAAAATTCGCATTTGTACCTTGGATGCAACAAGGTGGTGATCCTAGCCAGTGTTTGCTGCCCGGAATGTGATATTTCATCCCGCCGTCATACCAATGATGTCCTCCTTTGCTATTCTATATTTAGATTTTGTCGAGGAGCTTGTACAAACATTCTTTGTTGTCGTCGTCGCATATTAGGATTATGTTGGTGAATTTATCTTTAATGCGAATTGTCATAAATCCGCACCCGAATAAGTGCTATTTCACAGTTGTATTCTCCTTTTAATCCTCTACCCATGCCATCGCACTTTGTGAATGGTGGTGTTATCTGTTTGATAGCTGTCAAAAGTCTATGCTTATTGTTTGGTTGCAAGTAGCCTGTAAGGCGTCTCTACGCTCCAACAGTGGATGCTTTATTATTTGAGACTATTAACGAGTTCGTTATGTTCGAAGTAAGGCTACGAATTTGATTGTTGCGCTGGCTCAATCCAAGTATAAAAGTTTCCCAATTATTCGGTGCGCAGAGTCCTAATCTGTTTGTGTCATCTTCGCTATTTAAAAACCCTTAACACCTACTGTACCTCTGCTATTAGATTTTTCTGATCATCGCTACATGCTTGAAAATTAATTTCATCTTTTGGTAAACTTTCAGGACACTGGTCTTCAGAAGTTTGTAAAGGCTATTGGCAAAGGTTCTGCCAGTTGGTTGCGATAGCAGCCGTCCAACGCTTAGTCTCCTAGCAGTTTTTCTGCAAGTGTTTGTCGTCGATCGCCAGATAACCAATCTGGTTGACGGTTTTGCGGTAATGAACCCGCTTCGTTCCTTTGTGAATGCGTGTTAACCATGTGTGATGTTCTGCCCCCAGCAAAGTCAACTATCCTAAATCTGCTTGCGTTTTGAAATAGGGACTCTAGTGCAAATATTTTCGAAATATTCTCTGAATGATAGCCGTCAACGTTCCTCGAACCATCTAGATGTTTAGTTTTCAGTTTTACAGGAAGAAGCTTAGGTGTTAAGAGTTTCTGGGAATTACATGTGTAAAGCCTTATGTATTCAAGGAATCAACGTTGAACCTGGTGATTCTCTTGCACAGTTAATTTGAATATTCAAAGCACAGGTGGCAAGGGGCATCACAAGCAGCTCTCAGGGTTTCTGAAATAGAGATGGTGGCGAAAGAATAAAAATTGGGTTGCCGGTAGCACTTATAACTTCGGACGGAGCTACTACTGGGGTAGCTCGCCCTTTGTGTCCAAGCAATGTCATAAAATCTCGATACTCCAGGTTTGATGCTATCAGTTTCGTTATCTTTGTGACATTGTGAAAAAAGATGTGGTTACAAAATACCCGAAAGCCTCGGATGCAAATTATATCGGTGTTGACGACGCATGCTACTCGAAACAGGTTGAGCAAGGTTGCTACTAAAGCAAGGGTTCCAGGTTTAGCCTGATCATAACTGTGAAATCTGTGGTTTCACAGATGAAACCTAGAGAGAAACAGCGCTTTAAAGGAGGACTAGAGAGGTTTGTGAGATTTACGAGGAAAGAAGGAAATATGAGCGCCGGTTTCTCAGAAGAAAGGGAAAATTTGAGAAATAGCAGAAAGGAAACTGGGGAAATTAACCAGAATATAAGAGAAACGTGTTATATGAACAATGTACGCAAGGACCCTTGCAGCGAAAAATAAGGGAATCTAGTGTTTTATTTGGTGTCAGGCAGAACGAGTCATTTATTTTGATGATGTTTGAAGCAAGTTGCGAAGCAAATTGTGGAACGGGCTGTGCAGAGAGTTGCGTTGTATAACATTCCACCTTGAATACGGAGTAACCACCGTGTGGCGCTCCCATTGTTCCGATTTGAGTTCTGTCTAAATCTTGGCGTCATAGTTTGACATTTTTAAAAGTTACGTGGCCAAGATAACATCTATCTCTCTTTGTGTTGGCGATTTTTTTACAATTCTAGAAATGGATTTAGATTCGCAACAACGAACTTGTATTCAATTTTGCGTAAAAAAACGGATTTAATGGTGCGCGAACGTTGGAAATGTTGGAAAGTGGAAAAGTGTTTCGGCAACGATTCTCTAAAAAAAACGGTCGTTTACCAGTGGCACGAGCGGTTCAAAAGTGGTCATGAGTCAATCGACATCGAAAACCGAAAACCGAAAACCGAAAACCGACGAAAACATTGATGAAGTAAAAGAAATGCTGGTCAATAACCGCAAATTAACCATCAGAGTGATAGCGGAAGACTTGAACATTGCCTATGGATCCGTCCAAGACATTTTGGTTAATGATTTGGGTTGCCGTCATGTAGCAGCAAAGCCGGTGCCAAAAGACCTCAATTTCAAGCAAAAAAAAAACCGCGTTGACGTCGTAAAAGAGATAATTTGCGAGACTGAATTCGATCCCACATTCATCAAAAGGATCGTTACTGGAGACGAGACGTGGGCTTATGAGAACGACACGCAATCTAGACATCAGGCAAGTGAATGGCGTTAACCAAATGAGCCGAGACCAAAAAAACAACGTAGTTTTCAGTCAAAAAAATAAGGCAATGATCACGGTTTTCATGGATTACAACGGTGTAGTTCATCATGAATTTTTGCCAGAGGGCCAGACAGTAAACAAAGAGTATTATTTGGGCGTTATGAGACGTTTGCGTGAAGCAATTCGCCGAAAGAGACCAGAATTGTCGACAGAAAACTCATGGATTTTGCACCATCGCACAGTGCCATCATTATTCGTAACTTTTTGACAATAAATGCAACAAATACCATCCAACAGCCACCGAATTCACCTGATCTGGTTCCCTATGACTTCTTTTTGTTCAATCGAGTTAAAAAAAACCACTACGGGGAACGCGTTTCAGCAGCCAAGAGGAAGTAATAGAAAAATCGCAGGAAGCACTGATGGACATACCGAAAACCGAATATAAAAAATGTTTCGAGGATTGGATCAGGCGCTAACATGAGTGTGTTGCAGTCGATTGGGATTACTTTGAAGGGAACAATATAGATTTTTTGATCAAGGTGGTTTCCCATTCCCAATATTCTGCGATGAAATTACTGCAGATGCAGGTTCTATCATTCCTGCGGGGATAGATGTCTTAAAAATTGAGCCTAAAGTAAATCTTTTTTTTTTTTTGCTTTTGCCACGAAAATTGAGAAAAAAGCGTATAAATTTGGAGGGAACAAAAAAGTTTAAGAGTTGAATATTATGAATAATGCACACCTAACCTATAAACAGTATTAGGCTCGTATCACGCACTAAGATGCTAAAAGCATTTAGTGATGTCCAAAGTCTCTTAAATAGGGTTTTCCAATAGAAACTTGACAAATTTGAATTTAATTTGTGAGCGCACTCTTTCACTTATCATCAAACTGTTACTGTCAATTTATTCAGTAAGCTCAACATTTTTATCATGGTAAAGTACACTAACGAGCAACGTCTGCAAATTGTTAAAATTTTCTACAGATATTCGGAGTCGGTGACTGCAACTTAAAGAGCGATAACTCCAATTCTCGGTCGTAATTCTCGCCCAAATAAACAGGCAATAACAAGTTTAGTGCACGAATTTGAGTCTACATATTCGTTGTGTAATGTTGCCGTGTCAGTGAGACAACGAGTTGGTCGAAGTGTCGAAAATATCAGTGCCGTTCAGACGTCCGTTGCAAACAATCCATATCAGTCAATTCCATGGCGTTCTCAAGAATTGGGCATCGCTCAGACCACATTATGGCGTATTTTGCATAAGGATCTTGGTTTACACCCATACAAGATTAAGCTGACTCAAGAATTGAAGCCGATGGATCATCTGAAGCGACGTACGTTCTTCGATTGTGTTCTGGAGAAGATGCGCCAAAATCATGAATTTCATCGCAAAATCATCTTCAGTGACGAAGCTCATTTTTGGCTCAATGGGTTCGCAAATAAGCAAAATATGCGTTATTGGTCGGGTGAAAACCCACATGTGCTTCATGAATCACCACTTCATCCACAAAAAACAACTGTTTGGTGCGGTTTGCATGCCGGTGGCGTTATTGGGCCATATTTTTTCGTCGACGATAACGATCGTCACGTTACTGTAAATGGCCAGCGTTATCGCGCCGTGATCACCGAATATTTTTTGCCCGAATTGTATGATATGGACTTGGACGACATGTGGTTTCAACAGGATGGTGCCACAAGCCACACAGCACACGCTTAAATCGATTTATTGAAGAGTAAGTATGGTGAGCGTGTTATCTCAAGACATGGGCCAGTCGATTGGCCGCCTCGTTCGTGGGCTTTAACGCCACTTGACTATTTTCTGTGGGGCTACGTTAAGTCATTGGTTTATGCCAACACGCCGACGACGTTAGAAGAGCTCAGAGCCAACATTTAATGCGAAATAGCGGCCGTTTCGGCCGAAATGTGTGGCCGAGTCGTTGAAAATTGGGTCCAACGAATCGATCGCTGCAAGCGTGCCCGCGGTGGCCATATGAACGAAGTCGAGTTCCATTCATAAATGTTTTGATTGTACTTCAAGCCAACAATAAAGTTTTTGAAATATCTCAAATGGTTTGCCTTTTATTTAAAAAAGTTGTCAATTCGTTATTAGAAAACTCTATATAAATTCGAAAAATCACGATCTTTCAATTCTACACAGTGCGGGAATGAATCCAAGCACTTAACATGTCATGAACTCGAGACAACTACCTAATTACTTCTGCATAGATATCATATATCGTATAATTCAATTCAACTAATCCTCGGATAAGCCCTACTTCTACAAATCTCAATAAGAATGAGCAACTTTAATTTTGTTATAACCGGATCTAATAGATACGACTGACAGTCACGAACCAATCCCTTACACTTGACCTTATCTAACTTCTTTTGAAGATAAACAAATAAACACCTTGAGGATGGTCCCAGAAATAATGAAAGAGCCAAAACCACAACGACATTGAAAATCAATTTAAAAATTCAATGTCGAGATATCTTTTGAATTTGTCGATTGTTGCGGGCGTATTATCCGTATCTTCGCTTCTATACGCTACTTCAACAACGATCCGTAACAATCCAATCCCCAAAACATATTGTTCAGATAAATAATCTTTAGAAAAGTGATTAAACTTTATTGTTGATGTATGAAGAATGAACACAGCAAAAAAACAGAAACTACATAAAGTCGATTTCGATTTCGATTTTCAATTCGATATCCAACACACAAATTGCCAGTAAATACTGTTTTCGGATACGTACAAGGTCGGGAATTTCATTGACAATTCTCGGGACAAGCATTTACTGTACGAGTATCTTAACTATTCATATACTCGACGAGCAGGTGACAGGTAAACGAATATAGAAAATAAAGTTTCCTTCTCCGCATTCGTACTCTTGGGTACACTTGCGGTTTTCGATATATATTTTTTTTTTTTTTTCGTTTTTATTTGAAGATAAAGAAATAAAATTACAAAAATGGAGAATATGGTAGGCGCCAACACCGTGTTGAAAATTGATTTCGTGTGATCCCCATTTGCTATCGTAATTGTGCGCCAATTAAGTGAAACCTCAAAAAATCCGAAATAAAAATGTTAATTTATACGGGAGCAGCTTTTTACAAGCCGGTATTCTCGTACACCATGAGAAAGGTGGGTTTTAAGTTTGGAATCTTAAAATTGCTGTGGCCTTGAAGGGAACAAGTTACAGGAATGCGGAGTCTATTAGAATTATGTGCAGTCCGGCCAAAATGCCACAGCAACTTGTGCAGAACGAAGTGTGCAAAATGTTTCATAAAGACTTCAAGTGAAGCATTCTAAGCTAAAATGAATATGTTACAAGCCATTAAGGCAAGCACATTGAAGAGCTATTGTCTGCCTGCCAATCAGCACATTGGTTAGGCTTCTTCTTCAATTGGAAGAAAGGGGTGATTAATCGCGAGGTTTGATTTTCAATAGGCTTTTTTTGACAGATCACGCGTGACTCCTATCAATCTGCTTTGTCATTTTTGTTCAGTATTGTTTGGCAAATCATCATGGAAAGACTGACACCACAAAAGCGTCTCCAAATTGTTCAGCTGTATTACGAAAATCAGCGTTCTGTGAGAAATGTTTTTCGCGCTATTCGAGGAACTTACAGTGCGCAAAATCGACCTACTGAAAACACTATTGCCAATATTAATCGTCGTCGTTCTCAGCAGCTTGGCCTGGCGTATTCGACAAATTGGCGTATTTTACGTGAGGATCTCGCCCTAAAAGTGTACAAAATTGAACTTGTGCACGAATTGACGCCAGGCGACTTGAATTTGCTTCATATTTTCAGTGAATGGGCTCTGGAAAAACTTAATGAAAATCCGGTGTTTTATCCTAAAATTTCATTCAGTGATGAAGCCCATTTCTGGCTCAATGTATACGTTAATAACCAAAACCGCCGTATTTGGGCTAATGAGCAACCCGAAAAAACAACGGTGTGGTGTGGTTTATGGGCTGGTGGAATCATTTTTCCATGTTTCTTCAAAAATGGGGCAAATCAGAATGTTTCCGCCAATGGTAACTATTATCCCACCATGTTAACGGACTATATGCTTCCTGAAACTCAAAAAAATGGTCTCGGTTAGTTTTGGTTTCAATAAGACGGCGATACGAGCCATACATAGCGTGAAACGGAGAAATCATTTTGGTGAGAACTTAATTTCACGTGTTGCTACGGTAAATTGGCCGCCTAGATCGTGCGATATCACACCTTTGCACTATTTTCTCTGGGAATATGTAGTATCAGGTCTTTAGGAATAAGCCAGCTACGATTGACGCTTTGGAAGCCAACAATACTCGTGTTATCCGCGAGATACCAGTCACTATGCTCGAACGAGTTGCCCAAAATTGAATCTTCCGAATGGACTACCTTAGATGTATTCGTGGCCAATATTTACATGATATCATTTACAAAAAATAAATGCCATGAATTGCTCTTTTAACCAGTAATAAAAATTTTAAGTTTACTTTCAAATTTATGTATTTTATTTTATATTATAAAACAAAGCTTTCGATGAATCACCATTATTTTGCGTTTGGGTCGTATGAAGTGGAATAGGAATAAAGAATTAAAAAAAAAAAAATGGTTATCGGTGCAAGACCACACTCTGTTAAGTTCCGGGAGACTCAGAGATCTCAGCGGACTGCGTCACTAATGGTCGTGGATCTACGAGTATATGAACTATAGATAGACAGACTGCGCTCTCTTATAGCAGTCATAGAAATATATGGGCCAGACACGACCTGAATAACCAATCTTAGGATAGATAGATCTTAGGAGAAGAGATTTTCAATTAGATCATATGAGGTACCATTGTACCAAACCGGGAACATTGGTATTTGTAAAAGAAGATCAGAAGTAAAAGGACCAATGTAATTGTAACCAGGTTCTTGTATATACCATTTTTGGATACTAGTTAGTTCAACGCCCATGTAGCTCCGTATTAGGTGCAATAACAGATCCATTAGATTTTTTTATTTCAAGAAAATGCCATCCGCATTTCCATCACGCGTTTAATTACTATAAATGTTCATCCAGAAAAAAATAAAAGAAAAAATAACATCACATATCGTATAACCCTTCCAAATGGAAAAGCTATTCGTATTTCCTTTAACTGACTCTTGTTCCTTTCCTTTTATAGGAAATCTCTTGCTCTATCTATCTAAAACGTCAGTCAGCTCATTTCAATTGTTGTGCAATGTTGCAGTTCCACATTTCATAATGAATTACGTAAGTTAGTTTTCAAATCTTGAAATGCGCCAACTAACCCGCAGCCATTGTTTAGAGTTTCGCTGCTCATTTTCATGGACTCATCGTAAATGGAAAAGTTAGCATCTCAAATCTGGCGAATTAATTTTCGCGCTTTTCCTACGATCAGCTAGTCGCTGAGTGATGGATTAGCCAATGTATCTGTCTGAGCGCTCTTTCTAATAGAATTAATGAAGAGGTATGAAATTGCTGCAGGAGTATACCAATTAATTGAAATGTCGTGAACGGCAAAGAGCGCATAATTTTAGTATTCAATTTTTTGGATTGGTATACGAGTATATTCAGTGTAGTCGTACGTAGACGATGATCGGATGCCTGCGGGTGCTTCAGATACATTGACTTTTTACGGGTACTCGTATGAGAATAAAGTTATTAGGAACGTATAGGCGAGTAGGTACTCGTATATGGTATGTTTGTTACTTTTTTTTTTTAAAAAAAGCGATCTATGGATAAATATGTGAACATGCGCAACTATAAAATAGTCCGCAGAATAGAAAAAAAAAATAATAAAACAAATGTCAAGGCAGATTATTGAGGAGAATTCAGAATGTAGAATGTAGAATGTAGTAACCGAAACGAACTGAGAAATATTTTGCCCGATACACAGATGTTGCGTATGCTTAACTCTTTATTTTATCCTCCTTTAGAGGCAAAACCTTTCCCTTGCCCGTGTGTCGCGCTAAAAGTTTTACCTAACACCTATGTATGGGCAAATGGGCATCTATTTTTCGAAGCGCTCACTCTAAGTGAATATTCGTTGTAGGTTTGCCGACGTGCACTTGCTAGACGTATTCCGTAAACCAGGTATCTCGCTGCGATCGCCCCCATATATTTGGCTTGATGCAAGCTTAATCTAACTTTAAAACTAACAGAAACACTAAAGAGCTAGGAGCCAAGGAAATGATGTAGAAGATGTTGTTTAAGACGAGGAGTTCTGAGGTCGAAATAAAAAAC
Organism: Volucella inanis; assembly: GCA_907269105.1. NCBI lineage: Eukaryota > Metazoa > Arthropoda > Insecta > Diptera > Syrphidae > Volucella > Volucella inanis. The sequence goes on from OU026154.1 coordinate 96,090,554, forward strand.
GGAGAGGTTAGAGTTGAGCATAAGGGTGCTTGGTTCGTTGGAGCCACAAGAGGTGCGGTGGACCGGTAGATAGAAGAGACAAGGACAACGTAAATTACGTGGTTTAGTGTTGAAGGAAATAGAGTTGAGAATTGATGTGCAGTCAACGGAACCTGAGACCAATCGATGAACGAGAAGAATTTCAGAAATATTGCTACGTTCGAATTCATATTGAGAAGTTTGAGGCGATCCTAATAGGGAGATAAGATTAAAGAGTCATTCTAGGGCAGACCGCGAAGAGCAAATTTGAGAAATCGACGTTGAATACCCTCGATTCCGGAGACATGAACTCGGTAAAAGGGGAACCAAGCTTGATTGTCATACTCAAGCAGGTGGCGAACAAAGATGCTATAGACAAATCTGGTTACATACAAGTTGGAAAATTCCTTGGACCAGCAAGTGATGAGTTGGCTTTAATGATCAACTTGCCGGTGTGCGAACAAAAATGAAGATCACAGTCGAACTATATGCCGAGATCTGGAAAAGACTGAACTATGCGAATTGGTTGACCATAGAGAAAATAAAGTCAGGAAGAAGGGTTGCATTAAGGCGAAAAGGTTATATAGGGTGATTCATCGTGAGGTTCGAGTTATAATGTAAAATAAAATACATAAATTTGAAAGTAAACTTAAAATTGTTATTATCGGTTAAAAGAACAATTCATGGCATTTATTTTTCAAAAATGATATCATGTAAATGTTGGCCACGAATACATCTAAGGTAGTTTATTCGGAAGGTTCAATTTTGGGCGACTCGTTCGAGCTTGATTTCTCAACAAGTCCATTGTTTCACGCACTGTATGGCTCGTAGCGCTGTCTTGTTGAAACCAAAGCTCACCGATAACATATGCTTGAATTTCAGGATGCACATAGTCCGTTTGCCTCATTTTTTAAGAAATATGGACCAATGATTCCACCAGCCCATAAACCACACCATACTGTTGCTTTTAATGGGTGTAATGTAATTTTGTTTATTAACGTTTCCATTGAGCCAGAAATGGGCTTCATCACTGAACAAAATTTCAGGATAAAACCCCGGATTTTCGTATAGTTTTTCCAGAGCCCATTCACTGAAAATATGATTCAAATTCAAGTCACCTGCCTTCAATTCTTACACAAGTTGAATATTGTACGCTTTTCGGCTGAGATTCTCACGTAAAATACGCCAAGCTGTCGAATACGCTAAGCCAAGCTGCTGAGAACGACGACGAATCGATTCATTACGGTCTTCGCGTACACTCTCAACTGGATGTGGTCTAACCGGTCCAGTAAACGGTGATTTTCGTAATACAGCTGAACAATTTGGTGAGTCTTTCCATGATGATGACAAAGCTGTTTCATAAAAGTCACGCGTGATCTGTCAAGAAAAGCCTATTGAAAATCAAAGCTCACGATGAATCACCCTGAAGATTGGCATTTGGCTATATTAACGCAGTTTTTGAGGCACCAGATTGAAAGCCGATCAAGATCTTCTTGAAGAAGGGCATAGTCGTGGGGAGAAGAAATAGTTTTAATTGTGTCGATAGCGTAATGGGAGAGGGAGAAGTATTTAATGATTCTCTCAAGATCATTAATAGTAAGATTGAAAAGAAGAGGACTAAGATGGCTGCCTTATGGAACTCCAGATGAGGCCAGGAATGGAATAGAAAGAGTGAATCTAAATCAAACACTATAATATCGGTTTATTAGATAAGAAGAATCCCATTTTAATAAAACCAGTTCAAAGCCGAGAGCAAACAATGGATTCAGACAAAGTCGATCCTATCAAACGCTTTAGTGAAATCAGTTGCGATAACATCGATGTCTTTGCCATTTTTTAAGGCTGCGAGAGTAAAAAACACGACTTTAACTAGGTTGGTGGTAGTTAATCTGCCTTTTAGAAAACCATGTTGTCGGGGTGATATAAAAGACTTGCATTAGAAGTTTAAGGCTTCGTATAGGGTTTAGGCATATGAGAGAGTTTTGCAAAGGGACGATAGTCGGTAACTTCAGGCTTAGATCCTATTTTTTGTATCGGGATTATAAAAGAGGTCTTTCAAATCTGGAAAAATTTTCCCTATGTAAGGAAATAAGTAGGAAAGGGGTTGAAACAGGTTGGAAGATTATTTTTTAAGAAAAAACGGCGGGGCCAGGTAGAAATGCATCTTCAGTTTTAGTAATTTTTCCAAAATAAAAATTTGATAGGCTTTTGAAGTAAGAGTATTGGTAAATGATTTTTTGAAAAGTGTAGCAAAAAAGTTGGCAATGGTAGGAGGATCACTTGAAGATTTGGTTTTGAAATCGAAGAAGGAAGGATAACTATCGGTCTTAGTTTTGCAATTGATAAATTGAAGAAAGGACTTTGGGTCATTTATAAGATTGCTTTACGCACTATTTATATTAAGTAACGTTGGTAGGGAAACTTGTAAAGTTCAATGAAATAAATATACGTATTATGTACCTAGATAGTTTGAATAGTCGGAAAAAGAGCGGATGCGAAGGAATACCGCCCATAACTTGTTTCTTTTGTTTCGTAGAGAGCGGAGTCTACGATTATACCAGGGATGGGATACATGTAGAAGATGTTTTATGGTGGGAATATGGCACATAAAGGGAGCTGAGTTTGACTATGTGGTAGTGACCAAAGATAGATTGGTCGAAAGAAGCCCTTCTTAGATAAGTATCGATTTAACGGAAATAGGCTATGTGAAAATTGTAAGAAAATAATAGGGGGGAGTTGTGGAAAAATGAAAGAAGTTGAGGATGAAATTTATCAATGGTTGAAAGAGAAAGGGGACTGCACGATGCTGTGGATTTGATGGGTCAGTTGGGAAGAAAAAGTCTAACTGCCTTTTCATACAGTTGGAAACGCCACTGACTTGACGTAGACTAGAAACGCTAAAAAGATAAGTAATGTAGGTAATATAGGTAATTAAAGAGGTGCTAAGTCCTTCGAGAAGGGTTCTAATGTGTAGGATACATGAAAAAGGTTAAGCACTGGTTTTGGCAGCGTGGAAGAATACTTATTCTAAGGTAGTGGAGACAACCCACTTCGACCAACAGTTTTGTGTGCGTGTTAAGATCTCTAAGCACGAAGATATGACGTTTTGAACGTTCGACCCGGTCAATTGTAGAGAGAGACATGGCACAACTTGGAAGCTCTAGCTGGCTGCAGAATGCGTAAGATTGGCCTAGTTTGAGGTGAGATTCTTTACGTTTTTGACCAGCGACCAATAATTTGTACTACCTTTTAGAACATTGTTATATGTTTAACATAATCTACTTACAACATCGTCTATACGGCTACAGCTGAGGATTATAGAGCACGTGAGCGCCCCGTAACGACCAGTCGATTAACACAAGTACTAGATGCTGCGAATGGACCCGAAAGTAGAGTTCCTATACCTTTACCGAGGAGTCAAGCGACAGAAAACGCAGCTCGTCCCGCGGGAGTGAGGCCAAATGGCCACTCCCTCAGCGAGGTTTCCATACAGCAGGGAGGCGATCACAAACCAGATCGTATACGAAATCCCGCGTAAAGGTGCACTAAAGATTTCGCAGAGAAACCTGCACCATGCTGAAATACTTCGTACACCTTTAACTGATGATGGGCAAGAGAATACATTACCTTAGGACTAAGTCAAGAGCCTTGGGCTATTGACGGTAAGCTATTTGACCTCAACAATAATGACCAAAAAATAGAATTTGTTCAAGGAGACTTTAGACCGAGAGTTGCTGTACTGATCAATTCCAGAATTAAATATCTTCTCATACCAAGGTTTGACACCAGAGATTTAGTAGCAGACACTCGTATATCTAACAACCTCAGGGAAATGCATTGCAAGAGTTCATGTACGTCTCAGCATATTTTCGATACGATGGCATGATGGTTGATTCACTGAATGTCACGCCACCTACCTGGGTTCGAATCCCGGTAGGAGCACAACAGCAGTTTTTTCAAACTCGTCATCACCCTTTCGGCGGGTAATGGCAAACATCCGAAAGACAAATTGTGCCTATGAAAAAGCTTCTCATGAGAACAGTTCGGAACCGGCAATAAAAAGTAGGCCCTGCTCAGGAGTGTAAAAATTCAAAAGTGAGAAACAAAAATGAGTGCGATAAGCTAGGCCTTGGCCCACACCGGGCTGTCGCGCCATTTATTTATTTATCTATGCGATTCCTCATGTTCTGGTACAGGACCTGATCGAACTGTCTCACCGTGGCAATTGACATTTCATTCTTGGATGTGATGCCAACTTCCACAACAACATCTGGGATGAATTACTTTCTGCTGTTATGTAATAGCGGTAACAAATCCATTTTTATCTATTCTGTAAGAGGAGGCACTTGACCTTACATCCTTATCAGACCATATGCACATAAGATCCAATATAGGGCGCAATATCAATATCGGACAAGGTCAAACTATTGTAGATACATGAAGGAACTCACGAACTGGTGTACTTTTCAAAAAATTTTGCTATAAAAGCTGACTCACTGTCTTCATCTCTACAGTCCATTGGGAACGTAAATGAAGACATTATCTCACCATTTAAATGCAGTTTCAAATTGAAACGCAATATGGTTATAAGGTGTGTAACACTTTGGAGTCCTCAACTTAAGCTGATGAGTAAAACGGTGAGAGAAATTTTGAACAAATCCAAACATACCAGTAATTGGGAGCTATACAAGTCCGCTATACTTAAGGTTTATTTCCCAGACTTGACCATTTTAAATAACACACAGTATGTCAATTCTGAAGTCCAAGTTTTCCCTACAACATCAAAATTAACAGCCCATCCGAAAATGTGTCCAACATAGACAAAGTTGAATGGGCCATAAACTCATTTAAATCATATAAGGCACCTGAAGCAGACGCAATTTTTCCAGCACTGATTCCCTCTCTAACCGCGTTATTTAGGTATAGCTTTAACTGGGGATACATCCCGCAAACCTGGAGGGAAGTAAACGTAGTTTTTATCCCCAAACCAGATAAACCCAATGATCTACTGAAACCTTATCGACTCATAAGTCTCACATAATTTTTTTCTGAAAATCATGGAAAGACTGATCGATTTACACTTTAGAGATCTTCTAAATAGAGATTCAACACTGCACTCTCACCAATATGCATATAAAAAAGAAAGATCCACGGAAGGCGCTTTCCTTAATCTGATAACGCAGATTAAAGAGGCCAATTGACAAAAGGAGATTGCAATACGCACCTTCGTAGATATTAAAAGTGCATTTGATAATACCGCATATAAATCCACTTCGGAAGCCACGTCCAAAACCGGAAAATCTCCACATCTTTCTGTGAGACTAAAATCTCTTTCAGCCGTCAAAGGTTGTCCACAAGGAAGTGTTTCTTACCTCTCTTGTGGTCATGACCTATTAGTAGAACTTAGTAATCTAAGAATAGAATATGCCGATGACTGTCATAATAGTGATGGGTAAACACATTAAAGACGTTTGCTTTAAGATGCAGATTACTCTAAACATAGAAAATAATTGGTGTGTTGGAGAGAATCCCTCAATCAACACCAGTTAAGCTTTACTTGTTCCATTCACTCTTAAAAAGAATCTTAGCCTTGAGCAATTCTCACTTAATGGTACAGAAATTAGATACTCCAACGAAGTAAAATATCTTGGAATGTTTCCCGGTAAAAAACAAAATTGGAAATCACATACATATTAATAACAGTATTACCAAAGCAACGAAAACCATGTGGACTTGCCGTTGCATGGATGGTAAAACCTGGGGATTATCACCAAAGTTCACGCATTGGATATATACAATGATGATACTCATCAGTAGTATGGTGGAACAAAACAAATAAGAAAAGTCATATAAAAGCTGCAGAGGCTACAAAGTTTTGCAGGTCTCGGCATCACCGGCGCAATGCAGCTATAGAAACCTTCACTGATTTAACGCCTCCCCATCTCTTTATAACAAAGATGACAATTCGCAACACGGTCAGGTTACTACAAACATGAGAGATTCATCACTCTGACCACAAGGATCAAATGAATCTTCTTTCTATAATCCCCGAGGTGGTAATACAGACTGTGCTACGGCACAAGGTTCAATATGGTGATATATACCATAGAAATACAAGAACCCTACCTCAAACCTTAAAAGTATCAAGTGGTATACGGATGGATCAAAGATGGACAACGAGGTGGGTGCTGCTATATTTGGAGCGAACACAGAATATCGCTACCAATGGGAAAAAGTTTCAGCGCCTTTCAAGCGGAGATACATGCCATTCAGGCGTGCGCCAATCTCATCCTCGATAAGGGAATGAATGGTGTCCTTATCCGTATACTTATGGTCAGAAAAGAAGCCATTAAAGCGTTAGGCCCTAATTTCATTGATGGGGAATCCAGAGCAAGGTTCGTCATTGCCATGTTCTCGGCCACCTTGGAAGAGCTTTTACCACTTGTACCATACCCATCTTAGGATTGGATAATTGGCTAAAGCTACTAAACTAAAGAAGATCTAACGGACAAAATTCATCTCTCTACACTGGCAGTGAGAGTGAATTAAGTTGTGAACAAATTCACATTCGCACTCGTGAAGTAGCAAGAGTTCTTAAAGATTTTAGCATTTATAAATCTTCTGGTCCAGATGGGATATCTCCCCTTGTTCTGAAGAGGTGTTTTTCCTCGCTGGCAAAACCACTGCATAAGCTTTTTCATCAATCGTACTCTTAAGGACTCTTTCCGAGCAGATTGAAAACAGCATTGGTCCAGCACGTCCCTAAAAAAAAACGAATCTTCTTCTCTTTCTTTATACAGACCCATCTCACTTACGTCCCTTATTTTCAAGGTCATTGAAACGGTAATAAGCCGTCAGCTAATATAATATCTCGAAACGCGCAAACTTCTCAATGGCCGCCAGTATGGTTCTCGTAGCAACAGGTCCACGGGTGATTCGATGGAATGTCTTACCGAAAAGTGGAATCAAAGTGTACACCAACCTGACGAAAGCAAGATAGTTGCACTTAATATTTCTAAGGCACCAGGCTCTTTTGTTAAAAATGCGTGCTTTTGGGATCGATGAATCCCGTTTCCAATGGATTAGAAATTAGCATTCAAGTTGTCTCGGATGGTTTCAAGTCTGATAATCACAAAATAAATGCTGGTGTACCCCAGGGCTCCGTTCTGTTTCCGGCACTCTTCCTAATTTTCATCCCTATATATTTATACCCAACCCAACAAAGAAAATACAAAATTTTGGAAAAAATTTATTTAGCTCTCTACACTTTTCCTAGCTATGTTCAAAAACTTCGATACCTCAAAATAGCCATTAACTGCCGACATCTCTTCATCGTTGCAAAATCTTTGACCACTTTTTCCATTAATTTTGGCCATAGCACTAACGGATTTGTGAGCTGGTGCATTGTCTTGATGAAACAGCACTTTCTTCTTAGCCAAATGCGGCCGTTTTTGCATGATTTCTTCACTTAAACGTTGCAATAAGTTCGCATTATACTAGCCGTTGATAGTTTTTTCTTTTTCAAGATATTTAATGAAAATTATCCCACGCGCATCTCAAAAAATCGACGCCATAACCTTGCCTGCTGATAAAACCGTCTTCGCCATCTTTGGAGCCGGTTCTCCCTTTTGAATCCACTTTTCTGATTGTTCTTTTGTCTCAGGTGAAAATTCAGCTTTGTTGCTGTGAAGCTTCGCTAAACACTCAATTGAAACATCTTCACGACACTGTTTTTGCTCGAGTGTAAGCAAACGCGGAATCCATCTTGCACACAGCTTTCTCATGTCCAAATTTTCAAATAATATGCGATGTCCTGTACTTTTTGAAATGCCTATAATGTCTGCTAGCTCGCGCACTTTCAGTCGACGATCATCCAGTACCGCTTAGCGGATTTTCTGCACCATTTCTGGAGTCGCCACCTCATTTGGTTGAATTCTGCGATGATCGTCTTGGCAGCTCGTACGACCTCGTTTAAACTCAGCAACCCAAAATTTTACTGCTGTAAGCGAAGGAGCAGACTCACCCAGAGTAGAATCCAGTTCAGCTTTTATATTGGTTGGGCTGAGGTTTTTCAAATAAAAGTATTGTATCACTGACAACGTTCACTATTGACGGCTGCCAAACAAATACTAAACAAAGTGGCACTTTCAAACTTGAAACGTATGCTTTATAGACCGCGTACTTTCCAATACAGTGACATTTTCAAACAACTACCGCCATGTCTTGGTCATACTCTCGTTTTCCTTTACTGACGATAGTACGCTTTTTATGTTCGTTCCTGCACTCGCATCCCTGCTCTTCGGCTGTAGAACTGAAACAGCAGCGTATGTTAAACTCATTAAGTTCTAATATTAACAGCAAAACCATTTGGTGACTATCAACACAGTGGAATTTAATGCTTCTTAAACTCAATGCTATCTACTGTCACCAAAGCGAAATCCAACCACCCAGCCATTGACAATGAACGGCACTTGCATATATTCACATATTCGATGTCGTTAAAAATGCTTCGAAACGTCCAGGATCTCTCAAACGATGTAAGAAATACTTTACCCCTTATGATCTGGCCTCAATATATATGGCATTTATCTGCCCAAAATTGGATTACAATGCTCACAAAACATTCAAAACTGTGCGATAAAACTCCTAGGTGATAATAATATCACCCAGACAATGGATACCCTTAAATACCGCTATTTCCACCCCCAGTGCTCCATAGAAATCATCATTGGCATTTTGCCCCTTCCAACTTTTAAACGTATCACCCGTCTCGCTATGAATACTCATCGGTATACCCTCAAGCCCACTTTCGGACTAAAATTTCGTGATTCGTTCCTAAGCTGCACAACTCGCTTATGGAATGTCTTGTTTAAATCTCTATTTCTTTATCATTATAATTTTCAAACATTCAAAACCAACGTTCATCGGCACCTCTCTTACCATACTTAATGATTTTATTTCGCCCGCACTGTGTACAAGCATTTTAAGTGTACCTACTCAAACCCCTTAAGTGCATGCAAATTATAAAAAAAAAAGATGTGAACAAGAAAGACGGGGTTGTCATGATCAGCTGTGAAGACAGGTCATTTAAAATAATAGAAAAAGAAATTAATGAAAAATTAGGAAGTGAATACGGATACGAATATCTGTACCAAATTTGGTTAACCCCTGTTTAAGGACATGTGGAATAAATGAAAATTGGAGTGAAGAAGTGTCAGCCATAAAGAAACAAAATATTAAGTATTTGAAAATGTTTAGTGTAGTAAAAGATATTAAAAAGAAAACCTATAGAAATATTATAGAGAGAAAAAGGATTAACTAAGGTTGGGAGAGGTTACAAGGTGCTTTTATTGTTGGGGATCCAACTATAAAGCAAAGGACTTTGAAAATGAAATAGTGTATGCGAAATGTGGTGATAACCATGACGCAAAGAGCTGCGAGAATGTAACCTATAAATGTAATAAATGTGTAGTTGTGGCTAACTCAAGGCTAGGTCTTGAATTTGATGTAAATTATAATTGTCGAAGTGATTGTGAAAGCAGCTTATTTTAGCTTTCCAACAATATTTGGGTTTTTTATTTAAGAAATCTTGGTGAATTCCAAATAACTATTGCGGGGCATGCTTTCGAAACCCTAGTATTATAAGAAACCCATGTGAATAAAGACGTTCTAAAAAGTGAATTGAGTGCAAATGACTTTACTTAAGTTGACATGTGTGTCACAGAATTATCCCACACTGGTGGAACTTTAGTACCATATACGCGCGAAACTATCTTTAGGCCTAAAATATTCAAAAATTCATCAAAAACAAAGAATTTTGGTGGTCTGCAAACACCTTATATAGGGTTTTCTAAAAACGACTTGACAACTTTTTTTTTTAAATAAAAGGCAAACCATTTGAGATATTTCAAAAACTTTATCATTGGCTTGAAATACAATCAAAACATTTATGAATTGAACTCGACTTCGTTCATATGCCCACCGCAGGCACGTTTGCAGCGGTCGATTCGTTGGACCCAATTTTCAACGACTCGACCACACATTTTCGCCGAAACGGCCGATATTTTGTGTTCAATGTTGGCTCTGAGCTCCTTGAATTTCGTCGGAGTGTTGGCATAAACCAATGACTTAACGTAGCCCCACAGAAATAGTCAAGTGGCGTGAAATCGCACGAACGAGGCGGCCAATCGACTGGCCCATGTCTTGAGATAACACGCTCACCATACTTACTCTTCAATAAATCGATTGTAGCGTGTGTTGTGTGGCTTGTGGCAACATCCTGTTAAAACCACATGTTGTCCAAGTCCATATCTTCCAATTCGGGCCAAAAATAATAGGTGATCATGGCGCGATAACGCTGACCATTCACAGTAACATGTCGATCGTTATCGTCGACGAAAAAATATGGCCCAATAACGCCGCCGGCATGCAAACCGCACCAAACAGATATTTTTTGTGGATGAAGTGGTGATTCATGAAGCACATGTGGGTTTTCACCCGACCAATAACGCATATTTTGCTTATTGACGAACGCATTGAGCCAAAAATGAGCTTCGTCACTGAAGATCATTTTGCGATGAAATTCATCAGCTTGGCGCATCTTCTCCAGAACCTAATCGGAGAACGTACGTCGCTTCAAATGGTCCATCGGCTTCAATTCTTGAGTCAGCTTGATCTTGTATGGGTGTAAACCAAGATCCTTACGCAAAATACTCCATAATGTGGTCTGAGCGATGCCCAATTCTTGAGAACGCCGTGGAATTGACTGATTTGGATCGTTTGCTACGGACGTCTGAACAGCAGCGATATTTTCAACACTTCGACCAACCCTTTGTCTCACTGACACGGCAACATCACACAATGAATATGTAGACTCAAATTTTTGCACTAAATTTGTTATTGCCTGTCTACTAGGGCGAGAATTACGATCGAAAATTAGAGTTAACGCTCCTAAAGTTGCAGTCACCGAATCCGAATATCTATAGAAAATTTTTATAATTTGCAGACGTTGCTCGTTAGTGTACTTTACCATGATGAAATGTTGTTATTTACTGAATAAATTGACAGTGAAAGTTTGATGATTAGTGAAAGAGTGCGTTCACAAATTAAATTCAAAATTGTCAAGTCCCTATTGGAAAACCCTATATTTTAGAAACTATTCGAAAGTGATAGTTAATGTGTAAATCCCCAAGTTCGAGTTGTAGAATTTTCTGTGACGATTTCGGTAAGTTGATGAAAAAGCTGCATGATCCTTATAAAAAGATTTTGATAGTCGGTGATTTCAATATTAACTGGTTATTACATAGTAATATCTACAAAACGATGTTGAACAAATTATAAAAGATAATGCGTTCCGCTAAGTTATGGACGAGCCGACCAGAATTACGCGAACTTTAAGTACGTTAATTAATAACGTTGTTACAAGTACTGAGTAAGTAACTTTAAGTACAATTAAGTGATCAAGAATCAATAGTAATTGATGTAAAATGTTATAAAACCCAAAGACAGAATACACCACATTTTAAATACAAAAAAAAAAAAACAACAGGTCCCATATATAAATTTTATACATATTCATAGCATATCTGATATAAACACTATAGCGGATTATTTTTTGAAAAAAAAGAAACAAATGGAAGTGTTTCTGTTTTTATAACGAATAAAGTCGTAAAGTCTTGTAAAAATGAGTGGTTTTATAGTTTTTTAAATAATTTTAAGAAATCGGAAAATTTTAATGTATTCTAAAGCTATGTTAAGTGGCACGGAAATAGATTGGAGACATTATGCTGCTCTTCGAAATCAATACAAACAAGAAATTAATAAGCGTAAGTGTGAATATGTAATATTTAAAGTTTCGGGTTCTGTCGATCAAAGAAGAAAAAAGTGAAAGTAAGGAGATCTATTAAAAAATAAAATTTAACAATAGCAAATAACTTTAATAAACATTTTGTAAAAAGTGTAAAGAAAATAATAAATACCATTCCGTTGAGTTCTTTCGTGAACCAAGTTTAGGCACAAGAGTACATGTTCGAATTTATTTATTTTTTTATTTTATTATTTATTAATATATAATAAATTATATATTAATTAAAAAAAAATGTGGGGTAAAGCTCTAGCTACCAGGCTTTCGTCTATTTTTTTTTTTTAAATACTCAGTTATATATATTTATATTCTATTTTCTAATTTTAGTAAGAGCTTAGTAAATTACAAACTAGTTTAATATTTTTTTCGGACAGAGATGAAAGTACATCAGATAGAGTGGTATTCTGGAAGAAGGTTGTTGATATTTGCTTTATTTTTGGACAGATATGGCAGTTTGGTGGGTTTTCCTTGTTGATGAGGTGGCTTTTTGTGATAAACGTGTGACCAAGTCTAAGTCGAAGAAAACATTTAATCATTCGTTTTGATGCAGATGCTGGGTATGCGGTTCGTAGTCCTGTAGTCTTGATTGCCGAATAATGGTGAATATATTCTTTCCATTTGGATTCATTTTGTTTGAACCAGATACTTTTTATTTTCCTTTCGATGTCCTCTTTGTTGTTGATAAAGGGGTTAAGGAGAGGTTCTGTTGGGTCATTCTTTGCTGCGTTATCTGCGAGTTAATTTCCAAGGATACCTACATGACCAGGAACCCAGATAAGTTTGAGTTTGCTTTTCTTTGATATGAGCTTATCCCCTATGGCTTTTATGATTGTATGTTTATTATTAATATTTTGGATTGCAATCAATTGTGGAATGGCTGTCTGTGCAGATAAGAATTTTTTTTTTTGTGAGATCGTAGGATTGCTGTAGCTTCGGCTGTATACATATATAGATTCGAGTTCAGGTAATAAGACTTTAGCTAGGATTGCTCCTCTATCATTTCCAACAGCAAATGAAGTGCCTGTTGCACTTTTAGATCCATCAGTGTAGACAATGATTTGTCTAGTTTTTAGGAAACGCTGAAAGTTCAGTATTGATTGAATCTTCGGTAACGACTATGGTTTGAAATGTGCAGATCGAGGGCGTTGGCTATTGAGTGGGATGTCCATTGTTTTTGAGATACTTACAGTAATCGATATTGTACTCGTAGAAGGATGTTTGGCTGATCTTTTACGGGTTAATATTTTGTTGACATCTCACGTAATGGGTGAGTCCTGTGATGTTGCGATTTTTGCGATGAGGAATGAAGTAAGATATTCCAACCGGTGGGAGATTGATGGGAGTCCACTTTCAGCGAGGATATTATTGATGAGAGTTGTTCTGAATGCACTTAGACTAAGTCTTGCGTGGTATGGTGATAAAACTGCTTGTATATTTGATTTGGAACATTTGCCGTATATGACCAACCCATAGTCAAGTTTTGAAAGGATAATTGATCTTGTGACGTGTATAAGTGAATTACAATGAGAAAGGCTATTTTTAGATACTACACCCTGAATGAATCGAACTGCAAATTTTTAAAACGCTATAATTCTTTTATTTTTTGATAAATTTTATTGTGACAAAGCAAAAAATGTTGGATAATACATCAATTTTCAAATTGTGTCAGTAGTTTTTAATATGTCCACCGTTGGTGCAAATAATAGCCTTGAGACGGCCGAAGAAAGCATCGCCCATTCTATGCGAAGTGCTTGTTTGAGATGGTCCAAACTTTGATATTTTTTAGTGCCAACCTTCGCCTTCAAAATACCCGAGACAGAGAAATCCAACGGATTTGCATCCGGAGAATTTTCAATCCATTGTGTCGAAGAAATGAACTGTGGAACACTGTTTTTTAACCAATCTTGGTTGACGCTCGTTTTGTGAGACGGTGCCGAGTCTTGTTGACATGTCCACGGTCTCTGACCGAAATGATTGTTTGCCCAAGGCTTCAATACTGTCTCTAAGACAGTTTCACGGTATACGATCGCATTATTTTGACGCCACGGTCCAAAAATACGAGCAAAGTGTGACAATCGGCGGTTATGGTGTCCCAAACCATCACCGTCGGTGCTGCCTGCTTTCTGGTGGCCGTCCGAAAGTGTAAATTTTCGAGGGACCTCTCTGACAAGTAAACTCGGTTATTTTGTTTGTTGACATATTGCTCTATAACAAATGGCGACTCATCGGAAAAAAACAAACTCGGCAACTCACCACTTTCGTGCAAGCGTAGCAACTCCTTCGCTCTTTCGATTCTAACCTTTTTCTGTTGCGGTGTAAGATCGTGTGATTTTTGAAACTTCAATGGCTTGAGCCCAAGCTCATTTTTCAGTATGTGTTGCATCCGTTTCAACGATATGTTGAGCTCACGAGCCATTTTTCTTCCACTTCGCTCGATTTCGCTCAATTCGAACCTTCACTTTCCGAACCATTTCTGCCGACGCTGCTGTTCTTTTATGACCACCTCCATGGCGTTTTGCGACGTTGCCAGTATCACGGTAACGAGCTATGGTTCGAGACACAAATGATTTATTCACGTTGAGGTGCTGGAGGGCTCTAACGATAGCTACTTGTGATTTTCCAGCCAAATATAAAGTAATCACACTATCACGTTTGAATTCCATCGCGGATAAAAATTTTTCAACACAAATCGTTTAAAAGGCTTGTAAATAATAAAATTACCTTTCATGTGTCAAAATTTGAGTTCACAGTAATGAACAGTTTGGAAATTATAGCAGTCTGAAGTTGGTTGCAGTTCAAGTCAGTCAGTGATCAGTGATTTTAAAATTTGCTATAGAGCTAGTGATGGTGAACTTAGAACTGCGATCAAGAGTACCGAACATATAATCAATACAGGTGTGTAGTGTAGTCAAAAAAATAAATTTGTTTTTCTCGTTGTCATACTTGATCGCAAGACTGTATTTATTCCCTCTTTAGAAATACCACATATATTGCCATCTGATCGTGTGATTTATCCGAAATGTCTCCAAATCTGTAATATAAGACGATGTAAGTACTGTGATTCGAATGTATGCGAAGACTATAAAAGCCCCGAGAATGTACAGTTGGAGGAGAATAATAAAATAGAGACAGTCAAGCAGAGCGTTGGTCTTTGATTTACTTCTGCGTTCGGATTCTTATAGTAGTAGGCAGGTATTTTTATTTTTTATTTTTTATTTTTTTCTGTCGGAACAGAGCACTTAGACAAAGAACTGTAAATTCATGTACTCCTTGTTAGTTCCTTTTAATGAAATCTTTCACTTTTCTGAGGAAAGTTGAGTAAGCGCTTCAGTGATAAGGTGCCTACAGTACCAGCAGCAACCACACCAGCGCCGAGTACCTGCAGCCTGATCTAAGCGTAAGCCGGACTTTCACAGAGATAGTGCTCCACGGTGTCGTCATCACTTTCACAGCAAACATCGCAGGATGTTGTGTCACTTATGCCCAGCTCATTTAAGTTTTCTGCAAAAGAGTAGTACCCCAGCAAAGATTCGGGTTTTGAAAAACTCTCATCTGAACTTTGCCTGGCAAGTTCATCGGCGATTTTATTTCCCGCGATCCCATTGTGATCTGGGATCCAGACAAGGGTCACTGAATTCAGCCTTCTGACTACATTCAGTGATCTCTTGCGTTCTTGAACTAGCTTGGCAGTCCTAAGAGTTCTGGTATTATTGCAATACCGACGAGCAAGATCATCAAAGCTCGAGTGCATTTTGTTTCAAAACCACTTCTTTTTAAACCGAAGATGTCTTTGGAATGTAGCCCATAATATAAATATCAGGGGAAGGGACCTTCATCAATGCATCTAGAGCAAAGTCAAGAGTGCTGGGGAAAGCCTCGATGCATCCGAAACAAACTGTTCTTTGGAGTCTGGTAAAAGCAGCAATCACGTATTTCACGAGAGTTTATTTCATCAGACAACCGACGCGTAGGATATATTGTGATTGGCCTTATCATAGTTGTATAGATCCAAAGGACCCTTCTCGGTGACTTGCTTCATGTCTAGTCGATAGCTCCTCTGCGCTGACAGAAGGCCGACAGCGCGTAAGAAGCCCAGAGAAGTTTTTTATCCAGGATGACATCCAAATACATAGATTCTTTGAAGAATTGTATGGTGATGTCTTTAAGCACTAGATGAGTCAGATCAGGCAGCTTCTTCCTTCTCGTTTTGAGAGGATTAACTGAAAGCCCATTACTAGTGCACCAGTCGTCAATCATATCTAAGGCTGCCTGAGCTTTGAGCAGACAGTTGCTAGACACGATCCAACAGACAGTAGAGCTACATCATCCGCGTATGCTTGTGCATAGACGTTAGAACTATTGAGCGGGTTAAGCAGTGATTCAACCAACATGCACTTTAGCTGTGGGGACAGAACGCCGCCTTTTTTACACCCGCCACCACATATTGGCCGCAGCTAGCAACTGCAACCAGCATTACTTTTATCCTCGCCAAGTGGCGTTGTCAAAAGCACCCTCAACGTCGATGAAATACACAAGGCGTATTTCTTCTTGTCGATTCGCCTTCATTTCTGACTACCAGATTTTAAAACGCACTCTTGCAGGATCTTCCGATTTGGTAGACGTGTTTCATCGCCGACAGATAATGCATTAGAAAGTCAAGTGACCTCAAGCCACCAAAGGAAGCAACAGCATGTTAAATCACCTCACACGTCAACACAATTGCAGTAACGAGTCATAAGGAAGATAAACAGACGCAACGACGAATTTGTACTATTCTCCGTTCGTTTCGTATCTTATGTCTGCAACCACTAGGTCTTGGTTACAAAATTCCACAAATTTAGATGGTGAGTCTTCGGCACATAAAGACAAAGTTGGGAAGTTTCAGAAAGTCTCGAACATTACAAAATTCATTACATTTTTCGAAGCTGCCATCCTGATTTTGAATAGGACTTGAATTTCAAAGGGACGTTACACAAAATTGATAAAAGGAATTAAATTGTGTTGGCCAATATTTCGATACCTTCAAAAGAACTTAATTTAAGGCAATTATCAAGCCTTGGAAAATTGTGTACAGTCTATCAACTCATACAAGGGGTTCCATGGAGAACATTTCATTGATGTCATATTTGATATACTTATGGTTGCTAATGGTCACACACGTCCTCTTATTTATAAAACTAATTGGGGCGCATCTAATGAAAAAATCTTGTGAATTGTTTGCAGCCCACGCATGGGTTCCACTCATACGACAAAGGTACGAATTTTTAATACGAATTACCAAATTTTCAAGTCGAATGCTGCGTATTTAAAGAAATAGTAGGGTGGCTTTCAACAATTGATTCTGTCACCATTCTATTTATCACAGGGATTTAATTCTAAGATCATTTATTATAGGGTGATTCATCGTAAGGTTTGATTCATAATATCAAAACAAACACATATATTTGAAAGAAAACTTAAAACTGTTATTATTGGTTAAAAGAACAGTTTATGGCATTTACTTTATTGTTACATGTTGGCCACGAATACATCTAAAGTGGACCATTTGGAAGGCTCAATTTTAGGCGACTCGTTAGGGCATTGCGGCTGGTATCTCGTGTATAACACGAGGATTGTTGGCTTCCAAACCGTCATTCGTAGCTAGCTTATTCCCGAAGACCTGAGACTTTACATATCTCTAGAGAAAATAGTCCAAAGGTGTGATATTGCACGATCTAGACAGCCAATTTACCGTAGCAAAACGTGAAATTAAGTGCTCACCAAAATGATTTCTCAACAAGTCCATTGTTTCACGCGCTGTATGGCTCGTAGCGCTGTCTTGTTGAAACCACAGCTCACCGAGACCATGTGCTTGAATTTCACATAATACATGGGCTGAAAAGTCGGTGCCGTTTCTAACAGGGGGCACCATTTGAATTAAATCTATACCATTTTCAGTTAGTACCAACCTTCAAAAGATAGGCGTATAAATTTGACAGCTGTCGGACGATTAGTTCTCGAGATATAGCGTTGGATTCAATATATTCAAAACAATTTCATGTGTTGATTTATCATTGCTTTTTGATGGGAAAAAATGCAGCCGATGCAAAGAACTGGCTTGATAGGTGTTACCTGGACTCTGCACCAGCTGAACGAACAATTCACAAGTGGATTGAAAAATTTAAAAGTGGTCATACAAGCACCAAAGATGATGCACGCAGTGGACGTCCAAAAGAGGCTGTTTCAGATGAAAACATCAAAAAAGTCCGGAAAATGATTTCGAATGACCGTAAAGTGAAGTTGATCGAGATAGCTGAGCGTGTTGGATATATCATACACGAATATTTGGACATGCGAAAGTTCTGTTCAAAGTGGGTGCCGCGTTTGCTCACAGTCGACCAAAAACAACGTGTTGATGATTCAGAGGAGTGTTTAAAGCTGTTTAACAGCAATAAATCCGAATTTTTGCGTCAGTATGTGACAATGGATGAAACTTGGCTCCATCACTTCACACCAGAGTCAAGTCGGCAATCAGTTGAGTGGCGAGCAGGAGACGAACCTCGTCCAAAACGACCAAAAACTTAACAGTCGGCTGGCAAGGTTATGGCATCCGTATTTTGGGATACACATGGAATAATTTTCATCGACTATCTCCAAAAGGGGCAGACTAATAACAGCGACTAGTACATTGCGTTGTTGTTGTGCGTTTAAAGGACGAAATCGCAGAAAAACGGCCGCATTTGAAGAAAAAGAAAGTGCTGGTTCATCAAGACAATGCACCGTGTCACAAGTCAATGAAAACGATGGCAAAATTGAATGAATTCGATTACGAATTGCTTCCCCACCCACCCGTATTCACCAGATTTGGCCCCCAGCGACTATTTCCTGTTCGCAGACCTCAAAAGAATGCTCGCCGGAAAGAGATTTAAGACCGATGAAGAAGTAATCGCCGAAACAGAGGCCTATTTTGAGGCTAAACCGAATTCGTCCTACAAAACTGGTATCGAAAGATTGAAAAATCGTTTCAATCAGTGTATCGCTCTCGAAGGCAACTATATTGATAAATAAAGTTGAATTTTGCAAAAATTTTGTGTTTTACTATAAAACGGCACTGAGTTTTCAGCCCATGTGTTAACAAGTTAACCGGCGATTCCATTTACGGGAATCTCATTGTGACCCAGAAAAAGTTTTTCCCTTCTCGAAATTGCTTATACATAAATAGTGGAGGGATTCTAAAAAACCCTCAAGTGTTGCTAGCCTGTCGCTACAAAATGCAGGGACTACGTCTCCTGACCTGCTCGTACTACTTTAGTTAGCTGTCAGAACTGGGTATGGCTTAGCTTGAAGATAGACGCAAGTTAGCCCATCGAATGGTGTTGTTCTAATATATATAAAGTTGTCATCTTGCTTTCCTTCCGTAGCTCAGTTTCTGGCCGGGACAAATCCTAAGTATATACAAGAAAAAATATTCGGCGTCATTGTATCATTATATTTGACAATAGATCAGGTATATCGGATCACAAATGAAATTGAAAAGGCCTTAGAAAAAATGCAAATATGCTCTAGCTTTTTGCTCTCGATGTGTCACAAGCCTTCGACAAGGTATAGCACGAGGACCTGAGGTATAGGCTAAGGCAAATCTTACCTGAAAAATTATGCAAAGTAGTAAATTCATACCTTAAAAACTGGCTGTTTCGGGTTAGACATGGGTCTGAATATTCGGAATTCAAAGAAATTCACGGTGATGTGCCAGAAGGAGGTGTTCTTGGTCCGTACTTATTCCTACTGTACACAAGAGATATACCTCAGGATGAAGAGACAGTAGTGGTCACGTTCGCGGACAATACGGCTATTCTTGCCACAGGTCAAACGGTAGGATCTTCGAAGATAAGACACCAACGAGCCCTAAAAAGTTCTTTGAGTGGACAAAGACCTGGCGAATCGTGCTTAACGAGATCAAGTCGACTCATGTCAGTTTTACCAATAAAAAGGTAGATAATTTAGCTTTAATTATTAATTCTATAAAAATTCTGTGTGCAACGAGGCAAAATATTTAGGAATAACTCTAGACGTAAAGCTGAAGTAGAAATCACACGTTAAAAAGAAACACGTTAAAGAAACTCAACATTAGGCTTAGAGAAATGTAATGGCTTGTTGGTAGACATTCCAAACTAAGCTTATGTAACAAACTGCTTTTATATAAGCAAGTGCTTAAACCGTGTTGTAAGTATGGTATACAACTTCGAGGTTGTACTAAACCAAATAACAGATGTATTCTACAAAAGTTTCAGGACAAAGCGCTAAGTGCAATCGTGAATGCTCTTCATTTACTGGGACCTAAAGACAAAATAGCAAACTCTGCTCGAAATCTTCGCACTCGTCTCGTGCATCACTGCAACCCAGAAATAATGCAGACATTGGACGAGACCAACCTTTTGCGTCGACTACGAAGAATAAAACCGTTCGACTTAGCTCCGTAAGGACAAACCGTATGAATTAACGGAAATAGTAGGTGATTTCGCTGGAAGGCTACCTAAAATAACGTGAACATTTTACAGAAGATGGACCTACTTGTTAAAGAAACTTTTTCGTAGTCTGGAAGAAAATAGAAGGTCCAAAAGTGTGATATCGCACAATCTAGGCGGACAATTTACAGTAGCAAAACGTGAAATTAAATGCTCACCAAAATGATTTCTCAACAAGTCCATTGTTTCACGCGCTGTATGGCTCGTAGCGCTGTCTTGTTGAAACCAAAGCTCACCGATAACATATGCTTGAATTTCAGGATGCACATAGTCCATTTGCCTCATTTTTGAAGAAATATGGACCAATGATTCCACCAGCCCATAAACCACACCATACTGTTGCTTTTAATGGGTGTAATGGTAGCTCTTGGTACTCATCGGGTTGCTCATCAGCCCAAATACGGCAATTTTGTTTGTTAACGTTTCCTTTGAGCCAGAAATGGGCTTCATCACTGAACAAAATTTCACGATAAAACACCGGATTTTCATTGAGTTTTTCCAGAGCCCATTCACTGAAAATTCAAAGTCGCCTGGCTTCAATTCTTGCACAAGTTGAATTTTGTACGCTTTTAGGCCGAGATCATCACGTAATATGCCAACTTGTCTAATACGCCAAGCCAAGCCGCTGATAACCACGACGAATCAATTCGTCATGATCTTCGCGTATACTCTCAGTTATAGCTGCTGTAGTCTCTTCACTACGTGCTGGATGTGGTCTAACCGGTCGAGTATCATCCACTAATGTCAACTTGGACTCAAATTTGCAAATGGTGTTGGCAATATTGGTTTCATTAGGTCGATTATGCGCACCGTAAGTTCCTCGAATCGCACAAAAAACATTTTTCACAGAACGCTGATTTTCGTAAGACAGCTGTACAATTTACAGACGCTGTTGTGCTGTGAGCGTTTTCATGATCGCTTGCCAAACGATACTTTACAAAAATGACAAAGCAGTCACATAGGAGTCACGCGTGATCTGTCAAGAAAGCCTACTGAAAATCAAATCTTAAAACATTTTGGGTCATATAAAACGCGGTTTTTTGTCACTAGATGGTGTTGGTGTCCATTTATCTGGAAACACTCAACTAATTGTGTCAAACGAACACGTGTTTAAAAGGTGACATGTCAGCTTACCTCGCACTGGTCGGCCTGTCACTGAAAAAGTCGATGAAATTTTGCAACTGATGGAGCAAGACCGGCACGGAAGCTGTCTGGATATAGCGGATGCACTAAACATAAACCATAAGACAATTTGGAATCATCTTAAATAAGCAGGCTACTCAAAGAAGCTCGATGTTTTTGTGCCACATGAATTAACGCAAAGAAATTGAATTGACCGAATAACCATCAGTGAAATGCTGCTGAAACGTAACGAAATGGAACCATTTTTAGAAGCGATTCATTACGGGCGATGAAAAATGGATTAAATACGAGAATATCCAACGCAAGCGATTATGGTTAAAGGCCGATGACTGACCACACACGACTTCAAAGCCTGGATTGACGGGAAACAAGATAATATTGAGTGTTTGGTGGGATTGAAAGGAAATTTTCTATTATGAACTGCTAGAACGTGGCGACACGGTCAATTCGATCCACTACTGTGCACAACTCGACTATTTGATTGAAGCTTTCAAGAAATAACGACCAGAATTGGCCAACAGAAAGGGAGTTGTCTTCCATCATGACAATGCTAGGCCACACACATCTCTAATGAACCTGAACAAATTGACGGAGCTTGTTTGGGAAGTTTTAATGCATCCACCGTTTAGCCCGGACGTTGCACCCTCAGATAGCCATTTGTTTCGGTCCTTGCAAAACTGTCTTGATGGTAAAAAATTGGCTGAGCGAAGAGCCAGTTGGCCAAGTTTTTCGCTGATAAACCACAGAAGTTCTACACCGATGGAATTATGAAGCTACCCGATAAAATGGCAAAAGGTCATAGAAAATAATGGCCAATATGTACTTGATTGAAATTGATTTTGAATAAAACAAATTGTTTTTTAAAAAATGTACCAAAAAACCGCTTAGACTTTTTATATGTATAGCGAGGCTTAAGATCTCAAATCTTACTTAAATTTCCACCTACATCTGGAGAGCAAAACTAGAACAGTTCGAATTAATGTTAAATCTTTCAATCATTGGAAAAAAAAGAAAACTGTAATAAAAATTGTTTCACTCGTCCTAAGAAGTTTAGAGATACATAACATACTCGAACATACGAATACTCGTATGTACGTACATTTACAACGAGGCGAATTGTATTTTTTATTATTGCTTTGGAACATAAATGGTAGTCGAGATCGATCTACGATCTGATAATTACCTGAGTAATTCAATAATGATCTGCAAACAATAAAAGTCGTAATCACCTCATAAAGAATGAGTGCTTGAGGTTATTCGTATAATGAACTTTCATAGTGAATGAGTGTTTTTGCTGAGAGGTTTTTTTTTTACAAAGTATCTATACCCCTAGATCGTGTATCGATATGTCCAATATGTTTCCTTTTGAATGAAAGCTTGTTTGGTGAAGTGATTAATTGTACGACACCATATGGTGCCAAACAGGGTGGGTATAGTAATGACATTTGATAATTAATTAATTTTTGGTGAACGAAACCCAAAGCTAAATGTCATTGATCATGCAAAAACTTATTTCCAAAAGATCTCTTTATCCAAATAAACAATAAGCTTCAGAGTAGGTAGTAGCAGTAATCTAAATAACTATATACTCACAGTCTAGTATATTATTAATCGATTTGTCTACAGGGTGTGTGAAGTAAGGTCAGGAGTTTTAAATGCACTTAAAAATAAAACAAATCTAGAAAGTTGTTTTCATCTAAGTAATGTATTGTACTTTTAAATTTAAGAGATAAATAGATTCTCATATCTTATGCAATGTTTATATTACTATAGATGCTTACCTTTTTCTCAAAATTCTATTTTGTTCCCAATATCTGGCAGATGCTCCATGCTGGTGCTAATCTTCTTGTTCAGATACGAATTTGAAAGTTTTTCGAACTCTGAAAAGAGAAGCAAGTATTTTTTAATCAAAAGATATAATGTTTGGAAAAAATATTTCTTAAAACAAACAATGCCACCGATAACTAGTTCAACTTCTGCTCGTGATTTTTGTTATATTTTGGAGAAGCTCGAGTATAACTATGGACATCTAAGATTGGCCTTAAGGGAGTTAGCAAAGTATGATGGATGATAGATGACAGACTGTTATTGCATGATCGTTCATTTAGCTTAGGGCTCTTTTAGCAATAGAGGAAAGGATTCAATATTTCCTGACCTGGAAGCCAATAGAACTTTTGACAAAAACCGCACAATGAATTGGAAGAAATTTAGTGGCAAAACAAGTCACAAAGTGCGAGGTTTGTCCAAGAAGAAAGTTGTAAAACCTGCCTACGGCGAGAAGACATTCTCGTATATCGGCAGAAAATACTCCGACTAGGACTGACCAAATCTTGAATCCAAAGTTGTCTCCTTTTCTGCTACCCCGAAAAGAGGGAAATTAATGGTACAACCTATGGAACTTTCTTTCTTTACCAGCCTTGGAGTGGTGAAAAGATTTAAGAGTCAAAGATCTTAAGATTCTGAAAAGAATCCAGATATGACGTCGGTTTGGTTCGACACAGATGTCCTGACTGGAAATTGAGTTATGAAAAAGATGAATATGATAGCGACGTATGCTCTAAGTGATACTTGTAATATCGACAATTTACCCGTGGTTTCGGGACCGCGGCTAGAAAACGGATCTGGAAACCCAAACCAACAATCTTAGAAAATTTTTCGTCGATTTAGTGGCTAAAAATATGAAGATTTCCAGATTTTTCCATTTCGATGACTTCTGCAGAGAGGCTTTGGCTGTTAAAATAGACCGATGAGCCAGAGCCCTTCTTTTACCGGCTTGCCTCGAAAAAGTGAAGGAACCTAAGAGACTTTTAGCAAGGAGAAAACGGTGTGAGGCAGATATACGGCGCAAAGATACTGCATCCACAGTGAAATGTTGAAAAGAACACTCCCCCAACTACAACACCAAAGAAAAATATGTTGGTAGAAATAATACCAACTCGGTAGAGGCTTCTGGCATTTCTATCCACTAAAGCTTTTCCAGGCAATTTCATATGTTTGTATGAAATTGGCACTAGAACCAGCAAACGCTTGAGACCGCGATATGTCAGAGCTGTTGAACTTATCGAGAAATACCAAACTAGTGGATGACTTTACAAACAAGCGATGTCCGGACGAAGCTTCAATTATCAAAATCCAACTATTTTCTGCTGGAAGAAAGTTTGTTGATATGGTCAAATCCGCCCAGGATACATTCTGGTTGTGGGTTTGAGTCCGGTCAAAATAGACATACAAATAGTGATCAAAAAACAAAAACTCCGAAAGTGCTCAATTTTGATAGAGACTTTGGAAATAAAGTGCCAAAAGTCCCCATAATTCCAATGTGTGCTAAGAAAGTTATTCAAGGTCAAAAGTTGTAATATTCGGTTTTTCTATTTTTCTCGAAATCGGCAAGATTTATCAAAAATATACAAAAATTGTCCATCATAAAATTATCTACAAAAATGGTCCTCATACTTTTTTTTTTCCTAAGAATCACCATTGCTAAGATATCGCCGTTCTAAAAGTTGAAAAGTACTCCCTCTTTTAGCCGAGTAGCACCGTTAAAATTCACGAAGAGGTGGTACCTAGAGACCCTGTATTATAATTTCAACGGGTATCACTATCCGCTATCACTCTTCGATGCTCTTGGAATGCGCAAAACACCAGGCTCAACAATTTGAGATTGATTTCAATCAGACAATGCTGAAGTTAATACTACAAACGCTACTTACACTATCGATGGAGGATATCTGTTACATCACGTTGTGTGGAATCGAGTAGAAACTTTCAACGTTATTTTCGAAAAATACGTTCAGTATCTACGCAGACACTATGGTCATAGAGTGACAATATTATTTGATGGCTATAGTGACAACAAAAAACATTAAAGCTACAGAACAACGCTGTCGGACTACGAAAACATCTTCATGTTTCGACATTATCTTTGATCAATTTATGACAGTTCCAGCAAACCAACAACAATTTCTCGCTAACATTCATAATAAATTTCGCTTCATTTCCATGTTAAGTGACAAGCTGACCATTGAAAATATTGCAGTTAAACAAGCTCAAAATGACGCTGATGTCCTCATAATTGAAACAGCAATTGAACAATTCAATGCAACAAATACTACTGTTGTGGTTGGTGAAGATGTTGATTTGTTAATTCTTCTTACTGCACGCACTCCAATTGATAAAATTATTTACTTTTCAAAACCTGGAAAGGCTCAACAGTGAACAGAAATATATTCGACAGAAAGTTTATCTGCTTATCTAAAATGCCAAAACCATATTTTACTTTTACATGCGATAACCGGCTGCGACACTACATCAGCAATGTTCAGTATTGAAAATATTTGAAAAAGAAAATTTAATTGATTGCGCTAAAGTATTGGGTCATATGCAAAGTCTCCACGGTTTTATGGTACATTTTCGAAAAAAAAAAAATTCTTTATTCAAATTCAATTTCAATGAAGTACATATTGGCCATTATTATCTATGACCTTTTGCCATTTTCCGGGTAGCTTCATAATTCCATCGGTAGAGAACTTCTGTGGTTTTCAGCGGCTTTTCGGTCGGCCAATTCTTACCATCAAGACAGTTTTGCAAAGACCGAAACAAATGGTAATCTGAGTGTGCAACGTCCGGGCTATACGATGGATGCATCAAAACTTCCCAAACAATCTCCGTCAATTTGTTCCGGGTCATCAAATATGTGTGTGGCCTAGCATTGTCATAATGGAAGACAACTCCCTTTCTCCTCCGTGAGCCATCTTTTGAGGTTTGAGAAGAGATTATAGTCCGAGGGGCCAAATCTGGAGAATACGGTGGATGCGACAGTAATTGGTGCCGTAAGTCATTGATTTTAGCTGTGGTTGCGATGCTCTTGTGCGCTGGTGCATTGTCTTGCAAATACAAATTTTTTTTTCCGCTTCATGTGAGGCCGTTTTGCAGCGATTTCGGCCTTCAATCGTTCCAATAATGCTGAGTAATACTCGCTGTTGATGGTTTTTCCTTTTTCGAGGTAGTCCACGAAGAGTATGCCATGACAACGCCAGAAAACCGTCGCCATAACCTTTCCGACTCATCGAGCCTCCCTCGGCCGCTCGACTTCAGTCCATTGCCGGGCACTCATTCTGTTTTCTGGTGTTCAACAGTTACCAATCGATGCCAAAAGTCCAGCCGATTCCGCATCAACAAGTCCAAACAATCTTTCGAAGTGCTCTCGCGTTCGTGTTTTTCGTCAGGAGTGAGTATGCGCGGCCCCCAACGGCAGAATAACTTTTTCATATGCAGAAATTGCCCAAAATATGGCGTGTGCCCTCAGTACTAATCTTTGTGGTATCTGCTAGCTCGCGCTCCTTCACTTTTCGGTCAGTCAACACCATTTTATGTATTTTTTGACATTGTCCTCTGTAACCGCATCGGAGGGCCTGCCTCTTCGGACTTGAGCGGTAGTGGAGTTGCGGTCACCACGAAGCTCTCGAAACCAATATTTGACGGTGTAATCTGATAGAGCATTAGCCCCATAATATTTATCCAACTTTTCTTTTGTTTCCTTCGCCGTTTTGCCTCTCAAAAAAACAAGAACGAAAATCGTTTCTGTTCATACTCAAAATGATGCCAAACACGTCAACAACAATCAGCTGTCAAAACAAAACTAAAGACAGTATCACACTAAAATGGCATGTCTGCCTAAATATGAACGGACTTCAATGCACCATAACCTTTTTTGCATTTACAGCGCATTCTGGCGCTCAAGGAGGTTACTTTTCACCTTGTTTTCTATCAATCCAGGCTTTGAAGTTGTTTGTGGTCGTTCACCGGCCTTTGACCATGATCACTTGCGTTGGATATCCTCGTATTTAATCCATTTTTCATCGCCCGTAATGAATCGCTTCAAAAATGGTTCCATTTCGTTACGTTTCACTGATGGTTATTCGGTCAGTTAAATTTCTTTGCGTTAATTCATGTGGCACCCAAACGTCGAGCTTCTTTGAGTAGCCTGCTTATTTAAGATGATTCCAAACCGTTGATGTTTAGTGCCTCCGCTATATCCAGACAGCTTTCGTGCTGGTCTTGCTAAATCAGTTGCAAAATTTCATCGATGGACAGGCCGACCAGTGTGAGGTGCAACTTTTACATCAAATTTTCTGGAACGGAATCGAACAAACCACTCCTGGATCCGGCGTTCACTCACAGCAATCTCACCGTAAGCTGCACGAATTTTTCAGAATGTTTTTTTGCAGCGCTTTTCCCTTTTTTGTGGTAAAAAATCTTTTAACACGAGCAACGAACTACACAACGAACTACATAGCCTGACATGTCACCGTTCGTTTGACACAATCAGTTTAGTGTTTCTAATTAAATGGACACCAACACCATCTAGTGACAAAAAAAAACCGCGGGACTTTTTATATGACCCAATATTTGAAGAAATTGACTCTTCTCCTCAAACGATAATCACAAAAGGAATTCGCTTTCTCCTTGTTGTTTATGGAGCTCCAAAAAAGTTAATTGTATCGACAAATGTAGATATTTAACTTTTGTAAAAAAAAAAACTGGGAACGAGAAACAATTACAACTATCTCGTCTTTTTCCAACATCGGCTTCTGCTCATCACCATTTGTATCGAGTGTACTATCAAGTTCAGACAAGGCTAGGGAATCAAACGAACGCCGAAGACTGGAGTTGGATATATCAGATAATACTTTAGAACCGATTCAAACTATACTCCGAAAAAACTCCTTAACACTAT
Source organism: Volucella inanis (assembly GCA_907269105.1). Lineage (NCBI taxonomy): Eukaryota > Metazoa > Arthropoda > Insecta > Diptera > Syrphidae > Volucella > Volucella inanis. The sequence continues at coordinate 96,118,818 of OU026154.1, forward strand.
TTTTAGTAATTGCAAAAAAGTTTGTAGTGCTTAATGTGGCTGTAGAAGAGTAGTATTGTTGTGTTCCACAGCGTGCACTAATTGCCAAGGTCAGTTTTCCTCGAATGTTCAATTGAATCCAATAGACCAAGATTCATGAGATATCGGTTAAGAGATAGCTGGTTCATCTTTAGTTGAATAATTTATAAACACCCAGCAAGAAGAAGAGGAAGAAGAAGAAGGAATCGAAGAAGACATGACTGTTGAAGTCGAATTGGAAGAGTATGACTTAGATATCAGAACTACAGTTTAAATCAATCACCTCTATCAATATCATGCAGTAAATACAATATTTTACCATAAAACTTCGTCATAACAGATCGTGGAGTAGGCCTACTGAAGGAAATCACGTTAAAAAAACGCGTCAAGTACAGTACCTCACGGATGGTGTGGAAATGTGTGTAGGTATATCATGTATAATGTAACTCCTTTAACCTTTAGAATGGCGATATCTTAGGAATGGTGATTCTTATGAGAAAAATTATAAGGACTATTTTTGTAGACAATTTTATGATCTACAATTTTTGTCTAGGCCATATACTTTTGACATTCAATAACTTTTTAAGCACACATGGGATTGTCACTTTATTTCTACTGGTATACCCTAGGTCTCAGTTCAGCTCTGTCGGAATTTTTGTTATTTAAAATATCTATTGATACAGGACTATTTGCCGTGTAAAAAGGATTCAGATGAAACCAATACTTCCAGTCTCAAAATCTAAGGTTCTGGTCGACCAAAATTTTCATGAAAACCGTGAAATATGTGGTGGCAGTCAGAACAACGCAAAATTAAAATAATGCGAAGATCGACTGTAGAAGCCATCTAAGAAGTGAGATGCAGTCAGAAATAAAAAAAACTTGATACAAGCTTATTCATCTAAATCTATATTTTCCCCTTTAAAGTAATCCCCATCGACTGCAACACACTTATGCCAGCGCTTGATCCAATCCTCGGTTTTCGGTATGTCCATCAGTGTTTCCTGCGATTTTTAAATTACTTCCTCTCGAACGAAACGCGTTCCCCGTAGTGGTTTTTTAACTCGATTGAACAGAAAGAAGTCACAGGGAGGCAAATCAGGTGATTTCCGAGGCTGTTGGATGGTATTTGTTGCATTTTTCGTCAAAAAATTACAAATAATGATGGCACTGTGCGACAGTGCGTTATCATGGTGCAAAATCAACGAGTTTTCTGCCCACAATTGCTTCACGCAAACGTCTCATAACGCCCAAATAATACTCATTGTTTACTGTCTGGCCTTCTGGCAAAAATTCATGATGCACTACACCGTTGTAATCCATGAAAACCGAGAGCATTGCCTTCTTTTCTGACTGAAAACGACGTGGTTTTTTGGTCTCGGCTCATTTGGAGAAAGCCATTTACTTGACTGATGTCTGGATTGCGTGTCGTACTCATAAACCCACGTCTCGTCACCAGAAATGATCCTTTTGGGTGTGCGAGTCAACTTGAAACATGATATAAAAACTCTGTGCAATCAGTTTTATAAAATATTCCTTTTTTTACGCCTCTGACAAGCCTCTCACTTTCTAAGGCAGAAAATATCTGCATTCAAGCGTAGTGCTACGATATTATTTTAAAAAAACATGTACAATAGTATTATTCAAAGTATTGCCCATCTAAAGCTATGACCTTTTCCCATCTTTCTGGTAATTTGTGGATGCCATCCACAAGCCACTGCGCCGGCTTGGCAGCCAAGAATGAATCAAGCCAATTTTTTTATATTCAGCTCTGATGTGAACCGTATTTCAGGAACAAATTGACCGGAACAAATGGTAGGCAGAAGGGGCAAAGTCTGGGCTATAAGGCGGGTGGGGTAAGGCTTCCCATCCACTGTTTTTCAAATAGTTCTTAACCGGAATAGCAACGTGGGGCCGAGCGTTGTCATGATGGAAAATTATTGCCTCGTGTCTGGTCGCATATTCCGGGCGTTTTTCGGCTACTGCTCTCTTCAAACGGATTAATTGTGTTCGGTAGCGTTGTCCATTTATGGTTTCACTCGGTTTTAGCAGCTCATAATACATCACACCCATCTGATCCCACCAAATACAGAGCATTACATTCGCGCCACGGATATTCGGCTTTGCCGTTGATTTGGCTGGTTGGACGGGTTTCACATATGATTTATTGCGCTTGGAGTTGTCGTAATGGATCCATTTTTCATCACAAGTAACAATCCGATGCAAAAATGACTTCCTTTTGTGGCGTTCCAGCAGCATTTCGGACATGCAAAACCGCCTTTCGACATCTCTTGGCTTGAGTTCATGTGGAACCCAATTTCCTTGCTTTTGAATATATCCAGCTGCTTTTAAACGTTTTGAAATGGCTGCTTGAGTGACACCCAAAGATTCTGCGAGCTCTTCTTGTGTTTGGCAACAATCTTCATAGAGTAATGCTTCCAGTTCTTCAACTTCAAACTTTTTTGGCTGCCCAGGACGTTCATCATCTTCCAAGCAAAAATCACCACTTTTAAATCCTGCAAACCACTTTTGGTACGTTCTCTCAGCTAGCGCATGTTCACTATAAACTTCCAACAAAATACGATGACTTTCGGCAGCAGTTTTCTTCATATTAAAGAAATGAAGAAGAACTCCCCGCAAAAACACTTTTTCAGGCACAAAGTTCTACATATTTGAGTGAAAAAAAAATTATTGTTGTTTACGCTTGAAATGAATGACATATACTGAAATGACGTACACTGACAGTAGCTTTCCAACGCATGTTCTAATGGAATAATACAAGTTATGCCATCTCTTAGCAAACCGCACGAAGTTATAGACCCAATACTATAAAAATGATGCCACAATATAAGAAAACCAGCTTACTTGTAAATACTTCACTCAAGTCTAAAAGGAATGATTACAAGTTGAAAGAATATAAGGGCTTATTGTGATGAAAAAGAGATTCTTTCATAAAAGATGGAGACATTTGGTAAAATCAGACCAGTCAAGGTCCTCAAAAAGAACCAATCACCCAAACTGAAACTCAGAAAATGTTGAATTCTTAATAGATTGGATCTGTCTCGGTAATCGATGCCAATGCAAAAATGAAAATGTTTAGTATCTGAATAATATGGTAGAATGCGGCCTCGCCGGCCTGAAAGTATCGGTTTCCATCAGTCGTTCAAATACCTCCGTGGAGTTTAGCCGTGTTTCGGCTTTTGTTTTGAGTAGTGATACCAATAAAAACGATATCTGATGAGCTTCTAATAAGGCTCCAATTAGCCCGGTGGTAGCGTGCCTGGTTGACAATCTAAAAGTTGTGGGTCCAACTCCGGGCCGGATAGACGGTTTTTCTGTTTTTCTTTTTTTTTTCATTTAATAATTAAAGAAAATAAATAAGTGATTAAAAGTGCCGAATCAACATCACGCGAAGGATTCTGGAAAGCGGTCCAGCTATAGCGGGACCAGCTGAAAAATCAGGCGGTGTACTGGCAAGTACATCAGGCCAACCAGCAATAGCAGCCGAACCAATAATGAAGGTAAGGAGGAAGCTAGGGCCGACTCCTAACTTAGTAAAGCGTCTCTCCCTTTCGAATTTCTCAAGGAAGCTGCCTGATGGAGTGGAGGAAGGGACGAAATCAACGTCATCAAAATGTCCTGAACAAGATGACGACTACCCATACGTCTCAGACATGGGTAAAAAGATAGCTTCGCATCCCTAGCTGCCTCTGCGCTTGGTATAAAAGCAAAGCAAGTGGCTAGGAGGGAAATGGAGAAACAGCAACAACTCCAGAACCTTCAGCAACAGCAAAGTTCAAACGTGGATCTACCATAACAACAAGAACAGAAACAGTTACTAAAACAAAACAAAGTACAGAAACCGGTTCAAGAATTAACAAAGAAAAATGCGCAATCACAGCAAAAACAACAACAGCAACAAAAATCGCAACAGCAACATCAGCAGCAGCAGCAACAACATCAACAACAATATCAGCAAACACAACAGCAACAGCAGCAACATCGGAAAATAAACAAGCTACAGGTACCAGAAATCAACTCATTTAAGATGGAGTTAAAGGAAACAATAGAATTATGTAAGTTGGCCATAGGCAATAATTTTTATGTTATACAGTAGAGCGCTACCAAAAAATAAAAAGGTTACTAAAGGATACGACGACGGAGTTCTTCTCCTACACCACGAAGGTGAAAAAAGTTGCAAACAATACTTCTGAGGGGGTTACATCCGTCGACTGATTCGGGGGAGCTCCTTGCACTGTTGAAAGAGAAGGAGTGCGAAGAGCTCAAATTCGTAGGTATTAAGACATTCGGCACGGCTAGAGCCAAAAGTTAGGCTCCGTCAGAAAAAAGTCAACTCTCTTGTGCACCGCAAATTATCGGGGTTGTCCCAAATTCCAATACATCAAAAGAGTAAATATGGCTCGGCAGCAGAAAGTGGAAGTTTAACGTCCTCTCGTGCAGGTACAAGCACCAGCCGTTACTCCCAACGTTACCTACGTCGTTGGCGACAGATAAGGGAAATAAGATACAACAAGCGAAGATTGCTTCTCATGCCCCCTGACATGCTAGCTTTCTTACCCTCTATCCAGGGGCAGATGGCTCAGCTTCAACGTCAGACAATAGAACAGGCTACGAGGGTAGATTAAATATACGCGTTGCTGTCGGGCCTAACGCACCTCCATCCATAATGGGTACGTACATGGTGGATCAAACCTTGAAGGTCCTTGCAGTGAATGTCAATTCACTGATTAGGTACGAACGACGAGCCACACTATTTAAGATGCTTATAAATCAAACCCATGATGTGCTTTTGGTTAGCGAAACTATTCATCTCAGAGCTCGAGACACTTTTTGAATTCCTAAGGCTGGAATTGGAGGAGAATTATTTTATTATCGGCAGAGATTTTAAAGCCAAATATAGAGATTGGGGGAATAATACATCATCACAGTTCAATGTACCGACTTGACCTTCAAGATTCGGATAGTTCGTCGTTTCCTAGACACAGGTCGAACTTGGATCTAAATCTGGATAGACCTGACAACCACTTACCAACATAATACAAACTGTCTACGCACTTTTGGGTATGACAGTGACCATTGCGGTCTTAGTAACGAAATAACTATTCCCAACAAATAGGGTGCGTTGGACACACTTCTTAGAAAAACTAACGAGAGCACTCTCCTCGAATTCGCTCTACCCACCGTCCAACAGTAATCTGTCAAACGAGGAGATTGACCGGTATTTTAAGGTTATGGGCGAGACAAATAGACAAACAATGGACAAAAGGACAAAAGGACAAAACGATACCTCGGTATCAACACACTGAAAACGAAGACTTATTCCGAAACGCAACTACTGACCCACTGCACCGACATAGAAGAAGATAACTGCCAAGACTAAGAACCGACAAATTTTTGACAGACATAACCCAGAGATCATGACATTAAAGTCGTCCAACATTAATAAAATAAATTTTTTTTATATAATCCCGCGCGCGCTTCAAGGGGACATGAATACCCTTTTACTGGCTTTTCTCCAGGGCGCGGGTGGGTAGTTTAGTAGTTTGAAACTCAGGTGTATTAGGTTTCGATATTTTTCCCAGAGGTGGTTGTCAAACTGGACGGGACGAGCCACTGCATCCTCAACCAGTGGGTCTTAATACGTGCTAGTTGTTAGTTCGTTTTAGCCATTTTAGCCCAGCCAGCAACAACTTCAACATCATACAACATCATATAACTACATACAAATTCTATAAAAAGACTTTTTCAAAGAATTCCCTTGCACAGGATTCGAACCCGCGACCCTCTGCTTGAGGAGTCTATGCATATACCACTAGACCACGGCCAGCCCTGAATAACACAAATTCTGTAAGTTTGTATTGGAACAACAAAATTCGGGCTGTAAACACCGGCAACTAGAGTATGTTCCCGCAAATAAATTAAATATTTCGGAGGAAATATCAAAACTACCTTTCGTGTCTTAAAATCGCCCGAACGACGGACAACGAATACATACTTTTATCAGCAGCAGGTAGAGGCTATAGGAATTAATTTCCAGGAAGTGTACAAAGCAAATGACGTTATTGGCCAGAACTATGACCTAGAAAATCGAATCCTTGTGCACAATTTCTACCTTGGAAATAAAATATTGAACTGGCGATTCGCAAGTTCGGGTTTCACCCAGTTCAGTGACGAGAATACGGCAAACAATGTCATCGCCGACGATAGGATACTACCTCCGTTCATTTCGAAAGAAGAGCTCCAAACAATCTTTGAATCGCTTGGAAGTAAGAAATCAGTGGGGACCAATGAAATACCGAACATTGTGCTTCGACATCTCCCACTAGAAGCGGTGGACATTTATACCACCTTGTTCAATAATGCAATGAATAATGCCCACTATCTAGCGCATTGGAAAACTACCGTGGTACATCCCATCCCCAAAAGGGATAAAGATATTTCCAATCCGGCGAATCTACGCTCAATCAGTCTTCTTCCAAACATCAGTAAGGTTTTCGAAAAGGTGATCAATAGAGTCCTGACTAAATGGGTGAAGGACAAACATATAAATACGGATAATGAATTCGGTATAAACTGGTTTCTGATATACAGTGGAACAAAGGCAAGAACCAGTGCACGAATGCCGGCCTGATTGACTTGGAGAGAGCTAAACAGGTTAGGCATTAGTAAACCACTACTGTATATTCTTTACAATATGTTAACAGTTAGACAGTTCATCGTGAAAAATGGCGATGTGACTTCTGCTGGAATATTTCACATTAAAAATGGTCTGCAACTAGGTGTGAAAAATTCGCCGATCCTATTCAACATTTACACAAGTGATCTGATAGGTTCACTTCACCATTCAATAGCGTACGCAGACGCAGACGTATCGCTTATAGATCAGATACACCTCTGTAACGTGACTTCGACATAATTAAGCGATATTGCGACGACTGGTAGTCGAAAATAAAATTTCGGAAGTCGGAAACCATTTTGTTTAGGACGTCTTTGTCTAGGGCCTCAAACGGGGGAAATGTAGCTAGATACCTTGGGGTCTGGCTAAGTCAATATCAATTAACATACAGATGTTGCTCTGGCCAAAGCCAAAGGTGCTTTTGTCCTTACAAAGAGACTGTTTTTTAACATCCAACTCGATGTCAAATCTGAATACATAGCCTGTCTTAGATGCAAGTTGCATCAAAACACTGATAACTGTGTGAACTTTCGCTTCAAAATCTATTGAGCAGAGTTCAATAAACAAAATGCGTTCCAAAGTAAACAGACTTTTAAAAAAAAAACCCCAACAAAGTGTTTATTTGTCTGCAAAACCGATTAATTTTATTCAAAATAGTCGCCATCCGACTTAATACAGCGGCTTGCACGGTCTAAAATCATGTTGAATGAGTGGTTTAGATCTTCGGATGTGGGCTTCTACGCCGACAAAACGTTTTACTTCCATCGGAAAATGCATTTTTTTGAAGAGGTAAAAGTCACATAGTATCAAATCAGGCTAACACGGGAGTGGTTGACAGTTAAAATGCGATTTTTAGCCAAAAAATTGATCACAAGTGTCGATCGATGAGATGGGGCACTATCAATTCCATTATCAAACATAATTTCCTTCTGCGCGATATTATAGCCGAATACGACAAACACTGCACCAAACGCTTCAAAACACCAAGATGGAATTGTGTTTGGCCTGGTGAAACGAACTTTTTGTGCACACTTCCCTTAAAATTGTAAAAACAAATCAACATTGTCTTCACTTTTGACTTCTCCAAACGATGTTTTTTAAGCCTAAGCTTATCCAGCGCCCTCTACCCGCCACTTTGGGACTTGGTTTCAAATCATATTGTAAACACCACATTTCATCACCAATCACAATGTCGTAAAATAAGTTTTTGTTCTGTTTGGCCTTCTTGATGATGATAATGTCCTTTGAATCTTAAATTTTTGGTCATTCGTCATTTTTGTACCGCCGACACAAACTTGTTGTCATTCCGTCTATCCGTCTATATGTCATGAAATTTTGACAGTATGTCAGTACAAGTCACGTAATTGCCAATAGATGGCCTCACTAAAACTACTTTGGAACGGACTTTGTATAATCTTATTTTCGATAACGAACCAGTAGACGATATATTGTGGAACGTCACCAGATAATACGAGTTGAATGATTCACTATTTTTCGACAAGGAAGCTGACAGCTTCCTATTAGTGTGTCACTGAAGAGGTCCTTCTGGATCTGAACGGCTATCTGTTCTATGTGAAATGACAATTGTGTAGTGAAAAAATCTTTCAGGAAAATACAACAAAATACAGACTCAGTTAACGCTGATTGAGAATATTTTTTCACTCAATCCCCGATAGTTATATCATGGGCTGAATTCTCAAAGCTTAAATACCGTATAGTTCACGTAGCAGCTTTGTTAGTCTTGTACGTCTACTATCTCCTGGCTCTGATATTATAAACGTGCTGCCTTAAGTAGTGTCGCTTCGACTTCGGCCAGAATCTGAGACATGAAATGATGACTCCAGAACCGATCTAGCATATGACACTGACATCTTTGGGGACCGTCTGTCTGTGATTCAAGAAGGCAATATTAATGGCAATGAACGAGGGGCAGTTGGAGGCTTCGAAGTATCTATGTAGGTAGCAGCAGATAAGCTATGGTATAATTAAGGTCTCCTGCCTCTAAGGCAGTTCGAAACCGCAAGGCTTCTTTGAAATGTTGATTTCACTGATTCTTTGCCAAAGATCCTTGTAAATGCTGGGAGCTAATCCATACCAGACATAATAATTATGCTTACTAGTAGGGAGATATTACAATAGCATTACCATCTCTTTAATTATGTGCAAACACTTCCGATGGCTGCACACTCTCTGTCAACGTAGAAAACGCCATGTTATGCGTAATAGTTCGCTTCCAGTATCTGGTGACCTTCCGGTTCCTTAAACGTGTATTTTTTCTCAATGGTTCAAGAGATTCTGTATTCAAGAGTAGTGGATTGGAAAATATGTTTGGATTGGAAATTATCTTCTAACACACTTAGTGTCATGAGAACAACGCCAACAGCAGAACTGGAGACTATCCTCGATCTACAGCCCCGTTCGTTCAAAAAGCCAAAAATTCTTAAAGAGTGAATCAAATGTCAAACGAAAACAAGACCGGGAGGATGACGCCCAAATATTATCAAATGAATTGAGTATATGCTCCAATATGGACTTTATACTACCCAATAATGAGCACTCTCCTTTTTCAAGCAGAGAGGAATGAGACATTAACCAAGGTGTAGATGACCTGGTATCCATCTTCACGGATGAATCAAAGATGTTAATAGGGACTGGCACTAACATTTCCTCTTACCAACTGAAGCTACGATGCTGATTGTGTCTTTTTAGTCGAGTTATTGATTGTTGAAGCAGCAGACAAAATAGGCATTAGAACATTGCCATATTTACTGCCGTAGAGTCATCTTCCATTTGTTCCACATTTGTTCAAATTTCTCTTCAAGGCAAAGCAATAAGCCTTGCCAGTTGACTGGCTAATTCCTCGACTTATTAAGCAAAATAAGTGCACTACCTCAAAATTTTTCGACCAACCCAACTTATTTTTTGACAATTGTCGTTGTCAAACCTGTGGCGGTAATATTGAGATGCCTGTGAAAACTACACCCTCGTTTCCTTAGGACTAATGTTTTACACCTAAGCAGGATCTTAGTACAGAGAGTACATCGAGCATAGTAGCTCTTCTTAAACGACTTGTGAGAACAAGTTAAAAAGAGTGTTGGGTTTCCTCTGAAGAGTCAATTAGGTAACATAGGTTACATTGTACTACCAGAGCTTCTTGTTCTACTGGGAAAGCCCTCGATTTGTATCTAATTACTCGTGCATCTCGGTTTTTTGGGACTTTTGTTTAACCAGTTGTATTTTATCTGCCTGCCACAAGTAAACATATCTCAATCCCACCGTTAGTTTCATTCACAAAACCGTTCAAACAATCAACGAACGTCAATAAGTTTTATGTGTCAATACATAATATCTACGCCTAATGTTACGAGTAGACCACATAATTGTGCTTTCTGGTCGCTTGATACAATTTCAGAGTTATCATTACGTTTTATTGTATCTAAGCATTTCGCATTGACTGAAATGTACAGGTGTAATTTTTATAACCACATAAACGTGTCTTAATTATACGAGAGTATGTGCTCACGTTATGGTCATTAGAGCGTGTGAGTACACACATTTTATTGGGTTTGCCTTAGACCGCAAAATAGCGCAAATGACCTTCCTTGGAATTTGAAAAATGTCTAAGGCTAAACGAGAATAATGAATTAATCTTTTAATGAGAATGAGCATTGATAGGTTATATATCTGACAGATATTTAGTTGCCTCAACTAATTGTGGTTTGCTTTTGACAATGGATACCGATATAATGTATCTGGTTTAATAGACGTTAAAACATAGAAAGACGACAAAGGATAGTCTCAATATAACCAAAAACTAATGGAACCGTAATTCATCAATAAAATTCTAGATGCTGAGCAGTCCAGTAACTGACAAGTTATACATCATCATCGGTATGAACACATCAACCACTGCCGACCAACCATAATCCACAACAAAAGATCTGGAAGACAGACTCATCACTTTAATCAGATTTGGAGAGCGTACGAACTCTAGTTGAACTAGAGATGAAACTTCAGTGATAACGCCGTCCAGGCTTCCAGAAGTAGTGTACAGGCTTTTCCTTCGGTGAACACCAGAAAGGACGCCTAATTTTTAGAGAGACCAAGAAGAATTCGCTAAGGTTGCTTACTATACAACATGGAGAGTCACGCCATGTCAGACTGCAGCATTTCTAGTGCAAGTTCAGATTCTGAGATGTTCTCCTCCCAACGATACATAAAACATACATAAATCCATACCATTTTCAGTTAGTACCAACCTTCAAAAGATAAGTGTATAAATTTGACAGCTGTCGGACGATTAGTTCTCGAGATATAGCGTTGGATTCAATATATTCAAAACAATTTCATGTGTTGATTTATCATTGCTTTTTGATGGGAAAAAATGCAGGCGATGCAAAGAAATGGCTTGATAAGTGTTACCCGGAATCTGCACCAGCCGAACGAACCATTCGCAAGTGAATTGAAGAATTTAAAAGTGGTCATACAAGCACCGAAGATGATGTACGCAGTGGACGTCCAAAAGAGGCTGTTTCAGATGAAAACATCAAAAAAGTCCACAAAATGATTACGAATGACCGCAAAGTGAAGTTGATCGAGATAGCTGAGGCTCTGAAGATATCAAAAGAGCGTGTTATATATATCATACACGAATATTTGGACATGCGAAAGCTCTGTTCAAAGTGGGTGCCACGTTTGCTCACAGTCGACCAAAAACAACAACGTGTTGATGATTCAGAGGAGTGTTTAAAGCTGTTCAACCGCAATAAAGCCGAATTTTTGCATCGGTATGTGACAATGGATGAAATTTGGCTCCATCACTTCACACCAGAGTCAAGTCTGGTCCGTATTTTGGAATACACATGGAATAATTTTCATCCACTATCTCCAAAAGGGGCAGACTATCAACAGCGACTATTACATTGCGTTGTTGAAGCGTTTGAAAGACGAAATCGCAGAAAAACGGCCGCATTTGAAGAAAAAGAAAGTGCTGTTCCATCAAGACAATGCACCGTGTCACAAGTTGATGAAAACGATGGCAAATTCTCCAGATTTGGTCCCCAGCGACTATTTCCTGTTCACAGACCTCAAAAGAATGCTCGCCAGAAAGAGATTTAAGACCGATGAAGAAGTAATCGCCGAAACAGAGGCCTATTTTGAGGCTAAACCGAAATCGTACTTCAAAACTGGTATCGAAAGATTGAAAAATCGTTTCAATCAGTGTATCGCCCTCGAAGGCAATTATATTGATAAATAAAGTTGAATTTTGCTAAAATTTTGTGTTTTACTATAAAACGGCACTGAGTTTTCAGCCCATGTGTTAGCAAGTTAACCGGCGATTCCATTTACGGGAATCTCATTGTGACCCAGAAAAAGTTTTTCCCTTCTCGAAATTGCTAATATTCATAAATAGTGGAGGGATTCTGAAAACCCTCAAGTGTTGCTAGTCTGTCGCTACAAAATGCAGGGACTACGTCTCCTGACATGCTCGTACTACTTTAGTTAGCTGTCAGAACTCGGTATGGCTTAGCTTGAAGATAGACGCAAGTTAGCCCATCGAATGGTGTTGTTCTAATATATATAAAGTTATCGTCTTGCATTCCTTCCGTAGCTCAGTTTCTGGCCGGGACAAATCCTAAGTATATACAAGAAAAAATATTCGGCGTCATTGTATCATTATATTTGACAATAGATCAGGTATATCGGATCACAAATGAAATTGAAAAGGCCTTAGAAAAAATGCAAATATGCTCTAGCTTTTTGCTCTCGATGTGTCACAAGCCGTCGACAATTCATACCTTTAAAACTGGCTTTTTCGAGTTAGACATGGGTCTGAATATTCGGAATTCGAGGAAATTCACGGTGGTGTGCCACAAGGCGGTGTTCTTGGTCCGTACTTATTCCTACTGTACACAAGAGATATACCTCAGAATGAAGAGACAGTAGTAGTCACGTTCGCGGACAATACGGCTATTCTTGCCACAGGTCAAACGGTAGGATCTTCGAAGATAAGACACCAACGAGCCCTAAAAAAGTTGTTTGAGTGGACGAGGACCTGGCGAATCGTGCTTAACGAGACCAAGTCGACTCATGTCAGTTTTATTAATTAGCTTTATTTATTCATTCTATAAAATTCTGTGTGCAACGAGGCAAAATATTTAGGAATAACTCTAGTCGTAAAGCTGAAGTGGAAATCACATGTTAAAAAGAAACACGTTAAAGAAACTCGACATTAGGCTTAGAGAAATGTAATGGCTTGTTGGTAGACATTCCAAACTAAGCTTATGTAACAAACTGCTTTTATATAAGCAAGTGCTTAAACCGTGTTGTAAGTATGTTATACAACTTCGGGGTTGTACTAAACCAAATAACAGATGTATTCTACAAAAGTTTCAGAACAAAGCGCTAAGTGCAATCGCGAATGCTCCATGGTATCTAAGGAATAGCTATATTTACCGTGACCTAAAGATAAATTAGCAAACTCTGCTCAAAATCTTCGTACTGCTTTCGTGAATCACTGCAACCCAGAAATAATCCGGATATTGGACGAGACCAACCTTTTCCGTCAACTCCGTAGAATAAAACCGTTCGACTTAGCGCCGTAAAGACAAACCGTATGAATTAACGGAAAAAGTAGGTGCTTTCGCTGGAAGGCTACCTAGAAAAACGTGAACATTTTACAGAAGATGGACCTACTTGTTAAAGAAACTTATTCGTAGTCTGGAAGAAAATAGGAGGTCCAAAAGTGTGATATCGCACAATCTAGGCGGCCAAACGTGAAATTAAGTGCTCACCAAAATTATTTCTCAACACGTCCATTGTTTCCGCTGTATGGCTCGTAGCGCGGTCTTGTTGAAACCAGAGCTCACCGAGACCATGTGTTTGAATTTCAGGAAGCACATAGTCTGTTTGCCTTATTTTTGAAGAAATATGGACCAATGATTCCACCAGCCCATAAACCACACTCTCTTCACTACGTGCTGGGGGTAGTCTAACCGGTCGAGTATCATCCACTAATGTAAACTAGCTGGGACTCAGATTTGCGAATCGACGCTAATAGTTATTTGGATTTAGTGATATCATTATTTTTTAATGGGAGATGACTTTGAAAGTGCGCCTAAAGTAGAGTGCTAGAGATCTCAAAAAGTCGATACAAGCCGTTTTTTAGAGCCTGCTGAGTTAGTAATGACGTATTTGCTTGAAGCATATTTCAGCAAAGCAAAGACCTTGGATGAAATTGATTTTATCATAGCCGTGCAGATCCATCAATAATTGGTTTGATTGATTATATATATGTGCTACGAAGCAAATAGTCGATAGATACCTATGATCTGACAGACAGTAGAGTGCAATGTACTCGTATGTATATAAATTTTGCAAGCCTTAAATATCATAGAAAGTCAATTAACGTGTACCATAGTAGGCACTCTTCGAAATGAAAGCAGAACAAGCCTTTTACCCGTATATTATATTTATAAAGGCAAATATGGTGGACATTTTTCGATGTCGCTTTTGGTCTAGTTTTGACGGATTTGCCAATCTCCGGCTTCTTTTCCAGAAAGATCAAAACATTTTATCTGCTTCGAAATGGAATTTGGCCAGCTAATTGTCTTCCTTTCGTAACAATCATAGGTGTTGCGTTGGTAATGGTAGTCGCGTTTATACCGAATAATAACCAATCACAGGAGAAGTACTGATAAATTGACGCAATGATACAATTATGCCATTATCCATTCAAATTTAAATCTCATGACTACAGCAGGCAAGTCTTGGTAGTGAAACCATTAAAGCTGAAAGGCTAAGAGTGAATTTGTCACAAAAAGACAAGCTGCCATCGAAGAGGATGCACATAGATCTAAGTTTAGCAAAAAAAATTCCAATAGAACGAGTATTTAAATTGTTTATAAGGTTAATATGAGCCCATCTCTCTAGTGTTCGCTTTCCGCTTTCAGCCATTCAAGACTAAGCAGAGTTGTTTTAGTCTCGATTTTGGTCTGGTAATTGCTCATTTATTACGATTCCGCAACAGGTGGTGCACAACTGGCTGCATGATAAGGACAGGAAATAACTGGAAGGAATTTTCGAATCTACTTAGAACCATCGTTTGGTGATAATAGCAGGTGCTTCCTTGCTTACTTAATTTAGTCCTGTCTGGTTGAAAGTTTGATACTAGGACCGGAAGCTCAGCCATCCTTAATGTTTGAAACGGGAGTTCTGAAATAAAATAAATCGAAAAAGCATCTTTGTTTAAACGTTGTCTTCGTTGAATGTGGCAAATGTAAGCCAACCAAACCTTCTTATCCCAGCTTCGTTGACATCTATGTACATATGAATATTGGCGATTTCTCTGTTAACCATAACTCGAAACAGCACTTTTACTATAAAGTACTACTCTTTCGAAGTACGTCAATATTAACTCGGTTGTTTCTACATATTGTCCAAAGCTCTTGGATCCCTAGAGTCGAACTCAGTTTTGGTATTCACTGTGTTACTTATTTTTCGGTTCTGTCCAAACGCGAAATCTGCAACCTAGATAATATTATCAGGAGATTTTTTCTTAGAGTCTATACGTCACAACTACAATAATATAACTAGCGATCGATGCTTGCTTTTCGAATTGCAAATCTTAACAGAGTTTTCTATGTTTATTCTTTATAATTGCTAATAATTGTTCCCATATAACAGAATCAGCACTGCCAACTTCCCACTGCATGTCTAAAATTGTAGAGTACTGACCAGATTTTCAACGGTTTTCATACTTTGCGTAGCCCTAATGGCAAATGAATGTAATCCACAATCCCAGTCCGCAAGAGTTTCTTGATATTGTCATCGATGTAGATGTTCAATGTAGCGATGTTTTGCCTATAAGTGAAGTCAAGGGCTTCCTAACTCTTTTGAATTTGAAGTTATTCTGCTATCGGTTTCTTAATGTAGAAACTGCCGAAAATTGGCACTCTTTTTACAAGATCATGTTTTTTTTAAGCCCGTTTATATAGGGTGATTCATCATGCTTTGTCATTTTTGTTCAGCATCGTTTGGCAAATCATCATGGAAAGACTCACACCACAACAGCGTCTCCAAATTGTTCAGCTGTAATACGAAAATCAGAGTTCTGTGAGAAATGTTTTTCGTGCGATTCGAGGAACTTACGGTACGTATAATCGACCAACTGAACCCACTATTGCCAATACCCTTTGCAAATTTGAATCCCAGTTTACATTAGTGGATGATACTCGACCGGTTAGACCACATCCAGCACGCAGTGAAGAGACTATTGCAGCTGTAGCTGAGAGTATACGCAAAGATCGTGATGAATCGATTCGTCGTTGTTCTCAACGGCTTCTCAGTCCAAAAGCGTAGAAAATTCAAGAATTGAAGCCAGACGACTTGAATTTGCGTCATATTTTCAGTGAATGGGCTCTGGAAAAACTCAATGAAAATCCGGTGTTTTATCGTGAAATTTTGTTCAGTTATGAAGCCCATTTCTGGCTCAAAGGATACGTTAATAAACAAAATTGCCGTATTTGGGCTGATGAGCAACCCGAAAAGTACCAAGAGCTTCTATTAAAAACAACGGTATGGTGGGGCTTATGGGCTGGTGGAATCATTGGTACATATTTCTTCAAAAATGAGGCAAATCAGAACGTTAACATCATCGCGTTACCGTTGTCGCGCCATGTTAACGGACTGTGAGCTTTCTGAAATTCAAGCACATGGTCTCGATGAGTTATGCTTTCAACAAGAGATACAGCGCATGAAACGATGGACTTGTTGAGAAATCATTTTGGTGAGCACTTAATTCCACGTTTTGCTACGGTAAATTGGCCGCCTAGAATGGACCACTGCAGACGTAGTTGTGACCAGTATTTATATGACATCATTTTTGAGAAGTAAATGCCATAAATTATTCTTTTAACCAAAAATAAAAATATTAGGTTCACTTTCAAATTTATGTATTTTATTTAAAATTATAAATCAAACCTCACGATGAATCACCTAATAGTTGACCGGCAGTTTATACTGATGATATACACCCTGCCTGACTCGAACTGCAACTTTTTAAAATGCTATAATTTTTTTATTTTTTAATTTCCAAATTGTATCAGTAGTTTTCAATATGTCCACCTTTGGTGCGAATAATAGCCTTGAGACGGCCGAAGAAAGCATCGTGGCTCTGCGGTATTTTGGCCCATTCTCAGCGAAGTGCTTGTTTGAGGTTGTCCAAACTTTGGTATTTTTTAGTGCCAACCTTCGCCTTCAAAATAACCCTGACAGAGAAATCCAACGGATTTGCATCCGGAGAATTTGCATTGTGTAGAAGAAATGAAGTGTGGAACATTGTTTTTTAACCAATCTTGGTTGACGCGCGTTTTGTGAGACGATGCAAAGTCTTGTTGAAATATCCACGGTCTCCGACCGAAATGATTGTTTGCCCAACGTCTCAATACTGCCTCTAAGGCAGTTTCACGGTATACGATCGCATTAACTTTGACGCCACGGTCCAAAAATACGAGCGGAGAGTGACCATCGGCGGTTATGGCGGCCGAAACCATCACCGTCGGTGCTGCCTGCTTTCTGGTGGCCGTCCGAAGGTGTAAATTTTCGAAGTACCTCTCTGGCAAGTAAACTCGGTCATTTTGTTTGTTGACATATTACTCGATAACAAATGGCGACTCATTGGAAAAAACCAAATTCGGCAACTCACCACTTTCGTGCAAGCGTAGCAACCCCTTCGCGATGTAAGATCGTGTGCTTTTTGAAATTCAATGGCTTGAGCCCAAGCTCATTTTTCAGAATGTGTTGCATCCGTTCCAACGACATGTTGAGCTCATGAGCCATTTTTCTTCCACTTCGCTCGATTTCGTTCAATTCGAGCCTTCATTTTCCGAACCATTTCTGCCGATGTTGCTGTTTTTTTATGACCACATCCATGGCGTTTTGCAACGCTGCCAGTATCACGGTAACGAGCTATGTTTCAAGACACAAATGATTTATTCACTTTGAGGTGCTGGAGGGCTCTAACGATAGCTACTTGTGGTTTTACAGCCAAATATAAAGCAATCACACTATCACGTTTGAATTCCATCGCGGATAAAAATTTTTCAACAAAACTGAGACGCAAATCGTTTAAAAGGCTTGTAAATAATAAAATTATCTGTTATGTGTCAAATGACGGGTTTGGAAATTATAGCAGTCTGAAGTTGGTTGCAGTTCGAGTCAGACCTGTTTCCTCTGTCGTTCATTAGATGCATCCCAGTACTGCTCATAATCTAGAATTCGATTGATGAATTACGGTTCCATTATGTTATTTTGCGATATATTTCTAAATATAAACGTCTATTAAGCCAGATACATTATATCGGTATCCATTGTCCAGAGCAAACCACAATTAATTGAGGCAACTAAATATCTGTTAGATATACTTATAACCTATCAATGTTCATTCTCATTAAAAGATTAATTCATTATACTCGTTTAGCCTTGGACATTTTTCAAATTCCAAGGAAGGTCATTTGCGCTATTTTGCGGTCTAAGGCAAACCCAATTAAATGTGTGTACTTACATGCTCTAATGATCATAACGTTAGTACATACTTTCGTACAATTAAGACACGTTTATGTGGTTATAAAAATTACACCTGTTCATTTCAGTTAATCCCAAATGAACGGATACAAACTAAACATCAAGCGACTAGAAAAAAAAACTTGTGCCATCAATCACAAGTTGTGTTCCATACATATGTATGGTATATGGCTACGCCATTTATTAAAAACAAAATATCAGGACTTTCCGAATAAACTTCATAATAGGCGGTCTTAATGCGACACCCTTTATATCTCCATTGCAGTCTTCGTATTCGCAGTACAATCCACCCACGTATCCGTTTTAATCTGCACTGATGGAAAAAATATCTTTGCTTGTTCTACCAAATTAAAGCTCATCAAAGTTGCGCTAAAGTTTTTTTTTCTGATTACTCACTGCCTACCTATTTACGATGCGTAGGTGCTAACAAAATTGCAGTTACGATCAATTGTCAGTTGTCACCACTAGATCGTTAATTTTTGATTGACTAACGATCTTATCAATGAGTTCAGCTACCAAAATGATGGCAACTTTTGTTGCCAAGTTCAAGTTGTTTCCGACATTTCGCGGTGATACAGTTTCTAGTTCGAAACTTTTGTCCGTCATTGTGCTGAATTTCCAACTTGAGATACGTAGTTTACTATATTTCTGAAAAGTATCTTGTTATTCGTCGCCGAAATCATTCGAGCTCTGACACAAACATTTCTATTCGCACAGGGATCAGCATTCCGGTTGTAGTTTATGATGAATTGGGAGTGTGATATTTTTTCTTTATGCCTTGTCAAGACCTTAGCTTTGAAAGCGATGTTAGAGTCAGAGAGTGTGATAAAACTGGATTCGTAAAAATCTCCGCATCTCACTGGAACGCGTTTGCTTGAAAAGAGAATTATCTCAGTAGAAGAATGCTAAATAGAAAAAGTAGGAATTAGTATATGGAGTAGTGAATAAAAGTTACTGAGTTCTCATGCTGTCCACTAGACATGTCTTAAAAAATCGCCAAACTAATTCAGTTCACACTCACACTCTGTAACTTTTTAAATTAACTTTTGATCTGATAAAGACGAAATGAGAAGAAAAAACCAACTTCAAAGACTCAAAAGCAAAGCCTCCACTTCAAAGTGGGCATATGTATACACGAGTATGTGGAGAACTAAATATGAATAACATAATACTATTGTATATTAGTCGGACAGAAGTTGACATTGTTACTTTGCCAAATTTGGCAAAGCCATTGCCATGTTTCAGAGTTCAGATTGTGAGTGCGAGTATCTCAGGCATAGAAACTTTGTATCACAAGTTTTCTGCTTTAATTAAAGTACTCGTAGACCCCGTACTGCGTACGGTGTATTAACTCGAACATATGTATGTTTATGTCATTAGTTGTATAGAATCGAGTGATGTTAAATGACTTGTCATTCTCCGAGAGTGAATTTGAACGAAATGGTGAACATCTAATGTAAAATCCAACAAAGGAACAAAGAACCTAACAACAAACCTGTCTGAAAGCCAATTGTAATCTGTTCGGCGATAATTAAATCGCCCTTTGTTGTTCAAAGCGGCGAATACCACTTCTCACACAGTCAGTCACTGCGCGAATTTTTTATTTTTTTTTCTTTAGTTGTAGATACATACATGAGTACTCATGTTGGGGAGCCTTACTGTTGTGGGTTTAAGGCGAAGAGGTTAAGAGCCTCCGGCATTGTGACTTAGCTTCCGAAAATGATAAATAATACTGACATTGCCACTGCCACATTCAAGTCAGCATTTCATTAAAGCTTTGCGTGGTTCTCAAGCAAGTCACCACACTCCGAACGTACGTTACGTACGCATTTAAGCGCGACGAAGGTCATTCCAAAAGACACATATAGAGATACTTTAGCGTGACTACAAAGTAGGTTGTTGTTGCTGTTGTTATTGTTGTTGTGTCTCGCTTGGTTATCTAAAAATGTATCAAGTTTCCAAACCAGAACAAGGCATAGAAAAAACTTCAGAATGACTCGGTTACAACTTGAAGCTGGATATTGGACGCACTTGTTCCTACAGAATGTTGGTTGGACTTAAAATCGATGAAAGACTAAACAATTTGCGCAATACCAAAACTTACCCTTATCGCCCAGTTATGTGGGATACATTTACAAAAAAAAAAAAAAAAAAGAAACAAAGTTGTTTAGTGCCGTGAAAATATTTTCGTTTATTTGGTTGGTTTTGCTCACCTAATAAGCTGACTCGCCCACGTTTTCATTACCCTAGACGGCTGTTCATTAATAAAGTGTTTCAAAAATACACCGTGAAAAATTGTTTATTTAATTTGTACGAGCTTAAGTGGTGGAACGTTTTACGACTCTCTTAGGATCGGCTGTTTTGGATCGAGGTTTAACTATACAACCGTCTTCTGAATAAGGGGAAATGGATTCTGGTAGATAGACAGGTTTATGTTACAGACGTCTTGGGATATACAACAATTTTATTTTGACCATCGATTCGATGTGAGGAACATGACTGGGATATAATTTTGAGATTACCCCATCGGTTCATGTTCCTATGAAACAAATACGCCTACTCTAAAGATTACAAGATAAATTGGAGTATAAGTTCGACAAGCCCCGTTTAGAGGTCTACGGCAATGGACCCGAAACAGAGCGCAAATTCCCGGGCTTACAGGTTATGCACAGTTTAGAGCACACATACTCGTACATGCCAGTGGCTTCCAAATCAGATGGTTGGACGTTCAATTTTGGATCAAAGCCAATAAGACATTACCTTCTTTGGATAAATAAAATCGTGTTAGATGCGTTATAAGGTAAAATTACACGAGGGTTTAAAACTCTTCATCAAATGTTAAATGGCACAGATCAAGTGCTCAGTGACTTGACCCGACTCCGACTCATGACAGAAAAGTCGCGAAACTGGAGGAATTAAGGGACCCTTATAGATGCGCGTTAATTGTAATCAATAAGGAATCTTTTAACCCTCTGGCGCAGACTTAAGGTATGATTTGGTTGAAATTCCAGTGTATAACCCTAAGGGTTTACAAAACGAATGAGCTGGATGCTGTTAAGCAACCTCCTCCTCCTTTAAACGAAGCAGAAAACACACCCTTAGATTTTGGAGCGTCAATATCCTTTCCTCAAATGGATAGCGACGACTCTAAACATTCTAGGGTGACAATCAAGCCGACGGTCTCCACCTTCGCCACCCTGCCGGAAACGGAAAATGATGATGAAAATGTGCTTTTGATCACATATGCAGAATCGGTGAACTTGAATGACACCACCGTGGTGAAGGTGTGTCCCCTTTAAATCTTTCTGGGAGGAAGATACTTTTTTGGATGAAAAGTCAATCCATTTCTCAGAGAAGCTTAATCCAGGCCTCTAATTCCGCCTTTCAAATCGCTGTAGTGTGCCCAAGGTGCAAATTTAGCGCTTAAAGAAGTCCTGTCATGTCACCTGATATACTCGTATACAAGGGATTTCCGCATTTTTTCTATTAGCTTTCAAGTCCCTGGACTCAGTCCCACAAAATTGTAAGACCGCCCTTCAACAGACCGCAGTTCAACATATACCAATGCAGGGAGCCGGGGCACAGATACATTCCAGGGTATTGTAGAGCCGATGAATTCGACAAAATTGAAACCATTTCTTCTACCTGAAAAAGGTAGCATACATGTCGCTACATGCAAACTAATAGTAAAGCTGGATGCTTTAGAGGAACAAACCTCAAGTGGACTGTTGGCTTAACATGTCTAACGAGTATACAAATCTGACCAGAGCTAGATCTGAATCGAAAGATTCAGAGTTTGATTTTTGAAAAGAGGAAACATCTCAGCGCTATCACAGCTATCATCACTGGATGCCAGAAGGCTTGGCGTCTTTATAAATGATTTCTGCAGAAGCTGGGAAACTAGATATGGTTTCGAGAGCAGGTGAATCACAGATCCCCACAGTCACTCTTATCTAACCCAACTCAACGTTCGATCCAACATCTTTGGTATACCATACTTAAAATGTAGATATTGCTATCTTTTCCTCATCTTGGTCAGGCGAGCGGAAATCTTGCTGATTTTAGTACCACCCAATAGAGTTTGAGTAGTCCCTTCCATTGAACAGTATATAGAAGTTTTCCCATATCCTTAGCACAGAATATGACTTAGATATTCAATTCTTTGCTCATCTCTACAGGTCTCTGTTCAGGTCTTGTTGACTTGATACGGAGTCACAGCAATTAATAATAGGTCCCATCCTGTGGATTATGATATTTGCCGATGATATTGCAGTCGTTGGGGCGGCGAAATAAGATGACACTGAAGAAATAGATGACATTGGGTACGAATGTATCCGAAAAGTGAATCACTGGATGGCAGCAGTCGAGTAAGAGCTCACCGGACATAAAACGAAAGCAGTGCTAGTAAGCATTCACAAGAAAAGAAAGACAATAACCTTCAGTGTTGGTGATCAAAAAATATTGTCAAAACCAGTGATCAGATAACTACGTGGTGATCAACGCTAGGATGGCTTACAAGGAACACATTGAAAGAACGTGCGAAAAAGCAGCTCGTGTGAGTGTTGCCTTTTCCAGAATAATGACGAATGTTGGAGGACCCAGGCAATAAAGGAGTCTAATTCTGTCAAGATCGGTGCAGTCCATAGTAATGCATGCGGCACTAATTTGGGCCAAAGCACTGAAAATTAAATCTGGTGCAAGAAGAGTTAACTCCTTCAACAGTCTATATACGCTGAGACTACGCTGTACTTGTCGGACCGCGGCAGACGCTGCGGAAATGTAACCAGCGGATATCTTGACTAACGAACAAAGGACCTATCATGCCAAAATCCAGGAAGCCCTAGTTTCAGACAAAAATATCAAGCTAGAGGAAAGGCAGTAAAGCATGAGAACATGGCAAGATAGATGAAATCAGTCTCCAAAAGAAAGATGGACCCATCGACTTATACCCGATATCCAAAAGCGGACGAGCGGACCAGCACAACGGAGAAGTAGATTTCTATCTCAGCCATCTCCTAACCAAACATAGTTGCTTCCTAGCTTATCTGAACAGATCTTGGCTGGATCTGTCCAGTTCAGGGAAGATGAAGAACACGCATTTTTTCAGTGTCCACTCTTTCCTATAGAGCGTAGAGATCTAAGGGAAAGAATTGGAGAAATACCGACTCCCAAGAACATTGTGAACCATATGTTAGATTGCAGCGATAATCATGAAGGAACGTCAACGGCTGGAAAAAGTCAGGAGGAACCACCAAACCCAAACGGCATCCCTCTTGGAACAAAGGACGACAGATAGGGTACGAAGAGTATAAATTGCTAGCCAGTCCTGCAAAGTATAACTTAGCAGTAGACGCGCGGGAAGAGTGGTGAAAGTGTGTAGGGTAAAAAAACATTACTTCTCACACATACTCACATCCACAAAACGAGTGCAGCCAGAAGCAGACATACCGATAGTCATCTGTCGAATAAATCAACAATATGACAACAAAACAAGTTCTTGGACAAACAAGCTCTTCTTAAGATAGGATTTAACAGTACTTCCTTACCACACGAAGTTATGTCTTACGGCGGTTCCGTGGGGTGCAGCAAGAATGATGATTATTTGCGCAGGTTAGGTTCAGTGAGTCAGAGTCTCATATGGTGTGATGTCATCATGATTCTCCCTCCTAACAAAAAAAAAAAAAGAACAAACCCTACCCAATAGCGGCGCTTCTGACGGCTTCTTGGCAACGATTCCACTGATCCCAAGAACTTAGTACAGAATGAAAGGCGTTAATCAGAAGAAGAAGGCATAGCTTTTGGCGGGTTACTGGTATTGCAGCCATTCGAAGTTAAGTCTCCGTACAATATTTCTGCTACGCTGCGGAGTCTGCGATATACCTAGTTCGTTGGCCAGAATTTGTGGTTGAAGTACGATCGCAGGGCCGGATGTTCCGAAACCAATAAACCCCTCACTTCTAAGTTCATTGAAAGTGGTCACTTTTCATGCCCATGCCTTGCTGGCTGTTGACGCTACGGTCGATTAAATCATGCAAATTCATCTGAAGAGATGCGTACTTTTTCGGATTGAGCCATGTTCAGGGCATTACAGTGTTACTATTTTTACCCGCTTATGTTATTAGTTTGGCAAGTTAAGTACGGGTCCATAACCGCTGGATACCAGGAGGAAAAATAAGCAAAATTGATGTGGAGTCATTGTTACATCAGTGCCTGGTCTAATCACACAACGCCCAGCCATTCAGATTGCAATCTCTTAGGTTCTGTGTTCTACGTGGCATTAAGTATACCATAGAGGTTGTCCTTAGTAAATTGGAGGTTCCATCGATGAGTAACACTAAACATCTGGTTTGTCACTAGCATGCGATCATATTATTTAGTTTAATCTGAATATCTTCAAGTTTTGCTTGCTGAAGGAATTTGGCGTTCGAGGGACAGTAAGCCGAAGAGATTTATATAATCAACAATCCATTTTTGACAGCCATGTTTGTCAATAACTTATCCGTCCATATCCGAGGGTTTTTTTCGGGTCTTGGTACAGTTTATTGCTATAAGACTTTCCTCTTTTTTACGGTGTGTGACTCGCGTAACCCAGAATAAGTCGCTGCAGACATAAGCTCGCAAACGAACGGGGAATGGCACGAAATCGTCGTTGCGTCTGCTTATTTTCCTTATGATTCGTTTTATCATGCCATTAATGCAGGTGCGACGGTAGACGAACTTATTGAATACCGTGATTCGAGAAAGATGGGACTTATGATATGCTAAGATGGTAATGGTCAAACCACTTTTTGCGACATTTACAAATGCAACGTGAGAGGTAATTCTCTCCTGAATGTCATACTATCGCCGGGTCTCAGGCGATTAATGAGAGTAAGGCAACAAGTAATCGATTTAACGTTATTGAACAGCTATGATAAGGAGATTGTCAAACCAAAGGCACATCAAATTCGCAATCGGATGGAAGCTCTCCACTGTGTTGAAGAGGACGAACACACATAAGACGCTAGTGAGGAGCTCGACAAACTCAACAGTGCTTCCCCTAAATATACAGCAGAACAAAAGTTAGAGAAAGCTGTTTGCAACCTGAACGGTACCCCCCCAAAGCGTTTTGAACTGGCCTGTCCAGCTAGAAAGCAATCTAGCGACATACCAGAAAAGTAGGTCACTTAAAACTTATTTCTTGGAAGACTTAACAGATCAAAGCAAATTGAAAATAAGAACCTAGTTCGGATTTCGAAGAGTGCTTTTATAAAGACTTTTTGTCAAAAGATCGAAACTTGCGGTGAAAAACCTGTCAAAACCCTTAAAAGACGACAACAAATGAGCTGGAATCATTTAGAAAATCTATTGGCACCTACACTGAGTTGAAAACACAGACTCTCCTTTACACCCTGAAGCTCACTTCCCAGGTAACCTAATCAGAACTATCTCACTACTAGCTCCTATTAAAAAAGCTATTAACACTCCGTAGCTGATATAGCTCACCGGTCATGGTGACAACATGCTTTTGTTTCCTTTAATTGCTTCGAGTCGCCTGGCACCGACCGCATATACCCTATTATATTACAAAAATATATACGTACATAGACTCTGATGAGAGTCTTCACTACTTATACCGAAAATCGGAGAAGAGGGCTACACGAGCGTCAAGATCTTCAGTCCTATGTATAAGTCTGACATCCTTCATGTTGAAGAGTATTAAAATAATGTGCGCAAAACTGCTTTGCGAATCTATCCTCTGTCTCAAATGAGACAGGCTTACCAATGCGGAAGATCTTGCGAGAGTGCGTCTCAGAATCTGGCAGCCAGAATTGAAGGCCCCTTTGACAAGAAGGGATATGCGCTGGGCACTTTCGTCGACTTTGGGGGTGCTTTCGACAGCGCACGTTTAATCCGACCAGACAACATGGCGTAGACGAATCACCCGTTTTGTGGATAAAAGCAATGCTGGTGAATATGACACTGATTGCGGTTGCTGAATGCGGCACAAATATGATGGCGGGGGTAAACAGGGATTGTCCGCAAGGAAGTGTTCTGCCTCCACTGCTATGGCGCATGTTTGTTAACTCTGTACTGTCTATTGGATCGCGTCTAGCGACTGTCTACTTTAAAGCGTAGGCAGCACTAGATGTAACCAACGATTGGTGTACTAGAAATGGACTTTCAGTCAAACCTTTTAAAACAGAGGTTGTTCTCTCTGACTGGTGACTGACTCATCATGATGCCTAAAAGCATCACCCTCCAATTCACCAAGGAAGCTAAGCATTTGGATGCCATCTTGGATAACAATTTTGTATGGACTAAAGATATTACGTCGAAAACCTTTAACGCGCTGTAGGCCTTCGGAGATGTTGGCAAGACATGGAGAAGAGTCATTTAGATCTATAAGGCTATGATAAGGCCATTTCACGAAAATATGTCACTGCCGCTTTTACCAGACTCCAAAGAGCTCTCTGCCTCGGCTGCATTGAGTTTTTCCCTAGCACGCTTAGTTCTGCTCCAGACGCACTGATAAATTCCTCTCCCCTTGATATTCATATCATAGGCTGCACTCTCCCCTTTGGTTTTTGGTACAAGGCGTACTGGAGCTTTCCTTGTCCTTAGGCTGGTTCTATAGCCATGCTGTCGGATGTTGTGACACCAGAACTCCTGTTGGGAAAAAATACGAAATTGAATTTCCCTGTGCCGAAGACTTGATTCGGCCAGAATCTAAGCAGGAGAAGGCGTACAGTCGGGTCTTCACGGATGAACTTCCTTAAACCTGAGGCTAAATGCAATAAGTCTTGTCTGGGTATCAATTCATAATGGGATCACGGGAAATAGAACCGATGTATTGGGTATATATTTTAATTCGTGCGGTTTTTTTTTTAAATTTAAACGTTTATTTAAGAAAAACATGTACAATAGTATTATTCAAAGTATTGCCCATCTAAAGCTATAACTTTTTCCCATCTTTCTGGCAATTTGTAGATCCCATCTCAAAAGAACTGCGCCGGCTTAGCAGCCAAGAATGAATCAAGCCAATTTTTGATATTCTGCTCTGATGTGAACCATATTTCCGTGAAGGCGTTCTGCATCGACCGGAACAAATGGTAGTCAGAAGGGCAAGGTCTGGACTATAAGGCGGGTGGGGTAAGACTTCCCATCCACTGTTTTCCAAATAGTTCTTAACCGGAATAGCAACGTGGGGCCGAGCGTTGTTATGATGGAAAATTATTGCCTCGTTTTTCGGCTACTGCTCTCTTCAAACGGATTAATTGTGTTCGGTAGCGTTGTCCATTGATGTTTTCACCCGGTTTTAGCAGCTCATAATACAGCACACCCATCTAATCCCACCAAATACAGAGCATTACTTTCGCGCCATGGATATTCGGCTTTGCCGTTGGTTGGTTGGCCGGGTTTCACATATGATTTTTTGCGCTTGGGGTTGTCGTAATGGATCCATTTTTCACCACCAGTAATAATCCGATGCAAAAATGACTTCCGTTTGTGGCGTTCCAGCAGCATTTCGGACATGCAAAACCGCTTTTCGACGTCTCTCGGCTTGAGTTCATGTGGAACCCAATTTCCTTGCTTTTGAACATATCCAGCTGCTTTTAAACGTTTTGAAATGGATGCTTAAGTGACACCCAAAGATTCTGCCAGCTATTCTTGTGTTTGGCAATAATCTTCATAGAGTAATGTTTCCAGTTCTTCATCTTCAAACTTTTTTGTCTGCCCAGGGCGTTCATAGTCTTTCAAGCCAAAATCACCACTTTTAAATCGTGCAAACCACTTTTATCACGTTCGCTTAGCTAGCGCATGTTCACCATAAACTTTCACCAAAATACGATGACTTCCGGCAGCAGTTTTCTTCATATTAAAGTAATGAAGAAGAACTCTCCGCAAAAACACTTTTTCAGGCACAAAGTTCGACATACAAGGTGTCTCGAAAGAAAGTTCACATTTAAAAAAAATATTAAAAAAAAAGTTAGAAGTTTATTGAAAACATGTTTATTATATATTAAAATACAGTGTTTGGGAATTTATTTTTTAAAAATGACATTGTCCAAATGTAAGTCGTTGCGTTCACGGCATTCATTTAATCGAGCACTAAAATTGCCTATGGCGGCTTGGCATGTATTCTCCGTGATGGCTGCCATTTCGTGACGGATATTTTCTTTTAATTTGCCAGGGAAAATTTCACGAACTCTTAATAGAGACCTGTTGGACGTGTGTGAAGTTGCACCATCCTGCTGGAACCATGTTCTTTGGCTTTAGCCAGGAAAGTTTTGCTACTCAGGCACAAAGAAGTTGTCTAACATATTCACATAACGCTCACCGTAACTGTGCGTCCCCTTTCATCTTCAAAAAAGTAAGGGCCCATACGATCACCTTAGGCGAATGTAGGGGTTTCTGATGTTTTTGTTTTGGATTGGTTGCACTCCAATAGCGGCAATTTTGCTTGTTAACGTGTCCATTAAGATGAAAATGGGCTTCATCTGAAGTTTTAAAAATTTATGCAAAATGCGCAATAATGACGATCTGTGCACGTTTAAGGCTACAGCACGCTTCCGAATTAAAAGGTTCGGATCGTCCCGAATAGACTGATTGACACTGTCTACGTTTTCGACGGTTCTTGAAGATCTTTTACGCCCGGATTTTGGTTTTTCCAGTGTTGAGCCGGTTTCTTCAAACTTCTTGACCCATTTTGCAATGATTCAAGTGCTTGGCGCATCATTCAAGTGACGAATATGTCGAATGTTGCAGAATTTTCTTCGCGCTACAGTCGCCGAATTACCGTTTTTATAAAACTCGTGTACGCACAACGAACGGTCCGCTCCCGAGAAACGCTCCATATCGACTAAATTCCCAAGAGCCAGGCTACCGATTGACACACTCCCGCACCCCTCCAAATAATTACGTTCACGCAATAACCAAAACAAATGTGAACTTTCTTTTGAGACACCTTGAATTTGAGTTAAAAGAAAAATTATTGTTGTATGTCATATGACGTACAATGACAGTAGCTTTCCAATGCATATTCCAATGGAATAATACAAGTTACGCCATCTCTTGTATTGGGTCTCAAGTTATAGACCCAATACTTGCTAGACAAAGCTCAAGAGTGGGTTTTTCAAGACCTGCCGTCTCGGTTTCATACAAGAACAACTGCAGATGGAATGACTTTCTAGATTGCCGTCAGACACGCTAATTGTTCTGTGCATAAGTGATACAACATACTGCGACTGATGACGACACTGCGGAGCACTCCTCTATGAATTCCCTGGCTTATGCTTGCATCAGGCTTGTGGTGAGTGCTGGTACTGTAGGAACTTTATCATTGAAACTTGTTTTTCTTCGTAAGATTGAAAGATTTCATTAACTATTGTAGAATTTACAAGTAGTCCAATGGACTAGTTCTCTGCCTAAATTCTCTGTTCTGACAGATAATAGAAGTTATAAGGAGTTCATTTGTTTTATATAAATGAGAACACTTCTATTTCCTGGACTGCGTTCCTTTAAAAACTTATTTTATTCATCCCGCCGGAAACATGAGGCGGTTCCTAAAACAACTTGCGCTATGCTAGAGCTGAATATCTTAAAGTTTTACTACACAAAACTGGATTTATCTTACTGCTACCGTTTATGAATGGTTTCCTCGAATTTTCCATGAATGGTTCGCTTCCCTACATCACCATTACAACATTCAACTGGTGAAAAATAAAATACAAATTGAAACTATGTCCTATGGTATGATAACTCATTCATCGAATGTCGAGTTAACGTGTACGTTGCGAGAACCAGTAAAAATCAGCACTCCACTTGAAAATAAAACCGGAAATGCTTAACTGACAACTAAGCCACCACTATGTTGTAAGTACGAGTATCTGTATCTATTCAGCAACCGAACCTAATCATCCGGGTTTTAGAAAGCGTGGGTTTACACTTTTTTTTTTTTTTTTTTTTTTCTATTTACTTGAGCTAATCACTTTAGGAGTTTACGGATAACGTGTGCAAAAAGTGTCCCATTCTAGAAGTAAAAATAATAAGTATGTTTGGCCGAATTTGATCAAATACGTTGTTGTTGGCATTTATCATCAGATACAGCTCTGAAAAAGCTCTTCAGTGTCAAATAACCAACCTATATCCACATTGTCTGTCTGTCTATGACAATTAAGCAATTTTAAAATAAATTACTTGCATCAGTAGCTGAATCGCTTTATCTATTTGTCTCGGCCGAAATTGATTGAATTTAAATTGTCTGATTTATTGAGGTTTAATGATCATCAGGTAGACGGCGACAACGACAATGACAACGACGACGGCCATTATATTCAAGCCGCCCAGTTTAGTGTGGGGGCATTCGAAAAACCACATTTACACCTACTGACAATATTATTTTTATTTTTTATTACATATTTCATTTGCTTTCGTACGTATATCTTTTTATCTTAAAGTTTGTATTGAATGTATCTACAATAATTTCGCCAGCAATGTTCTGCTTCGTCGATAGATACTTACTTATACGAGTAACAATGGAAAATTAAATTTGCATTAATTGTCTGTCGTTTGGTGAAGATCTTATGTTAAATCTTGTGGTGAGGAAACTCCTACACACCCTGTCGGTTATTGTTTTATTCTTGTCGTGGTTTTTATTTTTAAGAACCTGAACGTTGAAGGTCTCATTGAAGAATATCAAACTACAACAAGTAATCAATTGATAAGTTTCCAATGCACGTAGGCTGTACGATTGAAAAGAATTAACAAAGTATCTACGTCTTTCTATGAACTAATGAATTGCTGAATTGTAGTCTATTCATTTTATGAGCTATTTTTGGCATAGTGACGTGCAGTGCTTGTGCGTTTATACATCGCAAAAGGATATACCCGAATAAAACCAGAAACGAATTCGTTCCATCAAATTCAATTGGTTGAAATTAATCATCGAATACAGAGTGACGCAAAGCAGACTTGGGTAAAGAAGGAGAAAAAGAAGAAAAACAAAACAGAGCAAATTATAGCTCCAAGTCTAGACACATCTTTTTCTTTGAAGGTACTAAATCATTAGCTTTGCACAAAATTTAAGCACAAGACCTGCGCATCTTGGACAACTTGGCTTTCGAACAGATTTTGACCATTAAACCATTAAACCAGTGAACCAATAAACTGCCGGGTATCTTTTAAATTTATGTATTCCCACTCCGTCTGGTTCCTTTCTTTTTCGGTAGACGAAGAACAAGAACAACAAGAACTTTATTCTGGATCAGTTAAAAAGGCACAGATACTTTTTGTTTTCTTTAAGATATTCAGATTGTCGATGTGAAACACAGCGAATTTCTTAGAATTCTGTATCGGTTCAAACTTCAGCCGGTCGAAGTGGTTTCAACGGCTTTTTTAATTCGCTCGAAGGAAGTTCGTTATTTCTAGAGTCGCTGTGTGTCTTTGTTTTTTGTGAATTCTCCGGAACGACTTGAATGATGTTTGAAATTCTTTAGAAATTTTTTCACGTGCCTGACTGAAGATTGGCTTATGTTAATTGACATGGAGTTAAGTTATGAATCGTTTTCGGTGAGTTTATTAGTGTCAAGTGTTTACAAGTGGCCTTCAGAGAGTAGCTTGGCGATAAGTTATGTTGTGCTTGCAGATTATCAAACGAGTGGTACTCAATTAAATTTTTAAGAATTGAAAGTGGGATTCAAAATATTTAAAAAAAAAAACTGTGTGATGAAGTATCTCGGGGCAAACAGAAGGCCAGTGAACAAGTATTTTTGGTTCCTCAATTCTTCGAGAAGTGCAATGGAATGTGTCCCTCAGATCAACTAATCTTATATTTTTTCTGCTAAAATAAACAAAACGGAGGCATTTTAGTAGCCTCTCATCCTAAGTTTGTGGATTGAGCACGTAAAAACCCTTCTAATTCAAAACCACTAAAAGACTCGGATAATTAATTTGGACCTTGAACAGGCCATATACAGTCTCACACCTAGTGTAGGCCTTAGACTGCTTAAAGGCAGATATCATCGCCATCAAGGAAATTGCGAAGATGCTAGCCGCGCAAAATTCTGACATACACCACGGTGACTGCCATATACAACTGATATTGTCAGCGGCATACTAAAACTAGAAATATTGCAACAATCTACATCAAGATCAAGTTTGCGAACATCAATGTTCACGCTCTTACAGAGCAAATAAGTAATGCAATGCCCCATCGTATTTAGGGAGGACACCAAAATAAGAATCAGGTAATAAAATCAGAAAGCATAGCCTATGCGCCGCCACGTTTATGAACGAACTCAGACTAATTGACTTCGCTGCGGGGACGGAATATCACTATACCTGGTAAAAGGCTTCTTCAACTCAAAGGCACATGGTAGTCACTTGATCATAGGACCATCAACCAACATGTTGCTATCGTCGCTAGGCACTTCTCTGTCATAGTTTTATGCACATTTCTAGTGGTCAATATAGGCTCGGAACACTTCCAAGTTGCAGACTAGGCACGTTTGTAGATATATGAGTCTCCACAATAACGGGGAAAAAATATGAGGAGATTGGCATTAAACAGCTGCAAGTACGAGAAAGCGTCAGAAACTTTGATGTTCGAGTATCTATGTCATCGCTGTGTCACGCGTTGAGTAAAAAATGAAAGCTATTCTTACACTCTACAAGCCAAGGAGAAGGTAAGACGATCACTTTCTGCCACCAAAAGATAAAGAGAAAGTGTAAAACCATCAATAGTTGAACGGAAGCTTGTATAAATGACCAAAAAGAGCAGGTTCAGAGCAGATTCAGAGTAGAGTGGCAATTTGGCAAAACCAGACTTGAAAAAAGGGACATCTTTGTTGGGACAAAGATAGCCTACATAGCCTACACGACACCACGTCTGGCAATGGACTAAGGTTTGTTGATTTGTCGACTAGACGAAATATAAGCACACGGTTTCCTCATCTTAATATACACAAGGAGACATCTTAATCAAATTAATCATTTTGCGATAGAGGTAAGGCTTGCCTCCAGTATTCTTTAAGTCCGAACGTTGCCTGCCACCAGCATTGACGGACCACAACCTTGTTGTAGCCAATGTGCAAATGCGGATTTCTCAAGCGCCACAATAAAGAAAAACTATTGTGAGAAGGTCTAACGTAGAAAAGCTGCAATCGCTCCAGACGAAGACTCCAGAATCTTTGCGTATTCCGAAATCTCTCAACAACTTCTATGCCGCCAGCATCAAGTACCGAATGCTAGTGGCAACGCTGCGCCGGATTTTAACCGACCACCACCAAGAAATCACTGGTTTGATGAAGAATTCCGGCAAGCACATGCATCTAAACAAGAAGCCTACAAAGCGGCGCTGCAACGAAGGACGATAGTAGAAAGAACATCGGCTTCTCCAGAAGAAGCAAAAAGAACACTGGAAGCGCACGATCGAACCTTTTGGGAGGTCTTAGCTCAGGAAAAGCGTACGGAAGTTTTACCAACTCATAATCGGCACACATCCTTTTTATTTATCTGTCAAATAAAGAACCAATGTATGAGTTGGCCAAACTTATCCTTCAACTAAGGTTGCATATCGGGCTTGCAACTCATCACTTCAGAAAAATCTACAGTTTATACATCAAGGACAAGAACCCTGACAATCCTGGCAACATATTATAATGGACAGAAATGTAAGGTCATATCCTTGGGATGTCCTGATACTCAGTATGAAAGACATCTCTATTTAACTAAAAGAGGTTCTCTAAAAATTAAGGCTACCGTCATGGAAGATTTAATAGATTGGACCGGTCTGCTCCAATATGAAGTTCTGTGAAATTTACTACTGCTACCATATGCATTGACAAGAACTGGGTGTTGGATTGCTTCCTTCAACTCAATGTACCTACTCGCAGTGGGCACATACATATTTCAATATATATGGCGACTGCTACCAAGAAGTTCTATACAATGCAGCTGTCTGCAATCCCTTGTTACGCGAGTTAGAAATAAGCGATATAAGAAGAAGAAGAGGGAGGACAGAAGGCTTTTAGAAAACAATAACTACCAGTATGAAGACGTCAAGATATATGATGGCGAAAATAAGACCCGAAAATTCTTGGAACAGGTAAAACGTCTCCATAATGACCCGGAAACCGGGGAGAAGATAATAATCCAAGCAACCCTTTGGTCGATAGTTCCCCACCCGACTGTAAAAAAAGATTTTACCTAGCTGAAAAGTAACAGTGCACGAATGGCAAACTGAAAAAGGTATTCAAGATTAGATTAGAGGATATACCAAAAAGAGAGCATGCTCTTCTCTGAAAGGCGATCGTACAAACAGATCGATAGATAAGCCTTTTGAGTTACGCATATGAAGTCGTTTAAACATATCAGCAATACACGAACAGTGCGAAAGTATTGTCTACAGTGTGTATTGTAGAAAACGAAATAAGACGAAATATCTATTGTCTTCCAAAAAGAGTTCTCCCGCTTTGGACATGTTACGTCGATTAACACCAAAACTAACATCATCCTTGAGACCCAACGATTAATTAAAAAACTTCTGTTTTGTTTTATAACTGGATCGCGTATAAACGATTTTATGTACTCTTAAGATGCTTGCACATTTCCCAGGCAAAGTAAAGTTAACGAGGGAAAAAAGAGAGGAATCAATGTGAGTTGGTTTTAAATGTTTGTAAGTTATAGTGGCTAGGAAATAAAGAGCTCGGCAGGGCATTCCGTAAGCGAGTTGGCCAGGTCAAAGGGGGTGAAATATTTCTTACGACGTCCAACGTAAGTTGTCATTGACACACATACGAAGAATGGAAAGTTTTTAAGTTTTTCAGTTTCGACGATGCTAATGCCACTCATGGATAATAGCTGGGAGTTTAAATTTTGCTGTAACGTATTGTGTTTTGGAAGCACTAAAATCCACTCTGTTGATAGTTCCCCAATTGGTTATGCTGGTAATGTCGGAATTCAATATTTTTAACATACGCTATCGTTCCCATTCTACAGCCGAAGAACAGAGTCGTGGCTCTGAATATGAAAGGCAAAGAAATATAAAGACGTGTTCTTCCACTCTGGCAAAATATCAATAATCCTATCATCAATCCTACTATTTAGGATTCAATCCGAGCAGACGGAAATCTGCTTTTTCCCAGTCCGTCCTCTTTCTATTGCGTTTATGTCCCTTCTTTCCAAGGTCATGGACACACTGATAAGCCGCCAGCTCATGAAATATTTCGAAGCACGAAAACTTGTCAATGAGCGGGAGTACAGTTTTGGTAGCAACAAGTCCACTGGTGATTTCATGGCATGTCTGATCCAAAAGTGTAATCTAAATCTACACTAATCTGGTGAAAGCAAAATAGTTGCACTTATTTGTGAGTCATTTGACAGAGTTTGGCATTAGGCTCTTTCATCAAGAAAGCGTACAATTGGAATCGAAGACTATCTTCGGCAATGGATTAAAAACTACCTTCTGGAACGTTCAATTCAAATTGTTTTGGATGGTTTCAATTCCGATATTAACAAAATAAATGCTGATGTGCCCCAGAGCTCCATTCTGTCACCGACACTCTTTCAAATTTTCATAAATGATCTCTTATTTACTACTGACGACAGCACTCTCTGCTTTTCATATTTGTTCCCTGACTCACGTCCCTACTTTTCGACTGTAGAATGAGAACAGCAGCGTAAGTTAAGCTCAGTAGTCTTCGATGGTTTCAAGTCTGATGTTTATAAAATAGATGCTGGTGTGACCCAGGGTTGAGTTTTGTCTCTGACAATGAGCTCTTGTCTGCCACTTCTTATCCAATATATTCCTTTCCTGACTATAGCACTCTCTGCTTCTCATATTCGTTCTCGGACTCACGTCCCTATTCTTCGGCTGTAGAACGGAAACGACAGCGTATGTTAAATACATTAAATTCCGATGTTAGCAGTATAACCAATAGGGGAACTATGAACAGAGTGGAATTTAATGTTTCCAAAACTGTCTGCTGTCGTTAAAGTAAAATATAAACACCCAACTGTTATCCATGAGTGACACTTGCATCATCGAAACCGAAAAACTGTCCATTTTTCGTATGTGTGTCAATGACAACTTACGTTGGAATGACCACATATTCGATGTTACCAAAAATGCAGCGAAATGCCTAGATTTCCTCAAGCAATGTAAAAAATATTTCACCTACTCTGATTTGGTCTCAATATATAAGGTGCTTATCCGCCCAAATTCGGAGCATATCCAATCAGGTGCCTTATGACCTCTTTGCACTTGCTAGATAGGATTCAAAATCGTGCTATAAAACTCATAGGTGATGCTAGTCGTTCGACACTCTCAAACACCGCGACGTAACGTCTCTTATCTTAGCATATTCTATCGCTTTTTTCACCACCTGTTCTCCATCGAAATCGCCAGTAGCATTTCGTCCCTTCAAACTTTTAGCCGTAACTCCCGTTTTGCTGAATACTCATATGTATACCCTCAAGCCTAGCTTCGGACGTACTCTGAAATGTCGTGATTTTTTCCTCAGCCGTACAACTCTCTTATGTAAGGCCTTACCGAGCTCTTTTTTTCCTGGTCACTATAACTTGCAAACATTTAAAACCAACGCCCAACGGTACCTCTCTTTTTTCCTTCAATATCTTCCCTTCGCCCGCACATTTGATCTATATCGTTGATGTGGATGGAAGATTCTGTCAGATGCACATCGATATAATGAGACATATACTCGTCGAAAGCAGCCCTCTTGACAACATTCATTTACATCAATCCACTGATGGCATGGAGATAGGAATGGTAAAGGAGATTGCTGAGATTGAAGTTGCTGAACCGGAGTAAGGTGCTGTTGAAACTAATCTTTCGAATAATGACAAACAGTCTGACGCTGCAGGTGCTGCCGACGTTGTCACCATACAAGAATCAACAGTTTTGTGTTACCATAAAGAAGGATGAATGAACCATACCAGGCTTAAAGTCGGCGGGGAGGAAATACCATATATCCATTACTGTTGTGAACTATGAACCCTATATTATTTTTATATTGTGACTTAAACCTAAATAAAATGCACTTGATAATCAAGCTTAAAGAAAAGCACGCATGTTTTTGCTCCCTGGAAGAACCTTCTTCGAGGTTAAGAAACTGCTATACAACATGTTCTAAAGAAAGTAGACGCCCAAGCTGTGCCAATTATGAGGGCACATTGACACATTTTGACAGTACCTGAAAGTGTTTGTCAAGGACCTAGTTTTCGCAATACGACAGATCTTGGAAAAAACCTGAGCAGCTCAGATCGATACATAGGTACCCTCTTTCTATCGATTTTAAGATAGCGTATGACAGCGCACTTAGAGACGAACTATGCGGAACCATGTCTAGCTTTGGCATCCCTGCCGAACATGCCGGATTGTGCAAAATGGCGATTAACAACGATTACTTCTTTGTAAAGACTGGAAGTTATCT
Source organism: Volucella inanis (assembly GCA_907269105.1). Lineage (NCBI taxonomy): Eukaryota > Metazoa > Arthropoda > Insecta > Diptera > Syrphidae > Volucella > Volucella inanis. Next base: position 96,156,546 of record OU026154.1, read on the forward strand.
CTCCGAAGCCTTTAATGTAACAAAGGATTTACGAGTACACAAAGTAATGAGCTATAAATTGACTTCTTATACGCGATACTTGAGAAAATTGTGCGAACTTTGTTAGCCAATACCAGAGTAATAATTTTTCAAAAAATTGTGAAACTAACAGAATTGTAAGAATGTCACCTGTAACACATGGGCTGAATAGTCCATTTTATAGTAAAACACAAAATTTTTGCAAAATTCAACTTTATTTATCAGTATAGTTGCCTTTAAGGGCGATACACTGATTGAAACGATTTTTCAATCTTTCGATACCAGTTTTGTAGTACGAATTCGGTTTAGCCTCAAAATAGGCCTCTGTTTCGGCGATTACTTCTTCATCGGTCTTAAATCTCTTTCCGGCGAGCATCCTTTTCAGGTCTGCGAACAGGAAATAGTCGCTGGAGGCCAAATCTGGAGAATACGGTGGGTGGGGAGAAGCAATTCGTTTCGGCTACGAATTCAATTTTGCCATCGTTTTCATCGACTTGTGACACAGTGCATTGTCTTGATGAACCAGCACTTTCTTTTTCTTCAAATGCGGCCGTTTTTCTGCGATTTCGTCCTTTAAACGCACAACAACAACGCAATGTAATAGTCGCTGTTGTTAGTCTGCCCCTTTTGGAGATAGTCGATGAAAATTATTCCATGTGTATCCCAAAATACGGATGCCATAACCTTGCCAGCCGACTGTTAAGTTTTTGGTCGTTTTGGACGAGGTTCGTCGCCTGCTCGCCACTCAGCTGATTGCCGACTTGACTCTGGTGTGAAGTGATGGAGCCAAGTTTCATCCATTGTCACATACCGATGCAAAAATTCGGCTTTATTGCTGTTGAACAGCTCTAAACACTCCTCTGAATCATCAACACGTTGTTTTTGGTCGACTGTGAGCAAACGCGGCACCCAATTTGAACAAAACTTTCGCATGTCCAAATATTCGTGTATGATATATCCAACACGCTCAGCTATCTCGATCAACTTCACTTTACGGTCATTCGTAATCATTTTCCGGACTTTTTTGATGTTTTCATCTGAAACAGCCTCTTTTGGACGTCCACTGCGTGCATCATCTTCGGTGCTTGTATGACCGCTTTTAAATTTTTCAATCCACTTGCGAATGGTTCATTCGAATGGTGCAGAGTCTGGGTACCACTTATCAAGCCATTTCTTTGCATCGGCTGCATTTTTTCCCATCAAAAAGCAATGATAAATCAACACACGAAATTGCTTTGAATCCATTTTTTTGACAATAGCAAAAGTTGCTTCACTCACAACGCTATATCTCGAGAACTAATCGTCCGACAGCTGTCAAATTTATACACGTATCTTTTGAAGGTTGGTACTAACCTTTGGCACAAAAGTTGAAGGTGTAAGTAAAGACTATGAACAAGAGGGGAAGTACAACATTGAAATATCTGACAGAACCTGGCAAGAGACAGCTATAACTTTGCAGTAGTTAGCGATTTCGTCTGCCTCGGCTTCGCTATGAACTCTGATAATGACACCTGTCAATTTCTGTTTATTTGAGCCTAAGATGTCAACTGAGTCAGAAGCGTGGACGTTAGTGAAAGCGAACTAAGATATTCATGTTCTTTCTAAAAGTAAGATATTTCGATCAACCTTTGGTTGTGTTGATGGTCTTTGAAAGACGAGGTATAAAAGTAAGCAGTTTAGCCTATACAGCGACATTAGAAGTCAGCCTCAGCCGCCTGAGATGGCTACGAAATGTAGAGGGCCTGAAGAGTCCTCTAGTCCCACCTGGAACGGAAACTCCGAAGAATAAGACTTCGCCAACGAGTGAAGTCCAGAATTGGAAGTACAATAGCTGGTTAGAGACCATAACAACTGGAGTTCTTGATTGGTTGAACTCGGTTAAGCCAGAGTTGTTTTGCTATATGTGCTTGCCTGCACTTTTTATTAAATATTGAAGCAAATATTTACTGTTCACGTTAACCCAGCACATTATTTCCAGTATTTCTGTTGACAATTTTTGCATCGATACAATTGATCTGTGATGGAAATGCTCGTATTTTTAATCGATGACTACATGAAGACTTTTTACAAAACCGTGAGCACATATCGGGTTTATATTGGCTTTTATGTCTTGGTCTGCCTGTTTCAATTAATCAGAACCCAAAAGGACGTTTATTCTGAAAATAATCGTAGCTACCATATATTTAACGCTCGTTATTCTCATTCCTTCAGTGTGGATCGTCAACAATAAATCCGTCCTTATAAGTATATTTCATCTGTTTTGTAATACTGTGGTTCTTAAGTTGTTTTTCCTATGACCTTCCCACGACCTCTTGAAAGAAAGGCGCATGCTATTCCAGAACCAGTAATCCATTTCGGGGATATAAGCAGTCATCAGCTCATTAAGAGCTAATTAGCTACCATTTTAAGCATGGACAAGCAAAAATAAAGGACCGAAAGAAAAGTGACAACACAGAAGGTAATACAAAGGTACAACCAAAAAATTCATCACAGTCATCAATATCAGCTCCGGCTGTAGAGGGCTTTGGCTCAACTATCTACAACACTAATTTTTGCAAATTTCAAGCCAAAACTACAAGACATTATTGACTTCAAAGCCGCATATGATACCATTAAACATCAGAGCTTTATAAGGGCAAAAAGTCTGAATAGAACTGATCGATCTATATCATGTGACTTTGGAAAAGTCGAGAGGTAATACGCAATTCGTGAGAAACAGATCGAATAAATACTGCTATCTAATTTCTGCACCCTTATTGTGAATGTTAGTAGTTAGTACGCAGGCAGGTGTTAAAACATGAGATCCTCTTATGTGAATCCAAATGTGGTCAAACAAAATATAAATCCGGCCAGTTCTACGGTGCTACTTTTTGGACGTTAATCAGGAAAGCAGAGCAGTTTCTGATGTTTTTTTTTTTAACCGGGGACGAGTATTAAATTCAAAAATTAAACGCAATCGCGAACCTTATGAGTTGAATCAAGATCCGACTAAAGTCAAAAAACCTGAAACACATCTGAAAGAGCACTTTTTCTTGGCTTTATTAGGTTAAGATTACTAATCGAATAAGACGAGACAGTATCTCCAAACGTACCAGTTCGCGATAAGGGACCATATCCTGAGTTGTTATGTTCTTACGCATAGAAAGAGGGGGCTTCCTTATAACAGTATATACCTTTGGAATGGAACAGCTCTAAATTTTCTAATTGCTACCAAAAATCAAGCCTCTCCACAAGTAAAAGATATTTAAAAACCACTATTTTACGATATTCAGGCTATACATAGCTCCCAGTTAAAGACAGATTAACGACTTAACTTTGTATTAAAGAATTATTTAGACAAGTCTTAAGCTCCTCCGTCCTTGGCGGATAACTCTTCGCGTTGATCTATATTTTATTTGAAGTATAATTCACTAGATTATAAGTGCACTTTATGTAGCACAGCACTTCACAAATAGACAATATAATCACGAGATACAAACATTGTTAATATGATCGATAAGCCAATGGAAACTTGTATACATCGAATCGAAGATTTATCTAATAACGTTCTGTATTAGTGTTTTTCTTCTTTTTTTTTTTCTTCCTCTCACTTCTAGTAGTCGTATCTAGTTAGTTACTTTACTCTTATTTATCGCTAATTTGCTAAAAACTTTGCAAACATTATAATTTATTGTTTACTCAATGATTGCATCAGTGAAGGTATCTCCTTCAGAACAATCGGACAGTAGAATGATAGAGAAGTTTTCTTTCTAATAGCACACTTCCATGATCGTAAAATGCGTTAATTATTGTTTTTTTTTTTTTTCCTTTCTCTTTCCTGCAATAAAATAGCTCCCCTTTTACTTTGAAAATATAGGGAGAGATCGCGTTTAAAAGAAAAAAATTAAAATAAAAATACTATATCGCTGTTAAGTTTAAGAATAAGACATAGAAAAAATCCTACATAAATGCTCGAATATTTATTTTCAAGGCATAGTACACCAGTATGTATCCCCAGTGTACTCGTATGTATATCGAATGTATCTGAGGTATCTAAACTACAAGTACAATAAGAAAAATTTACGTATTTACTAATAGGTAGGGGTAACATGAATGTAAATTTTTATAGATACTCCGTTCCGTACCTTATGTGTGCAAAATGTAAGAATCAACAGGTGGGTTGGTAATTTTTATATCTCTATGATTTTCTTTTTTCTGTTTTGTACTTTGCATCCAGTATGTTGGTGTCGCTTTACACTAGAGTATTAATCATCAATTGCTTTTTACTTTTATTTTATTTATTTATTTATTATTTTTTTTTTTTTTTTGAAAATAAAAAAAAAACACTTCAAAGTAGGGGGCACTTTTCATCACATAAAACAGAACAACTTTATCTTTTTCTTATTCACTTTTGAATATTATTATTATTTTTTTCTTTATTTTGAATTAACGACAATTTGCTTTTGCACATTTTTCAACAACAAAAAAAAAAAAAACCAAAATCACTGGCAAATCTTATACGTATAGCCAAAATATTTTTTTATATTTTATTTCAGTAAAAAAAAAAAAACATCGAATTCACTTCGTTGATTTAGGTGTTCGAAATTAAAGCGGAATTTTTTAATTAGGCGATAAATTTTAACTTGTTACTTTCTACCCACCATTAGAAAACAAATTAAACGAAATAACCCCAATCGAAGGGTAGAAGATATTAAAAACGGAATAATCGCATAGCGCATACGCGCATTCGGACCGCTCGCGAGTAACTAATTTCGCGTAAAAGAACGTCGCGCTTTGCTTCACGCATGTAATACTTAAGTCGACACCGTCGTGAGTTAATCTGGATCGGAAAAAAAACTCACAACAAATTGGATGAGGTGTATCTTTGTATGATACTTCACTGCCCACATCGTTTCGATGTGAATCGAAAAGAGTGAATTAGGTTGCAGATGATTGTGGAGTTGAGTGAGGTTGTTGGGATTGATTTTGGAGCTTATAGTGGTTCCGATTTCGAGTTATTCCATCACTGATCGAGGTTCACTCTCTCAGTGATTACTCATTCGATTGAGTGCAATTAGGGAGAGTTTCAGTTTCATATCATTTCGAGTGTATGAGAATGGGACATACATTTGGTTGTGGTGGTTTTATGGGCAAGGTGGGTGAAGCACATGAATTTTAACCAAACAATTGTTGAGTTATGTGCTTTTTTATTCTTCTGTATTAACTGAGGGTTAGATTAGTTATGCTTGATAAAAACATAAAATTGATAGATGTTGCTCGATAATATAAGTTTAATTTAAAACAATAAATAAAGTGTTGAAATCTATTTCTCTTCCAATCCACTTTTTGTTTTTTCTTTGTTTGAACAGTCCATTTAGATAAAGAGTTAGTCCATTGTCCTCCTCGTATGCTTCTTTTACTGGAATTCCACCACATCAGCACGGCGAACCTTTGCGGAGAACGTGCTCCGGGGTGTCATTATGACTCCCATAAAAAGCGACGCAAAGCCGATTAAACGCTTCAGTGATAAAGTTCCTATCATATTAGCACTCAACACATTACTCACGAGTATCTGAAGGGCAGGTTGAACCTCCACAGAAAAAGTGCTGCGGGGTGTCGTCATCACTCTTATAATATGCATCACTGGATCTGTGTCATTTACACCCAGGACAGATCGTAAGTCGCATACCTTTTAGAAAAGTCAGAAAGCATTCTTTTTGTCTCCCGACATTTTAGAGGGTCATGCCATCTGTAGGTATGCTCATACGAAACCCATTTACTAATTGAAGCCTTTATCGGAAATAAAGGCAGTCTATACTAGGCCTTGCTTAGTGAGTTCATCAGCGACCTCGTGTCTGGCAATCCTTCAGTCACTACAGACGCGATACTTTGTTCCCTTCACTGATTTTTAAACAAAATGGTATATTAGGTGCGAAACTAAGTTATTGTTTTGATGAAAATGCAATTTTATTGTGAAAAAAATGATTACAAATGAATCGTTCAAAGTATTGCTCATCGCTAACTAGAACGTGTTTCCATCTTTTTGACAGAGTTCGAATACCGTTACGGTAAAAGTGTTTTTCTTTTAAGGCTATCCACGAATCAAGTCATTTTTTGATGTCTTCAGCCAGAACATCTGCAATCAAATGGAAGAAATAATAATCAGACGGCGGAATATCTAGGGAATATGGCGGGTGGAGTATGACTTCCCATTTCAGCGTTTACAGGTAGGTTTTAACGGGTTTGACAACGCGAGGACGATCGTATTGTTTCCGTTTTTTGCGCACTGCTCGGCTTAATCGCATCAATTGAAGTCAATACCATTCCCCAGCGATTTGTTTGTTGGGTTTCAACAGTTCATAATAAATAACAACGACCTGTTCCACCAAATATACAGCATGACTTTCGCAGCGTGATTATTTTGTCGAGCCGACGACGTAGAAGCATGACAGGGCAGTCCCCATGACTTTCTTCTCTTTGAGTTGCTGCAATGAATCCATTTTTCTTCACCCAGCAGTTGTTCTCAAGCGAAAAAACGACGCTCAACGTCCCTTTGCTTTAAATCATAAGGAACCCAAGTTTCTTGTTTTTGGAAATGGCTTGGTGGATAACTCCTAATGCTGAAGCAAGCTCTTCATCCAACTACGCCTCCAATTCAGCGTCTTCGAAGGATTTTGACCTTTCTTTACGCCGACATTTCAACATCAAAATCACTGTCTTTGAAGCGACGGAACCCATAACGGCAAGTTGTTTCACTTAGAGCTACTGTTTTGGAGCTCTTGAGCCGCCGCGCAAATGACGATCATTTAGCACAATATCAGACATTTTCACACAACCAAAAGTACATACATATATGACGCCAAAAAAAAAATCACTAATGTGTCAAAACGGTTCGTTTACCGTATGTTTAAGCTTGGTTTATGACGTTATGAGGTACAGCACTTACTGCTGTATCCATCTATTGACAAACAGGGAGAACTTAATGGCCCGCCTAATATAGGGTTTTCTAATAAAGACTTGACAACTTTTTTTTTTTTAAATAAAAGGCAAAGCATTTGAGATATTTTAAAAACTTTATTATTGGCTTGAAGTACAATCAAAACATTTATGAATGGAACTCGACTTCGTTCATATGGCCACCGCGGGCACGTTTGCAGCGGTCGATTCGTTGGACCCAATTTCCAACGACTTGGCCACACATTTCGGCCGAAACGGCCGCTATTCCGCGTTCAATGTTGGCTCTGAGCTCTTCCAACGTCGTCGGCGTGGTGGCATAAATCAATGACTTAACGTAGCCCCACAGAAAATAGTCAAGCGGCGTTAAATCGCACGAACGAGGCGGCCAATCGACTAGCCCATGTCTTGAGATAACACGCTCACCCTACTTACTCTTCAATAAATCGATTGTAGCGTGTGCTGTGTGGCTTATGGCACCATCCTGTTGAAATCACATGTCGTCCAAGTACATATCTTCCAATTCGGTCCAAAAATAATCGGTGATCATGGCGCGATAACGCTGACCATTCACAGTAACGTGACGATCGTTATCGTGGACGAAAAAATATGGCCCAATATCGCCACCGGCATGCAAACCCCACCAAACAGTTATTTTCTGTGGATGAGGTGGTGATTCATGAAGCACCTGACCAATAACGCATATTTTGCTTATTGACGAACTCATTGAGCCAAAAATGAGCTTCGTCACTGAAGATGATTTTGTGATGAAATTCATCATCTTGGCGTCGCTTCACATGGTCCATCGGCTTCAATTCTTGGGTCAGCTTAATCTTGTATGAGTATAAACCAAGATCATTACACAAAATACGCCATAATCTGGTCTGAGCGATGTCCAATTCTTGAGAATGCCGTGGAATTGACTGATTTGGATCGTTTGCTACGAGTGAGACCAACCCGTTGTCTCACTGACAAGGTAACATCACACAACGAATATGTAGACTCAAATTTTTGTACTAAACTTGTTATTGCCTGTCTACTAGGGCGAGAATTAAGACCGAAAATTGGAGTTAACGCTCTTAAAGTTGCAGTTACCGACTCCGAATATCTGTAGAAAATTTTTATAATTTGCAGACGTTGCTCGTTAGTGCACTTTACCATGATGAAAATGTTGAGCTTACTGAATAAATTGACAGTGACAGTTTGATGATTAGTGAAAGAGTGCGTTCACAAATTAAATTCAAAGTTGTCAAGTCCCTATTGGAAAACCCTATAGTTTAATGATCAGAATTGTGTATACAAATATGTATCTCTGCTTTGAAGACATAAACAAGCTTTGCTAAGAGAAGAGAAATCGAATGTTTTCTCTCTTTTTCTTTTCAGAAAGACATCTGCGGCACTTACTAAATCGGTTTTGAAGTTATCCGTGAAGACCCTGCGACACTCCTCTTCTGGCTCTTCTGAAACTAATCTATCTCGTACTTTTGTAACAACTTAAATTCTAGTGTAACTGGATTAGACGACATGTTCATAAGGCAAAGGTCAAAAGACATTTGGCCCCTAAAGTCATTAAAATTCCTGTGTAAGCTTTACCAAAAACTTCTTTTTTTTAAGCAGATGATGGCTTTGAAATTTCGTGATATGAATATAGATTCATCTGTGAATCTAAAGCTAGGGAAAACCTACAGAAAACTGTAATTGACCGTTCTCTGGTATCTATGAAAGTAAAAGCACAAGTGAGTTATTTCTATGAAAGTTTATTTCATCAGACAACCAACGCATTATATGCAACAACATTATATCCCCAGTAACAGACAGCTGACAGCGTCTTAGTTTTTGTTAAATAAGTGACATAAGCGCTTTTGGTTTAGTTTTAATGGAAAAGCGACTTCTGATACTTCTAAACGCTAGATATATCAGGCTAGTTAGCTTCCTTCTTCTCATTTAGACAATGACATCAGTTTTGAGAGAATTAACTGAAAGCGCAATTCGAGTGCACTAATCACTTATCAAGTCAAAGGCTGCCTGCGCTTTAAAGCTTACAGTACAGGTACATTATATACACATTACTGAGTGTAGACATTTAAGCCATTGAAAACATCAAACAATAGGTTATTTAACATGTATCATAGAAGCGGATTAAAATGCCACCCTCCGGTCCTACGGGCACAGGCTTACTCTTGCTATCACATTTTGTTTACAGTCAGCATTCGCAACCAGAGTTCTATTAACTTGCATTGTTTTTCTTGACTTCTTAGTGGTTCACTTACGTGATTTTGTCTTACCGAAATCCACATGCTCTCAAAGGTTTCCGAAAATGCCCAGCACGTACTTCTTCTTGTTAAGTGCGCTTTCAATTCTGCTCACCAGTAGATAAGCATATTGCATTTTGGATACATTCACAACACATTTTTGCCCATACACCATAATACTTAACTGTTTTCTACACACTCTTCAAGGAGAAGCAAGCCAGACTGATTAGTTTTGAGCTCTTGGCGAATAATTATTTTTCCGATTGCTGGTATAAAGGCTGCTTGAACTGCTCGCCACGCATTCGGTATGAATACCAATGCCAGAAGGATGACGAATGAAGGTTTTTAACGTTAGACACCTGCCGAGAAAACGGGATTCTCATATAGCTACCATGACGCTCCAAAAAGGGGGCCTACTTCTAACCAGTCAGGCCCGGACCGAGATCCGGGGGGCTCCTGACTGCCATTCTATCATGATGTAAGTCCTGGGATAGGTAGGGATTACCGGTGGTCCTGCCACCAACAGGACCTATGACCGGCCGCTTTTAACTGTTCAAACCGTAGCAACCTTCGGTGGCGTCATCTGAAAACCGTTACGATAAGACCAGTACATTGCTCTGCCCCGCTTTTTAATAGACAGTTTCATCGATTGGCGAAGCCTTGATAATTGGGCGGGTTCTGATCAGGTTACCTGAGAAGTAAGTCTCAGGTATGAAGCCGAGGGTATCTGCTTTCGTATCAGTGTAAGTGCCAACAGATTTTCTAAGTGTCTGGCTAATTGCCCCCTTTTAAGGGTTTTCACTATTCTGCTGCTTTTACCTAGTCTTTATAAGATGCATTCTTTGAAATCCGAACCCGTTACTGATTTTCAATTTTATGTGTTCCACCACGAAATGAACGATCTGCAGCAGTTTTTCTTGGATGGGCATATTCATGTTCGTCTACCTTCTGTTTAATTTTATGTTAAGACGGAGCATTGACGGGTTTGCTGAACTTCTCCTTAAAGCATGTCAAGTTTGTTTTTCTCTGGTTTCTTCTTCTCAATGGGGCTTGGCATCCATGAAATGATGAAAAAATGACATGATGAGATGAAATCCGTACTTACTTTTCAGTCGGTAAGCTAGTAATGTTCGATAGCGTTGAGTCGATTATTTACTTTCGTAACAAATGTTAGCTGAGTCCCGAAAATGTTCACAATCAGATTGGATGATTGTCTGTTGGCTCTTAAGTCCATTTTGCATTTCTTTCTCCTCATTTCATTTGCATTGGTTATCCACAGTAGTTCAGTCCTTTTTCGAGGCTTTTGGTTCCTATGTCGCAATGCGATTTTGTTGTCGTCGACACTAAGCCGCCGAAACGCATGTACTTTAAAAGTGTTTACAACAATTCCTTACTGGTTATCACATAAAGTAGGTCATTGGACGTTAAGCTTCAACTTCATGTAGTGGCCCCCTTTCAAGTACAGACAAAATTGGCATACCTCTTAAAAAGCTAAGAAAACAAGGCGGCGAACTAAATCGTTATCCCCGCAGATCTTTTCGAATATATTGGATGTATGTCAAATGCTTTAAGTGCTGATTCACTAAGAAATCACTTCCTCTGCACTTTTTTCAGAACCTAAAATGTGAGACACACAAGCCCCTATTCTCCAATACCGCCTAATTGCATTATTTTAACCACAGAAATGGAAAATAGTTGATCATCCTACACAACCGACAATCCAACAGGTCCCACATGTTTACCACTCATTTCCGAGAGTGGGCTATTCTCTCAATGAACATATGGAATCAGAATACCATAGAAACTTCACTCAAAAGCTTTGAGTTTAACTCAAATTTTGTGGCAGTGGGTTAGGGCTACGTTTTGGGATAAATATCCCAAATCCAATTCTAGATTTCAAAGATTTAATAAATTTGAATTTCCATCGGTTTGATAAGGCCGCTCATACGAATGGATACCACACCATATGGAGTGTCATATGGAGATATTTGTGCGATTAGATTCAGGGAGGAAGCAATAAACTTTGTATCTAAATGTTTCCACAGACAAAAATTTATTGGAAAAAATTAGCATACGAAATATAATCGTCCATTTGTTTGATTAGCCATTAAACTTTATAGTTTATTGAGAGAAATTGTTTATCATTTTAGATAAGATACAAATACTGCACGTTCTGCTGTTAGGAGGAGAGACTGGTTGGGAGAGAAGATACAACGAATGGGAGCTTTTAATTGAAAGGTATGTTTGAGTTTTCCTTTATTGAAAACGTTCGAATAGCCCTTAAAAGTCGTTGACAGTTTCAAAGTAAACTCATCAGTCCGAATAAGCAACAATCACCATTTTACGATTTTAATTGGCAACGGAAAAATTTTAAGATATGCCTGCTTCAGTTTTAATACCCCAAAATCTGTTGCCGAGGAACTGTCAATGTGAAAAGGAAGCCACAGACGAGTTGATTAAAAACAAGGATCTATCATACCTATCTAGTTATGTTTGCAAGGTAGAACTTAATACTTATACCGCCTAGCACATAGCGATTGAAAGTATTTCTACACTTCTTTGTTTATTCGAAATAGTGGTCGGTGTGGTTTGAAGCAGTGTTGGAGGTTTTAAGTATTACTGCAGAAAATAATAAAGCAACCAACAAAGAACTTTAGATCTAAAGGTTGAAAGTCGTGTACTTACTTGACTCGTAAACATCTAAACAGACTCGTAAAGATCCTTGAGTGGTTCAAATCAGATAGAGGAGTTTTTAGGATATGGAATGATTCTAACTAAAAACTGCAAGGCAGGTGGTACGACTGGAGTTGTAAAGAGGCTGTCAGGGTAAAACAAATGTTTTTTTGGTTTTTTGAGACCAACCCAACAAAGGAAAACCGAAAAAGTTCAAACAAGCCAGAAATGACTGCCACGTCTTTCTAAAGCGTGTGAAATTCCAATACGACAAAAACCGAGGCAAAAAATACTACAATGTTCAAAAGGTAATAAAAAATGTTGGTCGTTCGTCAAAAACATTAGAGACTTTGCCTTATCCTCCATCCGAACGCTCATTTTAAATGATATTCCAGCTGTCAACTCATTGGAGAAATCCAATCTGCTTGCTGGACTTCCAGATTGTGCTCTTTCTTCGCCTATACTTGAGAACGTCGAATCTTCAATGAGACAAATCCACTTTCGCACTAGTGTAGTACTTATATGGTATATCTACATATGTTCTTTCTCGTTGGTAAAACCAAAACGAAAGCTTTTTTATCAATCCTACACTTTAGAACTCTTTCCGAGCAGATGGAAAAAATGTCCCTAAAAAAGGCGAATCTTCTTCCCTCTCTTCCTACAGGCACTTACGGCTTTTCTTTCTAAAGTCATGGAAGCGCTGATAAACCGTTAGCTCATGAAATATCTTGAAACCGGCAGTACGGTTTTCGTAGCAACAGGTCAATCAATGATTTTATGGCATGTCTCACCGAAAAATGAACCAAAAGCGTGCATCAATCTGGCGAAAGATAGTTGAACTTGATCTTTCTAAAACATTTGACAGAGTTTGGCCCCAAGCTCTTTTGTCGAAAATGTGTGCTTTTGGGATCGATAATTCTCTTCTTTAATGGATTTAAAATTACCATTCAAATTTTCTTGGATGGATTCAGTCTGATACCCACAAAAATAAATGCTAGTTTGCCCCAGGGTTCCGTTTTGTCTCCGACAGTCTTTTTAATTATCATAAATGATCTCTTATCTGCTACTTCTAATCCAATATATTCCTTTGCTGATGACAGTACTCTCTGCTTTTCATATTCGTTCCTGGACTCACGTCCCTTCTCTTCGGCTGTAGAACGAGAACGGCAGCGTATGTTAAGCTCACTAAATTCCGATATTAACAGCTTAACCAACTGGGAAACTACCAACAGAGTGAAATTTAAGCTTTCCAAAACTCGATGCTTTCCGCTATCATTAAGCTAAATTTGAATACCCGCCATTTATCCATTAATGGCACTTGCATCGTTGAAACCGGAAAACTCCAGTCTTGGTATGTGTGTCAATGACAACTTACGTTGGAATGACCACATATTCGCTGCCGTCAAAAATGCTGCGAAATATCTAGGTGTCCTAAAGCGATGTAAGAAATATTTGACGCCCTCTGATCTGGCTTTAATATATTCTTATATTTATCTGTCCAAAATAGGAGTACAATACCCACATCTGGTCAGGTACTCCTTAAATATCTCTGCACTTGCTAGATAGGATTCAAAACTGTACGAACAAACTTATAGGTGATAAAAATATCAGTCTGTCAATTGACACCCTTAAAGACCACGGTAGTGTCTCCTGTCTAATCTTGTTGTATCGCTATTTCCACCATCAGTGCTCCATAAAAATCGCCAGTAGCATTTCGCCCCTTCAACCGCAACACCTGTTTCGCTATGAATGTTCGTCACTATACCCTCAAACCCACTTTCGGAAGTGCTCTAAAATATCGTGATTCGTTCCTAAGCCACACAATTTGCAAACATTTAAGAACAATATAAATCGGTACCGCTCTTTTTTTTCTCTCTAAATCTGCCCGCACTGTGTACAAACGTTTTCAGAATACACAAATTCCTTGAGCGCGGGCTCATTATAAAAAAAAGTATCCGATAATTATTTACTTAAACCCTGTAACCCTTCATGAAGAGTCAGGGATCAATTGTGCTCCATTTCTCCATTTTCTGTTGTGACCCCGACAGAAAACTCTAAGGATGGTGGTTTTTTCTCAGATACGTTTAATCTAGGACTCTCTTTCCATCATTCAAATAACTGTAGCGTATTCCAGGCGGAAAATTTAGATCCGCATCTTTTGTCTCTAAAGGAAGATGATGACCCACCTATGTTGGGTGGCGGCCAAGTTATTCCAAGGAATTGTAGGGCCGAAAAACTCGCCAAACTTGGAACCGCTCTACTTATTGTACCGGAAAAGGATAGCGTCGGTATACCAATCGCTACGTGCAAATTAATATTGAAGCTAGATACAAACAAAAGAATAGACCTTAGGTGGACTGTTGTAATAATATGTCTAGCGATCAAACAGATCTGGCTAAAGCTGGATATCATCTCAGCGCCATCATAGGTGTCTTCACTGAACACTGCACTAAAAGCAAGCATGCAAGAAGGCTTGGCGTCTTTACAAATGCTCCACTTAGGAGCTTCCTTCTACAATGACCTAAGCGATTTAAAGAATATATACGTTGACAGCCTCCAAGTTGGTTGATTCCAAGAAGAAGGATCACAGATCCACGTAACATTACAATGGACCAATAGACCTAAGTGGGTTTGTCTTTCCAACAGCCAACTTTTACCTAACCTAACTTAACCTACATCGGTTGCTAATAAGCCAAAAAAATTGTTTTCAATCTCCAAGATGTGCTGTATCATACGTTCTTCGACATCTTTGTCGCTTTACATTTCCTAGATTTTACGGAATCTGTTTTAAATGACGACGAAGGGTTGGTGGGGGTACATGGTACTTCTTAGAACTAAAAAAGAGCCAGCCACATTTATTTTCTCTTTCAACTTGAATAGCTTTTTTCATATTGCATTTCGACTAGGAATGTCTAGCAGATCTTCTTTTATAATTGGTCGGCATACTGAAATTAAAATATTCAAAAGTAAAACAGTAAGCAAACTGTCAATGATGACCATGTCATCTTGCCTGACACAAATGTTTAGAACGGTGTAAGCAACAACAGCTTATAACTTAGTTTATATTATGGAAATTTCATTAAGAATACATAGACTCAACGCAAAACACATAGACTTCACAAAATGTTCACCGTTGCAGTCTCACAATCTCACTCTTAATTGTGATCACACTAAAAGCACATTGTAAACTGGCACCTGATACACTCAAATTGTTTATAACAATAACAGACTATATACGTGGGACCTTTGTATTAAGAGAAATTGTAAGTATGTCGTCTTAGCTAATGTAACATCTTAAGCATAATTCCCCTACTTAGTCTGGTACATTTCTGGTATAGTCTGAGACTTAGTTGAAAACAAAATCTAATTTAATGTAGAAGCTGTCCTTCTCAATCGAGACTTTGGTCGGTGCATACCGCGCTGTTATGTACAATAATATTCCAACGGTTTGCTTAGCAGCTATACATAGGTCATATAAAAAGTCTCCGTGATTTTTTGTCACTAGATGGTGTTGGTGTTCATTTATCTGAAAATACTAATCTGATTGTGTCAAACGAACACGTGTCTGAAAGGTGTCATGTCAGGCTACATTTTTTGTGAAGACAGCTCTGTAATTCGTTGTTCGTGTTAAAAGTAATACTGATTTGAATATGAGTGAAATATCTGAAGAAATACGCTATGTGATGCTTTTTTACTATAAAAAAAGGAAAAGTGTTGCAAAAATATGCCGAAAAATTTGTATAGTTTACGGTAAGATTGCTGTGAGTGAACGCCGGACCCAGGAGTGGTTTGTTCGATTCCGTTTTGGAAATTTCGATTTAAAAGTTGCACCTCGCACTGGTCGGCCTGTCTCTAAAAAATCGATGAAATTTTGCAACTGATAGAGCAAGACCGGCACGGAAGCTGTCTGGAGATAGTGGAGGCAAAAAAATCAACCGTATGAAGAAGCTCGATGTTTGGGTGCTACATAAATTAACGCAAAGAAATTTAACTGACCGTATAACCATCAGTGAAACGCTGCTGAAACGTAACGAAATGGAATCATTTTTGAAGCGATTCATTATGCGCGATAAAAAATGGATTAAATACGAGAATATCCAACGCAAGCGATTATGATCAAAGGCGGGTGACCGACCATAAACTACTTCAAAGCCGGGATTGACGGCAAACAAGGTTATGTTGAGTGTTTGATGGGATTGAAAGGGAATTGTCTATTATGAGCTGCGACAACATGGCGAAACGGTCAATTATCAAATATCCTTTACTGAGCACAACTTGACTGACTGAATGAAGCTATCAAGAAAGAGCGACACAGAAAGGGAGTTATCTTCCACCATGACAATGCTAGGTCACATAAATCTTTGATGACCCGGAACAAATTAACGGAGCTTTGTTGGGAAGTTTTCATGCATCCACCGTAAAGCCCAGACCTTGCATCCTCTGATTATCATTTGTTTCGCTCTTTGCAAAACTCTCTTGATGGTAAAAAATTGGCCCACCAAGAGCCACTGTTTTTGTTTTTTGTTAAGTTGGTACATTTGTTGTTGACATTCCCTCTAAATCTTAGTGTCACAGCTTAACATTTACAAAAGTTACGAAGCCAAAAATACATCTATCTTTTTTGCGTAAAAAAAGGATTTAATGGTGCGCAAACATTGGAAATCCTGGAAAAGTCTTTCGGCAACGATTCTATAAAGAAAACGGACGTTTACCAGTGGCGCTTCAAAAGTGGTCGTGAGTCAAAGATGATGAACGCAGTGGCAAACCATCGACATCGAAAGTCGACGAAAATATTGATGAAGTAACAGAAATGTTGGTCAAAAACCGCAAATTAACCATCATTGAGATAGCGGAGGACTTGAACATTTTGGTTAATAATTTGTGTTTCCGTCGTGTAGCAGCAAAGTTGGTGACAAAAGAACTCAATTTCACACAAAAAACATGGTCTCTGTTGACGTCGCAAAAAAAAATTATTTGCGAGGCTGAATCTGATCTCACATTCATCAAAAGGATCATTACTGGAAACGAGACGTAGGTTTATCATCAGTGAATGGTGTTGCCCAAATGAGCCGAGACCAAAAAAACCACGTCGTTTTCAGTCAAAAAAAAAGCTAATGCTCACGGTTTTCATGGACTACAACGGTGTAGTGCATCATGAATTATTGCCAAAAGGCCAGGCAGTAAACAAAGAGTATTATTTGGGCGTTATGAGACGTTTGCGTGAAGCAATTCGCCGAAAAAGACCAGAATTGTGGGCAGAAAACTCGTGAATTTTGCACCATAATAACGCACCGTCGCACAGTGCCATCATTATTCGTAATTTTTTGACGAAAAATGCAACAAATACAATCCAACAGCCACCGAATTCACCTGAATTTGCATCAAATTTTGTGTAAAAAATGGAATCAAGTGCTCTAAAACACATGAAATGCAGACGATGAGTCTGCTCTAAGTAAAAAAATGTTTACAAGTGATACAAACTCTTCCTCTTCTTCTTTTTGGATGTTTTAGGCATGTGCATGTGTATCATACGTTTGTTCCAAGGCTTCTTATTTTTGACCAGAAGAACCGTCGCATGAGCATCGCTCATTAGCTTTCGAATGACGTCAATGTTGTTTCTGACTTGCTCAAAACAGTCATAAATGGTCCTGTTTCCAAAACTGAAGAGACGGAGATTTGCTACGATTGAGGAAATAAAAATAGCATCACTGGAAGAGCTCCAGGGTATGGCAAAAAGAGCTTATGAAAAGTGCCTCGAGGATTGGAAAAAGCTTTGACACAAATTTATTATATCTGAAGGGGACTACTTTGAAGGGGATAACATTAATATTGATGAATAAATAAATATTTTTTTTATAAAAATATAAAGTCACCTTACTTTTTGATTATTCTGGTAACGTTGTATCAAATACCATCGTCGGTACAGTTCTTGTTGATAAAGTAGTTCGGGGCAATCTCCAACAAGTAGTATGGTGTATCAATCCTGGCCATAAATCTTCTAATTCTTTACTTATTCGATGAGTTCAGGGCATATAGAACACGTAGCGATATTGCTCATCTGCAAAAGTCATTTTATCATCCAAAAGTATACTGGAGTGTTCTAGATAGGGTGTATATCTGACTCGAACTGCAACTTTTTAAAATGCTATAATTTTTTTATTTTTGATAAATTTTATTGTGCCAAAGCAAAAAATGTTGGAAAATACATCAATTTTCAAATTGTATCAGTAGTTTTTAGTTTATATGTCCACCTTTGGAACGAATAATGGCCTTGAGACTGGTGCGGTATTTTGGTTCATTTCCGGCGAAGTGCTTGTTTGAGGTGGTCCAAACCTTGGTATCTTTTAGTGCTAACCTTCACCTTCAAAATTCCCTAGACAGAGAAATCCAACGGATTTGCATCCGGAGAATTTGTAATCCATTGTGTCGAAGAAATGAAGTGTAGAACATTGTTTTTTAACCAATCTTGGCTGACGCTCGTTTTGTGAGACGATGCTGAGTCTTGTTGAAATGTCGACGGTCTCCGACCGAAATGATTGTTTGCCCAAGGCCTCAATACTGCCTCTAAAACAGTTCCACGGTATACGATCGCATTAATTTTAACGCTACAATCCAAAAATACGAGCGCAGAGCGACCATCGGCGGTTATGACGCCCAAATCATCACCATGGAGCTGCCTGCTTTCTGGTGGCCGTCCGAAGGTGTAAATTTTCGAAGGACCTTTCTGGCAAGTTAACTCGGTCATTTTGTTTGTTGACATATTGCTCGATAACAAATGGCGACTAATCGGAAAAAAACAAATTTGGCAACTCACCACTTTCGTGCAAGAGTAGCAACTCCTTCGCTCTTTCGACTCTAACTTTTTTCTGTTGCGGTGTAAGATCGTGTGCTTTTTGGAACTTTTTTCAGTATGTGTTGCATCCGTTCCAACGATATGTTGAGTTCACGAGCCATTTTTCTTCTACTTCGACGCGGATTTCGCTCAATTCGAGCCTTATAATTCCTTTTATTCTGCCGATGTTGCTGTTTTTTTATGACCACATCCATGGCGTTTTGCAGCGCTGCCAGTATCATAGTAACGAGCTATGGTTCGAGACACAAATGATTTATTCACGTTGAGGTGCTGGAGGGCTCTAACGATAGCTAATTGTGGTTTTCCAGCCAAATATAAAGCAATCACACGACTTGAGGGACGAGGACGAGGAACATGATCCAGATACATATTTCCTTGATGTTGTGGAGAAAAACCAGATACCGACAATGACATGGCTGCGATGATGCAGCTCTTCTTGTTAAAAATGGAAGAACATAAGAACAGCTTCGAACAAAAGCTTGACGAACATAAAAACAGTATCGACGAACAAAAGAATAGCCTGCAGGACCTTCAACAGAAAATGGATAAACAAAAAAATTATCTGAAAGAGCAAAAATTCGAACAATTGGGCAACAAAATTAAGCTACTGGCAAAAGATCTCGACACAGTGCAGAAACAGAAACTGCAAGAATGTTGTTTAAGCGGTCCAAGAAGAAAAGAGCTGAATCCTCCCTGATTCGGTGACCAGATCTCATTTTTTATGTATGAGAATCAGTTCGAAATGGCTCAGAATTGTTACAAGCAATAGACATCGATAAGCATAAAGACCATATGGCTTTAGTACAGGCTATCGAGAAACAGTTTAGATATAACCAAATACAGGAGGTTTACAATTGCAAAGCCGAGTGCGGCAACAAAGAAAAACACTACAACAGCTTCAAACAGACATCCATAGACTGGCACATTTGTCATACCTTAGCGCAGACCAAAAAATCAGCATTCATCAGGGAAATCGCAGATTAAAAGCTGTAGTCAGCAGGAAGGATGACCGGTAAAAGAATCTTTACTAAAGCACTTGCCTTCGTTCTGGCGAGGTAAGCATTCAATCACGATTCCAAAGGAACACATTTCATCTGGGAAGTAGCTTCTGTTGAATGCTTCCGCCAATGAACGAGATACTCCGCGGGAGAGATGCAGAATTCGCTGATACTACGGTACTACGAAAAAGCTGCCCTTACTGCGGTGTTAAGGAAATAGCGGAAGAAATCGACATAAACGTCTACCAAGAAGGCCGGTCAATCTTCCAGAAGCCATCAGTTAGGAAATGCGGTAACGAATGGTAACAATAGGCACCGGCGCCATGGCCTCAAGTCTTGGTTGCATAATGCCAAAAGTTACATCTTGCGAACAACTACGGAAAAAACAGCTTAGAAATGTAGTGAAGTCTGTATAAAAATCCATCTTCTCTCACGTGTTTCTAGTGGCTGATATAAGTTTGAAATTTTTGTCCGTCACTGTTCCAAGATTTAGATTTAGATTGTTGTGGGAGGTGGTGTTAAGAATCCCAGATCACTGCGGCCACAGATGAGCCTATTGTTATGTCCTCCATTTAGAGCCGATGCATAATGCCGGAATTTGTTAGGAAGGAGGCTACGTCCTTAGGTTAACTAACAACAGATAGCACAATCAGGTGTTTTTTCACACGGTAGTGTGCTGTGATATAACAACTTTGCGATTACAACTTGGCATAATGTTTTTGACTTTGGATTTGTTTATGTACCACACATGTGATTCCTTGGCAAATGCTGGTTTTTCCTGTTCTTGGTTTGGAAATGTAACATAGTTGTGCTGAAAGTTATATCGTGAAAAACATTTGTCTATTTAGTGTATTTCAAGTAGTTCGTTTTTATTGAATTCATGAAGAATTGCAGTATGAACTACGTTAGAACTGGATTCATCTTCTGAGATGTAGGCATTTACCATTGCTTCTTTCATGAGTTCCAGATGAAATTGTGGGATGTTTAGAATAACTTCAATTACTGCTGTTGGTGCAGTTTTTATCTGCACAGATACATGCTAGTCTCTGTAATTTGTTAAGTTTGGCCTGTATTGACCTCTGCGTTGCTTTATGACACCAAACGGCGACTGCATACGTGATAATATGTCTCATTATTGCCGTATTCATAGTGCCATTTTTAGATTAAGTCCCTAATTTTTTCCAGCTAGACTTTTGCTTTCTTAGAAAGATTACTGCTCCACCTAAGTTTTTCATCCAGTGTGATTTCTAGATATTTGACTTCCGTTGAGAACTCTATTGTTTCACCGAAGAGATTGGCATTTCTGAGTTTTTCTCGCCTTCTTCTATTATTGAATCTAACAATGGTGCTTCCTTTGGGTCTGACTTTAATGTCAACTTTAGTGGACCATTTAGCAACTAGGGCTCTGACCTTTCGAGCCAATCCGAGATTGTGACCTAGATGTTACTTCTGTATAGGATAGCAATGTTGTCTGCATATCCCTTGACATATAAGCCATCATTGCTAAGTATAATCAGTAGTTCACTAACTACGATGGACTATAGTAGAGGTGATAGTACTCCTTCCTGAGGACATCCTTACATAGCTATCATACTGAATTTTTTGTTGTCAAATGCTCTTTCTACATCATTGTACCAAATCTCCATATGTAGTTTAGTTGCTCGCTAACAGAAGTGCCCGGTTGGTTATTGTATTTATATAGGTGCACTTCCAAGATGTTGTACTCTTGTACATATCCCTTTTCATCCGTGTGGAGTTAGTATGCGGGGATATATGAATATTTAGCTTGCGATATATGTGGTAAACATTTATTGGAAACAACTACACAAAGCCATTACGCTACGTATATTTGAAATTCTAGTCAAACTTACTCGTTTGCTCTGAATAATGCTCATTACTCTAAAAAGGTCAGCACTGGTACCATCGAGCACTTAGATATTCAAAACAATGACTAAGTGATACCAGTCCAATTGTTGTATGACGGTTCGATTCGCAAGGTGGAAATATTTTCATTGCTTTCTCAGCTTATGACTGTGCCATTTTATTCAACCACCCTGTGGGTGGATGCAATCATCCATACGTAGCTGTTGGGAGTGCATCATTCACATTGTTTCACTCTCAAACAAATATTCAATTTATCTGTGCCAAACGAGTTCATCTGTTAAAATGATCATTCCAGCCCACTTTAAATCCGATGACGGATCACATTTTCCAACAGCTCTAACGATAAATTGGCTAAATATGCACTTGTTCCGTTTTGCTGGCGTTAGCGTGGAATTCAAATAAAAACACTGACAACAAATTAAGTGATCATCGTTTGCATTTGAAACAACTGCTCTCGATCGTGTCGATCAGTTCGAATGAATGAATGAATAATGAATAAATATCATATATACCCCGAATGCGATTAGATATTATGGCAATTTGTTATTTTATAAAAAAAAAAGGGTCAATATATGTCACAATGCGGGCAATTAATTTCATTAGCTTTCATCTAGGTCTCGAAGATCGTTTTTATTCTACTCAATCGGTTGTTGATTTATGAGTATGCTAGCATTTTCTTTTTAGAGGGAAGAAATCAAAACCGAATGTACAATAAATATAGCAAATGATTCACTCTTATTCAACTCTCCCATCAAATTAATCAGATTTTATTAATTTAATTCTTCGTGGGTGAGATTCAAATTAACAAATGTTGAAGTGCTGAAGTGCTGAAGTTTGTCAAAATGATAAAAATGCGTAAGCATTTGTTACTACTTCAAACATTCAAAAGTAATAGGAAAAGTGATTTACAACTTTTTTAAAAAAATTACAAAATAAAATGAAACCGTTAAGCCACAAATTGAAAATTTGTGGGAACCTGTATTACTATCCACTGAGCGTTCGATGCTTGGAGAGACCAATTGTTTTTCATGGTGGAGTGGTTGACACAAGCTACACGTAGAAATCCGTCAACTTCAAATGGCAAGCACGAACGATATGTCGTTTTTTTTTTAATTCAGGACTAACATTCTAAGTTACCGAACTTTAAGTGCACAATGATGACACATAACCTCGCTCTCTTGAGCGAGGACCTTATTTTTACAATACCTAATGGCTCTATAAGGGCGCTCTAAGCTAAACCCAATACTTAGAACTATGCCTTTCGACGTAACCTACCTGATTTATGTTTTTTTTTTATAATTAGGTCAAGCCGAATGTGAGCTTGAGGGTATACTGATGAGCTTCATAGCGAGACGGGTATTACGGTTGAAGGTTTGCAGTTGCGGAATTCTACTGGCAATTTCTAAGAAGCACTTGTGGTGGAAATGGCGATAAAACGGTGTTCAAGGGTGTCAATTGACTCACTAATATTAGTATCACCTATGAGTTTTATTGCACGGGTTTGAATCCTATCTAGAAAGTGTAGAGATGTCTTAGGAGCACCTGACCAGATGGGGGCATTGTACTCGAATTGAGGCCAGATCAGAGGGAGTGTAATATTTCTTACATTGCTTAAAGAAACCTAAGCATTCATGGATAATGTTTGGGTCAGCAGACAGCATTGGGTCTTGGGAGCATTAAATTTGCCTCTGTTGATATTTCCCCAATTGGTTATGCTCATAGCATAGGAATTTAATGAGCTTAACATACGCTGCCATTCCCGTTCTACACCCAAAGAACAGAGACGTGAGTCCGGGAACAAATATGAAAAGCAGATAGTACTGTTATCAGCAAAGGAGTATATTGGATTAGAAGTAGCAGATGAAAATTAAAAAGAGTGTCGGAGACAGAACGGAGCCCTGCGGCACACCATCACTTATTTTGTAAATATATATCAGGCTTGAAACTATCCAAGACAACTTAAATTGAACGTTTCGAAAGATAATTTCTAATCCATTGAAGAAGAAGTCCCAAAAGAACGCATTTTCGACAAAAGAGCTTGTTGCTCTTGGGGCTGTCACCAGATTGATGTACGCTTTGATTTTACTTTTCGGTGAGACATGCCATAAAATCACCGGGGGACCTGTTGCTATGAAAACCGTTCTACCGGTCATTGCGAAGTTTTCGCGTTTCAAGATATTTCATGAGCTGACGGCTTATCAGCGTTTCGGTGACCTTAAAAAAAAGGGAAAGTGCAATGGGTCTGTAGGAAGAGAAAGAAGAAGATTCGCCTTTTTTTAGGAACGGGCTAAACAAATGCTGTTTTCCATCTGCTCGGAAAGAGTATGATTGGTGAAAAAGCTTACGCAGTAGTTTTGCCAGCGAGGAAGAACACCTCTTCAGAATAAAGTGAGATATACCATTTGGACCAGCAGATTTGTGTATATTGAGATCTTTAAGTATTCTTGCTACTACACGAGTTCGAAAGTGTATACGTCCCATTGAAGATTCGGCGTGCTCAAGTGTAGGCGGGGGCAAAGCACAATATGGAAATGTTTAATTGGCCGCAAAATGTGGAGCAAGAAAATCGGTCTTGTCCAAAGAGCTGACAGCTAGAATGTCATTGTAATTGTTGGGATGGAGGATGAGGCAAAATTTCTTATGTTTTTGACGAACGGCCAAAAATGTTTACTACCTTTGGAACATTGTACATAGTATTTTTTGCCTCAGTTTTTAGTCGTCTTGGAATTTCACACGCTTAAGAAAGGCGTTGCAGTTATTCCTGGCTCGTTTGAACTTTTTTCAGTTTTCATCAATGAAGTTGGTCTTGTAGGACCGAAAAAACATTTTTCCAATTCTGACAGCCTCTTTACAGCTCGAGTCGTACCATGCCTTTTCTTTTGGTTTGATACTCCTTATCCGATGAAGGATAAAGAATGTTATTCCAAAGAGAATGGCGTCTGTAATCATATCAGCATCGGAATCCACGTCGTTAATGAGGAAACATAACAACCAGTTAAAGTTCCTAAAGAAGCTCTTAAGTCCGCTCTAATTGGCTTTATTGTATTGCTATATGGTTCTTTTAGTAATCATTTCTCTAACTGTGTGGTCGATGTACGAGAAATTAGCTGATATGACACAATGGTGTTGTCTATTCAGAATGTCCAGAATTGTGTATATTGAAATCGGCCGTAATTACGATTTCAGTATGAGGATACAGAGATACAATTCTTTGAATGGAGTCAGACAGCGCATCGAACTCGTTAAAGGTCGAATTGCTGTCCAATTTGGGGCTTCTCTAAATAAACCAGTAGTGGAATTTTAACCACATGAAATTGAATTCGGGATTGAAACAGGGACTACATTGTGGTGAAGTTTGGTAAGCTACACCACTTCATACGAAAATGGCGAGACCGCGGTGAGAGAAAAATAATGGCACTAGTTCGTAGCCAGGTAGCTTCATATCAGAGTGATCTGAGATCTAACTGTGTTTCACTAAGTGCCAAAACAGCTGATCTGTATTTATAGATGTGAACGTACGCAAAAAAATAATTAGTTTTTACCCTGCGTATGTTAGCTACGTCAAGCCTGAATTCCCTACTCATAATCACAAGCATACACAAAAAACACAAACATTTACGATGCTAAGCAAGGCTGCGAAGTAAAAATTCTGACGTTGGCTCACCGAATCAATCTGATGTAGATGTTTTGCCCTACCTTAAAAACTACTTACAAAATAATAGTTAACCTTTTTATATTATCTTAAGCTACGTGACGCAATTATATGTTTTTTTTTTACTCTACTTCTTAACCTGCTTACCTAGCTTAACCTACTTATGCTACGTAAACCGACCATGGCTTAAAAATTAAGCAAACTGACTTTGCATCCTAATGACGTCAGTTCGAATTTGAAGGAAACGACGAAGACGACCAAAATTCTTGGTGCTGCTGAGCAATATCCCTCAAATCACGTCTGCCTACCGCGCTACTCCACTCTGTCGTAGTTGAGTCGCCTGTCCGCAACTGTTCGAGCAACGTGGAAATTTAGTGGCACGCTAATTTTTTTTTTTTTACAAATAGCGCGCGCTAAGGGATTTGGGTACCCTTAAAATGTTTGTATACAACGCGTGCGAAGGAAATTAAAAAAGAAGTTTAGATGTACATTATTCGTAAATGTTTATAAGTTATAACGACCAAGAAATAGAGAGCTCGGCAAGCCATTCCATAAGCGAGTTGTACGGCTTAGCAACGAATCACAGTATTTTAGAGTACGTTCGAAAGTGGGCTTGATATGCTATGATATGCACTCATAGCAAGACGAGTGTTACGGTTAAAAGTTTGAAGGGGCGGAATGCTACGGGCGATTTCTATGAAGCACTGGTTGAAAAAGCGATAAAACAAAGTGAGACAGCAGACATTACGTCGGTCTGGGTCGGGTTTTATCTCACGGTTTTGAGTGTCCTTAAACATGGGGGGGCCAACTGAAAACAATGAATCTTTTCGTTGGGATAGGTTCCCCACAATCACATGCACTAGATGTTGTTGGTCTCCATATAAACAGAACGTCTCTGCATAGACCGTGATCAGTCCTTACCTTATCCTACTTAGTTGTTTCCACGTTTGTCGAGGCAGGTTGAATCCAGGTACGCGAATAGTAGGGTTTACTATGGTACTGCCGGTATATGTTTGATGGGCTGCCGGGCATGGCGCACCAACGTCCTGAATCTTCGATGTCAGCCCACATGTAGCGCTGACCGAAATGGCATTTCCAGCACTCACTTTTGAAATAAGTTTGCAATATTTCCCAACATCGCTTGAAGCGTAAAGTGTTTAATATCGTTCTGCGGAGGTATAATACTGATTGACAGTCAAGCGAGATAGAGTTTCAGTGTCATATGATTCAAAAAGAAACTTGTACGAATATTTAGACCACCTGTAATGTGGATTTGAAGGTTATTGTTTCGTCTAAACGATGGTAAGGCAATGTTGCTAAACACTGGGAGCCAATGAGTTGGAGTGGACCTTATTGTTCAGAGACTAGACGCATTGAAGAATTCTGAGTGATAATCCCCAGGAGCTGGACGCAAAGCTGGACGTTAAAGTCAATTTCGAGCGGCATGTGCACAAGCAGGCTATTCAGAAAACACGCTAACACAGTTTTAGTTTTCTCCTGACAAGCTGAGATCTGCTGAGAATGCGTGTTAAGTTTTTTGGAAAATGGGATAGAGGGAGAAAAAAAGATGTTTGGGCTCCGTGCTTATTTCGCTCCATGGGTTTTTGGGTTCTTGGCAACCACTCATCTAATTTGAATTTAGTTGCGTGAAAAAAAGGATATCTTTCGGGCGCGGCTTGTATCGAACCCTGAACGGTCCGATTTAGAAGCCAATACACTACTCCTTGAGCCACAGCCACCCACCCACGATTTGCTCGGGCTTTTGACGAATACTTGGAAGTGTAAAAAGCAGCAAACTCTTGAACAAGTTTATGAGGTTTTTAGCAACAAAATTGCAACGCAGGGAAACGGTGAATGTGCAGTATCGCATACCCATACCCTGAACTTAACACTGGAAAACGTAAGATCTACTCTCACAAGAAAGAACCGTGAAAGCAACATATGACTCTTCTTTTGTTGTGGGCTTAGACAAAGCTTCTGTCGAGACCATTAAATCTTCGTATTACTCACATCCCTCTCTGTGCCTTGGAAAGTTAAATTTCCACTTTATTTCCAAATGGGCGCAAACATAAGACAATCATCCCAATACTTTTCTACAATATTATATTAACTTAGATCAACCTTCAATGTTCCAAGTCTGCTATTACTATTACTATCTCTACATACGAGGCTTTCCGTATGAAATACAAAACCTCACGTAATATCCATACAGGAACCATGGTTGTTTAATGTATGCAACTGCGGTTGGTATTTCATACTACTATACGAGTATGACGAACGATCAAAAAAGTAGAAAGGTACACTGAGTCGGCTCTCGGTTTCATGCTTGAAACTCTCATTTTCCAGGTAACGTAATCAAAACTGGCTCAAATCCAGCTCCTATAAACGAAGCTATAAACTGGCTGGTAACACAACACGTCCTAACTGGTAGTTGTCATCAGCCAAGCTGCGCTTCAAGTCTTGCTAAAGCCTGTTACGATTTCCAAGCTAATTTGAGAATGCAAGACTTCAGTGAACGCTGTCAGAAGGCTGAAGGATTAGTTTTTTTAATAAAGGGTGAAAAAAAAGCAAACAGAACTTTCCCTTACACGTAATAAATCACAAGCTGAAACCAAATTGACTAGTATTCTTTATCACGATGAATGTTTTATTAACCCTAGACCCTTGTACTGGGCACTCGGTGCCCAGTTTAAATTTCAATTCTAATTAATATATATTTCTTACACTGGACCTTGCCAAATAGACATACACGTATAGTATATAGTATTATAGTATTGAGTCTATAACTTCTATAAATTTGTGCGGTTTTCTAAGAGATGGCGTATCTTGTATTATTCCATTGTTATTATTCCATTGGAACATGCGTTGGAAAGCTAAGAATGAATCAAGCCAATTTTTGATATTCTACTCTGATGTGAACCGTATTTCAGTGAGGGCGTTCTGCATTGACCGGAACAAATGGTAGTCAGAAGAGGCAATGTCTGGGCTATAAGACGGGTGGGGTAAAATGTCTGGTCGCATATTCCGTGCGTTTTTCGGATACTACTCTCTTCAAACGGATTAATTGTGCTCGGTAGCGTTATCCATTGATGGTTTCACCCGGTTTTAGCAGCTCATAATACAGCACACCCATCTAATCCCACCAAATACAGAGCATTACCTTCGCGCAATGGATATTGGGCTTTGCCGTTGATTTGGCTGGTTGGCCGGGTTTCACATATGATTTTTTGCACTTGGGGTTGTCGTAATGGATCCATTTTTCACAACCAGGTACAATCCGATGCAAAAATGACTTCCTTTTGTGGCGTTCCAGCAGCATTTCGGACATGCAAAACCGCATTTCGACGTCTCTCGACTTGAGTTTCCTTGCTTTTGAATATATCCAGCTGCTTTAAAACGTTTTAAAATGGCTGCTTGAGTGATACCCAAAGATTCTGCGAGCTCTTCTTGTGTTTGGCAACAATCTTCATAGAGTAATGCTTCCAGTTCTTCATCTTCAAACTTTTTTGGCTGCCCAGGACGTTCATCGTCTTCCAAGCCAAAATCACCACTTTTAAATCGTGCAAATCACTTTTGGCTCAATTTTCATATTGAGCAACTTATTGTTCCTCATTGTATTGGGCAATTTCGTTTGGATTGTTGAATTTGTTGATTTGTTGATAGTATAACCATTTCTCGTAATTTTTGAAGATTAAAAATTTGTTCTATATGGACTGAGTTTTGTTCAGCCCATTGAATTGCTGTGTTTATGCTTTTTATTGCTGTCTCAGCCTTAATTTTAGGAGCAGGAATATCAACCTCGGGTTCACTTTCATCAGATCCGGCTGAATCATTTTCTTCAATTTGTTGAATTTCCTCATTGTTGTAGTTGAAATTCGCAAACCCAATCATTTATTTCATCATTCGAAACCAATTCGCTGCGAGAAATATCATTGAAAAAAGTTGATATGGATTCTACTACCGCGTGTTCACTGATAATTTGAGCTCTGACTGTGCTTAAAGGTAACTCATCTTCATCTTCCCAATCACAATGTGAAGCCATCAACACATTCCAGCATTTTTTAATTGAACTTGCCTGAAGCCCATCCCATGCGTTAGACAGCAGGCAAATTGTATTTCGGAGATCGAATGCTTTAATTTTTGCTTCGAGGTCTGATCCCTCACAACCAATTAAAAAGGCCAATAGACTTTTTTTATAATGAAGCTTTGTTAAATTTATAACGTTCTGATCCATTTGCTGAAGAAGAGCAGTACAATTTTCAGGAAAACACGTGACAACAATCATGACGTCATCACTTTTTAACTCGCCATCTTTTGGATGACACGGAGCGTTATCCAAAAGTAGAAGCGCCTTGGCTGGAAGTCTTTTTGATCTTAAAAAGACTTTTATCTTAAAAAAAAACAGAAAAACGTTTTAAAAAGGGCGACCTACGATCAAGAGAATTTTTCTCACCTCAGGCACAAAAAAAAAGCCAAGGTCATCCAAGTATTTTTATTTGCCTTATATAGCACGGGTTTGGGGTCAAAATTTTTAAAAGATCTTGGATTTATCGATTTACCGATGAAAAATTGCTTCACTTTGTGCAAACCCGAAGCGTTAGTGCAGACGGGAAACGTTATTCTTTCTTTACTGGTCCTTCTACCAGGAGCTGACGATTCTTTAAAGCTGACAAGTGTTTTGTCCGGCAATAGTCGGTAAAATAAGCCGGACTCATCGGCATTATAAATTTGATTTGGAGTCAAATCGAGCTGCTGTTTGTTGGAAAGTTTTTCACCACAGATTTTTGCAGTCGAATTCCATATCTTTTTTTAAAATTAATCAACCAACCGTTGCTCGCCCTAAAAGATCCTGCTCTCTCCTTAATTTTTTCGTGCAACTGGATCGCCTTTGGTTTAAAGAGCTCGCTGGAAATTGGCAAATTAAGC
The DNA here is from genome assembly GCA_907269105.1 of Volucella inanis. Lineage (NCBI taxonomy): Eukaryota > Metazoa > Arthropoda > Insecta > Diptera > Syrphidae > Volucella > Volucella inanis. The sequence goes on from OU026154.1 coordinate 96,186,735, forward strand.
TTCCTTTGCTTAAGGAACCACTTGTACAAGGCTTTTTCCATTTTAGGCAATTCACACTTCTTTAATGTAATCCTCTTCCTCGGTCCACATTCAGCATTCGAAACAAAACTTCCTATTAAATGCTCTTTTTCTTTTAATCTGCTTATTGTAGATTTGTGAACATTATATTCACCGCATATTGATTTTATTGAAGCGCCTTTATTTATTTTTTCTAAAATCTCAATTTTATTTTGAATTGATAGTTTCACAATTTTTTTCGTTATACCCATTTTTGAGAATAAAAAACACGACCGACCACTAAACAAAACTCACGAAGTAAACAAATTTCATTCAAAAGATACATTCATCCAACTACCATCACAACAGCTGCACATCAATTAAAAATACACAAAAAACACAAACAAAATCGGGAACCAGAGTAAGAAAGATAGAAATAAACAAAAGTTGCACTTATCGAGTAAGAATTTTTTTAAAAGTTACGATTACTGAATGAACAATTGTGAAAATTTACCTGTTGCGAAAATCGAGGAGTTGCGTGAATCGAGAGTTGCGTTAATCCAGTACGTACTGTATTCTATACAACTTTTTTTTTATTATTGGGTCTATAACTTAATTCGCGGTTTGCTAAGAGATGGCGTAACTTGTATTATTCCATTGGAACATGCGTTGGAAAGCTACTGTCATTATACGTCATTTCAGTATATGTCATTCATTTGAAGCGTAAACAACAATAATTTTTTTTCACTCAAATATGTCGAACTTTGTGCCTGAAAAAGTGCTTTTGAGGGGAGTTCTTCTTCATTACTTTAATATGAAGAAAACTGCTGCCGAAAGTCATCGTATTTTGGTGGAAGTTTTTGATGAACATGCGCTAGCTGAGCGAACGTGCCGAAAGAGGTTTGCACGATTTAAAAGTGGTGATTTTGGCTTGGAAGACGATGAACGTCCTGGGCAGCCAAAAAAGTTTGAAGATGAAGAACTGGAAGCGTTACTCTATGAAGATTGTTGCCAAACACATGAAGAGCTCGCAGAATCTTTGGGTGTCACTCAAGCAGCCATTTCAAAACGTTCAAACGCAACTGGATATATTCAAAAGCAAGGAAATTAGGTTCCACATGAACTCAAGAGACGTCGAAAGGCGGTTTTGCATGTCCGAAATGCTGCTGGAACGCCACAAAAGGAAGTCATTCTTGCATCGGCTTGTTACTGGTGGTGAAAAATGGATCCATTACAACAACCCCAAGCGCAAAAAATCATATGTGAAACCCGGCCAACCAGCCAAATCAACGGGAAGGCCGAATATCCATGGCGCAAAGGTAGTGCTCTGTATTTGGTGGGATCAGATGGGTTTGCTGTACTATGAGCTGCTAAAACCGGGTGAAACCATCAATGGACAACGCTACCGAACACAATTAATCCGTTTGAAGAGAGCAGTAGCCGAAAAACGCCCGGAATATGCGACCAGACACGAGGCAATAATTTTCCATCATGACAACGCTCGGCCCCAAGTTGCTATTCCGGTTAAGAACTATTTGGAAAAGACAGACCTTGCCCCTTCTGACTACCATTTGTTCCGGTCGATGAAGAACACCCTCACTGAAATACGGTTCACATCAGAGCAGAATATAAAAAATTGGCTTGATTCATTCTTGGCTGCCAAGCCGGTGCAGTTTTTTTGGGATGGGATCCACAAATCGCCAGAAAGATGGGAAAAAGTCATAGCTTCAGATGGGAAATACTTTGAATAATACTATTGTACACGTTTTTCTTAAATAAACGTTAAAATTTTGAGAAAAACAAAACCGCACGAATTAAATTACTTACCTAATAAATTAGAAAAAAAAAAACGTTTTTGGTAACAACGTTTATTTCAGATATGTTTATGTCAAATTTTTCAGGTAAATCATTGGAAAAACCTTTGTGGACACTCACTAGAAATTTTTAAGTACACGGGTCTAGGGTTAAGAATCGATTTTTAGGAAAAATTATATCAAAGAGCGCTGGAAATTCTAAAGCAGAACTTATTGCAGGACCAGATACACAATTGGGCAAAATAATTAAAATACATTTTTTATGTTTTTTTTATGTTTTTGTTTATATTTTTTTTACAAATTTGTACATTTGTTTAACCTAATTCAACAATATCACAATAACTTTTCTCAAGTTCATCATTATATTATCATTAGTTAAACTTCATGATCAAATTTTTACATCATCGGTTGCGCATCATATTTTCTTCTTTCTTTTCTGATTTCTTTATTAACCAAGTTTCTAATGAAATACAAGATAAAACATCACTAAAAAGAGCTGCCAAGGTTCTTTTTCTATTAAGGTACTTTCTCTTTAAGACATTTTAGTATTTACAAGTTATTTTCTTTTTCTTGTCTGAACAAAATATTAAGAACAAAATTTATTTACACAATTCTCTTATTCTTTGTAATTTGATTTAAATGAAATGGACAATAACAAAATTAACAAAACATTGGAAGAAGATTTTTTTCAAACTTAAAACTTTTCTGCATATTAAAGAACCGAAAAAATAAAAATGGCAGTTATCGTTGTTTTAACTTTCATCATGATCTTTAAAATGATCTCTTGTGTTATTTTACTCCTTTTTATTTTATGTTACTTTATACATTTTAATGATCTATGTATTTTACAATGATTTATATTTTTTTTTATTATTGTTTAGTGGTAAAGAATTTAACATTTGTTTACCTGATTTCTCTTTTCAAAAATAAAAAAAAAAATAAAAATAATAATAATAAGAATAATAATAAAATAAAAACTTAGTGTGCATTTACTACTTAAATCTAAGGAAAAGAACATCTAACTTAAAAAGCAAAGTAGAGGAACTTTATTTTCATAAACAAAGAAAAAAAAAAAAATATTTAACTTTAGCTGCCATATTAAGTGTGTAAGTTTACTTTTAAAAGTTTAAGTCAAATCCGCTGTTGTAGGTGTTACATGTAATGGAAAGCGTCAAAGTTAAGACATCCGCATTTTATTTTCTTTGCATGAATAGTTGAACCTAGAAAAGGTTAGGAATTTATTTATTATGTCAAAGTCAACTATTTTTATTTACTAGTAAGTTTGTCAGCATCAGATGTCAGAGGCTGATTAAAATTGTTTTTAGTGTACTAAAGGCGAAACTCGAAAAATACAAAGTTACAAGCGAATCATCAAAATGCATTAGAGTGCATATGGTACATAGTTCATATCTATGTATCTATAATAACCTTAGAATGCAAAAAATTACAAGAGAACAAGATAATACTTCAGCAATCAAGTAGCTGCGACTGCACAGTGGACAAATAATTTATTTGGCCAGGCTAATATTCTTAATGTATTAGGAATCCACTTAGAGAACATCGACTACACCATACCTAAACTTCGGTTTGACGAAGTCTTTCATGCGAGCTTTTCTTCTAGATCCTTCTGGGATGAAGATGCTTTCATGGAGGACAAGTCTATCCATTTCTATACAAATGGATCTAAGACCGATGGCGGGAACGGTGGAGGTGTTTTCTCAGATAAGCTAAATTTAAGCAAATCACTGTAGCGTGTTCCAGGCGGTAGTTTTTCCGATTAAAGCTCTGTCCTGCCTGAAGAAAAACGTGATATCTGCAAAGCACATCCGCATCTTTTCGGATAGTCAGGCCGCTATCAGGTCCTTTGACTCGGTCTCACTAAATTCTAAAACCGCCCTTGAATGCTGATTATCTCTTACGGATATGGCAGAGCATTTTAACCTTCACTTTTGTTGGGTGCCGGGCCAGAGAGAAATTCCAGGGAATTGTAGGGCTGCCGAACTCACCAAAATTGGAACCCCTCTACCTTTTCTACCGAAAAAGGGTAGCATCGGTATACCAATCGATACGTGCAAATTAATATTGAAGCTAACAAAAAAACAGACCTTAGATGGACCGGTGGGCCAACATGTATAGCGACTAAACAGATCTGGCCAAAGCTGGATCTGAATCGCTCTAAGAGTCTGATTCTTTTAAATAGGAAACATCTCAGCGCTATTACAGGTGTCATCACTGGACACTGCCTTATAGGCAAGCATGCAAGAAGGCTTGGCGCTTTTACAAACGATTTCTGTAATGGACGAGGTGGAAGAATCCAACTTTCTCTCAGAGAGGAAAATTCCACCTAGGAATCTTCTTCTACAACGTCTTTAACGATCTAAAAAAATACAGACGTTAACAGTCTCCTGCGCTTCATCGTAAACTCAAATTGGTTCCATGAGTGAAGGGATCATAGATCCACGTGGCAGCAACTCTAACCTAACCTAACCTAAGATAATACTTGTGCAGACGATCGCACATTGTGGATAACCTCAAGGTTCATCGTTAAGTATCGAGAATAAGTAGAGAAAGCTGTTTAATATAGTTAGTGATGATTTGACAAATGCAGATGCTGTAACTATAATTTCTGTCGGATAACGCTTTGCGACTGTTTATTCTAAAACACGAGATCGACAATAGGTGCACAACAAATGGGTTTCCAGTCTCCTCACGGGTAGGGGGAATCTTACTGTGCTCTAGCGCTAAAGATGTAACCATAATAAACTTCAGTGGGTTTTGACCTTATGTCAAAACCGTACGAAAACCCCACTTAATTTCTGTCAAAAGTTACCCATAATGTACAAACTTCATAATCTGTCAAATTGTTTATATTCTCATTGATTTCAAAGCAGGAAATAATAAAATAGAAAATAAGTTCAGAAAATTAAAAATTACAAAATTATTGCATTTTGCAATGGGAGGGATAACAAATAAAATAGAAAAAAAAATAGTCCTTTGTGTCAAATGTTTATGTTGTTTATACCAAGTAAAGCTAACGAAACCGGGTAAAATTGGAAAAGTCCGTGCCGGCGAGGGCACCACTTAAATTAAATCGATACCACAAAATGATTACGAATGACCGTAAAGTGAAGTTGATCGAGATAGCTGAGGCTCTGAAGATATAACATACACGAATATTTGGACATGCGAAAGCTCTGTTCAAAGTGGGTGCCGCGTTTGCTCACAGTCGACCAAAAACAACAACGTGTTGATGATTCAGAGGAGTGTTTCAAGCTGTTCAACCGCAATAAAGCCGAATTTTTGCGTCGGTATGTGACAATGGATGAAACTTGGCTCCATCACTTCACACCAGAGTCAAGTCGATAGTCAGCTGAGTGGAGAGTAGGCGACGAACCTCGTCCAAAACGACCAAAAACTAAACAGTCGGCTGGCAAGATTATGGCATCACATGGAATAATTTTCATCGACTATCTTCAAAAGGGGCAGACTATCAACAGCGACTATTACATTGCGTTGTTGGAGCGTTTGAAGTACGAAATCGCAGAAAAACGGCCGCATTTAAAGAAAAAGAAAACGCTGTTTCATCAAGACAATGCACCGTGTCACAAGTCGATGAAAACTATGGCAAAATTGATTGAATTCGGCTACGAATTGCTTCCCCACCCACTCTATTTTCCTGATTTGACCCCCAGCAACTATTTCCTGTTCGCAGACCTCAAAAGAATCGCCGAAACAGAGGCCTATTTTGAGGCTAAACCGAAATCGAACTACAAAACTCGTATCGAAAGGTTGAAAAATCGTTTCAATCAGTGTATCGCCCTCAAAGGCAACTATATTGTTGAATTTAAAGTTGAATTTTGCAAAAATCTTGTGTTTTACTATAAAACGGACTTTTCAGCCCATGTGTTAGTCATGCAGTACTATTTATATGTAATGAGACATTTCATTACTCTGGCTTAAGCTCATCAAAGTCTACTATGGTTGGCCCTTTAAATGCATCACCATTCATTTTTCGTCCGCGCTGTGTAGAAATATTTTAAGGTTACATTTTAAGCATCTTGAGCGTGTGTTGATTATAAAAAAAAAAAAAATGAGCATTTGAGTGTCATTCTGGAAAACATACTTTTTTTGGAACTTGGCACAGAGGGTTATCTTAAACGGCTTTGAAAATACCAATGATATTCTATGCGCCCTTTGTCGGATGGGACACGTTTTACGTTTCATATCATTCATGCCTTCTCAAAGCCATCTTGCATTTGAAAAGAATTGGTTTTTGATGTCTTTGCGTGCCGAATGTCTTTTGACTCTGGTCTTATGGAAATGATGTAATGACTCCAGAATTCATGTTGTTATGAAAATACGAAGACGACTTCACTTCTTAAAAATGAATCCAGACAAAATTTGGGCGCGTCTTGGATGGCTGGAAAACCGATCAACTTTTGGGCACCGAATTTTTTTTTTCTTTTGGAGGACGACAACCTTAGCTTTCAGATTGGCGCTTATCTTCCAAGCGGAGATAAGCGTATGAACAATATTGTGAAGAATAGGCGCAACCGATCAATTGTAGTGAAGGCCTTGCTGAATCATTTCATTACTTCTAAACTTGTTTGAGAATGTATGGTTTCTCTGAACACAGCCGGAACGCTGAATTCACTGAAACTTGTTTTGTTCAATGAGATCACGTCAATGAACTCTCTCGAAATTGCGTTAGGACTGCCGGCATCCTCGTAAAAGCTTTCATTGATAGTTGGATTTCTTGTGAGCATAACTGCATGCCCCTTTCTACCCATATCAAATTTCATGAAGTTAACGATGTAACACGTTCAAGTGAAAGCATACCAAAGTAAAATTTTTGATCGAAGGCACCATGACTATTCTATTCTATTTTACTTCTATTAAATCCTATAGATGTTATCGCAACATCAAACTACGAAGAGCGTTTTATGTATTCTAGGTAATTTGAAGGGAAAGACAACTATAATGGCTGATACCTCAAAAACAAGCTCGAGTCAAATTTTCGACCGAATTTCTAGCAGTGATGAAACATTGGTTCATCGAACCTCGAACCCGAAAGTAAGCAGGAGTCCACGGAGAACTTTGGTCATCGGCTGAAAAAATCATGGTCACTGTGTTTTTGTTTTGGTGTACCAAAGGGGTACCAAATGTGTACAATGTAATAACTTATGAGAAGTTTCAAGCGGATCTGCCAAATAATTCGCTTTATACGGCTGTTTGAAGTAGATCTGTCGTGTATAGTAGTTCTTGAAATGGATAAATTGGAATATCGTGCCGTGAATGTATCAAAAGTTTGTTAAAAATGATTAGAGCTCTGTCCCATTGTTTCATTACATTCAACTGTAATAAAATATCTTGAACACGTTGCGCATAAAGTGGGCAACTAGTGAACACGCCAAAATATTTGAATATAAAGGTGTTCTGCAGCTGTTAGCAGTAGTAGTGTGTTCAATATTTGGTTTATAGTTCAATATTTCGTAGCCGTTAACCATAACAAAAACGCAACTCGTTTTTTTTTTTTTTTGCCAAAATAAAATAATTTGTTAACTAAGCAGACGAGGCCTTTCAACATTGGAATGAATTGATTGGCGCCTTTCAACATTAACTTGAGACGATCAATTAGATGGGTAAGGTTGCAAGGCGTTCAACTGGAGCATGTTCAATTCCCCAATGAATCGTTAACAAACAAGTTTATCGATTTGTTTTGAGTTGAAGTACATGAAGTTGAAGTTGAAGTACATGAAGTAGACACTGACATAACTTATTAAAGAAGAGTTACAATAATTAGCTTGGTAAGGTGTATCGCGAAAACGTAAATCAACAAACGTCAACAGAAATAACTTCTCTTTTAACCCATATCTCCACTAATATGATAGAATAGGAAGACATTTTCAATTTTTGCACTCGTTATCTGAATTTAATGTGCGCTAGCAGTCTCTTTCTTATAATAAATATCTCTCTCTATAAGATAATCCATTTCAACTTAATAAATTTAACAGCTAAACAAAAAACCAGAACTAAAATAATGGAAAAAATTTAAATTAATTTGAATTTTACCTTCCAGTGACGAAACAGACTTTCAATAAAAGCCAACTGATCGTGTAAAAAAAAAGTATTCTAAAATTAAGGCCACGGTTTCTGTGTTAATTTTTGTTTTCCTGTTTTTGGCTTAGCATTACACATTTAGTTTTGTTTTTGCTAAGGATTGTGTTAATAAATTTCATTTTCCATATTATCAATTAGAATTTCTCTGTCTTCTTTTGCTTGTTTCTTTGCATCGTCCATACTTTTCTGCAGTAGCTTTGGGTCGAAACAGGGCTAAAATATAAGAGAAGAGTTTGAGTTGGAAAAAAAAAAATCTGAGAATTTATAAAACGACTCTACTTACCGTTTCACAGACAGTGCTATTACAGCAATCTTCTATTGTAATCTCACATTGTTCAGTTGCAATTGGACGACATGTTAATGGTGTTGGGGAGATTTTCTTCTGCAAGACAATTGTCTTTTTGATTCTTGGCCTCAATGGTTTGTAAATGCGTCGGAGAGACAAAATTGTAAGATAGATAAGTAGTAGAGCCACTAGTACTCCGCACACAATCACTATCACCGATTTATTCCAAGAACTTCTGCACAATTCATCCGGTCTTTTCAGTCGTTGTATATTTGCATCAGACGGATGTAGGTTTCGGCAGCTAAAATGTGGATAAAAAATTTAAATAAATGGCAAACACACAAATAAACAGAAAAGTGTTTTATTTTATGTTAATGAACGATTGACGATATTCAAAAGATTCTGAAATAAACAAAACCATAAGCTAAACGCTTAATAAGAGTGACATTACGGGAAAAAGCATATTAAATTAAATATCCTGCCTTTATACGGGAAATGTGGCACAAAAGATTGCGGAAATAATAGTTCTCTATGTGCTCTTCGCAGTTCTATGGGTTAATGGATGCTATTAAAGAGAGGGATAACATCTCTTCTATGTATAAGGCGGGTTCAGATCGGCAGAAAGCATGCAAGATTACATTTTCACGATCCTGCCGATTCTGAAAGCAAAGGCACAAAAAAGAAGTACACGCATGCTCTACAGAATTGAAAAAGGCATTCAAAACGGTGAGGAGAAATAAAATTTTAAAAAGAATAAGTAATAAGAGGGTAAATGTGGAGATCGTATAAATGATTAAACAATTTATAAAGATACCTAGAATATGGTCAAAACCAGCAATAGATTATCAGAAGTGTTGAACAAGAAGACTTGAAGGCTATGATTTTATCCGCTAATACAGAGTGTTTGGCAAAAGCATTTGACTCGTAACTCGTAACTCTTTAATGCTCAATAAAATTTTACTCCTGTAACGTATCATTTTTGCAAGTTAGTTACAAGACGTATTCCGTAATGAGTGCTCTATACAAGGTTCAGTTCGAATCTGTTTTTCTTGTTGCTCATCCATAGGTACCATTGTTATTGTCTAAAGCTGCAGCAAAGTATCTCCGAAAACCAAAGACTTTTATGAAGAAGTGGATGAAATGATTTAATGAGCATGGAATTGTTGACGACTTGCCTAAGCGAGGAAAAACGAAGACCATTGTAAAGGTGCTTACAATTTATGAAGAAAATATCAAGGTTAGTTTCAAAAAAGGATATCAAAATTTGATTTCGCAATATTACCAGAGAAAAAGATTTTAGTAACAAAGCCATTGAAGGCAAGCCTTTGTGAACTCATCATTAAAAGATATGGAGTGGACCAAAATTACGATATTTGCACCAACAAAGCATTATTTTACTTTTCAAACAATACCTTGAGACGTGTGTGAATGTGAAAATGTTGTCTAACGAATAATGAAACATAAAACATCCGGCAAAAGTACAATAATGTTCCTGTTTTTGTGCTGCGTGAATCTGAAAATTGGTGACCTTCACCGGGAATCTCGATGCTAAAACAATGACCCAACTGTACAAAAAGATATTATTGGCATCTGGTAAAATACTGGACGTAACAATCGTAATCGGATCCTACAAGAGGACAATTCGAATTGTTGTCGGGGTTTCAATGAGGAAACTGATATCAATGTGTTGGACTGAACATCTCCGTCTCAAGATGTCAATCTGATTGAAAACGACTCGGGACTTATAGACAACAGAATCAAAGAAAAAGGCGAATAAACAAAATAGATTAAAAAGAATTTGCTGGCAATTACCGCAAGAGAATGCAGAAAAGTTGGCTGTATGTTGTCGACAAAAGTGTGAGCCTGTAACGCATTAAAGGCATGTAAAAAGCCACGAAAGTATGTAATTTTCCTTCTCTAAGTCATGCGGTTGTTTTCTTTCTTTTTGTCAAACACATCACAAACAAATTACAAGAAGACCTTCTACTATTACCTACAATACTAACTCAGAAATGCAAGAGCAACAGAAACAAGCCATAGTAATAAAGTATCTGCGAAAAGTGCCAATAATAAGAAGAATTAAAAAGAAAAGAAAGAAGCAAGACCTGAAAAAAAATAAGAGAGGACAACTTGGAACAATTAAAAAGACCAAGCAGGAGAAAGTTAGATCTCCGAAAAGAAGATATTAGATATTAACCACTGGACAAAATTCTTAAAGAAGAGGAAATCGATAATGAATTAGAGACTGAAAACTCGCTTATCCAATAAAGATCCCTATTTACTTAGTAAAGCAACAATGAATGCGCAAGCAACAATATGCTGATAAAAGAATTCAGTTTCTTAAGGCCGAGCTTCAGTTAAAACCACTTTCTGCTGAACAAGTATCCAATATATAGGGTTTTCCAATAGGGACTTGACAGCTTTGAATTTAATTTGTGAACGCACTCTTTCACTAATCATCAAACTGTCACTGTCAATTTATTCAGTAAACTCAACATTTTCATCATGATAAAGTACACTAACGAGCTACGTTCTCCGATTGGGTTCTGGAGGAGTGCGCCAAGATGTTGAATTTCATCGTAAAATCATCTTCAGTGACGAAGCTCATTTTTGGCTCAATTAGGTCGTCAATAAGCAAAATATGCGTTAATGGTCGGGTGAAAACCCACATGTGCCTCATGAACTACCACTTCATCCACAAAAAATAACTGTTTGGTGCGGTTTGCATGCCGGCGGCGTTATTGGGCCATATTTTTTCGTCGACGATAACGATCAGCGTTATCGCGCCATGATCACCGATTATTTTTGGCCCGAATTGGAAGATATGGACTTGGACGACATGTGGTTTCAACAGGATGGTGCCACAAGCCACACAGCACACGTTACAATCGATTTATTAAAGAGTATGGTGAGCGTGTTATCTCAAAACAAGGGCCAGTCGATTGGCCGCCTCGTTCGTGCGATTTAGCGCCGCTTGACTATTTTCTGTAGGGCTACGTTAAGTCATTGGTGTATACCAATACGCCGACGACGTTGGAAGAGTTCAGAGCCAACATTGAACGCAAAACAGCGGCCGTTTCGGCTGAAATGTGTGGCTGTGTCGTTAAAAATTGGGTCCAACGAATCGACCGCTGCAAACGTGCCCGCGGTGGCCATATGAACGAAATCGAATTCCATTCATAAATGTTTTGATTGTACTTCAAGCCAATAATAAAGTTTTTGAAATATCTCAAATGGTTTGCCTTTAATTAAAAAAAAAAAAATTGTCAAGTCGTTATTAGAAAACCCTATCCTAGCGATAGGGCTTGTAACAAGTAAATTGCATCGAGCTCAAGCTACATGTACGGATAAATAAATCATTTCTTGCTAATCGGATTTCAAACGTCTACCCCGAGAGAGAATTATCACCGGATCTACGGTGATGCCTAATTGGAAAGAGGTCCAGAAAGCTTTATTATTCTTAATTTAAGCAAAAACTTAAATATTTAACTGAAGAACTAATAATATTGCCAAATGCTATAAGGTGTGAGAAGTGACCGAGAGGGATAGGAAGAGAGGGGAGAGAGAGTTAACTAAGTTGATAACCAAAGATAGATTGAATATAGTTGACCTCAGGTAGCAATCTAGACATGGGTTCATGTTATTCATAATTCGTTAAACAAGGATTAGAAAGACAACAACAGATTCTAATTGTTAACGTTCAACGAGATAAGTTGTAATAGAGGGCAAGAAAAACAATCAGCAGTTAAAGCCTGATAAACAAAGAGTATGTCACCAACATCACGACGTATTATAAGGAGAAGTAAGTCTACAATCTATTGGTAGGTTGATGCTGTTAGTTCAGGGTAATGGATAAACCTTCTCTGTACATATTCTACTCACAATATAGCGGTGGTGTAAGAGTGACCAGACTCGACTGGCTTGTTTAAGAGGCCGCAAAAAGAAAATGTTTAAAAAAGGGATTTATTAGGTGTGCAACTAAGTTCTGTCAATAGATGGCTCCAGCATCTACAGTGCTGGTTGATTTTGATATATACAAAACATCATGAACCAAGCTTGGACATATGGTAAAGAAACCGTTTTGACACATTAGTGATTTTTTTTTTGTTTTTTTGCTTTGTCTAATTTTGTGCAAAATAATCTTCATTTGCAGGAAGTGTTGATTTTGTTCTTTCATTCGAAGAAAAGGGTAGCTGAAGCGCACTACAGAGGGATTTCATTCTTAAATGAATCATAGAAAACCTTTCCCGTAATCTTACAAAGTAGGCTATCAGCACAGATTGAGAATCATAAGCTACTTCAAGAATTTCAAGCGCATTTCAAGGCTGCATACTCCACAATCAACCATGTTTTTGTACTAAAAAGTATAGCAGAGCTCTTTATTCAGTCTACAAGAAAAGTTTACTTCTTTTTCGATGATTTTAAGGCCGCTTTTGACACTATGCATCGAAAGGCGTTCTTCTATAAGTTGTCGTGCATCGGCTCATGATGAAAGATTGGAATGGCGAATGGCGAAGAACTGTCAGATTGGTTCGAAACAATATCAGGAGTAACACAGGGATGTGCATTATGTCCTAGTCTCTTCGTTTTATTTATTGAGTACATATGCAGGAATTATCTACTATAGAATTCTTCGCAGTAGAAGAGAAAACTTGAAATATGATTGTGAATCAATTGAAGTTGTTAACCAGAACAAACACCTGTGAGTATGCCTTATAAAAAACCTCAAGAAGGAGCTGGTGAAGTCCACAACAGCTATTAACAGCATTTGGAATAATTGCCTTAATAAAAAATTCGTTGCTCACAGTAGCAAATATAAAGTATTCCTATCTGTAGCTAAGGCGGTAGTCTTTGACAAGTGTCGGGATGCAGTCATATGATATCGTCAAGATTTTGTTACGTTATTTCGTCAAAAGAGCATTTCCTCTTCCACTAAATACACAGAACTACATGATAATAACGAAAACTGGTTTATCTCCGCAATATCCTTAAAGTGCTAAAAATGGGAGACCGCGGATTGCCAAAAATAATAGCGCTTTACGCAATACAGACCAGATCAGGTCTATCGAAAAGTGACTAGAGCTGTTAAGAAATTGTAAGCTGAACATCGAGACTCGCGATGGTGAAGAATGGAAACCGCAATTCTGTCATATAATCTCTAAAGTGGACACGATGGCTCGTGAAACCTATGTAGAATAAGCTACAGCTGTCTAAATCACAACTTATACAAAAAGAATTACTTCCATGACAAATAAAGCCCCAATGAAATAGAACCTATATTTAGGGAGAGCTTTTAAAGCCGAATTACATTCCACATAGAAATGACCTTCCATTCTTGTGTAACTTATGTAATCTGACGGAAAAGGGAATCAATTTATGTGAAACTGCTCAATTTACGATACGGAGACTGTGCGTTAATGTGGATGTGTTATCGTCAGAAGATGCTACATTGGTTCTTACCGAATATAACATCAAAAAGTTAGTTCAGTGTTGCTCCAAACCGTAAGAGAATCTGTAGAGAAATCAAGCCATCTTTATCTTCTTAACTGCCCAGTCTTTATCTTCTTCTCTCAAACTTAATTAGAACAAACTACCTGCACACAGAGCATACCTCCATATATGATGTATCCGACGAAACGCAAGCAACAAAACGTTATGTCATTATAGACAATCTACTAAAAGATAAGTTAGACCAATAAACCGAATCAGTTTAACAAAACAACATTATGCGCTACCCATTTGCGATTTCATGAAAAGTTATCGTTTTAAAGAATAACACTGTATTTACTGTTCAAATAATCAAAACGAAGGTCTCCATTTTCCGTCTATTTAGTGCCCGCACACAGGAGTTTCAATTGAATTAAATACGGAATAACCACCGTGTGCCGCTCCCATTGTTCCGATTTGAGTTCTGTTTTTTTTTTTTTTTTTTTTTTTTTTTTTTTTTTTTTTTTTTTTTTTGTTACGTTGGTACATCTGTTGTTGACATTCCCTCTAAATATTAGCGTCATAGCTTGACGTTTGCAAAAGTTACGTAGCCAAGAGTACATCTATCTCTGTGTGTGTTGACAGACAGTGGCAGACCATCGACATCGAAAACCGACGAAAACATTGATGAAGTAACAGAAATTTTGGTCAATAACCGCAAATTAACCATCGGAGAAATAGCGCAGAATATTTCCTATGTATCCGACCAAGATTTGGGTTTCCGTCATTTAGCAGTAAAGTTGGTGCCAAAAGACTTCAATTTCATGCAAAAACGAGACTGTGTTGACGTCGCTAAAGAGATGATTTGCGAGGGTGAATCCGATCCCACATTCATCAAATGGATCATAACTGGAGACCAAATGAGCCGAGACCAAAAATCCACGTCGTTTTCAGTCAAAAAAGGAGGCAATCCTCACGGTTTTCATGGAATACAACGGTGTAGTGCACCATGAATTTTTGTCAGAAGGCCTTACTTACAATGAGTATTACTTGGGCGTTATGAGACGTTTGCGTGAAGCAATTCGCCGAAAGAGACCAACTCGTGGATTTTGCACCATGATAACGCACCGTCGCACCGTGCCATTTGTAATTTTTTGATGAAAAATGCAACAAATACCATTCAACAGCCACCGAATTCACCTGATTTGTCTCCCTGTGACTTCTTTCTGTTCAATAGAGTTAAAAAACCACTACGCGTTTCAGCAGTCGAGAGGAAGTAATGGAAAAATCGCAGAAGTCACTGATGGACATACCGAAAACCGAATATAAAAAAATGTTTCGAGGATTGGATCAAGCGCTGGCATAAGTGTGTTGAAGATGATGGGGATTACTTTGAAGGGAACAATATAGATTTAGATGAATAAACTTGTATTTTTAATTTTCTGAATAAATTCCGATTTTTTTTTTTGATCAAGGTGGTATTCTACTTTTTGTGAACGAATTTTAAAGAAAAAAAAAAAAATAAACATCTTACACACGATAACAGTAATATGGCATATCCACTTCTATATCCTTTAGAATTAGCATACAAAATGGTGCACAGGTTTCAGTTGAATTACTCTCACATCGCTCGCCAAACATTTCACTGCTACAATCGCATACTGGTTCATTATCTTCCATCGTACAGTGACCATCATTTAAACAGAAGTTACTACATTTCGATGTCTGGCAACGTTCACCTGTGAATCCTATTTGACATGTACACGTTGGGAAGCCATCTTCTATTCTACATGTCCCATGTACACAAAAATTATTACAATCATATGTTTCGCAACGAGCTCCACTATAACCGGCATTACATGCGCACGCGCTGTTAACTTCACTGTACAAGCCATTACCAAGACATACCATTTCATTGTTTTCTTCAATTTTATTTCTATTATTTGTCTGATTATTCCTAGTACTCATCAGTTGCTCGATCTTTTGTATAACACTTTTACAGGCCTGATCTGATTTTAACTTTTTAAGTATTCCAAGGCGTGAAACAATACCACGAACTGGACTGTCAAAACTTTTCACTTCGATGGGATGATTGTCTGTGGAATTTATTTTAGCAATTTTCCACACAGCTTTGTGGGCCAAATCTGTCCAATATATTGAATCCCTGGTAACAGTCAAACTGAACGGCATATTATTAATATCCCTTACTAGTACTTGTCGATCAGTTCCATCCAACTTTGCACTCTCCACCGTGTAGTGGATACCCGGTTGATCAACAACATAATAAATACGATCCGTTAATTGATCTACAGTAATACCATGTGGAAAATAGAGACTACTGTTAATCAGTACTTCATGGTCTTGTCCATTTAATGAAGCTCTATGAACACTTGGATTTCCTAGATTTCCACTTGTCCAATATAATTTCCTACGACAAATATCAATGGCAATACCATCAGGTGTCGTATTTTCATCGGCAAAATCAAACAAAACTTTGGGTTTGGAACCTTTATCTGCATCGATGGAGTAAAAGTAGATTTTTTTATTATTTGCATCGGTCCAAAAGATATTCCGATTGAGTGGATCATAATCCATTGCTACGACTCGTTCATTTGGGGTGCGTGCTATGGTATCTTCTATGATATGAGGATTGCCTTTACCAAGTGGGAGTTTAAGGGAAAATATACTGCTTTTATTGTGTCGATGGTCGTTGAAGTAAATTCGCTCATCGATCTCATCGAAAGTGATGGCTAACAATTCTTCAAACTGATGGGCGGCTGTAGTCACTTCAGTCCATTGCTCATCGAAAAATATAATTTTCTCTCGTGTGGTGACTGCAAAATCTGAAAATGAAATAAAAGTAATCGTTAGTCAATGTCAACGCATACATTTGTAAAAAAAAAAAAAAAAAAAAAAAAAACTAAGCTTAGGCTACGATTACTCGAAGTGGCGCGCGGATTTGTTTGCCAACTCGCCAACCGCTAAAAATGTTCATACGAGTATATTAGCTTTTATTCGCACTCAAGTGGTACTAAGCAAAATATGTACAACATGATTTATTTACAAAGAATCACAAGTCGAAGCGGTATGAGTCGCTTGGTATGTATATATTTATGACATAGCCTTAAGCTCAAGTTTTAAACGGCCACTCTAAAAGAAATGTTAGATCAATCAGATCCTAATAGATGGGAAGAACATAAGAATGTTAGTTTGAAGTCTCGATAGATTTCTACGATATTAACGTCAACCGCTCGTAATTGTGCGAATTTCTATACATTGACAATAAATAGGTGAAAAATAATTAAATTCAAATTCTAAGAATCGGATGAACAAGAACTTTCAATGGACAGACAGGAATCTTCCAGCCTAAAGAATCGTCAAGACATATCCCAAAACAGAAAGTCTACTAGAATATCTAAACTTATTAGTTCAATTTTAAGGTCCCGCAAGTCTGCAGACTTGCAGACTGGAAAAGATTATTGTATATGCTGGCTACTAACCATCATCTAAACGAGGTTCACAGGAACGAAAAATGTATATACAGTGGCTTTCAAACTAGTCCAAGAAGAATATGAATGCAGCAATGTACACAGGTAAATAACTTATGCATTGCATGTAGTGAAGTATCTACTCCACCTTGGCATATTTGTGCGCATCGTTTAATATGAAGAATCTCGAACAACGATTTAACTTATTAAACTATTTTGTTATTGCTCGGTGTACTTCTGCTCCGAATTTGTCTTGTATATTAGATCCATCTATATACGAAACTGGCTCCGGATCATTTAACACTCTGTTAACTCTGAGTTCCTGTCCAAAGCAACTTTGAACTTGCTTTCATTTACTGAAATGTGTGTGTAGGCGTTAACCTTAGCTTCTTTTTGTATGAGAAGGTGAACCTGATGTGTACACAGACTTGCCCTTTACAGTTCGTTTTTCTGGATTACAAACCCAGTTATTTTCAAGCTGACTTTTTCTGGTCCATAGCAGGTGTTCTCGAAATTGTAATACCTGTCTGTTGACATTTGTTGACCCTGTCAAATGTATACTCTGGACTTATCTTATCAAGAAAAACTCTATTGGAACGTAAACGCCACAATTTTAACCACTTTTGTATCTATATTTGTTAAGGGAAGCTCCAAGCCGCCAATGGGAATAGAACTCATAATCATGGCCATTTTTAAATTGTCATTGTCGACAGCAACAAACTTAGGCCCGCGTTTGATCCAATCCTCGAAACATTTTTTATATACGGTTTTCGGTATGTCCATCAGTGCTTCCTGCGATTTTTCCATTGCTTCCTCTCAGCTGCTGAACGTGTTCCCCGTATTGGTTTTTTAACTCGATTATACAAAAATAAGTCACAGAGAGCCAAATTAGGTGAAATCGGAGGCTGTTGGATGGTATTTGTTGCATTTTTCGTCAAAAAATTACGAATGTGCGACGGTGCGTTATCATGGTGCAAAATCCACGAGCTTTCTGCGAATTGCTTCACGCAAACTTCTCATAACGCCCAAATAATACTCTTTATTTACTGTCTGGCCTTCTAGCAAAAATTCATGATGCACTACGTTGTAATCCATGAAAACCGTGAGCATTGCCTTCTTTTTTGACTGAAAACGACGTGCTTTTTTTGGTCTTGTCTCTAGTAATGATCCTTTTGATGAAAGTGGAATCGGATTCAGCCTCGCAAATCATCTCTTTTGCGACGTCAACATGCTCTCTTTTTTGTATGAAGTTGAGGTCTTTTAGCACCAACTTTGCGGCTACACGACGGAAACCCAAATCATTAACCAAAATGTCTTAGACGGATCCATAGGCAATGTTCAAGTCCTCCGTTATATCTCTGATGGTTAATTTGCGGTTATTGACCAAAATTTCTGTTACTTCATCAATATTTTCGTCGGTTCTCAATGTCAATGGTCTGCCACTGCGTTCATCATCTTCGATTGATTCACGACCACTTTTGAACCACTCGTGCCAATGGTAAACGACCGTTTTCTTTAGAGAATCGTTGCCGAAACACTTTTCCAACATTTCCAACGTTCGCGCACCATTAAATCTTTTTTTTTTAAAAATCGCAAACACACATAGATGTACTCTTGGCTACGTAACTTTTGCAAATGTCAAGCTATGACGCTAAGATTTAGAGTGAATGTCAAAAACAGATGTACCAACTTAACAAAAAAAAAAAAAAAAACAGAACTCAATTCGGAACAATGGGAGCGCCACACGGTGGTTATTTTGGACCAAGGTGGTATTTCGAAAGCTTGAGACTAAAAACATAAAACTGAGGATGGAAGGACAACAGCAGCCGACCATTGACAAGAAAAGTCGAACAAAAATCTGAAAAGCGACAACTTGAGTTTTATTGTTTCTGATAGAAAAAAGCCCAATTTGATGCGCATTGAAATACAAAATTTGTAAAGTAATGTGGTGAATCTCTCAACGAACTGGCTTGATGATGGGTCCTAAATCTATGCACATTCTGTCATACTGACTATATGCCTATATCTTTCAAATAGGCAATACTGAAGTTGAAAAAACAGGCTATTGAATTAGAATAAGACTAATTAATTATGAATTAATTATGATTAGACCACGTACATTAAGAAGCGATAATTACATGTGTGAAAGCAGCAGAGGCATTGTAACTTGTATTGAAACAGCGCCTTGACGAGTCGGCGATGATAGCTATCACAAGCAACGATGTAACAGTACTTAAGGCAACCTTTAAATTTAACGAAATGCGCTAGAAGACAACTGACAAAATATGGGTTATTGGTCGGATGAAAACCCACATGTGCTTCATGAATCATCACCTCAACCACAAAAAATAACTGTTTGGTGAGGTTTGTATGCCGGCGGCGTTATTGGGCCATATTTTTTCGTCGACGATAACGATCGTCACGTTACTGTGAATGGTCAGCGTTATCGCGCTATGATCACCGAATATTTTTGGCCCGAATTGGAAGATATGGACTTGGGCGACATGTGGTTTCAACAGGATGGTGCCACAAGCCACACAGCACACGCTACAATCGATTTATTGAAGAGTAAGTATGGTGAGCGTGTTATCTCAAAACATGGGCCAGTCGATTGGCCGCCTCGTTCGTGCGATTTAACGCCGCTTGACTATTTTCTGTGGGGCTGCGTTAAGTCATTGGTTTATGCCAACAGGCCGACGACGTTGGAAGAGCTCAGAGCCAACATTGAACGCGAAATAGCGGCCATTTCGGCCGAAATGTGTGGCCGAGTCGTTGAAAATTGGGTCCAACGAATCGACCGCTGCAAACGTGCCCGCGGTAGCCATATGAACGAAGTCGAGTTCCAATTATAAATATTTTGATTGTACTTCAAGCCAATAACAAATAACAAGTCGTTATTGGAAAACCCGATACTAAGACAGTATACAAGGTGTGTTCAAAAAGTAAGGTGACTTTTGAAATTTCGATTATCGATTTTTTTTTTATCTTGTGTTGGTACTCATATCCCGAACATATGTTTGTTTTTGACAGATTGAAAGGTTAGACGTGTTTCAGTGTGTTCGGCGAGTTTCAATTATTATAAAAAATGAAGCAAAGAATTTGCATCAAATTTTGTGTGTAAAATGGAATCATGCCATGAAATGTTGACAGTGGCATACGGTAAGTCTACGATAAGTACAAGCTCTTCCAAGATGGCCGAGAAGATGCCAATGGTGAACCTCGCTCTAGACGCCCCAGCACATCAACAGAAGATGATAACGTCGAAGCTGTGAATAAAATTGTTTTGGAAAATCATCGAACTACCATAAGAGAAGGTGCTGAGGATGTTGGCATATCGGTCGGATATATGGTTATGACGTCGAAACCAAGGCCCAATCGTCCCAATGGAAGCACCCAGGAGAGCCAAGACCGAAAAAAGCACACCAAGTACGATCAAATATCAAAGTGTTGATCCCTGTTTTTTTTTTTTTTTTTTTTTTAATTACCATAAAGTAGTGCATATTATGGTTTCTCTGAACCCGAAAAATAACTTAAATTTAAATGCGCTGTCATTGACCAACTTGCGATGACGATGTGCCATATAGAGTAAGCGTGGGGTGGCTTAAATGATACGAAGACTCCGCAGAATTTTGTAGCGAAAAAGCGCCGCTGAAAATTAAAGGTCTGTTATACACTTCATTGTTGGACAATGAACGAGAAGTATAGAGAATTAACAAAAATCAATTATTTTTGGTATGTTATGGTTCTATTATGTTCTGTCCTGTCCACCCAATTTTCCAAGGCCTTGTTGACTTACTCTAGTTCTGTGTCACGAATGGCTCAGACAAAGAGCTTGTATCGTTTCTAAACTGACCGCATAACATCGATCTTTAATGGCACCCCACAAAAAAAATGTCAAGTTTTCGAGCGAGAAAAAGCTGTCAGTGTCAAAATAACAAAAAAAACCACCAAAGGGGCCATCCTGTTCTCCACATTAAAGAAATCGATAAGGAAAAAACTTCATGCTAATGAAATCGGTTGGTTTTGCCCTACTCAACCAAGTTCGTGGGAAAATCTATCCAAAAAGCAATGATAGGGGCCTAGTTGTCGCCTAGCAATTCAAAAAAAAAAAAAATTATTGCAAAAACAAAACAAACAAAAGCAAACGTTTAGCCTCACTAACAAGAAAATAGAATAGGGAGCGAACTGTACAATGGTTTTATCATTTTTGGTAAATTTATCCAACTCACACGGTATAATTAGCCAGGCCAGAAGGATTTCAATTATTTATCAGTCATCTTATCATTTCAATAATAATCGTATTTACCAATTTAGAGTAGATGATTAAAACTACTATATCATACATTAATTGCAAAGCGAAATTCCCATCGGCATTCGACTTATGGGAAATCATAAAAGATAAAAATTTGTATACCTCCCAGTAAACCATATGTATGTGCGTTGTGTTCGTACCTTCAAAATAGTTTTTGCGGTTTTGTTTATTTTAATTTAAAACAAACAAAAAATGATTATAAGCCCCACGATGGCAACAGACTAACGATAGTGCCAGTTAATATGCTTGGAAAACAAGTGAGTTGTATTGTATTTCCTCTATTATCACATTTCTTTTGATTAAAACTTATAGCGAGAGTGTTACAATAAATCCTACGCGGACTCTTATTTCTGAATAATAAATAGGTAGACCAAACACGGCTCGAATGACTTTTTTTTTTTTTCTGGGAAAAGTCTACCGTACCGTCCCGTGAATGTAACAGTACTCTGTTTACTACGTAATCAAAAGAGATAGTGCAGGCATACGAGTACGTACGAGTATCTATGTATTTTTATCATGCCATATGATACGTGGTACGAAATCACAAATAAATATGTAAATAAAAGTTATGTGTGACAATACAAAAATGTTCTTTAAGTTGAGATTAAAATCAGAGTTCGACACTCATGTGTCGAAATACCAGAAAACTTTATTGATACCTAAACCTAATAAACAAATAAAAGGTGAGCCCACAGCTAGTGTAGAATTTTATTGATTAGTAAAGTTTGGTCTATGGCATGTATGAATGGAACACAACATCGTTCATGTGACTACCACGGCTTCTGTTGCAAGCGACCATCCGAAGATCAAAATTATCGATGACTTTTTAAATAATAAGTGTGTCAATGGCCACATTTTCAGTTTGGATGTTATGTGCAAGATCCTGAATTGTCGCTGGATTATTGGCATCGATTTTAGACTTTAAATAAACCCACAGGAAGATGTGTAAAGGTGTCAAATAGCATAACCTTGGAGGCCAATTAACTTCTTCTTTTACCGAAATAATGCGATCTTCAAATTTCGTACACAATAAATGGATTGATTGATGGTTTGCGTGGGTGTTAGTATCATCCTGTTAAAACCAGATATCGTCCAGACCCAAAGAAATAAAAACCGGTCAACATGCTGCGGTAACGTTCTCCATTCACTGTAACTCTCCAACCTTATCTTCGAAAAAGTACGGACCAATGATGCCGCCAACCCATAATCCGCACTATACAGTGACTTTTTTTTGGGATGCAATGGTTTTTCGTGAATTTCGTATGAGTTTTCCGGTCGCCAGAAACGAAAACTTTATTTGTTTACGTACCCATACATCCATCAGAATGGATCAAATTTGATAATAAATTTTGCTGACGATCCAACATCCAGTTAATAAATCGGCGACGTTGTAGACGGTCCAAAAGCTTCAATTGTTGTGTAATATATACATTATAGGCGTACAAATGAAGATCAACTTTTAAAATCCGCTGTAAAGTGCCATATGTAAGGCCCAATGGTTGGCCTCACATTGAATTGAGGTTCCTGGCTAATTTTAAACACTTTCGTTCACAGTGATGATATTTTGACGTGTACGTTCTGGCCAAGCATGCTGATATGGAGTTTGATCCTAAACCGAACCAATATGACCCAGAATTGGGTCATATAAAAAGTCTCCGCGGTTTTTTGCCACTAGATGGTGTTGGTGTCCATTTATCTGGAAACACTAATCTGATTTTGTCAAACGAACACGTGTTTGAAAGGTGTCATGTCAGGCTACATTTTTTGTGAAGACAACTGTGTAATCCGTTGCTCGTGTTAAAAGTAATACTGATTTGAATATGAGTGAAATATCTGAAGAAATACGCTATATGATGATTTTTTACTATAAAAAAGGGAAAAACGCTGCAAAAACATGCCAAAAGATTTGTGTAGTTTACGGTGAAAACGCTGTGTTCACTCACCAGGAGTGGTTTGATCGATTCCGTTCCGGAAATTTCGATTTAAAAGACGCATCTCGCGCTGATGGGCCTGTTACTGAAGAAGTTAATGAAATTTTGCAACTGATGGAGCAAGACCGGAACGGGAGCTATCTGGATATAGCAGAAGAACTAAACATCAACTGTATGACAGTTTGGAATCATATAAAATGAGCAGGCTACTCAAAGAAGTTCGATGTTTGGGTGCCACATGAATTTTAATTGACCGAATAACCATCAGTGAAACGCTGCTGAAACGTAACGAAATCGAAAACTTTTTTGAAGCGATTCATTACGGGCGATGAAAAATGAAAAATTTAAAAACGACTTCAAAGCCTGGATTGACGACAAACAAGGTTATGTTGAGTGTTTGGTGGGATTAAAAGGCAATTGTATATAATGAACTGCTAGAACGTAGCGAAACGCTCAATTCGAAAACGAATACAAAAGCCGTGGATTAATAATGAACTAATAACAATGTGTAAGAAAAGAGATGTGTTATATAGGAGATGGAAAAATAATCCAGGAAGTCAAAATTATGAACGTGAATACAAAAACTTCCGAAACATTGTAAACAAAAATATACAAAACATAAAAGCCAACTATTACCAACAACAATTCTTAAATGCACAACATGACCCCAGAAAAACATGGATCGTTATAAATGAAATTTTAGGAAGAAAAAAACCCTCTATTGATGACGAACTTTTCAACAAATGTCAACGGTGAATGCGATATTATGGAAAAATTTGCGGACCAATTTGCAAACCAAGTACCAAACATTATGCATATGTGCAATACTAAAACACAAACTTCAAGCCATGAGAACTTGCAAATACAAGAGAGTGTATACGTTGAAGAAGCTAGCGAGGACAAGATATTTAAAATCCTGAGCAAAATAAACATCAATAAAGGACCTGGACCAGATAACATACGACCAATTGATCTCAAAATAAATGCCGAAATTCTGACGCCTGTGGTACAAACCATAATTAATCGTAGGTTGACACAAGGTTGCGTGCCAAGGCTCATGAAAACATCTTTTATTCGTCCTATTTATAAAGGTGGTATCAAAAGCAAAACTGAAAATTATAGACCAATCGCAATTATGTCTGTTGTAGAAAATTGTTTGGAAGAAATAGTCGTCAAGCGCCTGAATACATTTATCAGCAAACACCAAATTTTACACCCAAATCAATACGGATTTCAAAAATGTAAAAGTACAGATAAACTTCTAGGAGAGTTCACAAATACAGTTAATGCAGGCCCTAATCGGAACCATCACGTTCTTGTACTATTCATCGACTTCCCTAAAGCCTTCGACACTCTCAGTTAGGAAAAGATTTTAGAAACCTTAAATAGAATTAGTGTAAGAGGATACTTGTCAAACTGGCTCAAAAACTACTTAACTGATAGAACAATTAAAGTAAAGGTATCAACAACTTTGAGTCAGGAAAAATCTAGTGTATATAGTGTTCCACAAGGTTCTAAACTGGGCCCCATTCTGTTCATTTTATATACTAATGAACTTTTAAGGTTAATTAAATACAATAAAGCCTACGCATATGCAGACGATATAGCCATCATAGTAAAACACAAGCATTAACTACGACTATTATTGTGCACTAAAGTTTTAAACTAAATTTTTTATTGATAAAGTAAACTAAAAACTATATGTCAAACATTATTACAACATAAATTTTAACTGAACCTTTTTAATCACTTGTAAACTTAAATAATACTACTGTTTGTAACCGCCTACAGATAAGCGCTTTGCTTTGTGGGTAAACTATTGTAAATTGAAAGTATTGTAAAAATAAAATAAAACATTTTCATTCATTCATTCATTCATTCCTCTGCTTTGCACAACTCGACCGTTTGAATTAAGCTTTCAAAAAATTGGCCAACAGAAAAGGAGTTGTCTTCCATCATGGCAATGCTAGGCCACACACATCTTTGATAACCCGGAAGCTTGGCCAACGGAGCTTGGTTGGGAAGATTTGTTGGATTCACCGTATAGCCCGAAAATTGCATCCTCTGATTACCATTTGTTTCGGTCTTTGCAAAACTCTCTTGATGGTAAAAAATTGGCCGACTCAAGAGCCGCTTGGCCAAGTTTTTCGCTGATAAGCCACAGAAGTTCTACACCGATAAAATTATGAAGTTACCTGGAAAATGGCAAAAGGTCATAGATAATAATGGCCAACATGTACTTGATTGAAATTGATTTTTTTATCAAAAATGTACCAAAAAACCGCGGAGACTTTTTATATGACCCAAAATATGAGTGGAGACTTTCCTTTCAGTTGGATACGGATTGAATGGAAATGAGTTTGTTGGAAGCAAACCGTTAGAAATGTTTGAAAATATGAATGCCTGTCCCTCAATGAATGAAGCAGCAAACCGGATATAAACAAATTTCGAATTATTGTCTTCGAATTGCAAGCAGAATGATTTAGACAATCTGGATAGTTATATTGGGTCTATAACTTTGTTTGTGCGATTTGCTAAGAGATGGCGTAACTTGTATTATTCCATTGTTATTACTTCTTTTTATTATTAGTTCTTCTTCATTACTATAATATGAAGAAAACTGCTGCCGAAAGTCATCTTATTTTGGTGGAAGCTTATGGTGAACATGCGCTAGCTGAGCGAACATGCCAAGAGTGGTTTGAACGATTTAAAAGTGGTGATTTTGGCTTGGAAGACGATGAACGTCCTGGGCAGACAAAAAAGTTTGAAGATGAAGAACTGGAAGCATTACTCTATGAAGATTGTTGCCAAACACAAGAGCTCGCTGAATCTTTGGGTGTCAAAAAAGCAGCCATTTCAAAACGTTTAAAAGCAGCCGGATATATTCAAAAGAAAGAAAATTGGGTTCCACATGAACTCAAGCCGAGAGACGTCGAAAGGCGGTTCTGCATGTCCGAAATGATGCTGGAACGCCATAAAATGAAGTCATTTTTACATCGGATTGTTACTGGTGATGAAAAATGGATCCATTACGACAACCCCAAGCGCAAAAAAATCATATGTGAAACCCGGCCAACCAGCCAAATCAACGGGAAGGCAGAATATCCATGGCGCGAAGGTAGTGCTCTGTATTAGGTGGGATCAGATGGGTGTGCTGTATTATGAGCTGCTAAAACCGGGTAAAACCATCAATGGACAACGCTACCGGACACAATTAATCCGTTTGAAGAGAGCAGTAACCGAAAAACGCCCGGAATATGCGACCAGACACGAGGCAATAATTTTCCATTATGACAGCGCTCGGCCCCACGTTGCTATTCCGGTTAAGAACTATTTGGAAAACAGCGGATGGGAAGTCTTACCCCACCCGCTTTATAGCTCAGACATTGCCTCTTCTGACTACCATTTGTTCCGGTCGAGGCAGAACGCCCTCACTGAAATACGGTTCACATCAGAGCAGAATATCAAAAATTGGCTTGATTCATTCTTGGCTGCCAAGGTGGCGCAGTTCTTTTGGGATGGGATCCAAAAATTGCCAGAAAGATGGGAAAACGTCATAGCTTCAGACGAGCAATACTTTGAATAATACTATTGTACATGTTTTTCTTAAACAAAAGTTCAAATTTAAAAAAAAAAAACGCACGAATTAAATTACATACCCAATAGTACAAGCATTTTGTGAGACCGTTACTTGAATTCTTATTGATAAAATTAATTTATAGATAAGACAAAAAATGATTAAAACAAAAGGTTTGCTATTAAAAGAGTCTCCTACCAAAATATTGAACGAGTACATCTACAAATTTACGGTCATCCTCTTAATTTGAATTAGTACATTAACTATTTTATGATCCATACACATTCTTATAGATTTAAAATTTATAGCGACTCTGTTGTATCATATGCCTATATTAGCTGATGTTTTGCTTCCCGTTGATGATTGACTTCTTGAAAATTTACGATAACTTTTGGGTGGCCGTTTGGCTCCCAAACGTTCAAAGACATTCTTTTTCCAGGCAACTAAAATCATTTAAAAACTGGGTAGTTTTGATTGCCATGTTGGTTACCATCCATGGAGCGAAATAACCACAGCGCCCAGCCCGGCGGACAGCACGTAAATAAATATCTAGTTTTCGTACTGCGTTAGTTTTCCTTTCTTAGGAAATTGCATCCGAAGATTTATGTACAAGTGCGTGCAGTAATTTAATCGATGGTTTTGGCGGTATACCGTCAACTCTTATCGCCGGGCTATTTTTTAATGCTTCTATCGCAGTATTAATTGTATCTTTACTAGAAGTTCTGCTGTAAATTCGGGAGTTTCTGCTTTAGAAAGATCAATCTGACTTGGGTGCATATCGCTGGTGTATACGCAATTAAGAACAGTGGCGAAATGTTATTTGATCTGGTTCTCATCCGAAATGAATAAATTACCTTTAAAGGATTTTACTGGGTCTCCATTAGAGCACTTCGGTATCTTAATAACGAGTTTTGCTATCGCAAATGTTTGCTTCAAGCAATATAACGACTCAAGAGCGATACCCCCCCCCCCCCCCCCCTGTTGGCTAGCTGTAATGCGCGACTTATTAACTATTACTCGTTGTTTGTTCGTTCTCCAGTATAGTATCTTCAGCAAATCAAGTACCATGTTTTCCGTCTAATCCATCTGTTATTCTCTATTTATAGAATAAAATAAGTAAATCTCCAAAATCTGTGCACTGTATTGTCCTCTGTAGCTGCAAATGAATAAAATGTCAAAATAAAAACGTAGCTTGTGTCACGCCAGTTCTTTTTAAGTTTCTGTAGCATTTTTGAACCCATAATATTTAATTTGTTGTTAAAATCACTTCCTTAGACAGGTTTTTTATTCATCGTCTTGTTTGATTTATTTTTGCATTTGTTCGCTGTCCGTGGTGTTCTTTTTTGTCTTAGGTAACCGTAAGGAGTTGTGCTTTCTGATATTCTTTGCTTCATCCCATATTAATATTTTCAAAAGTTGACTGCTTATTATATTCATATAATTTCATTATCAATAAAATTTTTGTTGCACACGAGTCTGGACAGTTTTCAACCAGTTGCCATGGCTGTTGGCAATATTTTCAAGTAAATAGCCAAACTGCAACGCCATAGATTATCACAAAATAAGAGAAATGGTGTTGATTCTTTTAAAAAAATCAAGTTGTTCTTTTAAATGTTCAGAACTGTATACGAGTTGATAATCAAACTCTAAGTACGAAGATGTGCTGCTCTCGGAGACTACTGCGGTGACCATAGTATAAGTTTTTTCAAACAGTTTTCGATTATTCGATTTCGAATGAGAACCATTTACTTCGTTCGTCGATATAGAAAAATAAAATATTAGTTAAATGAGAGTGATTAGTTAAATAAGGACCTGGCCCTACCGATTGGAAACTGAACGTCAAACTCTACGAAAGGACCAGAAGCCTAGAATGAATTTACTGTTCACTTTGATTTTGTTCGTGGAACTTTAGGTTCTTTAACGTTGCCAGTCCCACCAAATGCTTAACATGACCTTTTTGGGATGCAAATCTTGTTAACCGACGGATTTCGGTGTTTCACCAGGAGCACACCATGATCTTTATGCCGAATGTTGTTGTAAACCACCCATTTTTGATCTCCCGTAACCACTCTTTTCAGAAAAGCCTCAAGCGAGTTCCATCTCAACCCAAACTTCAAACTTTATCGACATTCCAAGCTGCGAAACGATTGTATGGGCAATATTGAACCGCTGATCAAATCAAATGTCTAACTGGAGCCAAGATTTGATCGTCGTCTGATCAAAACAAATTCTCGTAATAATGTAAAGGATAACCCTCTCTATTGGAATAAACAACAACTTTGAAATAGTATACAAGGGCTGTTTGATGTATACCCGGATTAGAAATGATAACTCAACTTTTTTTGATAATTGACTTAGTTTTTGACAACTTATTTTTCAATTTACAATTCGATACACTTTTCCCAGCGGTGCTGAAACTTTTTTAACTCCTCCGTATAGTACGACTTTTGTTGGCCTGCAAATTACACCTTCGTGGCAGCAATGACTTCCTTGTTCGACCCGTTCTTCTTTCCGGCGAGCGATCTTTTAAGGTTCGGGAACGAAAAGAAGTCGCAGAGAGCCAAATCCAGAGAATACGGAGGATCGGAAAGCAATTCGTAGTGCAATTCCCAATTTGGCTGGGAAGGTGTGAGCGGGTGCATTATCGTGGAGGAAGTGCGCTTTTTTATTCGCCGAATATGGTCGTTCAAATCGGCGTTATATATCGAGGTAGTATGCTACTCTGATTGTTTTTCCCTTCTCCAAATAGTCAACGTGGATCACACCTCACGCGTCCCAAAAAACGGGGCCATCACCGTTCCGGCCGAAGGCACGGTCTTCGCCTTCTTTGGAGCACGTTTACCGGTTAAAGCTAATTGTTTCGATTGTTCTTTGGTCTCTGGTGTGTACCAATGAATCCATGTCTCATCGACGGTCACGAAACGACGCAGAAACTCCTCCGGATTTCAATTAAACAGGGCCAAGCACATCTTAGAAGTGGTTGAGTTGAGATGTCTGCTATCTCAGCCAATTCGCGAATTTTCACCCGGAGGTCTGCCAGTACGAGATCATGGATTTTGTCTACGGTTTCCTCTATGGTAACCGTTTTTAGGCCACCTGGGCGCGGTTCATCAAAAACCGACATGCGGCCACGACAAAAATTTGCGAACCAATGGCAAACGGTTGTACGAGAAGGGTCCCATAGTCCCATACACACAATCCAGAATGTGCTTGATTTCCTCGCAGGTTTTGCCACTCAAAAACAAGAATCGGATCACGGAGCGATACTGCGATTTTGATGATGGTACACTCATTTTGGTTCAGTAGCGTCACCTATCTTACAATCCGGGTACTCATCAAACAGCCATCGTACACAGACATTTTCTGAAGTTATGAACGCTACTTCCAAGAAAAAAACCGTAAACTTATTGAACAACCCAATACTATGCTGATCGTTACTACAGCAAAAGCTACATTTATTTGAATGCCAGACTTAGATAGTATGATGGATGCCCCCAAGTTCCGAGTAACGAACGTTGACTTGATCCACTACATATATTGTTATAGCTAGGTTACGGATGCAAATAACGAAAAAAATAGCGTGCGGTTGTTTAACATCGGACCGTTACAAAAACATACAACTTTGGCGATCGATTGTTTTTTACTCTTTCAAGAGAGTAATGGCCAGACGCCATCAGAGATACAGCTTCTGATACCGTGGATTTTTTCTTAACCACCGCAAAAAAAATGTTAGTTTGACGAGAAATTCCGGTGGAACATGAATCACACAAGAAGGGCAAATATGCATGGAAAGACCAGAGCTATTTGCTCGTTCTATTTCCATAAAATCCATAAAATTCATTTTTATTTTAAGACCACGCGGGAGCATTTATAGTGACAAGTTTTACAGAGCAATATTTTGTTTTGAAATTCCATCCAAGCACGCCTCTCCATTAAGCTCAAAACATCACCGAAACCGAAAGTTGTCACATGATTCTTTAACTTCATCCTTAAAAAAATTGTGCAAAACTCACAGGCCAACACCAGGGTCACAATCATTTCAGAAAGTCCGTTCATGTACTCAAAACGTCGAAGCCATTGACATAATCAAATGCGAAAGCATGAAATTTACCAAGAACGACGCGATGAGACCGCTGTAGATTGTTTTGAAGAAAATAATTCTTAAAGTGATTTTCCGCATAGACGGAGAAGGGGAAGCAAAGGATGCAACGACAAATTTTGTGAATTGTACAGCGAATCTGTATACCACACCTTTAATTTAGAGTGAATAAACACCAGCGCTCTGGGTCAGAGAATCTTCAAATCTGCTTCAAAGAGATGTCGTTCCAAACTGGAGGGAGCTAACTTATGATCGAGCTGATGGAAAGTAAGAGGGAATCTAAAGGCCGCAGCTCAAGGAACATGATGTTTTTAATATATGCTTGGAGTCAGCCTGAAACGCAAGCCACAAATTGGCTGCATTCATGAAAATCGATAGAACTCCATTCATTTCTTACTCAATTACTAAATAAATTCGTCACGTGATTTTATTATATAATTTCATTATCTTAAATTAATCGAACATCCAAGATAAAACTGGCACACTGTTCGCGTATGGTATCCAAGTATTACACGCGTTTAAATGATTGCTCATACAATTCGAAAATTTGTTGACAGTTTACAATAACAATAAAAGTACCCGAGATGCCGGCATTTTTACAAATATTTATCTAAAGTATATTATATAAATTAATCAGAGACCGCATGCTCAGCTCATATGAGTTACGATATATGTACTTTCGAAGACGGGAATTTACTCTCAATAACTATTAAAAATTGGCGGGAAGCTAACATCGTAGAAAACGTAGTGCTTAGTCCTTTTAAGAATGAAAAATGCTGACATGTACTACTCCTTCATTAAGTGTGATTACATTTTGCCTAAGATTTTATCTGTATTTTATTGGATGACTAGGGCTTTGATAAGGGACGTTGAAACTTCTTGATTTGCTGATGAAACATCGATTATCATTAAGAAATTAACTAATCAAATGCGCCATTCTGTCCGTAACATCAGAGTTAATAAAACTATAATCTTACTATCTCTCCAATTAGAGGTTTCGAGTACATATTGACAAACAATATTGAATTACTCAAGGAACCTTCCGATTTTCAAATTCGCAACTCGACGCCTAATCACTAACACAACATAGTTTATCTTCTAAATATCATTCCGATAGTGATTACGTGCGGCATGGCATTCTTTAATCAAATATCAAATATTAAAAATTTTAATGAATCATAAATATAAGCTGAAGTATTGAAAGTTAAAAGGCGTCAGAAAGTGTCAAATGCGTTTTTTATTTATCTTTACACCCACCTTATCAAATGGAATCATTTGAACAGTCTATTGAATAGAATCAATTAACACATTGAAAAAGTCAGTAGTTGTAACTACGCCGAGTGCAAATTCTCATATCAATTTCAACAGTTCAGCTTCTTCAATATTTACAATCACACAACGTCAAGCTGACGTCAGAAGAAACTGGAATTTATTCCGATTCGATTAGAAACAACATGCCTTTGATTGAAAAAACCCTCAGATTTCGACTGGATTTGCATAAAATTTTTGTTTTTGTTACAAAAATATCCGCGTAGAAATCTTACCAAGGGTAACAAATGCTAAAACGAGTACTTTGTCTGCCAAAGGTAAATCAATGATTCAGTTTTTATCTAAACGTCATGGCTGAGTGACACGACACTCTTAATTTACCGGATGCAAAATCACATGGCAAGCTATTCTGTGTGCTATCACTATTTTAATTTTTTTTTTTTTTTTTTTTTCCTTGATCTCGTAAAATTTCCTGTTTTCGTTAGAATATCTTACTCTAGGTTTGAATGGCCTATTATAGAACACTTAATATCCGACCTTGGCATGTTATTTGCAACTTTATGATACGGCAGTTCATTATAAACTCTATGAATCAGTTCGTGTTTTAGTGCACCTGGTGGAACGCTTAATTGGCTAATTGATTGAATGAGTTAAACTGTCTCATTTTGCGAGGCCAATAAAACATAGGACAAATAGAAATGCTCTTCCGAACACTACGAGCATGCTATCGATGCAATTCCTATCTAATTTATGTACCTAAATCACGAGACCTATGTCCAACTTGCCTGCATATTGTCATCAAGCAAAGCATCTGTTCTGAGGACTTTTCCGCAAAATTTTTGAGTATAAATGAATTTCCGTAGAACGTCGCTAAAAAGACCTACTCCTACATAAAAACAAAGTTACAAATTGCAAATTTTCACAAATTAATGGGTAAAACTATCTAATAGTGTTCGAATCTCAACCGCGTCCGAAAGACATTGATTTTTTCACTTAACAAAAAGCAAGTAAGACGAGAAGTTGTCTAGGTATCAATAACAAGTCAACTTCCAATCACAATTTAGTCTTCCCATTACATGTTGGATGGCTCCAATCAAATTTTCCATTTGGAGCTCCCGGCCAACATACGAGAATACGAAAATTTATCCTGTTGACTTGGACAGCTGAATAAAGGTCTGAAAAATGTTTTACTTTCCAATATCGGAAGATCACAAGAATTATAAAGCATATGTCTGTCTGAGGGTTCCTAGAGAGAGATCGGAAAACAGAAAGTTCTAAGGGTTCATCACGGATGTGATGATTCGCCTGCGAATCAAGATGATCTACTCCTTATCTTACTCCAGTGAAAGCAAACAAGATTATAAAACTTGATAATAGTTTAGCAGAGTTTTCAAGAACACTGACAATAGCATTTTCAGACATCCTGCATTCACTGGTAGAGTTAGTCTGACGGATCAAATCGTTCCGAAAAAATGGATTAGAAAAATGCTCGTTAGCATTCGCAAAAGGGAAGATGGAGTGTAAAAACTTCTTCTTTTGCTATCTTCAAAGGAATAAATCATCACATTGTGCTGGCATCTCTTAAACTTGGTTTTTACCGATTTTGGAAAGTTTATCTGGTAACTTCAACTTTACAAGTAAGAACTGTAAGACAACCAGTAGAGAAGGTAAAGTGTTGCCATTTGAAAATATTAACTCTGATAGAGATGGTACTGCACTTGGTATACTTTT
The DNA here is from genome assembly GCA_907269105.1 of Volucella inanis. Taxonomy (NCBI): domain Eukaryota; kingdom Metazoa; phylum Arthropoda; class Insecta; order Diptera; family Syrphidae; genus Volucella; species Volucella inanis. The sequence goes on from OU026154.1 coordinate 96,220,786, forward strand.
TTTTTTCAAAGTATTGGCCATTGCTAGCTAAACATTTCTCCCTTCTTTCAGGCAGTTTATGGATTCCACACCAATTAAACTGTTCGTCTTTTGAAGCAAACCAAAAAGTCACCCAATTTTCGACTTCCTCGTAGGATTCGAAGTGCTGCTCAGCTAATGCGTGTCCCATCGATGAAAACAAATGGTAGTCGGAAGGAGCCAAGTCTGGTGAATACGGCGAGTGGAGTAGCAGCTCTTAGCCAAGTGATTTGGTTGTATCCTGAACCAGTTTTGCTTTGTGTGCAGGTGCATCGTCATGGAGCAAAATTACCTTGCCGTGTCTTAGGGCCCATTCTGGTCGTTTTTCGATCAATGCATGGTTCAAATTCAGCATTTGTTGTCGGTAGCAATCTGTATTAACGGTTTCACAAGGTTTTAGGAGCTCGTGGTACACCACACCTTTCTGGTCCCACCAGACACACAGCATTGTCTTCTTGCCGAATCGATCTGATTGTTGTCCCGGATTAACCCATGATTTTTTCTGTTTAGGATTCTGAAAATAAATCCATTTTTCATCGCCAGTAAGAATTCGATGCAAAACTGATTTTTTATCGTGTCTTTGAAGCAAAATTTCACAAGCAGTTTTTCGGTTTTCCATCTGTCTTTCATTCAATTTGTGTGGCACCCATTTTCCAGATTTTTGGATCTTTCCCATAGCTTTTAAACGGTCAGAAATTGTTTGTTGTGCAACATTTAACATTTCTGCCCTTTGTTTCTGACTCAAAGTGTCATCTTCATCCAATATTGTTTGCAATACGGCGTCTTCAAACTTTTTTGGTGTTCTTCCACGTTCTTCATTTCTCACATAAAAATCGGTATCTCTGAACTGTTGAAACCATCTTTTTCATGGTTGCTTCTGGTAGAGCATGATCACCATATGCCTCGACAAGCCATCGATGCGACTCTGCAGCACTTTTCTTCAGATGAAAACAAAAAAATTAATGCTTTCCGTAAGTCATTATTTTCTGGCACAAAATTCGACATTTTTAACACAGTGAAAAAATGTAATGTTGTTTGCTCAATGACTTGAAGTATACTGCTTAAAGATTAAACTGTTTCGGTCAAATTAGAAACGGTAGCAAACCGCGTTTTCTCGATACACCATGAGGCAACTGATCAGAATCCAAGACAAAGCAGAGAGTAGCAATTGATTGGACCCACCTTTCGAAAAGGCGAGACCTACTCTGTTTATCGTGTTATGCAATACAATCGTCTTACCCCAGAATAGAAGAAAACCGCATTGACCGAGATACACATACCACAGAAATATCAAAAAACAACTACATAAGTAGGAAGAAGCTGCGAAAAGCTAGGACACATCTCTATGGCGCACACATCTATCTACGCTATGGCTCCAGGAAATCATTAAGAAAATATCCAATACAACTTCCAACTTTTTGGGAAGTCTCCCAAAAAATCATCTAAGCCAATCCAAGCATTTGAGAGCTGACATGTACCCATATAGGCCCTTTTTAACAGGTATTTAGTCAAAGAACATGCTCCCTGCCTTACTCGAGAAATGGTTCACTAGTTCGAAGTCTGAAAAACAATAACACTGGGTGAATGAATATATTATTTACAAGCAAAGCAATTCAATCCCAATGACAATATGCAGAAGTTTTCACATTCGGATGTTTGCCATTACCTGCCAAAAGGCTTGTTACGTAAGAAATCATTATTTTGTTTCTTGGTATTTGGCTTGGGAATCGAACCCACACCCTCTAGCGAAGTAATTGACGAATTTTACCACTGCGCCACGCCGACCAAATATTCCATACAACAAACTCGATTTATGCATACAGTTTTCTATCTATTCGAGACGGATTGTTTACGCTAGCGCCTGCAGTTATTTTGAAAGCATCGAACACTTTTCCAAAATAAGGTGAGACATGTTTTGTATGCACCGTTCTCTTGTTACTTAACGCGTACGAAAGTAGATTTGTCTTAATCAATATTCTATGCACTCAAGTATAGGCCAAAATCTGTGGCAATTTCAAAGCATTTAGCTGACTGCGAAACGTGAGTTAAACAAACTGGACCTGTTTAAACTAAGGAGTCCAGAAGTCCGATTGTACAATATGTTCTCTAACTCTATCTCTTGATAGCTCAAGTCATACGTTGTTGTTTGTGTCTACGAAGGCTCTTTGATGAGTACCCGAATTGGAAGATACGTAGATGAGTAAACCATCATTTAGTCCACCTGTTAAAATTTGGTGACAATCCGACGCTTAGTTTTGTTTTGACACACATTTCAAAACATCGAGTTAGTGTTTTCTGTGATTAAGGAAAAAGAGCAGTATCGCTCCGTGATCCGATACTTATTTTTGATTGGCAGAACCTGCGAGGCCATTAAGACCATAGTGTGTATGGAACCCATTCACCTTCCCGTACAACCGTTTACAATTGGTTCCCAGAGTTTCTCCGTGGCCGTACATCGGTTTTTGATGAACCGCACCCAGGTGACCCAAAAACGGTTACCACAGAGGAAACCGTGGACCAAATCTATGATGTCGTATTGGCGGACCGCCGAGTGAAAATTCGCGATTGCAGCCATATCCTGCACGAGATTTTGGGCATGAGAAAGCTGTCCGCCCGACGGATGCCGCGTTTGCTCACATCGGAGAACAAGCGCAATCGTGAAACCACGACGTACTTAGCCCTGTTTAATCGAAATCGATGAGACATGGATTCATTGGTACACACCAGAGACCAGAGAGCAATACAAACAATTGGTTTTAAGCGGTGAACGTGCTCCAAAAAAGGCGAAACGAAAAGGTGATGGACACCTCCGGAGTCGCCACAGCCAAATTGGTCGAATAGCATTACGAATTGCTCCCCCATTCTCCGGTTTTGGCTACCTGTGACTTTGTTTTGTTCGCAAACCTTAAAAATTCGCTCTCCGGACAGAAGTACGGGTCGAACGAAGAAATCATCGCCGCCGCGGAGGAGGGAAAAGTGTATCGAATTGAAAGCGGATTATATTGAAAAATAAATTGTCAAAACCTAGAAAGTTGCGTTATCATTTTTAATCCATATATTCATCAAACAGCCCTAGTATATCAGCAGCGGCAACCACGATTATCTGAGGAAGAATAACGAAGACAGTTACTAGCGAAACTGTCAAATTGGTATTCTCGTATTGCCATACGGTAACATTCAGAATCTTTTTTCGTACTGTTTTGGCCAAGTAAGCTAGAAATCTAGAAAGGTAACGATATACGAAATGTTGTTGGTACGAATTTTCACGTCAGTTTAACAACATTTACAAGCTGATTGAGGCAGTGATGACCTGAACACAACTTGTTGGGAGGGTAGCAGTTCAAAGCTAGCTACAATTGTTTACATTGGAATCGCCGGTAACAACTATTTCAGTTCGAAATCACGAATTAGACCATGAGCATTGCCTTCTTTTTTGACTGAAAACGATGTGGTTTTTTTGGTCTCGGCTCATTTGATGAACGCCATTCACTTGCCTGATGTGATCATGATCCTTTTGATAAATGTGGGATCGGATTCAGCCTCGCAAATCACCTCTTTTGCGACGTCAACACGGTTTCTTTTTTGCAGAAAATTGTGGTCTTCTGACACCAACTTTGCTGCTACACGACGGAAACCCAAATCATTAACCAAAATGTCTTGGATAAATCCATAGGCAATGTTCAAGTCCTTCGCTATCCCTCTGATGGTTAATTTGCGGTTACTGACCAACATTTCTGTTACTTCATCAATATTTTCGTCGGTTTTCGATGTCGATGGTCTGACACTGCGTTCATCATGTTCGACTGATTCACGACCACTTTTGAACCGCTCGTGCCACCGTTTTCTTTAGAGAATCGTTGCCGAAACGCTTTTCTAACATTTAGAACTTTCGCGCACGATTAAATCCGTTTTTTACGCAAAATGTAATACAAGTTTCTAAAATTGTAAAAAAAATCGACAATACACACAGAGATAGTTGTACTCTTGGCTACGTAGCTTTTGCAAATGTCGAGCTATGACGCTAAGATTTAGAGGGAATGTCAAAAACAGATGTACCAACTTAACAAAAAAAAAAAAAAAAAACAGAACTCAAATCGGAACAATGGGAGCACCACAAGCTGGTTATTCCGGGAACAGGCAGTATGTACAGTAAGATTTAGAGGCAGATTCAAAGACATGCGAATGGGTTAAACAACATATCATACCTTTCGAAGTAGGAATGAAAATCGAAAATCTTGTATTTGAACAATTCCCGATTTTGTTTTCTTAAGTTATGTGAGATTATTGATTGCCTAGCTCGTTGAATGATAGTTTTCTTGCTCCACTGCACTGTAACACCCACCAAACACCAATAAAAACAGACAATAAAAATTTGCGAACAAGAGATTGACTAATTGACTAATAATTGACTAATAAATAAAATATGAGTGGGAATAAGTGGAGCCTTGTCAGAGCCACAAGTTGGTGTTGAAAAGAGTTGTTGAAGTATAAAAGGTGATTCATTGTGAGGTTTGATTTACAATTTAAAATAAAACACATAAATTTGAAAGTGAACTTAAAATTTTTATTATCGATTAAAAGAACAATTCATGGCATTTACTTTTTGAAAATGATATCAGATAAATGTTGGCCACGACTAAGTCTGAGGTGGTCTACTCGGAAGATCCAATTTTGGGCGTATCATTCGAGCATAGCGACTGGTATCTCGCGGATAACACAAGTAATGTTGGCTTCCAAAACGTAAATCGTAGCTGGCTTATTCCTGAAGACCTGAGACTTTACATATTCCCAAAAAAAATAGTCCAAAGGTGTGGTATCGCACGATCTAGGCGGCCAATTTAACGTAGCAAAACGTGAAATTATCTGCTCACCAAAATGATTTCTCAACAAGTCTTTCATGCACTGTATGGCTCGTAGCGCAGTCTTGTTGCAACCAAGACCGAGACCATGTGCTTGAATGTCAGAAAGCACATAGTCCGTTAACATGGCGGGTTACAATTGACGGTAACATTCTGATTTGCCTCATTTTTGAAGAAATATGGACCAATGATTCCACCAGCTCGTAAACCAAACCATACCGTTGTTTTTAATGGATATAATGGTAGATTTTGGTACTCCTCGGATGGTTCATCAGCACAAATATGGCAATATGGCTTTATCACTAAGAAAAAAGTTCACGATAAAACATCGGATATTCCTTGAGTTTTTCCAGAGTCCATTCACTGAAAATATGACGCAAATTCAAGTCGCCTGGCTTCAATTCTTGCACAAGTTGAATTTTGTACGCTTTTAAGACGAGATCCTCACGTAAAATACGCCAAGCCAAGCTGCTGAGAACGACGACGATTCGATTCGTCACGGTCTTCGCGTACACTCTCAGCTACAACTGCTATAGTCTCTTTACTACGTGCTGGAAGTGGTCTAACCGGTCGAGTATCATCCACCAATGTAAACAAGGACTCAAATTTGCGAATGGTATTGGCAATAGTGGTTTCAGTAGGCCGATTATGCGCACCGTAAGTTCCTCGAATCGCACTAAAAACATTTCTCACAGAACGCTGATTTTCGTAATACGGCTGAACAATTTGGAGACACTGTTGTGATGTGAGTCTTTACATGATGACTTGCCGAATGATGCTGAACAAAAATGACAAAGCAGTTTGATAGGAGTCACGCGTGACCTGTCAAAAAAAGCTTATTGAAAATCAAAACTCACGATGAATCACCCCTTATTACGGGCCCCTATTTCTCAATGTCGTGCATGTTTTTCTATGGAAAGAGCACAAAAAAGGTCGTCGGAATGTTTGAATTTGGGTATTAGACGAGAAAAGAAGTAAACTATGGGATGCAAAAATCCCAAGATGTGCTGCCTTAAACGAAAATACTTGCGAGAAATATATATTTCTGCGGGTAACATACTTCAGAAAATACTAAAACTCGGAGAGTTATCGTCTAATGATCTAAAAAAACTCACATAGTAGGTTAGATTAGGTTTAAGTGGCTGTAGAAAAACAAACCCACTTAGGTATATTGGTACATTGTGATTCCACGTGGATCTGCGATCCTCACATAGTAACTTCTTCCAAAACTTTGAGCTAACAAATACAATCTCGTTTACGTTCATTACTAAGTGCATTTCCTATTTCTTCAATATACATTGCAAATTCAATCTTTACTTCATGGTGTCGATATAACATTTTAATTTATACAAGCTTGAGATGAAATATGATTTCTTTCTCTGCTAAGTCAGCTGAAAATACACAATCCGCATGACGAGCTGAATTATGCACGACTGTCTATAACACAGACACGATCCAATTAAAATGAATTTTCAATAATTTATGGTGTCCAGCAACAATGTCAATCAACGGCAAAAAAAAAAGTGCACCACATGCGATATTGAAATATTGAAATGCAAGCATAGATAGCAAAAATGTAAATAAATCCCCGGCTGCCAAATCAGAACTTCCAGATTGTTTATATTTCGTCTTGATAGAACTTGATTTAAAAAGCTGCTTAGTAAGCAAGACAATAATATAAAAAATAAAAAACAATTATCGGCATTACTTGACCCCATCAAGGTGACACAACATAAGATCACAAAAAAAATAAATAAACGAATAATTGCAGCCTTAGCTTAGCTAAGAAATATGGTATTATATAGTACATATTCGAACATTGTCTTTCAATCTGCCACGATGGTGATCCGTATAAATACAATGAGTACATAACTAAAGTGTCCACTGTTTAATGACCGGCAGTTACACTTATGTATGTACATAATATCGTATATTACTCAATAGTGCTATATGTTAGATAAAAAAGAAAACACCAAAGCGAAAGGGAGGAAATATAAGCGTGCCAAGATGATTGCATGAAGTAAATGAAAACCAACGACGGCAGTGTTTTTGCTTGGCAAGTTTATCGCTGAAATTTAACGCTCAGATGGAATTTTTCACTTGGAATTTGTTTAACCGACGGATGGTTATATTTATTTCTTCTTATATATATATATTTTATGAGTCCCAGCTTGTAGATAGATAAATTGCCATTAAGGTGCATGGTAGGAAATTGCGTCGTTATAAAAGTTTATTTACACAACAACAATTCAAACATTGAAACACTGGGGTGGTACCTGGTTTTGACGAAGTAGACTTTCACCAAGAGAAACACAAGACTTGCCTTTTCTTTTGAGTTGAAACTCAACTTTGCAACGTTGTTAAGCTATTGGTCTCAAACTCAAATGCGAATACACACCGGAACTTCTACCAGCACTGAATGTGTAGTCACCAAAAAAGGGATGTCATATAACTTGGATTGGGCCTATAGAGTAACAATCAAATTGCTTCCTTTACCTCCCAATCGTGCTCCGTTATAGAGTTCACAACCCATGAGGTTAAAAAGATGTGACGAACCAACTAATGACCTCAAATGAAAACAGATTTACTGTTCATGACCCTTGAAAACGTTTAAAAGACAACGACCTTCGGATCTGCATCTGGAATGTTCGGACCCATAACATGGCACGTGCTCCCGCACAATTAGGAAAAGTTATTGATTGCTATCACGCAGATATTGCTGCCATCCAGGAACTGCGATGTGATGTACCGGGCAAAAAGAGGATGAAAAAACTGTTGTACGTAGTATACACATTATAGTGATTGCTATAGGGAAATTAATCAGCACTTATTCAGATGCGGATTTGGCACACTAAGGCAAAAAGTTTTCAGCTTCCGACACATGAGTGAACGTCTTATGACAATTCGCATCAAGGCTAAATTCGTTAACATAAGCCTAATAGAATATGCGCCCACATCGCTACGGAAGACAAGGACGACAACCCCAAAAAATGTTTCTACGAGATCCTCGATAAGACTTATGAGCAATGTCCTAAGTATGACGCTGGAATAGAAAAGAAAGACACTTTTGGTAAAACAGTTGGTAAACATAGTCCACAAGACACCACATCTGGCAACGGACTTAAGCTTACTGACTTTGCAGCGGGACGAAATATCACTACAACAGGCACACGGTTTCCGATCTACGTACGACATGAGTCCAGTATTCTGAAGGGGCGAACCCCTGCAGACAAGGTACTAGTGCGGATCTTCCAAGCGCAACAACGAAGAAGAACTATTGTGTGAAGATTTAATGTAGATTAAATTGAAGCTGCGATCACAAGAGACCGCCAGAATCTTCACCGAATGCGTATCCTGAAATCTTTCGACCACTCCTATGCTGCCAGCAGCACCTACCGAAGACCAGTTGCAACCACCAAGAATTCTCTTATTTGATGAAGAATACCATGCAGGTAAACAAGAAGATTACGAAGCGGTGCTTCGGACAAGAACAAGAACCACTCGTGAACTCACTACGAACAAAAGAGATAGAAAGAACATCGGCTTCTCTAGAGGAAAAAAGAGCACGGGAAGCGCGCGATCGAAGATATTAAGAAATTGTACTCCTCCAGAAATTACCTTCGGAATTTTTACCAACAAGTAAAAGAAATGTGTCAAGGCAACAAGATCCGTACAGAAACCGCAGAGATGAAGAAAGAAAATTTGTAATAAAATCACATTCAGTGGTGAGAAAATAAAAAAAAAAAAACTTCTTCTGCAGACTATCTTACGGGGACGATGCTCAACATCCTGCAATCAGGCAGAATAGATCATTGAACTTAACGATGATAGCCAAAACTTCCGTCTTCCTGACCAAAACGAATTCAGGATAGCAAAATTTTAGCTTAAATCTAACAAAGCTTATCGGTCGAGGTATTCAAAGCTGCCGAAAATGACTGTGGAGAGCACATACTATCTCGTTTCACAGAACAACTATAGAGGCGGATACCTCTTCAGCTTCAGTGAACGTCTCATCGTCAACAACCTGATTGGCCTCTACTTATCTCAATCTAAAACTCAAGTCGATACCCACCATCTTTTCATCGATTTCGAAGCCACGTATGACAGCATTTATGGAGACGAGCAATATAGAGGCATGTCTAGTTTTGGAATCTCTACCAAACTCTTCCATTTTTTACAGAATGAAAAATAGAGGACCGTGATCTTTCAAAACAAAATTAGTTTTAGACAAGGAGACCCGCTGGCATGAAACTTTTTAATATCATACTTGAAATAATTGTACGGAACTTACCACCGAACACTGAAGACACAATCTTTCAAAAGTCTGTTGAACTACTTGCGTACACCGATGATATTGACATAAGTGACAGAGCTCAGCGAACGGTCACCGGTGCGTTCGCCATTGAAACGGAAGCTGCCAAGATGAGTCTAGCTATAAATGACGGCAAAACCTATCAAAAAAAGAGACACACACAACACTGACGAATTGGACAGAATCTTACAGGACTTTGTCCATCTAGGCTCTGCTATAAATTCACCAAACAACACCTAAGCAGAAATAAAATAAAGGATAACTCCTACCAAACGCTGTTTCGTTTCGAGGTAAAAGTCCTTCGAAAAATATTCGGTCCCGTTTGCATTGAAGGGCTTTGAAGGAAGAGATTTAACGACGAACTATACGAGATGTACAGTGACATCGGCCTTGTCAGAAAACTGGACATTAGTCGCCTGAGAGGGCTAGAAAATGTAGAGCGAATGGACACCAATGCTCTAACCCGCAGAGTCTTCAAATTTAACCCGAAGGAAGATCTCACTTTAGAAGGGATCTCAACTGAAATGGAGTGCTGTTGAGCTGTTAGCTTAAGACCGGACTTACTGGAGAGGCTTCTTATTTGAGGCCCGATTTACCCCGACTATAGCCCCACCTAAGTAAATAAACAAGCATAAAAGCTTTTAAGGAAAACACAGCGATTGGCATAGATGGAATTCTCGCCGCACTATGTCAATTTTTCGGTCTATGTATGTTTTCGGTCAAGATATTTCTGCCTCGGATACACAAAGAACTTGCGCATTATTAAAGAAAAATGGATTGAATATAGGTCTACGGTTCATCTGCTCTCGTCGATTTTAAGGAAGTCTTGACTGTGTTTTAATTTTGTCAGCCGAGGAAAGATAGGGCTGCATACTACTCATACCAACACTTCAATCATCACTTATATAAAAATATGTAATTAATTAAATTATAGGCGCAACTATCAAGGATGGAAGAAGGCCTTTTGGTCAGTATTTCCCAGTATTTCAGGAAAGTAGATTGCTTTTCTGCTTTTCGGTGTTGGTCGAATTTTGACCTTCTTTCATAACAGTAGGCTTGGGCCAAGGCCTACCTTCTCGCACTCATTTGTGTTTCTCCCTTTGTGAATTTTTACACTCCTTAGCAGGGCCTACTGTTTCTTGCCGGCTCCGAATGGCTCTCCTGAGAAGTTTTTTCATAGGCAGAATTTGACTTTCGGAGTTTTGCCATTGCCCCCCGAAAGGGTGATGACGATTTTGAAAAATTTGCTATCGTGCTCCTAGCTGGATTCGAACCCAGGTAGGTGGCGTGACAGCCAATGAGTCAACCATCACGCCATCGCCACTACCATCTACAAATCATAGAACAACAACTCAAAAAGGCCGCCATTTGGCTTTCAGCAGGACCTGAGTAAGGACCGATAATCCATAGGCAAAACATATTGCACATGAGAGAATAATAATGGCCGTAAAGCTTCAAGGAGAGCAGGCCATGCAACATACTGAGCCTGATCGTGTAAATAAAATTGATCATTTGGTCTTGCGCAAACATAACCAGTTAAGCCCTAGTGCGTAAGCATGATCCAGACAAAGCACAATACAGGACGCTACTTCGATATATTTTTTAGTTTTTATTTTATTTTGTTTAAATGCATTCAAAATAAGAATTCACTTATAAAATTATAAAAGAAAAACATTTAGCTATAACGTCAGTTTAATTTTATCAAAATTATTGCATTTCAAATTTCAAAATAGAGTTACGTTAAATATGATATAGGTGGAGTGAAAAGTGACCTCCTTGACCGCCAGAATGCGCTGCTACTGCAAAAAAGGTTATGGTGCCTTGAAGTTCGTTCATATTTAGGCAGACATGCCAAATTTCATTGTGATACTGTCTTTAGTTTTGTTTTGACAGCTGATTGTTGTTGACGTGTTTGATATCATGTTGAGTATGGACAAAAACATTATTTTTTGACAGGCAAAACGGCGAAGGAAACAAAAGAAAAGTTGGATAAATATTATGGGGCTAATGCTCCGTCATTTTACAATGTCAAATATTGGTTTTCGACTACTGATCAAGTCCGCAGCGGCATGCCCTCCGATGCGGTTATAGAGGACAATGTCAAAAAAACACATGAAATGTGCAGATACCACAAAGATTAGTACTGAGCGCACACGCCATATTTTGGGCAATATTCTGCATATGAAAAAGTTATTCTGCCGCTAAGTGCCGTGCATACCCACTTCTGACCAAAAACACGAACTCGAGAGCAGAGAACGAAAGAGTGTTTTTACTTGCTGATGCGGAATCGGGCGGACTTTTGGCGTCGATTGGTAACTGTTGAACACCAGAGAACAGAATGAGTGCCCGGTAATTTACTGAACCCGGCATGAGTGTTCTGAAGCGGCCGAGGAGGCTCTATGGGTCGGAAAGGTTATGGCGTCAGTTTTCTGGGATTGTCATGGCATGCTCTTCGTGGACTACCTCGAAAAAGGAGAAACCATCAACAGCGAGTATTACTGTGCATTATTGGAGCGATTGAAGGTAGAAATCGCTACAAAAAGGACTCACAAGAAGCGAAAAAAATTTTGTTTTTGCAAGACAATGCAAGGGGGAACGAGAGCATCGCAACCTCGGCTAAAATCAATGCCTTACGGCTCCAATTGCTGTCGCATTCACCGTATTCGCCCGATTTGGCTCCCTCAGACTATTATCTCTTCCCAAACTTCAAAAGATGGCTCATCAATAAAAAATTCAGCTCACGCGAGGAAATCATCGACGCCACTAAGAATTAACACATGGGCTGAAAACTCAGTGCCGTTTTTGCAAAATTCAGCTTTATTTATCAATATAGTTGCCTTCGAGGGCGCTACACTGATTGAAACGATTTTTCAATCTTTCAATACCAGTTTTGTAGTACGATTTCGGTTTAGCCACAAAATAGGCCTCTGTTTCGGCGATTACTTCTTCATCGGTCTTAAATCTCTTTCCGGCGAGCATTCTTTTGAGGTCTGCGAACAGGAAATAGTCGCTGGAGGCCAAATCTGGAGAATACGGTGGGTGGGGAAGCCATTCGTAGCCGAATTCATTCAATTTTGCCATCGTTTTCATTGACTTGTGACACGGTGCATTGTCTTGATGAAACAGCACTTTCTTTTTCTTCAAATGCGGCCGTTTTTCTGCGATTCCGTCCTTCAAACGCTCCAACTACGCAATATAATAGTCGCTGTTGATAGTCTGCCCCTTTTGGAGATAGTCGATGAAAATTATTCCATGTGTATCCCAAAATACGGATGCCATAACCTTGCCAGCCGACTGTTGTGTTTTTGATTATTTTTTAACGATGTTCGTCGCCTGCTCACCACTCAGCTGACTGCCGACTTGACTCTGGTGTGAAGTAATGGAGCCAAGTTTCATCCATTGTCACATACCGACGCAAAAATTCGGCTTTATTGCGGTTGAACAGCTTTAAACACTCCTCTGAATCATCAACACGTTGTTGTTCTTGGTCGACTGTGAGCAAACGCGGCACCCACTTTGAACAGAGCTTTCGCATATCCAAATATTCGTGTATTATATATCCAACACGCTCTTTTGATGTCTTCAGAGCCTCAGCTATATCGATCAACTTCACTTTATGGTCATTCGTAATTATTTTGTGGAATCCATTTTTTTTTTTTTTTTCACAATAACAAAAGTGAAGTCACAACGCTATATCTCGAGAACTAATCGTCCGACAGCTGTCAAATTTATACACGTATCTTTTGAAGGTTGGTACTAACTGAAAATGGGATGGATTTAATTCAAGTGGTGCCCTCTCTTAGAAACGGCCCATGTATTATTTTGCAGACAAAATAAAAATTACTTTTCGGACGGGATCAAGAAGTTGGAAAATCACTGGAATAAGTGTATCAAACTAAAAGGGGACTATATTGAATAAAATAAAAAAAACATTTAAAAAAAACCGACGCCATAACCTTTTCGAATGACATGCTCACTAAGTTTTCAGCAAGATGTGAAACATGGTCATATCTCCTGAGTCAATAAACATATCTAATTGTGGTACTTGCAGCTTCCTTTTGCTCTCAGCATCGCAATTATAAAAAATTTTGCACTCATAAATAAGTATAGGAATAACTAAAGCAGAAGAACACCATTAGCAAGAAGCAGTCTTGTTTTGAATGGTGTAACCTTTTGAACAATCCATAGAGTTCGAAGAACACCATATGTCTTACCCACTATAGAATTTATATGGTTGTTCCAGGTAAGTGTTTAATTGAAGACTACACCTAGATTTTTTGAAGAATCAACGAATTCAATATTTAAATCATTCAACATTATATCTGGAAAAGTTGACAAATCTAATTCAGTTTTAGAAATAATCAAACATTTTCATTTCCCTGCATTGATTACTGAAGCAAATCTGTACAATACTCAATGAGACCTAACGGAGAACTTCGATAAATCTGAATGTCATCAGCAGAAATGCGTTTCGATGAGTTCAATATAACGGTAGCTATGCCCCAAACACGACCCTTGTGGTACGCCTTTAGTTAAGGGAAGAAAATCAGATAGAGCGCCCTCTAATGACGCAGCCTGCTTTCTTTAACCTAGATAAGATGAGATTAGTTTAATTGCACAAGGAGAAACGGAAAAGTAGTGTCTTAATTTCTTGATAAGAATAGAGTGCTCTACCATATCAAAAGCCTTACAAAAATCAGTCATTAAAACGGAATTAATAACGTGCGTTATAAATGGTGGGAATGTTGGCCAAATTGCCTTAACAAAAACTCAATGAATCTCATCAAAAACGTTCTACTATATCGGTACCATCGACCCTACCAAAAGTAAAAGACGTTGGAATTGGGGAGACAGCACCATTAAATAAACAATTACCCACTGAGGTACTTGAAAGTGGATTTGACAAGAACTTACGGTTTAGCGATCAATATTGTTAGATCAAGTTAACTTTTGTTTACCAATTCCTAATTCACGAGTACTATTTAATGTTTTCCGACCTTCTTAAGAGGAGCTCAAGCGGTTTGAATAAAATTGCGTCTTAGCAATTCTTATTTCACGGACGACATTATTTCGCAAGTTCTTTTAGACTTGTTAACCTCTTCCACCCGACAACGTTCCCACCGTCGATACGCCAGATCACGTTCATTCATCAGCACTCGAATCGCATTTTTAAACCACACTTTGTTTCTTTCTCTAACAGTTCCTGTTTTGATCGGAACTGATGTATCAAAAAGAACATTTATGTTTCTATTTATGAAATCTACATGATCATCTGATGAGGGCATAGATTAATCAAGGTTCCAAGAAATACAATTAATATACTGTCCAAGAGAAAGTCGGTCAATAATTTTGAAATCCCTGTACATATAGCTTGATGTGCCTGCGATACCTTCTCAGTGTTATTTACAAAAAAACACACCTAGTAAGGTACTGGAGGAACTGGTGAAATAGGTAGGACCTTGACTATTGACTAGTGGTAGGTCAAATGATTGCACATTTTTGGATTAAAAGATCTTCATTCAACAAGTTACTATTGAAGTCGACACAAATAATTACATTAGCTGAGAAGGTCGACACTACTCCAACTATTTCGTAAATAGGCGTCAAATCAATATTTCGATTTGGCCTATACACCACTCCTAAACACCACAAAACCACACCACAAAACCCCTGGCAAACCACATTTTCGATCACAAAACAAACCCTTTCTAACATAAATTGCTATTCCACCTGCAGTACGATATCTTCTATTAGCTCGAAAAAGACTATAACCATGCAAGCATACACACAAAGCGTCAACCTACGAGTTAACAAAAATATCTCTAAACTCATCTAATTTTGGGTTTAAGCTTTGTGCATTTTACTGGCAAACTTTAAATCCTTCTCTATAATTACAAAATACTCTTATTATACTCAGTGCTCAGGGTATTTTAGGATTTTTCATCATCTACTCTGGTATGGCTATTGATTTATTACCGAAGTTAAGTCATACCCGTGCAAAAGATCTGCAGATTAAACGCCAAAACGACCAAGATTCACATTGATCCATTCAACATTCCTTGGTATTGTACAATATAAAATATTTACCGTACTTTGTGGACGGCTGTATTAAAACGTAAAATACGTTCTTAATAAACGAAGCTTTATTAAAACCACCATTGTCCAAATATTCACCTTACGGCACGCAGATCTTAAAAGAATACCAGCACCTCTAAATCGATACCTTCCACCTTTTTAGCTGTTAAAAGGTCGCATATTACACCCTGCCTGACTCGAACTGCAACTTTTTACATTGCTAAAATTTTTTAATTTTTTGATAAATTTTACTCTGCCGAAGCAAAAAATATTGGAAAATACATCAATATTCAAATTGTATCAGTAGATTTCAATATGTCCACCTTTGGCGCGAAAAATGGCCTTGAGACGGCCAAAAAAAGCATCGCACGCTGCACGCATGTGGCTCTGCGCTATTTTGGTCCATTTGGTCCATTTCCGGCTTGTTTGAGGTGGTCCAAACTTTGGTATTTTTTAGTGCCAACCTTCGCCTTCAAAATACCCCAGACAGAGAAATCCAATATGTCGAAGAACTGAAGTGTGGAACATTGTTTTTTAACCAATCTTGGTTGACGCGCGCTTTGTGAGACGGTGCCGAGTCTTGTTGAAATGTCCACGGTCTCCGACCGAAATGATTGTTTGGCAAAGGCTTCAATACTGCCTCTAAGACAGTTTCACGGTATACGATCGCATTAATTTTGACGCCACGGTCCAAAAATACGAGCGGAGAGCGACCATCGGCGGTTATGACACCCAAACCATCACCATCGGTCCTGTCTGCTTTCTGGTGGCCGTCCGAAGGTGTAAATTTTCGAAGGACCTCTCTGGCAAGTAAACTCGGTCATTTTGTTTGTTGACATATTGCTCGATAACAAATGGCGACTCATCGGAAAAAACCAAACCAGTATCACAGTAACGAGCTATGGTTCGAGACACAAATGATTTATTCACGTTGAGGTGCTGGAGAGCTCTAACGATAGCTACTTGTGGATTTCCAGCCAAATATAAAGCAATCACACTATCACGTTTGAATTCCATCGCGGATAAAACAACACACAAGGCTTGTAAACAATAAAATTATCTGTCATGTGTCAAAATTTGAGCTTACTGTCATGAACGGTTTGGAAATTATAGCAGTCTGAAATTGGTTGCAATTCGAGTCAGGCAGGGTATAAACGAGATATAAACTTTTAGTAGAGTCCTGTCTATTCGTAGTTTCGGCATCCTTGCCAAACTTATTTGAAGTTAAAAAAGGGAACTCGCAGTAATTTCTTCATCCCTATTATTGAAAGGATAAGGATTCTACGTAACACAGAGGCCTAAATTACAATATTTGAACCTTACTACTAATTAAATATGCTGAATATCCTCGCCAGAGAGGATGACCTACCACCGCTCATTTCGATGCAAGAACTCCATGAGATCTTTGACACGATCAGGAGTAAGAAATCAGTAGAGACCGATCTCGAGCTCGCAGAATCTTTGGGTGTCACTCAAGCAGCCATTTCAAAACGTTTAAAAGCAGCTGGATATATTCAAAAGCAAGGAAATTGGGTTCCACATGAACTCAAGCCGAGAGACGTCGGTAGGCAGTTTTGCATGTCCGAAATGCTCCTGGAACGCCACAAAAGGAAGTAATTTTTGCATCGAATTGTTACTGGTGATGAAAAATGGATCCATTACGACAACCCCAAGCACAAAAAAATCATATGTGAAACCCGGCCAACCAGCCAAATCAACGGCAAAGCCGAATATCCATGGCGCGAAGGTAAAGCTCTGTATTTGGTGGGATCAGATGGGTGTGCTGTATTATGAGTTGCTAAAACCGGGTGAAACCATCAATGGACAACGCTACCGAACACAATTGATCCGTTTGAAGAGAGCAGTAGCCGAAAAACGCCCGGAATATGCGACCAGACACGAGGCAATAATTTCCCATCATGACAACGCTCGGCCTCACGTTGCTATTCCGGTTAAGAACTATTTGGAAAACAGTGGATGGGAAGTCTTAACCCACTCGCCTTATAGCCCAGACCTTGCCCCTTCTGAATACCATTTGTTCCGGTCGATGCAGAACGCCCTCACTGAAATACGGTTCACATCAGAGCAGAATATCAAAAATTGGCTTGAATCATTCTTGGCTGCCAAGCCGGCGCAGTTCTTTTGGGATGGGATTCACAAATTGCCAGAAAGATGGGAAAAAGTCATAGCTTCAGATGGGCAATACTTTGAATAATACTATTGTACATGTTTTTCTTAAATAAACGTTCAAATATTGAAAAAAAAAAAAAACAAAAACCGCATGAATTAAAATATATACCCAATACATTCTTTACAATATGCTAACCAACAAAAATTGGCGAAAGTTCTCGATCATTGGACAACACGGACAGCCTCTTGCCTGTCGAAAGATAGTCAAGATACCTTGGGATCTGGCTAAATCATTTTCTTTATTTTGACAAAAATGTAGATGCTGCTCTGGCCAGAGCTAAATGCGCTTTTGCCCTTAAAAAGAGACTGTTTTATAGCAGAAAACTCGATGCAAGGGTAAAGGTGATCTGCTACATGGCCCTTATCAGGCCCATGCTGGTATTTGGATGTCCCGTGTGGTTCAATGTACGAGCAAGCTTAATGGAAAAGATTCGGTTGTTTGAGAGGGCTTGCCTTCGCTTGTACAGAACACCAGAATCGGAGTACAAATTTTTTTAAACTAATGAGGTCCTTTACAACAGGGCGAACCTAATAAGAGTGGACAACTTCATAATTAAGCTAACTCGAAGGCACATTGCAAGAGCAATGACCTCGACGAATAACCTTATTACTCCAATTACTTTTACCACGAGAATGTGCGCACTGACGGCTTCGTTCCGCCGGAAGCACCATCCTGTTGAAACCACATGTCGCCCAAGTCCATATCTTCCAATTCGGGCCAAAAATAATCGGTGATCATGGCGCGATAACGCTGACCATTCACAGTAACGTGACGATCGTTATCGTCGACGAAAAAATATGGCCCAATAACGCCGCCGGCATGCAAACCGCACCAAACAGTTATTTTTTGTGGATGAAGTGGTGATTCATGAAGCACGTGTGGATTTTCACCCCACCAATAACGCATATTTTGCTTATTGACGTACCCATTGAGCCAAAAATGAGCTTCGTCACTGAAGATGAAAATGAAGACTCAAAGTTGCAGTCACCGACTCCGAATATCTGTAGAAAATTTTTATAATTTGCAGACGTTGCTCGTTAGTGTACTTTACCATGATGAAAATGTTGAGTTCACTGAATAATTTGATGATTATTGAAAGAGTGCGCTCACAAATTAAATTCAAAGTTGTCAAGTCCCTATTGGAAAACCCTTTATTATTTTTCCAAAAACACAAATCATTTTTCTGGTGGTTCGATAGTAAATGGCTATCGTAGTTTAATTAGAGACGATCTAAGTTAATGTTGGATTAAATCTATGTATCCCACAAAAACCAGAGAATAGCACGTGATCTCTGTCGAATCACTGCATCTTCCGTGTGTACATTTCAACGTTCAACTGTCATTAACAAATTGAAAACAACGTCAGCTAATTAGTGATGTGTGCACAATTATTTTGTTGCACTATAGCCATACTGTGGCACTTTCCCACAAAGGTCACAATGAGGTTACAACATTTTACACTATCTATGTGTGGGATTACGAGTACAACTGGGAATTTCTGTTTATGAATGCAAAAATTTTTGAGTCGACCAAAACAAATTGCGAAATCTATTAGATTAAACTAAAAAAACAAAATTGATTTAGCAGAAATCCCCGAAAATATCATTTCCTATACAATACTATCCCAACAAATTTAATCAAATCTGCTGCAATACACAAGATGTTTTTATTTTTATTTCCGCTAGCATCCGGTTTATGATGAAATGTACGTATCATCTTATCAAAAATCTTTGAAACTGTTAACACCTCAACACGAATATTGTTTCTACTAAAATAATTCGAGAGCACGTGATAAATTTCTCATCGAAAACGCCATTAGATAAAGTAAGACAAAGATATACAGAAATCGGCAACGACAAACTTAATTGATCTTAATTTAGACTCTCAAGATACAGACGTACATGATTACCTATACCGCATACGAATAATATGTGTCTGAGAGTATCTCAGAGATTGTCAGTCAACTGTGGCTTGTTAAATACAAAACATTTGTGTCATATCTATGATAGAGGGAATTGCTTTGCTTGTTCGTTTTCAATTTAGATAAATTGAATTTGCAATCTTTTCAGATACACTTGATGAGAATGAGATACACAATGGGAATGAGAGCTTAGGCATGTCCATGGTGTAGTTGGGTAGTTGGGTCTGTAGCGAATTTGTTATTCTTCAAATGATTTAAAAGTGCATATGAGCACAAACACAACAGCTAGAAAACGTGTTATGCAATTTAGGTGAAAAATAGAAAATTTATTTCATTTCTTAATGATTAAACTTCCTTCGGATGTGATGGCCTTTAAAGCTTGAACATACCATTGGCTACACCATGTGCTTTTAGTATTTTAGGTTGAGGTTTATTTTAGACGATCGGGTTAAGTTATTTTTGGTGTTCGAATAGATACTTGCTCTCCGTAATTCCTAGCTACCTATACTTAATGGTTGGTGTTATGTGTGTGTGCTTAAGTTTGAGGTGCTAAGCAAAGTCATAGTGCAGCATTAAGACGCCAGTAAACAATCTGCAGCCTGTAGAGTTAAGAGGGAACAAGAATGTTAATGGTTATCTAAGAGACGTCGCAAAGCATTATAGTAATTTAATATGCATCCTTTCTGGATAGTATGTGTTATAGTGTATGCCAGTTGTTCAATAGTCATCATCAATTGCTATCCAAATCTTTCCCTTAAGACTTCATATATTGTATAATGGTAACATCACTCATTTTTGGACCCACATATGATATAACTGTCAGACCCGACCAAAGACGCAGACAAACCTAAAGGATCTTCCCCGGATTAGTGCGTAATTCGTAATTAGATGCGCAACTAAATTATCGGCTTATTTATTTACTAAATTTTGGTAAAAATGCAACTTTATTGTGAAAAAATGGTTACAAATGTATCATTCAAAGTAATGCCCATCGCTAGCTGCAACTTGTTAACATATTTCTGGCAGAGCTCGAATACCGTTACGGTAAGTGTTTATCTACGAATCAAGCCATTTTTTGATGTCTTCATATAGGCGGAACTTCTGTTCAGCCAGACCATATGCCATCGAACGGAACAAGTAATAATCGAACAGCACAATATCTGGAGAATATTGCGGGTGGGGTAGGACTTGCCAACGTGTGGCCGAGCGTTGTCATGCTGTAGAACCACTTTGTCGTGATTCGTGCTCGTATTGTGGCTGTTTTTCGCGCAGTAGTCGGTTCAATCGGTTCAATCGCTTCAATTGAAGTCGATACTGCTCTTCAGTGATAGTTTCGTTAAGTTTCAACACTTCATAATTAATAACACCGACCTGATCCCAAAAAATACACAGATGACGTAAAAGCATGACCGGGCATTACAGAGTTGCTGTAATAAATTTATTTTTCATCACCCGTCACGATGCAATGAAAAAAAACCCTTCCTTTTTTGCCCCTAGAGCAGTTGTTCACAGGCGAAAAAACGACGCTGAACGTCCCTTGAATTTAAATCACAAGGAACCCAATTGTTTTTGAATCATTGCCAACGCATGCAAACGCTTGGAAATGACTTGGCGGGTAATTACTAATGCTGAAGCAAACTCTTCTTGCGTTTGGCACGGATCCTCACCGAGCAATGCCTCAAATTCAGCGTCTTCGAAGGATTTTGGATTTTCTTCACGCGGACGAAACCAATCACAGCACATTGTTTTAGTTAGAGCAGCATCTCCGTTAACTTTTTTGAACCCTCGATGCGCTTCAGCCGCCGTTTTCTTCCAATGAAAGAATAAATAAAATCAATACTTCCCGCAAGTGACGATTATTTGGCACAAAATGAGACATTTTCACACAACTAAAAGTATATGACACCAAAACAAAATCGTCAAATCAAATCAAAACGGTTTGTTTATGTCAAAATCGACCGTCAACTACTGCTGGAGCCATCTATTGACAAGAATTTACTGACGAGAAGTTAGCTGCGCACCTTACATACCATATATTTCCCTGTATATGCAAATTCACTAAATGATCTAAAGTAGACATCGCAATGGGAAATCTAGCACTTCTATTTCGTTAAGGTCCTGGATTTTGGAGACAGAAAATAGCGAATGCAGACCTACCTGTAAAACGGGTTTAGTGTCGGTTTCTGCAAGGTTTACCGAGTCTCAAAAATCATAACTTGGATTACGGGTCATTCTATTGATTGAGAATAATATGAGATGAGTTGCTTTAGGAAAGAAAGATTTCAGACGATACAAAAGGGGTAGCTGAGCTAATGTGGTTAGGTTGAGTTAACCGATAGCCTGCCTTGAGCAAGTTTACTTAGGACAAATAATACCCTTTATTGTGGTTGAGATTATGTGATTTTCAAATCTAAAAAAGGAAAGCAGGAGGTCATGGAGATCTGCAAATACGAGACCTGCTTCGAACCATTTTGTGCTTTTAACAAAACCAAAAATAAATGAATTTTTGAGTCTTCAGCTCCTGAAAAAGTCTTTAAAAAAAAGCCCAAGCATATTAGCATACATTGGCATCACAGAGCCCTGTGATAATGTCCCTTAAAAATTCTGATATGTGATTGCTTCACAGATCGATACATAAGAGACTCTGATCCAACTAAGGTCAGCTGTTTCTAACATAAGGAAACGAACCATGAAACCGATCACAGCTCTAGATTATTTGACAAATCCCGATGTGTGTTCTGACACACTAAGCCTTAGAAAGAACAATGAATACTGTCGCATTAAAAGCATATTTCTGTGGAGCGTTTTCCACCACGCCAAGCTTCGGCTAAAATCTCCGACTCACAGGAGAAATGGAAAGAGAGATTGCCATCAAATTGAACAACAAATT
Source organism: Volucella inanis (assembly GCA_907269105.1). Lineage (NCBI taxonomy): Eukaryota > Metazoa > Arthropoda > Insecta > Diptera > Syrphidae > Volucella > Volucella inanis. Next base: position 96,243,051 of record OU026154.1, read on the forward strand.
GCGTCCTTAGAGATCAGCGAAGACAATAGCAAGGATTGGAACTATAAGTAGATGAAAGGAAAACAGAATCAGAACTCAATGTTGAAAAAGTAAACTTCCGAGCCGGATCCTCATGCATGGACTACATCAAAATTGTAAGGATTATTATAGAAAAGTACACCGATTTTGGCTATCTACTACTTATATTGTTCATTGGGTTCGTATCGTGGAGAAACCACTGGTGTAACTAAAGCAACCCAGAAACGCGATAAGTATCACGTTCTACACAAAAGCTAAAAGGATGTTCAGGTCTGAAGTATGACCAATAGATACAAGCAAAGGATTTAGCCAAGCTAAGATGCATTCGCTTCTGATGCTGCTATCAAAGATGAAGAGAGCTAGAGAGAACTGTTTATTGCGGCCCAACATCACAAAATACAAAACATCGAAGCAAATGAAATAAAATGATAAATAATATTTTAACCTTGTCATTTCTGATTACTGTAATATCTTAAACCAAAACTACTATAGATACGCAGTTTAAAAAAAATGATGATACTAGCCGAACAGATGAAATAAAAAAATAAATTTGCTGTCAGTATACATACAATTTTGATTAATATAGTGCATGATACTTGCGACATTTCCACGTGAAAAAAAACTGCGATCGTAAACACTAAAGGAATTGATAATTTAGACGCCATAAATCCCATTTTACAGTTCTAATCTTAACATTTGAATGCGCAAAATGGAGGCAAATACGTTTTGTTTAATATTTGCGCTCATCACTAATTCAGTTAAACTTGCCTCTAGTTTTGATGACTTAAAATAAACACAAACAAATTATTGATAATCTTGATAAAAAAAAATTGATAAACCTTAAGTACGAGTCGTATCCAAAACAAAAACATGGAGAATACTCGAATATTTTTTGAAAAGCAGCTGCCATACTTCACTTGGCAGAGATTGTTTGAGACTTGTGTTTTTGATAAGTTCGTTTTACAGCCCATTACACGATTCACAGAAGACGTTGAAGTAGATGATGGGACTCAAACAATTTGCTTGGTTCGAAGTAGATAGCAATCCAAGATTTAAACGCAACCGCTGGACTCACAACTTCCACTTACATTGCGAAATCTAGGTGATTGGTACTCATTTCAGATATCAGGTTGTGTGCATGTCCACTAAACATCTCTTCCAAAGTTAGACTCTGTTGAGACAGGAAAAAAGAGATCAAACAACTTAATGATTCTATTATAAGCATTAACTCGCTTGTGTCATGGGACGAGTGAACTTTAATACAGTGGTAACAAACCGAGTGAATGCGTCTCTGGCTTTAACCGGAAATATTTAGGATAAGAGACAAATATCTAGTTAACCTGGTCGAGTCTTGGAAGTCGTTTGAGAAATACAACAGGTTATATGCTGAGCAAAAAATGCATGTAATCCGAAAAACGTTGCCTTAAGCTTAATAAGCCTATGCAACAGATAGCCCACATACATATATGATATAGGGTGATTCATCGTGAGGTTTGATTTTCAATAGGCTTTTTTGACAGATCACACGTGACTCCTATCAAACTGCTTTGTCATTTTTGTTCAGCATCGTTTGGCAATTCATCATGGAAAGACTCAAACCACAACAGCGTCTCCAAATTGTTCAGTTGTATTGGATTTTCTAATAACGACTCGACAACTTTTTTTTTTTTTTAAATAAAAGGCAAACCATTTGAGATATTTCAAAAACTTTATTATTGGCTTGAAGTACAATCAAAACATTTATGAATGGAACTCGACTTCGTCCATATGGCCACCGCGGGCACGTTTGCAGCGGTCGATTCGTTGGACCCAATTTTTAACGACTCAGCCACACATTTCGGCCGAAACGGCCGCTATTGTGCGTTCAATGTTGGCTCTGAACTCTTCCAACGTCGTGGGCGTATTGGCTACCACCAATGACTTAACGTAGCCCCACAGAAAATAGTCAACCGGCGGTAAATCGCACGAACGAGGCGGTCAATCGACTGGCCCATGTCTTGAGATAACACGCTCACCATACTTACTCTTCAATAAATCGATTGTAGCGTGTGTTGTGTGGCTTGTGGCACCATCCTGTTGAAACCACATGTCGTCCAAGTCCATATCTTCTAATTCGGGCCAAAAATAATCGGTGATCATGGCGCGATAACGCTGACCATTCACAGTAACGTGACGATCGTTATCGTCGACGAACAAATATGGCCCAATAACTCCGCCGGCATGCAAACCGCACCAAACAGTTATTTTTTTTTTGGATGAAGTGATGATTCATGAAGCACATGTGGGTTTTCACACGACCAATAACGCATATTTTGCTTATTGACGAACCCATTGAGCCAAAAATGAGCTTCGTCACTGAAGACGATTTTGGGACTCCAAATATCTGTAGAAAATTTTTATAATTTGCAGACGTTGCTCGTTAGTGTACTTTATCATGATGAAAATGTTGAGTTTACTGAATAAATTGACAGTGAGAGTTTGATGATTAGTGAAAGAGTGCGTTCACAAATTAAATTTAAAGTTGTCAAGTCTATCTATCTATTGGAAAACCCTATATTACGAAAATCAGCACGGTTCGAGGAATTTACAGTGCGCATAATCGAGCTACTGAAATCACTATTGCCAATTTGAGTCCCAGTTTACATTAGTGGATGATACTCGACCGGTTAGACCACATCCAGCAACTGTAGCTGAGAGTGTACGCGAAGACCGTGACGAATCGACTCGTCGTCGTTCTCAGCAGCTTCGCTTGGCGTATTCGACAACTTTTGCGTATTTTACGTGAAGATCTCGGCCAAAAAGTGTACAAAATTAAACTTGTGCAAGAATTGAAGCCAGGCGACTTGAATTTGTGTCTGAATGGGCTCTGGAAAAACTATACGAAAATTCGGGGTTTTATAGTGAAATTTTGTTCAGTGATGAAGCCCATTTCTGGCTCAATGTATTCATTCATCCATTAATAAACAAAATTGCCGTATTTGGGCTGATGAGCAACCCGAAGAGTAACAAGAGCTACCATTACAAGCATTAAAAACAACGGTATGGTGTGGGTTATGGGCTGGTGGAATCATTGGTCAATATTTCCTCAAAAATGAGGCAAATCAGAATGTTATCGTCAATGGTAAACGTTATCGCGTCATGTTAAAGGACTATGTGCTTTCTGAAATTCAAGCACATGGTCTCGGTGAGCTCTGGTTTCAACAAGACGGCGCTATGAGCCATACAGCGCGTGAAACAATGGACTTGTTGAGAAATCATTTTGGTGAGCACTTAATTTCACGTTTTGCTACGTTAAATTGGCCGCCTAGATAGTGCAATATCACACCTTTGGACTATTTTTTCTGGGAATATGTAAAATCTTAGGTCTTCAGGAATAAGCCAGCTACGATTTACGTTTTGGAAGCCAACATTACTCGTGTTATCCGCGAGATACCAGTCACTATGCTCGAACGAGTTGCCCAAAATTGGGGATTCCGAATGGACCACCTCTGACGTAGTAGTGGCCAATATTTACCTGATATCATTTTCAAAAAGTAAATGCCATGAATTGTTCTTTTAATAGATAATAAAAATTTTAAGTTCACTTTCAAATTTATGTTTTTTATTTTAAATTGTAAATCAAACCTCACGATGAATCACCCTATATAATGAGGAGCCTCGGATAGGATTGATTTAACTGTTGACAACTTGTGCAACAGGACTGTGGACAGACCAGGCACTCTCAAAGACCAAATGTCTCCATTTCACTACAAGGCTAAAAGATTAGCCGAGTCCCAATCAAAAAATGCGATACGATGGATCTTAGCAATCAAAAACTGCGGTACAATGTAAAAATAGTACTTGGAGACCTCAATGGCAGAATTTGACAATTTTCCACTTTTACCATAGTTATACACAGCCGGCACCACACAAATGGAACTGGAAAGTGGGAAAAACATTGCCATAGCAAGTATTTATTTATTTATATATTTTTAATCTATTAATAGAATATCGCCATTAACAACTTGTCTGGCCCCTTGCCGGTATGTTGTCCACCTTGAAAAAAATTCACAATAGATCGATCTTACTAATCTATGTATGGTGACCAAGTATTTTTTCTTTCCGGCTGTAAAGAGTGAAGCTTAGACACTTCAATGAAATTCGTATTGTGTGATTTGGGCATTCTGAGAGCCTATATTTTCATATCCAACAACTTTGCTCTTCGAATGCTACGGCTTTCAAGCTAACTCTGTAAAGTTAAATATTACAGGAAGCTTGCTTAAAAGCTAGCAAATGATTAACACCTTGGAATCCATATTTGATAATATCATGAGCCTGTCAGATGGCAGAATGTGGCATTTTGACAGAAGCTTCCGAGCGCCCAGATCTTCGCGGCGATTGATCGGGAAATTATAATCAGGTTCGTAGAGTAGTGCTTGCTTTATCTGGCAGCGGTGATCCCTGGTAACAGCATGAGTAATTCTTTACTGATGTAAGCTAAAATAGGAGGGGCGTGCACGAGCATAATACTAGCCTCATAGGGCTCACACTCTTACACGAATGAGATAAAAAAAACAAATGTGAAGAACTAGCTATAAACGGATCCGCTGTTGACGACTCTGGAAAACAATTAAGGGACAACAGCCTTCGGACCTGCACGTGGAATATTCGGACCCTTAACAGGCCACGCACAGCCAAGCGATTTGCAGAGAGGCCATTCAGGAAGTGCGATGAGATCGGCCGTGCATATGGAGGATGAAAAGCTGTAATATATACTATGCTGATTGCTAAAGGAAATAGAGCACTTATTCCGCTTAAATAAGGATAATATGTGCCCAGGCCCTTACTGGAAGCAAGGACGACTGCAATTAAGAATGTTTCTACGAGCTCCTCGACAAGACATGTAAGCAATGTGCTAGGTAAATCGTCTAGTACGATTTTTACACCAGGATGGGAAAGGAGAATATCTTTGGTATAAAAGTTGGTAAGCATGGTCAACACAACATTACGTCTGGCAACGGACTTAGGCTTATTGACTTTGCAGCGAAGGGATCGCCAGAATCTTTTTGGAACATGTATCCTGAAATCTTTCAACAACGCCTATGCCCCCACCATCAAGTACCAAAAAATATGCCATCAGAAACGCGCCAACTGATGTATTCAGGTTTCACCTGACCACCACCAAGAAATCACTGGTTTAGTGAAATTTTCCGCCAAGCACATGCAGCTAAACAAGAAGCATACAAAGCGGCGCTGAAACGAGCTGTAAGGACATCGGCTTCTACACAAGAAGAAAAATGAGCACAAGAAGCGCGTGATCGAAGATATTAAGCGTTTGCAAAGCTGCTGGTGCTGGCACCTTCCCAGAGGTAAGGTATTCAAAGCCGCTGGAAATGACTTTGTGGAGAGCATACACCAACTTATTTTTCAGAAGTCTGTACAACTTCTAGTTCTACCAAATATTTCAACATCAGCGGGCGGTCATCGGTGAGTTCGCTATTATTGAAACGGAAGCTGCCAAAGAAGAGATACACAACATTAAGGAATTGGATAGAACGCCACAATCGACAGCTATAATTTGTTCTTCTATAAATTTTGCTAACAACACCTCAGCAGAAATAAACTTAAACTTAGCCGTTTCGAGAGACAAATCCTTCGAAAAATATTCGGTCTTGTTTGCATTGAAAGGCTTTGGAGGAAAAGATTTACTACAAACTACACGAGCAATATCGACCTAGTCAGAAAACTACGTATCAGTCTTCTGGGATGACTAAGACATGTAAATCGAATGGATATCAATGGTCCGGCCAGCAGTGGCTTTGAATCTAACTCGGAGGGACAACGGAGTAGAGAAAGACCTCACATTAGGTGGCGCGCAAAAGTAGAAGACGACTTCAACTGACTTGGAGTCAGTTAACTAACAAATGTTGCCCTCAAGGCGTCCTCTAGTTGATCTAGTTGATACAATTCTGATCGACCTTAATAATTCCACATTTTTAACACAATAGTTTGCAGATGATGTAACCATTACAGTAAAGGGCAAAGGAGAAACCAGCATTACAGAACAAATGTCCTAAGCAAAACACCTCATCTAAACAGATTCATTAAAAAGGCAACAAAAGCCTTCTCATCTGCTTCCAAAGTTTTCAACAAGAAATGGGGATTAAAATAGCTCACCATCAAAACCCCATAAAAAAAAAAAAACATCGGTTAATGAATAGTTAGAAAAGGCTTAGGCGTAAAAACGAGTCTGCGTAAGTAATATTGGTGCAGTCAGCACCTGTCCGACTGCTGCTTTGTGACATCCACTGTCACAACTTTAAGCCTAATTTTTCCTCACTTTAGTTTGGTATATAGATTCCTAAACATGACGGCAACCCAGGCAATAAAAAAAGAATTGAAGAATTTGACAGAATAGACTCACATTTATTGAAACTGAACCTTCTTTAGCACATCCTCCCAGTCAGAAAAAGGTTGGGCTAAGACAACGAAAATTATAAGAAATGGTATTGACCTCATTATAAGGACAAAATTTAAACTGGTCATTACTTACTTGAATGCTATCTCAAGTCAATGAACCTTGTCAAATCGTACACATGTTTAAATGCTCTTCTTTAAAGTAGCTTCACTGATTACCTCTTCCCCAGTTTAAATGATCTCAGTTATCACACAGGAAACAATTTCCATCATCTAGGCAGTATACCATATTCCAATAAACACATACCTAAGGAGCTTGGCACAAAAGATCATATATCACATCTAGACTTTCACCCGTATAACTTCAACAAAAAAATAGCTCGTGATTAAGCTTGAATGCTCTAGAAATACCAGCCACTGGCTGCCCAAAAACATGTACATATTCAAATTATTTCCGGAAAATGCATATGTTACAAACAAGTACTCGTATGTAAATGTGTTGACCCGCAAAATACGCGCCAAAACTCAACGTTTTACATATAATAATAATCTCGTGTTCTTGATTACTTAGCAACTTCATAATTCCATTTCCATTTACGCTGAATATTTTTGATTACATATGCATAAATGTAAACTCTGTGTTCGTAAAGTGTTCAAACAACTGATATCAGATATTTGGAATCAAGTTTTTAAATATTAAAATATTTTGGTTAAGCAGATTTTGTTTACAATTTATCCCTCCGCTGTGTGCGGCAGAATATTTATTGGATTAAATTGAGACACACCGTCATATGACTACGTCAATTCTCAAATATAAACAAGTTTCTTATGCCAATATCAATATAACACCAAGTGGTGAGTCATTTGCCGGTTACACTTAAAAACCCTACACAATTTATTTATTATGAATTTATTGTTTTTATTGTTCACGTTTTGTATGTTTTTTGTTTATCTATTTTTAAGATTAAACATTTCAACGATATCATAGCCGGACAGCATTATTTCTTCATTATGACATCTTTCATGACGCTTTTCGTCTCGCATGCTAGTGCAAGTTTATAGACATTAAGCACTATCGGCGACCCTAAACTTGACACATTTGCAACCTCTCTTTAACAACGTCAAGACCAAGTATATGATGATATTTTGCCCGAGTGAAAGAGCAATCCGTCTACGGTTGTGCTATCAAGAGACCAAACTACCCATGGAATCCCTAATCGAAAACGTTCAAATTCAGAGAAGTCTTGCCTAGAAAGTTTATCGTTATGACTAGGGACTCAATGAATTCGGCCTTCTAATTACGTTTAAGTAAGCCTTCCATTATAGCGTATGTAACTACTTGTCGTCCTGTACAAAGACCCCAGCGCCACATCCTAAATTGCTTCAGCAACCATCGGCTTAGACTAACTACTGTCCTTTCCTGACTTAGATAGTCTGAAGCGAGTTCTTAGTACTGGTAAAGTTCACTTTGCATTCCCGCAGAAACTAAAATTCAAGTGTAATTGCTGCTATAAAACTGAAATCGAAAGTACTAAAGACCACTTCTTTTTTAACAGAAAATTCCATTGAGAGTAAAGCTCATGATATATGTAAATATCCAAGTGAAGAAGATTCGTCTAAAACAGAATCACTAGGAAAAACTCTAAGATAATCCAAAAGAACTGACAGAATAGAACAGAATATCGAACCCATGTAGATATCCCTGACATTACCATAGTTAATAGCGCTTTGCCAATCTTTAACTCGATATCTTAAATCCTTGACACCAAAATACTATATGTCAGCAACAAAATGTTATGTTACGGAGCTATGCACAGTTGGTGTTGTTTTTACTTGCATAAAATACAAGATATTGCCAATTAGCGACGGCCCATTCGACATAAGAAGGCGGTGGGTATTGATGGCATCCCTGCCGAACTATAGCAAGCGGCGCCAAATATGTTACATCGGCTAATCTGCTACAGCCGCTCATATGCAGAACATTGGATAGTGAATAATTTCCTCAAGAGTTGAAAGGGAGGATGATCATCAAGCTACTAAAAAAGTAAAACCTGATGGAGTGTGGAAACTAGAGAGGTATATGCGTTCTTCCAGCTGTAGCCAGAATAATTCTGGAAAGAATCAGAGAACATTTAGATTTAACTCTCGACGTCGAACAGGAAGGCTTTTGTGCTGGCTCCTTCGGCATCAACCACATAAACACCTTACGGATCATTCTAGAGCAATGCTTTGAGTACAGGTCTCCCCTACATTTGGTGTTTATCGACTTCCAAAAGACTTTCGACAGTGTGAATCGAGCTGCGATTTGGTTGGGCTTTCGCAGGAGAGGCATCCCTGAGAGGAAAACTCATAGCTATCATATTATTAAAACTACATACAATATGTATGAGGATGGTAAGTGTCTCGTTTTGCAAAATGTTAAGACGTCTGAGAATTTTTAAGCCCAAAGTGGAGTACGTCAGGGGTGTATACTGTCCCCACTATTGTTTTTGTTAGTTATCAGCAATGTACTCCGTGCAACATTGAAGGAAGGCAACTGGGGAATTCGATGGACAATGACATCTTACCTTAAACACCTTAAACACCTTAACTACGCTGACGATGTTTTCCTACTTTCACATCGGATAATGGACCTTCAATTGATGGCCCACGATCAGAAAACTGAGGCGAACAAAGTGGAGCTCAAAATAAACCGAAAGCACTTCCAACATCCGCGGTCTTGGGTAACCGGGGTGGCACCCAACTGGATATGTACAGCAGAATCAGGAAGGCTAAAGCTGCGTTCGGGATGTTATCCAAAATCTAGAAAAGCAATGTGTTCAGCTTAAAAACGAAGCTGCAACTATGCAAACCTTCGTACATAGATGTTGAGGAATCATCTCGGGGTTTTCTGGCCCAATCGTATCTCTAATGCACAGCTTTATCAGAGAATGGCCCAAGAATGTATAGACATTAGTATACGGAGGAGAAAGTGACAATGGATTGAACACATCCTACGACCTAAAGCCAGTTCATTTGTGAAGTACACCTTGCAATGGAATCCGCTTACCCAAGCAGGCAGAACAGCGAGACGCCCGAGACATACTTAGCGCAGAGAAGTCGAGGAGGAATCGAACTCTTTAGGAATGAGTTGGAGAGAGCTCAATGGCATTGGAGAACTCCGAATAAAGTATCGTGCATTCGTTTTTGACGCCCTATGCCCCCCGAGAGATTAAAGGATTATTATACATGTGATTATATGACATACCTTTTGAAAAGTGAATGGAAATCAGGAAGGTGGACTTCAAATGTTCGCAATTTTGTTCAATAAAAATATTGAAAAGCAATATATCCAACCGGCAATGTCATAGTTTTCTTATTTCATTATACTATAAAGGCAATAGCGACACGAAAAACTGTAACAACTACCAATCGGTAAAGTTAATGGTGCATGCAATAAATAAAAAAAAAAAAAATAAAAAATACGAGCGCGTTTTAGACCGTCAGCAACGAAATGCAAATAACTATCATGGCAGTCAATGAAGTTCTCTGACAGTCAATTCCGCTAACGACACGATAATAGCTTACGAATAATAAAAGTGAAACAACGTGGCCAAAAAACTCTGTACACAATTTTCTTTAAATTTGTCAGAGTCCTAACGTTGCTGCGTACAGAGAAGCGCTTCATAAAATAATTCTAGTGCAAAAATAATAACAACTACTCAATCCCAATGACGATGTGAAACAAAATAGAGCGACCGACCCGAGGACGTTGAGGTCTGAACAGTTAGTCGAGCCCGCTTGTGGGCTCTGTTGTCTAGTTGCAATCAAGACTTGTGGAGAAAATATAAAAATAACTATTCTACACGCTACATATGTTAATGGTTAATAAAATACAAAAATAAATGTGACCCTGTGTCGGAAAACTTAATTCAAGCTACTTAAGCTTCACTCTTTTCACTGTTTTACATTCGAAACCAATGATACAAATACACAGTTGCACCTGCCATAATGTTAAACTCAAAATCACCACATTCCCTACACGAGGTAACTAAATTTAAGTTTAGGAAAAATCGATAGCTTAACCGAAAGATTTGACCGATCTCTGGAAATTTCCGATAGTTGACGAACATAGTTGGTCTGAGCTAAATCCAGTTTAGCTGGGGTCAATGAAATCGACAAAACAAGTCTTTAACTGTGTCGCTGGTTGATGGGATGTACTAAAGAAATCATCACAGTTAATTAAATACAATAATGCCCCAGGTCCAACATTCAAGAATTCATCTGGATTCACATCCATTGTATTGAATTCTAGAGTGCAAACAAACTTTCCCTTTAAGTCATGAATACCAAACGTTAATTCAGTTTAAACTACGGGTGTATGGGCATTCGCAAAACACCTATCAATGCAAATACTTGGTATAAAGTAGTTACAAGCGCAAGCTATTAGAGACCAAAGACATCCAGTAAATTGCCACACCACACGTCACCTAATGCGCTCCTTATTTACACATGAGCTCAATCGTCATTCACATTGAAAGTTGCTTATTTAGTGATATTCATATTTTGCGTATTTATTGCTAAAAAAAAAAAAAAAACAGGAAAAGATTTCTCGTGTACATTGGACACTATATTCCAGATTTGATTTGATAAGATTTGAAGTAACCAAAATATGTCTATCCAGGGAAATAGGTTATTTTTTGTCGATCTCCCATAGCCAGATAAATTAGTAGAACGAGTGCAAAATTATTTACACTTTTTGATTTTTCACTGGCTTTCTATTACCTGCAGCCGACATTAGCACTCGTGGATACCATATGATATTTTGGCGTACGTGACCAACGTTATTGGCTGCTTTACAACTACACAGGGGTTGGTAGTTCTTTCGCTTTGCTTCTTCTTTTTTTTTTAATGAAAAATTGCAATACGAACACTTAATTCATGACTACCCGGCACAAGTTGTGAGCATAAGATAGAGGTACTGAAGCTGATAGCGCGATTAAATGCCAAATCGATAACCTTTACACTGGTTCTTGGTGTAATTTGCAGGTGAGTAGAGTACTTCTCGCACGATTGTGTATTTTTTGAATTGCATAATGAAGAGATAGAGTTGGGGCCTTTTCTATGCCTTTAATGTAGACTTCGGTAGCAGATACTAAACCGTATTTTAAGCACTCAAAAGCTACACTCAAGTTTGAATGATTGGTTTTTTTTTTTTTTTTTGGTAAATTAATTTTATATTTAATTTTCCAATTCATAACCTAAAATATACTACTTACGCCATTGACTGAATACCGCTCGGGTGCATACAAACAAACAGACGAATAATAAAAATATTGATTTTAGCATTTTATATCGATTTCACGAATAATTGGTTAAATAAAAAAAAAAGATTAATCCAAGCGGGAGACACAATTTATACGCGATCTATTTATCTTATTTTTCACTCTCTATGGAAGAGTAGGAACGCGTCCACAACTGACGACAACCGATTTTATATTCCTACTAAAGGAATAGTCGACGGTGTAAAACACATTTGCTGATTTGTTTTTTTTTTTTTTTTAAACACAAGTGGGTATGAATACATAAAATGCCTTAACATACAGTTGGTCAAAAAAGTAATCAGACAGTTGTTTTATCTGTGTTTTAACACAAAGATACATTGGCACCAATATTATATTCGTTTTTATTTTATACATTTATGACACAACATTCAAGTTGTTATATAAAACAGAAAGTAAAACAATATATTTTTTTTAAAATTGAATTATTTTTAATTCTCTAACGGGATTTCTCGCTTTAATTTACAGTCTTCTTTATCTGCGTTCGAATATCGATGCAAGTCAAAAAATAAATCACATCGCTAGATATCCGAAAAATTTGTGGTCGATCATTTTAATGAAGGCAAATCCGTTCGCGAAATTGGAAAAAATAGTAAAAAGAAGTCACTCAAACATCTGAAATATTATAAAAAGATGTATAACCCACAATTTATTAAACAATTTACCAAAATCTCAAGATCTCTAAAGAAGATGATGTCAGGTAATTTTAAAAATATCCTCGTCTAAGTGCAGCTAACAGCAGAAGTTAAAAATTTTGAGGTAAATCCTGAAACGATTCATGTAGTGTTGCGAAAACAAAAAAAAAAAAAAAAAATCAGCACAGCAGAATCGCCCGAAGGAAACAGTCCATCACCCATAGGATTAAAAGAAATAAATTTGCCAGACATTACCAAAAAAAAAGGACTTCTCGTTCTGGAAACGTGTTTTATTCTCAGACGAGAGTAAACTTCATTTCTTTCATTCTGATGGACAGGACTATGTGGGGGAAAATCCTAACGAGGAGTTGACGGAAGAGAATTTTGGATCGCTTTTTGTGTGATGTTGTATGCCTACTGCCTACTGGACCCGAAAATATTGTCATCATTGAAGGAATCATGAAGCAATACAAATACATTGGCATACTTAGAAATAATTTGGCTCAAAGTTAAGAACAAACAGGAATGAAAGGCGATTAATATTTCTATCAAGACAACGATCCTAAGCACAATTCTCTTAACACCCGATTGTGGCTTCTTTAGAACTTTAAATTTAAAAATGTATGTTACTACAAACATCACCTCAGTCCCTTGATGTAAATATTATAGAAAATATTTGGAGTTACTTGGAAAACCAGCTTAAAAGGTACACACATTGTAGTAAAAAATATTTAGAAACAGCGTTGAAGCTAGAACGGAACAATATCAACGCTTTATGCAAAATTGGTACAAACGATGCCAAAATTAAACGTTTAAAACAAATTTAGGACTGTCTACTTAATATTACATCCCAAAAATAAGCATTTTCATTCGTTTCTTTCTATTAAAAGTGGAGTGCCCGACTTCTTTTATGAAGTTCGAATTGGTGGATATAATAATCTGAATATTATGTTATGAAATCAAAGTATAAACACAAAGCCTTCAAAATGTATTAAAAACAAAAGCAAATATTCGTATAAATATATATTTGTGACTAAAGTTAGAAACTTTAACCGTCCGAGTTCTTTTTTCACCAACTGTATGTAAAAGTTGTTTGTACAATGAAATAGAGAGAAAAATCTGAGTGTCCAAACATATTTCATTTCAGAGTGCTGTGAAATGTCACTGCACAAAATCGTTTGCTACTTGCCTGTCCTAGACGTCATTACTCCTCGCTTTCGTTCAGGTGTATAGAACAGATTGCCACAACGTCAAAAAATTCTTTGACAACTGCAACAACTAAATCTTTACGTACACCACCGTTCACGTAGTTTGACGTTTTCGATTGGTTTTCCTCCGGAAATTGGGCCATTTGGACACCAAAGGAACGCTTAAAACTTCTTTTGACTTTGATGTCAAACGCAATTAGTTGCTCGAAAACAAAAATCTAGCTTGACAAACAATACTTTTTGAGGTTTATATTTATATAGAGCTTTCCAATAGGGACTTGACAACTTTGAACTTCATTTGTGAACGCACTCTTTCACTAATCATCAAAATGTTACAGTCAATTTATTCAGTAAACTCGACATATGTATCATAGTAAAGTACACTAACGAGCAACGTCCGCACATTATAAAAATTTTCTACAGATATTCGGAGTCGGTGACTGCAACTTTAAGAGCGTTAACTCCAATTTTCGGTCGTAATTCTCGCCCTAGTAGACAGGCAATAACAAGTTTAGTACAAAAATTTGAGTCTATATATTCGTTGTGTAATGTTGCCGTGTCAGTGAGACAACGGGTTGGTCGAAGTGTCGAAAATATCGCTGCCGTTCAGACGTCCGTAGCAAACGATCCAAATCAGTCAATTCCACGGCATTCTCAAGAATTGGGCATCTCTCAGACCACATTATGGCGTATTTTGCGTACGGATCTTGGTTTACACCCATACAAGATCAAGCTGACTCAAGAATTGAAGCCGATGGACCATTTGAAGCGACGTACGTTCTCCGATTGGGTTCTGGAGAAGATGCGCCAAGATTTCATCGCAAAATCATCTTCAGTGACGAAGCTTATTTTTGGCTCATGTGCTTTATGAATCACAACTTCACCCACAAAAAATAACCGCCGGGGCCATATTTTTTCGTCGACGATAACGATCGTCACGTTACTGTAAATGGTCAGCGTTATCGCGCCATGATCACCGATTATTTTTGGCCCGAATTGGTTTATGCCAACACGCCGACGACGTTGGAAGAGCTCAGAGCCAACATTGAACGCGAAATAGCGGCCATTTCGACCGAAATTTGTGGCCAAGTCTTTGAAAATTGGGTCTAACGAATCGACCGCGGCAAACGTGTCCGCGTTGGCCATATGAACGAAGTCGAGTTCCATTCATAAATGTTTTGATTGTACTTGAAGCCAATATTAAAGTTTTTGAAATATCTCAAATGGTTTGCCTTTTATTTAAAAAAAAAGTTTTCAAGTCGTTATTAGAAAAGGATATATGTGTTAATACTTTCTGACATAAAATACAGAAAAGAAATTTTGTTTCTGTAATGAAAGACCTCTGTCGGCCAATCGACATAAGAGAATGACAATTTTCGAGTGAAATAATGAAGAAATGTGAAGTGATAGGTCGACATTTTGACTAAAAGGATAGGGGTGAATAACTAGAAATAAAGAGCTCAATAGAGCATTCAATAACTGATGCTATTTTGATCTCATTTTATTCAGGTGGTCGAAAAATGAATCTTTTATCGCTTAAAGTCCCATTTACAATACTGCAAGATGCGATACCAGGGTCGCAACAAATTCGAATGCGAGAGCTCTCACATTCGGACATCGGACGTCTGTAAGTCAAAACACAACGAACAATTTTCAAGTGAGGTGCTAATTAAATGAAACACCACTCACAAATCACAAGCTCAAAATGAAAAAAAAAAAAAAAAAAAAATAAGCTGTCACGCATTGCGAGATGCTAGTTTTCTATATTTTCGAAATTGACTGCGATGCTAGCTGCGAGACTCGCAATTATTGTAAACAATCACATTGAAGTATGCTCTCTTTTTCGAACAACGTATCGCATCTTGCAGTGTTGTAGATGGGACTTAAGTCAAATGGTTCATTTTATTCGACAGCTGAATTTGGGTCGTCTCAGTCGATTGAGTCTGCAGAAGTGGTTTTTGCATATACTAAGCAACGGATGACATTACTACCAATTTTTTTATTCATCTCTATATGTTTTTTGTTGGCTTGACACGTTTTCTAACCTTTTCTCCATTTTCTCGATCAGTCGCCACTCATGCTCTTTCTGTTTTCTTTATAGTAGACAGCGTGCCTCGCTCCTCCTTTACTCACAGAGCTCGAGCCGCTTCCCCTCGTTCTTTCTTCTTACAGCGGCACTAACTAGGTGAGTTTTTTTTTATCTCCACTTCTTTCTGGGACCCTTGAAAAAGGGATCTGATATTCAGAGGATATAAAGGACACAACCACCCTCTTTTCGGCATCCTGACCAATTCTTTTATTATCCATTAAATACGTTGAAGTAGCCCATAGTCAGTTAATGTCAGCGTTGATGCGGTGGTTCAGACATTTGCGAGAAGAGATAATACTAGATGGGGTGAAAAGTAACCTCCTTGTGAATGAAAAAAACAAATCTTTTAAATGTTTTTTTTATTTTATTTAAAATAGTTCCCTTTGAATTTGATACACTTATTCCACTTGTTCCGATTTTCCAAAATACTCGGCAAAATACTCCTCCGTGGCGTCGATGATTTCCTCGCGTGAGCTGAATTCTTTATTGATGAGCCATCTTTTGAGGTTTGTGAAGAGATAATAGTCCGAGTGAGCCAAATCGGGCGAATACGGTGGATGCGACAGCAATTAGAGCCGAAGTCATTGATTTTAGCCGTGGTTGCGATGCTCTTGTGCGTCGGTGCATTGTCTTGCGAAAACAAATTTTTTTTTCGCTTTGCCGTTTTGCAGCGATTTTGGCCTTCCATCGCTCCAATAAAATGCACAGTAATACTCGCTGTTGATGGTTTTTCCTTTTTCGAGGTAGTAAACGAAGAGTATGCCATGACAATCCCAAAAAACCGACGCCATAACCTTCGGAGCACTCGTGCCGGTTTCAGTCCATTGCCGGGCACTCATTCTGTTCTCTGGTGTTCAACAGTTACCAATCGACGCCAAAAGTCCGCCCGATTCCGCATCAGCAAGTCCAAACACTCTTTCGAAGTGCTATTGCGTTCGTGTTTTTGGTCAGGAGTGAGAATGCGCAGCACCCAGCGGCAGGATAACTTTTCCATATGCAGAATATTGCTCAAAATATGGCGTGTGCGCTCAGTACTAATCTTTGTGGTATCTGCTAGCTCGCGCACCTTCACTTTTCGGTCAGCCAACACCATTTCATGTATTTTTTTGACATTGTCCGCATCGGAGGGCCTGCCGTTGTGGACTTGCGGCCACCACGAAATTTTCGAAACCAATATTTGACGGTGTAATCTGACCTGAGTGTTAGCCCCATCATATTTATCCAACTTTTCTTTTTTCTTCGCCGTTTTGCCTCTCAAAAAATAACGAACGAAAATCGTTTTTGTCCATACTCAACATGATGCCAACCACGTCAAGAGCAATCAGCAGTCAAAAAAAAAACTAAAGACAGTATCGCACTAAAATTTGGCATGTTTGCCTAAATATGAACGGACTTCAAGGCACCATAACCTGTTTTAGAGTAGCAGCGCATTCTGGCGGTCAAAGAGGTAATTGTTCACTCCACCTAGTATTTCGGTTGCATGAGACCAGTAGATGACCTGAACTGAACGCTTATTGCGCTCTCCGCTAACGCTGCTTCCTTTACAATTACTACACAATTAAAACAAAATATTCTGTTTTTTTTTTGTTTTTTCTTTTTGCAAAACCATACAAAACATAATTTTATTGATCACAAAAAAAAAGATAAAAAGTAAAAAATAAAATTACAGATAATACCAATTCTGAGGTAAAAAATTCTTCTAATTAATTTAACAGTTTTCTCTGTTACCTGTTCGTTTAAAGCTTTCTTATTGAGTTACATAAATAAATGATTAAAAATCAAAGACAAAAGAAGTAAAATATGTAATTATAAAAAAATAAGAAATAAACAAAATATAAGATCATAAGATAATCCTGCTTGGTGTCATTTTGGCTGAATTAATACAACAGATTGTGCTTTAAAAATAAATTAAAATCACCTTCATTCCTATACATCTAAAAAATAAACGTTATGAATGCTTTGATGTTCTAACAATTGTACTATATCTTATTTTAACGCATAAATATGTCCACCTGTGTTAACATAGTCTACAATACGATATAAGGTTTTTTTTTTGAAATTCTTTCGCTCTTATCACTTTTTATTTTCTCTATGTATATTTTTGTGTTTTATTTTCTTAAAAGATACTGTTTACGAGGTTTTTTTTTGTTTTTTTTTTTTTTTTTTTTTTTTTTTGAAGTTTAATGAGAACTTAGGGTCGGGGTCGGGGTCGGGTTTGGGGTCGAGGAAGATTGCCTATGAATATTATTTACAGATTTTCAGAAACAAAAATTAGAAATAAATTATCCTAACAAACGAATAAACGAGTAACGATAACAAATCTCAACGATTTACATGTATGTTGATTGGTTCTTATTTAACGGGGGAGAATGTTTAAACTATTATTTTATCCTTGGTTTGACGTACATACATACGAATAGTGTATATGGAGAAATTCCTTAATTTGGCCTTTTTTTATACTTCAAATAAAGTCTCATTTTGTTACATAAAATAATTTAGCAAATACTCATTTTACGGAAACGGATATCCGGAGAGATATCAAATCTCTCGTTTCAATTAAATCGATTTATGTATTGCCTAGTGGGCAAAATTAAAACGATTCGTTTTATGGCACACCCATCGGAAGAATTGACGCAGTCGTGTCATTATCCAATAGCAAATGCCTCCAGCCTCACGTAACTTTGAACCTAAATTTTTTATGTGATCTGTGTAAAAATAATTAAGAAAAATAATATTTGTTTTTTTTTTTTTTTTTCCAAAGTTTGAGTAAAAAAGTGAGAATGTATAAGAAGTTTCGAATTTGAAAAGGATATAATAACGACCAGGGTGGATGACCACCGTTTATATATGTCACATAGGTAAAACCATCCTTTCCCTTGCCTCTAATATTATAGTAGTATGGTAAAAACGCATGCAGATGAAATCTGAAAAGACAAATTAAATTTATAGATTACTTTAGGAAGATATTGTAAATTAATTGCAAAATAGACTTTATCTCTATAAATGGAACTCATATTATTGTTTCAATCCACCGAGGTACTTTCATGAAAATTTAAGCAGACGTTTGAAGCCCGTCTTATAGTCTAAACTTAAAACTAACAATTTCACGTAAAAAATAGGTACAAACTAAAGAAAATTAGGACGCAATGCGTAGGTGGAAAGGAGAATGTTCTTTAGGGACAGTTTGCTGAGGTGGTAGTATAATGATTTTTTTTTTTTTTACAATACGTTTTATTCCATTCAATGAGTTCATATTAAGAATTTACAACTTTGACCTAAAATTTTCGCTCAGTCGGAAATAAGACGTTCTCGAGTGAACGTCTGTGCCAGAAAATTAAATTTTTATAAAATAAAGTGGTACGTGTGCTTACGTGTGAGAATTTTAGGGTTCGTTACAAGTGTCATACACAAAGCATGGGGGTATCCCCTAATGACAATAAGTCGACACCTTTCTCTCATAGGAAAGGTAATCAAACTCGATAAGTGAGTACCCTATGAACTGAACGAATCTCAAAAACTACGGTGCCTGAAAATCTGCGTATCCCTTACATTTAGAAATGTAAAATCTGAACCGTTTTTACACCGGATAATCACCTGTGAGGAAAAGTGGATATTGTATGATAGTCGTTAAAGATCTGGGCAGTGGTTGTATGCAGACGAAAATTCAAAACACACCCCCAAGCCCGATTTTCATCCAGAAAAGGTTATTGTGACAATTTGGTGGACATCGAAAGGACCAATCTACTTTTCATTTCTTCAACCAGGAGACACGATAAACGCTATCAAATATTGTGAGGAAATTGACATATTGCATGCCATATTGGCTGAAAAAAAACCCGCGTTGGTCAATAGGGCACGGTCCGATCCTTTTGCGTGACATGACCTTTTTCTACGAAAAAGAAATATTTGTCCTTGTATCACGTTGGAAGAATGTCATAGATGCCAACGAATCCTATTTTGATTGGATAAAATTTTACGGAAAAATAATACATATTGGCTTTTAATTTTACATTTGATGTGGTACAACCCAATAAGTTCATTTTGTATATATATAGGGTTTTCTAATAACGACTTGACAACTTTTTTTTTTTTTAAATAAAAGGCAAACCATTTGAGATATTTCAAAGACTTTATTATTGGCTTGAAGTACAATCAAAAAATTTATGAATGGAACTCGACCCAATTTTTAACGACACAGCCACACATTTCGGCCGAAACGGCCGCTATTTTGCGTTCAATGTTGGCTCTTCCAACGTCGTCGGCGTATTGGCATACACCAATGACTTAACGTAGCCCCACAGAAAATAGTCAAGCGGCGTTAAATTTCACGAACGAGGCAATCAATCGACTGGCCCATGTCTTGAGATAACACGCTCACCATACCTACTCTTCAATAAATCGATTGTAGCGTGTGCTGTGTGGCTTGTGGCACCATCATGTGGAAACCATATGTCGTCCAAGTCCATATCTTCCAATTCGGGCCAAAAATAATCGGTGATCATGGCGCGATAACGCTGACCATTCACAGTAACGTGACGGCCTTTATCTTCAAGGAAAAAATATGGCCCAATAACGCCGCCGGCATGCAAACCGCACCAAACAGTTATTTTTTGTGGATGAAGTGGTGATTCATGAAGCACATGTGGGTTTTCACCCGACCAATAACGCATATTTTGCTTATTGACGAACCCATTGAGCCAAAAATGGGCTTCGTCACTGAAGATGATTTTGCGACTCCGAATATCTGTAGAAATTTTTTATAACTTGCAGACGTTGCTCGTTAGTGTACTTTACCATGATGAAAATGTTGAGCTTACTGAATAAATTGACAGTGACTATTTGATGATTAGTGAAAGAGTGCGTTCACAAATTAAATTCAAAGTCTTCAAGTCCCTATTGGAAAACCCTATATTTAGTTAATAGACAAGTTTTTAAGTGTTCTTCATACTAATATTCTTCGAGGAATAAATACAATAATAAAAACGATTGGTTCTACAGTCTTTACGAAGAAATTCTGATTAAATTATTGACATCATTACAAACAAAATCAAGCAGCCAATTTTTAATTTTTCTGTTAAACATAAAAGGCTTTCTAATAACACATGGTCCGTGCCGTTTATAAGAGAGGCCACCACTAGAATTAAATCAGTTAGTAGAAGCAGTTAGTACCAACCTTCAAAAGATACGTGTATAAATTTGACAGCTGCCATACGATTAGTTCTCCAGATATAGCGTTGTGAGTGAAGCAACTTTTGTTATTGTGAAAGAAATGGATTCAAAGCAATTTCGTGTGTTGATTTATCATTGCTTTATGATGGGAAAAAATGCAGCCGATGCAAAGAAATGGCTTGATAAGTGTTACCCGGACTCTGCACCAGCCGAACGAACCATTCGCAAGTGGATTAAAAAAATTAAAAGTGGTCATACAAGCACCGAAGATGATGCACGCAGTTGCTCACAGTCGACCAAAAACAACATGTTGATGATTCAGAGGAGTGTTTAAAGCTGTTCAAGCGCAATAAAGCCGAATTTTTGCGTCGGTATGTGACAATGGATGAAACTTGGCTCCATCACTTCATACCAGAGTCAAGTCTTTTGGCACGTTCGCTCATATTCACCATAAACTTCCACCAAAATACGATGACTTTTGGCAGCATTTTTCTTCATATTAAAGTAATGAAGAAGAACTCCCCGCAAAAACACTTTTTCAGGCACAAAGTTCGACATATTTGAGTGAAAAAAAAATATTGTTGTTTACGCTTCAAATGAATGACATATACTGAAATGACGTACAATGACAGTAGCTTTCCAACGCATGTTCCAATGGAATAATAACAATGGAATAATACAAGTTACGCCATCTATACAAAAAGGATTATATACTATATATATACTATCTCGCTTAGTATACACGAATGGATAGCAATATAATACTGTTGGAGAGCTCAAAGAAAACATTCAATTGTCGTGGAACTCTATTTCGAATACAACTCTCCAAAATTTAATAAACACCATGCCAAATAGAATATTCGGAATAAATACCTAAAAAGGGGAATTATACTCATTATAAAAACCATTGTTTCAGGGAGACAATACTCCTAACAGCATTTTAAAACAGGTGTTTTTATAAGAATTTCGCTGCTGTCTTCATGTATTTTTAGTATAAAGAAGTTAAATTGACATAACATATGTTTATATAGGGTGATTCAACGTCAATAGGCTTTTCTTGTCAGATCACGCGTGACTCCTATCAAACTTCTTTGTCATTTTTGTTCAGTATCGTTTGGCAAATCATCATGGAAAGACTCACACCACAACAGCTTCTCCAAATTGTTCAGCTGTATTACGAAAATCAGCGTACTGTGAGAAATGTTTTTCGTGCAATTCGAGGCACTTACAGTGCACATAATCGACCTACTGAAACCACTATTGCCAATACCATTCGCAAATTTTAGCCCCAGTTTACATTAGTGGATGATACTTGACCGGTTAGACCACATCCAGCAGCTGTAGCTGAGAGTGTACGAGAAAACCGTGACGAATCGATTCGTCGTCGTTCTCAGCAGCCTGGCTTGACGTATTCGACAACTTTTGCGTATTTTACGTGAAGAACTCGGCCTATGAGCGTACAAAATTCAACTTGTGCAAGAATTGAAAACAGGCGACTTGAATTTGCGTCATATTTTCAGTGAATGGGCTCTGGAAAAACTCAATGAAAATTCGGTGTTTTATCGTGAAATTTTGTTCAGTGATGAAGCCAATTTCTGGCTCAATGTATCCATTTATCCGTTAATAAACAAAATTGCCGTATTTGGGCTGACGAGCAACACGAAGAGTAACAAGAGCTACCATTACATCTATTAAAAACAACGGTATGGTGTGTTTATTAAATTCAAGCACATGGTCTCGGTAAACTCTGATTTCAACAAAGACGGCACTACGAGCCATATAGCGCGTGAAACATGGGACTTGTTGAGAAATCATTTTGGTGAGCACTTAATTTCACGTTTTGCTACGGCAAATTGGTCGCCTAGAACGGACTATTGGAATATTTTCTCTGGGGATATTTAAAGTGTCAGGTCTTCACGAATAAGGCAGCGAGATCAGATATCAGTCGCTATGCTCGAACGAGTCACCCAAAATTGGACCTCTCGAATGGACCACCTCAGACGTAGTCGTGGCTAACATTTAGATGATATTGTAATATCCTTGCGGTTTTAACGGCAGCATTACCTAGTTGAAAAACAGAATTTTCTCCAATTAACTGTTCGGCTCTTTCTACCGAACTCAGCTCTAGTAGCTGTATGTATATTTGAGAGTTCATTTTTGTTGGTACGCGTGCGATTTTCGTCTTGCCAACATTGAATAAAACATTTTTCCACTCTTCAGTTCAAGACATGTACTTTCTCACGAAATTTAACCTTGCCGCTTTGTGTGTGGCAGAAAGCTGTGGTTTTTTCATTCCATTTTCGTACACAACATTCTTGTCTGAGCTCAATATCTGCTGAACCCAAAGTTCTCCAATCGGAAGATCGAATATTCCAACAATTTGGGAATCTGAAGGCTTATGGTATTTATTCTCGACTTCTGGCGGACGATTAACATTGTGTTATGATCATATCGACGAATGGTCCCATACTTTCACCCAAATTTAACAAATTTCGAACAACTGTATGGGACCGGTTGATTCTTTTCGCAATTTCTCCAAATGAAAGTCCAAACTCATTACATATATGCAATTATTTTACCTTTTTCTTCGTCTCTTAACACTTTTCCCTTGGGCATTGTTGAAAATTTCTCCTGAATCATAGTTTGTAAAGAAAAATCTTGTTAAAAACTTTTACATTTATCATTCTACTTTTCTATTTACAGTTACACTGCAAAAAATATGAAGTTTTTAATTCAGTTAACAAATATATAACGAATTACTGTACTGTTTTTATAAGAACTTCGTACACAAACTGCACTATTATAGCAACTTTGACGAAATAACTCGTTACAACGAGCTTCGTTTGACACATACCATAAATATTGCATAACGGTTGTTTCATGCAGACGATGATGACTCTTTTAGAACAGAAAATCAATATATTTTTAAGTAAAGACATATTGGGTCTAAAACTTCGTGCGGTTTGCTAAGAGATGGCGTAACTTGTATTATTCCATTGTTATTATTCCATTGGAACATGCGTTGGAAAGCTGCTGTCATTGTACGTCATTTCAGTATATGTCATTCATTTCAAGCGTAAACAACAATAATTTTTTTTCACTCAAATATGTCGAACTTTGTGCCTGAAAAAGTGTTCTTGCGGGGAGTTCTTCTTCATTTCTTTAATATGAAGAAAACTGCTGCCGAAAGTCATCGTATTTTGGTAGAAGTTTATGGTGAACATGCGCCGGCTGAGCGAACGTGCCAGAAGTGGTTTGCACGATTTAAAGTGGTGATTTTGGCTTGGAAGACGATGAATGTCCTGGGCAGCCAAAAAAGTTCGAAGATGAAGAACTGGAAGCATGACTCTATGAAGATTGTTGCCAAACACAAGAAGAGCTCGCAGAATCTTTGGGTGTCACTCAAGCAGCCATTTCAAAACGTTTAAAAGCAGCTGCATATATTCAAAAGCAAGGAAATTGGGTTCCACATGAACTCAAGTCGAGAGACGTCGAAAGGCGGTTTTGCATGTCCGAAATGCTGCTGGAACGCCACAAAAGGAAGTCATTTTTGCATCGGATTGTTACTGGTGATGAAAAATGGATCCATTACGACAACTCCAAGCGCAAAAAATCATATGTGAAACCCGGTCAAACAGCCAAATCAACGGCAAAGCCGAATATCCATGGCGCGAAGGTAATGCTCTGTATTTGGTGGGATCAGATGGGTGTGCTGTATTATGAGTTGCTAAAACCGGGTGAAACCATCAATGGACAACGCTACCGAACACAATTAATCCGTTTGAAGAATATGCTATCAGACTAAGAACTATTTGGAAAACATTGGATGGGAAGTCTTACCCCACCCGCCTTATAGCCCAGACCTTGCCCCTTCTGACTATCATTTGTTCGGTCGATGCCGAATGCCCTTACTGAAATACGGTTCACATTAGAGCAGAATATCAAAAATTGGTTTTTGGGATGGGATCCACAAATTGCCAGAAAGATGGGAAAAAGTCATAGCTTCAGATGGGCAATATTTTGAATAATACTATTGTACATGTTTTTCTTAAATAAACGTTTAAATTTTGGAAAAAAAAACCGCACGAATTAAATTACATACCCAATAGGTCCCCTTTAGCTCTGTGGAACTTATCTTTTTACAAATAGATATTTCAGTGAAAACTTCTTCTGTTATTTTTTCATATGCTTTGCGGGTTTAAGCATTACTAGGCAGTTTCTTATATTTTAAATATAACTTATTCTTCAGTAGATCAGATCAGACATCTAATGTTTTAACTTTTTTTTTATTTCTCTTTCTCGTATCGGACACTACAGTACAGCTCTCAACGTGATTCTTCAAGCACTTACAGAACAAATCAAACGATCTGGAGGCATTATTCTCATTGTATACAGGTGACCAGTTTTCTCGCAGCAAATGTACATTAAGCCTTTCGAAATTAATTCTAATTGCTGCTATATAGGTGTTAGAATTCACTTGTTCCACTTGGTTACCATAGGAAAAGAGATATGTCATACAGTGATCAGTTACTTTCAAGTCTGATATTGTGCTAATCACAGCAAAATTGGAGATACGATCCACTATGGCAAAAATATGGTCGATACATGTTTGAGAAGATCTAGAAAGCCTAGTCGATACATTAATGCATCAACTCCAACTCTCTAATCCATTAACTTCAACTCTCTATCATTAACTTCAGAAAGCATTCAAAACGTTGGCTCAAGGTGTCCATATCGGTAACTTTTCTACGTATAAAAATAAGTTGTAAATTGTATGGTGATAACTTTTGGTTATTATCCCAGCGAAGTTTACGTAAAACGAATCGTAAAAACCTGTATTGATAAGCTTCTAACCGGAGGATTTGAGATCTGTATTCGAGTGACCAAACTTGGCTTGCAAATTCAAGACAGAGGTTATG
The DNA here is from genome assembly GCA_907269105.1 of Volucella inanis. Taxonomy (NCBI): domain Eukaryota; kingdom Metazoa; phylum Arthropoda; class Insecta; order Diptera; family Syrphidae; genus Volucella; species Volucella inanis. Next base: position 96,268,806 of record OU026154.1, read on the forward strand.
GTAATATAAGGATTGGAAAACTCCCTAGATCAGCGCCTTATGAAGCCAAGGGTAATAGAACAGAAATTGAGTTCCTTATCATAGACAACACCTTATTCACTAAGGGAAGAGACAGATTAAAGATCAGATAGCAAGATCAGGTGAAGGAGGGGGGTATAATTTATAGCTTCTAATACTCGTAAATTGAATAAAATTTGTCTAGATCTTCCTGCAATGGTAGACAATCTAAAGAAGATGATATATGTCTAAAGATTTTCATATTGCCTGCGTAAACAGATATGTATGAATTTTCAATTATACAACCAACATCGTTAATAGTCGGAATAAATAATAAGGGACCAAAGTTGCTACCTTAAGGGACACCAGGGAAGGCTTTGATTGGATTTGAAACTATGGACCTGCATAGTAGAGCCTTTAAGTTTAGAAGAACTATAACATGAGAAATTCTATCAAAGGCTTTGCTGAAATCGGAAACAATCATGTCAGTTGCATTTCCAGATTCTAGTGCATATAAAATGCTTGATACGAATTCTGTTAGGTTAGGTGTTGTAGATCTTCCTTTGAGAAATCCTTTGGTTACAATGGAAAAGCATTATATCAAAAATAATGCCCTCAAAAAGCTTAGGTATGCAGAAAGCTTAGCAATTTTTCGATAGTTGGAAATATCATCTTTGTGACTTTTTTATGTAGGGGTGAAAGAAAGCTAAAAGAAATCTGTAAAAGATTGGGCTAAATGCATTTAACATTTCTTTAAAAATATAGGGGAACGATTATCAAGTCTTGCAGGATAATTATCTTTGAGGTTTATTATTTATCGGGCTTTTGATCATGGATTTCGAACTCTTGGCTAAAAAGATTACGAAGATATTTGCACGTCTGATGACTTATCAAGAAATTTCAGAGATGATAATTTGGATAACTAATTTACTTTTTGCGTTGATTAACTGAAAGAATCGTTTGGGGTCGGAAATGAGTGTGTGGTCCATTCGGTTTAAATTATTATCATAGAGAGACTGGTACAAAGAAATTTATTTGGGCAGGCTGGTAGTTGAAGAAATCAGCGTCGGTACGCGATTTTAAGTAGGTATTCCAGAGCTTATTCCCTTTTTTACCAAGAGAGCGCAACTCTTTACTATACCAGGGTCGTGAAGATGAGGACCGCTTTAATCTTAATCCAAAGAAGCTGCGATTGGCAAGAGTTACATATTCTTCATTTGATCTCAGCGCTAGTGTGTTGGTGATGGGTGTCCTTTCTTGTTAACATCATATACTTGGTCCTACCCTCTTTGACGTTAAACCCATCTTTGCTGCTTCCACCTTAATAATCACGAAAACATCACGGCGCATGCGAATAATTGGATAGATTTTCGAAAGATTGTGCCCTTGTCTTCTTTGAAATCAAAGGTCTCGGTGAGTTCCCTACTGAAACTGGTCGAGCAGCGTAATCCTGCACAAACGGACGAGTTTGGCAGGGATGACAAAACTAGACACTGCTCTGTATAGCTCGTCTTTATAGATACTGTCATACGCGGCCTCGAAATCAATGAATAGGTGCTGTGTATCAATTCTGAGCTCATGGTTTTTTTCCAGGATCTGCCGTAGTGTGAATATTTTGTCGATAATGGACTTTCTTGCACTGAAGCCACATTGATAAGGACCATCAGGTTAACACAATACGGCTTCAGGCGTTCACACAATACGGCAGATAGGATCTTGTAGTCGATGCTCCTTACCAAGTCATCGCCTACCACCTACCGGCAATCAGGACCTCACCAACCCCTTTGTTGGATTTAGATATGGCTATCTTCACTTCATCCAGGTCGGGTGGACGGAGTTGTTGGTCTACTTTATTCAGGTTGAAAGGTTCATTTTGCTTGACAACGGTATTTGGTTCGTCATTGCCGGTACAGTTTACTGAAATGCTCTTTCAAAATCATCAGCATCGACTACGACTCTACTAATATGTTCCCTTTTTCGCCTCTAAAGGTTTTGGTTCGAAGTTTGTACCTGTGGCATGTTTTTTTACCTCAATTTCCTCGACCGGGCGCTTCTTATACTTCTGGGAAATTGGTGTTCGTCTTTCCTCTCTCATTAGCAGCTCTAGTTCCTCTATGCAGCGCCACTTTGTATGCATCTTGCTTATCTGTCTGTGCTTGCCGGCACTCGCCATCAAAGCAGGGGTTCCGTTATGGTGGTCGAATGAAACCCAGCACATCAGAGGCTCTGATGGTTTTTTTGGCAATATTGCCACTGGTCATCGATACTTGACGCTGGCGGCATAGGACTTTTAAGTAGTTAAGATATTCTCGATTGGCAAAAAATAAAAAAATAAAATAATGCCGTCCGACATCGAACTTCCTCAAAGCATTATTTTGCATTTGCGAAGTTCTGGATAACCGTACCTTGGCTACAACAAGTAATGATCCGGATCGATGTTGCCCCCACGAAAAGTTCAGACATTCGTAATACTGTAGGAGTGCCTTGTGTCGATCGCAATGTGGTCAGTCTGGTTAACCGTTGATTAATCAGGAGTTCTCCAAGTCCCCTTGTGAATATCGAGATATAGGAACTATGTGGTAGCAACGACAATATTTTACCCCTACGCCTGATTTCATTATCGGAAGTGGTGTCGTGCAGGCTACAGCTTTCGACAGTGCTACCAAAACTGCCCACACAATTTTAATGTTATAGCTCGTGCAGTTCGTAGAACTCACCTTTGGTGTCATCACTTTTCTCCTCTGTGGAGGCGTGCTCGCATATAAAGCTAATGTTGACAATTTTAGCATTAATACGGATTGTTACAAGGTGCTCGTTCACATGATGGAAACTCAAGACTTCTTACTTGAGTCTGCCTCTAAAAACAAATTTACATCCAAATAAGCGCTGCTTTCGTCGTCGATAACAATCGCCGTAGTAGATCTTAAACGAAACCGGCTAAGACAAAATGTTACTGTTGAAAGCAACCACTTTAAACTAGTAAAGGAGTATACCTGCCTACTTAACTCCATGAATAGCACTCAACTGGATTCAGCGATTCTTTGTCGTAAATCGGATCTCGTTATTGACGAGACCAAATGGAGGAGGATATCTATATATACGAGTAAATCCAGATGTGAACGTAGTCAAAAAATACAAAATAATTTCACTACACTGACTCAAAGGCAATGGAACATAATAAAATTTTCGAATTCCAGCACGGCTGATATAAAGAACTGAAAACAGCGTTTACAGAAGTCTCCGGAAGGGTACAAGTCGGTAGCATGCTAAGTAAGTAAATATGTTAAGTATTACATTAAAAAATGTTGACTTACCTTCGTTTTTCGTAAAATAAAATGGCAGGTTGATTTGTTGTAAGAACATGTAAAAATATCGCCTTCACTCCATGTCCTTCTTCTATAGTCAAATGGTTAAGCAATGCATCCAACAGCAACGATCCGATGCCGTTTCGGCGATGTTTTCTATGTACCCCTAAAGATAGAATATACCCAACTTCTGCGTTGCGCCCCATTGACTCGGGCAAAATGCCTCTATCCTGAATAAAAAGACCAAACATAAAAAATTCAATAAAAATAAATAATTACGAGTCCTCATGTCGTAGCGCAATAAGATGGAAAAAATAAATTCAAGACAGCATACTTTTTCTTTTACTGAAAATTTATTTCTAAAATTTTTATTTATCGTTTACGAATTGAGAGCCAACTTTTAGATTAGATTTAGATTTAGATTTATTCCATTTTAAAATTATAAATTCATTATTATACAATTAACTACATTCACAGGTATTAAGATAGATTTTTAGAATTTTAACCATAAATTTTGCAGTTAATATACATAGATATGAACGTATTGAAATGGTGTCTTTTGAACACTTGGTGGTATTTGGATTACCAGTGGTAAGTGTATTATTTATTGAATATATTAACTAATTTCATGAAAGCCGCGATAAGAGAAAGAAGAAATTTTTGTTACATGCAATGAAAGGCAAACAGTATGAAAAGAATGGCAAAAATTTGGGGGCGAAAAGATGAATACGTGCGAATTGTAATGAAATATATATAAAGATTAAGAAATGACTTGCATTAGCTCTTCTACATTTGACCTGGAAAGTAGCCAGGTTCTTAAGTTCCTTAGAAATCTAAATTTGCTTTGGATAAAATTGTACATAGCTAGGGGAAGTCTGTTTTATATGAAGGGTGCTATAATGGTTGCAAATCACTCTTATCACTATGACTGCAGACGTTTGCCTAAAAGTATATCTTAAGGTACCACCTCTTCTGCGGTTCAAGTAACCGTCTCGCAAATAAAACATCCTCAGCAATTTATAAAAAAATAAGTGTCTGAGTGGCAATATATTAATATTGGGTCATATAAAAAGTCTCCGCGGTTTTTTGGTACATTTTTGAAAAATAAATTTTCTTTATTAAAAATTCACTTCAATCAAGTACATATTGGCCATTATTGTAGATGACCTTTTGCCATCGGTGTAGAACTTCTGTGGTTTTCAGCGGCTCTTCGGTCGGCCAATTTTTTACTATCAAGAGAGTTTTACAAAGACCGAAACAAATGGTAATCAGAGGGTGCAAGGTCCGGACTATACGGTGGATGCATCAAAACTTCCCAACCAAGCTCCGTCAATTTGTTCCGGATCATCGAAGATGTGTGCGTCCTAGGGAAGACAACTCCCTTTCTGTTAGCCAATTCTGGTCGCTATTTCTTGAAAGCTTTATTCAAACGGTCGAGTTGTGCACAGTAGTGGATGGAATTGATCGCCACGTTCCAGCAGACAATTCCCTTCTAATCCCGCCAAACACTCAACATAACCTTGTTTGCCGTCAATCCAGGCTTTGAAGTCGTTTGTGGTCGGTCAACGGCCTTTGACCATGATCGCTTGCGTTGGATATTCTCGTATTTAATCCATTTTTCATCGCCCGTAATGAATCACTTCAAAAAAGTTTTCCATTTCGTTACGTTTCAGCAGTTATTTAATGAAAGGTTATTCGGTCAATTAAATTTCTTTGCGTTAATTCATGTGGCACCCAAACATCGAGCTTCTTTGAGTAGCCTGCTCGTTTTAGATGATTCCAAACTGTTATACGGACTCTAGACAACTTCTTGGTGCATCTTTTACATCGAAATTTCCGGAACGGTATTGAACAAACCACCCCTGGGTCTGGCGTTCACTCACAGCACTCTCATCGTAAACTCTACAAATTTTTTGGCATGTTTTTGCAGCGTTTTTCCCTTTTTTATAGTAAAAAAGCATCACATAGCGTATTTCTTCAGATATTTCACTCATATCCAAATCAGTATAACTTTGAACACGAGCAAAAAACTACACAGCTGTCATCACAAAAAAATGTAGCCTGACATGTCACATTTCAAACACGTATTTGTTTGACACAATCAGATTAGTGTTTCCAGATAAATGGACACCAACACCATCTAGTGACAAAAAACCGCGGAGACTTTTTATATGACCCAATAGATTGAAACAATGGAAATGATGGTTCCCATCTGAATTTTAACATCATTACACGAACTACCTTCTTTTAAGTGGCGATAAGAATTTGTAGATCTTTAGCATAGGCGTTGCCCTAGCACGAAATACCATATTATAAACGAGAGTTGACAAGCGCAAGTGGCACTAATTTACGTAGGTGAAAAATCTTGTTCATAGCTACCTAGTTCTGCAACAATATAGATTATTAAAAAAATATTTTATTCAATCGAAATGACTGCCTTTTGCTTTAACACAAGCTTCCAAACGGTGTGGCCATTGGGATATAGCGGCACGTACGGTTTCCATTGAAATCTTGGACGCTGCTCTGGTAAATTTTATTTTAAGGATTTCCAAATTTCTGAGAATAGTCTTGCAGGCCATGTTCTCCAATTGGGACCACAAACCATAATCCAGTGGATTCAGATCTGGATTTCCCGATGACCAATCTTCTGCTGCTATAAAGCCAGGAATATTGACTCTGAGTCACTCCGGCGTGATTTTGGCTTTGTGCACTGAAACAGAGTCCTGTTGTAAAATCCATCTGTATCCACTGAAAAGGGTATTGGTTAAACCCTTCACAATACCCTCTAGAACATCTTCTTGATAAAGGTTTGCACCAGTTTTTACAGAAATGGAGGGATGTGACACCCCTCACCAAACCATTAGGGAAGCGGGATGATGTCTACGTTGAACCCTTAGAACAAATTTTTCTGCTTCCTTAGATGAAGTGGCATAAATTTTGTCATTTTGTTTGTTGAAAACTTCTTCCATGATAAAAATTTTCTCATCGCCATGGTCCGCGTGCCACTGCAAAAGTCGCTTGCATCATTCCAGCCTAATTTTTTTTTAGTTGAGGAGTTAGAAGATGACCCGTGGACCGACGATTTCTTCGAAATTGTTCACGCACTGCCTTTACTACCGCATTCATACGGACGACGCACGGGCGACCACTTCTTGGCCTGTCCTCTACTCCAGACAATTCGCCGAAACGAGCAATAGCCCGATAAACAAATATTCTCGATATTCCGAGTGGTTTTAGCAATTTGAAAATTTGGCCAGCACTCTTTCCGTACTTATGCAACGCTATTATCGCAACTCGATTCTCTTTAACGCCTCAATCCATTATAATAGTTTGCAAACTGAAACCAAACTGACTAGTGTTCTTCACTGATCCGTGCTTCACTGAACAGAACTTATGGCAGGACGAGGTATATTCAAACATTTTTTAATATTGACAATGTGGGCGTTTGAAATTAGTTTGCTGTCAATGGTCACACCGAGATACTTTAATTCTGAGACAGATTCTAGTTGTATGCAAGAATGCAAGTGCAGTTATCATTGTTACAGTTAGAATTGTGGAGACAAACTCCTTCGATAATCAAATGATTACAAAGAGAAAATGACATTACTTTAGATTTGCTGCTTAAAACCATTTGGTGGAGCCTAAACCACTTTAGTATGAAGAGATCAGTAATCATTTCTGTTTTTATGGTGTCCGCACGAGTAGTGACGTAGGAGAGAACCAAATCATCAGCAAATGCTCTAATATTTCCCTTTAATGTTAATTTAAAAATCGAGTTTATATAAATAATAAATAGCAAGGGCCCAAAGACCGATCCTTGGGGAACGCCAAGCTCGGGGCTATCTAAAAACTCGCTTAGTGTAGCGTTTACACGCACAAGCTATTTACGGTTTTCAAGATACGAAAGGAACCATTTATTAATGTTGCTTCTGAATCCAATTCTATGAAGAATTTTTATTAAGAGCTGATGATTGACTAGATCAAATGCCTTTGTTAAATCAAGTAATAGAGCAGCAGTTTTTTTTTATCTTGTCAAGTCCATCGTGAATATCTTCTAAAAACGACATCTTCAGTAGACTTGCCTTTGTCAAATCTAAATTGATATTTGTTCAAGATTTTAAATTTATTAAGGAACTTAAGCATTCTATTTGTAATTATATTCTCCAAGATTTAAAAAAAAAAAAATCGACAACAAAGAGATAGGTCTATGGTTATTAGGATGACATTTGTCTCCCTTTTTGTGTATTGAAACTAATTCATCGTGAGGTTTGATTTTCAATAGGCTTTTTTTGACAGATCACGCGTGACTCCTATCAAACTGCTTTGCCATTTTTGTTCACTATTGTTTGGCAAGTCATCATGGAAAAACTCACACCAGAACAGCGTCTCCAAATTGTTCAGCTGTATTACAAAAATCAGCTATCTGTTATTCTGTATCTGATTCGAGGAACTTACGGTGCGCATAATCGACCTACTGAAACCACTATTGCCAATACCATTTGCAAATTTGAGTCCCAGTTTACATTAGTGGATGATACTCGACTATTCGATTCGTCGTCGTTCTCAGCAGCTTGGCATGGCGTATTCGACAACTTGGAGTTTTTTACGTGAGGATCTCAGCCTTAAAGTCTACAAAATTCAACTTGTGCAAGAATTGAAGCCAGGCGACTTGAATTTGCGTCATATTTTTAGTGAATGGGCTCTGAAAAAACTCAATGAAAATCCGGTGTTTTATCGTGAAATTTTATTCAGTGATGAAGCCCATTTCTGACTCAATGTATACATTTATCCGTTAATAAACAAAATTGCCGTATTTGGGCTGATGAGCAACCCGAAGAGTAACAAGAGCTACCCTTACATCCATTAAAAACAACGGTATGGTGTGGTTTATGACCTGGTGGAATCATTGGTCCATATTTCTTCAAAAATGAGGCAAATCAGAATGTTACCGTCAATGATAAACGTTATCGCGCCATGTTAACGGACTATGTGCTTCCTGCTGAAATTCAAGCACATGGTCCCGGTGAGCTCTTGTTTCAACAAGGCTACGAGCCATACAGCGCGTGGAACAATGGACTTGTTGAGAAATTATTTTGGTGAGCACTTAATTTCACGTTTTGCTACGGTAAATTGGCCGCCTAGATCGTGCGATAAAACACTTTGGACTATTTCTCAGGGGATATGTAAAGTCTCAGGTCTTCAGGAATAAGCCAGCTACGATTGACGCTTTGAAAGTCAACATTACTCGTGTTATCCGCGAGATACCAGTCGCTATGCTCGAACGAGTCGCCCAAAATTGGACCTTCCGAATGAACCACCTCAGACGTAGTAGTGGCCAATATTTACATGATATCATTTTCGAAAAGCAAATGCCATGAATTGTTCTTTTAATCGATAATAAAAATTTTAAATTCACTTTCAAATTTATGTGTTTTATTTTAAATTATAAATCAAACCTCACGATGAATCACCCTTTATTATAGAGATCTTTAGATACTCCGGGAACATACCACTCTCAAAACTGAGGTAAGTTAAATAAGTTTACGGCTTAATGATATGGTCACTCATTTTTTTCACGACTAAGTTGGATACAACAAGAGAAACATCATTTTCAGATACAGTACCGAAAAAGGATGTTGAAAGGACTTCGTTGTCTAGAAGATATTCCGAAGCTATTATTGCACTAATAATGCAAGAATTTGGTCTGGAATTTTCGGCAATATTTCTGAAGAACGAGCTTAAATTGTTGGCCATTTCTGAATCATTTGTAGTGGTCGTACTACTTTCGCTTTGCCGTTTTGCAGCGATTTTTGGCCTTCCATCGCTCCAAAAATGCACAGTAATACTCGCTGTTGATGGTTTTTCCTTTTTCGAGGTAGTCCACGAAGAGTATGCCATGACAATCCCAGAAAACCGACGACATAACCTTCGGAGCACTCGTGCCGGCTTCAGTCCATTGCCGGGCACTCATTCTGTTCTCTGGTGTTCAACAGTTACCAATCGACGCCAAAAGTCCGCCCGATTCCGCATCAGCAAGTCCAAACACTCTTTCGAAGTGCTCTCGCGTTCGTGTTTTTTGTCAGGAGTGAGTATGCGCGGCACCCAGGGGCAGGATAACTTTTTCATATGCAGAATATTGCCCAAAGTATGGCGTGTGCGCTCAGTACTAATCTTTATGGTATCTGCTAGCTCACGCACCTTCACTTTTCGGTCAGCCAACACCATTTCAAGTATTTTTTTTGACATTATCCTCTGTAACCGTATCGTGAGGGCCTGCCGCTGCAGACTTGATCGGTAGTGGAGTTGCGGCCACCACGAAACTTTCGAAACCAATATTTGATGGTGTAATCTGACGAAGCATTAGCCCCATAATATTTATCCAACTTTTCTTTTATTTAATTCGCCGTTTTGCCTCTCAAAAAATAATGTTTTATGAGAGAACGAAAATCGTTTTTGTCCATACTCAACATGATGCCAAACACGTCAAAAACAACCAGCTGTCAAAACAAAACTAAAGACAGTACTGCACTGAAATTTAGCATGTCTGCCAAAGCCATAACCATAACAAAGAAATTCATAGTTGAAATTATTTTTTGCCTTTTTTGTTCCTGATAACCAGTCGTTGATGAAAATGTTACCTTAATATGAAGAGAAGACATTCTTCGCATCAATCGGTGACTTCTCGGTATACGAAGCAGCTAGAATTTAATATTTGAGCCGATTGCTACATAGTAGTACCACCACAACGCCAGTAGGTTTCGCCTTGCTCCTCTTTCTGTAACATTTAACAAACATTGTCATCTGTTATCTGCATACCTACAACTTTGTTGACAATTTCGATAATCGTATCACGCACATTTTCTTTCTCCAAAAAGATCACCTCTCACAGTTCGATGGATGAACGGTATGAATGCAAATACGAGTACATGACGACTAAAGTTGTTTCGATGTGAATGCTTAGTCTATTCCGTTCGGAAAATATAAAAATACTTGCATACGACCTTCCATTCAATCATATTTACTGACACAAACTGATGTCTATTTAAATATGAGTACTGGCCTGAGTCTTCCGATTAAATTTAGTACCAAAATCTGAAGTCTGACCAAATTCTAATCGAGAAGGAGGTTTCGTCACCTTCCCTTCTTTTTTCCTTGAAGACCTCACGAGCAGATCTCTTCCATCATAGCTAACGCACGGAACATATGTTCGGTGTAGGAGGTCATAGGGATCATCTTTGATACCGTAGTCCTTATGCCACATACACATGTATGTAGATTTGGCCCTGATGCGGATTGTTACGAGACTTTTTTTTGTCTGAATCTCCCTCGAATAGCCACATCCAAACAAGCGTTGTCTTTCTTCTGAATTGCGGTAATATCTGCTTTATAACAGTCTAGGGCCTCCGCGAATTGTTCGGCAGCACGTCGTCGGTAAAGAGAGCTAACATTACATCCACAAGATCGAAATTCGTTGTCCTTTGATGTTGTCATCAACATTATATCTATTTGCTTATTGCCTCTGTGGGCAAGTTACCGCCACGCGAAACCCCCAACCTGGGGGATCAGTGAGGTCCAGACGAAGGGTCCAGCTTAACAGCCCTGTTATGAGCGTAAGAGAGCTGCCGTTGGCCTGTTGGGCTGCTGATATTTATTGTTCTATTAGATTTGGTGTGTGTGGTGTGAACGGTGTTAGTTATTTTTATATCGGGTGGTCCAACTATAGTGCACGATGTTAATTGTCAAGTTTTCTGTCCAACTTAATTTGAAATTTCTTTGTTTCAGTTTTTGACAAATTAAACCATGGAGAGGTACACAATTGAGCAGCGCGTTAAGATTGTTGAAGCCTGTTACGAAAATGGGCGATCAAATCAAAATGCATTTCGTGCACATCGTGATTTTTTTGGTCAGCATAATCGACCAAATGTGTCCACAATCGGACACGGAAATGTAAAAACAATTGTGCATGCTCGCCCAGTTCATTCTGCGGAAAACATTGCTGTTTTTTCCGATAGTGTGGCAGAAGAGCCGTCAACCTCGACTCGTCATCTTACCCAACAATTGGACATCTCACGAACATCATTGATGCGAATTTTGAATAAAGATTTGAATTTACACGCTTACAAGGTTCAATTGACTGAAGAGCTGAAGCCTGCTGACCATTTCAAGCGTCGTCAATACGCCGAATGGTTAGTTAAACAGACAGAAGTGAATGGTGACTTTACAAAGAAAATCATCTTCAGCTACGAGGCACACTTTCACCTCAGTGGATTCGTTAACAAGCAGAATTGCCGCTTCTTCAAAAATGAAGTCGGCCAAGCAGTTACCGTGAATGGTGTTCCCTATCGCGAGATGATAACAGACTTCTTGTGGCCAGAAATTGAGGATATGGACATAGACGAGTCATTGACAATATGGACCATCGGATAGAGGTATACCATCGAAGCCATGGCGAACATTTGGCCGATATTTTGTTTCACACATAATTGTCATAGATCCTTCTATCGTAATAAAAAATATTAAGATATTAAATTCTCTGAAAACTTTTTGTTTTATTTACAATTAACATCGTGCGTGAATTAAGGACCACCACAAAAGGCCATTAAACGTTTTATTTGGCCATTAAAAGTAATATGTTTGTTTGTTATAGCACCGTGCTAATTTCATCATTTTCCATCAATGGAAATGCCAGCAATAAGCAGGCGGAACCAACCGATTAACATGAAGTCCGTCATAAAAAATATCGAATCAGAGCCTCAATTTAGATTGAGAGCAGCAGAAACAACTAAACAGCATGACACATGACTTCAAGTCAATCAAGTACGAGCGAACCGATCGAGAAAAGGAAAAGATTTCAATTTTGTGGCATTCAATTACGTTAAGGACTATGATTACAGTATGCATCCAGATGCTACGATTAGACTAATGGAAACAATTTATATGCAATGTTAGGTATTGTGACACAAATGGTCAAATAAAAGACAGATTGACATCGTAATTAAATTAATTAAAAAATTTCATTCGTTCAAGCACTTAATACTTTATTGGTATGTACATACATATATACATATTTGTTACGTCACATTAACTATCCTACATGCAACATTGTTAAATAAATTTTGCGCCATAAAGTTAAGATGTTACATTTTAACACGAAGTAAGAAAATTTTCTCGCCCTTTTTCTTAATATTTTGGAGATTGCCAAAGAACCAGCCGGAATTTTCTGTTCCAATGGTTAGTTCAAATCGCCAGTACTGATTTAGACACCCAAACCACATCTGAGTTATGTACGACGTACATGCTAGGAACTACTCCTCTTTCCACACATTTTCTTCAAAAAAATTTGTCAGTATATCTCAAGCTTTCAAATAACATCGTTCGAGGTAACAAGGTAATAAGGCCAAGTTTATCTTTAAATTCACGTACTTCCCCCTTTACCTGATAGAGTTTCAAAGTTTTTGTATTCATGGGTGACGAGAAGATGAAGCTGAATCAACGCTGTGAAATAAGATGATTATCTTGGCTCCGACAACGATAAAGTTAACAAAATAAGCCATCAAATCAAAGTAACATGATGGTCAAGCAGTTAAATAGCCAATAGAATTTCTTAATTCATTGGTCCGCCAATAATGCTCATCCGGAATTTAGATTCACCGAAGCTGTATAACGGAACTAGATTTGCCATTAAAAAACTAATACTCAATGCGTTCGAAGCAAAACTAATTCTCGAAAAAAGCAAAAGAGAGGATGTACTGATTCCAAGCATTCCAATTCCAAATCCAAATCCCATTTCACCCAATTGAAGCCCACACCATCCACAGCAATCGTTTTGCTCATGCCGTTAAAAAAAAATCCCTCCAGCGTAAATAGCACACCATGCAGTGACTTTGAGTGAATGTAATGGATCTTCGTGCATTACTCGCGGATTTTCAATGCCCCAAAAATGCAAATTTTGTTTGTTCACGTATCCTTATAGATGGAAATGGGCCTCGTCAATGTGCCAAAATCACAGAAGAATGATTCCGTGTTCTTCACGAGTATAGCATTCCATTGCTTACTCATACAAATTCTAATTCAGTTGCTTCACAAATGTCAAAAGCGAATTTACATTCGACGCTACTTATAAGGTCTATGGCACTTTCTGATAGGGTCATACATTATTACATTAGCAGCCCTAGGCATCAACCAGCTCCGCACACTTAGCTGGTTGAGGTCTCTTCTATCTGCGGCAGCCTCATAAAGATAAGGTTTTGCTATACTGCGTTACTTCCTCTGGGGTAGAATCGAAGATCCTTCAGGCCAGCCCAGAATAATAGCTGTAAATAGTCAAATTTGTCTTAAGGCGTCGCCAGCCACATTGATATTCCGCTGGTTTCTCCAAATTATATCAATGCCATGTGCATATTTGCAGATTTGCGAAAAATTGTAACTGGTATCGAGTACATTAGTATCTCTTAAAATTCGCGTTTTTCGAACACTTTCTTTTGCCTTCGGAGACATGTCGATAGCAGCTCTTAATTCGACTCTCATCTTCTCGGGTAGTATTGTATGATACACTTCCTGTGCACGCTGGTATTTATTGTCGAAACATGTGTTTCTTGTTTTTGCACCATTTCTGCGGTACGTGACGTGACAACTGACAGTTCAGGGTTATTAAAAATGGAATCGTGTAGCGCACATTGAACAATATTATGCTACAGTCTGCAATTTTCGTACAAAATATGGTCGGAATAATGGTTTCGGCTTGTTGATCGTTGATCGACAACAGACTTTTGTCTGATGGTCTCTTACGATTGTAGCCGCTTTATTGGCTTTGATATCTGCAATCGTTCTGTAGTGCTACTACTAGGTAATGGTTAGAGTCAACCTCACAATGTTTGCGTCTTCCATCTACCGCAATTTTATCAAACTGACCTATCTTATTTGAATCAGGAGACTGTCACGTGCCCTTGTGGATTATGATAATGTAGAAGAAGTAGGACAAGTGTGATTGGTACGACGATGTTTCGCCCGCTTCCAAAGTCTATCATCCTAAGTATGTTTTCAAATGTGCATGCCCATGTAGTGACCAAATGTGTCTTCATTTCCTATTTTTGGCATAAAAGTCATCGAGTGCAATTTTTGTTTATAGCTTCTCTCTAACAGCTCGTAAAAACCTTTCTTGGTAGCACCGTATTTTGTCTCCAATAAATCATGTGCTCACATAAGGCTGATATTGGTGAATTAAGTTCTGATACGGATTGTCGATAGTTGAATCTGCTTATAGATTCAAGGCGCATGAATTTATCCTTAAGACTGTTTCCAATAATAAACCTACGTCCAAATATGTGTTGTACATGATTTTACTATCCGTAGTAGATATCGCAGATTTTGATTGCCTTCTCGTCCTTATTGTCTCTTGCATTTCTTAGATGGCAATTATATCAGCCTCATAGGCTTTCACTACCTCTAATAAATGTTCAGGAGCATCTGGTCTGTTTATAGTCCTCACATTCCAGATACATACCCGAAGTAGCGTCCACTTGAACTTCAGTACGATACAATATTATACATGCCCTGCCATTTCGAACGCCAATAAAGATTCGGACCACTACCTAGTTGTTTCTAAGGCTCGTTTTCGAAGAAGAAATGTTGTGAAACCAACGTTATTGCTACAAACCAACAGAAGGTCACTGAAATCGATGCTAAAAAGCTATCATAAATGCCACAGCTGGTATAATGGGTTTCGCTATACCACCTCCGCAAAATCTCTGGTTTGGTAGAGTGCAGGATCGTGTGCTATAAGAGGCGGAAAGAATATTGGAAAAGTGTTACGGCAGGAAAAGGTGAAAAAAAAAACAAGTCGAGCCAACGAATCCCAAACAGAGATATTTAGGCATGAGCTAGGAAATTGAATCCGGTGCCAAAAATATTAGAACACTTTTGCTGTAAACTGTTAAACAAAGAGTTCGATCCAAATTGTGTTGCAAGGCAGAATGGATCAACTTCATGGAGTAAACTAAACTAAATTAACCAAAATGACGAAAGGATAATAATATCTATACAAACTAACGCAATGAAAACAATCTCAAAACACTCAAGCGCAGTACCGACTAGCAATCACAAGCCTAAAAACGAGCCCAGGTGCATGCAGAGCTTTTAAAATCTTGACAGCAAGACCTCACACCGGCGTGTGGCCGGTACTGTGCTTTATCCGACTCTTCGCACCGGTGAGTGGTCAGTATTCAACATTTTAAGCATGACAAGACTACCGACTCGGACGGACTCCTTACCGAGCTATTTAAGGCAGCAGGAGATGATTTGATGGAGAGCATATATTACACCAACTCATTTTCACGACTTGGTCGCAAGTATGTCGAAATGTAGTGAAAGTAAGCCTGTGGATTGAAACAATGGCACAATCAGCATATATCAGTCTGTTTGCCGTATTGCGTGAACGCCTGAAACTGATGTGATGATCTTTGGCAGAGCAGAGTCAGCTGTCGTTATTATTTATCTGTAATAATAGAACGCACAACATTGGAGAAATTGGAATTGGACAGAACGTCACAACAGGCAGCTTTATTTTTGACGTTGAAATGGTCTTTCTCTTACTTGGCTCTGCTATCAACTCTGAATGACATCTTACCAAAAGGCATTTTAGTAAAAACACTCAGTATAAGACCGATTTATGGCGTAGAAGCAAGGACATAAGCGGAAATGGATAAAGATATTCTTGACTCATTGGAATGCGCGATTCTTTAAACGATTTTTGGCCCCGTTTTCATTGACAGGTTTCGGAGGGGGATATATACACAAAAGTGAACTCTACAAGCTGTTCATCGAAATCGATTTAATCAGACAAGTATGCATCATTCGACTGGGTTTGCTGTGACACGTAGAGCGAATGAAAGGTTAAATGATTGAGTCCCAGCTTCACCTGGTATATTTTTAATATTCAAATCAGGACACTCTAGCATTTTCAAAATGAACAGTCTGATGAACGAGTATAATTCCTTGCTTTCATGTGTAGACATCTTCATTTACACCTTAAGACTATTTATCGCTCATTTTACCATTTGTGCTTACCTCTTTGTTCAGCTTAAAGTACGGTTTTATTTCAGCTACAATTAATCCTATAATGGCCAAATTATAAACGGCAGCTAAGGCAAAAAATCTCGAACTTGATGTGATATCAATATACCATGACAACGGGTAATCGATTGGAAACCAATCTTGGCACAGAGTTCTCACCTAAAATAAAAACAAATTCGAATCGTAATCGATCAAGTTAATATAAATGACAGCAAACTTACTTCTCCTAGGTCACCGGGACAGAGAAATCGCAGTTGAACATCAGTAACTGAACACAGCGGAATATGCTCACTACCTGGACGAATGTTTTCATTTTGCATTCTGGAGTGTTTTTCTTTGTTGTACCTAAAAAAATAAAAAATAAAAAAAACCTATGAGTACAAAATAACTTAAAGGAATCACAGATAAACCCGAAGAACTTCGCAGCAACGAAAGTACAATTACCAGCTTATTGTTCTGCTTAAAAACCCATGACAAATGATCGCCACATTGCCAGAGCTTCGTTAGAAATATGACAAATGTCTCGGCTTTAGATAAAGTTACAGATTAAGTTACAGGTTACCGGCAAACTACACCCATGTCTAGCGATGTAGTTTAGTGTTATCTATCAATACAAGAATAACACCGACAATAGCCTTTGATTTAGCAAAAATTTTAAATCGTAATTTTGTCAGAATATAAACCAGGTCACTTTACTACTTTGCATAGACTTGACAGTTGGCACGAATGTCAGCCACCAGTCTTATCATTGTCGTCCTCATTGCAATTGCAAAGTTTAAGCACACTCAACCCAATTCCCACATCGTCGACAAAACGAAAACTAAATACCAGCTGTCCATAAGTCAAAATCAAAGTCCATTCCTGCCCAACGCATCAATAATTCAAATTAATATGATTCGTATTCCACTAAACAACCACTTTACCATCAAATCTTATCAATTAATTATTTGACCTTAGACATTGTGTATCACAACCAATTATTTCTAAGTGGTTCATTGTACTTTAGTCCGCCCCGTCGAACTAATTCACCGAATTTTCAAAATCATCTTCACCTCAAAGATTCGTGCCTTGATTGTGGTTTTGTGTGTGGAATGCACAAAAGTTCTTCCTTCCTGCTAACTTACCATGTGAATTGCGCCATGAAGAATGGTTCAATGGTTCAATGGAAATTAAAACGAAAATTTTATTTAAAAGAATTTCCTTTTTATATGCTGAGTTTCAGATTATGAAAATTTAGATGATATTCCAACTGATTTCTCTCGTTACGCGTGTATCACATCGCTTCGAAATTAATTTGCGACCGGCTGGGTGAACTCGTTTGTTTTATTGAAAACAATTTAGCGGAATCACGTGCATTTGTTGTTCCATTTGATTGAATTAAATTAACTCAGAATAATTGTAAATTCGCACTTTAATTTGTTGGAGGTAGAACGGAAATTAAGTAGAGGAAAACGACAACGATACGGCGACAACGACGGCGATCTCAATACAAAAATATATAGTCAAAAATTGACAAATGACTTGACAGATAACATTGACAGTTCTTTTTATCTTTTGGTTTTAATTTGAGGTTCTGTGATAACTCGCACAGTTTGAAATGTGCTGGTTATGTAGTACTGAACAAAATTTGGGGGTTATACAGTGAGCTACGAAATTGTCTGAAGTATTTTAATTTGAAAAGAATTTTTAAAAAATTGACAGCAGATATATTTTGAAAAGTACACTGTGCAATTAACACATATGGTACATACATATAATGAATTTAAGAGCGGATCTGCTGAATTCGACATTCTGGCCCACATCTTAATTTTTTTAGAACGTCTTCTTCTGACATGGTTGTTATAGGATTTTTCTTTTTCTTGAACGTGCAGAGATAAAGTTATAAATTAAATAAAAACTCATCTTTTAATGAAAAATGGTATTTATTTAGCGTCAAACGAAAAAAAGTTGTAGTCAAGTATACTATTCCCCTAGCAATATCTTTTGTTATTGCGACCACTCGTTTATCTTTTTGACTCCGTGAAAAAGTTGATTTTCATTAAACACAAGATTCATTAACACAATAACTAATTACCTACAGATAAAATTTAATACATTTATTTTAAATGTTAAAATTATATTATTTAAATACATCAATCAAATAAAAGCGAAAAAAAGTGAAATATTTGTTTAAATGCGCATTATGAAATGACGTTTAAATCATAATTTGAAGCTTCTAAAGCTATATTTAGTAGTGAATTTCTGAGGTTCTTAAGGCCATCTGGGTTAATTTCTCGCCAGCATGCTTGAATAGACTCCGGATTTTCGAAACAGAACCATATTGTCATTAATTGTTGACAGATCATGCGAGTAGCAGCTGTAACAGTCTAGACCGTCTAATGGCGTTTTCGTTTGGGCAGTCAGAAGACCATTTTGTGTATTCCAATTTTATTGTATTTCCTATATAACACTAAAAACTTCTTCGGAATTATTGTATTCTTTTATTTTTCAAGTAAATTTGCTTGTCAGTTAATTTGAATACTTAAGGTTAATAAATTGTCTAAAGACAGCCTATTGCACGAAAATAGATATCTAGTTTGATACACAAGCTATAGGGTTTTCTAATAACGACTTGACAACTTTTTTTTAAATAAAAGGCAAACCATTTAAGATATTTCAAAAACTTTATTATTGGCTTGAAGTACAATCAAAACATTTATGAATGGAACTCGGCTTCGTTCATATGTGCACCGCGGGCACGTTTGCAGCGGTCGATTCGTTGGACCCAATTTTCACCGACTCGGCCACACATTTTGGCCGAAACCGCCGCTATTTCGCGTTCAATGTTGGCTCTTAGCTCTTCCAACGTCGTCGGCGTGTTGGCATAAACCAATGACGTAACTTAGCCCCACAGAAAATAGTCAAGCGGCGTTAAATCGCACGAACGAGGCGATTTATTGATCTTCAATAAATCGATTGTATCGTGTGCTGTGTGGCTTGTGGCACCACACTGTTGAAACTCCAAGTCCATATCTTCCAAATCGGGCCAAAAATAATCGATGATCATGGCGCGATAACGCTGACCATTCACAGTAACGTAACGATCGTTATCGTCGACGAAAAAATATGGCCCAATAACGCCGCCGGCATGCAAACCACACCAAACAGTTATTTTTGTGGATGAAGTGGTGATTCATTAAGCACATGTGGGTTTTCACCCGACCAATAACGCATATTTTGCTTATTAACGAACCCAATGAGCCAAAAATGAGCTTCATCACTGAAGATGATTTTGCGATGAAATTCATCATAGCGCATCTTCTCCAGAACAAAATCGGAGAACGTAAGTCGCTTCAAATGGTCCATCAGATCCAATTCTTGAGTCTTGAGGGTGTGTCTGAGCGATGGCCAATTCTTGAGAACGCCGTGGAATTGACTGATTTTGATCGTTTGCTACGGACGTCTGAACGGCAGCGATAATTTCGACACTTCGACCAAACCGTTGTCTCACTCAAATTTTTGCACTAAACTTGTTATTGCCTGTCTACTTGGGAGAGAATTACGACCGAAAATTGGAGTTAACGATCTTAAAGTTGCAGTTACCGACTCCGAATATCTGTAGAAAATTTTTATAATTTGCAGACGTTGCTCATTAGTGTACTTTACCATGATGAAAATGTTGAGTTTACTGAATAAATTGACAGTGACAGTTTGATGATTAGTGAAAGAGTGCGTTCACAAATTAAATTTAAAGTTGTCAAATCGCTATTGGAAAACCGTATACTTGACGTTTATACATTTTGACATAAAATCCGGGAGAGAAATTTTGATTGTCAAATGAAAATGAGAAGCAAAATTTTGTTTCTGAAAAAATAAGGGGAAATGGTCTTACGTCACTTTTCTTTTCCGAAGCACGGAGAAAAGCCCAAACGAAAACGCCATAAGCTAAACTTTTTTTTTTTGTCCGAAAAAATCACATCTTGTCAATTGTTAACTTCATTAACTTCGTCGTCCATTACTTTGGTGTAGAGAGCCGTCTTTTTGGTGAGTGAGATATGTTTAAAATTCATATTTTCCAAGATCCCAGGGTCGTTTTTTTGGAGTAAACTGAGAATTTCTTCTTATTAAGCATTTCATACAGATGAGCCGTTCTTCGGGAGAGTGATATGTGTTTGAAATTCACATTTTTGATGACCTCGGGGTCGTCTTTTTTTGGAGAGAAATGAGTATATTTTTGGTAATTTACATATATCTGACTATATTCCCTGAAAATTTCAAATCGATCGATTAGTACTTTTCGAGATATACGCATATTTGTAAAGACGTCTCGAAATGTTAAAAAAGAAGGCAGACCACAAACCAGAGTAGCAACTGCTCTTTTCATTCGAATTATTATTATTTCTTGTATAAAATATTTCAAATATTGTAGTTCTGCCACGTTGTACAGTCGCTTGTTCAGTTTTAACTTTCTGTTTTCAGTTTTGCGTTTTTAATTCAATTAAATTGACTTTAAATCTGCAGAAAAATGCCAAGCAAGTTTAGTAAAAACAAACCATTATCTAAAAGAAGGAAAAATACATTTCATTCAAAACAACTGAGACAGATGAAAGGACAGATTTGGTACGTACGCGCAAAAATTCAAACTATAGAAGGAAATTTTAGTTCCCCGTAATTCCTCTATTGAATATAGAATTTCGAACTTCATAACGGTGTTTGCAGCCATAAATGATTTTATGAAGAGTAAAACTTGTGGTGGAGAAATTTGGAACAGCTTCACAACGAAGTTTTGGTTTTAAAATCGTTTTGATGTCTGATAAGTGTGAAGCTTGTGGCATAAACTTCGGTCCTTTTGTCAAACATTTTTGTATTCTTCTCTGAATTATATTCCCAAAGATGTTCGATAAAATTGGGAGAATTGAAATCGGTCAATAAGACTTCTTGTCGTTCGGATGTTTTCCCGGTTTTAGGACCATTTTGACTTCAGCAACATTCCACTGACTAGGAACTTATTCTAACATCATAATAATATATAGCCTAGAAGTTTAGTTAATGCTCTTATAAACAGCATTTTAAGAACTCCTCCGGTTGTTAAGTCGTAACCGGAAGCCTTTTTTCGATTTTAATTTCTTTATTTTAGCATTGCATATGTCATCGTATAATTGTCTGACGCTCTTTCCGATTTACTCATACTCGTATTGTAGATGAGCGCTTGACCGTCGAAAGTCATAAAGGTCTCTTCCAGATGGGAAGTGAAGATTTCCGATTTCTCCTTATCTCCCTTCGATCATTCGTTGTTATTTTATCTAATTAGTAACGTTGAAACTTTTTGTCTTTTATTATCTTTGTTGCACAATTTTCCCGATCGAAACAAAATTAAATAATTTCAATTGCCGGACAATTGCAATAGCAAAAAAAGCGAAAACCGAACCACACAGTTGGTGGCTGAGATCTGTTACTTTGCAGAGTTGTAAAAGAATGCATTTATTTGGGAATACATCCTTAGAATTTGAACTTAGCTTCAGTTCTTTTTATCGATGCAATCAAAGCTAAAAAGGACTGGGATTTAAAAAAATTTAAGTCGCCATTCTGTTAAAGTCATTGATTGGTGCATTCAATATTTAGCAATCATAGAATTGAAATCACTTATGGAAGTCAATTGAATTCATGTAATTTGACATGAATTTAGCATTGAATTCACTTTTTGAAAATGATATCACATAAATGTTGGCCACGACTACGTCTAAGGTGGTCCATTCAGAAGGTCAAATTTTGGGTGACTCTTTCGAGCCTAGCGACTAGTATCTCGCGGATAACACGAGTATTGTTGGCTTCCAAAGCATCAATCGTAGCTGGCTTATTCCCGAAGACCTGAGACTTTACATATCCCCTGAGAAAATAGTCCAAAGGTGTGATATCGCACGATCTAGGCGGCAAATTTACCGCTGCAAAACGTGAAATTAAGTACTCACCAAAATTATTTCTCAACAAGTCCATTGTTTCACGAACTGTATGGCTCGTAGCGCCGTCTAATTGAAACCAGAGCTCACCGAGACCATTTGCTTGAATTTCAGGAAACACATAGTCCGTTAACATGGCGCGATAACAGTTGACCGTAACATTCTGATTTAGCACATTTTTGAAGAAATATGAACCAATGATTCCACCAGCCCATAAACCACACCATACCGTTGTTTTAAATGGATGTAATGGTAGCTCTTGTTACTCTTTGGGTTGCTCATCAGCCCAAATACGGCAATTTTGTTTATTAACAGATAAATGGATACATTAAGCCAGAAATTGGCTTCATCCCTGAAAAAAATTTCACGATAAAACACCGGATTTTCATTGAGTTTTTTCAGACCCCATTCACTAAAAATATGACGCAAATTGAAGTCGTCTGGCTTCAATTCTTGCACAAGTTGAATTCTGTACACTTTAAGGCTGAAATACTCAAGTAAAATACTCCAAGTTGTCGAATACGCCATGCCAAGCTGCTGAGAACGACGTCGAATCGATTCGTCAGCTACAGCTGCTGGATGTGGTCTAACCGGTCGAGTATCATCCACTAATGTATACTGGGACTCAAATTTGCAAGTGGTATTGGCAATAGTGGTTTCAGTAGGTCGAACCCGTAAGTTCCTCGAATCGCACGAAAACATTTCTCACAGAACGCTGATTTTCGCGTGAGTCTTTCCATGATGACTTGCACAAATTATACTGAACAAAAATGACAAAGCAGTTTGATAGGTGTCACGCGTGATCTGTCAAAAAAAGCCTATTGAAATTAAACTTTACGATGAATCACCCAATAGTAAGTATAAAAAACCAAATAAGAACTATACTCAATCAAAAAAATAAAATAATATTTTAGGAACTAAAAATTCTAAATTTTCTCAATGTTTTTAATTTTTTCATAACACCAACTGTTCAAAATTTTCATCCGAAAGCGCGCCTCGCCGAGGGGTGTTAATTAAACTTGCAAAAGAAAACAATCTTTCCACGGCGGCTGAAGAAGGTAAAGGCGTGTTATATGGAAGAGCTCTTTTTTTTTATCTCAGTAAAATTTTGAAGTCTGTTGCAGGATCGGCCAGTTATGCATTTACGTCATCAGATATTATGGTATCAAAACTATTAGAGTTTTTTAATAATTGATCTGGAATACAAAATATTATGCATAATAATATATTCTTCAAGTTGTGTATAAATATAGGGTTTTCCAATATTAAATTGACAACTTTGAATTAATTTGTGAGCGCACTCTTTCACTAATCATCAAACTGTCACTGTCTGCAACGTCTGCAAATTATAAAAATTTTCTACAGATATACGGAGTCGGAAAATCATCTTCAGTGACGAAGATTATTTCGGGCTCAATGGGTTCGTCAATAAGCAAAATATGCGTTATTGGTCGGGTGAAAACCCACAGGTGCTTCATGAATCACGACTTCATCCACAAAAAATAACTGTTTGGTGCGGTTTGCATGCCGGCGGCGTTATTGGGCCATATTTTTTCGTCGACGATAACGATCGTCACGTTACTGTGAATGGTCAGCGTTATCGCGCCATGATCACCGATTATTTTTGGCCCGAATTGGAAGATATGGACTTGGACGACATGTGGTTTCAACAGGATGGTGCCACAAGCCACACAGCTCACGCTACAATCGATTTATTGAAGAGTAAGTATGGTGAGCGTGTTGTCTCAAGACATGGGCCAGTCGATTGGCCGTTTCGTTCGTGCGATTTAACGCCGCTTGACTATTTTATGTGGGGCTACGTTAAGTCATTGGTTTATGCCAACGCGCCGACGACGCCGGGTTGAAAATTGGGTCCAACGAAGCGACCGCTGCAAACGTGCCCACGGTGGCCATATGAACGAAGTCGAGTTCCATTCATAAATGTTTTGATTGTACTTCAAGCCAATAATAAAGTTTTTGAAATATCTTAAATGGTTTGCCTTTTATTTAAAAAAAAGTTGTCAAGTCGTTATTAGAAAACCCTATACATCTACCAGCAATTGAAAAGTCAAAAAAAAAAGAAAGTACTCTTACCAAACGGCTAATTGACGTAAATGTTTTATCTGTAAATGTGGGGCTTAAGGGCAAGATCCATTCCAACTTCACTGCGGGTTAAGCGCTGAAGCAATAATAGCCTGATAAATTGAAATAAGATGAGAATCTTTTTTAATTTGTTGAAAATATTATGAGGAAGTACTCTTAATGATTTGATTAAGGATTTTTTTTTTAATTTAGTCCTCAAAATTGCTTACGTAGGAATAAGGTAGCTGTATACCATCCCATATTCGCGTTGCAGAAATTCAATTGATTCCGAAATCGTATTAAACAGCTCGACGAAATCTTTTAAATAGTCTATTTCCTGTTCAAAAGTTATCTGTAGTCCTAAGCAGCTACAGAGTTCATCAAGCTTTTCCTTATGAAATAGTATATCTTAAATTGAATCATATAAGGAGTTCCATTTAGTCGCAGAAGGATACTTCAATTGTTGACCCAAAATTGATAAAATTTGCTCTAAACTTTTTGGTCAATTTACCTTGCACCACAAACTTGAGCATATTTGCATTATCTTTAAAAAATAAAGCAATATCGAATGAAACACTAAAATATACTTAATAAAATAGAAGCACCTACCTTTTCATGTTTGCTATAAATTGACTGGTCAGTAGATGCTGATGCTAACAAGTTCAAGGTATGAGTCGCGCATCGTATATGTTTTGGCAATGATTTTTTAAAAATAATATTTTGAAACTCGAGTTTTTCCAGCTCAATACCATCCTCAGAACGAGGCCAGCAATATTGAGATGCAATACCAAACTCTCTGAAAGCTTTGACCAGATTTGATGAGTGATCAGTAACAGTTACTATTACTATGTTGGAGTAAAAAACAAATTTTTTATGCACCTAGCATTTATGCGATCATATGTGTGTGACCCTGACATGCCGAAGCAACTGATTCCTTTGGAAATTATCAACAATCCAGTGGCAAATATATCCAAAGAAACTTCCGTGTTTAGTTGACGAATTATCTGCTGCTCTGCACATATACTTTTGCATTAGCTTTTTAGAATTTTCAAATATTTGCGCATAGAGGAATAATATCTATCAATTTAGTTTAAATGCTGTTAGTTGGCTTATGACTTTTAAATAAGGATTAGAAAACCTTAAGAGTCTTCTAAAAGATTGGTCTTCAAGAATAGATACAGGCAAGGTGTTATTAGGAGTTTTTCGAATCGGTCTTGCTTTGATTGTTTAAGTTTGGTAGTTGCGCCTTTCAAATCGAGGTATGTTTGATATGAATCAGAATGTTTGATTGCGTTAAGTTGAGATTAAGTTGAATGTTACAGCATTCAACTAAAATCCCATTTCTTTTCTGTTGAAATTCTGTGCTATTAAGCTACAATACATAAAAAAGCAGTTTACTGACAAGAGGCCGCATTGTAATCTATTTAAACTCGATTTCAACTTAATTGATTTAGATTTTTTATTTTTGACATCTATCAAAACTCAAAATTAAAAACACAATATCCCGTCGAAAAAAAATGGACTATAACTTTTTCGTTACGGAGGAGTGGCACAACAATAGATTTCAAAAGCCGGTTGGCGGCAACAACAAAACTGTACTTTATACGGTGGCACTAAAGGTATCACTAGATAGATTGGACCGCTAGTTAGGAACCCGATACCGAATTACAAAATCTGCTTTTCGGATTCACCCGAAGTGGCGCGAGGTGAAACGGTTTCGAGTAAATAGTGCTCTTTATCTTATATTTGCTCATAGAACTGCTATACCTCTGACTGTCCTGTCAGTCCTGATTGAGTCCATGTTTCCTCCTCACTTTGGGTATATTCTAGCCGTTCCTTTTGTCAAAGCCTCTCATAACTTTTTCCTTTTTTTCTCTTTAAAAGGCTTTTCTTACTGCCTCGAGTATTTAATTTTTTTTTTTATTTTGAGTTTTGAAATTTTTTTTTTTTTTTGACTTTTTGATGGTCAACCAAGAAGTGAATAAACCTATCCCACCGATATTCATACATTCGTTCAGATGAGTACAACGGGCCAATTTTGGTCTTTGCCTGAAATGCTCCGTAAATTTGCAAATTTGCTGAAGTGTGCCATCGTGCATTGAACCTCCGTTGCTTCCACTCTGCCGCACACATACACATTCGTGTTTCTTTCTTATTTACCAAATCTGGGAAAATTTCCTCCAAGATTGGGATTTCCCTTTGTATCCAGCTAATATTTCTCTTTACGATCACTCATTAGGGTAGCGTTCAGTCTGAATGCAACACCAGTCCTTCCCAAAAGATAAAAAAAGCAAAAAGATAATTTGAAAACAATATATGGCCTACACACATATATACATTCTAATCATGATCCGTTTCTGATAATGGTCGGATGGCGTACAGTGAGGGCGAAGCAAGGAACTAATTATGAGGCGAGTATAGGAGAGAGAATTCTATGACGACATCTCGGCAATCCTTTTGTCAAGAAATAATTGAATGAGGGGCACGCAACTAGGAGTCCATTCTTTACAATTTTATTCATTAGACAATTTATTTAAGGTGGTGACCATTCATCACCAAATAAAGCGTCTGTGGCGGTCCGCCTGGCTCTGTGGTTTTGTGTATTTATTATACGCAGAGGATTCCAGACATCTATTTGGATCTAGACATATAGCGCTGGAGTTATCGTGACCGTCCGTCGCTCCTGTCTCTTTCTTGCAGACCTCTGTGTTGTCCCTTCCGACAAACATAAAAGCAGAAAGACAGTGTTCAAGAATCCACCAATTATTTCCGCGACAACGGACATAAATTGAAGGGTTGGGGCTAAACAACGGATCGGGCATTGGAGTTATATGTGAAGCAAAGATGCCTTCTAAGGCTTAGGAGACTACCCGATATTAAAAACAACAAGACACAAGGGACAAAAGCCGATAACTTCATCAAAAGCTCTTGTATACAGCTTTGTTGGACGCTGGTCTCGTGCCTTCCTCTTAACAGATCCTCTATCTGCCTTTTTTTCGGACCATTCGTCCTAACTGCGGTTGTTGATTCTTCAAGATACCAGAGGGGATTTTGAAGAACCAACAGAAAAGAATGTTGATGGGTGAAGGCCAAAAGAAAAGTGGAAAGAGTAGGACTTCTTGTAGTTACTTTTACGGTAATAGCTTTTAATGCTTTCCTAAGCGAATAATCAGATTCATTTGCTGTCAAGCTTTCAAGATATTTTTAAAGCTTTTAATGGGTTCTCTCAGAAGTTTACACAGATTATTTATACGGGTTTTATGATGTGGACCACGATTTTGTTGCCATTTTTTCTGGGCTTTTCCTTTTTCTTTTTTCCTTTACCATTTTTTTATCTCCCGCGCATAATTTAAACCGTAGTTTGTTTGTTCTTCCTTTGATGGGGTGTGTTATTCCACTCGGCATATTGAACAATTTCAACGAAGTAATCAAGCTCGACTTCTAGATCACAGGGTGACCTAAGTGATACGTTCAGTTATACTTTTTCTTCAAAATTCTTTGTTGAAGCCTTCCCAAATAATATTTCTGCCAGTCGTGCTGATTGTTATTTGTTTAATTAGTGTTTCACCAGTTCTCAGAATGACTGAAGAATTATCAGAGGAAAGGCCAAAATGTTCATCAACTTTTAGATATTCCTTTTGAAACGAAAAAATCGATAATTTTAGACAGTTTTTTGAGAAATAAAGAAAACATTAAAAAATATACGAGAAACAAATAAAGAGCTCCTACAAAATAATAGAAAGCCAAAGAAACAAGTACTTAAAGTTATTTGTTGACATAATCTCTTTAACTTGCGGCTTGCTAAGAGATGGCGTAACTTGTATTATTCCATTGGAACATGCGTTGGGAAGCTACTGTCATTGTACGTCATTTCAGTATATGTCAATCATTTGAAGCGTAAACAACAATAACTTTTTTTTACTCAAATATGTCGAACTTTGTGCCTGAAAAAGTGTTTTGCTGGGAGTTCTTCATTACTTTAATATGAAGAAAACTGCTGCCGAAAGTCATCGTATTTTGGTAGAAGTTTATGGTGAACATGCGCTAGCTGAGCGAACGTGCCAAAAGTGGTTTGCACGATTTAAAATTGGTGATTTTGGTTAGGAAGACGGTGAACGCCCTGGGCAGCCAAAAAAGTTTGACGATGATGAACTGGAAACATTACTCTATGAAGATTATTGCCAAACACAAGAAGAGCTCGCAGAATCTTTGGGTGTCACTCAAGGAGCCATTTCAAAACGTTTAAAAGCAGCTGGATATATTCAAAAGCAAGGAAATTGGGTTCCACATGCCGAGAGACGTCGAAAGGCGGTTTTGCATGTCCGAAATGCTGCTGGAACGCCACAAAAGGAAGTCATTTTTGCATCGGATTGTTACTGGTGATGAAAAATGGATCCATTACGATAACCCCAATCGCAAAAAATCATGTGAAACCTGGCCAACCAACCAACAGCAAAGCCGAATATCCATGGCGCGAGGGTAATTCTCTGTATTTGGTAAGATCAGATGGATGTGCTGTATTATGAGCTGCTAAAACCGGGTGAAACCATCAATGGACAACGCTACCGAATACAATTAATCCGTTTGAAGAGAGCAGTAGCCGAAAATCGCCCGGAATATGCGACCAGACACGAGGCAATAATTTTCCATCATGACAACGCTCGGCCCCACGTTGCTATTCCGGTTAAGAACTATTTGGAAAACAGTGGGTGGGAAGTCTTAACCCACCCGCCTTACAGCCCAGACCTTGCCCCCTCTGACTACCATTTGTTCCGGTCGAGCAGAACATCAGAGCAGAATATCAAAAATTGGCTTGATTCATTCTTCGCTGCCAAGCTGGTGCAGTTCTTTTGGGATGGGATCCACAAATTGCCAGAAAGATGGGAAAAAGTCATAGCCTCAGATGGGCAATACTTTGAATAATACTATTGTATATGTTTTTCTTGAATAAACGTTCAAATTTTGAAAAAAACCGCACGAATTAAAATATATACCAATATTTCTGATAATTTTAGCGAAAGAATTGTTCTCGGACATTTGCGAAATGAGCTCCAGTTGTTTGTGAGCTGAAGATTTTTGTACTTATTGGAGCCAGTGATTATTTATTTGGTAATTGTGCATATTCAGGAAATTATGCAAAACTCAGGAAGACTTGATTATCAACGAAGTACAATCTAAGTAATTGCTTATGCCTTTGCCAATTCAAATGCCCAAATGCGTTTTCAATAACCCTTCGGCATTTTGATAAAGTGTAATCGTCGTATAATCCTCTTCAATTGCCGGCTCAATTGAAATTTTAAATCTTTTCAAATTGATAGGAGCGTCTATAAATCATAGAATACAATTAACATTCGTCGAAATACCGAGATTTCGTCATTGTGGGAATATACAGGGTTGCCTCCTTTATAACAATAAAAATTTCGTCAGTACTGTACTTTCGTTTTGACATTCGTTGCACCATCCGCCAGCTGTTTTTCCTCCATTTGTGTTTTGTTTTGTTTTTTTTTGCAGATTTCCACAAAACTCAGAATATAATCACAACATTCGATTTTAAAAATTTAATTCGTCTGGGTGAAAAGAAATGCCTGGGTTTGTACAGGGAACATGTGAAGAGATGTGTCCAGATCAGGAAGTTAAATTGTAAGGATTAGACGTATTTCATTCTTCTAATAACAACAATCTTCTTAATTCTATTAGACGGACAAAAGAACGTTTGCTGCATTTCTATGAACTTAGATCGGGTCAAAAGAATGTCCCTGGGGTTATAGTCAAATCGTTTTCACGGTCAGCAGCTGGCGTAAAAATTCCCAAGTCCAACGATCTTCGGACAGAACGAGCGTTAGTGAAAACTGTGGAATATCTCTTAAAAGAGTAAGTGTTCCAATTATCGTACTTATTTGTCTACTACTTCCTTGTCCAGTATTATTTTAGACAAAAGAAAATCATTCAACTACGTCTATGACTTTGTGTTCGATCGCTTGAGGGCTATACGACAGGAGATTGTAATGCAAAACTATGATTCCCGAGCAACTATAAATCTGCTAGAGCCGATGGTTATGTTTCTAGCTTACAGTCGATATCGGTAAGAAGCCTGTCCATCTTTAAGCACATATTTATAAGAACCAGATGTCTTTCTAGGCTGTGTGAGGAACCAATGGATAACTTTGACCCGAAAATCTGCGACCAACATTTACAAGAATGCCTAAAGAGGGTTCTCTGTTGCTACGATGAGCTGTACGAAAACAAAAGTGTCGACGACTTTAAAGTAAACGAGGTGCGCAACAGAAATTTCATAGAATCTCTCTATCAAGTATTTAATCTTGGTTCGGTTGAAGCTCTTAACCGAAGTATTCATTTGCCAAACGAAATAAAATCCGATGAACTATTTGCTGCAGTTCACTCAATTGCCATCAATCAGTTCCGGGGGAATTTTTACCATGTTCTCACTGGTATAGCTCGTCTTCCTCATATTCTCTGTGCAATTGCTTCGCTTAAGTTACAGACCATTCGAAGGTAATAAGTTTTGATAATGTACTTCAGTCTCAGACTCAAACTCGACATCGTTTTAGGAAAGTTTTCCAAATATTTGCCACAGCTTACAACAGTAAACAGCTGCTTCTCCCAGTGGATTGGCTACAAAAACTCCTCCTCTACAGCAATAGTCATTCGGTACAGGAGGACTGTAAATATTTCGAATTAGAATATATGAAGGAGAAGAAGGCGGTACGGTTTTATAAAAGCGATTTTAAGGCTGAAAATGTTGCGAGGAAACAAAAATCTGAAGAATTTGTGGAGGAGAAGCTAAAGAAAATCTATTTGCCAGAGGTTTTGTTACTGAAGCGATTGTGAATGACTGACTGAATTTGTTAATGCAATTTTTTTGTTTTTTTTTTTTTTCATGAATTTTACGAGTACTTAGAAGGAATTAGAAAGAATTTTGAATTTCTAAAAAATGCTGTGTTATAATGCTCTTAGTAGCGCGACAACGTTTCTTTATAATTGACAGGCTTCTGTAAAATAATTCTGAGAAGACCCGGAAGAAAGACTGCGTTTCAGTTCTGGGAAGATCATCAGTCTTCTGGTTAAAATTTCGTCGATAACACTCGAAAAAATTTTTTTTTCAATTAATTAATTCGGCATAGCAGCCGAACATAAGGTTACGAATTGGATAGGTGTGTGCACAATCTATCGGATGAAAGCATGACCAATAAATGGAACTTCTGTTTGTCTCTTCCCTAATAGATACACATCACTTTTCATTTGATTTTAAAGTCGCTTAGGAAAAGAATTTTGCACAAATTGGCATACCTGCTGAACGCATTCGACTGAGCAGGATTTCGATGGTGCCTAACGCGCTGGATTTAGTGGTAAAGACTGCTGTCAGGCAGAATGAACTCAACGAAGGCGATTGAGATTAACATTCCCTTCACCTAGACGAAGTTAACGTAGCAATATCGAAGCAAAAGTCTAATAAAGCTAGCGCAAACTGTCTGCCTGCTGGTCTATGTGATTAGGCACGTGCAGCAGCTTATTTGTAAGATATAGTCAGACGAAAGCGAGTCCGATGCGTGGAATCACATCGTTTGTCTAATCGACAAGAAAGTAAATTCTTTCGACTCCTAAGCATGAATATGAATGATTTGAATGGTCCATATCAGGGCAGGTTCAGACCAGAGATCTGATCCTCTATCGTTCAAACATTCATTCTACATCAGATCTTGTGAATTTCAGATCAAAATTCATCATATATTTGTTGACTTCAAAGCTATATATGCCATCGCGCATAGGGATGATCTATACAAAGCCAAGTCTAGTTTTGAGATCCCCTGCCAAACTGCAACTTATTTTTAACATCGGCCTAAAAGGTATCGTGCAAAACACCCTGGCCAATAAACGAGGCACGATATTTTTTAAGTCCGTATAGCTACTTGTGTCATTGATGTGATTGGGTGCATAAAGCGAGCCGTGGTGGAAGCGGCGAAAAACAAGACGGTAAACGCAAGTAGAACAAAGTACTGGTAGATGCTGCCAGAAAACGTCGCACACCACCAACGCTTTGAAAAGAACGTCATCATTGGCAGTTTAAACTAAGTCTAATTTGGTTCTTTAGTTACCACATCAGCGTAGAAATCAGTTGCAGAATTACTCTTACCTGTTTGCTATTTCTTTGGGTCTAGGAGGCAATTGAGTGACGCAGTTCTCTCTCGTCTTTATACAAGATCCTTAGCATCTCGATCCTGCTGTATGGCACAAAAGCTTCTGAACTGTCGAATGCGGATGAAGAAGTAACTGATCGTTTCGCAAAAAAGATATTACGTGCGATTTTCGGTCCTATTTGTATTAATTAGGAATGGAGGAGGAGGTTCAGCCATGAATACGATCTAATCATGCGTCTACGGATCCAATGACTGAAATGGCTAGGCCATGTTAATCGAATGCATTCCACACCTCTTGCTGAGTCTAATTCAAGGGTTTGCACTACGGCAGCGCACATAAGTGGGAAGAGACCTCTTGGAATGATTAGTGGTTTGCTTGTTCTACCCGGATTGGAACGCCATCTAAGTGGTGAAAGAGGGCAAGATAATTCATATGTTACAACAAGCAATACCGACGATGTCACAGATAGTAGAAAAGGAGCTTAACCAACTTGGCGTGCGTAAGTGATTTAACCGGATGTGGGGATCTGCTGCTTGCGGACCAGATCCACTATGCACTGCCGCGTGCATTTAAGAACTATGTAGGTAAGTAAGTTAGATAAGCATTTAAGAACTTCTAGATATATGTAATTACGCAGTTTCAAATGCTTAGCATTTGATTTGTAGTTAGATTATGAATGCACTCATCGTTAGTTTGACGCTAACACATAGAACTGCAGAGATGACCACGGTAGAGATGACAGGTCTGTCTAAATTCAAACCTTTTTTTCTGTCATCATCGACCAAAGTTGATTATAATACCAAAACAATCCGCGTTTGTTGTCATAATTGTTTGATATTTTGTATTCAATTCTTAAAACTCTTTTCATAGTTCAAAACAAACAAAGCTAATAGTATAGCGGTTTTATTCTATACAATTATGGTAAAAAGCAAGGATAATGCGATTGCATACCAAATATGTGACAACAGGGATGGCCACGGTTGAATTCGTTTTACATTCGAATTTTCGCTGTCATATTTAAATCGTAGTTTTGAGAGGAACCTTCGGAGAAGCTTTTCTTCTATAAAATCTTCATTTCCCATTAAGTTCCATGGAAATTATTTGCATGCGCCATATTTCGAGGCAATTTTAAATACTAACTGGCAGTTCAAAAGGTTTATCGACAATTTCCTAAGCAAATATGGTCAAATCAATTTTTGCTGTCTTCACAGAGTACCGACAATGGAAGGCAGGAAATTCTTAGAAGCACGCCAACAAGATGACCAGGCCTCACCTATATTCCCGGAGGATGGAATATCTTTTTGCGATTTCGACGACTTAATAACCTTCATTGATGGCTACGAAAACGGAGATACAAATAAAATGGAAATTAAACCAGATTCCATACTGACAATCAATGAGATGACCTTGCCACAAGATTCCAACAAAATAATAGAAAAATCACTAACGAAGAGCCATTGGAAGAAGAAAGAAGTCCTAATCGAGACAATAGAGTCCAAATTTAATGTTTTCATGTGGACAAAGGAAGAGGCAGGCGGCGAGAATAACTTGCCAAAAGAAACACAAATTCAATCAAAAATCAAAGAATCGTCTGCATCTCTAAGGAATTTTCCAATCAAACAATCACCAGCAGATTTAAAATCATTGCCTAATGTCATCTCGTGTCTAAATTGCGAGAAAACCTTTAAGGATTACCCGGCATTGCGCAAACACATGCACACTCATGGGCCACGAATATATGTTTGCTATAAATGTGGTAAATCCTTTGTGGAGAGCTCTAAGTTGAAGCGACACAATTTGGTACATAGTAAAGAGAAACCATTCCAATGTTCCTATCTGGGATGTGAGAAACGTTTCTCATTAAATTTCAACTTGCGCACTCATCTTAGGATTCATTTGGGTATACGTCCATTTGTTTGTCCTGTGTTCGGATGTGGTAAATCATTTGTTCAATCCACAAATTTGAAGAGTCATATGAACATACATTCGACAGTAAAGAAGGCTAACAAGAATCAGGAATAGAAAGCAACCGAAGAGAATTTGAATGTGATGGTTTCTTTAAATGCTTGTAGATGACCGAATATGTCTTTATGTATGATAACTTGCTTTGAATTGATTGTGTAGTATTTTTAGTTTTTTAATTGTTCTTTTTTATTTGTCAAATAAATATTTAAAATGCGATGAAATATCTGGTTAAGTCGTCCAAAAATTGGTCAGGGTACTGCAGACTGCAGGAAAGTCCTAAACAATGGATTCTGACTTTAAAGATGTTGGCTAAGAAGAGAATGTTTGTCATATCTTTTCTTTTCCTTCTTACCGAGTTCTTACTAAGAACTCAGTTAAATGATGAAACTTTGGTTTTCATTGGGATAAAACAATTTCCTGAACGAATTAACAGATTACAGATTTGAACTGTGTGTGGTACAATCTATAACGAACACCGATCCTTTGTGCATTGTATTTGGGAACGGATAAGATCGATTGACTTGCATAGGTCGGTTAAAAGTAACGACTTCCAAGAACTCTTAACAAAGAAAAATGTTAATAAGTACAGTCTTTTTGTATTACAATAATACTCCAATCCAATGATAAAGGGATGTGAAAACTGAGATCCACCCTATATACGGGTTCATAGTTGAGGAATTTTTAGAAGCCTTTAAGTTTGGTGTCCGGAATGTCGTTATCGTAATCGTAATGAACTGGACACCAGGAAAGGCAACAGCCTAGAAACGTCTACTTGATTTCTATGTAAGAGATTTTTGTGTTCTGATTATAATATCTTTCTGCAAATTGCATACATAATTGGATAGATTTAGCTTCTAGGCCACTGATTGAGAAGATTTTCCTTTTTCTGGAAATTTAGTGGTAAACATCCTGCCCGGATGATTCATTAAAAGTGAAACTCCTCCTGCATTGATGGCTAGTCCCAAGCATCGAGGTCAAATCTTAAGAAAATTACGAAATCATCGTGACGATGAGAGCTGTTGATGTTCGTGATAACTTGTTGGTATTTTCCAAGGTGAGGATTAACTAATTCTGGCAGTTGATCAGTTGAGATTGTAGTTCAAGTTAAATAGGTGTTTAGGAGAAGTAACAATCAATTTGTCATTTGGTAGAAGTTCCGTCAGCGTTATAGAAAGACAGACAGAGTGTAGTGTGCTTTGGATCCCATCTTTCGCAATATTTTGGTATCTTGAATTGTTACAGTTCCAGTGAGGAAGGCCTACGAAAGGTCGACGGTCTATTGATTTTATAGTTTAACCACTGTTCCATCTCTCGGAAAGAATGTTTAATATTTTTTTTTAACTAAAATATATTTTCTGCACGTACTGGGTCTGTGCTTGTAAGATAGACTGTAAATACAGTTTTAGAATCTTCCCATAGCTGTTGTTCTGGTCCAGGGATTGTACGAGTATATGATGTTCATGTCAATGCTTCTCCCTTAAAGGAGACCAACCAATTCACAAAAAGCCCAAAAGAATGGAATGTTAGGCCCTCGTCTGTTTTGGACGATCATACGCTTGCCAATCAAATGTGGGGCCTTAGCTTACAATTTGCCTCCTGAAGTGTTTAAAAACTCTCTTGGTAGATGAGAAGCAGGAATAAAAAGCTGTTTTTTTTTTGTTTTTTTTTTTTCACCTTGATGACTTACTTATTATTTGATTAGCATAATCTTGGCCATAAGCCTCGTTGGTATATATTTGCCGCTATGTATCATGCACCTTTCCGCATTTAAATACCCTTTATCCCCACACAGTATTGGCGGAATCAAAGCTGCTGCCCGGCACACATATTTATCTGCCAATATTTAGTCACGGAATAATCGACACAAATGTCTCAACATCTTGACTAGTAGGTCACCTTAGCCATCCTAAATGCTACTGCCTAGCACTGCAGTCATGCTGGAACTATGCGAGAAGTGCAGAACAGCTCCAGATTTCCCAATTGAACGATAGTAGTAAATGACATTAAACCGAGAAATATCCACAAAAAAACGCATTGAGTCCCTGCAGTTGTCAGAGCTTAGGAGAGCGAAGCCCTGGCTAAACCTTGAATCATTTCTTCACCAGCTTATCAAAGTATGTTATCTGTTATATAGAGCAAAGTTCATTTAGATCTTGGAAGTAGTATTTTTTAGTGATTGTATACTGATCCATGTTAGGGGAGGGCAGTTGCACAGTACAATAACAGCACTATCCACAGTACTATGTACATACCCGGAGCCAGGTGGGGACGTAGACCGGACACACATAGAGATAGTGCCCTTCGATGGCCTCATCATTCCCCCTTCAGGCTATTCGGTAAATTTAAATTTTTCCTAGCCATCTCAGGCCAAGTTGGATCTGTGATCCTCTTACTCATGGACCAATTTGAGCTTATGTTGAAGCGCAGGGGATAATGTTAACGTCTATATTCTTTAGATCACTTAAATCACTTATAAGCTTACTTCCCTGTGAGAGGGCTGGGCATATACAGAGAAGGTGGAAGGTTGTCTCTTCTTCCTCCTCGTTCATGCAGCTTCTACAGAAATCGTTTTTAAAGGCGCCAAGCCTTCTTGCATGCTTGCCCATAAGGCAGCCCTGAGATCAGCCCTGAGATGTTTCCTGTTTAGAAGAATCAGACTCTTAGAGCGATTCAGATCCAGCTTTGGCCAGATCTGTTTAGTTGTTAGAATTGTTGGCCCACCGTCCATCTTAGGTCTGTTCCTTCATTAGCACCCAGCTTTAATAATGATTTGCACGTAGCGATTGGTACACTTATGCTACCATTTTCCGGTAGAATATTTAGAGTGGTTCCAATTTTGGCGAGTTCGTCGACCCTACAATTTCCTGGTAGGCCTCTGTGGGCCAACACCTAACAAAGGTAAAGGTTGAACTGCTTTGCCATTTTTGTAAAGGATGATCGGCATTCAAGGGCGGTTTTAGAATTTAATGAGACCGAGTCCAAGGACTTGATAGTGACCTGACTATCCGAAAAGATGCGGATATCCTTTGCAGATATCACGTTTTCTTCAGCCAGGACAGAGCTTCCTCAATTGCCGAAATCTCCGCATGGAAAAAGCTACAGTGATTTGGAAGACAGACAGACAGAGAGGTTTAGATTTAGCTATTGGTGTTAGATCCGTCTGTGTAGAAGTGGATTGACTTTTCCTCCATGAAAGCATCTTCCTCCCAGAAGGATCTAGAGGATAGAGATAAAATTCTTTGTCAAACCAAAGTTCTCTGTGAGGATGTCTAGGGGTGTCAAGTGAAACAAAATATAAAAAGCCACGGAGAGAGTGGAACGTAGAGGTCTACAGCATAGACATGCTGATGGACTCTGCTTAGTTTGTTGCAGTTGACTGTAATGTCTAAGGGCGTTCACCAGACAACCACACTGTAGGTGAGTATCGGTCTTATGACCGAGATGTATAGCCAGTGGATTATTCGATTTGGAAGGCCCCATTTGTTTCTAAGGGCTTTTTTGTAAGAGAAGCTTTTGAAGCTGTGGCTTTCTTGACTCTTTCTTGAGTCTTCTCAATTTGTAAATAGGATTTTTCTTAGCCGCGATACTTCAGATTTTGTCACAGAATGATCTCCAGGATTGTTGATTGGCTTTCCTCAGTTCTTTTTTATATTTTTTGAGGGATTCTTTGTATGAATTTTTCTGCGGTTGTTTCTAAGCGGTCCTAGTGCTGATGTCTACCAGTGCGACTTTTTCTTGCTTTTAAGTTGAATAAGAGGGCAGGAAGCAGCCATAGCCATAGGTAGCCATAGATAGTGTTTCTAACAGTATTCCTCTGTGTTTTGGCGAATCAGTTCTCCGATAGTTTCTTGTTATAAAAGTGTTTGGTACCTATAATATAATCAAAAAGTGACTCACCTCCATCGTTGATGTCGGTACTGCCCCATACCGTGTGATTAGCGTTAGCGACGCACCCGATGATGAGGCCAGTTTTTTGCCTTCCAGGTTCCATTACCACCTTTTCTAGATTATTACCAGGGAAAAGGCCTACATAATCGTGGTCCATATACGCCGGTGCCAGCCAGTAGGAGACTTTGGCAGTCTCTAGGTTGGCAACGGTTAAGTAGGGGTCGCTGAGGTTAGTAAGTAAAAATACATTAAGGATACGTTTCACTAATATAGAAGTTCTTATCTTTGCCTCTTGTAAAGTGTGGAGCGTATACAGGTGTCCCAAGTCCAAGAACAACGCCTTATACGATCCATGGTTCCTGGATTAGGATGATGAGGACAAGTGCACCGGAAGACTTTTTTGAGTGGTGGAGATTGTTTTAGAGAAACCGTATCATTGCAACAATTTACAACAGTAGCCTCCACCATGGTGTTGTTCGAGTCCTCCGATTCTGAACATGAGCCCAAGAGTTCATCTTTTGCCTCTGATCGTGTAGGATCTCTTCTAATTTCGTCATCGGTTTCCATTCCCGACAGAGTTTCAGAAGAGGTGACCGACGGCTTAATAGTCATTCCGGATGAATTGGAGTCGTCGTAGTGAATTTCTGGAAAGGATATCGACGCTCTAAGAGCTGGAGGTTATCTGCAATCAGCTCATCCTTAGGTGTATTGCCTCGAAACCGAACAGAATCATGCCTAGGGATATCCTCCCTAGGATCTCTCTTAATCTACTTATGGCTTTGGTGAAAAGATCGAGATATCTTTGGTCGGCACATGCGATGAGCTTAATGTGACCTTGGTGCCCGCCAGTGTGATGGAAGGTGTTCCGGGGTTTTCCCGCAAAATGGCCAAGAAGTTGCCCGAAAGCTTCAGCTGGACCAACTGTCATCGTTCAGCTGTAATCGATCAGTCGCTGTCGTTTCTATCGATTACCGCCATCGTTATAGAGTTTTTTAAGACTTCGCTAAAGGACCTCAGAGATGTGCATGGCTTAGAGTTTTTGGTGTTAATAGTTGTGGACCTTTTGGGAACCGGCGCGGGTTCCTACAACGATCTCTGGCGCATAGAATAGTCTTTTATCGTTTTGAGGGCAATCCGTCTTTTAGGATGTTATTAGCCCACTCAATTTTGCTCTTGATGTCCGCACTCCTTACCACCTCCGGAATAGTTTTAATAATGCATGATGCATTTCGACGTTTTAAGTAGAGCGCCTTAGGTGGAGCTCGCCGATGCGGTTGAGCCCCTGATTCCTCCTTAGAGGGATGAGTTTTAGTAGCAGTGGCAAGTCCGTGGCCTGCCACAGACAAATAATGCATAAGCCTTGTCGGTGCAGTCATCGTTGCACAGCCCGTTATTAAAAGAGTACCGGCTTCGGGTTTTGGTTTTCTTTTTTGAGGTTGAATCCATTATAGATCCCACGTGTAGTGGAAAAAGGATGGTCCATCTGTACAGGGATCCGCAGTATACAGATAAGGCTAGCTAATTCGGAGGTCGCCAAGTATCCGGATACTTCGTTTGTGACTGAGCTATTTTTTAGATGCTGGGCCCTCAGCTATGTTGATCAATGGCACCGGTCGTATGACACCTTGAAACAGCCCAGGGGGAAAGGAATAGATTGGGAGGGTGGAAGGGAAAAAAGGTCCCTCCCTTTAGTTTCAGGACTTGTCTGGAGAAACTTTTCGAGTTTCATTGACCTTACTCAGCCCCTACAACTCGACAAGTTTGATGCTCAGATAGAGGTACTTTTTGGTAAAATTTCCGAACGTTGTTCCTGGAGGAACCCCTATCCATTTCCTCGAATGCTTGCTTCTCATGCTCTTTCTTTTTTCGGAGTAGCCAATATTTCTCAATTTTCATTTGCTCGTGTAACGCACGCTTTCGGTCTGGTATTGTTTTGCTATATGTACTTGCCTGCAATCTTCATCAAGCCAAGGGTTTTGTGCAAGTGAACGGGAGAAACACAGCACATCAGTTGCGGCATTTCTGCCATGATGAGATTTCGACGTAGACGTTCTGGTGGTTTGTGGCAATTCACCTGTTTGATGTTAAATATTTTTACAGTATTGCTTCGGTGCTATAGAGTCTGAGATTACCATAGACGTACTTCGGTTCTGTGGTCCAAACCCACATTGGCCAACCGAAATTTTCAGATATATACGAGGGCTGCTTGTTGAATACTTTTGATTTTTCAATATAATCCCTTTTCAACTCGATAACCTTTCCCAGCGGTGTTGCAATTTTTTCTAACCCATCCGTATAGTACGACTTTTGTTGACCTACAAAATACTCCTTCGCGGCGGCGATAACTTCCTCGTTCGAATTGTACTTCTTTCTGGGGAGCGATCTTTTAA
Organism: Volucella inanis; assembly: GCA_907269105.1. Lineage (NCBI taxonomy): Eukaryota > Metazoa > Arthropoda > Insecta > Diptera > Syrphidae > Volucella > Volucella inanis. The sequence goes on from OU026154.1 coordinate 96,309,597, forward strand.
GTTTTGAAAATAAAAAGAAAGTGCAGGGAGACAAACCGGGAGAATACGGAGGATAAAGGAGCAATTCGACCAATGGCGACTGCGGAGGTGTGAACCGGTGCGTTATCGTGGTGGAGAATCACTTTTTTTTCGCCAAATTTGATCGTTTTTTCTTCAGATCGGCGTTGAATCGGCTCAATAAATCGACGTTGTGTGCTCCTGTGATTGTTTTTCCCTTCTTCAAATAGTCAACGTAGATTACACTATGCCTGTCCCAAAAAAAGGTGGCCATCACCTTTCCGGCCGAAGGTATGGTCTTCGCCTTTTTTTAGAGCACGTTCACCGGGTAAAGCCTAGTGTTTCGATTGTTCTTTGGTCTCTGGTGTACACCATTGAATCCGTGTGTCATCAAAGGTCACGAAAAAAAGCGGCAATCACGTCTTTGAAGTGGTCTGAAGATTGCGCTTGTTTTCCGGTGTGAGCAAACGCGGCACCCATCGCGCGGACAGCTTTCGCTTATCCAAAATCTCGTGCAAAATATTGCTAACGCGTTCAGTTGAGATGCCTGCTATATCAGACAACTCGAGAAATTTCACTCGGCGGTCCGCCAATACGAGATCATGGATTTTCACTGTTTCCTCTGTGGTAACCGTTTTTGAGCCACCTGGGAGCGATTTATCAAAAATCGACTTCCGGCCACTATAAATGATAAACAGTTGTACAGGAAGTTTGATGGGTTCCATACACACCATCGAGAATGGACTTGATTTCCTCGCAGATTTTGCCACTCAAAAACAAGAATCGGATCACGGAGTGATACTGCTCTTTTTTCATGGTCGCAAAAATCTAGTTACAAACTTATTGTGGTTCACAACAATATCAACAACATATTCATATAATTTTTAGTACCAACCTTCAAGCGATTTATGTCAAAACTTAATGACATTTCGATCATCAGTCATCGAGATATTGAAGTTTTAGTGACGCATCTTTTGATATTTTCAAAAACACGAAAAGAAACGAGTTTCATACGTTGATAAAACACTGTTATTTGTTGTTGAAAAATACCGCTAAAATTCAAGAAAGGTTTGAAAAGTGTTATAAGGAATCTGCTTCGTCGAAAGCAACTATTTGGTTTGCTGTATTCACACGCGGTCGTATAGACACAAATAATGCTTAGCGCTCTGGACGATTACACCGGAAATATAAAAAAAAAATCCACAAAACCGTTATGAACAACGATAAAGTGAAAGTGCGTGAGATAGCTGATATCATAAAGATATCAATAGACCGTGCTTATCATATTTTGTACTAGTATTTGGGTATGCGAAATCTACTTAAAACTACAGATATTCAGAGCGCTGTTTGGAGTTGTTCAAGCGATTTTTTTCCATGCGGTTTGTGACAATGGACGAAACATGAATCCCATTACGTCTTCGCAAACTCAAAAAAAAAATGCTTTTTGGAAAGAGATATGGCTTCAACGAAGAGATGATCGCCGAAACTGAAGCATATTTTTTAGGATAGGACAAATCATTCTATCATATAAGAAAGGCATAGAAATGTAAGAGTAGCGCTGGAAGGATTGTTTCACTCTAGAACTCTAAAAAGGAACTATGTTGAAGAATAAAGTCAAATTTTGCAAAAAATGTGTTTTTAAAATGTTAACCTCGGAACTTTTCGACTTTCGGCATAACTCTTAACTTTTGTCGTAGGAGCATTCTTCTATTTCTTCTGTGGGGACGTGAGCGCATGTGAGGCTAATGTCGGCGAATTAAGTTTTGATGCGGATTGTTAAGCACGCATTCGTCTATGTTTCAAAAGGTCAAGGCTTTTTGCCTAGTTCCTCGCAAGCAAATAGACGTTGTTTCTGTTCTCTGTAGAAATTACCATATACCACAGTATTTCTTCTTTGTTTTGCCTTAGCCATCCTTTCATAGTTTTTTAGATGGCAGTGATATCAGGTTTACAACAGTCTGGTCCTAACATTCCTTGTGAAAATTTGCACGTGCTTGCCCTGTTTGCGTGGTGTCGGGTCGTTGACAGTATGTTTGACCTTATTCGAAGCTATGTTCTACAAAAGTGAAGTTTATAATAATAAATAATCTTAATGACTACTTATATCTTGTGGTGGTGTAGTGCAGTGGTCACTTCGTTGGCTATTATCTTACAGGCATCATCGTTCATAACATCAGTTAAATTGCTTCATTAGGCCGCATCTTTGAACAGGAATATCTTTCTTGAAGACCCTTTTAGTTTTTCCTGGGAAAATCATCAGTTATGCCACAACCGCTTATCCCGGTTTCTAGGAACTAAGAAGACACGACAGCAAAGCCCTATTTTGAAACATCGAAGAAGATGGCATTCAAAATCCTGGCTTAGATGAAATGCAGCTGAGAAGGTGTAACAAAGATTTATGCCGGCTGTACGGTGACATTGAGCTATAGCTGAATCAACTCCCTAGATACAGCTAGACAGGAATTATGCTGACTGAAGAGCCATGTTGGCTTAGGTTCATTACCGCTGCAGTCGCTACCGCTATCACTTGTAACAATTGTCAAAATGTATTCTCACTCCTAACACAATAAGGTAAATCCCTAAGCAATCGCTTTTCACGCCAGAGCCTGGTGCAAGGGTTTAGTCATGGCCTGGAATTTAATGTTTTCTTCACCACTTTTTTCTGAAAATGTAGAATACTCTACGATACTCAGTGGTGTAACTGTTTGTACACATCAACTGTGCTTATTTTACCTCCAAGTGGTAAGCATCCGGACTCGACTTGCCAAACTTACAAGCAGACAGCGGATGAATTCCGTAGATGGGACCAACGGTGAAATAAAGTAAATAAAACCTTATCGGGATCACTCCGACATATTTGGAGCTTAGGCTGTTAAATATTCCGAGACTAAGTCAGGGTCTTGGAAAAGAGATGGTGGCGGACCAACAGCAGTACTCACATCCCCAACCTTCGGTCTACGCAACTACTCATCCTAGGCGTATCCTTTATGGAACGGACCCTCCAGGTTGGGGTTGTGCCGCCGGAGTAACTGTGCGGCCATTATAAAAAAATCTAGCTAAAATAACAACAACAACAAGTCCCGAAAACGATCTACTGTTGACAATCCCTGCAAACGAAACCAGGGAAATGAACTTCAGATCTGCACGTGGAATATTAGGACCCTTAATATGCCATGTGCAACAATGCGATCAACGAAGGCAAAGCAGATGTAACCGCCATCCAAGAAATGCAATGGGTTGGGCTAGACAAAAAAAAAAACTGCGACATCTACTACTGCAATTTTTATTGACAGCAAAAGCAGCGCCTATTTGGATTCGGATTCGTTGTTAGAGAAGAAGTCTTGTATTTCCGGCATGTTAACGAACGTCTGGTAACAAGCCGTATTAAGGCTAAAATTACCAACATTAACCTTGTAGCACGCACGCCCCTATAGAGGATACCAAAGACAGCTTCTACGAGATCTTGGATAAGACTTACGAACAGTGCACTAGCTTTGATATAACATTGTCACGCAAAGCAATCCTCTAATATTACGGACGTTCGAACGTTCCGAGGAGCAAACATCGACCCGGACTTATATTTTGTTGTAGCCAAGGTATGGTTGCGGATATCCCAAATATCGCAAAGTCAAACTAACATTGTGAGGAAGTGTGACGTCGGACGGCTACAATCGCAATAGATTGTAATTAGATTTCCGATCTAGTCTCCCTCAATCTCTTAAGTCGTATGGCGCCAGCATTAAACATCGAAGACTAGTGCTAACATTGCCAAAAAGCCATCAGAGATGAAGCTTCTGATGTGCTGGGTTTCTACGACGAGTGCCGGCAAGCACATGCAGCTAAGCTGCGCTGCATAAAAGGACTTTACGAACAGAAGAGGAGAGATGAACACCGGCTTCTCAGGAGGAAAAAAAGGAGCATGCGAGGCACGCTGTAGGAAAAGCTACTCCAGAAATGAGATTCGGAAGTCTTACCAAAATGTAAGAAAAAACATGTCACAAACACAAACCTCACACCAAACTTCTATAGACAGAGACGAACAAGGGAACATAGTAGTAGAGTCGCAGGATTTGGAAAGAACATTTTTGTAGCCTGTATAACGGCAATGGCGAACCAAATACCGCTCTCAGGTAACCTCTATCGTTACCTTTCAATCTAGGAAATTCAATTCACCCGACCTGGATAAAGATAGCTGCTGGAGTGGACGGCCTGACTGTCGAACCCTTCAACGCGAGATCTTCGGTCCGGTGTGCATAGAAATGAGGAAATACATCAACGAAATGTACGTCCTGTACATCGATGTCGACTTTCCCAGAAGAGTGAAGGCCCAACAACTGAGGTGGCTGGGTCGTATTGTGTGGATTGACACCAATGCTGCGGTTTGAAAAATCTTTGAATCCGTCCCCGAGAGCGACACTTTCTACGATACCATTGTATAGTGTTTCGCTCATACAAGTCATTCTCCCATCTAAGCAAAATTTTCGAATTAGCACGCAATTCGTATCAAGGCAACCGTTTGGTATGTTGACTCCCTGGACGGTGGGATTAAAATTCATTTTCAGGATATGCGGCATATTAAGCTTGATGGGAATGAAGATTTGCCACCTTATTTACAAATCATATGGACCGCGTGTTGGATTGAGATGAAGGAACTTAGAGAAATTACTTTACGGGTACCCCGCTATTTCAAAGCGAACAACCATTCAAATCACGTCCTCGTTTTTGCAGTTTCCAGCCAGTATGCCTTTGGAACAATGGCTTATGTGCGAACTGTACAAGATAATGCAGAAGTGTTAGCGCAGTTCTTATGTACTAAGAATAGAATTCCCCCTAAAGGACCAACAACACCAGTGAGGTTACTATTCTAAAATTGGGATTGAATGCTGCGTTAATTGCTGCACGATTATGCGCCTTCCTGTGAAATAACCTTTTTTTGTGTTTTAATAGATCGATTCCCAAATTACTTTGCAACGAATAATAGGAGCAGATGAACATTGGAAGCCATTTGTCGAGAATCGAGTACATGAAATAACAACTCAATTCGTCGCCAAAGTCAACGACTCACTTATGCCTTTTTTCGGCGATTTTTAAAAGTTGATCCTAGTTGCACGCCTATTAAATCTAAATTACACAACAATTGAAGCCTTTGAACCATCTACGACGTCACCGATTTGTTAACCGGATGTTGAACCGCCAGGACTATTTGTCATCAAATTTGATTTTTCTCGATGTAGGTAGCTCTTCTCTAAGGAAATTGCAGCCCTTGAAAGGAAAAAGGGCATGTTATCTACTTCAAAATTACTAACTCTTCTTCCATTTCTAGATGATTCTGATCAGTGCTTGCCAATTGGTAGGCGTCAAGCAGACAGGAATCTTGCTCATCCCATTCTTTTGCTTCTAACATCCCATATTTCAAAACTTATTTTCATCGCTTTACACGAGAGAACGTTTCACGGTGGATCACACATTGTTGTTGCTCAACTGCAATTCATAGTGCAATTCGACCAATTTGGCTGTGGTGACTGCGGGGGTGTGAGCCGGTGCGTTATCGTAGTCGAAGAGCACTTTTTTCTTCGCCAAATGTGGTCGTTTTTTCTTCAAATCGGCGTTTAATTGGCCCAATAAATCGACGTAGTATGCTCCTGTTTTTCTTTTCCAAGTAGTCAGCGTGGTTCACAATTGGCGCGTCCCAAGAAACTGTGTCCATTATCTTTACGGCCGAAGGCACGATCTTCGCCTTCTTTGAAATACATTCACCGAGTAGACTCCATTGTTTTCATTATTCTTTGGTCTCTGGTGTGTATCAATTAATCCATGTCTCATCAACGATCACGAAACGACGCAGAAACTCCTCCAGATTTCGATAAAATAGCGCCAAGCACTTCTCTGAAATGGTCTCACGATGGCGCGTGAGCAAATGTGGCAACCATCGCGCGGACAGCTTTTTCATACCCAATATCTAGTGCAGGATATGTCTACCGCGTTCGAGTGAGATGCCTGCTGTCTCAGCCAACTCGCGAATTTTCACCCGGCAGTCCGTCAATACGATATCACGGATTTTCTCCACGGTCTCCTCTGTAGTAACCGTTTTTAGGCCACCTGGGCGCGGTTCATCAAGAATTAACGTGCGGCTTCGGCGAATCTTTGCAAACCAATAGTAAATGGTTGTACGGGAAGGTGAATGGGTTCTATACTATACACACCATCGAGAATGGGCTTGGAGGACTCAGACCCAAGTTCGTTGAAGGGCTTATTAGTTTGACAAGTGCAGCCCAGTAGGACGAGGGGTATATTAAGCACAATTGATGCGTAGGCATGGTTACAGAAATAGGCATCACCAGCCTTTACACCGCTGAGTACAATATTAAACCACCAGCTTATGTGGTAAAGCAATAAAATAGACTGGATCTATGCAGTCTTAGAAACGAGTTTATTTAACAAAAAGGTGATAGTTGTATTCATAGCTACTTGTAAACTAAAATTTAAATTTTTTCTTAAATATTTACAATTTTCTTCTTATTCATTTTGTAAGAAGAAATGAAGAAAATTCCAATTCCGATTGTATTTGTACATAACTTATACTGCAGGTGCTTGTTTACCATTTTCAGATCTTAAATAGAAATCAAATAAATAAGCAACGACACGCTGATGGCTATCCTTGCATCGATGTATGTTATCGTGTTGCTGGAGTTCTTTTTTTTAGCGTGAAATGGTATGCTTAAGCCTGGGTCAGATTGGTCAAGTGAGGATTCTTTTTGAGCTATCGTAAAATCCGGTTTTTTGTCCAATGGAATACTGCGGGCTACCATACGACCATTCAATGGCTGTATTGGACGGAAATTATGAGTTATTCTCTCGCCATTATGGTTGTAAATGTAACGAAATTTATCCAGCTACAATTATAAAAAAAAGTAAATATTAGCAAAAACATTTGATGGAGATTATTAAATAAAGAATTTAATATGCAACATGTCCATGAACCTGAGACCCTTCTAACATTTGAAGATTTCACATTGAATTTGGTAGATTTGTCTGTTGAAAGGATTGGCTGCGATGGTATTTCAGAATCAGAACCTATCTTTGGGAATCCGTTTGGGTGCTCTTTACAAGAGTAAATTTAATTTTTTTTTTATACACGGGTGGGAAGGTTAGTTAAATGGGTTCCCTGTGGCTCATTAGTCATTTAGACTGGTTAGACTGAGTGTTAAGATTTATATAACTTAAAAATGCTATAGTATGTCCGAACTACTTTTTAGGAGTTAAGCACAAAAGACGGTGTTTTTATTTCATTCAGTTGTACTGATTTGGTTTTGGATTTGGTGATCCCGCTCTTGTGCCTCCTCTCTAAAAACATTGCCTTGTTTGCTACCCCCCAGCAGAGGCAATGAGTAAACAAGTCAATCAAGTCAAAAGCAAAGTGTTTTTTTCCTACTACCCCCAACCAAGGTCCCGAACACATCAGTAAAAACAAGAAAAAAATGGAAGAAGTAGAGATCTACAAGATCATTTCTCGTCAGAAGGCTCTGACAGAAGAATTGACGAAATTGAAAATTAACCTCGGAAAGGATGGTCCACAGCGAAAGACCCCTGAGTACCGATATGAAAGATTGCGACGCATCAACGCAATATGGGCAGAATTTTCAACCAATCATTAGAGACTTGCAGCGGCAATGAGAGCCGATACGCCTTACATTCAAGGCGCTACCGTTGGAAAAGTCGAGAAGCTGTTCCTTGAGGTGAAGGTTGTATTAGGTGAAAAAGGGGTTTGATGCCTCGACAGAAGCAGGGCCATCAAAACAAGAGCCAACAGATGCAAAGCCGAAACCGATAAAACGAACTCCACAAGAAGCTGCAAGTTATACGCCTGCTGAAGAAGCAGATGGTTCTATTGAAGAGGCTGATGCCTTGACAGAAGCAGGTCCATCAACTCAAGCGTCAACAGACACAAGGCCGAAACCAATCAGACGTACTCCACAAGAAGCTACAAGAAATACGTCGACTGAAGCGACAAGGCTCATAAGAAGACAAAAGCTGATATCTGATTCATTAAGAAGGCTCCTCGCCATTGTCGATGCAACAGATACAACAGCCCAATCAAAATCATTCTTTGAACTCAAAATTCAAGGAATCAACAAATATTGGACTCAAATGGAAGAACTTCATCAAGATCTTGGAAAGCTCACTCAAGACTACAGCTCATTAGGCTACGACATAAAGGCGTACATTGAATTAGAGGAACAAGTTCAAGAAGTACCAAACTGGGAGCTCCCATTAACACTCATCAGCAAGCCACTTCATCTATGCTACAGCTGCCAAAAATCACCATTCCAGCATTTGATAGAGACTATGGAAAGTGGCGTCAATTTTCTGATCTCTACATGGAGATGGTTCATAAGCAGCCATTGAGTGACTGCCAAAAAATGTGGTATCTCATGACTAGCTTAAAGGGAGAGGCCGAAAAGCTTTTGAGACATTTAGCATTGTCAGATGACAACTACAACGCGGCGTGGAAGATGATTCAAGATAGGTACGAGAACCCGAGGTTTCTTGTTGCGTCACTTGTTAACAAGTTGCTTAACCAACCAGGGCATGTTTCCGATCAACCATCAACCGCCCATATTAAGACCGTGCATGATACCACAAGGGAATGCCTGATGGGATTAGAAAATTTGAAGGTCTCCACATCAACATGGGATCGGATCATTCTTCCAATCCTTTACAAGAAAATTGATCGAAGTACGTATGCTCTTTATGAACAATGTTTGGTCAGTCCTAGGGAATTGCAGTCTGTGACGGAGTTTCTCAATTACCTGGAAATACCTTTTCAATCTCTTGAAGCCTTAGTGAATAAAGGGAAAAAGATGGAGGAGTTCAAAAACCAGACAAAATCTTTGGCTACATTAACCACAACGAACAAAGGACAGCAATTGCCCATTATTCTCATTACTACATATTTATCACATTCAAGCACATCGTTCAACGGCCCAAGCAAAAAGGAATACACTTCAACAGACAGCACATTCTAGCTAATCCGCAAGCGCGCAGAAACATGCAGAGCCAACACCTACATTCACCACAACGAGTCATACAAAGGAAAAACCGAAATCCTTTGAACTGCGAGAGTGAGACTCACTCGTAATAACAATGGAACCGAAATCGAATGCCGAGCATTTCTGGATTCCGGATCCCAGATAAACATAATCAGCGATCGTGCTGTAAAAAAGCTTGGTTTAGCGCCATTGTCTACCAACATGCGCATTCAAGTTATTGGTCAAGGCTACCTAAAGTCTCAAAAAAGAGTGAATGTACTGTTAAGCTCAAACCAAAATGCCTTTTATACCAGACTAGAAGCCTTCGTATTACATACCATTATATCTCCACAACCTAGTAAAAAATTGGATATCTCGTCCTGGAACATACCACACAATATTCAGCTGGCAGATCCTACGGAACTGAACTGTTTTTCCAACTCCTCTCAATTGGGCAAATAAGTCTAGGAAAGAAATTACCTACGTTGCAGAATACAGTCTTCGGTTGGATAGTATCAGGAGAGATAAAGCAACCTTCCCCAAAATTGGCGACATGCGGTATGTGCTCAGGAGAGGAGCAAGAGGATAATAACGCACCAATAAGTCGATTCTGGGACATAGAACAACCAGAAGTACAGGCCAAGGAGCGAACAATAGCAGAGCGACGATGCGAAACATACTTTGAGCAAACATGCAAAAGAGACAACAAGGGCCGGTTTGTAGTGCGTCTGCCATTTTCACATTATCCAAAAACCCTAAGCCAGTCAAAAGATATAGCTCTTCGGCGTTTCCTATCAATCGAGAGAAGGCTGGTGAAACAGCCCGAGCTGCGCCACCAATATACAGCTTTTATGGAAGAATATAATCAGCTTGGACACATGGAAGAAGTTAACGCTCTACCAACCAATTATTGTTTTCTTCCACACCATTGTGTACTCAAACCTGAGAGTAGCTCTACAAAATTAAGAGTAGTGTTTGACACCTCTGCAAAAACCCATAATAATATTTCACTCAACAGCATACTTTATACCGGGCCAGTAATTCAAGATGAACTTTTTAACATACTTCTTTGATTCCGGCTACCCCGCTTGGTTTTCACGGCTGACATTGAAAAGATGTACCGGCAAATTCGTGTTGATAAAAGAGATACGAAATACCAACTTATCTGGTGGCGAAGCAACCAAGAAGAAAAGCTGAGGTGCTATCGTCTAAACACTATTACATATGGAACATCAGCCGCCCCATATTTGGCAATCAAATGCTTGCAATGGTTGGCACAAGAAGAATGTGCCAGATATCCAATAGAAGCTGAAGTATTATTGCATAACTTCTACATCGACGATGTCATGACTGGAGCGGATAGCATGATAATAGCCCGTGATATGCAGTCACAACTAGTCTCATTACTTAACATAGCCGGTTTCAAACTGCGTAAATGGTGCGCTAATCACTCCCAATTACTCAATGGTATTGCACCAGAAGAACAAGAAGTGCAGTTAAATATTTCCGATGAAAAGGATTCCCAGGTTAAAACACTGGGATTAATATGGCTCTCAAAAGCCGATAGCTTTTGCTTAAAGAATAATGTTCCAGAAATAACCAAAATCACCAAAAGAACTAGTGCATCTGACATAGCGAAGTTATTTGATCCTCTTGGATTGTTTGCTCCAGTGGTTGTGATTGCAAAAATCTATTTACAAGAACTGTGGGCACTAAATCAGGATTGGGATGCAGCTTTACCAATTGAGCTGTATACAAGATGGTCAAAGTTCGGAAATAGTCTTCTCGCACTAGAAGGTATCCAGGTTCCACGACATGTCTTCGGAAACAATATTTCAACCTCCTTTGACTTACATGCGTATGCTGACGCATCCGAAAAAGCATATGGCGCTGCAATTTACATACGGTCTACGGAAGTCCATGGAAGGGTAATAGTACGACTCTTGTGCTTTAAATCTAGCACCACCAACACCAAAGAAGATAACGTTACCAAGGTTAGAACTTAGTGCAGCAGAACTAGCAGCAAAACACCTCGATAGAGTAAAGCGATGCCTTCGAATATAAAATAAACCAACCTACATTTGGATTGATTCAGAAGTAGTTTTGGCATGGATAAACTCAACTTCAGGTGACTTCCAGACTTTCGTAGGTAACCGAATTGCTTCAATCCACAAAGTATCCATACCCCAGCAATGGAGACACGTTAGATCTAAAGAAAATCCAGCCGACCCACTATTAAGAGTTATACAACCTGAAAAATTACGCAATTGTCATTTGTGGTTTTACGGACCACCATTCTTACACTGCAATGAAACAATTTGGCCCCCTCCGTATACAAAACACAGTGAATGTAAATTGGAGCGTAGACGATCTGCAGCTGCTTCTATCACTGAACAAGAAGAAGGTCCCAAGAGCTTCATTAACACTATTGACCACAGGAATTTCTTTAAGAGGCTTCAGCGCATTATCGCATACATACTTCGGTTTATCGAAAAAAAGCCGCTGAGCTAGAGAGTGCACGTTACATTGTTGTCAAATCAATGCAAAATTAAGATTTTAAAGATGATATGGCAAATTTAAAGAGGTTCCGCGAACTTCCCAGGAACAGTGCCTTCACTGGACTTACGACCTTCATTGACTAGATGGGCATCTTGAAAGTGGGTGGACGATTAGGAGCATCGGATTTGCCGTACGATTCCAAACATCCAATGCTTCTACCTTATGAACACCCAGTCACTAAAATGATATTGATCGAACTGCACTTGAATAACCGCCACGTTGGCCCACAAGCGTTACTCGCAATTGCTAGACAAACTTACTGGCCTATTAAAGGAAAAATAATTGCCAGATCCGTCGTCCAACATTGTGTATTTTGTGCAAAAACGAGACCAAAGATGTTTACTCAGTTGATGGGAGATTTGCCGTCAACAAAAGTTCAACCTGCAAGACCTTTTGTGAATTCCGGAGTGGATTTTTGCTGCCTAATTTGGACTCATTTCAAGATACGCGGAAAACGCCCTCAAAAAACGTATATAGCAGTATTTTCCTGTTTCTCAACTAAGGCTGTACATTTAGAGCTGGTCACTGATCTTTCCACCGAGGGCTTTATAACGGAACAAACTTCGTCGGTGCAAGAAATCAGCTTCATGAAGTAAAAGAAATTTAAGAATCTCAGTACTCTATCAAAAAGGTTACAAGAGCATGTAGTTCTAAAGGGACAGACTTTAATCCATAAAATCAGCCAAACACTTACTCCGTTCAACACTTGAATCCGCATCTTTGACTTATGAAGAAATGGAAACAGTCGTTACTGAAGTTGAAGCTATATTAAATTCGAAACCCACTACCCCAATGTCAACCGACCCTAACGACTTAATGGCGTTAACTCCTGGCCACTTTTTGATAGGCGAACCACTTCATTCCTTGATACCTTTACCAGTTGCAATATAGATCGAAATGGAAACAGCGCGTTGAAAACATAATTTTGGGAACTATGGTTATCATCAAGGAAGAAAACGTTCCTCCCTCTCGATGGAAGTTGGGTCGAATCATAAAGACATATCCGTGTTGTTGACGTAAAAACCTCTAGTGGGGTTCTACGACGCCCCATACACAAATTCGCACCACTTTCGATTGAAGATATATCAACTGAAGATCCAAGTTCAAAAAACGGCAAGCACAGCATTTCAAACCAATAAGAAATCAGAAGCAACTATCGAAAATAATTCCTCGAACAACGCACATCAAGAACTCCATCATACCCAACTTACACAATCATTTATGTCATTAGCAATGCAATCAATATTGCTTATCACAAATCTCAATCGTATTCAAACCATAATTCTAGACGTCATGATGGACACACAGCACGAGAAAATGAGCACACAGTTACTACGGACATCTCAGCTCATCGAGGAGATCAACAAAATACAAACAAATCTTCCGGCATCATTTAAACTTCCGTTTACAGCAGATAACATTTTAGATTACTATAGTCTCATGCACGTTCAGGGAAGATCAAGATCAAATTATATAATCTTCAGAATCACTTTACCAATATTGGCTTCAGAGAGTTTAGAACTGTTCCACATTATACCCGTGCCAGTTAAGGTAAATAATACATTCATTGCAATCCAACCATTAACAACTTTGAATTTAATTTGTGAACGTACTCTTTCACTAATCATCAAACTGTCACTGTCAATTTATTCAGTAAACTCAACATTTTCATCATGGTAAGGTACACTAACGAGCTACGTTCTCCGATTGGGTTCTGGATAAGATGCGCCAAGATGATGAATTTCATCGCAAAATCATCTTCAGTGACGAAGCTCATTTTTGGCTCAATGGGTTCGTAAATAAGCAAAATATGTGCTTCATGAATCACCACTTCATCCACAAAAAATAACTGTTTGGTGCAGTTTGCATGCCGGCGGCGTTATTGGGCCATATTTTTTCGTCGACGATAACGATCGTCACGTTACTGTGAATGGTCAGCGTTATCGCGCCATGATCACCGATTATTTTTGGCCCGAATTGGAAGATATGGACTTGGACGACATGTGGTTTCAACAGGATGGCGGTACAAGCCACACAGCACACGCTACAATCGATTTATTGAAGAGTAAGTATGGTGAGCGTGTTATCTCAAGACATGGGCCAGTCGATTGGCCGCCTCGTTCGTGCGATTTAACTACGCTTGACTATTTTCTGTGGAGCTACGTTAAGTCATTGGTTTATGCCAACACGCCGACAACGTTCGAAGAGTTCAGAGCCAACTGTGTGGCCGAGTTGTTAAAAATTGGGTCCAACGAATCGACCGCTGCAAACGTGCCCGCGGTGGCCATATGAACGAAGTCGAGTTCCATTCATAAATGTTTTGATTGTACTTCAAGTCAATAATAAAGTTTTTGAAATATCTCAAATGGTTTGCTTTTTATTTAAAAAAAAAAAAAAAGTTGTCAAGTCGTTATTAGAAAACCCTATATTATCCCTTAACTGAACTAGAACTTCACGCTTGCACTTCAATCAAGGAAGAAAAAACAATATGCAAACAACAACTTCCAATGTATAGGAACGGATCCCTAATTAGCGCATGCAAAATTTACATCATGAATCAAGCCAAACAATCACCCACTTGTCGTATATCAAAGGCTAAAGGAGGTTCTCATTGGATTCAATTGCGAGCCTCGTATCAATGGATATATTCATTGGAAAAGCAAACAACAGTCAACGTGGTATGTGGAACGAATGTAACACAAATCAGTCTTCGCCGAGCGGGACTACTAAAAATGAAATCCGGTTGTATCATCAAACATCTGTTCACTATAGAGGCACACAGTTTATTATCATCAGAAAGAAGAATATCATACAGTCCATCTACTAATATAACAAACGCATTGGTTCCTCACCTAACTTTGTCCAAAATGCATCTAGCACCTCATTACCAAATGCATACGGACGAGATAGACAATATCAAGGACAAACTATTACGCATGGAAGAGGAACTACCAAACTCATTAAATCAACACGATGTTCATCATCGTGTTTGAGTTTCCTAATAGCTGTTATCATTATATGTTACCTTGCATGGAGGGGAACCAGGTGACATCGCTATAACTAATAAAGGCTCTTCAGTACATTATCATCAAATCAGCATGCCTAAGGACTTGGCTCAAGAAGACCAACTGACAGATACAGATTTTTTGATTAATATTAATTCAAATTCTAGTTGAATGTATCATTCAACGGGGGAAGAATGTTAAGATTTATATAACTCAAAAATCCTATAGTATGTCCGAACTACTTGTTAAGAGTTAAGCACAGGAGACGCTGTTTTTATTTCATTCAGTTGTACTGGTTTATGTGCCTTTACAAAAACAACGCATTGGACAAGTTTATGTGCTTGACGAGACTTTCAAACACGATATTTCGCGGATAACACGAGTAATGTTGGCTTCCAGAGCGTCAATTATAGCTGGTTAATTTCTGAAGACTTGAGACTTTACATATCCCCAGAGAAAATAGTCCAAAGGTATGATATCGCAAAGCGTGAAATTAAGTGCTCACCAAAATGATTTCTCAACAAGTCCATTGTTTCACGCGCTGTACAGTTCGTAGCGCCGTCATGTTGAAATCAGATCTCACCGAGACCATGTGCTTGAATTTCAGGAAGCAATTAGTCCATTAACATGGCGCGATAACGGTTACCATTGACGGTAACATTCTGATTTGCCTCATTTTTGAAGAAATATGGACCAATGATTCCATCAGCCCATAAACCACACCATACCGTTGTTTTTAATGGATGTAATGGTAGCTCTTGGTACTCTTTGGGTTGCTTATCATCCCAAATATGGCAATACAAAGTATATACAAAGGTATATACTAATATATGTATATATTTCTTAAATGCTAACTTAAGCCTATGTAAGCTGGCCATCGCTATTCGCAAAGCATATAGATTGGTCAGCTCTGCCTCATTAGTGAGGGTGGTCCGTAATTGACGGAAACGACGACAACGAAACATTTTCTCCATCATTCAACCACCAGAAATGCTGGTGCTGCCGAACGACATCCCTCTTATCGCGATTCCCCACCGCCCTACTGAACCTGAGACGATCCACACTGCCGTGTGCGACGTCTCTGCCGTAGTTGAGTCGCCTGTTCCAAGCTTTGCGAGAGACATGGGATTAACATGACATGACATGACATGACATGATTAACGGGACCGCTGATCTATCCTGGATCAACCCTATCTGATCTAGGTAGAGGAATGCTTCCGGTGGAACGAAGCCGTCAGAGCGCACACTCTCGTGGTAACGGTAATTGGGATAGTAAGCCCCATATATCAGGTTATTCTTCGAGGCCATTGCTCTTGCAATGTGCCTTTGAGCCAGCTTAATTACGAAGTTGTCCACTCGTATTAGGTTCGCCCTGTTGTAAAGGACCTCATTAGTTTAAAAGATTTTGTACTCCGATTCTGGTGTTCTGTACAAGCGAAGGCAAGCCCTCTCAAACACCCGAATCTTTTTCATTAAGCTTGCTCGCACATTGAACCCCACGGGACACCCAAATACCAGCATGGGCCTGATAAGGGCCATGTAGCAAATTACATTTACCCTCGCATCGAGTTGGCTGCTATAAAACAGTCTCTTTGTAAGAGCAAAAGCGCCTTTAGCTCTGGCCAGAGCAACATTTACATTTTTGTCAAAATACAGAAACTGATCTAGCCAGATGCCAAGGTTTCTGACTACATTTCGAAAGGCAAGAGGTTGTCCGTGTTTTCCAATGATCGAGAACTTTGGCCTCTGGTATCCCTAGAGGCGCCAGACAACGGCGTCCTAAAGAGAATGATTTCCGACTTCTGAAAATTGATTTTCAACTTCCAATCATCGCAAAATCGTCTTATCTTGTCGAAGTCACGCTGCAAGAGAGTATTAATGACCTCGATTTTTGGACCTGTTCTGTACGCTATGAAATCGTCTGCGTACGCAATAGTATGGGGAAGTGAACCTATCAAGTCGCTTGTATAAATGTTGAATAGGATCGGCGAATTGACCGCTCCTTGCTGCAGACCATTTTTAATTTGAAATATTCCAACAGAAGTCACATCACCATTTTTCACGATGAACTGTCTGTTGGTTAGCATATTATAAAGAATGAACAAGAGTGGTTTACTGATCCTCAGCCAAGTCAGCTTATAGAAAAGACCCTGTAACCATACGGTGTCGAAGGCCTTCTCTAAGTCAACAAGGCAGGCACTAGTACATTGGTTTTTGCCTTTATTCTATTGGATATCGGACACCAGTTTGGACGCGGCATGTGAGATATCATGTCCTGCTTTAAAACCGAATTGATTATCCGGAACTATATGTTTGTCCTCAACCCACCTAGACAGAGCTCTATTGATTTCCTTTTCAAACACCTTACTGATATTCGGAAGGAGACCTATCATCCGGAGATTCGCCGGATTGGATATATCCTTTCCCTTGTTGCGGATAGGTTGAACCACCGCCGTTTTCCAATGCGCTGGATAATGTGCATTATTCATTGCATTATTAAACAGGGTGGTGTAAATGTCCACCGGTTCTAGAGGAAGACGTCGAAGCACGATGTACGGAATACCATCGGTCCCCACTGATTTCTTAACCCTGATTGTGTCGAAGATCTCATGGAGCTCTTTCTTCGAAATGAACGGGGGTAGGTCACCATCTCGAGTAATGACATTATTTGCCATATTTTCGTCGCTGAACCGGGTGAAACCAGAGCCCTCGGATCGCCAGTTCTCTACTTCATTTCGAATGTAGAAGTCGTGCACCAAGACGCGATTGTTCAGGTCATAATTAGGGCCAATAGTATCAGTGGCCTTGTATATTTCCTGAAAAGTCGCTCCTATGGCCTCAACCTTCTCTTTTGGATCCTCGACCACAAAGAAGTCGTCATCATCAGCGGCCTGCTATTGTCAGTAACCGTTCGTTGTCTGTTGTCCGGGCTATTTTAAGACACTGAAGGTCGTTTTAATTTTTTCTCCGAAATAGTTTATTTATTTGCGGGAACATATTCGGGTTGCTGGTGTTTACAGCCCGAACCCTGTTGTTTCAATACAAACTTACAGAAATTCTGTAATTCTCTTTTATTAACGTTTGAATATTTTTAATTGACGCCTTCAGTGTTCTAATCTCCGGGTCTTGTCTGTCAGTTAACTGTCTGTACAAGTTTTTGAGTCTTGACGGAAGTCTACTTTTCTGTCGGTGTAGTGCGCCAATAGTAGGATTGCGGAACAGGTCTTCGTTAGTCGTACGTCGACACAGCGGTATTGTTGCGTCCATAGTTTGCTTAATTGTCTCGTCCATTTGTTTTAGGTAATTGTCGATCTCCTCGTTTGACAAATTCCTATTGGACGGTGGGTGAAGCGTATTCGAGGAGAGCGCACTTGTCATGGTTGCGGAGAAGCGTGTCCATCGAGTCTTACTGTAGTTGTAAGAATATCTTTGGACAAACTCCTCCAATTCCGCAATTTCGTTGGGAACTAAAATTTCGGTGCTAAGACGGCAATGGTCACTCTCATACACAAGTGTGCGCAGACAGTTTAGCGTTTGTAAATTCGTACCTGTCAGTCGTATACGTTCGTCGTACAGCAGTAGATCCAAATAAGGCCCACCTCTGGGAAACTAAGGGTTATCCGTCGCTTTGAGACCGAGTCTGTACATGACATCGTGCTGACCTCACCAATCGAGTAGAAGGTTCCCTCTAGTATTTGGCAAATTATTTAACTAATTTCTGTGGCTAGTGTTGAAGTTCCCGCCGATTATAAAATAATTCTTCCCCGATTCCAGCCTCAGAAGTCGAAGAAGCATGTCGAGCTCTGTAATGAATAAAGTGGATTGTGGAGCCTCAGGTGCATAAATAGAGGCCAAGTATAGCCGCTTTCCACTGCGGAGCGGGATATAAATGACGACTGCCTCCAACACCCGGAACCTACGCAACACTCCCTTGTACACTCTGTAAAATTTTATACCTTGTTTAATGAAGATCGCTACACCGTCTCCACCTTTGGATCGGGGCCGGTTTCTTCTTGTAACAATATAATTATTGTACTCCAGTTTGTGCTTATCAGTTAGCTTGGTTTCGCTAGCGAAAAGCACATCAGGAACTGGCCATTGTATTGAATTCTCATGTTTACTCTAGCAGGGCAGCTGTATAGAAATTGCACAAATTCCTCTTTGTCTTTATATATGTAAACAAGAAGATATCACCGAATGTATTAAAAATTCAGACGTAATGGGTGAGCTTTAACTTGAGGAAATCACTATATGCCTAACCTAGCCGTAGTAATAATGGTACATACATCTCTCCCATCAATCTAATCTAATTTAATCTAATCTAACTACCTTGGATTATGTGGTGTTCGAACAGATGCCAGGATGTCTACGTATATTTCAATATCTGTCGTTTTTATCAAGTTTGACAAATAGCTGAAGCTTTATGTAGAATGTATATTATGTATACTGACTGAAAAATTTCGCATTGTCGCTATTTCTTCCTCTCTAAAATCGGATAGTTTAAGTCAATGTCGGTTTCATTAAGCGAAGATCCGTTGTTTGGAGGAGAATGAGATACAGCGTAACTAGACTGGCATGTCTTTCTATTGCTGAGTATCTCCTAGCCCAAGACCTGAGTTAATTGTAATCTGCATGTCGAATAAATCTATAAGTAGCAGATTGAAGCAAGCTTTGGAGAGTTGCCGTTGATAAGTTTCTTAACGCCCCAGTGATTCTCATACAAATACACAGCCCGTTCGGTTGATGTTAGTTCGTTGTTTCAAGTGTAGGCCACCAAACCGCTATGGCATAAGTGACTGTGGTGTAGTCTCAATGAATGATTTTAGGTTGTAGACCATCTTATGATACAGTCCTCTTGAACGAATAGGGGACAAGTAGAGATTTTTATATCGATCTTGCACTTTATCCTTCCACCTCAGTTTGTTCAGAATGAGGCCTAGACACATAGTGAGATGATGCAGATGATGCAGAGCATCTTGATTTTTCTAGTTCAGAGGACGAGCTTATTTGGCCGGACTTACGTTAGGTTATAGCTGGATGTCCAGGAGCATATGACTAAGACATATGACTAAGTCTTACTGGAAAATTTTATAGAGTATTTGTTCGATAGAGTAACGTTATCTACGTAAGTTACCATACTACATACCGTAACCTCGAATTTGGCAAGCAGCCTATTGAGGATTAGATTCCATAGGAAACAAGAAAGTACATTCCCTTGGGGTGTTACCGTATGTGATTTCATTCTTCATATCTGTTGAACATAATAAATTGATCAAGCTGCAGACAAAGTCATTTATGTCCATTTCTTCAATAAAGTTGATGATCAAGGAAATGTCAACGTTGCTTAAAGATCGCTATCAAGGAGTGCTTTCATAGAAAGACAATGATTTTTCAATGAGTCGCAAGAGAGACTCTAGTGCGGCTACCTCTTGGTAGGCAAGCTGGCAATTTGACAGTTTTCTTGTGATTGATACTGCACATGATGTTAAGATTGAGGATTCTCTCAAGGGTATGTAATATGAAGTGTGACAGACTGATAGATTTGAATTCCTTTCGAACATATTAGGGATTTTGTCTAATTTTGCTTTGAGTATTGTACCGGGAGCTAAACGAGTTATCAGATTCCATTAAAACGTGTATCTGAACTTCTTTGCACCCTCCTTACTCCTCTTTTGTAGATCTTTAGGGATGCCATGTAGATTTTCCAGTCAAAACAATTGACAGATATATTAGCGAAATTTTAAGTGATCCGTGGTCGACGACTGCAGTGGGCTTATATTCTGTTCTCCTTACTGTAGGACAAAATTAGGTAAAGGAAAGGCTAAAAAAAGAAATCAGATTATTTTTGAGCTTGTCTAGAGATCTCGGATTGTGATTTCCGTATCCACTCAGTTTGATACGAACGATCGTGCTACTTCGTTTTCCAAGTATTACGGTTGATGGGATGCTATATAATGAGAATTTCATTCCTCTTTACTAAGGTCTAAACCTCTACGTCATAGAGCTAGACTGGAATGATAAAGGTCTTATATAGAGTACATATTTCCGAAAAGGTCTTATTACAATATTCCCTTCTTAGGCCAAAGAAACAGAAATTGACAAATGTAGCTCTTCGTTTGATTTCTGATAAGGTGTCATTATTAGTGATCATAGCAGAGCCGAGGTTGACAAAATCCTTAACTACCCCAAAGTTATAGGTACCTTCTGTAACGTTTTGTCCAATTCATCGACGTTGCGCATCTTTACTGACATTCACAGCTAAGTGCATTTTTAACGCTGCCCTACCATTAACAATTTGCTGTGTTCGACTAATAATACGGATGTCATTTGCATCTCGTTCTTCACGACTTGGATGGTCATGAGCTTGTTGACATGAACTTTGACTTTAACTTTGCAAAACTTGAGCGAACAAAATCCGAAGGCACGGTGTAGACGAGCGATTATGGTAATACAAATTGTAGATTACATGACCAGAGAATATCTCGTGCAACAATGCCATAATTTCATGTCTTCTAGATTCATAACATCCAATTAAGGCTAAAAAAACTGAGTTTTCATTCTCCCCTATCTTCGAAAAAATGGTCCCCTATCATGAAACACATGTGGTAACTCAAAATATGGCAATTTTGCTCATGCACGAGTATGTAGCCATCGACAGAGAAAAGGGACTCAGGAATATGGACTTCATGACTGATGATGGTTTTCTTGGAAATCTACTACACCCTGCCTGACTCGAACTGTAACTATTTAAGATGCTATAATTTTTTTATTTTTTAATAAGTTTTATTGTTTCAAAGCAAAAAATGTTGGAAAATATATCAATTTTCAAATTGTATCAGTAGTTTTCAATAAGTCCACCTTTGGCGCGAATAATGGCCTTGAAAAAGCATCGCACGCTGCACGCAAGTGGCTCTGCGGTATTTTGGCCCATTCCCGGCGAAGTGCTTGTTTGAGGTGGTCCAAACTCTGGTATTTTTTAGTGCCAACTTTGGCCTTCAAAATACCCCAGACAGAGAAATCCAACGGATTTGCATCCGGAGAATTTGCAATTCATTATGTCGAAGAAATGAAGTGTGGAACATTGTTTTTTAACCAATCTTGGTTGACGCGCGCTTTGTGAGCGGTGCCGAGTCTTGTCGAACTGTCCACGGTCTTCGACCGAAATGATTGTTTGCCCAAGGCTTCAATACTGCCTCTAAGACAGTTTTACGGTATACGATTGCATTAGTTTTGACGCCACGGTCCAAAAATATGAGCGGAGAGCGACCATCGGCGGTTATGGCGGCCCAAACCATCGGTGCTGCCTGCTTTCTGGTGGCCGTCCGAAGGCGTAAATTTTTGAAGGACCTCTTTGGCAAGTAAACTCGATCATTTTGTTTGTTGACATATTGCTCGATAACAAATGGCGACTCATCGGAAAAAACCAAATTCGGGAACTCACCACTTTCGAGCAAGCGTAGCAACTCCTTCGCGCTTTCGACTCTAACTTTTTTCAGTAAGTGTTGCATCCGTTCCAACGATATGTTGAGCTCACGAGCCATTTTTCTTAAACTTCGACGCGGATTTTGCTCAATTCGAGTCTTCATTTTCCGAACAATTTTTGCCAGTGTTGCTGTTTTTTAATGACCACCTCCATGGCGTTTTGCAACGCTGCCAGTATTACGGTAACGAGCTATGGTTCGAGACACAAATGATTTATTCACGTTAAGGTGCTGGAAGTCTCAAACGATAGCTACTTGTGGTTTTCCAGCCAAATATAAAGCCATCACACTATCACGTTTGAATTCCATCGCTGATAAAATTTTTTTAACACAACTGAGAGCAAATCGTTTAAAAGGCTTGTAAACAATAAAATTATCTGTCATGTGTCAAAATTTGAGCTCACTATCATAAACGGTTTGGAAATTATAGCAGTCTGAAGTTAGTTGCAGTTCGAGTCAGGCAGGGTGTATGTTTGTAATGTATGTGTTATTGGTTTGGGCTGTGGATGCAAGAGTCTTTCATGAGAATACTCTGCTTAATGAAATGATCAATTCTTGACTACAATACCAAATAGATGCTCTGGATCCTCAGACACATTCTGCCTACCGAATAGCTGTGGTGTTTTCGGAATAATCTGGGCGGAATCATGTCGGCTTCACGAGTATTTTGATTACTGTTTTCACGGTTGATACATTCGGAATAATTTGCGAATCATGGGAGTCAAACTATCATCATTCTTGAAGATCTCGAACTCTTTTTTAACGTCAAAGGTCTTGATGAAATTGCTTTTGACCTTAACAAGGTGCTTCTCATTATCATGCTGCAAAAAATTGACGACTGACAAAATTAATCCTGGGCCTGTACATTATCTAAAGTAATTATCGAAATGGATTTTTTAAGTTGTCTCTAGGCTTTATTTTAATATAAATATTACTGAATAAATTATCCGTGGTGAACTACGGCCTAGTTTCTCCCAGTCACTGTGTCGTTTGTCTTATCTCCAATTGTGATCCTTCTCAGCGTAATAGGGGCCAATTAAATCGTTTATCAGTGGTTTCGGCAGACTAAAACTTGCATGCTATATTATTAAGACTAACACCATTGTAGCTGGTGCAGTCTAGAGTATCTCTCTTCTTGTGGATCTAATTAACCGTGCTGAGATTCCATTCATAAGGCATACTTTCTCCCATATGCCATCCAAGTCATCCTCAGTTGCTTTAAATAGCTCTGCAAGTAAGACACTCGGACCGGCTGCCTTGTTATATCTAGATTAATTTATTTCTGCCTTAAATTTATTTAGGTTGGGTGGGCAGAAGACTAGGCTTTCTTCGCCTTATTTAGTCTGAAAGGGCTATTGTATCTTCTTCGGTTCTCATCATATGAAGTTGTTTGTTTGTCGCCAGAGGTCTATGCTGGAAACTTACTTTTTTTTCTCTTTTTTCAGAAAAGCTGACATTCAAAACAAAAGACAAATTCCGCTCTCGATTTTCTAAACCCCATTTCATAGGCCAGCAGTCTTCATTAAGCTGAGGATTTCGTAAGCATGGCCAAGTCCAATCCACATCGGTTTCTTTATTCCGGTTTTTTTTCGCATCGATGCTAGTAAACTTCTCAAAAGTAGTTTCATCAAAAACATAAATAATTCTGCCTCACCCTCCATGGGGTGTTCCTATTACAATTAAATTCGAGCTATTAGCTCTTTGAACAAGTCCACTTTCGAGCAAGCTTTGCAGTCTATTCAAGTCTTCCAGACTGCGTGTATCCGACTATCTTAAAACACGAAAATTGTTGTTCTGTTTTGACAAATTTTTTACTGGAAGCTGGAAGTCTAAGAACTGGCATCATCATGTGACGCTTATGCACATCACGCGGTATGGGGCAGTACTGATACCAATGATAGAGGTGATTACAATATAACTACTAACCTCATTATTTTCATGGAGGCCATTCTGTGACAAAATAACAGAAACGTCTGAAACATCGCGGCTAAAAAAAATCCTCTTTACAAATCCTATAATACCTAGCTATATGAATAAAACCAATGGCTCTTGGATGACCTCAAATGATGAATCACTAAACTTGCTACTGGACATCCATTTTTCAGATAGGTCTCTAGGCAAGTAGGCCAGTAACAACCTTAGTAGGACTGTTTACAAGAGACAAGCTACTTTGGGCGTTGCATAGATTCAAACCATACAAGTCTGCTGGACCGGATGATGTAATACATGTTGAGCTACAAAGGTTCTTAAATATTATCCTGCTAACCCACACTCCCTTGTTATGCTGTCCCAAAGGACCTCAGACCTATCTCTAAGTCTATTATCTTTCCTTCTGAGCCTCTAGAACGACTTATTTATATACGTATACGATCTTAAATTGATCCAAAACATTTGTCTACGGCTGAACATCCCTACTGTAAAGGAAAGTAGGTGGAAACGGTTCTACATTCACTGAGTAGCCACATCGAACAATTTATATAATATAGACAGTACACAGTAGTCGCTTTTCTAGACATAGAGGGTGCCTTTAATAACGTCAACACATCCGCAATCACGCTGTCATTTTTAAAAGCAGATGACTCACTTGGGGAGGTGATCAGTCTTATGCTAAATAGCAGAATTATCAACTCCAAACTAGGTGGAGCTTCTGTTAAAAGATGTGTCAGCAGATGTACCCCGCAATCCTTCTTGGGTGGTAGCAGGATGATTGCCAGATACATAAATAAGCATAGATACATTCCAGGGAATCGTAGGACCGACGAACTTGCCAAAATTGGAACCACTCTACGAGTAACTATCTTAACTAAAAAACTGGTATACCAATCGTTACGTGTAAACTAATACTAAAGCTGGGTGGTAATAAACGAACAATCCTTTGGTGGATCAACATGTGTAGCGACCAAACAAATTTAGCCAAAACTGGATCTTTGATCTTTCAAAATTGGAAATATCTCAGCGTTATCATAGGTGTCATCATTAGACACTGCCTTATAGGCAAGCATGCAAAAAGGCTTGAAGTCTTAACAAATGATTTCTGCATAAGGGAACTTCACTTAGAAGTTTTCTTCTAGAATGACTTAAGCGTTATAAACAATATATGTAGACGATAACAGTCTCTTAAGTTTCGTTAGAAGCTCAAATTGGTCTGAGGGGATTGGTTTCAACAGCCGCTTGTTCCTCACATGACGTAACGTACTTGGATCGTCGAAACGGAAAACTTTCCATTCTTGGTATGAACGCCGTTTGATCTGACCTCAATACATAAAGCATTCTTTTGTCTTTGAATTGTGTGCTAACTATGAAAAGAACAATCCTTCTGCAATGCCTAAATGGCAGAGATATCTGCTTTATAGCACCTACTAGTTGTTCAATTGTGCTCTGGATATGGAGTATCAGAACTTTCTGGAACCTCTTGGTTGAAAGGGAAAGATATTCCGGATCTAGTAAGCAAATTTGAGGATATGGGGTCTTCCGTTGACTCATCAAGCGTTCCTGATCCATCATCTCTACATATTTGAACACCCTGACAAGTCCTGTAAATTAAAAATGAGCTCAGTTCCGAATTCTTTGAGGTATCCGTTATGCAGAATTTTGACGCCACCATTGATCCATCTTATGTCCTTCTTCTCTGCTAAAATTATTTTTCAGAGGACATCACAGTATTTCTATTTTTTTACTGCTCAACGCACGCACTTATAAATTTGGGAACTAATACATGGGCTGAAAGGTCAGTGCCATTTGAGAGAGAGGGTACCACTTGAATTATATCCATACCAATTCAGTTAGTACCAACCTTCAAAAGATATGTGTATAAATTTTACAGCTGTCGGACGTTTAGTTCTCGAGATATAGCGTTGTGAGTGAAGCAACTTTTGTTATTGTGAAAAATACAAAATGGATTCAAAGCAATTTCATGTGTTGATTTATCATTGCTTTTTGATGGGAAAAAATGCAGTCGGTGCAAAAAAATGGCTTGATAAGTGTTACCCTTCACAAGTGGCTTGAAACATTGTGGTCATACAAGCACCGAAGATGATGCACGCAGTGGACGTCCAAAAGAGGCTATTTCAGATGAAAACATCAAAAAAGTCCACAAAATGATTACGAATGACCGTAAAGTGAAGTTGATCGAGATAGCTGAGGCTCTGAAGATATTAAAAGAGCGTGTTGGATATATCATACATGAATATTTGGACATGCGAAAGCTCTGTTCAAAGTGGGTGCCGCGTTTGCTCACAGTCGACCAAAAACAACAACGTGTTGATGAATTAGAGGAGTGTTTAAAGCGTCGGTATGTGACAATGGATGAAACTTGGCTCCATCACTTCACACGAGAGTCAAGTCGGCAGTGGTGAGCAGGCGACAAACCTCGTCCAAAACGACCAAAAACTCAACAGTCAGTTGGCAAGGTTATGGCATCCGTAGGGGCAAACTATCAACAGCGATTATTACATTGCGTTGTTGGAGCGTTTGAAGGACGAAATCGCAGAAAAACGCAACGCCGCATTTGAAGAAAAAGAAAGTGCTGTTTCATCAAGACAATGCACCGTGTCACAAGTCGATGAAAACGATGGCAAAATTAAATGAATTCGGCTACGAATTGCTTCCCTACCCACCGTATTCTCCAGATTTGGCCTCCAGCGACTATTTCCTGTTCGCAGACCTCAAAAGAATGCTCGCCGGAAAGAGATTTAAGACCGATGAAGAAGTAATCGCCGAAACAGAGGCCTATTTTGAGGTTAAACCGAAATCGTACTACAAAATGAATGTATCGAATGAAAAAATTTTGTGTTTTACTATAAAACGGCACTGACGTTTCAGCCCATGTGTTAAAGTCCCATGGGGCAGAACCCAATGTGTGTAGTTATACATGGAGTAATGGGCATCCCCATTTTTTGCGCCACTCAGTACCTACCGTAATCGTGCGACACCCAACCAGTGTTGGTTGTGGTTATTCCTACCGCCACTGTATTAAGTTGCCCTCTTACTTTACTCCATAATTGTGAATTTTTTTTCGCTTATTTAAGTTCAATCAACCATATAACCTAATTTCTCACTCAAAAATTGTTATCGCTGACGCGCCTTTTTTATTGTTGACCTATTAGTCTATTAATTTCGCGACAGTGCGTTTAGTGCATTTTTTATTTATTTTCCGCCCAATTATTTTTTGTGTTGCTTGTGTTGCTCCATTAACGAAAATATTGCTGAATTTGTTGCCTGTAAAGGGATCTGCTGAAAAAATATTTCATGTTATTTGTATCGTCCTAAATAAAAGCAACACGTTGTTTGTTAAAGAGTTTTCGGAGAATCTGCTGTTCTTCAGTGACGAGTGTATCAGAATCTCCCTTACACATGTGCTTCTTGCGATCAAGTGCCTCAGTGACTAAAATGAATCCAATTATATGTCACTCGTCAGGCTGATAACGGACAATCTATCAATCTTTGAACAAAGTGTAAGGTGTCCGGAAGACTTCGGTCATAGTATCGAAAAAGAAATTGCGCGTTTAATTGAATTAGAAACTGCAAGATCCATAAATGAGGGAACATCCATCGATAAAGTGCAAAGTGAAATTATATCTATGGGTTCGTAATGATGAATTTCAACAACAAAACGTGTAGTTCCATCAACTCTCTTCGGAAAGACATAGATATTCATCATCTCCATCTCCAACTGCAACCTACATACACTTTCAAACCATTACGAGCCCACGCTTGATGTTATATTCGATAAAATAGAATAGAAATAGAACTACGAATAGAACAGTGTTGAATGATAAGGAAAACCTCATTGAAACAGTATGTCACAAAATCGATGGTCTTCCAACCTATCTTCTGCCGCACAACAGTTACAATACTTCAATTTTGTCTAAATTATTACAAAGCGAAGCCGAATCATTGCACATTCCAGTGCCAGCAACACAACCTCCAAATCCAGCCCCTCGATCCAAAAATCTTATTGTTATATAACTTCTCCAACGTCAAATTCTCCTGTCGCCACCCCCCGGAAACTTGTTACACAGTTTAATACGATTTAACATTTAACATACTTGAATTTCTGAATATTTTAAAAAGAGGTACGGCATCAACATTAGCCAATGCACAATATTCTCGACACCTCACCACAAAAATCAGCGTAATTTTAAGATTAACTTACTAGCTAGATATAAATAGTTATTTGGTAAACCATCCAATAGCAACCCCAACCTCGGAAAGATGCGGGTCATCAAATGGTCGGATTAACCAACCAATAAAAACATAGAAACAAAACAAAGCGACGTCTCATCTAAAGCTAATAATAAATCGGCCAAATCAATGCCCCTTAATTAAAATCAAAATATTTCCCAATTATTCATCTCTTGTCTATATCCCTTAGAAACCCCCTTTAGATCTCCCCACAAAAGCACCAATTGTCACTCTTCCATCCAAGCCCCAACATCAACGCGTTTCTTTTATTTTAACCGCTGCCCCTGACAGTTGTCATTGCCCAGCCGCGAACAACCCCTTCTACAACAGCAGCCAAATATTCAAACTTTATCAGCTCACATATCTTAAATCCCGCTTCTAGCTCTCCTTCTTCCTCGGTTACACGGGCCCCTGCCTATGCACCTAGCTCTATAACTGCCTCTATCAGCGCTTTCTCGACAACACGCAAACCAAAATAATCAACGACCCTAAGACATTTTAGCAATTCATCAACTACGACGGTTATCCCCCCATTCTCTCGTTTGTTAATATATCATCGACCGATCCACATATTATCGCCAACTATTTGGAAATTTTTTTTAAACAATTATTTGCAGACAACTTCTTTGTACCTGACCCCATTTATTTCAAGTACCTTCCCAATTTCTTCATTTACCCCACTCTTTCTCAATCTTTTGATCCTTCCCTTATCAAAGAAAAGTTGCAAAATCTCAATGATGAATTTTTACCTGGGCCAGATGGGCTTTCAGGAACATTTCTCAAAAAGTATGCCTAAAATCTTTCGCATCCACTCTTTTCTCTAGTTTTTCTGTCCCTCACAAAAGGGGAATTCCGCCAAATTTGGAAAACTTTTTTCATAACCCCAGTCCACAAAGGGAAAGTAACTAACTACAGTCCCATTACAAAGCTTTTCTCACATACCTAAAATATTTTAAAGTTTTTTTTTTATATGAAGTGAACAAATCAGCATAGATTTCCGAAAGGTAGATCAACTATTACAAATCTATTTGAATTCATATCTTATTGCTACTTCGATAAAATATCACATCAATTGATCCTTTTCAAATGGTCCTTTCTCCGTTTTGACCCCATATTGATAAAATAGATATCTTCTTATCTGGAGAAGGTCACCCTTTTTAAGCACTTCTGGTGTCCCACAAGGCAGTCATCTAGGTCCCTTCTTTTTCATTTTAACTATAAATGATCTTGAGAGAATTGTTTTCCAATAAGGCCGGAGACACTAATTTCTCCAAAACTATTTCTTCACCCCAAAACTCTGTTCTCCTTCAAAAAGACCTCGATAGGTCCCCATATGTCAATCTATGATTTTGTCATGTAAGTCCAATCAATCTCCCCGTCGACTTTATTTTCTGCATGTCAAACCTGTATCGCAGGTTCAATCCCTTTGCGATTAAGTACCTAACCCCGTTTTAGCCACTTCTGGTATCCCACAAGGCGCTTATCTAGGTCCCCTTATTTTCATTTTAACTACAAACGATCTTCAGAGGGTTATTAAACACTGCGCCCTATCAATTTACGCCGACGACACTTAATTCTCCAAGGCTATTTCTCAGCTACAAGATTCTATTCTCCTTTAAGAAGACCTTGAAAGGTTTTCCATTTGGTGTTTGTTTTAAACTTAATGTCACCAAATGTCAGTCTATAACTTTGTCACGTAAATCCGATAAATCTTTACTTCGACTTTATTTGCTACATAGCCAACCTGTACCTCAGGTTCAATCCGTTCGCGACCTTGGAATATTATACGATAGAGAGTTAAAACCCCGTTCGCATATTGATGAGATAATCCTTAAAGCCAAATCATCGCTTGGTTTTATCAAACTATGGTCTAAAGAATTTTGCAATCCTTATGTGACAGGCTCACTTTACGTTACCCTTGTCCGTCCCCTACTTGAATACGCCAGCCAATTGTGGCTGTGGCTTTCAACGAGTTCATATATCCCGAATCCAGAACATTCAGCGTCGTTTTCTACGATTTGCCCTTCTACTTCAAACTTCTTAACCTGAATACCCACGAAAAACGTAGAAAAGTAACTGACATTCTCTTTATTCATCGACTGCTCTCTGGTTCTGTGGATTGCGCTTCCCTTTAAAATTATATTTCTTTCAGCACTAACCCTCATATCTTCGTCTTTTCTACTGTATATTCCAACGGATCGCACCTCTTATGGTTGTTGGCTCCGTAGGGTCAACTCAAACCTCCCCCTTTTTGATTTTACCCTGAGCACTTCTCGTCTTAAACTTGATCTCCTCCACCATTCCCTTACTTCCTAACTCTTAATTGTTGTTGGTTTTTAAGTCCTAGTTTTTGAGGTAGTTGAAGCTTGTATTAAGCAAAATAAATAGGGGCGTGCGTCCCCACACAAATTAGATTGAATTATTTTTCCAGAACTGAGATCAGTGTATACCATCAGTAGTCTAAGATGTTTTGGCAAGGTCAGTTCTCTGCAAAGGACTTTCTAAGAAAAATTAAGACTTTGCTCTATAAGAAATCAGGTCTTCCCTTTCATAAACAAAAGAATTAATTAAAAAAAAAAAAACAAACAAACAAACATGAAACAAAGAAATAAAAACAAGAAATTATATTTTTCATATATACAATGTTAAATTAAAAATTATATAAAAAAATCATAATAATAATAATACATTGTATTATTGCAATCAGGTGACCTGGTTCATTTAAGGATACTTCGTTATTACATGCAAACAGATTCATGGTTGTCCTTTAGTAAAGAAAACTTAAAAATTTAGAAAATAAAACGACAAACATTCCAGAGGTCAAGGCAACACTACTGCTTCTAGGTATGTTGTCACTGATAATCCCATCATCATTATCATCATCAGATTCTTTAACTCTCATTAACCTCTGAGCACTGGGGACATTTTTCAACACTGTTCTATTGTTCAAAGGCTGAACAGGTCGGAAATTATGTGTCAAAGGCTCACCAGCATGATTGTAAATGTGACGGAATTTTTCAATCTACAGAATAAAACAGAAATATAAAAAAATAAAAATTTAGAAAAAATAATAGTAAAATATATATAAATAAAAAAATTAATAAATAATAACAATAATAAACATTAAAGGATAATTTAGAAAAAAAAAGTGAGAAGTAAATGCGTCTGCCATTGAATTAATCCTTCTTTGTACGGGAAGTTAGTGATGTTCAGACCTCCAATAATGAATATTTTTTTTCAAGCGAGACGCAATGAATTCAACTTCAAAATCTGCAAACCTGACTTTCTACTTTTTAATCCTTGCAACCATCGTGGGGCATGGGGGTTAGGTGTTGTTCTGTTTTCTGAAAAGCGATCTAACTCCCTTTAACTGATCCCAAGTGCCAACGGATCCTTTTCAACTCATCTGCGTCACATCTTTTGGAGTCACCTCTTCTTCGGATTATATTACACCTTACAACAGAGTTGCTTAATATGTGACTGATTGAGCGCCATTTTTTTCACCGTAGAGTGATGTCTTCAGGATCCTGACCTGTTCTAAGGTTATTTGAGATGCTATTTGTTCCGACAACTGCTAACAACTAACTTCAGAAACAAACATGGTTTGAACATAATGGACACGGGACTTAGGGGTACCAGAAATAGCTGGAGAAATTTGGCCATCATTGGACAGCATATACAGTCACTGGGAGTAAGAGGCGTAGTTACGTACCTTGGTATGTGGGGTGCGAAGAATAGACAAGCTCCTCGCGCTGCACCCTGGGTTACGCTAAAAGACTCTTCACATATGGATGCCGAACTTATTCAACGAGATCCGAACTCCCGGCAACGTAACAAGCGACATTATTATTATTAACGCACCAATTATCGAAGTAGAACTTTTCAGCGCCACCCAACTAGAGATATAGAACCTTTTGTCATATTTTTGTCATCTTAACATCGAAGGTATTAGCAGAGCAAAATGCAATCACTTGAGCCACCTCCTGGTGGAGAATAAAATCGACGTGTTTCTCCTCCAGGAAACACACTATAAGGATGAACCAAGCCTACTCGCTCGAGGAAAGATTAATACCTACTCACACGTAGGCTTCCGGCTTACGGAATTGATACGTACGTTCGATCAATCAGCCTAATATATTTCAGGGTTAATAATTGTGAATATCTATAAACCACCCAATAGGCCCTGGCACACTGACACACTACCCGTTGACCAACACCCAGCAATCTACGCTGGAGATTTTAACAATCACCACAGACTTTGGAAGTACCAAGTGAACGACGACAACGGTGTAAGACTTTACGACTGGGCTGAAGCAATTCGCCTAACGTATGTTACATTTTCGATGCCAAGGATAGAGGCACCTTATACTCAAGGAGAAAGCGTAAGTGTTTCAGTTACGACCTGTGCTTCGCTAAATCGGAACAAAACTCACGTCCGCAGCAAATATCCAGACAAGTTCTACCCTATGCTGGCATAAAAGTCCCGTTGGTAAACTTCATCCCTCGTCCAAGGTGGAATTTTAATAAAGCAGCATGACAAAAGTTCACTTTAGAGGTAGACACTAACTCGTTAAAAGCACTGCGAAGGAACATATCCCCCGTGGTTTTCGTAAGAATTACAATCCCGGATGGAGGGCAGAAAGCGACCGGCTCTATCAGGAATTCCAGCAGAATGGTGACCACGAAGTTGCAGAAGAATTATAGTACTTCAATCACTCAACAGAGCACTCCTTAACAATTGGAAGAGAACTACTGAGGGCTTGGACTTTACTCGCTCAAACATGGAGCTTTCTACGGAAACTGGAAGGGTCAAACACTATCTACCAAAACCCCAGAATCAACCCAGAATTTCGAATAGTGAAAACTTCCAAACCTAATCCCGACAAAGATCACACCAAAGCCAACAAGAAATCTCTGAGAGACCTAAAACCAACATTACCAGCTTCTTCTGCGTACTATTTTTTTACTATTCCGGAGCTAGAGTCGCCAGTTGCAAACCTGGCAACCCAGAGCTTATCAAAAACATCGGCAAAAACACCAAAGCCTGGCTGTGCAAGTTCTTCAACATGACCGTTTCATCTGCAGGCAAGGTCATGGCGTCGATTTTTTGGGATGCGCGTGGGATAATTTTCATTGACTATCTTGAAAAAGGAAAAACTATCAACGGCCAGTATAATGCGAACTTAGTGCAACGTTTGAGCGAAGAAATCAAGCAGAAACGGCCGCATTTGGCTAGGAAGAAAGTATTGTTTCATCAAGATAATGCATCAGCTCACAAATCCGTTATTGCAATGGCCAAAATTAATGAATTAAAGTTTGAATTGCTACCTCATGCACCCTATTCGCCAGATTTAGCCCCCTCGGATTATTTTCTGTTCCCAAAGTTGAAAAAATGGCTCAGTGGTCAAAGATTTTCCAACGATGCAGAGGTGATGTCGGTAGTTAATAGCTATTTTGAGGAGCAAGACAGTTCTTATTATAAAAAGGGTATCGAATTTTTTGAACATCTCTGGGAAAAGTGTATACTATAGAGCTGAAAGGCGATTAAGTTGAAAAATAAAAATAAATATTTAATTATTCATCAACATTAATGATGTCCCCTTTAGCATTATCGCCCTCAGATATAATACACTTGTGCCAACGCTTTTTCCAATCCTCGAAGCACTTCTCATAAGCACTTTTTGGTACAGCCGTGAGCTCTTCCAGCCATGCCGTTTTTATTTCCTTAATCGTTGCAAATATCCGTCCTTTAGCAGATCTCTTCAGTTTTGGGAACAGGAAAAAGTTGCAAGGGGCCAAATCCGGTGAATATGGTGGCTGAGGCATGATTATCGTATTGTTCTTGTCAAGATAATCTCTCACAAGTAACAATGAATTAGCAGGTACATTATCGTGATGCAAAAGCCATGAATTGTTGTTCCACAATTCCGGACGTTTTTTCGCATTGCTTCTAGCAAACGCCGCATAAGTTCAAGGCTATACTTATTGACCGTATGACCTTGAGGTAAAAACTCCTAACGCACAACGCTACGGTAAACAAAAAAAAAAAAACTTTGACATTTGATCGAACTTGGCGTGCTCTTTGGGTGCTTCTATTGAGACGATTAGGCTTTGGCTTCGACATCATAACCATGTATGTAGTAATGTCATGACCCTTTTGAGTAATTGATCAAAATTAAGAAGTTTCGGAACAAACACGTTCCATGCCCAACACATCCAAAAAAAATTGCATTGACACAAACTGACCGATATGCCAACATCCTCAGCAACTTCTCTTATGGTGATTCGACAATTTTCTTCACAACTTCAACGTTATCATCTTTTGTTGATGTCCTGGGGCGTCCAGAGCGAGGTTCGTCATTGGTATACTCTTTGCAATCTTGGAAGATCCTGCACCATTTGTAAATTTTTTTTTACCTAGGGAAGACTCATCGTATGCCACTGTCAACATTTCAACTGTTTTAGAGCACTTGATTCCATTGCAAAGGCAAATTCTTTGTTCCATTTTTTATAATAATTGAAAATAGCTGAGTACACAAAAGCACGTATGTTATAATCATTCTATGTGTCAAAAACAAATTAGGCATGCTATATACTTGAAACTGTGGACATATGTTCGGGACATGCGTACCAATAGAGCAAAAAAAAAAAAAAAATCGATAATCAAATCACTTTACTTTTTGAACACACTTATATCATAGAGGTTGCTCTGACCAGAGCCAAAGATAATTTTGCTCTTGCAAGGAGACTGTTTTACAGCAGAAAACTCAATGCGAGGATAAATGTGATCTGTTACATGGCCCTTAATCGACCTATGCTTGTACGAAAATGTCCCCTATGGTTCAACTTGAAAGCAAGGATATTGGAAAAGATTTGGTTGTTTGGGAGGGCTTGTCTTCGCCCTAGGAGTCTGAGTACATAAAATTCTATCCCAATGAGGTTTTGTACAATAGGGCGAATCTAATAAGAGTGGACTTTATCGTCCTTAAGTTGACTCGAAGGCTTATTACAAGAGCAATGACCTCTTCAAACAATCTGATCTCCGGGGCTTACTACTCCAGTTATACCATGTGTACCGGTATGAAGAGTTTTTTGTGAAAATAAAACACTAATTTTTAATGGGAGAGTAAAAAGCATTTTATACAAAGTATTGGCCATTGCTAGCTACACATTTTTCCCATCTTTCAGGCAATTTATGAATTCCACACCAATAAAACTGTTTGTCTTTTCAAGCAAACCAAAAAGTCACGCAATTTTCGACTGCCTCGTAGGATTCGAAGTGCTGGTCAACTAATGCGTGTCCCATCGATGAAAACAAATGGTAGTCGGAAGAAGCCAAGTCTGATAAATACGGCGGATGGGGTAGCAGCTCCCAGAGAAGTGCTTTGGTTGTAACATATCCTGAACCAGTTTTACTTTGTGTACAGGTGCATTGTCATGGAGCAAAATTACCTTGTCGTGACTTCTGGCCCATTCTGCGGCATGGGTTCAAATTAATCATTTGTTGTCGGTAGTGATCTGTATTCATGGTTTTACCAGGTTTTAGGAGCTCGTGGTATACCACACCTTTCTGGTCCCACTAGACACATAGCATTGTCTTCTTGCCGAATCGATCTGGTTTTGCAGTCGAAGTTCATGGTTGTCCCGGATTAACCCATGATTTTTTCCGTTTAGGATTCTGAAAATAAATCTATTTTTCATCGCCAGTAACAATTCGATGCAAAACTGATTTTTTATCGTGTCTTTGAAGCATAATTTCACAAGTGGTTTTTCGGTTTTCCATCTGTCTTTCATTCAAATTATGTGGCACCCATTTTCCAGACTTTTGGATCTTTTCCACAGCTTTTAAACGGTCAGAAATGGTTTGTTGCACAAAATTTAACATTTTTGCAATTTGTTTCTGACTCAAAGTGTCATCTTCATCCAATATTGTTTGCAATTCGGCGTCTTCAAACTTTTTTGGTGGTCTTCTACGTTCTTCATTTCTCACATCAAAATCGTTATCTCTGAAACATTGAAACCATCTTTTGCATGGTGCTTCTGAAAGAGCTTGCTTCTCGACCAGCATTCGATGCAGCACTTTTCTTCAAATGAAAACAAAAAATTAATGCTTTCCGCAGTCATAATTTTCTGGTAAAAAATTCGACCTTTTTAACACGGTGAAAAAAAATATAATGTTGTTTGCTCAATGTATGACTTGATGTATACTAAATATATTTGACAGGTGTCATAGTCACCAAAAAAAATTAAGGCCCCTTCACAATAAATGTTCCCTACAGAGACATTTGTATCTTGACGCTCACTTCATACCGGTACACCAGATATGTATCATGAGAGAGTACGCTTTGACGACTTTATCCCTCCAGAAGCGTTCCTCTACCACGATATGAAAGGTCTGATCTAGGACAAGCGACTCAACTACGACAGAGACGTCGCACATGGCAGTGCGGGGCGTATCCCGTTCAGTAGAGCGACATGAGGGATGTTGCTCGGTAGCACCAACAATTTTGGTGGCTTGTTTAAGGAAAGGAAGCTTCTTCGTCTAATTCCCCCAATAAATGGGATGCTTCAATGGGAGCAAAGTTGGTCAGGTTAAGTAAGGTTAAGTAGATTAAGATTTATTGTTTTTTTTTTTTTTTTTGGTAGTTTGTAAGGTTTAGTTGTTAAGTTTAATATTACAAAAAGGTTCCTATACTAATTTTTTTCACAAATAAAAACAGTTTTCTAGTTTTAGTTTTAATAAATAGAGCAATAAAAATAAATAGTAAATGTTTAGAACAGGATAATCTTTAAGTCATTTAAGCTAGTTTTCTAGCGTCTTAGATGTAATGAACGATATAAAATAGAAATGCATCTAAAATGAAATGAAATGAGATCTTATATAGCCCAAGTTTTCTAAGGTCATTCGGCCGAAGCCATTTCTATTGAACCTAACGTAACTCTGTCTGAAAAAAAAATAAATCTTACGTTTTACTGTATGGGCCTTAAGTTTAAAATATCTACACGCAACAAAAACCAGTAAACTTTACTACTTTAGTTTTGTAGTTTTTTAGTTGCACTTCTAAGAGATCAACTCCGTTTCTGTGCATAAAACTTCCAAATCACTCTATAGCACCGCTCATATTTGTAGTCACGCTGCTGATAATTAATGGCCAAATTAATGCAACCCCATCAACAGGGTGAAGAAGTATTAAATCATAAAATCTTGGGAAAAAAAAACTTAATGTCATCATTTCGTGTTTTTACGCATTCCGGTAATTTTTCATGCAATTGAGCGATTATTCAAGCAATTAAAAGCTAATAGATCTACTACATTGCCAGCGGTTCACGAGTATATATATATCTTTCATTAATGGTTAATGATTCAACCTACAACATATGCTATCCGCCTTTCCATTAGTCTAACAGTCAATATAATGTCAACCGGCGCCAACCTCTAGACAATCCTTTTGTCAAGGATGACCATGATAATTTTAGATACTCTTAACGATAACTGAAGATAGTGGTATATTTGGTATATATTTGGTAGTGTACGGGGTGTCTAGATGGAAAATACGGGCTTCTAAACAAGTTGGGTCTTCTCTACATCAGAAGCGCCTGCAAAATTATACAAACGAGGTTTTTTTTTTTTTTTTTTCATGGGAAGGTGAGAAATCTTCATAGACACTATAGGCCCGGAGACTATGGTAGTGTGAGATTCTTACTCACTAAAAAACACCACCCTTATGCAAACCACGACTGAGTTCGCACTCAACAAGCAGTTCTTCTATCGCATTTTATTTTGTTTTTATAAGATATCCTTCAGGCGATTTTCCATTGAAAATTCCTGTGTACTTTAGGAAAATTTTGAGCTGCTAATCACCGCGCTAGATCGAGAGGCTTAGTCCTTTTCAGACGGCGCAATAAATTTGTCTCGTCGAGGATCTGTTGAACAAAAATATTCGTATGACCTTGTAATCGATTATTATGTTTTCGCGCAAACATTTTAATTACGTTCTGAACGTTTCCGACTGCTAAGTCTCTGTGGATATCATCGTTTCTAATGAACGTTTCCGAATGTCTGTAATACATTAATGTTACTATTTTTAGTACAACCGAAAGTTTTAGCACTTGCTTGTATAACAGCAGTTTGTTCTCTAAGCTAAGCTTGGAATACTTTCCAATAAGCCAGTAAATATCTCTATATTTGATTTCAAGCTCTTCACGTTTTTTATTGACGTGTGCTCTCCATTTTAGTTAAGCGTCGAGTGTCATACCGAGATATTTGGCCTCGTTCGCGTAAGGAATTCGTACTGAGTTAATAAACACCGGTGGATTCTCAATTTTCTTGAGAGTGAAGTTCACGTGGACAGACTTGTTTTCATTAAGCGCGATTCGCCAAGTCTTTTTCCAATTGTTAATCCGTGTAAGGGCGCGTTGCAACTTGGCAGTTGCTTCTTCGACTGTTTTAGCCGTTCCCAAAATGGCAGTGTCATCAGCAGTGGCTAGGACAGTGTCGTCCGTTTGCGGTATATCACGGGTAAAAAGCAAATATAGCAGAGGGCCAAGTACACTTCCTTGCGGCACCCCCGCCTTAATTGTCTTAAAAGTGGAATATTCGTTTCCGTGTCTCACACGGAAGAGTCGGTTTTCCAGATATAAACCTAAAATACAAGACAATTGCTGGGGTAGGGCTTGTCGGAGTTTATATATTAGGCCTTTATGCCATACCTTATCAAAGGCTTGCGAAACGTCAAGGAATGCGCTTGAACAGACTAACTTACACTCGATTGCTCGTTCAATTACATCGGTTATTCGATGCACTTGGTCAACTGTAGAGTGTTGGCTTCTAAAGCCAAATTGATGATCAGGCAAGGGGGAATTTGTGTCGGTAATTGGTTTAAGATGATTAAGAAGGATTCGCTCGAAGACCTTCTATGTAATCGGGAGAAGCGATATTGGTCTATATGACTTGACTTCAGTCAGCGGTTTACCGGGTTTCGGAACCATAATAACTTCGGCTATTTTCCACTGGTGCGGTACGTGCTCTTATCTAATGCTGGCATTTATAAGATAGAGCAGCTTTAGCAAACCTTTTTTCGGCAACGCTTTAAGTATCTCTCCCGTTATTAAGTCATATCCTGGGGCTTTATTGGGCGTAAGCGTGTCTATAACTTGTCTAAGTTCCCTAAGTCTAGCCTTTTCTACTGGAAAGTTTGTCGTCACGTCTAGAGTATTCTCAGGAAGCAACCCCCCGAATGGTTTAAACGTTTCTGCATGGTGGTCGACGAAAACATTCGCTTTTTCCTTATCTTCTTTCGCCCGAGGTGTGCGTTCATTTTCTACTTAGCGTCATGGTGCTGCATTCCGTTCTAGAGTACGATTAATACGCGAACTCATGTCATCTTCAAAACACGTTGTTCAAGCCCTCAACCTGTTCAGACCTCCCTTTGTGATTTAACAAGACACTCTCGAACGGATCTTAAGAAGGTTGCAAAGGTATATTACTTACAGTTTGAAGTCTTAAGAAACTGCTTCGAGGTGTGGATATTGAAGCTTAGACTTAGAAGCTGACGAAATTTTAAGAATTTTCCGAATGTGATTTGATTAAGTTAGGACTCCAATTTTTTTGCATTGGAATGCTCAAGCTCGGGCGTAGATGTACATTGAGAGTCTGCATCATCGCTTCATACGTAAACAACATCCTCTCGGCATAGTTTAAGTTTCAGGACTATATTTTTGTTAGGTCACAACTATATATATTGAAAAGTATAGCGGCAATCCTCGACCCTTGGGGATAGCTATAGTTTACCATAAGTCTTTGTTTCGCTCTGCTTGTGGACGCTGAAAAAGTTGAACAGCCGATCCTTGACAATTGCACATATCAAGTTGTAGGTTTTCGGCCTATGATCTAGAAGAGCTTGTACTGAAAACCTTTTTTTGCACATGGTGCTGTAGGTTTCTGTTAGATCTATTCTAGTGCTGATTTTGTTAGAAAACATTTTTCATGAACTTGCTGCAACTTCTGGGTTTGCTGAAATCTGACATGTGTTCAAGGAATTTCAGGCCGAGTAATCGGAGAAGTTTGTTTGGCTTAAGAAGGGTAATGATTTTTCATTTTTTAAAGGACAGAAGGATCTTTGCCGATACCGAACCGTTCACATCAGTTCCAGTTCTAGGCTTTGTAAAGAAGTGTACGATGTCAATTTCGGAATTGCGATCGTTTTAACGTTGCATAAACCTTTAAGGTTTGCATTTGAATCTCCTCCATTTTTTGCAGTTGATTTTGCATTACACAAAATGCATCGCGAGCAGGCAAACTACTTCGCTTTTCCGTTTTGAGGTTTTATGCAAAAAAAAAAAAACAAAAAAAAAAGAACCAAAGTTTGCCAGATTTGGTTAAGACAGTTGCAGCTTTTTAGTCGCTTAGGCTCTTCTGAATGTTTCACCTATTGACAGCTCGTCCTGTATACGCACTATAAATGAGTAGACCTCGATCCAGTCACCTTTGATCCCGTCATGTGATCTACGAGGTCCTCTGATATTTTCAGGTTTTTTCTGCATCCTCTTTTCCGTTTGGATATTTCACAGTGGTGAGCCATTGAGCCCAAATCTATGGAAATATTTCCATTAGCCACCGTGTCCGAACAAAAACTATGTAAGGTTATAGTATCTGTCCGTGCTTATCCTTGTTGTTCATGATTCGATGACGGGAAAAGTTTTGGGTCCATCTGCTTTTTGTGCAGCTATCCAGCGGTTTGCCATATCGCTGCCGATGCTGTCCATGCTTCTTATTTTACTATTTCGGTCTCTCGTTGATGACATCTTTTTTTTTTTAATTCTTTCATCGCTAGTGCACTCGCCCATTACGCAGCAGCGTATAGGAGGACCGAACTGATCAGGCCACTGATGTTCGAAAGCATCCGAAATAGTGTTGCCTACATCAACTATGCCTCTCTGCTGACTTCAGTGACCACAGAGATCCGATCACTCTCACAGTGCTATGTTAGTTGCTCAATTTCATCGTACAATATGTTGAGGTCAGAGGATCGACTTTTGCGAACTCCTACGGGAGCAGTTTAGTATTTAGTGTCATCGCCCCTATTTGCTGCAATATCCTGTAACTATCTTTGGAAGGTAGTATGCTCACCGAGTTAAAAGCATTGTTTATCTTAAGCGTTTTTTACTGCACAATACTTTTTTGCCCCCCATCTCCAATTTCGCCCTGTATTCCTTCAGCTGCCGTACTTATTATCGCTTTTATGGCAACGAAGAACTGTGATTCTCTGAAGCTGTACTGATGGTCCGAGGTTCACATTTGTTTCAATGGGCCTGTGAATGAGCGAATGGAGTGAGGAAAATCCGTAGACCCCAATTATATTCTCGAGAGTGCACTATCTTTAGTGGTCTTTACGCTGGCGAATACAGTTATACTCGTAATTTTGTAATTAAGAAAACCAGATATCTATACTGACATGCATATGCAAATAAAGGTAAGGACGAATGTGAGCCGCATCGGAAAAACTGCAGGAGGAAGGGATGCAAGGGCAACAGTGTAGAAACTGAACATACAGCCAGTAGCAGGAAATGTTCAGATTATCTAAATGTGCTCGAAACTATATCCAAAACGTATGAAGATCCTGCAAATAAATCGAAAACATAGCGGAGCGGCTCAAGGCCTCCTTAAACAAACGGCTGATGTATTCAAAATTGACACGGCGATTTTCTGCGAGTAATACAGAAACTGAGTGATCATTATACGCATAGCGATCATAATGCTATAAAGTTTACCGCCTGCACCGGACAACACTCAAACGGTCTCAATGGGGGTGCTTAAATTGATAGATAAACTATCCAAGTATATATTTACAAAGTTTTTCAAAAATACTTATGAAAGTGTAAGCGTGTATGGCTAACTTATGTGAGCGTGCTTCTATTTAGCAGTTTAAAGTATCAAAGCTAAGTTTTGGTCAGATTATTGACGTATACACATCGTAAGAATATCATGGCAAGTTATCTAAAAGATTATCAACTGTGAGTAGTGATGATATTATTGTGAATTCACTTCATTTTTACAGAATCATTTGAGTTTGATGAGTGATACGAAACTCACAAAGAATCATATCTACTCCTCAAATCACCAAGTTTCAGTAAAAAAGGTGGAAGTGGACCCTATTACAAAAATGTGTTTAAGATCCGACGGAAAATATCGTGTACAAATTGCATCGACGGTGATTCGAAAAATTTTGCGGGTATCTTAAAATAAAATCCGTACAGTAGTTGTCCTGTTATAAAAAAAAAATGTCAGTGCATGGGACATGAACAAAAACGTACGGATACGCGACCTCGAAATATTAAGAAAATAAAGAAGGTCAGTGATAAGAAACGGTTTTTTTTTTTTTTAGTTCACCCAGAAGAAAATTATATAACAATTTAACACTTTTTTAGTTTTTCTTTTCAGTGAAGAATTACGAGCTGGATCTTTCCCGCCGATTGAAGACTGCAGCGGCAAGTCGCCCATTAAGTTTACTCATAAAACTGTTTGTTAATTTAAAAAAAATAATTATATATTGTACTTTACTAGATGGGGTGAAAAGTAACCTCCTTGGGGATGAAATAAAAAATTTTTAAAATGTTTTTTTATTTTATTTAATATAGTGCCCTTTTAGTTTGATACACTTATTCTAGCGATTTTCAAGCTTCTTGATCCCATCCGAAAAGTAATTTTCCATAAGGTCTGCAAAATACTCCTCCGTGGCGTCGATGATTTCCTCGCGTGAGCTGAATTTTTTACTGATGAAGATGGCTCATTTGAGGTTTGGGAAGAGATAATTGTCCGAGGAAGCCAAATCGGGCGAATACGGTGGATGCGACAGCAATTGGACCCGTAAGTCATTGATTTTAGCCGTGGTTGCGATGCTTTCGTGCGCCAGTGCTTTGTCTTTCAAAAACAAAATGTTTTTCGCTTCATGTGAGGCCGTATTTGCACAGTAATACTCGCTGTTGGTGGATTTCCTTTTTCGAGGTAGTCCACGAAGAGTATGCCATGACAATCCTAGAAAACCGACGCCATAACCTTTCCGACCTATCGAACCTCCCTCTGCCGTTTCTGAGCACTCGTGCCGTCTTTAGTCTATTGCCGGGCACTAATTCTGTTCTCTGGTGTTCAACAATTACCAATCGATGCCAAAAGTCC
The DNA here is from genome assembly GCA_907269105.1 of Volucella inanis. Taxonomy (NCBI): domain Eukaryota; kingdom Metazoa; phylum Arthropoda; class Insecta; order Diptera; family Syrphidae; genus Volucella; species Volucella inanis. Next base: position 96,353,026 of record OU026154.1, read on the forward strand.
GCCCGATTCCACATCAGCAAGTCCAAACACTCTTTCGAAGTGCTCCGCGTTCGTGTTTTTGGTCAGGAGTGAATATGCGGGGCACCCAGCGGCAGGATAACTTTTTCACATGCAGAATATTGCCAAAAATATAGCGTTTGCGCTCAGTACTAATTTTTGTGGTATCTGCTAGCTCGCGCAAATTCACTTTCCGGTCAGCCAACACCATTTCATGTATTTTTTTGACATTGTCCTCTGTAACCGCATCGGAGGGCCTTCCGCTGCAGACTTGATCGGTAGTGGAGTTGCGGCCACCACGAAACTCTCGAAACCTATATTTGACGGTGTCATCTGATGGAGAATTAGCCCCATAATATTTATACAACTTTTCTTTTGTTTTCTTCGCCGTTTTGCCTCTCGAAAAATAATGTTTTATGGGAGAACGTCAATACTTAACATAATGCCAAACACGTCAAAAACAATCAGCTGTTTAAACAAAATTGAAGACAGTATCGCACTGAAATTTGGCATGTCTGCCTAAATATGAACGGACTTCAAGGCACCATAATCTTTTTTGAAGTAGCAGCGCATTCTGGCCGTCAAGGAGGTTACTTTTATTGGCTCATAGTAAATATTGGGTCATAAAAAAAGTTTCCGCCGTTTTTTTGTAAATATAAAAAAAAATCTTTTTTCAAAATCAATTTCAATTAAGTACATAGTGGCCATTATAATCCATTTTCCGGGTAGCTTCATAATTCCATCGGTGTAGAACTTCTGTGATTTATCAGCGAAAAACTTGGCCAAGCGATATTCAGCGGCTCTTCGGTCGGCCAATTTTTACCATTAAGAGAGTTTTGCATAGACCGAAACAAATGGTAATCAGAGGGAGCAACGTTCGGGCTATACGGTGGATGCATCAAAACTTCCCAACCAAGCTCCGTCAATTTGTTCCGGGTCATCAAAGATGTGTGTGGCCTAGCATTGTCATGATGGAAGACAACTCTTTTTCTGTTGGCCAGTTTTGGTTGCTCTTTCTTGATAGCTTCATTCAAACGGTCGAGTTGTGCACAGAAAAGGATCGAATTGACCGTTTCGCCATGTTCTAGCAGCTCATAATAGGCAATTCCCTTCCAATCACACCAAAAAGTCAACATAACCTCGTTTGCCGTCAATCCAGGCTTTGAAGCCGTTGGCGGTCGTTCACTGGCCTTTGACTATGATCGCTTGCATTGGATTTTCTCGTATTTAATCCATTTTTCATCACCCGTAATGAATCGCTTCAAAATTGATTCCATTTCGTTACGTTTCAGCAGCGTTTTACTGATGGTTATTTGGTCAATTAAATTTCTTTGCGTTATTCATGTGGCACCCAAACATCAAGCTTCTTTGAGTAGCCTGCTCATTTTAGATGATTCCAAACTGTCATACGGTTAATGTTTAGAGCTTCCGTGCCGGTCTTGATCCATCAGTTGCAAAATTTCATCGACTTTTTCAGCGACAGACCGACCAGTGCGAGTTGCATCTTTTACATAGAAATTACCGGAACGGAATCGAAGAAACCACTCTTGGGTCCGGCGTTCACTCACAGCATTCTCATCGTAAACTGCACAAATTTTTCGGCACGTTTTTGTAGCGTTTTTCCCTTTTTTAAAGTAAAAAATCATCACATGGTGTATATTATTTCTGTAACATGTCACCTTTCAAACACGTATTCGTATGACATAATCAGATTAGTGTTTCCAGATAAATGGACACCAACACCATCTAGTGATAAAAAACCGCGGACTCTGAACCAGCCGAAGGAGTCATTCGCAAGTGGATTGAAAAATTTAAAACTGGTCATACAAGCACCGAAGATGATGCACGCAGTGGACGTCCAAAAGAGGCTGTTTCAGATGAAAACATCAAAAAAGTCCACAAAATAATTACGAATGACCGTAAAGTGAAGTTGATCGAGATAGCTGAGGCTCTAAAGATATCAAAAGAGCGTGTTGGATATATCATACACGAATATTTGGACATGCAAAAGCTCTTTTCAAAGTTGGTGCCGCGTTTGCTCACAGTCGACCAAAAACAACAACGTGTTGATGATTCAGAGGAGTGTTTAAAGCTGTTCAACCGCAATAAAGCCGAATTTTTGCATTGGTATGTGACAATGGATGAAACTTGGCTCCATCACTTCACACCAGAGTCAAGTCGGCAGTCAGCTGAGTGCGGGCAGGCGACGAACCTCGTCCATAACGACCAAAAACTTAACAGTCGGCTGGCAAGGTGATGGCATCCGTATTTTGGGATACACATGGAATAATTTTCATCTACTATCTCCAAAAGGGACGGACTATAAACAGCGACTATTACATTGCATTGTTGGAGCGTTTGAAGGACGAAATCGCAGACAAACGGCCGCATTTGAAAAAAAGAAAGTGCTGTTTCATCAAGACAATGCACCGTGTCACAAGTCGATGAAAACGATTGAATGAATTCGGCTACAAAATCCTTCCCTACCCACCGTATTCACCAGATTTGGCCCCCAGCGACTATTTCCTGTTCGCAGACCTCAAAAGAATGCTCGCCGAAAAGAAATTTAAGACCGATGAAGAAGTAATCGCCAAAACAGAGGCCTATGTTGAGGTTAAACCGAAATCGTACTACAAAACTGGTATTGAAAGATTGAAAAATCGTTTAAATCAGTGTATCGCCCCCGAAGGCAACTATATTGATAAAAAAATTTGAATTTTGCAAAAATTTTGTATCTTACTATAAAACAGACTTTTCAGCCCATGTGTTACTACCTTAATTTTTCCATTACTTCTTCTCGGCTAATGAAACGCGTTCCACGTAGTGTTTTTTTTAACTAGATTGAACAGAAAGAAGTCACAGGGAGCCAAATCAGGTGAATTCGGTGGCTGTTGGATGGTATTTGTCTTGGACGGATCTATATTCAATGTTCTAGTCCTCCGCTAAATCTCTGATGGTTAATTTCCTGTTATTTAATAACATTCCTTTTACTTCATCAATGTTTTCGTCGGTTTTCGATGTCGATGGTCTGCCACTGCGTTTATCATCTTCGATTTACTCACGATCGGTTTTGAACCGCTTGTGTCACTGGTAAACGACTGTTTTCTTTAGAGAATCGTTGCCGAAACACTTTTCCAACGTTTTCACCATTAAATCCGTATTTTACGCAAAATTTAATACAAGTTCGTTGTTGCAAATTTAAATCCATTTCTAAAATTGTAAAAAATCGCCAACACACAGAGAGATAGATGTACTCTTGGCTACGTAACTTTTACAAATGTCAATCTATGATGCTAAGATTTAGAGAGAATGTCAACAACAGATGTACCAACTTAACAAAAAAAAAAAAAAAAAAAAAAACAGAACTCAAATCGGAACAATGGGAGCGCCACACTGTGACGCCCCTGGGAACTGTTTGATCAAGGTGATATACAAAACAATACCTCGAAGTTCATTTATTTTTTTCTCACCTAAAAAAACAACACTAAAAAATGCTGTTTTTGTACCTTCTTATTCAAAATACCTCCTTAGATGACGACCTTCTGAGCGTCGTCTTTACTGAGATGATAACTGAAGAAAGAACCGGAGGGGATTTCGTAACCCAGGTAATAGGCCAGGTTAATCGTCAAATGCATATAATGCGTCAATGTCTAGGCTAGGAAGGAGAAAAAAACCGACCAGCTGTGGATTAGGGAAATCGCGGAACTGAGATCCGTATGATACCGAACAAGAGGAGCTTGCCAGCGTTCCCGGATACTGGCGACCAGCAGGTGCTATGTACACGGAATCCATATCGAGAAGCAGGAAGTTGACTAAAAAAGCGATTAATTCCAGCAAACGCCTTTGCTTAAGAGATCCTTGCGAACGACTTAATTACGAGGTATGGGGTAAAGCTTATCAAATTGTATCAATGTGGTCGAAATGCTCGACATGTAATTGCTAACATATCCATTCATGTTGCTAAAAATATGATGGTTGCGACTCTATTCCCGCGACAGAAGAGTACTGTTTTTTTCCTATCCTATCATTACATGCGAGGAACTGCTCAAAGCATGTAAAAAGATGTGCGAGAAAAAAATCACCGGGAATGGATGGTGTTCCAAATGAAGTTTTAAAGAGTATGATTTAGGAAAAATGAACCCAAATGGTCTTTCGTTTTGTCGTCCTATTTGTTTGCTTGACAAGCTCGGAAAAAATATTGTGCTCCCAAGTGGGAGCGAATCATGTACTGTCTTTGTCGAATCGAAATACTGAAAAATGACAATGATCTTTTCCTCAACAAGAATGCTCCTCTTTCACTCTGACGGTGGAGATAAAGCGTACGAAGATATTGGCGGTATACCACAAGGGTCAGTTTTTGGCCCCTTACTATGGAACACTACGAACGATGAAATCGTAAGCCTTCAGATTTGTAGCGAGGCGTTGTATCGGTTTTGCAGATGATATTGCAGTGGCAGTTGTAGTAAAAGCACTGGAAATTGCAACTGTACGTCGCTGGTTAACTAACACCGGTTTGCAACTCATCGATCATAAAACTGAAGATGTGGATATTACGAGTAGGAAAATTCACATAACGATAACGACTAGAGTTAGAGGGCATAAAATTACCATTTCTCAAGTACATCGGAGTTGTGATGGACAGCTGTCTAAATTTTAAACATCACATAGAGCAGATATGTGAAAAATCTGAAAATCTTGCTAGAGTTGCGAGTTCTATACTTATGTACGTAGCAGAAATATGTTCGAATATGGTCTTACATGAGAGTAATTAAATTTGTCCTCCGGCTTAGTGCACTGAGGGTTGACAGTGTGTTTCGAACTGTTTTGCATGATGCTATACTCGTCGTATCTTAAACACTTGCTGTCAACATACTTCCTGACGAAATGGTAAGACTGAAAAGCGAGCGAGTCCAAAATGAGCTAAGCCCGTAGTACCGCAACCTAGCAATGGACACAGACGTAATTTTCTACTCGCACCAAGGACCGATGTATGGATTTATCGGAAGCACGGCGAAACAAACTTTTATTTGACTGAGTTTTTGACGGGACATGGCTGTTTCATATTGTTAAAACCCATATCCTATAATATCCTTGCGTGGTATATGCTTCAAAACAAGAAAAAACTGGACCCTTGTTAGGAATATAGCAGCTAATATACTCAGTGACCTTAGATGATTAAAACGTCAACGTTAAGCGAACAGGTAAAATACCTCAGAGAATTAATGCCACGGGAAAACAAACCAGTCTGCTCAGGTGAAGGTGGATTTAGCCGGTAAGTATCCGGGGTCCTCTCGACGCTGGTGAATATCCTATTTTTTCGGAATGAATGAAACCAGAGTGAATGACCAAAGTTGGCTTACAATGATAAGTGATTATTTCTTCGAAAATATAAACCACATTGATTCGGACGATATGTGGTTCCAGCAAGGTAAAGCTATATGCTACGCTGCTTAATTGTTTCTTTAGGCGCTATGTAAGGCCGTTGGTGTATGCTGATGAAACTATTGAAAACCAGTATTGAGTGCGTTATGTCAGTGTAGCTCCCATTAAAATTAAATGAATTTTTTGGTAGAATCGATGGAGTTTTCAACAGAACGTTCGTTGGTCAATGAGAACTAGCAATTAAGATCCTTTTTTCCGTAGCAGATTAAACTCTCGTGGATAATAAATACAATGATAACCAACCAACTAACGTATGTTGGTGTATACGGTTGCACTTTAACCACAAATTGAATAAAATACTCATGCCCCATAATTATTTTCTCAAAATTACAAACTAAACTGTGTAATCGCCTAAATACAAATGCAAATACATCATTCAGCCTAATTAATTTCCCCAGTAATTAATTCCACATGGATTCCTAAATATACTTTACACACAAACCTGCTCGTGCAATGAGGAATATTTAAAAAAAAAATTATTTCCGACATCCGTTCATACCTGAGTTCGCGAAATAGTGATGGGGACTTCGAAATCAATCCAATAGACGTCCTCACTGCAGGGTGGTGTGGTTAATGAGCCCACATATGTGAAGTATTTATCGTACAGAGTGCTCCCTAAACCAATGAGTGAGGGTGCATTCATAAAGGGCACGTGATGATCAGGCTCTTGTAGTGAAGTTAGTAAAAACGCCAAATCCGAATAATTTTCGTTGTCCTCTTCCTGCAGCTATAAGGAAATTTTATCCATTCAACTATGTTATATCATTATTGGGAAAACTGCGGGCTTTACCTCATAGAAATAGGCTAGAACCGCAACCCCATTGTCGTGGCCAAGTGCACTATTGAAATTATCGAACTTTGTATTGTAGAAGACCATATGCAGTTCGGCGGGAAAGCTTACATTATTTATTCGGTCCTCACTGCCGTAGGTGTCATTGTCACCCCAATGAAAGTGCAATTGGGTGAAACGGAAGGTCTCGTTTTGCAGTGGTCCACCTGAAATTGTTGGCTCTTCGTTCTCGTAATTGAGTTGTAGTACGACTAAATGGGAAACAGTGGTTTATATTGATTTTCAAAAATTTACATAAAATCGGCTTACCTGTGTGGCCATTATTGACCAAATCACCGCCAATTGGCCTCTCGGAGAATCCCTTTAGGACAAGTTCAGGAAAGACCTTTTCTTCGGCTTTAATTAGGTCTATGTTGATGGGACTTTGAAACTTGCCACTACAACCGTTGTACTGTTCACCCCAATGATCTGGGCCTGTTGAATAAGATTAGACGTTATTAAGTGGCTTGGAATCGTTGGACTCAAATACTTACCCATTGTACCATCGTAAGAGAAGTCTTGAGCATGTGATGATTTTAGATCTGTAATGGATGGTTTTATGTTATTAGTTTAGCGACAGAAAGAATTCTTGCCTTGACCTCTTGACGACAAGATGAAGAAAACTACGTCAACAGGCTTTTATTTGGCATAGACTGATCCTTTAGCCAATTGTACTTAGAGATTGATTTTGATAAGCGAAGAAAGTAGATAAAGACTTACGACGGGTAGAGTCTTTCTTTCTTTTGAAAAAATAGTAGAATTTCTGGCTGGTGCTTACATAATATAGCTCCGTATAAAATGTCTTTTAAAATTATTTGGACGTCCGCAAAAGAAGCAACGAAATGTGCAATGATGAAATTGTATTAAGTTTAGGTATGCTCCAATGGCTTGGTGAACTTAAACAAGAAAACAAACCCTTCTTACCCATTTAAGTGCCCAAATGTGACTCTAGTTGCAACCGTAGGCGAAAACTAAGAGCAAATGAAATAAACATATCCTGTCCCAAGTCAAAGCCCGCCCGGAAATACCTTTAGCAATAATTGTCCGTAATGGTTCATAACTTAAGGCTCAGGTAAGCCATTCGCCAACATCAGTATTATATTATCGCATAACCCAACAGAGGTAAACTGCGCTACTTAGGATGACTTTTACGAACTTCTGGAGATAAACTATGAAGTGTCGAAGTAAAAACCATACATGGTGGATGTCAGAATGTTAGATATTTTGGCAGCACTGTGGTCGTATACACCCTATGCGACATTACATGTGAAAACAGAGACAAGCTGATTGGCTTCCAAAGCTTCCAAATACGAATTTGCAACATCTTAGGATCTAAAACGTCGCATGCCGATAGACAGAAGACATCCATCCAGTATTCTATTATAGATACCTGCTTATTCTTAGGTACCAATGTGTAGATAAAGGGCAGTTCAGCAAAGAAAGGATACAGTGAGAAGGTTTGGTATCAGAAGGCTACAAATATAAAAGATCATCCAAGCTTTTGCCTGCTCTCTTAACCTCTCTCAAAATCTCCCGCACTTTGGAAAATCACTGGCAATGGAGACAGGAGGTCATAAAAATGTCGCACAAGTCGAGCACAAACAGGAATTCGATGGCTTCACGATGCTGACTGCCATCTATAGTCAAGCAAGTTGTATATTGAGCATCGCTGGATTTGAAGACGACAGCCGAGATAAGCCGACCCATCAAAGGAAACGTCTGTTATGGCAGTCGATTTGTTTTTGGAGACAATTTGTTTGAACATAACACCTCCTGCGTATTTAGCTAGATTTTTCTAAGCGACATAAAAACAGCTAATTAGATCGATCACATTACGGTCAGGCGTAGCTTAGAACTATATTTTTTATACGTCGGATACCTACGAGGGCCGACATTGTAATGAAACACAATCACCTTGTAATGCAATATAAAAATTTAGTCTCACCTATCACAAATGGCATGTTTTCAGTAATATTACAAAAAGTTTAAGGCCAGCTACTGTCAAGGGTAAATAGTAAATTTTTAAATAAAAATCAGCAATCACTGGCTAAAGTTTATTTCTTTTACTTACTTGTCGTGGCAAAAAGTCCAGCCTGTGGTTTTGAAAAGCACAAATGAGTCAAATAAGGGCCAAGGACGTCCAGACTAGATGCTATCGTCCACTAATTTAGGACCAGGAGGTGCAAGAAATGTCGACATCGATGAATCCTGTGGCTCTTTCTACGACACCCTCGGTAGACTAAGATGGAACGATGCATTAAGTCCTGAAGAGGTAGAGCCTGTTACGACTTAACTCCATTAGAATAGATTGGTTAGAGTACAGCCTGTGACAGCTTATTCCGGAAGACTGTTGAGGTCGAACAGGCTCCAGAAGAGATATATTCTGGAAGACTACCGTTTAAGGGGTAAAAGAAAAAAATATAATAAGACCAGATTCGAATGCACCGCGGCAGGAGACGACATGAGAAAGGGATTAGCGGAAGTGACACTTTTTGAAATCGATTAATCTCACAGAATTGAAACTGAATCCTTTTCGTCCGTCTGTTGATAGATTTTTCCACCCAGTCTTCAAAGCCTGCAGCTCTTATAGGCGAAAGTCCATTTGTGTTGTTAAAACCGCACTGGTGTTGGCTGGACGGAATTGGGATGCCGCGGGATAGTCCAAAAGAAATTTTAAACCTACACAAACCAGGAAAAGCTTGCATTCAACCTGCCCGTAAAGAAAAGGAACTCTTTGGATGAAGTGCTCTATGCACTAAACTCTTGAAAAACTTAACAGGTCAATGCCGAAATTCTCTCAAAAGTGCTAACTGAATGGGGGCTTTCCGCAGCACACTTAGCTTTGCTCTAAGCAGACTGACGAATCTTCCATCTCTTAATATTCATATCATGGGCTTTATTCTCAATGTTGACTTTCATTTAAATTCAAGTGGTATAACTTGAACTGAAGCTTCGACAACCTTGCGCACCGACTTTCATTTAAACCGGAGGCTTACTGAGCTCTTTTATCATCTCGTACTTAGTGGGAAGGGTAAATTCTAGGGCTTTCGCTTGGGTCGCTGGTTAAAATAGGATCGATGGAAATGAGATAGCCTATGCATTTGCCAAGCAAGGATCGAAGAGGAATTTTTGGGGTAGAAATTTTCATAAATCTGCGTCCTTGGTAAAGCTTCCACTATCAATTGAGTGTCTCATGAGCATAACCGTATGTGTCATAACTAACCAAAAGAATGCTTCAGAGTGTCTCTAAAAAATCAGCGCCCTTTTTGCTGTCTCTTGTTAGGAAAGACTGAAGAAGGCTTACTGGCGTCTAAAGGCGTCATTATGAGTTCGTTAAATAATTTGCTAGGCATAAGTAAAACTATCCATCACCTACTGGTCTTCCCGTAAGATTGATGACTACCCGTATGATGCAGATAATGTCCGTGTTTCTCTCGCTAAAATCTGCAATTACTAGGCGCTGATGTTGTGGTTTCTAGCAGTATAAACATTAAGCGATAACTAAACTTTCTCGGAAAGACTGACAATATTTTTTAATTGGACAACCGACCAATTTCAATTTACGTTTTAAAAAAGGCGGACAAACTAACAACTTCCTCTGCATGACCTCGGTTTTAAACTTTATCTATTACCATGCTTGGGAAAGCAAAATCTGCATTCAGTATGCTGTCCAAGATCTCGAAGAGTAGGTTTAGTTAGATGAAAGTGGCTGTTGGAAAAATTTTGAAATTTATTTAAGCTTCCTGTCCTGTCTTCTTTTAACGTCTGTATTGCTTAGATCGCTTAAATCTATTGGAGTGGAGTAAGCTGAGTTATCTCTCTTCCTCCTTCTCAACCACGCAGTTTCTGCAGAAGTTAGTTGTAAAAACATAAAGCCTCCTTGCCTGTTCAGTGATGATATCTATGATAGCACTGAAGCGTTTCTTATTTAGAAAGATCAAACTCCTAGAACGATCCACATCCAAATTTGGCCAGATTTCTTCGTTCGCTAGATTATTTGACTCAGCATCCAGCTTTGGTTTTGGTTTGCGCGTAACGATTGATAACTTTCTCAGGATCTACAGTTCTCTAGAATATCTCTGTGGCCCATCACCCAAAAAATGATGAATGAATGAACTGCTGCGCCATCTTCTTAAGTGAAGATCGGTAGTCAAGGATGATTTTAGAATTTTGTGAGACTGAGTCCAGGTATGCAGATATCATGTTTTTCTTCAGCCAGGACTTCCTTAATCGTCAAAATGTTCGCCTCGAACTTGCTACAGTAATTTGGAAGGCTAGAAGACAAGATTAGGTTAAACTTATCTGAGAAAACGCCGCTACCAATCCCGGTATCAGTCTTGGATCTATCTGAACAGAAATGGATTGACTTTTTATCCATGAAAGCATTTTCTTCCCAGAGAGATCTAGAGGGGATGCTTACATGAAAGTATTTGTCAAACCAATGTTGGGGCAGAATGTAGTCGATGTTCTCTGGAAGTATTTATTATCTATTAAGAATATTAGCGTGGCCAAATAGTTTATTTATTCACTGTGTAGTCGCTTTAAAATGAACAGATCCATTAGCAGCCACTTGCCTTCAAGGGGTGTCAAGTGAAACAGAATATCCAGTGCCGCGGAGGAGGTAGTAGAACATAAGGCTCCATTTATCCACAGGCATGCCGTCCTTTGGATTTTGTTTAGTTTGACTGCATTGTCTTAGGCTGTCCACCAGACAACCAGGTGAGTATCGGTTTTCTAATCGAGACGTATAGCCAGAGGGTAATGTGAAGTTGAAGGCGCCATTCGTTCTCAATGGCTGTTTTGCAAGCGAATAAAGCTACTGTATCTTTCTTTACTCTTTCTTGAGTATTAAGTTTCCAGTTTAGTTTCCTAAAAATAGGAACCAGATATTTCGCTATGTCGGAAAGACTAAGCTGGTACCATTGATTGAAAAAGAGCCCATGATTGGGATATTATTCAAAGACAGAATAATTTGTTCATAATTTGCTGTAAGAGTTATTAAATGGTATTCAGAAACTTTCCTGAGACGACCATAGGCAACCACCTTGACACCAGCCGCTTCCAGGTATATCAGCCGGGATGGCCGTGTTGTAGTGGTACATGCATACATTCCTCAAGCAGAGGGTTGCGGGTTCGAATCTCGTGCGAGGCAAATCTCTGAAAAAGTCTTTTCGTAGAATTTGCATGTAGTTATATGAGAATCCCGTCGGTGTCAACTCTGACATGAAGGCATAACACTGAGGTTATAGTGGTTACTGGTTGGGCTAAATGTAACGAACTAACAACTAGCACGTACTCAGACCCACTGGTTGAGGATGCACTTGCTCGTCCCGTCCAGTTTAACAACCACCTCTGGGAAAAATATCGAAACCTAATACACCTGAGTTTCAAAATACTACACCACCCGCCCGCGCCCTAGAGAAAACTAGTAAAAGGGTATTCATATCCCCTTGGAGCGCGCGCGGGATTATACAAAAAAAAGCAGCAGTTCGTTAACTACTAAGTGAAAGGACATCGACTTGTGGCGTATCTCTGCTGATAGCAGAAGCCCCATCCAATTTGGAGTTGACTATCCTTTTATTTAACATAAGACTGATCAACTAACAAAGTGAGTGAGGTACGAGTACTCGTACCTTGAGAGTTGACAGCGCAGTCGTAATTTCCTTCTATGTCCAGAAATGCGACCCAGTTTCCACAGATTTGGAAAAGCCGTCGTCAAAAGTCGAGGATTGATCTGGATACGAAGGATAGATGATAGACAAGGGGACCTTTGTGAAAATGTTGTTGATAATTTCCACATTAACTTCTCCCCATGTCAAGGGAATGTGAATCATTTCTACAGGGCTCCTCATGATATTCTCTTGCGTTGGCAAAATATATATTTTCAGCCCTTTGCACCTCGGTAGATGTTATACCGTCGGGCCCAGCAAACTTGTATTGTTTTAAACCAAGCAGCGCCCGGAGCAGCTTGTCTCTTGTAATCAGATGGTGCATTTTAGTCGCGGCTGTGAATATAAAGCTACGTGAAAAGCGGGTGTTCACTAGCACGTTGAGTGATTCATGACTGCAGGTCGTCTAAGAACACTTTTTTTTTTTTCAAAAAGTAAGCTGTACGAAAACCAATCTGCGATTGTTGTTCTCCGATGTGGAGTCAGTTTTATTGGAAGAGTGTACTATGTGGAAATTAACCATAGGTACTACTCGCTAGTTGAAAACCTTCATAATTATCCCTCAGTTTTCCATTAACATGTTTCCATTAGAGGCTTATCCATCCATCCAATTAATTTTGGCTAACTATTCATTTTTATGGTTTCAAATTCCAACCTACTTAAGTTTATTACTTGTAGTATTCAATGTCATCATGCCTTTAATTATTTAACAGCACTTTTCGTAATTAATTGCTAGAACTTGATTAAATATTCAATTAATACCATCAATCCAACTACTTAGGCAAATTTAACACTAAATTCTAAAACTGAAGACCAAAACAGCGCCAGAACATTATAATTAACTTATTCAATTCCGCATCGATTTAATTTTAACTAGCCCGTGTAATTAAAAACTCATAAAAACGCTCTGGCATCCATCCCCAGTAGTCCGGTAGCGCTTTCAATTAATTTCAACTTCAACTCGAGCACTAAACATAATTCGAATATTTTTCTTTTGCCAGTATGAACGGGACACGACTTGCCAGTCTGAGTGCGCTATTTATTTTCATTGCCATAATTATCGCCTCATCACTGCGAATCGTCAAATTAACTTACACCCGAACATGTGCAGGCACCTGATCCATTAAAATTTGACAAATCAACAGAAATTGATCATCAGATTGGAATTGATGGCAACATCGCAATTGCACGTGATTATCAATATCGCTAATTGACGTGGGCTAGACTTGTCGTTATTGAAAGTGTAAACGTTAATTCTCAATCGCGCATTTAAAAATAACTGTCTCGCATTATTATTAATAGCCCCGGGGCTTAACTACTAGATTGCTGCCTTAAGGGGGTTTACAATTTTGGCGGTTTTCCATAGAAGTGTAGGTACCTTTTTCTCGGGAACCCCTCGACCGATTTGAATTAAATTTTGCCGACTTATTATCTTGAGAAAAGTTAGCCTACTGAATGAAGGAATTTTGAAAATATTAAAAACTAATTCATTTATAAGCTTTGAAAATTTTGACGTTTTCCACGTGAAAAAAAAAAACAGGAGAGCCCAAAAACTAAAAAAATTTGTTTTTCATTCTTTTTTATGATTTTCTATTTTTTTTCTGTTTCGATTCTGGTATTCCTCAAGGTTTAGTCCTAGGTCCTGTTCTATATAATTATATACATAACTATCACTTCTGTTCAGTATCGTTTGGCAAGTCAACATGGAAATACTTACACCACAACAGCGTCTTTAAATTGTTCAGCTGTATTACGAAAATCAGCGTTCTGTGAGAAATGTTTTTAATGCGATTCGATGAACTTACGGTGCGCATAATCGACCTACTGAAACCACTATTGCCAATACCATTCGCAAATTTGAGTACCAGCTTACATTAATGGATGATACTCACCGGTTACACTACATCCAGCAAGTAGTAAAGAGATTATAAAAGCTGTAGCTGAGAGTGAACGCGAAGACCGTGATGAACCGAATCGTCGTCGATCTCAGTAGCTTGGCTTGGCGTATTCGACAATTTGGCGTATTTTAAGAGAGGATCTCAGCCTAAAAGCGTACAAAATTCTAATTGTGCAAGAATTGAAGCCAGGCGACTTGAATTTGCTTCATATTTTCAGTGAATGGGCTCTGGGAAAACTTAATGAAAATCCGGTGTTTTATCGTGAAATTTTGTTCAGTGATGAATCCTATTTCTGGTTCAATGGATACGTTAATATACAAAATTTCTATATTTGGGCCGATGAGCAACCAACCGATGAGTACCAAGAGCTACCATTATATCCATTAAAAACAACGGAATGGTGTGGTTTATGGGCTGGTGGAATCATTAGTCCATATTTCTTCAAAAATGAGGCAAATCAGAATGTTACCGTTAATGGTAACCGTTATCGTGCCATGTTAATGGACTATTTGCTTCCTGCAATTCAAGCACATGGTCTCGGTGAGCTCTGGTTTCAACAAGACGGCGCTACGAGCAATATAGCGCATGAAACAATGGACTTGTTGAGAAATCATTTTGGTGAGCACATAATTTCACGTTTTACTACGGGGTAAATTGGCCGCGTAGATCGTGCGATATCACACCTTTGGACTATTTTCTATGGGGGTATATAAAGTCTCAGATCAGGCCAGGAATAAGTCAGCTACGATTGACGTTTTGGAGGCCAACATTACTCGTGTCATCCGCAAGATACCAGTCGCTATGCTCTAACGAGTTGCGCAGAATTGGTCTTTCCGAATAGACCACTTCAGACTTAGTCGTGGCCAATATGTCATTTTCAAAAAGTAAATGTCATGAATTGTTCTTTTAGCCGATAAAAAAATTTTAAGTTCACTTTCAAATTTATGTGTTTCATTTTACATTATAAATCAAAGCTCACGATGAATCAGTCTATATATTATACATGCCGTTTCTAAGAGAGGGCACCACTTTAATTAAATCCATACCATTTTCAGTTTGTACCAACCATAGGGATATAGCGTTTTGACTTAAGCAACTTTTGTTATTGTGAAAAAAAATGGATTCAAATCAATTTCGTGTGTTGATTTAGCATTGCTTTTTGATGGGAAAAAATACAGCCGATGCAAAGAAATGGATTGATAAGTGTTACCAGGACTCTGCACCAGCCGAACGAATCATTCGCAAGTGGATTGAAAAATTTAAAAGTGGTCACACAAGCACCGAAGATGATGCACGCAGTGGACATCCAAAAGAGGCTGTTTCAGATGTAAACATCAAAAAAGTCCACAAAATGATTACGAATGACCGTAAAGTGAAGTTGATCGAGATAGCTGAGGCTCTGAAGATATCAAAAGAGCGTGTTGGATATATCATACATGAATATTTGGACATGCGAATGCTCTGTTCAAAGTGGGTGCCGCGTTTGCTCACAGTCGACCAAAAACAATAACGTGTTGATGATTCAGAGGAGTGTTTTAAGCTGTTCAACCGCAATAAAGCCGAATTTTTGCGTCGGTATGTGACAATGGATGAAACTTGGCTCCATCACATCACACCAGAGTCAAGTCGGCAGTCAGCTGAGTGGCGAGCAGGCGAAGAACCTCGTTCAAAATGACCAAAAACTCAACAGTCGGCTGGCAAGATTATGGCATCCGTATTTTGGGATACACATGGAATAATTTTTATCGACTCTCTCCAAAAGGGGCAGACTATCAACAGCGACTATTACATTGCGTTGTTGGAGCGTTTGAAGGACGGAATCGCAGAAAAACGGCCGCATTTGAAGAAAAAGAAAGTGCTGTTTCATCATGACAATGCACCGTGTCACAAGTCGATGAAAACGATGGCAAAATTGAATGAATTCGGCTACGAATTGCTTCCCCACCCACCGTATTCGCCAGATTTGCTCGCCGGAAAGAGATTTAAGACCGATGAAGAGGTAATCGCCGAAATCGAGGCCTATTTTGAGGCTAAACCGAAATCGTACTACAAAACTGAATCAGAAATAACCACCGTGTGGCGCTCCCATTGTTCCGATTTGAGTTTTGTTCTTTTTTGTAGTTGGTACATCTGTTGGTACATTCCCTCTAAATCTTAGCGTCATAGCTTGACATTTTCAAAAGTTACGTAGCCAAGAGTACATCTATGTGTGTTGGCGATTTTAAAAAAAAAAAGATTTAATGGTGCGCGAACGTTGGAAATGTTGGAAAATTGTTTCGGCAACGATTCTCTAAAGAAAACGGTCGTTTACCATTGGCACGAGCGGTTCAAAAGTGGTCGTTAATCAATCGAAGATAATGAACGCAGCGGCGCAGATCATCGACATCGAAAACCGACGAAAATATTGATGAAGTGAAAGAAATGTTGGTCAATAACCATCAGAGAGATAGCGGAGGACGTGAACATTGCCTATGAATCCGTCCAAAACATTTTGGTTAATGATTTGGGTTTTCGTCGTGTAGCAGCAAAATTGGTACCAAAAGACCTCAATTTTATGCAAAAAAGAGACCGTGTTGACGTCGCAAAAGAGGTGATTTGCGAGGCTGAATCCGATCCCACATTCATCAAAAGGATCATGATCACATCAGGCAAGAGAATGGCGTTCACCAAATGAGCCGAGACCAAAAAAACCACATCATTTTCAGTCAAAAAAGAAGGCAATGGTCATGGTTTTCATGTTGTAGTACATCATGAATTTTTGCCAGAAGGCCAGATAGTAAACAAAGAGTATTATTTGGACGTTATGAGAGGTTTGCGTGAAGCAATTTTCTGAAAGAGAACAGAATTGTTGGCAGAAAACTCGTGGATTTTGCACCATGTACAAATACCATCCACCAGCTACCGAATTCACCTGATTTGGCTCCATGTGACGGTTTCAGCAGCCAAGGAAGTAATGGAAAAATCACAGGAAACACTGATGGACATACCGAAAACCGAATATAAAAAATGTTTCGAGGATTGGATCAAGCGCTGGCATAAGTGTGTTGCAGTCGATGGGGATTACTTTGAAGGGGACAATATAGATTTAGATGAATAAACTTGTATTTTGAATTTTCTGAATTTTTTTTTTTGAAGGTGGTATTCTTCGCATGAGCTCGCTTCCAGTATTGAAAGCAGCCTCAAAAATGCGATAGAAACATTACGGAAATATTATGCAAAGTTGAATATTAAATTCAATGAAGACAAGATACAAGCTTTCTTTTTTAACAGAAAAAGAAAGTGTTGCTTTTTATCTTCCACTCAATTACAAGTTAATGGAGTAAACATACCTTAGGTGACCTGTGTTAAATATTTAGGGATTTATCTAGATACAATACTTACATTTAAGGAACACATAAACAGAACAGTAACGAAAATAGGTATGGCCCTCAAAATGTTGTATCCATTCATAAATAGAAAATCATCCCTTTCAACAGAAAACAAGGTTTTAATCTATAAAGTAAATTTTCAAGCGATTCTGTTATATGGTAGCCAAGTCTGGGGCGATTGTGCAAAATGCCACATAAAAATCTACAATTATGCCAAAACAAAATTTTAAAAATGATGCTTAAATTACCCTGGCATCATTCTACCCTAAATCTGCACATTAAAGCGAATGTTGAATTGATTTATGAAAGAATTAGAAAACTAAAATTTAAATTTGTAGAACGATGTAGTTTTAATATATTTTTCTCTTTATATGGAAGGTTTTAGTCGTGTTTCCCTTTAAAATTCTTTTTATCTTATTTTCATATTTTATTGTGAGTTTAGAGTGATTATTTTACTGATCCCAAAATGCCAAAATTTTCGAGATTTTTTTAAAAAATTAAGGGTTTTTATGGAGGTAGGTATCCCACGATTCATACTCCTGTTGCACTTCTGAGCTATCAGAACGGTTTACTCCCGCATCTGTAACTTCTGCATCAGCAGCTAAAATAAATGCTGTGAATTATGAACTTTTCAAAAGTGACAAAGTGTTTGACATTCTCAATGTATCTGATATCAACGATGCAATTAGTTCTTTAGTAGTTTGCAAACTATGCAACGAAAAAATTAGTATTGTTGAAAACAGAACTGATCTTGCCGCAACTTTGAAGATCTAATGAAACTATTTCAAATTCTGAAAGAGTTGTATACAACGTTCAAGGTAAGTGTCAAAAATTAGTTAGCCATATTTATTCTATTTGGTTAAGGAAAGGAAACAAGCATACACACAATCAATGTAAGATTTTATGCGCTTTAGGAACAATTGTTAGAGGTCAAACAGCAGCAAATCAATTATGTGGCCTTATGAACCTACCTCCACTGCCCCTATCAGCATATCGATATCACAAGTCAATTTTTATTTGACTTTGGATTTTGTTCCTAAGAAATAGTAGAAAATAAAATGAATTTGTAATTTGAGTTTATTGGTTGAGCCTGTGAAGAAATGGCTAAATCCTTAAATCAAGAGTCCATTGAAGAAGCTTGTGAGCTGAATGAAAGGCGAGACTTATCCTTTTAATTGGATGGCTCTTGGCAAAAACGTGGGCACACGTCCATGAATGGAATAGTGTCCGCACCCAGCATGGCCACATGCAAAATTTTCGAAATACTGCCGCTGCCCAAAAAAGTCCAACACTAAATATAAAGATGATTGTAAGGCCAATTTTTCTGGGACCAGCGGCGCGATGGAAATCAAAGGCGCAGAAATGATTTTTGAACGATCACTTTCAAAATATAGAGTGATTCATCGTGAGATTTGATTTATATGTAAAATCAAGCACATAAATTTGAAAGTGAACTTAAAATTGTTATTACCAGTTAAAAGAACAGTTCATGGCATTTACTTCTTAAAATTGATATCATGTAAATGTTGGCCACGACTATATCTGAATTAGTCCATTCGGAAGGTCCAATTTTGGGCAACTCGTTAAAGCATAGAGACTGGTATCTCGCGGATAACACGAGTAATGTTAGCTTTCAAAGCGCCAATCGTAGCTGGCTTATTCCTGAAGACCTGAGACTTTACATGTCTCCAGAGAAAATAGTCCAAAGGTGTGATGTCGCACGATCTAGGAGTCCAATTTACCGTAGCAAAACATGAAATTAAGTGCTCACCAAAATGATTTCTCAACAAGTCAATTGTTTCACGCGCTGTATGGCTCGTAGCGCCTTTTTGTTGAAACCAGAGCTCACCGAGACCATGTGCTTGAATTTCAGGAAGCACATAGTCCGTTAACATGGCGCGATAATGGTTACCATTAACGGAAACATTCTGATTTTCCTCATTTTTGAAGAAATATGGACCAATGATTCCACCAGTATTATTAATACTACTGCGCCAAAGCATGGGCTGAATGCCACTGGAGACTAATAAAGATGTAACTATAGTAAATGTTTCGCAATCAGCTGAAAACATTGCTACTCCAAACAAGCACAACGAGAGCATCATGAATACACCAAGCGCAGAGATTTCAAAACAAAAGCAATCAACGCGTTATTGTTGCACCTTCAACAACAGGGAAGGTTTTATTCAGCGCTACCGCCAATAAGGATTCTCGATGTGAAGACAATGAACTATGCTCTTGTACTGTTCGTATGTTCTCTTCGAAAGAAGATAAGTATGCGCTCTAATACCATCATCTAATACCTGCAGCCTGATGCAAGCGTGGGTCGGCCTCTCACAAAGCTAATACGGTGCTATCATCACAACAACAAGCGTTGCAGGATGATGTGACAATAATACTTATCACTCTTAAGTGATTAGCAAAAGCATAATGTCCCACCAACATTTTTTTTCGCTTCATGTAAGGCCGTTCAATCGCTCCAAAAATGCACACTAATACTCGCTGTTGATGTTTTTTCCTTTTTCGAGGTAGTCCACGAAGAGTATGCCATGACAATCCCAGAAAACCGACGCCATAACCTATCCGGCCTCCCTCGGCCGCTTCGGAGAACTCGTGCCGACTTCAGTCCATTGCCGGGCACTCATTCTGTTCTCTTGTGTTTAATAGTGGATCCAAGTTTCATCAAAAGTTACCAATCGACACCAAAAGTCCGCCCGATTCCGCATCAGCAAGTCCAAACACTCTTTCGAAGTGCTCTTGCGTTCATGTTTTTGGTCAGTAGTGAGTATGCGCGGCACCCAGCGGCAGGATAACTTTTTCGTATGCAGAATATTGCCCCAAATATGGCGTGTGCACTCAATACTGATCTTTGTGGTATCTGCTAGCTCACGCACCTTCACTTTCCGTCAGCCAACAACATTTCATGTATTTTTTTGACCTTGTCCTCTGTAACCGTATCGGAGGGCCTGCCGCTGCGGACTTGATCGGTAGTGGAGTTGCGGCCACCACGAAACTTTCGAAACTAATATTTAACGGTGTAACCTGACGGAGCATTAGCCCCATAATATTTATCCAGCTTTTCTTTTGTTTCTTCGCCGTTTTGCCTCTCAAAAATTAATGTTTTATGAGAGAAATCGTTTTTGTCCATACTCAACATGATGAAAAACACGTCAACAACAATCAGCTTTCAAAAAAAAACTAAAGGCAGTATCGCACTGAAATTCGGCATGTCTGCCTAAATATGAACGGACTTCAAGGCACCATAACCTTTTTTGCCGTAGAAGCGCATTCTGGCAGTCACCCTAGTAATACCTACACTCTTAAGTGCTTAGCAAAAGCATGGTGTCCCTCCACGACATCAGTGAGCAGCATAAACTTTTTCCTATTGTGGGACAGCAGGAAAGTCGATGGCCTTCTAGAAGTCGGGAAACATGGTTTGGCCATCTACAGTAATGGTCATATGAAGCCATATTTGAGAAGGCACTAAGACCTGAAGTGGAGTCGGGTTCTGAAAATTAATTTTTGCCTTGCCTAGCAAGTTCATGGATCCTAGGACCCAGACAATCCTCAGTGAATTTGTATATATTTTGTATTTAATTTAATTCGTGCGGTTTTTTTTTTTTAAATTTGAACGTTTATTTAAGAAAAACATGTACAATAGTATTATTCAAAATATTGCCCATCTGAAGCTATGACTTTTTCCCATCTTTCTGGCAATTTGTGGATCCCATCCCAAAAGAACTGCGCCGGCTTGGCAGCCAAGAATAAATCAAGCCAATTTTTGATATTCTGCTCTAATGTGAACCGTATTGCAGTGATGGCGTTCTGCATCGACCAAAACAAATGGTAGTCAGAAGGGGCAAGGTTTGGGCTATAAGGCGGGTGGGGTAAAACCTCCCATCCACTGTTATTCAAATAGTTCTTAACCGGAATAGCAACGTGGGGTCGAACGTTGTCATGATGGGAAATTATTGCCTCGTGTCTGGTCGCATATTCCGGGCGTTTTTCGGCTACTGCTCTCTTCAAACAGATCAATTGTATTCATTCATCTTCGATTGATGGTTTCACCCGATTTTAGCAGCTCATAATACAGCACACCCATCTGATCCCACCAAATACAGAGCTTCAACTTCGCGCCATGGATATTCGGCTTTGCCGTTGATTTGGCTGGTTGGCCGGGTTTCACATATGATTTTTTGTGCCTGGGGTTGTCGTAATGGATCAATTTTTTACCACCAGTAACAATCCGATGCAAAATTGACTTCCTTTTGTGGCATTACAGCAGCATTTCGGACATGCAAAACCGCCTTTCGACGTCTCTCGGCTTGAGTTCATGTGAAACCCAATTTCCTTGCTTTTGAGTATATCTATCTGCTTTTAAACGTTTTGAAATGGCTGCTTGAGTGACACTCAAAGATTATGTGAGCTCTTCTTGTGTTTGGCAACAATCTTCATAGAGTAATGCTTCCAGTTCTTCATCTTCAAACTTTTTTGGCTGCCCAGGACGTTCATCGTCTTCCAAGCCAAAATAACCACTTTTAAATCATGCAAACCACTTTTGGCACGCTTGCTCATCGAGCGCATGTTAACCATAAACTTTCACCAAAATATGATGACTTTCGGCAGCAGTTTTCTTCGTGAAGAAGAACTCCCCGCAAAAACAATTTTTCAGGCACAAAGTTCGACATATTTGAGTGATAAAAAATTATTGTTGTTTACGCTTCAAATGAATGATATATACTGAAATGACGTACAATGACAGTAGCTATCCAACGCATGTTCCAATGGAATAATAACAATGGAATAATACAAGTTACGCCATCTCTTAGCAAACCGCACGAATTAAGTTACAGACCATATAAGTAAAGTCAGCTATATAAGTTCTAAGCGCTTATTGGCTGTCCCAACAGATGCAAATAGCTCGCCCCCTTCACCGATTTTTACAATATATTTCGTTGCCATTAGGATTGCGTATACGAGCATCTCCTTTTCGAAGACGAAGAGGCAAGTAACGAGGAGTGGAATTTAAGGTTTTCGTCCTCTAGCAAGACACAAGCAGCGTATCCTAAATCGGTTTTGGTGTCAGCCGTGAAGACCTTACTGCGTTGCTTTTCTAAAAAAGATCCTGGGCACATGCAAAGTCGATCTCGTATTTTTACTCATTAGGAGCTCTAGTGTCATTGCATTAGATGACATGTCCATAAGAATAGAGTCAAAAGACAGTTGACATGCATGTTCATCAAAGCTCCAGTGAGTATTGTATTAAAATCCACATCTCTTTTAATATAAGATGGCTCTGAGAGTGCAGCCCATGATTTGAATATCAAGAAGAGGGAGATTCCTCAGAATCATGTGTCCTAGATAAAGCGCCCAGGTAGCGCTGTAACATGTTTAATCCAAAAAGGTTATTGTCAATGATGACACTCAAATGCCAAACATGGCTTTGTTGGAGAAACGGATGGTGATGCCTTAAAGCATAAGATGAGTCAGACTGACAGAACTATTAAGAGCCTTAAGCAATGCTGTAACATAGCTGTGGAAGTTGGATGCTGTATTACTTGTTCACATCCGCTATCACGTATTGGCCGCAGTAAGCATCAGCATTCAGGGTCCTATTCATCACCACTGTTCTTATCAACAAAACTAGCACCAATAATGCAAATGGAAATGCCCAGCACGTATCACATATCTGTTCTTATTTTGTCTGATATTTATTTAAGAAGTTATACTAAACTCAAGGTTTTCTATTTACAGATAAATGAATTACCTCGGAGACGGTGATTCCAAGGGTTTTATAAATGTTGTGGCCAAAAAACCCTATGGTGTGAATTTTAGTATTCAAAAATTAGAGTGTTTAGGGCACATTCAGAAACGTATGGGTAGCAGACCAAGAAAATTGAAGGCCAGCAAAATAAAAGTAAAAGACGGCAAACCAACTGGAGGGCGGGGAAGGCTAACCGACTCAGGAATAAACAACCTGCAGTTGTATTACAGTTTGGCTATTCGCCGTAATACAAGGAATTTAGAGCAGATAAAAAGGCAATATGGGAGGTTTTTTTTCACGTTAGTTCCACAGACAACTCACCCAGTCACGGGCTATGCGATATATCGTGGTGCAAATTCAAAAAATTATTGAGTAAAGGTATTTTATTTATTTGTCTTAGATTTCTCATTACTTTTTGTTCCTTTATTTTAGGTAAGCCCTATAGTCACGCAGAACATTTTTATTTACCTACGTCCATGACAGATGAAATAAAACAGATATTTCGAGACCTGGCTCATCCACATTTTTTGAATAAATGTTTGCACGGAAAGACGCAAAATACGAATGAGAGTCTGAACAATCATATATGGTCAGTACTGCCCAAAAGAATTTTTGTCTGGCTCTCCACACTCAGGTGTGGGGTCTATGAAGCGATTGCTAATTACAATGATGGAAATATCGCCCGATGCAAAGTGTTAGAAGCTCTTCAAATTTAACCAGAAAAATCTTATGTGGATGGCCTTGTACAAAAAATAGCAGAATCTAAAAAAATTTTTTTAGAAGCTTCAAAAACTGAAAGGCAGAATAGATCTCTAGCCAGAAGAAGACTTGAGGAACATTTCGAGATGACTGAAGAAGATGAAGGGAGAATTTAAAAAAAAGCATATAAGCATAAAATGTCGATACACATGTATATTTGTTTTAGAAAAAATATCCTGAACTATGATGCGTACTATGATTTTCACCGAGCTTCCTAACTATGACCCAATATCTTGAGCACTTCTACTCATCAGAAAAAAATTGCGGTTTTTTGTGTAGAATTGAGTGTAGAATAATAACAAAAAAAATCCATCTTTTTTCACGTACAATGTTGTAACCCCCTTAAGGCTTAAAAAAAAAAAAACGGATTTTCAAATTGTTGTGTCAATTTGATTGGAACTGTCAATTGGTATGGTTTCGTGCATCAGTCATTGGACATGATTAGAATTTCAAATGTTAGGCGACATTCTTTACACAGTGTTATAATTAGCATCAATTGTACCATGCTGGGAGAGGCAATTGGACTTGACACAAATCGGCCAATGTTACCCGGTTGAATAGCCTTTGATTGAAACGTAATTGACATTTGAATATAAGAATCTATGGAAAATAAGCCTGAACGCGGAAGTTTGCGGTACGAATGGGTACAGGGTGTCTCACATATTGAGAAGTGAAAATTCTATTCTTTTTTTTTGATTGGATTCATTCATACTAACTGCTGAGGATTAAAACAATCGAAGGACCACAGAATAACTTTCTAAATAATAATGTTTCTTTGAATTGCAGCAACACGAATAAAAAATGCAGCAATCCAGTCGAATAAAAGAGTTTATTGAAAGGTATTACCGGTGCTGTGCCCAAAATTGAAATGGACGAGAGACATATTTTTTACCAATATATTATGTTTGACCCAAAAGATCCTTTGTACCAGTTAGTCAGAACTATAGAAGGTTTTCTACCTTCCGAATGAAATTGATAACACTACGAGTAGAAGAATCCATTAGTTCGTTGGAGTCGAATTGGCTAGACATTCACATAAGATGTGTTCAGCTGTTTCGTCTTCTTCTAGATAAAGTCGGCACTCCGGAGAGTCGATTAGATTCATTTTTTTTTTTTTTTTGAAATCATATCTTAAAGCGTGTGTCTTAAGTTTTTGACATCGTGTCGACTTAGATTTAGCCCTTATTCAGGAGCACGGTGTCAGGACAGTTTCAAATTGAAAAATACACTATAACGTATGTTATAGTGATTGGAATGCAACATCGCTCTTTCTAGCTTTCTATTTCCGCACGAAGTACGCAAATCAGTTGCGGCCGAAGGGTCAACGCGTGCGCACATGTCGCTGCTCTCTTAGGTACTGACTCCATGTGACCAATTACGTAACAATTTTTGGCGAAAGGTAAATTTTCATTTTTGTTTTTTAACATATATCTATTTATTTATTTTTACTAGTTTTTGTGTATTATTTTATTGCATATTTAATTTATATATTCTTGTCTTTATTTCTGTAAAGTATTCCTTTTTTTCTTTCAATTTTTCAAATTTCAGTATGAATCAAGAAAAACAGATACAGAAATGGCTGAGAAATTCGTCCGATGACGAGCAAAATGAAATTACAGACGATACCCCTATAGTTAGTGCCCAGGACTCGAAAAGATAAGTCGAAGTGTTCGAAGAAAACGAAAATGTTCCTGAATCATCTGATGGCAATTATTTCATATCTAGACTCAAAGAAATGGCCTAAAAGTGAAATGGTTTAAGTATCACCACAGTAAGGACTCGTGCACAAAACATTATGATTCATATACCGGGAGTGAAACAATATGCCAGAAACTCTAAATCTCCCATAGAATGTTTTCGATTATTTTTTGACAGGGAAGTTATTGAACTTCTCGTCATGAACACTAACTTATATATCGATAAGATAAAACATAAATTCCAACCAGATCGAGATGCACTTAATACTGATGATTTGAAAATAAACGGATTTGTGGGCTTATTGCTTATGGCTGGAGTCCTAAGACCTTCGCACTTCAACAGAGTTGATTTATGGGCACAAGATGATGTAGAATTGTTTCGGCTAACAATGTCTTATAAACGGTTTCTATTTTAGTTACGATGTCTTCGGTTTGATAATACCTCAGAGTCATGGGCGGTATTAGAAGGGGAGAGGGGCACAAGGACACGGGCCCTCTCCCAGGCATGATTAAACCACTTTTTTTTTCTGGTTTAAAATGGTCTAAAATATATAAATATAAGCTTTTCTAATAACGACTTAACAACTTTTTTTTTTAAATAAAAGGCAAACCATTTGAGATATTTCAAAAACTTTATTGTTGGCTTGAAGTACAATCAAAACATTTATGAATTGAACTCGACTTCGTTCATATGGCCACCGCGGGCACGTTTAAAGCAGTCGATTCGTTGAACCAAATTTTCAACGACTCGGCCACACATTTCTCCCGAAACGGCCGCTATTTCGCGTTCAATGTTGGCTCTGAGCTCTTCCAAGGTAGTTGGCGTGTTGTCATAAGCCAATGACTTAACGTAGCCCCACAAAAAATAGTCAAACGGCGTTAAATCGCACGAACAAGGCGGCCAATCGACTGGCCCAAGTCTTGAGATAACACGCTCACCATACTTACTCTTCAATAAATCGATTGTAGCGTGTGCTGTGTGGCTTGTGGCACCATCCTGTTAAAACCACATGTCGTCCAAGTCCACATCTTCCAATTCGGGCCAAAAATAATCGGTGATCATGGCGCGATAACGCTGATCGTTCACAGTAACGTGACGATCGTTTTCGTAGACAAAAAATATGGTCCAATAACACCACAGGCATGCAAACCAGACCAAGCAGTTATTTTTTGTGGATGAAGTGGTGATTCATGAAGCACATGTGGGTTTTACCCGACCAATAACGCATATTTTGCTTATTGACGAGCCCATTGAGCAACAAATGAGCTTCGTCACTGAAGATGATTTTGCGATGAAATTCATCATCTTGGCGCATCTTCTTCAGAACCCAATCGGAGAACGTACGTCGCTTCAAATGGTCCATTGGCTTCAATTCTTGAGTCAGCTTGATCTTGTATGGGTGTAAACCAAGATCCTTACCCAAAATACGCCATGATGTGGTCTGAGCGTTTCCCAATTCTTGAGAACGCCGTGGAATTGACTGATTTGGATCGTTTGCTACGGACGTCTGAACGGCAGCGATATTTTCGACACTTCGACCAACCGCGTCTCACTGACACAGCAACATAACACAACGAATATGTAGACTCAAATTTTTGCACTAAACTTGTCATTGCCTGTCTACTAGGGCGAGAATTACGAACGAAAATTAGAGTTAACGCTCTTAAAGTTGCAGTCACCGACTCCGAATATCTGTAGAAAATTTTTATAATTTGCAGACATTGCTCGTTAGTGTACTTCACCATGATGAATACGTTGAGTTTACTGAATAAATTGACAGTGACAGTTTGATGATTAGTGAAAGAGTGCGTTTACAAATTAAATTCAAATTTGTCAAGTCTCTATTGGAATACCCTATATAATATCTTTTTCTTGAGGAAATGAAAAATCTTTTTTAGTTTTAATTTTTTTTTATTATTAAATTCAATTTTTTTTTTTAATAAAATTTTAATGTTTTTGTTTTTAATCCACCCATGTTTATGTGACTCATACACCCGGGTTTTGAACCTGTTTTCTGAAATCTCCATAAACATGCACCACTGCTTGAAGCAACCCTTCAAAGGGATCTAACTCTTTTTTTCGCAATTTCTGTCCTCCACTGGTATTCAACAATGCAATCATAGTTTCATTTGTTTATAGTTGAGAACAATGTTGCCGCCTGGCGCTTTAAACGAGGTTTCATAGTTGAATAAGTGTATTCAAAACAAGGCAGGCGCTTATAAGAAAGTCTGGTGTATTCGAAGTATGGGATAGGTGGCTCTCTTGGTGGCTCGCTAAAGGGATTTTAACTTTTTTTCCGTAGTGTTTAGCCGCGCTAAGGATATGTCAAAAACTGTCAGGCAGGCGCCTGGAGGTAAGGTTTAATTATATTTACTCGAGGTATTTAGCAGTATACTCGTAATATTTTCAGTCAATTAAAAAAAAAGAAAATATCAAAAAAGACAAAATTAACTTCAAATTATTTAAACTTTGAGACATATGGCAATACTCATAATATTTTTCAACACTCACTACACTCACCACCCCACTCATCCCCCTCTTGAACAACATAAATCACTTAGCATAAGTGTCTATTTGTACAGTGAGTATGGACTTTTCTAGTGAAAATTTAAAACTTTAAAAATAAAAAAAAAAAAAAAAATAGAAAGAAAAGTTTCCTCACCAGATTTTTTTTTAAACAACATCTTAGAATAATCCATATTAAATAAAAAAATACAAAAATAGTTATTTCTTAATGCGCATAATGGAAACCTGGGCCTAAGTTTTTTGTTGCATCACGCAAAAAAATATCTCTGAAATAAAATATTTTTTATATGACATTTCCTTCATTTCTCTTTGACAAAAACTTATTTTTCCAATTTAGTACAGGAAAAACATTATATTGGCAATCCTATTTCCAATTTTGCACAGCATATCGATCTACCATCATAACATAGCAGCATTTCGCATCAGTTATGCACACAAGTGCCAACGCACCAATCTCAATTCACATTGCAGTGAGTGCTCGGTCCCAAATACCGGGAGTTGCAACCGACGAACTTCAACGCTTGCACTTCATTAACCAATGCATCATCATCCACGGTCGCCGAATAATAACGGTAATTGTGACCGATAAGTGGAATTTACTTTGCACTTGCTTGAGTTGATGTCGCTCTCGAGAAGCGCTATTATGGACCCACGACAAGCAAACGAGCAAGTTAAAAGCGAAGAAGTAGTGAAATATTAAACAGTCCAATTTCAATTGTCATAAGTAGCAAACCAGAGTTTTTCTTTTGTTTTTTTTGAACAAACATCCTTATTTGGGAAATTTTCGGCTCGGTTTTATTTTCAGCAGAAAACAGAAATTGTGTTGTGACTTTTGGGCGCTAATTGCATAGTAAAAAAGACAGAAAAAGGCAGACAGAAAGAAAAAATAAGCGCGTTTTTCTTTCAAAAAAAAAAAACAAAAACCGAATATGCAATTACAGAGACAGAAAATGAGAATGAGTCAGCCTTAGACCATGCAAATTAATTCGATGGTGTCTCTTCATGTGCATCTTCACTAGCAACATCTTCAACGTCAACGTCAACGTCAGTTACCTGTTGCAGGAGAAAGACATAGGTAAGTATCGTAAGCTTATACAGTAATGTATCGCTAATCCAAATGCATTTAAAGGGTTACTCATCATGAGGTTTGATTTATAATGTAAAATAAAACACATAAATTTGTAAGTGAACTTAAAATTTTTATTATCGATTAAAAGAACAATTCATGGCATTTGCTTTTTGAAAATGATATCATGTAAATGTTGGCCACGACTACGTCTGAGGTGATCCATTTGGAAGGTCCAATTTTGGGCGACTCATTCGAGCATAGCGACTGGTATCTGGCGGATAACACGAGTAATGTTGGAACGATCTAGGCGGCGAATTTACTGTAGCAAAATGTGAAATTACTAGGTGGAGTGAAAATTGACCGCCAGAATGCGCTGCTACTGTGAAAAAGGTTATGGTGCCTTGAAGTCCGTTCATATTTAGGAATACATGCCAAATTTCAGTGCGATACTGTCTTTAGTTTTGTTTTCACAGCTGATTGTTGTTGACGTGTTTGGCATTATGTTGAGTATGGACAAAAACGATTTTCGTTCTCCCATAAAACATTATTTTTTGAGAGGCAAAACGGCGAAGGAAACAAAAGAAAAGTTGCGTAAATATTATGGGGCTAATGCTCCGTCACGTTACACCGTCAAATATTAGTTTCGAGAGTTTCTTGGTGGCCGCAACTCCATTACTGATCAAGTCCGCAATGTCAAAAAAATACATGAAATGGTGTTGGCTAACCGGAAAGTGAAGGTGCGCCAGCTGGCAGATACTACAAAGATTAGGACTGAGCGTACACGCAATATTTTGGGCAATATTCTGCATATGAAAAAGTTATCCTGACGCTGGGTGCTGCGCATACTCACTCCTAACCAAAAACACGAACGCGAGAGCACTTCGAAAGAGTGTTTGGACTTGCTGATGCGAAATCGGACAGGCTTTTGGCATCGATTGATAAATTTTTGCAAGACAATGCACCGGCGCACAAAAGCATCGCAATTAAATTCAATGACTTACGGCTCCAATTGCTGTCGCATCCACCGCATTCGCCCGATTTGGCTCCCTCGGACTATTATCTCTTCTCAAATCTCATTAATAAATAATTCAGCTCACCCGAGGAAATCATCGACGCCACGGAGGAATATTTTGCAAACCTTCCGGAAAATTACTTTTCGGACGGGATCAAGAAGTTGGAAAATCGCTGGAATAAGTGTGTCAAACTAAAGTGGAACTATATTGAATAAAATAAAAAACATTTAAAACAATTTGTTTCACCCCACCTAGTACTTTCCGTGAACCATACCATATATCTAATTTGTTTTGATAATTGTGTTCATCTACATGCACAGCTAATGGAAACCGCAGGCAATGAGTACTTAACGGCTCACGAATAAATTTGAATGTAATCCATACAAACCTAAAATGTATCTGAATCACAATTATCACTGTTCATTCAAAAGATTGAAGAACTTGCTCTCCACTAGGAATATGTCTGTATAGTTTGTGAATATTGTTAGATCTATGTTATATTGCAGATGCTAGTAATTTATTTTAATAATTTGTTCACCAGCAAGATTAAAACGAATCGATTCGAATTATCATTGTTTAGCTGTATTCAGTTAATGGAAATTGATCGATAGTAAAAAGATACCCAGTACAACGATCGAGTACAAAGGTTATTGAAATTTATTGAAACTTTAACCCATTCCTGTGTCCAAGATACAAATGGACGAAAGACATATTTTTTAAATTTGATTGACTAGTATTTCATTAATTTTTGTTTTATTGTAGTGTAAATTACGTTAAGTTTGGGTAGTTAGCACATTAAGATCAATCTTGAACACCCACTTTATTTCTACGGTAGATTTCAGAGCGATATAACCAAGATATCTCTCTTTAGAACGACCTTTTGGAGGTGGGCTGGAAGGTGGAAGCTGATTAATTCGATCGACATTTGTATATAGGCCGATGGTTGTTGAAATATCGTACAATTTTGTTTGTAAATGGGAGCTCGACGCAGCCAGATTTTAAGACTGACTAACGAAAAAAGGGTGCGAATGGGTTAGAGAAATTTTATGTTGGATGTTTTAGCATGTCCAGAGACCTCTTGACGCTAACATTCAGTGGATTCAGAATCGCAACATTATCAAAGAGGTAGTCGAATATACCTCGGTATACAGCAACCCTTAAGCAAAACAGCTCATGATATGTTAGTAAATGCATCTTAAGGTGCTGCAACGTGAGACAAGACAGGTGTAGAGTGAATATCGGATGAAGATATCGTTGGGTATTTGAAATGCCCGTTGTCGACCGATTATTTGTCCTTTTTGTGGTGACGGTATTTGGAGTGGTAAATACAACAACGAACTCTACGAGCAATTCAGCGAGATCGACTTGATTGGAAACGTAAAGTGTCCGAACAGTACGTTTCCGTCTCGCTAGACAAAGACAAAGAGAGTATGCAGTTGATGGCAGTTAGGCAAAAACTAATCTGACTAAAATAGATTATTACGTAGCCGTGGTAAAAATTTATTACTTTTCTGTGCACGTTCATGTCTGTATATACCGGCCAGCTACTTTGGCACTTAGTGAAACACAGATCTGAGGCCACATGGCTATAAACCAGTGCCAGTATTCATTTCCCATCTCGTCCTCGCGTGCGTAGTGATGTAGCCTAGCAAATTACATCACAATGTAATCCCTGTTTCAATCCAGAATTCAACCTCTAAAAACCGCTAAAATTCCATCTCCATAACCAAATTATTGGTCATTCGTCAAAGACATTAGAAATTCTGCCTCATCCTCCATCAAAACACTCATTTACAATGACATTAGCTCTTTTGACAAAGCTTATCTGCTTGCTCCACACTTTGCGGCTAGCTCTACACTTTCAAATTGAACTTTGAACCCGCCTACACTTGATTGCGTTGAATCTTCAATGGGACGAATCCACTTTCGCACTCGTATAGGACCTAAAAATACCCTTCTTCTAACGAGATGTTCTTCTACACCGACACACAGTAGTTTGTAAGCTTTTTCCGAGCAGATGGAAACTGCATTTGTCCAGCCCGTCCCTAAAGGAGGAAAGTCTTCTCTCTCCATCTACAGAACAATTGGACTAACGTCCCTTCTTTTCGAGGTTATTAAATCGCTGATAAACCATCAGCTCATGAAATATTGGGTTCACTGGTAATTAGATGGCATGTCTCACCGACAAGTGGAACTAAAGCAAACATCAATTTGGCGAAAGCTATATGGTAAGTATAGTTGCACTTGATATTGCAAACGCATTTGACACAGTTTTGGCATCAGGCTTTTTTCTCGAAAATTCGTGCTTGATGGATGACTTTGATATAGTTGCACTTGATATTGCAAACGCATTTGACACAGTTTTGGCATCAGGCTTTTTTGTCGAAAATTCGTGCTTGATCGATGACTTTATTCTCCAATGAATTAGAACTTTCCTCTAGGAATGTTTAATTCAAATTGTATTGAATGGCTTCTAAAGGGTTTTCCAATAGGGACTTGACAACTTTGACAACTTGACAATTTAATTTGTGAACGCACTCTTTCACTAATCATCAAACGGTCACTGTCAATTTGTTCAGTTAACTCAACATTTTCATCGTAGTAAAGTACACTAACGAGCAACGTCTGCAAAACATAAAAATTTTCTATAGATATTCGGAGTGGATGACTGCAACTTTAAGAGCGTTAACTCCAATTTTCGGTCATAATTCTCGCCCTAGTAGACAGGCAATAACAAGTTTAGTGCAAAAATTTGAGTCAACATATTCGTTGTGTGATGTTGCCGTGTCAGTGAGACAACGGGTTGGTCGAAGTGTCGAAAATATCGTTGCCGTTCAAACGTCCGTAGCAAACGATCCAAATCAGTCAATTCCACGGCGTTCTCAAGAATTGGGCATCGCTCAGACCACATTATGGCGTATTTTGCGTAAGGATTTGAGTTTACACCCATACAAGATCAAGCTGACTCAAGAATTGAAGCCGATGGACCATTTGAAGTGACGTACGTTCTCCGATTGGGTTCTGGAGAAGATGTGCCAGGATGATGAATTTTATCGCAAAATCATCTTCAGTGATGAAGCTCATTTTTGGCTCAATGGGTTCGTCAAAAAGCAAAATATGCGTTATTGGTCGGGTGAAAACTCACATGTGCTTCATGAATCACCACTTCATCCAGAAAAACTAACTGTTTGGGCCATATTTTTTCGTCGACGATAACGATCGTCACGTTACTGTGAATGGTCAGCGTTATCGCGCCATGATCACAGATTATTTTTGGTCCGAATTGGAAGATATTGACTTGGACGACGTGTGGTTTCAACAGGATGAGCGTGTTATCTCAAGACATGGGCCAGTCGATTGGCCGCCTCGTTCGTGCGACTTAATGCCGCTGGACTATTTTCTGTGGGGTTACGTTAAGTCATTGGTTTATGCCAACACGCCGATGACGTTGGAAGAGCTCAGAGCCAATATTGAACGCGAAATAGCGGCCGAAATGTATGCCGAGTTGTTGAAAATTGGGTCCAAAGAATCGACCGCTGCAAACGTGCCCGCGGTGGCCATATGAACGAAGTCAAAATTTATTCATAAATGTTTTGATTGTACTTCAAAGTTTTTGAAATATCTCAAATGGTTTGCCTTTTATTTAAAAAAAAACTTGTCAAGTCGTTATTGGAAAACCCGATAGTTTGATATTGACAAAATAAATGCTGGTGTAACATAGGGCTCCATTCTATCACCGACACTAGTTTTAATCTTCATCAATGATTTCTTGTCTGCTACTTCTAATCCAATATACCACCTTGATCAAAAAAATTTCGGAATTTATTCAGAAAATTAAAAATACAAGTTTATTCATCTAAATCTATATTGTCCCCTTCAAAGTAATCCCCATCGAATGCAACACACTTATGTCAGCGCTTGATGCAACCCTCGAAACATTTTTTATATTCGGTTTTCGGTATTTCCACCAGTGCTTCCTGCGATTTTTTAATTACTTTCTTTCGGCTGCTGAAACGCGTTCCCCGTAGTGGTTTTTTAACTCGATTGAACAGAAAGAAGGCACAGGGAGCCAAATCAGGTGAAATCGGTGGCTGTTGGATGGTATTTGTTGCATTTTTCGCCAAAAAATTACGAATAATGATGGCACTGCGCCACGGTGCGTTATCATGGTGCAAAATCCACAAGTTTTCTGCCCACAACGTGTCATAACGCCCAAATAATACTCTTTGTTTACTGTCTGGCCTTCTAGCAAAAATTCATGATCACTACACCGTTGTAATCCATGAAAACCGTGAAAATTGCCTTATTTTTTGACTGAAAACGACACGGATTTTTGGTCTCGACTCATGATGAACGCCATTCACTTGCCTGATGTCTGGATTGCGTGTCGTACTCATAAACCCACGTCTCGTCTCCAGTAATGATTCTTTTGATGAAAGTGGGATCGGATTCAGTATCGCAAATCATCTCTTTTGCGACGTCAACATGGTCTCTTTTTTGCATGAAATTAAGGTCTTTTGGTATCAACTTTGCTGCTACACGACGGAAACCCAAATCATTAACCAAAATGTCTTGGACGGATCCATAGGCAACGTTCTAGTCCTCCGCTATCTCTCTGATCGTTAATTTGCTGTTATTGACCAACATTTCTGTTACTTCATCAATATTTTCGTCGGTTTTCGATGTCGATGGTCTGCCACTGCATTCACTATCTTCGATTCACTCACGACCGCTCGTGTCACTGGTAAACGACTGTTTTCTTTGGAGAATCGTTGCCGAAACACTTTTCCAACATTTCTAGCGTTCGCGTACCATTAAATCCGTTTTTAACGCAAAATTCAATACAAGTTCGTTGTTGCAAATTTAAATCCATTTCTATGTTGAAATGCTAAACACACTCAGAGATAAATGTACTCTTGGCTACGTAACTTTTGCAAATGTCAAGTTATGACGCTAAGATTTAGAGGGAATGTCAAAAACAGATGTGCCAACTTAACAAAGAAAAAAAAAAACAGAACTCAATGGGAGCCCCACACGGTGGTTATTTCCTTTTTTTGGTTTTTGATCAAGGTGGTATTTCTTTGCTGACGACAGTACTCTTTGCTTTTCATATTCATTCCCGGACTGACGTTCCTGATCTTGGAATGTAGAACGGGAACGGCACCGTATGCTAAGCTGATTAAATTTCGATATAAACAGCATCACTAAGTGAAATACCACCAACAGAGTGAAATGCAGTCCTAGAATCAATTTTATTTCTAAAACCGTTATTGTTTTGTTTACATGTGGGACAAGATAAATGTATGAACAGTCGTATTAAACGTAAAATAGTCTCCTGGACAAACTTTTCCAAATGTTCATACTTGTATATAGAGTTTAGATTCAATAGAAAGCTATTTACTCACATTCTCATCCATCGATATTTTTTCGTATCTAAATTGTCAACAAACCGCAAATAACCGCAAAAAGAGTTGGAGATTGACTCTGTGGAATTTATTTGTTTGTATCCCCTGAGGTGGAACAAACATTTTTTTGATATAATCAACCGATATAGCCTTCTAGCGTAATCATGTAATTCTTTAATTGATAGAATTACGTTGCTTCTTTTGATGCGTGGTCATCGGCCAGATAAACTTTATGTTCCATAATGAGATAATAATTTAAATTGTTAAGTTAAAAAATGGATAATCGCTTCAATTTTGTATATTTTAAGCGCTCTTTTCTCTCCACAATTGATAAAGTATGTACAATGTACTACAAGACTACATGGCATCAGTTGACTTTGAAAAGGTGATTGAGGGGTGTGTGAGAAATCGGATGTATGCATTTTTTGCTTTTATCAAACGGAAAACATCAGCACTTTACTGATCTCTAAATAGTGGTTTCTGTAATTCAACGAAATTAGTCTCAAGACATCTCATACTGTGTATAGAGTTACGTTCTGAAAAAAGCACAAATAATTTCTACATTACTAAAAAGATCGAAGAGTTTTGCAGTGTGCACTTAATTGCCCATAAAATAAACTATCTGTTGTAATTTGAATACAAAAAGAGCCTTGTCTATGGGATCTTATAGATGCCGACACTACTTTCTGTTTCATTATTTTTCAATGCGTTATAGCATATTAAGAAAACTTAACGACTTTTTGAAAACTTAGTAGTTAAAGCAAAATTAAAAGCTGGAAGCACTTACGTTGTTTATCTGTTAGGAGTGCTACTGTCATCGACAGTACTTTCAGAAACAGAAACGAAAGCACTGATCAAACTCAACGAGTAGTTTAGTTTTTGTCCAACTTGAAGTGCAACGCTCCATCAATATACAACTATGTATGCTCTGATTGACTCGCGAACAAAATGAAGTGCTTCATATTATTTTCCAACTCTTTTCAAGTCTATTACCAGCTTTGCAATAATAATAAACTTTTCCTTTAGAGACTTTGAATACCATACCGAAGACAGGTTTCGATGCCTTT
Organism: Volucella inanis; assembly: GCA_907269105.1. Classification (NCBI taxonomy): domain Eukaryota; kingdom Metazoa; phylum Arthropoda; class Insecta; order Diptera; family Syrphidae; genus Volucella; species Volucella inanis. The sequence continues at coordinate 96,389,530 of OU026154.1, forward strand.
CCGGTTTTACTACCCAGACCAAGTTCAGTGATACTTCTACCTAGATAAGGATGACTTTTGACTGTCACGACCTGATGTCCATCAATATGAACTCTCTATTCATGCTATAGACAGGCTTCGCGAGGTTAAATAAAAGAAGAGACGCATTGCTCTAAAATGTTATTCAACTCTGTCTTTGATATTTAATAAGTGTACCGGTATGAAGTGAAGTTAAGATACAAATGTCTCTATAGGGAACATTAATTGTGAACGGGCCTATTTTTTTTTCTTTTGTTTTGTTACTATAACACCTGTCAAACATATATAGTATACATCAAGTCATTGAGCAAACATCATATTTCTTTATCGAATTTTGTACCAGAAAATGATGAATTGCAGAAAGCATTAATATTTTGTTTTCAGTGCTACAAAGTCGCATCGAATGTTTGTGGAGGCATATGGTGATCATGCTCTATCAGAAGCAACATGCAAAAGATGATTTCAACGGTTCAGAGATAACGATTTTGATGTGAGAAATGAAGAACGTAGAAGACCACCAAAAAAGATCGAAGACGCCAAATTGCAAACAATATTGGATGAAGATGACACTTTGAGTCAGAAACAAATTTCAGGAATGATAAATGTTGCACAACAAACAATTTCTGACCGTTTAAAAGCTATGGGAAAGATCCAAAAGTTTGGAAAATGGGTGCCACATAAATTGAATGAAAGACAAATGGAAAACCGATGGAACCAGATCGATTCGGCAAGAAGACAATGCACTTGCACACAAACCAAAACTGGTTCAGGTTACAACCAAAGCACTTGGCTGAGAGCTGCTACCCCACTCGCTGTATTCACCAGACTTGGCTGCTTCCGACTACCATTTGTTTTCATCGATGGGACATGCATTAGCTGAGCAGCACTTCGAATACTACGAGGAAGTCGAAAATTTGGTGACTTTTTGGTTTGCTTAATTTTTCATCAATTGCCTGAAAGATGGGAAAAATGTGTAGCTAGCAATAGCCAATACTTCGAATAAAATCTTTTTTACTTTCCCATTAAAAATTAATGTTTTATTTTCACAAAAAACAACGCTCACTTCATAACGGTACACCTGGTATACTCGTATTGTTGACAAATAGAGAATAAGTTACAGATTACGGTTACAGTTCCGGTCTGTTTTTCTTAAACGCGCGCTTAAGGGTCACAGTGTTTGAAAGATAGGTACCGATGTACATTGGTTTCAAATGTCTGAATGATAAATAGGAAATTGAGAGTTCGGCAGATCATTCCACAAGCGAGTTGTTCGGCTTAGGAACGAATTACCATATTTCAAAGTACGTCCGATAGTTGGTTTGAGGATATACTGATGAGCAATAATAGCGATGTGAGTATTATAGTTGAAGGTTTGAAGGGTTGGAATGCTATTGGAAATAGCATTGGTGGTTGAAGTAGCCAAATAACAATGTGAGACACGAGACATTTTGTTGGTTTTCAAGGGTGTCCATTGACTGAGTGATATAAGCATCATCTATGAGTTTTATCGCACAGGTTTGAATCCTATCTAGCAGGTCAGAAGATGTTTAAGGTACACCTGACCAGATATGTTCATTGTACTCCAATTTTGGGCGGATAAACGCCTTTTATATTGAGGACAGATCAGAATTGGAAAAGTATTTCTAACATAGCTTGAGGAAACCTAGACATTTCTCAACAGTGTTGGTGATATCAAATATGCACTCATTTCAACGTAGGTTCAAAGTTGTCACTGACACATATACTGATAGTGGAAAGTTTTTCGGTTTCGGTAATGCAAGTATCATTATTGGATAATGGGTGGGGGTTAGATTTTTGCTTTAACGACAGCAGATAGCATAGTATTTTGGAAGAACTGAAATCCACTCTGTTGTTGATTCTCCATTTAGTGATGATGTTAACATCGGAATTTAGAGAGCTGACGTTGCCGTTTCCGTTCCCGTTCTACAGCCGAAGAAGAGGGATGTGAGTTCGGGAACGAGAATGAAAAGCAGAGAGTACTGTCGCCAGCAAAGATAAGAGATCATCGATAAAAATTAAAAAGATTGTCAGAGAGAGAACAGAGCCTTGGGGCAGACCAGAATTTTCTTTGTGAATATCGGACTTAAAACAATCCAAGACAACTTGAATTGAACGTTCCGAAAGGTAGTTTCGAATCCATTGATGAACAGATTCGTCGATTTCAAAGAGCCTGATGCCAATCTTTGTCAAACGGCTAAGAAATATAAAGCCCAGATATTTGCTGTCACCAAATTCATGTATATTTTGGTTCCACTTCCACCACCAGTGGACCTGTTCCTACACAAACCATACTGTCAGTCATTGAGAAGCTTTTGTGTGTCGAGACATTTCATGAGCTGGTGATTTATCAGCGTTTCCATGACCTTGTAAAGAAGGGACTGTAGGAGGAGGGAGAACTAGATTTGCCTATTTTTCCATCTACTCGGTGAGAATCCTTAAGAGTAGGAGTTATGAATAAGCTTATGCAATAATTCTGCAACGAGGAAGAATACCTCTTTAGAAGAAGAGGAGATATGCCACGATGCTAAGCAAGACTATGAAGTGAAAATTTGGACTTTGGTTTACGGAATCAAATTGTGTAGGTGTTATGCCCTTACAACAATATGGAACAGTGCACCAACAAAATTCTCACTCACAACCCGCTATCCATTAGCTATTTCCTACACTCAGCCACTGCTTATGCTGTAAGACAAATACTGGAAAAAAACTAGATTTTTCCTTTATTTTCACGCGGTACCGGGCTTCAAGTTCAGATTTCTCTGTTGCTCAGGCTGATGCAATCGGAACTTTGAGTGAAATACGCTCCTTAGATTCGATAGCTCGTTTTTAAATTCATGATTTTTCGAATGATTTTTTGTTCTATTCGCGATGACGGGCTTTGAAGGAAAAGATATAACAGCGAATTTAATAAGGTGTACAACGGCATTTATCTATTTGAAAGCTACGCATCTCTCGCATATAATTAGAGTGAATAGATATAAATGCTTCGGGTGAAAGAGCCTTCCATTCCTCAGGCACACGTTACAGAGTAAAGCTTTGTTGGGCAAATACCGTGCTAACTGAACAGTCACAGCACTTTTTCCATGGTATTTTCTTGTAAGTGAAAGCGTGAGACTGTAATATATGCCTATTCTGAAGGACTGTGATTCTGGAAAATAAGTTACATTGTTCTGTGGCATAGTGCTATTTTGGAAGAATATACATTTTACTGTGCTTTGATAACCCTTAAAATTTTCACGTGGAATACACTGCTAGTTTCTGATAAATACTAGAAGTTGCTCTGGTTCATAGCCATGGACTTTTCTTCTCACAAACATGAGAGTGTTGTGTAACTTTTGACTACAAAAAAGCAATTGAGCCAAATGTGGGACTGAGAATTATTAAGTATAAACAGTGCATGATCTGCATAAACAACAAAACAAAAAGTAGCAGAATCTATTCAGAGTCTGAAAGATGCCGTCACAAAATATTTTGAGTTGACATGTCCACCCAGGATAAGTTCCTTCAGATCGCTGCTTGCATGGTGGAAGAAACTCATTCCAATTTCGAAGAGTGCCATTTGTAAAGATTTTTATAAAAACATCGAAATTGTTGGTCGAACCAATAGTTAGACGGTTCGACGGCATCTACACTGAGTCGATAGCAGAAATCTTTTAAGATAGAACACGCCCTGGCTGGTAGCTGTCATAGGTTGTGGTGACGGAATATATCCAATTATGCCGCGAAAAGGTACAGTCCAGCGATTACCAACTTCGTAAAGAATCATATCATTCTGACTTCCTTCACATTGAAGAGCATGGAAAGAATGCTGAAAGGTGAAACAACTTTACCAGCTCAAAACATCCTGCGAAACTCCGCTTCAGATTCTTGTGGGCGGAATTGAAGGCGAAGGATAATTTTATTAATATGCTTTCGACAACGCAACTTTTGACGGATTCATGTTAGTCGACTCAGTGTTCTCGTCGTTCTCAATGTTTATAAAGCCTACGCGAAAGAAATAATCGTGATATTTTAGAGTACGTCCAAAAGTGAGCTTATACAGATGAGCGAAACGGGTGTTGCGATTAAAAATTTGAAGATATGGATGTTACTGGCAATTTCAATTTCTTTTTGCACTGTAGTGTACAACAACTTTCTGTTAGATACGGGTGTTGTCAACAAGGAGCGTAACTTGGATCTACAGGACTATGATAAGGCCAATTATATATATGTTATACGTCAGTTGTTTGGTGGAGAAAACTTCCACAAAAATATGTCACTGCTGCTTTTACCAGACTTCAAAGAACGGTCTGCCCCTGCTGCATGGGCTTTCCCTAGCACGTCTGGCTCTGCTCTAGACGAACTAATAACTATCGCCCCCTTATGTATCCACATCATGGGCTGCACTTTCAAACCTATCTTCCACTTAAAAATAACTGGTCTTTCGTACAACAGGGACTGGAGAATTGGCTTTTAATCCTTATCTGATGGACATGCCGTATGATGAAGTGACACCAAAACCAATGTTGCTGTGAAATCTATTTTCCCTGTGGCTAGAAACGGCTACGGCGAGAATCAGAGCTAACAAAAGAATGCAGTCGGATTTTCATATTGCGGCATAGAGTACGACAATGTTAGGAAACCGCAATCCCAATGGCAAGGAACTATATTGTGAGAACAGACGGAAACGGAAAGGTATCTGCTTCTGTTGTGATAGCCAAGCATTACTTAAAGCCTTGATGAATCCTCTTACGACTTTCAAGCTATTCCGAAAAACAAAGTTTTTCTGAATGTTGTCGAATTGAATTTGCAAACCTAGCCTGAAAAGAGAGTTTCTCAGGACCTGTTGCTGCATTGGGGCTTGGGTTTCTTATGAGCATAATTGCAGACACGATAACTGCCGGCAGACCAAACGATTACTTCTTGGCGTTTCTAAAAAGTCAACGATTTTTCTGCCATTCTTCAGTAGGAAATACTGTGAACTGCTTACTGGCATCGTGGCGGAGCTCTACGCTTTTGCTAAGCACCTATAACAACATGCTATGACTTCTATTGTGTTGTTATGCACTATCTCTGTGAGTGAATGGCCTGCGTTCGCATTGGGTTGCAACAACTCGACTCTGGAACTTAGGCAATTTACCGAAAATGCATTTACTCATCTTTGTGTGAAAGACTGAGAATTTCTAGTAGAAGGAACATACAAAGAGTATAATAGATCCAGCTTTTATTTGTTTACTTTCTTCTCTCATCAATTTATAGAAATTCGATCTAGTGTGACAGTGGCAGTGTGATGGACCTTTTCTGATAGAGGGCCGAATCAAACAAATCAAAATACGTTCTCCTTTTAATAGAGAATTATACGAAGGTCAGGCGGTTCATTAAATTCCGCTCATACAGTTATTTATTAATAGTTCGCCTTCGATCAAAAAAGAAATTCCGGCAGTCATTAACTGTCAGTATCTAGATGTCATGTAAGCGCAAACATCCAACATGCCCAATTGCCAAAGTCATGCAATGATGTTTGTGTAATTGATAACTAGTTGTCTTGTAAAGAACAACTTTAAGTGCAACTGGGCCAATGCAGGTTCTGGTCGCGTTGAATATAGTATTCAGGTACAACTTTGACCCTTCTACTTACAACTCCCGTCACTTATTTTCTTCGCGTTACAAACGTAAATAACAACAACATCTTGATCAAACTTTAAGAAACACAATTTAATCGTTTCAGTTACGTGAAATCTACTTAACATCTTAGAATGCAACCCGAAGCAAACTCGTTTACCCACCTATGACAGGCTATAGGCCAATTAATATCACGCGATAGCAATTTGTAACTTGTAGAGATATCAACGATAAACTAGATCTATTTCTTCCAGTTATTACTGATAATAACATAGAACTTTCGTTACGATATATGTAATCGTATTCTCGGTAAATCGTTTGATAATTATGAAGAAGAGACTTACATGCATACGTATACCCTGTATTTGTTCATGGCGGTAACAACACTACTCACTAGATCTTTATATGATTGTTCTAACCTAACTTTTGTAATTTGACAGATCGGAGCAGTCATATTTTTTTTTTGCGCTTGCAAACACACTTAATGAAGTTTTCGATTGGTTTCTCTCCTGATGGTTGGCAATTTGGAATTTGAAGCCAAACACAGTTGATTGCTCGAAAACGAAAATTTGGTTTGACACACAACACTATGTGATTTGACGTTTATATTTATGATGATCTAAATGCGTTCTGACATAAAATCCAGAATAGAATTTTTGCTTCTAAAAAAATGGGAATAGTGCCAATGGAACAGTTTTATGTCATTTTTTCTCTACGAAGTGCAAAACGAAGCCTTCTGTTGGTCAATCGAAAAAGCCATTATACAACAGTGGAAAATATTGACACTTCATTATTGAATAACACAATTTAATTGACTTCCATGTGAAGTTGAGACATTTATGCAACAAAATGCCAACTAAAGTATCTAACACGCCATAATGTGACGCATTTTGTTGAATTGTTCCCCCTTTAATTGGTTCACCAGGTGCAGTCCATCATCCAATATATTATTTAATTCAAATGGAATTGAATTGCGAAATGAGTACCGTTTCCTTATAAACGAAATGTGTTACAATTCTCAAGTGAATTTCTCATTTGCAAATTGCAAATGTCAATTGAATTAGAAAACGACGACGAAGAAAATTCCAGTGTTAGAAATCTTGGAATTCGCATCAGAAATCGAAATATGTACATAGATACGAATACAAAAATAGAATTGAATTCGAAATTGGAATCGGAATAAGTGGAGAGAGGACTTAAAAACCTTTAGCGCGAGCAATTACTCTTTAATGAAAAATGCAAGTAAAATGATTGAATGCAATTTTTTAATGGAAACGTTTATGCAAATGCTGACAAGTGATTGACGTTTTACAGACCAATTTAGATTTTGTGTGCCTTAATGGTCGAGCGATACAGTAATTGACTTTAACATATTATACCGGGCATCAAACCGTTTAAGAAACATATCTGTCAAAAGTGTGCCCTCTCGGAAAAAATCTTAGGTTAAATGTTAAAATTTTGTCTGAAATGAGTGAAACTGACTTAGCTGTAAAGGTGCTGTTTTCCTCTCTGGTTTTATTAACTGGTCGTTTTGTTTCCCCAATAACGACGTAAATGCCGCGGCTAATACGATCACAGACATTATTCATCACTCTCCGACTGTGCTTTGTATCTGCCGGGACGAATCCACTTTCGACCTCGTGTATTAGCAAGAGTACTTACATACATCCTACTCTTTACGACTCTTTCCGAGCAGATGGAAAACGCCATTTGTCCAGCCCGTCCCTAAAAAAAGGCGTCCCTTCTCTTACAGACCCATTGGACAAACGTCCCTTCTTTATAATCCCGCGCGCGCACCAAGGGGATATGAATACTCTTTTACTGGTTTTATCCAGGGCGCTGGCGGGGGGTGTAGTAGTTTGAAACTCAGGTGTATTAGGATTCGATATTTCTCCCAGAGGTGGTTGTCAAACTGGACGGGACGAGCAAGTGCATCCTCAACCAGTGGGTCTCAGTACGTGCTAGTTGTTAGTTCGTTAGTTGTAGATTCTCATACAACTACATGCAAATTCTACGAAAAGACTTTTTCAGAGAATTGCCTCGCACGGGATTTGAACCCGCGACCCTCTGTTTGAGGTGTGTATGCATATACCACTACATCATGGTCACCCCTCAACTGAATTGCTGATAAGCCGTCAGCTCATGAAATATCTAGAAACACTAAAACCGGCAGTGGGGTTTTCGTATCAGCAGGTCCGGTGGTGATTTGATGGCATGCCTCACCGACAAGTGGAATCAAATCTGGTGAAAGCAAGATAGTTGCACTTGATATTTCAAATGCATTTGACAAAATTTGACATCAGCCTCTTATGTGCAAAACGCGTGCTTTTGGCATTAACGCTTCTCTTCTTCATCAATAGATTAGGTATTACCTTTTAGAACGTTCAATTCAAATTGTCTTTGATGGTTTCAAGTTTAACATTCACAAAGAAAATTCTGGTCTGCCCCAGGGCTCCGTTCTCTCTCCGATCACCAGCAAAGGGTGAAAGTACTCTCTGCTTTTCATATTCGTTCCCAAACTCACTTCTCTGTTCTTCGACTGTACTATAGAACGGGTAATGGAAACGGCGGCATCAGCTCCTTAAATCTTGATAGAAACAGCAGCACTAAATGGGGAACCGCCAACAAAGTAAAATTTAATGTTTCCAAAACACAATATTATCTTCTGTCGTTAAAGCGACATTTAAATACCCAGCTATTATTTATGAATGGCACATTCTCGAGATGTTTGTCAATGACAACCTTCGTTATAATGACCACATTTTTGATGTCGCCAGTACTGCTGCAATCTGGTCAGGTCCGCCCAAAACGTCTTTGCACCTGCTAGATAGGAAATGTGCGGTAAAACTATGAACTGGACATGAAATGGACACCCTCGAACACCGATGCAATGTCTCGTGTCTCACTTTGTTTTATCGCTATTTTTACCACCATTGCTCCATAGAAATCGCCTGTAGTTGTCCGCTCCTTTAAACTTTTAACTGTAACACCCTAACGATATGAATGCTTATCAATACAGCCTCAAACCAACCCACTTTCAGACGTACTCCAAAAGATCGTGAATCTTTCGTAAGCCGTACAACTCGCCTATGGAACGCCCTGCTGAGCTTGCTATTTTCTATTCATTATAACTTGCAAACATTTAAGACCAATGTATGTACATCGATACCTTTTTTTCCTTCCTCTCTAAGTTTCCTTCGGCTACGATGTGTGCAAACATCGTGGCTAATGGTAGACTAATTTTCATAGCAGTCTAGTTTTTTGATGGTTTAAAGTTGTCTTATACCTTTGCATGTACGAGTATATCTATGTATATCTAATTATGCTGCCAAGAGGTATAGCTTGTTGCTGCCAACTTTGAGCAAAATCTTCATAAGCATCCTGGCTTTGAGCTAGTTATTAAGCCCACGCTGATCAGTGAGATTAGTTCTATACCGAAAATCAATAGATGCTTCAGATTAGTCAATGTGACTTCCTCTCTGCTAAAAAGCGAGAATAGAAAAAGGGTTGAGGCTAATGTGCGCAGTACCACTTTGTAATGCATTTGGTGCCTATGATGCAACATGCTTGAGAAAGTTGTGATCTTGCGGGATTGCGCATTTGGCACTAGTGAGGTGAATTGAATGGGTGCTCAAAAAAATAGGTATGCACTGAGGTGGCTTTGACGACGTATCTGTGTGATGAAATAATTAATAAACAGATGCTGACAGTAGTATTTATAATGATTTGGGTAAACAGAGTTGTCCGCAAGTTGGGCTCTTGTCTACACTGCTATAGTGTGTGTTAGTTACCTCACTGATTAGCGCTCAACAATTCTACGTCCTTCAGTTTACACTCTGGCATGTGAGACATTTTCACCTGCCATACTTACATTGTCTATACCCAACCCCAAATCTTTACTATTCTTCATGGCGCAGCATCGCCGTTATTCTGGTAAGTCTCACTTAATGTGTACCAAATCTTCTGAGTCCTAATCATCTGTCTAGGTTAATCTTCGGAGGTTTTGTTTCTCTTATAGAGTATATAGAGCGGGCTGTAGGATAAGACATAAATATAAACTAATGTTGCTGCTAATCGTAAGTATTCGTCCAATGGCCTGTTCCCCGGGTGTAAAAGTTTAGCTATTTCTGTTTCTGCCTTATCAACGACAATCTGCTTTACTAAGAGCAGTCCGGTGTTCGTTTCTGGGCTTCTAGTCTCTTATATGATCGGGTTATATTTGTTAAAATGTGAACCGTCACCCAGGCAGCCAAAGACGAATCTGTCTATGTAGAAATGCACCCATTGCTCTCAGTAATCTCTTTTTTTTCTTCCGCTATATTAAAGATTTATAGAGTAAATCTGTTAGAGGCAAACTTCTACCATATTTTGGTCCTCCAATAGTTCACTTTTTACGTCTTATTGGCTTTGCTGGTCTTTACTTTTTTTCTTTAATTCCAGCCTCGAGGCTAGGGTATGACCGTGACGTAATTATTTTGGTGCATCTTGAGATTCTTAGCTTAATGATAACTTAACGCTAATGTTCCATATAAAGGAATCCAAAACGGGTTCTTGAGGGACGCCACCTTTTACGTTCCATTGCATTGTCACATCCTGCATCTTGAAGAGAAACACCGTATTTCTGAATAAGCCCAATGAAATGTCCAGTTGTGTAGGAGGTGCGTTCAAAAAAAAAAGTTCACCAGTTTTGATGTTGTTCCCTTCAAAGCTATCCCCCTCAGATATAGGGTTTTCTTATAACGACTTGACAACTTTTTTTTAAATAAAAGGCAAACCATTTGAGATATTTCAAAAACTTTATTATTGGCTTGAAGTACAATCAAAACATTTATAAATGGAACTCGACTTCGTTCATATGGCCACAGCGGGCACGTTTGCAGCCCGTTGGACCCAATTTTCAACGACTCGGCCACACATTTCGTCCAAAACGGCCGCTATTTCGCGTTCAATGTTGGCTCTGAGCTCTTCCAATGTCGTCGTCGTGTTGGCATAAACCAATGACTTAACGTAGCCCCACAGAAAATAGTCAAGCGGCGTTAAATCGCACGAACGAGGCGGCAAATCGATTGGCCCATGTCTTGAGATACACGCTTACCATACTTACTCTTCAATAAATCGATTGTAGCGTGTGCTTGTAGCACCATCCTGTTGAAACCACATGTCCAAGTCCATATCTTCCAATTTGGGCCAAAAATAATCGGTGATTATGGCGCGATAACGCTGACCGTTCACAGAAACGTGATGATCGTTATCGTAGACAAAAAATATGGCCCAATAACGCCGCCGGCATGCAAACCAGACCAAATAGTTATTTTTTGTGGATGAAGTGGTGATTCATGAAGCACACGAGGGTTTTCACCCAATCAATAACGCATATTTTGCTTTTGACGAACCCATTGAGCCAAAAATGAGCTTCCTCACGGAAGATGATTTTGCGTTGAAATTCATCATCTTGACGCATCCTCTCCAGAACCCAATCGGAGAACGTATGTCGCTTCAAATGGTCCATCGGCATCCTACGGTCTGAGCGATGCCCAATTCTTGAGAACGCCGTGGAATTGACTGATTTAGATCGTTTGCTATGGACGTCTGAACGGCAGCGATATTTTCGACACTTCGACCAACCCGTTGTCTCACTGACACGGCAACATCACACAACGAATATGTGGACTCAAATTTTTGCACTAAAATTGTTATTGCCTGTCTACTAGGGCGAGAATTATGACCGAAAATTGGAGTTTACGCTCTTAAAGTTGAAGTCACCGACTCCGAATATCTGTAGAAAATTTTTATAATTTGCAGAAATTGCTCGTTAGTGTACTTCACCATGATGAAAATGCTGAGTTAACGGAATAAATTGACAGTGACAGTTTGATGATAAGTGAAAGAGTGCGTACACAAATTAAATTTTAAATCCCCGAAGCACTTCTCATAAACACTTTTTGGTGTAGGCTTAAGCTCTTCCAGCGATGCCGCTTTTACATCCTCAATCGTTGTAAATCTCCATCATTTTATAGGTCTCTTCAGTTTTGGGAACAGGAAAAAGTCGGATGAGGCCGGATGAGGAAAAGAATATGAGGCTTAAACATGATTTTTGTGTTGTTTCTAGCCAAAAAATCTCTTACAAGTAACGACGAATAAGCGGGTGTATTATCGTTATGCAAAAGCCATGAATTGTTTTTTAAACAATTCCGTATGGTTTTGTTCGTATTGCTTCCCGCAAACGGGGAATAACTTTAAGGTAATACTCTTTATTGACCGTACGACCTTGAAGTAAAAATCGAAAAAACAGTGATCAAAACTTTTAAATTTGATCAAACTTGTCTTTTTCGTTCTTGGTTCTCGTGTGTGATTCCACTGGGACAATTGGGCCTTGGTTTCGACGTCATAACCATATATCCATGATTTTTCGCTCTTTTGAGCAAGTTAGGATCATCATTGATGTCATTCAAGAGCTATTGAGTGATGCTCATGCAACGGCTTTTCTGACAAAAATTAAGAAGTTTCGAAACAAATTTCGCTGACACACGTCTCATGCCCAAAACATTAAAAAAAAAAAAAGGCATGACACGAGTTGACCGATATGAAAATATCCTCAGCAACTTCTCTTATGGTAATTCGACGATTTTCCAAAACAATATTTTTCACAGCTTCGACGTCTTCATCGCGTCTAAAGCGAGGTTCGTCATTGGCATCTTTTCAGCCATCTTGGAAGAGCTTCTACCACTTGTTAACATTTTTTTTACTTAGAGCAGACTTATTGTATTGGGTAAGTAATTTAATTCGTGCGGTTTTTTTTTTCAAAATTTGAACGTTTATTTAAGAAAAACGTGTACAATATTATTATTCAAAGTATTGCCCATCTGAAGCTATGACTTTTCCCCCTCTTTCTGGCAATTTGTGGATCCCATCCCAAAAGAACTGCGTCGGCTTGGCAGCCAAGAATGAATCAAGCCAATTTTTGATATTCTGCTCTGATGTGAATCGTATTTCAGTGAGGGCGTTCTGCATCGACCGGAACAAATGGTAGTCAGAAGGGGCAAGGTCTGGGCTAAAAGACGGGTGGGGTAAGACTTCCCATCCACTGTTTTCCAAATAGGTCTTAGCCGGAATAGCAACGTTGGGCCGAGCGTCGTCATGATTGAAAAGTATTGCCTCGTGTCTGGTCGCATATTTCGGGCGTTTTTTCGGCTACTGCTCTCTTTAAACGGATTAATTGTGTTCGGTAGCGTTGTCCATTGATGGTTTGACCCGGTTTTAGCAGCTCATAATACAGCACACCCATCTGATCCCACCAAATACAGAGCATTACCTTCGCGCCATGGACATTCGGCTTTGCTGTTGATTTGGCTGGTTGGCCGGGTTTCACATATGATTTTTTGCGCTTGGAGTTGTCGTAATGGATCCATTTTTCATCACCAGTAACAATCCGATGCAAAAATGGCTTCCTTTTGTGGCGTACCAGCAGCATTTCAGACATGCAAAACCGCCTTTCGACGTCTCTCGGCTTGAGTTCATGTGGAACCTAATTTCCTTGCATTTCGTTTTGAAATGGCTTCTTGTGTTTGGCAACAATCTTCATAGAGTAATGCTTCCAGTTTTTCATCTTCAAACTTTTTTGACTGCAGGGGACGTTTATCGTCTTCCAAGCCAAAATCAGCACTTTTAAATCGTGCAAACCACTTTTGGCACGTTCGCTCAGCTAGCGTATGTTCACCATAAACTTCCACCAAAATACGATGACTTTCGGCAGCAGTTTTCTTCATGAAGAAGAACTCCTCGTAAAAGCACTTTTTCAGGCACAAAGTTCGACATATTTGAGTGAAAAAAAAAGATTTTTGTTTCACTTCAAATGAATGACATATACTGAAATGACGTACAATGACAGTAGCTTTACAACGCATGTTCCAATGGAATAATACAAGTTACGCCATCTCTTAGCAAACCGCACGAAGTTATGGACCCAATATTCCACAATTAACATTTCAAGTGTTTTAGAGCACTTGGTTCCTATTTCAGCTTTTCTTAAAATTTTTCTTCGCTTTGGCGAACAAAATAAAAGCCTTACGTTATATGTAGGTCAAAGGCATGATTTTTTCAACCGATTAAAGAGAATGGAACTGAGATCGTTTGAAAGACTTGTTTACTATGCATTCATCAGGGAAGAAACGATGATATCGATACTACACTAGGTACCAGCTTTCGTAGAATATACATGGTATACAGAATAAAACCAATGTATCACAGGTATCAGGAATGTCATAACTCAAGACCTCAAATATTAATTTTGTATTTTTTAAACAATTTGTAGTGTATTCGAGTAAAATAAATATCATTCACTCAATTTATGAGCCAAGTCGATTCTAAAATATTACTTATACAAGAAAACAATAAAGTTCGTTCTTCGTGATTCTCAGTTTTTCATGTAGGTACGCCTGTTGTTATTTTTCCCCAATTACTTACGCGAATACGTTGTAAATCTGAGGGCAATTAAACTAAATTAACTTGAGTGTAGAGTGTGGAATATATTAGTTGCTAAGATGACAGACTGTTTCCTTTTTGTTGTATGTTATCGTAAGTTTTACTACCACAAGTTCTACTGGTATCTTGAAACTTTTAGCTGACTAAGGGGAGACAGTTAATCACTTAACATGCAGATGAACCAAAGTATAATTGCTTTATTTACATTTGAATTTTCTACACGATTGTGTGGCTGGAAAATCCACAAATCTAATACAAATAGCTACCTGTAAGCCAGTATATCAAGACAGTCAATTAGAATATTAAAACATTTTTAAAAAGACTTTTAAGATTTGTTTGCATATAATAATAAAATGTTAAAAAAGTTTATTCTTTTAAAAAAAAAAATTCCCGGTTTTTGTTTACTCTGTAAATTAAACATTTCTACTCATATAAGGGCCTGATCTGTGTTTGAATAATTAAATATACATGGCAAGTGTAAATTTTAAAATTTTATAGAAAGCAAACAATTGTAAAGTCATTTCAAACAATTAACTGTGACTTGTGATGTAAATCAAATTTTGCAGTACTTAAATGTAATCACGCTTATATGCAATAAGCATCGGTTGATGTAATTTTTCCCGGAAATCAGTTAAATTTTTGAATTTTTATTAAATTCAATTTGTTAGATGTTGTAGTAGGTCAAGATATTTCTTATTGTTGATCAACGGTTTCAATTGAAGTTACGCAATCAACAATTGCAATTAGTTATGGTGTTACTTTCGTTTTTTTTTTTTGCTTAAAGTAGAACATTGGGATGACGAAGTAATTTGCACACTATATGGTATACAAGTTTGTTTGTACAATATAATGGAGTTTCTCATTCTTTGTGAAAGCGTTCATGGCATCAAGGCCTTGTACCTTCAGTTAAGTGCAAATCTGTTTTACTTAGGCAAAATAAGAATACCGTGATTGTTAAAAGACGTTGGTTTTGTCCGAGTGCATCAATAGGTTCAGCTTGAAGCACTGCCACCGATGTCATCTGAATGATGTGCTTTTTAAGACATGCAAGCCCAAATGAAAAATAGTTGGTCTACTCAATTTTACACAAACGATATGAGTACTACTTTTTTACAGCATGGCGTACACTGCTATTTCTTATTTAATAAAAGAGATCTACCATAGACAATACTTTAGCTATGGTAATGATGTAAAAGATTGAAATTATAGTCTCAGTTAAGTCAGAATATGTATACTTTTCTCAATAGATAATGAAAGCAAAAAGGTTGATTTATGCCACTGGTGATGCAAAACTGTTGTCTACTGCTGCTGGTCATTCCGCGTAAGACGTAAAGACTCGAAAGAAAATAACAAGGCCTCCAATAGCAAAGCCTCGTGATAATTCAAAAAAACCATCCTCAAACTGTTGCTGGAACAACAGTTGAATTGAAAAGCCGAATCAAAAAAGAAGTTTCTGTGGATATCTGCAAACGAGCATTGAAAAAAAAATAGGATACAATTTTTTTAGAGATTGCTTAACACAATGGCTTGGAGGCAACACAGAAAAAAAGACGACGTAAATGGGTTAAAGAACAGAGAAATTGGACACTACATCAATGGCGGCAAGTAATTTGAAGCGATGAATCCAGATTTGAAGTTTGTGTTGGTTATGAATAGAAACGTGTAATTTGCAACTCAAAGGAGTCATTTCACAAAGACTGCTTAAAATAAAAACAGTAAAGTTTCCAGCATTCCAAAATGATATGGTGTTAGTCGGGTATATTTCGTTGATGGTTTTGTGAATGCGGTTAAGAATGAGAAAATTTTAGAAGAGCAGCTTCTTCCTTCAATACCATTACTTCAATCAACTGAAGGAAATTATATATTTTAACAATATAGTGCTTCCTGTCATACGTGACATCAATTAAGGTTTGGTTACCTGTTGAAGCTGTTCCTTTGATCGAATGGTGTTCCAGGAGCCCTGATCTTTCACCAATTGAAACCTTATGGAACAAAATGAAACAAAGATTGAGACAACAACCGGTAAGGACACTTCAGAATTCAGGCAAAAAAATAAGTAAAATATGGCAATCCTTTACTACTGAAGAATTAGTGGACGCTATACCACAGCGAATTCATGCTGTCATGAAAAATAAAGGCGATGTAACACAGTGGTGAAAGCATATTTTGACATCGTAGACCAAGTCTTTTTTGCATTAAAATTTATGCAGGTCAACTACTTTTTTTTTTTTTTTTTTTTAACCAGCTACAACTACACAATGCAATTTCTAGGATACAGCTTTCATTATACAATTTTTTTTTATACGAAATAAAAGTTTCCACTGAGTAAACCGTGGACGAAATCTATGATCTCGTATTGACGGACCCCCGAATGAAAATTTGACGTACTTGGTGCTGTTTTGTCGAAATCTGACATGGATTCATTGGTACACACCAGAAATCAAAGAACAATCAAAACAATGCGTTTTGCCCGCTGAACGTGCTCTAAAGAAGGCAAAGACCGTTCCTTTGGCCAGAAAGGCGATGGCCACCGTTTTTTGGGACATGTGAGGTGTGATCCACGTTGACTATTTGGGCAAGGAAAAAACAATCACAGGACTATACTGTATCGAATTATTGGACCGATTTAACGTCGATTTAAAGAACAAACAAGAAAGAAAGAAGTGCTCTTCCACCACGATAACGCACCGGCTCACACCTAGTTGAATTGCTCCTCCATCCTCCGTATTCTTCGGATTTGGATCCCTGCGGCTTCTTTTTGTTCCCAAACCTATAAATGAGAAAGTCATCGCCGCCGCGGAGGAGTATTTTGTAGGCTAACAAAAGAAGTCGTACTATACGGAGGGATTATAAAAGTTACAGCACCGCTGGAAAAAGCGTATCGAGTTGAAAGGGGATTATATTGAAAAATTAGTTGTCAAAACCAAAAAAATGTTGCGTTGTAATTTCTAATCCGGGTATTCATCAAACAGTCTTCGTAGTACATGTTTCAATTTGAATCTTTTTATATGTCCGACCTTTGCCAGCGGATGTCCTGGATGATCTGCGTGGTATGGGTGATTTGGATGATGGTGATTTCTTCTTTGAAACAGTCAAGTTTCAATTGTTGTACTGCTGCACCGGGCTTGTTTAGGGTCTGAATATTTTAATTGTAAGTCCGACATTGAACCAACCTTGAATCCTCATTTATCCAAGGCATATCCTACCGAAAAGGGACCAAAGTGTTCATCAATCTGGTGAAAGCAAGACAGTCGCACTTATAATTTCTAAAACATTTGACAGGGTTTGGCATCAGGCTTTTTTGTGGAAAAATTGTGCTTTAAGGATCGATGACTCTTTTCTTCAAATAGATTGAGATAAGATTTTAAATGACCTTTCGAAACATTCAATTCCAGTTGTCTTGGATTGTATCAAATTTAATATTCAAAAAATAAATGCTGGTGTGCCTCAGGGCTTCGTTTTGTCTCCGACACTTTTTTTAGTTTTCATTCATGATCTTTTATTTGTTACTTCCAATCCAATGTATTCCTTTGCCGATGACAATACTCTCTGCTTTTCATATTTGTTCCCAAACTCACGTCCCTACTCATCGGCTGTAAATTGAGAAAGGCAGTGAATGTTTAGCTTATTAAATTCCAATATTAACAGTTTCACCAACGAAATCTAAATACCCAAATATTATCTACAAATGGCACTTGTGTCGTCGAAATCGAAGAACTTTCCATTCTCGGCATGTTTGTCAGTGACAACCATCGTTGGAATGACTACATAGTCAATGTAGGAAATATTTTACCTTCTCTGATCTGGCCGCAATATATAAGGCATTGATCTGCCCAAATTTGGAGTACAAGTCTCATATCTGGGCATGGGCTCCTAGAACATCCAGCACCTGCTAGATAGGATTTAATCCCATGCGTGGTTCAAGCTCATAGGTGATACTTATACTTGTCAGTCGGTGACACCCTTGAACACCGAACTAATGTCTCCTGTTTCACTCTGTTTTATCATTATTTCCACCGCCAGTAGCATTCCGCCATTTCAAACCTTCAACCGTAACACCCGTCTCGCTTTAAATGCTCATCAGTACATATATCCTCAAGCCCACTTTCGGAAGTACTTTGAAATATCGTGATTAGTTTCCAAGCCGTACAACTCGCTTATGGAATGCCCTGCCGAACTTTCTATTTCCTATTTAAGATCAATGTGGTTTCGTATTTCTCTATTTATCCTCCCTGATTCTCCTTCGCCCGCGCTGTGTACCTGCTTGTGCTTGTGCTGTATTCCAGAATGTTACTGGGCTTCAGCTCTATTTTTTGGCAGCTGGAACTTCAAACCAACACCAATAAATCAAAAATAATGGTTCTCTGAAATGAAACTGGTCGTTTGGGGATAGATGAGAAATGGGTTTTCCAGAAGGAAAGACTTGAGAAAGTGAAGGATTATAAATGTCTTGGAGTAGTCTAACTTTTAAGAATTATTTGGGAGAGAAGCTATAAAAACCTAAAAGGCAATTTAAATGCAATTGGAACGGCATACTAGGCAAAAGGAATATTGCACTAAGCAAAAAGTATTCAATTTATGAAGCAGTGATGAGGTCTATTCTGTGCTATGCTGCTCAGGTATTGGGAATTTTTGAATACGAGAAAGTCAAAAGACTGCTGGTATATTTTTAGATGACCAAGAAGCTCTCCAAGCTACATGATTCACCTCGAGACTGATTGCCACCCCTACTGTGGAAAAATTATTGTAGATTTCAGCATTTGATTACATATCAAAGACTTGTGACAAAAGGCTTGATGGTGCATCAAGCAAAACAAATCACCAATAAACGCGTTTTTTTTTTTGTTACTGCCCCCATCTATGCACTCTAATATATAAAAATTGAACTCCCCTTCCACTAGTGCGAGTTAAGTAAGACGAGCGCTTCCTTCAATGCTTCGAACAAATTGAAGGCTATTAAATCTTGGGCCTTCTCGTCGGTTTCCATGCCCTACCTATCTTAGGCGTCCGATGCACCCTTTTCTGACCAAGTCGATGTCGCTGTTTTATATCTTTCTCCCAGCCTCGTCAACGCAACGCGACCAAAAATCGTTCGAAGAATCTTACGCTTAAGATAGTCAAGGATATCTTCATTTGACCAGAAATTGATAAAGAGGTCGTTATTCGTGGATCTGGACTTCTTGAAGTTTATTAGCCTTAGTCAGTTATAATTTTATTCGGTCTTAAACTCCACCGATAAGTTCAGTTTGTTGAGAAATGATTTCTGGTGTTCATACGATACGACCGACAAAATCTGGTTCGCTATGTTAAGGAAGCTGATGTCCCTATATTAGCGCCATTAAGGGGGTCTCATTTATTGTAGATCAGAAAAAAGTTGCTAAGCCTTCTTTGGAATGCCTTCTTCTTGCAGAATCTTTGAAATGATTTGTTGCTTTCTCCCTACAAATTCAGTTTCTAATTCCTAAAGCAACTCAGGAAGAAGCCGTCCGATCTGGAAGCCTTGATATGATTAAATTAATATTGCTGTTTTTACTCTATTTTTGTTAGGTTAACAGAAACTATGGCTTTCATCGGCTTTCAAGCCGAATGCCTGCTGCTAAACAGTCTGCGAAAGTATCTACCATACCCACAGCCTCTTTATACCGGATCCTTATACATAGTTTTCTCTTTGGATCTTTTGATTGAACACATTCCTTTTACTTTTAGGTGAAACTTCTCATCTTTCTTTCCGGAGTTGCACGTCTTCGTTTCGGCGACGGCCGCTTCTTATCCTGTCATTTTGTTTCCAGGAGAAGCCGATGTTCTGCCCTTTCCTTGGTTATAGCACTCAAGAGTCGCTTTCATTATACTATGCACTATTAGTCACAGCATTTAAGATAGCTTCACCGATGCCACCGATGTTTAGCGCTCAATGCAGAGTCTAAAGACGTTGGCAGGAAGGAAGGGATTCACGATTGCTAAAGGTTTTTATGGTTTTTTGCGATTGCAGTCGTTCAACGTTATATCTTCTTACAAAATTTCTCCATGGTTTTGTTGTTTGAGAACAGTTTTATAATCGCCATTCTTCCTGGTGAAGGCGTTTGCTGGCTGTTGTAATATAATGTCCTTAGCATTGTCATTAGGCTGTATTAAACGCCACAGTTCTTCATCCTTCTTTTGTCCGACCTATCGTGCTGTATGGCCGTGATGTGTAGTGATAGCTGCTTTGTTTCATTTTGCAGTTTTATCAATGGGAAATTGGTTCTTCTCCGAAGTGAAGACAGCATCTAGCATCTGAATCTTTTTCTAGACACGTTGGGCTTGGAAGCAAAATCGTGGTATTTAGTTCAGCGATCTGGTTCATGGTTCACGGTCATTCTGAGTGTAAGACGTAAGCTTCATCAAATTGACGACCTAACTTAACACACAACATAGCCCATATCAATTAATCTTAACCTAATTCTCTTGCTAAACCCTGGAGAACTTTAAAATCTCAGAATCGAATCTGAGTAGAAACTTTTGTAATGCCAATTTGATCATTACAGGCATAACATCTCATTTATCACGTGCCTAAGTAATGAGAATTAATATGCAATGCATGTACGGATACATGACGATAGGTACAAGAAAATGAGATAAGCTTAATTTCACATGACAGTCCATCTATATGTTTGTAGATACAATCAGTAATCCATTAGTTTGTCAGCACAAAAGCCGACTTTGTAGATACGAGCACTGTTGTACACGAGTAATGAATACTTATATGCTTCGGAGAGATCTTCTATCTCCTCATCCGGTGTGGTCTTCGCAGAATTGTTAGACAGAAGGAATGATTCTAGTTGAACTCGTATCTACGAGTAATTGCTATTCTCTTCCGTCTTACCGTCAACTCATTCAGTTTGAAATTATGTTGTATTCATAAAAGCCCTTTAAACGAATGCGACCGACGTTCATTGGGGCTCATCGATGCTTCATTATTATCATCCTCTCAATGATAATCTCCCGTAATTGGAATAAATCATCTTACCAAACGATAGTACATGTATACATAGTTGTACCTAACGTGGTACCTTATCCGTTTGTGTTAATTTTTTTCATTTAACCGAGGGTGCTTCAAAATAAGCAAGGTGTAATTAATGGCATCTTGTACTGCATCGATAACCAACGATGACACAGGTTGGAAACTGAATAAACATCATACACGAGTCGAATCAACTGAATGCGATTAATTGTCATTCCAATTAAGAAGCCTCTGTCATGACACTTTCGTTGATCTGACCTTGTTGTCGTAAATTATCGGAAAGCTTGTAGATGACCGGCCGGGGATAGGAATGGAATAGATTATCAAATTATCGTGAGTACGACACGATACGAGCACTGGTAATAATTAAACTGCTAATAGGGTGGTAAAGGAGGATGACAAGCCAAACCAATTGATTGTGTCGATTTGGGGATGTTCCAATTTAAATTAATCGGACGGTCAAATTACAGACATAGTATATTTGTCGTTTGTAATTATACACATAGAGACATACATAGCCACCTATCATTTGCCGTTGAAAAAAACCGGGGTCATTAATTGTGGGACTTAAGTGTTTAAGAATTATAAAGCTAATGAATGATAATGATGAAAGATTGAAATTTGTAAAGTGTGGCGCTATTTTGCGGTAGCAAGATAATTTTAAGTAGCTTGTTATAGCTACGAAAAGTCACACATGATAGAAAATTAACGTTCAACTGGATGGTGGTTGCAATTATAGGTAGATTGTTCGTATTTAAGCGGTTTAATAGGAAACTATTTGTTGTGTTTACCTTAGGAACGAAATAAAAAAAAAAATGACAGAATGTGATGAGAAAGTCTTGAGTACAATAGATACCTTAGGAGTGCAAGTCACGTTTGAGTAACACCTGAGTTCTGCCGCACAATTTTCGAAATCAAATGCTGTGAACTTCGTAGGTCGAGAACGACAAGGTGGAGGAAAACCATGCAAAATAATATTAACCTGCTCTTGTCTTATGCAAGACTCGAATTGGCACTTTTAAAATGCAATAACTTGGACATATTTGGAAGAAATATTGTCTAAGGCTTGTGTGTTCATGTCACAGAGAGGACACGAATTAAGCTGTTGCTTCTATATGCTTGTCAAGAAGAAATATAATACAAACAAAACTATAACGCGTATGTTTTTAGGTTGCAGATGCATTATAAATATGAATTCCACACAAGCATGTTGTGTGTTTATGCACCTAGGTAACTAAACAGTATGAATGAGGATGTCTAAAATGCCTAAGCGGTACCCCTTAAAATATCTTTTGACGGCAAAAATCCAATTGCGAGTTATTATAACTGGTACATCCGATATCCTAGAAATACCATAGCAAGGTCTTTGCTTAAAGGAGATATTTTCATGAGCCGAAAGACAAAGGCCTTCTTTCAAATTCTATGATAAGACTGATGCAGCGGCCAGAATATCAGTTCCATTGAGAACAAAAAAAAAAAAAAATCAAAAGCTTAATCAGGATGTAGAGAATGATCAATTCAAAACAAATGGTGAGCAATGGCAACTCTGTCAATAGAAGTGGGCAAAAAAAATCCAACAAAACGATCAAAAATAACTTTATATAGGGTTTTCTAATAACGACTTGACAACTTTTTTTCTAAAATAAAAGGCAAACGATTTGAGATATTTCAAAAACTTTATTATTGGCTTGAAGTACAATCAAAACATTTATAAATGGAACTCGACTTCGTTCATATGGCCACCGCGGGCACGTTTGCAGCTTTCAATTCGTTGGACCCAATTTTCAACGACTCGGCCACACATTTCGGCCGATTTCCAATGTCGTCGGCGTGTTGGCATAAACAAATGACTTAACGTAGCTCCACAGAAAAAAGTCAAGCGGCGTTAAATCGCACGAACGAGGCGGCCAATCGACTGGCCCATGTCTTGAGATAACACGCTCACCATACTTACTCTTCAATAAATCAATTGTAGCGTGTGCTGTGTGGCTTGTGGCACCATCCAGTTGAAACTACATGTCGTTCAAGTTCATATCTTCTAATTCGGGCCAAAAATAATCGGTGATCATGGCGCGATAACGCTGACCATTCACAGTAACGTGACGATCGTTATCGTCGACGAAAAAATATGGCCCAATAACGCCACCGGCATGCAAACTGCACCAAACAGTTATTTTTTGTGGATGAAGTGGTGATTCATGAGGCACATGTGGGTTTTAACCCGACCAATAACGGATATTTTGCTTATTGACGAACCCATTGAGCCAAAAATGAGCTTCTTCACTGAAGATGATTTTGCGACTCCGAATATCTGTAGAAAATTTTTATAATTTGCAGACGTTGCTCGTTAGTGTACTTTACTAAGATGAAAATGTTGAGCTTACTGAATAAATTGACAGTGACAGTTTGATGATTAGTGAAAGGGTGCGTCCACAAATTAAATTCAAAATTGTCAAGTCCCTATTGGAAGACCCTATATATGGAGAAATGTGAAATTGAATTGAAAGCAACCAGTATTTGCATCAGGGCTAAATTCACATTCATCGGGCTTATATGAACACATGCCGTAACGGAGAAGAACGGTGCTACCAAGAAATGCTTTTGCAAACTTATAGAGACTACGAATTGGCACTGTTCCAACAGACCGCCTTCAAAAAGTATTATGCTTCCCCATCAAAGAAGTATTTGCCAACCATTCAAATGTATGTTTATAGAAAGTCTTGCAGCTATAGCTCGCACAACATTATCTCCAAATCAGTCATGTACTGCTTCAAAACCTTCCAAAAACTAAGATCTAGGAACAAATCTAAACTGTGGTGGGTTCCTGGCTATGAGGGCATTGATAGGAATGAAAAGGCCGACGACCTGGCTCAGAAACTTTCTTTATTGGACTTGAACCCTTCTGCTGAACTTATAAAGTTGCAGTCAATTTAGCTATTAATAGCTGGGAGCAGTCTTTCGTAAAATCCTGCATCACCAGCATAAATTGCGGAGGACCTCTAGCGATGCTCCCATGTGCATCTCTGAATTGTTCTTCTTTGTTTTTCCATCGGATCAGAGGACTCAGATGAAGAATTAGACCATTATGTTCCTTTAACTTTGTAAAAAGATGGGTGAGCACTTTTGTGGTGAAGTGCCTATAGTACAAGCATCCATTACATTAGGCCTGAGTACCTGTAGCTGGACACTCACAAATATAGTGCTGCTAGCTATTGTCATCACTCTCACAGCCAGCATTGTAAGGTGTTGTATTACTTATGCCTAACACACTAGCTTAGAAAAATCGTAATAATTCGTCACTACGCCAGTAAGCAGTTTTCAGTCTTTCCATCTGAGGGACAGCCGGAAACACGCTGACCTAAGAAAGATGTCAGAAAGCATTCGTTTTGTCTGCCGGCATCTGAAAAGGTCATGCCATCTTATGTTCACATCGAATCCAACTACTAATTGAACAATTAACCAAGAACTCAGGCAGTTTTAACGTAGGTTCAGGCCAGCTCTCGATACTGAAAAAAATACTTCACAATTAAGTTCATTGCCATGGCAAGATTGTATATCTTCGCATGAAAGACAGACTCAAGTCTTCTTTAGGAAGATTACAATCTTATACATCCAATCTGGCCATCCGTAGAGACTCGACTTCATTCCTTACCTGACTTAGATTCCGAACGAAACCAGGGTACAAGGAAAGTCGGTTTTGTACTTTTTCAACACCATAAGTTCTGATCTCATGGCATCATCACAAAACCGGCGCTAAAACACGCTCCGACAAATAACCCATCTCGGTGGTAGTCAACAAATTTTTTTCGACAGATGTCGGAGCGTAAATATTAAAAAAAAAAATGGGTGCATTAAGCAGTGAGTCAGACAAATGGCATCGGGATGCCATCTTGCGGTCAACTTGTGTGTCTCGTAATAGAGGATTAGGTAAAATGACGTTTCAAAGCCCTTCCTTTAGCAAGGAGGAATAATATATAATCGTACAGGATCCTTATCGTTCCTTTCGTGCCTTATTCTGCCCTGCATAAACACTTTCTATCAGAAGAAGAAGCAATGCCTAAGGTGGCAGTAGCATTAGGAAAAGGGCCTTAACCAATTGGCGTACGAAACTGAAGTAAGCTTCAGAAAGTTGTCATGAAGTGTAAAATAAAATGAGATAAATTAAACTTACCAGGCGTTATGTCTTATCCAGGCATTACAAGCTGGATCAAAAGAAAACATGTAGGTCGAGGGAACTGTGCTATTGGTGATATTTGCTTTGCCAATATTGGCATACAATTGCTCTGGTATGGTTGAAAATGCCTACAGTCGTAAAGAAGGTTAAAAACCTGAGAAGTTTTCCTACGAATTTTGCTGATTAACCGTTACGACTTGAAACTTAGTGAACTTCTAACTGCGTAAGAAGAGGCTTGCATTCTTCCACTAACTTAATGAGAGTCAATAGACCCTTAAACGTATATTGACTGTCACAAAAGACGTAGATATTACCCTCCCAGTAACTTTTCATTTAATAATAGCTATCGGGATTTGGTATGTCTCTCTGGAAGATTTTCCTCGCTAGAAATGAAATCCTAGATCGTTTCTGAAACCATCAGTGAAGATTCGACCGTCGTCCCAGCGAGCCTTGAGTACAGGAAAATTCGACTTCGTATTCCCGCAATAGCTCGAAACCTGATATTACTGAGTCTGACAACATGTCCGTTAGGTCAGAATTTGACTCGGACATGATAGACAGAAGACGGTATTGAGAGTACAATCCATAGTATAACTATCAGGAGAAGGAAAGGTATTTGTCAGTGATTAAAAAAGCAAAGCCAGCCACATAGCATTGGGCTTATCATAGGCGTGGGCGTGTAGTTCAGGAGGACCAGGACCTTCTACTATGAAGTTAAAATCTTCGTTGTCATGTATGACGTGACATTTTTCGTTCAAAGACGTTTCCTATCTAAGATAACACCCAGATAATTTGCTTCATTTCTGAAGTGGATATTAATTTGTTTTAGCACAAATTGACTGAAGCTAGTAAGATTCTAGTAAACAGAATAACCTAACCTTTGGCAGGATTGATTGAAACTATTTCTAATGCAATGGCGGATTATATCTAGAGCCGTTTGTACTTTGATTCAAACAACGGTTGGACACGATCGGACAAACATTATAGCTATGTCGAACAATGTGCACCTGAATTCAAAAGTTTCGATGTCAAAAGGACCCTTAATATTGATTAAATTGACAGGGCGTGCTCATTTGTGTCGAGTGTACAATTAATTGACTGATTTCTTGGAGCAGCCTTTTTCGTTGGTAGACTCTCGCATTTCAAAGCAATGTTGCGGACATTGAACTCAACCATTCCTTCATGCTCTTCAACAGGAAAGAAGACAGAACGTCTCTTGTGTTTAACGTGAACTCCTGCCTTGTAGATCTAATGATGCCCATACATCCATGGGATCAAAGATACGCCTTGCCATCGGTCACCGTCAATTTTTTAACACCAAAGCGAAACTCGTGTTGAAGGCAAAAAATTCCGGACGACCTAAATCCTCTAACTGCTCTTAGGGTCACAGCACCTAGTATCTTGCAACTCTACGTGGGGCCAGGAAAGAAGACAGACTGAAATGTTCCTTGCTTCTAGTCATCTTTGCCGATTCTCGGCGTAGGGGTTACACTCACTGTTTGTGGGTTCGGTATGTACGCCAGTGAAAGGTGTTGATAGCAACTGGTCTATAATGTTTGTAGTAGAAGGTTGCAACAACAAGTTTCATCCATCGCGTTGCCACAGCTGTTACAAGACTTACTTGGCTCAATTCCAGATACGAGATACGAGCTGGTTGTGAATCAGTTGTGATTCAAGTCGCTCAAGGGGCTTCTAGCATCCTTAAATCCTTAAAATATTTTCACACAGCGTGGGCGAAGTAAAGTTAGGGAGAAAAGAAGAGAGATACCGATGTACGTTGGTTCTGAATGTTTGCCGATTACAATGACTAGGAAATAAAGAACTATGCAGGGCATACCATAAGCGAGTTGTACGGCTTGGGAACTAATCACGATATTTCAAAGTACGTCCGAAAGTGGGCTTAAAGGTAAACTGATGAGCATTCGTAAAGAGACGGGTGTTACGGCTAAAGCTCGAAATGGGCGGAACGCTACTGGCAAATAAGGGACAGGATAAGGTGAGACAGGAGACACTTCGTTGGTGTTTGAGGATGTCAAGTGACTGTGTAAAATTAGCATCACCTGTGCATTTCATCACAATGTTTTGAATCCTATCAATTAGGTGCAGAGATATTATACGGGCACCTCAACAGATGTGGAAATTGTACTCCAGCTTTTGGCGGATGAAGGCCATATATGTATATTGTGGCCAGATTAGAGGCTGCGAAATATTTCTAACATCACTTGAGGAAACCTATACATTTCGCAGCATTTCTGGCGACATCGGATATGTGGTTATTCCCACGTATGTTGTCATTGACAAACATATCGAAAATTTTCCATTCATGGATAACGGTTTTGTATTTAAATTTCGCTTTAACAACAACAGACAACGTTGTATTTTGGAAGCATTAAATTCCACTCAATTGGTGATTCTCTATTCAGAGATCCTGCTTATATCGGAACCTATTGAGCTTCCGTTCCTCTACTAAACAGCAAGGACTTGAGTCCGGGATCGAATATTAAAAGCAGAGAGTACTGTTGTCAGCAAATAAATACGAGTATATTGAACGAGTATAGTATACGAGTATATATGAACGTTCCGAAAAGTTATTTCTAATCCATTGCAGAAGAGAGTCGTTAATACGAAATGCAAGCATTTTTAACAAAAGAGCCTGATGCCAAACTCTGTCAAATGCCTTGGAAATATCAAGTGGAAATATCTTGCTTTCGCTGGATTTATGTATACGTTAGTTTCACTTTTCGATGAGGCATGCCATTAAATCAACAGTGGACCTGTTGCTTTAATGTCAGCGTTTCCATGACCTTGGAAAGAAGGAACGTAAGCGCAATGGGTCTGTAAGAGGAGAGAAAAGATTTTTAGGGACTGGGTGTACAAATACCGTTTTCCAATTAGTACACGTAAAGTAAAGTATCCCACCTCTTCAGAAGAAGGAGAGTTATACTATCTGGAGCATGCTACTATGAGTGTGAAAGTGGATTCGTCCCATTGAAGATTCGATGCACTAAAGTGTAGGCGGGGACAAGGTACAATCTGAAAGTGTTGAGCTGGTCGCAAAGTGTGCAGCAAGAAGATTGGAGTTGTCCGAGCGTTGTAATGGATGGATGAGACAGAATTTCTAATGTTTTTGACGAACGACCAATAATTCTTACTACATTTGGGACATTGTAGTATTTTTTGACTCAGTTTTTGGTCATATTGAAATTTTACTCGCTTGAAGAAGACATTGCAGTCATATCCGGCTTGTTCGAATTTGTTTTGCCTCTTTTGGGTTGGTCTTGAAAGACCGAAAAAACATTTTCCTAACCCTGACAGCCTCTTTACAGCTCGAGTCGTAACACGCCTTGTCTTTTGGTTTGATATTCTTCCATCGGCATCAACGTCGTTATCGAGGAAACATAGACGAGACTAGAAGGAAAAGCATACCAAAAGTGTATAGTACTTGTCAATGTGAGAAGTTAAAAACAGATCCAGGCTGTTGGCCTGGATTTGTATGACTATCAAGTATCAACGTCTAGTATTCGTTTGGGCTCATTTGCAGACGTATGCATACGGGGAAAAGTGATCACCTCTTAGCCCGCGTATATTTGCTATGTCCGCTCTAAGTTTCCGTCATTATGAATTAACAAACACAAACACCGACGTTACTAAGCAAGGCTGCAAGTTAAAAATTCTGACGTTGATTTACCGAATCACATTGTTATAGGTGTTATGTCCTTTCAAAAACAAGAAACAGTGCACCATGCACCAACTAACCTTTAGCTTATAGCCCGCTATCCAACTGTCGTAACTGACTGTGTCATTCATTGAATGTGCCGTATGACAGTGGTTGCCTTGGTAGTATGTTGCGAGCATGACATGGAGTGAGCATTTACTTCTGATTAAGTGCACGAGCCATTTAGGACTACCGATTTCAATGGTTAGTTCTATCTTACTGCAAATCTTTATCTTTAGAATAAGCTTTTTGTACTTTTCTTGCTCCGACCTGTAAAGATTTCAAACATTTTTAATTTAAAGCGTTTTCTGGTTTCCTTGGGTATTGCAGACTTGCATTTGAACGTCAAACAGGCAATTTACAAGAGTAGACACTTTTTTAAGTGGCAGCACCGTTTAGTTTTTCTCGATTTTCAGTCTCGTTCTGCTCCTCTGAAGAAAGGTCGCGTCTGTACATCCGATTTCGAGTTCAATGTATGATATTGGACCCCTGAGATAAGATCATGATTTTTTTTTCCATGTTATCAACATATGCTGCTTTGCACTTTGCATTACCTTCCATCATCCTGGTATCACAATATTCAATGATTCGAATGATCACTTACAACCAGCAGGCGGAAATGTAATCCAGTTGACGTAATTGTCATTAGATAAAGCAAGATTATGTCATTGTTGTGTTGTGTGATATCTATTCGAATCACGTTTGCTAATAGACGGTAAAGATACATTATCATACATCCTGTAGTTGTCTACATACAAATACGTAAAATTCTAACACACGATAGAAGTATTCTGGGTTTTTTTTTGCCACAAACTGCAAATGTTTTGAATGAATAAAAATTCGCTAAGTGCCACACACTTAAGAGTATACAATTGCTCTTACATTTGAATGTCATGCGACGACAAAGTGGTTCCGGACGTTGATGCAGTTTTATATGCCCAATTACTCGAATGGCATTTGAACGGAAATGCTATTTTTGAGATTTTTTTATTTTTTATTTTTATTTTGTGATTTGATGAAGTTTTACAATATTGTTCGCCGAGGGAAATGTCATTCCGGAGATAAGGGTGGTCGCAGTAATCATCTTTTTAAAAAGTCAATTCGCAGAACAGTTTGTTGCATAAGAGTTTAGTTGATTATATTTCAAATAGTGATGTCGATAAATATTGAGTTGGATTGTGCCAGTCTATGCCAAAGTCTATAGACTTTTTTTCGCTGAAATTACTTAAATTGTTTTAGTTTTAAAAAAAAGGTCTAAAAGAGTTTTAGATTGCGTCGTTGAGGGCTGCGGGAATCCCTTCTTCTATGGTATAGGGCTTAGAGAATATTTGAAATACCCAAGGCATAAAGAAAACGTGGAGTGGGCAGTTATATTAGCCGAATCTCTACTTGATAATGACCACACTTTAGTCAACTCTAGCCCTTTTTTAGGAAACCGACCAAGAGTAGTGCTTGATAACATCACCTGTCAGGGTCGATTATCTTCTAAGTTCTACATATATCCATATGAAGGTACCAGTTGTCCTCTGGAGCATATAAGTGAGTGAAGGAGATTCACTACTATATTTTGTGTCAGTTTAAAAACCTTGGTAGGAATGCCATCAATACACACTTCGTCTAAAAGATCTAATAATAGGAGATCTCTAAGAAGGTCCAATGCATGTTCCTTGTCTCACCATAACTATTAAAAAAGGGAGCACATTACGGTTTTGGCGTCCAATTACAAAAAGTATGGAAAGAACTACAAACCTGACAAAAGTCAGCTTTCGTGCGCCTTAAATAAGGATACGGGATACGCCGTAAACTACCAGGATTATCCCAAGTTCCTGTACGGAAAAGTAAATCTGGCTCGAAAGCAAAATGGTAAATTTATTGATAGAGGTTGGACGAAGAGCCACTTGACTATAAATTTAAGTTTTTCTAAGACCTTAATGTGTTTTTGGTTAATGCAACTAAGATGTCCAAAAACAACAAAATGAGGTACTAGAATTGTCAAATACTAAGAAAAAACCGACCCAATTCCATACAAGGAAGTGGTGTAGTCACATTCATCAGAAAAGCCTATTGCGTAGATTCTGGAATTTGGAAGCAAGCATCGTGTATTTCTCTCTCCGGGTGGAAAGCGGTTGTACATGGTATGTCTACGTAGCAGCTGAACCTATTCAATCGACCTTATTTATGTCAGAGCTCGAGACAACTTTTCTATTTCTTAGGCAGGAATCGGAATAGATTGAGGAAATACTACCTTGATCAAAAAAATTTCGGAATTTATTCAGAAAATTAAAAATACAAGTTTACTCATCGAAATCAAGCCAATTCTTGATATTCTGCTCTGATGTGAACCGTATTTCAGTGAGGGCGTTCTGCATCGACCGGAACAAATAGTAGTCAGAAGGGGCAAGGTCTCGGTTATAAGGCGGGTGGGGTAAAACTTCCCATCCACTGTTTTTCAAATAGTTCTTAACCGGAATATCAACGTGGGGCCGAGCGTTGTCATGATGGAAAATTATTGCCTCGTGTCTGGTCGCATATTCCGGGCGTTTTTCGGCTACTGCTCTCTTCAAATGGATTAATTGTGTTCGGTAGCGTTATTTATTGTTGGTTTTACCCGGTTTTAGCAGCTCATAATATAGCACACCCATCTGATCCCACCAAATACAGAGCATTACCTTCGCGCCATGGATATTCGGCTTTGACGTTGATTTGACTGGTTGGCCGGGTTTCACATATGATTTTCTACGCTTGGAGTTGTCGTAATGGATCCATTTTTCATCACCAGTAACAATCTGATGCAAAAATGACTTCCTTTTGTGGCGTTCCAGCAGCATTTTGGACATGCAAAACTGCCTTTTGACGTCTCTCGGCTTGAGTTCATGTGGAACCCCAATTTCCTTGCTTTTGAATATATCCAGCTGCTTTTAAGCGTTTTGAAATAGCTACTTGAGTGACACCCAAAGATTCTGCGAGCTCTTCTTGTGTTTGGCAACAATCTTCATAGAGTAATGCTTCCAGCTCTTCATCTTCAAACTTGCTGCCCAGGGCGTTCATCGTTTTCCAAGCCAAAATCACCACTTTTAAATCGTGCAAACCACTTTGGAACATTCGCTCAGCTAGTGCATGTTCACCATAAACTTCCACCAAAATACGATGACTTTCGGCAGCAGTTTTCTTCATGAAAAAGAACTCCTCGCAAAAACACTTTTTCAGGCACTAAGTTCGACATATTTGAGTGAAAAAAAAAATTATTGTTGTTTACGTTTCAAATGAATGACATATACTGAAATGACGTACAATGACAGTAGCTTTCCAACGCATGTTTCAATGGAATAATAACAATGGAATAATACAACTTACGCCATCTCTTAGCAAACCGCACGAATTAAGTTATAGACCAATAAATATACAGTAGTGTGCAAAACATTTGCAAGTTTTTTTTCTCTTGACATTTTGTTTGATTAATTATACAAAGAAGGATAATATGTAAGAATTTAAAGATAAATCCGTTACTGACAGTACACTCTTAGGTCTTAGCAATAATAACTTGCTAAATATGCAGCTGTGCAAAACATATGCAAGTTTTTTTTATTTTTTTCTTTATTTCTGTTTTAACTTCCAAGATATTCAGATCAGGTTAGTAAAATAGTGTTCTTTATCAAATAAATTATGTTCATAGGCAGGTTTTTTTTATTCAGTTTTCACTAAATTTGCGTTGAAAAAATGGCTGGCAATAAGTACGATACCTGAAAAAAGGAGCTGGTAGTTGAGGCTTTGTTTGATTAAAAAAACTGCTTCTAGTTTCCTATTATTTAGACTTCAATTTGCGCATAAATATTCAACTTGGTCCCTGACACAGTGGAGAACCGTTTTATTTAGCGATGAGAGAAAATTTAATATCTTATCTACCGATGGTATTGGTTGCGTTCGCCGAAAGCCAGGTACACGGTTAAATCGGGAAAACATCCGCGCTACTTTGAAGTATGGGGGCGGTTCCGTTATGGTTTCGGGATGCTTCTCGGCTCAAGCATGTGGTCCCTTACATCAAATAACTGTAATAATGGATCACTTTGTGTATA
The DNA here is from genome assembly GCA_907269105.1 of Volucella inanis. Lineage (NCBI taxonomy): Eukaryota > Metazoa > Arthropoda > Insecta > Diptera > Syrphidae > Volucella > Volucella inanis. Next base: position 96,422,613 of record OU026154.1, read on the forward strand.
AGGACATCTTAAACACATTCATGCTTCCATACGCTGAGGAAGAGTTGCCGTTGTTATGGAGATTTTAACACAACAACGACTCAAAGCACACCTCAAAGTTCGTTAAGGAATTTTTAGCGGCTCGGGGAGTAAATGTTTTGGATTGGCCTCCACAGTCCCCCGACTTAAGCCCAATCGAAAACTTATGGGGAATCCTAAAACAGCGGACAAAAGGGCAACGGTTTACTTCGCAAAAGGTTCTTTATGAAGCTTTAAAGGATGAGTTGTAAATAATTCTCAGTGAGTTAACAAGCTCGCTTATTGCTTTCATGCCGAAAAGGTGTGCAGAAGTTATTAGAAACAATGGTTTTTGGACCAAATATTGGTGAACAAAAAAAAAACTTGCATATGTTTTGCACAGCCTTAAAATGAATAAACTCGTTTCTTTATGTTTTACAAAGTATCAAGAGTACATATTTTAAATTTCTTTGTTTCCTTTTAAGCATTAAGCAGTAAGTAATACATTTGATTGAAAATTTCATTAGAATTCTTTCTTTAGAGCAATTAATAAAGGATGTTATTGTATTTGAAAAAAAATTGCAAATGTTTTGCACAATTCAATTCTTTGTAACAAATTATTAAAGTTATGGGCTGTTTACAATTACCCAATTTTTTTACATCATGGGTAAATGTGAGCACCGAAATCTAATATAATTTTAATTCAAAAAGATGCCACGTGCTTATAAACGAAAAACGACACATACATCTTATACATCAGCAGATATCTTACATGCAGTGGAAGACGTCAATAACAAAAATAAGACATACCGACAAGCCGAAGAAACATACGGGATCCCAAAGTCAGTTATTTTTAATCGAATTGGTGGCAGGAAAAATACACCTGCCATTGTATCACGAGGAAGAAAGCCTCCACTATCGTCAAATGTGGAAGACACCATCGCAAGGTGCCTAATTTCAAGATCTCGGGCTGGTTACCCTTGCGATATGGAGGATCTCCTTAATTTAGTGGATACCTACGTGAAAACAAAGAACTTGGCTACCCCTTTCAATAGTGGGAAGCCAGGAGATGACATAATTTTTGACTTTTTGACGATGATTTTAATTTGCTAAGCCCCGACAAGGCAGCTTTTATTTTGAACGTGGATGAAAGTGGTTTCGGCAGTGATCCAAGTCGCTTGAGAGCCATCGGAGAAAAAGGTGTACCCTTAAGCCGTGTTTCTGGTGGTTCGGGCAGAGAATCAACAACCGTCTTGGCTTGTGTATCAGCTAGTGGAGATAAGCTACCACCACTAATTGTTTTCAAAGGTGGCGCTGTTCAAGCACGATGGACTTCAATAGATTGCTTCCCAGGATGGATGGAAGAGCCTCAATTTTATCATTGGATTACAAACGGTCTCATTCCTAACGTCCAAAAAGTTCGCATTGAAAAATGCAATTCGGCCCAAACTGCTGTTGTTTTCTACGATGGTCACTCTAGCCATATCAGTGTTAGGATCGTTGAAGAAGCTCTTAAAAATAATATTCAACTAATTCGGTTATCAAGTCATTTAACCGATAAATTACAACCACTCTACAAATGTGTTTTTGGTCCAATTAAAACAGCGTGGGACAAATTTCTTGTCAATTATGGCAAACAGATGATGGGACAAGGAAGTTGCCGGCTTCCTAAAAGTGAATTTGCTGCACTTCTGAAACCGATTTGGGAAAATAATCCTACGTCTGCAAACATTGTATCAGGATTCAAATCCACTGGGATTTTCCCATTTGATCCGACCAAATTTAATGCTTTCAGCTTTAAGAAGCAAGCTTTTTATAATGAACTATGCAAAGTCTGGTCAACTAGTTCACCAGAACATGCAACCACATCTATTGCAGTGCGTCAACAAGAATCAACACCATCCTTGCTAATTGACTTTGTAGACGCTACTAGGCGAACACTAGATTTTTCTAAAATGTATGTCAGCCCTCCCGTTCCTCTGCCAGGTACAGCCCAGATTGATTACCTTCAAAAGGTAAATAAACTTTAGCTGATTGATGTACTCTTCATTGTCTACTAATTTTGTGTCTAGGTACTTGCCAAACTTTCGAGAATACCAGAAACGCAAGTACAGTGCCTACTGAATTACCATTGCCTCCACAATCTATGATTTCACCTCCTCAAGGTAAGTTATTAATCAAGCATTTATCTTTTAAATTATCTGCTTAAGTTAAACTTTATATTCTAATTTGAATTTTGTTAGTTCTTAAAGAACTTTTAGATAATATCTTCGGTCTACAAAATTCGTCTGCGTCATCAAAAACTAAACCAGAAATTGCTAAGAAGGTAGTTTCACGCTTTACGTTCCTTTTTGGGCTTATATTCGTAATTCAGAAGTTTCGTTAACTCGTTCTCGCGTTCTTCCCTTTACGACCTCATGAAGAAGGATGATAGAAAATTCGACCTATCCGAAAAGTACGAAGATGCTTTTCACGAGTTGCAACGTTGCTTAACGTCTCCTATAGTCTGCAGAAGTAATTGTTCCAAATTTTATGGCACTCACTGACTTACTGACACTCAAATATTACATTCTTATCCTTTTCTATTCGTGCTTTTGTTTGGTATTTATCAGTATGTCCTTGACAACTTTCAACAAAAGAACCTTCTCATGGTCTCGATTGAGCGCTTGTCGATTTTTTTCTTTTTCTTATTCTAGGAAGCCGATGTTGCTCCTTTGCTCATGAAGTTAATTGCCTTAAATGCCTTTTGTTACACAGAATACGCTGGTCAACATTATTTATCGGGTGAAACCTAGCACATCATCATTGTTGAGAATGTCGCCACTAGTCTTCTGCGTTTGATGCTGGTAGCAAAGGACTCCTCGCAAGATTTTGACAGACTGGGTTAAGAAAGTTTCTAGCAGTCTCTTGGGATATCAATTTTTCTTTACAATTTGTCTGTTAAAGAAGACGGTGCCAAGAAGTCCTGAAACAGAATATGAACGTTCTGTTGATCTGTAGCCGAAGGAACATTGACTTTTTAGAAAAACTCAAAGAATACAAGAAACTCGAGATCGAAGAAGTTGAGAAATATTACTGCTACGAGTATATGCCTTCTTTAGAGGTATACCGAAGACAAAAAACCTGAACTGAAACCCACAATGATGAAGCAGGTAACATCTATATAGGGTTTAAATCTTCCTAAGACTACTCAACCTATACAGTGTCAAACCATACAAGACTGCGGAAACTGCTGGCCGCTCAAATCCAAAACAGATTATAATCTCGATTATCCTTGAATAGGGAGCGCTCAACTTTAGAGGCACCATCCTCCTAAACAGACATTGAATTCTATGGCAAAGTAGTAACATTTTTAAGTCCAAACCATTACACATAACTATTCGATTCTAAGATCGTCATCAACTTAAGGCACTTTATGGTCGTTTCTGAATAATGCGAAGAATACACCCTGCCTGACTCGAACTGCAACCAAAGTTGGACTGCTATAATTTCCAAACCATTCATGACAGTGAGCTCAAATTTTGAACGATTTGCGTCTCAGTTGTGTTGAAAATTTTTTATCCGCGATGGAATTCAAACGTGATAGTGTGATAGCTTTATATTTGGCTGAAAAACCACAAGTAGCTATCGTTAGAGCCCTCCAGCACCTCAACGTGAATAAATTATGTATGTCTCGAACCATAGCTCGTAACTGCGATACTGGGAGCGTTGCAAAACGCCATGGAGGTGGTCATAAAAAAACAGCAACATCGGCAGAAATTGTTCGGAAAGTGAAGACTCGAATTGAGCAAAATCCGCGTCGAAGTGGAAAAAAAATGGCTCGTGAGCTCAACTTATCATTGGAACGGATGCAACATATACTGAAAAATGAGCTTGGGCTCAAGCCATTGAAGCTCCGAAAAGCACATAATCTTACACCGCAACAGAAAAAAGTTAGAGTCGAAAGAGCTAAGGAGTTGCTACACTTGCATGAAAGTGGTAAGTTCCCGAATTTAGTTTTTTTCGATAAGTCGTTTTTGTGTTTTGAGCAATATGTCAACAAACAAAATGTCCGAGTTTACTTGCCAGAGAGGTCCTTCGAAAATTTACATCTTCGGACGGCCACCAGAAACAGGCAGCATCGATGGTGATGGTTTGGGCCGCCCTAACCGCCGATGATAGCTCTCCACTCGTATTTTTGGACCGTGACGTCAAAATTAATGCGATTGTATACCGTCAAACTGTCTTAAAGGCAGTATTAAAGCCTTGGGCAAACAATCATTTCGGTCGGAGGCCGTGGACATTTCAACAAGACTCGGCATCATCTCACAAAGTGCGCTTCAACCAAGATTGGTTAAGAAACAATGTTCCATACTTCATTTCTTCGACACAATGCAAATCCGTGCGATGCTTTCTTCGGCAGTCTCAAGGCCATTATTCGCGCCAAAAGTGGTCATATTGAAAACAACTAATATAGGGTTTTCTAATAACGACTTAACAATTTTTTTTTTTTAAATAAAAGGCAAACCATTTGAGATATTTCAAAAACTTTATTGTTGGCTTGAAGGACATTCAAAACATTTATGAATTGAACTCGACTTCGTTCATATGGCCACCGCGGGCACGTTTGCAGCGGTCGATTCGTTGAACCCAATTTTCAACGACTCGGCCCCGCATTCCGGCCGAAACAGCCGCTATTTTGCGTTCAATGTTGGCTCTGAGATCTTCCAATGACTTAACGTAGCCCCACAGAAAATAGTCAAGCGGCGTTAAATCGCTCGAACGAGGCGTCCAATCGACTGGCCCATATCTTGAGATAGCGCGCTCACCATACTTACTCTTCAATAAATCGATTGTAGCGTGTGCTGTGTGGCTTGTGGCACCATCCTGTTGAAACCACATGTCGTCCAAGTCCATATTTTTCAATTCGGGCCAAAAATAATCGGTGATCATGGCGCGATAATGCTGACCATTCACAGTAACGTGACGATCGTTATCGTCGACGAAAATATATGGCCCAATAACACCGCCGGCATGCAAACGGTTATTTTTTGTGGATGAAGTGGTGATTCATGAAGCACATGTGGGTTTTCACCCGACCAATAACGCATATTTTGCTTATTGACGAACCCATTGAGCCAAAAATAAGCTTCTTCACTGAAGATGATTTCGCGATGAAATTCATCATCTTGGCGCATCTTCTCCAGAACCCAATCGGAGAACGTACGTCGCTTCAGATGGTCCATCGGCTTCAATTCTTGAGTCAGCTTGATCTTGTATGGGTGTAAACCAAGATCCTTACGCAAAATACGACATAATGTGGTCTGAGCGATGCCCAATTCTTGAGAACGCCGTAGAATTGATTAATTTGGATCGTTTGCTACGGACGTCTGAACGGCAGCGATATTCGACCAACCCGTTGTCTCACTGACACGGCAACATCACACAACTAATATGTAGAATCAAATTTTTGCACTAAACTTGTTATTACCTGTCTACTAGGGCGAGAATTATGACCGAAAATTGGAGTTAACGAGTATCTGTAGAAATTTTTATAATTTGCAGACGTTGCTCATTAGTGTACTTTACCATGATGAAAATGTTGAGTTCACTGAATAAATTAACAGCGACAATTTGATGATTAGTGAAAGAGTGCGTTCACAAATTAAATTCGAAGTTGTCAAGTCCCTATTGGAAAACCCTATACAATTTGAAAACTGATGTATTTTCCAACATTTTTTGCTTTGGCACAATAAAATTTATCGAAAAATAAAAAAATTATAGCATTTTAAAAAAGACTTTAACAACAATGGAGTCAAGTCATTAAATTTAATAGAAAGGAGTATTTCCTTAAAAAAAAAAGGATCCATAGCACTGAGAATGAGGTGGAAAAAAAAAACATAAATGTGTTGCAGCAGTTTCGACCAAGGAGAGTATGTAAAATAAGGATAATTAGATATCGGAATCCTTCCACACTAACCCAGTTCATGTTGTTCGTAATTTCCTACAAGAACGTACCTGTTCTTAGTCTACTGGCATTAATTACTTTCATTTATTTAAAGTGGACGCAGACATAACAATCACCAATTCGACTGACAACACCAACTTCCTTCCATTAGCATAGTTTCTGTTGATTGGTATTCCATGCGTAAATCCATATCTCTTACAATAATTGTTGCCGTAGCGTTGCTGTGTTTTAGGGCTTCCAATAGTTGGATGTCATAGTCTGGGTGGTGCTCCTTAATCCCACAGTAGTTCAACTATTCATGACAAACGAGTATGACATTAAATGTTGATTCTATTGCCCTTAGGTAAATATTTGTAGGAAATTTTATTGCACTTAATCTACTGGGCAGACATTTGAAAAGAAGTGTGTACTTGTACGACTACTGCGTGACCAAAGTGCAGAATTAATTTGAAGTTCTTTTCTTATTCAGGAATTGTTTACTTTTGAAGTCAAATACTTGTTGGAGTATTGAAATATTAGTAATCTAAGCACACCTGTGCCTTTTGTAGAATATGTCTTTTGCAGTAAACTTTTGAAGACTTTTTATTTTCTTCCTGAGTTCGTCATGATTTTAGCCAAAGTCAATTTGCCATTGCAACTAGTGCGATCTTTAACCTACAATCTTAGAAGTCTCAATAAGGTTTCAGATCCCCATGAAGAGGTACTTTATATGCAGAAACTCCTGAAGTGATAAAAAACATCTTTAGCACACATATTCCCTAACACGATCAACCAAAGACAACAGGGCTTACAGGTTCGAGTCATTCGTGGGATACTAAAAATACAAATTTTGATACAGCAATGCCTCTAAGGATTAAGGAGCCAAAAAAACTTATACATGGAAGCCTCGGGTGCTTCAATTAGACCTACTCTCTTTTTCATTCGCTAGGAGACGATTAGGTCACTAAGCATTTCCCTTTCGTCTTCCTAAGCTATAAATACACCACAAAACATCTGACCTCGTGTTCCAGATTGGTGGGAATCTCGAATTGAGACCCAGTAAAATGGAGAATCCCTCGTTGTAAAAAAAGGTATTATATGGTACACTGATAGATCCTGTATTTCACAAAATCTCTAAGGCACTAAAGATTTGCTCAAGTGTCTTCAGGGAAGAGTTAGTTGTCATTTATGCGTGGATAACATTAATATGTATCTATCTATCAAGTATCTAAGGTATTATTTGATAGTCGAATACTGCTTAAGGTCTGGGGTTGTAGTTTAAAAACTTAAGTGACAGACTGCTTCAAGTATGGGTGAGTTTAATCATGTTAAAGTTGGAGCACAAGGGCAGAGAGCGTTAACGAAATAGAAAAATAGCTATACCAAAAGCAATATAGTCGATATCCCTAAACCTAATCTTAGCACAATACCAAGCAAGTGAGACGGGTCACAACATCTAACAATCTGAACTCATGCTCAAGGAATTAGACAAGCTTAGTTAGGTTTAGGTTAAGATTGCGCGGTGATGCTGTCTCTGGAGCTGAAAGGCACTTATCTATGTAGGCACTAGAAATTGTATTGTAGTTGCGAGTTATAGTTTCCGCTCAGATCTCAGCCATCCTGCTGTATCTGCAAGCCTGAAAAGAACACTTCTTTAAGTTCTTTGTCTCAAATTACTGAGGCTGAAACAGTGGCATAGGAAGTGGAGTATATTACCCTGTGAGTCCAGGCCCACAAAGCCTCAACACGCCCAAAAGATTAGATATGGTTGTTCAGTTCCGCCTATCAAAATCTTACTTGTCCTGGCTTTGCTGAATTGCGGCCATAATTGCCTTGAAGTTTTCCCACATTTCAGTGACTCTGACTTTTATCGTTTGCTTCACTTGTGTTCTTAGAGTGTAGAGTGGAAGTCTGATACTTTGGAATTCCAGTTCCTTATCAAAGGAAGATCCTTTTCAATCTAATTCGTCTGAGTGTTGCTTGACTGTCATTCTAATTCTGAACGCAAGGAGTCTTTAGCTTTTCACAACAGCGCTTTACAAGCCTTAATTTAACCTCGACTGCAGCGGTGGGATATTATACTAATTGTCGTAAGCATAGCCACTATTCCAGTCTGGAAGACTTTCTGTAGTCTGGTAGGCTACGTGAGAATTGATTGAGAAGATCTGTGAAATGGGTATCGATTCGTTTACCATTTGGCTCCTGTCCCATGCCTCTATTCTTGGGGAAAAAACAGGCGAATGGTTTTTAAAAGTCATAATACGGTATCATAACATAAAGTCCGTATTAGACCATAGGCCTAGTCCAAGAAAGATCCTGGAAAAAACTCAAGAATCCCAATTCGATACCCACTATCTTTTCATCGATTTTAAAGCCGCATATAACAGCATTTAGAGAGATGAAGTGTATGAAGCCATGTCTAGTTTTGGCATCTTTGCTTAATACGTCCTTTTGTGCAGAATGACGATTGAGAACACTTGTTGCTTCGTCAAGCTCGGTAACGACTTAAACGAGACTCTTGATCACATGTGAACTCTTCAATATCACACTCGGAAGAATTGTGCGAAACTCACAAGGGAACATTGGAGGCACAATCTTTCTGAAGTCTGCACAACTACTAGCATATGCCGCGCTGATAATATCAAAATAATTGGGAGCTTATATCAGCGGGCTCTGGTATATACTGTTAAGAAGGAACACACCGTATTGAACTTTAAGATCGGCAGCTATAAATTCGAGGCAGGAAAAGACTTAGTCTACTTTGGATCTGTTATGAATTCTGAAAACAACCCCTCAGTAGGAATAAAACGAAGAATCACTCTGGCCAATCGCTGTTTCTTTGGGCGAAGTAAGGCTCTATCCCGAGGATCTAAGGGGACTCTTTGTAAGAACTTCATCATCCCAGTCCTATTTTATGGCGAAGGAGCATGGACCGTTTTGAAAACGGATGAAGATATCCTCACTCATTTCGAGGGAAAAATATTCGGTCCCGTTTACTTTGAACGGATTTGGGGGAGAAGAATCAACGACCTATACGAGCTGTACGCTGACATCGACCAGAAAACTGCGCATCAATCGCGTTGTATGGCTAGAACTTGTAGAGCAAATATGAGCTGAAAAGTCCGTGTCGTTTCTAATAGAGGGCACCACTTGAATTTAATCCATATTATCCATATTTAGTACCAGTCTTCAAGAGATACGTGTATAAATTTGACAGTTGCCGGACGATTAGTTCTCGAGATATAGCGTTGTGAGTGAAGCAAATTTTGTTATTGTGAAACGAAAATGGATTCAAAGCAATTTCGTGTGCTGATTTATCATTGCTTTATGATGGAAAAAAAATGCAGCCGATGCAAAGAAATGGCTTGATAAGTGTTACCCGGACTCTGCACCAGCCGAACGAACCATTCGCAAGTGAATTGAAAAATTTAAAAGTCCAAAAGAGGCAGTTTCAGATGAAAACATCAACAAAGTCCACAAAATGATTACGAATGACCGTAAAGTGAAGTTGATCGAGATAGCTGAGGCTCTAAAGATAAAAAAGAGCGTGTTGGATATATCATACACGAATATTTGGACTGGCGAAGCTCTGTTCAAAGTGGGTGCCGCGTTTGCTCACGGTCGACCAAAAACAACGTGTTTGATTCAGAATAGTGTTTAAAGCTGTTCAACAGCAATAAAGCCGAATTTTTGCGTCGGTATGTGACAATGGATGAAACTTGGCTCCATCACTGCACACCAGAGTCAAGTCGGCAGTCAGCTGAGTGGCGAGCAGACGACGAACTTTGTCCAAAACGACCAAAAACTCAACAGTCGGCTGGCATGGTTATGGCATCCGTATTTTGGGATACACATGGAATAATTTCCATCGGCTGTCTCCAAAATGGGCAGACTATCAGCAGCGACTATTACATTGCGTTGTTTGAGCGTTTGTTTCATCAAGACAATGCACCGTGTCACAAGTCGATGAAAACGATGGCAAAATTGAATGAATTCGGCTACGAATTGCTTCCCCACCTACCGTATTCTCCGGATTTGTCCCCCAGCGAATATTTACTGTTCGCAGACCTCAAAAGAATGCTCGCCGTAAAGATATTTAAGACCGATAAACAAGTAATCGCCGAAACAGAGGCCTATTTTGAGGCTAAACCGAAATCGTACAACAAAACTGGTATCGAAAGATTAAAAAATCGTTTCAATCAGTGTATCACCCTCGAAGGCAACTATTTTTTGAATTTACTGAGTTTTCAGCCCATGTGTTAATTACCAATGCTCCACACCAAAGAGCCTTCGACAACTTACCTGGAGGGATAACTCAGTTAAGAAATACCTCTACTTAGACTGCACACAGGTCGTTCATACCGAGCTGCAGTCCCACTAAAATAAGCATTCAAAAGTTTCAGTGTATTTACGAGTACATAGTAGCGATGGGCTGACTATATTGACTTGGAGTAAATAAACAACAGTGACCCATCCTAAGGTGTATTCGAATAGCAGCCGTAAGATGTAAGACGAAATCCAAAAAGCCGCTTCAAGGATATATTTGAAGCATCATAAGTGGCCTTTCTAAATGGCAGTTCTATGAATAAGACCAACAAAAATGGATCGATGCAGTTCCCCAAGATTTTGATTTCCATTAGTGGAAATGGTTGTTATTTAGGGCTCAGTTCCGATGAGAGTACGTCATGATTCACCAATTTTTTTTTTTTGAACAAATTGAGTTGATTAATATACTTCGATATCTGACAATTGGTTACAGGGCTTTTCCAAAAACTAATTTACCTCGGACATCGTCTTATCGTGAACTGTGATTATCACCTTGAATACGATTATTGGAAAACTTATGAACTCGTCACATGAGTCCTTAATCCGGATATCTGAGGGGTAGATCAAAAGTCACTCTACTCAAAAGATGACAATTAAATTTGCATTAACAAACCAAAAGCGCTACCAGTTTTATCAGTTTTCTACGTCTTTCAAAGGTTGAAGCCAGTTCGATATAGATCACAAGTCTCCCATCAGCTGTCAGATACAATAATTACGGTAAAATTTAAAGCATGATCTTCGTTGGTTTTTATTCTAACGAAATAATTTTTTTTCTGCATCTTTTGTGTATTGTTATGTTAAATATTATAGAGCTTGTGGTTATAAATAATTTTAAGGCAGTTATAGCAGGACCATTAATATTAGCTCAATAAATATACTTCAATTGATGCCATCAGGTAATAGCACTGGAAACCACACCGGATTCTTTTCTGGTTTTAACCTTGAATTATATTGCTCGTCGATACAAATATTTTTGTCATAAAATCTCTGAACCAGAAATTTTATCAAGTCAATTAAATAAATCAATAGAACCATCTAAATGTTGGACCAGAATGAAGAGGTCGGGTTTTATTTGTTAACAAAATACGTGTGTAGTTTCAATGCCAAAAGCATTAACGTTTGCTGCTGTTAATTGAATTAATATATATGTGGTTATTCAGGCAAATCAAATCAATCAATTAAGATGAGTATCAATATTTTCTATTATTGGGGAAAGGAAAAGATACCAGACGTTTCTAATGGAAAATCAACGTAAAATCGGCAAATAAAGTGACTGGTAAGGTCTTATATCTAAATACAAATTCTAACGTCAAAGCAAACACTAAGTTGTTAAACAAATATGATGAGTAACTACGGGGCGATGGTGGAAATGTTTCAAATCGCTTAGTTGTAATTGAGTAAACGTATATGTACTCGAAATTAGTTTGATTCTGTATTTAGAATTCTTAAAAATAAGGCAATCTACTTAGAACTTACTACCGAAAATGTTTATTTAAATCAAAATTTGTGTAAGGGTTTTCCCCAGATTTAGTTTGGGTAATGAAGGACAGGAAATATATTCTAGGAATCATCAAGAAGAGCCTGTTATTTTTGGAGGAATGCTCTTCGGATTTTATTCAAATAGCCCCACATTAGTTATCTTTTAAAATTTTTTTAACAAGTACTGGCCTTTGTGTGGAAACTTGCGGAATTCCTATTTATCGAAAATATTAAAATCTGATGTAATACTGACAATCGGGATCGGGTTTATAATTACTGTGGGCACTCGGCTGACAAACTGACAAAGTGGCCAATTAATACTTCGAAAATATCTAATATTTGGATTTTGATAGAAGTTTTGGCCTTTGCCTTGACTATTTTTAAGCAAGATTCAGCAAGACTTCTTGTTTTATCCACATCTAATGCTACGTATTTCTCCCACGTATCTGCAGTACTGCTGTTCCGATTCGTAAATCTAGAGACCATGATACAAGCTGAAAGTTGGTAATACTTTTTAGCTTGAGTGAGCCAGTTGTTTGTTTTTCTTTCTTTTTCTTCGTTTGTTGTTTTGTTTGTTTTTCTTCGAACTTCTGCTGGAATTCGAGCTCTGCTGCTTTTTGTATAGGATAAAGTTGGATAACCTATAAATTGTGGCACAAATTATCTACCCAAACTAAAAAAAAAAAATAAATAAATACAAAAAGCTCGTAAGATTTGACAACAAAGACGCAATCTATACCGGAGAACACACTTGAATCATTCGTTAACCCTGTTGCTTTCCTATTTCAATTTAAATTAAATTTGGAAGATGCTACTTTAAAAGGTCGACAGCTGTAAAAGGCACGGAAAGACTGAAAAGTTCTGCGCCGATTTTTTTTTATAATAAACCGGCATAGGCAGAGGAAAATTAATGAGCAGAGAAAAAAAGGTACCTATGCACGTTGGTTTTGAATGTTTGGAGGTTACAAAGACTAGGGAATGAAGACCAGGGCAATCCAAATTGAGTTGCTCGGCTTAAAAAAAAATCCCGATATTTCAGAGTAACAGGAGACAAACTGATCATTAAAAATGGGACGGGTGTAACGGTGGTAGTTTTGAAGTCCCAGAGTGCTACTGGCAATTTCGTTGGAGCATTGGTTGTGGTATTAGAAAAGGTATTAATTGACTGGGCAGTATTGACGAGACCTATGCATTTGCCCGCAGAATAAACAATCCTATATAGCAAGTGTAAATATGTTTAAGGAGCACCTGACCAAATGTGGGCATTACGGTTTAGTTTGTTTCAGTCTACTCGCAATGAGTTCTATGGAGTGGATGCTTATGTAAAGTCCTTCCGCACTGATTTACTCAGCTTGGAAGCATACTTCTTCAGGAAAAAGGGAAAACATCATCTGCACCAGGCGATTTCAATATATTGCTATTGTTTTTGATAAACTACCAAAAAATGCTACTGCCTTTGAGACATTGTAGTATTTGTTGTCTTAATTTCCGGTCGTTTGGTTTGATACTAGTCATCCAAAGAGTTTAGAGTTCGTGATCATATTGGTAGCGGCATCCATGTTGTAATTGAGGAGGAAGATACGAGTATTAAGGCCACTCCAATTGACTGTCTCGTTTTGTAAAACGGTTCTTTAGGAATCCTTATCCTGACTGTGTTGTCTGTATACGATAATTGAACTGATATGACACAATGCTTTGACAGGATAGAGCACATGGATGGTGTACTTAGGATGAGAAGTTTTCAAAATAAGTCCAGGGTGTTGGTGGCATAATTTTTGATCATGATCTCCACACCGTCCTTAAGTTTGTTTTCTCTTCAGAAAGTCGAAGCCACCTTGCATTGTGTGTATTGAAATTGTTCGCAACAACAATTTCAGTATGAGGATACAGGGATGCAGTTCTTTGAAAGAAGTCAGAGAACGCATTTCGAAAAAGTCGAGTTATCTAGCTTGGTGGTTCTGAAAACAATGCGGTTGGAAACCTCGTCATATGATTTCATAATGATGAATGGACGAAGGGAGACACCAAGAAAGTTTTTTCACTGCTCATATAAAGAAGACTTTCAATTCGCTCGATGAACAAGAACGAAACGCTAGTAGAATTTAGAGAAATAAGTAGATCTATGAAAGCTCTTTATTACGTCCATCAGTTTGGATACAGAAGAAAGGACTCAATCATCGATCAAATTCCAGATCACATGGCGAACGGAGCGACGGAACGGATTTTTAGTTGTCCAAGAAAAAGAAAGAGAGAAGCTTTTATCTACTTCAATCACTACTTTGTTGTGACCAATATACGGATGAGCATATTCTGTTTCATCGTCAAACAAAACTAATACTTTAAAGAAGTTCATCCATAAACAACAATCAATTTGTAGCTTGAACTCCCTAGAAGTACTTTTCCTAGTACATGAAGTATATGAAGTAGCGTTGCAAGAAAGGGCACGAGTTTCTCATGAGCTCTGAAAAGGGTGATGAAAATTGGTCGGTTAATGTCGACAAAAAGGAATACGCGCTGGCCATTTTCATCGACATTGAGGGAGCTTTCGACAACAAAACCTTTGGCAGCAAGTGTAACTCGACTTGACAATACGGTGTAGATGAATAACAAGTTTTGTGGATAAAAGCGATGCTGATGCATAGGATACTAATTGCATATGCTGACTGTGATATGTGTAAACAGCAGTTACATGCAAGGCTTTGTTCTATATCCACTGTTATGGTGCATGTCGGACGACTCAGTGCTTAAATGTTCTCAATAGTTCTGACGTCTATGCTCAATCATATCCAGAAGATGTAACTATATTATCGATTGAATTAAGTCTAGATACTGTCTGCTCTAAAACCCAGGCAGTCCTAAACGTGATCGGTGATTGGAGAACTATTAATGGGTTCTCAGTCAATCCTCTCGAAATTGAGTTTGTTCTCTTTACTAGAAAGAGGCACCTGACTGATCTGCCTTATCCAGTGCTTAAAGGCATCAACATAAAATTTTCTAAAACGTTGATAGTGGAAAAGGAGTGTCGGCAAGACATGGAGCATGTCACTGAAAAGGTTCCTTTAGAATTACACGGCTATGATATCATATGCATTGGTTGTCTGGTGGAACAAGCTTTCACGAAGATACATTTTTGCTATTTTTGTCCGACTCCAAAAAAACCGGCTGTCTCAACTGCAAGCCTGACTCTGCTCTTGACGCACTAATCTCCCTCCACTTGATATTCATATCATGGGCTGCACTTTAAAAGCTATTTTCCGTTTAAAAAGAAATGGTCTTTGGTACAACACGCCCTGGAGCTTTGATGACCTTGCGCGTTGGCTGTTCTATAAATCTGGTCTTATAGACATGCCGTCCGATGCAACGACACCAGAACTTCTGTTGCGGAAAAAATACGAAATCGATTTTACCTGTGCCCGGGACTGGTTACGGACAGAATCTAAGCCAGGAAAATAATGTAGTTCGGTCTTTACGGATAACTCCAAAGATGATTTGGGATTCGGTTCTGATGTGTTTCTGTATAGTGAAAACGTTCGATTTCACTACTCGTTAGGAATACTTGCGTCCGTCTTCAAATTGGAGATACACGCAATCCTGATGACAACGAATTATTTTGTGAAGAATTAGTGGAGAGTGCGAATCATAAACATTTGTAGTAATAGCCAAGCTACGCTTAGAATCTATATAGCTGAACCCTTACACGACTTCCAAACTAAGACTGCAAGACTTCACTCAAGTCAGTCCGAAGTCTAAATTCACTGAGTATTGTCTGGTTTAAAGGTCACAATGGGATCACGGGAATAGTGATCGCCAATGAACTTTCTAGGCAAGGCGACAGTTTTCAGGACAAATTAGATCTCTCTGCTCTCGGTACCCTTCAAGTTTCCAGAATTGAAAAATTGCGTAGAGCTTAAACATTAACATCCAAGATATTGTCCTTCAATTGTCTGTTCTGGATTACACGGAGAATATTGACATTACTGCAGCAGAGATGGCGATAGTAAGTTTACAGTAAATCAAGGCAGAATGAAGGTTATATTGTTGGCAAAAACGACGTTGCAATATGCAGATATAAGCTTGAGGTATTCTGAGCCTTCATCTATGATGATACCTAGGTTTGGGATATATAATTTACAACACTAGGATGAAAATCAACCCAAAAATAAAACAGCAATGGGACTCTATATAGGACCCTAACCATCTCAGCCTTTTCCATAGTGCTTAAGTAAAGATTTTTTATGGATGCATAAGACGAATATAGCGACAATTATAACTTATTTGGTATCAGCGCTGTGAAGGAACTTGGGTCAACAAGGTCTCTAAGTAGCTGCACTTATTCTTTGAACTCTACTAACTTTTTTGACTTCAAAGATAACCATGAAAAACTTCACTTTACAGACATTTTAGGTACTTTTATCCACACACTTATATCGGTAGACGACAAAGTTCTAGTAGGAGTCTCTCAATAACACATTTTTGTTTCAATATCCGCCACCAATTACATGCTCATATCGAGTGTAAAAACAACATCAAGAGCATGAATATGTATACGAAGCCAACCAATAAATTTTACGCAAAAGCATAGATAAACCTAATTTTGTTCAATGAAAAACGCAATAACCTACCAAGTAATAGATGAAAAAAACCTCATCGCCGTATCCATGAAGTTGATTCTTGACCTAACACCATAAACTCTGCTATTGCGAAACCGCAACACATAAGAGTTTCAAAGAAAACTATGAGTAAACTCTAATGCAGGAGACTCATTAACTGAAACCTCCTTTCTAACGTATATTTTTAAGCATCTATAGATACGTAGATACATCAGAAGGTAACCCAGCCTCGGATATATGATAAATTACAACAAAAAAAAAAAAAAAAAAAAAAAATAATTATACTCGTATTGATGGAATGGATTTATTCATGTTGACTAACCATTTACATGAATATACCACAAGACCACCGACGTACACGTGTTCTGCTATGCATATCAGGACAAGAAGATGCATCCTTGAACACACGAAGAAAGATTAACTATTTGTAGCTTATAGGCGACCTGACCGGTTTTTGAAGACATTCTTGAAGAAACTTCCATAAATTCGATAAGAAGGTCAACAGAAGCTTTTACACATCTAAGACATCAGTAGCGGCGTGTAGTTCTGATTTGGACCTGTCTTCATAAACCTTATTGTCATTAGTCCTCTCTTACAGCGTTCGTTTCAAACATACTGGGCATGCTATCGGGAGGATTTCTGGCGTCTGTCACTTCGTTAACTTTCACCAGTTCCATGGAATTCTGCAGAGATATGTAGCTCAAACTGGAGATAAAATCGTCACAGTCAAATGCGTAGATATGTATGTCACAAAGTAAATAATCCAATGCTGTTAAATCGCATGATCTTGATGGTCAATTAATTGTTCACTTCTTGAAATGAGTGTATTTGCCAGATCTTCTTTTAAATAAAGTGATGTTTTCATTGGTGGTGGTGGTAAGATAGTAGCACAATCGTGTGGAATAAATAATCGTAGATCATCGTGTTGTCTCGGTATCTATTGATAGCAACTCGTGATTCGGCCTCATTTTTAAAGATTCATCCTGATGCCGCAGGCATACAATTCGCACCATACGGTTTTCTGGATACAATATCTTCAACAGTCAACTTCTAGTCACTTTACAGCACAACCACTGAAAATCTCGGAACTAATTCAGAAAATCAAAAATACAAATTTCTCTCCTTCAAAGTAATCATCATCGACTGCAACGCACTTATGCCTGCGCTTGATCCAATCCTCGAAACATTTTTTATATTCGGTTTTCGGTATATCCATCAGTGCTTCTTGCGATTTTTCCATTACTTCCTCTCGGCTGCTGAAACGCGGTCCCCGTAGTGGCTTTTTAACTCGATTGAACAGAACGAAGTCACAGAGAGCCAAATCAGGTGAATTCGGGAGCTGTGGGATGGGATTTGTTGCATTTTTCGTCAAAAAATTACGAATAATGATGGCACTGTGAGACGGAGCATTATCATAGTGCAAAATCCACGAGTTTTCTACGAACTATTCTAGTCTCTTTCAGCGAATTGCTTCACACGAACGCCTCATAACTCCCAAATAATACTCTTCGTAAGGCAGTAAGTCTGGCGTTCTGGCAAACATTTAAGATGCACTGCACCGTTGTAATCCATGATAGCCGTGAGCATTGCCTTCTTTTTTGACTGGAAACGACGTGGTTTTCTTAGTCTCGGCTCAATTGGTGACCGCCATTCACTTGCCTGATGTCTGGATTGCGTGTCATACTAATAAACCCGTCTCGTCTTCAGTAATGATCCTTTGATGAATGTGGGATTGGATTCAGCCTCGAAAATCTTCTCTTTCGCGACGTTATTGAGGTCTTTTGGCACCAACTTAGCTGCTACACGACGGAAACCCAAATTATGTCTTGGACGAATCCATATTCAATGTTCAAGTCCTCCGCTATCTTTTTGATGATTAATTTGCGGTTATTCACCAACATTTCTGTTACTTCATCAATATTTTCTTCGGTTTTCGATGTCGATGGTCTGGTACTGCGTTCATCATCTTCGATTGACTCACGACCACTTTTGAACCGCTCGTGCCACTGGTAAACGACCGTTTTCTTGAGAGAATCGACACTTTTCTAACATTTCCAACGTTCGCGCACCATTAAATCCGTTTTTAACGCAAAATTCAATACAAGTTCGTTGTCGCAAGTATAAGTCCATTTCTAAAATTGTAAAAAATTGCCAACACACACAGATATAGATATACTCTTGGCTACGTAACTTTTACAAATGTTAAGCTATGACGCTAAGATTTAAAAGGAATGTCAGCAACAGATGTACCAACTTAACAAAAAAAAAAAAAAAAAAAACCAGAAATCAAATCGGTACAATGGAAGCGCCACACGGTGGTTATTATTTTTTTTTTTTTGATCAAGTTGGTTAATCGTCACGCGGCTTTAGCTCTTATACCAATTGGATCTTATAAGTCTTGGTACCAACATCTTTCCGCAGAATTTTCTAGATAGTAGATGGATAGTGGAAATGCCAAATTGCTGCGAACGAGGACGAATCGATAAATTGGGTTCCCCTTTAACACAAGCTTCCACAGCCGCGATATTTTCTTCCGAACGCACTGTTCCCGTTCTTGTTGGTGTCTGAGTACTTAAGAGCGTAAATTGTGGCGTGAAGATACTATTCGTCGTCGTCGAATCGTCGTCGCAAAGATACCATTCGCCGAGGCCAGAGTTTATGCACATTATGCAGTATTTTCCATGTATTTCGTCAAAATTTCTGGTGATAAATTCTGCTTTTTTGATAGTTATTCGTTCGCCAAGGTCGTGTTGTTTCAAAAAAATGGGGATTTTAGGTTACCTAAAAGCTATAATGTTGCCTAGATGCAATTAGAAAATCATCCCAATCGCGATAAAGATTTGAAAAGGTTTGATTTTGATTGACAGATAATAGGTGATGCATTTTCAACTTTTCCACCAAAATTTGTCGAAACGGCGATTTATTGGTTCCTTATTTCGTAGCTCGTCTAGTTTATGTGTGATGGCTTTTCTTCGTAATTGAGCAAATGATTTAGAGTCGGCCCACTGTTTCATATGAAGTTAGACATCTTGAGGAGAGCATCTAAAGGATGGAGTAAGAATCAACAATGAACTGTCTTAGATCCTGGGCATGAGGTTTCTAGTTGTTGTCTAGTGAAAATCTGGTCCGGGACCAGAGTATTCAGTTCGTCTTCCGAGTTAGGAGTTTTGAGCGCATTCGTTTCGCCGAACCGAAGTCGCAGTTGTTGCCCAGTTTTCAGTACTGACATCTAATGTGTGCACTATTTTTTCCAGCATTTGAGAAATCATAGCATCACGCTACGCATTTGTATTAGTTTTGCTGATATCCCGATTTTGGCCAATGCTTTGTTGAGCTTGAGACGATGAATTTCATCATTTTTTTTTAATTTGAAATTCGTTGGTGTTTTTCGGGATTTATACTTTTTCCTGTGCTTCGGTGGATAGGTTTCCCTCACTGTTTCAAAAGGCATGCGCTACGGCCTTGAAGCTAACTGCCAGTGGCTTTTCTTAGAAAAAAAAACACAGGGATACAGTTCTTAACGCAGGACTCTTCGATATTCTGGGCTAGAAGGTAGCATATGCCCTTTTGTTTTAACACAGGGTCTTCATTCTTTTTCTTTATTCTAGCTCGAAGCTCTCCTCTCGTTTCTCTTGTTCGTAGGTGTGCCTTTTTTTTCACATTTTTTTCGTCATATCATCATTATACTTTAGTGTTTCGAAGCTAACAGAGTCTCGACTACCTCCTTGATGCTGTCGAGATAAGGTTGCACAGATTGTTGTCATATGTGGATAATAGATGCGCAGCGGAGAGTAGGCTTCAGCTACTTTAGTCTTACTTAGGCTTCCAATATTGACTTCTTTGTTTTTTGTGCGACTTGCAGCTCATACATAAGATAGTTTCAGAGTAAAACACGCCCGATGCATCAAATCTCAGCATCGTTTGTCCAATCTTCATAAAAGGAGACTCTTTAAAATAAGTCCCCTAAGCATCGCTTTTAAGATCTGGTTGGTCCATATCAGTGCAGTTTTAGGCCGAGGAAATTCACCATAGATCGAATACAGCAGATCTAGGAAAAAACCCGAGAATTTCAGATCGACACTCGACAATTTGTCGACTTCAAAGCCTCATCATCGCATATGGACGATCAAGTTGTACAGGATGATTATGGATAATTCTAACTGTTAAATCAAGATCTGTAATGTATTAATCAAAACCTTCAATGTTAAGAAAGGTCATAGACAAGGTAACGCGCCGTCGTATCGTTTTTAATAGAGAGAATAGAATACTGGAAAAGTTACTGGCTAGCAGAGGGGGCATGATATTCTATATATATTCTCAATAACTTGGAAACGCGGATCACATGGATGTTATTTGACGAAAACAGCAAGCCATCATTTCGAGGCGGAAGTGATCGATATGAGTCGAACTCTAAACAAGAGCAAAGGAAAAAATCGTACCTTACCCCGAGTTAACTAAGGACTTCGTCTAGATTGGCTCTGCAGTCAAAAGTAGCGATGACACCAGCGCAAAAAAAGGCAAAGTTATTATTCCCAATCGCTGTTCCGTTGATATTAGGAAGCAATTGAGTAACAGAGCCCTCTCCCTTTAAACCAAAATGAATTCTATTAACAGATCTTTCGAAAGTGGATAAAGAAGAACTTGAGAATGGCGGAGGAAATACAACCGCGAACTATACGGGCTGTTACAGCGACATCAATCTATTCAGGCCTCTATGGATCTAACGTCTGAGATGGTTGAGTCATGTTGAGCGAATGGACGACACAGATCCGGCCCAAAGATTTTTCGAGTATAACCCCAAGCGACTGTGCAGCAGACGATGACTGAGAGGGCATCTCAACAAACTTGGAGTGTAGCACTGGAGGCAACTGGTGAGAGGTCGTGGTAGCTGGAGAGGCTTATTGGTTGGGGTCTAAGGAAGTATTTGAGTATTTAGTCCGTGAAACAATGATGTGAAAAAAAAACTATCTCGTACTCTGACGACATAGAACTAGTTGAGACTATTATTGTGGAGTTTTAAAAGTGTTTGTCTTTTTTTTTTTTTTTTATATGACATACGAACATGAGCTGATTAATTGTAAATTCATTATAAATTCGGTTTTCTATTTTGCCTATGTGTCTTTCGTTTGCTTTGCCCGTTCTTACAGAATGACTAACATTATTACGTCAGATTTACTCTTTATGTTGACATACTTCCTAAAATTCCAACATAAATTCAAGTCTTGTGAAATACAATGAAAACGACGAAAACCTACGTGACCTAAGCAAGAAAAAAAAAATGCTTGCTTCCGTTGTAAGAATACTCTCCAACTAGCACGTTATACCAACGTGATTCAGATTCGCAAGCCGACGCATGAAAAAAGGGAAGCCCTCCGCCCTAGGTTTATTTCTGCGATTACCTAAACCAGTTTCTGGGAGATGCACCAAAGAATTCCATTCTACTCACTACAGTTTCTCCAGAATTGGATTTGTTTTTTTTTTTTGTTCCCAACATCGTAATCCGTAACACAAAGAAAGGGAACAAAGTGGGTCGGTACAATCCAGAGATACATAAAATGTATCGTCCATGGGACAGAGAAGTGATATTTTGCAAAATCAAGCCAAGCCTTGAAGGTATATCTTACCAAAACCAATCCAAACAAAATCAAGACTTCCCTATCAATGGCTTTATAAACTAAATTACAACATTACAACATTTTACAACAAACACTAAACCGAGACGGCGCGGCGTCGTCGTTCTATTGTGAAATTTGCAATCTTTTCGTCACGCGAATACCTACTCGTAATCGTATCTTAAGACCCAGAAGACAAAGCAAATCTTCACAACCGACTGCAGACTTACGATATCTGTTGGCTTGTTTTCTGTTGCCATTTCTTAGATACGAGATAGTATAATTTTATTGCTGGTGATTCAAATAGATTCAGGAAATCACAAGTGAAATGTTGATTAGATACTTTTGTTTATGGGTTAAAACAATGGAGATGCCTTATTTGGTGTCGGCTGGTGTGTCGTACAGTGGTCGAAATCAAGCGCAAAAAACACCGAAAATTCTTTTCAAACCCAAAAAAAAGAAAAAAATAGTTGTGATATGGCGATATAGCGTTCGGTAGCCAAACCACTTCTAGTCAGTTCGAATTGGGGAAAATTTCCAACCACTGTGGCTTTACGTCATCATTTTGCTACTGAGGCAGTTTCTAGGCGGCGATTGTTTCTGAGACATCACCATAGGCTGGTTCGATGTTTAGTTATACTAGACCTGAGACCCTAAGTGATCTTGGTCTTGTTGAAACCACATATTTTCCGGATATGACTGTTTTGAATCGGGGGACAGATATTCACGATCCATTGTCCTATGATGAAACCGTACAGATGGTAGGCAATCCTTTATCTATGATGATAAATCTATTTCATATATCATTGTCTTTGAAGGTGCTATTACAGATCATTCGATTCCGCAAAGTTTCTGGAGTTTTTTCAAAGTTAACTAAGTAAGTCAATTTAAAAGGTAGCATAAGCAAGAACAGTACTTTTGAGACGAGGTCTAGACTGCAACAATTAGGCAGAAGATGTTCCTGAGAAAGAAAAGAGATATTCATCTGCAAAAGAATTAGCTCCTAGTGAAAGTCCGTCCCCCAAAAACTTATGTCCAGTTTAAGGATTTAGTCGATTAGTTGTTAAAGAGCATTCCTAAACAGAAAAATAATGTACAAAGCTAGGTCTTAAAAAGGGTGTTTGTCATGCCTTGAAAAGACATTGCATACTGCTAAAAGCTAGATTTAAGAACTAAAGATGGTGAGGATTGGAGAATACTTAATGAAAAGTAATTACATTTGGGATTGTAAGGGATTGGATGGCAACCTCCTAGGCAATGGTTTGGTAACCAAACATTGATAAACTTTTTATTTCGAATCGCAGTGGACAGTAGTAAGCGCATCAGTAGACCTCTGAAAAAAAGGAATAATAACAGTTCAAGGTGCCCTCGAAATAAAATCTCTAGCCTCACTCTGACGGTTCGGAATTGTCGTTATCTTCTGGCAAAATATTAAGTCGAGCAACACAGTAATTGGACAGAGTAGTCTACGATCTAGACTGGGATTTCAGCTGATTTATCTGTGTAATTTATGCTATACTGGAGTTACTCCTCGGGGTGTCCAGGAACTCAAATTTGAAAACATCTTGGATTAAGTGCGGACTTTCATTTCACGATTATGGTCCTCTAGTAATCAACTAGGGAAGAAGAGTTTAAAGAAAAATATTTGTATACTAGTGTGTACCTGATTACTACGGCTATAAATGGGGCTACTATGATATCCTTAAGTAGGAGCAAGACATATCTGACACTTCCTTAGATGAGCTGGAAGCAATGCTGTTGGTTGTCTTGCGGAGGTACTCATATAATTCGTATAACGAAATTGCATACCAATATGCCAGTGACTTTCATTCGTAGAGTATATTCCGTTGAATTTGCATTATCAATGCATTTTCAATGTCAGAAAATCATAACTTTATCAATCCTCCTTACACGAGTACCACCTTGATCAAAAAAAGTTCGGAATTTATTCAGAAAATTAAAAACACAAGTTTATTCATAGAAATCTTTATCGCCCCCTTCAAAGTAATCCCCATCGACTGCAACACACTTATGCCAGGGCTTGATCCAATCCTCGAAACACTTTTTATAATCGGTTTTCGGTATGTCCATCAGCGCTTCCATCAGTGCGATTTTTCCATTACTTCCTCTCGGCTGCTGAAACGCGTTCCCCGTAGTGGTTTTTTAACTCAATTGAACAGAAAGAAGTCACAGGGAGCCAAATCAGGTGAATTCGGTGGCTGTTGCATGGTATTTGTTGTATTTTTCGTCAAAAAATTACGAATAATGATGACACTGTGCGACGGTGCGTTATCATGGTGCAAAATCCACGAGTTTTCTTTGCCCACAATTCTGGTCTCTTTTGAACCGCTCGTGAAATTGGTAAACGACGGTTTCCTTAAGAAAATCGTTGCCGAAACACTTTTCAAACATTTCCAACGTTCGCGCACCATTAAATCTGTTTTCTACGCAAAGTTTAATACAAGTTCGTTGTTGCAAATTTAAAGCCATTTAAAAAATCGCCAACACACACAGAGATAGATGTACTCTTGCTTACGTAACTTTTGCAAATGTCAAGCTTTGATGCTAAGATTTATGGAGAATGTCAACAATAGATGTACCAACTTAACAAAAGAAAAACAGAACTCAAATCGGAACAATGGGAGCGCCACACGGTGGTTATTTATTTATTTTATTTTTTTTTTTTTGATCAAGGTTGTATGTACAAGGCGGGGTAAAAGTAATGTCATAATATGAATGTGCCATCATATTTGCAAGTGGCGTCAAGTGTCATTGTGCTTTGACATTTATATTGTAAACAGATATAGAATTAGTTGACAATAAGCAATAGAGCAATATACACCAGAAGAACGCGGAATTATTTTTACTGCGTATTTGACCAATTCCCGGTTTGTTGTTTTAATGCAGCGTGAATTTCGTCTTCGTTTTCCTCGTCATCCTGCACTATGTGCGCGAACAATTAAGGCCTTGGCTGAGCATCTCATGTAAGCTAGAACTTGTATGACCGCCCTTGTGTTGCTAGTTTGATCGAGAATATCACTGCTGTGGTCACCGATATCCGAGAGAGACCACAAACATCGACGAGACAACGATGCACATAAATTGGCATTAGCCAAATTTCGTTGGGTCGAATTTTGATGAAAGACCTGAAGATGTTTCCTTTTAAAGTGCAAATCGTTCATCAATGTCTACCTGACTAGTTGACTAAAAATCATCAACAAGTCAACTTCCACTAACAATTTAGTCTCCCCATCAAATTTTAGAGGCAATCCATTGAGCAAAATAACCACTGGGCCTAAACATTTTTCTTTCTTTCTTTATCCCATTTTTCAAAAAAACTGAACTAATGCTGAGGCATTATAAGTGTAGTCATACGCACTTGAGGTTTAAAAAAAAAATACTTTCTCCCATGCTCTGTTGAATCTGCTGCAAGAAGAAGATGACTTCGTATTCAAAATTATAATGAGCGACGAAGTCCATTTGCACTTAAGTGGTTATGTGAATAAACAACATTTGCGTTTCCACATGAAATGCACGAAGAGCCATTGCGTTCCCTAAAATTGGTTGATTGCACTGAAAAACTGATATGCTCGTATTTTTTTTTGAGGACGTCGACGGCACCACCGTAACCTTAACTGGTGAGCGCTACAGAAAGACGTTAAAAGACTTTTTTTTGCCGCAAGTTGCTGAATTGGAACCCGAACATAGTTCCCGTTCAACCGTTTACACAGCTCGGGCAACGATTTAGATTATGAATTACCAATTTGTCGGCCACGTGATCTCCTGTTATGGCGATTTGACAGCGTTAGACTTCTTCCTTTGGGGCTTTTTGAAATCTTGCGTTTACCACAACAGACCACAAATCTTGCAAATCTTGAAAGCCAACATTGAAAAAGAAATCACCAATTTGAATCCAGATGATTTGCGAGCAGAAATTCGGGTGGTTATTTGACCGATATCATTTGTTCAACATAATGTCATCAGTTTTACACCTTCGTATAAACTTTTCGTGAAAACAGATTCCAACTGGCAGCTCATTCACATTATGACATTACTTTTGCCCCTCCTTGTATTAAGTTTTAGAAGTTTTTTTCATTATTTTTTTGGACACAACTTGCGAAGGAATTTTCTCTATGTGTTAACACTTTCCTATTCAGTCAATCTTTAATGAAGAAAGGACTCGTTTTCTCCGAAACAGGGATCAAAAGAAACTTAAACAACATCCTATGTCCTATGCAAAGTTAAGTTAGAGTAGCGGTTGGAAAACCAACCCACTTAGACCTATTGGCCCGTTTTGCTGCCACGTGATCCACTATGATCCACTCACTCATGAAACCAATTTGAGCTTACAATGAAGTGCAGGAGACTGTTAACGTCTGTATGTTTTAGATCGCTTAAGTCGTTGTAGAAAAAGGCTCCCCGGTGGAGTTTTCTTCTTTGGGAGAGAGCTGAACATGTACAGAGAAGGTCGAGGATTGTTTCCTCTTCCTCCTCGTAAGTGTAGCTTCTACCGAAACCGTTTGTTAAAGCACCAAGCCTTCTTGCATGCATAAGGCAGTGTCCAGTGATGTTACCTGTGATGGCCCTGAGATGTTTCCTATTTAGAAAATTCAAACTCTTAGAGCTATTCAGATACAGCTTTGACTAGATCTGTTTAGTCGCTAGACATGTTGGCCCACCGGTCCATCTAGGGTCTGTTCTTTTATTAGCATCCAGCTTAAACAATAATTTGCACACAGCGATTGGTGATCGGTAGAATAGAAAGAGTGGTTCCAATTTAGGCGAGTTCGTCAGCCCTGCAATTCCTTGAAATGTGTCTGTGTTTAAAAGCTCTGCCATCTCCGTAAGAGGTAAGAGATGATTGGTAAGCTATTTCCAAGGACAATGGAACCAAAGGGAAGCTCGCTAAGGAACAGCTTAGTGGACAGTACTCTTCTGTTTTGGACTCTGGTCACATTTGAACTAGTGATCAAAGTTAGGACAAAAATCTCATAGAATTGTCTGCTTCTATTGATTCCGGAACACTACTAACATACCAGAAAACTAACTGAAATGTGTGTATGTACAAAAATACATATCATCCAAGCCTTTCAGTTCCAATTTATACAAAAAAAAATGTTGAAGATTAAGCGAAGCGATTTCTATTGACTCTGACACTCTGACACCTCCAGCATGAAAACTAGGCAAAACAATCACTTTTTTGTACACAGTAACTGCTGTCGGAAAACCCTCGACTGTGGGCTTGATCAACTAGAAATATGCTTTGTACTTGGTGATGATCGCTTTATGTGCTTTAGGACGACCTCCTAAAGGGAACCAATAAGCAATGTTACAAGACTTTTCAAGTGACCGAAAAATCGTCCTAGCAAGCATATGTTTCCCATATCTTAGCATACATAAGGGCACATGGCACTCTCCTGATCAAAATACGATAAGTCAAATTGGTCACACTGCGGTAGGCAGAAGATACGCACTCAGTATTCCAGACGTCAGCACATTCCGAATGCGAATATCAAAAGCAGTACATCGCCAGGAAAATACTATGACAAGATTTAACGAAGGATGTCTTCAATCCCATGGTTTGACGATGAGTGCCGACGTGCACTTTGGGCCAAGTAGGAGCCATACGGTGTAAAAATGCACGCGAGGACGATAGTCGAAATGAAAGAAACTGCCGACAAGTACCAGCAGAGGAGAAAAATTGAACATAAACTTCTCTGAAAGAGCACAAAGGTGGTTCAAAAAACACGAAGTTAAGAAGATAAAATAATGTGTCAGGACAAAAAAATCAGGGCCAAGCCTTCAAAGACGAAGAGAGAAGCAGTCCGTTCTGCGGACTATTTTATGGTTAGAACATAGAATCAGGATGAAGATCGTTATATGCAAACAGAAATCCAACAAATCCTGGTAAGGAGCTCACATCAGCTCATATTTACTATTTTGTCTGAGAATAGAATTTGAGCATCAACTGTCCAGTTCTGGAAAAAGCAGATCCCTTGAAATACGCAAACTAAGAGGACATAATCTATTACATGATTCTTGTTGCCGTATTATGTATATATCCTGCAGTTTTAGACCTTGTAAATCGATCATCGATCAAATGTTCACTCTGCGACAGATCTTGAAAATACAAAATCGCCATCCTATAGTCTCTATAGAAACGAGATATACAAAGTCCTGATACACCAGCTTATACCAGGGGCAAAATATTTCAAAATTTTATTCAATTTGTCAAATATTCATATGAAATTGACAGAATCGGGAGAAACATGGAATTTACTTACTAGGATCTGTAGTAGAGATTGTACAGTGCAAACACATGGATTTTCTCAAGACCGAATGAAAGGAGCGATATTTGGCCTCTATGTGTTATAACGGGTATAACGAAAAACTATGCAGGCGATACAACGACAAGAATACGGTCATAAGACTTCGCTTATATTGATTAATATGAAGGCATAGACACCATTATTCTGGCCCGATGGATCTTTGATTTCACTTCAGTGGGGCAACGCACTATGGGAATACCTATCCCGAGGTGGAGCACGCAATTTTAAGGGAATCTCAGCCAATTAGAAGGAATGTTGCTAGAGGACCATGATTTTAAGATGTCATCAAAAGTAAAATAAGGTAATATCCATATTTCTGGCTTATTAAGAACAAATGGAATTTTCTCAGGGAACCTTTTTAAGGTAGGATAATCTTTTCGGAATACGCATTGGCATCATAGGTTCATCTGATTTTTTATACTTTGGGGCAATATACAATTTATTACTTCTCCTTAGAGGATTTGAAAGGAAATAACACCAGGAGAAAAAAAAGCAAAATTCGCCACAAACAATCTTTAAAAATTTCTCCCAGAAGTAGCCTTTTTTTCCAAATCTTTTAACACACTTTTAAAGAGTTTCAATATCTTTATATTATATTTAGCGAAATATGGGGCCTACTACTATGACTAATTTTAATTTTGAGCTTTGTATAGTAAATTTAAAAAGAACAAATCTTGAAATTCTTATTAGAAAAAATGCGATTTAAGGAAAATGAACTATTTGATCAAGTCTTTCTATCTTTTTTCCTGTTTTCAAACAGTTGTTTCTTTTACATAATCAGAAATTCTAATTTCATAATACAATTTGGGTTCGTAATTTTTTTTTTTAAATTTTTGTCGGTCTATGAGTCGATTGTGTCCCACTGTACAATAGCCCAATTACCACTTTTTGCAACAATTATGGTTAAAAGAAATTTTATTTGTTCGTGCCAAGTAAGACACGGAGAATGGGATGGCAATTTTTTATTAATTTTTTTTTTAACCAAAAGAAAACTTCAAAAATTTCACTTACCACAGCAGATGATCACAATCAATGCCTTAAGCACGAATCCTAGATGCTTAGAGAGCATTTTTATGTATCTTTTTAGTGTTAACGAGTATTTGGTAAAAACTTAACAACAACCAAAAATAAAAATAAAAAATCTAATAAACAAACAAACACACGACAAGGCACTGTTTACACTGTCTACACAGCACTAACAATCGAAAAATAAAGACAGTTGACAAAAAAGATTCGATTTTTAAATGATTTTCGTTATTAAATTTCAAAAAAAACAAAAAAAAAGAAAAAAAAAAAAAAACGCACATCAACTATCGATGACTTATAGGATAGATATTCAACTGTCAGTCAGTAAACCACTAGAATAGATAGAAGATACTTTAAATATATACGTTCGAGTGTGTACAGATAGTAGAGTAAGAGTACAAAACACAGTATGACCAAGACAGTTCCGCTGTCATTGGATAAATGAATGGACAAAGCCTAACAATGACCGAAGACCGGCAATCTACACTCAACAATCGATGGAGAGAACTCTGCTGTGGTCGTCACTGCCGTCCCTGTTGCTGCCGCCGTCGTCGCTGCTATAGATTGTTTTGTGTCCGAGTGATGATAGTCACTTCACTTCGCAAGCCGCTGTTTCAGTGTAAAGTGTCAGTAGTAGTCAGTATGCCTCACCATCAGTACCGCACTAGTCATACTTAGTCAGTTGGATAAGATCACAAAGGGGGATATGCATTCGCTATACAATAGATACTTTGACGCTTGTTCTATACTTCTCACATTTTGATGCAACGTTTCGTTTTCCTTTTATACGATTACAACAATTACGACGACCAATTGTCTACGTAAGGAAAAGAAGAATAACATTGAATCGGATAAACTGAAGTCAACATCGGATACCAATTATATCCGTTCGGCCAGGATTGTGGGGCTGGCAATTTGCATTCGTAATGCATAACCAATATGCAGTGCTGCTATGTTGGTGTTTCTTCTTGCCACCCTCTGCTAGTTTTTAGATTTATTGGTGCAGATTTCTCGATTCCCAAGCCATTTAGATATTAGTACTTGTTTTCTTTTAATTTATTTTATAGCCGCTATTTAGTTAACTTTATTATGTAATTTGATTACCCCCTATTCCTGCTCTTATTTAAAGGCCATAAAATAATTACACTTTGAATGTAATTAAAGCTGAAAACCATAACATTTTTGTAACTAGTTTTAGGGATATAACTAAGGTTAATGGATTGAAAGGTCTAGGGTTAGGTAGTCTCAATGTAATACACGAATAAGGTATTTTTTTTATAGATACGCCGACAGTGCCAATGGGGGAATTCCCAAAGGCCCAAAGGCCTCTGTGTGGAACTTTCTACTTTTGACGATTGCAGAAAGTTTTATCTTTATTTCATTTTATGAGATTTGACTTTGAATAATCGTGAAATTTTTATTTCGTAATGGAGTGTCAACAGATAGATTGAGCTGACGCGGTGTTGCAAAATATATTTAAAAGGAAACCTGGACCGTAAGTAGCAGTAATAAGAAAGTGAAAAACTAAAAAAAAAAAAAAAAAATCGTTAAAATGTAATTCCATGGTGAAATGTAAAAACCAATTAGAAGAAATACATCACAGCACTTAGTTGATATGATGAGCTCGTTGCGACTAAAAGACTCATTAATGGATTGAGTATTTATCTAGTTCCATGGGATCTTGCACTGAAATGCGAGTTTATTGATTGGAAGGATAAAAATAAAATCTTTTATCACAGATTGACAAATGAGACAAGTAATTATCATTGATAGACATCACCGGACGCATTGGATAATGGTCATACGTTCTTTAAAGCCACATTAGTGGAAAAGTATGTCATATTTAGAAATCTCCCCCATCAAGTAATCAGTTGGACAACAATTTTTCTTGGTTATTACAATAATTAACCTCCAAAGAAAAAGTCTGTTGTACTCTATGTAAGCTCTGTACCCTTTTTTCTCAATCTTCCGTAGAGAGATAAATATATAATTCAGTGAAAAAATGCCTATATCACCAGTATCCAGTACCAAACATGCTAAGCGATATCGTTATCACTCTCACAGCAAGCGTCGTAGGATGTTGTGTCACTTACATTGGTATTTAGCAAAAGTATAGTTCCCTTTCCTACAGCCGAACAGCAGAAAGGCCGCTCCATCGGCGATTTCATTACGCGAAATCCCAGGGGTTGATCGGTAAACTGCTGACTACGTATATATAGCTTGGAATGCTTGTAACAATATCAGCAATTTCTTTCACGAGCAATTCCTTAATACTGCTCGCGCATGCTCGATCAGAAGGACAATACTGGCCTATGCCGTCATAGGGCTCACAATTCTATTCGGGAGGTATTAAAAGATTCACTATTGACAACCCTGTAAACGATAAAAGGACAACGATCTTCGGATCGTGGATTATTCTAACCCATAAAAGACAATTATTGGAGATCTTTGACTGCTACAAAGCAGACACAACCGTCATCCAAGAAGTGCAATAGGATTAACCTAAAAAAAAGTGAATAAAAAACTATTCGCCATAAGTGGAATACTTGTTTCCTGTCTTGAGCTTCAGGCATATAAGCAAAGGCTTGACGACAATTCGCAAAAAAGGAAAATTTCTCTTCGTAAGGCTCATAAGCGCCCACCAAACGACAGAGGAGGATGACCATACCAAAAACTGCTTCTATGAGCTGCTCGGTAAAACCTAAATATGACTTCTACAAAACAACGTATATATATTCTGATTCATCGTAAGGTTTGATTTATAATGTAAAATAAAACACATAAATTTGAAAGCAAACTTAAAATTTTTATTATCGGCTAAAAGAACAATTTATGGCATTTACTTTTTGTAAATGATATTATGTAAATATTAGCCACGACTAAATCTGAGGTGATCTATTTGGAAGCTTTATTTTTGGGCGACTCGTTCAAGCATAGCGATTGGTATCTCGCGGATAACACCAGTAATGTTGGCTTCCAAAACGTCAATCGTAGCTGACTTATTCCTGACCTGACCTGAGACTTTATATATCCCCAGAGGAAAGAGTGCGGCCAATTTACCCCGTAGTAAAACGTAAAATTATGTGCTCACCAAAATGATTTCTCAACAAGTCCATTGTTTCACGCGCTGTATGGCTCGTAGTGCCGTCTTGTTGAAACCAGAGCTCACCGAGACCATGTGCTTGAATTGCGGTTACCATTGAAGGTAACATTCTGATTTGCCTCATTTTTGAAGAAATATGGACTAATGATTCCACTATCCCATAAACCACACAATACCGCTGTTTTTAATGGATGTAATGGTAGCTCTTGGTACCCTTCGGGTTGCTCATTGGCCCAAATATGGAAATTTTGTTTATTAACGTATCCATTGAACCAGAAATGGTGTTCATCACTGAACAAAATTTCACGATAAAACACCGGATTTTCATTGAGTTTTTCCAGAGCCCATTCACTGAAAATATGACGCAAATTTAAGTTGTCTGCCGAATACGCCAAGCCAAGCTGCTGAGAACGACAACGAATCAATTCGTCACGGTCTTCTCGTACACTCTCAGCTACAGCTGCTATAGTCTCTTCATTACGTGCTGGATGTGGTCTAACCGGTTGAGTATCATCCACTAATGTAAACTGGGACTCAAATTTGCGAATGGTATTGGCAATAGTGGTTTCAGTAGGTCGATTATGCGCACCGTAAGTCCGTAAGTTTCTCGAATCGCACTTAAAACATTTCTCACAGAACACTGATTTTCGTAATACAGCCGTACAATTTACAGACGTTGTTGTAGTGTGAGTCTTTCCATGATGACTTGCCAAATAATACTGAACAAAAAGGATAAAGCAGTTTGATAGGAGTCTTGTGTGATCTATCAAAAAAAGCCTATTGAAAATCAAACCTGACGATGAATCACCTTATACATATTGAGAGGCCCTGCAGAAAAAAAACTAAAGGGTCTCTCGAGCTCACGAGCATACTCAAGCCTGAACAGAAATCTGCGAGAATGGAGAAAGTAACTTCATAGTAGAACCACGGTCAGTGTTGTTGATCCGGAAAGATTAGAACGGCCTCTTTTAGTATGAATTTTAGCCAGGAAAGTTTGCAATCTATCAAATTTTCACATGTCGGCGGATCTTGCAAAAAAGCAGGAGTTCCAGATTGATAGCGACCACTTCTTTATTGATTTAAAAGTCACATACGGCTGCATCTGTAGAAATGGAGTTTAAAGAGCCATGCCTAGTTTTGGTAGTGACGCACACAAGCGGAAAAAACCTCAACCAACTGGAGGTATCTGGCAGAAATCGCGCATATTGCCTGAGGTCCTGGGTCACCACAAACTGTAGCGTGATCTTAGTAAATAAGAGAGTAATTTTACTATAATTGCAATTAATTGGATATTTGGAGGCAGATTTGTCACTAGTGGCCGACTTAGTCAAGAAGTTTTAAGTTTGAAAGAAACCTCTTCATGACAATAGGAATTCTCCCAACGGAGAAGAGAGAGCTTGGTTTACTAATTACGCACGGAACGTCTAAATACGAGGTAAGAAACCAGTAGGTAGGTTCGTAGTCAGTGCTGAGAATATAGAAGACTCATTTCTGTCGGATTTTAATAGGCGACGATGGTCAATATTTTGCTGTCAGGCAGAACGAGGCATTCAACATAGAGGTTGACGGGCAACGATATAGTTCAACTTTCTTCGACCAAGTGAGTATAGTCATATGCAAGTATAAGTCCAACAGCGCTGTCGATGTTTCCGGCCTACCTGCCTATCTATTTAATGCGGCAGGAGATGGTTTTCGATGCACCCGATCAGTGCTTGTATATGCCAGATTCTGAAAAAGAGAGACCCTCTGCTTTGCTGCATGAACTTTATTCGGGAGATCTCAAAACGGGATGATCATCATTTTTAACAAAGAACTGTATGGACTATTCAGCGACATAGAATTAGCTAAAATAAAGTAAAATTTTATGAGCAAAATGATTAGGTCTGCGATAAGAAATACATATTTCGAAAATAATGACTAGAGACTGTTTTATCTAAAGAACAAGAAGCCCGGATTGACTTGTTTTGTTTGGTTTTTTTCCTAGGACATGGCGGTATGTGGCTTAAATCTAAAAAATAAAATAAATGTACTCGTGTTTTAACCGATGGCTTCATAACAGGTCTGGAATGTGGCATTTTCTCACGTCAACTGCCTTCTCAGTCGGATATCACTAATTTATACCACCGAGC
Organism: Volucella inanis; assembly: GCA_907269105.1. NCBI lineage: Eukaryota > Metazoa > Arthropoda > Insecta > Diptera > Syrphidae > Volucella > Volucella inanis. Next base: position 96,457,150 of record OU026154.1, read on the forward strand.
ACTCACCATCCTAATGGCGGTAATGCACAAAATAGTCCCCGATACCCACTTGGAAAGGCACACGTAGGTATTGAGTCGATAGAAACCACAAATGAGCCAAATACTCTCGATCTCACTGAATGAAATCAGAATCAAGCAAAGCATTGAAGGCCGTCCTTCAGTTGTTTGGATCTCCAGCAATTAGTAGGACTAATTGTAAATACAGTAAATGCTTTGCCATCAGCTGAAAACATTGCTATTCCAAAGAAGCACAACGAGAGCATCATGAATACAACAAGTGCCGAGACTTCAAAACAAAAGCAATCATAGCCTGTTTTTGTTGCTCCTTTAATAACAGAGAAGGTTTTATTCAGGGCTGCTGTCAGTAAGGCTTCTCGATATGAAGACAATGAAATATGCTCTTGTACCAGCATATACCACATCAGCACCGAGTACCTGCAGCCTGATGCAAGCGTAGGTCAGACTCTCACAAAGCTAATACGGTTCTATCATCACTTTCACAACAAGCGTTCCAGGATGTTGTGTTAATAATACCTATCACTCTTAAGTGCTTAGCAAAAGCATAGTGTCCCACCACGACATCAGTGAGCAGCATAAACTTTTTCCTATTGTGGGACAGCAGAAAAGTCGATGGCCTTCTACAAGTCGGGAAACATGGTTCGGCCATCTACAATAATGGTCATATGAAGCCATATTTGAGAAGGCACTTAGACCTAAAGTGTGGTCGGGTTCTGAAAATTTCTTTTTGCCTTGCCTAGCAAGTTCATGGGCAATCCTAGGACCCAGACAATTCTCAGTGAATTTGTATATAAGTAAAGTCTTGCAGCCCTATTTTAGAAGTCAGCTATATAGGTTCTAAGCGCTTATTGGCTGTCCCAATATTTGTACAATACAGTTCGTTGCCATCAGGCTTGCGTATACGAGCGTAACGAGAAGTGGAATTTAAGGTTTTCGTACTCCAGCAAGACACCAGCAGCGTATCCTAAGTCGGAGCTCTAGTGTCATTGCATAAGATGGCATGTCCATAGAGTCAAAAGACAGTTGACATGCATGTTTATCAAAGCTCCAGTGCTTATTGTATTAAAATCCACATCTCCTACATGATTTGAACATTAAGGCGAAGGAGATTTTTCATTGCCTTTACAACAGAGTCGTTCGTCCTAGATAGAGCCCCCAGGCAGCAATGTAACATGTTTAATCCAAAAAAGGTTGTTTTCAATGATAACACCCAAATGCTTAACATAGATATGTTGGGGAATCGGATGAGGATGTGTTAAAGCCCAAGATGAGTCAGACTTACAGAACTATTAAAAGCGTTAAACAATGAGTCGACCAACATCCACCATAGCTGTGGAAACAGGATGCTGCCTTGCTTGTTCACTCCCGTCTTCACGTATTGGCCGCAGTTCGTCTTCAATTCTGTCTACGATATTTTGAAGCGAATTCCTGTTGGATTTTCCGCATTGCTAAGCATATTGCATCTTAGACAGAGGATAAATTCGCAAGGCAGCTTTGCGCATATGGGACTCGATTATTCTCTTTAAGCTCCTCAATGTGAGAGTTTTTTTTTTTTTTTTTTGGTTGCATCCACGGATGTGATAGTCTTCGAAAGATACTAATAGCCCGGGCTATCAGCATGCACGATTCGAAAACCCCAAGTACTCGATTTTGGGGATGCGCCTATGTACTAACCCACACCCTGCACTCTGCTACCACTCTCCCCGCGGAACAGCCGTTAAGTTCTACTTGCCCTAGCTACTTCTCCGTAGTTACGTTCTACCCATTTACGAATATCGGGTATAAGTCGGTAGGTCCATTTCTCCTTTGTAGACTGGTTCCATCTCTCTTGCCACGCACTTGCGCTGCGCTGCTTTTTTCCCAGCTTGATATCTTTCACTGAAACTCCGGGTTCCCGAATTTTGGCATTGTAGGTCCTTTGTAGCTCAATAGCCAATATATCTGCTGGTAGCATTCCCAAAATTACATATATAGCATCATCTGACACTGTCCGATATGCACAGCAAAATCTCAGAGCACATAGTCTGTTAACAGAATTAGTCTTTCTTGCGTATGACTTAATTTTCAATGTTTTCGCCTATATTGGTGCCGCATACATTGTGATTGACTGCACCATCCTTGACAGAACTAGTCTCATTTGTTTTCTGGGTCCTCCTATCTTTGTCATTATTCTGGATAAGGCAGGGCTCATCCTTGCAGCTTTGTCGTACGTTTAAAGTGTTCCTTGTAAGTGAGCCTAGCATCAATTACCATACCTAGGTATCTGATAGCCGGTTTTGATGTTATATCATGATCACCCACCCTGATGGTGATTGTTTCTCTTTCCTTGCGACTGGTTACCAAAAATGCTTCCGTTTTATGTTCAGCCAGCTCTAACCCAACTGTTGCCATCCACGGTCTAACTTTTCGAATAGATTCATTGCCAATGTCTTTTATCTCCTCCAGGTGTTTCGCTGCCATAACGATTGCAATATCATCTACAAAGCCTATGATTTTAGCCTCAATCGGGATTCCAAGTCTTAGAACCCTGTCGTACATAATGTTCCATAAGAGAGGTCCTAGTACCCATCCTTGTGGAACTCCATCAGTTATGTGTACTGCCTTACTTTATCGTCGGTATCGTAGACTATGAACCGATTGTCGAAGTAACTTAGCAAAATTTTTATTAAAAACCATGGCACCATCATTGACCTCAGAGAGTGTACTATAAGCCCCCAGTTTGCAGAATTGAACGCATTTTTGACGTCCAACGTTACCTCCTCTCCATCTTTTGCCCTGAATGGCTTTTTCTAGGTTCGGTGTTACCTTCCGAAAAGCATCCACAGTAGAGCGAGCCTTACTAATAAATGCATATAATTCGCTAAAGTTTTTTACCCATCGTATCTAGTAAGTATATGGAATGGTATGACGAGGGCTCATATGGTGGTTTATTCCCTTTGAGCAGCAGCACAAGACGTTGCTTTTTCCATTGGTCTGGAAAAACTCCTTCTGTTAAACACTTGTTATACATTTCCACGAATGCTTCTGCGTTTATTTTGACGGCTTAATCACCTTATTTGGCTTGCATACATCCAAAAGTTCCGATTGCTTTACTGGTGGGATCTCACCTACGTCCTGCAGTGGTTCTATATGCTCTGTTAGTGCTTGCTGTGGAAATAATCCCGACACTATTTTTTGCATCAGCAAAGGGCAGGATGGTGGGGATGCCCTAGAGCCCTTTAGTTTTGCCATGGCCGTCCTGAAGGCGGTACCCCAGGGATTAATATCTGCTTCCTCGCAGAGTTCTCCAAAGGTTTTTTTTTTTGCTTTTTCGAATGGCTAATTTAAGGTCCCTACACCTATCTATGTATTGCACCTGTAAATCCTGGTGGGAGGTTTGATCTCTGGATCGCTGGCATAGTCTTCTAGCTCTATGACACTTGCAGCGTAGCTCTGCTATCTCTTGGTATACTGGTGGAAGGTGGTTTGTTGGTGTTTTCCGTACCATAGATGTGTCGTAAGCTCTAGATACTGTTGTAGTAACCTTTGCCGCCATCGTGTCTGCTGCTCCTAGGTTTATTGTGGATTCTCCAAAAATCAGGAAAAAGGTGCTTTCCAGTGTGCTTATTTTCCACCCCATTCATTGTGCCTTCTTTGGAAGGCGCTTCTGGGTTGCCTACATCGTTTCTGGTGAATGTGTGCTTGTTGCCCGTATTGATCAGTACTGCGTCAACTCTCCTCTCCTATTGGTCCGTACGCTGTCCCAATCAATGGCCCATGCGTTGAAGTCACCAGCTGTGATTGATGGAGCACGACCTCTAGCATCATCCACGAGCCTATCTAGCATTCTCTGGAATTCTTCCAGGGTTCCATTTGGAGATACGTAACAACTGTATATATATACCAGATTGACCTCCGCTCGGACGAACCCTATTCGACGTGTCATCATCATTTCTTCAAATGCGTAGTCTCCGCAGGTCTAAATAGCAGCTCTCTTCGAGGCGTCTGCTGCCCAAACTATATCATCGAGGTTCCTATACTGCTCCCTTACTACGGCCTCATCAATCTTCAGCTCTCTAACAGCTTGTGTCATAAGGTCCTGTGCCGCTTCGCAGTGAACTAGGTTAAGTTGTAGGACTTTCATATTCTTCTGGTGGCCTTTGCAGCTTCTTGGGTGCTGAGGGTGGTCACACTTATAGGTCTAAGCTCTTGGTGGGCGGTTGTTAATCATCTTTTCCGATTTTCGGTATAAAGGGTGTTCTTATTTTTCGCCAGGATTTTGGTATCTATGCCAGTGTCAGACCAGATTTTTTACAGAATGACTGGGTATCTATTCTATCGGTACCAGTCGACCTGAAGCCATCAAAGTAAGCAGCCGTGAGATACATTTAGTATAACAGGATTAGTTTCTAAGTATTTGAAGTGAATTGCTGGAATCCAGCCAGAGAAATGTTCCAGGCCTTTACACCCTATTCTCTTTATTGGTGGGCAGAATAAGCAAAAGGCATGGTCAAGTATAAAAGTTGGTCTGGTATTTAGTTTGTTAAGCCTTGGCTTAGAACCAGAATTTTGAATCAGCGGTTGTATTTCTCCCAGTTCCTTATCCGAAGATGGTTGGAGATAATTGTTTGTTGAACGGTCTTTGTCTGTATTTAGTGGTAGTCATGCTTCTGACGTCTATATGCCATAGTGCTGTTATGAGTTATTCTCTAATTTCTCTCTTCTTGTGAAGAAGTGTCATCTGACTTTCTACTAAAAGAAACGATCCAACATTTATTGTGACAATTTCTGTCAGCCAATTTTTATAACATGCTAGTTGCACATTTAAGTTCCTATCCCAGTTGTCATTCGTAACTGGTCTTGTCCATTATCTTCCCATGCATTCGTTTTGTTTGTTGTGGGCTGATGTCTATTATTATCCATAAGAATTTGAATGTATCTTTTATTACATAAGAGCATGAGGCATTTGATCCAGTTCTACTAATATTGGATATAGTGGTTCTGGCGCTAAATTTCAAGGGGTGCTGCTGACCTTCTGAGCGCGTGTTACAAAAGTCAAAATATGGATCTAAACATACATCAAATCAAATAAATTGGCCACGCAATGTCAGTTTACATAACGCGCCATCAAAGTCACACCAAATTAAAGTCACATGCTATCGTGCTGAGTTGACCCGTTTTAGTTGGTTAGAAGATATTTTGGTATTTTGGTCGCCCGGAATGAGCACGTGGTGTACGTATATCTTACAGCATCTGATTGTCAACTACGGTTCTCATTATTGTACAATAGATACGTACATCGATCGTAAATTAAATTTATGCTGCCGCTATTCATTCAATATGAAGTGAATTGCGAGCCGTAATAATCACTTAATTCGGCGTCATTGATTGAATTGAAATATAAATCAATAGAGGGTATTTTGTTACACAAAAAAATTGTAACTGCACGCATATGCCATGTCGACTGTATGTTGACAATTCATCAATGATAGTAGGTCTGACGTTCATTTGGACATAGATGTTCCTGATTTAGAATTTGAGATATCTTATTCGATATCAAGTGCGTACGGGCTTGAGTTCTTTTGTATTCTTCATCACACTCTCAAGACTTAAAGCTGTCACATAGGCACTCAGAAGTAAACGTTGTTGCTGAAACTGTAACGTGGTGGTACTCGCAATAGCGATACGCAACCAGTGATTTGCATTCTGGCATAAATTCTTAAGGCTTCAAGCAACATACTTAGAAAACTTAGAAAACTTGCATCTGTCCTTGCAGATTGTATCTACGTGTGCAGCAACAGCCATTCTTCGTTTAAGGCCGTGCTGAACATTCTATCCATTTTGAAATTAGTTCGAGAATGCGAGACTTCTCTGAACGTAGTTGAAGAGTGAATTCATTGAGTCATGTTTGGGTGCCAGATCACAATGAGATCGCGGGAAATGGGGTCGTTGATAATTTTGCTAGGAAGGCTCAGTAAAGGACTTCTCATGACATGGATTTGCGTTTGGATTTCCCGTGACTTTTATTAGGGTCCATACTTTCATACCACAATTGTAGGTGTCATGACTTCCGACATGTTCATACGTTAGCGAAAGTTCTGCTATCCCTCTATCTATCCACAAATAAGCTAGGCGTTTATAAGTTAAATTTTACGAACCAATATACCTCCAATATTGGCGTGAATGGCTTGCTTCGTATAGCAAGAAGTAGTCGAACACCCCAAATCACACAATCTGTGTGGCCAATTTATTGGCCCATTTTGCGACTCAGTGGCCCATTAGTAAAAACAATTTCAGGCGAACATAAGGTTCGACTTCCGTTCATGAGCGATATCCGCGAACTCCTGTCAAGCCATGTGGGTATAGGTTTTCCATCATCTGTATCCTATATGGATGCAACATTTTTTTTTTTATAATTCCTCGCGCGCAACATGGGTATATGAATACCCTTTTACTAGCTTTTCTCCAGGACGCGGCCGGGTGGTGTTGTAGTTTGAAACTCAAGTTGATAAGGTTTCAATTATTTTTCCAGAGGTGGTTGTCAAACTGGAGCCAGTGCATCCTCAACCAGTGGGTTTTAGTATGTGCTAGTTGTTAGTTCGTTACATTTTAGCCCAGCCAGCAACCACTCCAACATCAGTGTTATGCCTTCATGTCAGGGTTGACGCCGACGGGACTATCATATAACTACATACAAAGTCTATGAAAAGACACCACTGTCACCTCCCGTGGTTGGGAAGTTGTTCCTTTGGATGGTCTATTATCGAAAAAGTGATAGCTAGGGCTTTTATTAAACAAATTAAAAATGTTCGCTTAATTCGATTGCTCATAGACGGAAAGCCTTGTCTGGGCTAAAGACTTCTTGTTTTTTTTAAGAAAAATTACCTTGCTTTGCTTACATATTTTTCTTCGGATTGCTGAGAGATTCCAGTTAAATGAAAGTACAAGGGAATAATCTTCGCCTTCACACGGAGATGCCTCATTGGCGGTAGCGTTGAAAAAAAAACTTCTTTGAAGGTACAGTGCAATTTGTTAATGCCTGTTCGTCAGGACTACGGCATGAGTCGTTAGGTGATGAGTCTACGATCGTTGTTGTTGAAGCAGCAACAGTAACCGGTGATGATGACTTCTGTTTTGAAGTCTTGGCGTTTGGTCAATTTTTGATGCTGTCGTGGTGCTTGTTTGGAGTACGAATGTTTTTAGCTGATGAAGTCACATTTACTGTGGTTGATGTCTTACTAGTCTCCAGTACCATTCAAACCATGCTTTGGTGGAGTCCTACTCTTTGCTACAGTTTCAAACAAGACAGCCTTCAATGCATGATTCCGATGTGATTCAGTGATATCGACAGTATGTGGCTCTTTTGTGGGTACTACCAAATCAATACCTGCATGTGCCTTTTCGAGTAGGCAGCGAGCACTGTTTGATGATTCAATGCCGTTAAGATTGTACACTCGGCGGTATGAATTGGGGATGACACACTGAGGAGGAAATTGGCGTGAAGAAATGCCACAAATGTACAACTCTCCGTTGATTTAGGCAGTGACTGATCTTTTGAGATCACACAAATCACTAATCTCTCAATAAAATCAAGCGCCTTTTCATAGTTTTTTGATAAAGTTCATGCAGCAAACTAAAGAGTTTCTTTTTTTTTAGAATCGTTTGGCATATTCGAGCGCTGATTTAATGTAACCTCTTTCCAATGTCGTCTCCCGCCGACGTGTTTTGTAGACCGGATGCATCAACAACGCTGTTGGACTTATGTCTGGATATGGCTATACTCACTTGGTCGAAGAAAGTTGAACAGAATCGTTGGCCGTCATCGTCTATGTCGAATGCCGCGTTCTACCTGACGGCAAAATATTGACCATCGTCGCCGTTTAAAATCCTCCAGAAATGAGTCTTCTATATTACCAGGACTAACAACGAGCCTACCTACTGGTTTCTTACCTCGTAATTAGAGGTTCCGTGCTTAGTTGGAAAACCTGTCTCTTCCTTCTTCGTTGGGAGAACACCTATTGTCGTGAGGAGTTGGTTTATATATTTCAAATTTAAGACTTCTTGACTAAGTCTGCCTCTAGTGACAAATCTGACCTCCAAATGTCTAACCTGTAGCAATCACGGTAGTGTTACTCACTTATTTACTTTGATAGTGCTACAGTACGGGGTGTACTATTGCATTAGCCAATTTACCATTACTCTGGGTTTGAGTCGAAAACTTTCCGGTTCGAGGCGATGGCGTTCGTGCGTTCTAAGTGTCCTTTTCAGTTTTGTGATGAGGCCGGCATCGCTATACATTCTGTCACTATTCGTTGTTGGAAAGCTGCTTCCATTCTTGATTGGCGCAATCAGAACCAAAAAATACTGAAAGAACTTTTCTCACGAAGTGCCCGAGAGCATTTTTATCTGCTTTCGTCAGTGTCCACGTTTCTGTCTCATAAAGCAAGACTGGGACCATCAGTGTTTTGTATACATAGTGTCTTTGTCGTTACGATTGGCGCAATCAGAACCAAAAAATACTGAAAGAACTTTTCTCACGAAGTGCCCGAGAGCATTTTTATCTGCTTTCGTCAGTGTCCACGTTTCTGTCTCATAAAGCAAGACTGGGACCATCAGTGTTTTGTATACATAGTGTCTTTGTCGTTACTTGGGAGAGCTTTAAGACTCAATTGCATTTTAAGTCCAAAGAAGTAGCGATTAGGAAAACGGATTTTTCGCATGATTTTCGTGTTGGGGTCGTGGTCGGACTTGATAGCAGAGTCAAGGTAGAAAATGTCCCTTATTAAAGTTTTAGCTGTTTATCATGATGTTTTTTCCTATGCGTCAATGTTATGTTTCCCTTCGTTGCCCGTTAAACCCGTCTTTGCCGCTTCTGCTTCAATAGTTGGATATTTTCTTTTGACAGCTCGCTGTATTTTTCCCATTATGCCAATGTCATCGCCTTGTTTCTGACATTAAAGCTTCTGTAAAGCTTGTCTATATTGACGCTTTCATATGCGACTTTGAAATCGATAAAAAAGTGGTGTGTATCGATCTGATACATTGTAGAATTTCGTTGCCCTAAACTCGACTGATAGGTGTCGGTCAGTCTGTTGAGGAAGGGTTGTAGGCATTCACATAATACGGCAGACAGGACTTTATATGAGATCTTGTGTAGGCTTATTCTCCTGTAAATGGCGCAGTTCAGGAAATCCCCGTTCTTAAGGGTTTCATTCGTCGGGTGAAAAGTAAAGTCCCCTTTTAGTTTGATACACTTATTCCAGCGATTTTCCAACTTCTTGATTCCGTCCGAAAAGTAATTTTCCGGAAGGTCTGCAAATACTCCTCCGTGGCGTCGATGATTTCCTCACGTCAGCTTAATTTTTTATTGATGAGTCATCTTTTGAGGCCGTTTTGCAGCGATTTCGGCATTCAATCGCTCCTATAATGCACAGTAATATTCGCTGTTGATTCGCTTTTTCGAGGTAGTCCACGAAGAGTATGCCATGACAATCCCAGAAAACTGACGACCCATCGAGCCTCCCTCGGTCGCTTCGGAGCACTCGTGCATGTTCAGTCCATTGACGGGCACTTATTCTATTCTCAGGTGTGTAATAGTGGATCCAAGTTTCATCAACAGTTACCAATCGACGGCAAAAGCCCGCCCGATTCCGCATCAGCAAGTTCAAACACTCTTTTGAAGTGCTCTCGCGTTTGTGTTTTTGGTCAGGAGTGATTATGCGCGGCACCCAGCGGCAGGATAACTTTTTCATATGCAGAGTATTGCCCAAAATATGGTGTGTGCGCTCAGTACTGATCTTTGTGGTATCTGCTAGCTCGCGCATCTTCACTTTTCGGACAGCCAACACCATTTCATGTATTTTTTTGACATTGTCCTCTGTAACCGCATCGGAGGGCCTGCCGCTGCGGACTGGTTGATCGGTAGTGGAGTTGCGACCACCACGAAACTCTCGAAACTAATATTTGACGGTGAATTCTGACGGAACATTAGCCTCATAATATTTATATAACTTTTCTTTTGTTTCCTTCGCCGTTTTGCCTCTCAAAAGATATCCAGTCTAACGGTAGGATGTTCTTGATCATCGCCGTTTAACTGTGTGGAAAAAATGTTTACGTATCATCAGCACCCACTGTCGTTCTACTATGAGGTTTACTTCTCTATCCTTTCAGAAGCTTTATAACATAGCTTTAGCTTGTTCGTTTTATTTTTTTGTAAAACTTCCGAAATTTTTTCTTCAATTAGGTCTCATCTAACGATAGCTTTTTGTGTTTTGTCCTTTTTCTTCGAAGGAGTCTATGTGATTTCTCTCTTTGTTTGTTCTACTTGTAGACCTCGCGAGCTTCTCTCCTGTTCTTCTGCAGGGCCGCTCTGTAGACCTGTTGATTTTGTAAGTCTGTCTGTTTATATCGTTGTGAAACAGGGTTTTCTGTGTTGGGGCGGGTTGAAATCCAGGACACCAAAAGAGGTCTATCTGTTTGCTTTTTGTAGGTGATGTCACTGGTTTTCAATTTAAACTAATAGAGACGCTTAGGGAAATTGGAACGGCAAGGGTGAACTTTATCGATTACAGACGCTGCACATTGAACTTTTTTTGGGTTTTTACGAATATCTGCATCTGTATCTTGGCTAGGACAAGATCATGATGTGATTCAACGTTAGCTACTGTGAAAGTTCGAACATCCAAAACATGATCAATTGGGTTGACTGTTTTTTAATCAGGTATCAGCCAGGTCCTTTTATGGATATCAAGATGTAGAAACTGTGTGGTGGTTCTAATTACATTACACCAATAAGCATGTGTCCGTTTTAGGATTTAATGGTGTGGGCCTCTCTACAGTATTCCTGAAGATGCTCTCACTATCTTACCTGTGATTTAAATCGCCAAGATCGCTTTTCACAAATATGGTATGATCGATTCAATACGAGGAGCTCATAGAAGAAGTCTTTGACAAGGTCGTTTTCCTCTTCCGGGACTTAAGCGCTTATGAGGTTTATATAGGCGATTTTACCTTTTCGTGCAACTGCAGTTGTTTTTATCGTTCTCCATTGTAGATATTACAGTTCTTCAATCCTTTTTTGTCCGGTTCATCCCATCACACTACTTTGATAGTGGTTAGTTTGATTTGCAGCAGTCAAGGATCTCCGCTAGTTTATTATAATAATTGGACGCGGTCGGTCAAGGATCCGAACATTACACGTACAGTTTCGAAGATCGTTATCCTTTAATCGTTGGCTAGTATCGTCAACAGTGAACAGGTATTATTTGAGGTTGTTAGCTAGATTGCCAAAAAATCTCTACTCTAGGGGTTTTGGGCTCTGTGATGATATTACCTGATATTACCTCCACCTACCAGTGGAGCAAGTACTACCTAGCAATCAAGTCTTATTTAGTGAGATGGATGACGGCTCAGGACAGTTTCTCATATAGCTAAGGTAGCTAGGATCGGGTTCAGCTGTTTGATTAGAAAATGATTTGTTAAAGTGACAGGAAAAGAAATTTTCAATGGTTTTAGGGTCGGAAGAAGATTTACTAAGAAATTTGAGAGTAGATGGGTACCCGTCTAATTTTCTTTTGGTATTAACAAATGAAATGAGATGAATCGTCGGAAGACGCCCATTTTAGGTGAGGGAGGTTGAAATCACCTACAAGAATAATACTATCTTCAGGTTGTGCATCATCAATCAAAAAATTCACTGCGTAAACTACAGGTCGATAAGACTCAATAGGTTGAGATGGGTGAATGTAACAACGAAGTATGTAAGGGCAGAATTTGGGGAGCTTCATTTTGAAACATACTACCTCAAAGTTGTCAGTGTGAAGAATGTTCAGATTGCTAGTAAAACACCTCTGCCATAGAGATTATAAGCTCTTTCAAATCCATTTTTTCGAGAAACATCGAGATTTGGGGAAACAGCTAATGTGAGGAATTAGATTTGTTTCAGTAAGACCAATTAGGTCATCGAGGATACAAAATTCGGTTTTCTATGAACTATAATAGTTTTTGACATTTGTGAGAATTCTTTCTATGCGCGAAAGACGTTTGTGGTTGACATGCGAAGACAGCGTAGAAAGATCATTATGATCTTCGTTGGAAGAGATGTCAAAGTCAATGGTAGTGGACGAAAATTTGCATTATTTCCTTTGGCTGGATAGATATACCTTCTCGTTGGATTGAGACCATAATATTGGTTTTGGTTATACCAACAATGCAAACGGAGTTGGGTTTGTGGTGCAAGTAACACATGGGCTGAAAAGTTAGTGCCGTTTTATAGTAAAACACAAAACTTTGCAAAATTCAGCTTTATTTATCAATATTGTTGCCTTCGAGGGCGATAAACTGATTGAAACGGTTTTTCAATCTTTCGATACCAGTTTTGTAGTACGATTTCGGTTTAGCCTCAAAATAGGCCTCTGTTTCGGCGATTACTTCTTCATCGGTCCTAAATCTCTTTCCGGTGAGCACTCTTTTGAGGTCTGCCTAATCTGGAGAAAACGGTGGGTGGAGAAGCCATTCGAAGCCAAATTCATTCAATTTTGCCATCGACTTGTGACACGATGCATTGTCTTGATGAAACAGCGTTTTCTTTTTCTTCAAATGCGGCCGTTTTTCTGCGATTATGTCCTTCAAACGCTTCAACAACGCAATGTAATAGTCGCTGTTGATAGTCTGTCCCTTTTGGAGATAGTAGATGAAAATTATTCCATGTGTATCCCAAAATACGAATGCCATAACCTTCCCAGCCGACTGTTGAGTTTTTTGGACGAGGTTTGTCGCCTGCTCGCCACTCAGCTGACTGCCGACTTGACTCTAGTGTGAAGTGATAGAGCCAAGTTTTATCCATTGTCACATACCGACGCAAAAATTCGGCTTTATTGCGGTTGAACAGATTTAAACACTCCTCTGAATCATCAACACGTTGTTGTTTTTGGTCGACTGTGAGCAAACGCGGCACACACTTTGAACAGAGCTTTCGCATTTCCAAATATTCGTGTTTGATATATCCAACACGCTCTTTTGATATCTTCAGAGCCTCAGCTATCTCGATCAACTTCACTTTACGTTCATTCGTAATCATTTTGTGGCCTTTTTTTATATTTTCATCTGAAACAGCCTCTGCGTGCTTTATCCCTCATCGGATGAAGAGTGTCAAACTAAAATAAAAGGCGTGGTACGACTCGAGCTGTAAAGAAGCTGCCAGGGTAAGAAAAAAATTTTTTTCGGGCCTAGAAGACCAACCCGACAGAGGAAAACCGAAAAAAGTTTAAACGAGCCAAAAATGACTGCAACGTCTTTTACAAGCGTGTGAAATTCCAATACGACCAAAACCTGAGGCAAAAAATACTGAAATGTCACAAAGGCAGTAAAAAATGTTGGTCATTTGTCAAAAACATTAGAAATTCTGCCTTATCCTCCATCCCATCAGCTCTTTAAACAAGGCCAATCTGATTGTTGCACACTTTGCGGCTAGCTCAACACTCCCAGATTGTTCTTTGTCCCCGCCTACACTTGAGGGCGTCGAATCTACAATGGGACGAATCCACTTTCGCACTCATGTAGTAGCAGTACTTAAAGTACTTAAAGATCTCAACATGCATAGATCCGCTGGTCTAGATGGTATATCTCCCCTTCTTCTGAAGAGAAGAAGGACTTTTTCTTCTTTAGGACTCTTTACGAGCAGCATTTGTTCAGGCCGTCCCTAAAAAAGGCGAATCTTCTTCTCTATCCTCCTACAGACCCATTGCACTTACGTCCCTTCTTTCCAATGTCATGGAAACGCTGATAAACCGTCAGCTCATGAAATATTTCGAAACACGAAAACTTCTCAATGACCGGCAATATGGTTTTCGTAGCAACAGGTTCACTGTTGATTTGATGGCATAACTTACCGAAAAGTGGAACCAAAGCATACATCAATCTGGCGAAATCAAGATAGTTGCACTTGATATTTCTAAGGCATTTGACAAAGTTTGACATCAGGCTCTCTTGTCGAAAATGCGTGCTCTTGGGATCGATGACTCTCTTCTTCAATGGATTATAAATTACCTTTCGTTCAATTCAATTTGTCTTGGACGGTTTCAAGTCTGATACTCACAAAATAAATGCTGGTGTGCCCCAGGGCTCCGTTCTGGCTCCGACATTCTTTTTAATTTTCATTAATGATCTCTTGTCTGCTACTTCTAATCCAATTTATTCCTTTGCTGATGACAGCACTCTCTGCTTCTCATATTCGTTCCTGGACTTTAGAACGGTAACGGCAGCGTATGTAAAGCTCATTAAATTCCGATATTAACAGCATAACCAATTGGGGAACTATCAACCGAGTAGAATTTAATGCTTCCAAAACTCAATGCTGTCTGCTGTCATTAAAGCGAAATTCAAATACCCAGCCACTATCCATGAATGGCACTTGCATCGTCGAAACCGATAAACTTTCCATTCTCGGTATGTGTGTAAGTGACAACGTACGTTGGAATGACCACATATTCGATGTAGCCAAAAATTGTGCGAAATGTCTAGGTTTCCTCAAGCGATGTAAGAAATATTTTATCCTCTCTGATCTGTCCACAATATATAAGGCATTTATCCGCCCAAAACTGGAGTACAATGCCCACATCTGGTCAGGTGCTCCTAAAACATCTATGCACCTGCTATATAGGATTCAAAACCGTGCGATAAAACTAATTGGCGAACACCGACGTAATGTCTCCTGTCTCAATTTGTTATATCACTATTTCCACCACCAGTGCTCCATTGAAATCTCCAGTAGCATTCCGCCCATTCAAACTTTCAACCGTAACACCCGTCTGGCTATGAATGCTCATCAGTGTACCCTGAAGCCCATTTTCGGACATACTCTAAAATATCGTGATTCTTTCCTAAGCCGTACAACTCGCTTATGGAATGCCCTGCCGACCTCTGTGTTTCCTGGTCGTTATAACTTGCAAACATTTAAAAACAATGTATATCGGTACCTGTGTTGAGCGTGCTGATTATAAAAAAAAAAAAAAAAAATTGAGCATAATTATTTGTTTTGGATACCATGATGTCGAATATATCGTCTGATATACATAAAATATTCATAAATTTGTATCATGCTGATAGTACCATTTACGTCTGTGACAGTTTGAATATCTTGCACACCAGAATTACCAGTGAATGGCTCTCTATCAATTAGCAGAATATCGTTTAACCAAGGGTCTTGTTCATTTAGAGGTTCAAGTTCTTGTTGGGCATCTTATTGATTTGTCACTTTACTAAAAATTGGATCAATATTTTCTGAAATTACCTGATTGATCACTTTGATCACTTTCAGGAAGCGAATTTAATTCGTTTTCATCGTAACATTCTTCTAACATTCTCAATACCTCTTGATCTGAATATAGACGACGAGAACTCATTTTTAGGTTGTTAAACAACTTTTAACACTAACTAAATGTGTTGACACTCTTAAAGTTTTTGACTTACTTATGTGTTGCGAAAAGAACCAAACAAGTAATTGTCAAATTCAAGAGAGCGATACATTCTCAATCCTAGATGGCACCATAACAATAATAATAAACATAATTTGAAAATAAAAGACCGAGCGTTACTCTATGAACAACAAATGTGTTTATTTTTTATGAGTTAATTTTTTTTTTATATTTTATTTATGTATACCATATGATACACTGGATAAAAAAAAATTAACTAATATGATAATATTATTATTGATTAGTACAATAGTAAATAACTTTGGACGTGAGACCAAAAAATTGAAGCCATGTATGGGACAGGGAACCTGTTAATTTAATTAATGAATATTAACTAGAAGCTGACGTCACAGGGGCAGTCAAAATAAAGTAAACAAGTTTGTGCTTTAAGGGAATTACACTTTTCAACTTGAAAACCACTTTGGAAATGTCTTCGAAATTTGTACACTTTGTATGTATTTGAATCAAGAAGAATTTGCAACTCAGAAAGCAAACTTTCTTTAAAAAATACTTCAATGGATTTTTCTGATTCTATTCTGGCATTGCCTCTGTCAACTGGTCAAGGTTTGAAAATTAAAAAAAGTATCTTTTAAATTATCGTTTTTACACGTGGTAAAAAGCGAAAGCAGTTTCTAGATTTTCATCGAATCTTCTTTGGCTATTTTGCGATGTTTCAAAAAATCATTCTCTGGACTGATTTTTGATTTTTCTGCGAATTAAGATGAACTTTCTATTAATTGTTAGATTTGGTCGTCATCGTCGTTCATTTGTTGAAATGATGAACATCAATGATGTTCAACTCTTCCGCTTCTAAATTTCCTGTCAAATTTTGGACTTTTACAAAACTTGCATCGATTTTTTATTTCTTTCAAAGCATCCACAATGTTTTGACTATTTCAGCTCCAGCTGTCCATTGAATTTCTGATAAATTGTTCAATTGCTCAAGACCTTATTCACTTGTTTATTGTAAAATTTATCATAAATTTTCAAACCTTGCCAGAAAAAGTAAAATACTACGCAGACTTCGAAAACAAACAAACTTTCCAGCAGTCGTCATCTTTAGTTGGAAAAGTTTGGTTGAAATGTCAAAAACATCGCCATTGCGGGGCTATTGATGTGAACCTGGAGATGGCCGCACCTGCTACAGAGCAATCATTTTAATCTTATCTTTTTCAAAGAAAACATGCTACTATGTGGGGTGAAAAGTAACCCCCTTGGGAATGAAAACAAATTTTTTTTTATTTTATTCAATATAGTCCCCTTTTAGTTTGATACACTTATTCTAGCCATTTTCCAACTTCTTGATCCCGTCCGAAAAGTAATTTTCCGTAAGGTCTGCAAAATACTCCTCCTCGGGTGAGCAGAATTTTTTATTAATAAGCCATCTTTTGAGGTTTGGGAAGAGATAATAGTCCGAGTGAGCCAAATCGGGCGAATACGGTGTATGCGACAGCAATTGGAGCCGTAAGTCATTGATTTTAGCCATGGTTGCGATGCTCTTGTGCGCAGGTGCATTGTCTTGCAAAAATAAAAATTTTTCGCTTCATGTGAGGCCGTTTTGCAGCGATTTCGGCCTTCAATCTCTCCAATAATGCACAGTAATACTCACTGTTGATGGTTTTTCCTTTTTCGAGGTAGTCCACGAATTGTATGTCATGAAAATCCCAGAAAACCAACGCCATAATCTTTCAAACACATCGAACCTCCTTCGGCCGCTTCGGAGCACTCGTGCCGGCTTCAGTCCATTGCCAAGCACAAATTCTGTTCTCTGGTGTTCAACAGTTAACAATCGACGTCAAAAGTTCGCCCGATTCCGCATCAGTAAGTCCAAACACTCTTTCGAAGTGCTCTCGCGTTTGTGTTATTGGTCAGGAGTGAGTATGCGCGGCATCCAACGGCAGGATAACTTTTTCGTATGCAGAATATTGCCCAAAATATGGAGTGTGCGCTCAGTCCTAATCTTTGTGGTATCTGCTAGCTGGCGTACCTTCACTTTCCGGTCAGCCAACACTATTTCATGTGTTTTTTTGACATTGTCCTCTGTAACTGCATCGGAGGGCCTGCCGCTGCGGACTTGATCGAAAGTGGAGTTGCGGCCACCACGAAACTCCCGAAACCAATATTTGACGTAGCATTAGCCCCATATTATTTATCCAACTTTTATTTTGTTTCCTTCGCCGTTTTGCCTCTCAAAAATTAATGTTTTATGAGAGAACGAAAATCGTTTTTGTCCATACTCAACATGATGTCAAACACGTCAACAACAATCAGCTGTCAAAACAACGCAAAAGACAGTATCGCACTGAAATTTGGCATGTCTGCCTAAATATGAACGGACTTGAAGGCACCATAATTTGTTTGCAGTAACAGCGCATTCTGGCGGTCAAGGAGGTTACTTTTTACTCAACTTAGTAAAATGTCGTTCGAACCAGCAGCGTTAAAGGAAATTTTGTTGCAGCATCAGAAGTTCTTTGAGGGGTTCATGGCGTTGAATAAGGAATTCATGGACAAAATGTTTGGGAAATCAACTAGCATCCACAGCTCGATACCACCGTTTCGCCAATTTGATCCCGAAAAGGAAAATTGGAAAAACTATGTATTTGTTCCAGCTCAAAGAACATTTTGCTGCTAATTCCCTTGTTGACGAAGACTTACGAAAATCACATTTCTTAGCTGAGTGTGGCCCGACAGTAAACGATAAGCGTATGGGAAGCAAGATAATGATAAGTGTGCTAGTAAATCAGTGTGCGTTAACGTTTCAATTCAACACAGGCTACTACTCCGCTAATTGGTTTGAATGGCTCTAGAGAATTGGGAAAACCACGGATTGTACCGACTTCTCGGGTTCTGAGACTGGTTCGATGCATTGAGTTTTTCGGTGCTGCATAATAAACTTGAAAAGGCTTTACAAGTGGTGGAAAGCTCTCGACTGCAGCTCGCACTAAAAAAGGCTGTTTGTAAAGAGTATCGATCAGCATTTAGTCCTGGAATGTGATACAGCCGTCACACGTATTGTCGCACATCTAACTCTGAAGTCGGAATGCCGACCGCGATATTTTAAACATCGTCCTGCTCCATTTTTGCAAAAGAAAGGTGTGAGGAAGAAGTTAAACAGGTTAATGACCCTAGGAATATTGAAAGCGTGGAAAATAGCCAATGGACAGCTCCGGTTATGTTTGTAAAAAATGTAAATGGAAGTCTCAGGCTCTGTAGGGATCTTAAGTTCACCATCAATCCCCAACTGGACATCGATCGCAACCCGGTACCTCGTATAAATGAACTTTTCTCTGCCTCTTCAAGGAGGCAGGTTGTTTACGAAGGTGAGAAGCAATGAGAAAAAGTGAGAAGAGTCAAAACAATTGTGCGTCATCAACACGGAGCAGGAATTGTTTCAATATCAACGTCTTCCTTTTGGCATCGCTAGTTCAACTGGTATTTATATATTTCCAGCGATATATGAAGCAAATTACGGTCGATTTGAATTTTTGTGTATCCTACTTGGATGATATCATCGTGTCTGGTCGAACAGATAAAGAACATTTAAAAATACTACTCCAGCGTTTCGAAGTGTATGGGCTTTAATCCAAGGTATTGAGTACCTGGGGCACATTATACATAGATGCCAAGGGAATAAGACTATCGGAGTCTCGCGTGACGGCTATTTGAAATTTGCCAGTGCCCAAAAGCTTACAGGAACTAGAAGCGTTCATAGGTTAGATGAATTATTATAAGCAATTCATAGGAAATTTTGCCAACTTCGTCGCACCGTTAAACAAACTGAGGGCTAAAAAAGAACCATTCATCTGGGGTAAAGAACTACAGCAGTCATTTGATGAATTTAAGGCACGTAACATGGAAATTTTGCGTCTTGTTCATTTTCGTAGTGGCCTACTAATTGTGCTCGCCACCGACTCTTCGTTGCATTGGGTTGGAGCCGTGATCTCCCATAAATATCCCGATGGTACGGAAAGCCCGATCGCGCTTGCGTCCAAGACCTTGAATGATGCGAAAAAGGGATATAGTCAAATCGAAAAGGATTCGTTGGCAATCATTTTCGGCGTTAAAAGGTTTCACCAGTATTTATAAAATCCGACATTTCGAGTTGCTGACTGACCATCAACCCCTGGTCACACTATTCAATCCAGAAAAAAAATTGCACGTGATGACAATTCATCGCCTGCAAAGATGGGCAATAATATTGATGAGTTACACATACTCCATTCGCTACAGGTCGATAAAGCAGCACGTTTGTCTATCTCGAAGATAGTCTATCGCAGATTGTTTACCTCGATTACAAGTGGTACACCAAGTGGTTGAAGAAGTCGATGCTTTCTTGAAAGAATTTCCGGTAGGCGCACCTTACAGAAAGTTTTTGGGTATATAAAGAAGGTATTGCCTAATTTCTAACCATTTTCAGACGACGAGTTGCAATCTTTTTTCGGTAGAAAGTTCTCTTTGTTTGTGCATTTTCAGACAGAGGTTTCATGCAGAGTGATCATTTCCAAGTCGTTACAGGCCAGGGTGTTATGACTAATGCATCGAGGTCATTGGGGAATAACCAAAATGAAGCAGCTGGCTCGGCATTACTGCTGGTGGCCGGGCATAGATGAGGACATTGAGAGAGTCGTGAAGCTGTTAAACGCCTGCCAATCTCCTAAAGAGTATTCCAGTTGGCCATCGACAACAGATGTGTGGGAGCGCATCCATATAGACTTCGCCGGACCTTAAAAGAAGAGCATGTAGTTGGTGGTAGACGACTCAAAGTCCAACTTCCCGTTTGTGGTCAAGATGCCGTCAACAATGTCTCATGCTACCATTTGCGCTTTGAGGTATATTTTCGCTTTGAAGGGCCTTCCTAAGACGCTAGTGTCGGACAACGGGCCGCAGCTCGCATCCAAAATGTTCACAGTTTTCTGTAAGATGAATGATATTCAACACCTAACTGCCGTTCCTTTTAATCCCGAATCGAATGGAGTGGCCGAGCGTATGGTACGTACGTTTAGCGTTAGCTTAGAATTTTCAAGATTCGTTGTGTGAGGCACTAGCTACATTTTTAGGAAACTTTCGGTCTACACCGAGTAAATCCGGGTTGTCCCTAGCAGAAATATTACACGTCCGAGTTCTACCCTCAATAACCTGTATTCGTCCGGCAGTATCAAGCAAAAACGAAGTGGACGTCGGGAGTAATTGTTCGAGGCAGCGGTTGTGTGAACGGAGTTTAAAGAGAAGGCTCTAAAGGAAGGCTCATTGTGCATAAGTTTTGAGTTATGGCCACCGCTCAACCGTAAGGATTGCAGTCCAACTCATATGATTTCCAAGAGGACCTCTTTGGTTTCACCCGCTCAGGCAAAACTAGTGCCTGAAATAGGCACACCCAATCATCGTGACAGGAACCAGTGGATATTGACAAAACACCCAGGAGGTCTGAGCGTCTGCGTCAGAAGAAGTTGGGGTTTCAACAGAATTAAGTGCAGGGGAGTTGTTGCATCGCAGACTTCGAAAACAAACTAACTTTCCAGCAATTATTATCTTTAGTTGGAAAAGTCTAGCAGTAGCCACATTGGTTGAAATGTCAAAAACATAGACATTGCTGGGCTCTTGATGCGAACCAAGAGGTGGCCGCACGTGCTACAGAGCAACCATTTTAATCTTATCTTTTTATAATTAATTATTGTTAAAATAAAGCAAATTATTTTATTGAAAACCTAACACTAAGTAAAATCAAACTCAATTTCATTGGATTATGAGCCGACGATTATGTTTCCGGCGACACTGATGAAGGCGCTATTAGTGAAGAGGATAAAGTTTCTTGTGGAATTGATGGTTGAGGAGAAACTGGAATTGAAACGACTGGTGATTCTCTGCCATAGATAAACTAAACTAGATGTCAAACTCTACTAATAAATTTGCAATCCCGTAATTGCCCAAACCAAATAGTGATGAATTTCGACCCATAGCAATCCTTCCTTTTTTAAGTAAAGTCTTTGAAGCAATAATAAATAATCAAATCAAGTCTTATCTAAATACTATAGTAAAAATCTTGTCACGAAATTTCAGTCGGGCTTTCGTGCAAAACGTAGCTACACTGCTGCCTTACTAAAAGTGTGCGAAGATATTCGTACCGGTCTAGATTGTGATATGTGGGGTTTCATAGTCTTTTTAGACTTTTCAAAGGCATTTGACAGCGTAAATCATTCCATACTAATAAATAAACTGCATAGACAATTCTTCTTCGAAAGCTCCACTTCCAAATTAATAGCTTCATATTTATATGGTCGTTCACAATACGTGTCTAATGGCACTAAACGTTCTACACTTCTATAAGTCCCAATGGGTGTTCCCCAAGGCTCCATACTGGGTCCTTTTCTGTTTTTATGTTTTATAAATGATATATCTGAATGTTTCACGACCTTCGCACACCATATATGTATATGCCGAATATGTACAAATACCATATATTCCTTGTTTCCGAAATCCCATAAAAACCAGGCGTTAATCAATCTTAATGAAGATCTTAAACGAATTCATGCTTGGTCAACAAAAAATTAGCTCTGCCTTAATCCAGCCATGTTCATTAATAGACAAACAGAAATTTCCGCTTCAATATTTCTCAACCACACTCCTGTAGAATATGTGGATAAGATAAAAAATTTTGGAGTATACTTTAGTAGTACATTGACTTGGAATTTAGAAGTAAACAGCATAATATCAAAAATGTATAGCACTCTTCGTGGTCTAACTACCTTCCGATATGTGTTAAGGTAAAATTAATTAAATCTTTTATCGATACTGCTTTACAGATGCGAAATATACGCGGACTTGGACTATGTATCGAAAAGAAAATTAACTGTGGCATATAATAGTTTCGCAAGATACATTTATGATATTAGACGATCAGAGCACTTTACGCACTTAACTAAAAGTATTACCGGCTGCTCTTTAATAGCTTTATTTAATTATAGAACCATACTATTGCATCGTAAAATAATTACTACCAAAGAACCAAAGAAAAAATTACTACAAAGAAATGCTTAAATTTGCCAGTAATCACAGATTTATGCAAATAATTGTACCTAGACATAAGTATAGGGTTTTCTAATAACGACTTGACAACTTTTTTTTTAAATAAAAGGCAAACCCTTTGAGATATTTCGAAAACTTTATTATTGGCTTGAATTACAATCAAAACATTTATGAATGGAACACGACTTCGTTCATATGGCCACCGCGGGCACGTTTGCAGCGGTCGATTCTTTGGGCCCAATTTTCAACGACTCGGCCACACATTTCGGCCGAAACGGCCGCTATTTCGCTTTCAATGTTGGCTCTGAGCTCTTTCAACATTGTCAGTGTAAAAGCCAATGAATTAATGTAGCCCCACAGAAAATAGTCAAGCAGCGTTAAATCGCACGAACGAGGCGGCCAATCGACTGGCCCATGTCTTGAGATAATACGCTCACCATACTTACTCTTCAATAAATCGATTGTAGCGTGTGCTGTGTGACTTGTGGCACCATACTGTTGAAACCACATGTCGTCCAAGTCCATATCTTCCAATTCGGACCAAAAATAGTCGGTGATCATGGCGCGATAACGCTGACCATTCACAGTAACGTTATCGTCGACGAAAAAATATGAAAAAACCGCACCAAACAGTTATTTTTTGTGGATGAAGTGGTGATTCATGAAGCACATGTGGGTGTGAGTTTTCACCATATTTTGCTTATTGTCGAACCCATTGAGCCAAAAATGAGCTTCGTCACTGAAGATAATTTTGCGATGAAATTCATCATCTTGACGCATCTTCTCCAGAACCCAATCGGAAAACGTACGTCGCTTCAAATGGTCCATCGACTTCAATTCTTGAGTCAGCTTGATCTTGTATGGGTGTAAACCAAGACCCTAATGCCATAATGTGGTCTGAGCGATGCCCAATTCTTGAGAACGCTGTGGAATTGACTGATTTGGATCGTTTGCTACGGACGTCTGAACGGTAGCGATATTTTCGAGACTTCGACCAACCCGTTGTCTCACTGACACGGCAACATCACACAACGAATATGTAGACTCAAATTTTTGTACTAAACTTGTTATCACCTGTCTACTAGGGCGAGAATTATCTGTAGAAAATTTTTATAATTTGCAGACGTTGCTCGTTAGTTTACTTATAAAAATGATGAAAATGTTGAGTTTACTGAATAAATTGACAGTGACAGTTTGATGATTAGTGAAAGAGTGCGTTCACAAATTAAATTCAAAGTTGTCAAGTCTCTATTGGAAAACCCTATATATTACAACTAGTCGACATTTTTTTATCCATGCGATTCACCTATGGAATTGTCTACCAATAGATATCAAACGATCAAGCAACACAAATATATTTACAAAGAAACTTTTTAAAGACTTTGCGCAAACTTACTGATGGAAGATCCTTGCCTTTATGTCTTCTACCCATTTTTTTTTCCAAACTGTTTTAGTCTTCCTCACCCCTATTTCTTTTTTTCTTCTTTTTATTTATTAATTAATTTATTTTTTTTTACCCCTTTTCTTCTTATTTTTATAGATGTACATATTTATAAGTTTCCTAATAAATTGATCACTATAATTTCATTTTAATGTATAATTACCCAGATTGCATAATGTAAAAAGATTTGATCCTAATGTACAAGAATTAGTTGAGCTAAATAAATTTGAAATTTAAAATTAGATTTAACGTAATTTAATATATAAAAGAAAGTAACGTAACGTAAATGATTTTAATCAATACTATCGCAGTTGATCGTAGTTGACAGCATACAATATCGACTGTGGTTGAGAAAAAGAAAAGGTTACTTGTGTATCTTAAAAGCCTGGTCACACAGAGAGCGGTCTAGTGTTGTTTGTTAAAAAAGCGTTCTGTCTGACCGACTCTTAAAAATTGAATTTCTCGTGTCTGTGAGACATAGCAGTAGCACTACCTACTTTATGATAAAAACTGAAAAGAGATACATGAGGATTGGTGCACAATTTTTAATTGTAACAGCTAAGTTATATTAATTAAATTTCATATTTTAAATTGTAAATAATTTAAATAATTACATAAAGTAGACAATTTATATTTGTTTACCTTTAGAGGTACATTCTCCGAGCTTTGATTTTAAAAAGTACGGTCGGTATAGGTCAATTTGCCGCCTGATTCCTTAAATTTTACCGACTTATCCATTTATTTTCTTTTTTTAATCAAATTACTATGAGTATGAATAATATCGTCATTTGCGAAATGTGACTTGTATACATTCAAAGGTTTAACCTACGATGGCGGTCCCAGAAGTACTCGACTCAACAAAGAAAACACAAAAATTTTGGAAAAAAACTTATTTATTTTTCAACATAATCGCCTTTCAAAAAGTTCGATACCCTTTCTATAATAAGAATTGTCTTGCTCCTCAAAATAGCCATTAACTTCTTCATCGTTGGAAAATCTTTGACCACTGAGCCATTTTTTCAAGTTTGGTAACAGAAAACAATTCGAGGGAGCTAAATCTGATGAAGGGTGCATTAGGTAGCAATTCAAACTTTAATTCATTAAATTTGGCCATTAAAGTAACGGATTTGTGAGCTGGTGCATTGTCTTGATGACACAACACTTTCTTCTTAGCCAAATGCGGCCATTTTTGCTTGATTTCTTCGCTCAAATATTGCAATAAGTTCGCATAGTAATGGCTGTTGATAATTTTTCCTTTTTCAAGATAGTCAACGAAAATTATTCCACGCGCATCCCAAAAAATCGACGCCATGACCTTGCTGCAGATGAAACGTTCTTCACGTTCTTTGGAGCCTTTTCTCCCTTTTGAATACATTATTTTGATTGTTATTTTGTCTCGGGTGTAAAGTGATAGACCCATGTTTCAGCCATAGCTGTGAAACGGCGCAAAAATTCTGATTTTTCGCTGTGAAACTTCGCTAACCACTCAATTGAAACATCTTCACGACACTGTTTTTGCTCGAGTGTGAGTAAACGCGGCACCCATCTTGCACACAGCTCTCTGTGTGCTTGACTTTGAAGCAGGTCGCCCCCTTTATGGACACTTATTACTCTTACACAGATGTTCTGCAACAGCCAGTTTAAAATCGAAAAGAGTTATATATATGTCACTCTGTTTCCGCCACAAAATCCATGAATTGGCAACACATAAGTCCAGAAAGTGGAAACAAATTTTTAGGTACCATTTTTTGGATCGAATTTCAATGCGGCAAAGACCGAGCATAGAATCTAAGAGGTCAACACCATCCATGTATTTATTATACTCGTCTTTTATCTTTGGACAGTCAATCTCAATGTACTTTTTCTCGTTTCTTGAGTACCTTCTTTTTTTTTGTTGTGGAATTGGCCCCCACAAATGCAGAAAGCATATTTACATTTTTATTATCAAACCAGGAAACAAAAGAAACGTCGACGCCTTCAATTTTTGCCATCTTTTCAATTACATTTCCTAGTCCTCATTTCTTTCTTTCCTTTTCTTTTGAAACGTCAATGTTGGGAACCCTATTCAGCCTATCGGTCTCCAATGGAAGAAGACCCACTTTGGTTAGTTGCACTTGCAGTTTGGGGCTGTTGAACCTGTTGTCAAAATAAATTTTGTGATTCATATGTCTTGGCATCGTCGATACTAACTTGGACACCATATTTCCACCAACACCCTGGGAATTTGTCAGGAATAACATTACTCTGCTCCCCTGCGAATATATCAAAGTCATAACTGAACCCAGATATTCGGCTTAAAACAAAGTTTTTGTAACCTCATTTATGTGGTTTTTTGGGGTTATACTGCTTTAAGTGATGTCGACACTTAGTAGGGATTATTTGCTCGTCCACTGCAAGGTGTTCTTCTCTTGGTATAAGGAGCAGTCGTTCCCTTATACTATTTAGAAATGGCCTAACTTTAAATAACTTGTCGTGTTCAGGTTGGCCAGGTCTCACAAATCTCTTTTTATTTCTTCCCAACGCCTAGATGGCATGGTCTCATAAACAAAAGGTTGCTCTATTTGTGAGTTAAAGTAACGTCTAGTAGAAGGCACCTTGATAAGAGACGTGAATAATGTTATACCGACAAATTGACTGGCTTATTTATGTTATCCTGCAGTGCTTTTCTATTGGATTGGACTCAGATCAGAAGTCAGCGGGGGTCTCAAGAGAGGACATTCCATTCGGAAAATCTTTAGTCCCTAAAAAGGTGTAGTCGCTATCCTTGTATGATTTACGGGACTTGTTTTTCCATGCTATGTTTTTATCCTTCTCATACTTCGATTTCAAAGTGAGCAATGGTTTTTCTTCTTCTGAATCGTACTCACTTTCATCGATTTCAGGCACCTCCAAGAGTTCT
Source organism: Volucella inanis (assembly GCA_907269105.1). Taxonomy (NCBI): domain Eukaryota; kingdom Metazoa; phylum Arthropoda; class Insecta; order Diptera; family Syrphidae; genus Volucella; species Volucella inanis. Next base: position 96,483,983 of record OU026154.1, read on the forward strand.
ATACTTCCCAAAATCTTCCGATTTTAGGATTTCATCCTCACTTTGGAAACCATCACCAGAAATACCACGGTTTCTTCTTCAGTAAAACAAACTACTTGAGATCATTGTTTTCTCACGAAAAGTTGGAATATTCATATTTTTGTGAATGGATAAGGAGCCATATATGGACGTTGCAAAAAACGCGCCGTGTCTTGGAGTTAACATTTTGTTCTTAGCTAATTTTTGAAAATTGCTCGTTTTATCCATAATCACCGATTTCTTTTTAATTGCTCAAATTAATAAATCTAGCATTCTGAGTGTAGAACCCCCCCACATTTTCCAATCGTTACATGCCTAGTTGTAGGTTTTTCGGTTAGAAATTATTTCAAAAAGAATTCCACAAATTATGTTTGCATAAATCTTTAGAGCAGGTAGTACAACAATCTTCTAGCATCGCATTTAAACAAGATCTCAACTACCTCAAGAAATTTTGAATTGCAAATTCAAAGAAGACCATAAGTATTCAAATCTGTTATTCATCGTTATGAGTGAAATAAAAATGCAAATCACCCAAAATGTCACGTACACACATCTGCTGCTGATGATATTTATTAATTTAATGGGATACAGTAAGCAGAATTTCTTTTTGAAACTCAACTCCTCCATCGTCCGTTCCTTTTTATTTTTAATAAGAAGATAGGCTTTCCAATACCTGAGAGGCAATATCGATTCGATAAATCTGTAGACAGGATTTTTGAATGAATTACAGAGTTTAGTTGTTTCGACTATGGTAATTCATTTAACCAGAAATTTGTATGTATTTTCACTCAAACGAAATGCGAGAATAGGCACGTATGACGGAGACTAAATAGGGAGGAGGTCAGTTTTTTTTTTTTTTTTTTAATGATATGGCAAAAAAGTTATCCTTGCGCGTTTCCTAGAAAAAAAAAAAAAAAAAAAAAGTTATCCCATTGATATAATTTGAGCACGTGTGTTCCGGATTCGGACTCATCCAGCAACTGAGCACTAGGTTCATATGCATATCATGAAGGATATTTCTAATGATCCACTTAATGAATGTACGAGTACTTCTGTCTGGAAGTACGAATACTATCACTGGAATGGGGTAAGCCATATTGTTTAACAGGATTTTCAACCTACAACACCCCGAACCCCTATAAAAATAAACAAGGAAATTCACTCTTTATTGTGCATATTCTTAAATGCACACAGGATAACTGAAAAATAAGAATAATGATTTGATAGCATTGTATATGCATATAAAGTCCAGATCAAAATGCAAGTTTAACTACCTGTTTTACAACTCGACCGCTTCTACTCTTGTATGGTTCGCTTGAAACGTTGTATTGATCATTGGTGATGATGACTGAATCTCAGTTGGTTACAAGTTCGGTATTTCGCGAAAAAGTTGGCTTTGGACTAACCCTTTCAGATTTTTCTGAAACGATATGACAATTAGTTTGGTTTAAATGCAATGAGATAACCTCTCTAGCGCAGACTAAAGGCAGGACTCGGTTCGGATTCGAGGCAATACACCTTAGGGTATATAAAAAGGATGAGCTGGATACCGATAAGCAACCTCCTCCATCTTTAAACGAAAATACAAATACAGCCTTAAATCTGGAAGCGTCGATATCCTTTCCAGAAATGGACAGTGACGACTCCAATTGATCCGAAGCGACTATTAAACATTCGGTCTCCTCTTCTGACAATCTGTCGGAAATAGAAACCGATCACGAAATAAAAGGAGATTCTACACCATCAGAGAAAGAAGATGAGAATCGGAGGACTCGAATAAAACTGTGGTGGAGGCCACCATGGGAAATTGTAGCAATGATACGATTTCTTTAGATTTATCTCCACCACTCAAAAAAGGCCTCCAAAAATGCAGAAGACATCATCCTATTCCAGAAAGCAGGGATCTCAGAAGGCGTTCGTGGACTTGGTACACCTGTATACGTTACACTCTATACAAGAGACAAAGGAAAGATTAGAACTTCTAACACATGGGCTGTTGCCCAGTGCCGTTTTATAGTAAAACACAAAATTTTTGCAAAATTCAACTTTAATTATCAATATAGTTGCCTTCGACGGCGATACACTGATTGAAACGATTTTTCAATCTTTCGATACCAGTTTTGTAGTACGATTTCGGTTTAGGCTTAAAATAGGCCTCTGTTTCGACGATTACTTCTTCATGGGTCTTAAATCTCTTTCCGGCGAGCATTCTTTTGAGGTCTGCGAACAGGAAATAGTCGCTGGGGGCCAAATCTGGAGAATACGGTGGGTGGGGAAGCAATTCGTAGCCGAATTCATTCAATTTTGCCATCGTTTTCATCGACTTGTGACACGGTGCATTGTCTTTATGAAACAGCACTTCCTTTTTCTTCAAATGCGTCCGTTTTTCTGCGATTTCGTCCTTCAAATGCTCTAACAACGCAATGTTATAGTCGCTGTTGATAGTCTGCCCCTTTTGGAGATAGTCGATAAAAATTATTCCATGTGTATCCCAAAATACAGATGGAATAACCTTGCCTTGTTGAGTTTTTGGTCGTTTTGGACGAGGTTCGTCGCCTGCTCGCCACTCAGCTGACTACCGACTTGACTCTGGTGTGAAGTGATGGTGCCAAGTTTCATCCATTGTCTCATAACGATGCAAAAATTCGGCTTTATTACGGTTGAACAGCTTTAAACACTCCTCTGAATCATCAACACGTTGTTGTTTTTGGTCGACTGTGAGCAAATGCGGCACCCATTTTGAATGAGCTTTCGCATGTCTAAATATTTGATATCTTCAGAGCCTCAGCTATCTCGACCATTTTCACTTTACGGTCATTCGTAATCATTTTGTGGACTTTTTTGATGTTTTCTTCTGAAACTGCCTCTTTTAGACGTCCACTGCGTGCATCATCTTCGGTGCTTGTATGATCACTTTTAAATTTTTCAACCACTTGCGAATGGTTCGTTCGGCTGGTGCAGAGTCCAGGTAACACACGGCTGCATTTTTTTCCATCAAAAAGCAATGATAAATCAACACACGAAATTGCTTTGAATCCATTTTTTTGACAATAACAAAAGTTGCTTCAGTCACAACGCCATATCACTAACTGAAAATGGTATGAATTTAATTCAAGTGATGCCCTCTCTTAGAAACAGCCCATGTATTATACTAGTGAAACGTAGCCTTAATGTATTTTCACTTCCTTAACCGTTGCCAGGCTGTAGATTACCAAAACCTCCTACTGGCTGGCATCGGTGTATCTTGGCCACGATCAAGTGGGCCCTCTCCCTGGTGATAACCTAGAAAAGGTTGTACTGGAAGCTGGAAGGCGAAAAACTGGCCTCATCATCGAATGCGACGCTAACGCTCATCGCGCGGTATGGGGCAGTACCGACATCAACGATAGAGGTGCGTCACTTTTTGATTATATTTTAAGTACTAATCTCATAGTTTGCAACATTGGCAATGAGCCCACTTTTATAATAAGAAACCGACAGGAAGTGCTAGATATCACTCTTGTTTCAGACAACATCACTCAAATGCTAACGAACTGGATGGTATCGACTGAACACTCGTTTTCAGACCACAGGTACATCCAATTCAGCCTGAGTGATGCTCCCCTCAGCGAAACATCGGAAAACTGATTGGCTAAAATACAGAGGAATACTGTCAGAAACACTATCCTCTGAACTCTCACGTTTAATGCGAGACACCAAAGAGTTTGACATGAAAGTCAGGGAATTCACCCTGTTTTTCAATCAGGCTATGGCTTCTTCCTGCCCTGTGGTTCAACCGATGACTCTTGGACAATCTCAAGTGATGAATCACTCAACTTGCTACTGGACACCAACTTTCCAGGAAGATACTTATTCGCGGCCACAAGTAACCAAAACAGGACTATTGCAACCGTGAACAAAATTCATGGTCTGATTACAAGAGACAAGCTGCATGCATAGTTTCAAACCCATGCGGGTCCGGACGGTATAATACCGGACGAATTGCAAAGGTCCTCAGATCTTATCTTGCCCATTCCAAAGGCTGGAAATGCTCTCATTATGTCCCAAAGAACCTCAGACCTATAAGTCCATCATCTTTCCTTCCGAAAACTCTAGAATGACTGATTAATATCAATATTCGAACTAAAATTGTTCCAAGACTTTTGTCAACGACTCAACATGCCTACTGCAAAGGAAAATCGGTGGAAACCGCGCTGCATTCGCTGATTAGTCACATATACCGATCCCTACAATACAGAGAGTACACAATGGTTGCTTTTTAAGACATAGAGGGCGCCTTTGACAACGACGACATATCTGCAATCACGACTGCGCAGTCAAATCTGCAGGTAGACTACTCATTTGGGGAGTTGATTAGTCTTACTCTAAATAGCAGGATAATCAGCTTCAAGCTGGGTGGGACTTCTTCTAAAAGATGTGTTAGTAGAGGCACACCGCAAGGCGGTGTCTTTTCTCCCCTTCTTTGGAACATAGTGGTAAATGTACTGCTTATATACTTAGAAGCAGGAAGTAGCAGGGTGATAGCCGTCTCAGGTAAGCATTCTAATACCATCAAAGAACTTCTCCAGCTAAATCTTAACAGATTAACCGGTTGGGTGGATTACTGTGGATTGGGAGTTAACCCCCATCAAACAGATCTTATCCTCTTTTATGGAAGATATAAAATTCCAACTATAGACCCTCCCTCAATAAAGCTACAGAAGCTTTATCCTCTTGCAAGAAAACCATTGGAAACAAATGGGGCCTTCAACCTGTAATAACCAACTGGCTGAACATCTAGGTCATAAGACCAATACTCAACTACGGTGTGGTTGTCTGATGGACAGCCTTAGACATTGCAGCCAACTGCGAAGAAATTAGAAGAATCCAAAGAACAGCTTGTCTATGCATAAGCGGAGCTCTACGCTCCACTCCCTCCGCGGCTTTAGACTTTTCACTTGTTACCCATCAACATCTTCAGCTACACAGTGGACAAATAATTTATTTGGCCACGATAATATTTTAAATATATTAGGAATCCACATAGAGAACATCGATTGCACCATGCCTAAGCTTCGGTTTGACAAAGACTTTCATGCGAGTCTTCCCTCTAGATCCTTCTGGAAGGAAGATGCTTTTATGGAGGACAAGTCTGTTCACTTCTATACAGATGGATCTAAGACCGATAGCGGGGTTGGTGGCGGTGTTTTCTCAGATAAGCTAAATCTAAGCCTCTCCTTCCGTCTTCCAAATCACTGTAGCGTGTTCCAGGCGGAAATGTTGGCGATTAAGGAAGCAGTGTTCTGGCTGAAAAAAAACGTGATATCTGAAAAGGATATCCGCACTCGAATATCCTGGACTCGGTCTAACTAAATTCTAAAGCCGCCCTTAAATGCGGCCAAAAGGACATTAGACTGTGACTCTACTACAAGGTTTTCTTGTTCATCTCTATAGGTCTCCGTTCGGTTCTTATTACCCTCTATTTCCTCGATCGCGCACTTCTCATGCTCTTTCTTTTTTCTCTGGAGAAGCCGATGTTCTACCCTCCCCTTTTTCTTGTAGAGCTGAAGAGCCGATCTCGCTTTGTATGCATGTTGTTTTGCTGTATGTGCTTGTCAGGACTCTTCATCAAACCATAGGTTTCATGTTGGTAGGCGTGTGAAACTCAGCACGTCAGTTGCAGCATTTCTAATGACTTTTCGGTATATAACTCACTGGTCTTTAGCACTTGATTCTGGCTGTAAATGACTTCTCGAAAGGTTGAGGGATACGTGATCGGCAAACGTCTTGGCAGTTTGTTGGGATCGCAACAATTCAACTTTAAATGTTATGGCGTCTGAAATATTCGTAGACTTACGTTGGCTGCAACTAGGTAGTAGTCCGAGTCTATGTTGGTTGACAGTTTTCTGATCCGGTGTCTCGGTGTTTCTATGTAAATATTGAGATGAGAAAATCGTGTGCTTGCTATAGTAACGTTACGTCCCGCATCAAAATCGATTAGCCTCTGTTGGAGTGTGACAGCATATAAGATATAAGGCTATTGTTTGCGAATTTGACTTTGATACGGATTCAAAACTTCTTGCCTAAGTCTGCAGTTTACAACAAATCCGTATTCAAATAGATGTTTCCTATGGTACAATAATCACCGTAGTGAACATCACAGTTTTTTTTCCTGGATGGCGGTGATATCTGCCTTATAGCAGTCCAAAGCCTCCGATAATTGTTCGGCTGCACGCGGCCTGTTCAAGGTCCGTGCAGATCCGAAAGCCGTTGTCCTTTATTTGTTTTGCAGGGTCATAAACAGTGAATTCGTCCTTATCCAAGGCTATTGTTCGCTTCGTAACAATTATTTTTTTACGTGGTTTTTAAAAAAAAGGGGCCGGACCAAATTTCGAAACCAGTAACTCCCTTTGGGAAGTGAGTGCTGCCGTTTCCCCTTATTAAGGGCTCATCCATCGCCAACTCTTTTTGAACACCCTGACTTGGTGTTCGAAATCGCTATAGATAGAACTAGTTCAATCTAACCGGAACTGTGAACGCCACCGTTGATTACATCCTTAGAAATCGTCCAATGCCATTCAGAAACTGAAAAAAGTGAATAAGTGAGATGGCACTCTCTCGTATGTTATCAGCTGCCAGACCTTCCACAAGAGTTGGTTAGCCCGTCTCCAGTCGAGCTACTAGGCCCCAAAGCAGTCAACACTTGGAGAGGAGTAGTAGGGGTTGATGGTGTGAGGCTAAAGTGAGAACGCTTGTGTTCTCATATAATCGTATTTACCACCCCTTCGGCAGCCAAATATCTTCCTGTTAGCTTCGGGAACGCCAAATTAAGTTAACGACCAAAATCACTTAAATAAAACGAAAATTCGGGAACAAAATTACCTATTAGCAAAATGGAAGCATTGCATATACATATGTCGTAAATACTACCGCCCCAATACACAAATCAAAATCGGGAATGTTACCTTATCTCTGTTAGACAAAGCAAGAATCTTGGGACTGACTTGCACTAAATCCTGGAAGTGGAACGCACATGCGAAAACAGTAATAGAAAAACTAGGAAGAACCCAAAATTAAAAGAAAATCGTCTGCAGCAAACACAAGGGACCGCACATAAACACAGCCAACAACTGTGTACTGATTGGAGGAGCTACGCAACAATGTCTCACCATATACTCACATTTGACTAAAGGATGCGACCAGTAGGTACAAATTAAAATCAACTCCATACTACGTGCTGCAGTTGGTGCACTACACTCTAAGCTTTGTAAATATAAAAATTATCGCTCAGACTAAGATTGCTAGAAAAATTTAAAAAATTAAAAACTCCTCTTTAATTCTTTAAAGCTGCTCATAAGCACGGTTATTCCAATGTCCACCAAATAAGACAATACCAAACCACCCTGCATGTTCCCAGCAATGATAATAAACACTTCTCTAGACAGGATACCAAAAGAACACACACAAGCGGAAGTCTACTGGAAGAGAAATTCGCTGAAATAATATCAACCGGGTTTTTTTGATTGTGCTTTGTACACCGATGCCTTCTGCAACAATGGATTTACAAGGTACTGTGTCTATATTCTGAACAGTAAATGTCCACTCCACCCAACCAAAACTCATACTGGAGAGATTATGGGACTAGTGGAGGCACTTGAATTGCCAAAATAAATAATGGAAAAGGTATGTTCAACAAGCAAGGTGATTTTATATTTTTATTTAAAAGATAGTTATTTATTCATCAATATTAATGTTGTAACCTTTAAAGTAATTCCTTTCAGATATAATACAATTGTGTCAAATCAATTTTTTCTCTCGAACATGGCGTTTTTACAATTAAGTCACACTATATGGTAGTCTTCACTGGAAAAACGTGTGTAGTACATACAATTTTTATTAATTTTAGCTCTTAAGCCTTGTTTTAAAAAACTGTGTATAAATGTTTAATGTTTATGGCAGATACGTAACTGACTGCAGTTTATTTGGCGCACCGACTTTACAAAACAACCAGCTCAACATGGCCTTAGTTTGGTGGCATAAAGCAAACCAGAGTTCTACACAGGCAAAACACAAACTAACTGGTACAATTTAAACCACACCAACAGGTGCGCTTGAAGTTATCTTAAACATCACACCACTTCATCTGGAAATCATGAAAGAAGCAATGGTAAATGCCTACAAGATCTTCACAAAATATGAATCCAATTCCAAACTAGTTCAAGCTGCAATTCTTCATGAATTGAAAAAAGACGAACTACTTGGGATACATCTAATCGACAGATATCAACCACGATATAGCTTTCGACATAACTTTAAGATTACGTTTCCAGACCGTCTTAACTGAAAACAGGAAACAGAAGAAACAGAATTTGCCGAAGACTCACATGTATGGTACACAGACGGATCCAAGACAAATTAAGGAGTTGGAGCCGGAGTATACGGTCCTCGCACTAAGTCATCTACAAATGCCAGTATGGAAACAAGCAGCTCCGTATTTCCGGCTGAAATACATGCAATATAGCTTTGCATTCGAAAGAATCTAAACAGACATCTTACAAACAAAAACATTTATATTCTCTCAGTTCACTTGATTTGATAGCCAGGACACAGCGGACATAAAGGCAACGAAATAGCAAACGAACAAGCCAGGAAAGGATCCACATCTCATTTCATGATGAAAAGACCATTCTGTGGGCTATCAATTGATACAATAAAAGGAGCTATTAAGACCTGGCTAGAGTAAAAGAAGCTTCATTTCTGAAAAGAAATAGACAAGTAAGCCAAAACCCAAAAACTCTTTTCAATAAAAAATCTGTTCTAGATCTTGCACGCAGACGTAGTTCAAGTGGTATAGTATTGAGTTCCCAATTGGACGGATTGGGTTCTTTCTTTCAATCAACTAAAATCTCTTGCAATGAGTGGTTGCCTTAAATACAACAACAAGCTATCTTACACTATTATCTTAGTCTGCCCATTAGATGTTGGATGTCATCCATGGAGCGACATAGACACTGTCGTTCTCTCTGTGTTCAACTTTCCGAAAAACTTAAGAGTAGTGACACCCTCTTGAGTGTTACGTTCTTTAAAAAATAAAATGATCTCCAGAAATGGACACTGATTATTGCTTTTTCAAGGGACTAGGCCGCTCTAGAGCTGTGATTTCTTTTTCATGCAAAATATAAAATAAATACAGTTTGCTTTTTGAAGTTTGTTATAGATACGATTAACTGTAAAACGTAATTTTTATAGAATAGTTTACTTAAAAATCTATTTAAAGACCTAGTTAACACTTGAAGTGAAATGTTTGAAAATTGTTTAAGTTGTGGGTACGGTCAATTGTAAAATGAAGTTTTGAGATAAACGCGTATACAATTTTGAGTTACAGAAAATCATGAACAATTTTGCAACACCTTTAATCCATAACTGGCCTTCTAAATTATTATCCTGTTCTTCCATTTTTTTTTCTATTCGATTTTAATGCGATCATTCACTCTTTAGCAAGCTCTGCGCGCTCTTTGTCAATCTCCAAACACATTTCGTGGCTGTTCGGGCCGATTTCTAAATCCATCGCTTTCATTATGTGCAAAATTGAAGCAAAGCTGTCATTGTATATGCAAACTGCAATATCCAACACAGTTTTACCACTAGAAATGGATTTTGGGGCCAACGCCCACATAATTAAATTGAAACTTTTATTACAACTTTGAGTGTAACCGCCGATGCATCGAGTAAGAAGATCGTCTCTGATCAATTCTTCGTAAACTGGCTTTTTAGCTTCATACACTTCAATTGGAAGAGCTGGTTTAGGTTTGAGCTTTTTGTAGCTTTACCCTTTTGCCATGAGCACCATGAATCCTCACTGATCGGACATTTATCGTTCTGCGTTTTTGCATTAGTAGATATGCGGAGATGTATGGTATGAGAGTAGATAGGAAATATGCGGAAAATAATTTAACCCAGCTTGTGAATGAGCCCACACGAATACCAGACGTTGATAGTCATACGGCCAACACCCTGGAATGGTTTTTAACTTCTCACCCTGACAAGTACTGCTTTGATGTACTCTCCCTTCTAGGCTCGTCGGACCATTGTGTCATATCTACTAAATTCTCGTACACCCATCACACAGTTAAAGAAAAGATTCCTAAAAGAACCGTATGACAATACGAGAAAGCCAATTGGAGCGGACTTAATAACTTCTTTAGGAATTTTAACTGGTCGTTATGTTTCCTCGATAACGACATGGATGCCGATGCTGATATGATCACAGAAACTATTCTCTTTGGAATGAGATGCTTTATCCCTTATCGGTTGAAGAGTATCAAACCAAAAGAAAAGGCATGTTTTGACTCGAGCTGTAATGAGGCTATCGGGGTTAGAGATTTTTTTTTCGGTCCTACAAGACCAACCCAACAGAGGAAAACCGAAAAAAGTTTAAACGAGCCAGAAATGACTGCACCGTCTTTCTCAAGCATGTGAAATTTCAATACGACCAAAAACTGAGGCAAAAAATACTGCAATGTACCTAAGGCAGTAAAAATTTTTAGTCATTCGTCAAAAACATTAGAAATTCTGCCTCATCATCTATCCCAACGCTCATTTACAATGACATTCCAGCTGTCTGCTCTTTGGACAAGGCCAATCTGCTTACTGCACACTTTGCGGCTAGCTCAACACTCCCAGATTGTGCTTTGTCCCTGCCTACACTTGAGTGCGTCGAATCAACAATGGGACGAATCCACTTTTGCACTCGTGTAGTAGCAAGAGTACTTAAAGTTCTCAACATGCATAAATCCGCTGGTCCAGATGGTATATCGCCCCTTCTTCTAAAGAGGTGTTCTTCCATTACTACGTAGGCTTTTTCATCAATCAAACTCTTTAGGACGCTTTCCGAGCAGATGGAAAACAGCATTTGTCTCGCCCGTCCCGAATCTTCTTCTTTCTCCTCCTACAGACCCGTTGCACTTACGTCCCTTCTTTCTAAGGTCAGCTCATGAAATATCTTGAAACACGAAAACTTTTTAATGACCCAATATGATTTTCGTAACAACAGATCCACTGGTGATTTGATGACATATCTCACCGAAAAGTGAAACCAAAGCATACATCAATCTGGCGAAAGCAAGACAGTGGCACTTGATATTTCTAAGGCATTTGACAGAGTTTGGCATCAGACTCTTTTGTCGAATGTGAGTGCTTTTGGGATCGATGACTCTCTTCTTCAATGGATTATAAATTACCTTTCGGAACGTTCAATTTAATTTGTCTTGGACGGTTTCAAGTTTGATATTCACAAAATAAATGCTGGTGTGCCCCAGGGCTCCGTTCTGTCTCCGACACTCTTTTTAATTTTCATTAATGATCTCTTGTCTACTACTTCTAGTCCAATATATTCCTTTGCTGATGACAGTTCCGATATTAACAGCATAACCAATTGGAGAACTATCAACCGAGTGAAATTTAATGCTTTCGAAACTCAATGCAGTCTGCTGTCATTTAAGCGAATGACATTTGCATCGTCGAAACCGATAAACTTTCCATTCTCGGTATGTGTGTAAGTGACAACTTACGTTGGAAAGACGACCTATTCGATGTCGCCAAAAATGTTGGGAAATGTCTAGGTTTCCTCAAGCGATGTAAGAAATATTTTATTCCCTCTGATCTGGCCACAATATATAAGGCATTTATCCGCCCAAAATTTTAGTACAATGCCCACATCTGGTCAGGTGCTACTTAAACATCTCTGCACCTGATAGATAGGTCTAGATATCAGTCAATCAATTGACACCCTTGAACATCGACGTAATGTCTCTTGTCTCACTTTATTTTATCGCTATTTCCACCACCAGTGCTCCATTGAAATTGCCAGTAGCATCCCGCCAATTCAAACTTTCAACCGTAACACCCGTCTGGCTATGAATGCTCATCAGTGTACCCTGAAGCCCATTTTCGGACATACTCTAAAATATTGTAATCCTTTCCTAAGCTGTACAACTCGCTCATGGAATGACCTGCCGACCTCTGTGTTTCCTGGTCGTTATAACTTGCAAACATTTAAAAACAATGTACATCGGTACCTGTCTTTTCTTTCTCCCTAAATTTCCTTAGCCCGTGCTGTGTACGAACATTTTGAGGGTACAAAACCCCTTGAGCGCGCGCTGATGATATAAAAAAAGAAATATTTTATGATCGAGTGTAGCCCATATACTGTTTCTCATGTTTTCAACTGAATCAAAGAATAGAGTTGGTCTATTAGTTTTTCCTTCAATTTGCCCCTTCCACCGAGACCTCTTTTATTAATTTTCAAATTATTTAGGCTTTTGAACGGGATCTATACACTCAGAGGGCTTAGCATCAGTAATGCCTTTAGAAGTGATAGAATCACCTTCACCAATAAAATGGGTGTATTTTACCTGGTGCAAAGTTTCGGATCGCTGAAACATCTCAACAACTGCATCGACATCCATTTCTCCTGCTGATCCATCGTCTTTCACATCGCACTTATTTTGTGCCCATTCCATATATTCTTTGGTGTATTCATCATTCTTCCAGTACTTACACGACTTACAGTATTTTGATTTCACTGCGCAGTCTATTAGTTTTGAACTTTAATGATTAATAACAGTCACTAAGCCAAACAAGGACGTAAACCATAATTTCATTTTTTCCTTTTTCAAAAGAAATAGATCTCTCGTCTTTCGCTGCTTTCATCATACTGTTTTGCAGACTAGATTTGTTGCAGTTGAAATCCTTTTGACAACCTTATTATCGAAAGACTAAAACAAAGGCCGAGGTAATTCCATGAATGCACAAAACTTTTTTATTCCTTTCAATTCAATGTCACGTCATCGCACCGAAATTACAATTCTTCGGTTTATTTCCTATCCTTTTTCAATGAACGTACTAAGTCTGTACACATTTTTCACAGGACACTACTACTATATTTTGAATCCCAGCCGCGCTTACTACTTTCTGTAAATTTCACTTGCGATATCCACACTTTATAGACGATAACATTTGAAATAGCTAAAAAAAAAAACTGCAATAAAGTGTATCGTTCGACAACCAAATATCGTATATATCTTCCGATTGCTTCAATTTTTTCGCGGATGGTTGGTGCCTCTAACTCATGTCGATTCAGCGGTCTTCTTCCAGATATTTTCGGTCTTTTGCTATACCATATCCAAGTGTGTCTTTTGCACCTTTGTCACTCATTGTTAAAACGAACCAATAACACACCTCAATTCTTCTCTCATCGCTATCTCTTCTTCTGTTAAACTTGACTTCGTTTCAATTTAAATAACACTTCCCAACAGGTCCCTATGCGTTATGTGTTGCTACATTCTCCCAGCTCAACCTCTTGAATCCTACATCCTTGCTATTAAAGCAATTGACAAACTAATTGTGATTCCATCGACTATATCCTTATCTTTGGTGACTTTAATCTGCCCCTGCTAAAGTTGATTTCATTGGATAATCACTTATTTTTTACCGCGTCAAACGCCGGTTCATCCAAGGAATGCCTTTTCATTGATAGAATAACTGATTGCCGCTAGGACAATTAGCAAAAAAATAAAATTGTATCCTATTGTATTCTATTGAAAACCTATATAGGACTTATGGGATTTGTGTCATCACTCATGCTTTTCCACTTTTTAGCTAAACGATAGGTAAGCCTACTGATCCATAAGATGATGAAAAAAGAGGACATGTCTGATAAGCCGTCCGCTTTTGTGCTATGCCGTCGGCGTTTCATGTGTGTATGGTAGATCTTCCAAGTTCTCTGTTAGGTACTCGTATCTCACGAATGATGCATGTTGCGTTGCAACAATAACTGACTCAAGTCTGTGCCAAGTAAGTGGCGTCCCTAACTCTATCGGTAGCCAACTAGACCTTATTTTCACTAGTGATCCTATTAACTCCACAGTAACGTTCTGCCCCTTTGTCTTATCAACTGACAACTTTCAGCCCCGATATCTTTTCTCATTTTTCCATAACTCTCCATCCACTTCTTCCCACTTCTTCAACTACCATCTCTTCGTACAACTTCCATAAAGCTAATTTTCGCAAAATCAGTGCCTATATTAGCAAATGTTCTTTTTATTTTACCAACCTATCCTTATCTGATGCTGTCTCCATTTTCCACAGTGAAATATTTAATTCCATTTCTCTCTACGTCCCATTTTCACGGCATAGTACATCATCTATTTACCCTCCATGGTACAACAGAAGACTTTGCTCTTTAAGTAATAAAAGAAACAAATTATTGGCAGCTATTCTTCGCACCAGTTCGTATTATGACTATTCTAACGATGTTATCTTAGAACTACAACTGCCTCTATCAGCGCTTTCTCGACACAGCACAGAATAACCTTATCAACGATCCTAAGACATTTTATGAATTCGTCAACTACAAAAGAAAATCAGATGGTTATCCCCCCTCTCTATCGTTCGATAATATACATATCATCGACCGACCCACATATTATTGCCATTGGCCCCTCTCTCTCTCAACCTTTTGATCTCACCCTTCGGTCCAAATGGGCTCCCAGCAATATTTCTCAAAAAGCGTGCCTCCAATTTTTCGCACCCATTTTCCTCCCTATTTCATATGTCCCTCACACAAGTGGAATTCCCCTAAATTTGGAATACCACTTTCATAACCCGTTCACAAAAAGGGATCAAAGAATGAAGTAACTAACTACCGTCTCTTGCTAAGCCTTCTCACATACCTAAAATGTTCGAAAGTCTTTTTATATGAAATTCTAAGCTTTCATTGCAAGTCACTTATATCACCCAGTCAGCACGGATTTCTAAAAGGTAGATCAACAAGTACAAACTTCAAAACTAGAAAATGGCAACGAAATTGATGTTATTGCTACAGATTTCGCTAAGGCCTGCAATAAAATATCACATCAACTGATCCTTTTCAAATTATCCTCCCTCGGTTTTGACCTTATATTGTTAAAATGGATATCTTCTTATCTGGAGAACCGTTACTATAGCGTTCGCTTTATGTCAGCCTTCACAACCCCGTTTTTAACCACTTCTGGTGTCCCACAAGGCAGCCATCTAGGTCCCCTCTTTTTCATTTTAATTATAAACGTTCTTGAGAGGATTATCAAACACTGCTCCGTATCCATTTACGCCGATGACACTGAGTTCTCTAAAACTATTTCTTTACCCCAAGACTCTATTCTCATTCAAGAAGACCTCGATAGGTTTTCCACCTGGTGTCTAAAAAATTGATTTGAGCTTATTGTCTCCAAATGCCAATCTATGACTTCGTCACTTAAGTCCAATCAATCCCCCTCTCGACTTTATTTTCTACATGGCCAACCTGTACCCCTGGTTCAATCACTTCGCACCTTGGAATTTTATACGATAAAGAGTTAAGCTTCCGTTCGCATATTGATGACAAAGTCATTTAGGCTAACTCATCGCTCGGTTTTATCAAACGTTGGTCTAAAGAATTTTGCAACCCTTATGTGACAAGGTCACTTTACATTACCCTTGTCCGGCCCCTCCTTGAATATGCCAGCCAAGTATGGTCCCCCTTTCAGCGCATTCATATATCCCGAATCGGAACATTCAATGTCGTTTTCTTCGATTTACTCTTCGTGTTCTACCCTGGAATGACCCATTAACCTTTCCTTCCTATCTCGACCGCCTCAAGCTTCGAGGGTATTCGAAAAAGGCAGAGATGTAGCTGACATTCTCTTCATTCATCGACTGCTCTCGGGTTCTCCGGGCTTCGCTTACCTTTACAATTCTATTTCACTCAACACTAACCCTCGTAATTTACGCTGTCCTCGTCTCTTCTATATCCCAACCCACCGCACCTCTTACGGCTCTAACGAACCAATCTCCCGCATGCTTCGTAAGGTCAACTCAAACCTCCACCTTTTTGATTTTAACCTAAGCACTTCTCGTCTTAAACTTGATCTCCTCCATTATTCCCTTACTTGCTAACCATTAATTCTTGTTAGTTTTAAAGCCCCAGTTTTAAAGTTAGTCTAAGCTTGCATTAAGCGAAATAAATGGGGGCGTCAGCCCCTACCAAATTGAAATTCCATTCAGAAAGTAAAAAAAAAAAGTTTATCTAATTATCGACAAAAAAAAAGTTACTCAAATAGCGTCCTTTTCGAATGTTTTACTGCACGAAACTGACTGAAAGACTAAACAAGCTAAAGTCTGAACACGTGGCAAATAGCTTTAAAAACATCTGCGTATACCATCTCTAGTCTCCTAAAATACCGTCCCTCGTTTCAGTCATAAGAGGCTCGGTGACTACCTGGCTATACTTTGAAAAACAGGTACTAGGTGGAGTGAAAAGTAACCTCCTTAACCGCCAGAATGCGCTGCTACTGCAAAAAAAGGTTATGGTGCCTTGAAGTCCGTTCATATTTAGGTAGACATGCCTGGTGCGATACTATCTTTAGTTTTGTTTTCACAGTTGATTGTTGTTGAAGTGTTTGGCATCATGCTGAGTATGGACAAAAACGATTTTCGTTCTCTCATAAAACATTATTTTTTGAGAGGCAAAACGGCGAAGGAAACAAAAGAAAAGTTGGATAAATATTATGGGGCTAATGCTCCGTCAGATTACACCGTCAAATATTGGTTTCGAGAGTTTCGTGGTGGCCGCAACTCCACTACCGATCAAGTCCGCAATGTCAAAAAAATACATGAAATGGTGTTGGCTGACCGGAAAATGAAGGAGCGCGAGCTAGCAGATACCATAAAGATTAGTACTGAGCGCACATGCCATATGTTGGGCAATATTCTGCATAAAAAAAATTAATATGAAAACACGAACGCGAGAGCACTTCGAAAGAGTGTTTGGACTTCCTGATAAGGAATCGGGCGGACTTTTGGCGTCGATTGGTAACTGTTGATGAAACTTGGATCCACTATTACACACCAGAGAACAGAATGAGTGTCCGGCACGACTACTCCGAAGCGGCCGAGGGAGGCTCGATGGGTCGGAAAGGTAATGTCGTCGGTTTTCTGGTATTGTCGTGGCATACTCTTGTAAGCACCTCGAAAAATAAAAAACCATCAACAACGAGTATTACTGTGCATTATTGGAGCGATTAAAGGCTGAAATCGCTGCAAAACGTCATTGTTTTTGCGAAACAATGCTCCAGCGCACAAAAGCATCGCAACCACTGCTAAAATCAATGACTTACAGCTCCAATTGCTGTCGCATCTACTGCATTCGCCCGATTTGGCTCCTTCGGACTATTATCTCTTCCCAAACCTTAAAAGATGGCTCACTAATAAAAAATTGAGCTCACGCGAGGAAATCATCGACGCCACGGGGGAGTATTTTGCAGACCTTCCGGACAATTACTTTTCGGACTGGATCAAGAAGTTGGAAAATCGCTGGAACAAGTGTAAAAGGGGATTATATTGAATAAAATAAGAAAACATTTAAAAAAAAAAATTTTTTTTTCATTCTCAAAGTGGTTATTTTCACCCCACCATATACTTCGAGATATTTCCTTCTTGAGGTCCTAAGGGATCATTGAAACCAAAAAAAAAAAAAAAATACCTAGAGTAGCTGAACATTAATCAACAAACCGTCAACCAAATTGATGATGTTACGATCAACTGAAGAAACTTCTCCAGTGTTTTGGATGTCCGATCATTCCGAGCAGCTAACGTCGACTCGGACCATTATATAGATGCGGATATCTGTAACAATTCAAGGCCAGGAAACCATTGTGAGGAAGTTTAATGTCGAACGGTCAGGCCTTTTCTTATCAGTTTCCCTTACTTTTTCATGGATTCCAATGCTACGAGCATTAAACTTAAAAGACCAGTGGTACAGAACAATCAGAGACATCTCCTCTGATGTACTGGATTAAAACCCGCCCCAACGATAAAAAAACAACGAGAGAAGGAAAAAACAAAGAGTAATCAGAAGAATAATGTGCGAACATGAGAAACCCTCCGTCGATTTCTTAGATACTATAGACGCTACCTGAAGAATGAAATTCGAAAGTTTTACCAAAAAAAGAAAACGAGCATGCTAAAGCTGTGAAGCCTAAAAAAAAAAAAAAATCTGCAAGGATGGCGAAGGAAAACTCATAGTAGAAGTGAGTGCTGAGGATACAAAAATACTTTTTCTCCAGACAGTTAATGGGTGATGACGAACTACATCCCAGTGGGGCAGAGTGGTCAATCGACCAAGACGAAGTTAGGGAAGCTATATACAAGCATAAGCTTAACAAAGCTGCTGCATCCGATGGCTTAACTGTCTAGCTGCTTTAAGCAAGAGGGACGATTGGATACCGATCATACATCAACCCGTTTATAAAATCGAAAGTACTATATGCCCGACAAATTGAAGCAAAGCATTATCTATCCCATATTCGAAATGGAAATCTTCTGAACTGAACCAACTACAAAGTTAAAAATCCCCATAACATCTCCTATCAGCAGTCCCGTCGTCAAATATCTGACCAGACCCTATAAGAGTGATTTTAGGCTGATTTTAGGCCAGGAAAAGAGTTCCAGGTCCACACACACCACGGCTTAATAAAGTCTATATCACTAAATTTATAAGGACGAACTATACAGATATGTCTAGGTTTGGCAATTTTTCCAAGCTCAATAGACTGTGCAAGATGACGATGGAAGATATACGCTGCTCCGTGACAAAACCCAGACCTTCAATGACAAGCACTTAAACAAATCAGAGATTTTTTTTATTTTTTTTTATTTTTATAATTGGGGTGCACACAAGGGATTTTATGTACACTTAAGATATTTGGCCATAGCGCGGGTGAAGGGAACTTAGGGAGGGAAAAGAGAGAGATACCGATGTGCGTTGCCAAGTTATAGTAGCTAGGAAATAAAAAGTTCGGCAGGAAATCCATAAGCAAGTTGTACGGCTTAGGAAATAATCACGATTTGGCCTTGAGGGTATACTGATGAGCATTTATATCGAGACGGGTGTTACGGTCAAAAGTTTGAAGAATGACGGAATGCTACTGGCAATTTCGTTAGTGCACTGGTGGTGCAAATAGCGATACATGGTCTTTAAAGTTAGAAAAGGTCGAAAAAATAAAAAAAACGAAAATGCAATATCTGAATTTAGCGGGAGAAAACTATAACGAAAGTCACTTTTTATCAAATATACATGAAAAAAAAAGTCCTTTTATCAATCAGTGCTATCAATTCTTTCAACAACAACTTCAGTAGAAATAAAACGAAAAATCCCGAACAATGAAGAATCCCAGTCCTACAACATTGCGCTAAAGCAAGTACCCAGTCGAAAGCGGATGAAGTTATCATCGGTTGTTTCGAGAGAGAAAGTCCTCGTACAATATTCGACCCTGTTTGTGTTGACAGGCTTTAGAGCAGGCGATTCAACGACGAACTATACTAGCTATATAGCGACATCGATCTAGTCAAAAAACTGCACATCAGTCACCTGATATGGTTAGGGCATGTGGAGTAAATGGATACCAATTCTTCGACGTAAAGTCTTCGAACATAATTCAGAGCACAAGAAGACTTTCCTTAGTAAAAGGTAACTTCAACCGACTTAAAGTGCGCAACTGGAGGCTTGCTACTAGAGGCCCAGGTTCACCTCGAACTGAAGTGCCACCTCAGTAAGTAAGTAAGTCAGCTACAGAGGCGTAAAGCAAGATTGTCGATAATTTATGCTTTAAGGATATATATAGTTTTGGAATCCCTGAAACATTTAAGACTAATGTACATCACTATTTCTCCTTTCTTCTTCCCAAGTTTTCTTTCGTCTGCGCTGTGTACAAACATTTTAAGGGTATAACAACTCCAATCTTTCGAACTTCTATAACAAAAAGAGTCACATGTTGAGACTCTTTAAGTAGTGATTCTAGTACTCATTCTATCGACGATGAATCCTTTGAGCTTGTACGGGCAGCAAAAAAGGATCCACGAAATTGCTATTGCGTCGGATCTAAAAAAAATCAAGAAGCTCAAATTTCTAAACAATAAATTGATTAATTTATCGCAAAATAAAGGACAAAATTCTATTCTACATATGTTCGTCCATACATGAAATATTATTTTCCCTAAATGAAGAAAAAATAAGAACCCTTATAAAGGGATGTACTCGTATTAAGTGTTCATACTCGTATCTATCAGGTACATCCGGACGAATTCTATATCCTACAGCAAAAGCAAGTTGCAAATTCAGTGAGTTCTTTATATAGGGTTATTCATCGTGAGGTTTGATTTTCAATAGGCTCTTTTTGACAGACAACGCGTGACTCCTATCAAATTGCTTTGTCATTTTTCGTTGTCATTGTTCAGTATTGTTTGGCAAGTCATCATGGAAACACTCACACCACAACAGCGTCTCAAAATTGTTCAGCTGTATTACGAAAATCAGCGTTCCGTGAGAAATTCGAGGAACTTACGGTGCGCATACTCGACCTACTGAAACCACTATTGCCAATACCATTCGCAAATTTGAGTCCCACTTCACTATAGCAACTGTACCTGAGAGTGTACACGAAGACCGTAAAGAATCTATTCGTCGTTATTCTCAGCAGCTTGGCTTGGCGTATTCGACAACTTGGCATATTTTACGTGAGAATCTCGGCCAAAAAGCGTACAAAATTTAATTTGCGCAAGAATTGAAACCAGGCGACTTTAATTTGCGTCATATTTTCAGTGAATGGGTTCTGGAAAAACTCAATGACAATCAAATGTCTTATCGTGAAATTTTGTTCAGTGATTAAGCCCATTTCTGGCTCAATGGATACGTTAATAAACAAAATTGCCGTATTTGGGCTGATAAGTAATCTGAAGAGTACCAAGAGCTACCATTATATCCATTAAAAACAACGGAATGGTGTGGTTTATGGGCAGGTGGAATCATTGGTCCATATTTCTTCAAAAATGAGGCAAATCAGAGTGTAACAGTCAATGGTAACCGTCATCGTGCCATATTAAGGGACTATGTGCTTCCTGAAATTCAAGCACATGGTCTCAGTGAGCTCTGTTTTCAACAAGACGGCGTTACGAGCCATACAGCGCGTGAAACAATGGACTTGTTGAGAAATCATTTTGGAGAGCACTTAATTTCACGTTTTGCTACAGTCAATTGGCCGCCTAGATCATGCGATATCACACCTTTGGACTATTTTCTTTAAGGATATGTAAAGTCTCAGGTCTTCAGGAATAAGACAGCTACGATTGACGCTTTGGAAGCCAACATTACTCGTGTTTTCCGCGAAATACCAGTCGCTATGCTCGAACGATTCGCTAAAAATTGGATCTTCCAAATGGAGCAAGTCAGACATAGTAATGGCTAACATTTACATGATATCATTTTAAAAAAGTAAATGCCATGAATTGTTATTTTAGCTGATAATGAAAATTTTAAGTTTGCTTTCGAATTTATGTACTTTATTTCAAATTTTAAATCAAAGCTCACGATGATTCACCCTATATATTGATCATTTGGGTCCTATTTTAAATTCTCGTTCAAAGAAACGCCATACTAGATGGGGTGAAAAGTAACCTCCTTGAGAATGAAAGAAAAATTTTTTAGTTTGATACATTTGTTCCAGCGATTTTCCAACTTCTTGATCCCGTCCGAAAAGTAATTTTCCGGAAGGTCTGCAAAATACTCCTCCGTGGCGTCGATGATTTCCTCGCGTGAGCTGAATTTTTTATTGATGAGCCATCTTTTGAGGTTTGGGAAGAGATAATAGTCCGAGTGAGCCAAATCGGGCGAATACAGTGAATGCGACAGCAATTGGAGCCATAAGTCATTGAATTTTAGCCGTGATTGCGATGCTCTTGTGCGCAGGTGCATTGTCTTGCAAAAACAAAATTTTTTTTCCCCGATGTTGTGAGGCCGTTTTGCAGCGTTTTCGGCCTTCAATCGCTCCAATAATGAACAGTTACTCGCTCGCTGTTGAAGGTTTTTCCTTTTTCGAGGTAGTCCACGAAGAGTATGCCATGACTATTACAGAAAACCGACGCCATAATCTTTCCGACCCATCGAGCCTCCCTCGGCCGCTTCAGAGCACTCGTGCCGGCTTCAGTCCATTGCCGGGCACTCATTCTGCTCCTTGGTGTTAAACATTTAACAATCGACGCCAAAAGTCCGCCCGATTCCACATCAGCAAGTCCAAACACTCTTTCGAAGTGCTCTCGCGTTCTTGTTTTTGGTCAGGAGTGAGTATGTGCGGCACCCAGCGGCAGGATAACTTTTTCATATGCAGAGTATTGCCCAAAATATGGCGTGTGCGCTCAGTACTAATGTGGTATCTGCTAGCTCGCGCACCTTCACTTTCTGGTCAGCCAACACCATTTCATGTATTTTTTTGACATTGTCCTCTGTAACCGCATCAGAGAGCCTGCCACTGCGGACTTGATCGGCAGTGGAGTTGCAATAATTTACGTTGTAGTCTGACGGAACATTAGCCCCATAATATCTATCCAACTCTATATCTTCCTTTTGTTTCCTTCGCCGTTTTGCCTCTCAAAAAATAATGTTTTATGAGAGAACGAAACTCGTTTATGTCCATACTCAACATGATGCTAAACACGTCAACAACAGTCAGCTGTCAAAACAAAACTAAAGACAGTATCGCACTGAAATTTGGCTTGTCTGCCTAAACATGAAGGAACTTTAAGTCACCATAACCTTTTTTGCAGTAGCAGCGCATTCTGGCGGTCAAAGAGGTTACTTTTCATTCCACCTAATATTTTTGTTCTTGTTGATGTACCCAAAAAAGAAGGATAGCTCACGTTTGAAGTAATTCCAGACTGAACATGTTAAAATCGCCACCCACTCTTCCTAGTCCAGCGGCCAAGTGGAGTGACTTAATCGTGTCCTGATACCTAAATTGGCAAAAAATGTGAAGCAAGTACCACCAGTGACTGGGACAAACATCTACTTAGATTCAACTTGCTATTAACAACACGGTAACTACGGTTTACTGTTCTGGTTCTAATCTTTGTATCCTATTTTTTGGTAGAAATCAGAAAAGGCCTTTATAAAGTAAAAGAGATATCGACAATCGACCATACGATGAAATTTGTTCCCTGAGTACTATAAGGCCATATAAAGTACCGAAGAAGGATATGAAGTGTGATGAGGAAGAAGACGATGGCGATGAAAAAGACGAGAAGAATCATCGCCGTCGATAAAAATTAGATGCACTTCCACTTATATTCCTAGTAAGTCTCTGCCTAAGGCTTGTACGCGTATCTGGTTTGAAAATGCATGCACCGGATTATTAAACAAGTCGTAAACTGACAAATACATACGTACTTACTATGCTTTTGATTTTTGGCAGCCTGATCAAATGATCTACCCGCAAATTTCAGCATCCTATTGTTAAATTGTATTCACAACTTATTTGTAAAGGAGAGTACAATTCTGTTCTAGAATAATTTTTGAAAAATAAAATGTTGAGTTCGTGGGTGCAACATTCGAACAGTTTTTTTTTTTTCAACCGTTTAAATCTCACTTTGCTCCCATTTCATATTCTGTAAAAGCCATTATCAAACCAAATTAAATTATCTAAATCGGATGGCAATGAATCATCCCTGTCTAAAAAGCCAATACAATTTATTGTACATAAGTATGGCTGTTCATGGCTGCTACTATAGTATCTGCACTGTAAAGGTAAAGTCTAGAATACAAAGAATCCTCCTAAGAAATGCCGAATGTACGCGACAGCCATCAATGAGTTATTCTATTTTTGGTATCCATTTTGGTCGAAGATATCCGTAAAATACTTAAATGGAAACTTTCAAATGCAGCCCAACAATGATATATACTGCCTTTGAAGCTTTAAATATTATTAAACCCAAAAAACGTTCAGACAGCAGGCGTTCTAACCTTCCTTTTACTTACTGAGGACATAATAGTCACATGTTTCCAGTTGATACGCCCGCTGGGTAACATCATATTCAAATAATAATAATAGACAATAACTTCGACTGCCATCACTGCCGATTAAGTGTACATCAACGCATTCAGAAGTATGCAGTCACATTTTTTGTAACAGAAACCAGGAAGTCCGTTCTCTATTTAAACTGTCAAATTTCAGTGGAGGAGTGAAATTTGTGCCCTATAGCTAATCACTTACATACAGTGCGTATACGCTGCTTGCTTGTCAGCCCAGAATGTCCCACTTAACAAACAATCAAAGTGGAAAAATAGTGACATTCCTAGAATATCTAGGCCCCTACCAACCTGTTCTTTTTTTTTTTTTTTAAAATAACTCTCAGACATTTTGCCTAAAAGCAACCCACATCTACTATAAAGAAAATATCCGTTTGATTCATAAGCATAGACATAAACGTTAGTAGAGCAAACCCCAACTGCAGGGACCACATGTAGCGGATGAATGAATTCGTTCCATCATCCACACAGTACACCACCACCGCTACCTACTCGTATTTCGGCTTCAGCGCAGCATCTAACTTTCAACAATCGGCCAGTCTGGCAAGGATCCAGATTTAAATATTAACTTCGTTCCACAACGGTATTCAGTTCAGTTTTTGATAGCATCCTGGCTGGATGCAGGCGCTTTTTAACCGAGTGCCTCGAAATATGTTTTCGTGTTCGTATCGGCCATAATCGTGTGAAGTCCAAGAAGGATTGTATTGAATGTGATGCCTTGAATTGTTTTTCAATGGATAATGTCCTTTCGGAAAAATATTGTGGTTTACCGGTGAACTGTGTCGTTGTGTTGTGTTACCCTTCATATATGTTAAAGAGTTAGTACCTGTGGAATAAAAAAAAAAAAAATTGTTTTAAGGATTAAACCACTCAAGGATTGAGGGTTTCAGAATATTGCTTACTATGGTAAGAAGTCGTTGTAGTCGTTCTTGGGTAAGTAACATACGAGTACTGGTGCAAGCTCAATTGTAGGATGCCTGCTGACATGTGTTTTTCTTTAAAACTAGGCTAGTCGTGCTATAGATGATAAGTGCTTATAGTGGATGTCCTGTAATAGACACACAACAAATGAGGAAAATAACTCCATACATAGCCTTCTTTCTTGTTTGCTTTGGGCATGTCTGGATTTGAAGTTTAGCATTTGTTTTTAGTTTGCCAAAGAAAACAAAGTTTCCTGGATAGCTGGGTGCGGATATTATAAGATGTCCTGACTCTATCTTATATTATCCTTCAAAGCATTTAATCTACAAAGGAACTTTTTTCTTTTGTCATGTTATGAAGTTTTTGAATACTCGTGTTTGTGGCATAGAAACCTTACGTGTCTTGTATGAGACTTACTTCCTTGGTAACCTATATAGGATCAGGTCACAAAGAGCTCCTATTAGGGAAGCTGGTAGTGAGCTGAATAAAACATTACTTCGTAGTTAGTATATCTGAAAAGGCGGGGGAAAAACCGAGGCTGCCACTGTCTGCACTGATATGGTGCATGTTGGTCGACTCACTGCCTAACGCTCTCAATAGTTCTGACTTCATTGCACAAGCATATGCGGAGGATGTACCTGTACTATCTGTTCGATCGTGTCCTGTCAATGTGTACTCTAGAAATGGATTTCAGTCAATCTTCTCTAAACTGCGGTTGATCTCTTTATGAGAAGTAGGAATCTGACTATTCTGGCTTATCTAGTGATAAAATCCAATTGTCCAAAGATGCTTAGTATTTGGGCGTCGTTCTGGATAACAAACTTTCCTGGACCAGATATGATACGTCTAAAGGCTCTATGATCGATACATCAGTTGTATGATGTAACAAGCTTTCACGAAGTGGCCACTAAGTTGCGGTTAGGGCCTTGCTAGACATTATTACGACTTCCAAGTTAGTTCGAGTTCGAGGCTAAATTCACTGAGCCTTGTGTCACAGGTCACAATAAAATCACGGTAAATGAAACCGAACAAGGAATGTTGGGTCTGCCTGCGTCCTTGGTTAAGGCTTCCATTGAGAGTTGGGTTTCATATGAGCATAACTGCAGATGGCATGACTCTCCAGGTTGTCAGTAGACTAATCGAATATTTACCGACTTCCATTAGGTGCTACACTGATATGTACTGGCCATAAGTGATACAACATTCTGCTATGCTTGAATCAGGCTGCAGCTACTTGGCGTTGACGTGGTGGGTGCTCGTACTATAGGCACCTTTTCGCTGAAGAATTTTCTCATTTTTCTTCAAAAGGCGGAGAAATTTCACAAAAAGGAACTTACGAGGAGTGCAATTCATTAGTACTTTGTCTGATTGCTTTCTTCCAACAAAAAAAATAAATGAAGTCACTCATATAAACCATTCAGGCTGTTGACAAAAAAGTTTTGAGTAACTGTGAATGCTCTAGAGCAGATATTCGAATGTTGCATCTTGTTGATGTTAACCAGACTTGTATCCCAATCTCAGTTTTTGAGGTTATTTTTATAATCCACTCATGCATATAGTATTTTTTTATATTCCAGCAGACAAAGGTGCATTCACAAGGTAGTTTTGCGCACATGGATCTCGACCATTCTTTCGATGCTTTTTAGCAGGAAGGAGGTCAAACTTATACTTAGGAAACTCTTGGCGAGCGAGTAGTAATCCTTTCCGATTTTCGGTAAAAAGGCCACACTCACTGCTCGCCAGGGATTTGGTATGATTACCAGTGCCAGGTTAGCAGGGAAATTTGTGCTGTTCTCCATTTGCTTCGTAGCTTATGTCTGCAGCAATCAAATCTTGATTACAGAATTGCACAAGTTTAGTAAATGAGAGTGAGTTCGGCACATAAAGACAAGCTTTCGGTCTTACTGATCGCTCGTCATAGATTGGTGTGAAACCCCTTAAACACCCGAAACCACAGATGCGTTTATTCCACACCCATGGGTATTTTTTGTGCGGTTTTGTATTCAACACAGAAAGCCTCCTACATAGGGATGCAGTAGTAGACTTGGAATGTTGAAGGTTGATTTGAGTAAACAGAATAAATGTGTTCTGGGGTGGTCATCTTCTATCTGCACCCATTTGGAAACAAAGTGGAAATTAACTCTTCCAAGGTGGAGATAGGGACGTGAGTCACATCTAGACTTAATGGTCGCGCCAAAAGCTTTATCTAAGCCCACAACAAGAAAAAAGCCGTCCTTGTTTTTCCGATTATTTCTCTCCTTGTGAGAGTAAATTTTCCACTTTTTAGTATCAAGTGCAGAGTTCTGGGTATGAAGACCCATCAAAACATCTCCCGTTTCTCTGAGTTGCCCAGGATCCAGAAGATGGCGCTCATCAGTTTGGGTTCTCTAAAGACCTCGAATGTCTTGGTCTCCAAGGTTGGAATTTTCGGCACAGATTTGATCATCAATTTAAACGTTTGCTGCGTGGACCACTTTACTCTAAGAATTCCATTTTCCATACCTTAGCTCTCTGCTTGAATGCAAACATTCTTTACTTTGGCTAGCTCCCACAGTTGATCGACACAGTGTTTGCACTCAGCATCGTTCAGACTGCTGTCATTGCCAGCCTTCCTGATTCGAAGCACCAGAGAGGAGATAACATTGTAGGTGCGTCGGTCTCGTTCCAGGATCTTGTGCGCTGGGAAAGGCATCAACCGGGTTGCTCTCAGGAGGATTTCACCGCTTCAGCTGACTTCCGTCGTTCAGAGCTACGACCTTTACAGGTTGTAGCGCTGATATCGTCTGGGCGTTGCGTACGTGTGAAACCGCCGCTGATTTTGATGTTGGCAATGGGCTTGACCACTTCAAGCTATTTCCATCCACCAGAGCTGCAGCCTTTGCTAGTTGCAGGTCCAGTTTCATCCGAACATTGTGCACGGAGAAACCCATTGATAGGAATGTCAAAAACTTTCTTTCACTTGCCCCTGTTTGAGACAGAAGAAGAGAGCGCAGCTATAGATCTGAGAGGTTGACCGGTTTCAGTGGTTGTCTTTTCTGGAGCGCGTTCCTCTTTTTCGATTTTCCGGGGCAAGCCGTCAAAAACAGTACCCTGACCAACCACTGGTCTATTCTGATGGAGTTTAACCTAAGAAGCAAGAACTCTCCTGTCTCGGGTTGGCCTTGAAAAACTGGGAAAATCTTTCTCTAACCTTGATAACCTTATTACAACTTCAGTATAATCACGTCTTTCAAAGAGAATAGTATCTGCGATCATAACAGCAACGGCATTGAAGTCGATCTTTCCGCAGCAAAGATCTCAACACATCGTTGACTATCCAGCTAGTTTGACGGTGGAGAGGAGAGAAATATCGAAGTCCTGGTGATCTGCATGTACTTGGTTGGTCCGAGCCAGTTTTCGTCTGCTTCATCAAATTTACCCTGTTGCTCTAAGTTTTGTAGATAACTCGCGGACAACGTTTTTGTGTTGTTCGGCGTAACCTGTATGGTTGTCCGTGAAATAGATCCTCAATTCTCAAACTGAAAAGTTTTTTCTATTCATACAGATCGTGGGCTTTTCACAGGACTAAATTAGAAATACGATTCTAAAAGCTGAGGGATGACATATATATGAAGCGGATGATAGCGACTATGAAGGTTTCTAAGTCATACAGTCTCAGACGATGTGCCATTTACTACTATACTTACCAAACGAGGTTGTATGGCGTAGAAACTTTATGACCTTCAACACCGCGAACTACTACCGCTGCGAATGTAGCCCTAAAATATTTCGGACGTTTTAGCATTGTGAGAAGTGGCTTGGACTTTCGTTTATGAGGGAAGGAACAAGATACGTGGCACGTTAAAGATCTCAAGCTATACGAAGACAAGGTTGAGGTAGATCAAACGGAGCTAGGTTGCGTGGGAAAAGCGGAAGCGCTGGTGCGCTCAATGATGTGCTTTGGCATCGTAAGACCGATGCATAAATGGTAAATCTAGTCTGGTATTCTGAAATGGTAGTCTAGATGGTAGCTTTGGTCACTTTTAGTTTTGGTAGCTAGTGCAATATTTCAATAGTATTGTTTCTTTTACAAATCTGCTACTATACTTTTATGCCTTTTTTTTGAGCCGTTTGCCTTCTTCTCTTCCTGCCATCCTATGGATGCTACGGCGGAAGTGGAACTCACTTGATCTACTGGATTGGGATTTTGGTACCTCTGTCTACTTATCGCTCCAGAAATGACTAAATTGGTAACTATGATATAGCCAGATGGACGGCTTGGAGACTCTAACAGATGGACAGTGTGGCCCTTGATATCTTTTGATGCCCCGAGATATGGACACCACCCCAAAAATGGCCGAGTGCCAACTCTGTGAAGATTTGTAGAACTCCAAAATATCCAAAATAATAATATTGTATAAGAAAGTCCATGATTCCCTACGAACTGCACTCCTCATTCTAGTTTGCAAGTAAACTTTGTAATATGTGTAATATTAACTCAACCAGTCACATGAACGTGTGCGATTAGGTAGTTCCAAAGGGTGTGAGAGATTTAAGGATCTCTAAAGCCTGAAAACAGCTGCGTTTCACACAAGTGATACTCACCTTTTGAATACAAATAACTGGCCTGTCACCAGTTGTCCGAAAAACTTCTTCATCTCGGATGGTTTTTTATGCTTGAAGAACTCTGGACACAAGTTAATTAACTTCCTTACTTATAGCTCTGCTAGAAGCTTGAAGTTACCGTGTGTACTAAGAATTTTTCTTTTTGGGTCATTCTTGGCGAGACCAGCATCCAACTTTCTACGAGGTAATCCAAGAAAGATCCGTTTCTTAGATAGGGAGGACCCTTTTTATCGAGTCTATATGTACATACATCCACCACGAATACATTCAGTTTGAGAGCTTACAAGCTTGGTATACCAAACAGAAACCGATGTTAGTATGAAAACCTTTAACAGTATATCTGTATCAATTCGATCAAATAAAGTCCAAAGTGAACCCAAGATGATTCGATGAGTACTCATATAGTTCCTCAATAACAAATTAACTTCGCTTCAATTTCAGACTCACTCATGGCCAAAATACAGAATGGGTGCGAGAACATTTCGAGAGTTGGCAGTCTCCTGGTTTCATACAATAACACCGGCACATTGGCTCAGGAATCAAATACAAAATCACAATTATTGGAATCCGAGAAATTAATAGCAGTTAGAAGGATGAATAAGCCAAAATTGTGTACCATTCTGATAGTCGGTACAGATTCGATTCGACAAATTCACCCAGACATATACCCGTCCACAGATGCAATAAGTGTCCATAACCCCGAATATACTCGCAACAACCCAAATCATTTGCCAGCAATCCAGAAGATATTCATAGATATGAGACAAAAATGACTTTTATGTAGCTTCCTGATGGACCGCCTGCATCCGGAATGCTTGCAACGTAAAATTCCATTGCTTCGATCAAAAAGCTCAAAACAGTTACAATGCATGCATAGTCACTCAAATCAGCTTAATACTGAGCCAAATGACAAAACCTCCCCAAAAACAAGGATGGCATCAGTGCAATTTAAATCAGTATATCGATACACTATTTAAGCACACGCAATCCCTTCTCGGATTCGGATCCGTAAAACGTTCACTTTCGAAAGGTTGTCTTCGGATGAAATGCTCGTAGCAACAAATCTGGAAATCAATATCGAGAATCAGTGGTTTCTTTGAAATTTACGTTGCTGTGGTTGGTTTGACTCCCTTGCCAATTCTACGATAATTCTGGAAACAGAAGGACCTAGAAGTCATTAAGTAGTTTTATTTGAACACGGTGGAATCTTCTTGCTTCAATATTTGATTTGCTTTCCTGGCCAAAAACGAATGCTGTCGCAACGTTAGATTCAATTTTCAAAAGTGCCGCGAAATTGTACTCAATGTTGTTAATATTAGATTTTGTGAGTAACGTTCTGGTTGGGAGGAGGAAGCAGTCGATGCCATTAAATAAATATCCTTGTGGAGTCAGAAGCTGTGGCTGGGGTGACATATTAGACAATGCATTGGCTTCTATGCAACACCACCGAAACGACGATAATTTGGACAGGATTTATTCAATTTTAAAGGCTAAGGTCACCACATCTGCAGGAACTTTTATTTTGTCTCAAAAACTCTGGGTGGTTGTTGCAGGTCTTATTTTCCAGTGATTGTATGATCTCGTGTACACCTCAGATTACTGATGTCTGAAAGAATTTTACGCTCAGAGTTAATACTGCTCAGAAAATTGAAAAGAAACATGTTGCCCGTATTTAGATATGAAGACGTATGGACTAAAACTAGACTGACGCCATAACTTGAGATCGAAACCGATGCATTGCATGCACCGACAAACTGTTAAGGACTCTTTCAATATTTTGGAGAAACCCAACTTTCAGATTAATTAAGGTCACTCTGGAGTTGACTTGTGCCAAAGCCAACAGCTCTCTCTTAATTTAATGCTCTTGCGCTTACCACACCAAGTTGACATTGGTCAATTTCCACATAAGTGCTCCTCACATGGTGAGATCTTCCATTATTGCGTTGTTCTTGTGTTTGATTTAGATAAAGTCTATGCTTCCTCGCGATATAGAAGGAATGAATTAATAAGACATTTCGACCACTAGAAAGGGTACACTATCCCCATAAATACACTGAAAAGTCTAAAAGACGGGACCTTATAGGTATTTTCAAGAAGACTTTAGATCTCCTCCAGGGAAAGTGGGTCCCCAAATAGCAAGACCAACGTACCGGGCTCAAAAGCAAGTTTACAACCAATGAAAAGATAGAATGGGCTGTAAACCCATAAGGACAATAAGGATAATAGAGGCAGATCTAGGTTATGAAGATTTGAACATCACTACAACCGTACATTTGATGATTTCATAGGATATGCGGATGATACTCTGTTATCATGTGGTTACCATCAAAGATTTAATGGAAGATGCCTTGATACACCTGGAACTGGTGTAAAAATGAGGGGCCTTTAATTAGTAATAACAAACATGGGTGAAGTGGGGCAAGATAAACAGTCATGACGCTGAAAAGAATATTGAAGCCGTTGAGGATTGCATGTCTGTACATTATTACGAATATGAGAAGCAATAAGAAAAAGCAGCTATCCAAGAACTCAAGGTACGTTGGGTAATATGGGAACCTCATTGCTCACCTGGAAATACTTAAGAAGATAGAAGGCACCTTTGCGAAATATACAAGTTTAGAATAATTGGACACCAAGTAGGTATAGGGTTTCACTTGCCCACAAAGGAGGAATGACAAGATCCTAAGTACAAGAATGACAAGATCGTAAGTACTGTTCGCCGAGTTCAGACGTGTTTTCGTTTTGCTCCGCATTAAATACAATTTCTTTCTTCCCCTTCCATATCTCTACTTCTGCTATCAGTTTCACGACATTACCCCAAGTGCTGACTGTATCTTTGGTTTTTTTTTTTTTTTTTTTTTTTTTTTTTTTTTTTTTTTTGACTAACCTCAATTTTTCGTGCTCAATAACTGTCGCATTGCCACTTCTGATATCGGTGCCGCATATATTTAGTGTATTACCCCAAGTGTTGAGCAATTTTCCGATTTTTTTCTTTACCCTTTTCGTTTATTGTACTTTTGTTAAAATTGCCATGTCTTGCGGAATCACTAACTGCCCAATCTTTGATCTCAATGCTGACTTTGTTACTTGTAAGGAAATCTGTGGAAAAAAAATTCCATGCAATTTGTGTCGGATTAAATAAAAGGAATACCGTATTCATCAAAGAGTTCTCTGACAACCTCCTATTCTTTTGTGATGAGTGATGTGATGTGAGCACATCGATAAGATGATCCTTAAAGCCAACTCATCACATGGATTTATTAAACGTATGTAACCAGATCTCTTTATGTTACCTTTGTTCGCTCCCTGTTTGAGTATGCCAGTCAAGCTTGGTCCCCCTTTCACTGAGTTCATGCTTTCTGAATTGAGGGTATTCAATGTCGATTCCTTCGACTTGCTCTACGTGGTCTGCCCTGGCACGACCCTTTAATCTTACCTCCCTATCAGGGAGAAAGTAGGAATATTGCTGATATTCTTTTTATTCATCGACTACTATCAGGTTCCATCGACTGCGCAACCCTTTTCAACTCTATTTCCTTCAACACCAACATACGTTATCTACGTTGTCCCCGTCTCTTCTATCTTCTGGATTGCGGTACCTCTTATCGCTCCAAAGAATTGAAAGGTCAACTCAAACCTCTCCGTTTTTTATTTCAACCTGACCACTCCTCGTCTCAAACAAAACTACCTCCATCCTTCCTTTGGTTCCTTGCTGTCATGCCTTTCTGTTAGTTTTTTAGTTAGACTAAGCTTGTATCACGCCAAATAAAAGGGGGCCTCAGTCCCCACAAAAAATTAAAAAAAAAAAAGTCGTTCGATCTAATCGTCCTGCCTACTAGTACTTTTTCACAGTCGTCGCACATTTTTGCCTGCCATATCCATGATTATTATCGACTGCGGCTGATTTAAGACACCGGAATCTCCTTTGGTGATAGCTATTGTACCGAATATTGCATGTACTTTGTCTCACTTGATCTATCGACAACCTTAACATACCATATACTCAATCTCCATATTCATGTCTGAATATATGGAATAGTTACTGCATTGGGATTTGGAATTAGAACGACCAATTTCGTCGTCAAACATTTTCGATTGGTTCTAGTTGATTGGTCAGTTCCCAAAAATCTGTGTCCAAAGAATCCATTTTATGGGAAGCTACTTTCATTTTCCAATTGCAGCTCTTCACCACTTAAATGCCTATCATAAAGGCTGCGGTGAAGTCTTTGGTTTATGCGATTGATTGGATCAAAAGATGCCGATCAATGTTTTAATTAAAAAGCGAACCGCATTGATGAATTGTCTTGATGGTCCCATCCATATCGTTTGCCTATCATCTAAATGGTTAGCTTATCCATTAGAGCTCGTCAAGCAGTCAAAAGATAAACATGTCCTATCTAACTAACACTTGGTACCGTGAAGAACTTTATAAAATATTTTTTCAGTATCTGTGCTATGTAGGTTACATGAACATAAATCTCGAAGCAGTGAACAATACCGGTAGTGAATTCGTTTCTATCCAAACTTACAATTGTACAATACATCCTTTGTGTTATTCCCTTCAAATATACGCAGTAAATAATGGATCTGTTTACGTTCAAGTGTTTTTGAAAAAAGATACAATACGAATCACACTGAGTTGAAATTTGTTGCCGGACATAATGCTATTAGAGGAAAGGTCCACCTTCGATTGACTCCTACAGATAAGCGTTCTGAAATAGGTTTCGACAAATCCTGTCCTCATTGAGCTACAAAAGGATATTTTTCATGTGTACTCGTGTCCGTAAGTGAAGATTTACAAATTTTGAGGGAAAAAGTTTTCTTTTTAAACTCATAAGTTGTCGCTTAGCCATTTTATGATATTGGACTTTGAACCGTAAATCCAGAAAGTTTATCGGAAGAAGTGTATCTATGTATAGTAGATTGTTACGGAACTAGTTATTTTGTAGTCAGTAATTGTGACTTTGAAGTATCATAAACAATGAAGTCTTTCAGGACACCAACGTATAAGTTTGTCGGTAAAAGTTTTGCGATATTGACTGCGAAACATATGAGTAAACAGAGCAATATGTCATATAAATTCAAATGGCTTTGTAAGCCTATGGTTCTTAAGGTCAACACTAAATTATTGTCATAAGTTCTGATGAAACAGACCCTCATTATTTATCCCATTACAGTGGTATCTTCATTTTTCTTTCAGTCGAAACAGAGCGTTCAGGCAAATAAGTAGTTCACAAACTCCTTCAATGTTCTTTTTATTGGTGAGTGAGCATTCATTTGAGTGGGGAGTACGAATCTAGGATGCAGGCTGTTTTTTCGCAGGCTTTGACCTAGAAAAACTCTCCCCTGATTCTTGACTAGCGAGTTTATATGCGATAACACTCGCTAAGTGTGATCCTACAGACATTATCTATATAGGCTTGAGCGTAGATTTTAGAGCTATTGTGGGCGGGAGATTAGGGAGGGTGTAAAGAAATCTTGCTTGAAACTCGACCATTCTTTAAATGCCTTTCACAATGATGCAAAACAGATGGCTTGGTTTGAAGCTCTTTTCGAACGTGTAGTCATCTTTTCCGATTTTCGGTATAAAGCTTACTCTTACTGTTCAACAGGGCCCTGGTGTTTATGAGAGTGCTAGGCTTTTAGGGAAGATCTTCCTCGGATTTGGAGAGAGTTGGAGATACAATATGCCAACGGTACTAAGCGAGCTGAAGCCATCAAAGTGTGTAACAACGTTTTTTTTTTTTTTTTTGGTCTTCTCCGTCATCCCAATTGATGACAGATAACACTAAGGCGTTTTGGGTTACTCGCCTTGCTTGCAGCTTAAGCATGAATATGAGGATATCGGCTTTCGACTGTGTTACTGAACAGCTTCCTTAGAGTTTCTGAGAACTCCTTAAAGCGTGTCCAGCAGTTCAATGAATATCTCCATCGAATGGCTGTAAAAGCATCAGCCAGATGCGACAACAACGATTGATAATATCGTTGAGCACATGCTCTTCATTTTCACAAGATGGCTTAAGCAACGACAGCTCTTAGGGCCTGGCTCAGGCTGGTACTCACAACATTGATTCTGCGATGTAGAGTTACGAAGACACATCGTGAGTACCTAAGACCACTTGATTTATGCTCGCCTCCTAAAGCCTAAGTATACATTGATACGGAGCCAAACTGCCCTGATTTCTCCAAGCTATCATCAGGGTCAAACACCAGGTCTCTGAACGAATCGTCGCTATGGAAGATTTGAATAGCCCACCGACAAGAGAGTTGTTGTCTAACACTTGCAATTTGGTGTATCTCACCACAGAGATCCGCGTAGCAGTTATAAGGAAATAAATGGCAGATAGCGATAAGTTAGCAAATGAAAGGCTCCGGTTCGTGTTTTCGAAATCAGCGAAAATTACTTTTGAAGAGTTCGAACAAATGTTAGCCAACATTCGTATATACGGACACTTCGATTCTCGAGGGAAACCTCTAGATTGGTTTGGAATACGTTGCTGGAATCAACTTACTAACAACTCTTTAGAAGTGCCAACTGGTTGTGATCTGGATAAGATCCATCAGAGTAAGAAAGTGGGTCGGAAAGATGTCAATTCCTTAATCATATGAATATTTATGATATTAAGTCACCTTAACGTGTTTACTTACTTAAGTGGCGCTACAGGAGCATTGGTTAGGTTTTCTGATTAGCTCGTATAGTTCGACACTGAATTTTGTTTTCCAAAGCTCATCAAAGCAAACGGGACCAAATATTTTACGAAAAATTTTTCTCTCGAAACGACCCAGGATACCTTCATTCGGCTTTGATAGAGTTCATGCTTCAGCACCATAAATTAGGACTGGGGTGTGAATGTCTTATGTAAAGTCTCCTTAGTTGTTCGGGATAGAGTCCTACTACTCGATTCTTAGTTCAAAAAAAGAGAGGTTATCAAGAGTGATTCTTTGTTTTATCTCTACTGAGGTGTTATTGGCGGTATTGTTAGCCGAGCCAAGGAGGAAAAAGTCCCTTACTACCTCGAAATTAAAGCTGTGGACTTTGATGTTCTATCCGATCTGTTGATGACGTGTGTCTCCTCCCATTGATAGCATATACAATACCTAGTTATGTAACCATTTTGCAGCATTTTGGCAGCTTCCGTTCCAAAACAAGCGAATGCACATACACAGCCTGCCGAGTTCTGCTAATTATGCCAACATGCGTGCGCTAGATCTTGCACAGACTTTTGAAAGATTGTGTTTCTAATGTTCGCTTGTGAGGTCCGGAGAATTCTCTCAAATATGGTGTAAAAGAAGCCACTTGATAGCGTGTCATATTGTCTAAAATGTTTTTTGACATCAACGGTCTCGGTTAGTCATAACCGACCTTGAAGGACCAGTGAGCGTTCTCAATCATTATGTCAAAACTACCGATCTATCCGGTTGCCGATGAAGGACTTTAAATATTCACACAATGCGCCAGATCAGATCTTGTATGCAATGTTTAGGTAACTTTTACCTCTGTGGGAGCAGTTCTGATTTCATTTATCAGGCATACACTCTTCTGACCTGAGAAATAAGTTGATGTATGCTCTCCACAAATTTAATTCCAGCAGCTTTGAATACTTCGACATTTCTTGGATTTAATCTTAAATATTGCTTTCCTTACTTCGTTTTGGTCAGGTGGGCGCAGGTTTTGGCTATCAGGCAAAAGAAGAAAATTTTCCATATTCTCAGCCGTAACTGTGTCTTTACTACGAGATTTTCTTCTTCATCACCATTGGCTTTTGTACGGGTATGGTTGGTTTGACCTAACCTTTACCTGTTGTTAAAATTCCGTACATTATTTATGAAGTTATTTCGTTCTTTCCGGCATACTTAAAACAGGAATTTCTTGGTGGTAGTAGAGTTAATGTTCAAGATTCGATCACGATATGATAGATTTATATGTTAGAAACGGTATACTTATGACATTTTGTCCGGCCGCGCAGCGATGACTTATTATTACGAGTATTAGGCTTATTCCAGGTTTGTTGCCAGACGTGGTTTTGTGTTAGTTATGCTTGCCAATTATTTGCCAGATGTCCTCCTTTCGAATCATACTTAGCACATGGCTCATATGTCTTTCATGGGAACGTGAGCGTTAGCCTTGATGAGGATCGTCATAATACGCTCGCTCACGTGTCGGAAGCTCCAGACTTGTTTCCTGGCGCTTCGTCGCCCCATCTTATCGCATTTTTTGGATGGCAGTGATATCTCCGTGATGGCAGTCAAGGACTAATTGCTCAGCTGCATGTAGCATGTCAAGGATCCGAACATTACACGTTCTGATACGAAGATCGTTGTCCTTTAATCGGTTGCCATGGTTGTCAACAGTGCATTCTTTACTATCCAAGCTTGCTAGCCGTTTCTTACATAATTTTTAGGTCTAGGATGGAGTAGGCCAGTATAATGCCACTGTTCGAGTACACACTTGCCATTTTAGCCTGGATGAGTAGGGACTTAATCATGCTATTACCCGGGACCACCAATGAGAGGTAAGACAGGCACTACTTGATTGTTGCTCTATTGGCCTAATCCGAATTCTAAGACAATAGGCAGTTTCTTGATCAATCGCCGTGCGAATTTAGTCACCATCTTGGGATCGTAGATCATTGGCAGGACATCTGACAGACTCTTTCACATGTTATTGTAAATGACTTCTGGGCACAAGGATCTGTAGGCACTACAGTTTGATGCAGTGAACACTATAATTATAAACATTGTACTACTGAAC
Organism: Volucella inanis; assembly: GCA_907269105.1. NCBI lineage: Eukaryota > Metazoa > Arthropoda > Insecta > Diptera > Syrphidae > Volucella > Volucella inanis. The sequence continues at coordinate 96,522,187 of OU026154.1, forward strand.
TGATTACTCAGCCTTCTATAGGAAGTTAGCTATTCCCTGCTTCAGAATTGTAATATGGTTGGGTAGTCTTTTAACCATCCTACCTATGGTACTTCCCTTCATTGGAACACAAATTTTCTTCAGAAATTGAATAGACGTCCTCTACCCAATGTAATGTTTGACTCATTTTTTGGTAGCATTCCTCTGGACATGACAACTACGCTTAGGAAAAATTATGTCTCTGATTGAAGTAGGTAAGTGTCAATAGCGTGTGTGAACTTGTCATCCATAATCTACGAGAATGTCAGTGGAAATTAACGGCGCCAACCAAAACGTTGTGTGTTCATTTAATTTGATGACGTAATTTGTATTGAATTGAACTTGAGGCCCTGTCTTCTTTACCAAGTAGTGAAGGGAATACTGCTTGACCGTCTATTTTATGATTTGGTGATAATGTCTTACATTTTCCTACTTACTTACTTTACTGGGTCTCAACCCGTAGATGATCTTTGCTTTTGTTTTTCTTCTGGAACACGGAACATATTTGACAAAGAATTTTTCTCTCGAAATTGCACATCTACTCTACTCAGCCCAATGTTTTTGTGTAGGAGTTTTGAGCCCGATGATTCGCCAAACCGGAGTAGCTGTGGTCTTTAAGGCCAAGTCTTTGTTGAATCTAAACTAGAGCATCATTCATGCGGCTGCTGTGGACTCCGAGGAGGTAAAATATGTAACCACTTCGAATTTTATAATGTCAGCATTGATGGTCTGTCCTAGGCGACGGAAATATGAGTTTTTGTACTTATTTCTGCTCATTGTCCTCATTAACTTCAATATCTCTAATTGGCGTCAAATTCTTTATAGTAGCGACCGATGATATAGGTAGATGTTACCTGCGTATACCAGCAGTTGGACAAATTATTTAAGACAATGTCTTCCGCGTTAACACCTTTTCTGTGCACTATCTTCTCCAGAGCTAGGTTGAAGAAATTACATAATCCTGATTCTACTTGGTACAATTCGGTACATGTTTGGAATACACTGTTCGAAGAAACAATCTCCAAAATGCTCATTGCATCGCGTGCTTTCCAGCGTTATGCGGCAGACCTCAAAATCAGCCATCACCATGTAGAGGCTAAGACGATGAATGTAGCGGTTTTGAAGCGGATGAAAAAATGGTGGATCACGACTGTAGTTTCATTGCTCTTTTTGAGGATTTGCATAAGTGTGAAAATTTTGTTGATCATATAGGTAGATTTGTTGGAAGCGAAAGCCTTAAAGATATGTGCCGATTATAGTGCCACAGAACAATAGGTTCACATCGGTCATGCTTTTAAGTACTCGTACCTGGTTGATTTATCCTATCAAAACATCACATCCATCTTTAGAAAGTTCCGTTGAAATAGCATCGGAACCGGTTGCTTTGTTTTGCTCTCAGATATAGTAGAGAGCCATCGTGCCCAAATTTAAAAAGAAATTTTGGATAGCCACTGTGCTTTTTTTCATCTGTTGTCCATAGTATCAGCTTGAATCCACCTGGAAAGTCTTACCTGGTTTGCCAATGGTTCCTTTTAAGCTTTTTCATACATGCACCTGCTTATACTGGAAAAACGTATTGAAGGACCTGACTGACTACTTTGAACTTCTGAGGATATCCAGAGCCACCCATCTCCGGAAACCTCCATGACGGTGCTGCCTACAGGAAAAATGTCTTCTTGCTGACGCACTCGACGTGGGCCTTGAAGCGCTGTCTATTATCGACAATCTTTGGTTGGTTTCAAACTCAAAAGTTGGTATATTTCACAGTGTTGTAGCTGATCTCTACAACAGTTTTTGGCTACTGGCAACAGCCTAAACTGTGGATGACTTTATCTAGGGTGCCGAAAGCGAAATCGTCAGCGAATCTGATTCTCACTCCTTCTAGCAATGTTAGTCGCAGAACCCAAGTGTGTTCGAAAGGAGAGGTCCGTGGCCTTCCGCGAAAACTCTATAGTATTTATCGCCACCGCCAGTGTGATATTTTAGGCTTCTGTTGTTGAAGTAGCCTGTGACTATTTTCAGTAGCTAGTACAATGTATCCATTCTATATAAATATCTTCAAATTATGCGTTATTACTGCATCTACGGCCGCTTGTATGGCATCTGCGGTAGAACACGATTTTCTAAAACCGTGCTGACGGCCTGACGAGCTTTATTTTCCCCTGCCACCACAGACAGCATGCCATATAGAATGCGTTTCAGGATATTTTTTAGGATATCAAACAGACATATTGAGTGATGTTGTGATGGTGTTCTAGGTTGTTTGCCTTATTCGAGATGCTATCAAGTCCAGTCGCTTTGTTTTCTCATATTATCTTGCATGCTGTTGTTTCTTCAACATGATTGTGGAGATGTGCTTTATGTAGACCACAATAGTTAATCTACGTGGCACCAGATATTGGATTATTGTTGTTAGCATTTTGAGAATGGGTGCTACCTTCAAGTTCTTCATCGCTACCCTGATCTTTAACTTGCTTTCTTAAAAAAACTCTTTCCACGTTATGTCTCCCGCCGATTCGAAAATAGTAAGTTGTTCCTGGAAGTCTGGTATGCCTCTGGATCTCTGAGATATGCGTCTTACTTGGCTTTTTTTTTTTTTGAACCTTATTCGTTAGTTCTGTTGCTGATTTCATATAATTTCAACAGAAGACCGGCTTTGTAACTTATGGTCTTCGAACACATGCTACGAGCTCTTGGTTCTTTATAGCATGGTTGTTGTTTCATCGAGTGTAGCGCTGTTGGGCCCCGGTCTATTGCTTGCACCCGGTTTTTTGTTGCCCCTGGTATCATATTTAGCTATAAAGATGTCTGCAAGGCGTGCTACTTGCGCCATATTACACTTTGATGATTCCTGTTACATATCGCATTCGCTGATGGATAGAAAGATTTTTGCCACTCTCTTACTTTTTGATTGGGAATGGAATTCAAGGGGTGAGCTCTGCGGAGGATGTATGACTTAATTAGGTGATTTGCTTAGGATGATTTGTAACACATTGCTATGATGTAGGAAGGCGAGTACTTAAGACAAAAATAAGGTAACACTGAGCAGAGTATTTAACAAATCAGCTATAAGTTATGACATTCAATTATGGTTCGAAATCTGTCTGAGAGACTTCAACTGATCTTTTGGTAAGAATTTAAGGTCTAAATAGATGCCAAAGGGACTAAAATTACGTCAGCTGAACCTCCTACTTTGGTATGATGATAAGATTTATGGAAACATATCGGAAAGCGGAACTTGAAAGGTCGATTATTATACGGTTTATACGCAGAGTTGGCATATGGTAACTGATATCATCTATAAATTTGAGAAATTTACTGTGGAGCGCAACACAGCGAAGGAAAAAATCAAAATCGTTGAATTTGATTACGAAAATTCACCTTCAATCGCTGAAACTATCCGAAAAATTCGTGCCAATTTTGCATGTAATCATGTTCTTTCCGAGATGTGTTTGCGCAACATTATCAAAAAATTCCAAGATATGGGCTTAGAACAAGATGTGAGGATGTTGAAACGTTTTCGCCCCGAAAGTTCAATGGGAAATATCGCCGCAGTAGAAGAAAATATTAAAAACGACCCAAACACCTCAATTCATCTCATCGTCTCAATTATAAGGAGCTTGACCTTTTCACAGCCACACTACGTCAAATTTTTAACAAAAGATTTGACCTACCACCGAGCAGCACATTGCAAGAAATCGTGTTTTCGGATGAGCTCCATTTTCACATTGGCGGCTACATTAATAAGCGAAATTGCCATGTCTGGGGAGACTAAAAATCCACGAGTCACGAGTGATTCAGGAGATGCCGATACACCAGAACGAGTAAACTTGCGGTTTTCGGAACCGAGGGTGAGGTACTTCTTTGAAAAGAGGCCGGAAAACCCATTACGGTCAATGGAGCACACTACCGAGGCATGATAAACAAATTTTTGTGGCCGGAGCTCTAGGATATGGCCTACGAGGGGACTTCTACTTTCAACGGGATGGTACTACATGTTATAAAAGTTATCAGAAAGTTATTGCGCAACAAGTTTCCTGGTTTCGTAATTCGCATCTCGGAGATATATATTGGCCACCAAGATCATGCGATCATGGTCTATGTCAACCATCCGCATACAATTGCAACTCTGAAAGCAAACATTAAAGTCACCATCGCCATTGATTAGAGCTTTCATTTGTTGATTTCCCTAAGATTTCACACAGAGCTTGGATATGTAGCAATTCCATGGTTGTCTTTGCTTGCAGCGGGGCTAATCAATACTTTACATTTAGACTCACACCATCAACTTAATTATTTTTTTTTTGTATGTACTCACTTATTCACATATTAATTTGTTCACAAATTATTTTAATATTACTTTTGAACTTCTGGTAATAAGCATTTGTACCTCAGTGGATAAGTCAATGGTTAGGTAGACAACATCTATCCAATCATCCAAAATCCAATCTATCTAGATCGAGAGCTCTAAATAGAAGCATACAACTACAGAAGCACACACACACAAACTTTTGCCTGAACCAGTTCCTAAAGCAGCAGAGAGGCGAAGTCCAGAAGGCAGAATACCCTCTATGGAATGTCAAATGTACGCGACAGCCATCAATGAGTTATTCTATTTTAGGTATCTAATTTGGGCGAATATATCCCTAAATAACTTAAATGGAAACTATCAAATGCAGCCCAACAAAGACAGATACTGCCTTTGAAGTTGTTAGAGCACATTTAACCTAAAAAACTTCCAAACAGCGGACGTTCTAGCCCTCCACCCACTTACTCAGAGCATAATAGTCATATGTTTCTCCAATCAATGCGCCCACTGGGTAACATCGCGTTCAAAAAATAATAATAGACCATAAGTTCGACTGCCATTACTGCCGATTTAGTATACACGAACGCATCCAGAAGTATGCAGTCACAATTTCTTCAACAGAAACCAGGAGGAGCGTTTCCTTTCAAACTGTCAAATTCCAGCGGATGACTTTATTGCGAGGCAACCCGACTGTGAAGTGAGCACCCCATAGCTAGTCACGTACATACAGTACGTATACGCCATCGAAATGTGTTAATCTTCATCTTGTCAAATATGTCCGCTGGTTGCTTATCAGCCCGAAATGTGCAACTCAACCATCTATCGAAGTGGAAAAATAGTGAATTTCCTAGAATATCTAATTTAATTTCTCAGATATTTCGCCTAAAAGCAACTCCCATCTACTATCAGGAAAATATTTGTTTAATTCAAAACATAGACATAAACATTCGTGGACCAAACTCCAACTGGAGGTATTATGTAGCGAATGAATGAATCCGTTCCAACATCCACCGAGTACACCACCACAGCGCAGCATCCAACTTTCAACAATTGGCCGTCTGGCAAGGATCCACGCTGCTAAGTTTAATTTAAATGTTAATTTCGTTCCACAACGATATTCAGTTGAGTTTTTGAAAGCATCCTGGCTGGATGCAGGCGCTTTTTAACCGAGTGCCTCAAAATATGTGTTCGTGTTCGTATCGGCCATAATCGTCTAAAGTCCAAGAAGGATTGTATTGAATGTGATGCCTTGAATTGTTTTTAAATGGATAATGTCCTTTCGGCAAAATATTATGGTTTACCGGTGAACTGTGTCGTTGTGTTGTGTTACCCTTCATACACATATGTTAAAGAATAAGTTCCTGTGGAATGAAAAAAAAAAATAATAAATTATCATATTTTAAGGATTTAACCACTTAAGGAGGCGTTACAGGATATTGCTTTTTATGGTAAGAAGTCATTGTTCGTTGTTGGGTTAGTCCGAGTTGAACTCAATTGTTGAATGCCTGCTGACATGTGTTTTTCTTTGAAACTAGTCTAGTTGTGCTATAGATGATGAAAGTTCATAGTGGATATCCTGTAATAGACACCACTTAGCACTTTTGAGCAACAGGTGAGGGAAATTAATTAATTAGACTGTGTACGCCACTTTCTTGTTTGCTTAGAACATGTCTGTGTCTAAAGTTTAACATTTATTTTTTGTTTGCCAACGAAAACAAAGTTACCTGGGTAGCTGGGTGCGGATGTTATTAGATGTCCCGACTCTATCTTATATTGTCTTTCAAAGAAGTATCACGGTAAGGAATATCTTAAGGCTTAACCAAAGTGGAAACTGAGAAAGTATCGAAATTGATGGCACTTAAAGAGAAGGTTTGATGAAACTATAACATGGTTCCTTTAAACTTTATTAATATGCGGCGTACAGCCTGAAGATAACTTTAAATTATACGAAGATCCGTCTTTTTCTTCCGTTATAAGGGCATAGAAATCTTAGACACGTGCGAAACCATTCGCGTGATCAATAGTGAAGCTTACAGTTGTTAAGAGTAAGGCCTAACGAGAGGTAGAGGCTAAGGTTGTCGTTCTCCACAAAGAGGCCAGTACCATATTTAGATCAATTTAGTAAGTTGAGTTCGTATTCCTGCAGTAAGCTGAGTTTCCTTACCTAGCGCTAGGCATTGTGTAAATAATATCGGAGTACGAATATTCGACCGAAATTCATCCGTGCATCTTACAATACTTATATACGAGATTTATTCAAAACGTAAGGTGACTTTATATTTTTATAGAAAATATTTAATTATTTAGCACTTTTTAATATAGAAGTGAGCCTTCCAGCGATGCCGTTTTTATATCCTTAATCGTTGCAAATCTCCGTTGTTTTATAAGTCTCCTCAGTTTTGGAAACATGAGAAAATCACTTAAGCCAAATTCGGTGAGTATCTTGGCTGAGGCATGATTGCCACGTTGTTTTTGGCCAAAAATCAAAATCAAGAAGTTTCAGAATAAACTTCGCTGATATACGTCTCATGCCCATAACATTAGATTAAATTGCATGACACGAGCTGACTAATATGCTCACAAGCTCAAGAACTTCTCTTATGGTAATTCGACGATTTTCTAAAAGAATTTTGTTCACAGATTCGACGTTATCATCTTTTGTTGATGTGCTGAGGTGTCCCTAGCAAGGTTAGTGATTGGCACTATTTCGCCCATGTTGGAAGAGCTTGTACCACTTGTAAACATTTTTTTTTACTACCTTTCCGTCTGTCAAAAACAAACTTAGTATCTTGAATACTTGAAACTGTGAACAATAGTTCGGGACATGTGTACCAATATAGCAAAAAACTTGATAATCGAATGTACGTTACCCGCGAAATTTCAAAAATCCCCTTACTTTTTGAACATACCTCGTACTTAATTTGGTTGCGCTACAGTTCGGAGAGAATCTGGCCTTAACTACCTTGCCTCACCAGTTAGTCTGATCCTTAGCTAACTGCCTCCAGTTGCGCACTTTAAATTGGTTGAGGTCACGTTCTATTTATTTCTACTGAGGTGTATCGTCGGCGTACGCTAGTAGTTGGACAGACTTTTGAAAGATTGTATCTCCAGTTTTCGCTAGTAAGTTCCGCACAATAATTTCAAGTATAATGTTAAAGAAGACACATAAAAGCGCGTCACCTTTTTTAACGCCAAAGGTCTGAGTTCAGTCGTTACCGACATTAAAAGAGCAACGAAAGTTCTTCATCATCATTCGGAAGAGTTTGGCATGGCTCTGTATATAATAACTCGTCTCTATGAATGCTGTCATATGCGGACTTAAAATCGATGGATCGACTATAGACGTTCTTACCCTGAAACCACACTGATAGCGGCCAATCAGTTTATTGGAAAAAGGTGTCAAATGTTCACTGAATATGGCAGATAAGATCTTGTACAGAATGTTTAGTTGGCGTAGTTGAGGAGGTATTTTTGTTTTTGTGAATCTAAGAACCTATGCTGGGATACCATTATACCATTACCATCAGCATATACTATTCTGACTAGATCTGAGTATTTAGTTGGCGTATGCTCTCCACAAAGTCATTTCCAGCAGTTTTGAATACCCCCGCCGGTAAGTCTTCAAATTCAGTTATTTTGATGGATTTCAGTTTAGTTATTGCTGTCCTTAGTTCGCCTTGGTCAGGTGAACGGAAGTTTTGATTATTATCGTCTAAGCTTAATGGTTTGTTGGGCTTCTTCGCCTTTATATAGTCTGTAGAAGAAGTTTTTCAATATTCTCAGCATCGGCTGTGACTCTGTGGGTCTTATTGCCTTGTCATGCTCTGTTTACTTCCGTGCGTTATTCCTGAAGTGCAAATCCTCAATATCTTTCCTTTTTCTTCTTCTTGAGAAGCCGATGTTCTTCCCGCCTCCGTTGCTCGTTGGGAGCTTCTTGTTCAGATATATGTACTTGCCAGTACTTTCCATCAAACCAGAGATTTATTGGTGGTGATCGAGTAAAACTCAGCATATCAGTTGCAAAGTCTCTGATAGCTGCGTTGCCACTGGTCTTTAGCAGTTAATGCTGCCGGCATAGAAGTTGTTCAGAGATTTTGGGCCGCGCAGTCGGCGAAGATTCTGGTGATCTTTTTTTACGGTTGCAGCTTTTTTACGTTATATTTTATCACACTTCGCTGTGGCGTTCGTATCTTGATTGCAACAAGGTTGTAGTGTTTCGAGTTAGTGTTGGTTACCCTAGAGGTCCGTACCTCCAGACTACTAAAGGCATGACATGTCGATCAAAAAATGATCAGTTTGATAAACCGAAGATCAATAATTATGTCCTCTTGTGTTTAAAACATACCAAGGATTGCTCATATGCCTTGTCGAGGAGCTCATAGAGACACTCTTTTGGTGTCGTCGTCATTGAGGCCGTCCCTAGAGGCATCGTCGTGTATTAGGGTTAAGTTAGTGAATTAAGCTTTAATGCGGATTATCATAAGATGCTCGCTTAGGTGTCAGAAGTGCTGTTTCTGTTCCATATAGGCATTGACCTAGTATATGTCACAGTTTTACACCCTCCGAATGCTCGATCCAACCCATCCCACTTCCTGGATGTCTGTGATATATTCGTGATAGCAGTCAAGGGGCTCTGGTAATAACTCGGCTGCGCGTGGTCTATTAAGGATCCAAATATTATGTAACACGTGTAGATCCAAAGGTCGTTGTCCTTTAATGGTTTTCCATGGCCGTTAGTGTATCGGTTTTTATTAGATGCCTTTAGGTGGTTCGTCACATTTTTTTTTTTTTTAAGTTTTGAGTTTTCTGACGGCGCAGACCAGAATTATGCTTGCGGTCGAGCGCGCACTTGCCATATTTGCTTGCATGACTAAAAATTTACTAATGATGCTATGGGCGACCACCACTACGCTACGAACTTGATTGTTGCGCTGCTGGCACTGCACTTAAACCACCCGCTCTGTACACGTCTTTTAGCGAGTATCTTGTTGATTGAGGTGTAAGGTTTATAAGTCCGCTTTGTGTTCCATCTTGTGAACTTGATGGGATGCAAGTGCTACTGATATGTCGCCTTGTATCGGTTCTTCTTATAGAGTAAGTACATAAACTGTTGCTTGTTGACACATTGCCTTAACGCTCGCTTCCGTTTGCAGAATTTTCGCCTTACATTCATTATTTCTTCTCGCCTGTCTTTCTTTACCACTCCTGAGTTGCGTGGGATAGATTGTGATTTTGTTGTTCCTGAAATCGCGATGTCATCTGGCCTTTGGGTATCATTTGGCTCTTAGTGCCATCTGCCTAATATGTCGAACTTTATGCCTGAAAAAGTATTTTTGCGTGAGTTCTTCTTCATAACTTTAACATGAAGAAAACTGCTGCAGAAAGTCATCGTATTTTGGTGGAAGTTTATGGTGAACATGCGCTAGCTGAGCGAACGTGCCAAAAGTGGTTTGCACGATCTAAAAGTGGTGATTTTGACTTGGAAGACGATGAACGTCAAAGCCAAAAAAGTTTGAAGATGAAGAACTGGAAGCATTACTCTATGAAGATTGTTGCCAAACACAAGAAGAGCTCGCAGAATCTTTGGGTGTCACTCAAGCAATAATTTCAAAACGTTTAAGAGCAGCTGGATATATTCAAAAGCAAGGAAATTGGGTTCCACATGAACTCAAGCCGAGAGACGTCGGCATACATTGCATGTCCGAAATGCTGCTGGTACGCCACAAAAGGAAGTCATTTTTGCATCGGATTGCTACTGGTGATGAAAAATGGATCAATTAAAACAACCCCAAGTGCAAAAAATCATGTGTGAAACCCGGCCAACCAGCCAAATCAACGGCAAAGCCGAATATCCGTCGCGCTAAGGTAATGCTCTGTATTTGGTGGGATCAGATGAGTGTGCTGTATTATGAGCTGCTAAAACCGGGTGAAACCATCAATGAACAACGCTACCGAATACAATTAATCCATTTTAAGAGAGCAGTAGCCGAAAAACGCCCGGAATATGCGACCAGACACGAGGCAATAATTTTCTATCATGACAACGCTCGGCCCCACGTTGATATTCCGGTTAAGAACTATTTGAAAAACAGTGGATGGGAAGTTTTACCCCACCCGCCTTATAGCCCAGACCTTGCCGCTTCTGACTACCATTTGTTCCGGTCGATGCAGAACGCCCTCACTGAAATACGGTTCACATCAGAGCAGAATATCAAAACTTGGTTTGATTCATTCTTGGCTGCCAAGCCGGCGCAGTTCTTTTGGGATGGGATCCACAAATTGCCAGAAAGATGGGAAAATGTCATAGCTTCATATGGGCAATACTTTGAATAGTACTATTGTACATGTTTTTCTCAAATAAACGTTCAAATTTTGAAAAAAAAAAACCGCACGAATTAAATTACATACCCAATAAATGTTAAATTAGTCAAGAGCACTGTCTAGACGTCGTTTCCATCTGAATATCGATTACATTTCAATCTTCGTACATTTTGCTTAAATGCGACACTGCACTTCTACTCGTACATATCCTCGTGTGTATCTACTATTATTTCAAAGAAGTCATCTTGGCAAAGTACGGGTGTCTTTTACTTCTATTGAAAGTGCCCAGTCTAGGGCAAATATTATTACCAGTTGCAATTCAATATACGGGCATGGTATCTGTATCTGGGCTCATTATTCCTGTGATTGTTTGTAAGTGAAATTTTCGGCTTTATTATGTGGTGTTTTGTGGTTTCTTTACAAATTTGTGTTCTTTCTCTAAAGAGAGAAATAATCCATTAATGTTTGTTGATTCAACAACAATTAATTTAAGATTCTCAGAATCAGATTTACCTAAAAATATCTCGAACCAATTTTGAAACAATTTAATTGGTAATGGAATGTCAAAAAAAAAACCTTTCATTCGCATTTTGGGAAACGGAGTAAGTGGGAAACGCATCAGGTCCTTCGAGAGTTTTAAGTTTCTAGAGATTGAAATGTATACATCCTCACATTCAACTGAATTGTTTCGAAAATGATTGCTTGTTGCCTTTAGGGCAAAACAATTTGTAGTCGGCCGGAAAATGAGAAACCAACACCTTCTATGCGGAGTGTTGAAATAGAGATGGTGAAAATTGAGCCCCTAATATGGCAACCTCATCTCACATAACTTAAAAGCGGACTTCTGCCACCAGAATATCAGCCCTTATTTGTTTCTAAGTGTGTACACCGTACGGCCACAAACAAATCATACTGTTGCGAGGCAAACAATAGCTTTAGATAAGTATGGCGACCTTGCCAAACAACAAAAGGATAGCGACGTATGGATCTGTTCATTGTTTAAAGCAAAAAACGGATATGCTATAAAGCATATATCCACGCTATCCAGGAAGAACAGTGTGAGAGACCGCACTGCTGTAGAGAACAAAATCAGCGTCTCTTTGACTGCGAATTTGTCGTAAGCAGCAGATAAAAGCTAGAAGAGCGAGCGAAGAAGAAACAAGCGATGCTGCGAATGAATCTTTTCACGAGCTTTTTGACAAAACCTACGTCCAATGTCGTTATTGCGACGTTCATAGCATATTCGGAGAGCATAACCTGCGCGAGATCACGTCTTTAAATCTAATTCGGCTGAATGACTTAGCCGCAGGATATTTACAAAGCAAAATAGTGATCATCTGATAATAACACCATTCACAAAATATATGTTATTCTAACATTCTTAGCCCCTTATGTAAACTACGACCAGTAACTAGTTCCAACAATGGTAAAAAAACTGTCAAAAAGTTTTACCTTGAAAGGCTGACTAAACTTTTACCGACTGTGTAACTTCAACTTTTCGTCGACGCCTTGACAACCTCCATTAAGTTTCGAAGATCAGTGGCATCGATGTCGAAAAGCCGTCAAGAGTTGGGTTTCACGCGGCAATCTACACGAAACCCATAGTTTAATGAATATTCCAGGCAATATGTCGCTATACAATTTACCTAAGTAAGGACGTTGCAAAAATAGAAGAACAAGAGTGGCTCGTGCACTACGAGTAAGTATTGTATATGACGAAAAAAGTGGTAAGAAAATTGGCGTGAGATAGAGCAATGTTCTGAATGTTAAAATACCTTTCCAAACCAACAAGACTCAAACAAAACCCTGAAGAGATTAGCAAAGAAGTTGAATAGTAAAGACACAGTCGGTATTAAGGATAAGGAAGAAACACTTCTATAGATGAACTAACACACTTGCCAAAATCTACTCATACTTTTGAAATCCCTTAAACTCCTAACAAATACATGATAAGTGAATTACCAGCCTTATCCAAGCCTGTAAACCTCTAGAATTTGCTGGAATGACAGCAATTTCCAGATAAAGCTGACTATGTGTGCGTAATATGAATAACATTTTTGTGTAAAATGTAAGTGGAATTGACGTGGTTAAGTATTCATAGGTATTCATAGAGCGGTTTTGAAGCGGCCAAAATCTGAAAAGTTTACCATCTATGTTAGTTCATCCATGTATGTCCTAGATTGTACTCGTACTGACAAATTGAGAGTTCAACACAATCTCTCCTCACTCGAATTTCGCAGAAATTGTGTGTACAAATTGCTCTGTGTGTAGGCGCTTTAATTTGTAAGCGGTAACCGTCGGTCGCTTTGAAAAACATTAACATTATGAAGGTAGGAGACCCAAAATGCGAATTGTGTAAAATGAGAATCGACACAAAAGATTCTAAAACGTAACTGGTTTCGAAATTGAATGGTGAAACTATCAATATGCCAGCTGATGTGAATGGTAATAAATGTTGATTCATTGTAAGGTTTGATTTATAATGTAAAATAAAATATATAAATTAGTAAGCAAACTTAAAATTTTTATTTTAAGTTAAAATATCAATTTATGGCATTTTTTTCTAAAATAATATCATATAAATATTGGCTACAACTACTCCTGAGGTGGTCCATTCCGGATGTCCAATTTTTGGCGACTCATTCGAGCATAGCAACTAGTATCTCCCGGATAACACGAGTAATGTTGGCTTCCAAATCATCAATCGTAGCTGGCTTATTTGTGAAGATCTGATACTTTACATATCTCCAGAGAAAATAGTCCAAAGGTGTGATATCGCACGATCTAGGCGGCCAATTTATCGTAGCAAAACGTGAAATTAAGTGCTCACCAAAATGATTTCTCAACAAGTCCATTGTTTCACGCGCTGTATGGCTCGTAGTGCCGTCTTCTTGAAACCAGAGCTCACCGAGACCATGTGATTGAATTTCACGAAGCTCATAGTCCGTTAACATGGCGCGATAATGATTCCACCAGCTCATAAACCACACCATACCGTTGTTTTTAGTGGATGTAATGGTAGCTCTTGGTACTCTTCAGGTTGCTCATCAGCCCAAATACGGCAATTTTGTTTATTAACGTATGCATTAAGCCAGAAATGGGCTTCATCGCTGAACAATATTTCACGATAAAACACCGGATATTTTCATCGAGTTTTTCCAGAGTCCATTAACTGAAAATATGAAGCAAATTCGCAAAGTCACCTGGCTTTAATTCATGAATTTTGTACGCTTTTAGGCCGAGATCCTCACGTAAAATACGCCAAGCCAAGCTGCTGAGAACGACGACGAATAGATTCTTTACAGCTACAGCTACTATAGTCTCTTCACTACGTGCTGGATGTAGTCTAACCGGTCGTGTATCATTCACTAATGTAAACTGGGACTCAATTTGCAAATCGTATTGGCAATAGTGGTTTCAGTAGGTCGATTATGCGCACCGTAAGTTCCTCGAATCGCACGAAAAACATTTCTCACAGAACGCTGATTTTCGTAATACAGCTGAACAATTTGGAGACGCTGTTGTGGTGTGATAGGAGTCACGCGTGATCTGTTGAAAAAAAGCCTATCGAAAGTTAAACCTCACCATGAATCACTCCTTATTTATCAGGGTGAGAAGTTAAAAACAAGTCAAGGGTATTGGCGGTATTTCTATCAATGTCTGGTATACACGTGGGCTTATTTACAAGCTAGTTCAAGTTGTCTTCCCCACCGGAAATCTTAACACACCGTCCTTCGAATGTTGCCTGTCCAGAATGTCGAAGCCAGTCAGAGTTATGTATATTGAAATTGCTCGCAATAACAATTTTACTATGAGGATACAGGGATACAATTTTTAAAATGGTGTCAGACAGCGCATCGAACTCGTTAAAGGTCGATTTCCTGTTTAGCTTGGGACTTCTGTAGATAAAGCAATAGTGGATAATTTGCTTACGGAGATGGAATTTTAGTTACCAGAAGTTGAACTCTGGATTCGAACACGGATCACATTGTTGTGGAATTTGGGAAGCTACATCACTACGCACATAGAGAGAAGAATAATGGCACTAGTTCGTAATTAGGTAGCTTCAGATCAGAGTGATCTTAGAGGTGTGGGCGGGTATCTTCCTTTGTTTCACTAAGTGCCAAAATAGCTGACCTGTATTCGCAAGCGTGGACGTACGCAGAAAATTGATTTTTTTTTAGTCCGCATATATAAGCTACGGCAACCCTGAATTCTCTAGTCATTATCACAAACAAACATAGAAAACACAAGCCAAGCAAGGCTGCGAAGTGAAAATTCTGACGTTGGCTTATCATATCAAATTGATTAAGTACTGTGCTTGTGCAAGTATCAGCTTTCGAGTACACTACGTTGACGTGTGTACACTCGTCGGCGGTCAGCACACCGATCCAGAATTCTTCAGTTCTTCCGTTCACCTTCGGAAAGCGTTTAACTTTCAATGATAAATTGCCAAATCTTACTAAATATTTTGACAGCTGTTGAAACATAAAAATTGGAAAAACTATAAGTGCTTTCTTGTCACCCTTTAATTCAAAAATCTCGTATGGCGTATGAGTGCTTTTAATACGAAATTGAAGAATTATTAAACTTTATATTTTCTAAGGCGGCATTTCTTAATTTAGCTCCTATTATTTGCTTTGTTGCTGTAGGAAGAGAGTTCAAAAGTCTGGTTGCGTGAATGAACAAAACGCGCGAGGAGTTCAAGTAATTGAAGGAAGGAATTTTTATATTGGGTTGTTCAATAAGTTCTGAGTTTTTTTTTTTTAGGGTTAAAGTTAAACACACATTTTTGGTATAAAAGCTTACTATATACTTTATCCATCAGATATTGTTCATCATGGTATATTACTTTCTTCCAACTTTCTGGAAGAGACATAATGTTTAATAAAAGTCAGCAGACTTATGGGTAACAAAGTTTTTCAGGTACATTTTGATCTCATCTCCGGATTTCGGAATAGAACTGCCTTCAATTCAAGAGAGCGGGACGGATAGTAGTCAGAAGGCGTAAGATGTGGAGGGTGCTGCATAACTTCAAAGCCAAATGAATTCAAATTTTGTTTTGTTACTAAAACTGTGTGTGGTCTAGCGTTGTCATGATAGAAAACAACTCCCTTCCTGTTCGTTTTTCGTCCACTGCCTGCTTCAAAGTAACACATAGGCCTTTTCTAAGAGAGGGCACCACTTGAATTAAATCCATACAATTTTCAGTTAGTACCAACCTTCAAAAGATACGTGTATAAATTTGACAGCTGTCGGACGATTAGGTCTCGAGATATAGCGTTGTGAGTGAAGCAACTTTTGTTATTGTGAAAAAAACTGTATTCAAAGCAATTTCGTGTGTTGATTTATCATTGCTTTTTGATGGAAAAAAGTGCAGCCGATGCAAAGAAATGGCTTGATAAGTGTTACCCGGACTCTGCACCAGCCGAATGAACCATTCGCAAGTGGATTGAAAAATTTAAAAGTGATCATACAAGCACCGAAGATGATGCAAGCAGTGGACGTCCAAAAGAGGCAGTTTCAGATGAAAACATCAAAAAAGTCCGCAAAATGATTACGAATGACCGTGAAGTGAAGTCGATCGAGATGAGACTCTGAAGATATCAAAAGATCGTGTTGGATATATTATCCACGAATATTTGGACATGCGAAAGCTCTGTTCAAAGTGGCAGCCGCATTTGCTCACAGTCGACCAAAAACAACAACGTGTTGATGATTCAGAGGAGTGTTTAAAGCTGTTCAACCGCAATAAAGCCGAATTTTTCCGCCGGTATGTGGCACTGGATGAAACTTGGCGCCATCACTTCACACCAGAGTCAAGTCGGCAGTCAGCTGAGTGGCGAACAGGCGACGAACCTCGTCCAAAACGACCAACAACTCAACAGTCGGCTGGCAAGATTATGGCATCCGTATTTTGGGATACACATGGAATAATTTTCATCGACTATCTCCAAAAGGCTCAAACTATCAACAGCGACTATTGCATTGCGTTGTTGGAGCGTTTGAAGGACGAAATCGCAGAAAATTGGCCGCATTTGAAGAAAAAAATGTCTGTTAGTTAGTTAGTTTTAAATGCATTTTATTTTCTTAAACACTAACTCTTACATACTAACAAAAAATGCTTAAATGCTAGCTTACAATTACTTAACAATCTTATACTAACTTACTGGCCCCACACAGGCACTCTAAGCTACTCTAAATTCTTATATCTATGTCTTTCGACTTCATTTACATTTTATTTAAAAAATTTTATTTTGTATACTTAGGGCTAAGAAAAAATTTTTTAACAAAAAACTTAACCTATGGATGTAATTTTTTATTTTTTATAAAAACTTAATATCTAACTTAAAATAAACCTTAGTCTACCTAATCCTACATACACACACATAGATATTACACAATTATATACATAAATTGGTATATACCTTTGTATTGTGCTAACCTAAACCTATGCAAGCTGGCCATCGCTATTTACAAAGCAAATAGATTGGTCAGCTCTGCCTCATTAGTGAGGCTGGTCCGTACTTGACGGAAACGACGACGGAACATCTTCTCCATCGTTCAACCACCAGAAATGCTGGTGCTGCCGAACGACATCCCTCTTATCGCGATTCCCCACCGCTCTACTGAACCTGAGACGATCCACACTTCTATGTGCGACGTCTCTGTTGTTGTTGAGTCGCCTGTCCTCAGCTCTCCGAGCGACATGGAAGATTAACGGAACCGCTGATCTATCCTGGATCAACCCTATCTGATCTAAGTAGAGGAATGCTCACGCACACTCTCGTGGTAAAGGTAATTGGGGTAGTAAGCCCCAGATATCAGGTTATTCGTCGAGGTCACTGCTCTTTCAATGTGCCTTCGAGTCAGCTTAATTACGAAGTTGTCCACTCGTATTATGTTAGCCCTGTTGTAAACGACCTCATTAGGATAAAATTTCTTGTACTCCGACTCTGGTGTTCTGTACAAGCGAAGACAAGCCCTAAGGCAAGCCCTCTCAAACACCCGAATCTTTTCCATTAAGCTTGCTCGTACATTGAACCACAAGGGACACCCAAATACCAACATGGGCCGGATGAGGGCCATGTAGCAGATTACCTTTACCCTCGCATCGAGTTGGCTGCTATAAAACAGTCTCTTTGTAAGGGCAAAAGCGCCTTTAGCTCTGGCCAAAGCAGCATCTACGTTTTTGTCAAAATACAGAAACCGATCTAACCAGACCCCAAGGTATCTGACCACATTTCGACAGGCAAGAGGCTGCCCGTGTTGTCCAATGATCGATAACTTTCGCCAATTTGTTCTGGTATCCCTAGAGGCTCTAGACAACGGCGTCCTAAAGAGAATGGTTTCCGACTTCTGAAAATTGATTTTGAACTTCCAATCATCGCAAAATCGTCTTATCTTGTCGAAGTCACGCTGCAAGAGAGTATTAATGACCTCGATTTTTGGACCTGTTCTGTACGCTATGAAATCGTCTGCGTACGCAATAGTATGGGGAAGTGAACCTATCAAGTCGCGTACCATGACCTCTTGCGAAGAACCTTGTTAAAACCACCCAATTTTCGTCTCCCGTACCCACCCTTTTCAGCAAAGCCTCCAGCGAGTTTTATCTCAACAAAAACTCACAGACCATTATACGATCTATAATGTTTTTTTTTTTTTTTTCACTGAGTTTGTGAAGAACTCAAACATCCACCTTTTTGACATTCCAAGACTCTTCAGTCTCTGCGAAACGGTTCTTTGAGCAAGGTCTGGGCTATAAGGCGTGTGGGGTAAGACTTCCCATCCACTGTTTTCCAAATAGTTCTTTACCGGAATAGCAACGTAGGGCCGAGCGTTGCCATGATGGAAAATTATTGCCTCGTGTCTGGTCGCATATTCCGGGCGTTTTACGGCTACTGCTCTCTTTAAACGGATTAATTGTGTTCGGTAGCGTTGTCCATTGATGGTTTCACCCAGTTTTAGCAGCTCATAATACAGCACACCCATCTGATCCCACCAAATACAGAGCATTACCTTCGCGCCATGGATATTCGGCTTTGCCGTTGATTTGGCTGGTTGGCCGGGTTTCACATATGATTTTTTGCACTTGGGGTTGTTTTAATCCGGACATGCAAAACCGCCTTTCGACGTCTCTCGGCTTGAGTTCATGTGGAACCCAATTTCCTTGCTTTTGAACATATCTAGCTGCTTTTAAACGTTTTGAAATGGCTGCTTGAGTGACAACCAAAGATTCTGCGAGCTCTTCTTATGTTTGGCAACAATCTTCATAGAGTAATGCTTCCAGTTCTTCATCTTCAAACTTTTTTGTCTTTGACGTTCATCGTCTTCCAAGCCAAAATCACCACTTTTAAATCGTGCAAACCACTTTTGGTTCGCTCAGCTAGCGCATGTTTAGCATAAACTTCCACCAAAATACGATGACTTTCGGCAGCAGTTTTCTTCATATTAAAGTAATGAAGAACTCCCCGCAAAAACCCTTTTTCAGGCACAGAGTTCGACATATTTGAGTGAAAAAAAATATTGTTTACGCTTCAAATGAATGACATATACTGAAATGACGTATAATGACCGTAGCTT
This sequence comes from Volucella inanis, assembly GCA_907269105.1. Classification (NCBI taxonomy): domain Eukaryota; kingdom Metazoa; phylum Arthropoda; class Insecta; order Diptera; family Syrphidae; genus Volucella; species Volucella inanis. The sequence goes on from OU026154.1 coordinate 96,541,418, forward strand.
TCCAACGCATATTCCAATGGAATACAAGTTACGCCATCTCTTAGCAAAACGCTAATATTGCGAATATTCAGTCCATTACATATTGATCAGATATATATTTCTGACAGGTCATCATTAAGCCTAACAATGAAATGATGAGGGCCTGGAAAGATAGACCTGGACATCATAAGCATAGAGATGAATTTTTACAGTAAATTAATGAAAAGACAGGGTAAGATTGGTCCAAGAATTGTCCCCTGAGGAACTCCTTTAATTAAAGTGCCTTAATCAGAAAGACATCATTATGAACTTCTCTTTGATGAAGATTATCAAGTTAAAATCAAGGCGCACTGATATTTTACTGAAACCAAAAAATAGCTAAAGCTTCCGAGAGAGTTGCTTAAGATCGACGCTATGAAAGCCTTAGAGAAGTCAAGCAAACACAAAATCGTCAGAAAGTCCATATCATATTGACTACTAACACCGTCATGAATTTTGACCATATCTATCAATTGCACGGAAACTTGGCTTAACCGGTGATAGCACACCATGTTGATTGATGAATGTCGAAATTTGGTTTGCCGAAATCTCCTCCAAGACTTTTGACAGACATGGTAAGATGTTTATCGGTGGAGGGTTAAGGCTTTTTCGGGACAGAAATGACCTAGACAAAACTTAAAATAAAATCGTAGCTTGTTTTTTTTTGTAAAAAATGTCTACGCCATGGAGCAAAAAAATAAAAAAATAAATAACTTTTCCAAACACATTTTAATCACATTTCAAAGCCAAAAGCATCGGTTGGCACATTTTTACAATTAAAAAACTTTCTTTCTCCATTCATCAGTATCCCTTTGTTGCAAAAGCAGAAACAAAAGAAAAGAAACAAAAACTTTTTCTCAACATACAACTGGTTATTGTTCTGATTCCGCTTCTGGTTCACATGCTCCTTTCCAAGAGTAGTAAACTTAAACAACAATAAATGTGCATTGTGGAAATGTAGGCTTTTACCAGAAAGAATGTGAACAGGTTCATGCTCCTGTAAACCTTAAAGAATTTTTTCCGCAACAGATTCCCATTGTTAATTTACTAAAACTTGTCAAATTGTCCTCATTTTGTTCGTAATATTTTACCAAGCAAACTGTTGTCAACATTCTTAATGTCGAGATCCTGCGATTTCGTTTAAATAAACAGAGATGCGCCTGAATTTGAATGACGACGCGGGTAATAATTAACCGTCCTGACGGCATAATTGTCATTGGTAAATTATGGGGTTTCGTCCTGCAAGAAATGCAGAAAGTCATTGTGAATGTTATGAACTGGTGCGAATTTACTGGGAAATGGTATACGAAGTTAACCTCTCTTGGAAATTATACAGAACCTCTTTTGAATGTTTAAATGTCATTTTGATGCCACTTTCATATATGCGATTTCATAGAAATGAATTTGTTAAAACTGTTATTAGAGTCAGGTCCCTGGAACTTATTGCTACAGGCAGGATGTTTATCTAAAATCCTAACCTATTCGTTTTATGTAATTCTATGAAAGAACGCTTAAAAAAGAGCAAAATTAAATGTAAAAGCTCGAAATATAATTCTGTTTTAAACCGTAAAAATGCATATAACATTGGTAATTCACTGAGGAATTACTGAAATTCAACCAACAGTCCTGGAAAAACATCTCGCAAATCAAGCAGAATCGATGAGAATTGGTTTCGCTGAGGAAATATCCAAAATGCTCAGTGAGAGTCTCCTTAACGTTGAGGAAATCAAAGAAACTTGGGGTCATCGATTTGATAACTTAAACAAAATTATATCCCATTTGACTGAGCGCATTAAGCGAGTTGAGGAAGATATCAGATTGTCCGTTAAATTGCATAAGGCAGAGATCCTAGCTATTCAGCAACGAGTGGATGCACTGGAGAGGAAAGAAATGTCTTCTGATGCTGTACTCTTTGGAGTACCCAAACGAAAACCTTAAGTCATACGATTGATTGTAGGCCACCTACGCCAGTTAAAGCTCTCCGAGCAAACTCAAGCGCCAACCCAAATGCCACACCATCGCCAATCGTGTTGAAATTCAGCAATTTGCAAGAGAGGAACGTTGTGCTCACCGCTGCAGCAAATTACCGAAAACGAAATGCGTCACATCTACATCTCCGCTATCTTGGTTTGGAATCCGATGCCTACTGTTTCCTAACTGAAAACTTAAGCAGGCAGACACGCTTTCCTTTAAATAGAGCTATCGTACTCAGGCGAAAAAAACAACTCTTCGCGGTACACACCTACAACGGATCTGTTTACGTTAAGAACACGGCGAATATGATAAGCTTTCGCATATCATTCAGATATTGAAGACAAATTTTATGGTATGGCTGGACTTAAAGTTTTTCGTGGTGAAAGAATGGGTCGTGTGGGAGGCGAGAATGAAAAAATATTTCTAGGTACTGCATACAGAACAAACCGTTCTATGCGGTGATCTTAACTGCAATTTGATGGACAATAACGCCTCTTCCAATTTTGTAAATGCTTTCAAAGTGCTGAACTTACTTCCAGTAAATACTATATTACTTGTCCTACTCATCTTCAGGGTGACTCATGTTCACTTGTTGATCTTTTTTTTTTTGTCAGCGATGTACGTAGGATCCTTCTTTATAGTAAGGTCACAGTCTCCGGTTTTTCAAGGCATGATGTGATCTACCTAACCCTAAATTTCAAAAACAAACGAAAGGAGATTAGATTACAGTTTCGAAACTATAATAACTCGAATCACCTTGAACTATTGCACGACATACATAGTACTGACTGGAAAAATTTGCGGTACATGCAATCCGTTAACGAAAAAGTGGAATTCTTACAAGAGCAGGTCAGGAATATTTTTGACAAAAATGTCCCGTTCAAGACAAAGACTGTTCGCAGAGCATCACCACCTTAGCTTGGTTGTGATATCTTACAGCTGATGCGGCAACATAATACAGGCTAAAAAAATTGGAAGAGGTATAAACTTGAGATGTTATATCGTGAGTACTGTCGTTTGCAAAAACGCTGTATTACAGCAGTAGACAAAGTCAAAGGTGTTCGGTGAAAAACACATGGAAAACTTTGTTGGAAAAGAGAACCCAAAACTGCCTGATGATATTGACTGTGAGCCAAATGCCATCATTTTTCCCCAGTGAAACCGGACACAATACATTGGAACCATCAGAAACCAACGCCACAAACGAATCCTTTGGTTTCGTATGCGTTAGTAATGAAGATGTTTTCGAAGCAGTACTGTCGATAAAGTTAAACACAACTGGTATTGACGGAGTTGATCTCAGATTTGTGAAACTTATGCTTCCATACATCTAACCATATATGACTCAGATATTCAACAGTATAATCACAACTTCTGAATATCCGAACGTATGGAAAAAAGTCAAAGTAATTTCAATACCTTAAAAACCAAATGGTGGTTACAGATCCATTGCGATTCTGAAGTATTAAGTAAAGTGTTTGAAAAAGTAATTCTGAAGCGGTTTTTGCCCCAAACACAGTTGTAAGACTGCATTGCTGTCTATGGTAGATGATATCAGGAAGTCTTTGGATAAAAAGTATCTAACTCTACTAGTTCTTTTAGATTTTCTTCTATGTCAAGAACTCCAGAACAAATATAACTTCTCCAAAGAATTGATTTAGCTTATTTATTCATACCTGACCATGTGTTTTGGCTAACGATCAGCTTTCAAGTTTTGTTAGGATTTCGAGCGGCCTTCCCCAAGACTCAATACTTGGACCAAAATTTTTTTACCTGAACTGAATGAACTGTCTCAAATTATCCATCACTCTTTGATCCATATGTATGATAATGACGTTCAGTTGTATTTGAGTGGGCATATTAATGTCTTAGACGAAGTCGCTGCTTTGATTAACGAAGATTTGAATAACATACATCTCTTCGCTCGACGTAACTTCCTGTGCTTAAACCCAGCGAAAACAAAAGACCCGTCTGCCTTACCATTGCTAAAACTAGGTCAAGAAACAATCTAATTTGTAAACACTGCTAGTAATGCCGGAATTGTTTTTAACAGTACCCTAATCTGGGTTGACCATATAAACACTGCAATCGGAAAGGTTTATGGAGGCTCTCGTTTACTTTGGTCAACCCAAATGTTCACACCTACAAATGTAAGGAAAACGCTAGCAAAAACGCTTCTTCTGCCAATTTTACTGTTTGGGTGCGAGATATATGGCAAGGTTGACTGTTTTTGCAGAAGGAAGCTTAATAATGTGTACAATAATATTGCTGCGCAAAGAACCTTTGCCTTAATTCAAACTGCATATTCTTGCTTGACGTCAGAGCGCCAGTTCTTCGTGCACTGCACTCGCCTGTAGAACTCCCTTCCCATTACACTTAGAGAAGTCCGAAGCCCGAAACGATTTCGATTTTTACTTTTGAGGTTTTCTTTCAATTTTAAGTTTTTTTTCTCATGTTCTTTCTTTACTGTATTAATTAGTTTCCCCCTTTTTATTATATAAAATTTGGTAAAATAAATATGTATTGTACAGTGTTTTCCAATAGGGACTTGACAACTTGGAATTTAATTTATAAACGCGCTCTTTCACTAATCATCAAACTGTCACTGTCAATTTATTCAGTAAACTCAACATTTTCATCATGGTAAAGTACACTAACAAGCAACGTCTGCAAATTATAAAAATTTTCTACAGATATTCGGAGTCGCAAAATCATCTTCAGTGACAAAGCTCATTTTTGGCTCAATGGGTTCGTCAATAAGCAAAATATGCGTTATTGGTCAGGTGAAAACCCACATGTGCTTCATGAATCACCACTTCATCCACAAAAAATAACTGTTTGGTGCGGTTTGCATGCCGGCGGCGTTATTGGGCCATATTTTTTCGTCGACGATAACGATCGTCACGTTACTGTGAATGGTCAGCGTTATCGCGCCATGATCACCGATTATTTTTGGCCCGAATTGGAAGATATGGACTTGGACGACATGTGGTTTCAACAGGATCCACAATCCACACAACACACGCTACAATCGATTTATTGAAGAGAGTATGGTGAGCGTGTTATCTCTAGACAGTCGATTGGCCGCCTCGTTCGTGCGATTTAACGCTGCTTGACTATTTTCTGCGGGGCTACGTTAAGTCATTGGTTTATGCCAACATGCCGACGATTTGGAAGAGCTCAGAGCCAACATTGAACGCAAAATAACGGCCGTTTCGGCCGAAATGTGTGGCCGAGTCGTTGAAAATTGGGTCCAACGAATCGACCGCTGCAAACGTGCCCGCGGTGGCCATATGAACGAATTCGAGTTCCATTTATAAATGTTTTGACTGTACTTTAAGCAAATAATAAAGTTTTTGAAATATCTCAATTGGTTTGCCCTTTATTTAAAAAAAAAGTTGTCAAGTCGTTATTAGAAAACCCTATACAAGGTTTATATGCTATCCCTTCTAGGCTCGACGTACCACTGTGTCATAACTGCTAATTTTTCGTTCACCCACCTGCGTGGTTAGAAAAAAGATTCCTAAAAGAACCGCATGGCAATACGAGAAAGCCTATTGAAGCGGCTTTAACACCTTCTCTAGGAATTTTAGCTGGTAGTTATGTTTTCTCGGTAACGATGTGGTAACAACACTGTTTTTTTTAAAATAAGGAGGCTGTCAGGGTAATAGAAATGTTTTTTCGGTTCTTCAAAACCAACCCGACAGAGGAAAACCGAAAAAACTTCAAATGAGCCATGAATGACTGCAACGCCTTCCTTAAGCGCGTGAAATTTCACTACTACTATAGTAGTGTTCTAGTACTAAGAACGTAGTCAGCAGGATGGCAACCCTAGATTAAGAAACACTAAAAGGTCTGTAGCTCCGGGCTTCGGTTTCCGGCTGTCAAACGAACTGGTTGAGTTCTCCCTTACTTTATCTCAAATAAATATAGGGTGGTCATCATGAGGTTTGAATTTCAATAGGCTTTTTTTGACAGATCTCAAGAGACTCCTATCAAACTGTTTTATCATTTCTGTTCAGTATCGTTTGGCAAGACTACAACAGCGTCTCTAAATAAAGAAAATAAGTTTTCTGTGAGAAATATTTTTCGTGCGATTCGAGGAACTTACGGTGGCTATAATCGAACCACTGAAACCACTTTTGCCAATACCATTAGTGGATGATACTCGACCGATTAGACTACATCCAGCACGTAGTGAAGAGACTATAGCAGCTGTAGTTGAGACTGCACGCGAAGACCGTGACGAATTGATTCGTCGTCGTTCTCAGCAGCTTGGCTAAGCGTATTCGACAACTTGGCGTATTTTATGTGAGGATCTCAGCCTTAAAGCGTACAAAATTCAACTTGTGCAAGAATTGAAGCCAGGCGACTTGAATTTGCGTCATATTTTCAGTGAATGGACTCTGGAAAAACTCAATGAAAATATCCGGTGTTTTATCGTGAAATTTTGTTCAGTGATGAATCCCATTTCTGGCTCAATGGATACGTTAAGAAACAAAATTGACACATTTGGACTGATGAGCAACCTGAAGAGTACCAAGAGCTACCATTATATCCATTAAAAACAACGGAATGGTGTGGTTTATGGGCAGGTGGAATCACTGGTCCATATTTCTTTAAAAATGAGGCAAATCAGAATGTTACCGTCAATGGCAACCGTTATCGTGCCATGTTAACGGACTATGTGCTTCCTGAAATTCAAGCACATGGTCTCGGTGAGCTCTGATTTCAACAATATGACGCTACGAGCCATACAGCGCGTGAATCAATGTACTTGTTGAGAGATTTCTCTTGGTGAGCACTTAATTTTGCGTTTTGCTACGGCGATATCACACCTTTGGACTATTTTCTCTGGGGATAAGTAAAGTCTCAGGTCTTCAAGAATAAGCCAGCCACGATTTACGCTTTGGAAGCCAACATTACTCATGTTATCCGCGAGATACCAGTCGATATGCTCGAACGAGTCGCCCGAAATTGGACCTTCGGAATAGACCACCTCAGACGTAGTCCTGGCTAACATTTACATGATATCATTTTCAAAAAGTAAATACCATGAACTGTTCTTTTAACCGATAATAAAAATATTAAGTTCGTTTTCAAACTTATGTGTTCCATTTTACATTATAAATCAAAGTTCACGAAGAAACACCTTTTACATCTCCTAAAATTTAAAGCGAACATTTTTCCATGGTTGGTTGCCTTAGACAGACGGTCATCAAAGATGTAGTGGCTTTGACGTGACCTTTCAAATATTAAAAAATAGGCGCACCCCAGATCGGAGCACCGGAGTCTTCCCTTCTACAAGCTCAGTCTCTTGATTCGTAAGTATATATAGTTAAATACTAACTTATATGTTCCACAGTTCACGGTAGATCTGGCTCTAACTCAATAATCTTTACGGTTCGTGGTTGAGTTTCACTTGTGAGTCACACCCTGGGCGAGGTCTTTCTTTACTGCGTTATTCCTTTGGTGCCTTTTAGCTTTCTCATCCAAATGATGTGCATTTGATGTCCTGTTTTTTTTTTTTTTATTATTATTTACGGGCAAAAAACTACTTCATTTTGGTTCTTGTACAGTACTAGCAACCATCACAAAACCTCCAAGAACCTGCAGCTACTGTAGGCTGAACACTTCCATTAATAGTGTTACTACAGCAATTTGATTCGGTAAACCAAGGTCAAAGTTCTCACTTCGCGGTTTTGCTTAGCGTTGTTGATGCTTGAGTTTTTTGTGTTTGTTTGTGGTCATGAATAGATAATTCAGGGTTGACATAGCTAATATACGCGGACTAAAAAGCAATCACTTTTCTGCGTACGTCCACGTCTGTAAGTACAGACCAGCAGTTTTGGCACTTAGTGAAACACACGTTGGCTACAAACTAGTTCAACAATTCTTTTGTCAGGGTTTGAGAAGTGTTTTTTCAGTCCTACAAGACCAACCCGAAAGTAGAAAACTGAAAAAAGTTTATACGAGCCAGGAATGACTGCAACGCCTTTCTTAAGCGTGTGAAATTCCAATATGACCAAAACCTGAGGTAAAAAATACTACAATGTCCCAAAGGTAGTAAACATTTTTGGTCGTTCGTCAAATAAATAAGAAATTCTGGCTCATCCTCCATCCCAGCGCTCATTTACAATGTCAGCTCTTTGGGCAAGGACAATCTAGCCACTTTTCGGCTAGCTGAACACTTCTAGACTGTGCTTTGTCCCCGCCTACGCATGAGTGCGTCGAATCTTCAATGGGTCGAATTCACTTTCGAATTCGTGTAGTAGCAAGAGTACCTACATAAAGATCTCAATATACACAAATCTGCTGGTCCAGATGATATATCTCCCCAACAAAATAGAAAGTGAGCGACAGACACCTGTGTTTATTACACTCGTGGGGTCAGAAGTGTACAAAGTGTTAAAGTCGCTATCAGTACTCATATTGCCCAATGTGAAAACAGCATTATGGGCCAAAGCAGAACAAGAGAGCGGAGCGCACATTAAATTCGCAAAAACAAAGCAGGAGGAGGGAGAATCAATCAGCGATTTCATTGTCAAACTGCGAAACCTTGATAAAACATGCAAATTCGGTGATTTCGTTGAAGATTCGGTGGCAAGCGCGTCTTTGTAACGAAGTCCTGCGCTGAAGGATGCTCTTACGGACAAGTTCATCATGGGGGTCCGCAGCGCTCGGATCCAACAAAATATCCTGACAGATGATAGTAGAAAATTCGAAAAATGCTGCGAGATCGGTCTTAATATGGAGATGTTGGAGAAAGATCGGAGTACAATACACCCTGAGTTTAATGCGATATACTATATACGGTTAAGGAGAGAAGCAACAACAAGTTCTACCAAGAGGCAGAATGCAAAGCAAAAACTTGGGTTTACTTCAAGTGCAACAAGAATATACGATACGTCAAACATATGTTGGTCTAATTAAGGTTGCAGGAAGGGCAATCATAAAGGTGGAGTTTAATAGGAAGTTGGAGAGTTGAGAGATCATGGTAGTGGACAGTTTTCCGTTTACACCGCTTTTTGGACGACCATGGGTAAATAAATTTTATTCCGAACTGGAAAGAAAAGTTACTGGAATACAGTGAGTTGAGTAAGAATAGCAGTGCATGTATTAAAAAAGTATCGTATACTTGTTCTGAGATTATATCTAGAATTGAAAAATATTTTCCGCTTGTCGTTTCAAATGACCCAACTTTGGTGAATGATGGGTTGGTTTCAAAGCTCACTTGACTAGGACTTGAAAAGGATGGTGTCCTAGTACCAGAGAAGCACAGTCGTTGGAGAAGTTCGAATATGTATAGCATCGACTGTAAAGTAATAGTCAATAAGTTTGTAGTAACGGAGCACCACCCGTTATTGAGGATATACTTGCGTGTATAGCGATCTGTGATGTGTGTTATGTTCTTGACTTAGCTGGAGCATACCAACAGTTGGAGCTTTCCCAAGACCCAAGGGAATTACTTACGATAAATACCCTTAAGGGTTTATTTTAGTATATGGTGCACGCTTACCTTTCGGAGTATCTACTGCTCCTGCAATGTTCCAATCGGTTATTGATCACATCCTAGAAGATTTAAAAAGTGTTTTCTGATATATCGATGATATAATTATTAGTGGTAGTACAAAGTAGGAATGTAAAGAGAAGTTGTTGGAAGTATGTGCAAGATTCAGTAAGCACAAAGTTAAAATTAACAGAAGTCGATTGAGTATTTACGACATGTGGTATGTCGAAATGAGGTTAGACCTAAAAAGAAGTAGAACCAATTTTAAAAGTCCCGTCTCCATCCAACCTGAAGGAGCTTCAATCGTATCTAGGTTTAATTAACTACTATCGGAAATTTCTTCCGAAGTTTAACAAATGTGTATAAGATACTTCGAGTGGAACTAAAGATGTACAGAGGAATTTGAAAATTCGAAAAAGTTACTTTTGGGCAATAATGTTTTAGAACATTATGACAAAAACAAACCTATTGTCATTAGTACGGATGCTAGTCCGCAAGGGGTGGCAGCTGTTTTATTGCATATCGTTAATGGTGTTGAAAAACCCGTTCTTTTTGCAAGTAGTACACTTTCACCTGCAGAGAAAAACTACTTCCAACTGCGTTGGCGTTGGCGGTCAGTAAAAAGTAAAAAGTTTGCAGTAAAAAAGTTCTTTCAATATACCATATATACGGTAAACAGTTTGTTATAGTAACCGATAGTCAGGCTCTGAAGGAAATTTTCAATCCGAGAAAGGGTGATACTTCTATTGCAGTATGCAGTAGCTAGATTGCAAAGATACAATCCAATATAGACCAGCAAAAGATTTAATGCATGTAGATGCGTTATCAAGATTACTACTCGAAGGGAATACAGAAGTCGAAAGCATATGTATCAATGCGGTTGATTTTTTAAAAGAACTGTGTATAGATAGAGCGACAATCCAAGCGGAAACATCAAATGATAAATTATTTTCCAAAATATATGAGTACCATATGAGCCGCTCAGTGCACAAATCGATTAGCTCCATAAAACAAAAAAGTTGAGAAATGCGATGAAATAATGTAAATTCTTTTATTTTTAAAATTCCCTTTATAATATAAATTCAAATATATGTATATTGTACAATAGAATACATAAATACAGATACAGCTTTCATCTAATGGTATATTAAATTAATGAGAAAGAATAGCCAACAAAAATTTGTATGTGACTGGTGGAGTTAATTGATTTGGCATCTGAAAAAAATAATAAAGTTAAATTAAGTATTTAAATTTTTAAGTTTTTTATTACAGAAAAAGTTAGTTGTTATATATTTTTATTACAACCTCATGGTTAACAGGAGGCATGAATTTTAGCAGGTCCATCATTTCTCTCCTTTTTTCTCTTGTCACAGTTCTACCTTAAGGATATAATAAAGGCTGATTTACATTTTTCATACTTTATGGCCTACCTGCTACAGATTTCCTAATGCTAATTTCGTTAAATTCTGAATCTTCATTATAGTTATATTTGAATTGTATGAGATGGGGTTTGGATTTTTCTAACTTTATGCAGCGTATTTTAGGCCAATTTAGTGGAAACCCTGTAACGGTTGCTTTTCTGTTAATGATTGATTTTTCTAAAGGTTTTGTTGACCCACAAATCTTGGTGGGTCATTTGGATTAGATTAAATGGTGCTTAATGCTTTCATCTGGTGAAAAATGTTTTGAATTTTTTTCGCATGTGACTGAATAATGGCAAAATTTGAGTCATTATTGCCTAATGATAGCAATTGACTCAGCTCTTATTTCCGTACATTGAACAAGTTTCTATAAACTTAAGACAGTTTTAATATTCCTATTTTGCCCGGTACACGAATCTGAATATGTTATTATTTTTTTCAAAGTTTAAAGCATAAGTTTTTATGTACTTTACTAGACACATTGAAATTTCTTGATACCTACGAGATCCTTCAGTTTCTGGCCAAACAAACATGTGGCTTATATTTTTCCTGAATTCATGACATCGGAATTTATAAACATATAAATTTCGCATATATAGTAATAAGATACAGATGTGGTCACTTTAGGAAAGGCTAAAGATTTTTTCTAAGTCGAAAGAAAATACAAAATTTTTTTCTGATGCTGCCCTTTGATCGGCAGCCATTGAATGCGAGCCCGTTCTGTCTTTTCTAAGTGGGTTTCCTGTTCAATTTCTGCCGTCTTAATTCCCTCACCGTCTACAGACTGAATTTTTATTTGACACGTATCCTTTGATGGTTGTTTAAAATGTAAATTAAATTTTGTAGAGAACACATTATAGTAATATTTTTCTTTTACTGGTACTACGTTTTCCTTTTCAAGTTGTGTGACATATAGTTTGTACGTTTTCTTAATATCTAAAGTCAGGCTGGAAATGACTTTATAATATATGGGCCGTGCCGTTTCTAAGAGAGGACACAATTTGAATTAAATCCATATCATTCTCAGTTAGTACCAACCTTCAAAAGATACGTGTATAAATTTGACAGCTGTCGTACGATTAGTTCTTGAGATATAGCGTTGTGAGCGAAGCAACTTTTGTTATTATGAAACAAAAATGGATTCAAAGCAATTTTGTGTGTTGATTTATCATTGCTTTTTGATGGGAAAAAATGCAGCCGATGCATTTCTTGATAAGTGTTACCCAGACTCTGCAGCCGAACGAACCATTCGCAAGCGGATTGAAAAATTTAAAAGTGGTCATACTAGCACCGCAGTGGACGTCTAAAAGAGGCTGTTTCAGATGAAAACATCAAAAAAGGCCACAAAATAATTACGAATGACCGTAAAGTGAAGATGATCGAGATAGCTGAGGCTCTGAAGATATCAAAAGAGCGTTTTGGATATATCATACACGAATATTTGGACCTGCGAAAGCTCTGCTCAAAGTGGGTGCCGCGTTTGCTCACAGTCGACCAAAAACAACGTGTTGTTGATTCAGAGGAGTGTTTAAAGCTGTTCAACCGCAATAAAGCCGAACTCAAAAACTCAACAGTCGGCTGGCAAAGTTATGGCATCCGTATTTTGGGATACACATGGAATAATTTTCATCGACTATCTCCAAAGAGGGCAGACTATCAACAGCGACTATTACATTGTGTTGTTTGAGCGTTTTTTTTTTTTTTTTACAATCCCGAGCGCGCTCCAAGGGGATATGAATACCCTTTTACTGGCTTTCTCCAGGGCGCCGGCGGGTGGTGTAGTAGTTTGAAACTCAGGTGCATTAGGTTTCGAGGTGGTTGTCAAACTGGACGGGACGAGCAAGTGCATCATCAACCAGTGGTTCTCAGTACGTTCTAGTTGTTAGTTCGTTACATTTAGCTCAGCCAGCAACCACTCCAACATCAGTGTTATGCCTTCATGTCAGACATAAGCCGACGGGATTCTCTTATAACTACATGCAAATTCTACGAAAAGACTTTTTCAGAAAATTGCCTCGCAAGGGATTCGAACCCGCGACCCGACACCACTACCAGGACCACTTAAAGGACGAAATCGCAAAAAAACGGCCGCATTTGAAGAAAAAGAAAATGCTGTTTCATCAAGACAATGCAACGTGTCATAAGTCGAAGAAAACGATGGCAAAATTGAATGAATTCGGCTACGAATTGCTTCTCCACCCACCGTATTCTCCAGATTTGGCCCCCAGCGACTATTTTCTGTTCGCACACCTCAAAATAATGTTCGCCAAAAAGAGATTTAAGACCGATGAAGACCGATACAAAACTGGTATCGAAAGATTGAAAAATCATTTCGCTCTCGAAGGCTGATAAATGAAGTTGAATTTTGCAAAAATATTGTGTTTTACTATAAAACGGCACTGATTTTTCAGCCCATGTGTTATGTTTGATCACATTTGTGTTATCTATTTTATTCCTTGCATCATGGCTTTTGCGCTGATCAACCAAAGATGTAACTTGTTCTTTAGAACAACATTTGTATATCCGCCCGTCACTCACCTGATAAGTGTCCCTAAAATATTTTTTTACAAACGGGAATATCATGTCTGTTTCTTCAAAAGGAAATATGCAAAAGAATGTGATCTTCGTTTTTTAGTTTTATTCGTGGGACGCCTTCTTTTTATTTCTTTAACTTTAATACAACATCTTAAGAAAATATTTTGGTCAAGTTGACTATGTAAACTATAAAATGCCTTCATGGCAGCCTCTCTCTCATCCAAAAGAATTTTTTTGGTTGCGCTTTTGACAGCATCTGCATATTAAATCGATAAATGTTTTTGCAGGTATTAAATTTTCTCCTCTATTCCTGTATGCCAAACCTTTTCTTTTTTTATGCTTTTGTAAATTTCGTGCCCAATTATCAGGATTACGACTTCTTTTCCTCCCAATCAATGTGTTTCTTGAGATATTTGTACTGTTGCAATCAGACGAATCCGAGGAAAACAATAAATGTCTTCTTGAACAATACTTTAAGTTGATAAATTTTATTGAAGAACCATCACATGATTCACTGTTTTCCACATCCACATTGTTATTAGTCTCACTCATCTTGACTATAACGGTATAATATTTAATCTAATCAAATTGACGCCCAGGGGGAGTTTGCGTAGCTGTCAAACACTGCAAGAGCCAACTGCGTTTTAATTTCTTCATAGCGTTGCGTATTTCGTCGCCATTAAGGCGCATATATTGGGAATATTTTTATTAAGAAATACAGAGATAAGAGTTTGTGCATTAATTTTACACACTAGTTACGTTGCAATTGTTTGATATATGTTTGTTACCGAATAAATCGAAAAAGAAAGACGACAGCCCTCGATATGCAAGGCGGAGTTCATTGTCGTTGAGCAGTTCATCGTCTGAGTAGGAGCAGATGGCTTCACCACCTCCTAATAAGCGGAAGATTGAGTCCAGGTCTGGGGAACAAACATCTATAGACCAACGACTCGGTGAACTCACAGAACAGGTGCAGTATTTATCTCAGTGTATGGGTATGTTTATTCCACAGGAAGATGAAGCCCTTCATCTCCAGGGAGCGCAAATACAATGTTCTGAAAGTTTTCTCGATCACCCAGAATGCTCAAGGAGAACACTTAATCTGGGTCAGTTACAGACATAGAGTGATGCGGGAGTCATCCAGCCAGCAAATAAAGAGCATTTGCAATCGCTGACCAGGCTGCAACATTTTGGGTTACCAACTTGGAGAAGTGTGAGGTATTCAAAGGCAGTGAAGTGTTTGGCTGCGACACCAGGTTTTGTTGAGCTACAAGTAAACAGCTAACTCTGCATGCTGAGTAAGACAAAAGATTAGCTAGTTTCTACAGAACAGGTTATGGCTGCCTTGTCTAATTCTAATTCTTGGGCAAAAGGCTCTGTTAAAGTTGGGATTACAGTCAATTATTGTCTGGAATTATTGACCCGAATTCTTTATTTGACAGATTTACCAGTTTGTTTGGATCGTCCTCTGACTTTTATAAAAATACAGAACTAGCTTTGCAGGTCATATGTGGCAAAACAGCTGAATGCATTGAGGTGAGGCGTGAGAGATTGATTTCTGAGATCTCGAACAAGAATGTTCACACAGCGCTTCGAAACATCCATCCAAGTTCAGAGCATCTTTTCGAGAAACATGCACTTCGGGCATTAATGCAATCACTAGGTAGTGCTCAGACCTGGCTGAGCACTCCTTCCGTTTCTAGGGAGGAGAATCGACGCTCCTTATACAACAATGAAAAGAAATCTAAAAGTAAGTCCAGGTATAATTATAAGAGATCGTCGAATAAGAATAGTTAAAAAGAGAGAGAGGCAAATAGGAAACAAGAAAAACAAGTCGGGTCTTCCTTTCGCACGAAAGAGAACAACAAATGACTGAGAATTGTTCAAGAGCGGGCAACTATAGTTTTTCGTAGACAGGTGGCAGAGTCTGGGTGCCAGTCCTTTCATTTTTAAGAGGAGCAAGAATACCTTTTCGGTACAGACCACCTCTAGTTTGCCCGACAGCAGAGATTTTAAAAAGTATCGCCACAGATCCATCCCAAAGGATGAATACGCAGGTAAAGGAGATGAAGGAACTCGATATTCTAGAGCCCCCTCTACATTCTAGTCCAAGTTTCGTTTCAAAAATGTTTCTCATAAACAAGCCCAAATGGAGGAGTTTGCCCTATATTCGAACTCAGAGCACTGAATAAATATGTAATAGAAAGATCTTTGAAGTTAATCTCTCACGCCTCAGTCCCAGACTTTATACAGGCCAACGATTGGATGGTATCACAGGCTTACTTTCATGTACCAATGTCGAAGAGTCACCGAACTTTTTTGAGAGTGGTGTACAGAGGCGAACTATTACAACTCACATGCCTACCATTTGGTCTGTCTTCAGCCACTAAATTATTCTCAGCCATAACATGTTGGATTCCGAAAGTCCTTCGAAACAGGGGCATAACAGTTTTAGTTTATCTGGACGATTTTCTGTTGGTGGCCGAGGAGATCTCAAGCATTACAGTTCAGGTTGCGGAGACAGTAGAACTTTTGCATGCTCTAGGTTGTATGATAAATTTCAAAAAATCTTTCCTAACACCGAAGCAAGCAATAGAATTTTTAGGCATTCAGTGGAATTCGAAGGAGAATACCTTGAGTATCCCAGAGGAAAAGAGGGAGATCAGGATTTCTCTACACTCAAAAACAGTTTTGTAACCTGCGACAACTCCAGAAGATATTAGGACAGTTGAATTTTGAAAGTTTCGTGATCCCAAGAGGTAGATCAAACTGTCGTTGCCTTCAGATATTTCTTCGAAAGTTCAGCAGACGCACATGGCAGAGATTCTAAATCTCCGGAGGGCATTGAGGTAAGTCAATTGGTGGCTCGGAGCCACAGACATGGTCGCACTAATCGGCAGTAAACGATTTCTTAGTCACAGATGCGGCAGCCTTCGTATGTCGTGCTCAGTTAAACGAGACAGCAATGTCAGGTCAGTGGTCAGACAAACAGTTCAGATGGCACTCCCATATGAAGGAGATGTATGCGGTATAGAGAGCAATAAGTGGTCGAGCAGATCATCTATGGGGATCACACATCTTACTGCAGACAAACAGCCGTACCCTTGTGGCTTACATTCGCAGGGAAGGTGGAACCAGGTCAATCGGCCTATTAGATCTGACTTATCGGATTCTTTAGCTGGTAGACAAATACAATATAACCACATCTGCCTTCTGCCTTCCGGGAAGGTACAATGGGATAGCAAACCGACTTTCAAGGGGTCGACCAATTCCCGAATGGCATATTCTCCGGGCAGCAAGGGTTTCCATCTTCAAGAGGTGGGGCATACCCGACATCGATCTGTTTGCTCAAAATTCATGGTTACAAGAGGCAAACTGATTAAGGCGCTGCATAGCTTCAAAACATACAAGTTTACTTGTACAAAGTTCCTTAGATATTATCTTGCTCATGAGGTGCTGTTCATTGATTCCAATATCATAGAGAAAAGTTAATGTAGTATTCATTCCCAAGGCCGGAAAATGCTCTCATGATGTCCCAAAGGACCTTTGACCTAAGAGCTAAAATTGATCCATGATTTTTTCAACGGTTCAACATGCCTTCTGTAAGGGAAAGTCGGTGGAAACGGCTCTGCATTCGCTGACTATCCGCATCTTTAACAGCAACAGATCCCTACAATACAGACAGTATACAATGGTTGCTTTACTAGACATTGAGGGTACCTTTAACAACATCGACACACTTGCAATCACGACTGCGCCATCACAGCTGCAGGTAGAGGACTCACTTGGGGAGTTGTCTTATGCTAAATATCTGAAAAATCAGCTTTAAACTGTGTGGGACTTCTGCCGAATGCTGCATCATCAGCCGGTAAGTAGCTGCGCTTCATCATAAGCTCAAATTGGTACTATAAGTAAGAGTATCAAAGATCCACGTTGCACCACAACGTGCCAATAGACCTATGTGGGTTGGCTCTCCAACTGCCACCCTCACCTAACATAACCTAACCTAACAATAGCAATTCTCGTGTCGTAAACGCCTATAATTATTCCGTCTCTGTTGAGAAGCCCCTTGGAGTTATTTCTACAAACTCAACCCTAGCTAGAAGTGGGTTTTCTTTTTTTTTTTTAATGAGCTTCTGTGGGGTACAGTACCTTGTACCACCCTAGAAGTACACACATCTCCAATTTAAGCAGAAATCTTTTCTTTTCATCCGATTTTCACACCTGCCACTTAAAATGTCTTTTATTTGCAACATTATGAGTGTGTAGGTTAGGCAGTTGACAAAGCAGAGAGCTTAGGAACCCAATATAAATGGCTCAGATGTCCTTCTCCATAAATTATTGTATGTGATACGTACCATATACCTAATTGAATTACTTCTGGCAGCTGTCAAAGGGTTTTGTATTCACATTTTTCTCTGCAAAACGCTTTAAGAAAATCCTTTAAGCTCGTTTATGTACTTTGGAAAGTTTTTCTTAGCGAGAAGAGTCATTATAGCTGGAGCACTAGAGAATAAGCGAGTAGCTGTTTGGTTGGTACGTATTAAGAATTTCTTGTGTTTGAACGTATTATTTTGTGAAGTTCACATTCATTAAACAAGGGTACGAGTATGTACCTACGTACACGTGGGAACTCTTAATGAAATCATCTCCATTCGAATATTTATACTTCTTCGCCAACCCAAAGTGCTAACATTGTTAGGAGGTTACTGATTGATATCGACAAAACATGCAAATCCACTTCGAATGAAGGTTAATCTCCTGAAAATTAGGCTATTCCACGAATTTGGCCAACTTCTTTTACAGGTATTGAATGTATACAACTTACTCCAACTTGTACTCGTACTTGTACTTGGGATTCACCTTTTTAGAAGACAATAATTGGTGGAAACGTAACCATACCAGATATAAAAGTCCCAAACAGTCTGACAGAAGAAACTTTGATCTTCAGAAGTGACACAAGACCGCATAGGATGCTACGGATGGCACTTAACGGAATATTACTCTAAAGGGTCATAGCGGATCCTAAACAACACTTTAAAATAAAGCTGTAACGCCAAGACTTTGTAAAAATTAAAATTCCTTCTAGGAAATCTCAAATGATGATGCAATGATTTCCGGAAATGTCCCACGGAATTAATAACACTCACAATGAAGACCAGACATCCAGTTAAGTTATTTGCATACTAACTAGCAAACAAGACATCCAATTCCCAAAATTTGCAAAGGTGGATATACATACGTATATGCCTGTTGGAAATTAAATATCCTTTGGGTAGGCGCAGGAAAAGAGTATAAGAATAATACACGCTCAGTAGGGTCAACTATTGTAAAAACTCATTCTTTCCCCCAAAGTCCTACCATATACGGTAGTACGTAATTAAGGCACTTTTTACCACCAAAATTTTTTGAATTTTTTCTGTCGAAACAGAGCTAGTTCATCATGCACCTTGTGAATTCGTTTTAATGGAATCTCTCAATCTTTCGAATAAAGATGAGTTAGCGTTTCAGTGGTAAAGTGCTTACAGTACTAGCATCCACCACGTCGGCGCGAAGTACCTGCAGCCTGATACCAGTGTAAGCCTGATTTCACATTAACCTTGGACGCAGACAGATCCAACGTTGGTCCTGAAAAACTCTTCTTTGAGGCTTGCCTGGCAAGTTCCTGGGACCTGGGACCCGGACAAGACTCAGCGACTCTAACTTATTTGGAGGGTTTAGCTAGGCTATAAGCGCAGCTTGCCCGTTGCTATATATTGATATGCTTCGTCCCTTTCACCGGTTATTCACCGCTTGGAAGACAAACGTTAGTTTTCCTACCGAAAAGTGAAATCCCATGTTGTCGTTCTTACGAAAGATGCTAGTGACGCATCCCATATTGGTGTTGGAGTCATCATTGAAGACCCGACTGGATTCCTTTCCTGTGTCAGATTATGTCTGAAACCAGTCTTGGGCACAGGGACAGTCTATTTCGCATTTTTTCTGCAGCAGGAGTTCGGGTGTCACTTCATCAGATGACGTGTACATAAGACCAAAAGACAGCCGTCCCGCAAGTCCATCAAAACTCCAGTGTGTATTGTTGCAAAGATCGCTTTTTTTTTTTAAATGGAAGGTGACTTACAGAGTGCACCCCATGGTATGGATGTAAAGGGGAGGAAGCTTCATTAATGCGTCTAGAGCAGAGTCAGGAGTGCCAGGAGTCTGATAAAGGCAACAATAACTTATTTTCGTGAGAGCTTACCATATTCCACCAGACAACTGATGCAAAGAGGATAATTTGCACTAGCATAGCCATGTAGATCCAGAGGACACTTCTCAATGGCTGGTCCCATGTCTTGCCGACAGCTCCTTTGCACTTTCAGAGTAGCCTGTTTAGTGCGTAAGAATTTGTTATCCAGGGTGACACCCAAACACTTAGCTTTTTTGGAGAATTGGATGGTGATGGCTTTAAGCACTGGATGAGTCAGACTAGCAAGTTTGCCCTTTTTGGAAGACAACAACCTCAGTCTTGAGAGGTTTGACTGAAAGCCCATACGCATTTCCGCTGGTTAACACCCAATACCAGGGATAAGCGTACTTGTAACAGAGCTGCATCTAGACAACCCGCAGCTGTACTTATTAGAAGTTTTCGAGATATAGCGTTGTGAGTGAAGCAACTTTTGTTATTGTGAAACAAAAATGGATTCAAAGCAATTTCGTGTGTTGATTTATCATTGCTTTTTGCTGGGAAAAAATGCAGCCGATGCAAAGAAATGGCTTGATAAGTGTTACCTGAACTCTACACCAGCCGAACGAACCATTCGCAAGTGGATTGAATAATTTAAAAGTGGTCATACAAATACCGAAGATGATGCACGCAGTGGACGTCCAAAAGAGGCAGTTTCAGATGAAAACATCAAAAAAGTCCACAAAATGATTACGAATGACCGTAAAGTGAGATTGATCGAGAAAGTTGAGGCTCTGAAGATATCAAAAGAGCGTGTTGGATATATCATACACGAATATTTGGACATGCGAAAGCTCTGTTCAAAGTGGCTGCCGCGTTTGCTCACAGTCGACCAAAAATTGATTCTGAGGAGTGTTTAAAGCTGTTCAACCACAATAAAGCCGAATTTTTTCGTAGGTATGTGACAATGGATGAAACTTGTCTCCATCACTCCACACCAGAGTCAAGTCGGCAGTCACCTCAGTAGCGAGCAGGCGACGAACTTCGTCCAAAACGAACAAAAACTCAACAGTTGGCTGGCAAGATTATGGCATCCGTATTTTGGGATACACATGGAATAATTTTCATCGACTATCTCCAAAATGGGCAGATTATTAACAGCGACTATTACATTGCGTTGTTGGAGCGTTTGAAGGACGAAATCGCAGAAAAACGGCCGCATTTGAAGAAAAAGAAAATGCTGTTTCATCAAGACAATGCACCGTGTCACAAGTCGATGAAAACCATGGAAAAATTGAATGAATTCGGCTACAAATTGCTTCTCCACATACCGTATTCTCCAGATTTGGCCCCCAGCGACTATTTTAAAGAGATTTAAGACCGATGAAGAAGTAATCGCCGAAACAGAGGCCTATTTTGAGTCTAAACCGAAATCGTACTACAAAACTGGTATCGAAAGATTGAAAAATAGTTTCAATCAGTGTATCGCCCTCGAAGGCAACTATGTTGATAAATAAAGTTAAATTTTGCAAAAATTTTGTGTTTTACTATAAAAGGACACTGACTTTTCAGCCCATGTGTTAAGTATGAATTTTGCAATATAAACTGCCTTCTTGGCAAGACCATTCGACTGTGGATATCTGGGACTACTATAGATAAAATCTAAATTTGATTTTTCGGCAGTGTCTAAGTTTATAGCAATTAAAGGGTTGCTTATCGGAACCAATTTTCTGTGGGATTCCTTGAATTGAAAAGATTTTGTTTGAAACGTGTTCTATACTTGCGGCCGTTTCATCAGTGATTTGATAAAGTCTTAACCAATTTGAATGGTGATGGATTGCTACCAGTTAAGATTTTCTCCCAAAGTCAAGACAATCTATTCCGAGTTTTTGAAAAGGACTACTCTATGGCATGTGGAATAAAAGAATGTTTTTTTACTTTGTGGTCTGTATTTTTCACACTCTCGATATCTTAAAATCATATTTTCTATATCCCTAGCCATGTATGGTATATATACAGGGTGAGGTTTTTAACTTGAGACATCCAAATTATTCGATATCGCGAAAAATGTTTCAGACAAAAGTCACAAGGTTCTGAAGGGGACATAAGATGTTGACCACAAGTTTGAGACCCATTTTCAAGGTAAGACGAAGGTCACTTTTGAGTAGTCACTTTTTAAGTAGCCCCACAAGAAGAAATCAAGTGACGTAAGATCATTTGATCTAGCAGGCCATTGCCTCAAAACCCCTCGTCCGATTCATCGTTGATGGTAAACATTGTTTAATACGCCTTGGGAATAATGGAAAACCATCATGTTGAAACCACATTGTTTGTCCCAACTCCAATGACAGTTCTTCTAGTAATACTGAAAGATGGTCCCGCAAGAAGTTTGCATACTTTTCGCCATTCAAGTTGCCTTCAATAAAATATGGACCTATTAATTTATCCCCAATAATTCCCGCCCAAACATTAACATTCCAAGAGTGCTGCCGTTCAACTTGTCGTAACCAAATGCATATTATGTCGATTGACCGTAAAGTGATTGGTGAAAGTCGACTCATCAGAGAATAACACCTTGATGAAGAAAAGGGGGTCTCGTTCAATTTGCTGAAGTGCCCATTGACAAAAGGAACACCTGTTGCGAAAATCCTCACTAGAAAGTTCTTGATGAATTGAAACATGATAAGGATGGTATTTATGCCGATGTAATATCTTACAGACAGTCGTTTGAGAAATTCCTGATTCACGACTTATTTGGCGAGTGCTAATGTGAGGATCGTGTGCAACGGCAGCTAACACTGCTATTTCATTGTTCTCAACAGCCACCCTATCTGACCGATTCCTTCACCAGTGAATTGTTGGATGACCCGATTAAAGGAAGCGCGTCATCATTGTTCCTTCCACTTTCTCCATAAATCAATATCATTTCAATTGTCTCCTGAATTGAAATAGCCTGCATTATTAATCTGGAAAACGTTACTAATAATAATCAGTTCCTCAAAACAAATATCGAACTTCTAAATGAAGTACAGTTCCGTTCAAGTAGAAAAAAAGAGCAGAGTGCACATCATGCACTCTCAGATAAGTTTAGGACAATTTGTCTCTATCTAAAATTGAGTTTTAACTTTAACTTCACTCGAGGCAATAATAACTTCCTCAAAACAAATCTCGACCTTCTAACACCCTAACAACGTTGGAAACCGATTAATGATTTAGGCGTGCCAGTGCAGTGGTATCTAGCAGTCGTTTGCCCCATTGAGGAATACGACTGAGCGATGAAAATCAGGAATTATAATTAGAAAAATCAAAAGCGACCTTCGTTTGACCTTGAAAATGGACCTCAAGGTCAAACTCATGGTCACCATCTTATTTCCCTTTCAGAACCTTGTGACTTTTGTCTGAGACATTTTTCGCGATATTTCGTACTTTTGTAGTAGTTTTGATGTCTTAAGTTTTTATGGCACCCTCTGACGGGAAAAGAACGCATTTTTGAAAAAAGTGTTTCATGTAAAAGTATTATAATTTTTCACGCAGATTACGAATCTCTCAAAAAATAGGGGTTCCCATTAAAAAATCAAAAGTGACCTTTGTTTGACCTTGAAAATGGGGCTCAAGGTCAAACTCGTGGTCACCATCTTATGTCCCCTTCAGAACCTTGTGACTTTTGTCTGAAACATTTTTCGCGATATCGCGTATTTTTCGAGTAATTTGGACGTCTCAAGTTAAAAAACTCACCCTGTAGAGTCGCTTTGACTTTATTTAGGGTTCTAGTAATCCCCATGTCAGACTTGGATAAAAGGAATAACATCTCGCCAATTATCGAATAAGGAAATACCAGACTATTTTCAACGTAAATCTTGTCTCTAAACTGCCAAAATAATCTTAGGTTGTCTGGCAAGTGGTGTTTCTTCAAAGGCTAGTCGTCATTACGAGTATATATAGGGTGATTCATCTTGAGGTTTGATTTAAGATTTAAAATCAAATACATAAATTTGAAAGCAAATTTAAAATTTTTAATACCGACTAAAAGAAAAATTCATGGCATCTACTTTTAAAAAATCATATCATGTAAATGTTGGCCACGACTACGTCTGAAGTGTTCCATTCGGAAGATCTAATTTTCAATGACTCGGTCGAGCATAGCGACTGGTATGTCGCGGATAACACGAGTAATGTTGGCTTTCAAAGCATTAATCGTAGCTACTTTATTCTGAGACTTTACATATCAACAGAGAAAATAGTCCAAAGGAGTGATATCGCACGATCTAGGTGGCCAATTTACCGTGGCAAAATGTGAAATTAAGTGCTCACGAAAATGTTTTCTCAACAAGTCCATTCTTTCACTTGCTGTATGGCTCGTAGCGCCGTCTTGTTGAAACCAAATCTTACCGTGACCATGTGCTTGAATTTCAGGAATCACATAGTTCGTTAATAATACCAATAATTCCACCAGCCCATAAACCACACCACACCGTTGTTTTTAATGGGTGTAATGGTAGTTCTTGGTACTGTTCGGATTGTTCATTAGCCCAAATACGGCAGTTTTGATTATTAACGTATACTTTGAGCCAGAAATGGGCTTCATCACTGAACAGAATTTCAGGATAAAACACCGGATTTTCATTGAGTTTTTCCAGAGCCCATTCACTGAAAATATGACACAAATTCAAGTCGCCTGGCTTCAATTCTTTCACAAGTTGAATTCTGTACGCTTTTAGGTCGAAATCCTCACGTAAAATATGCCAAGTTGTCGAATACGCCAAGCCAAGCTGCTGAGAACGACGACGCGTAAACTCACTAATGTAAACTGGGACTCAAATGCTCACCGTAAGTTCCACGAATCGCACGAAAAACATTTCTCACAAAACACTGATTTTCGTTTTTTTTTTTTTTTTCAAAATTTGAACGTTTATTTAAGAAAAACATGTACAATAGTATTATTCAAAGTATTGCTCATCTGAAGCTATGACTTTTTCCCATTTTTCTGGCAATTTGTGGATCCCATCCCAAAAAATTGCGCCGGCTTGGCAGCCAAGAATGAATCAAGCCAATTTTTGATATTCTGCTCTGATGTGAACCGTATTTCAGTGAGGGCGTTCTGCATCGACCGGAACAAATGGTAGTCAGAAGGGGCAAGATCTGGGCTATAAGGCAGGTGGGGTAAGTCTTCCCATCCACTGTTTTCCAAATAGTTCTTAACCGGAATAGGAAAGTGGGGCCGAGCGTTGTCATGATGGAAAGTTATTGCCTCGTGTCTGGTCGCATATTCCGGGCGTTTTTCGGCTACTGCTCTCTTCAAATGGATTAATTGTGTTCGCTAGCGTTGTTCATTGTTGAAATAACCCGGTTTTAGCAGCTCATAATACAGCACACCCATCTGATCCCACCAAATACAGAGCATTACCCCAGCGCCATGGATATTCGGCTTTGCCGTTGATTTGGCTGGTTGGCCGGGTTTCACATATGATTTTTTGCACTTGGGGTTGTTTTAATTGATCCATTTTTCATCACCAGTAACAATCCGATGCAAAAATGACTTCCTTTTGTGGCGTATCAGCAGCATTTCGGACATGCAAAACCGCCTTTCGACGTCTCTCGGCTTGAGTTCATGTGGAACCCAATTTCCTTGCTTTTGAATATATCTAGCTGCTTTTAAACGTTTTGAAATGGCTGCTTGAGTGACACCCAAAGATTCTGTGAGCTCTTCTTGTGTTTGGCAATAATCTTCATAGAGTAATGCTTCCAGTTCTTCATCTTCAAACATTTTGGCTGCCCAGGACGTTCAACGTATTAGAAGCCAAAATCAGCATATTTAAATCGTGTAAACCACTTTTGGCACGTTCGCTCAGCTAGCGCATGTTCACCATAAACTTCCACCAAAATACGATGACTTTCGGCAGCAGTTTTCTTCATATGAAAGTAATGAAGAAGAACTTCCCGCAAAAACACTTTTTCAGGCACAAAGTTTGACATATTTGGATGAATTTCGCCCACTCCTTTTTCAAAATAGCCATCAAGGGATTGTGATCAGAATGTATGGTAAAATGGTATCCATAAATATAATTACTAAACTCCTTACATGCATACACAACAGCCAGCAACTCTTTTTCAATCTGTGCGTACCTCGTCAGCTTAGCTTTTAGATTGTAAGCAACCGGCTTATTATCTTGTAAAAGACAATATCCCGAACCATTCTGAGAAGCATCGGTTTGAAACAAAATTTCCTAATTTGTAAGAAAAGCATTAAGTGTTGAATGTTGGGCGAAGATATTTATGAGTGGATGTCCACTGAAACTCCGTGTTTTTTTTTTCAACAATTCCCTTGGTGAGGCATTTACTATACATATATTAGAGAAAATTGGTATAAGCTTTTTAAGTTGAATTATAGCCTCTACTCGACTAATCGACTACTTAGGACTAATCGTGTTGGCAGTGAAAATGTGACCTAGATATTCAACTTTAGTTGCATAAAGTTAAACTTTATCCTTATTAAATTTAACATATTCAATGCACTGAGATCAAAACATAAACTTAACGATCCATTGGCCTATTTAACGACCACTAACTAGTGTGACCATGAAGAAGGCAAATCACGTCTGTTGAAAATACCATGGCATTCCATGGAATTCTCCTTGGGGACTTACTAACTGATACGCTAGCATGCAATTGTCTGAAAACCTACCATCGACATAAAACATTTCTTTATTTTGTTGTATAGACCCACTAATATCAAACCTAATTCCAAACAGGTTTTAAGTCTTAACAATGGTCTAGAACCAATTTTCTTACTTTCTTTCTTACGCCTTAGCAAGAATTAATCCGTCCGCCTTCAATAACTGCAATCGTATATTCTGCTCTACAATACCCATGACTATTCGGTCCCTTATCATCGATTCCTTTTGTTCGCCAAATTCGCAGGTCTCAGCCAATTTTACGATATCCGATAAGAATTGCTTGAATGGCTCTCCTTTCCTTTGACCTCGAGAGAAAAATACCAGGTGTACCGGTATGAAGTGATCATTTTTTGTGAAAATAAAACACTCATTTCTAATGGGAGAGTAAAAAGCATTTTATTCAAAGTATTGGACATTGCTAGCTACACATTTTTCCCTTCTTTCAGGCAATTTGTGAATTCCACGCCAATAAAACTGTTCGTCTTCTGAAGCAAACGAAAAAATGAACCAATTTTCGACTCCCTCGTATAATTCGAAAAGCTGCTCAGCTAATGCGTGTCCCATCGATGAAAACAAATGGTAGTCGGAAGAAGCCAAATGTGGTGAATACGTCGGGTGGGGTAGCAGCTCCCAGACAAGTGCTTTGGTTGTAACATATCCTGAAATAATTTTGCTTTGTGTGCAGTTGCATTGTCATGGAGCAAAATTACCTTATCGTGTCTTCTGGCCCATTCTGAAGCATGGGTTCAAATTAATTATTTGTTGCCGATAGTAATCTGTATTTATGATTTCACCAGGTTTTAGCAGCTCTTGGTACACCACACCTTTCTGGATCGATTTTTTTTTTTTTTTGCAGTCGACGTTCATGGCTGTCCCGGATTAACCCATGATTTTTTCCGTTTAGGATTCTGAAAATAAATCCATTTTTCATCGCCAGAAACAAGTCGATGCAAAACTGATTTTTTATCGTGTCCTTGAAGCAAAATTTCACAAGTGGTTTTTCGGTTTTCCATCTGTCTTCCAATAAATTCATGTAACATCCATTTTCCAGATTTTTGGATCTTTCCCATAGCTTTAAAACGGTCAGAGATTGTTTGTTGGGCAACATTTAACATTTCTGCCATTTTGCACCAGAAAATGATGACTTGCGGAAAGCATTAATTTTTTGTTTTCATTTGAATAAAAGTGCTGCAGAGTTGCATCGAATGCTTGTCGAGGCATATGGTGATCATGCCCTATTAGAAGCAACATGCAGAAGATGGTTTCAACGATTCAGAGATACCGATTTTGATGTGAGAAATGAAGAACGTGGAAGACCACCAAAAAAGTTTGAAGACGCCGAATTGCAAACAATATTGGATGAAGATGATACTTTGAGCCAGAAATAAATGGCAGAAATGTTAAATGTTGCCCAACAAACAATCTCTGACCGTTTTAAAGCTATGGGAAAGATCCAAAAATCTGGAAAATGGGTGTTACATGAATTTAATGGAAGACAGATGGAAAACCGAAAAACCACTTGTGAAATTTTGCTTCAAGGACACGATAAAAAATCAGTTTTGCATCGACTTGTTTCTGGCGATGAAAAATGGATTTATTTTCAGAATCCTGATTCCGGGACAACCAACAACTTCGACTGCAAAACCAGATCGATTCGGCAAGAAGACAATGCTGTGTTTCTGGTGGAACCAGAAAGGTGTGATGTACCACGAGCTCCTAAAACCTGGTGAAACCGTTAATACAGATCGCTGCCGACAACAAATGATCAATTTGAACCATACATTGATTGAAAATCGACCAGAATGGGCCAGAAGACACGGCAAGGTAATTTTGCTCCATGACAATGCACCTGCACACAAAGCAAAACTGGTTCAGGATATGTTACAACCAAAGCACTTGTCTGGGAGCTGCTACCCCACACGCCGTATTCATCAGACTTGGCTTCTTCCGACTACCATTTGTTTTCTTCGAATCCTACGAGGGAGTCGAAAATTGGGTGACTTTTTGGTTTGCTTCAAAAGACGAACAGTTTTATTGGCGTGGTATTCACAAATTGCCTGAAAGAAGGGAAAAATGTGTAGCTAGCAATAGCCAATACTTTAAATAAAATGCTTTTTACTCTCCCATTAAAAATGAGTGTTTTATTTAAAAAAAAAAAAAAGGCTTACTTCATATCGGTACGCCTGGTAGTTGCCTCTACCCAGAAATCTCCAATAGTGCCATTATTTGGTGGTTTCTTTCCGTAACAAATATTGACTGCTATTCAACTTTACTGGTACACGAGATAGATGATAGTTTAAAGTTTTTGACGTCATTGACGCTAAAGTTACGCTTGCTACTTCCATAAGATTTGTTAAGAGCATTAGCATTGGAACATATGATGGCTTCAATCTTTTTGTGCTGAGTTATAGTGGGAGTAAGCTGACGTAACGATGAATTAGTGCTATTCTCCGATCGTTTCGTAGATTATGGCTAGCTGTAATGTTACTCAAACTGAGACTGTATTCGACTTCTTTTACATCACTCCAGCTCTCCCATGAAGAAGATTGGTCAATCTAGAGAATCTACGAGGAGCTGCATTTCTCATACTTTTTGGTTTGTGTGTGTTTGTACCATGTACAGGCAGCCTTATCTTATTAATTTTGATTCCAGTTTGTACTTGTGTACGGAAACACTCTTCATTTTCTATGCACAATTGCAAACATTCTCAGTTGTCAGAAACTTTGAAGATAAACTTCAACTAATTTCTTAGTGCACTTAGTACACTGTATTGAGACCACATACGAGTATTGTATAATTTCCGCCAATTTCCTTCATCCAATTATGATGGACCAGGTTTTCCGAAATCACAGCCGCTAGCCATTTAGTTGCAAGTACGCGTTATCACAAATTATGACCAAGTTCAATAATAAATTTTGAAAGTATGTTCTTTGAACCGACTGCGCCATGTGCTATTTGAAACACTAACGCCCAATTTCATAGTTCGAGCTTAGACTTCGATTTTATCCTAAAATCAGGATTAACATAAAATTGGATTTCACACTGCAGGCTTATCGCTGAACTCAGTTCAATTTATGACAAAACATGAACCGTCGATTTCGAGGGTTTAAGTGTAGATTCAGAGAGTACATACTTGCCATTCATGTTTTATGCTTTATTTTCAATATCTTTGGAAAATCTTTATTAATAATAAAAAATTTATTAAAAACGGATATTTGAAACTCTGATGACGAAAATGTGAGTGACACAGAAAACTGCCACAACATTGTAGTACATATTGGAATTCATTTTAACAGTTGGGACGATGTGGATCTTTTTAGGAGATTCCGGATGTCAAAACATTCAGCTGTTTTGTGTTAGAATAAATGCGACATTATATTGAACATCCAACAACTTGGTAATATGAAATCTATGGATTTACTGTTCCGACAAATAAGCCAGTTTTGACTTTTATTTAGGAACAGTGCTCTATCTCCAGAATGTATGCTACTGCTGACATTGCGATTTTATGCAACAGTAGGGATGCTTATTTCGGCTGCAGACTTTAGTGGCGTCTCCTCATCAACACCTTGCAGAGTATTGAGAAAGGATTTTTTCCTACAATGATCAAACGCTGTGTGATGCAAACTTGAAAATCATGGATGTGGTTGCAAGGTGGCCGGAATCATCACATGATTCAACAATTTTTAATAACTCTAAAATAAGAGCACGTTTTCGACATTAATATCACCGTTGCTAATGTAGAAGCTGTAGTTTACCTGAAGAGAACCGATACAATGAATCTCAAATAAAACTACGCAATTGTATTGAAAGATCATACGGAGTATGGAAAAGACGATTTCCTGTCCTTGCAACAGGCCAGAAACTGCGACATCAAACACCGCAGAGTATCATAGTAGCAACAGCAGTACTTCACAACATCTGCTGTATGAATCGCAATGTGGAACCGCCACCTTTGGACGAATTATAGCTAAACCGCATTGAATATATAGGGTGATTCATCGTGAGGTTTGATTTTCAATAGGCTTTTTTTGACAAATCATGCAAGATTCCTATCAAATTGCTTTGACATTTTTGTGCAGCATCGTCATTGTGGAAAGACTCATACCACAATAGCATCTCCATATTGTTTAGCTGTATTACAAAAATCAGCTTTCTTTGAGAAAATATTTTTCGTGCGATTCGAGGAACTTACGGTGCGCATAATCGACCCACTGAAACCACTAATGCCAATACCATTCGCAAATTTGAGTCACCGTTTAGTGGATGATACTCGACCGGTTAGACCACATCCAGCACGTAGTGAAGAGACTATAGCAGCTGAAGCTGAGAGTGTATACGAAGACCGTGACGAATCGATTCGTCGTCGTTCTCAGCAGCTTGGCGTGGCGTATTCGACATTTTGGCGTATTTTACGAGAGGATCTCGGCCTAAAAGCGTACAAAAACAACTTGTGCAAGAATTGAATTCAGGCGACTTAAATTTGCGTCATATTTTCAGTGAATGGGATCTGGAAAAACTCAATGAAAATCCGGTGTTTTGAAGTGAAATTTTGTTCAGTGATGAAGCCCATTTCTGGCTCAATGGATACGTTAATAAACAAAATTGCCGTATTTGGGCAGATGAGCAACCCGAAGAGTACCAGTAGCTACCATTACATCCATTAAAACTAACGGTATGGTGTGGTTTATCTGCTGGTGGAATCATTGATCCATATTTCTTCAAAAATGAAGCAAATCGGAATGTTACCGTCAATGGTAACCGTTATCGCGCCATGTAAACGGACTATGTGCTTCCTGAAATGGTCTCGGTGAACTCTGATTTGAACAATACGGCGCTTCGAGCCATACATTAAGTGAAACAATGGACTTGTTGAGAAATCATTTTTGTGAGCACTTAATTTCACGTTTTGCTACAGTAAATTGGCCGCCTAAACCGTACGATATCACACCTTTAGACTATTTTCTCTGGGAATATGTAAGGTCTCAGGTCTTCAGGAATAAGCCATCTACGATTGACGCTTTGGAAGCCAACATTACTCGTGTTATCCGCGAGATACCAGTTTCTATGTTCAAACGAGTCGCAGCGTAGTCATACGTAGTCAGACGTAGTCATGGCCAACCTTTACGCGATATCAATTTTGGGTAGTGTATGCCATGAATTCTTCTTTTAGCCGATAATAAAAATTCTCTTTTCAAATTTACTTTACATTATAAATCAAACCTTACGAAGAATCACCCTGTACTTCATACCAGTCAGGATTTCCGCAAATTATTCGGCTGTACATGATCTGAAAAGAGACCTAACATTGCACGGGCAGTACTATGCCCATTGTTGCTTCCATTGCGGCCATCCACACAGTCATGGCCAGTAGCACCGTACAAGGTTATGAGTGCAGCTGACAGCCAAATCTGAGTTTAAATGCTACCATCTCCACTTCGAAAACCTTAACAGATGGTTGTGAAGCCAACTTTAGGGACCTGCGTTTTGAATATGTCAGGATCACTGGGTAATTAAGCTGGATGTGTAAAAAACCGTTCCTCAGATGGAATGGGAGTTCTTCTGCTGTTTCTTTATATTTACAACGATAAGTTCTAGCTCACACTTGCAATTTTGCATGCATATACAAGCGCTTACTTATAAAATTTCTAAGAGCTACCACGATGTCAACATGTGGAAAAGCAAGCGTTTCAAGCGAATTTGAGACGTTACGCTACTGTCTTAGTCTATCAATCAGTAGTTATTCGCTCAATCTACTTCAAAGTTAGCTAAAAAGTTACAAAGTTACAGTTTAATTGTAGATGTCAAAGCTACAATTAAACTAGGCAGTTACCTTCTCAATTAACTTTTATTTATCAATAATCATCGAATATAACTACAACTAATTTAGTTAGAGCTAAGTACCACTGAATAACTAATAACCAAATACCAGAAATACCATACATTACAATTAAATTAATTATGATTAAATTATTCATTAGCAAATTAATTCAATTAAAAGGGGAAATTGTGTATATCTATATAAAAAATAGGAGAAATGAATTTTCCAACTTCTTTGTTCACCTGAAGGTTATACGAATACTAACGTATGTACGAATTGAATCCCGCTCCAGCAGTACCAACATTAAATTGTATCTTAAGAGCACTTTTATTTGTTTTTCAGGCCAACTAACAGTCTTATTGCAGGAAAAATGATTTCATGTCATACATGCGATTATTACTTTTCATATTTATTAAAATCAAGCCTCCACATGGCTCTCAGTCAGAGTCCTTTTTGACGGAACATTGCTACTTCCACCATCTCCTTACAAAAGGGATTATTAATTTCACCCTCATTCATTCTCTTATTTTCAATTTACCAATTTGGAATTCCTCCTTCCGGCATCAACGTAGTGATGATATATATATATATATAATTTTTTTAATAATATATAAAAAAATATAAAAATAAAATAAAGAAGGAATTTAATTTAATGCATCCGCATTTCGAGTGTTAGGCAGAGTTATATCCTTAAATGGTATAGTGGTTGGCTTGATCTAGGTCAAATGATTTCCAATGGGCAAGTTTAGGAAATCAAGGCTGATGAATGCTTGGAGATACTTTGGTAGATTTTTCAAATTAATTCCAAAACAATAAGGAAAGTTTTAATTCCAGTTAAGGTAGAGAGATTAATTTAGGACAAAAGTTCCATGAACAGCTTAGACCTTATAATTAGTTTTAGCAAACAGTCATGAATTCATTGCCTGCAAAATTAATAAAACTTTATTTTCGTGTGGTTGAGAGATGGCATCATATGACAAATGACTACTGAAGTAGATTTTCTGGATTTTCCTAGAGACGTATTTTTATTTCTCTTTTCTTGACTCATGAAGATTGTAGCTTGTGACACCTAAGTTCTGCACACTCAATGATTCTCAGCACCCAGTTTCAATATTGTAAAACAAATCTTCAGGTACCTTGATGTAGGCAATGTATATAGGAGGTTCGGTTTACTTGTCATCTCGATTGGTATAGTTCATCATGAGTACGCTCCATACGGCACTATTATTATCACCAGGGAGTACCTACTACCGACAGGGGCAAATGACAGTTTGACATTTCATCATAGTACCACACCCACTTCACACAATTTCTGGAGTTTCTCAGTCAAACACAATACACCTGTGGTCTTCTTACTCTCCTGACCTAGTTCCCTGTGACCTCAGGTTTTCTCCAAGCTGAAGAAGCTTTTGAAAGGGACAACATTTTATACCAGATTGCGACAGACCACCTACGGAGAAGACGCTTTGCAGTATTGCTTCCAGCTGTTGCAGTGTGAAGCAACTTCCTTTGGAGGGAAGTTGAATAAAAGCCGGATACTTTTGGAATAGATCTCGTATGGCGAGCGATTGATATTACCGAGAACTCACCTTTTTGTGCGAAATTAACCATAAATGGTGGAGATAAGCTATAGAGAAAGACATTAACCAGTCCTTCGGCTTCTTTTATTATATTTCAATACAACCACAACCACCAAAGCCAGTAGCCGAACTCATTTCAAAAAAGACTGGACATATCATTTGTTGGATTTATTGGATTATTGGGTTTAATAATCTGACTTGGTTATTAACAATGTTGACTCCCAGGAAAAGGAAGTTCCATGTGAGACTAATGGTTTATCACCTTGCTAGAGAGGGAGAATCAGGAAAAAACTGTATGCGCTGACTTCATTAAATGTCATAAGCCGATGTTTTCTGCGAATAAAAACTTTTCCAGACCTCTGATTGATGGATAGAACGTAGATTTGCAGCGGCTACCTTAGTAAACCCAAAAACTTCCAAGTAAGTCACTTAAAACTAATTCGGAGGAAGACTAGAAGGTATAAATATTGAAGCAGAAGGAATAAAGTAAAAGAAGCTAATTTGGATTTCAAAGTGTCTCTCTTATGAAGCCTTTTGTCTAAAGATCGAAATAGTCGGTGAAAGCAGAAGGCTGATGGAAGTCCTTAACAGGCGAAATCAGTCAGAAAGGAAGCACAGAAACCAACTGATAGTATAGTCTGTCTAATTCTTGAGACTCACTCCCCAAATACCCTGATCAGAACTGTTCTACCACCAGCTTTCATTAGTGAAGCCTCAAAGCCTGAGTAAACAACCAACCGAAGCTGGAATCAGTATATTAACACAAAAACAGTATAGACCAGAAGGTGATAACTCTGAAGAGAATCTTCCATGCTAGCCATGAACCCAATTTCCTTGCTTTTGAATATATCCAGCTGTTTTAAAACATTTTCAAATGACTGCTTGAGTGACACCGAAAGATTCTGCGAGCTCTTCTTGTGTCTGGCAACAATCTTCCTAGAGTAATGCTTCCAGTTCTCCATCTTCAAACTTTTTTGGCTGCCCAGGACGTTCATCGTCTTTCAAGCCAAAATCAGCACTTTTAAATCGTGCAAACCACTTTTGGTACGTTCACCATAAACTTCCACCAAAATACGATGACTTTCGGCAGCAGTTTTCTTCATATTAAAGTAATGAAGAAGAACTCCCCGCAAAAACACTTTTTCAGGCACAAAGTTCGACATATTTGAGTGAAAAAAAATTATTGTTGTTTACGCTTCAAATGAATGACATATACTGAAATGACGTACAATGACAGTAGCTTTCCAACACATGTTCCAAGGGAATAATTACAATGCAATTATACAAGTTACGCCATCTCTTAGCAAAACGCACGAGTTATAGACCCAATAATTAAAACATGGGCTGAAAACTCCGTTTCTAAGAGAGGGCACCATTTGAATTAAATCCATACCATTTTCAGTTAGTACCAACCTTCAAAAGATACGTGTATAAATTTGACAGCTGTCGGACGATTAACTCTCGAGATATAGCGTTGTAAGTGAAGCAACTTTTGTTATTGTGAAAAAATGGATTCAAAGCAATTTCGTGTGTTGATTTATCATGTTTTTTGATGGGAAAAAATGCAGCCGATGCAAAGAAATGATAAGTGTTACCCGGACTCTGCACCAGCCGAACGAATCATTCGCAAGTGGATTGAAAAATTTAAAAGTGGTCATACAAGCACCGCAGATGATGCACGCAGTGGACGTCCAAAAGAGGCTGTTTCAGATGAAAACATCAAAAAGTCCACAAAATGATTACGAATGATCGTAAAGTGAAGTTCATCGAGATAGCTGAGGCTCTGAAGATATCAAAAGAGCGTGTTGGATATATCATAAATGAATATTTGGACATGCGAAAGCTCTGTTTAAAGTGGGTGCCGCGTTTGCTCACAGTCGACCAAAAACAACAACGTGTTGATTCAGAGGAGTGTTTAAAACTGTTCAACCGCAATAAAGCCAAATTTTTGCGTCGGTATGTGAAAATGGATGAAACTTGGCTCCATCACTTCACACTAGAGTCAAGTCGGCAGTCAGCTGAGTGGTGAACAGGCGACGAACCTCGTCCAAAACGACCAAAAACTCAACAGTCGGCTGGCAAGGTTCTGGGATCCGTATTTTGGGATACACATGGAATAATTTTCATCGACTATCTCCAAAAGGGGCAGACTATCAACAGCGGCTATTACATTGTGTTGTTGGAGCGTTGTTTTTTTTTTACAATCCAGCGCGCGCTCCAAGGGGATATGAATACCCTTTTACTGGCTTTCTCCAGGGCGCCGGCGGGTGGTGTAGTAGTTTGAAACTCAGGTGCATTAGGTTTCGAGGTGGTTGTCAAACTGGACGGGACGAGCAAGTGCATCATCAACCAGTGGTTCTCAGTACGTACTAGTTGTTAGTTCGTTACATTTAGCCCAACCAGGAACCACTCCAACATCAGTGTTATGCCTTCATGTCAGAGTTGAAGCCGACGGGATTCTCATATAACTACATGCAAATTCTACGAAAAGACTTTTTCAGAAAATTGCCTCGCAAGGGATTCGAACCCGCGACTCGACACCACTACCAGGACCACTTGAAGGACGAAATCGCAAAAAAACGGCCGCATTTGAAGAAAAAGAAAGTGCTGTTTTATCAAGACAATGCACCGTTTCACAAGTCGATGAAAACAATGGCAAAATTGAATGCTACGGCTACGAATTGCTACCCCAACCACCGTATTCTCCAGATTTGGCCCCCAGCGACTATTTTCTGTTCGCAGACTTCAAAAGAATGCTCACCGGAAAGAGATTTAAGACCGATGAAGAAGTAATCGCCGAAACAGAGGCCTATTTTGAGGCTAAACCGAAATCGTGCTACAAAACTGGTATCGAAAGATTGAAAAATCGTTTAAATCAGTGTATCGCCGTCGAAGGCAACTACAATATATTGATAAATAAAGTTGAATTTAGCAAAAATTTTGTGTTTTACTATAAAACGGCACGGCACGACACTTTTCAGCCTATGTGTTATGAATACCATATTCCTCTCCTTGTTATTCACAAAATTGGCAGCTTGTCTATTTTGGTTTTTAGCACAACACGCTGTCTAACGCAATAACACCGAACCACCAGTTACTAGAAAACTACGAGTTTTTTTTTTTCCTTTTACTTAGAACTGGTTTTCACAAGAATATACAACAGGAAAGGAATGTATTGCAAAATGTTTGTGTGTCATTTGTACGATAGACATTATTCCATTCAACACAATCACTTTATTCACATTTGGAATTCCACTTTAGAACTAACTTGAATATCTTAGGGGATGTTGATATATATACCCTCCTGACATCTCTCGACAACATTCTGTACCAAACAGCATTCCATAAAAATTTTAATTTTTTGACGCTGTTCACATTCAAAATGATTTCAAGCTACTGTTCCCTCCTTAAAGTTGTTTGTCCCGAATAACTTCGGCATTCTCCGTTCCTTTGAAATCACACATTCTATCCTAATGGACCACTTGCATAACGTTGTTGGTGCGGGTTATCACTTTGTATGGACCTTCCCAATCCTGTTGCAATTTTGGAGATTTGCCTATCTTTCGTTGAGGATTATACAGCCACACCAGATCTTTTTCGTTGAAGCCGTAAGATTGCGCTTTGATGATTTCATCTTCACACGGCATTTATGACATCGGAAAGGCATTCCCATGCAGCACGCCGAATAAGTAGGATATGTGCTTCATATGACCAATGATCACTAAAACATCAATACAATTCATTGTAAGTTATGAACCACGTCGTATATCCTTGAAACAGGATATTAAAATCTCTTATGAGACATTTCTTCATACCACTGTACTGTATACACCGTGACTGACTCGAACTGCAACTTTTTAAAATGCTATAATTTTTTTATTTTTTGATAAATTTTATTGTACCAAAGCATAAAATGTTGGAAAATACATCAATTTTCAAATTTTATCAATAGTTATTAATATGTCCACCTTTGGCGCGAATAATGGCCTTGAGACGGTCAAAGAAAGCATTGTAAGCTGCACGTAAGTGGCTTTGCGGTATTTTGGCCCATTCCCGGTGAAGTGCTTGTTTGAGGTGGTCCAAACTTTGGTATTTTTTAGTGCCAACCTTCGCCTTCAAAATACCTCAGACAGAAAAATCCAAAGGATTTGCATTCATAGAATTTGCAATCCATTGTGTCGAAGAGATGAAGTGTGGAACATTGTTTTTTAACCAATCTTGGTTGACTCGCGCTTAGTGAGACAGTGCCGAGACTTGTTGAAATGTTCACGGTCTACGACCGAAATGATTGTTTGCCCATAGCTACAAAACTGCCTCTAAGACAGTTTCACGGTATACGATCGCATTAATTTTGACGCCGCGGTCCAAAAATACGAGCGGAGAGCGACCATCGACGGTTATGGCGTCCCAAACCATCACCATCGGTGCTGCCTGCTTTCTGGTGGCCGTCCGAAGGTGTAAATTTTCCAAGGACCTCTCTGGCAAGTAAACTCGGTCATTTTGTTTCTTGACATTTTGCTCGATAACAAATGGCGACTCATCGGAAAAAACCAAATTCGGCAAATCACCACTTTTGTGCAATCGTAGCAACTCCTTCGCTCTTTCGACTCCAACTTTTTTCTGTTGCGGTGTAAGATCGTGTACTTTTTGGAACTTCAATGGCTGCATTCGTTCCAACGATATGTTTAGCTCACTAGCCATTTTTCTTTTCATCACACTATCACGTTTGAATTCAACACAACTGAGACGCAAATCGTTTAGAAGGCAAAATTTGAGATCACTGTCATGAACGGTTTGGAATTTATAGCAGTCTGAAGTTGGTTGCAGTTCGAGTCAGTCAGGGTGTAGAATATACTTCTAGTCATAAAAGCACACAGTCATCCTTACTTCACCCTCAACATCCAAATAAAAAATCCAGGCCCAGTACTTACATACAAGAGTACTTCAATCATTCGAATATCGTCAAACGTTCCTGAATGATTTACTTAACACAATTAGGTAGTAGCAGGGCATATGTTATAGAGATAAGTTGAATCAATATTTTCTTGCCCTCTAGTTGTTTACATCCACACAAGCCAACCTCGAATGAGCTGTAATAAATTTTATTGATTAAATCCTTTGCATGGATAAGTGAACCATCACATCAGAAACCTTTAAGAAATCACGTTTCACACAACCGAAACTGGACCCAATATTGGGTCCAACAAATTCAGACAAATTAACTGCACTGAATTGACGAACTAATGATATAAGGATGTAAGGACATAACGTCGTTAGGAATCTTCAGTCAATGCATTCTTAAGAACTTTACCATGACAACTATTACATATGTCGGGTATGTATGTACATTGCGATGAATTAGTACTAGGACCTGATGTGATAAATAAATTACGAGAACATTTATACATTTGAGCACTGGACCTTTTGTGTGATGGATACACAGACATCTTTACAGCTTTCAACTGGTTGACTAAGAGTTATGAAAACCTGCACTTTGTGTGCCGTACATTGTTTCAAGAAAAAGACTTCTAACAATTGCTGTTCAAAAGAGAATGGCTCTTGTAACACTGTTCTGAGCGTACACGTAGACAGGATTCTATGGATAAAGAAACAAGAAACCAGGACAAGGAGATGTAAGATCTTCTCAGGAATGTAGATTAACTCATTTCAAGGATTTTTTTTTTTTTTTTTTTTTGTAAAAAAAAATTGCAAAGACCTGAGGCATTCCTGGGCCTTTCTGTTCACTTCCGTTGCTTTCTTCGAGTGGATTTCTACCTTCAGAACGAGGACAGACAAAATCATATTTGAATACCTTTTGTGATTTGTGGTGATTAAGAAATTAGTTGAACCTTATCTTCAAAGTTTCTGACAACTGAGAATGTTCCAATTGTGCATAGAAAATGAAAAGTGTTTCCGTACACAAAATTTAACGAATTTAAGGAATATAACAGAGTGACGTTACGTATGAAATTTTAACTGGAATCAAAATTAATAAGATAAGGTGTACATGGTACAGACACACACAAACCAAAAAGTATGAGAAAGACAGATCCTCGTAGATCCTCTAGATCGACCACTCTTCCTCATGTGAGAGCTGGACTGATGTAAAGAAAGTCAAAGGATTGTTTATTGTAGGGATTTGGTAAGAATATCAATCGTCGAATACAGTCCCAGTTTGAGTAACATTACAACCACCCATGATCTACGAAACGATTGGAGAATAGCACTTATTCATCGTTACGTCAGTTTACTCCCACTATAACTCAGCACAAAAAGATTGGAGCCATCATATGTTCCAATGCTAATACTCTTAACAAATCTTATGGAAGTAGCAAGCAAGAAATTGTTAAATCTGTCAAGTCTGATTGAGCTCAGAATGAGATTCTGGGTAGAGGCAACTATTCAGAACTTGAATGATCGTTTTACCGAGAGTTTTGACTGATGTGCCCTGTTAGGAAAACTCTCGCAAATCGCTTGTTCAATGATAGAATGTAGATCTATAAATGGGCTTATCCTCTCAGCAATGAGGTTATTTACTTCATGAGAACCAAGAAGCTGGTTTGACTCATCTAGGGCTAAAAGGCGTAAGCATTCCGCGTTTATCATTTTTTGAACTAAACATGTTGCATCAAAAGGTTCCATTGCTTTCTACCGGGTGAGTTTTTTAACTTGAGACATCCAAATTACTCGAAAAATACGCGATATCGCGAAAAATGTTTCAGACAAAATTCACAAGGTTCTGAAGGGGACATAAGATGGTGACCACGAGTTTGACCTTGAGCCCCATTTTCAAGGTCAAACAAAGGTCACTTTTGATTTTTTTAATGGGAACCCCTATTTTTTGAGAGATTCGTAATCTGCGTGAAAAATTACAATACTTTTACATGAAACACTTTTTTCAAAAATGCGTTCTTTTCCCGTCAGAGGGTGCCATAAAACTTAAGACATCAAAACTACTACAAAAGTACGAAATATCGCGAAAAATGTCTCAGACAAAAGTCACAAGGTTCTGAAAGGGAAATAAGATGGTGACCATGAGTTTGACCTTGAGGTCCATTTTCAAGGTCAAACGAAGGTCGCTTTTGATTTTTCTAATTATAATTCCTGATTTTCATTGCTCAGTCGTATTCCTCAATGGGGCACACGACTGCTAGATACCACTGCACTGGCACGCCTAAATCATTAATCGGTTTCCAACGTTGTTAGGGTGTTAGAAGGTCGAGATTTGTTTTGAGGAAGTTATTATTGCCTCGAGTGAAGTTAAAGTTAAAACTCAATTTTAGATAGAGACAAATTGTCCTAAACTTATCTGAGAGTGCATGATGTGCACTCTGCTCTTTTTTTCTACTTGAACGGAACTGTACTTCATTTAGAAGTTCGATATTTGTTTTGAGGAACTGATTATTATTAGTAACGTTTTCCAGATTAATAATGCAGGCTATTTCAATGCAAGAAAAAATTGAAATGATATTGATTTATGGAGAAAGTGGAAGGAACAATGATGGCGCGCTTCCTTTAATCGGGTCATCCAACAATTCACTGGTGAAGGAATCGGTCAGATAGGGTGGCTGTTGAGAACAATGAAAAAGCAGTGTTAGCTGCCGTTGCACACGATCCTCACATTAGCACTCGCCAAATGAGTCGTGAATCAGGAATTTCTCAAACGACTGTCTGTTAGATATTACATCGGCATAAATACCATCCTTATCATGTTTCAATGCATCAAGAACTTTCTAGTGAGGATTTTCGCAACCGGTGTTCCTTTTGTCAATGGGCACTTCAGCAAATTGAACGAGACCCCCTTTTCTTCACCAGGGTGTTATTCTCTGATGAGTCGACTTTCACCAATCACTTTACGGTCAATCGACATAATATGCATTACTGGGATACCGGAAACGCTTTTTGGTTACGACAAGTTGAACGGCAGCACCCTTCGAATGTTAATGTTTGGGCGGGAATTATTGGGGATAAATTAATAGGTCCATATTTTATTGAAGGCAACTTGAATGGCGAAAAGTATGCAAACTTCTTGTGGGATCATCTTGCAGTATTACTAGAAGAACTGCCATTGGAGTTGCGATAAACAATGTGGTTTCAACATGATGGTTGTCCAGCCCATTATTCTCAAGTAGCCCGGGGCGTATTAAACAATGTTTACCATCAACGATGAATCGGACGAGGAGTTTTAAGGCAATGGCCTGCCAGATCACCTGATCTTACGTCACTTGATTTCTTCTTGTGGGGCTACTTAAAAAGTGAGGTTTACAGAAAAAAGCCAACAACACGTGAGGACATGAAAAGACGAATAACTGAAGCTTGCCGGAAGATTACGCCAGAAATACTTCTCAGTTCTGTTGGTTCCTTTAGAGCGCGGATAGACAAGTGTATTGAAGTGAATTGTGACATTTTCGAGCATTTGTTGAAATAGTCTCGGGAAATAGAAGTCGAAATGGGAAGAATTCAATGATTTAACAGTGGGAGGCAAGGGGACCCACTTTAATTAATCACCCCGAAGGAAACAAAATACTGCTACGTCCACGTCGTTGTTTATGGGTTATGCTAAAAGCAGTATGTAAAAGCAAATGGCAAGCCTACGAGCAATACGACTGAGCGATGAAAATCAACAATTATCATTTGAAAAATCAAAAGTGACCTTCGTTTAACCTTGAAAATGGGTCCCAAGGTCGAAGTCGTGGTCACCATCTTATGACCCCTTTAGAACCTTGTGACTTTTGTCGGAAACATTTTTCGCTATATTTCATACTTTTCGAGTAATTTTGATGTCTTAAGTTTTATGGCGCCCTCTGACGGAATAATAACGTATTTTTAAAAAAAGTGCTTCATGTAAAAGAATTGTAATTTTTCACGCAGATTAACACTCTGTCAAAAGTGACCTTCGTTTGACCTTGAAAATGGGGCTCAAAGTCAAAGTCGTGGTCACCGTCTTATGTCCCCTTTAGAACCTTGTAACTTTTGTCTGAAACATTTTTCGCGATATCGCGTATTTTTAGAGTAATTTGAGTGTCTCAAGTTAAAAA
Organism: Volucella inanis; assembly: GCA_907269105.1. NCBI lineage: Eukaryota > Metazoa > Arthropoda > Insecta > Diptera > Syrphidae > Volucella > Volucella inanis. The sequence goes on from OU026154.1 coordinate 96,584,155, forward strand.
AACTCACCCTGTATAATTGTAGTGTTCCCTGAATCTACAGTACTGCTGTGTTCGCCAGACTCTGAAAAACTATTTACCTCGGTTGGTTGGAAGCTTTTCTCCGAAATCCTAGTTGAGATACACTGTTGAATTTCCTTTCCTTTGATAAGAATATATTACAAAATGTAACCTGAAGAGCACACTTATTTTAAAAACAAATGGTTCTTCCTACAAATCACATTGAAGTTTCCTCGGTGTTTCGCGTAGAAACAAGTAAACCTCGTGTGGATTATTCCTTAAAAAAATTAAACTTAAATAAAATATAAATAAAATAAAACAGGAATTAATTGAATTAATCTGGTATATACTAGGTGGAGTGAAAAGTAACCTCTTTGACCGCCAGAATGCGCTGCTACTGCAAAAAAGGTTGTGGTGCCTTGAAGTCCGTTCATATTTAGGCAGACATGCCAAATTTCAGTGCGATACTGTCTTAAATTTTGTTTTGACAGCTGATTGTTGTTGACGTGTTTGGCATCATGTTGAGTATGGACAAAAACGATTTTCGTTCTCTCATAAAACATTATTTTTTGAGAGGCAAAACGGCGAAGGAAACAAAAGAAAAGTTGGATAAATAATATGGGGCTAATGCTTCGTCAGATTACACCGTCAAATATCGGTTTCGAGAGTCTCGTGGTGGCCGCAACTCCACTACCGATCAAGTCCGCAGCGGCAGGCCCTCCGATGTGGTTAAAGAGGATATTGTCGAAAAAATCCATGAAATGGTGTTGGCTGACCAGAAAGTGAAGGTGCGCGAACCACATACTACAAAGATTAGTACTGAGCGCACACGCCATATTTTGGGCAATATTCTGCATATGAAAAAATTATCCTGCCGTTGGGTGCCGCGCATACTTACTCCTGACAAGCACTTCGAAAGAGTGTTTGGACTTGCTGATTCGGAATCGGGCTTACTTTTGTCGTCGATTGATAACTGTTGAATACCAGAGAACAGAATGAGTGCCCGGCAACTTACTGAAGCCGGCACGAGTGCTCCGAAGCGGCCGTCTGTTTTCTGGGATTGTCATGGCATACTCTTCGTGGAATACCTCGAAAAAGGAAAAACCATCAACAGCGTGTAAAAATTTTTTTCATTCCCAAGGAGGCTACTTTTCACCCCATCTAGTATGGTATTTATTTTGACCTTTCCTTTCGGTGGTCTAGTGTAGAGTGTCACAATTTTAAACTTCATCTCTAATGAAAACTATCGATGTCATAGTCTTGAAAATGCATCCCGTTCATTGCTTCTTAATTCCTCAGTTGATGCAGCGTAGGAAACAGCTTCAGCATCAGCGGCGTTGTCCCAGCATATTATGTAATCGATCAGCCGCACAGTGTGACGAATCGCTGATTTAGCGGAATTTAATTAATAGCGCTCACAAATAAATGTTTTTGTTCAGTTTTTTTTTTTTTTAATTGAAATTGTTCACAGAATAGAATATAACAATTTTTTTTTAAAATATGACTACAAATTTCAAGACAAAACATTACATAAAAACCAGCTTATTTTAATTTTTTAAATTATTTGGTACATCTAAAAGTTGCAAGACTTCATGTTCCATGACACTTTTCTTTCTACTCGGAAAGAAGAGGTTATAAGCAATCGATTTAAGAAGTCAGTATTTGTATCCTAAGCCTTCTATTTTCTTTCTCTACTATTGGAAGTATACAAGTAGAAATTATTTGTTTTCCATGAAACAATACCTTATGCACACTTACTGGCATAAAATACCAGGCATTATTTTTAAGATATAGTTCCCTTGTTTCCTTTGCATATTTCTCGAAAGCATTTGCATCTATTTTCTGAACCCAGACCCAGGAGCTTCTAAGATGATATGAAACTTTATCTATCCATGTAATTTGGGCAGCCTTTTCCTCATTTCCTGTTTCCGTCATTAGTATCGCCAGACTGTTAAGTTGGAATATCCGAAAATAACCCTGTTTCTCTTCTAAATTTTTCTTGGATTAGTTTTTTTCTGGCTTTGACTTTTTCTTTACTGCCTTAGTCTCTTACCTGCGACACCTTGACATCTAATTTACACGCTTTATGAAGGATGCATTCCATAAATCGTATCCATGAATGAAGGGGGCTTAATGCAAAGGACACTGCTTATTGGTTCACATGCCTAGTTAAAAGATTGGTTATATTGTTCATTTCGAAGGGTTTGACACCGCAAATGTTACACGTTTGTGATGAAAAAGTTGTAGATGATAAAGCAGTACAAATTTTTCCATCAATCATAGTTAACAAAATGACCAGTTTAATTTTGATATGCAAACTGTCAATGTTAAATTCTATAGGAAGTAGGGTTTTAATTTGATCTTGAATTAATTCTACCTCTGATTTGATCAGTTCTGTGGTTTTCTTGGCAAAATTTAATTTTATTGAGGCATCTGGATGGGAACCATTGAGATACAAAAAAGATTTTCATCCAAATTATCACCAGCAGAAAATTTTTGTTTGTATGATTTCTGTTGGGCACCATCACAGCCCCATTTTATTACCAAGGATAGTACTTTTAGGTCAGCAACGGAACTTAAAAAGTCTTTTTGAGCTAAACATAAACGCTCAACGCTGATTTACTAAGCTTTACAATCAATATTCTGCAGAAGTTTCGCTAACAGTTTTATCATTTGGGTAGCATTTCGAATTAGATTCTTTAATTTTGTATTACATAAGAAGGTAATAAGTTGAGTACTTTGTTGTTAGTTTTAAGGCGTAGTATTTCGTACTGTGGAGTTGAAAGCTGAATGTCCGTGATTAATGCTAGTTCATCATCTGCAGTTATTGGTAAAAATCCAGGAGCAGGTGATTTTAGCATTTTCCTCACAATAAAACCTTAATAACAAAATTTAACCTACAAAAATATTTAAAAAAAAAAAAAAAACATAAAACCAAACAATCAAACCTCAGTTCGGAGAACTTTCAGATAATTTTTTCACTGCAATAGCAGTATTTCTCTTTCCGTCTTGTCTAAGCCTTTTTTCATGAGCCATTGCAATTTCATCAGCGCTAAAAAGATCTAAAATGGTTTGAACTTTTCTCTTCTTGCCTTTCTCACAGCACTCATCAAAGCTTTTTCTCGGTCTTCCTACTCTAAATGAAGAAGGTATTTCATCTAAGATACATACTACATACGTTGTGCTAATGGTAGATTTTCATTTAGCCACAGAGAAATTGAATTTTCGATGCGCTCTATTTGACTACCACTTTTGGCCCATCTCTCGTCAAATCGAGTAGCAAGCAGATGCTACTCGACTACCGACGGCTGGCAATGAACAAACAACAACTGGCGGCAGAAGATTGAAAATTCGTTGTCAAAATGATTGAGTGTGACCAGGTTAATGTTGTTGTCAAAATGATGGAGTGTGACCAGGTTAATGTTGCCACAGTTCTCCTCCTCTAGTCCGCATTACTGATATCTATCTGAGACATTGACTTTTCGTCCGGATTGTGTTGTCACTGGTGTTTTTAATCTCAGAATTGGTTTTTGCTTCTCCACTATGGGTTCGTTCAAGATGAAAACAGGCCTTAGCCGGTCCAGTAAAATATTTGTGGCCTTTCCATTAACCTTGATTTTGTAGAACTTCTCCGTTTTGTCCAAAATCTCAAATGGACCATCGTAATGTGATCGAAGTGGACCTTTAACTCTATAGCATCGAACAAATGCAAGACTGCAACTCTGCAAATCTGGATGAACAAAAATCGACTGTTTGTTTTTGTAAGTTATTGGAATCGGTCTAATTCTTGATAAATCTCTCTTGAGCTCCTTCAAAAACTCGGATTCGGAGGGAATGATTGACGTCGGCAGGAAGAACTCACCAGGTAACTTTAGTTTGGTCCCAAAAATCATCATCTCGACTGAAGTAATATTCGTTCCACTTTTTATCGTTGAACGGAGGCCCAGGAGAATGATTAGCAGTGAATCGCACCAGTTTCGTTGGCGTAGCATTTGATTGCTGCTTTGAGAGTCCTATGCCAACGCTGTATTATGCCATTTGCCTGCGGGTGGTAAGGTGCCGTTTTGAGATGTTTGATGCCCAGATACTTCGTAAGTTCTTAAAAAATGTTGGATAAAAATTGCCGTCCTCGATCACTTGTGACTCTTTTCGGCAATCCGAAGGGAGAAGTCCAGAATGCGATGAATTCTTGAGCTACAGTATCTGCCGTGATGTTGGAAAGAGGAACAGCTTCAACCCAAGCGGTCCACCATGGTCAAACAATATTGGTTACCTCGTGATGGTGGAAGGGGTCCAATAAGGTCGATGTTTACCTGTTCAAAACGATTCGCTGGAGCTTCATACAACCCATAGTCCGTTTGATTGTGACGTTGAACTTTTTATCTTTGACACTGTATGCAGTGTTTGACGAATTCCACAATGCTTTTTGACATATTCCGAAAAAAAACCTCTCTTTTATGAGCTTCACTGTAGCCCTGCCTCCAGGATGGGAAATTCCATGAAAACTCTGCATAATTTTTAGTCGAAACATTAGTGGCACGAAGGGACGAATGGTCTTTTGCGAGGTGTCACAATACAGAAAATATTCAGCTATATGAAAAGGAAATAGTTGGATATTAAGATTTGATTCGAAATTTTTACATTCATCCAAAAGGGTTCGCAATTCCTCGTCTTGTAACTGCTCTTTAGCCATTTCTGCGAAGTCAATCTCGAAGCCAACGATACCTGTTGTATGCGAGATAACCAGTCCGCGACGTTGCTGTCTTGGAGATGCCTTGTCGAGCTTTTGATGGAAAGCGAAGGTTATAGGCTTATGGTCGGTCAAAATCACAAAACGTCTTCCTTCCAGAAGGTGCTTGAAGAAGTGGATGGCTTGATAAATCGCAGTCAACCCTTGATAGTACGTACTGTATTTAAGTTGTTGAGGTGTTAGCTTTTTTGAATAAAATCCGAGTGGTTGCATAACGTTGTCTATCACTTGATGTAATGCAGCACCTACAGCGAAATCGGAGGCATCAGTGAAAATAACTAATTCAGCATTAGGAGCAGGATAATGTAAAAGGGCGGCATCAATTAAATCCTGTTTGCAACCTTCGAAAGCCTTCGTAGTCACATCATCTCATCGGATGGGAGTATTGTCAATCTTTTTGTTCCCGAGAATGAGTTTCTGCAGCACCATTTTATTTTTAACAGCGTTCGGTATAGAAGTTTTGTAAAAATTAATAGCTCCAAGAAATTTCTTTAAGTCTTTTGCAACTCCTGGTTTTTTGAAATTTTTAATAACCTAAGTCTTCTTCGCAGTCAGTCGTATTCTGTTTTTATCCACCAGGTATCCCACGAAACTGAATTCTTGGCCGAAAACACATTAAGCGGCGTTAATGGTTAAATTGTTTTCATGCAATTTTCGAAAAACTCTGCGTAAATCCTGTTTGTGTTATGGGTAAAAGTTTGAAGTTTGATAGAACAAGAGATATAGGAGAAATTTCATAGGTGTTCGAGGTTGTCTATTGTAGAATGATATTAATATTACGTATGAGTTTTATCGCACGGTTTTGAATTGCTGTTTGAATAAGAAATTTACCCTTCCTGAATCAAAAAAGGAATGAAGTTGGCTCTTTTCTGATGCCTCTATCTTATGTTTATTTCTCTACTCATCAGATAAACGCGTATCTGTCAACCAAGTGAAGACATATGTATTTAAACTTTACTTCAATGGGAAGTATCTCAGCCTGTATATAAAATCGGATTTCGTTTATGGTTTAGTTGTACACTTTGCAAGTCTCTGAGTCTTGTCTGATGACCAGATCACAATAGGATTGCGGACAATAAACTTACCGATTAAGTTGTTCAGCGAAGTTTAAACGACGACTTCTCAGGACCTGAACCAAAATTGTTCTCTCTTAAGGCTTCCACTGATAGCTGGGTATTTTATAAACACAAATATATATAGATTCCATGGCTATACAGGGTGTAAACAGCCCAATCGAATACTTCGGGATATCTCGAAGAAGTCATCGGTCTCTCTGTTGTCGCTTAGCAGGAAAAACTAAAGATATCTTACGTATCTGCGTATAAACGGGTCACTCCGTTCCTGCGGTTCGTCAGCCTGCCTGGATTCATGAGTTATAGCGAGTTGCATACTTAGCATAGAGTTGTATTTGAACCTTTAAGTGTTACCAATTCACCGCCATTTCATTCTTAATATTATAAAGTCTAATAAGCTTCTGGTATGTGTTCTTGTTCGTTCGATATGCGGCTTTGCCTGACAGGATGATGCGTAGACATCTATTTAAAAATAAAGAATTTGTGTAGCTGTACTGTACTAAGTAACGTATTCACATAGAAGCATTTGGTTTGAGTGCCTGCTGATTATATATGTATGTTTCGGACCGCGTTCCCGATTCGCGGATCAAATCAAGTTGCTAGACACCATCAGTTGAAACAATGCTTCTTCTTTAGACAAGGATATTTAAAACCTCCCTCGAGGTTGAAAGTCTAATAGAATTCTTAATTCTGTATCATCTGGTGATTTGAAAATCTAGCCCGGAGGTACAATGCAATAGGCTAAGTCTTCGCATTAGGTGGCGCACACAAGTCGAAGAGGACCTCAACCGACATGGAGAGAGCAACTGAATATATACTAAATAAGGTTCATCTCAAAATGTAGCGCTATCCAAGTAAGTACGTATCATCATAATGATTTATACTTGAAGGGTTTATCTGGGGTTTAACGTGAGAATCTGTCAGATTAGCTTTATCTCACGGAGCCCTGCGCTCATAGAGGGATTGAAGTACTTCAATTACCATCGCGATCTACATTAGGAGATAATTCCCATTCTCGATCTTTTGATTATCCTGGGGAAACCCCATTCAGATCAGTACCAATTCGAAGTCATCGTGTGGGCTAGACTTCCCTTTGGGTGAAGGTAAGGCCTACCTAAAACCTCCACAAATCATTGAGTTATGGCATCCTTTAATATTTTCCTAGCTTTTTAGTTTTCCAACAACAGTCGAAAAACTCTGCTGCGACTTTCGGTTTAAACCACAGCCACCATGACACTCGCACAAGGAGGTCTACTTCTTCAAATTAGTCTGCAATTTAAGTTCCAAGGGGTCCTGATTACCGAATTAAACTTCTGCCTTGCTACCAGTAATCCTCCTGCGGATATCGACTGCCTGCTGAAATGTGTTGAAATATGTCGCTCTAATGATGTTTTACATAAGACCAGCATTGCTCTACTCCCGTTTATTATCAGGCTATGCTATGGAAAAGGCGTTGCCTGTGTCATTGAGTGGGGGCCCTCCCAAGTCACAATGAGATTACGGAAAATGAACTAACTAGCAAAGGCTCAGAGGAAAGTTTTGCAGGACCTGAATTTGATAGAGCTGCCTACGTCCTCAGTTAGGGCTTCCATTGACACCTGGGTTAGATGTCAAAATAACTGTGGATAGTGTCACTCTACAGGATGCCGGCAAACCAAATGAATGCTTCCCGACATCTCTAAGAGCACTTCCTTGCTGTCCTCCAAGTAAAAGGCTGATACTCGTAACTGACATCGTAACTGGGCACGTTGCATGGTTAGTATATGTAATACAAGACTCTACTGCTCTACTGCGGGAAATTCTCGTAAAACGAACACTTAAGGAGTGTAGTAGACCAATTCTTCGTCTGAGTTCTCTATTCCGACAGCAAATCGTACTTCTTTAAAGTTTAACTATTGTCCAGTTTGGGTTCTGTAAGTAAAGCAATACTGCATACTGTTGGCTTCAATACATACACAGATGTGGATCTATGTAAGAACGTGATTAAACCGAACTTTGCACATGACTTTCACACGTTCATGTTAGACTTGGGCATCTATAGAATCAATATACAGTCGTCCAATAGTTTTTCAATTGAAGTCTTGTTCATATTTGAACCAAATTTGAGCCAAATTAAAAAAATAAAAAAATACTTTGGCGCGACAGCCCGGTGTGCTTTTCACTTTGTGAATTTGTACACTCCTGAGCAGGACCTACTGTTTGTTGCCGGCCCTAAATTTTACTCAAAAGCCTGTTTGTCGAAATTTCACATGAAGCACAAAAGCAGGTGCTACTAGTTAATACTAGAGCAATATCACGTTCTTTTAACCACATTGAAATGCACTCGTATAAGACGGTCATCTTCCAATTCACGAACGAATATCTATAAATAAAACTTCCAACTACTGAGTACTTCTTTCAAAGAACAATTTATTTACAGAACTGATGGCTTAAACATTATGACCTGCATAATGAGAAATTAAATTTCCCGCCTTATCGCATGCCTAGTCACGTACGAATTTTTCTTCAATTCTTGTTACCTTGATTTCTACTTCAGTTTTTGCTATTACATTACAACTGCCATCATGACTTCCTCGAACTTGAACACTTTGCAGGAAGCCAGCTACATGTTTGATATTCACAGCTCAGATCTTTAAGTTTCATCCATATTCGTTAGAACTCGATTCACAGCACTCGATTGCATGGAAAATCTATGCATAGAACTATGAACCATAAGTACTCGTACGTACACGTCCAACATTTTTCTATTTGCATTCTTGGGAACCATCCTCGTAAATGCTTTTCTGAGAAAAATCCTTTAGCATGTTCCATAATATCGTATACCGACCACCCTCGCAACTTTTATATCTTCCTTCAAACATCATCACATGGAGATGTCCTGATATTCAATGACAAATATATTCATATCGTTTAGTCGCTAAACAAATCGAAAACTTGCTGGAAATCTTTTTATGCATCCTAAATCCCAAATCGGCTACATTTGTGGGAGGACACTGTTTCTTCTATCGATTATTTCTGACGATGATAGTCAGGAGTGAAGGCAGCCTACAACATATTCGAATTGGTGAATATACAGCTCCACATAAGAGGACGCATGTGGTGTCACGTTTTTGGAATGAATAGCTAAAGTAAGAATTTCCACGTTTTGCGCCACAGGATATAAGTCATTCATCTATGTATACAACCAGTACGCTACCGACTTCCCACGATCGACTTGCCGACAATGTCGAATTCATTACAAAGTAAGTGACAAGAGTTGGTCGTACGTACTAGCTTTTGAAAGCTGAAATGTGGACTTAAAGAAGACTATGCATTCCTCTGAGTAGAAATCGAAGACTCTATTGGAGTAGGGCATAGATAAATGTATCTATTTGCGATACATATTTAGCCAGCTCAGGTCACTCATATGCCCTTTTCTAACCAGATCAATAACGCTGTTATAATTCCTCTCCCAAAGACCGTCAGCGCAAACGTTTACTTGACTTACATTTATGCATCTCCACTATAGAGCAGGACGAGGTTTCTATATACAGTCTACAAAGCATCCTTTGGTCAATGAGACAGAAGTAGTCAGAATCGGAAGAGCTTTCCAGGCATCCTGACACTAGACATGCTATCAAAGCGTCCTTAAAATCGATAAACCGTTCGTGGATATTATGTTAATCTTGAGTTTTTTTTTCTGCCGTGGTGTAAATATATGGTCAGTTATATGTTAAGAGGACCCAAACTGCCTGAAAATGAGCCGATCAGAATTGTAGCCGGACTGATACCATTACAGTTGACACAGTTAGAAAGCACCTTTTCTATCAAATTGGTTTTATTCATCAGGCTTATTTTTCCGCAATAAAATCGTAGAAATATGTAGGTATTTGGTCTCTACCAAACTATGTTCTGCTTCAGGTAGTAGATTATCTGGTCCGGCACCCTTTTTGTGTTTATGACCATAATCATATTCTTAATGCACTAGAAATACTTCCCATTCATCGACTGCACTATGCCCTTACATTGGTTTAACAAAGACTTTCATGTAAGCATCTCCCCAAGGTCTTTTTGGTAATAAGATGTTTTTATGGACGGCTAGTCAATCCATTTCTATACAGATGGATACAAGACTGATAGCGGGGTTGGTGGCGGTGTTTTCTCAGATCACTGTAACGTGTTCCAGCAGCAAATTTTGAGAAGTTCTGCCATGACTGAAGAAAAATAAGATCTTCAGAATATCAGGTAGCCGACCATCTGTATACTGTATATACTGTCTGTATATTCCAGGAAATTGTAGGGCTGACGATCTCGCCAAAATTGGAATCATTCTACCTATCGAACCTGGAATAGAAATCATCGGTATACCAAACACTACGTGCAAAATAATACGAAAGCTGTATGCTAAAAAAAGAGCCAACCTTAGGTGGCCTGTTGGTTCAACATGTCCAGCGACAAAACAAATCTGAATCGCTCTCAGAGTTTGATCTTTCAAAATAAGAAACATCTCAACGCTATCATAGGTTTCAACATTGGATACTGTCTTATAGACAAGCATGTAAGAAGGCTGAAACATTCTATACATGTCCAGCTCTCTACTTGGGAGCAATGATATAATCGATCTAAACCACATAGACGTTAGCAGTCTACTACGCTTTATGAGAAGGCTCAAATTGGTTCTAAGAGTTGGAGAATCAAAGATCCAAGTGGCATCCCAATGGACAAATAGGCTTAAGTGATCAACCATTCTAACCTAACCTAACCGAGCCTACTTAGATGGCGCTACAGTTCGGGTTTGGATCAAAACCTTAGCTAAAATGCCAACTGCCTCTAGTTGGTTGAGTTTCCCTTCTATTTTGTGCGCCATCTAAGATGAGATCGTCGTCTACTGCTCACCGAGACCATGTGCTTGAAATCCACGAAGCACATAACATGGCGCGATAACGGTAACATTCCGATTTGCCTCATTTTTGAAGATATATGGAATAATGATTCCACCAGCCCATAAACCCCACCATACCGTTGTTTTTAATGGATGTAATGGTTTCATTGAGTTTTTCCAGAACCCATTCACTGAAAATATGACGCAAATTTAAGTCGTCTGGCTTCAATTCTTGCACAAGGTGAATTTTTTACGCTTTTAGGCCGAGATCCTCACGTAAAATACGCCAAGTTGTCGAATACGCCAAGCCAAGCTGTTGAGAACGACGACGAATCGATTCGGCACGGTCTTCGCATACATTCTCAGCTACAGCTGCTATAATCTCTTTACTACGTGCTGGATGTGGTCTAACCGTTTGAGTAGCATCCACTAATGTAAACTGGGACTCAAATTTGCGCATGGTATTGGCAATAGTGGTTTCAGTAAGTTGATTATGCGTAAGTTTCTCGAATCGCACGAAAATCATTTCTCGTAGAACTCTGATTTTCGTAATACAACTGAACAATTTGAAGACGTTGTTGTGGTGTGAGTCTTTCCATGATGACTTGCCAAATGATACTGAACAAAAGTGCCAAAGCAGTTCGATAGGAGTCACGCGTGATCTGTAAAATCTGGGTTGAAAATCAACCCTCACGATGAATCACCTCTAATTTTGAGGGATTCGTTATATGAGTTCCAGTCCATCACTTTTCTTGTGCTTTTTGCAAGGTTGAAAAGTTTTCTGCAGGTGTTTCTAAGCGGTCCTAGTGCTGATGTCAACCAGTGCGGTTTTTTTTCCAAGATGAATTCCTTAAGTTTCATGTCAAGCTCATTGGTGTTTCGCGGGGGTCTTGAGAGTTCAGAGGATGTATCTGACAGTATTCCTCTGTATTTTGGTCAATCAGTTTTCCGATAGTCCCGGAATACTGTTTGGCTGGAGGGAGCATCACTCAGGCTAAATTGGATGTACCTGTGTTCTGAAAACAAGTGTTCAAATGATACCATCCAGTTCATTAGCATTTGAGTGATGTTGTCTGAGATAAGAGTGATATCTAGTCGGTTTCTTGTTATAAAAGTGAGCTCGTTGCCAACGTTGCAAACAATAAAATTAGTGATTCACTTCTATCGTTGATGTCGGTACTGCTCCATTACGTGTGATGAGCGTTAGCGATGTGTCTGATGATGAGGCCAGTTTTTTGGCTTCCAGCTTCCAGTAGCACCCATTCGAGGATATCACCAGATATGCTCCACATAATCATGGCTAATATACACCGATGCCAGCGAGTATTAGGTTTTGGCGTTCTCCATCCTAGTAACGGTTAAGTTAGGGTCGCTGGGGTTGGAAAATAAAAATACATTAAGGCTATGTTTCACTAGTATACAAGTTCTAATCTTCCCTTTGTCTCTCGTATGGAGTTGAGCGTATACAAGTATTCCAAGTCCACGAACCACGCCTTCTGTGATCCATGGTTGGATGATGCCTTCTGCGTTTTTGGAAGGACTAAAACCAGCCATGGCTTTTGTGTAAAGATTGGGAAATCTTTGGTTGGCACATGCGATGAGCTTGACGTAGCCTGAGTGCCGACCATCGTCGCTTGTGATGGGAGGTGGTCCGTGGTTTTCCCGCATAATGGCCAAGAAGCTGCCCGAAAAATTTAACTTGTTCAACTGCCACCGTTCAGGTGTAATAGATCCGTCGGTGTGGCTTCTATGGATTACCGCGATCGTCATAGCGTCTTTTAAGACTTGCTGTTGGGTGGTCCAGGGGTTTTTGTTTATACGGTTTTGGGACTTTTGGGAACCGGCACGGTTTTCTGGTGATCTTTGTTTTACATAAGTTAACAGATAAATTCCATGTATAACAGTAGCTTTTCACTCCGTTAAAAGCTGACAATAAAAAGACAATATTATCTGCGTACATTTATGAAGGGACATTTACTCCGCTAATTGCAACTCCGCCTCCAATATTGTCTGTTATATCGTTGACAAAAAAAAATGAACAAGAGTCTAACATACTTAGGATACATCCCTGCTTAACTCCCATGGTTTTTGCGAACTCCTCAGACGTGCTGCTCCCATCCCAAACAATTTTCGTATTGTTTTCATACATAGCATTCATAGTGTTAATAATTCTATTCTGTAGAGCTTACATACATACAGTGCTTCGCGTGCTATGGAATGGAAGGCTGCACTAAAGTCAAGAAATTAAGCATAAAGCTTCTAACCTGCGCGAAAACTTGGTTCACAATTGATTACTGTGCTCTTAAGCAGTTAAATTTAGAAATGACAGTCCTGGCTTTATCTTGGTCGGGTAGACGGAAATGTTGTCTGTCTTCGCTCAGGTCGAATGGTTCATTCTGTTTGATGGTGGGGTGTTTTTCGTTATCACCCTTTAACAGTCTGCAGAAATAATCTTCCCAGATTCTCAGCACCGACTGTGCTTTACCATGAGATTTCCTTCTCCATCATTCCAGATTTATATTCGGGTTTTACAGCGTTGGCATGTTCGTTCAATTCTTTTTGTAAAACTTCCGAACTTTATTCCCCTCTAAGGCCTCGATCGAACGTTTCTTGCCATCTTTATATGTTTTTTTCTAAGGAGTCTATATTCTTCCCTTCTTTTGTGCTCGTTAAGCTCCCAAACGCCTCGCGTTCTTTTTTATAGAGACATGAGTTGTTTTTCAAGGTTTGATTGTCATCGAACCAGGGCTTTCTTTGTTGGGGTGAGTTAAAACCCAGAACATTAGAGACGATCTCTCTGATTTCTCTTTGGCAATGATGCCACTGGTCATCTAGGTTCGATGCTGGCGTCATGGGATTCTTTGAGAGATTAAGGAAAACTCAACCGGATTGTCGCGCTGCTTTTACAATATAGGTTATACGAGTAGAATAGTCCGCAGCTTTCCGATCAATCAGTTTAACAGTCTGTAGAAGGAACACAGGTCTCAGTGTGAGTTCTTTTGCTTTGACACGTTCCTTTAAATTTTTTATAGGACTTCTTGTTGTTCCTAGAAACCGCTTCTCCATTTCCTTTTTTCCGAAGAAGTCACTATTCATACCTCCACTTATGTACGTAGAGCATACGGTCCGTTATCGTCATTCTCTACAGTTTCGAATGGTGAATCCCAGCACAATAGTTGTGGTTTTAATGATGGCTTCTTGATATCGATGCCACTGACTTTCTGCACCCAGTTAGTAAGCACATTGACAAAGAAGGATGAAAAAATCCTGCGATTGACAATGGCATAGTTTTACCAGGACTTCTATTGGGTATGTAATTTATGACTTTTTCCCATCTTTCTGGCAATTTGTGGATCCCATCCCAAAAGAACTGCGCCAAGAATGAATCAAGCCAATTTCTGATATTCTGCTCTGATGTGAACCGTATTTCAGTGAGGGCGTTCTGCATCGACCGGAACAAATGGTAGTCAGAAGGGGCAAGGTTTGGGCTATAAAGCGGGTGGGGTTAAAACTTCCCATCCACTGTTTTCCAAATAGTTCTTAACCGGAATAGCAATATGGGGCCGCGCGTTGTCATGATGGAAAATTATTACCTCGTGTCTGGTCACATATTCCGGGGTTTTTCGGCTACTGTTCTCTTCAAACAGATTAATTGTGTTCGGTAGCGTTGTCCATTGATGGCTTTATCCGGTTTTAGAAGCTCATAGTACAGCACACCCATCTGATCCCACCAAATACAGAGCATTACCTTCGCGCCATGGATATTCGGCTTTGCCGTTGATTTGGCTGGTTTGCCGGGTTTCACATATGATTTTTTGCGCTTGGGGTTGTCGTAATGGATGCATTTTGCATCACCAGTAACAATCCGATGCAAAAATGACTTCCTTTTCTGGCGTTCCAGCAGCATTTCGGACATGCAAAACAGCCTTTCGACGTCTCTCGGCTTGAGTTCATGTGGAACCCAATTTCCTTGCTTTTGAATATATCCAGCTGCTTTTAAACGTTTTGAAATGGCTGCTTGAGTGATACTCAAAGATTCTGCGAGCTCTTTTTGTGTTTGGCAACAATCTTCATAGAGTAATGCTTCCAGCTCTTCGTCTCAAAACTTTTTGGCTGCCCAGGACGCTCATCGTCTTCCAAGCCAAAATCACCACTTTTAAATCGTGCAAATCACTTTTGGCATGTTCACCATAAGCTTCCACCAAAATACGATGACTTTCGGCAGCAGTTTTCTTCATATTAAAGTAATGAAGAAGAACTCCCCACAAAAACACTTTTTCAGGCACAAAGTTCGACATATTTGAGTGAAAAAAAAAAAAATTTTGAAATGACGTACAATGACAGTAGCTTTCCAACGCATGTTCCAATGGAATAATACAAGTTACGCCATTTCATAGCAAGCCGCACACAAATTTCTGTAAACCCCTTCGGCGTTTCAATAAGAACTGCCAGTAAGGCCTTGGTGTAAAAACTTTGAATGCGAAAATGCAAAATTGTAGTGCTGATCAATAAAGAAGCCCTTGGTCTGAAATCTTCTCAGGCGAATTCGAGCTTTTGGTCTCCACTATTGATACTAAATTTCTTAATACTCGTAGCTCAGGGTAGTTAACTTATGTGGAAAGTTTTATGGTGGATTTGGAGATCGAAGTGATTATGTTCTCTTACTAGGTGGGGTGAAAAGTAACTTCCTTGGGAATGAAAAAAATTTTATAGTCCCCTTTTAGTTTAATACACTTATTCCAGCGATTTTCCAACTTCTTTAATTTTTCGGAAGGTCTGCAAAATACTCCTCCGTGGCGTCGATGATTTCCTCGCGTGAGCTGAATTTTTTATTGATGAGCCATCTTTTGAGGTTTGGGAAGAGATAATAGTCCAAGGAATCCAAATCGGGCGAATACGGTGGATGCGATAGCAATTGGAGCAATTGATTTTAGCCATGGTTGCGATGCTCTTGTGCGCCGGTGCATTGTCTTGCAAAAACAATGCCGTTTTGCAGCGATTTCGGCCTATAATCACTCCCATAATGCACAGTAATACTCGTTATTGGTGGTTTTTCATTTTTCGAGGTGTTCACGAAGAGTATGCCACGACAATCCCAGAAATTCGACGCCATAACCTATCCGACCCATCGAGCCTCCCTCGGCCGCTTCGGAGCACTCGCGCCGGCTCATGTATTTTTTTGACATTGTCCTCTGTAACCGAATTAGAGAGCCTGCCACTGCGGACTTGGTCGGTAGTGGAGTTGCAATATTTTACGGTGTAATCTGACGGAGCATTAGCCCCATAATATTTATCCAACTTTTCTCTTGTTTCCTTCGTCGTTTTGCCTCTCAAAAAATAATGTTTTATGAGAGAACGAAAATCGTTTTTGTCCATAATCAACATGATGCCAAACACGTCAACAACAATCAGCTCTCAAAACATATAAAATAGCAGCGCATTCTGGCGTTCAAGGAGGTTACTTTTCACCTCACCTAGTAAGGTTTTTAAATCTAAAAATGTATCCATTGTATTGATAACATATTTTCACGGTGCTCGCTTGGAGTGTTCAGACTTCAAAACATGTTCTATTCAATAAAAGCCACACTCGCTACCTGCTCAAAGACCGCCCCAAGCAGTAACACGTTGTGTAAAGAGGGGCTTCTTGACAATCATTCTTGGAGATTCTAAGCCTCAAATTCGGCAATTCTTCTTATTAACAGACCCCTGAAGATGAAAGTTATTTTCCAGTTAAATTGTTGATTAGATTCATGTATTTCCAACACCCAATTATCAAATTTACAACGTCGCTAATGACCAGCAATCTTAGACTCTCGCCATTGTACCTTATAAGCTTTATTTGGGGGAGTGCGTCTTGTAAAATGTCTGAGGTCAACGTGGAATCGACAGATGTAAGTTTTGGCCACATTCTGAGCTAAAGATCCTGTGACATCTTTTTTCCTTTAAGTTTGGTTCCTGATGTGGTGTCATGTATGATTTGCCATCGGTTATAAAGGGTGTGGAGTTTGTTTTTTTGTACCTGTGAAACCTGTATTGCTTTATGACATATGGGGATTATTTATGGAATACAATATCTTCCAAATAACACCCCCTGCTCTGTATGTAGATCCTCAACATTTCCTCTAAGTTTTCAATCAATCTCTTACATAATTGGGGCTCTATCTCGGCGATTGGGGGTTCAATGTTCGTTTTCAGAATTAGAATTGTTTTCAGTTGGCTTTGCCTTTTAACATAACCCCAAAAATAGAAGTCTTACGGTGTTAAGTCGCACGATCTTGTAGGCCAACTCCTAAACTCGGCCAGAAGACTTCATGCGCAATAACTCGATTGTTTTGCTACCTGTCTGGCACGTAGCACCATCCTGTTGAAAGTGAAGGTGGTTCGTATCCATATCCCCAAGCCCCAGCTACAAAAAAAATTATTTATTAATTCTCGGTAGCGCGCTTCATTGACTCTTTTGGCTTTTCCGGCTTCATTTTCGAAAAAGTACGGCCCTATGGCAACTTCGCATTCCGGTTCATAAACCCCACTAAACAGCATTTCGTTTTGAGTGCAATGGCATCTCCTGAATCACTCGTGGACTATTCAGTGCCTCAGAAGCGACATTTTTGCTTATTAACGTAACCGCCAATGTGAAAATTGGGCATCCGAAAACACGATTTTCTTGCAAAAATCTAATCCGAAAACGTACGGCGCTGCTGGTGGTCATGGTGTTCACCCGGCTTTAGTTCTTGCGTTAATTGGACCTTGTATGTGTGGAAAAATAAATCTTTCGTAAAAATTCAACACAGTGTGCCTGTGGAGAGGTTAAGCTTTCGAGAACGTTAACGAATATAGGAGCTGACGGTTACTGACGTACGAATATAACAGCTAGCTCCTGTGCCCTCAGCATTCGTATACCTATCCAAATTATTGCTATGAATTGCCGAAAAAGAACTGCAGTCTTTAGTAAGGATTACTTGAGGTTTGATGTCTTGTAAAATTATACCTGGTTCATTAATTGACCGACAATGTATACAATTTTGGTTAACAAAAAGATGTTAAAGCTAACGTTCCACAATTGTATTTTAAGTGGTAAAAGATTCAGCGTTCGCAGGGGTAGTTTATGACATTTTCATAGACTGGTTGTCACGAATATAGGAATCTCTTCTGTACCCGAAGTTGGGAAGGTAGTTAACCGTTGACAAAATTCTCCAATTAATACGAGAGGAGCCTTTCTGTTAAACTCATTAAGAGTGTCTTTAGAGCTATCTGGTGTTCAAAAGCACAAATAACCAACTGAGATTAACATACGTTTGCCTTCTTTTAAGGAAATTTTCAGAAATACTTGTCTTACATACATAGATACTGTACACAGATTTTTGTCTGGTGTAACAAGAAATGAAGTACACTTCTTTTAACACACTTTTGTGTAAAAAAAAAAAAGTCATTGCTAAATTCGATCCTAAGTGCCTAAGGCCTTCCTTGTGTGTAGTAGTAGAGCGGCGTAAAAAAATCAGGGATTAAAGAAACCAACGATTATAGTTGGTTTTAAATGTTTGAAGCTTATAATGACTAGTAGGGCAATCTGCAGCGAGTGGAGTCACGATAATTTAAAGAACGTCCGAAAGTAGGCTTGAAGGTATACTGATGAGAAATCATAGCGAGACGAGTGTTACGGTTAAAAGTGTGCAGGGACCGAATTGAGAATGAAAATAGCGATAGATCACAGTGAGACACGAGACATTACGTAGGTGTTCGAGGGTGTCTATGGTCTGAGTGATATAAGTATCACCTATGAATTTTATCCCAGGGTTTTGAATCCTATCTAAAAGGTGCATGGATGTTTTGGGTGCACCCGACAAGATGTGGGCATTATACTCCAATTTATGGCGGATAAATGTCTTAAATATTGAGGCGCGACCAGAGGGGGTGAAGTATTTCTAATATCGCTTGTTGAAACCTAAACATTTCACAGCATTTTTGGCGATATCGAATATGTGGTCATTCCAACGTAGGTTTTCACTAACGCACATACCGAGAATGGGACATTTTTCGGTTCCGACGATACAAGTGCCACTCATGGATACAGACTGGGTATTTAGATTTCGCTTTAATGACAGCAGATAGAATTGAATTTTCAATTGGTTGTTTTGTTAATTTCGGAATGTATGGAACTTAACATACGCTGCGTTTCCGTTCTACAGCCGAAGGGCATGGACGTGAGTCATAGAACGAATGTAAAAAGCAGATAGTACTGCCAGCAGACAAGACCTCATTGATGAAAATTAAAAAGTTTGCCGAATACAGAACAGAGTCGTAAGGCACACTATCATTTATTTTGGGTATATCTGACTTGAAAGCATCCAAGACAATTTAAATTGAAAGCTCCGAAAATTAGTTTCTAATCCATTGAAGAAAAGAATCTCCAATTCTAAGTGCACGCATTTTAGACAATAGAACCTGATGTCAAACTCTGTCAAATGCCTTGGAAATATTAAGTGCAACTATCTTGCTTTCTCCAGATAAATGTAGAATTTGGTATCACTTTTAGATGACACATGTTACCGAATCACCAGTAGACCTGTTGCTTCGAAAACCGTTCATTGAGAAGATTTCGCGCTTTGAGATATTTCATGAGCTAATGGTTTATCAGCGTTTCAATGACCTTGGCAAGAAGGAAAGTAAGTGCAATGGGTCTGCAGAAGGAGAGACAATAAGATTCGTCTTTTTTTGGGGACGGGCTGGATAAATGCTGTTTTCCATCTTCTCAAAAAGAGTTCTTAAGAGAAGGATAGATGGAAAAGCTTCCAACGTGGAAGAACACCTTTTTAGAAGAAGAGGAGATATACCGTCTGGAGCATGAGTGCTAATATCCTTAAGAACTCTTGCTACTACACGTGTGCCAATGTGGATTCATCCCATTGAAGATTCGACGCACTCAAGTGTAGACAAAGACAAAGTACGATCTGGAAATGCTGAACTGGCCGCAAAATGTGCAGCAAGCAAATTGGCCTTATCCAAAGAGCAAGACGTTGCAGTGATTCTTGGCTCGTTTAATCGTTTTTCGATTTTCCTCTCTCGGGTTGGTTCGGAAGGACCGAAAAAACATTTCTCTTACCTTGACAGCCTCTTTACAGCTCGAGTCGTACCAAGTCTTGTCTTTGGGCTTGATAATCTTCATCCGATGAGTGATAAAGGATTTCATTCCAAAGAGAATAGTGTCTGTGGTCAGCAGCGGCATCCACATCGTTATCGAAAAAACATAAGGACCAGTTAAAATTCCTAAAGAAAATGTTAAGACCTTTTCAATTGGTTTTCTCGTTTTCCCATACGGTTGTTTTAGGAATCTCTTTTCTAACCACACAGGTGGGTGAACAAGAAATTAGCTGATATGATACAGTGGTCCGACGAGCCTAGAAGGGATAGCCAATAAACCTTGTATTTGTCAGGGTGAGAAGTTAAAGATTATGATTGTCAATCTCTGGTATTCGTGTGGGCCCATTTAAGTTATTTTTCGCAGCGAAGATCTCAACATATTGTCCTTCGTGTGTTTCCTGTCTAGAATGTCGAAGCCACCCAGAATTGTGTATATTGAGATCGTCGATAAATTGAAATGACGATTTCAGTAGAAGGATACAGGGATAAAATTCTTTGAATAAAGACGGACATCAAATTTTTGTCCAGTTTGGGCTTCTATATTTAAAGCAGAACTAATTGGGAAATGGCGTGACTGCGGTGAGGAAAAAGTAAATGCACCAGTTCGTAGCCAGGCAGCTTTAGAATAGAGTGATCTGGGAGGTGTGAGCGGGGATCTACCAGTATTTCACTAAATGCCAAAAAAGATGATCTGTATTTACAGACGTAGATTACAGACGTAATTGTGCAGCTGACTCTGGCACAAGGCTATACGTTCTCGTCGTCAATATGATGGATACTGGTACTATACGCACTATTCAAATAATTCTTCATCTAAACTCTGAGAAAGTTCTTTAAAAAAAGCAATCCCTGGAGTCCTTACTATCGACCCATCCTTTCTTGATGCTTTAATACTTTCCTATCTGACCATAAATCAGTAAAACTGCTTTCAGCTAAAGACAACAATATTTTTCAAATAATTGCCAATGACACCGTTTGCAGTAAAATCTTTATGTCAACCTCTAGCTTAAAAAAAAAAAACACAAATCCACTTACGCAGTCCAGAGAATAGGAATCATAAAATACTCCCTGGAAATAGCAGTTCAAATTTCACAAAACTTTCTCATTCCAGCTACAGGATAAACTAATTTTACGAATCACAGCCTTCAATTCAACGTTAATTTGAACTTTTAAGGTCAATAGTAATATAGTGGTAAGTAGAATTGACTACGCCTTAAATTTTGAGGAAATAATTAAAACGCTCTTTATACTTTATAAGGTCGCATTTGAAAGTAATTGAGTTCAAGTTAAAGAGATCTGAAAATGAATTATTAATCTATCGAGTGACGCTCGGACAGATGACGATTGAATTACAATTTGGGAGAATTCCGTGAATCTGCGATTGCAGGATAACGTGACCAAACACTTGTATGTATTCGTATGTTGGGAGAACCGGAAAGTGTTAGCGCTATATTTCGAAAAAGTAATATTTCTGTGTTAAAATTCATATATTCAATAAAGGCAGAATAAAATATAAGCAATGATGAAAGTGTAAAATTGGCAGCCGACGAAAATTGATAGAAAAGTGCCATGTCCACAAAGCAAATCGGATGAAGTTTGCTTTGCCATGCTCAATAATTTATGAAGAATTAGTTGAAAATATATAATTCTTTATTTTATTTGTAAATAAGCTTACTAGAAAACCTCACCATTTGAGCTATGCCTTCAAAAGCCTGGCCTATTTCTTATCTTCTTTCTCTGATAAGTACGGCCACCACCAGTCTCGAGCTGTAAGGAGATTGTCAATCATACAAGACCAACCTGACAGTAGAAAAGCAAGAAAAGGTCAAACGAGTCAGGACTCAATATCAAGAGTATCAAACCAAAAGAAAAGGCTGTAAAGATGCTACCAGGGTTAGAGAAACGTTTTTTCGGTCCCACAAGACCGAACCTACCGAGGAAAACCGGAAAATTTTCAAAAGATTCAAAAATGACTGCAACGTCCTACTTAAGCGTGTGAAATTTCAATACGCCCAAAACCTGAGGCAGAAAATACTAAAATGTTCCAAATATGGTCGTTTCTCAAAGATACTAGAAACGCTCATTTACAAAGATATTTCAGCTGTCAGCTCTTTAGACAAGGCCAATCTGCTTGCTGAACACTTTGCGGCCAGTTCAGCCGTGATTTGTTCCCACCTATACTTGAGTGCGTCGAATCTTCAATGGGATAAATCCATTTCCCCACGCGCGTAGTAGCAAGGGTACTTAAAGATGTTAACAAACACAAATCCGCTGGTCAAGATAGTAAATGTCCCTTTGTTCTGAAGAGGTGTTCTTTTACGCGAGCAAAACCAGTGCGTAAGCTTTTTCATCAATGCTACTCTTTAGGGTCCTCGGTCCTTGTCCAGCCCATCCCTAAAAAAGGCGAAACTTCTTTCCTCTCCCCCTACAGACCCATTGTATTTACATCACTTCCTTTCAAGGTCATTGAAACGCTAATAAACCGTCAGCTCATGAGATATCTCAAAACACGAAAACTCAACCAAATTCTAAATGACCGGCAGTACGGTTTTAGTAGCATAAGCGATAAGTGACTATCTAGCGAAATCAAGATAGTTACACTTGATATTTCTAAAGCATTTGACAGATTTTGGCATCAGGCTCTTTTGTCGAAAATGTGTGCTTTTGGAATCAATGACTCTTTTCTTCAATAGACTAGAAACTATCTTTCGAAACATTCAATTCAAGTTATCTTGGATGGATGGCAATAAATGCTGGTATGCCCCAGGGCTCCGTTCTGTCTTCGACACTCCAATCCAATATATTCTTTTGCTGACGACAGTACCCTCTGCTTTTCGTATTAGTTCCCTGACTCAGGTCCCTGCCCTTCGGCTGTAGAACGGGAATGGAAGCGTATTTTAAGCTGATAAGATTCCGATATTAACAGCATAACCAATTGAAAGGCTATTAACAGAGTGGAATTCAATGCTGTCTGCTGTGGTTAAAGCGTAATTTAAACAACCACGCATTATATATTAAGGTCAGTGACAACCTACTTGGAAATGACCATACATTCGATGTCTTCAAAAATGGTGCAAAATGTCAAACGATGTAAGAAATACTTTTCCACTTCTGATCTGGCCTCAACATACAATGCACACATCTGGTCAAGTGCGCGTCAAACATTTCTGCACCTGATTGATAGGATTCAAAACTCATATTTGATGCTATATCACTCAATCAATGGACACCCTTGAACACCTACGAAATGTGTTGCTTCTCACTTTGTTTTATCGCTACTTCCACTACCAGTGCTCCATTAAAATCGCCAGTGGCATTCCCCCCTTTAAACCTTCAATCGTAAGACCCGTCTCGCTATGAATGCTCATTCCCTCAAGCCCACTTTTGTACGTACTCTGAAATATCGTCTTTCTTTTCTACGCCGAACAACTCGCTTTTGGAATGCCATGCCGAGCTCTCTATTTCCTAGTCATTATAACATTCAGACAGTTAAAACCAACGTAAATCGGTACCTATATTTCTGCCCTCTCTAATTTTTTCTTCAGCCACGCTGTGTGCAAACGTTTTAAGGGATCCTTAACTCCTTGAGCACGCGGTATTTAAAAAAACAAAAATGCAACTCCTTTTTTTAATTGAAGCAAAACAGAAAGACAATGTCAAAAAAGTAGCTCCGCTTTTATTTCGAAATATTGAGAATTCTGCCTTATTCTTATCCCAACGCTCATTTAAAATGACTTTCCGGCTGTCAACTGTTTGGATAAGGTCAACCGGCTTTCTGCGCACTTCACAGCCAGCTCAATGTTTCCAGATTGTGTCATGTGCCCACCTTCATATAACTGCGTCGAACACTCGTGAGATAAATCCCCTTTCGCTTTCGTGTAGGGCGGGAGTAGATTAATAAGTCCGTTACTTTTTTATTTAAAAAAAAAAAAAGAACACTTAAATTTTTAAAATATTCCCTTGCGAGCTTAATACATTTCGTCTTACGTTTTTCCAATTTTTTGATCGCTTACAATAGATAGATCATACTTAACCCTTAAGTAAGACTCAAGACGCTACTGTTGGTGGTCAAGCATAGACAATGACATCAGCCGAGTAGTGGGGTAGTGCAACAGTTAACCATAGAATATACCAGCTGGCCGGCAACTGAAGATGTAAGGGAACGGGTTCGCATAGACTTCGCTAGGCCATTTCTAAGGAACATGTGGCTCATAGTGGTTCGGATGGGTTCAACGGCATCACAGGCGACTATTCAAGCGTTGCGCCATATATACACGCATGGCAGCACCGCACATTACTCTCGGCGATGATTAAAAGAAAACCTAAACAGGAAAAAGAAAAGATTCACAGTTCAAAGCCAGGTTTGCAGTTTTCATTCGACAAAACTTACATATGCCAAAGTAGATTTCAGCAGTAGTGAAGAAGACCTTAGGAAGGCGGATTTATCTAGTCGAGACCAGCTAGTTTAAGTGCCGACGTCTTCAGAACCAGATGCGATACCGATCACCAAAAGAAGATCACACAGAGGACGATCCAGCCCATTTATTGATAAAGTTTCAAAGGTCCTTGGATCGACAACGTCATCGGAGTCCAGAGAAGCATCACCGACCTATGAAGGCTATCATCTAGAAACTTCCACACCACACCACAATAAATAGTTCCTACAAGCCTACTTTCGGATGTAATATTCTGGAATATCGCGACTCACTCACTTATTGAATGCCCTACCGAGCTCTTTATTTCCTCGTCATTATAATCTGCAAACATTCAAGACCACTGATACAACAAAAAAGCACTCTGACTCGTTGTTGAATCTTCGAAAATAACCCGAAGAACTTTTGTTTCCAAGTACCCCAGAGCATCTAAATTCGCTTTCATCAGTGCCCAAGCTCCTAAGCCTTAAAGCAGTGCTGCGATGAGCATTATCTTATAGAATACCAGAAGAACCGGCGATTTGCAGGAGTGATTCTTCGCATGATTTTCGGGCGGGAGTCTTTGTCAGAGTTGATAGCGGAGCCGATAAAAATGAAGTCATTTACTACCTTGAAGTTGTAGCTTTCTATCTTGAAGTATTATCCTAGGCGACGATTGAAAGGTTTCTTAAAAGTCTATGCTTTTGGGGTTGGCTTATGAGTTTCGCACAATACTTTTAAGAACGAAGTTGAAAAAGTAATTGGCAGTGAATCACCCTATTTAAGAGCTTTTCTGATGTTGAAAGTCTCAGTTTTGCCATTACCGAGTATGATGGAGCAGAGTACACTCTCCATCGTCATCCTGTCTAGTCCATTGAGATTGTCAGAGATACCAAAACTAGAAATGGCTCAGTATAAATGCTGTCAGTTGTGACCTTAAAATCGGTGAACACACGGTCTGTATCAATTAAGAAGTCCAAGGTTTTTTCAAAGATTTGCCAAAATCTGACCATTTGATCTATTGTGGACTTTCCTGGTCAGTCAGACTGTCTGTGAACATAATTTGGCAAGCTGGATTTGAGCATGCGATGTTAAGGAGACTTATTTCCTGTAGTTTGCGCAGTTCAAGAGGTTTCTGTGAGATTCTGCTCATATGACATACTTTAGTCGACCCAGGTTTTAAAGATGAGTTGATGTATGCTTCGCATCCAATCATCACTTGCCAGCTTAAACATCTTGGTCGGATAGACGGAAATGTCGCCTACCTTTTTCCAGGTTGAATAATTCATTCTACCTAACAGTGGGATACTGTTCGTCATTACCGCTTAACAGTCTGTAGAAATAAATTTTCCGAATTCTCATCACCGACTGTGGTTCTACTATGAGGTTCCCTTCTCCATCCTTAAAGGTTTTATGCTTTACAAATCTGGCAGGTTCTTCTTATTTTTTAGTAAAACTTCCGAACTTCATTCTTTCGGTTGCACCTCTGTTAAGCCTCACTTGAGCGCTTCTCGTGTTTTTCCTTTCTTCTTCGGAAGGGCCTTTATTCCTGGATTCTCTTCTGCTCGTAGAGATCGCGAACTCTTCAGTTCGAAGAGTCAATCCGTTGTTTTTCCAAGTTAGCCTGCATTCGTCATCGAACCAGTTGTTTCTTTGTTAGGGCAAATTGAAATCCAATACATCAGTGACTCCACTAGTCTTTTGCGTTCGATGCTCACGGTTTAGGATTTTTCGACAGCTTAAGGGAAACTCGTTCGACGTTGAACTTCCTCACTTTGACTTTGGGCTGTTATGGATATCCACATCCGTACCTTGGCTACAACAAGGCAATGCTCTGGGTCGATGTTAGCTGCTCGGTACTTTCCGACCTCCAAAACACTGGAGGATTGTCTTGCGTCAATCCCAATATGATCAATGTTGACGATTTTTTTGATCAGGAGACAGGTCCTTTTATGGAAAAGGTGTGAAAACCTTGTGCTGATTATAATGGCATTTATTCCCGCAGCACAATCAATAACCCTTTCCGGAGGACATGGTGGCTGTAATTCTCCACTGTACAGATGTCGTTCTTGCCTTGCTCGCAAAGGACAATTTTCAAGACATACTTAGGGCATTGCTTGTTAGTTTTGCCGAGAAGCTTGTAGCAGCGGGCGCGGGCGTTTATGAGGCTTATGTTGGCGAATTTACCCTTTACGTGCCTGATGCTCGAGTTCGCTTAGGCTTCTTCCTACGGAATCCGAACAAACGTCCGGCATCCGGCAAAACGTCTGTATTTTTCTTATTCAACTTGGGCTTGGGACAGATAATGGCAGAGTTTCAGAAAATAATCAGTTTTAAGATTCACAACATCTGATATTTCTATTTACGTCTATTCTGTGGATGTTGTGAAGATATTCACATTCTGTTTCTACTCAACGTTTTTCTAAAATATGCTTCATCCAAATGCTATGTGTCACCAGACTTGGTGAATACTGGACCTCACATTATTAAACAAATTATCTTCAACCTAAACTCAGATTGTAGTAAATAAAATCTACTTCCGAACATTATTGGATTTTAATTTTATTAAATTTCGCCATAATTTCAACTAACAGTTCGTAAATCAATTTCAAAACACCAAAAGTCTCATGAAGCACGAGTATCCTTGAATCAGAACATTGACTGCAAAGATAAATAATCCTCAACATCCCTTCAGGGAATGACGATGAACTAGTAGAATCCTCCTTTCTGAGATAAATTATTAATTAGGAAGTGTATTAAACTTATTCAATTATACGAAAGAAGTTCTTCTTGCGGATTTTTTTCATTGGTAAGATACTCTTACTAGTTCTTGTAGTATACTCAGAATTCCGAAGAACTGTTTGGGCTTGCTAATTGGAGATACACGTAAATATTTGCACTTGTGTCTGTATCTCATTCTTTCATATAGAAAGTCTTGTGTGGAAGCAAGAACTATTCGTGTACTTTGAAAATGTTTTCTCTGGTTAATTTGTTGAGAAATTTCTTTAAAGATCTGCACCAAATGGAACAAACCAAAATTAGAAGACTGGAATAAACTTTTGGTTCCAAATAGAAATTAAATGGAAATATAAACGTTTACATTGCTGAACCGAGCGGAAAATGTAGTACCTATGTATCTTAGTTTGGAAAGTTTTAAATGAATTCGGACCCATGTTGACAGTCTTGTTTGGAGTAACATAGCTAATCGACAATCATAAAAACCATACTGTTTCGAAGGTAGGTAATAACAACTTTTGGTGAAGTTGGTTTTACTACTTAGATACAGAATATAAATTTTTAGCAGTCCGTTGGATGTTACTTTTACTAGAATTGTTTAGTGTTTTGTAGAAACAGCGCTGAGTACCTGCAGTCTGATGATAGAGAAATTGTACGGCCATTATTGTTATCAATCTCAGAGCAAGCGTCGCACGAAGTTGTGTCACTTATGCCTACCACATTTGCTAAGCAAATTTAAAAGTCTACAGACTTTCCTACTGATACATAGATATTATCGAGATTTGTGTTCAACCAAACAGCCGATGAATAGCACATCTTACCATAGAGGGCCTTATATGAAGAAAAGTTCAAGAAATTCCCATAAGCTCCTTTACAAAACCGGGAAGCCGACAGCGCCTAGAAAGTACACGATACGACATATTTAGTTCAAAAAGGGTTGTTTCTTCTCGTAAAGAGAACAGCTTCAGGTTTGAATGGTTTGACTGAAAGTGCAATTCTAGTGTACGTGTGTTAAGCAGTGAGTTGAGCAACATGCACCGCAGCAGTAAAGACAGATGCACATGCACAATGTGTTGCCTGGTTTAAAAGTTACAATGTCGAGAATAATCTTAAAGTTGATGAAAATGTCCTTCAATTCACCCCCCATTGGGTTAAGGTATAACCCACTGGCTATACCATAAGACCGATACTCACCTATAGGGTTGTTGTCTGGTGAATCACCTTAGAGAAAGCGCAAACTAAGCAGAGTTAAAAGAACAGCATGTCTATGCATAAGCAGGACTCTACGTTTAAGTGTTTAGCTTAATCCACTGACCCACTTTGCTCTACATGAAGCTACCCATTACTGGTGGAAATTTACGACGAAGCATCCTCTCCTTCAAAAAGCCACCAAAATTGCTGATGATGCTGAACAACATCCCTCATGTCGCGGGCAGTAGGGCCCTACTGTACCGGAGACGCTCCACACTGACATGTCCGACGTCTCTGTCATAGTTGAGTTGCCTATCTGCAGCTGTACGAGCAACGCTAATTTCTCGTGGATCAGACCTTTATTATCAAGGTAGAGAAACGTTTCTGGAAGAATAAAGCCGTCGAAGCGAACTCTCTCATGATACATATGATTAGAGTAGTAAACCGATTTTGCAATGTGCCTTCGAGTCAATTTAATGACGAAATTGTCCACACTTATTAGGTTCGCCCTATTGTATATAACAAGACCCCATTACTATAGAATTTTATGTACTCCTAAGTCCTAAGAAAAGACCTCTCAAACAACCGAATATTTTCCAATAAACTTGCTCTCACGTTGAATCACATGGGACATCCAAACACAAGCATAGTTGACTGCTACAAAATAATCTCTTGGTAAGGGCAAAAGCACCTCTGACTTTGGCCAGAGCAACATGTATATGTTTGTTAAAATATAGATATTGGTCTAGCAAAATCCCAAAGTATCTGACTACATTTCAACAAGCAAGTGGCCTTCTTTGCTGTCCGACAAGAGAAAACTTTCGCTAATTCTTTCTGGTATCCCTAGAGGCCCAGACAAAGGCGTCCTAAACAGAATGGTTTCCGACTTCATCGCAATATCGCTACATTTTGTCGAAGTCACGTTGCAAAAGTATATTAATGACCTCAATCTTTGGACATATTCTGTACGCGATTAGGTCGTCTGTGTACGCTGATGAAGTGAGCCTATCAGATTTAATGTTAAAAATTTCCAGCAGAAGTCACATCGCCATTCTTCACAATGAACTATCTACTGAAGAGCATATCAAAAACAATATACAGCAGTAGTTTCCTAATGCAAAACCTGTTCAACTTGAAGAAGAGTCCCTCTAACCATATGGTATTGAAGGCCTTTTCTAAGTCAATTAGGCAGGCACCAGTGCACTGGTTCTTGCCTTTGTTCCATTGGATATAAAAAAACAGTTTAGGCGCAGCATGAATTATATCATGCCCCGCTTTGAAACCGAATTGATTACCCGGAACTTTATTTTTGTCCTTAACCCACTTAGTCAGGACTCGATTGATCACCTTACTGATATTTGGAAAAAGACTGATTAACCGGAGTTTCGGCGGATTGAATGTGTCTTTGTCCCTTTTGGGATACGTTATTAAACAGGGTGGTATAAATGTCCACCGCTTCTATTGGGAGATGTCGAAGCACAATATTCGGTATTTCATCGGTTCCCACTGATTTCTTATTTCTAAGCCATTCGAAGATCATTTGGAGCTCTTCCTTCGAAATGAAAGGGGTAATACCCAATCGTCGGCAATGACATTATTTGACATATACTCGTCACTGAACTGGGTGGAACCCAAGCTCTCGAATCGCCAGTTTACTATTTCATTTCGAAGGCAGAAACTGTGCACAAGGATTCGACTTTCCAGGTCATGGTTTGGGCCAATGATGTCAGTCACCTTGTACACTTCCTGGAAAGTCGCTCCTATAGCCTGTACCTTCTACTGCTAATTCTCGATCACAAAGAAGTTGTCATCATCAACGGCTTCATTTGGATCGATGCCTGCTTGCTTAAAGTATGTTTTCGTTGTCCGTCAGTAGGGCGATTGAGGAACACTGGACGTGGCCAAAAATGGGGCCGAGAGGATAGACCTGAAACGAACATTACAAAAACTTTTATCCAGGTAAAAAGATATCCATTTTAGCAAACTAGCTTCAAAGCCCAAGACTGACAATTTGAACAGAATTAGTTCATGAGATATCTTATCAAAAGCCTTACTGAAATCAGTCGTTATAACGACAACTTTTTTACCGCTTTCCGAGGCTGAGAGAGCGGAGGTCACGAATTCGACGAATGTCGTATTGATTAGGAGAAATAAGAGATTTGAACTGGAAGCTAAAGACTTTGGGATAGGGAAGTTTGGCCAATAGAGAAGTTAAGAAGATATTCTAAAAAAGAGGGATCCAGTACGAAGGAATTATCGGCAAGGGATTGCTTAAAAAAAGAAGCAAAAAAATTGACTTTGGTATGCGGATCGGTTTAAGTATGATAGGATGAAGGAAAACCGTCAGATTTTTGTATCGCTGGTAGAGAACGATATACAGCTGGGCGAATTGGATCAAGGAAAACTGCCCATAAATTGTTTCTCTTGTTACGCAGAGAGCGAAGCCTACGATTATACCACGGGGAGCTCGTGGAAAGGGT
Organism: Volucella inanis; assembly: GCA_907269105.1. NCBI lineage: Eukaryota > Metazoa > Arthropoda > Insecta > Diptera > Syrphidae > Volucella > Volucella inanis. The sequence continues at coordinate 96,614,793 of OU026154.1, forward strand.
TTTATTATTGCACCCTATTTTCAAACGCACCCACTTAAACGAAAAGGTAATGATGTCATCTTTCTACGTCGCATGGATGCAGCTCTTAAATTTTTATATTAATACCGGTCACACGCCTTTTCTTGAATGCTTCTACTAGATGGAGTGAAAAGTAACCTCTTTGACCGCCAGAATGCGCTGCTACTGCAGAAAAGGTTATGGTGCCCTGAAGTCCGTTCATATTTAGGCAGACATGCCAAATTTCAGTGCGATACTCTCTTCAGTTTTGTTTTGACAGCTGATTGTTATTGACGTGTTTGGCATAATGTTGAGTATGGACAAAAACAATTTTCGTTCTCTCATAAAATATGATTTTTTGAGAGGCAAAACGGCGAAGGAAACAGAAGAAAAATTGGATAAATATTATGGGGCTAATGCTCCGTCAGATTAAACCAGAGATTAAATATTGGTTTTAAGAGTTTCGTTGTGGCCGCAACTCCACTACTGATCAAGTCCGCAGCGGCAGGCCCTCCGATGCGGTTACAGAGGACAATGTCAAAAAAATGCATGAAATGGTGTTGGCTCACCGGAAAGTGAAGGTGCGCAAGCTAGCAGATACCACAAAGATTAGTACTGAGCGCACACGCCATATTTTGGGCAATATTCTGCATATGAAAAAGTTATCCTGCCGCTGGGTGCCGTTCGTACTCAATCCTGACAAGCACTTCGTAAGAGTGTTTGGACTTGCTGATTCGGAATTGGGCTTACTTTTGTCGTCTCTGTTGAATAACAGAGAACAGAATGAGTGCCCGGCAATGGACTAAAGCCGGCACGAGTGCTCCGAAGCGGCTATCTGTTTTCTGGGATTGTCATGGCATACTCTTCGTGGCCTACCTCGAAAAAGGAAAGACCATCAACAGCTGGTATAACTGTGCATTATTGAAGCGATTGAAGGCCGAAATCGCTGCAAAACGGCCTCACATGAAGCGAAAAAAAATTTTGTTTTTGCAAGGCAATGCACCGGCGCACAAGAGCATCGCAACTACGGCTAAAATCAATGACTTACGGCTCCAATTGCTGTCACATCCACCGTATTCGCTCGATTTGGCTCCCTCGGACTATTATCTCTTCCCAAACCTCAAAAGATTGCTCATCAATAAAAAATTCAGCTCACGCGAGGAAGTCATCGGCGCCACGGAGGAGTATTTTTTTTTTTCATTCCCAAGGAGGTTACTTTTTACCACATCTAGTAATAGATCCTTACTGTTCAGGTATCCACATCTCTGGTGCCATATTTCTAAGTAATCTTTGGTGCTTCTCGTGTCAGCCAGCTGCGACCGTTCCTCATCACTGTCAACGATGCATAGATGTAAACTTCGTTCTGCTTGCAACTTCACCTTTTCATTTCTCTCGCAAATAATTAGAGCCTTGGTTTTCGTGAAAACCACCATGTTGCCGTGGTCTGTAATTCTTACAGGCTACAGTAAATTAGTTCTTAATCTTGGAACAAGTAATGTATTTTCGAGATGTACTGAACTGACTGACACTTCGAGACAAGGCCCGCTGTAGCCTTTGCCTCAACAATGGCCCTCCTACCGCTACCAGGTTGAGGTAAAAGTTTACCGGATCTGGATTCCGGAAATCGATAAGGTCGTCGTAGCGCGGGATGTAAAATTCTTCTCAAACGACAAAGCAACACCCAACAAGGATCAGTTCAGATGTAGCGAGCGGCTACAAGGAAAAGGAGTCACTGTGTATAGTAAGCTGACAAACGTTCTGGAGCAGGGAAGAAAACGGCTACTCAAGTGACAGCCGAGGAGAGGCGCACACCAGCAACCATCACCATAAAAGATATAGGAAAACCCCGCAGAAAACGCATGGGTCCTCTAAAGACCTACAACACCCGATCTGCATACTAGCTGGATGGTATCGAGATTAACTTTTTAATTACTTTTTGTATCGTTTAATAATAAAATCATCTTGAATTCTTTCGTTATTAAAAGATAGTTTTTCTTTTATACCATATACAAGAGCATACTGGCCTCTAACAGTGGAGAAAATGAAGTTTAACTGCCTACCCATATATAAGATGATTCATCGTCAGGTTTGATTTCCAATAGGCTTTTTTTGACAGATCACACGTGACTCCTATCAAACTGCTTTGTCATTTTTGTTCAGCATCGTTTGGCAAGTCACCATGGAAAGACTCACACCACAATAGCGTCTCCAAATTGTTCAGCTGTTCTGTGAGAAATGTTTTTCGTGCGATTCGAGGAACTTACGGTGCACGTAATCAACATACTGAAACCACTGTTGCCAAAACCATTCGCATTTGAGTCCCAGTTTATTGGGTTTATAACTTAATTTGTGCGGTTTGCTAAGAGATGGCGTAACTTGTATTATTCTATTGTTATTATTCCATTGGAACATGCGTTGGATAGCTACTGTCATTGTACGTCATTTCAGTATATGTCATTCATTTAAGCGTAAACAACAATAATTTTTTTTCACTCAAATATGTCGAACTTTGTGCCCGAAAAATTGTTATTGCGGGGAGTTCTTCTTCATGAAGAAAATTGCTGCCGAAAGTCATCGTATTTTGGTGCACATATACTAGCTGAGCGATCGTGCCAAAAGTGGTTTGCACGATTTAAAAGTGGTGATTTTGGCTTGGAAGACGGTGAACGTCCTAGGCAGTCAAAAAAGTTTGAAGATGAAGAATAGGAAGCATTACTCTATGAAGATTGTTGCCAAACATAAGAAGAGCTCGCAGAATCTTTGGGTGTCACTCAAGCAGCCATTTCAAAACGCTTAAAAGCATCTGGATATATTCAAAGAAAGGAAATTGGGTTCCACATGAACTCAAGCCGAGATACGTCGAAAGGCGGTTTTGCATGTCCGAAATGCTGCTGGAACGCCACAAAAGGAAGTCGTTTTTGCATCGGATTGTTACTGGTGATGCAAAATGGATCCATTACGACAACCCCAAGCGCAAAAAATCATATGTGAAACCCGTCCAACCAGCCAAATCAACGGCAAAGCCAAATATCCATGGCGCGAAGTTAATGCTCTGTATTTGGTGGGATCAGATGGGTGTGCTGTATTATGAGCTGCTAAAACCGGTTGAAACCATCAATGGACAACGCTACCGAACACAATTAATCCGTTTGAAGAGAGCAGTAGCCGAAAAACGCCCGCAATATGCGACCAGACACGAGGCAACGCTCGGCCCCACGTTGCTATTTCGGTTAAGAACTATTTCGAAAATAGTACCCCACCCGCCTTATAGCCCAGACCTTGCCCCTTCTGACTACCATTTGTTCCGGTCGATGCAGAACGCCCTCACTGAAATACGGTTCACATCAGATACTAGTCGCTATTATCGAACGAGTCGCCCAAAATTGGACCTTCCGAATGGACCACCTCAGACGTACTTATGGCCAAGATTTTCATGATATCATTTTTCAAAAATAAATGCCATAAATTGTTCTTTTAACGAATGATAAAAATTTTAAGTTCGCTTTCAAATTTATGTGTTTTATTTTACATTATAAATCAAACCTTACTATGAATCACCCCACTAACTTGGCACAAGCCAGAGTCAGTAAGTTTATCTAAGGAGGGACATTTTTTAATCGAGTTAAGGTTTGGGATAAAAAAAAGATTGATTATCTGATTAAGTCCAGAACAGTTGAGGTAGATTGAAAACGCCGATTGCAATGATATCATCGGGAGGATCAGTTAGGTTTATTATCTGATCAATTGCATCAATAGCGAGTTGGTAGGATTCGATAGGTTGTGCCGGTAGGATGTAAAAACACATAATGTACAAGGACCTACAGGGGAGTGTTATCTTTATTGAAACGTAGTCAAGCTTAGATGAAGCAGAAACAGCGAATTGAGAAGAGTTTAGGATATTGTGGACAGCCAGTAGAACACCTCGACAAGGAGAATCATCTTTTTGACGGGCAAGATCGTCGTCTTGAAAAACATTGAAACTCGTTTGAAATAATTCCTGGTTCTTTATATCGGGATTTAGGTTAGTTTCAGTCAGAGTGTAGACCTCAAGTGATAGAGTGTGAGATTGGCGCAAGACATCACGGATTTCAGATCCCAGTCCTAATACGTTTTGATAGTAGAAGGTAAGAAGAATATTATTTCGAGAGGGCTTAGAAGATGGTTGAAACACTGGTAATGGAAGCACGTTAGGGACGAAACAATTTGTCGTTGTCAGCTTTACTCCGTTGATGGTGGGACATTTTTAAGTGCATGTAGTTACCAAAAGCAGTAAGGTCGTCTGAGACTTTTTGGGGAGACATATTTAAATCTCGTAGAACTTGATGAATAAGTTCTCTAGACTTGTAAGGTCAGTAGGAAGACCTTCCTGCTGTCTGGAGATCATGACGCTTGTTTTAGTTTTTCCTTCAAAGCAAACTAAGTCGGAGCCTAAAAAGAGCATAACGACATACTATACTGTTGGGTCAAAAGTTTGTTGAGTTATTCTAACTGAGGGAGGCAGAATCGGGTCAAAAATGGGGCTAGTGGATGAAGATGTTGAGGGCGAGGCAGGAGTTATTGAAGGGGCATTAGGCACATTTTCAAATGAGAGATTTAAGATATGGGATCTAATGAAATTGGGATATTTAGTTCCGGTTTTGAGATCGAAATTCAGGAAAGTAGGGGCATGTGCAGAAGGGTTGGGTATTTCAGACGAGACAGTGTCAGAGGTTGGGGTTAATTTAAAAGACATGAGTTGACGCTGGGGCTTGGGTCGAAAGAAGGCAGCTGGTGGTATATATTGTAATTTGAAAACTGATGAGGTTGGCTTGGAATGTGGATGGGGAATATGTGAGTTTTGAATCTCGAATTAGCGTCAGGTTTGGGACGGTTTGGAACGGGTTTCGGTATCCTTACTTTATCTAGCTTCTCGGTCGAACTTCCCAACCATTTGCAGACACGCATCTTTCCAAGATTAAAATAGTTGATGGCTGGATTATGGAATAACCATTCAAATTTAACCGGAAGATTGAGTTTGGAGCTGCCTTTGCTTCTGTGATTAGATGTTGGAAGCAAATAGCAGTGGCTAATGGTAATGCCATATTTTTTTCGTAGAAATTCGAGATCCAATCAACTTCAGCGTTTGGCAGGCGAAAAGTTCGACTTTGGGTCAACATTTTGAACACGACGTATACTCACAACTTCTGCATTTATTGTTGCACAAATCATAAGTTACTACTGCATCAACGTGTGATTTATCGTTTGAAAATTGTTGCCGGAATGCAACTGCTTACCTGCCCGATAATTTTGTCTGCAGTGACTCACTGAAACTTTTAACAATAATAATTTAAATTAATTTAACAACGACAATAATAATATTATAGCGAAATTCACCCAATCCTAAGAAAGCCGAACGAAAGCAACACAAATGTAATCACAGATTAAAGTAAAATGCGGAAATTCTGGTTCCTTGCAGGTAAACTTCTTGTTCGTTCAGTTTTAATTTATCTTCGCATGTCGTTTTATGGTTTTCAGATTTTAAACCTGGTTTCGAAATTGTACCTTCTCCTTAAAACTCAAAACTCCGGTAAGTTGACATACGGTGCCAGTCGGTTCACGGGTACCACAACTCTGTGGACAAGATCAGACAATTGCTTTATTACCTTGATCAGACCATCCCAATCACTCTGTAGTTTAGCACAAAGACCTTTGCATCTCTTTGGGTTGTTATTACCTGCAATAAACCTGATAGCATTACTGTTTAGATCAAACGAGTACCCGTCCAAGTTTGATGTTATTCGTTCATCGTTCATCGTTCATCGCGCTACCTCATGTACCTTATTTAGACGCCTTCTTAACTCAGTTGCACATATATGGCTTCCCTGTCCTCTTTCTGTTAGTAATTTGAACAGCACATAGATCAGCAGTTTCAGCTCTCTTCCAAATTTGAATGCAACTGGTGAGAATCCTATCTGCGCGATAAGCCAGCTTGATGAATTCTAAAGAACTTCGCTAAGCAGTCAAGTAGCGTTGGGTTAAACCGTTTTACCATCCCGTCAGATTGAGGTGTGATTCTTATGGTACACTTCTGACTCAAAATGTCTCCCTTGACCTAATAGATGAAATGCGGTACCCCAAATCTGTAGAAAACGTTACTGATGAGTTTCTCGACTATTAACTCAGCTATTTGATTGGACAGGGCAAAATATTCTGGTCATTTGGTAAAATAATCCATAATGACGATTGCATATCGATTTCCTGCTCCAGTTAGTGGCAGTGAACTAAGGATATCGACTTCAATCCTCTCGAAAGAGTATCTTCGAATTCTTGGATTGAACTCTCCTCTCGTTGGATTAGAAGGGCCTCTTCGAGCTTGACAAACCGTGCAGTCCTTCTTGGACCATAGCTTGGTGTCTACTGTTCGACCAATCCTGTCCCTAATTTTGTTGAGAGTTTTTCGTCCCCCCAAATGGCTTGGACTGTTATGAAGCTGCTAACAGATTTCTTGTCTTAACATCTTCGGAATAATAGGCTGCATTTTGTTTTCATGGTCTTTTTCCCAGATACGATTCACTTCATCAGCACATAACATAAAATAACCCACAAACTTTTTGTATTCGGATCTTCCTGCCTAATGACTTTCTCAATGTGTCCTTCTTTCAGCCAATAGATGATTTAATGTTGAATCTTTTTGCTATTCGTCGCAAGCGTGGAATTTTCGGATTCCAGATGTAGGATATTGCAACGTTCTTTTATATTAATCCCCGTTTTTGTGAAATTTTTCAACCACAGGTTCGTCTGGAAAGGTAATAAGCAGCAGTTCGTTAACGAGATTCAACATCATCCTGATTCTCGGGTTGCTCAAAGTTGTACAGCCAACGAATGGATGCGTGGTGTGTCCGTAAGAGAAATCGTCGTCCGAAAAGGTAGTGGTAAAAATAATGGGTTGCCAAAATCACAACAAGTAACATCCTCCCGGTTACACAATAATTTCGTTCGGCTTGGCTCAACATGTGGCTGTAACACTCAATTACTACCTCTGAGTCTCCTTGCATTTTACTAAACACAGAGCCGATAACAACTTTCGATGAATTCGTGTCTAGAATGAAAAGATCGTCTAATGTGTAGAATTCCAAGATGGGAGCACTAATAAGTTTACGTGTTGTATGCCTTCTCAACCCAAGCATATCGATGTTTTTCCCTCTTGAGTTCTGAGTTCAGCTTTGCAAATGTTGAAAATCCTTGAACGAATCGTTGTTAAAAGGAACAAAGACCAAAGAAACCTCGAACTTATCGCTTGGTTTTTGGATCTGGCCAGAGTTTAATAGCTTAAATTGTTTGCGTGTCATTGCACAATCCACTGACCGACACAACATAACCAAGGTAGGAAAATTTAGTTTTTTTGCGAACTCTATGTCGGTTAAGGTCTCGTTCCAGGATGAGGACTTTTTCAACTCCGTTGTCCATCCTGCCAACGAGTTAGATTCGAAGGCTCTTTGGGCCGGAGCATTGGTATCCATTCGCTCTACAAGTCTTAGCCTCCTCATATGGTTCATCGTTAAATCTTCTTCTCCAAAGCTTGTCAATGCAAACGAGACCATATATTTTTCTACGAATTTTACTCTCGAAATGACCGTATGCTTTAGCGCCATAGATAAAGGCTGAAATGATCAAGGTCTTATATCCAAAATCCTTTACTACCTCGAAACTTTAGCTGTGAATTGTGACGTTCTGTCCAATTAATCGATGTTGTGTGTCCGCTCTTGTTGACAGCTTGGTTTTACCCTCATTTACTGCTAAACCCATTTTATCAGCTTCCATTTCAATACCAGCGAACGCACCGTTGACAGCTTGCTTAGTTCTATAAACCATTCAAATACCTGTTTTAAATTTTTCATGTGCTCTTCGAATGACGATAATATCGTTCAAATAAACTAGTGAAGTCTTCCATGTGATTTCCCGTAGTACTTCAACCATCATAATCCCAAATGCCGCTGGAACATTACAGAGCCCAAATGGCATTGAGGTTCCATAACCTACTGCCGTTTGTGAAGGCTGTTTTTTTCTTGTCCCCCGTATTCATTTCTACTTACCAATAACTCCTCGGAAGGCCCATTGTGTAAAACCATTTCGCACCTGCTATTGATGAAAATAGTTTCTCCATGTGCGGTAGGAAACTTTTTTGGCTTACTTCATTTAACTGTCTACAGAAACCATCTTTCTCCATCACTAGAACGGTTGATGCCGCCCAGGGGCTCCTCCATCTCTTCTCGTTTGGCCATTGAAACTGTCACCGTTTCGATTTTATGTTTCGCGAATAACGTTCGTCCGAAATCCTCTGATCCTTTTGAGCAAATTTCTTAAAATTCATTCAGATATTTCTCAAACTCCTTCAATTGCTCTTTAGATAAAACAGAGTGCACTTCCTGCAACAGATCATCCATTCCTACCACGCCGAACATTTCGGCATCTCAAATAACTCCATTATTCCCACCACAGTGTTTCTAGGTAGAACAGTATCACGTGAAGAAACGTTTGTCATCTTTAAGTCTTGCAACCAGAGTCAATAAAACCTCTTCCGGACACTAATCCATTTGGCAGTTCAAAACCTGGCATAGCCTCCACTAATGCCTACATACCTCTTACAGTCATCCGTTGGTTGGTTTATTTTAACCAGGGTTTCGCCTTCGGCTTTAAGTATTTCGGAAGCCGCAAATGTTAGTAGTTATTTTACCTCAAATTCAAATTCATCAAAGTCAAAGTAACATTGTTGATTCAACAAAAAGTCGGACCCTTATGGTTAATATGAAATCTAATCACTGCCGTGATGCCTACCAACTTTATCTTAGAATATTCGTGTCGGAAAGATGTTTCACTGCCAGAGTCTACAACAAAAAAAGCTTCTTCGGCCTAACGTCCCCCGTAGTGTCAAAGTGGGCTGAAAATCTTCCTTAAGGTAGTATGTCTCCGCGGCGTCTTTGAATCGGTTTTGCTTCTGATATCTGCAATTCTTTGAAGCGCTTAAATTTTAACGGTGGACAACAACTTCTTGTTGTCACTGTAATTTAATACATGGGCCGTGCCGTTTCTAAGAGAGGGCACCACTTGAATTAAATCCATACCATTTAACTGTACCAACCTTCAAAAGATAAGTGTATAAATTTGACAGCTTTCGGACGATTAGCTCTCGAGATATAGCGTTGTGAGTGTAGCTACTTTTGTTATTGTGAAAAAAATGGATTTAAAGCAATTTCGTGTGTTGATTTATCATTGCTTTTTGATGGGAAAAAATGCAGCCGATGCAAAGAAATGATAAGTGTTACACGGACTCTGCACCAGCCGAACGAACAATTCTCAAGTGGATTGAAAAATTTAAAAGTGGTCATACAAGCACCGAAGATGATGCACCCAGTGGACGTCCAAAAGAGGCTGTTTCAGATGATAACATCAAAAAAGTCCACAAAATGATTACGAATGACCGAAAAGTGAAGTTGATCGAGATAGCTGAGGCTTTGAATATATCAAAACAGCGTGTTGGATATATCATACATGAATATTAGGACATGCGAAAGCTCTGTTCAAAGTGGGTGCCACGTTTGCTTACAGTCGACCAAAAACAACAACGTGTTGATGATTCAGAAGAGTGTTTAAAGCTGTAATTCGCAATAAAGCCGAATTTTTGCGTCGGTATGTGACAATGGATGAAACTTGCCTCCATCACTTCACACCAGAGTCAAGTCGGCAGTCAGCTGAGTGGCGAGCAGGCAACGAACCTTGTCCAAAACGACCAAAAACTCAACAGTCGGCTGGCAAGATTATGGCATCCGTATTTTGGGATACACATGGAATTATTTTCATCGGCTGTCTCCAAAAGGGGCAGACTATCAACAGCGACTATTACATTGCGTTGTTGGAGCGTTTGGAGGACGAAATCGCAGAAAGAAGAAGAAAGTGCTGTTTTATCATGACAATGCACCGTGTCACAAGTCGATGAAAACGATGGCAAAATTGAATGAATTCGGCTACGCATTACCTCCCCACCCACCGTATTCTCCGGATTTGGCCCCCAGCGACTATTTCCTGTTCGCAGACCTCAAAAGAATGCTTGCCGGAAAGAGATTTAAGACGGATGAAGAAGTAATCGCCGAAACAGAGGCCTATTTTGAGGCTAAACCGAAATCGTACCACAAAACTGCTATCGAAATCGTTTCAATCAGTGTATCGCCCTCAAAGGCAACTATCTTGACAAATAAAGTTGAATTTTGCAAAAAATTTGTATTTTATTATAAAACGGCACTGACTTTTCAGCCCATGTATTAGTTTTTGTGGCATCAGATCTTTTTGCTGAGAAGATGTGCTTTGCACCCTAAAGAATCTCTCATTCCTTTGTTATTTTCGCAGAATCACTGCCGCAATAAACTAACTAGTGTTTTGTAGGCTGGGTTACAGTACACAGGTAAGGCACTCTATACAGAAAGTGTTTTGCCATTGTCATCTTTATAATGAAAATGGGTTGCATGACTGTTTCTTGCAAAGTTTTGGGCACGTTTATTGCCGCTAAAACTATTTGAACTTTATTTAGGTGACGTTGGTGAAAGCTTTCACTACCAAGAACCTTCTAACTCCTCATTTTCTTTTCGATCTCCGAGTTCCGAGACACAAGTTCCCGTTTCCATTCCGATAGCTTAAGGTCCAAAAGCTGATTTTGGCTTTTCATGTACTCCTGCAGCATTGTCTGCTATAATAACGATTTACTTGAGCTTGAGGAAAGCGCCTTCCTTTCTTCCACAAATTTTTGACGAGCGAGGAATTATTCGACAATAGTACCCAATTCTCTGGTGTGACGGTGCAAGAAAACAATGAAACAGCAGTTCAACAAACAACAGAACAGAAAGGTAAAAAATCCAATTCCAAAGCAAAGCCTAGAGTCACAATTTCATGAAGATGTGTATTTTCTGATCACCTCAATCGAATTGCATCCGATCCTATGGAATTTGATAAAACATGAAGTAAGTACCAAGTAGCTTGCAACGAAGTCAACAGTGTTTTTGAAAATCGATATGGTGTTCAAAAATATACAGCCATATGTAACCAAATATGGTAGTCAATTTCAACGTTTAACTGAAACTCCTCCTTGCTGTGAATGAAGACACTGCCAAATATGGGGTGATTCATCGAAAGGTTTTATTTATAATAAAAAATAAAATACATAAATTTGAAAGTAAGATTAAAATTTTTATTACGCGTTAAAAGAACAATTCATGACATTTATTGTTTAAAAATGATATTATGTAAATATTGGCTACAACTACGTCAGGGTGATTCATTTGGGAGGTCTAATTTTGGGCGACTCGTTCGAGCATATCGACTCGAATAACACGAGTAATGTTGGCTTTCAAAGCGTCAGTCGTAGCTGGCTTATTCCTGAAAACCTGAGACCTTACATTTCCCTAAAGAAAATAGTCCAAAGGTGTGATATCGCACGATCTAGGCGAAACGTGAAATTAAGTGTTCACCAAAATAATTTCTCAACAAGTCCATTGTTTCACGCGATGTATGGCTCGTAGCGCCGTCTTGTTGAAACCAGAGCTCACCGAGACCATGTGCTTTAATTTCAGGAAGCACATAGTCATTTTTTATAAAATATGGACCATTGATTCCACCAGCCCATAAACCACACCATACCATTGTTTTTAATGGATGTAATGATAGCTCTTGGTACTCTTTGGGTTTCTCATCAGCCCAAATACTTAAATTTTGTTTATTAACGTATCCATTCAGCCAGAAATGGGCTTCATCACTGAAAACAATTTCACGGTAAAACACCGGATTTCCATTGAGTTTTTCCAGAGCCCATTCACTGAAAATATGACGCAAATTCAAGTCGCCTGGCTTCAATTCTTGCACAAGTTTTGTACGCTTTTAGGCCGAGATCCTCACGTAAAATACCCCAAGTTGTCGAATACGCCAAGCCAAGCTGCTGAGACGACCGCACGATGAATCACTCTTTACAAACGAAAAGGAGTTAACGAATGCCTCTGCGAGGATTCAGTAAAAAAATCGTACAACCAACTTGTCCATAAATTAAATACGCACTTAAACTTTTACAATTTATTCCAGATAATAGTACAGTTTAACAAGTTATTGGTTAAGCCTGCGTCGAAGAAAAACCCGCCACAATTGAACTCTATATGCCCAAACGAACTGCTGAAGCAGGTATCTCCCCTAGTTTGCATCCAGCGCGTGCATTTATCCAATATAGCGGCGCGTGTGTCTCGTATCCCACGCATTGATTAAGCAGTTCATCAGTGGATCATATTCCCTAATGTAAATATGTACATATATAGCTTGGATCGTGTCCCCCTTAAAAAATCTACGTCCCGTAGATCAGTGTAGTCAACCCTCGACGGGTATGGTTTTGTTAGTTCCGGGTTGTGGTTGATGATCCTAGAGAAAATCCTACAGTCAATAGACCCAATGTAGCACTGATTTTCCGCCATAAGACGTATGAGAAGGAGATTAAGAGGATGAGGATTATAGCATCTGAGAGGGAAGAAGATCTCATTTTTCTTAACAGATTACCTGGTCGTTGAATTTTTTTGCGAAGACTAAGACCGTGGACAAATTGTGGGTGCGCCCTAATGGGTGCTTAAGCTTGGAAACTTGTGGCGGTGAAACTTGTTAACGTCGTTTTCTTCAGTTGAACCGTTACATTATTTAAACGGATAACAAAAGTTCCAACAAGTGGCTACGTAAGATTTCTTGAGGTAAGCTGGCTATTGGTATCCTCTTTGGGAGGTTCAATAACCTCGTTGGTGTTTGTGCGATAAGAGCACGCTGCATGACCTCCCTTCAATAACTTAGCAATACATTGATCCTATGGAATCTTCTCTAGTGCCTCTTTGCTGCATATCGTGGAATTACTTATAGAAAATCAATCCATCCCGGTTGAGTTCCATTTCCGGATATTTTCCGTTTGTAATCGATGAACTTACAAGGAACGTATTACAATGTTCTTCTCTTACCTTCGGCATTGACAAGATATACAGAAGCATTGATTCGTTAGCGTAGAATCCGGATTCAATAGCCTCAATGTCGTTTTCGTAAGGAAGCGTTTCAAATTCGTTTATCAGCATGTTGATTTCGCTGTAGTTTAGTAGATTCATACTGGAGCAGGCCCGTTCTATTTCTTTTACCTCTCCCTTTATCGTTAAAACTTGACTAAGATTGTCCTGTTCAATGCTTCGAACGTCCGTCTTTTTGTTTCGTTGTTGGATTTGTCGATGTACCCAGTTACGTTTTCTTGTCATGTTTTCGACTGCTCCGAGGAGTTTCTCGTTGATCTTATACAGGTAATCGGTATTCTCTGCTATTTCTTGCTAGCTTTCGAGGATTTTGCTGCATTTGGATTTCATGCGGTCCACTTCCACGCAGAACCAATCTAGTCAATAGACCTTTTCTTTTTTTTTGAGACCATTTTCTTAGCAAACTGATACTGATCAACTGCTTCCTATTCTGATTAATAATGTGCTTCTCAACGGAGCTAGCGATCTCTTTTAATTAGCTCCAAATGGAATATTTCACAAGGAAAGAAAAGTATGGGAGTTGACTGGAATTCGGGATGAATTGGATATATTTGTTAGTATTACAGACTTCACAAAATTTTGTGTGTTTTTGAACAAGACGATTTCGATAAGCTCTTTGGTGTTCATTCATAATCAACTGTCATATTCCCTCTGAGTTCCTCACATCCTCGACGATTCTCTGAGTGATTCTGGTCCTATATCTGCTAAACTTTTCTATATAGAGTTCTTGCAGCAAGCCCAAGCAACTCTCCGGGATCTTAATTGCATTTATCACATTTGAATTTCATAGTTTTTCATACACTTCACTACTTTGATAACAATCTGCTTACGACAGACATTTAACGGAGTTTCTATGTGTGGAATCAGATCCGAGTTGTCCTATTCAACCCTGTGAACGGTTGAGCTTGATGACTGAAATTCATCTTTTCTCACACCTTTCAGATTCCTTTGCATCCATTGTAGCTAAATCACTATGGAATTTTCACTTACGCTTGCTGTGGACTTGTCACAATTCATATTGGTAGCGCAGCGCTTTAACTTCGCATTATAATATCTATTTCCTAGCACAAATGTCATGGGCATGTGGTCCGTGTAAATAAGGATCTTTTTTGCTCCGTGCAAATAGAAGCGGAGGTTATCAAGAGACCAACAATTGCCAACATATGACTACTAATGCCCCATTCACAATGTGAAAGTACGGAGCTTATGGCGAAGTTTGAAACATCGGTCGTGAGACTGGGAAAGCCAGGACCTACAATGAAGTAAGCAATTTTTAAATCACTAAACGGTCACAAGGCTTCTTCATTCAGCTTGACATTTGTTTCCCTTAATCTGTGCATTTTCTCCCCTAATAAAGGCGGTCAATGGCTTCGCGAACTTCGCATAATCATGGATGAATCTTCGGTAATACGAAGTTAGTTCAAAGAAACTTTTCAGATCTTTTAACGTCCGAGGGGCCGAGATTTGCTGTATTAATATATAGTATACAAGGTATACAACTTGTAAAGAAATAATGTAGCTGAGAAATTCCACCTCTATCTTCATTAACCATGTTTTCTCCAAGTTCACCTGTTTCTTAGGTGCTTTTCCTCTGTTTGATCGAAGACGAGTATATCGTCTATATACTATAAACATAGCAAATTTTCCCAATATATGTCTTGAGAACATCGTCTATCATTCTGAGGTGTTCTTTATGCCAAATGGCAGTTTCAAGAATTCGTATTTTCCGTTCATGGTGGAAAATGCGGTCTTGAGCACAACTGATGGTTTTATAGGTATAGGGTTCTCTAATAACGACTTGACAACTTTTTTTTTAAATAAAAGGCAAACCATTTGAGATATTTCAAAAACTTTATTATTGGTTTAAAGTACAATCAAAACATTTATGAATGGAACTCGACTTCGTTCATATGGCCATCGCGGGCACGTTTGCCGCGGTCGATTCGTTGGACCCAATTTTCAACGACTCGGCCACACATTTCGACCGAAATGGCCGCTATTTCGCGTTCAATGTTGACTCTGAGCTCCTCCAACGTCGCCGACGTGTTGGCATAAGCCAATGACTTAACGTAGCCCCACAGAAAATAGTCAAGTGACGTTAAATCGCACGAACGAGGCGCCCAATCGACTGGCCCATGTCTTGAGATAACACGCTCACCATACTTACTCTTCAATAAATCGATTGTAGCGTGTGTTGTGTGGATTGTGGCACCATCCTGTTAAAACCACATGTTGTCCAAGTCCATATCTTCCAATTCGGGCCAAAAATAATCGGTGATCATGGCGCGATAACGCTGACCATTCACAGTAACATGACGATCGTTATCGTCGACGAAAAAATATGGTCCAATAACTCCATTCATTTTTTGTGGATGAAATGGTGATTCATGAAGCACATGTGGGTTTTCACCCGACCAATAACGCATATTTTGCTTATTGACCCATTGAGCCAGAAATGAGCTTCGTCGCTGAATATCATCTTGGCGCATCTTCTCCAAAACCCAATCGGAGAATTGTATGGGTGTGAACCAAGATCCTTACGTAAAATACGCCATAATGTGGTCTGAGCGATGCCCAATTCTTGAGAACGCCATGGAATTGACTAATTTGGATCGTTTGCTACGGACGTCTGAACGTCAGCGATATTTTCGACACTTCGACCTACCCGTTATCTCACTGACAAGGCAACATCACACAACGGATATGTAGACTCACATTTGTGCACTAAACTTTTTATTGCCTGTCTACTAGGGCGAGAATTACGACCGAAAATTGGAGTTAACGGTCTTAAAGTTGCAGTCACCGACTCCGAATATCTGCAGAAAATTTTTATAATTTGCAGACGTTGCTCGTTAGTGTACTTTACCATGGTAAAAACGTTGAGTTTACTGAATAAATTGACAGTGACAGTTTGATAATTAGTGAAAGAGTGCGTTCACAAATTAAATTCAAAGTTGTCAAGTCCCTATTGGAAAACCCTATATTTGGTGAAACCCTGAAGTGAGATCTTATTTGGTAAAGTACTTAGCCTTACCAAGGCTGCCGAGAGTGAAATTGGATAAGTGTCAGGTATTGTTACATTGTTTTAAGGTTCATAGCTTCGACAACCAAAGGGGTGGGTAATAGGGACTTTTAGAAGGGCGTATAATCCCTTCCCTTAGCATATGCGTTATTTCTTTCTCTACCACCTCCCTCATACATTCTGGGTAACTTTTAATATAAATGGGCTCGTTCGTGGTTGTCTTAGTTTCTGCTCTCACGGATGTCTCCGAAATTTGGTTCCGATCGAGTGATCATTTCGCGAAGCTTTACCCTAACATGCTCCAAAAGTGATTCATCGAGACCTACATTTATTTGATTAGATATTCTAGCTCAAAATGAAATAATAATGCCTGGTTTGAGTGTCAAAGTATTTTCCTTTCGATCTATTACCGAATTCAGTTCTTTAAGCGTTTCGTCGCCGATGATTTCATAAACGGCGCCAGACTACAAAAAAGAAAACCAGAATCGTTGCCTACCTTCTCAAAGAATTTGCCAGAGACGGTATCTTCTACCAGTTTGCTATGATCATTGGGGTTTTCTCTGCACACAATTTCGGTATTATACAGCCTTTACTGCTAACCGTGATTAGGACGATAACCCTCGGATTTAGCCCCCTGTTTAAGAGGTTTACCTCCATTAGCATGATTCATATAATTCACCTGTCGTGTTTGTACAGACCTCAGCTCCATTTTCTCATGCGGTTTTGGAGCCGTTGGCATAGGAAATGGATTATCGTTATCGGGCTTGGATTGGTGTGGTTAACTAGAATGGCGCGAAAATTTCCTCGTTTGTGGAGAGGGCCAAGCTTCCCAAATGATTGGTTATTAGGGACGGTTATTGTGTACGATGTATTAGGAGTATGGATCGTGTAGTTTCTATAATTAAAGCTTTGGATCTCAATTCAAGCCATGTAGGCTTTCGGGAGTGTTCTTGGCTTCTGTATTATAAGCATTCGCGAGAGGTCGTCGTTCAAACCTCGTATGAACACGTCTAGTGCAGATCTTTGATTTTATTTTATAAATTATGAGAGAAAATTTATGATTCACGGTAGAATAAAACTCATCTAGCTTGGACCAAGATTGAGCCAGCTGGTTTAGTTGATGCTCAAGGGTTCGGATGTCCCTTTTGTCTGCATAGCGCAGTGAAAGGCGTTATTTTATCACTTCTCAATAGCCATCGAATATATTATACGGGATTAAGGTGATAACCGCGCTTCCTCGTATGTTTTTCCTTATATGTTGTAATATGGCACGGTACATAGGCTTACCTCGTATGCTGCTGAAATCCTTAAGAATCCACTCGATGATATGGATCCACGATACGTATTGCGTCGGTTTCTATTAAACACTTGTAATTCAAAAATCCACCAGTCTCATGGCCGTTGTCTCACATATTCCCAAACGAATTGCTGAAATATTGTTACTATCTCACCCTTGTTGCATCGGGCGCGTGCTTGTATCCAATATTGCGGCACGGATGCCTCGCTAGCACAGGTTCCTATGCATTGATTAAGTAGTTCATAGTCGTCGTAAGGTGGGTGAATATAGCTTGGGTCATGTTAACTAAGAATGATGACGATGAATAGCAGACAATCTGAAACTATTTATCTGGACAATTGCAAAAAATGTCTCAGAAACACCGTGAAAAAGCTGAATAGTTTCATCATAAATTGGTAAAAACTTCCCTTCAAGACCAATTGAGCGAAAACGTGAGTTTAAATGTAGCAACAGGTGCATATGTTGTGCAAAAAAATATGTTTTATCTGACATTTGATACCATTTTTAGGAAAACATTATGCAATTGGTTGTAAATCCACAGTTTTGGAAAGGTAAAATGTTCCAGCTACGATCAACATCAAAAATTGAATAATACCAGCATTTCTAGTTTTCCCTGCAGTTAGATTACTTAGGCTGCTGAAAATACGAATGCGGGCAGCCAAAAGCATTTTCGACTAAACGTCGCGCTCTAGACAGACGATAGCTAAATAAACGTTGAGTATCCGGCAATGGGGCTTCATTACATTTTCTTTCATTGCAAATGCATCGTTTGCTGCCAAAAAAAATCATTCTTTTAGGCAATGTATCTACATGGTTCAGGTAGGTTAAACAGATTTTTGTTCATGGAAGCAACCAATGAATATTTGTTGAAAATGCCACCATTCGATCATTGCACCACACGTCGACATATAGAAAATTGTATTGTGCATCTGGAATCGCCATCAATATAATGCTGTGCGTTCCTTTATAATTTCAGCATGTGCTGCCCGAATTTGGTGGTGCTACCATTACAATATGTTATGTTTCCCATCCACAGTACCGATGCTGTGGATTATTGAATTTATTCGCTATGCTTTCCACTGTTCTTTTGCTGATGGTACCTGCATTGACACATTGAATAATTGCTGTTATACGAGTACGAGTATGTACTGGAAGGAAGCAACGATTAACAAAGAGACAAGAATGGATGTAATTTCCTTTCAAATTAGAATTTAAGAGCATCGCAGACTTGTGGTACTATAATTGATATCGTAAAAGGTGCCATTCGAAACAGTATTGAGAGCGATTTGAAGCTGTCGTCAGTAGCTAAAAATCTCAAAGTTACGCCCAAACGCTCAGATGCAGAAATTGACTTTCGCATATTTGCGTCTTGTTTTTGTATTACCGGTGCCGTCATATGCAATAATTCATTAAAAGTAGTTTTATTCATCCGCAGAAAGTTTTTAAACAAATAATTCTGGCTATATACGGTGGTGGTAATACCCACCAGATAAGACTGTGTTGGGTGCCAGGACACTGCGGTGTTAAAGGAAATGAATAAGCGGATGAACTTGCTAGAAAACGGGGTTACTCGCATAGAGTGTGGCTGCTAAAATCAAACCATTCTTCTGCATAGTGAGGGGTACTATCTTAACTATAACCTATAAGCTTAGGACAGCAATAGGAATCCTGACACTTCACTGTCTCCAGCGGAAACACACAAAGAAACTCAAATTCGCAGAAACGGATATTTGCAGATTCTGTGGTTATCTGCAAGCATTTGGGAACACAACAGAGATACTGTGTGAATGCAAGGCAATATCGCGTAGTCGAAGGAAATTTTAAGGGAAATACTTTTTCGAAAACCCAGAGGAAACAGACAGCACGGACTTCAAATGCCTTCTTGGTTTTTGCAAAGAAATTGAGTGTTTATCCAGGGAGATTGTTTAGGTTTTCGCCATTTGAAGACAAATTCAACTGGTTAGACAGGGCTCGTTTTGGTGCCTCTGTCTATGTGATGGTATATCCATCATATCCCTGTCTAACCTAACCTACCCTAACCTCTCTGATTCTCGATATCATGAAATTCTTTCAACACACTGTTGTGTACTCCATACATTAGTTGCTCTTTCGGCATTCCAAACATTCAGGCTCGTCTTCCATCACGAGTATTTCCTGCTGCTTTCTTTTCCAATTTTTGCTTATAAAGGGTGATTCATCGTAGGGTTTGATTTATAATGTAAAATAAACTACATAAATTTAAAAGTAAACTTAAAATTTTAACTATAGGTTAAAAGAACAATTTATGGCATTTATTTCTTAGAAATTATATTATGTAAACGTTGGCCAAGACTACGTCTGAGGTGGTCTATTCGGAAGGCTCAATTTTGAGCGACTCGTTCGAGCATAGCGACTGGTATCTCGCGGATAACACGAGTAATGTTGGCTTCCAAAGCGTCAGTCGTAGCTGACTTATTCCTGAAGACCTGACACTTTATATATCTTCAGAAAAAATAGTAAAAAGTGGCCAATTTACCGTAGAAAACGTGAAATTAAGTGCTCACCAAAATGATTTCTCTACAAGTCCATTGTTTCACGCGCTGTATGGCTCGTAGCGCCGGCTTGTTGAAACTAGAACTCACCAAGACCATGCGCTTGAATTTCAGGTAGCACATAGTCCATTAACATTGCGCGATAACGGTTGCCATTGATGGTAAAATTCTGATTTGCCTCATTTTTGAAGAAATATGGACCAATGATTCCACCTGCCCATAAACCACACCATTCCGTTGTTTTTAATGGATATAATGGTAGCTCTTGGTACTCTTCAGGTTGCTTATCAGTCCAAATGTGTCAATTTTGTTTGTTAACGTATCCATTGAGCCAGAAATGGGCTTCATCACTGAACAAAATTTCACGATAAAACACCGAATATTTTCATTGAGTTTTTCCAGAGTCCATTCACTGAAAATATGACGCAAATTCAAGTCGCCTGGCTTCAATTCTTGCACAAGTTGAATTTTGTACGCTTTTAGGCCGAGATCCTCACATAAAATACACCAAGTTGTCGAAAACGCCAAGCCAAGCTGCTGAGAACGACGACGAATCAATTCGTCACGGTCTTCTCGTGCACTCTCAGCTACAGCTGCTATAGTCTCTTCACTACGTGCTGGATGTAGTCTAACCAGTCGAGTATTATCCACTCATGTAAACTTTGACATAAAATTGCGAATGGTATTGGCAATAGTTGTTTCAGTAGGTCGGTTATGCGCACCGTAAGTTCCTCGAATCGTCTGAAAAACATTTCTCGCATAACGCTGATTTTCGTAATACAGCTGAACAATTTGGAGACATTGTTTTGACATGCGTCTTTCCATGATAGTTTGCCAAATGGTACTTAATAAAAATGATAAAACAGTTTGATAGGAGACACGCGTGATCTGTCAAAAAAAGTCTACTAAAAATCACATCCTACGATGAATCACCCCTTAGAATGCTGCAAATACGTACAAAGCTCTTCTTTCTTTACTTTTTGACATCGTTTTTTATACAATTTTATTTTCTTCTGTCAATTTTTACAATGGGAACTTCATAGGTACAAATGACAGCAAGCGTCGGCCAATGGGCAATTCGATTGTCATAAAAAAGAATAAATTTTGATGGTTTAAGCTTTTGTTTTGATTAGCTTCAATCGATATTTTAGTTGACGTTGACAGAATTGACGCTTTTAAGCCATTCGTGTAAGTCGAAGGAAAAATCTATGTACGATTCTGTCAAAACTACGAATACATCAATCGAGCGTAAAACTATTGACTAAGATTCACGCCTTTTCGTCAATCGTGTGTAACCCCAGAATAAATCTTTTTTCGATTTCTTCTGAATTTTGCATGTCGTTTTATGTTTTTTTTTTTCGGATTTTAGACCTGATTTCGCAGCAATATTATATATTATCAACCACCTGGTCTGCTGAAATTTTAAATATTTTTTTCATCATTCCACCTTTAAATAGACAGCATAAACTGATGTTTGATTTAGGATGCAAGACCCGCATCTTTCCGGCATTTCGAAATTGCCAACAATTTGTTCTTGGAAAGTACAATATCAATAGAGACTCCGTATATAGTCAGAAATTGGATTTCTTTAAAATACAAGTATACTCATATTTTGTAGCAATCTGACTAAAGTCCTACGCACGCAAAGAGGGTATTCGAAAAGAGCCCAAGGTTGTGGAAATCGTGGGAGTGGTTCTGAAATAATTTTATTGATTTTCTTGTGAAAGAAATAAACTGTGACCTGAAGAGGCAGGTTAGAGGGGGTACTTTTATAGCATTGGGAATGAAAATATTGGAAACAAAGTATTTTGTGTACCCCGGACTTATTGCTCCACAAAGGACGCACCTTCCAATTGAGAATCGCTTCTATGGTGTTGTTAATGGCTTCATGCCTTCTGCAACCTGTATTTGATTTATTGCAGCATCGTTTTATTTAATTTGTTAAAAAAAGAAACGGGCTTTTCCGAATTGGATTTCTATCTTTTATCCTAGAAATTTTTGTATCTTCCTTGGAGCAAATTCAATCCTATTATTAGCGACAACTATGTCACTGTATAAATAAATCTTGAGGAACGTAAAAGATTACTCTCCTGCGATACGTAATAGCATTGCTACAAAACCGTAAATAAAGTGGAAAATATGTCTCAAAGCACTGTTGGGTGCTGTTAAGAAAAAAAATTTACTATTCTTATGTCCATCTGGTAGTTTTCCTTGATCTGCCAATACTGTACAAAATTTAAAATACACAAACTTTTTCACTGTTTCTTTGAGGACAAAATCTGAGAGGCATTAACAATTAAACCGAGCTACAATCGTTATCATGATATAAGGCTGGGACATAGCAAAGTGTGCTTGACCCCAGTTTTAGACTGATACCAAATCTTTTGAACTAGTCCAATGTACTCTTTGTAAGTTCTTTTGATGAAATCTCTCTGTCCTACGAAGAAAGATGGGTAAGCGCATCTGTGATATTGTGCCTAGAGTACCAGCACCACCACGTCAGCATATTTAAGTCACGACAACAATAAGCAACCTGCAGACTTTGGTGTTGAATTACAGCAGAAAGGCCGCTGACTTCCTAGAGACGTCGAAAAGCATTCATTTTATCTGTCTGCAACCTGGTAAGTCATTTCATCTGCAGTTGTTCTTTCTCATATGAGACCCAACTGCCAATGGAAACTTTAACGGATGATGCAAGCTGACCCAACGTAGGCTTGGGTGCTGAAAAACTCTCCTCTTAACTATACCTGGCAAGTTAATCGGCGATTTCATTTCCCGTGATTCTATTATGAACATGGATCGAGAAAAGTCACTGAATTTAGCTTTCTGACTGCGATCAGTGATCTCTTGGCTGTCGCTACAGCTGCAAATGCTTCGCCCCCCAGTTCTCTGCAATATATTTCGCTGCCATCAGGATTGCGTAAATCTCCGCTTGGAAGACAGATGCAAACTTTTCTGACGTGAAGTAAAATCAAACCTTGTCGTCCTTCAGAAAGATACCAGAGCCACATCCTTGGAGCAGTCTGTGAAAACCCGACTGCATTCCTTTCTTTTCTCAGATTCTGGCCGAAACAAATCTTGGACACCGGTGTCATTGCTTCGCACGTCCATAACACCAGATTCATAAGACAGCCGACTCGCAAAGTTCCAATGAGTGTTGTACCAAAGACTACTTATTTTTAAATGGAAGATAGCTTTGAGAGTGTAGCCCACGGTTAGAATAACAAGAGGATATAATTAGCCTTATCATAGCCGTGTAGATCCAAAGGACCCTTTTCGGTGACACACCGCATGTCTTGCCGATAGCTCTTATGCACTGCCAGAAGGCCGAAAGCGCTTTAGATGCTTTCGCCGGTAATATGTTTAGTCCAGAGAAGTTTCTTATCTAGGATAGCACCCAAATACTTAGCTTCTTTGAAGAATTGGATGATGATGCCTTTAAGCACTTGATAAGTCAGACAAGGCAGCTTCCTTCTTCTCGTAAAGCGAATAACCTCAGTTTTGAGAGGATAGACTGCTTTGGAGCAGATCATCCGCGTATGCTTGTGCGTAAACATTAGAACTATTAAGTGCGTTGAGCAGTGAGTCGACGAACATACACCATAGGAGTGGACACAGTTTAAACCTGTTTTATACCCGCCACCCTATATTGGCCGAGACCAGCATCCGCAATCAATGTCCTATTCGCCAGCATTACTTCATTCTACAAGACCAGTAACTTGTCTATGCCGTGTTGTCTGGCCGAGCTGCACATGCCATCAAAAGTTGCGTTTTCAAAAGCACCCTCAATGTCAATGAAAATGCCCAGGGCATATTCATTCTTGTCGAGTGTGTCTTCAATTCTGCCTACCAGATTCTGAAGCGCACTCCCGCATGCGTGTTGCACCGCCGACAGAGGATGCATTCGAAAAGCGGTTTTGCACACATGGATCTCTTTGAATGTTGAAGGTTGATTTGAGTACACAGAATAGATGTGTACTGCAGTGGTCGTCTTCTAGCTGCACTCATTATAGAAACAAAGTGCAGATAGGGACTTGAGTCATACCTAGACTTAATGGTCTAAGCCCACAACAAGAGAAGATCCGTCCTTTTTTTCCCAATTCCTTCTCTCCCTGTAAGAGTAGATTTTACTGTCAAGTCCAGGGTTCTGGGTATGAAGATGCATGAGAACATCTCCCGTTTCTCTGAGTTGCTACGGAACCCAGAAGTTTTGGCTTTCTGAAAACCTCGAAAGTCTTAGATTCCAGGGGTGGGGTTTTCGGCACAGATTTGTTTAGCCATTCAAATGTTTGCTGCGTGAGCACTTCACTCTAAGAGTTCCATTCTCCATATCGTAGCTCTCTAGCATCGTTCAGACTGTTGCCATTGCAAGTCTTCCCGATTCGAAGCGTCAAAGGGGAGATAGCAGCATCTTTGTAGGTGCGCCGGTCTCGTCCCCTTTGGCGTTTCGCAATTTTTCAGAGGTTACTATTCCAGCAACGTTCAAGTTCGGTCCACCTGAGCTGCAACTTGTGATGATTGCAACACCGGTTTCAGCTGGATCTTGTACGTTAGCGGGAACTTCCGTCGACCTGAACTATGGCCTTTGCTGGTTGTAGTATTGACCTCTTCCAGACGTCGATGCGTGAGGAACCACCGCCATTTCATGCGATTTCCGTCCACCGGAACTGCAGTTTTTGTTAGTTGTAGGATCGGTTCCATACGGGCATCGTACGCGAAAAGATCCACCGAGAGAAGTGACGGAAATTTTCTTCTTCTTTTTCCCTTGTTTGGGACAGTGGAAGAGGGTGCT
The DNA here is from genome assembly GCA_907269105.1 of Volucella inanis. Lineage (NCBI taxonomy): Eukaryota > Metazoa > Arthropoda > Insecta > Diptera > Syrphidae > Volucella > Volucella inanis. The sequence goes on from OU026154.1 coordinate 96,639,496, forward strand.
GTTTCAGATCTGAGAGGTTGGTTGGTTTTAGTGGATGTCACTTTAATCACTTCTCCGTCGGCGCTCTCCGTTGGCACTCTCTTTTCCGTCGCCTCTTCAGCTGCCCCTTAGATGATAGTCCTTTAAAGTGTGTCTTTTCTGGAGTTCTTTCCACCTATTCGGTTTCCCGAGACAAGCCGTCAGAAACAGTATCCTGACCAACTACTGGTCTATTCTGGTGGAGTTTTACCATAGCAGACAAGGCTAAACGTGTCGTAGAAAGGGCTGCAGGAGACGTCGAAATCAAATGTTCCAGCATCTTCTCGATCAGCGCCGAAATCGTCGGGGGAGTTGTAGAGTATCCGTGTATCCGTTCCCCGGCCGCAGTCGAAATGACCACGGGTGGATTTTTGCAATTGCGAATGCCACCTGGAATATAATCCTTTGGGGTCAACCTTATACTGTTAACCGTTTTATGTCTAGAATGGCCATCTTTGGCGCTTAGTTTGACATCTCACCTGGGTCCTTTTCTAAACCTTATAATCTTTGATTCTTAAGCCTTCCTGCCATGTCAAGGCAACCAAAATAACGAAGGAACAAACCTTTTACTAATATGACAAAGACCACAAATGGGACGACATCAACGTATACACATACTACGGACGTTTCATGAATTCGGAGATCCACTAACATAAGACTATATACCAAACATTTCCGCATAACCTCACTTTTTGATGCTTGGAACGTACATTATCAGAATAATTTACCCTACAAGTAAACTAACTTAAAAATTGATCATCATTTGCACGCATATAAAATCCAAATTAACCATCAATTGAAGTCTTCGGACTATCTACGACGTCTCCAATGTGTTAACTAGATGTTGGATCGCCAGGATAATTCGTCTTCGATTTTGGTCTTTTCCGATGAAGCCCATTTTTGGATGGATGAGTACGTAATTTAAAAAAATTGTCGTTTCTTGGGACCGCAAAACCCATACGAGATTCACGAAAGGCCAATACATCCCAAAAAAGTCACTGTATGGTGCGGATTAATGATTGGCGGCATCCTTGACCCATACTTTTTCGAAGATAAGGTTGCAGAGACAATGACAGCGACAGTTACAGAAAAACCATTTTCTGACATCAATTTGGCTTATTTGACCTTCTCGAGGTAGATATCCAGTAATGATCTCTTTCAACCGAACATGGCTTGTCAAAAAGAAGCACGAGCGTTAAGTAGATGCAAAGAAAAACATTATTATTTCCTGTAGGAAATGACTGAATCTCAGAAAGAGGACGTGTCGCGGATGAGACGGAATCAAAAGTCAGCAAAATAGAATCCTTTTATAGGCAATTTCAACATATTTGGAGCTAAAGTCAGTAAGAACTTTTTATAACTACTCAGGGTGCTAAAAGAGAGATGGAACTTAAACATCTGATTCCAGAATAACAACTGCGCTTTCCAAGGGTGTGACCCTATAGGTGGAATATTATGCGTAACGCTAACCATATCATTGCGAAGCAAGCAATTGCCTCCGATAAAGTCAGATTAATTGTTGACGACTTCAAAAAATTGAAAAGGGACAACAATGATAGGATCCGCACATGAAATTTTTCGACCTCAAATAGCCAAGTACAGTAGGACAACCTGCGGAGGATTGACATGATATATCATCGCTATATGGGAAATGCGGTGCGATGGGCCAAATAACGTTTTTCTAACCTTCTCGACGGAACTTAGATGATTTGACCACCAAATCCAATCGGAATTGAGCGAAGGCAGCAACTTCACGGTATTGAGCCATTTGCCGTTTCATGGAACCGGCGACATGTTTCATTACTTTGCCCTGAGCAGCTGAATCGACACGTGATATAGATAAACTGACATTAATGGCTGGTCGGATACACTTGTAGAAAAGTTCGGTTTCCGAAAAGATCTGATCAGTGATAGAAATGACGTTGTTAGGAATGTAGCGGACAAATCACCGGCTTATGTTCCAATAACAGAAGAAGCAATTAATGATCTACCGCTCATGGCTGGGGACATCTTTTCGGGATGTTCCAACAAACGTGAATGTAACTAGAATGCAACTGGACGACGTAACAATAGAGACATTTGACGGTAGACCACATAAAATCATCACGCCCATGGCACAGCCAGAGTAAAGAAAGTAAGGAAAGAATCAGAGGCAGTAGCTGATACAATTACAGAGTAGACCGTGGCTCCAGTATCAGTTAAACGCTTTACAGTCTGAGCGGCAGTGGAACACTTCTGCCCAATAGCAATGCAGATGCAGTTCAATTTCTAGCTCTCATCTATACCATCGTTGAAACGCTTCTGATGGTGTTAATGGCCAAAACAATTTTACCTGTCTGCCTGTCATAGATGATAAATTCACGGTGACCACGGTCAATAGGTACTGCATAGGTTTGGGCACAGACACCCGGGGAATGATATCGGGAGCCTTTGATGCCCACACGAAAGCGATCTATGATGTTTATTAGTCCTTTGCCTTCAATTAGGTTACCCAAAATATCGACAACACGAGCGAAAAGTTTATCAGCAACTGTAATGTGGACGATAGCACCAGTACGCACGACAAATTCAAGGCCATTACTTCCAAATTCGGAGAGAATGCCTTCTTTTCATCCCCTTGGATTTTGTTCAAACCATAGACACGAGCAATACCGTCACCGATACTCAATACGCCGCCATTTTTTTACAAATCAGCCTATGGAGCAACACTCAGGATCCTTTCTTTTAAAATGGAATAGATCTTAGCGCTGCTCACCTGTAATGAGACACGCAGTTTACGGGCAGCTAGAGAAGCATCTGGGAAGGCGGTTTTGTAGGAAATCTGTGCAGTAGGCCAGTAGACTTAGAGGGGTTCCCGACCAGAGAGGAGGCCAAACATGCGGATAGTAGCAATATTTTACCAAAATTGATGTAAAAAAGTAAACAAAATATTCCAGTTGTTCACTTCTATATGTAGAGAAGTGCAGGCAATGTATGTAAGGATATCTCAGATGCCACAACAATGGTGAAATATTGTGAGCAGTTTTAGCATTGTACGGCGGTAATCGCAACAAATTGCCAGAAACATTGTCATCGGCATACGTTTCAACCTGTCATTACCGTGTTTACAACCTGCATATTAGAAATGCCAGAAATATTGCGGTTATTTTCATTCTACGAAATTCCAGGCACACGCAAATAACTTACCTAGGAAGTGATGCTGCTTAAAAGAACTAAATCGTATGCTCCTAAGAAAAGAGGAAGAGCATAAAAAGCGAACCATAAAGGAAAAGAAGTGATGTTACTTCGGGAACAAATATAAAAAAAAAACGCTTCTACAAACTGTCAAGCAGTGAGGACAACTCAAACACTTGTGCCAGGTAGAACGAACCATTTCACTTGGTAAAGAATACCGAGTTCTTAATAACAACAGAGAAATACTTGGTGCAGAGGATACAGCAACTCTTTTAGAAGGTTGTGCCTTACCGATCCACTACAAAAATCCCCTCTATACTAAACCAACTATTGACATCAGACATCAGTCTCTTCTGCATCCCCTATAAGAACTTATCTTCAGATGCTCCTGAAGACGTTTTCATCTTCAGTTGGACCAATATTCACACTACATCAGATTCTGGAGAAAACCCAAGAAGTCCAGATCGATAAACACCATCTCCCAATCCACTTCAAGGCTGTATATGACAGTATCTACCATATAGACAGGAGCTAAACAGACCCAAGTTTAGCTACGGCATCTCTGTTAAACTTGTAGGATCGCCACTCCGTAAAGGAAGAATACCGCGAGCTGTCACCGGTGTATTTCCCAATACTGGATGCGGTAAAAATGGTAAACCCATGTAAATGGGTAAAATCAAATGTATTTGTGGTGAACAAGAACTAATGCTCAACAAAGTCAAATTGGAAAAATTTGTCCCGGGTTCCGCGAACACCGCATCCTCCTCCTCGTTTGGATATTCCGAGCACACGGGGGAACCATCGAGCCTAAATTTATAGAAGAACTGTGTAAGATGGTATAAGAGCCGATGACATGAATTAGCTTCTGCGTCCACCTCTCTTTTATGTAGTCGTCCCACCTGATTTGCAATAATGGTGCTGCTAATGCTCTTTATTCCCTCACTATTTTTGGTGGATATGCCCAATGCATCTCATTAAGAAGGATGCAGAAGAGGCTAATACATACCACGGGAGCATTTTAGGCAGTTGATGTTTAGATGCATCCGAGAGAGTGCTGACTGCACCAGTTATGCCTTCATCGATGGCGTACATAACGTGGGCTCAGTTTGTTTTCGAGCATCACTCCCAGGTATTTTAGAAACTCTCTTGACCTGATAGTTAGAGAAGATGGCATACTTTTATTAGGAGAGTCTTGTGGCCAGCTAGTTCCAGACCATTAGACCTCAACCAATTCTTGATCCTCGCAATAACCTCATTTGTAGCGAACTCCAGCTAGTACATATGTTCAGCCAAGGAGGGTAATCAACGAATTCGATTACGCTCACTCCTTCAAGCAATATTAGACACAGAGTGCCAGGGTACGTTACGTACTAAAGAAGAGATGCCAAGACTAAGGCATACAAGACTCCTACGGAAACGCTCTTATATTTAGCACCATTGTCAGTATGGTGTTTTAGCCTCCAGTTCCTTGAGTAGTCTGTGGCTATCTTAAGATATATATTTATTGTGAGCAATAATCACCTGATAAGCGATCAGCTCGCCGGGCTCAAGGCATTGATAGTCTGACAGAGCTTCAGCCACTGCATGCAGTCTGGCTTATATGATACATTTCAGGGTCTTTCCTTCATACATATTGGAGGCTCACCATGTGGCTTGTTAACTTTTTGCAGCAATTTTAAGTGAAAACTCCATCACGACGAGGAGAACACCTTCTTTTTTAAGCACCTCTTTTAAGGCCTCACCTTCGCAGCCATCTTGATTGCTCCTCGGGATGTGACAGGAAGATCTAGGGCTAAGTGCCTGAGTCGACCTCGTCGCAAAGGTGTCTGAAACTCATTATCTTGATTCTTTTAATCGCTCTTTCCAGGTTATGTTTCGCCAATTTTTAGACGCTTGGCTGTTCAAGGAAGTCTGGTCTACTTCTGGATCTCTAAGAACTGCATTTTGCTTGCACTTACTTTGTTTCGAGCATTTTAACCTCGTCATTCCACCAGTTTTGGAATGGACATGGGTCATACGCTGTGAAGCAGACCTTTCTTGAACTTATCTTTGTCAAAAAAACGTGTCTTTGCACTTTGCCCCTCTTACGGTGAAGTGCGCTCTTTGTTGCGACGTTAAACAATATCGATCAGTGGTCGCTGGGTGTATAGTCTTCGCTGTGTATTTAGTTTTCCGCAGGAATGAATTGGCCTTCTGAAATGTTTCAGTTGCACGATTGTTGACCAGGGTATAATCCAGATAAACGCTGAGGGGAACTTAGTCCTGCTATCCTGTTGTCACTTCTGACAGCACATAAAATTGTTGCTATTTTAATTTTTTTTTTTAAAACCAATACCCAGAGGAGGAAAGGAGTAGATAAAACCATCAGGTCTGATGTATAGTCATAGTTACAACACTCAGGGTCGCCAGATTGACCCCGCTTAGTGGCTAACCTTATCATGTCTAGTCGCACTCAACAGTCGCGTATGACGTGATTTTAATGTCAAAAATGAGCTTATAATGGGCATATTTTCAATTTGATTCAAGCGCTTGAAAATTTGGGTAGTCTCTCTATTTAATGTGTCGGAAAGGAAACAATAAAGGAACTGTGAAACAGTGAAGGAACTGTGTTTTACTTCAAATATCTACCTTCTTGTTTATTTTTACTTTTTTTTCACTTTAATTAGTTTCTACCAGAACACCAGCCATAACTGCCGGTTAGTGTTGCAGAAAGAAGATACTAACGAGGAAGTCATCTTCAGAAAATCATGTGCATCCTTGATGCATGTGAATTGCAAACAAAATACGATTTTCTCTTCTCCGAATCTTGAACCGCTCTATGAAGATAAAATGCATCATGTAACCACCTCAAATCCGGATAAAAATACCATGCTGAAGTGGAAGATGATATTTAATTAAATAGAAATAAATGCGGGTCCATCTTTATAATGATTTCACCTTCACATCCATCCTATATACGAGTATGTACATAAGATGTAGAGGTTGCATTGATTTTTCATCCGAAATGATTCAAAATTACCTGTGCGCCCCATATGAGATAAAATAAAATCTGAAACTTCTATAAATCCATAATTCTACTGATCCTTTTAAGCAAAAGTATACACTATTGGGAGTACTGATGTGTTAAACCGTAGATTGAGTGAAGCGGAATTACTCGTAGTTTTTCATTTTTCCTTCTACAGAAAAGTTCAATAAAAACAATTCCGAAGCTGGTGAAAAACACAAGAATTACCACTTTAAAAGCAATGTTCAACTCCTACCTCATACCCATAGTAGTCAACCCCATTGAACAATAGATCCATTTCAATCTACCATATATATGTATGCAAATTTTTCAATCTCCTCTAGCACAAGACCCACTTTATATGTATTGTGTCATTGTTTAGGTGCATCCGAAGAGATTTAACAAGGACAAAAAAGTGACAACAGAATAGCCCACCACAACTGAGAATATTGAATCAAAATCACCAGGATCCAAAGACAACAAATGGATGAGAAAGTGAAACTGAAATTCACATCAAACTTAACAACAACGATAACCACAACAACAGAAATACAAACGGATATAGCCACCAGTGTGCACTATCCATTAAGCATCTTCATGTCAGCCAACATCACCTCTAGCATGGATTCCATGACAATATCTGATACATCATTTCCATCAGTGAATGTAACGACAACGTTGTCGGAGTCAATAGTTACCACTGACCCAACCACCGAGAACTACATTATGTCCTTCAACACCACAAACCATACTCTGAGGTAAGTCTGATTGGTTCTATTAACAGAAAAACTATCTAATCTGACTCTCCGATTTCTATTAACATAATTAGTCCATTTCATTTCCCCTATTACATTTCAATTAAACTAAAAGATGCACGTAGCCTTAGATGGCCTTGTTTCATTCACTTTTTATCCTTCGTCTTCGTTGGCATGTTGAACTGACAGTATCGAGGATCGAGGGTTAAATGAGTGCATTTTATTCTATGTGGTATCTTTATAGTCGTACTGGTATCTAACAGATGTAGAACAAATTGTTTTTCTCTCATTTGCAGGATAATAGGATACCCGGCCTTGGCGAATTTCCATGGCGACTACGATGAGAAATATATTGCGAGAATTAATTCATTTTGGCTGGAATTTAATCCACCTAGTCCGCGAGCTTACTACATCATGGCCGTCATCTACATTACCATATCGTCGATTGGATGCTTTGGAAATGCGCTGGTCATTTACATGTTTATCAGGTGAGAGATTGAAGATTGTGGGTTGTTCTAATATCGGCAGCAGCATAAAAGTAAACCTTTTTGATAAAACCAATTTTAATTGCCTCTGTTGGTCGTAAGCATTCCCGAAATTATTTACCTTTTGCGATAGAACATGAAACGTGGTCCAAAAAGTTACCTAAAGTTGCAACATTTGGGTGGGTTGAAAGGGTTCTTGGGTTGTTCATGGATTTTATTTACTTTTATATTGTCAGTTGGGTTAATATATGTTAACTCCTCTGAGATACTTTTTATGTTTCAGCTTCAAAGATATGCTTTCTGGGTAAAATGTTCGCGTTTCGTACAGGATTTTTGCTACCGCCAGTAAATTTATTTCAATTTAGTCTCCTTTAAGTTTGATGCACTTATTCCAGCGATTTTGTAACTTCTTGATCCCGTCCGAAAAGTAATTTTCCAGAAGGTCTGCAAAATACTCATCCGTGGCGTCGATGATTTCCTCGCGTGAGTTGAATTTTTTATTGATGAGCCAACTTTTAAGGTTTGGGAAAAGATAATAGTCCGAGGGAGCCAAATCGGGCGAGTACAGTAGATGCAACAGCAATTGGAGCTGTAAATCATTGATTTTAGCCATGGTTGCGATGCTCTTGTGCGCCGGTGCATTATCTTGCAAAAACATTTTTTTTTTTTCGCTTCATGTGAAGCCGTTTCGCAGCGATTTCGGCCTTCAATCGCTCCAATAATGCACAGTTATACTCGCTGCTTATGGTTTTTTTCCTTTTTCGAGATAGTCCACGAAGAATATGCCATGACAATCCCAGAAAACCGACGCCATAACCTTTCAAACCCATCGAGTCTCCCTCGGCCGCTTCGAAACACTCGTGCTGGCTTCAGACCATTGCCGGGCACTCACTCTGTTCTCTGATGTTCAGCAGTTACCAATTGAAGCCAAAAGTCCGCCCGATTCCGCATCAGCAAGTCCAAACACTCTTTCGAAATGCTCTCGCGTTCGTGTTTTTGGTCCGGATTGAGTATGCGCGGCACCCAGCCGCAGGATAACTTTTTCATATGCAAAATATTGCCCAAAATATGGCGTGTGCACTCTGTACTAATCTTTGTGGTATATGCTAGCTCGCGCACCTTCACTTTCCGGTCAGCCGAAACCATTTCATGTATTTTTTTGAAATTGTCCTCTGTAACCGCGTCGGAGGGCCTGCCGCTGCGGACTTGATCGGTAGTGGAGTTGCGGCCACCACGAAACTATCGAAACCAATAATGTTTCCAATTCAATTTGCGGTGCAGAATCGTTCCAAGAATCTTTGCATGTTAAGCTTATTCTCGTTGGATTCCGGATATAAACGTGTTTTTACATTTTCTACTAAAAATAATGAATTCCAAACCACATATTTGAGTCCTGTTAGTGGCTGAGACCTATCAGTCTGAGTTTCTCCCCGATAAGTATAGAGAGAACAGTTGAACTTCACGTTGCCAAAGTGGCATTATGAAAGTATTCTCTGTGTGACTGCATTTCAAAATCTGGTGCACATCGACAGCATAATTCGACTACACTATACAATGTAGATGCTTCAACAAAATTGTGAAATAAAGCAATACTAGTGCATAGAGCTTTCGCTGCTGACTGCGATCAATATCTGTGAAATCAGGAAAACCCCAATCCGGTGTCCTATCTACACTGCTATGGTCAATGCTGGATAACTTTCTTGTTAATGATTTTAGTGCCTCTATCGTCAATGAAAATGGATTATGCCGGATCATACCCATCGCAGACAGCCCTACACGCAATTGACGAGTGGTGCACCGGAAATTAGCTTTCAATCAGAGGATTGGCCTGACTAATGAATGTGTAGCACGAAATCAAAGAAAATTTCTGAGAACCTATTTCTATTTTTAAAGGCTTCTCAGCTTCTCCTAGGCAATTGTTTATACTTCAAAGGAAAGTGATAAGTCTTCTTTCATTTCAATTTGTCTCCCTGGGAGCCTAGTGCTGTGTAAGAATTCAAGCTTCACACTGCTTTTTTAAGTTTTTTTAATTTAACCTCCCCCACAAAATCCAATTTAGACGTTCAGGTCTTTTCAGGTACTGAGCTTTGTGGATATGGGAGCCGTTACTTATTCTGTCAAGTTTCATCTGCCACCATCTATATTTCATCCTTAAATTGACATGCTTACTGCTACATGCTCCTCTTAAGTTCAGATGAATGAGATCGATACCAAAACAAATGGTGTAGAACATGTTGATCGACTTACTACTCGACCTCCCAAACATTTCGACGTCCACTCTCAGACATTCCACCACAAAAAAGTGCTCGAAATAACCACCGTGTGGCGCTCCCATTGTTCCGATTTGAGTTATTGATTTTTGTTAAGTTGGTACAACTGCTGTTGACATTCTCTCTAGATCTTAGCGTCATAGCTTGACATTTGCAAAAGTTACGTAGCCAAGAGTACATCTATCTCTGTGCGTGTTTACAATTTTTTACAATTTTAGAAATGGATTTAAATTTGCAACAACGAACTTGTATTAAACTTTGCTTAAAAAAAAAAAAACGGATTTAATGGTGCGCGAACGTTTCAAATATTGGAAAAGTGTTTCGGCAACAATTCGGTCGTTCGAAAACGGTCGTTTACCAGTGGCACGAGCGATTTAAAAGTGGCCGTGAGTCAATCGATGAACGCAATGGCAGACCATCGACATCGACAACTGACGAAAAAATTTATAAATTAATGCAAAAAAGAGACCGTGTTGACGTCGCAAAAGAGATGATTTGCGAGGCTGAATCCGATCCCACATTCATCAAAAGGATCATTACTGAAGACGAGAGGCTTATGAGTACGACACGCAATCCAGACATCAGGTAAGCTAATGGCGTTCACCAAATGAGCCGAGGTTTTCATGGATTACATCGGTGTAGTGCATTATGAATTTTTGCCAGAAGGCCAGACAGTAAACAAAGAGTATTATTTGGACGTAATGTGGGCAGAAAATTTGTGGATTTTGCACCATGATAACGCACCATCGCACAATGTCATCAATATTCGTAATTTTTTGACGAAGAATGCAACAAATACCATCCAACAGCCACTGAATTCACCTGATTTGGCTCCCTGTGACTTCTTTCTGTTCAATCGAGTTAAAAAAACACTACGGGGTACGCGTTTCAGCAGCCGAGAGGAAGTAATGGAAAAATCGCAGGAAACACTGATGGACATACCGAAAACCGAATATAAAAAATGTTTCGAGGATTGGATCAAGTGCTGGCATAAGTGTGTTGCAATCGATGGGGATGAATGTATTTTTAATTTTCTGAATAAATTCCTGGAACTTTTATATCTTTTGCATCGGTTGTCTGGCAGAATAAAGAAGGATCTGTATCGGTTTTCATAGGCGTTTCCCTAGCACGCCCGATTCTGCCCTAGATGCACTGCTATTCTTACCATAGACTGCACTCTGAAAGCCAGATTCACTTAACAAAAAATGGTATCTGGCACAACACGTCAGTGCTGACTTTTACCTCTGGTCTAATGCACATGTCGTCTGATTCAATAACACCAGAATCTCGTTTTCGATCGGCTTTTTCGTGCTGGACTCTTGCAAAACAACCAAAACCTAAAGCGCTTTACTTACGCTCTTATAACAGGCCGCCCGCCTGCTCTGCTGGATTCTTCCTAGAGTTTTTGACCGTCCGTCGTGCCTATTTATGTTGTCCTTCCAAAATTCTGAGAAGGTGCACCGATGGCTCATGCGCCCATATCTGCCCATCACTCTCTCAGTATTTTGGCAAAAAACAACTATTAAAAGGGGAAAGGTTCGAAGGGGTGGAACAAATTTTTCAAGGAAAATAGGCCAGCTTGTTGTAGTTAATTTTACTGCAACACCTTCAGCTAAATCTTAATATACTAACCCTTTAAGCAGTTCAATGTGGATTGGGAGTAAGCCCCCATAAAACTGATCTTGTCCTCTTTTCCAGAAAATACCTGGAACTATAAAACTCCAGTTATAGACCCTCTCTCAATAAACGGTACCAGTTTAGTGTTTTCCGATACAGCAAAATATCTGGGTGTCATTTTTGACAGGAAACTAAATTTTAAACCTAACAAATTGGGTTCCTACCTCGAATAAACCGCTGGCAATATATCTAGGTTATAAGACAGATACTTGTGGACGACCTTAGACAATGCAGTCAACTGCAGCAAACTAAGCAGAGTCCAAAGAACAGCATGTCCCTCCGCGGCTTAAGACATTCTGTTTCACTTGACACTTATCGACATCTTCAACAGGCAAGTGGCTGCGACTGCATTACTCGCCTTAAAACGACTACAGAATGGACAAATAATTTATTTGGTCACGCTAATATTCGTATTATATTAGGAATCCACATAGAGAACATCGATTACACCATACTTAAACTTCGCTTTGAAAAAGACTTTTATGCGAGCTTCCCCTCTTGATCCTTCTGGGAGGAAAATGTTTTCATGGAGGACAAGTCTATCCACTGCTATCCAGATGGATCTTAAAACGATAGCGGGGTTGGTGGCGATGTTTTCTCAGACAAGCTTAATCTAAGCATCACTTTCTGTCTTCAAAATCATTGTAGCGTGTTGTAGTTGAAGCTGAAGAGGAGACAATCCTCTACGTACTCTATACATGATCAGCTCTCCCCAGAGAAGAAAACTCCAGACTTAAACAGTCTCCGACGCATAATCATAAACTCAAATTTGTTCCATTAGTAAGACGATCACAGATCCACGTGGCATAACAATAGGCCTAAGTGGGTTGGTCTTTCCAGCCGCCACTTTTACCTACCTACCTACCTAATTTCTTGTTGATACCCTTGATTTTCAATACATGTGATATTCTTTGATGGGTTATTGCTTTGAACAGGTAGTGGTAACAGTCAAAGTTCGCTCTTCTGCATGGTTTTTACGTCCAAAACTGATTACAGCATGTCTTGTACTATAAAGGGTGACCAGATAAGAACGAAAGGAAATTTTTTTTTAATAAAACAACAACGATGAGGCTATGTTCTTGCCATCAAATGGCCGCCTCGGCTTCGCTGAGAGTGCTTCAAGCGGTCGGTCCAATTTTTGATGACTCATCCAAAGTGGTTGGCTTGTTAGCGTCGTCTAAGAATTTGACGTAGCCCTAGAGAAAATAATCTTGTGTCAAATCGCATGATCGCAGCGGCCTATTGGTAAACTCCCGGCGTGAGATGACCCAGTCGCCAAATTTCATATTCACAACTTCGAGAGTTGCGTCCCTTGTATGGCATTTAGCGTCGTCTTGTTGGAACCACAGTTCGGATGAATGCAATGATGCCTGGCCGAACACTTGTGGATTGTGTTTGCTCCAATAACGGCAATTATGCTTGTTGACAAACCTGCTGAAGCAAAAATGGGTCTCGCCCGAGAAGATGATTTTTTGGCCAAAATCCGGCCAAAATTTCCAGCGCCCAATTAGCGAACTCACGGCGTTGTCTATGATTGTCCGGCTTCAATTCTTGTGTCAGCACAATTTTATACAGATGTAGGCCCAAATTCAAGCGCAAAATAAGCCGGATTGACTTACTGGCTATGCCCAAAATACTCACGTTCAAACTTTTTCAATGTGCGACGAATTGTCTGCACACTGAAGCCATGATGACGACCGACCTCACGACGTAAATCACCTATTTACAACTGAGCCGGAACTTCGATAATAATTTCAGCGCGTTCGGCAAGCGTCAAACGATGCAGGATGAAATATCAAACCTTACTGAATATTTTGACTGGATGCCATTGGTAACTTTGATATAATAGTTCGATATCTGGTCACCCGTTATCTACGATAATATGGTCTATTTAGTTTGCACCTCTTGAAACTGGTATTTTCCATGTGTTTTTGTATATTATTTTCTTCTGAAAATCTTATTCCGTGTCATTGTGTAGTGAGTGTTGCCCAGCTACACTTCTGACGATGTCTTCCTTCCTTAAAGACTCCTAGAACGATTTGTGTATCGTGAGAGTATTTGTTAATTTTATCAAGATTGTCATAGAATTCGTTTTTTGTTGTTCCTTTTCGTCATTGTCTTTGGTAGGTTCATATGCAGATATGAATGTAATATTGTTAAACTTTTCTTTGAACTTTAGTATGCTGAGCCTTTCATTAATTGGTTCGAATCCTATAACGCTCTGTTTGTCTTTTTGTATATTATGAAACTTGTCCCGTATTGTTCGCTTCCGTCTTTGTTTCCGCTGTAGAATAAGATAGAATCTTATTTATCTACTCGCATTTGTCCTATACCTTTCCATTTTATTTCTTGTAAAGCAGTAATGTTCATTTTGTATTTGCCTGGCTGAAGGATTGTCTGTATGTTCGATGTTACTATGGATAGTTCTCTCCCCTTATTTGGTTTCTTGGGTGCGGAACTGTTTGATCCGTCCATTATCCGAGTGGAGTGTGAGAGTCTCGAAGCTTGTGTTGTTCTTCTACTGTATTGGTGCTGGCCACACGACAAACCCCCAACCTGGAGGACCAGTTTCTAAATTCATGTTCCCTGAGATTATGTTGGCCAGTTATACCTCTGAGCGCTAGGTGCTATTTCACTAGAAAAAGGATGATATATCCGTTGCCTTAGAACCTCCTCCTTTGTCCGGGCTAGGGACCGGCATAAAAGATTATTACGGAGATCGTAAGCAGAAACATAAGGTATAATGTGAACATTTCTCCCAAAACATTTTGAACAAGAATTCAAGGTATTACACAACCACATCGCCATTAGTAATTCCTAGTAAAGCTTATTCCTCACCAGGAAACGACATCATAGATACAAGTTTAGCTTTCACAAAACTAAAGTGCCGCATTTCCGCATTCAACATTCAAGATATATATTACAATGAATTTTGTAAAATGCTCTACAACTACAGTCATATAGTATACATACTCGTATGTACATATACATTGCTTCTTAATACAGGCAATCATATACAAGTGAATAAACGGACGTGAATTAAAGGGCTCTGGGTTTTCATTTTTTTTTTTTCGTCAGCAACAATTTATCTCTTTCATATCTGCTGGTTTCCTAAACGTTTCTTTAAATATGTATTCATTTCTCACAACATTAAACTGGATCATAAAACAAACTTTCAATGGTGCACCTCGGGTACTCTTATATCCAAATTCAATTCTTTCATTTAAAGTTTCTCAGAACAATAACGACAATTATTTGCTCCAAGCAAAATGCAGACAACAAAAAATGACAAAAAGCTTTATCAGCATAACGACTTTAAGTTAAATTCTTTGAAAAGAAGGACATTCTTCACAGGGATATCACAGATGAAAAGATGACGAGGAAAATCAATCATTTAATTGATAGTACTTGTTCAACAGGGCTATGCATGTATCTGGTGGTTGTTATTGAACTCCATTCCAAGGATGGCTGACATTGTATCTTTAAGACCGGTGTTTGCCGGTATCTGGCGGTGTCTGACGGTTGTAACCATTGGGAAAATTCCAATTAAAGTTGTATTTCAGAGTTTATTAAGTAAACTTAAGATGAAAACTTGTACAGAACCGGAAGCAACTGTTACGACCGCAAATTGACTCAGTGAGGAGTGAAACCATCTGTCTGGCATCCAAGACAACAAGTGTTAATCCTACTCAATCTTCCCAAAATCAAGGCATCTGGAAAATTAGAAATTGAGTCATGACAATTCTTGTAATTCTGAGTAAATCACATTAAGGAATTTTTTTATGAATGAATCGTTCGGATATTTTCTTTCAAAAAATATCTGAATGATGTCTTCATTTGGACCATAAATATATTTTTTTATATATATTTTCTGATGCTATTAAAATAAGTAATTAATAGATACTCAACAACCGATTAACTTTTCCAATTATTTCCATTTGGAGAGACATCCCTATGGTTTCCATTAATTTCACTCATTAGTACATATGGTATGTTATCTCAGGTGAAATGGAAAGGAGTTATGACCAAGCTGTCTAAAAAAATGAATCCAATACCATGAAAATGTTTGAGAGGTGTTGATTGTAAGTCGGCTATGAAAGCAAAAAGCTCATGGATTCACCTGACAATAATAAATGCTAGATGGGGTGAAAAGTAACCTCCTTGGGAATGAAAGTTTTTTTTTTTATTTTTTTTTTATTTTTTTTTATTTATAGCCCCCTTTAAGTTTGATACACTTATTTTAGCGATTTTCCAACTTATTGATTCCGTCCGAAAAGTAATTTTCCGGAAGGTCTGCAAAATACTCCTCCGTGGCGTCGATGATTTCCTCGCGTGAGCTGAATTTTTTATTGATGAGCCATCTTTTTAGTTTTGGGAAGAGATAATAATCGCAGGGAGTCAAATCGGACGAATACGGTGGATGCGACAGCAATTGGAGCCGTAAGTCATTGATTTTAACCGTGGTTGCGATGCTCTTGTGCGCCGGTGCATTTTCTTGCAAAAACAAAATATTTTTTCGCTTCATGTAAGGCCGTTTTGCATCGATTTCGGCCTTCAATCGCTTCAATAATGCACAGTTATACTAGCTGTTGATGGTTTTTCCTTTTTCGAGGTAGTCCACGAAGAGTATGCCATGACAATCCCAGAAAACCGACGCCATAACCTTCCCGACCCATCGCGCCTCCCTCGGCCGCTTCGGAGCACTCGTGCCTTCTTCAGTCCAATGCCGGGCACTCATTCTGTTCTCTGGTGTGTAATAGTAGATCCAAGTTTCATCAGCAGTTACCAATCCAAACACTGTTTCAAAGTGCTCTCGCGTTCGTGTTTTTGGTCAGGAGTGAGTATGTGCGGCACCCAGCGGCAGGATAAATTTTCATATGCAGAATATTTCCCAATATATGGCGTGTGCGCTCAGTACTAATCTTTGTGGTATCTGCTAGCTAGTGTACCTTCACTTTCCGGTCAGCCAACACCATTTCATGTATTTTTTTGAAATTGTCCTCTGTAACCGCATCGGAGGGTCTGCCGCTGCGGACTTGATCGGTAGTGGAGTTTCGAGAAACTCTAGAAACCAATATTTGACGGTGTAATCTGGCGGAGCATTAGTCCCATAATATCTATTCAACTTTTCTTATGTTTCCTTCTCCATTTTGCCTCTCAAAAAATAATGTTTTATGAGAGAACGAAAATCGTTTTTGTCTATACTCAACATGATGCCAAATACGTCAACAACAGTTAGCTGTCAAAACAAAACTAAAGACAGTATCGCACTGAAATTTGTCATGTCTGCCTTAATATGAACAGACTTCAAGGCACCATAACCATTTTTGCATTAGCAGCGCATTCTGGTGGTCAAGGAAGTTACTTTTACTACCCCACATAATACATGTATGGACTTTAAGCAAATAAAGATATGACTGAGCCTTAAAATAGATGAAATTAAGTCTGCAGGGCTACAGATGCACATCGTGGAAAACTAAAGGTCACGAGACTTTCAGGCCCAGCTTGTTCTCCCTTGAATAGTATAGAAAAAACTAATCTATGAAATATCTTGGTATTTACAATTGGGATTAAAGTAACATAAGGAACCCTGAAAGCGTTACGTCCATAAAAAGCTAATATCGGATAGCATTGAAAATTTTAATAACCATTAAAGCGAAACACTCAGACTGGGATCTAGTTCCTGGTAGTGTTTTTCAAGCGGCACAGGAGGTGGTGTCACTTGTGCAAAACCGTAGTTTCACTCTGGCAAAACCACAGCGTTAGCTTTTTCATCAATCCTACCCTTTATGACACTTTCTGAGCAGATGAAAAACAGCATTTATTCAGCCCGTCCCTAAAAAAGGCAAATCTTCTTCTCTCTCTCTCTTCTCCAACGGATTATAAATAAGCTTTCGGAACGTTTGATTTGAATGGTTTCAAGTCTGATGTTCAAAAAATATATTCTGGTATGCCGAAGGGTTCCATTCAGTCTCCGCCACTCTTTTTAATTTTCGTCAACGATCTCTTGTCTGCAACTTCTAATCTAATATATTCCTTTGCTGACGACGGTACTCTTTGTTTTTCATATTCGTTCTCTGACTCTCGTCCCTGCTCTTCGGCTGTAGAAATTCTGATATCAATAGTATAACTAATTGGCGAACCACCCCTCCAAACTTTTAACCGTAACACCCATCTCACTTATGGAATGCCCTGCCTATCTCTTTATTTCCTTGTCATTATAACCTTCAAACATTTAAAACCAACGTTCAACTGCACCTCGTCTTCTATCCTCCCTGATTTTCCCTTAAGGGTACTTTTACAACAGATGTAAAAGAAAAGAAAAAATTAATTAAAGGCTGCTTTAAGATACTATTGGGTTGTTCAGAAAGTGAATAAGTTTTTTTCCCAACAGAGAACTTAATTAGTTTTTCACAGCCAACCTCACACTTAAGCCGCATAACCCTTAGATACATATTTTGACAGATGATATAGATGGGCTTGCTTGTAAAAAATGTTGGATTGATTCTACGCAGTTGTTTTTGGTTGGTGATGGAGATAAACACAACCCCATGTAATAAAACTTACAGATCCTGCCATCTGTCAAATCTTGTTTTATAACACATCATACAAGTACGATTTAGGTTTTTTTTTTTTTACTTACCTGGTTTTTTCTTAAGTCATTGCATGCTGTTGAACTCTTTCCTTTCATACAAATACTATTCATGAACCCACCAGGTTTTGGGCCCAGAGTTCAACTTATTCGTTCACTTCTGTAATTGATTTCAATTGATAATTTTTCATAACCTATTCCTTTAACATCTTATACGCGAAATGACTCCAAATTGGCCGGAATGGAAAACTGTGCAACATGCAAATTAGCTGTGAAAGCATACTTACTACATGAGGATTTATGGGAAACCATTGAACCCTGCGGGAAAGTTGGAGAAACGTTGGATAGAAAAAAGGATATATAGGGTGATTCATATAAAGGTTTGATTTATAATATAAAATAAAGTACATAAATTTGAAAGTGAACTCCCAACTTGTATTATCTCTTAAAAAAACAATTCATGGCATTTACTTTTTAAAAATGATTTTATGTAAATGTTGGCCACAACTATGTCTAAGGTGGTACATTCCGAAGGTCTAATTTTGGGCCATTGAGCCAGAAATGGGCTTCATTACTGAACAAAATTTCAAGATAAAACACCGAATTTCATTGAGTTTTTCCAGAGCCCATTCACTAAAAATATGACGCAAATACAAGTAGACTGGCTTCAGTTCTTGCACAAGTTGAATTTTGTACGCTTTAAGGCTGAGATTCTCACGTAAAATACGCCAAGTTGTCGGATACGTCAAGCCGAGCTGCTGAGAACGACGACGAATTGATTCGTCACGGTCTTCGCATACACTTTTAGCTACAGCTGCTATAATCTCTTCACTACGTGCTGAATGTGGTCTAACCGTTCGAGTATCATCCACTAATGTAAGCTGGGACTCAAATTTGCGAATGGTATTGGCAATAGTGGTTTCAGTTGGTCGATTATGCGCACCGCAAGTTCCTCATGATGAATCACCCTATATAAATCACCATAAAAACTTTTGACAAAAAGGATACCTGACGTATTTTAAAAAAATTGGTTGTGAAGCAATGGTACACACAATGGTACAGAAAGCCATTTTAAGTCTAACCTTATACTGAAGCTTAACTCTTACAAAAAGCCCAAACTCCTAACAAACAAGCTCCTGATGCAGACTGGAGTTTTAAAGTTGGGATATTTCCTGTCTTCATTCCTTCTTCAATTCATACTGCCAATCGCGTATTTTCAATCTTGATCCTCCTCCTAGTCATTTACAAAACCCAACATCTCCTCATTCCACTCAAACAAAAACGGCATACCCCAACTTTATTCGCTCCGATATTTTAAATCCCTAACCATGTTTCAAGCTAGACTCCCACTCTTATACCATACCACCTTCTTTTTTGGACCCCATACTTCCTCCAAAGGCAAAGTCAACCAAGCACCTTATCGATTCTGGGGAAGATGACCGATATGTTCTCTCTTGTTTAAGAGACGGCAGATTATATGATAATGTTCGCTTATATCTCGCCTACCTACATGATAAGCCTGACTGTCTGTGTCGACGGTTTAACGAAAACCAATGCAATGGTTTCTATTCTACAAGAAGGCCTCCCCACTAATCGTAATGATCTGCGGCTACTTTTTATACGTTTTCCTGAGCAATTAGATATGACTCCTGATGAATGACGTGGCTAATGATCTCTCTTCTTTTGCGTCTCATGTTTGTTCCAAACGCATACTACACATCCAGAGAACACGGTCTAGTTTCAAAAACCACCATCGCTCCTAACCCACCACTCAATTCTTTGCCGAATCCTCCCAAATATTTGTCCCTGTACTATCAAAACGTAAGAGGATTACGAACTAAGATTTTTGCTATATTTTTGCCTATATATCACAGAAAACAATCTCACCCCTGATATTAAAAATAATGAATTATTTTCCCAAGACTTCGATTTACATCGTGACGATGGTCTTGATAAAGAGGAGAATTTATATGGCTATACACTCTCGTCTCGAGTCTAGACCCTTTAAAAATTGTCCTCTGCATTCTATGAATTCGTTTGCGCTAGAATTCCTATTTGCAAACGCAGCCTATATATTTGTTGCTGCTATATTCGCTACTCTCAACCTATTCAAGGTTAGCAGCTAGCTGTTGATGCAATCGACTGAATTTTGAATGCTGCTGATCCCAACGACGTCGTTATTTTTTTAGCTGATTTTAATCTACCTAAGCTTCTATGGGCTCAGACTGACCAGTCCTACTATACTGCAACAAATGCTACCTCTGATAAAGAAAATCTTTTCATCGATTGCCTAACTGACTCTGGTCTATATCAATTAAATTGTGTCACCAATAACATCGACAGACAATTCGACCTAGTCTTCGCCACTGATACAGATAACTGCGTCGTTTTAGAAAGTATTCATCTGCTTTCTAAGTTGGATAGTTACCATCCTCCCCTTTCTCTTACGCTGACATATAACAATGGTTTTAATTCCGTTTCCTGTGAATATGGTATTCTTGCAGTTTTAATTTTAACTTTCTCTATGATAACCCTTACCTTATGGTTAACGATGATCTTGCATCCTTTTATGCCGAAATTTTAAAATGTCTCTCCCAGTCTGTACCTTTTTTTACCCAAAAGGAATCCCTTATCGTCACCACCCTGGTATAATAAAGAGCTGCGATCTCTTCGTAACAAGAAAAATAAACTCTGGTATACTTACTTAAAATCGCGTTCCGACTCCGATTTTTCTACTACCACTCTGCCCAATCAAATTTCTGTGTATTTTGCCAAACTCTCTATGACAACTATTTAATCCGACTCATTTCCAACCCCAAACGATTCTTTTAGTTTATCAAAAATAAAAGTAAATCGGATAACAATCCATCATATCTAAATTTTCTTAAAAGGTCCTCGGGCGATCCCCAAATTTTTGCAAATCTCTTCGCAATTTTTTTTTTTTTTTTGCCAAGCGTTTGCCATCCATTCCCAAGAGCCAGACCACTCTTACTTTTCCAACTTAAACAGCTGCCCTCAAACAACTTTGAAATCGCTGTCTATAACTTCAGATCAAGTTAGAGATAAAATAATAAACCTCAAAGATGATTATTCTGCTGGCCCTGATGATCTACCCCCAATATTTTTGAAGAAATGTGAAATGCACGTAGCCCAACCTCTTACAGATTTTTTTCAGTTTTCTATTATCCAGGGATTATTTCCCTCAACCTGGAAAAGGTCGTTTATTATTCCCCTACATAAAAAAGCTCGAAAATACGATATATCCAACTGTCGACCAATTGCTAAGCTGTCCTGCACTCCTAAGCTTTTTGAGAGCATTATCTATGACATAATGCTTTTCCATTGTAAATCTATTGTTTCCCTAAACCAACATGGATTTTTCAAAGGCAGGTCTACGACCACCAACTTAACGGAATTCGTATAAAGCACTTTATGGGCACTGGAATCTGGAAATTAAGTTGATGTGATTGCCACCGATTTCAACAAAGCCTTCAATAGAATTTCTCATGATATAATCCTTCTAAAATTAAGGGCTCTTGGTTTCCAAATAAACTTTATAACTTGGATTCAATCCTATTTAAACGAACGACTTTACTATGTTCTATTTAGGTCCATGATTTCTGACCCAATTAAAGCCTCCTCTGGTGTCCCTCAAGACAGCCACCTTGGTCCCTTATTATTTATTCTGACTGTTAATGATGTGGCTTGTATCATTCATACATATCTGTTTACGCATATGATACGAAAATATTTAGATATACATACATACTACAGCTGCGGTAAAAAAAAATAGACCCTAGATGGCACTAAAACTTTTATGAGCAATATAGGGTTTTCCAAAAGGGACTTGACAACTTTAAATTTCATTTGTGAACGCCCTCTTTCACTAATCGTCAAACTGTTACTGTCAATTTATTCAGTAAACTCAACATTTTCATCATGGTAAAGTACACTAACGAGCAACGTTTGCAAATTATAAAAATTTTCTACAGATATTCGGATTCAGTGACTGCAACTCTAAGAACGTTAACTCCAATTTTCGGTCGTAATTCTCGCCCTAGTAGACAGGCAATAACAAGTTTAGTGCAAAAATTTAAGTCTACATATTCGTTGTGTGATGTTGCCGTGTCAGTGAGACAACGGGTTGGTCGAAGTGTCGAAAATATCGTTGCCGTTCAGACGTCCGTAGCAAACGATCCAAATCAGTCAATTCCAAGGCGTTCTCAAGAATTGAGCATCGCTCAGACCACATTATAGCATACAAGATCAAGCTGACTCAAGAATTGATGCCGATGGATCATTTGAAGCGACGTACGTTCTCCGATTGGGTTCTGGAGAAGATGCGCCAAGATGATGAATTTCATCGCAAAATCATCTTCAGTGACGAAGCTCATTTTTGGCTCAATGGGTTCGTCAATAAGCAAAATATGCGTTATTGGTCGGGTGAAAACCCACATGTGCTTCATGAATCAGCACTTCATCCACAAAAAATAATTGTTTGGTGTGGTCTGCATGCCGGCGGCGTTATTGGGCCATATTTTTTCGTCGACGATAACGATCGTCACATTACTGTGAATAGTCAGAGTTATCACGCCGTGATCACCGATTATTTTTGGCCCGAATTGGAAGATATGGACTCGAACGACATGTGGTTTCAACAGGATAGTGCCACAAGCCACACAGCACACGCTACAATCGATTTATTGAAGAGTAAGTTTGGTGAGCGTGTTATCTCAAGACATGATCCAGTCGATTGGCCGCCTCGTTCGTGCGATTTAACGCCGCTTGACTATTTTCTGTGGGGTTACGTTAAGTTATTGGTTTATGCCAACACACCGACGACGTTGGAAGAGCTCAGAGGTAACATTGAATGCCAGTGCGTCGGAGATTGTAGGAATTTAATTTGAATGCCCGGAGGCCAAGAAAAGTTCCACTGCTGGGACTTTGTCATGTGGCAAAAAGATTGTCGTTTGCAAGGAACCACATCGATTGGCGAAGAAGTGGAGGAACTTTCTCTAGACTGACAAAAATAAGATCGTGTAGTTTGGTGATATTGGGTCTAGTTGCTATGTAAGAAGGCCCCTAAACAAAGAATTCAACCCAGCTTATACCTTAAAAACAGTAAAACATGGCTGTTGCAAGATAATGGTTTGGGTATGTTTTTCCTACCATGGTGTTGGTCCAATATATTGGATCAAGTCTTTGCTTGGCCAACATCTTCATGTTAAAATTATGGAAGAAGTTATGTGGGCATTTGCTTCTGAGGAAATGCCGTTGAGGTGGGTCTTCCAGCACGACAACGGCCCCAAACATACCAGCAAAACAGCTAAAAGGTTCAGAGAAAAACAGATCAATGTTACGGAATGGCCACCTCAGTCTCCAGACTTAAATCCACTGGAAAATTTATGGGCCGATGTAAAAAAAGGAGTTTCGAACCAACATCCGAGTAACATTAACGACCTTTGGTCAACAATGCTGGTATGCCATACCCTTACAGAGGTGTCAGTCATTGGTGGATTACATGCCACGACGCTGTAATGCAGTTATTTGCAATAAAGGATATGCAACAAACTATTGAATATTTAATAACTATATTTATAACTTAATTACAGAGATAAAAAGAATTCTTACTTTAGAAGTCATTGGTGCTCTTATTTGCCTGGAATATTGTGGGTGGTGCTATTTTTTTGACTGCACACCCACAGCGTTGTTGTTCGAAAATTGCATATAATAAAAATAGCCGCTATTATTATGAACGCTTTTAATTAAAATATTACAGACCATACTTTAATTTCATTATGAAGTTTCGAAAAAAAGAACTAAATATAAAATTAAGCTCATAAATACTAATAACACACTCTTGGTGCTATTTTTTTGACCGCAGCTGTATATCATCTTCCTCAAACAGCCTACTACTGTACTAGACAGATTTTGTACTTAGTGTCTGAAGAATTTTCTTGAGCTTAACGTCAATAAGTGTCAGGGTATAACTTATACCCGTACACGCCACCCTACTTCACCACGTTGCTATCTAATCTTTAATCTTTCCCTTCCCTTAGTGAATGAGTTGCGTGATTTAGGTGTTATCTGCGATAAGGAACTCAATTTCCGTTCTCACGGAAGCTTCTGTGGTGAGATGCTGGAAGCAAATAGCTGTGGCTAATGGTGAGACCACATTTTATTTCGAAGAAATTCATCAACAACAATGTATCATGCTTAACAACACCACTGTCACCTTCTGTTTCTAGTCTGCTTATGACCTGACTGGATAAATGGATAAAAGAATAAAAAAGATATTCCTTCACTGTTAATGATGTGATCAATTCATTGTAACTTTCTTCATCGTAGAGTGATATCTACAGTCTCTGGCCCTGTTCTAATTCGAGATTACACGCAAAAATTAATAGAACGGAACTTGAGAAATGAGTTCGGTGAACAATTTATTTCTCGTTTTGAACCGATTAATGGGCCGGCCAGATTGTGCGATTTGACGCATTTAGACAATTTTTTCTGGGGATACGTAAAATCATTCACCTATGCAGATAAACCAGCGTCATCTGCAGCTTTGGAAGACAACATTACATGTGTTATACGAGATACCAGCCAATATGCTCGAAAAGGTGATTCAAAATTGGACTCTCTGTATGGACCATTCAAAACGTAGTTGTGTTCAACATTTACATGAAATAGTCTACAAAAATTAAATGACAAAATGTATACACTCTTGCAATTAAGAACCAAACGCTTAAAAAATTACCCATTATATGACTCAAAATTAGAGACATATGCACCTTTGTTAGATTTTCAAGGCGCTGCTGTCAGTCGGTATGATATATCATATTAATTAAAGGATAAAGGTTTTAGGTTTGGACCATCAATCTTAATCCGTAACCTGCTTACGGATTCCAAGTTCTTGATAATTTAGCGAAGGTTCATAACCTTAAGCAAGGCAGGTAGACGTCTAAACCATCATCTAAATAAAATAAAACAACAACGGTTTGAGATAAGCAGCTTCCCGCAAAATGAAGCGTTGAAGACGAGTGACCTCACGACGAAAATCACGTTTCGTATTTACAACTGAGCCGGAATTTCGATATTTTTTAATAATTTCTGCACGTTTGGCAAGCGTAAAAACATGCATGATGAAATGGCAAGCCTTACTCAATATTTTGACAGCTAGATGTCATTGGTCACTTTGTGACACCCGTTATATTGCATTGCTCTGCATTGGTAAAAAAATTACCCCTGTCGTACTTTGATTTTGACTTCAAGAGCTTACCGTTATGCCAAACAAGAAAAATTTCACTGATTTTGAAATTTTGTGAAGGTAGCTAGAACGGTCTTAAGTTTTTCATAGGTTTCACTAAGTTTCTATTCTTTAGCCAGGCAACGATCATCCCTTCGTTTTACATTCATACGATAATTTCCCTATGTGGGGCCTAATAGCTCTGTGTAATTGGTTAATTTGGATACACCCAAACCCAAGCTCCTCGGTAAACAGCCAAACGGCCTGCATGCAACGCCGGTTTATCACATCTTCGGCTTATACAGCTAAGGCATTGAAACGATAACGGTTGCGATCTCCTACCGTACACTTTTCTTCTCTCTTTTCATACCACACTGGGATTAAAGTTGAAATCTTTTTACCGCTGATGTTTTCGATTTGAGGGTTGAGCACGGCGTTCTATAGTTTCTCCAACTCTTACGGACTTATCTTTGACCTTCGGTTGCGGAAAGATTTTTCTCAGTTCTCCAGTGGTCGTTCACAATCGTGTGCTTGGATTTTCTACCAAGCGCTGGTATAAGGAGTTTTTTAATCCTTATGTTACCAAATCTATTTACATAACCTTTGTTAGGCCTCTTCTTGAATATGCTAGCCAAGTTTGGTCACCCTACCACAGAACTCACATCCTCCGGATGGAAGCAGTTCAACGCAGGTTTTTACGGTTTGCTTTACGTGGTCTTCCCTGGGATGATAACCAAAACTTACCACCTTACACTTACCGCCTGAAACTTATAAATTTACAACCCCTTTCTATACGCCGAAAAATTGCCGACATTCTATTTATTCATCAAATTTTAGTTGGTAATATCGATTGTCCGTCCTTACTTCAACTTAATTCTATTAACACCAATCCACGCAATCTTAGGTCTATGCCACTTTTCCGGCTCAATCTTCACAGAACGAATTACGGAAACCTGGAACCAATGTCCAGGATGCTTCGCAAAGTTAACGATATTCTCCCTCAAGAATGTTCTTATTTCCAAATATGCCTCACGTAACTTTCTTTAACCGCTCCCACCCTTTAGTTTTTAAGTGTTAATGTTAGTTTTAAGTATTTATGCATGCAATAAGCTTAATAAATAAATCAGTACACATACCAAAAGAAAAAAGGCAAAAATTGGATCCAAAATCAAAAAAAAAATACTATTCGTCGGATATTGTACGGACGCAAATACTGAAAAGTAGAAATGTTCGTCGATTTACTAAGCAACAAAAGGGCCATTCTATGCAAATCGGTCTGCAAAACGAAGATCGGCGTTGATAGAGGCCGTTGATAGTAATTAAAGTCTACGGGTAACTAAAAGGTGTTGAATATTGTTACAGATCTAGTTATAGGGGGCGCAAAGAAAACTATAATGAAGAAGAAGAAAGATGAATAAAATGGTGTAGAGTTTGACATTTCTGAAATGGCACACGTTTTTCTTTTCCTCTGGAATACCTTTACCGTAAAATCAAATTTTGTAACAATATGATGAAGTATTTGCCCCAGTGCAGTGGTACGGCAGACATCGATTCGGTATCTTTTCATATCTTTCGGTATATGAATGCGGTCACTGCTTTCTTGCAAGGAGATATTGAAATATATACTATATGTGTCAACCACAGTGTTACGAAGATGGGAATAAGGTTTGTAGGGTAAATAAATCTATCTAAAACAAGCTAGCCGACAGCGGAATATCAAGTTAAGTATTGGGTCTATAACTTAATTCGTTTGCTGAGAGATGGCGTAACTTGTATTATTCCATTGGAACATGCATTGGAAAGCTACTGCCATAGTACGTCATTTCAGTATATGTCATTTATTTGAATCGTAAACAACAATTTTTTTTTTCACTCAAATATGTCGAACTTTGTGCCTGAAAAAGTGTTTTTGTGGGGAGGTCCTCTTCATTACTTTAATATGAAGAAAACTGCTGCCGAAAGTCATCGTATTTTGGTGGAAATTTATGGTAAACATGCACTAGCTGAGCGAACATGCCAAAAGTGGTTTGCACGATTTAAAAGTGGTGATTTTGGCTTGGAAGACGATTAACGTCCTGGGCAGCCAAAAAAGTTTGAAGATGAAGAACTGGAAGCATTACTCTATGAAGATTATTGCCAAACACAAGAAGAGCTCACAGAATCTTTGGGTGTCACTCAAGCAGCCATTTCAAAACGTTTAAAAGTAGCTGGATATATTCAAAAGCAAGGAAATTGGGTTCCACATGAACTCAAGCCGAGAGACGTCGAAAGGCGGTTTTGCATGTCCGAAATGCTGCTGGAACGCCACAAAAGGAAGTCATTTTTGCATCGGATTGTTACTGGTGATGAAAAATGGATCCATTACGACAACCCCAAGCTCAAAAAATCATATGTGAAACCCGGCCAACCAGCCAAATCAACGGCAAAGCCGAATATCTATAGCGCGAAGGTAATGCTCTGTATTTGGTGGGATCAGATGGGTGTGCTGTATTATGAGCTGCTAAAACCGGGTGAAACCATCAATGGACAACGCTACTGAATACAATTAATCCGTTTGAAGAGAGCAGTAACCGAAAAACGGCCGAAATATGCGACCAGACACGAGGCAATCATTTTCCATCATGACAACACTCGGCCCCACGTTGCTATTCCGGTTAAGAACTATTTGGAAATCAATGGATGGAAAGTCTTACCCAACCCGCCTTATAGCCCAGACCTTGCCCCTTCTGACTACTATTTGTTCCGGTCAATGCTGAACGCCCTCACTGAAATACGGTTCACATCAGAGCAGAATATTAAAAATTGGCTTGATGGGATCCACAAATTGCCAGAAAGATGGGAAAAAGTCATAGCTTCAGATTGTACATGTTTTTCTTAAATAAACGTCTAAATTTTAGAAAAAAAAACACACGAATTAAAATATATACCCAATAGGAAATGAAGTAATCAAAAATATGCCGTATCGAGAAGTAATCTTTTAAGCAGATTTAATAGCAGACTAGAAATTCAACATTTGACGGCAATTAAAGGGCTACATAGGTAGCTGAAGCACATACAGACTACAAACTTCTCTACAAAATGGATCCAACTGGGAACATTACTCGTTTGTGTGATGCTGATCGGGTTACAGATCATGTAAATAGAAAGTCTTGCACGGGATACTTGTTAATTTTTCAAGGCGCAGCGATATCTTGGTGCTCCAAAAAACAACAAACAGTGGCACTGTCAACCACTGAAGTAGAGTACATGTCCTTGTCTTCTGCTACTCAAGAGGCTATGTGGCTTAGGGAATTAGCTTACAAATTGTGGCCTGACTTGAATGAAACTCCGACACCGAAGTAAACACATTAATGTGCGTCATCACTTCTTGCGAGAGAAAATTTCAATCCGGCAATTTTGATGTTGAAGCTGGTGAAGTGTAGTGTTGAAGAAAGATCGAATGATGAGATCGATTTCGAAAAATTAAATTGTTCATGATCATTTGAAACGCCTAGGGTTAATCCCAAAGCCTGACATATTGGTTCTTCTTGTTCTTACGGATAAAAATTTGTGCCGTCGCGTTGATCTGTGTGATTTGCTTTTCAAACGTCAAGAAAATCATCACTGGGAACAAGTAATCTGTTGTCTACAACAATATTTAACGCAAGAGATGAACTACCTCATCAAAACACTTCGAAAACCGAAGTTTCTAACAGAGAACACTTCTGAAGTTTGTTAACTCACCAAAAGTTTTTAAGGCCATATTCTCCAGATCTGGCACCTTCTGATTATTATTTGTTCTGGTCTCTATAATATTTTATTGTCAAGTACATTAAGTTGTCAAGGATAAGAGGCGAATGACCATTAGATTAAAAGCGTACTATTACCAATATTGATGGAGGTCAATTTAAATATAAAAATTACCATAACAATAATTAAATTGAAAAAAAAATATAAAGAGGCACTTTAAAGGAAAAAATCAAAAAAAAAAAAAAACAATAACGATAACGATAAGTTTTATGAACAATTTTAAGAATATATTAATTAATCAATTTATTATTACGATTAATAACGAATTTATTTCTTAATGGTCAGAAGAAAACAGGAAAGATTTTAAATTTCTTAAGAATTGTTATTTTTAAGCAACAGAGGCGCAGAGACTTTGTTGAACTGAGAGAGGTCTGATTTATTTATACAAAGTACACTTACTAAATTCAGTAAATTATGTGAATCATACGATTTTGAGGTATTTTGTATTCTAAAAAGCTCAAAATTAAGTAAAGATTTACATAAGTAAGCACGTAGGCCCATATTGCATCTTAGATTTGAACAAACCATTATAAACTTACTACTTACTTGCTCATTTGTTCATTTATTTATTCACTGAAAGCTTACACATTAAAATAACATTTTAGCGTAAAATTCAATAAATAAAGTTTCACCTCTTTCTGTTTCTAGAATACGATAAGATAATATGTTTACAAGTTCACAAAAAAAAAATAATAATAATAATTCATAATATGAAGTATACAATATATATCTCTCTTTTCTCAAGCAAAAACTAATCTTTCAATATACCATATACGCATAAGTATAAATAAAATAAAATGTTTGTCAGAGATTGTCTGGCAATAAGACTGTAACCCATTCCGAAACTGTACAACGATACCTGACCTTCTTAATTGGCGTGGAAGAGAGTTCCAAAGACGGGTTATGCTCCCAAGTACGATAATCATACCACGGATGAACAAGCCTATGGGATCTATCAGATAAACCAAAACGTAGTCTATTAAATAAATAGTCTGGTTTGATGTGTCTGTATTACATTGAATAACAATATGAGTGATCCAAAACCTATCAGGTGGTTGATGGAGATGTTATAGATTTGTCGGGAGAAGTTGAAGATATGATCAAAGCGCCTCAAACCATAGATGTAAAGCACGGTGTTGGTAAAGGCGACATTAAGCTTTCTTCTGCTTAATGTATCGCATTTGCAGAAAATTTCACAGGCATATGTGAGGGTTGAACAAACGTGTGTTTAGAGGCGTATGGTATTGAGAGGCCCATAACAGGTGCAGTATACCATAAACTCTGCCTACTGCCGCATTAATATGCGTATCCCAAGATACGTATACCATAACCAAATTAGGATTTCGCACTGAAACCTTAAAAAAGAATGGAAAGAGGTTAACAATATTACTAATCGAAATATGAGCAAGCACGACACAACTATCTTCTTCGCGTGATTTTTCTAATATTTGTTATGGTGAACCTAGGGATAGTCTTGTGGATAGTGTTCTGTATAGAAACAGTTTTTATTTTGAATCGATTTAGGGTCTTGAGTTACTAAAAACCATAAACTCTTTAAACAACTCAAATTCATATGGAAACGATGGTATTTCAAACCTTGTGCTAAAAAAAATATCCCTTAACGTAGTTAATATTTTAACACATCTTTTTAATTTAAGTATTGTCACTGGCAATTTCCCTGAAGAATTCAAATGTCCCAATGTTATACCACTTTTTAAAAAAAGAAGCAAAAAAGAAAAAAAAAATAATTATGGGCCGATCTCGCTGTTACCTTCTATTTCAAAAATATTTGAATAAATAGTTAAGCGTAGGATTTTGAAATATCTCAAACATAAAAACTTTTTTAGTTCGAACCAGTTTGGGTTCATATCAGGCCTCTCTACTGAGGATGCTCTCTTAGAATTTTGCTCCTTTATACACAAAGGCTTAGACGATAAAACATTTTACAGTGGACTTTTTGTAGATATAACCAAGGCCTTCGATATGGTTGATCACAACATTCTTTTGCGGAAAATATACAATGTGTCTTTCCGTGGTTGTATCTATGATTGGTTCGCTTCTTATTAGAAGGACAGAAAAGAATTGGTCAAAATAGGAACCAATTTCAGTAATCCTAAAACTATTAAACTCGGCGTTCCTCAAGGATCAGTTCTTGGTCCAGTTTTGATTTTGATTTTACATCAATTCTATTTTTGAACAACACTTTGCTGAAAAATTTACTGCCTTTGCAGATGACTTAGCTATAGCATATAGAGCATTTAGTCCCTTGAACTTAGTAGCTGATATCACTCATAACGTCCACTAATTAAGAATTTGGTTTGCTGGACACCAACTATTGTTTAGTAACAAAACTAAACTTATGTTTTATAGCCTAAGCTATACATCAAATTGCGGAAGATATTACCTTATCAGTTATACGTGTGATACTCTTAATTCTAGGGATTCTTTTGATACGAGCGTCGCTCGTAACATCAATTGCTTTAAAATTGAAACTGTTCATTATTTTAAATATCTGGGTGTAATAATTTACCGAAATTTGAGTTGGTCTGAGCATATTTTAAGTGTGAAGCGTTATCTTTATTCCAGCATTCGTTGTTTTTATCGCCTAAGAATGTTTTGATCCAATAATAGTCTAAAAACAATATGTTACAGGATTTTCCAGTCTGTAACCTTCTCGTCTAGTTGTTTAGTTGTTTAGTCGTACGAGAATTCTCTCAATGCGACATCTTTTCTATTACAAGATACTTAAAATTTTCTTTATGAGAGGTGGATACCTGCAAAGTCCAATCTCTGACGCATATATCTTACGAAGCAATTCCCAATCATTTGTTTCAATTTCTGCCTTTCGTACTACAAGCTTTACAATTTCTTAATCCATTGTATCTTGAAATTTATTTAACAAACTGCCTATTGACATACGAATCATAACATCTATCCTCTTTTTTGAAAAAGATATAATGTTGGCTTCTCGGTTTCGAACACAATATTACAATACAATATAGCGCAACATATTGTAAAGTTACCTTTGTTTTTCTTTTTTTTATTTTTCGTCATGAATTTTGCTATTAATGATTGATTTCTGAATTACTTTCTTTAATTACTTTAATTACTGTTCAACTGTTTTTATATTTTTGATTAATGAATAATTTTTCTGGATTACTTTCTTTAACTTTTCGTTTAATTAATATTCAATTTGTTTTTAATATTTGTATTAAATGAGCTCACCCAAAAATGAAGTATTAACTTTGAAGTGGCATTGGCTCTATTTTCTCTTTCGTAAAATAAAAATGCCTCTAACTTATTTTCTTTTATTTTTGTTTAAGCTAAGTTTTGAATAAAAATGTATGTATAGTACATATAAGTCATGTTGTAAAATGGGAACAAATATTGGGTATGTAATTTAATTCGTGCGGTTTTTTTTTTCAAAATTTGAACGTTTATTTAAGAAAAACATGTACAAAAGTATTATTTAAAGTATTGCCCATCTGAAGCTATTTTTTCCTATCTTTCTGGCAATTTTTTAATCCCATCCCAAAAGAACTGCGCCGGCTTGGCAGCCCAGAATGAATCAAGCCAATTTTTGATATTTTGCTCTGAGGTGAACCGTATTTCAGTGAGGGCGTTCTGCCACAAATGACTTCCTTTTGTGGCGTTCCAGCAGCATTTCGGACATGCAAAACCGCCTTTCGACGTCTCTCGGCGATTAGAACCCAATTTCTTTGTTTTGAATACATCCAGCTGCTTTTAAACGTTCTGAAATGGCTGCTTGAGTGACACCCAAAGATTTTGCGAGGTCTTCTTGTGTTTGGCGACAATCTTCTTAGAGTAATGCTTCCAGTTCTTCATCTTTA
Organism: Volucella inanis; assembly: GCA_907269105.1. Taxonomy (NCBI): domain Eukaryota; kingdom Metazoa; phylum Arthropoda; class Insecta; order Diptera; family Syrphidae; genus Volucella; species Volucella inanis. Next base: position 96,672,357 of record OU026154.1, read on the forward strand.
AACTTTTTTGGCTACCCACGACGTTCATCGTCTTCCAAACCAAAATCACCACTTTTAAATCGTGTAAACCACTTTTGGCACGTTCGCTCAGCTAGCGCATGTCCACCATAAACTTCCACCAAAAAACGATGACTTTCGGGAGCAGTTTTCAGTAATAAAGAAGAACTCCCCGCAAAAACACTTTTTCAGGCACAAAGTTCGACATATTTGAGTGAAAAAAAATGATTGTTGTTTCACTTCAAATGAATGACATATGCTTGCCGTTTTAACATATTCTACGGTCGAGCCATTTAGATGAATTTTAGGAAAATATGATAGATCGACGGGTTTCCTACTAATCACTAAACATTTAGATTTGTTAGGATTAAAAAATAGTTCGTTCCTCTCCGTCCATACTGAGATCCAGTCCAGCTCTGCGTTGACTCTACTTGCACAGTCTTCAATCAATCCAAAAGGGCAACTTTTAAATAATTGGACATAATCGGCATACATATGTATAGAGAATGAACTGACAATAGAAGGAATCTCAATGACATGTAAGAAAAAGAGAAGAGGTCCTAATATGGAACCCTGTGGAACCCCTCTAGTAGTTGGAAGAGATTCAGGTAGAATATGACCAATCAAACAGCTTGTTTTCTGAGCCGAAGGTAGGAATGACCGACGTGAAAAATTGGACAAAGTATGCTAGTTTGTTACACAAATTGTCGTGATCCACGGTGTTAAATGCTTTTGAAAAATCGAGAAGAACTAAAAAAAAGTTGCTTGATCATCATCTATCGCCTTCCTTATATCCTCAACAGCATTGATAAGTGCGGATGTACAACTGTGGTATTGGTGGATAGATAAAAGATTGCATGAATGGATATGTCGATTTTATAGATAAAACGCTTGCAACCACGTCTGCGCTATCAACCTCGGAGAACTCGAACATCCGTTCATTTGGGTTCCGCCGACCATTTTAGCATTCGGAAGTGCTTTGAGAGACTTGATTTAGAACTAGAAAAGGAAACGTTACAAAGTTGTGATTGAGTGCGTTTACATCGATATTGGTGTCAAGGCCTGTGTTACGTTTTTCAAAAGCTGTCGACTTTTCATAGCTGGGTTTAATTTATTACTATATATTTGCTTTTTTGCAGCTCGAATTTTATAATATTAATCTTCCGAGTTAGGAACTCAACTTGACCACAAGGGCAGAGCATACAAAATACACGCTCCCATTCAACATTTCGTTGCTGACGCTACAGTTTAGGGTGAACCTGAGTTTCAACTAACAAGACTCTCCAGTTAGTATGATCTTTAGCTAACAGCCTCCAGTTGCGTACTCTAAATCGGTTGAGGTCCCCTTTTAGATGTACACTCCACCTAAGGTGGGGTCTTCCTCTATTGCGTTTCAGGTTAAATTCGAAGACCCTGCCACACAGAACATTGGTGTCCATTCATTCTATACTTCCTAGTCATATCAGATGACAAATGTGCAGTTGTCGTTGGGACGGAATATTTTAAGAAGGATTTTTCTCGCGAAACGACTGAGGATATCTTCAGCCGCCTTCGATAAGTAGAACTGGGACGTACAATAGGTCTTATGTAGAGTTTCCTTAGTTATTCTGCATATTGACTTACTACCCAATTGCCTTCTTAGCCCAAAGAAACTGCGATTGGCAAAAGTGATTATTCGTTTTAATTCAGCTGAGCTGCTGTTGGCAGATTTCCAACAAATCTAAAGTAGACAAAGTCCTTTACTATATCGAAGCTATAGCTATTGATTGTGACGATCTGTCCAATTCGTCAATGTTGTGTATTCATTCTTTTTTACAGCATATACTTACTTGGTTTTTCACCTTATTTACCGCTTAACCCATTTTAGCAGCTTGCATTTCAATGCCGGTAATAGCTCGCTAAGTTCTTAAAATGTTGCCGATATCATCAGCGTACGCTAGTCGTTGAACAGAATTTTGAAAGATTGTGCATCCAGAGTACACTTTTGAGCTCCGCACGATTCTTTCAAGTACGATTTTTTACCGATTTTGACAAAGCACCAAGCGTTCTTAATTGTCATTCTGCACAGACGGTCGATTTTGGTAAGGATTCCAAAACTAGACATGGCTCTACATAGTTCGCCTCTATAAACGCTGTCATGTGCGGTCTTGAAATCGATGAAAAGATGGTTAATATTGATCTGAACTTCTTCAGATGTTTTCAGGATCTGCCGGATGTGAAGATTTGGTCGATTTTGGACTTTCCTGGTCTAAAATCGCAATCATGTTATTGGCGAAGGGTTGGGTTGAAGAGCGTTATACCTCTATAGTTGGCGCAATTGAAGGTGTCTTCTTCTTTTTAGATCGGGCATACGATGCTGAGATTTCAATCATCAGGCATATGGTACACTCTTCTGGCCAGATCTGAGATATAAGAGTATGCACCAACTCTCAACAAAATCATTTCAAGTAGCTTTAAATACCTCGGCCGATAAGACATCAGGTCTAGCTAATTTGTTGGCTAAATCAAGATATTGCAATCCTTACTTCGTTCTGGTCAGGTTGACGGAAGTTTTGGCTATCATCGTTTAAGGTGAGTGGTCTTTTCTGTGTCAAGGCGGGATGTTGTACTTCTCTGCCTTTATACAGTTTACAGAAAAAGTGTTTCCATATTTTCAGCACCGATTGTAAATCTATTACAAGGTTTCCCTCTTCATCTTGACACGTTCTTTTTACCTGTGTTCCTGGAGTACATCCTCTCAATAATTTCGATCGCACTCGTGCTGTTTTTTCTTTTAAAGCCGATATTATCCCATCTCTTCTGCTCGTGGAGCTCATGAGCAGCTCGCGAAATCCTCTCTTATGTAGAAACGCAATTAAGGAGTCGTGTGCAGTCAGCCCAGACTGATGTTGAAACTAGCCCGCTCATGGTTGACCCATCCTAAAGGAGGTTATGAGTAATTCTGCTTTAACGCTCATGTTTCATCTAGATTACCGTCCACACATTAGTCTCTTCCTAATCTTGTGGGCGATACCTCAGCATATAACCCCCAAATCAAGGGGAGGCACCCCAACAGCACCTGTAATGCATCCGTAGATACGATTCTATAAACTGGTAAGCAGCCAAACAAGGCCATTTTCTGGAAAGCCACGATCCGACGACGATTACACTCAGACATAACCCTATCATACCAAGCCGACGCGATGCCCCAAATGTTGTACCGGCAAAAAAAGGCCAACATGCACAGTACGAAAGGTACGACGGTCAGTTCCCCGACAATACTGGACCACAAAACAGGACCACAATACTCAGCAATCATTCTCTTATCTGGATGATTTGAGTTTTTTTTTGAAACAAGCGGTGATTACTGCTCTTAAAATGGCTGAGCACGAGTTCAATTTTTCGGAAAATTGGATAGTGGGTGGCATGGATGGCATCCAACATTTAACGGGAAGACTAAGTTATTAGTGTAAATGTAGTTCTATTTTTGTAACCAAAACATCCGACAAAATTACATGACACGAGCCGACCGATATGCCAAAATCCTCAGCAACTGCTCGTATGGTAATTCGACGATTTTCCAATTTTCTTCACAGCTTCGACTTTATCATCTTTTGTTGATGTGCTAGGGCGTCCAAAGCGAGGTTCGTCAATGGCATCTTCTCGGCATCTTGAAAGACCTTGTACCATTTGTAAACAATTTTTTTATTTAGAGCAGATTCACCGTATGTCACTGTCAACATATCAAGTGTTTTAGAGCACTTCATTCCATTTTTTACACAAAATTTAATGCAAATTATTTGCTCTATTCTTCATAATAATTAAAAATCGCCGAGCAAACAAACAAAAGCAAAACAAACTAAGTAATCTACTCATATATACAAGTACCTGAGTACAGCAAAAAATCGATAACCGAAAGTCACCTTACTTTTTGAATACACTTCGCACTTGCAATGGACCATGAAGTAATACTGTGACAGTCTTCTTTCAATATACACTGACATTTGACAACACTCTCGCTCCTATTGTTTCAATTTCAAGACGAGACTGAACTTCCAGAACAAGAAGCAGATCATCCGTGTAAGCGCAGAATCTGCAGTGGTCTGATAATAATTGGCACAGAAGTCGATTTATCATAAGCTTCCATATAAATGGACTCAGAAATAAAGCTTACCCATACATTAAATTGTCAAATGCTCCCCTAAAATCACTTTAGTCACCTAAAACAAATGTTGGCACTGTTATTCTGAACGCCGTCTTTAACAAAAAGCCATGCGTCCTCGACATCTTTGCTCTTTTTAAAGCCAAATTTAATAGAAGGAAAGGGCTCGGCTATCCTATCCTGAGATTCTTTCAACCATGATAATTTCCAGTACCGGAAGTTGGATGAAGCCCTGATAAAATCTAGGATCAGAAGAAGCCTTATCAGGGACTTCAGCAGTACAACCAAATCCGCCCCTTTCCAATTTGATGAGAAATTGGTTCGGGCGATACTCTTGCTGTATCTGCTAATCAGGTACTCGGTTGGTGGGTGGCCGTGGCTTAAGTGTAATGACCTATCATTTCTCCTTAATTTTTGATCCCATTTTCCCAAACTTAACACATCTCTGGAATGAAGAAGTAAGACACCGTACTCGACTTTGGTTACCCTTAGCTCAGAAGGCTCCTCAAAAGAGAAAGCCTCAACATGTTCCTTTCTAGGACAGAACTCGCCATGCAAGGCACTCAGGCAATCTCTCCATATGGATAACAAAGTGTTATTCACACGGATGTCCTTAATATCAGAAGTTCTCGTAGTACTCCTGCAAATTTTATACAATTCACCATTCCAATTCTGTTGCACTGACTATCATTATCTGATAATCAGCAAGGGACCGTCGATAGGCAGAGCCCAGCTGAGCCGAGTTCTCACTTGTAGCAGTCCGAGCACATTACAACTTCTTCCTTAGTTTTCTCATGTATAGAGTGGATGGTGGTACGTATATCGAATACCCTTCCGCTCTTGAATAATCGTCCTGATGAGCTAATAACTTATATCAGCAGCAGAAATAGCAAAAATAAAAAAAGGCGTCTTCAGAAATAGGCCAAAAACAAACTCTGCTTCGAATAGCTTCTAATGTAAGGATTTCGTCGAAGATGAGACTGAAAAGATATTATATAACCAAAATGTGTCGAAGACGAGTAGCGAGGCTTTCCCACATAGAACCGCAATAAGTTGCAGTTGTTGCATCCACACCCTGCCTGACTCGAAAAAGCAAAAAAATGTTGGAAAATACATCAATTTTCAAGTGGCTCTGCGGCATTTTGACCCATTCCCGGTAAAGTGCTTGTTTGAGGTGGTCCAAACTTTGGTATTTTTTAGTGCCAACCTTCGTCTTCAAAAAGTACCCCAGACAGAGAAATCCAACGGATTTGCAATCTATTGTGTCGAAGAATTGAAGTGTGGAACATTGCTTTTTAAATAATTTTGACTGACGCGCGCTTTGTGATACGTTGCTGAGCCTTGTTGAAATGTCCACAGTCTCCGACCGAAATGGTTGTTTGCCCAAAGCTTCAATACTGCCTCTAAGACAGTTTCACGGTATACGATGGCATTAATTTTGATGACACGGTCCAAAAATACGAGCGGAGAGCGACCATCGGCGGTTATGGCGGCCCAAACCATCACCATCGGTGCTGCCTGCTTTCTGGTGGCCATCCGAAGGTATAAATTTTCGAAGGACCTCTCTGGCAAGTAAACTCGGTCATTTTGTTTGTTGACATATTGTTCGATAACAAATGGCGACTCATCGGAAACAACTAAATTCGGCAACTCACGACTTTCGTGCAAGAGTAGCAACTCCTTCGCTCTTTCGACTCTAACTTTTTTCTATTGCGGTGTAAGCTTCAGCCCAAGCTCATTTTTCAGTATGTGTTGCATCCCTTCCAACGATATGTTGAGCTACTCTTTCCGAACAATTTCTGCCGATGTTGCTGTTTTTTATGATGGTAACGAGCTATGGTTCGAGACACAAATGATTTATAAACATTGAGGTAACGATAGCTACTTGTGGTTTTCCAGCCAAATATAAAATAATCACACTATCACATTTGAATTCCATCGCGGATTGAAAATTTTCAGACGCAAATCGTTTAAAAGGCTTGTAAATAATAAAATTATCTGTCATGTGTCAAAATTTGAACTCACTGTCATGAACGGTTTGGAAATTATAGCAGTCTGAAGTTGGTTGCAGTTCGAGTCAGGCAGGGTGAAGTATCGCGAAATAGGAGTTATCATCGGATTTTATGAAAGACAAAGTCAGAAAATCACTAAAAAGAATAAATTGGCACCTTGCAGCAAAGTATGGCTGACAATCGGAAGACTTGGATGTAAACGGCTCGCGATTTTCTTCAATAAAAGGCAAAAACGACACGCCAACATATACCCAATAATCAATGCAGACACGAAGGAAAAGTATGCGCCTTGACAGCACCAATGAAAGTTAGTAATTAAAGACTACACCACAGCACAACTAGTTAATTGACAACTTTGCATAAGGATTAACTTTTTGAGTTGACTGGTAGTTCTCACAGCTTGAACAAATTTTTCTCAAAACTTGTGGCATCTCAAGTTAACTAAAATATCTTAAATACGCCCCTAAAACATTGCTGTTTGTGAAAACTAAAAAAAACTTTTCAGCACAGCAACAACGCTATTTTAAGTAAACACTGCTGATGGTGGAGCTCTTTATCCTGAATGACCTTTTTTGTAAAAGTTTTCGGCATTCAAAAACACAGCACGTGCTCCAAGTGTCACTTCAGAAAATTTGAATTGAAAAACAAAATCCGCTGCAATTCCACTCAAGACAAATCTCCAATAATCGGAAAGCTCCAGAAAAATATGTTCAACGAAGATTATGCTATGAATTTGGCGGCAGTCCAAATTTAACCGTTGAAGAGTTATTTGATTTGATGGGTGAGAATGGATGTTGAAGGCGTTTATGGGAATAGCACTCAGGAGACCCTATTTTAGGCAATGTTCTGATCCAATCAGCAAGCAATTGAATACCAATTTCTTAAAGGTCGAGGTATCACTTGAACTGCATATGTGAACTGGGATCTATTGCGACTCGTTTATGCTTCAAGAATCCTAACTTGGTTTTTCAAATTCAATAAATGGCAGACGTTTTCAAGAGTAGGGTAGTTTTCACCTTGTCGTCATGTGCTAATAATGTCTGCAAATGTCGTATTGGAGTGTGATTTGTGTAGAAGTTGAAAAGTTTATTTTGGGAAGGAGATGACAGAATTCAATTATGATTTTTGCAGATAACTCATATGTAAGCATAAGTGAAGTTAAGTGGGTGGGAAGCTTTGAGAACATCCTAAGACATTAAAAGATGTTCTGACGCTTCTCGAATATACCTATCAAGCTGACAAGATATGGTACTTATGGGCACTGAATGTATCTTTTCAAATAACCATAATGATCCATTTTCAGATCAATCCCAACCCAATTCCATTCCCATTGTTGAAGTGTCACTCAACATTTAGATTGTTGAGATAGAGTACAGATTGTAGGAGTACTAGGCGATGTACTCACTGTCCGTTTGAGTTTTTGAATTAATACTGCTAGGTTGAACAATTTTCTTAAGTATTATGATACAGGAGTCTTCTAACAGCGCTTCATTTTGATAATACCTTCTTTGGTATCCAAGGTTCTAAAGTTTCTGACTTTTGCAGCTCTGACATTTGTGGCCTTGTTACCTTATTTTTCTGTCGGAATAGAGCAATTAGACAAAGAACTAGTCCATTGTAAACCTGTTAATAAAATCGTTCAGTTATACGAAGAAAGATGAGTAAGCTATTCAGTGATAAGTTGCCTACAGTACCAGCACCCACCACTTCAACACCATACAAGCATCGCAGGATATTGTGCCACTTATACCCAGCTCATTTAAGTGTTTTGGAAAAGTGTAATGCGCTGTCACAGTAAGCAAACCTTCAGTCTTTCCACCAGAGAAGCCGCTAACTTACTAGAGATATCGGAAATCATTCGTTTGATGCCTGAAACCTGGGGAGTAATGCCATCTGCAGTTGTGGTCATATGAGACCCAACTGTCAATGGAAGCCTTAACCGATGACGCAGGCAGACCGAACGTAGGTTCGGGTCCTGAAAAACTCTTCTATGCACCTAGCCTGGCAAGTTCGTCGGCGATTTCATTTCCCGTGATTCCATTATGAACTTGGACCCAGACAAGGGTCACTGAATTTAGGCTTCCGACTACGTTCAGTGATCTCTTGTATTCTCGAACTAGCTTGGAAGTCGTAAGAAGATTTAGCAAGGCTTGACTATCGTTACATCTGCAAATGGCTCGTCTCCTTTAGCGGTTATCTGCATCATCAAGATTGCGTAAATCTCCGCATGGAAAACAGATGCGAGCATTCCTAACGTGAAGCGAAATCTAACGTTGCCATCCTCCACAAAGATACCAACGTCACATCCTATATTTGTTTTGGGGCCACCCGTGAAAACCCGACTTCATTAATTTTCTGGCTTAAATTGTGACCGAAATCAGTCCCGGGAACAAGGAAAGCCGATTTCATATTTTTTCTGCAATAGGAGAATTCTATTGCATCGGACGGCATGTCCATAAGACCAGATTCATAATACAGACCAGATTCATACAGCCGACGCGTAAGGTCATCAAAGTTCCAGTGCGTGTTGCACCAAAGACCACTTCTTTTAAAACAGAAGATGGTTTTGAAAGTGCAGTCCATGATATGAATATCAAAGGGAGGCAGATTCATCAATACATCTAGAGTGGAGCCAAACAAACCGTTCTTTGGATTCGTTTTTTCGCGAGAGCTCATTCTATCTTATCATAGCCCTTGGATCTAGCAAATGACCCTTCTCGCTGACAGGCTCCATGACTTGCATATAGCCTCTCTGCACTGCCAGAAGGCCGACAACCCCTTAAAGGCTTTTGACGTAACATGTTTAATCCAGAGAAGTTTTTTATCCAGGATGGTACCTAGATACTTAGTTTCTTTCGAGAATCCGACCAGACAGCTTCTTCCTTTTTGCAAAGAGAAAAACCTCAGTTTTGGGAGGATAAATAAAAAGCCCATTACTAGTGCACCAGTGCACTAGTGCACTCCGCCGATCACGTCTAGGGCAGCCTATGCTTTAGAGCAGACAGTCGCTAGACATGATCCAACAGAAAATGCAGCTACATCATCGCATAGTGGAGACAGAACGCCGACTTGCGGGCAACCCCTGTTTACCCCCGCCATCCACATTTATTGTGTATCTCCATATAAAAAGTAATTCATCTCCAACATTAGACCAAGTGTGCATCCGTTGGTTTAAGCTATTTTCGACTGATGATTTTGCAGATACGTCGAATTCGACGCTTAATTTTGTTGTAACGCTGACTGGCTTACTCACTACTTGGTCTGGTAAATAGTATGCGACTCGGTCTTTCGAGCATTTGCTCATGTGTCCTAGAGCAATATATTCCGTAATAAAATGTCTCTATTCCTCTGCTAACACAGGATTCCTTACAAAAACCTTTTCCACATGTAGTAACCGTGCTATTGCCCTCTTCCTTGAATGGTTGTTCTCCAATTCTCGTTCCGGCGATATTCCAAATGGTATTCGTACTATGTATCTACCTTGCTTGTTACGGTTTACTGCTTCCTTGAATAATTCCTCACATCTAGTTGAATTGTGCATTAGGTTTGCTATCTGATGTATTACCGGATATGATCCATCCAAACATAGTTTGCTGAACTACCGGTGACCCTGGTTTTCCTTTTATAACTTCTTTTTGGAGTATTGCGGCTATTACTTCTGTCCCTAAAATCATGTCGACCCTACTTGATATGAATTAAGTTGGGTCGGCAAGCACTATATGGCACCTACCTTTTGACACACATCTTAGTAAGATATTTCCTCATTTCTTTGTCATTTCAAAGTCATTTCTTTGTTGTACTATAGTACCTATTCCATGAACTGTTTGCATAGATGTAGTTTATGTTCTCCCTTGCAAAGCTCACATTATATTGCGTTCAGTGTCGAGTGATATATTTTTGGTTGATATACCTTTGGGTTAGTATCTTTCTTATCTGTTATTGTTTCCATTCCATTGACTTGAATCTTTTCTCGATGAAATGAAGTAGAGATTCGAGTTCTTGTATTTCTCTGTTTTCATTTAAAGATTGTTAATACTCGTATAAGCGTTGCGATTCCTTCTTCATTTTTTGTCGTACAATGTAGACAACAAAGGTTCCCCATTTGGTCGTGTCTATACCAAGATTCTTTATTGCTGACATACATTCTCTCGTTATGTCAAGTAGTTGTTTTAAGGGTGATGCTGATTCCGCTGCCAGTGTGGATTGCTTAAGCAGTTTATGAACATATGTTGTATAGATCAGACGCTTATAGTTCTATCTTTGCTCCAATAGGTTCCAAGCTGTAGTGTACTTTTATAGCTTTCACCAGTTGTTTTAGGGTGTTTCATCATATTTCCTGGATCTTCCTTTAGGTGTTGCATCAGTGTTTGAAATAAGTCGTTGAATGAAGGCCTTGAGTCGTGACTTCCATCAAATGTTGGAATGTTTAGCCGTTTCAGTCGGAGATCAATTCTTGGTTCTTGGTTCCTTCTGTTTGTCTTTTCCTTCGTCTCTATTGTTATTTCCTGGTACATGGTTTCTATTTCCTGATATTGATCCCCTTTAAGATATGTTGACTCGTCTGAGTCCTTTGCGTTTGCTATGATTTCGTCATGCGTCTTGACGATATTCCTTCAATATTGATCCAAGGTGGTCAAGTACTGGTCATACAGTAGATCTGACAGTGATTGGTTCAGGCTATCTTAAGTTTATTGAACAAAGGTTTGACTTAGTAAATGAGCATTCTTTTCGGATTTATATACTCGTAAAACTTATACATCTGACTTAGGCTATTTAATTTAATTAACTATAACTTATACTGAACCTTAAGCTACTTAGCCTAACTATACAATTTAATCTTACATAAGTGTTAGCTAATTCAAAGTTTCTAACCTAATTGTTAGCTAACCCAAGGCTGGTAACCTTAAATAATTAAAATCTTCCCTTCCCTATGTAAGTCGGACATTTGCTAAACATAGGAAAATATGACCCACTTTGCCTTCTGAGTAGGCTTAGCCGTAATTAAAGGACTACGAAGAAATCGGGTCTTCTTCACTCAACCACCAGATATGTTGGTGCTGCAAAACAATATCTTTTTTATCGCGTTTTAAAACCGCCCTGCTAGACCTGCCGTGTGCGACGTCTCTGTTAAAGATGAGTCGTCTCTCATGTCACAATAGAGGGGGGATGAAGCCTTTCCAGCGCACACTCTCATGATATACATAAATAGTTGGCGTAGTAAGCCCCAAATATAAGGTTGTTGGACGAGGTCATTGCTGTTGAACTCATTGGGATATAATTTTGTGTACTCCGATTCTGGTGTTCTGTAAAGACGAGGATAAGAACTCTCAAACACCCGAATCTTTTCCATTAAGCTTGCTCTCACGTTGAACCACATAGGACACCCATATACCAGCATGGGCTGGATGAATTTGAATGGAGTTTGCTAAAAAACAGTATCTTTGTAAGGGCAAAAGCAGCTTTGGCTCTGGTCAGATCAGGGCCTACATTCTTGTTGAAATATAAATATAAGTCTAGCCAGATCCTAAGGTATCATACTACAAATCGATAAGCAAATGGCTAGCCGTTTCTAAACAGAATGCTGTTAGACTTCTGTAAGTTGATTTTCAACTTCCAGTCGTCACAAATTCGCCTAATTTTATCGAAGTCATATTGCAAAGGCATGTTGATGAGTTTTTGGACCTGTATTATAGGCTATTAAGTCGTCTGCATGCGCTATGCTATGAGGAGGTGAATCTATAAAATCGCTTGTGTACATGTTGAAAAAGATCGGCGAATTAACCGCACTTTGTTGCAGACCGTTTTTAATGTGAAAAGTAACGCCAGAAGTCGCATTGCCATTTTTCACGATGAACTATATGTTGGGGGGCTTTTATGAAGGATATGTAGAAATGGTTTACTGATGTCCAACCTGTTCAGCCTGTAGAAAAGTCCCTCTAGTCATATCTAGAATATATGGATGTTTGTGTCCTTGATACCAGAGTTGTAAATATGGTTGGCACAAACTTGAATGACGTGGAGTACTTTTGCCCATTGCTATAGTAATATTAAAGTAAAGACCGTGTATTCCAGCTCCCACTCCCAATTTCATTTAAGAACCATCCGTATACCACTTTATGCCATGTAGGCTATTTGGTAGATTATTGCTAACCCATTCTTCCTACGAATCTCCATGGAGAGGTCTTTTGTAATTCAGTAATTCACCTCCAATCATTGACCTACTTTCAAACTAAATATATTATGCCACTAAGTAACTTGCGGTCAATGATAGTAATGTACTGCTTTTAATTTATTTTCGAATGCACAGACTGTTAATTATTGACTAAGCATCTTTCCTTGCAATAGAGTGTTTTACAGTCATGCACATCCCTCTCCGTAGTGGATAGTGGTTATACACCATCTCTGTCTCTGTAAATAGATATTTCGACTAACTAAACTGGAATCGGAGCAGAATTATTATATAATCGGCCAAACATAGAAATTAGGGAAATCATGTACCAAATACAAGAGGGAACCTACTACTCAATTGGTATAGACTCGGTTTGAAAGCAACGGATAATTCATTATTTCCCATATACGGCCGTTATTTATACTAATTGCTGTACGACGTACGGATACAGCTGAGTGGGAGTAATCTACAAACATATACGACAGTGCACATGGTTCCTAGGCATTTTTATAATTACATTAAAACTCACGAGATACGTCCCTCCAGAACGGTGACAAGAGCACTCTCCTTGCATTCGCTCTACACACTGTCTAAAAGGATTCTTACTAACGAGGAGCTTGACAGGTACCTAAAACAAAACACCCAACGAAGACTTATTCCGCAATGCTATCATCAAAATGACCTGCAGTGTCTTAAAATTCCTCAAACGAAGAACAACGAACGAATACTGACTATTACAGGCATAGATCCAAGCGAAGCCGTAGATGATGATAATTTCTTTGTGATCGAAGATCCTCAGGAGAAAGTTGAGTCCATAGAAGCAACTTTTCAGGAAATGTATAAAACCAATCACGTCATTGGTTCAAATCACAAGCTGGAAAATCAAATCCTTCTGCATAAATTTTTCCCTGTAAAAATACATACAGAACTGGCTATTCGAGAACTCGGATTTCATCCAGTTCAGATACTCGTAATGTCATCGTCAATGAAGAGGACCAACTCCCGTTCACTTCAAAGAAAGAACTTCATGAGAACAAATCAAAGAACTGCGCCGGCTTGGCAGCCAAGAATGAATCAAGCCAATTTTTGATATTCTGCTCTAATGTGAACCGTGAGGTTCAGTGAGGGCGTTCTGCATCGACCGGAACAAATTGTAGTCAGAAGGGGCAAGGTCTGGGCTATAAGGCGGGTGGGGTACGACTTTCCATCCACTCTTTTCCAAATAGTTCTTAACCGGAATAGCAACGTGGGGCCGAGCGTTGTCATGATGGAAAATTTTTGCCTCGTGTCTGGTCGCATATTCCAGGCGTATTTCAGCTACTGCTCTCTTCAAACGGATTAATTGTGTTCGGTAGCGTTGTCCATTGATAGTTTCACCAGGTTTTACCAGCTCATAATACAGCACACCCATCTGATCCCACCAAATACAGAGCATTACCCTCGCCCCGTGGATATTCGGCTTTGCCGTTGATTTGGCTGGTTGGCCGGGTTTTGCGCTTGGGGCTTTCGTAATGGATCCATTTTTTATCACCAGTAACAATCCGATGCAAAAATGACTTCCTTTTGTGGCGTTCCAGCAGCATTTCGGACATGCAAATCCGCCTTTCGACGTCTCTCGGCTTGAGTTCATGTGGAACCCAATTTCCTTGCTTTTGAATATATCCAGCTGCCTTTAAACGTTTTGAAATGGCTGCTTGAGTGACACCCAAAGATTCTGCGAGCTCTTCTTGTATTTGGCAACAATCTTCATAGAGTAATGCTTCCAGTTCTTCATCTTTAAATTTTTTTGGCTGCCCAGGACGTTCATCGTCTTCCAAACCAAAATCACCACTTTTAAATCGTGCAAACCACTTTTGGCACGTTCGCTCAGCTAGCGTATGTTCACTATAAATTTCCACCAAAATACGATGACTTTCGGGAGCAGTTTCCAGTAATGAAAAAGAACTCCCCGCAAAAACAATTTTTCAGGCACAAAGTTCGACATATTTGAGTGAAAAAAAATTATTGTTGTTTACGTTTCAAATGAATGACATATACTGAAATGACGTACAATGACAGTACCTTTCCAACGCATGTTCCAATGAAATAAAAACAATGGAATAATAAAAGTTACGCCATCTCTTAGCAAACCGCACGATCACATCAATTCAGCAGATGAGGTATCTCCCAGTCGAACGCGTTTGATTTTTGAGGCCATTTACCAGGTGTATGCGCAAATTTTTACCGATTAAACTATAGATGGCTCCAGCGAAAAGTACACAGCGTTTTCATTTGACATGCACGTCAATTTTTTCATCTGACATTTAACTACAAACACTCACAAGTTGAGTCCTCCAAAAAACTAGCCTCTTTGTGGTATCGTTCAGTGATCATGTCGATTTTTGTGCCTGAAAAAGAACATTTGCGACACGCGTTGCTTTTGTTATATAATCAAAAGAAAAAGGCTCTTAAAAGTCATCTTTGGCTAGTAGAAACATATGGTGAGCACGCTTTATCAATTAGAACATGTGAGACATGTGGTGATTTTAATGTGAAAAGCAGTGAGCGCTCTGGTAGACCACAAAAATGTGAAGACGAGCAATTGCAGGAGTTATATAATGATAACCCAACTCAAATTCAACGGCAATTAGCAGAAGCTTTCATGTGTCACAAGAAACAATCAGCAGACGTTTACGAGTAATGAAGAAGGTCAATAAACTCAGTAAATAGGTCCCACACGATTTGAATAAACGTCAAATGGAAAATCGCAAGGTTACTTGTGAAATGTTGCTTCAACGTCACGAAAGGAATCCATTTTTGCATCGAATTGTGATGAAAAGAAACGTTGCGAAGACGGTCCTTTATTACCAAGACCAAATTGATTGGGCAAGAAGACCATGCTCTGTATCTGGTAGGCCAGAGAGGTATTATGAACACTTGAAGCCCGGGAAAAACGTTAATACACAGTGCTATCGCCAACAAATGATTAATTTAAACCAGAAATCAATCTAAAAAATAGGCTAAAAGATATGGAAAAGTGATTTTGTTACACGACAACTTCTCGTACAGCAAAACTTATGAACGACACCTTGAAATCGCTTAGATGGTACATCCTTCTACACCCGCCGTACTCGCCAGACTTGGCGCCATTCGATTATAACCTCTTCGCATCAATGGGGCACGCGCTCGAAGAGCAGTACTCCAGCAATTTCGAGGAAGTTGGAAAATGGGTCAACGAATGGTTTGCCGCAGAAGACAAGCAATTTTTCTGATATGCTTTTCATAAATTACCTGAAAGATGGGCGAAATGTGTAAAAGCCGATGGCCAATATTAAAAAGAAAAATAGTTTTCCCTAGAAAATTACGTATATTTCCTACCAAAAAAGTCAGCTGTGATTAAGCCAGGCTCATAGTGTCTTATTTCGCGGACGCCAACCTAAATTTGCTTAAAGGCTATATCGCTCTATTTTTGTGATTCATTACAAAAAGCATTCACATTGAAGTCGTTGGTGACCTTTCAACATACACATTTATGTCAGTCTTGGGCCGTTTCATGGTGCGACGTGGTAAGCCAATTAAAAATTGGAGCGACAACGGAAAAAAATTAATCAACGCCATCAAACTATGGTTATCGATCATCTTGCCAGAGATAATATTACTTGGAAATTTATCCCGCCCTGCACCTGATTTCAGCGGACATTGGGAGGCAGCTGTAAAATCTAACAAGACTCACCTTAGGAGGGTCATAAGGCATGTTTGCAATTATTATAAAAAATGAAGCAAAGAATTTGCATTTAATTTTGTGTAAAAAATGGAATCATGTGCTCTAAAACATTTGAAATGTTGACAGAAGCTCACCGTATGCTGCTCTAAATAAAAAAAAATGTTCACAAATGATACAAGATGCAGAGAATATGCTATCAAGAAAAGATGATAACGTCGAAGCTGTGAAGAAAATTGTGTTGGAAAATCGTCGAATTACCATAAGAGAAGTTGCTGAAAGGTGTTGGCATATCGGCCGTCTCGGGTCATGCAATTTTTTCGGATAATTTGAGCATGAGACGTGTGTCGGTGAAGTTTGTTCCGAAATTTCTTAATTTTGATCAGAAGAACCGTCGCAAGAGCATCGCTCAGAGCTCTTGAATGACGTCAACGATGATCCTGACTTCCTCAAAAGGGTCATAACTGGTGAGGAATTATGGGTATATGTTTATAACGTCGAAACCAAAGCTCAATCCTTCCAATGGAAGCACCTAGGAGAGTCAAGACCGAAAAAAGGCGCCAAGTTCGATTAAATGCCAAAGTTTTGATGACTGTTATTTTCGATTACCGGGACGTAGTGCTTTAGGAGTTTTTACCTGAAGTTCGTACGGTTAATAAGGACTATTACCTTGAAGTTATGCGCCATTTGCGGGAAACAATACGAAAAAAATCTCCTGAATTTTGGAAAAACCAACAAGCTTTTGCATCATGCCTCAGCCACCATACTAACGGGATTTGGCTCCATGCGACTGAAGAGACCTATGAAAGGTATTATATCTGAGGGTGATTACTTTGAAGAGGACAACATTAATATGGATGAATAAATAAATTTTTTTTTTTAAATATAAAGTCACCTTACTTTTAAAGCACACTGGAAGACTGTGCTGTCCGACATCAAGATGGCGACATTGTTCTTTTAAAAAAGCCGAATTTCCCACCTGGATCCGTGGTAGTATTGTTGATCATACTCTCCTTCTATTTTGCTGCTGACTATTAAACAAGTAAATTTCATTATTCTGAATATTAGCTGAACAACTAAATCTATACGCGTTAACTCAATGCAGAATATTTATCTGAGTTAACGTGGATAGTAACAATGCTTCCAGACCTACTTTTCCATGATAGCGATAACTTGTATGGGAACGCCAAAAGAGGTGTCACTTTTAGAAAAAAATAGAATGACAGTGCTACCATCCTTTCCCAATGTTTATAGTTAATGCCGATAACTATGTTTTTGGGCTCTGAAAATTAAGCGCTGATACCGATGACTGTTAAAAATATCACCCAGAACAATCAGAAAAGTCGGAGATGAAAGAAGAAATAAAAAACACAGATGTTTAATTCAAAGTCTAACACTTTAATGCAATTAATTCAGTTGATAACGAAAGTCATGTAAGAATCCAGAAACAATTCCAAAGAGAATATAAACGTCAATAATAATTCAGCAACTTAGAATATTTAACATATTTATAGAGCAAATTAGCAAAAATTGTTAACACCTATCGGCCAAGAATTATTTACTAATTTCCAAAGAGTATACAAGTTTCACCGGCCTTCGAAGGATGGAACTATTTGAAAAGCGTTCCTCGCAAGCTCGTACCTTACCGTCTCCACCTGAAAATGTTGCAAAAGTTAGCTGTTAAATAGTTCGCGATAAGGAAGAATCATAGGGATTGCAGCAATTCGCCTTAAAGCAACTACACAGTGAACAAATAATTTATTTAGCCACGAAGATATTCTTAATATATTAGGAATTCAAATAGAGAACATCGATTACACTATACCTAAACTTCGGTTGAAAAAGACCTTTATGCGATCTTCCCCTCTAGATCCTTCTGGAAGGAAGGTGCTTTCATGGAGGACAAGTCTATCCACTTCTATACAGATGGATCTAAGAACAAGCCTCTCCTTCCGTCTTTCAAATCACTGTAGCGTGTTCCAAGCGGAAATTTTAGCGATTAAGGAAGCTCTGTGATATCTGTAAAGGATATCCGCATCTTTTCGGATAGTCAGGCCGCTTTCAAGTCCCTAGACTCGGTCTCACTAAATTCTTAAGCCGCCCTTGGATGCCGATTATCTCTTACGGAGATGGCAGAGCAGTTCAGCCTACACCTTTGTTTGGTGCCGGGCCACAGGGACATTCCAGAGAATTCGCCAAATTTGGAATCACTCTACCAAACGCTACATGCAAATTATAATTTGAGCTGAACGCTAATAAAAGAACAGACCTTAGATGGACCGGTGGGCCAACAAGCTGCTCTATTAGTCTGATTTTTCTAAATAGAAAACATCTAAGTGCCATAATAGGTATCATCACTGGGCACTGCCTTATGCATGCAAAAATGCTTGGCGCTTTTACAAACGATTTTGGTAGAACCTGCATGGACGAGGGAGAAGAGGAGACAATCCTCCATCTTCTCATTTCCAGCTCTCTCCCATAAAAAAAAAACTCCACCCAGGAGCTTTGTTCTACAATGACTTAAACGATCTAAACAATGTAGACGTTAACAGTCTCCTACGCTCAAATTGGTTAGATGAGTAAGAGGACCATAGATCCAAGTTGTAGCACAACAGGCCAATAGGTCTAAACGGGTTGTTTTCTAACCGCCTCTCTCACCTAACCTAACCTTAGGAAGAAACATATAAAAGCACCAGATCTCCTATCTTCAGAGAGGTCAAGTGCTTTACATGATGCAAGGATCTTAACTGTTGAAGGTACTCTTTAATCCACCGCTCTTTTAAAAATTGATAAAAGGCGTAGGCGATTCGTCCATTGTCTACGTAAGGTCTGCGCGTCCGGTGATCGCAGATCTTCTTCGGATGGGATAGTATACTTGAGTACCATTTAGAAGGTGGATCGACATGAGTGAAGCTAGGTCCTATGGGTCATCGCTGGAGTAAGTTAGAATCCAAAAATTTACTACGCTTTCAGCCTCGGTAAGAAGAACAACAAGTGGATCTGAATTCAATGCGGCTCGACCAACCGTTGCTTTCAATAAAAATTGTACCAATTCTACTATTCGCTCCGAAAAACCTCCTCACCAAGGTGCCCATTTGACAATAAACTTCCATTTAATGCAATCATTACTCAAAAAACCCTAAACGCTCTCAATAGCCTTCAAATCGAAAATATAGCCAGTTCAAATAAAGCCCTGTTAAACGTTTTCGCATTTTCGGAGTAAATGATACGTGGTATACCACGCCTGGCTATGAATCGACGTAATGCTAAGAGACAAGTAATCAAGTCCGACATCAGCTCCAAATGCACTGTCTCCGAATCGTGGAGTGTGTTCAACCCATTGCCACTTTCTCCTTCGTATATTAATGTCTGTAGGCTTTGAGCCCGTTCTCTGATAAAGTTGAGCATTAGGGATTAGGTCAAAAAAGAATTAAGATACAATAATTCTTAGACATCTACGTATGTAAATTTGTAGCTTGCGTGTGGTAGTGGTGTTCACCTTCTAAATACTGCATCAATAAATCAGTACTGATTCTACGTTCAGTAATGTAAAAAGCTTTCGTTTTAGCTGTGTTTATTTTGAGCCCCACTTTTTCGCCTAGCTTCCAAATTGTGAACCACAAAATAAAAGTCCATTATCCGATGTGAAAGTAGGCAAATATCGTCAGCGTAGCCAAGGTCTATCGAATTCTTCCGTCAATACTGCAGAAAGTACATCGCTGATAACCACTAAAAACAATAGTGGTGACAGTAAACATCCCTGACGTACCCCACTTTTGACTTCAAAAGCCTCAGACATCTTACTTTTGTGCAAAACGAGACACTTACCACCCTTGTATGTAACTTTAATAATAGCTTTGGTTTTCTCTCTCTCTCTCAGTATAGCACCTCGATTCAAACTGTCGAAAGCCTTCTCGAAGTCGATAAATAGTAAATGTAGCGGAGACCTGTACTCAAAGCATTGCTCTATAATGATCCGTAAGGTGTTTATGTGGCCAATGCAGGACGATCCAGCGTAAAAGCATGCCTGTTTGACATCGAGAGTTAAATCTTAATGTTCTCTGATTCGTTTTAGAATTATTCTAGCCATTCTTTTGGCTACGACTGGAAGAACGCAATTTACCTCTCTAGTTTCCACACTCCATCAGGTTTCCCTTTTTAGGTAACTTGATGATCGATGATCATCCCTCTTTTCCACTCCATCAGATCAGCCAATGTATATGTATAATTCGGCAGGGATGCCATCAATATACATCGCTTTTTTTTTTACTGGGAGGCCCGATGCACATTCGAAAATTTGTTCCCTTTGAGAACTCTTTCCAATTGGAGATCATAGAACCATGGTTTAAGACCGCAGCAAAATGTTCTCTCCATCTGGTGAGTTATCCCTCATCCGAAATCAGTAGATTACCATCTACACTTTTCACTGGTTGTTATTTGGAGTTCCGACTACCAGTAGGGCCCTTGGTGATTTTAGTGTTTTTAGCTGTTTGCTACTTCTTCCGCCCTTAAATCCAGTGTGTCGATATACTGACGCCTGTTACGACTCACACTACGCAGCACTTTCTTCTTCTTCACACGATATTGAACTTCTAGCTTGGTTCTCTCTACTGCTGAAGCGGTTACAATCCGAACGGTCGTCGATTCGTCTCTAGGTTTCAGTCGAAAGCCATGTGCAGTGACTTTTCTGCCTTTTATCGACTTAGGTGCTCGCCCAAGTTGCAAACACATTTTTCACAGCATTCCAGTGGTCGTCCACGCTTTTCTGCGTTGTGCTGCTGATTGATTCTGCTTCTCAGGTAACTGGTCCCTGAACTGTTGGCGCACTTGCGTATCTCTAAACTTATCGGTATTAAATCCGATTCGGATTATTCATAAAAAGCTGTTTTCTTTTGTAGCATTCAAACATATGGAAATATTAGAAATCTTGAATTCAGCTAATTCTGGTATTTTTTACATAAATTCGCAGTAAAAAGGCGGATTGATCCATTTTTCGATTTTTTGTTGCTAAAAAAAAATGTGACCGCAAAAGTATATAGTTACTTTAACTTTATTGAAGTACTCGTTTAACTAATTAACAGATAACGGTTAGGAACATTCGTTTTTGCTCGATGCACTGCACCTTTTTTATCTTATTACACGACATGTAGGTTCTCTAACGTACTCGTAATTCAGTGTCTTACTTTATGGAGAGTATCTATTGTACATTATTCACTGCAATGATTTTCGCTTACTATCCGTAGATAGTAGAAGGTTAAATAAAATTTTTCATTTCTATGGCTAAAAATAGGGAATGGGAATGAAGCATACCCCAACATGTTTGTTAATTCAGGTACTTTACGACAAAATGTTACGTTGAAAACTTCTCAAGCAACTTAAAGTACACGGAAAAGAATAGATACCACCAAATACTAAATGGGGTGAAAAGTAACCTCCTTGGAAATGATTTATTCAATATATTCTTGATCCCGTTCGAAAATAATACTCCTCCGTGGTGCCGATGATTTCCTCGCGTGAGCTGAATTTTTTTATCGATGAGCCATCTTTTGAGGTTTGGGAAGAGATAATAGTCCGAGGAAGCCAAATCGGGCGAAGACGGTGGATGCGACATGTGAGGCCGTTTTGCAGCGATTTCGGCCTTCAATCGTTCCAATAATGCACAAAAATACTCGCTGTTGATGGTTTTTCCTTTTTCGAGGTAGTCCCCGAAGAGTATACCATGAAAACCGACGCCATAACCTTTCCGACCTATCGAGCCTCCCTCGGCCGCTTCGGAGCACTCGTGCTGGCTTCAGTCCATTTCCGGGCACTCATTCTGTTCTCTGGTGTTCAACAGTTACCAATCGACGACAAAAGTCCGCCCAATTCCGCATCAGCAAGTCCAAACATTCTTTCGAAGTGCTCTCGCATTCGTGTTTTTGGTCAGGAGTGTATATGCGCGGCACCCAGCGGCAGGATAACTTTTTCATATGCAGAATATTGCCCAAAATATGGCGTGTGCGCTCAGTACTAATCTTTATGGTATCTGCTAGCTCGCGCACCTCAACTTTCTGGTACGCCAACACAATTTCATGTATTTTTTTGACATTGTCCTCTTTAACCACATCGGAGGGCCTGCCGCTACGGACTTGATCGGGTGTGGAGTTGCGGCCACCACCAAACTCTCGAAACCAATAGCTCCATAATGTTTTATGAGAGAACGAAAATCGTTTTTGTCCATACTCAACATGATGCCAAACACGTCAACAACAATCAGCTGTCAAAACAAAACTAAAGACAGTATCGCACTGAAATTTGGCATGTCTGCATAAATATGAACGGACTTCAAGGCACCATAACCTCTTTTGCAGTAGCAGCTCATTCTGGCGGTCAAAGAGGTTACTTTTCACTCCACCTAGTAAACCAACCCCTATGTAGAATATCGAAAAAAATTTAATTGCAATTTTTAACCAAGCCTCTTAGGTATATTTTTATTAAATCCCGTTCGGTAGTTTTCGTGAGATGCGCACCCAGACACAAGAGTCCTTACCATTTTGTATAATATAGAGTAAAGTGCTTTTCCTTTGAAAAGCGGGGAAGCAACCTTGTTATTCCATTAAGCAGCCTTTCATCCAGCTATCTTTTACGGGTCAGTGAATGTGTGTTTTCTAAATAGGGTGGCAGTAAGCCCGTGTAGCACAGCAGATTTCATACATACATACATAACTACTACTTTCCGCATGTAAGTACAAAGTCGATAATCCCTCAATTCACATCTATGATAATTCAGGCAGACTTAATGCAGACAAAAGCAAGACAAGACTCAATGCTAAAACATTTCACATAATTCGAGTATCGGAACAAATATATTTCATCTAAGATGCCGCTTTAAATGTCGACTGCTTTTAGTATCAACTAAGTGCATATTAAAAAAGAAGTGTCCCCTTGAGGTAGCACATTCAGAATATCCATACATGGTTTTGAATGACAATAATAACAATCTCGTCATCAACTCAAGGATTTATTCATAGCACAGGTACCTATTACCACCACATTCGTGGACATGCCTTGGGTACATAATGAACCATCACGAACTCATTTATATGCGCATAAATTACTCTACACATCCTTTTGGTGTACAGAAGTATACTTTTTTTTTTTAAAAGAGTCCTTTGGCCATATTTACACTCACGAAATCCTGGCAAGTGATAATGAAACATTACCTAGATTTCAAAAGTTGTTCCGATAGGTGAATTCGCATCATCAACTTATTGTGAGACAGGATAACTAAGTATTAGTTATGCGATCTGATGATGATTGTTCTGTCTTAATACGGCTGTGCTAGTAGTTAGTAGCAGCAAGTAGCAGATTAATTGAATTTAGTCTATGAAATGATTTAAGTAGGACATCCTCAGACATTATGACAATACTGGATGATTAGAACTTTATTTATTTGAAAAGGTAATGTGGGTATGTTATGTTTTCAAATGAGTAGGAGCAACAAATTGCAGAACATGCACACAATTAAACAGAGGTAATTTACATATTTTTAGTATTCAGGTGGCGCTATAGTTCGGTGTCCAACTTGTCCCTAACTAACAAGCCTCTTCAATAAGATCGGTCTTTAGCTAACTGCCACTAGTTGCCCACCCCAAATCGGTTGAGATCCCCTTAAACTTGTGCGGGTTACCTAAGGTGACTGATACGCAATTTTCTGACTAGATCGATGTCTCTATACAGCTCGTATAATTCATCATTGAATATTCTCCTTCAAACCCCACCAACGGGACATAATATTTTTCGAAAGATTTTTCTCTGGAAGCGACTGAGGATATCTTTATACGCTTTCGATAGAGTCTATGCTTCAGCGTCGTAAAGAAGTATAGAGTCTCCTTCTTATCCCAAAGAAACAGCGAATGACAAGTGTGATTCCTTGCTTTATTTCTCCTGAGGTGTTGTTAGCAGAATTTATAGCAAAGCCGAGGTAGACAAAGTCCCTAAGAACTTCGAAGTTAAAGCTGTTGGCTATGACATTCTGTCCAAATCGTCGATGACGTGTTTCCCTTCTTGCTAATAGAATATACTGGTTTTGTCCTCATTTACCGCATTTTGAAAGCTTCCGTTTCAATGCTAACGAGCTAGTTCTGACCGCCCGCTATTCTGCCTCCAGCGTGCGCTTATGAGCTTCGTTCAATTCTTTCAAGTATGATGCTAAAGAAATCTAAAACCCTTTTTGAACATCAAGTGTCTCGGTTAAGCCATTACCGATCTTTTAAAGAAGCAGCGAGCGTTCCCAATTGTTATTTTGCAAAGACGGACGAGTTTGACAGAGATCCCTTCTCGAGTATGTAATTCGTCTCTATAAATGCTGCCTTAAAATCGTTGAAAAGGTGGTTAATATCAATTTGGACTCTTGAGATTTTTCCAAGACTTGGCGGAATGTGAAAATTCGGTTGATTTTGGACTTTCTTGGTCTTAAACCGCACTGATAGGGACATTTTCAGACATTTGCGCAAAATTAGAGATAAGATCTTGTATCTGATGTTGAGGAGACTTATACCTGTTTAATTGGTTCCTTTTTTGTAGATCGGGCAATCGATGCTGAGGTTCCATTCAACAGGCATACACTCTTCTAACCAGATCTAAGAAATGAGTTGGTGTATATTCTCCAGATCGTCATTTCTCACAGCTTTGAATATCTCCGCCGGTAAGCCGTCAGGTACATCTGCTTCGTTGGTTTTCAGCTTTGATATTGCTATTCTTACTTGATTTTGGTCAGGTTGACGGCTATCATCGTCTAAGTCGCATGATAAATTCCGCCTAACGGCAGGTGTTTGCTCTTCTCCGACGTTTTATACATAGTCCGCAGAAAATTTTCTTCCTGTATCATCGACTGTGACTCTATTATAAGGTTTCAGGCTTCTTGCCTCGGCATGTTCTTTTTACCTGTACCTCCGTACGCTATTCTTGAAGTACAACCTCTCAATGTCTTCAATCGCCCGCTTCTCGTGCTCTCTTTTCTTTCTTCTTCTGGAGAAGACGGAAAATACACGTCTCTAGAGCTCACGAACGACTCTCGTCCGTTGGAACGCCGCTTTGTAAGCTTCTTGTTTAGCTGCATGTGCTTGCCGGCATTCTTCATCAAACCAGTGATTTCTTGGTGGTGATCGGGTGAAACGCAACACATTAGTTGCGGCGTATATGATGTCATGTTGACAGCTTTGATACATGATGCTAACGGCATAGGAGTCGTTGAGAGATTTCGTGATACGCGTTCAACGAAGATCTAGCGGTCTCTTGCGATTGCAGCTTTTCTACGTTATATCTTCTCACAGTAGTTCTTCTTTGTTATGGCGCTTGGGAAATTTTTATTCGCACCTTGGTAATGTGCTTAATTTAATTTGGCGTTTAATGATCTCGAGACTTCCATGTGACCTATTTAGATGAGGAAACCTTGTCCTCGTTAGTGATATTTCATTCTGCCGCAAAGTCTAAAGACACAAATCTGTTGCCAGACGAGGTGTCGTGCAGGCTATGCTCACCGGCTGTCCTACTAAAGCTGTGCTCTTTTCCTATTCTGGCGTTCAAATCGTCTAGTAAGATCTTAACGTCATATTTCGGACATCTTATCGAGAAGTGTGTAAGTACGTTCTTTAGTGGCGTCATCCTTGTCTTTCGCATGGGCATGAGCGCATATTGGGCTTATGTTAGCGAATTAAGCCTTGATGCGGATTGCATTAAGATGCTCGCTCACTGGTCAGAAGCTCAAGATTGCAAGCCTAAATTTTCCGCTCTAGAATAAGCGCTTTTTCTTTTCCTTATAGCAATCACCAGATTATATGTTAGAATTTTTCTTCCTCTTTATGTTGGGCCCATACATACGCACTTCCTGGATGGCGGTGATATCCGCATTATAACAGTCAAGGCTCTCTGCTAATTGATCGGCTGCACGTGGCCAGGACCCGAATATTATACGTACAGAGCCAAAGGCCGCTGTCCTTTAAACATTTGCTAGGTTCGTCAACTGTGAGTTAATTTTTATCCGAGGACATTGTGGGTTCGTCACATACATTATTCTCTTCCATAAGAAGTCGTGAACCCTATGCTCCTACAACTTTTTGGTATGGCATAACTGATTCTGAGTATGTTTATCAGAAGTGGAGCTATGTGTGTAATACCTTTTTGGAGGGCTTTGAATGAGTCAAATAATTTGATGGCCCATTTTATTTCCATTGACCTCTTCTAGTTCTCTCTGGAGGAGATTACCTGCCAAATAGACTGAGTATATTACTGCTTCTGTCTAACTGCCTTTAGTGGGTAGCGCAACTCATGAAGGTGTTCCTTCATTCAAGGGGTCCCAGAGTAACTGTTTTGTATTTGTTGAAATAAAAGATATTGACTCGGGTATATGTTATACGTATCATATATAAAAGCTTGACATATGTATTATATATAAGTTGTGGAACTATACCTTTGGTACTAACTTTATACAACATCTCTCTTATCAAATAAATAGTCACAATGATGCAAAAGTTAAGATAACTTCATATTCAAATTTCAAATAAACCGTTTATGACTAAATATATGTATACAACTATTTAGTATTATCAATACTAACTTAATATATTTGTAAGTTTAATTCATTACTACATTCTATTGTTTTAATTGCGGCTACGAGTGCTATGAACTTTGCGATCATAAGAAGGAATTATACCTTGTTGAGGTGAAATTGTTTTATGAGATCTTTTTCTTATATGAAATGTGTTCCGTCTATACCTTCCCCCTTCATTTAATTCTACTACATATGACCTTGGTTCCAACAATACATTTATTAATAATTTTTCCCGGGTACCTTTTTTTATCAGACTTTTGCATCCATACTTTAAATCTTCAGTTTAAAGGAATTTGTGGAATAAGTAGGTTATCGTGTATGGGAATCCCGATAATGGGGTATTTCTATATTCAAGCACAGCTATATTTAAATCTATTTTTGAAGCCTGGCTTTTCCTTAATAAATATTTGGCGATTCCGACATATTTTTCAGCAAGTCCATTCGATTTTGGATATAACTTAATAGTATGGTAGTGCGGTTTGCTAAGAGATGGCGTAACTTTTATTATTCCATTGGAACATGCATTGGAAAGCTACTGCCATTGTACGTCATTTCAGTATATGTCATTCATTTGAAGCGTAAACAACAATAATTTTTTTTTCACTCAAATATGTCGAACTTTGTGCCTGAAAAAGTGTTTTTCCGGGGAGTTCTTCTTCATTACTTTAATATGAAGAAAACTGCTGCCGAAAGTCATCTTATTTTGGTGGAAGTTTATGGTAAACATGCGCTAGCTGAGCGAACGTGCCAAAAGTGGTTTGCACGATTTAAAAGTGGTGATTTTGGCTTGGAAGACGATGAACGTCCTTTGAAGATGAAGAACTGGAAGCATTACTCTATGAAGATTGTTGCCAAACACATAAAGAGCTCGCAGAATCTTTGGGTGTCACTCAAGTAGCCATTCCAAAACTTTTAAAAGCAGCTGGATATATTCCGAAATGCTGCTGGAACGCCACAAAAGGAAGTCATTTTTGCATCGGATTGTTATTGGTGATGAAAAATGGATCCATTACGACAACCCCAAACGCAAAAAATCATATGTGAAACCCGCCCAACCAGCCAAATCAACGGCAAAGCCGAATATCCACGGCGCGAAGGTAGTGCTCTGTATTTGGTGGGATCAGATGGGTGTGCTGTATTATGAGCTGCTAAAACTGGGTGAAACCATCAATAGACAACGCTACCAAATACAATAAATCCATTTGAAGAGAGCAGTAGCCGAAAAGCGCTCGCAATATGCGACCAGACACGAGGCAATAATTTTCCATCATGACAACGCTCGGCCCCACGTTGCTATTCCGGTTTAGAACTATTTGAAAAACAGTGAATGTTTGGGCCTTATAGCCCAGACCTTGCCCCTTCTGACTACCATTTGTTCCGGTCGATGCAGAACGCCCTCACTGAAATACGGTTCACATCAGAGCAGAATATCAAAAATTGGCTTGATTCTTTCTTGGCTGCCAAGCCGGCGCAGTACTTTTGAGATGGGATCCACAAATTGCCAGAAAAATGGGAAAAAGTCATAGCTTCAGATAGGCAATACTTTGAATAATACTATTGTACATGTTTGTCTTAAATAAACGTTCAAATTTTGGAGAAAAAAAGCCGCACGAATTAAAATATATACCCAAATTTTCTTTAGCAAATGATAGGCATGCTGCGCAATTAAAAGGAGAATTGTCTGTTACTATCTCTTGTGGTATTCTATGGGTTGAAAATATTTGTTTTAGATATTTGATTATTTCTAAACTAGATTTATTTTTAAGCTTAATTATCTATAACCATTTCGAATAATAATCAACTAATACTAAGTATGGATGAATTGCGAAATCTAAAATATCTAATCCCAATGTCATGCTGAATTAATGGCTCTTTGGTTCCTGAATTTCTATATTTTTGACAAAGCATGCAGTTTTTTATAACATTTTCTATATCCCTGTTTAATGTTAACCAAAAAATCAGTATCTATGCAAAATCTCAACCTTCTAAAACCCTAACAACGTTGGAAATCGATTAATGATTTAGGCGTGCCAGTGCAGTGGTATCTAGCACTCAGTGCAGTGGTATCTAGCACTGAATGAATAAGACCTTTGAGACTGAGCAATGAAAGTCAAGAATTATCATTTGAAAAATCAAAAGTGACCTTCGTTTGACTTTGAAAATGGGTCTCAAGGTCCCCTTCAGAACCCTGTGACTTTTGTCTGAAACTTTTTTCGCTATATCGCTTATTTTTCGAGTATATAATGGTGAAATTTATTGCATGCAAATGTTATAGCCAGTAGCTCCTTTTCGATCTAAGCATAACCGATTTCAGTTTGGCTTAAAGATCGAGGTGCACAACTTAAAGGTGCTCCAGACTGCATCAAGCAACAATCAATTCCGCTTTTGGATGCATCACACTGGACAACAATTGGTCTAATCCCGTCAAACATCTTCAGGATTGGGGCATTAGCGATTAAATATTTTATCTTTTCTAAAGTTTGAGTGTGAATGTCAAAGATGGGAAAAAATCATAGCTTCAGATGGGCAATACTTTGAATAATACTATTGTACATGTTTTTCTTAAATAAACGTTCAAATTTTGAAAAGAAAACCGCACGAATTAAATTACATACCCAATATTTTTTTGACATTGTCCTCTTTAATCACATCGGAGGGCCTGCCGCTGCGGACTTGATCGGCAGTGGGGTTGCAGCCACCACGAAACTCTCGAAACCAATATTTGACGGTGTAATCTGACGGAGCATTGGCCTCATAATATTTATCCAACTTTTCTTTTGTCTCCTTCGCCGTTTTGCCTCTCAAAAAATAATGAGAACGAAAATCGTTTTTGTCCATACTCAACATGATGCCAAACACGTCAACAACAATCAGCTGTCAAAACAAAACTAAAGACAGTCTCGCACTGAAATTTGACATGTCTGCCTGAATATGAACGGACTTCAAGGCACCATAAGCTTTTTTGCAGTAACAGCGCATTCTGGCGGTCAAAGAGGTTACTTTTCACTCCACCTAGTATCACCCTTTCTAGCAGGCGCAGAAATGTTTTAGAATTACCTGACCAGATATGGGCATTATACTCCAATTTTGGTCGGATAGATGCCTTATATATATTGAGGCCAGATAAAAGGATGTAAAATAATTCTTACAACGCTTGAGGAAACCTAAACATTTCGCAGCATTTTTGACAACATCGAATATGTGGTCATTTGTACATATGTTGTCACAGACACACTTACCGAGAATTGAAATTTTTTTAGTTTCGACGATGTAAGTGCCATTTATGGATAATGGCTGGTTATGTAACTTCCGCTTTAACGGAAGACAGGCAGACAGCATTGCGTTATGGAAGCATTAAATTCCACTATGTTGATAGTTCCCCAATTGGTTATGCTGTTAATATCGAAATTTAATAAAATTGATGAACGAGAAGGGTACGAATATGAAAAGCAGAGAGTACTGTCTTTAGCAAGGGAATTGATGAAAATTAAAAAGAGTGTCGGAGACAGAATTTCGGGGCACTATGGCATTTATTTTCTGAATATCAGGCTTGAAACCATCCAAGACAACTTGAATTGAACGTTCTGAAAGGTAATTTCTAATCCGTCATGCTATCAAATCACCAGTGGACCTCCTGCTAAGAAACCGTGCTGCTACTTATTGTGAAGTTTTTATGTTTCGAGATATTACATAAGCTGACAGTTTATCAGCGTTTTCATGAGCTTGGAAAAAAAGTGATGTAAATCCAATCAGCTTTTTTTTCGGCTTTTTTAGTGATTGGTTTGGACAAACTGTTTTTATCTGTTCAGAAAGAGTCCTAAAGTATAGAATTGATGAAAAAGCTTACGCCGAGGTTTGACTAGCGTGGAAGAATACCTCTTCAGAAGAAGGGGTGATACTATCTGGATTTGTGTATGTTAAGTTCTTTAAATACTCTTGCTATTACACAAGTCCGAAAGTGGATTCTTTCCATTTAAGGTTCGACGCAGTCAAGTGTACATTGAGACCAATCTGGAAGTGCCGAGTTGGCTGCAAAGCGTGAAGCAAGTAGATTGGCTTTTTCCAAAGAGCTGACGGCAGAAATGCCATTATAAGTGACCGCTGGGATGAAGGATGAACCAGCATTCCTATAATTTGACGGACGACCAACAATTTTTTTTACTTTCGAACATTACAGTACTTTTTTCTTCAGCTGTATTATGTTTATTTGGCTTAAATCATATTTATTAGAAATTAAATAAGGGAGAACTCAACCTAGGGTTGCCAACCTGCTGACTACGTTCATAGTACTAGAACACTACCACTTCCCAGGCTTATTTAATGATCAGAATGATTTTTCCATATGTTTACAAAGTTGTTTTACAATTAATTTTTTTCTTAATAAAATATTTTATAATAATTCACTCTAAACTTCATAATATTTTATTAATTTTCTTACTCTTTCACTCCTTCGCAGAGGTCATTTCCCAAAACTAGAATTTTTTGACAATTTTTTGGTTTGCCCTTGTTTCGATGAAGTTAAGATGTTAGGATATGCACAATTTTTATTTTCGTTGTTTCCTTAGTTAAGTAAACCTAAGTATAGGAATTTTCAAATGACTTGAAGTTAGCTTACAATGTGCAGAAATTTTCTTTAATTGATTTAAATGCACTGTTCCTTATCGTGTACCAATTTGAACACACTTAAAACTTTCTTAATCCTACAAGGAAGTCATTTTTTAATTTCTTTTGCAAGATTTTTATATAAGCACTCCTCCTCCAACTTAAATTTAGGTTTACAATAATTTTCCCTCAAATTAAATTTAGGTTTACTATAATTTTCCTTTTTAACATTTTTTGAACTTTGTTTTTTAATTCTATCATGTTTTTAGTTTGATATACTTATTCTACCGATTTTCCAACTTCTTGATCTCGTCCGAAAAGTAATTTTCCGGAAGGTCTGCAAAATATTCTCCGTCTCGTCGATGATTTTCTCGCGAGAGCTGAATTTTTTATTGATCTTTTGAGGTTTGGGAAGAGATAATAGTCCGAGTGAGCCTAATCGGGCGAATACGGTGGATGCGACTGCAAGTCCATTGCCGGGCACTCATTCTGTTCTCTGGTGTTCAACAGTTACCAATCGACAACAAAATTCCGCCCGATTCCGCATCAGCAAGTCCAAACACTCTTTCGAAGTGCTCCGCGTTCGTGTTTTTAGTCAAGAGTGAGTACGCGCGGCACCCAGCGGCAGGATTACTTTTTCATATGCAGAATATTGCCCAAAATATGGCGTGTGCGCACAGTACTAATCTTTATGGTATATGCTAGATCGCACACCTTCACTTTCCGGTCAGCCAACACCATTTTATGTTTTTTTTTGACATTGTCCTCTGTAACCGCATCGGAGGGCCTGCCGCGGAGGGCCTGATCGGTAGTGGAGTCGCGGCCACCACAAAACTCTCGAAACCAATATTTGACGGTCAACAACAATCAGCTGTCAAAACAAAACTAAAGGCAGTATCGAAATTTGGCATGTCTTCCTAAATATGAACGGACTTCACGGCACCATAACCTTTTTTGCAGTAGCAGCGCATCATGATGGTCAAGGAGGTTACATTTCACTCCACCTAGTATACTAACTTTCCTGAATAATAAAGATAAACTCCATTAAACGACAAAATTTTGTTGGCCATTGAATAATAAGTAAATTATTTCAGAAGCCATTTTCATTAACTCCATACTCTAATGTAAATCGTTTCAATAATACTAGCACTAGCAAGTGTTGAATGATAATGCTAAATTTTTTAGTCCCGTCCTGCCAGAATTAAAGTAAAATAAATTAGTCAGTCACAGCCTAATTGCAGCAGACTTGATCCTGGTTGTAAAAAATGAAGTGTAATTGGATTTATTTTAACTTCTACAGTATACTTTACCAATATTACACGGACTACATATTTTTTTGGCCTTTGCACAACATTACTCCCAGATCGTATTTAGGTTTGAATTATTATGACGGTTTTACACTAAAATAAAACCGATATTTTGTGCCGACAGAAAACACAGCGTCGCTGTTGAAAAAGTCATTGTGTATTTGCCTTTAGTCCATACGTGATCACCTTTAATTCCTCTAGAAACTAATCAAATTGACCCCCATGGGGAGTTTGCGTAGCTGTCAAACACTGCAAGAGCCAACTGCGTTTTAATTTCTTCATAGCGTCTTCACCAGTAAGGAACTTTCTGCGACGCTGTGTTTTCTGTCGGCACATAATATCGGTTTTATTTTAGTGTAAAACCGTCATATTATTTGCCTGGTGAAAACACAGCGTCGCTGTTGAAGACGTGTTTGTTATCTGCTGGTGTTTGTACACAACGCTATGATGAGAGAACTGCTTGTTAGCATTAAATTTGTTACTCTGTACTGGAAAAACAAATTCATAAACTCTTCGTAAAATAATACATTAATTTCATAAAATTATACTGGCCTAAAATTCTCAAAAATGTTGTTTTCTTTATCGGAAAAATTGGAATCAACCTCCCTGCAGTAGTGTCTTCTAAAAGTCTTTTCCGCTTTGTAATTCCCTCTTGAAAGAATCTCATCAACCGGATAATTCTATAGCCAGCCTGAGGATGCCACTCATCCAACCACCGATTATCGTTCTCGATGCTGGTTTCACTGGCCCATTTACAGTTATGAACAGACTATCAAGATCTTTTACGTGAGCTCTTCCACCCTGAGATAGCTTAACGAGATGCCTTATCCAAGATACAGGGCACATACTCTTATCTGGATGTTCAATTAGTCTCCAACTCGACCGTCTATGCGTAGCTGAGTCGGTCTTGGAACCAAACGCTGGATGTAATATAATCTCTCCATCACCAACCTTTAAATAGTCATCCGAAACTTTCAGCAATGTTAAATCGTGAACTCTTCGTCCAGATGCAAGTAGCAAGATAATTGCTGCTTGCTCCTTGCTCACTGTCGTCTTAAGCCAATCAACTACTACTCGTGGGTCCCAAGTTCTTAGTTTTCAGGTCGGGGGTCTTGCTACTGCTATTGCCTTTACAATCTGTTTTACCAAAAAATGTGCAGAAGGGCTCTGTATTCGCTAAAATCGAACCCGTTGGAGAATTACAGCTGAAATTGTTTACTTTGCACCATGTTATCCAAGCTCTGATAGCAAGCACGCACGTTCTTAAAGTAGAATCTCTCCATCCTCTCTTTAACTTTGATTACTCCACCCCCAACTTTCCGTACATTCAGGCTCAAATGTTCTACACGTGAAGGTGGTCGCCCTGTTGTCACATCTACTAGAACCTCTTGCAGGTTGTTGATTGTTTGTGGTGGCTCCAACGCTCGAGCTCTCATGTCGGTCATCCAAAATACTTGATTCCGTTGAGGGGCTACAATGAGATAGTGTACCCGCGCTCGGATTAGATGAGCCAAAACTCTCGGAATAAGATTTGGTGGTGGGAATACCTAGCCCAGCCGATAATTCCAAACGCGACTGAATGCGTCGAAGAATTCGGCTGCTCGATCTGTGCAATCTATAGAAACATATTTTTTGACAACAGCTGTTTTTCTTGAAGCAAACAGATCGATATGGGGTACGCCCCAACTCTAGAAGATGGAAACCCTTGCTGCCCGGAGAATATGCCATTGGGGTATTGGTCAACCCCTTGAAATTCGGTCTGCTATCCCATTGTACCTTCCCGGAAAGTAAAAGACAGATATGGTTATATTGTATTTGTCTACCAGCTAAAGAATCCGATAAGTCAGATCTAATAGGCCAATTGACCTGGTTCCACCTTCCCTGCGAATGTAAGCCACAAGGGTACGGCTGTGTGTCTGCAGTAAGATGTGTGATCCCCATAGATGATCTGCTCGGCCACTTATTGCTCTGTATACCGCATACATCTCCTTCATATGGGAGTGCCATCTGAACTGTTTGTCTGACCACTGACCGGACGTTGCTGTCTCGTTTAACTGAGCACCTCATACGAAGGCTGCCACATCTGTGACTAAGAAATCGTTTACTGCCGATCTGTGTATTAGTGCGACCATGTCTGTGGCTCCGAGCCACCAATTGACTTCCCTCAATGCCCTCCGGGGATTTAGAGTCTCTGCCTGGTGCGTCTGCTGAACTTTCGAAGAAATATCTGAAGGCAACGACAGTTTGATCTTCCTCTTGGGATCACGAAGCTTGCAAAATTCAACTGTCCTAATATCTTCTGGAGTTGTCGCAGGTTGCAAAACTGTTTTTCAGTGTAGAGAAATTCTGATCTCCCTCTTTTCCTCTGGGATACTCATGGTATTCTCCTTTGAATTCCACTGAATGCCTAAAAATTCTATTGCTTGCTTCGGTGTTAGGAAAGATTTTTTGGGCTTTATCATCCAACTTAGAGCCTGCAAAAGTTCTTCGATCTCCGCAACCTGAACTGTTAGCTTCGAGATCTCCTGGGCCACCAACAGAAAATCGTCCAGATAAACTAAAGCTCTTATGCCCCTGTTTCGAAGGACTTCCGTAATCCAACATGTTATAGTTGAGAATAATTTAGGGGCTGAAGACAGACCAAATGGCAGGCATGTGAGTTGTAATAGTTCGCCTCTGTACACCACTCTCAGAAAAGCTCGGTGACCCCCTGACGTAAGCCTGTGATATATCTATTTTTACCATCTAATCTGGGACTGAGGCGTGAGAGATTGACTTGAAAGATCTTTCTATTTCATATTCGTTCAGTGCTCTGAGGTCGATTATAGGGCGAACTCCTTCGTTGGAATGTAGGGGGGGGGGGGGCTCTAGAATACCAAGTTCCTTCATCTCCTTTACCTGCGCATCCATCCTTTGGGATGGATCTGTAGCGAATATTTTTAAAATCTCTGCTGTCGGGCAAACTAGAGGTGGTCTGTACCGAAAAGGTATTCTTGCTCCTGTAATGCTCTTTAAAATGAAAGGACTAGCACCCAGACTCTGCCACCTGTCTACGAAAAACTAAAGTTGCCCGCTCTTGAACAATTCTCAGTCATTTGTTGTTCTCTTTCGTGCGAAAGGAAGTCCCGACTTGTTTTTCTTGTTTCCTATTTGCCTCTCTCTCTTTATAACTATTCTTATTCGACGATCTCTTATAATTATACCTGGACTTACTTTTAGATTTCTTTTCATTGTTGTATAAGGAGCGTCGATTCTCCTCCCTAGAAACGGAAGGAGTGCTCAGCCAGGTCTGAGCACTACCTAGTGATTGCATTAATGCCCGAAGTGCATGTTTCTCGAAAAGATGCTCTGAACTTGGATGGATGTTTCGAAGCGCTGTGTGAACATTCTTGTTCGAGATCTCAGAAATCAATCTCTCACGCCTCACCTCAATGCATTCAGCTGTTTTGCCACATATGACCTGCAAAGCTAGTTCTGTATTTTTATAAAAGTCAGAGGACGATCCAAACAAACTGGTAAATCTGTCAAATAAAGAATTCGGGTCAATAATTCCAGACAATAATTGACTGTAATCCCAACTTTAACAGAGCCTTTTGCCCAAGAATTAGAATTAGACAAGGCAGCCATAACCTGTTCTGTAGAAACTAGCTAATCTTTTGTCTTACTCAGCATGCAGAGTTAGCTGTTTACTTGTAGCTCAACAAAACCTGGTGTCGCAGCCAACAACTTCACTGCCTTTGAATACCTCACACTTCTCCAAGTTGGTAACCCAAAATGTTGCAGCCTGGTCAGCGATTGCAAATGCTCTTTATTTGCTGACTGGATGACTCCCGCATCACTCTATGTCTGTAACTGACCCAGATTAAGTGTTCTCCTTGAGCATTCTGGGTGATCGAGAAAACTTTCAGAACATTGTATTTGCGCTCCCTGGAGATGAAGGGCTTCATCTTCCTGTGAAATAAACATACCCATACACTGAGACAAATACTGCACCTGTTCTGTGAGTTCACCGAGTCGTTGGTCTATAGATGTTTGTTCCCCAGACCTGGACTCAATCTTCCGCTTATTAGGAGGTGGTGAAGCCATCTGCTCCTACTCAGACGATGAACTGCTCAACGACAATGAACTCCGCCTTGCATGTCGAGGGCTGTCGTCTTTCTTTTTCGATTTATTCGGTAACAAACATATATCAAACAATTGCAACGTAACTAGTGTGTAAAATTAATGCACAAACTCTTATCTCTGTATTTCTTAATAAAAATATTCCCAATATATGCGCCTTAATGGCGACGAAATACGCAACGCTATGAAGAAATTAAAACGCAGTTGGCTCTTGCAGTGTTTGACAGCTACGCAAACTCCCCCTGGGCGTCAATTTGATTAGATTAAATATTATACCGTTATAGTCAAGATGAGTGAGACTAATAACAATGTGGATGTGGAAAACAGTGAATCATGTGATGTTTCTTCAATAAAATTTATCAACTTAAAGTCTTGTTCAAGAAGACGTTTATTGTTTTCCTCGGATTCGTCTGATTGCAACAGTACAAATATCTCAAGAAACACATTGATTGGGAGGAAAAGAAGTCGTAATCCTGATAATTGGGCACGAAATTTACAAAAGCATAAAAAAAGAAAAGGTTTGGCATACAGGAATAAAAGAGAAAATTTAATACCTGCAAAAACATTTATCGATATAATATGCAGATGCCGTCAAAAGTGCAACCAAAAAATTCTTTTGGATGAGAGAGAGGCTGCCATGAAGGCATTTTATAGTTTACATAGTCAACTTGACCAAAATATTTTCTTAAGATGTTGTATTAAAGTTAAAGAAATAAAAAGAAGGCGTCCCACGAATAAAACTAAAAAACGAAGATCACATTCTTTTGCATATTTCCTTTTGAAGAGATAGACATGATATTCCCGTTTGTAAAAAAATATTTTAGGGACACTTATCAGGTGAATAAAGAGCGGATACACAAATATTGTTCTAAAGAACAAGTTACGTCTTTGGTTGATCAGTGGAAAGGCCATGTTGCAAGCAATAAAATAGATGACACAAAAGTGATTAAACATAACACATGGGCTGAAAAATCAGTGCCGTTTTTTAGTAAAACACAAAATTTTTGCAAAATTCAACTTTATTTATCAATATATTGTAGTTGCCTTCGAGAGCGATACACTGATTGAAACGATTTTTCAATCTTTCGATACCAGTTTTGAAGTACGATGTCGGTTTAGCCTCAAAATAGGCCTCTGTTTCGGCGATTACTTCTTCATCGGTCTTAAATCTCTTTAAAATAGTCGCTGGGGGCCAAATCTGGAGAATACGGTGGGTGGGGAAGCAATTCGTAGCCGAATTCATTCAATTTTTCCATGGTTTTCATCGACTTGTGACACGGTGCATTGTCTTGATGAAACAGCATTTTCTTTTTCTCCAAATGCGGCCGTTTTTCTGCGATTTTGTCCTTTAAACGCTTCAGCAACGCAATGTAATAGTCGCTGTTGATAGTCTGCCCCTTTTGGAGGTAGTCGATGAAAATTATTCCATGTGTATCCCAAAATACTTATGCCATAACCTTGCCAGCCGACTGTTGAGTTTTTGGTCGTTTTGCTCGCTAATGAGGTGACTGCCGACTTGACTCTGGTGTGGAGTGATGGAGACAAGTTCCATTGTCACATACCTACGAAAAAATTTGGCTTTATTGCGGTTGAACAGCGTTAAACACTCCTCTTAATCATCAACACGTTGTTGTTTTTGGTCGACTGTGAGCAAACGCGGCACCCACTTTGAGCAGAGTTTTCGCAAGTCCAAATATTCGTGTATGATATATCCAACACGCTCTTTCGATATCTTCAGAGCCTCAGCTATCTCGATTAACTTCACTTTACGGTCATTCGTAATCATTTTGTGGACTTTTTTGATGTTTTCATCTGATACAGCCTCTTTTGGACGTCCACTGCGTGCATCATCTTCAGTGCTTGTATGACCACTTTTAAATTTTTCAATCCGCTTGCGAATGGTTCATTTGGCTGCAGAGTCTGGGTAACACTTATCAAGAAATGCATCAGCTGCATTTTTTCCCATCAAAAAGCAATGATAAATCAACACACGAAATTGCTTTGAATCCATTTTTTTTTTGACAATAGCGAAAGTTGCTTCACTCACAACGCTATATCTCGAGAACTAATCGTCCGACAGCTGTCAAATTTATACACGTATCTTTTGAAGGTTGGTACCAACTGAGAATGATATGGATTTAATTCAAGTTGTGTCCTCTCTTAGAAACGGCACGGCCCATATATTATAAAGTCATTTCCAGCCTACAGTAGTCACTACACCGGAGCTCATAATCCAAGACGACAATATTTATATCCTGACTTTAGATATTAAGAAAATGTACAAACTATATGTCACACAACTTGAAAAGGAAAACGTAGTACCAGTAAAAGAAAAATATTACTATAATGTGTTCTCTACAAAATTTAATTTACATTTTAAACAACCATCAAAGGATACGTGTCAAATAAAAATTCAGTCTGTAGACGGTGAGGGAATTAAGACGGCAGAAATTGAACAGGAAACCCACTTAGAAAAGACAAGCGGGCTCGCAGTCAATGGCTGCCGATCGAATGGCAGCATCAGAAAAAAATGTTTAATTTTCTTTCGACTTAGAAAATATCTTTAGCCTTTCCTAAAGTGACCACATCTGTATCTCATTACTATATAAGCGAAATTTATATGTTTATAAATTCCGATGTCATGAATTCAGTAAAAATATAAGCCACGTGTTTGTTTGGCCAGAAACTGAAGGATCTCGTAGGTCTCAAGAATTTTCATTGTGTCTAGTAAAGTACATAAAAACTTATGCTGTAAACTTTGAAAAAAAATAATAACATATTCAGATTCGTGTACCGGGCAAAATAGGAATATTTAAACTGTCTTAAGTTTATAGAAACTTGTTCAAAGTACGGAAATAAGAGCTGAGTCAATTGCTATCATTAGGCAATAATCACTCAAATTTTGCCATTATTCAGTCACATGCGAAAAAAATTCAAAACATTTTTCACCAGATGAAAGTATTAAGCACCATTTAATCTAATCCAAATGACCCACCAAGATTTGTGGGTCAACAAAACCTTTAGAAAAATCAATCATTAACAGAAAAGCAACCGTTACAGGGTTTCCACTAAATTGGCCTAAAATACGCTGCATAAAGTTAGAAAAATCCAAACCCCATCTCATACAATTCAAATATGACTATAATGAAGATTCAGAATTTAACGAAATTAGCATTAGGAAATCTGTAGCAGGCAGGCCATAAAGTATGAAAAATGTAGATCAGCCTTTATTATATCCTAAAGGTAGAACTGTGACAAGAGAAAAAAGGAGAGAAATGATGGACCTGCTAAAATTCATGCCTCCTGTTAACCATGAGGTTGTAATAAAAATATATAATAACTAACTTTTTCTGTAATAAAAAACTTAAAAATTTAAATACTTAATTTAACTTTATTATTTTTTCCAGTTGCCAAATCGATTAACTCCACCAGTCACATACAAATTTTTGTTGGCTATTCTTTCTCATTAATTTAATATACCATTAGATGAAAGCTATATCTGTATTTATGTATTCTATTGTACAATATACATATATTTGAATTTATATTATAAAGGGAATTTTAAAAATAAAACAATTTACATTATTTCATCGCATTTCTCAACTTTTTGTTTTATGGAGCTAATCGATTTGTGCACTGAGCGGCTCATATGGTACTCATATATTTTGGAAAATAATTTATCATTTGATGTTTCCGCTTGGATTGTCGCTCTATCTATACACAGTTCTTTTAAAAAATCAACCGCATTGATACATATGCTTTCGACTTCTGTATTCCCTTCGAGTGGTAATCTTAATAACGCATCTACATGCATTAAATCTTTTGCTGGTCTGTATTGGATTGTATCTTTGCAATCTAGCTACTGCATACTGCAATAGAAGGAGTACCCTTTCTCGGATTGAAAATTTCCTTCAGAGCCTGACTATCGGTTACTATAACAAACTGTTTCCCGTATATATGGTATATTGAAAGAACTTTTTTACTTTTTACTGACCACCAACGCTTCTCGATGCAGTTGGGAGTAGTTTTTCTCTGCAGATGAAAGTGTACTACTTGCGAAAAGAACGGGTTTTTCAACACCATTAACGATATGCAATAAAACAGCTGCCACCCCTTGCGGACTAGCATCCGTACTAATGACAATAGGTTTGTTTTTGTCATAAAATTCTAAAACATTATTGCCCAAAAGTAACTTTTTCGAATTTTCAAATTCCTCTGTACATCTTTAGTTCCACTCGAAGTATCTTATACACATTTGTTAAACTTCGGAAGAAATTTCCGATAGTAGTTAATTAAACCTAGATACGATTGAAGCTCCTTCAGGTTGGATGGAGACGGGACTTTTAAAATTGCTACTTCTTTTGGATTAGGTCTAACCTCATTTCGACACACCACATGTCCTAAATACTCAATCGACTTCTGCAAAAATGCAAATTTTAACTTTGTGCTTATTGAATCGTGCACATACTTTCAACAACTTCTCTTTACATTCCTACTTTGTACTACCACTAATAATTATATCATCGATATATCAGAAAACACTTTTTAAACCTTCTAGGATGCGATCAATAACCGATTTTAACATTGCAGGAGCAGTAGATACTCTGAAAGGTAAGCGTGTACCATATACTAAAACAAACCCTTAAGGGTATTTATCGTAAGTAATTCCCTTAGGTCTTGGGAAAGCTCCAACTGTTGGTATGCTCCAGCTAAGTCAAGAACACAAAACACATCACAGATCGTTATACACGCAAGTATATCCTCAATAACGGGTGGTGCTCCGTTACTACAAACTTATTGACTATTACTTTACAGTCGATACATATTCCAACTCCTCCACTTGATTTGGGAATGCATACAGTAAGGTGAAGCCCAACGACTGTGCTTCTCTGGCACAAGGACACCATCCTTTTCAAGTCTATGTAATTCTGCCAACATTACTTCGTGCAGCCTAGAAGTTACCGGATATGCCTTACAAAATATGGGACTTGCATTATCGACTAGATTAATTTGACCTTTAAAACCAAACCATCAATCGCCAAAGTTGGGTCATTTGAAACGACAAGCGGAAAATCTTTTTCAATTCAATTTTTTTTAATACATGCACTACTATTCTTACTCAACTCACTGTATTCCAGTAACTTTTCTTTCCAGTTCGGAATAAAATTTATTTAGCCATGGTCGTCCAAAAAGCGACGTAAACGGAAAACTATCCACTACCATGATCTCTCAACTCTCCAACTTCCTATTAAACTCCACCTTTATGGAGTCAAACATATGTTTGACGTATCGTATATCCTTTTTTGTTGCACTTGAAGTAAACCCA
This sequence comes from Volucella inanis, assembly GCA_907269105.1. Lineage (NCBI taxonomy): Eukaryota > Metazoa > Arthropoda > Insecta > Diptera > Syrphidae > Volucella > Volucella inanis. Next base: position 96,714,324 of record OU026154.1, read on the forward strand.
AGTTTTTGCTTTGCATTCTGCGTCTTGGTGGAACTTCCCGCAGTGTTTGCAGCTCTTGTTGTACTTTCTTGTTGCTTCTATCCTTAACCGTATATAGTATATCGCATTAAACTCAGGGTGTATTGTACTCCGATCTTTCTCCAACATCTCCATATTAAGACCGATCTCGCAGCATTTTTCGAATTTTCTACTATCATCTGTCAGGATATTTTGTTGGATCCGAGCGCTGCGGACCCCCATGATGAACTTGTCCGTAAGAGCATCCTTCAGCGCAGGACTTCGTTACAAAGACGCGCTTGCCACCGAATCTTCAACGAAATCACCGAATTTGCATGTTTTATCAAGGTTTCGCAGTTTGACAATGAAATCGCTGATTGATTCTCCCTCCTCCTGCTTTGTTTTTGCGAATTTAAGGCGCTCCGCTCTGTTGTTGTGCTTCGGCCCATAATGTTGTTTTCACACTGGGCAATATGGGTGCTGATTGCGACTTTAACACTTAGTACACTTCTGACCCCACGAGTGTAATAAACACAGGTGTCTGTCGCTCACTTTCAATTTTAAAGATTTGTGTTTATTGAGATCTTTAAGTAGGTGCTCTTGCAACTTCACGAATGCGAAAGTGAATTCGACCCATTGAAGATTCGACGCACTCATGTGTAGGTGGGGACAAAGCACAATCTAGAAGTGTTCAGCTAGCCGAAAAATGGCTACATTGTCCTTGTCCAAAGAGCTGACAGCTGGAATATCATTGTAAATGAGCGCTGGAATGGATGGATGGAGGATGAGCCAGAATTTCTGATGTATTTGACGAACGACCAAAAATGTTTACTACCTTTGGGATATTGTAGTATTTTTTACCTCAGGTTTTGGTCATATTGGAATTTCACACGCTTAAGAAAGGCGTTGCAGTCATTCCTGGCTTGTATAAACTTTTTCTAATTTCCACTTTCGGGTTGGTCTTGTAGGACTGAAAAAACATTTCTCAAACCCTGACAAAAGAATAGTAGCACTAGTTCGTAGCCAACGTGTGTTTCACTAAGTGCCAAAACTGCTGGTCTGTACTTACAGACGTGGACGTACACAGAAAAGTGATTGCTTTTTAGCCCGCGTATATCAGTTATGTCAACCCTGAATTACCTAGTCATGACCACAAACAAATATAAAGAACAAGCACGAACGACGCTAAGCAAAGCCGCGAAGTAAGAACTTTGACCTTGGTTTACCGAATCAAATTGCTGTAGAAACACTATTACTGGAAGTGTTCAGACTACGGTAGCTGCAGGTACTTGGAGGTTATGTGATGGTTGCTAGTACTAAGCTAAAATATAACACGAAGAGCGATTGTGTACCATCCCTAAGGGTATACGACACCGGAGGGACCTTTACGGAGGTAAAGAAAGACCTCGCCCAGGCTGTGACTCACAAGTGAAACTCAACCACGAACCGTAAAGGTTATTGAATTAGAGTTTGATCTATCGTGAACTGTGGAACATATAAGTTAGTAGTTAACTATCGATAGTAAGAGCTAATACTTACAAATCCAGAGACTGAGCTTGGGATGCGCCGATTTTTTTATATTAGAAAGAGCATGTCAAAGCCGCCACATCTTTGATGACCGTCTGCCTAAGGCAACTAACCATGGAAAAATGTTCGCTTAGAATTTAAGGAGACTTTTAGTTGATATATTTACAATAAACAAAGAGAGAAGTGTAGTTTTAAAATCCCAAGTACACACCTCGGACCCATTTACCAACAAAATTGTGTATATGCCATTTGCCTTCCATTCATATATGTTACAGAATCCTCTTTCGACATTCTCCTTGGCTAAATTGCATCACATCCCTTAACGTATTACACCTCTACCATTTCCTGTGATTCCATTTAAAAAATTTCTACCATTACCATTGCAGATGCAAGTCCCTACGCACCCATGCCAACACACTTGTGATGAATCTTGCTGTTAGCGACTTCTGCATGCTGGCTAAATGTCCCATTGCCATCTACAACAGCATCAAACTGGGACCAGCTCTCGGTGATATTGGTAAGTTAATTCATATTCCCTATTTTACAGCCCCAAATTCTGAATTTACTACCTTAATTGCGTTTTTCCTTTCAGGTTGCCGTTTGTATGGATTCATCGGTGGACTAACTGGTACGGTATCCATTATGACACTTACTGCCATAGCAGTGGACCGATATAATGTCGTAGTGTATCCATTGGATCCACTACGTTCGACAAGAAAACTTCATTCCCGTCTAACGCTCTGCTTCATATGGCTCTACAGCTTCTCCTTTGCCGTGATACCATCACTGGATATTGGACTATCTGTGTATGTTCCCGAAGGATTTCTCACCACCTGTAGTTTTGATTATTTATCTAAGTCAACGCCAGCCAGGATATTTATGTTTGTGTTCTTTGTCGGCGCATGGTGTATACCGTTTTGCATAATTTTCTACTGCTATTTCTTCATATTGAAAGTGGTCTCTTCAGCGGACAGTATCCAGTCAAACAAAGACCGAAGTAAAACTGAAGTGAAGTTGGCTGCTATTGTGATTGGAGTCATAGGATTATGGTTCTTTGCCTGGACACCATATTCTGTTGTAGCCCTACTAGGTATAAGTGGCAATGAACATATGCTAACACCACTTGGTTCTATGATTCCGGCGATTTTTTGTAAAACTTCCGCCTGCATCGATCCATATATCTACGCCGTGATTCATCCAAGATTTCGCATGGAATTCAGAAGGATGTTCTTATGGGAAGACTATATTCGAAGGACTTCAACATATCGTTCGTCGTTTCCCACAAGATATTCGTCGTCCAGAAGACATCGAGTTGTCAGAGATGCAAAAATGAACAAACCCAACAGCTCGGTGGGTAGTCCAAGGAAAATCAGCGCAAAATTCGAAGAGGGGATGATGGAGAATTGTAAAATCGACCTTGTAGCAGAGGTTGATCAGAGTAAATTCTAAAAAACCCTTTTCATTGAGCTTTATTTTTAGAAAAAAAAAAAAAACAAATCATCAAGGATTTTGGTAAATTTGTTGGCTTTCATGTAAAGGATTTGCGAGAGGTGACTGTATTTGGATAAAAGGCTGCCGTAATTGCTCCACAAGGTGTATTACTGTTATGAATGTTTAGTTATAGGATTTATTTTAAAGAAAGACTTCGTACACCATAGATTTGGAGCTTGCCGGTGAATTCATTGCAGTATCTCTGTTTTCTAGTTTTCATTTTTGTGAATGTTTTCATAGGTTCCCTTTAAATGGCAAGAGGGTAGATTTGATTAACTTTAGAGGAGTAATTTAGGTACTTGAAATCTGTTTAGACTATTTGAAGGGATCTGATACTATATTAGCAACTCCATATGACGAACATTAAGGACGTGCTTCCGTATAAATCACTGGGGTGTTTTGCTTCTAAAGCTCCGTTCAACTCCCTTTGGATAAAATCAGAACAACTCAGAGGTTGAGTTGAGTTTCATAGCTGAAATAAATCTTCCATCAACTTACCTAGTTTAATTGGAATTTAAAACACTTTTTAGAGGTCTTCTTTCCTTTAAAACTTGATAAGCAATCCATTGTGAATCGAACTATAGCAAGGTATCAACTGACAACCACTACTTATCAAGGATAGATACATTCGACAACTTTTAGGCTTCGCAAATAAGGACAAGTTTTCGCACAACTATGAATGACAGCACGTTTGTTAGGCCTACCTTTTCATTGTACTAGTAACCTACAGTATTACTTGGAAAACTCCGTGTGCCTTTTAATGATTTAAACAAAGTTCCTCCTTTCGTTGCTCACTATACTATTCTTTGGTATGTGAGAGACTTTCTAGTTAGACTTGCATTTCATATCGAACTTCTGAAAATTTAATCATCTCCTGCTTGCATAAGGTTTAAGTAAGTTCAGTGTGTGATCAGTGTGTGATCAGTGTGTAATCTCCAACCACACTCAAGAGTTAAATGAGGTATTCTTTAGAACCTGTGACTACTGCTAGTAATATACTACTTTCTTCTGATTATGCAGAGATTTCTACAATCCTGAAAACGTTACCTTCTGAAATTCGTATCTGGATTTGCCTTGTTTCAAACTGTTTGTCTTTAAGCCAAACTGCTTTTACTTCTCCTTGGTGGATTATGCATCCATTAGTTTTGCAGTTTATAATTGAAAAACTATCCATAGCATATCACATGTGTAGATACTATTTTAGGTAGCCTGCATATAGCACTCTAACCTAAGCCAAAGAAGGCCCTTTGTGATGTCAAGGGATCTAGATGGGATCTCACACTTAGTGCAGATTCATGGAATATCATTACTTACTTAAATATCTATAGTTCAGGATTGAGTTGTATCTCAACCGATAAACCTCTTCAGTAAACACGGGCTTTAGCAAAACTACTCCAGTATCGAACTCAAAAATGGTCGAGGCCACGTTCGAGGCCTGGTCGTCTTCTACTGTGCTCTAATGCCCGGCCGGAATCGAGAACTATTCGACTAATATTCAATCGTTCTACATGTCCTCACCATTTTTTTGACTAAGTCAAAAGTCGTAGAGTTGGCTATCATATATCCTTTTCCACAACCTCTCAATGCAATGAGACTAAAATTATACGAAGAGTCTTGCTGTGAATGAAACCTGCATTCTTATTTCCTACGTTGCATGCTTCTCCGCCATAGGGCACAACTGGGATGAAGAGGGTCTAGTATAGAGTTTCCTTAGTGTTTTTGGACAAAGTCTTCTTAGACAACATTGATGGACAAGTGTAACTCTTAACCGAGGCAGACCAAAAAAATAACTTCTGCCTATTGTGACGTTCTGCCAGATTTTAGATGTTATGAGTCCCTATCGCTGACAGCATTTACTTGCTTCATAGCTTAACCAATTTAAGGCGTCTTTTATTTAATATTGTATTAACAAACGCACAATGATGTAAACGCATGTTAAACCTATATCTTCGGCCTGAGAATTGTACCCCTATTGTCGGTGCAAAATGACATGTTAAAGTAGTCAGATGACAGCGCTTTACCTTGTCCAGAATCCTTTTATCATCAAAAGTTTCGGTTAGATTTATTCTGACCTTTAGGAATTAATGAGCGAGCTCATTGTCATCGGTAATTACGTCTTCTGGTCCAGCAGCCTTGTTGTATATAAGCTGGGATATCGCTATAATCTCTTCATGTTGGTCAGATGTACGGATCTCTTGATTTTCACTATCCAGGTTGAATGGTGCATTCTGCCTGATATCGGAATTTGGGTTTTCCTTGGTTTTTAACTCTGTAGATGTGTTCTCTTTTTCCATGTACTCAATACTGACTGTGACTCTACAACAATGTTTCCTTGATCGTCCCGCTCTTTTTACTTTTTCATAAAACTTCCGAAGATTGTGCCTGAAGTAGCACCACTCTGTTTCCTCTATTGTACGCCTCTCATGCTCTATGATTTTCCTCCAAATAAGCTTATATTCTTCCCTTTTCTTTTGCTCATTGAGCTCACGGGCTGCTGTCCATTCTTAACGCAATGACGCTTCGTACGCGAGTTGTTTCCCCTCAAATGTTTAACTACATTCCTCATCAAACCATGGGTTTCTTGGAGGTAATCGGGTAAAATCCAACAACACAGTTGCAACGTTTCTGCCGATTTCTAGGCATCGATGTCGCTGGTTTCGACCTTTGATGTAAGGATAGGTCAAGGAGTTTAGGGATAGACTATCGGCAAAGACTACGTCGGTTTGTTGCGTTTGCAACCGTACCTTTGCTGCAACGAGTTGTAGGACTGATATGTCTAAAACTAAACACTACAAGCCTAAGTCTGCCGCTTACAGCAAATCCGCTGAATCCGATCCGAGAGTATAAATTTCTTCATAACCACAGGGTTCATGCGTGTATTTAGCCCACCCACAATAACCAATTCTTTCTCGGCCCATCGGCAAATTGGAGATTCTGTAGCCAGTAAACCACGTTGGTTGAAGGTTAATGCCTCACTATCTCTATCTCTATCGCTTGTTGCCAGGTTGCGATACTAAAATTCTTTTCGCATTTTATTCTTTGGACTCGTTCACTTTTGAGACTTACCATTTCTTCAAAAAAGATGATATGTCGATAGGTAGAATTGAAGATACGACGAGTATAGCATCATGCGAAACAGTTCGAAATGCGCAGGCGATTCTTGGTGCACTTATACGGTGGACGAATTTGACTCCCTGTATGAAAGTCTTAACTTTTGCGACACTTGACCATATTTCCGCTCCGTATATGAGTAAATAACTCGCAGGTCCAGCGGGTCTCCGATATTACTCATCAGTACTTACAGGGCTAACACTTACACTTACAGATTGACGACTGTCAATCACAACTCTGAAATACTGAAGCAATGGTTAAAAAATGCCATCAGTAAAATTGGTAATCGGGTAATCGACGCTTCCTATGGAATCCGTAGGTGTAAATTTTATTGTTCCTAATGTTCTATAGTAGGGGGCCTAAAACCGAGCCATGTAGCACACCGCCAGTAATTTGTACGTTTTAATACCATCGTCAGAGCTCTAGAGAAGGATTTTGTTCGGAAATAGCTCGTTATCAATTTACGGAGATAGTTTGGTATTTCAATTCGATAAAGACATTTAATAATACGTTCACAGTTCAAGGAGATAATCGCGTTCTTCATGTTCAGGCTTATATTGGCGCAATATTTGTTAGTGTCTCCTTTCCAGCACCTGCCCTGTATAGCACTCAACCTCTTGGTATTACCACATTTGTTATGTCCACTGTTGATCGAGACTTCGGAAACCATATTGGATCCGTTGAAGGGTTTGTCCGATCGTATCAAGAAAACAAATAAGGCGATATGACGAAGGACTTGGTGCTTCAAGGCCATTTTGAAGACAAGCGGCAAATAAAACCGGTCAATTTTTAAGGCTTTTTTGGAATACAATCAAGTCTCGGCGATTTCTTTTTGCCCACGTTTTCACATGCTCTGATAAATTCTTCGCGTGTAATAATAGGTATAGGGATAATCTCGCGATTAATTTGTCCAACTAGTGCCCTACTTGGCGAAAATTTAAGATATTTAAGGCAAACGCACTTCCTAGACTTGATAGCTTTTTTTAGTCGGGTTTTTACTTCTCGAAATGCACGTTATGTATCATATATTGAACTTGATGGTCATCGGTATCCCAAGTACCCTGGCAAGTTCTTTTCGTTCGGTGGCATACCGAGCGTAGTTCTGCGATTTCGGGATTGATATTCCAATCCGTTTTAAAACGGCAGTAAAGATATACCATTATGATCGTATGCTCTTCAGGCCGCTGCTTATTTCAATGATAGAACCTGATCTCATTCGAGTAGTAGCGCTAGGTGCTATATAACAGCTACTATACCATATATCCTTATGTTGCTTCGAGTATTCCTATATGGAAATGTTTACGCAAGTCCAAATCGTTAGAAAGGTGAGCCAGTTACTTCCATTTAAGTTTCTGTATTGCTAGCAGAGAATCACTATGTCAAATTGGCCTTGGGCCGCTTCGCAATAATTGAGATTTAGCTGCAGGATAATAATATTTTTTTGTAAAAATTGTAGTTTAGAGAACGTTTTTATATTCTGGACATGTTTTGCTATCATTATATGTTAAATTCGACGCTGTTGGCCGCCCAAAGAAAAAAAATTTGTCTGGCTTTCAGGTCTTTTAAATTCGTGGATTGCACCATAAGATTCCCTCATGTTCTTAATCATCGCGGTTTTCAATTCAATGAAAATGGAAGTAATGGACTTAACGTTGGCGTTTTCTCCTGCGCTTCCTTAAATTTATTCAAACAGACTGCTGTCGTTATGTATGCCAATTCGTTATGCTATCGCAAACTTTTCTTCTTCGACTTGGCTTTGGGGATCTCTGCTTGGATGATTGTTAAGCTCGATTCCTGCTGTTTTCGTTTGTTTTCGTCGGTGAATTTATTCAGGTATTTTTTTGGAGTAGGATTCTTAGATAGTTGATTCTCTAACCGATTTCCTGCAGTGTCAGTATTTCTATTTCTTTTTGCGAATATACCAGATGTTATGGTCTTGTTAATCTTGTTGATCTTGTTGATTGATGAATGGGTCTGAATGCAGCAAAGAATCATTGTGTATTCCCGGAGATCAAATATTTTGTTTTGCAAATCGGCGACCACCGATTCTGTCTCTTGGAATACAGACTTTATGAGCGTACCCTTTTTTTCATGTTGTGTTTATCTTTGTAGAAATGAATAAGACCGTCGGTCAATTTTCGCTCCGAGTTATAACGTGTTTTTCACATCTGAAAGCAGACATAGCCGATTTTATCGCATCGGTTCTTATAGATGACTTCGATTTCGAATGCGAGGGCATAATTTCTTTTAAGAAAGTTGCCTAAGTTGGCAAACGCGCTAACTATTTGCTCCATAAATGGATCGGAAGCTCCCACCATGTCGTTAGACTCTTCTCTTGTAACACTATTGACTACTGCATTCAAGATTACCAATAATGTAACACTAATGAAGATTAGTGATTGAACTTCATCGGATCGGATTCACTAGTTTGTCTATCGCGTTACCAGTTAGGGTCTTCTATGCCTCTTCATTATGCTGTCTTAATCTTTTCGCGTGAGCCGTTGTAGTTAAGATACTTATTCATAGACTTATATTTAATTTTTTTCATCATACGGCGAAGATGCTAGGAGATTCTATTAATATTTCTTTTATCTAACATCTATATAAGATTGTGCTAATGCAAGAATTAAAGGCGAACAGCCATAGACAACGCCATGAGTTCGTTAATTCGGCGCTGGAAATATTGGCCGAAGATTCGGAATTTAGCCAGAAAATTATCTTCTCGGGCGAGGCGCAATTTTAGCTCAGCGGCTATGTCAACATGCAAAATTGACAATGAACAAGTGTTCGGCCAAACATTAATGCATCCACAAAGTGTGACTGTTTGGTGTGATTTATGGCATGGCAGTATCATCGGACCTTATTTCTTTCGAAATAAAATAAAATGTCAGAGCTCGACAACATCGATATACCTGAGCTGTGGTTCCAACAAAATGTCATTATAAGCCATACAAGCGACGCAACGCTCGAGGTTGTGAAGGAAAAATTTGGCGACTGGGTCATCTCACGGCGAGTGTTCATTAATTGGCCGCCGCGTTCACGCGATTTGTCCTTAGTCCTTAGTCTACGCTAACAAGCCAATCATTTTGGATGAGCTCGAGTCCAACAGCTATTGCCGGAATAATGCCGCACATATTAAGCCGAGTCATCAAAATTTAGACTGACCGATGTGGTATTCCACACATAATGGAATGAACGCAGCTTTAAAATAAAGCAATAATCAATTTTAGAACTCACACCGTTGTTGCTTTATTTAAAAGTTTTCTTCTTTATTGTTCTTATCTCGTCACCCTTTACTTGTATTGTTCAGATAAAATGTTCTGCTTATAGGGAACCGATAAGGTTATCCATTCTTTGTTTATTATAACCAATACAGTTGTATCTTGAAACTCGTCTCTACTGTATTAATCCTCTTGAGGGTATTCAATGACTTCTTTGACTATTACAGCACTTCCACCCCAAACTCTCTTAGCTAGATGTAGAGCATAGCAAGTATCATAGTTTTGAAATTTGATAAATGACTAAGCAGACGTAAATTTTTTTTACAAGTTTCTACAAGTATTGCAGTTATTTTATCACAACGATCTTGAGCCTATTTTCGCCACTGCTACTTCACTTATTTTCTTACTTTCTATGTTGGATTTTTTTAAAGTATCCACCTCTATCCGATTTTGGTCGATGGGTGGTATTTGTAATTTCCACCACCTCTGAGAGTGTGCATGCTGTTTTCATACAAACCCGCAAGGGGCCCTATCCGTCAACCCGGAGAAGCGTGCAATGGGAGAACTGACAAAACTCCACACGGGTTTTCTCTGTGATTGTAGAAGAAACTATCCAGGCAAGCTTCAATCATGGCTTACTGTGTAAACAATAGCATTCGAAACGCAGACTTGACTTCACTCATTCGAGTAACCATGTGCAACACAACATCGTTCATAACTTAACTTGAAAAGCTGAAAACCAAGAATTCATTAAATTTTTTTTTATTTTCTATCGACAAGTTCGTATCTACAAAGCACATAGTATATTGCTAAAAAAATGTCGTTCTTGTCGTCCACTATGAATCTCGATTAGTTAGATTCAGAAAATCTTTCTCTAGGAAAGGGATCTTATGTCAAATAAAATCTATACTAACACCGTCGAAAAGCTATTAAAAATCAATGAACAAGGTGATGTTAATCGCAGAGTGTTTTAAATATCACAGAAGGATACAAAATGATAAATGGATATCCACGTACATGTTCGATACTCTACTTTACAAAGGATCCACGTTGCACTTACTTATTCAAATCACAATTTAGAGAGAAAGTAATTCCGTAAAATGGTCCTGTTAATTGGTCTCCGAGAGCTCGCGGTCACACAAAACAACACAAAAGCCCACGCAAATCCGTCGGAAAGTCAATACCATATTTTTTTCAACGAACATGTAAATATTTTTTTTTTAAATTTATTCTTAGCGCTCATGTTGTAACTCTGGAATTTTCAATTTAAATATATTGTATGCCTTAAATATAATATAATACTTTAAAATAAAATTTATTTAATTTAAATTAAATGTATAAACTAACTCTAAACAGAAACGAAAATATCATAAAAAAATGAAATTGTAAACAGATCAGGTATTGGTATGTGATAAGGCCAAAAAACACACGTCTCAAGAAGTATGTATCTAATAGAGTAAGAAGGAGTTTTTTTTTTTTTCGGATGTAAAACACAATGTTGAATTTGTATGAGTATCATATATTTAGACCCGAAATAGATGTGAATATAAGTAAAATCTACAGGTTAAATCAAACAAAAAATATTTTTTACACATATATTCCTGGAAACTATATTTTCTAGAATGTACTTTTAATACTCGCGTACCTTATAGGGAAACATTAAAAAAAAAAGCTATTTAAACACATGTACGTTTATGCATGTATTTTAAATATGACTAATTGAAAATATTTTCGAGAAACAAGGATAAAACGAAATTAATTTAAAATTAAAATATTGTATATTTATGCCAAGATATATTAGTGTTCTTGTAGTGAATTAATGTTTGTGTTATGTTTTAGTTTAAGAGGATAGTGAACAAAGAGGACATTTATAATACTTCGATAGTGAAAGAGCTCTCAAAGTAATTGAAAATTGGAAGATTAGAAAAATAACATCATGTACATGTTGCTGAGAATTGCTAATAAATGTGATCATGAAATTGTTTTAAAAGATGATGAACGTTTTTTTTTTTTTTAATTTCATTAATTAACGTTAGGTTAGTGTTCCGCCCGTATTACAAATGTTAGAACCCTGAACGTAACCATTCGAAACCTATCTAAATCGATCTGTTAAAAGAGAACAAGCAATGACGGCATTTTCGATTATTTACTCATAGCCACCAGTTAAGCTACTCTTCCTTTTGACCTTAAATTTTTTTTTTTTTTTTTTTAAGAATTTTAAATCTCAATATATTTGGAATCAGACAACATTAGTATAAAATAAATTATAAGTTGCATCTGAAGCTGTTATTTCTTCTCAATACACAAAAGTTGCGACCAGAATAGGATCGCTGGGAAATCTACAAATAATGTAACACATGGGTTGAAAACTCAGTGCCGTTTTATAGTAAAACACAAAATTTTGGCAAAATTCAACTTTATTTATCAATATATTGTAGTTGCCTTCGAGAGCGATACACTGATTGAAACGATTTTTCAATCTTTCGATACCAGTTTTGAGCATTCTTTTGAGGTCTGCGAACAGGAAATAGTCGCTGGGGGCCAAATATGGAGAATACGGTAGGTGGGGAAGCAATTCGTAGCCGAATTCATTCAATTTTGCCATCGTTTTCATCGACTTGTGACACGGTGCATTGTCTTGATGAAACAGCACTTTCTTTTTCTTCAAATGCCTCTTTTGGAGATAGTCGATGAAAATTATTCCATGTGTATCCCAAAATACGGATGCCATAACCTTGCCAGCCAACTGTTGAGTTTTTGTTCGTTTTGGACGAAGTTCGTCGCCTGCTCGCTACTGAGGTGACTGCCGACTTGACTCTGGTGTGGAGTGATGGAGACAAGTTTCATCCATTGTCAGATAGCTACGAAAAAATTCGGCTTTATTGTGGTTGAACAGCTTTAAACACTCCTCAGAATCAATTTTTGGTCGACTGTGAGCAAACGCGGCACCCACTTTGAACAGAGCTTTCGCATGTGCAAATATTCGTATGTGATATATCCAACATGCTCTTTTGATATCTTCAGAGCCTCAGCTATCTCGATCAACTTTACTTTACGGTCATTTGTAATCATTTTGTGGACTTTTTTGATGTTTTCATCTGAAACAGCCTCTTTTGGAAGTCCACTGCGTGCAACAACTTCGGTGCTTGCATGACCACTTTTAAATTTTTCAATCCACTTGCGAATGATTCATTCAGCTGGTGCAGAGTCCGGGTAACACTTATCAAGCCATTTCTTTGCATCGGCTGCATTTTTTCCCATCAAAAACACACGAAATTGCTTTGAATCCATTTTTTTCACAATAACAAAAGTTGCTTCACTCACAACGTTATATCTCGAGAACTAATCATCCGACAACTGTCAAATTTATACACGTATCTTTTGAAGGTTGGTACTAACTGAAAATAGTATGGATTTAATTCAAATGGTGCCCTCTCTTACAAACGGCACTTTTCAGCCCACGTATTATAGTCTTCAAAAGTGGTCTCTCCATATTCTCAGCACCGAGTGCGTCTCTGCTACTAGTTGTCCATATTTAACTTTGTAAGCTTCAAATCTGACTTTGTAGTCCTGACTTTCAAGCATCATTCCTACAGTAACAAATCTCTATTTCCTCGATCGCACGAATCATGTACGCATAGACCACACTCATGAGAGAAAAAACACATTCTGAACAAAAAGTGAATAATTCGATGAGCGTGGTTTTTATTTATGTTTTTCAAACTTTTTTTGTTTTGGGCATTTACTTGTAAGCTTTACATAACTCGCGCTTTTCAAGCTCTTTCATTCTCGTTCCGAGAAACCTAAGGTCTTCCCTTCATTTCTGCGTGTAGAGTTCAGGAGCAGCTCCCTTGCTCTTGTTGGTTACATGTTTATTTATCGTCAAACCAGAGATCAGAAGCAGCTTCTCTGACAGCTGGCAACATTCTGTTTGCTGTTCTGCGGTTGACGAATGGGGCTAGTATTTTGAGAGAGCTTAAAGGTAATGGTCTTAGTTGGATGAACACCAAAATGTTCTATGAAAGCTCTCGGAAGACTTTTGAATCTATCACCTCAGTTAACGCGCACAAGTGGACAGCTACCTAAATCAACTTGGCGTGCGAAATTGGATGCAGTTAGCAAATAACAGGTCTGGCTGGAGAACAAATTTAAAACTCCTCGAGCCAATTTTATTAGGACTATACCAAACAGGTGTTTCTCGGTTCCAGCAGCGGAATAGGCGAATGTCTCATGGAAGTATTCCGCTCACATGGAGTTCTTAAGAAAACAATTGGCGCCTTGGCCGTAAATAAATTTATTTTCCTGCACTATTAGGTGTTTGTTTAATGTATTTTATCAATTACAGATCCAAGTGAAACTACTCACTTGAGGAGAATTGCTTGTCTAGCATCCTTGAAGTCCCAAGAACAGCATAATACACCGTCACCGGTCCATCCACCTCTAATTTTTTCGGTGCATCCTCGTTAATCCTTATTCTCGGAAATCTCCGAAAAAGAAAATGAGTTCTCTGCAGAATGAGGTGCTGAGGGTTATTAAAAACCTGTAGGATTGTAGGAAGGACTACGTGGCATCAGTAGCCGCCCAGCCCGTTGATGAGAATGAGCTTACTATAAGAGCCTTGTTGGCACGTTTGAAAAAATTGCCGACCGCAAAATGAAAACACAGGAAAATTAGAAAAGTTTCCATAAGTTTTGGAAAACTCCATCAGAAAAGGCTTTCGCACTCTTTTACGATTGTACCCGGAGTTCGGAGTTCGGAGAGATTACTTCAACTAAACTTTGAAAACATCAAATCCCATCGCACTTCTTGGATGGCAATGATATATCCTTGCAGCAGTTTAGGGCCTTCACTTTAGCCCCGGATCATTCAGACGATATTGCCAGTAGCCCACTATGGGGATTTGATCGCTGCCATTGCATCGCTTAAGACTCATACATCACCATATTTATTTTGACCACCGGGATAATTTTCGTAAAAATCCTAATCTGACATGAGATCTGAATATGACAAAATAGCCTGGTTTTGCCTCTGACAGCGCCTTGGAAGTTCCTCCACCAAACCATCGGAATGTTTTCCCCCAGAACATTTCGGTATTAAATAGCCTTCTTAACGAGCTTTGAGTTCTTCCCTGCATCGGAGACATTTCATGTACTTTTACCATTGATAAGGGGCTCTCAAACTTTTTGGCAACAGGGTGCGATCTCGAACAAAGCCAGCTCGATCAAACGAGAGAGGGATCTTTTACTCAATTGCCCCCTAGGCTCAAAGAAACATCAATAAGCGTTTGATTTCTGTGCTGATGTCGTTGTTGCTTGTAATTGCGGGGCAAAAGTATACGAAGTGCCTAATTATCTCAAAAGTGACGTTCTGGTCAAACCATCATTGGTGTGTGTTCTTTTCTTATAACAGGATATTTTACCCATTTTGGCTGCTTCCGCCAATTGAACTAACAAAAGCTTCATTAACAGCTTGCTGTATTCGTCCAATCCCATTAATGTCTTCTACGTACGTACGTACTAATTCTGTGATATATCCAACACGATCTTTTGATATCTTCAGAGCCTCAACTATCTCGATCAACTTCACTTTACGGTCATTCGTAATCATTTTGTGGACTTTTTTGATGTTTTCATCTGAAACAGCCTCTTTTAGACGTCCACTGCGTGCATCATCTTCGGTGCTTGTATGACCACTTTTAAATTCTTCAATTTGATTTGAATCCATTTTTTTCACAATAACAAAAGTTGCTTCACTCACAACGCTATATCTCGAGAACTAATTGTCCGACAGCTGTCAAATTTATACACGTATCTTTTGAAGGTTGGTACTAACCGAAAATAGTATGGACTTAATTCAAGTGGTGCCACCTCTTGGAAACGGCACAGACTTTTCAGCCCATGTAATAACATAGAACCAGGTGTATGTATAAGTTTTTTCCAGTTTAACTAAGAAATGGCGCCAGCGAAAAGTACGCAGCGTATTAGTTTGACATACATGTCATTTTGTTTGTCTGACATTTTACTACAAACACACATAAATTGAGTCCGCCAAAAAACCAGCCTCTTTGTTTTATCGTTCAGTGATCATGTCGAGTTTTGTGCTAGAAAACAACATTTGCGGCACGCATTACTTTTCTTATATAATCAAAAGAAGCAGTCTGTTGAAAGCCATCGTTTGCTGGTAGAAACATATGGTGAACACGCTCCATCAATTAGAACATGTGAGACATGGTTTCAACAATTTAAAAGTGCTGATTTCAATGTGAAAGACAGTAAGCGCTCAGGTAGGCCACAAAAAATGTAAAGACAAGCAATTTCAAGAGTTATTGAGTGATGACCCAACTCAAAATCAAATGGCAATTAGCAGAAGTGTTCATGTGTCACAGGAAACAATCAGCAAACTTTTACGAGCAATGGGGAAGATCAATAAACTCGGTAAATGGGTTCCACATGATTTGAATGAGCGTCAATTGGAAATTCGTAAAGTTACTTGTGAAATGCTGCTTGAACTCCCCGATTTTTCTTTTTTTTTTTTTGGTTCATAATATGACTTCCACAGACGCTTAGCTTAAAAGATACAGCCATTGTAGTGTGAAAGTTTTGACTGGCTACTTTTCAAATTATTTTTCTGTGGTGACCATGACCATGACCCTCACGGGCTCCAAGTTAAGAAACTACAGACAATTTAGTGTGTGCAAATTTTGGCCGGCTACTTTTCAATTTTTTTTTTTGTTTTTGGTGCACAAAATGACTTTCACAGGCTACTTTGCATTTTTTTTTTTTTTGTTGTCGTGCCTGATATGATCCCCAGACGCTCTTAGTTTGGAAACTTTAGCCGTTTTAGTGTTCGGAAATTTTGACCGACTGCTTTTCAAAGTTTGTTTTTTTTTTTGGCGCATAAAATGACTCCACAGGCTCATTATTTAGAAACTCTAGGCATTTTGGTCTTGTTGAAGACTGTGCTAATGATATGAGTGAATATCTTCAAAGGATCTCGAACTGGTCGTTGGAAAATGGCCTGGCACTTAATCCTAGCAAATGTAAATGCCTAATTATATCAAAAAATAAGCTAGAGCTATCCTATTTTCCAGCAATCCAACAATTGAATTTGTTGAATCTTCTAGAAATCTAGGCAGGACGCTCACTTGGAACAACCATATAAATGCGATAGTGGGTAGGACATATGGCGTTCTTCGAACTCTATGGACTGCTCAACAGTTTACACCACCGAAGACAAAATTAACTGTCGCTAAAACACTGGTTATCCCTGCACTTATTTATGGTTGCCTAATATTTGGTAACTGTAATGCTGACAGTAAAAGAAAAAGAGAAAGCTTCAAGTTGCATTTAATAGCACTTTCCGGTATGTCTACAACCTCAGAAGCTTTGACCATGTGTCACATTTGGTTAACAACCTATTGGGTATGTATTTTCAGAACCACGTCAAATTTCGTACTCTCGTTATGCTTTATAGCATTATAAAAACAAGGCAACCGACGTATCCATATAACAGAATCCAGTTTTCTGCATCCACCAGATCTACAATCCCGCAATTCTTCTGTCTAACGTCTGAAAGACAATTTATCATTGCTGCCATCCATCTGTAGAACTTACTGCCGCGTTACTTGAGATAGCTGAATGGCACGAGTCGATTTAGAAGTGAATTATAGCGTTTCCTCAAAAATCAAAGCAACTAGAATTAAGCTTACCTATCTCCTTCTTTTAAGAAAAAATCAATTCACAAAAAGTTTAACTATACAATTTGGAGTATGCGAGTATGAATAATGAAACGTAGATATTATTATTACTGATTATTTGAACTTCAATTTCATTTGTAATTCTCTTCACTCCATTGTAATCATAGATTAATTTGTTATTGTTATTATTACATCTCTTGTTTTTAAATTTATACCAATTAATTATCTCTCACAGACGTAAAAGTGTATTCTTACTGTGTACTTGAATAAATATTATGAGCTGGATAACACCTATCCCGAGCAACTCGGCTAGGCTCTGCTGGGGCATAATCCTGGTTTTGTACCCATACGGTCAGCTTATTTTATTGTAGATTTAAGAATCTTCTAGCAATAGCACATGTATCCAAATACCGATTTCTGAATTTCTGCTATCAGATTTTCCATCCCATATATTTTAAGGTCATGTTAAGGTGATTGGGAACGAGTCCGGTTGCCGATATAACAATATAGTCCCCTTTTAGTTTGATACCCTTATTCCAGTGATCTTCCAACTTCTTGATCCCGTCCGAAAAGTAATTTTCCGGAAGGTCTGCAAAATACTCCTCCGTGGCGTCGATGATTTCCTCGCATGAGCTGAATTTTGTACTGATAAGCCATCTTTTGAGGTTTGGGAAGATATAATAGTCCGAGGGAGCCAAATCGGGTGAATACGGTGGGTGCGACAGCAATTGGAGGCGTAAGTAATTGATTTTAGCCATGGTTGCGATGCTCTTGTACGCCGGTGCATTGTCTTGCAAAAATAAAATTTTTTTCGCTTCATGTGAGGCAGTTTTGCAGCGATTTTGGCATTCATTCGCTCCAATAATACACAGTAATACTCGCTGTTAATGGTTTTTCTTTTTTCGAGGTAGTCTACGAAGAGTATGCCATGACCTTTCCGACCCATCGAGCCTCTCTCGGCCGTTTCGGAGCACTCGTGCCGGATTCAGTCCATTGCCGGGCACTCATTCTGTTCTCTGGTGTTCAACATTTACCAATTGACGCCAAAAGCCCGCCCGATTCCGCTTCAGCAAGCCCAAACACTCTTTCGAAATGCTCTCGCGTTCGTGTTTTTGGTCAGGAGTGAGTATGCGCGACACCCAGCGGCAGGATAACTTTATCATATGCAGAATATTGCCAAAATATGGTGTGTTCGCTCAGTACTAATCTTTGTGGTATCTGCTAGCTAGTGCACCTTCACTTTCCGGTCAGCCAACACCATTTCATGTATTTTTTTGACATTGTCCTCTGTATAGCTTAGGGCCCTGCGGACTTGATCAGTAGTGGAGTTGCGGCCGCCACGAAACTCTCGAAACTAATATTTGTCGGTGTAATCTGACGGAGCATTAGCCTCATAATATTTATCCAACTTTTCTTTTGTTTAATTCTCCGTTTTGCCGCTCAAAAAATGTTTTTGTCCATACTCAACATGATGCCAAACACGTCAACAACAATCAGCTGTCAAAACAAAACTAAAGACAGTATCGCACTGAAATTTGGCGTGTCTGCCTAAATATGAACGGACTTTAAGGCACCATAACCTTTATTGCAGTAGCAGCGCATTCTGGTGGTCAAGGAGGTTACTTTTCACTCCACCTAGTAGATTTAGGTGAACAAACTTGTATTTTAAATTTGATTTGATTTGATCCACCACTCGAATAGTTGCATAAAAGCAATAAAGCAACTTCTTTAAAATTTGTTTGATTTTGATTTTTTCATTGCATATCGTTTAGGGGCTACTGCTTCTAGTGTTGCACAGTACCTACATTTTAATTGTAAAGATTTTCTTCACCGCTCAACAAACGATTTTTTTTTTCTAATTGCAACGTAAAGGCAGTCCATCTTTTTTTTTTTTAATTTTGCTAAATATCCTTGCGAAACAGTTAGTTTCTTGGGTATTTATGGGTTTATGGCTTCGTTTTTTTTTTTTTTTTTTCGTTTTTATCCCTTTGTTCTTCCTCATCTCCATTCTATTGTATATTTCTACGCGATCTATAGTAGATTATCCTTATTCGTCAAGGATAATTTGGGGATTGATTTTTGGGTATATTCTAAGAAAAAAATCGTTCTACAGTAAGGGTCTATCTCCAATGTTGACATCATTTATTGATGATTTAAAAAATATTCATACTTTGGTGTGCACTGACGTATATTAATAAAAATTGCTCTGTTATTATGTACTAATGGCAGAAACTTGGTTAAAGAATTTATTTTTATTATTTTATTCCCTTACCCATGCTAATTTTGGACTTTAAGGTAACTACTCTCCAGAAAATACCTCATAAACATAACATTTTACTATTTTCTTCTTATGAACGTAACAAGAATAAGAAAAATCATCAACAAGTTCGCAGACAAACACATAGATTTTATGATAATTGGGAAAACCTGATTGAAGAACGATTTTGTGTGGTTTTCGATAATTTTTATTTAATGTGTGTATCAAAACAGCTATAAAAGGTGATCAAAGTGTCCTCTTTAGTTTTGTATGCATGCTAGAGTCCAGTTTCGGATATCACTGCCAATGTTTATTGATACTGCTGCCTCACTATTGTTGGCGCTTTGAGAATACGCCCTTCCATTTCACTTAAAACTGTTATTTTGGTCGAATAAACAAGTTCTTTCATTCTTCCGCATACAAAGAAATCCAATACTGTAAGGTCAGAAGACCTTGCAGACCAGTGAACTTGTCCATTTCTTCCAATCCAACGATTACCGTACTCTTCATCTAACCAATTCTTTACCTCACACCCATAGTTGGTTGAAGCACCATCCTGTTGGAAATATGATGTAAATAATAGTTCTGGTAAATAATTTCGCAAAAACTCCAGATAGTTTGTGAAATTCAATCTAGATGGTAGTTCGGAGGGACCGATTAACTTGTTTTCAATTACACCTGCCCACCTATTGACCCTGAATTTGTGGTAAAATGATTTATGTCTCCTTTTTTATGCAAATTTATGATCCCAATCCTTGCAAATTGAGATTTATTCGTCCAACAAATTCGGCCAATAAACTCGTTGTCATCCAAGCTCAGCTCCGCTCAAGTGTCTTGAACAGATATATGGTATATGGATAAAGATGAACAGATTTTATGTCTGTAAACTTTAAATTGCAAAGCTAAGCATCTGATGTGATTGATGAATCAATTGTAACAGCTTCCAGTATACTTTAATCAGGGTCGCAGGGAGCCAAATCCGAAGAATACGGATAATGGGTTAGCAATTCGTAGTGCAATTAGACCAATTTTGCTGTGGCGACTGCAGATGTTATCATGGTGGAAAAGCACTTTTTACTTCGCCAAATTTGGTCTTTTTTCTTCGAATCGGCACAATAGATCGACGTAGTATGCTCTTGTGATTGTTTTTCTCTTCTCCAAATAGTCAACGTAGATCACACCTCGCGCGTCCCAAAAAACGATGGCCATCACTTTTCCGGCAGAAGAACAGTCGTCGCCTTATTTGGAACACGTTCACCTGTAAAACCCATTGTTTCGATTGTTCCTTGGTCTTTTGTGTGAACCAATAAATCCATGTCTCATCGACGGTTACGAAATGAAGCAGAAACTCCTCCGGATTTCGATTAAACAGGGCCAACTACGTCTTAGAACTGGTCTCACGATTGCACGACGTGAGCAAATGCGTCGTCAGTTTCCACTCGGTGGTCCGCCAATACGATATCATGGATTTTGTCCACGATTTCCTCTGCGGTAACCGTTTTTGTGCCACCTAGGCGCGGTTGATCAAAAACCGACATGCGGCCACAGTAAAACTCTGCGAACCAATGGTGAACGGATGTACGGAAAGGTAAATGAGTCAAACACATACCATCGAGAATAGGCTTGATTTCTTCGCTGGTTTTGCCACTGAAAAATAAGAATCGGATCATGGAGCGACAGTGCTCTTTTTCCATTATCGCGAAAAACACTAAGACGATGTTTTGAAACGGGTGTCAAAACAAAACTAAGCGTTGGATTGTCACCAAATTTTGCCAAACGGGCTAGAAGAGGTTATACTAAATGATGGTACACTCGTTTTGGCTCAGTAACGCCACCTGTTTTCCAATCCAGATACTCATCAAACAGCCCTCGTGTATAAGGCGTTTATCCGTTAAAAACTGTAGTACAATGCCCACATCTGGTCAGGCGCCCTAAAGACCTCTTGACACTTGCTTGATACGATCCAAAATCGTGCGATAAAACTCATAGGTGATGTCAATATTACTACACATTCGATCGACACCCTCAAACACCGACGCAACATCTCCTGTCTCACGCTGATGCATCGCTATTTTCACCACCAGTGCTCAACCAAAATTGTCAGTAGCATTCTGCCCCTTTAACTTTTTAGCCGTAACACCCGTCTTAATGCTCATAAGTACACAGTCAAGCCCACCTTCGGACGTACTCTGAAATATCGTAATTCTTCCCTAAGCCGTACAACTCGCTTATGGAATGCCCTGACGAGCTCTTTGTTTCCTAGCCGCTTTGACTTGCAAACATTCAAAACCAACGCATATCGGTATCTCTCTTTTCCCCCTCCCTAACCTTCTTTCGCCGACGCTATGTGTAAACATCTTAAAGGTATATAAAATCCCTTGTGCGCGCGCCTATTATAAAAATACACCATTTACTATAAGTAAGTAAAAAAGAAATCTTTTAAGTAAATAAAATAAACTGTATACTACATACAGCTTCCGATGCGCAAATAAGGTGCAGATTATTTAAGGCTCGACATTTTTACCTATTGCACTAGCAATATTCCAAGTTTCGTATACAATTTTTACTTTTATTACCATTAATCGTTAACTTTAACATTAACTTCTACCATGACGGATGTCTTATCAAATTACAATGCAAGACAACAAAAACACTGAAATTTATTTTCATAAATCCTTATTTTATTTTTATTTCGTTCTTAAACACTAAACTTAGCGGCCCTTCCACTCTACCAACCACTAGACTTTTACTTCTCATGGTTATGATTATTAAAAATCGTGATGCACTAAAAAACTCACTAAAGCTTTAAAAAAAAAAACAGAAAAGAAAAGAAACTATACCATTAAGTAAAAATACTATACAATTACAGGTATATAGGTACAGACAATTTTTGTCAAACAAATATTAATTGTTTTCTTATTATTAAATTGTAATTATTTTTTGTCTTTTATTTATGCAGTACTCTTCACCCTACTTAATAAATAAAATAAGCTCACGTAACTTAAATTTAAAATTAATTTAAAAAATTAAAACAGAAAAACGAAAACAATATGTTTCGATGAATTTCAAAATAATCGACAGATTTTTACAATTTTAACGCTTTAAACAAATTTAAACTAAAAATGTAAAATATTTTTCATCATCCCAATTACAGATACGTACATGAATAAATTGTGCAAAGAAAAAAAAAATCTTAAATATAAGCAAAATGTTAAAAATAAAAATTGCGATTTAATTATCACTGATGATTAATTAATTTCTGTTAAAGTTTTAAGTTTTTATTTTATTTTGTTTTTATTTTTTTTTTTTGTACTTATACACATTTATATAGAGGCAAGCGTGGTTAGGTTTATAGTTAATAATGGATTATGCATTTAATTTAATATTTTAGACTTTTTGTTTTAATTTTTTACTTTAGCAAAATTTTCTGTGTATATAATGTTTACATTTTGTTTTTTTTTTTTGTTTTTGTTTTGTTTTGAAAAACTAGAAAAATAAATTTTGTAGCAAAATATTTTGATTTATTAACAAAAATAATTTCGTTTATTCAAAAAAGCTAGCTTTCAGTAAACAACAATTTGTTTTGTTTTTATTTATTATTATGTTTTTTTTTTTTTTGTTTTCTCTCTTGTGGTTTAAGGCACTTTTAAAGAAAAAAAAATTATTCTAATTGAGTGAACTTTTTTTTATTTAAAAATAAAAAAATTAAATTTTTATAAATCACTGACAAATCACCAAAAGGAAGAGAAAATTAAATATTAATTTAAAAAAAAAAAAAAAAATATCTATATACACAACATGGAAGAGAATGTTTAAATTTATTTTACAAATAAAATTGTTTGTTGAATAACATAAATTTTAAAAAATCTGTTTTTTTTTTTTAAATAATAACAAAAATCAAAACACTATAAGCAAGCATTAATACATACATATATAGGGGAATATATGTACTTGTATGTCTTAAGTTCCAGTAGCAGCCGCCAAAAGGATTAAGTTCTAAAAATGTAAAGATAGAAATAGATAGTAGTTTTGGTTTGTTTAGAATACTTAACACTTATGATTATGATGGAATATGGAGTATTTTTGTAAGGAAATTATCATCTTCATGATTTCATGTTAAATTGAAATTCATAGTCGTATATTAACTTTAGATGTTTCTATCAGACACTTAAGGGAGTTTCGAAATCTTCGAAAGAAAGGTTAACAAAAATAAGAAAAAAAAAACAGTCCACTACCAAGAGTTTACCCCAACCAAATCCTTAGACATTGAAGATGATCTACAATGAATAATATCCAAACTATAGCTCGTGAATCATTGACATAGATCAGTCGACCATCACATTTGCAAATGTCATCACAAGTGCAATTGTTGTTTTTTAACACTTTAACCATGAACAAATGCAACCTCTATATCAACAAAAAAAAAAAAAATATTATTGGGCAGTTTAATTCAAAATGTAAATAACAATTATAAGCATGCAAAGTGTTTTTATTACAAAAATAACGTAAATCAAAATATATTTAGAAATATTTCTTGAATCTGCTGATGAGACAGAGAGCTTAAAAATGTTTGTAATATCCAGTCCATAATAATATCATTAAAAATATAAAAGAATATTTAATATCCTTTTGAAAACTTGCAAGACCAGTGTTAAACTGTTTTCAAAGTTTATGAAATGGCCTATGTCTAATGAAGCGATGATCATGGTCAGTAAGTTTAATTACTTACGTTGGCATATGTAGTACATAAGTTTTCCAAATGTAGTATAATTCATAGATTCAGTGCATTTAAAAATTCAGAATTCGTCGAAAAACACCACAAGCTACTATACGATCACAAAGGTTTTGCTTCCAATCCTTCAATTGGGTTATTCTTTTTTAAGCTTGTACAACTTTCTGCATACTATTTCTACATATTTTAGGCAACATACGATTGTGATGGGGCTTTCACAAACGTGCTTTTTGGATGGCCTGGTAAATCTCAAGATGCATACCTTCTTAAAGAAAGCGAGCTCGGAAAAAGCAAACTAATGGAACTTTGAAACTGCTTCCTGATATTCACTTAAACGGTCATCCAGCGTATCCATTTTCTACCTATTTACTGGTACCCTACAAGATAGCTTTACTATGAGGGCATTTTCGAACACATGGCTTTGGTAACATGCGTTTTTGAAAATGCTGCAAAAGCATAAGTCCAAAATAGTGTTAGGTATGAGGTCCTTATCGTGTGGATGGTTATTAAAAAGAAAATTATACTATAAGTCTATTTTAAGTTAACTTTATTCCTTATATGGGGAATGCTTTTACCAATAGCTTACGACAATTTTTCTTTTCCAATCCAAATAAGAAAAAAAAAATGAATGCAGCTGTTTTTACGACGAGAAATAAGCCAAAGGAAAGGACCAGATGAGTTTATGAAATTTCCAACCATAGGTCGTCAATTTTCACACACCGAAAACGAAAACTAATTGAAAAGATGGTTACCTCAAATACCATAAGCTACAACCGATGTTTAGAAATTGCAACATCTTTGGCCAACAGACACCGTGTGCATTCTTTTTTGTATAGACTCGTCGTCTACGATGAAGACTGGCTCCTAATTTGATGTAATTGAGCCTCTTAGGGAACTCGCTAGGACTAAACTAAACCCTAAAAATGACAGTAAAGTGGACAAGTCAGCGTGTTTCAAACACAGAAAAACAATCACAGCAGTCGTACTGTAGGAAAATCAATTACGTTTACATCCTTCGCTGGTAAATAAGCATGATACCATCCTGATACATGATAATGCAAGAACACATACCACACAATTATCGCTTCTGAAGGTCAAGCATTATTGGAAATGAAATTTTTCCTAATCCACCCTTCTCATCAGACATGTTTCCAATCTACTACTACTTTTTTCGAAGTTTCAGCGAAGCCCAAATGCCATAAAACACGATTTTGAAGTCCTTTTAAACCAAAGTGATAATAACTTCTTTAAAAGAGGCACAAATAGAAACTATTTTATGAAAAAAATTTTGCGAGTTCATAACAAAATTGACAATTTCATATGTACCGAGCTCATAGTTATACATAAGACACTCCTCTGTCCTTTATCCAGACCAAAGGTGTTACTCTTGAACCTAAACTAATTTGGAATACTGTTTAGCCTTCTACGTCCGTAGTATCATAGAATTATAATATTGTAAATACGGACTAAGTGCTTCCCATTCAAGTAGAGGTTATTAAGAAGATGCGTAATGTACCGGACTTTTCAACAAAGATTCAGGTATATATCTTCTCCTCAACCAATTGTCAAATTGGTTCAGATCTATTGGGACCAATTAGTGACGTCAAGAATCATAACGCAGGAACGTCTGGGTATATTACTTCTGTAACTCGAAGTACGGTCAAAAGTCCGTATCCATTTCAATAATTAGGCGTGTCACAATCAACACTCCATCAAACTTGCAGATTTGGGCCACATAGCCTATAAGTTTCAACTGACGCAAAGCCTTGAGCTCAACGACCATCAGTAACATCGTAACTTTACCAATCAGATGTTGGAAATGCATGAAGTTGATCAAGAATTTAACCGAAAAATCATTTTAAACGATACGGCTTTGTTACGAGTCATAATAAGTATTGCCACATATCAAGCTTGTCGAAAATTCTCTCGAGTATGTTACTCTTTACTCCATACTCGTACAGAAGGTATTATTGGACTTTTCTTCTTCAAAATAAATCTAGTTGCACTATCGAACCTTGGAAAATGAATGAATGATCAACGAGATCATGCGAATTAACACGATTCTTCTGTTTTTTGGGCAATGTGAAAGAGAAGGCGAAGCGATATTACAATGAAACAGTTGACTTTGACGACAATTACCTGTTATTCTTTTTCATTATTATTTACAGCCATTTTCTTTATATCATAAACCAAAACAGCTAAATCAAGCAGAGCACAAGTATAACATCTGTCAAGTTAAGATAGTGCCGGCGCTTTCAACTCCCTTGCCGCAAAAAAATGCGATGTAACCGTTCACATCCGTTCTCTTGATTTTTACCCTGGCAAAAATAGTGCTTCGTTTTAATCGGCAACAACTACACAATGTCACAAGATTTTTGTAATCCCAAGCCTCGAAGAGATTATCAGAAACTCTAAAGGCCAGGGATACAATCTTATCCATATCAATAAAGTTGCTTACATATGCTGATGATATTAACAGAATAGGATGTACACAATGGCAAGGTGACAATAATGGTTGTACGGTATCTATAAGAAATTTAATGCGACATCACGTTATAAAAAGAAATAGAACCTGAGATGGCAAGAATACTGCAGTCTGAAGTCTTTTAATCCAATAGAGGTGGGAAGCGGCAAAGCAAGATCCGAAGTTAGAAGGAGACTTATCACACAAGGGGACTTATGTATATCACAACTAAAATTGATTTTAACTAAAATAATTGATATAATGCGTTGCGGATACTCCTCGACTCTACTCTACTAATAAAAACGTGTCAAGATCCAGAAACTTGCAGAGATGAGCAAAGAAACTTAGCTTACACTTAGCGCTGAGGAAATGATAAAACGCCTTCGTTTTATTCAAACGAACCGATGAAAGCCTAGATTTCCATCCATGCAGTCAAAATAAGGTAAAGAAAGCTATATCTAAACTTTAGCAAAACATGGCTGGCATCCGGCCCACTGAGCAGGAGATGGTTTAGTGGCATTCATCAACTTATTCTTAGGGTTTTATGGAAGAAAAGAAGACCTAATAAATGGAACTTCAGGATCGTTACTCCGATCCATCCTCTTAAGTCTTAGAGTCATCATTCTCCTTAGCATCTCAAACCATTTGACAGTGCGGTAGAACGCCTGGTAAGTCCTCAATGACAGATCTAAGAAAAAACCCAAGGATACTCATAACTATCTGGCAAGTCTCGTTTTAGCATTCCTGCAAAGATCTTCAGCAGTGCTTCGCAACGGTTATAAGCAATCCCATCGAGAACTTTGATGTCGAAAAAAATTTAGAGAAGGTGTTGTGCTGTCATGTTACTTTTTCTACAACCCTGTTGTTGGCTTTGGAAACACGATTTTCCAAAAGTCTGTGCAATAACTGTGATTGTGACAGAAGCGACAGAAATTTATTTAGCTTTAAATGAGAGCACAACATTGAAGAATTGAATATAACGTCACTTACACAGGTATCGTTTGAGCTACTAAGAGATTTTGTCGAACTTGGATACACTGTTTACTCTAAAAATGACACTTAATGGCGAATACCACGAGCGGTACAGGGACATTGACCTGCTCCGAAAGTTGCACACCAGTCGTATGATATGGCTGTACAAGTAGAGCGAATAAATATTAACGCTCAGTTAACGGCGGTCAGAGAAAGAGAAACATTGCCTTAAGTGGAATGCAGAACTCAAAGGAGACCTTAGCCATTTTGGGGTGGACACCTGGAGGTAATTGGTCAACGAGCGCTCTAACTGGAGATGTTTACTCGTTGTGACCCAAGTCTACCCAGAATTCTGTTGATAACTTAGGCAAAATCAGAGTAAGTCGTAAGTAAACAGTGCTCGATCTTCTAATATCGTCAACTTGCAGATACTCTATTAATGTAATTGTACTGCAACAATTCTACTACTGTAAACTTGATAAAAAAAAATATAAATCCTTCTTCAACATTTGTGTCTTAATTTCGAATTCAATGACGCTGCATTACTAGGTGGAGTGAAAAGTAACCTCTTTGACTGCCAGAATGTGCTACTACTGCAAAAAGGGTTATGGTGCTTTGAAGTCCGTTTATATTTAGGCAGACATGCCAAATTTCAGTTCGATACTGTCTTTAGTTTTGTTTTGACAGCTGATTGTTGTTGACGTGTTTGGCATCATATTGAGTATGGACAAAAACGATTTTCGTTCTCTCATAAAACATTATTTTTTGAGAGGCAAAACGGCGAAAAAAACAAAAGAAAAGTTGGATAAATATTATGGGGCTAATGCTCCGTCAGATTACACCGTCAAATATTAGTTTCAAGAGTTTCGTGGTGGCCGCAGCGGCAGGCCCTCCGATGCGGGTACAGAGGACAATGTCAAAAAAATACATAAAATGGTGTTGGCTAACCGGAAAGTGAAGGTGCGCGAGCTATCAGATACCACAAAGATTAGTACTGAGCGTACACACCATATTTTGGACAATATTCTGCATATGAAAAAGTTATGCTGCCGCTGGGTGCCACGCATACTCACTCCTGACTAAAAACACGAACGCGAGAGCACTTCAAAAGAGTGTTTGGACTTGCTGATGCGGAATCGGGCAGACTTTTGGCGTTGATTGGTTGACAGACTTTTGAACGTTGAACACCAGAGAACAGAATGAGTACCCGGCAATGGACTGAAGCCGGCGCGAGTGCTCCGAAGCGGCGGAGGGAAGATTGATGGGTCGGAAAGTTTATGGCGTCGGTTTTCTGGGATTGTCATGGC
This sequence comes from Volucella inanis, assembly GCA_907269105.1. Taxonomy (NCBI): domain Eukaryota; kingdom Metazoa; phylum Arthropoda; class Insecta; order Diptera; family Syrphidae; genus Volucella; species Volucella inanis. Next base: position 96,743,099 of record OU026154.1, read on the forward strand.
ATACTCTTCGTGGACTACCTCGAAAAAGGAAAAACCATCAACAGCGAGTATTACTGTGCATTATTGGAGCGATTGGCCGAAATTGCTGCAAAACGGCCTCACATGAAGCGAAAAAAAAATTTCGTTTTTGCAAGACAATGCACCGGCGCACAAGAGCATCGCAACCATGGCTAAAATCAATGACTTACGGCTACAATTACTGTCGCAACCACCGTATTCGCCCGATTTGGCTCCCTTGGACTATTATCCCTTTCCAAACCTCAAAAGATGGCTCACCAATAAAAAATTCAGCTCACGCGAGGAAATCATCGACGCCACGGAGGAGTATTTTGCAGACCTTCCGGAAAATTACTTTTCGGACGGGATCAAGAAGTTGGAAAATCAAGTGTATCAAACAGAAAGGGGACTATATTGAATAAAATAAAAAAACATTTAAAAAAAATTTTTTTCTATCCCAAAGAGGTCACTTTTCTCCCCACACAGTAGGTAGGAGTCAATGAGGAAACTAACAAAAGCTCGATTAAGTCTGATGATCTATGATCGTGATTACATTTGACAGTGTTGCCATACTTAAATGATTGGACATTGATTTTTATGTTGATTTATTTGAATTGTTTTTGTTTTGTTTTGTTTTTGAGAATTTTGCATCGTTTTTTATATTTTTTATTTTTTTGTTTAGTTTTCATTCTTATTGAATTTGCGTTTTGCTAATGTTTGTTTTTTTTTTTTGTTTTTTTGTTTTATTATTTCTAATGCCTATTGTCTAAGTACATACATTTATAAATATAAATACATACATATATATAGGTACATACACATATTGTAAATTATTCATTTATCCTTATATTCGTACTTATACATACACAATTTATGTACAACAGGTAAACTTACTTTTACAATGGTTTCTTATAATTTTTAAATTATCCTTCTTGTATTACTAATTTTGCAGCTTATGCAAATTAAATTATTTACTTCAATATAATTATAATATATAATTATGTTTACTCTCTCTTTTTTTATATATATTTATAGCTACAATAAGGATTTTTTAATTTTTGTTTTTAAATTTCTTTAAGAAGAAATTTCAGAATAAACTTTTAATTTAGTTTGTGTGGGAATAATTGTAGGCTTATAAGGCTTAATGTAGAGAGAGGGTAGTGAATAGAAGAGGTTCTTTTTAAAAAATATAATAAGTCGTCAAGACAGGAGTATCTACTACTACGGATATACTCTAAACCATAGGGGCTAAACATACATAAATAGTAAACTTAAATTTAACACTTTGAAGTTTGTATCTTTCCTTTGAGTAATACAATTTGATATATTTATGTATAGTATGTATCGTATGTATATTGGATAAATCTAACGGATAAATGCGTTCACAATTAATGCAAAGTTTAACTTAAATTTGAATTTTCGTATAATTTACATGGATAGTTGATTGGTTTTACATAATTCTCTTTGCTATACAATTTTTTTTTAACATTTAAATTAAAATTATATATTTTTGTTTTTTTTTTTTAAGTTATGAGTCTTTTTGATTTTGTTTGATGTTGATGCTGCTGTTGTTGTTGTGGAACAGTGAAATGCACATTGTTACATTGACTATGCTTTCTTCCGTATTTAATGGTGATTTTCGTACTTTTTTTTTAACTTTTTTGCCACTTTTAAGTAGTTTCGCACAATGATTTGGAAATTTTGAAATATATTTCAAGGAAGGAATGAATTTGAAGTTATTTAACGGATCGTTGTTAATATTTTGATTTAAACCATATTAACAGCACCTGCTGAAGCTGGTGTTGGTATCGAAATAACATCGCTACTTTTGAGAGAAGAATTTTGGCATTTATATTGTTTAAGTTGTGACGAAACGGTTGGACCATCATCAGAATCGGAATCACTAGAACTATCACTATCGGAAATTGTAGAAGTAGCTGCAGTTGTTTTTACTGATGCAGTTGTATTTGTCGCTGTTGACTTGGTAGCGTTACGAATTTTCATTTGTCTTAAAGCTTCTGGCATTTCGGGATTGCTTTCGAGCGTTGAATGTTGGCTGGAAGGTGAATGACTGTATTCAGAGGTGTTCTCCTCGTCTGAAACTATTACAACGTTTCGCTTATGAATTGGAATCGCTGCTGATGATGAGTTTTTGTAGCCTCGACGTGCTCGCATACTACGAGTAATTGGTACTCTTCCAATGCTGCAATAAAAAAAAAAAATGTGTTAACGTTTTATGAACATAAACATAACATAACCTTTTCGAAAATAAATACAAATAATATGATGCTTTCAAGAAATAAATTTCGTGTCACAAGTGTCACGTGGGAACAATGACGGGCAAAAGTTTCAAACTTAAAACGTATTACTGCAACCTAAAATCATGCGTTCCTGAATTCACTACTTGAATTAATCAGTGTACTCATGAAGGTATGTTATTATTGCGGAATGGAACGGAAAGAAACTATCCTGACAGTAGAACTTCTAGATAAGATCGTAAACATATCAAAAATCAGCGATCGAATAATGGCAAAAATCTTATAGCTGGTGAAGATTTAAATACACACGTCGTGAAATTCACTGCGAATATGAAGACTTACAGTCGGTTTTGGAACTCAGCAGAAGACTCACGCAATTCAGATGGTCTAACTATTCTCTATGCGCTATTAACTAAGGAATTGCGGCACACAAATAGATTAATATCTATTTTTGAATAATGCGAAATGACTCGACGATTCTTAAGTGATCTTGGGCGAACCACAATCAAAACCCAGAGAATACCATAGACAACGAAAGAATTAGAAGATAAAATAAACTGGTCCAAAATTAAACAAGAAAAGAGGGCAATTCTGGGTTCCAAATTTGCAAGAATGGCTCCAAAATACGAAGAGACTAAGACTAAAACAACATCGAGGAAAAGAGTAAAGTAGTCCAAAAACTCTGCCCAATGTTTCAAAATGCCGATTCCTCATAAATAAAGAAACGTGGTGGTGGAATGATGAGATGAAAAGATCATATATTTTTGGTTGTGTAAAAATGTCTGATTTTGTACTAAGTAATACCATAGTCATCTGCGGGAAATGTAGATTTTCTTCTTTCATTCGAAAAAAACGGCGGCTAAAGCACATCGTGAGCTCCAAAAAGTTTACGCTACTCTAAGTGAAATAACGTACCGTGATTAGTTTCGCCGCTTCAAAGACGGTGATTTCGATGTTGACCAGCCCAAAATCCTTCGAAGACGCTGAATTGGAGGCATTGCTCGATGAAGATCCGTTCCAAATGCAAGAAAAGCATGCTTCAGCATTAGGAGTTACCCGTTAAGCCATTTCCAAGCGATTGCATGTTTTGGAAATGATTCAAAAACTTGGGTTCATTATGATTTGAAGCCAAATGACGTTGAGCGTCGTTTTTTCGCATCATGACAGGTGAAGAAAAATCGATTCATAACAGCAATGCAAAGAGAAGAAAGTCATGGGACTGCCAGGTCTTACTGCTACGTTTTCGGCTCGGCCGAATATTTACGCTGCGAATGTTATGCTGTGTAGTTGGTGGGACTAGGTTGTCGTTATTTATTATAAACTGTTGAAACCCAACGAAACCATCACTAGGGAACGGTATCGACTTTAATCAATGCGATTGAACCGAGCACTGCCCGAAAAACACCTACAATATGAGTAGAGGCACGAAAAAGTGATTATACAGCATGACAACGCTCGGCCTCACGTTGCCAAACCCGTCAAAACATACCTGGAAATGCTCAAATGAAAAGTCCTACCCCACTTTCCATATTCCCAGATATTGCGCTGTCCGATTATTACTTGTTTCGTTCGATGGCACATGGTATGGCTGATCAGCAGTTCCGCTCCTACCATATGAATACATCGAAAATGGCTTGATTCGTGGAAAGCCTAAAAGAAACACTTTTAACGTAACGGTATTCGAGCTCTGCCAGAAAGATGGGGAAAAAATCTAATAAAACCTAAAATTTACGAGAGAGTTCCTAATAACGGACAGCAAAAGTATTAAACTCTCTGTTAGTCAATAAAACTGTATCGAATCTTACGGATAGTGATAGAGAAGATTTCCGTAGATTTCCAAAGAGTACCCGAAGATCTTATATGGACGGCGCTAAGATAACGAACCCGCAAGACCAACTCTTGACATCTAGTCATAGAGACAAAGCACAAAATTTTTAAATACTTCTGCTCTGTCATTAAACACCAAAGTAAGTTTCGGATGGCTTTAATGAAACCAGTATTATTCGAAGTATAGGGTGATTCATCTTGAGGTTTAGTTTTCAAGAGGCTCCTATCAAACTGCTTTGTCAATTTTGTTCAGTATCGCTTGGCAAGTCATCATGGAAAGACTCACACCACAAACTCAGCGTTCTGTGAGAAATGTTTTTCGTGCGATCCGAGGAAACCACTATTGCCAATACCATTCGCAAATTTGTGTCCCAGTTCACATTAGTAGATGATACTCGACCGGTTAGATCATATCCAGCACGTAGTGAAGAGACTATAGCAGCTATAGCTGAGAGTGTACACGAAGACCGTGACGAATCGATTCGTCGTCGTTCTCATCAGTTTGGCTTGGCGTATTCCATAACTTGGCTTATTTTAGGCGAGGATCTCGGCCTAAAAGCGTACAAAATTCAACCTGTGCAAGAATTAAAGCCAGGCGACTTGAATTTACGTCATATTTTCAGTGAATGGGCTCTGGAAATACTCAATGAATATCTGGTGTTTTATCGTGAAATTTCGTTCAGTGATGAAACCCATTTCTGGCTCAATGGATACACTAATCAACAAATTTGCCGTATTTGGGCTGATAAGCAACCCGAAGCGTACCAAGAGCTACCATTACATCCATTAAAAACAACGGTATGGTGTGATTTATGGGCTGATGGACTCATTGGACCATATTTCTTCTAAAACGAGGCAAATCAGAGTGTTACCGTCAATTGTAACCGTTATTGCGCCATGTTAACGGACTGTGTGCTTCCTAAAATTCATGCACGTGATCTCGGTGAGCTCTGGTTTCAACAAGACGGCGCTACCAGCCATACAGCGCGTGAAACAATGGACTTGTTGAGAAATCATTTTGATGAGCACTTAATTTAACGTTTTGCTACGGTAAATTGGTCGCCTAGATCGTGCGATATCACACTTTAGACTATTTTCTCTGGGGATATGTAAAGTCTCAGGTTTTCAGGAATAAGTCAGCTACGATTGACGCTTTGGAAGCCAACATTACTTGTGTTATCCGCGAGATACCAGATAGTAAAAATTTTAAGTTCGCTTTCAAATTTATATATTTTATTTTACATTATAAATCAAACCTCACGATGAAACACCCTATATTTTGCGACAGAAGAATGCCGCTTCAGGTCAAGTCAACTAGACTCCAGTTCCAGACGAGATTCGAAAAAAAGGCCGAAGAAAAATAATTGGATACGTCAAATGCGAAAACATACGAAAAATCTTGGCCTCAGTAACGAGTTGTTTTAAAACAGACCTGCTTGTAGGACAAACTATATATTTCAGAGTCAGTAATTAGAATGGAATAAGGACTTAGCATTGCCAGTTAGATAAAATTGCAATGTGATCTTGGGCAGTGTATATTTAAAAAGACTAACAGACGTTCACCATCGCGAACAATTCTTGTGAAGCTATAAAGCCCACAACTTGCAGTGAGTAAATTTAAGGAAAAGGATGGAGTTGGAAAGCGAATTACAGATATGAACCCAACTTCACAGGTGATAAATTCTACTTTGGATCTGTTAGGAACAAATTTTAACTAACCTTCTTCTTCTGAGTGAATAATTGTAATCGGTGTCCTCACCCTCCTCATCGGACCAACTGTCATCGCAAACATTTCCTTGATACTCTCCATTGGCATTGTTAATCTCCTGCCGCTTCAACATAATCCTTAACTGGCTACCACAACGCTGCATCGTTGCATCGGTGTCAAAAGCATTCAAATCATTGGCACTTGTATAGCTACTTCGTTGTTGCATTTTTTTACAGGCGGACGCATAAATCAACGAGTCTCGATCGAAGGGCGTTGTCGCCGATATTATTGCTGCTGTTCCATTGCCATTCTCAGAATGTTGCGTTGATCCTCCTCCGCCACTATCTACACATGTCGTCATCGTAGTTGATGTCGTCGTCGTCATTGTTTGTGTATTCAACGATGCGGAATTCGTTGTTGTTTGCAATCGATTCTCATGAATGAAATCGATAACTTTCCGATTAAGTGTTTCCAGATTTTCATCATCACTGTAGCAACCCGTTATATCCAGTCGTTCGTTGCTATTCATGGCATCATCAAATGCCGAATGATCCGGGCTAGAGCAGGCATCTTGAAACGTCAAATCACTGGTAGTCATCGAATTTGTATTGCCATTTGGGCTAATCGGACTCGATGACAACATTGCGTTCTGATGAAGGTGTGGAGGTAGTTGTTGTAAATGTTGTAAGTTATCAGCATCCATAATGGTCTGGTATTCAACTGGTGTTTGTGGTACAGCCGTTTGTTTATTGACAAGTCGAGAGATATCAATACCACAACCACTTAGGCTAGCCGATATCTCTCGTGAGGCACAAAAAGCACTTGGGCTGGCATCCGTCTCACTAATATCCATGGCATCGGTTTGGGTTTCAGTATCAACGAGTTTGACTTTGCGATTCTCCGGTTCACTTTGGTATCGTCTCTCACGACTTGCATTGACCTTGGGCGCTACGGCAAATGTTCCGGAACCTACGCGTCTGTGACGTGATTTTTTCGCCTTCTGTGTACTAATACAGAATGACTTTGGTTGAGAGGAGGCCCCATCTAGTTGCGCATAAAGCGTGCACTTTACGGGACTCTAAAAAACAAAAAAACAAAAAAAAAAAAAAACAAATTAGGTATTCGAATCTATGCATCTGTGGGTAATTCTTAACTTACTTCAGGTGTCGTTTCAGGATCCGGTGTGGTTGACTGATTATCACAGATCATTTGTGGTTGATTGTTAAGTCTTCTTCGGTAGTGTTGCATCTTCCTTAAAGTATTTCCCAATCGACGGGTTGGCTTATAACCTGGCAGTTTCTTTTCCCTCCTTCAAAATTCAAATTCAATTATTATTTACTAATTCATTTATTAATTTACAAAAAGTGTACTTACTCAACCATTTCCTTCTGCTTCTCCTGTAACTGTGTCATGCACTCGCTCAGCTCCAGAAATAATCGATTCGTTTTCTCCAATTTATGCTCGTATACCATTCGAATATCATGCGCATGTCGCCATTCTTGTTTTCTCTTCTTTATCAAATCCTGTTCGTATTTATGTATACTAGTGCCATTCTGGGTGATCTCCTTCAGATGCGATCTCACTTCTTCCTTCCATGATTGTTGCGTTTCAAAATATTGCTTCTCGCTTGTCTTAAGTAGTTCGGGTCCGGCAATTTCTAGATGAGCCAGAATTTGCCGAAACGATGGACGGTTTCTTGGTTTAGCCATCCAACACAGTTCGACCAGGAGCTTAAAGCCATCCGGACAACTGGTTGGAATTTTCAGTTTCAATGAATTATTGCCAACACCCCATATAATGGCGGAGGAATCAACATCTTTGTAGGGAATCTCACAGGTTAACATCTCCCATAGGACAACGCCATAGGACCAAATGTCCACCTTCTCAGAACATGGTTCGTTACGGATGACTTCTGGTGCCATCCATGCTACAGTGCCGGCAAAGCTCATTTTTGTACTTATCTCATTCCATTCTCGACTAGTGCCGAAGTCACTAATCTTCACAATTGTATCCGTGCCAATCAAAATGCTGAAAGGGAAAAATAGATGATTAAAATTTGAATAGATTTCATTGATATTAAGTCATAAGAACAACAGTTAACCAGCTCAATCATCAAAAGATAAGTTAGCGTGAGTCTGTTCACTTTCGATGGCTGTCGAGAAGGCTGTAGGTCTATCATCGCTTGTCGCAGCTTCTACAGGTATTTAAGGAAGTAAAGACGACTGTCAGACGAATTCCAATACAGACAACAAAGTCTGTATCCAAGGCCAAAATGTAAGAAGCGCTGGACGTATACGCCATGATAAATTAGGAGTAGATGTGCTCTGTAAAATTCGATATCCATATCAGAGCAATTAAAAATGTCAAGAAAGCCTATAATGGAATGCAAATACCAACCAATAGATGAAATTACGAGCAAGACCCTTTGAACACCAATCTGACTTTCGATCTTACTTGCAAGGCGCAATTGAGGAGAAAATAAAGAATCCCCGAGCCGCTATTTCGAGTAGGCTTTGGAGAAGCCATTTTAGAAAGGACATTTGGTTCGAAGATTCAAAATAAGGGATCAATTCGAAAAATTAATACAGACAAACTATCATATTTTGCAAACAGATAAAGTTAAGCCTTACACAATACTTTGTGTAAGGTCTAGGTCTTAGGCCTGAAATAAAATTCTACATCGATCCGAAGAAAAACGTCAGCGTCATCCGCTTTTGAATGTCTAAACTGTCGGAGCAGTCTAGCAGTCCTTACATATCTCATACCGGTTATAAAAGTTTGAACACAATTAAAAAAAGAAAACAAAAAACCTTGTCTTCTTCCTTCTTTCTTATTTCTGTAGGAACAGAACACTTAGACAAAGTCCTAGCCCATTGTGCTCCTTGCATATTTCTTTCATTGGAATTTCTCAGTCTTTCGTAGAAAGATCAGTGACGAGTACCTGCAGCTGATGAGATCGTAAGCCGGGCGCTTACGAGATATTGCTATGCGGTGTTGTTATCACTATCATAATGACTATCACAGACTATCACATATTGTGTCACCTAACACATCAAGGTGCCTAACAGAAGTTTAGTGCCCCGTTACGACGGCAATAAGTAGTCTACAGAATTTTCTTGTGTCGGGCAGTAGAATAATCGCCGACCTTTTACAGATGTCGGGAAGCATCCGTTTGGTCATTCGGTATTCTGAAGTGTGGTACTGACATGAATCCAACTGTCACATAGAAACTCTAACCAATGAAGCTTATCTAGAAAGGCGATCTCATTTTTCTTGATCGCATTGTAACCTGGAATCCATCTTTCCGACTACTTTCAGAGAAGCTTTATATCCTCGAGATACTATGAACGAGTGAGAGTGCGCCAATGTGAACCGCTTAATTGAAAAATTGGAGTCGCTATTAATGAAAAAGTCTGATAGTGAAATAGTCCAGTGTGGATAAAAGCCCACTTCGTCCACCCACAATGCAAGGGACCTTAATTTATTGTATTTTGCCGACTTTGAACTGCGATTAAGTGAGGACTTTATCATGGACAGACTTTGCGAACTAAGGGGGTTTGCAATTGCTTCCTAAATAGAATGTGGCATGAGAAATAATTTTTTCCTGTTTTTCGATGCATTTCCCGGAAATTTAAGCCAAATAGCACGTCTACTGTGAACGACAACAAGGACAATTTCAGAGACTGGTTACTGGAACATGCTTTTATTCGGTTTACGTTTAACTTTTTGAAGTAGTTGGAAACCAACGATTTTGCTCCTCAAAAGTTATCACTATTATACACTACACTGCCAATAACTCACCAATCGCTGTGTCTTTAGGTTAAGAAGGCAATTGAGTTGTAAAGCCCTATTCCCAACAACTAAGCAGACTCTATATAAGACCTTTATCATACTAGTTCTACTTAATGCCGTTGAAGCAAGGATTCTATCGAAAACGGATGAAGATATCCTCAATCTTTTCGAGGGAAAATTCCTTCGCATTGACGAAATTTGGAAGAGAAGATTCAACGACGAACTATATGAATTATACAGCGTCAGTCGCTTGAAAGTGAATAAACACAAATTCTCCGCAGAGTCTTCGAATCAAACCCGGAGGGACAACGGAATAGAGGAAGACTTCACCTTAAGTAGCGCGCACAAGTAGAATTGATTTTGAACCAATTTGAAGTGCGCAACTGTAGACAGTTAGCAAACGATCGGGTTAACTGGAGGGGCTTGTTAGTTGAGGCCCAGGTTCACCCCTAACTGTAGTGCCACCTTCATAATTTAAAGTTACACTGTCTTACTCTTAAGTTAAAGGCTCTTTGTTGACTTGGAAACATAATGTCTAAAAGGTCCCCTCACCGGAGAAGTAAAGTAAGAAACCTCACAACAATTTAGTTTAGGGTTTGGGATGGCTACAAAATGTCCGCTAGCTGAACGCCTTTTAATAAAGCGGCACCAAGCTGAGATATACGAGTACATGCATATAGTGGCAGAACTGAATACCCGAAAACTAAGTAAGTGTTGGTTCTATTAGACCCCATACATCGTAATGATAATGGTGGATAATTTATTGTTTTATGCAAGGAATGCTTGTCATGCAATGGGTTTTACTCGATCTGGTTTGATGAAGAATGTCTAAGAGACCCTGCATAGAAGATCAAGAGCGACTTATCCACAGGAGCAGCAAAGAACATCGGCTAAAAAGCTGATATTTTAGCGCCAACGTTCAAACAATAACTGAAGAGGTGAGAAAGGAGATTTAGTAACATACTCACAGTCGCTGCTGTCGATATAAATCAACTACTTTCGCCAAGTATTAAACGGCGGGGGAAACCAGCCTGTAAAACTAAACATCCATTTATCTTGGGGGAATGGAGCTCAGATTTACGTCGACTCGAACAAAGTTAATAAAAGATAACAATACCAAAACTTCAGTGCAACAAGGTGGCCGAACCGGATTTCGGAATTTAATAGAAGAGTACGTTTGCACTATTTAATCTTGAGAAAGTATACCTGATGAATGGAACCTATGTAACATATGTATGGTTCGTCCGATCCACAAGAAAGGGGACTTCCTAAGCTTATAACATGCCACACATTCATGTATGTCACACAAACAAGGGCTGTTTGATGAGTACCCGGTTTAGATATGACAATGCAACTTTTTAGGTTTTGACAATTTATTTTTCAATATAATGCCCCTCAACCCGATACTATTTTCCCAGGGTGCTGCAACTTTTTTAACCCCTCCGGCCGGTCGGTGGTCGTTTTTTTTTCAAATCGGCGTTAAATCGGTCCAATAAATCGACGTAGTACTCGTATGCTCCTGTGATTGTTTTTCCCTTCTCCAATTAGTCAATGTGGGTCACACCTCGCGTGTCAAAAAAAAACGGTGGCCATCACCTTTCCGGCCGAAGGCACAGTCTTCGCCTTCTTTGGAGCACGTTCACCGAATAAAACTCATTGTTTCGATTGTTCTTTGGTCTCTGGTGTGTACAAATGAATCCATTTCTTATCGACGGTCACGAGACGACGTAGAAATTCTTCCGGATTTCGATTAAGCAGGACCAAGTACGTCTTTAAAGTTGTCTCACGATTGCCTCCGGTGTAAGCAAACGCGGCACCCATCGCGCGGACAGCTTTTTTATGCTCAAAATCTCTTGCAGGATATGGCTAACGCGTTAAGTTGATATGCCTGCTATCTCAACCAACTCGCGAATTTTCTATCGTTTCCTCAGTAGAACGTCGTGTGGCCACGTCAAAATAGTTCCGAAAACGACCAAATACCCCACCTACGGCAGATCCTAAAGCAAATTCAAAAAGTCTAGATCGGTGTTGACTTCCTCATTATGGATTTCAAGGCCAAGGGTTTAAAGGTTTAAGGCAAGCTGATGCGCATCTCTTCTACTTTGTGCACATCACACTTGGGACATTCGTTCAAAAGTTGTAAGTCAACATCAGAAGCATGATTTTCCAAAAGTCTGTCGCTGATGGATTTGCTGATAATTAGAGATTGGAGTTGATTGGTTAAGGCCCAGTTAACACTATTTAGTACGTAAGAAAAAAATGATGCTCGACAATGTCAATATGGAACTTTTCGCCTAGCATCTCGCAAGAGGGGTATATCAGGAAAATGTTAGGCATGTGTCTTATATTTGGATAGGACATGAGCTTTGAAAAGACGAACCTTAATGCAATGGAATGAGATCCGCCTACCCAGGGAGACTATAAAGCTAGTCAAGCGAGGCACATCAATATGTATGTATGTACATGATGGAGAACAGTTTAAGGAAAAGCCCGAGATAAAAAACAAATTATTAGCTATGGTGAATCATGGTGCTACAACCTAAAGCATTATTGTAGCCATGTTAGTTCCAATCAAGTTGACTACATTACAATTGACAAAAGTACTCATAAGCTACTGTGATAGCACGAATACCCATATTCCGAGTGGCGCAACGCCTTAAAAGTTCTAATGGGGAGTTAAACTTAGAATGAATGCATTCACGCATCAATATAGAATCTTACGGCACATCATGACATATCAAATAAATATGCATCATGAATGATTAATCAATTAAAGGATCGCATACAAAGCTTTTTTTTAAGAATCTTAGCATAAGATTCTGCCAAATAATGCATCCTGCTTCATGTAGAACTATTCGCTTTAAAATACTAAGGTAATCTTCGAACCTATCCTGAAGGTACAACGCGGCAAACGAATACCAGGGCGTAACGTTCAAATGGAAATAGAATTCAATTACCTAACTTGATGTGCTCGGGCTCATTCCGGACTGCAACGCCTTTCAAAATACATATCTAAGTGAAGGAAATTTTTATGTTTTTGCTAAACTGGTTCGTCTAGACAGGGTAAAGTATAGACTGTCAACTGTTCCCAATAAATCTAAACGCGTTGTTTGCTCCACAAAAGCTGACCGGTCATGACCAGTCCTTAACAACTTTATTGCTGTCAAATATTTTCGACAGCAAACTACACTCGACCTAAAAAAAAAAAAAAATAAAACAATTTCCATGGAAAAATGCAAAACCAAGAGAAACAACAACCCCGAAAAACTTTAACACAAAGTCTGCATCTTAAATGTTTCCACCTTCAACATATTAAATTACCGCTATACCTTTACAGCACAAACATGCTAAAGACATTTCCCCTTAATTTTTTTTTTATTATTTGAAATATTCCCTGGCGCCTGTCGGTGCGGCGCGGCGCTAACAGTTCAAACTTTGTTCATAATCTTTTTTTTGTTTTTTTTTATGTTCCCTGTGCCAAAAATATTGCAATCGCAAGGTCTGCAGCTGTTTTTTTCCACCTTTTTTTCAACCACCATTACATTTAGTTGGTTATGCTCCTTTTATTGCATGAGAAAAGACACACAGGCAACAACAATACCAACAACAATGACTGTAATGACGAAAAGAGAAAAAAATAAATTTAAAACACCTTTCGCCCGTTTTCTTGGAATGAAATGTATGCCCACTCCGCCCGTTTGGGCGATATCGGGTTTCGATATAATTGCCCGACAACATGCTGTCCTCAATTGATATGTCGCCGCAAAAAGTTCATTTCTCATTCGATAAAGACAAAAGGAAAAAAAAAATTAATAGCAACAACTAACAATGGTACTGGCTATGAGAAAGGGAAAGGACTTGCAACACAAAGCCCTGAACAATCTCAAACTGTGCGCCATTAACTAATGAATGAGATTCCAATGCAAGGGTAAGTGGTTGCAAAGGGTGGATAGACTTTTGAGGGTGGTCGATGGTTATCAGTTATCGAACATCCCTTAGATAAATTGCAATCGGAAAGCACTCAAATAATTCCTTTCACCGGTTCACACATCAATGCACAGGTTAACAGTGAGCGCCGAGAAAACGCAGTCAGGTTGATAAATTTAGTTTTTTTGGATACAAAAGTCGAGGCGGTTACCCTCTGTTCTCTTAAGATAGATTCAGGACTTGATACGCAAAGCGAAATGGATAACAATATAAATTTGCTTTGGTTATGCTTGCACACATGTCACAATTAGGTACCTATGAACAGTTCTAACTTGATCTGTCAAATAGGTACGAAAGTTTGAAGTTGACATGTCGTGTGGATTTCCTGTAATACCATAGATAAAATTTTCTTTTTGGATGCTCTACCTATCACCAACAGAAATGTATCTGAAAGAACTCTGAAAAGGAAGCAACCGTGAATAAATGGACAGCTGAATTTACCTCACAAATGTACATTATCTGTGATACTGAATTCAATTTCCGCACCCATATTGACTCCGTAATTAGCTTACTTCGCACTTGGCTTTGTTAAAAGATGGTCCAAGGTGTTCTCTGACCCTTACGCCACAAAATCCCTGTACATCACCTTTGTTACCTATGTTAGCCAGGAATGGTCTCCTTACTATGAAAACCATATTCTACGTTCCAAAGCAGATTCCTACGATGTGCTTAGTGCAGGCTTCCATGGCCTGACCACTACATTCTTCCGCCCTATGATGGACCGTGTCAAATTGCTGGGTATTTTTTCTCTGGAAAAATGTCGCCGATATTCTTTTTATAGGTACACTAGCTCTAAACCGGCACCATCGACTGTCCCTCGCTTCTGTATGAGATTTGCTTTAATACCAACGGGAGCCGAATTACTCTCAAAAACACCCTAAATCATCACCTCTCCCAACCCTAATCTTTAATCTCCTTTAGTTTTAGTTTAAGATCAGTTTTTATTAAATTGAATAAAGTCCGTCCGAGGTTGACGCGGAACTTTTGAAATAAAAAATGTATTCGCTAGATTTTATTCATACTGTTTTAATCGGAAAACATTCTCACGCCAGTTTTGCTTTAAGGGGGTCGCCTGCAGTCCACAACGGCCAGAATACGCAACCGCAGACCCTTCAGACTGCACTACCAAAGAGGACATGAGCAATAATCTTGCCGCCAAAGGATTTTTGAGTTTCCCATGGTTAAGACAAAATCTCGTTTATTCAACCGTTTTTACAAGGCCACAAGTATATCCACTTGCCTTCGTGTATTGAAATTCTAACAGCATGCAATACCACAATTTCAATCCAACTTGACTTTATTTTTTCGGCCCGCAGTGTATCTGCAAGTCATTGAAACTTTATTTTCATTTTTATGGTCAGCAAACTTTCTCATTCACCCCAGCTCGAGAGTTTCTCTTTAATAATAAATCTCAAGTCCGGTTGTTGCCCATCCGTTTGATAAATGGCCACAGCCCAGAAGCCAGTATGACAATAGTTCAAACTACACCACACCATCGCACCGTCAGCCGGTGCCAGCAATTTGCACTCCATCAGTCCAATTCCCAAATCACCCTCCGTCGAAATCCACACCCACGTCAGATTAATTCATTTTAATTTCCTGGAAATCGCTCGACGCAAAACTATCAACTTACACACAATGATATGTAAGTAAAAATATTTCATAGTCCTGAGGGGGTGTAGAAGGCTGAAATACAAAAACCAACATTCAGTTCAGCACGAAGTTCATTTTCATTCTTCGTTTTTATAGTGGCAGGATACTCTTAGGAATGCCGCTTGCCCTCCAGTTGACATATAAAAGGCGCCGCCAATAGGGCGCATGCCCGTATTTATCCTTATCTCCTTTTTGCTAGAACTTTACAAGTCCCGTTAATTCAATAAATGACGTCGTTATCCCTTCTGCTTATATGTACAAGTGTGTATGTAGCTTTTCCTCAGAAAAGGACTTTGGGGGTGGCAATTGAAATGGAATTTGTGTACTCGCTGGTTTTCGTGACGCAGTTAAATATGCGAGGGATGCAAGAAGTTATTACATATGGTACTTCCCTTCTTCCTTTTGGGAGAAATTCTACTCTGTTCTATTTTGCGTTTTTCTCTTTTTCTGTGAAACAACCCTTGTTGCAGATTGAGGCCGTGTTAGGAGAGAGCTTAGTAGGCTGTGGAGTGCACTTGAAAAGTGCGATGTTGCCGAGTTTGTGGTGTTATTGAGAGCCGAGATGAACAATTAGAAGTTGTTGGCCTCTAGAAAAAGTTGATAAATGAAATATGGAAGTGCGTCGAACTCCCTGGTGAAGCAGTGTTCTTATCACAGCGGTATGCTTCCATGTATAGTCCGTGTGTAGCACGTACGAATACGAGTACCTATGGATGTATCTTTTTTTGGAATCACTTGTTACATGTTCAATTAAGTGGATTCACCGTGTGGAAAGGGGATTAATCGATATTTCTGGTGTGCAGAGTTTAATGAAAGGGGTTCGTGTATAACTAGGAAATCACTTTTTCAAATCATATGACCTTCTCCACACACAATATATATGTATGTACACATGTGCATATGTAGACCTTGGGATAGATTTTTTTCTAATCCAAAAAAAAAAATCTCCCCACAAGGTTTTGTATATATAAGAGACTCCTCAAAATTGAATGTAACAACAGATGTCCTACAATACTTAGAGAGGAAAGTCCAAAACAATTCCTCGAGGGAAGTACTTTCGTTTTTGTTCTAGAAGGCATAAATATGGTTTTATCAGCTCCTTTATCTCTTTACCCATTGCATTTACGTCCCTTTTTTTCAGAAAAACTTTCCATTCTCTGTACCTATGTGTGTCAATGACAACTTACGTTGGAATGACCACATGTTTGGTGTCGTCAATAATGCTGCAAAAGTTCTAGGTTTCCTCAAGCGATGTAAGAAATACTTTACCTCCTCTGATCTGGCCTACTATGCCCACATCTAGTCGCGTGCGCCTAAAATATCTCTGCACCTGCAAGAGAGGATCCAAAACCGTGCGATAAAACTCATAGGTATGTCGTCGTTAGATTTTTTTTTTTTTTTTTTTGGTAGGTGAGAAATCTTCAAAGACATTATAAGCCCGGTGCTTAAAAGGTGATTCATCGTGAGGTTTGATTTTTAATAGACTTTTTTTGACAGATCACGAGTGACTCCTATCAAACTGCTTTGTCATTTCTGTTCAGTATTGTTTAGCAAGTCATCATGGACAGACTCACACCACACAAGAGCCTCTCCAAATTGTTCAGCTGTATTACGAAAATCAGCATTTTGTGAGAAATATTTTTAGTGCGATTAGAGGAACTTGCGACCTACTGAAGGATCTCGGCCTAAAGCGTACAAAATTCAACTTGTGCAAGAACTGAAGGCAGCCGACTTGAATATGCGTAATATTTTCAGTGAATGGGCTCTGGAAAAACTCAATGAAAATCCGGTGTTTTATCGTGAAATTTTGTTCAGTGATGAAGCCCATTTCTGGCTTCATTGATACGTTTATTAACAAAATTGCTTTATTTGAGCTGATAAGCAACTCGAAGAGTACCAAGAGCTACCATTAGATCCATTTGAAACAACGGTATGGTGTGGTTTATGGGCTGGTAGAATCAATGGTCTATATTTCATAACAAATGAGGCAAATCAGAATGTTACCGTCAATGGCAACCGTTATCGCGCCATGTTAACGGATGGCACATGGCACATCCTGAAATTCAAGCACATGGTCTCGGTGAGCTCTGGTTTCAACAAGACGGCGCTACGAGTTATACAGCGCGTGAAACAGTGGACTTGTTGAGAAATCATTTTCGTGAGCACTTAATTTCACATATTCTCAAGTCTTCACGAATAAGCCAGCTACGATTGACGCTTTGGAAGCCAACATTACTCGTGTTATTAGCGAGATACCAGTCGCTATGCTCGAACGAGTTGCCCAAAATTCGACCCTCCGAATGGATCACCATTCAAAAAGTAAATGCCATGAATTGTTTTTTTTATCCGATAATCAAAATTTTAAGTTCACTTTAAAATTTATGTATTTTATTTTACATTATAAATCAATCCTCACGATGAATCACCCTTTAGTAGTGTGAGATTCTTACTATTTTAAAAACACCTCCCTTATGCAGACTACGACTGAGTTCACACTCAACAAACAGTTCTCTTTTCGCGTTTTATTTTGCTTTAATAACATATTTTGCAGGCGATTTTCCATTGAAGTTTCCTAGTCTTAAAATATTAAGCGCTGCTGATCACCGCACCGTTAGATCGAGAGGCTTAATCCTTTTTAGACGGCGCAATAAATTTGTCTCGTCAAGGATCTGTTGAACAGAAATATTCGTACGTCCTTGTAGTCGATTTTTGTGTTTTCGCGCAAACATTTTAATTTCATTCTGAACAATTTCGACTCCTTGGCCTCTGTGGATATCATCGTTTCTAATGTACCACGGTGCATTAACAAACCCTCGGAGAACTTTGTTTTCGAATGTCTGTAAGACGTTAATGTTACTAGTTCTGGTACAACCCCAAAGCTGTAAGTTTAGCGACGAGTGTCATACCAAGATATTTGGCCTCATTCGCGAAAGGAATTTGTACTGCGTTGATAAACACAGGTAGATTGTCAGTTTTCTTGAGAATGAAGTTCACATAGACAGACTTGTTTTCATTAAGCGCGATTCGCCAATTCTTTTTCCAAAAGTTAATCCGTATAAGGGCGCATTGTTACTTAGCAGTTGCTTCTTCGAAGGTTCTAGCTGTTGCCAAAATGGCAGTGTCATCAGCAAATATGGCTAGCACAGTATCGTCCGTTTGTGGTATGTCGCGGGTAAAAAGCAAATATAGCAGAGAGCCAAATATACTTCCTTGCGGCACCAGAGCCTTTATTGTCTTAAAATTGGAATATTCGTTTACATGTCTGACACGGAAGAGTCGGTCATCTAGGTATGAACTTAAAATATGAGACAATTACTCGGGTAGGACTTGTTGAAGTTTATATTTCAGGCCCTCGTGCCATACATTATCAAAAGCTTGCGAAATGTCAAGGAATGCACTTGAACAGACTGGCTTATACTCGATTGTTCATTCAATTAGATCGGTTATTTGATGCACTTGGTCAACAGTAGAGTTATGGCTTCTAAAGCCAAATTGATGATCGGACAAGATGCGATTTGTGTCAATAATCGGTTTAAGAAGATTAAGGGAGGAGCGATATTGGTATGTATGACAGCAGTTTATCGGGTTTCGGAACTATAGTAACTTCGGCAACTTTCCACTGATGCGGATAATGAATGCAGAAAGCAAGACAACTATCATTCGGCTGGCTCCAATTATTCCGACTGTTAATGAAGATGCGATAAAGGTTTCATATGTAGAGGCTAATCGAGAGTGCAGGGCTCTTTGCCTAACAAGAACGAGAATTTATTAAGTGTCAGAGCTTCGAGGACTGCCGCAATGTACACCTAATATCTCTTTAGCATCCTGGAAATTAGCGAAAAACCTAAATAGTAGAAAATATACCATAGACACTGAACTAAGTCCACCCACTCTTGAAGTTAACTTCGAAAAGTTTTAAAACTCTTCTTGCAGCACGCCTAGGATTGACTTTGGATAGACCAATTGTTTTGCAGGATGTTATTGACGCTGTAAGTAGTCTTAACTATGGGCAACACTATGGTATCGGATGGGATACCCGTCGAATTCTACAAATATGGCACAGACTAACTGAACACTAATCTTACTTACTTGTTCAACAACATTTTGGAAAGTGGGAAAATACCGCACCGTTTCAAGAAAGCCTTGATCTTTCCAATCTATAAAAAATATTGTAGCGCGGAACCAGGAAACTACTGAAACATTTACCTTTTTACTGTAAGGCATGGATAGACACAATGTATCCATTGTTAGATACTCCATTGTGGATCACATGTTTATTTTAAATAATTTTTTAGAGTCATTTCTCTACAGGAAACTGTATGCATTCTTTGTTGACTTTAAGGCTACTTTTGACCCAGTGTATCGAAGCACATTGTTGTATAAGCCCTTTGCATGATGTATGTCGCTAAAGTTTGAACGATTGATCGAAAGTATGTATGCAGATATCACAGCAGCTGGAGTGAGACAAGGTTGTGCTTTGAGCTTTTTTCTATTTGCCTTGGGGATTTCCTACCTGAAGGTGTGGAGTATGCAAGTGTGCTGGTTTTGCGGACGGTGTAGTGTTTTTGGTGTTGAACCTAAGTAAGTCTCAAATAATGATATTCAAAAGAGATGGAGGCAGAAACTGGACAAATGAAAAATGACACTTTTATCGGGAAACTATTCAGGTTGTGAAAGAAAATACATAAATACCTCGGAGTTTATTTTACGAGGAATCTCAATGTGGGAGGCATATAAAAGAAAAATTGTCGAAGTCAAATATTGTTTATTGCCCATAGTTGCAAATATAAAGTTGTTGAGTATGGGGAGGAAAACAAAATGAAACAATGGAAAAACTTCATAGGTTTTATATAAAGAGAGCATTTCATCTTCCACCGAATAGGCCAAACTATATGCTCATGTTGTAGATATTTAGACTAAAAGCCTAAAGCTACAGGCGGAGGACGTGGTCAGAGTTCTAAACATGCCGAGCTATAGGCTGCAAAAGAATGAAGCTCCATAAACAATACAAAGTAGGACAGGATGGCGAATATAATCGTATGCTGTCAACAAAAAGGGGCCTACAACATCCACGAATTGGACAATAGACAACTGTAACGTTGAGTTATTATTATTTTAATTGAACTCCGACATTAGAGTTACATTTGCTGTTTCTTTGACAAAGGCTTCGTCAAGAAACACTAAGGGGACTCCAAAAAAGATCTTGATCTTCTTCTCTTTCTCTATGGGACGAAAACATGGACGATCTGTACAACTATACCCACTTGATTAGAAAAGTGACCATCAAACATCCCTTTACGACGGTAGGACATGTAGAACAAATGAAAATCAACGATCCATCTCAAAGGGTTGTATATTCCTAAATATCATCTAGCAACGCGCAAAAGTCAAAGGTTAACCCATCCGTTTTGGAGTGCACAACTGGAGATAGTTGACCAAAACCGAACTTTCTAAGGAGCCATTACGTACTAAGCGCCCTTGAAATAAGTAAGCTAGTATGATCTCCGTCATTTTTAGTGATCCTAAAATTTCGATATTGAGTGTTCTATGCACTTTATTGTGGTTGAAAAGATGCCATTTCTTATCGGTTGCCTTCCATTATCAAGTCATACCTTAACATGGATGTAATAGCTGTGATGTACATAGATAGGTTCAGATCTCATGTCCTACTTAAGACCTTTCTAGATGTGTGTAGAAAGATGCACGTGAATTTGTGGTATCACCAGTAATAGGATTATTCTAAGGCAACTGACACACCGAAGCCATATACCTTGATAAAAAAAATCGCCAATAATCACGTTACTGATATACATACCATACATGTACATATATACTACATATGTCTCATATACTCGTATAAGGTGCGCAACTAAGTTTTCGCTATTTTTTTGATGAAAACGCAACTTTATTGTGAAGAAATGGTATTGCCAATAGCTAGCTACAACCTTTTCTCATCTTTCTGGCAGAGCTCGAATACCGTTACGGTAAAAGTGTTTTTTTTTTTTGAGGCTACCCACGAATCAAGCCATTTTTTGATGTCTTCATATGAGCAGAACTGCTGATCAGCCAGACCATGTGCCATCGAACGGGACAAGCAATAGTCGGACGGCGGAATATTTTGGGAATATAGCGGGTGTGGTAGGATATACCATTTGAACGTTTCCAAGTAGGTTTTAACAGGTTTGACAACGTGAGTACGAGCGTTGTCATGCTGTAGAATCACTTTTTCGTGCATCTGCTCATATTGTGGCCGTTTTTCGCGCAGTGCTCGGCTCAATCGCATTATTGAAGTCGATACCATTTCTCAGTGATGGTTTCGTTGGGATTCAAAAGTTCAAATATACTACATAACCTTCGCAGCGTGAATATTCTCTTTGAGTTGTTGATATAAATCAATTTTTCATCACTCGTCACCATGCGATAAAGAAAACCCTTCCTTTTTTGCCGCTGGAGCAGTTGTTCACAGGCGAAAAAACGACGCTAAACGTCCTTTGGTTTCAAATCATAAGGAACACAAGTTCCTTGTTCCTTGCTAACCTCTAACGCTAAAGCAAGCTCTTCTTGCATTTGGCATGGATCCTCATCGAGCAATGCCTCCAATTCAGGAAGTGGAGCGGTTTAAGTCAAAGACGGTAGGGTTCGTTCGCGTCATTGGAGGTGTGGTGGTTTGGTAAATAGAAGAGACGAGGGGTTAGATTACGAGGGTTAGTGTTGAGGAAAATAGCGTTGTGAAGGGACGCGCATTCAACGTGACCTGAAAGAAGTCGATGAATGAAGTGCGTTCCTCAAGGTTGTTTAAGTTGATAAGGTTAAGAGTAACAGGATCGTCCCAGGGCATATCTCGAAAAGCAAATCGAAGAAAACTGCGCTGGATGCTTTTGATTCTCGAGATATGAACACCATGAGGAGGGGGCGAAAAAAAGTAATATAGAGGGACCTGGTCACGGTAGTGAATTCTTTGGACCATCGTTTTACAAAACCTAGTGCAGAGTTGGCTTTAAGAACTATCCCATCCATATGTAAACGGAAGTTAAGCTTCCTATTACAGAAAATGTCGACGTCACGAAGAGATTGAACGTCGGAGATACGTTGGCTGTGGAGAAGGTAGAGTCGGGAAGGAGATTGTTGCCGCTTATGTGAAAAGGTGATGGTTTGGCATTTGACGATATTAAGTTCCAAACAATTTTTGAGGCACCAGATCGAAAAACTATCAAGGTCTGGTTGAAGGAGGAAGGAGTCATAGGAAGAGGAAATGGTTTTGAAAAATTTCGTATCGTCGGCGTAAAAGGAGACAGACGAGTGTTTGATGATCCTATCGAGATCATTTATGGTTAACATAAAAAGAAGAGGACCGAGATGGCTGCCTTGTGGAACTCCAGAGGTGGCCAAAAATGGAGACGAGTGGGCTGCCATTCTCTAAGGTAGAGAGGGCAAAGGATACAAATTCAACGAGATTTGTGGTGGTTGACCTACCTACCTTTTAGGAAGCCATGTTGTCTAGGGGAAATAAGGGATTTGCATTAGAAACTTCATTGGAGCTTCATACAAAATACTTTCGAAGATTTTGGGTATATGGGAGAGTTTAACGATGGGACGATAGTTGGTTATTTCATTTTTTGATCCTTTTTTGTGGATCGGGATTATGAAGGAGGTTTTCCAAGCCTGAGGAAAATCTGCTCGAGAAAGGGATAGACGAAAGGGATTAGAAGGGGCAAGAGAAAGAGAGAAAGAAAAAATTTTGAGAAATATGGCAGGGAGGTCATCTGGGCCGGGTGTGAATTCGTCATTGAGTTGATATAATTTATATTCGACGGGTTCAAGATGTGAGAGAGAAAAGGGCCATTAGAGAAATTCAGTAGGTAACTAAAATAGGATGGATCTAGTACAAACGAGTCGTTTGTGAAGGATTGTTTAAAAAAGATGGCAAATAGTTTGGCAATGGTGAATGGCTCGGTTGAAGAATTTTTGTTAAAAGAGGGGGACTTTCTTTTGTGGTTAACAAATTGGTAAAAGGACTTAGGGTTGACTTGTGAATTGATAGGGTAGCGCTGGTAAAAGAAGTCGTAAAGTTCGGTGAAATGGAGATAAGCACCAAGATAGTTGAAAAAGTCGGAAATGGATCTGGTAGGCAGGAAAACAGCCCATAACTTGTTTCCCTTATTTCGTAAGGAACGAAGCTTGCGATTATACCAAGGAGGACTGGTAGATGATGTTTTAAGGCGGGAAAACGGAACGGAACGGAACGTAAAGAAAAAAAGAATTAAATATTTCTTAATAACAAATGGATAAGGCATCATTTATTGTGAAAGTTAAAGAGAGATCTGCTGAGATGGTTACTGATTTTGTGAAAATTTGCTTTACAAAAGTCGTGGGATGACTGTGTTGTGGGGTGGGGAATGACTGGAATGAAGAGTTATGAAAAAATGAAAGTAGAAGGGGTAGTTATCGATTGCTGAGAGAGATAGGGGACAATGTGAGACTGAGGAGTTAATTGAATCAGTAGTGAATATAAGGTCTGATTTGCTGCCCATATAATTGGATATACAACTGACTTGGCATAGACTTGAGTCTGTTAAGCGATCTAAGAAGAGACATTCTTTAGGTGAGTTGGCATTTGAAGCGATGGAAAACGATTGATAATCTGACGGAGTCTACTGTAGCTGAGGAATATTAATGTCGCCGAAAATAAAGATATCGTCAATAGAGCCAGACAGGGCAATTAAATGGTCGATCGCATCGATAACAAGTTGGTAAGATTCGATATATTGAATTGGTAGGGTGTAGTAACATATATCGTAAAGGGACTTGAAAGGGATATTTTTATTGCGACAAAGTCGACTTTAGAGGATTTAGTCTAGGCGGGAAAAATTCCTGGTTCTTTATGTCGGGAATCAATATGGAGATTGACGTACGACAGCATTGGTTTTAGAGCGAAGACCTCTTACATTCTGGTAGTAAAGAATAAGAGGGATGTTGTGGGGTGGAAATGAGAGGCAGGATGGTTTAACTGCTAGCATGGGAGGCACGTTATGGACGAAACAATTTATCGTGGTCGGCTCAGCTTCGCTGTAGGTGAGGCTCGTTTAGAGTGAACGTAGTGGCCGAATGCAGCAAGGTCGTCTGCTACTTTCTGACAGAACATGCTAAAAATCTCGTAGTACCTGACATAAAGGTTTGTTATGTAGATTGGCAAGAAAGAGACGAATAGAGACTGTAGTGTCATTAGTTTGGTATGTTAGTTTAACTGTGGGTGGAAAAAGGGGATCAAGAATGGGAGCAAAGGAGGAGGGAGATGCAGATAAATTGTTGGATATGGAGTTGGACAAGGGATGAGATGTGGGGTTTAGGGTATGGGAGTTAATAAAATTAGGGCACTTAGCTCCAGTTTTAAGCTCGAAATCAGAAAAGGAGTTGCTAGCTGGGTTTGGTGACGTAGAAGGTTGAGAAGGGGTAATATGGGTGTTTGGGGTTAAGTTAAAAGAGACGCGTTGGCGAGGAGGCTTGAGTGGAACGGGGGGAATTAAGGGGGTTGGTGTTTAAGGGCTTTGTGTCGAAAAAGTGAGGAGGGAGGACCAAAATTGGGGAATAAATTTGTTTTGAAGCTCCAGTTAGGATCGGGATTAGATCTTCGTCTTTTTTGGCATGTTTTTATTTGGAAGATGGTTGGTCGAGAGGGGTCTTTTTTTTAAGCTTATGGTTAAAACTACGTTTACGAGGGTTTTCTCGTTCCTCTTCCCAGGTTTTGTGGCCTTACCAGGGAAAGTAGGGAATAACCATGACTATTTGGTTGGGATGCTCATTTTGAAGTTGCAGGGACTGTTGGAGTCAGCAGGGAAAATCATCTGGCACTCGCTAATGGTGATAACATAATTTCAGTGAAAGCAATTCCGCATCCAAGAAACATCAGCGTGTTGAGGAGCCCCTTACTGACGGAAAAGCTGCATATCTCTTGCGATATAATAGATTTTGCCCCAAAACTAACAGCCTCTTTAATTCAATTGAAATGTAGTGTTTACGATATAAATAAGGATATAACTTCTACATATTCAATTTTGACAATTCTTTAGAAATTGAGTCTACTACTTGCCTTGTGGTTATAGGCTTAAACCTTAATGCGGACTACCAATGGAGTCCGTTGATTTTTCTTTTCTCAACCAGAATAGAAACATCTTATTAGCAAGGTACTCTAACAATTTAGACCTAAGATAAACCATCGACTTAAATTAAATAAAGGAAGCCTCCAAATCTGGATTCCTATTAAGTCATGCAAAACATTATAGTAAACAGCAGAGAGGGTCGCTATACTCTGAAAGATTATTGATTATTTGGGAATCCGGGCATCGGAGTCAAATATATTGACGAATCAAATAACAACGAAAACCATCCTTGGAGCTACCGATCTTCTAACTTGATTAAACATTTGACCATCAACAACAACTCTTTAAGGATATAAAGGACTGAAATATAAGGGACCGACATGACTTTGACATCACAGAATAATGTTTACGTATATGTAAGTACTTGCATGTACGTCTTCGCTCTACATTTACCTTAAGTGTGACGGAGGAATTACAGTCATTTATAGATCGGAAAGCGTTACCAGTATTAAAAAGAGGAAAACTTTAGTCATTTTGAATTAATATAACTCACTTCAACTCGACCTACAATGCGTTCTAAAACAGAAGTCTGGAATACGATCTAAACATTCTGAAAAGCGGTAGGTTCGAAAGGTAGAGCCTCATGTGGAAGTTATTTCAATTACTTCCGTCCTTTGTTCTTTTTTTTATGTAATAAAATTCTTTAACCTACAACTACCAAGTTACGAGCTGATAAGCTCTATAGCATGTTTCGTAGCCCCAAGTTTTTTTTTTTTTTTTTTTTTTGTTTACACCAACGTAATCTTTATGTGAATCCACTTCATACATAATCACTTGTCAACCCTGGGGAATCCACCCCCAAATCGTTTTATCAAACAGAAAATAGAAAATACAAACGACGTAATAACGAAGGCTATTTGCAATTTATAGATATCAGCTTCTCTGCCTAATCTCTCTTTACGAAGGGTATTTCCTACGAGTGGTTCGTATTTCGAGTTTTCTCCTCCTTCAGCTTTTCAACACCAAACATAGAATAATCGATTCAAGCCCCATGAAAGGACTTTTCTTTGTTCATTAGGACTTGAATCGATTTTCTCCTAAATGTCAACTATAGCCAGATTATAATAGAGGACTTTCCAACGAAAGAAAAACAAAAAAGAAAGAGAAATGCAAATCAATAATATGTACGAGTATCTAACAAAAAAAAGGGGGGAAAAATCGTTTTTTACTTACTTTGGACTCTTCAAGTCACGATGGATGATTTTGTGAGAATGAAGATATTGCATGCCAAGTGCTATTTGCCTCGCCCATGAGACTAGACGCTTTGGCAGCATAACGTTTTCTTCCTTCAGGATATTCTGCAATGGCCCATATGGGCAGAATTCCATTATAATGCAGAATACTGGCGACTGGGTGCATACACCTCTGTAATTCATAGAAAAAAAACAAAGAAAATTACATATTTACGTTAGTGTGTGAATTATATACATACATACATACATACGATAATAAATTTGAAAAAAAGGAACAATAAATTAATAGGATTCCTAAATATCGAATCGATACAAGTTGGATTTACCAGGAAAAGAGGCTAAGGACGACAGGTGCTGCTAAGCCCACTAAGCATAGCTTATGACTAACAGACTACAAACATATGTACATATAAGTAGCACCACAATAAATTCTTAAATATTTTACGAATACACTACGCGGCGACGATGGTGGTGAAGTTCTATGGCGCCATCTCTGACCTACTACAATTCGTCCTTATGAGTAATAGGCGTGTCGTCAGTCGGTAGCAGTGCCTACGGACTAAGTTGTAGATACATGTGTGAACAGACACATATCTGTACTTTTTTCTACTTAAATATTAGCACAAGGATATCTAGGCGATTTAAAGTTAGGGAACTATCATGTCGACCTCACGCAACAGGAGTAAAAATTAGAAGCAAGAATTATGCCAAAATATTAAAGGCAGCAATAGCATCATTCCCTCTTTGCGATGCCTATTGAATATCTTCAGTTCAGAGAACTAACTTGCTCGTTTGGGTGTACTTCAACTTTGAGGTGACAAGCCGGAGTGTTAGTACCAAATCATCAGTGTCCAAGAGCGTCTCTGGCCGTAAACCTGACTTGATCGGCTGTAATATGCATCTTAAAAGTCATAACAAGAAGAAGCCTTTCGGGGAAAACAGCACAGCTACCGTGAGTAAAAAATGCCATACAAGCCTTTCTAAAGAGAAGCAAAATGTTGATGAAGATAACAGAAATTTAACAATCATTAACAGGCCAAGGGTTCCCGAAACTCTACGAGACACACTGGAGACCTATGAAGCTAATTTAATTGCCAAAAAAATACAGAAATCTCTCGCTGCTAACACGTGTAATGTTGTCTTTCAAGGCTGCATCTGATTCATGGGCGTGATTTGACGTAAAAACTAGCCCAAAAGGCGTCAAATCGCACGATCTAAACGGCCAATTCACCGCTCCAAAACAAAAGATAAATTGCTCACCGAGCTCATTTCTATTGGTTCACCAATTCGCGTCCTGTATGGCATGTAATGCCGTCTTGCTGAAACCACATGTCGACCAAGTTTAGTTCGTGCATTTTAGGCAAAAAAAAAGTTCGAAATCATTGAACGATAGCGCGCGCCATCGAAGGGCCAATGATTCCGCCAGACCATAAACCCCACCAAACAGTGCATTTTTCCGGGTGCATTATCAACTCTTGTATTGCAAGAGGTTGCACGATAGTTTTGTTTATTAACATACCCTTTCGCTAAGACAATTTTTTGATAAAAAATGGAATCTTCCTCCAGCTTTTCTGAGGTTCACTCACCGAAAATTCGATGCTGTGGCAGGTTGTTTGGCTTAGTTAGTTAGCACGATATGTATTTTGTAAGGTTTTAGACCAATATCCTTGCGTAAAATCTTCCACGCAGTCAAGTGACACGATCCCAATTGCTGCAAACGGCGACGGATGGACAATTCAGGGTCTTCATTAACACTGACCGATACCGCAGCAATAATTTCCTTTGTACGCACCCTACTCTTACAGCTAGGTGGCTTGATATCCAATGGAGTGAAATTAGTGCGAAATTAGTTCATTATGGCTTAAATTGCTTGCTCAGTAGGTCGATTAAGACGACTTACAAATATAAAGTCAGTTGCAACCTTGTTGCAACCCAACCAAACAAAACAAGTGAATATGAAATGTCGCCACACTGGCGCATTTAATATTGCGTAGTTATCCTACAGATTTCACTGAAAATTCCAGTTGTGAATAGAAGGTACCTATGTATGAAAGGTGCAAACTCATTTTGCAAGTTCTGTTAAGTGTTTGGAAAAGGCGATTATTTTTTTAAACAAGCACAGTGAAGCTTCCCATAAGGGACACCTCTCTGAGGCGGACAGTTTTTCGCCAACGGAATCTTTTTTATTTAGACTGCATGTGTTACATGCGTGTGGTCGCATATTGCGGACAGCAATATTCGTTGAAAACCATTTAAACTACCCATCTTCGACGGATACAAACAAAACTTGTCAAGCACAAGAGCAAATCAACAGACAAAGGGTGTGTTAAAAAAGTAAGTAAGTAAGCATACTTAGTTTACAATAGTTTTGACAGATAGAAATGTCAGACTTTTTGTGGTATTCTCCGCGATTTTAAATTTTTATAAAAAAATGGAATAACGAATTCGCATGAAATTTTGTGTAAAAAATGGAATCAAGTGCTCTAAAACACTTGAAATGTTGACAGTGGCATGCAGTAGTGAGTAAAAAAAAATGCTGCGTTACGAACCTCGCTCTGGACGCCCCAGCACATCAACAAAAGATGATAACGTCGAAGATGTGAAAAAAATTGTTTTGGAAAATCGTCGAATTACCATAACAGAAGTTGCTGAGGATGTTGGCATATCGGTTGGCTCGTGTCTTCTTAATTTTGATCAGAAGAACCGTTGCATGAGCATCGCTCAGGAGCTCCTGAACGACGTCAATGATCATCCTGACTGGCTCAAAAGGGTCATAACTGGTAGCGAATCATGGGTATATGGTTATGACGTCGAAACCAGAGCCTAATCGTTCCAATGGAAGCATCCAGGAGAGCCAAGACCGAAAAAAACACGTCAAATTCGATCGAATGTCAAAGTTTTAAGAACTGTTTTTTTTTTCGATTACCGTGGCGTAAACGACAATTATGCCTCAGCCACCTTATTCACCGATTATGACCCAATGCGAGTTTTTCCTGTTCCCAAAACTAAAGATACCTATGAACGCACGGAGATTTGCAACGATTGAGGAAGTATCGCTGAAAGAGCTCAACGCTATACCAAAAAGCTCCTAAGACAAGTGCTTCGAGGATTCGAAAACGCATTGACACAAGTGGATTTTATCTGAGTTGGATGACTTTTTTTTTATAAAAATATGAAGTCACCTTACCTTTTGAACATCTTTCGTACTTATTTGAACCACTCTCTTTTCAATGATCATATTTAGTTATGAAGGATATAAGGTTGAGATATATAGCTATGTCATAAGGAGTCAGTCACTCTGGAGTATGATGCTTGCATTTGAGAAACCTCTTTCCATGAATTTTTTTTCAAATAACATGCGTTGATGAGTAAAGATTAGAAGCCAGTTTCGTCTCAGGTAGCGATCCTTTAACATAGAGTAGCGTTGCATTCCATAAGTGTGTGGAAAAAATGTTGCCAAATTTTTGAATTATTGATACAACATTGTTTGTTTTTCGGACTACTTTACAGCCGCTTTGGCGAACTGTCAAAAGTAGAGGACAGGCCAAGAAGCAGTGTTTCACGTATTGTTTGTATAGGGTTTTCCAATAGGGACTTGACAACTTTGAATTTAATTTTGTTAACGCACTCTTTCACTAATCATCAAACTGTCACTGTCAATTTATTCAGTAAACTCAACATTTTCATCATGGTTAAGTACACTAACGAGCAATGTCTGCAAATTATAAAAATTTTCTACAGATATTCGAAGTCGCAAAATCATCTTCAGTGACGAAGCTCATTTTTGGCTCAATGGGTTCGTCAATAAGCAAAATATGAGTTATTGGTCGGGTGAAAATCCACATGTGCTTCATGAATCACCACTTCATCCGTTATTGGGCCATGTTTTTTCGTCGACGATAACGATCGTCACGTTACTGTGAATGGTCAGCGTTATCGCGCCATGATCACCGATTATTTTTGGCCTAAATTGGAAGATATGGACTTGGACGACATGTGGTTTCAACAGAATGGTGCCACAAGCCACACAGCACACGCTTCAATCGATTTATTGAAGAGTTAGTATGGTGAGCGTGTTATCTCAAGACACCAGTCGATTGGCCGCCTCTTTCGTGCGATTTAACGCCGCTTGACTATTTTCTGTGGGGCTACGTTAAGTCATTGGTTTATGCTAACACGCCGACGACGTTGGAAGAGCTCAGAGCCAACATTGAACGCGAAATAGCGGCCGTTTCGGCCGAAATGTGTGGAAAATGTAACAAGACGACAAGATTTATGCCAGATAAGTCATAGGAAGCGAAAAAATTTATTCCAAAGGTTCAACTTGGCTATCATCCTGCTTCCGTAATAGTTTGGTTTGGAGTATATCACCAGATGTCACATCCCTCTATTTCTGCGGAAAAAAAAATGAACATGGATCCCAAAGTTTACATGGAAAATGGAGCAAGTTGTGAAGGGTTTAACCAATAATCTTTTCAATGGAGAAAGATGGATATTTCAACAAGACTCTGCTCCGGCACAAAAAGTAGAAACCAAATGAGTGTAGCTCAGTATCAATATCCCATTTTAGTCATTTCAACTTACACTTTTTGTTTTGTTAAAAAAACTTTTATCATGGACTAACTATTTTGCGCTTGAATTTTCGCTTTGAAACGTAAAAGAGAAAATTTTTTATCATTTTTGCCAGATAACCCGATGTCTGCTTTATTGAAAATCACATTTACTTTGTGGCGAACACGGGAACATAATAGACACTAAGAATTTGGAACAACCATTTCTATAGACAGCAAAAGCGAGGAAAATACCGTGGAACAAGACACCCCACCTAAACCGAACGAAGACCTGACTTAAATGCACCAAATCTTCAGAAACTGTTGGTCCAGAGGAACATATGCCCGATGAATTGAATCAAAACGCCGTCTTTCCTGTCCTGAAAAATGGGGACTCCCGGAACTGCGCCAACTACAGAGACAGGCTCAGCATACTCGTAGAAGATCCCTGTTCCGTATTTTGTGCCCAGTTAAAATCGATCGTCGACAAATTAATTGGTCCAAGTCCAAAATTGGTCTTGAAAATTACAAAATCGATACTCACCACATTTTCATCGATCTTAAGTTTGCTTAGATAGAGTCTATACACGAGTTTTACAGATCCATGTCTGATTTGGCAGCGCAAACGTACTCATTCTGTTGCGCTGGATGGGGTTATACCTTAACTT
This sequence comes from Volucella inanis, assembly GCA_907269105.1. NCBI lineage: Eukaryota > Metazoa > Arthropoda > Insecta > Diptera > Syrphidae > Volucella > Volucella inanis. The sequence continues at coordinate 96,774,889 of OU026154.1, forward strand.
ACGCTGCTCTATCAAAGTCAGAAAAAACATCACCGAAATTTTTGATGTTAATAAAGAGTTTAACCCTTCGACATGAGAAACCTCATGATATCTTTAATATCGGGAAACTCTCAAGGTCACATCATAGGCATGATATTTCAGGAGCAAACGTCAGATCCAACAATCTCAAGATAATTAAGACTACACGATGGGTAGTCGCATGAAGAAATGATTTTCATGTCTAGCTGGCGCAATTGATATCAGCAAAGATTACGTTGTTTTCCCTGCCGACATCTAGGTCACGAAGCTTTTTCCACAGTAACTTTCCTGCAGTAGAGTGATAAATTTTATTGTTGAAGTAATTTATCTTAGCAGATCTTATTTCTGACACAACTGTGACGCGAAAAGAATGATATTCGTTTAGGAATTCATCAAGATGAAACCTCTTCCACTTTCGACATTTCTGGCTTTCTATGAGGGGGGCTGCGGAGAGCATACCATTATTTTCAGAAGAATGCTGCTGATGGACTTTTACTTGATATAAAGTACTCCTTTCCAGAATAACGTCGCAATGCAGTTTATTGTAATCTATGCTTTTGAAAGTGTCTATAGTGTTGCTTTGAAACACGTATTCAGCGATATACAAATGTATGTCATAGATTAAGTCCTGCTAAGAAATACGTTTTTGAGATTCTCCACCGTAACGACGTGTCTTCCCTATAGTCTAAAAAAATTGGTAATGGGCATGGTGACCCTTTTCTAACTCACAAAGCAGTTGAAGAGATTCACAAATAGGTCCTTTTGGCTGGTAGAAACAAACCAACTACAAAATTACAGATATTTTCATTTTCTCCAAAAATCACAGCGGTCTCGCCATTTACGTGCGTAGTGATGTAGCTTACCAAATTCCACCACAAAGTAGTCCCTGTTCCAATCCGGGATTCAATTTCCTGTGGTTAAAATTCCATTTCCGTAAGCAAATTATCCACCATTGCCTTATTTACAGAAAGCCCAAATTGGACAGAAATTCGATCTTTAACGAGTTTGATGCGCTGTTTGACTCCATTGAAGGAATTGTAACCCTGTATCCTCATAGTGAAATTTTTTTTACGAGAAATTTCAATATACACAACTCTGGGTGGCTTCGACATTCTAGACAGACAACACCCGAAGAACGGTGTGTCGAGATCTTCGCTGCGAAAAAGGAAAACAACTTGATGTAGCTAATAAATGAGACCATGCGAATACCAGACATTGATAGTCATACCGCCAACACCCTGAACATGTTCTTAACTTCTCATCCTGATAAATACAAGGTCAATGTGCTATCCCTATCTAGGCTCGTTGGACCACTGTGTCATATCAGCTAATTTCTCGTACATCGACTACACAGTTAGAGAAAATAAGAGAAAAGATTCCTAAAAGAACCGTATGGCAATACGAGAAAGCCAATTGGAGCGGACTTAACAGCTTCTTTGGGAATTTTAACTGCTAATATGATCACTGACACCATTCTCTTTGAAATGAGAAGAAAAGGTATGGTACGACTTGACTTTCAGTCCTACAAGGCCAACTCGACAGAGGAAAACCGCCTTTCTTAAGCGTGTGAAATTCCAATACAACAAAAAATTGAGGCAAAAAAATACTACAATGTCCCAAAGGTAGTAAAAATTGTTGGTCGTTTGTCAAAAACATTAGAAATTCTGACTCATCCTCCATCTCTGCGCTCATTTACAATGACATTCCAGCTTGACAGCTCTTTGGACAAGGCCAATTTAATTGCTGTACACTTTTCGGCTAGTTCAACACTTCCAGATTGTGCTTTGTCGCCGCCTAAACTTGAGTGCGTCGAATCTTCAATGGGTCGAATTCACTTTCGCATTCGAGTAGTAGTAAAAGTACCTATTTAAAGATCTCAATATACACACATCTGCTGGTCCAGATGATATATCTCCCCTTCTTCTGAAGAGGTGTTCTTCCAAAACCACCGCGTAAGCTTTTTCATCCATCCTATTCTTTAGGACTCTTTCCGAGAAGATAAAAAACATCACTTGTCCAACCCGTCCCTGAAAAAGACGAGTCTCTTCCTCTTACAGACCCATTGCACTTACGTACCTTCTTTTCAAGGTCATAGAAACACTAACGCTAACAGCTGACGGTTTACAGGTCATGAAATATCACGAAACACGACAACTTCTCCATAACCGGCAGTATGGTTTTCGTAGCAACAGGTCCACTGGTGATCTGATGGCATGTCTCACTGACAAGTGGCGAAAGCTAGATAGTTGCACTTGATATTTCTAAGGATTAGAAATAACCTTTCGATCCGTTCGATTCAATCTGTCTTAGATGTTTATGGATGCTGGTGTGCCCCAGGGTTCTGTTTTGTCTCCGACTACTTTTACAATTTTCATCGATAATCTCTTGTCTGCCACTATTCATGTCCCTTTTCTTCGGCTGTAGAACGAAATTCCGATATTAGCAGCATAACTAATTGAGGAACTATCAACAGATTGGAATTTAATGCACCTAAAACATAATGCTGTTTCCTGTCGTGAAGAATCTCAGACAAATTACTCGAGCTCTGAAGATGATGAAGACCAAGTAGATGTGGATATGGAAGAAAATGTCAATTTGACAGAACAAATTGAACAATCACAAAATGACGAGATTATCGGTAGGGAAACCACAGAAGATATTGGGCCGCTCATAGCGAAAACAGAAAATATTTGATCTGTCGATACCATAGTTCCAAGAATGATTGTTCCACTTGAAACTTTTTCCTCTGTGCTGTGTAATGTGGATAGGGGTTCGAGTGATTTGGACACGTTTTTGAAATTATTTCCACGCAGCCTTCTTGTATGGATAAGCCAATGTACAAACGAAAGAATGCAAATCCTCAAAAGCTCTCAAGAGGATAAGTTCCAAAAAACAGTGCGTGATGTAGTGCAAACAGATCAACACGAAGTTCTTGTGGTGCTGGGCATAATGCTCATAACCTCAATAATCGGTTGCCGAAAATGCCAATGTATTGGTCCAAAAAGAAATCAGTTGGTAACTTACTAATCAGAAATAGCATATCTCGTGATAGATTTCTTATGTCGCACTCGAAATTGTTTTTCAACAAACCCAATAAGCCAACTGAGTGTTCTAAGACATATTATATTGAAGAAGTTGCCAGTTGCCTAAAAAAAAAACATTCAATCAAAGCAGAGAAGATAGTTATTTAGAAACCTTAGATGAATCCATGGTCAAGTTCAAGGGTACATCTACCCTGAAACAATATCTTCCATTGAAACCTATAAAAAGGAGGATAAAGATTTGGGAACGATCGGATTTAAATACAAGATACATTTACGAATTTAATATTTACTGTGGAAAAGAATCACAAATGCTGGAAGGTTCGTTGGGAAAACGGGTTGTATTGAATTTGGCAAAAACTATCAAACGTCCAAATGTTTGTCTTTGCTTTGAACGCTTCTTGACTTCAGTTTGTTGGCACCATTATATCGAACCGAAAACAAGTTCCATCCTACCCGATTAACTTGACGAGAGGAGACAGTTTTATTTATATGAACCAGATTGGAACACCATGCGCTTTTTGGCAAGATACAAAATTGGTAACTGTAATGAGTTACTGCTACGGATCTAAGTTAGGAACTATTTGATGCAAACAAAAGAATGGTGAGAAGGTAGAAACTAACTGTCCAGAATCTATTATTTTTTACAACAAATTTATGGGTGGGGTCGACTTAACCGACCAAATGGCACAACTCTATGACATAAATTGTTAGTCCGGCAAGTGGTGGATAAAAGTTTTTTTTAAATTAGTTCAATCAACTTGCGTAAACGCATGGATTATTTATAAAAAAAAAAAATTCATCACTTACCGAAGTTACCTTACATTGATTATGTGTCAACGCTGGCAGAGAAAATGATAAACGATGGTCTACAGAAAACTAAAACACGGAAAAAGAACAAAACTGGGCGATATCAGAAGCGTAGCGCTGTACAGTACGTACAGAAAAACACGCAGGAGATGTGTAAAGTGCTACAAGGACAAGAACGGCGGAAAAAATTATAAAAGAACACTATTAACTTGCACGGCTTGTGATGTTCCATTGTGCTTTAGTTGTTTCACTCCTTACCACGTAAAAAACAATAAACAATAAAATTTTCTAAACTTTTCATTATTTGCAAATTGCTTTAAACGGATGGGATCATATATCCCAAGCGATTACAGCGCCCCTAGTGGGAAAAAAAATAAAAACGAACGATAAAAAATTGTATTGTTCCCTTCCTCGACAGCAAATTCAGATTTCTTTTTTGGCATTTTCGGTTCGAAAGGGTTAAAGTATGAGGAAACATAAAAATTGACAGATAAAAGAAAAAATAATTAACTTACTTGAATTTGATGATATTCTCATGGTCCAATTTCCGCAGATGTTTAATATCCGTCTCCTTGACGTCCCGTACTTTCTTCACAGCGACAATTTCATTTTTTAACTTTCCACTGAATACCGCACCTTGCGCTCCACTGCCCAACCATTGGAGTTCGGTTATCGTCTCAAACGGTATTTCCCAGTCTTCTGATTTATTATGCTTAATTTCGACGCCCGCCTTGCCAATAAATGACAACACCGGCTTCATACACCCCAGCAGTCCGTACACCCAACCGATCGGCTTGTCCGGGTGCACAAAACCACCCGCATTTGGCGGCCATCGATTTTGACAGGTGTTCTCCGCACTACTATCTGTCAATTCGGTCTGATGATGATGCTGATGCCCATGATGATGATGATGATGGTGATCATCGTTTGACTTAAAGGGCAAATCTGTCGTCCCACCTAGGCCCATGTGTCCTAGTTCCTCTTGTATGCATACCATGCTGAAACAACAAAAACAAAGAAAGAAACGTCAAAAATCATTTCAACTTGGCAACTCTACAAGTACGAATACATCCAACAAGTGCGGCAAGAAATGGGTTAACGTTCATATATTTTAACTCAGCAAATATTAAAAACAATTTAAAAAAAAAAAAAAAAAAAAAAAACACAAAACTTGGAAAATACCACAATTTCGCAACATAAGAATTTGTGATAATCGCTTGAAGAAAGCGGCGAAGAGGAGCTAAGACGAAAGCTAAAATAACGACGATACAAGTTCGTACAATCCTCATAAACAAACAGTGTCGCCGCAGTTTACTTACCCCTCGATGAGGGCAGTGGTGTTGGTTTTTTTTATTTGAAAATCGCGATCAACAGCAACGACACGACAATGGTTGTGAAGACTGCAAAGATAGTGCCGAACGAGGTGTCTAAATGTCACGATAAGATAATTTTATTATGCGCAGGTGTGTGAAATTGAAATAACCTGAGTTGAATTTGTGTACATGAGCATTTTATAGTCGATAGTATCCGCGTTTGTATGGTTGGCCACCACTGTTTTGCAGTAGAATTCCTAGAAATCGCCTCGTCTTTTTGTGAAATACGCATAAAAGTATCTTTGCTAGTGTGCATGTGTTGATCAGATCGTTGTTGTTGTTACAAATTCAATAATAACTGTTTGAAAACAGCATGAAGTTGGCCAGCTCTTACCCGTATGTGTTTGGATTGCACTCATTTGAAAGTGGAATTGGAATCTGGACAGATAGACAAGCCACGATTTGCTTTATCTTTATTTGGCGAGCAAATAGAGAAACAACTTTGCAATAGAGTGGAGTAATTATGTTTATTCATAATTGCGGAATTATATTGTAGTCTTATGAAAGAGATACGGATACTTGGGTGTAGTTAGGACCAATTATTGGGTCATACAAAAAGTCTCCGCGGTTTTTTGGTACATTTTTGAAAAAAAATTTTCTTTATTCAAAATCAATTTCAATTAACTACATATTAGTCATTATTATCTATGACCTTTGGTCATTTTCCAGGTAGCTTCTTAATCCCATCGGTGTAGAACTTCTGTGGTTTATCAGCGAAAAACTTGGCCAAGTGATTTTCAGCGGCTCTTCGGTCGGCCAATTTTTTTACCATTAAGAGAGTTTTGCAAAGACCGAAACAAATGGAAATCAGAGGGTGCAAGATCCGGGATATACGGTGGATCCATCAAAACTTCCCAACCAAGCTCCGTCAATTTGTTCTGGTTTATCAAAGATGTGTATGGCCTAGCATTGTCATGATGGAAGACAACTCGCTTTCTGTTGGCTAATTCTGGTCGCTATTTCTTAAAAGCTTTATTCAATATGTCGAGTTGTGGATAGTAGAGGATCGAATTGGCCGTTTTGCCACGTTCTAGAAGCTCATAATAGACAATTCTCTTCGAACATCACCACACAATTAATATAACCTTGTTTGCCGTCATTCCAGGCTTTAAAGTCGTTCGTGGTCGGTCACTGGCCTTTGACCATGATCGCTTGCGTTGGATATTTCCGCATTTAATGCATTTTTCATCGCCCGTAATGAATCGCTTCAAAAATTATACCATTTTGCTACGTTTTAGCAGCGTTTCACTCATGGTTATTCGGTCAATTAAATTTCTTTGCGTTAATTCATGTGGCACCCAAACACCGAGCTTATTTGAGTAGCCTGCTCGTTTTAGATGATTCCAAACTGTCATACGGTTGATGTTTAGTGCCTCCGCTATATCCAGACAGCTTCCGTGCTGGTCTTGCTCCATCAGTTGCAAAATTTCATCGACTATTTTAGTGACATTCCGACCAGTGCTATTGCTCACAGTATTCTCACCGTAAACTGCACAAATTTTTCAACATGTTTTGCAGCGTTTTTCCCTTTTTTATTGTCAAAAAGCATCACATAGCGTATTTCTTCAGATATTTCACTCATATTCAAATCAGTGTAACTTTTAAAACGAGCAACGAATTACACAGCTGTCTTCACAAGAAATGTAGTCTGACATGTCACCTTTCAAACACTTGTTCGTTTGACACATAGTGATTCCAGATAAATGGACACCAACACCTTTATATACACTTTTTATATGACCCAATATTGGCTCAAAGTTTATGTGGGGCTGATTAAATTTTGCAGAAGCGCTTTGCTCTCTAGACAGGGCCACGTAATTTTTGAAAGTGAGCTGCCGCATTTCCAGTCAGTCTTCTTATAGCAGAATGAGTTTTGCCGTGACTGATTGCCAATCTCAAAGATTGGCGAACGGTTACAAAAATGTCACATTCGCCGCCGATCCACTGAAAGACCAATCAACCGATGACACATACCAAGACAGTGATGTCCACTCGGCTTGTCCGTCCTACTCCACAGTAAGTGAAGTCGAGTCTATTGTTGGTTTTTATCTCTGAGGGATTCCCAATCGTTTGGTATTCCCAAAAAAATCCAAGAAGCTTAAGAAGCTTGTTGACCGCTATTTCAAAAAGCGTCCTAAACCCGTCTTGGCCCAGATCTGCTTAATTAAATTGCAAATCAGGCAGTTTAATCATCCGCTATTGGTTTTGTCGATCACATGCTATTTGAGCAAATTGACAGGCGGTAGGTAGTACCATTTCATGTACTGAGAAGGCTTACTGCACTAACCACACATTAGGCTTGAGTTGGAGATTCTGTGTTCACCTATTTGAAATAGGTTTCACAGCATCTTAGTATTTGGGAGTGACAATGCCAGACAAACGCTTTGGAGCTTTTCCATTTAAGAAATCTAAGTAACATGGAAGAAGCAAAAAAGTGCCATGTGTCTTTAATTCAGCGCGATGTGCCTGCAGCCAGATGCGAGCGTAGACACATACAGAAATAGTGTTCCCGGGTGGTCGCTTATATCCTTAGAAAATGTATAGTAATATATGTATACATCTACAGTCCAAGGATACAAGCAATCCAAACGCAAGTCCAATCCCTGAGAAATTGTCCTTTAAGTTCCATCCAGCGATCCAATTGTGACCTGAGATACAAACAAGACTCATTGAATTCAGATTTCTTACTGCGTTCGGAGAACCCTTGCATTCTCGAACTAGCTCGAAAAAATTCATCAGGGCCTAAATCACAGATTGGTTGTTGTTACTGAAGCAGATACTTCGTTCCATTCACTAATTCTTCACAAATAGTTCATCATTGCTATCTGTAATGTGTATATATGCTCGTAGAAAATAGGCACAAGTTTTTCTAGCAGGATTACGATCTAATGTTATTGTCCTCTAACAAAAACACTAGTATTGCATCCTAAATTGGTTTTGAAGCCATCCATGAGTACCGACTACTTTTATCTTGTGACTCAGATTCTGGGTGAAATCATTTCTGAGAACAGGGCAACTCGACTTCGTACTTTATCAGCATTAAGTGTCACTGCTTCAATCGGCATGTAAAATTGACCAGAATCAAAAGCCAATTGCGGATCAGGTCGTCGAAAATCCAGTGATTATTGCACCAAAGCCTACTTATTTTTAAATAGAAAATGGTTTGAGAATCGGAAGATGCTATGATTTTTGCAAATAACGAAAAATCTCAATTCCACTTTGACATTTGTGATGTAAACAAATACAAAATACACATTAACAAGACATAAATCGCTATACTCCTAAGAAAAGCGGTTATATTGGTGCAGGGTGAATTTCGTCGCAGATTTCCCGGTTACTCGACAGCAACTGTACAAACTCTACGACGTTTAGCCACTCGCCTAGAAGAACGACAAGAGATGCTGTCAAGACTAAACGGCCCCGGAACAGCCGTTCTGCTAAAATATCGCAGCTGTGGTTGAAGATGTCACAGAGGATCCCGGAGTATCGACCATACGACGTGCCACACAATTGGACATCAATCGACGGTCTATACAGAGGATTTTGGTGAAAGACTGTAAGATGTACTGACAGTGCATTAGCTGTTAGCCCCGCTTCTGTGGCTCCGAAAATCCACGTATAACCGATGAAGATCCATTACACCTGCTTAAAGTTACTGCATGGTGTGCTGGGCCTTATTTGTTCGAAAACGCCCCAGGCCAAACGACTTCTGTGGACGGCGAGCACTACAGAGCCATGATAAATGACTTTATCCTTCCTCAATTGGATGCATTTAGGACTGGGGAACATGTCGCTCCAACCGGATGGAGCAACGGCACATATTGCACGAGCCGTAACCGAAAATCTGGGGACTGCATTTCCTGATCGCGTAATCTCTTGTTTTGGCGTTCCAGACTTCTTTTTGCGGTTTTTTTTTTTTTTTTTTGAAGTCACGAGTCTATGTCAAAGCAGTCAAAGAGAATATCCGTCAAGAATGCGACGAACTATAGCCGGAAGTACTGGCAAGAGTGATGGAAATTTCCACAAACCGAGCTCGAATGGATATCAATTCTGAAGACGACTACTTAGCCGATATCATTTTCTCGAATTAATGGAAAAAATGTAAAGTATCAAATAAACATAATCCAATACCAATTGAACAAATTGGTATACCAAAACGTTCCTTGTTCTTCCATTCCATTCTTCGGAGCTAAGGATGATGTACCAAGTCGAGCGAGTAACAATAGTTCCAACAATAATCTCTGTAACTGGATTAATTTCAAAAATCCTTCTCAAACACTTGAAGCAGCATAGTCTCGAAAGAGCACTAGACACTATGCAAAAGCCTGTGAGTCTTAATGCAACAACAGACTAACAGACTAGAACACGGTCTACGCCTAACAGACCTCAACCCATTGGCATAGCTCGGGATAGGTAATTTCCAACCGTATAGAGTTTGAGGAGTGTATCTAAACTCAAATATTTTAATACACTAAGGCCAAGTAAGCCGAGGTAAGCTAGATTTTACTAACTCGGTGCTAAAATTAATCCAGAGTTAACTCATTAAGCAGTTTTTCAGTGAACGATTAATTTTAACTCCTTGAGTGGTGGTTTAGTTTGGCATCACTTCCATTGTATCGTTCAGTTGTCAAAACACTATCGAAATATGTCATTCTCATCTGCTCATTGTTAATTCTTTTGTTTCTTTTTTTTCTTTGTTTGGTGCATAATAATAACACTGAGCAAAAGAAGCAGCAATATTTCACGAAAATATAAGCGAAATCAACCTTTTTCCTCGATATTTTCAGTCTCTGTTAAAAAAATTTGTTCAGTTAATATAGAACTAATTCAGCAAATTTGCTGAGTTAATCCGGTGTTAGCTCAGGATTAAAATTGACTGAAAAATACGTTTCTAAAGCTAAATCAAGTTTCATCCTGAGACTCGGATGATCTCGCACTGAAAAACTGGTCCTAACAATATCAAGAGGAAATCACAATAGACCAATGATAACGACTTTTGCTGAGGCTATGCGCAGTTTTACTTGTAATTATACACTTCTTTCTGAGACACAATCACATCGCAATAGACTTGTAGGAATGTGATAAAAAAAAACTACAAAGTTCCAAAATATCCGTAAAATGTGCACCTCATAGCAACGAAACTCTATATACAACATCACCCAAAATCACTGATAGATTAATCTGTTATCTTAGTTGTTTTCTTTGAATAAGAAATTGTTTGTTCTGATGTTTGTTTCAGAAAAAAAATTATTCGATAGCACTCTTTCTAATTTCGTATCTATAAATATTTTCCAGTTGTTTTTTACGAATATCTTATCTAAATTACTTCTGCTTGCCATTATGAAAGATAAGTTTAAAAAAAAAATAAAAATAAAATATCCCTTCTAAAGGTTAAGACACACCGTAGCATTCTTTTTAGTATCCAGACCCATCGATATGACCTACAGGACGTTTACACAACATTTACATTACGAAAAGATTTTAAGTTTTGACTACAAGATACGGGTACACAAAAGTGTATGACTCTTAGTCACATCAGGTAAAGAGCGTACTTACAAAATTTATACCTAGTCTTGTCATAAATACAAATGAAAATGCGCTAATATTTTAAAAAAAAAAGTTTTACTTTATATTTGTCAAGTCCCTAGCCAAAAGTTATGGAAGACTTCATGCGAAATGGCAGCTATTTGCCTTAAAGCACGACCTGAGACGTATTGGAAAATCATCAATCGCATTACGGACCTCTTTCATCGGAAAGTTGTCGACAGCGCGGACAAGGGCAATATATCGGAGATGAATAGAGCAGGTCATTCCCTCTAAAACGGACCGCAACTTGTAATCTAAATGGTTGAAGTCCGGACTAACACCTGGCCAGTCATCCGGTGACATGAAGTCGGGTACATTTTTTAGCCACTTTTGAGTGGTTTTTACCTTGTGGGCTAGAACAGAATCTTGTGGGAATGTCCAGACTTAACAACGTCTTCCAAAACAGTGGTTTGCCATCGTAGCTCACTCCCCATTACATACCATTACACATGCGGAGTGGTGGCCTGAAGAGAGTTTTTGATTTTTGTTTACGTTTTTGCTTCAATGCGACTGTTAGCAGGTGTCCTGTGTGTCATTTTTGCGAAATGTTCATTTCCCGCGACAAGATCTTCGGCTTTCTCAGTGGTTTGCGTCTGATTCAAGCCTGCACGGCTTTGATGTCCGTGGACGGCCGAATTTTTGACAGGCATGTACACGACAAGTATCATCCAATAATTTAATAGTACGATAACAAAATAGCGAGTGATTCCAATCGGTCGCAAGGTCCAAAAATGTCACCTTTTGCCATATTACATTTGTATAAGCCATGATTGTAAACGACTAAAAATCGCGACATAATACATGGGCTGAAATTCAGTGGCGTTTCTAAGAGAGGGCACCACATGAATTAAATCCATACCAGTTAGTACCAACCTTGAAAAGATACGTGTATAAACTTGACAGCTGTCGGACGATTAGTTCTCAAGATATAGCGTTGTGAGTGAAGCAACTTTTGTTATTGTGAAACAGAAATTGATTCAAAGCAATTTCGTGTGTTGATTTATCATTGATTTTTGATGGGAAAAAATACAGCCGTTGCAAAGAAATGCCTTGATAAGTGTTACCCGGACTCTGCACCAGCCGAACGAACCAAGTGGATTGAAAATTTTAAAAGTGGTCATACAAGAAGATGATGCTCGCAGTGGACGTCCAAAAGAGGCTGTTTCAGATGAAAACATCAAAAAAGTCCACAAAATGTTTACGAATGACCGTAAAGTGAAGTTAATCGACATAGCTGAGGCTCTGAAGATATCAAAAGAGCGTATTGGATATTTGGACATGCGAAAGCTCTGTTCAAAGTAGTTGCCGCGTTTGCTCACAGTCGACCAAAAACAACAACCTGTTGATGATTCAGGAGTGTTTAAAGCTGTTCAACCGCAATAAAGCCGAATTTTTGCGTCGATATGTGACAATGGATGAAACTTGGCTCCATCACTTCACACCAGAGTCAAGTCGGCAGTCAGCTGAGTGGCGAGCAGGCGACTAACCTCGTCCAAAACGACCAAAAACAGTCGGCTGGCAAGGTTATGGCATCGTTATATTGGGATGCACATGGAATAATTTTCATCGACTACCTCCAAAAGGGGCAGACTATCAACAGCGACTATTACATTGCGTTGCTGGAGCGTTTGAAGGACGAAATCGCAGAAAAACGGCCGCATTTGAAGAAAGAGAAAGTACTGTTTCGTCAAGACAATGCACCGTGTCACAAGTCGATGAAAACGATGGCAAAATTAAATGAATTCGGCTACGAATTGCTTCCCCACCCACCGTATTCTCCAGATTTGGCCCACAGCGACAATTTCCTGTCCGCAGACCGATAAAGAAGTAATCGCCGAAACAGAGGCCTATTTTGAGGCTAAACCGAAATCGTGCTACAAAACTGGTATCGAAAGATTGAAAAATATTCTCAATCAGTGTATCGCCCTCGAAGGCAACTATAGGGTTTTCCAATAGGCACTTTCACTAATCATCAAACTGTCGCTGTCAATTTATTCAGTAAACTCAACATTTTCATCGTGGTAAAGTACACCAACGAGCAATGTCTGCAAATTATAAAAATTTTCTACAGATATTCGGAGTCGGTGACTGCAACTTTAAGAGCGTTAACTCCAATTTTCGGTCGTAATTCCTGCCCTAGTAGACAGGTAATAACAAGTTTAGTGCAAAAATTTGAGTCTACATATTCGTTGTGTGATGTTGCCGTGTCAGTGAGACAACGGGTTGGTCGAAGTGTCGAAAATATCGCTGTCGTTCAGATGTACGTAGCAAACGGTCCAAATCAGTCAATTCCAAGGCATTCTCAAGAATTGGGCATCGCTCAGACCACATTATGGCGTATTTTGCGTAAGGATCTTGGTTTACACCCATACAAGATCAAGCTGACTCAAGAATTGAAGCCGATGGACCATTTGAAGCGACCAAGATGCGCCAAGATGATGAAATTCATCGCAAAATCATCTTCAGTGACGAAGCTCATTTTTGGCTCAATGGGTTCGTCAATAAGCAAAATATGCGTTATAAGTCGGTTGAAAACCCACATGTGCTTCATGAATCACCACTTCATCCACAAAAAATAACTGTTTGGTGCGGTTTGAATGCCGGCGGTGTTATTGGGCCATGTTTTTTCATCGACGATAAGGATCGTCACGTTACTGTGAATCGTCAACGTTATCGCGCCATGATCACCGATTATTTTTGGCCCGAATTGGAAGATATAGACTTGGACGACATGTGGTTTCAACAGGATGGTGCCACAAGCCTCAAAGCACACGCTATAATCGATTTATTGAAGAGTAAGTATGGTGAACGTGCTATCTCAAGACATGGGCCAGTAGATTGGCCGTCTCGTTCGTGCGATTTAACGCCGCTTGACTATTTTCTGTCAGGTTACGTTAAGTCATTGGTTTATGCCAACACGCCGACGTCGTTGGAAGAGCTCAGAGCCAACATTAAACGCGAAATAGCGGCTGTTTCGGCCGAAATGTGTTGCCGAGTCGTTGAAAATTGGGTCCAAAGAATCGACCGCTGCAAACGTGCCCGCGGTGACCATATGAACGAAGTCGAGTTCCATTCATAAATGTTTTGATTGTACTTCAAGCCAAAAATAAAGTTTTTGAAATATCTCAAATGGTTTGCCTTTTATTTAAAAAAAAAAAAATGTTGTCAAGTCGTTATTAGAAAACCCTATGTATCGTATGACTTATCTATGTCGTCAATGTCAATCATTTACCTTGCCTTGATATTTTTAAAGTAAAGTTTAGTCATATTTTCTCGATATAAAGTAGAAATAGCTTATGAATATGATTCACTTATCAGTGGCACCGAAATGTCTGCCTTTGAACGATATCAATATGTCTATGGTGTAAAATACGTAGTAACAACTTCCCAGAAGACAGCTGAATCACCCCGAATTTTCCGGATATACTGAGGTACTGAACGAAAACTTTGTGCCGGAAAATTTACCAGAAAATAATTCCCGTTACGGATAGCATACAATTTAATTTTATTTTATATCTGGACCACCTGGCCATATAAAAACCTACTGCCAACCATCAAGGTTTGATAGGTCAACATTATGCACTCACGGGCCCACAGAAGAATCACCAAAGAAGGTAGCTTCTCTATAGAACCTGTGAGTTATGCGCTAAGGATGAGGTTGAAATTGCTTTCGAAGATAACATCTACAGTAGTACAGACAAAAGCGTATTTTACACGACACCGTGTCTGCAAAATGGAATATTTTCATAAATAGCACACACATTTCAAGCGGCCAATGTAGACTCAGATACTACTTAGTTGCAGCTAAAATACCTGTGTTGATATCTTCGAGGTCAAAACAATAGCTGCAATTGCAACAAACCGGCAGAAGCTTCCCAATCGTGTAACCCTTAACCTCATGTCAACTCGTTTACAAGTGATACTTCAGAAACAATTTTCAGAAGAGAAAGCAACGTCAAGTATGTCTGTTAACAAGAAAAGATGCACAACGTCAAAGACTTGAACAGAATATCACATTAGAAGCTATATTTTGGACCGAGTTTGTCTTCCCAAGCTCTTTCCTTCGAAAGAGAAAGTAGAGGTTTGTTGATTGAAACCCATGAAACCCTTCTAGACGGTAGCGTCACTGTGTACGGTGTCTGCCATGCTGAGTAATGCTTAAAACTTTTCGTCAAAAATATTGAAACTGAAAGAAGAAGAAGGAAAAGGATGGAAGAAAACAAAAGTCAAAATCATTACGTGGGCTAAGAAGGGTGCGTCTTGAATTAGACTACGAACTATGCGAAAACAGCGGAAACTAAAGCACGTGCAATATTAATAGAGACATTGTACCATATAAGAAGTTCCCTTACAATCTGGAAGCAAGCGACAAGCAGCTTCGAAGAAGTGGTAAACGAGCTAATAATGTTAAGGGTACTGCATTACGAAAAAAAAATCTCGATCTGCTAACGAGGAACATCGGAATTCGAAAAAGATGAAAAGAGCACTTTAACTATTAACTTAACGACGTACCGTAGTACCATTCCTGCGGCCGCCCCGCACTTAGAACAAACCATATACTGCCATATATCTTATGGCAGCAGTAAAATAAATCAACCAGAGTCGTGCATTCTTTCTGGATCACATACCCTCTATAGTATAGGCGACAACTATAGGTAAATACCATAGCAGAAGTCTTGAATTCAAATAGCTCTTTTCTTCGTGTAAAAACATTTGATGCATCAAGCCTTCAGTAACTCTTCATGATTGGATAAAGGCGCTAGAAGATAAGGAATTATGAAAAGATCGTACTAAGATATGAATAAAGAAAGAGTGTTAAAGTGCGAAAAAATTACATAATTAGGCTCTGCAGTTAACTGTCAAGGAAATTGAGGTGACGATGTCGCACATAGTTCCGTTAAGGCATCAGAACGCGGTAAACAATTTTTTTTTTCTGAAAGATTCATCTGTTAAGAATGCTCTTACCAAATTTAGTAAAAATTCGTAAAAATTATGGAAATACGAGTACAGCATTTTATGTGAATCCGCCCCAAGCACCAGACTGGTTTTTTACCAGCCAAGCATTTATTGGCCACTATGAACCCTTATCCTTCCTAATATTTTTCGGTTAATGTATTGTATTCGCTAGGAGGAAAGAGATGGGAAATTCCCGGTACTAAATTGAATAGAATTCCGGTGACCAAGCGTAGAAGAATCCGACACGAAAGAGTCAATTTTTGTGTATTCTGTGTATCGTCAGAGAACCGACAAGAAGGAGTGATAGGAACGGTCGAAATCGGTTCAATGTAATAGATATGAAGTGGAGAAGACTCGGCTCTGCAAGAAAGTTGAGCAGTGTCCAACTAGATTCCGTTAAAGTGAATCCAAGTCTTGGTACTGACTGATAAATTTGATTGCTGTTTTTACGGCAATAAGTGCGCACGTGAAATGTGAAGTGTATGGGAGTCGAAGAGGGCTCGGATTTAAAATTTTGATAAACTACAAGTTACGTCGAAAAAAATCACGTCAGGCGCGATTGCTTGGAGTGTCATTGGCTAGAGCAGAAAAATTTTGCATTTTCATGAACTAGACATGAACTTAACTTGGTTTTAGTTCATTAGATGGTGTCACGATACTTATCGGTTATTTCTCAAAAAAAGTTATTGATGTTTGTATGAAATCTGCATACTGTTCAGGCGAAAATCAAAATTGGCTAGAAGACCATGCTGAATCCTGTAACGCAAATCATGTCAGTTGTGCAGGCAAAATGAAAAATGAGCGGAAGAAACACGTCAGATATATCGGGGATGACGATTCGAAAACTTATGTTATACCAAAATCGTGCAAGCTCTTCCGTAAAATGTGAAGAAAAATGAATATTTCAACCATGATCAAAAGCGTATGGGAACAAGATTGCTAAATTGTAAAAAGGGAAAGCTGACTGGAAAGCTCATTGGAGAATTATAGTAACTGCATTCTACGTTCTTGCAATTCGTTGTATGATATGAAAAAAGCTGTCTGGGCCGTATTCTATCTCAAAGGTTCCACAGACAAGAGTATCCTTGCCCGGAAGGAGAAGACTCATGGTGTTCGTGGCTTTTTTGAACGATTATACACATACATACTCCTGCACTGCCTGCAAATGTCATTGAGATAACAAAACCGATATAGATGGACCTTAGTAAAGTCGACCTTCTTGAGCAATGTTTAGGCGCGTTGCACCAGAATAATAACGAGTATTTGAACTCTGTTATATGGAAATTTGCGCCAAAGACGTCGTGGAGCGGTAGACCCATAGTTTTATTTTATTGAAAATAAAAATTCGTTAAGTAATCTACCTATATTGTCTAGACATTGATGAAAGCGGATATGAGACGCCGAACACAGAGACGAAAAAAGCACGCATGAGAGTCGTCTGCGTTCAAAACAGGAAAAAAATGATGAGTCTTTGAATTCTGAGAAGACTGTTCTATAGTTCAGGAATAGCTGATTGATGGTGAGAAACAAATTATTTCTCAGCAGAACTTCGAACGTGTTTTTCTCGAAACGTTATGTCCATCAGTGCAGTGCTTCCTGCGATTTTTCCATTACTTCCTCTCGGCTGCTGAAATGCGTTCCCCGTTCGTTTTTTAACTCGATTGAACAGAAAGAAGTCACAGGGAGCCAAATCAGGTGAATTCGGTGGCTGTTGGATGGTATTTATTGTATTTTTCGCCGAAAAATTATGAATAATGATGGCACTGTACGACGGTGCGTTATCATAGTTCCCACAATTCTGGTCTCTTTCGGCGAATTGCTTCACGCAAACGTCTCATAACGCCCAAATAATACACTTTGTTTACTGTCTGGCCCTTTGGCAAAAATTCATGATGCGATTCCGATCAACGTCAATCAAAATCTCTTTCCGACGAAACTGATCGCATAATTGAAAAAGAAGTTAGCCCAGAGGAATTTTTAACAAACGTCTCTATCCTGATTGAATAACAAACTCCAAAGATCTCCATTACATAACCCAACCTGTATAAACCATGATTCAGAGGCGATTGATCCTAAATACAATATTTCACAATTTTTACTAAAAAATAAAAATTTTATCCGGTAGATAGATATTCAATTTCTTAAGCTGTCAATCCTGTTCCATTATGAATGAAACAATGGCACACCGACAGTCAATGCTCATCCCCTGAAAATACGAGTACTACCTCGAAAAACATCATTCGCCCCGTTTGATCAAAGGGTATACCAGTGACTTACAACCGATTTCGTTTTAATCTCAGACCTGTTCTTATAACAATAATCTTCAGAAAAAATCATAATCACGAGTAAAATATCTCAAATGTAGGTAGATACTCGTATCATATAGTCTACTCCCATTACCGTTTCGAAAACCAGTTATAAATCAATATTAACCGCAAAAACACATAGGAACCGCACAAGTCACCCTGTATAAAAATAAATTGAACTTTGGCCATTGCACTCGATTCAACCGCAGATACTTCGTCACAAAAATTCCATTTGTGGGTTAAACGATTGAAACTCAATACGAGTACAAGTACTACGAGTAGTACGTACCACCTATACGATGTGACGAAGTGCTCGTACTCGTATCTACTCGTATACGATGTTTTTGCACGCAATTTGCATCTTTGACGATCCCAGACTCAGCGCCCTTGACTCTAGAATTTATTTATAAATTGAATTACCTTGAATAGAACAAGTGTTTAGGTGTAGATACACGGTATCTCAATATATGTGTGGATTTCACAAAAGAGTTTTTATTATTATTATTATTATTATTATTTTTTTTTTTTTTTTTCTATTCAAAATCCTTATCACGAATTCGCATACCACGAGTATCCGTATGTACTCGCAATCAGGGTGTTCTCTGTGAAACTGATTTTTTTTTTCTTTTACTGAAAGTCGTATACGTATTCGTAGATAGACATACACACAAAAACGAATCTATTGATAAACAATTTAATCGGAAAACAATGAGGTTTCAAAAATCGCAGGCATTGCGCTCATGCACGATACTATGTAGCTGAAGATAGTTCGAATTTGGAGTCCTAAAATCTAGAGGCTACTGCCGGTCACAAAAAACAATCCAGTGCTCATGTTCAAAGTTTATTATTACCCATCAGAGCACTGTACGATACATATCTAGATACAGTGTCTGGTGTATCTGTAAGTCTAGATCCGAGTGCTTGTAAACCGGAATAGCATTCCATATGGCGAATTGCAGTCTCCCTTAAATGTTGATTAATTGAATCGGCAGTGGAAACTTATGACTTAGTCGTGCCTACTCGTACAACCCGCAACCTTAGAACAACGTTCTGACAGCAGCAACTTCATGTGAGGTGCGATGATGGAACAATGTCGTTTTGCTTTAATCCTATTAAGATCTACGTGATGATATATCGTAACGTGAGATTTAGAATCGTTTTTAATGTCACAAAGGAGTGGAGTGGTGAAGGATTGATTCGGTTATACAATTCACTGAGAGAGGTGTGACCCAGAAAAATCAAAATAAAATTTTATACTTTTTTTATTCTTTTTAGTTACGGTTGGTTAACACTTTTAAAAAATGCTTGTACTTGATAAGTACAAGTACATAAGTACTTGATCTACCTATGAACGATTTCGTAGGTTTTATCTTAGCTAAATGATTTCAATTAACCAGCGATCATTTGACTTTTTTTTACCACGCAATAGCCAGCTTATTTGTATTATTGACATCACCACAGCACCTTTTCTTTAGTGACCACAGTGCAATAGCTGTACAGCAGAACACAGATTCATCACCTCATTTGCTCCAAAACCACAATCATCTACAGGATACGTTTCAGGACTGAAAACGAACTATAACAGCGTAGAAATCCGGTATATGGTAAGAGATAGCTATGGCTACTTTCAGGGTCCTTTAGAGTGATCTGGACATTGATTTGGTAATCGCAGATGCCGGTTTGATTAACCAAACTGAAGTGACCATTAAAACCAAAAATATCACCCTTATCAGAATAATGCTTGGTAGCTAAAGACTCATCTCTGGAAAGGTCTTGGTGACTTTCGTAACAAACAAGACACAAACTAAGAAAACGAACAGTTTACTTTCTCTTTAACAATAACCTTTATTCCTTAAAGATGTACTCGTATCTCGGGGAAAAATGTATGTTAATAACGATTGTGTCGTTCTTTCTATCGGCGTCAGTCAGGATGTCCGTAGATACATTTGTAGATACGAAGTACTACCATCTGGTGATGACCCAGAAATCATAGTAACACGTCAACAAGGACGCAAGTTGTATACAAAACGCATTACATTACTATATAAGGAGCTGTACACACTAAATAAATAAATTTTTAATAATCTTCACGCGCAGATATTTTCAATTCATTCAAAAGATTTCGTGTGTGAAATGATTCCTTTTTTTAACCACTTTTTCGTCCAAATTCTCTTCCTTCTTGACATTATTTTCTTTTTCCTTTTTACGCAAAGTTCAATCAAATCAAATACAATCGTCCGTATCACTCATCGCATATTCGTACGCTACGAAAACTCACAAGAACTACAAAAATTAATGCCAATCGGTTTAATGTATATTGGTAGACTTAGTCCATACGTACATGATCCACGATGACATTCGATTGACCGTTTAAGGGCCACTTGAGAGAGGTTTATGCATTCTTCAAACAAAAGCTTTCAAAATATGCTGAGTAGAGGAAGACCTCGGTTTAGATAGTGCGCACAAGTTGAAGGAATTCTCAGCAATATGGGATTGCTAAACTGAAGGTAGTTAGCCAAATACCGTGCTTACTAAAGAGGTTTATTACTTGAACCCTAGGTCCTCGTGTGGTATTGTAGCATAGTGAGAAATATATACGAGCTCTTTTTCTTCGATTAGATGTTTAAAATGTTTACCGGCTCTATAAGATATATGGCAAATAGCTCACGGCGGTAGATTTTAATTAGGCCCTTCGCTTGAGGAGTTTCTTAGTAAAGAAACCGAGATGATGCAAATTGTCATCGAAACATTGATCAAAGTATCTTAGGACTCACAATGAAGTACTAGCGGCCAGTCTACACAGGTGTGATCAAGTTGTACTTCGTCTCCTAATTTATTTTGCGCTCTATCTGCTACTAAAATCCATTGGACTGGACACATTTCAATGGTGAGATTGCTCAAGGGAGTTTGAGTTTTAGCTTCACCATATTCAGTTTGGTATAGTTCATTAGAGATTTGACTCAGTACGTGGGAAGTTTGATACAGTCTTTCTGTACAGTCTATGGTAAGTATCTCACGAAATAACTATAGCAAGCACACGGCTTCCTCATCTTAGTAAACACGAAGGGATATGCGGTTTCCGGTCCACAGTATTCTGGACGTTCAACCGTTCCTAGCAACCAACATTGACTTGGATCACCACCTTACAAAGGCGTACAAAGCGATGAAGGACGAAAGCCGCCTCCTCATTACTCAATTGGGTATGACTACACTTAAAGTTGAACCCCGAACCATTAAATTGGAAAGTCATTACACTATCCATTTGAGGCACGTTCACCCACGGTTTCCCCAGAAGAAGAAAAATGAGCACGAAAAGCGCACAATTGGACAACAGCTAACACGAACCTATCAAGGCAAGAAGACACGTGCAGAAGCTTGCATTGATAAAGAAGGAATAGTGCTGAGAATATTGAGATAATATTTCTGCAGACTGACAGAATGTACCATTTAACCTTGACGATGATAGACAAAACATACAATACTAGGTGGAGTGAAAAGTAACCTCCTTGACCGCCAGAATGCGCTGCTACTGCAAAAAAGGTTATGGTGCCTTGTAATCCGTTCATATTAAGGCAGACATGCCAAATTTCAGTGCAATATTGTCTTTAGTTTTGTTTTGACAGCTGATTGTTGTTGACGTGTTTGGCATCATGTTAAGTATGGACAAAAACGATTTAAGTTCTCTCATAAAACTTTATTTTTTGAGAGGCAAAACTGAGAAGGAAACAAAAGAAAAGTTGGATAAATATTATGGGGCTAATGCTCCGTCAGATTACACCGTCAAATATTGGTTTCGAGAGTTTCGTGGTGGCCGCAACTCCACTACCGATCAAGTCAGCAGCAGCAGGCCCTCTGATGCTGTTACAGAGGACAATGTCAATAAAATACATGAAATGGTATTGACTGACCGGAAAGTGAAGGTGCGCGAGCTAGCAGATACCACAAAGATTAGTACTGAGCGAACACGCCATATGTTGGGCAATATTCTGCATATGAAAAAGTTATCCTGCTGCTGGGTGCCGCGCATACTCACTCCTGACCATAAACACGAACGCGAGAGCACTTCGAAATAGTGTTTGGACTTGCTGATGCGAAATCGGGCGGACTATTGGCGTCTGTTGAACACCAGAGAACAGAATGAGTGCCCGGCAATAAACTGAGGCTCGATGTGTCGGAAAGGTTGGGGCGTCAGTTTTCTGGGATTGCCATGGCATACTCTTCGTGAACTACTTCAAAAAAGGAAAAACCATCAACAGCGAGCATTACTGTGCATTATTTTAGCGATTGAAGGCCGAAATCGCTGCAATATGGGCTCACATGAAGCAAAAAAAATTTTGTTTTTGCAAGACAATGCACCGGCGCACAAGAGCATCGCAACCATGGCTAAAATCAATGACTTACGGCTCCAATTGCTGTCACATCCACCGTATTCGCTGATTTGGCTCCCTCGAACTATGATCTCTTCCCAAACCTCACAAGATAACTCATCAATAAAAAATTCAGCTCACGCGGGATCAAGAAGTTAGAAATAGCGGGAATAAGTGTATCAAACTAAAAGGCGACTATATTGAATAAAATAAAACAAAAAAACATTTAAAACAATTTTTTTCATTCCCAAGGAGGTTACTTTTCACCCCACCTAGTACATAAACTCAAATATCAGCTGAACCTGATACCCCCCGAGATATGCAAATCAGCTGAAAATGACTTTGTGGAGGGATACACTAACTCATTTCTCAGAACTGGTCGGAAGAGTGTATGCCTGATGAATAGAATCTCAGCATCGTATGCCCGATCCACATAAGAGGAGATACCCTCAACTACAGAGCTCTCCTCGAAATCGCATAAAGATCTTATCTGTCAGTTTGTGTGAACATCCATATTAAACCTATCAGTGGAGTTTCAGACCAAAAACGTTCACAATCGACCAAATCTTCACAGTCCGGCAGATCCTGGAAAAAACTCAAGAATTCCAAATAGATATTTTGACATCCCAGCCAAACTTGTCTGTCTGTGCAGAATGAAGATTGAGAACGCTCGCTGTTTCGTCAAGGTTGGTAATGACTTAACCGAAACTTTTGATGTCAAAGAAGTTTTTAGACAATTCTTTTACATCATACTTGAAAGAATAAGCGAACACTTGAGGCACAAATAATTGGGAGGGCATAACCAAGTGTATACTACCAAGAGGAAGGAACACACAACATCGACGAACTGGACAGAACGTCACAGTCAACAGCTATATTTTCGAGGTAGTAAGAGACTTTGTCTACCTTAGATCTGCTACAAATTCTGTCAGCAATAGCTCTACAGAAATAAAACGAAGAATCATTCTTGTCAATTGCTGTTTCTTTGGGCTAACAAGTCATTTGAGATAAGACCTCGATCATCCCAGTTCTACCTTATGGCGCTGAAGCATGGACTTTATCGAAAGCGGATGAAGATAGTCCCATCGTTTCGAGAGAATAATCCTTCGAAAAATGTTCACTTCTGTTGACATCGACTTAGTCAGAAAACTTCGCTAAAGTTGCTCGAGATTGCTGGGATATGTAGAGCGAATGGACAACAATACTCACGCTCGCAGATTCTTCATAGAGGGAAAACGCAGTAGATTGAGATTTCACCTTAGGTGGCGCGCACAAGTAGAAGAGTACCCCAACTGACTTGGTGTGTTGAACTAGAGGCAGTCCTGGTTAGCTGGAGATGCTTGTTAGTTAAGGCTCAGGTTGTTTTAGATTCACGAATAATGGCAGCGTATTTTTACATAACTTAATGGTGATCCACCAGCTGAGTAGTATTGAATACATCGAAGATGCAATGCTGTTTAATGTCATTAAAGCGAAACCAAAAAATGTTCTGCATTTACTAAATAGAATCTAAAACTTTGGAAGCAAACTTATTCATAGGCACTCCAACACCGACATAATAACTCTCGCTTTACCATGTTCTGTTTCTATGGTATTTACTTCACTAGTGTTCCATTAAATTTGCTAGTTAGTAGATTAGTAGAAACAAACCCAGAATTGCCTCAATTGCATCGGCAATTTTCGTCATTTTTTCAGATGCTTCAACTGGCGTTACTGTTAATGGACAATATAACCGGCCAAAAATTAATGGAAATATAGGGAACATTGATCCGGAAGATGTTTGGTTTCAACAAAATGGCGATAATGAAGACTTCTTTCAACGACGGCACCTTTCAACACCAATATCAATGATGTACTATATGCTGATAAACAGAAAACTATTCAAGTCTTGGTATCCAATATTCAGCGGCGCCTTTTTGTTAAGGTAAAGCCCCAAATGTTTGAAAGAGTAGCCCAAAATTGAACCGAGAAGACGCGCTTTGTCAAAAACAGATGGAGAAATCATATGCCTGAAGTCGCTCATGAAACACTTTTCATAATAAATAAAGACTTCTGATTCAAACCCAATCGCTGTTCTATAGCTCTTAAAAAAGCACCCTTTATAATAGAACTCGCACCTTTTTTTGAAACATTTAGAAAGATTATAGATACGTATACATACGAGTAGACAAGTAAGATGCTTAAATTCGTCAATCGTGTTTTGAATTAGGTTAATATCTTCATGTAAATTTTCGTATATCACTAATTTCAAAATATTGGGTCATATAAAAGGTCTCGCGGTTTTTAGTCACTAGATGGTGTTGATGTTCATTTATCTGGAAACATTAATCTGATTGTGTCAAACGAAAACGTGTTTGAAAGGTGACATGTCGGGTTACATTCGTAATTCGTTACTCGTGTTAGAAGTTATATTGATTTGAATATGAGTGAAATATCTGAAGAAATACGCTATGCGATGCTTTTTTACTATAAAAAAGGGAATAACGCTGCAAAAACATGACGAAAAATTTGTGCAGTTTACGGTGGGAATGCTGTGAATGAACGCCGGACCCAGGAGTGGTTTGTTCGATTCTATTTCGGAAATTTCGATGTAAAAGATGCACCTCGCACTGATCAGCCTGTCACTGAAAAAATCAATGAAATTTTGAAACTGATGGAGCAAGACCGGCACGGAAGCTGCCTGGATATAGCGGAGGCACTAAACATTAACCGTATGGCAGTTTGGAATCATCTAAATTGAGCAGGCTACTCAAAGAGGCTCGATGTTTGGTTATCACATGAATTAACACAAAGAAATTTAATTGACCGAATGACCATGAGTGAAACGCTGCTCAAGTGTAACGATGAAATTACGATTCATTACGGGTGATGAAAAATGGATTAAATGCGAGAATATCCTACACAAGCGATAATTGTCAAAGACCGGTGACCGACCACGAACGACTTTAAAGTCTGGATTGACGGCAAACAAGGTTATGTTGAATGTTTAGTGGGATTGGAAGGAAATTGTCTGTTATGAGTTGCTAAAACGGTCAGTTCGATCCTGTATTGCGCACAAATCGACCGTTTAAATGTAACTATCAAGAAAGAGCGATCAGAATTGGCCAACAGAAAGGGAGTTGTCTTCCATCATGACAGTGCTAGGCCACACATATCTTTGATTACCCGGAACAAATTGACTGAGCTTGGTTGGGAAGTTCTGATGCATCCATCATATAGCCAGGCCCTTGATTACCATTTGTTTCAGTCTTTGAAAACTTTGTTGATATTAAAAAATTGACCGACCGAAGAGCCGTTGAAAATCACTTGGCCAAGTTTTTCGCTGATAAACCACAGAAGTTCTACACCGATGGAATTATTGAAACTACCCGGAAAATGACAAAGGGTCATAGATATTGAGCTGCGTAACTTGTATTATTCCATTGGAACATGCGTTGAAAAGCTACTGTCATTGTACGTCATTTCAGTATATGTCATTCATTTGAAGCGTAAACAACAATATTTTTTTTCCACTCAAATATGTCGAACTTTGTGCCTGAAAAAGTGTTTTTGCGGGGAGTTCTTCTTCTTGAAGAAAACTGCTGCCGAAAGTCATCGTTTTTTGGTGGAAGTTTATGGTGAACATGCGCTAGCTGAGCGAATGTGCCAAAAGCTGTTTGCACGATTTAAAAGTGGTGATTTTGGCTTGGAAGACGATGAACGTCCTGGGCAGCCAAAAAAGTTTAAAGATGAAGAACTGGAAGCATTACTCTATAAAGATTGTTGCCAAACACAAGAAGAGCTCGCAGAATCTTTGGGTGTTACTCAAGCAGCCATTTCAAAACGTTTAAAAGCAAGGAAATTGAGTTCTACATGAGCTCAAGCCCAGAGACGTCGAAAGGCGGTAATAAAGGAAGTCATTTTTGCATCGGATTGTTACTTTTGATGAAAAATGGAATAATTACGACAACCCCAAGCGCAAAAAATCATAAGTAAAACCCGGCCAACCAGCCAAATCAACGGCAAAGCCAAATATCCATGGCGCGAAGGTAATGCTCTGTATTTGGTGGGATCAGATGGGTGTGCTGTATTATGAGCTGCTAAAACAGAATATCAAAAATTGGCTTGATTCATTCTTGGATGCCAAGCCGGTGCAGTTCTTTTGGGATGGGATCCACAAATTGCCAAAAAGATGGGAAAAAGTCATAGCTTCAGATGGGCAATACCTTGAATAATACTATTGTACATAATAATAATAATAAACATTCAAAATTTGAGTTAAATACTCAATAATAGTGGGCAATATGTACTTGATCGAAATTGATTTTGAATAAAGAAAAATTTTTTTTTTTTGAAAAATGTACCAAAAAACTGCGGAGACTTTTTATATGTCCCAGCATACGAGTATTTAGAGTATTTTTCTAATAAACTTAAGAACGCCGCGTGTCAAATCCAAACCGGGAATCGTACTTCTCTTTTGGCATTGTGATGCGCATTTAATTAAAATTATCACCACTTTAGATTAGAATTCAATTTGTAATACATACTTTTCTGTCAGAGTATAGTCGGTATCTCTGAAGCCTTTGTATAGTTGTTAGCACAAGTCGCCTGGTCAGACTGTCTCTCGTATCTCATTATGTTTGTTTTTAACATGAAAATAGAATTAATAAGGAACTCAAACAGATGAAACCGGAAAAACACGAAAATATTTACCAAAAGACAATAATGCTTCAAATATCAATTGGAGATGAGGTTCATGAATTCTATGAAGGCTACTTCATCAGTTTAAAATAGAATCGTTAAAAAGAAATTGAAACATGAAGAACTACAAAGATAGAATATGGTTCAACAGCCTTAATCACTGCAGAGATTCAATCCGGATTCAAGTGATGGTCGTAACGCTGAGATACACAACAAGTGCTTTCTTAATTGTTCGTGAGAGGGACTCATTTATTACTGCCCTTTTAAGTCCAAAGAAATATCGATTGGGAAGAGTGATTCTCAACGACGGTGCTGTCGTTGTTTTTCATTAGCAAGTAAATAAAGTCGCATGCCCTTGTGGCCTACTACTTGTTGGTGTTGAGTGTCCCATCTCGTTAATAAAGTTTATTTTATTTTACTCTCACTTACCACTATACCTACTTCTTTGGCCAAAACCCTATGGCGACAGCGGTGCTATGCGGTGATGATAGGAGTGACACAGATTTTTTAAAATGTTGTGCTGTAACTTTTCAGCCTATGTATCTCGAGCACTTGTTTCAAGTATGATGTTAACGAAATCACACATAAGTTTGTTTTGTCAAAATCTTTATCAGAAAGAGCTATCCATTATAACAGACGGATGAGCTTGGCCGAGATGCCGAAACTTGACATGACAAAACATATAGCTCGTCCCCATAAATGTTGTCATATGAAGCCTTTAATTCAACAAAAGGTAAATATCTGATATATGCTGAATTTGTCAAGACACTTATAAGGAACAATTGGATCGTTATTGCAAGGTTTCAAATGTTCATATAGTACGGCGCATTTAAATCGGTTTCCATACACAGAGCATGCTTTCATCCGAGAATATTGTACAGATAAAGTGGTGTATGCTTTCAATAATTCGAAAGGTAGCTCGTCTGCTCCCGCAGCCTTATTGTTTTTCAGCTTAGATATCGTTATCAATCCCTTTTTGGTCAAGTGGACGAAATTTCTATTGAACCCCATCCACGTTGGGTAATTAATTCTACTGGGCAGTATTATGTTGTTGGTCTTCGCTATTAAACAGTTACAGAAGTACTCCTTTTAAATTTTCAGCACCGGCTGTGACTCTTCTAGTACCTTCAAAACCTTAAAGCGAGGTCTATCTTCATTTCCGTATCCTGCCCGAACATTATTTCTACAGAAGCACCTCTCCATGGAATTCATCGAGCGATTCTCGCTTCTTTTTTTTTCTAAGAAGCCGATGTTCTCACGTCTCGTTTGCTCATAAAGTCAGTAAACAGCTCTTTGCAGACCCGCCTTGCACGCCTCTTCTTGCACTGCATGCGCTCGTGAGTTTTCAAATGGCTGCAAATTTAATAATCTGGCATGCAATCACCAAAGGCTTTTGTACTGAATTCGTTAGAAACATTAACTCAAATTTACTAAGAATCATATGTTACAACTCGCAGAAGCACTGGTAAGTAAATATTCCGATATGACAGTACATATGACGGCGAAATACTCTTCGAAATATAGGCAACAATCAGAATTCCCATTTTGTTCAATAAACTGACGACGGGGGATCAAATCCATAATCTGGAGAGAGATAGCTTTCTTGTTTTCCTTTATAAAGGCAAAGGCAACACGAAAGAATGCAACAACAACCGATTAATGGAATTTACCACATGTCGCATTCTCTAAAAATATATGACGTAGTTCTACCCAGTCGACGATTTAACGATTCAAAGCTTACGGACACCAATGGATAATCATCGGGACGCTTCGAAAGGTCTGTAAATCAACTTGGAAAAATAATGCGACAGATTTCCTAAAGGTCCATATAGACGTGATATAAGAATGGTACGTGATATGTACGATGAAGTTAAATTAAAAGTTAAACGCACTGCGAGAAAAGCCAGAAAGTTCGAAGTTGGACCACACCAAGGCAAAGTACACAGACCGTTGCTTTTAGGTGCAAGATTTTCTATAGATCTAGCACATTGGTGAATCCGGAATGACTTCCTTTTCCGTGCATGATAGCGCTATTATAAAAGCAGTGACATTCCTTCAAGAAGCTGTTAATAATTGGATAATGGCACAAGAAGATAACGTGTTACGAACCAGTCGTGCTAAGACCGAATACCGACCCAACTCCTGACATCTATTTAGAAGGAGTCGTCATCCCTAAGTGGGAAAGAGTTATATCTTAGGCTGTCTTTAATTACCAAGCAAATTGCGATGACGATGTCGTAAAAAGCATGGTATGGCTTTTATGGTGCGTATTTGGTTGCAGAAAAATACTGCTGTAACTTAAAGGTCATTCTTTGAGTGTTTACATATACATTGCCATGTTGAACGATGTTTGAAAAGTATGTAGAAAAAATGTCAACGCGTGGAACAAATTGTGATCAAATGAGATGTCCGCGCCTTTGCGAAAGTTTCTACAGTTAAGAAACCGTTAATCAACAAACGTCAGGCTGACCAACTCAGCTGATTTTTCCATATTCAATGACGGTCGTCAGAAAATTCGACCCAAAACAAAAGAGACTTACGTTTCAGCCGAGGTTCCAATAGAAGGCTGAAAGACAAATATTTGGAAAAAAAAAAACAATAAACGGTTGCCCTCATTAAGAGGGTGATGGTGAGAATGGTTGTAAAGTACACAAACGGCCCCGTAGCACTGCGGATACAAAGTAGAGATATGCAGCATTAGATGTAATTATATGAGGTTATCGATTTTTTTGTTTGCTGTGTTGGTACACATGACCCGAACATATGTTTACAGTTTCAATCGCATACTGAATTTGTTTTTTGACAGATAGAAAAGTAAGACGTGTTATGGTGTGCTCGACGATTTTAAATTGTTATAAAAAATGGAGCAAAGAATTTGAATCAAATTTTGTGTAGAAAATAGGATCAAGTGCTCTAAAACATTTGAAATGTTAACAGTGGCATGCGGCGAGTCTGCTCAGATAAAAAAAAAAATTTTTTACAAATTCTTCCAAGATGGCCGAGAAGATGCCAATGACTAATGTCGCTCTGGACGTCCCGGCACATCAACAAAAGATGATAACGTCAAAACTGTAAAGAAAATTGTTTTGGAAAATCGTCGAATTACCAAAAGAGAAGTTGCTGAGCATGTTGGAAATTTGAATATCGATCTGCTCGTGTCATACAATTTTTTCGTATGTTTTGGGTATGAGACGTGTGTCAGCGAAGTTTATTCCGAAATTTCTTAATTTTGGTCAGAAGAATCATCGCATGAACATCGCTCATGAGCTCTTGAATGACTTCCGTGATGATCCCGACTGGTTCAAAAGGGTCATAACTGCTGGCGAATCTTGGGTAATCGTTCCAATGGAAGCAGCCAAAAGAGCCAAGACCGAAAAAGCACACCAAATTTGATTAAATATCAACGTTTTGATCCATTTTTTTTTCTGATTACCGTGGCGTTGTACATTGGAAGTTTTTACCTCAAGGTCGTATGGTCAATAAGGAGTATTACCTTGAAGTTATTGGCTGTTTAAGAAAAGCAATGCGAAATAAGCGGCCGGAATACAATTAATGGCTTTCGCATCAAAATATTGCACACCTGGTCATCGTTGCTTGTGAGAGATTTTTTGGCCAAAAACAACACGACAATCATGCCTCAGGCACTATATTTACCGGATTTAGTCCCATGTGACTTTTTCCTCTTCCCAAAACTGAAAAGACATATGAAAGAACGGAGATTTGCAATGATTTAGGAAATAAAAACAGCAACGCTGTAAGAGCTCAAAGCTATACCAAGAAGTGCTTATGGGAAGTGCTTCGAGAATTGTAAAAAGCATTTACACAAGTGTATTATATCTGAGAGGGGTTACTTTGAAGGGGAAAACATTATTATTGAGTCACCTTAATTTTTGAACACACTTCATCGTAATGAAGGAGAAAGAATTCGACTGCTCTTCTAAAATGATGAGCCTCAGCTATTCTACGCATTTGAATGAGCTTCTCTATAAAAAAAAAAAAAAACAAACATAGAAAGCAATAAGTTCTTCAGCAGCTTCGTTTCCGAATTTGACATCTAACACGAAATAAACGAAGTCTCCAAAAATTCAGACATAAAACTCAGTAAAATAACCAACACTTTCAAAACTCCACTAAATATCAAGGTTAAAAATTCACCCTATTTGCTAGAATCTAACTGCAACCAGCTTCAATTTCCAACGATTCATATGACATTGACAGATACCTACCTCTATGACAGATGTCACGTTATCCGTTAACCAATAACAAAATTCCTCTCAAACAAAAGCAAAAGCGTAAGCGTAAGCGTAATCTACTCGCCTACACAAACCCACCCGACCTCAATTCGATTTCCCTAATTAGCGCCAAAATGTCAAAACACGTGCATCTGTCAAGTATTTCTGTCTACCACAATCTTAAAGAAAATTATGAAATGTCAATTTATCAAGAGGTAGAAAGATCAAAGAAAAAAATCCCCTCCCTCAAATGAACAATCAAAGAACAACCATTTTAACTGTCAATCCCCCCCGCTTTGTTGGTGGGTTTCCTCACCTTTTATCTGTAGTCATTTTGTCAGGTGGTTCGACATTTCTGCCCAAAAACGAAATGTAAAAAACCATTTCTCTTTGATATTGATTTCTCGGCTTGATATTGTTTTGTGGAAATTGTTGATTTTGCTCCTCTTGTTGAGTTGATGGGTGTTTTGTGTTATATTTTGTGTTTGTACAAATTTATAAGAATATTTAAGGTAAAACACTTGTTTTTTATCTCTCTTATTTCGATGTTTTATCTCACTCTATAGCGCTTTTGGTAGGAAAACGACATGTTTTCGCATAAAGATTGTCAGTTTTTCGATAGATTTTGGCGTATTTTCTCTTTTGGAAAATCACGTACCGAACTTTATCACTTTATCACTCTATCCCGATCGAGAAGAGGGATTAAAGGTCAGCAAATATCAGCTTGCTGGCGTTTTTTTTTTTTTAATACCTTTTTGGGGTGGGGGGTAAAACAAGAAAAAACTTATGGCGGACGACGATGTTATAGAGAGACTAATTCTTTTCTTCTTTTTAATATTTGATTGCCTTTTTTCTTTATAAAAAAGTTTATTCGCAAACTGAGAAAGGAGAGAATAACAAAAGAAAAAAAAAATAATAATAATAAATAAATAACAACAACAACAACAACGGTGGTGAAAAAAAGCACAGAAAGTGGGCTGTGATTGTATTGGAGGTTGGTGTTTGCGTTTAAGCCGACTTGTGATATTTAAAAAAAGGTGACGTCAAGGTAAGAGAAAATTCGCGTATCTATTTCAACTTGCAGGAGCTTTATTGGGGTTTTTCTATTTTTTTTTTTTTTTCAAAATTTCAAAACACTTTTCACAAAATCCATATTCCTATTTTAACCCACACGACAAGGGTTTAGGCCGATTTTAAAGCCATGAAAGCGAGGCTCATTTCCGTACACGTTCCTGCAATCTCGACGGTTCGATTGGTATTCACGTACTAACGTTAAGCGATCTTGACGATTCTTCTGTGTCGCAGGTATGATTGTATATGGCTCACAGGCACACACAATCGCAATCAGTGGTATAACTTTGACTTTATACCGGAGTAAGTCCCGCTCCGCTCGCACTGAACTTCCATAAGTTCAGCACTATCGTTGCTGCTTTTGCTGCTGGAAAGTGAGCCAAGAGCGTTGAGCAGAAAACCTCTCGGGCGTCAAAAACTGAAACTCAATACCTGTGGCTGCTGCTGCTGCTGCTGGCGCTGGTGATAGTGATGGTGATGGTGCTGCCGCCTATGTAGTATGTACATACCATGGATGGATGGATGTTTAGACTGTTGATTGTCTCTGACGGCCGTTGTTTATTGCCCACTCTATGTAGGTTTGTATGAACACGCGTATGTATGTATGTCATGTGATGGTTGTTATTATTTTGTGCTTGCAAACGCTGAATTTATGATAAGCGCTTTGCTTATATGGAGTCAGCAGATAACGATGTATGGGAATTTTATTTAAGTGTTCGAAGAGTTTAGAGGTACATATGTGCTTTATTTTATTTAATTTTTTGCGAACCCAGAGATAAGATTCCCTCATGTTGTCAATGTGTTGGGCTTTTGATTTTCTTCAGAAAATTGACAGAGTTGCCAATAGCCCAGGAACTAAAACAGCTGTGTCAAAATACAAAAAAAAATTAACACGGCGGAAATGATTGTCAAGATAAAGATAGCATAAAGATTATTTAGAACAAAATTACTGTGTCTTATCACGGTCCTCACTCTGGCTTGATTTTTTGAACCGTTTTTTTTTTTTTTTTTGTCGAAACAGAGCACTCAGACAAAGATTTATAACATCCATGAACAATTAATAGAGCTCATACAGTACCAGGGCACACAACACACAAGCTTCGCGTGAATCCAGCTTTACAGTTACGTCATTACTGATGGGGTTATCTTTGCCTATCATAGTTATTCGTTTAGCAGAATCGTAGTATACAGTCTTTTCTGAGAAAGAACAAAATAAAGTTTTCTGGAAAGTGCCACCTACGGTTACGGTCAACTAAACCCAGTTACTTTGAAAGCCTTAATTTAAGAAGAAAGCAATCCTAATGCGGGTTTAGGTCCAGAGAAGTGCTCCTCTGAGCCTTGCCCATCACGTTCATTGGCAATCTTATTTCTCTTGCTCTAAGAGTAACCTAAGATTCAGTCAACACTCAGTGAAATCAACTTAACTCCCATCACAGAAGCATTGCATTCTGAATTAGGCAAGGATTTTTGGATGACAGAACAGACATAAAAACTTTGCCACTTCAACTATTCGTATCAAAAAAATATCATTGCTATTAGGATTGTTTACGCCACTGCTTAACAAACAGATCAAAGTTAACCTAACGATCGATGATATTTTTATTTGCCCTACTCCATGAAGACCAGCGATGCATTCTAGATCGGACTTAGAGCCAGATGTGAAAACTATTCCGGCTCATTTTGACTAAAACTCTCCTAAGTGCGGAGTCCTGTCCCGTAGCAACTGGATTTTGGGTGCCAATGCTTTAAATGGCATGTCCATAAGATCGAGTTAAGGTCATTTAAACTTTAGGACGATGAAGATACAGAAGATAAAATCTGCCAGCTTTCTTTTTCGCGTGAAAGGTGCCTATTTCTGTTATACAAATTGTTGATTACATGTAAAGCTCCCCGAGTTTTTGAGTAAACAGTCGCTAGACATAATTCAAAGGAAAGTATAGCTACATAATTGGCATATGCCTGACCGTAGACGTTTGATTTATTAAGAGCGTTAACCACGTGAATTGTCAGGACTGCCGAAGGTTCCTTCGATGTCGATAAAATTACCCAGCGTGTATTCCTTTTTATCGGAATAACGCGCAATTTGCTCATTCGATTAGGAGTGCAACCTTATCAGAACTTCCCCACTGCAATATTGCAATTTCGCACACATGAAGCTTAACTATCCCATCAATAGTCTTCAGCAAGAAGGAAGTCATAATTACAAACAACTGGTGACCAGATAGCAATGATAGCCTTTCCAATTGTTATGTTTTAGCAGTTATTTTTTACAGTTAGTTAAAAATATCGAAACTCCGGCTCAGTTTTAAATACGCAACGTGAATTTCGTAGTGAAATTGGTCGTCGTCATAGCTTCAGTGTACAGGCAATTCGTCGCACCGTGGAAAACTCTGAGCGAGTGTACAATCTTTAGGATTTTAAGCAACCAACCAGAAAGAGATTGGTGCGAAATGAAGAAAACATAAGCGAACAGCTGAATTGTTAATCGCCAGAGTCAACACGGCTTATATTGCAGTTGGATTTGGGCCCACATTGTATAAGATTATGCTGACGAAAGCATTGAAGTCGGACGATCACAGATAACGCCGTGAGTTCTCTAATTGGGCGCTGGAAATGTTGGCCTGCTGGCCTGCAGCAGCTATGTCAACTAACAAAACTGAACAAAATTACTGTGTCTTATCACGGTCCTCACTCTGGCTTGATTTTTTGAACCGTTTTTTTTTTTTTTTTTGTCGAAACAGAGCACTCAGACAAAGATTTATAACATCCATGAACAATTAATAGAGCTCATACAGTACCAGGGCACACAACACACAAGCTTCGCGTGAATCCAGCTTTACAGTTACGTCATTACTGATGGGGTTATCTTTGCCTATCATAGTTATTCGTTTAGCAGAATCGTAGTATACAGTCTTTTCTGAGAAAGAACAAAATAAAGTTTTCTGGAAAGTGCCACCTACGGTTACGGTCAACTAAACCCAGTTGCTTTGAAAGCCTTAATTTAAGAAGAAAGCAATCCTAATGCGGGTTTAGGTCCAGAGAAGTGCTCCTCTGAGCCTTGCCCATCACGTTCATTAGCAATCTTATTTCTCTTGATCTAAGAGCAACCTAAGATTCAGTCAACACTCAGTGAAATCAACTTAACTCCCATCACAGAAGCATTGCATTCTGAATTAGGCAAGGATTTTTGGATGACAGAACAGACATAAAAACTTTGCCACTTCAACTATTCGTATCAAAAAAATATCATTGCTATTAGGATTGTTTACGCCACTGCTTAACAAACAGATCAAAGTTAACCTAACGATCGATGATATTTTTATTTGCCCTACTCCATGAAGACCAGCGATGCATTCTAGATCGGACTTAGAGCCAGATGTGAAAACTATTCCGGCTCATTTTGACTAAAACTCTCCTAAGTGCGGAGTCCTGTCCCGTAGCAACTGGATTTTGGGTGCCAATGCTTTAAATGGCATGTCCATAAGATCGAGTTAAGGTCATTTAAACTTTAGGACGATGAAGATACAGAAGATAAAATCTGCCAGCTTTCTTTTTCGCGTGAAAGGTGCCTATTTCTGTTATACAAATTGTTGATTACATGTAAAGCTCCCCGAGTTTTTGAGTAAACAGTCGCTAGACATAATTCAAAGGAAAGTATAGCTACATAATTGGCATATGCCTGACCGTAGACGTTTGATTTATTAAGAGCGTTAACCACGTGAATTGTCAGGACTGCCGAAGGTTCCTTCGATGTCGATAAAATTACCCAGCGTGTATTCCTTTTTATCGGAATAACGCGCAATTTGCTCATTCGATTAGGAGTGCAACCTTATCAGAACTTCCCCACTGCAATATTGCAATTTCGCACACATGAAGCTTAACTATCCCATCAATAGTCTTCAGCAAGAAGGAAGTCATAATTACAAACAACTGGTGACCAGATAGCAATGATAGCCTTTCCAATTGTTATGTTTTAGCAGTTATTTTTTACAGTTAGTTAAAAATATCGAAACTCCGGCTCAGTTTTAAATACGCAACGTGAATTTCGTAGTGAAATTGGTCGTCGTCATAGCTTCAGTGTACAGGCAATTCGTCGCACCGTGGAAAAGTCTGAGCGAGTGTACAATCTTTAGGATTTTAAGCAACCAACCAGAAAGAGATTGGTGCGAAATGAAGAAAACATAAGCGAACAGCTGAATTGTTAATCGCCAGAGTCAACACGGCTTATATTGCAGTTGGATTTGGGCCCACATTGTATAAGATTATGCTGACGAAAGCATTGAAGTCGGACGATCACAGATAACGCCGTGAGTTCTCTAATTGGGCGCTGGAAATGTTGGCCTGCTGGCCTGCAGCAGCTATGTCAACTAACAAAACTGAACAAAATTACTGTGTCTTATCACGGTCCTCACTCTGACTTGATTTTTTGAACCGTTTTTTTTTTTTTTTTTTGTCGAAACAGAGCACTCAGACAAAGATTTATAACATCCATGAACAATTAATAGAGCTCATACAGTACCAGGGCACACAACACACAAGCTTCGCGTGAATCCAGCTTTACAGTTACGTCATTACTGATGGGGTTATCTTTGCCTATCATAGTTATTCGTTTAGCAGAATCGTAGTATACAGTCTTTTCTGAGAAAGAACAAAATAAAGTTTTCTGGAAAGTGCCACCTACGGTTACGGTCAACTAAACCCAGTTGCTTTGAAAGCCTTAATTTAAGAAGAAAGCAATCCTAATGCGGGTTTAGGTCCAGAGAAGTGCTCCTCTGAGCCTTGCCCATCACGTTCATTAGCAATCTTATTTCTCTTGATCTAAGAGCAACCTAAGATTCAGTCAACACTCAGTGAAATCAACTTAACTCCCATCACAGAAGCATTGCATTCTGAATTAGGCAAGGATTTTTGGATGACAGAACAGACATAAAAACTTTGCCACTTCAACTATTCGTATCAAAAAAATATCATTGCTATTAGGATTGTTTACGCCACTGCTTAACAAACAGATCAAAGTTAACCTAACGATCGATGATATTTTTATTTGCCCTACTCCATGAAGACCAGCGATGCATTCTAGATCGGACTTAGAGCCAGATGTGAAAACTATTCCGGCTCATTTTGACTAAAACTCTCCTAAGTGCGGAGTCCTGTCCCGTAGCAACTGGATTTTGGGTGCCAATGCTTTAAATGGCATGTCCATAAGATCGAGTTAAGGTCATTTAAACTTTAGGACGATGAAGATACAGAAGATAAAATCTGCCAGCTTTCTTTTTCGCGTGAAAGGTGCCTATTTCTGTTATACAAATTGTTGATTACATGTAAAGCTCCCCGAGTTTTTGAGTAAACAGTCGCTAGACATAATTCAAAGGAAAGTATAGCTACATAATTGGCATATGCCTGACCGTAGACGTTTGATTTATTAAGAGCGTTAACCACGTGAATTGTCAGGACTGCCGAAGGTTCCTTCGATGTCGATAAAATTACCCAGCGTGTATTCCTTTTTATCGGAATAACGCGCAATTTGCTCATTCGATTAGGAGTGCAACCTTATCAGAACTTCCCCACTGCAATATTGCAATTTCGCACACATGAAGCTTAACTATCCCATCAATAGTCTTCAGCAAGAAGGAAGTCATAATTACAAACAACTGGTGACCAGATAGCAATGATAGCCTTTCCAATTGTTATGTTTTAGCAGTTATTTTTTACAGTTAGTTAAAAATATCGAAACTCCGGCTCAGTTTTAAATACGCAACGTGAATTTCGTAGTGAAATTGGTCGTCGTCATAGCTTCAGTGTACAGGCAATTCGTCGCACCGTGGAAAACTCTGAGCGAGTGTACAATCTTTAGGATTTTAAGCAACCAACCAGAAAGAGATTGGTGCGAAATGAAGAAAACATAAGCGAACAGCTGAATTGTTAATCGCCAGAGTCAACACGGCTTATATTGCAGTTGGATTTGGGCCCACATTGTATAAGATTATGCTGACGAAAGCATTGAAGTCGGACGATCACAGATAACGCCGTGAGTTCTCTAATTGGGCGCTGGAAATGTTGGCCTGCTGGCCTGCAGCAGCTATGTCAACTAACAAAACTGCCCTTATTGGAGCGAACACAATCTACAAGTGTTCGGCCAAGCATTAGTGCATCCACAAAGATTGATGGCTTATACATGATGGTATCATCGAGTCTAACGAGTGTTTCTTTCGAAATGAGGAAAGAGATACCTTTACCATCAATGGTCTCAGGAATGTATCTTTGGTCAAATATATCCGAGCTGTGGTTCCAACAAGACGGCGCTACATGCCATACAAGCGACGCAATACTCAAAGTTGTAGAGGAGAAATTTGGCTTAATCAAAATATGATCAAAAATGGCTTTTACTTTGCAGTTTGCATTAGCAACTCTCCACACCTCGAAGCAAGATTAGTTGGTAAGTTCTAAAATGTTTGCTGAAAAAAAATTATATAATCTAAATCGGCACGTTTCGGCACGTAAATTATTTGGGAACACAAAGTACACGAATAATGCTTTCCACAAAAAAAAAACTGAGGTTATGCCCTCAATTTTTTTAAAGCTTATCCAAAGTTAGAACAACACAAGATTTCGACATTGCACTACACAAATCACATCGACATACCCATCTTCGATAATGCACTTAAAATAATATAATAAATTTTAACCGCAAAAAAAACGCTACACAATTTTTAACGTACGGTGACAATTGTCCCACAATTATGGTCTCTAACTTTGCTGCTACACGACGGAAACCCAAATCATTAACCAAAATGTCTTGAACGGATCCATAGGCAATGTTCAAGTCCTCCGGTATTTCTCTGATGTATAATTTGCATCAAGGCTAAATTCGTTAACATAAGCCTAATAGAATATGCGCCCACATCACTACGGAAAACAAGGACGACAACGCCAAAAAATGTTTCTACGAGATCCTTGATAAGACTTATGAGCAATGTCCTAAGTATGACACTGGAATAGAAAAGAAAGACACTTTTGGTAAAACAATTGGTAAACATAGTCCATACGAAACCACATCTGGCAACGGACTTAAACTTACTGACTTTGCAGCGGGACGAAATATCACTACAACAGGCACACGGTTCCCTCATCTCAACATACAACAGAAGACATGGCGGTCTCTGGAAACGCTAAATCAAATTGATTACATTCCAATCTACGTACGACATGAGTCCAGTATTCTGAAGGGGCGAACCCCTGCAGACAAGGTACTAGTGCGGATCTCCCAAGCGCCACAACAAAGAAGAACTATTTTGTGAAGAATTCATGTAGATTAAATTGAAGCTGCGATGGCAAGAGAATCGCAGAATTTTCACCGAACGCGTATCCTAAAATCTTTCGACAACTCCTATGCTGCCAGCAGCACCTACCGAAGACCAGTTGCAACGCTGCGCTGGATTTCGCTCAATCACCACCAAGAAATCTCTGATTTGATGAAGAATAAAATGCAGATAAACAAGAAGATAACAAAGCGGTACTGCAAACAAGGATAAGACCCACTCGTGAACACACTACGAACAAAAGAGATGGAAAGAACATCGGTTTCTCCAGAGGAAAAAAGAGCACAGGAAGCGCACGGAATTTTTACCAACAAGTAAAAGGACTGTGTCAAGGCAACAAGATTCGTACAGAAACCGCAGAGATGAAGAAAGAAACTTTGTAATAAAATCACATTCAGT
Organism: Volucella inanis; assembly: GCA_907269105.1. Lineage (NCBI taxonomy): Eukaryota > Metazoa > Arthropoda > Insecta > Diptera > Syrphidae > Volucella > Volucella inanis. Next base: position 96,815,047 of record OU026154.1, read on the forward strand.
GGTGAGAAAATAAAAAAAAAAAAAACTTCTTCTGCAGACTATCTTACGGGGACGATGCTCAACATCCTGCAGTCAGGCAGAATAGATCATTGAACTTAACGATGATAGCCAAAACTTCCGTCTTCCTGACCAAAACGAAGTCAGGATAGCAATATTTTAGCTTAAATCTAACAAAGCTTACCGGCCGAGGTATTCAAAGCTGCCGAAAATGACTGTGGAGAGCACATACTACCTCGTTTCACAGAACAACTATAGAGGCGGATACCTTTTCAGCTTCAGTGAACGTCTCATCGTCAACAACCTGATTGGTTTCCACCAATCTCAATCTAAAACCCAAGTCGATACTCACCATCTTTTTATCGATTTTGAAGCCGCGTATGACAGCATTTATGGAGACGAGCAATATAGAGGCATGTCTAGTTTTGGAATCCCTGTCAAACTCTTAAATTTGTGCAGAATGACAATAGAGGACCGTGATCTTTCAGAACAAAAATAGTTTTAGACAAGGAGACCTGCTGGCATGGACCTTTTTAATATCATACTTGAAATAATTGTACGGAACTTACAAACGAACACTGAAGACACAATCTTTCAAAAGTCTGTTGAACTACTTGCGTACACTGATGATATTGACGTAAGTGACAGAGCTCAGCGAGCGTTCACCGCTGCGTTCGCCATTGAAACGGAAGCTGCCAAGATGAGTCTAGCTATAAATGAAGGCAAAACCTGACAAAAAAAAGAGACACACACAACATTGACGAATTGGGCAGAATCTTACAGGACTTTGTCCATCTAGGCTCTGCTATAAATTCTCCAAACAACACCTCAGCAGAAATAAAAAATAACTCCTGCCAAACGCTGTTTCGTTTCCAGGTAAAAGCCCTTCGAAAAATATTCGGTCCCGTTTGTATTTAAGGGCTTTGGAGGAAGAGATTTAACGACGAACTATACGAGATGTACAGCGACATCGACCTTGTCAGAAAACTGGGCATTAGTCCCACCCGCAGAGTCTTCAAATTTAACCCGAAGGAAGAACGCAGTAGAGGAAGATTTCACTTTAGGTGGCACGTACAAGTAGAAGGAATCTCAACTGAAATGGAGTGCTGTTGAGCTGTTAGCTTAAGACCGGACTAACTGGAGACGCTTCTTATTTGTGGCAAGATTTACCCCCACTATAGCCCCACCTAAGTAAATAAGCAAGCATAAAAGCTTTTAAGGAAAACACAGCGACTGGCATAGATGGAATTCTCGCCGCACTATGTCAAGCCACGGCAAGAAAATCGACAGAAATGAAAAACGATTATTACTTTAGTAACTGAAATAAAAGGATAATCATCAAACGTATTCCAAAGAGCAATACGATGAAATGAGAAAAATGGAGAGATTATTACGTTTTTCTGGCAGTGGCAAACTAATGAGTAATAACAATAATAATCCTGAATAAGTTTTGATATTGAAAATTTAGATTCAACTCTTGAAATATGTATGCTTTCGCTCAAGATATTTTTGCCTCTTTTACTTCATCAGTGTTTTCGTCGGTTTTCGATGTCGATGGTCTGCCACTGCGTTCATCATCTTCGATTGACTCACTTAAATCCGTTTTTTTACGCAAAATTTTATACAAGTTCGTTGTTGCAAATTTCTAAAATTGTAAAAAATCGCCAACACACACATAGATAGATGTACTCTTTTCTACGTAACTTTTACAAATGTCAAGCTATGATGCTAGGATTTAGAGGGAATATCAGCAACAGATGTACCAACTTAAAAAAAAAAAAACAGAACTCAAATTGGAACAATATGGAACACGGTGGATATTCGGTTTTTTTTTTTTTTTTTTGATCCCGATTTGCGCTTCTAAAGCCACAGAAAGTTTCAAACACAAGTCACATTCCTCCATAATTTCATGCTCAAGAAACTCCCTTAATGAGGGCTACTACCCGTTGGGTATTTATGAAACGCTATTTTATCATACTAATTGTGTACCCCAACTACTTACATACGTAGACGAAGGAGAACATTCTTATCTCGATTCTATTAATAAACACATGTCGCAGTAAGACGTAGTCTAACAAAGGGTTTCAAACCTCCCACAATATATGTATGTATTGTACATCGTACATCGATACGAGTATCTATCAGGCACTCTATGACAGATAATTATTTTGTAACGAGAATAGGAATAGGAAAGTGCGAATGGCACAGGGTACGTCGCCGTTAGATAAGCCAAATGTCAATGCCAATGTTGAATTTAATCAGTCAGACATTGTGTTTGTAAAATTGGAATTATAAATGAGTTGGTGGCTGCCACTGATAAACGTTGAACTAAGGTTTATTTGAATTAAGTTAAGTTTCTGAAAAGGGAAACATTCGTATTAAGTTGTTTTTTTTTTTTTTTTAAATCTGGAAGAACCTTTCCTCATCGGAAGCACCATCAAACCACGTACCATATGTCCTTGTCATTCATTAGTTGATAATAATAAAGTTAACAAATTTTACACTAGTCTGTTGTGGAAAAGAAAGTATGCGAAATAATTTTAATTAATTTCTGCTTGCTGAATTCGAGTTGATAAGTAAAAGTCATTAATTATTGTAGTTTCAGTTTTGACGATTCACCTATTTATATAAAAAACAAGAAAAACGGATTTAATTTAGTGAAAAAATCAAAACCAAACGAACTGATAGAGTATATTTTTGTTGAAATTACACATACTTGTGACAAAATGTTGATAGGGTGTATGCACATGGCGCCAAACATAGCAAACTCCAATTACATAAGAATTTTGTTAGAGGAGTTGTCTCCACTCCAAGTTGTGCTTTGCGGAGATCTAAATTTAGATATCCTGGAGGGAAAAAATAAACAATTCGTTGACATGGTAGAATCCTTCAATTTACATTTCACGAATTACAAACAATCAACTCACTTTGTGCCAAACAAACGACCTTCGCTTTTAGATGTGTAGATTGTATCAAATCCCGATTCCATAACGACCAACTTCTTGCACCTGCTTTTATACATCATGATTAGATATTTTTTACAGATAAATGCTTCTCCAGTAGGTGTACTCGTAAATAAAGATGCATAAAGCTCATAAATTTTTCCAAATATCAATTTAGATACATTGTTTAGCGATTGCAGGAGGTTGAATTGGATTTTAATATATACAACAGGTCCATACAAGACAATCAACTCGAGTATTTTTACAGTTTTATTCATTACCTATTTTACAAACATTCAGAAAAAAAGTTTTTATAAAGATCAACATTCACTGGCTTACATCAGAAGTTTGAAGCTTTGTTAATAAATTTAACCTTCTTTACACAAGGTGGAGAAGATATAAACAATGAATACACTGCAGTTTTAAACAGTTTTACTATTGATTCGAAATAAGAAAAATTGTTTTTACCAAAACAAGTCGATTTGACCTCAAAAATTTGGAAGAACATTCGCGAGATGGGACTGAGATCTGCTAAAGAATCAATCCCTAACAACATCGACCTCGATGAGCTTAATACAAAATTTGTTCAAAGCAACTGCAACACACTTAAGGGGCTAGGCCACTCTCGGATTTTCAAAAAATCGATTTTTTTATTGATTATTGATTATGGCCGGGACATATTGTATCTTGAAGTACCTGTTTTTCAAAGTATAGTACAAGGCCGGCAGGTAGGCAGCGAGCCTCTTATGACCGAAACGAGGGACTGTATTTTAGAGGACTAGAATATGTATACGGCAGATGTTTTTGAAGCTATTTGCTACATGTTCAGACTATTGTTTGTTGCAGTCAGTTTCGTATAGTGAAACATTCGAAAAGGACGCTATTTGAAGGACGTTTGTTTTTTAGCGATAATTGTGCTAATTCTTATTATTTTTTTTAATTTTTTTTGTGAGTACACGTACATACAGCAAGAGACCGAAAATATCTGGAAGAATCGACAATGCATTTGCATTTGACAATGGCATTTTCGCAACTAATTCGTTCATTTACGCTCAGTAAATGGCCACTCGTCGCTCACTGCGTAGCCGCAGCCTTACGATAGCGGTCCCAGAAGTACCCGGCTTGTAAGACATGGCAGTAGTTTTGAAAATATCACTGTACGCAGTCTATAAAGCATATGTTTGTAGTTTGAAAGCGCCACGTTGTTTAGTATTTATTTAGCAGCCATCAATAGTGAGCGTTGTCAGTGAATTTGTGAAAATTTAGAAAATTGGTCATCGTTATGTGATACAATACTTTTATTTGAAAGGCCTTAGCCCAACCAACATAAAAGCTTAACTGGATTCTACTCTGGGTGAGTCTGCTCCTTCGTTTACAACAGTAAAATATTGGGTTGCTGAGTTTAAACGAGGCCGTACGAGCTACCAAGACTAGCAACGCAGTGACGACTTCAGAAATGGTGAAGAAAATCCACAAAGCAGTACTGGATGATTGTCGACTGAAAGTGCGCGAGCTAGCAGACATTGTAGGCATTTCAAAAAGTGGAGTACATCACATATTATTTGAAAATTTGGACATGAGAAAACTGTGTGCAAGATTTGTGCCGCGTTTGCTCACCCTCGAGCAAAAACAGTGTCGTTAAGATGTTTCAATTGAGTGTTTCACAGCAACAAAGCAGAATTTTTGCGCCATTTCATAACAATGGATTAAACATAGGTCCATCACTTTACACTCGAGACAAAAGAACAATCAAAACAATGGATTCAAAAGGGAGAACCGGCTCCAAAGAAGTTGAAGACCGTTTCATCTGCTGGCAAGGTCATGGCGTCATGGTCATGGTCATTGACTATCTTGAAAAAGGAAAACCTATCAACGGCCAGTATTATGCGAACTTATTGCAACATTTGAGCGAAGAAATTAAGTAAAATCGGCCGCATTTGGCTAAGAAGAGAGTGTTGTTTCATCAAGACAATGCACCGGCTCACAAATCCATAATTGCAATATGGCCGAAATTAATGAATTTAAGTTTGAATTGCTACCTCATTCTACCCTATTCGCCAGATTTAGCCCCCTCGGATTATTTTCTGTTTCCAAACTTGAAAAAAACGGCTCAGTGGTCAAAGATTTTCCAACAATGAAGAAGTGATGTCGGCAGTTAATGGCTATTTTGAGGAGCAAGACAGTTCTTATTATGAAAAGTGTATCGAACTTTTTGAACATCGCTGGGAACAATGTATACATAGAGCTGAAAGGCGAATGTTGAATGTTGAAAAATAAATAAATTTTTTCCAAAATTTTTGTGTTTTCTTTGTTGGTACTTCTGGGACCGCCCACGATGGCGCCAAGTGAAATGCATGCTAGTACATCCACGAAAAAATTGAAGCAATCGAAAGATGTGTACGATATTAAAGTGAGTCCAGATACAAATAACTTGGCTTCGTACGAACATAAGCGACCTCTTACAATTGAAGCGTATGAAGCTATCAAGCCATTCTACGAAAAATTGACCAGAGACGATATTCTTACTCGATGCATCGGCGGTTATACTCAAAACTGTAATGAAAGTTTTAATTCAACTCTGTGGGTATTGGCTCTCCCTAATCCATTTCTAGTGGTTAAACTGTGTTGGATATAGCTATGGATATTGCAGTACCTTTGCACATAATGAAAGCGATGGATTTAGAAATCGGCCCGAATAGTCACGAAATGTGCTTGGAGATTGACAAAGAGCGCACAAAGCTTGCAAAAAGATCGCTGTCTGAAGCTGCAAAAGGGTATAGGATCCCATTAAAAGCCTTTAGAAAAGAAATGGAAGTGCAGGACACTAATTTAGAAGGCCAATTAACATATATGGTGCAGGCAAAATTTTTCATGACTTTCTATAACTTAAAATTTTAAACGCGTTTATCTAAAACTGCATTTTTCAACCAATTCACTTCAAATTTTAACTAAATCTTTAGATTTGTCTAAATAAGTACGTAAGATATTTTTTTTTCATATGACAACCACTGGCCACCGGAAAGAAAATAAGTTTTTACTTTCTAAAGTTGATTTAAGTGCTGCAACTTACTTCGTTACATAACCCACATATTTAACTTGATTACAATTACCCCAGTGTTCCCCGAGAGGTGGAAAATTGCTAAAAATTGTCCACTGCCTAGAACCAACAACAACGGCTCAAAAGCAATTCTTTCATTTTTAAGTAAAGGCTTTGAAACTACTATTCGTAGCCAAATTGAATTGTTTTTAAATAGAAGAAACCTTATCATAAAATTTCAGTCGGGTCTTGCCCCAAATATAGCTGTACCACAGCCCTACTCAAAGTATGCAAATATATACGTGGCAGCTTAGACAGCGATATGTTAGGTCTCATAGTGTTTCTCGACTTTTCTAAGGCGTTTGATACCGTTAATCATTCATTGTTAGTAAAAAAGCTGGAAACCTGGCATTCCTCGTACTGCGTTGTCCCTCCAGATTAGAGTCGAAGTACATCTCCTAGAGTTTATCGTTTAATCATCTCCTACAGAACCCGTCAATGCATACGGGATCAAATATCTTACGAAGAATTTTTCTCTCAAAATGACCAAGGATATCTTCATACACTTTAGAAAGGGTCCATGCTTCGGAACCATAGAACAGGACTGGGATTACAAGGATCTTATATAGAGTTTCCTTGGTTCTTAGGGAGAGGACCATACTACATAGTTGCCTTCTCAGTCAAAAAAAAATAACTATTGGCCAGCGTTATTCTTCGTTTGATTTCTGAAGTTTCAAGTTTTTGACATTAAAGATCTCGGTAAGGTCGTTACCGACCTTGATGCAGTATCGAGCTTTTTCCATCGTGATCTTGCACAAGCAGACGAGTTTGGCAAGGATGCCAACACTAGACATGGCTCTTTAAAATCGATGAAAAGGTAGTGAGTATCGGTCTAAACTTCTTGGGTTTTCTCCGGGTTCTACTGGTTAATCGTGGACTTATTGGGCCTAAAACGGCACTAATAGAATCCAATCAGACAATCGGACAAATGGTTTCAGGCGCTCGCACAATACGGCTGACAAGATTTTATATGCGATATTTAGGAGACTGATACCTCTATTATTGGCGCAGTTTAAAGGGTCTCCTCTCTTGTGAACTGGGTAAACCTTGCTAAGATTCCATTCATCGGGCATACATTCACCCGACCAAATCTTGGAAATAAATTGGTGTATGCTCTCTACCAAGTCTTCCCTGCTGCCGTAAATAGTTTAGTGGGTAGGCCGCCCGCGACTTCGACTTAAGAAATTGCTATCCTCAGTCTTTGGGGTCAGATGTACGGAATTCTTGACTTGCATCGTTAAATATGAAAGGTTCGCTCTGCCTAACAGAAGCATTTGTGTTGTCTTTGTCGTTTAGCAGTCTGCATAAATGGTTTTTTCATACCCTCAGCCCCAACTGTGACTCTAGTACAAGGTTTCCTGGTTCATCTCTACAGGTTTCCGTTCGGGTCTTACTACCCTGATATGTCCTTCCGAACATTATTTCAGGAGTAGCACCTCCCTATTTCCTCGATCATGTACTTCTCATGCTCTTTCTTTTTTCTCCTTTTGTACAGCTCTCGTCCTTTTGTGCAGCGCCGCTTTGTAGGCATGTTGTTTTGCTGTATGTGCATGCCGGCAGTCTTCATCAAACCGAGGGTTTCGTGATGGTGGGCGGCTGAAGTCCAGCACGTTAATTGCAGAACTTCTGAGGGCTTCTCGGCATCTAAGCCACTAGTCTTCAGCACTTGATGTTGGCTGCAAAGGACTTCTCGATAGGTTGAGAGATACGCGGTCGGCAAAGGTTCTAGCGGCTTTTTACGATTGTGGCGTCTGAGATGTACCTTGGCTGCAACTATTGTAGGTAGTGGTCCGATGACAGTTGACAGTTTACTGATCTGGTATCCGTTATGTTTCCTTGTAACGTAACTAAGGCTGATTTTAGCAAGTTTACCTTCGATACGGATTGTTAAAAGGTATTCACTCACGTGTCGAAAGCTCGAGACGTCTTGCCTGAGTCTGGCGCTTACAACAAATCCGCATCCAAATATAGTAGACATCACAGTTTTTCATCTTTCTTTTGCCCGGCCTATCCCACCGTACTTCCTGGATGGCGGTGATATCTGCTTTATAGCAGTCTTGGGCCTCCGCTAATTGTTCGGCTACACGCGGACTGTGTAAGGTCCAAAGAAAGTCGTTGTCCTTTGTTCGTTTTGAATGGACGTCAACAGTGAATCCGTCCTCATCCGAGGCTATTGGTTGCTTCGTAACAATTACTTTTTTACGCGGTTGGGCAGTTAATCCCACGCACAATCCCTAACATAGAGGGCCAGACGGTTTTTGGAACCAACTGCTGCCGTTGGCTCTTATTAAGAGCTCATACCTAATATGATATGTAGTCATATCGTCTTAGATTAAATATGTATCTTGCACAGTTGTTAAATGCAAGATTTATTTTCTTAACGATGAAGAGTCTAAACTTCCAAAGACTTCACATCCGTACAGTATGATGCGTAGAACGAAAGCCTTGATTAGTTTTATCTTTACTTTGCAGGGCAAGTACTGTTTTGCTAGGCTTAGTCCTCTAAGAATGTCATATATTGTATTTTAGAGGTTGAAATGGATTCATGAATAACATAAAGTTGAAAACTCAACATTTTCAAGTTGTTGTTACATACGAGTATCAGCAGCGCCTTGCTTTTGAAGGAATTACTGGTAAGTCTTAAGCCATTTTTAGTGACCAAACAAATATATCATAGAATGAAGGTCTGAGTTAAAATCGGTTGCACTGCAAGACACGAAAGACTTGGGTACTTTTTTATATGGTTGAATATCGTCCGCATAAATATGATAATGCCAGTACATTATTCTTTTGTAAATAACATTTATAAACAATAGATGGCCTAGGACAGATCCTTGGGGCATACCGGAAGTTATTGGCAGACTCAATGATTTTTTTTTTTTTTACTGTGATACACAGCTTGGTTTTGATTGTTAAGACATGATACCACAAGTTGACATGCATGACCATCAAAAGCTAATTGATTTCTTAATTTATACAAAAGAATTTGATGATTTACTGAATCAAATGCTTTTGAGAAGTAAAGATAAACCACAAGTGACATCATATCTTCATCAATTGTAGAACTTAGATATGTAAATATACCATATCATCAGTAACTTTCAACAAGGCCGTGGTGCGGTTGTGCCTGGATCTAAAAACAGACTGGTGCTTCATTAATCAATGATTTTCTGTGAGGAAGATTTTCACGTCAACAAAAAGAAGTCAATTTGATTGCTGCTGGCTGGAGTGCCATCGGCAAACTTTTGAGTAAGTTCATTACGAGTAAGGTCAGTGGCCAGAGTCAGTTTTGGTGATGCCGATTTGGCGAATAGATTTCTAAAATGCTAAGCTTGAATTATTAGAACTAAACTTAGCTTGGTATTACTTAGTTTTGTTTTTTACGAATCAAACAAGTTACAGCGTTATGGATTTACCGGAATTGGTTATACATGAATGGACATTTATGTATGTTATATCTACGTCACCTAAATAATAAGGTGAGCCAACAGTAATGTCATAATGTGAATGTGTCATAATTTTTGTAAATGGCGTCAAGTGTTATTCTGCTTTGACATTTATGTTGTAGATAGATAGAGAATTTCGTGAATTTCATCGTCGTCCTGCACCATATGCAGGAACCATTAAGCCTTTGGCTGTGCGTCTCGTACGAACTGGGAAAACTTGAGATTCGCACTGCTCTTTCGACCGAGAATATCATTGCTGTGGCCGGGGACGTCCAAGTGAGTCCACAAACATCTACGAGGCAAAGATGCAGACATTCGTCGAGTGTCAAATTTTGGTGAAAGACATGAAGATGTTCCCTTATGAAGTGCAAACCGTTCACCAATTACTGAGTGCTGACCGTCAAGTGAGGTGAATTTACTCCCATGGTCTGTTAAACTTGGTCCAAAAAGAAGATGATTCGAATCCAAAATCATAATGAGCGACGGAGTCCATTAAGTGATTATGAGAACAAACAAAATTTGCATTTCTGAGACATGGAAAATCCACATGAAATACATGAAGAACCATTGCATCTCCTTAAAGCGACTGTTTGTTGTGGCATTTGTAGTGAAAAAGCATTTGTAGTGAACAGATGTCAGACGATTTTTTTTTCTGGGAGTAGCTGAATTGGGTCACAGCAGCTCACACAGCTTAAACAACGATGGCGATTTTGAATTCCCAATTTCCAGGCCATGTAATACATGGGCTGAAAAGTCCGTTTCTAAGAGATGGCACCACTTGAATTAAATCCATAAATCAGTTAGTACCAACCTTCAAAAGATAAGTGTATAAATTTGACAGCTGTCGGACGATTAGTTCTCGAGATATAGCGTTGTGAGTGAAGCAACTTTTGTTATTGTGAAAAAAAAATGGATTCAAAGCAATTTCGTGTGTTGATTTATCATTGCTATTTGATGGGAAAAAATGCAGCCGATGCAAAGAAATGGCTTGATAAGTGTTACCCGGACTCTGCACCAGCCGAACGAACCATTCGCAAGCGGATTGAAAAATTTAAAAGTGGTCATACAAGCACCGAAGATGATGCACGCAGTGGACGTCCAAAAGAGGCTGTTTCAGATGAAAACATCAAAAAAGTCCACAAAATGATTACGAATGACCGTAAAGTGAAGTTGATCGAGATAGCTGAGGCTCTGAAGATATCAAAAGAGCGTGTTGGATATATCATACACGAATATTTGGACATGCGAAAGCTGTGTTCAAAGTGGGTGCCGCGTTTGCTCACAGTCGACCAAAAACAACAACATGTTGATGATTCAGAGGAGTGTTTAAAGCTGTTCAACCGCAATAAAGCCGAATTTTTGCGTCGGTATGTGACAATGGATGAAACTTGGCTCCATCACTTCACACCAGAGTCAAGTCGGCAGTCAGCTGAGTGGCGAGCAAGGTCATGGCATCCGTATATTGGGATGCACATGGAATAATTTTCATCGACTACCTCCAAAAGGGGCAGACTATCAACAGCGACTATTATACATTGCGTTGCTGAAGTTTAAAGGACGAAATCGCAGAAAAACGGCCGCATTTGAAGAAAAAGAAAGTACTGTTTCGTCAAGACAATGCACCGTGTCACAAGTCGATGAAAACGATGGCAAAATTGAATGAATTCGGCTACGAATTGCTTCCCCACCCACCGTATTCTCCTGATTTCGCCCCCAGCGACTATTTCCTGTTCGCGGACCTCAAAAGAATGCTCGCCGGAAAGAGATTTAAGACCGATGAAGAAGTAATCGCCGAAACAGAGGCCTATTTTGAGGCTAAACCGAAATCGTACTACAAAACTGGTATCGAAAGATTGAAAAATCGTTTCAATCAGTGTATCGCCCTCGAAGGCAACTATATTGATGAATTAAGTTGAATTTTGCAAAAATTTTGTGTTTTACTATAAAACAGCAGCCAATTCACATTATGACAATTCATATGCCACACCTTGTACAATAAGTTATACTTGCTTGTCACATTTTGACACTGTTGGGTGAACCCCTTACAATTGCTGCCATTGATTGATGATATATCTGATACAAGCGTGATCGTATATTCATTGGCTTGACACGAGCTCATTACAACAATAGATTTGCCTACCAGAAGCTAACAAGAAATGTATGGCAGAGGGCTGATGAGAGCCTCTTCGAATTTAACAAAATGCTCTGATCTAGTGTGTACGTGCAACTACTTTTAGTCATGTACAGACCTAGTTAATTCGCATTTGGGGAAAGAAGACATATCTGACTATCTTGGTGATATGGTCAGAGGTAGAAAGAAGAATGCAAGGAAGGATTTAAGTACTTAGAAGATGGCTGCAATCCCATATTTTCCGATTTACAGTGACTCACGGTGACTTTGATGAAGTTCATTCATCTTTTTGAGTGGACGAAGAGGAGTGATCATTTAGATCCCGAAAGTGGTAATTACTAAGGAATTGCAGTTCCGTACGAAGTGCGGTACAGTTTCGTCTTTCTCTTCGTCTTTCTCTTCGTCTTTCTCTGGCCAGTTTTGGGGCAGTTATGTGGGTCGTCAGAGTGTCCAGGAACCAAACAGAGTCAAGCAGCGACCCGATAAATACTTGGGACTTCGGTTTAGAATATGATGTCATACGTGTGTAGACTAAAGGTTTTGCGTACGCAGAGCTCCTCAGAGAATGACCCTCCGCCAACGGTCGCTTAAGAGCTGTCTGCTTAGCGATAATTTAGACTGTATCCACTCGGTCCTTTCGAAAATCAGGTGATAGAAGTCAAGATTTCAAACAATTTTTAGTTGATTGGAACAGGCCGCGATGCAGAGAGAGTAGACTGGCATGCTCTACATTTAGCTCTTTCCATTGCATCCCGCACAAGGATCTAGGTATCAAATGGAACAATGTTTGGAGAAACCCAAAACTGGAAAATTCTTAACGCGTCAATAACATCTACACAATCAGATCATTTACGAGACATTTTTGGCCGATGAACCACTTCAGAATAGATCCTGCGAAATGAAACTTCATATGATCTACAGCCGTGGCTATAGATCAATGCAGGCTATTCTCCGAATTTTGGTGAGGTTTGAAAGGGATTTTCGAAGAAGGACTGTCACCAGAAATATAAAAATGGCAAAATAAGTCTCATGATCGCTGTATAAAGCCGACATGCTTCAGTCGACTTCAGGCAACTAAACTTTCTTTTTTATACATTCTTTGATGTTCTATCTCAAGTTCAGTTGGATATGAAAAATCACAACCGGGATATGTTGCAGCCTACCTAGTTAGACTATGTAGCTCTCCGCAACTCCAAATCAATAAAAATATGGTGAAACTCCCTACCAAAAATGGTAGAGATGTCAGAGATGTCTCCAAAATAACCACATAAAACAGACAAAATCAGAAAGAATAGTAAAATCCGTAATCAAATCAATTGTCAAGTGAAAGGTTGTATATACATCGTATCGAAGCCACACCTGCAACTATCACATCAAATAGATGGCTACAATTATAAGCAGAAACAAAAAAGTCAAGCTAAACAAGTTCTACTTCAATAACTGAGCGTCTAGTCGTCTACCATTACCATCTATCACAGGTTAACCATTCTCATGACTTTCAAGTCAGGTATATGTTAATTATGTGCGCGATACTAAGCAGTGCTTGCCCCGACTCAAGGTACTACAAATATCCACTGATTGCGTTTAGATACTTCGTACTTTATCTATTGTTAACGACTGCCAAGTTCTATCATTGAAACTGGCATACGCGCACATGTCGTGCGTTCGACTAAGGTGAACCTGAGCATAATTGTATTCGCCAACATCTGAGAATACTGTGCAGTAGTGAGGTGAAACATTAATCGAAACATTGAACGCGCAATTTCAAATGTAATTAACGTGCAGTTGACCTCTAAACACTAAAAAGACCTTTGGGAGTTTGGTTGATAGTAATTTTTACTAGATCACGATTTTGATTGGGTATCGGATCGGTAAGTAGTGAAGGTCTGTTACATGGATAACAATGTAACCAGGTTGACTTTTTTTTGTTACAAAGGACGTCCACTTGACATAGCACATCTTAAAAATGTCAATGTGTCCTTCAAAATAGTGATAGTGACTTTAGATGTAAAACGCCGGTAGAAGGTTACTGCCGCCTTTCACTTATTAACACTTAAGTTTGATTCGATATGTACGAGTATTTTGCCATAAATTAGAACTGGTACTTACGTATAGATATGATAGATAGTTTTGAGAAGTCTACAAGTGATCACTTACCTTCTACGGATGTTATCCGTTTGATCCCTGCTGAGGCTAAGATTACTTGCATGATGCTCATTTAATTTGAGTGCTGTTGCCAAATCCTCACGGCTTTTGCTAACACTTTCGCACAATGGATGCATAATTAGGGCTTTTGTTAGGCTTGTATTTTCTGATAAACCCTTAAGGCTAAGATGAGTCGAGCTTATGATCTTATTGTCAGCGTGCAAACGCAAATCACATTTGCACTGCGCACCTCCATACTAGGGCCAATTTATGTCTCTTGGTTATCTGAAATAAAAAGAAAAAAAAAACACTGTCAAACACAATGTAGACAATAAAAACAAAAGAGTTGTACGAGTAATATAAAGCAAACTCGAGGTACTCAACCGGCAACACATGTGCTCAATGTTTATGTATGCATGTGAATGCCAACGAAGTAAAGTGAACGATAACGACCACAATTGCCTTCAACATGTAAATTAGGTAATCTTTGATACTTATTATATAATGTCGAACTCAGAATGACCTTAATTTTTGTGAGATCGCACGCATGGGGTCCACGTGCTTTTTTATTTATTCAAAGGGTGAGATATCATAAAACATGGGGGTATGCGCTGCATATTAAATAAACAAATAAAATATGACAGTCAAGACATGCATACCTAAATGACGTTTTCCATCGATAACCCAACGACAAAGGAGTCGTAGACGTATTCTTTAAACCAACATAGATGTAGCTCTTAAAAAAAATCTCTAAGGGCGTCAAATTATACAATCTAGACGTTGAATCGAGGATACCTCTTCGTATGTACTCTTCATATGAAAAGTTACCTCCTTGACCGCCAGAATGCGCTGCTACTGCAAAAAAGGTTATGGTGCCTTAAAGTCCGTTCATATTTAGGCAGACATGCCAAATTTCAGTGCGATACTGTCTTTAGTTTTGTTTTGACAGCTAATTGTTTTTGAGAGGCAACACGGCGAAGGAGACAAAAGAAAAGTTGGATAAATATTATGGGGCTAATGCTCCGTCAGATTACACCGTCAAATATTGGTTTCGAGAGTTTCGTGGTGGCCGCAACTCCACTACCGATCAAGTCCGCAATGGCAGGCCCTCCGATGCGGTTACAGAGGACAATGTAAAAAAAATACGTGAAATGGTGTTGGCTGACCAGAAAGTGAAGGTGCGTGAGCTAGCAGATACCACAAAGATTAGTACTGAGCGATCACACCATATTTTGGGCAATATTCTGCATATGAGAAAGCTATCCTGCCGCTTAGTGCCGCGCATACTCACTCCTGACCAAAACACGAACGCGAGTGCATTTCGAAAGAGTATTTGGGCTTGCTGAAGCGGAATCGGGCGGGCTTTTGGCGTCGATTGGTAACTGATGATGTTGTTGTTGTTGTTGGATCTACTATTACACACCAGAGAACAGAATGAGTGCCCGGCAATGGACTGAAGCCGGCACGAGTGCTCCGAAGCGGCCGAGAGAGGCTCGATGGGTCGGAAAGGTTATGGCGTCGGTTTTCTGGGATTGTCATGGCATACTCTTCGTAGACTACCTCGAAAAAGGAAAAACCATCAACAGCGAGTATTACTGTGCATTATTGGAGCACAAGAAGCGAAAATAAATTTTTTTTTTGCAAGACAATGCACCGGCGCACAAAATCATCGCAACCATGGCTAAAATCCATGGCTCCAATTGCTGTCACATCTACCATATTCGACCGATTTGGCTTCCTCGGACTATTATATCTTCCCGAACCTCAAAAGATGGCTCATTAATAAAAAAATCCAGCTTACGCGAGGAAATCATCGACGCCACGGAGAAGTATTTTGCAGACCTTCCGGAAAATTACTTTTCGGACGGGATCAAGAAGTTGGAAAATCGCTGGAATAAGTGTATGAAACTAAAAGAAGACTATATTGAATAAAATAAAAAAAAGCATTTAAATTTTTTTTTTTTAATTCCCAAGGACGGTACTTTTCACCCCACCTAGTAAGCCGTGTATTAATGTGATTCGGATCACCGATCCGATTTATTCCCATCCAATCTGAATCCATTTCTCCACAAGTATCGCCGAAGAAAATATCTTCTGATAATACTGTCGACTACCTTTAACTCCAGATTTAATAGTTAGCTATTCGAGACGTTTCTTGCATCCAGCGTTTAGTCGACCAAATCGTCAATAATTTCATCGTCATGCCTTTGTGCGTTTTCTTCTTGTTGTTCATTTAAAATGCTCATAGTTTAGATTGGTTTTAGTGCCTACATACAGGAGCTTGTGCAGAAATGTTTCCTAATACTATATCGATTTGGATAGTCTGATTCTGAGCCCTGGATGAGTGACGACGTGACCAACTTCAAAGCTCACAATTTTTAACTGAGTCTCTTAAGGAAGTCTCTCAACCAAGACCGCATTGACGATAGTGCCCAATATGCCGAGATGGGGCACTTTCGTGAGGCAGTCCACCGCCAGAGTGGAGGTATGGTAAGTCCACATAAATGACTTAGCCAAAGTTGCCAACTTATTCAACAGAAACTAGGAAAAAGGTGGCTCAGTCGTTTAAAAACTGGTACGCCAGTGCATGGGTTGCCTTTCCTTGTCAATTCCGAAGAAACGTTTACATACATATAGGACGAGTATATGCCTAGTATTCAGACAAAAGTGACTATACCCGCTTAAATAACGTTGTCCAAGTAAATATGTACATGTTTTCTTGTTTTTTTTAATAGTAATGCACGAGTTAATAATATAATTCCATTCACCTGAAAGCTTGGAAATGTATCGGCCTTTCTTGTGACCAACACCTAGATAATCCCATACTACCCGATGAACTCACCAGGAACAATATGTTCGACTTTCTGTGTCCCATGCATTATTCTTGTTTCTTATTGCAGTCGTTAAAAATATGACGTGGTCAAAGAGATATATAGAAGTATCACCATCAGTTTTTGAGAAGTTGCATAACATGTTCCGTATCTTGCAAATTATTTTGCCAAACTTTCCTGAGTGAGTGAGTGAAAGAATTAAGCTTCACTGGCAAATTACAAATCATTAATCAATCAATAATTAGGGAACAAACTGGTCAGCGTAGTCGTAGGAATTCCTTAAATCGAGAAAATGTCCTGTATCTGTTCGTAGAGAAACATGAGGGGATCATGGAATACGAATAAAACGGCTCATACGGATTAAGTGCAGCTGTTACAAATGCAAGCTAGATCGAGCCAAACGAGGCAGTTCCAGGAGGATCGAATAACACCATTCACTTCACCATGCTCACGTGCACAACCTTTGAACATTTTGGGCCCATTGTATGTTAGCTCTGTTTTGTTCGCAGAATGAACAAGAGATAGGTGGCAATATTCGCCTACTTAACAATTGGCTAAATCGGCCAACAGGTGACCCCAGATTTATCCGCCGCTTTTTCCAATCGAAATAAAGGAGCTTACGTCCAGAAAAGGACTGATCGGTTGTGTTTGATTTACTCTTATTCCAACATGTCAGGTATAATAGATCATGCGTACGAGGTATGTTCAAAAAGTAATGTGAAAAGTAATGTGAAAAGTAATGTGAAAAGTAATATTTCGCGGGCAACGTACATTCGATTATCGATTTTTTTTTTTTTTTTTTTTTTGCTGTGGCGGTACAAATATCCCAAGCATATGTTCATAGTTTCAAGTATAGGCTGATTCATCGTGAGGTTTGATTTTCAATAGGCCTTTTTTGACAGATCACACGTGACTCCTATCAAACTGCTTTATCATTTTTGTTCAGTATCGTTTGGCAAAGCATCATGGAAAGACTCACACCATATCAGCGTTCTGTGAGAAATATTTTTAGTGCGATCCGAGGAACTTACGGTGCGCATAATCGACATACTAAAACCACTATTGCCTATACCATTCGCAAATTTGAGTCCCAGTTTACATTAGTGGATGATACTTGACCGGTTAGATCATATCCAGCACGTAGTGAAGAGACTATAGCAGCTGTAGCTGAGAGTGTACGCGAAGACCGTGATGAGTCGATTCGTCGTCGGTCTCAGCAGCTTGGCTTGGCGTAACTGACAACTTGGCGTATTTTACGTGAGGATCTTGGCCTAAAAGCGTACAAAATTCAACTTGTTCAAGAATTGAAGCCAGGCGTCTTAAATTTGCATCATATTTTCAGTGAATGGGCTCTGGAAAAACTCAATGACAATCCGGTGTTTTATCGTGAATTTTTTTTCAGTGATGATGAAGCCCATTACTGGCTCAATGGATACGTTAATACAAAAAATTGCCGTATTTCGAGCTGATGAGCAACCCGAAGAGTACCAAGAGCTACCATTACATCCATTAAAAACAACGGTATGGTATGGTTTATGGGCCGTTATCGCGCCATATTAATGGACTATGTGCTTCCTGAAATTCAAGCACTTGGCCTCGGTGAGCTCTGGTTTCAACAAGACGGCGCTACGAACCATACAGCGCGTGAAACAATGGACTTGTTGAGAAATTATTTTGGTGAGCACTTAATTTCACGTCTTGCTACGGTAAATTGGCCGCCTATACCATGCGATATCACACCTTTGAACTATTTTCTCTGGGGATATGTAGCCAGCTACGATTGACGCTTTGGAAGCCAACATTACTCGTGTTATCCGCGAGATACCAGTCGCTATGCTCGAACGAGTCGCCCAAAATTGGACCTTCCGAATGGAACACCTCAGACGTAGTCGTGGCCAACATTTACATGATATGATTTTCAAAAAGTAAATGCCATGAATTGTTCTTTTAACCGATAATAAAAATTTTAAGTTTACTTTCAAATTTATGTATTTTATTTTACATTATAAATCAAACCTCACGACGAATCACCCTATATATAGCATACTTAGTTTGTTTTTGACAGATGGAAAGGTTAGACATATTTGGTGTTCTCGACGATTTTAATTTTTTATAAAAAATGGAGCAAAGAATTTGCATAAAATTTTGTGTAAAAAATGGAATCAAGTGCTCTTAAACACTTGAAAAGAAAGGGCAGTGGCATACGGTCAGTCTGCTCTGAGTAAAAAAAAAATTACAAGTGGTACAAGCTCGTCGATCTGAACGCCCCAGCACATCAACAAAAGATGATAATGTTGAAGGTGTGAAGAAAATTGTTTTGGAAAATCGTTGAATTACCAAGAGAATTTACTGAGAATGTTGGTATATCGGTCGGCTCGTGCCATGCAATTGTTTCGGATGTTTTGGCCATGAGGCGTGTGTCAGTGAAGTTGTTCCGAAACTTCTTAATTTTGATCAGAAGAACCGTCGCATGAGCATCGCTCAGGAGCTCCTGAATGAGGTCAATGATGATCCTGACTGACTCAGAAGGTTCATAATTTTTGGCGAATCATGAGTATTTGCTTATGACGTCGAAACCAGAGCCCAATCATTCCAATGGAAGCACCCAGGAGAGACAAGACCGAAAAAAGCACGCCAAATTCAATCAAATGTCAAAGTTTTAATCACTGTTTTTTTTTTTCGATTATCGTATCGTTGTGCGTCAGGAGTTTTTACCTTAAGGTCGTACGGTCAATAGAGGGTATTACCTTGAAGTTATACGCCGCTTGCGAGAAGCAATATAAAAAAAAAGTCGGAAATTGTGGAAAAACAATTCATGGCTTTTGCATTACGATAATCCACCTGCTCATTCATTGTTGTTTGTAAAAGATCTTTTGGCCAAAAACAACACGACAATCATGACTCAGCTAACATATTTACCGGTTTTGACCCCATTTGACTTTTTCCTGTTCCCAAAACTAAAGAGATATATGAAAAGACGGAGATTTGCAACGATTGAGGAAACAAAAGCGGCATCGCTGTAAAAGCTCAAGGCTATAACTAAAAGTGCTATGAGAAGCGCTTCGAGGATTGGAAAAAGCGTTGGAAAAAGTGTATTATATATGAAGAGGATTACTTTGAAAGGGATAGCATTTATATTGATGAATAAATAATTTTTTTTTTTAATATAAAGTCACCTTACTTTTTGAACACGCCTCGTAGATCTTCACCCTAAGAGGTTCAAAATAAGGAAACATCCGTCTGACGAGGCCTTCTATAGTGGCATCACTGACAGAGTGCGACACGGTGAAACTCCTAAATACTAACCCTCTCAGTTTGGGGTAAATAACTGACCTCAAGAGGAGGTGCGAAGCATCAATCCCGAGGATCGACATACAATACAGGCTGGCTGCACTTTTTATGATTTGATACTACCACCACTAGTGTCTTCCAGTGGCAAAAGTAACAGCAGATAAAGGAACATCGGCTTCTCCGAAAAAAAAAATGAAAAAGCATAAGAAGGCCATGATCGTAGAAATAGAGAGTTGCTCTAGGAATAACTGTTGGACCCGAATAGAAGTCCATCGAGATAAGAAAAAAGTTTAGGAGTAGAGTCACAATCAGTGATGGAAACCACTTTCGCAGACTGTTAAACTAAGGGGTCGTAGTACCCTTAGTATAGATCGTATTCAAGAATAACGAGACATTCAAAGAGAAAATCTTCTTCTACCCAAGCAAGAAGTCATTACTTTATTTTGGCGGTGGCAATATTCAAACCTAAGGTTGGAAAACCTATTCCAAACTAGATAAATCACTTTTCGAGGTATTTCAAGCAGCAAGAGATAACTTGGTAGAGAGCATATCCACAAAATCTTCTCTAATGTGCCAAATATACAACATCGCATACAAGATCCTGTCTGCCCAAAACCATCTGTAAAAATCTGAGCAGCTCGGTTTTATGGTAGACCAGATATTCCACAATTGACCAAATATTCACACTACGGGAGGTCATACAGACAACACAATTCATCGCCGCTTTATACATTTTAAGGCGGCAGGTGGCAGTATCTATGAGACGAGCTATAGAAATTCATGCCTAGTTTTGGCGGTCCTTCCAAACCTGTCAGATTGTGCAGATTGAATGCTCGCTGTTCAGTAAAGGTCGGAAATAATCTCAGCGAGACCGTTGAAAGGACTTTAGATGCTATCATATAATTTCTTTTCCATACTTGAAAAACTGTGCCAAACTCGCAGGCTTGGTATTGGTTTTGCAGGCATCCGCTGATAACATTGATATCATTGCCATGATACAGAGAACTATGAACGGTGTATGCTGTGAAAAATCGAACGAAGTATTACAATTGACAAATATAGCTTTTAGGGATGTAGAAGTTTTGTTTACAGCAGGCCCGCTATCGCACATGGTATCAAAGTTTTGTTAAGATACACTAAGGAGACTGTGCACTAGATCCTTAGCATCCCAATTCGTCTATATGGCCAAGAACTGAGCGATGAAGATATTGTTGTCAATTATATTTACATACATACATATAACTGTACGAGCTACATATATAGGGACGTAGGGCGAATGAACATAAACGCTCCGACTCGAAGAGCCTTGGATCACTACTATTGATTAAGGTTTAAGTCCACCCTGGATTGTTGTACAAATAAGTTGTAGTTATCCATTATTGATCAACATCGGTCTTAAAAAATCTTTCGCTTCTGTGAATTCATGAAGATGATAAGTAATTTTCATTTAAATTAACAAACTTCATCAACACTCTCATCCCATTCCCCTAGTCAGGTGGCAATCAATTTGTTGCTTTGAATTCGAAGCCCTATCCAATTGCTAGTGTCATCAATAGTAAAGCTGAGTAAATAAGCAGTAACGCTTCGATACCGAGTCTTCTAATATACAAACATATATCGGAGAGACAACGCAAAAAAATTTTTGTTTTAGGTGGTACGCCCAAGTGGAAAAGAGCCGCAAGCAGCTTAGTATTTACGTAACCGGTAAGTAAACATCTGTTCATTTAAATTCACTTAAAATAGCATTTTATTGATTACGAGTCCCAAGCAGAAGAAACTCGTTTGTAAAATAGAGTCATTAAGTGAACCTGATCAAAATAAAAGTTCAAATAACCTCATGAAACGCATTACACATTTTTAAAGCATAGAAACATACAAATGTATGTCTACAGGCAGGAAACCTTTTCATTTACCTTTCCACCTACGTAAACTCAATTACTAACACTGCATTTCCAGATACAGGTACACATTTACAATTGAAGTTGGAATCTAAAGTCTGAACTCCCCCTGGAGAAGAGCTAAGCAAACAGGTTCCTTTGGATTACCCTCATCTTTTTCAAGGTACGCAGGAAATACATTCGAGTACTACAATATTTTACCATCGAACCAAACCAGTAACAACATCGTGTTGAAACTTGTTATTGACGAAAAAGGGTCAACAACAAACCAAAGACTAACTAGAGGAGACGAAAGCAGCATACACAAAACATAAAGGCCCATAAATCATTCAAAAGAGAATAGAGTACGAATAGTGACATAAAATTGAATGCATCATCGTAGTCGGTACCGGTAGTGGTAGTGGTGTAACACTGCAATGGCTTCTTAGAAAATAGGTGCTATTCTTCGTGATCTTTCAATGCCTGCGCGTACAAGTCACCCACACATAAATTCTAAAAATGGACATTTAGCAGAGGTTTCCCATGGAA
Source organism: Volucella inanis (assembly GCA_907269105.1). NCBI lineage: Eukaryota > Metazoa > Arthropoda > Insecta > Diptera > Syrphidae > Volucella > Volucella inanis. Next base: position 96,837,353 of record OU026154.1, read on the forward strand.
ACATGTTGAAGCCGCACCTGTATACCCCATGGGTGAACCCCATACCTGTGCAGCTCTCTTCCTGTCTGTTTTCTTCTTCAAATTCGTTGCCTTTGGGATTAATTTTGTATTTTCTTCTTCTTTTGTGCTGTCAGAGTTTAATTAAATCCTTCGCATGATTTTACAGACGAAACATTGCTGTCAACTTCAGCCTTTCTGGAGGAGGGTTAGAGGGTGACATATGGAACAAAGAAGACTTTTTATTTACCATCGCTACCTCAGGTGGACAGGTACATCGAGTATAGGGGTTGATTTGTTGTTTTCTTTTACCTTTTTCGTACTTCGTGTATAGTTTTGGGTTTAATTTTTATTTATGATGCACGAAGTATTGTAGGATAAGTGGCACAGAGGCTTGTGAACAAAACAAGATTCGCATAATGGCAACAGATTTTCTTTTGAGAATATTATACGTAAGGGCAAACGTAATTACATCTTTTGTAACGTTAACAAGGGACAGACTTAGGAGTGAATTTACTTTTTTCAATGAAAGTACAGAGAACACCTTAACAATCAAGAAGTGGATACCTGCGGTACAACCCAAACCAAAACTAATCTTGTCGATACAAAAGATACAAGATACAAGGACCTAAGATTTTCGATAGTTCCGAAGAGTCTGCATTGAGTCGAACCTAAAGGCACTAAACGAGTTGACTTTGGTCAAAAATTCTCTGATGCATTCTAAGATGATGCGCTGAAAACGGTGAAAGTCAGTATCCATTCCTCATCTTTAACTATTCTTATTTGGCTGCCCTCTTACGCTAGGATTTGTGTTTTATCTCCAAGTCACAATCTGAGTATCCGTATACCTACCACTCTCTGGAATGCTAGACATCATATTGACATGGATACAGGCCGAACTTTTATTTGTTTTTACCCGTGGTTTCATATCATGCTAATTCGACATGTAATCGAAAAGTCGGGGTTAAGATATTAAACTTAGCTCTAATACCGGAGGCACTTATTCATTCAAGCTTGCTCATCGATTAATGGAGATATGTCTTAGTTCTACCCAGCTTCTTCCTAGTTAACGTACTCCTTTTTCGATCAGCTCTTTTTGCATCCTCAGTTGTATAGCATCACAAGGATGTATCCTTAGCATGTTGCTGCTTATTTTATATATTAAGATAAGCAGAACACTACACTGTTATTTGCAGATGATATGGCTCTCCTTGCAGATACTATAGAAGGTTCGCATCTAATGATAAACAAACTGGAAAACTAGTGTAAGACCTGGAACTTGTCTCTAAACCTAGCAAAGTCAAAGATGATGATTTTCAGGGAATGTGGGGGAGGTACTGCCGACAAGAAAAATACTTAGGTGTTTTGATTACGTCAAACCTAAACATGAGGAGGCATTTAACATCAAAATTAGCAGAAGCAAAGCGTGTTGTCGGTGCTGTTTGGGGAAGTTGCATCAACAATAAAAATATATGCCACCGCGCGAAGCTAAAAATATTCCGTGCAAGTGCATCTTCCATAATCCTTTGTGGAGCACAAATATGGGGATTTCGACCATTAAAAGAGGACGAAAAGTATCTTCGTTATTTTATAAGATTGCCGAGCAGTTCACCTATTTACATGTTCCATTTAGAGACAGGTATTGCCCCCCTGTTTTTGGACACTCTCAAACTACACTTAAATTATGCGATACGAGTATATCTGAAGAATAAGTTTAGCTCCCTATTGGAAAAAAACGATCAAAGGTTATATAATCAATTTCTTAGTGAAGCGTTGGCCTTCCAACATAGATCTTATTATAGCAGACTAAGCCACTATCTTCGGGACAAAACATATTTCTTAGATGGCATATCCTCTGATATGATGAGTACCATTTTTAGACTTAGGGGGGAACTCTTACCCCTTAATTATATCCCACACCGCCCAGACATTCATATACTGTACCACTTCCTAGCAGTATGCCCCATTTTAACAGAGTTCCGTTTGGAGTACGTACGCACGAGCTGGATGAAGCATTAGCATACTCAGCGGCAGCAGAGGTTGGGACGCATTATATAGATATACAATGATTGCTCTACGTTATGGAAACTGCATAATTGGTGAAACAGCAGCAAAGTTTTTGAGCTGATAGCATTTTTTCTTCATATTTTATACAACATTTCGAAAGCGAATTTTTTTTTTCTTGGTTAAGTTGGCCCTTCTATCATAAATCGTTCCAACTTTTATTAGAGGCAGTATTGCCAAAGCATTGGAAGCACTTAACCGTTTCTACTGGTTGGCCTGCAATTCTAATTTGCGGGATTGAAGTGGGAGAGCTGAATCTTCAGCCCAACGTACCTTGCTCCCCGCAAAAGGCTATTAAATTTTTGTTTACTTTTTTTTCTATTGGAACAGAGCACTCACACAAGTCATTGCAAGTTTTTAAGATAAAGTACCAGTACCAGCGCCCACCACGTCAATGCCGAAAAGGTAGTGCGCCAGAGTATCTTCACCACCTTCACAGCTAGTATCGCAGGATGTTGTATCACTTATGCCCAGCACATTTAAGTGATTAGCAAAAGTGTAGTGACCCATCACAACACCAGTAAGCAGCCTGCAGTAAAGAACTAAGGGGAAGCATTAGTATGATCTGCCTGCAACCTGGAGAGTCATGCCGTCTGCAGTTGTGCTTATATGAAATTTAACTAAAAACGGAAGCCTTAACCGCGGACGCAGGCAGATCTTACGATTCGGGTCCTGAAAAAGTCTCCTCTGAGCAGGTTCATCGGCAATTTCAACATTCAGTGAATTTACCATTCCGACTGCGTTGAGTGATATCTTGCATTCTCGAACTAGCTTGGAAGTCTCGAGAGGGCTCAGGAAGGATCTAGGCGCAACTTGGCTGTCGCCAAAAATGCAAATGCTCCGCCACCTCTGCTGGTTCTGCATAGTATAGTTCGTTTCCATCAGGATTGAGTATATCTCCGCTTGGTAGGCAGGCGAAAGTTTTTTTTTAACGAGGAGTGAAATCTAACATTGACCAGCGCCGCATCCTATTGCAGTTCTGGACCCGACCACATTCGTTTCCTTGCTGATATTCTGACCGATACCAGTTTTGGACACAGGGAAAGGCGATTTCGTATTTTTCCGCAGCAGGTTCTGGTTCCATTGCATCCGACGACATGTCCATGTCCAAAAGACTGCCGGCGGGCCAGACCATCAAAGCTAGTGCGTATTGTACCAAAACGGAAGATAGCTTTGAGAATGCAGACCATGATATGAATATTAAGAGGGAAGAGAGAGAAGCTTGATCAATGCGTCTAGAGTGAAAGCTTTCTTTTCTTTGGAGTCTGGTAAAAGCAGCAATAACACATTTAAGTGAAATCTTATTCCACCAGGCAACCGACGCATAGGATATAATTGGCCTTATCATAGCCGTGTAGATCCAGAGGACCCTTTTCGGTCCGATGCCTCGCCGACAGCTTCTTTCCAGGTGCCGGCAGCCTCTTGGAAGCTTTCGACATAACCCAAATACTTCTTCGGAGAATTGAATAGCGATGCATTCAAGCACTAGATGAGCCAGATCAGATAAATTCCACTTTCTCATAAAGAGAACAACCTCTGTGTTAAAAGGATTGACTGAATGCCCACTTCTAGTACACCAATCGTCGATCACGTATAGGATCGTCTGCGTTTTAAAGCAGACAGTCGTTGGCACGGTCCAATATACAGCAAGCTACATCATCCGCGTATGAGCAGTGAGTCGCCCAATATGCGCCATGGCAATGGAAGAAATGGATTAAACTATCAAAGAATGTTTGCATTAGTTGCTGAACACCTGATCAGAAGTCAAACGAAGAGTTACAATTGAGCAACTAAGCCTTGTCAAGGCAAGATATCTCCTTTTGTTTTGAGCTCAAGATTCTTCGATTAATTGTTGATCCCATTTGCGTTGAAGAGCTTTGCAATAGACGAAATCGGCCTTGTCAGGCAAATGCGCATCAGTCGTTTAACAATCCGGACAGAAAAATTTTGGATTCCTACTCGGAGAGACAACGCAATACTATATGTATTGGAGGGCGTAACTGATTGCAGTTCACCAATGTCCGCACTAAATGAATAGGTTTATTGGTTCAGACGCAAGTATGGCTTTTTTTTAGATGGCGTTGACCTGAGCCTTAACCTACAAGGATTCCAATCAACTCGATTGTAAGCCAGCTAACTCCGGTTAGTATCTTTTTTCTTGCGTGCATCATTAAAGTTTGGGTTTCCTCTAACCTCTACTACCCTTGTTTGATCAAGAATCGTGCAAGTCCTCTTTTGAATGATGAGATGACTAAAACGCGAACTAACCACGATAATATTTCACCCCGCCACCAAGTCCATTAGCGTGAATCCGTTATCGCAGGCTATGCGACCATCCATTACAAGTCTACTGTACTCCCGTATGATTTAGAAAACCAGCTGGATTCAAAGTTGCTTACTCGCAGAAGAAGAAAAAGGGCCACCTAATCTTTAAAGCTCTATCGTATGGCACTAAGTACTGCAAGGCTTTGCAAATCTTGTTGAAAGAAGTACTTTGTTGGATAGGGTAGGAGATGTGTAATACTCTACCTATTCTGTAAGATTCAAAGCGACACACTGAGTAAATATTCAAAATCCTATTACAATAACGGAGATTTTTAAGTCCCTGCTCCTAAATTCGAGACCACAAGGATAAGTCTATGGTAGATGACAAAGTGCTACCGCGTGCACTTGGCAGCAATATACAACAAATTAGGAGCTGCATTACTTCAGATAGAGATTAATGTCTCTGTAAGAGTTTCGATGTCGATTTTCTTCGTAATACAGAAGCTCACGACGGTAGAACCACCAATCTCATAATTATATCTTGAACCTAACCCAAAAGCGATAAAATCTGTGCTGTAATAGAGAAGCTATGTAGGTGACTAGAAGCAAGACCTATTCAAGAATGCCTGCCAGACTAGCTCATTCTTTGAAAATTGTTTAAGTACTCTTACAACTTTATTGTATGCATTTAGATAGAATCTTGAAAGAAACTGATTCTTCTTCGTTATCTAAAAATAGAACAACCTTCACAGTAAGCATTTTTCGAAATGCATACTCAAACTGGTTTAGAGATAGACTTCCTCAAGCAATATTCAAATTGGGTAAGCCCCAAGAAATTTCCCACTACACTTGGCAGAGATCTGCTTATTTATCTATGTATGTGTTTCTGTATCCGCATCTGTATTTGTGCTGGTTATACAATTTTCAAATAGATTACCACAACCCATGACGTGATAGTCGACAAAGTGATCAGCAAAATAGTAGCTTCTGAAAGCTCATTAGAAAAAAAAAAAAAAAAAAAAACACCTTCACATCTCCCACACAATCGAGACTACTCCAGGCATTAACCTTTAGATCTAGGTGATAATTCCAGTCTAGTCGATACAAAAAAATAGTCAAACACTCGTTGTGACAATCTACTCTTCCAGAAGATACATAATCCCGTCATAGCAATTGTCATGTTATCTCCTCTAATAGCTACATACATGCAACTTCAGAAACCATAAACATCTCCAAACTTCAAGCGGTGACCTCCTGTACTCGTAGATACACCAATGCACCACTAGCTCAGAGATACGTTCTCACCAAAATGGCAGAAAGATGCTGGTAGCTTAACGATGCAATCCATCACCTGGTACCAGTAGGTACCAAACAAGTTGATTCGCACCGATATATGGTATGTAGATCTGTACGAATGCATGTTTGATACGTCAACGACGTCGGGGTAAAACGTAAGCGTGACGAAACCTAAAATTAAAATAAAGTCCAAGCTGTCTCCGGGGGAAAAAGATTCTCTTGTTCGTTCTCTATAAGTGTTTCCGTCAGACGGGCGACAGCGACAATCAAAACGACAACGTCGACACCATTCTGCACAAAGTCAAGCGAAGATAGGAAGCGTGTTATTAGCTTTTGTTTATTCTCCTTTCAATGATAGAAAAGATGAAATATCTACCCGTACATAACGCCAACAATCAGCCAGATATACAATGTCGTAAAAGGTACAAAGGTAATTAGGCACAAACACAGTTTGGCACAGCATTGCCAGACCAAAGAGTATTTTCTTCCCGTTTCTCCCCTTCTATCAACAATGCACGATAAGAGATTTCCATCGATCTGGTACATATCTTGTGTATTCAGCTGCATTTTAGTTAAAAGTTTTTTTTTTATTTTTTTACTTCTCTCCCGTTCACTTTCCGACTAAGAGAATGATATGCTCTTTGTCTATCTACACTTATATATACTAATGTGAAAGGGGGAAAAATGCCGGACCAACTACTTAGCAAAACCAGGAAACAAATTTGCGGTCACTAATGAGAAGAACAAAGCGGTTGCTGGGGTATAGCGCCACAAACAAAAATTCAAATTGCTCGTTTTTTAAAAAAACAATTAAGCAATTAACAAAGAAATTTCAATCAGGTATCCAGAAAAGGGTTGCCAAATACCCTAAATTCCATTGTCAGTTCTTAAAATAAATATTGACGACCGGTAAAGTTGTATAAGAATTGGAAGGTCTACACTCCTCGCCCCTAATTTCGGCGTTTTTCGACAATTTTGTTCTGTATGTGTTTAAAGTTTTGCTCTTAGATAATCATCATAAATCGTTTCTTTCTGTAAATGAGTAGGTACTTCCTCCCTCGTTACTTACAACCTCTAAAATTCCTGTAATTTTGTCACATTCTGGTTCAACGCCTGTCATTAAGATCTGCTACGTAGACAGCTCTGGAAAGGAATCCCTACACATTCTCAATTATGTTGAGCTTGGGAGACAATGCTGGCCAGTCAAGAACACAAACATTCTTACACTCGAAGTACTCTTCTTACATCCGAGCTGTATGGATTGCTGAATTATCTTATTGCAACACGAAATTTTCACTGAATTTTTCTTGGTTATGATGCACCATCTCTCCGTCTAAGATATTAAGGTAGTCACCACTTTTCATCCTGCCGTTTATGAAGCAAATAGTGGTCTTATTTTAGTATGACATTTCTCCCCAAATCATGACTACACTCCTGTCTCGTTGTCGTCTTAAAATCGCCATAAAAATACTGACAAAAACCGTAAGTCTCTGTCTCACAGTGCTCAAGGCACTATGCAGTCAGAACCGGGTAAGACTGTCATGAGTGCCAGGACACTGCGGTATTAAACGAAATGAACAAGCGGATGAGCTTGCAAGAAAAGGAGGGCTACTCAACATAAAACCACCCCTCTGCATAGTGTGTGGCACTATCATAAAGACTGTCAATCTAACGTGGTCAAGTCTTGAAGGACACAGGATATCCAAACCTCACTGACCACTTTTTGACTGCAAAAGATGTATAATAAAATTAAACAGGGATACTCCGCCGGACCATAAATTTCGCCAAACAATGCACTTTTTCCGGGTGCATTGTCAGCTCTTGTATTGCCTGAGGTTGCTTATCGCACCGAATACGCCATTCAACCCATTCAACCAGAACTGAAAAACTTCGCTGAGACAGCCCACTCACCGAAAATTCGTCGGTATGGCAGGTCGTTCGGCTTCAGTACTTGCTGTATTTTGTAAAAATCGTAAATCCTTACGTAAAATCGTCCACGTAGTTGATTGACACAATCCCAATTGATACGAACGTCGTCGGATGGACAAATCACGGTCTTCATTAACACTGGCGGATACAGCAGCAACATTTTCTGAAATGGTCACTTTGGCTTGAATTGCTTGTTCAGTAGGTCGATTACGATGATCGTACGAGTTCTGTTTGATGAGTACCCGGATTGGAAGATAGTGTACCATCATTTAGTGTAACCTTTTTTAGCCTGCCTGTCCAAATTTTGTAACAATCCGAAGCTTAGTTTTGTTTTGACACTCATTTCAAAACATCGTGTAAGTGTTTTTTGCGACCTTGTTTTTGAGTGGCAAAACCTGCGAGGAAGTCAAGCCCATTCTCGATGGTGTGTATGAAATCCATTCACTTTCCCCTACAACCGTTTACCATTGGTTCGCAGTTTCGACGTGGCAGCACGTCAGGTTTTGATGAACCGCGCCCAGGTGGCCCAAAAACGGTTATTATAGAGAAAACCGTGCACAAAATCCATGATCTCGTATTGACGTACCATCGGTTAAAAATTCGCGAATTGACGTGCTTGGCCCTGTTTAATCGAAATCTGGAGGAATTTCTGCGTCGTTTCGTGATTGTCGATGAGACGCAGATTCATTGGTACACATCAGAGACTAAAGAACAATCGAAACAATGGGTTTTACCCGGTGAAATTGCTCTAAAGAAGGCGAAGAACGTGCCTTTGGCCGGAAAGGTGATGGCCACCGTGTTGCCTTCCAAGCCGTCCTGGTGTTGATGTAGACTAGCGAGCTCACATATACCCACGGAAAATTAGCCAAGCGCGTTAAATCACACGATCTTGGAGGACAGACAACTCACAAAATTCTCACATTAAATGTTTCCTTCAATGAATTCATTATTAAGAAATATGGACCAATTATTCCATAGAGCACACCTAACAGTGACGTTTTCTGGGTGCACAAGTAAAGGCATCCCAACGTCAGCTTGTGTTTGTCCTTCCTGTCTCATCATTGGACAAAATATTGTGGTGAAAGAGAGGATCAAGAGAAATTCCTTCTTCGGTCCATTCACCGAAGGTATGACACACACACTAGTCACATGGCTTTAATTCTACTTCCGGAGTTTTCCTCAAGTTTTTTCTGAGATTAATTATTCTGCAATGCCCTTACAAGGAGTCAGGATTTTCTTGCTCTGAACTATGCACTCTTTGTATCTTTTAGGATAGTTTTCTAAAGTTTCTAAGTCTGTCTCAGACTGCGAAAATTTTGAATAGCTCTAGGCCGTTGCTACGTATGGTTTCAAATTACCTAACACCAATGGCATACATTTATTTATGCCAAAAACAGGTATATGCAATAGTTAGAGTAACGTTTATACCGGAAATCGCAAAATATGCCTACATGCTAGACAAAAGTTGTTTTAAATTAATTACTCTGACTTCCTTTATGTTGAAGGATCAAATCGCGATCGGCGATTAATGCACAACAAATTGGTATTCAATTAATCCTCTTAAAACTGAGGTTGTTCAATTTACGAGGAGGGCTGAATGCCTCATCATCCGATTCTCCAACAAAGCTAGGTATTTTGATGTCATTCTGGATAGCAGATATCCTTGGAGTAAAAATGTCACTCTAAGTCGATGTCGACTTTTTGGCAGTGTAAAATGGTGTCGATTGTCTGGTGTAAGAAGCTTTGACGAAAATACGTAACTGCTGCTGAATAATACTGGTACATTTGCCCATAACACCAATTTCTTCATTAGTTCATGACCCATCCATGCACCACTCGAATTTCCTGATGTTGTCATTTCCGGGGATACCCAAAACCGAAAGTGTACTGGATAAGTCGTCATATCTTTCTTACTAATTTACTTGATCTTTCCGATTCCTTTCTTTGTCATCCTTAGGATTGCACTGATTGTGTGTGATTGTATGATTGCTCTGAAGTGTAAAGGGATCACTTTTAAAAGTACGTTTCGGCACGTGCGCATTGTCGCATTATGACGCTCAGGCACTCCAATTCCTGCTCTTTAATGAGAATCTTCTTTTTTTAACAGATTAGTTCGTTTTGTCTCCGCTATATATCGTACTCATTGGTCCCGCAATTGCAAAGTACAATGTATCTATATTTCTGTGAATTAGTACTAGTCATCGGGATATGCCTGACAGATGATGCCGTGGTCGGTTAATACCTCCTGCAATTCTTCTGCAACTAGGCCCCACACATCAATGTTGACAATATTTCCCTTGTTGACATCCTGTATCAATTCTTATAATTTCAACTAATGTTAAGATCCTTACTAATCTACAAATAGAATTCAGCAGCTGTCATCCATCAGAACTTATTTGTATCAAAAATAAATAATGAAAGAGACTGTTGCATACCGTACGCTCGAATAATAAACTAAAGTATTAGCACACGATGTAAACGCAGCTTTACTCTGACATTCGTTTTGTCTTGTTTTCGCAAAAAAATTATTCATTTCTTCTTTCCTTATTCGCCATTTTACCGTCAGCAAGGAAAGAAGTAAACCGCGAAATAAACGTTGAATTTGTATGTCAAAGTTTTCGTTTAATTAAGACGTTAAAGTTTCGAATCCCTTCGGCCGCCAGCGGCGACAGTGACTTTTTTTTCTACATAAAATCAATTTATTTTTAGCAAGCTTTAAAGTCTTACAAACATCTTGGCATATATGGTATCTTTCTGATTTCAAAAAAAGTTACACATGGCAACCCTACTTTACACTTACGATTAAATTGCAATATAATAAACGTAACAAAGGTGATTGGTTGTTTATAGTGAGCACGTTTTATTTAGGTTAACCGAAAATAAAGGTTACAACAAAATGGAACACAAAATACGTATTCCTTTTCAGAGATACTCGTGCATACGAGTTCTACCACAAAGTATCTTGGCTTTTGTTTCAGTTCAAATATTAGCACGCTTGAGTTTCCAAAAGCCCGCGCAATTCTACATATGAGATATGTACATATCTACGTAGTTATGCACATATGTATCTGCTGGTTTATTTCACAGGTTAAGAAACTCCATGTTGACCTTTTGATTAACAAAACTTTACGACATGCTTTAGCATATTGCTCAGGTTAACTTTGAGGTATGCGACCAAGACACATGATATAGATACATACGTTAATATCATAGATAAAAACTTTAGAAACCGACGTCCAAGATTACTTCATGAAAGTAACATTGACAGCGGTTTCAGCTAAAAATTAGTATCTTTTTAGCGGTTAGATACTTGTGACATTTTTATTTTTTTTTTTTGGTTTTTTACTTTTTTTTTTTTTGTTAATATTTTTGCGTGGTGTAATAGATAAAAGTAAGAAAATTGGAGAGTTTAGTTTAGAGTCATCGTGGCCATTCGATTTGGTAGTGCTAAATTAATTTGTTTACGTTGTGACTTGATCTTTTCGCGGTTAATTAAAGTTGTCTTTTATGGAAATCGAATTTAATTATAGCCGTGTTATAAGAGATGAAAAGTTGAATAAGCCACAGTGGACATTCAATAGCATGCCGTTGCACTACATTGTATCGAATAAAAATCAACAGCTTTATTTGTAAAAATGCATCGTCCTTCTTGCGTATGGATTCCGGATGGATCGAACGATGGAGTCAAGACAATCGTTGTCAATAAGCCGATTTGAGGGCGCAATTGGAAGCACAGATCTAAGGATCGTATTAGCCGAGTGCTTCAGCGCAATCAAAGTACATTTGATATTTTAAAATCAGACCGCAGATTTAGATTAATTATATCTAGTAGTACCAGGTTTTTAAGCACATCGTACTTCAAAACAGCTACAATCCTGAACAACATGCTTAGTAACAGGTCGTTCAATATGTGGTATACCTTCATAATGGAGGCTGAATTATATCACAATTTTCGTGATTTTCGTGCCTCTGTTCATATTATGGCCATTTTTCGCGCTGTGCTAGGCTCAATCGCATCAATTGAAGTCGAAACCTTTCACCAGTGATGGTTTCGTTGAATTTCAACAGTTTATAATAAATAACACCGACCCGATCCTACCAAATACACAGCGTAACCTTCGCAGCGTAAATATTCGGCCGAGCCAACGAAGTAAATAGAAGCATAACCGGGAAGTCCCCATGATTCTCTTCTCTTTGAGTTGCTGTAATGAAACATCACTCGTCACGATGCGCTGGAGCACTTGTTCACAGGTGAAAAGTTCCTTGTTTTTGAATCATTCCCAACGCATGCAATCGTTCGGAAATGGCTTGGCGTGTAGCTCCCAATGCTGAAGCAATTCTTCTTGCGTTTGGAATGGATCCTCATTGAATAATGCACCAATCCAGCGTCTTCGAAGAAAATCATTGTCTTTGAAGCGACGGAATCAATCATGGCTTAGAGCAGCATCTCTGTAAACTTTTTGAAGCTCTCGATGAAAGAAGAAGAGCAACACTTCGCGTAAATGACGACTATTTGGCACAAAATCAGACATTTTCACACACTAATGACACTAATGTGTCAAAACGGTTTGTTAACCATATGAGTAAGCATGGTTCATGAAGTTTTGGATATGTCAAAATTGACCAGCACTTACTGCTGGAGCCATCTATTGACAAACAGCGAAAAGTATAAGTATATCACGAACAAGGAGGTGGTGAATTGAAATGATGCCCAACATTGTGATCATTTTTTAATGTTCAAAAGACAATTAAAAAATTTTATCTTAACCCCTCCAAACCTATTCCATCTAAATAGTTGTTCTTCCAACAACCTAAGAGAGTGATAGGAAGCCATGGGCGCACCAGTAGTTGGTGCACATTCCCAGTATCTTGGAAGCAAAACATAAACGGGTAGGGCGGATTATCAAGAGCTCCGCGGAAAAACGCCAACAGTGCAGGCGGGGAAGAATCCAGCGCGAAATACTCGACCCACGTGCTGTTTTGTATCCCCTGATGAGTAGTCTCCACCCCACCCCTACAGCTCCTAACCACTTTTTTACCCACCTTTTCTGTTATGTCCTATGTCGCTTTAGAAAAAATTGTCGGGAGGGACCTGTGGATTCCTCCAATTCCAGATATCTGCCTTTACGCTTTTTGGAGGTGACAATCAGTAGATCTTTTCGGAAAATAAAGAGCCAGACAGAGTGCTAGGAACATACTGAATATATGACGGACGGTCATGTAATTTGGATTATACGCCTAGAGCCAGATGGACGGTCTGAAACCTTCTGTGTAGATGTAACACCAACAACCCATACTAATTGCGTAGAGCCAGGCGGACTGCCTGCAACACTCTGCAATATCGGGCCCATCTTTTATAATTCAACTAAATTTGAGAAAAAGCTCCTTCTTCCTTTGTACCTTTGTAACGAGGCTAAACAAAATTTTCAAAACTTTTAACTTGGGACCCCTATATCCCGACTTGGTTCCCCTTTCTTAGTCTCAAATGCATTAAAAATGAGCATTGTTTGTCATTTCGACTTATTTCAGGGGATCAAGAAGGAGTTGTTTGAAACCAAGATAATTCAGGGGAAATGTGCACTCAGGTCAAAGGAAATTCCCAGAGCTCAGAAATTTTCCGGAGGATCTGGGTAGTGAAATTCGCATACTTGGGTGTATGAAAGAGCGGTAGTACGTCCCAGCTAAGTACACATATACCAGACATTGGGGCCGCTAAGAACCGATTGGATATACCACAGGAACGCGTGTGTGGGTCTGAGTGAACATAGTCTAAATCTGGGCGGCCACCTGTTGTTTGATCCCGAATCATAGCAGAGATTTCTGTATAAAAGAAAAATTACAAAAAAAAAAGGTCGTCGAGAGATAGAAGATAAAGAGAAAACAGGACAGGAACAGGTAACAATAGGGACAGCCAGGAAGACGAGGAAAAAAGGATATCAGATAACAGGTAAGTAATGTGTTGTGAGATTGTGTAGTAAGATCCCGGTTGGCTTTCGTTCGCGTAGTGGAAAAAAACTTCCGTAAAAAAGGAAGATAACAGCTCACTCTTAAGCGGTTTCCATTCCGGTTATTTTAACTGTCATTTAAACATTTAACTTGGGCGATAAATTTTGTTTGATACCTCTCAGTCTATTGACCCATATAAGTCCTGATCACCCCTTTGACTTATCGTCGACTTGTCACAGTGTAGTCACCGCAAGTTAGATAAGGTCAAGCTACCAGTCTTTTAGGCGTTCTTGTGCTAAAATTGCAAAACCTCCCATTTGACAGGTTCTTTTTCTGATTATGTACATACTTATGAACAAGTTAAGTATTCCCGAGGGCACCTCTTGGCATTAACAACACTACCTTTAGTTACAATCCAATGTGCCACAACTATTGGTCCGAAAAAGTATGGTATCAGCGATCTTCATCAACCGATATGGAACTTTAAGTATGGTACAAAACAGTTTGGTTATATACGATGGACCAAATGACTTAAAAAAAAAAAACAGGAAGCGAAAAGTTTCACTTCTTTACAGAGAATTCGTTTAGAGTAATCGGTTGTGGAGAAGTTCTTGTGCCTAAGATCATTAAGCATTCACCAAACTGTGATCCCCATCTTGTGCGCACAGATCAGATTTACATATATGTGCATATAACTTCACCGATAAGCCCTAAATGATATTTATAATATACAAATGTAACACGGAGCCTATAAAAGTTATCAGATTTGTACAAGGTGTCTTCTGTCCAAGAAATTAAAATAAAGGAGAAAGCTAGTTGTGAGCAGTTAATTTGTGAGAATGGCTCCGAAATATCTGAAACACCAACTCAAAGATATTATCGCATAAACCATCTGAAAGAACTAGAGAAACAAATCTGTAAATGGTGGCAAAATGAACCATTCAATCAGACCGCATCATATATGTATGTAGGCTATAAGAATTACAAAATCAATGCACACAAATCTTCATAGTTTCTCTGTATAAAGACAATGGTGACACGAAAAGGTGTAACAACAACAGAACGGTGAAGATTATACCGCACACAATGAACATTGTCCATTGTCCCCTTTTAGTTTCATACACTTATTCCAGCGATTTTCCAACTTTTTGATCCCGTCCGAAAAGTAATTTCTCGGAAGGTCTGTAAAATACTAATCCGTGGCGTCGATGATTTTCTCGCGTGGGCTAAATTTTTTATTGATGAGCCATCTTTTGAGGTTTAGGAAGAGATAATAGTCCGAGGGAGCCAAATCGGGCGAATACGGTGGATGCGACAGCTATTGGAGCCGTAAGTCATTGATGTTAGCCGTGGTTGCGAAAAACAAATTTTTTTTTCGCTTCATGTGAGGCCGTTTTGCAGCGGCAGGATAACTTTTTCATATGCAGAATATTGCCCAAAATATGGCGTGTGCGCTCAGTACTAATCTTTGTGATATATGCTAGCTCGTGCACCTTCACTTTTCGGTCAGCCAACATTATTTCATGTATTTTTTTGACATTGTCCTCTGTAACCGCATCGGAGGGCCTGCCGCTGCGGATTTGATCGGTAGCGGAGTTGCGGCCACCACAAATCTCTCGAAACCAATATTTGACGGTGTAATCTGACGGAGCATTAGCCCCATAATATTTATCCAACTTTTCATTTGTTTCCTTCGTCGTTTTGCCTCTCAAAAAATAATGTTTTATGAGAGAACGAAAATCGTTCGCTGTCAAAACAAAACTAAAGACAGTATCGCACGGAAATTTGGTACATCTGCCTAAATATGAACGGACTTTAAGGCACCCTTTTGTGGTAGCAGCGCATTTTGGGGGTCAAGTTGGTTTCTTTTCACCCCATATAAGAATTATTTCTGGAACTGAGTGATACTCACACAGAACTTCTTTTATAGGGTGATTCATCGTGAAGTTTGATTTTCGATAGGCTTTTTTTGACAGATCACGCGTGACTCCTATCACACTGATTTGTCATTTTTGTTCAGTATCGTTTGTCAAATCATCGTGAAAAGACTCACACCACAATAGCGTCTCTAAATTGTTCAGCTGTATTACGAAAATTAGCGTTCTGTGATAAATGTTTTTCGTGTGATCCGAGGAACTTACGGTGCGCATAATTGACCTACTGAAACCACTATTGCCAATACCATTCGCAAATTTGTGTCCCAGTTCACATTAGAGGATGATACTCGACCGGTTAGACTACATCCAGCACGTAGTGAAGAGACTATAGCAGCTATAGCTGAGAGTTTACGAGAAGACCGTGACGAATCGATTCGTCGTCGTTCTCAGCAGCTTGGCTTGGCGTATTCGACAACTTGGCGTATTTTACGTGAAGATCTACGCCTAAAAGCGTACAAAATTCAACTTGTGTAAGAATTGAAGCTAGACGATTTGAAAACTCAATGATAATCCGGTGTTTTATCGTGAAATTTTGTTCAGTAATGAATCCAATTTCTGGCTCAATGGATACGTTAATAAACAAAATTGCTGTATTTGGGCTGATGAGCAACCCGAAGAGTACCAAAAGCTACCATTACATCCATTAAAAACAACGGTATGGTGTGGTTTATGGGCTGGTGGAATAATTGGGTCAAATTACTTCAAAAATGAGGCAAATCAGAATGTTACCGCCAATAGTAACCGTTATCGCGCCATGTTAACGGACTATGTACTTCCTGAAATTAAAAGACATGGTATCGGTGAGCTCTGGTTTCAAGAGACGGCGCTACGAGCCATACAGCGAGTGAAACAATGGACTTGTTGAGAAATCATTTTGGTGAGCACTTAATTTCATGTTTTGCTACGATAAATTGGTCGCCTATATCGTGCGATGTCACACCTTTCGACTATTTTCTCTGGGGATATGTAAACTCTCAGGTCTTCAAGAATAATCCAGCTACGATTGACGCTTTGGAAGCCAACATTACTCGTGTTATGAGCGAGATACCAGTCGCTATGATCGAACGAGTCGCCCAAAATTGGACCTTCCGAATGGACCACCTCAGACGTACTTATGGCCAACATTTTCATGATATCATTTTCAAAAAGTAAATGCCATGAACTGTTCTTTTAACTGAAAATAAAATTTTAAGTTCACTTTCAAATTTATGTGTTTGATTTTACATTATAAATCAAACCTCACAATGAATCATCCTATGCTTGAAACTGTGAACATATGTTCGGGATATGTATACCAACACAGCAAAAAAAAAAAAAAAAGCTATACTACATACATAGTGTACTGGTGCGAATCTCCTTCGACATTGACTTCACCTTATAGGGTTGTCGCCTTTTAGGTGAAATAAAGTGGTCTTCGAAAAACACATGCACTGGAGTTCCTATGACCCTATGTCTCTATTGACAACACAGTCCGATGCCGCTTGTATTGTGGAGATAAGAATACTTTTCGTGCCACCAGCATTCTAAAAAGTCGAAGCCGTTGGCTTTAAAGAGGGCGACAAGCTAAGATTTTGGCGCAAATAATGACACAATCCTAAGGAACATCTACAACAACTGCCAAGCTGTTGATGAGGCTTTGTTCAAGCGGTTAAATTTTTAAAACATGGTTTGGTAATTCGAGCCTTCTTGAAGCGCTGTCAAAAAACTGCACTCACTGAGTCTTGTCTGGATTTCAGGTCACAAAAATATAAAAGTAAAAAGAGTTAGGCCAGACTCAGAATGAGTGCCAACATATGAATGTGCCGTAGAGTTTCTATCTATAAAGAAAATTATTGTAAGCACAAATATGGTTGCCATAATTCTCTAGAATAAAGGAAAACCAAAAGCCTGATAATGATTTGATGCCAAAGAAGCGGTCCCAGTATCCAAAATTCGTTTAGTGCTTTTGTTCTGTCGTATAGACTGTTAGTCTAATGTAATGTTCCCGATAATATAATCATTGAATCCGAGCGCCAACTAAAACTCAACTATAAGTGTGTAATCTTTCTATTAAGACTTTGAATATTGCAGATGGCGTGTACTAAACAATTGGAAGTAGCATACTATATATACCGAAAAGATACTGTGATTGTTATGTATATACCGATTAAAGCACGAAAAGTAAAGTAAGTCCTATAGTGTTTCTACGTAGATTTCTTTCAACACATTGCCACAGTAATTGGATTTTACAAAATGAGAAAAAAAAAAAATAATAATAATAAAATCATCCACCCTTTTTCCATATGCGTGGGTTCTATGAACATCCCACATTCATCCCAAGACAAGCTTCTGAAGCTTTTGGCAACTAATCCGAAAATGAAGACGTAAATGGCGAAAATGAAAAAAATTTACATAAGACTAACATTTGCGGTTGGTTGTTCTATAATTATTTTGACCAGGTCAGCTCCAAAATGTTCACGTTTCACTTAGCCTTCTAATTCCGAGTAAAACAAAAGTAAAATGGAAAGAAAATTGCGAAAAGAAAACACGGTTGACCACTGAAACACTCAAGTGATGAAAAGGAAATCGTCAAGAAGCCATTTACTACAAATCTAGATACCTACCTACAATGAATACGAAAGAAAAAGAAGCCGGCCTTAACCTTCGATACTACATATGTTTAGAGTATCTATCCGTCCAACTACGAGTAAATTTGCCCATCATTCGCCACACATTCGTAAGTGGAAATTTGAAAATACGTCGTTCGTCAAGCGGTACCCATCAATCGTCACACTCTCCAAAAATGAGGAGGTCGGTGTCGGTAGTCGACTTGGATTGGACGACTATAATTATCGTCGGTTGGTAGTATCTACGAGTACTCATACGTATCTGAGTCCACAGACCCAACAACTAAAACCAACCGAGTAACTACGTACGTTTCCTGAATTTTTATATAAATTATGTGTTCTTGGCTTAAATTGACTACGACTGCGAGTACTTGTATGCCTACGACTATATTCGTACCAGTATATCTATAGACAGAAACTGGTTTGCAACAAATTTGCCCATGTGAATAACAAAAGTTCGAGTATCTATGGAGGTGCACCGTGCATGCAATCTCTTATACGCGATTAAGTTGCGTGTAAAATACTATTCCACTCTTTGAGGGGTTAGAAGAAATCCGAATATGTGAGTTGTGGTTTCTACCAGTATTTATTGATGTTGTAATATGAACATTTTGTATCTATTGATAGGATTTTCGTTTACCTGATGAATCCGAATCTATTCGATGAATCTGAAATATCCTTGTGACGTAAGTGCGTTAGTATCTAGACTTAATCCATATACTGATAATCGTAAGGCCAAAAGAGAGTTATCGATTTTTCCTTGCTCCCTTTGCGGAAATTTGTTGGAAACAAAAAAAAAAAAAAAACACAAAAAAAAATACAAAACTCAATCGTTCTTTCTGTGTTTCTCTCTTTAAGCCTCGTTTCAAGGGGAGGATTGAAGATTAAGTTGGGTTGGTAGGTAACTCCTTTTTTTTCTGACGCTTTCAGATAGTTGAAGTGGGGGGTTATTATGAAACAAAACCATATACACTAGCACTGAATTTTTTCTTTAATACATATTTAAATTCTTTTTTTCGGATATACAAGCACTCGTATAGGAGCACCATTCACATGTATACAGATACTTTATTGATTTTTATGCACTGGGCCTTTTGAACTTCGATTTTCGCACTAAATTTGTAAAAACTATGAAATTTGGGGATTTTTTCGCAACTCTTCTTAGATATCTGTGATTAGATTTTCAACGTTAGATAGATATAGAAAGGATACACATGAAAATTTACACACTTTTCCGATGGAAATTACCTTTAGATACATCACATGACAAAATAGCACTTTGAACAGAGGTAGCAAAAAGGGACCGAAGTATCCGTAACCAAACCGAACCGAAACGAAAGGTCGATACAATTTTTATTTATTTATTTTTTATTTTTTAAATATTTTATTATCTCACAGATATTTAAATCGACGAATAACAAGATACCGCCATGGAAGTAGAATAGCTGAGGAGGAACAAGGAGAAACTAACGCGAAAATTGATTGAATACCGCAGTTCGTGTGGATACCACTTTGTTGTTCGATAGCAAAGAACAAGATGGCGCACGACACAGGCAAGAAGTTCTTCTTGGCCTTTTCTCTAGCTAGCCTGGTACCTAAATCGAAAAGATACGTTCGTTACGAATGGTTGTTTGACAGTAGGGTAGAAGGGTGAAAAAGAAAAAGAACACGAACAGAGGAAAATCTGTAAGGAAACAGATATTCACCACTGTATGCATTCACCACACCTACGATGTTGGAGTAAGAAGAGAGTAACAAGATTGGACTGGGTTTGTTGTTTACGTGAGCAAGAGAGATGTGTTTATAGCGGAACAGGTAGAGAGATATTAGGTTGAATGTTTGCATTTGTGTGGTGGGTCCAGAGAAGAGAGAAAAACAAGTTTCTATATACGGTTGTAGTGGCGAGTGTATTATATGCTTTTGTGTTGAAGCCTGGAAATTTGCTATACAGGCGCACTGGGAACTCTCCTAATGAGCAGGTAGACACAATAAGCAAGGTGATGCAGCTAAGGTACGGCACTGTACACTACACCTTTCAAATATTGTTTATGCGGGTGTGTGTCTTTAAAAGGTTTCCAAGATTGCGTTGCCAAGTATTTTTCTCTTTGAAAAATACATAAATCAAATTGCAATAGATATTGTATTGCATGTGTATTTCCTAGGTCAAGAGGTCGATATCTATGAACTAGAGCCGCTCGACAGCTCTTGAGCAAGATTTGCACTTCCACTAATTTAAGGTAAGTATTGGTAAGCGTATTCAATTGTGATGACACAATTGAATCAATCTCTCAGATTGATAAAGGTAAACATTATTTCAAGCTTATTGTGATCGCGAAAATCGATGAAATCGTAACTTAATTGTTTTGTGAAAACCTTTTTGTAGTTGGAAGTCTAAATAAAGGAATCTGGTGGACTTAAGTCTGCTCTAACGAGACAAACGAGTGTCATACAGACTCAAAACTCTGAAATTGTATGAAATATTTGTATTTCATCTTTGAAAGATGCAAAATGGGTTTATATTCTCCGAACCCCAAAAAAACAAATCCGTCTGAATCCGTGGTGAAGCCAAAATAGCGCCTGAGATGAATTCAAAGCCACTCGATTCAAGATAATACTCGCAGATTTCGCAGCGATGTTAAAGATGCATTTCCTCATCTCGATATTGGCAATGGAACCTGGAGTGAATCAACCGTTAACCAGATTGACCACATCTGAGCGATGCAAGGCATCCTTTCAATATAATGGTTTTCCAAACTCTCCGCGCGGAGAACATTGCCATCGACTACAACCTTGTTATAGTCAGTTTACTGTTGCCAAAGGTCTAATATCGCCAGCATCAACTACTGAAGACTAGTGACAACATCGTCAAAAATTCATCGTCTTTGGTTTCTTCCGTCGACATTCTTGAGGAGGACATGCACCGAAATCAGAAAAGAACACCGTCTTGAGTGCTGTTAATACGATACTTTGTGGGGTCGCCATAATCCATCTCACGATATTTTTTGAGCTATCTCTCTCTTTAAGTGCTTTCTCAATTGCATCTGCCTTAAAATTATTGAAGGTGCACTTATGTACGACGATGATATACATATACTCGCATATGTCGCTTCCTAAGACATTCAGTCTACGAGTATATGTTAACTAGCGCTGATGGGATGTGCTGTTTTGTTATTTGCGACATGATCAGTAGAATGCCATTTGTACCTGCTGTTCCATAGGGCATAAAACTATCAATCACTCAACTGGTTTTGTCATATCATACTATTTGCTGTGACATTCCAAATCCTGTATCTGGGAATGTGTATTTTTAAGACCATTTCCTGAGTCACTATGCCGGAATTGCAAAATGCACCGTCATCTTTCTGCAGGTTCGAATTTCCTGGGTATTTTTTGAACATCGCGGGGATTTCATTTCACTTCTAATATCACAGCAAAAATTCTTCAAGGATTTTCGATGCTGAACGTTTTTTTTTTTTCCTATTTCTATATCTGCTTTAAGTTCCTCAGTCCATCATGAGTTTGCTCTGCTACGCTTGCCACTACCGACTGAAGATGCCATTTTGTATGCTAAAGCTATGTCTTTTATCGTTCTATCCAAAAGGACTAAGCCGCCTTGAAGCAATATTTCCAAATATAATCCGTGGAGATATCTTTGGGTTACGGTATGGTTTGATTAGCTCTTTTCCCGTGTTATTGGAGAAACTAATAGTGCTGAGCTCATAGAAATTATGGTCTGTCAATTTGAGACAGAAAATGTGTCAGTTTTTTATTTGATTGTGATGTTAAATACTTAAATCATAAGATGCTAGGACTTAATTTTAGTATTTAGGACGGCATCGTTTAGTGGTTGCATTGGGTGTCTGCATCAAGTGACGTACAGCTGAACACAACGTCAGTGTCTTCTGTTCCATATTTTCGAGGATAACATCTGTCAGCTTGTTTAAGACTAATACTTCCCTGACTATTGTATTAGCGAAAATACAATTACACCGATTTCCTTTCGTAATTTTGTTGTAGAAAATGTAGTAGAAGACGTTGTTGAGCTCATGCATGCCATGTTTTGTTAGGTGGAAAAAGCGGTAGGTTACTGTTATGGACGATTAGTTGCACAACTTTCATTACATTTTAATTACAGTGGTTACGGCGCTTTATCGTCGTATTCTTTTTGTCCTCCTTGCAGTGCGTGGTTTTTGGGTCACAATCTGTTCCTTCCTACCACGCCAGACAAATTTACAATTGAAAAGGTGTCCCTCACAATTTTGGATAGCTTCTGCCGAAATGGTGGGCCTCTTTTCAAGTGACTTATGGCTTTCAAGTGTGACTCTTAGGGCTTACACAGTGTTGTCCGATAAGCTAACTGAAATGGGGTCAACACTTTTGTAGTAGGTAACCAACGTTTATTAGATTGTCGATTTTATTATGCAAATCTTCTGAACGACTTTCTGGCTGTGTCCATTCTATTTTTTATTTGTTTCTTAGGTAGTTCCAGATGCGTGTTGCTTCAATTTTGGAACTCACAAACTTAGTTTGTAAAGCAATGCGGATAGGCATCACAAAACCAACCTAAATAGGATTTTTTTGTTTTTTTTTTTTTAATTATTTTATTTAAATTTTATGAAAGTTTAAAGACTGCATAGTCCGGGATGTTACTGTGAGCGATTTATATGAATTTAATTCAGAGATGCCCTGCTATTACCTCCAGCACTCTCACCTCAAGTGACTTGAGGTCCCTTTGTGGTTTCATTCATGCGCACTACCTAAGACGAGGTCTTCCACTCCTGCATAGTAGCTTCGGGCTGGAACAATAATGATCATTTACTCAACATGTTCTAGCCTCCCCCGCCAAGGATCCGCGTGCGCCAATATCCATCTGACAGGGTTAGATGACCATAGAGTTTCCTCAGTCTTTTTTGACAAGGTCTTATTACTCAATTGTCATCTTAAGGCAGAGAAATAGTTGCTGACAAGAATAATACTTCGTTCGATTTATCATAATCCCAACTATCTCAAAGTTAAAGTCGTTAATTACGACGTTTCGTTCGTTTCGTCGACGACATGTTGGTCGCCTTCTTGTTCACAGCATAAGTTCCTAGCTATGCCTTCATTTACAGCTAAGCCTATTTTTGCCGCTTTTATTTAAATTCTTGAAAACACGCTTGTGATGGTTTTGGCTCCCTGCGTTCAGCCAATGAAAGCAATGTCATCAGCGTAGTTGCACAGACTGGTACTGGCTTAAAAGTTTAGCTCAATTTTCTCTAGTATGACGTTGAAGAAGTTACATGGCGAGTATCACAATATCTAAATCTTTTTCTGACATCAAAGTATGGGTGAGATTAAGTCCGACTTTTACGGTACAGAGAGCATTTTCCAGCGTAATTCTGTGCAATCTGACGAGCTTGGCAGGAATGACAAAACTAAATATGAATTTATATAGCTCGTCTTTATAATTGCCATCATATGAACTTAGGAGGTGTCTGCATCGATCTGATCTGCTCGAGCAATACATTGAATATTTGGTTATTTGTGGATTTACCTGGCCTAAAATCTTATAATATCGCAGATTGAATCTTGTACGCTCAGTGTGGAGGGTCTCCTTCCTTGTGGACCGGGCAAATGACATTCCATTCATCAGCCACAAATTCCTCTGACCAAACCTTGTAAATGAGTTTGCCCTCTACCAAGTTATACCCTGCTGCGGGTAGGGTTGCTATGCTAAGCTTTAGATATTACTTTCTTTACATCATGTTGGATGTATGGAAAGAATGAAAGTTTTTTTTCATCATTCAGGTTGAATAGATCGCTTTGCTTCAGAGCGCAGTTCTGATCATTCGCGCTGCTTAGCGGTTTCCATATTTGGTGACCGACCGTGACTCTACTACTTAATTTGCTTGCTTATCTTCGGAATGTTATTCTTAGAGTAGCACTTCTTCATTTCCTCGATCACTCGTTCTCCCTGTCAATTTTTTCACCGAAGAAGCTGATATTCTTCTGTTCTAGTTCTTGAGTACTTGATTTTTTCATAAGCTCTTCAGGGGTTTTATGTGTCACAGTCCTAAAACTTGAGATTTCCCTGATAGATAAGGTTTGAACGCAGCAGATTCAAGAAGAAAGCACGTGTTCGGTTCATTATCGGATTTCAAAAGTTGGAGTCGGTGACAGATGGTCAAAACTTTTTAGTTTCACTAGTTGTCTATTAAACACGATAGCAAAACTATTGGTTGGTGGCTAAGTGCTGTAGAAATAGGGTAGGCACTGACGGGTGTCAATTAGACAATGCCCAATGTTGTAACTGTTCGTTCACATCAATTATGTTTATTTATATTTATATTCTCCAAATGGTAACCCTCGTGTACTGGTCGATACTCATTCGCACTCGACTTGCTAAACTTATAAGTGCGAGTGCTGACCAGCAGACAAAAATAGCAGCACTATACACGGGACAGCGGATGAATTCGCCAGACAGAATCAACGGTGGGGTAAAATCTCAAAATACAACAAATAAGACCTCAACCGAGCTTTTTTGACATATTTGGAGTTCAGGGAGGTAGGACTTGCGAGGCTAAGTCAGGGTCTTGAAAAGGATGGCGGCGGATAAGCCCTTAATGGACTAACGGCAGTTCACATACCCGAAAGGGTTACTGGCAACGGTCGGTCTAACCGACTTCTCGTCCTAGCGTTATCTATAATGGAACTTGCCCTCCAGGTTCATGGTAATGCCGCCAGGGTAATTACCCGGCTTGCAAACGAAGTAAGGACAACGAATTTCGGTCTATACTTAGAATCTTAGGTCCCTTAGTAGGCCATGTGTAGCCAAACAACTAACGGAGGCCCTGGACTTCTGCACAGCAGATGTTACTGCCATCCAAGAAATGCCATTGACCGGACATAAAGAGGATAAAAAAACTGCAAAATTTACTATTAAGATTGTTATCAACGGAAGCTCTAATTTGGATGCGGATTTGTTGTTAGAGGCAGACTTAGGCAAGAAGCCTTGAGTTTCGGACATGTTAGCGATCGCCTCGTAACAACCCGTATTAAAGCTAAATTTGCCAATATAAGCTTTATATGCGCGCACGCACCCGCACAGAAGACAGATCAGGACACCAAAAATAGCTTTGGGAGCTATGGGAACAAAATTATCCTCAGCGATTTTAGTGCAAAGCCAGGAAGAGAGTTCGCTCCTCTCAATACTTATTAGACTTGGAGATCTCTTGATCTTTGCGATCTGTCAGCCAGACTGCGATCGAGGCAAGACACTTCCCCAGTGTGATGGATGTTCCAACGTTCCTAGGGCGCAACGTCTGCTCACTACCCGGACATCGAAAAACAGCCAAATACTGTGACGAAGTTTGTCATCGGACGGCTAAAATCGCAAAAGATCGCCAAATCCTCTTCCGATAGAGTCTCCCTTAATCTCTAAGAGATCCTATGCCGCCAGCATTAAGTATTGAAGATCAATGGAAAAATTGCCGCCTCTAATGTGCTGGGTTCCGCTCGCCCAGGAATGAGATTTTGAAGTTTTACCAAAAGGTAAAAAAAACATGTCACGGACAGAAACCCCGAACCGAAGCCTGTAAAGACGAACAAGGGAACATAGTAGTAGAGTGTTAGAGGATTTGGAAAGGGTATTCCTGTAGACTGTATAACTGCGATGACCAACCAATGACCGCAGTCAGGCAGAATGAACCTCTCAACCTGAACAATGTATTCTGTCCACCCGACCCGGATGAAGTTGCATCTAAGCTTAAGTCTAACAAAACTGCTGAAGCGGACTGCCTGACCACTGAGACCTTTGATGTCTAAAAAGACGCGATTGTCATGCGATTTCTTTGACATCGTTCTTGAAAGAATAGTGCAAAACTCACATGCCAACACAAGAGGCAAAATCTTTCAAAAGTCCGTCCAACTACTTGCATACGCCGTTGATATTGACATAATCCGAAGAAAGCAACGTGATGTCAGTGGCACTTTTGCGAGTATTCAGACGAAAGCGGCGAAGATAGGTCAACGAGGACCAAGTATATGCTGTCAACCAGAAAGGACATCCAACACCAACGTCTAGGACAGAACGTTACCCTCGACAGATATATCTGTGATGAAGTTGAGGATTTTGTCCACCTATTCTCCGTTATCAATTCAGACAACGACACCAGCACTGAGATCAAACGAAGAATGACTCTTGCAAATCGCTGCTTCTTTGGGCTAAAAAGGCAATTGCCCAGCAATGACCTCTCTCGAACAACAAAAGTGAGCCTATAAAAGACCTTAATAATTCCAGCCCCGCCTTTTGGCGCATAGGCATGAACTTTATCAAAAATGGATAAGGGTGCCCTTGTCTGCTTTGAGAGGAAAATTCTTCGGGTGGGACTCATAGAATTATCTGTTTTACATCAACACATTAGTCCACAAATTAATATCTGATGCGTGTACATGAGAACTTTATCGCTCAAGTACTTTCCAGGATTTGTTTATGGACAAAATCTTTAAATTTGCACGTCACCCAAAGCCCTCAACAATACAAAATAGCTACATATACATACTCTTTCATCCATTCAAAACAATCCGTAGCGCTACCTGTAAAAAAAAAAACCTAGTACCTACCTAGTCTACAGCAACTACTCGTACAACCAACTTGCAAGCATCTACATAAATGAAAAAAAAAAAAAACACTCCCTTACTTGGATGAGATTTCATCTTTTGTTGCCCACGTTGAAGTATTCAATTTACCACTGCAATTACCCCTCAATTGCTCCTTTCCTTACACAAAAAAAAAATAAAATAAAATAAAATAAAAAAATTGAAAAAAAAACTCAATACTGCAAGCAAACAAAAGATACAATTGCAATTTTGAAGGACTCAAGTCTATTGATGCCATAAAGTCTCCTTTTCATTACAGTTGGAGGGTGGATTTCGGATTTCAATAAAACAACCTCACCACAGTCGAATCGACTTTTATCTAAAAGGATACCCCTTCTCACAGCACAGGCGCACTAACTCGTACCGTTTCGAATAACCTCAATCGAACTATCATTTTCATTCAGATACGTATCCGAGTACATGTTATTATGTTATGCTACGGCCACCCCTAAATAAATTTGTTTTGATTGTCCTTCTTTCTTCTCCCTTTCGTACTGCAATAATAGCGATGTAATAAAAGCAACAAAACTGAGTTGATTTCTTTTTATTTTTGTTTTGCTGGGTTTTTTTTGTGTAAGGATATTTTGCGGATGAAATTTCTTAGAATTCGAGTCGATATTTTCATCCGACAGCGTCGCGTCGTCACGGTGAAGGAGGGTGAATTCTCTTAAACAATTTTGTTCCATTCGAATTGGACAGAAACAAAAGCGCACAAACGACAGCAGCACTATTTTCCGTTGAATCTGATTTTTATTATTTCTTTCAATGGCAAACCCAAGGGGATAAATAAAATATCGGCAATGATTTGGAAATAAGCTTAGCTACGTACAAACACAAGGGGAATACTTGTACAATGTCGTTATAGATTTTGAAGTTTTACGACCAAAGGTCCTGAAATCTAGAATCAGAAGCACAAGCTTGTATCTCTCCTGGTAGATGGCATTTTTTTGATCAAGATTTGCTATTTATTTGATATTGTGCCATAATTCCAAATCGAAATTTCGTCCTGGAATATAACATATGTATTTGTTCGTAGAAATGAATGAACGTCAGAGAAGGACCTTCTGGCGGGTGAACTTCATCAACTACATATAATAAATTAACGGAATCGGCTGAGATCAAAAAGATTGTTAAATGCTAATCAGTGTAAGCACGTGAGCAAATGTATTTGTAGCAATCAGCTTCAAAGGTAAATTCGCCAACATCAGCCTGATATGCGCTTACGTTTCAACAGAAAAAACAGACGATGCTACCAAAAAATCTTTCTATAAGCTCCTGCGAGCAATGAAGAGAGGAGATCTTTAGTAGACTACCAGGCATAACATCTGCAAATAGATTTAGGCTAGTTGACTTTCTGCGTGGCGGAATGGCACGCTTTCCGCACTTCAACCAAATTGACCGTGTAGATATACTCGTACAATCATTTTGAGAGGCTATCTCAGATACCGAAACAATGGCAAAATACTACGAGGTGATCACTTATCAGCAACAAGAATAGTATTTGTGACAATATGCAGCCCTGCCTAAGCCCAATTAAGATTTCAAACTCCTCTGACAACCTTCCTTAGTGCAGAACGTGACGTTTAGATCCATCAAATGTAGCCTTGATAATAGCAATCAATTTATCTGGGATGACCCTCCTACGCAAAGAAAACTAGATAAATTCTCTATAGACCCTGTCGAACACATTTTCGAAGTCGATGAACAGCAGCTGAGGTAGTGATCGATATTCAAGGTGTTGATGTGGTCCACACAGGGAGATTCAGTGCGGAATCCTGCTTGTTCGACGTCGAGTGTTTCTTCGAGGTGGTCTTTTATTTTTGCTATTATCTTGGCTTATTTTCTCACTGCGTAAAGTCTCTTTTCTTTGGGAGCTTGACAATCATTTCTTTTTTCCACTTTTCAGGAAAACTCTCTGTTTCCCAAACTCTTAATGAGTGAGTGCAGGAGCTCACTCGTTGTTGTTTGCGCTATTCGTAAGAGCTCTGCGGGAATACCGTCAAGCCCAACCGCTTTGTTGTTCTTCAGTGCTTTGATTGCGATAAAGATTTCTTCTCTATTGCGACATACTCGTACAGTGCTTATTCGGGAATTTATTACTACGGGCGGGTTATTGGGCGTTGGGTTCAGCTCACTGGCAAAAGCGCGGATTAAGACCGCAGAAAAGTGCTCCTTCCATCATTGGAGCTGGTGCTCATCCGAAACTAGCAGATACCCGCCTGTGTCTTTTACGAGAGGTTGCTTAGAGCTTTGTCACTGTCACTTCTACTACCGGCCTCTTCTGCTTCTGTAGCCAATGCGTTTATATATTTACGGTCAGTACGTCGCACACTACAGTGAACTTTTCTCATCTTCATGTAATGCAAGCTAATAACTGTTTATTCCTTGCGACCGACCGACTATACTTTCAGTACCGGATATAATAACATTTTTCACAGCACACAATAGATGGAAGTGGGTTCCGTGATATTGATTGCTCTCAATCCTTGCGAAAGGTGTTCCCCTAGTTTTTGGCAGATTGCGGTATCCTTTAGTCTATCGGTATTAAACTTAGACATTCAGATGTTTTCTTACGATATCAATCATCAGATGGTGGTCGCGGGACATTCCCATGTCTACACTCCTTTTGTTACGAACGTCCTGGAGACTGCTTCTAAATCGCCCACTGATCGCGAAGTTATTAATTTGGTTGGAAGTTGTTTGTCTGTCCGTTGACACCCAACTGAATTTGTGACACATATTGTGCCCAAATATGGTCCCTTCTATTACAAGGTTGTTGGCATTGCAAAAATCGACAAAACGCTCGCCATTGTCGTTGCGGTTGCCAACACCATACTTTCCCATAACATGCCTGAGCCCATCATTGTCAGGGCCTTGAATACCTTTGCATTCAAGTCCCCCATTACCATTATAATGTATCTGCGTGGTGTACTATCATAAGCAGCACTGAGCCGATTGGAGCGTAACAGTGTAAGATGGTGACACGATGTACTTTAGTCCGCAATTTGGCTTTCCTGTCGTCTTAAGGCTCCCAGGAAATTAAGCTTTTGAGAGCTGTTTTGGAAAGCAACAATCCAACGATTTCCGATAGTTTCTAGGTGCCTTTTTGGAGTAAAGTAGTACAGTTTTACGAGTTAGAGACTTAAGCTTTCCCGAGCCCAATTATCTAACTTCACTAATCCCTGAAATCTCCATCTTATACCGCATCTTATACCCTTCTCTAATTGAAGAAATCTTTTATTTTGAGGACCTTCACTTCCGTTGTCGAGAAAAGCCTTTAAATTCCAGCAACCAATCTTTGTCCGGGGACAATAACCAAAACTCGTCAACGTGTTATTTTTTCTTATCCGAGGCGTAGTGTCGGTTAAGATTTCGGTTACGAAGACTGCTAATCTCCGTAACCTATCCTAGAAAACTAAGCTTTTCATATTTGCAATTTTAGCCTATTTACGTATGTAGGAATACAAAAGTAATTGCCCGGAGCCCACGAGGAGGTAAAACAATCATCGTGACTAATTGTTGCGCTACTGGTCCAGACCAAGCTCTGAGCAATCAATCGTTTCCCAATCAGGTACGATGCCGGTCACCCCAGCGTAAAGTAAGAAATGTGTTAAACATTTTTCATTTTATGGCATAAAGCAAAGCAAAGATCTACTTAGGACCAACTCAACAAAGTGCAGATACTAGCCTGTGTCTGTAAAACTGATGCAACGATGAAAACTGCGCCAACGGCTGCACTTGAAGTTATCCTAAACATCACACCACTTCATCTAGAACTCCCGAAAGAAGCAATCGTAAATGCCTACATGCTCATCACAGAAGATGAATCCAATTCCAAATTAATTCTTTCTGCAATTCTTCATGAATTAAAAAATTAAAATCGAACTACTTGGAATGCACTTAATAGACAAATGTCTACTACGATATAACTTTCGGCACAACTTTAAGGTTACATTTCCAGACCGTCTT
Organism: Volucella inanis; assembly: GCA_907269105.1. NCBI lineage: Eukaryota > Metazoa > Arthropoda > Insecta > Diptera > Syrphidae > Volucella > Volucella inanis. Next base: position 96,867,999 of record OU026154.1, read on the forward strand.
AACTGGGAACAGCCAACATTTGCCACTCACATGTATGGTACACAAACGGATGAAGGAGTTGGAGCCGGAGTATACGGTCCTTGCACATGCAAGTATGGTTACAAGCAGCACCATATTTCAGGCTGAAATCTATGCAATAGAGCCTTGCATTCGAGAGAATCTAAACAGGCATAAAACAAGCAAAAACATTCTCTCCGACAGCAGAGCAACGAAAACACAGGCGAACTAGCCAGGAAAGGATCCTGGATCTGAATTCATGATGCCAAGAAGATGCTGTAGGCTCTCTAAATACAGAAAAAGGAAAGAAAAAAAAAGGAAGTATATATTAGAACCTAGCTAGAGGAAAAGCAGCTTCATTTCTGCAGAGAAACCGAAGGAAACAGACAAGCCAAAAAATGTATGCCAAGCTGTTGCCACAAAAAATAAAAACAAAACAATTACTAAACACAACTAAGTAGAAGTCAGATTCGAGAGACCACATGTTTTCTCACGGGACACTGTCGTGAGCAAAAATACTTTATGACCATGAGCATAGCCCAATGAAATGGTACTACCACCGTTTATTTCGAAGGAAAAGCTCCAAACGATCTTTGAATCATTTAGAAGTAAGAAATCAGTGGGAACCGATGAAATACCGAAACTTGTGCTTCGGCATCTCCCACTAGAAGCGGTGGACATTTATACCACCCTGTTTAATAATGCAAGATTATAATGCAGATTATCCAGCGTATTGGAAATTGCGGTGGTACATCCCATCCCTAAAAGGGATAAAGATACTTCCAATCCGGCGATCCTCGATCAGTCTTTTTCCAAACATTAGTAAGGTTTTCGAGAAGGTGATCAATAGAGTCCTGACTAAGTGGGTTGAGGACAAACATATAATCAATTCGGTTTCAAGGTGGGGCTTGATATCATTCATGCTGCGTCGAAACTGGTTTCTGATATCCAATGAAACAATGGCAAGAACCAGTGCACTGGTGCCTACCTGATTGACTTGAAAAAGGTCTTCGATACCTATGGTTAGAGGGACTCTTCTTCAAGTTGAACAGGTTGGGCATTAGTAAACCTGTGCTCTATATTCTTTTTGATATGCTCTCCAGTAGACAGTTCATCGTGAAGAATGGCGATGTGACTTCTGCTGGAAAATGTAACATTAAAAACGGTCTGCGGTAAATTCGCCAATCTCATTCAACATTTACACAAGTGATCTGATAGGATCACTTCACCATTCCATAGCGTACGCAGACGACTAAATCACGTACAGGTCGGGTCCAAAGATTGAGGTCATTAATACACTTTTGCAATGTGACTTCGATAAAATTCAGCGATATTGCGACGACTGGAAGTCTGTAAATTATAAAATTTTTTTACAGATATTCGGAGTCGATGACTGGAACTTTAAGAGCGTTTACTCCAATTTTCGGTCGTAATTCTCGCCCTAGTAGACAGGCAATAACAAGTTTAGTGGAAAAATTTGAGTCTACATATTCGTTGTGTGATGTTGCCGTGTCAATGAGACAACGGGTTGGTCGAAGTGTCGAAAATATCGCTGCCAGTCAGACGTCCGTATCAAACGATCCAAATCAGTTAATTCCACGGCGTTCTTAAGAATTGGGCATCGCTCAGACCACATTATGGCGTATTTTGCGTAAGGATCTTGATTTACACGCATACAAGATCAAGCTGACTCAAGAATTGAAGCCGATGGACCGTTTGAAGAGACGTACGCTCTCCGATTGGGTTCTGGAGAATGAAGATGATGAATTTCATCGCAAAATCATCTTCAGTGACGGAGCTCATTTTTGTCTCAATGGGTTCGTCAATAAGCAAAATATACGCTTTATGGATCGGGTGAAAACCCACATGTGCTTCATGAATCACCATTTCATCCACAAAAAATAACTGTTTGATGCGATTTGCATGCCGGCGGCGTTATTTTTTCGTCGACGATAACGATCGTCACGTTACTGTGAATGGTCAGCATTATCGCGCCATGATCTCCAATTATTTTTGACCCGAATCGGAAGATTGGAAGTGGTAGAACAGGATGGTGACAAGCCACACAGCACACGCTACAATCGATTTATTGAAGAGTAAGTATGGTGAGCGTGTTATCTTAAGACATGGGCCAGTCGACTGGCCGCCTCGCTCGTACGATTTAACCCTGCTTTACTATTTTCTGTGGGGCTACGTTAAGTTATTGGCTTATGCCAACACGCCGACGACGTTGAAAGAGCTCAGAGCCAACATTGAACGTGAAATAGCGGCCGTTTCGGCCGAAATGTGTGGCTGAGTCGTTGAAAATTGGGTAAAACGAATCGACCGCTGCAAACGTGCCCGCGGTGGCCATATAAACGAAGTCGAATTCCATTCATAAATTTCTTGATTGTACTTCAAGCCAATAATAAAGTTTTTGTAATATCTCAAATGGCTTGCCTTTTATTTTAAAAAAAAAGTTGTCAAGTCGTTATTGGAATACCCAATATTTGGTTGTCCCGTGTGATTTAACGTGAGAGCAAGTTTATTGGAAAAGATTCGGGTGTGTGAGAGGGCTTGTCTTCGCTTATACAGAACACCAGAGTCTGAGTACATAAAATTCTATCCTAATGAGGTCTTGAACAATAGGTCGAACCTATTGCAATTTCAGACAATTTCGCCATTAAGTTGACTCGAAGGCACATTGCAAGAGCAATGACTTCATAGAACAACCTGATCTCCGGAGCTTACTACCCTAATTATATGTATCATGAGAAGGTTCGCTTTGATGGCTTTATTCCCCCAGAAGTATTCCTCTACCTAGATAGTAAAAGTCTGATCCAGGACAAATTGGCGGTGCCGCTAATCTTCCACGTTGCTCGAACAGCTGCGGACAGGGGACTCAACTACGACAGAGACGTCGCACACGGCAGTGCGAAGAGTCTCCGGTTCAGTAGGGCAGTAGGGAGTCGTGACGTTGCTCAGTAGCACCAATAATTTTGGGGACTTTTTGAAGGAGAGGATGCATTGTCGTCGAGTTCCTCCAATACTTGGTAGCTTCATGTGAAGCAAAGTGGGTCGCCTAATTTTTTTCGCCATGGTCGGCTTACATAATTTTAAGTAGGAGTAAGTTAGATTTAAGAAAAAAAAAAATAATAAAAATTAAAAACTTGAAAAAATATATACATATATACATATAGTCTATAACTTCGTGCGGTTTGCTAAGAGATGGCGTAACTTGTATTATTCCATTGGAACATGCGTTGGAAGGCTACTGTTATTGTACGTCATTTCAGTATATGTCATTCATAAACAACAATAATTTTTTTTCACTCAAATATGTCGAACTTTGTGCCTGAAAAAGTGTTTTTGCGGGGCGTTCTTCTTCATTACTTTAATATGAAGAAAACTGCTGCCGAAAGTCATCGTATTTTGGTGGAAGTTTATGGTGGACATGCGCTAGCTGAGCGAAGGTGCCAAAAGTGGTTTGCACGATTTAAAAGCGGTGATTTTACCTTGGAAGACGATGAACGTCCTGGACAGCCAAAAAAGTTTGAAGATGAAGAACTGGAAGCATTACTCTATGAAGATTGTTGCCAAACACAAGAAGAGCTCGCAGAATCTTTGGCTGTCACTCAAGCAGCCATTTCAAAACGTTTAAAAGCAGCTGGATATATTCGAAAGCAAGGAAATTTAGTTCCACATGAACTCAAGCCCAGAGACGTCGAAAGGCGGTTTTGCATGTTCGAAATGCTGCTGGAACGCCACAAAAGGAAGTCACTTTTGCATCGGATTGTTACTGGTGATGAAAAATGGATCCATTACGACAACCCCAAGCGCAAAAAATCATATGTGAAACATGGCCAACCAGCCAAATCAACGGCAAAGCCGAATATCCATGGCGTGAAGGTAATGCTCTGTACTTGGTGGGATCAGATGGGTGTGCTGTATTATGAGCTGGTAAAACCGAGTAAAACCAACAATGGACAACGCTATCGAACACAATTAATCCGTTTGAAGAGAGCAGTAGCCGAAAAACGGCCGGAATATGCGACCAGACACAAGGCAATAATTTTCCATCATGACAACGATCGGCCCCACGTTGCTATTCCGGTTAAGAACTATTTGGAAAACAGTGGATGGGAAGTCTTACCCCACCCGCTTTATAGCCCAAACCTTGCCCCTTCTGACTACCATTTGTTCGGGTCGATGCAGAACGCTCTCACTGAAATACGGTTCACATTAGAGCAGAATATCAAAAATTGGCTTGATTCATTCTTGGCTGCCAAGCCGGTGCAGTTTTTTTGAGATGGGATCCACAAATTGCCAGAAAGATGGGAAAAAGTCATAGCTTCAGATGGGCAATACTTTGAATAATACTATTGTACATGTTTTTCTTAAATAAACGTTCAAAATTTGAAAAAACCGCACGAATTAAAACATATACCCAATACATGTTTAAAATACTAAAATGGCGCTAAATAAATGGAATAAGAAACGTTAAATGACATTCAGTATTTTGGACACAAGACGTATAGAAAATAGTTTTGAATGGCACATCAAGAGGCTGTTAGAATTACAAAATAAAATAATATTTTGGGTGGAGTGACCCATTAAAAACAATTAACAAAATTCAAAAATTAGATACAAAAAGAAACAAAAATTGACAAAAATTAATAGAAGCCGAATATTGAACATTTAGAAGTTAAAACTGTAAGAAATAATATAAGGAAAAAAGCAAGATTGAATAGATCATATAAAAAAGTTAGAGATAATAGATTCCAAATAATAGTAGTTACACTGAAAAAGCCAATTCTTTACAAGTTTTAGAAATATGTCAGACATTGACATAGCCCTGATGGGATGAGGAAGTTTGTTAAACAAGCGATACGACGAAACAGAATAAAAGTTACGAAGGGCAGTAGTACGAAATATGGGTACAGATAGCATATTAGACGAGCTTCCACGTAAGTTGTAATTTGAGATTAAATGAAAATTTCGATTACCAAATTTCATGAAGAAGGTCTTCAAAGCCTTAAAACAATAAAGGTGACGAACCGGAAGAATTTTTAGATCACAGAACAATGGAAAACTGGGATGTCTTCTGAGTTTACGGCAAATATTTCTTATGATATATAGTATTTCTGCAAAATTAACAGAGGGCTAATTTTGTTCTGATACATACCACCCCAACAAGCAATTCTGTGTTGAAGCCTAGATTGAACAATTCCATAATAAATAGTTTTTAAAAGCATTGTAGAGCAGATATAGAGCAAATAATTCCTTAATATTTTAGCGTGCACCGAAAAACTCATTCTAGAGTCTATTGTGAGCCCCAGATACTTAAAATCGTCTACTTTCAAATTAAAATTAGAATTGTTAATTTAAAGTTGACTTTTTTCTGTTTATATAGATTTAATGAGCCAACCTTGTCTAATAACATGTTTTATGAGGACTTGGAAAATTTATTGTCAGGTGAAACATATGATACTATCCTTTTGGGTGATGTCAATTTAGACATCTTACATAATTCTAATTTTGTAGATAAATATTTGTTTCTTTTATCTTCTTTTGGATTTGAATCGTGCATAAATAGACCTACTCGCTTCTCATCTAGAACTTGTATTGACCATATTATGGTACGTTTTTTTAACTCTCGAACAACTCAAATCTATTTGTCAATTTGCTAGTATCCGATCACTGTATGACGTGTCTTAGTCTAAAAAATTCTTGTCCTTCTACCGTGAAGCTATTGTTGTCCAATTGTTCCTGTGTTAAAACTGACTTTGTTACTCTTAATAATCTTCTTCGTTTCGAATGTTGGGAATGTGTATATAATGAAAATGATCCTTCTACAGCTTTCTCTAAGTTTAATAAAATACTTAAGAACTATTTCTTAAAATGTACACAAAAAAAAAGTTAAAAGTAATGATATAAGTAAATTGAAAAAACTTAAACCGTGGATATCAAGTGAGTTACTTAAGAAAATCAAAGAAAAATATAATTTCTTCAAATAAAAAAAAGAAGAAACATTCCAATAACAATAATGTAAATTCTGCTTACAAACAATTATGCAAAGATATTTTAAAACAAGTTTCTTCGTGCTAAAATAATTACAAAATGAACAAATTTCGTGAGGTTAAATCAAGAATCAAGAAAAGAATGGGAACTATTGAGAGGCATATTAAATAAATCTGTTCAGAAAGACCGTATTTATAGTTTGAAAAAAGATAATATTTTTATATCCGACAACAAGATCTTATCAGAAAAATTCAATAGTTTCTTTTCTTCTATAGGTGCAAAGGTAGTCTCTGATAGTTCCGATTTAGTTGAAGTGTAGTGTTCTCAAAGTTTCTTCTTTAATCCCATGTCGTCATTTGAACTATATAAAATTATCTTGTCTCTTAAAAACTCAAACTCACAAATAACTTTATAAAAAAAATAGCTCTTAATATCTGTAATATTTAATGTTTCATTTTCAATAAAAGCGTTGCTTACTTTCAATATTCAATATTCTCGTTTTTAAAAAAGCATTAAAGATAAGAATGTTCAAGTTTTTAAAAAAAAATAAATTCTTTAGTGATTGCCAATTTGGTTTTCGATCAGGTCGTTCCACAGAGAGTGCATTATTAAATTTTTGTTCTGATATCTACAACAGCTTCAATAATAAATATCATACTGCTGCACTCTTTGTGGACATAACAAAAGCATTCAATACGGTGGATCATACTATTCTCTTAGATAAGTTGTTCAAATGTATTTTTAGGGGTAAATTTCATAACTGACTTCATTCATATCTATCGAATAGATCTCAAAGAGTGAAAATTGATGAGGTGTTAAATTCTCATAGAACTGTATCTATAGGTGTTCCACAGGGTTCCGTGCTAGGTCCATTATTAGTTTTAATCTTTATTAATTCTCTCTTTGGACAAAACTATCATAGTAAACTTACAGCTTTTGCTGATGATATGGCATGTGCTTTTAATAGTGCTTCTCTTTTGAATCTTTTCTCAGATATCAATGAAGTTCTTAGTCATTGATTCAAAATCTACAAAATGGTCATAAGTGACAAAACCAAGATTATGTTTTTTAGTCCTATTGGCAAAAAAGTAGACTATGCATCTTTCTCTTTTCACTGTGGGAACTGCCCGAGATTTAAACATAGTGCGGCTATTAACAATACTCAGACTTTTTTCGATCAACTTTCGTTTTTGTATTGATCAGGTAAAGGAAGTCTGCCCACTAGAATGCACTCAAAAAATATCTTCTGTCAACTACTATTTTTTAAAATCCTATTGCTCACAGGATATTCTAAAGAGCATTTATTATGGCTTAATACATTCTAAGCTCGAATATGGCTTAGTTGTTTAGGGTGGCACTCTTCTTGTGTCTCAAAAACATGTAATTAAACTTATCTGCTCCAAAAATCGACGATATGACAGCTTTTCGTTATTTAAAAGTCTCTATATTCTACCCTTGAAACATTTATTTTGTTTTAAAGTTTTAAAAATATTTTTTGACAGATCGAGTTATTCATTAAATAGGATTAATTCTAATTACCGACTTAGAGTAAATGAACAAAATCTTGTGCTATTTCCTTACCACAATCGGCAAATATTTTTTCAATTTTTTTCTTCAATTGCTTCAAGACTTTTCAATAAATTACCCTATAGCATACGATGTACTCGAAATGAATCCATTTTCCTCCAGAAAGTCAAATCATGGCTGTTAGAGTTCAATTATAAAGATATTTTTGACCTGCTTCGTATTTTGTTTTAGTAACATTCTTAATTGACATTTGTGTCATAAAGTTTATAATGACCAGTAGGTCTACTTTAAAATTAAGAGCAAGTAGCGAATTAATATATACTGCAAAAAAAGGTTATGGTGACGTTTCATATTTAGGCAGACATGCCTAAGTTTTGTTTTGACAGCTGATTATTGTTGACGTGTTTGGCATCATGTTGAGTATGGACAAAAACGATTTTCGTTCTCTCATAAAACATTATTTTTTGAGAGGCAAAACGGCGAAGGAAACAAAAGAAAAGTTGGATAGATATTATAGGGCTAATACACCGTCAAATATTGGTTTCGAGAGTTTTGTGGTAGCCGCAACTCCACTACCGATTAAGTCCGCAGCGGCAGGCCCTCCGATGCGGTTACGGAGGACAATATCAAAAAAATACATGAAATGGTGTTGGCTGACCGGAAAGTGAAGGTGCGCTAGCTAGAAGATTCCACAAAGATTTGTACTGAGCGCAAACGCCATATTTTGGGCAATATTCTGCAAATGAAAAAGTAATCCTGCCGCGCATACTCACTCCTGACCAAAAATACGAACGCGAGAGCACTTCGAAAGAATGTTTGGACTTGCTGATGCGGAATCGGTCGGACTTTTGGCGTCGATTGGTAACTGTTGAACACCAGAGAACAGAATGAGTGTCCGGCAATGGGCTGAAGCCGGCACGAGTGCTGAAGCGGCTGAGGGAGGCTCGATGGGTCAGAAAGGTTATGGCGTCGGTTTTCTGGGATTGTCATGGTATACTCTTCGTGGACTACCTCGAAAAAGAAAAAACCATCAACAGCGAGTATTACTGTGCATTATTGGAGCGATTGAAGGCCGAAATCGCTGCAAAACGGCCTCACATGAAGCGAAAAAAAATTTTGTCTTTCCTAGACAATGCACCGGCGCACAAGAGCATCGCAACCACGGCTAATGTCAATGACTTACGGCTCCAATTGCTGTCGCATCCACCGTATTCGCCCGATTTGGCTCCCTCGAACTATTATCTCTTCCCAAACCTCAAAAGGTTGCTCATCGAGGAAATCATCGACGCCACAGAGGAGTATTTTGCAGACCTTCCGGAAAATTACTTTTTGGACGGGATCAAGAAGTTAGAAAATCCCTAGAATAAGTGTATCAAACTAAAAGGGGACTATATTGAATAAAATAAAAAAAAAACATTTAAAAAAAATTTTTTTTTATTCCTAAGGTGGTTACTTTTCACCCCATCTAGTAAGTACGACTTTACTGAATAAATTTGATCTAGTTACAAACACTTATTGAACACTTATGTTCAATTTCTGAAGAAAGTTGATGATCGTTGAAAACTAACGCAATATCAAGGAACTCATCGTATCCTCATTGTATACTTATTGAAAGTGAATTATTCTTTAATAAGTTTTAAAAGTGTGAGAGTGTTGTAAGGTCGCAAGTAATTTTCCTTTGCATAGAAGTTAGTAACATCAATGCCATTTGTTGCTCAAAAGATTACAAATGCTGCTGCCCCAAACAATTTAACAAGAACTCAAAAATACGAGTATATATCGTGGGAAATAATTAAAAAGAAAACCTAAAATGCAATCTGAGATGTTCCGAAATGTGTTAACGTCCGTAATATCCCACCAGAGCATTGTTCAAATAAAACAATCCAATCAGATTGTCATTATTTGTATCTCTAGCTTCAAAGGCAAGGGAAACTATCACACACGCATATACCAAAAAAAAAAAAAAAAAAAAAAAAACTTTAACAATAATTCTCAATAATCAAATCGACAACACAGGTTGGCCTGACCGTCGTCAGTTAGAATTATAAACATCTCCACAGGAATACATTTGACCCTAAACCCTCTGCGATTACTTCAGATTGTCGGCAATGCCGGATTCTATACTTTGAGCCCTTTGTCGAGATTTATGCCTCCAATGCATCCACGATGTGAAATGACGCAAACGCAAGTGCCTGTTACTGTTGGTATTCTTTTCCAATTCACACATTTACGAGTGTAGAGACGTTCTATTGTGTTCTGAATGATCGGCGGTCACTTGGAGAAAGAGGGAATTTCTACCTGTGGCAAATACTCCCTATGTGAAGGTATTCATCTTCTCAACTCCAAACTAATTGTGTATGCATGGGTTCGATCGATGAGTCATCCATTCAATTTGTGGTCATTTTATGCGTGAGTTTTTAATTTGGAATATTATTGTATATACGAGTACATATCCATCTTCTATGATAGTACATAGATAGTTGAAATAAATAAAAACTACACTATACGACACTGTATAATCCTAGTAAATGTGGAGATAAATGTACTCGTAAGTGTGTCTAAGCCCATGCATTTTAGTCTACTAAATTATGTAATGTACCTTGTGTGGAATTGTTGAGTCATTTGAAAGTTAGCTAATTAATTCTTGTGACTTTTGTGAGGAATAGCGCGTGAACTTCAACGTTTCCTAACCTCGCAATGCAGGTATTCTGACGTAGGACTAATCAGCTGAAATTCTCTTCGCCATGTTGCGATAAGTTTTGGCTGCATAAGGAAGTATTTGTCAGCGTATTCAAATGTTTAAAAATACAAGATTATTCATCTAAATCTATATTGTCCCTTCAAAGTAATCCCCATCGACTGCAACACACTTATGCCAGCGCTTGATCTAATCCTCGAAACATTTTTTATATTTGGTTTTCGGTATGTCCATCAGTGCTTCCTGCGATTTTTCCATTACTTCCTCTCGGCTGCTTAAACGCGTTCCACGTAGTGGGTTTTTAACTCGATTCAACAGAAAGAAGTCATAAGGAGCTAAATCAGGTGAATTCGGTGGCTGTTGGATGGTATTTATTGCATTTTTCGTCAAAAAATTACGAATAATGACAGCACTGTGCGACGGTGCGTTATCATGGTGCAAAATCCACGAGTTTTCTGCCCACAATTCTGGTCCCTTTCGGCAAATTGCTTCACGCAAACGTCTCATAAGCCCCATAAATAATACTCTTTGTTTACTGTCTGGCCTTTTGGCAAAAATTCATGATGCAGTATACCGTTGTAATCCATGAAAACCGTGAGAATTGCCTTCTTTTTTGACTGAAAACGACGTGGTTTTTTTTGGTCTCGGCTCATTTGGTGAACGCCATTCACTTGCCTGATGTGTGGATTGCGTGTCGTACTCATAAACCCACGTCTCGTCTCCAGTAACGACCCTTTGATGAATGTGAGCAGTCAACACGGTCTCTTTTTTGCATAAAATTGAGGTATTTTGGCATCAAGTTTGTTGCTACACGACGGAAACCCAAATCATTAACCAAAATGTCATACCGGATCCATAGGCAATATTCAAGTCTTCCTATCCTCTCTATCCTCTCCATTCCCTCTGATGGTTAATTTGCAATGTTTTCGTCGGTTTTCGATGTAGATGGTCTGCCACTGCGTTCATCATCTTCGATTGATTCACGGACACTTTTGAACCGCTCGTGCCACTGGTAAACGACCGTTTTCTTTAGAGAATCATTGCCGAAACACTTTTCCAACATTTCCAACGTTCGCGCACCATTAAATCCGCAAAATTTAACACAAGTTCATTGTTGCAAATTTAAATCCATTTCTAAAATTGTAAAAAATCGCCAACACACACAGAGATAGATGTACTCTTGGCTACGTAACTTTTGCAAATGTCAAGCTATGACACTAAGATTTGAAGGGAATGTCAACAACAGATGTACCAACTTAACAAAAAAAGACTGAAACAGAACTCAAATCGGAATAATGGGAGCGCCACACGGTGGTGTTTTTTTTTATCAAGGTGGTATATGTCTGCAAAACAAATATCAGTTTTAAGAGACAGCTTTATCATACTCTCTAGAGAAGCGATACTGCGAATGCTTAATCCTATGATATCGACCATTCAACTGAAATCTTTTTCCCTTCTTAGACTTGAAGTTTAACACCTCATCATATCTCAACAAAATGCCGATGGTTTTTCTGATGAACCCAACTGAGTTGTGATCCTTTTATGCCTATAGCTTTGGTGGAAACCCATTTTTCTCGATCTACATTATCAGATGACTATAGTTTGCTACAGGAGGATCAAACAGCTGTTTTCATTAATTGGAAAAAATTACGGTGGATAATTTAGTTCTTTTAACTGTACAAATCTCCCTGTCCGGTTGGTATTCTACCGATTATGCTACAGAAAGCACCGGAGGTAGCAATTCAAAAAAAATTATTTTTATGGTAGACACAGTCTAAAAATAGGGTACATACCAATTGCTTAGAGGGAAGTTAAGGTGGTTTTTATACCACAGGCAAACAGGGGCATATAACAGCAAAAGATTTCATACCAGTAAGTTTGTCATAATTTCTGCTTAAAACCGTAGAGCGATTGTTGGAGATTCATATTAGGAACAGATGCAGTAATGGCTTTTTGATTGAGTCGCAGCATGCATATATATCCTATCCTCTATATAGAAGGAGCCTTCAATAACGTGAAGTGCAGCGTTATTAAAAGTGCTCTAGTAGACTCTTATATTGAACAGGACACTGCAAATTTAGTATGCAACATGCTTGCAAGTAGGAAAATTAAATGTTCCATTGGACAAAGCTCGGTTATAATGTCTGAAACCAGAGGCACCCCTCATGGGGTAGTCAGTTTTCGTTCTTCTCTTCTTCGTGTTCGGACGTACTTTCGTTTTGTTTCCCATTAAACTTTTTACATATCAATTATTTCTTCCCCTTCCATATCATATCATATTATATATCATAGAAAAGTAACCTTCTTGACCACCAGAATGCGCTGCTACTGCAAAAAAGGTTATGGTGCCTTGAAGTCCGTTCATATTTAGGCAAACACGCCAAATTTCAGTGCGATACTGTCTTTAGTTTTGTTTTGACAGCTGATTGTTTTTGACGTGTTTGGCATCATGTTGAGTATGGACAAAAACGATTTTCGTTCTCTCATAAAACATTATTTTTTGAGAGGCAAAACGGCGAAGAAAACAAAAGAAAAGTTGGATAAATATTATGGGGCTAATGCTCCGTCAAATTACACCGTCAAATATTGGTTTCGAGAGTTTCGTGGTGGCCGCAACTCCACTACCGATCAAGTCCGCAGCGGCAGGCCTTGCGATGCGGTTACAGAGCACAATGTCAAAAAAATACATGAAATGGTGTTGGCTGATCGGAAAGTGAAGGTGCGCGAGCTAGCAGATACCACAAAGATTAGTACTGAGCGCACACGCCATATTGTGGGCGATATTCTTCATATGAAAAAGTTATCCTGCCGCTGGGTGCCGCGCATACTCACTCCTGACCAAAAATACGATCGCGAGAGCACTTCGAAAGAGCGTTTGGACTTGCTGATGCGGAATCGGGCGGACTTTTGTCATCAATTGGTAACTGTTGAACACCAGAGAACAGAATGAGTGAACGACAATGGACTGAAGCCGACACGAGTGCTCCGAAGCAACCGAGGGAGACTGGATGAGTCGGAAAGGTTATGGATTCTGGGATTGTCATGGCATACTCTTCGTGGACTACCTCGAAAAAGGAAAAACCATCAACAGCGAGTATTACTGTGCATTATTAGAGCGATTGAAGGCGGAAATCGCTGCAAAACGGCCTCCCATGAAGCGAAAAAAAATTTTGTTTTTGCAAGACAATGCACCGCCGCACAAGAGCATCGCAACCACGGCTAAAATCAATGACTTACGGTTCCAATTGCTGTCGCATCTACCGTATTTTAAAAAAAAAAAATTTTTTCATTCCCGAGCAGGTTACTTTTCACCCCACCTAGACAAAATCATTATTGAAAGTGACTATATAGCCGCCACCAACTATGGAATTACCTCAGAGCTAATTGCTGGGGTAACATATTAAACGATGTTAACAAGTCGCATCCAACGCACGATGCGTTAATATATGTATATGATCCTTAAATTCAACTTTCCAATAGCGACTATTAAAATCGTTAAATTTTTTTAACAGAAAATTTATAGTTAAAATACAAAACGATAAATTTTTCGTGCAATGTATTAAAGTGGAATACCCCAAGGGACATTAATTGGTCCCACTCTTTTTAGTACTTTTGTCTCCGATTTACCAGATTTTGGAAATACATTAGTCTTGCGATGTTTTCCGATGATGCAGCTATATTTGCTCAGGGGACACACTACATGGACGTCTATCATACCCAGCAGACTGCTGTTTTTACGCTAGAAAAATACTTTTTTAAATGCAAGATTAAGAAAAACCCTTCGAAAATGAAAGAAATCTGGTTAACACGAAGACGTAAAGCTTGCTTTCTTCCAAATAACTGGAGATTTTCAAACGATTTTTTTTAGAACTCAGACAGGGAAATATGCCATTGTACTCCTTATGTGTTTCTTTAAATTGAATTTCCCAGGCTTTCACAGAGAAAGTGCTCCTCGGTATTGTTATCACTCTCACAGTTGGCATCACAGTTAAGTTTTAAGTTACCTATGAATAGCATATATAGTGCATAGTAGTATGAAGTCGTTTCTACTTTTTTGAAAATAGAAAAAAAAAATCAACTGTTACTTATGTGTACTTTATTAACGATATTTGGAGGTCTGCCTCCATAGACGGTTGAAACTGGAATCCTTCCTAGAGTATACGTTTTCGTTTTAACGTTACAACTCAGCCATACTATCGTCGGTCTCGCTCTCGAGATCAAAATACTCTTCGTTGCTGACACCGTTGACAAATCCCTCCTTCGGAGGCTCATGATAGTGTCAAGCTTCCGCTGGTTGCGCTGCATGTGAGGGATATCCTTTACCATATACCGGTAATTTGGCAGAACCTTGGAGACGATGAATGGGCCTCGATATCGAGGAACCAGCTTCCAACCCTCGCTTGTTACTTTAAGCTCGTTCTCCCGGCTGATACCGCATTGGCAACCTGTCCTTTGCGTCGAATCTTACCTTCCGGCGGGCCTGTCTGTGCTCAATGTTAACTAATGCTTCGCCTCGGCGTCGTTCCATTTCATCGGCTTTTTACTCTCCAAACCCTAGTAGTAGCTTGTCGCCCGTAATACTCATCGGTGTGTAAGCAAATAGGAGTTCGTACGGGCACGCCTTCATTGTGCAGTTTGGACGGAATTCAGTCCCCACTGAACCACTTGCTGATGAATTGCAAAGTCCCCCCCTCCCCCTTTTCCATTGCTGGATTCCGTTCTCTTTGCAAAACTGGTTGAACGTTCGCGAAGTGAATGGACTTCCTCTTTCGGTGGTAATCCTTCTCGGCAACCCAAAGTAGCTGGTATTAGTGGTCTTCACGGCTCGGAGAAGGATATACTTAGTGAAATTGTCAACCAAAGCAAGAACCTATCTGGTTCCTCCCCTTTCCTTCGTGGAGGGTCCAAGATGATCGTGGTGCACGGTGTCGAATGGGAGGGGGAAGGCTAGTTTTTTGCCTTTCTTCTTTGCGTAAGCGCACTGTACGCACGACTTGATGTACCTCCAGTTAAATCCTCTCATATTGGGAAACCAAAAGGTTTAAAGTGTTTTCTGAGCCTTTTAAACGTCTTCCTGTCAGCGGGATGTCTCACATCATCGTGACACAGCTTAAAGATCCTCCACCGGATAGCTTTAGGGATAGCGTTGGGGGGGATTTGTAGCTGTTTTTTTGCCAACTTCATCTCAATTCGTCTGATATCTGGACGTTCAGTTTTAATGCAGATGCTTCCTCCACCTGTTGCTCATTTTCCACTGGTTGCCGACTTAAGGCATCGACGTGAGCAGCCCTCTTACCAGATTGGTGAACCGTTTCGTAGTCAATTTCTTGAAATTTGAGCCACCATCGACCCACCCGGATAATTAGTTTTGCCTTATTGCTTGTCGCAACAAGTCACACAATTTGCAGTTGTACTCACAAGGAACCTCACTATCAATGGAAGCTATAACCGAGAATGCAGGTACACATAACGCATGTTCAGGTCTCGAGAATCTTTGCCTGGCAAGTTCATCTAGGATCTCATTTCTCGCGGTCCCACTGTGACCTGTGATCTAAGAAATACTCTGCTAATTCAGGCAAGTTCAGCTTTGCATTCCCGAGCTAGCTTGGTAGTGATGACGGAAAGAGAGTTATGTAAGTATAAGGTATGTAGTCTTAACGAGGAGTGAAATCTGGTATTGTTGATTTCAAAAACGATACCGTCCTGCATCGTAGATAGGTCTTGGAGCCATTAGTGAAAACCTGACTACATTCATTTTTTGACTCTGATTCAGTCCCAAACCAATCCTGGTTACATCAAAGCACAAGTCGTGATCCGAAAGAGAGTACATCTACATCGTTTACATATTATGTCTGAGCGTAGACGTCATAACACTTAAGAGCGTTAAGCATGTAGTCAAACATTTTGCACCATAGTAATGAAAACAGGACGCCCTGCGGAAATCCCTTTTTACACTCGCCACCATATACTTTCATATATTGACCGCAGTCAGCATTTGTTATGAGGACCGTTAAAGGTTACGCAGGGTGTTGTCTTTTTTACGGTTAATTCGTTTGGCACATTTGTCAAATGGTTTACGTACAGAAATATGGTATGCTATTCCTTACTTACTGGGCAGACTAATGGAATCACTCTGCAATAAACCGCCTGTCCAATTTCCACATTCAACAGAGCAGCCCTTAAAATAAAAATTGGTTCTCACAGGGCGACAAAACGGTAGATCAGGTTGATTGCCACCTGCCGACCAGTGAACAAAGCTGACTTCGGGCGCTTTTGAATAAGGTCTATCTTGAGGCTAGTTTAACAAGCTGCAGCAGGAGAACGGATCCCAAGCCTACATTCTAATTTAAATCATTTATCAACATCTGATTAGAAGAGAAATCGTTGCGATAGACTCCCGCCCTTATCACATGACGAGTCCAATTTACCGCATTTTTACAACGTGACGCATTATTATTTTTTCTGTTCTTGACTACGAGTATGTTGGAGCATTTCTTACTTTTTTTTTTATTTTTTTCTTAATCAAATTATCGTCAAAGAGAAGCGAAGAGAAAAGAAAATACCTGAAGAAGAGGTAAACTAAATAATAACAAACAAGCTTGGCCGCGTGCGCGCCTCATGAGTCATAGGTAAATAAGACGTAAGTAAGAAGTAAGATAGTTTGACTCTACCTGTTGTCTTTGAGAATCTTATTGGCATCGTGGTTGCATAAGCACCACTATGTAGTCTAGTGTGATCTCCTATGTATCGCGTTGCTTGCAAATGTATCTGTGTCCGAGTATATTTTGTATCTCCACAAATGAAATGCACGTGATATGTTGGATACAGAACCGGGGGCATGCGAATAGGACTGGTTTGAAGAACGTACAATATTATGTACTCGTACCTCTGTTAGTTAGTGGGTTTAGAATATGCAGAATATGTATATAGATATTGATATCACGAGCAGTATGATGAAATTTGCATCAGAGGTGCATACATAACGACTAACTATGCCACCTGATGAAATAAGGTAAGGAAATGTGGCAAAATATGGTAGTTGAAAATACAAATTCTCCACCGTTAGATCAATATAATTTTTAGATAGCAGATAACCCATTGCAGGAACTTTTCATTGATCCTAGATCTACATATATGTTGTGTATGTGTAGACACGAGAAAGCTTTTTAATGCAAATCCACCATATAAAGCATTTCCGGCAAAAGACTGCAGACTGTTCACCATCTAAATGACTCTCATCTCAACACGATTTAGCTTTTCTAGTCTAATCAATGCGCTTAAAGTACTAAAGTCTTTTTGCCGATCCATTTAGGGGTAATCATAGCTTAAAGCGATAGCCAAGATTAAATAATTAAAGAGGACATGGAATGACTTAGCGAAGCTCTATCCTTCCTAATTATCTGTACCTTTTGCCATTCGTGAATGTTAGCTCGAAAGTCTTACATTTCCTTCTGATTGATGAGTTTTCAGGTCTCTCTTGTTACGAAACTGTTTTGAACACAGTTTTGCTGTAACATCCCGGAAGCACACATAAATGACTCCACGTGCAATTTGTTGAATGACTCCTTGTTCGAAGTCACATAGCAGGGTGTACTTTCCCATGCAATCTAGTCCTCAATAAGTTATTTACCAAATTAAAAGACTTGGGATGTTTTACTCTTAACGTGTGTCTGGTAACTATGTAGGTTACTGGAACTGAGTTGGAAAGAACGTGTTGGATTTTGCATATTGTAACCACAAAGTGTAGTCTCTTCAATTTTGGTCTTTTTAATTTTGGGAACAGAACCTATAATTTTCATCAGTTATGCCCCTTTTGAGCAAGTCAGGATCATCATTGACATCATTCAAGAGCTCCTGAGCAAAATTTAAGAAGTTTCGGGACAAACTTCGTTGACACACTTCTCAAGAACAAAACATTCGAAAAAATTGTATGATACAAGTCGACCAATATTCTAAAATACTCACCAACTTCTATTATGGTAATTTGATTTTCCAAAACAATTTTCGTCACAGCTTCGATGTTATCATCTTTTGTTGATGTGCTGGGGCGTCCAGAGCGGAGGTCGTCTTTGGCATCTTCTCGGCCATCTTGGAAGAGCTTGTAAACATTTTTTTTTTTTTACTTAGAGCAGACTCACCGTATGCTACTGTCAACATTTCAAGTGTTTTGAAGCACTTGATTCCACTTTTTACACAAAATTTGATGCAAATTCTTTGCTCCATTTTTTATATTAATTGAAAATCGCCGAGCACACTTTTCTTTCTGTCAAACACAAACTAAGTATGCTATATACTTGAAATTGTGAACATACGTTCGGGATATGTGTACCAACACAGCAAAAAAAAAAAAAAATCGATAATCAAAAGTCACCTTACATTTTGAACACCTCGTATTCTTCCCGTCTACTCCACATTTTTTGTTGTCTGGCGTTTGCAAGAGTTCTTCTTCTTTGCTCCGCAATCGTGGCGATCATAGCATTGATTAATGTATTGAATTAACGCTGTTTACGTGAACACAATTTCTTCAGTTCGTTCAGGCTTTGGGATCATCTCCACAGTACACTTTGTATACTGGCGAGTCTTTATTGGGTGGCATTCCTAGAGTAAATAGTTGTACTTGTGCCGGAATAACGCATTCCTCAATTTCGAAGCGAGGGAGAGCAATCGCTTTTATCCTTCTTCTTGAAATAAATTTTGGTAAGTACTTAAACAGTCCTGCAAAGAAAAGCTCGACATTGTTAATGTATGAAAAGACACTCAGTCATTGCAGTTTATGTCGCGTAACGCATCATTCCGAAAATAAATAATTTTTCCTTTGCACCATAGGTCCAGAGAGCATGATATATATTTTCTGATTGCCTTCAACATGGCAACTCAAGCTGAAACAGTATCTCCATTTGGCGCCTCGGGAAAGCTATCACAGTGCGTATTGAGAAATAAAGCAACGTATGCAGGATTTCCATCTCTGGCGTTTGTGCGTTAAGTTAAGGATACTATGATACTTTACTACTAAAAAACATAACTGTTGAGAGAGAGAGATAAGTGCTTTAGATATCAAAGGGCCAAGACTCTAGACCGCTTTAATAACTTCAGCAATGCAAAGTAAATTTTTATAGCTCTCATATTTGTTAAACATTTACTAACAAATGACAGTCAAGACAAACTGTTAGCCAAACAAAATCGACCTGAAACATACTGTACTATAATGCCCATCAAGTTAAAAAAGAAAAAAAGATCAACGGTATTTAGCTATCCCATTACCGTAAGCATTAGTACAAGGTGGTTCTTAACTTCGCTTCAATCGAGACACTAATCTAAAAATTTTCAAAAATTTATTTGAACATACTTTTAGGAATTGATTTCGAAACTACTGTAAATGTTTGCCTTGGTACAAATGATAGAACTTATTCCTTTCAATAAAATCACTTTATTCAATACAGTTACAATTTACAATTCAATCGCTTTTCTTAACCCCTTTTACTTTACTTTCGCTTTTATTGAAACCACTTAACCACTCTCTTAACTCACTATTCAAATTCCACTTCAGAACTTACTTGCATACCCTGGGGGGTGCTGATATTTATACTCCCCTAACATCTTTCATGAAAGTAATGAAAATTCTCTCTGTAACATTTCTCGAGCGTTAAACAAATTGGATAACAGATAATGGACTTCTTAGTGAATTCCAAGCAGGCTTTCACAAAGAATATTCCATTGTGGATAACATATTCACGTTAACAACCATAGCTACGACATACCTTGATAATGGAAGGAAACTGCTGCTGCTTTTGATTCCATAGATAGAAATTCTCCCTTCCTTAAACTAAGCAAAGTAGGAGTTTTAACAAAGTTTCTCAAAGTATTACAATGTATGTATGAGCAAAACTAAGTGGCAGTGTGGGATGGGAAACAATTGTCTCACTGGTTTGGTACAAAAATGGACGTCAAACAAGGATGCTTACTAAATCCTTTCATTTCTTCAATATTCCTTGATGACATTATTGTCTTTCTTCCAGGAGTAATTGTTTTCAATGGAATAAATATGAAATGCTTAATGTATGCAGATGACGTCGTCCTACTGACAGAAACGTCAAATATGATGCAACCCATGGCCAACACATTACAGAAAATGGAATTTAGAGGTTAACACCGATAAATCAAAAATTATGGTACAAGTATCTAGGAGTAATTCTGACTCCGAAAATTTTTTTTGAAAAGCACTACATGATTCTAAAATGGCCAACAACTGCAACTGGAAAAGACTCCCTGGCAAAAGTAACGTCGCAACAAGTGTGAAGTATCTACGAACTGTTTTAACCGGTAGCAAGAATCGTAATGTGTTATGCACAGGTCTGGGGATTTTCTCCAGTATGATGACGTTTAAAAATTGTTAAGATACTTCCTAAAGAAAATTTCTTATCTACCAAAAAACACTCCAACGTACATGATTCATTTGGAGATAGAACTTCTTCCTTCACTTCAGCTATATCGTGCAACGCAAATCTCAATTCTTTGGCGAGTGGTCAAGATTGTGAACACAACGTGCAACCAGACAATGACAACCCTGAAATGTGGGAAAACCCCTTGGAAACTGTATGGAATATTATTAAGAAAACAAAATTTGAGCATTTCCATGAACGAGCAAGGCAAATTGAGTCCAGGACCCTATATCGAACGCTGGTTCACAACCTAACAAACAATAATTTTCACGACACAACCGTATTGATACTATTTCCACAATCTTAAAAGCGATAGGAGAGCTTTTGTTCATATGTAAATGTACACTGTGTAAACGACATACAGCAAAGGACGTGAAACATTTTATTGGAATTTGCCCCGTTCTTAACGCGCTCACTGGGGCAAAATTAGTCTAACTATGGATGAATTAAAAATTACTTTAAACGACGGTATTTCAAATATAGATGGCGCTGTTTACATTCAGTTATCACACTACTATTCAATACCTGAATTTGGATATTAGCACAATGTACAGATTCGTGATACATTTCATAAGCAAAGTCTCAAGGAACAAGCCATTTCATCTTCAATCGAAAATGTGCGCCCCTAACAGAACAAAATCAACTCTTCTCGTTTTCTGGCCGTCGCCAGCCCGATTTTTCAAGTAAACTACGCTAAACGCTAGACTTTTCAGTAACTCTGAAAGCCAATGTGCATTAAATTAGATTTTGGGGTGGGGGGCCCTATTTATTTGGCTTAGTACAAGCTTAATCCAACTCAAAAACTGGACTAAAAACTAACAGAAAGATTTAAGAGCTAGGAACCAAAGGAAGGATGGATGAGATCTTGTATGAGACGAGGAGTGCTCATGTTGAAATCAAAAACAAAGAGGTTTGAGTTGACTTTTCGGAGCATACGGGAGATTGGTTTATTGGAGCCATAAGAGGTGTGGTGGACAGGCAGATAGAAGAGACAAGGACATCGTAGATTAAGTGGGTTGGTGTTGAAGGTAAAAGAGTTTAAAAGAATTGACGTTGAATACCCCAGATTTGGGAAACATGTATTCGCTAAAAGGGGTCGAACAAAGGCAGAATAGAGAGATTTGGTTACATAGGGGCTGGAAAATTCCTCAAACTACCATTTAATGAAGTCAAGTGATAACTTGGCTTTAAAGATCATCTTGACGATATGCGAACGGAAATTAAGCTCCCAGTCGAATAATATGCCAAGGTCTTGAAAAGACTGGGAGAGGGAGGAGTGTTTTATGACCCTCTCAAGATGTTATAGTAAGAATAAAGAGAAGAGTGTCAAGATAGCTGCCTTGTGAAACTCCATATGAGGTCAGGGATGGAACAGAAAGGGCGGATCTAATCCGAGTACCCAAAAATATAGGTTTACCAGGTATCACGGAATCCATTTGAATAAAATAGGTTCAAAGCCGAGAGCAGACAATTTGGGAGGATCAGTTGATGAGATATCTTATCAAAAGATTAATTGAAATCAGTTGCAATAACATCGATTTCTTTGCCATTTTCCAAGGCTCTGAGAGTTAAAGACACAAACTTAACTAAGTTTATGGTAGTTGATCTGACCTTTTGGGAACCATGTCGTCTGGGCGAAATAAAAGACTTGCATTTGAAGCTTAAGGCTTCGTATAAAATATTTTCAAAGAGTTAAGATGAAGATTTAATGAAGATATGTAGCTAGATAGTTTGAAAAGTCGAAAGAAGAATGGGTTCGAAGGAATACCGCCCATAACTTCTTCGTTTTGTTTCGTAGAGGTCGGAGTCTACGAATATACCAAGGAGGGGATTTGAAAGATGTTTTATGGCGGGAACATGGCATATAAAGGGAGATAGATTTGAATATTTCTCTGTAAAAAATGGTGGGCACCGACCAGAGATACGAGTAGATAGGTAAACTCAAAAGAATTGATTTTACGGAAATCAGTTTTCTGAAAATTGTTCGAAGACATAGGGAACAACACGATACTGAGGAGTTGTCGGGATCAGTTGTGAGGGTAAAGACTATACACCACTGACTTGGCATAGAATAAAGTCCTCATTCCTTAGCAGAAATGGGATTAGAAGCAATAAAAAATGATAGGTGTTCAGATGGAGGCAGATGCAAATCATCGAAGATAGTGATATCATCAAGCGATTTGATCGTTTTATCGGATCAAATTGTCAATTGCATCAATAGCTAGTTGGAAGGATTCGATAAGTTGGGCCGGAAGAATATAACAACACATAACACAGAACCATCTTTGAGTAAATGTTATTTTAACTAAAACAAACTCCAACTTAGAAGAAGACGAAGTTGCAACGAGAGAGGAGTCAAAGCTTTTGTGAATGGCCAGTAGGACACCTCGACAAGGAGAGTCGATCAAAGGGGGTGTGCGGTCATCATCTCGAAAAACATTAAAAGAAAGAGGGAATAACTGCTGGTTTTTTATGTTGGAGATAGAATTAGTTTCAGCCAGAGCGTAAATATCAAATGGGGGAGCATGAGATTGGCGAAAAACGGCGTGGGTTTTAGAACGCAATCCTCTTACGTTCTGGTATTAGAAGGTGAGAGGAAGGTTTTTGTATGACTTTTTAGGTTTGAAAAAATTTATCGTGCCCAAGTCGCTTACGTATGAGACTCTTTTAGAGTGTGCATAGTGGCGAAGAACGGCAAGATCGTCTGCAAACATTTTTTAAGGCGTATGGAAAATCTTGTGATACTTTATATAAAGTTCTTGAGACTTCTAATATCGGTAGGGCCTCTTCTTGCTAGATAGAAACTATGACGCTTGTTTTTATTTTACCCTCGTACCACACCAAGTCGGACTTATCGGGAAGATAGGCGAGATATAAACGTATATTCTTATCTATCCTTTTATCCCTAAGCCTAGAAAGCGCAAAGTGACATTAATATCTCTGGTTTGCTGCATTAATCAAACAGAGATTGATTAAATGAGAGAACTGATGAAGTTAGGATACTAAGCTCCAGTTCTGAGGTCGAAATTAGAGAAAGTCGTGTATGTTGTGGGTTGAATGGTGGCAGTTTGAGTGGTAGGGGTTTAAGTCGAAAAAGGCAAGTTGATGTTGGGGCTTAGTTTGGAGTGGTATAGAAGGAATAATAGGAATAATGTTAGTTTTAAAATTCCAATTTCAGCTGTATTTGTTATGTGAAGTGGGTGGGTGGGTCTGGGCAATTTAGATTTAGTTGCTAAATTATTTGCTTGACTTTATCTTGCTTCTGTGTGGTATTTCCCAACCATTTGTAGACACGCATCTTTTTAAGATTGAAATTGTTGCTGGCTGGATTCATATTTAGCGGGAGATTGAATGTGAAGCTGCGCAAGCTTCTGTGGTGAGATGCTGGAAGCAAATAGCTGTGGCTAATGGTGAGACCACATTTTATTTCGAAGAAATTCATCAACAACAATGTATCATGCTTAACAACACCACTGTCACCTTCTGTTTCTAGTCTGTTTATGACCTGACTGGATAAATGGATAAAAGAATAAAAAAGATATTCCTTCACTGTTAATGATGTGACCAATTCATTGTAACTTTCTTCATCGTAGAGTGATGTCTACAGTCTCTGGCCCTGTTCTAATTCGAGACTACACGCAAAAATTAATAGAACGGAACTTGAGAAATGAGTTAGGTGAACAATTTATTTCTCGTTTTGAACCGATTAATGGGCCGGCCAGATTGTGCGATTTGACGCATTTAGACAATTTTTTCTGGGGATACGTAAAATCATTCACCTATGCAGATAAACCAGCGTCAACTGCAGCTTTGGAAGACAACATTACATGTGTTATACGAGATACCAGCCAATATGCTCGAAAAGGTGATTCAAAATTGGACTCTCTGTATGGACCATTCAAAACGTAGTTGTGTTCAACATTTACATGAAATAGTCTACAAAAATTAAATGACAAAATGTATACACTCTTGCAATTAAGAACCAAACGCTTAAAAAATTACCCATTATATGACTCAAAATTGGAGACACATGCACCTTTGTTAGATTTTCAAGGCGCTGCTGTCAGTCGGTATGATATATCACATTAATTAAAGGATAACAGTTTTAGGTTTGGACCATCAATCTTAATTCGTAACCTGCTTACGGATTCCAAGTTCTTGATGATTTAGCGAAGGTCCATAACCTTAAGCAAGGCAGGTAAACGTCTACACCATCATCTAAATAAAATAAAACAACAACGGTTTGAGATAAGCAGCTTCCCGCAAAATGAAGCGTTGAAGACGAGTGACCTCACGACGAAAATCACGTTTCGTATTTACAGCTGAGCCGGAATTTCGATATTTTTTAATAATTTCTGCACGTTTGGCAAGCGTAAAAATATGCATGATGAAATGGCAAGTCTTACTCAATATTTTGACAGCTAGATGTCATTGATCACTTTGTGACACCCGTTATATTGCATTGCTCTGCATTGGTAAATCACCCCTGTCGTACTTTGCTTTTGACTTCAAGAGCTTACCGTTATGCCAAACAAGAAAAATTTCACTGATTTTGAAATTTTGTGAAAGTAACTAGAACGGTCTTATGTTTTTCATAGGTTTCACTAAGTTTCTATTCTTTAGCCAGGCAACGATCATCCCTTCGTTTTACATTCATACGATAATTTCCCTATGTGGGGCCTAATAGCTCTGTGTAATTTCTTCTCCCTTTTCATACCACGCTGGGATTAAAGTTGAAATCTTTCTACCGCTGATGTTTTCGATTTGAGGGTTGAGCACGGCGTTCTATAGTTTCTCCAACTCTTACGGACTTATCTTTGACCTTCGGTTGCGGAAAGATTTTTCTCAGTTCTCCAGTGGTCGTTCACAATCGTGTGCTTGGATTTTCTGATTTGTTGCGGTTCCAAGGTCAGATGATCGATAAGTAGTTGGAGCACTGTAGGATCCAGAAATTCATTTAGATAATGTCTCAACGTCTGTATCACCGATCGAAAATTTACTTCTATATCATCAGCTAACTAAAATCTTATCTATCAGGTTTGATATTTAATGTCTATCAGCCCATTTTGTGGCACCTTCACTCTAAAAAAGAAAAAGACAGTTATCGAGCTGAATTTAGTATAGTATGAGCTTTCTTCCTCTAGTTGTAAAAATCTTCCGCTCGAGGACTGCCTTTCCGTAAGTCTACGGAACTAAATGATCTATTGGTGCAGTATTACAGTTCAGCTGTACAGTTTACATATACATTTAACCAGCAAAACGTTAGTTTAATAATGGTAAATGGAATTGGATTAGAAGGCCAAAGACCACCCCACATATGTATCTTCTTAACGCAATGTAAAACTTTACCTTTATTTTTTCAATAAGCGTAAAAAACGTGTAAAATGTACTTTTTACATTGCCTTGATCTACTGCAATTTAACCTTCGAATTCTCCAGGTGGTTCTGTTGTGTATTCAGTATTCAACTCTCGTTTAGACGTTATTTACTCGTTCGTTTCGGGAATGTTTTGAAATCTTAGCGGCGATAAAATAAGATCTCTAGAAAATGACGTGCACTCGACAAAGAAGAAGCGAAAAAACTTCAAATGAGCCCAGAATGGTAAAAATTTAAAGCAAAATCCATTATCCTTTCTTCGATGAATTAGAAATAATCTTTCGGAACGTTCGATTCAAGTTGGCCTGGTACGCATAAAATAAATACTAGTGTGCCGTGGGGTTCAGTTCTGTCCCCAATACTCTTTTCTATTTTCAAAAATGATCTCTTGCCTGCTACTTATAATTCTTTTCTTTGGTTGTAAAGCGGGAACAACAGCATATGTTAAGCTCATCGGGTGCTCCCAAAACGCAATACTGTCTGCTTTCCCTAAAGTGAAACTTAAACGCTTACAACGTCGAAAATGAAAATTTGTCCGTTCTCGGAAGATGTGTCAGTGGCAGCCTACGTTGGAATGACCTTATACAAGACATTGCCAAAAATATTGTAAAATGTCTTGGTCTCCTGAAAGGATGTAAGAAATACTTTAGCCCGAGTACATCTGATGAGCATCTAAGACCTCTCTGCCCTCGCTGGATACATTTTTGCAGTCATTTGACACCCGCCAAGACCGACGTGATGTTTCTTGCCTCACTTTGTTCTTCGCTATTTTCACCACCAGTAATCCATCAAATTTGCTAGTACCATTCTGCCGCTTCAAACCTTCAACCGTTTCACCCGTCTCACTAAGAATGTTCATCAGTTTACCCACTTACGCACCTATGGTGATTCTTTCCTGAGTCATACAAGTCGCTTACAGGATGCTCTGCGGAGCTCATCTAAGTCATTTTAATTTGCGAATATTCAAGCATTCTTTCCTCCCTAATTTTGATTCTCCCACGCTGTGTGTAAACATTTAAGCATTATACACGCGAGTTAAGTATACAAAAAAGTTTGCGTACTATGAAAAACAACAACGCTGCACGAATATATGTTCCAAGAAAACTCTTGGATGTCAACATCTGTCTAAAAAATAACACAGACCACGTGAAAGATCCTCACAGCAAATAAAGTACTCATTTAGAAGATGATTTGGTATTTATATTGCTTGGGAACTTTTGATATAATCACTCTGCCATCATAGCTGAGTGATGCGAAAATCCAAGGATCCACATTACTCCATTCCACGCAATAAACTGAATCCTCATGTTGATCGAATGTCTGAAGTAAACCATCCGAGAGCAGTTTCTTTGGCTCACCATCCTCCTCGGTAGTCTCAGAACTTACCGAGCCAGCACATGTTAATAATACCTTGCAGTCACTACTACTCGAAAGTAGCAACTGATCATGGAATGTGTTGAACCTTACGTTCCAAATCCAATGTGAATGATCACCACGGGAAAACACAGGCTCCCTGGTCATTCGGCAATCCCAGATCTTTAGAAATCCATCATCACCGCCCGTCAAAATATGACACTGCTTATTTGGATTACAGTCAATATCGCGCACCAGCTGCCCATGGGCATCTTCAATCGACCAAGCACAGTGGTTTGAGTCACGTATATCGTACGAACGTATGGAGCAGTCATGCAAAGCAATAAACTGATTCCCCTGATGATGTTGTGACCATTTGCCAGTGGTGAATTTTGGTGCGCTCTTTGCTGTAATCTCTGCTACTGCACGAGCTTTAGAAGTAGATCTATCAAAAGTGACAATTTTCCCATCAACCACGGTAGCGAGGGTGTTTTCATCGGTCGGATGGAATTCTGTTGTTTTGACTTCACTTCCAAATTGCTAAGAAAATATACTTTTAAAGATAAATTAAGAGAACTTTGTCTATAGGTCTACCTCTGTGGGCAGCACCTCAATATTATCGTATGGGAGAAACTCCGAATCAATATTCTCGTCGAGATTCTCTGGAATAGTCAATATAGCTGTCTGAGTTAGAACTTGTGCTCCTTTTTGAGTGCTATAGCAGGAAAGCAATGTACGTCCATTGTGTGGACTGCTATTCAGCTTCCAAACTTCACCAAGAGGATGAGCAAAGACCTAAAAAAGTAGCAATTGTATGTTGTGGTGTTTTTTTTTCTGGTTAACATTTATACCTTTGCTTTGATGATGGATTTCTCCTCGTTGTACTCAAGAAGATGCAACTGGTTATTCGGTTTCAGTGATTGGGTAGCAATGAAAAACCGCACTTCATTGGATTCGCCATACTGTGGAGTAAGTGCTCTGGCCTAGAGAAGGAAAATAAGACTTTCATACTTTCTGCATATTTCATTTCATAGAATTAGTTATTACCTGGAATTCGAGCCCATAGATCAAGCCATTTGCATCGTCCATAGAGGAAGCGGAAAATTGTTTTTTTTTAATCACAAGAAACAATTAGTAATAGAAAATAACTAAGAAGCACCGTATCAGCTGGATACTATTATTTTGTTCTTAAAATATTGAGTTGTGATGACAGTTCAACGTGAATACTTTTAGAACAGGTTTGTGTCCAAGATAGGGACGAACTCATGTGTTACAAATTTAACGAGATTTTTTCGTCAAATATTTTCTTAATTTTATCCTTGTTTGAGAAGTTCAGGGTTTCTAAACCAATAGCTAATTACGTATTGTTTTTTTTATCTACATATATATTCACGAAAACTTTTTGTCCAGTCGAAAATTGGCATTTGAACATAAGGTTATTTGTAAAGCGTTTAAAAAGGCTGCTTAATGGCTTGCGTTTTAAGGGTAACATCACCCTAACCTTTGGTTGTATGATATGATTTGCACTAAGAACATTGTTGTTCTCACCATACTTTTTCTTAGGCGGCGCTATAGTCCGGGATTGACCTAAGCCTCAATCAATAAGCTTCTCTTATTAGCGCGGTCTTTGTCTAACTGTCTACAGTTGCGCACTCCAAGATGGTTGGGATCCGCTTCCACTTGCGTGCGCTATTTAAGGCGTTGCCTTCCTCTACTGCGTTGCCTCTCCAGATAAGAATCGAAAATTCAACGGCGAACGTTGGTGTTCATTCACTTTATATGTTTCAGCAATCTCAAACGCCCAATGCCCAGTTTTTTGACCAGGTTGACTACGTTGAATCGTTTCCTCCAGAACCTGTGAACGCATACGGGACCAAATATCTTACGAATAGTTTTTCTCTCAAAACGACAAAGGATATCTTTAGGAAGGGTCCATGCTTCGGAACCATGGGATTACTAGGGTCTTCCTCGGTTATTCGGGAGAGGGCCTAACTAAATAGTTACCTACTCAGACCAAAGAAACCGGATTACTCTTCTTTTGATTTCTGAAAAAATGTCGTTTTCAGATGTGAAAACAGAAACAAGGTAGACAAAGTCTCCTACCACTTAAAAGTTATTGGTGTCGATTGTAATATAACATTCTGGCCTATTTGTCGATGTTAGGTGCCCCTTCTTGTAGACAGCATATACTTTGTTTTGCTTCGTTTAGCACTAGACCCATTTTTGTTTCTTTAACCGCAAACGCACCAGTGACAGCTTGCTGTGTTCTACGAATAAAATCAATATCGTCGGAGTTTGCAAGGAATTGAATATACTTTTGAAAGATCGTACCTTATGTGTTGGCTTGTGAGTTTTGCAAAATTCTTTCAAGTATGACAGAGCGTCGCCTTTCGGCGTCGGTTGCTTCATTACCGACCTTGATGCTCAAGCGAGCTTGAGCTTGAGCTGAAGATGCTGTTATATGCGACTTTAAAATCGATAAAAAGGTGGTAAATATCGATCTAAACTTCTTGGATTTTCTCTTACCGGGCCTAAAACCGCACTGATAGGGTCCAATCAGATCGTTGATAAATGGTTTCAGGCGCTCGCACACAACGGCAGACAATGTCAAATTTAGGAGATTAAACAGATTGATACCTGTATAGTTTAGAGGGTTTCTTTTCTTGTGAACTGAGCAAATGATGCTGAGGTTCGATTCATCAGGCATATCAGGCATTCCGATTATGCTGCCAAAGATGCTCTTTTTTCCAATTTTGGCGTAAAGTCGCCTAGGACGATTTTAACGTCATACATCGGCCTTTGATCGTATGTTTTGTCGAGGAGCTCGTAGAAACTTCCTTTGGTAGCATTGTTCTTTTTCTCTGTTGGGACGTGAGCGCATATGAGGCTCTCACTCACGTGTCGAAAGCTCAATACTTCTTGCCTAAGTCTATCGCTTACAATAAATCCACTTCCAAATAGATGCTGCTTACTTTCCCTGTAGCAATCACCGTAGTAAACATCACAGTCTTTCATCTTTCTTTTGCCAGGCCCATCTCACTGTACTTCCTGTATGACGGTGATATCTGCTTTCTAGCAGTCTGTGCCTCCGCTGATCGTTCGGGCAGAACGTTCAAGGGCCGAACATTCCACGTGCAGATCCGAAAGTCGTTATCTTTTGTTAGATTTTCAGGGTCGTCAACAATCCGTCCTTATCCGAGGCTTTTGGTCGCTGCGTAACCCCTGACCTGAAGGGTAAGGTTTTTTTTGGGTAACACGTTTCGGGGATGTGAGTGCTGCCGTTGGCCCTTATTAAGGACTCATCCGCAACCAACTCTTCTCCAACACCCTGACATAATTCTGGAGATTCCTATAGACGTATTCAAATACGTTGAAGCAACTCATATAGAGATAACACTAGTTCGAGCCAACTGGAACTGTTGACACCCCCATCGATTCCATCCTTAGAATTCGTCCGCTGCCGCCCGGAAACAGGAGAAAGTGCCTTAGTGAGATGGCACTCCTCCCCGCCCCCACTCTCGTCAGCTGCCATCAACGGCCTTCGCACGATTCCCCACGACTTGTGCTCTCTTATTTCAGTTTGCAAGAAGATTTATTGGCCCATTAAAATGATTCTTCTGTGATGTTTTCTACCTACTCGGTGGTCAGTGGTTGAGCTTACCTTAATTGTCCCCCAAAAATGTCCCTTCATTATGGTTGGGTGGACGTAAATTAAATCTCTCATCGGTTTAGTTGATTGGTTCGTCCTGGATGACAGCGGAGTTTTTGGTCATCATCGCCGTTTAACAATCTGCATAAGTGCTTTTTATCCATATCCTTGGTGCCGACTATGACTCCTCTTCTCTAGAGATTTCTGTTCATGTCTTATTGACTTTTTACACTTGGTTCACTTTCGAAAATTTTTCCAGGAGAAGTACCCGGTCTTTCTTTTCCTTCTGGAGAAGCCGATATTCTTCTCCCCTCTTTTGCTCGTTGAGCACATAAGCCGCTCTAGTCCTTCTATGCAGCGCCGCTTCATTGGCTACATATCCTTGCATGTACTCTCTTGTGAGTGTGATGGAGTGAAAGCCAGCATATCCGTTACAGAATTTATGACGGATTGTTGGCATTAATGTTACAGATCTTCACCGCTTAGTGCAGGCTATAAAGGCTTTGGCTAGAAATTGAAAATTCTAACGGTTTGTTTCGATTGAGGTCATTAAACGTTAAACCTCCTCACAGTATTTCTCAATTGTTGTGGTGTCTGAGATGTTTGTTCGGACATCAATTGTACTGAAAGTGCTTTACGTTAATCGTAACATCATCGATTTTATTGCCTGTCTAAACTTAAGTTGATATGGATATTGTGGTGAAGAAACCATGGTCTACTTATAGTGATATTCAGTCCCGCAAAAATGTCCGTTTTCAGGCGTGATGTCGTGTAGTTTTTTTTTTTTGATGTTCTAATCACCGTCATATTAACTATATTGCTCGTACGTTTTGTCGAGGATTCCGTACATACATTCTTTGATAGCATCGTCTATTTCTCCTATAGGAGCGTGAGTGAAAATTAGGCTGATGTTGGTGAATTAAGCCTTGGTGTGAATTACAACAATGCTGTCGTCCACTTGGCACATAATAAATCTGCACCAAAATGGACAATGTTTCAGTTTTCTGCAACACTCTCGTATATAGCCATCCCACCACAATTCTCAGAAAGCTGTGATATCTGCTTCATAGACTCTAGGGCCTCTACTTGTTTTCAGCTGCCTGCGCCCTGTTC
This sequence comes from Volucella inanis, assembly GCA_907269105.1. Taxonomy (NCBI): domain Eukaryota; kingdom Metazoa; phylum Arthropoda; class Insecta; order Diptera; family Syrphidae; genus Volucella; species Volucella inanis. Next base: position 96,900,150 of record OU026154.1, read on the forward strand.
AAAGTCCGAGTATTCCATGTACAGTCGCTAGACTAGGGACAGGACTTTCTTTCCTTGGGCAATAGGAAGCGGATATTCTGAAATCTAGCAATACATTTTAGTAATATGAGAGCTTCTGATGACTCATTTAGGGTTCAACCGACTCCATCTCTATTCCAGAATTCTGACTAGTCCCAGAAATTCCTTGTTGATCTCAGCTACTAGCTCTTTGGAGAAGCTCTTATCACGCCATCGACCGTTATCGACGTAGACGTGTTATGTATTGGTTTCCACACTGTACTATACAACTGTATACAAACAAATCAAAAATTAATTCAAATAATTTAAAATTAATTAAAATTTAAAATTTAAAATAAAATTTCGTTGCGAAGTGCTTGCCTTATCTCCCAGTGGTAGTCCCCGGTAACGGCTAATATGCCCGGTTGGCATGTATACTGGCCTACGCCACCATAGGGCTCACAATCCTATAGAGAAGAGATTATGGTTCGTCACATGGCAATTAACGGCCTCGGATAAAAATGGACTCATTGTTGACCACCCTTGCAAACGTTTAAAGGGCAACGACCTTCAGATCTGCATGTGGGACGTTCGAACCTTTAAAACAGGCTACATGCAGGCGAACATTAGCGAACATAAGGAGGATGAATAATTGTGATATATACTGTGGTGATTGCCATAGTGAAAATAAACATCGATTATTTGGATGCTGATATGCCATATGCGGCAGACTTAGGCAAGAAGTCTTGAGCTTCCGTCACGTATGCGAACATCTTAGGAGAATTGGCATCTAAGCTTAATTCTCTAACATAAGGCTAATATGCGCCCACGCCCTTAAGACAAGGACCACGAAAGTCGGACAGCTTTGGTAGGGCAGTTGGTAAGCATAGCCTACACGCCACTATGTCTGTCAACGTAATTTAATTGATAATTTTGCGAAAGACGTAAGGTATGCATCCAGAATTCTGGACGTCCTAACGTTGCGGGCAGCCAACATTGAATCGGATCAGCATTTTATAGTAACCAAGGTGCGAATGCGGATTTCACAAAACAAGGAAAAAGTACTGTGAGAAGATATAACGTGGCAACGCTGCCAACGTGCCATCAAAGATGCGTCAACTACTGTGCTGGGTTTAAGTTGACCATCCACCAAGAAATCCTTGGTTGAATAAATGATGCCGGCAAGCACATATACCTAAACTAGAAGCATATAAAGCCGAACTGCAATGAAGGACAAAATATGTTCGTGAGTTCAAACTTTTACTTCTACGTGAAGAGACGGGGTGAGAAGAAGAGTACGAGAAGCGCGTGATCGAAGATATTAGGAATAAGATACGGACGCTTAACCAACAGGTAAAAAGACAAGAAGACCCGCACAGAAGCCTGTAAAGATGAAGAAGGAAACCTTGTAGTAGTCACATCCAGTGCAAATCAGCTGGACCTGAAGGCTTACCGGCCGAGGTATTCAAATCTGCTGGAAATGACTTTGCGGAGAGTATCCACCAACTCATTTCTAAGATTTTGGTCAAAAGAGTGTATGCCTGATGAATAAAACCTCAGAGCACCATATGCCCGATGCACAAAGAGGAGACACCCTCAACAACGCCAAATATAGAGGTATAAGTTTCTTCAACATCGGATATAAGATCTTATCTGCCATATTGTGTGAACTTCTGAAAGCTTCGCCGACGACCTACCGATACCCACCATCTTTCATGTCCATAACACATTTATGGAGAAAGAGCTATATATTTTTGGCATCTCTGTCAAACTCGTCCGTTTGCGTAGAATGACAATTACGAACGCTCGCTACTCCGCCAAGGTCGGCGACGTCCTAACCGAGACGTTTTATGTCAAAAAATAAATTTTGATAATATGTTTGCTATCAGTGTCAGGAAGAAACAAAAAGTACCGTTTTTTGTGTGAAAAGATACACACTAATGGAACAAAACAAATTCAGTTTTTTATTATTAGCGCACGTGTACCCTTAAAATAACACAAAACGGGGGCGAAGGAAAATCAGGAAGGTAGAAAAGAGAAACACTGTTGTACGTTGATCTTAAGTGTTTGCAAGTTATAATGAATAGGAACTAGAGAGCTCAGCAGGGCATCCCATAAGTTGTACGGCTTAGGAACGAATCACGATATTTTGATGCTTGAGGGTATACTGATGAGCATTCATAGCGAGACGGGTGTTACGGTTAAAGGTTTGAAGGAGTGGAATGCTACTGGCGATTTCTAAGGAGGCGATAAAACAAGGTGAGACAGAAGACATTACGTCGGTGTTCAAGGGTATCAATTGACTGACTGATATAAGTATAAGATCAGAGCGAGTGAAATATTTCTTACATCGCTTGAGGAAACCTAGACATTTCACAGCATTTTTTGCGACATCGAATATGTGGTCATTCCAACGTAGGTTGTCACTGACGCACATACCAAGAATAGAAAGTTTTTCTGTTTCGACGATGCAAGTGCTACTCATGGATAATGGCTGGGTATTTAGATTTCGCCTTAACGACAGCACACAGCATTGAGTTTTGGAAGCATTAAATTCTACTCTGTTGATAGTTCATATGTTCATATGTTGATATGCTGTTAATATCGTAATTAAATGAGTTTAACATACGCTGCCGTTCCCGTTCTACAGCTGAATAGGAGAGACATGTGTCTGGAAACGAATATGAAAAGCAGATTACTGTCATCGGCAAAGAAATATATTGGATTAGAAGTAGCAGATAAGAGATCATTAATTAAAATTAAAATTTAAAATTTATTTTGTGAATATCAGACTTAAAACCATCCAAGACAACTTGAATTGAACGTTCCGAAAGGTATTTTTTAATCTATTTAAGAAGAGAGTCATCGATCGCAAAAGCACGCATTTTCAATAAAAGAGCCTGAAGCCAAACTCTATCAAATGCAAGATATCAAGTGCATCTATCTTGCTTTCGCCAGATTAATGTACGCTTTGGTTCCACTTTCTGTTGAAAAGTTTCCGCATTTCGAGATATTTTATGAGTTTACGGCTTATCAGCGCTTCCATGACCTGGAAAAGAAGGGACTTATGGTAAGTGCAATGGGTCTTTGGGAAGAGGAAGACGGGCTGGACAAATGCTTTTTCCATTTACTTGGAAAGAGACCTTAAAAGTAGGATTGAAGAAAAAACTTACACAGTGGTTTTGCCAGCAAGGAAGAACACCTTTTCAGAAGAAGGGGAGATATACCATCTGGACCAGCAGATTTGTGTATATTAAGATCTTTAAGTACTCTTGCTACTTGAAGGGCTGAAAAGTCCGCGTTTCTAGGAGAGGGCACCACTTGAATTAAATTCATACCATACACGCTCAATAGAGCGTGTTGGATATATCATACACGAATATTTGGACATGCGAAAGCTCTGTTCAATGTGGGTGCCACGTTTGCTCACAGTCGATCAAAAACAACACCGTGTTGATGATTCAGAGGAATGTTTAAAGCTGTTCAACCGCAATAAAGCCGAATTTTTGAGTCGGTATGTGACAATAGATGAAGCTTGGCTCCATTACTTCACACCAGAGTCAAGTCGGCAGTCAGGTAAGTGGCGAGCAGGAGACGAACCTCGTCCAAAACGACCAAAAACACTCAACAGTCGGCTGGCAAGGTTATGGCATCTGTATTTTGGGATACACATGGAATAATTTTCATCGACTATTTCCAAAAGGGGCAGACTATCAACAGCGACTATTACATTGCGTCGTTGGAGCGTTTGAAGGACGAAATCGCAAAAAAACGGCCGCATTTGAAGAAAAAGAAAGTGCTGTTTCATCAAGACAATGCACCGTGTCACAAGTCGATGAAAACGATGATAAAATTGAATGAATTCGGCTACGAATTGCTTCCCCACCCACCGTATTCACCAGATTTGGAAACCAGCGACTATTTCCTGTTCGCAGATCTCAAGAAGTAATCGCCGAAACAGAGGCCTATTTTGAGGCTAAACCGAAATCGTACTGGTAAACTGGTATTGAAAGTTTGGAAAATCGTTTCAATTGAAAAATAAAGTTGAATCTTGCAAAAATTTTGTGTTTTACTATAAAACGGCACTGACTTTTCAGCCCATGTGTTAGAAGTATTGAACTGGTCGCAAAATGTGCAACAAGCAGATTGGCCTTGTCAAAACCGCTGCCAGCTGTAATGTCAATGTAAATGAGCGTTGAGATGGAGGACGAGGCAGAATTTCTAAAGTGTTTGACGAACGAGCAAAAATTTTTACTACCATTGGGACATTGTAGTATTTTTTGATCCAGTTTTTGGTCGAATTGGAATTTCATACGCTTTAGAAAAGCGTTGCAGTCATTCCTGCTTCGTTTGAACTTTTTTTATTGGTTTTCCTCAGTGGGTTGGTCTTGTAGGACCGAAAAAACATTTCTTTTATCATGACAGCCTCTTTACAGATCGAGTAGTACCATGCCTTTTTTTTTTTTGGTTTGATAATCTTCATCCGATGAGGGATGAAGGATCTCATTCCAAAGAGAATGGTGTCTGTGATCATATCAGTAGCGGCATCCACGTCGTTCTCGAGGAAATATAACGACCAATTAAAATTCCTAAAGAAGCTGTTATGTATGCTCCAATTGGCTTTCTCGTATTTCCATACTGTTCTTTTAGGAATCTTTTCTCTAACTGTGTGGTCAATGTACGAGAAATTAGCTGATAAAACAAAGTGGTCCGACTAGACTAGAAGTGATGTGATAGCACATTGACCTTGTATTTATCAGCGTCAGAAATTAAAAACAAGTCCAGTGTGTTGGCGGTATGATTATCAACGTCTGGTATACGTGTGGGCTCATGTTCTCTTTTGGGAAAAATATGCAGGGGAATTGAAAACTGTGTGGCTGCATCGAAATGGATGAAATAAATAAAAAATCTGCGGAGCCCGAAATAACAAAATAAAAGACATCATTTATATATGTAATAATTCATTTTTGTGTATTATTTTGCAATATACATAGTTTTAAATTTATTACGTTTTCCGTGTTTGTTTTTTTTTTATTTTTCTTTTTCCTGTTTGTTTAATAATTTATATATAATTCAATCTTATTTAAATAAAACAACTTTTTTTTTATATATATATGTATATGTATATATACGAGTATATATATATATATATATATAATTTTTGATAATATTTTTACTAATTTGCAAGTGAATGGGTCTTCCCCATGTCCCATGTTCCCATGTAGCAAATTTTCTTTTTAGTTTTATTTATTTTTTGTTTTTTTTTAAAAATTAAATAAAATTAAATTTAAGAATTTGTATTTGCATTTTCGTTTTCGTTTTAAAATTGTGATTCTTGTGTTTTTGTTCTCATTTTTTTTGGTTCAGTTAGTTTAATGTTTTTTATTTTATTTTTGTAATCTAATATTATTTATTCTAATTAGATTTTTATTTTATTTTTTTATGAGGAGTGGAAGGTTGTTCTTTTGTTTTTTTTTTTTTTATAAACTTTTCTTTTTTTTTAGTAGAAGTAGTAGTTCGTTTGCGCTACTTCCGTTTGGAGTTTTATGTGAATTTACTTAGAACGTCGGTAAGATAACAATGATTTGTGGTGTCTTGTTTCCATTTTTTATTATAGATTTACTGATCTTGATTATATGTTGTGTTTTTTTTTTTTTTTTGTATTATTTTGATTTCAAAATTTATTAACCTAACTGCCTTAAATATTAATACTTGAATAGCATTGCCAAACGCACTTAAAATTGATAATGTTATAATTAGATGTATTCTATCTGATTTTTTTTTTTTTGTTTGTTTGTTTGTTTGTTTGTTTCGTTTTAAACTATGCATTTATATGTTTTATTTAAAATTCCCTCCTTCCGTTTTGTGGCATGCATGCAATATTGTAAATACAAAAAATATATTATTTATTTTGTTTATTATTCATTTTATTTTTGTTTTTTAAACTAAATTATTAGATCGCTTTATTCCCTATAAAAAAAATATATATATAATGATTACATTCTACATTAGATCGGATAGATAAAAACATTACGTTTGCTATTGTTTTTATATATTTGTTTGTATTTTTGACGAGTCCTACGTGTAATGTTTGTATGCAGCGTTTCTCTACATTGAAATGTTTCATCCCGTGTATTAAATTTAAAGATTGTTTTATGATATATATACGAATATAATTAAATAAAGTTTTCAATTAAAAGAATTTCGTGTTCTTTTTCATTTTTGTTCTGTTGTTGTTATTGAATATTCAAATTTTTATCTAAATTTACGATTTTTTTATTTGTTTGTTAGGTGTTTATACTTTGTAACTACCATGTGGATGTGTAATAATAAATTGTTGTTTATTATTTTGTTCAATGTTTAAATTTAAGGCAACTTTTTAAAGGCATCTGTTCAATATGTTTACAAATATATTTATGATGATCCATTTTCTTTTATAACATGTTTAATTTTTTTTTATTTTTTTTTATTTTTTATTTTTTTTTTTCGATTCAGTTTAAGGACTAAGCGACGACGTTTATTTTTATTTTTGCACAAAGGTATTTTATTGTATTTAAACTTAAAGACATGTATACTTGAAGTATAAGGATATGAATTAATAATTAGAGAAAGAAAAAAACGAATACGAAATATTTTAAAATTAAACATTTTCTCACAACATACATTACGAATACCTACATGCGTACACAAGTTAAATAATAAATTGGAAAAACTTTAAAAATATCTTTTATGTTTTTGAATCAGATTTAAATATGATGAGTAATTATTGAATTGATTTATAAATTTAATGCGATACTGTTTTATGATGTTTTTGTTCGTAGATCTGAAAGTAGGTTCCGTCTTCCATCTTCAATCCAAAGAAAATTGCTAGCAATTCATAGAATTTTGTAAAGAATTCTAAACAACGACAATTTGTTAACACAATCGCTTTAATTTTATACACGAGTACGTGCTTAGTGGATTTAATTTGTTTCCTAAAATCTACTATGTGTGGAGTTTAACATGTAGATGTTTAAAAGGGTTTCGTACTTCGTTTAAATTAAACACCAGGCGACACCTGTTTCGTTTGTTGATGGAACTGCTTTTATGTGATAAGAGTGAAATGATTTGTTAATCAGTGCATATTCGAAGATATATCGACATAATTTTCAACACTTTAGCTAGTAATTGAGACAGAATATTTAAAGAAAATTAATCGTTGATGAATTTATCAGCGACATTCAACCATACCTTTCTAATATTATATCCGCAAAGGACTAATGAAATTATATTCTGCATAGATGTGTCCAATTGCATCTGATCAAATCCACCAAACGGAACGGTGTGAATCGAACCGGGACGCGTAGTGTTTTTTTGTTTTTTTTTCTTTTCCGAACATAGCAACGAATTATCCTTTGCTCTCACAGATGCATCTAACGAGAGAACGCGTTCTGGCAACTTCTGTGCAGACCCTGCCCTGAAAGTGTCTATACGACTTGAAAATATCACAACAGGCGCAAATAGTCATCCAGTAAGAAGTTATACTTGTTGTTAAGACGACAGGGCAAATGCGGATGAAATTGATATCTGGTAAGGATATCACTACCAATTACGTTTAAGGGAAAGCTTTGTGGTTTTTTTTTTTATCACGTACACATCTATGTGTTGTTAGTAAATAATCTGACATTAATCAAACCAGTAGACGACTAGCATGGAATAGGTGACTTATGTATGTAAATTTTCGCTTATGTTAGGTAATAATTGTTTAACTTTCAAACATAAGTGAAGTACGCTTAAGGTATACAGGTATACAGGATCAGTTCCAAAAAAGCAGTAACGCAGTCCACACAGAAATAAACCTGAGTTCGAATTTGCCAGAAGTGATGCACAAAATTTCGTTCAGGTGATTTTTATTTTCTTATTTTAAGACGAACAATTTAATGGATCGAATTTCCATATATTTATGTATGTTTCCCTCAAAGATTGCACGTCAGAAAATAGAATCATTTTTGGACCACTTGATTACTGGAGATAAAAAGTTGATAGTTAGTAGTTATTGTCTATGTTTGTAGAGGAGAGCTCCGCATTCAACGTTGAAACCTGGTGTGCATCACTATGAGCACAAAAGAGATGATCAAAAAACACCTAAAAGCTGAAGAGGACATACCGTATATTCTGTGCAAAAATGAAGGAGCATCACAAAACAGAAGAACCAAAACATGGAATGGAAGAAGATTCCTTTAAAAATTTAGAGTAAATAGAACCAAAGAACTTTGGGGAAAAACTCAGACTCTGCAGATAAATTAAACATTTTTCCAAGAAAGTTTTAAGAATCTTCATGTTCAAACAACAAAAAATCTGATAAGCTTTCCAAACGCATATCTACAGACCCAGAAACAATATTTGTGGACCTTTTTCGACAAACATACTAGAGTAGAAATAATCTCCCTGATCCTAATCCGGTTATCGTCTAAACGATGCTAAAATTTGTACATACTCGCATATGTATGTGTCCAAAAGTAAGTCAACATTCTTCAGGTCCATATAAGGCTGATCGCTTTTGCATTAGAATTAGATTTTAAATTAGTGTAACCCTTTTTTTCGAAAAGAAAACAAACTAATAAAACGCTGTTATCATTCATACTTATAAGAAAGTTCTAATAAAAATATCATTATGCACAAACAAGATCTTTAGAAGCATAATTTGACTGTTTAACCAACAATCTCCGGCACATTTGTTGCTCTGGAGTCTCGAGGTGAAGTAGATGTTACGATCCCTGACAATAATTCTCTCCATCTTCTTTCAATCTTATTTCATCTTTTTTTATCCTATGGGTTTAATTTTAACGAGTTTAGGCCAACACACAAACAGCGCAATCTCTGGCGTTTTATGAGCAAGTTATCTTCATCTAGGAAAATCATATGTTTATACGGCTTTTGCCAAACCACTGTTTGAATATGCCAACCAGGTTTAGTTACCTTACCAGCAAATTCACGTTATAAGTTCTTCAGTGGAATGCGAACTAAAAATAGAAATCTACTTCTGCTATGAACATGGAATGTTAAGATTCTTTATAGGCCAATGCAAAGGCCCTAGACCGCTACAAAACGATGTGAATAGAATGAAAAATTGTTACATGTATGTTGATACATAAAAATAGGAGTCATGAAGAGTACATTCGCCAACCTAAGGCTGGTATGAGTGCATGTCACAGACGAGAAGGATGATTTTTTCAAAGACTAAACGTACGGGAAATATTTTATGAACGACATTAATATCATCTTTGTTGATTTAAACGCTAAGTTTAGAATGAAATGGATAGTTAAACAGTTGAAAAATATAACCTGATGCAAAATGTCACCATATCTAGCATACATTTCCCACACTAAGCATATATTTCCCACATTTAAAATGCAAAAATAGGCCTGATAATTCCATGATCAAAGCAACTATAAGATTGATCATATTGCTCTAGTATTCCAGATGTCCACAAACCAAAATTGGCTAAATTCACCAGCTTTTTGTAGGCAGAAACAAATCCAAGTATCTAAATGCTCTTACAGCTTTTTTTAATTGAGTTTTCAAAAACGTTAAAAAGCTATATGCTGACAGCATCAAGCGAAACTTCTGAATGTATAAAAGGTGTAAAGGATAATCTTTTGAAAAAAAAAAAAAAAAAAATAAAGAGCTGAAGAAGCGCGCAATCGACGCTATGGATAGGTTCTATATAGGACTAAGATTTGGAAGTTTTACCAGAGGGAACAAACGTGGTCATCCCAACCAATATTTCGACAATGCAAGTCCCATTCATAGACAATAGCCGGGTGTTTAGATCTATCATAGCTTTAACAATATATTGCACTCGGATTTAATGAAAAATGGAAGACAAAAGATCATTATTGAAATTCAAAAGAGAACGGAGTTCTGGTGTACAACTCCAGATAAATATTTGAATTGAAACGGTCCATTACAATCGAAAGTTCAGAAAAGGCAATTTTAAATCCATCAAAAAAGAGATTCATCGATTTCAAGTACACAGATTCTCGACAAAAGAACGTGATGCTAAACTCTGTCAAATGCGACTATTTTGCTTTCGCTAGATTGGGGCAGACATGATTCCGCTTTTCGCTGAAACATGATATCAATTCACCAATGAACCTATTGGAGAGAGAAGATTCAGCGTTTTTAGATACAGCCCAGAAGAATACTGTTTTCCATTTGCTTTTAAAAATCCTAAAAGGTAGTACTGATGGGAAATAATTAGTGGTTTCCTAGCGAGGAAAAACACTTTAGCGATTTGGTGGAAAAAAATATAAAGATTATCATTTTTAGGGATAACATATGGAATTAATAGTACATATATGTACATGCATGAATTTGCTGTCTTAAGAATCTTGAGATTCAGTTAGATGAACACCTCAATCCCAAGACTCATAGAGCAAGCGCATGTTCTGAAAAATTAAGAGAGCGATGTAAGCTCTGGCTACATGACCATTCTGTAGCTCATTTATAAACAGAAAACACGAACGAAACCATGAAAATGAAATATGAAATAAACACAGCTCAATCAGATTCCCTGATCACAGTAATTTCTCCCAAACTGAGGTTCTGGCAATTATTTAGGCAACATGGTACCGTAAATTTGCATGAATTCAATGATGATAATACCACGTCGTTATGATTTCGTCTTTTCAGTGACAGTTATGCGATCATAAAAGCTGTTTATGCTACTGTAATAAAATCTAAGTTAATTTAAGTCTACGATCGGGCTTTTCAGTCGATTCATCAGAACTTTGCAATCTCAGACAACGGTTGGAAAATAAAATCGAAATGAAAGCAAACAACAGTGGAAAATAATTAGCCACATGTGAAATATCACGGGTGCTCTGACAAAAGTATGATATTAGTCGGGCCAACAAGCTTTTAGATTATGGTAGAATGCCATTGTATGAGTAAGTATAACTTGTTAAATTATCTTAAAGATGACTTTATATGTAAGTCATGAGGATACATCTCAATTTCTCTGTCACTGTCCGAGTGATTGTCACGTGAAAGCTATTAGGTGCGCAACTAAGCTATCAATAGATACCAACAGTAAGTGCTGGTCGATTTTGAAATGTCATGAACCAAGTTTAGACATATGGTAAACAAACCGTTTTGACACATGTTTTGTGTGAAAGTGTATGATTTTGTGCCAAATAACCGTCATTTGCGGGAAAAGTTGATTTTCTTCTTTCATTCGAAAAAAAAAAAACGGCGGCTGAAGCTCACCGAGAGCTGCAAAAAGTGGGTTGTAAAAAAAAGTCGCTTCAAAGACTGTGATTTTGATGTTGACGACCGTCTACGTGAAGGAAGGCCAAAATCCTTCGAAGATGCTGAATTGGATCAGTGCGAAATGCAAGAAGAGCTTGCTTCAGCATTAGGAGTTATCTTCTAAGCCATTCCCAAGCGATTGCATGCGTTGGGAATGATTTAAAAGCAAGGAACTTGGGTTCCTTATGATTTGAAGCCAAGGGACGTTGAGCGTGTGAACAACGGCTCCAGTTGCAAAAAAGGAATGGTTTTCATTATCGCATCGTGACGGGTGATAAAAAATGGATTCATTACAGCAACTTAAGGAAAAAAAAGTCATGTGGACTGCTCGGTCATGCTTCTACGTCGTCGGCTCGGCCGAATATTCACGCTGCGAAGATTATGCTGTGTATTTGGTGGGACCAGGCCGGTTTTATTTATTATGATCTGTTGAAACCCCACTAAACGGGAAACGGTATCGATTTCACAATACGAACAGAGGCACGAAAAAGATATTCTACAGTATGATAACGCTCGGCCTCACGTTGCCAAAACCCATTAAAACCTAAAGGCTGAAATGAGAAATCCTACCGCACCCGTCATATTCCCCAGATATTGCGCCGTTCATGGTCAGGCTAATCGGCAGTTACTTAAAAGATAAACACTTTTACCGTAACGGTATTAGAGCTCTAACAGAAAGATCCGAAAAGGTTGTAGCTAGCGATGGGCAATACTTTGAATGATTCATTTGTAACCATTTCTTCACAATAAATTTGCATTTTCATTAATAATAACTTAGTTGCGCACCTAATTCTATTTCCAAGATTCTGAAGATGTTGCAAAATTACTCTCTATCGAATTTTCACTAGTTTCTAAAGACATCAGGTCGGCATCAACCAAGGTCGACATAAACCAAAATAAGAAGCGTATGACAGTGGGTCCGAATGAACTTAAGTGTGGCGACGAAGAGCTTGGTTTAATTCACCAACCTTAAGATAAAATAAATAAATGAGTAGGGTACTGGATTAGTCCATTACAACGTTCAATCTGTTCAAGTGTTATCTTATAATCTCATAATTTAGAAAACTGAAGCTCAGTGCGAAATGCACAGAAAGCAGTTTGGCCTTAAAGAGTCGACAGGTTATCACTATCAATGAGCTTTGTGTGAGTGAATTATGTTTTCGGTCTTAGACTGCAAATTTGGGACACTTGGGAAACTAAATGTTTATAGTGACGACGGCCCACAAACGATTGACAAAGGTAAAAGAAAATATAAGTAAGATGTTTGTGGTGGTTAAAATTTCTCTTGAAGGTGACGAACTGAAGACAGTTCGTTAAGGATTGATTTGACTGCAGAGGTTGTTGATAGGCATTTTGTTCCTAATTTTTAAAACATAAAAAATACAAGAACATGTTGACCATGTAATGTTTCTAATATTGCTATTTGGTAAATAAAAAAAAACTTCCTTGACATTTACTGTTTTGTTTTTTTGTTTTTGGATCAATATTTAACAACACGTGAATATTTCAGAATTAGAAAACGTAAAACTCTTAAACAATTCTGAGAAAAATTCATCGGAAGCACGTAAAAATAATAATTAATGTGAAGTAATGATAATGATAATGATAAGTATGAATGTACAAATGCAACTCTATTACAGAAACCTATGAGCTACTTGCTCGTTAATATGTCGAATTAAATTAAAATCAATTTCAATAAAAATCCGCTCATTAGGTGATGCGAAACCGATTTCAATTACAATAGACATTTTTAAGTTTACATTAGTTAGTTGCTTAACTAAAATGGTTTATTTCTGAGCGTAAAGATAGATAAGAGTTTGTTGTTTTTTTTTTTAATTTTCTTCCATTAACAGATAAATTAAATTACTTCTCTTAGTCGTATATAATTCTATTGATTTTTTTTCCATTTTATTTTATTGTATAATATAATTATACGCTCCAGTTTCATTGTGTTTCGTTCTTTTTTTTTTTTTAATTTGTCTACAAAAATATTTATTTTATATTTTATTTTTCCGTTATTATTATTATTTTCTTTAATCTTTTTTGGTTTATCTATTAAATTAGTTTTTATTTTATTTTATTTTTTATTTTTTAAATTATTTAAAATTTATAAATCGACGCTGTGGCGTACTTTGAGATAGATATATGTATGTATGTACGTATGAACTAGATTTAAATGTTTTTGTATTGTTTATGTGTTTATGTCCACAATAAAATTGCTTGCATTTCTTAAAAATAATTTACGCTGGCTTGTTTATAATTTTTCATTAATATTACAACGCTTCTCTTTCGGAAGATAATAATTGTAAAAACTTGTTTGTATTAGACTACCCTTTTTTAAATTTAATTATACTATAACTTTATTATTTTCTTTACTTATTATATATTAATGTACACATGTATTATGTCGGAGAATACAGGGTATAGCTAAATGAAATGAATCTTCTTAACAACTATTTATAATAATTCTACTCGTATTGATTTTTTTAAGTTTAGAATTTGCAGCATTTTTTTGTTTTTTTGTTTTTTGTTAATATTAAGAATAGAAGCAGACATAACATTTTAATGCTTCTTATTTATTTTATTGCTTTTCAGTTAATGAAATTTGGTAAAGCCTTGTTGTGATTTCATTTTCTATTTTATATTTTGAATTATTTTGTGTCTAAGCGGAGATTTATATTTTAATAAGAAAGACTTAGGGAATTATGATAAATTAAATGAAGAAAAAATAAAAATAATAAGAAACTCTATGAGTTTTCAAATTATGCACGTTTAGAACGGGCTTTGCTAAAATTATTAGAAATTGCAATTTATTTTTTATTTTTTTTGTTTTGTTTTGTTCTTTAATTTTTAGACTGGCAATTATTTTATTTAAAAAAATATTCAATTGTTTGAATTTTTTCTCAAAATTGTTTTTGGCACCTCAACGCTTCTTCTTCCTTAATTTCTAATATAGAGCACATAAATTGATTCAGCTGAAAGGATTTTGAAAAATAAACAAAAATTCTTAAGATTTATTTTACGAGTACTTGTGCAAACTGTGTTTCAATAGTTTTGAAATGATTTCAAGATTCTGTTTTGATAATCTCAATAATTATGAGAATTTTGACACGTATTTGGTTTTTTTTTTTTTTTTTTTTTTTTTTTTGTCTCCAATATTTTTTTAGTAATGGAATCTTACTTATGAATTCAAATAGTTTTTCTGCAGTCTTAAGCTTCGCTAGTTTTTGTGCAACATATTTCCAAGAGTAGCCAAGTCGCTCCTTCTTTATGGTAATAACATGAACTTTCAATCGTTCCACATACTTTTTCGGAAAACAAAGGATTAGCTTCACCTAGCCTTGATGCAATAACTAAATTATTTTTGCACTTGAAAATTTAAATATTGAAAATGATCTATTGGTAGGATTTAATACCTGCGGAATGAGAAATTTTGTGACATCACCTGATAAATTTTCCAACATATAACACAAGTGGATATTGGCAACTTTATTTTAAAAACTATTGATTGGTCCCAAATACCGAGACTTAGGCGCCTTTTCCTTGCTCTTTCAGAAGTAAGAAACATCAAAAGTCTACTATGATGTGGATCGGTATAACAACTTAAAGCAAAGCATTAAGTTGTATTAAGTTAGCAAAAGTGCATGGGATCATTCCCCGCCAGAAACTGAACTTGACATAACGTAAATCCTATATGGACAAAAGGACAAAAGTAAAATGCACAATCGTAATAATCGGAGAGTTTAATAATAAAGTTAAAATTAAGGTTTATCAGGGCATTTTTTAGTCCGTTGTTCTTTAATTGTTCTTCTCATAAATCATTTCGTGCGTCTCGCTTGTGATGTAGTTCTCCAAGCTTAGTACATCAGGTAGTATATTACAATTAAGACCCGCAGAAGTTCGAAAAACTCATCGACGGACTGTTCAACGTAATATTGCACTTCAATAGCAATGTGTGCGAATAATATGGTAGCATCAGCATTATTTGCACGCGTTTTACACTTTAAACGTTTGATAAAAAAAAAATAGTAATTCCCAGTTAAGCATTAAACTAATCCGTGTGAGATCTGCCACTGGATAATCCTGAGCTCTCTAGGTGCAAAATCATCTTTGTCATAATCAAATCGATCCAATTTTTTTCTTTTCATTGATTACGATTTAATCTTCATATCAACAAAAAAAAAAAAAAAAAAATCTGGGAATTGAAACAAACCAAAGAGTTAAAGCAACATAGTTTCGAGATCAATTTGCTTGATGATTTTGTATTAGAAACAAAATTTGTTTCATTGGAAAAAAAATTTCGAATTAATGTAAAAGGAATTCTCACTCTAACACACAACTTGCGTTTCTCTATATGATTAACAAGATCCCAAAAGCAGTCGTCTAATTTGCCCTGCGTACAAAATTCACAGCCACCTGATTTGTGGGACGTCAATCAGATTAAAACACGAACATTTGAACTGCATTTAATTGTAAAAAGATCTTGGAATAATCAGGAAATGCGGAAGAATTATAGAGTAAGGTACTAGTAACCAACTTAAGGTCTTACAACTTTCCAAAGGGCATTGCAACTAAAAAGAAAATAAATTTGAGAATGGAGGTATAAATATAGCCATATTGCATCTAGTTACAATGAATATACCAACTGCATGGTCACATCAATCCGAAATACACTTCGCCGATCTTGTTTCCAACTGTAGGTTGTTTAGTGTTTCTTTAAAGAAACTAAACAAATTCCTGAAGATATGCGATACTTAGTTCAATCAAATGTACAACAACATCCCGAACGAGTACTTTTAGCAGCCCTGTTGAATAATAACACTAGAAACGGAAACCAAAATTGTCAATCTGCGTCATAACAACTTTGCGTAGCGAATTCGCACAAAAGGCCTATCATCAATTCAAGTTTCCGCACAAGAAAAATGAGCACTCTTTAGCAGATTCATAGCCAAGCTCATGGCCAAGGTAAGCTGTATTGCATAGTGTGCGAAAATATTTAATATCGACCGCATGGCGACTAAAAAGGAGGTTGTGTTAGAGAATTGAATAAATCCAAGATGCTTAAAACGCAACAATGAATCTATGTTGTCTATTTGAAACGTCCGTCTTCCCATCAGTCTATTAATCAAGATCACGAATACACCCCACAGATTACAGTATCACAGTGTATTCCATAGTGAAAAATGTGAACGAAAAACCGGATTTGTTTCATACCAAGTGTAACTACCCATATTACTTAGTGCTGGTATTGAAAAATGACACGATTTATGCCGAAACAAGTAATCTAGTTATGTTAACGAAAGATTGTCCAACCGTGACTGCATCCTCTAATCCATTAGGTTCATTGTCTGTTTCACCAGTTAGTCATAAAAATTTTCCTTCAAAATCGGTAAAAAAATTATTTTTAACACAGTTGCCACAAATCGAAAATAGACAATTCACTTAGTTAGCAGATGATAAGCAGCACACTTAATCCCCGGATAATCGAACCACTAACCAGTTGTACCAACATCAGATCACACTTCAGTATCAAAATCAAAATCAAAATCAAAACACGTGTCATTGAAGAGGAAAAAATACTGCATAAAAAGGAAGTGGTCTCACGCCGCTTAAGGGAAAATAATGGGGTACCAAGAAAACCACCACCGTCTGATGAAATAGTCCTTCTATCCAACCTGAAGAACAACAACAAAATTGCTGGATTAGACGGTTATATTCAAAAATTTTTGAAGATCTCAACAATAACGGCTGAAATACCAGCTATAAATTTATCTTACTCTTATATCTTCATATACATTATGAAGAATATCATTTTACAGCATACAGTAGATCAAATCATTATCAAGCGTTAAATCCTGGGACCAATGAATTTCAGGTCAACTGGTTGCTACAAAACTTCATACGAAAGTATTCACCGCCACGAACTCAATAAAGCGTCGTTCAACTTTGGGGCCGGAAGAAAACTGATTCAGTTTTGTCGCAAAATTTTCGAAAATACTCGGTGCACCGTGCAATTTGCATTCTAAACTCTTCCAGATCTGCAACAAATTCCGACAAAGAGAAATGCTATCGGATGCTTTCCTCAAACATGTTTTAGAACATATAGCAAGAGGGGCGGCCACCAACACTAAGTTTGAAAAGAAAAGAAGAGCGCATCTCCGTTTGAAAGATCAAGTAATAGTGGATACCACAAACTAAGGGCAACTCACTCAGGAATGTAAGGTTTGAAAAAAGGCTGATTAAATGGAGTGCATACACTTCGGTCAGGTAAATAAGTGCTAGCATCGTCTGAGAGGTATGCGAAAGCTCAATCTTTTATATAGCGCAAATTGCTGCGTTGTAATATGCTCGGCAAACTCACAATCGTTTTTTGAAATTAATAAATCAAGCAATCTAACATGATTATCACAATTTTTCCAACAATTTTAAGGCCTCTAGATAAAGAAAATGGAGGAAAGAAAGAAACCAATGTACATATGTTGATTTGAAATGTTCGGTTTATACTGAGAAAGCAATAGATTCAAGCTCTGGAAAGCCTCATGTTACTTCATAGTACAACCGAAGGTGGACTTGAGTGTAAATTGATAATCATTCATAGCGAAACGGGTGTTGCGGTTTAAGATTTGTTTGAAGTAGTGAAGTTTTTCTATCAATTCTATTCGAGCACTGTAAGTTTTATGGTACGGTTACGAATTGTAAGTGCAGATAAAAGCAGCATTGTACTCCAGTTTAGAGTGGATAAAAGCTTTATATAATGAGATCCGATGAGAGGTGGTAAAACAGAAGGGAAATCTAAACATTCCACAGCATTACTTGTGACATCGAATTTGTGGTCATCCTTGACAACTCAATATTATTAAACATGATGTCAGGCAATGCGGTTTGTGTGATGCAGGTCGCAGTTCAAAGTTTAGGGATAATTGACTGATTTCGGCCAGAATCTGAGCCAGGAAAGGAATGCAGTCGGGTTTTCACGGACGGCTTCAAAATCAATATAGGATATGGCGTTGGTGTCTTTCCGGATGACGACATCGTTAAATTTCACTTCACGTTAAGAAAGTTTGCATCTGTCTTCCAAGTGGAGATCTACGCAATTCTGATGACAACGAACTATATTGCGGAGAACCGATGGCGGGGGCGAAGCATTTTTATCTGTAGCGACAACCAAGTTGAACTTTTTTACGACTTCTAAGCTAGTTCAAGAATCCAAGAAGTCATTGAACGTAGTTGAAAGGCTAAATTCAGTGCCAAACATGATTCAAAGGAGAGTTTTTTAGGACCCGAACTTAGGTTGGGTCTACCTGCGTCCTTGGTTAAGGCTTGACAGTTGGGTCTCATTTGAGCACAACTGCAGATGGCAGGTAGACCAAACGAATGCTTCCCGACGTCTCTAGGAGGTCAGCGGCCTCTCTGCTGTTCTTCAGCAGGAAAGACTGCAGGTTGCTTACTGATGTTGAGCATTACACTTTTGTAAAGCACTTAATTGTAACGGACATAAGTGACACAACATCATACGATGCTTACTGTGAAAGTGGTGACGACAACACGGAGCACTATCTCTGGGAATATCCTAGCATCAGGCTGCAGGTACTCGGCGCTGACGTGGTGGTTGCTGGTACTGTAGGCACCATATCACTGAAACGGTTAGTCAGCTTTCTTCGTAAAACAAAGAAAATTTCATTACAAGAAACTTTACAAAGAGTACAATGGACTCCAAGTGTAGAAAGTACATTGCTTTTTAATGTCATACAAGATTTTCTATTGAAGCAGCAAGTAAAGGTTATGCTTTTATAAGCAACGACTTGGCACCCTTAAGGCAGCTCTTAATAATTTGAGATAACGGATTACGAACCATTTATATGGTATAATGACTGAATTATCTGCATTGTCGTTTTTATGAACCCGCAAACCCAACTTCTAACATCTATTTAGGAGTCATAGTGTCGAAGTACAAAAATTTAAATACTTAGACTCTGTCGTTAACCAACAAAGGAAATTACGATAATGATGTCGCACATAAAATTTGAGTTGGCACATGTATTTTTGAATGAGGCTTAGACTCCAACGAATTTTGTGACCGAAAAGTGTCATTTAAAAGTTAACTATGCACTACAGTCGTTCGTATAGCTTTAACAAACGCATCGCAACGTTGGAAGATAAATTAGAAGTATAAGAGAATGTCAGAGCTTGTGATCTATTGTAATAAGTACCTGCATTCGCTGAAGTATCTAATTTATAAAATCAATGGTGTACATAACTTCCAAAAAGTAAAAGAAACCCAAGTTTCAGCCGAAATTCGAAGAAGAGACCGAACAAAATTATTTGGATTGCTACACATATTTCAACGGTTAATAAAAGAATAAGAACAAGAAATGAAGAAATTAATCAGAGACAATGAAGATATCGTCCGATATTTCGAAATAATAAATTTCTGGAAGTTTAGATTAACGGGTTCTGGAGAAGATTCGACGCATCGATCTGGTAAAAAAAAATATTATGAACTTGGTGTTTGGAAATGATTGAGAGGTCTGTTATATACTTTATATTGCGGCTCTGACCCAAAAGTTTTCAACTTTAAAAAAAGAGAGTAAATATAGGACAAGTACAAAGTGATTTGAAAGAAAAACAGTGGGCTGTGTTATAGTTGATGAATTTCTGACGTACTTCGTCTCCAATGCATAAGAAAAACTTGTAGGAGATCAGTGATGATACAGTGTACTCATCATCATAAACAGATTTTGTTTATATCAAGCCCACAGTTCGTTGTATACAGAATACTGTAGTCTAATGTCACTCGTTTCGCTTAATTCGATTACTATCTATGACATCTCATACGAGGATGGATCATTGTCACTGAAAGCTAAAAAATTTTTTGAGAAAGCTAGTTGCTTAAGTTTGTGTGTGATTTGGCAAAAGTTAGAAAATCAATTTCGTTTGAAATTGTTGAGTTTGAAGGAGTATTTCGCAGTAGTGGAAACTAAATAAAATAAATCGGCGCTGAAGAAGGTCAAGGCCGGTCTGTCTGTCACCAACAAAGACATTGCAAACGGCATAATCTATCTTAATCACCTTTAAAAGGAAAAGACAATTAACAATGTATATTATGCCAACTTATTGAAGCGGCTCGTATACAATTTAAAATAATATAACGACAGCAATTCGCCAATAATAAAGCGGCCTTCCATTAAGGCAACGCGAAGTCACGATGGCGAAATTTCATGATATAGGCTACGAATTGCTCCTCATCTGCCATATTCTCCAGATTAAGACCCCATTGACTAATACTTGTTTTCATTTCTAAACAAATGGCTCGGCAAGAAGACTTTGGCTCCGAGAATGAAATCATCGTTTAACCAAACGCAGAGCTCGACAAATCTTATTATTTGGAAGAGATCACAAAATTGGAGAAATGTCAGATCAAGTATACTACAATATATTGACCTGAAACGATAATTAAAACGTTTTTGTGTTGATAAAGAATATCGCGGACTTGATTGATTCACCCTCGTAGTTGAGTTACAATTTTGGACATTTGAACAATGGTCATTGTGACAACACATAGACAGCATAGAAAGCACATATATGCAGAACGAGATCAAATTAAAAACTCTTTCAATAAACAATAAAATAAAAAGAAAAGTAAAAACACGTGTAAAATATAATTAATGTAAAACTTTTTGAATTTTAATATTTTTGTTTGTTTGAAAAGTGTTCTTCAATTAACTTTAAAATCGCTGATTATAAATAAAAAAGAGAAAAAAATTATTATTACAACACTTGTTAAGAATTTGATCTGTTTGATTGTTTGTTCCGTTCAAATAAACAGTAAAAAAGGATGTATTATATTTACAAGAAAAATAAAAGACCTGATAATTGATAATAATATAGATAATGTATAAAAACAAATCACGTTTTGTTTGTTTGTTTTTTATGCGTCTAATTTAGGCCAAAAAAGATTAAAATAGCAAAAAGAGATAATCAAAAGAATAACTATAAGAAACCATAACACTTCAAAGCAAAAAAGAATAATGTAACTACTTAGGTCTAGATTTGGGAAATTCAAATTTAATTTCGTGGTACGAAACCAATTTCCATTTGTTTTGTTGTTATTATTGTAATTATTATTATTTTTATAATGATAATGATAATGGTGACATGCTGTGCACAATCGCTGTTCATAGCCAGACCGGAAGGCTAATATGGATCATTCCAACACGTTATTCCGCCCTTGTGAGCGCGTTATCATTGCTGTATTTGAACGTGGCGTATGCTCTTTCTTCGATTTAGGTACTTTTGGCATTGGTTTTGGGAATATTCCATTCTCTTCATTTGAAGGCGGTAGATCTGTATCTAATTGGGTGTATTTTCGAACAATTTGAAATCGTTTCAAAACTTTTTGTGTTGCATAGATCATAGTGTTGAATAGTCGCCAATATTTTCGTCGAATCAATTCACAGGATTTGATTTCGCCGAAACCATAGAGTTCTGCGTCGTCGTCTTTTTCACGTTTTATTCGATTTATTATGCTTGAACGTATTGATGGAACATGTGTGATTTTACAACGACGTGTGCGTCTTGAGGGACGTGATGAGGATTTCTGTTGTTTTGATTTACGATTAAGTCTACTTAAATGATCTCTACTATTGCTACTGCGGCCAGCAATTGCACTTTCAGTCGATTTTTTAATTTTGTTAATTTTAATGTCGTCTGGCAGGAATTTCTTTTCATTATTATTTTCGACGTTAATCATGGTGGTCGATGATTGTATGTGATTCTCTTGCTTATGTGAGACATCACATCTTCCTATACTCTCCTCTTCCACCTGCTCTTCTCCTTCTTGCTCCTCTTCATCATTGTCGTTGTCGTCATCCACATCCTCTTCTTCCTCCTGCACAATCGGATGGTGATGATGATCATTGTGAAGGTCAACTGGTGAAATATTATCTTGATCAGAACTTTTACTTAACCCTAGGCCACTAGTAGCATCACCTTCACTCTCATTGCAACATCTATTACTACGTTCAAGACTTTGATTTGAGTCTGAGCCATGCACCGAATATATTGAGGAGATCTTGCTCCAACGCTTTGGTTCTGTTATTTCAATAGTATCTTCATCTTCAACAAGTACGACTTCATCGTCGTCGTGTTTCTTCTCTTTAATACCATTCAATTGATGTTTCATTCGCATCCATGGATGTTGAAGAATTTCACCAATAGTCAAACGTTTGGAGTTCTCTACTTGCATACATGATGTAACTAGATTACGGAATTCCAACGACGTTACCAGCCATCGAGGGTTTTTCGTCGTCCATATATCACCAGTGAGTATTCGTTCTCGAATCACAGCCGCAGTTGATCTATCATCTTTTCCATGACGAAATGGTACATGACCAATTACCATTGTATAGAGCATAGCTCCAAGCGACCAAATGTCGAATGCTTTTGAATAGATTGCTTGGTCCGTACAGCGTAATGCCTCTGGTGGGGCATAGTCCAATGTAAAACGCGGCGTATCCTTCCAAACAACTCCACGACTATTGTAACTAGAAATAAGCAAAAAATAAAAAATAAAAATGAATTACATAGACATTTTTACAAAGTAACAAGCTATACGTTTTTTGTTTGCACATTGCACCACATAAAGTGACAATCGGACTTACCTTGCAGCACCAAAATCAATTAGTTTCACGTTTTTTAATTTTTCGTCAGAGAATAAAACATTTTCTGGCTTAAGGTCACCGTGAATGAAATTCTTTGAGTGAATATGTCGCACAGCATCTCCAATTTGTGCAAATAAATCACATGCTCTACTCTCCGATAGTCCACCCTCATGATTAATATGATAAAACAATTCACAGCCGCTGAGCAACTCAGTGATAATGACTATATTCGTGCCTGTGCGATATGTATTAATGTAGTTGACAATTCCTTTGTGACCGCGACATGATGTCAGAGCATCCACCTCTGCCGATCGATATTTGGCCATGGGAATTACTTTTGCCGAATACACTTGCTGCCCCTTTTTAGGATGCGAGGCTACATAACAGGTACCATAACTTCCACTAGCATAGCTATTTTCATCCAATTCAAAATCGGTTAATGGTGGTGGATTCTTTAGTTAAAAAGAAAAGAAACATTTTCGTTACAATAGGAGTTTTGTTTTTCTATTTCGCATTGAATTACCTTGAGCGGAGGATTACAGAATTCCTCTTGAGGGATTTGTCTGCTGCTGGTTGTCTTCTTATGCAAGTGCTGAGGTGCTACGTAGGAATATCCTAGAAAACAAGAATGAAAACAGGGTTAAGTGAATCGTATAAAGGGATAAGTCGCAATCTTAAGAAAATTGGGCGATAGACACGATAAAAAATATAAAGACATTGGTTGATCTGCGTATACAGAGTCAACATGCTAATCAGCGTGTTCAATGTTTTGCGACTTCTTGTTGGATGAATCAAGGCTGTTCGCCTTAATAACTTACTTAGATGACGCTACATTTCCGGATAAACCTGGTCTTCAACCAATAATTTTTGCCAATCTTCTCTGAAGGTAAGGTTTTACTCTTTTGCGTTGTCCTTCCAGATAAGAATTGAATACTCTTCTAGCCGCAGCGTTAATATACTTCCGCTCTGCATGCCCACATCTCATGCAACTTAATGCGCATTTTTCTGACAGATCGTTATCATTGTATAGCTTGCAAAGTTAGCTCTAAAGCCCATTCAAGTAAACGGGAACAAAACTCACTCGAAGAATCTTGCATTCGGTCAAAGAAATAGTCCCGTTTCTGTGCCATAGATGAATACTGGGATAACTAAGGTCTTACGAGGGTTGTTTGATGAGTACCCGGATTGGAGGATAGGAGGCGCTTCTGAGCCAAAATGAGTGAACTATCACTTAGTATAACCTCTTTTAGCCCGCCTGTCAATATTTAATGACACCAATTTCAAAACATCGTGTTAGTGTTTTATGCGACCATGGAAAAAGAGCAGTATTGCTCCGCGATTCGATTTTTGTTTTTGAGTGACAAAACTCGATGGTGTGTATGGGACCCATTCACCTTCCCGTACAACTATTTACCATTGGTTCGCAGAGTTTCGCTCTGGCCGCACGATGGTTTTTGATGAACCGCACCCAGGTGGCCCAAAAACGGTTACCACATAGGAAACCGTGGAAAATTTCCGAGTTGGCTGAAATAGCAGGCATCTCAACTGAATGCGTTATCTATATTCTGCTCGAGATTTTGGCATGAGAAAGCTGTCCGCGCGATGGGTGCCGCATTTGCCCACACCAGAAAACAAGCGCAATCGTGAGACCACCTCAAAGACGTGCTTGGCCCTGTTTAATCGAAATCCGAAGGAGTTAATGCATCGTTTTGTGACCGTCGATGAGACATGGATTCATTGAGACACACAAGAGACGAAAGAACAATCGAACCAATAGGTTTTACTGAAATGGTGATGGTCACCGTTTTTGGAACGCGCGAGTTGTGATCCAATTTGACAACCAATGAAGCATACTGCGTCGATTTATTTGGCCGATTCAAATCATCACGATAACGCACCGGTTCACACCTCAGCAGCCGCCACAGCCAAATTGGTCGAATTGCACTACGAATTCGACTACTCCCCCATCCACCGCATTCTCCGGATTTGGCTCCCTGCGACTTCTTTTTGTTTCCAAATCTAAAAGGTCGCTCGCCGAAAAAAGAGTACGGGTCGAACGAGGAAGTCATCGTGGCCGCGAATGAGTATTTTGCAAGCCAACAAAAGTCTTACTATGCGGACGGATTAAAAAAGTTGCAGCAACGCTGGGAAAAATGTATCGAGTTGAAAGGGGATTATGTTGAAAAATAAATTGTTAAAACCTAAAAGAGTTGCATTGTCATTTCTAATTCGGGTAATCGCATAAATAAAGTAAACGTCCTGTATGGGCGAAAAGAAATTTGAACAAAACGGAATATCAAAGCTGAAGCAATTGGCAGCCCATTCTTGTCTTTTCGTTGTAAAATACTCGTATCACCATCAACAAATGCTCTGGAACTTACGCCAATGTTAATACAAAGTTTCAATTAGAATTAAAGAAAATACATTATTAGAAACTTACCTCTAAACAGTCTATTGGTATTTGGAGGAACTGGCGCCGGTGAGTCTACAACAGAAAGTTTAGTAAATTCTTCACTAAAATTCCCTGTATCATCTTCGCTTAGAATTTTTGGCTTAAATGGTGCTTTTCGTCGTTTTCTCTTCAAGTCTTGCCAGTTAATTCCATTAAAGAATGGATGCCTTTTAATTTCATCAGCATTCTTATTATTGCCACCTAAAATCCAAAAACAACCAACGGAATTAGTTTATATGAAACAAATACGCATCAAACTCCTAAAGTTCTTACCCAATCTCTTTTTTGGATCCTTGTGTAGCATTTTTAGGATGAAATCTTTAACAGTTTCACCCAATATTGAAGGCAGTGGTGGATCGCTTTTCTGAATTCGTCGTGAGATATCATTTTGTGTATTACGTTGTTCAACCACAGTAAAAGGAGACGCACCCGTCAACAATTCATAGGTGAGTACCCCTACTGACCACCAATCGACAGCAAGATCATGACCAGCCGGGCAAGGACGTATTATTTCTATAAACAAATTTAAATAATCAAAAATAGGAAAATCAAGAATCATTCAAAATAACACCTACCCGGCGCCATATACTCCAAAGTGCCACAAAAGCTGTGCGCTCGCTGATTCGAGTCGGGCTTAAAGATTTTCGACAAACCAAAATCAGCCAAAACAATGTGACCATTACCATCTAAGAGAATATTCTCCAATTTAATATCCCTGTAGATGATTCCGAGTTTATGTAAGTGTTCCAAGGCTAAAATTACTTCGGCAATGTAAATGCGAACATCGTCTTCAGGAAAGTTTTCCACTTTGTACAAATGTGTAAAGAGTTCACCACCGTTGACATAATCTATTCAAGAGATAGAGTTTTTGGTAATTAAATTCCATAATTTATGGTTTGATTTTGGTATAATGATTGAACTTACCTAAAATCAAGTATAATTTGGAGTCAGTTTGGAAGGCATAGTGCATTCCCACCAGAAATGGACTTTGTTGTATCGCTTCAAGCACCTGGAAAAGAAAAAAACGATATGAGTTCTAGTAGATATGAGTAAGTGGCGATAAAGCTTAGTGTAAACATTGAAAAAGTAGAATTTCCTGTGCGAGAATATACTTTAATACTTTAATAAAACTGTAAATTGTTTAATTTCGATTTATGATCAAGTAGTTGATGCGATGAGTAATATATGTGCTCGAGATATTAGCTGATAAGACCCAGTTAACTAAAACTCGCTAGTTGGTTATATTAATTGAAAGAAGAATGATGAAAAGGGGTTGCTTGTGAGTTCTGTGATCACTATCCTATGACTGCTTTAAGAGATAATAAAAATGTAATCAATTGATAAACTTTGTTGTATATAGGTTGACGGTTCCTTTCATAACATTCATTCATAATTCATATATGGGGTATACGATTCAACAAACATCGAAATTGTATTGCACTTAACGTAAAGCTAGTAACAATTTGACATATTACTGTAACAACCGATTCACTGGCTGATGGAACACCTGAAAAGTGATGAAAATTTAGAGAACAAAGTCATCATCACCGCCTATGTTCACTTATGGTTGAATGGTAAAATTATCGTACATTGGGTACATGTCAATACTAGGGACTATGGAAATGATTGTGTTCCTAAAAAATCGGAACTTTCGGTTGCATATTTTTGCAAATAGGTATATAGACACAGAAAATTTTTGGTTTTAACTGAACAGCGAGAGCTGCTAAACAGCCAATAAATAGTTGATCAATTAAGAAGATTAAGATAAATCGTTTAACGAAATTTTGCTATTAGAAGACATAAAACTTGTTTACCAGTTTCATTGTGATACCACGTGAACCTAAAAGTTTCCTCTCCACTCCTTGAATCTGTTCCAACTTCGAATGAAGCATATTAGATTTCGATTGTCTATATTAGGCAACTTATCTAAACCATCATAGTAGAAGGCTCCCAGATGGAGTTTTATTTTTCGGGTTAGTTTAAGGCATATACAGAGAAGAAGTCTCTTGCTTCTTCCAATCTCAACATACTTACTAATATGCCATCTATTGAGAGAGTTCACTACTTTTCCACCTAAGGAATGCATTTTTAATGACATTTAAAATTAACATGAATTTGTATGAAACCTTTTCTTGGTAGAAAAGATAATTTTTAGTCCATGTTTTGTACCATGTGCCCTAGCACCCAACAAAAGTAAACATTAAATGCTAGATTAAAAAAACAATGATCGGCAGATCAGAGCTACTTTTAAATTTATATAAAACTGATTTCCGCTTGGAATACACCACAGTGATCAAGAAAAGTAGAGGAGATTGATTTATCTTCTTCTAGCTTCCTTCTGGAGCGCCTGGAAAGTATAGTTTGGAAGCTTTCGTTAAATTGTATTCAAGGTGTGCTGTAATTTACGTCCTATATGTATTTAGTTTCTTTGTTGGCCCATTTTCTGAGTACAATAACGCTCTTAGTAGCTTGTGTGCTTAAAATGTCGACAATTATGGAACTCATGTTCTGGATTCGAAATCACATGAGGATTTTAGTAAAGATAAAGATGAAAGCCCTATAAAACTTGAGAAATATTTGGCACAGAAGGGCTTAATGAAATAGAAAAATATTTGATCGTATAATAGGTTATGTTAGAATACTCTTAAGTGCGGTAAGACATGACACATTATAGGCACGCTAATAGGGATAGCTCTTCAACAGCTCTGCCGCTAAAATCCCAAAACAACAGGTGTACGAATTATTTATGAATATTGTGTCAGCGTTTAATTCTAGCTAAGAGAATAATATAAATCCTGGGAACACTGCGAAGGCTTGCAGAAGCTTGATTTAATTTTCTTCAAACCATGAGAATAAGTGTTATACTAAGGCATAAAGATCAAGATGACATCTTAAATAAGTTGGAACAATGTGGACGACCTAATTCAATGCACCACAGCTTTGGGAAAAAATGTGCACTGCCTGAACAACGGCTAGCTTTACGGAATCAATTTCTGTAATCAGATGAAAACTCGATTGCCAGGTGCCCAATCATACAGTAATATGAAATCCGAAACCAAAGCTATTCCCGAACAGTTTTTGCTTTGGAGCAGAATCTTGTTTAAATGTACACGGTTTGTTGGAAAACATTGTGCGCTTTCTCGCAAAAATGAATACTGTTAATGCTATCGTAGCTCAGATTTCCCCATAACATTGCTGATCCAGGACAGTACCCACGTTCTGTCCTCGAAATGAGTCCCGATGCTTCTTTTGAATCGCATTCTTTTGAATTGCATACAACAATCGTTCTGTTGTATACAAGATTATATGAACAATTCTTCAATGCAGAAAGGTTTCTTTGTAGGTGAGCATTCTTGATGTATATGTTGTACAGGCTTTCGAATTTTGGTTATGTTTTTGCTTCAATGCAACTGTGAGTAAGTGTCTTTTATGCCAAATCGCGTTTGACAATATACAATAAGATCTGGATTTTTACCAAATTTTCGTCTCCCACAGCAAGATTTTCTTTTTCGCAAATCTTCTTGGGTGGTCTCGAACAACCACAACCTCACAATACGAAACACAAAATTACGAGAGATTCCAAGCGACCGCAAGATGCAAGATTTCTCGCTTTTGTACGTGTTGCATTTGTGATGTGCAACTTTACCAACACTTCGATGTCGCCCCATTCCATGGTTGTAAGCTTGGAGCTAAAAAAATTGAAGGGACAACGCTGCATACATTTTACACGGCAAATAGCAGTCAATGTCAAATGAATGCATTCAATAATCCATACACAATGAATGCATTCAAACGCGTACCATTGTTGACAACTGGACTACGTATCTTGTTTTGATAACAATTGTTTGAAGCAGGTTGGTGATGGCTCTTCGACGGCTTGAAGTGAATAACTATTTTCATGAAGGGTCCTCTTTGAAGTAGAAAATGAGAACTCAAATGGGAGTAACTTCTGAAAATGATTGAAAGATTGAGTGTAGGATTGCTGAATCAGCAAATGTGGTTACCGCAGAAAATGGATATGCAATCTTTGTTATGAATTTGAAATTGTAATACAAATTTGAACAAATTAGAGAAAATCCTATCTTGTTTCGAATCAAAATTCGAAACTAAAATATGTGAGAAATCACGAAGGGAAGTGAAAATGGAAAGCGAATTGAAAGGTCATGCAGAGCGGTGATCAATCAAAAAAATAACAAAACAAGCCTGCCACCAATATGTGAAAGGAATTCAAGAAATGCAGACTCTCGTAAAATTCTTGTGGGTCGTAAGACCATCTGTTTCCGGTACCTGTTCTAGTTAATATTGTGCAAGCACTACCGTTTTTTTTATTCATTTCATCTGATCTGTCTTTCTCTCATTTCAACGCAACTTTGATTCGATTCAGAACGACTTATTTCATGATTTCTCGAATAAAGAATTCTGTGTTATTAAATTTACCATTGGCATGCATATGTTTGACCCATTTCATATGGCATGACAGCAACGTGTTGGAGTGCCAGCCAGCAGACGAATAATAAAAATATAAAAAAACTTAAATAAAATTAACGCTGAAGTAGAGAAGAAAACTAAAAAAAAAAAAAAAAAACCAAAAGTGAAACAAAATAAGAAACGAGATGAAAACGAGCAGCAAATTTATACAATTAAACTCTTTTCCCTGCCTTTCGTCATCGTTTGCTGCCGTCCGTTGCTCAATACAACTTCCGAAAAATGCGCCGACAAAAAAAGGTGAAAGTTAAATTCACAATTCAAAAGCGTGGTGTTTGCTGGCGGTTGGCTGCGTTACCTAGGGAAAGAAATGAAATAGTAATCGTAAAAATAATGTGCAAAAAAAAAAAAAAAAACTAATAATGTGAAGCAAGACCAGGGACGGGAATAATCGTAGAGCACCAACAACACCAACATAATCACTTTCACCCATTTCTGTTATTTGTTGAGCTTCGGTCTTTTTGTCTGTCTCTTTGGCTAGTTGTATTAGTTTGTCGAGGTGGGTTTTCCACATCCAAACCAAAAAAAAAAAAAAAAAAAAAAAAAAAAAAAAAAAAAAAAAAAAAAAAACAAAAGAAAGGTTCCACGTTGTTGGCTTTATTGGTGCTTCTGGTGCCAATTGGGTACACTCGAAGTTGACCCAATTTTGTTACAAGCACGAAAATAGATTTTCATTTATGCAAAGCGACTTTGTGTGCTCTGTTGAAGCCGTCGACAATAATGATGATGACATTGGGTGGTGGTTTTGGTAAAGAATTCTATGGAATTTCAGCTAACTTGTTGAGTACACTACCGAATTGGTGACGATGAAAATATTTATTACTCGACTTCGTTTTTGACGACAATTGGCGGAGGCGACTCATGTGCTGTTGGGATTATATCATTGATGCCCTGAAAAATAGTAACAGAGGTTACGTTGGAACTATACACACTCAAGAAACCCAAGATGGAGGAGCTTAGAAAGCGTGGAAAAAATTGTCAACGTGTGCAATTGAGTGAATCGACTTTAGAAACTTTCAGATATGGAAACTCATAGTGATTCATTTGGTTACCATTTAGAATTGATGCACTACATTTTGTTGGCATTTTCAAGAAATCTACGTACATAACTCATCTTCATAAAAAAAAAAAAAAAAAACTAAAACGATCCGAGTAGTACTCGGAACAGCCCAATGACTGATCAGCTGATGCTTTACTTAGATACTTAGGTTTTATCTCCGAAACAAATGGGGAATTTTTTGGTTTTAGAACTAAAAGAACCTGAAAAGCTAAGAACCTCCTAAAGTTAATTTCTCCATAAGTTCCTAATGCCAATAACACTCGAGATTTTATACTGCTTCAAAGCGGTTCCCTATCTAAGTACTAATACTAACCAACGCTGACCATTGGTCTTCATAACTCTCATACTCATAAACTGATGTTGTCCATACCAAAACAGGATGAGCTAAAACAAAGAAGTTTGATCTTCTTGACAAAATAGGGGAAAGTGTAAAAATAGGTCCTGAGGAACACATATCCGTGGTTGAATAGGCCTATTCATAAACTACTAGGTGGGGTGAAAAGTAACCTCCTTGGGAATAAGGTTTTTTGTTTTTTTTTATTTTATTCAATATAGTCCCCTTTTAGTTTGATACACTTATTCTAGCGATTTTCCATTCCGCCTTAGATATAATACACTTGTGCCAACGTTTTTTCCAATTCTTGAAGCACTTCTTATAAGAACTTTTTGGTATAGCCTTGAGCTCTTCCAGCGATACCGTTTTTATTACCTCATTTGTTGGAAATCGTCGTGCTTTCATAGATCCCTTTAGTTTTGGTGACATGCTGAGGCATGATTGTCGTGTTGTTTTTGGCCCAAAAATCTTTTACAAGCAACGGTAAATAAAAAGCTGCATTATCGCGATGCAAAAGCCATGAATTGTTTTTTTTTTTACAATGTCGGAAATTTTTTTGTATTGCTTCTCGCAAACGGCGCATAACTTCAAGGTGATACTCCTTATTGACCGTACGACCTTGAGGTAAAAACTCCTGATGCACTACGATACGGTAATCCAAAAAAAAAAAACAGTGGTCAAAACTTTGACATTTGATCTAACTTGGCATGCTTTTTTCGGTCTTGGCTATCCTAGGTGCTTCAATTGGGACGATTGGGCTTTGATTTCGACGTCATAACCATATAGCCATAATTCGTCATCAGTTACGATCTTTTTGAGCAAGTCAGGATCATCATTGACATTATCCAAGAGCTCCTGAGCGACGCTCATGCGACGGTTCTTCTGATCAAAATTAAGAAGTTTCGGAACAATCATCGCTGACACAATTTGCAAATATATTTTTTACTTAGAGCAGACTCACCGTATGCCACTGTCAATATTTTTAGTGTTTTACAGCTCTTTATTCAATTTTTTACACAAAATTTGATGCAAATTCTTTGCTCCATTTTTTATAATAATTGAAAATCGCTGAGCACAAAAAAACACGTCTAACCTTTCTGTCTGTCAAAAGCAAACTAAATATGCTATACTATATACTTGCAATTGTGAACATATGTTCGGGACATGTGTACCAACATGAAAAAATAAATAAATAAATAAATAAATAAATAAATCGATAATCGGATGTACGTTGCCTGCGAAATTTCGAAAGTCGCCTTATATTTTGAACAAACCTCGTAGAGCTGAATAAATAAGCTTTGAACTAGAATCACAGTCGGTGCTGAAGATATGAAAAGAATATCTCGAAAGACCACTAAATGGTGTGGATGGTGTAGGCACTTGCGTCACTACAACTTTTCACACTTGCACCGTCAGGATACAAAATACACTCCTACGACAGAAGTGACCAGGTCACAAGCTACACAATTGCGCTCTAAACTATATCACTGCTCTACGAGATACATTTCTCCCACACGAACTGAAAAGATGCACTAGACCTGGATCGATAAATCAGCGCTGCACTGCTCCGCTACAGCCTAAAATTACAACTCTACATTGACACGAGCATTAACGCTGCGCCAACAGCAATATCATCACGCTATACACCGTCAGCATGTCAGAGCCTTCAGTAAAAATCGTCTCGCAAAAATCTTTCATTTGTATATTTAATATTCCTACTCTAACCTGAACAAAAATATATAAGAAGAAAACAAAACGTTGCATCTTCACTATTTGTGATAATCTCTATTGTTAACTGGTTCTAACTAGATTATGTTTAATAAAGAAAAATCCAGATAATTCCACTTACAACAGTGGAGTCAAAAATATTTGTGCCACAGAGAAGTGCTAAGCCGATTTTTCTTTTCTCGGGGTAAAAACAGAGAAACGCCAGCTGAGGCACTAGTGGAGTTTAAGAGGTTTTACCATATACAGTTATAATTTTTAGTTTCAGTTTCATTTTCGTAGCGTAAATATATTTAAGTACACGCACAGAAAATTTTAAGTCAATTTGACGATTATTCTGGAAGTTACAGAAATATTTGTAAAGAAAAGAGGAGTCCGGAGCATAGCGCGTGAAGATCTACAAAAAGCGCATTAGAGCAAAAAAAGCAGAGGAGGGTTTATTATATGGCCCTGGAAGAGACGACTCGATGTAAGTTGAAAAAAAAAAAACATTTTTTTCGAACTTTAAACGCATTTTTCTCAAAACCATGTTTATACACTTGCGGTCATAAAAACCGCACCACCTAATGAGTTCTCAAAAAATGCCTTATTACATCAGATCGTAAGGGTTTATCCCATACTAATGAAGGGTATTCCCCATAGCGGATCTCGGCCTCGTATTCAGTGCAAAAAAAATCAGTTTGAATTGAGTTGTGACGGTGACAAGTAAAAAAAAGTGAAATGTCCGATAAATATCATCAACTGACTCGGGACGAAAAAGTTCAAATATTGACTTTAGTCGAAGAAGGGCTTGGCTATCGTGAGATTGCGGTTAAAATGCTGTCATTTAACTATCGTACGACTGATGAAGAAAAAAGAAAATTTGGATCCACTGGAAAGGAAAAAAAAGGCTCGGGACGAAAACGTAAAACAACCCAGAAGACGGACAATGTATTACAACGAATTAGCATGAAAGATCGCTTTAAAAGTGCTGTCCGTATAAGAGCAGAACTGAGTGAATTTCATCAAGTTGATCTAAGCGCCGAAACTATACGTCGACGACTACGGGAGATAGGTTTATATGGAAGACGACCAGCGAAAAAACCTCTCCTAACCACAAAAATGAAAAAAGCTCGCTTGACGTGGGCAAAAAAGTACGAAGATTGGACGCAGGATGATTGGCAATGTGTGGTATGGTCCGATGAAAGTAAATTTATTTTGTTGTGTGCCGACAATTTGCCATACGTACTACGGTCAGCAGGTGAAATGTTAACGGACGAGCGCATAGTCAAAATAGTAAAGTTTCCTCAAAGCCAGATGGTTTGGGGATGTTTTTCTTTTTACATTTTGGGCCCTTTGCACTTTGTTAATGGAACTATGAACACTCAAAAGTATGGAGAAGTAGTAAGGGAGTTTTCGGTACCAGCAAATGAACAGCATCATTCGTGTACTGACAAGTGCATTTTTTAAGATGACTGCACCTTGCAACCGCGCCAAATCCTAGACTAGAGTCTTTCAATAATTTTCAGCTCAAGACAACGGTTGATGACCTCGGAATTACCAAATTAGACTGGCCAGCTAATTCGCCCGATTTAAACCCAATCAAACACTTGTGGCATGTAATGAAACGTAAGGTGGCTGAACATATACCAGAGAGTAAAAAAAAGCTAAATGAAGCTCTGGAACATATATGGAATACTGAAACTTCAAGGGATATTACTGAACTTCTAGTAAACTCGATGCCTTCTAGAATTAAAGCGGTTATAACCGCCAAAGGAGGAGCAACTCGGTATTGATAATTTTTTGGTAAAAGTGGCATATCTATCATTTGATTTTGTTAACCAATGACTGTATTAAAATATTTAAAAAAAAAAAAATAACAAAATTAACTGGTTTTTCTTTCTTTGTTAATATCTTTTTTCAAACATTCAATAAACAGATAGAAATTAGATGGAAATACTTATAAACTACTGCGGAGTACTCAACAAAAATTTCATTTCATTATAAAAATTATTATCGTAGTTATTAACAATTTTTCAATCATTTTGATATGGTACGGTTTTTATGACCGCAAGTGTAGTCGGACAAGACTTCTCAGAAACTACTAAACCGATCAATCTCAAATTTTAACACAAGCTTTTTAAGTATCGTACATATTTTTTTTAGCAATTAATCGAAGGTTTTTTCTCACCGATAAATATATTTGTCTTTTTATTGTATAAGCAATTTAAAGCCAAATTTTTGGCCAAAAACTTTTTATTTTTGCTTGAGAAGACGCCATTTTTTCAATTTTGCTTATTCCTTCGATTAATAACTAAATTATACATTACTTTAACGATATCTGTTTGGTTTTTCATTTTAGATAATCCAGTCCAGAGATATCGTGGTCACCGCAAGATGCCTTTTTTGAGAAGAGCTCGGGAGATCAGCTATAGCAGCCTTAAAACTTATTATTTTCACAATTAAAATACAGTTAAAAGTTACCAGAATATGTGTAAAAAAATTTAATATTAATAAATTTAAATGTTTTCTCAGAAAGAATTGTTGAAATATCCCTTTTTTTTAGTCCTCCTGACTGTATATAACCCCTTAAGGTAAAATACAAACAAAACATTTTCACAGTTCTACTCATACAATGTTGCGAAGAAAAATCCGGGGAAAACCTGCAGCCGGTACTTTTTTTCTTATTGACACTGCTAGGAATAGATTTTCGATCTCTAGACATTTCCATCTATGATAAGTACGTGTATCTTCTCGTATAAGTTGTTAACGTGTAACTAGGTGTTAGACGTAGTATCTGAAGGTACCTCCTATCTAAGACGTTTGTTTTTATTCCTAATGGAAATACAACAGAAAACGAAATGGACAGCAAGAAAACATGTAATGGTGACGACACATTTTCGCTTGTATTTTCCAAGATGTTTCGTAAAAATAAGTAACAAGAAAATTGCACCAACAACAATTGTAAAACTGCTTTTCCTTGCCACCTTCCATTGCTTCGGTTGTCTTTGCTTTTTTTCTATCGTTATTAACCTTTTACTGCGCACAAGGTGAATTCGTGTTTTCACGTTTTTGTTGTTATTTATTTCATCGCCACTTGTTTTGTGTATATTCCTGTTTTTTTTTTTATATTTTTTTTTATTTTATTGTTTCTGCTTTTGCTGGGAATTTGCTTAGTTTTCGCTTTCGCTTAACGTTTTTTTGTTTTCTTGTTTTTTTTTTTTTTTTTTGATTTTTTCTATTTCTTCTTTTCCAGCTTTGCTGGTGTCTAGGTCTAATGTCCGTTGGATGATAACGAACGATTTTCCAATAGCACGACGAAAGAAAAAATCGTGTGCAATCAACAGGTTTATGATGTAGGATGAATGAAGGGGACCAAGGATTTTTGTATAGCTCCCCCTCTTAGGGAAAAAAAAAACTAATAAACCAATTACAGTTATCGAGTGAGTTGTACTTGCTATTTTTAGTTTAAAGTTGATATTCAATTGGTTTGAGTTTGATAATGAGTATTTCTCCCTGACGTATTATGAGTAATGTTCTGATTAGAAAAACCCTAAGAATATTTATATCATATATAGATACGTCGAATTTTAAAATTTCACAAGTAGTGTCATGGTGTCTGTACAATACTCGTATCTACAAACCACAAAATAAAAAAGAAAATGTAAACATTTGAACAACTTTCGAGAAAGTTTTCGATCTCTTTATAGTGATGTTTTAAAAATAACTAAACCAGAAGATTTTTAAGATCACTGGCCAACAATCACAGTTGTCATATTGAGTTTCTTCACTTTCGGTACAGCGTGTCATTTGACTATGGAAACATTGACGCCACAACAACGATTTCAAATTGTTGAAATTTATTTCCAAAGTAGAAGCTCTGTTCGGGAAAATAATAGAACACTTCGTGAAATTTACGGCAGACATCATAGGTCATCTGAACATGCTATTTATCAATAGCAATAATAACAGGATAGAGAACAGTGCGTTTGGAAGAAAATATCGTGGCTGTGTTGAAGAGCATCCAAATTTATCGATTTTCCGTCGTTCGCAGCAATTTGGCGTTTGTGCATTCACTATCTGGAAAATTCTGCATCAAAATTCTGGTGTGAAGGTTTATAAGATCAAACTGGTGCACGAGCTAAAGCCGCGTGACCATTTATTGCGTCGGATATTCAGTAATTGGGCTTTAAATCAACTGGAAGTTGACCCAGGTTTTTATCGTAAAGTTCTGTTCGGTGATGAGGTTCATTTTTGGTTGAATGGCTACGTAAACAAGCAGAATTGCAGTATTTGGATGCCGGTGGCAACACAAGTTACTATCAATAAACATGGGTTCAATGCGATAATCAACGATTTTTTGTTCCCAATATTTGCGTGACATCAATGTGTCAAACAAGGTTGTATACTAAGCTCACTACTGTTTATTTTATACATAAATGACATAACGGAAGTCGTTAAGATTGAGATAGAGATCAGTGGAACTAAGATACCGGCATTTATGTTTACAAATAACATCGTCTGTCTGACTGACAAAATGACTGTAAACTTTAAAAAGTCAAAAATGATGATATTTAGGAATGGCTGAGGAGGATACGATACTTACTTACTTACTTATTTAGGTGGCGCTACAGTTCGAGGTGGACTTGGGCCTCAACTAATAAACCTTTCCAATTTGCGCGGTCTTTGGCTAATTATCTCCAGTTTCGCATTCTAAAAATTAGTTAAGGTACATTTCCTTCTCTACTGCGTTGTAACTCCGGATAAAAGGCGAAGATTCTGCGGGCTATTTTATATGTCCCAGCCATCTCAAACGCTTAGTGCGCAGTTTTTTGACCAGGTCGATGTCGCTGCACAACTCGAATTCGTCTCCTCCAGAGCCCGTTAACGCATACGGGACCAAATATCTTACGAATAATTTTTCTCTCCAAACGACCAAGGATATCTTCATCCGCTTTAGAAAGGAAAGCAGGACTGGGATTACATGGGTCTTATATAGAGTTTCCTTCGTTATTCGCGAGAAGGTCTTACAACATATATATGTAGTTGACTTCTCAGCCCAAAGAAACAGAGGTTGGCAAGCATTATTCTTCGTTAGATTTTCGAAGAGATGTCGTTTTCAGATATGATAATAGAGCCGAGGTAGACAGAGTTCCTTACCACTTTAAAGTTATTGCTGTTGATTGTGACATTCTGGCCTATATGTGTATGCTCTCACCAAGGCCCGGTAGCCTTGTTCGTCTTCAGTTTAGATCTTGTTATCCTCACTTCGTTTTGGTCGGGTGGACGGAATTCTTGACTTGCATCGTCAATATTGAATGGTTCGCTCTGCCTGACAGCAGAAATGGTTTTTCCAAATCCCGAGCACCGAGTTTCGGTGTTTCAATTTTCATCTTTAAAGGTTTACGTTCCGGTTCTTATTACACTGACACGTTCTTTTTACCTTTCACGAGCCGCACTCGTCCTTTTGTGCAGTGCCACTTTGTAGGCATGTTGTTTTGCTGCATTTGCTTGTCGGCACTCTTCATCAAACCAGGGGTTTAATGGTAGTGAGCGGTGGGGACGTCAGGTGCGGCATTTCTGATGGGTTCCCTGCATTTAATGTTAGCTGTAAAGGACTTCTCGAGAGGTTGAGGGATACGTGATCCTCAAAGCTTCTTTTCGGCTTGTTGCGGTTGTATATATTTCCCCGTTGTTGTATCGTCTGAGATACCCGTAGACGCATTTTGGCTGCAACTAGGTAGTGGTACGAGTCTATATTGACGGCTCGAAATGTTCCGACATCTACAAAACTTGAGGAGTGCCTTACGTTGACCGCAACATGATCAATCAGATTGATAGTTTGCTGATCTGGTGTTCGCCATGTTTTCCTTTGAATATTGAGGTTAGGAAACCATGTGCTTGCTATAGTAACGTTACGTCCCGCAACGAAATCGATTAGCCTAAGTCCGTTTCCAGACGTGGGGTCGTGTAGGCTATGTTTCCGATCGTGCTACCAATTTTGGCATTAAAGTCGCCTAGGACGATTTTAACGTCATACATCGGACATTGTTCGTAGGTTTTATTGAGAAGCTCGTAGAAACTTTATCTAGTAACATCGTTCTTTTCCTCTGTTGGGGCTTGAGCGCATATGTGCCTGATGTTAGACAATTACTTTTTTATGTAGTTGCGCAGTTAACCACATGCACCAACACCAACCTAAAGGGCCACGCTCTTTTTGGGACCCCTAGGACAAAAGGAGCCGGACCAAATTCCGGAACCAGTAACCCGCTTCGGGGATATGAGTGCTGTGTTGTGCTATGTTGGCCCTTCACTCAGGGCTCATCCGCTACCAACTCTTTTCCAACACCCTGACTTAGTGTTGGAGATGAGAAAGATAGGATATAGGTAAAAAATGGAAGTTTTAAGGCAATCGAATTGATATAGTTAAGCAATATAAGTATCTTGAACTAGTACTTGAACAAAAAGCTAACAGAAGCTAAACGAGCATTTAATGGAAAGTCTGTGGGAAATTTTAATAAAGTTAAATATGTTTCTCATACCTCGATGCTAAAAATCTTCTGAGCTATAGTGTTTTCCATCCTGTTGTAAGCGTCATAAATTTGGGTATATTGCCCCTAAAAAACTATTAAAAATTCCTACGTTATTTTCTTAGGCGGGGATTTAAACTCACAAGTTCCTGAAAACGCTTAACTTCCAATTGGAGGTTAATGTCCGAAGCTAGTGCTTTCGCAAATGATACGAAATAAGGTAAAATGTGTACAAGAGTGGAAATCATTGGAATCAGATTGTGGCTATAAATTCACTTTTTTATTAACCGGACAATAGGCATCATTAAGACATAAGGTAAACACTCTATTGAAGAAAACTGGCAA
Organism: Volucella inanis; assembly: GCA_907269105.1. Classification (NCBI taxonomy): domain Eukaryota; kingdom Metazoa; phylum Arthropoda; class Insecta; order Diptera; family Syrphidae; genus Volucella; species Volucella inanis. The sequence goes on from OU026154.1 coordinate 96,940,010, forward strand.
CAAAATTTATGGCAATTTTATCAGTACATATTCAAATTTATCAGAACAGAGAGTTTACTATAGCAAAATTTACCAATACATACAAGAGAGGATATATTTTTTGAACAACTATTCGAAAGACAATAAGCATTTAAAGCTATTAAAACTTAATTTTATTCCACATCGCCCAGAGCTCTCAATTTATTCAATCTTAAAAAAGGTAAAGATGTGTTGCATTTAATTCCTAAATTCCCAACAATAGTTAATGAATTCCGGATCAAAGTTTTCTGATCTCGGACTTTAATAAGTGTAACTTTACAGTTACACATAAAAACGTTTCTAAGAAATGAAAACCTAATATTAAAAAAAAAAACAAAATTGTTTAGTTAAACACAATTATTGAATTACTTTACTTTGAATCTAAATCTGGTAAGCGGCCTGTAGGACAACATTGAATTTTTGAAATAAAATAATCCATTTAACTAACTAACTGTGGTTCCAACAGGTTGGTGCTCCACTCCATACTATCAACGAAGACATCACTTTATTTTAAAACACAATTTGGCAAAAGAGTCATTTCAAGACATGTACCCGTCAATTGGCCACCAAGATTATTCGATTCGACGACTTGCCGATAAACTAGCTTGAAAAATTGGACCTCTAGAATGCGTTTTGTATGAGACAGCCGTGTTGGACATATGCCTGAAACTACACCCTGACTGACTCGAACTGCAACCAACTTCAGACTGCTATAATTTCCAAACCGTTCATGACAGTGAGCTCAAATTTTGACACATGACAGATAATTTTATTATCGTCTTAGTTGTTTTGGAAATTTTTAAGATTGATTAATTCACTTATTGATATTCAACCTATGAAACTAAGCTTATTAGGGTACAAAGGCATCTTGCTAGAAAGCAAGATCAACAGAGTAAAACATTGCAAGTCGATCCTTAAAAAATGGACGACTTTTTGGGCAAGAAAAAATCTAGCAGCGCTAAATATTTGATCGTTCAGGTCCGATGTGAGTCTTGAAAGTATTCTACAATATTTAAAGCCAAAACTGGGATAATGCTAGTACCCTCCGCTTTCTTGCTTTCTCAGATATTAAATATATATCTCTTCGCATGCAGGCATTTTGTAGGTAAACCAGTCATCCTTTGTGGGGATTGTCAAAATAAATTATCAAAACTCCTAGCGAATCCAAGGTAGTAGATTGTTCCCGTGCTGAGATGAACTTGTACGGTATAACACGTATTTCCACGAAACTTTAGTTTGAGTAGATACTGAGTTTAAACAGAATATTTTGTCAATCGAACATTGACGAAAAACAAATTTCATGATGCATTAGGCACTGTCGGTGCCGACACATTGATACAACAATTATAAGTCAGACGCACCAACCCATCAACCCAACAAAACCCCCCAAATCCGTCCCCGTACTTCGCCCTTGATTGACATTAATTTCAATGGAATGTTGACAAATCTAAATTTAGACAAACGACCGATAGAACAACGTTTATGTGAATATGTTTGACCAGACCAACCAACACACATCTGCTGACAGTTATTTAAAGATGTAAATACTTGTAAAACAAGAACAAAACACAATATTGCTGCACAGCAACACATTTGAATAAATGTTCAATTGCCGAATTGATGAGTGTATGGAGGGTCTGAAAGAACCACTTGGAAGTTGGGAGGAATCCAAAAAAAAAAAAAAAAAAAAAAAAAAAAAAAAAAAAAAAAAAAAAGACCAAACAACACAAAATACAGTAAACAACGTGTTGTGGCCTTCTTATCACTTCAAGTGTGTTATGATCATCGAACCGGTACACAGTAGCACTAGCAGAGTACACAGTACAGGCACCACAATAAAGCATCTCGATGATATTTACGAATAAAAAAAAAAAATAAATAAAAATCAAATGTGCGTCTCTAATACAAAAAAAAAAAAAAAAAAAAAAAAAAAAAAAAAAAAAAACAGCCAAAGATATTTATAAAAGAAATTAACTGAGAGATAAGGAGCTAACGCAGGCGCATGAGGTGCATGTGTGTTTAATGATTGCGTTGTCTACGTACTGGATTTGAAAATGCAGCTGGGAACTGATCCGAATTTATTGGAATAGATTTGCGATATAAGAAACCAAAAGAGGATGCATATCCTTTACTTTTTTTAGCTGAAGTTAACCTTCTTGATAACCTTGATTAAGTGCAACATCCAAATAAAGAAAATATTTTGAGCTTCGTCATCTTTTGAAACTGAAGTCGGACTGATCCAAGTTTGTTCTGTTTCTGTTAGATGTTTCTAGTATTGTACAATGAACACTTGAATAGAAAAAACAGACTCTTAAATATCTTTATTCTGCTACATCCTCAGATGCTCTTCTCGATCATATATATATCGTCAAACCTATCGAAAGCATAGAGCTTTCGTCTTCTCATTTTGAAGACTAGAAGTTGCAGGCCATAGTCTTCCTGCTTCTATAGAAATTCTTCCCTCAAAACGGGTATCAGAGTCTCAGCCGCGATGGCAAAGTCCATCCAATGTGATCTACAAAAGACGCCGAAGTGCTGCAAATATAATCAAAACCCTCAAATCCATTCTGATGGCCCAGAGAACTGAGAAACAAAATAAAGTGGGCCAACAACATTTTAAAAGACGGATTATCCAATGTTCCCCAAAAGTTGAAAGACTCCTCCATGAGCCAGAAATCGTTGGAAGAAACCTTGCCGGTTACCAAAAGGCCTAAGGGTAAACGCGGCAAAACCTCCCCAGGGGCTTTCAACGTCACGTTTTGGAAGTCTTTTAGCGAAACCCTTTAAAAAAGTAATAACGATTGCGGTGATTGATAAAAGTAACGCCGGCGGATCAATTTCACTTGACGGGTGGCAGTTGGTCAAGTTAAAGCTATCGGGGAGCTTCTTGGTCATCATGCAGGAAAAACCCGAACAACTTTCCATTACAAGCTATATTGATCAATCAAAGATCTTTCGATCTTTACGCAAAAGCCGTAGGAGATCTAGTCGGGTGCAAAGCTCGAGGTTATGGCTAAGGAGAATATCCGCAGCAGACCCAGAAACCGCAACTCGATCCCATGATATTGGCTGAACACTCCACTCCAGAAGACATTCTGGAAATCATTCGATTCCGGAGCCCGAATACTAATGACTGGAAGTCATGGATGAAAAAAAGGGCTCTTATAGATGCGGGTTAATTGTGATCAATAAGGAGTCCATTAATCATCTGGTGCTCACTAGCGATTCGAATTCGAGTAAATCACCGTAAGGTTTTACAAAAAGGACGATTTAGATGCTGATAAACAATGTCTTCCTTCTTCAATTGAAACAAGAAATACAGCCTCAGATCTTAGAGCGTCGATTGTATTTCCTGAAATACTATACATAGCGACGACTTCAATCTTTCAGAGGTGAAAACCAACCCGACGGTTTCCACCACTAACATCCTGTTGGAAATGGAAACCAATTACGAAACAAAAAAGTTCCTTTACGACCAAAAGATGAATATGAGCGTTTGGGACCATTTTCAGAAGCGGAAAACGTAAATGATACTGAGGTGGAGACTTCCCTGTTATATCTTCATCAGATTAGCCTCTATCACTCTAAAAAGGTGTCGGCCGGACCCATTCTGCGTCTATCCAAAGACATGCAGAAGACATCATTAGAATCCAGGGATCATAGATTGTAGAATGAGTGGTTTGTGAACTTGGGACAACTGCATACGTTCCGCTCTATACAAAAGACAAAGATACTTACTTCCTAATCTCAGGGATCCCGACTAGAGTTGACACTGTCAAAAGTAACTACTGATTGGCATCGACATATTTTGGCCACGTGAGCTCTCTCACGAAAGGTCGGACTTGGAAGCTAGAAGGCCAAAATCTGGCCTTACATCGGGTGCGATGATAACTCACATGACACGATATGGGGCAGTACTTACACAACAGGGTCACTTTTTGATTATTACCCCTATTGCGGTTGGTTTATGTTGCTTATTTTCTTTTCGAAAACGTTTAAACCATATACAAGCTCGAAAGAAATTTGTTTCCACTATTGGTACCTACCGTGTACCATATATGAACCCAAGTGCCACTTTAACAAGTCGAATACTGCTCGATTTCGAGATTAAAGTTATATAAACAAAAACAACAACAAGTAAAGTGAAAGACAAACCACTCTCTCACACGCACACATAAACACATGCCATAGAGTAAAGGAGAAAACGCTTTGCTTTTTCTTTCGTGATTTACTCATGCGCTCATTTAATCACGTCGTCTTCGGAGCATTCGTTGTCTTTTACTACTGCTTCGGCAGCAACACTCCTCTCTCCAACGCATTTACCTTACTTAACTCTCTTTCTCTTTTCCAACAGCAACAACAACGGTGTAAGCTATCGTATTGATGGTACAGCCACATACCGGTACATTCTAACGGGATTTAAAAGTAACATATCTCAACCGGAATTTCAAGACACGAAACCAGCCAAAGACGAAAGAGCTTATAGCGAAAAATTACCGAAGAAGTACATACTCCAGCAGCAAATAAAAAAAGAAAAAGGAAACGAAGACCCGAGGAACAGCATGGAACACAGTGGTACCACATAACCACGCACCACGTTGAAAGAAAGACAAATTTTGTTGGTAAGCAGCAGCAGCAATCCATAGCAGCTTCTCTTTTAGCCAAATATGTGGGTCGAAGTTGTTGCATCCAAAAGGAATAAAAGATGAGAAATGAGAAATAAACCACACAAGAAAAAAAAAGAAAAAAAAAAAAAAACGAGAAACAGTAACAGAAACAAAGGCCGAGGAAGTGGGGAAGTTTGAAAGACTCCAGTCGATGTGTCTATGGAGGGCTTTCTGGTTTACATTCATATGACGTTGTACTTGTACTTGCACTCGTTTACCGGTTTCAGCAGGTCTGCACACTTAACGCTTTCGTAAGTAGTGGCGGACAGCGCGATGTAATAAAGCGTGTAACCTGAACTTGTCAAATTATTTTCTTTACGGACGAGGGCTGTATCAGAGATCTGGTATTTATGGTTACTTTAAGATTTATGCGTATGCATGGATGCGTGCTTACATTTTGTGTTATTAATTGTCTTAACGCCAGAGGCGTTATTATGTATCTTCCAGGAACTTTTTGATGGTTTTTCAAATTTAAAAATAATTGTAAGATGGAAGAAGAAAATATTTTGAGGGTGGGAGTTCTTCAAGCTGAAACTTAATAAACCGCGATGTGTTACTCGTACTTTATATTTAAAAAAAAAATATATAAATTTGCACTACCTAACCGACACATCGGACGTCTTATTTGTCAGTTTGAACAGCTTTTCTGACATAAATCCTCTCGATGTCTTTTCTACTTTAAACTAACACCATACGAAACAGTGATAAGGTGACAAATTAATTCTAAATGGGTAGCCCTCAATTGAATCGACATTTTAAGCGGAACCGAACTCCGAAGCTAGAGCATTTTCCAACAATGTAGGTTTGCCAAACGGATAAAACGAACTCATCTCATATTGGATTACGACACGAATACCAGGAACTGAGAGTATCTACCTGAAACATTTATACGTGTTTATGAAATATAAATTTAAGGTGATTTTCGTGGGGATACTTGTTTGAAAAGGATAAGTCTATTTTAAATGTGTTAGATCTTTTTTGCTTTATTTATGCCGAAACCAGTCGAAGCAGTCAATTCCACTGATAGAAACTGCAGCAATGATTTTCGCTGTCCATATTATTTTTAGCTGGTTGCCTCCGTGATGAGCACATGTGCGTATTTTAAAGTTTAAGGGGTTAACAAAAAATCAACTCTTCGCCCAAGTGATGTGAAGCCATAGGCAAACTTCCTCTACCCGTGTAGTCTTAGATTGTTGACGTTTAATTGAATTTACTGACTCAAAATAGTGTACTCATATGAAGCACATAAATAAAGCACAAATGGTTGCTTTTCGCATGGAAAAAGCCATAAAACGCTTAAAGGCCCTTAACCCCTTCAAATACTTTAATATATTAGGTTGGATCTATAAGGCATTCTTGACTGCTCAGCAAAGTTTAAATCTTCTTGATCATCTGTGAACTCCATTACCGTAAATGTGTGTGGCAATTGCCCAACGAAAGAAGTACTTTACTTCAGACCCTAGATAATTAAATATTGAAGTAAAATAAATTTATTGAAATACTGTAATCAATGTCATTTTATTCATCCAGATGCATGCAGTCCTAGTTGAGTTCAAAAGCTCAACTAGCACCATAGCAACGCGGAATCTCTTAGCAACCCAGCTAGCAAGGTGTAACTATAAAATGGTGATATGTTTCTATGCATGAACCCAGTACAAAGATGTCCTTACGTGATAAAATTTAGATTACAAACAAGGATTCGTCGAATGTCAAAGACTCTTTGAAGGAATAAACTTATAACTTTTGAACAGTGACCAAATAGCAATGATAATTTTTCCAATTGTAATGTTTCAGCAGTGTGTATCAAAGTTATCAATGACACCCAGCTGTCAAAAAGATGCAGTAAGGTTATTTTGCGGCTGGATTTGGGCTTAAGATTGTGTTGAGGCAAGAATTGAAGCTGGACGACGATGACGTTGTCTATCGTCAGGAGTTCGCTAATTGGGCACTGGAAATGTTGGCCAGAAGACAGGATTTTAACCAAAAAATCATCATCTCGGACGAGGCCCACTTTTGGTTCAGCAGCTATTGGAGCAAACATAATCCACAAGTGTTCGGCCAAGCATCAGTGCATCCACAAAGATTGACTGTTTGGTATGGTTTATGATATGGTGGCATCATCGGGCCTTATAAGTATTTCTTTCGAAATGAGAAAGGAGACACTGTTACCATCAATGGTTTCAGGTATATATCAGATATATCCGACCTGTGGTTCCAAGAAAACGGCGCTACATGCCATAAAAGCGACGCAATGCTCGAAGGAGGACAATGTGGAGGACAAATTTGGCAACTACGTCATCTCGCGAGGAGCGTTCCTTCATTAGCCGCTGCGATCATTAGATTTGACACCACTCGATTATTGTCTCTGGGACTTTTTCAAGTCCTTAGCCGACGCTAAGAAGCCAACTACTTTGGACAAGCTCGAGGCCAATATTCAACACGCTATTGACGGAATAATGCCGCACATGTGTGTGCTATTCCACACATAATGGTATGAACATCGCTTCAAAATAAAGCCAGAATCAATTTTATAGCTTACACCATTGTTGTTTTATTTTATTTTATTCTTTTTTTTCTATCGTTCTTATCTGGTCATGTCAATGACAATATAATATCAACTTAGCTCCCAGACATAAAACTCAAGCAGGAAAACATTTTCAACAGATCCCTCAACAAGCACAACTTTTACAACACGACATAAGTCGCTTAGAGGTCAACGATAGTGAAACAACATCCCGCGAGGTTTGCTATAAGAGTGATGATAACGCCATGGAACTATGCTATGTTAGTCGGCTATCGTTCTTTCTAATTAAAAGGAGATTCTTTGTCTTATATATGTACATAGATTTTAGAGAAAACCAGTCAAATTTCTAGTCGGCACCCATCTTTTAATCGACTTTAAAGCCGCATATCAAACATTTACCGTTTAAAGCTCTACATGTATAGTATCTTGAGAAAATTGATACAGCTCTGCCGTGTTATTGCTGGAATTCAAGTTCTCCGAAACTTTTACATTGCAACAAGTTAAGACATTGTAATTTGATTCCTTAATTTTTTTTTTTTTTTTTTTACCAATTGTCAGCTCGGCTTCTAGATACGAAGTCTGTAACCATATTATCAGCCGCTTCCAGCTTCTGTTTTTTCATTGAAACAGTCGCGATAAATGATAAAAAAAAATTTTTTTTGTCAACAGTGAAGTTTTGTCCTAACGCCTAGGACACTGTTGACAAAAATTTAGTCAGTCAGTCAGAACATCTAGTCGACAAATATGAGAATTAAATAAAGACGTGAATATTATGAGTTGTGAGCTGTATTAAGATGTGGATGCATGAAGTCCACAAGATTAAAACCTGTGAGTGCTTCAGCCAAGACGATTTTTCCGAATCCCAGCCATATCGGGTGCGAGTCGCAAAGGATACTTTGCCTGGGTAAGTGGAAGAAGCATGCCCGAAAGCGACAAGTTTGAAAAGCTATCGAGTCTTCAGATAGGTTTTTTAAATTATAACTGCAAACTAGCATCGTGACCATTGCCATCATCAACCAAGAAAAAATGATCAGCAGACATTCAAGTCAATATTCACCATAGATTGTGTTTTGATAATCGTTGTTCTGTTTTAGAATATTTAAAATGCAAATATGCATCTAGACTTTTTGGACAGTAGTTCAACTGAAGATCAACAATCTTTAAGAGAAGATCGATAAATCTGGGAGGGTATTACAAATAAATAACCGGGTTAACTTATTTGTAAGTTAAATGATTCTGTTTCGCCTAGAAAATCGAAGAGGGCTTAGAGCGACTCTACAGACTGTCTACTGTAAAGAGCCAAATGCCAAAAGCCTTCTTTGATTTAATAAAAACTTCAATCGAAAGCACCCAACCATCATAACACAAACAACATCCTAGATAACACTAGTTAAACATGTGACAATTAAAAATAACCACAGTCACTAAAATTTGACATCTAACATCTGTAAGTGACAGCTGTCTCTTAAAAATGATATATAACACCTAAAGGAAGGACACCTAACAGTTAATAATAAATGTGGTTACAGAATTTTTGTTTGCAGACCCTCCAGAAGCGTTAAATAATCTCCATCGCAACTAACAAATATAACCTGTTGCCTAGCAACACAAGAACCAAGCCCATTGTTGTGTGTAACCTAAAGGTCATACAATATAATCATCTGTCGCTGAATGTGGATAACGTTACAATCAACAATTGTCATCCAGAAAAACGTAGGCAACGCACCCTTCTTTTACAGTTCATCATTTTAAATGCTTTACGCTGAACTATAAGATCGTGTCTCCATGGGACTGATTATGGTACCACCCGTTTTCTTCTTGCAAATATACTTATTTTAATGTATTTCGGTGAATTGCGCCGCAACCCACACGGATATCTGAATGTCACTGGTCTGAATGGCTGGCGATTGATTTCGTCGATGTCGTCGTGCTTCGAATGTCAAAGTTTAAATATCAATTGAATTCCCGTCGCGCTTAGAATCGGGAAACACAGATTGTAGCTGAGCAATCAGTTCGCGATTCCCAATTTGCGATTCGAGTGTGATTTTTGAGGACAAGCCCGATGTGGATGCGATTGTTTTCATGTGCTACTACCTATATCTTTATAACCATATCGATTTCACAACAAACAAACAAACAGAATTACACAATAAAGTCAATACAATACACTCACTTGTCGTTCAGTCGTTGTATGCTCGGCAGTTTTCTTCTTCAGCACGACTGTTGCTTTCCGCAGCACTTTCATAGCGTAGAGTTTCCTGTGGTCGCGACCACCTATTTTCCGAACCAGGAACACTTTTCCGTAAGCTGTAAAATACAAAGGAAAACACAAAACATAAAGAAAATGAAAACCAAACAAATGAAGAAGAAGAAATGTCAATTAAAGACAAATAAAAATAAAACACTGCGCGAAAACAATCAAATTGAAGCTTTCGATTTCAACTTACCACCCGTACCGAGGACCCGGATTAATTGAAAGTGAGTAAGGTTCACCTTTTCCTTCTCAGTTGCTGTGCCTGTAACGAAAACCAAAAGAAATTTTTTTTAGTAAAGAATAAGGTTTTTATTTGACTTTTGGTTTTGTCGTTTTAGACAAACGATTTTTGATTTTGAATGTTCGATTTAGTAAAGAAAAATTATAAAGCATAGAAGGAGTACCAATTACTGAGTGTTTTCTCTTAAAAGGTAAATTTTGTTCCCAAATTTCTTGCCCTTTTTTGACCACTGATTCGGAAGATAGTAAAACATCGGTTTACGAATTTTAATAAAAAGACCTAAGTAAGGAGAACACGATTTTGAACATTCATAAAATTTGCCAAGCAGCTTACACAAAGTGATGGAAGAACGAGTAAGGCTAGAAGTAATAGCAGCTATTTTCATTTCCGAACTCAAATGAGCTTTGGGTGGACAAACTTTTACCACCGGTAACAGCAAGTAAGTAACAGACTAACATCGAGACCAACATATACCCAAAAACGCAATTTTTAGCAAAATCCGAATCTATGATATTTTTCAACATAGTCTCCTTCTAGAGTGATAGAATCATTCTATCCCCTATAACATTTCTATGGCTTTCTTATATAATAATTTGTCATTTTTAATTTGTTGGTCAATTTGATCAACTCTTAATTGAGGTCATACTATATATCTTTCCGGCGAACATTTTTTGGAGGTGCACGAACGGGTAATATGATTGATCTATGTTTCATCCAATGTCACATACCGCATGAAAAAATCCATTTTATTTAGCTTAAAGAGCTACAAACAGCGCTCCCAATCATCAAACAAACATCAAGCAAATGCGGTACTCACTTCGAATAGAGCTTTCGCATATCCAAATACTCGTGCAAAATATGATTTACCAGATCTATTGATATCTATACGATGTCAGCTATGTCACGCACTTTCGTTTTTGTGATTTTTTTTTATATGTTTTCCGGTGTAACAGCCTAATTTGGGCGTTCAGCATCATTTGTCTGTACACGACCGCGTTTGAATTTAACAAACCAGCAACAAATGGTTGAATTCGCCAGAGCAGATTTCTTATTAAACTTTTCAAACCATTCTTCAGTTTTAACGACATTTTTTCCCATCAAATAACAGTGTATTTTATTGTTTTTAAAAATACCAATAGTCATTATCAAGGTGTGTCACTAAAACTTCTATATCTCGATGACTTATGGTCGAAATGTCATCTAATTTTGCCACGTATCATTTGAAGTCTGGTACTAACTAACTTAAAATCGTATGAGTATATATTATTAGTGTCGCCATCTATGTGTCAGTCTCGTGATTTTTCGAACTAACTGAACCACTAATACGAATTGAAATATGATCGATTGCCGGATAGACGAAATAATTGTTTAAAAACACTTTCTAGATGGTGGCAAATGGGTACGCATTTCCATTATTTCAGCCGGAATCGTAATAAATTTCCCAAACATACGAATACAAGGGTCTTAGGTCAGGAATTCAAAAAGATTTAGATGAATTTCTTAGAAGTTTTTCTAGTGGGGTATCTCAAGGTAGTATATAATCATTCCTACCTTTATTACTTATTATCAGCTGACTCTTAGTCAAGAAAATATTTAAATTCCCTGACCTACACTGCTGTATTTACCTTGGTCTCCGCCCTATTATTAAGGCTACCCCTATCAATGATGTAGTCTAATAATAAACGATCTGGTCTTATCGTAATGGGGTTTTCACATTTTAAAGCCATTGAAGGTTACTACGATTTGATACGATTACAAGTGGCCGGTTCTAAGGTCTGCTGGGTGGCAGGATTACCGGTAGCTCCTACTAGGACTTAAAACGCGCTGGCCAGGTATCTTTTTTCTGGCTCCCATGAATGTATGGACATCCTGTGAACTTAAGTTTACACGACAGGCGTTCACGTGAAAACACAAGAGACATCTGCTGTTTTTGCCTGAGCGGAACGGGGGTCCACAAACAATACAAAACCGAAATCACTACTATCCAAGAAGTGGTATTGTAAGATTGATCGTATAATTGATAAAAAACTGAACGAAAATAACAAAGGTCCGTTGGATTAACACGGCTTTGATAAGATCTATCCTAACCTTCGGTTTTTAACTAAAATAAGCTTTCACTCAAATACGTTACTGTTGCTTTGGCCAGATGGCAAAGAACGGTTTGTTTTGACTGATTGGAAGCTTTTCCTACAAAAACTAGCTCTGCAATCCAAACATAACATACTCGCGCATGACTGCATTCCCTATACCAACTTCCATTTTAATAGAAATAGATTTTGGTGTAGTTTGCACTGGAGTTAACCTATTATTTAATCTTATGGACCTTTATTTGCTGCGGTAAAACAAAGTCACTTTAACTGGGCTTAGGTCTATGGTCAGAATTCGAATTTTGTATTTTACGTGAATACCTCTCTATAAAAACTCAAGTTCACGGGATGCCACATCGCTGTCTGTCATTCCTCTGATACTAAAGGGAAACCTGTGTTGAGAACACAACCTCCACCCTTGATATGATTCAAAGCCGACCTAAGAACTCTTGCGGATCTTAGTACAGATTTCAATACTTCTTGCAACTCTACATTGGGTCAAAGCTAACTGGAAGACCTTTCCTACGTTTTAGGTTTAAACCACAGCCACGGTGACGCTCCCCCTAGGGGGCATACCTTAATAAGTCATGCCCAGCCTGAAGTCTGGGGCGCTCTGACTTCCACGGTACTATTTTGTAAAGTCCTGGTTTGGATTTCCGGTGGTCCCGCCACTCAACAGGACCTATGACCGGTAGGTTTTAACTGATCAAATCGTAGTAATCTTCAGTGGCGTTAAAACCTAAAAATCATTACGATAAGACCAGTGTTTGGTCTACCATAATGGAAGAAGCCTTGATAATTGGGCGGGGATCCCTAAGCAGAAACAAATGCAATTCGAACGCCAATGAACAAAAAGGAACAGATGGAAGAATAAGGTATTTGTAGCGACAGCCGATATGTACATTACAATGCTAGCTAAGTACGTTTATTATACAGAATCTAAACCTTCTCTGAGTGCAGGTAGAAGGAGGAATTTATTGAGTCTTGTCTGAGTCCCAGGTAAATATAGGATCGCAGGAAATAAGTTGCCGAGGCACTTACCACACAAGACCAATATAAGGACTACTCAGAAGCTGAATGCATGTTGGCATTGCAAGGGTTCTCGATATGGACTTCTTTTATAAGCAAAACTATATAAGTATATCAACATTTCTTAAGCTACTTAGTCAACTTTCTGTTGTCCTTGAAGGGAAAAAACACTAGATCTCTTATTGTCATCTTATCGGGGGTATTGCGGTTTTTCGGAGGCACTCTTACGGTTAATAACATATTTTTTCTCTGATTGTTTGGCTAAGGTTCACAGGTACTGGTGCTGTAGACGCTTTACTGAAGCGCTTACTCATCTTTCTGACGACTGAGAAATTTCAGTAAGGCAAAAAAAAAAAAAAGTGTTGGATTGGATAAACCGACCAAATAAACGGAATAGCAGCCTCTTAATCTGACAGCCCGAAAGACCTAAAATCGTTGTAAAGACCAAACCATTGTGGAAGCCAGAATGCTTAGACATGCTTGTTAAGCAAATTTTAGCATTCTCATAAAGGCCGATGGTTTCTTGTTTTACTTTTAGACAAAACTACGTGGAAAAAGGGCTGACCGGATGATTAAAAAGAACGTCGAAACGGTTAAAATTTCAAGTGTCGCGAAATTTATCTTCTTGCAATCTCTATGCATATTTTTGACTTATACCTAAATGGTTTCATAGAAACTCAGTCGTACAAGTTTACTTTAGTTTAAACCGAACCACTTTAAATAAGCGACATGTAAACGACCGGTTATAATGAAAATATTCTGACCTTTTCCCTATGATTGGTTACCCACTGAACTTCCATTTATGTTGAATCTCGTTTTAAGTGATTTCTCCATTCCACTTTTCCAATATCCCAAGGGGTCTTTTTTTTTCAGCAACCAATCCAAGCAGTTCTCACTCTATATCGCGCGTGCAAGAGAGTACCACGCGAGTTCCATCTTTGCTTGACCCAATTTGAAATACAGGTTTTAAGAAGACACAACACAATATTCCCTGATAGTGGAAAATAAACAGCAAAATAAAATCAGAAAGATACTCGTACATGATACCTACTCATCATAATGAGTATCTACATTATGAGTACAAGTACTCTTATACGCATTCGTTTTTTCTTTTCCATCACCCTCTCAATCAGCCAGATACATAACTATTCTCCCAATAGAGAGGGACACTCGCACATTTTTTTTATATAAAAGAATTAAATATTAATAAAAAACAAAAACAATAATAATAGATAATAGTAATCAAAAGCCCAACTGTACCCGTATAGCACCCAAAAAAAAAAGAAAATATATCTTCTTCCGGTTACACATAGTTTTACCCTAGATACAGTACGGATATTTTCAACAGCTATTCGAGTTCCCCCTTCCGTCATAAAAAAGCACATGACATGTGACTTGTGCACGTGTGTTGAGCTTGAATTGAATCGAGTTTTCTTTTTTCTAGCTATAGCCCACCACACAGCACAAAGTATACTATCAATCTATTTGTATCTACGTTGTGTACGTATTTCTAATTGTTTCTAAATTTACTCTTCCCCACATGATTATTGGATTCGTCGTATCTGGTTCTACAACAGTAGCATAGCTGGCATGCAGTTTTCTTTTTATCTGACGCTAATCCCTATATTTTCAACTACAAGCTTAATATAGATTTCCCATCAAACAGACCAAACGAGAGTGACCAACAAAGGGGGAGAGAGCGGGAGTAACTAACAAGAAAGCTAAGAAATTATCTTATATTCTGCTGCGAACTCTATTTTTAGAATGTCAACAAAGGAATTCACCGAATACTTGTACCTACTTCAAGTTTGAAAAAAAAAAAAAAAAAAAAAAATCGAAATTCTTCAATTCGGTCAGTGTGTGGTGCGTTCGTTGAAGTATGTATGTTAGAGCGCAATCGTAATCGTAATCGCACGTATGAGTAAATTAAGGTGTGCTCAGTACAGTTAGCTTGCTGTTTATTCCATTTTATATAATTTTATCACAATTCAGCGATTTTCACTACCTAAGAGACGACCGAATAAAACAGTAAAATTAAATTACACAACTGCAATCAGAAATCAACATGTACCATAGATACGAGTACTTTAAGTATCCACCTTCTCTTTTCTTTCTTGTTATTACGAAAGCAGTGTTACCTCTTTCACGGAAGATAGATCTTTAACATCCCATTCGAGAAAGAACCAGAAAGCTGAAAGATTCTTTTAATTAGAGAGAAAAAAAAAAAAAATTGTTAGCACATAATCTGGATATCTTTCACTCAAAAAACTTAGCTTAAGTCTTATGATACATATGTATCTACATATATCCCATGTTTATAGACAATAAAGTTTAAATATTTATGAAATTCTTAGTTGAGGAGATTCTTATGTGATCCATCAGCGCAACGCTGATACAAGGGAGGTTAATGATTCTTGAGTGCTCTATGATTGATCAGTCACTACATCACCAAGACTACCGGTTGGATATATTGTTCCTGGATTTACTACGAAAGCACTTCGAACCAGATGAGTGTTGAAACTTAGAGGGCTCTGTAATAGTTCAAACTACATAAGTTGCTAAGATACCAACCTAACAGTACCCAGGTTTAGATACAATCCTTGTTCTAATTATCGCGAAAATCAGTGGCTCAAACGTTCCTTGCGGCCTGAATAATAGTTACTTGGTACTGTATTCACTCTTTATTCGGAAGGTGTGATTAATTTCCAAGACTTTGGACCGGACCCCATCTTCCATGTAGACGTCTATTTTGAAAGTATCTACTAGATGGGGTGAAGAGTAACTTCCTTGGGAATGAAAAAATTTTTTTTTTTTATTTTATTCAATATAGTCCCCTTTTAGTTTGATACACTTATTCCAGCGATTTTCCAACTTCTTGATCCAGTCCAAAAAGTAATTTTTCGGCAGGTCTGCAAAATACTCCTCCGTGGAGTCGATGATTTCTCGCGTGAGCTGAATTTTTTATTAAT
This sequence comes from Volucella inanis, assembly GCA_907269105.1. Classification (NCBI taxonomy): domain Eukaryota; kingdom Metazoa; phylum Arthropoda; class Insecta; order Diptera; family Syrphidae; genus Volucella; species Volucella inanis. Next base: position 96,955,799 of record OU026154.1, read on the forward strand.
GAGCCATCTTTTGAGGTTTGGGAAGAGATAATAGTCCGAGGGAGACAAATCGGGCGAAAACGGTGGATGTGACAGCAATTGGAGCCGTAAGTCATTGATTTTAGCCATGGTTGCGATGCTCTTGTGCGCCGGTGCATTGTCTTGCAAAAACAAAATGTATGCCATGACAATCCCAGAAAACCGACGCCATAACCTTTCCGACCCATCGAGCCCCCCTCGGCCGCTTCGGAGCACTTGTGCCGGCTTCAGTCCATTGCCGGGCACTCATTCTGTTCTCTGGTGTTCAACAGTTACCAACCGACTCCAAAAGTCCGCCCGATTTCGCATCAGCAAGTCCAAACACTCTTTCGAAGTGCTCTCGTGTTCGTGTTTTTGGTCAGGAGTGAGAGCCGCGGCACCCAGCGGCAGGATAACATATGGAGAATATTGTCCAAAATATGGCGTGTGCGCTCAGTACTAATCTTTGTGGTATCTGCTAGCTTGCCCACCTTCACTTTCCGGTCAGCCAACACCATTTCATGTATTTTTTTTACATTGTGCTCTGTAACCGCATCGGAGGGCCTGCCACTGCGGACTTGATCGGTAGTAGAGTTGCGGCCACCACGAAACTCTCGAAAACAATATTTGACCGTGTAATCTGACGGAGAATTAGCCCCATAATATTTATCTAGCTTTTCTTTTGTTTCCTTCGCCGTTTTGCCGAACGAGAACGAAAATCGTTTTTGTCCATACCCAACATGATGCCAAACACGTCAACTACAATCAGCTGTCAAAACAAAACTAAAAACAATATGGCACCGAAATTTGGCATGTCTGCCTAAATATGAACGGACTTCAAAGCACCATAACCTTTTTTGCAGTAGCAGCGCATTCTGGCGGTCAAAGAAGTTGCTTTTCACAAGTTATTTATTGCTGTTGTTTTTTGTTATTCCTCCAGGAATTCTTATAGAACATTTCCTATCAGGCATAGTCTTGTTGCAGTTTCCCACCGCAAAATTATATTTGTAAGAGCGTGATTGTAGGTTATGGTCGACGATAGAAGTTCCTCCAGCGACATTAAAATCGTTTTTGCTGTCAATACGGCTTTGGAGGATGCTCTGATTGATCTTAGTGTTTCGGTGTAAATCGTCATCAGCAAATAAGAAAGATTTGAGATCTTCTTGAGTGCTTTTACAAGGCTTTCCATCAGAATGGATGGCCGTGGCTCAAGTGATAGTGTATTGGCTTCCAAATCGGACGATTCGGCGTTCAATGCCAACCTAGCCCGAAAGACATTCTTTTTTTAGGCAACCAAAATCACGTAAAATGAGTAGTTGCTTAAAATATAAAATATATATATATAAGTCCAATTACACTAATAATTTAGTCTGCTCAATGAATGTGGGATGCCGCCCATGGGGCAGAAAAATAGCCACTGAGCCTAAACATTTTTCTTTCACTTTGTGTCCCATTTTCCAAATAACTTAGCATGTGCTCAGGCATTTTAGCACGAGTATAATTATATATAACGATAAGTCTGGTCTTACAACCGCTAAAACCTCCGGTCTGAAAACAGTCTGAAGGCAGTGTTAGACGCATTCTTGCAAGCTGTAGTTGCTACATATATTATGCTGTATACTCGTACTCATATGTTTTTCGATGTTTTCATTTCAATTCAGTTTGGAGTCTAAAACCGCAGATAGAAATCGTGTGCACTTATAGAATTTTATCTAAGGTGTAAATTGATCTCTTCCTGGCGGACAGCTTTCCATCTTCGAAGAAATATCTGGTAGGCCTCTGCAATAAGATCAATTAGTTTCCAGCAAATGGTCGAGTCTCGTTTAAAACTGAATAGAATTTGCCCCCATGCTAGGATGGTTACATCGTCAACATAGACCCATAGATCCATTGTCCTTCAGTATTGTCAAGATTTCTTCTGCTTCTTCGAAAAGCGGTGAGAGTATACAGAAAGTTCCTCTGCTCATCCTCTTCTACAGCTCGTGCTCCAAAAAATCGAGTTTATTTTACTTAGAATGGTTTTCAGTTAAATGCCATTCCGATGTTGAGGATAGCCCCGAAGATAGATACATATCTTCATTGGAATCCTTCAATTTTTGTTGGCAAAGAAAAATATTAGAAATCATCACAAAAGAAAAGCGGAACGTCGATTATGATCTTACATTCCTTACATCCTACCTCTTTATATGTAGCAGGTGGCATTTCGATGACTTCTCCAATACGTCGATTAAAAAATGTTAACTCTTCTTAGCATTGCATAGAAAATTAAACATTTGTAGCAACCTCAACCACAGTACACCTTTTCACTCATAAGTTAATGTCATGATCTTTTAGCATAAAATTTTTTGAAAGATATTCATTTCTGTTTGCGTTAAAATTTTCTGGAGAGGGAAATCGTATGGTGCAGCAGATGAAACAGTTGCTTGCACAGATACTTGAACTTAGCCAGAGTGCACAACCAAGAGGAAACCAAGAGCTGAGATCTATGAGATATTCTCATAATTAATTTGCAGATATATTTTGTAAATTGAAATACACACAATTATTAACTGAACGTCAATGGCAACACTGAGCCAAAGTATACTCAAACTCGATGAGAAGAGGACACAAAATTACTTTATCACGTTGGTTTTTCTTTTTCCAGTTTTTACAATGTTTCTTCACCAAAACGTACACTCTGAGGATTGACCTACTTCGATTTTTTTTAAATAGATGTCGAAAGGCGACAGGGAAGAGGCGGAATAATGTGGGCTAAAATGCTGAACATAGTCTTGGAATGGTGGGGAAGGTAGGCATTTTTATTTTTGCTTTTAAAAGATATGCGTTCTTTAAAAAGAAAAGGGAAAGAGCGTAAAAATAGAAAATAGAGAAATAAACAGATTCAGATAGAAGAAAGCTAGGATCAGTTGACGCTTTAAAAACTGAAGTTATCTAGTTGTAGATTCTGATGTCTTTCTACCTCTGCTGATGTGATTGTGGCTTTCTGGGTCTTAAACTACGACCAAATCATTTTATTTATATTTTTGGGTATAAGAAATATATTTGACTCCTTTATTGTTATTTGGTGGTGTTCCTCTAGCACTGTATGTTTATTTGCTTAGAACTCGAGTACCACAACTTCAAATTTCATGCGGTTTCTTCATCTGTTTAGATAGATAAGATGCCAGTCTATAAAGTTTTATAAGAATCCCATTCTCTTAATCAATCTACTAGTATAAGCCTTAAAATTTAGTGATGGATTAACAGGCAGGCCTACCAAGCGTATCTTTTCCATTTTAGAGTTCAGTGCATTTTCATTGGCTGTCCATATCTTGAAAAACATTGTGTAAACCAAAACACTTATTGACTTAAATAAGTCAAGGCTTAGTAACAATCTTAGTCATCCTTATGTTCCAGGATGGCGAGGAAGCTCCACTGAAATTTAGAATTAAGCGATTACGAAACTTGTGTCTGTGGAAATATCCCCTTTGGTCAAACGGTTAAAAGAAAATAGGGAAACTCAACAAATAGCTTGAGGCTCACTATTTTGTTCCAGTTAGGACAAATTAGTTGCTCCACCAGAGCACTATAAGACCCAATGCATTTAAAACAATATTCAGGGGATCTAAACCAGATCGGGGGTTGGTTACTTCCTTATCCACGAAAATTAAGACAGACCAAGAGCAGACTAAGTGGTTAATGTTGACGACCATGCAAAATGAAACAAGGACAAGTTAGGATGAATAAGACAGTCGGAACTGCTTACATTTTAATGCTGATTTCTCATACATGTAGACTAAGAAGTGCAAGACAACTTATACTGACAAAATCAGTCTTATTCAAACCCGTTCACAACACAATAGAAGAAATGAACAACTTCGCCGAAGAAAATATTTATGAGCTCCTGACAAGAGCTATTTAATTCTCTTTCAGTAGACAAAATAACCCAGAGTTCTGTTATCTTATCTCTTCAGTTCGACCAGATTCCTAGTTTGTCTTGTTAATTTTTTGACCACTTATCATATTATGTGGCTAAGCCAATGCGATACAGATATTAGAGCAGGACTTGTTGGATTTTATAGTAAAATAAACCAAAACAAAGCTCATCTGATCATGCCTTAGTTCTTGTTTTACTTCCTAATAATGGTCCACGGTTCGTTTTCTCGAACGAATTTTCACAAAGTGCATTTGAAAGCGTAGTCACAGATGAGTGCTTAGAGTGTTTAGAACTAAATGATATTGCAATTTGCGATGAAATTCATCATCTTGGCGCATCTTCTCCAGAACCTAATCGGAGAACGTACATCGCTTCAAATGGTCCATCGGCTTCAATTCCTGAGTCAGCTTGATCTTGTATGGGTGTAAAACAAAATCCTTACGAAAATTACGCCATAATGTGATTTGAGCGATGCCCAATTCTTGAGAACGACGTGGAATTGACTGATTTGGATCGTTTGCTACGGACGTCTGAAAGGCAGCGATATTTTCGACACTTCGACCAACCCGTTGTCTCACTGACCCGGCAACATCACACAACGAATATGTAGACTCAAATTTTTGCACTAAACTTGTTATTGCCTGTCTACTAGGGCGAGAATTACGACAGAAAATTGGAGTTAACGCTCTTAAAGTTGCAGTCACCAACTCCGAAAATCTTTAGAAAATTTTTATAATTTGCAGACGTTGCTCGTTAGTGTACTTTACCACGATGAAAATGTTGAGTTTACTGAATAAATTGACAGTGACAGTTTGATGATTAGTGAAAGAGTGCGTTCACAAATTAAATTTAAAGTTGTCAAGTCCCTATTGGAAAACCCTAAACTATAGGAATAGACTTTCAACCAAATGATTTATTCAAGCTAAGAACTACGGCAGATTCTAAAGAAACTCTAAGACGAGCTATACAGGTTCGAGCTATACGGAGTCATGTCTAGATTTGACATCACTGCCGATCTTAGACTGTGCAAAATGCGATGCAGAATGCTCGCTTGTCTGTAAAGGTTGGAAACAACCGTACCAAGGCCATTAATGTCGAAAGAGGCTCGATATCATCTGACTTCTTGAAAATGATGGTGTTGACTTAGGAGGTACACTTCTCGAAAATCCGTGCAAGCATTCCACCACACTAGTGTCATTTATAACATTGGCAAAATACAGGTCGCTGTTACTGATGTGTTTGCAAGTACATATTTAAACAGGCAAACCTAAGTGCGTATGTAACATATAACGACTGGTCCAAATACAAGTTTTCTATGTTATTTTGACACTGACAGCTCGTTCTCGCTCGAAATCTTGACTGTCAGTCAGATTCATACCTCCCCAGAATATAGACCAGATACTATCACAGAAGAAGAATTCCATTGTCATCCTGACAGTGTCCTATAGCCCAAATGGTTACATTCTGCGTCATAGTTTTTTTCTATTTTAGTCCTTACAATATGCTAGATAAGGTGCATATCACGAAATTTTATTAAAGTGTATGTGCTTCTGGTTAGAACTTCCATTATCTCCACTATCTCGTTAGCACAACGGCAGGTGGCATGGCTTACTTAACTTAAGGTCTCTAAACAATAATGCAATATTCTGGTTGCCTTTAAACAAAAAACATTGGAGTATGCTTAGCGGCGTCTCAACGGGACATTATTATTTTGCTCAAAGCTTTGATGTACTGGGTATAAGTGACGCAAATTCGTGTGTTCAAAGCGAACCCAAGAATATGTCACTCTTCTCGAATGCAAACTTTGGACGATTTAATAATCACAATGTCAAAAATCAACGAACTGATACGAGTATCTTGCACGTGCTAATGTGTTATGAGAGAGTTCAAAAGATTTATCTACCTGATCTGGTTCAACGTGTATCTGTACAAACGAACAGAGGCAATGTCCGTTTGATTGCAATTAAATAAAAAGGATATTGCCACTCGCATTTGCAAGTAAGTGGTGATAAATTTCTTATCCAAGAGAGTCGAGCGAACTCCAATTAGTAATTCAACGAGACATTGGCACCATGCCTAATGAAGCTATGGATACTTTTTTTTTCAAATTTTAATTGCATGTAAATTATATCAGCGGTCGTTGCAGCTTGACGATACAAATAGACTGAATGCACTTGAATCTAAAAATAATTGCTACGTAGTCACACGCATTATTGCGTCGCAACACAATTTATCTAATGTTTACACAAAATAGTCGATTTTCTTTAAATGTAAAAACGAGTATCAAGTACATATGTAATTTGATGACATTGAGATACATTATCGAGAGATAAGGGTAGGTACTAGAATAGTAAAACAAATGTTGAGATGTTCTGTAGCTTTACACTGGTTCTCGCTCAAAATTGATAGTTATGACGTAAGTCGTTATGACCTCGTTAAATTATGGTTTACTGGCATTTACGTATATCTTAAAATTATTAACAATGACGTTGTGTCTTCACACAAAATATTGGGCTGTTCGGAAAGTAATTTCGTTTTTTTTTTTCCAACAGAGGACTTAATTATTTTTTCACAGCCAACTTCACACTTAAGCCGCATGATCATTCACAGTAGACATTCGCTAACGTTAACACCGGTAATTATTAAACAGATCTTTTTTTACATTGACATCTTAAAAACGCGAACAAGAATTTCTGCTCCAAATAACTGTAAAATTCGAGCAAGTTTCAACTTGAAATTTGATGCAACATCTCTTATACACTTTTCAGTTAGTTATAAGTCACTTCGTATCCTGTTTGGTGTTTCACTATTTGTCTTTACATTAATTGTTATTGATTGTCTTGTCTGCTTGCCTAGCCTATAATTATTTATTAGTTTTATACGCCATTTGTTTTATGCTTCAACATGTTCTTAAAAATACCAACATTTTTGTCATTCAAGGGCAAATGCGCGATAATTGAGCAGTTCCGCAAAAAGTACAACGTTGCAAGTCTACCATTTGTGTTGTAAACAAAAAGAGTAAGAAAAATGCAAGGTGTTTGTACAATACCTTTTTGAGGGCCAGGCAAAAGAAAAACACTTCGAACATCAGATCATCCCAAAATGGAAAAGGCTCTATAGCGTTGGTTCCTCGAGCAGCGTGAAAAAAACTATCCGATTAATGGCCTGATGATAAAGGTAAAAGCCTTGTCATTGCATTCTTAAAAAAGGGAAAATCAAAACAGCTTTAATGCTAGCGAAGAGTGGATGCAAAGATTTATGACGAAAAAAACTGTCTTCCCAGCCCGAAAGGGTAGATCTATTTAAATGTAAGCCGCAGCAAACCATTGATAATTTAGGTTTGACTTTAGACCATCTTTATAATGCAGACGAGACGGTGATGTTTTGAAATCTTTTGCCAGTTTAAACTTACGTTTCGTCACTATAACGTACAACATGATCCAACGGATACATACGAGGTGACTCAATATTAATGTTGTCCCCTTCAAAGTAACCCCTAACAGATATAATACACTTATGCAAACGCTTTTTCCAATCCTCGAAGCAATTCTCATTAACATTTTTGGGTATAGCCTTGAGCTCTTCCAGCGATGCCATTCTTATTTCCAGCAATAAACGAGCAGGTGCATTATCGTAATGCAAAAGACATGAATTGTTTTCCCACGATTTCAGCACATAACTTCCAGGTAGTACTTCTTATTGATCGTACGACCTTGAGGTAAAAGTTCCTGATGCACTACGCCACGGTAGTCGAAAAAAAAAAAACAGTGATAAAAACTTCTTGATTTTCCGGAGTGCTGGGCTTTGGTTTCGACATCATAACGATATACCCATGATTCGTCACCATAGGGGGTGGCCGTGGTGAAGTGGTATATGCATATACTCCTCAAGCAGAGGGTCGTGGGTTCGAATCCCGTGCGAGGCAATTCTGTGAAAAAGTTTTTTATAGAATTTGTATGCAGTTATATGAAAATCCCGTCGGCGGCTCAACTCTGACATGAAGGCATAACACTGATGTTGGAGTGATTGCTGGCTGGGCTAAATGTAAAGAACTAACAACTAGCACGTACTAAAGACCCACTGGTTGAGGAGGATGTACTAGCTCGTCCCGTCCAGTTTAACAACCACCTCTGGGAAAAATATCGAAACCTAATACGCCTGAGTTTCAAACTACTACACCACCCGCCCGCACCCTAGAGAAAAAGCCATTAAAAGGGTATTCATATCCCCTTGGAACGCGCACGGTATTTTAAAAAAAAAAAAATTATATACGACCCTTTGGAGCAAGTCAGGATCATCATTGACGTTATTCAAAAGCTCCTCGCGACGGTTCTTTTGATCAAAATTAAGAAGTTTTGGAACAAACTTCGCTGACATACGTTTTATATCCAAAACATCTGTAAAAAATTCATGACAGGAGCCGACCGATATGCTAACATCCTTAGCAACTTGTCTTATGGTAATTCGACGATTTTCCAAAACAATTTTCTTCACAGCTTCGACGTTAGAATTTTTTGTTTTGATTTGATGTGTTCGGGCATCTGGGCCATCTTAGAAGAGTTTGTACCATTTGTAAACACTCATTTTACTTAGAGCAGACTCACCGTATGCCAGTCAATATTTCAAGTGTTTTGAAGCACTTGATTCTATTTTTTACAGAAAATTTCAGGTCACCTTATATTGTGAACAAATCTTGTACTTACAATAGTTCGTTGTTAAAGTTTTTTTCTTCGAATTAAGATTATGCAACCTTCAGCAAAAATCACTCGCAAGATTTTCCTCCCTTAAACGAAATAAGAATACTTTCGTCTCCTTCCATGCTTTCAAGCTTCCGTGCCATATAGCCAACCTTATTTTTTACAATGCTTCATTAGCTGTTCAGGGGAGATATTTATTTCTCAGTTACATTCTTAATTTAAAGAAATAGCGAACTGGCAAGAGTGATTCTTTGCTTGATTTCTAAGGTCGCGTCCTTATTTGAATTTACAACTCGAACTTATAACTTGCCGTTGTCACGCGCTGTTCGAACCGTTGGTATTGGGGTGTTCTTTTTTCTCAGTAGCTCCAGTATTTCTTACCATAACGACAATGCCGTTTACCACCAGTTTTGGAGACTTTTGAAATATTGTGCCTCTGTAGTTGGCCTGTGAATTTTGCAGAATTTTTACAGGTATGAAGTTGAAGAATTCACATGGCTGCGCGTCATTGTTGAGATCATTTTTTGAACATTAAATGGCTAAGTGGCGTCATTACCAACTTGGAGCATCCATTGTCATCCTACAGAAATCGACGCGTTTGGCAGGAATGTTAAAACTTCACATGACTCTATATAGCTTCTCTTACGCAGGTGGCTGCTATGGATTTAAAGTTCGTCCATTTTTTCCAAGATTTAGGCAAAGTTAAGTGCTGATAAGGAAGTATACGATGTTTGTTAGAGCATGTCAAACGTTCACATAGCACATTAGATAAAATTTTATACAGACTCATTCCTCTTTAGTTGGCCCAGTTTAGAAGGTGCTCTTTTTGGGGAATCAGTATCATAGTGACCATATTTCACAGTTGAATTGGTGTATACTCACATCAGATGCGTCCGAATATCAGAATATCCTGGCCGCTTTGGCTTTGATAACCTTGCTGCAGTCTCTGAAAGAGGATAAAAACATGGCCCATAGTTGTCCTTCCTCCGCCATAAAACCCGCTTAGCAACTGTAGTAAACACGCAGCAAAATGAAATTAATGATCTACACTCCTACTGATTCTGACTGATTTGGCAATCTTTGAGGTGGTTATGCTTCTATATTGGTATAGAAGACCATATGCATATAAGGATGGGTCTCACAACCGGCGTATAAAATCATTGCACAACAAGTACACAAGAGCTATACTTGATTTTTAATACGATCTTCGGTGTTCCCTTTCCAGCAGGATTTGGTATCAAGATCACACCAAGGTATAGTGTTAAGCTATTATGTTGTCCCGAAAAGTCTGGGATCAATTTCCCAATCTCTTGACCTAAAGCTGGGATTAAATCCAGTGGCAGCTAAACACACAACCTTCATCTGCTAGGAATTGATCCCTAGCTCGTTGCAACAAAACCTATGCATATCTCACTAGGACTAGTGAGTAATTGAATAGTTCGATTTGAACTGAGGAGTAAAAGAACCCCGATCAGTTGACTTCATCTGCTAACCTACTTTCTGAGGATTGAATTCCTCAAAGTCGAGCTATTTCTAAACAATTTTAAGGTGGCAATTCAATTACAAAGATCTTTATTCTGTTGAGCTGAGCTCTTGCAAGCTGTGTAGGATTGCATTTGTGCTTACGTTGTCCAAGGCAACTGCGATGTCGAGAAAAGTCCAGAAGGTGAACTTAACCCTCTAGATGGAGGATGATAGGATATTGATGATACAACCCTGCGAAGTAAGATATCTGCCGATCTATCACTCATGTACATATGTTGTGATTTAAACAGATTGCTTTTATGAGAGAGAGATTCATATAAAATTGCAGTCACTGGATTCATGGAATCTTAGAAATACAAAACAACAGAGTATTTCTAAAAACCTATCGTCGGCCATGGTTTCTAACGTCGTCCATAAAATATCCTTTTCATTTGATAGAACTCATACAAGCATATGTCTAGAAATTTCTCAGCCTCCACTTCAACTTTAACCTCAACCTCAATACCTACCACTACCTACCTACTATTAAGCACTAGGCGAAATGTCCCACTGCAGGTCCGTTCTGTTATTTCAGCTTTCTCGAAACTTAATTCACTTGTTTCCATTAACTCACTCATTTGTGAAGCTGCTTTTACGATACGTCTCTATATCATTCCGTATCTTTGTATCTATCCGTTCATTAATGTACGTTTTACCGGCATATTCTCAATAGTAACCACCCTCTTCACCACCGCCCAACAATCATATATTGGTTAAAAATTTAGCTCAAGGTCATGTCAGACATTATGTGTACATGAGTCAAACAACATCCATATGTTGCATGCTGGTCTAACCAAAAAAAAAAAAAAAAACTTTGCCGCCCCACCACCCAATAACAACAATGAGCTTCATCAGTTCAACTCTATTTTAAAATATCTGAGAGATACTCGCACTATTCTGACTCAGGCGATAGAATCATTTTTGTGAAGCACAGCAGCAGCTAAAAGCTAGCAGCAACAACAACGACAACAACAGTAGCAGCCGGCGTTTGTGTAGCCTTAGTTCACTCAATGCCATAGAGCACAATAAGCACGCATGACATGACCTGCATTTAGAGAGAGAGAAAGAAAGAGGGCGCTCCGATGAGCTTTTTTGTGAAACATCACCTCAACTTCAACAATCAACACAAGCGCAGATACACTTAGCTGGTAAATATAGTAATCCAAACTCAGCCGTAATCGATGTCGGCGCGGTGTCGTTTTTGTTCTCACTGTCACTATTTCTGTCGAAGCAGTTGTTGGTATTACCCTTGTTGTCATGTGGCGTTGATGAGAAACTAGTTCCTAAGAATTCGGGTGGGGGTAGAATTATGTTATCACACAACCAGGTAGTCTCATCCCCTTTAGGCGATACCATCACTCAGCCCCCCTTTGTTTGACGATAGTTTTACTTCCAATCACCATGCAAAGGCTATACTAACTTCAAGGCTAAAGGATGATTGTGTTGGCCACTGACGAGGGCGGTAGGGTATTTCTATGTGCTCAACAACTTGTAGTAGTACACTGTCGTAGTACTTGTGAATATAATTGGATTAGGTAAATAGGTCAGTATACAGTTACAAACATACGAGACAACGACAAATTGAGGCTTCTCATATCCACACCGAAAGTTAGTTGAAGATTTTTGTTCTTTTTTTTTTTTCCTAATTCAGATATTTGAATACTGCTGCTCGTGATGAATTTATTTAATTGTCAGTCTAATTGGCTAGTATAAGGGACGCGACTGCGTCCGCTAGCAACCACACATTCATACACGTATTTGGATAATAATTGGGCGTTAGCAGCATGTTGCCAAAAAGAGCATGTGCTCTGAACAAAGACATTGGGTATGCAAATCAGAATATATTTAATTCAGAATGTTAAAGTGATTATAGACACAATGGTGGCAGAACATCACTATCTAATCTTTCTACTCGAAGGCTTAGTTGCCTTTCTAACGATATCTACACTATTATATCTTCGCTACCCAATCATGACACCTTCAACTATCTTTGAATCACTAGGCATCATTGTAAGAAAAAAATTTTATATTACGTTTGATCCTTCGAATGCAAGAGCAGCGATAGCTAAGGATTTTACAATTTTACGTCTAAGGCCCTTTTTACACTACACTCATCGGTGCTATCAGTATGGTTGCCGGATTGATCAACCGACTATGAACCGAATCTTCACTTTAGGGTCACAAATGTTACACTAAAAAGTGGTTGATTTTGAGATTGAACAAAAACGGATCTGGTTATGCCGGTTAATTGTGTAAAACAAACAGTGTATCGTGCGGTTTAGAGACTCTCGAAATTATTTCACACTTGCTGGAATTCGAGCAAAAAAAAAAGTACTTTGGGGCAGTGGTCAGCATAGTTCTACCGGTCTACTTTGTACGACAAACAGCAAGTTACGTAGGGGGAAACGTTAATGACGTGAGGCAATTCTTCTGCATTTGCTTTACGTATACCTTATTAATTTGACGGCACAAACAAGCATCCAGCTTTTATTTTTACAATTTTACACACTATGTTGATTGAGGTTTATTTCTATTTGAGCGCAGCGCCTACGAAGCCTTTTCCTACCAGAACGACATTCTGGGATAGAATCGAAGATTCACCTCTCTATGTCTCAGCCGTTCGACGTCAAGCGTCCTTACAGTATTTTTTCTATGTCTATCGGGACACCCTGTGTTGTGGTTTAATGGCAATATAACGAATTTTAGTGCCATTCCGCTACACCACAAAGTCGTTTTGCAACAGTGACATCGTGCGGTAATAAACCCCGGTGGATGTAGCTGTCGTGAAGAAAAGCCGACACCTTTCCACCAGTATAAGATCTCTTCCAATACTCCGAGATTGTAAAAGTTTCATGTTTGCCGAATTCATCAATCTTATAGTTTACCTGGTTGCCCCTACGTCCCGGAAGCCTAAAAAAGCTGAATATTGCACTGTTGCACAATACCTCCAAGAGATGATCGGCAATCCGGCGGTGCTACAGTCCGGGTGGACCTGTGCCTCAAACAATAAGCATCTGTAATTAGCGCAGTCTTTGGCTAAATGCGCACTCCAAGTTGGTTGAGGTACCCTTCAACTTGCTAAGTGCGATCGTAAAGTTCATCGTTGAATCGTCACTTCCAGAACCCGCCAACGCATACGGGACCAAATATCTTAAGAAGAATTTTCCTCTTAAAACACCCAAGGATATCTTCATCCGCTATAGAAAGGGTACATGCTTCAGAGAGCAAGGCTAAGATTACAAGGGTCTTAGGTATATAGAGTTTCCTTGGTTGTTCGGGAGAGGGCCTTACTACATAGCTGCATTCTCAGCTCAAAGTTACAGCGATTGGCAAGTATTATTCTTCGTTTGATTTCTGAAGAGTTGTCGTTTTTAGATGTGATAGCAGGGCCGAGGTAGATAAAGTCCCTTACTATCTCAAAGTTATAGCTGTTGATTGTGACATTCTGACATTGACATTCGTCAATGTTGGGTGTAATTTCTTGTAAACTTCTGCTGCTTATGCAAGCAATTGAACAGACTTTTGAAACATCGTACCTCGTATGTTGACTTGTGAGTTTTGCACAATTCTATCAAGTATGATGTGAAATAAGTCACATGACATTGCATCGCCTTGCCTAAATCCTTTTTTGAAATTAAAGGTCTTGCATGGATGCCAACACTAGACATGGCTCTGTATAGCTCGTCTCTGTAGATGTTGTCATATGTGGCTTTAAAATCAAAAAAAAGTTCGATCTGAACTTTTTGGGTTTTCTCCACGATCTGCCGTAGTGTGAATATTTGGTCAATTGTGGACTTACCGGGCTTAAAACCATATCGGCAAATTATATCGTTGGCAAATGGTTTCAGGCACTCGCACAATACGAGTACATTCATCCGACAAAATCTTGGAAATGAGTTGCCGTATGTTGTCTACCAAGTCATTTTCTGCTGCTTTAAATACTTCGGTGGGTAGGCTGCCCGGCTCGTTCGACTTCAGTATAGATATTGCTATGCTTACCTTATTTTGGTCGGGTGGACGGAATTCTTCACTTGCATCGTCAATGGTCCAATGGTTCACTTTTATTGAATGGTTCCCTCTGCCTGAGAGCAGAATTTGTATCATCTTCACCGTTTATCAGTCTGCAGAAATGGTTTTTACATATCTTCAGCACCGACTGTGACTCTACTACAAACGCCACTTTGTAGGAATGCTGTTTTGCTGTATGTGCTTACCGGCAGTTTTCATCAAACCAGGGATTTCGTTGTGGTGGGCGGGTGAAATCCAGCACATCAGTTGCGGAATTTCTGATGGCTTCTCGGCACCTAAGCCACTGGTCTTCAGCACTTGATACTAGCTTCAAAGGACTTCTCGAGAGGTTGAGGGATACGCGATCGGCAAAGGTTCTGGCGGCTCGTTGCGATTGCAACCGTTCAACGTTAAATCTCCTCATAGTAGTTTCCTGTTGTTATGTCGTCTGAGATATATTTAGACGTACCTTGGCTGCAACTAGGTAGTTCGAATCTATGTTGGCCGCTCGGAATGTTTGGACATGTAAAATACTTGAGGAGTGCCTTACGCCGATCGCAACATGATCAATCTGGTTGACAGTGCCGATCTGGTGTCCGCCATCTTCTCCGGTGAATATTAAGGTTAGGAAACCATGTGCTTGCTATAGTAATGTTACGTCCCGCTGTGAAATCGATTAGCCTAAGTCCGTTTCGAGACGTGTTGTCGTGTAGGCTATGGTTCTGATCGTGCTACGATCGTCGCCTAGGACGATTTTAAAATCATACATTGGACAATGCTCGTAGGTTTTGTCGAGAAGTTTGTACAATTTTTTTTTGGTAACATCGTCCTTTTTCTCCGTTGGGGCGGGAGATCATATGTGGCTAATGTTAGCGAATTTACCTTTGATGCGGGTTGGTATAAAGCGTTGACTTACGTGTCGGAAACTCAATTCTTCTTGCCTAAGTCTGCCGCTTACAACAAATCCGCATCCAAATAGACGCTGCTAAAATTCTCTAGCAATCACCGTAGTAAACATCACAGTTTTTCATCTTCTTTTTTTTCTTTCTTTTGCCCGTACCATCCCGACGCACTTCCTGGATTTCAGAGATATCTGCTGTATAGCAGTCTAGAGCCTCCGCTTATTGTTCGGCTGCACGCGGGTTATTCAAAGTCCGAACCCACCCACGAAATACTTCAGAATTTTTACATATTGATTTTATGGATTTAGTTGCAGCTTGGTTGTCCAAAAAGATCCGGTTATCCTAAGCGGATATCATGGTTTTCATAACCCAAAGTAAGGCTTCCTTAATCGCCATTATTTTCGCTTAGAACATTCTACGGTGATCAGCAATAAACAAGAGAATTTTTCAGTTTTTCGTAAAAAGATGAATGTTCCAAAGCAGCGCAAAGTAAAAGCAGCCTGATGCGAACGTAGGCTTAACAATCATATTGAAATTGCCTCACAGTAAGCACCGCAAGTTATTGTCTAGCACACTTTGATTCTAAGCAAAAGTTAAGTGGCCCATTAAGACCCATTAAGACACTGAAAGACTGTAGCAAAGTTGCTGATTTCTGAGAAAGTCGAGAGGCATAAGATTGGTCTGTCGGTTGTGCAGGCAGTCATGAAAAACTTTCAGTAGCAAGTTCATCAACTATCTATTTCGAAGCGATCCCTTTGGGAACTGGAACCAAAAGAAGACTCAGTGAATTAAGTCTTCTTATTGCATTTAGACAACTAGCTTGGATGTTGTGAGAGAGTTGAGTTGCCATTAGGACTGCGCTTGGAAGACAGACACACATTTTCCTAAAGAAAAGATATCTAATCTTGTAGTCCTCTAAAAAATAAACTAAAGTAGATTCAAAGGATCGCCTTCAGTGACAAGACACATATCATATCAGAAGCTCGTTCAATGCGATATGTTTTATCCAACAAGACAAACAATATTTAGTTTTGGTGAAGACACGTCTTTAGAATTATTTTTAGCACTAGATGAGTCAGACCAGGTAATTTCCTGATTCTCGTGAAACGAGTATTGGGAGGATCGACTAAAAGACCATTTCTAGTGGAGCAATTGTCGACAAAGCTGTGCGGTCTTTAGAGCAAACAGTCATTTGACAGGATCTAACAAACAGTACGGCTACATTAGTTTCATATCCTTGACGAATTATATTATAGATATACGAGTATAGTTGAAACGAA
The DNA here is from genome assembly GCA_907269105.1 of Volucella inanis. Classification (NCBI taxonomy): domain Eukaryota; kingdom Metazoa; phylum Arthropoda; class Insecta; order Diptera; family Syrphidae; genus Volucella; species Volucella inanis. Next base: position 96,972,123 of record OU026154.1, read on the forward strand.
GACATTGAATCACAATTCTCTTGACCAAAGAACTGTTGGGTCTATGTATACTAGGTAGAAAGTCAAACCTTAAATAGTGCCTGCAGTTGCAGGTCAGAGGTCGAATTGAATTAATGTGAAAGTCTAACACGGTTGAGAACTTTCCTTTAAACAAAGCTACAAAAACATCAATAAGTGAAACTGGGCCTCTAAATACTGTAGACACGTACAGCAGTAGGTTTCTTCTAAACGATCGTAAAAACGTTTGTAAAATTCATAAATCAGTTGATATCTTTCTTCTGACTTTTATCTACGAAATACCACCCATAAAGAAAAGAATCTATTAGAATCGAACTCCATAGACACAAAAGACATTTTACTTGACACGTTCATTTAAAATTATAACTTCTCTCACAGAATAATGAATACGTGACTGTAAACACGTTAATGCGTATCTACTCGTAATTATCATGAAATCCGATCAATATTGGATTGAGCTGTGTTTTTTTTTTTTAAGTTTGGGTAATTCCAGTGTCATGGGTCAGCTCATTGCTTTGTTTTTTTTTTAGCCCTCCGAGCGATAACTTTTTAAAAATAGTTTTACTTATATACATATTTATACGTAAAAATGAGCCGATAGGCGGAATCTTTTTATGTTGACAGTCCAAAATCATAGATATCGATGCAGTCTTTATTTGGGTTATTTTCTGTTAGTTTTGACATTTTATCTGTCAACATATTGACAATTATTCCTATTTCCAGTGCAGTGATTCTACAATTAATCCAAGGCTTAACTGAAAGCTGAATGTGGAAAAGCTTAACGAGAATAGCCTATGAAGGACAGCAAAATATTCGGCAAAAAGTAAAGACGAAATTCTAAACAGAACTACAATAATACAAATCTAATCCAACTTAAATTCTTTTCAGGATTGTTCCGAAGATGATAATAAATACATATGATTACACTTTAAAACATATGAATTTTCTATCTGAAAGTTTCTACTTTGAAAAGTTTACTGCACTTGAAATACAAAATATCATACATTGTATTGTATCACTTAAGGGGTTATACACAGTTGGAATTTTAAAAAAAAATCGATTTTTTTATTTCATTTTCGTAATGTATACAAAATTTTAAGTTTATCCGAAGATTTATCTGGAAGTTACAGTTTATAAAGATATCAGAGCGCTTTAAAAGAGGAGGCCGGAGCACAGCGGGTAACTATGTAACTTTGAACACATTTTTCTCAAAACCATGATTTTATAGTCGGTGACCAAGATTTCTCGGAAACTGCTGAACCAATCCGTCTCAACACAAGCTTCTTAAGTATATTTTTTAGTAATTAATCGAAGGTTTTTTTCTCGCAGATAAATATATATATTTTTTTATAAACAATTTTAGGCCAAAGATCGTTTTTTTTTTTGTTGCTTATTCCTTCGATTAATAACTAGATTATACAGTACTTTAACGTTATACGTTTGGTTTTTTTTTTTATTTATTTAGGATGATCCAGTCCGGAGATATCGTGATATCGTGGCCACCGCAAGACGCCTTATTTGAGAGGAGCTCTTGGAGCAGCTTTCAAAATTATTATTTTTACAATTAAAAAATGTTGAAATACAGTTAAAAGTTACCAGAATATGTGTAAACAATTTTACATTAATAAATTAAAAAGTTTTCTCCGGAAAAATTCTTGAAAAACTGTTTTGTTGTAGCCCTTCTGACTGTATATAACCCCTTAAAACGTCTAATTATTTTTCTTTTGAGCATATCTACGGAAAGTGCGTTATAATAGTTTATAGAATGTATTCGAAATTTCCGCTGCTCTTTTCATAGACATCACTAAAGCTTTTGATATGGTGAACCATAAAACCATGTTGTTAAATAAAGTCTACAATGCTGGTTTCAGAGGATATATTTATGACTGGTTCGACTCATATTTAAGAAATCGTAAACAGTTAAATCAAAAACAGTTTCAGTTTAAAACATTCGATCAATATATGTAGGTGCTCCACAAGGTTCTGTGTTAGGTCGTATAATGTTCTTAATATATGTGATGATACTGCTCATTCCTATTCCAATAAGAGTTATTTTATCTTTGGATGTTAATAATGATGTACACTATCGAACATAAGTCTACATACACCCCTCAAATTCTTTGTAATTAAAGAAACATTTATAAAACGAAATAAAAAGCATTATGAAAACTTTTATTGAGGCAAGACCTTACAATGTATGATAAATTAATTTAATATTATTATTTTATCAAACAAAAAAAAAAATTAATAAATAAACGAAATATTTCAAATTTAGTGAAACAAAAGTCTACATACAACTTAATACCACTATGCAAAACTCATCTTTCTTATCTTTTGAGTTAACAGTTAAATTTTTTTATGCCTGTTTTTGTAAATCGCGTGTTAGTCGCAGTCTTTTATTTGTTCTCGCCTCGTACAAATCGTTTTTTTTAGCGAAAAAAATAGAAAGTCGTAAAGAATTTTCAATTTCGGTTAAACATATAGTAATCCAGCATCGAAGAGATAAGAAATCATACAGTGAGATAGCAAAAATATTAAAATTAAGCCGAAGTACTGTCCAGACAATAATTAGAAATTATAATGGGCGTCCAAAAAAGCTATCAAACAGAGACATTCGAGCAGTTTTGAACGAAGTTGATAAAAATCCGAAAATAAGTTCTCCAATATTGGCCGATCAGCTCGCGGATTCATTTAAAAAAGTTGTTCACCCAATTACCATTTGTAGAGTCTTACATCGGGCAGACTTTCGAAGCCGGGTATCAAGGAAAAAGCCTCTAATTTATCCCAAAAACCAACAACTGCGACTAGATTTTGCTAGAATGTATTTTAATGAGTTCTGGACAAGAGTCATATTTACAGATAAAAGCAAATACAATGTTTTCGGATCAGATGGCCGGCAAAAGATATGGCTAAAAGAAAATACAGCACTAGACAAAATAAAATATTACACCTACAGTTAAGCATGGTGGGGGAAGCGTCATGGTTTGGAGGGCTATGGCAGCGTCCGGAGTGGGAAATAGATTTAAATAGATTTAAATTTATCGATATATTGAAGATAATTTATCAACGTCTGTGGAGCATTTTGGCCTAGGACAAAATTGGATCTTTCAACAAGACATACTGCTCTAATAGTTAAGGAATAGTTGCAACAAAATGTGCCACAGCAGCTGAATTTTATACCACAATCGTCGGACTTAAGCCCAATTGAGCATATATGGGATAAAGTTGAGTGAAAACTTCGAAAATATGCCATAACTGGACGTGAAACTCTAAAAGACGCACTAAGAAAAGCTTGGTCAGAAATAAACGCAGAAATCACCCAAAAACAATTTTTTTTACTGATTGTATCTTTTTTTTTTTTTTTAATTGTATGCCCTGTATGTAGACTTTTGTTTTATCACATTTGAATTAATTTATTATTTTTTTTTTTTAGCATACAAATTAAGTTAATGAAAGTGAATAATGTGTATTTTGTTTTGTACAAAAAACTTTTATAAAAAAATTACTAGTTTTTCGTCATAAATATTTTTTTAAATACCAGATATTTGGGGGTGTATGTAGACTTTTGTTCGTAAGTGTAGATATTTTGCAAAGATGGTTCAATCGGCAAATATTAAAGGTTAAATTTGCGATGACTTTCCTTTACATTACCATTCACCCTGTTGCTTGAAATTTCGTCTAAACCACAATGATTCTGTCCTCTTTAACAGCAACACCTGATTTAAATTTGATTGTGTCGACAATTTTAAATATCTAGGTAATACCATATATTGGATCATAGGCTCAGTTGAAAAGAACACAGTTTCTACCTAAAACAGTATCTGAACGGATTAATACGGCAATTCTATCATCTCAGTCTATACTGTAATCTGCCTATCTTAAAGTTAGTCTACAATGGATTATTAAAATCAAAGTACGGATTAACTTGTTAGGGTGGTACATATTTCGTTAACATAGAGGTTTTACTTAAAAAAAAAAAAAAAAAAACACAAAAGCACGCAATCAGAATTATGTGTAAAGTCGATCGTAGAACTCCTTGTTTTGTGCTATTCAAAAGGCTTGCAATTCTCCCTTTAAGACATCTTTACTGCTAAAAAGTTTTGAAAATATTTATTCTTTAGGGTTTTCCAATAAAGACTTGACAGCTTTGAATTTAATTTGTGAACGCACTCTTTCACTAATCATCAAACTGTCACTGTCAATTTATTCAGTAAACTTAACATTTTCGTCATGGTAAAGTACACTAACGAGCAACGTCTGCAAATTATAAAAATTTTCTACAGATTTTCGGAGTCGGTGACTGCAACTTTAAGAGCGTAAACTCCAATTTTCGGTCGTAATGCTCGCCCTAGTAGACAGGCAATAACAAGTTTAGTGCAAAAATTTGAGTCTACATATTCGTTGTGTGATGTTGCCGTGTCAGTGAGACAACGGGTTGGTCGAAGTGTCGAAAATATCGCTGCCGTTCAGACGTCCGTAGCAAACGATCCAAATCAGTCACGGCGTTTTCAAGAATTGGGCTCAGACCACATTGGTTTAAACCCATACAAGATCAAGTTGACTCAAGAATTGAAGCCGATGGACCATTTGAAGCGACGTACGTTCTCCGATTGGGTTCTGGAGAAGATGCGCCAAGATGATGAATTTCATCGCGAAATCGTCTTCAGTGAGGAAGCTCATTTTTGGCTCAATGGGTTCGTCAATAAGCAAAATATGCGTTATTGGTCGGGTGAAAACGCACATGTGCTTCATGAATCGACACTTCATCCACAAAAAATAGCTGCTTGGTGCGGTTTGCATGCCGGCGGCGTTATTGGACAATATTTTTTCGTTGACGATAACGATCGTCACTGTGAATGGTCAGCGTTATCGCACCATGATCACCGATTATTTTTGGCCCGAATTGGAAGATATGGACTTGGACGACACGTGGTTTTAATAGGATGGTGACACAAGCCACACAGCACACGCTACAATCGATTTATTGAAGAGTAAGTATAGTGAGCGTGTTATCTCAAGACATGGGCCAGTCGATTGCCGCGTCGTTCGTGCAATTTAACGCCGCTTGATTATTTTCTGTGGGGTTACGTTAAGTCATTGGTTTATGCCAACAGGTCGACGACGTTAGAAGAGCTCAGAGCCAACATTGAACGGGAAATAGCGGCCGTTTCGGCCGAAATGTGTGGCCGAGTCGTTGAAAATTGGGTCCAACGAATCGACCGCTGCAAACGTGCCCGCTGTGGCCATATGGACGATTCATTCATAAATGTTTTGATTGTACTTCAAGCCAATAATAAAGTTTTTCAAATATCTCAAATGGTTTGCCTTTTATTTAAAAAAAAAAAAGTTGTCAAGTCGTTATTAGAAAATCCTATATTACTACGCCTTGTTTGTTTAATATACTGTCTAAAAACCTTAGATGCGTGAGAGTGAAAACAGTATTTTCAAACAATATTAAAAATGGTTTCTCTCTTTTAACCATTCTAATATTAGTTTGATTTGTAATCCAATTATATAATTGAATTTATTATGCATTGTTTTCATACATACAAATATATATATTGGGTCATATAAAAAGTCTCTGCGGTTTTTTGGTACATTTTTGGAAAAAGAAAAAATTCTTTCTTTCAATTTCAATCAAGTACATATTGGCCATTATTATTTTTGAACTTCCCGGTAGCTTCATAATTCCATGAGTGTAGAACTTCTGTGGTTTATCAGCGAAAAACTTGGCCAAGTGATTTTCAGTGGCTCTTCGATCGGCCAATTTTTTACCATCATGGTATTCAGAGGGTGCAAGGTCCGGGCTATACGCTGGATGCATCAAAACTTCTCAATCAAGCTTCGTCAACTTGTTCCGGGTCATCAAAGATGTGTGTGGCCTAGAATTGTCATGATGGAAGACAACTCCCTTCCTGTTGGATAATTCTGGTTGTTTGTTCTTGAAAGCTTCATTCAAACGGTGCACATTAGAGGGTCGGATTGACCCTCTATTTCGTTACATTTCAACAGCGTTTCACTGATGGTTATTCGGTCAATTAAATTTCTTTGCGTTAATTCATGTGACACCAAACATCGAGCTTCTTTGAGTAACCTGCTCGTTTTAAATGATTCCAAACTCCAGACAGCTTCCGTACCGGTCTTGATCCATCAGTTGCAAAATTTCATCGACTTTTTCAGTGACAGGCCGACCAGTGCGAAGTCCATCTTTTACATCGAAATTTCCGGAATGGAATTGAACAAACCACTCCTGGGTTCGGCGTTCACTCACAGCATTCTCACTGTAAACTACACAAATTTTTCGGCATGTTTTTGCAGCGTTTTTCCGTTTTTTATAGTAAAAGCTTTTTCATCACATAGCGTATTTCTTCAGATATTTCACTCATATTCAAATTAGTATAGCTTTTAACACGAGCAACGAATTACATAGCTGTTTCACACAAAATGTAGCCTGACAAGTCACCTTTCAAACACGTATTCGTTTGACACAATCAGATTAGTGTTTCCAGGTAAATAGACACCAACGCCATCATATATCCTATCAATAGAATTGATATATCCTTATCAATAGTTTTAATTAGTTTTAATACCTAATTTAATAATGATACTTTCGACTCTTGTCTTAGACATAAGACAACATGTTGTTGTGTATATAAAAAAAATATGTTGAATGCAAATTTCAATAGAGAATCATTCAAATCATGGGGATTCGGGGGATACACAATCTTATTTCGTGGTATGACAACAAAGTGGTAGACATGTTATCGGCTTCTGTCGGCAGATTGCCTGTAATACCAAAAAGGCGTTTCATAATGAAATTTCATCACTTGTAGATGTTTACAACCAACATATGTGCGGTGTGGACTTGTTGGACATGTTGATGGGGCTTAACAGAATCCAGTTGCGTTCTCGAAATTGTAACTTTTTTCCAATATAACTGATTTGTGAATGCTTGGATTTTAAGGCGATTTCAATCTAGTGGGTACTTAGATTTGTTTGACTTTAGGCTTGCAATCGCTGAAAACTTGTGCATGGCAAGAAAAATTATTTGAAAAAGGACCACATTTAACTAATTCTGCGTCAAACACACCAACGTCAAGCAAGTCTACACACAGTGAATACTTGCTAAGCACGCAGTAAGCATAGATCAAATTTCTAAAATAGATTACAAACCGACATTTACTATGTCCATGCCAAAATAACTGCACTTTCCGTTCCTACAAATTCGGTATGTATTGTAGTAAACTAAACTTTTTTATAAAAAAATGTTCTCTGTGTGTATACAATGCGAATTATAGGAGCTTTGCTTCTTTTAAACCTTGTACATACTCGTAGTTCTTAAATAAACATTTTTTTTTTTTTGTTTTTCATCGTTGGTTCTTAGGCAATAGAGGGTTCAAATAAGATTATTGGATTCAACGTAATACATCTCACAAGTTTCATTGGATGCGGAATGCTCAGAACAAGGTTAAACTTTAGGCACGATTATCAGAGTATCTCGTATCACTTTAGGTTATTCTACTAATAGTTTGGTCAGAGATTATATTCGCGGCATCTTAACATTTTGAAGGAAGTCCTGAAAAGTGACCGTTGTCAGTAGAGGAAACTATTGCACATATTTGTAAAGAAAAAACCTTACCAAACTGACACTGTAACCCACCCACAAAGCCATGTCAAGACATTCATTGTCATTACTTAGTCTACTAAGTTTGCAATTAATAATAACTAAACAAAATCCACCTATAACATTCATCCCTTTCATATAAGAGCCAGACTCGGAAGTCAATACAAATGACAATGTCTTGTGACTGCGTTCGAAAAGTCGACATTTAATTGACCGCTAAATGCCGAAACATGTGCTCACTAAATTACAAACCACACTATTCCCATCTGTCTGTTTGTTGTTTCCTTTTTATTTACATGCATACTCGTATATTGTCTATGATACAACAAAACTTTTTGTTTCTCTTAATAAATAATGACATGTGAATGACACTTGTCGTTGTACTAAAGCTCAAGTGAAAGCTGTGTTCTATGTATCTACCAACTTATATCTAATGCCCTCCCTGACATGTGTCAGATATGTCCTTTTGTACATCTCATGTGCATCCTTTTTTGCAAAGAAAAATAGTGAACATAAGAATCATCTTATGCCCAAATTCGTAGAGTAAAAAAAGACAAGAAGGAATGAAAAGAAAATGTGTGCTGCGCATTAAATATCTTCATCGTTATCTTCATTATGGTCGTCATTATCATCATCGTAGTCGTCGTCGTCAGAAACGATGAAACATAAATAAACAGCCATGAACCATTCAAAAACAATCTAAAGCTGACTCTTGGGCAAGTTACATTTTGACGATTGTGGCTGGTGCTGATGGCGAAGGTGAAAACGTAAATTGCAACGTGTGTTGTTGAGGTGCAAACAAGACTGAAGGCGCTCACAGATTGACTACAAGCGTCTCTATGCTTGAACTCAAGTAAATGACAATGAACTGTAACTCAAAGTTGAATTTTTTTTTCTCTGTTTTTTGCTTTCGTTGAAGAGTGTGGAAGAAAATTTTGTCAAAAATGGTTAATGAACTCGCCGAACTGTTTAAAAGGAGAAGGATTTGTTTCTAAAAAATATTTAAGCTTTCTAAAGAAAAAAATAGTTTTTTTGTTTGTTTATTGTACCCCACCCCTCTTGAGCATTTCAATTATGTGGTAAGAAAGGTGGATTTCTTGGGTCTTGGTGGTAGCTGTACTTAGATTTCTTGTACAAATACTATGCTGTTTGCATTTTTAATGTTTCCTTTGGGAGTGTAGATTAGGTAAGGTTAAACTGGGGTATGATGGATATCCCATCACACAGACACCAGGCACCAAAACGAGCACATTGTGATCCCTGTGGAACCAGTTGAAATTGTCTTCATATGACAAAAACCTAAACAATCTCTCTGGTGAAATACCCAATTTCTTTGCAAAAGCTAAGAAGGTCTTTGAAGTTCGTGCCGTCTATTTCTTGTAGGTTTTCGAAAAAATTTCTTTAACTACGCGATGTTGCCTCGCATTCACACAGTATGTGAATGACAGTGTCCTGTCAGGATTCCTATTATTGTCCTAAGCTTATGCCTGTTTAATTTTATTAACTTCCAAGATCTTTTGGCGTCTTGGATACCCTGTGTCATTCAAGACTTGACCACCTTAGGTTGGAAGTCTTTGTGATTTTTTCCTCGATAGTGCACCTTACTATGCAAATGGGTGGTTTAGTGTTGGCAACCTCACTATTGTCGAATAGCCCTCCTTTTCTTGCAAACTTATCCGCTTGTTCATTTTCTTAAATACCACAATGTCCTGGCACCCAGAACGGTCTTACCCGGTTCTGACTTGACTGTATCAGAGTTGATTCCATTGTTTTAAATGCGGCCTGGCTATCGCTAATACGAGCACTGAACAGAGGTGAAGTCTGGCGCCCTCCAAACGGTCGAACTGCAAATCACATCGACCATGTACTAATCGATGCGAGGGATGCATCTAACTAACTAACTTAGAACTGACCAGAACAAGAAATTCGACGTTGGACGCCCAAGCACACCTGGAATAGTCAGAGACTCCAGAGCACACCTGAGTGAGAAACTCTCCACTGTGCAGTCACCCACCACCAATGCCAACAATCAGTGGTGCCAGTATCGCGAAATCATTAAGGAGGTAGCCGAAACCAATGTAGGGTACCAGCGACCCCAGAGAAAGAGCCCTGCGTATACAGAAAAAAGGTGAAAAAATATGCACATAAGAGAAAACGCTGCAGCGCAAAACAAGGGCAGCGAGGGAAGAGTATCGAGCCAGCAGAAGAGAAGAGAAGAAGATTCTGCGTAGAAAGAAGAGAGCCTACGCAGCCTCCCAGCTCAAACAGATTGAAGAGTCCCGCGATCGAAACACTTCCGCAGGTTTTACAAGGCCTTGTAACAGGCTCTTCAAACTGCGAAGGAAACCTATTCACCGAAGCACAGGGGATAGTAGATGTATTTAAACAGAATTTCCAGCAGCTGCTAAATGGGCATCATGTTGAGAGAGTTATAGAACAAGAAGTGAACTCACATCCAGCCAGTATAGAAGAACTCGGATTAGCTATAAAAAAATGGCCTACTAGCGGAGTTCTTCAAATACGGTGTCGATGTAAGGAGCATGCACCAAACCATCAACCATGTATGGGTGGAAGAAAGCATGCCCAATCAATGGACAATCAGCTCCATATGTCTCATCAACGTCAACTACGTTGGTTCGGCCACATAGAGCGAATGGACAATAATGCTCCAGCTAAGAGGCTCCAGCCTCCAAGTACGAGACAACATGGAAGGCCGAATCTCCGCTTTGAAGACCAAGCCATCGCGAATGCCAGTCTGGAGCCCATTAACGAGGAGAAGGTCAGTTAAAAGTGAATGAAGAGTAGTGGTTAATAAAAAGGATTGAACTATAAATTGTAGTTATATTGAATAAAGCGATTGTGTTAGAAGTTCTTTAAGTTCTATTATGTAAAGTAATAAAACCAACGTGCACCCAAAAAAGAGGCAACCGCCTTGCCGGTATAAATAGAAGCTGTCGGCTTACTATCCGATCTCTGGAAATGACCAAAGTTTCCAGCGCTGACAGCTATCCAATCGAGCTATTTAAACATGAAACTGAATACGTATCGTCTCCTGCTCCAAATCACTAAACATGGAAGACCGAAACCATTTTTGAATACTGGACTACCCGGCACTATATGCCCCATCTACTAGAAAGACTATTCCGTGCCTTGTCAGAACAATAGAAGCATATCCCTGCGTGTGAAATACAATCCTGTTCAAAGAAATTGTCTGATTTATAGAATTAATGCAACGCCAGTGTAGTTACATGTCCGGCAAATCGTCAGTAAATCAAATCTTTACACTAAGGTTCTAGTGACAAAGCGATCTGCGAAAAAAAATGCAATTTGCGATTTGTAAATAGCACTTCAATGGCCGATATTGAAACTCTGAAATCGGCTGCCTGTGCGCGTTGCGCTACATGTTGCGTCAAGAGTTCTTCACCAAGGGACTAGACATGTAACTAGTCGTATTCATTAAAAGTATGCGTCAAAGTTTGCTCTCAGAATAAAAGGAACGTTCTTTTATTGGCAATCTTTTTAGTATCAGAAATCCCAATTATGAGCCGTGTAACCAAACCACCGTGGTTAGCATCTGTCATCGGTTGTGGCAACGGATGAGACCATTAACTTTATCTCATCTTTTGTTGGCATGTAGGACTTGGCTTAACAGCAAAGTGTAGACGAATCATTATTGTGAATTAAAGCTGACTGCGGTTAATATGTGTAAAGGGTATTCATAGAGACGAATCACGACTCCAGCGCCTAATGCCGGAACAGTTTTGCTGAGTCTCTGCTTAATGCTATCGTTCTGACGCTTAAACTTATACGATCAGATATTTGCAGATGATGTAGATAGACGTAGTCAACGATTAGTGCATGTGATTTCAGTTTCGACAGTGATATTGATTTCTACACGAGAAGCAGTAAAATAACTCGTCTGATTAATCCCCAATGAATGAAAGTATAACTCTTCGTAACGAAAACACTCAAGGCGCTGTCGACTGTTGAAGAGGATCATTTGGATCTAGACGGACGGATATGAGTAGACCAATTCTATCTTTAATTGCGTTAACCGATTAACGAAATAAACTTCTACGCAAATATGTACTATAAAGAACGTATGATAGTGTTGGGATGCTTGGGATATTTTCGTAGCATGCCTTGCTTTTTCTAGACGTATTGAGGAATCTCTCTCCTTTTTATGTTCATATCATATAATAGTCTGTATTCTCAAGACTAACTTCAGTTTAACAAGAATTGAGCTTTAGTATCATACATCACGAATTGAAGCTTTTTGGCCTTGCGGGCTGACTGTCATTTGATCCCTATCTCATAAACATGCCGTCTAAAGCAATAACATTATAATTCCGGTTGCTGCGGGAGTACGAAGTCGACTTTTCTTGTAGTCAAGATTGACTTCGACTCCAGAATTTGAGCCAAGAAAGAAATATTGTCGGATCTTCGTCAGTGGGTCCAGAATCAATTTAGGTTGTGGCGCTAACGCCTCTGTGCAGGGCGACAAGTTTAGACGTCACCACTAGTTACGCAAACTCGCATCTCTCTTCCAGGTGGAGAGATCGAAGTATCTACGCTTATAGAGAAATATACTCTATCACGATTGATCATTACGCTTTTGCTTAGTACCTAAGTGCGTTAAGCAAAAGTGGCCCAATTTCCTAATGACGACACGGCGAAACACTCTCTGAATATGCCAAAAATTTGATCATTATATGCTGAACTTAATAGGGGCTGACTGAAAAATCTAATTAAAAGAAATATAAAGGAGCAAAACCTCTCTTGAAATGTATCTTAATACTGCAACATACAACAGAAAGAAAACGAGGAAACAACCCCTTGGTCCGCAGATGCAACTACAAAATCTTGCATACGTTAACTCGCCTGTTGAGACAAGTTATCATCGAATACTGACGATAATGATTACATTGAAGCAATGCTCCAGACTCAGAGAAAAACGTTTCCACACGGCAGTAGGCTGAGTTCTTCGAAACAAGAAGAAAAAAAAAAAAAAAAAGATAAACCAGAAGCTAATGATCTTTTCCCAATCACGAAGGAATTCGCGAACTTGCGTCATAACCACTTAAAACGCATCATGTTCTTAAAAATTGCAAAATATGCATAAAAAAAAGAAAAAAAAAAATTGACAAACTAAAGCATTAGTTTGAAGTTTCCAATATTTATTTCATTTATTGTGTCAACTTCCTTATGCAAATGAACTGTACCACCTACGTCAATGGAGGTGTTTCATTCCCTCACAATAACTCTGTCCATACTTACTAAAAAAATAAAAAATAAAAATAAAAAATAAAAAATAACAATAAAACAACAAAACATCGCAGACCTTGTGAGATAAGTAGACAAGATAAAAATCACCAAACCATAAAGTCCTTAACCACCATTCCATTGAATGCCAAGCTCAGAAATTTCTGATATCTGTATAATGTTCGTATTTATATTGGTATGCTCGTTTCGTACTTGTTTGCCGCGGTCGGTGGCGAAACCCCTTCCAGCTCACCTCCGTTTGGTTTTATGCGCAAAACCTATTACGCGCACCGAGAAAAGTGAAAATGTGCAAATCCAAAAACACATTTCTACCAGACACTACCGGAGGCCACTTACACCGCTAAAACGCGACTTCGAAATTTCGATTTGCAAGCACTTTGTTCGAATCGCTGTCTCAAGATTCAAATTGGTATTTTATCTATCTGTTCGACCTGTTTGTTTGTGTGGGACAAGGTGAAAATAAATAAATTCAATTTAATGCATGGTTTCGGTCTTCGTCGAATCACACAAAAAAGCGAACGAAAAAAGTATCAAATCCGCCAACACAGCAGCAGGTGCGCAACCAACTGACAGTGAACACACACAAAGAGACAAACTATGTATAAACAAAGTACAGTACAGTACAATATGATTATAGTACACTATCAGGTTTCACTTTTACTTATTCCCCTATAAAACGTCAAAAATTCGGATTCGGATACGAGGTATTGTTGACGGGGGGAAAATGTTGGCTGTTTTATGGAAAACCACTCCGACACAGCGGTTTCCGAAGGCTAGGTTTTAACAGCTCTGTGCTCGGTCCTACGATCGGTACAATATTCACAGAATGTTCAATATTTTTGCAAGTTGGAGAGTAGGGTTGCTAACTTGCTCGTTAAATATCAATTCATTGACCCTGAACAGTGTTAATGCCAACAAATTGGAATCAGATAGATACTGATAGATTTTGTTTTTGTAGAGGAAAAGTGGTTTTTTTTTTTAAGCGATATACGGTTAAACGGAGTCGTTTGTTACTGCATTATTGTTATAGTTATTGAACTTCACTTTTAAGTTACGACGATGACTTTTCACAATCTCAAATATGTAGATGCACAATGTTGCATCATTTCATTGACAATTGACTGGTTGTCATTTTTGACATTTGCGAAAATGTTGGCGTCTTCGAATTGGTTTTCAAATATATTACAGAGTGTAAGTATAAATCAATGTAATTTAATTTCAAACTACCTAAAAACTTAAATCTATCTTTGTATGCTTTAATAATGACGAAATAAGGGCTACAATTACAAAGTAAAAATACTACAGATGGGCAGTAGTCTATTATAGATATTTCCTGAATCGATGATTTTTATACAGCCAGACTTTGATGTTTTTGACTTCCTTTGGCGTGAGTCATCCATTATATTTTTACGATCTTCAGAAAAGCTGCTAGCCCAACAGAACACGGAACTACGCACAGTTGTCTGCTTACCACAAATCTTTTTCTGTTACGTAGTTTCAACCGAGGCACCTACAGAACTCATTCGCCCAATAAAAACTGCTACGACTATGCAATCAGGCAAAACCATTCTCAACTGTAACTGAGACAATTTATATTCAGATTGCATCTAAATATGTGTTGTGTTGCCATTGGCGGATTATTTTTGAAATGATCCAATCATCAGCGAAGAGAAGGAAAGTCGTTCAAAACTCCTCGGTGAGGTTTCAATAGAAAATGCATAGCAATAATGAGCAATGGGCTGTGTACGAGTACACAATTCCGCTGTGCGTTTACCTTTCGCTTGAACGTAACCGTAAGCAAATATTACGTATCGTCCTTATATAATGAGTTAGTACCAATCTTCAAACGTTACTTGTCAAAATTTAGGGATAATTCGACTTCATCAAGATATCGACGTTTTAGTGAGACATCTTTTGACACTTTCAAAACCATAAAAAAAAACTTTCGTACATTGATAAAAAAATGTTATTTGATGGGAAAAAATTCCGTTAAAACTCACGAATTAGCGACATTAGTTTCACCGATCAGTAGTTGTTTCAATTTTTTGTGTCGCTCTTGCCTTTATAAAGGGTGATATTTTTGCTGTTTGGTTTTTCAGTGTTCGATTTTTGAGAGCTCATGCGTGTGTTGTAACATGTGTTAAAGTCAGACATGCTCAGTTAGCATTGCCATTTCATAGTAGTAAGACTTACACGACCGCACTTCGACCATTTTACAGTCGCCATAATCGATCTATGGAGCAAGCAATTCAAGCCATAGGGACCAAATTTCGCACCAATTTGACGCTATGGGACATCATAGACCCATATGCGTAGAGTGCGTACAGAGGAAAATAATGTCTATTAGTCGCCGTTCGCAGTAATTGGGATTTTGTTACTCGACTACGTGGAAATACAGCTCGTACAAGAACTGAAGCTTGAACGACCTACCACAGCGTCTAATTTTTGGTGAGTGGGCTTTAGAAAACTGAAGGAAGATCCGCTTTTTTACTAAAAATTGTCTTCACCGACGAAGGTCATGGGTATGAATGGGTATGTTAATAAACAAAACTGCCGTATTTAGTCCGAAGAGCAACCTTAGGCAGCCCTATGCCAATGCACCAGGAAAAATGCACTGTTTAGGGTGGGTTAAGGTCCGGTGGAATCACTAGAATCACATTGACGTTATCGTCAATGGCCCAAAATGCACGAGCTGTACCTGGTCGACATGTGGTTTCAGCAAGATGGCGCTACATGCCACACACCACACGAATCGATGGATCAATTGAGAAATGAGTTCGGTGAGCAATTTATTTCTCGTTTTGAATCGGTGAATTGGCCGGCTAGATCGTGTGATATGACGCCTTTAGACTATTTTGTTATGGGGGATACGTTTAATCACTCGTCTATGCCGATAAACCAGCGTCAATATCAGCCTTCGAAGCATTACACGTGTAATTAATGAGATACCAGCTAATATATTCTAAAAAGTGACTCAAAATTGGACTCTCCGCAGGGACCACTAAAAACGTAGTCGTATATATGACAAACATTGATTTAATAACTCAAATAAAAATTGTACATACTTTTGCAATTTTCCAGTTAAGCTGGTTAAGCATCTCTTATTATTTTATTGAACAAAACCGCTAACCATTTGACGGCCGTACTTACACCATACCGTGTTTGGTGATGAAAAGTCATTATTCACCTAGATCAGTAGTAGGGCTATTGTGCCCATAGAATTGTGGAATTAATGTAGAAATACCTCTAGACTGTGAGTAATGCAACACCGACCTCTTTTTCGTCATTAACACTGTCATTGCTTAAGATATCATTCTACCCTCAGACCCAGCATACTATACCTATAGTCACCATATTAGCACTCGATATCTCATTCTTTAAATTCTTATAATCGTTGGTCGAATTAACGCAGATTTTATTGCCTTAGCAGCTGACTGACTGTCCGAATGTACAATAATCATTTTCAATAATGATTTTGTGATAGTAACTTCGGCTTGCAAGAACCCGGTAGAACCTATTCTGATCGAAACCATATACCAAAAAATTGATTGGTCGTTATTGGTGTGGTTTTAGGTTGTTTAAGTCCACCATAGACCAAATAATATCCTTACTGTTTAAGTGACAAACTATATAGCGCCGTGGCAGGACTTCGCATTCCTGCTAAAATATAAAAATAATTCCCCTTCGAATCAAATCAGCGATTTGCACGGTCAAAAGCATCGTTTGTCCAGATGTATTTCAGGATGTCGGTACAAACCCTCTGGATGGCTTCTACGTCCACAAAACGCTTTCCTTTCATCGTTAAAATCACACGGTTTCAAATCAGACGAATACGAGGAGTGGCTGACAGTTAAAATTCGTTTTTTAGCCAAAAACATCGGTCACAAGTGTCGATAAACAAACGCCAACTTCGTTCTGCGCGATATTATGGGCGAATACGATGAAAACTCTTCAAAACATTAATTGTTTGCCCCGGTGGAACAATGCCGTTGGAATAGTAAAAGCAAATCAATATTGTCTTCACTTTTGACATCTCCAAAGGAAATTTATTCGGTTTTGACTCGTCTGGCGCTTGGAACTCGGCACTTTGGCGCTTGGAACTCGGCACTTTGGCGCTTGGAATCCGGGTCATATTGAAAAGACCATATTTCATTACCAGTCACAATATTGTAAAGGAAGATGTTGTTCTTTTTGGTCTCCTCGATGATGTCGTCGAATATCGGATGATGACAAAAACTTTTTTTTTTTTAAATAGCGCGCGCTCAAGGTGTTAAGGTACCCTTATTATGTTTGCACACAGCGCGGCGAAGGAAAATTAAATATAAAACTAAAATTATAAAGAAAGGTAGATACCGACGTACGTTGGTTTTAAATGGCTGAATGTTAAAATAACGCATTAACTCCGTTTCTACATACTATTCGTCCAAATGTCATGTCATGTCAATAGTACATCAGTAAAGGATCTACTTTTCCGACGCATGTAATTGCCAATGGCCTTACTAGAAACACATACATACCTATAACTACAAAAAGTCCGGTTTACTTTGGAACGGACTTTGTATTCCGCAAAGGGAGAACTGCCAAGTACTTCAATTTCTCCTGCTACATATACCAATTCTCCCCAATGACACAGTCCTAACTATTGAAGGTGACACTAAATTGGATGTACCTTACATATGGATGAAATTTAGCTGTACATTGAATCAAGTTTAACTATGACACTTGGAAGCCCAACAGTTCTTCTTTTCGGGTATAGAGCCTGCAAGGACACTTATTTAAATATACACTGCAGAACGCTAAACAAGATCACGAAAAGGGACGCGTTATCTTAATTGGTGAGTCAAAAATTCTTAATAAGTAGATTATCATTGTGTGATCCAAAAGAAGTATCATTTTAGCACATACCACTACTGTTCAACTATAAGAGTTGTTATTTTTGCATTGCTGCAACACAATTATTTTGAAACTGGTTTATTAAATACGGGTTTCCCCAAGGTTCCATATAAATAGCTATACTTTTTTCTCAGATTTTTTACACGCTTGATTTTTATTACGAATATCATCAAAAGCATCATTGGAGTCAACCACGAAAAGCATGTTCATAGCAATGTCACAAATTATGGAAACAAGTACTGGAAGCTGCTGGAAAATTAACACAAAAAAAAAAAAAAAAAAACCACCACTTAGTCTGGATGGATGGCACACGAGTAGGCCCTCGTAACATACCACATCATTTCGTTGTATGCTCAATGCAACTCTTCACTTAACTTGTTCAGTTTTTCTTATAAATATGCCTATACTCGTATGCTCGTATGTCCGAATATACAATATTGTAAACAAACACAACAAGTAGGTACCTACACTTGTTAATCTTAATTATACATAAATCATTCACATCTCACTCTCTCTCTGTCTTTTTGAATAAAATGCGAGTAGATACATGTTTCAATCTCATACTACTATGGCATGCATACCCCCATAAAAGAAAGGAAAAACATTGTCCAACATTGTCTACACGTAATATCTCTCCACTTCATAGTAGAAAGAGAGAGTAGAGCAATAAAATCTCTTTTCTATTACCATGGTTCAGTGCATGATGTTGAACGTTAGAAAAGTGGAGAAGTAGAAGTGGCCTAACTTCAACAGGTGGCAGTTGTTTCAAAGATATGGGAGGCTCCCAGGCACCCCATTGATATCTGTAATGGTATTCATAGTCGTGGCCAGAGTAAAAGTATCTATTCGTATCATAAGATACGAATACATTTGCCTCCCTTTTCACCCACCGTCCTTGTGCAAATCCACACGTATATAACCCATGGTATGATAAAAATAGAAATTTTTCAGCGCCAGCTTATATGGGGGGTTTTCCGTAAATACTAAGTAGTACGGTGCCAGAAAAAGATATTCGTACTACCAAATGGCTGTGAGACAAATACCCGTTGTAAGTACCAGATGCCAAATGAGTAGTGGTGCTGATGGCGGGCAGCATCCAGAGATTTACCCAACTGCAAGATGATAAATAGCAAAGTTTGAGTTTGTCTATTTTTATCATTTTGATATACTTCTGCGCTTGACTATGACGTCGAAATTACCCGTAGAGTCGATGTTTTGTTCCCTCACATATGCTGCATGTGATGAGCATCATATCCCACTTTCATCACCAAATCTGCCTACTATTTTTCCTTTTGTATACTAATGACAAGTACTAAAACAAAGATACCAAAAAAAAAATCACGTATGTGATCAATGACATATGAATGAAAACAAGACAAATCTAGAGCAGAGCCAGATGGCTTAGCTGTATTTGTTTCACCTTTTTGGCTTTTTTTAAGTCGCTAAATGGAAGGCTATTGCCATAAAAGTAGCATCAAAATCTGTGAGGCTACACTCGTTAAAGCTTTTGAGTAAAATGAATAAATTATATTTACAGCGGAATTCCAAACGCAAATTAAAGGCCAAGTGATAACCTACAAAACCTCCATTGGAAGCTTGAATCTGGTAATACGTGTTCATGCTTAGGTTCTACACAAGCGTTGTTGCTCTATATGGAGTTCCAATTTTCGCTGATTGTTGTGTACTTAGACCTTGAAATGTTACATACCTGGTCGAGAGTTGGGTAAATATGGAATCAGATTAGGACAACCGAAATAGCCAGTTTGCCTATAAAAGAAAACCTCATCAGTCGTCCAAAGAAATCCGTTGTTGACACCTCTTAGTTGAAGGCATGTTTAGAAATACCATGGAGCATATTGGGAAAAAAGGAAGTCTTACTAGGTCATATGGAAGTAGCATCTACTAAAGGAATTTGGATGGCATCTGCTGTCAACCAGATGGGACATCTGCTAATTACCTCTATTTCAGGCCCATTCTTCTTTAAATGGAAAGACTCACATTAGGCTATCTAATATGGACAAGAATTGAATAGGTATTCGAATGTGGAGACTCTACTCGATCTACAAAAAGTGGTCTGCTAAATTCCCAGACTTGAGCAATTGAGCAAAACATTGAAAACTTTACCATCTTTGGACTTAGTGAAGTACGGTTTGGAGCGCTGATCGCAATGTCCCGACACTAACTTGCACTGCTATCTTAACTACTTTATTTATTTGTTAGCAGATCAGCAAGATGTGTTTAAAAAATTAGATGCCCGACTGATCTCTATACTAGTTAGGTGCATGGTTAATATGTATTCACTGTCTCTTTTTGTTGAAACATTTGTAATATTGGTTTGCTAAGAGATGGCGTAACTTGTATTATTCCATTGTTATTATTCCATTGGAACATGCATTGGAAAACTACTGTCATTGTACGTCATTTCAGTATATGTCATTCATTTGAAGCGTAAACAATAATTTTTTGTCACTCAAATATGTCGAACTTTGTGCCTGAAAAAGTGTTTTTGCGGGAAGTTCCTCTTCATTACTTTAATAAGAAGAAAACTGCTGCCGAAAGTCATCGTATTTTGGTGGAAGTTTATGGTGAACATGCGCTAGCTGAGCGAACGTGCCAAAAGTGGTTTGCACAATTTAAAAGTGGTGATTTTGGCTTGGAAGACTATGAACGTCCTGGGCAGCCCAAAAAGTTTAAAAATGAAGAACTGGAAGCATTACTCTATGAAGATTGTTGCCAAACACAAGTAGAGCTCGCAGAATCTTTGGGCGTCACTCAAGCAGCCATTTTAAAACGTTTAAGAGCACCTGGATATATTTAAAAGCAAGGAAATTGGGTTCCACATGAACTCAAGCCGAGAGACGTCGAAAGGCGGTTTTGCTTGTCCGAAATGATGCTGGAACGCCACAAAAGGAAGCCATTTTTGCATCGGAGCGCAAAAGGTAGTGCTCTGTATTTGGTGGGATCAGATGGGTGTGCTGTACTATGAGTTGCTAAACCGGGCGAAACCATCAATAGACAACGCTACCGAACACAATTAATCCGTTTGAAGAGAGCAGTAGCCGAAAAACGCCCGGAATATGCGACTAGACACGAGGCAACAATTTTCCATCATGACAACGCTCGGCCCCACGTTGCTATTCCAGTTAAGAACTACTTGGAAAATAGTGGATGGGAAGTCTTACCCCACCCGCTTTATAGCCCAGACCTTGCCCCTTCTGACTACCATTTGTTCCGGTCGATGCAGAACGCCCTCACTGAAATACGGTTCACATCAGAGCAGAATATCAAAAATTGGCTTGATTCATTCTTGGCTGCCAAGCCGGCGCATTTTTTTTGGGATGGGATCCAAAAATTGCCAGAAAGATAGGAAAAAGTCATAGCTTCAGATGGCCAATACTTTGAATAATACTATTGTACATGTTTTTCTTAAATAAACGTTCAAATTTTGAAAAAAAAAAAAAACCGCACGAATTAAATTACATACCCAATATTTATGACAAAATTTTAGAAGAGAAGAAATAATTTTTAAAAATTAAATTTTTATCTATACCCTATAATCCAGAGAGAGAGAGAGGGGGAGCTACAGTTTTTATCGACTTCGAACCTCCAAAGAATGAAAAATTGACCTTAATCACTATACCACGCTAACTACATTATCGATGTTTATGATGCCAAGCCTCAAATATCTAAATTTCATCCGATTTGACAGAGCAAATCTGATATGATACTCCCTGCAATACACCGTTGCTTTGGATTAGGTTAGTTTTGACGTATGTAACGGGTGGTCCAAATATAAGTTTCTTTTTGAATCACATGTGATTTTGACAGTGACAGCTCTTTCCCGCTCGAAAACTTGACTGTCAGTCAGTATCATATTTCCGCAGAACAAAATGAACATCTGTACACTTGAACAACGCTGGGAAATATTGCAAACTTATTACAAAAGTGAGTTCTGTGTTGCCAAACAATGGGTTTCGGAAAACCCGCAAGTGAATGTCGAGAGGCAAATGCATTCACAGAGAATGACAGTTTGGTGCGGACTTTGGAATGGGGGCATAATTTGCGAATTTTATTTCGAAAATGCTGCTGGAAATGCCATTTCGGTCAACAGTGCCATGATTATCGAACTTTTGTGGACTGAAATAGAACACGTGGACTTGGGAGATTTTTGATTTCATCACGATGACGCCTATCAAACAATCGATCTTTTGCGAGCTAATATTGGTAATCGTAGTATCAGACGCCTTGGTAATGTCAATAAGCTGTTTTGGACCTTGACCTCCAGAAACGATAACAATCTAGAAACGATTCAAGCCTTTAAAGCAAATATTGCCCAAGCAATTCGTAAGACAGAGCCAGAAACAGTCAACAAGGTCTTGGAAAATTGGGTTGACAGGATACGATACTGAAAAGTCAGCCGATGCTGTCACGTGCAAGAAAACGTATCCATAACTAATGGAAATAAAGCCATATTTTATTTTTAAAAAGAATGTAGAATGTAAAAAGAGTGTATTTGGGCCACTTTCTGTATACTTAGACTATGTATCTGTAGGTTCATTATGGTATCGCTGTTATAGCGTGGGAAGGCTATGACCTGGCTACTCCTGTAACCAAAGAGATATTTATAAATTTGCCAAAGTTTAGCAGTACTAGTTGCAAAGCAAATGCGGAACGGATACCTCCACATCCTTATCCCTGCAGCTTATGCAGAAATTATAAAGAATACTCATTCATCCTGCATGTTTGTTAGTAGTACTGTGTGCAGTATGTATATGGTATATGATACATACCATGCGAGTTTGTATGCGAGTTTGGAGATTGTTTCTCTGAGGTGGTTCCGGTCTCGTGTGTGATTCGGAGTGTGCTGTATATATGATATAGTATATAGTATGGGGTGGCGGAATTTCGCAAAACGTAATTTTGTGTTGATTGTGTATCTAATTCAAGGATACACTTTTTTTCATGTGTTCGATGCTTAGTATTTGTACGCTGGCTAGAGTCAGCGTTTAGAGTTTATGGCAAGCTGCAGACTTGCCGAAATGAAACAAAATTTGACGAAGGAGTGATGTTTATGCAGGTAGCCCGTTTCAGCCTTCCAGGCAAATTGATGCTATTTCTCTTTCTAAGAGTCGCCTTATTATAATAGTAAATACCAGGTACTATTCAATAACTTCAGAGAGTTTCCATTTATCAGTATCAGCTTTATTTTAACCGGACCTTTTAACCTTAAACCCAAGAGGAAAGTACGGCTGAGACATAAAAGAGGATGGTAGAAACTGAATGTCGGTGTATTCACTTCACAAAAATTGTCATACCCTGTACGTAATCTAACACATCATATCCCTCGTCCTCTAATTTGGTAAGCAGCCTGCTGAAGACTAAGTTTCATAGAAAAAGAGACATTAAACCTTCCTGAAATGCTGAGATGATAGATGTAAAGAAAGGAATTCCCATTGTTGTAACGAGAATCTGGCTACTTTAGATGAGAACTAAGTTAGGAAGGTTTTACAGGACACATGTTTGGCTCGGCTGTAACGCATAGAGTAGCTTGGTCGCAGATAGTGGATCTCATCTATAGCGCTCCGCCTATTTAAACCATCAACCGCAACACCCGTCTCGCTATGAATGCTCTGAAACATCGTGATTCCTTCCTTTTCCGTACAACTCACTTATGGGATGCCCTGCCGAGCACTCTATATCCAAGTCGTTTTAACGTGCAAACATTTAAGACCAATGTACATCGGTACCTTTCTTTTCTTCTTCCGCGCTGTGTACAAACATTTTAAGGGAACATAAATCTCTTGAATGCGCGTTAATTGTGATATAAAAAAGAAATGAAGAGTGATCGGAAGATACTATTGTCTAGCTAACAAAGTGGCAACCATGACTCGGTGGAAAAATTGACTTGTTACGAATCTTTAGGCTGCTGCTTTTCAATTTAATTTATCGACGCAAAATTACTGATCACTGTGTTTCTAGCGTGGGCAGGCAAAACCACTATCATTATCGCCTTCCCACTGTGCCTAATGGATAGCTAATTGATCAAAACATCGTTTGTTTGATCCTGGAGAAAAGAGATTCCCTGAACTAGGTCAACTCCAGAGGCAAAAGAACGCTAAACCCTTCATACAAAATTCTTTTTTCCGTATTAAAAACCTAAATGGGCCAAATTAGAACTGTTAAATGCCTGGTAAGTCCCACTTCAACCAAATGTGACGCTGCCATCGTAAATAAATATAAGCAATAACCTGTCTTAGATAATGCTGTTTCCTAATGTCTCACATGGAAACCTAGATTCAGTTACAAAGCGTACACAAACAGAGATTTACCGATTTAATGGGGCTCATTTGGTGATTAATTTCAACCGACAAAGTACTTTGTACCACAAAGATAGTGTTACTACATTGGGTATTAGTGGTCAATGCGATTAAAAAACAAAAATATTTGACCGCTAAGTAGTATCCCGGTTATCTCCAAATCCTACAAATGACTTTGAGTAACAGACGAAAAATTCGAGAGATTCAATCGGCTAAGCATCGATCAGGGAAATTCATGTAAATGAATGCATGTAGAATGTGTGTTTCTAATTGTACGGAAGAATTTTTATGCATAAATACGAGCAGTTCTAAGCATTTTTTTAAACAAATATTGTGTAAAAGGCACGTACAAGGTGTAATGTAAAATTAAAAAAAAAAAAATATTTTCTACATGAACTTACATTTTGAGTGCACTGTAGTGACTTCCTCGATCTCACGCTGCAACTGTTCATTTTCTGGATTCGGTGTGCCATCGGTCACTCCGACACATTCAACATCTGACCCACTCTCTGTACGTTCATCAGTTTGATGTTTTGGATGTTGCTGCTGTTGCTGGAGGTTATGATGGTGATTTTGTTGCTGTTGTTGCTGCTGTTGATGATGATGATGATTGCTGGCATTATTCAATGGGGAATCTTCTGTTCCCAATGGATTACCGCTCATCTGATGATTGTTATGATGATAAACCTTTTTCGAGCTCTTTTTGATCACAGCCTCTTCTTCACTTTCGCTATCGTTCACTTCGACAACTTCATCGGCTTTCATTGTTGCAGCACCGTTCGTGCGCTGTGTTGCCGTCATCGTCGTTGTCGTCATCATTGATTTTGCAACATTCGACACAGAATTAGATGTATTAAAATGCTTTGGATCCGTTAAAACAATATTATTGTTGTTGTTATTATTAATATGACGTCGATTATTGGCAGTTGTCGGCCTCTTTTTGGTGGCTTGATTATAACGTCGATGCTTATCATCATCCGATGATAGCCTCTGACGTTTTGCCGATGTAGGAGGAGGCGGTGAATCATCACTACCATTCATACGTGCAAAGGCCAGCTCAGCATTGCCTTCATAGTAGCCACTTTCATATTCAGATTGGCGTCGGGTCGCCATCATTTTGTCTACTATTTCTCTTTTCTGTTGAGTTTGAGAATCTATGTCGAAGGTGTTGAGATTGCGCGCGACGTGATTTAATCACTATAACGGGGATTTTATTCACGCGCGAACAAAAAAAAAAAAAAAATACGAAATGGAAATTAAAACCGAAAAGAGGTAACTGATAAACTGACAATCGAAGAACGAAGGTCGACACCGATTCAAATGAAAATCAAAAGAGAAAAATTGATTTCGAACAGCTGTCAACTAGGACCCGCCATTGCTTATCGGCCTAAAGCTGGAATATTCGCATCTGAAACGAAACAAAAAGAGTGTTAATTAGTTAAACTATAAATGTAAGAAACAAAAGAATTATACAATCAATATGTACAAAACTATAGAATATTGCTCCAGTTCGTTAGCCTTTTTCTTGTTAAAGGCGACTTAATGGGGAACAATCACATTCAGGCACCTTAACATCTAAGGAAAGTACACGTATGTAGTGGCAAAAGAAAAGTCCAATATATCATATATACATACATTCGTGCCACCAAATTTAGAAAAAGCCTTCGAAAGAATTCTTAGAAATCTTATATGGATGGTGATGGGACCTTAAAAGGTACCCAAGAATACGCTATACCTGTAGATTCAACGACGCTAAAACGAAAGTAAATGCTAAGTGCACAGGGAGAATAAGTGAAAAATCAAAGTTGGGATGGAGCAAAGTAGTGTACAAAGTCCGGTGAGTTTTATCATCGCGCACGATTTTCTATTGACACAACACATTAGCGAGTCTATAAAGACCTTTCTTTATGTGAGTGAGTATGAGGTGGCTTAAAAAGTGCGGTATTTTGTGACAGAAAAATTACGTCTTTATACACAACAGGCAGGTTTTAATTTTGGATCATGAAAGGAATGAAATGATTAACGAAAATGTTACGAATATCAGAGTGTGTAACAAATCCTAATCTAATTAGAAGTATCCACCTCAAGTATAATGGACAAACTATAGGATGAGCAAATTAGCTGTTTCTTACAATGTTTAACGAGGAAAAATACAGTTTAAAAAAATAGAGGTCGAAGAGGTCGAAAGAATAATATTTAAATTACTAAAATGCAAGAACATCAGCAATAAGGTGATCCAGAATAGTGTGACAGTGCATGAACCAATTTGGAGAAATACCCTTAGGAAGCAGAAGATCATGTCCAAAGAATTGGATACATCAAACAGGTCCATGTCTAGACTATTGGAAAGCCTATTGTCGGTCCGAGGGTTAACTTCATCTAAGGAAGCATAATCATCCCGCTTCCGTAATGGTTTGGTGGGAGGTCTCTCCCAATGGTGTCACGTCCCTTCATTTCGGTAAAAAAGGCATAAAAACTGCTACAAAGGTTTATCAAGAACATGTCTAGAGGGTGTTGTTAAGGGTTTGACCAATACCCTTTTCAATGATTCCAGATGAATCTTCCAACAGGACTTTGCTCCAGCGCACAAAGCGAAAACCACGCAGGAGTGGCTCAGATTCGATATTCCTGGTTTTAAAGCCCAGATTTGAATTCACTAGATTACGGTTTGTGGGCAGAATAAACCAGAGCAGCACCACGATCTCCATAAAAACTCTACATGTCGCTATAGCCCAATGGCCACACCGTTTGGAAGCTTATGTTAAAGCAAATGTCAGCCATTTCGAGTGAATTCAATTTTTTTTTAATAATCAATATATTTAACTTTTCATCTATTCATCACCATTTGAGTCCAAGGGCTGTCTGAGAGCTGTATGATAAGTACCTGTGTTTACCGACTGATGGCACCACTGATACAAAATGTGAATATAGCGCCATTTTTACAACGATGACTGTCAAAATTTCACACAGATGCGTAGAGTAGTTTTGTTTTGACAGCTGTTGAAAGTCATCAAGTTCGTGTTTATTTTCAATCATGGAGAATGAGCAATATTGATCAGTGATTCAATTTTTTTTTTTTTTGGATGGGAAGACGTGTGAGGAAATCAAAGTGAAGTTGCATGCCGTTTATAAGGACCATGCACTTTGATGACTACCATCAGATATTGATTTAATGAATTCAAGGTGGCCGAACATCCCTTTTTGATGATGAGCACCCAGGCCGTCCGATTGAGGTGACTACGGAGGATTTGGTTAATAAAATTCATGATATCGTGTTAGCAGATCGAAGGGTTAATGTTGGAGAGACTTCTAAAATTGTACACATCTCAATTGAACGCATACAAATTATCCTACACGAAAAATTGGGCATCAGAAAGCGAGATGGGCGTCGCGTTTGCTAACAGTGAAGCAAAAACGAAATCGTATAACTTCGGAGCACTGTTTGGACATGTTTAAACGCAATCCGAAAGAGTTTCCACGGCGTTTCGTGATTGTTGATGAAACATGGATCATTCACTACATGCCAGAAATGAAAGAACAGTCAAAACAGTGGATTTCACCAGTCAAAACTGCTCCAAAGAAGGCAAAAACGGTTCTATCGGCTGGAAAAGTCATGGCCACCGTTTTTTGGGATTCGCAAGGCATCATCTTCACCGACTATTTGAAGAAAGAAAGGACAATCACAGAGCAGTACTATGTTGATCTTTGGACCGATTCAATGCTGAATTAATAAAAACGGCCCCACGTGGCAAAAAAGTCCTTTTTTACCATAAAAACGCACCTGCTCACTCGTCCGCAATCGCCACTGCCACAGCAAAACTGGTCGAATTACACTACGAATTGTTGCCTTATTCTCCAGATTTGGCTTCATGTGATTTCTTTTTGTTTCCAAACATGAAAAAATGGCTTGGCGGAAAGCGATTCTCGTCAAACGAGGAAATCATTGCCAAAACAGAGGCAAATCATATTTTTTGAATGACTTGAAAAAGTTAGAATATCGCTGGAGTAATGGTCGATCTAAAAGGATTGAAAAATAAATAAAAAAAATTTTTATTGCGTTTTCTTGCTTAACACTGGTACTTATCATACAGCCGTCGTATGTATGTTCCAGTTGTATGCCAAGCTCAAACTGAGATACTATTCTATAAAAAAAAAGGAGTAGTTACCACAGGCTTGTAGTTTTTGTGCGCTATGTAGGATAATATTTTTGCGATTGTGTTATAAAATCAAAACTCTTAGAGAATTTAGATAATGTTAAGATAAAATGCCACAAAGTTCAGTTTTAGATCCCCGACTGTTCAAATTTACGACGATGAAATAAAGATTTAGAAATAGCTACCGTTCGGTACCAAACGTTGAGGGATAAGACCACTCTAGGAGTTTCAAAAAATCGATTTTTTTTTTATTGCTTTCAATGCTCTCTTAGGACTTTAAAAGATTATGACCGGGAAATATCGTATCTCGAAGTACTTGTTTTTCAAAGAATAGTACAGGACCGCCAGGTAGGCAGCGAACATTTTATGACCGAAATGAGGTACGGTATAGGTATACGGAAGATGTTTTTGAAGCTATTTGCCATATGTTCAGATTATTTCTCGTTTCGTACAGTGAAACATTTTTATCGATAATTGTCCTAACTTTTTTTTTTTTTGTGAGTGTTTGTGAGGGTTTGTTTATATAATGAGTGACAAAGTGTATTGTTGTCAAAAAAGTGCGAAAGAGACACATACATAAGCACGGTTTGGGATTCAAAATAGTAGTGTCCTGTGTGAAAAATGTGTTCAGGCTATGAAATAAACCGTAATTTCCATGCGATTACTTGGAATTTGTTTGCACGAAATAAAAAAGTTTAGGGCATTCATGGAATTACCTTGGCCTATGTTTCATTCTTTTTATGATAAGGTTGTCAAAAGAATTTCAACTGCAATTAAACTAGTTTGCAAAAACAATATGATGAGAGCAGCGAAAGATGAGATAACTATTTCTTTTGAAAAAGAAGAAAATGGAATTATGGTATCAGACGTTGGTTCGTGGAAAAAACGTGGGATTACTGACTTTTATTGGCAACTACAGTGCAAAAACTATAGACTGTGTGACTGTGAAATCGAAATACTGTAAGGCGAGTAAGTACTGGAAGAATAAAGATGATACCGAAGAATATACGGAATGGGCAAAAATGCAGTTGCTGAGATGTTTCAGCGATCCGAAGCTTTGCACCAGGTTAAATATATCCATTATATTGGTGAAGGTGATTCTAAGACTTTTAATTGCATTACTGATGCTATGCCCTCTGAGAATGTACTCAAGAAGAGTTTGGGTACCCGCCTACGTTATTTGAAAAATAATACGAAAGGTCTCAATGGAAGAAGAGGATTCATGTTGCTCATGACAAAATAGTTTGGCTAAGTACAATAATAAACCAGCTCTTCCAAATTATGTGTATGAAGCTATCAAGCCAAACTACGAAGAATTGACCAGGGAAAATCTTTCTACTTAATGCATCGGCGGTTATACTCAAAATAGTAATGAAAGTTTTAATTCGACTGTGTGGGCATTGGCCCCAAAATCCATTTCTAGTGGTAAAACTGTGTTGGATTAACTATGGATATTGCAGTTTGCGTGTACAATGACGACTTTGTTTCAATTTTCAACATAATGAAACCGATGGATTTATATATCAGCCCGAACAACTACGAAATGTGCTTGGAAATTGACAAAGAGCGCATAAAGCTTGTTCAAGGTTGCGCAAAATTAATCACCCTCTCGGAATATAGTATGATTTTTGCAAATAGCGTCGTACGTCAATCATATTTGACATTTAAGAACTAGACAGCTGCAGTATACAAAATGACAAACAATGACAAGCTTTACTCCCCAAAAGCGTGGTATAATTGTGCCGATGTTTTTGACTAAATAATCATTCGGTGGTGTTAGAGCAGCGTGAATTTCGACGTTGATTTCCTAATCGTGTCGCGCCAGCTGGTTAAACATTCTGGGGCTTAGCTAATTGTTTGGCCGAGACTATCGCGGTTGTGGCTGCTGATGACGCTGAGAACGAAGAAAAATCAACCAGACTACGGGCCACGCAATTGGGCATCACCAGACGGAAAGCGAATTTTAGTGAATGACTTACACATGTTCCCGTACAAAGTGCAAACAGTGCATCAGTTAATGCCTCCTGACTGTCAGTCGTCAAGATATCAATCTCAACAACGCAGAGCACGATTATGTGTCGAAAATCATCATGAGCGACGAGGCCCATTTCCACTTAAGCGGTTATGTCAATAAGCAAAATCTTCGTTTCTGAGGCACTGAAAATCAGCGTGTGATGCACGAAAAGCCATTACATTTACTCAAAGCCACTGTGTGGTAAGGCGTTCACGCGGGAGGAGTGATTGGGTCGTATTTTTTTGAGGACGCCATCAGCAATGCGGTCACTGTTACTAGCGAACGCTAAAGGACCATGATACGGCCAAGACGTTCAACCGCACACACAGCACGAGTCACAATGGATATTGTGAAGGAAGCATTTTCTGGTTGCGTAGTCTCCCGTTTCGGCGATTTGGCAAGGCCAGCAAGATCGCCCGATTTAACCATCCAAGACTTCTTTCTTTGGGGCTACTTGAAGTCGCGAGTTTATGCCAACAAGCCTCAGATAATCGCAGCCCTTAAGGAGAATATTCGACGGGAATGCGAACAGTTATCACCGGAAATCTTGCGAAAAGTCATGGAAAATGCGATAAAACGGGCACAAGTGTGTATCAACACTTTTCCACTTTACAGCAACAATTGTAAAGGTCCAAATAAAGAGATCCATTGCTTGATTTTGGGCTTTGACTTTTTTTATTTAGTAAAAAAGCAATTCAAAAACAAAATTGGATGATTAATTTTGAAAATGGTGCAGGATTAAAGGTATTGGGAAAATTTTCATGACGTCCTATAATTAAAAATTTTAAACGCGTTTATCTCAAAACTGCATTTTTTTAATTTGGACACTCCCATAACTTGAACAATTTTTAAGTTACATGGCATAGTTCATTTGTTAACAATTTTCCGGCGATTTTTTGCGAATTTTGCATGTTTGACTTTGAAAATGCTAGATTCGGCTAAAAATCAGAACATCAAAAAAATCCTTCCTACTTCTCTAGTAAAAATAAGTTACTCATCATAATTCAAAATTTTCAGGAGCTGTTGGTACGGCCGTAGACTTTTCCAAAAAAGAGAGGTCATCTAAGAAACGCTGCACAACCGCAAGTCATAGTCAGGACTCCTGTTTCGAGAAAGCCCAAATTGGAGTTGATCGGCTTTGATTTTGTACAAAAAACTTAGTTCTTCGAAGGAAAAGTCGGAGGATTTTCAAAAAAAAAAAAAAAAAATCATCAATTTATACTTAAAATCGTATATTTAGAGACCTTCAATACTCGTAAGTGCATCCGGAAAATCTGCAATCCATTGTGTTGAAGAAATGGAGTGTGGAGCATTGTTTTTAACCAATATTGGTTGACGCGCGCTTTGTGAGACGGTACCGAGTCTTGTTGAAATGTCCACCGTCTCCGACTTCCTCTAAGACAGTTTCACGGTATACGATCACATTAATTTTTACGCCACGGTCCAAAAATACGAGCGGAGGGCGACGGCGGTTATGGCGGCTCAAACCATCACCATCGGTGCTGCCTGCTTTCTGGTGGCCGTCCGAAGGTGTAAATTTTCGAAGGACCTCTCTGGAAAGTAAACTCGGTCATTTTGTTTGTTGACATATTGCTCGATAACAAATGGCGACTCATCAGAAAAAACCAAATTCGGCAACTCAACACTTTCGCGCAAGCGTAGCAACTTATTCGCTCTTTCGACTCTAACTTTTTGGAACTTCAATGGCTTGAGCTCAAGCTCATTTTTCAGTATGTGTTGCATCCGTTCCAACGATATGTTGAGCTCAAGAGCCATTTTTCTTCCACTTCGACGCGGATTTCGCTCAATTCGAGCCTTCACTTTCCGAACCATTTCTACCGATGTTGCTGTTTTTTTATGACCACCTCCATGGCGTTTTGCAACGCTGCCAGTATCACGGTAACGAGCTATGGTTCGAGACACATTCCTCAAACAGCTAAATCATGCAACAGTCTTGGACCTTGCAAAAATTTTCGAGGGACCAAAACTCAACCAAAAGCAAAATAGTGTTCTCGGATCGGGGTTGTTATCGAATTTAGACTATCGAAGATGATGATACCCATTGGCGTCTCCGTGGTTATAACTTTTAAGAAAATAACAAGTGAAACGAAATCCTAAGTTAAGATATGGTATACGACAGGTTTGACTGAGCATCATTCAATTTTAAATTGCAGTAACCTCATCGTTAGAGAAATACCTGCAATTAATGGCCAAGAACGATGAACAGGACAAAAGTACAACATAATGAAAGACGTTACAAACATAATACCATTTAAGCTATAACTGCAGAGGGTGAAAATACGGCACTAGGACTGTTCATGCTTTTGGCAAGCCGCTTATGAGAGAACGCAACACAGAAATGCCTAGTCTCATTTGAAAACCAGCTCAAAAAAATTATGAATTATTATGAGTATATCGAAGCAGAAAAATTCACGAATATACATTTACAATTACAATTACAAATTACCTACATTTCTAGCTATCAAAATGACAATACCGATCAAGGTCCTCAAGAAAAATAAAGACGTGCTCATAATATAAAATAAAATAAATTTCTGGCACAACAGTCTGTGGTCGGTAGAGGCCATCAGATCACTGTGTTGTTCGTATTTTAATTTTGTTCATATAGAGAGGGACCGACAGTTTTTTGACAATTCCAAATAGCTAAAAAATAAGAGCCTTTTCCATAGACAGAGCTCTTAACATTCGGAGGGTTGCCAGCGCCTTTTACTTACACATTGTGTCACGTGGACCGTACCGGAATTTTCCCAAACTAGCCAAAAATAGTGGAATAAAGAACTGATATTCAATCCTATGGACTACGGCAATTGGCAGGACATACTCGTATTTGAATTTATGACAAACTTTCGCTACACGGACCATTTAACCACTTAGCAGATCATTATATGCGTAGGTAAAAGAATGCGTAAAGCATGCCACACCACTCGTACTTGCATTCAATTGGCTTCGAGAAGGCTTCCGACAGTTTGAGTTGGGGGAGTTCATATGTGAAAGTGTTTTTGATAAAATTATCAAAATTAAAGGCAAGCATCACTTTTCTTTCTGACGATATTTACCCCACGCGACTGTCTAAGAAGAGCAATGGCATAATACCTGAAATATCTAGACACGTATGCTTGATATCTTATGGTGTGTTGGAGCTTCACGAGAGGATTAAGATCCAGAATACGAGGCAAGTAGAGTAGATAGTTCGAAAATGAAAAGCTTTCCTGTACGCTGTCGGAACTCTATATTAACTAAGTTCCAAGTCACAATAGGCTTATGTTGAATAAGATTGAACTTAGTAGGTAAGGTTCAAACTAGATTTCCTCACAATTTAAACCTTGATTACAACTTCCATTGACAGTTGCGAATGCTTCCTTACTCTAAAAGGTCTGGAAGACTGATGTTCCTTAGTAAAACAGACTGCAGACTGCTTACTGGGCTGTACGGTTTTGCTAAGCACCTACATACATATGTATGTGCGCTGGGCATAGGTGTCACCTCGTCCGCCGATTACTGTGAGAATAATGTGAATGCTCAATCTGCGCTCTCATTAGACTGTAGGTGCTGGGCGTTAATGTGGATGCTATTACTGTAGGCATTTTATCACTAAAGCGCTACGAAAGTTTGGGAAATCTTAGTAAAAAAGCAGGAGTACAATGGACAAAAGGTGGAAAGAAAAAGCAGATAAATGCTTAGAAAACCAAGAGCCTTTGTCGTTTAAGCAGCTTTTCTTTGAAATTCGCCATGCTATAGAACCCACTTAGCCAGATAGGCAAAAGAGCGAGATGCCTTGAGCAAATGTTGCGCTAAAATCTAATACACTTGGTATGAGTTTTCAGACAACTAGAACGCGTTGCAGAAAATCGAATACGATGCCTAGCACGCACTGTTGACAGAGCAAGTTAGGACGCATAATATACGTGGTTAATTTTGCAGCGGTTATCTTTACATTCAATGTTGGAAACGCACACTCAATGGGCAGAAAGAAATATCCGCATGCACTGGTATTATTACCTCCCTTGGAAAAAAAAGAAAGACTCGGACTCCATACAAGTAACATATAACGTCGTTACCCTGCTCTGTCTTCTAATGACATGTAGGAATCGTAATGTATGGCTCAATATCAAAATTTATAGTCCCAGAGCCATTCACTGAAAAATAGGCCATGGGAAAGGTTCATTGGTTCTGGGACATTGTAGACCTGTCTACTAAAAAAGAAAATTCAAATAAAATAGCTTCTTGATGAATCATTTGCAAAGGTGGGTGTTCAGAAAACAAACTTTCTGGTAAAGAAGGAAATTATTGCATTCTAAGAGAAATCTTAAGACATCGGTGGATAGAAAAAAGGTTAATCAGATTGTATACGAGTAAATACCATATATGTAGATACGGCTAGGTAGAGATATCCAGAGTGTAATTCAGTTGAAATCATAAAATCAAAATGATGTCTGATTTACCACTTAATCGATTCAAGTATTTTAAGCTCAAAGTGCGACTTTTTGGACAGTCAAATACTGAAATTTATGATTGAAAATAAGTAGCCGTTTAAATTGGTGCTACAATATATGTTCGTCCATTTTGGGGGACGGTTTCTTTTCTTTTTCTTTCCAATAAACTATAAATTGGTCGCTAGAAAAAAAAAAAACCCAACAAAAAAAGACAAGTCAGCAAAAAGCGTGCCTTATTCGGCACTGACAATGCTTTAAAAAAGAAAAAAACAAACAAACAAACAAACAAAACAAAAAAAATGTATGTGAATCAAAGAACAACAATAAACGGCAGCTTAAAGTCGATTGACAAGAAAAACAACAAAACGGCAAGACGACAAGTGAACAAGTAAAGCTTAAAGCTTCTTCACTGTTTGCTTTTAACTCATGTTCAATCCGACATTTCTATCATTTCTTCATTTTTCCATACGTTTCTCGGTCTCAATGCGCATTTGGATTAAACTGGAACGTCAGTACGTATCGCGGGAATGAAGTAAGAGAATTGAAGAAACTTTCGCTAGCGGCTAAATAAATGTGAAAAGACCGATTCGAGATGTTATAAAGGCGAAGGAGAATAAATAATTACGAGAATACTAGTATCTCGAGTTTTTTGAAAGTGTTGGTGTTGTTATATATGTTACGAAACCAGTGGCCAATGGATGTGTCTGTACCCTACAGATACGTGGATTGACACTGAAGCTACAATAGATAGCCTTGTGTGTGAATGAGAAAATGAGTACAAGTTAAGATGAAATATTGGTTTGCAGCGATATCCATGCGCAACACGAATACGAATTAAGATACGAAGCGTGTCGCTTTAGCGGCATATGGTACGAGTTTATTGTATCTGTCCGAAATAAGTTCCAAACAATTGACGATACCTGCGCACGAATGAGGTTTTTCACTCGATTATTGAAGTTATGAAATCAACTAGTAGGTACGCTTTCTTTAAATGAAAAAAAAAAAAAAAAAACGTTAAAACTTGCCTAGCCGGGGACATAATGACAACGGCTTGGGGCATGAATTTCAATTAGTAAATCAACGGGATTCTACAAAGACTCTATGAGAATCAATCTGCTTATCGCCTCATTTGACTTACAAGATAAAGTACAGTCGCTTTGTTGATAAGTTTGTTTTTGGCAACCAACTTATTGTGCCGAATTGCGTCACAGATTGCATCAAAAACAGATCACACGCTTTTTTCGAGAGAGTACAAAATGATAGAGAAATCGCGATGCAATAGGACTTTATTTACATGAAAAATTGTGAAAAAATATGTATATTCGTTTGCTGAATCATTTGAAGAATTATAGATAGAAAAATTGTTACTGCCAGCGAACACAACTTACCCAACTTGCTTATTGAACCAGGAGAACGGATTAGCCCAAACAAATTTAGAGAATGTTAAGCTTTCAGAGGAAGATCATATGATCATTTGTGGAACAGTGTGCCCATTTAACATTGAGATTTGGTAAAAAGCCTTATAGACACAGGAGGATTATTTATGGAACACAATATCTTCCAAATGACCACCTCGGTTATGCTAGCATTCTTTTACCAAAATTCCAATTACTCTGTCACATAATTAGGGTTCCATTTCGGTGATGGTAGGGTCAATTTTCGCTTTAACATTTGGAATTTTGTGCGGACGGTTAGCGTAGACCTTGTTTTTGACTAAAAAATCGTTTATCATATTTCGGTTGTGTGTTCCATGATCATACAGTCCTATGACACCCCGGTTCATAAACCGCACCACACATTTGCTCGTTCTGGGTGCATCGGCATCTCCTGAAACGCTCGTGGGTTTGCCATAGATGTGGCAATTTTATTTATTAATGTTGTCACCAATCCTGCAAAAATCAGTGTCAGCATGCGTGTTTTCCAGGATTTAATCCTGGCCAGCCTTAGTTCTTGAACTGATTGGACCTTGTGCGTATGGAGAGCCAAATCTTTCCTCAAAATTCGGTGCAGTGTGGCTATGGAGAGGTGAAGCTCATGAGAATGGAAGTGCTTGGGTGGTTTTCGACACTTTTCTTTACTTTGTACTGAGGTTGTTTCGGAAGGCACATCCGAGGGCTATTTTATGAGTACTCGGGTTGGAAGATAGGTGGCGCTAATGATGAGTGTACCATCATTTAATATAATATGTCAAAATTTATGACAATCCGACGCTTACTTTTGTTTTGACACTCATTTCAAAACATTGTGTTAGTGAATCCGATTTTTGTTTTGGAGTGGTAAAACCTGCAACAAAATCAAGCCCATTCTCAATTGTGTGTATGGGACCCATTCACCTTTCCATACAACCTTTTCCCAATGGTTCGCAGAGTTTCGCTGATTCCGCATGTCGGTTTTTGATGAACCGCGCCCAGGTGGTGCAAAAACGATTGTCACAGAGGAAACCTTGGACAAATTCCATGATCTTTGCATTGGCGGACCGCCGAGTGAAAATTTGCAAGTTTTCTGAGATAGCAGGCATCTGAACTGAACGCGTTAGTTATATCCTGATGCGTTTGCTCACACCGGAGAACAAGCGCAATCGTGAGACTACTTGGCGCTGTTTAATCGAAATCCGGAAGAGTTATTGTGTCGTTTCGTTATCGTCGATGAGACATGGATTCATTGGTACTCACCAATCGTGAGATCACTTCAAAATCCGAAATTTGTGTAATTTATTCGAAATCCGGAGGAGTTTCTGATCATCGATGAGACATGGATTTATTGGTACACACCAGAGACCAAAGAACAATCGTAACAATGGATTTTACCAGGTGGACGTGCTCCAAAGGTGAAGAACGTATCTCCGGCCGAAAAGGTGATGGCTACCATTTTTTGGGACGCGCGAAAAAGGAAGTTATCGCCACCGCGGAGGAGTATTTTGCAGGCCAACAAGAGTCGTACTATACGGAGAGGTTAAAAAAGTTTCAGCACTGCTGAAAGAAGCATACAGAGTTGAAAGGGGATTATATTGAAAAATAAATTCTCAAAACCTAAAAAAGTTACGTTGTTATTTCTAATACGGATATTCATCAAACAGCACCCGTATAAAACTTAATCCTACCTAATCTCCCAAGAAATTTCTTGTCGCCACCCTAAGGATAAATAAACCAGAAACCTCTCAAAGATCCCATTTCTTAACTGTTATTTATTTCCCGCCGTCAACCACCAATTTGATGTCAACTACTGCATTAACAGTTTTAGGTTTGATTCGCTGCCCATACACAGCAAAGAAAAAATAATAATTTCTGACGTAACCGTTGCACAGGCGATGGAAAACTTTTGAAAATCAAAACTTCTGCTTACGAAAAAATTGCGAGAGGAACACTGGACAGATGTCCCATATAACCACAGTAACGGCTAGTGAAGAATGTTATTTGCACCCTAGAAAGCGGAACTGCGAATAAAGACGACGTCTCCTGAGCTCTGCGAGCAAAAATAAAGAAATGAGACCCTCTTAGTTTGCAACAAATATATAGGTATGAGCCCAATACTCAAGAGCTCATAACACAGTCTAACTCTACAAAACCTTTAAAATATTTTGAAGCGCAAAAGGTACAGCACTCTATCTAAAACAGGTAAAAATACTATTGGAAAGGAAATCCTTAGCGCAATCAATCGCACCCACAGTAAGGAGGAAGACGTAGCAACGAAACAAATGTAATTGGACATATATGCTGTCACTAATCGGATGAGTAAAGTAGAAGATTGTTTGTTCAGACTCAAGTCGATTCAGATTTAAATATCATTCTATGAAGTAAGTAAACTTCTATGTAGGGGCAGAAAAAATTAAATAAAAAGCTCAAACAAGAATTATTGGTTGAAACCCAGTTCTCCTTAACAAAGCGTGTGCACAAAATCGCCCTGTCACCGATGTCAATTACCTATTAACGTGAACACTGAATAGTGGGAAACTTCAAGATATAGCAAATATGAAATAGAAATTTTGTGGATTCGATAGTGGATGCAAATTCAATCCGGTTGCCATTCTAAGGGTGAACAAGACAGTGATTCGTTGCTTAAGCTGCAACTCTTGCAGTTAGACAACAATCCCAAAAAGCTTAATGTCTACACTTAGTCACAAGATGCAGTGCTACAAGTCCGAAAGCTATGACGGACTCTGCGGAAATTAATTTAAAAATTCGATTAAGAAATCTCTTAGCCTACGACACAAGTATCTTTCAACAAAAGCTCTACAGTTTTATAAAAGTGAGCATACAATAAAAATAATTAGCTAATTGCCCAGTCCCAATTGTTATCGTACGTCTTGGAAACATTCCCTTAACCGCAGACCAGTGTCAATCTTTACAAATCTCATACCTGGGATTTCCGTAATCTTGGACATCTGTAAACGAAAGCTTGTTATTGTATGAGACAAATACACTTCCCATACAAGCTCATCCACTCATCAACTTTCCTATTCCAAACAAAACCATCAAAACAAACTATCTGTCAGTTTGCCTTCTCCAGTCTAAACATGTCCACTGACACATGCCACATGACACATGGCACATATCCAAAGACACATGGACACTACCTTGAGCGCATTTTTCACCTCAAAAATTATTCAACGACGAAGTTTTTCACGAGACGACGATTTTCCAATGGAAAATTCTACACCGCAAGCCATGCGTATGAGGAAATACTAAATGCACACTTATCCGTAATAGTTATGCATTTTTACATCATTCACATGCTCGCGTGATTACCACTGACGCTCCACATGTGTGTAGTACCCCCTTGAGGTGTGGGGCGGTCACAAGAAATTGTGTCGTCCGTTCGAAAGTATAAAAACCTATTACGACAGCAAACTAAAGTAAACGATTTCTCGATTTACTAGCACACCATAAATGTAGCGGTCCGTCTGTTGCACTGTTCGATTTATTCACTCGGTGAATAGTGAATTCACTGTTTCTATCATATTTTTTTGAATTCAATAGAACTGAAAACCTTGTTTTCGTATTTGTATGCTTAAGGGGCACGTAGACAATGTGTGTTTTAGACTTAGATACCACAGAGTTGGCGTTTTGTGTAATCATTTTCCGATAAGCAAAACTTTACTGATAAGGGAGGTGTTGCCCAAAGCCATTCATTATTATCAGCGCTCTTGGTTGTGTTAATCGTTTTGTTCTTTGTGCTGTTTGGCAGGCTGATAACTGCTGAAAAATGTTTTATTTAAGTTAATCCGCGTCTTAACACTTGATGAAAATTGAGTTGTTGAACTATGAATATACGATAATTTAAAGAAACATTTTTCCTTAAAAAAAAAAAAAAAAAATTAAAATGTCAAGTAAGTACGTAAGTACGTCAAGTACAAGTACTTTAGAGAAGAAAATGCAGTGTTAGTTCATGAATGACGTTCTGTGTCACAAATTACGAATGGCTGCCGGTATACGTTGACATTGACAGTTATTTTGACATTTGTTTGTGATTGGTTTGAGATGAGACTTGTGAGTCAACGTTCGAAATCCATAAAACGTCAAAAATTCTGTGATATGTTATGTGGAAATGGTGGAATCCTTTACAAATCAAAAAAATGTCAAACGAAAAAAAAAAAAATGGGATAACCCAGAAAATTGGTTGGTCCACAATTAAAAATTAACTTGCTGGTAGCATAAAATTTTGCGCGCAATTTATTTTCTCTGAGTGACAGTTGAAAATTGTTGACAGTCACAAAGAATGCGATTACAGTAGCCAGGGAGCCCTACATTTGATTTTTTTTCGAACGAGTCTTTAAACACTGGTGGTGGGTTTAAATTGGCATTCAAGATATTCAAGCCCTGAAAACTTAATTATACTTACTAAAAACAAGAACTCAAAAAACTAATAAATTTTGATAAGTGCAACGAGATGGGAGCAAAAAACGATAGACATAGAAGCAGGCTTGAATGAGAGTTTGGTTAGCCAAACATAGATTGAATGGAGTTGAATTCTCGAAGTATTCTGGACATGGATTCATGGTATCCATAATTTGTTTGGAGAGGATTTACACGAATAGCAGCGTAATCAGTAAAAACTTTTAAAATTATTTTGCGCCTACTTCTGAAGTTG
This sequence comes from Volucella inanis, assembly GCA_907269105.1. NCBI lineage: Eukaryota > Metazoa > Arthropoda > Insecta > Diptera > Syrphidae > Volucella > Volucella inanis. The sequence continues at coordinate 97,012,967 of OU026154.1, forward strand.
TCCATCGTAATGAGTGCATCCAGAAAGAATTTGTTTTATTATTGGAACTTTGAATTCTTTGTGCCGATTTTTAATAGAACAAAAAAATATTATTAAAATCAAAAAGTAAGTTTTAATTAATTTAATTAAGGATTAGAACACATTCAGACTTTTTGTTTTTTGAATTTTACATCCTAGTGGGTCGGAATAAACACTGCTCTAACGATAAAACAGAACAAATCTATAATCTTCGCACTGCAGGAAAAACCTGCCCCTGTCGTGCTCAGCAAAGATGATTGGGTTGGTAATCAAATATCAAAATAATCCGGAAACGAGGGGCTGAACGGAAAAGAGAATTGCATTAGAAGATCGACGGATTGTGCATCATAGCAAACATTTTCCAAAAAAGTCCGCTGAAGAGATTCGAATTGAGCTTAATTTTTGTTTCGAGTATGACAGTTCGAAGATGTCTATTAGATCAAAATTTAAATGCCCCGATGCCAAGAAAAAAGCCACTTCTCTTTAAGACACATTCTGAAGAACGACTTTAATTTATTAAAAAACATGTCGACTGACTAGTCTCAAACTGGCGAAATGTTTTATGGACAGATGAGTCGAAAATTACTCGGCAATATGTATAAGACCCTCCCCACCCCATTTTGGAATTACTTCCACATTACACAATAAAAACCATTCAACATGGCAAAATAGCAATTATGGTGTGGGGTTGCTTTTCATATTATGGGATGGGTCCCATCTATAAAATTGAGATCATCTTGGATCTGCATGTTTATGTAAATATTTTGGAGACGGTGATGCTGTCACATTGTGAAGAAGATATGCCGCTTAGATGGGTTCCACAGCAAGATAATGACCCCAAACATACCAACCGCAAAGCAATGATTTCAACAAAACAGCATTCAAGTTATGGAGTGGCTTGCCCAATTCCCTGATTTGAGCCCTATTGAAAATCATTGGTTGGATATTAAGTAAGCGTGCTGTGTATAATGCTAAACCGTCAAATGTTGAAGAATTGTGCGGTGTTATTAAGAGCATTAGGTCAAATATTCCAGAAAGTAGATTTCAAGTAAACTCCATGACAAGAAGGTGCAAGGCTGTGATTAGCAACAACGGATTTTCCACAAAATACTAACAAACCTGTTAACAATTTCTTAAAAGAAATTAAGATCTCATTAAAATTTTGAGGGAAAATATGTTGATTTCCAAGCATTGAATTTAATTTTTTGCGTTTTTTTCTAATGGTGTGTCACCAACTAAGTATCATCTGGACATCTGAACTTCATACCATCATCTGACCTGGTTGTCAAAAACTTGGCTATCAGCCAACATTTGTTACGAAAGTAAGACACCAAGTAATCGATTCAACTCTATTCAACCTAAGTAGGTTACGTCCGGAAAGTAATATCGGATGCTTCTTTGTCAGATCATAGGTATAATACATTGAATTTCGAATCGGATACAGAGGAATACGCGATAAGTCGACAAGACACGCTTTAAGGAAGAGCTTGACAATTCCGCTAATGCTTCCATAACAAAAAGAAACTCGCCAAATGTTTTGAATTGACGTATTTAGCCAGGAAATGAACTTGTAGAGTCGCGGGTTCCATTTAAAAAGATTTGCTGCATTTTTTTTTTTTTTTTTAAGGAAATTTAAAAACATCTAAAAAACAATCTTTACAGATTGAAGCAAGAAGCATAAATGAAGTTAATTCGAATTTCCAACAATGCTTCTCATAAAGACTGCGAAAAGGTAAAAGCAATATGTGAAAACAGCTTTTTTTTTTTAAAGAACAACACTTAAGTGGGCACGAATACACTTATAATGCCTCAGTATGTGTTAAGTTTTTTGGAAAATGGGATAGAGAAGGAAAGAAAGATGGCATCTAACATTTAGTGGGGAGACTAAATTCTTAGTAGAAGTTGTTTTGCTGTTGATTTCTTACTACTCATCTTACTTGATTTTTATTAACTGAAAAAATGAATGTCTTTCTGGCGCGGTTGGGATTCGAGCACAGAACCTTCCGAATTGGAAGCCAGTCCACTATTACTTGAGCCACGGCTACCCACAGTGCACCTCTAGAGTAAAAATCAGAACAGATGCAAACAATAAGAAGATATGATTGCACCTAGACTAAATCGAAAGCAGTGAATATCTGATTACCTCCCAGGTAATCTGATCAGAATCAACTCCCAATCAGCTCCTATCACTGAAGGCCTAAGTCACTTCATGAATACAACACGTCATAACTGGGATAATGCTTTCATGCGACTGTCTGTGTTAAAGTACAGGGCGCCTTAAACTCGCTCGAGGATTAGTGCACACTAGAATTGGGCTTTCAGTCAATTCTATCAGAACTGAAGTTGTTGTCTTTTAGAGGAGAAGGAAGTTGACTGAGCTGACTCATCTAGAAGGCATCACCATTTAACACTAACCCATATAATTTACGTTGTCCTCATTTCCTCTCGATTTTTTTTGCATTGTAAAGACGCCTTCGTCAAGGCATACACTGATATGATAAGACCATATATTTGTACACGTAACAAGCTTCCACAAAAATACATCACTGATACTTTTACTGGTCTGTCTCGGCAACATAAGGGCTTACTAAGGGCTGCTTTCTCATAACCAGTTTTCTCTAAACCGTTTTAAAAAGAAGTGTTCCTTGGTGTCTTTGAAATTGATGCGCTGTGACGTGGCTTGTGGCTTCATCGCTGATGAAATTGACATTAGCAGAACGCAACGAGCTGTCACTTTAGCGTTTACAAGTATAAAAGTAGAAGCGACAAATATGGATTTGGGTGTAAACGAGGACAAAACCAAGTATATGCTGTCAACAGGAAGGGTCGCACAATATCGGCGAATCTGAGGGAATATCACAATAAATTTTGTCTAATTCTGCTATTTTAGATAGCGATATTGATAATGACACAATCGCCGAGATTAAAAGAAGAATAACTACATAGTCAAGAAAAACTAAATAGATTCTCTATAAGACACTTATTGTCGCAGACCTTTTCTATAGCGCAGAAGCATTGTCGTTAGCGAAGACGGATGAAGATATCATTGGTTGGTATGAACGTAAGATTCTTCGCGAACCCTACGAGCAACATCGATCTGGTTAGAAAAATAAACACAGTTACCGGATAAGAAAAACGAACGGATATTATTGCTTTGACTCAAAAAGACTTGGATTACTTCCCGGTGGGGCAATGAAATAAAGAAAATCATACCTTAAGTGAAGCGCACAAGTGAAAGACGGTTTGTCAACAGTGAACTGCAAAAGTTTTTGTATTTGTACTTACGAAACATAAGTGGCCTAAACGCTCTTCTAACACAGAATTCCTTGAGGGAATTCCATCATAAATGATTGTGGCAAGACGGCTTTTAGGACGGAAAAAGAGCGGATTCCAAAATGTACACGACATACATATATTTCTCGGAAAGAAGCCACCCAAAGATTAAGCTCCAAGAAAAAATAAATAAAAAATTTAAAATGGAATAAGAGGCTACAACTGTTCCACTTAACCATGAAATCGTCAAGAAGGAAAGCCTCACCAAAGAAAACAAGCAAACATCTGAGACAGTAGCCCAGCTTCCGGACGCCATAAGCAAGGAGATTCTTAAGAAGACCCGCTTCAACAGTGTATTGGAATGCATTCAGCAAGCAAGTGAGTAGAACTAGAGCGAAGAGATGCCAAACTCGGCAAAAGTTCGAACTATAAATGAAGATAAAATCAAGACTTTCAACGAGAATGTCCAAGAACTGGAAGAAAAATTTCGAGTGCCCGCACAAGATCTGGAACAGTTGCATGCTAAAGAGGAGGAACTGCTTAGTATCAATCTGGAGATTGATTGTTGGCCTGCAGAATAAGATTTGCTTTCAAAAGTCAAAAATTCAGGGCGTTCTGAAAAAGGAGAAGCAAGACTCACAATTGAAACAAGAAATTCAACAACAGACCTATGGTCAACTACTCATAAAACATCTGTCCGAGAAAACTAAAATTTACGAGACTTAAGTTGAATAACACTTCAGGTGACTTGGAAGCAACTAAAAAAAAGGATTCCCAAGTAGTAAAGGAACTAAATAAATATAAAAAAATCTACGACAAAAGCAGATCCATCCATCGTTACTAATATCTCCTGGTTTCTGTGAAAAAAAAGGTCGAATTTCTACAGAATCAAACATTGTCAGATTTGTTCAGTATTACATGATGCGAAATCGAACCGGTGCCTTGACCTCTTCCAAGAGTAATAAGAACAAAAGCAAATCAGAATGTAACACTTGAACTATCTTTGGCAATTAATAAACAAAAAACTTCCAGCAGTCTAAACAGAAGGAAAATCTGCATGTTCTTGGTCTGGAAGTGGACAAACGGACTCGAAAACTGAGTCGCATACTGCGCAGCTATTATTCGTTAACATTCCCATATGAAACCTTTTTTTAGCTTAAGACCATTGGGGGGCGCTGAAATACTTGGCCAGAAACCATACACTCTAACATTGATTGGTTGTTTAAACATACATAGAGTCCTTCTAAAACTAGACTCTAGAGCGTGCTCTATGATAGACCATTGTCTTTGTCAAAATTATCATAACCTTTCAAACATCAAAGCTTTGCTTTGTCACTAGGCGAACGGGTGGGATGTCACAAGCAGGAAACGATCGCACAGTACATCTATGATACCATAAGGGGTTCGTCCAATAATTTTTACTGGTGTAAAGGTAAAAAAAAAAAACTTTTCAATTGGTTCGGACTGGTCCACAATATTTGTTTGATGACAGTTCACTTACAAATGGCCTGCTGTTGAGATGCGAGATTGTGCTGAATCATCTCGTTATCGGTTGTTTCAATCACATCAGAACTGCGGTAAACAATAAACAAAACACTCTACCGAGTAAAGAGAACAAAAATGTGTACGTAATGTCTCTCATTAACTTGGAATCCATAACAGATCATTTAGCAAATTTAGCTAATATTTGTCTCAGCCTTATGAGAATATAATGAGTAGAGAACGAGAACAGAAAATTTCAATCCAAAAACCACTGATGTATGACTGCCGTGGACTCATTGTTTCCTCGTTAGATCAGACACTTGGTGAGACTCATTAAACAGTTGTTAGTCTGTCAAGAGGTACCGTGTACATTTAAGTACACCTTTCAATTTTATAACGATCAAATTTCACTTAGGTATGGTTCATCCCTTAATTCTAGTGAGCAGTGTGTCTCTGTGTAGTGAAGAAATACTTCTTCCTGTGACACTGACATCTGCGAGTTGGAAGAGAAATGAATATTTTGTTTTACAGTTTATCACCCATTGTCTGGACACTGAAACACATTGAAACTCTTGCAAAAATTCCTGCTCTACATTGGATATCAGGTTTCCAAAAGGGAATCTTTCATGTGGGTTCTGTCGTGTTTTTCCTTCTGGTGCACTCGCTTCCATATGTCACAGTTGGTCAGTTGTCAGATGATTGTCCCTCATAAACCAAAGTCTGTCCACTCCAATACCGCGTGCGTTTTACGAGGGGCAAAACCCAGTCCAAATTTCGGAGTCGTAGATACAGACAGAGAATAAATTAATTCACTAGAAATCAACAATTCAAGTGGACAATTGTTACCTTTTGATCTGATGATTAGACTTCAGTAACAAGACACCGCCAGCCGATGGAAAGCGCGGTTCTTTCTTCTTTTGAGTTATGTTTCTCTGTTTGTTGCTTGTGTTTGCCCCCGATCGGATTCGGGAGACTTTCTTGGAAATCCTTTCGACTTCCTCACTCGACTTCAACTCGATTTCACTGAATCTGAAAAATTTCTTCAAATTTTCACTATTGTGTCACTGCCACGCACTTATTTTTTACAAAAAAAAAATATTTTCTTCTTTTTTTTTGCTTTTTTACTTCACACAAAGCGCACACATCGATCACACTTTTGTATTTCTTTTCTTTTTCTTCGTTTCGACTTAATTCATTCGACTTACTCCATTTTCTTTTTTTTTTTGTTGCCGATTATTAATTTTCACACGAGAAATTGTGAAAAATATTTTGCCGAAAGGAAATTACACCCTTCGACGGTGTAATTGGGAGCAAAAAAAAATTTCTTTGACACAAGGGGATTTTTTGGGGATGACGTTTTTGTTGTTTTGTGGAGGAAAAATTTGTTGCACTAGAGATTTGGCTCCCTTGTTGATGGAGTGGTGAGGAGGGACGTTTTGTTGGTTATTGGTCTTGTTCAATTCCAGAAAGCTCTTGCTGGAGAGATTTTTCGATTTTGGAATGTCACACAGCGCGTGTAAATTGTTTTGCACTAGCGATTGCGATTTGGTTTTTCTTTTCCTTTTGTTTGTTGTCGTTGTGGACTTTTGGGGATATTTTGTTTTTTTTGTTTTTATTTTTAATTCTTTTAGAATTGAGATTTGGATATTTTATGTTGTTTTTGTTGAAATAAAATAGAGAAAAAATGAGAAAAAACTTAGAGCGTCACGTTAACCGTACCGAACAGCCGGACTGCGAAGTTATTTTTAAAACGCCAAAATGGCTTTTCCTACGGAAGCAGATGATTCGAGTTGGTTAGACTGAGATGGAGGGTTGATTGTTTATGGGCTATTTGGTGTTTTGTGTATAATGCTGTTTCGATTTAATGGGAGAAATGATTGTGTGTAAGGGGGATAGATAGTGTATGATGAAAGTATTGCCAGAAATGAGGCAATTTTCATCACTGACAGCTGTTTGTTGTGTACAGCGGTGTTACAAATGGAGAGATTTATTTTGTATATTTCTGTCATTTCTGGGTTTTGTGAGATTCTTACATGTGTTTGGATTGAAATTAATCTAAAACAAGTAGGTGGTTGTGCGGTACGCGGTATGTTAAGTAATATTTATTTCATATTTCTAAAAATGCAGAATTTAAGAATTGTATGGTGTATGTTATGTTAAAACAGAAGAAACCAAGGAAGAAATGTTATTTTGATATTTAGGTATTCAGCGGTAAGTGTAGTGACGTAAGACTATGTTTTTATCGCCAGGGTAGATATCACCCTTATGAAAGCAAATAAGTAGGGAAAAATTCGCTTATCGAGAGGCAAAAGAAAAAGCATTAGAAGCGCGCGATTGACAAAATGAATAAATGCAAGGTTCGGATATGTTTTTTTTCTGTCGGAATACAACAGTTCGACAAAGATCTGGACTAACGTCTTCCTTATATGTTATGAATAAGAAAACGCTTCAGTAATAAAGTGTCAAAAGCCACAGGCAAAAATTATGACGCAAATAAGCAGTCTACAGTATTTCTTACTGATGTTAAGTCCTCACTCTGGATTTGGTCGGCATCCTCGTCACTCCATCTGCAGTTATACACACAATAAACCAAATTTTCAATGGAAGCCCTAGCTAAGGTCGTAAGCAGTCACAACGCAGGCTCGCGTCCTTAAAACCCTTCTATATCATTTGCATATTCCTGAGTGTTTAAACTATTAAGGGCGTTAAGCAATGAGTCGAGAAACAAGCACAACAGCATGGGACGCAAGACATATTGATCTTACTCAGGGTTGAGACATGCCATCAATAGTTACCTTTTCGAAAACGCCTTCAATGTCGATAAAAATGTCCAGCGCCTACTCCTTCTTGTTAAGTGCATCTTCAATTTTGTCAATAAAATTTGGAAGCGCAGTATCGCAAGGTATTTTGCGTTGGTAGGCATGTTGCATTTTGGAGAGAGGATGCATTAGCAAAGTAGTTTTGTGAACATAAAGTTCGACTATTCTGTCCGTGTTCTCCAACACGCACGAGATCAGACTTATAAGTCTGAAGCTCTTGGCAAACGTAATTCAAATTCTCCGATTTTCAGTACAAATGGTCTCACTGTTCGCCAGGATTTCGGTTCGCGACTTGACTTGATATACTTGTATAGCAACTATAGCTATTATTATATTATTTAACTAACTTTCAGTAACAGTGATAGAAGCTTTCAGGTTTTCTTGTACGCGTATAGTCGATACAGATCTGCGCTACATCAAGTAACAACCGATCTGTAGGGGTTTTTCCTGGTAAAGAAGCAAAAATTGTTTGGTTCAGGTTCTGAACATCTTCTACCTTCTGCTTTGTTCTGAGCTAAGATCGAAATAAGGATTAGGGGGGACTTGCTCTTCAAGCATATCAAATCGATTTTTCTCGTTTTAGTTCCCTTTAACAAAGTAAAGACTGGGGATTTGAAGTATCTTCACGGAAATATCGTACAGTATTCTACAAGTGGTCCCGTTCTTAAGTGTACCTTTTGGATAGTATCAAGTCGATTTCTTGTCGTATTCCTTTCGTAACAAATGCTGGCTATAGATAGTATAAAATTAAGGAGTTGATTACTTCTCACTCAACACCTACAACTGCCCCAGAAAGTACCAGCATCTGGTAGACTTACCAGATGTGCAATCATGATATTCTGTGAGTTCGGCTACAGCCTATTGTGTTGGCGGTAGTTCCGAATTATAAGGGAAGTAAGCAGGCTCAACGTGAATTCGGGATAATAAAATAGGCTCTCGATCTTTCGGGTTGTTCATCATAGAGTGGTGTGAAGTTTCGAATGGAATTCTATAATGGGTTAGGAACGATGGTTGTTTCGTGTTTTCTGAACACGCCATAGATGCTTAGGAAACATGAAAAAAAAAATTTATTTGTATTTTTAAGAATTCTATGTCTGAAATGCCCGGACTTTTTGGCATTTGTTGCAGAAATTTTGTGTGTAGGCTTTGATGGTTATAGAAAACTCATTTGAATTCCGCCTAGAGTCAGTTCATGAGGTGTATTTTGAAGTTTGTTTACTATTAAGTTGTTTTAGGATCAAATAATTAGTCCTAACTGCGCCACATTTTCCGAGTTTTAAATGTTTCACCGTTATATCGCAAATCTGTCTCCAGCAAGTGGTCCAGTAGGTGGTTTCGTAATTTTCGGCGCACTTTGAGATCTTATAGACTCTCAGTGTTGTACCCTTGTTTATTTAGTAAGTTGGTGACGGAAGTATTATAGTACGGAGGAGTATGACACTTACATTAGAATGATGGTACCTGTCATTGCCGATATCTGCTCTGCACTTATTACGGAAAAGTCTTGTATTCGAATAGTCTGCCTCCAATGTCATGGCGGTTGACATAAAAAGTGTTGTGCGCGGGGTAATTTGTTCCAACATGTAAAAACTACACTGTTGCGAGTTTCCGACATGTTGACAAAATGGTCGAGCCTTTTGGGTGTAATTCTGCTCTGCGCTTGTACAAGGCGCAAGATGCCTACTGAACTCGAACGATCCTGCAATTCTGGGCTTCATAGAGTTGATGGTACCCTCAACAAGAACTCCCCACTGGGCATTTTCATCGACGTAAAGGATGCTTTGGTTGGTCAGACATCACAGCGTAGAATAATCATTAGTTTTGTGGTTCATATGAGCCTGACTGCAGCGAATATTCATGTGTCAATGCTGTCACATGTTGGTTGATTCACTGACTAAAGCTCTTAATAGTTTTAGCGACTATTCCATGCGTATGGAGAAGGCTAAGTTGTATTATCTGTTGAATTATGACTAGCGGCTATCTGCTCTAAAACGAAGGCAGGCCTAAAAGTGATCAACGATTAGCATACTAGAAATGGTCATCAACTAATACTCTCAAAACTGAGGTTGTTTTCTTTACGAGAAGGAAGAAATTGACTAGTCTGACTCATCTAGTGTTTAAAGGTATTGCCATCTGTTTTTCCAATGACCATAAATATAATATTTGGGTGTGATCCTGGATAACAAACTTCTTTGAACTAAACATGTAGTCAAGGCCCTTCTCTACTGCGTTGTCCCTTCGGGTTAGATTGGTGTCCATTCGCCCTAAATATCCTAACCATGTCAGGCGACTGATGCACAGTTTTCTGTCTGGGTCGCTGTCGCTGTACAGCTCGTGTAGTTCATCGTTGAGTTTCCTCCTCCAAACCCCGTCAACGCAAACGGGACCGAATATTTTACGAAGAATTTTTCTCTTGAAACGACTGAGGATATCCGCTTTCGATAGAGTCTATGCTTCAGGGCCATAAAGTAGGACTGGGATGATCAATATCTACATACTTAGTTTTATGGGATAAGGCCTTACTACTCAATGGTCTTCTTAGCTTAAAGAAACAACGATTGGCAAGAGTTATTCTTCGTTTTATTTCTGCTGAGGTTTTGTTGGTAGAATTGATAACAGGTAGACAAAGTCCCTTACCACCTAGAAATTATAGCTGTCGACTGTGACATTCTGTCCAATTCGTCGATGTTGTGTTACCCTTTTACCCTCATTTGAAAGTTCATAAACATATCTTTGTTGCTTGCGTTTCAATACTACCGAACACATCGGTGGCAGCTAATTATTTCAGTATCATCCGCGGCGTACGTCAGTATCACAAACTGATTTCCAGCTGCTTGGAAAACCTCGGAAAGTAGCTATCATGGCAAAGCTACTTTGTTGGAACTAAGTTCAGATATTGGTATCTTTACTTCGTTGTGGTTAGGTGAAAATTTTGACTATCATCGTCTAAGTAAAATGGTCTATTCTGCCTGTTGGCTGGACTTGGGCTTCGTCACCTTTCTATAGTCTGCAAAAAAAGTTCTAAGTGTGATTCTACTACAAGGTTTTATTTTTCATCTCTATAGGCTTTTGTACGGCTCTTCTTGCCTTGACACATTCTTTTTACCTGTTGGTAGAACTTCCCTATATTATTCATGGAGTGTAACCTCTCAATATCTTAGATCGCTTTCTTCTCGTGCTATTCTTTATTGTTCTGGAGAAGCCGGTGTTTTTTCCCTCTTTTCTGCTTGTAGAGCTCACGTGCAGATTTCGTCCTCCATTACAGATCCGCTTTGTACGCTTCTTGTTTAGTTGCATGTGCTTCCCGGTATTTTTCATCAAATCAGGGATTTCTTCTTGGTGGTCGAGTGAAACCCAGCACACCAGTTGTGGCGTATCTGACAGAACGTTGGCAGCATTGCACTGGTATTCGATACTTAATACTGGCGGCAAAGGAGTTTGATTTCTGTATACGCGTTCAGCGAAGATTCTGGCGGTCTCTTGTGATCGCATATTTTTTGCGTTATATCTTCCGACAGTTCTTTGTTGTGACGCTTGAGAAATCCGCATTCGCATCTTGGTTATAATGTGATGATCCAAGCCAATGTTGGCTGCCCGGAACGTTCGGACTTCCAGAATATTAGAAACATGTCGCAGAATCATCAATTTGATTTAGCTTTGGATGATGATAAGATGAGGAAACTGTATGGTTTCTATAGTTATATTTCGTCCCGCTGCAAAGCCAGACGTGGTGTCATGTAAGCTATGCTTACCAACTATTTCACCAAAGATGTCCTCCTTTCCTATCCTGGCGTTTCTGTCGTCTAGTACGATTTGAATGTCATACTTCAGACATTGTTCATATCTCTTGTCGAGGAACTCTTAGAAACATTCTTTGATGGCGTCTTGTCTTCCGTAGGACCAAGGGCGCATATTAGGCATATGTTACCAAATATAGCCTTGATGCGGATTTTCATAAGACGTTTGCTCACGTGTCGAAAGCTCAAGACTTCTTGTCTGAATCTGCCGCATATAACAAATCCGTATCCGAAAAATGGCCGATTCTTTTCCCTATAGCAATCACCGCAGCATACTCCTTAAGTCAGCCAAGGGTCACTGCTAATTGTTTGACTACATGTGACCTTTAAGGGTCCGAATACTCCACGTGCAGATCCGAAAATCGTTGTTCTTTAAACATTTGCAAGGTTCGTCCACTGTGAATCCGTTTTTGTCCGAAGTCATTTGTTGTTTCGTCACATTTTTGTCTGTTCCGTATAAAGTTATGAGAATTATGACGGCGTAGGCCGAGCACGTCTTGCCCATTTTAGTCTGCGTTTACTTGATAGTTACCGGGGACCTCCACTGATAGGGAAGCAAGCACTACAATACGAAATTTACTGTTGTGCTGCTGGCCCAGTCCAAACCGTAGGACATTCGTAATTTCCGATCAATGGCAGCGCAGGTCCCCGTAGCAACAGCCCAGATGCATTTATAAACTTCATGACTTCCAAGTGACTTGTCAGTGAGAAGGCTGATTTGAATTCTGGGTCCCAGGTCAGAACAAAAGTGCTGATAATCTTGCTACGCAAGGCTAAGACGAGAACTCAGTTACGGCTTCCATTAGCAATCAAGCTTCTTGTGAGGAAAGCTGTAGGTAATAGTGAATAACTTTTTAGGGTGCGGTCAGATCAATTGATTATTTCTTAAAACTGACATCTTTTCGTGGCCCAAACTTTTTCGAAATACCTAAGAAAGCAGAAGTGACACCACCACCTGCGACGCTTACTTTGAGAATAATTTGACATTGGGGAGAATTTCCTTTGTGAATGTCTGGCTTATGCTCGCAGTAGGATTCAAGTGCTTGCTACTCCTGTAGTAGGCACTTTATCACTGAAATGATTGCTCATCTTTGTAGCAAGGACTTAGTGCTATATTCGACAGAAAAAAAATCGGACATCGTCGGTAGAAACTGTAGACATGAGATGCAGAAATCTTAGAGAATTTCTACTGCAGAAAAACTTTTATTAGGTTATCGCTGTTTTTTTTTTATGAAAATGCAACTTCATTGTGAAAAATGGTTCGTAAGGAATCATGCAAAGTATTGCCCATTGCCAGCTACAATTTTTCCCATCTTTTTAGGCTATCCACGAATCAAGCCATTTTTTTATGTCTTCATATGAGCGGAATTGCTGAACAGATCATGTGCCATCGAACAGAACACGTAATAATCGGACGGCACAATATCTAGGGAATATGGCGGGTGGGATAGAACGTCGAATTTTGAGGGTTTTCAGATATGTTTTATGGGGTTTGGCTACGTGAGGCCGAGCGTTTTCTTGCTGTTGAAACACTGTTTTGTGCCTCTACTCGTATCGTGGCCGTTTTTCGCGCTGGGCTCAGCTCAATCGCATCATTGAAGTCAGAACCGTTCCCCAGCGATGGTTTCGTTGGATTGCTTACCTTGCGTATGTCTAAGCTTGGTTCATGACACTTTGGATATGTCAAAATCGATCAGCATTTGCTGCTGGAGCCATCTATTGACTTAGCCATTTTAACACTTAGTTGCGCACCTAATATGATTATGACTATGACCACACTCAATCTATCTACTCACTGTGTAGATGGAATCGGTCGGCATTAATATGGCGTACGATAATAAAGTGCGGCGCTAAACTCTCTCTTAAAGAAACACACTTTAATGATTTCTAAATTAAACTGACTTGGTCAGTTTAACCCAAACGACAATAAAACAAGCCTATGTAGAACCAGAGAGTGGAATAGGTCCTTTTATTAATATCTGACTAAAATCTCTTCAACAGGCTTTCGTTTCAAGTCCGGGACCTTACAGTCCTCTGCGGGATATCCAACTGGAAGCAAAACCAACAGCTTTTCATTTGCTGGTCTATTTAACAAGCTCCTCAAAGCTGGTCCACAATTTAACGGAGTTGTAACCAGTGAACTCAATCCAGCCGCTTGAAGGGCACACAACAAAATTCCCGTTGCGATTGATACAGAGATTTCATTATAGTAATGTTGTTTTCGACTTCTATCCGCTTTAAATCCATAAATCTGTTTGAAAATCAAAATAAGATAAGGCGCTTCCGTAAGATACTCTTTCACATGATTAGTTCGCAGTGGCTTCAGATCAGCTGTCCACTGACGATGCATCCGTTGACTATAGTTCAAATATTCTTCCGTTTCGATGATATCTCGAATTTTCGCTTTTACATTTGAGTCACTGATAACACAGAAGGTCCATGGCTCTGTGTGTGCGCCAGAAGGTGAAGTTCCAGCAGCTCTAACACACGCCTCAATAGTATCGAATGGAACTGGTTTGCGACTGTATGTGCGGACGCTGCGACGATCATTGGCGACTTTGTAAAATTCTTCAGCTCCTCCAGCCAGCGTGACTGATGGTCCTTGGAATGGGATATGCTCGGACTCGTCTAGTGCAGGAACGTATTCATCAGTCTCCTGTCCACTGCTATAATCGGCTGAAGAATTACGAATGAGAAATAAGAAAAGTGTTGTTGAATAACCTTACCCCCAATGTACTCCTCTCCATCGAGTTTGTTTGCTATCGTTGGCTTTTTTCTTTCAACGATCTTCTTAACACTAAACACCGTTAGAAACAATACCAAAATCGTCACTGAATACTCCCAGTTTTGTAACAGAAGCGATTTTTCGAATAGTTGGCTCATTTCGACGCTTTCCGTGTAGCAAGTTTGAAGACCTATCACTTAGACCGTTGCTATACAACTATTCTATTCTATTTTGGTTTGTAGTTTTAAGAATTTACATCAGTTTGGGTTTGTTAATCAATTCGCTTCAAAGCGAACGAGATCAAGGCAATCTGGCAAACGATTTGAGATAGAAAGTCGAATTGTGCTATCAGAAATACGCAGTGTGGAACGCATTTTTGATTTTTTGCTCTCAATTGTGTAGATAAAAAAGCACAAAAAGCTGAATTGGTTGATATGAAAGCTTTAGCTATCCACTAATCAAGTACACGAACCGCGTGTACTATTTTAGTGGAATCTATTTCTAGGTTATATCCACATGGATTCCACATGTAAAAGGAAATTGATTTCTATTTTCTAGCGACTTTTTTCTTACCTAGCCTGACTAACCACCTTGTCGTGACTGGGTCTTAACTAGGACCGACATCTTATGGTTGCTGATTGACGAGAGTCGTCCTGAACATGGTTCGGAAGTTCCCAGAAAAAAAGAGGCACCCCTTTCAAATTCCAGTTTGCGGTGTGAGCTACCCGTAACTAAGGATGAGGTATTGTGGCAAAGCCAACCATTAAAGGGCTCCATCAGATGCGTATTCGTTATCCTCTTAAATACTCATCGATACTCGCCTATTTGAATTATTCGAATTATGTCTAAATACGCTGAAATACTGCATGTGAAATCATAAATGAAACAAATGCTGGCTTAGTGATTTGTAGTGGTCATTGCGGGAAATCTTTTCACACTATTTTTGTCGATACAAAGTCAACTGCTTACCTTTCAAAACAACTTGGGATAAATGCAGACGTTACATTTCCTACTTTCTTCTTCTTTTTTTATTGTAGAGCTGCATATATTCCATGTATCTGCATTGCTAATGGGCCACTTGTGGCGTTGGCTAAATTTACAGAACTTAGAACCACCCCACCTTGTTAATGAGGCCAAGAGTTTGATGATGCTTTCTCATTTGAGTGATCCAATTATTTTTTTCGAACCTCTGCTGGAAATTCAACTTCCATTGCTCTTTAGACCGGATTGAATTGAACATCCGTTCAATTCTAAGTCACAAAATACTGCAGAGTTCTCGCGACATTTAAGCCATCATGCGCTTACACTTTTTGCGACATCATTCTCGCAATGTCTTCAACTTCTGCATTTAACTTTCGTTTTACCGTCATCTTAGGTATTGCGTATTATTCTTATAAGATCTCTGGAAGTCTACCGAAGTTCCAAATAGATGAAGATTATATGTAGATCTTCAAAACGGGAGATGTTTGTTCATCATCTTCCGTCTACTTTGAATCGGGTCCACCTAGAAGTTTCGATAGTCGTTGCACTTTCTCGTGTCACTTTTCACTTTATACAGTGGAACAAGAAAGCTCGACTGGGCGTTCGATAGCCTTTACTCCTAATTGCCGATATAAGACCTTTGTGCTGTCATTGGTGCTCCAGTTACCAAGTTGTTTGTAACTTTCAGAGACTATTTCAAGACATCTCATCGTTCCACCACGTTTTTTTATTGATTAGAAATCGTAATTATGGAACAACGGACAAAGTTTCTGCACCATTCTCTTTTCATTCTTTTCTTTTTATTACATTTTGGAGCTACTTTCTCAAATTTAGCACCCTGTTCCGTCTTCATTCCTTGTCTAAATTGTTCAAGATAAATTTCTCGATTATAATTTTCGTTCGTTCTTCTCTGCTGTCTTCATAAAAATTTCTTTCAGCAAAAGCGGTACCGGCTTGCTGGTGTTTTACCCAAGGTCGCTTTGGAATCTCTTACTCGCCATTTCACATTAATCCAGCATAGATGATAATCTATCTGGGTTTGGTGCTTACCGCTCCAGTATGTAATCAAGTGCCACTATTACTTAATAATTAGCGTAAGACCGTAAAATTTGCATGAGTTTAGTATATCTTTTCCCACTGAGTTTTTCTTTCCGAAATCAAAGTCTGCGTATTCGTAGTTCAATTCCCCGATTTATCAGCGTGTATCTGTGTGTAACGATGAAAAGCATTTTCTCCCTTAAATGGGGAGAAAAGTAACCTCCTTGACCGCCAGAATGCGCTGCTACTGCAAAAAAGGTTATGGTGCTAAAGTTCCGTCAGATTACACCGTCAAATATTGGTTTCGAGAGTTTCGTGGTGGCCGCAACTCCATTACCGATCAAGTCCGCAGCGGCAGGCCCTCCGATGCGGTTACAAAGGACAATGTCAAAAAAATACATCAAATGGTGTTGGCTGACCGGAAAGTAAAGGTACGCGAGCTAGCAGATACCACAAAGATTAGTACTGAGCACACACACACTCATGACCAAAAACACGAACGCGAGAGCAATTCGAAAGAGTGTTTGAACTTGCTGATGCCTTGGGGCTGTCGTAATGGATCCATATTTCATCAGCAGTAATAATCCGATGCAAAAATGACTTCCTTTTGTGGCGTTCCAGCAGCATTTCGGACATGCAAAACCGCCTTTCGACGTCTCTCGGCTTGAGTTCATGTGGAACCCAATTTCCTTGCTTTTGAATATATCCAGCTGCTTTTAAACGTTTTGAAATGGCTGCTTGAGTGAAACCCAAAAATTCTGCGAGCTCTTCTTGTGTTTGGCAACAATCTTCATAGAGTAATGCTTCCAGTTCTTTATCTTCAAACTGCCCAGGACGTTCATCGTCTTCCAAGCCAAAATCACCACTTTTAAATCTTGCAAACCACTTTTGGCACGTTCGCTCAACTAGCGCATGTTCACCATAAACTTCCACCAAAATACGATGACTTTCGGCAGCAGTTTTCTTCATATTTAAGTAATGAAGAAGAACTCCCCGCAAAAACACTTTTTCAGGCACAAAGTTCGACATATTTGAGTGACAAAAAATTATTGTTTACGCTTCAAATGAATGACATATACTGAAATGACGTACAATGCCAGTAGCTTTCCAATGCATGTTCCAATGGAATAATAACAATGGAATAATACAAGTTACGCCATCTCTTAGTAAATTGCAAGTTATAGACCCAATAAATTAAAACCTTGACAGTGTTCATAATTTTTGGGCGAGGTACTGTAACTCCATCTTTCGGCTGCTATGAGTTTTTCAAGTCTCTGTGAAAAATGCAAGTACCACTCGTATAAGAAAACATTCTGAATACGTGTACCATTAAAAACACAAAACCTTACGATGCTTACATCTCAAAACTTACGTAGCAAGCTTAGTATTATAGCTAGGGTCGATCAGCACGAACCTTGCGCCCGGTAACTATACTCATAGAGTACAACTGAGCTATATTTAAATTGGGTCCTTGATCCAGCCCAGGGAATGAGAGTGGGTACATAGGAAAGAAAAGATTAGAATTAGGAGAAGATTGTGTAGTTACCTCTCAGTTTTCGGTAGCCAGAGCTGAGGTTTCGCTTAGCAAGATGGGCGATCGTCGTTAAAAGATTTTCAAAATTAGGTTACTATAGACACTAGAGCATTCGATTTGGACACCTGATAGTAACATTTATTTATTGATTAAGTAAGTATCGCTTACACATTGAGATAAGGGAATCGTTTAAAATGTGAAAGTCTCAATTTTTTTAAATATTAGATACAAATATGTGCAAATTCTAATTGTTTTTTAAGAGAGATTACTTAAATTTATTACTGCTTCTAATTTTCCTAATACTTATGGACAAGGAATTCCATAGCCGTACAGAATTTACGAAAAATTGGCTTTCAGAAGTCAAGCAGGCATAGCTCGTTTGAAATAGCATACATGATCTACCTGACTGAGACTAAGCGTTCTATATTTGAGCACATTACCAAATGTACATCCGCTGATTTGCTTTGAGTAAGAGGAAGGTCATATCGTTTTTGTTTAAATATAGGGTGATTCAGCGTAAGGTTTGATTTTAAATGTAAAATAAAATACATAAATTTGAAAGTCAACTTAAGAATTTTATTATCGGTTAAAAGAAAAATTTATGGCATTTACTTTTAAAAAATTATATTATGTAAATGTTGGCCACGACTACGTCTGAGGTGGTCCCTTCGGGGGGTCCAATTCTGGGCAACTCGTTCGAGCATAGCGACTGGTATCTCGCGGATAACACGAATAATGTTGGCTTATTCTTGAAGACCTGAGACTTTACATATCCCCAGAGAAAATAGTCCAGAGGTGTGATATCGCACGATCTAGGCGGCCAATTTACCGTAGCAAAACGTGAAATGTAGTGCTCACCAAAATAATTTCTCAACAAGTAGATTGTTTTACTCGCTGTATGCCACGTAGCGCAGTCTTGTTGAAACCAGAGCTCACCGAGACCATGTGCTTGAATTTAAGGAAGCACATAGTCCGTTAAAATGGCGCGATAACGGTTACCATTGACGGTAACATTCTGTTTTGCCTTATTTTTGAAGAAATATAGACCAATGAATCCACCAGCCCATAAACTACACCATACCGTTGTTTTTAATGGATATAATGGTAGCTGTTGGTACTCTTCGTATTGCTCATCAGCCCAAATACGGCAATTTTGTTTATTAACGTATCCATTGAGCCAGAAATGGGTTTTATCACTGAACAAAATTTCACGATAAAACACCGGATTTTCATTGAGTTTTTCCACAGCCCATTCACTGAAAATATAAATATGACGCACATTTATATAGCTTCAATTCTTGTACAATTGAACTTTACGTAAAATACGCCAAGTTGTCGAATACATCAAGCCAAGCTGCTGAGAACGACGACGAATCGATTCGTCACGGCCTTCGAGTTAGACTCTTCACTACGTGCTGGATGTGTTCTTACCAGTTGAGTATCATCCACTAATGTAAACTGGGACTGAAATTTGCGAGTGGTATTGGCAATAGTGGTATCATTTCTCACAGAACGCTGATTTTCATAATACTTGCCAAGCGATACTGAACAAAAATCAGAAAGTAGTTTGACAGTAGTCACGCGTAAACTCTTAAAAAAGCCTATTAAAAATCAAACCTCACGATGAATCACCCTATACAAACCGGGCAATATTATTATATACACTCCAGTTCACTTGAATAAAGGCAACTATTTTATTTCACAAAACAGAGCATTTTGTTCTGTAAATTTGATAGAAAATTATCAGCAGCGAGTGAAAATATCAGTTTCAGAATTGTTCAAGAGTAACAAAGTAACGGAACATTATAAAAGTTCGTAAAAAGTGTTGGAAATATTGCAGTTGCGAAGTTAATAACATTAAAGAAAGTTTGTTAGAAAAATCCGTGTTAGATTATTGTAGAGTGAAGTTTAAATTAAAGTAGACAAGTTTTGTGCAGTTTTTATCAAAAATGGGCAAAGGAAACACTTTAACTACATCCGAAAAAGCCAAAATAGATGTGTACCACTCAGAAGGTTATTCCAACCGCTACATCGCGAAAAAAATTGGTCGAAGCCCAACTTCTGTTGACAATTATTTAAAGAATCCAGATTCTTATGGAAAAAAACTATAAAGGAATAATTTCTACAGTGATTTCAGCAGCTGACAGGATTAAAATCATTCGTTGCGCTTCTAATTCCAGTGATTCAATATCAAAAATTAAATTTGAGGCCGGCGTAAATGCCAGTAAATCCACTGTTGGACGTGTTATTGTTAGTGCTAAGAACCTGAAGCGGTTAAAGTTGGTTAAAAGACATCCTCTAAATGCGTAAGTAGCTTCGACTGCAATTCGCAAAAGACCATATGGCCTGGACTTTAGGGCAGAGTCAAATTAAGAATGACTGGCGAATAGTTCTTTTCACGGATTAAAAGTAGTTGAATCTAGATGAACCGGATGGGTATAACTTCTACTTTCATGATTTACGGAAAGAACAACGGTTTTTAACTCGTCATCGCAGCTGAGAGGGTGGAGTACTGGTCTGGGGTGCGATCAGTTATTATGAAACATTTGAGTTAAATGTTCAGAGCATAAAAATGACGGAATTACCTGCAAAGGAATATTGGAATCAGCTTTTCCTAAGTTTAGTGAGTTATTTTGACCGTTATTCTGCAATAGGACAACGCACCAATCCATACTCACCAGACTTGAACATTATAGAAAATGTTTGGGGCTGGCTTACCAGAAAAGTTTACTAAGGAGGAAAGCAGTATAGCGATAAGGAATCACTTCTCATGGATATTAATTAGCTTAGGCCGAAATTTCCCTAAATTACATAAAATCACTGTACGACTCACTTCCAGACCGCGTTTATGAGGTAATTTCACAGAAAGGTGGCCATACACACTACTAACTGCTTTATTTAATAATTAGCTTATAATAATTACCAAAAAATTCAATAAATAAAAACAAAAAGTGTACATTTTTATTATTTACTGTTTTTGCCTTTATTCATGTGAACCGACTTTATTGCTTGTGTTTTAGACTCTTTTTAAGAAAACCGGGTTATAGTCCCATTACCTTTTACTGTCAAGAGATTTTGTGATTGTAAAATTCCATATCTATATTCTTCATTTATTTTTGCACTTAAATCTCTTGTTTATTGAAAAAAAAAAATAAAAAAATAAAAAAATAAGAAAATTGTCTTATTATAGGGTTGCCTTTATTCAAGTGAACCGGAGTGTAGACATTGAGCTTTCTTCTGGAGTCGTAGTCAGGGCAGCAAAAGATGTCAGAACAATATAACAGAATCAGCATTAGTATGGTTTTCACTAACAAAAGCTTTTTCCGTGTAGGGATAAAGCGATGTGTAGTCCAGAGAGCACATAGTCCACCGAATGGCGTTTATGTGGGTAGACCAAGTAAGGGTCCGGTTAAATATCAAGCCAAGGTTGTTGGCGGAGTCAACGTACTCTATTGGACTTTGAGCTAGCTGGATTGATGGAAAGTGGGTAAGATCCAATTTTCTTTTATGGATCACAAGTGCTTTTGTCTTTTGCGCATTAAGGCACAATTCGTTCTTAGCCTACCAAGCAAGTATACGCTATAGATCTTCATTTATCTGCGCAGTGGCTTCGTAAATTAAATTAATTGGAAAGCTTAAGTGGATCTGGGCATCATCAGCGAACATGTGGATTGCGCTATGCTCAAAAGTCTTGGCCAGTTCATTTACATAGAGCGAAAAAAACAATGGTCCAAGAATAGAGCCTTGCGGTAGCCCATTCTTTACTGACAAAGAACGAACATATCCCTTCTAAATAGGAAAGTATAAGTTTTGTGGAGAGCAATGAAAAATTGAACTTTTTCTTAAGCTTTTAGCAAAGAATAGTGTGGTTAACCGTATCGAAGTCAAGTAACGTCAGAATTGTAATATGATTTTCATCAACAGCTTTTCTAATTTCATCGATGATGCGTAATAACGCAGTCTTACAACTTCGTTTTTGACGGAAATCAGATTAGTTCACTCAGAGCAGTTTTTTGTTCAAAAGATACATAGTTTTGTATCTGAATTAGAATGCATTTCTCAAAAACTTTTCCATTCGATTTCTAAGGAATAAGAATAATATTAACGTTTTTGCAATTTGCGGAAAGATTGATGTTAAAATTTAGTTGAAGACATGCATTATAAAAGGCAGTAAATATGGTAGCAGAAGCTTAACAAATTTTGGGTGAATTTCGTCGAGTCCCATAGCGTTTGATTTGATCGATAGTACCGCTTCTACAACGTCTTCCTCGCGTAGCATGTAGAAATCGAATTATGATTCTCTACAATCGTCCTGTGACTGGTTGAAAGTGCTTAGGCTTACTGAGGAAGGATCACTCGACGCTAGAAAAGTAGAGTTAAGCTGGTTGCAGTCTATATCATTGGGAGTAGGAGTAAGGATATGTTTCCAAACCTCTCTGCCTGAGGAACAGCTACCAAATTTCCTATGGTATAGTAAAAAGTGCGCTTGGCATTGCTTATTTTAGAAACCGTTTCATTGTGGAGTTTGGGATATTTATTCAAAAACTCATGCATTCCGTATTTCTTCCAGCTTTTATAAGCATCAGAAAGTTTTTCTTTTAACGGCACATGTTTGTTGAAGAGGAAAGCAGTTTTTTCCTGCAGAAAGTTAGTTTGATCATTAACAAGAGGCATTCGATATACCATATACACTCCCAGCATGTGTCTATAGTATCTGTGTCTATAGTATCCGGGCAGGTAGAGCTTTCTTTTACGAAGCTAGAGCTATTTAAATGACATATTCTTTTAATCGTATGTTTTGTGCTGACTTATCATACATAAAAACGGTCTGCATTTTTAAGCACACAAAAAAAAAAAAAAAAAAAAACAGAAACAACCTTCTATGTCTAAAACAAAAGATACATACTCTCACTTAACCGGGAAATTTAATGTATTTTCACGAGTACATTACGTAATAACATACACGACATGGGTTTGCAATGATAAATTTATATAGGGTGATTCATCGTGAGGTTTGATTTTTTTTAAAGGTCGCGCATGACTCCTATCAAACTGCTTTGTCATTTTTGTTCAGTTTCGTTTGGCAAGTCATCATGGAACGACTCACACCACAACAGCGTCTCCAAATATTTCAGCTGTATTACGAAAAGCAGCGTTCTGTGAGAAATGTTTTTCGTGCGATTCGGGGAAATTACTGTGAGCATAATCGACCTATTGAAACCGATATTGCCAATACCATTAGCAATTTTGTGTCCCAGTTTACATAAGTGGATGATACTCGACCGGTAAGACCACATCCAGCACGTAGTAAGGAGATTATAGCAGCTGTGGCTGAGTGTGTACGCAAAGACCGTGACAAATCGATTCGTCGTTGTTCTCAGCAGCTTGGTTAACGTGTTCGGCAACTTGGCGTATTTTACGTAAGGATCTCGGCGTAAAAGCGTACAAAATTCAACTTGTGCAAAAATTGAAACCAGGCGACTTGACTTTACGTCATATTTTCAGTGAATGGGCTCTGGAAAAACACAATGAAAATCCGGTGTTTTATCGTGAAATTTTGGTCAGTGATGAAGTCTATTGCCGTATTTGGGCTGATGAGCAACCCGAAGAGTACCAAGAGCTACCATTATTCGGTGTATGTTTTAATTCGTGCGGTTTTTTTTTTTTCAAAATTTGAACGTTTATTTAAGAAAAACATGTACAATAGTATTATTCAAAGTATTGCCCATCTGAAGCTATGACTTTTTCCCATCTTTCTGGCAATTTGTGGATCCCATCCCAAAAGAACTGCGCCGGCTTGGCAGCCAAGAATGAATCAAGCCATTTTTTGATATTCTGCTCTGATGTGAACCGCATTTCAGTGAGGGCGTTCTGCATCAACCGGAACAAATGGTAGTCAGAAGGGGCAAGACCAGGGCTATAAGGCGGGTGGGGTAAGACTCCCCATCCACTGTTTTCCAAGTAGTTCTTTACCGGAATAGCAACGTGGGGCCGAGCGTGTCTGGTCGCATATTCCGGGCTTTTTTCGGCTACTGCTCTCTTCAAACGGATTAATTGTGTTCGGTAGCGTTGTCCATTGATGGTTTCACCCGGTTTTAGCAGCTCATAATACAGCACACCCATCTGATCCCACCAAATACAGAGCATTACCTTCGCGCCATGGATATTCCGCTTTGCCGTTGATTTGGCTGGTTGGCTGGGTTTCACATATGATTTTTTGCGCTTGGGGTTGTCGTAATGGATCCATTTTTCATCATCAGTAACAATTCGATGCAAAAATGACTTCCTTTTGTGGCGTTCCAGCAGCATTTCGAACATGTAAAACCGCCTTTCGACGTCTCTCGGCTTGAGTTCATGTGGAACCCAATTTCCTTGCTTTTGAATATATCCAGCTGCTTTTAAACGTTTTGAAATGGCTGCTTGAGTGACACCCAAAAATTCTGCGAGCTCTTCTTGTGCTTGGCAACAATCTTCATAGAGTAATGCTTCCAGTTCTTCATCTTCAAACTTTTTTGACTGCCCAGGACGTTCATCGTCTTCCAAGCCAAAATCACTACTTTTAAATCGTGCAAACCACTTTTGGCACGTTCGCTCAGCTAGCGCATGTTAACCATAAACTTCCACCAAAATACGATGACTTTCGGCAGCAGTTTTCTTCATATTTAAGTAATGAAGAAGAACTCCCCGCAAAAACACTTTTTCAGGCACAAAGTTCGACATATTTGAGTGACAAAAAATTATTGTTTACGCTTCAAATGAATGACATATACTGAAATGACGTACAATGAGAGTAGCTTTTCAACGCATGTTCCAATGGAGTAATACAAGTTACGCCATCTCTTACCAAACGAATTAAGTTATAGACCCAATACATCCATTAAAAACAACGCTATGGTGTGGTTTATGGGCTGGTGAATTTATTGCTCCATATTTCTTCAAAAATGAGGCAAAACAGAATGTTACCGTCAATGGTAACCGTTATCGCGCCATGTTAACGGACTATGTGCTTCCTGAAATTCAAGCACATGGTCTCGGTGGGCACTGATTTCAACAAGACGGCGCTACGAGCCATACACCGCGTTAAACAATGTACTTGTTGAGAAATCATTTTGGTGAGCACTTAATTTCACGTTTTGCTACAGTAAATTGGGCGCTTAGATCTGGGGATATGTAAGGTCTCAGGTCTTCAGGAATAAGCCAGCTACAATTGACGCTTTGGAAGCCAACATTACTCGTGCTATCCGCGAGATACCAGTCGCTATGCTCGAACGATTCGCCCAATATTGGACCTTCCGAATGGACTACCTCAGTCGTAGTCGTGGCCAATATTTATATGATATCATTTTTAAGAAATAGATGTCATGAATTGTTCTTTTAACTGATAATAAAAATTTTAAGTTTACTTTCAAATTTATGTTTTTTATTTTACATTAAAAATCAAACCTCACTATGAATCACCCTTTATTAAATAAAAAAAATTTAAACACGAGATTCTGTATCGTTTCCATCTTCGTCGTAGATCACGCGAATTCCTTATTGTAGATAATTCCAAAAAAAAAAACGAGCAGCTGGTGGGGTGTACATTATTAATTTCGCATATTTAAGTTGACGCGTATTTCAATGAGTAAGCATAACATTTTAGATACATCCACTATGCATAAAATACGTGCTTTATGGAATATATAGGATTTAGACTATAACTGTGTCTACATTGGAATTGTTGGTACAGTTGGTATCTACAGCTCCATTAAACTGTTTAGTCATTAACTGATACATTCAAAACCTGCTAAGTATCTGCTTGCGACAACAACTTGTCGGGGAAAAAAACAACTTAAATAAATAAACTGTTCTCAAATGCCATCATCATCTCGTGTGGGATTTTAATCCAAAAACAGTTTTAAAAAAGTGCTGCATGCATCGATGAGTAAGAGCACCTTAAAATGTAAAAAAGAGGCAGAGAAAAAACGTATCCGTTGACTTTTATCAAATTTGTACTGAAAAATATCTACAAATAAGCTATTTTTTACGGCAACAACGAGAGCAAAGAATTTAACTTACGAGCATGTGCTGCACTTGTACAAAAAGTATTGTCTTGACTCATGAAAACAAGGATTTTATGCGACGTTGCCAAAAGGTTGGGGGTTGTGCGAGGGATTAATCGGATCCGATTAAGGTATCCGATAATTTCGAAATTATTCGAAGCACAGGAAATATTCAGACCTTGAGCAGGACACGTGCGGCCAAGCAACTACCTCAGGCCCTTGACTGTTTTAAAGTAGATATCACCGTCATTCAGAATGCGGGCGGACAAAAGGAGTATGAAAAACTTTAACAAATTTATTTGAAAGATAATTATTTGTCATTTAACATTTAACAATAATTTCGGGCGACTGCCAATTACAAAGCTTATTCTATTATTTTAATTGTTGACTACTTCTTCAAGCATCTGGGTCTATATATTCGGAATCCTTCGACTTATATCCTCTTCCAAAAGCTTAATCGTTGTCAGTTCATCCACATAAACGAGTGATTTTACATACTTGCATAGTAAGTTATCGACCGGATATATAATATTATAGATCGCAAGATCTTGGATTGGACTTACACATCTTAATGTTGAAATCACTTTCTCATTAAACGTTGATGATAAGGTCCTTAGAACTATCATGTCCATAAGACCTCCACTACTCCTACGCTCCATCTTGTACGGTTTCTGGAGATGTATCTCAGTTCTCTCCAACTTTTTCCTACTTGTGCTGATTCCTCTTCGACCGTCCTTCGCCAAGTACTTCTAGGTGACCCCACTCGACTGCCTTTTTGCGTGAGAGGGTACCATTGCATCGTTTGAGTCGCAATGCGCTCGTGGTCTTTACGAAGCGTATGCGCAATCCACTGTCACTTACGTCTTCGTATGATAGAGTCAATGGGTTCCTGACTTGTTTTCGCATGCAGTTCATCAATAGAGATATGATTGGGCCAGACAATACCCAAGATGTTACGTAGACATATATTCACGAACGTTTGCAACTTTCTTGTGACAGCGGGTGTGACTTTCCAAATGGTGCACCTATAAGGAAGCACGGGCTCAACATTGGAGCGGAACAATCGTAGCTTCGTCTTTAGGCTGATAGAATTGTTTGTCCATATTTTGGACACCATTCCGAACTCAGTATTTACTTTTCCGATTCGGTTATATATATATACTATCCTCTACCATCTCTACTGGTTGTCCAGATATCTGTACGTGGTTAGATGAGGAAGGTCCACGGCTGGTTCTTTTTGTTTTTGCCGTATTGATCTTTAGCCCAACGATTTCAGCTTCTCTCTTCACCTTTGCTGTCATTTCATGGAGATCCATTATCCTATGACGGAGTGAAAATACGTCATCCGCTTAGTCCAGATATTTGAGGTGTGATTGCAGAATCCACTGACTTCCTCCATTTCGAGTCGACAAAACTGCATTGGTGACAATATAGATTCAAAATATACTCCTTTAACAACCTTCCTTTTATGCAGAACGTAACATTTAGATTCATCATTTATAGCTTTTATAACAGCAATCAATTTATCTGGGATGCCTTCCTGTTCAAAGCAAGAGAGATACATTTTCTATAGACACTGTCGAACGCCTTTTCGAAGTCGATGAATAGCAGGTGAGGTGGTGATCGTAATTCCTGTGGTCCACACAAGGAGATCCAGTGCGGAATCCTGCTTGTTCGGCATCTAGTATGTCTTCGAGGTGGTCTTTTATTCGCTCAGCGACCTTTTATGCCTTGACCACTGCAGGTAGCACGCAAATTCCTCTTTAGTTTTCGAACTACGTAAGGTCTCCTTTCTTTAGGAGCTCGACAATCAATCATTTTTTCTACTCTTCAGGAAAACTATCTGCTTCACATGCTCTCAATGAGTGGGTGCAGGAGTTCACTCGTTATTGTTGGCGCTACTCGTAAGAGCTCGGCGGGAATGCCGTCAAGCCCAACCGGTTTGTTGTTATTCAGTACTTTGGTGGCGGTTAAGATTCCTTTTCTACCGGGGGATACAGTACGTATTCGGGAAATTGTTACTACGGGCGGGTCATTGGACGTTGGATCACTTCACCGGCAAAAACACGGTTTAAAACTGCAGAAAAGTACACCTTCCATCTTTTGAGCTTGGTATTCTCATCCGAAACTAGCAGATATCCTTCTGTGTCTTTTATCAGGTGTCAGTTAGAGCTTTGGATATCTGTGAGTTCTTTGGTAATTCTGTAGACGGTCCTACTCTCATACCTGGTAGCGGCCTCTCTGCTTCTCTAGCCAATGAGTTGTTGTAGTTACGCTTATCACCTCGCACGTTACGGTGAACTTCTCTCACATTCAAGCGATACGCAGACTCTGAGTCGTTTCTTTTAGTCATCCAATTCTAGTCTAAGTTTGTTCAGAAAACCAAGCACCGGTTCTTCCTGTTGACCGACCGACAATACTTTCAGCACTGGATATGAAGACATTTTTCACAGCACACCAATGGTTTTCGTTGGAGGTGGGTTTCGTGCTACTGATTGCACTCAATCCTTCTGAAAGTGATCCCCTAGTTGTTGGCGGACTACGGGATTCTTTAGTCTATCGGTATTAAATTAGGCATTCGGGTGTTTTCTTGGGATCTCCGAACTGCAGCTCTACGTAATCTTACGTATGGGAGCCCCGGACTATTCCCATGTCTGCACCCCTTTTGTTACGAACGTCTTTGAGACTTCTACTAAATTGGGTTGGAAGTTGTCTTGCTTGTCTTGTTTGTCCGTCGACATCTAACTGACTTTGTTGCACGTCTTGTGCTCAAACCTGGTCCCTCCTATTAAAATGAGGGTGGCGTTGCAAAAATCGACAAAAAACTCTCGCCGTTGTGGTTGCGGTCAGCAACACCATTCTTTCCCATAACATGCCCATCGCACATTGTCATTGCAAACCTTGGCACTCAAGTCTCCTATTACCATTTTCAAATATCCGCGTGATGTACTATCATAACCAGCACTCAGCCGGCTATAAAAGGCCTCCTTCTCCTCGACAGAAGAGAGCATCGCTGAGGCGTAATACTGTATGATGGTGTCGCGATGCACTCTAGTTCGGAACCTGAATTTCAGGATCCTGCCGTCTAATAGCTCCCAGGATATTAAACTTTTGAGAGCTGTTTTTGAAAGCAGCAATCTCACGCCATCCCTCTTATACCGCACGAATTTCTTCTTTAATTTTAGAAATCTGGCATTTTGGGTAACTTTCTTACGATTGTCGCGAAGCGTTTTCACATTCCGGGAATCAATCTTTGTCCGGATACAATAGCCAAAAATCGTAAACGTGTTCTTATTCCTTATCTGAGACGTAGTGTCCGTTTCAGTTACGAAGAATGCTAACCTCCGAAACCTATCCTAGAAAGCTAGCCCTTTCACACTTGTTATTTTAACCTATTAACGTATGTAGGGATACGACGGGAATATTTGCCCGGGGATCACCACGAGGAGGCAAGACAAGCACTTCATTGTGACTGATTGTTGCACTACTGGCCCAGAGCAAGTTTTGTGCAATCAATAGTTTCCCAATCAGGCACGATCGCAGGTCGCCGTGCATCATTTAACGTTGATTCTAATAAATCGAGCATATTGGCAACAATATCACAAATTCCCCCATCCTACTGGAAGCACATCGATCTCACGTAAACTTATTCGTTGATCATCTTTCTGTAACGATCACAAGTGACTGTACTGTGAACACAGACATTTTTTGTGGATTTAATGTCATCTGAAAGGTTACCTATGGTTTGCACTCTAAATACGGAAATTTTGCTTACAGTTTTCCCCTACATTTCCGGATCATCTGGCAATTCTGAGCTCATTCAGCGAAGATCTGACACATGCCATGATCCAAAGGCTTCGATTGGTGCGACAGTGTTAATGTTTGGCCAAGATCCTTCGCAAAAAGGTTCAAGTTGTGGATGGATAAAGCCAAACTTCTGCGCAAACCTGATCGGGTCTTCATTTACATTGGCTTGAAGCCAATGCGGCGTCGTAGTCCTAGTCGTAGAACCTTCAATCTTCTATGTAAGTCAATGTCGCTGTTCAATTCGTACAGCTCGTGCAGTTTGTCGTTGTACGAGAATTTCCGCCTTCACTCACCGTCCATGCAGACGGGATCGAAAATCACCCTAAGAATTTTCCCCTCGGTCATTTTTGACAAAGTTTATGCCTCTTCGCCATAGAGCAGGACTGGGATAATTAATTGAGGTCTTATATGGGGTCACTTTTGTTGTTCGAGAGTTAATAGTTGATTGCCTTCTTTCGTTTGAGTTATCTTTCGTTTGATCTCAGCGCTGGTATCGTTGTCGGAATTGATATATTTGTTGACAGCATATACTTAGTCTTTCCCTCAATGACCGTTAAACCCACCTTCGTCGCTTCTGTCTCAATTCTTGCGAAAGCGCCACTGACATCATGTTGCTTTGTTTCGATTATGTCAATGTTATCAGCGTATGCCAGTAGTTTCTGTGCCTCTTGTTTTGACTCGTATGACGGCACATTGCCTGGCCTAAACCCTTTTTTGACATCAAATGTCTCGATGAGTTCTTCACCTACCTTGATAGAGCAACGTGCAGTCTCTATCATCATACTGCACAAATGGATGAGTTTGGCAAGGATGCCAAAACTAGACATTACTCTGTATGAGTATAGCTCGTGTCTATATTTGCTGTCATACGCGGGCTTAAAATCCATGAATAGGTGGTGTTTATCGATTTGGAGATCATGGGTAGCTATTTTCCAAGATCTGCGGTAGAGTAAATATATGCTCTATGGTGAACTTTTCCAACCTAAAGCCACACTGATGTGGACCAATCAGCTTGTTGACGAACGACTTCAGCCATTCAGACAATACGGCAGACAGAATCTTGTAGGCGATGTAGTTGGCGCAGTTCAGAGGATCTCCTACCTCAGGATCGAAAAAGCAATGATAAAGTTCTATTCACCGGGCATACTTTCATCTGATCGTATTTAACAGATGAGTTATTGTATGCTCCTTACCAAATCATCGCATCGCATGCCCGTCATCGATCGCCTGCTCTAGCAGCTTTATGGGACTTAAGCTTATATATGACTATCTTCACTTAATACATATTTGAATCGTCATCGCGGTTATACAGTTTAAAGAAAGGCTCTTTGCAAATCCTCAGCATCGACTGGACTCTACTACTATATGTTATTTCCTTGTTCGTCTCTTAAAGCTTCGATATGTGGTTTGTGTCAATTTAATTTCAATTTCCTCAACCGCGCGCTCCTCATGCTCCTTTTTTTTCTTCTTGAGAAGCCGGTATTTGTGTTTCCTCTTCTGCTCGTATAGTTCGTGTGCGCTCTAGTTCTTCTATGGAGCGTCGCTTTGCATTCATCTTTCTTAGCTGCATATTCTCGCCGGCACTCTTCGTCAAACCAGAGGTTTCATTTAGTGGCCGAGTACAACCCAGCATATCAGAGGCGGTATCTCTGATGGCTTTTTGACAAAGTTGGCATTGGTTTTCGGTACTTGATGCTTGCAGCATAGGACCTCTTAAGAAACTAATGGAGACTCGATAGGATTTCGATAGGACTTCGAAAGAAGTTAGCGATCTTTTGTAATTGTAGCCAACCGACGTCAAGCTTCCTCACAGTATTAACTTGCCTTTACGATGTTTAAGATATCCGCAACTGTACCTTGGCTATAACAAGGTAATGATTCGAGTCGATTTTGTCATTGGAGGAATGTTTAGCGTCGATCGCAATGTGGTCAATCTGGTTGACGGTTGATTGGTCAGGATTTCTCCAAGTCTCCTTATGAATATCAAGATGCGCAAAGTCGATTAGCCTGGAGGTGGAGGCGATGTCGTGCAGGATAAAACTTTCCGACAGTGCTACTAAAGATGCCCTCTTTTCCTTGCTTTGTATTAAAGTCGAAGAGAACAATGCTAGGCTACTGCTCGTAAGTCTTGTCCAAGAGCTCATAGAAGCTATCTTTGATGTCATCATCTTTCTCCTCTGTAGGGGCATGAGCGCATATAAGGTTAATTTTGGCAAATTTAGCCTTAATACGGACTGTCACTAACATGATGAAAACTGAAGACATCTTGTCTAAGTCTGCCTCTAACAACAAATCCGCATCGAAATATGTGCTGCTTTTGCCGTCGACAGCAATTGTTGATGTCGCAATTTTTCATACATTTTTTATTCGATCCACCAAATCGCAATAAATGGCGATAACATGTGCTTTGCAGAAATCCAGGGCCGCCGCTGCTGCTGCTTCGACGTGCAGATCCGACCGAAGTTTGTTATCCTTATTTCGTAGGGGTTTTCAACAGTAGATCCGTCCGTATCCGAGGTTTCGTGTTGCTTTGCAACTTAGAGGTCGGTTGGACCGAAACCAGTTACCTGTTCGGAGATGTGAGCGTTGCCGTTCAATATAAAACTTTACACTCAACGGACTTTGTACAATGTCTTGGGGTATCCAAACTTTAACTTCAAATTCTCCTTTCATTCCCGCTGCGCATGCGTCAAGTCATCAGTCTCATATACGTCTTGGGTAGTTTTTGATATCTACGAGTAAGTACGGTGTAAGCAAGATCCCTGGGAACTGGTTTCAACGACTTTTCCAAGTCGATGGAAATGATATGCAGATTCTTCGAAGGGTCATATGGCGACCTGCTTTCCACAAAGCAACATTAACTGCCATGCAGTTGAATAACATTGAATTACCGACTGTCCAGAACTCTCTTGTAAATTAATATTGTTTGCGAAATTAATTTCACTGATCCGTAGTTGTTGCAATGTTTCGTGTCGCTTTTGCGTTTATACGTGTACATTGAAACAAGAAAGCTGTTCCAATCTGGTTATGCATTCGTTCGCCTCTATTATTTTATTAAACAAAGTTGCGGGCCATTTAATTTACGATTGTCACCCATGCTTTTGGTGGTATATGTTTCATTCTTTTAACTGGTGAAGATAGCGACTTCGATTTACAAAAAATCTGCCACCACTTCGTGCGCGACGGCCGTGAGTATGGTTCTGAGGAGTTATTCGCTAAGTCAAGGAAGCTAAGTTTTTCCCTGTAAGCAGGTGTGTCTGTCAGTTTTCAGTATAAAATATTTCGGCAATTAAATGTCTTGAGAATTTTCTCTTCAATGTGCCCCAATCTTTAGAGGTTTATGCCATTCGCCCTTGATTCGACATTGCACTTCTTAGTACGGTAAGGTGTTTTCTCTCTATTTCCGATAATGCTTATCAAAGTTGCTCTAGATCAGCTTTTTTGCAATATTCAGCATCGATATAGGAATGAGCAGGTATAATTTGAAGGGGGTTAATGGATCTTTTTACAGAGAGACATAGGCATTCGCTAAAGCAGATGGAAACTCTCTGGTTACCTTTGAGCGGAAGTTTTTCTGTGTAACTTAGACGTAGTTTTGATCCATCAGAAAGTTCACCTCGGAATGGTGAATGGGTTACAATTACTAGGACTATAACGGTTATGTTTTGTAAAATGCATATCACCAGCGCTCTCGCAAAGAATCATCAAATCCATTCCATTGACCAGACGCAAAAAAAGAAGACTAAGACGACGGGTGTAGTTGGGAAATGTAATTTTGTGGGGCAAGATCACTCTGCTTTCTAGGAGGTGTATGGAATGATTTACTACCATTATTATCTGGGGTTGTTTAAAGTTATAACTATCTACATTTCTACCTCATCCTAATTTAACATACGGTTGAATCAATAGACGAATCTTTTGAATTTAGTTCTCACAAGTTGTTTGAGCGTCTCTGCCACAATTAGCAAACTCAACTCGTCATTTTCTGTGAATCCAGTAGCTGTATCTAATACTTTTTGCTTTTGCAATGATAACCCTTCGAAGTAAGGGAGTTTAGTCAGTTGTTAAACTTATCTCTGAGTCGCTCTGGATAAACAGGATTATCTTCATGATCCACTCAAGGTTAATAAGGAAAATACGTACAAATGCCATGTAGGTAGGTATCAAATGTGAATAGAAAATCACAACTAGGGGTTATCGCTTCGTAACAGATATATTGCACTTCGGTTGGCATATCCAAATTTGGAGAAGGAAAACTGCCTACTAGGAGCTTAGCTTGGATGACACGAAAACAAACGAACCGAGAGAAGTATCTTTTCCTATTGATACAGCGAACTTGTATCGAACCGACAACACCCATAATGCCGCATTCGTGTATCGATTTCCTAAAAATTATCTTCCGGCGAAGAAATTCCTTACTGATGACATGACTCTGAATCACCAGAGCCACACAAAGAGCACAATTCACCTCCATGCTTCATCCGTTTGTTCCTGCATTTCAATTCAGCCATATATCTGATATTCTTACAGAAAAATCTGCATTTACATTCAAACACCCCACAGTTGGTTAGCCTAGTTTCGGACAAAATCTTCCCATACCGGACATGAGTGATATACAACCTTAGGCCCCTCTCACCCAAACAACTAGAAAGTGATTTATCAATTTCTATAAAAGTCTAAAGTGCTCATACGCTTCAGCCCCTCCGCTAATTGGATTAGATTACACTGAAACGTTGCCAATGGAAAACATCTCAATCATCCGCCATCTAAGTGATAAGTGGTGGCTGTCAGATAAGTCTGGAAGGCTGCTAAAGATACCGTTGCTGTGTTTGTTTATTTGCTTGTCACACTTGCCACAACGCGATAAGATGACCAAATTCTAGATTCGATTTCCGAATAAGGTACTTGCCGGCAGTAGATGTCAGCTTCTCGACAAAAGGAAACGTCACACATTTATTTGACGGCAAAGTCGTCATCAAGGTCTCCTTTCTATTTTGCCACAATGGTGAATATACATAGAAAAGCAACAAATGCAAAAAAAAAAAAAAACTGCAAAAAACCGCCACAAAAGCAAGAAGAAAGCGAATAAAAGCTTTGTCCTCAATCAACGAATTTGTTTGGTTTCAACAATCATCAGTGTGACCAGACGATACAACATAAAAGCAGTCAGAATTGAAATAAAGGAGGAACCACGTGTAACTTCGTGCGTGCTCTCAAACATGTGCCACTCCAGGCCATTATGGAACCTACCCCATAAGTCACTATTACAACGATGTTGCATTGTGCATTTAGCTCATCTATATACTGTTCTCCATCTGTCGGGTTCAGGCAAAATTGGCACTTATCAGAGAAAAACGCTGGCTTCTGTGACAACTGGTGAGATGTGGGCCTTTTGCTGGTCTGTATCTCTAAGCCTTCTTCTTACAGTTTTGCAAGATATTTGAGCATTTTAGACTTCAAAGCACCCGTTCCTCTATATCATTGTTAGAAAAAATATCTGACTTTCACGTTAGCATTAAGACCACTTCATGATATAACAAAATCGTAGGAAAAACCGAGAAAAACCCGAAAACTCAAGCTTGTTCAGCATTTAGCACTTATTGACCATTGACCAATGGTTGTAACGAAGGCTATTGATGCGTATTCCCGTTAGACAAGAACACCTGGTACAATAAAACATATAATCAAAATTAAATTCCATATCAGGGTACTCCATTTATCATACATTGACGCCATAGTCTGGAATAGTCCACGGCTTTAAGTAACAATCTTATCCAGCAAATTTGATCACGTTGCAAAGCTATACTCGTAATCAAAAGTAGCCTTGCAGGCATTTATCAGAAAGCATTGCCCGAAGTTATTGCTGACGTCTTTCTGCGTTCTTTCGATGATGCCACTATCGTCAATAAACCATATGCGCTGATGTTGTACTTAGTAACTATATATATGTAGGCGCATCGCTCTTTCTAAGACCTTTTCCGAAATCAAAGATATCAAAATTCTGACGATCTTAAATAGTTAGTTCCGACAGACTGTGAATATTAAGACGTTAAAGTAATACGACCGAAAGAATGCCTTTTGCATCCAACGTTAGAAGACATGTTGGTGGGTATCTGTCGCTTTGAATAGTTCGACAAGAAGACTTTCAAACTAGCAGCCTTGGTGAAATTCGGCCTCCTTCCATCTACTGATTGTGAAGTGTTCTTTCTAATTTATCTCTGCTGCTTTACTTCTACATAGTATAAGGTTAAGGCTTCCTACTTTCGGTTTTAAGAGTTTAATTTGTCCCTATCAAATTTAGATTGGGTCTACAGAAATGTAATACATATACTTAGAATACAGTGGGGCGTTACACATGAAAATAGATTAGGCGAGATAAAAGTGCTCCTCGTTTGAGATACAATTCAAAGCTGATATCCTGGTCACTAAATTATTCTTAACGAACTTGTCTAATCGATAATCTTTTTAGAGAAGAAGTCATTTAAATCTCGGAGATGGTATCCACCTAGGAATAGTCAGCTACGAGTTAGAGTAGGGTGCTGCAATTGAAGTGCACAATAGAATCTGGCCTATTTGTCGGATAGCAGAGCTTCCTGGGAACAAGTTAGTGATTCTGTAGCATTTAGCAATCTCGTTGAGAGATACGCGACTGTGCTTAACAGATCGACTGGATTCATAACTTAGACTGCTGCTTAAAATACACTACAGTGCATAGGATATGTGTATGCAAAGGTCTTCAAAGAAAAACCCAAAGTCAACGCCTACGTTCCCATTTGTTATTTTTCAGAATCAAGTAATTAAATTCTATGCAGAAGTCAGCGACAATAGATTAGCGTGCTCCACATAACCGAATATATCAATGATTAGTAAATGAAACAGTCTGTCTCGTCTATAAAGAATACGTTTAGTAAGAGCTATAGAACCCTTCTTAAAAAAGTTCATGGCATTTAGTTTTTAAAACGACTCCAGTAATAAAGCTTTCTCGGTTGTTTCTGACGAAGCGCATTCCGTCGGTCCTATTTAAGGCCTTTTTTTTGGGCGTCATCATCTCATCAATATCAGACTGAATATTGGATTCCAGTTTATCAGCATATACCAAATCTGCAAATAAAATCCCACCTCAAGTTATTTTACATTTGTACTTATTCATTCCGTTCCCATTGCTCTTTGCTCATTATAAGTCTCTGTCCTTCTGACAGATCGTTTTAACCACTTCTCGTCTGCACTTCTTCGACTGTATACCTACCACTGAATATATAACCTACAAACTAATCCAAGAATTAAATTGTAATTCATACTACATTCATACTAAATCACAACAGTCTGGATCAATGTCGTCCATATTTTCTAAGAAATAATCACTAATCATCATTCGATAACATGGATCATTAACTGTAACGCGAGCTCCGGTGACATTTATGGAAAGTTTACGCCACCTCAGAGGAGACTCGTTTACACTCACAAGAGTCTCCTCTGAATTTGCCTTATCCATTGAATTAAAAGCGAGCCTAGTCACTCTTGAGCACAGGCAGCCCTAGACGTGATTGACGATTGGTGCCCAAGAAATTGGTTTTCAGTCAATCCTCTCAAAACTGGGGTTGGTATCTTTATGAGAGGGAAGTAAGTAATTGGTTTGACTCATCTAGTACATCCATTTTCCAACGAATGAAAGTATTTGGGTGTCATCCTGTATGTCACTGCTGGCAGTTTAAAAGAGTTTTCAACAAGACTTGTTTGAGGACTTGTCTCCGAGGAGAGTCCACGGGATTTATACGGCTATGATAAGCTGAACTATATCCTATGTGTCCGTTCTATAGTGGAATAAGCTTTCACGGAAATACATCATTGCTGCTTTTAACAGACTTTAACGAACAGTGTATCTTGGCATTTTATCACTGAATCCATTATTCATCTTTCTACGAATGAGTAAAATTTCAGTAAGAGGAACTCACAAAGAGTACAATGAACTAGTTCTCTGTCTGAATGTTCTGTTCTGACTGAAAGAAAAGTTATTCAAGAGCCCAATCCACGAATTCCCATCACAAGCCATGGTCGTTAGGCTTAAGTCCCTTCACTAGCTGGGTGTTACAAGTGTGTAGGTCAAGATGTTTTCGCAAAATTTTCCACATAGCGCAAACTATTGCCGAGTTGGTAATTACAACAGCTACTGTTGCACATTATATTCGTATTGCGCGTTGCTGGCTTTGTGTCATAAAGAATGTATATAGTAGTCTCATATATTGTGTGAGAATACAATAATAAAGACCCGCATTTATTGGTTTAGATGGCCAGGACATATTGGGCGAATGAATCCGAAGCTTTGAACCGGAAAGAGTTCAAATCCATTCCAGAGGAGCAGCGCAGTAAACGAACAGCTTGCGTTCAAACACAACAGCTTGGTATCCGCAGTTAGAGCCAAATAACGCAAAATCACGTGAAAAGGCGGAAACTATTGACTGTGCGGAACGAGTGCTGGAAAAATTTTCGAGTTGCTAAAACCACTCGGAATATAGAAAATATTCGTTTATCGGGCTAATGCTTGCTTGTTCAAGCTAGCGCGTGAACGAATTCGAAGAAATCCCCTTAGGAAGCAGAAGATCACGTCCAAGGATTGAGTATATCAACCAGATCCATGACTAGACTGATTCGGGATGATCTACACATGAAGCCAATCGTCGGTCCGAGGGTCATCTTCTAACTCCCCAACTAAAAAAAAAAAAAAAATAGGCTGGAAAGATGCCAGCGACTTTTGAAAATTTTTACCGTGGAAGAAGTTTTCAACAAACAAAATGTCAAAATTTATGCGAAAAAAATTGTTCCAAGTATTAAAGGTGGACATAATCCCGCTTCCGTAATGGTTTGGTGGGGGTCTCTCCCGATGATGTCACGTCACTCCATTTCTGTGAAAAGGCTTCAAAACTGCTGCAAAGATTTACCAAGAACCTTGCTAGAGGGTGTTGTGAAGGTTTTGACCCATACCCTTTTCAATGATTCCAGATGGATCTTCCACCAGGACTCCAGCGCACAAAGCCAAAACTAGGCAGTAGTGGCTCAGAGTCAATATTTCTGGCTTTATAGCAGCAGAAGACTGACCGACGGGGAGTCTAGATCTGAATCCACTGGATTATGGTTTGTAGTCAGAATGGAGAACATGGCTGTCCATGGAAAGCCTTAAAACAGAATTAACCAGAGCACCGTTCACGATCTATATGGAAACCGTACGTGCCGCTATAGCGCAATGGGCGCACCGTCTGAAAGCTTGTGTTAAAACAAAAAGCACTCATTTATACTATAGTGAATCCAATTTTTGTTATTAATCAAATTTGTGGCTTAATAAATGAAACAATTTTGAACACAATATATTTACTGTTTATTTTTTATAGCGTTTATATTTGTAAATATTTGAAGAAAAACGCTGTGTGGCTTTTTTACTATAAAAAGGGAAAAAAGCTGCAAAAACTTGCCAAAAAATTTGTGCAGTTTACTGTGAGAATGTTGTGAGTGAACGCCCGACCCAGGAGTGGTTTGTTCGATTTCGTTCTGGAAATTTCGATGTAAAAGATGCACCTCACACTTTTTGGCCTGTCACTAAAAAAGTTGATGAAATTTTGCAACTGATGGAGCAAGACCGGCACGGAAGCACTAAAAATCAACCATATGACAGTTTGGAATTATCAAAAAACTTGATGTTTGGGTGCCACATGAATTAACGCAAGGAAATTTAATTGACCGAATAACCATCAGTAAAACTGATGGACGATGAAAAAGGGATTAAATACGAGAACATCCAACGCAAGCGATCATGGTCAAAGGCTGGTGACCGACCACAAACGACTTCAAAGCCTGGATAGACGGCAAACAAGGTTATGTTGGGTGATTGGTGGGATTGGAAGGGAATTGTCTATTATGAGCTGCTAGAACGTGGCGAAACGTTCAATTCGATCCTCTACTGTGAACAAACCGACCGCTTGAATGAAGTTTCAAGAAAGAGCAACCAAAATTGGCCAACAGAAAAGGAGTTGTCTTCCACCTTTGATGACCCGGAACAAATTGACGGAGCTTGGTTGGGAAGTTTTGATTTATCCACCGTATAGCCCGGACTTTGCACCCTCTGACTACAATTTGTTTCGGTTTTTGCAAAACTCTCTTGATGGTAAAAAATTGGCCGATCGAAGAGCCGCTGAAAATTACTTGGCCAAGTTTTTCGCTGATAAACCACAAAAGTTCTACACCGCTGAGATTATGAAGCTACCCGGAACATGGCAAAAGGTCATAGATAATAATGGCCAATATGTACCTAAGTACTTGATTGAAATTGATTTTGAATAAATTTGAAAAATGTACGAAAAAACCGTGGAGACTTTTTATATGACCCAATATTAAGGTGGCGTTAAAGCTCTCAGTTTTTACAGTTATGTATTTTCCAAGCAAAGTAGCACTCGAATATGTTTCAGATTTCAAGTATGCGACAAAATTACAGTGGAGCACATACAATAGAATTATACGTGCCTTCACTATGGTCACATTGCTCTATATAAAACAAAGGAAAGTTTTTTCTATATTTAATTGCGCTTGTCCTCTTTGCGTGTGTTTGATCAAAAGTGTTCGTAAAGTGGGGAAAATGTACGAGAAAAGCGTACATAAAGAAATAAAGTTAATCGCAAAACTTTTCTACCTGCTACGTGTTACTGCATTGTTAAACTTTTTCCCACAATCTATCCATCTCTATCACTTATAAGAACTTCACCCCACTACGGCGAATATATATATATATATACAGGTCTGCCTTTCCTATGCACTTGTGAATTCGCCCTGTGCTTGCCATTCTGTCAATTTCAGTGCCTTGCCTACCTTATTCGCATATTCGTTGTCGCTGCTGGCACAGTATGGCACAATTAATCGAGAGGAAGAAATCAAAAACGCCAAAGTAGGCAAATAAATGTGTGGGGTGTTCGTCGCCGCGTGTGTTTAGCGAATAAAATTTTTTTTCCTTATTTTCTCTCTATTCGTATCTATCTTCTAATTACACGAACTATTTTTCCATTTCAAAATTGTTTTTAAGTGAAATTCAAACAATAAAACCGTGCCAAGGCTGAGATTTATTTCAGAAAATGTCCATGAGCAAAAATTAAGTCCAAAAAAAGGAGAAACAAAAAAAAAAGTCACCACATCGCCGCGAATTATTGGGCAAAAAGGATTCGTTTTTTGTTTCCTTCGGTGTGTTGTGCTGTTTACACGATATTCGCCGTGAAGAGGCGTATCATTTGATTTTATTGTGTTCTGCGTGTTTTTGTGTTTGTGTTTGTGTTTGATATTAGACTGGTGACAATTTTAATTTGACGTTTTGCCAACTACAGCGTTCCTTGGAGTGTACATGTACCGTGGCCAGTATTCGTACATAGAGCGTATGCAAATCATAGCAAGGAAGATGGACGAGGTCTTCTCTCTGCATACGGAAAGACTTGATTTCTTCGATGGTGAGTTTGATTGTAGTACATCCATAAGTGTATCAAGTGCAAAGGCAGTGTAACGAGAGTACCCTGAGTACATGTTGAGGGTGTTATACCATAAGTTTTGTGTGACAAAGTGAACAATTTGTTGGCACCTGTCACTGTCAGTGCCAAGAGTTGAGTGGAGCATCGTTCGTGATAAAAATAATTCGCAACCGGTCAGAGCATAAAGATCTCTTTCAGAACACATGCCTTTGTATCGCCGTCATTAGCATTCCTTTGTGATGCTCAAGCCACCAAAAAAGATACAAACATCCGTTCGCATATTTTTGGCATTAGATCGAGATCGAGGACTGTTCTATTTAATCAGTGTCATTTGCTACAACAACATGACAGTTAACCGAGCCGTCATTGGGGTTTGTTACACTCCACTGAGAATAATAGTGTTCACTGACATAGACGCCGCTGTTATTATTGAACGCAAACAGCAAATAAAGTTTTTAAGGTCGTTGCTCGCTTGGCCGCTTAATTATCAGCGACTCTGAGACCATGAATGGAAGCACAAGATGAGCTTGTTTCCAGAGACGAATCGAAACGAAAAGAAACTACAAGATTTGCGCATTTGATTTGACTAATATATATTAAAACTTCTACAGTTGGCGATAACCTGTAATTACCCTCTTGAATGAATAACTGCCAATCATGGATGCAAGCAATTTGGTAGGTTTCCACTGTGTCCATAGACGACCTTAGACACTAGACGGCAGACGAGTTACAAACTATAAATTTGTTATTAAATTGTCGCGTCGTACTTGGTCTGTGCTCAGTATTCAGCCCACGCAATCAACAGATTGAAAGAAATTTTCGCAGCTGAAAAAAAAAAAAAAAAAAAAAATCGCTGGTTCTTGTTTTTTCATTCAGCGATTTTGAGCTGCTTGGATATTAATAAATCGAACAGTTTGTGGTATTTTTAATACATGAGAGTGTCTTCCTACATATGTAGATGCTTCACGGTTTTATTTTGGAAACGGGATGTCGAAAGAACCACGTGGATTATTTATTTGGAATTTGCATATTTGCTAAGAAGGAGAAACGATATGTGATTACAGTGAAATCCGGATATAACGACGGTGAAAAGACCAGCCTCAAATGGTCGTTATAGCCGAATGTCGCTATAATCGAAGGTCAGAAAAAAAGACTAATTCTTTATTAGTAGATACGTACATATGTACATACATACATATGTTTTTTTTATAGTTTTATTATTCAGACAGAATTAAAAACGAAAACGTATAAAAAATGTAATGGAAAAAGCACAACTTCTAAGAGTACCACCCGGAATTTATTCAGAATATTAAAAATACAAGTTTATTCATCTAAATCTACATATATCTCCTTCGAAGTGTCTGCAACACACTCATGCCAGCGCTTGATCTAATCCTCGAAACATTTTTTATATTCGGTTTTTGGTATGTCTATCAGTGTTCCCCTGGGATTTTTCCATTACTTCCTCTCGGCTGTTGAAACGCGTTCGCCGTAGTTGTTTTTTTTTAACTCGATTGAACAAAGAGAAGTCACAGGGATCCAAATAAAGTGAATTCGGTGGCTGTTGGATGGTATTTGTTGCATTTCTTGTCAAAAAATTATAATAATGACAGCACTGTACGACATTGTGTTATCAGGGTGCAAAATCCACGAGTTTTTTTTTTTTTTTCTCATAACGCCCAAATAATACTCTTTGTTTACTGTCTGGCCTACTGGCAAACATTCATGAAGCACTACACCGTTGTAATCCATGAAAACCGTGAGTATTGCCCTCTTTTTTGGCTAAAAACGACGTGGTTTTATGGTCTTGGCTTATTTGGTGAACGCCATTCACTTGCCTGATGTCTGGATTGCGTGTCGTACTCATAAACCCAAGTCTCGTCTCCAATAATGATTCTTTTGATGAATGTGGGATCGGATTCAGCCTCGCAAATCATCTCTCTTGTGACGTCAACACGGTCTTGTTTTTCCATGAAACCTTAA
The DNA here is from genome assembly GCA_907269105.1 of Volucella inanis. Lineage (NCBI taxonomy): Eukaryota > Metazoa > Arthropoda > Insecta > Diptera > Syrphidae > Volucella > Volucella inanis. Next base: position 97,055,961 of record OU026154.1, read on the forward strand.
TCATTAACCAAAATGTCTTGGACGGATCCGTAGGCAATGTTCAAGTACTCCACTATCTCTCTGATGGTTAATTTGCGGTTATTGACCAACATTTCTTTTACTTCATCAATGTTTTCTTCGGTCTTCGATGTCGATGGTCTGCATCTTCGATTGACTCACGACTACTTTTGAACCGCTCCGCAGTGGTTCAGGTTGCAAAGAAGGGCGGTCATAGGGTTTTTTAGGCAGAAATCATATCATTTTGGCCTGGAAAATGGTTGTTATGATTACTAGAGGGTTAGAACAAGACAAAAAAGCTATTTTTTAGCAGAGTATATTAATGCATAAAATATTCATCATATATAAAAAACATCTCACAAAAAACAATCGGGTTATAATAACAATAAAATTAGTTTTGTTTATCTTATCAAAACGTCGTATTTTACATGAAACAAGTGCTATTTACATAGTATTAAAAATGTCAAGTAATATAATACAATAAAGTTACAATAAAGCTCAAGAACTAAATAAATCCAACACTTCTTTTACTAATGCAGACTTATTTTTATACTGCAACTTTCTTAAAATAGAAATAAGTGGACTTGAATTAAGAAGGAGCCTGTGCAAGAGATCCATGTTAGTAACATCTCGGAAATGTTTCCTAGTAGAACTAGCTCTTTTCTCTGAGCAAGACTAGCTTTATCTTCAGCAGAACGCGCTTGCCACTTTTTTAATATTAATTCGATAAGAAACTTGAATAAAATACTCGAAAAATCTAATGTATGAATGCAGAGGAGATAAGCCAAACTCAAATTTACTATGTAGTATCAGGGACCTCGTTCATCTCTTTTGGTGTTGCATCACAAATGTAACACCTACTCGTAGATAAGTCGCTAAGTGCAGAACAAACTTTACAATCTAACATCGTCAATTGTAAGGAATCGGTGATTTTAATTTCGTGGCCATTAATAAGCACTGAAGTAGGGACTAACTGGTTAATTTGGCGATTGAAATAAACTTCTTCTTGCAAGATTATTTCCTTTGTTTCTTTTGTAAATTGAAAACGAATTGGTCTGCACCACCTAGTAGAGAAAGGGCGTGAGTTTTTCCAAATGATTGATTCATCACAGGTATTTGGCTTATAAACAAGTTGAAGAGGTATTTAAAATGTGACAAACAAACTCGAATCTTCGAGAATTGAATCTGAAAAATTCTGCTTATATTCACTATGGCCTGTGCCATAATTACCAATTAAAACTAAGTCATCCTTAGGTTCGTAAAGACTTTCAAACACAGTTTGTTGAGATTCAACAATGCGACTTGATATATGGTCTAACAATGATTGCAAATTGATTTCAGCAGAAGATTCCGTCACGCTAATATCAGTTGGATAGCAACGTTTTTTAGCTTCCAACACTTTATGATAGGACGAAAAAACATTTGGTATTTTAGAATGAATCACTTATCTTAATAATAAATATTGGTTTTTAGTAATAAATAAAACAACTTCATCCGTGCTAAATTCCAAAGAATTTTCTGATTGATTTGAACTGCTAAGTAAAGCAGTTACAGCGGAATCGTCCATCTGTGATAAAACTGCTAATCTGCGACGTTTGGACCTCTTGCTGTAGTCTCCAAACACCTTCCTGTATTGCGTTCCACTTGTATGTAGTTTCCACACACTTCTCCATCTGATACTTTAAGTATGCAAACTTCGGTCTCATTTAACCAGCTTTCGTATTTCGTATCGTTAACCGTTTACAGAGATTCATAAGGAGATTTCCCAAGCAATCAGTCTGGATATTTTCAGCATTCGGTATATGGATATTTGATGCTATCTATGCATTTAAAACAGGCATTCGGGTAAAAGAACACGTAATGGTTGTACCTGTAAAAGAAAAACACAAAAAATTAAAAAAAAAAAAATGTTTTCTGGTACTGGACCTAGTCTCCTCAATGACCTGTAACAACCCTCAGAGCACCTAGGAAGACCTAGACTTTGCGGTTAATAAAACTAGGAAAATAAGAGATTATTTTGATATATGACTCATTTGTAGCGATTCGTGTCTTATAAGTATATTAAAAGCTTAGTTGAATATGGAAAATTGTTAAAAACGAAAAAAGTGGAAGGTGTGTTTTGACGGAGCCAGTTATGAATAGTCGCATTGTTAAGGAAAACATTATTACTTTAAAAATATCGTACATACCTTCAATTTTAACATCCATTTCACAATTATAATATCGTATATCACAAACAATAAATTTCTCGGAAAAACCACACTTTAAAAACAACACCGGTTTCCTATACCGGTAAAATAACGATCATATCTCGGCCTTATGACTTACGGCTGAACCACTGTGGGCTCGTGCCACTGGTAAACGACCGTTTTCTTAAGAGAATCATTGCCGAAACACTTTTCCAAAATTTCCAACGTTCGCGTACCATTAAATCCGTTTTTTACGCAAAATTTTAATACAAGTTCGTTGTTGAAAATTTAAATCCATTTCTAAAATTGTAAAAATCTCCAACACACAACGTACTCTTGGCTACGTAACATTTGCAAATGTCAAGCTATGACGCAAAGATTTAGAGGGAATGTAAACAACAGGTGTGCCAACTTAACAAAAAAAAAAAAAACAGAACTCAAATCGAAACAATGGCAGCGCCACGCGGTGGTTATTTTTTATTGGTTTTTTTGATCAAGGTAGTATGCGTACGTGAACTGATTTGCATCTAAGTTACTAGATGCGGTGAAAATTAAATTCCTTGGAAATGAAAAAAAAAACTATTTTTTTAAATGTTTTTTTATTTTATTCAATATAGTCCCCTTTTAGTTTGATACACTTTGACACACACTCCAGCGATTTTCCAACTTCTTTATCCCGTCCGAAAAGTAATTTTCCGGAAGGTCTGCAAAATACTTCTCCGTGGCGTCGATGATTTCCTCGAGTGAGCTGAATTTTTTATTGATGAGCCATCTTTTGAGGTTTGGGAAGAGATAATAGTCCAAGGGAGCCAAACGGGAGAATACGGTGGATGCGACAGCAATTGGAGCCGTAAGTCATTGATTTTAGCCGCGGTTGCGATGCTCTTGTGCGCCGGTGCATTGTCTTGCAAAAACAAAATTTTTTTTCGCTTCATGTGAGGCCTTTTTGCAGCGATTTCGGACTTTAATCGTTCAAATAATGCACAGTCATACTCGCTGTTGATGGTTTTTTTCTTTTTCGAGGTAGTCCATGAAGAGTATGCCATGACAATCCCAGAAAACCGACGCCATAACCTTTCCGACCCATCGAGCCCCCCTCGGCCGCTTCGGAGCACTCGTGCCGGCTTCAGTCCATTGCCGGGCACTCATTCTGTTCTCTGGTGTTCAACAGTTACCAATCGACTCCAAAAGTCCGCCCAATTCCGCATCAGCAAGTCTAAACACTCTTTCGAAGTGCTCTCGCGTTCGTGTTTTTGGTCAGGAGTGAGTATGCATCCAGCGGCAGGATAACTTTTTTATATGCAGAATATTGCCCAAAATATGGCGTGTGCGCTCGGTAATAATCATTGTGGTATGTGCTAACACCCGCATCTTCACTTTCCGGTCAGCCAACACCATTTCATGTATTTTTTGACATTGTCCTCTGTAACCGGATTGAAGGGCCTGCCGCTGCGGACTTGACCTGTAGTGGAGTTGCGGTCACCACGAAACTTTCGAAACCAATATTTGACGGAGCATTATCCCCATAATATTTATCAAACTTTTCTTTTGTTTCCTTCGCCGTTTTGCCTCTCAAAAAATAATGTTTTATGAGAGAACGAAAATCGTTTTTGTCCATACATGATGCCAAACATGTCAACAACAATCAGCTACCAAAACAAAACTTAAGACAGTATCGCACTAAAATTTGGCATGTCTGCCTAAATATGAACGGACTTCAAGGCACCATAACGTTTTTTGCAGTAGCAGCGCATTCTGGTGGTCAAAGAGATTACTTTTCACTCCGCCTAGTATTTCTTTGAAGAAATCCTTAATATTTCGCTTTTTAACTTGCTTTTCTTAGCAATAATTTTTTCTTGATGCTTCTCAGTTGTTATAGGACAAATCGAGCAAGTTATATTAAAACTGAAATTTGTGGCTATTGTGACTATATTCCGGATCGTCAAACTTCTACTCATCAGATAAGACTTTATGCATGATTACTGCTGAAGCAAAAGTTGAAGCTACGCTTTCAACAATCTCTTGAACTGTAGGATCAGCGGCCGTCAAAATATGGTTGTCTACATCAATGTAAGTCTCCCAGTTACAGGAGTTTTCCTCGTTCATCCAAATTTGAGCGGAGTCGGTATCTTCAACATATGCAGATAACACGCTGTTGTTATCATTTTTATTGCGTCCAAAAGACTTACGCGAAATTCTGAAGTGTTATTCTCTAGATGATTTATCAGTTTTAATACCAATATTTTTCGGTAATTCAATTTGGTACACTTTATAATTCTCTGGTCGGTGGGTTGAAGAACGGATGTTTTGTTCGATGGTTAAAATGCCAATTTAATGTTTGTCAAATTGTCAATAAGTGGACTCAGAAGTTATCCACGCCTTTTTGTTGGCTTCGTAGTAAATTGGTAAGCATTTAGCATTCTTAAAGCATCGAGGTTTCTTTGACTTGCCGATGATAAGTAGCTTCCATTTCATTCCATTCATGCTTGCAGCAACTAACACCGTGATCCGTTCTTTTGACAACTTGCCACCCACACATTATTAGTTTTGTGTTCTTACAGGTGTTAATTTATAGAATAAACCTGTATATAAACCTGTATATAAACATTAGAAATTTCAGAATTTGTATATCCTTCTCTTAATTTCGGAAAAAAACGTTTTTTAATTATTCACTGCAGTTACTTTGAGAGACACTTGCTGCTTCACCACAAATTTTTCCGACCACAATGTTATGACGTTGTCGAAATCTAAAGATCCCACTTTGAGAACATGTGAAATATTTTTTCCCTAGTGGGATGCCAAATTGGTTAGCCTTTCCTTGTAAAATGCGACTACTCAAAGCTATATTTTTTTTCGTCGCGATTTAAACCATATGAGAAGCGAGTGTTCAATATCTTCATGTTCGGATTAACGATTCCTGCGACATATTGAATTCTTTGCATAAACCGGCATTGGATTCACCATTCTGCAATCGCCAAATTATTGCCGACTTTTCCGCAACAGTCAATGTGCGTCTAAAAGGTGGTAGGGCCGTAATGCAGTGGATTTCCCAAGAACGTTAGAAAACTAAAAGAAAACAAATGCATCAATAACAAAGGAATGATAGAATACACGAATGTCACCTACTTAACAAGTTGAATAGGCAGCTTAAATTACTTAAATCAAACGAATTTAATTTGTTCTGCAAGATTTAAAGTAACATTCGAATCAACCATTACACAGCTTACAATTTTAAGCTGTTTTTTCTTTTTTAGTTTTCAATAACTGAAAAAAAAAAAACAAACAAACAAGGAAGACAAGCAAACGAAACAAATTGTAATTTGTTTTTATTGCTAGGTTTCAATTTTGCACAGGCAGCTCTAGATGATTTTTTTTTTATTTCGTTGCTATATCCGGAGGAGAAAAATCAAATTCTTGCAAAAAAAGGACGCTATATCCGGAATCGTCGTTATGTCCGAAGTCGCTATAGCAGGATGAAGGTTAAGTTAGGTTTAAGTGGCTGTTAAAAAAAACCAACCCACTTAGGCCTATTGGCCCATTGTGATGCTACGTGGATCTGTGATCCTTCTACTCTAGAAACCATTTGGAGCTCTTAATAAAGCGTAGAAGACTTAATGTCTTTGTTGCTTAGGTGGAGATTTCTTTTTTGGAAAAGAGCTGGACATGTACAGAGCAGATGAGGGATTGGCTCCTCTTCCTTCTCATCCATGCAGCTTCTGCGAAATTTGTTAGTAAACATGTCAAGCCTTCTTGCATGTTTACCTATGAGGCAGTGTCCAGTGATGACACCTATAATGGCGCTAAGATGTTTTCTATTTGGAAGAATTAAACTCTTGGAGCGATTCAAAACTAGCTTTGGCCATATTTGTTTGGTGGCTAAGCATGTCGATTCAACCGCCCATCTATGGTTTGTTGTTCTATTAACATCCAGCTTTATTTCTTGTTTGCACGTAGCGATAGGTATACCTATGTTTTCCTTTTCAGGTGTGATAGATATAGTGGTTCCAATTTTGGCAAAGTTCGTCGGCCCTACAATTCCGTGGAATGTCTCTATGTCCCGGCATCCAGTAAAGGTGAATGTTAAACTGCTCCGCGATCTTCATTAGAGATGATCGGCAGCCCATTACTGTTCTTGAATTTAGAGAGCATAAGTCCTGGGATTTGATAGCTGCGTGACTATCGGAAAAGATGTGGATAACTATCGCAGATATTACATTTTTCTTCAGTCAGGATAGGTCTTGCTTAATTGCCAGAATTTCCGCCTGTAACACGCTTCAGTGATTGGGAGGGGGGAGGAGAGGCTAAGGTTAAGCTTATCGACAAAAATACCACCACCAACCCCACTGACAGTCTTTGAACCGTTGGTGTAGAAGTGGATTGAATTATCATCCAGAAAGACATTTTCCTCTCTCAAGGATCTGGAGGGAATGCTTGAAAGCCCTTGTTAAACTGTTTTTTGGGTATGGTGTAGTCGATGTTTTCTGGTAGGATTTCTAGTGCGTTAAGAATATTTGAGTGGCCAAAATGTTTTTTTTCCCACTGTGAAGTCACTTTAAGGCGAATAGCTGCGTAGGCGGCTACTTGTCTGCTATAAATGTCGAGGGGTGTAAGGTGAAACAGAATGTCCAGTGCAGCGGAAGGAGTAGTGCGTAGGGCTCCGCTTATGCCCAGACATGCTGTTCTTTGGACTTTACTTAGTTTCATGCAGTTTACTGCTTTGTCTAAGGCCGTCCACCACACAACCACCCCGAAGGTGATGCGAGGTTGGAGGCCCCATTTGTTCCCAATGGCTTTTTTGCAAGAGAATAAAGCTACTGAGGCTTTCTTTACTCTTTCTTGAATGTCAGGTTTCCAGCTTAGTTTCTTGTTGAAAATTTGACCCAGATATTTCGCTGTATCCAAGAAGACCAAGCTGGTACCGTTGATTGAGGGAGGGTCTATAGTCGGAATTTAGTATTTCCTAGGGAACAGGACAAAATCGGTTTTATGGGAGCTTATTCCCAGTCCACAGCAATCTGCCCAGCTCTTTAATCGTAACTAGATGTTTTCCTGAGACCATTATAGCAACGTCATCCGCACATGCAACCATCCTGCTACCACCCTCTTCTAGGTATATCAGCAGTTCGTTAACCACTAAGTTCCTGGGAAGTGGTGAGAGGACACCGCTTTGCGGCATACCTCTGCTGACACTTCTTTTGACAGAGGACCGACTCAGTTTGGAGTTGATAATCCTGCTCTTTACCATGAGATTGATCAAGTCCCCAAGTGAATCATCTACCTTTAAAACTGACAGCGCCGTCGTGATTGCGAATGTTTTAACTTTGTTAAAGGTGCATTCTATATCCAGGAAAGCTACCATTGAATATTCTCTATAATGTAAGGATCGTTCGACGTGGCTTGTTAGAGAGTATAGAACCTTTTTCACTGACTTTCCTTTGCAGTAGGGGTGTTGTGCCGTTGATAGAATTCTAGGATTCAAGCTAGATCGTATATAGATATCAATCAGTCGTTCTAGAGTTTTTAGAAGGAAAGATGATAGATTAATAAGTCCTTTAGCACAACATAAAAGGATGAATTTGTATGGAAAGTATGGTATGAAACCAAGGAACTCATTATTTGCGTCGTTATATCCACATGGTCGTTATAGGCGAATTTTACTGTACATACTCGTGAATAATTAACCAAAACTACAAATAGCTTAGGAAATAAAAGATTCGTTTGTTGTATCTTCAACGTATTGTTGTGTCTTCGATTTAAAGATATGCCAGGCAACTGGCCTTATCTTGCCATGATGCCAGAAAGTATTCAGATAAAGAAAATGCTTTTACTCTAGTTGGCTCAGTGGAAATTGCACCATGTATACACGTACGTTTTTTTTTCCCTGTTTCAAACTGTTTTAAGGTTGCAGACATAGTGATGCTTTAAGTTGTGCGGTGAATATATATGGAAAGAGTTAATCTCTGGCAACAATTTTCAACCGGACATCACGGTTTTCCTGCGACACTATGCAATGGAAGATACGATTCCTCTTTCACGTTTATATGAACAACATATTCTCGGTTATGGGATGCTGTTGTCATAGGTCGGATTCGCTTTTTAAAGAAATCCTTTACCCTTCATCGAATGAACGTTATCTAATCTGATATAAAACGTAGGTAGCGCTATAGTCTGGATCTGGGCATTAAACAGTGAATTTCTGCAGTTAGCACCTCCAGGTGTGCATTGCAAGATATTTGAGATCCCTTTCTACTTGTAAGCACTATCATACTCAACGTCTTTCGTTATGGGATTGCCCCTCTATATAGGAATTGAAGCCAGAGCTCTACATATCCTAATCACCTCAGAAACCTCTTCAAAACCTGACAACGTAAACGAGGCGAAAAATAATTCAAAGAATATTTCATCCAAACGACAAAACAAATCAATGTTTCTATGCCGTAGAGCCAAACTAAGATGATAAGTGTCTTATATAGAATCTCCTTAGTGTTTTCTGAAAAGGGCTCATTGCATCATTTCCCTCTTAGCCCAAGGTAACAGCGATTTTTAGGTGTAACTTTTTGATTTTTATCAAGTTGTCAGTGTTAATATAGCATAGTCAAAGTAGACAAAACCCCTGTTCGTTTTGACGTTCTGTCCGATTTTCGGATGCTACGTTCTACCAATAATATCAATATTGCTGCGTAATTCACACCATTTTCTCAAGTGGACTTTTAAAGAATTCTGGTGTTAGATATCACCCTGTTGAGTAACTCTGACACCTTAGTTATAAGTAACAGGAAGGTATCTTCGGACATATCATTCTCTGAACACAAAATGATCAAGTTCGATCTCAAAGACCTACCCATACCCCTCTACTGTAACCCAATTCCAAAAATACTTGCTATGAAAACTTTACAGCAGAGATAGATTGAAAATTATCTGTCCTCAATGGACATGCCCTACGAAGATCAGGAAATCCAAGAACTTCTCACATTGGTGGTCTAAAGAACTACAATGCTTTAGGAAAGAGGTAAAAAAAACTTTTCAATGCAGCCAAAAGCTCAAATCTGGGCTCTGACCGGTACCAATATATGGCCAGTCTAAGTAAATATCATACAAGAACGCAATCTGCAGCGTAAAAGAAAATCATGGAGAAAGTTTTGCTCTAACATTGAAAGCACAACAGAGTGTCCCAGGCTAAGGAAAGGCATGTTTAAGGAATACAACAGCTGGTGATCTGAAAACGTCTAATGGTAGTTACACTAAATCGATAACTGAGTCTTTGAGACTCTTTCTAAAAACCTAGGTTCATGGGTGCCCTCTTATTCCAGCATCAGTAATAGATATAGACACATATTTTGATAGTCGCAAAAATTCCAGAGGGAGTACTAGAAGAACACAAGATAACCTGGCCTATAGATACATTATCCGCTTACAAAACCCCTGGACTGGATGGAATTATACCAATTATGCTTCAAAAATCGAAGCAGGCTACGTTACTGTTCCCAAAAAGACTATTCATCAGTAGGATCAAGTATGGATATGTGCCAAAATACTGGAGGGTGGAAATGGTAGTATTCATTACTAAGGTAGGAAAGCCTAGCCATATCCATCCAAAAGACGTCAGGCCCATAAGCCTAGCATCATAAATTTTAAAAACTGCTGGATCTCATATTCGAAATATGAGAACAGGTAGCCTTAAACCAGCATATTTCTACATGAAGTTGTCAGCACAGATTGATATAGTAAACTAAGTTGGAACAACCTGTAAAGAAACGATCGCTTCTACGCCTGCTGTAGGAAACCTAACCCCAAGAAATTTCTATTGATGTACATCTTAGCTTAGCTTAGTATGGTGGCAGTTCACAAAAAAACTAGCAGCGTTAACTTAATGACAGAAGAACAGAGGATTACATGTATGGGCACAACTCATGACATGAGAACGATGCAAACTGCGTGAATAGAAAATATATCATGCCTGCATGAAAAGTAGTCTGCGATTGAGTCATCGTAATGGGTGGAAACGAAACCCGAAGTGTCACGGCTTAATCCTTAGAAGTGAACTTGGTTTATGCTTCAAGTGAAACACCATTCGCCTGTATTTTCCCAAACAGAGAGGCATGGGATAGGAAAAGACTCAATATCCATCTTCACAGATGGATCAAAAATGAAGATAGAAACCGGCGACAATATCTTCTTCGATCAGTTGAACTTAAGGAGTTCAAGTCGCCTTTCGGAACAAAGCAGTGTCTTCCATGCTGAGATAATGGGAGTGGTATAAGCAGCCAGACTTACGGTAATAAAGGCAATATACCACAGGCAATTAGTAAATTTATTGATAGTCAGGCTGTCGTGAAGAACTTCAGGCTCTTTGCGTTCAGCATATGGTTAAGCTCTGCTGGGTTTTTGGTCACAAAAGAGTGGAAAGCAACAAACATGCAGACGAATTAGATCGAAAAGGATCCCCACTTGATAGGGAACTGTCCGATCAAAGTATCAAACCTCCACTCTGTAGTCTAAGAATACAAGTGAGCGAACAATATAAATAAAGACCTTTCCAAAAGTGGAAAATTTTCACACCCGTGAAAGTTCAAGACTATTATGGCCGGAACTCAGCAAATTCTGAACAAGTATTGGAACAAAAAATTCTCTTGAAAGACAAAGCTGAAGTATCTACGCTCATTGCATCACTTACAGCCTATAATCTTCTATAAGTACACACAATAAAGCTGCGGGGATCTGTGGGGAAGTGGGCTCACGGTAGAATACTCTCCTTTTTATGTGCCACTGTTATATCTTTAGTAATTTGAGACAAACAACTTTAGGAAATTATTACTTCCACAACCTCTCAGAGTTATGTGCTAAGACGTTCACGGATGCAACAAAATGGCTTAGACCCAGTCAAGGTTGTCAAACGACAACCAACGCGTGACGGAAAGTGGTAACCACAATAGAATTCTCCCGCAATGGATTATGATGGGCTTACATAGACCTAAGTGTGGATGCTTTCGGCTCCAAATACCAGATCAACCCGCTAACTTAATCTAACCTAACATGGCAGCGCATAACTTTGTCTAAAGCATTTTTCTATCGGTGAGATAGAAAATGCCAAAAATAGACATGGTTCTGTATAGCTCGTCTCTGTAGATAGTGTCATGCGGCCTTGAAATTGACAAAGGGTGGTGAGTATCGATCTGGACATCTTCCGTTTTTTTCTAGGACCTACCACATTGCGTTAATATTTGGTCAATTAAAGACTTACAGTTTGTTGGCAAATGGTTTTAGGCGTTCACACAACCCATCAAGACCCTATACCATATACAGTGTTAAAAAGAATGATTCCTATTTACTGGACGCTGCTTATAAGTTCCTTTTCGTGTGGATCTAACAAGGGATCCAGAGATCAAGGAAACTTCCTTCGAGCAAATCTTATACAAAATTTGTTGTATGCTGCTTGTCAAGTCGTTTTCCGTTTCTTAAATATCTGGGCAGGCTGTCCAGTTCAACAGCCTTGCTGTCAAGCTTCTATCCTTATCGACTATGACCCTCCTACAAAATATTCCTGCTCATCCATACAGTGTCACCAAGCCGCTCTGGTTCCTCTTTGCGCCGCTTTATAGCAAAGTCGCCTAGCAACATGTGCTTACTCGCACAATTCATATAACCAGCACATTAGTTGCAAGATTTTTGAAGATTTCTTGACATCGATCGGGTTGTTGCAATTGCAATCGTTCAAAGTTTAAGCATTTGCCCGTTGTTATTTCGGCTCCGATATTCGTAAAAATAATATGGCTGCAACTAGGTACTGGTCTTAGACTTGGAATGTTCGGATATCGATAATATCAAAGGCGTCATTTGCAACAAGTTGGACGAAGCCAGTGTCGGGTGGCTATTACGAGGAGGTAAAATAAGCACGGTTCATATTTTCATATCAGTGCTTCGGCACTGCATATCTTAACATTGACGCCGTGCCTACCGTAGTCATACCAAACCCAATCCTAGTAGGCATGCACATAAACAGCAATACTAACTGAATGGGCTTATTATACCATATGCTTGCTTGCTTGCTTAACGGATTATCGTCTCTTAAAGTAGCTAGTAGTGTAATTTGTGGAGTTGACGTTTGTTCCAAGAGAGTTGAACTTCTAAACTACATTTTGTCCTAGGTAGTGGAAAAATGCTTCTTTATTTGTTGACAACATTTATTAAGTTAACTTCAAGACAGTTCTGAAATCGTTATAAGTCCTAAATTGGGACTGTTTCCAAATTGCACATTGCAGTGCTTGTTTCTACAGCTGGAACATTTTTGGCGGTATCCTGCACTCGACAAGATGATTAGTCTCTTTGTGTGAAATCTTTCATCCCAATGGTTCATGCTGATTTGTTCACTGCTTTAGACTTTCACACAACGCGTTGAATACGCATCTATAGTTCTTCGATTAAGCGAATCAAGCCTTTTTTATTGTCTTCATATGAACGGAACTGCTAATCAGCCGGACCATCTGCCATCGAACGAAACAAGTAATTATCGGACGGTGCACAATCTGGGGAATATGGCCGGTGGGGTAGGACTTCCCATTTGAGCGTTTCCATGTAGCTTTTAACGAGTTTGGCAACGTGTGGCCGAGCGTTGTCATGCTGTAGAATCACTTTTTCGTGTATCTGCTCGTATTGTGGTCGTTTTTCGCGCAGTGCTCGACTTAATTGCATCAATTGAAGTCCCCATGATTTTCTTTTCTTTTTTAGTTGCTGTAAGGAATTCATTTTTTATCACCCGACACGATGCGATTAAGAAAACCCTTCCGTTTTCGCCGCTGGAGCAGTTGTTCACAGGCAAAAACAAAACGGCGCTCAACGTCCCTTGGCTTCAAATCATAAGGAACCCAAGTTCCTTGTTTTTTAAACATTCCTAACGCATGCGATCGCTTGAAAATGGCTTGCCAGGTAACTCCTTATGCAAAAGTAAGCTATTTTTGCGTCTAATTCAGCGTCTTCGAAGGGTTTTTGCCTTCCTTAACGCAGACGGTCATCAAACCCACCGTCTTTGAAGTGACGGAACCAATCACGGCACGTTGTTTCACTTAGAGTCTATGTAAAATTTTTGGAGCTTTCGATGCGCTTCAGCCATCATTTTCTTCAAATGGAAAAAGAAAATCAACTCTTCCCGCAAATGACGATTATGGCACAAAATCAGACATTTATGTTAGACCTCATGTCTAAGCTTGGTTCATGACGTTTTGGATATGTAAAAATCACACCACAACAGCGTCTGCAAATTGTTCAGCTGTATTAAGAAAATCAGCGTTCTGTAAGAAATATTTTTTGTGCAATTCGAGGAACTTACGGTGCGCATAATCGACCTACTGAAACCGCTATTTCCAATACTATTAGCAAATTTGAGTCCCAGTTTACATTAGTGGATGATACTCGATCGATTGATGATCGATTCGTCGTCGTTCTCAGCAGCTTGGATTGGCGTATTCGACAGCTTGGCGTATTTTACGTGAAGATCTCGGCCTAAAAGCGTACAAAATTCAACTTGTGGAAGAATTGAAGCCAGGCGATTTGAATTTGCGTCATATTTTCGGTGAATGGGCTCTGGAAAAACTCATTGAAAATCCGGTGTTTTATCGTGAAATTTAGTTCAGTGATGAAGCCCATTTCTGACTTCATGGATACGTTAATAAACAAAATTGCCGTATTTAGGCTGATGAGCAACCCGAAGAGTACCAAGAGCTACCATTACATCCATTAAAAACAACGGTATGTTGTGGTTTATGGGCTGGTGGAATAATTGGTCCATATTTCTTCAAAAATGAGGCAAATCAAAATGTTACCGTCAATGGTAACCGTTATTGTGCCATGTTAACGGACTATGCTTCCTGAAATTCAAGCACATGGTCTCGGTGAGCTCTGGTTTCAACAATACTGCGCTACGTGGCATACAGAGCGTGAAACAATGGACTTGTTGAGAAATCATTTTAGTGAGCACTTAATTTCAGTTAAGGTTTTGCTACGGTAAATTGGCCTAGATCATGCGATGATCTACTCATGGGAGTATGCCAGGGAATAAGCCAGCTACGATTGAAGCTTTGAAAGCCAACATCACTCGTGTTATTTGCGAGATACCAGTCGCTATGCTCGAACGATTCGCCCAATATTGGACCTTGCGAACGGACCACTTCAGTCGTAGTCGTGGATAACATTTATATGATATCATTTTAAAAAAGTAAATGCCACGAATTGTTCTTTTAATCGATAATGAAAATTTTAAGCTCACTTTCAAATTTATGTATTTTATTTTACATTAAAAATCATACCTTACAATGAAACACCCTATATTATGGGACAGAATATTTTTATGTGTAAATCAGAAATGGATTTCTAAGTAAAATAAAAATAAAAAGAAATCTCTTCTTCAGAAAAACGATTATTTTTAAGTTTACTACTGAGTACAGAACACTCATTCTCATCATTTTTTAAGGCTGAAGTTTATCACTTTGATGTTGAGAGATAAAGCGCAATCATTTCGCAGAAAATAAACAAACAAAAATTCCCTGAACGAAATATAAAAATCGTCCGACATCAACACAACAAATTTTTTGTTTATTTGGATAGACCAATCATCTTTGACGTTTATTGTAGCTCCAGCATCTATCGAAATTTGATTTGTTTCAAAATTATTGTTTTAGCCAGAAGTAACTTTTGATCTCAGACAAATTAATGTGTAATGAGTGTTTTAGATGAAATCTTTTTCGATGCAGATTGTCGTAAAACAGTTAATCTATCTTCAAAGGTTTTTTATAAATATAGAAGATAGTAAATTTTTAGATACCTAACCCTAATATAACCATAGCTATGGGCAGAAGTCCCAGAGTATTTCAGGCAGAGCTCAACGCCATTTAAGTAATATATGTCCCAACCATATTTATAACTCTGGTATCAAAGACGTAAGTATCCATATATTCACGGACAGTCAAGCAGCTATAAATGCGTTCAGCTCGTACAACATTGACTTCAAATCGGAGTCCAAAACCTAAGCTGTAGGAACAAAACCAAACTGTAGTGGGTTCCTGGTCATGAGGACATTGATGAGAAGGAAAAGGCCGAAGAACTGGCCAACAAAGGTTCAGAAACTCCCTTTAATGGACCTAAACCCTTCTGCTGCACTCCTTAATCAGCAGTCAATTTATCATAGCTATTAATAGCTGGGAGCATTCGAGATGCATCTCATATTGGGAGAATAGCTCAAGTCTAAGACAGACCAAACGAGCCATCCTGCCCTTCAACAAAAACTCCAATAGATGTCTAAATCTAAGTCGGCACGATATCAAAAACTTTGTACGTTACCTCACAGGACATCACGGTTTAAGATACTAGGTGGAAGGAAAAGTACCTCTTTGACCGCCAGAATACGCTGCTACTGCAAAAAAGTTATGGTGCCTTGAAATCCGTTCATATTTAGGCAGACATGCCACATTTCAGTGCGATACTGTCTTTAGTTTTGTTTTGAGAGCTGATTGTTTTTGACGTGTTTGGCATTATGTTGAGTATGGACAAAAAAGATTTTCGTTCTCTCATAAAACATTATTTTTTGAGAGGCAAAACGGCGAAGGAAACAAAAGAAAAGTTGGATAAATATTATGGGGATAATGCTCCGTCAAATATTGGTTTCGAGAGTTTCGTGGCGGCCGCAACTCTACTACCGATCAAGTCCGCAGTGGCAGGCCCTCCGATGCGGTTACAGAGCACAATGTAAAAAAAATACATGAAATGGTGTTGGCTGACCAGAAAGTGAATGTGCGCGAGCTAGCAGATACCACAAAGATTAATACTAAGCGAACACGCCATATGTTGGGCAATATTCTGCAATATGAAAAAGTTATCCTGCCGCTGGATGCCGCGCATACTTACTCCTGACCAAAAACACGAACGCGAGAGCACTTCAAAAGAGTGTTTAGACTTGCTGATGCGGAATTGGGCGGACTTTTGGAGTCGATTGGTAAATGAACACCAGAGAACAGAATGAGTGCCCGGCAATGGACTGAAGCCGACACGAGTACACCGAAGCGGCCGAGGGAGGCTCAATGGGTCGGAAAGGTTATGGTGTCGACTTACTAGAATTGTCATGGCATACTCTTCGTGGACTACCTCGAAAAAGGAAAAACCATCAACAGCGAAATCGGCGCAAAACGGCCTCACATGAAGCGAAAAAAAATGTTTTTGCAAGACAATGCACCGGCGTACAAGAGCATCGCAACCATGGCTAAAATCAATGACTTACGGCTCCAATTGCTGTCGCATCCACCGTATTCGCCCGATTTGGCTCCCTTGGACTATTATCTCTTCCCAAACCTCAAAAGGTGACTCATCAATAAAAAATTAAACTCACGCGAGGAAATCATCGACGCCACGGAGGAGTATTTTGCAGACCTTCCAAAAAATTACTTTTCGGACGGGATAAAGAAGTTGGAAAATCCCTGGAATAAGTGTATCAAACTAAAAGGGGACTATATTGAATAAAATAAAAAACATTTTAAAAAAAAATTTTTTCACTCCCAAGGAGGTTACTTTTCACCCCATCTAGTATCACCTCAACATAATGAATCTTGTCGATTCTCTGGAGTGTCGACGCTGGAACACATCTTATGTGAATATCCAGCCCTCAACGGAATTAGACGGAAGACTACAAACTATGTAATGAACTCCTCTGCTAGTAGTGTTTTCAACTTCATTCGGAAGGTAGAAAACCTACTAGCCTAACTTCAGTTCTGACTAAATGGTACAAACGATCTTTTAGGTCAAAGTGCCTTACTTCGCAATTGATGAGTCAGAAAATTTAAAAAAAAGATTCTAGTTTGAAAAAAATGACCATAAAAGAGTAGACTAAGTATGCTTAGTCCTGATTATATAGTTTTAAAAACAATTATTAATTTAAATAGCAAGAAATTGTTTACTACTCTTAAGAATGCCGCTGTAGTCCGAAGGGGACCTGGTTCTCAACCAATAATCCATTACAGTTAGCTTGGTCAAATACGTCGCAGCTACACGAATTCTGGATTTCGAAATCCTTCTCTAGATTAGCGCAGAAGTTGAGTTCGGTTTATGAATAGATGTCAGTGGCTTAAAATCCTCTGCGACGTTACAATGCGTGCGTTGACTCATAGTAGGAATTCATAATCTAAGAATTTTCTTTAGCGCGTTTTTGTTTTATTGGGCCGGAGTTGTGACGTTTACTATATTTGCTCAACATTTCCTATGCATATAAGCCGATGAATTCTGTCCTATCTAATAATTTGAATGTGGTTGTATACCCCATACATTTCTTTATTATATTGAGTCTATAACTTTCGTGCGGTTTGCTAAGAGATGGCGTAACTTGTATTATTCCATTGGAACATGCGTTGGAAAGCTACTGTCATTGTACGTCATTTCAGTATATGTCATTCATTTGAAGCGTAAACAATAATTTTTTGTCACTCAAATATGTCGAACTTTGTGCCTGAAAAAGTGTTTTTGCGGGGAGTTCTTCTTCATTACTTAAATATGAAGAAAACTGCTGCCGAAAGTCATCGTATTTTGGTGGAAGTTTATGGTGAACATGCGCTAGCTGAGCGAACGTGCCAAAAGTGGTTTGCACGATTTAAAAGTAGTGATTTTGGCTTGGAAGACGATGAACGTCCTGGGCAGTCAAAAAAGTTTGAAGATGAAGAACTGGAAGCATTACTCTATGAAGATTGTTGCCAAGCACAAGAAGAGCTCGCAGATACTTTTGGTGTCACTCAAGCAGCCATTTCAAAACATTTAAAAGCAGCTGGATATATTCAAAAGCAAGGAAATGTCCGAAATGCTGCTGGAACGCCACAAAAGGAAGTCATTTTTGCATCGGATTGTTACTGGTGACGAAAAATGAATCCATTACGACACCCACAAGCGCAAAAAATCATATGTGAAACCCGGCCAACCAGCCAAATCAACGGCCAAGCCGAATATCCATGGCGCGAAGGTAATGCTCTGTATTTGGTGGGATCAGATGGGTGTGCTGTATTATGAGCTGATAAAACCGGGTGAAACCATCAATGGACAACGCCACCGAACACAATTAATCCGTTTAAAGAGAGCAGTAGCCGAAAAACGCCCGGAGTATGCGACCAGACACGAGGCAAAAATTTTCCATCATGACAACGCTCGGCCCCACGTTGCTACTCCGGTTAAGAACTATTTGAAAAACAGTGGATGGGAAGTCTTACCCCACCCGCCTTATAGCCGAAACCTTTGTCACTTCTGACTACCATTTGTTCCGGTCGATGCAGAACGCTCTCACTGAAATACAGTTCACATCAGAGCAGATTATCAAAAATTGGCTTGATTCATTCTTGGCTGCCAAGCCGGCGCAGTTCTTTTGGGATGGGATCCACAAATTGCCAGAAATATGGGAAAAATTCATAGCTGGGAATTAAATTACATACCCATTATATACCCAATATGTTATCATCTTTTCCAACTTAGTTCGCATTTACTAAAGTTCACCCTACGGCACCTTTCCTAGTTTTGCTAAAGAAACGTATGGTATAACGAAAAACCAATTGGAGCGACAAGATCTTGGCCAACCCGTATGAGACCTAGTTGGTGCAAGAATTGATGATTAGCGAGATGAGTTTGCGTGTTAACCTCTGGAGCAGGTTGAAGTCGACCCTTATTTTGATCGAAAAATCGTATTCTGTTATAAGCTTCGCTTTTGGCCTAATATAGGTAGGCAAACCCAGAGGAAAGCCATGCGAATCCCACAAAAGTGCACTGTTTGGTGTGGTCTTCAAGCTGGTGGCATCATCGGTTAGTGTTTTTTTTTTTTTAAATTAGTTACAGACAATGGCCAACATCTCCGGACAATTATCAGAGATTATTTCTTTAAAAATATAGACGATATTGTAATATACCATACCGCCCATGAAGCTGGGCGTGCAAAAGTGCGAATTGACGTGTTGGGTGCGTTGTTGATTTCGGTCAAAGAGATGACTTATCTATAATATACTAATAGCCTCCTTAATTCCTTATTAATAGCTTTTATCTTGGACAATAAAACTGTCGCGTGTATAAGGAAATTTGAAGATACAAATATTAATTCGTGAGAATTCCTTGTAGACTTGTGAAAATGACTCATGTCGGTTGCTTGGTTATAAAGTTTCAATTTGAAAGTAGGTAGTGAAATATATTAAAAAAATAACTAGAAAGCAGACAGACAAATATCAATTCTTTGGAATTCAGTGAATTTTTTCAATATCAACTTGCAGGAGAGTTCACGCATTTGAACTTCAACGAATTAAATTCGATTAAATGTCAGTGGCATGAACAAAGAAAATTATGTTCAATAGAATAAAGAATTGTGACGAATCACTATGCTGTCTATACGTTGAATGTGCGGTTAATAAACTCAGTGATTACCTGGAAAATTGGAAAATAAAAGATATCAGATGAAAACTAGAAAAATAGAACCAGACCATCTGTTGATTTCTTTCTTCATATTTGTGTCGAGGCTCTGAGATACAAAAAGAGTTGTTTTACGTAGTGTTGGAAAATGATGTTTCTTTGGGCGAAGTTTCAACTAAAAGGATGTAACATGACTGTAGGATGACTGTTGTTCCATTTCGGTAGAAAAGTCATGAATGTCATATGGCATGGACAAAGGATATGAATATTTTGTAGATAGAATACATGAGACTGATCTACCACCTTGATCAAAAAGTTCCCGGTGGCGTCACTGTGTGGCGCTCCCATTGTTCCGATTTGAGTTCGGTTTTTTTTTCGTTAAGTGGGTACATCTGTTGTTGACATTTCCTCTAAATCCTAGCGTCATAGCTTGACATTTGTAGTTACGTTAGTTAGTAGTTACGTAGCCAAAAGTACGTCTATCTCTGTGTGTGTTGGCGATTTTTTACAATTTTAGAAATGGATTTAAATTTGCAACAACGAACTTGTATACGACTGAAGAGTCCGTGCCGTTTTATAGTAAAACACCAAATTTTTGCAAAATTCAACTTTATTTATCAATATAGTTGCCTTTGAGGGCGATACACTGATTGAAACGATTTTTCAATCTTTCGATACCAGTTTTGTAGTACGATTTCGGTTTACTTCTTCATCGGTCTTAAATCTCTTTCCGGCGAGCATTTTTTTAAGGTCTGTGAACAGGAAATAGTCGCTGGGGGCAAAATCTGGAGAGTACGCTGCGTGGGGAAGCAATTCGTAGCCGAATTCATTCAATTTTGCCATCGTTTTCATCGACTTGCGACACGGTGCATTGTTTTGATGAAACAGCACTTTCTTTTTCTTCAAACGCAGCCGTTTTTCTGCGATTATAACGCAATGTAATAGTCGCTGTTGATAGTATACCCCTTTTGGAGATAGTCGATGAAAATTATTCCATGTGTATCCCAAAATACGGATGACATAAGGTTCGTCGCCTGCTCGCAACTCAGCTGACTGCCGACTTGACTCTGGTGTGAAGTGATGGAGCCAAGTTTCATCCATTGTCACATACCGGCGCAAAAATTTGGCTTTATTGCGGTTGAACAGCTTTAAACACTCCTCTGAATCACCAACCCGTTGTTGTTTTTGGTCGACTGTGAGCAAACGCGGCACTTTAAACAGAACTTTCGCATGTCCAAATATTTGTGTATGATATATCCAACACGCTCAGAGCCTCAGCTATCTCGATCAACTTCACTTTACGGTCATTCGTAATCATTTTGTGGACTTTTTTGATGTTTTCATCTGAAACAGCCTCTTTTGGACGTCCATTGCGTGCATCATCTTTGGTGCTTGTATGACCACTTTTAAATTTTTCAATCCACTTGCGAATGGTTCATTCGGTTGGTGCAGAGTTCGGGTAACACTTATCAAGCCATTTCTTTGCATCAGCTGCATTTTTTCCCATCAAAAAGCAATGATAAATCAACACACGAAATTGCTTTGAATCCATTTTTTTCACAATAACAAAAGTAGCCTCACTCACAACGCTATATCTCGAGAACTAATCGTCCGACAGCTGTCAAATTTATACACTTATCTTTTGAAGGTTGGTACTAACTGCAAATGGTATGGATTTAATTCAAGTGGTGCCCTCTCTTAGAAACGGCACGGACTTTTCAGCCCATACACGGGCTGTAAAAAAACGGATTTAAATGGTGCACGGCACCATTGGAAAAGTGTGTTGGTAACGATTCTTTAAAGAAAATGATCGTTTACCAGTGGCATGAGCGGTTCAAAAGTGGTCGTGAGTCAATCGAAGATGGTGTGCCACTGCGTTCATCGACATCGAAAACCGATGTAAACATTGATGAAGTAAATGAAATGTTGGTCAATAACCGCAAATTAACCATCAGAGATGGTTAAACATTGCCTATGGATCCGTCCAAGATATTTTGGTTAATGATTTGGTTTTCCGTCGTGTAGTTGATGCCAAAAGACCTCAATTTCATGCAAAAAAGACCGCGTTGACGTCGCAAAAGAGATGATTTGCGAAGATAAATCTAGAATCGGATTCAGGCAAGTGAATGGCGGTCACCAAATGAGCCGAGACCAAAAAACCCACATAGTTTTCAGTCAAAAAAGAAGGCACTGCTTAGGGTTCACCAAATTCACCTGAATTGGCTCCCTGTGACTTCTTTCTGTTCAATCGAGTTAAAAAAAACCACTACGGGGAACGCGTTTCAGCAGCCAAGAGGAAGTAATGGAAAAATCGCAGGAAGCACTGATGGACATACCAAAAACCGAATATAAAAAATGTTTTGAGGATTGGATCAAGCGCTGGTATAAGTGTGTTGCAGTCGATGGGGATTACTTTAAAGGAGACAAGATACATAATTTCCTACTTTTTGATCAATGTAGTTTGTTATTTGCACTTTAATTTTCTACGTCATAACTGGCTGAGTAGCTTTGGCGAAATTCCGAATTCCTGTGTTCTTCCATGGCTGACAATATATTTCTTTGCCGACAATAGTACTATCTGCTTTTCATATTCGTTCTTTGACTCACGTCAATGTTCTTCGGCTGTAGAACGGGAACGGCAGTGCTAAGCGAGGGAGTTAATCTTTTAATCTGATAAGGTTTTGTTTCTTGTCTTTTGTTTGCTGGAAAAATGTTTTGGCTAGTTTTGTTTACCAGTTGAAAAACATGTTTTGTCTACTGTTTGGTGATGTTGTTTTGATTTTCTTTTCCTAAATGCGTTCCTTAATTCGCGCGCTCATTATTAAAAAGAAAAATATCAAAAAGTGTTGGATCGTTAAGTTTATCCAATTTCTTCTCTTGGTAAAGACAACAATTGTGCTCTTTTTGTGGGTTGACGTTTAAGCCAACTATCGTGCACCAGTGACAGAGACAGATTCTTCGAATTTACCTTTGGTAAGGATCGCAATGTCATCAGCGTATCCTTGGACATAGAAACCTTCGTTAATGGGTATATTTAGCAGTTCATTTACTACGATGGACCATAGCAGGGAAGAGAGAACA
This sequence comes from Volucella inanis, assembly GCA_907269105.1. Taxonomy (NCBI): domain Eukaryota; kingdom Metazoa; phylum Arthropoda; class Insecta; order Diptera; family Syrphidae; genus Volucella; species Volucella inanis. The sequence goes on from OU026154.1 coordinate 97,078,634, forward strand.
CTACCCTGTGGGCAACCTTTCGCAAACGTAAATCTGATTCTGACACTGCGTGATGTAGCGTTGATATTTCTACCATTAAGCATGTGCTATATCCAGTTACTCCTACTGTATGGTATATCTGGGCGTGTTCGGTGTTTTCGATTCGATTCCTGAGGCATTTCTTCATTTTCCTGGTATTTGTGAAGCGCGTTCCTTTATAGTCGATCATCCTTGATATGGCAATCAAGTATTTTTTCCATTGTTTTTAGGAAATAGGAGGTGAGGTGAGGCTGTTTTGGGTATAAACTTAACGGGTACCTCTTTCTAACTTTTTGGTATCCATTACATATTTGCTATTTGAATAAGTCAAATGAATTGGTTACCCCTTTTGTTTAGCCTTCATGGAAAATTTCCTTTGACCTCTTATAGTCCGCTCTGGTTGGTCTATTGATCTTTCACTGGAGAGGACTATCGCGAACTCTGGATGTGGTGGTGGAATTTCGGCTAAGAGCTGTAGCGTCTGTAGACAGCTTTTCATATCAGTGCTATTCGGTTTTTTCATTAATCCAATTTGATATGTCTGCCGTTTTGATAGAATTATGTTTGGCGAGTTCACATCGTCAAGTTCACATCGAACAGTGCACTCTTGTGTGTGTAACAAAGTGCCATAAGCCTCTTCTGGATTTGTCTCTTACATGTCCTTAAACCCGATAAAATGGGGGCTACCTAAGAGCACAACTATCGTCACAATCCATGGTCTCCTGAGTTTAGTTCCTTCATTAGCTAGATCTTACAGAGTTATAGGTTGAATGTTATTGGCGAAAATTATTCACTTAATCGCATCGAAACGCCGTATAACAAATTACAGATTTCCGCCACATTTTCTGTAATAGCGACAGATTTCTCTTTTGGCGTAATCTTCTATATGTTTCTCGAGGTGAAGACAAGATTTTCAAAATTTTCAATGAACGTTATGGAAGCGTCAAGCGTATTGAATTAACTGGTCAAAGAACTGATAAAAATCATAGCACACTTTGAAACGTGCTAACCAACCAGACAGAAATTGGTGAGAAATGAAGAAAACAAAGCCGGCGAAGCTGCCAGGATCAAAGAAGACCCAGAAATGTCGATTCGGTGTCGAACAGCTACAGCTACACATCCGTTTAAGATTGTTCTGACACAAGAATTGAAGTCGGACGACCACATTCAAAGCCGTGACTTCGCTAATTGGGCGCTGGAAATGTTGGCCGGAGATTGGGATTTCGGAAAAAAAAATCTTCTCCTACGAGGCTCGTTTTTCGCTCGGCGGCTATGTCAACAAGCAAAATTGTTATTATTGGAGCGAACAAAATCCAAAAGTGTTCGGCCATCAATGCATCTACCAAGATTGACTTTTTGGCGCGGTTTATGGTATGGCGGCATCATCGGACATTATTTCTTTCGAAATGAGAAAAAAGAAACCATAACCGTCAATGGTCTCAGTTATAGATCGATATTAACCGACTCCCTGTATTCAGAGCTCGATAACATCGATATATTCAAGCTGTGGCTTAAACAAGGCGGCACTACATGTCATACAAGCGACGCAAAGCTCGAAGTTTAAAATTAGAAATTTAGCGACTCTGTCATCTCACAGCGAACGTTCATCAATTGGCGCCGCGATCATGTGATTTAACACCACTCGATTATTTTCTCCAGGCATACGTTAAGTTCTTAGTCTACGCTAACAAGCCAACCACTTTGGACGAGCTCTAGGCCAACATAAGACATGATATTGCCAGAATAACACCACACATATTGGACCGACCGCTTGAAACACTACCAGCGAAGCCGAGGCGGCCATTTGAATGATGTACTATTCCACACATAATGTCGTGAACGTAGCTTCAAAATAAAGAGAGAATTTTGCACACCGAAACATTCACTCGTCGACTTATACTCTAATCCAGAACTTGCTAGAGCCTTCGACTACGATGACTCCTGCGGCGCTTTCTATTAAACGCTCGATAGACTTGAGTGGAATATTGAAAAGAGTAATAGAGACCCTGTAGTGGACGAAAGTCGTCTAATGCAGTCAAATCGTTCCTAAAAACAACCGTGGTAGTGGCTTCCCCTCGCAAAAGAACATAATTGTTCGAATTGGAGTGCTGCGATATATGTGAAGTGTCCCACGTAGCAAACTCCTGAAAGGTTAAGCAAGCCTATGCCAAAACGGTGCCCTCACAAAATTTTTTAAACTGACATGTTCAGAAAGAAATACCAGCACATCGCTTGTTTCATGGTTTTGGGAAAAGATCAAAATAACACTCAGAAGACTTGATGGAGGTACAATGAGTTGAAAGTGGAGCACTCACTATCATGTGCTTAAGGCTCACTTAACAAGCGCTTACTGCGTTTACTTTTCTGTCTGCGAAAGTCTTTTAAATTCAAACAAAATTAAGATGCAAGAAGGAACACGAATACAACTAGAACGTTGCATGAGTGCTCTGTTTGGACAAAAAAGAAAAATGTTGGGTTGGATACTGTAAATTTCATATCAAGCAGAATAAGTTCCAAAAGTCCATCCGCAGCAGATAGATTTCAAAGCTGAAAGCCAAAACTCGCATGTCAATGAAAACCCAAATGTGACACGATGCTTTCTCATTTTAACTTAGCTGGCAGATACAAATTGAGCTTGATCACTTATTCTATTTCCGCCACTTCATGGCATTTGTTCATGCATTTTACAGATGCAAGCCATTTAAATTTTTGAATCTGCCCCTGCTAGGCCAGGTTTGTAAACGTGTAGATTGGATTATGACTGAATGCTCTTTTATGCTTTGCCCAACATTTCTATTGGATTACATAAATAATGACTTTCTTCGACAAAGGCTAGGTAAAAACCTATGCACATATCCCCTTTGGGGAAGTTTTATTTAAAACCTCAATGCTGCATATCCTTTTCCGATGTCGTTTTAGATTCAATTCCTCCCTTCTTATTCTGCGTCAGGCTTGCACAAGGAAAATTCCTTTCAACTTTTGCACTAATCGCTCATCAAATATTGATATTATTGACCTCCGAAGATTAAAAACTTTCTGAATACGCTTTGTCCCATCCAAAATTATTAAAAATATTTTTCACAAATACTAGAAGACCATCAGGCTCTACTGCTTACAAATATAAACTACTTCAATCCAAAGACTGAAATATCCTTAGGTAGAAAGCAATGAAAAACTTTACAAGGAATGACAGTAACTCAATTTAATTTTTTTCTTTTTGCGGCAAAACATTAGTTCAGCGTTAATGAAGCTTTAAGAGATTATCTTTCGTTTTCATCCTCGTTCTTGACAAATACAGACAAAAAAATGTCAATAGATGAATGGAAACAGTTTTTAATCGATTTTGGTTCCAACCTTTGTTTTGTTTAAATTATATTTTCTTTAAATTGCAACGGAAAGACATTAGAACAGCCAAAGCTCATTTCAAAATTAAATAGTCCAGAACGGGGTACAGCGAAAGAGCATGCGAAAAAGATAACATTAGATGGTCAAATGTTTTTTTTTCTTTTTTTAAACAAATGTCTATTCGTTAAGTAACAAGCGAAGATGATGGATATTTTTTGCTGTAAGAACAGGACCCACATCAGCGTTGAGTATTTGGAGTTTGATGCTGAATGTAGTTCGACCCTTAAAAAGGGAAAAATTAGTTAGGTATGTCGGTATTCCAAAGAATCATGCAACTTGCCCTAACAGATGTTGCAGGTAGTCAAAACGTAGGTTCGATTCGTGGCAAACTTCCCTAAAAGCCTTGCTAAGCCAGTTCATTGACAATCGCATTTAAGTAAATTCAGCCTTTTGACTGCGTGCAAAGGCGCCTTGCATTCTCGAACCAGCTAAGAAGTGGTGAGACAGTTCAGCAAGCTCTGTCGCTACAGACGGTTCACTTATTCTTCACAATATAGTTCATTAACAAAAGAGTTGTATATATTGCTGCTTGGAATATATATGGAAGTTTTCTTAACGAGGACCCGCAAAGTTATTAAGTTGAACATCATCATCCACCTAAAAGACACCAGCGCTGCAATTTAGATTGGTTTTAGTGCCATCTATTAAAACCCGACCACATTTCTTTCAGATTCTGGCCGAAACCATTTCAATCGCTCTGTGAATACTCATTAGACAAGAATCAAAAGCCAGTTCAAATCCAATTAATTCTCTCGGCGATTAGTCTCATGCTTGGCCGAAAGCTTCTTTACTTTGCCAGAAAGCCCATACCGCCATGTAAGCTTAGATGCAACATGTTCAACTTCAAACAAGTTTCTTATCCAGGATGACATCCACGTACTTAGCTTCGTTGGAGAAACGGATAGACAAGTTTTTAAGCAGAAGTGGGGTCATAAAGAGTTTTTGGTTGGATTTACTGGAACCTCATTTCTAGTCCACCAGTCGTGGATCACGAGCAGACGTTCTCGTGAGAGCGTTAAGCAGTGCTACAACTAACATGCACCATAGCAGATTTTCGAGCTTACCATCGATTAGTGCACACCTGAAATTCACTCCTCGGGAGATGAAAATAAGTGCAATGCCAAGAACATTTAACTGCAGGCAAACCAACTCTCCTGTCCCTGGTAACACCATTGCTTGTACTCAGTCACTGCCCTTGCTGTGTTACATTGTCATACAGCGAGCTCATTGACTGAATGTACTCGTATGTAACAACCGATAGATAGCGGGTTGTGGGTATAGATTTTGTTCCTATTGTTGCGAAGGCATAACGTACACAACAATTTGATTCGGTAAACCAACTCTGCATTTTTACTTCACAGCTGTGCGTAAATATTTTCGGGCCTAATAATAATGACATTTTTGCGTACGTTAACGTCTGTAAATACAGACCAGCTCTGAAACACAGGTAGATCCTCGCCCACACCTTTCAGATCACTCTGATCTGAAACTACCTGGCCTCGCACTAGTGCCATTATTTTTCTCTCACCGCGGTCTCGTCATTTACATGCGTAATGTAGCCTACTAAACTCCAACACAATGTAGTCTCTGTTCCAATCCGAAATGCAACAAATTCAAGATGGTTAAAATTCCATCTCCGTAAACAAATTATCCACTACTGCTTTATTTACAGGAGCCCCAAACTAGACAGCAATTTGACCTTTAACGAGTTTGATGAGCAGTCTGACTCCATACAAAGAATTGTATCCCTGTATCCTCATACTGAAATTATGATTATGGGCAATTTCATATACACAATTCTTGTTGGCTTCGACACTCTGGACAGACAACAGCCGAAGGACAGTGTGTTGAGATCTTCGTTGCGAAACCTTAACCGAGCGTGTAAATGAGCCCAAACGAATACCAGACGTTGATAATCATACCGCCAACACCCTGGACTTGTTTTTAATTCCTCACCCTGACAAATACAAAATTAATCTGCTGTCCCTTTTAGGCTCGTGGGGCAACTGTATAACATCAGTTAATTTCTCGTACACCGACCACACAGTTAGAGAAAAAAATTCCTAAAAGAACCGTATGGCAATACGAGAAAATCAATTGGAGCGGACTTAACTGCTTCTTTATCAATTTAAACTGGTCGTTCTGTTTCTTAGATAACGACAGGGATGCCCCTGCTCATATGATCACAGACATTATTCTCTTTGGAATGAGATCTTGAGCTGTAAAGAGGCTGTCGGGGTTAGAGAAAGGTTTTTTCGGTCCTATAAGATCAAATCCGACAGAGAAAAATCGAAAAAAGTTCAAACTACCAAAAAATGACTGCAACCTCTTTCTTAAGCGTGTCAAATTCCAATATGACCAAAAAATGATTCAAAAAATACTACAATGTCCCAAAAGCTTTTGGTCGTTCGTTAAAAACATCAGAAATTCGGCCTCATCCTAAATTCCAACCCTCATTTACAATGACACTTCAGCTGTCAGCTCTATAGACAAGGCCAGTTTGCTTGGTGCACACTTTTCCGCCAGCTCAACACATAGATGAACTACCTAGGTGTCAAACTATACTAAACTTTTGCAAGCCTTTAACTTCATACTGACCCACTGTAAGTAAATTACCAACACTTTTACATCTCTTTAACTTGCCAGAATTTGGTAGAATGAAGGCAATTAACAAGTAAAATGAGCGGGTTTTGTTTTGCCATTTTGCCATTTGCCATTGAAGACAATTCACACGTGTTCACAGGTTTTTGTAGCAACAGGTCTGATCTGATAGCATATCTCACCGAAAAGTGGAACCAAAGCGTAAGAACATCATTTTGGCGAAAGCTAGATAGTTGCACTTGATATTTCTAAAGCATTTGACAGAGTTTGGCATCAGGATCTTTTGTCGGAAATGCGTGCATTTAAGATCGATGAGTCACTTTTTTAATGGATTAGGAACAACCTTTCAGATAGTTCAATGCAAGTTGTCATGGATGGTTTCAATTCTAATGTTCACGAAATAAATACTGGTGTGCCCCAGGGCTCTATCATGTATTCGAAACTCTTTTAAATTTTCATCCATCTCTTACCTAATACTTCTATTCCAATATACTCCTTTGCTGATGATATGTAGTACTCTCTGCTTTTCATATTCATTTCCGGACTCACGTCCCTGAGCTCATTAAATTCCGATATTAACAGCATAACCAATTGGGAAATGAAATGCTTCCAAATCACAATACTGTCTGTTGTCGTCATACTCGCAACTTCGGTAGTATGAGTTGGTTCTGATCACGTTACCTAGGAAGTGAGTGTCAAGCATGCATCTCTGCTTTCGACAGATGCCATAAGATATTCTGAGTGTTTTCAGTCTGGCTTATTTGTTCATTTTAAGGACTCTAACCAGTTAAGTTTTTCCGAGTGTATGACGAACGTACCGTTCTGGTTCTAGATAGCTTCCTCTAACTTCTGTTTCGTTGTTGTTTAGGCAGAGCATTGGCTAACCTAAATGGCCGTTCCTTTGGCCTGACATGAAAGGCTCTGACAGTATTTTTCGTTCAATAAGGTCGATAACTTGCTGTCTTACGTTTGTAAAAGTGTTGGGTGAATCACTAGTGTCGGAATGAGTTCGGCTACTGATTTTGATGGTGGCGGTCGTACCGAATGATAGCGAAAATAAGCTGACATAATGGCGAATTTGTGCCGAAAAGAGGTTCGTTCCGTAATTTACCTATATATCTACAGCAACTGAGTATTGATTACAGAATTTCTCAAGTTTAGATGGTAAGAGTAAATTCGGCACAAAAAAAACAAGTTCTACGTCCTTCCGATCACTTACACCTGCGTTTTTCCACACCCATGGCCCGTTAATCGTTGTTATGTCGATGCCAAATCTCTTACAAACCATCTAATCATTACTGGCAACTAAAAATTCGATAATTTCTAGAAATTCTCAAAAAAATTTGACATCAACTTCATAACTCGCATAACTATGCGATATCCATCAAACAATGCCTCCGATTGATGGGCCATCGACCAGCGCTTTAAGCTGGCTGTCCTCCTTTCGGTCATATTGCAAGCTTCTTCACTTAGCTTACTCTTCACTTAGCTTACAATACTAAAGTAAATGGTAAACTATCCGCAAAAGTAGTATACCCCTCCACTTCGTCAACAGCAGTACAAAGCAAATGGTGTCAAAATAACCCATTAGTTACACATGGCAAGCATGAAAATTGCTTCCAGGAATGACTTCCTCAAAAATCTGGGAAATTCTAATGGGGCAATGTACATTCAATTTGACGCCCAGCAATTTCAGTTAACCTTTTATCGTAGTTGGTCGTGTGCTATCTACTCGTATACTGATAAATTTGTACATACTGACAAAAGTCGTACAACACCCCAACTTCTGTTGATAACAATTTGTCATAAATTATTATTAATCGAAGCTATTATCGTCTATTAGTTATCAAGATTAACGCTTTGTGATATTTTTTTTGTTTATTATTTAGCAACGTTCGCACTAAATAAATATTTTTATCTCATATAGAAGTAAACAGGAGCCCGTTAGAGTTTATCTCGTAAGAAGGAGAATATGTCAAATTGATATCTGATGAATACACAATCGCGATTTGTTTGTATTGGATAATATAATTTTCAAATATTGACTTAGTTTGTGACCTTGGTCAAGCCCGTTAGTTTATCAGCAAACACCTAAATAAGGAGTAAAGAGCGATTAAAGCTTTGATGACACATACAGCATAGTCTATGCAAATATCTCTGGATCAATTTCAGAGGGAAGAAATAGGCAAACGCAAAGCAAAACTCCTCTTACATCAATCTAAAATCTGCTAGATATACTCGTATGTATGTAAGTTTAATGGACAGGCGGTGGGCAAAATAAACAAAGTCATAGGATAGTGAAACATGAGATGCTTATGTTACATAATATCTATGTTACACTACATAATTCGTGGCAGAACTATTGGATATTAACTCCGCTATACCTGGTCTAAAGTTTAGTTGGTCGTATTCGACCTTAAAAAAAAAGAAAAGGATTTCCCACCGCAGATTTAGGATCAATGAAGAGCAAACATAGCCCCAGTTAAAGTCTGGACTTTTCACGAGACTTCTTGAGTTTCATATGAACGTATGCTCAATATGCGCCCACGTTTCAACAGAAGAGGAAGGCAGCTTAGGAGAGCATAATCTATAAATGCGACAGTAATTGACAAACAGTCATTGCGATTAGCGTTAAGATTGTCATCATTAGGATAAGCAACGCATAAAATAAAGGAACTACAGCGTAGTGTTAGTCTTGAAACACATAATTAATAAGTTCTCGCTGTTTGTCAATAGATGGCTCCAGCAGTTAGTGTCGGTCGAAAACGTCATGAATCAAGCTTAGACATATGGTAAATAAACATAAGTGATTTTGTTGTGACTTTTGGTTGTGTGAAAATGTCTGATTTTGTGCCAAATAGTCGTCATTTGCGGAAGGTGTTGATTTTCTTCTTTCATTAGAAGAAAATGATGGCTAAAGTGCATCGAGAGCTCCTAAAAGTTTATGGGGATGCTGCTCTAAGAGCCGTAATTGGTTCCGTTGCTTCAAAGACGGTTATTTCGATGTTAAAGACCGTCCGCGTGTAGGAAAGCTACAATTCTTCAAAGACGCTGATTTGGAGGCATTGCTTGATGAGAATCCGTGCCAAACGGAAGAAGAGCTTGGTTCAGCATTAGGAGTTACTCGCCAAACTATTGGGAATGGTTCAAAAACAAGGAACTTGGGTTCCTTATGATTTGGTGCCAAGGGACCTTAAGCGTCGTTTTTTCGCTTGTGAACAACTGTTCCAATGGCAAAAGGGAAAGGGCTTTCTTCAACGCGTCATGATGGGTGATGAAAAATGGATTCATTACAGCAACTCAAAGAAAAGAAAATCATGTGGTCATACTTGGTCATGCTTCTACGTCGTTCGCTCGGCCGAATATTAACTCTGCGAAGATTATGCTGTGTATTTGGTGGGACCAGGTCAGTGTTATTTATTCTGAACTGTTAAAACCCCACTAAACCATTACTGGAAAATGGTATCACCTTCAATTGATGCGATTGGGCCGAGCACTGCGCAAAAAATGCCCACAACACGAGCAGATGCACGAAAAAGTGATTCTACAGCATGGCAACGCTCGGCCTCACGTTGGTCGGAGACCGTGGACATTTCAACAAGACTCGGCACCGTCTCACAAAGCGCGCGTCAACCAAGATTGATTAAAAAACAATGTTCCACACTTCATTTCTTCGACACAATGGATTGCAAATTCTCCGGATGCAAATCCGTTGGATTTCTCTGTCTGGGGTATTTTAAAGGCGAAGGTTGGCACTAAAAAATATCAAAGTTTGAACCACCTCAAACAAGTCGCCGGAAATGGGCCAAAATACCGCAGAGCTACTTGCGTGCAAAGGTATTTAAAAAGTTGTAGTTCGAGTCAGTCACCCTGTATATGTAGTTCAAAAGAATATTTTTTGCAAAGCTTATATAGTTTATTAATCAATTGTATAAGCACCCAGCAGTCTAATAGATGGAGAAGCCCATTCCGATGGTGCATCATTAGCTTACCCGCCTTAAATGTGAATGGGTGTTTCGAAGCAGAAAACTTCCCAAGGCTTCTTGACATGAAGTCAAGAAGGTTGATAGTTCTTCTTGTCTAGGAACTATCGGCTTGGCTGGCTTACTTAATTACTTAATAAGAAGGCTTTACAATCTAAAGTGGAATTAGACATCATCCAATTAACCTTTTCATTTTGTGCAGTCTTTAACTAATCAAGCACTCTAATATTTTTAAGACCCCCTCCGCTTGTGCGGACTACCTAACCCGATGTCTTCTTCTACTGTGTCGCCTTTTCAGGTAGGAATGGAAGACCCATCGAGCGAAAGCGTTTATATCCATTTACTCTATATGTCCTAGATATCTCAGAAGGCTGATGCGTATATTTCTAACCAGGACGATGAGATCGTAAAGTCAATCTTTCTACACCAAAGAGCAAGAATGGGGTGATAAGGCTCTGAGAGCCTCCTCCTTGACAAGTTTTCACTACTGTCTAATAAGGTCAAAAACTAATAGCGGAGCCCGGGTTGACAAAATCTCCCTAACTACATCAAGGTTATTCTTGGCTGTAGTTAAAATTTTCGGTCGATTATGGACTTACCTGGCCTAAAGTTATACTAATAAGGATCACTCAGGTCGATGACAATTGCTTTCAAGTGTTCATACATTATGGGAGGCAGGAACTTGTCCGCCATTGCTCTATATGAGCAAATTTTGGAAACATAAATGAAATCCAAAACGCGTTTTCCACTGATCACCTTTATCCGTGTGACCCTATCTGGGTATACGTTGTAAATTGTCATCAATGTCAACTTCCGTCTCGTTTTACACTTTTCGTTTTGAACTTTACGTTCAAATTGCTCTCATTCTTGCAACTTTGCTTGTAAATTGCTCTCATTCTAGCAGTAAATAGGCTTGCACAATAAATTGGTTATTCACTTACAGTGTATCTGGCGAAGTTAAAGGCTTTATAAAAGATTAGTAGATTTTGCCATCTAAGTTAATTCATCTATGGTCTAGTCTGTCTGCTTGCAGCGCCCAAGTTGAATTATTCGTTCTGTCAGACAGAAGAGTTTGTAGCACAACTACTTAGTCCTAACTTGTTGTCTCCTAGCTTCTTTATCACGTCGTTGCTTATGATAGCTAAAAGAAGAAAAATAATATCGGACACATTAAGGCGCTCCTTTAGAATAAAAACTTATACAAGGTTTAAAAGCAACGGGCTTTGTACTTTGCCTAAGAGTAGCTCAACTTTAACTTCGAATTCTTCCGTTATCCCCGCTGTGCATTTATAGCAACTTTCGTTTTCGCGTAATCATTTTGACCAGGTATCATTCTTTTATACGTGTCGGGTTGAATTGATCTTAGCGCTGGCTAGATATCTTTTGATGAAAATGTCATGCAGATCCTTCCAGGCCCATCGATGTTTTTCCATCGGCATACATACGTAAACTTTGAATCTCAACCTGCCTTTCACAAATCTGCATTGACTGCTGTGGAGTTTATTTATTCCGTTGTCGACTGTTTAGAACTCACTCAAACATTTTTATAGTATGCGAGATTAGTTTCACCAATCAGTAGTTGTTGCACTTTCTCGTGTCACGTTTGCTTTTACGCAGTGAAAGAAGTGGAGTTAAATCTCTCTCTCCACTGGTTAGGTATCCGACAGCCGCCCATACCAGTAATTTAACTGAACAAAATTTTGAGTCATGTGAACCTAAAATTTCTATACTTTTGGGGGTATGTTATCCGGCCCGACTACACGCTTCCGTTTCATTCTTTTAACTGCTTTGCTAATCTTGGCTTCTGTAAAATCGGCCGTTCTATTTTCTTGAATGACAGCAAAATGAATATATAGTACTGCGAAGAAATTCTTTGTTTAGTAAAGCGCACTCTTTTCACTTATTGCCAATTGCCAAACGTTGTTACATTTCCTTGCTTTTCAATATATTTCGGCAACTGAATCTCTTGCGGGTTTTTTCCTCTTTGTTTGGCAGTCTTAAAACTATAAGCTCGTTTGCCCATGCTTCGACATTGAACTTCCTTCATCGTTTGTAGTCTGCCTATACGTTCTGTGGGAACCGCTTGGAATTCATTGTTTCGGGCTTCGACTGCTACGGCACATGCTCTAGCTATCACCTCTTTTGCCTTTTTATTGCAATGTTTATGATCTAAGTCAAAACGCACTTTGTCCCCATTTCCGCTGTACTTAGTCAAAGATTGAAAGACCTGCGTCATTTTTGTTTCAGGGTTCCACCAAAACGTTCGTTTATTGATGTGGAGCCAGCTATTTCAAACACAGAACAGAGTTTCTGCACAGCTCTTACATTTTTCATCGACGTTGTTCCACGTACCTTATGTACGTGCGTTTTTTTTTTTTTTTTTTTTTTGTTGGTTTATAGTTTTGGATCCATTATCGCAATATTGATTTTATCTATTAGATTGTTAAGATGATAGCAACTTTCTGCCTTTTTGGCTGGGTTCCTTAGTATGATAATATAGGGTTTTCCAATAGGGACTTGACAACTTTGAATTAAATTTGTGAAAGCACCCTTTCACTAATCATCAAACTGTCACTGTCAATTTATTCAGTAAACTCAACATTTTCACCATGGTAAAGTACACTAACGAGCAACGTCTGCAAATTATAAAAATTTTCTATAGATATTCGGAGTCGCAAAATCATCTTCAGTGACGAAGCTCATTTTTTTCTCAATGTATTCATATACGACAGCTGTTTGATGAGTACCCGGATTGGAAAATAGGTGGCGCTACTAAATCAAAGTGAATGTATTGAGGGAATTTAGTATAACCTCAAAATTTAGTGACAATCCGACGCTTAGTTTTGTTTCGAAAAAATTTTTGGAAAAAGAGCTGTATCGTTCCGTGATCCGAATTTTGTTTTTGAGTAGCAAAATCAGCGAGAAAATCAAGCCCATTCTCGATGGTGTGTATGGGACCCATTCACCTTCCCGTACAACCATACATTGTATGGTACATTAACATTAGTTCGCAGAGTTTTTAATCAATCGCTCCCAGATGGGCCAAAAACGGTTACCACAGAGGAAACCGTGCACAAAATCCATGAGCTCGTATTGGCAGAACGCTGAGCCGAGTGAAAATTCGTGAGTTGGCTAAGGTAGCAGGCATCTCAACTGAATATTGGGCATGAGAAAGCTATTCGCGCAATAAATGCCGCGTTTGTTCACACCGGGGAACAAACGCAAACGTGAGAACACTTCAAAGACGTGGTTGGCCCTGCCTAATCGAAATCCGGAGGAGTTTCTACGTCCTTTTGTGACCGTCGATGAGACATGGATTCATTATTACAGACCAGAGGCCAAAAAACAATCGAAACCATGGGTTTTACTCGGTGTACGTGCTCCAAAGAAGGCGAAGAGCGTGCTTTCGGCCGGAAAGGTGATGGCCACCATTTTTTGGGACGCGTGAGATGTGATCCACGTTGACTATTTGGAGAAGGGAAACACAATCACAAGAGCATACTACTTCGATTTATTAGGCCAATTCAACGCCGATTTGAAGGCAAAACGACCACATTTGGCAAAGAAAAAAGTGCTCTTCCACCACGATAACGCACCGGCTTGCACTTCCGCAGTCTCTATAGCCAAATTGGTCGAATTGCACTACGAATTGCTCCCCAATCCTTTGTTTTCTACGGATTTGGTTCCCTGCGACTTCTTTTTGTTCCCAAAACTTATAAGATCGCGGGCAAACGAGGAAGTCATCGGCACCGCGGAGGAGTATGCCAACAAAAGTCGTACTATGCGGAGGGATTAAAAAAGTTGCAGCACCGCTGAGAAAAGTGTATCGAGTTGATATATTGAAAAATAAATTATCAAAACCCAAAAAAGTTCCGTTATCTAATCCGGGTATTCATCAAACAGCCCTCGTACTTTCGTACTATTCTCCTATTAAACGTATGCGTAAATGTGACGTAGAAAGCAGATTACAGATTTCATATTTTACGACAAATTAGGAAACGAAAGGCAGGTATTAGTGTGCTTATCATATAGGAATGTAAGACCACATTCACATCCTACACACGTGTCCATTTAATGAACTAGGAAATGAGGGGCCACTTCACCTATTCTAAGGTGTAAATATGAGTTTGGGCTGAGGAAGTGTTGTTTATTTTTTATTATTATTTTTTTTTTGTCATGAGAATACAGATACTTTTGCTAACATTCAAAGTTTCTATACGCAATGTTAGCAGTCTTTAATAGAAACTTTAGAAGAACATTGATCAATGTTCTTTCCAATTGATTGATCGTTTTTTAAGGAATGGGTCCTTTTCACCTTTTTGAAAGCATGTTTTATCTTTTCGGTATCTCGAGAAATGGGACACATTGATCTTCATTGACTTTGATGATACCTGTGCTTATCGTTAATAAGCATCTATTTCAACAAAAATTTGGCAATACAACTTAACAAGCTATTATTATTATTATCGAGGTAACGATACAAATTAATTTATAGGGTCCAGGATTTAACGCCGGGGTACTATGGCGCGTTTTGTCAACAGCACACGGACTACTGAGTTCCCATGTGGTCACCCACCTACGTACTTACCGCGCATAACCCTGCTTAATTTCTGTGATCTAGTGAGAACCGATGCTTTCAGTGTGGCGAGGCCGTTGACCTGAACAAGCTAATAACATTGCCAAATCAACAGTGTCCAACGAACTACATTTAAAAACACGAAAAAAACACGCTCCAAACATAAAAGAGTGCACAACACAAAATTCATTGCAAACAAAGTTTGTGATTTTTATTTTAGTCTCTTACTCTATTGTACATAAAGTTAATCATTTAACGGGAACTGAGTCAGCCCCAATCCAATTTTTGTTTTGGATAATTGTGACCTTAAACTAAATTCAGATCAGCTACACATTTGTCCTCCAGTAGCTCTCACAAGTTCGACAAAATGTTTTTCCGCTTTAGCATCATCTTAACACCGCTTACATTACAGGAATTACGTTGCTTCCATCCTATGTTTAGCTTAAATATTTATAGATAAGTTTAATACAGGTTCTCGACTAACCGACTTGGTGCTGGTATGCAAACTAATCACTATCGCTCGGCTCGTCTATTATTTCATTCAGTTTCTTCTCATTGTCGGGGTTGTTTTTCTGACTGGACAGTAGCAAATCCTTAAGGATCTTGATGTGATTCTCCGTCTCCTTAATTTTGGTCTCCAGACGTATGTTCTCGGTTTTTAGCGCTTCCACACGCTGCTTCCGTTCACTGGCCGTTTTGTTTGTCTTTTCACGCGATTTCTTGACTGCCTAAGAATATATTTTAATAAATTGTTAAACATATTATTATTATTATTATTATTGTTTCTTTCTTTGTTTACCTCATTGTTGCGCATTCGTTTTTGACGATACTCATCATCGCCCTGTTCTGGATCATCGGAACCTGATGTGATCGATTTTGCAGTTCTTCTTTTAGCTGGCATTCTATCGATAATTATACTTTTGGTTATATAACGGGCAAAACAACTGTAATTTTTCTATCCGAGTTTAGAATGCAAACGGAAATCGTCGAAAATATATAAAACCAAAAAAAAAAAAAATTCCGTCGCAGAGAAAAATAACACACTTCGCGTATCAACCAAATTGTTGTGGTGAAATAACTTGGACAACTGTCAAAAAGTGGCAGTGCTTTGGTAAAGCTTTTCAGTATGAATAACTTAATGGGGAGTGTTGGGCAACAACATTTCAACTGCGGTATTGCCATCAGTTGAGGTAAAATAAATATTATTTTTAAATTTTTATTTTAATGAAATTTTTAATTTTCTTATTTACTTTCAGACCAACAGTTTTAAAAAAAAAAAATTTCCATATCTACATTTATTTGTTGCAAGTTGTGATATATGCTCAATAAAATTATGAATTTTCTGTTTTCTTTATTTCATAAAAGAATTATCTACAGATACTATCTGAATACGGTTTAACTATATGTAAAACGAAAATCAAACAAAAAAAAAAAGCAAAAAGAATAATATTTAACAAATATTATACGCTAGAGTCCTTTTAAATGAAAATTATCAGTATCCGTTGTAAGCTAGAATTATAACAAGACTGATTGGTAATTTTAAATTGACGTTAATTGTAATTTAATTGCAATGTAAGAAGTATTCATAGACTATAAAAATAAATAAAAGTAAATAAAATACGAATATTGTTAAAATGAAAATCAATTCAATTAATTAATTGTAATCCCTACATGGATCTTTATCTGAATTTTATAAGATCTTATAAATTTTTATAAAAACTGCTTTTGTGTTGCGTAAGTATATATATTATCTATCTGTTATAGAAATAATTCGTAAAATGTATATTCTCCAGGTAAGCCTTTTTTTAACACGGAAGCTGTATCAATCCTTACCTGTTTTGTTAGCTTAGATCTTTTCGATTCCTATACGCTAGATACCTCTAGTTTCGCAGTCAGGTTAATTAATCCCTTTGCTAATGTTCCTTTGTTGTATAAGGAATCGAAGATCATTCGTGCTGAATCACTCGTATTCATGGAATCTATTTAAGTGAAGTATATTAGTCGCTATAAGGAGATCGTTCCAACCAAATTCATGTTGATGTACAGTCGATATAGTTCTCGGATGCCCCTTTTTACCCATTAACACAGATAGGAACCAAGAATCTATACTCATCACAGTACGGCAGAATTCTTACATACTTGAACTTGGAGTTGAGAATATAAATAGGTCAACGGCACGTCTCGTACCTCTGAAGTGGATTGCGTCGGTAAACAACATGGGTAAAACGCGATTACAAAACAAAAAAGAATAACGACGTAGAATGTTAGAAACTGAAACAGTACACGTAAAGTCCAACAAATAGCGGAGGCATTAGAATCTTCTCAAGTAGTAGGCCCTGACAAAAGACAGTGACCTATGCAATGGCGACTAGTACAGAAAACATAAGCGGCGAGTATTTGGGTTCAGATTCAGATAGACTTATGCAAAAAATTTCAGGCTTTCTGCACATGAGTGAACGCCTTGTAATAATCCGCATCAAAGTTAAATTCGCCAAAATCAGCTCACATGGTCAGAGGAAAAAGAGACGACGATACCAAGGAATGTTTCTACGAGCTTTTTGACAGAACATGCAACATTCTAAATATGACTTTCAAATCGTTTTGGGTGATATTAACGCCAAATTAGAAAAAAAGAGGACACAAGTTCTAATGCAGTTCTTAGGCACAAGATTTCTTCATCTTGATATTCACAAAGGAACATGGTCATCTGATCATAAAACTGTTAAACAAATTTCTTATTTTGTGATAGACGCAAAGTTCTCCTCCTTCCGTTTGGCATTGGTAGATTATGAACAATCCTTAGTTGCAACCAAAGTACATCTACGGATGTTTCAGATCCCACAATAACGGCGAAATGCTTTGAGAACATTTCACGTCTGTTTTTAGAACAAACCGCCAGAACTTTGGCCGATTACTAATCTTTTAGTCTCTAGTCAACGACTTTACTTACTTTACCCCTGTATTAGGTGATGAAGATCAATAGCATCGATGTCAAGTAGCAGATATTGCTGATATTGATGAGCTAGGTTCCAGCAGACTATTTGCACGAGAGTGTTGGGTTAATGAATAATACGGGCAGACACATGTTGTTAAACAACTGTCATGCAAAGTTCATAAAGAAAGAGTAGGACTCGTCCGCTCTGTTAGCAACAGATGAGCATGAGAAGCACATGCTCGAAAAAATGAAGAGTTTCTACATTCGGAAGTTTTATCAAAAGATAAAAAGAACTTGTCAACACAGGTAGGATCACAGTCGTCACAGTCATACAAACAAAGACATATGAAGAAATCCATTTAACAGCGGAGATTTCCTATAGTAAATTTCGCTGTCAGGTGGAAAGAAGTATTAAACCACTTCTTTTATATACCAAGGCTGACTGACCGGATGGCCTGCCTACCGATATATTTAAGACAGTAGCAGATGACTTGTTAGAGACCATACACCATCATTTCCGTCATTTGGTCTGATAAAAGAAACGAAACCCCTGTAACTTCGCCAAATATATAGACATCAGTCTCTTTAACATCGCGTACAAGATGCTGCTTGTCTTTTCGTATTGTTTCAACGCCTTAAATCATTTTTCAGCGATTTACCCTTATTAGTGCGATTTTAGACTTGATAAGTTCGAAATCGACCAAATATTCATACTACGACAGACCATAGAGAAAACATAAAATGTTCAGATCGATATGCATCACATTTTTATCAGTTTCAAGGCCACACGGACAACATATACGGAGCTGTTTCTTATTCCGGCATCCATGTCAAATTCATCAGATTGTGCAAAATGAGGATAGGAACGCTCGCTGCTCCGTAAAGATCGGAGACAATCCCACCGAGATCTTTGACGGCAGAACCAAAAAAAAAAAAAAAAAAAAAAACGTTTTGACGCGATAATAATCTGTGCAACTATAATACAAGATGCGGCCAGATAACTTCCTTACATCCTAATGGAATAACACTAAAAGTAGTAAAGATATATTTTCAAAAGAGACGCTCCTCCACTGTAGATACTGGTTGAACCGAACTCTGCTATTGAATTCACTCTACCCAGCGTATTGATGGGTACACTGTCCGTTTCTTCTTGAAAGTTCCTTTCCAGGTTGTCCAGAGTCTGTGTTTGGCTGGTATAGACACGGGATTTCAAATATCTCAACAAAAAGTAGTGTTCTCACAAAATGGCCACTGATGTCTTTAAACTATGGCCCGCTCTTCCATCCTGTTAAAAATATGTCCCCTAAGCCCATTTCATCAAGAGCAGGTGAATGTTTACGCTCCCAACCCCGAGTGGATCGCAAAACTACAACCCTTTCTGCTTCGATGGGACATGCGTCTTCAGTTCTTCTTTTCTGGACAGAACCGGTTTCTTTGAACATTGTGAGCCACAAAAAAATGATTTCTAACGCAGCTTAGAACCCGATGGCGCAATATTGAAACGATTGCGGAAGGCGCGTTGGATTGAAACCACCGCACGGTGGTTTGGAAAAATAGGCCTCTAAGGTAAACGCACGCTGCTTGTTAGTCGAAAGCATGAGGACGTCTTTGAAACACAAACTAAAAAGCTTTAGGATCCCTTCTTTGAACAACCCCATCATCTTCAGATCGCCGGGAAAACACAGCGGGCTGTTACTGTTGCGTTTGCAAGTTAAAAAAGAAGTGGCAAAGATTTGCTTAGGTATAAATCCCAGTGGTTGGCATAAGCCAGAGGTTTTATTTCATGAAACATGCCAACTGCGCCTGTAAATTTATAAGTTTTGAGTTTTGACATTACTATCGTCAAATATCTCACAGAATAAAAAAATCTCTAATATTTTGTATAAAGTTATAAGCTTATTGTCTTCTAAAGCTTGGCCACATTGTTTAGAATTTCTGCACAGTTGCCAAAGATATAGAGAAGAAAACCTCTTAAAATCACAACAGTCTTTCCTGCGGCAAACTAGAACCATTTTTGCAGGGATTTAAACAAACTAGACGAGAGCTGGGACTCATATATATTAAAATTGTGTTAAGAGTCTTCAACGCTTAAATGGCTAAGGACCGCAAAATTTTGTCCGACAACCGACAAATTCAGCCTCCAGTACAAATACTCCGACAACGGAGTGAGGCTAATAGAATTTGCTACTGCAAGACATATGTTTATCTAGGACATCAACATCGATTCGGGTCTTTTTCAAATTGTAGGAAAGGTATACACACAATTGTGCACTACAAAAAACATATGTGCGTTCCACTTTTCCGCGCTAATAAAACCACTCTAAACTTTTTTATCAATTCTAATCAACAGCATTTGTTCAGACCATCCCTAAGAAAGGCTAATCTTTCTCACTCTACTCCTTCAGACCTTTCTTTTCAAAGTCATGGAAATGCTGATAAGCCGTCAGCTCATGAAGTATCTCGAAGCTCAAAAGCTTCTCAATGACCGGCTTACTCCGTACATCGTACTGGTTTTCGTAGCAAGAGGTCCATTGGAGATTTGATAACATGTCTCACCGAAAAATGGAACCAAAGTCTATACCAATCTGGCGAAAGCAACATATCATAGTTGCACTTTATATTGTATTTCTAAAGCATTCGAAAAAGTTCGGCATCAGGCTCTTTTGTCAAAAATGCGTGCATTTGGGATCAATGAATCTCTTCTTCTTTTATTCACAAGATGAATGTGAATAACCTCTTGTCTGCGATCTGTAATCCAATATATTCCTTTGCTGACGACTGTACTCTCTGATTTTTATACTCGTTCATCAGTTCATGGACTCATGTTCTGGCAGGGTATGCTAAACTCATTAAATTCCGATATAAGCAGCATTCCTAAATGGTGAACCACCAACAGAATAGAATTTAATGCTTCGAAAACACAATATTGTCTGCTGTTTTTAATGCGAAATCTAAACACTCATCAACACCAATTATCCATGAATGGCACCTGCATCGTTGAAACCGGACAGACATACATTCTCGGTATGTGCGTCAGTGATAGCCTACAATGGAATGACCACATATTTGATGTCACCAAAAATATGTTGCGAAGTGTCTAGGTTTCTTTAAGCGATGTAAGAAATCTGATCAGGCCTCAATATATGAGGCATTTATGCGCCCAAAGTTGAAGCACTTGCTAGATAAGATTCAAAACCATGCGATAAAAGTTATAGGTCACACCTTGTTCGAAATAGCCAGTAATATTCCGTACCAAGCGGTACAACTCGCTCATAGAATGCCCTGCAAAACTCATTAATTCCTACTGATTGTAAGTTGCAAGCATTTAAGATCTACGTACATTGGTCCCTCTCTTTTCTTTCTCTCCAATTTTACTTCGCCCGCTTTGTGTAGAAATTTGTTAAGGGTACTTAACACCGCTAGAAAGTGATACAAGCTTGACGTTGAAAAGCTGAAATCAAAACAGTCAGGCCAAACTTTTGGTACTCGACTCTCATATAGATTGTCATGAGAAACTAGTGTTAGAAGAAAAATGTCGCGACGTTGCTGCAACAAAACACCAATGTCTGAAAAGTGTCAAGTGGGTCTAGTGGTGAACGAGAGTAGGACGAAATACCATACCTTGTGCCAACAAAAAAGCATTGCTGGATCTACTGTCCAATATGCGGGTAAGTGAAAGACGAATACCGTATTAGATGGAACGACGAGCTACTGATTACATCAAATGGGCACTAATACTCCGGCTATGAAAGTATCCTTTTCGGAATGTATTCGTGGAATTCCTTCTCTATTGGAAGGACCAAATCATCGATGTTGTAAAAGCGCTTGGCTTTTCGAGGTGAACTAGACTAGATAGCCAATAAAAAGAACGAGCTTATCAAAGTTCAATTCAGATTCAAATTCATTTCTCACTCCATTTTCAAGATGAATGAAAGCGGAACGCTTTCTAATGCGCTTCTGTTGTTTAATCACCTGTGAGCTTAAACCGCAACACCGAGACATAATGGAATATCACCTGGAGATGGACTAGCCTTATTGAATAGAGAATCGTAAGTGACATTTATAAGTTGACAATCAGGAGATTCATTCGCACCCAATTCCAGCGTTGAAGAGGTTAAAAGTGTCGTAAGCGTATCTTTAGTTTTTGTTTTTATTATTATACAAATAACTTCAACTATTATCCTTCTAACTCTTCCTTTTCTTGGCAAATTTCTTCGGACTAACACTAAACTTCTTCCCTTTGCCGGAGAATTTTTTCGTATTCGATCTTCGACCTTCTTCCCATTTCATTTGTTTGTCTGACGACTTGTCTTTGTTGAAGATTGCATTGGAAGTTCCTTGACCCTTTGTTTTACCAGTTTCATCTAGTAAATCAGCAAAATCATCAGCTGCCGCAAAGAGGGAGCTCATATCTGTAACAAAATATTTGGTTTTCAAACTGGCTTTTCACTTAAAAAAAAAAAAAAAAAAACTTACCACCACTGTGTTTCAAAGTCTTTGAGAAGCTCTTCTCGGTCATCTGCTGCTTGGCCTTCTTCGATTTGGGAGGTTTGAGTTCCTCATCGTCATCATCATCATTATCGTTGTCGTCGGAATCCGGTTCACTTAAGTCTTCACCACTTTCTCCTTCATCGAGTGAAATAGATCCCTCATCGTCGTCGTCATCATCATTCAAATCAATGGAACCATCTTCATCATCTGAATGTTCTTCGCCAGACATGTCTTCATCTGCAGCATCATCACCCCAATCAGCGTCGATATCTTCCATATTCTCACCATCAGCATCATCCTTTGCCTTCTTTTTCTTCTTTTGTTTCTTACCGTCGCCCTTTATCTCACCACCCAAATCTTTAAGGAAGTCCAAATCTTCATCGTCTTCACCTGCACCCTTCTTGTTGCCGAAGAAACCATCCAAATATTCCTCGAACTCATCATCATTCACGTCCTTGGACATTTCTTCATCATCATCGTCACCTTTCTTCTTCACAACCGCAGCGGTTTCTCGTTTTTTCTCCAAGTAATTGAAGATGAACATCTCATCTTCGGTGCAAGTTGTCCTCGTCAGAGTTTTTACTGGTTTACCACGAGTACCGTACGAAACATATTGTTTGCTGTGGATAACTGGCAATTCGGCCTTGTCAGTGTCTAGCTTTTTGGGATTCTTAAATGCAAAACGCTCCAGAAAGTGTGGGAGACTGAAATCGCGCAACGGATCGCCGTAGTAGTCGATCTTTTTCTCTGAAAAAGAGGAAGAAATGTAAAATTTTAAAACGAGAGCCAATTGTCACTTACTTTGGAGTATACTCTCAGCGAAAACCTGCACAGTGGGATGGTAGTGCTGCATGATGATGAGCAACTCTGAACGCAGAGCATACTCAGCTCCAGCAAAGGCTGGTACTCGGTGAAACGGGTCGTAGGTTGTTGCGGATATATTACTGACTTTGCCACCTTTGTCTGGGACATCTTTCTTGATTTTGGCATGATGCCAAGAGCTGGACTTTATTTCCTCTTTCGACTCACCTACAACTTTGTCTGTTTGTTGTGTCCCAGTGTCTTCAGTGTCCGATGGAACGTCCTCGTATTTTTCCTCCCCATCACTGTCGAACTTGGCCAATTCATCATCTTCTGGCACCACCGAATTCACAACTGCCCCCTCTGTTTCTGTCTCCGCCTTGCTTCCCATCAGTTCCGGACGGGTTCTTAACAACTTGTGAATAACAATCAGAGTACCAGCTGCAATGGCCGCTGGCATGTACAACGATACCTGTAGGAGTCGCTTAATAAAAGCCTGAGCTCGGTTCACATGCGAGTCGATATGAATGGCACGATGAATAATGTGAAGAAACTGTGCGGCTGTCTTATTCCCGATCGCCGTGAGCTGCAGGTCTATCATCTTCTTGTAAAGAGCATTGTAGAATCGATCTGATTTCTCGGTCTTAACTGAAACTAATTGCAGCAGCAGAGACAGTGTTTGAATCGATATATGGATGTC
The DNA here is from genome assembly GCA_907269105.1 of Volucella inanis. Classification (NCBI taxonomy): domain Eukaryota; kingdom Metazoa; phylum Arthropoda; class Insecta; order Diptera; family Syrphidae; genus Volucella; species Volucella inanis. Next base: position 97,102,144 of record OU026154.1, read on the forward strand.
AGCCAAATGGACGAGACGGTAGATGGTGTCTTGCATATCTTTTGTCATGATTTCAGTGCTTCCCGGAGCGGGTTTGGCTTCAATGATTGCTTTCTGGAGACACCTTAAAATTGCCTGCATAGTGCGATTGTTAACGGCGCCCTTTTTCACTAAAACTTTGAAGAGGGCAAAGCAAATGTTAACCAATTTTGTGCATACTTCAGGTCGCCCATTTGGAGCGATTTGTGCCAGAAAACATAAAGCAAAATGCTGCGCCCGATCAGAGATGTTGTTTCGGAAGAGTAACTTCTCGGCCTCAGCTGTTATCACGCCGCACATGTTTGGGTGTTTGTATGCGACTTCAGAGAGGTGATGGAGGGCCTTGGAAGCTACTTTGCTCGATGGATCACCGAGTTTGTTGATAATCATTGTAAGCAGCATCTGTTCCTTTTCTGGGGAATAGGTTAAGAGCCGTGATGCGGAAATGATGGACGCATTTTTGTTGTTTTCCTGACCAGTATGCAGACCTGTCTGTAGGTTCTTTAGAAATTCTGAAAAACAAAAATGTTGACTTGCTGTTCATCTGGTTGTTGTTGACTTACCAAAGTACTGATCCTTTAACTCGTTCTCGTAGTACCAGTAAGCAAATATTTTCTTTTGTTGCTCCTTGGATAAGGTGTCGTCTTTTTTTACAGCTTTCCAATCAGCAGCACGCATGGGAATGGATAATAGCTTTCTATGTGCTGGTAGGAGCACCTCGATCATTAGATCCGTAAGTATCGAGATAACTTCGGTGCTAGACTTGTTTGAAAGTTTTGTATACCCGATTAGGGTCGCCAAGGCTTCTAGATTGCCCACTGGATTACTCGTGACAAGTAAGGCTCCTGCATTAGCACGATCTTTAGCTGTACCTTTGTGTAGAGCTGTCTGTAACCACTTGGAATCGGAAGGGTTCCCTAAAAACAAAAACAATTTTGTGAAATTGGTGCCTACAAGTTTGTATTCCATCACTCACTCTTGACAAAATAAGGCAATTCAGACTCAAATGAACTCTTACAAAGGTTAAATAGCTCCATCTGTTCCTTTTCCTTTATGTCTAGTACTTCATCTGTTGTTGGGTACATGGGAAACTGCAATGGCACTTGTCTTGAATGTACTCACCCGTTAAGATGAACATCCTCAACCACTCACCTCATGGAACCACTTTTTGTTTTCGTCATTCAGATCATCGGATTTAGTTTTCTTTTTTGTTCTCTCCTGTTTGGTGAAGAAGTCTTCCTCATCTTTCTCGTGAAATCCATTTTCAGCATCAGGGGCATCTTTGTTGGCAAATGTTTTTTTCTTGTTTTTCCCTTTGGATTTTGTTTCCTTAACAACTTCTCCATCGTCGTTGAAGACAATTTTCTTGGGCTTTATGGTGAGGTCAACATTTGGCGGTGGGGGCATTTTTATTTTAAAATAGATTAATAATGAAGAGACTGGAATAGAAATATGTTTGGCGAAGCAAATGCCGAACAAACTGCACGTGCGATTGAAATGTCACTTTTTGTGATGACATTTGGTGAGAGGGGAAAAAGCTTTTCCACCAAAGTTCAGGTATTTAGTAGAAATTTTTTAAATAGTGTACTTAACGATATATCACACTGGAATTATAACTGGCCCGAGTCTAATGCCCGTCAAGAACTAGGAACGTAACACATCAATTTCAATTTAATGTTCTCAACTCTAATGGGGTTCTTAAATTTGTTCAATTAACGCACTAAACGGGCCTTATACGATCAAACGATTGACGTCAATCACACGAAATTGTGAAAATGCATTTGATTGCGTTACGCAGTTCTGATAAGGTCTGATTAACGAAAACCAAGGCAAGTTTGACAAGTTATGCTGATTGGTGTATGTGTGGGCTGGATTGACCTAAATACTTCACTCACAATTGTGTTTTGTGTTTCGGTAAAGGAAACATGTCTTGCGCTAGCAGTAAGGAAAGCGGAAAAATAATGTTGGGTTTGTTTTGTTATGCCGAGAGAGCTGAGCTCAGGTCGTGTGAGGACTTTTCAAGTCGATGATGTCGAAATAGAGAGGGTGACTGACGTGTTACAAGCAAATCAACGGCAGCGCTCAGGATACATGTTAATACACAAAGGATATGGATGACCTTATTGTTGACGACCGCAACAAAGGAAAATCAGGTGAATTTCTGTTAAGCTATGCGATGGTAGAAACTAGATAAAAGAAGGATGAGAATCTTTGAAAACTGCTACAAAAATTACTGTTGAAAGAAGAAACGGTGCTTATTTGATTCGGGTTTATCATTAGAGGAAGGCTTGGGCAATAAGTCGTTGGCGAGTGAGTGAAAGATCGTAATTAAGACTCAATTCGTCTACATAAACTTGAAGTCTTTAGCAATGTTCTAATCAAGACGTTAAAATCTTCTTTGAAACTTGTAATGTATGTTTAGCGGCCAATTTGGAAAACATTAACACCACCTATGTGGCCAGAGTATTCTTTGGAATCTGTTTTAAGTTGTTGTGATTATATATTTGCTGGTCTTATAATAGTCGTTAGGATTCTCGGCATTGCCGCAAGCAACCAGAAAGCCGATAGTACTTTAGAGACTTAGACGCAGGAGAGATTTAAAATACAGATAGCTTTGTAAATAGCACCAATACTGGTGAATAACATTCATTGCGGGTGCTGACTTCGGCCAATATGTGATGGCGAGTATAACAGCGGGTTGTCCAGAAGGCAGCGTCCTATCTCCACTGTAATGGTGTATGTTGCTAGACTCAATGCTTAACGCTTTCAATAGTTCTGAAATTATCATATGCATTTTGTATATAAGAAATGGGATTTCAATTAATCATCCGAAAACTGAGATTTTTCTCTTTACGGGAAGTAAATCCGTTGAGCAGTAAGCCCATAAACAACTGATCTTGTCCTCTTTTCCAGGAAATATAAATTTCCAATCCAATCCATAGCCCCTTCCTCAATAAACGATACCAGACAGGAAACCTAATATTCAAGAAAGCTAAAGTAGCTCGGTTTTCTTGAAAAAAAAAGCAATTGGGAACAAATGAGGCTTTCAACCTCGCATTTGGCATCTACGACGTGGTTGTCTGGGGGATAGACTAAGACATTGCAGTCAACTGCAGCAAACTAGGCAAATTCAAAAGGACAACATGTCTGTGTATAAGCGGAGTCTTACCTACTACTCTCCCGAGGCACTGGATGTTCTGTTTCACTTGACACCCTGCGATATTTTCAAGAAGAAGCTGCTAAAGCTGCTATCGCCTTTAACCGACTACACACTGATCAAATAAATTATTTGACCAGGCTAATATTCTAAGCACACGTTTGACTTTTTCCACAGAACGTCAACTACAATATGTCTAACATTGGTTTGACAAATACTTTCATGTAAGACTTTCAGTATAAGAGAGTAGATTTTTCTGAGAGGAAAACGCTTTCATGGATGACAAGACAATCCATTTCTATATGAAAGGATCAAAGACTAACAGCGTTATTGGTGGCTTAATATAGGCCTCTCCCTCTCCTCTCCTCACCCGCCTTCTTAATCACTGTAGCCTGTTACAGCAGAAATTTTAGCGATTAAAGAAATCCTGTCCTGGGTGAAGAAAAAAGTGATATCTGCAAGGGATATTCGCATCTTTTCTGGACTCAGTCTCAGTAAAGTTCTAGAAACACTCTTGACTGCCGATCTGAATCGCTCTAAAAGTTTGATCTTTCAAAATAGAAAACATCTCCGCGCTACCAAAGATGTCATCACTGGACACTGCCTTATATTTCTCTAGAAGCTGCATAGACGAGGAGGAGAAAGAGAAAATCCTCTACTCTACTCTGTACATGCCGAACTCTCTCCCAAAGAAGGAACCTCCACATAGAAGCTTTCTTCTACAACGACTTAAGCGATTTAAACAATTTACAATAGAAATTAACAGTATCGTACGCTTCGTCAGAAGCTAAAATTGGTTGCAAAAGTAGGAAGATCACAGATCCACGTGGTATCACAATAGGCCAATAGGCCTAAATAGGTTGGTTTTTTTAACAGCAACTCTTTCCTAATCTATACGCTTACATAGAACCAAAGAAGTGGTCTTTGGTACAACGCGCACTGGAGCTGTGTTGATCTTGCGTGCCAGCTGTCTTACGGACATGTCCTCCGATACGAAATCGACTTTCCTTGTGCCCAGGACTGGCTTCGGCCAGAATCTAAGACAGGAATGGAGTGCAACCGGGTCTTCACGGACGGCTCCAAAACAATATAGGATGTGGCTCTGGTGTCATTCTGGAAGATGGCAACGTTAGATTTCACTTCACATTAGGAAAGCTTGTATATTTCTCCCAAGCAGAAATTTACGCAATTCTGATGGCAGCGAACTATATTTCGGAGAACCGGTCAAGGGGGTGAAGCATTCGCATCTGTAGTGATAGCCAAGCTGCGCTTAGAACCTTGCTGCACCCTCCTACGACTTCCAAGCTAGTTCAAGAATGCAAGAGATCACTGAACGCAGTCGGAAGGTTAAATTCAGGCAGCCTTGTCTGTCCAGGTCACAATGGCATTACGAGAAATGAAATCGGCGATGAACTTGTCAGGCATAGTTTCAAAGAGAGTTTTTTAGGACCCGAACCTAAGTTGGTTCTACCTACTTCCTCGGTTAAGGCTTCCATTGACAGTATACTATACAGAATACTTCCGGACGTCGCTAGGAGGTCATCGGCCATTCTGCTCTCCCTCCCTCAAGAGGAAAGACAGCAGGCTGCTTACTGGTGTCGTGACAGGAAATTAAACTTTTGTAATACACCTAAATGTGCTGGGAATAAGCAACACAACATCCTGCGATGCTTGTTGCGAAAGTGATCACGACCCTGCGGAGCACTATTCCTGTGATTGTCTGGCATCAGACTGCAGGTATTCGGCGCTGACGTGGTGGGTGCTGGTACTGTAGGCACCTCATCCTTGATCGCTTGTCATCTTTCTTCGGAAAACTGAAAGCTTTCATTAAAAGGAACTTTACAAATGGAATAGTTCTTTATCTGAGTGCTCTGTGAATGAGCTGCCGGTTTACAGTTTCAAAGTTAAAAGTGAAGACGACGATCGTCGATCAGCTACCGCAGTATTTTATAAAAATGTGATTGATCGACTTTTGAAACTTACTCGTCTAAGATGCGTGCTCCCAGTTTTTGACTAAAGAATATTTTTGTGACACGCCAGATCTGGTCCCGGCTTTTTTTTCTATTCCCTAAGCTGAGTTGAAAGTAAAGCGTTTGAATGAAGTGGAGACTATTCAAAAAATGTGACAAGGATTCTGCGAACAGTTCCGAAATTAGATTTCTTGACCTAATATTGCAAATTGAATAAAAATGTTTGTCCTATTTGAAAAAAAAAACAGTCCTTGAACTTTTTGAATAAACGGCGTACAGCTGAAGTAAGAAGAAGCTAATTTAACACTTCGTCGACCGCGGGCGCCATAATGAACTGTACGATTTCCACCGAGCTCGGGCATTATTTACATTTCTGTGTACTACTGTCCATTTGGTGCTTTTTCGAAGAATAGTATAATAGGATGTATATTGGTCTGCACGACCAATTTATTTGTTGTATTCCACAACAAATTTGGGTTTTGTTTTCTCTCCTGATCAATAATAATCATTTCTGCCGAATGAATAGTAAAAATGGTTCTTACTGCTCCATAAAAATGTAAAAGAATTTTGTTTCATGTTCTCTCAGTGTGATATTTTTTTAACTCTGAGGAAATCCTCTATATTCCCTATTGTTCCGCAAATTCTTGTACTTTTCTGCAGCAGTAATTTGGCTGTTTGTACGTTATTGTAGTAATTGTCCTAAATGGACAATATGGTGATGGAATCCCACGTACGGTTCTAAAACTGATAAAACCGCATCTTGTGACGTTGCTTCTGTGCCTGTATACCGCATACTTTAAAATTACAAATGTAGCCTGATGTTGCTTCGCATATTTTATTAGTTTTGCACAGTTATAATCTAAGATAATCTACCTCGCCAAGGTATTATAGCTTAATCCAGGGACAATTCTTGTTTTGGTGTATATACAGTTTGGAATTAGTATTGCACATAATTTAAAAACTTCTCTATACTTTCTGATACATTCATTGTCGTTAAATTCATCATCACATATCTACGTATCGTTGCTTTCAAAACAATCTGATAGTGCATTCATAGACAACTTCTAGACGTTTTTAACGGTATTTTTTTCCCCCAATTATATACGAAAGAAGAAGAATATATACAAGAAGTGTGTTTGATGAATACCTGGATTAGAAATGACAACTCAACTTTTTTAGGTTTTGACAATTTATTTTTCAATATGATCCCCTTTCAGCTCGATACACTTTTTTTAACCTCTCCGTATAATACGACTTTCGTTGGCCTGCAAAATACTCCTGCGCAGCGCCGATGACTTCCTTCGACTGTACTTCTTACCGGAAGTGAAAGAGCAATTTTTTTTCGCCAAATGTGGTCGTTTTTTCCTCAAATCAGCGTTTAATCGACCCAATAAATCGACGTTGTATGCTCCTGTGATTGTTTTTCTCTTCTCCAAATAGTCAACGTGGATCACACCTCACGCGTCCCAAAAACCGGTGGCCATAATCTTTCCGGCCGAAGGCACGGTCTTCACTTTCTTTGGAGCACGTTTACCGGGTAAAACCTATTGTTTTGATTGTTCTTTAGTCTCTGGTGTATACCAATGAATTCGTGTCTCATCGATTGTCAAGAAACGACGCAGAAACTTCTCCGGATTTCGATTAAACAGGGCCAAGCACGTCTTTGAAGCCGTCTCACGATTGGGCTTGTTCTCCGGTGTGTGCAAACGCGGCAACCATCGCGGGATATGGCTAACGCGTTGAGTTGAGATGCCTGCTATCTCAGCCAACTCGCAAATTTTCACTCGGCGGTTCGCCAATACGAGATCATGGATTTTGTTCACGGTTTTCTCTGTGGTCACCGACGTGCGGAATGGGTCCCATATATATAATCGAGAATGGGCTTGATTTCCTCGCAGGTTTTGTCACTCAAAAACATGAATCGGATCACGGAGCTATACTGCTCCTTTTCCAAGCACTAACACGATGTTTTGATTTGAAATTATGAAATTATGGTAGGCGTGCTAAAAAAAAAGGTTATACTAAATGATGGTCCAGTAGCGCCACCTATCTTCCAATCCGGGTACTTATCAAACAGCCCTCGTATTGTACTTTATAGAAACAGTTTAATACAAATTGCGAACAACTTCAGATTAAGTTACTAATGATAACAGAAAAAGAGGAAGTCAAAGTGGGAAATCTACTCGATTAGTCTTGCACCGACTTACCATACATACCAACGGAGAGATTTACCCGCTTGGTAGTGCACCGACTTGCTTAAAAGTGGCAAGATCTCCCCGTTCGGTTGTCTAAGTGTTTAGATCGAGTAGAAATCTACACCCCACGTCGATTGGAAGCATGTTACTGTTGCACAAATTAAACGCAATACATTTTTATAGTTCAAAAAAACGTTATTATTCATTTTTATTTTAGTTAAACATAAATGTTACCTATTAATGCTTTCTTGTTGTAGTTTTTGTTTGTTTTGTTTTAATTGTTAAATATTGGAAAAATGTCCACATATTAGTTTGAACATCGATTGGGATTTTATAGTGTTAATTTTGTTTTGTTTTTTTGTTCAATTTCGTATCTGCTCATTATTTAAATTATTTAAATTGTATTTTTCGTTTTTAAGATACACGGTAAATAATATCTATGTTCGGTAGTAATAGTTTAATAAGTTTTTTTAGTATTTTTTTTGTTTTGTTTTTATTTTCCATTTAAATTATTTAATTGATAATAGCACTACTATTGTTTTTATTCTATTATTATTAATATTATTATTATTATTATTATTGTAAATTTTGTTTTAATTTTCCTTTTTGAGATAAATTTTAATATCTATTGAGCTGTGGTTGTCTCTGGAGATTTTTGTATAATTTTTTCAAATGACAAGAACCGAAAACATACAAAACAAAGATCAATGATTCAATATTAGTTGTTAGTTAGATATATTGTAAAAATGGATTAAAGAAACATGTAGTGAAATAACATTCATTCGTTTGTATTTTTTTTTATATAAATTAACAAAATAATATTTAAAACAAATAACAAAGATTACAACTTAGCATCTATGTGTGGTTTCTTTGTTTATATACAAAATCAACGAAAAAAATAAATTCATGTACACCAATACCTCGCTTTGCGTCGTTTCGTTTTGGGTTTTTTCGAAGTTGCGTCGCAGTTGTGTCGCTGCTGAATTAGTACTAATTTTCACTGTGCGTCGTTAGATTTTCGATGTTGCGTTGTTTTGGGTTCGAGTCTTTAATTTTTTGAATTTTTCTTTTTTTTTCTAAAAGATTGTACGACTTGGGGTTTCCCCCTCTAACTGAATATCAACGAAATTTTAATATGTAGTTTTATTTTCAATTTGCTTTGCTAATTTTAGAGTTCGGTTTCAATTAGTGTGTTGTGCTTTTTTTTTAAAAAAGAGAATAATAAATTTTTATAAATTTTTACGGGTAATTTCTGGTTACAAAAAAGGTAAATATTTTTCCAATTTATTTATTGGCAGAGTTATATTACTTTTTTTTTTACATTTTTTAGCCAAAAGAAAACTATCAGCTTAGAGACAAAATTAGATATTCTGCGACGATTTGATAAGGGAGAGAAGGCTGTTGCTCTGGTGGCAACAACTGTCAGAACTATAAGAGATCGAGATGCAACATCATTAGATGCTAAAACGATGACCCTTACAAGGAGTGCTTTGATGATCCTTTCTATTTGGATTAAAAATCAAGTTGCGGAGAGAATACCATTAAGAAAAATTGTAATTCAGACGAAAGCAAAAAGCTTATTTGATGACATGAAAAGTAAAGCAGTATCCAACGATAATGCTAGTGGTAGTAATACAGACAAGAATGAAACATTTGAAGGTAGTCAGGGCTAGTTTGAGAAATTCAAGGTTCGAGCAAATCTGCACAGCATTGCTCTAAAGGCGAAGCAGCTAGCGCTGATATAACTGCTGCAGAACGCTACCCGACAGAGTTGAAAGCGTTAATTCATGAAGATGGCTATGATCCGAAACAAGTCTTTAATGTTGACGAGACTGGGTTGTTTTGGAAACGTCCACCTAACGGAACTTTCATATCTACAATATGAAAACAGAAAAATCTGCGTCATGGTTTAAAGCTAGCAACCATAGACTGACTCTTCTTCTTGGTGGTAATGCAAATGATGATTTCAAATTTAAACCATTTCTCATTCATCGATCAGAAAATCCAAAATCTATGAAAGGTTGTTCAAAGAATCTGCTTCTTGTCCATTGGCGAGCAAACAACAAAGCATGGATGACATCATCATTATTTCAAAACTGGGTTTTAACTTGTGCTGTTCCAGAAATTAAAGCTTATTGCAACAAGTAAAACTTAAACTTCAAGGCTTTGGTCCTAGTAGACAATGCTCCTGGCCACCCAGTTTATGTTGATGAGTCGTCATAAAACGTGAAATTTGTATTTTTGCCGCCTAATACGACATCAGTTATTCAGCCGATGGATCAGGGAGTAATATCGACTTCTTTTAAGTGAAACTGATGGCCAAGATAAGCCTACCATGCTAGAGTTTTGGAAAAAGTTCAACATTATGAAAGAAATTAGAAATTATTTCCGATTCGTGGGAGGAGGTTAAACGATCTTGCATGAATGGTGTTGGCGCAAATATGGACTGAATGTGTTCACAAAATTTGCGCTGCAGAAGTTGATGGTACACTAGCTGTTAGTCATGAAATTTCTAATTTAGCTAGAGAGTCTAATTTTGAAGGTATGGAGGAGACTGAAAATTTAACCTCCAAACAAATTTCCAAAGCGATGTGTTTGATTGACGAAGCTATGAAGATTTTTTTTAAAAAAAAAAACGATCCTGACAGCGGAAGGAGTTTAAAAGTGTCCCAGGCGGTAGCTACGAATATTAAATGCTACAAAGAAATTTATTTTACGTTGAAAAAAAAAAGCTGTTCAGCAAACATTGGATCAATTTTTTGTGAAAGAAAACCGACTTACGACAACACCCACTATGGACTCATCAGACAGTGATTAATTTTTATTTTGTTTTAATTGAATTTGTTTTTTTTTTTTTGTATGTATGTATGTACATAATAAAATTTTATATTATTTTTGTTTTTTAGATGTTTACTTTGTTCAATTTTCTTTTTAAAAAGTAGTATTTTCGTAACCCTGTATTTCGTAACCTATCTTCGATGGTTACATACATGGTTTGCTATAGAAAATCATAATTCATTTTGCGTCGTTTCAATTTGCGTCGTGTTTTTTTTTTTTTGGAACGTAACTACGACGCAAAGTGAGGTATTGGTGTACTTATTCGTAGCAGCTAAATATGTATTTTACGTGTATAAGATTCTTGTTAAATTCTACAATTATTATTCAATCTTTTTTATAAACTCACTAGTATAAGATTTTATATATATATATTTTTGTTTTGTTTGTTGTATAGCTATTATTATTATATTTTGATTTAGAATATTTTCTTTTTATTGTTAAAAGAGGTTTTCTTTCAATTTCGGAATCCTTAAACGTTACGAAAAATAATTATTAGAAAGTGTTTCTCTTTCTTTTTTTTTTTATTAGTAAAACGTATGATCTAGATAATATTTGTTTTATTTTGTTCAAGATTAAACTCTAAAAATTAAGCGTAGACTATAAATAGTTTTTTGTTTTTTTGTTTTGTTTTCAATTTGATTTTGGTTTTAAGTTAGATTTTATTTGATTTTAATTGAAAAAACAAAAAATTCGTTTACATGTATTTTTTTATTGTTCGATTTTTGTTTGTGAAAATTTTGATATTTCTGTAGTTCTTTTGATTTAGATTTTTTTTTTTAATTGAATATTAGATGTATGTAAATTGGTTTTAGTTTTTTTTTTTACATTTTTCTTAAGTTGCAGACTATTATGTTTTGAAAAAGGTTTTAGTTGAATGTTTTCCATTTGTCATTCGGTGTCGGTAGTTGTTTAAATTTTCTTTGTCATGGAACTGGGTGATACATTAGCAGGCAACGTGGTAAATTAAATGGAAAGGACGTTTTTGGAGGCGATAAGAGATACTCAGATACTCAAAGATAAAGCTTTATAGTTAGAATTCTATCACTCAGAGTGGTAAAAGTATGTATTTTGAAGAAAAATGCAAATGAAATACAAAAACTTTGCTTGGTATTTCGAAAGACCGGCTTCACAAAAAATAAAGAAACTTGATTGTGAAAGAAAGAAAGATTTTCAGTACAACTCGAAACAAGAACATCTATATAGATACATGGAATTTTCTTTTTCTATAAGATAGAGTGGTAAAAATAGGTCACAATTGCTTTTTTTTTTTTTTTTTTAAATGCAGTCTGTAGTTCGAATACGGAATTTTTTCTTTATGAATTCCAACTGAGACAATGCATTTCTGGTGGTGAGAAACACTGGTGACGTTTTTAAGGATATCCACTCCACTTTAACTGAATGGGTACCATATTTTCCAAAAATTTGTGAATCATCTGGTGACTGTTTGTCTATGATGTAAGGAACAGAATTCAGAAAGTTCAAAAAGCACCTTTATTTTTTCTCTGCCTCTCTTTCAAGTTATTCCATATGGGAAAATTCAGTTTTTTTCTTTTGCGTTAAATGAATAGGTATTGCATGTATTCTACGAAGATAAACACATTTAAGAAATTGTTGTAGTGACCTAAGCAAAAATAATATTTAAATTGATATCTGGATAAACATGGGTGAAGCGAAATCTCTAAAAAATACTGAACAGGCTCAAATTGATTTACTACAAAAGCAAAGACTTACCAGGCGTGCTGATAACAAAAGATTCATCCGGGAAAAATATGAAAGGAGTTAAAAAAAAAAACGGCCATAACAGCGGCCAATAGAAGAGCAATTTTGGGACGTGCTTCTAATTCTTCTAACTCAGCAACGAGCAGGTTTCAATGCTGGTGTTTCAAAAGTTTAAAGAATAGTTAATCGTGCCAATCATCTAAAACGTCTGAAATTTCAAAAGAAGCCACTTTTAAACCCTCAGCGAAAGTGTATGCGGTTGGAATTTTCGAGGCACCATATAGTTTGGCAAGAATAATGGCATTGTGTGGTTTTCTCATTTAAAAAAAGTTTAATTTTAATGGACCTGATGGGTTTAATTATTACTTTCACGATGTGAGAAAGGACCAGCATTTTTTAGCCCGACATCATAGTCGAGAATGTGGTGTTATGGTATGGGAAGCAGTTAGCTATTATGGAACGGTTGACCGAACCGAAAACGACCTCAACATCTTTATAAAGAAATATTGGAATGGAATTTTCTAAATTTTATGATATTTTTGGACTTATTGTATAAATTGGACTTTCCAGTAGGACAATGCACCCATTCATACAGCGCGGATAGTAAAAAAAAATTGGATAAGGAAGCAAAATATGGGATTGCTTTGTATGGGGATGGTTAGTCCGAAAAGTGTACGAATCTGGCCATCAGTTTGAAGACAGAAGATCGCTCATTGAAGCTATTAAATTAGTCTGGAGAGAAATTTCATTATTGTGAAGTAATTATGAACAAAGGTGGCAGTATTCACTACCAGAGGCAACAAATAAAACTTTCTTTTAAAAATAAACTTGTTTTATTTAATTCTATTGACTACTTTTTGTTATTTCATTATTTGTACCTATTCAGTTGAGGCAAAAAAAACTGAATTTTTCCATATGGAATACCTTGCAAGAGAGCCAGAGAAAAAATAACGGTGCTTTTTTAATTATTCTCTCTAATTTCTGTTCCCAACATCATAGACAAACAGTCACCAGCATGAAATATTAAATTCATGCACATTATTTGAAAATAATAAAACACTAACTTTTGAAAAATATTGTACCTATTCAATTGAAGCGGAGTGTATGTAGCAGTAAACGAACCACGCGGGAATCCTGGAATGTTAATTGACTCGATGTCTTAAGATGTCTTAAGACCCAACTGAATAAACTGAGTCTCGAAAATTACGGCAGCTAGAAATCTACATCGCTTAGTTAAAACGGCAAAAGTGAGCCGCTTTTGCACCAGATAATCATCTGCAATGAAAAGTAGATTCTATATAACCGTAAAAGACCTGGACATTGGTTATATGCAGACGAAAAACAAAAATAAGAACCACAAGTTTAATATTATAGTCACAGCGCGGCGGACATCGAAAGGACTAATCCGCTTTTAATTTCTTCAACCAGGAGAAACGTTAAACTTCGTCAAGTATTATGAGAAAATTGGCCCAATACATGCCAAATTTACTGAAAAGCAGCCTGTCTTGCTCAATAGGCTTGATGAGGGGGTCGCCCCCCGGCTAGCGAATGCACTCTCTCCATGTATTGGATGTATGGCACGATTTCCTTACCGTACTTGCAGTGGACGCTGGCAAAATATATCTTGCCAAAAACGCCTTCTACTCCAACACATACGCCACGTTCATCTGCATCTTGAAGAATGCATGTAAGGTTCGCGTCCCTTACAATCACCGCAACGTTGCATCTGGTGTCAGGGAAAACCCACATAGAAGCGGGTAAGCCCCTAATTACTCCCCTCGAAGAATAGGGCTCCTGAACCAGAGCAACGGTATCAGAGCACAAGTGTAATGAAAAAGCTGATGAAAACCTTATCCGTTCAATACGTTCAGAGCCTTTCTCCGCTATCCTATATTCAGCACTAAATTCAAGAACAAACTTTGTCAATCCTATTGGGAGAATGCAACTAGTTCTCATCATGTTAAAACAGCTATTAAACCCTTCCAAAATAAATTATAAATATTTCTTAACTTCAAAAGGGGTAATATCAAAAGGCTGATCAGCTTTCTAACTGGACACTACTAGCTTTGATTTCAGTGACGATAGTCAGGAATAGTTAAATTCCTTTTGCTGTCGTCGCATGATGAGAAAATATCAGATTTAACAGAAGACGAAGACGGCGAATTAGTAAAGAGAAAATATCGGGCCATATACCTTCCCTGATATAAATGAAGAATAGAAAAATTGGATTTAACTACCTTACGGTATTGTTTAATAAAATTATGGCAGGCGATCGGGTGTCTAACCACTGTACAGACTGTGTATAGTGTGTATAATTTACTTTTTATTTCACTGTTTATAGGCAAAATACGACAGGGGAAACTGTAACAACTATTGGAGAGAGATTTTGTTAGGATGTGGCTGTTGTTAAAATTTCTAAAAGTACCCGAGGCGTACAACGGGTATTATCAAATCCAAACTTTAACTAGGAGCGCAACAAGACAGTGTTTAAAGTCCTTTGCTTTGCAATGTATGACACTTCTTAATTATTCGATAAAGGCGATAGAAGATAATTCTTTACCAATTAGTTGTGCAAAAACCATTTTTCTAAATCTGAACACCGAAATCTAAACATTCGTACTTGGGTTTGGATGTATACCATAAGAGAAACTACGATGATAATTATCGCACATAGAACTAGCGTGCGTGTTGTAGACAAATGGCACGACAATCATGCACATTGCTATGGTGAATGATGATTGAGAAGTATAAAAGAAAAGAGCTGGCAACGGAAATGAAAATATTATATATGTCAGCGGACTTAAATCAGAACGTGATGTAATTAAGAAGCTAATGTTTCCTTAGCCAAAGGCTATTTTAAAAACCTGGTCGAAAGGGATTAGAAACTCGACTCCCAGCCAAAGTTTGAAGAAGAGGCGGAAGGGAAAACTTCTTCAAGTTGTTGCGTATTTATTGCAGAAAATAATGAAAATGAAGATTATAATGTATAGATCTCTGATCAGCTAAGATAATACTCAAACTGCCGTCCCCTTGTTCGAAAACCAGAGGAAGACCAGAATGTTGTTTCGTATGGCCGTGATAACTTCTGATAACTTAAAATTGATAATCAAGACAATGGGACAAAGTGCTACTGAATCGTTAAGTAAACGATACTGTACGAAAATTCTACAACTGCCAAACGAATATGAAATCGTGCAATCTTAAAGATGTTGTGAACAATGTCGCTGATAAACTAAACTATTTTACGAGCAACGAATAGCTAGTGGCACGATTCGAAATGTTTTAAATTGCTGAAAGCACTAATTCCCCAACATGGAGTGCAAATAATCAGCAGCTTAACAGTTACAATCAAAAATTGAAAAGTAGTTAAAATGGTTTTTATCACTGCCGTTGAAAAACAAAGAACGTTGCTTTCATGAGACCTCAACATACTTATCGAGGAGAGAAAGACTTAAGAGCTCAAATCGCAATTACTGCAGTAGAAGCTCGTGTCATTTTACCGATGAAAGAAGAAAGAAGGGTAGTGTGCGACTACCTTGTGACATGGGAATGCGGATTCTGATTGGTTTTATTGACTTGGCTTACCCTGTATAAGACTGTGATTTGTGGACAATACAGAAATAAATCAGGCACTTAAACACTATATTTATCGAAATATTTATGACGATGATGAATGGATGACAGCATGGGCTACTGCTATTACTATTCAATGTTTTTAACATAAATATCAACTTTGAAAGGTACTGAGCCAAATAATCTACTTGTGAAAGAATGTCTAACTTTTGAACTTTTGAACCACGCCAAAAATTAATCTCGAACAAATAGTTACGACAGTTACGACAGCGAGCAAGCTGACTTTAGCTGTAGCTACTCCTGCACAATCACGGCCTGTTTGGCGTCATTGACCAATGCATATCAATGGGAGTTAGATTTTTACATCTACATAAACTAAAACTTTTGAAAAAAAAAAAAACACTGACGAGGTTTGCTTACGAGTACCAGCTGATACAAATGGTAATGGATCTCCACATAAGGGCTAAAATGGAGGGATAAGCAAACGTCGTCAGATTAGAAAATTCTTTTAAATAACGACTGCCGGACAAAAAGTAGAGATAGTAGAAAGCTCTCAAGTGCTTTGAAATATCGTTTTGATAGAAGAAACACAACAGGATCGACAAAGCAAAAATTCTGTTTACGATGTAGAGATATAAGCTTGAAACCAAAAGTAGTGCTTCTCCGATTTAATGTTGAGATGCATGTTGGTATTCGCGCACAATGGGTGCTGACTACTCAGTTTGCTACTATCAAAAAAATCAGCAAGAGTCTTTGAGTTGTCTACGAATTTTCTCTCCTAATTGTACGTGGATCTCCACAACAAAATTGGCCTGTATGCTTTTGAAAATAGAATACGGAATCGGAGACATGAGTTGAAACATATCGTCAGGAACCATGTACTTTGGTCCGCAGCTAAGTCTTATAGATCTACAATATCAGAGGTTGATGTCTCCTTTTATCTCCTTTCATCATGTTCAGCAGCGGTCTATAACTTTATCTCTATCGCCGCTTCAAGCAAAATATGGCAGTGACATATTAAAAAAACGTAAGGACAACGAGATGGTTAAAAGGAAAAACGGAATTAATGTCTTCATGTTACAGAATCTATTGACTTTAGAGGCCAACAATCAACCTGCAACAGAAGAATCAAACGAAAACTATACAATTACCGACCAATGCAGCACCTCATTGATCTCAATTCTATTTCTATAACGCACCTGCACTTGGAACCTTACAAAAGTCTTTTAGTCTACAAATCAACACGCTTTAGTAAATTTCTAAGAAATTCTAAATATACATAAGGATACTAGTACGAACACCATCCTACTTGTACATTTCTAAAGAATATAGTAAACATACAAACATATAACTTAATTACAAATACAAATACAAAATACATTATATTATCATTTCACCAGAATTGTTTGGTCTGGTCCGCAGAACCAACTCTTTATTCGTAAGCATTTCATTCTTTTGTTATGTGCTGTTAGCGAGGCCGCCATCATCTTACAGCGGCACCCAAACAAAATTATGTCAGCTGCAGCTTCCGACAATTGCACAGCCATTTAATGATTCGGGCATTTCGTTCGACAATCGACGGGGGCTCAGTTGGTCTATATGTCTGAGTGGTTTGTGGCTGAGTTTCCGTGCTATCGGGCAGGCGTGTTGAATCTACTGTGCTTACATCAGAGAAGAACACCGTACTTGACTGATCAGAATCATTGTCTGAGTTGAATCCTCTTTTTGGTGGACTGTAGATTTCTTCGAATTTCTCCTCGTTGAGACCAAGCCGATCGAAGAATTTTTCTAACTGAGACATGCTCTCTGCGCGACGCATTTTTTCCATACCATTTGAGTTCTTTCCACCACCCATTGGTTGTTCGGTCATTGGAGATCCACGATTGTAGTACCGGTCACTGATGTCACTCTTGGAGCGAAGGATTGGCTTTCGGTCTTCA
Organism: Volucella inanis; assembly: GCA_907269105.1. Lineage (NCBI taxonomy): Eukaryota > Metazoa > Arthropoda > Insecta > Diptera > Syrphidae > Volucella > Volucella inanis. The sequence continues at coordinate 97,119,554 of OU026154.1, forward strand.
TCTGATTCTCGATCGGGTTCACCGTAACCGGCTGTTGCACATCCACCACTACTGCCACATCCGCTGCGTTGGGATGTGCGGTCATTAGAGGTGGAATATCGGTTGCGATGCTTGAAGCGGAGACACTTTTGTCGTTTGAATGTAGTTGGTGGGGGACTTATTTCCGGTTCCTTTTGACATTCGTCCGGAGGTGTACGAGCTGTTGGGCTGTGAGTTTGTTTATGAGGGGCAGGTGGTAAATGGTGAGCTGATGGAGGCGGATATACCCGTCGCTGCGATGTAAATCTCGAGTCTTCATAGTAGCGGGTAATGGGTCGTGTCTGCTCAGGTATGTAGTCATCTTGAAAAGCCTCTGGAACTTCGGGAGTGGTGAAATTTAGCAGACACTCTGAATCCTTTTGATACTTGAGGCGGCATTCGGGGCAATCAGTGTATCTTGATGAAGACATACCGTATGTGTAGTAAGAGTTACCACTGTGTTGGGTAGAAGAACCACTATCACGTCGGTAATCAGCTTGACCCATGCAAGTAGACATTTTAGGTGGTTCGCGTTCGCCACGTTGTTTGCAACAGGGTTCACTTCGATGTGTGTAGTGACCTGAGGAGCCTCCGGAATCTCGATTAAGGGAACTGCCACCAGATTTGTTAGAACGATTTCCTCTGCTGCAGCAACTAAGCACTTCACTATGAGGTGAATGTCGGCTTATTTGTGAATGTAGGTCAGGCAGGGATTTGTGGCTGTTAATGTTGTACGATGGTGATGAATAGTCATGCTCGTCAGATGTTGTATCGTGTGAATGCGAGTAAGATCTTTGGTAGTTGCATCTGAAAATAGAAACCAGAAATTAGATAACGAAATGATCATGAATGTTTCGGTTAACCTTGAGTTTTGTTCTTTGTCGGGAGAGCTCTCTACTGCTGCGTACTCAGCAGGAGGACTGATAGCCCGATAGTCTTCGGTTAATACAAGTGGTTCATTGACACTAGCACCATAAGTGTAGATATCGTCATCTGAAGATGGGTGCGGCGGTAACGACTGTGGAGAGAGAAATGCACTGGGAAACATAACCGATAAATCACTTTGACCATTTGAGGCATGCACCGATAGCTGAAAAACATAAAACGGTTAAATGGTTGGTGAAAAGAAAATATATGAGCAAACTTGTCACAATTACCTCCTGGTTGTACTTAACACTTTGAAACTTGCTGAATGTATCATATTTGTGCGGTTCAGTACCCTTATACCGTTCAGATAATGGCATAGGTCCTTCTTTGGAGTCAGTATTAAGCAGTTTTCTCAACTTGGTTTGAAGTAGATCCGAACTAGACGATGCACTTCGACGATTTGCTGGTCGATGATGAGGTGGATGCTGTTGGTGCGACTGTTGCAATGTATCCTGTCGCTGTTGCGAATGATGATGATGATGCATTCCTCCGCTAGAATGAGTCCGCGAAGGTGATAGTATGCAACTAGAATTGCCCATATTCGATATTCGGTCACCAGCTCCACCCACAATAGCCACGGGAACATTGCCACTAGCACCAATTCCACCCACAATAACTCCTCCACCTCCACCAATAACACCAATACCACCTGCTGAAGCCACTACACCACGAAAATTCAATTGCTGATGACGATCCAAAACCGTTTCGGACTTTACATAAAATGGCTTGCTTTCAGCCAACATCTCGACGGCTGACTTTCGCTTATGATGACGTCCTACCGTATACATTACGGATGCGTGCTGATAGTGATGATGTGTAGTCTGCTGAGAAGGACCCAACGGGGATCCGCCACCATACTGGGGTGGAGGTAATGGGGTTGTATGTGGTACACCACCACTTGAAAGATATGATGCTGGAGGCAGAATAATAGGGCTATTGGCCGACGACTGATGATGGTGAGTGTAGGCAGAGGGTGAAGTTACATTTGCTCCACCGCTATAATGATGAGTGGCTGAGGATGAATGATGGTGATGAGCACTTGTCATGCGGCCACTATGATGACGTGGGCTTCCACCGTACACAATTGCAGCCATAATTGATTTTTCACTGTTGGCCGTCGAGTTATGGGTGGTGGCTTATATTTGCCTTTTGCTTCGTCCTAGACTTTGTCGTGGAAATGCGACTTTTTGCAGTCGACGTTGGGTTTGCTGCAGTGTACTGTCTGCCTCCTGTTGAACTGAAAGAGAAGATGAACACAAACGAATTTTAATTAAAAAAAAAATGTCGAGTTTGAGTTTGGAGTATGAATTTGAGTTGATGTTGGAGTATATACTTGTATATTCGGCTTTTTCTTTTAATTTTGGTAGATTTAAACTGTTGGGAGATGTGAGTACTCTTTGGAGAAGACTATTTCGTTTGGATGGTCAAGTTCAATGACTTTAGAATTAATAGAGCTTTGGAATAGAATACTAATGTGGGCACGTCCTTTGTTTGTTACTAGTTATTGTAGCGATAAAGAAATAAATGGGTTTATGGTTAAAACGAGCACAGTTTGTACTTTGCAGGAGCTAAACTCTTTCACATTATAAGAAGGATGTTAATGTCACTTTCCTAGTGACGAGAAAGAAATTTATAAACGCTGATGTGGGATCTGTATCCAGAAATTTGAATGTGAGGATTGAAAACAAATCCACACAGCAACTTGGCTTCTTTAAACGTGGACTTGTTTCTTTTAATTGTTTAATTGTTGTCTCGAACTGAGATTGAGCATCAAACAACATAAAAGAAAGGCATAGTTTGGAAACAATGTTTTAAAATATTTAAAAAATGCTCCGTTTAGAACTCAGAGCGACACCATAAAGGCCGCCGACTTTTTAGTTCATTTGGTCTCTTCTTTACCTTTCCGTCTATTCCTTACAAAACAGTGCATTAAAGAGCTTTGCTCCGTGCTTTGTAGCAAATTAGACATGATCCGACAGACAACATAGCTACATGATCTGCCTAGAAGAGAATCAACCGACATGTACCACATCACTTGAGAGAGAAGGTTGCCATTGGAGCAATCCTTGTTTACATTTTGTGCGCAGCAAGCATTCGTGGTGAAATTTCTACTCGCTACCATTGCTTTAATCCACAAAATAATTGGTACGCCTACAGCGTGTTACCTGGTCTGGTTACAGATTCCGTGAAATTCGGTTCTGCCAACTAGATCTGCACCTTAGACAGAAGATTTTCTCTCTGTTCTAACTATGCGGCAGGAAGGATGTCGGATCAATAGGTAGAAAACTCTTAGCGATCTTTTTTCCGATTTCGTTGTAAAACGTTTCTCACCGCTCGCCAAGGGTTTGGTATGTAAGCCAGTGCCAGGTAGTTTTTTTTTTTATAATTTACACGCGCTCAAGAGATTTTAAGTACCCTTAAAATGATTGCACACAGCGCGGAAGAAGGAAAGTTTGGGAGGAAAAAGAGACACCGATGTAAGTTGGTTTTGGATGTTTGCAGGTTATAATAACTAAGCAAGTTGTACGGCTTAACACAGAATCACGATATTTCAATGTACAATCGAAAGTTAACTTGAGGGTAAACTGATGAGAATTCATAGAGAGACGGGTTTTACGGTTAAAAGTTTGAAGAGGTGGAAGGCTACTGGCAATTTCAGTGAAGCATTGGAGCTGGAAATAGCGATAAAACAAAGCAAGACACGAGACATAACGTCGGTGTTGGAAGGTGTCCATAGCATCACTTTTGAATCGTATCTAGCAGGTGCAAAGAGGTTTTACCATATGAGCACCTGATATGGGCATTGTATTCCAATTTTGGGCGGATGAAGGGATTATATACTGAGGCTAGATCAGAAAGGGATAAGTATATCTTACACCGTTTGAGGAAATCTAGATATTTCACAACGTTTTTGGGGACATCAAATATGTGGTCATTCCAACGTAGGTTGTCATTGACACCCATACCAAAAATGGAAAGTTTTTCGGTTTCAACGATGTAAGTACCGGCTGAGTATTTTGATTTCGCATTAACGACAACAGACAACTGTGTTTTTGAAGCATTAAATTCTTCTCTGTTGGTGGTTCCCCATTTAGTAATGCTGTTTATATCGGAATTTAATGAGATTAGCATACCCTGCCTTTCTCGTTCTACAGCCAAATAGCCAACACGTGAGTCCATGAACGAGTATGAAAAGCAGAGAGCATAGTCATCATAAATGATCTCTTATCTGCTACTTCTAATATATTGGATTAGATTTATAAAGATTAAATAATTTATGAAGATTAAAAAGAGTGTCGGAAACAAAACGGAACCTTGCGGCACATCATCCAAGACAAATTGAACAAAAGTTTCATCAATTCCAAATGCACGCATTTTCCACAAAAGAGCCTGATGCCAAGCTTTGCCAAATACTTTAGAAATAGCAGGTGTAACTATCTTGCTTTCGTCAAAAAGCAAAGATTCTCTTTAGATTAAGCAGCAGCTGATTTACACTTATATGCGATCGATACAAGGAGACTTGAAGGCAACAAAGGATAGAGCAGCGTATTTAATGATATCATCTCTCACCATAACTGGTGGCAGATACCAGTTGGTTTTGATCTGATAACTTTGAAGTGAGCTCGAGCGAGAGCCTGAGAGCACCTGAACGCCTTCTTGTTTCCTAACGCTGTCGCTGCCGATATGCATTATACAAGGAAACGGATAATCTGCAGGAGTTTTAGCTGATAGGCTATTTGGGTTCAAAAATAATAAGTTCTGAACAACTTTTTGAGATTAGGCGGATGGAAACTATATATAGCATCTTCCAGCTGGTTATGTTAGTGTTCACGATTTCGTGACAAATAGTTGTATTGGCTTGATTTCAACATTGTTTTTACAAGTTTTTACCAATAGAGATGATTGTCTCTCACTTTACACTAGAATTGCCCTATTTTTTGGGGTGCCACAATATTCAATGAGTTCGGTTACTGCATTTGGTGGTGGCGCTGGGACCGAAACTGGAACTGGACACTTGTCACTAGTCAAATTTTTTGAGACATTTGTTGTTATCAAAATCTAAACCTATTCAGATACGATTAAACAAATATTAGAAATCTCGTAATGGATTTCTGGATTTCAGTATTAAGACGAGGTGTGTCAAGTATAAAATGCTGTTTAAAGCATAAGTTCAATAGGCCGGTGTGTTTTAGGTTTTACTTAACTTTCAAGGCTCCAGTGCAATATCGATTGGGTGAAGGTTATACAGAAGTTGCTTCCGATGTGTTGGCTTGTTGGTATTGAATCATAACCTTAGTGCTAGAAGTCCTTAGACACTAACTGGATCTCCTTAAACTTTCTACCTCACTTACTCAAACTCAAACTTACTCAAATCTTATCAGAGCTCGTTGAACATTGGTTCAAATTTTTAAAGCCGCTAATATATCAGTTTGACAAAGCAATGGATTATTGAATTTGTTCTGATCATCTATCCGCTTTTTGTTAGTGCAGATCTGAGCAAACACGGATAGAATTTTGCACAATTCTCGAGACCATGAATGTTCTGGCATAAACCTATCTACACTACAAAGATGATATCTAAAACCTAGAAACGTTGACATAAATAATGTACCAGATGTATAAAAAAATACACATAATTCTACATTCACTTATTCAATCAAACTTCATCATCACCTGCAATCTCTGACCTCCTCCTGTGATTCCTTGATCAAAGATTGTGAAATCTCTTACGCCATCATCGTGTGGTTTTCTTTGTAACGCTGCCGCCGTGGCAGAGTCCTACTCAGATTACTACCTCCTTAATGTGTTCAACTGACATGCAGAGTGAACAAGTGATGATAATTAACATATCCGTCTGCCGACATGGCCTCATGCCATAGTTGGTACGTTTCTCATCCATACGAAGAGTACAGACAATGTAGAGAGCCATAAAAAGCTGGGATAACCCAACCATACAAAGCAGATACATTCGGATAGGTGCGATGTTCAGGTGTTTCTTTCAATGCAGATCCCTCTTAATATTTGTTTCTATAGTTTGCCGGCTAAACAAGTTTTACGATTTGTACACACCACAACACACTTCAATTGGTCACACCTTGTGCTACTGTGACTGCATTTATCGAAGGAACTCACAGATGTGACATGCTGTGCCGATAGGAACGCTAGGCGAAAGTTATCGCCTGGTCTTGTGGAAATAGAATGGCAATGGCACCATGTAGAGGTGTCGCAAAATTGATCGAGTGGAAATTTATTGCAACGAGTCGCAATGTAGTTAAAAGGCTCACACTGGGAGGTAAGTGATTTTTTCTAGACAACAAGAGTTAGGTGCAGCAAATTTGAAGAAATGGATTTTTGACAGGAATCCAACGAATACAGTGACGCTTTGAATGTTGTAGAAATTACACGGGATATAGGTTCAAAAAGTGAAAGTATGACAATAAAAGTTTGAAAAAATATTCTGAATTTCATCAAAAATGCGCTTGAAGAAACCTTAAGTGAAGAAAGGGGCAACAAATATATGCCAAGGTAGAGCCACAATGCCGGCAGGACTGCTGTGCAAGCATTTTAGTGTTACGCAATTCTTTGAACGCTCATTAATTATAAAACAAAAAAAAAGTAGTGTTAATGTTGGTAAAGGAAACAGATGGCAGCTTTATGAAAGACAAGGCATTGCTGCTCTTAGAAACTCAATTCCCAGGAGCTTTGTCTAGTGCTAAAAATTAGGCGACTGCAATTTGTTTTAAGGGGAGACTAGAATAGAACTAGAACTAGAACAGATAATAGATAAAGATGTGGACAACTACACTTGTACTACACTTATCTCCAGTACACCATCGCCAGCATGCATGTACTATAAGCGGGTACACCGATAGATATCGGTTTAAAAGCTAGCGGTAATATCGTAATTATAATCACCTTTAAATGTAAAAGACAATATTGTATGCTTTTCTTAATATTGAAGGGGCTTTTGACAATACATTACATGCGACTATTAAACGATCCCTAAACAAGGATACAACTGATATCAGTCAATGATGTAAAGTATCTAGGTCAATAGAGATTCTTTATGAACTGCAAAGACTGTCGTGACTGGTAATCACCGAGGCAATGGGGATAGGCTCAACCGCAACTGCAACTGGACACGGCTGACAAAAGAAGAAATCGGAAGGAAGAATGGCCTAGTTAATGACGCAAAATTGGTAAAATGTTTTCCCAATGAGGAAATTCAACTTTGAGAAAAATTTTAAAATTAATTTTAGCAGTAATAAAATTTGCGATAGATTGGTTCACAGATAGGATGAAAACTAAACATTACAAATCGATTGGTAAATGAACATGCACTTCCAGAGATTGCAATTTAGCAAAAATGTCAGAGAGTAAAGCGGGCACTTGAATCCTAACATATTGGTCTTAGCTTGTGTGTGAGCACATATGTGTGCTAGATACTTGATCACGTAAGGATTATGGGTAACGAGACACTCTATTTTCTTGCAAGATGAGGCGCAGAAGAATCCTTTATAGGGCTTGAATCATTCTGTGAGAATGTATATCTCATACACCTTACGGGAAAAATTGAGGAAACTAGAGGGGGTAAAAATGCTAAGACCTTTCAAAACCTTTAAAGGCTGAGAAACTTTAAGATATAGGAGACGAAGGTCTTTGCAGATTCTCCAACAGGGCCGCCGAAACTACAACGACATTCTGGGGACACTGACACACAAGTATAATTATTTGATAGATAAGATCATAGCTAAGATGATCCCGCTACTCATTCTCAGATTCACAAAAGATATTGGGCTGAAGGATTTGTCTAAGGTATCCATGCCAAGGGTAAGTCAACCAAAAGCTCCAAGTCACAAAAAACCTTCGTTTTGATACCCAGCATGGAGTCCTAGAAGATGCATAGAATTTGCAACGTAGCTGTTAAAATAATCGAGAGTGGGGAGCAATCTTTGATCAATAACGACATGGTACAGAGTTCAAGAAATTAAACCTAAGACAATATTCGTGCTGCACTATTTTGAGAGAAGGGAATCCATTCGCAAATGGAATGAACACTTTCTTGGGTAACTCAATCCAGGGCATTAAGGTTGGCAGACATCCTTATATAGGGTGTTTTATCGTGAGGTTTGATTTTCAACAGGCTTTTTTTGACAGATCACGCGTGATTCCTATCAAACCGCTTTGTCATTTTTGTTCAGTTTCGTTTGGCAAGTCATCATGGAAAGACTTACACCACAACAGCGTCTCCAAATTGTTCAGCTGTATTACAAAAATCAGCGTTCTGTGAGAAATGTTTTTCGTGCGATTCGAGGAACTTACGGTGCGCATAATCGACCTACTGAAACCACTATTGCCAATACCATTCGCAAATTTGAGACCCAGTTTACATTAGTGGATGATACTCGATCAGTTAGGCCACATCCAGAACGTAATGAAGAGACTATAGCAGCTGTAGCTGAGGGTGTACGCGAAGACCGTGACGAATCGACTCGTCGTCGTTCTCAGCAGCTTGGCTTGGAATCTTCGTGAGGATTTCGGCCTAAAAGCGTACAAAATTCAACTTGTGAAAGAATTGAAGCCAGATCACTTGAATTTGCGTCATATTTTCAGTGAATGGGCTTTGGAAAAACTCAATGAAAATCAAATGTCTTATCGTGAAATTTTGTTCAGTGATGAAGCCCATTTCTGGCTCAATGGATACGTTAATAAACAAAATTGCCGTATTTAGGCTGATGAGCAACCCGAAGAGTACCAAGAGCTACCATTACATCCATTAAAAACAACGGTATGGTGTGGTTTATGGGCTGGTGGAATCATCGGTCCATATTTCATCAAAAATGAGGCAAATCAGAATGTTACCGTCAATGGTAACCGTTATCGCGCCATGTTAACGGACTATGTGCTTCCTGAAATTCAAGCACATGGTCTCGGTGAGTTCTGGTTTCAACAAGACGGTGCTACGAGCCATATAGCGCGTGAAACAATGGACTTGTTGAGAAATCATTTTGGTGAGCACCTAATTTCACGTTTTACTACGGTAAATTGGCCGCCTAGATCGTGCGGTATCACACCTTTGGACTATTTTCTCTAGAGATATTTTAAGTCTCAGGTCTTCAGGAATAAGCCAGATACTCAACAACATTACTCGTGTTATCCGCGAGATACCAGTCGCTATGCTCGAACAAGTCGCCCAAATTTGGACCTTCTGAATGGACTACCTCAGTCGAAGTCGGAGCTAACATCTAAAAAGTAAATGCCATGAATTGTTCTTTTAAGCGATAATAAAAATTTTAAATTAACTTTCAAATTTATGTGTTTTATTTTACATTATAAATCAAAACTCACGATGAATCACCTTATAGGGTAGAGAATAATTTGACAGTAAAATAATCATCTCCATAAGTCTGGTCAGAAATATCCGAGGCTCTGGCCTTGGATTTCTCAGACAAGTTTTCAATGAGGATGCGGACGAGCAGTACCGGTTTTGCCGCAAAAGATCAGCAACATGATCAGCTAACTTTACAGTACAAGGATGTTTCTGAAGAAGGTCTAGGTGTTGCTTTTTTTTTTTTTTAATAACAAGGCCGCGCGGATTATTAAACCGTTAAAAAGTTTGCACACATCATAGTCGAATGAAAGTTGAGCATGGACGAAAGAAAGATACCGATACACGTTGGTTTTTACTGTTTGCAGGTTGGAATAAGTGGGAAATAATGTTCACGGCAAGACATTCTATAAACAAATTGTACGACTTAAGAAAAAATCACAGCGCATACGTCCAATAATGGGCGTAATTTAATTTTAGTTACTCCTTGGGCAGGCCTCCCGAGATGGAAGGTTTAAGGCTGGATTCCAAGATGCAATCTGTCTATCAACGCAAAAAGCCTTACGGGACTGCTCTAGCGAACAGAACAACGTGATGGGGACTGTCCCGTCGAGGATGCTTTGGAAAACGTTTCTTTTGACGGCATGTGTAACTCGGCCAGACAACACGGCGTAGAGGAATCACTGGTTTTGTGATAAAGAGCAATACTGGTCACAAGTAACCAGTTTGGAGGGTTGGCCGCGCGGCGGCATTCTGTCTCAACTGTAATAGTGTACTCGTATATTCTTCGACTTTCTGTTTAGCGCTCTTAACACCTCTAACATTTGCGTCCAAACATGTTAGCATGTTACATGTAAGCTGTGCTTTTTGTCGGATCATGTCTAGCGACTGTTTGGTCCCAAGTGCAGGTAGCATCTTAACATCTAGATCGGTGCACTAAAGATGTGCTTTCAATCAGTCTTTTCAAAACTGACGATACTCTGATATTCCTCTGCATCTACACGATTATGATTTGATCAATTCTATCATATGCGTCATTTGTTTGGTGAAAAGGCCTCAACGCAAAAATTCGACTGCTTCTTAGACTTAGAAATAAAGGCTTACTCTAGCACGCCTGGCTCTACCCTAGACGCATTGATAAATCTTTATCTAATTGATATTAATAGAATATCATCTTCCATTTAAAAAGAAGTAGTTTTTGATGACCTTGCGATAACCAGAATATTTCTTCACTCTGATTTTGTGGACACCAGAACTTTAGTTTTTGCAAGAGTACGAAGTTTACCTTTAGGTTTTGGTCAGAGTTTAAACCAGGAAAGGATAACTCGAGAACTAATCAAGAATTGTTCACTATTTTGCATCATAGTCACGCTGCGCTCAAGGCCTTATATGTTAGGACCCTCTCAAGAATCCAAGGTCACTTTGAATGCAATTGAAAGGCTAAATTCAATCAATTTTGTCCGTGTTCTAGGTTACGATTACGATGCATATAAACTTCTTCCTAAGTACTTCCATTGACAGGTGAGCTCCTTATGAGTGCAATAGCAGATTGCTTACTCCTTAATTAGCTTTTAATTTCTCGCCTTTGCTGGCAGATCATCCGAAAGTACAAAAAGAGAATTCGTCATCAACTTGAGATGTACAACCGGATGCAATTAATTAAAGACAGAAGTGGCTTATTGGTTAAAATCTAGTTTCAATTGCAAAAGTAGGACCATCTTAGTATTCATTATTGCCTAGTGTATCTTCAAATTATCGTCTAACAAACGGAGCAATACGGGTACGTAAGGTACATTTACGAATCGCCGATTGATTGGCCACCGAACATCACTCAACCTAACCTAGTACCACTTGTAAACTAATTAAAAAAGCCTTAACAACTAATCTGCAAGTCAGTTTTTTCAAACCTGAAGTTTGTTTAACACCTACTCACACAATAGACAAAGACGCAAACACGAACCTCCAAACCGGCCGCAAATGTGGCGAATTCAACTACCAGATTGAGATTCGAGTCTTGAGTGGCCGAATCGTTGTTTTGTATCTTGTTGCATGTAACGTCAAAACAAGTTTCGCAAGCCACAAAAAAACGGATGATCGTGGGATGCGAGAGCGTGTCGTGCAGTTTTTCAATCTCCACTTTATGATGGTGTTCCTCACTCTGTCGACTGTATCTTTATTTGGCTTCATATGCCGTACCAGTTTCAGATTTAATATCTGCGACGGAGTTTATAAAACTGGCTTCAGGAGGTATGTGCTTGTAGTAAAGTAACTGCTACTTGATAGAGACAAACAAAACAACGATAACCAAAATCGAGAACACGTTAGATTTTTCGATTTTTTTTTTCTCATTGACGTTACATATCATAATCGAAATTTGAAAGATGCATTCTCATGCCGAATGGTGAATGAATGGGAAATGGCTTCAAGAAGTGTCGAGGAACTTACATTTCGTGGCCACTTCTCTAGAGATGGTACAATAGCACAATGGGTATAGGGCATACATATGTATATATTTGCTTGACGAGGAGAAAGTATTTTTTTTTTAGTTGTTCTTTTCCCAGGCGGTGTAGGTCACGCTCAAGATGCTTTCAGTTCGGATTTTGGGGGTTTCAGTGTGCGCCTTAACATGACAGACACCAGCACGAAAATAGGTCAAACTAAGAGCTTGGTGATGGGATTCTGATTTGGGGTTTCAATCGGTCGTGATTGGGTACTTATCTGTGAGTACCATGGAAGAGGGCGTTAATTGCAGTTGATGGTGATGCTGAAAGTTCTTTGGGCATGGACCATCCCACCATGTCAGACCGGTTGAGAATCTTTTAAATTGATTCGGTTTTGAGTGAGAGTTTGAATATTAAGTGGAAAATATATACATTGGCGTTCCAATGGAATTTATTTGGGTCAGTGATACAGATTGATTTATGTAGATATGTTGTACTGTAAATTTTCTCATTTGAATGGTAAAGATTGAGTGTTCGATAGACGACTGATTCAACTGCCGCCTGAATTGTGAAGTGTGTAAGAAGGGCTTCTATACAAATCCCTTCTAAATAAAAATGATTAAGCAATTTGGCAAAGAAGTTGTGAAGAACTTAAGCAAGGATCATACTCTTTAGAACCTCCATGTACGATTGTAGAGAGGTCGGTCTTTTAAATATGCAAATCAACGACCAAAACGTCATCGAAAAGATGTGATTTAGTATCCGTAGAGAATTGATTTACGAATCGGATCATCAAATAGCTAAAAGAGCACGAACTGTAATAGGAGTTCAAAGCGAGCATGTCACAAAGTGGTAGTAAGAAGCCGAACAGAAGTCAGAGTTCACATCCGATAGTCTTTGAGAAGTTTCCAAAACTCCCACATTCCATATAGAAATCAAAAGTGAATGGTGAGGTGTTAATATGCCAAAATCCAATAGCGATTTAAAAAAGTTTATTTAATAATGCATATACCTATGTATATCGCTTTATATAAAGATATTTTGTCTTCCTACCAAATATAGTTGGTGGAGAAATATTTGCATCTACTGCCGAAGGTCGCCAAGTTCGACAAAAATTGTCCCCCTCTCATGCTGATTTTTTTTTTTATATAAATGCTTCCGCATTGATCATGGAAATAGCTGATCATCTGCTGATTATGATAAAACAATCAGCCAGCAGGTTGGGATAAGGTTAAAGTGTTTATTAGGGTGTCCCAACACATAAGGAAAAAATTTTTTTTGCGAAATAAAATACGCATGCCCTCTATTTTTATTCCGTTTGACCTCATTGACTCAAATAATAAATATTATTGCGATTGGACAATGATAATAACCCATGCCGACTTGATGCCAAACTTTTGACATGAAAATTTATATTGACTTACTATAGAAGAAATTAAGAATTTAATTTTTATTACTTAATTAAAACTCCAATACAACCGAAAAGTATATTATTTACTCATTTACATTAAAAACTAATATTATTGTTCAAATTTTCTTTTTAACGTTTCTTTTTTACAGTCAGGATACATTTTCTGTTCCTCCTCAACTGTGATTAATCCATGAAAGTCTTGCATCAACTTAACCGCTCTTTCTCAGTGCCGAAACTTTCTTTTTAGCTCTTGAAATGAAGTATTATTTGACCACAAAGTAAGACATTCATGTAGAAAAATGTCTTCAATTTTAAGGCGATTGAACAAGGACTTGCTTTTTACTGAATGAAGTCAGAGATGTTTTTTTTTTTTCTGAAACAAAATAAGCAAAGAGTGTTAAAAAATATACGAAGTTAAAAACTTCTATAACTATTAATGCCAATGTTCTTTAATAAAGTTACCATACAATGAACCACAAAGTTATTCTTTCGATGGGATGTATCGTTTTTCATGAGTTATTTCCTCTTTATTTAAATTTTAACTTTAGTTTCTTGATCCACATCATCGTCAAACAGTGATAATATAGAAACTTCGTCAGTTAAATACCATAAATGCTGAGTAATATTCTGAGATCGTTTTATCAGTTTTCTCGCAAGACTTCATTGATTTTAAAAAGCACAAATCTTGGTAAGGTGCTTTTATTGCTAAAGTGCATTGGAGCCATGGTTTAGTGTACATAGGATGTTACAATGAACAAGCAAACGTCAAAAAGTCAATCAATGCCGCCTTGTCTTTGCTTGTGATCTTGAATTGAGCACTAAGTAACGATATTTTCAGAGAATAAATTGCTCTCGCCATCCATCGAGCTTGGTGCATTGCACCTGGAGGTCGGATTTTAAATTTTTTCTCTATATCTCCACCTAGAAATATCACAGAAAGCTCTATTAACTCTCGATAATCATCTCTGGCTATTTCTTTTGTCAGGTTAGTTCGGTAAAACTCTAGCAAGTTGTCAACTTCGGAGTCAGTCAAGTGCTGTGTAAGTTTTTCTTTATAGTTCTGTATTTTATCAGCATTCATACTTTTCCAGTTTTCTCGGAACTTTTTAAAGAGTGGAATATCAAAACTTGTCGTTACTTGACTGATTTTTGCTTCAAATACGCCTTTTGAGACCAATTTATACACGTGATGGCGACAAGCAAAAATAAGCATTTCTCTGTTTAGTTTTTGTTCAAGAAGCACACAGGCACCGTTGAAGCAGTAGTATCACAACTATGAAATTTGCACTTTATCTTCTAAATTCCAGTCTACATCTTTCTAATCATATCTTTCTAATCTTGGCACAGTAATAAATTGTTCTTTTTTTCCATAAGAAATAATTACAGGCAAAAGCCTGCCGTCCCAATGAACAGTCACAACTTCTGGTACCTCATTTTGGAAATCAATTTTTATGGCTTCAGCGCGCTCTTTCCATTTTTCTGTGCGAATTCTTTGGATGAAAGACTTACTTATCGGGAAATTCATCAATATTATATCCAAGTACTTCAATAATTGCTTCAAGAATGAACACAGAATCTCTCATACTCAATCGAAACCTATCTAGCACTACTACTAATTTTGGAGTAATGAAATCTTTCCGCAGAGGTGTTTTGCTGGTTTGGTATGTCCTCTTGTAAATCTAAGTTGTCATTAGATTCAGAAGATGAGTCGTCTTGTAACGGTATATAAGATGATGTCGAAGGAGTCGGCTCAGACAAATATTTAGCACATCGTTTTTCTTCTTCAATAGTTCTGAGGCGCGCTCTTTCCTCTCTATCAGTCAATTTTTTATCCACTCCTGCTAAGTGACCAGGTCGGCCTGGTTCTCTTTGACGCTGTAAAAAGATCCTATCGTCATTTATTTTTATTAATTGAAGAGCATCGGCGTGTGCAATATCAAATAAATTATCTAAATTGTTGACAAAGTCTTGACGGCGCTGCCTAAATATGTCTTGTGTCTTTTGTGCATTTTTTTGCAAGTCCTTCCAAACTTGATATAAGTTTACAAGATTTAGTAGGAATACGCGCCTTTTCCCAATAGATAATACACTCGCGAATAGTGAGATTCGCGCTTTCATTGACAATTAAATTCACTTCACGGATATTGTAAAATAAAACTGCTAGAACTTGTCCATTAGACGGAAGTTTTAAACCCGTTATTTGATGCTTTACGTCACCTATTAAAAATATAGAACTTTTAGAACTGCGTAATTCCACTGACATATTGACTGTTTGAAAACAATGCGTGTTCTATAGGGTTTTCCAATAGGGACTTGACAACTTTGAATTTAATTTGTAAACGCACTTTTTCACTAATCATCAAACTGTCACTGTCAATTTATTCAGTAAAAATTTCTACAGATATTCGGAGTCGGTGACTGCAACTTTAAGAGCGTTAACTCCAATTTTCGGTCGTAATTCTCGCCCTAGTAGACAGGCAATAACAAGTTTAGTGCAAAAATTTGAGTCTACATATTCGTTGTGTGACGTTGCCGTGCCAGTGAGACAACGGGTTGATCCAAGTGTCGAAAATATCGCTGCCGTTCAGACCTCCGTAGCAAACAATCCAAATCAGTCAATTCCACGGCGTTCTCAAGAATTGGGCATAGCTGAGACCACATTATGGCGTGTTTTGCGTAAGGATCTTGGTTTACATCCATACAAGATCAAGCTGACTCAAGAATTGAAGCCGATGGAACATTTGAAGCGACGTACGTTCTCCGACTGGGTTCTGGAGAAGATGCGTTAAGATGATGAATTTCATCGTAAAATCATCTTCAGTGACGAAGCTCATTTTTGGCTCAATGGGTTCGTCAATAAGCAAAATATGAGTTATTGGTCGGGTGAAAACCCACATGTGCTTCATGAATCACCACTTGATCCACAAAAAATAACTGTTTAGTGCGGTTTGCATGACGGCGGCGGTATTGAACCATATTTTTTCGTCGACGATAACGATCGTCACATTACTGTGAATGGTCAGCATTATAGCGCCACGATCACCGATTATTTTTGGTCCGAATTGGAAGATATTGACTTGGACGACATGTGGTTTCAACAGAACGGTGCCACAAGCCACACAGCACACGCTACAATCGATTTATTGAAGAGCAAGTATGGTGAGCGTGTTATCTTAAGACATGAGCCAGTCGATTGGCCGCCTCGCTCGTACGATTTGACCCCGCTTGACTATTTTCTGTGGGACTACGTTAAGTCATTGGTTTATGCCAACACGCCAACGACGTTGGAAGAGCGCAGAGCCAACATTGAACGCGAAATAGCGGCCGTTTTGGCCGAAATGTGTGGCCGAGTCGTTAAAAATTGGGTCCAACGAATCGACCGCTGCAAACGTGCTCGCGGTGGCCATTTGAACGAAGTCGAGTTCCATTCATAAGTGTTTTGATTGTACTTCAAGCCAATAATAAATTTTTTGAAATATCTCAAATGGTTTGGCTTTTACTTAAAAAAAAAGTTGTCAAGTCGTTATTAGAAAACCCTATATAACCAAATAAGGAGTAATCACAAGCACATCGACTACCTAACGTAGCGTCAGCCTTAGAGAGCAAGTGCTGACATGTATCAATGTAAGTCGGCACGGGTTTCCGTGGTCCTACCTTCTTAAAATTTTATTTATAATTGTTTTGACTTAAGAGTAAAAAATTTAGAGGATATGTGTAAAAAAAAAAGACTTTGATTTTTTTGAGACACCCTAGTGTTTATATGTAGAAAGTATGGTATCTAATGGAGCCTTTTCATTCAATATGACTGAAGAGTAGTGATTAGTAAAGACAAGACCAGGACCTTTACAGTAATTGAAAATCTAAGTCTTGACTTTGGATATTTTTTATCCCAACTGCAAGAAGCTTGTGTTGGTCTATAATAATGAGCCAGAAGCTCGGGAAATACATCACTAGACTGGGGTGTAGATGTTGTAGGATCTAAGTTAGGGGATTTCCGTTCCATGTTAAAAACAATTTTTTGCGTAGAATCCAGCCAGCTTAACATCATGCTTTCAAAGAGTATGCCAACTTAAAACCAAACAAAAATTCCAAAAAATATGTATTGTGACCCATATTGTATTGATTCTAACTCCATCATCAAATCATTTCAACCTAATTGCACAAAAGAATGTACTATTAAACAAAATTATAAATTTAACCAATCAAGGGTTAGTTTAAAACCGAGATGGGTAATTCCATGGTAACTCGCGTTACATTTAGATGCATTTATTTCCCTTTGATTGACATAATCTTTTTAAAGGTCGCAAATATTGTAATTAAAAAAAAAATAAAAAAGTAAATAGTGTTCCATTACAAAAATATAAAAAAAAGGATTTTGGAAAAAAATTTGGTTTGTTTGCAAAAAGGCAAAACGCGGTAACTCGCGCTACAAATTTAGACAGTATGTTTTTAGCAGGTTGTTCCATTGAAAATTTCTGCGACATTCAGCATGGTTCATTAATAGTTCAATAACAGAATTTGCTACAAAATATGTAATAAACTAGACTTTATGAAAAAATTTTCATATTTAAAAATTTTTTGAAAATAATGCAAAATTAAGGCGGTAACTCGCGTTACATAAAAAAGGGAACTCGCGTTATTTCCGTTACAAAAAAAAAACTATTAAATTTGTGAAATATATTTTTTTATTTTATTTAAGTTTAAATACAATTGCTAAATCAATCTTTTTTTTAACACAGCTAAGGGATTAAAGTCTTCACTATCCCTTTCCGAAAAACTTGTTTCCCCAAGACATTATATGACACTTGGATATCCCAATTATCGGCGGTGCTTCGGAAAAAAGTGAATCCAAATCCATTTCATTGGTCATGTCATCAATGTCCTTGGGTGAACATATAACACATGGGCTGAAAAGTTTTATAGTAAAACACAAAATTTTTGCAAAATTCAACTTTATTTATCAATATAGTTGCCTTCGAGGGCGATACACTGATTGAAACGATTTTTCAATCTTTCGATACCAGTTTTGTAGTATGATTTCGGTTAAGCCTCAAAATAGGCCTCTGTTTCGGCGATTACTTCTTTATTCGTCTTAAATCTCTTTCCGGCGAGCATTCTTTTGCGGTGTGCGAACAAGAAATAGTCGCTGGGGGCCAAATCTGGAGAATACGGTGGGTGGGGAAGCCATTCGTAGCCGAATTCATTAAATTTTGCCATCGTTTTCATCGACTTGTGACACGGTGCATTGTCTTGATGAAACAGCTCTTTCTTTTTCTTCAAATGCGGCCGTTTTTCTGCGATTTCGTCCTTCAAACGCTCCAACAACGCAATGTAATAGTCGCTGTTGATAGTATGCCCCTTTTGGAGATTGTCGATGAAAATTATTCCATATGTATCCCAAAATACGGATGCCATAACCTTGCCAGCCGACTGTTGAGTTTTTGGTCGTTTTGGACGAGGTTCGTCGTCTGCTCGCCACTCAGCTGACTGCCGACTTGACTCTGGTGTGAAGTGATGGAGCCAAGTTTCATTCATTGTCACATATCGACGCAAAAAATCGGCCTTATTCCGGTTGAACAGCTTTAAACACTCCTCTGAATCATCAACACGTTGTTGTTTTTGGTCGACTGTGAGCAAACGCGGCACCCACTTTGAACAGAGCTTTCGCATGTCCAAATATTCGTGTATGATATATCCAACACGCTCTTTTGATATCTTCAGAGCCTCAGCTATCTCGATCAACTTCACTTTACGGTCATTCGTAATCATTTTGTGGACTTTTTTGATGGGTTCATCTGAAACAGCCTCTTTTGGACGTCCACTACGTGCATGATCTTCGGTGCTTGTATGACCACTTTTAAATTTTTCAATCCACTTGCGAATGGTTCGTTCGGCTGGTACAGAGTCCGGGTAACACTTATCAAGCCATTTCTTTGCATCGGCTGCATTTTTTCCTATCAAAAAGCAATGATAAATCAACACACGAAATTGCTGTGAATCCATTTTTTTCACAATAACAAAAGTTGCTTCACTCACAACGCTATATCTCGAGAACTAATCGTCCGACAGCTTTCAAATTTATACACGTATCTTTGGTATCTTGGTACTAACTGAAAATGGTATGGAAATAAAATTTTGCAACTTACGGAGCAAGACGGGCACGGAATCCGTCTGGAGATAGCGGAGGTACTAAACATCAACATCTAAAACGAGCAGGCTACTCAAAGAAGCTCGATGTTTAAGTGCCACATGAATTACGGGCGATGAAAAATGGATTAAATACGAAAATATCCAACGCAAGCGATCATAGTCAAAGGCCGGTAACCGACCACAAACAACTTCAAAGCCTGCATTGACGGCAAACAAGATTATGTTGAGTGATCGGTGGGATTGAAAGGGAATTGCCTATTATGAGCTGCTAGAACGTGGCAAAACGGTCAATTCGATCCTCTACTGTGTACAACTCGACCGTTTGAATGAAGCTTTCAAGAAAGAGCGCACAGAATTGGTCAACAATTGGTCAGGACAATGCTAGGCCATACACATCCTTGATGAACCGGAACAAATTGACGGAGCTTGGTTAGGAAGTTTTGATGCATCCACCGTATAGCCCGGACTTTGCACCCTCTGATAACTTTAGGGTTTTCTAATAACGATTTGACAACTTTTTTTTTTTAAATAAAAGGAAAACCATTTGAGATATTTTAAAAACTTTATTATTGGCTTGAAGTACAATCAAAACATTTATGAATGGAACTCGGCTTCGTTCATATGGCCAACGAGCACGTTTGCAGAGGTCGATTCGTTGGACCCAATTTTCAACGACTCGGCCACACATTTCGTCCGAAACGGCCGCTTTTTTCGCGTTCAATGTTGGCTCTGAGCTCTTCCAACGTCGTCGGCGTGTTGGCATAAGCCAATATTTAACGTAGCCCCACATAAAATAGTCAAGCGGTGCTAAATCGCACGAACGAAGCGGCCAATCGGTTGGCCCATGTCTTGAGATAACACGCTCACCATACTGACTCTTCAATAAATCGATTGTAGCGGCTTTTGGCACCATCCTGTTGAAACCACATGTCGTCCAAGTCCATAACTTCCAATTCGGGCCAAAAATAATCGGTGATCATGGCGCGATAGCGCTGACCATTCACAGTAAAGAGACGATCGTTATCGTCAACGAAAAAATATGGTCCAATAATGCCGCCGGCATGCAAACCGCACCAAACAGTTATTTTTTTGTGGATGAAGTGGTGATTCAAGAAGCACATGTGGGTTTTCACCCAACCAATAACACATATTTTGCTTATTGATGAACCCATTGAGAAAAAAATGAGCTTCGTCACTGAAGATGATTTTGCAACAAGTGGTGCCCTCTCTTAAAAACGGCCTTTTCGAACTTTTCAGCCCATTTATTAATTATTTTCACTGAAGAATCCCTTGCTGCATCAGCAAATTGTTCAGCATTGACGACAACGGTTTGCCTTCGAAATATTTTATTTCTAATAAATCTTTTAATTGCATCGCCTATTCCATCCACTGGAACATCAGACCATATGTTCACCTGGTTAACATTCTGCGGTAGCTCTTTAGAGATTCTATTAACGTATATAGCACTCCTTTTTTGTCAAAGACAAATTGACAATTGGGTGTTGCTCTTTATTAAATCACAAAGAAACGGTGAACAGAGATATCTGTTCCAATGAAAACTTTGAATTTCATCTTGAGCTATGCATGTGAAATTGCTGAAATATTAAACTGACGATACAGGAAGCTGGGCATCTCTTGAAGTATGAAGTACAATATGAGACATATCCAAACTAAAACATCTTTGCACCTGCTAGATAGGATTCAAGACCGGGCGATAAAACTCATAGGTGATACATAGGTGTAATATCACTCAGACAATGGACACCCTTAAAAACTGACGTAATGTCCCGTGTCGCCTCTGTTTTATCGCTATTTCCACCACCAGTGCTGTATAGAAATCGCCAGTAGAATTCCGAAGCTTCTAACTTTCAACCGTAAAACTCATCTTACTATGAATGCTCATCACTATACCCTCAAGCCCCAAGGGAAATATTGTGATTCGTTCCCAAGCCGTACAACTCGCTTATGGAATGCCCTGAATAACTCTTTATTTTCTAGTCATTGTAACGTTCAAACATTTAAAACCAACGTTCATCGGTTCCTCTCTTTCTTTTCTTCCTGATTTTTCTTCACCCGCGCTGTGTAAGCATTTTAAGGGTATTTAAATCTCTTGATTCAGACGTTCCGAGAGATCAACATCGACTCGATCAATTACCGTGTTGTAACTAAGATACAAAGATGAACGAGTACGTATTGAGTCCTATAAAAAGTTTCCGCGGTTTTTTGTCACTAGATGGTGTTGGTGTCCATTTATCTAGAAACACTTATCTGATTGTGTCAAACGAGTACATGTTTGAAAGGTGACAGGCTACAGTTTTTGTGAAGACAGCTGTGTTATTCGTTGCTCATGTTGAAATCACTGATTTGAATATGAGTGAAATATCTTAAGAAATACGCTATGTGATGCTTTTTTTTCTATAAAAAAGGAAAAAAACGCTGCAAAAACATTCCGAAAAATTTGTGCAGACCTGTCGCTAAAAAAGTCGATGAAATTTTACAACTGATGCAGTAAGACTGTCACGGAAGCTGTCTGGAGATAGCAAAGGCACTAAACATCTGCCGTTTAGCGTTTCATTACGGGCGATGAAAAATGGAATATGGAATGAAATGCGAGAATATTCAACACATAGGAAGGGAATTGTCTATTACGAGCTGCTAGAACGTGGCGAAACAGTCAATTCGAACGGTTCTCCTGAGAAGCTTTTTCATAGGCAGAATTCGACTTTCGGAGGTTTGCCATTGCCCGGTGATGACGATTTTGAAAAATTTGCTGTTGTGCTCCTACCGGGATTCGAACCCAGGTAGGTGGTGTGATAGCCAGCGAGTCAACCATCACGCCATCGCAACCTCATTTGGCATCAGTTCCACTATTGCTGACTAGAGTAGATACTATGGACAACCACAAGGCCTGCATTTAGTCAGATGAGCATCAGTTACGGTATTTAACACTTTGATTTAAACTGATTATTGACATGAGGATTGCGGGTCGTCGTTTAAATCCAGTCAGATCTGTTTCATTATAACGAACAGGTAAGCCATCGACCTATAGTCCAGAGATCTGAGTAACCAGATTCATCTATGATCATGAGATCTGATCTAAAACTCTTAGAATAGAATCCCGAGTTCAAGCGATGGAGTGGAATTTCCTCGTTATACTGATGTGGTAATATCCGAATATGGAGTGAGACACTTAAGATAACATATAGCTCTCAATGACGAACTTCTATTTCTTCGATCAAAGTAACTAATCGTCTTTTTTCAGACCTTTATCTTAATATGCTGTTGAAACTTGGTAGTAGGTATCCCCATTGATATGCAAAACTCGAGTTAATGCCTTGGCTGCAAAAGTACTACCTTTTTATAAATTGTATACAAGTCCATTCTATGTAAATATGTTACATAATCAACGGCGTAAATATTCATGTGTCTAAATTATTAAAATAAAATTCAGTGAAATAATTTTCTTACCTCGTTTAATTGTGTATGAAATAATTAGTCCCTTTGTGAGGCGACATCTGCAAGAAAAAAGAAAAACAAATCGAGATTCATTTAAGAATACTTTTGCCATATTTAAAAATATTGCTATCATGAATTTGAATGACCTATAGGCCTACAAAAATTACCTTATTGTGGGTTAATTTAGTTAGAAAATGCTAAACCCCATGAGGTGATTTTTCCTGTTTTTCATTGAATTATGTATAATACTCGTAGAACGTTGAATCGATATTTAGATTTTATTGAAGAACATCAAGAAAATATCAAATTTCCTTTCTTGAAGAAAAGATTTCAGACGGACACTACAGTGACTTGGGAGTATGAAAACTAGATAAAAGTTAAACAGGACATGGCTTCTGGTGGCTTCTTTGCCATCAAGTGTCTTCAATTCGTCCATGTAGATTTTCAACCACAGAAGCAGTTGTAGTAGATTCAACTTTGAAAAAAACACGCACCGAGGTAAAATGGCTAAAGGTAATATGAAAAAAAAGTAACAACAACAACAACAAAATTGGATAACAGCCAAACGAAAATAGAATTTTTTCGGCGAATTTCTTCACGCAAACGTCTCATAACGCCCAAATAATACTCTTTGTTCACTGTCTGGCCTTCTGGCAAAAATTCGTGAAAACCGTGAGCACTGAAAACGACGTGGTTTTTTTTGCTCTGGGCTCATTTGGTGAACGCCATTCATTTGCCTGATGTCTGGATTGCGTGTCGTACTCATAAACCCACGTCTTGTTTCCAGTAATGATCATTTTGATGAATGTGAGATCGAATTCAGTCTCGCAAATCATCTCTTTTGCGACGTCAACACGGTCTCTTTTTTGCATGAAATTGAGGTCTTTTGGCACCAACTTTGCTGCTACAGGACGGAAACCCAAATCATTAACAAAAATGTCTTGGACGGATCCATAGGCAATGTTCAAGTCCTCCGCTATCTCTCTTCTGGTTAATTTGCGGTTATTGACCAACATTTCTTTTACTTCATCAATGTTTCCGTCGGTTTTCGATGTCGATTGTCTCCCACTGCGTTCATCATTTTCGATTGATTCACGACCACTTTTGAACCGCTCGTGCCACTGGTAAATGATCGTTTTCTTTAGAGAATCGTTGCCGAAACACTTTTCCAACGTTCGCGCACCATTAAATCCCTTTTTTACGCAAAATTTAATACAAATTCGTTGTTGCAAATTTAAATCTTTTTCTAAAATTGTAAAAAAATCACCAACACACCTAAATTAGTTGTACTCTTGGCTACGTAACTTTTGTAAATGTCAAACTATGACACTGAGATTAAAAGAGAATATCAACAACAGTTGTACCAACTTAACAAAGAAAAAAAAACAGAACTCAAATCGGAACAATGGGAGCGCCGCACGGTGACGCTACCGGGAACTTTTTGACAAAGGTAGTACATCTTATTAAAAAGTTTCTAGGATAGATAGGATTGCATATTTTGGGATGTACCACATGAATGTCTGATTTTCTTTTTTTATAAAATAAAGTGGTACGTGTGCTTCACATGTGAGAATTTAAGGTTTCGTTACATGTACCGTTTTGAATGCCAAATTGGCTGAAAAGTAGCTTGCGCTGGTCAATAGGCACGATCCGATTCTTTTGCATGACAATGATAGACCCCATGTCTCACAAGTAACAGTGTAAAAACTGTTGCAGTTGGGATTTGAAATTCTTCTATATAAACCGTACTCTCCTGATCCCAACGGATTACGATCTTTTCCGTAATCTGGATTTATTTTGTTGGCAGGAGGTCTTCCCCTACAGAGCAGAGATCATAAAAGCCTTTGAAGATTTTATTGCCTTGAAAAGTCAGCAAATCTATAATAATAAATACCAAACACGCTTGGCTAAGAATTGCATCTTAAGTCTTTTAGCCCTGACAATAGTATCTGATCCTTCGTCTATCCTTCTTTTCATATAAGCATTGTCAATTCATAAATATTGATGCCCTACAACCTGCTACTCTATCTGTCCAATGGGATTGTTGTCGTCTAAACACTAAAAACTGAAGTTTTTATTACCATTAAAGCTCACAATAGGCTTCATAGTAAATGGAAGCGTAGTCCCTCAAACTCAAATTGGCTTACTTACAAAACTATGCGAAACATATTTGTTTTTGCTATACGAAATGCCAAAAAAAAACTACTGTGCTTCCAAACTAAATACAACTGTGACCGAAAATAAAGTGATTAATTCTGTTACAGCGATTAAATCTAACGCTATTAGTGAAGATGTTACGCTATTGGGGAAGATGGGGTAGATATGCGATTTATTAAGCTGATTCTTCCATTTATAGTGCCCTAGTTAACCCACATTCTTAAACACTGCATCACATCAACTTTTCCCAAATCCTGGAAAACTACCCGAGTTGTACTTGTTGCCAAAAAAAAAACTAATCCGGTATCCGCAGCTGATTTTAGACCTACAACCATATTATCTTGTCTATCAAAAGTCTTTGAGAAATCAATAGCTAAACAGCTGATTCAGCGTCTATCAATTAATTAGTTGGTTTATGAGGGACAATTTGGTTTCAGATCTGCTCCACTGTAATGGTAAACATTTTAGAGGAAATAAGACAGGATTATGATAAAGGATGCTTCTTTGCATGCTCGATTTTTCAAAGGCTTTTGATAAAGTCAACCATTAATTCCTATGCTCGAAGATGAATATTCTGTTTGGCCTTAGTGACAGGGCAGTGAGGCTAATTAGCAGTTTTCTGTCTGACAGATTCCAGGTAGTTGTTACATGTTACTCTTGCTTAGCACTTTTGCCATTAAATCTTGGTGTGCCGCAAGGATCAATTCTTGGTCCGATTCTCTTCTGTATGTTCGTAATGATCTTCCTTATGCTTGCAAGCACTTCTCTAAATACCTGCTACCTTCTCTGAATGTCCAGCTACATGCTGGTTACTTATATTTCTAATAAAACTTTATCCCTTACCACCTTATCAGACATCCTACTCCTAACTAGTCTGGGTTTCATCATTAATTGTAAATTGTCAGGATACGATTATATTAACTAATTATAGGACGGACGAATATATGGATGCATTTACAAGATAGATATCTGCAAGTTTTACTCCAACTAATACCAGACAAAAACTAGTCAAAACTACTCGGTCGACCGATGTAGGTCTCAACTAATAAATAACTCCAAGTGTCTCCCAGTAACTAGCAAACTGCCTCCAGTTTCAAGATGGTTGAGGTCTCCTTCCAAATGTGCACGCCACCAAAAGGCGAATTCTCTTCTGCGTTGTGCCTCCCGATATGAGTCGAAGACTTTTCGGGTTAGAGCGTTTATATTTATTCGATCTGTATGTGCTAACTATTTGATTCAACCAATGTACACATTTCTGACCAAGTCGATGTAATGGGTTATAGTGTTTATCGTTTCAGAAAATCTCTGTGTATACTGTTTGAAATTTTTTTTGTTTATTCCAATAGAGAGCGTTATCCTTTATATTGTTACGAGAATTTGTTTTGATCGAACGTGTTTTAAGCGCTCACTTTCTTTTTTTTTAATGGAGGATAAAAAAGTGCATCGTCGGCTCATTTTCATTTTTTCCTTTAAAAAATGTGTCAAAGTAACAGGCGCGCAACAGTGGATTTGCAGAATATTTGGAGATTCGGCTATAAACGCTCACACGACACGAGAGATCGCTAAGTGGTTTAACATCGCCCATAAAACCATTTCGCAGATATTGAAAAGGCTTAGCATGTCGAAAAAGGATGGATGTTTGCGCTCCTCACGAGCTCAGT
This sequence comes from Volucella inanis, assembly GCA_907269105.1. Taxonomy (NCBI): domain Eukaryota; kingdom Metazoa; phylum Arthropoda; class Insecta; order Diptera; family Syrphidae; genus Volucella; species Volucella inanis. The sequence continues at coordinate 97,146,104 of OU026154.1, forward strand.
CAAAGAAACATTATGGATCGCCTAATGGTCTGTGGAATCTTTGTTAAGATGAGGCTTATCTGAAAAGAGTGGTTACGGCTGACAAAAAATGGGTGGTAGATTGGCGACCGAAATTGGTCGGTAGGCAAGATTTGCATCCCAAAAGGGTTATGTTGTTCATTTGTAGCCGAAATGTCTTTTATTTCGAGTTGTTTCCAATGTCGGTGAATATTGCTCTCAACTCGTCACTTTGAAGCAGACAGTGAAAGAAAAACAGCCAGATTTGGCGAACAGAAAGGGCGTTGTTTTTCATCATGACAACGCAAGACCACACAGCTTTAGTGACAAAACAAAAGCTAAATTTATGCAGCATTCACCGTGCTCTCCAGACCCTACACCTTCTGACTAACATCTACTCCGCTCTCCCCAGAACAATTTAGACGGAAGGCAATTCAATTCCGAAGATGAGATCAAAACGTATCTGGAAAAGCTTTTTACCCACAAGTCTGCATTACAAAAGAGGCGTTATGTCTCTTCCAGAAAATTGGAAGAAAGTATTACACAGACCGTGATGAACAATAATTATTGAAACAAATATAGGGTGATTCATCATGAGGTTTGATTTATAATGTAAAATAAAGCACATAAATTTGAAAGTGAACTTAAAATTTTTACTATCAGTTAAAAGAACAATTCATGGCATTTACTGAATATGATATCATGTAAATGTTGGCCACGACTACGTCTGAGGTGGTTCATTCGGAAGGTCCAATTTTGGGCGACTCGTTCGAACATAGCGACTGGTATCTCGCGGATAACACGAGTAATGTTTTCTTCCAAATTGTCAATCGTAGCTGGCTTATTCCTGAAGACCTGAGACTTTGCATAACCCCAGAAAAAATAGTCTAAAGGAATGATATCGCACGATCTAGGCGGCTAATTTACCGTAGCAAAACGTGAAATGAAGTGCTCACCAAAATTATTTCTCAACAAGTCCATTGTTTCACGCGCTGTATGGCTCGTAGCGCCGTCTTGTTGACCTCACCGAGACCATGTGCTTGAAATTCAGGAAGCACATAGTCCGTTAACATGGCGATAATGGTTGCCATTGACGGTAATATTCTGATTTGCTTCATTTTTGAAGAAATATGGATCAATGACTCCACCAGCCTATAAAACACACCATACCATTAATGGATGTAATGGTAGCCCTTGGTACTCTTCACGTTGCTCATCATCCCAAATGCGGCTATTTTGCTTTATTTACGTATCCATTGAGCTTCATCACTGAACAATTTTCACAATAAAACACCGGATTTTCATTGAGTTTTTCCAGAGCCCATTCACTGAAATATGACGCAAATTTAAGTCGTCTGGCTTCAATTTTTGCACAAATTGAATTTTGTACGCTTTTAGGCCGGGATCCTCACGTAAAATACGCCAAGTTGTAGAATATTCCAAGCCAATCTGCTGGATGTGGTCTAACTGGTCGAGTATCATCCTCTAATGTAAACTGGGACTCAAATTTGCTAATGGTATTGGCAATGGTGGTTTCTGTAGGTCGATTATGCGCACCGTAAGTTCCTCGTATCGCACGAAAAACATTTCTCACAGAGCGCTGATTTTCGTAATACAGCTGAACAATTTGGAGACTCTGTTGTGGTGTGAGTCTTTCCATGATGACTTGCCAAACTGAACAAAAATGAAAAAGCAGTTTGATAGGAATCACGCGTGATTTGTCAAAAGAAGCCTATTGAAAATCAAACTACACGATGAATCACCCTATATAAGTTTTTATGCCAAAAATTTGCGTTTAATTTTAACCCTAAAAAAACCGCAGAACTTATTGAACAACCCAACAGTTTCGAAGTCATATTGTATCTCCAAAGCCCGCCAGGGCCCGAATATCACTTGTTTTTAAAACGACCAAGCATAGCTTTATCCACCCTTCGCTAAAGTTTATTCTACTGCGCCATAGAGCAGGATTACGATGCTTGGGGTCATAGTGTTTCTTAACAAGGCCTTATTACTTAATTGCTTAACAGCGCCTACAACTTGTAACGCTTCGTTTGATACGATGTTATAATCAGAGTTATAAGCAGTGCTGAAGTTGACAAAATCTTTCTGTCCGATTCATCGAGCATATAAATACTTACCATAGTTTGCCCTAATAAACAAACGAGTAGCTGCACAGACTTTTGAAAAATTGTGCCTCTAGAATTAGCTTTCGAGTTTCGCACAATTTTCTCAAATGGTGATGCTGTATATATCCAAATTTAATAATATGAAAAGCAGAGAGTACTGTTGTCAGCAAAGAAATATATTGGATTAGAAGTAGCGGACAAGAGATCATTAATGAAGTTTAAAAAGAGTGTCAGAGACAGAACAGAACCATGGGGTACACCAACATTTATTATGTGGATATAAGACCTAAAACCATTTAAGACAATTTGAATTGATCATTCCGAATGGTAATTTTCAATTCATTAAGAAAGAGGGTCATCGATTCCAAAAGCACGCATTTTTGACAAAAGAACCTGATGCCGAACTCTCACAAAAGTCTTAGAAATATCAAATGCAACTATTGTAATTTGCTTTTCCCATTTTGGTGTATGCTTGGGTTCCACTTTTCGGTGAGACATGCTATCAAATCATCAGTGGACGGTTACGCATTGGTCATTGAGAAGTTTTCGTGTTTCGAAATATTTCATGAGCTGACGATTTATCAGCGTTTCCATGACTTTGGAAAGAAGGGCGAAAGTGAAATGGGTCTGTAGGCGAAGAGGGAAGATTCACCTTTTTTAGGGACAGGCTGGATAAATATGGTTTTCCATCTTCTCGGAAAGAGCCCTTAAGAGTAGGATTGATGAAAAAGCTTACGCAGTGATTTTGCCAACGTGAAAGAACACCTCTTCAGAAGAAGGGGAAATATACCATCGGGACCAGCGGATTTTTTCCCAAATGGAGCTTCTAACGGATAAAAGAGTATATGCGTTGCACTCGTATGAACCTTTCTAGCATCGATTAAGGAGTGAGTTGTGCTTGTATCTACCCTTCATCGAATAAATGATTTCTTTGTGCTGTTCGAGTTAAGGCAGTTCCGGGATTTTGAAAGGCTCTTGGGATTGGTGTAGAAGAACTTGTCAGACTGAGACATATACTAGGTGGGGTGAAAAGTAACCTCCTTGGGAATTGTCTTGCCGAAACAAAATTTTTTTTTTCGCTTCATGTGAGGCCGTTTTGCAGCGATTTCGGTCTTCAATCGCTCCAATAATGTACAGTAATACTCGCTGTTGATGGTTGATGTTGATGACAATCCCATAACACCAACGCCATAACCTTTCCGACTCATCGAGCCTCCCTCGGCCGCCTCGGAGCACTCGTGCCTGCTTCACTCCATTGCCGGGCACTCATTCTGTTCTCTGGTGTGTAATAGTGGATCCAAGTTTCAACAGTTCACAATCGACGCCAAAATTCCGCCCGATTCCGTATCAGCAAGTTTAAACAATCTTTCGAAGTGCTCTCGCGTTCGTGTTTTTGGTCAGGAGTGAGTATGCGCGGCACCCAGCGGCAGGATAACTTTTTCATATGCAGATATTTTCCAAAATATGGCGTGTGCGCTCAGTACTAATCTCTGTGGTATCTGCCAGCTCACGCACTTTCACTTTCCGGTCAGCCAACACCATTTCATGTATTTTTTTGACATTGTCCTCTGTAACCGCATCGGAGGGCTTGCCGCTGCGGACTTGATCGGTAGTGGAGTTGCGGCCACTACGAAACTCTGATCTGACGGAGTATTTGCCCGATAATATTAGTCCAACTTTTCTTTTGTTTCCTTCGCCGTTTTGCCTCTCGAAAAATAATGTTTTATGAGAGAACGAAAATCGTTTTTACCCATACTCAACATGATGCCAAACACGTCAACAATAATCAGCTCTCAAAACAAAACTAAAGACAGTATCGCACTGAAATTTGGCATGTCTGCCAAAATATGAACGGACTTCAAGGCACCATAACCTTTATTGTAGTAGCAGGGCATTCTGGCGGTCAAGGAGGTTACTTTTAACCCCACCTAGTATAAGCGGAAAAAGTTGTAGCGGTTCGTTGCGACTGCATCCGTTTTACGTTTAATATTCCCGGATATTATTGTGGCGGCGTCTGAGATGTCCGTATATGTAGCTATGCTGCAAATAGTTAGTGGTCCGATTCTATATACATAGCTCGTACGAAACATTTCAACTTCCATTATAATATTCTTGGGGAATATCTTGCATCAATCACATCATGACTAAACTTAGTTATGAATTTTTGAGAACAAGAATTTCTCAGAAGCAGAGCCCGTTTGAAGGATTAATGGAATGGTAAAGGAATCAATGGTGACATCTATCAATACATTCTAGTCAGCGCCTCATTTAAAAATAAAGCTGAAGTACCTATTTATGGATCAACTTCCACCGTTCACCGGGAGGATTCAGGTCTCCATAGTTTTACCACCATCAGTGATCAGTGAAGTGAGATTTGTGCAGAAAAGTATGTACACCGATAACCAGAGTAAGAGAATACTTAACTTAAGGTAAACTGATGATAACGGTATCAACATAAGGGTTTGGTTGCATTGTATATGTACATATTCTGACGAATTGTAAGTCTAACAGATATCTTAAACGTGTTCTACGAATGAGTCGGTATAAATAGCGTCGGTGAGCTTCTGAATAAAATGAGTGAATAATGTAGTAAACACGATGCGAAATCGTTGGTATCATAATCAAAAACTACATTACACCGCTCCTGCAGCCGACCAATTTACTGATAAATAGAAAATACTGAAACAAAGTCCGATGTTGAATAACAATAGTGATATATCATCCATTTCCGCATCAAATTAGCTGCAACAGCCCCTCTAAGCCATTAAAAATGCCGATACACTGAACTCCACAGAACTAGCGACAACGAAATCTGTAAAATCACGACGAAGTTTGGTGAGCGTATGTATTTAAAGGCGAAGCTCGGCGGACGATATTTTGGGAGAGTCTTCGCTTTCAAAAGCTTTTTCGATTGCGAATGAATCAATTGGAAGGACCTTTAGTTCCACTCTCATTGATTCTAACATACATTTTAAACCTTTAAACACATTCAACGTTTTTATTGCGAAAGTCGTTAAAAATATTGATATCAAGTAACTGCGTAACTTTTCATGTGCCAGTTGATTTATAAATGGGAAAATGCAAACGCAGTGATTTTTTTTTTTTTGGGTCAATAACTCTAAAGCATGCCTCTAATCAAAGCAATTACTCACATTCTCACTGATTATCGCACTTTGGGGTCAGAAGCCATAAATAGCACGCGCTCGAAGCAATAGAACTCAATCATTTGCATGTCAAGCTGAAATAGTGCCTTTAATAGATGGTTGTGCCATGGAAATTGGTACTTTTTGTAATTTTTATGGCACAGATGTCGTGTTTTTGTAGAATTATTCACAAGAAAAATTCATCGCAGGAAAGGATATGGATAAGGTTTTGAGATAAGAACTTAATCAGTAGTCTTAAGTTCTCAAAATTTATCACTTATGAGTCAAATGCCATGAATGTCTGGTACTTGCGAATGACTAATCTACAAATTCTTTGATAATTGGTCTTTTCTACAAATTCACTGCGGAGAAAAGATATGTAATTAAAGATTGTAAGTAAATGAAATAAAAATAGATTTGAAGAGCATCAAACGACGGTGCCGGCCTCTTTTAGACGCTTAAAATAGATAATGGCCATTAGAATTGTAGATGTTTCCTTAACGAGTTGTAAGTAAAGTAAATAAAAAGGCCACCGGAATATTTAAATTGTCTTCGGAGCTGAACAGGGATCGTATGTCTTTTCCGGCTCAGACTCTGTTCATAGGCAGTCATGACCACAGAGAAAATAAACTCCGCGCAACCGTCGAGGATCTGCTATATTCATCGGAAGGCAAGGAAACTAAAAATGTAATGTCCCCGAAACTTGGGTCCGAATTGTACCAAAAACGGATTTATTTTAAGCGACATGACTTGCTGCCATATATGCAAGCCCCTTTAGTGCATCTAGAGAAAAACCAGAGGTTCTAACAGCCGGAACATCCCGTGTTTGGTGCTAGTAAAAACTAAGAACCAATGTATGCGAATTAACGCAATAATTATTCGAAATCTTATTCTGCCAAAAAACTGATGCTTACAATGGATAGCCATAAAGATCCATAAGACCGTTCTCAATTCAAAGTGTCAAGCTTCTCCGAAATCTGCCCCGAAAGGGGGTGCACCTTTCGGACAGACCAGTTAAGTTGCTCTAAGCTTGAGTTGCACCTGGATCTAGCGGATAATAAACATCAAGTTGAGAACCTTGAAAAACTAAAAAAAAAAAACAAATGACACTTTTGCGTCGAAGATTCATTTTTTTCTAGATCTGCGCTAGCTTGCTCCCATCGTTGGTCACGGCAATATCTGGACTGCATCGTTCAGACTTCAGGTTCTCGTCTAAAGACGCAATGCAACAGAAGAGTGATTCAGCTCCTTTACAACCGTATATCTTCATCTATTAATTGTTGTATTGTACGATTAGATTAGTGCTTAACTGAGCATGTCGAGTGCTTTATTTACGAATACCATACACATTTACGAGTATTGCGTTTATTTTACCTTCTCGTGGTGCTAAGGTACTGGACTCGTTCAACCTGACTTGCCTTGATTGATTGATTAGGTGGCGCTACAGTTCGATGTGAATTCAAGCCTCAACTAACAAGTTTCTCCAGTTAGCCCAGTCTTTACCTAACTGCTTCCAGTTCAGTTGCGCACTACAAGTGGAATAAGGTGAGGTCTTTCTCTACTGCGTTGTCTCTGGATTCGTTTCAAAGACTCTGAGGGCCGGAGCATTCGTGTCCATTCTCTATATGTCATAGTCATCTCTTTTTGTCTAGATCGTCGCTGTACATATCGTGTAGTTCGTTTTTGAATCTTCTCCTAAAAAAGCACGCTAACGCAAACGGGACCGAATATTTTTCGAAGGATCGGCGAGTATCTCTCAAAACGACTGAGTATGTCTTCATCCGCTCTTCATGTCTTCATTTAGCACCATAAAGTAGGATAAGTTTTTCGGGATAAGCCCTTACAACTCAACTGCCTTCTTGGCCCAAGAAAACAATGATTGACAAGAGTGATTCTTCGTTCTATTTCAGCTGAAGTTTTGTTGACAAGGTAGACAGTCCTAGTCGACTGTAATGTTCTGTCCAATTTGTTGATGTTGTACGTCCCTACTTGTAGGCAGCATATACTTGGTTTTGCCCTCAATTACCGCTAAGCTGATTTTCGCAGCTTCAGTTTCAATACTAGCAAACGCACCAGTGGCCGTCCGTTGAGTTTTGCCAATTATGTCGATATCATCAGTGTATGCTAGTAGTTGCACAGACTTTTAATGGATTGTAGATACAGAGAAACACATGCAAGCAAGCAACAACGCATATACAATACAAAACGACGCTGCATAGAATGACAAGAGCGGCTGGTGCGCTTTACGAGCAATAGAGAAGGGAAGTAAATGAGCAGGGAAACTTAGTAGTAGAAAAGCGGGGGTCATTTCAAAAATAACACTCACTTTGGTAACACCGATTAGTGGATGATGCAATATGAATACAAATAGTCTCAGTTACAGTTAAACGCGATTTTTCTGATTATTCAGCCCTTCCCGTTTTAGTTTGGTGTAGGTTAGAAACGGCTTTTTCCAGTGACTTGGGTATTGTGACGGATCAAAAATCCGATTAAATTGAAATTTTACGAGGCAATAAATAGAAATTCAATGGGCCTCAGTGGGGTTTGTGGTGAGCAGACAACAGGCCGTAGTTCAGTGTCAGTGTTTGAACCAGCCGCTTTCATGGATGCCTTGAAAGTATAAGGGATGATCCATGCCTTCGAAGGTCGATAACATTAACTGATGAAGGGATTTTCTTAACAAAAAACCCTGAATAATGTTCGGGGAAAGCCCTAATATCCGTTTGCCGCATATTGAAGAAATCATATTCAGAAAATAAAAACGTCATTTCGTAGGGTCCCTCACTATTTACCTAATGAACAGATGAAAAAAAAAACGTCTGCAAACCTCCGCAACATTATTGAAACAAAGATTTGCCGTTTAAGGTAAGGCATTCCTTTTTCGATTATTCGGTATTAATGAAACGTAGGCTAGACTTCCAACTGAAGATTAAATCTCTATCCGACGAATAGAGAAGTCCATCGCACCGCGATCTGAAAAATTTCGATCAAATGTCCATCAGATTAATAATTTTATCTACGTTCACCAGGGGGTCAGCTTGGCATACCGAATTCTGTGTGGAACAATGGTGAAAGAAGCGAAAAAGGTCGAAGGAAGGTATGTCTGATAAATGGAGCTACAACATTATTTTCTCGATCCTTAACCAAGGAGATCTAAGTCGGTAAGTCTACAAATAACCATTTATCCACACATGTACTTGAAGACACTCTCACTTTGTCATCTACTTAAAGGCCGCGTATGAGAGCAGATCTAGTTTTAGAATCCTTGTCAAACCCATCAGATTGTGCAGAATGAAGATGAAGAACGTTTCGTGCTCCTTAAACGGCTGAAGCAGCCTCATTGAGATTTTTGATGTCGAGAAAAGATTTAGACAAGCTGATGCACCTTATGTGATTTCTTCAACAAAAATTTAACAAAATTGTGCGAAATTCGAAACACAATTTTCCAAAAGTCTGTGCAACTATACGCATACGCTGAAGAAATCGATATCATTGGGAGAAAGCAGTGCTGATCCGTTTGAAAGTATTAGAACGGAAGTGGCAACAATGGTTTTTTTTTAAATGTCGGAATAGAGCACTCAACCAAAGAATTAGTCCATTCCACTCTTTGTAAAGTTCCTTTTATTGAAGTCTTTCAGTCTTACGAAGAAAGATGAGTAAGCGCTTCAGTGATAAGGTGCCTACAGTACCAGCAACCACGAGGTCAACGGCGAGTACCTGCAGCCTGATGCGAGCGTAATCTGGACAATCACTTTTGCAGTAAGCATCGCAAGATATTGTGTCACTTATGCCCAACACATTTAAGTGCTTTGCAAAAGTGTAATACCCTGTGAAGACGCCAGTAAGCAACCTGCAGTCTTTCCTGCTGAGAGACAGTAGTACGTGCGGTGTCCTTCGTTATTTGCCTGGATCCCGGGGAGCCAACGTAGGTTCCGTTTCTGAAAAAACTCTCCTCTGAACCATGTCTGACAAGTTCATCGGCCTGGGACCCAGACAAGGGTCACTGAATTTAGCCTTCCGACTGCGTTCAGTGATATCTTGCATTCTTGAACTAGCTTGAAAGTTGTAAGAGGATTTAGCAAAGCTCTAAGCGCAGCCTGGCTGTCGTTACAGATGCAAATGCTTCGCCCTCTCGACCGGTTCTCCGCAATATAGTTCGCTGCCATCAAGATTGCGTAAATCTCCGCAGATTCAAGCTTTCCTAACGTAAAGTGAAATCTAACGTTGTCGTCCTCCAGAAAGACAGCAGCGCCACATCCAGTTTAGCTCAGCTGTTAACTCCAACAATGGAACCTCGTCAAAAATTAAAAGAAGATTTATATCTTAAAGGGCATAAGGGAAACTCTTACTACCATGTCACACACTTCCTCTCCACACACTGCTGGCCAAAATGTTCGGATGAAGACTGCGTCTTTAGACGGAATTCATATTCATATTATGAGATTCGGGGACGACTGGCTGAAGATCCGTTCCTCCAGAACGAGAACGCAGGGCAAAGGACAAGTAACAAAAACCAATTATTTTCGGTATGTTATGGGTTTGTTAGAAAGAACGAACATTCCCATTAGTCATGGAATACGATTTTATTCATGTGGTTGCCTCGGCTGGCTTTGCAGCAGCGTATTAAATCGCAGCTCTGCCAATTGATATCATCAAGACGGCTGATTCCATGATTACTGAAATAAGCATGCAAAATATCGATTGTTTGATGGGCTGCGTCTTATGAGGAGCCTTGGCCCTGACCACAAAAATTTGGTAATAACAGCTTCTTAGCACTCACCGTACGTTAAAATGGCATTTTAGAGATAAAATGAGCCAATGCCACCACTCCAAAAAACGCATTAATTGTCAAACTCTGCGAATGCATTGGCTTCTCGACACTCACGTGCGGGTTTTTCAATCCCTAGATGCGGAAACTTAGAAAAATGATTTTTCGGCCAAATTCTACGTCCAATTCGAACTGCTGTAACATAAGACCCACACTGAGAAGCGATAAGGAAGCGGATGGTCGATGGCTTTCAATTGCTCAGTCAATTGGAGATTTTTGTAAAAAAAAAATTCGCATCAGGTTGGTGTGTGAAATGTTGACTTGTTGAGATCGATGGATTGCGAGTTGATGTTCCTTGATTGACCTGTATGACGACGGGGACCGAGAGATCTGTCTGCAAGCAAGCCAGATTCAAAAATTATTTTCAATAAACGCAATATTTGGGCAACACACCACTCACTTTTGAAATAAGTTTGAAAGCGTAAAGCGATTAATTTCGTACTGCGGAGGTATGATACTGACTGGTATTCAAGAATTCGAGCGGGAAAGAACTGTCAGTGATAAAATAAGATATGATTCAAAAAGAAACTTGAAAATTTATCAGAAAATGCACTTACAGTATTGAACTGAGAGCGGAATCGTCTCGCATCCCATTTTGCACGATGTTTGTACATTAAAAGTTTGTTGATTAAAAGTCAACTAAAACTTAGTTTACTCCTCAAATTTATTAGTTTGGAACGAAGGTATATCTTTGTAAAATCCTAAACTGTTTCAATCTTACTTCAAAAGTTCAACGTAATAATTTTACAAGCCCTGACCTATCTTATTTCTTGAGTAATTGCAGATGATTACTGCAAAACACACAATGAGTATACTAAAGCTACAGATATCGCACTCTCCAGACTTTCAATTGCCGGGCTATACTATCTATAAATAACTCAAATGTTTCCCATTTGACAAATGGATTGTAGACTTATCAATTAAATTTTTAACGTCATGCCAATTTTCCAGTTGAATGCCACGTCCGGGAGTACACATCGCAGACATCAAAACAGTCAGTGTAGCATGCGACCACATTTGCTGCATCTGCTATAAGACAGAGAGAAAAAGGAAATGTTCCATATAAAATATTTAATGCTAGCAGTCCAGGGACAGAAAGAAACATGTGTTCCACGTTACATTTGGCCTACAAATTACTGCTTGCCATCCCTTCGAGATGGTGAGGGAGCCAAAAATAAATATAAACTTTGACATTTATAAAACGCAATTTTCATGCTTCTCCACTAATCCGTGGGCGAAAATCCCTTACTCTGGACAAGCATTCTGACTACTTGACTGCTTCGATCAGACATATGTACCACTCGTCTCAATACTAATAAATCTTTCGTCATTTGCTTCGATTTAGAAATGGGTCCCTTATGACATGTGATAATGCCCTCACTTAAGTTTGCTGGAAAATTGGAATGCTCTGGATTATCTAGAACGCGTTGATGTCGAAAATTCATCATTTATCCATACCAAGTCAAGTACGAATACGAATACGAGTATTTGAGTACCAAAACCAGCTTAAGTGGTCTTGCATAACGAACCACAAACAAATCTATTTCCCATCCACTCCCGATACTATGTATCTAATGAATGCCATCTGTGGCTGTTGGTATAGTTGTTAGTTTATTATAAACTAGTAGTAGATATGCAGAAACTGGATGAAAAACTTCCACCTCCACTGTGCACGTAGATACGTCTTACATGAGGCAATTCGGGAGTGCAATACTAAAGCGCAGAGCCAGACTAAGAGCAGAACAACTTTCAACAGCATTTTGACTTCGTCGGCGTCGGTCGGTCATTCGATGCTGTCGTGACCAAACTCAATTGGATGCCGAAGCCAGAGTTGAAGCTGAAGCTGGATTCATTGGGTAACTGGGAAAAATGTCGAAGGTGAGTCAAACGATGTGACGCCACAACATCGATGGGAAACTTGTGCAAAAGGTGAAACAGTTTCTCAATTCGAAGGCACATTGACAAAAATGTAATTTGGTCAAATGGGGCTCCCTTAATTGAATGTAATTGGCTGTGGTTTTTTGGACCGCCTGTGATTTTTGATTGTAGACTGTTGTGTGTAAAGCAATAACCATTAGAAAGGACTGACACAAATCAGTATAGAAGAGACTATTTCGGTCATTTGGGGGTTTTTTTTTTTTTTTTTGTGACATGACAAATCAGGGGATGGTAAACTTATATGAGATAATGAAATGAACTTCAATCCACAGTTAAATCATCCTTTTGACCACAACCAGGAAAAGAAAAAGAATAAAAATGCAAAATTAATGATGTATGTTCGGTGTTCGTAAAGGTCATCTAAATACCAAATTGGAGGTAAAGGTGGAGTAACTTTCTCAGCTTGGAAGATGTAAATGAGTATTATGGTAGGCAGCCTCGAATATGCCAGGCCACATTGATTATATGTAGTTGTCACAAAAGGATCCAAATTTTGACTGCGAATTCATGGTGTAAAATAAGAGACATGATGTCCTGGATGAAGCTTGCTTAGAGTACGAGCTTGAGTAATCGACGCCCAAAGCATGTTTTGCGTCTGTCGTGTAGACTTAAGTTCACGAGGTGTCCAAAGGAGCAAGGATACACATTTCCATCGCTCTCCCTCAGTTCTTTGATACCAATCGGAACCCATGTTGTTGGTAAAAATTTAAACCCATGGTTTGGGTCAAGACTGACTTAAGACCACTTGCCGATCATAGGGTCCCAGCACCAAGTACGGACTGAAGTCCGGGGGGCTTTGATTTCCATGATACCAAATTTTAAGTTCTGGTGGGGACTACCGGTCCTAGACTTATGACCGGCCGCTTGTAATTGGTCAAATCGTAGCAACTACGTCTTTGATGGGCGTAGTCTTAATAATTGGGCGGAGGACCACCGAAGGCAAGACAGAACGTCTTCGTGGACACCTGTTTTGTAGTTCTTATTCCACGGAGAGCCTACGCTTATGTCAGGGGTAATACAATGTATCCATCAGCGCCCTTCGGATGGTATAAAAACCACCTCCAGTACCTACTAGAAGTCGTGTAAAGGGTTAAGGCCTATTTAAAACCTATGCAACTTCTCATCGAGCAGACAGGCTGACACTGTTGTCATTCCACGGCTACAAATAATAAATTACAATTTATTGTACCCGTGAGATGCTAAGCTTAGTCAACTTGGTTCTCCTGCAATCACAACGATACTCCCAAAAGGGGGCCAACTCCTAGGTTAGGCGGGAACCGAAGTAGTATCAGAATATAATCTCCGACCGAGCTTCGAAATCTTGCGATTACTTCCAGTGGGCCACCTTGTTGACCAGGATTGGCCGCCTTTTAACCCAGCTCACTGGGCATCGGGGTATAGCTGCCTAAATCGGCGCCTAGCAAAAACTATGTTGGCACAGACCTTGCTATTCGTATTTGCTTGTTGTTAGCTAAAACCCCGCCAAGATTACAAACACCAAAACAGTGATTAAAACATCAAACACTGATGCCTCAAATATTGCACTGGCCATAAAAAGTTCACCATATATAGTACGCACAGCTAGACGTCATAATACCTTACCTGCCCGACAACAGTCGCCAATAGGTCACTGAGACCTCAGTCAATGGCTGTCACCATTTATGGAAAGTCGACTTATTCACAATTTTTTCTTGAGCAAAATTGTGATAGTCTTCTCCCTTTCACACTGCCACTCAAAGCGGCAACAATTGGGAGAACTCAACTCCTCACTTCTTTCATATTAGCTCTAGTCCGACCTTCAACGATGAGAAGTAGGTCATCCGCGTATGCACAGCACTTGGAGATTTCGAAAGGACCACAAATATTCATATCATGGGCTGCACCCTCAAAGCCATCTTCCGATTAAAAAGAAGTGGTCTTTGGTACAACATGCTTCGATGATCTTGCGTGCCGGCTTTCTTATGACTCCGGTCTTATGGACATGCCGTTCGATGCAATGACACCAGACTCCTGCTGCGGAAAAACTAGGAAATCGACTTTCTTTATGCACAGGACTGGCTTCGGATAGAATCTGAGCTAGGAAAGGAATGGTGTCGGGTCTTCACGGCTCCAAAACCAATATAGGATGTGGCGCTGGTGTCTTTCTGGAGGACGACAACGTTAGATTTCACTTCACATAAGGAAAACTTGCATCTGTATTTCAAGCAGAGGTTTATGCAATCCTGATGACAGCGAACTACAATATATTGTGTAGAAACGGTGGAGGGGGCGAAGCAATTGCATCTGCAGCAACAGCCAAGCTGCGTTTAGAGCCTTGCTGAACCCTATTATGACTTCCAAGCTAGTTCGAGAATGCGCGAGAGCACTAAACGCAGTCGGAAGGCTAAATTCGGTGACCTTTGTTTCAGTCCCAGTTCATAATGGGATCACGGGAAATGAAATCGCAGACGTACTTGCCAGATACGGTTCAGAGGAGTTTTTCAGTACCTGAACCTATGTTGGGTCTGCCTGCGTCCTCTGTTAAGGCTTCCATTGACAGTTGGGTCTCATACAAGCACAACTGCAGATGGCATAGCTCCGCGGGATGTAGGCAGACCAAACGAATACTTCCCGACGTCTCTAGGAAGCCAGCGGCCTTCCTGTTGTCTCTCAGCGGGAAAGACTGCAGGTTGCTCACTTGCGTCGGGACGGAACATTACACTTTTGCAAAGCACTTAAATGCTGCGAAAGTTATGACGACACTGCGGTACACTATCTCTGTGGATGTCCGGCTTACGCTCGTATCAGGCTGCAGGTACTTGGCTCTGACGTGGTAGGTGCTGGTACTTGAGGCACCTTATCACTGAAGAGCTTACTCATCTTTCTTCGTAAGACTATCGCTCCTGAGAGTATATATGCCTCTGATCCGTATAACAGCACGGAAACAGGGTTAATGTCATCTGCGTATGGGAGAAGTGAAACAGATGCTTGTGAGAATTCCGGACAATTTATTCAAACACGGTGTTAAGAAAGGTGCTTGACAGAGCGTCGCTCTGTTTCGTATGTACGAGTGTGTAATAAAAAATAATAAAATTTGTTTAAAATGATTGAATGTACCCACATCAAACCTATTCGGACTTACATTGATTAAAGATGGAAATGACAAAAGCCTCACACAAAGCAGGGATAAATGTCCCGACCACGGCCACTACTGGACAAATCCGCACAACGTATCAAGAAGTGTTTCGAGCTCTGTGTTCGAAAATATAGACGAAGGAACTTCAGGCGTGTACACAACTTCTGACAGCGTATATTATTCTCTTCTGATAGAACGTCTACTTCGGGTGGAGCTCCTACTTCTGGCACCGGTGCACCGACTTCCGATTTAGCTGGACAGCAGACGTCTGGTAGAC
The DNA here is from genome assembly GCA_907269105.1 of Volucella inanis. NCBI lineage: Eukaryota > Metazoa > Arthropoda > Insecta > Diptera > Syrphidae > Volucella > Volucella inanis. Next base: position 97,161,528 of record OU026154.1, read on the forward strand.
GATGAACTTTTGGGATCATTTCTGATGACACTGACGTACTAGAAGTCGTTCGATTGGAAAGGAGGAAATGCATTCGGGAAATGCAGAGGGAGTTGCATGATATTTAGCCGGCGACGACAATTTTAGCGTCGTACTCGTAAATGGGTAGCAGATTACGAAAATTATAATCGCTTTGTTGCGATGATCGCATCAAATACCTCTGTGCTCGTCGGCTTTTGACTACCAAGACGCTTTTGAAAACCATTCGTGCCGACTGCTGGGATTCGCTCAAGGAGGTATTGCTAGCAGAGTTCGATCAACAAATGACTCGCCGAGAAGTCTACCACAAGTTGAGTCGCTGCTGCATTGTGTCCTGTCCATGCAGAAAATCGCATCGCATACAGAAATAGACGAGCCGGAAATACTTGAGTTTATCGTCGAAGGTGTTGGGGATACGACATCAAATCAATACGCTAAATCCATACTAGAGCTGAAAAGACTACTTCTCAACTATGAAAAGATAAATTGTTGAAGCCGCTGCCGTCATCAAAGGAGGTTTGTTGCCTACGTCAACAGTGCCTACAACTTCCGTAACAGGACGCAACACCTTTACATTGACATCTGTTAAAGAGCAAGAAAGGTGCTACAATTGCTCAAAGTTCGGTCATTGTGCATCCAGCTGTCCAGAGGAAAAAGGCTACCAGGCTCGTGCTTTCAATGTTTTGATTCTGTACATACCTACAAGAATTACCCAAAGGTGAAGCCGAGGCGAGCTGGAGTCGCGTATCCAGACAACAATGCCCTTAAGGCCATCGATAGTGATGAAGAATTAATACAACCATCGAGTGCCGTACAACTGGTGAGCTTTTTCTTCATCTAAACAGATGGTCTAATTTTTGATGAATCGGTCCAATATGTGCGCGGTTATTCCTGCAATAGCGTGTCGAATGATGATCTCAAGCTTATCAAAAATGGTTGGCTTGTTGCGTAGACTAAGGACATGATGTAGCCACAGAGAAAATAATCGAGTGGTGTCAAATCGAATTTTTTGTTTAATGAGTCTGCTTAAAATGTTAATACACAGCGCGGGCCAATTGATAAAGGCTTGTCGTGAAATGACACAGTTGCCAAATTTCTCCTTTGAAACTTCGAGCGTTGCGTCGCTTGTATGGCATATAGCGCCGTCTTGTTAGAACTACAGCTCGGACATATCCATATTGTGGAGCTCTAACCACAGAAAGTCGCTCTATATCTGACGCCATTGACGGTAACTTTGTCTCCTTTCTCATTTCAAAAGAAAAAAGGTTGATGCATTAGTGGTTAGTCGAAGACTTGTGAATTGTGTTCGCTCCAATAATGGATGTAGGCTCAAATCCAACCGCAAAATAAACAGGGTTGACTCTCTGTCGATGCTCAATTCAGCTGATTGGCGCCGAATCAGCATGTCTGGGTCTCCTTTGATACTGGCTCCACGGAAGCTATATTTTCTTCATTTCGCAACAATCTCTGACTGGTTGGTGGCTTAAGATCCAAAAGAGTATGCTCACGCTCAAGTTTTTCCACGGTGCTACGAATTGCCTGCACACTGAAGCCAAGACGACGAAAATATTTTTTAATAATTTTCGCAGCAAGGATCTTGCGCAGTTCAGGGATTTCATTTGCATTCATTCATTTGATGCTGGTGATGCGGGATTATGATAGATGTTGAAGAAGAAGCGATCGGCAATGTCTCTGATGATCTCTTGTGAATGTAGAAATTCGACTTCAAACCTTCTCACATTATTTTCGCGTGTTCCGAGTCAACGTTGGCTGCACGAAAGGTACGGACGCCTAGAAGACTGGACGCGAGTCTTGCGTCTATCATACGAGAGTTGTCTGATGAGTACCCGGATTAAAATGTAGGTGGCGCTACTGTACGCTACTGTGCCAAAATAAGTGTACCATCATTTAGTATAAGCTCTTTCCGTCCTTCTGTTAAAATTTGGTGAAACCCATTTCAAAACATCGTGTTAGTGATTTAAGCGACCATGGAAAAAGAGCGTATCGCTCCGTGATCTTGTTCTTGTTTTTGAATTGGAAAACCTGCGAGGAAATCAAACCCATTCCCGATGGTATGTATGGTACCCATTCACCTTCCCGTACAACAGTTTACCATTGTTTCGCAGAACTTCTCCGTGGCTCCACGTCGGTTTTTGATGAGCCGCGCCCAGGTGGCAAAAAAACGGTTACTGCAGAGGAAACCGTGGACCACCGAGTGAAAATTCTCCAGTTGGCTGAGATAGCAGGCTTCTAAACTGAATGCGTAAGCCATATCCTGCACGAGAATTTAGGCATGATAAAGATCGTGCCTTCGCCGAAAAGATGATGGCCACCGTTTATTGAGACGCACAAAGTGTGATCCAAGTTGACTATTTGGAGAAGGGGAAAAAAATCACGGGAGCATACTACGTCCATTTATTGGGCCGATTCAACGCCGATTTGAAAAAAAAGAACTACATTTGGCGAAGAAAAAAGTGCTCTTCCACCACAATCACGTACCGGTTCACACCCCCGTAGTCGCCACAGCCAAATTGGTCGAATTTGGCTACGAATTGCTCCCCATCTCCCTATTCTCTGGATTTAGCTACCTCCGACTTCTTTTTGTTCCCAAATCTTAAAAGATCGCCTCCGCGGAAGAGTACAGCTGCAGGCCAACAAATGGCGTATTATATGGACTGGTTAAAAAATTTGCAGCAGCGTTGGGAAAAGTGTATCGAGTTGAAAGGGGATTATATTGAAAAATACTCGTAAATTGGAAAAACAAAAAGTTGCGTTGTCATTTCTAATCCGGATATTTATCAAACAGCCCTCGTATACCATATATAAAGTTGCATGCTTCTCACGACGTTTTCGACGAAAGGCATAATGTAATGTAAAGTTCTGCGGTAGAAGGATAGGTTCGGTGCCCAGAAATGCGCTGCGTCCCTGTAATAAGGTCTCAGCAAATATCATAAATGTAATCTCAGGTCGAAGATCATCAAGCTGTTAGTGTAAAAGTCTGCGGCACTACGCAAGAGGGATAGAGAATATTTGAATAACCATTAAAACTATACAAACTCAATGACAACATATGTAGGAGGATCAATGATGAGCAGACCAGCCTAATGTTAAGGAGGTAAACTATTACTTAATGCAGTTCTTGTCGAAGTATCCTTAAAAAATATAAGCGTCCATACTGCTAGTGTTATGGAGACAGCCCACAGAATACGAGAATTCTGATGAATTACGAAATATGAAACTGACCGTCTGGTAGAAAATCAGTTTATATGACAGTCTCTTCTGCATTCGTGTGGAAATCGACCTATGAAGTCAGATTTGCGGATACGCTCTGTTCTCTACAGACTACACGTGACAGGATATTTTGATTTGTTCCTTTTTTTTGCGAACATTTCCGGCACGTGTCTGGTTGAATAGAAATAATAAATTGGGATAACCCCTTTGGAATTAATTACTTTCAAGTGAGTATAATCCGGCAAGATAAGGGTAACAATAACCATATCTCCGTCTTCAGTTCGTTTTTCACTTAATCGATTCGATTCGCACGATTCGCTCGTCTACCAAAAATTTGCTGCTATAAAATGAGATACTTATCCACCCTTCAAGCAAAGTGCAACCATTTGCATGGCAAAACGACGCGTGTTCGACCTCGATTGCAAGTTATCCTCAATTTGGAGACTATGACACGCGAATTTCCTCCCTTATCTCAGGACACTTCCATAAGTCCCTCAACCCCTAAAAATTGTTTTATAAATAATTACAAAGTTCTCGGTTTGCTATTTCACACTCGAAACACTGCAACATCTGGGGTCTGGGTTTTGCTACTGGCGTACTTCTAAACAGGATGTAAGTCTACAAAAAAAAAAAAATCCGAAAAAATCGCGCACGCAACTGATTTTTAGTTTCCAATTTCTTTTAGAAAATAAACACCAAAATCGCGTTATTAATGAAACAAAAGCAAAAGTGCCAGCAAAAACAATTTGCCATGTTCATTGAACTTTTTACGCAATGTTGCACTTTTCTTTCGTCTTCGAGTTGCCTGTTTAGGAGAGAACAATGCCAAACGCGATTAACTAACAGTTTAAACAAAGAGTTGGAAAAACCTTGCAAAAAATATACGAAAACACTCAGAGTGTTGACAATGGAAAAAATATGTACGCAAGTTCAGTTTAAGATTCGAATTATCCGTAATTGAAGGGAAAGATACCAGGCGAACAAACGCCAGCTGGTTATGTATTATATGTACGGATGTATGAAGTAAAACTTGAAAAGGGCAACTACAGATTCAGATCCATTTGCATCCACCCATGGAATGGGAAAGCCAACCAAGATTACGATGCTCGCCTTGCAATTGGATCGATTAAGCACTTGTAATTATGAGATAACTCGCATTTGTGAACTTCACTTAATTGGAGGGCAATTAAGCGCAGCATTGAGTAGATAGATACGAGTAAATTGAAGATTGACTCTAGGGTTTTGTGGGTGAACGATCCCTTGTGGATAACCCATTCAACCCAAATGCAATTAAAACTTATAAGTGCCTGTAATCCCTTAGACGATTTTTGATGTACCAGTACGTAGTTTGTTGTGTGTATAGTTGAGCGTGTGAATATAGGTTTTAATGTTCACAAAGATTGTTGAGACCTTGTTTTCCATGTGTACCACAACTGATCCTTAGTTAGCTGGGGCAAATTTTCGAAGAGCCCTTGGGGAAACGACTTAATATTTTGATGTGAATACTCAATAGACATTCTCACATGTTTTTTTATGATTTGAATTGTATTGGTCAGACAAAGCTCTTTACTGATCCAGCCTATTAGAACTTCGGACTTTCAACTAAAAAGAAGATGACAGCTTAAATGCACGTTGTTTTAACGTTAGGAGCTGGCTCTGTTTTTTTTTTTTTTTTTTTTTTTTTTCACAGGATAGTCGAGATCAGCATGTTCAACACGGAGGATGATTATACTATATAAGTGACCTGGCTTTCCATTTCGCACTCGTCCGTCGGGTTGCCGGTTTGTCTGGCCGGAATTGCTTATAGTAAGTTCACGAGACATGTGAAAGGCGTAAGCAACAGATGCATGACCAATAAGTAGATAAACCAAACTGGTCGCAAACGACCCCCTACGATACCCAAGTAAAGTCTGTTGTATCAGTGCCTTGTCCAGGTAAGAGGGCCTTACCAAGTTGGAGAGGGTAGAAGGAGAAAACAAAATCAAATTGCTGGCTTCCAGTCAGGAGCATGAAACAGGCGGCCCTTACGTTTTATGCAAGATTGCCAAAAATGAGGCGGCCGGAAAGGTCCACGAAAAGGACCAAGCAGACAAGGAAAAATAACAGCTAATCGTTGACGAGTACAAGTCCCTAAAGAATAAACCAAGACGAGCCGCGAATCGCAACAGGTTTCTAGATGAGACCCCTAACGTTCAACCTCAAAGAAACACAAGGTTGCCTTAGGTGCGGCGGCCAAAACGACAACCTGTGTCGCTGTGCAAAACCGACATTTCATCCAGATGGCCATAGCTTACCTCTAGGTCGCAGTAGTAGACGAGTTCGCGAGACGGGAAAATCATATTCGAAGCGTGGGGAAGCATTTAGGCCAAGATTTCCGAAATGGTAATGGATCACCTCATAAACAAACATGGGGGACCTTTGTCTATAATAGTTTTAACTCCGCCGAGACGGTTAGAGAATATCGGGTAATTAAATACAGGGAGCAATTTTTTAGAGACTTCCTTAGTAAATGCGTTGCAAAAATTAGCGGCGCCTGGGATGGCCTGAAGCGCAAATTTATCCCAGCTAATGACATTCTTAGAAGAGCCAGGGCCCGCATTTGGTTACCAAATATAGAAAGCTAGATGAATGGATTCCAATGTCCAATAAGAATAATATGTACTTCCTGCTTCACATCAGTAACGAGTGCCTGGCAGCACTAGAGAAAGCAGACCATAAATGTAGGTAGACATCGTCGTGATTGCTGAAAAAACTGATAATGCTGAAGACCATATAAACTAATCTAAGCCACTCCAGGTGTACCTTCGATAACATCCGTGTTTTCCTAAGGGTGAAAAATATTGACATCGGCGTTATCCAGCAGCCCTGAATGAAAAAACTCGGCCATAGAAGGGCTCCAAGACAAACAATACGACCTGTTCTACAAACACCAGGCTATCGGCAAGCCCAGAGCAAGCCCAGAGGATGTATAGTTTTGCTAAGAAAGATGTTAAAGCTGGAGTGTACGAATCAAGCAACAATAGCCATAACAAAGAACAACCTACTAATGGGCTGCGGCGCCAATGCGAGGCATATGGTATAGTATAAAACGGGAAAATGACTACCAACCTACGTTTCTGCAGATCTCTGGGCACGACCACAACCCTTGTCTTGCCTAATACGGAAACATTCAGGGGGTGGGAAGAGGTCCTAGATATTACATTCAAAACAACCAATGACAACTTTAGTGTCGTAAATTTGAGAGTTTTCAATCTCACTCTCAGACCATATATGCATCCTCTATGCTTCGAGTCTCTAGGCCGAGGCCGTTAAGCAACCCTTAAATAGCTACTTGGACCAAGTTTGGCCAACTCTAATACATACCCGAAATAAACACCATAGCAATCAAAGGACTGGAGGCAAAGGTATGGATTTACGAGGAGGCAATGGCTGCATAAAAAGTCTCGTGTCCAATTAAACGTAGTAAAAAAAAACTTTCCCCATTGGTGGAATGAAGATTTATCTAATCTCTGGCAGATGATGGCCAGAGTGATTTTCAATATCTACTACAAATACAATTTCTAACAGCCTTACGAGGATTGTTTAATTCTGTTTAAGCAACCCATAAGGACATCCTGGAAGCAGGCCTAGAAACCTTCTAAGATTTCTTCAGGTTTAGCAAAATTCTGTTCAAGGAACATCCCAACCCCTCGTTTCTAAGAAGGTCAGAAGGAGGATGGACAGAATTATTTGCGGAGACCCTGAAGCTCCTAATGAAAACACACTTTCCTGGATGTAGTGATATCAGTACGGCACTCAGGAGGTTTCGGCGAGTACAACCTGCATCTCACATCAATATCAATGCAATCCTTTACGAGAAAAAGAGTTCCTGGGCTATTAACTGCTTCTTCCCGTTCAACTCTTTGGACCCTCATGGAATACTACCTGTCGTGTTAAACATGTCATGTGAAACAAAACATCGAACACATGCGTTGCCTTTTTTTGCATAAAGCAAAACCTTTGGAAAGAATTGGGGACTTTAACCAAAGATAATTAAGTTGCCGCAAGACGGGGCAACATGATATACAGCGGGTCAAACCATCACTTTATTGGGACAATTGGCTGCTTAGGTCATGCGACCTGACTCCTTCGGACTACTTTTTTGTGTGGGTATATCAAGTCACTCGTGTGCGTTGAGAAACCAGCTACTTAGAAGTCAACATTTGGCGAATTCTTGCCGAAATAAGGCCTGGAAAAAATGTTGTAAAATTGGACCGATAGTATGGCCTTCATATAAAGTATCCGCGGTGGCCATATGCCCGAAATTGTTTTCAAACACTTAAACCATAAAATTTGCAAGTTAATAGAGCCAAAATATTGGTCATTTCATTTATTTATAAAGACAATCTGACTTTGGTCAACGCAAATTTGCTTGCTGCACACTCTACACCCAGCTCAACATTTCCAGATTGTGCTTCGTCCCCATCTACACTTCAGTGCATCGAATCTTCAATGGAACAAGTCCACTTTCGCACCCATGTAGTAGCAAAGTACTTAAAGATATTAATATTTGAAAATCGGCTGGTCCAAATGGGTTTATATTCCCTTCTTCTGAAGAGATGTTCTTTCTCGCTGGCAAAACCACTGCATAAGCTTTTTCATCAATTCCACTCTTTAGGACAGTCATTCAGAGAGGCGAATTTTCTTCTCTCTCCTCATACAGACCCATTGCGCCTATGTCCCTTCTTTCCAGGGTCATGAAAACGCTGAAATATCTCGAAACACGATAGCTTCACAGTGACCGGCAGTACAATTTTGTTAGCCACAGGTCCACTGGTGATTTGATGTCATGTCTCACCGAGAAGTGGAACCGAACATCAAGATAGTTGCACTAGATATATCTAAGGCATTTGACAGAGGTTGACATCAGGTTTTTTTGTCGGAAATGCGTGCTTTTGGGATCGACGTTTAATTCAAGTTGTCTTAGATGGTTTCAAGTTTGATATTTACAAAATAAATGCTTGTGTGACACAGGACTCCGATCTGTTTCCTACACTCTTCAATTTTCATCAATGAACTCTTGCCTGATACTTCTAATCCAATACATTCTTTTGCTGACGACACTACCCTATGTTTTTTATATATGTTCCCGACGTCCATGCTTAGGGAACAACTACAGCAGATATACATAAGATATACAGCATTTCTAAATGGGAGACCATCAACAGAGTGGAATTTAATGCTCCCAAAACACAATGGTGTCGTCAATTGGCATCCTCGAAAACCGACGAAATGTCGTCTGTCTCACCCTGTTCTATATACCACCGAAATTACCAGTACCATTCCGCCCCTTCAAACCTTTAACCGTAACGCACGCCTCACTATGAATGCTCATCAGCTTACCCTCAAGAACACTCTCGGACTTACATTGAAATATCGTGATTCTACATAGAATACCCTGTCGAGGTCTTTGATTCCTAGTCATTATAACTTGCAAACATTTAAGACCAATGCACATTGATATTTCCCTTTTTTCTCTCCCTGACCTTCCTTCGCCCGCGCTGTGTGTTAGCATTTTAAGAGTACTCAAATCCCTTTAACGCGCGCAGTGCTGACTTATACATTACTTCGAATTGGTACCAAAAAGGTGGTGGCCGTCACACCAAAGTGATACTTGGGCCACTAGTAACTAACATCTTATTTAATCCGTAGGCACACCGTAGGCTCACTCGGCAGATATCCACGTTAATCACAAGACACATCTGTCCGTCGAAAAAAAAAAAACGACTATTTGAGTACATTTCTTAAGATTGTGAAGAATCCTTGAACTCCACAAGGGAAATCCTGTTTTCAAATGTGAAGATGAACGAAACGGCTTGCCATCAATCACAGACAGTGACTGTTTGGATGCATCAAAGTATACACAGCAGCAATATACACATCGATAGCATTGCTAGCTGGCTGTGGATATTCCTTCACCTGTAAAAAAATAGTTTTCTTGTTCTGGATAACTCCGGTAAAAACGCAAGATCATATTCAGACGAAAGAAAAATGAAATAAGAAGCTTAAAATCGAGCAGATGCTTAGACGCACGAGGCAGGAAACAGGATAAAGATTGTGTGATTTTCACAAAACGTTACAGCAAGTTATCAACCTAATCGCCATCTAATTCGCAGGCTGCAACATTAAAAGCATCAACACCAAGGTGAAGAAGGACTAGCTAGGTGAATAAGTGAAAAGATTATTTTTGTGGGCTCTTAAAGCGCAATAATAGCGCTCTTGAGGGCGACCAATTACTAATGCTCGCGAACAAGGACAAAGTTAAGGCAGCAATAAGTTAATGAAAATCTACACTAGATACTGAGATGTCTATGACTGCTGGAGATGACTTGATAATTATAAGCAACATTATATCTGCAAAAAATAAAAAAAAATAAAGAGGGACTTCAACTTGACTGTTATGAGCAATTACAAAACAACAACTCAGTTTATCAAAGATCTATTCTGAGTTGAACTGCCATCAACAGCTAAATAAGGTCACTTTAGAATAATTCCACTGTGTGGTTATTTTCAAAAATTCTTGAGTCGAGCAATCCTGTCAAAGGTTTACTCAATTTGCGAAAACATTTGAAAGGAGGCAGCTTCGTTAACATTCATCCAACAGAATATCATACAATAATCCAACAAACAAATCCTTGAGATCAGTGCCAGTAGCACTGCACATCTCAGCGTTGATTATGTTAATTTTTTTTTTAAGCCACTGAGCCTTTGTAACGCGTCGCTCGTGCGGGACCATTCAAAACACAGCAACTGCCTACAAAAGCCAACTCCATTCCTTCCTCCTTTAATCTCTGGTACATGTATGTTATCTACCTACCAGTAAAATGAACTCCAATAATCACGTAACTCCATAATCCTGTCATGCACTAATCCCGATAAAGTGCACTTCTGCTGGCTTGTTGGCTGTAAACCACTCGAGATTTAATTTTTTTTTTCTTTAGATTTTTGTGCTCTTTTTTGTTTTTAGGCTAAATCAATTCTATCAGAGCTTCAAACTGGGAGCAAAAGTGGGAGAGATATGAGTACATAGAAACTAGGCCTCGTCTGCTTTGTCCCAGATTCACAGATTCATTTCCAGAAACACAACCGATGTAGTGTTTCTCCACCCTTTTAGAATGGTCCTAGGATACGAATATATAGATGAAGTTCGTTTGAAATAAATTTTTGCTTGACATTCGGATACTGAGCGAATGGCGGAACCAAATAAAAGAGCAGACGATGGCCACTAATCAAATTTATTTCAACATTTTCAACGTCTACTTTTTGGTGTGCTCCGAACGGACGGTAGAACCAACCACCGACGATCGACGACCGACGTTTTCATTGAAGTGGAACGTAATTCTTCCTCTTCTGTGGTTGTCCTCTTCGGGTGGTCCCTTTAGTGATTTTGCATTCAATGCACTTTTACCGCGCTCGTGTTTATTGGTCGGGGCCTTATACTATAGATAGAGAGATAAGCAAGGAGACAAATCCCAAGATTTATGGTTGGTGCTTGTGCCAAATGGAGAATTGAGTCTTCCGGGATAGTTGTCACAGAGGAGCTTAGCCAAGGTATACCAGAATGACTATGAGCACTCTTATTCCTCGTGGTAGTACTGACCCATTTGTTGGCTCTCATTTAGAATGTGATAATGAGAAGTGCTTTGGTATTTGTTTTTGGATTTGTTCCTCTGGTTCGTTTTGTAATCGATGTTAGTTTAAGTAGAGCAAATTTATCTGTACTCTCAATACGAATAGTTAATTAAGAAGGTGGACTATATGTTCAACATACGCAAGAAATTGAAGACGGTATCAAGTCTTGTGAAGAAAGAAATCAGTTGCCACCGGTATGTAGATAAATTTATCTTCTTGCCAAGATGAATCTTAAAAGAATAAGACTTGCTATGTCGGCAAATTCTACTCTAAAGAGATTTTAAATTAGTTTTCTCTATCAAACGGAAGAATTCATTTCTTAATGTATCTGAGGATCTTATCCATAAAAATGTCCAACCGCGACTAGGGACGTTACACATCTTTCACTGGTCCCAAGCGGATTCGAGATAGCTAAATGGAAACGGCGGAATACAATATCATAGGACATTACCATGAAAATGCTACTGAATTATCAACTCAAAGGTAGATGGGATTACATGAGAACCTTTGACATATCCATTGTCCAAGGCATTTAACAATTTGTCGGTAATTGGCCAGAAACTGACGGCAGCGTTCATACTCGTATTGTGGGTTCCTAGAACTATGCGGTTTCACACTACGAGTATATGTTCGGACAACAGAGCGAACGAATGGTTCATTGACATTCACATTTAGGGAAAAATTCGCCAACCTAAGCCTAGTAAGCGCTTAAAACTCCAAAGACAAGAAAGACGGCTTTGACAAATATGGTTTTTACAAGATTCTCGATTAAGTGAAGATCATTTCTGGTCATTTCAATTTATTGTGGAGCGGAGTGGCATTTTAGTTAGCATAAGATTCCTATTGCCCAACCTCCACATTTCATTATTATCGATGTATGCCTTCAGTATCCATATCAAAATGTTGTGGAGAGTAAACATTGACTCTGATCATTACTTCGTTTCGAATTCCAACCGTCAAAAGAAACTCAAATCTTTTCAGAAAATTCAACATAGGACCATTTTATCATCTTGCAAAAGCACTGTCAGAGTTTTTTTTCTACAATACTTGATCGATGGCTATGTTGCAAACAAACCACCAGAGATAAATGGCTGGGTTTCATCTTTGATCTGATGAACAAAGTCGACAAGGGCATTCTGTGAAGTAAGAGAGCGACAAGACGACACTGAAAAAATAGACAGGAGGAGCTGCTCTAGAACTTTACAACTTAACGAAACAGGAGGAACAGCGACTTCTGCAGAATAATTAGAAAGATTTTAAGTAACGTTCGACCAATACCATGTCGGACGTAACAATTTCGTCGGATAATTACAATCGCTTGTTTCATAAAATATAAGAAATCTCAAGAATGATTGATTCCCTGCTATCGGTAAGCGATCCTCATCAAACAAACCAATTAATCAATGAATTGACAGCTTTCCGATAGCAAAATGAGTCCCACGACAGTGTGTTTAATGCCTCGCCCTTTAACATTTTAACAAACGGAGAAGTCTTTCAGTGTCCTGAAGTGACCTCTGCTGTTATAAAAAAAGATCTTATATCACAGAAGCCACTCTCGACGTCGAGGAGTGTGTACTTAGCCTTTATGAAATAGCGAAAGACCGCTGCATCCTGTTATGCCTTTTGACAACATCAGTCCGAACTTTTATGGTATAAGCCACCATCAAAACCACTCTAAATGAGCACCCTCATTTAGCGACCAGCACAGTTCGCGACCTTCGTTGGAACAACAAGAGAACTATCTAGACGAAAGGCGAGAAGAACGAAAGTCAGTCTGTTTTGTATAAACGGTTGTAAATTCAATAAGGATCTCCCAGTGAAACACTGAGTAGTAAGCTTAGAATTTTGCCTCACAGACCGTTTCAACACAAATTTGCTTCTGCAGCCTTACCAATATGCCTGCAGGAAAGAAAGATAAACGGAAATGGCTCTACTAAATCTGGTAATACAGATTAAAGAGGCCAACCGACAAAAGGAGATTAGAATATGCGCCTTTCTGAATATTGAAAGTGCTTTCGAAAATGCTGGATATGAATCCATTTCGCAAGCCATGTTAGGAAATGGTAAAGACCATCCCACTAACCATTGGTTTAAAACAATGCTTGTAAGCCGGAAAAAATCTAAATCCTCCGGAGAGACTTAAATCTCAGTCTCAGCCATCAAAGTTTGTCCATACGGAGGTAGTCTCTCACCGCACTTGTGGTCACTGGTCATTGATGACTTACTAGTAAAACTTAGTAATCTGGGCTATAAAACAGTAGAATATGTCGATGACTTAGTCATAATAGTGAAGGCTAAGCACGCTAAAGACGTTTGGTATAAAATGCAGACTGTTCTAAAGACAGTAAATAACTGGTGTGTTGGAGAAAATCTCTGAATCAATCCCAGTATAGGTATACATGTTCCCTTCACTCGTAAAATAAATCTGAGTCTTAAACAGATCTCACTTACTGGTACAGAAGAAGTGTACTCCAATGAAGTAAAATATCTTGGAATGGTTCTTGATAGCGACTAAATGTGGGCTTGACGTCGTATGTATGACAAGACCCAGAGATTAACCTCAAAGGTCACCCATTAGATACATAGGGTTTTCCAATAGGGACTTGACAACTTTGAATTTAATTTGTGAACGCACTCTTTCACTAATTATCAAACTGTCACTTTCAATTTATTCAGAAAACTCAACTAACTAACGAGCAACGTCTGCAAATTATAAAAATTTTCTACAGATATTCGGAATCGCAAAATCATCTTCAGTGACGAAGCTTATTTTTGGCTCAATGGGTTCGTCAATAAGCAAAATATGCGTTATTGGTCGGGTGAAAACCCACATGTGCTTCATGAATCACCACTTCATGCACAAAAAATAACTGTTTGGTGCGATTTGCATGCCGGCGGCTTTATTGGGACATATTTTTTCGTCGACGATATCAATCGTCACGTTACTGTGAATGGTCAGCGTTATCGCTGATCACCGATTATTTTTGGCCCGAATTGGAAAATATGGATTTGAACGACATGTGGTTTCAACAGAACGGCGCCACAAGCCACACAGCACACGCTACAATCGATTTATTGAAGAGTAAGTATGATGAGAGTGTTATCTCAAGACATGGGCCAGTCGATTGGCCGCTTCGTTCGTGCGATTTAACGCCGCTTGACTATTAACTGTGGCGCTACGTTAAGTCATTGGTTTATGCCAACACGCCGACGACGTTGGAAGAGCTCAGAGCCAACATTGAACGCGAAATAGCGGTCGTATCGGCCGAAATGTATGGCAGAGTCGTTGAAAATTGGGTTCAACGAATCGATCGCTGCAAACGTGCCCGCGGTGGCCATATGAACGAAGTCGAGTTCCATTCATAAATGTTTAGATTGTTCTTCAAGCCAATAATAAAGTTTTTAAAATATCTCAAATGGTTTGCCTTTTATTTAAAAAAAAATTGTCAAGTTGTTGTAAGAAAACCCTATACATATAAAGGATGACCCAACAGATAGTGTGGATGTTGGCTATCAATAACTGTCATTTACTGATTACATAGTGGTTAATCTTTTTGACAGATGTCATATAATCTTTGGCAATTTTTGCCACGAAATCGCTTACTACGCAACAATCCATTTTTTGTTATTTAATCTTATTACGATTGTAAAAGTAACATTTCGTAAAATTTTTGAATTTTTCGGTCAACATAATAGCACTAATAATTCTGGATTTCGTGCAATAGTGAAGAGTTTTGAAGAAACTGTATCGGTATCGGGTCAAACTCCATATCAGCATGCCAAAACATCACCACTGTGAGCGAAAGTGTTCCAAACCAGCCAAGCACCTCAATTCGTCGCCAATGTCAACAATTGGGCATCACTTATGGCACTTTACGGCGAATTTTAAAACTTGATCATTATTTTCACGCCTATAAAATCCAAATAACACAACAGTTAAAGTCTTTGAACCATCTATGAAGTCGTCAAATTGTTAACTGGACTTTGGATCGCCAGGACAATTTATCATCGAATTTGATCTTTTACGATGAAACCCATTTTTGGATGGATGGGTAAGTAAATGAACAAAATTGTCATATATGGGGACTAGAAAACAATGCATCCCAAAAAAGTCACTGTATGGATTATGCGGATTATGGGTTGGCGTCATCTTTGGCCCGTACTTTTTCGAAGATGAGGCTGGAGAGATAGTTGCAGTGGAGAACATTACCGCAACATGTTGACCGGCTATTTTCATTCCAAAATTAAATAAATTGGGTCTGGACGATCTCTGTTTTCAACAAAATGGTGCTACCACCTACACAACCCATCAATCGATCAATTTATTGCGTACTAAATTTGAAGATCGCATTATTGGTCTCCAAGGCGACGCGATTATGCACCTCTAGACTTCCTCGACTTCCTCCTGTGGGGTTTTTTGAAGAGTAAGGTCTATCCCAATAACCCAGCAACATTTGAGGATCTCAAACATAACATCCAAACTGAAATTGCGGCTATTGACCCACTTATTCTTCAAAAAGTCATTGATAATTTTTACCTTCGGATAGTCACTTGCAACAGAAGCCGTGGTGATCACATGAACGATTTTGTGTTCCATTCATAATGTGTGTTGAATGTGTTCATAGCACACTATCATGGATGATAATGACATGGATCAAATTAATCTTTTCTCCGAAATCCTCGAGCTTGAATTGCGCCTTAAACGACCGCCAATAAAACCCCACCTCAAACCTTAGAGGTATTGGGTATATATTTTAATTCGCGCGTTTTTTTTTAAATTTGAACGTTTATTTAAAAAAAACATGTACAATAGTATTATTCAAAGTATTGGCCATTTGAAGCTATGACTTTTTCCTATGACTTCATCCCAAAAGGCAAGAATGAATCAAGCCAATTTTTGATATTCTGCTCTGATGTGAACCGTATTTCAGTGAGGGCGTTCTGCATCGACCGGAACAAATGCAGAAGGGGCAAGGTCTGCTCTATAAGGCGGGTGGGGTAAGACTTCCCATCCACTGTTTTCCAAATATGTCTTAACCGGAATAGCAACGTGGGGCCGAGCGTTGTCATGATGGAAAATTATTGCCTCGTGTCTGGTCGTATATTTCGGCGTTTTTCGGCTACTGCTCTCTTCAAACGGATTAATTGTGTTTGGTAGTGTTGTCCATTGATGGTTTCACCCAGTTTTAGCAGCTCATAATACAGCACACCCATCTGATCCCACCAAATACAGATCATTACTTTTGCGCCATGGATATTCGGCTTTGCCGTTGATTTGGATGGTTGGCCGGGTTTCACATATGATTTTTTGCGCTTGAGGTTGTCGTAATAGATCCATTTTTCATTACCAGTAACAATTTGATGCAAAAATGACTTCCTTTTGTGGCGTTCCAGCAGCATTTCGGACATGCAAAACCGCCTTTTGGCGTCTCTCGGCTTGAGTTCATGCCCAGTTGCTTTTAAACGTTTTGAAATGGCTACTTGAGTGACACCCAAAGATTCTGCGAGCTCTTCTTGTGTTTGGCAACAATCTTCATAGAGTAATGCTTCCAGTTCTTCATCTTCACACTTTTTTGGCTGCCCAGGACGTTCATCGTCTTCCAAGCCAAAATCACCACTTTTAAATCGTGCAAACCACTTTTGGCACATTCGCTCAGCTAGCGCATGTTCACCATAAACTTCTACCAAAATACGAAGACTTTCGGCAGCAGTTTTCTTCATATTAAAGTAATGAAGAAGAACGCCCCGCAAAAACAATTTATCAGGCACAAAGTTCGACACACTTAAGTGAAAAAAAAAGATTATTGTTTACGCTTCAAATGAATGACATATAGTGAAATGACGTACAATGACAGTAGCTTTCCAACGCATGTTCCAATGGAATGGAATACAAGTTACGCCATCTCTTAGCAAAACGCTAAGACGTGACATGTGACATCCAAACATCGAGCTTTTTTGAACAGCCTGCTTGTTTTAGATGATTCCTCCGCTATCTCCAGACAGCTTCCGTGCCGGTCTTGCTCCATCAGTTGCAAAATTTCATCGCCTTTTTCAGCGACGGGCCGACCAGTGCGAGGTGCATCTTTAACATGGAAATTTCCGGAACGAAATCGAAGAAACCACTCCTGTGTCCGGCGTTCACTAACAGTATTCTCAACACCACAAGTTTTTCGGCATGTTTTTGCAGTGGTTTTCCCTTTTTTTTAGTAAAAAAATCTCACATAGCGTATTTCTTCAGATATTTCACTCATATTCAAATCAGTATAACTTTTAAAACGAGCAATGAATTACAGAGCTGTCTCCACAAAAAATGTAGCCTGGCATGTCATCTTTCAGAAACGTGTTCGTTTGACACAATCAGATAAGTGTTTCCAGATAAATGGACACCAACACCATCTAGTGACAAAAAACTGCGGAAACTTTTTATATGACCCAATATTTGGGAAATCTGAAATATTTTGTAAATCTCTACGTGATCACATACCTTATTATTGTGCTGGGACTTACAAATGGCCGAAGTTTAATGGTAACAGATTAGTAACTCTCGGAGGTAACGAAACTAAGTGAAGTGACACCAATTCCAGTGGTGGTATGAGTTTACCTTTTACCATGATGGATTGATATTGAGGAAAAAGCCAGGTAAAAGTTCACAAAAATGCCCGAGGACTGCGTACAATGATTGAATTCATCCGACATGACAACTCAGTAGATATTTACCATTTCCGCCCTTACTCGTGGGACCATTAATGAACAGAAACAGAAAATAATTAACAATTTAAAGCACGGAGCTTGGCAATTCCAATGTCAAGTAGTTGACAACGTAGTGAGATGCTGAACACCATAGTCTGATGGAGCCCCAATGTAGGGATGCATCCAAGAGGATCAGTTATATGGTGATTTTTTTGCTGTTTGGTTTTTCATTGTTCTATTTTCGATAGATCACGCGTGATTCGTGACATCGTGAAAGGACTTACAGCCTAACAAATTTACGAAGTTCAAAAAGTTAGGTGGCTTTATATTTTTATAAAAAAAGAATTATTTATTCGTTAAAATGAATGTTGTCTCCATCAGAGTAATCCCCCTCAGATATAAAACACTTATACCAACGCTTTTTACAATCCCCTAAGCATTTCTCTTAAGCACTTTTTGATACAGCCTTGAACTCTTCCAGCGATGCCATTTTTATTTCCTCAAACGTTGCAAATCTCCGTTCTTTTATAGGTCTCTCCAATTTTGGGAACAGGAAAAAGTTATTGACCCAATATCAAATGGTATACAAATGGATTAAAGATGTTCACCGCTGTGGGCAAAACACCAGAATATCGCTCGCAATGGGAAAAAGTCTCAGCGTATTTCAAGTGAGAATACATGCCATTTAGATGTGCGCAAATCTCATATTCGATAAGTGAATGAAGGGCGTTCCTGTCGATATATTAACGGACAGTTAAGTAGCCATTAAAGTATTAAGCTCTAACGTCATTGACTCCAAATCAGTTTTGCACTGCTTCAATACACTACAAGATATCTCCTATAAGAACAAAGTAAAACTTTGGTGGGTGAATCGTCATAACGTATTCTCGAAAATAAAATAGCCGACGGCCTTAAGCCCTTTGTAATATCCCGAATTTAACAATTAACTCAGCAATAAAGAGCTGACAGAACAAAATGCATATATCCCATTGGGAAAACATCACAGGATTCGCCAAACTAAAACAGCCATCAAAGCCTTTCACAAAAAATCGAAACAATCCCTGCAACTCAAAAGGGATGATGTCAGAAGACCGGTTGTATTTCTAAACGAACACTGCAACCTAAACAAAATAGGTCTTATACAGGAAACTGAATGTCGTCTTTATGTGAATGCATGGCTCTAAGTGCCTACAGCACTTCTACCAGAAAAATTCCCAATTTTAAAAGAATTGAGCCTCTCACGGCTTCCTAATATTGAATTTATCTTTAAGGTTGCAGTGTTCATGCAATTGGCGGATCAAACCTCTGTTGAACAATTTGTTGCTACCTTATTCAGACAAGAAGCAGATTCTGGAACGACTGACAAAAAGAAAGACCACAGGTACGAGTATGTGGGTAAGAGGCAGAAAAACATCAGCACATGGCTGACATCTGGGCGCATTTTAAGAAGAGTATCTTATTAAAACTTTATACGGATCCGAACTTGAAGCCCACTCTCAAAGTAAATGTAAAGGAATTGCAGCAGGATAATGAAGGCTTTAGTTGCACAGAGAGAATATGCAGCGAAGTATGCACCGACTGCTCTTATATTACAGAGATTGTGATCGCAATAAACGCCCCAAGAAAAACAAGACAATTGACGAACTAAAAATTAATGGCACAGCAGATGTAGTCGGCTAAGGCAATGTTTCTCCACTCAATGTCTGTCCTTGCCTGCCAAAAGGGTGGTGACTTCAGAAATATTTTTTTCTACTTTCAGTGTATGTTCTATGAATTGAACTAAAACCTTTTGTCGCAGTGGTAAACGAACTTAACCACCGCATTGGTAACATATGTTACTTAAGGAATTTTTCCAAACTGCACCACATATTGTACTCGTACATCGATAGGGCAATGTAATATTGTGGGCCATAAAACCCAGGTTGAGAGAAAATAAGAGTGTGACGAAGGGAGAATTGCCTTAAAAGGGTGATCTAATGAATTGCGCAAACTGGTGCCGTATATGTGTTCTCCTTGATTGACTCAATAACAAAATTGTCAGACGAATTTGAAGTCCAAAGCGAGGAATGACAGGCATATAATTATTATTATTTCCTTTTCCGTCTGAGGGAATCAGATATATCCAATGCATCTAAGGGCGATGCCAATTCAAGTGGCGAATTTGATCTTACTATTAAGTTGTCAATAAGCGAGTTTGAATTAAGTTCTGAAAAAGTGGGAACGGTTAAAACAGGAAAAGCCCGACATCGTTTATATTCAGCAAAAAGGGTCGCAAATGGGTATATTGTAGAAATCCATGTGTCTCACTGATAATGCACTGTACTGCTAATCTACTAGACAAGACAATGCCGAAGGCTCGATGATCCTTGTATAAAGATATCAATATCATGTCGTCGATAGAACCTCAGAAACTGTTGGTCCACATCGATTACTTTTCATGACTTGTGATAAAATATAAAACTGAAAGCGCCCTAAACTTAGCGTCAGAATTTCAGTGCTATCGCGACGTAATGCACGGAGTCTGTAAAACTTGAAAACATTTTTTTTTTCAGCATCTGTTGCTATTTTGATTTCTACAAATTATAGAAGATGAAGATGACTTAAACTAGCTCGAAAAGGGTTTAGGACTCCACAACGGATAGAAGTCGGCATAAAGACTTTCCTTAACTCTGCCAAGAACAAGTATTTGTATTAGGTGCACATTTGTATTAAGTTCTCTCTGTTTGTCAATAGATGGCTCCAGCAGTAAATACTGGTCGATTTTGATATATCGAAAACGTCATGAAAACAAAACGACGGCTGAAGAGCATCGATAGTAAAACAATGTGCCGTGATTGGTTCCGTCGTTTTAAAGACGGTGATTTTGATGTTGACGACCGTCCGTGTGAAGGAAGGCCAAAATCTTTCGAAGACGCTGAATTGGAGTCATTGCTTGATGATAATCCGTGTCAAACGCACGAAGGGCTTACTTCAGCATTATGAGTTGTCCCCAAGCCATTCCCAAGCGATTTTATCCGATGGGAATGATTTAAAAACAAGGAGCTTGGGTTCCTTATGATTTGAAACCAAGAGACGTTGAGCGTCGTTTTTTCGCCTGTGAACAACTGCTTCGGCGGAAAAAAAGGAAGGGTTTTCTTTATCGCATTGTGACGGGTGATGAAATATGGGTTAATTACAGCAACTCAAACTGAAGAAAGTCGTGGAGACTGCCCGGTCATGCTTCTACGTCGTCGATTCGGCCGAATATTCAAGTTCGATAGCACATGGTCTGGCTCAACACTTTTACCGGTACGGTATTCGAGCTCTGCCAGAAAGATGGGAAAAAATTGTAGCTAGCGATGGGTAATACTTTGAATGATTCATTTCTAACCATTATTTCACAAAAAGGTTGCATTTTCATTAAAAAAAGCAGCTATAACTTAGTTGGGCACCTAATAGTTTAAAAATGGTTTAGGACTGCACAAAGGATAGAACGTGCGCTTAGTGCCAGCATAAAGACTTTTTTTTAACTCTGGCAATAACGACAAGAACTCTTACGAGAATTTGTATAAAGAGAAAGCTAAGTATAAGTATGAGAATAGAAAAATTCCTGCCATAGCTGGTGCTCCATAATAATTAAACTTGGTACACTATTGCGCAGTTTTATGATTGTTACGTACGAGTAGTGCTAAAATTTCCACTTAGAGAGTTCGAACATTACCTTCACCGAATCCGTAAAAGGCAAGTGTTGCCATAAATTGAGATTCGAGGAGCATGTACTTTACAAGAGTGGAAAAAAGTGTACGGAATACAAAGTCATCTACCAGGTTAAAAGCATAGTGTTTCCTCTTCCTACATTTAATCCTCCTATACCTATAGGTAGAAGCGTTTGCCATAAGACAATAAAAGAAAAGCCAGACGTCAGCCTATGTCTCAGTTCTAATGTCCGTGGCGCCGTGACACTTGATTCTAAATTCTTAATGAAATGACAATCCACAACAAGACGCCACTAGTCTCGACAGAAAATAGGAAACCACAAGAAAAATCACTTACCGAAAAATTCAAACAGCAATGTCGTTCACATTGATGAGGCTTGAGCTAATCCTTGGCTGCATTTCTGAAAAGACAAAAACAAAAAAAAAAAAAAAAAAAAAAAAAGATCAAAATTCATTCAATATTTCTCTGTCTAAAAAAGTATCTCAAAGAAAGAAGAATAACTAACCAGTTAAACCCATCCACTTAAGTAGTTACCATAATCGAACCGGATGAATGCAATCAAACAAGGTTCTGATATCTGTATCTAAGGGATCAAACAGCTTAAACCAAGTCTACGTACAATCTACAATCATCTAACCTACACCAGAGAAGACAGACACTCTAATGAGCATCGGATGAACTTTTAATCAACGATGTCGGCGACTCAATGAGTGGATTTATCGGTCATGCTCATACACTTGATACTCATAGATACACGTACTTATACCCAAGTGAAGATATTTTCGAATTGCAGGAAGGAAAGGTACATATAATAGAAGCCAAGTAGACGAACGAGACGTACTAGTATTCAGACAGACTGACAGAGTGTACTGAACTGAAGATTTCGTAATGAGTTGCAAATGAGTTATAAGGTTTTGAGGTTCGTTTTTCCTTCTTTTTTTTAAAAAAAAAAAAAAAAAAAACTCAAATGCATACGAGGTATTGCCATTACAGTTTCAATGATTGATCTCTTGGATAGAAACGATGAAAGCGAAGATTTTCAATTCGAAAGTGAAGTTTTGTTTTCTTCAACAGACAGCAGCCGTACTTTTATCTGAGGCAAGAAATCAGTGAACGACAATTGACTTTTCGCTCGTTAAGCAGAAAGGTGGAAACGAAATTGAATTACTACATGATGCGCGTGCTATTTCTGGAGGGATTACTTTATGATACATGCATTCGTAGCACTTCAATGCCAAGCAATAGAAAGTGTTATCTTGGTATGGTCTGTCCGTCAATGGTAACGAAATGTGGAACAAGGTTTATCTACTAACCAATCGGCTGATAGACCAACCGACCGATACAATAAAACTTGTCGGTTGAGTTAGTTTTGTTGAAATTATTACATTTGCCGCGAATAGAATCGAATTGAATTGAATCGAAGAGATTATTTTTGGGGTCGATGGCCAAAAATTGAGTTCCAGAGTGAGGGAGACCGAACAATGGAGTATTCCGAAGATTTATGGATTTATGGAAATTGAAAATATACATCATTTGGAAAGTACTTGTATATCTGCGGATTAGATCTGGTGGTAAGAGATTGGTAGTTATACGCATATGTGCTGTCATATGCGCGTTTGCAAAAAGTAGCAATTGGAGAAAAGCGGTTGGTCTTAGTTCACGGAGCGGAAATGATTTATGTAGGTATCTTGATTGCCTTATAAGACTATGACCTTTCAATTTCCAAAAGGATCCATTCATAAGTGGTTGTACTCTCAAATTGAATGTCAAAAAAACAGCTATCTAGATTCCTATGAAGGGAACAGAGCATTACACGCGGGTTTGGTATTCCTCAAGAATCATTGTATGAGGTTATATCTTCTAAAGGATATTTACTAATGTACTTTGGCTTTTCCCAAATCTTCTCCAGTTCAAATGATTCTTTATTGAGTGTGATATGCCATGTACTGCTAAGTCGGCCGTTTTTTTGGACAGTATTAAGCTATCGTCTTCTCGCAGTGTCCAATCTCAACATTCAACTGACTGTATGAACATATACGGGTCTCCACTCATGCAGCAGCAGGCATTCAACGGCTACGTACTTGGTTTAAAAGCCTTAATCGGGAACTGTTCACCTAATTTTTGGGAAGAATCAAAGCCGACGGACGAACAAAAACGAGTTTTTCTATTTACTTAGTACGGCTCTGGGCTCTTTAGACTGAACCACTACGAAGAAGTAATCACCAAATGTGTATGAAAGTCGAGTCCGTGGCTAATGTTAAGTTGGAAAAGGCTGCTCAAATCAAGAAACATAGCGATGAGTGTAACACGTGACAAGAGTATATATTCGAAGCTGGATTCATCAAACGTAGTCGGTTGCTTTAATGGATTAGTGTCAACTTCGTATTTTCATAGTGAAGACAACGATCACCAAGAGGGATTACTTAAACCAATGTTGCTTCGAAGTCGTGTGTAGCATACCTAGTTGCTAGGGAGCTTCTAAGCCTCCTTCCGCCCATTCAAAACCTCTGTATTTGATTGCGAAAGTGAAATGGATTGGAGTTTTCTACGGCACTTTTTTGGTGGCATAACCAACAGTTTGGCAGCATAGATATGTACATGGGTAGGAAGAAGGTAACTACGTGACAGCTTCCCAAGACACTAGGCACAATTACCATAAATTGTATATAAATACATAGGTCAAGCTGGGCGGAAGAAAACTACCGCTTCGGCTCGGAGTATATTGGAATCTATAGTAGAGGAACAACGCAGGTGTCACGCTCAAATGGAAAGGGACTTCAACCAACTTGCTGTTTGCCACTGGAGGGGATTAGTATAAGAAAAAGTTGTTGGTTGAAGCCTGGATACACATCGGACTGTAGTGCCAATCAAACTAAATTAAAAGGACCTAAAACCTATAACGCCACCTACCTGAGTCCGAATCCCGGTAGGAATACAACAGCAAATTTTTCAAAATCGTCATCAAGGGCAAACCTCCGAAAGTCAAATTCTTCTGCCTATGAAAAAGCTTCTCAGAAGAGCCGTTCAAAATTGGCAATAAACAGTAGGCCCTGCTCAAGAGTGTAAAAATTTACAAAGTGGGAAACACAAATGAGTGCGAGAAGCAATGCCTTGACCCACACCGGGCTGTCGCGCCATTTATTTATTTTTAAAACCTATCCTTACAAAATTCCTGGTTATTTTGGAGTCGAAATTTCCTCTTGTCACGAGGCTAAAACTAAAACTAACAGCTTTCTACGAGTTTTTACTGTGAGTTACGTCCTTCGAAACACAAATGTCGCGGTATCTGATAAGACCTTACCGTTTTGTGTGCCTGCTCAGTTTAGGTAATAATCAGCGGTTGCCAAGCTTTGAGTAAGTTCCTTTTCTTGGTCTACGAGTAATCTATGCAGGACTACTTTTTTTTTTATGAGATGTGCTCCATCGCTTGATACTTTTCCGATAACTCTTAGGGGAATGTCGTCTGCTCTTGTGAAGTTACTAAAATTGAGCTTAATCAGAGAGGAATAGTGCCTGTGAATGAGCTTCTAAATAGTCCCATGATCTGGTTGAGTGCTCTGTTTTCTACTTAAGATTTTGCTGTCCATCAAGTGATAGCAGGTGTATAAAAGTGCAATGATAGAGTTAACATGGTGCGTAGACTTTGGGGTGACCCTGATTGCAAATCAGAGTTTTAAGCCTTAGTGTGGAATTGAAAACCTACATCAGCCAACTTTTTCTACAGAAGCAGCGAATGTACAATAAATGCCTTCATTTTTACACTAGTTATGTTGGTTAGCTCATAAAACAGAAGATGATCCCTAACATTTAAGTCAATTCCCTGGTCCGGTTCCTCTAAGTAAGGGATTTTCGAAGATGGAAATTTTAATAAGCTAATCTCTCTGAATATATTTTGGATGACGAAAACTTTTAAATTAATCCAAGAAAGCCTATGTTCAACTTTCGAGATTCCTATTAAGAAATAAAGGACTCGTGATCCGGGGTACTATCCGTAGTTATGACTCAAACATATACAGCCCTCAAGATAACTGCAAGATTGCTAAACCTAATAGACCACCACAGTTGAAGAGACCACTGAGAGTCGTAGTATAGATCTGAATCAAGTCTTCCGTGATCACTCATTCGACTGCAATTGTGTAGAGTTCTCAGCGGTGGAAAAGTGATGACTTTCAACTTGATGCATCATGTCTATTGGCTATGTTCGACGTGCTTTATGGATTATTTTTTTATAGAATCTGGTGCTACTCACAGTTTTATAGGGTTTTCTAATAACGACTTGACAACTTTTTTTTAAATAAAAGGCAACCCATTTGAGATATTTCAAAAACTTAATTAATGGCTTGAAGTACCATTAAAACATTTATGAATGGAACTCGACTTCGTTCATATGGCCACCGCGGGCACGTTTGCAGCGGTCGATTCATTCGACCCAATTTTCAACGACTCGACCACACATTTCGGCCGAAACGGCCGCTATTTCGCGTTCATTGTTGGCTCTGAGCTCTTCCAACGTCGTCGGCATGTTGGCATAAACCAATGACTTAACATAGCCCTACAGAAAATAGTCAAGCGGCGTTAAATCGCACGAACGAGGCGGCCAATCGACTGGCCCATGTCTTGAGATAACACGCTCACCATACTTACTCTTCAATAAATCGATTGTAGCGTATGCTGTGTAACTTGTGGCACCATCCTGTTGAAACCACATGTCGTCCAAGTCCATATCTTCCAATTCGGGCCAAAAATAATCGGTGATCATGGCGCGATAACGCTGACCATTCACAGTAACGTGACGATCGTTATCGTCGACGAAAAAATGTGGCCCAATAACGCCGCCGGCATGCAAACCGCACCAAACAGTTATTTTTTGTGCATGAAGTGGTGATTCATGAAGCACATGTGGGTTTTCACCCGACCAATAACGCATATTTTGCTTATTGACGAACCCATTGAGCCAAAAATGAATTTCGTCACTGAAGATGATCTTGCGATGAAATTCATCATCTTGGCGCATCTTCTGCATAACCCAATCGGAGAATGTAGCTCGTTAGTGTACTTTACCATGATGAAAACGTTGAGTTTACTGAATAAATTGACAGTGACAGTTTGATGATAAGTGAAAGAGTGCGTTCACAAATTAAATTCAAAGTTGTCAAGTCCCTATTGGAAAACCCTATATAACAAGCTGCTACCGTCGGTTCGAATCCTGAAAACTATGTATGCTTTTGCAACTAACCTGACGAAGATGTTTTTCACACGGAAACGATTTTGGCAACAAATTATGTTTTGTTCAGAAAGTCATAGAAAGAAAGTCACGAAAACCGTGAGCATTGCCTTCTTTTTCGACTAAAAACGACGTGGTTTTTTTGGTCTCGGCTCATTTGGTGAACGCCATTCACTTTTCTGATGTCTGGATTGCGTGTCGTACTCATAAACCCACGTCTCGTCTCCAGTAATGATCCTTTTGATCAATGTGGGATCGGATTCAGCCTCGAAAATCATCTCTTTTGCGACGTTAATACGGTCTCTTTTTTGCTTGAAATTGAGGTATTTTGGCATCAACTTTGCTGCTACACGACGAAAACCCAAATCATTAACTAAAATGTCTTGCACGGATGCATAGGCAATGTTCAAGTCCTCCGCTATCTCCCTGATCCTTTATTTGGAGTTGACCAACATTTCTTTTACCTCATCAATTCTTTCGTCAGTTTTCGATGTCGATGGTCTGCCACTGCATTCAACATCTTCGATTGACTCACAACCACTTTTGAACCGCTCGTGCCATTGATAAACGAGCATTTTTTTTTAGAGAATCGATGCCGAAACACTTTTCCAACATAAGTCCGTTCTTTACGCAAAATTTAATACAAGTTCGTTGTTGCAAATTTAAATCCAACACACACAGAGATAGATGAACTCTTGGCTGCGTAACTTTTGCAAATGTCAAGCTATGACGCTAAAATTTAGAGGGAATGTCAACAACAGATGTACCAACTTAACAAAAAGAAAAACAGAACTCAAATCGGAACAATGGGAGCGCCAAACGATGGTTATTCCGTTTTTTTTTTTTTTATCAAGGTGGTATTTCATTATGACTAGAACTTTCATGTGGCGCTTATGTCACATGAAATACATATTTTCTGCTCTGTTACTTGGATCAACCGTAAAAATGGTAAGAATCATCGCCTAGATATCACCTGGCTAGAGGAACCACTACTTAACTAGAAGTTAAAGATGAAAATATTTCTGAACATAAGTAGGACCGGCAAATGGGGGTGTAAACTAGGATATCTTTGTCTATGTTGGGAAACAGGGAAACAGTACTTTTAGCGCTGACCGGAATAATAATACCCAAAATCGTACATCGAAATGGGCAAAGATAGCTAGTCTTACAATTTTATTATTGTGGTCCAGATCCAAATGGACGAGAAAGATAATTTTACATTTGATCAAGTAAATTACAAAGCATGTGCAAAAGGAAATGCAAAAATAGAATTTAAGTTACGCAGCAGTGAATAGAGAGCATACAAACTTTAATTCAATGAGACTACGATTCTCATTGAGAAAAATTTAATTCAATTAAAGGGTATCTTGTTTGCATAAATTGCAAAAACGCATGATATTTCCAAACACCAATGTTCCATAAAAATTGAGGAAAGAAGAATTAAATCCCTTTAATAGAAGGTGAGTATGCTGCAATGGTTTACACTACTGTGGTTACGAAACGAATTCGTATCACCTTAATTGAGGATCACACAACTTTCTTAGTTTTTCTTTATTATGCTTACAATAAAAGTAACTTTTGTATATCGGTTTAAGAAGGAATCAGGAAACCTTTTCAGAATTTTGCCAGGCATCAAGCATGGCTCTACGGACATCAAGTGAGGAAAAACCGGTTTTGAGATAAGTGTTCGGTCGTTTAATTTAAGACGTTTAGACATTATTACTCAAGAGAATCAGTCTTAGAGTCCTGAGGACTTGACATCTATTCAGACGGGAACATCCGAACACTAGTAGTATGAAAAAAGCGAAAAATTTGATAACTGCCAAGTCAAACATCGAAAAGACACAGCACCTATAGTATCTGCTCGAGCAAATAAAGCCCATGAGTTCAGGACAATCGGACTACTGTAAAATGTGACAAATAAAACAGCTACGTCTGCGGATGTCAAGTTTGTGCCAAAGATAATCAGATTTTCTTAGTCAACTTCACTTCAAATAGCCACAGCACAGGGTTTTTAAGTTGTTTTCCATTCCACCACCAACTGCATAGAATTAGCAGCCTCGACTAACAGCTGAAATCAACTGCATCCAGGACGCTATAAGTTAAGCCAATTACTTACATTACGTTCCCCTTGACTTCTGAATGATTCTTGCAACCCACACATCTGTGACATGCCTACACAGTGCAACAACTTGCTAATTACTACGTATTTCCCTAGTAACCATTCATTTGCAGTTGCCTATTACATGCTAACATACTTTACATCGGGAACGATGTATAATATCTAGTGTCCCGGCGTAGTACTCATATCCATATCCACATAATTAGTCGATTACATAAATTCAAAGTAACCGCAGTCTCCCCTACGATTTCCCCATACCTACCACATGGTATGCCCCTGCTAACCGATGCACAGATACTTATAATCAAACTCGCATCTAGATATAACTCGCACAGTAAAATTCAAATGAAATTGTTTATCGTCTCCAGTTACTTTAGAGGCAGTAGAAAGACCGCACAAACGACCACTAACGTCGGCCAGAAGATGAACAAAGAGGCAGACGAGACCAACAGAGAGCGAACCTTTCAATTAGTAGCGGTGGACTTTGTGCCTAATTGGAGTATCACCATGGTACTCGAGTATTCACGTTGCTCAGCTTCATCCGCAGACGGAATGACGCACACAAAAATAAAATACTGGAATGGCATACGAAACGAATACGACTACTGCAATTGCATCAGATTGTGAAGCTCAGTCAAGTGGCAAAAGTAGGTTGCGTCTGCCTGCCAATCTTTTATTACATCCAAATAAAACTTTTTGATCGAGTTACCGATTTTGGTCTAGAGAAGGAGTTGCTGGGAAGATGAAATGGGTTTTGTAATGGCAGTTGATTTTCCTATTTGGTTTGGATGCACAGCTTGCAACAAAGAGCTCACCTGGTCATTGCACCACAAAGTTTTGGTTTGCATTGCAATTAATTGAATCGATGTCTTGTGGGAAAAGCTCCCTCGGTGGTTATCCGATGTTTGCAGTTGATTACTTCTTCGAGTTGATGCCATTGTTCAATTTTCGAATTTCAATTTTGTTCTACTCCTTGATATCCAAGTTTCCTGATATCCAGATATCGTGCAGTGAGTTATAGTTCTTTGAGTACTTTACGGTCTACTGAACTGATATATAAGAAGAACGAATGAGCGGGCTGTGAGAGATACGAAGTTTCTCTCTCGAAAAAGCCGTCTTGGGAATTTTTGAAAATTTCAACGATAAAATCTCATCTCGGAGTAGTGTTGCAATATTGGAATCAATGTGATATTTCATGTTTCCAAGAATGCTAACCAAAGCTATTTGCTAAGATCCCTTTGGATTTTGGAGCATAAAAATGAGTGGATTTTCAGTAAATAGAGCGTCAAAATACTCTTTGCATTTATGGTATGTATTGCAAATTTTGTTGTTCCCCGTTACCAGGTGTCCTTGGTCGTCTTGAATATATTTCAGTGACTGATTCTCTTCCGAGGTTTTTATTGATTGTGCCATAATCTTAAAAAATATTGGCTCTTTTGCCTGTGGCCTGACATTACACTTGTTCTATTGCTTGTCGCCTGCTTAAAGGTTGCGAGAATACTCTTTTAACTCCTGATCAATTGTTCTACTGCTACTAAAAGTGCTCTAGCTCCGATTTTCGTGGTCTATTTGATTATTAAAGTTGTGCCTGTTTATTTCTTCAACTAATAATTAAGCTTAAAGAACTGAAGATGAATTTTCTTAACCCCACTTCAGAGCTATTCCGTTTGTAAGTAAACCCAAGATGCAAGTGTGGTTTCACTATCGGAACCGATTTGTTATACAATTGTATCTACGAATCGTTATTTGTTTATTCTTTATTTTTCTTTTACCGTACTAATCCCGTATTACTCAATCTGTGATAGTTACGTATCTAAACCGATGCAACAAGAGACACACGTGTTCACATGTACAACTTTTCATGAGGGATTATACATATATATGGTATGTGGACAAAGCTTTTACGATATCGGGTAATACTGATATAAGAACCATCGAACACAATATGTCGATGAGATACAATTGAATTAAATAATTTGTGAGCTTCGATTTGCTACTCATTACGAAATGATATGTTTCATTAAGATTCTCTTGTTGTAGATTGATTTGATATGTGACTCCCTGAGTGGCTAAAATGACATCATCGTCTGCTCGTTATCTAATAGAAAATAATTGATGAACTTACGAGTATTCTGTATGTGAGTGTAGAGTTGTACATTCAAAGAGATGTGAAAAGATCATGCACTTCCAGTTTGAGGATAATGTGTGAGGTTAACAGCCTTACAATGTTAAAATGTTTTTTTTTTTTTTTCTAAATGAGACATGCCTTTGATAGGACCTCATCCCGTAAGGTAAATGATATTCGTATATCGTATATCGGAGCTACCCAAAGATTAGAATCTAATTGATGTGAGCACCAGCCTGTACTTAGGCTGCGGTTAATAGAAAAAAACAATAATGAACATAGAACTGCCGAAAGAGTTGAATACGTTAGGACTTGGATGGTAACGACTTTCATTTGGTCTCAGAGAAGTAACTTTCTCCGACGAAACACACGATCTCACACCGCAACAGAAAAAAGTTAGAGTCAAAAGAGCGAAGGACTTGCTACGCTTGCACGAAAGTGGTGAGTTGTTATCGAGCAATATGTCAACAAACAAAATGACCGATTTTACTTAACCGAGAGGTTTTTCGAAAATTTACATTTCGGACGGCCACCAGAAAGCAGGCAGCACCAGCGGTGATGGTTTGGGCTGCCATAACCGCCGATGGTCGCTCTCCGCTCGTATTTTTGGACCGTGGCGTCAAAATTAATGCGATCGTATACCGTGAAACTGTCTTAGAGACAGTATTGAAGCCTCGGGTAAAAAATCATTTCGGTCGAAGACCGTGGATATTTCAACAAGACTCAGCATCGTCACACAAAGCGCGCGACAACCAAGATTGGTTAAAAAACAATGTTCCACACTTCATTTCTTCGACACAATGGATTGCTAATTCTCCGGATGCAAATCCGATGGATTTCTCTGTCTGGGGTATTTTGAAGGCGAAGGTTGGCACTAAGAAAATACCAAAGTTTGGATCACCTCAAACAAGCACTTCACCGGGAATGGGCCAAAATACCGCAGAGTCAGTTGCGTGCAGCGTGCGATACTTTCTCCGTCCGTCTCAAGGCCATTATTCGCGCCAAAGGTGGACATATTGAAAACTACTGATACACTAAATTACAAGAGCCAAGAAGGTACAACCAAGGCCTACTTTACGACTCCTTGCAATGGCATTAGAATTTTCTCGGATTTAGTAAATTAAAGAGAACTTTGGGTTAGCCTTCTGCCTTACTTACTATATTTAAATGGCGCTACAGTCTGGATTAGATCTGAGCCCCAACAAGCAGCTCTCCCCATCAGTTCTCTGTAATCACCTTTTCACTTGATTGTGACACCTAAGCCGAAATCTTTCTTTACCGCGTTGTCACTTCGAAATGAAATCGTACATGATACTATAGAGCAAATCGCGGATGTGTGTATTTCAGGTCAATTTTGTACTTAGTCGGCCTAAAACCACACTAATAAGGGTCAATCAGGCAAACGGCTTCAGGCGTTTACTCAAAATGGCGGAAAATATCTTGGTACGCAATGTTAAGGAGATTGATTTCTTCTTAGCTGGTGCATTTCAGAGGATCCTTTTTCTTGAACCTTGAACCCATTTACCTCACATGCTTTTATCCAACCATATTCTCCCGATGAGTTAGTGAATGCTAATAGTTCCGCAGATGGTCCTTCTTATTGGTCTTTAGTTAAGATATCACTGTCTCTTCTTGGTCGGTTGTCGTCCATCATCTACTTTGAATGGTTGATTCTGCCTGGCAGTCTACAGAAATAGTTCTTTTGAATTTTCAGAGCTGACCGTGACTTTTCCTTTACATTTGCATCCATATATCTGCACGGTTCATTCGGTCTTTGTATCCTTGCAAAATTGCTTCTACTTTTTGATATAACATCCCCATATCATTTCTGTAGAGACGCCTCTCCATGCGGTCGATCAAACGCGTTTCTCTTCTTTTTTTTCTGAGAATGCGATGTTCCTGCTGCCTTTTTTGCTTATAGAATTCGTGAACAGCGCCGCCTTATACGCGCCTTCTTTTAGTGCTTATGACTGCCAGCTAATCTGGGATTTCGTTGTGGTTGTGGTTGTGGTCGGATGAAACCTAATGCATCCGAAATCTCCAGTGGCTTGCTAGTAATGTCTCCCCTGGACTTTTTGAAAGGCTTTCAGAGACTTAATCAGAAAATCTAGAGACTGATTGACTATCTCGCTAACCTAAACTACTCTGGCAAACTGAATAGGAAACATGAGTTAGAGGTAAGAATATTTAAAACAGTATAAAGTAAGAAGGATCAGCATAAAAGACTGCAAATAACAACTTTTAATGACAACTACATAGGTATCCCCTAGAACTAGAAGGCTAACGCTGACATTGTTGCCGTGGTGGGCGATTGGGCGTATGTGTTTTATCTCGGAAATCGAAATGAGAAGATAAACGGATGGGCAAAAAAAAAAAAAACACCTCGTGATAGGTCGACTATTTAAAAATTGCAATCACTGTCTTAAAGTAACACAAAGACGAAATCGTGCTACATCTGTTAGCAGCAACCGCACCAATATGTTAACAATACCCAATATCGACAAACCTCTGAAGTTCGCAGTGTATCAGCAATTCATTCTGAGTTTGAAGCATACTAAAAAACTGTGGACAGACACTTAAGAATAGTAAAAACTTGATTTGAGAATGGTGGTAAGAGGGGCATAGATTCCATAGCACGTTGATATCAGGAGATACCTGGGGACGGATCAAGGAGTTTAGCACTCCGTAATTGCAACAAGCTCAGTAGTAGTATGTTATGAACTTGAATCTCAATACCGTCTCACATCCACGTTTCAAGTTTCAACGACTGCTACTATTAGGTAGCAAAGAAGCGCAAAAGAATATTTCGTTTAACGGTTAACAAGGGACTATCTGAATTGGTTGATATTGGATCCCCATACGTTCGCAAGAGAGATTGCTGTCTCGATTTAGGACAGGATACATAAAAAGTAAATTACTTAATGGTACAGGTGTGTAAGGCATGATCAAATTCTGGCGTTTCCACTAGCCGATTCCGGCTGGGAATGAGAGATTTCTTATTTGGTAGAAACATTCACTTCCGGAGTCTTTTCGTTGGCTGCCGAAAGAGTGGCGATGGCAGAGATTTTTTTCTGTTTCTCTATGTATAGCTTGCGATTTGAACCTCGACCACTTGGTATGGTTATGCTGACCATGGCATATCATGACATATCTCTGGGATTTTTCCAAGCTGTGCCTAGTATATCGGCAGAATTTGCTTTGACACATTACATGCATCGAAAATGATTTTTTCCCGGAGGAATGGAACGAAGTTGCCGACGTAGAACAGCCTGAAAAAACATTAGCAAAACTCTTAACGAAGATTAACAGCATCAAAAAATGCCAGTACGCACATCAATTTTCGAGGAAAGCAGAGAAATCCGAATGAGATGATATCATACCTGACATATTTGGAGTACACTCGCGATTAGAGCTCACAAAATTTAAGATCTAAGACATTTCTTTCTTTTCAATTCCCACATTAGGCTTACAGTTGCTGAACAGGATGTATTGAGACACCAAAAAAAAGCGGAAAAAAGCTACACTCGGTACGCTCTCCAAAAGATGAAAGAGCAAGTCTCCGCGGTTTTTTAGTACATTTTTGGAAATTTTTTTTTTTTTTATTAAAAATCAATTTCAACCAAGCACATATTGGCCATTATTATCTATGACCTTTTGCCATTTTCCTGGTAGCTTCATAATTCCATCGGTGTAGAGCTTCTGGGGTTTATTAATGGAAAACTTGGCCAAGTGATTTTTAGCGGATCTTCGGTCGGCCAATTTTTTACTATCAAGAGCGTTTTGCAAAAACCGAAACAAATGGTAATCAGAGGATGCTAGGACCGGATTATACGGTGGATGCATCAAAACTTCCCAACCAAGCTCCACCAATTTGTTCCGGATCATCAAAGATGTGTATGGCCTAGCATTGTCATGATGGAAGAAACTCCCTTTCTGTTGGCCAATTCTGGTTGTTTGTTCTTGAAATCTTCATTCAAACGGTCAAGTTGTGCACAGTAGAGGATCGAATTGACCGTTTCGCCACGGTCTAGCAGCTCATAATAGACAATTCCCTTAAAAACACACAACATAACCTTGTTTGCCGTCAATCCAGGCTTTGAAGTCGTTTGTGATCGTTCACCGGCCTTTCACCATGATCGCTTGCGTTGGATATTCTCGTAATTAATCTATTTTTCATAGCCCGTAATGAATTGCTTCAAAAATGGTTCCACTCCGTTACGTTTAAGCAGCGTTTCACTGATGTTTATTCGTTCAATTAAATTTCTTTGCGTTAATTCATGTGGCACCCAAACATCGAGCTTTATTGAGTAGCCTGCAAAATTTCATCGACTTTTTCACTGACGGGCCGACCAGTGCGAGCTGCAGCTTTTACATCGAAATTTCCGTAATGGAATCGAACAAATCACTCCTGGGTCCGGCGTTCACTCACAACATTCTCACCGTACACTACACAAATGTCTCGGCATGTTTTTGCAGCGTTTTTTTTATAGCAAAAAGGCATCATATAGCGTATTTCCATGATTACAGCATTGAGTTAGTAATTCTTTATGGGCATAGCACTTGCTAGGTAACTGTCCTAGTTACATGAAAGTGTCTAATGTTTTAAGACCAATAAATCCATATGAGAACGGATTAGGAGCCTGAAGACACCATATACAGTGAAAGAACAAATAGGACTACAACTCTCTTCGTAAAAGTGCGGCAGAATAGTTGAGAAGGAATCGAGGACACTTGGGATAAGGCGCATGAAATGAGTTAAGATAAGCGCGTTCCATAAATTTGAAGACGACGCTCAAGGATCGCTCTCATACTACCAATTCCCAATGAGAGGCCGCATGAAATCAGAAGATAGCCGATATTTTTCCAATTCTGAACGGGGAAAGAAAGAGAAACTTTCCATTCAACAGATATTCTAAATTCCGGAAATTTGCCTTCCGAAAGTGTGGTGGCGTCAGAGTCTATGTATTCTTCTGCTCTTGCAATCACCACTTCAGAGATTCGGCCTTAACCAGAGAATGATATTTCTTTCAATTAAGATACATTTCTACCGAAAGCTCAAGGCCTGGAGACTCGTACCTGAATATATGTACTTATTTAGCATTACCTGCTAATCGTGCAATCATTCCACATGTAGTTCTGCAGAATACTAAGTTTAAACTTGTAGCACCCTCTAATTGGATATTGGGAGACCCTACTTCGCTTGACATAAACGAGGCTGATGCCTTATGTCAAAATCGATCTTAATGGGATTAGTTACTTCATTCTTCCATTAAGATCAAACAAGAATGAAAAAAAAACCCACACAGCTCCGTAAAGTCGAAAATCTTACCAAAATCTCTTAATCCGACTGTTTCCTGTAAAGTATAGTTCAACCAACCTTCAAGACGAAGTGACTGGGTTGAGTTAAAACCGCTTCCTCCTGCCTTACACAGCAAATGCAATTGACTTAGCCATGGCTCCGTTAATCTTTTTGTTCAGTGAGCTTACTCCATCCATATTTCACCAACCAGATACAAGATTCAAGTTTCCATTCTTTCCAAATCCCCCTGCATGATGACGACCGACGTCGACGTGACGTTGGAAATACATCGCACCTGACTGTAAATCTCGCGAAAGTTATTCAATACCCTCGCCTTGCATATGGAATCAGACATGGGAATAGCTATCAGGTAAGCAAGTGCTATTACCGACCGTCAAACATAATGCGATATATTAAATCACTGCCAAGTCAATATATGTATGTATCCACTACCGTTTCAAGAGACATCTCTACAGGCGAGTCACTGTCCCTGACATCGTCGCCACTGGCTGCCAGACAACAACATGCAAGCTTAACAAGACCTGAAATATGAGATTCATTCTGTAGCTATATCAAGCTCGCCCAGAATTCACCCAGCACCCGTCGAGGCTACGAAAGATAGATAGACATTCTCTGGAGTATCCACGTACATGTATTTTAGAAAGAAAGATAGAAAGGAGAAATGCACAAAATGAAGGAAACAGAAGAAACGTACGAAACGAAAAATGCCAGAAATATATTTATTCGAAATGCATCTGCGACCTTGAGGGTGGGAGAGTGGTAGTGAAGTCTCGGGGAAGTAAGGTGGCCCATCAATCCGTAGAACGCAAGTACTTCGTGTAAATTGTAATCTGCGGACTATGACACTTCCGGTCGTTTCCAGTTTCCGATAGTTTTTCCAACGCTTTTCAACGGAGGTTTGCAGATTTCCTTTCATTTGGTTCGAGGTCTTTTGGAAATGGAAGTACATCCATGTAAGTAAGTACATACATACGTGTAAGTACGACTATGAGTATTGAATGCGCGAATGTCTTGTCTTGAAGTGGGATTAGGAAGACGTAGGTCTTTCTTGAGAATATGATATGTGGCTTCCCCGACTAAAAACAATTAGTCTACTTCAAGGCAAATACTTTGGTTGGGCTAAGAAGGTTAATCTTCTCAGATTGTACGATTATGCCGTAGGTCAAATTTGTTGAATTCACGAAACAGAGCAGTATATTGAGAGTAGCGGTGGTGGTGGCTATTTGAGACGCAGTTTAAACATGCAAGTACAACATTTTCTGCGGCTTCTGTCGGTCTTTTAGTCTGAGTATCACACGTTGGAATTGTGAGATTTATGTAGATATTGTCTTTGGATCCAAAGACAACAGCTCCTAATGGAGAATTCATTTTGGATCCAGTGTTATACCACTTTCTTAAGTAAGATTTTGCCTTTTAAGTCGGCTAGGCTTCTCGGTTTGGAATTCAGAATTGAAACCTCGGGCAAGAGCTTGGGGAGAGTGGTCATTAATCGCACAGATCAATTCAAATTCAGAAACTCGGGAGGAAATGCCAAATAATCAATTCGTTTTTGACGGAAAGATCTCCAATCACTCCATGCAAATAAGGCAAACAACCTATGTAGACTACCTAAACCAGCAGCCAAAATACTTCTCCAAATATTTCAGGCACCAAAAGAGAAATACTGTAAGGTAAGTTACTGCTGATCGGCTGTAATCATCAAGTTTTGGAGATCGGTGCCATCAATGCATCCGATTGGCTGAGTTAAACTACGGATTCTTTGGTTTGATGAGGAGTAGCGGCAGTTCAACAAATATCCTACGAAACGGCGCTAAATAAAAAAACGAATGCGGTTCGTGAACGCTACGATCCGAATTGAAGATCCGCACAAGGACCTGCAGAAATGAACAAGGAACCCTATAAGTATTGTCACAGTCGACGATGAGGTTATGGAAAAACTATGTGAACTGAGGTCCAACAAACCTGCCGTACTGTACTATTGAATAGTGGGACTCAGCATTATTTGTTTGATCCACAAGAAGTGGGAGGCTTTAAGCCACACTCACTTTAGAGTGGCCTCCGTAAAAGTCAGAAGCTATTCGTTATTGGTAAAAAAGTTGGCCAAGGTATGGGACAGAAGCATTGACGTAGACAAAACCGACTGAAGATATACTTGGTCATTTTCAATGCAAAATTCTTTAAGTAACCAAATACCTTCAGAATGATCCAAGCATAGACCGGACACTCACACAGAAAGTAATCGCGGTGTGTCATACTTTTTATTGGAGCGGTCGCAGGATGTTGTCTACCACATTTAGGTGGCAAATGGTAATTAAGATGCCAGCAGAGCCGCATCCCAGATCGGGTATGAAACCATCTGTAAAACCTGACTTCGCTCATTTCTTGGCTTTGATTCTGGCCGATATTACATATCGTACTATCGCAGCAACAGGGATTCTGGTATCACAAATCAGACGGCATGTTGAAGTAATCAAAACGCGTAATGTATCAAAGTCCACATCAATAATATGAGAATTCCAACAGAGAATGGTTTCGAGATTGTAGATCTCCATACAGCCGAGCAAGACCGATCTTTAGTGACCGATAAAAGCAGTAAATACGTATTTTTTGAAAGACTGTTCAGCTTTATTGAAAGCTCCTTATAACTAGAGGGTGAACCGACAGATGGTGTGGATGTTGGCTTCCAATCACTGTCATTCACTGAATTCAATGTGGTTGATCTTTTTGACAGATGTCATACAATCTTTTGCAATTTTGGCCATGAAATTGCTTACCACGCAACAACCCATTTTTTGTTATTTAATCTTATTACGATTGTAAAAGTAACATTTCGTAAAATTCGTGAATTTTTCGGTCAACCTAATCGCCCTAGTGAGTACTTAATTCGTGCAATGATAAAGCGTTTTGAAGAAACTGGTTCGGTATCGGTTCAAAGTCAACAACTGGGCCTCACTTATGGTACTTTACGACGAATTTTAAAAGTTGATCTCCATTTGCACGACTATAACAGCCAAATTTACAAAGTTGCCGATTTGTTAACTGGACGTTGGATCGCTAGGACCATTTGTCATCGAAAGTTGTCGTTTTTGGGAACCGGAAAAACCATATGAGATTCACGAAAAACCAAAGTATCTCAAAAAAGTCATTATATGGTGCGGATTATGGGTTGGAATCGTCATTGGCCCGTACTTTTTAGAAGATGGAGAGAAAGCTACAGTGAATGGAGAACGTTACCGCAACATGTTGACCGGTCTCCATGGTCATGCGATTTTGTGTACTGTCAACAACTGGACAGATTAAATACAGCGATCCACGAAAAACGTACAGAATTGTTCCATCGAAAAGGTGTCATTTTTCACCAGTACAACGCTAGGCCATATCCATATTTGTTCACTCGCCAAAAATTATTTAACCTTTTTTGAGAATTGATGTTACTTCCACCATATAGCCCTGACCTTGCTCCATCAGATTACCGTTTATTTCGATGATGGCACTGCGAAATCGTACTTAGTTCAGTTTTTTGCCGATAAAGATCAGAAGTTCTATGAACGTGGTGTTATGAATTTGCCAGAAAGATGGCAAAATTTCATTGAACAAAATGGAAAATATATGATTGATTAAAGTTTATTCGTTGTATTTAAAAAAAAACTATGTTTTTTATCTAAAAAAAGATCGATAACAAGATAGTTGCCAACCGATAAAATCCAAAGCACGTGTTTCATAGATAAATGCATACATACATGCTTAAGTTTGGAACATGGCTTATTTCGCTTACTACTATGTCAGAGATTCTGGGTTCAAATTCCAGTCATACAATAAAAAAACAGGAAAACACATATATGACGTGGCCGTGATGTAGTGGTATATGCATAGACTCCTCAAGCAGAGGGTCGTGGGTTCGAATCCCGTGCGAGGCAATTCGGTGAAAAAGACTTTTTATAGAATTTGTATGTAGTTATATGAAAATCCCGTAGGCGGCGTCAACTCTGACATGAAGGCATAACACTGATGTTGGAGTGGTTGCTGGCTGGGCTAAATATAATAAACTAACAACTAGCACGTACTTGAGATCCACTGGTTGAGGATGCACTGGCTTGTCCCGTCCAGTTTGACAACCACCTCTGAGAAAAATATCGAAACCTAATACACCAGTGTTAAACTACTACACCACCCGCCCGCGCCCTGGAGAAAAATCCAGTAAAAGGGTATTCATATCCCCTTAGCCATCACATTAGCCAGACAATTTCTCAGTCTCTCACTCAGTCGCCGTTTGCTATCTTGGGACGGCAAAAACCGTATGTCCCTCTCTCTGTGGATAGACTCACAATGACGCAATGCTTATACATGAGGATGAGGCAATTTCTCGGCGATTAACTTTCTTTTAAAATCAACTGTCATGTGGTAAAGGTATATTATACCTAATCTAGTCGTTAATACTGATACAAAGAAAAACTTATGCCAAATGAAAACGCTCTGATATCACAGCGTGACAAGGTTTTGGTAACATGAGTGATGATATGTGTAATTGTTTCTTTACAGTTACGTAAAATAATAATGGAAAGCAAAACTGTGCCATCACGTCAATTTCTCGTGTTATTGACGCATTTATAAAAGCTACCTTCATGTGTTAAGTGCACCAATTTAGTTGTCTTGTTCGAACGGTTGGCAATGGGAATAATTTAAAAAAAGTTATTTAAATTGTGTTGAGCTGGTTTTAAGTGAAAGTGCAATACAATCTATAAACTAAATATAGAAAAAAATTTGTCATCGCACTTGTGAAAATTGGCCCAATCAATTTTGTTATACACGTATGTGTGGCCAACATATTGTAAGGGACCAAGGAAGGGCTGTAACTGAAAAGGTAAAGCAGGTTTATTAGCTTTATTTCAATTGTACAAGACAATTGTTTTGTAACTCGATGCCGTTTGCTATTCCAAAGATTTCGCGTGAACAAGTGAATCATTATAATGATTGTTAGATAGAATAGATAGAATGGAATACCCTTAAGTAGCTTCTATGTTCATGCACCTCATAATAAAGGGTTTCCTGTACCCACCCCAAGAACACAAGAACCATGTGCAAAGCCAAGTAATGAGGATGCCCGTGAAAATAATTATGCGCTAAAGAACGAAATATCCGAATATGTGCCTCTAGAACTTCATTGAAAGAACCACACATGATTCAACAGCAACAGTTGAATAATTTTTTCCATGAGTTAAGCTGATCCATCAGACAGTTTGAAATCCTCGGTTCTAGACTACAAGAATGGAATCTGTTGTCACCAGAAATCAAAATATATTTTCGAAGGAAAAGGAACAAACATTTATCTACCTTCCTTCCACAGAATGCATCCATATGCTACTGTAACGACATTACGGGTTAATGAATGAATAACGGATCACTTCTGATATGATCACAGACACTATTCTTTTTGGAATTGGATCCTTTATCATTCATCGGATGAAGAGTATCAAACCAAAGGAAAAAGCATGGTACGACTCGAGCTGTAAAGAGGCTGTCAGGGTTAGAGATATGTTTTTTCGGTCCTACAAGACCGAAGAAAGGTCTGGAAAAGAGGATTTGGCCAGCCCATCGCTAAAAAAGGGGAATCTTCTTCTGTCTTCTCCTACAGACTCACTGCACTTACGTCCCTTCCTTTTAAGGTCATGGAAACGCTAATAGACCATCAGCTCATGAAATATCTCGTAACACGAAAACGAAAACGACTGCAGCTGTTTCCCTCCTCTAACGGTAAAATTTTAACGTGTTTTACAATGTATACTTCATGGCTGTATGAATAGCGATGATTTGCTCTCGATCAGTGTCGATCATTTGGTTTTTGAGTAGACATTGTCAAGATGGGAAGAGGAAAGTCATTAAGTGAAATTGGAAAAGGTCAAACAATTGAATTGTTGAAATCTACGGCAAATCTACGCGAAAAATTGGAAGGCAGTTAGATCGTTCCCATTAGCTCGTTCAAAATTTTAAAAAAATTGAAGACTCTTTATTGCACAAAAAAATCATCAGGCCGTCCGCCAGCAATAACGAATCATCAAAAAAGGCGCATTTTAAGGGAATTGTCTAATTCCATAAACAGTATTCGACGTGTTGCAGCATATCCTGCAATAGAAGCCGCCAAATCCACCGTTCACAGATTTGTACTAGGTGGAGTGAAAATTAACCTCCTTGACCGCCAGAATGCTCTGCTCCTGCAAAAAAGGTTATAGTGCGTTGAAGTCCGTTCATATTTAGGTAGACATGCCAAATTTCAGTGCGATACTGTATTTAGTTTTGTTTTGACAGCTGATTGTTGTTGACGTGTTTGGCATCATGTTGAGTATGGACAAAAACGATTTTCGTTCTCTCATAAAACATTATTTTTTGAGAGGCAAAACGGCGAAGAAAACAAAATAAAAGTTGGAAAAATATTACGGGGCTAATGCACCGTCAGATTACAGCGGCAAATATTGGTTTCGAGAGTTTCGTGGTAGCCGCATCTCCACTACCGATCAAGTCCGCAGCGGTAGGCCCTCCGACGCGGTTACAGAGGACAATGTCAAAAAAATACATGAAATGGTGTTGGCTGACCGCAAAGTGAAGGTATGCGAGCTAGCAGATACCTCAAAGATTAGTACTGAGCACACACGCCATATTTTGGGCAATATTCTGCATATGGAAAAGTTATCCTGCCGCTGAGTGCCGCGCATACTCACTCCTGACCAAAAACACGAGAGCAGAATGAGTGGCCGGCAATGGGCTTAAGCGGCCGATGGAAGCTCGATGGGTCGGAAAGGTTATGCCGTCGGTTTTCTGTGATTGTCATGGCATACTCTTCGTGGACTACCTCGAAAAAGAAAAAACCATCAACAGCGAGTATTACTGTGCACTACTGGAGCGATTGAAGGCCGAAATATCTGCAAAACGGCCTCACATCAAGCGACAATGCAACGGCGCACAAGAGCATCACAACCACAGCTAAAATCAATGACTTACGGCCCCAATTGCTGTCGCATTCACCGTATTCGCGCGATTTGGCTCCCTCGGACTATTATCTCTTCCCAAACCTCAAAAGATGACTCATCAATAAAAAATTCAGCTCACGCAAGGAAATCATCGAAGCCATGGAGGAGTATTTTGCAGATCTTCCGGAAAATTACTTTTCGGACGGAATCAAGAAGTTGGAAAATCGCTAGAATAAGTGTATCAAACTAAGATGGGACTATATTGAATAAAATAAAAAAAAAAAAAACATTTAAAATGTAATTTTACCCCACCTAGTAAAGGCGTCCGGTCAATTGCAATCGAAAAAAAATGAAGTCCCAACCACTTGTTACTACGCAGCATAAGACGGTAAGATCGGATTGGGCTCGAAAACACATGACGTTTGATAAAGAATGTAGAAAAGTTGTGTGGAGTGACGAAAAAAATTTCAATTTAGACGGGCCGGACGGATGGGCACACTACTGGCATGATTTAAAAAAAGAAGAAATTTCGTTCTCCAAACGTCAGCATGGAGCAGGTTATGTAATAGTGTGGGGAGTCTTTAGTTGGTATGAAACTTCTTATTTAGCAATTGTTCCTAGAAGGATGAATGCGGAGGATGAATGTTGGAGGAGACCCTTATACCATTTCTTGAAGAAGTGGAAAAAAATTTCGTAGAATTTCAACAGAATGCTCCAATTTACGTTACAGCTTCTTCTAAAAAGTGGTTTTTTTTCCAACAAAAATATTTCACTTATGACATGGCCAGCACGTTCGCCAGACTTAAACTCAATCGAAAACCTATGGGGTATATTAGCAAGACTAGTGTATGCTGACGGACGGCAATTTAAGAACGTTCTTGAGCTTAAGAGCGCAATTATGGAAAATTGGCAAAAAATTAAAAAAGGAACACTCCAAAAGCTCAGTGCCAAACTGGGTCTACGACACAATCTTAAAAAAAGGAGGATTCATCGGACGTTAACTGTGCGTAAAACACAAATACAACCAGTGGCACTTTCATTTAGGGATATCAAAATTAATTTATTTTATTTAAATACTGTGAACTATGAAATTTGTAAAGAATTTTTGAGAAGAAATACGTTTTTCTTATTTTTTTTATAGTTTACATTTTTATTAATACTTTTTGTTTACGGTCTGTAGTTCCAAGTTGATGCGATGGCTCTATAATTTAAGGACGCACCTTATATTCTTTATTTATGTATAAATATATCCTCCAAATTTTAAAACATTTGATGCAGTAGTTTTCTTTAAAAAAAATTCGCAAAAATCACCTTTTTTGGCGGTTACACTAGGTGTGCGCCTTAATTTTCATCAACGATCTCTTGTCTTCTACTTCTATTCCAATATATTATTCCTTTGCTGACGACTACTCTCTGCTTTTCATATTCGTTGCCGGACTCAAGTCCCTGCTCTTCGGCTGTAAAACAGGAACGGCAGCGTTAAACTCATTAAATTCTGACAGAGTAGAATTTAATGCTGCCTGCTGTTAAAGCCAAATTTAAACACCCAATCATTGTCCATGAATATCATTTGCATCGTCGAAACCGAAAAACTGTCCATTCTCGGTATGTGTGCAAGTGACAATTGACGTCGGAATGACCACATATTTGATGTCGCCAAAAATGCTGCAAAATGTCTAGATT
Organism: Volucella inanis; assembly: GCA_907269105.1. Taxonomy (NCBI): domain Eukaryota; kingdom Metazoa; phylum Arthropoda; class Insecta; order Diptera; family Syrphidae; genus Volucella; species Volucella inanis. The sequence goes on from OU026154.1 coordinate 97,206,270, forward strand.
TCCTCAAGCGATGTAAGAAATATTTCACCTTCTCTAATTTGGTCACAATATATGTGGAGAGTCATCAGAGGTTTGATTTATAGTGTAAAATAAAACACATAAAATTGAAAGTGAACTTAAAATTTTTATTATCGGTTAAAAGAACAAATCATGGCATTTATTTTTTGAAAATGATATCATGTAAATGTTAGCCACGACTACGTCTGAGGTGGTCCATTCCGAAGGTCTAATTTTGGGCGACTCGTTCGAGCATATCGACTGGTATCTCGCGGATAACACGAGTAATGTTGGCTTCCAAAGCGCCAATCGTAGCTGGCTTACTCCTGAAGCCTGAGACCTTACATATCCCCAGAGAAAATAGTCCAAAGGTGTGATATCACACGATTTAGGCGGCCAATTTACCGTAGCAAAAAGTGAAATTTAGTGCTCACCAAAATGATTGCTCAACAAGTCCATTGTTTCACACGATGTATGGCCCGCAGCGCCGTCTTGTTGGAACCAGAGCTCACCGAGACTATGTGCTTGAATTTCAGGAAGCACATAGAAAGTTAACATGGGCCGATAATAGTTACCATTGACGATAACATTCTGATTTGCCTCATTTTTGAAGAAATATGGACCAATGAATCCACCAGCCCATAAACCACAATATACCGGTGTTTTTAATGGATGTAATGGTAGGTACTCTTCGAATTTCTCATCAGCCCAAATACGGCAATTTTGTTTATTAACGTATCCATTGATCCAGAAATGGGCTTCATCACTGAACAAAATTTCACTATAAAACACCGGATTTTCGTTGAGTTTTTCCAGAGCCCATTCACTAAAAATATGACGCAAATTCAAGTCACCTGGCTGCAATTCTTACACAAGTCGAATTTTGTACGCTTTTAGGCCGAGATCCTCAAGTTAAATACGCCAAGTTGTCGAATACGCCAAGCCAAGCTGCTGAGAACGACGACGAATCGATTTGTCACGGTCTTCGAGTACACCCTCAGCTACAGTTGCTATAGTCTCTTCACTACGTACTGGTTGTGGTCTAACCGGTCGAGTATCATCCACTAATGTAAACTGGGATTCAAATTTGCGAATGGTGTTGGCAATAGTGGTTTCAGTAATCCACCGTAAGTTCCTTGAATCGCAAGAAAATGATGTGAGTCTTTCCATGATAACTTGCCAAGTGATACTGAACAAAAATGACAAATCAGTTTGAATGAGGCATTCATTCGCCCAAAATTGAGTACAATGCCCACATCTAGTCAGGTGCTCCTAAGACCTCTCTGCAATTGCTGGATAGGATTCAAACACGTGCGGTAGGACTCATAGGTGATGCTTATATCAGTCAGTCAAATAAAATCATCAAACACCTACGTAATGTCTCCTGTCTCACTTTGTTTTATCACCATTTCCACCACCTGTGCTCTATAGAAATCACCAATAGCATTTCGCCCCTTCAACCGTAGCACCCATCACGCTATGAATGCTCATCAATACTATCAAGACCACTTTCGGACGTACTCTGAAATATCGTGATTCGTTCCTAAGCCGTATACCTCGCTTATGAAATGCCCTGCCGAGGTCTCTATAATGGGAAATTATAGTTTGCAAACATATAAGACCAACGAACATCGATACATCTCTTTTCTTTCTCCCTAAATTTCTTTCGCCCGCACTTTGCACAAATATTTTAAGGGTACTGAAATCCCTTGAGTGAGTGCTTACCCTTGTTAGTATGATTGCAGGGTGGCTTTACAGGAAAACACTACTTGGTTACAGATTGGCCGATGAGATCAAAATTTGTTGCTGGACAAGCAAATGTTAAATATTCACCTCTAATTGAGCCACAAAATGTTCTACTTCCAAAATTACACATAAAGCTGGGTTAAAGAAACAAAGGTTTTTAGGTAATCATCGAGCCTACAATTTTGAAATGTTAGTCGCAAAGTTGTTAAATAAGGATTTAGGTTGCAGAATGTCATTCAAAACACATTTCTTGCATTCACATTTTGATTTTTTTCCAAAAACCTTTGGAGTGACGAACGAGGAAAACTATTTCACCAGTATAAACCCATAAAGAAGATCGAAGAACGTTATCGTGGTCGGTGGGAAGCAGCCATGTTAGGGTATTACTGCTGATCTTTAATGCGAGAAGATTCAATAAGTCACAAACGTTCTCGTATCCATAACACATAAACCGTACGTATTACAAGATAATCATTGCTATATCCTTAAATAAAATTCCCAATTGATAAAGGAACACTTTATATTACTAATGTTACACAAAATATTAAAACTTGTCACGCGATGTATTTTTAAAAACAAATTTTTACTTTTTATTTGTCAAATCCCTAGCTACAAGTTATGGAAGACTTTACTCGAAATGACCGCCATTTGCCTTATAGCACAACTTGAGACGAACTGGCCAATCATCAATCGCATTACGGACCTCATTTGTCGGAAAGTTGTTAACAGCGCGTACAAGGACTCGCTTCAAAGACTCAATATATCGGTAATGTGTAGAGCAGGCCATTTCCTCTAAAACGTACCACAACTTGTAATTCAAGTCCGGATCAGCTGGCCAATGATGCGGTGATGTGAAGTTGGGTCCACTCTTTACTGCCTGTCTTGTGAGCTGGAGCAGAATTTTATTGGAATGTCCAGTGCTTGTTTGGGAATATTGTTCAGCTTAGCAGCTTAACAACGTTCTCCAAAAAGGTGGTTTGGTAAACTTTCGCCAAAGTCTTAACTCCTTTTTCACAAAAACGAAGGTTAGTTATGCCATCGTAGCTCACTCCACACCATACTATTACATTTGATGGGTTGTGGTCTCTTTCAAGCCTTGAAATATGTTCTGAAGCTTCTTTTGGTGTCCGAGCATACACTCGATGATTTTGCTTATTAAAAGTTTCTCTCTAACGGTAAAAGTTTTTACGTCAGTGAAAAGAATTTATTTATGGGCATTCTTAGCGTACCGTCGTAAAAGAGCTTTTAAGTTTTTTCGATCAATGCCAATGTTAGTAAGTGTCCAAAGTGTCTTTTGTAGGCACTAAGTCCCAAGTCTTCTTTGATTATGCGAGACATGGATTTTTGCGAAAAGTTCATTTCGCGTGACAAAATCTTCCGATTTCTCAGTGGATTGTCTGATTTGCGTCTGCGCAAGGTCCGAAAGATATCACCTGTTGCCATATAACACTTGTATAAGCCAATCACAACGACTAAACACAGAAAGCTTTTCCGCGACAAAGAAGCATAAAAGCAACGGGTTAAATAACGGTTAACATGAAAAGCTTAATACTTGACGGTTGCAATAAAAAATTTATTCAATATCTATGACAAGAGATATTTCTACTTTAGTTGCCAAAGCGGTGATGAAATTACGTTTATAACGTCGGTGTGCTATACGAGAGCTATTTGATGCATACCCGGATTGGAAAATAGGTGGCGCTACTGAGCCAAAATGAGTGTACCATCATTTAGTATAACCTCTTTTAGCTCGCCTGTCAAAATTTGGTGACACCCATTTCAAAACATCGCCTTAGTATTTTTTGCGACCATGGAAAAAGAGCAGTATCGCTCCGCGATCCGATTCTTGTTTTTGAGTAGCAAAACTTGCGAGAAAATCGAATCTTTTCTCGATGGTGTGTATGGGACCCATTCACCTTCTCGTACAACCGTTTACCATTGGTTCGCACAGTTTCGCCCTGGCCGCAGGTTAGTTTTGATGAAATGCGCACAGGTGGCCGAATTGCTTTCCCATCCTCCGTATTCTCCGAATTTGGCTTCCTGCGACTTCTTTTAATTAAGGGATCGCTCGTCGGAAGAAAGTACGGGTCGAACGAGGGAGTCATCGCCGCCATAGAGGAGTATTTTGCAGGCCAACAAAAGTCGTAGGGGTTAAAAAAGTTGCAGCACTGCGGACTGACAATACAATAAATTGTCATTTCTAATATGGGCATTCACGAAACACTCTTGGATCTATTTCATTTCATTACCATGAGCTTGTTTTCGTGGTTCTCTTAAAGTTTTTTTTTTTTTTGTACTCAAATATCAAAGTTTGCAGAAGGCTTTGATAAACTCCAGTTCCAGTGGTCTAACGTTATATTGGTAAAACTGATCTACAAGTCACGAAGCGTGCTGGAAGTCCAAAAACAAGTCGTTGTATGCAAATTTTGTGTTTTCCACCAGGGAAGTAGTAGTCTCATAAAAGTGTCATATATGGATTGCAAACAATAAGTAGGAACTGAGTTAATCCATCCTAAACATCGAGATCTGGATCTAATACCCAGTAATGGTTCTGTAAGTAAATAAATGCGTTGACAATCCTCTAATGTTCATAGGCTCGCCCATTTTTTGAGATAAATGTCGACCCGAGCAGTACCAAACTGGACATACCACTCGGTAAGATTTATGTTATTTCTGGAGTCTTTAAAACCTTAAATGTGAAAGATAGCCGAGATATGGGAAAGATTAAGACCAAAAACTTAAGCCCAGTGAATGTGTTGCTTACAAAACGTCTACGACCATATTTAGTATGGACTTATGAGTTTATTACTTTATTTAAATAAACGCCAGTGCATCTATTTTCAATTTAAAAAGTCTATCTATTGCCTTAGCAAGTGCGGTTACAAACAAAGACATTTCACAGACATGTTTTGGCTTAAATTGTTGCACTAAAATTGCATTAGCAACACTGTAAATACCAAGGCGCGATTGACCTCTTTAAACTGAAAGGCGTCGGAGGTTGCCAATTACAATTTAATTGTCATGCACATCTGTTTATCATTGCTCCAGATACCTACATACATTAAGTACAATTTTTTATACATCTTTCTGGTGGAGCTATCAAAATTCACTCATTTAACTGCACTCGATGCTTTTGCCCGATTGTGGGTCATTCCGCCCTTTTATAAGTATTACAATATCAATGAGAGCATGAAATTACTAACACTCCACACTGTTCGAGTTGCTGTCATATTCAATTGTCAGATCCATGCTTAACAATGTGGATAGGGTCATCAACAAACGTATCTGAACATCAGTAGCTACGAGTAGTGTGTCGTTTTGTATATCTGTTATTTACAAAGCTTCACGCAAATCACACTCCCCGACATTATTGTTTAATGTGCCCTGTGTTGTGTCTGTTTTTGTAGTATCTGTCCGTACAACTGCGTACTTGAATGCATGCAATTTTTAAGGCAACAAAAAAAAAAATCCACAAAAGGCTGATCATCATTGCTGGTGACCTGATTATTTCCTAATTTTTCCTCTAAAGCTAATAACCCAATAAAGTGTATTGGTTCTGGTTGCCATCCAAGTGAAATTTAATTAATGCACATCCACAGGATGTCATTGACCGGGAATTAATCATTTTGAATATTGACGTTACGCAGTACTTAATGGCTTGCTCTTAACGTCGCATCCAGCAATTGATGGGCATTATGCTGAAATTGTTGTTTTAACAAAAATAAATTAAAGGCATCGCATTTTGCTCTTTGACTTCAATTGAGAGATACAGATACGATTACTTACGCAGATACATAAACAGCTTCAATTGAATAGAATTGTTGAGTGTTATGCAAGAAAAGCTTGTTAATGGAGTGAGTTTGCGGATATTTGCTGTGACACAAACGAATAAATGATTTCGAAATTTCCAGACACAAATTCGTTTTCAAAAATGGGAATGAAGGACAAATAAGTTGTGACATACGGAAGTTATATGTACATATGTAGGAGTACTCAACTGAGTTGATGATAGTTTATTCCAGGCTTACTGAACAGAAAAAGAAATGAAAAACATACCTCTTAAGCTTCATTTGCATGTAATTGGAACAAAGTGTGATCGTGTTTCTATGGGATATAGCAGTTCCAACAGGCAATGCCAGAATAAATCTTACAATCTTTGCGGATGAAGTCTATCAAGTGATAACAACCACAAAGTACCTAGGTCTCAGCAATCAACAAGGCTTTAATTGAACAAATCTAAACCCTACACCTTAAGACACTGCACCTGAAAAATATGAAAATATGAATATTGTTTGTAATTATAAGTCTTTTGGAGGAAAGGTCTTCTTAAATCCAAGAAAAGTAGGTAACAAATCCACGCATCAGAACATCATCAGCCTCGGGAACGAATAAGAATTTTCAGCGAAACATGATGCTCATCACCAAGGAGGGGTCGTTTGGCTGGTCATCATAGAAAGACTCACACCACAACAGCATCTCCAAATATTTGAGCTTTATTACGAAAATCAGCGTTCTGTGAGAAATGTTTTTCGTGCGATTCGAGGAACTTACAGTGCCCGTAATCGACCTACTGAAACTACTATTGCCAATACCATTCGCACATCCAGCACGTAGTAAAGAGAGTATTGCAGCTGTAGCTGACAGAGTACGCGAAGACCGTCACGAATCGATTCGTCTTCGTTCTCAGCAGCTTGGCTTGGCTTATTCGACAACTTGGCGTTTTTTACGTGAGGATCTCAGCTTAAAAGCGTACAAAATTCAACTTGTGCAAAAATTGAAGCCACGCGACTTAAATTTGCGTCATATTTTCAGTGAATGGGCTCTGGAAAAACTCAATGAAAATTCGGTGTTTTATAGGGTCGCATCAGGCTGCATGTCTTAAGCAGTGATCTTATAAGCCATTGAAAAAGGCGGGCATGTTGACGATTGGTAGAAGGCCCCCCTTAACTGAAGTGGATTGTGATATTTACTAGGGATATCTATGTTACATTTTCACTAATAACTAAGCAGTTATTATATCTAAACTCAGTTATTGACGAGATGTCTAAACAGTTATTCGGTTATTCGGAGAAATTGTAAACCTGATGAAAAACTCTAGAAATCCATTCAAGTCTTAGGAATGCCAATGTTTACATGTATAGATGCGATAAATACGATAAATACGAGAAGTTAGAAAGCGCAATATACAAATATTTAAAGAGTACACGAATCCTTTCCGGGCGCACTAATTATAAAAAAAATATATAAAAATTTGCACTCTGATCAGGCAGATTTTGCTGTGTCAAAGACGCACACATTTCCGAATCCTAGTGCCATATGTCATTCTTTAACTGACAGGCATATAACAAGCATATACTTGCTCTGCATTTCAACGATTCTGGAAGGGTCTGAATAAATAAAGAGAACCTGTTATAGAGCAACCGGACTTTCAAAAAAGGGACTTTTTTGGCTTAAGTGAGACTCCTCGATGAAGGCTGATGGCTGATAGACTGGAAAATTACATTAAAACGAAAATAAACAACAAATGTATGTTCAATAACTTAGTCTTTTTTGTTTGAGTAGGATGTGAGATGACATGTAAAAAAAGGTCAACCTTAACGAGACTATCAGTGTCTCTACTAATAACAAGAGTTAGCCCCAAAAACTTCGACGCTACTCCGAAGATCGAGAATTGGACTTCAGTAGAGTTGAATTCGTTTTTCTTAGCCACCGTGAAAATGCAGACGTCCAAACAAGACAAAACCCAGACATCCTCCGTATTCGGGGCAAAGTATTTCAGCGGCCATACGTGGGTGAGCCACAAAATTCATTGACGAGTTCTCCAACACCTCAGAAAGGTGAGGACGGTAAAAGCCTTCTAAAAAAAAATTGTCTGAGATCATAAAAGACAGTCTTGTAGTTGAGGTTCTCGGCCTGTCCGATCTTTACGGGAAAATTACATCTAATGGCGGAGGATTACTAAACTAACGTGACTCCGCGAACGCAACGAACGCAACATTTTGTCATTAGCTTTGGTATTAAGGCTATAGTGATACGTTTGTTCAAGCAAGAGAACAGAAGTCAGGAAGCGTAGTTTTTGCGAATAAAATACCTGCGCAAATGAATCCTCGAAAATAAGCAAAGTTCTATTCGAAATATTACGAATTTCGAACGTTCGCTGATACCTAGGTTAAATTCAAGGAATGATTTTTGAATCTGGTCATGAACACACACTTGCAACCAACTTTCAGAAAGTCTCTAACAGCGGTTGCCGGCACCTTATATTGTCACACATCAGGATGCCACCACTTTCCAGATCCAAATGATCTCTGTTCTACGAAGATGATCGATTTTAACAAATTCGTCAAGAAACTATATCATAGTTCTTTCAAGCGCTCCCAGTAGTATAGCAATGATGCTACAACTGGTCTAAGTGCACCTCAACGAGAGCCACCCGAACCCAACTTGAGGTCGAGCTAAGTACCTCATTAATTTTGAAGAAATTCCCAAAACTTTAATAGAATGACAGTATTTGTATAGATAAGCTATCTAAGTACAAGCAGCAGCTGGCTATAACTCTGATTGGAGTTTCTTATACTTATTCGTTGTGAACTCTGCTGGATGCAGCAAAATGAGTAGCCATCGTTTGCGAAAGAGTACAAACATCTTAAAATTATTTTTATTTTTTAGATGGTATGCAAAGCTTTCCAGTTATCGGTCGCTTGATGCGTCGAAAACAAACGTTCTTCAATCACTAGACTATGTTAACTAGCTTTTGAATACAATGTCCAAATAACGGAATTTAACACCGAATACAGAAGAAACACACTAACTATCCTATTCATAGGTATTCATAGATTCCACTTGTATGGCATTCAAATATCAAGCACAACTAAGTCAAACCAGATACTTAGAGGAACTGTTTCTACGACCCCAACAAATTCGGAAAAATTGCAACCATCTTCCTCGATCAGAAGTGAACTTCTCCGATCTAACTTAAATCCTCAAAGTACTGATAGGAACGATTAATGTTCTTTATGTCATTTTTTGATTGATAGATTCTGAGAAGCCATCTTACCTATTAATCCCGATCATAAAAAGTAATACATGTAGATAGTCTCACCTGAAAAGATAGGAAAAATAACACATGAGTATGAAATAAAAAGCTTAGAACATAAGAGTGTTTGTTTATATGGTATATGCCTAGGGTGAAATATTTGGTATCGCATGCCTAAAACGACTTGAGTTTACATTTTTAGATAATATTTCCTACCTGCCGGAATATTATAAGCATAGAGGCTTATATTTTCATTACGAAAAGCACTACGGAAATTATTTTAATTTGTAAAGAGTACAGAGCTAAAGTGGTTTCCCTATAGTACCCCAGAAAGACGTTTTTTTATGAGAGCCTCAGCTGAGTAAACTTAATAAGATATCTGCAATAGAAGCATTATCGACTCTAACTATAGCAATCTAAATACGAGTATAATACTAGAAACAATTCGTCAGAAGCACAATAAAACAGACGACTCCAACTTTAAATGACGTTCGGTGAAATGGAAAGCCACATTACCACGGGGTATGACATAGTTGTTCTTAGCAAAAACATCAAAACGAATCAATAAGACTTTCCCCCTAAAGACGAAGGCGATTGCCCTTGATGAAATTCTCGCGCAGATATTGATTTCATTTGTTGTTAGAAAGGTCTTTAGAATATGGTTTTTGGATTTTTGGATTTTTTTCTGAGATTTTCTTCCTACAGATACACAGACCGTGCACAAGCAGTCTCACTGATAGAACGTATATAAGAAGTACTATGGTCGCGCATTCACATCCGCTGATAGCAAGCGGCCGACAGTTGCCGTCCAGAATCACTGTTTTAAAGCGGATATTTGACTGTTAACAGTGCACATAAACCTTTGCCAATTTGGAATGAACTTAGCGGATGAAGAAGAATTAACAGGTGTCAACTCATGTATCGGTGACTTATGTCTACTCATTGCGCAATATTGTTGCTTTTGATGAAATTTTCGATGACATTCTAACATTTGAGAATTAATGGGACCCCATCATCAGCTCGTTGACTCAATATTCCCTAAATCATCCAGCTTTTTAACTTCTTTGCTTTCTCCTCTTTCTGTGCAGAATGGTCGCACATCAGGCGACAAACAGACTTTTTCTTTCCGTTAGTTCTGCAGAAATCGTGGTGCTTCATACCCAGGTATTCAGCTTGCCCTATGATGATATCAGAGAGGATACGTGCGTCCCATCTACTGAATTTTACTTGACTGAGATATTTTCTTGCTAAATGTCGACCCAAAAGGCCTAGTTGGTACGCAATTGTTGCGAGTTGCAAGCTGCGACAACCTAGCGTTTGCTCGACTAATGACCTTATCCTAGATGTCTCTACTGAGCGTCCTACATAGAACTTCGCAGGACAGAAAAACCGTAAATTATACAGCTTAACCTGATATATCCTGTGCTCTGGTACTGATAACTAGGGCAATAATGTTTATACTCGATATTTTATTCGGGAGATTTTTGCAGGTTCCTAAAATGTCGCGGATACCAGAATCTTAGTAGTTTACTGGCTGTCCGACTTGGCAACAATTAACTACCGAGCAGCAATACTTTCGATAATGATTGTCCCAGCCTAGAAAATGGGAGTTAATTGGGCTATGTTCAAACTGTCATTCTCCAGTTCCTGTGCTTATATTCGTACCAGAATCATCGGTATAGAAAGCCAGTTACTCAATGCTGGTGATTTTTCTATTCTTATTCTCATTCATGAGAATAGCGGTTTTTGAACTTGATTGAACAGAAAGAAGTCACAGGGAGCCAAATCTGGTGAATTTGGTGGCTGTTGGATGGTATTTGTTGCATTTTCCGTCACAAAATTACGAAAAATGATGGCACTGTGCGACGGTGCGTTATCATGGTGCAAAATCCACGAGTTTTCTGCCCACAATTCTGGTCTATTTCGGCGAATTGCTTTACGCAAACGTCTCATAACGCCAAAATAATACTCTTTGCTTACTGTCTGGTCTTCTGGCAAAAATTCATGATGCACTACACCGTTGCAATCCATGAAAACCGTGAGCATTGCCTTCTTTTTTGACTGAAAACGACGTGGTTTCTTTGGCCTCAGCTCATTTGGTAAACGCCATTCACTTGCCTGATGTCTGGATTGCGTGTTGTACTCATAAACCCAAGTCTCGTCTCCAATAATGATCCTATTGATGAATGTGGGATCGGATTCAGCCTCGCAAATCATCTCTTTTGCGACTTCAATAGGGTCTCTTTTTTGCATGAAATTCAAGTCTTTTGGCACCAACTTTGTTGCTACACGACGGAAACCCAAATCATGAACCAATGTCTTGGACGGATCCATATTCAATGTTCAAGTCCTTCGCTATCTCCCTGATGGTTAATTTTCGGTTATTTACCAACATTTCTTTTACTTCATCAATGTTTTCGTCGGTTTTCGATGTCGATGGTCTGCCACTGCGTTCATCAGCTTCGAATGACTAACGACCACTTTTGAACCGCTCGTGCCACTGGTAAATGACCGTTTTCTTTGGAGAATCGTTGCCGAAACACTTTTCCAACGTTCGCGCAACATTAAATCAGTTTTTTACGCAAAATTTAATACAAGTTCATTGTTGAAAATTTAAATCCATTTCTAAAAATAAACAGAACTCAAATCGTAACAATGGGAGCGCCATAAGGTTGTTATTCCGTTTTTTTTTTTTTTTTTTGATCAAGGTGGTATATAGGGTGATTCATGGTGAGGTTTGATTTATAATGTAAAATAAAACACATAAATTTAAAAGTGAACTTAAAATTTTTATTATCGGTTAAAAGAACAATTTATGGCATTTACTTCTTGAAAATGATATCATGTAAATATTCGCCACAACTACATCTGATGTGGCCCATTCGGAAGGTCCAATTTTGGGCAACTCGTTCGAGCATAGCGATTGATATCTCACGGATAACACGAGTAATGTCGGCTCCCAAAGCCTCATTCGTAGCTGGCTTATTCCTGAAGACCTGAGACCTTAGATATCTCCAGAAAAAATAGCCCAAACGTGTGATATCGCACGATCTAGGCGGCCAATTAACCGTAGCAATACGTGAAATTAAGTGCTCACCAAAATGATTTCTCAACAAGTCCATTATTTCACGCGCTGTATGGCTCGTAGCGCCGTCTTGTTAAAGCCAGAGCTTACTAAGACCATATGCTTGAATTTCAGGAAGCACATAGTCCGTTAACATGGCGCGATAACGGTTACCATTGACGGTAACATTGTGATTTGTTCATTTTTAAAGAAATATGGACCAATGATTCCACCAGCCCATAAACCCAGGTACTCTTCGGGTTGCTCATCAACCCAAATACGTCAATTTTGTTTATTAACGTATCCCTTGAGCCAGAAATGAACAAAATTTCACTATAAAACACCGGACTTTCATTGAGTTTTTCCAGCGTCTGGCTTAAATTCTTGCAAAAGTTGAATTTTGTACGCTTTTAGGGCGAGATCCTCATGTTAAATAAGTCAAGTTGTCGAATACGCCAAGCCAAGCTGCTGAGAACGACGACGAATCGATTTGTCACGGTCTTCGCGTACACTCTCAGGTACAGATGCTATAGCCTCTTCACTACCTACTGGATGTGGTCTAACCGGTCGAGTATCATCCACTAAAATAAACTGGGATTCAAATTTGCAAATGGTATTGGCAATAGTGGTCTCAGTACGTCGATTATGCGCACCGTAACTTCCTCGAATCGCACGAAAAACATTTCTCACAGAACGCGGCTTTTCGTAATACAGCTGAACTATAGGATTTTCTAATAACGACTTGACAACTTTTTTTTAAATAAAAGGCAAACCATTTGAGATATTTCAAAAACTTTATTATTGGCTTGAAGTACAATCAAAACATTTATGAATGGAACTCAACTTTGTTCATATGGCCACCGCGGGCACGTTTGCAGCGGTCGATTCATTGGACCCAATTTTCAACGACTCGACTACACATTTCGGCTGAAACGGCCGCTATTTCGCGTTCAATGTTGGCTCTGAGCTCTTCCAACGTCGTCGGCGTGTTGGCATAAACCAATGACTTAACGTAGTGCCACAGTTAATAGTCAAGCGGCGTTAAATCGCACGAACGAAACGGCCAATCGACTGGCCCCCATGTCTTGAGATAACACGCTCACCATACTTACTCTTCAATTAATCGATTGTAGCGTATGCTGTGTAGCTTGTGGCACCATTCTGTTGAAACCACATGTCGTCCAAGTCCATATCTTCCAATTCGGGTCAAAAATAATCGGTGATCATGGCGCGATAACGCTGATCATTCAATAACGCCGCCGGCATGCAAACCGCACCAAACAGTTATTTTTTGTGGATGAAGTGATGATTCATGAAGCACATGTGGGTTTTCACCCGACCAATAACGCATATTTTGCTGGGTTCGTCCATTGAGCTAAAAATGAGCTTCGTCACTGAAGATGATCTTGCGACGAAATTCATCATCTTGGCGCATCTTCTCCATAACCCAATCGGAGAACGTAGCTCGTTAGTGTACTTTACCATGATGAAAATGTTGAGTTTACTGAATAAATTGACAGTGACAGTTTGATGATTAGTGAAAGAGTGCGTGCAAAAATTAAATTCAAAGTTGTCAAGTCCCTATTGGAAAACCCTATATTTGGAGACGCTGTTGTGGTGTGAGTCTTTCCATGCCAAAAAATACTGTACCAAAACTACAAAGCAGTTTGATAGGAGTCACGCGTGATCTTTCAGAAAAAGCCTACTGAAAAGCAAACCTCACGATGAATCACCCTATATTAAGAAAACATGTAGTCAAATGGAAAGAACTTTTGCCCAATCTAATTCAGAGCACACCGTTCAACTTTCTAACCTATTCAGATGAATTGACAAAACTATCCAAAGATTGTATTTTTGGAGCATGAAGCGAGAATCTATATTTGCTTTCCAAGCCAATGCAGCAACCCTCACAATCCAGAAAATAATCACACAGCAATGAAATTGTAACTCCAAGTAAACACAGAGGAATACTCGTAAATGGCCAAAGGAAGAAAAAGACAATCAAAGGACTTGTTTCCGCTTTAGTAGTGAGAAACAAAACCTTCCTACTCACTCCGGCAGTTGGTCTCTGTTTGATACTGGGCACCACTTGCAAGAATGTGGGCTGGAGATCAAGTGCTGATTCACCACTTATACCACCAGGAGAACAAACACCCACAACTCGAAACTCAAAACGTTGTTTATACGTGAGAGGATTGCACAAGGATGCCACTGTACGACATAAATGTGACTTTCTTTCAATTTAATTTTATATATATTTTTTTATTTTTTTTTTTTTTTTAAAGATGCAATTCTTGTTGTGCCTACTCCACCTAGTTCCCATTTTGATGCGTTGCATTGTATAGTCTGCCTCTACCTAGTGAAGCCAAAACAGAGCCCAGAACTAAGGTTTTTAATAGATGGGAGAAAAAAAATAAGAAAATTAGGACAATGAAGGTTTTATTCCATCCCATGGAGCGTTGTCACATCCAGTATTCGATTCAGCTCAGCTCGGTCGTTGTTCTTCCTGTACGAAGGGACGATGGGATGATGTGCATTTCATGGATGTGTACCTTGTGCCTGATTCCCTTCTGCCTTAAGTTTGTTTCATAACAACATAGCAGAAGCAGGAGCTGCAGAAATACTCCTACTTTTTATGTGGGGATGCAGCAAAAATGCAAATAGATGTTTCGCATTATGGTTGAATGAGTTTTTAGGTGCCTCCTTTTTCCATTTTTTTGTTCCACCTGTCATCCCTATACGTTCTCTTCATTATCTAGTGGAAGAGCCTTTTTCTGTATTTTTGTTGTTTCTTCTATTTTTTTTTTTTTTTTTCTGAAACGGGAAACCATTAGTCCCTGAGAATGAAGCACACAGAACGGAACTTGAAAACAACTTTTTTTTTGCTAGATGTCGTTCTTTAAATTTCTGACATGACAGTGGTGATGTTGGGAAACTGTGAGTACTCTTCTCATGTCCTAAGATGGCTTCTGAAAGTAACCCGACATAGTATAGAACCCTGTTACAAAAGTAGAATCGTTTAACTTTGCGATTAAGGGAGCAACTTATTCGCATTGTGCCGCATCTAATGAATATCACAAACGATAAGTTCCCATCAAAGCAGAACTCATTAATTCCAACATAAACAGAGGGTCTGTGAACCTCTGTTCCTGCTTTTGATTAACCCTGATTTAGGTGCACCACTTAATGTAGTGTTACATAGTATGGAGAGAGTATTTGCTGCGTTGAATGTGCCATGACCTCCATGTCCAATAAATTATGCAAATCAAGGCGAAGACGCCAAACGGCGCACTAAAGGAGTAGAGCCCTTTCAAAGTGCGCGTTATGCATTTTAAGTGGCAGGAACATTGGCCAGAGAAGTACTGTGTTTTTGACTTGGTTTGGTGTAGCTACATATAAACGGGTATCTATATACAAGTTGCCCGCTAACAGTCATTGACATGGTGACTCTATGGTATTGGGGCGATAGATTCATCTACTCACAATCAAATCACGTTCCTCGGTTGTAGGGCTCAACAAAAAGTTCCTCAGTTTCCGTTTGCCATGTTGTGAACTCATTTTTCTCTTCTACCGTATTTCTGTATTTCGGCGACATTTGTCAATGTGCACTGTTTTTGGCAATAGAAATTGTATAACAATTTCAAGTTAAAAATATAAATAACCTTTCGTGGAATTGGATTGGATGGGGAGGAGTTTTCTGGTAGTGATTGGTTGTCAGAGAAAAAGATGTAAGTGAATTGTTGTACAACATCAGAAGGTATGTATTTTCTTAGCAGTTTAGAAGCTATTTTCACAGAGAACTCATCGAGAAATTGTCAGAGTTTACCTGTGAATACTCAGCTGAACATTGGGACTGCCACAGTTAGCCATAAACCGAACCACACAAGGTTAATAAAGTAAAAAACAAACATGTCATTGGACGAGAGCACTGGTATGCACAGTGTAAAAAAAAAAAGCTTGCAAGGGGTTTGAGCGTCGATTGAGCGGGTATCTATTGAGTACTGACGATATGGTGTAGGCCATTAGCATAACGTTTCAAGTATACACTAAGTGTTTGCTTTACATCCTCGTGGTAGCACCTGAAGAGTACGTGTAAGCCCTTAAATTTCAAACTCGAGCCAGGGCTCAACTTTGCATAAACGGATAGCGGATGAACTTACCAGATGGAATCAACTATGTCTCATGTACCTGCCTCACGGATTGTTAATCCCTTTTGAAGGCTACTTTAACATATTCAGAACCAAGGTTTCTTAAGTAGTTATAGGTCAACGGCAGCACTCATAAACTCGTACAGGGCTATCGGCATCGGTTGTCCTTATATCCAAGGAGTGTCACAAAGAGCCTATTTATCCAGGCTGGCGTTTACTTGTCGGGCCCCCTTCCCGACAACGTAAAAAGAAAATGTGATTACGAAACCACCGAAAGCCTCGGAAACGAGTTATTCCACTGTTGACGATCAATGGTACTCAAACAATCAAGCGATTATCGGTACCGCACTTGGAATGTTGAGTGTTAAGTCCATTAACAGACCACATGCAGTCGTACTACTCGTAGAGAGCCTAGGCTGCTATAAAACACATCTAACCGACGTGCAAAAAGGCCGACGGAATGGATGAGGAACTGGAACACAAATTGCAATGATTGCTATTAACAAAAGTGTAATGTATGATTGAATACTTTTGAGGTACACTGTAACTCGATGGACTCGTTAAAAGGCTTGAAGAACATTTCAGCCCTAAGAAGTATGTTACAGCAGAAAGATTCAAATTTTTGAATCGAAACCAGGGAGCTGAGGAAACTATCTCCGATTTTACAGTAGCAATCAAAAGTTTATCGGAATCCTGCGGCTATGACTCATTTTTGTCAAAAGCATCGAAAGACAGATTGCTGATGGGTTTGAAGGACAGAAAAATTCAAAGCAAATTAATCGATGAAGGAAAGATGTCATTTGAGAAAGCATGTGAAGTAGTTTTAAATGTGGAGATGATTCAAGCAGAGATGATGGTAATTAAAGGTAACTGTTTGAGTTCATCTATAAATACCGTAAGCCAAAGAGAGAAGGAGAAAGTCAGACCATATCACCAAACAGAAGATGTACGGCAAAGAGGATAAGGGAACGATAAATAGCAGCGGAGAAGTAGAAGTGCAAGAAGGACAAACATGCAGTGCTATAACTGTAAAAGTGGGGCCATATGGCAACACACCAATATTTTGCAAGCTTTATAATGTGCCGTACGGTTTAAAGAAACAAGTGGAAGATAAATTAGATCGTCTGATTGCAAAAAACGTCATTTATCCCGTAAGGTTTAGCGATTGGGCATCCTCTATTGTAGTGGTTAAAAAACCTAACGGTAAAATTAGGCTTTGCGTGGATTGTAAGGTGACAATCAATAAGTACATTCGTACGAAACCCTACCCACTTGCACGTTCAGATGACATTTTCGCTAGTTTGGCAAACTGTTGGTACTTCTGTGTATTAGACTTGGAAGGTGACTACCAACAGCTAAAAGTTAGCGAAGATTGTCAAGAATTGTTAACAATAAATACACATAAGGGCCTTTTCCGATATTTCTTGGGGCTAAATCTGCACCCGCCATTTTACAGGCTACAATGGACGAAATAGAAAGAGAAGATAGTCGTAACGTAATATGCTATCTGGATGATTTTTTTTTTTTATTGGAGGTACTAATAGAGAAGAATGTAAAACAATCCTCTTACAGGTATTAAAGGGGCTTGCTCAATTCCGAGTTCGAGCAAAACTACAAAAATGCAAGTCTTTTCAAACGGAAATATAGTACATGGGCCATATAATTTATTCGAATGGTATAAAACCTAATAAAAATAATTTAGAAGCTACTATAAGTGCACCATCACCTAAAGATTTGACGTAACTTAAGGCGTACCTAGGTCTCTTAATTATTATTCTAGGTTTATACCAAATTTATCTTCAGAATTGCACGAATTATATAACTTGACAAAGAAAAATACAAAACTTTTGTGGTCTGAGATGTGTAAGAGTGTTTTTAAAAAAAGTAAAGACTTAATTTTGTCGAATAATGTTTTGGCACTCTATGATCTATGAGCAAGGATATTGTTCTACACTGCGATGCAAGCCCATATGGTGTTGCAGGAGTTTTGTCGTAAATAATTAATGAAATTGAGCGACCAGTACTTTTTGAGTCAAATTCACTCAGTCCGGCAGAAAAAAATTATTCTCAGTTACATCGAGAAGCTTTATCGATAATTTTTTGCATTAAAAAATTTTACAAATATTTGGTCTATTCGTGTGGTTTACTAAGAGATGGCGTAACTTGTATTATTCCATTGGAACATGCGTTGGAAAGCTGCTGTCATTGTACGTCATTTCAGTATATGTCATTCATTTGAAGCGTAAACAACAATAATTTTTTTTTCACTCAAATAGGTCGAACTTTGTGCCTGAAAAAGTGTTTTTGCGGGGAGTTCTTCTTCATTACTTTAATATGAAGAAAACTGCTGCCGAAAGTCATCGTATTTTAGTGGAAGTTTATGGTGATGAGCGAACGTGCCAAAAGTGGTTTGCACGATTTAAAAGTGGTGATTTTGGCTTGGAAGACGATGAACGTCCTGGGCAGCCAAAAAAGTTGGAAGATGAAGAACTGGAAGCATTACTCTATGAAGATTTTGCCAAACACAAGAAGAGCTCGCAGTGTCTTTGGGTGTCACTCAAGCAGCCATTTCAAAACGTTTAAAAGCAGCTGGATATATTCAAAAGCAAGGAAATTGGGTTCCACATGAACGCAAGCCGAGAGACGTTGAAAGGCGGTTTTGCATGTCCGAAATTCTGCTGGAACGCCACAAAAGGAAGTCATTTTTTCATCGGATTGTTACTGGTGATGAAAAATGGATCCATTATGTGAAACCAGGCCAACCAGCCAAATCAACGGCAAAGCCGAATATTCATGGCGCGAAGGTAATGCTCTGTATTTGGTGGGATCAGATGGGTGTGCTGTATTATGAGCTGGTAAAACCGGATGAAATCATCAATGGACAACGCTACCGAACACAATTAATCTATTTGAAGAGAGTAGTAGCCGAAAAACGCCCAGAATATGCGACCAGAAACGAGGCAATAATTTTCCATCATGACAACGCTCGGCCACACGTTTCTATTCCGGTTAAGAACTATTTGGAAAACAGTGGATGGGAAGTCTTACGCCACCCGCCTTACAGGCCAGACCTTGCCCCTTCTGACTACCATTTGTTCCGGTCGATGCAGAACGCCCTGACTGAAATACGGTTCACATTAGAGCAGAATATCAAAAATGGGCTTGATTCATTCTTGGCTGCCAAGCCGGCGCAGTTCTTTTGGGATGGGATCCACAAATTGGGAGAAAGATGAGAGAAAGTCATAGCTTCAGATGGGCAATACTTTGAATAATACTATTGTATATGTTTTTCTTAAATAAACGTTCATGTAATGTAATGTATGATCGAATACTTTTGAGGTATACTGTACCCTACGGTACTTCGACAATGAATCTCTCTCTCTCTCTCTTCTCTCATATTACTTAGTATCCTACTTACAACCACATTATCGCCTCCATCCGAACTTCCTGAGGGTCCAATGCGGATATCCTTAACGTCGCTTAGAAGATAAGGCTGGAAGCCTTCCATTGTAAGAAACCGCAAGGGCCTTTACTGATTAAGTGTTTTTAACATTGTCTTGTCCTTAAACCCAGACGATGAATATCGGATGATGCATGCAAAGAAACAAGACACATATAGAGCGGTATAGCAGAAAGAACTAGCTTTGTGAGCCCAACGAATAAAAAAGTAAGGATAAGCACCAGCATCTAACAAGAAATGAAAAGAGCATGGGAAACTCCATAAACAGAACAGAACAAGAACAGAAGCCTGCAAGCACGACCGATGGAACCTAGTGCTGGATTCGCAGTCAGCGTTTCGAATATGAAAGAACCATTTCTAAAGGCTTTTAAGCATATCAGACAAAACTCACCTTTCAACGATCTAAAAACATTCTTGCCCGGATTTTGGCATCCCTGCTCTCACCCGGTGTTGTGTCTGAACACAATCATCATTCAATCGAGTAGCTAGAAGCTCGATTACAAATTCTCGATCTGAACGACATGCCGACGAGCCTTTTGTTCTTCAGCCGGCATCTATAGGGTTTTCTAATAACGACTTGACAATTTTTTTTTTTAATAAAAGGCAAACCATCTGAGATATTTCAAAAACTTTATTATTGGCTTGAAGTACAATCAAAACATTTATGAATGGAACTCGACTTCGTTCATATGGCCACCGCGGGCACGTTTGCAGCGGCCGATTCGTTGGACCCAATTTTCAACAACTCGGCCACACATTTCGGCCGAAACGGCCGCTATTTCGCATTCAATGTTGGCTCTGAGTTCTTCTAACGTCATCGGTGTGTTGGTATAAACCAATGACTTAACGTAGCCCCACAGAAAATAGTCAAGCGGCCCCACAGAAAATGGGCCAATCGACTGGCCCATGTCTTGAGATAACACGCTCACCATATTTACTCTTCAATAAATCGATAGTGGCGTTTGCTGCGTGGCTTGTGGCACCATCCTGTAGAAACCACATGTCGTCCAAGTCCCTATCTTCCATATTCGGGCCAAAAATAATCGGTGATCATGGCGCGATAACGCTGACCATTCGCAGTAACGTGACGATCGTTATCGTCGACGAAAAAATATGGCCCAATAACGCCGCCGGCATGCAAACCGCACCAAACAGTTATTTTTTGTGGATGAAGTGGTGATTCATGGTGATTCATGAAGCACATGTGGGTTTTCATCCGACCAATAACGCATATTTTGCTTATTGACGAACCCATTGAGCCAAAAATGAGCTTCGTCACTGAAAATGATCTTGCGATGAAATACATCATCTTGGCGCATCTTCTCCAGAACCCAATCGGAGAACGTACGTCGCTTAAAATGGTCCATCGGCTTCAATTCTTGAGTCAGATTGATCTTGTATGTTATGGGTTTAAACCAAGATCCTTACGCAAAATACGCCATAATGTGGTCTGAGCGATGCCCGATTCTTGAGAACGCCGTGGAATTGACTGGTTTGGATCGTTTGCTGCGGACGTCTGAACGGCAGCGATATTTTAGACACTTCGACTAACCCATTGTCTTACTGACACGGCAACATCACACAACGAATATGTAGACTCAAATTTTTTTTGAACAGACGTTGCTCGTTAGTGTACTTTACCATGATGAAAATGTTGAGTTTACTGAATAAATTGACAGTGACAGTTTGATGATTAGTGAAAGAGTGCGTTCATGCATGCATGGTGTGCACAATATTCGTTCGCCGCTAGAAGAATTACTGGATAAATATTCGACACTTTTCGCAAAGGAGCTGGGCACGTACGTGAGGGAAAAGATTAAACTGACACTCGACCCTACCGTGCGGCCTGTCAAGCTGCGAGCCAGAAAGGTCTCCTACGCGCAACGGTAAGCAATTGAGGCTGAGCTTAACAAACAAGTTCAACAGTGGATTCTGGAGCCGACTGAATATAGTGACTGGCTGACACCTATTGTTCCGGTTGCTAAGTCTGATAGTTCAGTCCGCATTTGTAGGGACTACATGTGCATTGTTAATAAAGCGCTAACACCCCATTGTTTTCAAACACCGTCGATCACGGACATCTTGGCATCCATGCCATCAGACATTACGTTCGCTAAAATCGATTTAGCCCACGTGTACCAACAAATGGTTATGGACGAAGAGTCATCAAAGGTCCTCACGCTTATTACACACAAGGGGGCGTACAAGGTAAGAAGGCTACTATTTCGAATATCCACCGCTCCGGGAATTTTTCAGATGCGAATTGAGCAGCTACTGCGAGGAGTACAGGGGTAACCGTTTATTGTGACGATATAGTGGTTATCGTTCAAAACTCATCACAGTTAGTAAAAATATTGGAGGAACTTTTTCGACGGTTAAGTGTTGCGGGGTTGCGCCTCCGAAAGGACAAGTGCAAGTTTAACTTGTCATCTACCCCTTTTCTCGGCTACAACGTCGATCATCGGGAGAATCATCCTTTAGATGATAAGTTCCGGGTAATTCAAGAAGCTCCCCGACCTGTGGACAAGAAGTAGCTGCAAGCATTCCTGGGCCTAATTAATTTTTACCATGCGTTCCCTGAGGATAAGGCAACCACTGCCCAGGATGCTAGACAAGAAGCCCGACTGAAAATGGACCTCGCAACATGAAAAAGCATTTAGTCGACTTAGGGGCTTACTGTTAGGTGAGAACGTTCTGATTACTTTCAGTAAGAAACTGCCAATTGCATTGGTCTGCGACGCGTGGCCATATGGGATTGGTGAAGTACTAACACATGTTATGCCCAATGGTCAAGAGCGCCCAATAGCATTCTACTCGCGTGCCTTGTCTACTACGGAAAGGAACTACGCACAGATTGATAAAGATTCTCTAGCAATTATAGCGGGTGTGAAGAAGTTCCACAGTTTCCTGTAGATTGATTGGGTTGTGTAACCCAGATGAGTGCTAACGCACTCAGTCATTTACCAACCACCTCTGCAGAGGTAAATGACAGTTCCCATCTGAACATGATCGAAGCAATCGACGCACACATTCTGGAGTCAAGCGACATTGGCAAGATGACATCGAAGGACAAAGTCCTCAAACAAATTCTTCATTGGGCGTTAAGGATATGTCCGGGGCGCCAACTAGATGAAAAATTTAAGCCATATCTACAGTACCAGAATGAGATCACGGTAAATAAGAACTGCTTACTTCTTGGTTCTCGTCAACAATGTCAACAATCACATTCAGAAAAGCCTAAAGCTGTTATTCATCATTGGGAGAAGACATCCAAGCCATGGTCTCGCCTTCATGTGGATTTCCTGTGCTCTTTTCAGGGGCAAACCTTTTTTATACTCGTTGACTCATACTCCAAATGGGTCGAAGTAAAAACCAGCTCAGCGTGTGCAATTAATAGTTTACCAGACTCTATCGTCTCCGATAATGGAACGGCCTTTACTTACGAATTTAGTGCATTTTGTAGAAGAAACCTGATCTCTCATATTCTAACAGCACCTTTTCACCCATCGAGTAACGTCTAAGCTGAAAGGATGGCTCGAACAACGAAAGAGTCCCTAAAGTGCAACACAGTGGGTAGTTTATAACTTCGACTGGCAAGGTTCTTACTAAGGCAGCATACATTACCATCAGTAACAACTAGGCGAGAAATAACTCCAGTGGACCAGTGTGGATAGTTGAAAAACAAAATGGCCCCGTTTCATACGTGGTGACAACAGGAGAAGGTAAAACAATCCGGAGGCATTTGGATCAACTTCGCTCTAGAAGCCAAGACAACAGCGCAGACACATATATGAAGAGCGAGAAGGTGCAGCAGCTCTTCCGCTTAATTTAGAGCAGCTAGAGGGAACAACGAAATCACCGGATCAACATGAGCAACCAATTCCAGATCTGAGGCGTTCAAAAAGAATTCGTAACAGGATGGATCACTACTTCAGGCTACGTTGGAAGGCATGTTGTGTCTGAACACAATCATCGTTCAATCGAGTAGCCAGAAGCTCGATTACAATTTTTCGATCTGAACGACATGCTGACGAACCTAACCTCATGGAGAGCTGTCACTTTTGTTCTTCAGCCGGCATCTTCAACATGTATCGTCGTAACTAATTACATATTCAATTTACTTTTTTTATGGATTAATATTTGATGTGAATATTTAATTTATTTGAATTGAAATACTCGTAGTATTCTTCACCCGGATTTACAAGACAGTAATGGAGAAAGCTTGCTACAACGTGAAGGTTATGATTTTAACGAGTCCTTTGATGTCAAAAAATGTTTCTGTCACGGCGATCTACTATTTTGTGATTTTCTAAACTTCGCACATAAGGAAGCACAATATTTAAAAAAATATATTTAATTGCTTGCCTATAAGGATGATATAGACAGAAGCGGTGAAGATTGGTCTGCCGATAAACGAGCACAAAACAAAGAACTATCATCGAGACACGATAGACAACACCGACTACTCGTACAAAACGGCGAATGACATTTAAATAGTAAAGGACTTTGTCTCATTAGGATTCACTGTTGATACCAATAACGATACCAACTTAGTGATTATTTGACTGCTTGAATAGCAGAGCCCTCTCTTTAGCATGATTTACCAATAAGGGATGAGCAATATCTAGGTTTTTTTTTAGAGAGAAAAAATATCTCTGTAAACATTGATTGAGAGTGGAGAAGAATATTAAGCAAGAACTATACAGAGTTCGTCTGCTTACATGGCTGGGATATTTTGAGCGAATGAACACCAAAATGTTCTATGATAGCTCTCGGAAGACTTTTGAATCTATCACCTCAGTTGACGCGCACAAGTGGACAGCTACCTAAATCAACTTGGCGTGCGAAATTGGATGCAGTTAGCAAATAACAGGCCTGGCTGGAGAAGCAAATTTAAAACTCTTCGAGCCAATTTTATTAGGACTATACCAAACAGGTGTTTCTCGGTTCCAGCAGCGGAATAGGCGAATGTCTCATGAAAGTATTCCGCTCACATGGAGTTCTTGAGAAAACAATTGGCGCCTTGGCCGTAAATAAATTTATTTTCCTGCACTATCAGGTGTTTGTTTAATATATTTTATCAATTACAGATCCAACTGTAACTAATCACTTGAGGAGACTTGCTTATCTGGAATCCTTGATGTCCCAAGGCCAGCACAATATTCCGTCACCGGTCCATCCACCTCCAATTTTTTCGGTGCCTCCTCGTTAATCCTTATTCTCGGAAATCTCCGAAAAAGAAAATGAGTTCTCTGCAGAATGAGGTACTGAGGACCTGTAGGATTGTAGGAAGGACCACGTGGCATCAGTAGCCGCCCAGCCCGTTGATGAGAATGAGCTTACTATAAGAACCTTGTTGGAACGTTTGAAAAAATTGCCGACCGCAAAATGAAAACATAGAAAAATTACAAAAGTTTCCATAAATTTTGAGAGACTCCATCAGAAAAGGCTTTCGCACTCTTTTACGATTGTACCCGGAGTTCGGAGTTCGGAGAGATTACTTCAACTAAACTTTAAAAAACATCAAATCCCATCGCGCTTCTTGGATGGCAATGATATATCCTTGCAGCAGTTAAGGGCCTTCACTTTAGCCCCGAATCATTCAGACGATATTGCCAGTAGCCCACTATGGGGATTTGATCGCTGCCATTGCATCGCTTAAGACCACCCGGATAATTTTCGTAAAAATCCTAATCTGACATGAGATCTGAATATGACAAAAAAGCCTGGTTTTGCCTCTGACAGCGCCTTGGGAGTTCCTCCACCAAGCCATCGGAATGTATTTCCTCAGGACAGTTCGGTATTAAATAGCCTTCTTAACAAGCTTTGAGTTCTTCCCTGCATCAGAGACATTACATGTAGTTTTACCATTGATAAGGGGCTCTCAAACTTTTTGGCAACAGGGTGCGATTTCGAACAAAGCCAGCTTGGTCAAACGAGAGAGGGATCTTTTACTCAATTGCCCCCTAGGCCCAAAGAAACATCAATAAGAGTTTGATTTCTGTGCTGATGTCGCTTGTTGTTGTAATTGCGGGGCAAAAGTATACGAAGTGCCTAAGTGACGTTCTGGTCAAACCATCATTGGTGTGTGTTCTTTTCTAATAACAGCATATTTTACCCAATTTGGCTGCTTCCGCCAATTGAATTGACAAAAGCTTCATTAACAGCTTGCTGTATTTGTCCAATTCTACGTACGTACGTACTAATTCTGCGTGCTTAAGAAAGATCGTGCATCTTTATATTAATTTTTCACAATCCCTCTACACACTCCCATATGCGGATTTGAAGTTGACAAATATGAAGATAATGAGTCTTTTCCGTTATCTGCTGTAATGTGAATATAGTATTTGATGGATAGAGGTCTTCTCTGGCTGGAAACTGCACTGGTATGGACCAACCAGATTGTGCTTCATATAATACGGCAGAATAGATCTTTCTGGATCGGACAGACAATGCTCCCAACAAGGTCTGTCATATCCTGATGCTTTAAATAATTCAGCAGTTTATTAGATTTTAGCTCCGCTACTGCTTCATCGCAGTCAGGGGGACGGAATACTTTGTCATCTTCGTACAGAGTGAATGGTTAATTCTGCCTGACAGCGGTGTCTTGACCATCATCGATGTTATAACACATGGGCTGAAAACTCAGTGCCGTTTTATAGTGAAACACAAAATTTTTGCAAAATTCAACTTTATTTATCAATATAGTTGCCTTCGAGGGGGATACACTGATTGAAACGGTTTTTCAATCTTTCGATACCAGTTTTGTATATTCAGTTTAGCTTCAAAATAGGGCTCTGTTTCCGCGATTACTTCTTCATCGGTCTTAAATCTCTTTCCGGCGAGCATTCTTTTGAGGTGTGCGAACAGGAAATAGTCGCTTTGGGCTAAATCTGGAGAATACGGTGGGTGGGGAAGCAATTCGTAGCCGAATTCATTCAATTTTGCCATCGTTTTCATCGACTTGTGACACGGCGCATTGTCTTGACGAAACAGCACTTTCTTTTTCTTCAAATGCCTCTTTTGGAGAAAGTCGATGAAAATTATTCCATGTGTATCCCAAAATACGGATGCCATAACCTTGTCAGCCGACTGTTGAGTTTTTGGTCGTTTTGGACGATGTTCGTCGCCTGCTCGCCAATCAGCTGACTGCCGACTTGACTCTCGTGTGAAGTGATGGAGCCAAGATTCATCCATTGTCACATACCGACGCAAAAACTCGGCTTTATTGCGGTTGAATAGCTTTAAACACTCATCTGAATCATCAACACGTTGTTGTTTTTGGTCGACTGTGAGCAAACGCGGCGCCCACTTTGAACAGGGCTTTCGCATGTGCAAATATTCGTATGTGATATATCCAACACGCTCTTTTGATATCTTCAGAGTCTCAGCTATCGCGATCAACTTCACTTTACGGTCATTCGTAATCATTTTCTGGACTTTTTTGATGTTTTCATCTGAAACAGCCTCTTTTGGACGTCCACTGCGTGCATCATCTTTCGGATTTAATTCAAATGGTGCCCTCTCTTACAAACGGCACTTTTCAGCCCACGTATTATAGTCTTGAAAAGTAGTCTCTCTATATTCTCAGCACCGACTGCGTCTGTGCTACTAGTTGTCCATATTTAACTTTGTAAACTTCAAATCGGCTTTGTAGTCCTAACATGGCCGTTTTGTGCTCTTATAAAACTTTCAAGCATCGTTCCTATAGTAACAAGTCTCTATTTCCTCGATCGCACAAATCATGTACACATAGACCACACTCATGAGAGAAAAAACACATTCTGAACAAAAAGTGAATAATTTGATGAGCGTGGTTTTTATTTATGTTTTTCAAACTTTTTTTGTTTTGGGCATTTACTTGTAAGCTTTACATAACTCGCGCTTTTCAAGCTCTTTCATTCTCGTTCCGAGAAACCTAAGGTCTTCCCTTCATTTCTGCGTGTAGAGTTCAGGAGCAGCTCCCTTGCTCTTGTTGGTTACATGTTTATTTATCGTCAAACCAGAGATCAGAAGCAGCTTCTCTGACAGCTGGCAACATTCTGTTTGCTGTTCTGCGGTTGACGAATGGGGCTAGTATTTTGAGAGAGCTTAAAGTTAATGGTCTTAGTTGGGTCTGTTATGCCTTCGTAACTGACCGCAATAAAGTAATGATCCGACCGGTTGTTAGCTCCTCAAAAGGCTCAGATATTCAAAATACCGAAAGAGTCCCTTATTCCAATTAAGACGGTTGACATTGGATTGATCTGGAGATATACTTGCCGCGAAGACATTTCGACTCGTCGCAAATTTTAAGAGTCTGAATCGTTAATCGTGTGGACTACACTTACTAAACCTGCTCTCCTTTCGAGGTAGATCAAATTCCGAAAATTACCGGTTTTACAAAATCCGCAGTTTTTTTTTTCCACAAAGCGAAAATTTAGGGGAAACCCTACCTGTCGTGATTGTTAATGTAATTAATGATAAGTTTTAAGCCTCGCTGAAATTTGTTTATCCCGTAATCTAGGACCATAATAATAAGATAATTTCTCAAATAATTTGTGCTAAGTACATTTATACGTATTACTGCAATGTAGTCATGTAGATGAAATCAAGGAGAACAGATAACATTTCATATAACCCGAGCTGACAATGACACGTTAATTTCCCCTGATGATTTCATAGATCGTAAAGCGTTAAATTTCGATGAATCTTTTGTCGAACTTTACCTGATTTCAAACAAACCAAACAAAAAAATATATAAATATACAATGTATCTCAATGGTTATAACTCAGACACGTTCTTACGGTAGACAGTAGCGGGAGGAGATTACAGGATTAAATCTCAGCGGCTATAAAAAAAAAACATACTTAAATGGCACCAAAGGTTATTCGAATCTATAAAGACAAGGTGAATGCATTCGGTTAATTTGTATTTGTCGGATATGTAATTGTCAAAATTGAACCAGTTTGGGGCTTGAACAATCTGCTACAAGTTATTCAAATTGACTATTTAAAGCTGCCTCACATGACTGCAGTTTATTCAGTAGCTCTTTCAACTTTAAACGTTCCATAGTCTGTCACTGTGCATTCTTAAACTTATCAAGAGAAAAGTCTTTATCAAAGATGGACGAGATCAACGACTTGATTAAGGCTTCAAAAAATCCATCCATTCTAAAGGAAAAGGAAATAATTCTGCTTCAACCTTGGCAACACTATTCCAAAATTCCATTCAATCCTGTCCTAGTGAAGGTTTGTGAAGCATTTAATCACTGGCTCAACGTTCCAAAGGACAAATTTCAACTTATCTATGAAATCACTAGCGACACGTATACTACAGGTGTAATGATCGATGATATTCTAGACAATTCGAAGTATAGAGAAGGAATCCCAGTTTCAAATTATATCTATGGAAGTGCAAGGACCATAAAAGCTGCTCATTCAATTATTTCCTCTGTGCTAGAAAAATTGAATTCACTAAATAACATTGAAGCTATTAAAATTTTCTCAGAACAGATGCAACAACAGTCCTGCGGGGAAGTAATTGCGACGTATTGGAAAGATATTTCCAAAATTCCATCTGAGTTTGAATACAAATTAAATGCCATTTCAAAAACCGGTGGATTTACCCTATTCATCTTAAGGCTTCTCCAATTATTCAGTACGAATCGGGAGGATTTTACAAAGTTAAACACCATTCTGGCATTGTGTTTTCAAATCTGGAATGACTACTCCGATTTGAATGTGAAAGAATACACCGGTCAGAAGAATTTCTGCAAGGACATCACTGAGGGAAATTTTAGCTTTCCAATTATTCATGCAATTCGAAAGGAAGCACCGAATACGGAGATTTTGAACATCTTGCTGAAAAGAACAGACGACGTTGCTGTGAAAAAGTATTGTTTAGATCTTATACAAAAATATGGAAGTTTGGACTATACCAGGAAAGTCATGGAATCACTGAAATTGCTAGCTCTTCAGGAGATGGCTAGGTTCGGACCTAATCCTATTATGAATGACTTACTCGGCGAGATGTTCACAAAAAATTATTAATTTTTGAGAGGACAAAAAAATAAATAAATAAATCAAATGCTTTTGCCAAAGTCTTAATTGTTTTTTTTAAATGGTATCCCTCCTCGAAGACGACATTGTCTGAGGATTTTCTTAGCGCTCTGTACTATACAAGGGGTGTATCTATCTGTTCTATTCCTTATTATCTTCAAGATAGCTGAGCTTCTTCAAATAGACAATGACCAGCCACGTCCAAATAGGAAACCCACCGAATGGAGTAAGTAGAGATCGGTGAGATTCATTTAAGAACTAAAGAACTTAATTTCTTGTAATACAAAGGTGATAAGGAATGGGAAACAGTTACCGAACTCGGATATCTATCACAGCACGAAAGTTTGAAGTAGTAGACCGTTAATATGATCCACAATCAATCTGCTAGCTTCAACTTTGATGTGCAACAGGATATTTCCACCATTCTCTTTTGTAGTCGAGTGATTTTTTTTTTTTTTTTTTTTTTTTTTGTTTCACGAAAACGCCCACATCTCTGTCAATGCCATCAACGCCTAGTATTGCAGTAAGACAAACTCAGGGAAGATCAGCAATAAAAAAAAAAAAAAATGAGAAGAAAGCGGTCCAGAAAATAGGGAAATGCGGAACAACGTTTAAAAGAAATTCCAAAAGGTAAAGAGCAAGAAATATAAGCAGTCATAATCGGTGCTAATAATACAGAACAACCACTTCTTCAGGCTGTTTAACGGCGGGGCAAAATAAATTTCGCTGTCATGCTGCGCCATGGAGAACAAGATCCATCCAAGTCCATCCCAAAAAGTAAATAAAAGAAAGCAATATCTTATTATAGTTCCTGTGGAGCTATTTCAGGAAGTAGGAGATGAGATCGTAGAGTATACACTTAACTCATGTCAACGATTTTGTCGGAAAAAATCTGGAAACTATGATGGAACTTTAGTATCGCTTGTGCAATCCACAAATAAGGAGATTCTTAACTTTGCGTACCAGATCTTGTCTGCCCTCTGAAACTATTCGTCAAAGATTTGATTGGCGTATCCAAGGTTTTAGAGCGTATTCGTCCAGAATTGACGACCTCTTTATCGATTTCAAGACCGCATATGAGTTAAACACAGCCATGTATACTTATGGTACTGTTGCCTCTGGAGAATGCTTTCAGCTCCGAGAACTGTAGTGTCAAAAAAGTGTTTTGAAAGTGGAGACATTACTCTACGCGCTACACAACGACATCGACCTGAGATATGAAACTTGAGTAAATATAAACACTCAGAGCCTTAGAGTTTTCGACTACTATATGAAGGGATAATGCAGTAGAAAACGCTTTAAGTGGCACATACAAGTTGAAGTATTGTTAAGAGCCCAAGTCGAACATAGGCTGTAAAGATATCTTAGTAACTAAGTAACTCCAGTGTTGAAGCTGG
Source organism: Volucella inanis (assembly GCA_907269105.1). Classification (NCBI taxonomy): domain Eukaryota; kingdom Metazoa; phylum Arthropoda; class Insecta; order Diptera; family Syrphidae; genus Volucella; species Volucella inanis. The sequence goes on from OU026154.1 coordinate 97,237,159, forward strand.
TCTAGAACACTTTAAACTCAGACGGAATCGGGCCTTGTTTCGTCCTGAGCTCAAAATCGAAAACAGCCAGAATATGTTACATACCACAGAAATTCAAACTTTTCCAATTATCGTACTCCCAATTCAATTGGTTAAAAGATTTCCCAAAACAAATTCTAACACAACGAACACGTTGAAATACCATACCTACGACAGAAACATTGGAAACCTTCTATTGCAGTTCGATGACGATTCTTGAGAAATCCTTTTCTCCCCTAAATTCGATAAAGTATCTTACACAACGTGTGTTAGAAAAAAAAAGTTTCTTCAAAACACTTCTCAACAAAATGATGGAAAATTTATTTCGCCCCTCAACCTGTAACCAACCTTTGTGACTGTCCACGTAGTGAGGAAAATTCTAAATGTTTCACTTTCGGAAAAGTGCACTTTTTAAATCAATATAAAATCAGAATAAAAGTTTTTAAAAGTTTTATCAACTTTTTTTTGTAATCTCATAAATATTGAGTAGCCTCGTACGTCAACCCGAACTTTTAACCCATTACTGACGGGGTGGTTTTATTTATTTTTAGTTAGTTGTTGACCCCTTGGTATTGTAGGTGGGATCATCCTGGCTGGATTTTTTCGTAGTATTGTGTCATCCCTGCTTATAATGACGCTATTACTGCGATGAAAGGAAGAACCTTCGAGTTGACAATGAGGGACAGATTTTCTTTCATTTCCTTGTTAAATCTTCCCTATCCTATTCTTAAAGGAAGTTAACGGGAGTGAAAATTGCAAGGATAATCTCTTGTTTGTTGTAATCTGCTAAGTGCAGCGAAGGACGTCGGCTTTTTTTTTTTTTTTAATATTTTATCCGAGGAGTTTTGTTAGCGAATAATGGGATTGTGTTTGAAGAGTTCAATAGTTTTTAAAGTTCCTAAATAAATATAAATATATTATTTAGCGGAGATTAGAGTAAATGGAGTGTAAGTGATGATTAAAATTAACACAGAGGATGTCGACAATAAGTTGGAGAGATAAAATTCTTGCAAATTAACGACTCTTGGCAGCTATATCTGGGCAAGCACTGCTTCAGGGATTGTAAGGGTGTTACCTTCGAAATAGAATACCTCATGCCCATCTCAATACTTCGTTCCGGGCTTCAGGTCCTTGAACTAACAAATATATTTCCATTAATCCATCATCTTAGCTTTCTCACTTATTGAAGTCTGATTAATAAATCTGTGGAATCGCGATATTATCAAAGAGGTAGCCGAAACCACCGAAAGCAACCCACCTATGATGAGTGTCCACAAAGAAAGAGAAAGTGACAGAGATGCACACCTACAAAAAAGGTAATCCGGGAAGAGTATCGAGCCAGAAGGAAGTGGGAAAGTAGTTCCTACGTAAAAGAAAAAGCGCCTACGCATCCTATCGAAGAGTCTCGCGATAGGAACGTTACTCATATGTTTTCAGGAAAGCTAAGCCATTGGGAAACCTTGTCACCGAAGCGTAGATAATATTAAGAGTGATAGGGCAAGAAGAGAATCCACTTCCAGTCAATGAAGAAGTCATTTCCCTTCCCAGTATACCAGGTGTACCGGTATGAAAATTAAACACAATTTTTTAATGGGAAAGTGCTAGTTGTATTCTGAGCCAGTTTTGCTTTGTATGTAGGTGCATTGTTATGAAGCAAAATTACCTTGCCGTGTCTTCTAACCCAATCTGGTCGCTTTTCGATCAATGCATGGTTCAAATTGATCATTTCTTGTCGGTAGCGATCTGTATTAATTGTTTCACCACGTTTTAGGAGCTCGTGATACACCACACCTTTCTGGTCCCAACAGACACACAGCATTGTCTTCTTGTCGAATCGATCTGGTTTTGCAGTCAAAGTTGATGGTTGTCCCGGATTAACCCGTAATTTTTTACGTTTAGGATTCTGAAGTGGTTTTTCGGTTTTCTATCTGTTTTTCATGTGGCACCCATTTTCCAAACGTTTGGATCTTTCCCATAGCTTTTAAACGGTCAGCAATTGTTTGTTGTGCAACATTTAACATTTCTGCCATTTGTTTCTGACTCAAAGTGTCATCTTCATCCAATATTGGTGGTCTTCCAAGTTCTTCATTTCTCACAGCAAAATCGTTATCTCTGAACCGTTGAAACCATCTCTTGCACGTTGCTTCTAATAGAGCATGATCACCATGTGCCTCGACACTTTTCTTCAAATGAAAACAAAAAATTAATGCTTTCCGCAAGTCATCATTTTCTGGTACAAAATTCGACATTTTTAGACGATGAAAAATTGTAATGTTTGCTCAATGACTTGATCTATAGTAAATATGTTTGATAACAAAAAAAAAATTAAGCCCGATACACTCTTTTAACCTCTCCTTATAGTACGACTGGATGCAAAATAAGAGGTGATTCAACGTGAGGTTTGATTTTCAATAGGCGTTTTTTGACAGATCACGCGTGAGTCCTATCAAACTGCTTTGTCACTTTTGTTTAGTATCGTTTGGCAAGTCATCATGGAAAGACTCACACCACAACACAATTGTTCAACTGTATTACGAAAATCATCGTTCTGTGGAAATGTATTCGGTGCGATACGAGGAACTTACGGTGCGCATAATCGACCTATTGAAACCACTATTGCCAATACCATTCGCAAATTTGAGTCCCAGTTTACGATTACATAAGTGGATGATACTCGACCGGTTAGACTACATCCAGTAAGTAGTGAAGAGACTACAGCAGCTGTAGTTGAGAGTGTACGCAAAGACCGTGACGAATCGATTCGTTTTCCGTGAGGATCTCGGCTTAAAAGCGTAAAAATTTCAACTTGTGCAAAAATTGAAGCCAGGCGACTTGAATTTGTGTTATATTTTTAGTGAATAGGCCCTGGAAAAACTCAGTGAAAATCCGGTGTTTTATCGTGAAATTTTGTTCAGTGATGAAGCTCATTTCTGGATCAATGGATACGTTAATAAACAAAATTGCCATATTTGGGCTGAAGAGCAACCAGAAGAGTACCAAGAGCTACCATTACATCCATTAAAAACCACGGTATGGTATGGTTTATGGGAATCATTGGTCCATATTTCTTTAAAAATGAGGCAAATCAGAATGTTACCGTAAATGGTTACCGTTATCGCGCAACGTTAACGGACTATGTGCTTCCTGAAATTCAAGCACATGGTCTCGGTGAGATCTGGTTTCAACAAGACGGCGCTACGAGTCGTACTTGTTAAGAAATCATTTTGGTGAGCACTTAATTTCACGTTTTGCTACGGTTAATTGGCTGCCTAGATCGTGCGATATCACACCTTTGGACTATTTTCTCTGGAGATATGTAAAGTCTCAAGTCTTCAGGAATAAGCCAGCTACAATTGACGCTTTGGAAGCCAACATCACTCGTGTTATCCGCGAGATACCAGTCGCTCTGCTTGAACTAGTCGCCCAAAATTGGACCTTCCGAATGGAGCCAAAAAGTAAATGCCATAAATTGTTCTTTTAACCGATAATAAAAATTTTAAGTTCACTTTCAAATTGATGTGTTTTATTTTACATTATAAATCAAACCTCATAATGAATCACCCTTTACTCCTCGTTTGACCCGTACTTCTTTCCGGCAAGCGATCTTTTAAGATTTGGGAACAAGAAGTCGCAGGGAGCCAATTCATAGTGCAGTTCGACCAATTCGGCTGTGGTGACAGCGGAGGTGTGGACCGGTGCGTTATCGTGGTGGAAGACCATTTTTTTCTTCGCCAAATATGGTCTTCAAATCGGCCCAAGAAATCGAACTAGTATGCTCCTATGGTGGTTTTTCCCTTCTCTAAATAATCAACGTGGATCACGGTGATCATCATCTTGCCGACCGGAGTCACGGTCTTCGCCTTCTTTGGAGCACGCTCTCCGGGTAAAATCTATTTTTTCAATTGTTCTTTGATCTCTGGTGTGTACCAGTATTCCATGTCTCATCGACGGTCACGAAATAAATCGACGAATACACTCCTCCGGATTTCGATTAAATAGGACCAATCACGTCTTTAAAGTGGTCTCACGATTGCGCTTGTTCTCCGGTGTTAGCAAACGCGGAACCTATCGTGCGGACAGCCCAAAATCTCATGCAGGATATGGCAAACGCGTTCAGTTGAGATGCCTGCCAACTCGAAATTATGGATCTTGTCCACAGTTTCCTCTGTGGTAACCCTTTTTGGGCCACCTGGGCGCAGTTAATCAAAAACCGACGTGGTATATGGTTGTATGAGAAGACAAATGTGTCCCATACACACCATGGAGAATGAACTTGATATCCTCGCAGGTTTTGCCCATCAAAAGTAAGAATCGGATCACGGAGCGATCCGTGGTCGCAAAAAACACTTATACACGATGTTATAAAATGGGTGTCACCAAATTTTGACGGGCGGGCTAAAAGAGGTTATACTAAATGATGAATACTCATTTTGGTACAGTAGCGCCACCTATTTTTCATTCCGAACACTCATCAAACAGCCCTCGTACATATGTATGTGTTCAGTTTATTGGCTTGGCCACATGCAGTTAATTTACAATAATTCTCCAGCAAATAGGATCTTTGAATCAAAAACGCCAGGTTCGAGACGATAAAAAAAGATCAAAACTCAGTTATAAGGGTCAAGCTATCGCTGATGTTTAATAAAAACGTGTAACTTAACAAATTAAACTTAAAAATATGATTTTATAACTAAAAACTATTTTCGCTTAAACTAAGATCTAATGACGGGAAAAATGGTTGTTCAGGGAATTTCGAGGGGCTAAACTACTGCACTGGAAATCGAACACTTGAGGTATCGGATATGTTTCCGGTATCATTCGACACGATGTCTTGTAAGACTGTAAGTGATGTCCTGTGATTATTCGAACGAAAAAGCTGGACATATCTTAAATGACACGGGTTGGTATTGAATAAGATTTGGGAGAATATTGTGGGACTGTCGAGGATGCCGGTTAAGAATTTGTGAATGAAGAAAATATCGGAGGACTCCCGACGTTTTTCCAAAGACAGGAGACTGAGCCCATGTGGTCAGCCCATGGTAGCCCGCGCGTAATGCGAAACATAAATATCTCCGTTGGACAGCTTCAATGCGCAGAATATGTAAATCGTATTAAGGAGACCATATATCGCTGGCATACTCGAGAAGTGGGCGAACAAAGGTTATGTACAATGATTTGGTGACATAGGGGTCTGACAATTCTTAAGATAATCGTTTGACAAATCCGAGAGCGTAGTTAGCTATGCTAATTACGGAGTCAATATGTACTGTGTATCACAAATGAGACATAAGTACCGCATTGACGTAACTGCAGCTACTCTTTGATTAGATAAATAATAGGTGCCGGTTGGAAGTGTCTAACGCCTACGTGAGTAAGAAATGGCACCATATCGAGAATCTACGAAGTTCATCTTGTAAAGGTTGAGAGTTAGAGAGTCTTGAAAGCTGTCTGTAGATTTTCATATCATCGGCATAAATAGATATGTGAGAGTGCTTTATGACCTTAACGACATCGTTAGTAGCCAAGGTAAAAATTAATGGACCAAGATGACTGCCTTGTGGAACGAAAATGGACAAGATAGTAGAGAGAGATTTTATCAAAGGCCTTACTGATTACCATGACGATTACATCAATTTCTTTTTCTTACAGATCGTTGATCTGCCTTTAAGAAAACCATGTTGGTTGGTTGCACATAAAGATTTACATCGAAAATATAGTGTAGTGCATCATAAACAAGACTTTCAAAAAACTTTGGGATGCAGGCTAGTTTAGTAATTGGGTGATGAGGAAAGAGCCCTTCAGACAAAGACAATTTGAAAATATGTACTAGTGAGGGGATGAATGAGATTGTCAGCATATTTCTTTAAGAAAACTGTGGGCTGTTTATCTAATTTGTTTAGTAGCTGCGCTGAAGTAATTTCAACTAACGAGGGAGATATTTGACAACTGTTGTTCAGGTAACGAACAACGGACGAACGATGGACTTAAGAAGGTCAAAAATAGATTAGCTATGGTTGTTGAGTCATCCGAAGACATATTAGAAAATTTGGGGGTTGATGGATAGCAATCGGTTTTTTTTGTTTTTTCTTTTTTTTGTGTGTTAATAAATTGATACAAATTTTTAGGGTCTGAGATGATGGTAGATTGCATTTGGCTGAGACATCTTTGGTACAGGGATGTGATTGTAAGCTGAAATGTTGTTTTGTTCGTCAAGGTCAGAGCCAGATTTAACGTATTGGTACCATAATCTGTTTCTCTTATAACGAAGTACACAAAATTCTTTGTTATACCAGAGAGAAGAATAAAGGAGTATATTGCCCCTTATACAGTGGAAGATCTTATCGTAAGAAATAACTACAGCAGAATCTGCGGTTACGTTACTTTTGTGGTTGGGTAGAAAACTAAAGTCAACATTTTTTAAAAGATTGTAGAGCTTAGTGTAATTGATTTTACGGAAATCGAAGTGGAAGGAAGTTTCTGAGAGACTCAAGGAATTATTGTAATCACATGAATAAATAACGAGGAGAGGTATGTGGAGACGGTATAATTTCGAAAAAGAAGTTCACCCTCGAGAGCAAGACAGTTCATGGTGTCGAATGTAAAAATCAGATCTGGTTTCCGACCCATTAAGTTAAAAATTGGGTTTATTTGAAAAAGACCCGAGTTTTTTTGTTTGTCAGAAGCTGCATTTGTGGCAACATGATAAGATTCTTCATCCGAATGAGTCCATTGGAGATGAGGGAGATTAAAATCGCCGAGAGTAATGATTTCATCACAGAAATCTTTGTTCTCAAAGAGGGAATCGACCAAATTAGCCGCAAGCTGAGAGCTTTGTGTTGGTTGGTAGGGGCGAACATAGCAACAGTATTCTCTGTTTGTTTGTGTTTGTGGAAAGGGAGTAACTTTAACAAAGATGATGACTTTTTTACGAGCTCGGGGTTCAAACGAACTTTGATTGTCCAAAGGACTACCATTAGTTTTACGTCTATCGTCGCGAAATAAACGAAATTCAGGTGAGAATAGTTCCAAATCCTTGATATTTGCTGGATTATGGGGCATGTTAGGAAAGATATTAGTTTTTAAAAAAGAATTCGTTTTTTGGAGACGCAAGAGACGTTTGGACGAAACACGAGAGGCGTATGTTGAGACATATATAGAAGAGATATTGAAATTGTTGTGAAAATCGGCAAAAATTCATCGAAAATCTTTGGGATGAAACTTTGAGATTTGTACGATTGGTATCATCGACGCAGATAGAATCGGGTTTATCGTGCAAGTAATCAAGGTAAAGTCGCACGTGTTGATATAGTCGACGGTCTATCAAGTGGGAAAGAACATAACGACCATCATGATAGAGCACTTGGTCTAAATAACTGAAAATGCTGTGCCTGGGATTAAGGAAAGTGGAAGGCTTACGTGTTAAGTAAATAAGTAATTATATATGTTTGGCTATGTGTTTTAGCTTCAATTAGCGTTTCCTAGTTTTCCTAGTTCCAAAGTTTCCTTTTCGACAGTTTGGCGCCAGAATAAAGTTATTGTATAGCTTGTTGGGCAGTAAGATTTTATTCTGTATCTTTTTGTATTATCTTGTACATATAGTGATGTGTAAAATAGTATAGACAACCATTGGAATATTTAAAAAATGCAAAAAAACACCCAGACCCTTTTTTATCATGATACGTTATAATTTTGTACTAATTGATTTGAATGTCACCGAATGAAAAGCGTGGGCTAAATTTATACTTAAATGAAAAAATAAAACCAAAAAGTTTCATATCCTCTTAAATTAGCTGTGAAAACAAAAAATAGGGACAGCTTCGAATTCTTCAAGCTCTTTACTCCGAACGCAAACTGAAATAAAAAAGAAAAAACTAAAAAAAAACCTAAAAAATTAATTATTTTACTAGGAGCGCAACTAAGTTATCGCTGTTCTTTTTTTTTGATAAAAATGCAACTTTATGGTGAAAAAATGGTTGCAAATGAATCATTCAAATTATTGCCCATCGCTAGCTACAACTTTTCCCCAGATTTCTGGCAGAGCTCGAATACTTTTACGGTAAAAGTGTTTATCTTTTGAGGCTATTCACGAATCAAGCCATTTTTTGATGTCTTCATATGAGCGAAACTGCTGATCAGTCAGACAATGTGCCATCGAACGGAACATGTATGTTAATAATCGGATGGCGCAATATTTGGAGAACATGGCGGGTGGGGTAGGTTTTAACGGGTTTGGGCTGTATAATCACTTTTTGTGTCTCTGCTCGTATTGTGCCCGTTTTGTGGGACCCCGCTAATCAATGACGTTATCTAATAAAAAGTGGGGGCAGAGTAAATGTAGTGGTCTTATTGTAAAGGTTTTTTGTACTTAACGCCTCCGAATGCTGCTAGGATTTGACCAGTTACAAGCGGCCGGTCAGAGGTCCTGTTGGGTGGCAGGACCACCGGTAGCCCATACCAAGACTTGAAACACGGTACCATGGGAGTCAGGAGCCTCCCGGATTTCGGTCCGGGCCTGACTTGTTGAGCGTCATGGTCCCAAAGTCGCAGGAAGGGTCTTGACCCAATGTAGAGTTGCAAGACACTGGGTGCTGTGACCCTAAGAGCAGTAAGAGGTTTTAGGTTGGCCTCGACCCTTACCAAGGGTGGAACTTTTAGCCTACAACTAAAGTTCCGCTTTGGTATCAAAGAATTGACGGTGAGCGATGGCAAGGCGTATCCTTGCTCCCATGGATGTATGGGCATCCTGTGAAGATAGGCCTTCTAGGCAGGAGTTCACGTTAAACACAAGACAGGTTATATGCCCGTTTTGTTTCTCGCAGTTCTTGACTCAATCGCATCAGTTGAAGTCGATACTGTTCCCCAGTTCATAATACGAGGGCTGTTTGATGAGTACCCGGATTGGAAGATAGGTGGCGCCACTGAGTATAACATCATTAATTATAACCTCTTTTATCCCGCCTGTCAAAATCTTTGTAATAATCCGACGCTTAGTTTTTTTTTGACATCCATTGGCTCATTAGCTCCACCTATTTTCCAAACCGGATACTTATCAAACAGCCCCCTTAAATAACACCGATCTGGTCCCACGAAATACACATCATAATCTTCGCAGCGTACGCCGACGACGTAGAAGTATGACCGGGCAGTCATCAGGACTGTCTTTACTTGGAGTTGCTGTAATCCTTCCTTTTTTCCGCTTCAGAAGGAACCCAAGTTCCTTGTTTTTGAATCATTCCCAACGCATGCAATCACTTGGAAATGGCTTGGTGGGTAACTCCTAATGCTGAAGTATGATCGTCTTCGAAGGATTTTTGCCTTCTTTCACGCGGACGGTCTTTCGTCGTTGCCTTAGTTTGTATTTGAAAATAGAAAAAGTGTAAAAAAGATGTGTAATTTTTGGCATTTATCTGAAATTCTTAAGCTTTAAGTTGTGTAAGCCGTGAGTTGCCGTATTATATCTGTTTGTGTTAAGTTTTTTTTTTTTTTTTTGAATATATAATTCTTGCTTGCTTTTTATTAATACATCTTGGACCGAATAACTTCCAAAATCTTGCCGATCACAAGCCAAAACTTTTACAATATACTAGATGGAATGAAAAGTAACTTCCTTGACCCCCAGAATGCGCTGCTACTGCAAAAAAAAGGTTATGGTGCCTTGAAGTCCGTTCATATTTAGACAGACATGCCAAATTTCAGTGCGATACTGTCTTTAGTTTTGTTTTGACAGCTGATTGTTGTTGAAGTGCTTGGCACCGTGTTGAGTATGGACAAAAACGATTTTCGTTCTCTCATAAAACTTTATTTTTTTAGGGGCAAAACGGTGAAGGAATGCTAATGAAGGGCTAATGCTCGGTCAGATTATACCGTCAAATATTGGTTTCGAGAGTTTTGCAACTCCACTACCGATCAAGTTCACAGCGGCAGGCCCTCCGATGCGGTTACAGAGGACAATGTCAAAAAAATACATAAAATGGTGTTGGCTGACCGGAAAGTGAAGGTGCGCGAGCTAGAAGATATCACAAAGATTAGTACTGAGCGCACACGCCATATTTTGGGCAATATTTTGCATATGAAAAAGTTATGCTGCCGCTGGGTGCCGCGCATACTGACTCCTAGCTAAAAACACGAACGCGAGAGCACTTCGAAAGAGTGTTTAGACTTTCTGATGCGGAATCGGGCGGACTTTTGGTGTCGATTGGTAGCTGTTGAACACCAGAAAAAGGAAAAACCATCAACAGCGAGTATTACTGTTCATTATTGTGGCGATTGAAGGCCGAAATCGCTGCAAAACGGCCTCACATGAAGCGAAAACAAATTTTGTTTTTGTAAATACTCCCACGGAGGAGTATTTTGCAGACCTTCCGGAAAATTACTTTTCGGACGGGATCAAGAAGTTAAAAAATCGCTGGAATAAGTGTATCAAACTAAAAGGGGACTATATTGAATAAAATAAAAAAAAACATTTAAAATTTTTTATTCCCAAGGAGGTTGCTTTTCACCCCATCTAGTACATAGTGAAGAGTTCAAATTGCCAAATTTAATTTTTAAGGCAAGAAGTTAAAAGACGGATGCAATCAGTGGAACTATGGGACTCGACAATAATAAAAAAAATTGCAATTTTAGATCAAAAGTTAAATCCCGCTGGGAGAAAGCTTGTAGAGTAGAGGCACGATTATTAAAAAATAATAGTTCGTTCGAAAATTTTGTTTAAAAACGGATCAGACAGAACAAAACGACACAAAATTGAATATCTGAGAAAATCCACGTCTCTTGCTGAGTTGGCATATGCGACTGAAATGAATGTGGGATCTTCTAGAAGTCAGGGGCCGCAAAATTGATTCGCGAAGTTACCACCATTCCAGGTCATTCCGAAAAGTATAAAAAAACTTAAAATAAGTCCATTGAACCAACTTCAATGACTGGAGAAGAAGCATTGGCAATTATTATTGAAGCAAACCTGTTTCGGTTTCAGTATGAAATCATAAGGTCGAAAGCTCACAAAATGTTCCCGTCTTACAAAGTTGTTTAAGAGTGTAAAAACAATTTCTACCCGGAACCTGAAAAAACAAGTAGTTCAGAGACTTCTGTAAACACAGATTAACAAAGCTTGCCTAACTTGACAGTTGAGTTTAATAACTGTCCAAAAAGATGTGATCGATTCAGTAAGCCCCAAAAAATTGAAAAATGATGCTCATACTCTAAATGGGGCTTTGATGGAACCTCTGGTCACAAATTGTGTAGGCAAGCTTTTAATGGATTTGACACAGATGATGCAGATGTGTTTATCACATGTCTTGTTCCACTTCGTTTAGTTCCCGATGCAAAAATAATCTGGCAGAAACCTCGTCCAAGCTCAACCAGATATTGTAGACCTCTTAAAATCAAATTTCTTAAAAATCTTCCGAACTATCTGTCACCGATAAGCAAAGAGTAGAAAACCAAATTAAGGACCTCCAGCCTAGCATTGAAAGAGTGCGTGGAAAAACTATTTTCATAAGGCCATAACTTTTCCACACATCTTTCTTATAAATGAAAAATAAAACAATGACAAGCTAGGGGAGATGAACATAAGGAAGTCGTTGCCAAAACAAAGAAAGAAACTCAACGGCAGTTTAGAGATCGTTTGGGTTTGATCGTTGATAAACTGAAGCCATTTTCAAAAATGCAGAAATTTCAGCTGACATAACAAAGATAGATTTTTGTTTAAATAAGAAAATGCATATAAAAATGATTGTTGCATCATGTGGCCATGAAGATGCTCCAAAATTTAGAGCATTTGCACACGAAACTGCAAAATGTTTCGCAGCTAAATATCCCTGATACTATGTATGTATATGCCATCTACCGTCCACAAGTACTTAATTCATGTTAATGAGGTAATTTCATCTGCTTTATTACCCATTGGTAATTGGACAGCTGAGTGAAGAAACGGAGGAAGCCCGCAATAAGGAATTTAAAAGATAAAGATAAAATACGAATGCACATATTGGGTCATATAAAATGTCTCAGCGGTTTCTTGTCACTAGATGGTGTTGGTGTCCATTTATCTAGAAACACTAATCTGATTGTTTCAAATGAATACGTATTTGAAAGGTGACATGTAAGGCAACAGTTTTTGTGAAGACCGTTGTGTAATTCGTTGCTCGTGCTAAATAATACACTGATTTGAATATGAGTGAAATATCTGAAGAAATTCACTTTATGATGCTTTTTTTACTATAAAAAAGCGAAAAACGTTGCAAAAGCATGCCGAAAAATTAGTGTAGTTTACAGTGAGAATACTGTGAGTGAACGCCGGACCGGAAATTTCGATGTAAAAGATGCATATCGCACTGGTCGGCCTATCACTGAAAAAGTCGATGAAATTTTGCAACTGACGGAGCAACCCCGGCACGGAAGCTGTCTGGATATAGCGGAGGCACTAAACATCAACCGTATGACAGATTGGAATCATCTAAAACGAGCAGGCTACTCAAAGAAGCTCGATGTTTGGGTGCCACATGAATTAACGCAAAGAAATTTATTTGACCGAATAATCATCAGTGAAACGCTGCTGAAACGTAACAAAATGAAACCATTTTTGAAGCGATTCATTACGGGCGATGAAAAATGGATTAAATACGAGAATATCCAGTGACCAGTGACCATCCACAAACGGCTTCAAAGCCTGGATTAAAGGCAAACAAGGTTATTTTGAGTGTGTGGTGGGATTAGATTTGTGAACTGTTCTATGTACTTATACCCACTGAGATTAAAAATGTTTATTTATTAAAAAATACATAAAAATATAGTCTGATGTATTCTTTATTAGGAATCTTTGGCTTTTTAATCGGTTAAATTTAGTTAAACTTGATTTTTGAAACTCATACATGTTACTAACGTCTAATGTTGGTTACCGTCAGTCACAACAATTCTTTCCGATACAGACAAGGGTAATTACTTAGTTTTTCGAGCTATTTCCTCCCAATACTGATGCTTGCTGTTGAGGAGTTAGAGGGAAAAAGATATTTGTTTTTGGCAGAGTTATTTCTCAGTCCTATTGAGTTTGTCTCTGCCACTGCACCTGTAGTTATTGAGTGCAGATCCATACTTTTTTGCAAACATCTTGGGGATATTCGAGGTAGGTTATGAGACTCCATTGGATTCCTTCATTTGTTATTGACAAAGCGCTCTGTAAAGAATCGCCAATTATCACCAAAAACAGCAGTGCAGATAGCGCGTATCCTTACGCAAAACGTGGGACTTGCAACTTTTGTCTCTAGCGTATGGCGCACCATATGAGCTCCCTGTTTACACTTTTATTTCTAAAGACAAGAAGTATGACACCGTCTCTCGGGCAGATAGGCATCATGTCATCCGTATTTGTTTCTACTCTCTAGGGTGAATTCTCACAAGCAAATCCTCGAACTTATTCATTCTCAACCTAAAATGAATGAGAAAAGATGAGATCATATCTATTAAAGTCTCTAGATATTAAGTTAAGCGAATGTCCTTGGAGAAAAATGATAAAACTTATACTGTTTCCATCAGTTCAAGAACAGCACCTAAAATATGTTAAGGTTCCCACTCTTTTGAATGGACCGATCTATGTATCTTAAAACTTTTTTTTTCCTGTTTGGAAGGCATTGCTATAAGAAAACCTGTCTTCGCTATATCCAATCTGTCACATCCAAGAACTACCCAAAACCTACACCTGACATTTGAATGCATGCAATATACTCCAATTCCGTCCCCATACAATTAGTTTACTGTTTCTGTACTGTCTACTGCTACTGTCTACTGTCTACTTTAAAATGTCAATTGTCACATGTCATATGTCATGTCACATCTAAACCTAGTCCTATACCAAATGTCGCCACAACCGTTAACCTTTCATTGACTTGACATCACCCTGCTAAATAACCACCTGAGCTCCTGTCCGACATATCTCTTGTCTTCTTTTTTAATCAAACAATAGCTGATAATACCGTTAGAATTTAATTATGACATCGCATACGAGTTTGTATGAGTACGTGTACTCTAGTACAAGTACCACTCTAGTACTTGTACTGATATAGCCACGGTTATTACGACAATCTAACGGTGCAGTCACACGTAACAGGCAAGCACAACTCCAACAATATCATAGGTACGTGCAATGGTGTTAGTAACGACAAACGACGACGCGCAATTTTGTGTTGTTACCGTTCCCAGAGCCAGGTTTTCATGGGCGTATAACCGCAGACATGTCGTTCGAGTTAAGAATTTGAGATTGCGGCCGTAGGAAAGGCAGATGAAAAAAAAAAAAAAAAAACAGAAGAGACACCTGTTGTTACCGGCATGACGCGGCGTGCTGTTGCAGTTAACTTCTCTGTACTTATGCACAGCCGCAGTAGTAGCGGCAACTGACCGCGACAAAGAGCACTTTATCCTCAACACATCGTCACTGATACGAATTTTATTACGGTGAAGCGCATACTTTGTATTCGTAATAAAATGGCGAACACGTTCGAGAGAAAATACTAAAAGAGTGAGAGACACGAGTAGTAGACGTACACGTAAGAATTGACTTAAGTGAATTTGTTTTTATTTTCTACCATCGATTGGTAACTGTTGATTCGCGCGATGATGCACAGAAAGAGAATAAAAAATAAAGTACTCTGGTCAGCACTTTCTATTTTCATTTGCACACGACCATGGAGGTTACGCACATGTGCTAAATGAAATGGTGTGATTGCATCAAAGGGGTAAAGTAGTGGTTCAAGTCAGTTGCCCTAAGGTACTGCAATTTATTTTGATGTTTTTGGGGTAAATTTTACTACGGGTAACTGCATATGATGAATAAAAGTGTTGCCACAGGCAATATTGTTACTTTAAATAGGATTGCCCCAATTTCCCTATCGAATGAAGGCAATGTCAGGCATCTAGATAGTATGCTTCAACATAAGCTCCAAAGTGGAGAGAGTAACCTAAGATGGATTAATTTGCCAACAGTCGAAAACGCACAAGTGACAGTTCTTTGAAATATTGTATATTATAGAAACATGTAAAGAGATGTGCAGCCTTAAAATCAATAAAAGAGTGGTCAGTGAATATTTTGTCCGTTGTTAACCCATCAAGCCTAAAACTGCACTGATAAGAACAGATCTACACAACGATAAGGAGACTTATGACCATTGTTCTTTCTTCTGAATCGGGAAAACGATGCTGAGGTTCATCTCAATAAACCTTGAAATGGTTTATGTTCTCTACCAAGTTATCGCCGGTCTGGCAGTTTTTTGTTTTTTTTTTTTGATATTGGTCCTGTAGGAATCTTGCCTGACAGCAGGATTTGGGTCGTCGTCAACGTGTAAAATTTGTTTTTCCACATCTACACCATCGACTCCTTACAATTCAGTTTCCTTGCTTATTTTTACATCTGTTCCCTGATCGGTTCTTGTTGCATTTACACTTTCTTTCTATTTACCTTTTAGTGAAAGTTGGTTTTTCCTGGCAAATCTTTCACTTTCCTCGATCTTGCGTTACTTACCTTTTTTTTTTCTTTTTATTACCTTATCTTTTGCTGGTAGAGTAAAGTTTCGTAGGTGAGTTGTTCTGTCACATGCGGTCACAAGCACTGGAGTAGTGCCCTGATTTGGTTGACTGTTTTATGATCGAGGTCTTCTTGAAGAAGGATGGGGAGAAGAAATTGTTTTGAAAAATGTTGGATCGTCAGTGTTAAGGGAGAGGGTGGAGTATTAAATGAAACTCTCAAGATCGTTTATAATAAGAATAAAGAGAAGGGGACCAATATGGCTGCCTTGTGGAACTCCAGATGAGGCCAGGGATGGAGCAAAAAGGGCGGATCTAAAGCGAACGCTATAATATCAGTTTATCAGGTAAGAAGATATCCATTTAAATAAAAGAGGTTCAAAACCAAGAGCAGACACTTTGAGGAGGATCAATTGATGAGATGACTTGTCAAAAGTCTTAGTGAAATCGGTTGCGATAACATCGATTTCCTTGCCAATTTCTAAGAGGTCTTCCAAATCTGGGGAAATTCTCCCTGTGTAAAGGATACACGAAATAGGTTGGAAGATAATTTTTTCAAGAAAAACGCGAGGAGACTATTTGAGCCGGTTAGAAATTCTTCATTTAGTTTTTGTAACTTTTCTTCAATAACAGTAGGATCGAAATTTTGAGTGAGAAAGTGACCAACGGAGAGATTTGGCAGACCATTGATGTGAGAGTGATCTGTTTGTTCTATGAAAGGGATGTAGAAGATATTTTATGGCGGGAATATGGTACACAAAACGAAATAAATTTGAATACGGTATTTCTCTCTAAAATCATCGATCAGAGATAGACTGGTAAATTCGAAAGAAGCTCTGCATAGATAAGTATTGATTTTACGAAAATTAGTTTTGTGAAAATTGTAAGAGGAGAAAGTTTCGAAGGTAGGCGAATGGGAGGAAGTGTTGTGGAAAACCGAAGGAAGATGAAAGCTATCAATAGTTAAAAGTCATAGGGAACAACACGATATTGAGTAGTTAATGGGATCAGTGGTGAAAATAAGGTAGTATTGCCTTTCCAAGTACATAGTTGGAAACACCACTAACTTGACATAAACTAGAGTCTGTAAACCGAAGAGACATTCCTTAGCAGAAATGGGATTAGATGCGTTAAAAAATATAGGTCTCTTAGATGGAGTCCTTTTCAGCTGCGGCAGATTAAAATCGCCGAAGATAATAATATCATCCAGTGAGTCCGATAATTCAATTAAATTGTCAACTGTATCAACAGCAAATTGGTAGGGTTCGATAGGTTAGGCCGGAAGAATGTAGCAACACATAACGTTCAAGAATCTACGCGTAAGTGTCATTTTAACTGACACAAAGTCGAATTTAAAAGAAGACGAGGTGGTAATGAGAGAGGGATTGAAGCTGTTGTGAATTGCCAGTAGGACACCTCGACGAGGAGAGTCAATCAAAAGGGGTGTGCGAAAAACATTGAAAGAAAAAGGGAATCATTTCTAGTTTCCTATGTTGGGGATACAATTAGATTCAATCAGAACGTACAGCATGGGTTTTAGAACCTAGCTCCCTTACGTTCTGGTAATAGAAGGCGAGAGGAAAGTTTTTGCAGGACTTGTTAGGTTCGAAAAATTTATCGTGGTCAAGGCCACTGCGTTGGAGGTGTGAGACTCTTTTAGGGTGTACATAGTTTTAAAGAGCTGCAAGATCGTCTACAACTTTTTAGGGAGGCAAATATTAGGTTTTCTGATACTGAAACCGCCTAGCAACAAAGTTCATAAGCCTAAGTCCGTTTGTGCTGCCACGTCCGTGTTACCATAGACGTCCTTGTTCGACATAAGGCTTTAAAATGAACTAAAACGATTCCAACTCAGAGATATCAGGCTGATGTTTGTGAAGTAAGACTTGATGCGGATTGTTACAAGGGGTTCGTCCAGGCTACGAAAGACTTACCTAAGTTTGTTGTTAACAAAAATCTGGACCAGGTTGTGCTTGTTACATATTGCTTCCTCCTCGTTTGCCCGGCTTTTCCTACCATACTATCTGGATGGTGGGAATATATACTTTATAGCAGTTTAGGGCATCGCCCAGTTTTTGAATCCGCACCTTGTTTAGATTTTTTGTTGTTCAGGGCCTTCAAAAGATAAGCCGTTGGAGTTTTACATCCTCGAGTAGTTAACTCACTTACAGCACTTTACCTAAGAAGCAAAGTTTGGCGAACACTTTGGCGAAAGTGGTCAGATATTTGGGATTAAATAGCTTGCTTAAGGGATATGAAAGGTGCCATTATGCTATTAAGTATTCCTCCGACACCATCTCTATTTCAATATCCTGGCTGGTCCTGAAAAACCTTTATTTTCATCAGCTTAGAACGTTAATTCACCTTTACTGCACTTTAAACAAGTTATATTGCCTTCGTAGAGCAGACTTTTCGAAACTAGGAACTATACGAGGGGTAAAAGGACACCACCTTTGTAAGCTTCGATATTTCCATGCGATCTATGTTGGTTTGAAGGATTTTTTTTTTTTTTTTTTTTTTTCATAGCAGACTTTTTTTCGGTAGGTGAACAGTTGCATTTTGTTTACGAGAGATGTCAGTGCGATCGGAAACACCTTTCCAGATTATTTCGTGTAACGAATTCCGGCAAAAAAAAAAAAAATGCCAGCGTGTTTTAAATCTCGACTTGAGGATATAAAAATCGTGGACTCCAATGGCTTGTCCACTTCGAACAAATAAACATAAATAATGGTCCCATCCAATAAGATCACTCCCATTCAGGACGACAAGAAAGATTGACTTAATATTTTAAATACCAAGCTATTACCGTCCTGATAATCGAAACGAAGCTATAGCATCGCGAGAGAAGGTAATGGTTGAGTTATTCCTATAGATTCGGAAAGTTACCACATTAGACCAGTTTCGGTATTCAGAACAAAGTATATTGGTCAGGTACTGGACCTAAACGACATCAACACCAAACACTTTAGTCATACGACTCGCTTTGGGAATTAATTGTGGTCTGGAAAGTTACTTTAAAGTAGATGTAGACATAATATCGCATAATGTCCAGAGTCAGCCACAAGTAGGTTAACAATCTACAAATAGACCATGCTATTATGATACAACTGTCAAACCAATCTCAGCAGTTTTCCTCAAATAAGGTGACCCAAATGTATGAACAATATTTTCTAACCTTCTATGACCCCTGTTGGCATCATTGAAGACCTTTGAACTTCTAAAACCATTACCTTTACCGGCATTTCCTCCTACAACTGATTTGAATAAAAAAATTGCCAAACAAATTTTCCACTCGAAACCCGTGTCAGTTAAGTGTGCTCGTGTATCTAACTCAACCAATTGTGCACGAGTGAAGTATCTAAACAAAATTAAATAAGATAAAATCCACCAGATACTCCTACAAATCCACTTCGCTATTGGTTTGAAGTAGACGCCTACACTCGTACGTGTAAATTCTCGAGGGCGTTAGCTCATTGGCGCCTATCGCCTATTTCTTCTGCTGGGTTGATTTCGCATCGAAGGAAGTAGTTGCTACTACCATGCATGAGATTCGAAAATTAAATATTTATGGAAGACAAAAAACAGAAAAAAAGGTTCTACGAAACTCGTAGCTCGTATCTATGTGTTTTTTTCTTTTTCTTCTATTCGGAAGTATGAAGTCATCACCATCTGCACAAATATGGTTTCTGCAGGGCGGCATTGGGTAGAACGTAGTTAAAGCCTTAAATTTCCAAAATGATTTCGTAAATTCACACTTGAACGGATTGAAAATTTGCATTCATTTTCATAACGACTAGAACGATCTAATGGATAGTACTCGTACTTCTATTTGCAAATCGTACAACTGCATTGTGAAAATGAATAAATTATTTTTAAAGTCAATTCTGGGCGGAAATGGGATTGAAGATGCCTTAAGAGATGCAGTTGAGAAGGGGATTGGGAATGTGATGTAGTGAATCTACTGGTAATTGAACTGCTCTGTTTAACTTCTACCAGACTCTGCTGTGAAAACTTATCAGAAAGTCATTTGCGTTGATATTTTCAAATGGGATGAATTTGAAGAGTTATAATTAATGATCAGGAAAGTTTTGAGTTTGTTAGATTGTATTAGTCGTTATGTAAATACTTTGTAGACTTTGTGCCTTAAGAATGTTTTAATTGAATGCATTTGCAAAGTTGCAAGCATATTTAAAGTTCATCTGGGACAAAATCGAAAGGTACTCAACATTGATAGGGTCAATGACAAGACATCTACGATTGATTTATTTTTCAACATAATCGCCTTTCAGCTCTATACACTTTTCCCAGCTATGTTCAAAAAGTTCGATACCCTTTTTATAATAAGAACTGCCTTGCTCCTCAAAATAGCCATTAACTGCCGTAATCACTTCTTCATCGTTGGAAAATCTTTGACTACTTAGCCATTTTTTCAACTTTGGAAACAGAAAATAATCCGATGGGGCTAAATATGGCGAATAGGGTGCGTGAAGTAGCAATTCAAACTTTAATCCATTAATTTTGGCCATTGCAATAACGAATTTCTGAGCTGATGCATTGTCTTGATGAAACAACACTTTCTTCTTAGCTAAATGCGGCCGTTTTTGCTTGATTTCTTCGCTCAAACGTTACAATAAGTTCGCATAATACTGCCCGTTGATAGTTTTTCCTTTTTCAAGATACCTTTTTTCAAGATAGTCAATGAAAATTATCCCACGCGCATCCCAAAAAATCGACGTCATGACCTTGCCTGCAGATGAAACGGTCTTCGACTTCTTTGGAGCTGGTCCTCCCTTTGTTTTGATTGTTCTTTTGTCTCGAGTGTAAAATGATGGACCCATATTTCATTCATTGTTATGAAACGGCGCAAAAATTCTGCGCTAAACACTCAATAGAAACATCTTCATGACACTATTTTTGCTCGAGTGTGAGTAAACACGGCACCCATCTTGCACACTGCTTTCTCATGTCAAAATTTTCAAATATTATGCGAGGTACCGCACTTTTTTAAATGCCTACAATGTCTGCTAGCTCGCGCACTTTCAGTCGACGATCAACCAGTATCGCTATGTGGATTTTCTTCACCATTTCTGGAGTCGTCACCTCATTTGGTCGACCACTGCGATGCTCGTCTTGGCAGCTCGTACGGCCTCGTTAAACTCAGCAACTCAAAATTTCACTGTTTTAAACGAAGGAGCAGACTCACCCAGAGGAGAATCAAGTTATATTGGTTGGGCTGAGGCCTTTCAAATAAAAGTATTGTATCACATAACGTTGACCAATTTTCTCCCTTTTCAAAAATTCAATGAAAACGTTCACTATTGATGGCTGCCAAACAAGTACTAAACAACGTGGCGCTTTCAAACTTGAAACATATGATTTGTACATTCCAATACAGTGATATTTTCAAACAACTACCGGGTACTTCTGGGATCGCCCTCGTAAAATAAAAACATCATACATCGTTCTTTAAGAGTGAATACCAAGAGCCCTACTACTCATGTTGGTGGAGGACTTTGTCAATGCTGAAGAATCCAAAAATACATGATGAAAAAACCGGCTTAGCTGATCTCAGTAAAAATGACAAAAAATGTCCTATGTGACCTCATATTTAAGTTCAAAACAAGCCATACACTCAAGCAAGGTGTCAACTGCTCGGTCCTTTCTTTGTCCTTGTTCCGAAAAAAGTACACATGTGTGATGTCCAACTAAGCTCTAAAGACATGCTGACTATACGTTTAATTGCTAAAAAGTATGGAAGTGACCCCGGTGGATGTATGTAATACTCGCAATAGCGATAATCAAGGGGTATTTTCAACAACGGTCAGGGCATAGATTCTGCAGTCCTGAGCTAACTTACTAAAGGATTCACCAGCTGCAAGACTAGTTCATCTTTCGATGAACGACGACTTCTGGGACACTTTCTACGACACGTTCACTAATTTGGGCCGGAAATATATAGACAGTACCGGAGAGGCTCACGTCGAACGGGACAGTGGAAAATAGAGAGAAAAAAATATCGACAGAAGCGACACTCACTGAAATCGATGAAGCTCTTGGAAGTTAAACTCCGTCCTTTTCTTCCGTCTCTAACATTGCCAAGACGATGAACGCTTCTGGCACTTCCTCTGTCGCTTAATTCTCCTGCGCGCGATGCCTGGATGAAACCGGTGCAGCACCCAACAAAAAAAAAAGCCTGGAGTTTCAATAGGCGAAATTATGAGAAAGCGGTTAAACATGATCCCTGGATAAAACCGACGCTACAACCAGCGAATCGATTGGGAAAAGTCAATTGATGCGGTCAAACACAACCTGCGAATCAAAATCGGTGGTGGCTTTTTCCGAGCTCAAGGTCTAGCTGAAATCGGTGCTGAAAATAACAAAGGCTGGAGTTCGGTTGAACGGAGTTTGAATGCCCCGGGAATATCCATTTTCAAGAAAGTCCCAAAGTGTGAAGTGCTCCATGGAGGAATTCTTAAATACCTGCCTTGAATCATAATAAGTTTGTCATTGCTTAAGTCAGAACAGAAACTGCATCCACTGTCCAGTCCTATCAGGAACAAAACTCCTGCATAGTATAGAGCATGGCGACTAAGTAAAGAAACCCGGTAACTTCTAACTTCTGTTATTAGAAGCAAGTTCGGGTTTCGAAGAGTGTCTCTTATAAAGTCATGAAACCAGCATGCTGATCAAAATAATTTAAATGGACAAATCTCCCAGGAAATACTTGGAAGATCTGATAGCACCTGATATCCTGATCAGAACAGCCTCACAACTAGCTCCTATTATTGAAGCTACCAAAGAGCTGAGAAGCACAATCCGCCGTAGATTGTATTTGTCATTGGTTGACGTGATGGATGAGGCCATTAAACATACACACACTTTGACTTCGGTTGATGGCTTTAAATCGCCTAGCACGGATACCACAAAAATGCATATGGTATATCAACAAGTAGCAACTCTGAAGGAAACCTTAACTGCTAGCAAGGCACTAGCATGGCAAAACAAACAAAATTTGGAGTTCGATCATTAGTAGGCATACCTATTGCGCATGCTCAATTTTTTCCACAACAGATCCACTCATTCGCCGCCACTGCGTTAAAGAGTGAGCATGTTTAAGAAGGTCTTATGGCTACGACTCAGAAACCAAGTTTCAGTCAGCATAATGGAAGCATGCAACATCTCCTAGGGACAAACATAAAGGCAGGTTCTCAGCAAGATCAAAGTCGTGATGACTGTCATTTCGAACCCAGCGGCATCGTTCATCACGAGAACGCCACACACAGCACCAGAACATTACCGAGAGAGTCATCTTCATAACACAAACAGCCAGAAATGTGGGCAAATGGCAATTCACAACTTCATCAATGAAATTCACCCGCTCATTCTTCACACACAACGTACCTGTGGTTCGCTAACATACAAATTCTCCTGACCTCGTTGCCTCTGACTTCTCGGTTTTCTCAAGCTTAAACTACTTTTGAAATATTTCAGACCAGCGAAGACATCATGTAGATTGCGACGGACCATCAGCCCAATACCAGAAGAGGCTTTCCAGCGTTGCTTCCAGCACTGGCAGAACTGTTGGGAGAGAAGTGCAGCAGCTCAAGGGGGGTACTTTGAAGGGATAGTTTTTGAACGCATCTTATACATACCGAGCCTCTGGCGAACAGTAAGAAGAGATTTTATAGCGAAATTATTGCATAACCGCTGAGAGCATTATACCAATCAGTTTGCTTTGCGAATGCATGCTCTGTTCAAGATACAACATGCCTACGAATGCAAAAGATCCTATGAGACAGCTCTTCAAAATGGTGGGCTGAATTAAAAGACAAGAAGGGTATTTTCATCGACATTAAGGAGGCTTTGTAAAATGTAACTTCAGCGGGCAGTCCCTAGTTTTTGGATAACAGCAATGCTGTGGATGATGAATTCAGCTTATATATAAACGAGTAAACGAGCTTTCGAGGCAAAGCATGTAACAAATAAGGGTCCAACGACTGTAAAACCAATAATATTCTATGCATCGTTTGTCTGGAACAAGCTTTCACGAAAATATTGTCATTAATGCTTTTCCCAGACTCCAAAGTACGGTCTGTCTCGGCTGAACGTAAGCTTTTCCTATAACACCTAAGTCTGCTCTAGGCGCACTGATGAATCTCCCTTAAATCATAGGCAGCATTCTCAAAGTCATACGTTTAATGTGTGTCTTTGGTATAAGACACACTGGAATTTTGGTGACCTTGCTGCTGTGAAAATACAAAATCCAATTCCCCTGTTCCTAAAAATAGTTTCGGTCATGTCGGGCTTCAAAACTGATCTAGACTGATTGATTTCACTCCTCGTTAGGGGAACGTGCGTCTATATCCAAGCGGAAATACGAGGGCTGTTTAATGAATACCCGGATTAGATCGATACACTTTTCCAAGCGGTGCCGTACTATTTTTAACCTCTCCGTATAGTAAGACTTTTGTTGGCCTGCAAAAAACGCTTGGTATTTTCAACCCGTACTTCTTTCCGGCGAGCGATCTTTAAAGGTATGGGAACAAAAATAAGTCGCAGGGAGCCAAATCTGGAGAATACAAAGGATGGGGAACAATTCGTAGTGCAATTCGATCACTTTGGCTGTGGCGACTGCGGAGGTGTGAACTGATGCGTTATCGTGGTGGAAGAGCACTTTTTTCTTCGCCAATGTGTTTTTTCTCCAAATCGGCGTTGAATCGGCCCAATAAATCGACGTATTGTTTTTCCCTTCTCCAAATAGTCAACGTGGATAACATCTCGCGCGTCCCAAAAAAACGGTGACCATCACCTTTCCGCCCGAAATAACGGTCTTCACCTTCTTTGGAGCACATTCATCAGGTAAAACCCATTGTTTCGATTGTTCTTTGAACTCTGGTGTGTACCAATGAATCCTGTCTCATCGATAGTCACAAAACGAATCAGAAACTCCTCCGGATTTCAATTAAACAGTTCCAAACAAGTCTTTGAAATGGTCTCACGATTGCGCTTATTCTTCGGTGTAAGCAAACGCGGCACCCATCACGCGGACAGCTTTCTCATACCCAAAACCTCGTGCAGGATAAGGTTAACGCGTTCAGTTGAAATGCCTGCAATATCAGCCAACTCGCGAATTTTCTCTCGGTGGTCCGTCAATATAAGATCATGGATTTTGTCCACAATTTCCTCTGTGGTAACCCTTTTTGGGCCATCTTTGCGCGGTTCATAAAAAACCGATGTGCGGCCACGGACCAATGGTTAACGGTTGTACGGAAAGATGAACGAGTCCCATACACACCATCGAGAATGGGCTTGATTTCCTCGCAGGTTTTGCCACTCAAAAACAGAAATCGGTTTACGGAGCGATATTGCTCTTTTTCCATGGTCGCAAGAAACACTAACACGATGTTCTGAAATGGGTGTCAAAACAAAATTAAGCGTCGGATTGTCACCAAATTTTGACAGGCAGGTTAAAAGAGGTTATACTCATACACTTATTTTGCTCAGTAGCGCCACCTATCTTCCAATCCAGTAACTCATCAAACATCACTTTCATCAATTTCATGCTTGTTTGAGAATGTAAGGATTTTCTGAGCGCATTTAGAAAGTTAACTTTACTGAGCCTTTTTCAAGGCTAGGGCTTCTAATAAAAGTTGGGTTTGTGTGAGCATATCTGCGGACTTTTCAGGTTGTCATCTGAATAAAAAAAAAATGATCCCCGACGTCTGTTAGAGATAAGTGATTTTCCTGCTATTATTCTGCAAAAAAGTGTGTTAGGCAGAAGTGACACAACATCATGCAATGCTTGCTTTGAGAGTGACGATGAGATCGCGGAGCCTCATTTCTGTGAGTGTCCAACTTATTTTCGTATCAGGCCGCAGACACTCAACGCTAATATGGTGGGTGCTAAAACTGTATGGACTTTATCATTGAAGCATTTACTTATTACCGAGAAATTCCAATAAAAGGAACATATGTCGAAAATTCAGCAACATGGCAATCAAACTTGGCGTTTATTTTTCGGTCTTGGCTCTTCCTTGGTGCTTCCATTGGTACGATTTGGCTTTGGTTTCGACGTCATAACCATATATCAATGATTCAGGATCATCATTAACTTAATTGAAGAGCTCCTGAGCGATGCTCATGCGACGTTTCTTGTGATCAAAATTAAGAAGTTTCGAAACAAACTTCGCTGACACATTTCTCATGCCCAAAACAACCGAAAAAATTGCATGACACATGCCGACTGATATGCTTTGATCCTAATCACTTGTGAACACTCTTTTAACTTAGAGCAGAATCACTGTATGCCACTATCAACATTTCAAGTGTTTTAGAGCACTTGACTCCATTCGAACACACCTCGTACATTTGATCTATGAACTAGACCTTGTATACATCCCATTACGACGTTCCCCACATATTATTCTCTAATTTCCAACTTCCAAACTGACCAAGGCTCTGAAGGTCAAGCAATTACAGATTAAAGTAGAAAATGACGGCACGTTTGGTTAGTAGATGGACCAGTTGGTTATGCAATTTTAACCATGATGTAGACATTTATAATATGGTAGACGTTGCGTGTTAAGTTTACACGTTAGGAAGACCTACATATTACCATTAATCTTCATCATTACAATTCCTGATGATCTTGTGATTTTAATTTTACACAGCAAAAAGAAATACAAAAATGTTAATCTTCTACTTAGTACAGGTAACAAAGCTGGGCTTTTAAATGTGTTCAAATGTCAGCCCGGTTTTGTCCATAGTATGGGTTCATGCTGTATTGGGTCATCTTGTGGTGATGCTGTCGTAAGATTCCAACATGATTTGCGAATGCTAGAGAAATCTAGGGATTCGTTAAAATTAAAAAAAAAAAAAAAAACTGTTTTTATGTCTGATGAAATTAGAATATCGTAGTGTCTTTGTGAAATACTTTCTCTTACTGTTTAGTGAGAATAACAGTGGTTGAACAGGGTATATAATCTTGGTATCTTACTTTTGTTGGACAACATCCATATCTTAGTAAACATGTTCAAATTTTAGACCTCCTTGACCTGATAATGTCGATCGACTGAGCTTGATTTTTTCTTTTCCGATCACTCTTCCAACCTCGTGCTTATTAAGCAGTTGCAGTGGTTCAGGGATAAACAGTTACAAAAATTAAAAACTTTTAGATATATTTGAGCTGTAACAGATCTGTTCACGAGTCTCAGAAACAACAAGGACACTCCTAAAGTGATACCAATTCAGATGTTTCTGAGAATAAGAAAAGATGGGTCTTACTACTTTTATTTCTTAGACATTACAACTACCACCAACGGTATTGTGGGAGAGTTTTATTCACGAAAATCTAAAAGGGACTGGATTGGAGATACTTCGTAATCAAGGTTTTGCACAAAAATTAAATCACAAAGAAAGTTTGGAAGACAAGTTATGGGGTAGTCGATTAAAATGTGTGTTTGTCAAAATTTTGAGAGCAATCATTTATTGCGGAAGCTCCATGTCAGTCGTTCGCTTGGTCAATAAAGTGCTGAATATCACATATCAGGTATTTGACTCAAGAACGTTCATTTTTTATAAAGAATGGACGATAGCATTATCTTTTAAATACGACTCCAGATATATGACTTCCTAGTAGTGAAGATGAAGTCCAAGGTCTCTGTCATTAATGTTTGAAGAGCTCGAAGTAGTTAAATTTAGACGGAAGAGAAGTAAACGTGTCGCCCTTATGAAATTCCGAAAAGACAACCGGCGACGATTAAGAAAATCAAATTGACGGATGACAACTTGTATAATAATGACAAAGTATCTTATCGAGGGTTTGAAAATCGGATGGGAAAAGGGTACTAAATTAATTAAAGAATTGTTCGGCGAAATACCGACAAGCTTATTTAATGCAGCAGATTGTTTAAAAGTACGAAACAACAACCTTGGACCAATGTCAATGTCAGGAGTACAGTTTCTGTCACCGCTGATTGCAACAAAAAAAAAAAATATATCGCACAGTGCTGGTATCCTAACTATCCCGCTCCTGCTCGTAAGTAGTGTTGCTTGCACTCAGTCACCGCCGTTGCTTTATTTGTCATACAGCACGGCCAGTGGCTGAGTGCAGGTAATAACTGATGGATAGCGTTTTGTGAGTAAATTTTTACCATACAGCTGTGCTCAGCATCGTCAGTGTCTGTATTTGTTTTTTATAATGACTCGGTGATTTAGGATGGATATAGCAAATATACACGAGCTAAAAAGTAATCACTCTTCTTCGTATGTCCACGCCTGTAAATCATTTATGTTTTATCCCTCATCGGTTAAAAAATATCAAACCAAAAGAAAAGGCATGGCACGACTCGAGCTTGTCAGGGTTAGAGAAATGTTTTTTCGGTCCTTGAAGACCAACCTGACAGAGGAAAATCGAAAAAAATTTAAACGAGCTAGGACCGAAAACTAAGACAAAAAATACTACATTGCTCCAAAGGTAGTGTTTGGTCGTTCGCCGAAAATATTAGAATTTCTACCTAATCCTCCATCCAAAAGTTCATTTAAAATGACTTTCCAGCTGTCAGTTCTTTAAACAAGGCTAATCTGCTTGCTGCACACTTTGCTGCCAGCTCAACACAACAGATTGTGCTTTGTCCCCGCCTACACTTGAATTTGTCAAATCGTTGGTCCAGATGGTATATTTCCCTTTTTTCGGAAAAGGTGTTCTTCCTCGTTGGTAAAACCACTGCATACGCTTTTTCGAAGCAGATCGAAAACAGCATTGTCTTCTCCTCTCTCCTCCTACAGACCCATTGCTGATAAACCGTCAGCTCATGAAATATCTCAAAACGCGAAAGATTCTCTCTGAACGGCAGTATCGTTTTCATAGCAACAGGTCCACTGGTGATATGATGGCATGTCTCATCGATAAGTGTTACCAAAGCGTACATAAATCTGGCGAGAGCAAGATAGTTGCACTTAATATTTCTAAGGCATTTGACAAAGATTGGCATCAGACTCTTTTGTCGAAAATGCGTATTTTTGGGATCAATATCTCTCTTCTTCAATGGAAATTACTTTTCGGAACGTTCAATTCAAGTTGTCTTGAATGAGTCTGATATTTGCAAAATAAATAATATTGTGCCCCAGGCGCCGTTCTGCTTCCGACACTCTTTTTAATCTTCATCAGTGATCTCTTGTCTGCTACTTCTAATTCAATAAATTCCTTTGCTGATGACAGTACTCTCTGCTTTTCATATTCGTTTTTGAACTCACGTCCCTGCTCTTCGGCTGTAAAACGGGAACGGCAGCGTATGTTAAGTTCATTAAATTCCGAAGAAATGTAGAAAATTCTTTCCCCTTTTAATCTGGAATCAATATATAAGACATCCGCTCAAAATTGGAGTACAATGCACAGAT
Organism: Volucella inanis; assembly: GCA_907269105.1. NCBI lineage: Eukaryota > Metazoa > Arthropoda > Insecta > Diptera > Syrphidae > Volucella > Volucella inanis. Next base: position 97,266,085 of record OU026154.1, read on the forward strand.
CTTGTCAGGTACACCCAAAATATCTCTGCACCTACTAGATATGATTCAAAACCATGAGATAAGACTCATAAGTGATACTAGTATCACTCAGTCAATGGAGACCCTAGAATACCAATGAAATGTCTCGTATTTCACTTTCTAATCCATATAAATCGCCAGTACGATTCTACTCATTCAAACCTTCAACCGTAACACCCGTCTCGCTATGACTGTTCATCAGAATACCTTCAAGCCCACTTTCGGACGTACTCTGAAATATCGTGATTCGTTGCTAAGCCCAACAACTCGCTTGTTGAATGCCCTGCCGAGCTCTTCATATATTCCCTAATCATTCTAACGTTTGGACATTTAAAACCAAAGTACATTGGTACCGGTATTTCTTTCCTCCCTAATTTTCCTTTGCTCGCGCTGTGTGCAAATATTTAAGGGTACCTTAACTCCTTGAGCACTATTTAACAAAAAAAAAAGTTGAAACTGACAGCTCGGAAAGTCAAACGTACTCATATATTCACACGGTGCGAAATGGAAGAAAACAAGCGCTGTAACAAAAAGGATGTTCAAATGACAAGCCCAATTGAAGTTTTCCAGTCTACCCGATAGACTTTAGGTTATAATATAGCAGACCTAGTAAATAGAGCACTATTTACAGAATTGTTTAACTACATTTGTTAATAAATTTGATATTGTCGTGTTATATGAAACGCATGTAGTAGAATATGTTTAAAATAAGTATAAGAATATAAGAGGTGATTCATCGTGAGGTTTGATTTTCAATAGGCTTTTTTGACAGATCACGCTTAACGCCTATCAAAATGCTTTGTCATTTTTGTTCAGTATTGTTTGGCAAGCCATCATGGAAAGACTAACACCACAACAGCGTCTCCAAATTGTTCAGTTGTATTACGAAAATCCGAGTTCTGTGATAAATATTTTTCGTGCGATTCGAGGAACTATTGCCAACACTATTCGCAAATTTGAGTCCCAGTTTAGATTAGTGGATGATACTCCACTGGTTAGACCACACCCAGCACGTAGTAAAGAGACTATAGCAGATGTAGCTGAAAATGTACGCGAAGCCCGTGACGAATCGATTCGTCGTCGTTCTCAGCAGCATGGCTTGGCGTATTCGACATCTTGGCGTATTTTACAAGAGGATCTCGACTTAAAAGCGTACAAAATTCAACTTGTGCAAGAATTGAAGCCAGGCGACTTGAATTTGCGTCATATTTTCAGTGAATGGGCTCTGGAAAAACTCAATGAAAATCCGGTCTTTTATCGTGAAATTTTATTCAGTGGTGAAGCCCATTTATGGCCCAATGGATACGTTAATAAACAAAATTGCCATATTTGGGCTGATGAGCAACCCGAAGAGTACCAAGAGCTACCACCACATCCATTAAAAACAACGGTATAGTGTGGTTTATGGGCTGATGGACCTATTGGTCCACATTTCTTCAAAAATGAGGCAAATTAGAATGTTACCGTCAATGGTAACCGTTATCGCGCCATGTTAATGGACTATGTGCTTCCTGAAATTCAAGCACATGGTCCCGGTGAGCTCTGGTTTCAACAAGAAAGCGCTACGAGCCATACAGCGCGTGAAACAATGGACTTGTAGAGAAATCATTTTGGTGAGCACTTAATTTCACGTTTTGCTACGGTAAATTGGCCGCCAAGATCGTGCGATATCACACATTTGGACTATTTTCTCTGGGGATATGTAAAGTCTCAGGTCTTCAGAAATAAGCCAGCTGCGATTGATATTTTGGAAGCCAACATTACTCGTGTTATCCGCGAGATACCAGTCGCTATGCTCGAACGAGTCATCCAAAATTGGACCTTCCGAATGGACCACTTCAGACGTAGTCGTGGTCAACATTTACAAGATATCATTTTCAAAAGATAAATGCCATGAATTGTTCTTTTAACCGATAATAAAAATTTTAAGTTCGCTTTTAAATTTATGTGTTTTATTTTACATTATAAATCACACCTCACGATGAATCACCCTTTATTTAAGAGCTTTTAACTGAAATATTGGGTCACATAGTCTCCACGGTCACGGTCTTTTGTCACTATTTGGTGTTGGTGTCCAATTATCTGGAAACACTAATCTGATTGTGTCAAACGAACACGTGTTTGAAAGGTGACATGTCAGGCTACATTTTTTATGAAGATAGCTGTGTAATTCATTGCTCATGTTAAAAATTACACTGATTTGAATATGAGTGAAATATCTTAAGAAATACTCTATGTGATGCTTTTTTACTCTTAAAAAAGAAAAAACGCTGCAAAGACATGCCCAGAAATTTGTGCAGTTAACGGTTTGAATGCTGTGAATGAATGCCGGACCCTGGAGTGGTTTATTCGATTCCGTAAATTTTGATGTAAAAATGCACCTCGCACTGGTCGACTAAAAAAGTTGATGAAATTTAGCAACTGATGGAGCAAAACCGGCACGGAAGTTGTCTGGAGATAGCATAGACACTAAACATCTGCCGTATAATAGTTTGGAATCATATAAAACAAGCAGGCTACTACATTGTTGAAGCGATTCATTACGGGCGATGAAAAATGGAATATGGAATGAAATACGAGAATATTCAACACATCGGAAGGGAATTGTCTATTATGAGCTGCTAGAACGTGGCGAAACAGTCAATTCGATTCTCTTTTTTGCACAACTCGACCGTTTGAATGAAGCTTTCAAGAAAGAGGTACCAGAATTGGCCAACAGAAAGGGAGTTGTCTTCCATCATGACAATACTAGGCCACACACATCTTTGATGACCCGAGACAAAGTTTTTGATGCATCCACCGTATAGCCCGGACCTTGCACTCTTAGATTACGATTTGTTTCAGTCTTTGCAAAACTCTCTTAATGGTAAAAAATTGGCCGACCGAAGAGCAGCTAAAAATCACTTGGCCAAGTTTTTCGCTGATAAACAACAGAAGTTCTACACCAATGTACGAGTACCTTATCTGCCAGAGCTAAACAAACTTAACCTTAGACCGTCATTTTTCGTTAAAACGACGACGCGCGATCTTATTTTCGAGTTTTTCTATGTTTATATGGTTTGTTTGGATCTCAATTTTCTTACAGCGCTAGTCACTTGCAAGCTGTTGGTAGATATAGACGTGCAGCAGACTGCGCACATGGTAAGTTGTTTTATTTATTTTATGGCGTAGTCAAAACGAGTAAGAATGACGTTTGTGTAACTTTCAGGTTTTTGGATGTATTTTTCTTTTGTTATTATTTGTTCGGTTTTCATACGATGACTACTAAAAAATCAATAACTGATAAAGAAATTGAACACTTCCTCTACTGAGCGATAACAACGATGAATTGCAGAGCGATCTGACTGACATAGGTTCTAACATATCAGTCGAACACGAGTAGTCATCAGAGGATGCAAGCGATGTAGATAAAGACGACATTCCCCTACATACTTTAAGACCGAAGTCCAACATTATATCGTGCACTTAAGTTATACTTCGTGGGAAAAATAGTCATAAATGGTCTTCAGTCAAAGGTACGGCACATGGACTTAATATCGTACCTAAAAGTCGGGTACCAACACGTCAATTCAAAAACATAACTAACCCACTCGAATGTTTCAATGGACAAATGTCAAGATAACTCAACGTCAATCCATCTTGCTTGATTATGACGGATAAGACACAAAGACGGAATGCTACTGTAAATGAAATACAATATACGCTCTTATGGGAATACCATATTAGTGTTGACTGCTTTTAAAAAAAGATCAGCATTTATCTGTGGATGAATTATTTGACCGATCATATTGTCAATCACAGTACATACATAGATGAGCATAACCACCAAGGCAAGATTCAAATTTATTATGTCAGCAAAAGAATACACTAGTGTCTGGGTGACACAGTGAACCTCTGATTGCATGAACACCCATTTTTTCATAAAGAGTACTCTATAGCGTGAACAAAAGAAACTTCGATAACGTGAGCCAAAAATATAAGATAAGTTTTTCTTTGCAAAAATGTATTTTAAAAAGCCGAAATTCTTATCATTGAAAAAAATGATAAGATACGAGTATCCTCGTTTTTGAAGCAGCGTGGTAAAAATCTACCAGTTGGTGGAGAAATACTCAACCAAAGGAGAAAGAAGAGGCCTGTAATGTCAGTTCTGGTTGGCTAAATAGGTTCAAGTCACGTTATGGTATTCGACTTTTAAAAATCTGTGGGGAAAAACTTTCATCCGATCGTGACGCTGTTGCGCCATTCAAAAATAATTTGGAGAAAATAATTCATGAGCTTCACCTGTCTAAAACCCAAATTTATAATGCCGTTGAGTCGGCAACATATGTTGCCGGTGGTAAAAAACGGCTCCAGGTCGAAAAGTAGAAAAGGCCAGGATTGTATTTTATGGGTAAGAAAACACGATTGGATAATGTGAACAATGCCTGAACTGCCTGTGCAATAATTAGTTCACTCTATACAGCGCTGTAAATTGGATTAGAAATTAAAATTAAAAAGAGTGTCAGAGACAGAACGGAGCCCTGGGGCACACTAGCATTTATTTTGTAAATATCTGACTTGAAACTATCCAAGACAATTTGAATGGAACGTTCCGAAAGGTTATTTCTAATCCATTGAAATAGAGAGAGTCATCAATCCGAGAAGCATGTATTTTCGACAAAAGAGCCTGGTGCCAAACTCTGTCAAATGCTTTAGAAATATCAAGTGCAACTATGTTGCTTTCACCGGATCGGTAAGATCACCAGTGGACCTGTTGCTGAATAATTTTCGCGTTTTCAGAAACATATTTCATGAGGAACGTAAGTGCAATGGGTCTGTAGGAAGAGAGAGAAGAATATTCGCCTATTTTAGCGGCGCGCTGGACAAATGCTGTTTTCCATCTGTCCATCTGCTCGGAAAGAGACCTAAAGAGTAGATATGATGAAAAAGTTTAAGCAGTGGTTTTGCCAGCGAACACCTCTTCAGAGAAGGGAAGTTATACCATCTGAACCAGAGGATTTGTCTATATAACATATTGAGATCTTTAGGTACTCTTGCTACTACACGAGTTCGAAAGTGGATTCGTTCCATTGAAGATTCGACGCACTCAAGTGTAGGCGGGGGTAAAGCAAATCTAGAAGTGTTGAGCTGGCCGCAAATTGTGCTGCAAGCAGATTGTTCTTGAGGAGCATGGGGCAGAATTTCTAATGTTTTTAACGAATGTCCGAAAATTGTTACTACCTTTGGGACATTGTAGTATTTTTTGCCTGTTTCGTCGTACTAAAATTTCAAAGGCATTGTCGTCATTCCTGGCTCGTTTGAATTTTTTTCCATTTTCCTCCGTCGGGTTAGTCTTTTAGGACTGATAAACATTTCTCTAACCCTAACAGCCTCTTTACAGCTCGAGTCGTACCATGCCTTTTCTTTTGGTTTGATACTTTTCATCCAAAGAGGGATAAGGGATCTTATTTGAAAGATAATGGTGTCTGTGATCATATAAGCAGTGGCATCCACGAAAACATAACGACCAGTTAAAATTCCTCAAGAAGCTGTTAGGTTCGCTCCAAATGGCTTTCTCGTATTACCATACGGTTCTTTTAGGAATCTTTTCTCTAACTGTGTGGTCGAGGTACGAGAAATTAGCTGATATGATACATTTGTCGGACGATGTATACGAGGGGATAGCACATTGACCTTGTATTTGTCAGGGTAAGAAGTTAAAAACAAGTTCAGGCTTCAGGATTCAGGGATACAGCTCCTTGAATGGAGTCAGATACCGCATCGAACTCGTTAAAGGTCGAATTGTTGACCAGTTTAGGGTTTTTGTAAACAAAGCAGTAGTGGATCATTTGTTTAAGGAGATGGAAATTTAGACGCAAGAAATTGAATTCCAGATTGGAACATGTAGTAATCCCAAACGAGGCAAAAATAATAGGCTTTGCCGATGATATTGCAATCTTTGTGGCGACAAAACACCTACAGGAAAAAGAGGATATTGTTAACGAATGTGGATAAAAGTCGAACATAAAACGGAAGTAGTACTTAAAAGTAGTTCAAAGAAAAGAGAGGTAATCACCATCAGGGTAGGCGATTAAAATATAACGTCAGAACCGGTAATCACATTGAAAGGACGTACGACAAAGCTACTCGGGTGAGCGCTGCCTTATCCAGAATAATGAATTATTGGAGGACCCAGGCAATAAAGGAGACTAATTCTGTAAAGGGTATTGCAGTGCAGAGTAATGTATGCGGTACCAATATGGGCCAATGTACTGAAAATGAAGTCTTATGCCAGAAGTATCAACTTCATCAACCGTCCATGTGCGCTGAGAGTTTGCTGTGCTTATTGGACGGAGTCAGGCGATACTATATGTGTTATTGTGGGAATGGTACCAGAAGATATCTTGGCTAGCGAACTACAAAGGACCTATGATGCCAAAATCCAGGATCATCTAGCTTCAGACAAAGATATCAAGAAGGAAGAAAGACGGCGAAGCATGAGAACATGGCAAGAGATGTAGAATCAGTTTCTAAAAGAAAGGTGGACCAATCGACTTATAGTGCACCGGCACCACGGAGAAGTGGATTTGTAGATTTCTATCTCACCCAGCTCCTTACTGGACACGGCTGCCTCTGAACATCTGAACTGATTTGGGTTTGATGAATTGTTTAAATTGCAGAAAAGCCAGAGAGAATGCACAACACTTTTTTTTTATTGTCCGCACTTTCATAGAAAGCGTAGGTATCTGGCATTTTCCTGTGATTCCCCAGATGAGAAGACTGGTTACTGGTGTCGAAACGGGGCGTTAAGTATTTACTAAGCACCGGAGTGTATACGAAATCCTTTGAAGCTTTCGGCGATGAATTGCTGAATACTGGTACTGTAACACTTATCCGTTTACTTATCGTTCTATGAAAGTCTGATATGTTCCAGTAAAATGAATAAAGAGGTAGTTCAGTCCACTTGTTCTATGTCTGAGTGATTTGATTTATCCACAACACGGCGAATAATGAGTTGAGATAGTCGATTATGAGGGCCCAACAAACCACCTCATGTTCTATAAGTTTTGAGAATAGAATGCCGATTTTCAAAATAAATTTGACTGATACGGGAAAGTTCTTCTAATTTAAGTCTATACATGATGATTTGTCAGACAATACCGAACACAAATGTCAAAAAGCTAGCAAGAATGGCAGCACTGTTTGAAGTTATCCCTATTGGAAGGTCTGCCAAATCGTCTTAATTGTTTCTAGAAGTTCGTAACACTCGTAAAAAATTTCAACTTGTTCCTCTCCAGTTAGAGGCATCCGACGTTCTGGATCATTTCTTTTGTGTTGAGAAGATCGTAATCGATAGGTTAAGGTCGTCCGGAATGTTTTCTTCAGTATCTGAAGATTATTGATGAAAAAAGTTGCAACTTCAGCACCCCACGGAATATAAATACCCCTTTAGTCTTGAAATTAGTAAATCTCCTTAACGATGCATTCAATTATTCTCAATTCATTCACCTCATAGCACGTGCTTTATAGAGGGTCACAAGGACAAAATACGAGTAAGTATTGAGTTTCTTCTACAAAACCGGCCAACCAAGAAGTTCCGCCAGCTGATCGGAAGGTTAGGTCACAACAAACTGAATTGTTGTCATAGATACAAAGGGATAGTATAGTCTAAACCGAAAAATCGAAGACGAAGTTCTTTCAGAAAGAACACACTATCTTTACTATATGATTGTAGAGCTTTTTGCCTTAGGCACAAAATAACCACTAGACAACAGCATTTAAGTCACCTTTCCATTGAAGCAATAAAAATAACCAATTACCGCCGTTCCCAGATAATCGGCCATCGGCCATCGTCCATAAAATCTTTTAACGTCCACTATCGGGCCTCATAAAAACATAACTAACTACCGCAGATAGCGTTAAGACTTACCATTAAAATTGAATTCGTGACGGTCTGCGACGAGCTAATCCTTCCGCCGAAAATTGGGAGATTTTCAAGCTTTCAGACCCAAGTACCACCGAATGTTTGTGCAATCAGTTGAACTGGTTTTAATCCAATCAATGCTTTGGTTCAGAAATTCACCAGCAAAAGATACATGGGCAAAAGATGTATCAGGACTTTTTTTTTTCGTTAGCACTTTTCTCACATTTTTCTATTTGGAAACGATGCTCTGGACTCTGGCGTTTCACACTTTTTATATTTTTGATTCACAACGCGCAATTTATGTACGAACATATATATCTACATCCAAATCTTCCTCCGACCGTCTGTACGAAAATTCGAAACCGAAGAAGAAACACAGCACAGCCGAAAGGCAAAACTCGATTCCGAGTCGAACAAAAACGAATGAAATTTAAGATTTTAACGAAACAGAACTAATTCATCGGAAAACACGTTATACACAAAGCTGTTTCCAACTCGAACGCGGTTCACCAACTAAAAAACCGCACCAACCACTCTTCTGGTTATCGTGCAGAAAAGAATAATCTATCGCGTCCGATACACACAAATTCAGAGAAGGGTGTGTGCATAGCACACAGTTTAAGATACTGCTACGCGGTGTACCGACACCGGTGCAAGTGCTAGATACTTTCGCTATGTGGTTGCGGGTAATTTTGTATCTGTATACCAAGATTCAAAACAGCTCCCTCCAGCTAGACAAGACCAGCTCCAGTCAGACGAGACGACATGTCGGCGTTGCCATTGTAGTTGTAACGAATACACGTACCACAAGCGAATCAGAAAAGAATGAAGTACAATGGAGGAAATGGAAATGGGATAATAAGCGAAAATAAAATCACACAATCGAAAGAAATCGCACACAAAAGCAGAAAATGCATTCAAAACAGATGAGAATGTGATGGCAGAGCAGAGAATGATGAACATGGTAAAAATAACAAAATAAGGAAAAAACACTATTGCACGAGAAAAAACGTGCAATAGAGAATGATGAACATGGGTGATGTATCATGCGAGAAGTATCGCGACAGTAAATGTTGAAAAAATTAGGCGTAATTGTGACTGTTAGCACTGAATGTCAGGAGTGCAACAATTTAAATAGTCTCGAAATAGAAATAAGGATCAATTATCAACAATGTGAGATAATCGGCTCATGTCAGCTGACACCGTTGTAAATACCCACTTTAGGCATACACGCCCCTTCGGCAAAGATCTACATGTAGAATGTTCCTTGTCTAAGAAGTGAGCGTAGAGTGAGTTTGTGTGCATAAATGAAAAATGACTGCATTTCTGTTGCAAATGTTTGATAGCATTTGTGTACATAAACGTCAAATAACTGTATTTGTATTGCAATTCGAAAGGATACCAAAAATGTAAGTAGCAGTTTTGAAATTTAGAAAAACAAAAACAAAAACTCGCATAATTTACGAATTTAAGATTTGAACTGTCTTCAGTATTCGCTGACAGCTAAAATGTTAGCTGGTAATACATTTATGGCACAATTTTGACATCTGCAAAGCTGCGACATCAATGCTGCAGAAATTTTGTTCATAGATGCTTTCAAATTCTGCTGCAGCAAATTTACAATTTTTTTTTTTTTTCATTTACGAATTCACCCGGAAGTTAACGGATCAGAAAAATCCTTGAATACTACACATCGCCAGAAAATCTTGAACTATTGACACATACGAGTACACACCCGTATCAGTAGATGAGTGACGATCATTAGTACGAGGCCCTGGCTTTTTAAATTTTCTGCGTTTTACTCGTAAATTGAAAAGAAACACTGCTCACGTTCAAGACATAACATACCTACAGCCAAAATTTTTAGCAGCAGTAGGTTTCATCAGTGCCAATAATGGCCAAGGATTTGAAGGAAAACCACCAGCATTTGAACAAAAAGAAAGAGCTCATCCATCAACACAATGCATGGATGCACATTGTATAGGGTGATTCTTCCTGAGGTTTGATTTATAATGTAAAATGTAAGATGTAAAATTTGAAACTGAACTTAAAATTTTTATTACCGGTTAAAAGAACAATTCATGGCATCTACTTTTTGAAAATGATATCATGTAAATGTTGGCCACCACAACGTTTGAGGTGGTCCATTTGAAAGGTCCAATTTTGGGCGACTCGTTCGAGCATAGCGACTGGTATCTCACGGTTAACACGAGTAATGTTGGCTTCCAAAGCGTCAATCATAGCTGGCTTATTCCTGAAGACCTGAGACTTTACATATCCCCAGAGAAAATAGTCCAAATGTGTGATATCGCACGATCTTGGCGGCCAATTTACCGTAGCAAAACGTGAAATTAAGTGCTCACCAAAATGATTTCTCTACAAGTCCATTGTTTCACGCGCTGTATGGCTCGTAGCGCCTTCTTGTTGAAACCAGAGCTCACCGAGACCATGTGCTTGAATTTCAGGAAGCACATAGTCCATTAACATGGCGCGATAAAGGTTACCATTGACGGTAACATTCTGATTTGCCTCATTTTTGAAGAAATATGGACCGATGATTCCACCAGCTCATAAACTACACCATACCGTTGTTTTTAATAGATCTAATGGTAGCTCTTGGTACTCTTCGGGTTGCTTATCAGCCCAAATATAGAAATATTGTTTATAAACGTATCAATGAAACTAGAAATGGGCTTCATCACTGAACAAAATTTCACGATAAAACACCGGATTTTCATTGAGTTTTTCCAGAGCCCATTCACTGAAAATATGACGCAAACTCAAATCGCCTGGCTTCAATTCTTGCACAAGTTGAATTTTGTACGCTTTTAGGCCGAGATCACCGCGTAAAATACGCCAATACGACCATTCGTCATGGTCTTCGCGTACACTATCACCTACAGCTGCTATAGTCTCTTCACTACGTGCTGGATGTGATCTAACCGGTTGAGTATCATCCACTAATGTAAACTGGGACTCAAATTTGCGAATGGTATTGGCAATAGTGGTTTCAGTAGGTCGATTATGCACACAATAAGTTCCTCGAATCGCACGAAAAACTTTTCTCACAGAACGCTGATATTCGTAATACAGCTAAACAATTTTGAGACGCTGTTGTGGTGTGACTCTTTTTATGACGACTTGCCAAACGATATTGAACAAAAATGACAAAGCAATTTGATAGGAGTCACGCGTGATCTGTCAAAAAAAGCCTATGAAAAATCAAACCTCACGATGAATACACGTGCGTAGACGCCATGGCTATTTCATTTGCCGTATTTTCTGGATATAGCACTCAATGACCTATTTCCTGCTCAGCAGAAAAATATTTGGCTCCAATGAGTAAATCTCAGCTCAAATAAACATCGTTTTTTTGAGAGCTTGCTATGCTTCAAAATTCAATCTGTAAAATTGCGTTTAATGGCGTTTTCGTTTGGGCAGTCAGAAACCTTCCTTTTTTGTGTACTCCGGTTTTATTTCCAGTGGAACACTTAAAACTTGTTTAGAATTGTTTTTATTATTACTACCTCCGATGAGGATAATTATGATTCCATATTTTTTTTTTTTTATTTTTCAAATAAATTTGCTTGCGAACAAATTTGAACACTTAAGTATAATAACTCTAGTTTGACACACAATACTATTTGACGTTTATATATACATTTTGACATAAAATCTAGGAGAGAAATTTTGATTCTCAAATGAAATGGTTTTACGTTACGGAGCACGGAGAAAATCCCCAAATGAAAACGCCATAAGATCGCCAAGTCTTCCGCAGTGGAAAAACATCAAAAGATATCGCTACTTGTATGAGTTCATTTAGAAAACTTATGAATGCTGCCCTGAGTTAGGACATCAAAATCGTCTTCGAAAATATTTAGTACTTTGTCACAGAGCATGGAAGTCGCCTGGTCAAATTACTACTAATTACTCATGAACTGGATATTTGTGATCGCTTGAACCTACCTTGCCACAACGCAACTCACCAGGCTCAGAAGTGGCACCTTCATTCTCTTCATCTACGAGAAAATCTACTTTGATGATGAGTACGCAAAAATCCTAATCTTATGTTCTCATAGTTGGCACCCATCAGAAAGAGTAAGTAAGTTTGGTTTCAGAGTGATTGTTGGCCTGATCAACTGAAAACCTATCATCATCTTGATAGGCCCTTATCAAGCTCAGATTCACCCCTATATGTGAACATTCGGAATCGATCTTGCTCGTCTATGTGCACGTTAACGTTAGGGTGACAAACCGAATGCTGCGTCAAATCAGAGTGCGTCAATGATTGTAATCGTAAACGATAACTTATAGAAAAGGGGGGTACATATCTCGCCAGCTTGGTCAGCTGCAATATGCGTCCCGGAAATACTTCATCGAAAACGGCAAGTCGTTCCGTGAGAAATACTCGTAAGTGACTGTGTTGATCCACATATAACACGTCGTCTTGTACAGGGTTTTTCATTAAAAATTTAAATAGAACAAGCTGTGTATGAGGTAAAATAATTTTTTTTTATTATCTAAAAGATTATTCGATAGCATTATGTATGAATTATGATATTGGCTAAACGGCCGCATCGGATTCGGTGAGCACCATGTATCCGAGAGGTCTCATTTTCAAAGACTAAATCGGGATAGATATCGTTGATGGCATCAGTTATTTTAACTTTTAAGGGTTCAATGACATTAACTCATAACACCTCGGAGGCTATTTGACATAACCGAAACGCGAAGTAACCATGCTGTCAAATTTGTCGTGCAGAAACTCCATTGTCTTTGACCCCCTGGATCAAAATCCACACCAAACAATGACTTTTCCTGGATGTGCATTTGTAACTGGTGGGTCTCATGTTAATTGCTAACTCCCCAAATGTAACAATTTCATTGACTATGCTGACATAGTCATTTATCCAAAAATGGGCCTTTTCGCTGAAGATGATTTTCGTCCGAAATCAGAGTTCACCTTCAACCTTTAGTTTCTGGGCCTGTTGAATTTTGTATGAGTGCAGGCCTAAGTTCCGACACAAAATTTGCCAGATTGAGTTCTGTAAAAGGCCTAGTTCTTGAACGAGACGGGGAATTGACTATAGGGTTATTCGATAGAATTTTTATTATAATTAAATTTTTTTTATATGATTGTAAATTGTAACAGTTATATCTTTAACTAAAAAATAAATAAATCAATCAATCAATCCTGCAATGTTTTCTACAGACCTCATGGGTGTTGTTTGATTGTTTACTGAACGAGATGTTTGCCTACGAACAGCACGAAAAGTTTAATAGTTTGCATGCGTTGCTCAACACTAATTTTCCATGATATGTAATTTGCACAATATGAATTACTATAACCTCTAAATTTGACAGCGGTAACTTCTCTAACATCGCCGCTATACATTGTCATTGATGAGATTGGCTCAACCGTTGATGACCTATGTTAACGTGATGAGGACGATGTTCGGGTACGTTATTAAAACGTAAGGGCTCTAAATAGATCTGGTGCTATCGAACACCTAGTAAAGACACTGGAGGCCTATAAGGCTGATATAAATGTAAAAAAAGAAATCCGATGAGGTAAACAGAATGAGAAAATACTGATAAAGTGCGACATCTACTATGGCTCTTGAACACTTGATTTGCTTTAGATATCCCTCATGCCTCAACAGAGATAAAGGACAGCGCTGCTAAGGAAGGCTTCTAAGAACTTTCTGGACATAACGCAAAAATCATATTTGGCGACCCCCACTAATAGGCTGATGTTTGGAGGGAAAATCGTCGTGACAAGCACTCATAAGGCGCATAAGGGCGTATGGTGATCTATGTGATAGTCCATATTGATCATTTTACTTTGGACGAACGAGATGCATTAAATACATGCAATAGTCTAGAAGTTTACACATTCCAAGGTGACTGAAACCACAACATAGTGGTCACTATGGTACGAATTCGGATATTGAAGTCAATACAACACCGGGAAAATCCTGTGCGAAGGTTGAATAGACCGCCAGAGCATTTGCCGACCGCGTGTCCGTTAAAACTGACAATTCTGCATCGTCACCGTAAAAATCGGACAAGCAGTAGCTATGATGCGGTAAAGCCATCAGAAACTTAATGTGTCAGTTCACTAGACGACTATATACAAAAGACTGATTGAAAAAATGAGTGTAGCTAGGATGAGTGCTATGTTGAGATTCTGTTTTGCTGTTGACACTTACTCTACACCAGTAGTGAAAAACAGAACACAGTCTTATTTACAGGAAAAATAGGAATTTCGAAACCAAAACTAAATAGATCGACAGGACATTGGAAAAAAACCGTAAAAACTTACGAAAACCTAACCCAAACATAGAAACAGATCAGTTGTGGCCGACGGCCTAACCAGCGAGATAATCAAAGCTATAGAAAATGATTTGCTAAGGAGCGTGCACCAGTCCATTTGTAAAATTTCGAAAGCATACCTGATCAAAGAAACCTAGGCATTGTATAGTATGCCTGACTCTGAAGGAAAGAAGACTGTGGCACAAGCCAACTAAACATCTAATGCAAGATCTTGGATGTCGTAATCGGTTCAAGACTAAACTGTTGTACTTTAATTGCCGGAAATCAAGCGATGCTCCAATTTTTCGCATACTTGGACACTACACAATTTTAACAGATTAGGTGGCATGTGATCCACCATTCGCGTATAAGATTATTCACCAGGTCGCCCTCGACCATCCGCAAGATGTATCATAAAGGGTTTTTCAATAGATACATAACAATTTTGTATTTTAATACAAACGCACTCCTTACATTTTTTTTATGATCTGTCAATGTCAAAACGTCAGTCAAGGTTTACATTTTTATCATGGTGAAGTTCACCAACGTTGCTCGTTTGGAAATTATTAAAAATTATTTCAGAGCGCTAACACTAATTTTCGGTCGTAATAATCGTCCCAGCAGACAGGCTGTGTGTGCTATTGTGGATAAATTCGAGTCAACATATTTACTATTGAATGTTCCAGTTCCAGTGAGATAATGTACTCTCGAAGTACCGAAATCAGTCCAAAATGAGGCAAATCAGTCGATCCCACACGGCTTACATTGTGACGAATTTTGAGTAAAGATCTTAGCCTACACACTTACAAGACCAATTTAACTCAAGAACTGGAGACTCTTGTTAATTTGAAGCGCCGAAAGTTCTTCGATTGGGCTCCGCAAAAGTTTGAAGAAAATCCAGAATTTCATCGAAATGGTTTAACAAACCCATATGTGGTTCAAGAGACTCCATTGCATCCACAAAAAGTGACGGTGTGGTTTGTGGAAAATGATCGCCGTGTTACGGTCAATGGGGTTCACTATCCCGCCATGTTGAAGACTGTTTTTGGCCAGAATTGAATGGACTTGACATCAGTGACATATGGTTACAAAAAGATGCTGCCACAACACATACAACTGGTCAAACAATTGAACTATGGTGTTGAAGGTTAACCCATTATCTGCCACTGTATTCAGTTGAGTACGGTATTTTTGAAAATTGGAAATCGGAATTTTTCAAAAAGTAGGCTTTGAATTGTATTTCTTTGAATTATGTGTTTTGAATTTGCTATCTGTTTTCAAGTATTTGCGTTAAATTTTCTGATCTCGGTGTTTTTTGTTTTACGTTGTTTTGTGTGTTTCTAAAAGAAAAAGCTTGATACAGTAAAAGTTTAAACTTTTGGGCAACAAAAGAATAAAGAATTCTGGATTTTAAGTTTTTTATGTAAAAACAAGATTTTAAATATGTTAGGTTTCTCAATAAAATATTTTCGTGGTCCTGGTAAGTTGAAAACAAAGGTTGTGTACTCATTTGAGTACACTGGCCAAAATTATGCTAATTTTATTTTATGACTGGACTTACAGAAATATGGCTTCTCAAACCATAACTTGCAAGAATTTTTATGAAAAGCGCTATCCTAGTCTGTTTATAGCTGTCGATGATATCCCAAATGATGGAAATGAACAGGAAATAGTAATAATTCCACCAGATGAGGATGTTCAAATGGATGATGAGGATTTATGCGAGGATAATTTGCTCAATTCAAGCATTCCTTTTGACATCCCAGGAGCAGTAGAAGTTGAGGTAAGCAATAGATTTTAAAGTGATGACAACATTGCAATTGCTCGTCTAAGAGAAGAAGGTGAGCCTCATGATCGTGCTCCTAAATGGTCAAACCACGTTTTTTATTCCACGGATATGACAAAAACATTCGAATACGTGGAAAATTTAAAACAAATAAATGAATAGTTGGTTTTGAATGACGAAGTTCAAATTTTTGAACACTTTTTCGACGATGATGCTATGAATTTGATTGTGGAGCAAAGCAAAAAATATGCTCTCGTCCAAAACTGCAACTCATTTATATTCACAAAAGACTATCTCAGAAAGTTTGTTGGAATTTTCCTATTTTCCGGATACCATTCCTTAACCCAAGAATTTTTGTACTGGTGTCTCGATGAAGACACAAGAATTCCGTTAGTAGCATACGCCATGTCAAGCAATCGATTCAAGAAAATCAAACTCAAATGAGAAAACCGATTAAATGGCAAAAGTTCGGCCGTTGATGAAAATGATTTGTCATAACTATCAAAAATGGGGCTTTTTTAATGAAAACCTGTCTGTCAATAGACGAAGCCATGATAAAATATTTTGGCCATCATTCTGCAAAACAATTCAAACGTGGAAAACCGGTTCCTTTTGGTTATAAGGAGTGGATGCTTTGCAGTGACGAAGGTTATCGCTACAATTTTGATGTATTATGTAGTGCCAAGTACGTAAGTCAAACGAATAAATATTTACCACTTGGATCTCGGGTAGTACTTGATTTACTTGAAGTAATAAATACGCCAAGTGATCACAACGTATTTTTAGATAATTACCACCTTGATCAAAATAATAATAACTACCGTGTGGCGCTCCCATTGTTACGATTTGAGTTCTGTTTCTTTTTTTTTTGTTAAGTTGGTATAACTGTTGTTGACATTCCCTCTAAATCGGAGCGTCATAGTTTGACATTTACAAAAGTTACGTAGCCAAGAGCACAACTAATTTAGGTGTGTTGGTGATTTTTTTACAATTTTAGAAAAAGATTTAAATTTGCAACAACGAATTTGTATTCAAATTTTGCATAAAAAACGGATTTAATAGTGCCCGAACGTTAAAAAATTGTTTCGGCAACGATTCTCTAAAGAAAATGGTCGTTTACCAGTGACACGATCGGTTCAAAAGTGGTCATGAGTCAATCGAAGATGATAATGGTAGTGGCAGACCATCGACATCAAAAACCGACGAAAACATTGATGAAATAAAAAAAATGTTGGTCAATAACCGCAAATTAACCATCAGAGAGATAGCGGAGGACTTGAACATCGCCTATCGATCTGTCCAAGACATTTTGGTTAACGATTTGTGTTTTCGTCGTGTAGCAGCAAAGTTGCTGCCAAAAGACCTCAATTTCATGCAAAACAGAGACCGTGTTGACGTCGCAAAAGAGATGATTAGCGAGGCTAAATCCGATTCCACACTCATCAAAAGGATCATTACTGGAGACGAGACTTGGGTTTATTAGTACGACACGCAATTCAGACATCAGTCAAATGAATGGCGTTCACCAAATGAGCCGAGACCAAAAAATCCACGTTGTTTTTAGTCGGAAAAGAAGGCAACACTCACGGTTTTTATGGATTGCAACAGTGTAGTGCATCATGAATTTTTGCCAGAAGACCAGACAGTAAACAAAGAGTATAATTTGGGAATTAGGAGACGTTTGCGTGAAGCAATTCGCCGAAAGAGACCAGAATTGTGGGCAGTGCCATAATTATTCGTAATTTTTTGACGAAAAATGCAACAAATACCATCCAACAGCCACCGAATTCACCTGATTTGGCTCTCTGTGACTTCTTTCTCTTTGAACGAGTTAAAAAAAACCACTACGGGGAGCGCGTTTCAGCAGCTGAGAGAAAGTAATTTAAAAATCACAAGAAACACTGATGGACATACCGAAAACCGAATATAAAAAATGTTTCGAGGATTGGATCAAGCGCTGGCATAAGTGTGTTGCAGTCAATGGGGATTTTTTTAAAGGGGATAATATAATACATGGGCTGATAAGTCCGTTTCTAAGAGAGGGCACCACTTGAAATAAATTCATACCATTTTCAGTTAGTACCAACCTTCAAAAGATACGTGTATAAATTTGACAGCTGTCGGACGATTAGTTCTCGAGATATAGCGTTGTGAGTGAAGAAACTTTTGTTATTGTGAAAAAAAAAAATGGATTCAAAGCAATTTCGTGTGTTGATTTATCATTGCTTTTTGATGGTAAAAAATGCAGCCGATGCAAAGAAATGGCTCGATAAGTGTTACCCGGACTCTGCACCAGCCGAACGAACCATTCTCATGTGGAATGAAAAATTTAAAAGTGGTCATACAAGCACCGAAGATGATGCACGCAGTGGACGTCCAAAAGAGGCTGTTTCAGATGAAAACATCAAAAAAGTCCACAAAATGATTACGAATGACCGTAAAGTGAAGTTGATCGAGACAGCTGAGGCTCTGAATATCATACACGAATATTTGGACATGTGAAAGCTCTGTTCAAAGTGGGTGCCGCGTTTTCTCACCCAAAAACAACAACGTGTTGATGATTCAGAGAAGTGTTTAAAGCTGTTCAATCGCAATAAAGCCGAATTTTCGCGTCGGTATGTGACAATGGACGAAACTTGGCTCCATCACTTCACACCAGAGTCAAGTCGGCAGTCAGCTGAGTGGCGAGCAGGCGAGGAACCACGTCCAAAACGACCAAAAACTCAATAGTCGGCTGGCAAGGTTATGGCATCCGTACTTTGGGATACACATGGAATAATTTTCATTGACTATCTCCGAAAGGGGCAGACTATCAACAGCGACTATTACATTGCTTTGTTGGAGCGTTTGAAGGACGAAATCGCAGAAAAACGGCCGCATTTGAAGACAATGCACCGCGTCACAAGTCGATGAAAACGATGTCAAAATTGAATGAATTCGGCTACGAATTGCTTCCCCAACCACCGTATTCTCCAGATTTGGCCTCCAGCGACTATTTCCTGTTCGCGGACCTCAAAAGAATGCTCGCCGGAAAAAGACTTAAGACCGATGAAGAAGTAATCGCCGAAACAGAGGCCTATTTTGAGGCTAAACCGAAATCGTACTACAAAACTGGTATCGAAAGATTGAAAAATCGTTTCAATCAGTGTATCGCCCTCAAAGGCAACTATATTGATAAATAAAATTGAATTTTGCAAAAATTTTGTGTTTTACTATAAAACGGCTCTGACTTTTTAGCCCAGTGTTAGATTTAGATGAATAAACTTGTATTTTTAAATTTCGAAATTTTTTTGATCAAGGTAGTATTTCAGAGGCCATGACCTTTTGTCGAAATTGAGAAGGAAAGGATTTCATGCAACAGGTACCGTTCGGGACAATAGAAAAAAAAACTGTCCACTTAAATCCTCGAAGACGGTTATGAAAGCAAAACGTGGGGATATATGTCACAAATTTGATGAGAACAACAACATATAATTTGCCCGATGGAAAGACAATGCAGTTGTTACAGTCCAATTACGATGCTTTGGAGCCGTTAGGAAAAGTTAAAAGATGGTCAACCAAAGCAAAAGAAAAAGTATTGATTCCTCAGCCAAAACCTTTGGTATCATACAATAAGGGCATGGGTGGTGTTGATCTTCATGATCAATTTTTGAACAATTACCAGATAAAAGTAAACGGAAAAAAATGGTGGCGGCCAATTTTTACACATATAACAAATTTAATGATGGTTAATGCTTAGCGGCTGCATTGTTTACAAACCGATAAAAACTGCAATCTTCTTTCGTTTGTCAGGACATTAGCACGGACTTATTTACGCTCACCATCATCAACCAAAGCACTGAACAAACCAAATTTATCGATTTTACAAAAATATTAAAAATCAGTTTCGATGCAAATTGTGACACAGCAGAGTTAGATGGATTTCTATTCAAACTACACTCTGCATTGAAAAAGAATGTTTCAAAAATTATCATAAGAACGCTTAGAAGTGCATATATCTGGCCAGTGTACTCGCTTGAGTACACCCTTAAAAAAATTTACTATGATATAATTTATGTTTTAAACTTGTATTTTTGGTCAAATATAACACTAATTAAACAGAATCCTAGAGTTTTTTCAATTATCTCTATTGTAAAGGTGCTTGGTCTTTAATGGGTTAAGTAGGGTAATCGTATAATTTCGAGAAATGGTCCGGGCGAATGGCCACCTCGATATACGATTTAACGCTGTTGGATTTCTTTTCATGGAGTTGCGTTAAGGGTTTATACGCAGTTAGAATTTTCAAAAATATCGATTCGAGATATACGCATATTTGTAAGGACGTTTCGAACTATATGTAAACTTCCTCTAAAACTTTAAACGCGCTTTTCTCAAAACCATGCTTTCAAAGTGGGTGATCAAGATTTCTTAAAAAAAAAAAACCGCTCAACCGATCGGTCTGAAATTTTAACACAACCTTCTCAAATAAATTCTTAAAGTATTGATCGAAGGAATAAGAATCTAAATCTAGATTTAAAAGAATCTTTAGAGTTTTTTGATTTCAGATGAACTAAACCGGAAATATCGTGATCACTGCCGAACACTTTTTTTTTTTGGAGGACCTTCAAGAAAACGCCTGCAGGAACACATCAGATCGATATTTTTACAAATCATTAGTGACATTATAAACTCAGATGTTGCCACTAAATGTACCTTGTAACTGCGTATAACCCCTTAATTCGATCTCCTCGCATACCGGACCAAATATTCGACAAAAGGTTTTTCTCTTCTGAAATATTTCGATATATCCTCTGCTTTTCTACTTATCGTCCAGCACTTCGCTCCATATATAGCAAAGTTGGCAGAATTAATGTTTTGTAGAATATGGATTTCGTCTTCCAAATTTAGAGTTTCGAACCCATTTGGTTCACCAAACCGAAGTAGCAGCGGTTTTCTATGCTAAGTCCTCGCTGAATCTATGTACTTATGCTAGGATCTTGTTCGTGGAGTAGTGAAAATTTCGAACTCGAGGACTGAAATTTTGTATTTGGTATTGCCATCATTTAATGCAGTGCTAACTCGTTTTTCCTGTTCTGTAATTGTTGTAGCCTCTGTTGGCAGTGCGCTTAAGCGACCGATGATGTCTATGTCGATTGTGTGTTCCCCAAGCAGGTGAACTGATTTGTTGAAAATAGTATCTGCTCCGGTACACATATAATAATTTGGAGTAACCCCTCCTATGTTGCACAATGCAACGCACGTTTTTTGGTACGTGATCTTGCCATCACCCTGTAGAGCTCAAGACGGTGAATGCTACCACATGTGGCTTTGAAATCGATACGTGGAGTATGCAAATGGAAACTTTTTTCACGTAAAACGATCTTTGGGATTTTGTCAATGGGACGAACGTAATGCCGGATTATGATGCTCAAAAAGGAGAATGATTGAAACAAGACTCTGCAAAGGCAGATTTGATTTTGTCGATTCAACCGTCGGAGTTGAAGCATATTCGTAGTTTAATCGAATTTAAGGGCACCAGCTTTACGATTCTTCATACTCCACAGCAGATTGGAGCCGCGAAAGAACTGGATGAGTATGGATATGGCTAAACGTTTATTGCTGCAATTAAATTTAAGTTCCTCTTTCTGGTCGAAAGCTGTTTCCATAGATGTTCGACGAACCGCTTGCGTCATGAAATTCATTTTGAGAAATCAACTGGAAAAAGGGTAAAGTCTTTGGTTCAAAAGTGTTTGTCCTAGACAAAGATCCAAAAATCTGTAGAAGGCTTAATTGTTGGGTATCCTAGAAAGAGAATAGGATATTATACATGATTGTTACGCATTCACGTCATCAGGTCATCTACGCGCGTGATGTACAATTTTTGGAAAGGAATCAAAACATTCCACAGGGCACTTTATTTTTGGATGAGTCCTGAAAATCTCCAAAATACAACGATTTCAAACATGAAGCGTGAAAGGGGACCGATCAAATCTTTAAGAATACTTTGGGTGTTACGTTCTAAAGTGCGACTAAAGAAACTATTTCCGTGCGGTTCAACAGGATGTGGTAACAAATACTGATAGAGATGTGTGACTACATACTACATACCTAAATGGATCGTTAGGCAAAAGGCCATATATGGACTACATCAAGCAGGTTGTCAGGGGTATGAAAAACTTCATGAAAAGCTGTTGAACCTGGGACCAAGACCCACCAAGAATGAGCCGTGATTTTTTCGTAATTGTATATGTTGGTGATACGAGTATATTGGTTGCTTCGGAGGAACTTCTAAACAACTTTGAAACAAAAACTCTTGGTCCCGCTTAACATTGTCTTGGTCTAGAGATAAAGCAAAGTGAAGATACAGTACAGCCTTCCCAGTAAGGATACATACGAGTACATAGACTACTAAAGCAGTATGGAATGAAAGCCTGTATGAATCTCGGTTGTTACCCGCTCTGATATTAATGTAGGTTTTGATGATGCCGTGAATTAGTCGGCGCTCTTATACACGTTAGGACTTAGCAAATACTGTAATACAGATTGGCGAAGTTTACCAGCGGCCCAGAGGTTGTCATTGGTTTGCTGCGAAACGGTCCCTGAGATATTTCGCTGACAGTACAGGTAAAGTTTCAGTGCACACATGGAACACAGACGCCGACTGGGGTGGATGTTTTTTCGAGCGAGCCCTTTAGTGGTGCAACAATTACTTGGAAGTCGCCGAATATGTTAGTCTGCCGTAGATGGAAAAGGATGGTATCTTCTTGCGTAGCATTTTGAATGAGCCTACACTACACAATTTGTCTAATATAGGTATTTCTGTGAACAATCAGTGAACTGAATATTTGGCAAGAGACCCTGTATCCCACGAAATACATTGACTTTAAGCATCATTTTGTCTTATAGACGATTGAGTCTGACCTACATGGACTACAGCACGTTTCTACGCAGGATATCATAGCAGGTATGTTACCGATGAGCGAAGCTCATATCTGTTGTCGTGTCGTAGAGGCTGTGCTTTCCGACTAATCTGCTGAAGATGTTTTTCTGAATGATTTTCATTCACATTGAGGTCATCGAATACGACTTTGACATTATGCTCTAGACAGGCTTAGTAGAACCAAGAAGCTATAGACATCGCTATGCGAAGTATTTTCCGAAGGTGGTTTTACATATGGTGCCACCCTACGGTCCAATGCAAAACACGCATTTGGATACTATGAAGTTCAATGCAATCTCACTACGAGGAGGGGTACCATTTAAGCAAACAAGTAAAACTTTGGCAAAAGCATTTGATTTATTATTCTTTCTCAAATTAATAATTTGTTGTGAAAAGCTCATGGAGTAAGTCATCCATGATGGGATTGGCTCCGAATCTAGACATATCTTGAAGAGCTAGCGATTTCAGTGATTCCATGACTTTCCTGGTATAGTCCAAACTTCCATATTTTTGTATAAGATCTAAACAATACTTTTTCACAGCAACGTCGTCTGTTCTCTTCAGCAAGATGTTCAAAATCTCCGTATTCGGAGCTTCCTTCTGAATTGCATGAATAATTGGAAAGCTAAAATTTCCCTCAGCGATGTCCTTGCAGAAATTCTTCTGGCCGGTGTACTCCTTCACATTCAAATCGGAGTAGTCATTCCAGATTTGAAAACATATCGATAGAATGGTGCTTAATTTTGAAAAATCCTCCCGATTCGTACTAAACAATTGGAGGAGCCTCAAGATGAATATGGTAAATCCGCCGATTTTTGAAATAGCATTTAATTTGTATTCAAACTCAGATGGAACTTTTGAAATATCTTTCCAATACGTCGCAATTACTTCTCCATAGGACTGTTGTTGCATCTGTTCTGTAAAAATTTTAAAAGCTTCAATGTTATTTAGCGAATTCAGTTTTGCTAGCACAGAGGAAAGAATTGAATGTGCTGATTTAATGATCCTTGCACTTCCATAGATATAATTTGAAACTGGTATTCCTTCTCTATACCTCGAATTGTCTAGAATATCATCGATCACCAGGCATGCAGTGTACGTTTCGCTAACGATTTCATAGATAAGTTGAAATTTGTCCTTTGGAACGTTGAGCCAGTGATTAAATGCTTCACAAACCTTTACTGGAAGAGGATTGAATGGAATTTTGGAATAGTGTTGCCAAGGTTAAAGCAGAATTATTTCCTTTTCCTTTAGAATGGATGGATTTTTTGAAGCCTTAATCAAGTCGTTGATCTCGTCCATCTTTGATAAAGAATCTTCTCTTGATAAGTTATAAGAATGCACAGTGACAGACTATGGAACGTTTAAAGTCGAAAGAGCTACTGAATAAACTGCAGTCATGTGAGGCAGCTTTAAATAGTCAATTTGAATAACTTGTAGCAGATTGTTCAAGCCCGAAACTGGTTCAATTTTGACAATTATTACAAACCGAATGCATTCACCTTGTCTTTATAGATTCGAATAAACGTTCGTATCGTTTTAGTTTATTTATTATAGCCGCTGAGCTTTAATCCTGTAATCTTCTCCCGCTACTGTCTAACGTAAGAACGTATCTGAGTAATAAACGTTTTTTTTTTTTTTGCACTTAACACAAATGAATTGTTAAATTATTTTATATTATGGCCCTAGATTACGGGATAAAAGAGTTTCAGCGAGGCTTTAAACTCATCATTAAGTACATTAAGAGTCACGCCAAGCAGGTTTTCCCTTAAATTTTCACTTCGTGAAAAAAAACTGCTGATTTTAAAAAACCGGTAATCAACGTCCTTTGCCGATTTCGTTTTCTTCAAGCTCCGTTTCCTTCTCCGACAGTAGAACACCAACCGGAATGTTGACAGCTGTCAGAGAAGCGGCTTCAGATGTTGTTAATTTTAAAGCGCTGCCACAAAAAAAAATGACCATGTCAGGTCTACAAAGCCAGAATTGAAGTCTGCTAAGATGAATATGGGCATCTAGTAGCAGAGTCGCAGTCGGTGCTGAGAATATGGAAAGACTGGTCCTGCAGAGTGTATATTAGCGATAATAAAGTATTTCGTGCCACTGATTACGACGGAGCAATAGCGGAGCTAAAGCCTAATACAGTTGTTGCTACATCGTTTGTCCGATCCACAAATATCTATTCCGCCATATTATGTGAGCTCCTGAAACCATTAATGAACAATCTGGTCAGTGCAGACTAACTATCTATGTTTGTCAATTTCAAATCGAGCTATAGAGTGTCATGCCTAGTTTTGGCATCTCTGCCAAAATCGTCAGGTTGTACAGAATTACTATAAAGAATGCTCATAGTTCTATCATGATCGGGAGAGGCCTTTAATGTCAAGAAAAGTTTTAAACAGTGCGACTCTCTGTTAACATCTCTCTAGAAATAGTCGGGTAAGACTCACTGACAAACAAAAGGTACAGAGATGCAGACGACGTTCGCTGAATTACTTACGTAGTATGTAAGTACGCGGAAAACATTAATGAGATTGGACGAATACAGCTTTCGTCAGTTCAATGGCGAAAACAGCCAAATTGGGCCTGACGGTAAACAAGAACAAAACAAAGTATGTATATGCTGTTATCAACCAACGTCTTGACCAGAATTTAAGTAGTAGGCACTTCGTATATGTTGGCCCCGCAGTTACAATCGGTGTTTCTTTGGGCCTAGGAGGCAATGAAGTAACAGAGCTCTCTCTTGTATGACCAAGCTAGCTTTGTGCAAGACCCTTATCATTCAAGGTGTAAGCAGATGAAAAGGTTAACAAAAATAATTTGTTTCAATGGTCTCTGATAGGGCGGTTTAAGGTGGCTTTGTTAAGCCTAGTTAGGCAAGGCATCTTTTCCAGTCAGAACTCTGACATGACAGCATGTAACCATCCAAGATCACATTCTGTTGCCGAAATGACTGAGAGCCCCCTATGGAAGCACAATCCGATGGCTGACAAGGAAGACCCAAGGCGCTGTCAGAGACTATTTTGTCATTTTCGGAGCTCATGTCAGATGAGGATTTTTATAAAAAATTACCCAGGTGGTCAAAATACAGACCAAATAGGGAAAGCAGAGTTTCAAGCAACCCATGGCAGTGATCAAATCCCCATAGCAAGCTATTGGCAATATCCTCTGAAGGATACGAGGTTACAATTTGGGGATTGGCTGTCTTGTTCGCGGTCCGACAATGTAAACCACTGTACATTGTCGGATATATAGTAGATCGACTTACCTCAGCAGGGAAAACGGATAACGACTTTAAGCTATGCACGTAGACTCTTTATAATTCAAATGCAGACAAACAATTAGCGAAGAACCTAAGGCGCTGCAAGCATATATCATTGTCATCCAAGAAGTGCGATGGAAAGTGACATTTTCAAAGTATACTTGGCGAAGATTACTTCTCCGAACTCCTTGTCTCTTTATAACCTCGAACGGATGCAATCGTAAAAAAGTGAGTCTCCCAAAACTTATGGAAAAGTCTAATAGCCCTTATCAATGTAGTTTTAGCGGTGGTTAATCCACTATCGTCTAGATATCCACCATCTACTGGTTTGAGCCATTTCAGGTTTTAACGTCTCCGCCAAATTCGTCTGTCTGTGTGGAGAATGGAGACAATGTCACTTATGTCACTATCGAGGCATTTTGTGACGGGCGGTCATATGATTTCTTTATTATCATGTACGGCGAGTTTTACGGCCTCATAATTCCCTCGAGTATGTAGAAACCTATTCCAAGGATATGATATGCAGGAATTGATTACACCATTGGCATGCAAAAGATTACTTAATGTACCGATTGAGCTATTAGAGCATTTGCTGTCGCAGACATGTTAACATTTCTATGTGTAGAAATGCTACTATTATACCATGTTGAAGGGAATACTCGATATTAAGTGCTAGCGTATCAGGGGCGCTTACACTGATATGCCTCTCATGAGATATGTATCAATATTTTTGGGTGGATGGTTTTCTGTGATATCAATAGTTCTAGACAATATTAACCAGCTTTGGGCATAAAAAGTCAGATCTATACAAGTACACTTCAAGATTTCTCTAGCATTGGCTACATCATATATGAAGTCATTTTTAATTCGACTGGTTTAATGCAGCCTAGTTATACTGAAGATTTATACAGTTTGAAGCTATGTACAGCCCAAAGTAGTTTGCCTTTGGTAATCGGAGTTAATAAATTGCACATCTAGTCGCTACAATAGTGTTCCACTCTCTATCTGTCGATGCTTTAATATCTTTTGGTGGGAAAGGTGTGAATCGGGTGACGGCCAAAAATTGTAATCTCTAACAATGTGTACAGCCAGTATTTTATAAGAATAATATCTTCCATCGATCACAAAGCTAGGCTAAGTCCTTCAAATCCTTCTTGATTGGGTCTCTAGCTTAGTTGGTCAGATGGTGTGCACTAATGTCTTACATTAAAGAATTAATCGAATGTGCATCCTCCTTGAAGCTGAAATATTCGACTCCTCAGCCCCTGGTCAAAATATTGTTGCTTGCTCTCATTCAATGCGGTTGCTGTATTTGTCATAAAGCACAAGCAATGTCTGAGAGTATGTTACAACTGATAGATAGCGGGTTGTGGGTATAAATTTTGTTGGTGCCACACATCAGTCAGTTTCGTGTTTTTTATGTTTGTGAATTTTAACGGCTCAGGAATTCAGAGTAAATGTTCCAAACATACACGGCTAGTGATCGCTTCTTTGCATAACTCCACGTCTTTAAATAGAGGCCAGCTTTTTTGGTTCTTAATGAAACACAGGTAGATCTCTATCGACACCTCTTGGCCGCTCAAATCTGTATGTATTTGACTACGAACTACGTATCTACAGACGCATAGCTGAGTTTGGTGCGCTGTTAGACTCCATACAAGAAATTGTATCCCTGTATCCTCATACTGAAATAGTGATTAAGGACGATTCCAGTTACACAATTCGGGGTGGATTCTGCATTCTGCACAGACAACACCGGAAGGGCGGCGTGTTGAGAGCTTCGCTGCGGAAAACACCTTGACCCAGCATGTAAATGAGCCCACGCGAATACCAGACGTTGATAGTCAACCGCTTGTTGGACTTGTTTTTAACTTCAATGTTGATGTGCCTTTCCTTATACGCTCGTCAGACCAATATGTCATATCAGCTTATATCTCGCACTCATGGCAATACGAAAACACTTAACACCATCTTTAGGAATTTTAACTGGTCGTTATATTTTCTCGATAACGACGTAGATGCCGCTGCTGATGTGATCGCAGATACTATTCTCTTTGGAATATGTTCATTTTATCCCTCATCGGATGAAGAGTATCACACCGAATGAATGGCGCGGCACGTCTCAAGTTGTAAAGAAATTGTCAGGGTTAGAGAAAGAAAAACAAGCCAGGAATGATTGCAACGTCTTTCTTAAGGGTGTGCATTTTTAATACGGCCAAAAACTGAGAAAAAAAAGTATTATGTACAATGTCCCAAAGGTAGTACGAATTTTTGGTCGTTCTTCTGCCTCATCAGTGGCATTCCAGCTCTTTAGAAAAGGTCAATCTTCTTACCACAAACTACTCTTTTCAAGGTGATGAGAACGCTGGTAAACCGTCACCTCATGAATTAACTTGAAACACGAAAACATCTCGATGATCGGGAATACTACTTTCGTAGCAATAGGTCGTCCACTGGTGATTTGATGGCATGCCTCACCGAAAAGTGGTATCAAACCGTAAATCAATCCGGCGAAAGCAACATAGTTGCACTTGATATTTATAAAGCATTTAACAGAGTTTGGCGTCTTTTGTAACTTTCGAAACGTTCAATTCGAGTTGTCTTAGATGGTTTTAAGTTTAATATTCACAATATAAATGATGGCGTGCCCCAGGGCTCCGTTCTGTCTCTGAAACTCTTTCTAATTTTCATTAATGATGAAAACTTCCAAATCCAATGCAATCTGCTGTTATTAAAGCAAAATTACCCATAAATGTCACTTCGCGGTGTGTTTGTCAAACAAACCCTCTGATCTGATCATCCACTCAAAATTGAAGTACAATGGCTACATCTGGTGAGGTGCTGGTGGTGCTATTGCTGGTCTAAAACCGTGCAATAGAATTTATATGTGATGCCAATATTGCACAGTCAATTGACACAATTGAACAATGAAGTAATGCCTCATGTCTCACCTTGTTTTATCGCTATTTTTACCAGCAATGTTCCACCAAAATTGTCGGTAGCATTCCGCTCCTTCTCATTAGAATACCCTTAACTCCACTTTCGGACATACTCTGAAATATCGTAATTCGTTCCTAAGCCGTACAACTCGGTTATGGAGTACCGAGGTCTTTATTTCCAAAGTACCGGCGTTAACTACTGAGTGTTCATCTACCAACACCATCTTAAAAGTCCTTACAGATCTGAGTTCCGAATATGTCGGGGTAATCGTACAGGGTGAACACCGTTCTGACTTCTTAGCTAAATTGTTACAGGACTTCTTACCATTAGGCGTTTTTAATCCCGCTAATTAAGCAAGAAGTATCTTATCTGTTACATTATATCTACAATGGTATTAAAATGTAAAATCCAATTGTAAAATAGAAATAAGAAAATGTAAATTTGCCAACAAATATCATGCCTTTCCCCTAGCCATCTTTAGCAACTGCTAGTTACTACAAACTAGAAGAAGGAGTATTTCCTTCTGATTGTCGATGGCATTTGACCATTAAATTGCATCCATCACCATTGTTAACGCCCTTTTGTAGTTACCGTAGCATACACCCCCACAAAACTAAGATAAGAAAAAAACCAAATAAGCTAGACAAATCGACAATTGGACACCCCCTATCCATAAGAATAATCTGGAAACATTTGCCAAACGATAAAATCAAAAGTCTTTCTGGTATTCATTCGATTTGTTCGTCTCTTGAAAATCAGAAAAAAAAAATCGAAAACCTTTCATGATATTCCTTATTATTCTTTATAACTCTCTGATCCTTTGGGTCTAGTCCAGGCCAGTGTACTTGCAAGGGATAACCCATATCACAATGACAGATGCGAGTACTACATCCGTTGAAATAACTTCAAACTGCTGTTCAACATCTGTATAATTTATTTCTATCTTCTGGAGAAAACCTATTCGACCCATGGGGCAACTCAATCCACAGGATAAAAGGAAAAATATCACTTACTTCCTTTTTCTTTCTCTATCACATTTTTCCGCATACGAATAGAACCAGTGGTCAGTAACAATGAATTGAAGTGAGTCAAGGATGTATTTATAGATCTGTGATACTGCTAAAGTAAGTCATCCCAATCTACTAAAGATTTAGTTTTTATATCTTTTTATTACCACGTATGCTACTGCAAATGCAATGGCATTGTACGAGTATGTCTGGAGGAAGGTATTTACATTTTTGTACAGAGTTTAATGGAGAAATAAGGTATCCAGCAATTGAAGGTGAAGCAACATATGATAGATTTTTTTTTTAAAAACCAGGAGAACTGTTCGTTAGACGAGGTTTTTTGGGTATATCCAGCTCCAGTACGTCGGATATCCTTTAAAAAGTAATTTTGCTTCCAAAAAGCCCAAGTAGATGCAATGAGATCGATGAGCACTTAAGTAGAATCGGCCCACAAGGCAAGTGCTTTCATACTTTTACTAGTGAAAATATTCTTGATGTGATGGTAAACTTAAAGTATCGACTTCTTAGGAGCATAATTCGCTCATGAAGTTCGATATTCTGAAACACAAACAATATGCCTTCACAAGTGCACAGCTATAGTTCTGTTAATTCAATTTGAAGACAGCTTCATGATGCCTGGACCTAATAAACAATAGCTCACCTGGGGTGATGTCTCATTCTGCTGTTTTTCCTGTATGATGAATTCAAAATCTTGTTTGGGCAGCTAGTATCCATCCGTTTTACGACTCTACGACAGGGCGGACTCAAAACACTTTTTTTGTTGAAACGGCCAAGCGTTCCCTCATAAGGTCTGTGCATCTGGACTGCGGCAATCAGAGCGGTAATTTGGTTGTCAAAGGAAGAATTCTCCTACCCAATTTCCTTCTGAGCTTTTTCAATGGTCTATATACAAAAATTCTAGATTATCTCGAAGTTATACATATTTATTGTGAAGTTTTGTCCGAGTCGTCAATGTTTACCATAAGTCCTTTCTGGATGAAAGCATGTGTAATACTTCGTTTCTCCCTCGTTTCACGCCCGACTCACCATATGCATCCCAAACTTATACCTTACGGCGTTCTGCCAATAATGTCTATGTCAGCCGAATAGGCAAATATCTAACTTTTGAAAGATTGTGATCCGATGTACAAGAAATCGCGTGACAGTAGATTGCCTACGCGGAAGCCTCTTCATATATCAAATATCTCGGTTAAATCTTAACTGACTCTCACTATCACGGAGCACTGATCATAGGGAAGGATCATCCTGCAGTGCCGGATAAGTTTAGTAACGACGCCAGAACCGGACATGGCTTCTTTATTTTTTATCCAAAATACGCTGCCTCAGTTAGCCTTAAAATCGCCAAATGGTTTGTGTGGAGTCAATTTGGAATTCGAGGATCTTTTCCACGATCTGCTGTTGCGCAAAAATCTGGTCAATGGTGGACTTTTCAAACCTAAAACCACACCGATAAAGACAAATGAGTTGGTTGACAAAGGTTTTAAAGCTATTACGTAGTATGAAAGGGAAATTTTTTCTTATAGGCGATTGTGGAGAGACTTCTGTCTCCTAGACATGGAACATACTGTTGGATTGAAGTTTCGATATGGCTATCGATGTGAGATGGATGGAATTGTTACCCTCATACGCAGCTCGTTACCAACAGTAGAGTTACATATGAAATCTTTGCACGCTGCTTTACAACAATGAAACCACATAGGTGACCATCCCAAGATTGTGTACTCTCTCCTCTCTTCCTAGTTTTCAATGACCTCGCTCTTTATGTGTGCAGTAAAGACCCATAGAAAGTATTACAGCTGTTGCCTTAGGGTCCAGCTAAAGCAGAGCTGGTTCTTTTCACAAGAAAAGTCAGTATACCCCGCATTATCTCGTACGCATTAAATGACATCTTTCAGAATTTCTCAAAGTGTGTTGAGTACCTAGGACTTATTCTAGACAGTAAAC
The DNA here is from genome assembly GCA_907269105.1 of Volucella inanis. Lineage (NCBI taxonomy): Eukaryota > Metazoa > Arthropoda > Insecta > Diptera > Syrphidae > Volucella > Volucella inanis. The sequence goes on from OU026154.1 coordinate 97,298,197, forward strand.
GTTGCAGAGCAAAACAATAAAGTTATAGTTGCCTACTACTTGTACAAGATGGTTGTATGCTTAAGGTATGGTCAGCAACCCAAAGACATGCACTGAGTCTACACATGGGCGTGAGACGAATACTCACCTATGGCATCAGCGTTTGATAGTCTAAGACAGACTTATACGTGCCTGTTAGAAAAAATCTGAAATAGTGCCTGCATACCAACAGCAGCTCCATTTGGTAATTATAGATTCTTTCTTCGTGCAGATTACAAATAATTCTGCCCTTAACTCATCCAGGGAACGAACTAAATGTAGGACATGCAACTCGACTCACGTTGTAGTGTAGACAACTTGAAGTCAGGCTAACCAAAGGCTTTTGCTAGTGGTCTTCTCTTCAGTTTACCAACATATCATTTTCCAAGCTGAAATCTCAGCTTTTCATCAAGCCGCTGAATCCAGTACCCTCGTCGGATATTGCAATATACGTAGACAATCAAGCTGCGGTCAGATAATTTACACCAAAATTCGGGGATGGTTAGAGTCTGTCGCGCATCTCCATATAAGATTGTGCAACACCGCAAACAAGACCATATTTCGGAACCCTTGGGCATCCCAGGCAACTTCGCCACTGATATACTGCCCAAACTCGAAACAAAAGCAGGCAGCTTGATAACGATAAGCCACCATGTCCTACGCCAAAACAATGACACACTTTCAAGAGTTCTCTAAGAAAGTCATAGGTGGTTCATCGAAACAACGGTGAAAGATCAAGCTGACAAACATAATCATGGGACACTGTACCATTGGAAGGCACATAATTAAGTATTCCTCACAACGATTTCTACTGCAGCTGCAGGGACGAAGAGGAAGCGGAATATTTGGTTAAATGCACGCATCAAAATGCTATCGCCAAGCAAATACCATTTCTGAGATCTAAATGATGTCTGCTGAATTCAGAATTTTAGGAGCAGATGTGACATCGTCTCCCCACTGCTATCACAATTGACTCACAACTGGTCTATGTGTACCTCAACGAGGTCCACTACAACCTAACCTACCTAGCCCACCTACTCCAATAGTTTACTGGACTTTAGTCGCAACTAACACACCGCCCAAGTTAAAGTGGTTTGTGGCCAACTGCCCCAGTTGCAAAATGAAAAACGGCTAATATCTACTTCAACCTGCCTCAACTCTGAGCATCGAACTTGTCGAATTGTAGAGGCTAAATAAGGTCAAAGACTCTCGAAAAGTTGTCCTGCAACTAAAGGATGATCACCCCCATTCCGCCTCCACCTTCCACAATTCACAATGAGGGAAACCCCAAGGTGTCATATCTTTACACGAAACCCGTAATTGGATAAGTAGAGATTTGGCTGCGTGCAAAACTCAAGGTTGTAGCTAAGAAGGATATCTTTAACAGACTTAGAACCCGAACCTAGATCCCAGCTGAACCATCCTACCCAAAAGACATTACGGAGACTACCCAACCCAGATTGGAAAGTCGCAAAACTGAAGGAATTAAGAGGTTCTTATATATGCGCGTTAATTGTGATCAATAAGGAATCCCTAAATCCTGCTGATAAGCAAACTCTTCCTCCTGTAACAGGAAATACAGCCTCAGATAGCTATAACTCTTATCTTACCAATGTGACGGCCAAGTCGACGGTCTCCATCTCTGACAATCAGTCGAAAATGGAAATCGATGCCAACGCACATCACACGGTATAGGGCAGTACCGACATAAGCGATAGTAGTAAGTCACTTTTTGATTACATTTTAAGTGTTTACCTCATTGTTTGCAATATTGGCAATGAGGCCAATAACTAACTGGATGGTATCGTGGTATCGGAAAGCAGAGCGACAATCCTGGAGATCATTCTGTGACAAAAAAAAAAATATTCCCCGTGACATTGCGGCTAAGAAAAATCCAATCCTACGATGCCTAGCTGGTTGAAATAAGCCGATGGCACTTGGACAACTGAATTAATCAATCTGCTACTAGACACCAACTTTTCAGGTTGCTCTATATTCACGGCCAGTACTAAAATTCACGGTCTGATAGCAAGTTGTTCTAGGCGCTGCATAGCTTCATGAGGAGCTGCGTAGAAATGATCCAAATTTTCCTGCCATGGAGAGAAAGTGATGTATGTGGCTTTCGTTCCCATCTTTCTAGGCGCTGCATAGCTTCATGAGGAGCTGCGTATAAATGATCCACATATTCTTGCCATGGACAGATGGTGATGTATGTAGCTTTCAGTTCCATCTTTCTTTCTGAAAATTCTAGAACAACTGATTGATATCCATACTCGTATACGATCCAAAATTGATCCAGGACTTTTGTCTACTTGCTCAACATATCTATTGTAAGGGATAGTCGATTAAAATGGCTCTACATACATTTTCTAGCTACACCCACAATCACAACTGCAATGTCAACTTTGAAAGCAGATGATGCAGGGGCTTCAGTTAAAAGATGCGTCAGCAAAGATATGCCGAAAGACGGTGTCCTTTTACCCCTTTTCTTAAACTTAGTGTTCAACGAACTCCTGATATATCTGGAAGCGGATAGTAGCAGAGTGATAGCCTATGCAGATGACCTTGCTAACGGCATCACATCATCATTAAAGAATTCCTACAGCAATTTCTTAACAGATTAACCTATCGGGGATTTTTCCAGGAAATATAAAATTCCAATCATAGACCAGCTCAGTCTTTTAAGATTCAGCAAACGATCTGGGTCTTGTTTTTGACAGGTAACTAAACTAGAGACCTGATGTTCAAGGAAGAGTTAAGAAAGCAAGCCATTGGGAATTAATAGGGGCTTCAGCCTCGCGTTACTCACTGACTTACCGATACTCGCCTAAGGGGTGGTTGTCGCAGCTATTTGTCTTTAAGCGACAACGCAGCGGACAAATAAATTATTTGGTCACACTAATATTCTTAATACACTAGAAAAACTTCCATAGAACATTGTTTACATTATGCCTCAACATTGGTTTGACAAAGACTTTTATGTGAGCATCCCCTCTAAATCTTTCTTGAAGGGAGATGTTTGTCATGGACGACAAGTGAATCCGATTCTACACAGATGGCTCCAAAGTTGATAGCGGTGTTGATGGCGGTGGTTTATCAGATAAGCTAAACCAAAGCCTCTCCTTTTGCCTTCTAAATCTCTTTTAGGCGGAAGTTTTGGTGATTACAGAAGTCCCGTCCTGGCTGAAGAAAAACGTGATATCGAGTCCCTGACCTAAAAAATTCTAGAACCACATTTGGTTGCCGATCATCTCTCTGGAAGAGCAGTTCAACGTTCATCTATGTTCAATGCTCGGTCACAGAAATATTCCAGGGAACTTAAAGGCCGACGAACTCGCCAAAATTGGAACCAATCTACCTATCCTACCTAAAAAAAGGTAGCATCGATATACCAATCACTACATGCAAATTAAAAGTAAAGCTAGATGTTATTAGAAGAACAAACCTTAGGTGGACTGTTGGTTCAACAACAATTTAGTCAAAGCTGAATATTTCTAAACAGGAAACTTCTCAGCGCTGTCATACGTGTTACCACTGGACATTGTCTTATAGGCAAGCATGCACAAAGGTTTGGCGTTTTTACAAACGACAATGCTTCACCCACTCTGTACGTACCCAGCTCTCTCTCAAGGAAAAGTACTCCACTTGGGAGCATCCTTCTACTATGACTTAAGAGAACTAAACAATATAGACGTTAACAGTCTCCTACCCTTTGTCAGACACTCGAGTAGGAGGATCACAGACCCACGTGGCATTACAACAGGCCAATAGGCCTAGAATAGGTTTTGTTTTCCAAAAGCTATTGCAAGCTAACCTAACCTACTTCAACCTCTGCGCGCAACCTGAGATCAGGTCGCTCGAATCGAATCGAATCGAAGGATCTTACGACCGCATATGGATACTCTGCGTTGATAGTTCTATATGTCCTAGTCATGTTAGGCCATTGATACAAACTTTTTTGACCAAGTCAGTGTCGTTACACGGTTCGTACAGTCCCGTCACCGCAGACCAAAAATCACTTGAAGTATCTTTCTCCCTAAATAACAGCCGCCTGTGCTAACGATCATGTACAAGTATTTTCCCCATAGATCAACTGTTTAGATCAGAAAGTGATGGGTGAACTCTCCGCTTAATGTTAGTAACGATCAACAGTAATCCCTTGCACTCACCTAAAAAGAAAAGTACTGGGTAGTGACATCACATCAGTACACCGTACGTTCTATCAAACGCTTTATGCCTACAAAGTTACCACTCACCTTACTCTACGTCTAGAAATTTACTCAAATTAAGATATCATCAGAAGAATTCAAAATCATCCGATGCTTAGCCCTTGAGAAGCATTTCAACCTTTACCGCCAAAGGCAATTACCTTTAATATTTCCAACAACAAATTTGTGTTCGTATTTTAGTCATAAAATTCTTATCTTGCCCCTTCTCTGGCACTCTATCCCTTGCACCTTCGGTCACTGTTAAATTACCTGCATTAACCCATTGCAACTACAGCACTCGTTTACTGTGCACCATTTAACAGGCCATTGACCAGTTATAAATGATGACAAGTTAAAATGTCATCAGTTGCCCTACGTAGCTATTCTCACCTGGTATGTGTAACCGCGTTACGCAAGTACACAATTTTTCAATTAAGACCCTCTTTCCGAGCAACGACCGAAACTTGCATGTCCATATGTCCATGGAACCTTTTGTCTTCCCATTCTACTAAGTAGTGTCATTCTCAAGCCCTCCAGTGTCACTATGTACTATTCCGAGATCCAAATCCGAGCCCAGAACAATCTTAACATCATTACCCGTCTGTACGAGTACTCGTACGTAGTTGGTAGGTTGGTTGTATCTGTGCCCATTCTGGATTTGTGTTCCCGAAAATATTATTTCCCCGAATGACCATGTCGTTTTGTTATTGTCTGCTTGTAATACAGTGAGGTGTGCACATTCCCATCTAGAACGTGGACGAGGTTGTCGTGGTTATCGCTATCATTAACGAGCTGAAGAGACTTTGGAAAAGCCATACATCATTCGTAGAATTGCTTCTCGGTTTAATGAGATTTATTTTCATGAAATACATACATAACGTAAGTAGGAACAGCAGTCGAATGTGGTGGGGGGAGGGAAAATAACTGTTTCGAATTGGGAGACCAAAAACGACCACACATCCCTAGCCAGTTTGAGAATTCGAAAATCCAATTCCGAAGCCAATATGGCCATGGGTACGAATAAATTCTCATTATATCCGGTGGAACCGATGGTGATGCTGATAGTTGTGTTGGTGGAGTAGGCTTTGACTTAAATTCCCATTCTGGTTAAATCGTCTTAGACAGACTACAAGACAAAACCCACAGATACGAGTAAAAAACAAAAGCATTACGGACCACTTTACTACTGATGGCATGGTTCCCATGATTCTAGATCTGTTTGCATCTAATCCAGATACAATGCGCTGCCATCTATTGCACGATTGCCATGGGACTATTGGCTGTTGGTTTATTTGTTATAGGGATACATATGTTACGTGTACAATATGTATTTATATAGAGCGAATTGCAACTGTGCGCGCTCGTGTATCTGGAACAGTCAGCAGTATGTATTTTGGGTACACGCAAAATGTTGCACTGCAAAGCATGTGGATACAAATATTTTACTTTTTTTCTTGCTTAGTAAGTGGAAATTGCTATTGAGTAGAGATGGAGATACATTTGAGGGATAAGGGAAGGAGAATTCTCGTTACGTAGGGAAAATTGGTTATCTAGGTTATGCAGTAAAACTTGAAAGAATCGATTAAGGTAATATAGGTAATATAGGTAATATGTAATAGCATAGGAGTTGGCCAAGTATGTCAACTAAGTGTCACAAGAGTTGCAATTTGAAAAAGTTACATTGGTACAAGAAGATAAAACACAATTTAAAAATACAAGAATACAAACAATACGAATTTCAAAGTGAAGGATATCCACTAGATTTATTGGTGTGCTGAGGAAAGTGTCAGCCGGGGAAGTTAAGACAAATGAGCCCCATTTCTTGCACCAAGCTCCTTGACACCACTAGAAAGTCGACAGTACCTCCGCGGTTTTCGACGCTATATGTTCCATCCAAATAAATTTATTATCCAGGATAACTCGTTCGTGTTTAATATCCTTGAAAAAAACAGGTGAGTTAATCCAGTCAGTTTTCCACTTATCCTGAAGAGAACATCTGATTTCGAAGGGATTGACTGAAATCCAGGGCTACCTACTTTGAGAGTGTTAAGTCTACATCATGTTGCCTGGGTGAGTTACACATGTCGTTGAATCTCACGTTGTCAAGCACCCTCAATCTCAATGAAATTGACCAGTGCGTATGCCTCTAATTCTGCCCATCAGATTTTGAAGTGCAGTCATGGAGGATCCTTCGGTTTGGTAGGTATGTTGCATCTTCGACAAGAGAAGCATTCGTAGAACAATTTTGGAAAAATGGACCTCAACCAGTCTTTTCGTGTTTAAAGCAAGAAGGAACACGGACCGATAGTGCTGAAGCTCTTTGCAGGTGAGTAAACATCTTCGTCGATTTTTGATACAAAATGTAGGGGTTCGGAATATAGGTCAGCGCAAGGTTAGCAATGAGGATTCTCTCCAGAATAGCCAGAAGTGGAGCATTGTAGCATTAGAAAAGCTGCTATTTACATCAGGCGATACCAGCTACGTTCGGATGTAGGTATTTTTTAACTTACTTGCAGTTCTAGTGATGAAAGATGATTGTGAATCGGTTACAATCTAATACTTGGGAAGTGAGTTTTGAGCTTGAGATTGAGAGTATATTCAATGTAGAGGCTATCAGATTTTATGACTTTTTTAACATTTTCAACTTGTTTAGAAGCTTGTGGCTTGTATTCAAATTGAAAGCCTGTTATGAAGTTGAAAATAAGGATCTGATTTGAACTTCGTTTTAATGAATTCCAAATCCAAGTTCCTACTCTTCTTATGGAAATAGATTCTACATTTCTTGTGTCTAGTCCAGCGTCCACAATCTCACAATCTAACAGTCGGTGCGCATCAGCTTGGATAGCCTGAAAACTTAAACGTCGTGAAATTGCTTGGTGTACTTCGGCTTCTGTGTTGATAAGGTGTTACCATTAATAGTCTTCCTGAACCGAAGCATAAGAAAGCAGAGGCAAGCTGGTTTCTTTCCCTATGGCTTTTTGTGGTTGTTGATGATGTCGATTGAAGTCGCACTACACCCACATCCGTCCACCCAAACTGCAGCCTTTTATTTAAATTCTAAGCACCGGGAGTGCCACTTCCAATCATTCTAAAGGGTCATCCAATAAGAGATATTATTTTAAATTTAACGCTATTGTTGAACTGTCAAAATTCAACTACCATTGCGATGACTTTTAATAAGTAAAAACTAGGACTTTATTAACTGTGGAACGTTGCATACTCGCACAACCTTTTGAAATAGTAAAAATTCACTACAAAACGGTGAAATTATAGCGGAAACTTTTCGAAAAATTCGTTCTGTTTTCGGTCATCATCTTCCGGATGTAGCTGATGGCGTGACTAAAAACTCAGGTGCGTCCATTTCGAGATAATCACAAGAATTGGGCCTATCCGTAACTGCTTTGCACTGCATCTTGGCCTAAATACTGATAAAGTACAGTTGACACGAGGATTGAAGCTAGCAGATTACATACCACACTATACTCTAGCTGATTGGATGCTGGAAATAAATTAACAAGATCATAATTTTTTACACAAAATTATTCTGAGTGATGAGGCTCGTTTCCGTTTGTCTGGGCACGCAAACAAACGAAACTCGCGCATCTTAGATTTCAAGAGAAATAATGGAAAAACTTCTCCAGACACAAGATGTGACAATTTGGTGTGGTTTTCGGGCTCGTAATGTCGTTGGCCCATATTTTTTTTCGAAAATGATGCTGGCACGACCGTTTTAGTAAATGGATTGCGTTACCGAACGGTGTTGGCTTATAATTTTTTTTTTGCCTAAAATTGGATGACGTTTATTTTCAGCCATATGCCACAAAACTGGTGAAAAAATGCCCCTATTGCGTGATAAATTTCCTGGACGTGCGATTTCTTGAAATGGAGACTTTAATTTGCCGATCGTGTGATTTATCACCTTTAAACTTTATCCTTTAGGGTTATACCACCTTGATCAATTAAAAATAAAAATACAAGTTTATTCATCTAAATCTATATTGTCCCCTTCAAAGTAATCCCCACGACACACTTATGCCAGCGCTTGATACAATCCTTGAAACATTTTTTATATTTGGTTTTCGATATGTCCATCAGTGCTCTCTGCGATTTTTTCATAACTTCCTCTCGGCTGCTAAAACGCCTTTTTAACTTAATTGAACAGAAAGAAGTTACAGGGAGCCAAATCAGTTGAATTCGGTCGTGTGTTGGATGGTATTTGTTGCATTTTTCGTCCAAAAATTACGATTTTTGCGACGGTGCGTTATCATGGTGTAAATTCCACGAATTTTCTGCCCACAATTCTGGTCTCTTTCTGCGAATTGCTTCACGCAAACGTCTCATAACGCCCAAACATCAAATGGCCTTCTGGCAAAAATTTATGATGCACTACACCGTGTAATCCATGAAAACCGTGAGCATTGCCTTCTTTTTTGACTGAAAACGACGTTGTTTTTTTTTTGTCGGCTCATTTTTTGAACGCCATTCACTTGCCTGATGTCTGGATTGCGTGTTGTACTCTTAAACCAAAGTCTCGTCTCCAGTAATGGTCCTTTTGATGAATGTGGGATCGGATTCAGCATAGCAAATTATCTCTTTTCCGACGTCAACACGGTCTCTTTTTTGCTTGAAATTGAGGTCTTTTGGCACCAACATTGCTGCTACACGACCGAAACCCAAATCATAAACTAAAACGGATCCATAGGCAATGTTCAAGTCCTCCGCTATCCCTATGATGGTTAATTTGCGGTTATTAACCAACATTTCATTTACTTCATCAATGTTTTCGTCGGTTTTCGATGTCGATGGTCTGCCACTGCGTTCATCACCTTTAATTGACTCACGACCACTTTTAAGCCGCTCGTGCCACTGGTAAGCGACCGTTTTCTTTAGAGAATCGTTGCCGAAACACTTTACCAACGGTCGCGCACCATTAAATCCGTTTTTTTACGCAAAATTTTAATACAAGTTCGTTGTTGCAAATTTAAATCCATTTCTAAAATTGTAAAAAATCGCCAACAGACACAGAGATAGATGTACTCTTGGCTAAGTAACTTTTGCAAATGTCAAGCTATGACGCTAAGATTTAGAGGGAATGTCAACAACAGATGTACCAACTTACCAAAAAAAAAATAAAAAATAAAAAACAGAACTCAAATCGGAACAATGGGAGCTCCATACGGTGGTGCGCCGGGAACTTTTTGATCAAGGTGGTATTAAAGATAAAGTCTACGCCGATGCTCCATCAACGGTTTATTCACTAAATGGCAATATTTAAACCGTTTTTCGGTTTAACATGATAAAAAAATGTCATCAAAAGAATAACTATTTGTAGGAGGATTCTAGGTGGACACTTGACAGCTATTGAATTTTATTACTAATCTTAGAGTTTGTACTTTGGATTGAAATAAAAACATCGCTACTTTTCGGAGAAATATTGCGTTTTTATATTGATTTAAAATGACACCTCTTGTAGGATTACTTTAATCCTAAGTACGACTTTTGCTGTTAGCAGCGTATAAGAAAAGCAATCCAAAGGAGGAGTCCCAGAAATATTTTTCGAGTCAGCACAAAAGAAAGCAGTTCAGCCACGAATCGATTTCACCTGTCCTGGTTTATCTAAATCTTATATTTTCGGCACATTTTTCTCTGTTTTAAATTAGTCTTTATCGACGGCCCTTTACAGTATACTTTTTCTGGAGCGAGTTCAACCTTTTTAGTTTCCCGAGTACTGAAGCGGAATGTAAGCTCTTTTTTCGTTCAATCTCACTTTAACGAAAGTGAAAGTTTCATAGGAGAAGTCAGAGAACTCATCGAAATAGACTCTTGGCTTTGAAGGTATGTTAGTAAGCGCATCCATATTAATTACCCTGACGTAATCGAAAACATCGCAGATGGATTGGAGTTGTTACGAGCACCATCTGGAATACATAAATTCCCCTTGTTAACCTCTATACGTATTTAAGATATAGCGTTTAATTCAATGTCTCGAATGTTGTCTTCATAACGTTAGGATCTCCGTCTCTAACATAATATCTTCCAGCCACATAAGGCAGTTAAGTTGGCAAGCAAACTTTACCAAACTTTAACTACAATATAACCACCAGGTTTTCATTATTTTTGGAATGGTTATAAGCAATATACTGTCTGTACGAGATATAATTACGATGATGATTAAGCTAATTAGGCTCGTTTAGTACTCGTAATAAGCCAACTTATCCACTGCTTGCCCAGCTCTTTTGGTTTCTTGTCTTTGTCTAAAGCTACCTGTCTTGCTTGGCCGAATATGAAAGCCAGCGTTTCGATGAATGTGCTTTACATCCCAAGTTAGCCGGATAGCCTCCTCCTCGGTATCAATACTATCGATAAAATCGTCGACGTGGTAGCAATACATGGAGAGCATGTAGTTCCAAAGGTCATCACCTGCATTTCAAAAACATCTGGCTGTTTTTGAATCGTGTACTTCACTCCATAAAAATCTTTGTGCATGCCTATTGGTTTCTTTTATACGCACTTAATGGAACATCTCGGCGATACCGCCACAGATGGCCACTTTGTCTCATCGTCAAAGATTTTTTTGGGTTTTTCACTGTAAATACAGATAAATACCTTACGCGATTGCCTGCTTTCTTTTTTATTTCCGTTCATTGCTCTGTTTTCTTCGACTAATACCAGTTGTTGTGTTGGAATGCGTGCTCCGATGTCTTCAATAGAAAAGTAGGACTGTCTAGATCTCGATCAGCACTAACCTGCAAAGCCTGGAGCAAACCTGCAGATGTATTCACCTTTGTACTAAATTTCCACGGTGGGTTCCCTTATACGAACCGGGAGCTTCTAAAGGTATTGATGTTGATCTACGATGCAATGGGTTCCTATCACGTTTTCTGGTGTTCATAAAGATGTTTGGAGAACAGAAATTTGTTGGGATGAATACTTACCTCTCAATCAGCAATGGATAAAACTGTTACCTAGAGCGACATAAGTTAGAATCTCACGCTGTTACTCTCTATATTTAAGGGCGCCGGAGGCATCCATTCAAATTCATACCTTTGTTGATGCAAGTGAGGATAACAACGCAGCAGTGTCATACTTTCGTGTTCAATGGATGGATTAGAGATAGTAAGTGCGAAGACTAAAGCGGCTCCTAAACGTCCTCTGTCTATAACAAGGCTAGAGCTTCAGGCAACAGTTTTAAGATTGAGATTGCGCCGTTCATCATTTCCCATCAATCAACGATTTCAATTGTCTGACTCTAGAACCGTGCTGGCGTAGCTTCAAACAGACCCAAGAGATTTTCAACAGTTTGCACAGAGTTGGCGAAATTCTGGAGACGTCAAACCCTTCCGATTGAAGATGGATCCCTTCAAAATTAAATATTGCAGACAAGACGACTAAATGGAAAACAGATGTCGACTGGAGGGAAACTTGTTAATGGTTTACATTCGAGAAATCTATAGTAATTGGCCGAAAATGCCTACAATTAATACTGACAGCAAAGAATAGTTCCGGCCGCATCTATTGCAAATAAGTAAAGTTAAAGCTATAAAGTTAATTGACGAAAACCGTTTCTCGACTTGGACCAAAATGCTCGGACTAGCGTCCGAGTTCATACGGTTTTGTGTACGCGGACAAGTAAAGAGGAGTCAGAAAAATAAAAGAAAGTCTGGGCAAAGGAGTTGTAGTGTCTTCATCAGCGATAGCACGATCCGAAGCACTTCTCTTCCGACAGGCTCAGTTAAAAGTTTATTCAATTGAAATGGATAAGCTAAAAAAAGCTAAACTAGGGCAGGTACCGAAACTTTCCCAAAACGGCCCTCTCTTTATTGCGTCACTGTTTTTGGACGAAAGGAAGATCCTGAGGCAGCACTTTTTTCGACGAATGTATTGATTTGGGATGTAAAACGCCAATAAATCTCATCGCATCACACTAATTATTGATAACTATCATCGAAAATTCCACCACTGCAACAATGAAACAGTCCTGAACGAGGTGAAACAAAAATTTGTGTGTGTTACTTAGGTCAGTGCGGCGATCCTGTCAATCATGCAAAATTCAGAATGCGCGCCCTATAATCCCACAAATGGGCAAGGTTCTACGTACCAGACTGAGTGCATTCAGTAGACCTTTTTCATTTGTTCTGTTAGACTATTTTGGGCCGCGAAAGGTAACTTTTGGAAGAAGGATCGAAAAAGATGTGGCGTCTTGTTCACCTGTTTCACAAAACGAGCAATTCATATAGGGTTGGTGAATGGATTAATGACGGGTTCTTGTATAATTTGTCTGCGAAATTTTATGGTCCGATGAGGCATTCCTCTACAGGTATACAGACAAACATGGACAAACTTTCGGGGAGCGGAAAGAATGCTTCAAGAATAAAGGTTGACATGGAACAGGTAGTTAATGAGTTTGCATATGCGGATTTGGAGTGGAGGTTTAATCCACCTGCAGCGCCGCATATGATGGGAAAGGCTTGTGCGATCTGTAAAGACCGTATTATACTAGATTTTTCCTTACAACAGGACCTATAATGAAACTTTGCGCAACGCACTTACTGAAAATGAGCATATTATAAATTCCATGCCACTTACCTTCGTTTCACTTAAATTAGACGACAACGAAACGATTACGCCAAATCATTTTTTGCTTGGGACCCCCAACGGGTCAAAACCATCTTGTGACCCTACTTTGGTAAATTTGAGAATGAATTGGAAGAAGGCGCAGGTCATAGCTGACGCGTTCTGGAGAAAATAGATAAAAACTTTCCTGCCCGACCTAAACCGGAGATCAAAATGTTTCGAAAATTTGAAGCTTCTCGCTAAAGGTGATTTGTTCATTATTGTGGACGAAAGCTTTCCTAGAAATTGCTGGCCAAGAGGAGTCATCACCAATACGGTTCTTGCTAAGAATGACCAAGTGCGACGAGCGGCTATACAAACTTTCAGTGGAATCTTTGATCAGCCTGCCTCACAAATAGCAGTCCTGGATGTAGAATACGCTTGCGATAATAGCTCCGATAATAATATAATATTTCAAAATTTGTAAGCCATCTATAAAAAAAGGAAAACGTATTTTCATTGGAACTTTAAATACGTAGCTCAACAAGCAGGTTTCCAGGTATCAAGTTAAGTTAACATCCCGTTGTCATATTAGATTTTTGAAATCGTATGACGATACTAAATATTGGGTCATATAGAATGTACCCGCTTTTTTTTGTCACTACATAGTTGGTGTTGGTGTCCATTTATCTGAAAAAAACTAATCTGATTGTGTCAAACGAACAAGTGTGACATGTCTGGCTACATTTTTTGTGAAGACTTTGTGATGCTATTTTTTTACTATAAAAAAGGGGAAAACACTGCAAAAACATGCCGAAAAATGTGTGCAGCATACGGTGAGAATGCTGTGAGTGAACGCCGGACCCAAGAGTGGTTTGTTCGATTCCGTTTCGGAAATTTCGATGTAAAAGATGCATGTCTCACTGGTCGGCCTATCACTGAAAAAGTCGATGAAATTTTGCAATTGATGGAGCAAGAAGGGAACGGAAGCCATCTGGAGATAGCAGAGGTACTAAACATCAACCGTATGACAGTTTGGAAACATCTAAAACGAGCAGGCTACTCAAGGAAGCTCGATGTTTGAGTGCCACATGAAATAACGCAAAGAAATTAAATTGACCGAATAACCATCAATGAAACGCTGCTGAAACGTAACAAAATGGAAATATTTTTGAAGCGATTCATTACGGGCGATGCAAAATGTATTAAAAACGAGAGTATCCGATGTCCGACCACAAACGACTTCAGAGCCCGGATTGACGGCAAACAAGGTTATTTTGAGTGTGTGGTGGGATTGGAAGGGAATCGCCTATTATGAGCTGCTAGAACGTGGCGAAACGGTCAATTCGATCCACTACTGTGTACAACTCGACCGTTTGAATGAAGCTTTCAAGAAAGAGCGATCAGAATTGGTCAACAGAAAAGGGGTTGTCTTCCATCAGGACAATGCTAGGCCATACACATCCTTGATGAACCGAAACAAATTGACGGAGCTTGGTTGGGAAGTTTTAATGCATCCACCGTATAGCCCGCACTTTGCACCCTCTGATAACTATAGGGTTTTCTAATTACGACTTGACAACTTTTTTTTTAAATAAAAGGCAAACTTTATTATTGGCTTGAAGTACAATCAAAACATTTATGAATGGAACTCGGCTTCGTTCATATGACCACCGCCGGCACGTTTGCAGAGGTCGATTCGTTGGACCCAATTTTCAACGACTCGGCCACACATTTCGGCTTTGAGCTGTTCCAGCGTCTTCAGCGTGTTGGCATGAGCCAATGACTTAACGTAGCCCCACAGAAAATAGTCAAGCGGCGTTAAATCGCACGAACGAGGCGGACTATCGTCTGGCCCATGTCTTGAAATAACACGCTCACCATACTGCCTCTTCAATAAATCGATTGTAGCGTATGCTGTGTGGCTTGTGGCACCATCCTGTTGAAAGCACATGTCGTTCAAATCCATATCTTCCAATTCGGGCGAAAAATAATCGGTGATCATGGAGCGATAACGCTGACCATGAGACAGTAATGAGACGATCGTTATCGTCAACGAAAAAATATGGCCCAATAACGTCGCCGGCATGCAAACCGCACCAAACAGTTATTTTTTTGTGGATTAAGTGGTGATTCAAGAAGCACATAACGCATATTTTGCTTATTGACAAACCCATTGAGCCAAAAATGAGCTTCGTCACTGAAGATAATTTTGCAACTCCGAATATCTGTAGAAAATTTTTATAATATGCAGACGTTGCTCGTTAGTGTACTTTATTATGATGAAGTTTACTGAATAAATTGACAGAGACAGTTTGATGATTAGTGAAAAAGTGCGTTCACAAATTAAATTCAAAGTTGTCAAGTTCCTATTGGAAAATCCTATATTTGTTCCGGTCTTTGCAAAACTCTTTTAATGGTTAAAAAATTGACCCACCGAAGAGCCGCTGAAAATCGCTTGGCCAAGTTTTTCGCTGATAAACCACAGAAGTTCTACACCGATGGAATAATGAAGCTACCCGAAAAATGGCAAAAGATTGTAGATAATAATGACCAGTATGTACTTGATTGAAATTGATTTTGAATAAAGAAAAATTTTTATTCAAAAATGTACCAAAAAACCGCGGAGACTTTTTATGATAATTGTAATCTTACCTTTTATATTCTTTAGTTTTTATATTAGAAGAATGCAGATAATCTTACCTGGAAATAGAAAAAGTTATGCATGATCATTAAATTCTGTTACACATGTTAGATGTATAAAGTTTAATGCATTGCTTATGTAACATAATTCCTAAGTCAGAAAGTGTTGCATCTCATCTGCATACGTACAAAGTTGAATTCGTAAAGCATAAACAACGAAATAGTTCCCATTTGTCCAACAATAAAAGCATCAAACACCTTCAATCATAATTTTTAACACGACCAATTTTAAAAGTATTTTAGTGTAATTTTAAAAAGTACAAAGCCGAAGTGGTTTCTCTGAGGTAGCCCAAAAATTATATACCTATTTTTAAATGTAAGCGTCCCCAGCAAAAAAAAAGTGCCCTTTTATTTTGTAGCGTTGGTACACGTACACGAGACGAGTACGAAGATTTCGAGCAAAGCTTGCTACTTCGTCTTTTACGGTAGCAAATCCTAGGTCACGGTGAATATCGCTATTTCTTAGATACTATGGAGAGTTCATGATTGCATTTAGAGCTTTGTTCTAAAACTTTTGTAGAATACATATGTTACTTGGTTTAGTACAACCCATATGGGTACCCAATACGTTTTAGGTAATTGCTTATATAAAAGCAGTTTGTTATATAAGCTTAATTTGGAATGTCTTTCAACAAGCCAATACATTTCTCTAAGCCTAATGTCAAGTTCTTCTAGTTTCTTTTTAACGTGTGATTTCCACTTCAGCTTTGCGTCTAGAGTTATTCCTAAATATTTTGCCTCGTTTGCATATAGAATTTTTATAGAATTATACCTTTCTACATATTAGTAATATTAACATGAGTCGACTTGGTCTTGTTTAGCACGATTCTCCAGGTTTTCGTCCAGTTAAACAACTTGTTTAGGGCTCGTTGGAGTTTCATCGTCGAAGATCCTACCTTTTGCCCTGTAGCAAGAATAGCCTTATCGTCCGAGAACGTGGCTACTACTGTCTCTTCATCCTGAGGTATATCTCTTGTATACTATAGGAATAAGTACGGACCAAGAACACTTCCTTCTGGCACACCAGCGTAAATTTCTATGCATTCCGAGTATTCACATCCATGTATAATCCAAAACAGCCAGTTTTTAAGGTATGAATTTACTATTTTGCATAATTTGGCAGGCCTCGTGCCATATCTTGTCGAAGGCTTATGGCACATCGAGAAAAACGCTAGAGCATATTTGCTTTTTTTCTAAGGCGTTTTCAATTAAATTTGTGATCGGATATACCTGATATATTGTCGAATGCTAGACCCCAAAGCCGTACTAGTGATTCGGAATAAGTCGTCTCTCTTCCCTTATACGTTTCAACCATTTAAGAAAAAAAAATTTCGAATACTTTTAAAGTTGTGGACAGAAGCGAAATTGGTTTTTTTGTCACAAAGACTTTAGCCTGGTTTCAGGACCATTATACATAACTTCGGCCACTTTCCGTTGGCTGGGAACTTATAAAAGTCTGATTGAAGCATTTATTATATGAAGTAGCTTGACTACTGCTTTTTAGGAAAACTCTTTTAGAATCTCGCTTGTAATCAGATCGTATCCTGGAGCTTTATTATTTTTCAACTTTGCTATTATTTGCGGACGCTTACTCAGTGATACTTATTTTATTCTATAATTGTGCTGTGCTGACATCGTGATCTTCAGTAAGTTGTCGTCCGTCGAAAGTTTGAAAAGTGTTCGGCAAATAAGCTTGCTTTCTCTACGTCTCCTTTTGTCCATTCGCCGTTGGCTTTCCATATTGGTGGAGAGTGCATTATCGGTTTCTTGGTAGACTTCATGACTTTTCAGAGCGAGTAGTTTGATGTTTTGTCAGCAGTCAAGCTTTTAAGGTAACGTGATGTTTCACGGTTCCTACACGGATTTATGTAGGGGTGCACGTGATTTTTGCCCCCTCTTTCGTGCTTTCCTTTTCTCACGTAGAAGGTCCTCGATATCGGACGGATATGTTTTATTTCGTATCCGTCCTCGTATTAAAAAATATGTGTTATTCCACGCAGTCTCCACGAACTTATCGACATCGTTTTCTATCTCAATGAGAATCGTAAGTGGTACGCCTGGGACAATGTTTTCTTTGCAGTTTTTTCTAAAGCCGTCCCAATTCGTTTCCTTATTCGTCAATCTAGGTGCTCTTTCGATTTTAGCAATGCTCCTGCCGATTTTTAGAACTACTGGTAAATGATCTAAGCAGAGGTCATAGCATTCTACAGTAATCGTGAGGTATATAGGTACCCCTTTATTCGTGTCGGTGGGCCAAGCCAAGCCACGTTTTAGACTTGCATTGTATAATAGTCTGCCATTCGTTGAGATGCATCTTGAGATGTCAAATGTCAAAGTTTTGATCACTATTTTTTCTCGATGACGATGGCGTAGTGCGTCAGGAGTATTACCTTGTATGGCTTTTATATCACGATAATGCTCCTACACCTGCTCATTCATCGTTGCTTGTGAGAGCCACCAAGTGATATGCTGTTTATATCCAAACAACTAATCTGAGATAAATATGATTTCGGGGTAGTCGAAAGAGGGACCTACGATTAATCATGTCCTGACAAGATCTTGTTTCGTATTATGATCCACAATTAAGGTGTATCACTTACTTCTGAGCGTTTAGGATTTCGTAAAAATGTTGCCTTCTAGTTTTAATTGGGTAATCTGAGCTCTGAGCCTTGAGTTCAGAGCCATCTGGCTTAAGCGTATCGTCTATGCCTAGGAAGGTGCTTAACGTGTATTGTCTCAATTTCTCAATAGTTCGTACTTCCTCATGCAGATCAGTTTCAGTTGGCTTTCCTTTGAGAAAACCATGTTGGGAATCGTATCACCCTACAAGAGTCGACTTTATTTAAGGTCGATGCTACAATAAGCTCATTGAGAGTGAAGGAAGTTAGGCTGATTAGTGTAAAGTCTTTCCCGGAGTAGCGGCCTTTTTTGTCAAACTTTGCTGTCAAGACAGGATACAGCTTATGTAGATGACGAAAGCTAATAAATCGCTTTTATTTTAAGCTTATGTAGCATGTTTAGTTCCCGTGGTTCATAGCAATGGGAGCTATTTAGTATCCACAGTTTTCTTAGTTGATAATTGATTTAATTTCATACCAAGTTATGGACTTGGTCCCCAAGTGACAAAAGTTCAAATAGTAGTCCTTACACTAAAGTTTCTATTAAGTAGTGACCCCAGTTGTGTTGCATAAGCTCCGTCCTGATCAACTGAATGATCCACACGGAGGTGTGGTTTGGATAGGATCTTCTGAATCTAGTCTAATCAGTCAGAACCGCCATAGAGTATTTATAGTCTAACCATGCCCGTGTCTTATTTAAATTGTTTGCATAATTTTCGTTAGATTTTGTAAGGCCACCAAAACTTGTGCCTAAATCCGATGTGAAAATTCTTCTTTCATAAGGTTTCTGATTAATTCATTCCAAAGTGATGTTACTCAGGCTATGTTCATGGACTTTTCGAGTATCTGTATATTTGGATGTAGTTCTTCTAGTGAGTAAATTTTCTGTTAGCAAGTATTGTCAGTTTGGAATTGACGACTTCTTTTTAGCGTTCCTAAACTAGAAACTTTCTATACGTTGTAGGATTATCTAAATAGATGTAATCCGAGAGAATTCTACGTTTACGACGGTTCAGTTTTCGACCCTAATAGTTGTTACTTTACAGAATAACGTCAAGGTCTCACCCTTAGAACTGTTCGTAGTTGGAGGCATAAAAGTTGGCATATTACTCGTACATATCCGAATGTAAGTAGTTGCAAAGGAGTCAAAACAAGACCCAGGCTGTACCCAGCTATAGCAACCAACTGATTAGCAAAAGCATCACATCCAATGATCAGCATTCCTTTCCTTGGATGAAAGGTAGATTCTAATTGTTGTAGCTGTTCATTCGTCGTTTTTCTAAGTCAGAATTTATGTATATCGAGTCTTCATAAAAAACCTAGCAGATTTTGTGAAGGACTCTTCGGGCGCTGGAGATCAGTGTGAATGACTTCCAGTAAGATGGAGTTGTAGGATTTTGCCTTCGATAGCAGTGCTTCCGCTACAGCTTATTTATTCAGGCTAACTAATTGCAATTATCTCAAAGTCTTCAAATCATTGTGCCGATCATTTTTCGTGCTTTCGGTCAAGAGTTCTTCAGTACTCTTAAAATGCTTGCACACAGCGCGAGCGAAGGAAAATAAGAGAATAAAAAGAAAGTGCTACCATTGAGCGTTGGTTTTAAATGTTTGAAGGTTACAATGAAAGAAAATAAAGAGCTCGGCAGAGCATTCCATAAGCGAGTTTTGCGGCTTAGGGAAGAATAGCATGGGAAGTGGATAGTCTATATTTTTGCTGTATCTTTTTGCTGAGGATTCAAAAATAGATGGTACAAGGACAACATTTTGGCCAGAGGAATTTGCATACCACAGTGATTGGTCGGATTAAGAGTAGATAAATATCAGTGTTTCGGTTTAAAGAATCTTTCGACATCAAAACTAGAGAAAATCCGCATTTAAGTTGATACACAAAAATGGAATCGGGCCGCAACCAACTTAGCGAGCATAACAAGAGATTTATAGGTTAAGGCCTAGGCTAGAGCTATTACTCTATCAGCCATTTCATTGTGAGTGATCTTGAGAAGACACTGTCTTAGTTCTTAGGCACTATCTTTAGATTCATCAGCTATAGTTTATTATAAGTCTCTGACTTTTGGGTTCCTCCGCTGGTGACCTCGGCCGTATGATTTTGCTAGTCACTAGTTACTTAGGCTAGGTTTTAGGCCATTGATTTTAAGGTGTCGCTGGGCAAGGCTGCGTTGGGATAAATAAAAAATACATTTTGGCATAGAAGGTCGACGATGATAACGAAGGCAATAGCTCGTCTTCCCAAGATGGGTCAAGGTCTGCAAACCTCAAAGTTGAAATTATAGTTCGCTCTACATGACTTTTGTTAGTATTTTTCTGTATATATGTAGAAGCACTAGTTTTTCTTCCTGGTAGAGCTGAAAGCTATTATCAACCAATTCTATTTCATCGACATCGACATACGCTCCTTAATAATTTCATAATTTAAAGTTGCTACTGTTGAAAGATGACAGCTATATCATAAACGCCGATGATGAATTGAAGGCAGTAAGTTGTCTGCGGAACTGTTTATTTTTTTGTAATTGTAATTATCTTAACGAAGAACTGTCGCGCGATAAAAGTAATGCAAAAGTAAAGATGGTAGAGCCTGTTGAATTATCTTCTAAAGTTTTGACGAAAATTAGTTTAGATCGTTTGTTTTTGGCTGAGGCGTAATTGCAATTTCAAGACCAACAAGTTTACTTTAAAGTGGTTTGTAACATACATAATATGAGAAAAACGTGCTTAGTGTAGTGATGACGGATTCTCAGGTCCATGGAAATAAGTAAATGAAAGAACGACTACCAATTTTCATTTCAGCTACAGCTGCAACTCCAACTCATAGTTGACTAATAATAACTTTCAATCTTACAATCGTGATTATTACCATTATTATGCAAATTGTATTAGTTCATTGTTCCATGCGTCAAGTTTCTCTATTTATCATCGTTACACCTCTCTCGCTGATGTTCGATGACACACTTCGAACAAGAGCCAATCGGCGCTCCGTCCTATATACGCTATATGTTAGCTAGTTACAGACAATCCATTAGTTTGTTTTTAGCGTTACTTCCATTGACAATTCATGGTTTCATTGAGTTTCGCCGAGAAGTATCTGCGTATCTATAACTAATGACTGATGGTAATTGTTATCGCTGTTCCCGCTATTCATCGACCAAGTTCGTTCAACTCCACGAAGAATGATCAGAAAATGGAAATAAGTGCCACGGGAAAATATGCCAATTAATATTGAAATGCTAATTTCGCATCCATTTTCAGACATCTAGCATGCTATCACTACGGCTATGGATGGCTATGGCCTCACATACTATATCACATCTCACATCTTTCAACTTGGTAGCTCTACATAGAGTTCATTTGTGTGTGTGTGATTCATTTCATTTTATAACGTGCGCCGACTAATAATAATGTCATTTAACAAATGCCAGATACCGCGTACCTGTGTATCTATACAGATGAGATTTTATCTGACAGCAGTGGCAATTAGAAAATATATATATATATAAAGTCTGCTGGACTACTTGAACGTTTTTAGCGCGGGAACTTTGTTTACATGGATTTTTCCATCCACAAGACATGAATTTGTATCTCTATTTACAGATGTTTTATTTTTGTGAAGGTTAGAGGCTCTTTTTTGAGAATTAATTTGGTAACCTTACCTGAGTGAGAGA
The DNA here is from genome assembly GCA_907269105.1 of Volucella inanis. Lineage (NCBI taxonomy): Eukaryota > Metazoa > Arthropoda > Insecta > Diptera > Syrphidae > Volucella > Volucella inanis. The sequence goes on from OU026154.1 coordinate 97,319,974, forward strand.
TACGTATTGGTTTGTTTAGTATATTATGTGTGGTCATCGAAGTGTTGATTTTACTTTTGTTGTTCGTAATGTATCTAAATGTCGATATCTTCGGGTTCCTTAGAACTTAAGAGGTTTACTTGTTTGTTTAAATCCAAAAGTGTTTTACAATTTAAGAAAAATTTATCAACTTTTGATACCTCGGATAGTTGTATATCATCTGGCACATTTGAATACATTAAAACCCAATAGACGACCTATAAGATTCCTGTTCCTTTGGACTTTTGGGGGTAAAAAGGACCTCAAACAACAAATCGCATACATAGATGCCTACTATATGCACTTCCGACTAAACTTTTTGAAAAAAAAAAAAAATCTGAATCATTTTCTCAATGAAATACTTTTTTTCCAAAAAGCGAGAACTTTCATTTGTGCATGTCAGAAAGTTGATAGCTCTTCCTCATAGAACGATGTACAAAACTTCGTAGCTTCTTCTTGGCTGGAACCTCATCTAACGATTGGCTTCGTTGGTCTTCAAAATGTTCCATCATTCGCATCTGCTCCTCGTGTGATGATGCCAATTGGATCTCGTTTTCAGATTACCACCTTGGATTAGAACGATGTAGTGGATCATGAATTTTTGCCAGAAGGCCAGACAGTAAACAAAGAGTATAAATTGGGCGTTATTAGAAATTTGCGTAAAGCAATTCGCCGAAAGAGACCAGAATTGTTGGCAAAAAAAATCGTGGATTTTGCACCATAATAACGCACCGTCGCACAATGCGTTGACTAGTGGACAAAAATCAAAAAATCGAAAGAGCTATAAAGAGATATAATGCTGCGGAACTCAATTGGCATATATCTACAATAATTGCAGTAAATTCCTATTTTTGCATTATTTACACTTTTGTTTTTGTGGAGTACCGACATTTCTGTCAGAAGGTAACTTTATTTCTGGTTTGCAATCAGTTTTCGCTGTGTGGTTATTTAGCCTGTGAAAAATTCCAAAAGTTTTATCAATTTATTTTTTGAGCTTTAATTATGGATACCTTTCGGGCTGGTATGTGTACTTTTTTTAATTATTTTGGAGTGAAATTCATTTTTAAACTAATAAATCAAAAAAAGTTTTTTTTTGATGACCAAAAATTCACTAAAGTGTAAATTTGAATTAGAACGTAGCTAGCTGTAGCAAAATCTTTTATCTCATTAACTTCCTCCATTCTTATGCTGTACAAAAGTAAAAAGTCTTCTTGCTAATAATTGCTAACCTTGAAAAAATTCGACTTTTTGTAGGACCAATTCCAATTATAAAAAACGAACAAATTTTTGAAAAATGGGTTTCGATTATAAAAGGTTCAAAGATTGAGGAATTATAGGATTATGTTTTGAGTTAACTAAGAATAAACAATTGCTCAAAGAGGATTAAAAGTGATTTGACCCAAAAAATTAAAGAATGTGACTGCAATATTGCCAGGCGATGGAAACAATGTTTCTGAAACCGCACTATGTTTGTTAAGCGTCACGATGTGTGGTTAAAAAGCGAGTTTATACTACCTCAGAGTATCATTAATATAACGAATAAAACCACCTCTTCGTGGAGGACCCCAAAAGTCATTTGAAGAAGCTTCCAACAAAACCAAAAAAGCGCAGAATAGAGGATCTATTGATCTCAAAAACAAGTGAGGAGTTAAAATACGCAGCAGAACTGTATGGTCACTTATCTGGTGCAGAGGCATCAACTGTCGGAAGCAGATCAGTCTGATCAACCCAGGAAGCCTTAGCATTATATTTAGAATTAGACCTATCGTGAAGAAGGTATAACATACTAAGAACAGTTGTTAATGCTTTGCACAAGGATTGCTTTCCAAGCTTATATAGGGTTTTCCAATAGGGACTTGACAACTTTGAATTTAATTTGTGAACGCACTCTTTCACTAATCATCCAACTGTCACTGTCAATTTATTCAGTAAATTCAACATTTTCATCATAATAAAGTACACTAACGAGCTACGTTCTCCGATTGGATTCTGGAGAAGATGCGCCAAGATGATGAATTTCATCGCAAAATCATCTTCAGTGACGAAGCTCATTTTTGGCTCAATGGGTTCGTCAATAAGCAAAATATGCGTTATTGGTCGGGTGATAACTAACATGTGCTTCATGAATCACCACTTCATCCACAAAAAATAACTGTTTGGTGCGGTTTACATGCCGGCGGCGTTATTGGGCCATATTTTTTCGTCGACGATATAGATCGTCACGTTACTGTGAATGGTCAGCGTTATCGCGCCATGATCACCGATTATTTTTGGCCCGAATTGGAAGATATGGACTTGGACGACATGTGGTTTCAACAGAACGCTGCCACAAGCCACACAGCACACGCTACAATCGATTTGTTGAAGAGTAAGTATGGTGAGCGTGTTATCTAAAGACATGGGCCAGTCGATTGGCCGCCTCGTTCTTGCGATTTAACGCCACTTGACTATTTTCTGTGGGGCTACGTTAAGTCATTGGTTTATGCCAACACGCTGACAACGTTGGAAGAACTCAGAGCCAACATTGAACGCGAAATAGCGGCTGTTTCGGCCGAAATGTGTGGCCGAATTGTTGAAAATTGGGTCCAACGAATCGACCGCTGCAAACGTGCCTGCGGTGGCCATATGAACGAAGTCGAGTTCCATTCATAAATGTTTTCATTGTACTTCAAGCCAATAATAATTTTTTTGAAATATCTCAAATGGTTTGCCTTTTATTTAAAAAAAAAAACTTGTCAAGTCGTTTTTAGAAAACCCTATATAAAATAAAAAAACTTAAAAAACAAATGCTTCCTTCTAATAGTGAGGCAACGGCATCGGTTGATCTCCAAGAATTGCTGAGTAGGACTGGAGAAAGTATAGCTGAAATTGCTCATATACAACCTGACTGACTCGAACTGCAACCAACTTCAGACTACTATAATTTCCAAACCGTTTATTACTGTGGGCTCAAATTTTGACAATTGACAGATATTTTTATTATTTACAAGCCATTTAAACGATTTGCGTCTCAGTTGGGTCGAAAAATTTTTATTCGCGATGGAATTTAAACGTGATAGTGTGATTGCTTTATATTTAGATGGAAAACCACAAGTTTTTATCGTTAGAGCCCTCCAGCACCTCAACGTGAATAAATCATTTGTGTCTCGAACCATAGCTCGTTACCGTGATACTGTCATAAAAAAACAGCAACATCGGCAGAAATGGTTCGGAAAGTGAAGGCTCGAATTGAGCGAAATCCGCGCCGAATTGGAAGAAAAATGGCTCGTGAGCTCAACATATCGTTGGAACGGATGCAAAACATACTGAAAAACGAGCTTGAGCTCAAGCCATTGAAGTTCCAAAAAGCAGACGATCTTACACCGCAATAGCAAAAAGTTAGAGTCGAAAGAGCGAAGGAGTTGCAACGATTGCACGAAAGTGGTGAGTTGTCGAATTTGTGTTTTTCCGAAGAGTCGCCATTTGTTATAGAGCAATATGTCAACAAACAAAATGACCGATTTTACTTGCCAGAGAGGTACTTCGAAAATTTACAGTTTCGGACGGCCACCAGAAAGCAGGCAGCACCGATGGTGATGGTTTGGGCCGCCCTAACCGCCGATGGTCGCTCTCCGCTTGTATTTGTGGACCAATTAATGCGATCGTATACCGTGAAACTATCTTCGAGGCAGTATTAAAGCCTTGAGCAAGCAATCATTTTGGTCGGAGACCGTGGACATTTCAACAAGACTCGGCACCGCCTCACAAAGCGCGCGTCAAACAAGATTGGTTAAAAAACAATGTTCCACACTTCATTTCTTCGACACAATGGATTGCAAATTCTCCGGATGCAAATCCGCTGAATTTTTCTATCTGAAGTATTTTGAAGGCGAAGGTTGGCAATAAAAAATACCAAAGTTTGGACCACCTCAAACAAGCACTTAGCCGGGAATGGGCCAAAATACCGCAGAGCCACTTGCGTGCAGCGTGCGATGCTTTCTTCGGCCGTCTCAAGGCCATTATTCGCGCCAAAGGTGGACATATTGAAAACTACTGATACAATTTGAAAATTGATGTATTTTCCAATATTTTTTGCTTTGGCACAATAAAATTTATCAAAAAATATAAAAATTATAGCATTTTAAAAAGTTGCAGTTCGAGTCAGTCACCCTGTAGAGCAAAACACAACTGCAACGTTAGTATGTAAGTGGGGCTTTGACGGAAGTTCCGGCCATAGTCAGTACAAACAACTGTTTGTTAATTCAGAAAGCACAGACGAATTTTCATTTTTGATTATATTTGATTGAAAATGCAAGACTTATGCGAGATGAAAAGGCCAAAATGAATGAAGTTATTAGTCAACTCTTTAACCATTGTATACGAAAAAAATGGTTTTAGTATACAAATTTCTTTCAAAATGTTATCTATGATGACTGATGGGAGTGTTTGTAACATTTTATCAAGAACAAATGCTGCATCAAAGTGTTAACATACATTTGCGGTGCGACTCCTAAAGAGATGAATGGGGTAGCAGTCAATGAAAAGCTCCGAAATGAAGAAAACTACCGTTTTGGTTTATCCACCCTACATTCTTGGATAAGATCTTTTGAAAGTTTGTTACACATTTCCTATAGGCTTCCTTTTAAAACTTGGCAAGTGCGTCAATCGGAGAACAAAATAACGTTTACAAATAGAAAAAAAGAAGTTCAAAACTCTTTTAAAACTAGGATAGGCCTTATTGTGGACAAACCAAAGCCAGGATTCGGATCAACTAATGATGGAAATACTGCAAGACGATTTTCTGCTAATCCAAAGATAACTGCAGAAATAACTGGGATTGATGAACCCTTGTGGAAAGAGCTATACCTGGAACTTTAAAGTTGGTATTATATGCCAAGCAGCGTTCACAAGCTCTTAATTCACGGAGCAGATATTATTTCATTTTTTGAAATGCCTATTGGTCAGCTCTCAAAAAAAGCCTTAGAAGCAAGTCATAAAGGGTTTCGAAAGCATCGTCTCGCTCACACTAGGAAATCCTCACGAAAATATACAAACGAAGGCTTTATGACCGTGTTACTACTTACATCTAATCCTGTAATTTCAGAATATAGGAATACAATTTCGAAAAAAAGGTTAAGGGAAGACGATGATGACCTCAAACAATACCTAACATTACCAGAAAATATGGAATCATTTTTGCTTTATTGTCACCGGGTATAAGTCTTGTCCAGCCAGGCAAGAAGGAAATAACCACGCTATAATATGCTGTCGGTAATGATTGTCAACTAATGTAATGTCAATGGTAAATACTTCTAAAATTGTTTGCTGACCGGATTATCCAGCTACGAAGCAACACAAAGTCAGGGTCTTATTTGAAATAATGAGCAGTACATGTTCGAATTTGCTATTGTAGCGTTGTTTCAGGTCGTTTACGATGGATATCTCGACTAATTTGCTCTGATCGAAGTCTATCTTCTGGAAGATCTTCCAGAATTTCCAGAATGTAACGCAGGATCTAATGCAGAAGTGTCCGGTGATGAGAATCCAGAAGACTTTCAACCCCAAACCTTAAGGGCCTTCGATGAAATTCTCGAAGAAGCATTGGAAAGAGAGCTCAACCAGCTTTCAATATTGGAACAAGAAAGAAAGCAATCATTGAACCCTCAACCGGTAACAGCCAAAGCCATTTCTTCTTCATCAAGCCCTGATGTGAATGTTGCTACTTCAATACTAGACACTTTGGTAGCTACCAGACCAACTTCACGAAAAAAACTTGAAGTACACCGAAAGTGTAAAAAATGCGATAAGCATCAGAATATTCTGGTGATACTTGGGAAGTTGAAGCTTTTTTTTTCGGATTGCGATACGCCAACATATCCTTTTTTGGTTTTCATTGAGTCCATGTTATTCACCAAAAATAAAATACTAAATTTGAAGAAAGAAGAGTTGATCGCCTTCATATGTATAAACTTTTATATGGACATTATTCTAGTTTACCTTGGACCGACTCTCTACGGCGCGTGATTTAAACAACACTCTTTAAACGATGACAACGACAGATTTGCGGCAATACTGTCATCCTTACATTGGTTATGATAATTCTATGATGCCCCGGAAATTTAAAGACAAGTTGTTTAAGATAGGGCCAATGCTGGAATGTTATCATGGAACTAGTAAAACTCAAGGGCAGATTGGCTCTGAAACAATAACTTCTAATGAAACCTATAAAAAGGAGGTATAAACGATAGTGCTCGGCAGATCAAAATGGTTTTACCATGAAGTTTACGATTCATCAAGGCCAAGATGAACAAATGACGGTGAAGTTTGCGATTATCCACTTGGAGAAAGAGCTGTATTGGAACTGACGGAAAATAAATGGCGCAAAAATAGTCATATATGGTATTTTGAGAATTTTTTCTCATCTGTTTCCTTAGCAGAGAAATTGATAACTGAAGGGAGCCTTGATTGTGGAACAATCAGAAGTAAGTGGAAGGGACTATCTAACAACATGCAAGCTGATAACAAATTGAACAAGGGAGACTATGACCACAGGTTTTCGAACCTAGATATTGGGTTTTGAAAGTAAAAAGACAACAAAGTCTGTCTGATTTTTCTCTAATTTCCATGGGAAAGAGGAAACCACTCTTTCGCGAAAAGAAAAAGATGGCACCGAGATCTTCAGTTTTCTGTCCCATGGTTGTGAAAGATTACAACTAATTCATGGGAGAGTTGGATACCACAGATCGTTTAAGAGCCTTATACTGTGTAGATAGAAAATCTTCAAAGATTATTCTGAGGCATGCTATGGTAGAGTACAATGGAAGTGCTTCTAAAAGAGTTTAGAAGGTCAGTGGCACAAGCCCTTATGTCGAAGAAAGACCTACCAGTTTCTAAAAAAAAAAAAATCATTAGAAGCCAATGATCTCAGCCCAAGTGTGTCAAAGCGACGGGGCTCTCTACCTTCGAAGACGTAAGGATGGAAAACGAGTGATTCATTGGCCTCACTCCAAAATAAGAAGGGAAGATGTGAAGTCAAAGCTTGCATTGTAATGTTTTTTTTTTTTTGGGTTTAAATGACAAAACGAACTGTTTATTAGATAAATGTTGATAGTAAAACTAAAAAGGTCCTAGGTACCAAAAAGTTTCTGGCGATACCAAAAAGTCTAGGTTCTGGAAAGTGTACCTAGATATCTAATAAAAAAATATAAGTTTTTATTTTTATAACATTTTAAAAAATTGTAAAGCAAAAAGCTTTATTTTCTTATTATTTCTAGTAGGCGTTAGGAGAGGGTTAAACAAGTCGTCTTTCAAAATTGAACAACCTCAGATTCAACCTCATTTCAGATATTTTGAGGCGCTTTCAAATGGATAAATGTAACCCTATGTCTACTCTGGTAGAACTAAATCAAAAGCCGTCTTCAGAAATGTCTTTAAAAATGAAATTGGAAAACAACAGATGAATAATGTGCCTTATATGCAGGCAATAAGTTATTTACCCTTTGCTGCTGAAATATCACGACCCGACATAGCCTACCCTGTGAATCTACTTATTAAATTTGGTACGAATCCATGAAAGGCGCACTGAACATCTGTCAAACTTGTGATGAGGTATTTGAAAAGAACGATTGATGAAGGCATTTTAGGAGGTGTGTTCAAAAAGTAAGGTAGCTTTTGAAATTTCGCGGGCAACGTATTGGGTCTATAACTTAATTCATGCGGCTTGCTTAGAGATGGCATAAATTGTATTATTCCATTGGAACATGCGTTGGAAAGCTACTGTCATTGTACGTCATTTCAGTATATGTCATTCATTTGAAGCGTAAACAACAATTTTTTTTTTTTCACTCAAATATGTCGAACTTTGTGCCTGAAAAAGTGTTTTTGCAGGGAGTTCTTCTTCATTACTGGAAACTGCTGCCGAAATTCATCGTATTTTAGTGGAAGTTTATGGTGAACATGCGCTAGCTGAGCGAACGTGCCAAAAGTGGTTTGCACGATTTAAAAGTGGTGATTTTGGCTTGGAAGACGATGAACGTCCTGGGCAGCCAAAAAAGTTTGAAGATGAAGAACTGGAAGCATTACTCTATGAAGATTGTTGCCAAACACAAGAAGAGCTCGCAGAATCTTTGGGTGTCACTCAAGCAGCCATTTCAAAACGTTTAAAAGCAGCTGGATATATTCAAAAGCAGGGAAATTGGGTTTCACATGAACTCAAGCCGAGAGACGTCGAAAGGCGATTTTGCATGTCCGAAATGCTGCTGGAACGCCGCAAAAGGAAGTCATTTTTTCATCGAATTGTTACTGGTGGTGAAAAATGGACCATTACGACAACCCCAAGTGCAAAAAATCATATATGAAACCCGGCCAACCAGCCAAATCAACGGCAAAGCCGAATATCCATAGCGCGAAGGTAATGCTCTGTACTTGGTGGGATCAGATGGGTGTGCTGTATTATGAGCTGCTAAAGCCGAGTGAAACCATCAATGGACAACGCTACCGAACACAAATAACCCGTTTGAAGAGAGCAGTAGCCGAACAAAGCCCGGAATATGCGACCAGACACGAGGCAATAATTTTCCATCATGACAGCACTCGGCCCCACGTTGCTATTCCGGTTAAGAACTATTTGAAAAACAGTGGATGGGAAGTCTTACCCCACCCGCCTTATAGCCCAGACCTTGCCCCTGCTGTGTTGGTACAGATGTTCGAATATTCAGCAGTTTCAAGTATATAGCATACTTTGTTTTTGATAGATAGAAAGAATTTGCATCAAATTTTGTGTAAAAATGGAATTAAGTTTTCTAAAACACTTGAAATGTTGACAGTGGCATACGATGAATCTGCTTTAAGTACAAACCAATGTTTACAAGTGGTCAAGCTCTTCCAAGATAGCCGAGAAGATGCCAATGACGAGCCTCGCTCTGGACGCCCCAGTGCATCAACAAAAGGTGATAACATGGAAACTGTGAAAAAAATTGTTTTGCAGAATCGTCGAATTAACATAAGAGAAGTTGCTGTGGATGTTGGCATATTGCACGGCTCGTGTCATGCAATTTTTTTTTCGAATATCTTGGGAGTGTAATGTGTGTCAACGAAGTTTGTTTCAAAAATTATGAACCGTCGCATGAGCACCACTCAAGAGCTCTTGAATAACGTCAATTATGATCTTGACTTGCTCAAAAGAATAATAACTGATGACGAATAAATGGTCCTGTTCCCAAAACTCAAAAGACCTATTAAAGGACGGAGATTTACAACGATTGAGAAAATAAAAACGGCATCGGTAGAAGAGCTAAGGCTATACCAAAGAGTGCCTATGAGAATTGCTTCGAGGATTGAAAAAAGCGATGGCTTTGTGTATTATATCTGAAGGGGATTACTTTGAAGGGGACAACATTGACATTGGTGAATAAATAACATAAATATTTTTTCTTATAAAAATACAAAGTCACACTACTTTTTGAACAGACCTCGTATACCAAAAAGAAGCAAACGATATAGCTGGATTCTGCAAGCGGACTGTCTTCGGCGAATAAAATTTAATTGAAACAATGTTAATAGCACTCTTATTGTAAGTATCTTTGATTTTGGTGCGTCTGGAGAGAGCTAGCCTTCCAAGCGCTTTAGCCAAATGGACTCTTTGATAGCTTCAACTTAATCTCAGCTTTTGTTGAAGAAAGTGCCACAGTTCTTTGACGTTTTGTGGCCCATGATATATCACCGGATTGAAAGGCAAGTACATGGCTCATTGTAGAACGTCTAGAATCCAAATCACCTGCCCAGTCTGGTGACACTTATCCGTGTTAAATTAGAAAGTTCAGAAGGTAAACTGCAATCTACCTGTTCCTGCAGCCTTATTCAGATCGTCACGACGACGCGCCGTGCACTTTAAATAGTTTATTCTGCATGACAGCGGAATGTTTTGTTATTATTATTATTATTAATAAGATTTTTGTTTATTTAAACCATTTACAAACCATCTTAAAATAAACGTGTCGGCTCAACAATAAGGGTCCAACGTTCTACTTAAGGCTAGGGTTACATTGTTTGTTACAATATTTATGTTTACTTCAATTATAAATATTTTTTTCACATTGAATATTAAATAGAATGAGCAAGTTTAAAGTGAAAGGTTAAAGTAATTAATCTGTAAGTCCACTATTGTTTTTTTTTTTTTTTTTTTTTTTGTAGAATAGCGTCGCCTCGTTGTAAATGATATTTTCGAAGTCTGGATCGCTGATAGCGCTTACATTCAGGTATCTGTGCCTGGGTTCCAGTGGATGTTAATAAAGTACCTGTATTTACTGGTTTGGGTGCTCACTGAGATTTAGCAGTTTCCTCGTGATCTGCATCAGGAACTAGTCAATTGGCGTTGTTCTTGCTACATTGTATAGATGCTCGTTTTTGTCGGATTCCGATAAAGTCCCGTAAAGGAGTGCAAGGTCTTCCTTTTAAAGATTTTGATTTTTTCCAAGATGGTGGGTGAAATAGTATACCAAATTAGACAGGCATAGGTTCATCAAATGCAGTGCAAAACTTGCGCGTTTGAGAATAACGAGTGTGCTGGCGTGGCCATTGAACTTTTTATTAAAATTTATGCCCTAGTACTGGACATTTTATTACTGTTTGCTTCTATCTGCTTCTTCTTACTAGGGTTGTCTTTCTTTTCCCGTTGGTAACGGTCATTGAAGTCAGGAAATAGATGAGTTCCGTCTTGCTGCTGTTAATCTAAAGGCCCTATTTTAAGTAGTAATCGTATAGACTTCTTATATGGTACTGTACTCGTCTCGTTGCTATCTTTGGTGCTAGAAAGTGAGCACATATGATGGAATCGTCCGCATATAGTGGTGTCTTGCATCACACTGTATTTGTTAGCTGGTCTGCTGTATAGAGATGAAAAAGGTTTGGTCCCAGCCATGGTCCTTGTGGTACTCCGGCGTTGATCCCCCTAATTCTGGATTTCTTGTTGTAGACCTGTACATAAAAAAGTCAGTCATTAAGAAAACTGGTTATTATTCTTACCAAATATCCAGGGAAACCACACTGAATAAGTTTAAAGGTGAGTCCTTTGACCCCAACGCTGTCAAATGCCTCTCGAATATAAACGTGATATGACACTGTCATCTTCTTTTTGTTTAGTGCTCGGGACACATCACTATGAAGTTGCATCAGCAGATAAATTTTTTCGGGCTTTGGCCTAAAATCATTAGTTTCACTAAATTCTATGACGTGGTGACAATGGTTCAAAGATGCAGCGATTTTCGTTAAGACTTCAGCGATGAAGAGTGTAGATGACTGTTATTAGTTAGCCAGTCCTCGATGGCATCTTCTTGTGGTGTTGATTCATCGTCTTGTCAAAGCGGATGTCTTGAGTTGAAGTGTCCGCCAATCAGCCAGTATATGTGGGAATTAAATGTGTTATTTATCCTGGATAGACCATGGTGAATATTTGTTTCGGTACAACCACAATGGTTATATACTTGGGACAACAACAATGAAATCTACTTCAGTGACGAATATAACAACAGCTGTTGCTTCCATATTTCCAAGTCCAGTGATCTTCACGGGATTATATTTGAACGATTCTCTTAGAGCAGTTCCTGTTCCTCTTTTCCAGGGCGATTTTTTTCCGCAATTTTTTCTTTCCATTTAGGGCACCCTTTACATTTGGCTGGGTGTAGCACAGTTTAAACCGCTGCACCCTTTGTGTATTCTATTGTCCTTGGGCAGTTGCAGGTAGATGGTCCTCTTTGCACTTAACGCACCTGAATTTCAAATTTCTCTTCAGTTACGGCATTGGGTAATGCCGTTTGCCTTGAATTTTTCCTAAAATACCTTTTGGTTTAGTAATAGGGTCTTTGAATATTAGACAGGCAGATCATTGCCCTTAACAACTTCAATTACGAAGTTGTTGAAAATCTTGTCTCGCCTGTTTGTTTTATAGGGGGTCACTTTTAGGACCGGGATTCCCTTTTTGAATAATTCGTCCTTTATTTCGTCTATTTGAAAGGAGTGATCTATACCCTTCAGAACAACTAGTAACGATTTGTTGCCTCCTTCGTGGTATATGAATTGGATTCTGTTTTTTGTTGCGCAGGTAGTCCTTTATTTTGTTACGTTCGTCCTTTGTTGTTGTTATAACTGGTTTGGTGCTATTGATATTGTATATTTTATATGCAAGTCACAGAGGCCTTACATAGCCTGTTAGGTCAGAAACGGAAACAGATTATGGAATTTACTTGTAGCAATGCTGCCTTTGAATTTGATGGTAATATCATTGGTCTTATTGCTGTTCTTGAAGATGTTGTTGCTGCTGAAGATACTGTTGCTCTGACAGGTTTTGATGCTGATTCAAGTAATGTTGCTATATTTGTTGTTAGTGTTTATGGTGTTGGTGGTGGAGTGACCGATTTGTGGCGCTTCTTTGCCTAAATCACAGGAAACACCTCTTCGGAAGTAGACATGTCCTCTGAATGATCATCCTACTCTTCCTTTTCCGAATAATCTTCATTGTCTTCGCTATCATCGACGTCTTACTCTGCTTTCATGTTTTTCTCCTCCTCTTCTGGATGATCCTTGACCGCAGGCGAACCTTCGTATATTTTGCTGATTCCGCTTAGTTTCTGGTGAATTTAAGCAGCAAAGCTGACACCAAAAACTTCCACTTGTTTGCGGCAAAAAGCCGGTAAAAAGCCATTCTTATCTCTGGATACTTCTGTTCGATAAATTCTTTTTACTATTTGGTAGAGTTTATGAACATTATATCTACAGAAACACCTTCCCATGGCCTCGATCGAATATTTCTCTCCTTCCCTCTGAGAGGTCAATGCTGCTTCGATGTAATTTGCTTATAGGATGTGAGCATTCCTCATCGTTTGACAACAAACTTATTCAACGCTCGCACTTGCGTTTTGTTTACAACAAATCGATACTAGATTCTCAAAACGTTTGCAATATAAGCAATCTGGATGACGGTGCTTAGGACATGGCTCATACATCAGTTTGCGCAGCTCATAGAAGAAATCTTTGGCACGTTTGTCCTTTTCTTCTGTGAGAACATATCAGGTTTTTATCTTTGAGGATCTTGTGCAGATGCCTAAAACTCAAGACTACTTGCTTAAGTCATTTTTTCATGACATATCTGCATCCAAAGAGGAACTGCTTCTGATATTTATATCAATCACCAAAGTAAATATCACTCTTAAGCAACTTCTTTTTCCGCTTGTCAACAGTAAGTTTATCCATATAGCTTCACAATATCTCATTTGTGTGAGCAATTAACCCCCCAAGCGGAAAGACCAGATTCTTCAGAGAATAGTACGAGGACTCCAGGAGAAAGTTGAGCGATGCCCCTAAAAATCCCCCATCAAAATCTCCATCTCCAATTCTTATGAGTGCCGAAGTAGCGCAAACGAAGTCGGCGCTGGATTTGTTTCTGACGTAGACGGTGACTCCATCTTTCAGCCGATTTCATTAGCACCCCATTACATTTTACCAATTTCTTCTTCTTCTCCAGCTTCCAGATAAGATAACTCACAACAAATTATGTCAATTAAAGACGAAGAAATAGCAGAACATATACTTTTCCATTGTAATGGCCTAAACCGGACATATCAACAGCTTCTAGGTAATCCTTTCCTCAAGGCAGACGACAGATCTTCCAGTTCAGCCAAGATTTAACCGAATTTATTGGTGAATCCGACATCATGAACAAACTCAAACTCGAGGATATCACAATACATCTACTCAGCCGGCATCGTCAAGCCTACTAATTCCCGGCTTTCAAATAATCTAACCTAATCTAACATAGATAGTTGTAGAAGCTCTCAAGTGTTGAAAGAAGTTCCACTATAAACCAAAGAAAGTGGGCATTCAATACCGCCTAAGGGATTACCATGAAGCCTTTTTCCCGACAAGCTTATATACGGATCTTTCCAAAAGGAACTTAAGATACCTTTAGTGACTACCAGTGGTCAAGTCAGTTTAAATTCTGTATTCCATTCTACTTCCGTGTTTGAAGCAATTCTACAGCGCACCTAGTAATTTATCCGTCTCCTTTTCACTTGTCGTTGCTGTCCCTTTAGGGCTTCCGTAGCTCAGTCTCAGTATTTTTTCAAAGACTTCCGTCAAGACAAGCATTATACCCAATGTCTCCGGGCACCTTAATAACTTCAAATCGGTCAACAAACGAAAGCGAAAACTTTCCTGCTTCTCGTTCCAAACATCTTTTACGAGTATCTTTTGCCATCGATTAGGGTTATGTTAAACAACCCTGAGGTTGCCATATTATACAATTATAACCCTAACCCCATCATCAGTTTAACGGGAAATCAATTAGCCACACATGATAAAATAACCTACAAAGTGTAAATTGTTCAATGACCCCATGTATGTAAGAGTGTAGGGAAAGCCAATGTTATGTGTAAAACAACCCCTACTCAATAGATGGCGCCAAATAGAGACCAAAACCACTCGAAGCTTGTGGTTAAATAAAACACATAGCACACAAGACCCAAAACATAAAACACAAAACACAAGATACAATCACCAGTGGGATGGCATAGGGAGAGAATATAGTATGGGCTGGCATACAACGTACGGATATTCCACGTACATACCCGTATATATGGTATGTATTCCCTCCGGTGAAGATGAGCATGAAAAATCGTTTGAAGATACCTTTTCCTTTTTTTCTTTCTGGGAAATATTGGATGGTGGGGTCTTTTTGGATTGGGTATTGGTTAGTGGGTTTAGCTTGCGTTTGCTGCAAACCAACTTTCCATTCTCTGCCAGTCGGCAATTTATTCGAAAATGTCAACGAACTTCAACTCACCCGCTAACTATGGCTTGACGTGATTATAACATACTTATACGTATCCGTATATCATGCGCCAAGGATGTGTACAGATGTATACCATACGTGTTCATGTGCCTGTTCGCCTGTTTTACAAACATCTATTGACGTTTATGTGTGCGGAAATAATTGTATATTGCAGAGGCTACTCGTTGGCTGTTTTTCAAAGCACCCTTGGCGCACATTATGTGGGTGGAGATGTGTACCTCGCGTTGGAAAATTCCAGATTTTAACCTGAAAGTGTGGTACAATTGCGGTGATGATGGTGGAAATTTTTACTCCATCAGGTTGGAGGAATCGATCTCGGTCCTGTTACTGTTTGGATAGGATTCAAGGAATCCTTTCCTTTGCTACTCTGGTTTTGTTCTATTCTTTTTAAAAAAAAAAAAAAAAAAGTTTTGTATGACAGATTGCATTTCAAAGAATTCCAGGGGCTCGTCACAAGGTTTGAGGTTTCGTTGTGGTTATTGTCATGATTCTTTCAACTAGTAAGGGTGAGTGTGAAGAATGTCATGCATACATATGAGTAATTACGTTGAAGGTGCTTAAAAGTGATGGCCCTTAAGTTAAACAGAGCGAGATGTTGTGATGTTATTTTGTTTGGGCAATTATCCTGAAAGAAGTGCTTTTAGGGAAATGTAGCATGTGCCTTATTTGCATTCAGCCTGTAAAGGGGTGGTGGAAAATATTTAGCATGTCAATGTGTTGTGAGAATAAAAATAAAGAATACAGCCAGCGAATTTGCGGAGTTACTTCAGTAAACATCCACGAATGCGTGCATGCATAAATGAGAAATTTAAGAAAAGCCTTAGTGTGTAAATTATAGGGATCAAGAACCAAAGATTTAACGATATTTTTAGTTTCAATATGGGTTAACGACATTCTATTCCTGTTGTAATAATGGATTTCAAGTGGATTCATGCTCATATTCATACTCTTTAACTCTTAAGATGAGCCTGAGGCAGATTGATATCTAATGAGACTACCCGACGTCTGTAGGCATGATCGGGTTGCAACGTTCAATGTCCAGGCAGAAAAAATATTGGACATGTTGGGATTTAAAGTTATCCCGAAATATTTACGTTGCAAGACTCGACTTTTTCCCTGATACTCGTACTTTCAAGAAGTCAAATACGTATGGCGAGGTGAAAGCGTCAATTGACTCTTTTAATTGCAAAAATTATAACCTTTATGCGAAGAAAGGTATCGTGACAGTTTTTTCTCTGCTTAAAGGAAATTCACAGGACTGTGAAACTAAACAATTTTACGAAAAATGCTTTACAGGGTGTTTTAGAATCGTCTGCTGAAGTAGGACTTTCTCACTACATGTGATAAATATTGTTTAATATAAAAAGTCTCCGCGGTTTTTTGGTAAATTTTTGAAAAATCATTTATTTATTCAAAATCAATTTCAATCAAGTACATACTGGCCATTATTATCTATGACCTTTTGCCATTTTCTGGGCAGCTACACAATCCCATCGGTGTGGAACGTCTGTGGTTTATCAGCGAAAAGCTTGACCAATTTTTTAACCATCAAGAGAGTTTTCTAAAGACCGGAACAGATAGTAATCAGAGGGTGCAAGTCCTGGGCTATACGGTGGATGCATCAAAACTTCCCAATCAAGCTCATCATCAAACAAGGGTCATCAAAGATGTGTGTGGCCTAGCATTGTCATGATGAAAGACAACTCTCTTGAAAGCTTCATTCAAACGGTCGATTTGTGCACAGTAGACGATCGAATTGACCGTTCCGCCATGTTCTAGCAGCTCATAATAGACAATTCCCTTTTAATCCCAACAAACACTCAACATAACCTTGTTTGCCGTCAATCCAGGCTTTGAACTCGTCACCGGCCTTTGACCTTGATCGCTTGCGTTGGATATTCTCGTATTTAATCCATTTTCATCGACCGTAACGAATCGCTTGAAAAATGGTTCCATTTCATTACGTTTCAGCAGCGTTTCACTGATAGTTATTCGGTCAGATAAATTTCTTTGCGTTAATTCATGTAGCACCCAAACATCGAGCTTCTTTGAGCAACCTGCTTGTTTTAGATGATTCCAAACTATCATACGGTTGTTGTTTTGTACCTCCGCTATCTCCAGATGGCTTTCGTTCCCGTCTTGCTCCATCAGTTGCAAAATTTCATCGACTTTTTTAGTGACAGGCCGACCAGTGCTAGGTGCATCTTCTACATCAAAATTTCCGAAACGGAATCGAACAAACCACTAATGGGTCCAACGTTCACTCACAGTATTCTCAACGTAAACTGCACAAATTTTTTTGGCATCTTTTTGCAGCGTTTTTCCCTTTTTTATAGTGAAAAAGCATCACAAAGCGTATTTCTTCAGATATTTCACTCATATTCAAATCAGTATAAGTTTTAACAAGAGCAATGAATTACACAGCTGTCTTCACAAACAATGTAGCCTGACATGTCACCTTTCAAACACGTATTCGTTTGATACAATCAGATAAGTACTTCCAGATAAATGGACACCAACACCATCTAGTGACAAAAAACCGCGGAGACCTTTTATATGACCCAATATATTTCTTGTAATTTTTATTCTCTGATTTTTGAGTTTTTTCCTAGTTTTGGTCTATCCACATCGTGCCCAATCTCATTGCGAAAATGCTGGTTCACCATCTGGTGCATATACAGTGACTCAATTTTTTGATCACATGATCAGAGCAAAGTATAACTTTTAGTTGTAACTCTTCAAGATTAACAGTTAGAGTAACTTTATTTTTACCCAAAACAAATGGAGTTATTATGAATCAGCACAGCAAAAACAAACGAAAATACACTGTTAATTTGTGAGAATTAGTAAAAGTTCTTAGGCAACGCATGTGATCAATTTGTTGACACTGTCACAGTTGCATATTGTGAGTATAAAGTTTGGCCAAGTGTTTAGTTTTCTCTGTGTTTTTTGTTAGAAATAAAAATATTTAAAGTATTAAAATAAGAATCCTACATAAGGTACATTTAAATTTTTGTTTAAACTATTAAAATAATTGTTTTAAATTTAATGGTAGATGAAGGAACTTGGTACCCACAAAATTAAGAAATTGGAAATGTTTCCAAGACAACTCATTAAATACGGAAAAATTAGAAGTCTGACGCTGAAAAAAATAAGTCTGGAAGGAAACCAATTTTAAATTCAAATAAACAAAGGCGTATTGTGTGGCAGATTAATTATATAATATATGAAAATGTGGTCTATGTGGATTAATAAGGCATTAAACCAAAACGATGGAATTAATTTAACAACTGAGGCTGTACGAACAGAAACGGTTTTCATGGATGCACTAAAATTAAAAAGCCCCTATTGGCTGACCGCCATAAGAAATTAAGTCTACAATTTCGCCAAAAATATAAGGGTTTTTGTTGGGAAAGGGTAATTTTTTTGGATGAAACAAAAATAAACCATCTTGTGTCTGATGGTCACCAATAGATCTGGAAAAGGCCAGATGAGCCAATCAGCGATCGCCATATCAAAACAACATTAAAATTTGAAGGAGGACATCTTATGATCTGGTGATGCATGTGCATAGAAGGGGTTGGTGAATGCATTAGAGTGGTGGGTCGCATGAATGCCACTCATTACATCACCATTCGCGAAGACATACTCCTTACAAGTTTAGAAAAGTGGCATAAAGATTGTCGGACATTACCTTCCAGCAAGATCCGAAACACACAGCCAAAATTACAAATAATTGATTGGCCACCACAATATCCAGGTCTCAATCCAATCGAATATTTTTAAGTTGAGGTAAAACGTGCTATTTCGGATTTACCTGGAGATTGTCCGGATTTGCATGAATTATGGCACCGCACTTAAACTGCTTGGTTAAATATCACCGCATGTCAATGTAAAAAGTTAATAGAATCCATGCCAAGAAGAATAAAAGTGGTCCTCAAAGCAAAAGGAGGCCACACAAAGTACTAAGTAGGAACAGTTTCGCTAAATCAACAAATTGATCAAATGGCCTATTTTTACTTTTGTTGTATTAAATTATGTTAAAAGATGAATTTGGTCCCCATTATTTTTTATACTGAATTGTAATATTATTTTATTTTTTTGTTCAAAATTTCATTGAATTATAAGCACAAATAAAAAAATTACGAACAAAAGCCTTTTATTCTGTTAATTACTATATGTGATTAAAAAGTTGAGTCACTGTATATTTTGTTTGTAGGCACCTTTCCCAGATTATCCATCGCAACCCGACTTACTTTGTAATGTAAGAATTGTTGAAAGTGCAATTAATTCTCTCTCACTTTTGCTATTTAAAAGCTGCCATGCAGTATGATCCATCACATATTGAAGTTTCACTATATTTGCGATATTTCCGTGATTTCGTAATATCCTGGAACTACCTTTCTTTTAGCAAATGTTATAATTCTGTAGGATGGAAAAACATCTACACGTTTGCAAAGACCTTAATTAGTGGGCAACAGGCTCACAAATGTTAGAGACCGTATTCTACTAGAAACATTCGCATACTTGGGTATAAGTATTGCAAACAATGGTCGAGCTAATATTTTTTGGAATGCAAGAATGGGAAAGTTTATATGACCTTCATGAGTAACACAGACTGGTGAGTTACCAAAAAACATACCCACAGTGACCGACAGTCGATAATAATTGATATTACACAGCAAAAGCACATTCCACGCCCTAAGTTAGCGGGCCCAAAATGAAAAGATAAACTCTTTAACAAGGACAAGGACATGAATATCAGCGAGCTAGTCGACAGCGAAACAGAGGAGAATTTATCGTATTACCTTACTAGCACTATAACCACAGCATGTGACTCAACAAAGCCCGAGTACCCAGTAAAAGGGGTATACCGTTTTACTGGTGGAACCAAGAAATAAAAGCTCTTAGAGCAAACTACTTATATGACCGGCAGTGAGTGCAGTGTTTTATAAGGAAACCAATTTTCAAGAACAACTAAGCACATTCCTACTGGCAAGAAGAGCGATAAAAGAAAGTAAACCAAGATGCCTCAAGCGCTTGTGTGACGAAGCGGCCATAAGTCCTTTGAAAATGACTAAGCTGAAGGGGTGCAGGTCTCCTGAATTATCAAATTCAACAATGTTAAGGTCTATTGTAGAGCAACTATTCCCACAGAGACCATCGACTCTGTGCAATAAAATCAAGGATCACAGCAAAGAGGCAACTTCAATAATAATACCAGATGAACTTTTTAATGCATGTAAGAAGATAGGCATCAACAAAGCGCCTGAACCCAATTGCATCCCAAGTAAGGCAGTGAAAGCCGCTGTTCAAAAGAGACCAGACATGTTAATAACAACGATGCAAAAGGGTTTTCCTAGAGCAATGCAAGCTGCCACATTTTAACATGAGCACAAGCCCCCATACAAGAATTCAAATATGCCACCAAAGAATATTTCTATGCACTCTACGAAAAATACTAAGGGCAGGACATCACGAAACGAACTTAGTGCAATTGAAATTGCTTTGGTCGACGCAAGACACTCTTCTAGTATAATAAATGATGACTGGTTAAGGTAAACTCGGGCTACTACTTAGTTTCAACCGAGGTACATGCAGAACAACAAGCACCAGAACAACAAAGAAATATTGTGGAAAAATTATTGAAAAATTGCCAGGACCTCTGCAGATGCAGAGTACATCTGAAGTGATGGGCTTCACCCGACCACGCTTACAGACAAGCATTTCTCTATTTTAAAAAGGCTAATTGTGCACTCTACGAGCAAAGCAAGAATTAAGAGGGCTTTTCTGGACGAAAAAATGCGCGAGGTATCTTCTTCTCCAAAAACAGTCTTTTCGTAAGCCAACAAAACCCGAACAGAAACCTGTAGAAATGAGCAATGGAATATATTAACATATTTACTGTTAGAGTAAAACTTGGTAGATGAGTAAAGTAAAGTAAAAATACTCTGTAAACTGACAAATAGCGAGGACGATACAAACTCCAGTGTCAGACAGAACGAACCATTCAACTTGGGCGATGAAAGCCAAGATTTCTATTCAAATGCAATATTTTTTAACCTTAGGCATAACAAGATTCCTTGAGTAGCCTGTCAATCCACCGAGTTATCAATTCAGCAATAGATGATTGGTCGAGAGCATATGACATCCCATTTCCAAGTTTTCATTGGACGAAAATGCTCGTATATCTGATGAATGAAACCTTTGTTTGTCGGGTCCATAAAAAGTAAACACTCTTCACTACGCTAACTAAATTCTCCTTAACATCGCATACAAGATCTTTTCTACTACTACTGAAACCATTTGCCAACGACTTGACTGATCACTATCAATGCGGTTTTATGGGTTAGACCGGGTAAGGTTACAGTTTGTCAAATATTTAAACTACAGCAGATCTTAAAGAAAACTCAAGATCGATACACATCACTTGTGAGCAAAGAAGTATTAGATGAAAGAAAGAAGAGATCATTAATAAAAATTAGAGAGAGTGTCGAAGGGAGAATGGAACCCTGGGGCACACCAGCATTTATGTTGAGGATATCAGACTAAAAGTCCTACAAAACAAGATACAAGGACAATCGTACAAGAAAAGAATACAAATGCATCCATTTTCAATAAAAGGTTCTGATGAATAATTGTGTAGAAGCCTTTGAAATATAAAGTACATCTACCATCGGATTGGTGTGAACTTGATTCCAGCTTTTGATGAAGCCATACTGATGATCATTAGGAAGTTTTCCTGTTTCGAGATATTTCAGGAGCTCAGCTTTACAATGAGAAGAAGATTAATTTTAGGAACGAGCTGGACAAAAGTTTATGCATTGATCTTGTCAGCGTAAAAGAACATCTCTTCCGAAGATGGTGAAATACGCCCTCTCGACTAGCAGATTTGTGTATATTGAGATCTTTGAGTACTCTTGCCACTACACGAGTGCGAAAGTGGATTCGTCCCATGCAATACTCCACACGCTCTAGTATGGGTAACCCATGACACAATCTAGAAACGTTGAACTGACCCCAAAATAGTCAGAAAGCAGATTGGCCTTGCGTAAAGATCAGATATCTGGGATGTCACTAAAAACAAACGATGATGTGAAGGATTAACTAGAATTTCCTATGTTTTCGACAAACTAAAAACTTTTTCAGATCACATGTAGTTATTGGAACCGTAGGTAATTGCAATCGTTTCTGGTCCGTGGAACATTTTCTGCTATACCAATGTCGTGTTGTTTTCTTGCGGTTCAAAACTTGGAACAGCAGAAGCATTCACGTCATTATCAAATCATAACAACCAGCACCATTTCTTCAGCTAAGTCAGCAGTCCTTACAAATTCGAAAAGAGTGCTTATTGGTTGAGTTTTCTTTCCGTAAGAGCTAATTTATATTTATATTTCCATCCACTCATGGATTTAAGCCTGCTCCAGAATATAAATACTTAAACATTCCTGTTGACTCAGTTTTACCAATGACATAACTCAAAGTAAGCTAATTCCACCTCTGTGTTGACATCTAAAAACCATCTGGAGGTGAGTAAGTCGTTTATGCAGTTGAGCTAACAAAACATCATGTATTCACACGTGTGGCAGTTTGGTTCGTCAAGTATTTTCCCAAACATTTAATGGCAATAATGCCCGATGACAAACTGCTGTTTAAATGCATCTACGACTTCGTATTCGTATCTATGGCAGGCAAGTCGGTAAGCATAGATGACATAGAATTTCAGAGTAAATATTAAAGTGAAGTCACGTTCTGTTCGTGATAAATATCCACAATCTCCCGACGGCAGTTCATTTATTTTTCTAAGAAAATTCTCTAAAAATACATGCTGGTACGTCGGTCGGTCGTAGTGGAAGTAATGTTTGATTCTATTTCGACGACCTTTTTGCTGGATCTTCATATCGAATGACGGCACATTGACATTATAAGTTTGGGAAGAGTTCTATTTTTTCTTTTCTTTTTACGACAATTTAATGAATCCCATTTATGCACCGAGGCATATGTGTTCCCCTTTAAAGTGAAGATACAAGTGAAGATTGGTTTTCCCCTTGGAAATATCATAGTTATTGCAGCTTTGTTTTCATTATTTAGTTATCCTATGGAGGCTTTATATATATAGCACATATACCATATACTTATACATATTTCTAAAAACCTGCGCATAATTTGAATCTAATAGTTCCAATACAAAAGTGCCTGTGGCACCAGAACCCAGTCAGTGTGGTGAGAATTTTAACAGCAAAGGTCACAAGCAACCAATGACGTTGTGCGATGTTGCGACGTAAGCATTTTTTTCTACAACAGCAAAGTTTCTGACATTTTAGAGAAGTCGGATCCTTCGAAACTCCCTTCTGAGTACTGCCGTGCAAATCCATCGGCGATCTTATTTCTCAGCGATCCCAATGATCAGAGAAAAACAGAAACTTATCAATATTTTAGTACTTGTTGTAGCAAAGACCACTTTAAAAATAAAAAATGCCTAGAGCATGGCCAGGAGCGCCACCGTTCCGTCATAGACTGCTTTTAGTAGTCTGGTAAAAGTAGCAGTTTGGTCTTATCATAGCCTTTTTTATACAAGAAACCCTTGTTGATGACTGGCCGATACCTTGTCCATAGTAGTGAATCGACCAACATGATCCATAACAGTGAGACAAGTCATCGTTTACTCCTATTTATTCAAATTTCATTCAACTTTCTTTAAGCCCAAAATGTTCTTGTATTCCCCATTGACGCGACAACACAACCTTCGGTTGACTGAATTGTCCGTTGATCCAGTATACCTTAGTCCCCAGGGAGGTATTACGGTAATACGTCTGATTCTAATGATCTCAAAAAGGATGAACACGAACTGTGTGAAGGGGAACTGCCAAAGAGGTAATTGACAACATTAAAATCGAATGAAACAGATACAAAACAAAACAAGGAACAGCGGCTTTTGGGTCTGCACGAACAATTATCGGAAGCCCTAGACAGCTATATAGCGTATTTCACCACCATCCAGGAATGGCGTTAGGATAGGAAGGGCTTAAGAAAGATGATAAACTGTGATGTTTACTACGGTGATTGCTATAGGGAACGCAATCTATTTAAATGCGGATTTGTTGTAAGCGGCAAACTTAGGCAAGAAATCTTGAAGTTTCGACACGTGAGTGAAACTTGCAATTCGTCTCAAAGGTAAATTCTCTAACATCAGCCTTATATGCGTCCACGCCCTAACAGAGGAAAACGACGATGCTACCAAAAAAAGTTTCCACGAGCTCCTCGAAAAAACCTACGACAAAACCGTCCTAGCCGACTTTATGCCAAAATTGGAAAAGAGGACATTTTTCGTAGAACTATCTGAAGTCATAGCCTACACGACACCACGTCTGAAAACGGACTTATTCTAATAGATTTCGCTGCGGGACGTAACTTTACTATAATAAGCACACGGTTTCCTTAAATCAAGGGAAAATGGGGGACACCAGATCAGCAAACTGTCAACCAGTTTGATCATGTTGCGATCAACGTGAGGCACTATTCAATTATTTTTGATGTCCGAACAATCCGAGCGAAAAACATAGACTCAGATCACTAACTTGTTGCAGCCAAGGTACGTCTACGGATATCTCAGTCGCCACAACAACGGGCGCATTTCTCAATCGCTCGAGAAGTTCTACCCAGCCAGCGTTAAGGGCTGAAGACCAGTGGCTTAGATGCCGAGAAGCCACCAGAAATTTTGCAACTGACGGGCTGCGTTTCACCCACCCACCATTACGAAACCTCTAGTTTGACGAGGACGAGAGGACGAGAACAGCTAGTGATCTCTACGAGCAAAAGAGAAGGGAAGAACATAACCTTCTCCCTAGAAAAAAAGTGTATAAAAAGCGTGCGATTGAGTAAAAATAGAGACGTATCGGAGTAATAAGAGCCGAACGGAAGCCCATAGAGATGAACAAGGAAACCTTGTATTAGAGTCACAGTCGGTGCTGAGGATATGAAACAACCATTTCTGCAGACCGCTAAACGGCAAAGACGGCATAAATTCCGTTGTCATGCAGAGAGTACCATTCAATGCAAGTCAAGAATTCCGTCCATCCGACCAAAATGAAGTGAGGATAGCAATATCCAAACTGAAGTCGAACAAGGTTGAAGGACCGAACTATTTAAGGCTGCTGGAGATGACTTGGTAGAGACCATACACCAACTTATTTCCTAGATTTGGTCGGATGCATGCCTGATGAATGGAACCTCAGCATTGTTTGCCCGGTTCACAAGAAAGAAGACCCCCTAAACTGCGCCAACTATAGAGGTATAATTCTCCTAAACATCGCATAAAAGTTTTGTTTGCCGTATTGTGCGAGCGGTTTTAGGCGGTTTTAGGCCAGGTAAGTCCACAATTGACTAAATATTCACACTACAGCAGATCCTGGCGAAAACCCAGGATACTCGCCAACTTTTTATCAATTTTAAAGCCGCATATGACAGCATCTACAGAGACGAGCTATACAAGTACAGAGAAATGTATAGTTTTGGCATCCCTATTAAACTCGTCTGCACGTGGAGGATGACGTGGAGAAAGCTCAATGCTGCATCAAGGTCGGTAACGTGACTTCTTTAACATCATATTAGAAAGAATTGTGCAAAACTCACAAGCCAACACACGAGGTACGATCTTTCAAAAGTCTGTTCAACTGGTTGCATACGCCGACAAAATTGATATTATTGGTAGAATACAGCAAAAGTATACACTATCGACAAGAAGGGACACCCAACATCAACGAATGGGCCAGAATATCTATAACTTTGAGGTTGTAAGGGATTTTGTCTACCTCAACCATCACATCTTTCACATCTAAAAATGACATCCCTTCAGAAATCAAACGAAGAATAACACTTGCCAATCGCGGTTTCTTTGGACTGAGAAGGCAACTATGTAGTAAGACACTCTCCCGAAAAATAAAGGAAACTCTATATAAGACCCTTGTAATCGCGGTCCTGTTCTATGGTTCCGAAGCATGAACCCTTTCTAAAGCGGATAAAAATGTCCTTGGTCGTCATGAGAGAAAAATTCTTCGTAAGATAGAATAGGATAGGTTCTTGGGGAGACGATTCAACAATGAACTCTACAGTGACTTCGACCTGGGCAAAAAAAACTGCGCATTGGGCATTTGAGATGGCTGGGACATGCAGAGCAAATGAACAACAACGCTCCAGCCCGCAGAATCTTTGACTTTAATCCGGAGGGTCAGCGCAGTAGGTTAGGGCCTCGCCTTAGATGGCGAACGTAAGTGGAAGGGGACCGTAAAGAAGTTGGAATGCGTAACTGGAGGCAGTTAGCCAAAACCCGCATCATTTGGAGAGGCTTATTATTTGAGGCCCACGTCCACCCCAAACTAAGTAAGTAAGTATGTAAGAAACAGACGCAGAGACTACACCAGTCGATGGTGCATGTGCTTAAATTTACGCTTTTTGAGCAGCAACAGTAAAGGAAAAAGGCTAGGAAGAACTAATACCAACTAAACTCGATGATCATTTCAGATCTGAAGCTGCCAAGAAAACGGAGACCTCTGCCAGTGATGAATTTTCTCGTGCACGATATATTAAGGAAAACACTGCTGCTAACAACAAATTCGCCTATTCCAGTGGGCGAATGACGGTCACAACTAATAGTGGCTCCACATCCACCCGATATCCAGATGAAAAAGGTGCTGCAACCAGCAAAATTCATAGTACTGGTAAACACGCAGATATAAACCATAAAATAAAAGTGAATTAGGTGCTACAAACACCAAAAGCTGCAGTTTGATGGCGCCAGAAAATCGGCTTCTAAGAAAACTGCGTAACGTCAAAATGAAACCAGCTTACCTTTAATGTCGGCGAAATCTCCTCTGTGACGCATCAAATTAGACAGGCTGCCAATAATATAAATTTAAACAAGTCAGGGTGCATACTAAGCAAACATCAACTGTGGGAGCTAGCCAAAGCAAAGCATATCTTCCTTCAAGCGGACGCCTGCGATATATAAATTAGGTAAAGTGCTCCACGCTGCGAATTCTCTGAGAATGGCGACTTTTGAGGTTTTCAGGTCACCTAAGTTGATACGCTCTATGTTCTGGTCTCGATGAAATTCAGGAAAATGGAGGATCTGCTTTGCTATCTTGAACCAAAGGATATTTGTACGTCAAACCATAAGTACATTCATTTCGAAACCGAACCGTAGGTTAGTTAGGTTAGGTGTTGATTGCGGTTCTTAGTTTTGGTTTCCGCTTTTCGTTTTGCGTTGATTGTCGTTTGATGGCGAGTTTAAGATATTTTTTTGCATTAGCGAATCTGAAGACAGATTTAAGTGAAGCACAAGATAGCTATGAGAGGCCGTGGAAGTAATAATTTTCTAAAACTCTTTGTCTGAAATTTCTGAGGCTGGGACAGTGGCTCAAAGGAGGGTATCCTCACGCGACCCTATGTCCACACATCCTCTGCAGAGGTCGTCGTGAGTAAGACACCGCTTTATGGGCGCCCCCAGAAGATTATGGCCTGTGAGTAATTCAACTAGTGTAGACAGCTCAGCTCTTATACAACTTATACAATAGTTGAATGCACTCTCAAATTTTTTCTCTCAACAATTTTCGGTTTAAAAAGAATGGTCTTTGGTACAACTCGCACTGGAATTCTAATGAACTTTTGTGCTGACTCCAACCAGATGCTACGCCGGAACAGCTGTAATTCGATGTCGGCTTGCCATGTATTCAGGACTGGCTTTCGCCAAACACTACAACAAGAAAGGAATATACCATATTCTGATCTTTAACAATGGCTCCAGAACCAATCTAAGTGTCGTCTTTGTGGAGGACGAGGCGCTTAGGAAATCTTGAGAAACAAATTATCCCGGACATACACAATCCTGATTACATTACAATGAACTATATTGCTTGCAACATATGAAAACAGCGTCATATATATAACTATAACGTATGTGTTAGTGTCTTACCAAACCGCCACGATACAAGTACATCTAAGCTGACTCGAAAATACAAAACTTCTTTGAACATAGTTGGGGGACTTGATTCACTGAGTCTTTTCGCGACAAATGTGATTATCGATTAACTTATTAGGCAGGGCTCAAAGGATGAACATTAGGACTAAACCGAACCGAACTCGAAATAATACTGAATGCGCCTTAGTAAGGTTTTCCATTGACGATTGTACCTCGTATGAGTACAGCCGTGTATGGCGTGACATTCCAGGTTGCAGGCATACCAAATGTAAGCTTCAGGATACCGCTGGCCCATTAACGATTTATCCAACACCATCTCCATTTCAGCACCCCTACTAGAATGAAAAACACATCTAAATGCTTTGCAATAGATTACATAACATATGTGCCACGCCAGTCCTCTCCCTTCATAGGCTTAATCGTTCTTGACAGAGTATTAGTAAGTTAATTCCAGTTGGAGGATACCACTATCCGTTCACAGATCTTCAAAAAAAAAGAAATTTTATCGACCGTAAATCACATGAGATGAATATGTAACGACTCGAACAAGTAAACTCGACACCAGTGGATCGTCCTTAGCAACCATGACAGAGGACAGCTTGGGAATGATACATACTTCCAAATCAAATGACATGCAAACGTTAATGCCGGAACAGTTTAATGAAAGCAAGGTGCAAGGATGTAGAGTAAACCTGACAGCGAACGTTTCAAATCATTGTTCTATGTGATTACCATATTAGAGCGAATGCTCAAAATTATCTCCCCTTTACCTATCTCCGAATGCCAAATCTAAAATTTGTATATAGATCTTGGCCCGGTGAACAATAAGGGACGGAATACTTTTTTCTGCCTGTTTGATAGGAGACATCCATCAAACCCTTGCAAAAACTGCAATTATTTTCAGGAAGAGTTTAATCAGACACTGTTTACCTTACTGTAGTTTACCATATGTTATCTATCGATACCGCCCATTACATGAATCTACCTCTAGAAGTGATTATTTTCTTTTCCTTATCCACCTCTGAATCAGCTAATTTGTCATCAGCGCAACAACTCATAACTTGTCAGCGCACAGCACTTGGTGTATTAATTACATGATTGCATAACGGTTTTGTATGCTACATAGCATCAGCTATAATGAACCTGCACTACTACTACAAATCGACACATCAACCATCAACTTGGAGCCCCATTGGGCAAAATAATTTTCTCCAAAGAAACAGAACTGGGAGTAATGGAACGCGTATCTCAACTCCACTTGTTGCAATTCTGAGGAAAGTACCCGACTACCCCTACTTGCATCTTCCATAAATAAGTTTCAATTCCAAGATACGAGCTCATTTCGATTCCAAGTTCCACTCCTGAGTCGGTACAAATGACTCCAATTTATGATGTGTAACCGAATGAATCTTTAATTAGATGATTCCGATTCAAAATGTACCATGAAATATATTTTAATGGCGTCAAGCCAAGTCTCAACTCAGCTCTAGAGCTTCCCACTCCAACAACGTACTTCCCTCTATCAGAAAGGCAGACAACACTTCGAAGACGCGCTCTAATGGTTGGATGATTCGGATGGTGTCTGATGGACGACGAGGAAAACGTCAAAGATAAGTTTGTTCCTCTTGCTACTTGCAATCATGATTGCATGCAAACATGCAATCGCCTTTACGTGTTGTTTATGGTGTTTCTTGTTCTCTTTTTCTTTTCACCACTTCTTTGCCTTTTCTAAGTTATTCGTACACTTCCATCTTCTATGCGGTGTGATGTTTACTCAGTCCCTGCTTTGTTATGATTTCCACTTTCTTTGGAGTTTTTTTTTATGATTTCTAGTTTGGGCTGAATGCGCCCACAAAAGAAAGGAAGATGACGAGTCTGCCTTAGGCGGCCGGTGCGGTGTAATATGGTTAGACGAGTTCCTCTTCATTTTTCCTCTATTCCTCATGTGAGTGAAGTGAAGCATTTTCAATGGATGTGTGCACGGAAGTCATTAATTAGCGTGTATTGGCCCCTTAAGGGTCGTATCTCGTCGGAAATGCAATTACACTCGGATTGAGTCTATTTGGAGTTAATTTAGATTGATGATCGACATACATTGGAGTTTCAATTGAGGCTTCAGAATGATTCGATTGAGATTCTATTGTGTTACACTTCCGTTCCTCCATGAAATAGAAAATCTAAATAATCAGTGCGATTTTTGCTTACTGATGGAGGTGTCGCAAGGACTGTTGACATTTTTTTCGATTAAGTCCATTGGATATCGATCGACAACGGACCGCATCTTTCTTTCATCAGCGCAAGTTTCCTACAAAAACTAAAACTAAATTGATCTTTGTTGTCAGTAACCATTGAAGGAAAAGGCGGCACTACAGCTGGAAGTTCCAATGGCGAAATTGAGCTTACGTTATCCTTGTTTGACCACAGCTTTATCACATCAATTCGCGCACAGATTCTGCACAAAATCACAAACGATTTACCTTCCTCAATTCCACACACCAGCCACTGTCGACATACTGCTGGGATCGGACGAACTGAGAAAATTTCTTCGCACTGACTTGATCAAAGGCTCAAACGGTACTCCCATTGCACAGCAACCCACACTTGGGTGCGTTCTTTTTGGGAAAATCATCGACACGAAGACTATTTGCACCACTAACACTCCTATTTGTATGTATTCAGACAATTCATTAACAGAAGCAATCTCTAGATTCTGGGAGGTCGAATTCGTTACTAAAGTGAAACATCTTACCGACGAGGAACAGATGTCCGAAAAGCATTTTGCAGACACTCATTACCGCAAAGAGGATGGCCGCTACGTAGTCAAGTGATTCTCGTCTTGCTGCCGTTCGTGCTCTATTCCGAATGGAAAAGCTTTTCGCCAAAGACGATCAACTCAGGACCAAGTACAAGTATTTCATTCATGGATTCGTACAGTTAGGTCATATGGAAAAGCTGAAACAAGTTCCTACATCTGACAGGCATTACTATATGCCACATAGAGCGGTCATCAAAAAAACCAACACAACAAAAACCGCACCACAACTATCTTTTCGCTGAACGACACTCAAATGATTGACCCCTTCATGCTGATACGTTTGCGAACCTACTATTTTGCCATGAGCGCCGATGTAGCTAAGATGTATCGCCAAGTCCGATTCGATAAAAAACACGTAGATTACCAACGAATTGTCTAGCGTGACTTTCCCCACGATGACATCGAGGACTACAGAATTTTAACCGTCACCTACGGAGTTGCCTCGTCTTCTCATCTTGCAATAAAGTGTGTCCAACAAACTGCACTAGACGAAGGCCAGGACTACTCTGCAGCAAGAAAAGTTATTCTGCATCATTTCTATACGGACGACCTGTTAACTGGTTGTTTTAAGGAAGCTGATATGCGGCAACTTGAAGCTGAGGGTTCAACAATATTAGGTCGTGATGGTTTCTGTCTTCGCATATGGTCAACGAAAAAATGCTACGGCCTTTGGATTTCTCAGAACTAGACAGCGTGACCCCAGTGGAAGACTTCTTCTGAGAGTCAAGCATTCTCTGTTCAAGTCAGTGAATTACACACCACAAACCTTACTAAACGTTCATTTCTTTCAGATACATTCGTCTTAATCGAACCGGATTAATCGATTTCCATATCTTTTGTCATTTTAGTGCGAACACTATCTGTACCGTTATTGCCATATCTCAGAACTTAAGTATCAACAATTCGATGGATTAATAGGTTTAGATTCTTTCAATTACATTCCCAGTAGTGTAGCTTGCCTTCCCAGAAGTACATGCACCTCCCACCAAGATATGAGAACATAACCTAGTTTGAGCCAACGATTGTAAATTTGCTTTTGAATTGGTGTAAGAAATGGCAGAGACTCCCAGAGATGCAAGAAGATTAAACCATGGTACATTAGACACATCTTTACTGGACTTAACTCGAAGTTGACTTAACATTTTTCAAGTTATCAGTGCAAGAATTTTATTGTCTCTTGTAGGTACATATTACTACTGTAGATGCCGCTTTGGAGGGCTTTGAATTTTACTTACGAAAGCCCCGAAGAAACTTAATGCCGTCATTTGATTACGCAGGAATCACCCCAATTTTGGGGATTTTAGCATTAACACGGGACGTTAAGAAACGTTCGTTTGCATGCAAGAAACGCAAGACTTATTGCCTGAGTCTTTCACGATCAACAAATCCACACTCAAATTATCGACGTAAAAGGTATTGCAGTTTTCTCATCTATATTTTGTCCATACCCATCTTACTGCAGATCTTGGATATCAGTTATATCTGCTTAATAGCAATCTATGACCTGCTCTATTAGTTTCTTTGTACCTAATCTGTCAATGAAACAAAAATGTTTTTTTTGCGCGGGTTGTTAAAATTTATTGTAGCTTGGTCGCGAAGTACGATAAACGTACAGCCCCAACCGGAAAGGTTAGACACTTTCTGGTATCTTTTTAGCAAAATAATTCGTATATTCCGGTAAAAGTTAACATTTCGGGTTGAAATACGTTGCAAAAACTTATGAAAGGCATCTGTATAGGCCATAGTTGATTGATTCAAACACGGGAGTTCATCTGCCATACGTCCTCTTTCTGGGATCCAAGCATTCTCGACCAGACGCTGCTTATTTGTTAAATTTGTCAAATCAATAGACCAATATCCGGTGGCTACAACGGGGAGGTAACATGAGAAGAATTGACGTGTAGTTATAGATATACCACTGGGCATCATCAACTTGACGCCCAATCATATACGTTTTGATACATGGTTGTTGGGTAATAAAATGAATTTTTTCTTTCTATTTATGGAGTCACTCAATGCCTACAAATTGTAGAACGACTTATTCGAAATTGGTCTGGTTACTGATCGATTGCAATACGTACCGTTGCATGCGTTGGAAAATTTTCCACTGCTCAAACAAGGGCGCATTTCAAAAACTTTATACTTGATTGCAATCCATGGCCTCCAGAACGGACCATAGTCTTGTAGTTTATTAGATTGAGGTTTGAGCTACAAGATGGCCAATCATCCGTTGAAACGAAGTTCGGAACGTGGTGTTTTTGAGCTGCGATTCAGTGGAGCGGAGTCTTGTTGAAAGGGTTACGGTTTATTTGCGAACGGCGTTTTATTGAGGGGCTCCAAAACGTTATCTAAAAAATCTTGTTGATACACTTTCGCCGAGGTTTTCACACTTTTTCGCAGAAACACCGGTCGGCGACCATATCGTAGTCACAAAACCATCACAGAAACTCTCAGAACGGGTTCAGAGGTATGTCAGGATGACAGAGCATACATTCTGTCATTCTATTTGCTGAACGATTCTTCAATGGTTAATAATTCGTCTGTGACCGTTCTTCGGGTACTGGAGAAGGAAGACTGTCGATTTTGACTTAAATTTCTGTTCCAATACTTCTGTGCACAAATGACCATAGTATCTATTGTATGCACTGAGTCCCAAACCAGATTTTAAGATGCACGACATGCTGTTCTCCGAGGTTTTAATGACTTGTGGCATTTGAACAGTGCGCGGACGGCTGGATTTTGAACGGTCGACTATTCCACCAGTATCCTCAAATAACTTCACGGTACGATACACAAAGTTGCGTGTGGTATTCAGTGGCCTAAACATCCGAACGATTTCCCCCTTTTCGTAGCCTCATTCCTGCAGGCCAATTGAAAACACAATTTCTAGGCGAGGCCCATTCCATGATTGCAAACAATCAACGTCTTATTGTTATTGGATGCGTTAATTGGTTCTGGAGAATGTTCATGTGTTCATTTTGTATATCAAAAGTAGGTACTAGGTACATCTTCCAAACGCGCATCGAGAAAATTGAAGATTTTAAAGATAAATGTAGCCCATTTGGCATTATTGTTCGACCAACTTGATTTTGAAGACAAAGATGATAGCTTTCGTAGACGAATGTTAAGGAATTGTAGTTCCATTTTATAGATGGTCTATGAGGTTTCCGATTACAAAACCATTAGTTTCCAAAATACAGCTGCTTCGACATGCAAAAAGTGTTTGCTCAAATGAACTGAAAGCAGTTAATCTGAGATAGCACTAAATATTTAGAGTTTTTGGTTAATGCCCATATATTCACTGCGGACCGTAAAGATTTTAATATCAATTAGTAAGGCATCTCTGAGATATTCTGGATATAAGGTAAGTTGCCGAGATCCTATTTACACTTTATTTAAACCAGAAGAAAAGAACCCATCCCAGCTACATACATATGCGGTATGTAGTAGTTGAATCTGCCTCCTCATTCAACGTGCATACAGTATGAACGGAAACTAGATAACCCACTGAATACAGAAATATTCTCCTCAAACGTTTTAAGTTGCCTTCATCCCATTTTCTGATTACCTAAAGGAAATACATATCATCAATCCCAGCCAAATAACCATGCTTGTAAAACTCCTCAACCCCCATTTGGCACCTCTATTCGGCCTCGAACAACAGAACACAATCCTGCTTGGTTCGTTAAATTCCCACATTTCAACATTGCATATCCTGAAGGACACTTCAAGCGCAAACAGGTCACGATGTCAATATACGATCTCAAACATACTACATCCATACGAAAATGTACATACACTCGTACAACCGAGGGTTCGTGATGCAATTCTCGTAACAACAAAAGTCTCAAAGACTTTGTTAGCCAGAAAAAAGATCATTTTCCTTCGACAAAGAAAAAAAAAAAATCTGCAACGTCATGTCGCTATTACGTCAAATAGTCAGCCAAACGCATACCAGCACATCGGCCTCTAACTACCCTCTAGAGAAAAAAGCAAATATGGCGGCGGCGGCGACGGGTGCAAATCCATTATTTCCCTTTAGTGTGATCCTTGCATCCCCTAAATGTCTACACAAGGATGGTTCACCTAACAAGAGAACGTCCTTAAACAATTCTCTTGTTTTTTTTTTTTTTTTTTTTTTTTTTTTTTTCATTTTTTTCTCCAAATCACATCCTTTGCCAAGTAGTACAACTTGTTGTTATTGTGTTGTTAAGGCCTTTACCTAACGCCACAACCAAATACAAACTCGTACAGTGCCACGTTACCACATAGGATGTGTCACATCTTTCTTACACACAGTTCTTAACATTCCATCAAATAAAAAATTGGGGCAAGGACAACGTTGATTATGAAATAATGGAAATGGTGGAGAATGACGGAAAAGAAGGAGCCAATAGAGCTTTTCTGTTTTATCCTTTTTCCCTGAGCTGGTTTAAGGGGAAATTTCTCAGAAAAATCATTTCCCCCAATGGCATCCTCCAGCAGCTGCAGATGAGAATATTCGACGAAGGATGCTGCAAAATTGGCACAGCTGATGGGGAGTATCAAAACTTAGACCTGCGCAGAGACACTCACACGAGTACTTCTATATTGTTTTTTTTTTTTTTTTTTTTTTTTTTAGAAAAAAGGACGATTGCGGATTTTGTAAGCCTTTAAAAATTCATAGTGTGAGCGATGATGATTATTTTATTTGGAAATTCTCTGTTTATCCAAGGAAGGATCCACACGGAAAAGGCCAAGTTCATTATTTTTGACTGTGTGTTACCTATTTCCTTGATTTTTGGCGAAAATTCTTACAGCTTATCGCGTGATAAAAGGACATTATCTGACTCTTCACATTCGTGTTTGACGGAAAAGCACTGAAGGGAGGCAATGTAACATATGTGAAGTAGATAGTAATTAGTTTCATAAAACAATGGGCGGAAAATTTTATATGCATGTAAGTACGAGTACTTCGTGCCGGAAAGTTGTGAGAAATTTCATTTCTCGTAATTTAAGGACTTAAATAGGAAAACAGGTTGGGCAACAATGAAATTGCGAGTAGTTTGTCCTTAGTTATAAAAGTTGTGTGCTTTAGAAATATGTAGTGTATACTGCTTAACACTTGAATATAGAAAACAAGGACAAGGATGTTTGATCAGAATCTGATATCACAACTGATAACGATAAAACTGGTAACAATAATCTAGGCCGGCTGGCCTACTGATGTCGATTAAGCTAGAATATTGGTAAACATTAACACTCTGCGGCAAACATTTGTTTGATCCATTTACATTCCAGAGAGACATTGAGAACACGGTTGTATTAGCAATCAGCCCAACTGTTAAGGGAAGATCTAGCCGATGACCTAGCAGTTTTCATTTTGAGCACCACATCTCAACAGAACTAGTCGTTTTTTTAGAGAAAGGTCAATAAACGCTTCAGTAATAAAATGCCTACAGTACCAGCACTCGCTACAACAGCGCCGAATACCTGCAGCCTGTAGTGAGCCAGACAATCACAGAGGAAATAATTTGCCGGTATCATCTTCACTCCCATAGCTTGTGTCACAGGATGAAATTTAAAGTAGACACTAGCACTACGTCCTTGATGGGTTTTGGCGCTATCTATGCCGCGCATAGACTTTAGTCGAAACCATTCCTGAACATGGTAAAAGTCGAACAGGAGTTCAAGTGTCATTGCATCAAACGGCATGCCCACAAGACTAGAGTCAACAGTTCGATTTGTGCCAAAGACCATTTCTTTTTTAAAACGGAAGATGGCTTTAAGAGCGCATTCCACGATATGAATATATAATGGAGATTTATTAGAGAATAATAAATGCACAGTGAGGTATTAGTGTATGAATTGCCTACATATATTGGGTCATATAAAAAGTCTCCAAGATTTTTTGTCACTAGATGGTGTTGGTGTCCATTTATCTGGAAACACTAATCTGATTGTGTCAAACGAATACGTTTTTGAAAAATCAGGCTACATTTTTTGTGAAGACAGCTGTGTAATTCGTTGCTCATGTTAAAAGTTATCCTGATTTGAATATGAGTGAAATATCTGAAGAATACACTTTGTGATGCTTTTTTACTATAAAAAAGGGAAAAATGAGGCAAAAAAATGCCGAAAAATTCTTGCAGTTTACGGTGAGAATGCTGTGAGTGAACGCCGGATCCAGGAGTGGAATTTCAATGTATAAGATGCATGTCGCACTGGTCGGCCTGTCACTGAAAAAGTCTATGAAATTTTTTAACTGATGGAGCTAGACCGGCACCGAAGCTGTCTGGAAATAGCGGAAGCACTAAACATCAGCCGTATAACTATTTAGAATCATCTAAAACAAGCAGGCTACTCAAAAAAGCTCGATGTTTGGGTGCCACATGAATTAACGCAAAGAAATTTACCTGACCGAATAACTTTCAGTGAAACGCTGCTAAAACGCAACGATATGGAACCATTTTTGAAGCGATTCATTACGGCCGATGAAAAATGGATTAAATACGAGAATACCCAACGCAAGCGATCAAGGTCAAAGGCCGATGACCGACCACAAATGACTTCAAAGCCTGGCTTGACGACAAACAAGGTTATGTTAAGTGTTTGGTGGTATTGAAAGGGAATTGTCTATTATGAGCTGCTAGAACGTGGCGAAATGGTCAATTCGATCCTCTACTGTTCACAACTTGACCATTTGAATGAAGCTTTCAACAAGGAGCGACCAGAATTGTCCAACAGAAAGGGAGCTGTCTTCCATCATGACAATGATAAGCCACACTCATCTTTGATGAATCGGAACAAATTAACGGAGCGTGGTTGGGAAGTTTTGATGCATCCAGCGTGTAGCCCGGACGTTGCACTCTCTGATTACCATTTGTTTCGGTCTTTGCTAAACTTATTTGATAGTAAAAAATTGGCCGACCAAAGAGCCGCTAAAAATCACTTGGCCAAGTTTTTCGTTGATAAACCACAGATGTTCTACACCGATGGAATTATGAAGCTACCCGAAAAGTGACAAAAGGTCATAGATAATAATGGCCAGTATGTACTTGATTGAAATTGATTTTGAATAAATTTTTTTTTGAAAAATCCAAACTCTACCAATCCTGCTGCAATCCCTTAAACCCATCCCAAATACATTGTAAATGAACTACCAACACTTGTCCAAGCTTGTAAAGTGCTAGAATTTGCTAGAATGAGAGTAATTTGCACGTAAAGTTCACCATGCGTGTTGAATGTGGATGACGATTTGTGTAAAATGACAGGGGAATTGACTTGTCAACACGGGGGAGTAAATCGGATTTACTGCAAATTGAGACACTAACTGCTATGATGAGTGCGTTTGTAAGCCGATCCCAAGAGCAACCGTTCAAACCAGAGGGACGTGAATAATGCATTTGACAGTTCGTTTCTATTTGGTAGTTCAACGATGCAAAATATGTGCACAGACGTACGAGATATTGTGTCGATTCTTCCAGAATTCGATTTGTGTGACGAAAATTCACTCATTCATTCATTCATCCTTTCGGTTTAGGGGATACAATTTACCCAAGGTAAGCATGCCTGTCCACGACTAAAGTCAAAAACCGAAAAGAGTTCAAACGAGCCAGGAATGACTGCAACGCCTTTCTAAAGCGTGAAAAATTCCAATACGACCAAAAACTGAGGCAAAAAATTAAACAACGTCCCAAAGGTAGTAAACATTTTTGGTCGTTCGTCAAAAACATTAGAAATTATGCCATATCCCTTATCCCAACATGACATTCCATGTCATGTCTTTGGACAAGGCTAATCTGCTGCACAATTTGGGACCAGTTCAACACTTCCAGACTGTGCTTTGCTCCCGCCTACACTTGAGTGCGTCGAATCATGTAGTAGCAAGAGTACTTAAAGATCTTAATATACACAAATCCGCTGTTCCCCCTCCCCTTCACCTCAAGAGGTGTTCTTCCTCGCTGGCAAAGCCACTGCGTAAGCTTTTTATCAATCCTACTCTTAAGGGCCATTTTCAAGCAAATAAAAAGCAGCATTTGTCTAGCTCCTAAAAAAGGCGAATCTTCTTCCTATACATAGACCCTTTGCACTTACGTCCCTTCTTTCCAAGGTCATGGAAACGCTGATATACCACCAGCTCATGAAATATTTCGAAACGCGAAAACTCCTCAATAGCCAGTTGTATGGTTTTCGTAGCAACATGTCCACTGGTGATTTGATGACATGTCTCACCGAAAAGTGGAACAAAAGCGTACACCAAACTGGAGAAAGCAAAACAGTTGCACTTGATATTTCTAGGGGATTTGACAGAGTCTAGCATCAGGCTCTTTTGTCGAAAACGCGTGGTTTTGAGACCGATGACTCTCTTTTTCAATGGAGTGGAAATTACTTTTTGGAACTTTGTCTTGGATTGTTTCAAGTCTGATAACAACATCATAACCAACTGGGGTACTATCAACAGAGTGGAATTTAATGCTTCCAAAACTCAATGCTGTCTACTGTCATTAAAGCGTAATTTAAATCCCCAGCCATTATTCATAAATGGCATTCACATCGTCGAAATCGAGAAACTTTCCATTCTCGATATGTGTGCCACTGTCAACCTACATTTCAATGACCACATATTCGATGTCGCCAAAAATACTGCGAAATATTTCACCTCCTCTGATCTGGAATCAATATAGAGGTATAAGGCATTCATCCGCAAAAAATTTGAGTACAATGCCCGCATCTGGTCAGGTGCTCCTAAAACATCTCTGCAGCTGCCAGATAGGATTCAAACCCATGCGATAAAACTCATAAGTGATGCTAATTGCATTCAATCAAGGAACACCCTTGAACACCGACGAAATGTCTCGTGCTTCACTTTGTTACATCGCTACTTTTACCACGAGTGCTAGATAGAAATCGTCAGCAGCATTCCGACCCTTCAAACTTTCAACCGTAACCCGTGTCTCGCTATGAATGCTAGTGATTCGTTCCTAAGCCGTACAACTTGTTTATGGAATGCCCTGCAGAGCTCTCTAACAATGTAGAAACGACGCAATGTGGAACGACGCATTTGTAATTGAATTTGTTAAGATCTTTAAGAACTCTTGCTACTTCACGAGTGCGAAAGTGGATTTTTCCCATTGAAGGTTTGCTAAGAGATGGCGTAACTTATATTAGTGGTGATTTTGGCTTGGAAGACGATGAACGTCCTGGACAGCCAAAAAAGTTTGAAGATGAAGAACTGGAAGCATTACTCTAGTAAGATTGTTGCCAAACACAAGAAGAGCTCGCAGAATCTTTGGGTGTCACTCAAGCAGCCATTTCAAAATGTTTAAAAGCAGCTGGATATATTCAAAAGCAAGGAAATTGGGTTCCACATGAACTCAAGCCGAGAGACGTCGAAAGGCGGTTTTGCATGTCCGAAATGCTGCTGGAACGCCACAAAAGGAAGTCATTTTTGCATTGGATTGTTACTGGTGATGAAAAATGGATCCATTACGACAACC
This sequence comes from Volucella inanis, assembly GCA_907269105.1. NCBI lineage: Eukaryota > Metazoa > Arthropoda > Insecta > Diptera > Syrphidae > Volucella > Volucella inanis. The sequence goes on from OU026154.1 coordinate 97,360,083, forward strand.
CCAAGCGCAAAAAATCATATGTGAAACCCGGCCAACCAGCCAAATCAACGGCAAAGCCGAATATCCATGACGCGAAGGTAATGCTCTGTATTTGGTGGGATCAGATGGGTGTGCTGTATTATGAGCTGCTAAAACCGGGTAAAACTATCAATGGACAACGCTTCCGAATACAATTAATCAGTTTGAAGAGAGCAGTAGCCGAAAAACGCCCGGAATATGCGACTAGACACGAGGCAATAATTTTCCATCATGACAACGCTCAGCCCTACGTTGCTATTCCGGTTAAGAACTATTTGGAAAACAGTGGATGGGAAGTCTTACCCCACCCGCCTTATAGCCCAGACCTTGCCCCTCCTGACTACCATTTGTTCCGGTCGATGCAGAACGCCCTCACTGAAATACGGTTCACATCAGAGCAGAATATCAAAAATTGGCTTGATTCATTCTTGGCTGCCAAGCCGGCACAGTTCTTTTGGGATGGGTCCACAAATTGCCAGAAAGATGGGAAAAAGTCATAGCTTCAGATGGGCAATACTTTGAATAATACTATTGTACATGTTTTTCTTAAATAAACGTTCAAATTTTGAAGAAAAAAAAACCGCACGAAATAAATGGCATACCCAATAGATTGACCTTGTCCAAAGAGCTGGAATGTCATTATAAATGAGCCTTGGGATGGAAAATGAGGCAGAATTTTTATTTTTTTAACGAACTACCAACAATTTTTACTACCTTTGGGACATTGTAGTATTTTCTGCTCAATTTTTTTGTCGTATTGGAATTTCACAGGCTTAAGAAAGGCTCGTTTGAACTCTTTTCGGTTTAAGCAGGCCGGTACACCTGAAATGAGCGTCAAGATACAAATGTCTCGATAGGGAACATTTATTGTGATGGGGCCTTAATTTTTTTTTTTTTTGTCAAACATATTTACTATACATCAAGTAATTGAGCAAACAACATCATACTTTTTCATCGTCTAAAAATGTCGAATTTTGTTCCAGAAAATGATGACTTGCCGAAAGCATTAATTTTTTGTTTTCATTTGAAGAAAAGTGCTGCAGAGTCCCATCGAATGCTTGTCAAGGTATGTAGTGATCATGCTCTATCAAAAACAACATGCAAAAGATGGTTTCAACGGTTTGGAGATAACGATTTGGATGTGAGAAATGCAGAACTTGGAAGACCACCAAAAATGTTTGAAGACGCCGAATTGCAAACAATATTAGGTGAAGATGACACTTTGAGTCAGAATCAAATGGCAGAAATGTTAAATGTTACACAACAAACAATTTCTGGGAAAGATCCAAAGTCTGGAAAATGGGTGCCACATGAATTGAATGAAAAACAGATGGAAAACCGAAAAACCGCTTTAGAATCCTAAACGGAGAAAATCACGGGTTAATCCGGGACAACCATCAACTTCGACTGCAAAACCAGATCGATTCGGCAAGAAGAAAATGCTGTGTGTCTGTTGGGACCAGAAAGGTGTGGTGTATCACGAGCTCCTAAAACCTGTTGAAACCATTAATACAGATCGCTACCGACAACAAATGGTCAATTTGAACCTTGCATTGATCGAAAAACGACCAGATTGGGTTAGAAGACACGGCAAGGTAATTTTGCTCCATGACAATGCACTTGCATACAAAGCAAAACTGGTTCAGAATACAACCGTATTCACCATTTGTTTTCATCAATGGGACACGCATTAGGTGAGCAGCACTTCGAATCCTACGAGGCGGTCGAAAATTGGGTGCCTTTTTTGTTTGCTTCAAAAGACGAACAGTTTTTATGGCGTGGAATCCATAAATTGCCTGAAAGATGGGAAAAATGTGTAGCTAGCAATGGCAAATGCTTTGAATAAAATGTTTTTTTACTTTCCCATTTAAAATTTGTGTTTAATTTTCACAAAAAAAGGCTCATTTCATAGCGGTACACCTGATACACCTGGTGCTATCCATGTCGTTATTAAGGAAACATAAAGCAGCTTTTGAGTCCGGTTCAATTCGCTCAATTTCGAATTGGAACACGGACTACCTTGTGGTTGAGTTTGGTAAATGGCAAGACCGCAGTGAAAGAATAATAATAGCACTAGTTCTTAGCCAGGTAGCTTCAGATCAGAGTGATTTAAGAGTAACCAGGTAGCTTCAGATCAGTGTCAAAAGTGCTGGTCTGTATTTACAGTCGTGGACGTATGCAGAAAAGTGGTTACATTTTAGCCCGCGTATATTACCTATATCCAAAAAGACAAACCAAAAAAACACAAACACAAAGACAGCCATCTTACATACGCTTTTACGAAGTTATAAAGTAGAATGTCAGTATTCTTGCTAGCGTTGACAATGCTATTTTTTCATCACGGGGACGGGAACAGAAATGAAATTATACGAACTGTGTTAACGACTTTTGAAATTTCTCGGACAACGTACATTCGATTATCGAGTTTTTTTTTTTTTTTTTTTTTTTTTTTTTTTTTTTTTTTTTTTTTTTTGTTCTGTTGGTACACATGTTTCGTACATATGTCCACAGTTTCAAGTATATAGCATACTCAGTTTGTTTTTGACGGATAGAAAGAAAAAGGATAAAACGTTACTGTGGAGTTGATGGGATCGCTAGTAAAAATAAGGTCTAGTTGGCTACCAATGGAGTAAGGGGGCCACTACTTGGCATAGGGTTGAGCCTGTTATATGATCAATAAATAATCATTCCATTGATGAACTAGCGTTTGATGCGTTAAAAAAAAAAAGAGATCATCCGATGGAATCCAGTTCAGAAGAGGCAGATTACTATCATCAAAGATAAGGATATCATGGATGGAATCACTTAGGTTATTAAGTTGGCCAATTGCTTTGATAGCAAGGATGTAGAATTCGACAGGTTAAGCTGAGAGAATGTAGCAACACATAACATGCAGCGACCTACTGCGAAGTGTTATTTTACTAGGACGGGTGAAAAGTAAACTCCTTGACCGCCAGGATGCGCTGCTACTGCCTTGAAGTCCGTTCATATTTAGGCAGACATGCCAAACTTCAGTGCGATACTGTCTTTAGTTGTTGAGTATGTTGAGTATGGAAAAAAACTATTTTCGTTCTCTCATAAAACATTATTTTTTGAGAGGCAAAACGGCGAAGGAAACAAAAGAAAAGTTAGATAAATATTATGGGGCTAATGCTCCGTCAGATTACACCGTCAAATATTGGTTTCGAGAGTTTCGTGGTGGCCGCAACTCCACTGTCGATCAAGTCCGCAGCGACAGGCCCTCCAATGCGGTTACAAAAGACTATGTCAAAAAAATACATGAAATGATGTTGGCTGACCGGAGAGTGAAGGTGCGCGAGTTAGCAGATACCACAAAGATTAGTACTGAGAGCACACGCCATATTTTGGGCAACATTCTGCATATGAAAAAGTTATCCTACCATTGGGTGCCGCGCATACTCACACTTCGAAAGAGTGTTTGGACTTGCTGATGCGGAATCGGGCGGAATTTTGGCGTCGATTGGTAACCGTTGATGAAACTTGGATCCACTATTACACACCAGAGAATAGAATGAGTGCCCGGCAATGGACTGAAGGGTAGGAAAGATTATTGCGTCGGTTTTCTGGGATTGTCATGGCATACTTTTCCTGGACTACCCGAAAAAGAAAAAACCATCAACCGAGTATTACTGTACATTATTGGAGCGATTGAAGGCTGAAATCGCTGCAAAACCTCCTCACATGAAGCAAAAAAAAATTTTGTTTTTGCAAGGCGCACAAGAGCATCGCAACCGCGGCTAAAATCAATGACTTACGGCTCCAATTGCTGTCGCATCCACCCTATTCGTCCGATTTGGCTTCTTTGGACTATTATCTCTTCCCAAACCTCAAAAGATGGCTCATCAATAAAAAATTCAGCTCACGCGAGGAAATCATCGATGCCACGAAGGAGTTTTTTGCAGACCTTCCGGAAAATTACTTTTCGGACGGGATCAAGAAATTGGAAAATCGCTGGAATAAGTGTATCAAACTAAGAGGGGACTATATTAAAATAAAAAAACTTTAAAAAAAAAAAATCATTCCCAAGGAGGTTACTTTTCACCCCACCTAGTAATTGAGACAGTCAAGTTTAACAGAAGAAGAGATAGCGATGAGAATAGAATTGAGACTATTGTGATTGGCAAATAGGACACCTAGGGATGGAGATCAACTGTAGGAAGCGCAGGATCATTAACCATAAGGAGGAGGTGGTCAACATTTCGGAAAACATTATAAGACGATGGAAATAGCTCCTGGCTCTTAATGTCGGGAAACAAATTGGTTTCTGTAAGAGCATATACGTCGAAAGAAATGCCATGAGATTAATGCAAAACAGCACGAGTTTTAGAGAGCAGGCCTTTTTAAATTTTGGTAGTAAAACGTAAAATGGTTAGAGAAGAGTAAATGGGATGTAGACAACGAAGGCAAGTTAGGAACGAAAAAATGTATCATGATCAGCTCGGTTACACTGAAGTACATAGAGTGTACATAGCTGCGGAAAGCAGCGATGTCATCCGCAACCTTTGTTGTGTGTTGTATGTGTTGAAAATTTCCAAGTGCCTGTTGTAAAATTTTCTGCGAATAGTTATATCAGTAGGAAGGCCTTCCTATTGAATGGAGACCATGACACTTGCTTTTTCCCTCAAAGCAAACGGAGTCGGATTTATTGGGAAGATATTATGCGAGAAAAACAGTATATTTTTGTATATCTTTTTATCCCTTAGCCTAGAGAACGTACAACGTCATTCCCTGGTATCTATTGGTGCTTTTGTTGTGAGACATGAAGCAGTCACTTCGGGATATAGACAGGATGGGAAAAATTGGGATATATTTTCGTTTTAGGGCCTTTCTCCAGTTGGAGTAGAGTTTAGGATGTAAATGTGGAATAGATCTGAACGATTTATAAATAGCTTTATTAAATGAGACGTTGCTTTACTATGCACATCGTATCTTCATGCTACTTATCAATATACTTCTTGAAGTATGAGCGACTACAAAATGGCCAGTTAAATCGCAACCTGGCAACAACAGTGCAGCTTATCCCTAAAAGGATAAATCCAGTGTGTATGGATGTATGGATTAAACGGAAACGGCGAAAGAAACATCTGTCTTTGGATAGCCCTATCGGATCAATTTGAAAAACGATACACTCCCGATTATATTTCTGTTTCAAAACGAGGAAAACTGTTCATGTAGCTTTTTACGCTCAATAACTTTAGAGCGTCAAAGTAAAGCGAATGGGTAAAATAATCAAATTCTAAAGTTAGTTAAGTTTTTAAGCCGAAGTCACCGCGAAGTAATGCTTTATGCTGATACCACGGGGGGCACAGCTCGGCTTGTCCAGGTGCAAGTAGATAAGCCTAAGCAGAGATTTACAACAAGAGTTGATTGGACGCAAGTGTCCACCCAAAACTAGCCACTCAAGCACAACATTATCAATTTTTTCAAAGAAATTAACATAAAACAACGTCTGCAAAACTCATCTGCTAACATACTGAAATAAACCTTAAGCAGTGTCACAGTTGCCGCTCAAAATCTCAAGTATAAGACACCTTCCAAAGTATCTTTGATTGTTTCCTCAATCTTCAGCAATTAGAACACAGAACTTAGAAGTTACCAAAATAGAAATCTCAACAACGGTAAGTGGTCTCTTACTCATGTAATTGTCAAATCAATTATTAAATGTTCCCACTTTGTAACACTGTAATGGTTTAAACAAACAGACCTAGCCTTGCACCCTTGACTTGAATTTCGTTCATTCGCTTCAATTCGGTAGCACTTCTGGCGAAGTGGACAGATGTAAAATTCATTTAAAGGGGTAAACAGGACGAAGAAACAGAATCCCTGTTTGAAACGTTTAAATAAACAACAAAAGCAAAGTCTCTTCATCATCGTCATTGTGTCACTAGGTGCAGCTAGCTTGAATCTTGGATCGTAAAATTATTTATTGCCCAAGGCGCTATGTACCAGTACTTATATAATACACGGCCTGAATGGGTCATTCGTTTCTTGTTTTTTTTTTTTTTGGAAAGTCCTTTATCGTTTCTTGTTAGGATGTAGAGCAAAACACTTATGTACCTTATGCATGTGTTGATGCATGAAATGTATGCAAGTATATGTGTCTGAGATATGACTCTGTGGATTTTCCCACACCACCCATAATCACCATCATCATCGTGTTCATCAATTTCCGCAACATTCTCCATGTTTTGCTAAAAATCGTGATGTTTGTTGATTTGTTTTTGTTGGGAAATCCATGTCATTATCCTTAGTGAGTTGCTCGGTTCCGTAGAGAGGAAAATGGAAAATATTTTTCTTGCGAAAGTAATCGCTGACAACAAAGGAGAAAGGAGACCCATCATGGCTCTTACTCCACTGTAAATAGTATTTTTCTTTTTCTTTTAGCTGCGCTGTACTCGTATTTATGAAAAATGAGCGGTGTTGTGAATTTCTACTGTTGCTAAACCATGGTGCAAATGCTGTACAATGACTTTGAAGGAAAGTCCTGTTCAATATATTTTCAAGTTGTAATAATGGAAGTAAGACGAGAGACTTGGCGCGCAATTATTTTGCTATAAGTTCGGTTATTGAACTATGCTCCTAGGTTTAAATGCTGTTTTTAATCCTTTAGACGTTGTAGGAGTTGTCTTTGAGGTTTTCATCTCTTGAATGGTCAGTGAAATTATTAAGAGTTATCAAAGACCAAAGAAATGCCTCGTCCTTTTCATTCGTAGGGCATAGTGGAAATTAGAAAATATACTTTCATTTTAGTCATCCGCTATTGCTATTTGAACTGGATGCCAACTTTTTTAATTTAGAGCAATTAAGACGCAGTACTAAATGAGTTAGACATACATAAAATTTGAACGATCCGAATGCTTACACTTCTGCCAACATCGAACGATTCTACCAACAGATGTCGATGCTCGTAGCCATCGGTACAGTTAATAGAAGAAATTGAACATGCGTTAATAAAAAGTGAAACATTCGTAGACACTAAGGTTCAGACGCCGTGCTAAATAATAATATATTGCCCATTTCGTGAGCAACAGATGCAATCATCCACGAATCATATGAGTCGCCCACAGGTTTAGAGAGCCAACACGAACTGGTTGAGCTTTGCGTTTCATTCGTCATTCGTTATGAGATAGAATCTCACTATAAAGAGCATACTCTTTCCTCAACTCAACGAAGAAAGGCACTGGTTCAATATTATGCACGATGACTGCAATAGCGACAAAGCGGCAGGAAAATTTTTTATGCTGAATCCTTCAATCTCTCAACAATTTCTATACAAGGTCACTGACATCAATGTCAAGAGGTCAGTACCATTACCACAACTACACACAGCATGATGTCTACGTTAAGAAGATCAGGGATGAAAAATTTTTTCAGTAACGAAACTGTCTTGAAAGGTTTGACAATTGTCCAACTTCATCCACTTTTATCACCGATTTTCCGCTAGAACACACAACATAATACGTATGTTCGCCTACTATCCAAAACTACGAAAAACAGGCCAAAACTGCCACAACCACCCAGATGTTGTGTTTTTACGTAGTTTTGGACAGAACGCGAACAGATCTAATAATAGAAATGTCTTATTGGCTGTGCTTATGACCCACACCGTGATTTTGTTCTTACTGAATTCAAGGCCAAGGCGGTGGTCAAAGGGGTAGTGAATGCGATTATATGAGAACACAGGCATTCTCACTTTAGCCGCACACGATCAACTCCTAATACTCACCTCCACGTGGTGACTGCTGGGTGTCTAGTACCTCGACTGGAGATCGGGTAACCAACCCCTGTGGAAGGTCGTTGTTGGTAGCTGTCGAGGGACGTGGGGGAGAGAGTGCCATTTTAGCACTCACATCCCCGAAGCGGGTTAATGGCTCCGAAATTTAGTCCGGCTCCTTTTGTTCTAGGGATCCCAAAAAGAGTCTGACCCTCTAGGTTGGGGGTTGTGCGAGGGATTAACTTCCCAACCACGTTGTTACAAAACGACCAATAGCCTCGGATAAGGACAGATTCACCGTTGACGGCCGTGCATAACGAGCAAAGGACAACGACTTTCGAATCTGCACGTGTAATGTTCGGACCTTGAACACGCCGCGTGCAGCGTCGTGTCGTCGTATACGTCGTCGTCGTATCTCCTATAAAGCAGATATCACCACCATCAGGAAGTGCGGTGGGGTAGGCCTTTCAAAAGAAAGATGAAAAACCGTGACGTTTGCTACGGTGATTGCTATAGGGAACGTAAGCAGTATTTATTTGGATACGGATTTGTTGTAAGCGTCAGACTTAGGCAAGAAGTGAACGCCTTATAGCAATTCGTATCAAAGGTAAATTCGCTAACATCAGCCTGATATGGCATCGCGCTCCAACAGAGGAAAAGAACGGATCATTACCTAATTGCAGCGACGGTAGGTCAACGGATATCTCAGACACCAAAACAATGTAGAAATGCAATGAGAAGATTTAAAGTTAAACGGTTGCAATCACAACAAGCTGCCAGGATCTTCATCGATCGCGTGTACCTCAACCTCTCAAAAAGTCCTTTACAGTCAGCATCAAGTGCTGAAAACTGATGAAAAGTGCCGGCAAGCACCTACACTAAAACAATATGCCTACAAAGGGGTGCTGCACAAACGGACGAGAGCGGCTCGTGATCTCTACTAGCAAAAAAAGGAGGAAAGAACATCGACGTGGAGGGAAGAATTGGTCAAGGTAATAAGGACTGCTAAACTGCTCTAAAGCGCAGGCACCTCTAGAAGTGATCGACGACTAGTGTATTAGTAATGGGCTTTTAGTCAATCCTCTCAAAACGAAAAGGAGAAAGCTGTTATGCTGTGGACTTCTGTGAACTAAACATGTTACATAGAAAGCCTCTAAGGTGCTGTTGGCCTTCTGGCAATTTAAAGCAGCTATCGGGAAGACTATCGGGATCTACACGACTTTGATAAAGCCAATTATATCCTATGCGTCGGTTGTTTGGTGGAATAAGCTCTCACAAAAATACGTGATTGCGGCTTTTACCAGAATCCAACAACCGTCTCGGCTGCCGCTCTAAACGCATTAAGGAATCTCCCTTGATATTCTCAATTTGGGCTGCATTGTCGATGCCATCTTCCAAGCATCCGAAATTACGTTGGGTCTGCCTGCGTCCTCGCTTAAGGCTTCCATTGACAGTTGGGTATCATATGAGAACAACTGCAGAGAACATGACTCCCCAGGTTGCAGGCAGACCAAACAAATGCTTCCGAATTTCTCTAAGAAGTCAGCGGCTTTCCATCAGCAGAAAAGACTCCAATTCGTTTGCAGGCGTCATGACGGGGCACTACACTTTTGCTAAACACTTAAATGTGCTGGGAATAAGTGATACAACACCCTGCGAAGCTTGCTGTGAAAGTAATGACGCAACCGCGGAAGATTATCTTCGCTGAAAACGTGTAATTATTGTTACTGCTTATTTGACCAATTTCCGTTCTATTATTTGAAGAGCAGGGTGAATTTCGTTGTTCTGCATTTCGATCGAGAATATCACTGCTGTGGGCGAGGACGTCCAAGAGTGTCCACAAACATCGACGAGACAACGATGCACACAATTTCGCAGCAGCAGACCGTCGTTGGGTCCAATTTTGGTCAAAGACCTGAAGATGATCCCTTATAAAGTGGAAACTGTTCAATAATTGCTGTCTGCTGACCGTCAAGTGAGGTTAATTTACCCCATGCTCTATTAAATCTGGTGCAAGGAGAGGATTATTTCGTATCCAAAATCATAATGAGCGACGAAGCCCATTTCCACTTATTTAAGTGGTTATGTGAATAAAACAAAATTTGAGTTTCTGGGACACAGAGAGAATCCACACGAAATCCACGAAAAGCTATTGCACCCCCTCCAAGTGACTGTTTAGTGCTGCATTCGCAGTGAAAAAGTGATTGTCCTTGCGCTATCGTAAACGTAACTGGTGAGTGTTAAATGTTTTTTTATTTTTTTTTTTTTTTTGCCTTAGGTTGCTTAATTGGGTATCGAGCATAGTTGGTTCCAGCAGGACGAAACAACCGCTCTCATACAGCTTAGGCAACGATGAAGATTTTGAATTACTAATTTACAGGCGGTGTGATCTCCCGCTTTGGCGATTTGAACTGGCCTGGCATGCGCTACGCATATATAAACTTAAAACTAACAACACTACTAGCGCAGATGGACTCTCTGTCGAATTATTTACATTCATCCGATTCATCTATAAGATATGATTGAATCAAAATATGCCCGTTAATTGGAATCCCACCATCGTTTGCCTAATCCTTAGAAAGGTTAACTCTTTAAAGCGCCAATTATAGAGAAATCAGTCTACCCAACATCGTGTTCAAAATTTTAGAGCTTGAAACACTTTACCAACAATCTGGTAGGTCCTTATCTGTGTAAGGATAATACGATATATAGAGACGAGTTATATAGAGCCATATCTAGATTTGACATCTCTGCCAAACTGATATATCTGCTCGGAGTGTCGATGAAGAAGGCTCGCTACTCTGTAAAAGTTTAATGACACTACCGAGGCATTTGATGCCTCGACAAGGTAAGCTGATGTAATATTGTTTCTTCAACATTGATCTTAGAAGAATAGTGCGGAATACAGGGCAATACCTGAGGCACAATATTCCAAAAGTCAATACAACTACTGGCATATTATCACTGTAGCGCTTGCTGCTATTGCAGGAGATGCGGAGAAAATAGGTGCTAAATGAGGGTAAAACAAAATGTATACCGACAGATCGCCGTAATAAAGAACTATGTTATAGCTTTAAGGTGTAGAAAGACCTAGTCTATATGGGCATCTGAGAAATAAGAAAACACTGTGTAAACCGTTGTCGTTTCAGTGCTACTTTAAAGAGTGAAAGCATCGACTTCATCTAAAGCGCACAAAAATCCTCTCGGTTGCTCCGGGAAAAGTTTTTCTAGTTCCATCTGTACAAAAGGAATTCACAAAAAAAGACACAAGGTGGCTAAGACACTTTAAGCAATCCACCTCTTCGGCTCGGAAAATCTTCGTAAAAATCCTGAAGAGACAACGCAGTCTCTGCAAAGGGATTTCAGTTAACTTGATGCTAAATGAAAAGATCTGTGCGTTGAGACACAGGTCCATTTCAGATTGAAGCAACACGCCAGGTTAAGTAAGTAACGCTAAAGTAAGTAACTAAAAAGAAACAGCCCTGCACGAGGTGGTGGGGTAGATAGAGAATTTGCGATGACGACCTTCCTCGATATTGAAAGAACCTTCAATAAAGTGGAGTGCACCGTCATTAAAAATACTCTAGTAGACGCTAACGTTGAGCAGGGCATTACAAACTAGATTTACAACATGCTTACAAGTAGGAAAATAAACTGTTCCATCGGGTCAAGCTTGGTTAGAATGTCCGTAAGCAGGAAAACCCCTCAGAGAGAGTCATATTGCCACCCCTGTGGGTGATGGTTATCAATGACATCCTCAAAAAGTTTAGTACAATGGGTATAAGTGTCAAGGCGTACACAGATTACGTGGTCATAATCACAATAAATATTTTAAGCGACATTATGGAGGTTGCCCTGAAGACGATCAGCACTTGGCAAACAATGCCAACTCTTCAAAAATTAAACTGCAACCCGTATGATGTACTATAACCGGAGAGGGAGGAATAGGAAAAACTGCAATAATCAGGTCGAATGAAATTGCAATTTTCACAGACTGCTCGAAAACAGAGAAAGGAACAGGTTCTGGTATTTTCTCAGAAGATACGCAAGCAGTGTCTTCCAATCAAAAGTTCTGGCTGTCCTCAGGACGACTGAGCTAATGCAGAAATATCGCCATCTACATCGATAGCCAAGTAGAACTTAAGGCAATGGAATAGACCAGTATTAACTCTGATACAGTCAGGGGCTGTCACACAGTGCTGAACGCACTATGCAGTCAGAACCGGGTAAGATTGTGCTGGGGGCCAGTACACTGTGGTATTAAAAAAACTGAACAAGCGGATGAGATCGCAAGAAAAGGGGGGGCTACTCGAGAATAGTGTGGTTGCCAACATCAAAGCACCCTTCTGCATAATGATATTGGGCATTATCGAAAAAATAATCGCAAAAACTACCAACCTAAAGTGATCAAGTCTTATGGAACACAGGGTATCCAAGGCTCTCTGGCCGCTTTTTGACAGCAAAAGATCTAGAAATAAAATTAATAAAATTAAACAGGGATAAGCTTAGGACAGCAATAGCAATCCTGACAAGACACGGTCTTCTGCGGAAACACGCAGTGACCCAATTTGTCATATATAGTACAGATACTTGCAGATTCTGCGGTGATATGCAAGCAGTTGAGGACATAACACGCATATTGTCTGTCGCGTATATCGCGTAGTCAAAGGAAATTTTTAGGGCAATACTTTTTCGAAAACCTGGAGGAAATAGATGGCAAGGACTTCAAAGGCCTTCTTGGCTTTTGCAAAGAAATTGGATGTTTCACCAGGGAGATTGTTTAGTTTTCGTCAATTGAAGACAAATTCAACTGGTTTCACAGAGATCGCGATAGGCCCGTTTTGGTGCCTGGTGTCTGTGTGATGGCATATCCATCATACCCCTGTTTAACCTAACCTAACCTAACATTAAAGAAGTGACATTCGAAATTACTACAAGCATTAACTAAATAGCTAGATCAAGCAGTTTACTTACAGAGCTTATTAACTTTAGAATTAAGCCCTACTGCCGATTGAATAAGTCCGCATCTATTGAAAAACATCTACAGAAGAGCTGGTGCCTAAAATTCCAAGTTTAGTAACAAGCTTGGTAACAATTTACAAATTACAATTATGCGAACTTCAGAGCTCATATTTATGAGAGAAAGTTGTCTTGGGATTTAATCTTGGATAAGTTCTTTTAAATTTCCTAAAAAACTGACACAAATCGTTCTGGCATTTGAATCCAATTCAATACACTTAAAGACATATTGGTGTTGACTTTTCAAGAACTAAACAAAAACCGCAACCACAGAAAGATACAAGTACTAGTATTCCTCACGATTCGACTACTTCTCCCTTATCCGTCTGTTGAACTCAACTCTACAGCCGTAGCCTTATAAAAATTAAAAATAAAAATCCACATAAAACTAATTGCTCATTTTCTGCATCAGTAGCTCTAAATTCCCTCTCATATGTACGTTCTTCTACTTGTATCTATCCGAACTCCCAACGCTAAAAACTTGAAAAAATAATAAAAAAAAAAATCACAAAAAAGACTTCAAAAGACGGCAAAACGGACTTAATTCAAAAGCCGCCCCAGGGCATTTCTGCTATTAAAATCACTCATAATTCATAATCTCGAGTGGGGCAAAAGTAAATGGAGTAAGGGGCAAATGTATTCATATCTGTAAAACGGCTCTCTGCCATGGCAGTCAGTTTAACGAGTTAATATTTTCGAATTCGCTTAATATCTAAACTACCTACGAGAACGTGTTAGTATTTATTGTACTTACAAGTACCTATATAAGGTGGGCTTTGTATTGTAGATCCACACAAAAGTCTAAAGCAATTGCTAATGACTAATGCTACGTTCTCTGCCATTAATGTGAAAAGAAGGCGACTGACGTTTTGTTTAGATTAGCTTGGATGTTGGTAGATTTTTACAAAAAATTACGTGCTAATGTAAGCTGGTAGAACGTCGCAACTTATTAAAGGAAGCATTAAGTCAGAGATTGTGTATCTTATGGGTGCATTGGTTCTCCCGGGTAATAAACTTATCCGAAGCTTTAGACAATCTCTACTAATGATGATAGATAGACAACTTAGCATTCTGGATTGAGTTCGAAATTACTTATAATGTAGTCACTACCGCAATGCGCAGGTGCTCCATGTTTGGCGACGTTCAAATGAAAACTGTAAGGATACTTATAGGAAACGGGATTAAGACCATTTTCATACAATAACGTAAGAGAAAGAGGAAGATGATAACTATGCAACTTACAGAGCAGATATCTACATTCTAAAACGACGCAGTTCTCTGTATCAATGGCGAAGACTAGGTCGAGTTCTCTGCCAATGTTATTGGTGATACTCCTTAATTGACACAGACCAGATTCAGTAAGGCAGTCGATGAAAAAGTTTTCTTTATTTAAGCTCGGATTTGTTGCAGCAAAGAAGGACTGTTCAGTCTGGGCCCGTAGAAGCTTAGGTAGATTAAAATCACCTAAAAAAATAGCAACGTGTTTGGGATCAGCAGCATTAAAAATACAATTGATTGCATTAACAGCTAGCTGGTAACCTTGAATTGGTTGAGAGGGGCGAATATACACCCTGACTGACTCGAACTGCAACCAACTCAACCAATTCCAAACCATTAATGACAGTGAGCTCAGATTTTGACACATGACAGATATTTTTATTATTTACAAGCATTTTAAACGATTTGCGTCTCAGTTGGGTTGAAAAAATTTTATCCGCGATGGAATTCAAACGTGATAGTGTGATTGCTTTACATTTGGCTGGAAAACCACAAGTAGCTATCGTTAGAGCCCTCCAGCACCTTAACGTGAATAAAACATTTGTGTCTCGAACCATAGCTCGTTACCGTGATACTGGCAGCGTTGCAAAACGTCATGGAGGTGGTCATATTGTAAAAAAAACAGCAACATCCGCAGAAATGGTTCGGAAAATGAAGGCTCGAATTGAGCGAAATCCGCGTCGAAGTGGAAGAAAAATGGCTCGTGAGCTCAACATATCATTGGAACGCATGCAACACATACTAAAAAATGAGCTTGGGCTCAAGCCATTGAAGTTCCAAAAAACACACGATCTTACACCGCAACAAAAAAAAGTTAGAGTCGAAAGAGGGAAGGAGTTGCTACGCTTGCACGAAAGTGGTGAGTTGCCGAATTTGGTTTTTTCCGATGAGTCGCTATGTGTTATGGAGCAACATGTCAACAAACAAAATGACCGAGTTTACTTTCCAGAGAGGTACTTCGAAAATTTACACCTTCGGACGGCCACAAGAAAGCAGGCAGCACCGATAGTGATGGTTTGGGCCGCCATAACCGCCGATGGTCGCTCTCCGCTCGCATTTTTGGACCGTGACGTTAAAATTAATGTGATCGTATACCGTGACACTGTCTTAAAGGCAGTATTGAACCCTTGGGCAACTAATCATTTCGGTCGCAGACCGTGGACATTTCAAGAAGACTCGGCACCGTCTCACAAAGCGCGCGTAAACCAATATTAGTTAAAAAACAATGTTCCACACTTCATTTCTTCGACACAATGGATTGGTCTATTTTGAAGACGAAGGTTGGCAACAAAAAAAACAAAGTTTAGACCACCTCAAAGAAGCACTTCGCAGAGCCACTTGCGTGCAGCGTGCGATGCTTTCTTCGGCCGTCTCAAGGCCATTATTTGTGCCAAAGGTGGACATATTGAAAACTACTGATACAATTTGAAAATTGATGTATTTTCCAATATTTTTTGCTTTGGCATAATAAAATTTATCAAAAAATAAAAAAGTTGCAGTTCGAGTCAGGCAGAGTGTACTTACTAACGGCGGCGGTTTGGGGTGAACCTGAGCTTTAAACAATAAGCCTCTCCAATTAGCGCGGTCTTTGGCTAACTGCCTAAAGTTGCAAACTCCAAGTTGATTGAGGTCCCCTTCGGTGCCGTGAGATAAGTCCATACCCCGAAATATGGCATTCTGACACTTGGTGAAAGCGTCACGGCACCTTCCCCTACCACCTGCGCCCGCCATCTCAGACAAGGCCTTCCTCTACTGCGTTGTCTCTCCGGATTAGAGTCGAAGAGTATGTGGTGTTCATCCGCTCTAAATGTCCCAGCCATATCAAATGCCATATGTGCAGTTTTTTGAACAGATCGATGTCGCTGTACAGCTATTGGAGATTCATCGTTGAATCGTCTCCTCCAGAACACGTCAAACGACCAAGGATATGTTCATTTCTTTAGATAGGGTCCAAAGGTCTATGCTTCGGAACCATAGAGCAGGAATAGGATTACAAGGGTCTTATATAGTGTTTCCTTGCTTGTTCAGAGAGGGCCTAAATACATAGTTGAACTCTCAGCCCAAAGAAACAGAGATTGGCAAGCGTTATTCTTCATTTGATTTCTGAAGAGATGTCGTTTTCTAATGTAATAGCAGAGCCGAGGTGGACAAAGTTTCTTACTACCAAAGTTGGGTGTCCCTTCTTGCCCTCGTTTACCGCTAGACTCATTTTTCCTGCTTCTGTTCCTATGCTCGCAGGCGCATCTGACACTCGCTGTGTTCTACTATCAATATCAATATCGTAGGCGTATGCAAGCAAAAGAACAGAAAGATCGTACCTCGTGTGTTAGCTCATGGATTTTTTCAACTATGATGTTAAAGAAGTCATATGACAGCGCATTGCCTTGACTAAATCCTTTTTTGACATTAATGGTCTCAGTTAGGTCGTAACCGACCTTGATGTAGCAGTGAGCTTTCTCTATCGTCATCTTGCACAAGTAGACGAGTTTTGCAGGGATGCCAAAACTAGACATGGCTCTGTATAGCTCATCTCTGTAGTTGCTATCATATGCGGCTTTAAAATCGATAAAAAGGAGGTGAGTATCGATCTGAACGGTAGTAGATCTGCGGTAGTGCAAATATTTAGTAGTTGTTGATCGCTGACAAATGGTTTCAGGCGCTCGCACAATACGGCAGACAAGATCTTATATGCGATGTTTAGGAGACTGATACCTATATAGTTAGCGCAGTTTAGAGGTTCTCCTTTCTTGTGAACTATGCTGGGGTTCCATTCATCAGGCATACATTCATCCGACTAAATCTTGGAAATAAGTTGGTGTATGCTCTCTACCAAGTCTAAAATGTTCGGCGGGTATCTAAGATATATGGTATAGCAGAAATCCTGGTTCGTAGTCTTCTTACGATTAGACTGTGTTTTCTGAAGGTGTAGTAGGCAGGCTAAAATGGAAAGGACATGCTCGGCCAATAGCATAATACTGGCCTACGCAGTCATAGCGCTCACAACCCTATATGGAAGAGATTAAAAATGTGACAAACCAACAAATGGCCTCGGATAAAAATGGATTCACTGTTTACGACCCTTGCAAATAACGATCTTAGGATCTGCAAGTAGAATGTTTGGAATCCTAATAGGTCTCGTACAATCGACCAATTGCCCTCTATCTAAAAAGTAAGATGCGATGGGCCGGACATAAGGAGGATGAAAAACTCTGATATATAATATGATGATGGCTATATCATATCTGAACTTTCAAATCCGGCGCGAAACACCAATGAGCTTGACATGAAAGTCAGGGAATTCACCCTGTCTCTCAATGCCATGGCTTCTTCCTGCCCTCTGATTCAACCTTGGGGCAAAAAGAAGGCGCACTGGTGGACTTCAGCTCTGGGACCGCTTAGAAACACCTGCAGAAAACTTTTCAACTTTTGCAAAAAGCACAAGAAAAGTAACTGACTGAGACTCTTACAAAGAATCCCTCAAAATATATAAAAAAAAGAACTGAATAAAGCAAAGCCTCAATCTTGGAGGTCATTCTGTGACAAAATCACAGAAACCTAAAGCATCGCGGATGAGAAAAATCTAGAAGGACGGATTGATATCCATATTCGAGCTAAAATTGATCCAAAACTTTTTCCAACGTAAAAGAAAATCTATGGAAACGGCTCTGCATTCGCTGACTAGCCACATCCAACGATCCCTACAATACAAAGAGGACACAATGGTTGCTTTCTTAGACACAGAGAGCGCCTTTAACTACGTCGACACATCCGCAATCACGAGTGCGCTATCAAATCTGCAGGTAGACGACTTACTTGGGAAGTTGATTAGTCTTATGCTAAATAACAGGATAATCAACTCCAAACCGGGTGAGACTTTTGCTTAAAGATGTGGTAGTAGAGGTAGAGAGATGTCCTTTCTCCCCTTTTTTGGAACCAAGTGGTAAATGAACTGCTTTTATACTTGGAAGCGGGAGGGAGCAGGGTGATTGCCTATGCAGACGACGTTGCTATAGCCGTTTCAGTGTAGCATCTCAATACCATCAAAGAAATCCTTTAGCTAAATCTTAACAGATTAACCCGTTGGGTGGATCGCTGTGAATTGGGAGTTAACCCCCATAAAATTGATCTTGTCCTATTTTCCAGGAAATATAAAATTCTAACTAAAGACCCTCCTTCAATAAACGGTACCAGTTTAGTGTTTTCCGATACAGCAAAATACCTGGGTCTTATATTTGATAGGAAACTAAACTGGAAACCTAACATTCAAGAAAGAGTTAAGAAAGCTAAAGTAGCTTTATTCCCTTGCATGAAAGCCATTGGAAACATATGGGGCTTCCAACCTCGAACAAACCACTGGCTATACATCTCGGTCATAAGACCGATACTCATTTACGATGTGGTCGTCTGGTAGACGGCCTTAGACATTGCAGTCAACTACAAAAAAAACTAAGCAGAATCAAAAGCTGCGACTGCAGCTATTCGTCTTAAAGCGACTACACAGTGGACAAATAATTTATTTGGCAACGCTAATATTCTTAATAAATTAGGAATCTACTTAGAGAAAATCGATTACACCATACCTAAACTTCGGTTTGACAAAGTCTTTCATGCGAGCTTTCCCTCTAAATCCTTCTGGAAGGAAGATGCTTTCATGGAGGACAAGTCTTTTTTCAGATAAGTAAATTTAAGCCTCTCCTTCTGTCTTCCAAATCACTGTAGCGTGTTCCAGGCGGAAATTTTGGCGATTAAAGAAGCTCTGTCCTGGCTGAATAAAAAGATCATATCTGCAAAGGATATCCGCATCTTTTTGGATAGTCAGGCCGCTATCAAGTCCCTGGACTTGGTCTCACTAAATTTTTAAACCGCCCTTGAATGCCGATCATCTCTTACGGAGATGGCAGAGCAGTTCAACCTTCACCTTTGTTAGGTTAGGTTAGGGAATTGTAGGGCTGACGAACTTGTCAAAATTGGAACTACTCTACCTATTCTACCGGAAAAGGGCAGCATAGGTATACCAATCGCTACGTGCAAATTATTATTTAAACTGGAGCTTATAAAAGAACAGACTTTAGATGGACCGGTGGGCCAACATGTCTAGCGACTAAACAGATCTGACCAAAGCTGCATCTGAATCGCTCTAAGAGTCTGATTATTTTAAATAGGAAACATCTCAGCGCCATTATAGGTGTCATCACTGGACACTGCCTTATAAGCAAGCATGCAAGAAGGCTTGGCGCTTTTATAAACGATTTCTGTAGAAGCTGCATGGACGAAGAGGAAGACACAATCCTCCACTTTCTCTGTACGTGTCCAGCTCTCTACCAGAGAAGAAAACTCCACCTAGGAGTCTTCTTCTACAACGACTTAAACGATCTAAAAAATGCAGACGTTAATAGACTCCTGCGCTTCATCGTAAGCTCAAACTGGTTCCATGAGTGAGGGGATCATAGATCCACGTGACAGCACAACGGCCCAATAGGCCTAAGTGGGTTGGTTTTCCAACCGCCACTCCAACCTAACCTAACCTAACCTATTTGGATGCGTATTTGAAAAATGCAGCAGACTTAGGCAAGAAGTCTTGAGCTTCCGACACGTGAACAAGTGTCTTATGACAATCCGCATGAAGACTAAAATTCGCTATCATAAGCCTAACTAGCGTCTATGACGCTACGGAAGACAACGATGTTGTTACCAAAGAATGTTTCTCCTCGACAAGACCTGTAAGCAAAGTCCGAAATATGACTTCGGAACCAGTAGAAACCAGTTGAGAAATTTTTTTGGAGAAAAAAAGGGTGCTCAATTTTTTTCCAACCGGATTCCTGTAACTGTGTGCAGGTCCCTATTGTATGAGTCGAGCGTTATCCTGATGGATAGAATACCATTTCGAATAACCTAACCTGGCCGTTTCTTATCTAGTGGCAACTTTAATCTGCACAACTGTTGGTAGTAGACTTTTGCGGTGATAGTCATTCCTTCAGCATCCTACCACACAGATAGTAACACCTTGAGTGGTTCAAATCCATCTCTAAGTTGTTGTCTTCTGGACTAAGCTATTTGTAGCGCGTTTCAAGTTTTTGTAGAGAACCCATTTTTCATCTTCAGTAACGATCCGGTTCAGTAACGCTTCTTGATTTTGACGCGACAGAAGCACAGCTTTAATTCTCTACAGAAGATTATTTTGCGACAAGCGGTGTGGTACTCATTTTCCCCGAACCTTATGACTTTTCCATATTTTTTAGACGTCGATGTATAGTCATGAGTTCCCTTGCGAGTTCCCTTGCGAGTTCCCTTGCGAGTTCCCTTATCGTAACTGTGAGATTTTATTTAAGACCGTACTTTAAACTTCGTCTAAATGCTTACAAAGATATTAACACAACGAAATTTGCACACTGAATAAGTAATACATCCGAAATCTTAATTTCAATAACTGTTTCAGCATTAAATTGGTTTTGTACAAGCGCGCAATACTTATGTTACAACCTGGTAAGATTTTAACGTCAGGATAGCAAAGGAAGACATCTTTAGTAGTAAACATCGTTTGCACGAAAGCACATATGGCAAAATAGACTTTACGGTACGATGAAATAACACTATAGCAAGCGCCAGAATCTTCGCCGAACGCGTATACCGAAATATCTCAACAGCTCCTATGCCTATAGAGGAGGCATGATGAAGATGAAGAAGGGAACCTTTTAGTATTCACAGTCTGTGCTGAGAATATAGAAAAACTTTTTCTGCAGACTGTAGAAGAACCTCAATATCCCACTGTCACGCGGAATAGCCCATTCAACTTAGACAGCCAAGCTCCCGTCCATCTGACCAAAATTAGGTTTTTGCTTATACCTCTAAGAAAACGACCATAACAGCAGAAAGCATCAATGACACAAAGCAAAGTGAATAAATCCGACTCGTTCAAAGCGCCAGCCCCAAGAGTGAACGAGCCTATTGGCCGTACCTTTTCGAAACCAACTCAAAAGGATAAGGACGAAGAGAAATCAACGGAACCCTCCATGGTCTCTTCGAACCCCGCAAGCTACACTAAGAAAAAAAACTGCTTAGGCGTTTTAGGAATCGCAACCGTAGCTCCTTAATGGAAAAGGAAGCGACTATGCTAGGTAGGGCTCGTGAAAAAGTCAAAGAAACTGCCGAGGCATGACGAGAGCAACGAGAGAGGAATAGGCCAACGGCAGCTTCCGGGTTGTAATAGTCGACTTTAGTGATCAAGAGGGAAAGCTCTTTAACGACCAATAGCAGCTGCTAGAACTTAGAATTCTAGACTGTGTCAATGACGCTATTATGAAACGGACTGAGAACATCCGCTCTTCGGACAGTTAAGCGATAATATAACCACCCTGGAATGGATAAAAGTGTTCGTCGGCAACAAAAGGAATCCATGGCCAAAAGCCATTCTCTGATCATAGAATGATCAAGTTCAATGTCAAACACATACCCATACACCCTCTATGGTAAAAAAATCCCAAAAATAATAACTTTACAGGAGAGACAGATCAACAACTTCATGCCCTCAACGATCTCAAAATGAAGATGATCTGCACCCAGGCTTTTAATCAAGCATGCCCTACGAAGATCAAGAAATCCAAGAGCACCTCACATTGGTGGACTAAAGAAGAACAATGGTTAGGAGGAAAGAGACAAGAAAACAAGGTCAAAGGTCAAATCTGTGTTTCTACTTGGACAAATATGAGGCCTGTCTTAGGAAACAAGAGCACAATCTGCAACGCTAAAAGAAAATCATAGAGAAAATTTGGCTCCAATATTGAAAGCAAAACAGGGTGTGCCAGGGAACCTACCGTTACTCTAAATCCAACACTGAAGCTTTGGGACTCTTGGTAGAAACCCACTTTCTTAAATGCACTCCAATTCCAACACCAGTAGTAAATATAGATACATTTTTCCCTGGCCAATATTAAATATCTGAGGGGATACTAGAAGGAAACAAAATAAGCTGGGTCATAAACTCTTTGTCCGACTTTCCTAAAAAGACTATTCTGCAGTAGCATCAAGTATAGACATGTGCCAAATGCTGGAGGAAAGTAAATGTAGTATTCATTCTCAATGCAGTTAAGTCCAACTATACCCATCCAAAAGACCTCAGGCTCATAAGCCTAACATCATTCATTTTTAAAACTTTGGAAAAACTGTTTGACACTCATATTCAAAGTAATCTGCATCCAGAAGACTTAACCTCTAACCAGCACGCTCATACAACAGGCAAAAACACGGAAACGGCCCTACCTGAAGTTTTCAGCACGATTGAAAAAAGCCTTTACAACATAGAGCACACATTAGCAGTCTTCCTTGACATCGAAAGAGCCTTTAACAATGTCAATTATAAGTAGAATGCAGTTCATTCTGTACTAACGAACCGGATAACCCGTATTTTCCTACATTTTCCAAAGCAGAGAGGAATGAGGCACGAACCAAATTGTACAAGCGTCGATATTCATTTTCACGGATGGCTCAAAGATCGATCAGTGCCGGGATCTTTTCCAATCAATTGAGGCTTACGACGCCTGCCGGACTATAGCAGTGTCTTCCAGGCTGAGATATTGGCTGCAGAAGCAGCAGCAGCCAAACTTGCGGCAATAAAGGCAATATCCCACAAGGATATTACTATACTTATTAATAGCCAGGTTGCTATTTAGCGGCTTCGCGGCAGTCGAAATCAAATCGAGGCTTATGAAGCGCTGTCGTAAAGAGCTTAAGGCTCTTCGTGGTCAGCATAAAGTTACGCTATGCTGGGTACCTTGCCACAAAGGAGTGGCAGGCAATGAGCATGCAGACGAGTTAGCTCGAAAAGGATCCTCGTTTGAAACGGAACTGCCAGATGGAAGTGTTAAGCCTCCATTCCACATCCTGAGAATGCAAGTGTAGCGAATGATACAAAAAAAAAGCAACCAAAGGTGGAAAAACCTTCCCACCTGTGAGACCTCGAGCCAATAATAGCTGGAACTCAGTAAATTCAGAATTTGAAAAGAAAAACTGAAATATTTACGCTTGTTGGATTTTTCACAGACCATAAACTTTTGGGGGCCCACGTAATAAAACTGCGCCTTACCAACGATGACCTCTTCAGAGGCAGAGATACATAGGCTCACCCAAGCTGTCCTAACTTCAGTAATTTGAGACAAAGGACTATAGGAAGGTACTACTTCCACTACCTCTCGGAACTATTTGCTGCTTCACTTAAATTTCTTCTCCGATTCACGGATGCAACAAGATGCAACCAACGCTAGACGGAAAGCACACAAAAACTAGGAACCGTAAATAAATTCCCACAGACCTAAGTGGGATGAGGTTTAGAATGGACTCGGCTCCAGATATCTCATCAACTCGCTAAAATAACCTTACCTAACCCCTACTTGTGCGATATGGGGTCGGTAAGACATTCATAAACAACAAAATTCACACTACGACAGATCCAAAAAAAAGACAAAAAAAGGCCCATATTTCTTATCCGCGTATAACATCATATGTCAGGATGAGCTACCTACAGCTGTAGCAAACTGCACCCTTGCGTGTGAAGAACGGTCATTGATCCATAAAAATCGGATGAGACCTCAGCAAGATTTTTGATTTTTAGACAAGGTAGTGAGGTGTCATGCTACTTCTTTCATAGCATTCCTACATGGGAATATTGTTCTGAAAATGATACCTAGTCAGAAACCAAAAGGAGCCTAGCAGTAGTCAATCCTAGTCTTGCAAAAGCATGAGCCTTAGCGAAGACAGCTGGTCGTTTTAAAAACAAGAACGGTTGCGTTGACGGGCTTAAGAGGATAAAATATAACAGGGAATTCTACAAGCTTGTCAGAAAAGTGCATATCAGTTGCCTGAAGTGGATAGAATATCAATAAATGGACATCAACATTCCACACAAGCAGAAAAGGCACTAGAGATCGTAAGCTAAATACCACGCTAACTGGAGTGGTTTACCTGTTAAGGCCCATATCTACTATAAAGTTCATCGACTGCTACGGTAGAGGATCTAAGTTCAAATCTCGGCTAACTACGGAAAACAGAAAAATCTACAGATTGGGTTTCAACTGGATTCAATTACAAGCAATGCAGGCATAACCTTCTCAAAGCGGATGCTCAATCAACTTAAGATTCGTTCTCTCCAAAATCCAAAGCACATATGGTTCATAAACATTGTGAACATGGTTAAGTTCGCCGGGTGTCTGAGTTTAATTCCTGGGACATATGTACCTACATGGAACAATCAAAAAAATAAAAGTGCCCCTTCTACAGGCAATATCAAGTTCTGCCTCCACCATGTCTTGCGTATTATTTTATCTAGCAGTGTACAAGGAGCACAAAGGTCGTTCTTGCTAAAAGAAAACATTCACTTTCAGTAAATCCATCCATCTACAGGCCTGAAATAAAAGAGGCTGATTCTTTCGCGACAGTTATTTTCTTCTAACGCAATTTGGCCGAAAACATAACTCAAAATTCAATTTGAATCCTACGATTACGTTAGATGAATACGGCGGCATCCACATCATCTCAGTAATCTCGCAAATCTATTGCACCTTGGCTTGGCGTATCAAAACGTGAATAGCCGGGCGCGACGAAAGGAACCCCAATAATCGATAATACGATGCCAAATTTGGTAGGAAGCTCTCCATGCAAGAATTACACAACAAACCACACACACACATACAGAAAGATAGACTACACACTGCTCAAGTTACCTAGGCGCCTGCTTTTAGGTCGTTTTTATTTTTTGCTGGTCGCTTTTGTTGCCCCGGTGACAGCACCATACTTGGCTCACATGAGCGACAAGCAAGGTTAACGAGTCTTGTGCTGCAAAAAGCCGCTGCTACGCTGCACAAAAACATGGGGAAACGTCGAAACGTTAAAACTTTGAAATATTGAAACGCTAAAACATTCAAATGTCGAAGCGATCTCGGCAAAAGATGCAACAGAGGAGATTAAATCTCTCATGCACCCGAAGCTGATGCAGCGTGAGAAAAATCTTTCCCAGCATCTGCACAAAAACATTCAGTCTGCACTCTGCAATACCCGAGAGGCCGTCGAGAGAACAGATAGAGGTATAGATACGTGCACAGATACTGATGCTGCAGATAAGTTGAAACTAGAAGAACAAGAATAACACCACACGCAATAGTAGATAGAAGCAAAGGAGAAAAACTGCGTAACAGCGTAAAATCAATAAACATCGAGAGACGGAGAGAATCCCACTGCTCAGCAGCAGCGGTTAGGTGGGTCCTGCTCCAGCTCTCTACAATGTCCTTCCAACCCCAGCATCCTTCATCCACTAACCAATGCCAAAAAATACAAAATTGTCGGTTTCCCAAATTTTCCAAAACAAATTTCAATGAAAAGTCGTCCACCTACCTTTATTGAGCCTTTTCTGGAGCTAGATGAGTCTGGAGTTTGAAAATTTCCCTGGTATATCCCACAGGACAGGTTGCCATCTGCAACAATTAATTTTTTTCGAATTTATCTCTTCGATTTCCTTATTTTTTTCACTCAAACACTTTATACATTTTTTTTTTTTTTTTTTTTTTTTTTTTTTTTTTTTTTTTTTTTTTTTTTCAAAACTTCACTGCACTCGGGACAGGATGAGAAGAGAACTTTGGCAAAACCAATTCTTCTTTAAGTAAGGATTGGACACAAAACGCTTTCCTTTTCCAAAAAAACACACACACACACACACACTCTTCTAGAACTGGGCAATTTAAAATTTGGGAAAAAAGTAATTTCACAAAATTCCGTCGTTAAGTGAACCTTGCTCCACAACTTTTTCCATCGCGGTTGAGTAAAAACTGAAAACTGAAGAAGAACCACACAGGCACGGAATCTGTGGAGAGAATGGAAAAGCCATGGAAAAGCACACGCAGTAGGAGAACAGAACAGAGAATGATGGAGCTGCTGCAGATTGTCGAATAGCTTCAGTGGAAAAGGTGGTATGGTGGTGGGTTACCTTGTTTTTCGCACAGAAAAAGAGTTGCTGAGTCAAAGTACTAACGGAGTAGAGAAGATATTCATGATGGAGAGTTTGAAATTTTTTAGAACTACGCCATCAAGCGGAATCACAGAGAAGGTATAAAACTTTAAAATGAAATAAATCATAAAAATCGGTTTAAGGGGCATGGTATTGATCTTATAATTTAATGCCGTTAGTGCTTTAACATAATGTGATAACCGCTTACTATACTATATGGACTGAAAAGTAACCTCCTTAGAAATGAAAAAAAATTTTTTTTTAAATGTTTTATTATTTTATTTAATATAATCTCCTTTTAGTTTGATACACTTATTCTAGCGATTTTCCAACTTCTTGATCCCGTGCGAAAAGTAATTTTCCGGAAGGTCTGCAAAATACTCCTCCGTGGCGTCGATGATTTCCTCGCGTGAGCTAAATTTTTTATTGATGAGCCATCTTTTGAGGTTTGGGAAGAGATAATAGTCCAAAGGAGCCAAATCGGAAGAATACGGTGGATGCGACAGCAATTGGAGCCGTAAGTCATTGATTTTAGCCATGGTTGCGATGCTCTTGTGCATTGTCTTGCAAAAACAAAATTTCTTTTCGCTTCATGTGAGGCCGTTTTGCAGCGATTTCGGCCTTCAATCGCTCCAATAATGCACAGTAATACTCGCTGTTGATGGTTTTTCCTCTTTCGAGGTAGTCCACGAAGAGTATGCCATGACAATCCCAGAAAAAAGACGCAATAGCTTTTCCGACCCATCGAACCTTCCTCGGCCGCTTCGCCGGGAACTCACTGTGTTCTCTAGTGTTCAACAGCTACCAATCGACGCCAAAAGTCTGCCGATTCCAAACACTCTTTCGAAGTGCTCTCGCGTTCGTGTTTTTGGTCAGGAGTGAGTGAGTCAGTGCAGCACCCAGCGGCAGGATAACTTTTTCATATGCAGAAACTTGCCCAAAATATGGCGTGTGCGCTCAGTACTAATCTTTGTGGTATCTGCTAGCTCGCGCACCTTCATTTTCCGGTCAGCCAACACCATTTCATGTAATTTTTTGACATTGTCCTCTGTAAACGCATCGGAGGGCCTGCCGCTGCGGACTTGATCGGTAGTGGAGTTGCGGCCACCACGAAACTCTCGTAACCAATATTTGATGGTGTAATCTAACGGAGCATTAGCCCCATAATATTAATCCAACTTTTCTCTCGTTTCCTTCGCCGTTTTGCCTCTCAAAAAATAATGTTTTATGAGAGAACGAAAATCGTTTTGGTCCATACTCAACATAATGCCAAACACGTCAACACCAATCAGCTGTCAAAACAAAACTAAATACAGTATCGCACTGAAATTTGGCAAGTCTGTCTATATATGAACGGACTTCAAGGCACCATAACCTTTTTTGCAGTAGCAGCGCATTCTGGCAGTTAAAGAGGTTACTTTTCACTCCACCTGGTAAATGACGTCATCTGTGTCTGAATAACAGAAGACTCATCCAATGGAGGAATAATGGAATCTTTTTGACAACTTTTTTATAATTAGCGCGGGCTCAAGGGATTTGTGTTCCCTTAAAATATTTGCATACATCACGGGCGAAGGAAATTTAAGGAGGAAGAAAAGAGAGGTGCCGATGTACATTGTTCTTAAATGTTTGCAAATTATAACGACCAGAAAATAGAGAGCTCGCAGGGCATACCATAAGCGAGTTG
The DNA here is from genome assembly GCA_907269105.1 of Volucella inanis. Classification (NCBI taxonomy): domain Eukaryota; kingdom Metazoa; phylum Arthropoda; class Insecta; order Diptera; family Syrphidae; genus Volucella; species Volucella inanis. The sequence goes on from OU026154.1 coordinate 97,387,809, forward strand.
TACGGCTTAGGAACAAATCACGATATTTCAGAGAATGTTCGAAAGTGGGCTTGAGAGTATACTAATATATTGAGTATGTAGCGCGACGGGTGTTACGGTCGAAGGTTTGAAGGCGCGAAATTCTACTGGCGATTTCAATGGAGCACTTATGGTGGTGGAAATTGTGATAAAACAAAGTGAGATAGGGGACATCACATCGGTGTACGAAAATATTAATTGACTGACTAATATTAGTACGAGAGACGTGAGTCAGGGAATGAGTATGAAAAGCAGAGGATACTGTCATCAGCAAAGGAATATACTGGATTAGAAGTAGCAGACAAGAGATCGTTTATGAAGAATATTGAAAAGATTGTCGGAATCAGTCCTGAAACCATCCAAGACAACTTGAATTAGTTTCTTATCCATTGAAGAACGGAGTCATCGGTCCCAACAGCACGCATTTTCGCTTTTCGAGATATTTCATGAGCTGATGGTTTAACAGCGTTTCCATGACCTTGGACGTAAGTGCAATGGGTCTGTAGGAGAAGAAGCTGTAAGAGCAGAAGCTCGGGACGAGCTGGTACAATGCCGTTTGAATAATGAATAAGCTTACGCAATGGTTTTGTCAGCGAAGAAGAACGCCTCTTGAGAAAAAGGGAAGATATATCATCTGAAGCAGCGGATTTGTGTATATTAATATCTTTTAGTGCTACTACACGGGTGCGAAAGTGGATTTGTCCCATTGAAAATTCGACGCACTCAAGTGTAGGCGGAGACAAAGCACAACCTACAAGTGTTGAGCTTACGGCAAAGTGTCCAGCAAGCAGATTGGTTTTGTCTAAAGAACTGACAGCTAGAATGTCATTGTAAATGAGCGTTGGAATGGAGGATGAGGCAAAATTTCTGATGTTTTTGACAAACGATCAAAAGCTTTAAGTACCTTTTTAGTATTTTTTGCCTCAACATTTGGTCGTATTGAAATTTCACACGCTTAAGAAAGACGTTTCAGTCATTCCTGGCTCGTATAAACTTTTTTCGGTTTTTCTATGTCGGGCTGTCCTCTTGACCTCTTCCTTTTGATTTGATACTCTTCAACCAATGAGAGATAAAGGATCTGATTCCAAAGAGAATAGTGTCTATGATCATATCAGCAGCGGCATCCACGTCGTTATAGAAGAAATATTGTATAAGAACCAGTTAAAATTCGTAAAGAAGCTGTTAAGACCGCTCCAATTGGCTTTTTCATATTGCCATACGGTCCTTTTTGGAACTTTTTCTTTAACTGTGTGGTGGGTGTACGAGAAATAAGCTGATATAAGCGCATCAACGGTGTACTTATCAGGGTGAGAAGTTAAAAACAAGTCCAGGGTGTTGGCGGTATGACTATCAATGTCTAGTATTCGTGTGGAATCAGTTACAAATTGGGTCAGGTTATTTTCCGCAGCGAAAATTTCAACACACCGTCCTTCGGGTGCTTTTTGTCCAAATTGACGAAGCCACCCAAAATTGTGTATATAACTCGCCCGCAATAACGATTTCAGGATGAGGATACAGGGATACACTTCTTTGTATGGAGTCAGACGGCAAAGGTTGAATTGTTGTCCAGTTTGGAGTTTCTGTAGATAAGGCAGTTACTTACTGAGATGGAATTTTGACCACATGAAGTTGAACTCCGGATTGGAGCAGTGACTATATTGTGGTGGAACTTGGTAAGCTACTTCACTACACACGTAAATGGTGAGACGGCGATGAGAAAATAATAATAGATCTGAGAGGTGCGGACGGGGATCTATCTACGTTTCATTAAATGCCAAAACTGCTAGTCTGTACTTACAGATGTGAACGTACGCAGAAAAGTATTTAACATTTAGCCCGCGTACATTCGCTATGTCCACTTACGTCCTACTTGCACCCTAAGTTCCCTAGTAATAATCGCAAACAAACACAAAAAACGCAAATACAGACGATGATAGCGAATATATGGAAATATGCAAAGCTGGCTAGTTCAGAAGATTCAGAAGGTATCCCTACAAAAAATAATAAGAAAATGGGTTAAAACACACGAAGACGACAGAGAACTTCATCCCCCTGTCCGCTTTGATTGCGTCTATTATCTGTTAGAGGGGATATCGCTAAGTCCTAAACATCGCCTATATGATCTTTTCTGCGATATTATGTAAGCGTCTGACACCATTTATGAACACTCTGGTTAGCCAATATCAGTCCGGTTTCAGACGAGAAAAGTGCACCATCGGTCAAATATTTCACAATACGACAGATCTTAGAAAATTCCAGGTCGGCACTCCACATTTATTTGTTCAATTCAAAGACGCATATGGCAGTGTGCATAAGGACATACGCAGATGACATAGATGTCATTGGACGAACATAGCGAGGAGTACACAAATGCTGGACCATGTTGAACAAATGCACGCCACAATCTTGGCCCAACGAGTCTACGAGTATCACACCGAGAGAATCTAAGATCATGCACGCAATGGAAACGGAATCTTAACAAATTTGCAGTAAGTCAGTCATTACGAAGGCGTCTTGCGGGAGATCATTATAGCTGAAGACGTTTGTTATTTGACGCCCAAGTAGCGCCACCTAAGCTAGTAAGTTAAATCGAAATCGTGCGCTCATCACCTACCGTATTGGCATACATACCGAAAACCTGGCGAACAGTGAGAGTAGCCTTTACTCCGAAATTCGGAAAAGAGGAATACACACTCGCAAAGAGCTTCATACCTATAAGTTTGATTTACTTTATGATGAAGAGCATGGAGAGTACGGTCGAGATTAATGTGCTCAAAAGTGCCTTGCAAGTGCACCCTCTGCCTACCATGCAATACCACTACCGCACTTACCAGAGTGCGCTTCAGAATCTGGTAGGCAGAATTGAAGTCGCACTCGACAAGAAAGAATACGCCTTGTGCATTTTCATCGACATTGAGGATGCGTAACTCGGTTGCGAAATCGCTTCAATATTACGCCATTGTTCCGAAACAAAGTGGTCACAATGTTCAAGGAAACTGTTCCTATACAAAAAAAAAAAGAACTAGAGACGCACGTTCCATTAGAACCCATGAGAACATCGAAGCAGTCTGGGTTGTAGCTTTGCGATACCCGCACCATTTGACACGCAAACATGAGTCTGCTCTTAGAATTTCCAATCTTTTCGTGAAGCGAACTCTGCCCGATAAACTAAATTTTATCCCATACAAATTGGTCATTGTGCAGGGAATTTCCGAGCGCGACTTTAATGAGTATAAAGCAGTGAGACAGACAGCTCCCGAGAATTCCATCAGAGACCTTTGCATTCACCACGTGTCACCGTTTGTTTTCCAAACCCGATGTTGGAATGCCACCACTTGACGAAATGGACTAAGGGGACATATGGTTTCAATATGGAGCATCGGCCCTTTCTTCAAGGGCATCGATGACTGTGTTTCCAGAGCACTCTCCCGGGCGCCTCATCTCACTGAAGGGTGATTTGGGGTGGTCGTCGCCTTCACTCGGTTTGACTCTTGTGACTTCTTTCCTGGGGGTATTTGAAATCCCGTGCCTATACCAACCGACCAACCGACCAACTTACCCATCAATATGCTGGAAAGAGTGGTAAGCAACTGCAGAATTCAGTTCAACCAGTGTATCGACAATGTGGGGCGTCACTTACCCGATATGATTTTTAAGACGACGTAAACAACAACTTCAAATGTTTAGCTTTTTAATTAAAAAAATATATATATATATATCTTTACTGCTTTTTGTTTCATTATGAAATAAGGAAGTTATCTTGCCACACCATTTATAGTTCAATACCGTAGGGACGTATTCTGAATGTTGTAGATTAGTTTGGATGCACCTTAATCACATCATAAAGACTATTGTGGGCATACGTTGACAGAATTGCCAGCATTTTTAGTTTCTCCAGTGGACTGGTTCACTCCCCTCATCGAGCAGTCTTTTCGGAAGCTAAACTTTGGATGAGTTAGCGCTCTGTCTTCAGTTTTGGCTAAAAAATTTTTTTGTTCTGGATTGGTCTCGAGGATCATGATTAGAATAAAAGGAAAGTTGAGGAAAAGTTTGTATCCTTGACTTGGAATTTAATCCTTGGAAACTTCATCTACTGCTAATATGATGGTCTACCTCCGCTCTACCCTGAGGACTCGTCAGATTTGTGTGGATACGCCGGGGTTTTGTCTAGCGATCCAGGGTTGGGACATGTCCTTGGTAAGGTTGTCTGCTTCTGGAATGACGATTACGCAGATGAATAACTTGAGAACATCATGTTCCTACATGCGTTTAATTCCGACCACTGCAGACATGAGCCAGTTTTGGTTGCAACCATCCGACTCTAGCTGAAGTGGCCTTTACTCGAGCATCGAACTTGTCCAGTTGTAGAGGCTGAGTAAGGTCAATGATTCTCGAGACTTTCTCCAGATGAGTCCTGAAACTAAAAGGTGCTCACTTTTTCCACCTTCTCCTCCTTCTTCACCAGTCCCATCACGCCTGGGCCGGATCAAGGTGTCCAACGACTCGTGCCGATGATCAACCTGGCTGAGGGCACAGCATCTAAGTAGCTCAGTCGTTAACGGAGTATCCGGCTACCAGGCGACCTCCGGATCAGTTAGCTTTATCTGTGTATACAAAACCTTAAAGAAAAAACAAAACCCGAGGCCGGTACTTTTTTACCGACTACCAACAGGGCTCCTACAATGCCGAGCGAAAGAACATCTGTGGCAGGCCATGGTAATCTTTTACAAGGCAAAAGCAACGAGCCCAAAACAAAGCTTTCAAGGAGCGGCAGGACCGTGGCAAAACATAGTCCTACCACTTCTTTCACCCCTAGCAGCAGTAAGTCTGTGGCAGGCCATAGACGCCCTGCTGCTTTCAAAGAAGCTAGTAGAAGCTCAACCCCGCAAAAGAGCTCCTAGCAAGGTGATTTACATAAAACGCCGAAGTGCGATACGCATCATCAAAACCTGCGGCCAAAGCTAGATCTGAATAGCTTCAGGAGTTTAATTTTTCTAAATAGAAAACATCTTAGCGCCGTTATAGGTGTCATCACTGGACACTGCCTCATAGGTAAGGCTTGACATGTTTATTAACGACTTTTGCAGAAGCTGCATGTCCACTACCTCCTCTGTACAAGTCCAGCTATCTTCCGAAGAAGAAATCTCCACCTAGGTCTAGAGTAGGAGGATCACAAATCCACGTGGCATCACAATGGGCCAATAAACCTAAGTGAGTTGGTTTTTCAATAGCCACTTAAGCCTAACCTAACCTAATCTAGCTGAAGTGGCTACAAGTCTTAGGTTGAGACATTTTTATCGGCTTTGTCCATCTCTTCCAGTATTCTCTTCCTCACTAGCTAGATATCTTGGTCCGCGAGGATCTGTTCTGGTTGCATGGAGTGCTTAACAGCAAACTTAGAATGAGCCATAGTGCTAGGACGCAGTCTCCGTCCCGTCGGACCTTTTATTTACTCAACTTAAGTGGGATTTGTTAGCAGACTCTTGGTGTTTAGCGCCTTGTTTAGGCGTCCTACACATGTGTATTTAAGTGACTGCGTATGGTCTATTTTTTGTTCATTCCTGCCATAGAAAAGCTGTTTGTGGACCTGCTTTTTTTCGTTAGTGTTGTTACTATTTTTATTTATATGTGTCCCAGGAGTACGGGAAGAATGGGTAGTCCCCAACCGCAGAGCTTCCATGCAGGAGCAAGGTTACTGGTTACTATTAGAGGTCGTCCGGTATCTCATATGGATATTACGTTCACTATGCACTTTTTGTCAGTTCACTCTACCATTCAGTCTTCGGAACGTATTCCAAAACCTCTTGACTTGGGATATCTTTACTCTTGGTCCGCGGAGGTGTGAGACTCTCTACCACACTTTGTGGCCTTGCCCTTTCCGTCAATGGTCTGTTATGAGAACTGTATGTAGCATGACTCTCTAGGTTGAAGCCAAACCAAACAAGTGTTTCCGGAAGCCTCTAAAAAGTCATCGGATTTTCTGCTGTTCCTCGGTTGGAAAGAGTGAGGCTTTTTATTGATTTAAATAGGCCACAGGTTGTCCTATAGTGCAACTGTCCGTCTTACGCTATCATTATACTACACATACTAGGCGCTGATTTGGTGGGTGTTGGCACTGGACGCAATACATAGCTGAAGCGAATTATCCACCTTTCGTTGAAAAATAGAAGTAAATTGCAAGTTCTTTGCGAAAATGCTCTGTTTTGTAGGGGGGGGGGGGGGGGGGGAGAACGAAGCTACTCATAGAACAGTCAGTCATAAGGAGTTTTGCTAAAGAAGCCTTTGTTGAAATCATTCTTAGGAGGGCTAAAGAAGATAGATGTCCCATTCCTATTCGGGAATATCGCGATCACTTCAGTTAAAGCATATTGTTATCTCCAATTAAAAAGGCAACGCAATATAGTAGATAACGTAAGTAGCAGCCTAACTACATCCTTTTACATTGCAGACCTATAGTAGGTAAAGGATAATCACTTCAACTTAAGGTCGGATTGTTCGATGGTGCGTTGGTGCTACTTTACTCCCTTTCCCCCATATCACGATTATACGTTTTAGGGAGTTAAAAAGGGTGAGTTTGGTGTCAATGTGCGATGACAAGTTAGAAGCCCTATAAGCAAGAACTGCCATGACAATTAAAAGCGACTCAATCCTTCCCTACCGCCGATCATGTGGGTTGGTATACCTTGTTTAACGAAGTTAAATACCAGTTAGTGGCATCTGAAATCAATTTCTTCTACTATACTTAGAGATAACTCATTCAAACAAAACTAAGTTCAACTCTTTTAAGATTTTAGGGGTACGCGCGTACCTCTCATTTTAATTAGAGTCTAGTCTAACATATTAAATTCTAAAACAACTGTAGTACAGCGTACTTCCAAATCTAATCACTTTCATCATCGTCATCGTCGTCATCGCCCTCTTCATCGTCGTCATCATCATCTTCTTCATCGCTTTCGTCTACATTTTGTTGATCTTCTTCGCCACTTTCCTGCTCATCTTCCTCAACTAAACCGTTCTCTAAAATCTCTGTTTCACTTTCAGCGTCTACACCTTCTTCATCATTTTCGTCTTGATCTGATTGTGCCATTTCTTCTTCATCTTCGGAACTACCTTCAAACTGAACTACATCATCCTCATCATCATCTTCATCACTCGACTCCTCATCATCATCTTCTTCATTCTCTGGCAGTTCCAGATCCTTTACTTCCTCTTTTTGCTCCTTACCAACTGTTTTCTTCGCCTTCTTTGCTGCTACTTCGTCGTCTTCCTTCAGTGCAGCTTTCATCTCTTGCAGTTTCCGCTTCTTCTCAACCTCTGGCTTGGTTAGCTTGATAAGTTTACCCTCTTTGGTCATGGCGAATTTGGAAAGAACTTCATTGGCCTCACGCTTCAGTTTGACCATCCTCTGCTCACGTGGACCCACTACCATTGGCGTCTGGTCAGGCGCTTGAGCCATGCTGAGGTACAAGGGCAACGCAGACGTACCTACCAGGTCGATTTTCAGGTAGAGATTACGAATATTACTCAATCCACCGGGGAAAAGTGTCTTCAACTGATCGACTACTTGCGAAACATTATCGGCTACCTGTTGGGCAGTGAACTTGTGCGTGCCGACTGGAATGGCGTGCAGGGAACTCTTAGCCAACTGTCTAAATGCTGTCTTACGCAGGGCCTTTTCAATCTCGTTTTTGATGTTTTTATGATCTTCCATCCGTACAGCGTGGAATGTGTGGCGGGGCTTTTGACCAATCTAAAACGGTTTATCATGAGTTGCTGATTGTAGGTACGTTCGATAGTACTTACCTTTCCAACAACCCCAACGACATGGGAGACTATCCGTCCGTCGCATAGGAAGTGATCATAGCTCGCACAAAGACGTCTTTTCTGCTCAAATGTTCTGAATTCTTTGCGGAGTTGATTCATTGGCATGACGGTAATACCTTCCACGCCTTGGGAACGCAACAAATCTTCATAATGATGGAGCGTAGGCTCATAATCAGCTTTGGCGCCACGTTGCTGATCAGGAACTACCAGAAGAACGTCGTCATCTTTGTCAACCAGGGAGTGTTTAAGGTTTCTAAAAGAAAGAGAGATAGAAAGTGATTGGGTGACATGGCAAAAGGATGCACAGAAACTTACAATTTCACCATTCTCTTGGGACAATTGGCGATTTTGAAGCTGCCAATCTGGAGGAAGTACCGATAGTCTTCGAAAATGGACTTCTTTTTTGCAGCAACTTCCTTTTCCACTTGTTTTGTGAGAGCCTCAACGATCTTTCTGATGTTTTCCACGTTGACAATGGCGTTAAACTTCTCCTCGTCGAAGGGAATCGGCTCGTACCGGATTGCGTTAGCCTTGCGTATATCCTTCTTTTCCTTTTTATCCTTATTTCTCCATGGCTTGGCTTCAGCGGTAACCTTTGCCTTTTTGAAAGCAATTTTTGACTTTTTCTTCGCCTGAAGTTGAACGACTTTTTGGTCAACTTTAGGCTCGACAACGGGTTTAGCGTCTTCGACTGGAGACGTCGACTTCTTGTTTTTCTTCTTCTTGATCTGTTCGGGTTTTGATGGTTTGATTGTGGATTCAGAAATCTGTTTCTGGGACGATGGTACTGTTTTTTTTAATTGGGCAGGCTTTGTTGCAGTCAGGACACCTTTTTTTGCAAAAACTGTCTTTGTTGGAGGCAGAGGCATAACTGGAGCCACTTTGATGGGGTCTGCTTGTTTTTGTTCATTTTTGTCTTGTTTTTTCGGTTTTTTGTCCTTTTTTTCTGCTGATACTTCCTTAGATTCCTTTGACTTTTTCGGTATCTGTGTAACAGGTGCACTCAGTAGTTTCACTTCGCTTTTAGATTCTTTCTGGAGTTTTTTTGCCTTGGCTGTTTCCTTTTTCTTCGGTGGAGCTTCCTTAAGAACTTTTTTCTCTAACTTCAGTTTCTTTGCCTCTTTAATTGGACTTTCCAGCAGTTTTGTCTTGATGTTCTTCACTGAACTAGTGGATTTTTCCTTGTTGAGTTGTTGTTTCTTCTTTTTGATTGGATTGTCCAATTTGGGTTTATTACCCAGTTTCTTGGGAATCGGTTTCTGTAGTTTTACCATGTTTTTAATGCAGAAAATCAATTGAAACCCGTGAAATTTTTGCGAAAATGTGCCACAACACGATATTTTGTTGAATGTCAAGTCAATTGGCACGTGCGTTCAGCATTTGTTTTTGATTTGACGTTTGACTGCTTTAGTTTGGATATCTTACAAGGTAGGTATATAAAGTGTTGAGCACTTTGGAAACTCTTTTCAGTAAAATTTGTTTCTAAAAAAGGAATCGAAGGAGTAATTAGAAGTAGAAATTTCGAAAAGCAAGTGTAAGGACTCAGAGGGATATTTATCGCTACATTTTTTAATTTTCTGATATCTATTTACATATATTTGTGATTGCCGAACATATCCTTATCAGTGTGCTGAACGCTTCCAACAGCAATGGCATTTCACTAAACTTGTAAACAAGTCGAAGTAATTTTCTTTTTTTTTTATGAAATGGGAGATAAAATCGTCGTTATTCCGAAAACAAAGCCACTAACGTAAAATCTTAGTTAATTAAAAAATTCTCCACTAATTAAACTCTAGACTATTTCTAGTGCTCCTGCGTTGGTTTCCCTGCGCAACAGAGAAATCAGCTCGTTAAAGGCTGGCCTGAAGAAAACAAACCCAGATGGAACCAAACAAGAATCCGAAGAATTGGCCAAAATTTATGGTATTTCAATAAAAAACCTTTCTTCAGCTAGTTCTCATTAGATGTTCCCTTCTCTAGGTGAGCTGAAGAAGAATCTTTCAGTGCCAAGAATTGAAAGACTTGCCGCTAGAGCTGAGGGCGAGTGGGATCCTGACCGTAATGCTGTGAAGGTTTTGAGAAAAGAAGGAAAATTCGATGTGTTTGGATATTCTTTGAATGGACATCATTATTTAGAAAACTACGAGGCTTTATTCTTACTTGAATTGGTAAGTTTATAGTCAAATATTTTTTGCGATTTTAATATATATATAAAAAATACATTTTCCAGAATCGTTTAGATATTTTTTATAACTCCATGAGGATGTCTATAGAACAAGGGTATCTCCTGCTACTTGGAGAAGAAGAGAATAAAAACTACAATAAGTACTTGGTATACTCTATGTTCTCACGATGTGGTTACATTGTGCAACGGTACCAGAACCTAACGTTCTCTTTAAGAAAACCAACAGCGGAGGATTGCATTTGGGAGATCCTCCTGAACTCCGTGCAGAATAAGAAATTTTCAGATCATATTCGAAATTCTGAATACTTCTATGATATACAGAAATCCAGAGACGCAATATTAAACGAAATACAAAACCAAAAACCGCCGCAACGTAAGGAAGATAAGAATGTCACAGATTCACAAGACATATGCTTCCAAGGAAGGGTACAACTTAGTGGAAAAAGAAAAACTACCTCCTCAGGACCTTCATACTCAAAACGTGTACGCTACGAAGATAATTTTCCTACTCCACATAAAAGTTTCATTGATTTACTGACGAAGGAGGAGGAATACAAGAAATTCAAAGATCACTTCCAGAGTTTGGATGTCATCAAACTCAAGCCACAGTTTGAGTACGATGAGACAGAATTTAGTCCTGTAGAAATTCAGTTCGATGTCTTTCTACATAGTGAAGCTTTCAAGAAGTCCGAACCAAAGCCGCCAACGTTTCGGTTGGCGGTTCTACAGAAAAATCAGGATTTTCCAAATCGCTCTGAGATATCCCGTTGCTACCATTCCCAGGAGTTTCCTGTTCCTGTGCTGGTTGTGTCGGTCAGCGAGTCAAAACAAATTCAAGGGTTTTTGTATTATTTTACGTAGAATTAGTTAAATGGAAAGAGGAGGGAGTTAATTAAAATTTGATGCGTGTTCATGTGATTTGTTATTTTATTGTAATCAGCCCTCCAAAGAGAAGAAACTGCGACCTTTGGAAAGTACCAGGTTTGATGGGGTAAGGTCTAGAAATAGCCAAATATTCGTATGTGTCAGTTTTACAACGCACTGGTGACTGTTGATGCCGTATACGGTGGATGAATTTAACTTTCTGCAGGTAACGTCTACGAAACTGGTTTATATTTGAAGAACAGCGAAAGTTTTTTATTCTTTTTGGATCGCTAATGCTCCTCCACCGCCTCGTAAGTGCACGAAGAGTTTTCGGTCACGCATGTTCGCATACTCTTCATGGCTTTGAGACTCAGACAAGTGTCAATAATCATTGCAATGTACTTGATAAACGTCGTTTCCGAACTTTCCTACTCGTAATAAGCTCTGATTCAGATTTGTGCTTGTTTTCTAGTTTAGAAAACTGAGTTGCTATTGCATCATTACATGAAGGTAAGCCTCAAAAATTTTGGTCACAAACACCATGCGGATGTCGCCGTTATTGCCGTCGCTTCTCCTAAAATTTGCACAGGATATAGCCTTGATTGAACCTTGTTGCACTATGCCAGTGGCTTCATTCCGTACGTTCTTCCTCGACTGAACCATCTCGTTGTCATTTTACTAACCGAAACTCCTATTTGAACTCGATGTGTGCTCGTTGGCTTTCCTACAGCGCTTGTCCTGTGGATCCCACTATCACGATGTTCGTGACTTACGAAAACCGTATTGATGGTCCAAGAAACCTGCTGCTGTTTCATACAAAAGCTTTTTTGTTCACTCTCGATTGTGTTCCCCTTTTCCTGCGGCGGTAGAATTAGTCGTTGGCGCTTCCACATTAATATTTTACGAAAATATGTCTGGTTGTGGCTTAAAAATTCAATGTGTGTTGTCATCCATAGGCATTCCTACTTTCTTGGAGAGGAAATAGGATCTCAACTATTTGAGTGGCAATGACGATTGCACAGAGGTTGTTACAAAGGTCATTTACCCTTATTGATACAACTTTGTAAACTTTACCTCTGTTGCTCGAAGGTATGTCCTAAGCAAAGGCACAAGGTATACTGAATCACTTGATTTAAATCGGATTCAAGCTTCTCCTTGTGACTGTGCAATATGGGGCAATACAGCAAAATTTAGAAGATCCTTGTCCCATTTATACTTTGTTTAAACGGTGCTACTGCCACAGCAAATGATTTTAGTTGCACATTCCAGAATAATTCAAGTTTCATTCCATATGTGTGTGCTACGAGAGGTGAGGCCTTTGATTTGAGGCTATGGGATTTGAGTACCCTTAAAATGTTTGTACACAGAGCGCACGAAAGAAAATCAATGAGGTAGAAAGGAGAAATACCGATGTTCGTTGGTCTTAAATGTTTGAAAATTGTAAGCGAGTTGTACAGCTTAGAAATGAATCACGATATTTTAGAGTACGTCCGAAAGAGGGCTTGAGGGTATACTAATGAGCATTCGTAGCGAGACGGGTGTTACGTTTGAATGTTTGAAGGGGCGGAATGCTCTTGGCGATTACATTACGTTATCTTTTCGGCTCCGGAGAGAGTTGACGATCATTCGCTCATGGTAAACATGGTTAAACTTCCCAGATGACCAACGTACACTTTTTAACCCACATCGATATTGCCGTATATCTCATGAAGTTCGCTGCTATATCTCCTTTTCCACAGCCCATTATCTCAAGCACTTAAAAACTTAACTTGACTGTAACTTACTTATAGCCCAAATTTATATTTGCTGCTCGGAATGTTTGGGCTTTTATAAAGCTGAAGGAGTTTTATGTGTTGTTCCTAATATGAACGACAACGACGGTTTATTCATCAGGTGACAGTCTTATTACGTCACAACGCCATGATTAGGACATTGCTTGTCGAGAAGTTCGTAGAAACATTCTTTGGTAACACAGTCTTTACTGTATCGAAACGTGAGCACCTCCTTGCTCTCGCCTATAACAAACCCAAAAAGAAAGTGCCTCCGTTTTTTGTATTGTAGCAAATGTTTGGTAGCTGTCTTGCACGCCAATATGGTTTAGATCCCTTAAAACTTGCGCGCGCACTTTCTCTTGAAAAATCTGGCGCCCCTCATTCTTTTTTGGTAAAGTCTATATCTCTGCGCATTAAAAGCGGACTGGGACAGTCAATGATTTCAGGCCTTTTGAGCCTGAAAAAATAGAAACAGCGATTTGCGAGAGTTACCATCTTCTTCTGCTTTAGTATCTGCCTCACAAACAGCTTGCTGTGTTCTCTTAACAGCGAGATTTCTTCATGGTCATCTTGTAGACTGGCCAAATGAAGCAGCGATGTCAACACCAGGTATGACTTACCATTTTTTTTTTTTTTTTTTTTTTTTTTTTTGAAATATGCTGTCGTGATTTTTCGTCCGTCTGGCATGCTTAGATGAATGCAAGACTATATTTAAGAAATGATTTAGTGGATGCTCTTCACAATGTCATTTCCAGCCGTCTTTAACAGTCGTCAATGCCGACGGCCTTTTTGGACTTAAGTTTGGGTATGGCAATCGCCACTTTGTCGAGCTCGAGTGCAATGAATTGTTGGCCATCTTCGTTCAGCTTGACTGGCTTGCTCTGTCTGTCAGCGGAATATGAATCGTCTTCTTCGCAATTTCACAATTTGTAGAAATTCTTTTTTCATTATTTGTACTTTGTCGAATCGACAGGTTTTTTTACCTTCTGGTAAGCATATTTACCGCTGTAAAATCTCCTGATTTTTTCAATATCGCGCTTCTTCTGCTCTTGTCTTTTCCTTCTCAAAAGATGGTGGTAGTGGTAATATGAGGGTAGCCCAAAGTCACTTCTGTACTCCGACCAGATTAATCTATTGTGCCTCTTGCAATCCCTTATTTTTTTGCTTTAGTTCTTTTATTATAGAAAGTTCATGTTCACCAGAGGCGACATCATTGATGTCGTCAAATTTCCTCTCAGTACTGGTAGTCATTCGAGTTAATCTTGGTCTCTTCGAAAATGTGGACATACAGAATGAAAGAGGAGCGCTTTGCGCCGATCGCAAATTGATTAACCTGGTTGGTGGTAAATTAATCAAAACACCGTCAAATCCGCTTGTAAATATTAAGTTGCGAGAAGCGCGTGCTTGCTGCGATGACATTTTGATTAGGGCGATTTTTACATGATGCTTATTATTAGGCTCGTGTTGGCGAAGTTAGCCTTTATGCCAACTGCTTCGAGGCGCCTGAAATAACTTAGAACGATCTTTTTTTCTATTGAGTAAAACAATTTCAGCGGATGATGGGCTGCACAGCAGCAATCTGTCAGGTTTTGCTGATTTTGTTAACAGTTCTGCTGTGAGAATGTCAACGCATCGAGACAGTTACGCTAGTTACCACGTACACTACTGTTCTTCTATCAACGTTATGTGATAAAGTGGCTATTGATGCTGTAGTTTATGTAATGGGAGCTTTAAAGTGTTTTCATTCACTGATTTTTCTCCATGTATATTCGGAAAACGATGTCATATGTCTTCTCCAGAAACGACCGATGGTTCATTCGCGCTGAATGTTAGAACAGTTGTTCCAGTACTGCAATGATTCAATATGGTAACAGGCGTTAGCAGCTGGTACCTCCCACACATTGCGTTAGTTATGATGTTGTCGTGGGATCCACTAACTGCATCCATAAGATTAAGATCTCGTACTATCGATAAGACTCTTTTCACTAACTGACATTATTTTAGACTTTTCTGCGTTGTTTGAGTTAGTACGAGTCTCCTTTAAAAAAAGGTATAGTGAGCTAAGTGTCCTAAGCTTTCGACAAGTGAGTGAATGCCTTATAATAATCTGCATGGAGGTTAAATTCATCGACATCAGTTTGAAAAAAACGACACTACCAATTAGCCCTTGCCAATTTCACCCCTAAGTTCAGAAAAGAGATCACCAGTTGTGATTAATCGAATTACAAGGAAACGAAATGTAATGATAGGCACAACACAGGGATCAGTTCCCTTTTAAAAATTTCCATCAACCAGATTGATATATGCAAGGCGCAGCTCCAGTATTCTGGAAGTTGCCAAATTTTTCTTCAGACTTTACGAGTGACAGAGACGGTGTAAGAAGTTTTTCTCCAAAGTTCTCCCATAAATTAAAGTATATAGGAATGAGGATGCGAACGTAATAATGGAGTCACGGTCTTTGCTGAAATTTTAAAAGAGTTACTTAGGATTAACGACGACGCAGAGGATAATCGACAACAACTCGGTCTATCCGACAAGAAGAAGTGGGCTGAATAGCGATACCTAATCTAAAGACCAGAAACGTTGCAGCTGCCATATTATTTACAGGTGAAAAGTAACTTAAGGCGCATCTCATCTGTTAAATATGTTCAGATAAATAACCCTTCGTTGAATTGAGTCGTAAACTAAAGTAATATTACGTCGCGTATAAAATTTTATCTTATTTTAGAATTATCACCCAGATGTTCACCTTACGGTAGAACTGAAAAAAAAATCTACAACTTCAGGCCGACAATCTCGTTCGCCTCTCCTTAAAAGTTGGTAATGACACCATCTGGATTTTTGGCGTCGAAGAAATGATTTCGATAAGGTGCAGCGCTGTCATCTGATTTCTTCAACATTATATATAACTTCGAAGAATTGTGTACAGGGAACTATCCTAGGCTTAATATTCCGAAAGCCTGTACAACTGCTAGCATGCGCTGACGAAATCGTGCCTTTTGTTTTTTACAGTCCTTGAAATTTATATTGTATTGGGTGACAAATCATCATAAATCGATTTACACCAGAGGAACGCTCCTGTATTATTCACACTTATGCACTTTTAAATTCGGGTCTTCTATTCGCGAGACGGATTGAGCAACTGAGCTTCTATTCGTCGAGTTATGGATATACTTCGTACCACATATACTCTATAAGACGAAGACTCTGTAGCTGCTCTGGGTTAAATTGTGGCCCAAGATTCAAAGTTGTCAATTCGGCATCGGTCGCAACAGTGCTTAAAGGCTTTTGTGTACAACGACAGCAACACTGCCTTTTTGGACTAAGTTGAGTTTCATGATCAGAGAAAGAAGCACTGTATAGCGCACAATCAAGGAATTTATTAAAAGTTCTTCGAAAGATGTTTGGTACCGACCGCATAAAGCTAGAGAAAAAGATTTAATATACAGCCATTCAAAAATTAGCCTTGTTATAAGAGCTAAAATTAACTGGTTTCGGTGGATTTGACACCTAGAGCGAAAGTCGCTTCAGCCCGAAGTACGTTCGAAACCATCTCGGACGGACAACACGATAAAGTAAGAACTTGCCTTAGTTTGTACGCTCAAATGAAGAGCTACCTTAATTAACTTGGTTGGTACCCGCAACTAGAGAAGTTTTTTGCAAGATTACGCTACATAATGTCATAATGCCAGCGTCACCAAGCGCCCTTTTGACTCTGATCTAACTCACACACATTTATGAACAGATAACCACATGTATTTCAATGAAAATCCGTTTGTTTTTTGTCGCCTTGAGATCAGATTAATGGTAGCCGCTAACGAGTATTTGAAAGATTGAGATATTTTACGATATGTTTGCATAAATACTCTTTTCCCAATACCTTAATATTTGAAAGCTTTTTTAAATAATTTGTGACTTGGTACCACTTTCGTATGACAACTACTTGACAATTCCGTTCAACCACCCATCTCTTTCACACTAACCAACTGGAGCACCTACACGCCAGCTGTCAGTTTCCCTATTATCAATCCACAAAGGCTCAGCTACACTGTCTCAAGGGAATGTGGAGTTATTTTGCTCGTGTGCTTTAAGTTTTCGCGGAATTCTTTTCTAAATAAATCCCCATTCTCTAGAGAGAAAACTAAATTTTCTAAAGATTCCAAAAATATTCGGTCATCTGAATCGTCGGGCGGGTTATCTCGCAATTCGCGACGAAAGAAAAAAAGAAATTCTCACACAAATGCAGTTCAATGCAATGTTCCAGTGCGACGACTGTGAATGAGGAAATTCGAAAAGAAAATTCCTTCCCCAGGGAAAGATAAAAATTCAAAATCCTTCGAAGTATCAAAGAAAATCCTTTACTGTTTATTTAGTTTCATTTCGACCGTGCCCCCACCTGCAATAGTGTTTAAAGTTTTTTTAATGCATTTACCTAGTTCTTGGTGCGAGTGATTGATTAGAGAAGCGCCTTCGTGCAAACAATCAGCAATCTAATCAATCACGGATAAAGTCGCGCTGCTACTGCTGTTGCTGTTGTTGTCGATACCACGGGAATCCAACGAAACCAGCAAATCGCCAGTGAAAGCAACAAGATGCCGAAAATTTACATGAAGAAGCCCATTGGCATGGTGATACGCAATCGGAATACCATTAAAGATGTTGTCATTACGGTAAGTGCTATGGATTGCTGCTTTTTATAGTGATTTTCTTAAATGTTTTGTTTAGAATTCAGATAATGACGCAATCCAATTAGACATCTGAAATGAAATTTAGGTAGTTTCACGCCGCTTATATACGAACGGAATTCGGTTTCTCGGTGAGTCGTACGACGACATTTGGAAACGAAGTCAACGCATCTCTGATTGAATCTGTTGGTTTGGTTGTCTGACCTTGACTTCTTTGTCTTTATTCGATGCTGTTGCGCGTGTTCAAGTCTAGTAGACCAGTTTTGATGTCTCCACCAAGTGCACCAAGTGTGTTAGCCTTTGCAACTGTCAACTTGAAGTTGAGGAGGGTTGACCAATGGTTAACTCTTGGCTCTAGCGTCGTACAATGTTGTCTGTAGCTTTGCTAAGCCGGTTTGTGTTTTTGTTTGTCTGTTTGTTTACCTTTTTGCTTGTCTGGCAATTAGTTTGGCTCTTGTGTAGGCACGAGTATGCCTGCAGCATCCAAAGATAGGTCAGTCAACTTGACTGATGCTTTGTCTATGTTGGGTATGTTGGGCTTGTGACACGCTTCCAATCTGGGTTAGCATTTCAGTCGGGCAATTGCAGATTTTCTGATGGCGTTTTGAGCTTTCTGTTTTGAATAACCTTCATAGAGACTGAGTGGCTACTGCCCAGCGGGCATGAAGTTACATGATTTGTGTGGACAGGTTTTTGTTAACAGTTTTAGTTGGTAGTCGACCCCACAGTAGTTGTTGAAGTTCAAGGTTGAAGTACTTTGTTTAACAAAGTTTTGCGGTTTGTTTATGCCACAGTTTGTTGTTTGTCACGCAAGTGCAGAGTATAAACTCACGATCATTGGCAACAAATTTCACCGTATGGAGGGAAACCTTCTCACCCATTAGTGGAGCACATACAAAAGTAACTGTCGGTGTAATTACTTGGCCTGTTGTGCATCCGTTGCCAGTGAGTTTTTCACATTGAAAACGGTGTCATGGCGGGAAATACTTTGCCATCCGAACGCTATCTGGGTTCAAATTCAATTGGTTTTGCTGTGTACATTTATGGAGTCCAACTAAACTTTAGTTGTAAAGAGATAACTAGATATTGATGTTTTAATAAAGCCCTCACATACGCATCCAATTGTCTCGCTGCTTGACTACTGTAAGACCATAAGACCATGGTAAGAGTAAGCGACGTTGTTTGTGTTTCGAATCTCTATTCAATTTTCTTCTCCTCTGTGAGGTAGGTAACTTCATTCTGTAAACTGTCTTACATTGATTAGAGGAGTGAAGCTCAGTCTCTAACACCAATTTTCTTCCATTTGTACGATAGGTAGCAGGCCATATCAATTTGAGTGCGTCACCTTTACTGTTTACTGCATTGTCCACCGGGCGTCCAGAATCGAGTTGAAGTATTTACGGGTATTCTAACTGTCGTTCTATCTAAGCCTACAGATTCAAGCTTTCCTAGTTAAATGGGCTCTCTCTCTAAACAGTTTAAGAGACTGATCACCTGGAATTAGCATTGTTTAGACAAACCTTCATCCTATCACATCAGCGGGGTTCAACCGTGAGAACTAGACAGGGAGCAAAATGTTTACATCTAAGTGGGGGCTGCGATTCATAGATTCATAATCTATCTAACCACAGCAGTTCTCATTTATTCATTGTAAAGTTAGACAAAGTTTCTGTCGCGATTAACGTCCGGGCCTATGGACATTTTTGTGAGAAGATTAGACAGTCGGTGAAACCCGAAAACTGGCCAAAGCTCACAAAAAGGACATAGATATCAGGTAATTGGAATCACTCATAAAATCGAATGTCATATACGCTGAATCGAAACTCAGTTCCCAAGTAGCCAGTTCAGAGTCGACTCACAACGAGCTGCTTGCTCTGGAACGGCAAGTGCGGTTTGCATCAGGTAGGCAAAGACAAGAAACAGAATCCCTGCGAGGGCAGGAAGTATACTTTCTCTGTATTTATAGTTTCGTGAGGTTGTAGCTTTTGTTCAGCGATGACCACCATATTAATGAGCCATAAGTGAGAAATGGACACATTACAGCTGTCTCCAAAGGTTTTGCTGCAGGCTTAAAAGGCGACACATGTCTTCCTTACTCTGTGTTCGATGTTTTGCTTCCAGTTTAGTTTAGGGTCAGTGAAGATATTGGAGGAGCGCTGGAGAATAGTATGAACAGTTGATCGTTAAGAAAAGGAAGGATGAAATCAGGTATTTTGATTTGCACAAACTTTTATATGTTTCTTAGCGATTATGCATATTCTTGGCCTACCGATAGCCTGATGTTTGTTGTACAGATCGTATTGTTTGTCTTGCCTCAGATTAGTTTGTATAACCTTCAGCATTATCCTCCAACAACTCGTCGGATTCGAAGGTCTCCACATCGTCCTCAGGACCTGACAGAAGTTTGAGTTTAGCGTGCCTGTCGCCAAATCAAAGTTTGCGTATGCGGTGTGTTCTTATGGGGTTTCTACTCCTTAATGACTATTCAGTCATCCATTGGAATGGCCAGGTTGTGGAGTTTAAGACACTGGTGGAGCCTAGCCCCTATCTATTCCTGGATCTCCTTGGGATGTCATTAGCTGCGATTAGCTTGAGCTTCAAGCCTTTTACCTTAGCAACCATATGCTAAAAAAGCCCTTTTAGAATTGGTCCTCGCATTTAATCAATCGATATCCGCTAACTGCCTCGGCGGTTGAAGCTGCGCAGAGGTCCCCCTTAGTTGTTGAACTCTATGCTTCCCCACACCTCGACTATGGCTTTCTTGTTTGTGGAGAGCTCCTTCACTAGTGCGAATTGTAGGTGGTCTCCTTTGGACAGCACTTTGGTTTTTGTCACGGATGCGGGTTAGGGAGTCTCGTCTAGAGACCTGTTGTGCTTTTCTGCATCTCTTAGCTTATTCTTCAGCTACTCGTTGTACTCGTCAACGATTACATGGTATTTCACCTTGCCCGCCTGGTTCCTTTCGCGGACTTTTTCAGTGATTTATCCACTTACTAGTCATGCAGCCGTCAGCACGGGTACCTCATCAGTCATCACTTTGGCTTAAAAGTACGATTTTGGGTTGGGTATATTTCCGGAATCTTAATTTAGAAGGTTGGGTTGCCCTTAGTTTCGTTCTAGAGACAATTGAGTCAAAGATGTCTCTGGTATTTAAATGGATTCCTGCCATGTAGGCTTAGTTCCACTGAAAGCCCATACATTCATGGGCGCCTTGCCATGGCCCTCCGTCATTTCGCTTGTGTTGGACATCATTGGTATGAGTCGAGGGCGATCTAAGACCTTTTGCTGATCTTAGGGTTTCAGCGCCCAGTACTTATTGCAACTATACATTGGGTCTAAACCAACAGGACGATCCTGTTGGCCACCCAGACCGAAATCAGGGTGGTTCCTGACTTCCAAGGTCCTGCCGCCTACATAACTTATGTCCGGCAGCTTGTAACTGGACAAATCGTAGTAACCTTCAGGTGAAGTTCAAAAGACCCTTACGATAAGATTAGCATTTTGTTCTGTCCCCGCTTTTTATTAGAAAACCTCATTGATGGACGAAGCCTTATTAATTGGGCGGGGGCTTAATTGAGTGGCTTTAGACATTCAAGGTGTGGTCTTGCAACCGGCACTTTGTTTAACTATTCAACAACTGAACATCGTCAGCATATATTTGGATATTTGATGTTCTTGTCAAAGTTCGTTCATATATTGTTTTTATTTTATAATTAGCGCGTGCTCAAGGGAGGGATTTGATTTGATTTCCCTCGCGGGTGAAGGGTATACTGATGGCCATCCATACCGACCCGGGTGTTACGGTTGAAAGTTTGAAGAAGCGGAATGCTGCTGGCGATTTCTGTGGAACACTCGTGGTGGATATAGCGATAAAACAATGTGAGACAGGAGACATTACGTTGGTGTTGACTGACTGATATTAGTATCACCTATGAGTTTTATCGCATGGGCTTGCATTGTATCTGTTTTAGGAGCACCTGACCAGATGTGGGCGTTGTACTTCAATTTTTGGTGGATGAATGCCTTATATATTGAAACCAGATCAGAGTGGGTGAAGTATTTCTTATATCGTTAAAGGAAACCCAGATCTTTCGCAGCAATTTTGGAGACATAAAATATGTGGTCATTCCAACGTAAGTTTTCATTGACACCCATATCGAGAATGGAAAATTTTTAAGTTTCGACAATCCAAGGGCCATTCATAGATAATGGCTGGGTGTTTTAATTTTAAATTATACTCTGTTAGTGGTTCCCCAATTATGTAGTTATGCTGTCAATATCGGAATTTACTTGAGACTTACATTTGCCGCCATTTACCTTCTACAATCGAAGAACAGGGTCGTGAGTCTGGGAATGAATATGAGAAGCAGAAGTTACTGTCGCCAGCTTGTACTCATCTTGAAACAATCCAAGGCAACTTGACTTGAACGTTCCGAAAGGTAATTTCTAATCCATTGAAGAAGAGAGTTCTCGATCCCAAATGCACGCATTTTCAACAAAAGAGTCTGATGCCAGACTCTGTGAAATGCCTTAGAAATATCAAGTGCAACTTTTTTTTTCGCCAGATTTGTGTAGACTATTTTTCCACTTTTCGTTAATATATGCCATCAAGTCCCCAGTGGACCTGTTGCTACCAAAACCCTACTGCCGGTCATTGAGAAGTGTCAAGATATTTCATGAACTGACGGTTTATCAAGGAAAAGAGGAGAGGCCCTAATATTGAATCTTTTATGCCCCGTCTTGTGATCCGAAGAAAAGCAGACATTTTGTTTGCTA
Organism: Volucella inanis; assembly: GCA_907269105.1. Taxonomy (NCBI): domain Eukaryota; kingdom Metazoa; phylum Arthropoda; class Insecta; order Diptera; family Syrphidae; genus Volucella; species Volucella inanis. The sequence goes on from OU026154.1 coordinate 97,409,933, forward strand.
CTTCGGTCGCTTGTTTCCTTTGTTGAAGATGGGAAAAAAAATTAATCTCACGGCACTAGCAGAGAATCTGTATATTAGCAAAGTTAATTACACAAAAATATATGGCCTACCGTATCAAAAGCTTTGGAGAGATCTAAGAGTATTAAAAAGTCAACACGATTTGCGTCCAAAGCCTGGTGAACATCTTCTGTCACATCCGTGCTTAGCAAGGAAACCAAATTGTTTGGGGGACAATAAGTTTCGTTCGTTCAGATAAGCATTCATTTGTTTCTGCCTTTATCGAATGCCTTAGACATGAATGAGAGTACAGATATGGGTCTGAGATCATTATGTTTAGGACTTGTATTGACAGGTACTACGAGTAACTTGACTAATTTACATTTAAAATATCCCTCTCTTTACTTTACTTTCAATGACGTCATGGGTATTGATAAGTGTTCTTCAGAAGAGATAGATGGTTCAGCAAAATGTTCATCGAGGTATTTTAACCATTTGATGGGTCCAAGATGGAAGTGAAGTAAAGGGTTTGTTTAATACGTCAATGTCAATATATTGTTACAGTCTTGTGGTTGTTTACAATCCCCAGGTTGCTTTGATTTTTCCAGAGATGTGGAAATCTCTTTGTAACATTCAGTTTTCTACTATACACCTTGTTCTAGGTTGTAGCCCTCAATGTTTTTATAATCATAGCTTACGAACGAAGCTACTGGAACAAAAAAAGGAAGAGGAAATGAGTGGGTCTTGTTGTATTTAGAGGAATCAAGTTAAACGTTCTAAACCCTTAATAACATTTAGAGCCAAGACATAATGTTTCAAGGGTATCATAAAGCGATGAGGGGTCAATGTCAATGTATGATCTATGATATTCTTCCCCTGAAATGATTTCACTAAAACCAAAATCAATGACACTACCTACAATGCCTAATGCCTTGTTCCTCGCTGGACAAATGTGGACACATGTCCTCTAGAAAATTAGTTTGTCCAAGATACCAATTTGTGAAAAGAAAAAGCTGCTTTTACTCGTGCATATACAAAATGGATTTCATGCCTTAAACTTAGCCATTGATTCGGTGTATTTTGCTTACTGTTTTGTTCTTCTCAACGAAGTCGTATACTACCCCGAAAGGAAGCCCGTTTAGATTTTTGGCTTGATGTTGATAAGCCTAATGTAGATCGGACTCGATTTCTCTCCATTACAGCTTGGACAATCAAACACAATACAATTAACTTCATATCCGCTGGAATGGTACCTCAAACACAAAGAAAGATGACCGAGATGCTCCTCAACATCTGCTACCAACAAAAATTCTAACAATCAATGTACAAAGACGGCCTTAAAATATACAAAAATGTGTGAAGAAGTGTGCTTTGAAAGGAACTCTAAATGATTCAACTGGACTCAGTTGTCCAAATGCCATATCGATCCTTTTCTTCTAAAAAGAATGGATGATGCTCCTTTTGAGCAAGTTAGTTCCATCATTACAGAGGAAACGATTTCTGTCCCCACAAGTTCCGTGTCTTAAGATCGCCCGAATGACGGATAATGAACAAATACTTCGTACCGCAGGTATTCATCCAGGAGATGCTGTGGATAACAACTTTCTGGTGATCGAAAATCCACAAGAAAATGGAGTGCCCATGTCTCAAATCACGATGTGAACAATCGAGCTCTTTTACATGATTTCTACAAATTAAATGGAGCACTGGAGAGATTCGAGAAGTAATGTTTCACTGAGCTCAATGACGAAAATATGTCAAATAAAGTCAACGCCAACTTCCTTGTTAATTTCTGATTCATAAATTCCTGACTAAGTAGAAATATAGTTCCGGATATATGATTTGGTTTAAAGGTATAGCAGAGATATTTTATCGAACAAAAACAAGAAACAATGCACAGATGCCAACTCGATTGACTTGGAGCAGGCCTTCGACACCGTATGAGGGACTCTTCTTCAAGATGGACAAACTTTGAAAACCAATGTGCAGTAGATTCTTTTTAATTTGCTCACCAGTAGACAGTTTTTCTTGAAGAATGAAAATGTAGCTTGATGAAATATGGTCCGCTGAATACGTCGATCCTGTTCAACATTTACACAAGCGATCTTTTGGGTTACATCACCATGCCATATCGAACCAAGACAACTTGATCGCGTACAGATCAGGTCCAAAGATTGAGGTCATTAAGATACTCCTACAATGTGACTTTGACTCGACAGAGCGCTTGAAAGTTTGTCACCTGTTTGATATGGGATATTGATGGCTTGAAGTTGGTTGATTTATTCCTAGGGATTCCAGTCTGGCTACTTAATGAATAACGCAGTTCCCTGCGACTTCCGAGTGATCCGAAACTGCATAGAGTGCTACTTCGCTATCTTTTTGAAAGATACACGACAGTCTCTTGCCACTTTCGAGTTAATAGTGATTGCTGCTAGACTGCTAGATTGCGATGAATGGATAAGACATCATCTCAGAACACGGTACAGTATGTGGTTAGACTGGAAGGTTTATGTATACAAAAGTCCTCAGAGAACATCCCCGTGCCGGCTGTAAAAATGAAATGGATTTACTGAGAATGACTTCGCATTGTCTCTAATCGCTCCTTCTTTGCTAATTTAAGGTTGGTTGAGTAGATTGACAAGACCTAAATGTAGCTCTTTCCATCAGGGGCGGAGTTATTAGTTATAATTATTCCTAGTAGATCTGGCAAAGTTTGAATAGGCGTTATTGGAGAGGTTCTTAACGCACCAGTGATGTTTATGCAGTCACAACACTGCATAAAATTGTGTTTTAGACCCCGCCTTAAGCAAAGAGACTCCTCTAATTAAGATGGCGCTTTAGTCCGGGTTGACATGGGCCTCAACCAACAAGCATCTCCAGTCAGCTCGATCTTTAGCTAGCTGCCTCCAGTTTTGCATGCGTAGTTGGCTGAGGTCCTCTTCTAGTTTCGTGCTCACCTGCGTCGTGATCTTCTTCTATTGCGTTTTTCCTCGGGGGCGGATTCGAAGATTTTTCGGAGCAGTGGTGTCCATCCGCTCTATATGACCCACCCACCTCAGTCGTTCCGTCATCACTCTTCTACCCATTCGGTGTCGCTGTACAGTTCGTCGTTGTATTTCCCCCTCCACTCACCGTCTGTGCAGACATCGAAAATCATCACTAACATCATGCTGCTTACCAATATTATTTTGCGTATGGCAGTAATTGGTCGGACTTTTAAAAGATTAAGAATCTTGTGTTGGCGTTTGAGTTTTTCACTTTTCTTCCCTATTTTGACATCAAAGGTCTCGGTGAGTTCTTTAGCGACCTTGATGGAGCTGCTTGCATTCTCCATCGTCATCCATAACAAATGGACGAGTTGGCAAAGATATCAAAGCTAGACATTGCTCTGTATAGTTCGTCTCTATAGATGCTGTCATACGCGGCCTTAAAATCGACGGATAGGTGATGTGTATCGATTTGGGAGTTCATGGATCATTTCCAAAATCTGCAGTAATGTGAATTTTTGGTCGATTGTCGATTTTCCTGACTTGAAGCCACATTGAAATGGACCAATCAAATTGTTGACGAACGGCTTTAGGCGTTCACACAATACGGCAAAGAGGATCCTGTAGGCGATGTTAAGAAGACTGATGCCTCTGTAATTGGCGCAGTTCAAAGGTTCTCCTTTCTTGATATTCTTCGCGATATTCGCAACCGTAGTTGGATACAACAAGGTAATGGTCCGAGTCGATGTTGACCCCTCGGAATGTTTGAACAGGGGGAGTGCCCTGCATTGATCGGAGTGTAGTCAATCTGGTCGACGTTTGATTAATCAGCAGTCCCATTTATGAATATCAAAATGCAAGACCGCGTACTACGACAATGTTGCGCTCCTCCGCAAAGTCTATTTGCCTGAATCCATTATCGAAGGTGGTGTAGTACAGGCTATGCTTTCCTACAGTACTACCGAAGATGACCTCTCTTCCTAGCTTTCCATTAAAATCGTCGAGTAATGGAAATGTCCAAGAGCTTGTATAAGGCATGGTGTAATCACCTTTTTCCTCTTTTTAGGCTTGCGCGCATATAAGGCCCAAGTTTTGCAAATTTAGCTTTAATACGGATTCTTACAAATCTGCATTCAAATAGGCGCTCCTTTTGCCATCGACAGCTATCGCCGTATTAGATGTCGCAGTTTTTCATCCGCTAGCGTCCACTAGTTTGGCTGAACGTGGCCTATTAAGGGACCTTACGTTCCACGTGTAGATCCGAAGTTCGTTTTTCTTGTTTTGTTTGCAGGGGTTGCCAACAGTAGGTTCGTAGATCTAATCCGTCGTATTATTGGGAAAGATTTCCGACCATAGTGGGAATATAAATTTTATCTTTATAAAGTTTTTCACAACAGGGCGAACCTTATAAGAGTACAAGTACAGTCAAGTATAATTACCTCGAAGAAACACCTGATCTCCGGGGCTTGCTACTTAAACTGTGTACACACAAGAGTGTGCGCTTCAAGGGCTTCATTGGATAGTAAAGGTCTTATTCAAGACAAATTACTAGTTCCGCTTACCTTCCACGTTTCCGAAATAAATTTGGACAGGCAACGCAAACATGTAACGAGATCTAACACACGGTAGTGTGGTTGGCAAGTACGTGTCCCAAGATAGTTAGTTCTATGTGGATTTGACAATGTGGAATGGAGTGAAATCTAGGGTGACTTTCACAGCTGGTAAAAGATGGCATTGTGGAGAATGTTTTAAAGGTCGTTTTGGTGAGGTTGCCAAGCAAACATTCAGGATCATATGAGTACAGCAAGTTTTTACATTTATTCAAGTCAAGTATACGGGGTTGTCTCCATTTTACTCTCCACAAACTGTATCGCATTTGTTCTACTAACGTCAGTGTAGTTTATCACCCGCCCGTGGTTAGTCATTACTTCACTTATCGCCCTAATTACGTACTCATTCTTGGAACTGATTTTCCTTTAGAATGTCAAGCGATAAGTCGATCAATCCCTGACCAGACATTCGCAAGTGAATTGCCTCTTTCAATCCATTAGTAGTGGCTACTCCAAGACTCAATTAAGCAGTGCCAGAACCATCAACAAATCTATAGATCATCCTGCGGCTTAGGTACACGTAAATTATTTATTGAGCCAAGGATACTACAAAAGACACACTTGTGACTCTTTGCTGTTAGGTTGATGAGGTTTGTCCTGGAACCCTTTTATCGAAAATATACGAATACACAAATTAGTGTGTGCATTAGTGTCAACCAGAATAAGAAAACTCAGCAGATTGTTGACCTCATTTTGTGATTTGTTTGCTCCCTTCCTACTCTGCCCATTCTGCTTTTCTGAGTCCATTTCTCCTTTTAGTTTTCAATAACCAACCCGTTGACTAGTTTTTGTAGAAAAGTGGTAATCGATTAATCGTCCTGCGGTTACCTTCGAATCGGTGTATCGAACTTTTGTCGTCTTCCACATTAGTTCGGTGGGAACATACATATGCATCTACGTGACTTATAAATATTATAAAACCAAGTCAAGAGCTTGAAATAAAACAAAAAAATATAAAAATTGTTATAAACGTGAAAATGGTAGAAAAAGAGAACAAGACAAACAAACAAATCGTGCGTTTTAATCTTATCAGAGGAGAGAAACAAACTATAACGAGATACGAGTACGATGGACAACAGAATGACACATGTTCGTGACTCTGCTGGAAATGCTAGTGATTATGATGGGATGTTTGTAGACAGGGTGACCTGATGCTGAGTTGTGTAGGCTTGAGGAATATTATTATTATTATTATTTTTTTTTTTTTGTATACATCTGCCTCCTGTTTGTGGGTTTATTCTTTTTGTAGATACACAAACCGATGACGCTATGGCTGGTGTCATCATGCGTTAATGTTTCATTACGGCATGACCTAAGGCGCAGTAATATGAAATTTTCTACTTTGTGAGTCGAGTGTTTAAAAGAGGAATAATTGAGAGACGTTAAACGGTCCTTTTTTTGCTATAAGGACGGCTACCATATGTCAAAAGTGTGAAGTATGTGGCTCATTTCTGGAACTACATTTGGTTTTATTGTGAAGTGGAACACTGTGAGTTTTGGTTTCTTGATTTTGATTTTATATTCAATAGAGAGAAGATATGGAGAAGAGATACAAGTTGGCCTTTTGTCCAAGCGATCAGATTTTAGCAAGGCAGTTGATTTCATTCCAATGCCAGCAAATTGAGCAACCTATTTGTTCATATAGACAAAGTTCAATAGGATAAATTGGTCACTTTGGTGACACTACAATTTACAGTGCTCTGTACCTGTGTATGTTGCATTACCCAATCCGCCTCATTAGTTATCCCGATCGTTGCCGATGTTACCCTCAGTTACATTCTTCAAGAAAATTTAAATTTGCCTGTACCTAACTCCTATCGATTGAGGTGAGCTATTTTACCGCTGGTCCACCTGCTCTAGAGCTGAGGCTTAGTAGGCTTAGTGTATTTTTGTTCTACAAATCTCGGATAGATAGCGCTCCCGATAGATACTTGGGTTGACTCTGCGGAAGAAGAAACACTCATTTTCCTGGCTGTACTCCAGCAATGCGAGGAAGTCTATCATTCTGCAGATCAACCCAGATACGATCTATGAGGGAAAGCTAAGCGGTTATTTTTTTTTTAGGGCACCATGATTGTATCTCCTCTACACAACACACACAGCATAGTGGTTTTCAGACCGTTAGAGGTATCCTGACAGTGAGGCAAACGCAATTTTCAAACCCAAAATATTTTAGATTAAACCTCTCAAGTTCTCCCGAACGATTTTACACAGTTTGTCATCCTTCCTCTTTACGACCCTCGAGGTAATACTCGACCTTCACATTAAGTACTAGTGCAACTATGTATAGTACATAAGTCGATCCAACTCCCAACATATATATGTTGTAATGGATGATGTTCTCCAAGAAGAAGACCAACCATTAGGCGTACTCTCCTCTTACATACGCAGCTGTGGTTTTAGAATCAATCCACCGAGAAAGGACCTGGTCCCCCCAGATCAAACTGCATCTCTTTTGAATTTCTTGATAAGTGTCATGTACCTAAGTCCCATCCTTGACAGCGAATTGAGATGGAAAAAAATCTCGTTGCTCTCTAGTCGTGTAAGAAGGTAACAAGAATCTATTATAGCTACATGCAGTGGGTCCACACTAGGGTCGTTAGAAAAATACTCGATTGTGGTACATCCGTTTGATGGTTTGTATTGTTTGCAAAGAACAAGCATCAACTTGTCGGAAAAACGCATCAGGTTTAAGCATCATCGGCGACCATCCATACTGCTTCATTTTGGTCATGCACTTTGCCATAAACTTTGTCCTTAGATAAAAAGACCCTCGGCTTTCGACTTATTGAAATCGCTTTAATTTACCTGATTCAAGAAAGGAGGAAGTGGAGATAATGCGAACTCATTCTCAGTAAGTCCACCTGTATTTTCTTAGTCAATCGTTCGGTGTTCCCATACACGAGTAATGCAGGGTTTTAAAAACCATCCATCAGTCCGCGATCAGATTTCTAAATTCGAAATTGGTTAGAGACTGCCGCCCGTTTATTGGGTTCCGTGGCACTCGAACCTTATAAAAAAAAACTCCGTCGTTGAAGAACTAAGCGGTTTTCAACGGAGACTACTCTAATCTAACCTCACCTACTTTGCAAGGTCATGGTAATGCTGAAAATATGATGTCCATTTGGAAAATATATACATGGTATACATATATGGTCTATATAGGGTTTTCTAATAACGACATGACAACTTTTTTTTTTTTTAAATAAAAGTCAAACCATTTGAGATATTTCAAAAACTTTATTATTGGCTTGAAGTACAATCAAAACATTTATGAATGGAACTCGACTTCGTTCATATGGCCACCGCTGGCACGTTTGCAGCGGTCGATTCGTTGGACCCAATTTTCAACGACTCGGCCACACATTTCGGCCGAAACGGCCGCTATTTCGCGTTCAATGTTAGCTCTGAGCTCTTCCAACGTCGTCGGCGTGTTGTCATAAACCAATGACTTAACGTAGCCCCACAGAAAATAGTCAAGCGGCGTTAAATCGTACGAACGAGGCGGCCAATCGACTGGCCCATGTCTTGAGATAACACGGTCACCATACTTACTCTTCAATAAATCGATTGTATCGTGTGCTGTGTGGCTTGTGGCACCATCCTGTTGAAACCACATGTCGTCCAAGCCCATATCTTCCAATTCGGGCCAAAAATAATCGGTGATCATGGCGCGATAACGCTGACCATTCACAGTAACGTGACGATCGTTATCGTCGACGAAAAAATATGGCCCAATAATGCCGCCTGCATGCCAACCGCACCAAACAGTTATTTTTTGTGGATGAAGTAGTGATTCATGAAGCACATGTGGGTTTTCACCCGACCAATAACGCATATTTTGCTTATTGACAAACCCATTGAGCCAAAAATGAGCTTCGTCACTGAAGATGATTTTGCGATGAAATTCATCATCTTGGCGCATCTTCTCCTGAACCCAATCGGAAAACATACGTCGCTTCAAATGGTCCATCGGCTTCAATTCTTGAGTCAGCTTGATCTTGTATGGGTGTAAACGTAAACCAAAATCCTTACGCAAAATACGCCATAATGTGGTCTGAGCGATGCCCAATTCTTGAGAACGCCGTGGAATTGACTGATTTGGATCGTTTGCTACGAATGTCTGAACGGCAGCGATATTTTCGACACTTCGACCAACCCGTTGTCTCACTGACACGGCAACATCACACAACGAATATGTAGACTCAAATTTTTGCACTAAACTTGTTATTGCCTGTCTACCAGGGCGAGAAATACGACCGAAAATTGGAGTTAACGCTCTTAAAGTTGCAGTCACCAACTCCGAATATCTGTAGAAAATTTTTATAATTTGCAGACGTTGCTCGTTAGTGTACTTTACCATGATGAAAATGTTAAGTTTACTGAATAAATTGACAGTGACACTTGTCAATTCCCTATTAGAAAACCCTATATATAGTTTCAATTGGCATTTTTGGTGTCTAGAACGTCCAGATCAAACTACTTTAAACAGTTTCAAATCTGATATTAACAAAATAAACTTTAGTGTCCCACAGGGTTCTGTTCTCTATCTGATATTCTCTTTAATTTTCATTGATGATCTCTTATCGGCTGCTTTTAATCAACTTTATTCGTTTTCTAATGGCAGTGTTCTCTGATTCTCAAATTTATTTGCTTCCGGACTCACGTTACTGCTCATCGTACTACAGAATGAGGATGACAGGCTCTGTTATCCTGATTCCAATAGTTAGGACACATTTGCTTGAGAAGATTTTCCGTTGTTTTATAGAAGTCGAAGTGCTAAACAACAAATTCCGCTTCAGTCTATTAAATGTCAAAAAATTCCGTATGGATGTTTGAACATCCCTATTACATATTCCATGCTCTTTCTTTTTGGATAGATCTCACCATTGAGTACGACCTTGCGCTAGCTGCCTCCATTTGACTCCAAAAGGAATAGGAACATGTTCTTTCTGACCGTGTCGCCTAAGACATTTACTTATTTACTTGCTTAATATTTACGACTGCGACTTTGTCCATGGTCAAGTTTTTAGGCTTCCATGCTGGTTTTGAAGCTCTTGTTAGTTTTGTTTTTTAATAAAACTTTTGAACGTCATTTCTGTGGTAACATTTCTCATTTCCTCGGTCGCTCGCATTTTGTGATCTTACCTGCAAATAATGTCAGGATCAGAGAACTGATGTCTTTATCTCAAGTAAGTAAGCAGGCTTTAAACCATGGATGGATCGTACAAATCAATTAATACGACGTTGGCTTTAGGATATCTTAACCCGCAATCATAAGAATCTATTATGTTGTTGAGAACAAATTTTAGGCGTTCACACGTGTCTACACTACCAGCACTTACAGTGTCAACGCCAGATACCTGCAGACAAATGCGATCGTAAGCCGGACATACACGGAGGTAGGGCGCCGCGGTGTCGTCATCACTTTTACAGCAAACATCGCGGGATGTTGTATCACTTATGCCCAGTACATTTACGTGCTTATCAAAAGGACATGAGGAAGACTGCTGCCGGTAACCTGGGAATTCATGCCATCTGTAGTTGTGTTCATATGAAACCCAACTGTCAGTTCAGTTTTCAGTGATGTCTTGCATTTTCGAGATAGGTTGAAAGCCGTCATAGGGTTTAGCAAGGTTAAAAGCGCAGTTTGGCCGTCGTTACAGTTGCAAATGCTTCGCCCCTACATGGGTTCTTCACAATATAGTTCATTGCCATCAGGAAGATGTAAGACAGACGCAAGTAGTTCTAACGAGGATTTAAAGCTATCGTTGTCGTCCTCCAGAAAGACCCCACCGCCGCATCTTCTATCGGTTTTGGAGCTATCCCGGCTACACACCTTTCCTGGCTCAGAAACTGGTCGCTACAAGTTTGGGCACAGAGAAGGTCGATTTTGTATTTTTTACGCAGCAGGAGTTCTGATGTCATTGCGTAAGATGGCATGTCCATAAGACCAGAGTCAAAAGACGGTTGGCGCGTAAGGTTATCAAAGCTCCAGTGCGTGTTGTACCAAAGACCACTTCTTTTTAAACGGTGATAAAAAGATGGCTTTGGTAGTGAAGTCCATAATATGTAAATTAAGGGGAGAGAGATTCATCAGAGCCAGGCGTGTTCGGAAAAGCTCCCATGCAGCCGAAACAGATCGTTTTTTAGGGTCTGTTAAAAGCCGCAATGAAGTATTTTCGTGAGAGCTTATTCAAGCAAACAACCCAAGTATAGAATATGATTGGCCTGATCACAGCGGATAAGAGAACGTTTCTCGGTGACAGGGCTCATATCTTGCCGAGAACATTTTGCATTTACAAGATTTTGACGTTACACGTTTAGTCCATAGAAGTTTGTTATCCAGGATGACACCCAAATACTAAGCTCCTTTGGAGAATTGGATGGCGGTGCCTTAAAGCACTACATGCGTCAGACCAGACAGCTTCCTCCTTCTCGTAAAGAGAACAACCTCAACTTTGAGAGGATTGACTGAAAACTCATTTCTAGTGCACCAATCGTTGATTACGTCTAGGGCTGTTTACGCTTTATAGAGACGTGGGTGGGTGGATGTGGCTAAAGAAGTGAACTAATTTCTAAATCGGAAGGTTCAGTGCTAGAATCCCAACCGCTACCGAAAGACACACTCATTCAGTCAACTAAAATCAAGTAAGATGGGTAGTTGACTAGAAAACAAGAAAAACAACAAGCCAACTCCAACTAAGAATCTAGTTTGGATGCCCCCATGAAGCAAAAAAAAAACTAGAAGTGGAGATAGAACACTGCCTTGCGGGCAGCCCTTGTTTACTCTCGCCATCACATATTGGCCACAGTCAGCATCTGCAATAAGTGTCCTATTCGCCGTCAAAAGTCTTGTTGAGTATGCCATCAACTCTGCCAACCAGATTTTGAAGTGCAGTCTCGCAGGATATTTTGCGTAAGTTGTCATGTTGCATCTTGGACAAGCGTATAGCAGATTTATGCACATAAGGTTCAGCCATTCTCTCAATACTCTTCAACATAAAGGAAGTCAAATTGATTGGGCTGAAGCTCTTGGCGAGCGTGTAGTATCCTTTTCCGATTTTCAGTATAAAGGATGCTCTATCTATACATTTTTCTTACATAATTGGGCATATGCCATAAGTGCCAGTCGTTTAATAGCCACATCCGTCATCAGAGCCGATGAGACATACTTGCTATGGCGAGCTGTGTTATTTAGCTCACTAACAGCTTCGTTAATAGGAACTGGTGGCAAGCTAGTCCCGATTTAGGTTACCTTGGTTAGCAACAGGTTTAAGCCTGGTTGATTTTTTACTTTTGAGGACTTTGACTACCTCTGTAAGAGGCACTCTTCGAAATCCGAATAAGCCTCTTATATTCTTTTTGCTTCGACCTGTAAAAATTCCAGTCTTCCTCCAAATTAGTCTCAAGTTACCTGTTTAGAAGTTTTCTGGTTTCTTTACGAAGACACTGCAGATCTGTGTTTAACCAAGGAACGGGCGAGAAATTCCTTCGCAGTAATCTTCACATAGTGCGTTATAGCATTCAAGTTCACTAAACTGTGCTTGTGTAGATCGCGGTCAAATTTAACGTTTCCAAATATGGCCGGTCATGCTGTATTGCATATTTGCGATTTCTCTTCTCTTTGGTCAATCGGGCTTGGGACCTGATATGATGAAGTTTTCCATCCGGTGACGAATTTTCTTCTTATTCTGTTGTAGGAAAGAACCTAAACTCCCAACCTTCCAACAATGTGAATTTCTGAATTGCAGGGGCTGCCTGCTTAAGTCCATTCTACTGGTTGCGTGACATCCTGTAACATAAATGCGGCCTTCTTCTCAGTAGCTAGTTCTTTGGCGATTCGCACATTTTCGACATTAACCGGAAGAAGTATATTTTTGTATTTCCTTTTATTATTCTAGAGGAACACCGACCTTTGTCGCTAAGTTGTGCTACATTCAGTGAAACATCAATTTTTACATAAATATTCTATTCTATATATGTTGGTCAGAAATTGGTAACTCGAAACCCTAACCGCAATTACTTTACCTGTTCACACAGCCGTAACCATGCTACTTATTTTGTGTACACATCGAAGCGACATGTAAATGGATACCGCTTAAGAAATAAGAAAAGGTATAGGTTCAAAAATCAATTCGATATTATGTCTCGGTGTGTCCCAAGTAATTCTATCTGGCCTAGTTAGCGCTATGAAATTCCGCAGTGTAATTTTTAGGAATGACACTTCTTGAGGTGATATCCTGGCCATATGTTCGTTGGGTTAGATTCGGTTGGATTCCTTTAGAAATCCTGTGATTCTTACCAGCTGCTGTCACAAAGATACTCGTACTAGCTTTCGCTTTCATTGATTATTATGAATGCTCCAGTCCCCCACGCTGATTGCGAATTCTTCTACGACTCGTAAAAGAAAGTATTTGTATGTGTATCTCTGTTGCTAGATAAGATAGTGCGATAGACTTTCGATTTGCTAATGGAATCGTAAAGGGACTTTGGAAAAACGTGCGCGTGCAATTAGTAGTTATGATTTTGCTAATTCTATCGTTTGTCGAAAGTTATTTTTGTGACACAAATTTCGGGATATCTGTGTTCAAATATCGGAAGCTACGAAATTAGCATGTCTGTTCGTATTTGAGTTTTTCCAGTTCAGAATGTAATGATGACTAATGAGGAGGTTTTTAAACTTGTGTGGTTCAAATGACCGATTTGCATGTTAATATTTAGCTTTTTGTCATTATGGTGGTTAGTCGGTCTATATTAGGAGTTGTACGATTAGGCTGTGATATAGGTCAAGCTAACCAGTTCTGTAAATGTGACAATATATCATTTACGCTTGTTTTACACCCTCGTGGAAGCCGTCGGGTATTGATCTTGTCCATCCGACTTTAATTGCCAAATTTGGAAGCACGAACCAAATATTAAAATTATCGTGCTCTGTCTAAGATAAATAAACTTCAAGACTAACCTTAGAAATAAGGCACGTAGGGCGGATGAACTCGCATGATCGAATCAATCGTGGCTTCAACATGGTAGACACTCTGTATAAGTGACTTCAACGTATTATATTCGAAGCTAATGTCAATAAGAGTTTTCAGACATAGTACTGATATGATCCAAGTTTAAGCTGTCAAACGTTGTGGTCTAGTTTTCTGGTAGTGAGAACAATTTTTTATCGCACGGTTTTGAATCCTATTTAGCAGATGCAGAGATGTTTTTGGAGCACCTGATGTAGATGTAGGCATTGTACCCCAATTTTTAGCGGATGAATGCTTTATACCGGGTAAATTTTTTAACTTGAGAGATCTGAAAAATGTTTCAGACAAAAGTCACAAGGTTCTGAAGGGGATCAAACCACGAGTTTGATCTTGAGACCCATTTTCAAGGTCAAACGAAGGTCACTTTTGATTTTTCAAATGATAATTCCTGATTTTCATTGCTCAGTCGTATTCCTCAATGGGGCACACGACTTTGTCTCAAAGGTCTTATTCATTCAGTGCTAGATACCACTGCACTGGCACGCCTAAATCACTAATCGGTTTCCAACGTTGTTAGGGTGTTAGCAGGTCGAGATTTGTTTTGAGGAAGTCATTATTGCCATTATTGACAAATTGTCCTAAACTTATCTGAGAGTGTATGATGTGCACTCTGCCCTTTTTTTTCTACTTGAACGGAACTGTACTTCATTAAGAAGTTCGATATTTGTTTTGAGGATCTGATTATTATTAGCAACGTTTTCCAGATTAATAATGCAGGCTATTTCAATTCAAGAGAAAATTGAAATGATAATGATTTATGGAGAAAGTGGAAGGAACATCGATGGTGCTGTTGCTCCTTACGCCCAACGTTTCCCAGACCATCATCATCCAACAATTCACTGGTGAAGGAAGTGTGCAACCAAAGAAAAGGAATCGGTCAGATAGGGTGGCTGTTGAGGACAATGAAATAGCAGTGTTAGCTGCCGTTGCACACGATCCTCACATTAGCAATCGCCAAATAAGTCGTGAATCAGGAATTTCTCAAACGACTGTCTGTAAGATATTACGTCGGCATAAATACCATCCTTATCATGTTTCAATGCATCAGGAACTTTCTACTGAGGATTTTCGCAACCGGGTTTCCTTTTGTCAATGGGCACTTCAACTAATTGAACGAGACCCCCTTTTCTTCGCCAAGGTGTTATTTTCTGATGAGTCGACTTTCACCAATCACGGTACGGTCAATCACAAAATATGCATTACTGGGCTACCGAAAACCCTTTTTGGTTGCGACAAGTTGAACGCCAGCATCCTTGGAATGTTAATGTTCGGGTGGGAATTATTGGGGATAAATTAACAGGTCCATATTTTATTGAAGGCAACTTGAATGGCGAAAAGTATGCAAACTTCTTGCGGGACCATCTTCCAGTATTACTTGAAAAACTGCTATTGCAGTTGCGACATACAATGTGGTTTCAACATGATGGTTGTCCAGCCCATTATTCCCAAGTAGCCTGGGGCGTACTAAACAATGTTTACCATCAACGATGGATCGGACGAGGGGGTCCGAGGCAATGGCCTGCTAGATCACCTGATCTTACGTCATTTGATTTCTTCTTGTGGGGCTACTTAAAAAGTGAGGTTTACAGAAAAAAGCCAACAACACGTGAGGACATAAAAAGACTGAAGCTTGCCGGAAGATTACGCCAGAAATACTTCGCAGTTCTGTTGGTTCATTTAGAGCGCGGATAGACAAGTGCATTGAAGTGAATGGTCATATTTTCGAGTATTTGTTGTCTCGGGAAATAAACGTCGAAATGGGAAGAATTCAATGAATAAACAGTGGGAGGCAAGGTGACTCACTCTAATTAATCACCCCGAAGGAAACAAAATATTGCTACGTCCACGTCGTTGTTTCTGGGTTATGCTAAACGCAGTATGTAAAAACAAATGACAAGCCTACGAGTAATACGACTGAGCAATGAAAATCAGAAATTATCATTTGAAAAATCAAAAGTGACCTTCGTTTGACCTTGAAAATGGGTCTCAAGGTCAAACTCGTCACCATCTTATGTACCCTTCAGAGCCTTGTGGCTTTTGTCTGAAACATTTTTCGCGATATTTCGTACTTTTCGAGTGATTTTCATGTCTTGTTCGCCCGCTGCTTGAGTATGCCAGTCAAGCATACTCCGCATACCCCATTTCACCGGGGTCATGTTTCGCGAACCAAGGGTATTTAATGTTGATTTCTCCGATTTGCTCTCCGTTTTATGCCGTGGAACGACCCTTTCATCTTACCTTCCTATCAGGACCGCCTCAAACTTCTAAATACCACCTTCATCAAAAAAAAAAAAAAATGGAATAACCACCGTGTGGTGCTTTCATTGTTCCGATTTGAGTTCTGTTTATTTTGTTAAGTTGGTACATCTGTTGTTGACATAACCTCTAAATAGCGTCATAGCTTGACATTTGAAAAGTTACGTAGCCAAGAGTTCATCTATCTGTTGACGTGTGTTGACGGTTTTTTACAATTTTAGAAATGGACTTAAATTTGCATCAACTAACTTGTATTCAATTTTGCGTAAAAAAATGGATTTAATGATGCGCGAACGTTGGAAATGTTGGAAAAGTGTTTCGGCATCGATTCCCTAAAGAAAACGGTCCTTTATCAGTAGCACGAGCTGTCCAGAAGTGGTCGTGAGTCAATCGAAGATGATGAACGCAGTGGCAGACCATCGACATCGAAAACCGACGAAAACATTGATGAAATAAAAAAAAAAAGTTGGTCAATAGCCGCAAATTAACCATCAGAGAGATAGCGGAGGACTTGAACATAAAATGCAACAAATACCATCCAACAGCCACCGAATCCACCTGATTTGGCTCCCTGTGACTTCTTTCTGTTCAATCGAGTTAAAAAACCACTAGCCAAGAGGAAGTAATGGAAAAACCGAAAACCGAATATAAAAAATGTTTCGAGGATTTGATCAAGCGCGGGCATAAGTGTGTTGCAGTCGATGGGGATTGCTTTGAAGGGGACAATATACTAGATTTAGATGAATAAACTTTTGATTTGAAATTTTTTTTGATCAAGGTGGTATGAATTCGTTAGAAGAACATAGTTATACTGCTGACATTCTTATCACTCATCGACTTCTCTCAGGCTCCATTGACTGTGCATTCATTTTGAACCCCATTTCCTTCAATACCAGTCCCCCGATCTACGTTATCGTAGTCTCTTCTATCTACCAATCCACCGCACTTCTTATGGCTCCAACGAATAGTTTTGTCCGCCGCCTCTGAGACAATGAGGTGTCCTTTCAGGATCCAAGGCTCCTGAATTAAGACCAGTCAAAGGCCTTGAGAAGTAAACATTCTAGCTATCACAGCAGGAGCCGCTATAGTATGATGAATGTTTACCTGTGCTGCTTTGATTTTGCTGGACATCGATCTTATTGCTCGCACGGAGTAATGCCCCGTCTTCTTCATTCGGTGTTATGTCCCGGAAAAGGTCAATTACTGTTGTGTCTAGATCCCCTTCTGAGAGCGAGCTCTCAGAGATGGACATGGACTCGGTCTCCGGAACCATCGATCCGTCAGAGACCGTTGGTGCTTGTCTATCCGAGGCTGGAGTTGAAGCTTCCGGTGCCTGCCGGTGTTCTCTTCAGACCTCTTGAGTCCACATACCACAACCCTGCCGAACCCGTAGCTCAGGTAACCCTTTGCCTTCTTCATGGTATCGAAGGCTCCTGGTCAATGCCGAGGGCCAGTACCTGCCTGGTTCCCTCGTTACGACTATGGAGTATCCTCCACACCTTTGTATTACGGCCTTCATTTTGCGCTTCCAGTAATGCCAAGGATGTTTTGGATTCCTGGTTCGCGCTACGAGGTAGGAAGATGATCACTGAATGTGCCCGTTGTATATCTTCCTCACTGCAGGCCATTATTTCTACCACCTTCACTTTGCTTAGCTTGGGGGCTACTGCTTTCAGCCAGTCCACTGTCTGCGGAGTTTCGCAGTCCACAAGAAGCATTCCAGGCTTGAAACGTATGCCCTGAATTTTGAGCTTATGCTTCCATCCCAAGGCCATTTCATGCACAATGGCGTCTTCCAGTGCTGTGAGGTCTGAGTTGCTGAGTATATGCTGGGGATATTTCACCCGGAGAACAGATACCTGCTCAGCCACCGCACCAGTGGTTTGTCATACCCGCGCTGTACCAGCTTTCGCCGCTGCAGCGTAGCCTCGACCGACTATGGTGGCATTGGCTTTCACAGGCACGCACTTAGCCCCCTTGGCAGCTTCTTCCATCCTTTGTTTTTTGGCTTCGTTGCTAGGGGGTGTGATGGTAGTGTTCTCCCTTTTCTCCGTAGCCACTTCTTCTGTTTCGGGCTTGGCGCGGTGTTCCTCAGCTTTCCTTCTTGCTTCCTCGAACTCAAAGCCTTTACTGAGGTTGCGGAGTTACCATCTCACTCCAGCCCCACTTAGCCCCTTCCTAAGAGGGTCTTCTTTCCCGCCTGGTTTCACAGGTGGAGGCAAGGCTGGATTTCTAGGGGATGAGAGACTTCCGGAGTTTCCTTCGCTCTCTTTTCCTTCATTCTGCCTTTGTTTTCCGTCGGGTTTCAGTTGCCCGTATTGTCCGAAAGTCGTCGTGAGGTTGTGGTGGCTTTTTGGCTTGTGCTAGGATGCACCTCTCCAAGGCTATCAACCCTGCAAAATGAAAAAAAAAGAAAAAAACATGTTCGGATATTCGCATTTGCAATTATCGGAGGCACTAGATTGTTTTAAAGCAGATATCATTGTCATTTATAATGGTATTGGCATTTAGTCTGCATTCCAAAGTGCTACTTGCAACTGGGTTTCACCCGATCACTCTCACAAAATCTTTGGTTTGGTAGCAAAACGAAATGAAGAGGTGCTACTTCAGGAACTATGTCCTGGAGATTAAATTAAAAAGAATGGGAAGTTACGAACAAAGATCTGTAGGAAGGACCAAGATGATTGCATAGTTGTATCACAGTCCGTGGTGTGGTAAAAATAATTCTGCAGAGAGCTAAATGGCTGGGACGCCCTAAATTGGGCGATGAAAGTCAAGATTGCATCAGACCAGTAAAGATTGCGATTTATAAATTTTGACAAGGTTACCGGCCTGACGGGATACCTTCCGAACAAGAGATGACTTGGTAGAGAAAATATACAAATTCATTTCTAAGATTTAATCGGGGAAAGCATGCCTGATGAGTGAA
This sequence comes from Volucella inanis, assembly GCA_907269105.1. Classification (NCBI taxonomy): domain Eukaryota; kingdom Metazoa; phylum Arthropoda; class Insecta; order Diptera; family Syrphidae; genus Volucella; species Volucella inanis. The sequence goes on from OU026154.1 coordinate 97,428,747, forward strand.
ACATCTACATCTCTTGGCCGATTCATAAGAGTCATCAATCTTTCCAAAAAGATCTTGAAGCCTTTTGTCAACAGTTTGATTAGTCCCTATCAGTGCGGTTTCGGACCTTTTTAGTGCACACTACAATAGATCCTAGAAAAACACAAACAGTCCAGACTGATCTCACCGCCTCATATGGCAAGTATTCATAGAGACGCTATACAGAGTCGTGACTATTTTTGACATCCTTGCTCAACTTGCAGATTGTGTAGAATGAACGTAGAGCACGCTTGCTGCTCGATAAAGTTCGACAGAGCCAGCATTTTCCAGAAGTCTTGAAATTCGTTTCATACACTGATGAGATTGACATCACTCGGAGGACGCAGCGAGCTTTAGCAAGTATCAGATCAGAAGTGGCAAAAATGGGTTAAGATATGAATGAGGTGAAAATCGAGTACGAGTATACGAGTCATCAATAAGGGAGGCATAACGTCGACAAATTGGACAAAATGTCACATAGACAGTTATTACTTTGAGGTAGTTAGGGATTTTTCTAAAGACACTTCACAAGAAATCAAACGACGAGTTACGACGGCAATTGGGTTATAATGCCTTGTCACGAAACAGTAAGAGGACCCTGTATTTAAGTCCTCTGACCCATTGTAGAGCATAGAGCATTAACTCCACCTTCTCACCATCGTGTTCGGAGTTCTGCAACGCGCTTGACTATCCTCCAAGTCATCCCTAAAGATCTGGATTAGCGAGAAGATCCTTAAAATATTGCGTAGACATCTAATTATGGAAGTTTGCAGCTTCCTTGTTGCATAGTTGGTCACTTTCCAGGTACTACACTCTATAAATTGCTTTGTTTTATGCTGAAAATATTGTTTCAGCTTTTGCTTTGCCAGTTCTGTTGTCCACATTCAGTTGACTCCCACCATCTTCTGAGACAATACTTGATATTTGCTTTCCTTCTTGGCTTGCTGTCTGTAATGTTGAATTGTGCGGCGCTGGTGATGGAAAACCAAAGCACTAATGGCCTGTGTTTAGCTTTATTCATTCTGAGGCCGACTCCAAGATCTACGCATTTTTTTTGTTGAATTGTTGTGTGTGGTTGGTGCGGGAGGCTTCAGCTCGAAAGCCTGTCAAGATGTCTAGGACTTTTTTCACTTTATCCAGAATTGTTTTATCTATTAGGTGGTCTACATTCCGTCAGGTTTCAATCATCTTATTCCTCCAATCTTCAGGGAAATTGAACGTACTTCCTTAGCATCGTATCTATTTGCAGATTCTTTAACTTTGTTGTGTAGTGCTTTGATTTAGTTATGCTTGTCTTATCTTATCTGGTACAACGCTGCACATGTTTTCTCTTTAAGAGGTACTGGGCTATTTCTGGTTCAGGGCTACTCCTACTGTTGAAGCCATCTATCGACAATGATGTCAGTCTCAGACGTAAACATTTTTTTTTTTTTTCAGTGGTCGTCGATGCTCTCAGGACCGAAGTTACTGATTTTTTGTGCATTTCTGGTAAGGTGGTTTCTTATCTTTCGGTGCCTGGTTATCCTTGACAAGTTAGATCGATTACTGGGCGGTGCAGATACAATTCGAAGACAATTTTGTCTATGTAAAGCCCTCATCATCCAATCATGGTCTATAGCACAGAAGGATGGACGTTAATGAAGACGGATGAAGCAGCACTTTTAACCCTTTTTTCGACCAATTTCAGGGAATTCCACGAGCGATATCGACTTGGGTAGAACAGTGTGCTTCAGCCATCTGAGATAGCTGGGAAATGTGGAATGAACATTTATTAACGCGGCCTGAAGAGTGTCCGAATTCTATTTCAAGAGACAACCCAGTACAAGGGCAAATAACGCTCTAACTGGAGAGGCTTATTGGTTGAGACACAAATCCACTTCAGAAAGTAGCGTCATTTAAGTAAGTAATTAAATGTTAGCCAACGGTAGACATCGTACACGAGGCAAACCGATGACTTTTCGGATATTACGGAAATCTTAAGTCAGCAGAAGGTCCGTTGTATCGAAACGACGATAGGAACTCTCTTAAACATATGTGAAGAGAGACCTCCCGACTGGAACCATTCAGATAATGATATGAGCCGTAGGACTTTGCTTTTTTCTGTGGCCTCTGCATTGGTCGGTGTGGTGCACTCCTAACCATTGATAATGAATGCCAATTGATCAGGGCCCTGTAATGATACCAGAAACAACTCCGGGGTGGCAAAGACTTGACTGTACTAAGGAGTGTGATCCGTTTTTGTTATATGTCCAGCAAAGGGTCCTAATTCGACCGACGGGACCATCTTCGATGCTTCTATTTTCTCTGCTGAATGGAACTTTGCTAGATTATGCAGCAACAGCCCTAATTGTCCGTATAGAAAGAAATTTAACTCGAGGGAATATCAACAATATCGGTTATAGTGTTAGGAACTATTGCGATAGTCATTTGTTCGATAGCTATCAAAAAATCGTCCAATTACTATTTTTCAGAAATCATTCATTTCGATTGCTTTTCACACCAATGAATGATTTTTTCATTGAAATGGTTTTTCACTCGTATGAAGTGTGGACTATTAAGTTGGAAGTAATGTTTTTTTGGCTTTCATACTAATGAATGAACTATCGGGGTTGGAAAAATATTCGAATGTTTTTTTCATATGAATGAATGATTTTTCAACTGGTTTGGATTTATCAGGCTGAATATGTTTAAAATTTATTTTAATATGTGTGATGTACATAAAGTATAAACCCCACCCTATATCACGCCTTCCCACTGCGTTTCACAAAGTGATGTCGTGAGGAATGAATCTAAATGAATGAATGAATGAATGAATGAAAGTATAAAACAATTCGTTAGTTCGCATCACTACTGTTGCAGCCCGGATGATAGGAGTCTGACTTAAACCATCAGCGGGCTTAAAATATCGATAGAAATAATGAAAATCACTCAAAAGCATATAAGGACTATTTACTGAGCTCCAGGTATTCGTATTCGTGCCACATGAAAAAAGTGTTTATCCTTTAAAGCGACATCGACAGGTTGTGTCTTTAGTACGAATAGGAACTGTGGACCTCAATTTTTACCAAATGCCGACTTTTACAATCACAATGTCCTTCACGAGCTTTCTTCGATCTTTTTGAGAGTTCTTCGGAGTGAAATTCTCACTTTTCTTGTCTAGTTATTTCAACAGTACTCCTACACTTTTTAGTCCTCTATTAAATTTGAGGTTTTGTGAGACAAAAATGTAAACGTCTCCAACTTTTAAAGGGAAAACAGGATATCAAAACATATTTTCCTCAGGCATAGACCATTTGTTTACATGATTTCTCATTTGCATAAACGACTGACTTGAGGGAATGAGAACAACTGTTACCTAGAACTCGCATACTAAATATATTGTAGATGCGACCACCTACCCCTACACACAATTTGTTTACCTAATCGCACACGCATTCGAGTTGTTTTCGAAAACAATTGAAAACTTGAAAATTGAAGACTCTTGAATATATTGACAAAAACAACCTCCGCAAATAAATTAGCTTTTCCCGGAATTTCTCTTTAACGATTAGCGCACAAAACATACTCGTATCTCTCTTAAATAAGATTCGATTCGATTCAGATACTTAGACTCCTTAAAACTTTCCTTTCATTGTGGACTTTCCGGCTTTCGTATGAAGTAAAGCTTTTTCATTCATTAAAATCCATTTTCAAAATACGACATATTCTTGGCACATGTGTCTATTGGAAAAAAGCTTATGTTTCGTTCTATTAGGGGCATGAAAAGTATCTATCATAATCGCCAATAAGAAAAGCTTGTTGGCGCTTATGTCTGAAGGATGAAAAAATATAGAGTTGCAGGCTCCATAAAGTATGATACATGCGTACGCATACAATATAAACGTGTATGAATTTAGATTCTTGAATGAAGGCTTTTTTCATTGTGTCCTCCTTAAAAGATCAAGGTCTATTGATTGTGCCAAATTCTTACCTCCATCTGAGTAGGCAGATTTGTCTTCCTCATTCAGACATTAATTTTTTGCCTTTTTCACCGTCAAAGTCATTTTGGCTGTTTCCGCCTTAATACTCACGGAAGCTTCATTGACGACTGGCTGTGTTGGTCCGATCACATCAGTTTCATCTGCGTACGCAGGTAACTGTGCGGAGTTTAGAAAGATCGTGCCTCTTTTGTTGGTCAGTGAATTTGCGTGAATCTTTTTAGGGAAAGGTAAAAAAGTCACATGACGGCGCGCCGCCTTGTTAGACAACCTTCCTTGACATTAAAGAACTCAGTCAATTCATTATCGACCGAGATGGAGCAGCGAGAGATCTAAATGCTGTCATCAAAAAAGAACGCACACTAGCGACGTCGAGGTTGTTAATGAGTTCGGCTATCTTGGATCCGCAATTACAAACAGCAACGACATCATCGTATAAACCACCACGTATCAATCGATGGTTCCTATTACGAATTTTGATGAACAACAACAAGATGTTCCTGCACAAAGTGAAGTCATTGCATCAGTTGTTAGGATGCCTACGAGATTGGGTCAGTAATTTTTTGAAAATTGAAAAAATGAAAAAAGGCAAGAAAACGTTTTATTTTTCAATATAATCTCTTTTCAGTTCGATAAACTTCGTCCAACATTTCTTGAATTTTTTGATGCTCTCGAGGCCCTCAAAATAGGCGTTTGTTTCATCGATGACCTCTTCATTCGACCCAAATGATTTACCGCCGAGTCATTTCTTCATGTTTGTGAACGGAAAATAGACGCGGGGTCTTAATCTGAAGAATATGCTGGACGAGGGAGTAATTCGTAACCTAATTCATGCAATTTTGCCATTGCGACTGCGCACGTGTGCGCCTGTGAGTTATCCTAGTATGAGAACTTTTCCCCTGATAAATGCGGTTATTTTTGCTTCTAATCGTCGTCGACTGGGTAATAATAGCTCTGCAGAATAGGTGCAGGCGATAGCTTTTACCTTTTCAAGGTAATGGATATGAATGACACTACACGCATCCCCCAGAAACTATCGCTTTAATTTTGTTGGCCTACAGACATACCTTGGTCTTCTTCATCTTCGATTCCCAGGTAAAGTCCACTGTCACGACAGTTTTTTGGTCTCTGGGGTGTTGTGATGAATCCACGTAAATAAACGTGGAAACCACCTGGCGGATAGTTTTTCATATCCAAATATTTTTGTAAAACTTAAACCACTGATCTATGTGATATGCCTTCTTTAAGCTTCTTCAAGTTCGCGCACCTTCACTCGCCGATCGTCCAATATCATACGGTGGATTCTATTGACCACTTTTGGTATGGTGACTTCAATTTTGCGACCAGAACTTGCAGCGTCACTTGTGCATATAAGGGGTGATTCATAGTGAGGTTTTATTTTTAATAGGCTTTTTTTGACAGATCACGCGTGACCCCTATCAAACTGCTTTGTCATTTTCGTTCAGTATCGTTTGGCACATCATCATGGAAAGACTTACACCACAACAGCGTCTTCAAATTGTTCAGCTGTATTACGAAAATCAGCGTTCTGTGAGAAATGTTTTTCGTGCGATTCAAGGAACTTACGGTGCACGTAATTGACCTACTGAAACCACTTTTGCCAATACCATTCTCAAATTTGAATTTGCGTCATATTTTCAGTGAATGGGCTCTGAAAAAAATGAAAATCCGGTGTTTTATCGTGAAATTTTGTTCAGTGATGAAGCCCATTTCTGGTTCAATGGATACGTTAATAAACAAAATTGCCTTTTTTGCGCTGATGAGCAACCCGAAGAGTACCAAGAACTACCATTACATCCATTAAAAATAACGGTATGTTGTGGTTTATGGGCTGGTGGAATCATTGGTCAATATTTCTTCAAAAATGAGGCAAATCAAAGTCTAACCGTCATTGGTAACCGTTATCGCGCGATGTTAACGGACTATAGGCTTCCTGAAATAGATCGTGCGATATCACACCTTTGGACTATTTTGGACTATTTTCTCTTTGGAATTGGACCTTCCGAATGGATCACCTCAGACGTAGTTGTGGCCAACATTTACATGATATAATTTTCAAAAAGTAAATGCCATGAATTGTTCTTTTAACCGATAATAAAAATTTTAAGTTCACTTTCAAATTTATGTGTTTTATTTTACATTATAAATCAAACCACACGATGAATCACGTCCGCACCGAAATTGAGTAAACCACTGGTGGATGATTCTCATCGATGGTGAAGAGTCCCTGTAATACTTTTCAAGATTTTGTTTGGTTTGCGTGATAGTTTTTTTTTTTTTACGCAAAAAATAGTGGTTAGTGAGCATACAAAATTCATTTTGTTTCATTTTTACGAAAATTTTCGTGGACGTTTGTTTCAAATGGCTATCACATCAAAATTATTTGACAGATCTGTTTGAAAATTTGAGTGCGTTCGCTTGCAAGATGCAAAATATTGAATTTGAGGTGCCAACGTCATCTGTTTTAATTTTCAGGAACTTATTGATCCATTCTCATGTAGAGCGTCAATCGTGTGTAAATTACAACCAGGCCTTCCTGCAACTCGACTGCCATGAGCGTGTTAAGGCGTATTTCCACATATTTCACGTATCCGCGAGTTAGCAAAATTATCGCCTGTAAAGCACGAGGAGCCATTTGCAAAGTCAATATTTGGTGCAGGGTTTATCTACGAAGGAAAAGGGTTGGGCAAATTTTTTTTCGAGAATGGCGTCGGCAGCACTTTTACCATAACTAGTGAGTGTGACAAAACTATATTAAGCGACTTTTAGCTACCGTGAATTGAAAAATTGGGTTTGGAGAACACGTAGCTCTAGCAGGACAGTAGAACCGCACACAAATTTCTTGTTTTAGTGACCTGTACTAACCTACAAGATCGTATGATTTGAACGTTTCAAAGCCTCAAATGTGATCGGAATCTCAGATATTCCTCTCATAACTGAGACTGTTCTCTTTACTAGACGACTGGATCTCGTTTTTATGTGTCATTCTGCATAGCAAAAATCTATGGACAAGTCGCGTCGAAAACCTTGGTTTTTCGCATAACATGTTGATTGTGTTTGGATCATACATAACAAATGTCTTTATGGCACCAGAACTCCTATTGCTGCGAAAATATGAAATCAACAGAAGACGAACCAGCAGTAGGACTGCATCGTCGGTAAGGTCTTTCGTTGGACAGCTGTGAGCATAGCTGGAGATGGCATGACTCCCCAAAATACCTGTAGGCTAAACAAATTCCTTAAGATGTCTCCAAGAGAACAGCGGCTTGCTGCTGGGCTTTAGCAATAAATACTATAACCGTCTACTGGTGTAGCAATATAGCACCTTTAGCACCGCTTTAGCCTAGCACCTAACATCAAGCTGGAGGAATTCGCTGCTGATGTGGTGGGTGCTTACTAATAGTTTAAGGAGTACAATGCATTAGTTCTTTGTGTAAGTCGTGGCTTAGTCTCTTTTACTCGTAAGAAGACTTGCTGGAATGGATAGTGAATACCGAATCTGTCGAGCTTTTTCTACACTTTTACCTGGCAATACCGTATCTTTCTATTGTTATCTCGTGTTTTCTTCATTTATATTTACTTCAATTCATTTTCGTCTTTATTAATTTTTTTTTTTTTCTATTTCATCCCTGAGCTTTTCATTCAAGCTCATTAGAATAGATTTTCACAAATTCCACGACTCTAGTTGAAAGCAAAACCAAAAGCTCAGCTTTCCATTTTCCCATCAACCTACATCAACTGCAGATACTTTCTCCCCTTTGCTGTGTGGTAAATAAACGACAAGGAAAGAAAAAGCTCACTACAGCACGGGCTGTCTAGCTGGGAAAATCTAGTGAAAGCCATATTGTCCCTTCGAATCCTTCTTCAGACGGTTCGAGTGTACGGCGCGGGTGATAAGTCTGCCGTTTCGCTTTCTATTTATTTCTTACCTGTCGAATAGGATAAGATAGTTTAGTTTAATTTTTTGTTTTTTTTCTTTAGTTTTCTATTCTCAAATCGGTAGTCAATCTTGGTAGTTAAAATTTAGATTTAAAAAAAAAAAGAAAAAATATATCATCTTCCGACTGCAATGGATTACCGTATTCCTTTCGCTAATTCTTTAATCAATGAAGTGTGCTCGTGAAGAATTTTTCTTTTTTTTTTTTTAAGTGAAATTTCCAACATAAGGGTTTGTGAAAAACGTCTTTGTTTACCAGGCGAAGTAATGTGAAAGTGTTTATGTCTCTCCGCAAACAAAGGACAAACAAAAACTTTTATGTAATCATCTCCCCCGAAAAGGACACCACCAAATTTGTGGTCGCAGTCCTTTTGACTTGAATATCACTATCCAGAATAAGTATTATTATTTTCCTAGTAATTTTCCTGTTCTACGTTAAGGATTACCTTTTTGCCTTTTATTTTTGATTGAGAATCAAAAATCGATTAACGTTTCAGAGGCTTAATGAGAGTTTTCAACAAAAGGGATATACTCGCATTCGTATTTGTCCTAATGGTTGTTTTTCCGGATATAATCAACTAAATTGAAACAAGTAAAGTTGTTCAGGAGTATTTGGGAAAAAGGTCACTGCTCCAAGGAGTTCTAAGGACACATGTACTCGGTAGAGTTAAGAGTTCCTGGAAGGAATTCGTGACAAAGCTGTTTATGTGATTTATTGGTTATTAATGATGCGAAACTTTGAGGATTTACGATTTTTATTGCTTTAGTTGTTCTTCGTTGATGGTCTAATGGGACGAAGTCGGTTAGGGATTTCACCATGGCTTCAGCTTTAACACGACATATGTATGCGGTACTAGCTAGTGTTGCTTGCATGTGTACTCATTTTTTGGATAATGGTAGGTGATTAGGAAAACCGTTCTTAGCGAACGAGTTTATGTTTTTCGAATCACGTATAACGCTTGGAAGTTGATAGCAATCTAACCTTGAAAGAAAGAGGCAGATTCCAATTTTGAGACCGTGGACATGGTATACATTTCTGATGAGGTGAGGCTTTTAGTCGGGCGTGGTACAGCGATAGTTATCAGCTTGATTTTCCTTGTCGAAAATATAGTAGATAATACAAACAAGAATGAATTCTGGATATCTATCTCCACTTACATCTGATAACGACTTCCCAATTTTAACACATAAATTGTCGATAACCTACTACAAAGACGGTAAACGATTTCTAACAACTCAAATGATTCCTTTTTTGAGGACTAGGTTCCAAATTTATAGCGCTATTATTACTACTACTATTTGATCGATTTTCATAATGTGCTAATTGCGTTTGGAAGCCTTGTCTTTTTTTTTTTTAGAGAATTCGATCCTTGCCAGTGGTTTTACAATTCACACACAAGTTTTGGTAAAACATTTAAAAATGCTTCTTCTTCCCTTGGCAAGATGTTATATAACTTTGGCTATCATGTTGGTAGACAAATTCCTTGCTCCAAATTAAGTCATTTTAGTTTTCTTTCTGTAGACGAGTTCATGGCAGACTTACTTATATGAGCAGACTTACATATTAGTCCCATAACAAATTTCTGATCAATTTCCCAATTAGATCAATGTCTATGAAGCCTCAAACTACTAATGAAGTTTGGATTAATTGATTTATTCATTCAGTTCGTTCTGAATCTAAATTTTAAACTAAAAACTTCTCAAGCTGATCAATGTTCTGGTAAGTTTTGATTAGTTGCTAATTACAAGATGGATTATGGCCACCAACTTAGACGATGTTTTCGATCACTGTGGGTCACACCACATATGGTTTGATGATAGCACTGTGCGATATCAAGTCATGTTTTTAGCCATCTTAAACGGTCAAAGTGACGTTTTATAATAATTTATTGGCCACTCAGACCAAAAAGATTCTTCTCGATCTTTGCGCTTACCTGTGAGGCATATAAAAGTGATTTTTTTGCTGTTTGGTTTCTTGGCATGTGTCAAAGTCAAAGACTTACATCCGAACAATGCTTACAAATTACTGAATTTTATTATCAAATATCGTGGTCTGTGAAAAATGATTTCCGCGTACTAATTCAGGGAATAGGGATCTAGTCAAGCATAGATTGCGTACAGAGAAAGATACTGCGGCTGTATTCTATGATTTGTCCATTCGTCGTCGTTCGCAGCAATTGGGATTGTGTTATGGATTACGTGGAAGATTTTAGGCAAAAATCTTGGTTTAAACACAGCTCGTGCAAGAACTGAAGGGAAATTAGCTTTGTTTTATCGAAAAATTGTCTTCAGCCACGAAGCTTATTTCTGGTTGAATGGCTATGTTAATAAGCAAAACTGATGTATTTGGTCCGATGAGCAACCTCAGGCAATACAAGAACTGCCAATTCACCCGGTAAAATGCACTGTTTGATGGGGCTTATGGTCCGGCAGAATGATTAGTCTGTAATTTTTCAAAGACGACCATGAAAACAACTTTACCGTCAATGGCACCCGCTATTATTCAATAATTTCGAACTTTTTTGCCCAAAATGCATAAGCTGAACCTGGTCGACATGTGATTCCAGCTACATGCCACACAACACGTGAATCGATGGACCAATTGAGAAATGATTTCGGTGAGCAATCAATCGTGCGATCTGAGCCTTTAGACTTTATTTTAATGGGGATATCACTCGTCTATGCCGATAAACCAGTGTCAATTGCAGCCTTGATTGACAATATTGGATTCTCCGTATGGACCACATAAAACGTAGTCGTAGTCAATATTTACATGCAATAATCTTTAAAAAGTAAATGGCAGGCAGACTTTATACACTTTTTGCAACTTTCCTGTGTTGTTTTTTCGACAATTAAAAACTAAGCACTTAAAAAACCACCCATTAATCCAGGATTTTGTTACCCATTATCGTCTCAACTCAACGCAAAAGCTATTCGTTCTGACGTTATTTTTTGAAGATTAATTCTTTTCTTTCTGACTTTTGTAGAGAGAATCTGTCTATTCCGAAAACACATCAACAAGAACTGAGAACTGTCAATTCAATTATGTCCAAGTTGGCGGTGTATTTGTTGTAATAGTTGCACGAATTTTTTCTCTAAAGTAGACTAAAGTAGAAAAGTTTCCCAATCTTGCTGGTATCCCTTCTTGATATAGAACATCTACGTCAACTTTACCACCTTTAAATAGGTAGCAACATTTCTGACCGTCTGCCTGCACAACACACAAGACACAGGACAGAACATCAATGAATAGTCATGACATCAATAGCCACAGCCATCATATAGCATAGTCGGCTGTAAATCATTCTGTGTTGCGAACCTAACGCACTCTTCGCAAATCCTGCTCTGGAATATTAAGCCACAATTGCAATGAGCTGGTAGAGTTTGGGCTTGTAGTCCATAGTATTTTCGAGGTTTGGCCCTACCCCACTTCCAGTAGCTGGTTCCATCCATTTCTTGTACCATTCCTTGTACCATCCCGTTTTATGCCGTATTGCGTGTAGAGCTGCTTTGCTTTTGTTAGTCGATAGTCTGGCATGTTTAGAACTTTGAGCACGTTCTTAGGAAAAGTGGTGATAGTTCTTTTTCCAACATGATAATGTAATTCGACGTGTTAGGTGGAAGATGAAATGCTGTCTTTAGATAGTACCGAGGCAGTTTCTTCACTATCTCATATTGCCCGTATCACCAAACTTGCATAAAAGAGTAGATTCCGACAAGCTTCAAACACTTCATACTTCCTACTATGGCCAATCTTTTTGTTCATGAAGCATTTTTCCAACTCCCATTGATTACTTGTCTTCTTTAGTTTGTTCTTAAAATGTATGTCTACAATATTAAGGTTTCTGGTAAGATACACTCAACATTACACCCGACATACAACATGTACAACATTACTTTATTCACATTAACCACCAGGTTCCACATTTTGCAGTAATCAATACGATTGATCATGACTTGCATAGACACAGGCGAGTAGGCCCACAACACTACTATATATCGTATGCAAGCATAAGAGCTTTAATCAGGAGACCCGCATACTCTACACTTCCACGCAGAACATCTTACTATCTGTCTAGATAATCTATCTATTTCTCCATCTTCAATGAAGGGAGCAAATAAAGCAGGGCATAAAGCATATCCTTGCCTTACTCCAGACCTCGATTGGAACCATTCCGATGAGATATCGCCATTCCATACAACAGCTTTGGTATCAGCATACGAGTGCTGTTTGATGAGTACCCGGATTGGAAAATAGGTAGCGCTACTGAGCCAAAATGAGTGTACATCCGACTCCGTTTTGTTTTGACACCCATTTCGAAACGTCGAATAAGTGTTTTTTGCGACCATGGAAAAAGTGCAGTATTGCTCCGTGATTCGATTCTTGTTTTTGAGTGGCAAAACCTTCGAGGAAACAAGCCCATTTTCGATAGTGTGTATGAGACCCATTCACCTTCTCGTAGAACCGTTTACCATTGGTTCGTAGAGTTTCGTCGTGGCCGCACGTAGTTTTTTGATGAACCGCGTTTAGGTGGCCCAAAAAAGGTTACCACGGAGAAAACTGTGGAATTAATCCATGATCTTGTATTGACGGACCGCCGAGTAAAAATTCACGAGTTGGCTGAGATAGCAGGCGTCTCAACTGGACGCGTTAGTCATATCGATAACGCACCGGCTACGAATTGCTCCCCCATCCTCCGTATTCTCCGGATTTGGCTCTCTGCGACTTCTTTTTGTTCCCAAACCTTAAAAGATCGCTCGCCGGAAAGAAGTACGGGTCGGACGAGGAAGTCATCGCCGCCGCGAAGGAGCATTGTGCAAGCCAACGAAACTCATATTATACGGAGGGGTTAAAAAAGTTGCAGCACTGCTGGGAAAAGTGTATCGAGTTGAAAGGGGATACCATGTTATTGAAAAATAAATAGTCAAGACCTAAAAAAGCTACGTTGTCATTTCTAATCCGGATATTCATTAAACAGCCCTCGTATATGTTGTGAATAGTCCGACCAAACTTATGTGACATACGCATGTAGTATGCAGTGACGTACACACTTAAAATCCAAAAGGTGTGCATATAGTTTCGTTTTTTTTTTCAGTAGAAATGAGTTCACACTGAAATTTTTTTAGAATCAACACATGGTCAGCTTTGGAATAACCCGACCTGAATCCAGTTTGGTATTTTTTTAACAGCTTATTTGCGTCTATTCATGCTGTGCAATACCCCCGTAAAGGTTTTATACGATGCATTTAGGAAGGAAATACGTCTGTAATTCGCTCGATCCCTTTTCATAGATTGGAAAGTTAAGCGCTTCTTTGCACCGACCCGGCACTATTCCATTATCCATGATGTCATTCAGCAGGCAGATCAATCTATTTTAAGCTCATAACTGCCATGTTTGTGGAATTGAGAGGGGATTCCATTAGAGTCTTCTGCTTTGCTATTTTGCAGTCCACTAAGAGTCTCAAAAACCACCTTGAAAAGTTGTAGGCATATTGTGTAGCATATTGGAAGTTAAATCTATTGGGCGATGGATTCCACAGCTTGGAGGATGTTTGGGAATCTTCCACCATTCTTCCACGTATCTTCAAATTCTGATGAGTTTCTAAAATACAGTGAGCCAATCTTTCGTTTCCTGCAAAGGGCCTGGTACTCTCTAATAGCTTTAAGATACATTTTTTTCACAGCACCATTGTTGAGGAATTGGAATAATTTTAACCAAGCGATGGATAACTGTCACCTTTTCACGCTCCTTATCAAACCACGACTCCCTTAACTCGTTTTCGGCAGTCCTCCTGCGGCTTTTGGTTGTGTTCAAATCCTTAATTATTTCTTCAGTTATACTGACGTCAATATTCAATGACGGATGTCTCTTGCGGGCAAGCTTGTTCCAGCACTCCTGCACCAGTTTATAGGATATGGTAGCCGAGCTATGAAAGCCGCTTGGCTATCTATAAGGATAGCACTATTTTAATTGTGTTGTTTTCCATGGAAGATGCTGGCAAAATCCGGCAAGCGGTATGATATTAATATTTTTAGTGATTCCGAGTAGACATCGGCCCATACACAACAGTTCATCTTCGATCCTTCGGTGTAGATGACGATGACGATGTCGAACTCCTTTGCCACTTCGTTTTTCTTCCACTGGGCTCTGGTGATAAATCCTACGTGGAAGTTTTTCACGAGGGCAGCATGTTGTTATGGCCGTAAGCTACAGTCTGCCTGCGCTGCAAAGTGCATTTTTTTTGTGTATTGGTCGAGAGGCAAAAGATGTAGGAGCATTGTAAGGGCATTCGTTGCCTATACTGGCTGTTTTTTCGAGCCTTTTTAGTTTCCTGAGTTTGTAGTCTTTACTTAGCGTGGGCAAGCTTACTAGAGATCCGTATGTGGGAATTGGACGTACTTTGGCTGTGTACATTCACAAGGTCATCTTTAGTTGAAGTCCCCACTTATTACCAAAGATTTTGCTGCAGGCATAGAAGACGACGCATGCCTTCCTTACCCTGTGTTCCAAGTTTTGCTTGCAGTTAAGGTTATGGTCAGGCATGATACCCAGATATCAAGAGCTGCTGAAATCAGTTATTTTGGTTTTCGTAGTGAAAAGCATTAGTTCAGTTTTACTTGGGTTGAATCCAAGGCCAAAATTTGCGGCCCAGGTGTTTGCCTTATCTAGAGCTCCATGATTTCACTTATCACGGAAGGAAACTTCTCTGAAACTAGTATCACCATGTCATTTTCATGACCCCTTCTCTGTCAAGTCTTGTAGGAATTTTGTTCATAACCATTAGCCAGAGTATGGGACAAATAACGCCACCCTGCGGCGTTCCTCTGTTGGCGAATTTAGTTATGTGACTGTTTCCTAGTGTTGTCTGAATAATTCTTGTTCGAGCATAGAGACTATCCATTGGCTAATAAATTCCTCTATCCCTAGCTCGATCAGAGATTTGTGATTAGCTTCAGTTCAGTGTGTATATTATTAAAGGCTCCCTCTATGTCTATGAAGGAGGGTAGGGTATATTCTTTATATTGTACACAAATTGTTCGCAATGGAGAGTCGTTCCCGTCAATGGTAGGTAAGCGCGATATGATTTCGACAGCCATGATTCTACTAGAATACTTCGCATGTGGATGTCTAAGACACGTTATATGGTTTTAAGTTCAAAGGAGGTTATTCTAAGAGGTGTGTTAGGCGTCTTTTTTTGAGCTCGGCAATTTTTGTTTGTTAAAACAAATGGATCAAAGAATTTATATCAAATTTTGCGTAAGAAATTAAATAAATTGTAGCAAAGTGTGTGAAATGTTAACAAAGGCATATGGTGAGTCTACTATAAGTAAAACAAGAGTTTACGAGTGGTATAGGCGTTTTCAAGATGACCATGAAGACGTTGAAGATTACGAACGCTCCAGTTGCCCTAGCACATCAACAACCGATGAAAACGTGGGAAAAGTTAAAGAAATGGTTATGAACGATCGCAGGACCGCAATCAGAGAAGTTGCTGATGATGTTGGAATAGGCTCATGCTATGAAAGTTTTTGAATGTTTTGGGTATGAAACGCGTGACAGCAAAATTTGTTCCAAAATTGTTGAACATTGAACATTGCTTGTTGTGAATTTTTGGCCAAAAACAATACTGTAACGATGCCCCTGCCTCCATATTCGCCAGACAAGACTCCGTGTGACTTTTTCCTATTTCCAAAAATAAAGAGTATCATAAAGGGGCGACGTTTTGCAAGCATAGATGACATTAAAAGCGCATCGCTGAACTGGAGGCTATCCCAAAGATCGAGTTTGAGAAGTGTTTCGAGTATTGGAATAAGCTCTGGGACAACTGCATAATATCTAATGGAAACATTAGTGTGGACGAATAAATAAACATTTTTTTCAAAAAACTAAAATTCCCATTAATTTCTGACACACCTCGTATGTATAAAAGATGTATCTTAGACTGTGTTAGGATTCACAGGGATCGTCCCTGGCCTTTGTCAAGGTTACAAGAAATTTTTGAATATTTTTGACGCATTTTTCGAATAGTTGTCTTTCTAAAAGTTGAGGTCAGACTGATATGTTTTTTTTTTTTTTTTTGTGCGCTATAAAAATAGTTCTGTCGCTAATTCTGGGATTGTAAATGTTTTCAACATATAATGACAGTCAACCAACAAAACCAAAATATACCAAACATCGATTAATCAAAGTGTAGTAAGACTTACATAGTGTGGAGGAGGGGATGATGAAACTCATAAATCAATTTAAGATTGCTTAGTCCTTTTTACGTATTTTTTTAAACTATATGTAGTAACAGTAGAGTATAAGATAAATCATTTTGTGTGACTCACATTTACAGGAATTAAAAAATTGATTTTTTTGTGTTAAGATCCTTTTACTTGTTGGTTTGTCTTTGAGTAGAATGGAACAGAGATACGAGCATTTTGCACCACAAATAATGTTTCGACCGACTACTGTCTAAGTGGTTATGGCATAATGGTAATCTAGCGAACCAATTTAATTAGATTTGTGCGTAAAAAGTAAACTTTTACTTTTGGGTACATTTGAGTACGTAAAGAATATTTACCATACATACTTAATATGCCTGCATATATATGAGTGACATGTAAATATCCTAAGCTTCTCAGACATGTAATTAGTGTTCACTCAAAAATAATTGTTGGGATAGGCCGTTATATCGTACTGCTAGGATTTTATCGTCGGTCTTATGGTTGTACTTTGATGTCATTTCTAGAATATGGGCTTTCTTTGAGTATTTCTTTCGTAAGTGGCTTGTCCTGTGCGTCAAATAACATATGCCGCAAATTAGACGTGATAAGCGAGTGTGAGGCACAATCAATTTGAAATGAAAATTTCAACTAGAAGAAGGCACGTACTTTTCTTTTTCATATACCCTATTCGAATTAGATATGTACTCGTAATTACCAACTGTCAGTGCTATTGCTTAGGGATATGATATAACCCAATATCCTCTGGTTCTCGATTGCTGAACATTTTCTTCTAACCCCTGGTCATCCAAGAAAAAAAAAAAGAAAAAAAACTGATGCTTCTGCGACTGATAGGCATGTTTACGTGCACGTTTTGTTTTATCAGGTGCTAGTAAGTTAAATCTAAAAAGAATTGTGAGATACAAAATTTTATTCAAGGTATGTGCCGTATAGTACATAACCTTTTGTAAAAAGTTTGAATTTAAATTATTTAAATTAATTGATACAGAAACACTATTTGTGCCTTAGAAATCCTTTCTTCTTCTCATAAAGGTCAACTGTTCTTACGGAATGATGACATTCCTTACCATATGAGCTTCGGTGTCTGGCGTTCGTTACATATGTAGGTTCCAAAGAAAAACCATCCATCACGAAGGTAGGGCAGACAATAAAAATAAAATCAACTCTTTAGATTGCAAATACCTGACACGTTTAGATACTCTTAAGGACACCTATAAAATGGTTACAGTCAATTTGCCTGTTAGATTTTGGAAGTGATAATTGCCAACGGATTGTATTCTGATTAATGGCGAGGCGACCAGTTGCAAAAAAGTTACGGAGCTCCTGTAGGAATACTCAATCACTTTATGTCTCAACGAAACTTAGTCGTGTGTTCCAATAGTATAGTACCCCCTGCTTATAGTTCGAGATTTGAAAAATTGCTTCTACTGAGATTGATCCAGTTCTCTTGATCATTTAAGATCGAGTACGGGCCATAGCTTAGCCCCTGAGAGTAAGTTATTTATTTGGCGAGAAACAGTTGTGACTTGAAATTGTCAAGTTGCGTATTATTTTTTTGAGATGCGAATTTGACCAATTCTTCAGAAACGCAGTTCCCTGTGAAGTCTGAATGTCCCAAAACCCAATAGAGAGTGAGGGTTTCTCGTTAGAAGTGTGAGCCAAGCAACGAACTGATGAATAGTTGAGACTTCGGCTTCGAAGAACCTACCTTATTAACTTAAGGAAAAACTGGAGTATGCGTAATTCCTCATATAAGACCCTTAAGTCATCTCCTCAATTGAATTAGAGGTATCAGTAAAAATAGAGATGGACTTACTGAGAATGAGTATGCTTATGAATGAGTGTCAAAACTTAGCACTTTATATTGTGGACGGTCCCTTGGTCATAGAACTATGTTTGTGGTAAGATTCATGTCGGAAACCTGTCAAACGCTCCAAATCAAGCAGAAATTAGATCTCTGCTGGCAGCTTTCATTATTTCGAGCAAGCTGATGCTAGTCCTCTGTTATAGTGCAGACCATCAGACATACATTAATTGGTCTAACGATCCTAATGAAGAACCCATACTGGCCACAGCCTACATGATAACAGAACAACAATTTTGAAATCTTTCGGAAGAAAATGAGAAGTTTTTTTTGGGTATGAAATCTACTTTTATCTCAGTACAGATCCTGAGTTCATATCAGGATGTATCTGACGTCTTAAAGAGCATATTGTTATTGGCCAGGGAAAATATTGGGTTCTCGTGGCTTATATAATTAGAAGATGCAAACTGCCCATTTTAGCTTTTCCTCAAAGATCTTAACATATCTTATCTAACTAATTAACTTACTTAACTAAGTGTAAAGTGGTTGAGTGTAGCCAAGAAAATAAATGTTCATAAGCAGACCAAATGATTCCATTGCTAAAGTGTGCTTGAGATTTGGACTCGGTGTGGCATCGGAGATTCATTTGAACTGGCTATCTTTTCGAAAGAAACTACCCTAGGACTTACCCCTGAGCTTTCTTACTTATCGTTTGCAGATCTTTAAGATTACTTTGTAGGTTACTATGTTACCATGCCACAGTTGTTGACGCCTCTAACAGGCTTCCCATGTGACTGTTTTTAGGTATTACTTAAGGGGTGGTTAGCAAATTATATTATGGCATCTGCATCTTCTCATTCTCACAGATCTGATTTCCCCACCTCGTCATAGGGCTTATTAAGGCATGCAGATTTAGAAACTTTACTATTTCTTTTGCAAAGGGCCTATAATGAAATGCATGCTCTTCATCTTTGCGTTTATCAGGACGAGCTAAACTGTCAAAATCTATCTGTGTAACTCTCATTGTCCAGACTTCGATGATGAGTATCAGTTTGTGGATCCATTTGCCTATGGATCAATCTGACTTGTCTTAGTTCTACATGTGTTGTAGAACTGCTTTTATATTCTTGGCAAAACTTGTTGTTAGCCTAAGGCAAACCGTTTGCATTTCCATTGACAGGAATGATGAAGAGGACATTTGTAGCTATAAAGAAACCCTGTTTTATACAAAATCGTTCGATAACCGCTTGTCGCTTTGATTGCACAGGGACTGTATGTAGACGTAGTTTAATTTTTATTTTATTTATTGTACCAGAGCTTATAGAAGTCAATCCTGATCTCTCTGGATAGCAGGATTCTTATGACGTATATCAGGAAAAGCGCTGCTTGCCTTTTTAATAGAGTACTTAACGTGCGTTTTAAAGTTCGATTTGTGGTCTTTTATTACTTCTAGGTATTTGAACAGAGAACAGTCTTTCGGCTTATTATTAGAACAACTTTTCCATTATCATCAGCTAGTTCTAGGCTAACAAGCTTTCCTAGTGGCTGCTTCATACCCTTAGGACATTAATTCGTGAAAGGGCTTGGCAGTTGTTACCACGGCGGTATCGTTCATGAGAACGATCACCATTACTTCAACGGTACGGTTTTAGTACCGACGGCAATATTATACGAGTGGTACCAGTACGGTAACATTGTAGCCATTGTCAGTCAAGTACCTCAACTTTCTGTTGGTAAAGTGGCTCGTGAATTGTTTTAGCAGATAGTATTTTGAACAACTTAAGGGTAAGAAGATGACCAGTTCGCCAAGTTTAAGATGTAGGGTTTTCTAATAACGACTTGACAACTTTTTTCTTAAATAAAAGGCAAACTATTTGAGATATTTCAAAAACTTTATTATTGGCTTGAAGTACTATCATAACATTTAGGAATGGAACTCTACTTCGTTCGTATGGCCACCGCGGGCATGTTTGCAGCGGTCGATTCGTTGGACCCAATTTTCAACGACTCGGCCACACATTTCGGCCGAAACGGCCGCTATTTCTCGTTCAATGTTGGCTCTGAGCTCTTCCAACGTCGTCTTCGTGTTGGCATAAGCCAATGACTTTACGTAGCCCCACAGAAAATAGTCAAGCGGCGTAAAATCGCACGAACAAGGCGGCCAATCGACTGGCCCATGCCTTGAGATAACACGCTCACCATACTTACTCTTCATTAAATCGATTGTAGCGTGTGCTGTGTCGCTTGTGGCACCATCCTGTTGAAACCACATGTCGTCCAAGTCCATATCTTCCAATTCGGGCCAAAAATAATCACTGAAGATGATTTTGCGATGACATTCATCATCTTGGGGCATCTTCTCCAGAACCCAATCGGAGAACGTAGCTCGTTAGTGTACTTTACCATGATGAAAATGTTGAGTTTACTATAAATTGACAGTGACAGTGTGATGATTAGTGTAAGAGTGCGTTCACAAATTAAACTCAAAGCTGTCAAGTCCCTATTGGAAAACCCTATTTTTTAGATGTTGAGCATGCTGGCCAGGCTTTCATTATGCCCTATCGTCATATTGTCTTAAAGATGAATCAGTTACCGCCTCTGTAACGTGGACGATGGAATATGATTTTCTGAAACCATACTGGTCTGGTATTTTATTCTCTCATATGATACGTTCTAGGATATTTCACAGTATGCCTAGGAGACACTTTAACCGATACGATGAAGGTTGCTGATGTCTTGAAATTTCAGGGAAGATCATCCCCTTAACGTACTTGTGCGCTTTGTTGTTTTAGAGCTCCCGCAGTGTAGCTTCTAAGATGTCTTCCGTCCTAGACTCCTTTGTGCAGTCTCATAAAGTATAGAGCGATAAATTGTTAATGGGAGAATAGATGCTTACTACTTCTCTCAACATTGTAGAGCAGATTATTTGTGGGGATCTATAGTATTGCCATTCAGCTTAATTATTGTAGTCATATACGAGTAAACCATCCCTCAGTAGTGTAAGTCTGATGGTCTTTTTGAAGTCGCGTCTCACCAGCCTGAAGAGTGAAGTTCCTGAAACATTGGTCTTCACATTAATCTCTGGGATCTTCTTCGGGATTTGTGACACTTTGTCCGGACAGTTTTGACAAGAGCAGACAGGCCCTTGCCTCAGTTGTGGTCAAAAAAATGATTCCAACCTTTTACTTTTCTTAAACTGGCTTCAACTGGGTGCCACAAATCCATGACTTTTAATTTGTTCGCACGTCAGAAGCACATCAATACCGCCCAACAGATTACATTGTCGCCTTATCCTATTAAATTTTTCCACAGTTTATGAAAAATTTAAGTAGTGTACAGCCTTCCACATAAGAAATCTTAGAAATTTGCTTGATTTTAGCCACTATTTCGAAACACCTTTTCTTTTTTAGTAGAAGTTTTCTGCAGTTCTGGATATTTATTTCCTCATGAAGCCAAATTTAAAAGCAACCACAATGTTAAAAATGTATGACTTACTGCCAATAAAACTGCAATTTTAATTGTCTGGTGTCATCCCTGATGAGTCACGTTGCATTTGTGTATTTTTTTAGCTGCTGCTTTTGTTGATCTTTTCAGAGAAAACGTGCATTTTATTAGAAACAACTACCGGCAGGAGTATGGCTTCTGGTTTTACACCTACATGAGGTACATTATGCTCTATTTGCAACAATATTTGTAGCACATGGCTGTTTTTAACCAACTGTTGAAAGGTTCTTATCCGTGTTTTTAAGTGAAACTCGCTGAGCAAGGCTAATTATATGTGGTTATGAAGGTTCTCTAACCAGTTCTTTTCATAGCTAACTACTTCCAACTCTATACACCCCAAAGAGAAAGATGTCTATTTCTATTAACAAGCATTACTTAAAGTCGGGTCTTCCACATTTTTGTATATATATCACTGCGGGATTTCATTTAATCCCAAACTAAGTTCATTTGATTTTGTTAACAGTGAGTTATGTTTTGAAGCCTCCACAAATTACAACAAGGACAAAAGAACTTAAATGTGGTTAACGTTTGAGTAGTCGTTACCCAATTAAGTCATAACCGTGACTTCTAAGGAAGAAAGTGAAATGCAGCGCATCAGCACAATGTAGACGTAGGTGAACATGTCCACAACTAAATGTCAAAAACATTTTATATGATTTATTATTGAATACAAATGATTTAAAACTTTTTAAGCTCCTGGATACAATATTCAGCGCCCAATGACCTACTTTACTTGAATTCGAAGCCGAAACCAGATATTTCAGATTGTACCACAGCTTCACATTGGCACTATTCAAAGTTACAGACGATTTACAAGTTATATTGAATGAAAACTTAATGAAATTGTCTCCTCCTTGGCACAATGTGCACATTCCTCATTTCTGTAGAAAAAAAGAAAGACGGTCTTTTTTAAGGAAAATAACTGAAGTGCCATTTAAAAAGGTGTTCCTCAAGGATCCAGCCTAGGTCCACTAAATTTTTTTATAAATTATCTTTTTCTACTTATGTACTTACACAGGTTGCTTCAGTCCGGGGTTAACCTGAGTCTCCAACCTTTGACCAACGTACATTAAGAGAGATGAAGGCGCATTAACCAAAGCCAAGTCCTTCACTACCCTATTATGCCTCCGGCGAGAAACGAACACACTTCGGGCCGGAGCGTTCGAATTCGTTCGGTTATATCTCCTTCTCATAACATTACAAAAAAATTCCGTTCCAAATGACCAAAGTAGATTTAAGTATTAGCACAGTTTTCTTTACTATGATTTTAAAGAAGTCCTACGTCACATTGTTTAAAACTATTTCTGTCATTAAAGTTGTCAGTTAAATAGTTTTCAACATTTGGAATTGTGCGCAACCTGTTAAATTTAGTTGGAATGCCAACGGCACTAGTTATGAGAGTCCTGTACGGCCTTGAAGTCTTGTAGTGTGACTATTTGGTGAATAGTGAACTAATTTAATCTAAAACTGCAATCAGGTCGTTGAAAAATGTTTTCAACGATGTTAAGGAAAATGATGGCACAGTTTAGGAAACTCTCTTTGTTTTGTGGATCAGGTAAACGGTTTTAATTGATTCTTTCCTCCGACAAAATCTTGGGAATGAGTTGGTGTAAGATATCTACTGCCGCACAGTGTGACGAATTGAATATTTAGCGGGATTTAATTAAAAAAATGACATGCACAAAAGTCAACAAAAATTAGTTTCTATCACAGTTTAAACCTACGAGGAATGAGATGAAAAATTTATAGATAAAATCTGTGTTCTTGATTTTCATTAGACGAAAAGTATAGTTGTTCAGTGTTATTCAAGTTGAAGACCGTGTTTGTTATGAAGCCTTGTATATGTAAAGTTAAACTGCCCTAAATCTAAAAGAACTGTCAGTGATTATTAAATGGGGTTGTGATCTTGCTCAATAGAAATCTTATAAACAAAAACGTTCGCCTAGTGATCATTCCGATGAAAATCTTGCATCTCTATGGTTCCGATCCAGATGTATTTCTTAAAGGATGAAACTAAAAGAGTACTTTGGCAAAACGCAGCACCGTCATCAATCAGATACTGTCGACCTATTAAACTAAATTCTGCTAAGAAAACAGCTGAACTGATCAAGTTTGAGGTAGAATCAATTAAACAGCAAATTAAGACCATACTATCTGTTGAGATTAATAATGATAACTTCCATGTCATAATCAAACTGATTTTTTTATTAACTATGATTGATAGAAAAATTTGCACTGCTTTATTTTCTATAACATCTTCATCACAAACCTGTTACATTTGCGCTGCCAAACCCTCCGAAATGAACAATTTAGCTAATCTTTCAAGAAAGTATGTGAACCAAGAAGCAATGTCCTTTGCATTAAGTCCTCTTCACACATGGATACGATTTATGGAATGTATCCTACACATAGCGTACAGATTAGATGTAAATTAGAGACCAGGAAAGTAAAAAAAAAAGTCAAAGCCAGAAAAAAAATAATCCAAGAAAGATTTAGGAACGAAACTGACTTATTTTTTGATATGCCAACTCAACAGTCTGGTAATACTAATGATGAAAAAAACACGGCTAGAAGATTCTTTAGAGATGAAAAAAAAACTGCCCAGATTACAGGAATAGATAAAGAAGTAATCAAAAAGTTTCATACCATTTTAGAGGCTCTTGGGATTGAGCGTTATGCAAAAGAAACACGGGAACTGTATCTTAAATATTATGCCTGGTATTATATGCCAGTAAGTGTGCACAAAGTCTTGTTTCATAGATAAGAAATAACTTCTTCTTGTGTACATCCAATCGTACAAGTTTCGGAAGAAGCCCAAGAAGCAAGAAACAAAGAAAATAGAAAATTTAGGGAATTACTATATTTACCAGGAAAATTTCGCGTGTAGATACGAATACTGACCTTCTTAATCGATTATTAATAACCTCGGATCAATTTTTAGCAAGTTAAAGATATCTTCCGAAAAGAAAAAAAAGTGTTATTGAACATGAAGTAGTGCAACATTTACATACCGTATACCAAATGAGTTAAAAAAATTGAAAATTGCCTGTTTTTATATGTTAATTTCTCGAAAATTGTGCTCCTATGTTTAAACAATTTATTATATTCAATTCTATAAACAATTTCAATAAAAAAAAACCAACATACTTGAACAAACACATTTATTTGTGAGCGCTATTAATTTAATCCCGCTAAATCAGCGATTCGTCACACCTTGCGCCGTCGTCTTAAATAGCTCGACGGAAAAAACGTCTGAAAATTGTGGGTGGCTGTGGCTCAAGTGGTAGTGTATTGGGTTCCGAATTAAACGGTTTGGCTTTCAATCTCAACCGCTCCCGAAAGATATTTTTTTCAAGCAACCAAAATCACGTAATATGGTTGTTTAGAAAACAACAAGTATTATTATACTTATAGTTTAGCGCTCCCATTAAATGTTGGATGCCACCCATGGAGCCAAATAGCCGTGGGTTGGTGATCGAGGCTCAAGTGGTAGTGGACTGACTTCCAAATCGGAAGGTTTGGTGTTCGAACCCCAATCGCGGTCGAAAGGCATTCATTTTTTCAGTTAAGATGAGTAGTTAAGTAGAAACCAACAATAAGCCAACTTCCACTAAGAATTTAGTTTCCCCATTTAAAATTGGACGCCACCCATGGGGTGAAATAACCACTGAGCCCAAACATCTTTCCCTTTTTCCAAAAAAAAAAACTTAACACATGCTAAGGCTTTTTAAGTGTATTCATACCCACTTGAGTGTTAAGTTCTTCTTTAAAAAAAAGTGGAGAATTTATCCTTGATATGGTTTGTTAAAAGCTATTACATATCAAAAGCTAAAGACTTCATGAGTTTCCTAGTCAGCTTCCTTGCAACAAATCTGCACCCTCTCGTATACACCGACTAGGAAGAAATTACTTTTCTGCGTATGTCTATATATGCAGACCTGGTGTTTTGGAATTAAATGAAGTACAGGTACTCGAAGACCTACCTACCTACACCTCTCGTATCTTTGATCTGAAACTGCCTAGATACGAACAGATGCCATTATTCTTTTCTCAATGCGATCTCACTATATCTCAATCATCGTTGCTTGTGAGAGATTTTTTAACCAAAAACAACACCATAATCATGCCTCAGCCACCATATTCACTGGATTTGTCCTCATACGACTTTTTTCTGTTCCCAAAACTGAAGAGACCTATGAAAGGACGAAGATTTGCAATAATCGAAGAAATAAAAACGGCAGCACGAGAAGAGCTCAAGGCTATACCAAAAAGTACTTATGAGAAGTGCTTCAAGGATTAGAAAAAGCGTTGGCACAAGGGTATTGTATCTGAGGAAGATTAATTTGAAGAATATTGCTGTATAAATAAATATTTTTTATAAAAATATAAAGTCACCTTACTTTTTGAACATACCTCATATACGTTAAACTATATTCTTCATTAGGGTTAAAGCTATGTACATAACAAATTTCATCAAAATCGGTAACCAATAATATTTATGCCTATCAGATACTCTAATTAATCTATCATTACGCGCATGTAAAACGATGTCGCGAGCTCAGAATTGTTCGCCTGTAACCATGACTGCGACATTATTTAACACATGTTCTACAAAGTCAGTGCCGTTTTATAGTAAAACACAAAATTTTTGCAAAATTCAACTTTATTTATCAATATAGTTGCCTTCGATACACTGATTGAAACGATTTTTCAATCTTTCGATACCAGTTTTGTAGTACGATTTCGGTTTAGCCTCAAAATAGTCCTCTGTTTCGGCGATTACTTCTTCATCGGTCTTACATCGCTTTTCGGTGAGCATTCTTTTGAGGTCTGCGAACAGGAAATAGTCGCTGGGGGCCAAATCTGGAGAATACGGTGTTTGAGGAAGCAATTCGTAGCCGAATTCATTCAATTTTGCCATCGTTTTCATCGACTTGTGACACGGTGCATTGTCTTGATGAAACAGCACTTCCTTTTTCTTCAAATGCGGCTGTTTTTCTGCGATTTCGTCCTTCAAACGCTCCAACAACGCAATGTAATAGTCGCTGTTGATAGTCTGCCCCTTTTGGAGGTAGTCGATGAAAATTATTCCATGTGTATCCCAAAATACGGATGCCATAATCTTGCAAGCTGACTGTTGAGTTTTTGGTCGTTTTGGACGCGGTTCGTCGCCTGCTCGCCACTCAGCTGACTGGCGACCTGACTCTGGTGTGAAGTGATGGAGCCAAGTTTCATCCATTGTCACATATCGACGCAAAAATTCGGCTTTATTCCGGTTGAACATCATTTTGTGGACTTTTTTGATGTTTTCATCTGAAACAGCCTCTTTTGGACGTCCAGTGCGTGCATGATCTTCGGTGCTTGTATGACCACTTTTAAATTTTTCAATCCACTTGCGAATGGTTCGTTCGGCTGGTGCAGAGTCCGGGTAACACTTATCAAGCCATTTCTTTGCATCGGCTGCATTTTTTCCCATCAAAAACAATGATAAATCAACACACGAAATTGCTTTAAATCCATTTTTTTCACAATAGCAAAAGTTTCTTCACTCACAACGCTATATCTCGAGAACTAATCGTCCGACAGTTGTCGGATTTGGTGCCCTCTCCTAGAAACGGCACTGACTTTTCAGCCCATGTATTATCAGTGGGTTCTCGTCTTCCCCACTTAGTATACGGTCTGGGAGCATCATTAATTTGTAGTATTCTCCCGGCATTCTCTCTAAAGCGGTTTTAAAAATGGTTATAGACCATAAGTTTCATGCAAGATTCTCTGAAACTTCAAAGCAGTCTTACACACTCGGTCCACTTAATTTGTTTCATCCGCTATAAAGTAAATCTGTAGGAATATATGATGATAATTATCTGATTGAAGCAGTGAGCCAGTTTTCTGAGAAATATGACCATGGATCGTAAAAGCAAGTGAACATTCTGCCAATATGACTTCTGTCTCGACACCAAATGAAGTCATCTGAAAGCATGAATTATAATATTCTAATTATGTTTAAAAACGCCTTGATTCATTGCAGTCGTACAGAAGTACAGTTTTTACCTGTTCCTCTGGCTCACCTAGAGATAGAGGCGAGGTTATTCCATCAGTGCAACACCTACCAACTCTTTTTTTTCTTCCGTTTCAGCGCATTGCAATACCTACATTACTTACTGATGATTAACATGGTCAATTAGTAGGACATAATCAAGTGCAGCGTTATTAAAAGCCTCCCATGTTTTACGTCTAAAAGTACGTCTCTCTGTTTTTCGTTTAGCATTGAAATGACGCCGTCGTAATCATTGTGACTCTTCAAGCGTTTCATCAGCTTTAACACATTGACTGCCGCCATACAAAAAAAATAAAAATACCACCAGAGTGCCAACAGTTTTTTTTTTTTTTTCGTGTTAAAGTTATCTTACTGTGCCTTTTGTTTAAATTTTTCTGTGTTATTTATGTGTTTTAAGAGCGTGACCACCGGTGGTTCACATGGCCCCTGATGTAAACTGTTCGTGTTGAGTGCCACGTGACCCACCGGTGGGTCATATGTTTATTTTCATTTTTTAGTTTATTTTATTTTATCTTATTTTTTTCCAGATTTTGATTGCAATACCTTTTTTTTAAACACTATCCATGGATAGTGACAATAAGTTCACTTAAACGCCAACATATTTTATGGAAACACAGGTCGAAACCAGGAATCCGATAATGAAGATGGTGATTTCGAAGTGTCAGATTCCGAAGAATATGTTCCATCAGATGTTGATTCAAGTGATTTCAATGAAAATATTGACTTAGAATCTAAAGATGAGCCTATTCTTCTTTCTACGTCGGTAACAATATCTTCGAATGAGTGAGCACCTGTTACTAAGGTCACTGAAAGAATTTTTCTTTTTGAGTTACATGAACTCGGCACATCAGAGAATATAAATATCTCTCAAATGAAGCCTATTGATTCCTTTGCACTGATGGTAACCAAGGATCTTTATGAACTTATTGTTACCCAGACCAATTTGAATACGAAAAAGTTCTTAGAAAATAATATTGTTACTCGAAGTAATTGAAGTGCCGGAAATAAAAAAGTTTCTAAGTCTAGTGACGTAAATAGGTATTTTGAAGTGTGAAATGATATACCATATCCTTGTATTGGAGCAAGAACAATTTTTTATAAAAATACATATGTCCCACAAGTATTGCCTCGCAATAGATTCCAATTACTTTTAAAATTCACACATTTTGGGGATAATTTAATGAGCGGAAGTAATTTTGCCAGGGCTAAAACCCCGGGAAAAATATTAGCTGTGGATGAGTCGATAATTGCCTTGCGTAGAAGACTTACATTTCGCCAATACAACCCGTGTAAGTCTCACAAATATGGAGTTAAAATCTATAAACTCTGTGACCCTAGTGCAAGTTGTAACATAAACAGTTATATTTACGCCGGCAAAAATTACTCTTATAATTGATTATAAACAAAGAGGAAAAACCAACCTGCTCAACTTCCCAAAGCACGCAAATTGTTATAGATAATTTGTACATATCCGTTTTCTTTACAAAATTGGTGCTCAACCGACAAACCTATCTACAATAATTGGAACGCTTCCTAAAAATAAAACCGGCAATCCAAAAGACGTTATTTAAACTATGCTAGAAAAACATTAAGTTATTGGACGCGAGTCTACTGCTGTTATTGTTAGAAAATAGAAAGATAAGTGTGCAGTTTTCATGGTCAGTACAACAGGGAAAAGAATTCGACATGGCGAGGATATAAAAAAGAATAAAGTAATCATAGAGTACAACCACGCTAAACAGGGTATTGATGTTTCTAACCAAAAAGCTAGTTATTTCACGCTATTACACAATCCGTTGGTACCGTACGATTGTTTTCAATTAGCTTCCTTCGAAAGCTGTAGATTTACAAAAAGCACAATAACGTACAAATTGGTCAGCTTAGACAGTAGGTTTGCGAAAGACTTTGTGAGCTAAGGATTAATGATACTCCTTCATCGTCTGCAAGGCGCAAATTTAAAGAATTTTTGACCTTAGACAGCACAAATCGAAAAACAAAAAGACGATGCCCCAACTGTTACAATGAACTGAAATTTATTGCAAAAAAAGCAAAAAAAGTTCAACAAACAATGTTTTTTTTTTTTTTTTTTTTTTAAATTAGCCTTACAATTTTTATTTCTTTTACTATTAAATTCATTTCCTTATTATTTTTTTTTTTTTATTTATATGTAAAGTTAAGATGAAAATAAAAAGTGTTATCAGGAAAATGCCAATAAAAACCTGAGTTTTTAATTGTTTTTAATTTAATAAGTAAAAGCTGCCAAAGAAGAAAAAAAAATTCATTCCACAAGCAAGCCATGTAAAAAAACGTCTGTGTATACAAAAATAATGTGATGCGAACTATGTTATTGCTAATAAATAAAACACATTTTTTTAAATACAACGAATAAACTTTAATCAAAGATATATATTTTCCATTTAGATCGATGACCTTTTTTTATCTTTCTGGCAACTTCATAACTCCACGTTCGTAGAACTTCTATTCTTTATCGGCAAAAAATTGATCCAAATACGATTTTACAGCGTCATCATCATTAAAAGTTTTTGCAACTTTAGATTACTAAATGGTAATCTGATAGAGCAAGATCAGGGCTATATTGTGAATGTAACATCAATTCCCAACCAAGCTCCAAAAATTTTTTGGCGAGTGAGCAAAGATGTTTGTGACCTAGCGTTGTCCTGGTGAAAAATGAGACCTTTTTGATGGACAAATTCTGGATACTTTTCGTTGATCGCTGTATTAAATCTTGATAGTACACAAAATCGCTTGACCTTGAAGACCGGTCAACATGTTGCGGTAACGTTCTCCATTCACTGTAACTCTTTCCAATTCTCTCCATCTTCCAAAAAAGTACGGGCCAATGATGGTGTCAACCCATAATCCGCACCGAACTTTTTTTTCGGTATGCACTGCTTTTAAGTGAATCTCGTATGGGTTTTCTGGTCCCCAGAAACGATAATTTTGTTTATTTAAATGGGCTTCATCGGGAAAGATTAAATTCGATGACAAATTGTCCTGCCGATCTAACGTCCAGTTACTAGATGGGGTGAAAAGTAACCTCCTTAGGAATGAAAAAAAAAAATCTTTTTAAATGTTTTTTTATTTTATTCAATATAGTCCCCTCTTATATACACTTATTCCAGCAATTTTCCAACTTTTTGATCCCGTCCGAAAAGTAATTTTCCGGAAGGTCTGGAAAATACTCCTCCGTGGCGTCGATGATTTCCTCGCGTGAGCTGAATTTTTTATTGATGAGCCATCTTTTGAGGTTTGGGAAGAGATAATAGTCCGAGGGAGCAAAATCGGGCGAATACGGTGGATGCGACAGCAATTGGAGCCGTAAGTCATTGATTGCATTGTCTTGCAAAAACAAAATTTTTTTCGCTTCATGAGAGGCCGTTTTGCAGCGATTTCGGGCTTCAATCGCTCCAATAATGCACAGTAATACTCGCTGTTGATGGTTTTTCCTTTTTCGAGGTAGTCCACGAAGAATATGCCACGACAATCCCAGAAAACCGATGCCATAAACTTTCCAACCCATCGAGCCTCCCTCGGCCGCTTCGGAGCACTTGTGCCGTCTTCAGTCTATTGCCGGGCGCTCATTCTGTTCTCTGGTGTGTAATAGTGGATCCAAGTTTCATCAACAGTTACCAATCAACGCCAAAAATCCGCAAGATCAGCAACTCCAAACACTCTTTCGAATTGCTATCACGTTAGTGTTTTTGGTCAGGAGTGAGTATGCGCGGCACCCAGCGGCAGGATAACTTTTTCATATGCAGAATATTGCCCAAAATATGGCGTGTGCGCTCAGTACTAATCTTTTTGGTATCTGCTGGCTCGCGCACCTTCATGTATTTTTTTGACATTGTCCTCTGTAACCGCATCGGAAGACCTGCCGCTGCAGACTTGATCGGTAGTGGAGTTGCGGCCACCACGAAACTCTCGAAACCAATATTTGACGGTGTAATCTGACGGAGAATTAGCTGCATAATATTTATCCAACTTTTTTTTAGTTTCCTTCGCCGTTTTGCGAAAATAATGTTTTTGTCCATTCTCAACATGATGCCCAACACGTCAACTGAAATTTGGCATGTCTGCCTAAATATGAACGGACTTCAAGGCACCACAACCTATTTCGCAGTAGCAGCGCCTTTTGGCGGTCAAGGAGGTTACTTTTCACCCCACCTAGTAAGTGAGGCCAAATTGTTGACTTCGGCGACGAATTGAGGTGCCTGGATGGTTTTGAACATTTTCGCTTGCAGTGGTGCTGGCCGAGCATCACCATTGCACGAATTCCGCACTCACTAGGGCGATTGTTGATGTTGACCGAAAAATTCACGAATTTCTTCGAAATGTTACTTTTACAGATCGCCCATTTTCGTAATAAGATTAAATAACAAAAATGCGTTGTTGTATGATAAACGACTTCATGACTGAAATTGCTAAAGATTGTATGACATCTGTCAAAAATATCAACCACATTGAATTTAGTAAACAACAGTAATTGACAGCCAACATCCACACCATATGTTGGCTCACACTTTAGTTATAAGAAGCTTTCCACGAAGCCGAACAGGATTTCAAAAAATACGTCTTTACTGCTTTTACCGGACTCTATAGATCAGTCTGTCTCGGCTGTATGGGGAGTTTCCCGAGCAGACCTGGATCTACAATCTCGAAGCCATTCTCTGTTCGAATTCTCACATTCTTTATGTGGACAACGCGCGTTTTCATCATCTCAACATGCCGTCTGATGCGTAACACCAGAACCCGTGTTGCGCTGCAAAAGTACGAAATGGAATTTTCTTGTGCTCAGGTATAATTTCGGGCAGAATCAAAGCCAAGAAATGAGTGTGGTCGGGTTTTCCAGATGGCGAACAAAGTTAGATGCTAGAAAAACTTGAGTCTATCTTTCCAGCGGAGATATACACAATCCTGATGTCAGTGAACTCTTGTGAAAAAAAGGTGAAGGTAGCAATGTAAATGCGTCTGTATCGACAGCCAACCGGCACTTAAGGCCTCTCAACACATCCGAATTCGAGAATACAAAGCCTCCAAGCAGTCGAAAGATTAAATGCACTGAATCTTGTTTAAGTATCGGGTCAAAGAGATCAGAGGAGAGTTTCTCAGAAGCCTATGGTAAACAGCATCAGGATTGCCATTAAGAATTAGGTTTCTTGTAAGCATAACTCCAGATAACATGACTTTTCAGGAAGCCTTAAAAAATCTTTTCAGTAGAAAAAATTTCAGACTGATTACTGGTGTCCTAATAAGCCACTTACCACCAAAAAGTGCTAGACTACATCCTGCGATTAATATACATCCTGTGTTAGTGTGCGGCCTACGATCGGATCATTCTGCAGGTACTTGGTACTTGAAGAGTTTTCATTGAAAACGACCAAATATATCTTCAGTAGTTTTTGTCTATGTCAGTGCTTCTGTCCCATAATTTGGCCAACTTTTGGATAAACTTGTGGATCGAGCAAATAATGCTGAGTCCCACTATTCAATAGGCATACATTCGTAGGACTAAATCTGGCAAAATAAATTAGTTTAACATATACTCTATCAAGCCGTCTTCCGCTGTTCTAAATACTTTGCCAGGTAGACAGTCCAGTCCGGCAGGTTTGTTGGACATTAGTTCACATAGTTTTTCCATAAGCTCATTGTCGACTGAGACACTACTAATAGGGTTCTTGTTCATTTTTGCGGGTTTCTGTGTGGATCTTGACCTTATATGGAGTGGTTCCTCTCTATTTCTATAATCACGCACTTTTTATGCTACTTTTTTGTCCTTCAGAAAATTTCTCCACCACCTTTTTGTTTGTAGCGTTAACGAATCGCGTTCGTCCTTCTATTTAGAGCCATTTCGTTAGACATTTGTTTAACGGCCACTTCTCTTAATCAAACCAAAGATTCCGTAGTTTTACTCTGTCAATCGGATGCATTGACACCGACTTCACGAACTTGATGCTGGTTGAATAAAATTTAAATTTAGCAGAGCTTTTGTCGATTTGTTCTGATTACAGCCAATCAGCAGTTACTATCCTCACAGCATTTCTCTGTTGTTTTGGTACCTGAAATATTTGGAGAAGTATTTTGGCTGCTACTAGGTATTTGTTTGAGTTTGCCTTATCTGGCATGTTTGGAATATTCGAAACATCTCCTCCCGAGTTTCTGTATTTGAATTGACTACTTGTCCCAAACTCCTATGTTGTAATACAGAATTACAAACTAAGAAGCCTAGCCGACTAAAAAGCCAAAATCATACTTAAGAAAGTATAAAGTGGTATATCACTGAATTTAAAATGAATTCTCCCTCAGGAGCTGTTGTCTTTAGATCCAAATACAATATCCAGTCATTATGTCAGCAATCATTCAAAACCAACGTACACCGGTAGTTATATGTATTTCTTTTCTTCTTCCCCGAATTTCATTCGTCCGCGCTGTTTGCAAACATTTCAAAGGTGTTAATATTCGTTTTTGTGAAAAAAGGGTCAAGTCCATTTGGACGACCCTATTATCCGGTGGTCATAGCCAGAGCTCTGGGCATCCCCGCTAGCCGCATAACCCAAACGAAAAACACTTAACCACCTCAATTTATTTGATTAAGAGTAATCCAATACAGTACGAGTAAGCACCGATAAATGTGACTATACGTTGCTATCTTAAAATTTCAAAAATAAAATAATGACGTCAATCCCATTCATTTTCAACCTGACAAAGTGTCTTCATTGATAGATGTTTTTCTGGTTTCGGAAACTGACTTGATAGCACACTGTATTTAAATCTTTTCACCAGGATTCTCATATCAAGACATAATTAAACTTTTTTTTAAATATTGCTCGTCCAAGTTTAAATGATGTACAGTTTCGTCGGTTTTCATACATTGATGTCCTTACATTGTTTAATGATTGTGACAATCTTAAGTGTTCACCTATTGCATATACGAGTACTCCACATCTGACGTAAATTTCCAATTTTCTGGACTCAAAACCAACATTGACAATTTTTTCGACAAACACTAAGCAGATTAAGAAAAAATTAAGTTCAGAGTTTTGGAAATCCATTCGGCAAGTCGGCATTACCAAAAGTGAATCTGACTGTGAGTTTAATAAAAAGTTTATCAACAGTGGACCACCAAACTGTAACCACATTGACTTTTGGGTCATTCTATGAAGGATCGACCAACTATTTGAACGACATCTCTCCGATTTGGCTAAAAGTGGTAGTTTTGCAGAATTCGATATACACCCTGACTGACTCGAACTGCTACCAACTTAGACTGCTATAATTTCCAAACCGTTCATAACAGTGAGCTCACACATGACAGATAATTTTATTATTTGCAAGCCTTTTAAACAATTTGCGTCTCAGTTGTGTTGAAAAATGTTTATCCGTGATGAAACTCAAACGTGTCTTATATTTGGCAGGAAAACGACAAGTAGCTATCGTTAGAGCCCTCCAGCACCTCAATGTGAATAAATCATTTGTGTCTCGAATCATAGCTCGTTACTGTGATACGGACAGCGTTGCAAAACGCTATGGAGGTGGTCACAAAAAAATAGCAACATCGGCAGAAATGCTTCGGAAAGTGAAGGCTCGAATTGAGCGAAATCCGCGTCGAATTGGAAGAAAAATGGCTCGTGAGCTCAACACATACTAAAACATACGATCTTACACCGCAACAGAAAAAAGTTAGAGTCGAAAAAGCGAAGGAGTTGCTACGCTTGCACGAAAGTGATGAGTTGCCGAATTTGGTTTTTTTCGATGAGTCGCCGTTTGTTATCGAGCAATATGTCAACAAACAAAATGACCGAGTTTACTTGCCAGATAGGTCCTTCGATAATTTACACCTTCGGACGGCCACCAGAAAGCAGGCAGCACCGATGGTGATGGTTTAGGCCGCCATAACCGCCGATGGTCGCTCTCCGCTCGTATTTTTGGACCGTGGCGTCAAAATTAATGCGATCGTATACCGTGAAACTGTCTTAGAGGCAGAATTGAAACCTTCGGCAAACAATCATTTCGGTCGAAGATCGTGGACATTTCAACAAAACTCGGCACCTTCTAACAAAAACAATGTTCCACACTTCATTTCTTCGACACAATGGATTGCAAATTCTCCGGATGCAAATCCGTTGGATTTCTCTGTCTGAAGTATTTCGAAGGCGAAGATTGGCACTAAAAAATACCAAATATATCTGATTTTCATTGCTCAGTCGTATAGCTCGTAGGCTTGTGGACGTAGCAGTATTTTGTTTCCTTCGGGGTGATTAATAAGAGTGGGTCCCCTTGCTTTCCACTGTTGAATCATTGAATTCTTCCTATTTCGACGTTTATTTCCCGAGACTTTTTCAATAAAAGCTCGAAAATGTGACCATTCACTTCAATACACTTGTCTATCCGCGCTCTAAATGAACCAACAGAACTGCGAAGTATTTCTGGCGTAATCTTCCGGCAAGCTTCAGTTATTCGTCTTTTCATGTCCTCACGTATTGTTGTTTT
Source organism: Volucella inanis (assembly GCA_907269105.1). Lineage (NCBI taxonomy): Eukaryota > Metazoa > Arthropoda > Insecta > Diptera > Syrphidae > Volucella > Volucella inanis. Next base: position 97,464,804 of record OU026154.1, read on the forward strand.
TTTTCTGTAAACCTCACTTTTTAAGTAGTCCCACAAGAAGAAATCAAATGACATAAGATCAGGTGATCTAGCAGGCCATTGCCTCGGACCCCCTCGTCCGATCCATCGTTGATGGTAAACATTGTTTAGTACGCCCCAGGCTACTTGGGAATAATTTGCTGAACAACCATCATGTTGAAACCACATTGTTTCTCGCAACTTCAATGGCAGTTCTTCTAGTAATACTGGAAGATGGTCCCGCAAGAAGTTTGCATACTTTTCGCCATTCAAGTTGCCTATGGACCTATTAATTTATCTCCAATAATTCCCGCCCAAACATTAACATTCCAAGGGTGCTGGCGTTCAACTTGTCGCAACCAAAAAGGGTTTTCGGTAGCCCAGTAATGCATATTATGTGATTGACCGTACCGTGATTGGTGAAAGTTGACTCATCAGAGAATAACACCTTGGTGTTGGTGGGGTCTCGTTCAATTTGCTGAAGTGCCCATTGACAAAAGGAAACCCGGTGAGAAAATCCTCACTAGAAAGTTCTTGATGCATTGAAACATGATAAGGATGGTATTTATGCCGATGTAATATCTTACTTATTTGACGAGTGCTAATGTGAGGATCGTGTGCAACGGCAGCTAACACTGCTATTTCATTGTCCTCAACAGACACCCTTTCTGACCGATTCCTTTTCTTTGGTTGCTCACTTCCTTCATTGGTGAATTGTTGGATGACCCGATAAAAGGAAGCGTGCGATCGTATCTGGTCTGGGAAATGTTGGGCGTAAAGAGCAACAGCACCATCGATGTTCCTTCCACTTTCTCCATAAATCAATATCATTTCAATCTTCTCTTGAATTGAAATAGCCTGCATTATTAATCTGGAAAACGTTGCTAATAATAATCAGATCCTCAAAACAAATATCGAACATCTAAATGAAGTACAGTTCCGTTCAAGTAGAAAAAAAGGGCAGAGTGCACATCATACACTCTCAGATAAGTTTAGGACAATTTGTCTCTATCTTAAATTCCTTTGAGTTTTAACTTCACTCTAGGCAATAATGATTTCCTCAAAACAAATCTCCACCTGCTAACACCCTAACAACATTGGAAACCGATTAATGATTTAGGCGTGCCAGTGCAGTGGTATCTAGCACTGAATGAATAAGACCTTTGAGACAAAGTCGTGTGCCCCATTGAGGAATACGACTGAGCAATGCAAATCAGGAATTATCATTTGAAAAATCAAAAGTGACCTTCGTTTGACCTTGAAAATGGGTCTCAAGGTCAAACTCGTGGTCACCATCTTATGTCCCCTTCAGAACCTTGTGACTTTTGCTGGAAACATTTCTCGCGATAGCGCGTATTTTTCGAGTAATTTGGATGTCTCAAGTTAAAAAAACTCACCCTGTATATTATAGAAAGATTCGTCCTCTATTTCCATTTAAAATTTCAAGTTAGGATCTCTATGGGTTCGGCCAAAATAATGTTTTATAGGCGGCTAAATGTCCTGTAATAAATATTTTCCTTAAAAAAAAAAAAAAAAGTAACACTGGGGCCCTTGTATCCCAAGGCCTTAAACACTAAAAAAATCATTTTTTATTATCTTTTAAAAGTATATGTATATCCTTCCGATGAAAAAATATTTTCCTTTAATTACTCCTTGTGAAACAGATGAAATATGATGAAGTTTTCTTGTTCACGGCACAATTCTTAAATTAGAAAATCCCGATTCCATCAATAATTTTTCCATCCAATATTTTCAGTTGCCAAGTTATGTGTTGTTGTTGGAGTTGTGATGTGTTTCCTATACGGTCTTTGTAGGCTAGCTCTGGCAGCCAGGCTTTTTATTGTACCACCAAGTCCGTTGCATGCGCTCTTACCATGAGAGGTTGCAAAGAAGTTACATTCAGCATTCGCTCCAAAATCCTGTTCATGCAATGTTAAATTAAAAAAATTCTTTTTGTTTTTGTACTGCTCAGCAGATCTATCGGAAAAGTAAATAATTTTCTTAAAATGTTGGCATTTCTTGTGCAGGAACTCTAAGAGACGGCGGTAAAATAATTGTACTGCGATAGTGTCATGCTTTAAGCAGTCATTGATTACAATAAAACTTTCACTTTTAATATCATCCATCTGGTTCCGGTAATATATTGCGAAAGGGTGAATTGTCGCCTGTTCGTTAGTCCAGTGGTATCCCTGCACTGTATCTTGCACAACAAAACCATAATTTTCGGAAAAGTCCAATAAAACAAGTATGTCCGTTTTCGTTAAGAGAGTTTTGACTTTATTTCATTTCAAAAAGCTCTGAATGAAATCCTCAGAATTTTCAATTCTCACTTCCCGTTTCGATCGGTCTATGTGGGTCCACTGATAGTATGTTACGTCTTCTATTAAGTGATTACTAAAAGCAGAGTCAAAGATTCTCCGTAATTTAAAATAGTTTGGGCAATTAAGGCACTTGCCCAAGTAACAAATTATATCAGGGGGGGGGGGGGGGGGGGGGTTACAAATTACCAAAGCTAAGCAGGCTCTGCTGTCATTGAGATGCTTATCTTCGTTTTCTTTCAGCCTTGATATATTGCTACCCTCAAACATGAGTTTGATATTTTGATGGATGGTGCAAACACACACGGAATGAGTTCCTGATGCCACAGCCAAAATGCAGTTATTTGGTCTTAACGACGCGAATTTGGAAAATCCAATCTTAACATTAATATGAATTTCTTTGAACTTTCAATATATCTCCCTAAGGTTAGCCAGAACCAGGCGTCTTTGAATATGTTTTTTCTGATTTTCAATCTAACAAAAAAGCAAAACATCTTATTTTTGGACCTGAGAAAATACATTTTTGCTACCTTTATAGATACGTAGTCTTTTTTTCCTGGCAAAAAAGCAAAACATCTTATTTTTGGACCTGAGAAAATACATTTTTGCTACCTTTATAGATACGTAATCTTTTTTTCCTGGCATTAAAGGGCTGATATCGGCTTCACAGTAAAAACTTTATACCAATTGCTTGATATCAGCATCTAAGCTTTTCCCATAAGTTGATGGAACGCTTTGATCTTCTTGAAGTTTTCGAGATCTCTTGATTATAAAGCTTGTCGATCCTGGAAACTCTTCTATAATTCTCTTGAAAGTAAAAACAACAAAACAAGTTTGGTGTCTTTGCTTGTAGTTTTATGGAAATTTTCTTGTATTTTCCCTACGAAATATTCTTCCTCTCTGGAATTATCTTTATCATTATCAATAGTAACAGAAAACTTTCTCTGCAATTTTGAACATAGACTTTTTGAATTTTGACTGCATATATTTTAAGTCACTTTGACTTCTCTTGTCGAATGTATCTTCTCCAATATACTGTATGCATTCATTAATCATATTGAATGCAATGTCTTTATCCAAATACATTTCATCAACTTCAATTTGATCTTCAACCTCTAGCAATGATGGCGTTGTATCAGAATTTCGGATCTGACTCAATTTTTTCCTACAAATTACCAGCTTTGTATTCAATTTTGGTTGCATCGTAACCATCCATTGTCGTACAGGCCGCAAATCACGAGCACTGGGTTGATGAGGTGGTAAATCCAGAGGATTGCAGTACATTTTCCATACAAAAGCACTCATTTTAAATTTATATTACTCACAACTCTTATTACGATACAATCTTAAATAAATCCCGAGCTCACGGCAGATTGACATCAAGTGAGTGCAAATAAATTAAACCCTACTTCTAAAATCCTCGAAAACTTGAAATGTGTTTTTGAGTTATTCAAGGAATATCCTTCGTCCTTGAAAATAAAAATTATTCAACAAAGTATTATTAAATTCTGATGAGTAGAGCCAAAGTAATGATTTTTTTAAATATAAAAGAAAGCATAAATTTTGATTTTGATATGATTAGTACCACTCCAAAGAGTATTTCTACCACTTTTCGGCCAAATCGGAGGGATGTCGTTCAGAGCTCCCCATATAGCTTCGACCCTTTTGCTTTTTTGACGGCCTTCAAGCATAACAAGGAACACTCCGTATTTTCCTTTTCAATGTTTTGATGAGTCAACTGTAGGTGAGGCTATTTTCTATTAAATCGAATGCTATAGGTCTGGATGATATTCATCCCGAAATCCATTAAAATCGTGTTGCCAGTTCTCTCTTGTTTTAATACAATCATTACAACTAGAAATATTCCTGTTGAATGGAAGTAAACAAAAAATATACCTGTTCCAAAATCATTCTCGCAAAATAATTCTGAGTACCGGCCAATTGCATTTTTCCTTTCCTCTGTTAGGTTTTTAAAACTAAATAATGTACTAACCCATCACCAATCTGGATTTAGAGCAAAGCACAACTGCGTTACTTAAAATTACTCACGACATCCGTTCTGCGATTGATAGATATGATGATGATATGGTGCCACTTGTAGTATTTCTTGATTCCGTAAACCATTCTTTTATACAAATGAAAAATTTCAATTCGCTTTTGATAGGAAAGGTTGTGAATTTGTGTCATCATATTGTAGTAATCACAACCAAGCTGTCTTTCATTTTGACGAAAAATCGTCAAATCTGTTGGTAACATTGGAGGTGCCCCAAGGATCTGCGCTTGGCCTTCTTTTGTTAACTATATTCATAAACGATATTTTTAAAATGATAATTTACTTCGACTATCATATCTATCTGGATGATGTGCAGTTATATAAGAAAGTACCCACATCTAAAGCGTCTGCTATTATCGCAAATCTTAACTGAGGCCTGGATTCCATATTTGTTTGACCTCCAAAAACCTGTCTTAGGCTTAACTCGTCAAAGACCAAGATGCTGCTAATTGGGAGTAACGATCAGAAATTTGCTTGTTTTTTTTTTTTTTTTATTAATAACGGTTTTATTGAGCCTGTTACCAAAATAAACAATTTGGAAATTTACTTCAACAAAGATCTTAAGTGAACCGACCATGAGCTCAGCAAAGCGGTACCTGCCTGTCGCAGTAAAAATGAAACTCATTAAGTCTCGTTCTGCCCATCATATTGTATTGATGCGAAATTTTAGCACCATTAGATTCTTCACCCTTGAAAAAATTAAATGTTGCATTCACTGTGACATATACATATTTGCTATGAAAAAGTATGATCACATATCCGCCTTTACCATGCAAATAGCACAGTGTTCACTGAATTACACTCTAAAAATATCGAATTGTTATTGCATTACATAAAATTATTTACTCTGGTACACCGTGTAAATAAAATAAAAAAAAGACACTCTCCCCACTCTCTATTTTGTACAAAACACGTAAGAGAGAAACCCAAGGGATTTTTTAGGGCCCGAACGTCTTATTACTTAACCGGCTTTTTAAAAAATTGTCACGTGATCGCAATCAGACCCCCAGTAGACATGACTTCACTGTAGGTTACCGTTAAACAAAAAGAATCGATACGTCCTTAGTTTAGCCAACTAAAAGGGGTAGCATTTTTAACCCCACACCACCTTCATTAGGAAGCAATTTTAAACCAACAAAAGCCTGTACGCCTAACTTTCAATTTCCGCCTTTCGTTTTCGTATTTGCTTGCACTTTCACGTTCCACGCTTTAGTCACCACCCACGGAACATGAACGGTGGAGGGAGGGTGTTATTAAAACACAATCCGATCGATAAAAGTGAAAATAAAATGCAGTACCACAACAGCGGCCATAATCCGATTTAGCTTTTTTCACAATTAAATTTTGAAAACTGCCTTTCGGATCACTGTCAGTGCTGGTTTCAACAAAGTTTGAGGTTAGGGGATTACTCGATTTACTAAGTACATGAGTTTTTTTTACGACTTTTAGTTTTTGAAGTGTAAGGCCGTTAATAACGATGAATGTTACTTAGCGGGCAATTCTGCTGCATTACCATTAGTCATACTCATACATGATGGCATGGTAGTGACGCTGCAGCATGAATCAAAATGCACCTTATGAAGGACTGAAGTTCAACAGTGTAGGGTGCCACCCTTCGTGACATAAAATGCCGACTATGTACAAGTATGTATCTATGGACAATAAGGGAGGGATTCGAGGCGCGCCTATGTTCCAATTTTTCCTCCCCATAGGTGAGGTGCTTCTTGTTGATTTATGAAGTATGAAAATGACTCTAACCCAGTTGAGGAGAGGCAAATTATGGCTTCTCATGTTAGTTGCGGATAGTTTTTTTAATTTTGTTTTTTCTTTTGGTAGTCCAGCAGAGCAATGGTCACGTTAGGTAGCAGTAGTGAACCCCAGTCGTAATAGTTTTGAAAGCATTTGTCCATTTTTTGTTTTTTTTTTTTTTGCTTAAAGCGAATGGATGGTACCATTTCGCATTATATTTTGCGTGAATAACGTCACAGTGATGAGAAATAAGAAAGAGAAATGGTTATGAAGGGATTGGAGCAAGGATTATTCTGGAAATAATTTTGGAGCCGTCGGAGCCGTTTAGAAGAAAACGAATTTAGATGATGGAATGGAGAAAGAAAATTTTTTTTATTGTGACGTAGGAGTATAATGTACAGGCCCAACCAACTTCTTATCAGTTGTTTTGTTTGGAATTGATTTTCGTATACTCTACAGTCCTATTTGTCGTGGACTTATCTTACATTAGCAAGAAGTTTTCAGTTCTTATCTTCGCCGAGAACTTAGTCGGTTAAAAATTTCATTGTTGCATGCCCAGTGTCATGCTGTTGGATCAATTGGATATACTAACTCGCGAAAGCTTAGTACAAATCTGAAATGTTATGAAAAGCCAAGCGTTCGTTGTTCGATTGTATTCGTTGTCAGTTCTTTATTAATTAAACAATTTATGTCTTAATAAACGGCGATTTTTGTTTTGCTTTTTGGTTTTTCAGTGTTCTATTTTTGACAGCTCACGCGTGAGTCGTGACATGTGTCAAAGTCAAACATGCTCAGTTAGTATTGCCATTTCATCATGAAAAGACTTACACCCTAACAACGCTGATTGAATTTTTCTTATCAAAATTCATGCTCTGTGAACATTTTTTTTTGCGCATTTCTACCATTTTACGTCATCAAACCATCTATCCGTATGCGTAGTGTGCGTACAGAGGAAAATATTGCTGCTGTATCCATCAGTGTTAATGAAGATACTTAAATCGGTGAACCAATTGAGAAATGAGTTCTATGAGCAATTTAACTCGCATTTTGGATCAGTTAATTGGCCGGCTAGATCGTGCTAGTTGACGCCTTTTGACTATTTTTTATAGGATTACGTCAAATCATTTGTTTATGCCGTTATACCAGCGTCAATCGCAGTCTTCGATGACGATTAATCGCATGAGCGGGGTGGCCATTCCACCGGACCATTTCTCGAGATTACACGATTACCAAAATCTTCCTTCAATATACCAATTGTTTGACCAGCTGTGTGGCATGTGGTAGCATCTTTTTGTAACCACATGTCACTGATGTCAAGTCCATCCAATTCTGGCTAAAAATAGTCTTCCAACATGACACGGTAGCGAACTCCATTGACCGTAACATGACGATTATTTATATCGACGAAACAAAACGGTGCAATCACAACTCCGACATAAAATCTACGCCACACGCGGTCACTTTTGGGGAATGCAATGGGGCCTCCTGAAGCCCAAGTAGGTTTGTTGGTGTCCAATAATCCATGTTCTGCTTATTGACAAAGCCATTAAGTCAAAAAATGAACTTCATTGCTGACTATGATTTTTCGATGAAATTCAGGATTTTCTTCAAACTTTTGCTGAGCCCTATCGAAGAAGTTTCGGCGCTTCAAATGATCAAGAGGCTTCAGTTCCTGAATTAAATTGATTTTGTTATCTTTATCCAAAATTCGCCACAATGTGGGCTGAGAAATTCCCAATTCCTATTAATGGCGTAGAATCGACTAATTTCGTTCATTTAATGATATATTCTGTACTTTGACCGGTGCGTTGTCACACTGGCACATGAACATTTAATAGTGAATATGTTGTCTTGATTCAGGACGATAATCGGAATAAGCGCTCTTAAAGTTGCGACCACCGACCCAGAATTTCAGTAGTATTTTTTTATAATTTCCAAACGTTAACCGGTTTTGTGTTTTTCTACTTTTAATTTAAGACCGACCTTATCCATTCTTTCTAATACTTGAATACGTTTTTTATTCTGCTCATTCGTATACATTCGTATACCAGAATATCATCTATTAGATTGTACCACATGGAATGTCCAATTTTCAATCAGTTCGCAATAACTAAGCTCTCGAGTAAACATCTGCAGCAGAAGATCCTTTAACGTGTGGAATTAGAATTGCTTACCGTGCTGTCGACTCTCGAACCTGAATACTCGGATTATCTTCTCTTATGAATTTAAACTGAGACATAATGCGTCTCTGGTAACAAAAAACACTAATGACTTATTTAAAGATGTGCTAAGTTCCTTTCGGAAGATTTTAGCCTCGATAACGAACCACTTGGGAGACCAAAAATGGTAACTGACGACAATGTTTTAAAAGAATCGGTAGGTGCAGATCTAGCAAAAACGGTGCTAGATATTTCCATTCATTTCGTTTTACTTATTTTATTTAATATATTTGTGCATTAAGATATGACCTTTTATAGTACTTAGTAATTTTATTCAGTTAATTGAAAAAAAATGTCTTAAAACTAATTTGTATACATTAAGTATCAAGGAATTAGGTTGATTGTTCTTGAGGAGCGAGTGAAATTAAAAAGGACTTTTAGTATTTATAATTTTATGTAAAAATATACAGTTTCTGTCGTTGATGTATTCTTGCAAAGTGTAACCAATCGATCCCCTAGCGGACACAGAATAATGGTCGTATCTGCGGATGCCGTAAATATAACGCTCTGCGTTGTTAAAGCAACTTGTAGCTTACGCAGGGATAGCGACTAACAACAAGACTGCTGTAGACCACCTCGGCATATATTATGAGGAGGGAAGTTCCAGCTTCCGTCGTGTTTCTCGTTGAGTGAAATAAGCAGTAGATACGACCAATGACCACGTTGGTGTGATTATACATAGACAAAATACGGTTTACTGTGTAGCCAAGACTAGTAACTGACTCAACAGCTTTAATTTTATTGTTATTCATGATAATATCAGGTCAAACACTCAAGTTAAAATTATTATTTGAGATGAGAATCACTTGGGATTTTGCTGGATTTAGTTGTAATCCATTAGCTACTGACCAAGTGTATATATGTTTCAACTCCGCGTTTATGAAGAAAACTAGTTTATTGAAGTTTCTGAGGGGTTTCGCTAAGTGTAGTTGGACATCGTTTGTACCGAGGCATATTCTCAAACTGATGGAAGGTAGTTATGAACATGGAGAAAAGAATCGGTCCTAATAAAGAGCCTTAAGGCACTCCCTCTTTGACTTCTTTTAAAACTGAAGAACATGCATTGGAAACAACCTTTTGAGATAGGCCCGAAAGAAAATCAATTTAACTGCCCTTTCGCTGAAACTAAAGTTATTCCTGAGCTTCAAACACAGGATTTTATGATTCACATTATCAAAATCCTTCGAAAAGTCTAGCAAACAAAGCAACGAAACATTACCCCTGTCAGAGTCATGTCTTATTTCTTCTTCCAGTGAATTAATCATAGCTGTGGAACAACTATGGTTAGCCCTGAAACCGGATTGCTTTATTATTTGCTTAGCCATAGCTTTTTTTCTTTCTCAAATGCCTTTGACAAACAAGGTAGAATGCTAACTGGTCTAAAATCAGCAGGAAAAGACCAGTTTTCCAGATCTGAGGAAAAGCTGATGATATGATGACATGACGAATCGTATTGGAAGGAATTGGACTTTACAGCTGCTATGAATTGAGTAATTTCGACTTCTGTGGCTTCTACATTGGTAGTACAAAAGTTATAATGTCTACTCTCCGATTATTATCAGAAGAACTGATCATCACTCAGAAAAAAATTATTTAGAGCACCCAGATCAAGAGTATACTCAGAGTCATTGCTTCCACTGGATATACCAATGTTTCGTAAATTACTCCAAATTTTTTTTCGCAGGGAGGGAAGTACTCGTATTTGATTTCAAGGCATTAAAATTTCTCCTTGATTTACGAAGGATGGTGGTTGAATAATTACGCACCGCTTTGTACGCTGCCCAATTGAAATAAGATGGTCTACGCTTCCATTTGCTGTGTAATTTGTTTCTGGTTTTTATAGAACTAACTACCTCAGACATGAACCAAGGACATGCTTTGTTCTGAATTTTAACTGTCTTATTTGTTACATATTTATAATACAATTGCACTAAAATCGACTGAAACAGTCTTACTTTTTCATTTGGATCAGCAGCTAATCGACATTGCTCACAGGGAGCAGAAAAAGTTGCGATGTGAAGGACATTAGCGTCCTTTAAATGTAAAAGTGTCTGGAACAGCGGTTTTCGACAAATTGTTGTCATAAGTACAAAAAAGTAGATCATGATCTGAAACATCAAATGATAGTTGATCACACATAAGAACAAACGATGGACATGAAACAATTACGAGATCTTAAAGACTAATTAAATTATTGGGTATGTAATTTAATTCGTGCGGTTTTTTTTTTTCAAACTTTGAACGTTTATTTAAGAAAAACATGTACAATAGTATTATTCAAAGTATTACCCATCTGAAGCTATGACTTTTTCCCATCTTTCTGGCAAATTGTGGATCCCATCCCAAAAGAACTGCGCCGAATCAATGAATGAATGAATGAATCAAGCCAATTTTTGATATTCTGCTCTGATGTGAACCGTATTTCAGTGAGGGCGTTCTGCATCGACCGGAACAAATGGTAGTCAGAAGGGGCAAGGTCTGGGCTATAAGGCGGGTGGGGTAAGACTTCCCATCCACTGTTTTCCAAATAGTTCTTAACCGGAATAGCAACGCGGGGCCGAGCGTTGTCTTGATGGAAAATTATTGTCTCGGTCTGGTTGCATATTCCGGACGTTTTTCGGCTACTGCTCTCTTCAAACGGATTAATTGTGTTCGGTAACGTTTTCCATTGATGGTTTCACCCGGTTTTAGCAGCTCATAATACAGCACACCCATCTGATCCCACCAAATACAGAGCATTACCTTCGCGCCATGGATATTCGGCTTTGCCGTTGATTTGGCTGGTTGGCCGGGTTTCACATATGATTTTTTACGCTTGGGATTGTCGTAATGGATCCATTTTTCATCACCAGTAACAATCCGATGCAAAAATGACTTCCTTTTGTGGCGTTCCAGCAGCATTTCGGACATGCAAAACCGCCTTTCGACGTCTCCCGGCTTGAGTTCATGTGGAACCCAGTTTCCTTGCTTTTGAATATATCCAGCTGCTTTTAAACGTTTTGAAATGGCTGCTTGAGTGACACCCAAAGATTCTGCGAGCTCTTCTTGTGTTTGGCAACAATCTTCATAGAGTAATGCTTCCAGTTCTTCATTTTCAAACTTTTTTGACTGCCCAGGACGTTCATCGCCTTCCAAGCCAAAATCACCACTTTTAAATCGTGCAAACCACTTTTGGCACGTTCGCTCAGCTAGTGCATGTTCACCATAAAGTTCCACCAAAATACGATGACTTTCGGCAGCAGTTTTCTTCATATTAAAGTAATGAAGAAGAACTCCCCGCAAAAACACTTTTTTAGGCACAAAGTTCGACATATTTGAGTGAAAAAAAATTATTGGTGTTTACGCTTCAAATGAATGACATAAATTGAAATGACGTACAATAACAGTAGCTTTCCAACGCATATTCCGAAGGAATAATAACAATGGAATAATACAAGTTACGCCATCTCTTAGCAAACCATACGAATAGAACGAATAGTTATAGACCCAATATTTATTACAAAACGTGTAGAGTATATAGGGTAAATAGTGTTTATTATTTCCATTCCTATTCAATTCAAAGGAAGGGAAATCATTTTTCAATAGATTGGCATTGAAACCACCACAAATGGTTATGTGTTCGTAGAGTGCACAATATTCAGAAATAGCTAAAAAGAAGGATATGAAAGAACAACTTCTTTTATTATTATACGCACATGCAATAACATTACAGTCGCGTAATTCAAATAGTGTGTATTCAACTTCGCTACCACTTGACTTGGTAATAATGTCATCTTATATTTGACTTGCAATAAATAGCCACCCCGCCACCCGTATTATCCGTAACTGGATCAGTTATTAAGTCAGTTATATTCGGATTAAACCAAGTTGCATTTGCACGAATAAGTGCTAAAACTCCGCGCATTTAAATAACATAAATAATACCTCTTTGAGACAACATTAACCATAGTGTAAGTTGATTTTTTATTAATTCTGTAATGGTTTCCTAACATTCCGATAATAATTGCACATAACATGAGAGTATCTCCCATGACAATATGTCAACACCTATCTCTAATAGGTGCCCCATGAAGCGAGACATAAAACTACTCCGCTTAGAAATCTGTGAATCGCTAAACAAAAATGCCCTCTCTTTCTAGCTTTGCATTAAATTTTCCGACTACAATGCTTATGTCATAGCTAGGACGCTGCTCGTAAGTCTTACCCAAGAGCTCGTGTAAGCTATCTTTGGTATCGTTATCTTCCTCCACTGCGCATATAAGGCTAATGTTGACTAATTGCCTTCATACGGATTGTTACGAGGTTCTACTTAAGATGCCGAAAACTTAAAACTTCTTGCCTAATTCTGCCTCTAACAATAAATCTGCATCCAAATAGGCGCCATAGAACAGGTGGCTTTCTTGCTTTCTAGCAGTCTAAGGGCTAATTGTTCGGCTGCGTGTGATCTATTAAAGGACTTAACATGTACAGATCTGAAGTTCGTTGTCCTTGTTTCGTTTGCAGGGGTTGTAGATCCGTCCGTATCCGAGGCTTGTTGTTGCTTCGTAACTGTACTGTTTTTTCATTACCGGACAGTAACACCAATCCCCAACCCCAACAACCCCCACGCCAGTTCCTTTATATTGTAGATAAACCTACGAAGAGGGGTCGGTTAGACCAATGTCAATAACCCGTTCGGAGATGCAAGCGCTGCCGCTGAACTTCCAAGGGCTCATCTACCATCATCTCTTTTCCAAGACCTTGACTTAGTTTCGGTCGTTACCGACCAGAACTCCGAATATATTGGAGTAGCCTAGATAAGGTCTTATTTGATTTATTTCACCGTTAGTTTCCATCTGGGGAATTCATTCACTGCTATTTTGGTCTGCTGGTCAGCTCTCGCGCTTATAAGTTTAGCAAGTTGAGTTCAGATGGACATTGACCAGTCCAGTTACAACAGTTACAACAACTTTCAGTACCTACCCTATTTTTACAGCACCCATTTTCCTAAAAACTTAGCACGTATTCAGGCATCTTAAGTGTAGTAATACCCGCTTGAGTGTTAAGTTTTTTTTTTTTTTTAAAAAAAACCCAACTGCCAATATGGTATCTTCATAAATTTTATTCCTCAAGCAAGGTCAATAACCGACTTGTTGTGGAAAATGGTGCAGATAAGGTCAAATTCTGTTCCATTTAATGCCCTTTCACTATCATTTTCTTAATAGAATTTATAAAACTATTCAGGCTATTTGTATTCCGGAATTTTTGTTATTTGACACGCACAATTGCGTGTCTTTAAATACCCACACTGTTTCAGAAAAAAAATCAAAGCCCACTTTTCTATTATCCCCCCATTTGCAAATCTTAAACATAACTATTTCATGAAATATTAATGAAGTTTTGAATTTTTGTCTAACTTTAGAGATACTCGTCGTTGTTCAAGCTACATAAAGGCCATTGCACTCAAATAATTATTCCAAATTCGAAATGTCGTCTATGTGTCCACATCGTGTTACTGTTTTCGTTTCTGTTTTCTCTCTCTCAATATCATTGTCAATCGGACTTCTCTCGGAATTAACAAAAACCTCTCCGAAGTCATTGTCCTGTCAATCGATCAATAATCCAATCAGTTGGGAACCGGGACTGGATTGTGTTAATTAACTTGAATCCGACCTGACAAGGCGCGAGATACTGCGAATATTATTAAACCAACCTTCGACGATGCCCTTTCAGCACCAATGACAGTAAATTACGCAGTACACTTTGTAGAAATCGTTTGGAGTAAATGCCACTGCCATAAGGATAAAAAAAAAGAAATTATTGATTTCACCATGACATTGCAGGAGGTTTCAATTTTCAATTATTGATGATGGGAACATGGAAGTATTTGAAATCCTTTATTTTTCCATCAAAAACAATCTACGGGTGGTGTTTGTATCCGTGCCAAGTGTATGGTATAACACGTCTCTACTTGTAGGAGTGCTCCTACTGCTGGTGCTGCTGCTCCTGCTGTAGTTTGCCTATTTCAAGGACATTGTTGTCAAGGAAAAATATACAAAGAACAAAGAACACCACTGCTTGCCGCTGTCTGACATAAGAACATTCTCCGTATGGATGGCTTAGTGCATCAGTATACCCTTGAGTGCACATCAGTGATATGTAACATATGAAGGGGAGTCTCGCCTTGATCGGATATTTTTATTCATTTCGGGTGCTAGGACTGAAATTATTCCTGTCAATCTAATTGATCCGTAAGTAACTCCAATATGAGGGTTTGTACCCTGATATGGCAAGAGTATAGTGTCAGTGTTTGTTTTTCTGAAGTAAATATCATTTGGAGTAGTGGTACGAATACTCATGCATACTAACATGTGCTCCACTGCGGCGTATGTGGAACATTTTTGCTTGAATAACTACACGCAAATATGTATTTGTCTAGTGTTTAGGGCTTATTACTAAGGGCTTAGGAATGCGGCTGGGAGGCCTTTCGATTTGGCAGAGCTTATTAATTAACTCGGCTACATATTGAAACTACAGTGCAGGGTATAATATTGTCACAACAATCAGTAACACTTTTTACTATCATTGATTATTTAAACTGACATGACAGTCCAGGGAATTATTCATGGTCTTTTCCTTCCTCTTCCATTGAAACTGCAATTTTAAGGGTGAAGGCGAATAAAAATGACGCGAAGATATTTGAATAGTTCTTTTTTGGCAAATGTCCCAACATTTGTTCTGGTTAATGTCAGTGACGACTGAGTGTTTTTTTTTTTCGGATAGTTACCGGCTTGCAACAAAAGAACTGGTCTGAAATAAAACACAATTAATGATGGCAATATTTTCTTGTGGCCATTTGGAGAGGAAAGCAAATAAAATCGGTCGATATTGAAAAGGTTTAAGCAAAGTTTTATAAGGACTTCATTGTTGTGAGAGCTAGAAATGTGTCCTTGTCTTGCTCGAATAGAAATGGACTAATTGCGACGGAATACTAGATCCCCGAGAGGTTGGTTTTCTACAAATACCCGATAATTTCTTCTTTTTATTGTAGCTTTGGGCTGCAGAAGCAGTTTTCTGGCACCAAACTTCCTTCCGTCATTTTACTTAATTTTGACTACCTTGTAGATTTGGAGATATAATGAGTGCATCCTTAAGCTAACACCATATTTTATTGCCTTGCGACGAGGCTATGTACTCGTAATTTGCTTCTCGTTTTTCTTGAGTACAAATGGTCCAGTGATTATTGTCGTCAGAGTACGTTATCAGTTGTACAATCTTTTGAAATATTGTTCCTTTGGTATTGAAGGAATCACATAACAATGGGTCACCTTGACGAAATCCTGTTTTGACATCAAATACCTCGGTGTTGTCGTTAAAGACTTGAATTTTTTTTCTTCACAGCTGAACGAGATTCGTTCGTCTATACTCGTATACTGGCATGCATATGTTGCTTTGAATTCGAAGAAGAACTGGCGAGTATTGATCTGCCTTGTTGGGTTTTCTTTTGTATCTGCCGTGGTTTAAGTATTTGGTTAAACATGGACTAACCGAATCTTAGACCGCACTGATGGGGGGCAATCAAATTGATGCTAAATTATTTACGCATTTCACAATACATCAGTAAAGATCCTGCACTCCATGTTAGGGACACTAATGTCCCTAAAGCAGTTTACGATGATGAGATTGCCTTAAATAATTCTACAGGGAGTCCGTCTGCATTATGGGTCAGTCACATTCTGTCAATTCCCTGTCAATCGTCATCGACGTTGAATAATTCATTCTACCCAACAGCTTTCAATGTAGTTACCATCAAACTGCATCATTGGCGCCATTTCCTTGTTGATATCTGAGTAAGATTTTCAACTCACAACAATACAAGTTTCATACAACAGCAAAGTTTGTAATAGCGTTGAACATGTCGAAATGTGTTACCAGAAAATCTGCAGAATCGGATCGAATGCTTGTCGAAGCTTATGGTAAGCCTGCTCTTGGTAAATCACAGTGCTTTGAGTGGTTAAAAAAAAAAAATAAATTCAAAAGTGACGTTCAAAAGAACGTCGCAACAACAACTCGCGGATCAATTAAATGTGACTCGAGAAGTTGTCTCCATACGTTTTAATGGAAAAATGGGAAAGGCAACAGGATAGATTTAGATTGTTGTAGGAGGTAGTATAATGAATCCCAGATCACTGCGGACACAGATGGTCCTTTTGTAATGTCTTCCATTTGGAGCTCATCTATGATGCCACAATTTGTGTGACAGGCGCCTATGTCTGCGCTTCAAGGTAGAATTTACCTAGGTAACGTTGATGTGTTTTGATTAAACCATTACAGTAACATAGTATGTGTTCTGTTGTTTCCACATCCCACGTGTCCAGCGAACACTCTTCATGTGTTATCTTGTGCTATGCCCATTGTAATCAGGTGTTTTTTTACACGGCAGTGCCTTGTGAGAAAACCTGTGAACAGTCGAATTTGACTTCTACTTGGTTTTTTTTTTTTGTGGAAACTGCTTGGCATAAAGTTTCTGACTGGTATGTTTCCTTCGGTTCCTGTCCAGAAATGAAACCTCTTTTTCTCTAGCCAGGTTTTAATAGCAACTTTTATTTTGTTAATTAATAGCCAAATTGGTAATAGTCTTGGCATCATAAATTGAGATGCGGATCCTTTTCTTAGTGAATCTAACAATAGTTCTCGGCATTGACTTTGAGGCCAACTTTGGTGCACCATTCGGCGATGCGAGATTGTTTCCTCGAATTTACCTCTGATTAAGATGAGCAATGTCGTCTGTATATCCTTGCACATAAAAGCCATCAATGCTGAAAATAATCAGTAGTTCATTAACTACGATAGGTCGTAGTAGGTTTGATAATATTCCTCCCTGAGGGCATACTTTCGTAGCTATTACACTGAGTTTATTGCTGCCTAATAAAGTTTTTATTGTTTTATCCTCTAGCATACATTTTATTAATTTACATGTGGAGCCATCACTTCCATGTTTTAAATACCTCTATATTTCTGGCAGAATTCTGTGTTGTGAAATGATCCTTCTATATCGAGGAAACAACCGACCTCTACCTCTTTATCTCTGAGAGGTTTTTTAAAGGCAGCAGGGTACAAAAGAAAGTGATTTCTCCACCGAAAACAGGTCAGGAGAACGATTGAAACATGTAGTTTGGAAATACTTTCGCATGCGACTTACTCACCAGACTTGACTCTGTCCGATTTCTAGACATTTGCATCGATGATACACGCATTTGTAGAGCAGAGCTTCACTTCCTACGGAAATGGGTAGATGATTGGTTTGCCTTAAAAAAGCGACAGCTTTTTTGGCGGGACATAAAATTGTTAGACAAGTGAGGAAAATGTATAGCTAGCGATGGGCAATACATCGAATAAAATATCTTTTATCATTTTCATACAATTACCGTGTATTATTTATACGAAAATTCCGGTTTCATATTTACAAACCTGGTACATTCCCATTCTTATCTCTGTTCGGTATTTGTCCTCTTGGTAAGTTCTTTTTCTCTACAAGACCACGATCGAATACTTCTGTGCCTCTGTCTTTCTAAAAGCCGATATTCTTCCCGATTCCGTTGCTAAAGGTTTGTGATTAGCTCTCGTCCGTCTTTGAAGCGCCGTCTTCTGAAACTCTTCGTCAAACCAAGAATTTCGTTGTTGTGGTGGCTGTGTAGCCGTTCTACGTCAAACTCCTTGAACGTACTTGTTCAATGCTTTATCGTTCAGGATATTCGCATTCGCGCCTTGGGTCACTAAAAGGTAGTGGTCTGAATCGATGTTGATTCCTCGCAAATTTTGGACGTCAAGAATACTATTGCGTCTTGCGTTAATCAATCGATCAGTGTGACCAATCTGGTTGATGTGTATTTTTGTCAGATCTAAAGTGCACGAGTTACGCACATCATGATTTGACAATGAATCAAGCCAATTTTTGATATTCTGCTCTGATGTGAACCGTATTTCAGGGAGGGCGTTCTGCATTGACCGGAACAAACGGTACTCCGAAGGGGTCTGGGCTATAAGGCGGGTGGGGTAAGACTTCCACCAAAGATCCCACCAAATACAGAGCATTACCTTCGCGCCGTGGATATTCGGCTTTGCCGTTGATTTGGCTGGTTGGCCGGGTTTCACATGTGATTTTTTGCGCTTGGGGTTGTCGTAATGGATCCATTTTTCATCACCAGTAACAATCCGATGCAAAAATGACTTTTGTGGCGTTCCAGCAGCATTTCTGACATGCAAAACCGCCTTTCGACGTCTCTCGGCTTGAGTTCATGTGGAACCCAATTTCCTTGCTTTTGAATATATCCAGCTGCTTTTAAACGTTTTGAAATGGCGGCTTGAGTGACACCCAAAGATTCTGCGAGCTATTCTTGTGTTTGGCAACAATCTTCATAGAGTAATGCTTCCAGTTCTTCATCTTTAAACTTTTTTGGCTGCCCAGGACGTTCATCGTCTTCCAAGCCAAAATCACCACTTTTAAATCGTGCAAACCACTTTTGGCACGTTCGCTCAGCTAGTGCATGTTCACCATAAACTTCCACCAAAATACGATGACTTTCGGCATCAGTTTTCTTCATATTGAAGTAATGAAGAAGAACTCCCCGCAAAAACACTTTTTCAGGCACAAAGTTCGACATATTTGAGTGAAAAAAAAAAATTATTGTAGTTTACGCTTCAAATGAATGACATATACTGAAATGACGTTCAATGACAGTAGCTTTCCAACGCATGCTCCAATGGAATAATAACAATGGAATAATACAAATTACGCCATCTCTTAGCAAACCGCACGAATTAATTATAGAGCCAATACGTGATGTTGATCTGGGAAAGCGAAACGCCAGAAGTGAAGAATATTGCGTCTTTATGCGAGTTGGTAAGTCAAAACCGCAATCATCTCTTAAAAGTCCCTGTGCCCTATTTTGTGAAAAGGTGATCGGTCTCTTTTCCTGATGAAAGAAAATCCAGATTTTTACCGAAAAATCTTCCTCCGTAAATGTCTTTGTTACAAGTCAGAGTTGCTTTACTTGGTGAAGCCATGCTTTGGTTTTCACGCCGAAGGGGAATTGTGCCGTATTTTTTTCCGAAACGTTGCCACACAGCGCGTGTTACGTACGACTGTTATTATAATCAGCGCGATTTAGGGAGAAAATAGAGAGCTCGGCAGGACATTCCATAAGAAAGTTGTAAGGTTTAGGAATGAATCACGATATTTTAGAGTTCGTTATGTAAATTTCAGTATTCCATACATGTTCCAGAACTTCATTTAGCTTTTTTTCTTACTCTCTGGTTTATTTTCAGCCATCTTACGTTTCATTACATGCCACAAGTGTTCGATTGGGCTTAAATCGGGCGAATTAGCTGGCCAGTCTAGTCTGGTAATTCCGAGGTCATCAAACGTTGTCTTGAGCTGAAAATTATTGAAAGACTCTAGTTACTTGTCTATTTATTATTTATAAAATAGACATCTAGAAGTTGATTTATAACACTTTACTTACGGATTTGCCGCGGTGGCAAGGTGCAGAATCATCTTGAAAAATGCACAGTTTACGAATGATGCTGTTCAATTGCTGGTACCAAAAACTCCCTTACTACTTCTCCATACTTTTGAGCGTTCATAGTCCCATTTACAAAGTGGAAATGGCCCAAAACGTAAAAAGAAAAACATCCCCAAACCATCTGGCTTTGAGGAAACTTCACTGTTTTGACTATGCACTTGTCCTTGAACCTTTCACCTGTTGACCGTCGTACGTATGACAAATTGTCGGCACACAACAAATTAAATTTACTTTCATCGGACCATATCACACATCGCCAATCATCCTGCTACCAATCTTCGTACTTTTTTGCCCACGTCAAGTGAGCTTTTTTCATTTTTGTGGTTAGGAGAGGTTTTTTCGCTGGTCGTCTTCCATATAAAACTCCCGTAGCCGTCGGCGTATGGTTTCGGCGCTTAGATCAACTTGATGAAATTCACTCAGCTCTGCTCTTATACGGACAGCACTTTTAAAGCGATCTTTCATGCTAATTCGTTGTAATACATTGTCCGTCTTCTGGGTTGTTTACGTTTTCCTTTCCAGTGGATCCAAATTTTCTTTTTTCTTCATCAGTCGTACGATAGTTGAATGACAGCATCCTATTTTAACCGCAATCTCACGATAGCCAAGCCCTTCTTCGACTAAAGTCAATATTTGAACTTTTTCGTCCCGAGTCAGTTGATGATATTTACCAGACATTTCACTTTTTTTTACCTGTCACCGTCACAACTCAATTCGAACTGATTTTTTTGCACTGAATACGAGGCCGGACCCTTACGATCTGATGTAATTAGGCATTTTTTGAGAACTCATTAGGTGGTGCGGTTTTATGACCGCAAGTGTACATCCAAAAAGTCGCGGCTTCTATAATACTTTACAGCAATCATCAAAGTAGATGTCATAGTCTTTCACTCTTCTTCTTGGATGGGAGCGATATCCGCTCTAGAGCGGCTTGAGGCGGCCCCTAATGGTTCATGTGCATGTGAACTGTAAGGGGTCCGGAAATTACATGTGCATAGCTGAAAGTCGTATTCGTTTTTCATAAGAGACTGTTTGATGATTCACAACACATAATGTTTGTGATCGGGCAGTAAATCCGACGGTACAACCCCAAAGCTAGATCCTTCAGAAAATGGTGCTGTAGTCTATAGTCCTCTACGGGAGTTTGAGCGCTGCCGTTGGTTCGCTTGAAATTCCTCAGTCACGTTCTCTATTTCAACATCCTGCCCAGACGGAAAAAATCCTCGACTATGACGAAGAAGCTGAAATGGAGTGATCACTGAATCTGTCCCTTGCGACCCATTTGTTTCCTGCGAGCTTCAGCTAAAATGTCCACTATGTGCTGGAACATGCGTATGTATTTTAATAACTGCTCATTCAACATGAGGTGTCATTTTAAATGTTGCATATTGTTGAAGTGTCAATATTCACCTTTCATTGCTAATAAAATACATAGTCGCACAACGTGTCGAAATAGTGAAAAGTCACTACAAAAACTTTGAAAATATCGTGAAAATGTTTTGTTCATACTGGTTTTGGTGAATAATGAAGCGCCTTATCGCACAGCTATAGTGAATTTAATCGGCAAATTCAAACATCACAGATAGGTTAGGGATGTAAAGACACCAACCCGTGTTCGTCTGGTGAGATCAGCTGAAAATATTGCTGCCGTAGCAAATAGTGTTATTGATGAGGCTCATTTTTTTTTTTTTTTTTCGTCTGGGTGGGTTAAGAAACAAAACTGTCGCATATGGGGCTCTGAAAACCGAAGAGAAATAGTGAAACAACCTTTCTATTCGCAATGAGTGACAGTTTGGTGATTTTTTTTAGACTGGGGCCATATTTTTTCGAAAATGATGTTGATGCGACCGTTTCAGTGAATGGATTGTGTTACGATGTATCGATGTTGATTGACTTTTTTTGGGTTGAAATTAATTCTGTACCCGTGAACGGCGTTTATTTTCAGCAGATCGGCGCCATATGCAACACAGCGGGTGAAAGAATACCCCTATTGCGTGACAATTGGACGTGTGAGATTCCTCGAAATGTAGACTTCGATTGGCCACCGATATTTTGCGATTAAATACCATTAGGCTTTTTTTCTTTGAGTCTACGTTAGAGATAAATTCTACGCCAATGCCAAGCACTAAAAAAAATTATCAAAGCCTTTATTCGCAAACACGACAGCAATTATTCGAAAACAAGATGAAAAATTTCATCTTATCAATAACCATTTATGAGCAGAGCCCTGGTGAACATTTAACATATTTTGTTTTCCATTACAAACCTTAGAGTTTGTATATTGGATTAAAATAAAAATATCGCCACTTTTCGTAAAAATATTGCGCTTTTCTTGACATTCCTTGTTGAATGACCGTATACTTGCTCACGTGCGATTGTTGAGTTAATTTTGCGTTATTAGACTTAGCATGTTGCTCAATCTGGCCTTGGGACCGGCTATGGGCGAATTGGAAGCGATATCTAAGAGGTGTATTTCCTGTGACTGTTCAGCTAACTCTTGTATCAGAAACCAAGTTCACGTCGTTGCTGCCATTTTCTTAGTGGTTTTGCTTTTTCTTGTCGATTTCGTTATGCATCTAGTCTTTTTTGGCATTCTTAAATGTGCGTTTTTGTCATGTTTAATTCTTTGAAATAGTTATCTTTCCCGATTTTATCTAAAAATTTCTATCACATCATCCATCTACCATCTGTAAATGTTTGGTATGAGTATTTAATTACGCTTTCAAACATTAATCTGGCAAATACTACATTTGTATGTTTAAAAGTTCATTCACCAATTAACCAGCTCCATAAACTTCGCCAATCAACACAGATGCGCGAATTTCATTTAAAAAAAGCAATAAAGTCAATTTATCTGGAGCGAATAAAAAAATATCCCTGTGTGGCAGAATAGCAATAAATTATTATACCTGATAACAGATATAAATAAATCGCAGTAAGCATTAAAGTTTTATCTGATACATATCCGTATATTTGCGAGTATAAAGCAAAAAGATATGTATATTTGGATTATTTTTTGTTACCAAAATATTGTAGAAAATTTTTTATTTATCTTTTGTAACCAAGTGACTAATATTGATAAAATGCAATTAAAACCACTTCAAACAGGCTAAAGTGGACAGTACATCGACTCAATCATAATACACTCATATCTTGTATCTTTTTAATGAAGTGAAGCGCTCGTGATAGTCAGTTAATTCGTAGAGTGGTTTCCGGAAATACATGTCTCAGAATAAAAATATTTGAAAGTGCCACATGCCACTTTTAACACTGAAATACTAAAATGAATTCGTATTGTAAGTCGTTCGTAAATAGCTCAATTGATTATCATATTGTTAAGCTATTATATTCGAGAAGAGTTTTTGATTATTATTGCCTCTATGTCCTTCACTTTGTCGGTACGTTTGCTTATATTTTTGTTTGTTCAGAGATTAGGTTAATTAATATGGCGCCAATGATGTATGCAAAGTATATTTTGACAAACAGTTGTATTCTTCATAATTTACGTAACGAACTCCGGGTCTATTTACTAGGACCCTATCGTTTTCCAGCCTCTTCCAGTTTCTTGGATTCTCAAACGGTTGATTCTAAGACTAGAGATTCGTGATGTTCCTCGATTTATCAAACCAGAGTTCTGGTTCTTATATGTCTTTTGGAAAAAATGGGCTCGTCCTGTATCTATATTTGTTATTCAGAAACTTAACGTTGCCATCATCAATTGCGTTCTAACGTTTCCATGATGGAACTCAGATTTGCAGTAACTACGTAATGAAAACCGGTCGAATGTAGCTCATGCTTGATACTTACTTTCTGAGTATCCCAACCAAACAGGCTCATAACCATTACACCTTACTGAAGTTACAAATGCGCTGAGAATCACTTATTTTATGGCTTCAAGTCGCAGTTAACGACTAAATTCTAGTTACAATTTCAGCTTATGGTTCTATTTATTACCTAAAATTGCATGTTCAGCAAAAGTATAGAAATATGAAACAACAAACTTTAAGCAGCAGAAAGCTGGGCAAAAAAATTATCGTCCGCCACGGACTGAGTTCACACAACTTCACCCAGCTCTGATAGCATATCTCGGGTTATTCCACAAAAAATTATAGACCAGCTGCTGGTAAACAATTAAAGTAGCACCTTTACCGAAATTTTGAAAAATGACTACACGTTTGCCAAGAGCTTAAGGGCTATTAGTTCGACTTCCTTTATGTTGAAGAGAATGAAGAGAATGCTTGAGTAGCATCTGTGCTAAACTACTTTGCGAATGCTTCCGCAAAAAGCCTACCAACACAGGAGATCCTGCTGCAAAACTGCGCTGCGGAATTTGGTGGGCAGGATTGAAGGCGTTCTTAACAAAAAGAAGTACGCGTTGAGCATTTTCCTTTTCAACGCAACTTTTAACTGTATGTGTATTTCGGACAGACAATAAGATGGATAAGATCAATCGAGGTGAATATAACTTAGCGGATAGTGACTTCGATTCGAATATTCCACGTGCAGATTCGAAAGGCGTTGTATTTTTTTCGTTTTGCAGGGTTGTCAACAGTGAATCTGTCCACATCAGAGACTATTTGTTGCTTCGTAACAATTACTTTTTACGTGGTTGGGTAGTTCAACCCGCGCACAACCCCCAACCTGAAGTGACAGGTCCTTTTTGGGACGCCTATGACGAAAGGGGGCGGACCAAATTCCGGAGCCAGCTACCCGCTCCGGGCATGTGAGTGCTGCTATTGGCCCTTATTTAGGGCTCATCTGCCATCAACTCTTTTCGAACACCCTGACTTAGTGTAGGAGATCCCTATAGACCTGATATTCAAATACGTTGAAGCAGCTCGTATAGAGATAACACTTGTTCGACCTAACTGGAACTGTGGACGCCACCGTTGATTCCATCCTTAGAATTCGTCTGCTGCCGGCCGGTTGCAGGAGAAAGTGCATTAGTGTGATGGCACTTCTTCTCTCTTATCTCTCTCCCTCTATCTCTATCTCCTCCCTCTCCCCCCCCCCCTCTCTCTCACCACTGCCCTTCTCTTACCAGCCACCATCAACGACCTTACACAGGGGTTCGTTATCCCATCTCCAGTCGAGGTACTAGGCACCCAGCAGTTGCCACATGGAGGTAAGTAGTAGGAGTTGATGGTGTGAGGCTAAAGTAAGAAAGCTTGTGTTCTCATATAATCGCATTCACCACCCTTTTGACCACCATCTAATATGAATTCATTGGATGGAATAACAGTGTAATTGAATAGATTTAAAGTTCTCGTCCGAGTTCATGGGCAGTTTCACTTCCTACGATTTGCGATGACTTGAAAAAAATCAGTGCAATTCAGAAAAGCCTTTTATTATGGATGGCTTATGGATGGATAACCTTTTCTACTTATTCCTCACAATATAGTGGATGGACATTCGTCATGGAAATGTCTCCGTTTGTTAGGCAAACAGAGATAAACTCAGAGAGGTGTAAGGTTTTGCACCCCTCAATGGTACCGTTTTTGGCTAGTTCCCATAGTTGGTCTCAAAAGCGATTGCCCTCTGCATTGTCCAGACCGTTGTCGTTTCCAGTATCCGGATTTTGCATATCAAAGAATAAACACAACTTCCTCTGTAAATTTTCTGAAGAGTCGTTAATTTCCAAATTCTGACCGCCAGAACTGCAGGTTTTGCCGGCTGGATTACCAGTTTCACGAGGGAAAGCCTTCACTGGATTTGTTTTGACATCAGCAAGAGGAGTGCTAGAAAGCTTTTTTTGAGCAGCTTTAAACAGTTGTGCCCTTGTCTTCCCTGAATTCTGTTTATACCGTACGTCTTCCGCATACTTTTTCCTCCTTTTTAATTGAATCAAAGATGATGGTTCTTTATAGCGTGCATCTTCACGGCAACCTATTAAATCTCCTCGGTTATCGAGTTAACCTATTAGAAAAAGGACTCTGCCGTCTATCTACATATTTTGCTGGAACTTGCTAAATATACCTGGGTCAGCCTATAAATCGGCGAAGAATTTTTGAAGTATACTGGTTGAGGCCTTCAGAATCTATGCCCCACCGCATCCGAAAATTAATGAATTGTCGTTATTATGAGTATTACCCTCATCTTCCTTTAAATAGTTTCGCTTCTAGTCGGGAGTCTTTGGCGTTGAGTTCGGTATACCACCGCCACGATAAGTCAGCAAAAAATAAAGGCTAAAAGGCATTTGTTTTTTTATCAACTTTTGAGTAAAACTACGGTATATACCACCGTGTGCCCGATTTGAGTTCTGTTTTTTTTTTTTTTTTTTTTTTAAGCTGGTACATCTGTTGTTGACATTCCCTCTAAATCTTAGCGTCATAGCTTGACATTTGCAAAAGTTACGTAGCCATGAGTACATCTATCTGTGAGTGTGTTGGCGATTTTTTACAATTTTTGAAATTTCGTTCCAACAACGAACTTGTATTAACTTTTCCGTAAAAAACGGATTTAATGGTGCGCGAATGTAGGAAATGTTAGAAAAGTGTTTCGGTAACGATTTTCTAAAGAAAACGGTCGTTTACCAGTGGCACGAGCTGTTCAAAAGTGGTCGTGAGTCAATTGAAGATGATGAACGCAGTGGCAGACCATCGACATTGAAAACCGATGAAAACATTGATGAAGTAAAAGAAATGTTGGTCAATAACCGTAAATTAACCATCAGAGAGATAACGGAGGACTTGAACATTGCCTATGGATCCGTCCAAGACATTTTGGTTAATGATTTGGGTTTCCGTCGTGTAGCAGCAAAGTTGGTGGCAAAAGACTTCAATTTCATGCAAAAAAGAGACCGTGTTGACGTTGCAAAAGAGATGATTTGCGAGGCTGAATCCGATCCCACATTCATCAAAAGGATCATTACTGGAGACGAGGCGTAGGTTTATGAGTACGACACGCAATCCAGACATCAGGCAAGTGAATGGCGTTCACCAAATGAGCCGAGCCCAAAAAAGCCACTTTGTTTAAAGTCAAAAAAGTAGGCAATGCTCACGGTTTTCATGGATTACAACGGTGTAGTGCATCATGAATTTTTGCCAGAAGACCAGACCGTAAACAAAGAGTATTATTTGGGCGTTATGAGACGTTTACGTGAAGCAGTTCGCCGAAAGAGACCAGAATTATGGGCAGAAAACTCTTGGATTTTGCACCGTCGCACAGTGCCATTATTATTCGTAATTTTTTGACGAAAAATGCAACAAATATCACCCAACAGCTACCGAATTCACCTGATTTGGCTCCCTGTGTCTTCTTTCTGTTCAATCGAGTTAAAAAACCAAAACGGGGAACGCGTTTCAGCAGCCGAGAGGAAGTAATGGAAAAATCGCAGTGACGGACGAATATAAAAAATATTTCGAGGATTGGATCAAGCGCTGGCATAAGTGTGTTGCAGTCGATGAGGATTACTTTGAAGGGAACAATATAGATTTAGATGAATAAACTTGTATTTTTAATTTTCTAAATAAATTCCGAAATTTTTTAGATCAAGGTAGTACTTGAGATACAGAGGCATATTGCCTCGCACTAAAAATCATAAGTTTTAGTCATTGCCTGAATGATGCTGTTACTTTTGAAAGTTATATAATAGTTCCGATAGAAACGACTAATCCGTAAAAAATCGAACAGATGGACAGGTTTCAAGAGATACATGCTTTATAATTGATAAAACCCTCATTATTCCATCGATATTTTCCTACAAACGGACGTGACATTAGGTCTTCTTTCTAATTAACAACCAATAATTGATCACTGTTATACGAGTATCTTCGTGTTCTCTTCTTTACTAGATACACTTCATAAAACAACCTTTTCATTTAGTAAATATCACTGCACAACTGTTTTTGCACATAGTACCACCAAAGGTTACGTACAAGTAGCTAAGCCGAAAATACCCTCTTCTGGTGATTTGAAGGTAGTAGTTTCCATCCCCTGGATAATACAATTTAATCTCTGCATTCACAGTACACAAATAAATCTGGGAAATAAGCAAATTAAACCTTTTCTCTATTACCATCTTCCCCACTACCATCAAAACTATTGTAAAGCGACACCTTGACACCTTTGGCATTCAATTTTGTTTTCCCAATGCGCTAATAGAATTTGCGTATTCGCTCAAGTGTTGAAAAATTATCAGCAGAGATGTTTCACCCCCTCTGTCATAGATGATTAATTCTAAGTGTGGTATTATTAAAAATATCTCTGGCTAGCGATTAGTGTCTTCGATTTAAGATTTGTGAAAAAGAAAATCCCTCTTAGGGTTGGGGGTATAATACGAGTATCTACACATATATACACTTCTAACACATAAATATTGTATACGAACACATGTTTTTCATCTTGACCTTGATGATATTTATAGTCGTTATCTCCCCTACCCTTCACTTGTACCCGCTTTCTAATTGCAGATTCTAGAGCCCTTATTAAACGTTAATGTATGCAAATACAAGTGCTCATGGGTGTTCAGTCCACAGCGTGAGGAATACGTCAAATTGGCACTAATAGCGGAACTCAGAGATGTTTTCTTCCTCTCCATCCTACGACAGTCAGTCAGTCAGTTTGACTTGTGGCAAATATTTTCTATAAATTTATAAAATCCAATTAAAATTTGCCTTCTTACAATGTATAAACATGAGCGAGTATAGAGAGTGTAGGGAGTGTATCTGCTTGCTTTGGTACATCCCTACTCTCGTACCTATTGGCATCAGTGAATTTTTGACTGAAGGCAACAAATACGAATTTTGAATTTTTTATGTCGGCTCTAGATGAGGGCCACTACCGACCGCCAACAGATAACAACGCACGGTCTTCACGACCTGCTTCTAAATAAATTTAATTAAAACGAAACGATTTCTGCACAATTGCATTTTAGTATTGTTGCGCACATAAACACAATTTTATTTGATCCAGCTACGATGTGAGAGGAGCGGTTGAGAGGAATGACTTAACAATGGATGGACCTACATAAATGTTGACAATTACAATTTTCATTATTCTCCTACGCTTTGCACCATTGAAGTCATACGACTGAGATGTTGTCCGAATAGATGGCGAACGCAATGTCATAAAAGCGCTGTGCAAGTGTGTCATAGAATTTCATAATTGAAGGAGGTACACACTGCAATTGTGGAGCTAAATGAGTTGAGCTCTGGATGTAGGTTCATCAAAGGAATGCGTCTTATTACTTGCATGATGGTTACATTTTTTTTTTTTTTTTTTTTTTTTTTTTTTTTTATGTGGAGATCTAAAATTTTTGGACTGTGTAGTTTTATTTCTTTTCCCTGGTATATTTGGTTTGTTGTATCAAGTTCTACTAACTAACTGTAATTTTTTAGATCACAAACAATGCCCGGGATATCTTCTTTTTGAACGTACACCCTTCTTCGGTTAAGCAAAGCTAACCGAAGTATCTGTGCCATTCATGTAGAAATCTTAGAATCCAATATGAAGGATTCCTGATCAAAATACGACACGCCAGATTCAAACTAGTATATGATAGCCGGAAGACACGCATCAATAGGAGTATTTTAGACGTATCCTACTTACGAGTACTATCGGATGCCTCTAATATGCACCAAAGAATGACTTTTTCGAGATATAATGAGGTCTCGAGATCTCGGACATAACCATTAAGCCAGAAATGAACCTCATCACTGAAGATGATTTTATAATAAAAATTCGGCTCAACTTTTAGTTGATTTTCAGTCCATTCACCGAACCTACGACGCAAACGACAGTCCATTGGCTTCAGTTGCTGCACCAGTTGGATGTTATGTGGTTGTAGGCCAAAATCTTTCCACAAAATCTTCCACATAGTGGACGACCAGAAGCCGTTTTGCTGAGAATGGCAACGACCCAAAAAAATTTGAGTCCTCTTGGGACCTTTACAAGCGCAATGGGTTCTTCGGTACGTACAGTATGAGTTTGAGTTTATGTGAGATGAATATTATCCATAAGAGTATACATACGTAGACAGAATTTGATCCTCAGTACTGCTCAAATGGAGGATTATGAGCACCGTAAATTAGGCGTAGTGCTCTATATGTTTGACGCACATTTTTTTGAAAAAAAATTTACACAGTTTCTAAACGTTGTTCGGATGCAAGTCTTTGCATTGTAATTTATCGAACATAAATGTCAAAGACACGTGCCCAGTATAACAGCTGGTTTGACAGATAACCCGATCGAAAGTTCTCTAAAAAAAAAACATCCATTAGTAGCCAGAATACAAATGTCAGGGCAGATTATAGAGGCGGAAAATACCTTTGCCATTAAAATTACACAATACCGCAAGAATCTTAATAGACCGCATTTTTCTCAGCTTCCAGCATAAAGTGCGAAGAGCCACGGGCAATGCAGCCAGAAGATGATCAGAAATGCTGCCTTTGATGCGCTAGGTTTCACAATACGAAAACAAACAGTAACATATGGTTCGCCTATGAATGCCGGCGGGCACTTACATGCCATGTTAATCTGCTTAACCTTCCTCATGCTGCCGTAGTATGCAAATGGGAAAAACCGATCATCGATAACCTGACAGGCCTATACTCTCTAGCTAATCTTGTTAATGACTCAAGAATGTCAAATCTTGGTCAAATGAAGTCAGTCAGCGGGAATATAACAATGGTTAATGGATAATCTATCCAGTGAGCTCAATTAACATCAGCGCAGAAATCAAGCGAAGAATATGTAAAAATCTGTTTCTGTTGGCGAAGAAGACGCTATATAAATCCCTCATCATCTCTGCTGTTACATGAAGTAGAGGTATTGACACTTCGAAATGGTTGAAAGTTGGTGGCGAAAAATTTTGCTTCACTGCATCACTTTTACAGGAACATTGTTCGCTGTACCTCCTGCGAATAAGATGACTAAATCATGTAGATTCCTTAAATACCTTTCAGCTCGAATGGTCTTCGGATGCATCCTTAGTTGGACAACTCATACAATGCCCTACCTAAGGGGGCGTATGCCATTGGAAGCGGATGCTCACATGCTTATGCATGCGTTACTAATGACAGTTAGATAAATATCGTGCTGGCTTGAGATAAAGGTTGGTTGAGGTCCAAGTACGCCCTACTTTGAAAGTTTCTATCTTTCATATTAGCTGGCGTGACTTCAAATCTTTAAAACAACAAAACTATTTCTGTTTTCTTCGTCCTTTTCGTACGCAAATACATATACTTATGAAATTGTTCCTCATATAAACGTAGGTTGCAGTTATAAGTATAGTAAATGCCGAACATTACCCTGACTAATCTCTGATTCTAAGTAAAGCACTGTGAGTCGCCATTAATATAATTTTGTATGGATCTGTCCTGTATATGAGAATTATTTCCTTCCTGTGTTCATATCTTTCTATGCCAGAAATTTGTGCTCGTAAATCGTAACCTTCTGATCAGGTTAATGAATGAATCTCTTATTGAATCTCATTTCTGTCACTGACTTCTCCAACCAGCCATAGACAGCTCGAAGGGTTTTTCCAATTTCGTCAGCATATTGAAGTAGTTACAAGGACTGCCAAATGTGCTGGCATAAAAAACGAATCGGTTTCATTCACAATTCAGATACATCCTAAGATATGTTGTCTATATTTCGGCATCATTATTTTCTTTCAAGGAGGTGGCCTTTAAGGCCCTCGATACAGAGTGTGTATTTCGTTGTTCGTTCCTACAGGCTTTGATTCACGTCTTTCTTCCAGTAGCTCCTATTGTTCTTCCAGTTCCTGAGTTCCATTTAGCAGAGTTTTAGCGTTTCAGCTAACTATGTTTTTGATTAAGATAGTTGTGCAAAACGAAAAAGTTAGAAACCGTTTCCATCAGTTTTTCGCATACGTTTCTGTCATGTGGCATTTCTGAAAAGAATTATGCTTCAACTACAGTCGTCGAAGTCCCCATCTTTTTCCCAAGACAAAGGAGAAATTCATTGGATGAGGAGCTATATAAACTATATCAACAAATTTCTAGAGTCACAGCCGAAAAGTTACGAGTACTTGACGCTTGCAACAGATTTGAGATACCAAATATAGCTTTTATAGTACGGTTTTCGAAAGGCACACTCAATAATGATGCCATTAAATCGATTGTTGATACAGCAAAAATGGCCATAGAATGACAACGATGGAGAAGGGTCACCAAACAGTATTGTTGTGTCATAAGTGTTATGACGTCAAGAATGCTTTCAAAACAGCGAGTTGGCTACATATTCTAGAAGCACTACGAAACATGAGACTACCAATTTATAATACATCCGAAACATTGTGAAAAACTACTTACGTTTGATGAAGTACACGGTCACTAGAGGAGTACTCCAAGGATCGGTCCTGGAGCCGGTACTGTGGAATATATGTACGATGGCTTAATCTACTAACTTAATATCGTGGGGTTTGCGGACGATATCGCTCTCGTCGTAACAGCAAAACATTTGAAGGAAGTTGTTCAAATAAACAACAAAACAATTGGAGACATACATCAAAAGGCCGGTGGACTTTTCGGCTTGTTCCGACTGTCAAAACTTGGATAAAGCGCAAACACGGAGAAGTTCATTTCCATACTTACACCGTTTTCAAACCGATTAGTCCTTCAAACCTTAAATCTGTCCATTTTTAAGTAATACATGGAAGACATGAACCATGTCTAAGATTCCACTTACAAAGAGAAAATCTTCGGAGAATACTGAACGAAGCACCAACTCCCGAGAACATAGAAAGCGAGGAAATCGCAACAAAAGCTAGAAGAAGAACAAACGCCGCTCTGGCGTGAAACATGTAACCGTAGCACCATTTAGTGACAACTGATACATACAGCAAAATGACAAAAACGTTAACACTTAGTTACAGAACTCCACCAAACGAACATCCGTATACATTGCCAAATACACTACATACTTGATTTACAAACACGTGAGTTTTCGCACACAACTTGCCATGCTTACACTTAAACCCTCTGTACATATACGCTATACTAATAAACACAAAATACATATCTAAACACAAATGTATTCATAAACATGCTAACGTACCTATAGCCACATGCACATATCCATAAACACATATAACCACTCGCGAATACATACATTCTCACATTCTAATATCCATCAAACAGATTCCACACTCAGATCTTCATCCGCAGGCAAATACCTACACCTATATCCCCACAACCACCTACACATTTTCGCATCGGTCGAGAAAGTCAACAATACGACAACAAAATGGGTACTTGGACAAACAAGCCCTTGATTTCCAGCTTAAAGCTATTTACCCCACGAAGTTATGCCTTAGGGCGGTTTCGCGCCTTGGAACTAGGACGATGATTCTTTGCGGAAGTTAGATTTAGTGGGTGAGAGTCTTACATTTGCACCTACACGGCGTGCGGTCCTCCTTCGAACAAAAAAAAAAAAAAAAAAAAAAAAAAGTCTCCATCCTTCGACCACAATCTTTTGCTTTGAAAAGTAGAGGAGATTACATTGCTGTGAGAACAACGTAAAAGGGTACGAATCATAGAAAAAAATCTCTCAGCCAGGGTAATCAGTAAACGTATTTGGTAGCAACATTCAGACTTTTAAGGGACATTTTACTGTGGATTAGGCTGTAACATGGTACGACCAATTGTCTCTAATGTTCGCTTTCCCTGCTAATCTAGAACTTAAAAAGGTGTCTTTTGGCATTGTCATCTCTATCCTCTATTATCTTTATCCTCTTTATGGTAACAGCATTTCGAGTACATAGCAGGTGGAAACAACAATGAAGTTGCAAGTACGACAATGTTGCCTAAGCTTTGTAATGGTAATCTACTAAAATATTGTTAACAGTACTTGTAACAACAAAATCTGTCGCTAAATTTTGTACATAGGACATATTACTGTAATTGTCGCCCTGGCAAAAAAAAAAAATTAAACAAAAAGACGACTTACGACAGTGTAATGGCGAGACATTATACTCCTTGACATTCTTAAGCAACTACGGTTTCCCGCAATCACTGTTTTCTATCGGCCTTAAACAATCGTTGGCTCTGCTAGAATAAGCAGATATCTGCGAGAGTCCGCAAAATCGGACAACATCTCAATGCCCAGAATGACATGAGTTATTGAACAAACTCAGTATAGATGTTGTGCTTGCATGTTTAAGTCAAAAGGGAAAGAATTTGGGCCACTTTAAAAAAAAAAAAAAAAAAAAAAAAAACACGGATAGGACGTCTATCATTCTGCACCCTTCGATTTCGATGATGGTTTGCCACAGAGCTGTGTTCTATCAACTTAACTCTTCTGTATGTCTTATATACGGTTATGACGGCAGCAAAAAAAAAAAGAAGCTTCAACTGGTATTTAAACTTTTTAGAAAATGCATTTGAATTGTATCACAAATGGAGGCTACCTTGCAACGTAATGTCCAAAAATACCTGAATAGTAACGCGTTGGTTTTGAATGTTTGCCGACGATAATGACTAGGAAATAAGAAGCTTGGCAGGACATTCCTTAAGCGAGTTGTACGGCTTAGGAAACAATGTACGACCGGAAGTGGACTTGAAATACATCACCAGCTATCAACAAGACCTCTTCCTCCCCTTGATATTCATATGTTGGCGTGTACTCTCAAAGTCTTTTGTACAACACGCACTGGAGCTTCGATGACATTGCACGGCAGCTATCTTATGAGTCCGGTCTTATGGACGTGTCCATGCAATGACATCGGAAACCATGATGCTGGTGTCTTTCTGGAGGACGACAACGTTAGATCTCACTTCACGTTAGGAAAGTTTGCATCTGTCTCTCAAGCAGAAATTTACGCCATCCTGATGGCAGCTAACTACCAAGTGTACCGGTATGAAGTGAGCATTTTTTTTATGAAAATAAAACACTAATTTTTAATGGGGAAGTAAAAAACATTTTATTCAAAATATTGGCCATTGCTAGCTACACTTTTTTACCATCTTTTAGCCAATTTATGGATTCGACGCCAAAAAAACTGTCTTTTGAAGCCAACCAAAAGTTAGCTACTCAGCTAATGCGTGTCCCATCGATGAAAACAAATGGTAGTCGGAAGTAGCCAAGTCTGGTGAATACGGCAGGTGGGGTAGCAGCTCCCAGCCAAGTGTTTTGGTTGTATCCTGAACCAGTTTTGCTTTGTGTGCAGGTGCATTGTCATGGAGCAAAATTACCTTGCCGTGTCTTCTGGCCCATTCTGGTCATTTTTCGATCAATGCATGGTTCAAATTGATCATTAGATGTCGGTAGCGATCTATATTAACGTTTTCACCAGGTTTTAGAAGCTAGTCGTACACCACACCGTTCTGGTCCCAACAGACACACAGCATTGTCTTCTTGCCGAATTGATCTAGTTTTGCAGTCGAAGCTGATGGTTGTCCCGGATTAACCCATGATTTTCTCCGTTTAGGGTTCTGAAAATAAATCCATTTTTCATCGCCGGTAACAATTCGATGCAAAACTGATTTTTTATCGTGTCTTTGAAGTAAAATTTTACAAGTGGTTTTTCGGTTTTCCATCTGTCTTTCATTCAATTCATGTGGCACCCATTTTCCAGACTTTTGGATCTTTCCCATAGCTTTTAAACGGTCAGAAATTATTTGTTGTGCAACATTTAACATTTCTGCCATTTGAATCTGACTCAAAGTGTCATCTTCATCCAAATTGTTTGCGTCTTCAAACTTTTTTAGTGGTCTTCCACGTTCTTCATTTCTCACATCAAAATCGTTATCTCTGAACCGTTGAAACCATCTTTTGAATGGTGCTTCTGATAGAGCATGATCACCACATGCCTTGACAAGCATACGATGTGACTCTTTTTCAAATGAAAACAAAAAATTAATGCTCTCCGCAAGTCATCATTTTCTGGTACAAAATTCGACATATCAATAGGATGTTGTTTGCTCAATGACTTGATGTATATGTTACATTTGCATCTGTAGCGACAGCCAAGCTGGGCGTAAGGCCTTACTGAATTCGACTTTCAAGCTAGTTCAAGAATGCAAGAGATCACTGAACGCAGTCGGAAAGCTAAATTCAGTGTCCCTTGTCTGGGTCTCAGATCATAATGGGATCACGGGAAATGAAATCTCCTATGAACTTGCCAGGCATGGTTTGGAGGAGAGTTTTTCAGGAACCAACCCTACGTTGGTTCTATCTGCGTCTTCGGTTAAGGCTTCGATTGGCACTTGGGTTTCATATGAGCACAACTGCAGATGGCACAGCTCTCCGAGATGCAGTCAAACCAAACGAATGCTTCTCGACGTCTCTAGGAGGTCAACGGGCTTTCGGCTATTCCTCAGCAGGTAAGACTGTAGGTTGATTACTAGCGTCGTGACAGGGCAATACAGTTTTGCAAAGCACTTAAATGTGCTGGGCATAAGTGAAACAACATCCTGCGATGCTAGCTGCGCACTATCTCCCGCACTTACGCTCGCATCAGGCTGCAGGTACTCGGCGCTGACGTATTGGGTGCTGGTTCTGTAGGTAACTTACCACAGAAGCGCTTGAACATCATTCTTCGTAAGACTGAAAGATTTCATTAAATGGAACTTTACAAAGAGTACAATGGACTAGTTCTTTGTCTGAGTGCTCTGTTCCGACATAAAAAAAAAATAAAAATCTTCAAGACCTCTCTCTCTCATCAGGGTGCCCTACTCATTTTTCAGATGTCAGATCTTCTTGGTGCTTTCCATTTAAAGTTGACATTGATAAACCACGCGAACTGCCTATGGAGTAAATGTTATTTATACTTTCCTTTAACCGTCAGAGTAAATGGTAGATCCGTTCACTTCTATTGCTTAAATAGACCACCCTTCTACAGACTGCAAGCGATTTATGGTCACAATTGTATGCCCAATTAAGTACACCCCAATTCCAGTACTCGTACATGGCCATGACTTTTATATTTTCGACAAAATTACAAACGCACGTTTGAACCATTCAACACTCACTTCCACCCATCAACCTTCGTGTTTAACCTTGTTAATGAATAAATCATGACCGCCTTACCATTCATGCATGACCAACCATTCAATCAATCAAATTGTTCAGAAACAAAAAAATTTA
The DNA here is from genome assembly GCA_907269105.1 of Volucella inanis. Lineage (NCBI taxonomy): Eukaryota > Metazoa > Arthropoda > Insecta > Diptera > Syrphidae > Volucella > Volucella inanis. The sequence goes on from OU026154.1 coordinate 97,501,753, forward strand.
TCCACTGTTTACTCAATTTACGCCAAAGATTCAAGTATGATACTCGTATACCAATATAGCTATCTATTTCAATCCCATCATATAGGTCCTCATCTCTCGTGATCAGATGTCATACAATTCCACAATTTAACAAGTGAATTAACCCCCTTAGTGTGGTCTAAATTTTCTTTACTATCAACAGTAGTAGGCTTACAAAAGAAACTTCCCCTCTGTTGCAAATGATGGCAAACAATCGATTTGTTTGCGTCCCTACTGTCCCTACTGTATCTATATCATTTGCGGTCACTATTAGAAAGAATCTCACAATCAGTGGAGAGTAATCTGTCGTTTCGAAAAGATGTACCCAGTTTCGAAGTCGTGCTAAGTTGCCTTTTAATTCGATAGGCGTGTATCTTTGTCACGTGGCGGTTAGTGTTTTACTCGAAAAGAGTTCGTGATGAAAAAAAATTGTAATTCAATGCAATCTATAGTAATTAAACTACAACCTCACATTGATTTGATTAACTGAAAAACTGAAAATGCTTTTCGAAAATATTCAGTGTTTTTTATAATCTAACATACTCTCGTGTCTCATTCACTACTATCTAATCTCAGTGCAAATAATTTATATCTTTCATATTAAAGTCACGCGATAGATATCGAACGTATAAAACTACATCTAATGCTGTATTTTTCTGCCATGTATCTACACTGCTACTGCGGTTCTACAGGCTCGTCGAAAAGTCGTCATTGCAGATATTCAGTCTTATTTTCACTAATTCTTAACCTGCTAGGGCCTACAATTATTAAGATTTCCCTTAAAAACTGACTCATCATTACTTATGACAGCGCTATTCTACAACTCTAAACTAGTGAGCGGTTCCAATAAAAAACGGACTTTGTACTCTGCCTTAGTGTACTCTAACGCCGTCTTATTTAATCTCTAGGAGTTCTATCGAACGCTTTTTCCAAATCGACCAATTTAATATGCTGGTCTTACGAACCGACATAATGTTTCTCCATAATCATCGCATTGCACGTTTGCTTACCTCGACTACTCTGTCGTACATTTTCACGATATTAGTTCCAACGGCAAATGTTGGAATTTTTCATATCGCCTTTTCCCTTGTACAATAGAAAAAAAATTTATCCCTGCACTGACTAGGCATCCGAATGCCTCTCATCATTTTATTGAAAAAAATCGCAAGCCATTCAATCCAAGATTTCCGATTGTCGCGAACTCTTCGAAATGTATGTAATCCAACCCAAAAGCACCTTTCGGTGTGAAAAGATAACTGAACGTGTATACTATCTTTATACGATTTCGGCTTTTTGGTCGCTGCAGCTGGCTCTAATAAATCGCAATTTTCGGAAGCGGCGTAGACTATTACTAACTCTAGGTGTTAAGTCCCTAGATCTTGCTTGCGCTTTGTGACAGTTGTGTATCCTTCGCGCTCTCCATCGATTTTAACCTTCTGGCCGACACTATTGTTGAAGAAATATGGTAAAACAAGAAAACAGTATCTTTTTGTGGATACAACTGCGTCTCAGTAATGGCTTGTGGAATGTCTTCACTTCAAATGCGGCAACTTTGCCAATCTTGACTGAGCTTATTCAATCAAAAATGACTCCTATCGCTGAACCAAATTTTATGGTGAAAAAAAGAAACTGTACGACTCTCGTGATGGTCAAGCCGGTTTAATTTTTGCACGAGGTGGATTTCCTGAGCTCATGGACGCAATTTTAATTACTGTGCACGAATTGACTCGTCATTCAAATGGTAACGCTTGCTGATCGCCAAAATGGTGCTCTATAAAACACGGTTCGTCCCTTTATAAATTGTAGTGGAATGGACCTTACCAAACAACGGATGAGAAGGCGCTTGGTTGTTTCGAGAGAAAGGCGTTTTAAATGATCTACGGCTCTCTCTGCATCAATGGGAAGTTAAGAAGATTCAACCGAAAACTGTACGGGCTAAGCTAAATTAGTCTTAGTCCATCGACTAAGATGGCTGGGGGTATGTGAAGGGAATAAATGCCAATAAGTCTTCGAATCTAACAGCCAGCAGTAGAGATAGACTTCATCTCAGATGGCGGCCGTATGTGAAGAGGGTCCTCAACTAACTTTGCTTGCGAAATTAGAAGTAACTAGAGAGCCTACAACATTATCGACATTGTCTTAGGCTCTTAATATAAATCCAAAATTTCTTACTTTTAATGATGCTGCAATACAGAAGATACATGCACATCCAATTTCTATAAAAATAGCAAACTCGGACTATTAGTATTTATTGGTTTGGCACGTCCCGACGTTTCATATTGCAGTAGCCATATAGCAAGCACAGTTCTTTGCTGTATCTTCTTCTCCAAATTCTGTCTCTGCAAACGAAAACACGACTATCTTCTTCTTACTTCTATCGAAGTAACTAAAAGCATTCTCGGCTTCTAATGAAATCATGCCTTTTACGATATATAAGTGTACAGCAGGTCGGCAAATATAAATCTTTTATACACATATGAGGCTTTAAGTCCATTTGAATTGTATTTTTTACCCTGGGAACAGTATAATAAGAAATTTTAGTTAAAAAACAAAAACATACAATTCTTCGTCAGAAGGCAACACATTTTTTAAAACGATTGAAATTTATGTCTGTGCTTTAGATTTGCCAGACATAATATATTTTGTTTGATGTTTCAATGTGCTCGTAACGGATACGTTCTAATCAGTAGACATTTAAACTCATAAATACTTGTCTATCACAATTTTTTAATTTACAAATTGGTCTTAATCAAAACAACAGTGTGCTAATTGTAGGCAATTTTCTAGTCGGCCCAGGATTTTTTGTAATACAAATACACTTCTACCTTTACTTAGACCACACTGTAAATATCTAGAACTGCAAGTATTGTCTTTTGAAAATGTGCTTACGAAGACAACCTGCACTCGAATCTGTTTTAGTTTTTCTTTCGATATTCTTCCCCTGCCTAATTGTCTCTTTAAATTGCCATTCCCAGATTCTAACCTCAAGTAACCTAATTTCCAGTCTTAAATATTTTTCCTTGAGATCTTGTCGTGTAAGATAAGATAAGATGTCGTTCTGATACCTTTGAAGAATTTTAGAGCGTTTACTTCTTGATTGTTAGGCAATCCATGCTGAAATTCCTTTTGATCAATCCCCGCTGTCTTAAATAATTTGACAGTGAGTCCGTTTCAAAGTAAACAGGACTTTTTTAAAATATTCACTGATGTACTGTCAAAATTTCATGACATTTGGACGATTGGAAGCGGTGCTATTGTTTGTGTCATCGGAATTTAACATTCGAAGCACATTATCAAAGAGGCATTTTGCAAACCTGCTTTATTAGGGTTCGAATAATCTCGAACCAAAACATTCTCACCCCTTTCGAAATTAATATTTGTTGAACCTTCATGATTTTTGATATTCAATAACTGACCCTCAACAACTTTATCCTTCACTAATGGCGGTCTAGGTACATTAAAACGATTCTTTAGTTCCCTACACAATAGCAACTTTGCGGGTATCTCTCCTGTAGTTCAATGCTTTTCGTATCAGTAATCAAACAAAAGTATATTTATAACTTTACCAATGTTGTTTTCTTCCCCATCCAAAATTGATTTTTTTTTTTAAGTTTTCAAGAAATCTTGACCATTGGTCGCAGTTGCAGAAGCAGAAGCAGTTGGGGTAGGTTAGGTCTAGGAGAACACCAGGCACCAAAACGGGCCCATCGTGATCCCTGCGAAACCAGTTGGATTTGTCTTCAAATGACAAAAACCTATACAATCTTCATGGTGAAATATCTTATTTCTTTGCAAAAGCCAAGAAGGTCTTTGAAGTTTATATCACCGCAAAATCTGCAGATATCCGTTTCTCACAGTTTGAGTATCTTTGCGTCTTTTCGCAGGAGACAGTGTCCTGTCAGAATACATATTATTGTCCAGTAGCCTTTTTTTTTATGCAAGCTCATCCGCTGGTTTATTTCCTTTAATACCGCAGTGTTCTGGCATCCAACACAGCCTTACCCGTTTTTGACTGCATAGTGCCTTGAGTGCGGCCTGGCTATCCATGTAGATAGCGATATCTCTTTCGGATACCAATTTCATTTGCATTAGCTCAGCTGCCCTAAGGACAGCCAGAACTGCTTGCGTCCGGTAGTCTTTTAGAAACTCTTAGTTCTGGGTCTTGACCTGGTTATTACATTTTTTCCCCCAGCCTTACCTATCCGGATATATTATATCATACGAGATGTCGAAGTCGACCAATTAAGGAATTTCATTCGTTAGAATCGGATAGCCTGGCAGTAGCTCCGCTAGGACTGTGCCATGTCCGAAACAACTGCTCTTGAAGTAACCCAGATTAGTGAGTCGTATTTTGCACTGTTGCCAGCAAGTTTTTTGATCTGTAAATCAAAGGTGTCCAATGCTGCCGTAGGGGTGCTATGGAACGCATCTGTAATGGCTATGGAAGCCGTTCTTTGAACCGCCGTCAATTTTCCGTAAACAGTTTTCTTGTTTTTGGTTTCCACCATAGCAGTGTACCGTTTGTAAGTATACCACCACCGTTTACAGCCCGTACATCATAGCAAGTTTTAAGCCGCAAATTTTTCCTACCGTTCCTTTGCAGATAAAAAGCATTATATTCCTTTTTGATTCTTTGCACTACATTAAGATTCCAATTCAGTTTTTTGTCCAGAATCACACCCAGATACTTCGCGCTATCCGAAAGAGACAGTTCCACTCCGTTGAATTTTGGGGGTTTGATGTGCGGTACCTTGTACTTTCCGGTAAAAAGAACCAGTTCCATTTTGGAATGGTTGACATTAAGACAAAAGGTTTTAGCTCAAGTGCTGTTCATCGTTTGGGCAACTTCCATAATGTCGCTTAAAATATTAAAGCATTTTGAAGACTTTCATGACTGGAATACAATTTGTCTGTATTCTTATTTAGGTTTTTATTACTTTGGTCTAATTTCGGCCATCTTACGTGTGACCGAGCTAAAGTTTTAGTCTTTACTATGCCTAAATGCAACCGATGTAACAGATACGATGCAGATACAGATACGTAGTAGTAGGAATAGCTACTCTGTAACCCCGTAAAATACAGTCGTACTCAATTCTGTCCCACATATTCTAGTTTCGTTTACGATTACACTAACTCTAAGGTTTTCATATGCTCCTGAAAATCAGCTCCCAATATAACAATATCGTCTATATAATGATGTAATGGCAAACCTTTCTGAATAGATGGATGTCATTGGTAATTGTGACAGCTGCTGAAACATAACAACCGGAGGAACTATTATTGCTATCTGGTCACCCTATATTTTATTACCTTTGGAATACCCCGCAAAACGGCATATGAGAACTGCAAGGGCATAGCAACTGCGATGACTCGTCCAAAACTAACTGATTATATGTCTTCGATAAATCTAATTTTGAAAATAATTCCGCTTTTAGTGAAGAAAACAACTCATCAATGCGTTAATGGCAGATTCGATTAAATTAGATCATGAGACTGAAAATAGCCGCCAGATATACTATAAATGGAAAATCTTTTCTAACAACCGTTTTTTGTTGTAGCTGCTTTCAAAACAACGTTGAGATTTTTTTCAGAGGTAATTAATCTCACTTTCTTGATGCATTCTTTGCGCATTGCAATTGGCTTCCACACTCAGGGCTTTTTTAATGTACTTTCAAAACTTAGATTTTGTTTTTTCTTCGTGCAAACGTGCACCAAATTTTCCGTCACAACCAGTGACAAACTTATTCAAGACGAACGAATTTAACTGCGCCCCAAACTTACAGTCCATTGCTAATTTTCTTAAACTCTCCAATTTCCTGGCCTTCAAAAACTTTCTTTGCTCCCGGAAAATTATGTTTGGGGGAGAACAATGTTGTTCCAACAGCTGAAACAACTCCACGTACTTCTTGGAAGCCAACAAGACCGGATTATGACAACACGTTAGCCAATTTTCTACGCCTAGCCTGAATTCACGTATTCTGGTGGTCATGGATGGTCATTATTTAACGTTAGGTTGGTCTATACGCTGTCTTTTTTTGCTGTGTGGGTTTAGATTAATAACAGCAACAGGTAGATATCAAAATACCACACTTCCTTTACATCATTGTGACTGGTGATAAAACGTGGTGTTTTCAATATGATCCAGACAATGTTGATTTGCTTTTACGATTTCAAGGGCATTGTCTACAAAGAGTTCGTTCTACCGGCCCAAACAATTATTGCAAAATTTTATTTTGGTGTTTTGAAGCGTTTGGTGCATCGTATTCGGCCAAATTATCGCGCAGAAGAAAGTTGGCGTTTATTGCTCGACAATGTCAACTATTGTGAATGATTTTTTGGCCAAAAATTGCATTTTAACCGTCAGCCACTTCCCGTGGCACAGCGTTAGGTTATGTAATTTAATTCGTGCGGTTTTTTTTTTTTTCAAAATTTGAACGTTTATTTAAGAAAAACATGTACAATAGTATTATTCAAAATATTGCCCATCTGAAGCTATGAGTTTTTCCCATCTTTCTGTCAATTTGTGGATCCCATCCCAAAAGAACTGCGCCGGCTTGGCAGCCAATAATGAATCAAGCCAATTTTTGATATTCTGCTCTGATGCGAACCGTATTTCAGTGAGGGCGTTCTGCATCGACCGGAACAAATGGTAGTCAGAAGGGGCAAGGTCTGGGCTATAAGGCGGGTGGGGTAAGACTTCCCATCCACTGTTTTCAAAATAGTTCTTAACCGGAATAGCAACGTGGGGCCGAGCGTTGTCATGATGGAAAATTATTGCCTCGTGTCTGGTCACATATTCCAGGCTTTTTTCGACTACTACTCTCTTCAAACGGATTAATTGTGTTTGGTAGCGTTGTCTATTGATGGTTTCACCCGGTTTTAGCAGCTCATAATACAGTACACCCATCTGATCTCGGCTTGAGTTTATGTGGAATCCAATTTCCTTGCTTTTGAATATATTCAGCTGCTTTTAAACGTTTTGAAATGGCTGCTTGAGTGACACCCAAAGATTATGCGAGCTCTTCTTGTGTTTGGCAACAATCTTCATAGAGTAATGCTTCCAGTGCTTCATCTTCAAACTTTTTTGGCTGCCCAGGACGTTCATCGTCTTCCATGCCAAAATCACCACTTTTAAATCGTGCAAACCACTTTTGGCACGTTCGCTCAGCTAGCGCATGTCCACCATAAACTTCCACCAAAATACAATGACTTTCGGCAGCACTTTTCTTCATATTAAAGTAATGAAGAAGAACTTACCGCAAAAACACTTTTTCAGGCACAAAGTTCAACATATTTGAGTGAAAAAAAAAATTATTGTTGTTTACGCTTCAAATGAATGACTTATACTGAAATGACGTACAATGACAGTAGCTTTCCAACGCATGTTCCAATGGAATAATAACAATGGAATAGTACAAGTTACGTCATCTCTTAGCAATGCCAAAAATTTCTTTATACGCCTTCGCTAACATCTACTCTTCTGTCTCATAGATGTTGACTGGAATAATCATGGTCTTATGTATGTAGAGTCTTCTTAACATTTCTTGTCAAAGCCTTATTGCTCAATAGCTCTAACAGGGAAAAGGGAAGAGTAACTCCTCTGATAAGGTGTCATTGTCAGAGTAAAGAGTGGAGATACGAGTAAGATAGGCAAAAACCTGTCCGATTCGCCGATTTTTCGTTACCTGGTTATAGTCAATTTTCTGAAGTTTAATGTTGAGTAAGTTACATGAGAGCGCATTACTTTGCTTGAACAAATTTTGAGCGATTTCCATCGGCATTCTATCCGGTATGCTAAAACTGGACATAGCTCTGTTAAGATTGCCTCTATATGTTAGATACTGTGTCCTTAAAATTTACAAAGAGGTAGTTAAAATTGTTCCCAACTTTTTGCGTTTTCTTTAGGATCTTCTGAAGTATGAGTATTTTTTCAACTGTGGATTTACCCGTCCTAAAGCCAATCAAATCTTTTAGTGGTTTCATTGGTTCACATAATTTAACAGACAACATCTCACGTTAAGGAGACATACTTAGTGGAGCTCAGAGATCTTCTTTCTTGTGGGTTGGACAATGGATACTGAGGTGCCATATACAAGACATAACTTAGTTATTTCTAAATTATATCTTGCTGCCTTAAATGTCTCGGTAGGTAGGCCGTCTAGTCCATCATTTTAATTTGAGTCGTCTAAGTCCTTTAACAGTCTGCTGCAATGAAGTGACTTTTCCATAACCTCAGCGCCGACTAAGACTCTACTCATCAATTTCCTTGTCCATCTCTACAGGTGTCTGTTCGGTTCTTGAAGGCTTGATACTTCCTTTTTACCTTTCCAAACTTCAGATTATTCCTGTCGTATCCACCACTAGTGTCATGCTATGCTTTCCAACTGTACTACCAATGATCTCAGCTCAGAATATCAATTTCTTCTAAGTTGAATCTGTGATAGTGTTATTATCTCTGTGTTGTGTTGTGTAGTGTTGTTATCTTTGGGGTCTAGGAACTGGAAGTCTAGAACACGTCAAATTGGTCTTTGCTTTTTTGGGGTTCTTAACAATATAAGTAGCGTGATGTCAACGACATAGATAGAGTTTACCTAGCAACACGAATCAGAGTATGAACGCAGTTATTTATCGAAGAAATTTTCTAGATATTGCATCTTTAGTATTCCATGGAAGCCGTTCTCGAATTATGATCTAATTATCAGACATCAGTTTATTCAATTTTACGAATGTAAAGCTACGAGTTCGTCGCATCATATTCGTACGTCGCTATATTCCGTACGTGCTCTTCAAGCTTTTACTAACTTTTTGAACGTGCCTTGTGTTCACAGTGGCAATCAAAAATTCAAAAAATCCCCTACTCTTCTTATCGGACCCTTTGCACCATGGAATCTTCTGGATAGAAGATACGCATGTATAATATTAAATGATAGCTATACACTGGTAAACCTACAACCTTGACTTTGACACTGAGCCAATTTGGCAAAATCCCATCATACCTAAGTGAATTTAAAGACTGCAAACAACTAGATTACCATGCACCGATTATCCACACATGTCTGCATATGCTCGTTGGCCAAAAGTTTCAAGACTTAAGCCATCTAATTAACAATTTCAACATAAGGACTCTTCTCTGGCACTTAAAAATAATCACACTAGTCTGACAAATTGTTGTCTTGCCTCATGCAAATTACCACCGAGTACGGTTGTTGTCTCTTGTTAAAGTAGCCTCGGTTGTTTTAAATCCTCACGTGTACTCATTGATGACAGAAGGTGTGTGTATACCTATACTGAATAAAATAATCTTCACGGCATTACAGTTTAAAGGGAATACTTTGACATTAAACAGAATAACTTTGAGTTGTCACGTCCACCCACCCAACCATGTCGAAATAATCCACTAACCACCTCACTAACTAAGTGTCCTTGTACCCGCGTACAACTACACCGATGTCTCCATTCATCCCCCACCCAGAAAGCCAATAATTGACCTTTGCTTAGATGTTAAGAATCGTAGTACTTCAGCTATAGTGATTTAATGTTCTTTAAGCGGAAGTCAATGTTATTGATTTTATTCAGGAAAACTACCAAAATGGCTTTTCATCAGCTCAGGGGTGGAAAAAAAAAATAAAACAAATAGAAACCAATCTACCCCTACGGATGTCAAGCCTGCTTTTTGGCAAAGGACCAAATATTCCGATATCTTGTCCCGTCTCTGGGTCTCACTGTTTGCGCCATAAAATCGTTTTTTTTTTTTTTTTTTTTTTGAAGAATCGCTAGCTATACACCCGCATTGCTGCAACATGTTGTGCAACGGTTGTGTACGGTTATTATACTTGCACAAAAACATATACGAGTACACGCTTGATTCGCTTATACAAGTGTGCGAGTGATTATTATATCAATTCGTTTCGTCCTTTCACTGAAATTGGTTTTCAATGCAAATTTTTGGAAAATTAAGTTTATGTAGGTGGTAGCAGCTCCGAGTGAGGTTTTATGACTCCACAATCCTTCCTAAACCACTGCATTGTCCTACTCGTGCCACGATTTGCAGTTGAGCTTACTTGAAACAGAAGGATAGAGCTTATCCATATAATTTTGTGGTCAGTATGAGAGCAGAGTAGGTACACCGACAAAAAATAAAGAACACTTGCAATTTTATTGTTTGAAAGAGCAGTAGTATTTTTAATGGAAAGCGGTTGGAGTACGCATAGTAGCACGTGAGGAAATCATTGAGTTATGTGGTTTTTGTTCACCACCCGTAGAGATCATAGACACAGTTGAAGACATCTCCCAAGCTGATTAGGGATTTGAGAAAACATTTTCTGTGCCCCGTCTAGCAGATTCGTTATCAATTTCAGTTTCTAGGACTCTACTTTGAGTGCGGACTCTGTTAACAAAATTCAATGAGTTAGCGTTTCAAGCTAATTTCTAGCACTATTTTGGAACAAAGTCAACACCTTTAGTTTCCTGATCGGCTCTGGCCAACCGTAAAAACACAAAATAACACTGATGAGATTAATTCCTAAGCTCTTAGCTTCTGGTGACTATACGCCTGATGGCATACGCGTATGCCTTACTTAGTACTATCGTACCTAACATTTTGAGCGGAGGATGATCATCAAGACTCTGTGGTTTAACTCGTCGACCTCTACGCCAGGGATTCTGAGTTCAAATCAGAAAAAGGGCCAAAATAATTGTTGGTCCTCTCTTTTACATAAAATTGCAAGAAGAACAAGTCAGTAAGTAAAGATACTAGATCCTGTCAACACTGGACAATTAAGAGGAGTGATGTTGTGGCTTAAATCTTTAGAGCTTTTTGTCTTTTTTTTTTTATAAATTAGGGTGTGCTTAAGGGTTTTTTTTTAGGCCCTCTAAAAAGTTTGTCCACGTTGGTTTCAAATGTCTGATTGTTATAAAGACTAGAAAACAAAGAGCTCGGCAGGGCATTCCATTAAGTGAATTGTACGGCTTAAGAAAAAGTCACGATATAAGGACCACCTCTGAGTTTTATCGCACAGTTTTGAATCCTATTTAGCAAGTGCAAAGAGTGTATCCTGACTAGATGTGGTCATTGTACTCCAATTTTGGGCGTATAAATGCCTTATATATTGCTGGCAGATCAGAAGAAGTGAAGTATTTCTTGCATCGCTTGAGGAAACCAAGACATTTCACAGCATTTTTGACACACATACCGAGAGTGGAAAGTTTTTCGGTTTCGAAGATGAAAGTGCCATTCATGCTGTAACGACTGGAGACAGCATTGCGTTTTGGAAACATTAAATCCCATTCTGTTGATAGTTACCCATTTGGTTATGCTGTTATTATCGAAATTGAAAAGAGTGTCGGAGGCAGAACGGAGCCCTGGGGCACACCAGCATTTATTTTGTAAAAATCATACTTGAAACCATTCAAGACAACTTGAATTGAACGTTCCGAAAGGTAATTTCTTATCCATTGAAGAAAAGAGTCTTTGATCCCAAACACACGTATGGTATTTTCGTGTATTGGCCTAATGCCAAACTTTGTCAAATGCCTTAGTAATATCAAGTGCAACTATCTTATTTTCACCAAATTGGTGTAGACTTTGGTTCCACTTTTCATCTCACCGGTGGGCCTGTTGCAACGAAACCGTACATCTGGTCATTGAGAAATTTCCGTGTTTCCGTGTTCGAAAAAACGGTTTTCAGCATTTCCATAATCTTGGAAAGAAGTAAGTGCAATGGGTCCGTAGGAAGAGAAAGAGAAAAATTCATTTTTTTTTAGGGATGGCCTGGACAAATGCTATTTTCAATCTAACGAGGAAGAACACCTCTTCAGAAGAAGGGAAGTTATACTAGCGCATTTCTGTTTGTTAAGATTTTAAAGTACTTTTGTTAATACACGAGTACGAAAGTGGACTCGTCCCATTGAATATTCGAGTGAAAGCGGAGACAAGTACAATCTGGAAGTGTTAAATCGACCGCAAAGTGTGCAGCAAGCAGGTTAAATGAGCGTTAGGATGAAGGATGGAGCAAAATTTCTAATATTTTTGACAAACGACCAAAAATTGTTGCTACTTTTGGGTATAATGGCACTGGTTCGTAGCCAGACATCTTCAGATTAGAGTGATTTGAGAGGTGTGGGCTATAGCTGGCCTATATTTTCAGAAGTGATTTCATAATTGATTTGTCAATTTCCGAATCGGCATCTAACATAAATGACACCCTGATTTTTGAGTTTCATCGTTCGAGTAGAAGTTCTTCTTAGGAGTACTTCTCGAAAAAGTTAGGTTTGAAAGGATTAATACAAGGTGCAAAACTCTGCGACGTAAAGTTAAGGCCAACGGATTTCTCGGCGACATTATTACGAGAGACTTGGAAGTAGATGCTAGAAACGAAAAACGTTCGGCAACACCATAGTATCATGACGGTGGGGACAGAATATCATGTGAATAGCCTTTATTTACATCTGCCATCATATCAGTCAGTCCTCTTTTCGTATGACTAAGATGATATCAACAAAATCTGTGTTTGTCAGACGGAATATTTACCCGAATCCACACCGCATGTTCCTTCCTGTCTTTGTTTCCTCAGTTTCTTTGCATTCATGCCTATTGAGTTGTCAACTATTATGAGCACCTGAATGTAGAGATTTTCTGGTGCAGTAAATCCTGGTTGTGCCTAACGCTGTTCACGCAATTCGCAATTTACACTTCTGATAAAGATAGCCACTTGCTTTACTACTTACCTTCCAAGTTTTACATCTTTCCCGGGAATTTTGTCGAAGTACTCAGATCTACAGCTTTGGTTATAAAATATACATCTTTCGGAATGTATGAGCCGATAAGGTCGCTAAGAAGATCCTTTAGAGGTACCCGAACTTCACACCTATGATTCTATTTGCGAAGATGAGCTAGTCTGTCAGAGGTGCAGCTAGTTTTGTAGACAGCTTTGGGCAATTCCTGCCATAGGATCTGTAATGGTAATGAGCTTCGGTTCTATAACTTTCGCTGAAAAGATACCGCTGTAAGCTTCGTTGATAGTTTTTTTTTTTTCCTTTTACTCTGTGCAAACTTTATAATTTCCAGAGTTTAGCTCTCAAAATCACTTTATTTATCTTATGATCGATCTACTGATCATCTCAGACACAATTCAAACGTCCAATTCGCAACCTTCAATTGGTGGCTTCAGTATTAATGATGCCGCCTTTAGGATCCAAGTCCTGATCGTGATTGAGAAACACCTATGCTTATAGATTTACTTAGATCTGCATACATCGTCCTCCTTTTCCAGAAAGACTTGAAACCGTTTTTGATAGATTAAAGTGCAGACTAAGAAAGTCTAGATTAGGGAAGAAGTTCTGTTATTATTACGTAAAGTTCTGGTTAAAATATCACATATGTGGCGCATTATCATTAGTGATTACAACTGGCCTACACGAATTTTATAAAGTTTCAATCTTGACGGAAAAATCAATGCAACCTCGTTCCACTTACAATTGGTTAAGACAAAGAGAGTTCTTTATTTAAGAACGTTTGTCAATCCCAATTTATCGGTAGCTAAGTAGCTTAATAAAAGTTTCTAGTATGGGGATTTATTTTCTTAAAGGTTCTGTTGGACAGCACCCTGTGTCAAAAGAGTCTGAGTTGATAGTCAGCCTATTATTAAAGGATTTAGAACGAAATTACATGACTATATGCAAACTAAATAAGAGGACGTAGTGCCTTCAACATAAGGGCAACTGCCCTTAGGTTTCATCCACTTCTTAGGATTGAGTCAATGTTGAGAAGCCGAATATTATTATGGTTTCGGGTCCTTTTTTCATATCTTGATGGAAGTGTCTATTTTAAGAAAATCGGTAAGAGGCATTGAAAATGATCTTACTCAGGCCAAGCAATACCTTGTTCGTTAAAAGCAAAGCAAAGGCTGGGAAATACAAAGCGTGGGTAAACTCATAAAATGTGTCTTCTATTCCAAACGACTTTCATGTACACAGGAACTATAATACCATTATGCGACAAACTTATTTTTTCCAAAGGACCCCAAAATCAGCTCGGGTTTTTTGCTTACAGTCCCCATTCTCGTTATCGTGATAAAAAAATCTTTCAGGATCAGATTCAACTTGGTCTACCGAGAGTGAGTCTTCATTGGTCTTGACTAAGATGTCATTCACTGAATTGTAATTCTCCCCAACTCTTCCGCAGTTTTAGTGTTTCCTATTCACTTACTCTAATCATATTTTTCTACCATAAGCTCGCCAGATTTTCTGCCATTTCTCCATAGTTGGCTATGAAGATATGAAAAGTTTACTTAATCTATTGGATTGAGTATCTAGTGGTATCTAGAGAGCTGCACATGTGCAGAGAAGGTGGAGGATTGTCTTCTCTTCCTCCTCGTGCATGCAGAGAAATCATTTGTAAGGACGCCAACCCTGCTTAACAACCAGAGGTTTCCTGGTTAGAAGGATCAGAGTCTACGAGCGATTCAGATCCAGCTTCTACCAGATTTGTTTAGTCGCTGGACATGTTTGCCCACCGGTCCAACTAAGGTCTGTTCTTTTATTAGCATCCAGCTTTAGCTAAAGATGTCGAGGGGTGTCAAGTTAAACAGAATGTCTAAAGCCGCTGAGGGAGTAGAACGTAGAGCTCCGCTTATGCGTAGACATGCTGTTCTTTGGACTTTGCTTAGTTTGTTATAGTTAACTGCTTTGTCTAAGGCCGTCCACTAGACAACAACACTTAGGGTTACCCGAGGTTAAAGGCCCCATTTCTTCCCAATGGCTTTTTTGCAAGAGAATAAAGCTACTGTAGCCTTCTTGACTCTTTCTTAAATGCTAGGTTTCCAGTTCAGTTTCCTGTACAGTTTTCGAATTTGATTACAATTGAGCCCTTGAAAAAAGTCTTGGATCTATTTTAGCTCGTATATGGATATCAATCAGTCATTCTAGAGTCTAAGGACTTTTAGAAAAACATGAGAGCATTTCCTGGCCTTGAGAACGAAAACTACATTGACTTCTCTCTATGAAAGTGGAATGTAGATCAGCTCTACATGATATTCTCTAGTGTGGGCAGGATAATAACTGACGCCAATTTAGCTCGGCAGGTCTTATACCGTCCGGACCGGTTTGAAGCTATGCAGCTTCAGCGCCCAAAGCCGTTTGTATCTTATAATCAGACCATAAATTTTGGTCACGGTTGCGGTAGTCCTGTTTGAGTTACTACTGGCCGCGAAATAATGAGTTACCTGGAAGGTTGAGTGATTAATCATTTGAGGTTGTCCCAGAGCCATCGGTTTTTTTTCAAATAACTAGGCACATAGGAGTTGTAGAGATGATTTTTCTAAGCCGTGATGCCTCAGAAGTTTCCGTGATTTTGTCACAAAATGATCTCCAAGATTGTCGCTTTGCTTTCCTCAAATCTTTTTTTGTTCTCTTTGCTAGGTTGAAAAGTTTTCTGCAGATGTTTCTAAACAGTCCTAGTGCTGATTTCCACCAGTGCGGCTTTTTCTTGCCTTTAGATTGAAGAAGAGGGCAGGAAGCAGCCATAGCCTGAAGGTGAATTCCTTGACTTTCATGTCAAGCTCGTTGATGTCACGCGGGACACTTGAGAGTTCAAAGGATATTGTTTCTGGGGGGGGGGGGGGGGAGCATCACTCAGGCTGAATTGAATGTACTTGTGGTCTAAAAATGAGTGTTCAGATGATACCACCCAGTTCGTTAGCATTTGAGTGATATCTAGCATTTCCTGTCGGTATCTTGTTATAAAAGTGGGCTCATTGCCAATCTTGCAAATAATATAAACAAGAAATGACTAAAATTTCCCCGCTTCTAACCATCTTATTTCGATTATTCCCACAATATCCAATCCAATATCAAAAAAGCTCTTGTAGAGTTTTCATTTCTGAGATCCGTCGCTTCGGTAATTCAGAAGGGTCCGGGTACAGTAGACTAAAGTAGTCAAAGCGTAAATATTCCTTATCCGAAGCTTAGGAAAGTTTCTGTACATAGATCCGAGTATTATCACCCCTATACCCTCTGAGTTCCGTCTACATTTTGCGTTCTTGTTTGTGGCTCTTAGCCGATAAAGAGTGTTAACCTTTTGAATGGATGTTGGGTTTCCGGAGCAACTGCAAAGAAGAATATCCTTAAAGTTGTGCTAGCATATATCCAAAGATTGACCAAAATAAAAAGCTATCCTAATTTTTTGGCTTGTGTAGTACGTTGTACGATTTTATCGATTTTTATCCGACAATGTGGTCGAGCATAAACAACTGCAGTACAATTTCACCTGAATTGGCTAGGAGTTAGCTCTGATACAATGTGCAAGTTTGTGGAAATTTTAATTAAACTCCTGCTCTCGAGCAAGGTGCAGAAATGAATCATTAATGCTGCAGTACTCCGACTTTGTAATACAACATTAAGCTTTTCCAGATTTGGGTGGCGTAGAACAAAGTCATATTTCTCTATAGCAAATTGGGATTGTCAATTAATTTTTGTTTTAATTCTGCATAATTCCTGTAAGAGACTTTGATATTTGATATACAATAACTGGTGGTCTTTGCTTCCAGATTTTGGGTATTGCTTCTCTGTTGATGCGACCGCATGAAGTTTAGTTCCCCAATTAGCCTCAATGTGAAGAATCATTTAATGAAATCTGTAGCGGCGCAAAAACAATGGCCTTGTGCTTTTTTTTTTGTTTAAATATTCTGAATATTTGTTTGTTTTTATGAATTTACTTATAAAGGACACGTGCAAGATGAAAATATGTTACCAAACAAGCGAAAATATTTGACATAACAAAGCAAGAGGAATATGCTGTTTGTCATTTTTCAGTGGTTTTAATTAATTAAACTTTTAAATCCTCAGATCCTTTTTTGTCAGTGCTCTTGTCGATGAAATGTCTGCAGCTTTTTTTTTTTCAAAAGGATAGCCTTATTTAAAATACTAAGGAATATTAGAGGCGTTTCCTTCCCTTCTTTTCAACGTTGTGTGCTTTGTGATTAATGATAGATCATGCGTAAATCCAGGGGAAGAACGATTCATTATCAATAGAAAAGTAATCGTACACTTCTTTCCAATATAGAGGACATTTTGAGCAGATGAAACAGGTTAATCGCTCTGAACATGTGTGGAACCTAGAAGAGTGATACTTATAGCTCATTCAAATCTAAAGTTTTAAAAAAGAAACCAAATCAGGCTGAAAATGCTGAACCGTCAAATTTAAAGATAAAGGTAACTTCCACGTATCATTAAAACTATCTGGGAATACGAGGAAGCCACAGGTTACTGTTCAGCCTTTTACGAAGGAATATAAAGGCGAATGCTGCCATTTTATCGGTTTACTACTTCTGAGACTTCTAAAGTGTTGCTCCCCCGATCCAAGTTTACGGTTGATTTAAAAGTGTGAGTTAAGAAAGAAACAGGCGAAACCGACCAATCGGTTTTTTAGGAGCACTCGAACTTATGAAACTGAAAATGTATGTCAATCAGCTCAGCCGTATCAATAGAGCATGATTTGGTTATCTGTGCACATCACAAGCGATAGTCGTTCAATTGGAATTCCATTGAAACTAGGGAGAAGTTGAAGTACAAAGTTTAGGTTAAGCTAGAGTGGTCCTTGCTAAGGTGCACTTAATCCATTGTGATACTCCTCTTGTAACCAAACAAATTTATTGATTCTTTAATCATTTTGGGATTTGAAAATATCTACGAAATCCTTTTTTTTTTTTTTGTATCTGCTGTTCCTGCAAGAATTATCTTGAGAAATACTCATTCGATGTACGTTGGTTCTAATGGCATCGCGTCCTGTGATTATGGTTGTGAGACGTCTTTTCTGAGTTTGATCGGGTCCCTTGGTCATTAAAGGTGAGTTTGGGCCTTACTACATAGTCGAGATGCCTAGGCTTTAGAGAGCGCTTAAAAGTCAGTCTTTTGTGTGGAGTACAACATAGGTTAGCTGCCTACTGTTTGTTCTTAAAACATCCGAGTCTGGCTAGTTTATAAGCGATGCAGTTGTCTGGGACATCTGAGCACCAAGAGCGTATGATCTTGCTTAACTAGTTTGTTGAGATATGCAAGGCAACCTCTAGCTACTCTCCAATTTATAGTGTTTGAAGTAGGAGTCCTGATCCCTGCTTCGCTGCCTATGTATGTTATGTTCCTATATATATTCAGGCTGAGCCAAGCAGCGGCCTGATGAGCTGACACGTCAGCTTGGAAAAGGCGAAAGCATGTGGGTAAAATGAAAGATTGGTATATGTAGAGGCCCACAGAGAAGACGCAGTCTGACTCTACTACTTTGTCTTTCTAAAGTCGGATGTTCTTCAAGTCGGAGCGTCCAAGGCTAAGACATGAGACGAATGATAAGCATTTTTCTTTGTTGTTATAAAGCTCGTAGAGTTCACTTTTATACCTTTACGTCAACAAAAACATGTCTCGACCAAGGGTATTGTCATTTGATCTCGGTAACAACCATGCTTCTGCGCCATAGAGCAGAAGGGAATGATAATGGTCTTAAACAAATTGTCCTAAGTCGTTCTTAAAGTGACTTAAAGTGACTTCTTCGCCAAGGAAACAGTGATTGGCAAGTGAACTTCTTTGTTGGATTTCTGATAAGCAGCTAGAACTATTTATTGTGACAGCTGTTTAGTCCGGATTCTTGTTACCCTTATGTTTAGATGTTGCTAATCTCGTTTTATTGCTTACGAAAATCTTGGTCTTCGTCTGTCTGACAGCGGAAATTGATCCATCCCCGCCGTTTAACAGTCTGCAAAAGTAAACTTTCCATCTTCAGTACCAGATTTCCTTGTCATCTCTACAGCTAGATTCCTTTGGGATGTTTTGTCTTGCCAGTTCTTTTTAGCATTTTAGTTTTCGAATTCTTAGGAGTAAGTAGTACACCTCGGAAAAGTCGATATTTCTCCCTCTGCTTGTAAGCCGGATCAGCTGTTCTGGTCTTTATAGGGTTCCTAAGCCAGTTTTTTTTTTTTGTTACATGTGCTGGATCTTTTATGAGGGCGGGTACATCAATTGAGGCATTTCTGTCAGATTCTGGGTATTGTTTCCGTCTTCAGGGGCGAGGTCGTGTGCTACCAAATATGTCACCTTTTTTTCTATTTTTCCAGTAAGGTTAACTAAATTGATTTTAACGTTATTCTTAGGTCATTGCCCGAAGGTTTTTTTTCGAGCAGTTCCTAGGAAAAGTCCTTGATAGCATCGACTATATCTTGGGTGGGAACATGTTCACATATCAGCCCGATGTTGGTTAATTTATCCTTGATGCGGATTGCTATAATGTATTTGCTCAAATGTCGAAAAATCTATTATAAAATCGGTGATTCTATTCTCTGTAGCAGTAACCGTACCATCGCACTTCTTGGATGGTATCGATAAATACTTAATAGCCTTCACTACTGATTCGGCTGCACGTATTTAAGTCCGAAAATTTCAAGTGCATATCCGAACATTGTTGCTTCTCAACAGTAGGATTTTAGGACCAGCAGCATTCGAACATTAATGATCTATCGGCTTCAACACCCGGACGTATCTTGAAGCTTCCTTATTGACCTCAGCTATAAATATAAAAAATTTGTCATGGTGCCTGTTGATCCAGTTATGACTGTTCATTCTCAGCCGTATGTCCTCTTCTAAATTTTACTCATAGTGTTCTATTATCTCATTTTTAACAGTCGGTCTTATAAGTTTGGCAAGTCAAGGGCAGTTGTACGACACCACTACCCTGTGTTAAAATAGGTAAACTTAGCACAATTTATGTTTGATTATAACCATCATTGAGCATTGCAAGCTTGATGAATGCTCAGTGCTTTCTCTAATCAAACAACACCAAGCCACCTTCATCAAGAACAACTTGACAGATACAATATATTGTGCACGTTTGAGCAGGCTTCTCATACGCGTGGAATTAGGTTAGCTTCTCGAAGTTTTCCTTGACTCCGATATTTTTTTTTTTTTTTGAGCTAAAGTTTCCTTTGCATGTATAGTAGACCTTTCGAGCACTGCTTGGTTTTCAATGCAGTTTTAGTGTTCGTGTAAAAACAAACACCTTTAGTAACTTGTGTTCAGTTGTTCCAATTGTTGTGTTTCAGCAACTGTGAAAGTTACTAATGACATCTAGCTGTCAAAATATTAAGTTAGGTTTGCCATTTCATCATGCATCGCTTTACACTTGCCGAACGTGTTGGAAATTATTAAAAAAATGTATTGTCGAAATTCCGGCTCAGTTTTAAATACGCAATGTGAATTCCGTCGTAACGTTGGTCGTCGTCATGTCTTCAGTGTGCAGGCAATTCGTCGCACCGTGGAAAAGTGTGAGTTTGAGTACAGACAGAGATTGGTTCTAAGTGAAGAAAAAATATACTATACACAGTATCGAAGAAGACCCAGACATGTCGGTTCGGCGCCGATCTGCTTAATTGAGCATCGCCAGAGTGTCAATTCGGCTTATTTTGCGGATGGATTTGTATCTTCATTCAAATAAGATTGTGCTGACGCAAGAATTGAAGCTGAACGACCATAAACAACGCCGTGAGTTCGAGAGTTGGGCGCTGGAAGTGTTGGCCGAAGGTTCGAACACAATCCACAAGTTTTCGGTCAAGCATTAATGCATCCACAAAGGCATTCATCATCATGGCAGTATCATCAGACCTTGTTTTTTTCGAATCTCAGGTATAGAGCCACGTTAACCGACTTTATGTGATCAGAGCTCGACGGTATCGATATATCCCAGCTGTGGTTCCAACAAGACGTCGCTATATGTCATACAAGCGACGCAATGCTCGAAGTTGTTAAAGAGTCATCTCACGGCAAGTGTTCATCAATTAGCCGCCGCGATTAAGCGATTTGACACCACTCGATGACTCGATCTACGCTAACATGCCAACCACTTTGGACGAGCTCGAAGCCAACATTCGACACGCTATTGCCGGAATAACGCCACACATATTGAGCCGAGCCATCAAAAATTGGACGAACTGTTTGAAGCGCTGCCACCGAAGCCAAGGCGGCCATTCGAATGATAGGTTCCACACATAATGACATGAACGTAGTTTCAAAATAAAGCCAAAATTAATTTTATATCTCACACCGTTGTTGTTTTATTAATTTTTTTATTTTTTTATTTTTTTTCTATCGTTTAAATCTGGCCGTCCTTAAGAATTACAGTTTATCTTTCTTGTAGCCGGAGGCAATATTCCACATCGAAAATATGAATCCTTCCTCGACCAGACCAATTTGTTATAGTATCTATATATCGTACAGTATACGCTCTCCTGACTATTCTATTTGTGGAAGACATCCTTCGGCCAAACTGCTTAATTGGTCATTCGAGTACTTAACATGTAGGCGAACTTTAAATACGGTCGTCTTTGGGACACTTGAATAACATCAGATACCGTGAGGAACAATTAAAAATCTTTCCTATTATATCATACTTCGAAGGACTGTCAATTGTGTGTGCGACAGTTTAAAACTCGAAGTTTCTGGTGGTTTATTTCAAAACTGGAAAGACATGCTCTTGAAATTTTCAACCCATTTCAATGGAACTATGCCTTGAATAAGAACTTTTTTACAAAAACCCAACAGAAATACTTACAGACAAAAGCTCCGAATGTCTTGTTGTGTTGAATGCTAATTGTTTTTTTTTTTTTTTTTTTTTTTTTTTAGAAGGAATCTAAGATCACGTATTTTATTTTAAAATATCTCGTAAGTGTTTAAGTGGTTGTTAAATATTCTGATTAGTGTAGATAACGTCTGCTCCTGTTCTTAAGAAATTTTATTATCTGATTCCATAAGCTCAACCCCTAAACTGATAAAGATTGTACTGAAATTATGAAAAATTATAAACTGAACTATCATCTATCAACAACCATTCATAGTCATCTACTACTCAAAGCAACAAATTCCTCGAAAGCACAAATCAAGAGATAACCTTAAGTGGTGTTCAGGACCGCAAAACACTCTCATTGTTCTTCATGAAGTAATCCCATTGTCATCCACCGCTCGTCATAAGCGTGCAATTAAATTCAATTTACCTGGATTAAATTTGGTATATCTACAAGTGTGCAACTAACTAAAGTCAAGGTTTTTGTTTCTAGAAAGAACGTGTCCTTTTGCTTCGTACTCATGTGTAGACATTATTCTATCGAAGATTAAGCCGGGACTAACAGTAGGTACACGTGAAGTGCATGTCTAATGAATCCTATTTTGCTCTTGAACAGTATTTCGATCTAACATCTACTTGAAGGTTAAGGGAATCCCTTTGAAAATTCAGTTTTGGTACAATGTGTTGTATTAAATTAGTTAATCTCAAGGGATGGGACTGGTAATTCCATACCTTCAAAATGTATATTAAATTTTATTTCGGTGGCATATGGCTAAGCGTAGGCCTTTTTTTACGAAGAATTCTAAGTGTGTTTTGTATGTGTAACTTTTAAGAAGGATGAGTTCGAACATATGTCTCTAAAAGTTCATTAGACACAACAATTTCAATATTACTTATGCTGCAATCAAAAAGCTTAGTACAGTGGGTATAAGTGCCACGGCATACGCAGATAACGTGGTTATAACACATGGGCTGAAGAGTCCATGCAATTGAATTGCAAAATTCAACTTTATTTATCAATATAGTTGCCTTCGAGGGCGATATACTGATTAAAACGATTTTTTAATCTTTCGATACCAGTTTTGTAGTACGATTTCGGTTTAGCCTCAAAATAGGCCTCTGTTTCGGCGATTACTTCTTCATCGGGCTTAAATCTCTTTCCGGCGAGCATTCTTTTGAGGTCTGCGAACAGGAAATAGTCGCTGAGGGCCAAATCTGGAGAATACGGTGGTGGGGAAGCAATTCGTAGCCGAATTCATTCAATTTTTCCATCGTTTTCATCGACTTGTGACACGGTGCATTGTCTTGATGAAACAGCACTTTCTTTTTCTTCAAATGCGGCCGTTTTTCTGCGATTTCGTCCTTCAAACGCTCCAACAACGCAATGTAATAGTCGCTGTTAATAGTCTACCGCTTTTAGAGATAGTCGGTGAAAATTAGTCCATGTGTATCCTAAAATACGGATGCCATAACCTTGCCAGCCGACTGTTGAGTTTTTGGTCGTTTTGGACGAGGTTCGTCGCCTGCTCGCCATTCAGCTGACTGCCGACTTGACTCTGGTGTGAAGTGATGGAGCCAAATTTCATCAATTGTCACATACTAACGCAAAAGTTCGGCTTTAATGCGGTTGAACAGCTTTAAACACTCGTCTGAATCATCAACACGTTGTTGTTTTTGGTCGACTGTAAGCAAACGCGGCACCCACTTTGAACAGAGCTTTCGAATGTCCAAATATTTGTGTATGATATATCCAACACGCTCTTTTGATATCTTCAGAGCCTCAGCTACCTTACTTTACGGTCATTCGTAATCATTTTGTGGACTTTTTTGATGTTTTCATCTGAAACAGCCCCTTTTGGACGTCCACTGGCAAGATGAGCAAGCGCATTAGCGATATGATTCCTATAATACCCACACTCACCACGTTAGCACCGAGTACTTGCAGCCTGATGCAAGCTTAAGCCAAATATTCACAGAGATAGTGCTCCCCGATGTCGTCATCATTTACGCAGCAAGCATCGCAAGTTTTTGTGTTACTTTTGCCGAGCATATTAAAGTGCTTTGCAAAAGTGTAATGCCGTATCACGACGCCAGTAAACAACCTGTAGCCTTAGTATTAGTATTCCTCATATGAGACCCAACTGTCAATGGAAGCCTTAACTGAGGACGCAGGAAGACTCAACGTAGGTTCGGGTCTTGAAAAACTCATCTGAACAATGCCTGGCAAGTTCATCGGTGAATTTATTTCCCGTGATCCCGTCATTGAATTCTTGAACTAGCTTGGAAGTCGTAAGAGGGTTCAGCAAGTCCCTAAACGTAGCTTGGCTGTCGCTACAGATGCAAATACTTCGCCCCCTGCACCGGTTCTCCGCAATATAGTTTGCTGCCACCAGTAGTCCGTGCAATATTTTCCTGGTTCAGATTCTAGCCGAAACCTGTCCTGGGCAGAAGAAAAGTCGATTTCGTATTTTTTTCGCAACAGAAGTTCCGATGTCATTGCGTCGGTCCATAAGATGAGAGTCGCATTGTGTTTAGACTTTAGAACTATTGAGCGAGTTAAACAGTGAGTCGACAACGGGTGTTGTCTCCCCAAGTTACACACGCCGTCAAAAAGTTGCGTTTTCGAAAGCACCCTCAACGTCACTGAAAATGCCCAAGACGTATTCCTTCGTGTCGAGTGCGCCTTCAATTCTGCCTACCAGATTCTGAAGCACACTCTCGCAGGATCTTCCGCGTTGGTAGGCGGGTTGCATCGCCGACAGAGGATGCGCTCACAAGGTGGTTTTGCGCACATAGATCTCGACCATTCTCTCAATGTTTTTCAGGATGAAGTCAGTCTGACTTATTGGTCTGAAGCTCGAGGCGAGCAAGTAGTCGACCTTTTCAATTTTCGGTATAAAGGCCGCTTACACTGTTCGCCGGGGATTCAGTATGTATACCAGTGGTGGCAGTGAAAATTCTCTAGGGCAGCAGCTTGTCTTTGCTCTTTTGTAACATATCTTTGTAAATACCATCGGAGCTCGGCGACTTGAAGCCATCAGAGGAAGCAACAACATATTTAATGCGGCATGTTGTGTTTTTCTGGTCGCTACCAGCTTCATTGATAGGAGCAAGTTGTGAGCTGGTTCCGATTAGGTTATGTAGTGAGACTCAAGCATGAGATGAGATGAGAGTCTGCTTTCGACTCAGTATAAGTACCGCCTGGTTTCACCGACAGCTTCGATCTTTTGGCAAAAAGCTTTGTAAGAGGCGCTCTTCGAAATCTGAATAAGCCTCTTAAAATATGTGAAGATTCCAATCTTCCTCCAAATTAGTCTAAAGTGACCTGTTTAGAAGTGTTTTGGATTCTTTACGAAGGCGGTGCAGGTCTACGTTCCACCAAGGAACGGGCGATCTGCAGGATTGCTTACTAGCTGGACAACCCATTTCAAAACACTTGGTGAGGGTCCTATTCTGAACAGCTTCCTCAAGCTTTTGTTTATCGTGAGCTTAGGAGGAGCATTATTGTGCTTGTTGAGGTCCTTATTAAATCGTTTACAATTGGCTTTATGTGGATTCCTCCTCTTCAACAAGGTCGAGACCATGCATCTGATTCTGAAGTCGATATACCTATTGTCTGACAGGGAGATCTCCGATAGTACTTTCTAACCAGTAATCTCCTTAGCACACCTGTTGGATAAAGTTAAGTTGATTACTTGCTGTCTTACTGTCGTTGTTGTTGAGGTCCGAAGATAGTATGAAATCCAGGGGATGGATACCTCTCACGTTGCATTTGCCACTGCCCCAAAAAGTGTTCTGAGCATTAGCATCACAGCATATGATAAGTCCCACCTTTCTGGAATCACAATATTCAATGAATTCTGCTACCGATTCCGATGGTGCCAGCAGTAATAAACTATAGGGAAAACAAGCAGACGCAACGACGAATTCGTTTCGTAGATTATATCTTCAGCAACTAAATCTTATTTTCAAAATTGCACAAGTTTAGATGGTGAGAGTGAGTTCGGCACGTAAATTTTTTTCAGTAAAAGCTGGTGCGGCCTTCTGAGTCAGTTAGTCCCGCTCTATTTGGAAATCTGTGGAATCACTTCGACAAGATGAATACGGCCGTTCCAAAATCTTATGATAGCAATCGGCAGTCGGGGGTTGTCAAGAAACCAACAATTATATGTGGCAGTTCAAACTCAAACTAACATCACCTGATTTATTGAAAATTCTTGTGAATAACATTCTTAATGCTCTTCTCTACTTTCTGTGGCGTAACAAGAGTCTACATTTCTGTCGTGCAACGATTAGAATATTTTTAGAGTAAAAAAAAAGACTAATGCCATTCATAATTTTCAAATTTGTGCACACAATCATAAGCCATTAAGACAAAAAAAAAAAAAAAAAAACATCGCATCCAGTTGGATGTTTTCTTTCGTTGGCGGTTTTCATATGCACTTTGCATGCATCTTCGGATTCCTGCAACGCAATAATGACAAATAATATCTTTAACGTACAGAAAATAAATTAAAGTCATCGTTGGGTAGCTCATCTTTGAGTGGGAAGAAACGAGGAAATGCGAATAACATCGCAACAAAACCACAAGAACTACACACTGAGGATGCAATGCACAATTTATCGCCCATTCTCTGGTCTAGACATTGAAATTTTTCTGGAATATTGCCGACGATTTCGAAACGGAAAGAAATGATTTTCCTTATTTAGACTTGTTTTCATGACCAGAATAGTGGGATATCCTTTCGCCTAGACAGTCGGACGCCATAGAAGAAAATGAAGGAAATTATGCTTCTTAGTAAAGAAGTCAAATACAATTTCATTCTTTTCGATGCTGGCAAACATCATGGGAAAAGTCCAAACTAAGTAAACGCGCAAGTTAACTTCCTTCAGTAACCAACCGCATAATTTTCTCAAGTAGAGACTGAACGAAAAAATAAAAAAAGGACTGCGTTACCATTAAGGGATATTTGTTTTTGAAAGTCAGTTTAGGGAAAAAGTTTTCAAAGCTACAAAGAGTATCTGTATGTAACGAGAAGATAGTGAGATCTATCATATACATATAAATTTATCCCTTTTCCCATTATAAAAGACCTTGAAATCAATAAACAATGGAACGGCTAAAAATTGTAATGGTTGGGTGTGTTCCAGAATTTTAAGTAATTTCAAATGATGATGTATGTTCAGCAAACAGCTTTTAGAGTATTGAAGGTGATATTAGAGTAAATTCATACATCTTATTGCTGAAAAAAAAAATATTTTTTGGAATGAATATAAGTGATGCAGCCTCGATCATGTTTTGAGTCAAACAAGATCTATTTGGACAGTCGGTGTTGATATAATCAACAAAATTATAAGCAAAGTCCATAGTTAATTTATATAAAGTGTGATTCATCGTGAGGTTCGATTTATAATGTAAAATAAATCACATAAATTTGAAAGTGAACTTAAAATGTTTACTATTGGTTAAAAGAACAATTCATGGCATTTACTTTTTGAAAATGATATCATGTAAATGTTGGCCACGTCTACGTCTGAGGTGGTTCATTCGGGAGGTCCAATTTTGGGCGACTCGTTCGTTATCTCGCGGATAACACGAGTAATGTTGGCTTCCAAAGTATCAGTCGTAGCTGGCTTATTCTTGAAGAACTGAGACTTTACATATCTCTAAAGAAAATAGGCGGTCATAGGGGGCTTCGTATGAACGTATCGTAAAATAACATAATTGTTCTTAGACATACAGACAATTAATTAGCAATTACAGAGTTGCCAAATTTGCAATAAAAAAAGTTTTTTTTTAGGCTGATTAACAGCCATAAAGTTCGAGGTACGAAAAACAAAGAAACCAATTAAAATAATATTTTGTTTCGTTTTGAAACTGAAGCACTGAACCTTTGTTGATATCTTACTGAATTTTTTTTTTTTTTTTTTTTTTTTTTTTTCTTGTGAAGAGCCGATTTTTGTGGAGCTAATACAAAATTAAATGCTATCATAACTATAACTTATCTACTACTAAATTTACTACTCTATCTATACAGCTAACAGATGTAATACCTCTTTTGATGGAACAGACTTCTTCTTTCGTGGCAACTTCCTGAGACCAGAAATAAAAGGGTCAGAATTGAGAAAAAGCCTTTTCATCAAGTCGATGTTTGTGACAACCCGAGACATTTTCCTGCTGTTTTCACGCCTAAACTGCTTAACAAACTTTTGACATAGGGAGTTCTCAATTACTTCCGACCCATGAATCAGTACCTTATGTGCTGATGTCGGCAAGTTGTACCTCGTATAGGCAGCAACAAGTTTACGCGCGGTCTCTAGGGAATATTCTTTAAAAGTTGTAATATTTATGTTATATACTAACGAGAGACACTGCAGCAGATGGCTGCATCTCTCAAGAAAGTCCTTGTCTAATCCAGAGGTTTCTGCTGAAATAGCTGAATTAGAAAAAAAGCCTTCTCGCAGTGTTCCCGTCGTCTGATGTACTGATTCCTCCAATCAGTCCTAACTTCTGAACGAGTTGTTTTTTTCTGTGCAGGAAGAGCTTTATGTTCTGCCATTTTTGAAAATCTAACCTGTACGAAAGATAAATAAAATATTCAAAGAAACGGATGTAAGAGTATAGCTCCTGCTACAAGACATGTCACTAAGGGCGCTACACACTTTACAGTCAACCATAGTTAATTGTACAGAATGCAGTACCTTTATGTCGCGGCCGTTGCAGGTGAAAGAGGATGGTTGCAAGTTATCTATTTTGTTCTTGAAATAAGCATCTTCTTGCACAGACAGATCTTTTGTTTCTTTCGCGAATTGAAATCGAATAGGTCTACAATATCTTGTGAGGGAAGGTCGTGAGTTTTTTCCAAACTAATTGATTTGGGTCGGAAGTATTTGATTTACAAATTTATTGTAGAGGACAATAAGAAGTAACAAACATAGTGCCATCCTTGATACTAGAAACTTCAAAACAATGTTTGTATTCACGGTGGCCGGTACTGCCGTTAAACCCCCATTTACCGATCACAACAGCGATGCCAATACTATCGAGAACTTGTTTTTGAGACTCCAGTATTCGTGTTGCAGTATGATCTAATAAAGATTGTAGTTCTACTTCAGCAGACGATTCCGTCACCAGCACTTCACGGCTTCTTAGCCTTCAACACTTTTTTGTATGATGGTAACACGTTTGAGGATTTTGAATTTATAAAGTCTTTCAACAGTAGGTACTGATGTTTTGTAAGCTTAGCCTCAGTGATTAGAGATAGAACTTCGTCAGTATTGAATTTTTCAGAAGCGGCGTTAAATCTGCTGGAATTATTCAAGAGTGGGTAAACAGCGGAATTATCTACTTTACTTAGTTCTGCTAGGCGGCGTCGTTGTGATCTCTTGCTGCATTCCTCAAAAACCTTTCTGTGATGATCCTGTTGACTGCTTGAAGAAGGCACTACTGCTGCTGGTCGCTGACTGTTGACATCTGCCACAGAAGTTGGTAGAAAGCACACTTCAATTTCTTAAAGCCATTCGGCGTACTTCGACACCATGCGTGAATGTGTTCATCCGACTTGCTTCCAAAGTGCTACAAATCTTATACAGAGATTCTCGATTCGTTTTTCCAAGTCGTCAGGAATCTCATTTTCCACATCAGGCAAAAACTGCAACATGGCTTGAAAAACTTGACGCCGTCGCTCGAGTTCTGATTTACTGCCTTTGATAGACAGCCAAGTATCTAGTACAAGCTTTCTTTGAAAAGAGCACTTAATACTAGTACCTAAAACAAAAATTAAATAAAATTTTGTAGCAAGTGCTACTTGGTTGGAGTAGGCGGCGTAGACCCTGACTAACTCCTGCAAATTCAGGAGAATGCAACAAAGTTTAATTATCCCAAAACATAGAAATTCTAAGCTACATTTTGATACTAAATTTAATCCTACAACTACATATAAATATGAGTAAAAGCTTAGATTCAAAATAAATTCAAAAAAACACGTAACAAATAATAATTAATAATTATTAATTAATTTAAATAATAATTAAAATTCAAAATACCTAGATAAAAAGTGAGTACATACCTTTAACTTGAAAATCCATTGCTATGTAACAGGGTGATGAAGAAGTTTGAACTTGAAAACACGTGACACGACTTGAGCTAATTAGCGCTTGGTGATAACAATGTTGACACTAATCCGATGTGTTGACTTCCGATGCAGCAAAAAGAATGTTTTAAACAATGGATTGCGATATCTTTTATATCATTAGGTAGTGTGACAATTAAAGGGTAATTAGTTCAATCACAGAAATCTGCGGCCTCTGACCTACTATGGCACCACTGTGCAAAGGTGTGATATCGCACGATCTAGGCGGCCAATTTACCGTAGCAAAACGTGAAATTAAGTGCTCACTAAAATGATTTCTCAACAAGTCCATTTCAGGAAGCACATATTCCGTTAACATAGCGCGATAACGGTTACCATTGGCGGTAATATTCTGATTTGCCTAATTTTTGAAGAAATATGGACCAATGATTCCACCAGCCCATAAACCACACCATACCGTTGTTTTTAATGGATGTAATGGTAGCTCTTGGTATTCTTCGGGTTGCTCATCAGCCCAAACATGGCAATTTTGTTTGTTAACGTATCCATTGAGCCAGAAATGGGCTTCATCACTGAACAAAATTTCACGATAAAACACCGGGTTTTCATTGTTTTTGCAGAGCCCATTCACTGAAAATATGACGCAATTTCAAGTCGCCTGACTTCAATTCTTGCACAAGTTAATTTTATACGCTTTTAGGCTGAGATCCTCACGTAAAATACGCCAAGCTTAGCTGCTTAGAACGACGACAAATATTTGTCACGATCTTCGCGTACACTCTTAGCTACAGCTGCTATAGTCTCTTCACTACGTTGCTGGATGTGGTCTAACCGGTCGAGTATCATCCACTAATGTAAACTGGGACTCGAATTTCTGAACGGTATTGGCAATAGTGGTTTCAGTAGGTCAATTATGCGCACCGTAAGTTCCTCGAATCGCACGAAAAACATTTCTCACAGAACGCTGATTTTCGTAACACAGCTGAACAATTTTGAGACGCTGTTGTGGTTTGAGTCTTGCCAAATGACTTGCCAAACGATACTGAGCAAAAATGACAAAGTAGTTTGATAGGAGTCACTCGTAATCTGTCAAAAGAAGCCTATTGGTAAAATCAAACCTCACGATGAATCACCCTATATTTCCAAACTCTAATATGAATATCTTGTCTTAAAAACTGCAAGGACGATTGTTCTTGCCTTGATGGCAGACCAACCGTAATTAATATGAAGACGGTTGAACGTAACGATGTTATTTTACCCTCTTTGTGATGTATGATAGACTCTGGTCACTATTGCTCTTTCTTACTTACTTGGGTGCTCTACAGTCAAAGATGGAATTCCTTTTTCAGCCAAACATGTTATTTGGTATCAGCTTCTAGTTTAACCCATCAAGTTAGTTGAGGTCCCTCTCCGTTTGTTTGCCTACAGATTTGGGTCTGCTGCGTTTTTTTCTCGAGGATTCGAAGAGTCGCTCTAAATGTCTTAGCCGATAAATTCTTACTATTTAAGCTAATTCTATGTCGCTGTACAGCCGGTACAGTTCTTGGTTAAATCTCATCCTCCCTTTCCAATGCAGACATCCTCTCGATGCAGACAGAGCCGTAAATCACTCGAAGCACGCTTCCTCACGTTTTATCTTTTGCCTTTGGAGCCCCAAAAACAGCAATTAAATAAAGTTTTTCTTCGTTTATATCAACTGCGGAGCCTAGATAATCAATCGTCGAATATGTTGTCCTTTCACAATGAAGGCAAGTACTTCCCTTTTCCCTCATTTACCCTTTTCGTCGCGTCCTTTAATTTTTATAAACGCCTCAGAAACAACTCCCTTTGCCGTTAATGTTTATGTCAGCCAAGTAGTTGTATAGACTTTTAAAGGATTGTTTCTCTAGTCTTGACTTACGAGTTTCGCACAATACTTTCAAGTAGAATGTGAACGAAATCGCTAAAGTGAATCGTTTGGTCGGAAAAGTTTTTTGACATCAAAGGTCCTGGTAAAATCATTTCCAGTCCTCACAGCATAGCGATCTTTTCCCATAGTCATCCTGCTGACCTCGACAAATAAGCATATAGATACATACATCTGATAAGATTGGACATTTATTTCTATAATTTTTTTGATACACGCGTCATAGGCGTCCTTAAAATCGACATATATATGGTGGGGGTCTTGGTATATTGTAAAAACCTGGTCAAATGTGGGCTTTCCAGGCCTGAAACCGCAGTGGTAAGAATCTATCAGTTGTTTGGCTAAAGAAGTACGGTAGAACACATTTTATACGCGTTATTCAAGAAATTGATGCTCCTATGGTTGATACATATTAGAGGATCTCCTTACCTCGGATCGGGATGCTGGGGCTCCATTTGTCTGGCATACTTTTGTCCATTTAAGAAATACTCGTAATATGATGCATGTTCTCCACAAAGTCATTTCGCACCACATTAAGTTGCAGCTGAGCCATCAGCATTACTGGTCTTAAGTTTGGTTACGAGTTCAGGTAGACTGAATTGTCGCCCATCATCGTCTAGATTGAATGATGCGTTCTGCCCGCCAATGGAATGTTGATCTAATTTTCTAAAAAAATTTCGAACATTATTCCTGGAGAAGTATGCTTTTTCCTCTTTCTCCGAAGAAGCCGATGTTATTCCATCCTCAATTGCTAATAGGTCCCATAAAATCATCTCCTTCTTCTATACAGTGCCGCTTCGTAGGCTAGTTATGTTGCTACATGTGCTTGGCTGTACTCTTCATCAAACTGGGTGTTTTGTGAAACCTAGCACATCAGTATTTGGTACAACTAAACACGAGGTTAAAGGATGCGATTGGCAAAGGTTCCTGCGGTTTATTGTGATTCGAGCCGTTCAAAGTGAAATGTTTATTCCGTCTCGCAGTATAGTCAGTTAGCCTAAGTCCGCGTGTCGTGTACCCTACGCTTTCCGATGAGGTTTTGAAAAATGAGATATAATAGCTATTTTTGACCCACAAGTGCTTATCCGTCGCCATCTCTAATTTAAAAGCTTAGTTCCAAGTTCGTTTGAGTAGCTCATAACATATATGGTTTCTGACATGTTGACTGTCGGTGCCATTATTGATTCAGTCTCGCAAATTCATCTGCGGTGCTTCCTTCTTAGTAGGCTCTGCCATTCCCGGCAGGATATTATAGTATTTCTTATTTTTCTTGCTCCATGCTCGCGCTTATAAGTTTAGGAAGTCAATCCTGGATAGATAAAATCAATATTCGGTGGCTAACACGTTTAGGTGAAATATTAAATTGAATTTCATTCTTATCAGCCTTGGAAGACTAAATTTATCAAGGTAACCGATGAACTTGCTAGAAAATGTTTGCAGGAGCACTTCTGATGAACTGAAACTTGATCTGAACAAATATACTTGTTTCTTTGGTGAGATCTTTCATTGTCATTTCAATTTTTCATGATCGGAAAACTGTAAGCAGTTTGACTCTTTGGGATGAAGTCAGACCAACCAAATCCGCAGCGATGTCGCGAAGAATTCTTCGGCATTCTCGATGGTAGAACCTACTCCAAATATTTTTACTCGGTCCTTCAGAATTGTGTAAATTTAGGTTTGCTTCAAACTATGTGTTTCACCTTGGGCAAGATTTTCCTATACAGCGTTGTATTACTGATATGGATTTGAAGATCCTTTGGGCTATAGTACTGGTGCACTCGGATGGACCTACCATCTTAATCACTAGATTCACACAGCTGGCGTAGTTCTTCATTG
Source organism: Volucella inanis (assembly GCA_907269105.1). Taxonomy (NCBI): domain Eukaryota; kingdom Metazoa; phylum Arthropoda; class Insecta; order Diptera; family Syrphidae; genus Volucella; species Volucella inanis. The sequence goes on from OU026154.1 coordinate 97,535,201, forward strand.
TACCTTCTCCTCCACAGTGTGTCAACGCAGACGGGACCAAAGATCACATGGATAAACGTTCGCTCAAAGCAGCTTTCATCCGTTCTTGAGAGTGTCCATGGCCCTGTGTTTTCCTACAGGAAACGGATGTCGTATAGCTTGTTTTTTGTTGCTCATGCTACCATGCTTAATCTAAAGAAACAGCAGATGGCAAGAGCTATTCTGCGCCAGGAAGTTACATTTTTTACCATCTAAAAGTTATTACGATTTAGTTATTTTGGGTCTTGTCTTCTTGACATTCAGTTCACATAATAACATACAGCAGAGAGAATATTGTGTCCGATATTTAGTAGACATAGTCCCCTGTAATTGGTGGTGATCAAGTGTCTTCTTTAGCACTGGACAGGCAATGGACAGGCTCAGCGGCCTGGTAACCGGCTCCTGCTTAATTTTAGTTTGAATTTTGCTATCTTCACTTCTTTTTGGTCATATGAACGGATGTGCATATCATCATCATTTTAACGGTCTTTTTCCATTTAATGAATACCATTTTCATTGTATTCGTAATTAAATAGTCTACGAGTAAAAAAGGCTTTTTTTCTATTTTTTTTATTTTCTATACTGCAGCAGCATCTTTCGGTCTCCTCGCGTTTCTCCTTTCCTGAGCTTCTGTTTCTTTCAACAGCAGCTTTTAAGTCAGAACTTGTCCTTGTATGCCGTATTGGACTATGGTCCAATATACGCCTCCTCACTCTGGTCTTCCGTACTTAATACCGCTGCTGCAGCTTAATAAGAGAGTGAGAGATATACCTTATCAGTGTCCGAGTTAATTTTGACACTTTGGAATATGCAGAAGTCTACTGAATGCATTTCTTTTATCTTTCGCAACATGAGCAATTCGGTGTGCTTCCAATGACTTATTCACATCCAAATATGTGTTGCGCGTGATTACAATCGCCGTCGTAGAAGCCGCAGTTTCTTTGCCGTTTTCTTGTCCAGTTCTCATACGCTTCAGCTCTCCACTCGGTTTTTGGGAACATCAGGCCTGTTAGGAGTCCTCACGTCGCAGATATAGGAAAATAACCAAAAACTCGTTGTGCTTGTCACGTTTGCATGATGCCTTCATCACAATTTTGCTTCTCTATCGTATAGGCTTATGAAACTTAAGGGGCGACGTGTTGTCTGTGGATCAGATTGGCTTTTGTCGCTTACGACACAGTACACCTTGCTGTGTTTCCGAATGGCTTATTGTTATGAATTCTGAGACGCATGTTACAGCCGATCAGGCCAACAATATACGTACTCATCCCTTGCCGTAGGTTTTCGTTTACTTTTACAACTAGATACGCTCCTTGGCTATCTGATTGATATGGGCTTGGTCACGTACTTTGTTCGTTCACTAAACTTTGACACTGATTTAAACACGTTTAAATTTTTCTGTTACTGTGGAGGAAATTTTCCTTCTTCTGCATCCACATAGCAACATGGGTCCAACAGCTTTAAGGTCTCCAATCTCATAATCTCGTTGTTTCAGATATAACACAACCAGCTAAGCAAAGTCGCCTTTCTGCTTCTTGTTTAGTACCACCTTTGGTCAAGCCAAAATTTCAAAGGAATTGGATTTATTATTACAATATATTAGTAATGAAAGCACTTGCCTCTCTCTCCTGTTACCAGTCTTTTTTCATTCACCTGCTTGATGGCAGATGGGTTTTTTTTTTTTTCAGAAGTCACCTCTAAATAAATCCTCGAAACAGATTACAGCACCAGCAACAGAACGGTGTACCCTTTGGTCTGTTACAATTTTAAATGAATGAAAATCACGGTGATTGATGTCATGACCTTGCTCTTTTTACTCATCCCAGACAAGCCCACTAAGCTCTAGTTAGTTGTTTTTACTTTTGTTTTGAACAGAATAGATATATTATATGTATGCCAGAAAAAGTAACTTATCTTTGTTTGTCAGCTGATATGACAAAATATGTGCCACTTTCCTTGTCCGTCTTAACATATTTATAAGTTGACAACCCATTTCTGTAGATAGGAAATCTAAAGTATTTTCAAACCAAGTCTCACAGTGATATTCAGTCATCGGGTGAAAAATACAGAAAATGACATTTTAATAATTTTAAATTTTGAAATGCATCTTTTAGATAAAACAAAAAAGAAATATAAAAATAACCCTTAACCCTGATGGAAGTGAATCTTTAATTTAGTTAATCAATATTCAGTTTTAGACTTTGAGTGACTAGAGCAAAAAAGTGCCTCCAAACCAACGAAATGGGTTAATAGTTCATTTAATTTAAAAGTGAAAAAATAAATTTAATAATAAATAAATAGTTTTTTAAAAACATAAAATTTTTGTTGCTTCTTCTGCTGTGATCGATCTATCTCTTTGAACAAAGATGGTAATGTTAAAGTTCCATGAAAACGTAAAGTGTGATAGCTAAAAGCATACCGTGTACAATTAAATACACAAAGTAAAAGCCAAGATACTCGTACATGCATACATATATTTATTTTTATTGTTAAAGAAAATATTACAAAAAAATATATATATATATATATATCAAAAATGAACATAAATAAGAATAGCGAAAGCTTTGTATCGCCGTCCATAACTGACATAAGCGACTGCAGCATTGACATTGATGAGGAAGATGATTCTTGCAATCCAATGTCACCCGAGTGTTCCTGCAGTAGTTTGAATAGTGACACAACTTCGACTATTGCCTGCACAAGTGACAATATTGCACCTACCTGCGTCCCATTGGTTGCCGTACAAGATAGCCCTGGTACAACATCATCAGCATCATCAGCTTATACATCAACAGGATCCACAACACCAATAGATGTTGAAGTACAGCAAAATCCAGTGGCTGAGAAACAGCATCTTTATCGCAAGGGTCCAATGGCACCAGTCAAACAGAATTTTCACCTAAACAGCGGAGTAGAGGACAATCTATCAGAATCGATGGCCACAACGACAACAGATATTGAAAACGATCAAGATGCTAGTTCTCGCACAGATGCAATTGAAAGTCGTCTTAGTCCTGCAGATGCAGTTTGGAAGGATGATCCTCATATTGTGAGAAGCTGTTCGATTCGTAGTAAACGATCATTGGCACTGTCGTTTAGAAATTCGATTCAATCGTGTACTGGTGTAACGGGAGGACGTCAAAAATCGGCATCTCATGGACAATTGCCGCATCCACACTCACTTCCCGTAGTCATTCAAATTAAGCCGAAAATTAGAATTTTAGAATTTATACGAAGGATATTTAAACATTTTAAGGTGATTGCAAAATCTAAATATGTCTTTGGGTAACTTAGCTTAAGTTGGTTTTGATTTATAGAAAAAATCAGTATGATAGATATTCTTATTACATTTTCCATTATTACCTCCTTTTGCAGGACATGGGAAGCTCGAAAAGGCTCTAAAAGTGTTGGAAACTTCATAGATGTTAGCATATTATTCAAAACTGTGCATTAGCCGTATGAAAAATACTCCCGATATTTCATCCTCCATCATCAGTTTGGATGTTCGAGTCGCCGGAGACGGCACAAGTTCTATAAAATGATCCTTTAAACTCTTTCCTTTTGCAAGACATATACATAGTACCAACACCAAAGCATGGCTCTCGAAAGCATAAGTCTTCACATGGATTTTCCGAATTCGTACTATCTGTCATTTTCTTATTTTGAGAGCCACGGTGCTCTTAGTTAAGTTAGAGTTTCTTACTCTCCGCAAACCACTTTCTTAGTTTTTTTTTTTAACCATAAGTAGTTTTTTTTTCAGGGGCTACAAGCTAGATCTCTCTGCAGCTTCAATTTCTTTTCAGAAATCTCGGAAATCAGGTTATTTGAAAAAGACCTCATTACGATACTATGTAGGTGAACAACTAAGTTATTGCTGTTACAATGGTTACAAATGAACCATTCAAAGTATTGTCCATCGCTAGCTACAACTTTTTCCCATATTTTTGCCAGAGCTCGAATACCGTTAGGGTAGAAGTGTTTATCTTTTTAGGCTACCCACAAATCAAGTCATTTTTTTAATGTCTTCATATGAGCGAATCTGTTAATTAGCCAGACCATGGAAGGTGGAGTAGGACTTCCCATTTGAGCGTTTCCATGTAGGTTTTAACGGGTTTGGCAATGTGAAGCCGAGCTTTGTCGTGCTGTAGAATCACTTTTTCGTGCCTCTGCTTGTTTTGTGACCTATTTTCGCGCAGTGCTCGGTTTAATTGTATCAATTAAAGTCGATACCCTTCTCAAATGATGGTTTTGTAGGATTTTAACCGTTCGTAATACATAACACCAACCTGCTCCAAAAATATACACAACATAATCTTCGCAGCGTTAATATTCGGCCGAGCTGATGACGTAAGAGCATGATCGGGAAGTCCCCATGACTTTCTTCTCTTTAAGTTGCTGTAATGAGTCAATTTTTCATTACCCGTCACTATACGATAAAGAAAACACTTCCTTTTTTCCCGCTGGAGCAGTTGTTCACAGGCGAAAAAACAACTTGGCTTCAAATGGCGCAATGCCTTCAATTCAGCGTCTTCTCAGGATTTTTTTCTTTCTTCACGTGGACTGTCGTCAAAATCGAAATCACCGTCTCTGAAGCGACGGAATCAATCACGACACGTTGTTTCACTTAGAGGAGCATCTCCGTAAACTTTTTGGAGCTCTCGATGCGCTCCAGCATCGAACAAAACAGCAGAACAAAATCACTTATGTATCAAGACGGTTTGTTTACCACATGTCTAAGCTGAGATCATGACGTTTTAGATATGTCAAAATCGACCAGCACTTACTGCTAGAGCCATATATTGATAGACAGATGAGAACTTAGTTACGCACTTAATAAAATCGTATATATTCCGATTCTTGTATCCTGTACCAATGAATTCAAGAGCCCTCAAATACATGCTTTTGCATGTAACCACAAGTGACATCCAAATATAGACTCAGACTGCTCCCTTTTTAAGAGGCAAAGTCGCGAGCAAAATTAGCACTTTTGTGAAATTGTTGAAATTGACTTCAGAGTTCACTTGAGTCACCTTATTCCATCTTTGGTGTACACCATTCCTTCAATCTAACCGCATACCTTACTTTCGCCAATTCGAAGTCTCAGTTATTCATCAGGCTTTTGCTTGCCGTATACATATACTGCAAACATTGACTGTCTATAAGAAATCGGATCTATAACATCCAACAACATAAATTCCAGAGTGGTTTGAGTCTGCCGTTAATTTGTCAACGAAATGTTAAAGATTCCACTCTATTGGTATCAGGAGCACTTTGACGTGCAACAGATCTGCGTCGCTGCTGAACTGTCCGGTTCAATTCGTAGGCAGCTTGGCCACGCCGACCCACCAATATCCTAGGCCAAAAATGACACACTTTCAAGCGCTTTTTAAGGTCAATTTTAGGTATAATTGTGAGACACTCGTATATGGCCCATACTCGATCTTAAGCGATAAAGATAGCTAATTGGAGAAGTAGAGGGACATTGTGTCATTAGAAGAAACAAGAGAAAAAGGAATCTGGCGCACTTCCCCATTTAATTTTCTTGCCTTGGCATTCATCAAAATTCAATACCTAACCAGTTACCTCTTTCGAGACCTCAATTGTGTTTGTTCCATAAATTTCGCGATCTTGACAGATTTATCAAAAATGTCTTTGGCTCCAGGAGTATCCAGGGTACTATCGTCCACGCTCTATCAGTAGTATCACAATGGCTTTGGAGCCACTCAAACCTCACCTAGCCTAAGACCAAAATCACCTCTAGCAGAGTAACATGTTTGTAACTTGTTGGTTAAAATTTAGATATTTATCTATCGTAGTTATGCCAATGTATCTGACAAGCTCTTGCCCGTTGTTGCTCCCCCATATCTTGTGAACGACAGACATAACACTTTGCTGCTCTAAGTGTTGTATTTGTGTAGTATTTCTTCAATCGAGATCTGATATAAATGATGTGGACTAAGTAGCTCCAGGTGCATAGATAGATTTAATTTTAGATTTTAGATTTAATTTCCATATTGTATTTGGGTGTCATTCTGGATACTAAGCTTCTTTGGATTAAATATGTTGCGTCGAAAGCTTATCATGTGCTGTCGGCTTACTGACAGTGTAAAGCTTCTGGCAAGTCGTGAGACTAGTCATTAAGGAGGCATAATAAGACCAATAGTATTTTACGCATCTATTATCTGGTGGAATAAGCTTTCACGATTCCACCAGACTCCAAAGAGAGCACAGTTAAATCTGTCTCCCCTTGATATCTATATCATGGACTTCATTCTTAAAGTCATCTTCTGTTGAAAAGAAAATTGTCTATGGTACAAAATGCACTGGAGTTCTACAATGTGGCACTCCTCGATAGGGAAACTTGCGTCTGCATTCCAGGAGGAAATATATAATCCTGATGACATGAACTATTAAGAAAAACCGGTGGAAAGTGAGAAGCATCTGCAGATGTAGCAATAGCCAAGTTGACCTTAAGGTCATACTGAACCTTCTAACTACTTCTTACTTAGTTCGAGAATACAAGGCAGTTGGCAAGTTCAATTCACTTAGTATTTTTCGAGCCCTCGGTTACATTAAGGACACTAGAAAATGCCTGTTTCCTTGGTTATGACTTTTATTTGCACTGGGGATTCATGTGAGTACAACTCAATATGGAGTAACTCTCTAGGATGCCGATAGTCCAAACAGTTGCTCCTCGATATCTCTAAGATGTCACCGGCTCTGTTAAACTTAGTATCTTAGAACTATAGTATCCGGCCTACGCTCGCATCAGTCTTAAAGCACTCAGCACTGTTATCGTGAGTCCTGGTACTGTAGACACTTTACCATTAAAGCGTTTACTCATCTTTCTACTCCAGTAAAAAGAATATGCAATAGATTAGCTACTTATCTGAGCTTAAACTGTGAGTCACATGTTCATACATGGTCACTGTTAAACACTTTATGACTGATATGGCCATTGTCCAATATAAATCTAATTACCTTGGCAGACTGCACTTTTAAAAGTCCTTATTCCTTTAGAATCAGGCAAAAATGTGTCATTCACCTGTGGTTCCGATGAACTGTCTCACTGCATACTGCATCAACACCAAACCACGTGGCATTTATTTAAATGTGCGACCCAGATTGTGAATTGATTTTTTCTCCTGCTAACGTCATTTGATTTCAAAGGTTACTAACCCCTACCCAATGCTTATTTTAATCTCAGCACAACAACTCTCCTCTCATTATTCCATTAGAAAATTGCAACGAAAAAGGTATAAAAAAGAATGAGAGGAAAAAAAAATCAACTAATGACCCCTCATTGTTGATTAAATTTAACAAGCTCAACTAACAATGTCACCACCCCAATAACATGCCCCTTGTCTTGTTATGTCTCTGCGCTAGATTGATTAGGGCTTAAGCTATTTTTAGCCTCATGCGTTGGTTTAATTTATTTAAATTGACCTGTCAACTGCCTGCTGTAACGCAACTACCCGTCCAAATAAAGACTAGAACATCTGCACACTTTTTGGTTAATTCATCTCTTTTCTCGGCTGACTAAAACAGTTCGATTGCTATTTAGTTTTTTAAGTCCGTAATTGCACACAACACACAAGTTGTGCTTCAGTAATCAAGAATTCCCCGGCTTCCCATTGTCCAGTTCCACCACCACCTAGTTTGACCACCTAACGTGGTCATGTGTCGACATTCAAATTAAATAGAATCTAAGCGTACTCGTTTTGTATGTAGTGACGACCTTCCGGTTTTTGTATAACACAGTTACATCAGGTCAGATGACAGTAGAAAACAGATAAAAAAAAGGAATATCTAAAGCGCACTGCGAGTGCCAGAGTCTCTCATAGAAATTGTACAAATAAACAAAGATCCTCGTGTGACCCTAGGAGTTCATGACTACTTTGTGGTTGCCCTCTCTCTATAACATTATGTTCCCTTAATTAAGGGTAGGAACAAAATTTTCGAATTTAGATAAGGAGACTAATAACATTCTCAAAGATGTTACAAAACCATAACTGTGGGGTTCCGCCACTGCAACAGAATTTGTTCTTACATTTTTTTGTTTCTATTTGCAGAGTTCCGGTATTGGGGAGCCCAGTGTCTACCATGCTTTGGTTGTGATATTTTTAGAGTTTTTCGCGTGGGGTCTGCTAACAATGCCTGTGATATCAGTAAGTAGCCATGAGCTTTGATGTTATTTTTGTTTCCCCCATACAAACATCGATGTCATTTACGAAATTGTGTTTTTCTCAGGTCCTTAATCAGACGTTTCCGGATCATACATTTCTAATGAATGGGCTTGTGATGGGCATCAAAGGCATACTGTCATTTTTAAGTGCACCCCTAATTGGAGCTCTATCTGACATATGGGGGAGGAAGTTCTTCCTTCTCATTACGGTATTTTTCACATGTGCCCCAATACCACTAATGACAATAAACACCTGGTGGTTCTTTGCAATGATCTCGATAAGTGGAGTATTTGCGGTCACGTTTTCGGTTGTATTTGCCTATGTAGCTGATGTAACAACAGTGGAGGACCGGTCAAAAGCCTACGGACTGGTATCGGCAACATTTGCCGCAAGTTTGGTATGTATAACGTTTTTTGTTTTTTAATCAAAAGAAATATTTTAAAATATTTGTTTTAAATCGCAGGTAATTTCTCCAGCTCTAGGTGCGATGCTGATGGAAATGTACAGCGATACTTTAGTAGTGGCATTGGCTACAGCTATAGCAGTGTTGGATGTATTCTTCATACTAGTAGCAGTACCGGAAAGCTTGCCAGAGAAAGTGCGTCCTTCATCTTGGGGAGCACCAATCAGTTGGGAGCAAGCCGATCCATTTGCTGTAAGTTTTTTAATGATTCTGTTTTTGTTCTTTTTTTAATTCGTGCGGTTTTTTTTTTCAAAATTTGATCGTTTATTTAAGAAAAACATGTACAATAGTATTATTCAAAGTATTGCCCATCTGAAGCTATGACTTTTTCCCATCTTTCTGGCAATTTGTGGATCCCATCCCAAAAGAACTGCGCCGGCTTGGCAGCCAAGAATGAATCAAGTCAATTTTTGATATTCTGCTCTGATGTGAACCGTATTTCAGGGAGGGCGTTCTGCATTGACCGGAACAAATGCTAGTCAGAAGGGGCAAGGTCTGGGCTATAAGGCGGGTGGGGTAAGACATCCAATCTACTGTTTTCCAAATAGTTCTTAACCGAAATAGCAACGTGGGGCCGAACGTTGTCATGATGGAAAATTATTGCCTCGTGTCTGATCGCATATTCCGGGCGTTTTTTGGCTACTGCTCTCTTCAAACGGATTAATTGTGTTCGGTAGCGTTGTCCATTGATGGTTTCACCCGGCTTTAGCAGCTCATAATACAGCACACCCATCTGATCCCACCAAATACAGAGCATTACCCTCGCGCCATGAATATTCGGCTTTGCCGTTGATTTGGCTGGTTGGCCGGGTTTTTTGCGCTTGGGATTGTCGTAATTGATCCATTTTTCATCACCAGTAACAATCCGATGCAAAAATGACTTCCTTTTGTGGCGTTCCAGCAGCATTTCGGACATGCAAAATCGCCTTTCGACGTCTCCCGGCTTCAGTTCATGTGAAACCCAATTTCCTTGCTTTTGAATATATCCAGCTGCTTTTAAACGTTTTGAAATGGCTGCTTGAGTGACACCCAAAGATTCTGCGAGCTCTTCTTGTGTTTGGCAACAATCTTCATAGAGTAATGCTTCCAGTTCTTCATCCTCAAACCTTTTTGGCTGCCCAGGACGTTTTAACGTCTTCCAAGCCAAAATCACCACTTTTAAATCGTGTAAACCACTTTTGGCACGTTCGCTCATCTAGCGCATGTTCACCATAAACTTCCACCAAAATACGATGACTTTCGGCAGCAGTTTTCTTCATAAAGAACTCCCCGCAAAAACAATTTTTCAGGCACAAAGTTCGACATATTTGAGTGAAAAAAAATTATTGTTGTTTACGCTTCAAATGAATGACATATACTGAAATGACGTACAATGACAGTAGCTTCTCATTCAATTTTAGCTCTGAGCTCTTCCAACGTAGTCATCGTGTTGGCATAAATCAATGACTTAACGTAGCCCCACAGAAAATAGTCAAGCGGCGTTCAATCGCACGAACGAGGCGGCCAATCGACTGTAGCGTGTGCTGTGTGGCTTGTGGCACCATCCTGTTGAAACCACTTGTCGTCCAAGTCCATATCTTCCAATTCCGGCCAAAAATAATCGTGGCGCGATAACGCTGACCATTCACAGTAACGTGACGATCGTTATCGTCGACGAAAAAATATGGCCCAATAACGCCGCCGGCATGCAAACCGCACCATTGAGCCAAAAATGAACTTCGTCGCTGAAGATGATTTTGCGATGAAATTCATCATCTTGGCGCATCTTCTCCAGAATCCAATCGGAGAACATACGTCGCTTTAAATGGTCCATCGTAATGTGGTCTGAGCGATGCCCAATTCTTGAGAACGCCGTGGAATTGACTGATTTAGATCGTTTGCTTCGACCAACCCGTTGAATCACTGATACGGCAACATCATACAATGAATATGTAGACTCAATTTTTTGCACTAAACTTGTTATTGCCTGTCTACTAGGGCGAGAATTACGACCGAAAATTGGAGTTAACGCTCTTAAAGTTGCAGTCACCGACTCCGAATATCTGTAGAAAATTTTTATAATTTGCAGACGTTGCTCGTTAGTGTACTTTACAATGATGAAAATGTTGAATAAATTGACAGTGACAGTTTGATGATTAGTGAAAGAGTGCGTTCACAAATTAAATTCAAAGTTGTCAAGTCCCTATAAGAAAACCCTATATTTTAAGCTTAGATATCACAGCTCTCTTTCAATACGGATTTAACCATTCAATTTTACATTTATTCACCTTCCAAGTACTAAAGTCAGAGGACTATCTTGATGATGGCGTAATTTAATCTTTATCAATACATCTTTGTTTCTAAAATATTGTTATCAACGTAGCCTTAACTGCAGTTTTTAGGATATTGCCCACACATGAATTTAGGTAGTTCCTAAGGAAGCAGCAAGTAACAGTATCGGCATACTACGAGGGCTGTTTGAGGAGTACCCGGATTAGAAGATAGGTAGCGCTACTGTGCCAAAATGAGTGTACCATCATTTAGTATAACCTCTTTTAGCCCGCCTGTCAAATTGGTGATTAGTGACAATACAACGCTTAGTTTTGTTTTGACATTCATTTAAAAAAAAAACGATTATCACGGATGAAACCATGGACAAAATCCATGATCTCGTACTGGCGGACCGCCGAGTGAAAATTCGCGAGTTAGCTGAGATAGCATCTCATGAGAAAGCTGTCCGCGCGATGAGTGCCGCGTTTGCTCACACCGGAAAACAAGCGCAATCGTGAAACTACTTCAAAGACGTGCTTGGCCTTGGTTAATCGAAATCCGTAGGAATTTCTGCGGCGTTTCGTGACCTTCGATGACACATGTATTCATTGGTACACACCAGAGACCAAAGAACAATCTAAATAATGGGTTTTACCCTGTGAACGTGCTCCAACGAAGGCGAAGGCGGTGCTTTCGGCCGGAAGGGTGATGGCCACCGTTTTTTGGGATGCGCGAGGTGTGATCCACGTTGACTATTTGGAGAAGGGAAAAACAATCACAGGAACATACTACGTCGATTTATTGGGCTGATTCAACGCCTATTTGAAGAAAAAACAACCACATTTAGCGAAGAAAAAGTGCTCTTCCACCATGATAACGCACCTGCCCACACCTCCGCAGTTGCCACAGCCATTGCATCAAGCACTATGAATTGCAATTCTCCAGATTTGGCTCCCTATGACTTCGTTTTGTTCTCCATACGGAGGGGTTAAAAAAGTTGCAGCACCGCTGGGAAAAGTGTATCGAGTTGAAAGTGGTTTATATTGAAAAATAAATTGTCAAAACCTAAAAAAGTTGCGTTGTGATTTGTATTCACCAAACAGCCCTCGTATGCCCAAAAGTAATAGACTAATTAAAGATTTGGTTTGACAGTTTTTAGATTGTTAAATGTACAAAATTGTTTTCCCATATTTGAGGATGTACATTAATTCCACGATGCCGCTAAAGTTTAGGGCTTGGGTCTCAACCAACGACCATCTCTAGTTAGCACGCTATTCCGTTCCAATTGTGCGCGCCATTTAAGGCGAGGTCTTCCTCCTCTTAGTTGTTCTTCCGGGTAAAAATAAGTGAATCTGCGGACCGGAGGGTTAAAAAAGTATCTTTGAGTTCACTGTTATATGTCTGCCTTCAAAGCCCAGCATCGGAAACGGGGGACCAAAAATCGATCGAAGAATCTTGTGTTCAAAACAGCCAAGACAGCTTCATATACTTTCGCTAACATCTATGCTTCTGCTCCATAGGCCAGAGCTGGGAAAATTAAGGTCTAATATAGTCTCTTTATTTTTTTGGGCCGACTTATTACTCGGTTGTTCTCTTAAGCCAATGAAACCGATTTACGCTTGCAACTATTCATTTGATTTCTGATGAGGTGCCAAAAGATTTTGGAGAATTGCACCACATTCTCTTCGATTTATGGCACAACAGGCGTTCTCTATTTTATTTTTGCACAATCGGCACTATCGTTTGGCAGAGATGACAAAACAAGACATGGCTCTGTATAGTTCACCTCTATATATGTATTCTGTTTTCTGTTTAAAGAATTCCCTTTTTTTCTGTGATAAGTGTTCTTTCTTTCCTTGGACCAAATTTTAAAAATAAGTTAAGGTATGCTTCCTACCAAGTCATTTCCTGCTGCCTTAAATAGCTCGGCAGGTAGGTTACCCGTTTCAGCAGCCTTGTTACACTTAAGCTATTGCCATCTTTACTTCATTTGTTTTGGGTGAACGGAAGTCTTGATTTTCATGATCCAATTTGATTGATTCACTCTGTCTGGCAGCGGAGTCTTGGGTCGTCCCTGCTGTGGTTATTCGTTTTACGTGGCCTGTTTAATGTCCGAATATTTTATATATACATAAGGACGTCGTTGATCTTTTTTCATTTTGCATGACCATCACCCGTAAGTAAATCCGTGACAATCTGAGGCTATTTGTTTTTTCACAACAATAAGATTCCTCGTAGTTAGCCGGAAAAATTTGGACTAATGACGCCGAGTATTCCGGACCCAGATGTCGTTAATCCATTAGAGGCCCATCCGCCATTCTCTTTATTTTAGTACCCTGACTAGCATTCAATGTACTTTGACTTACCGTCTGAGGCGCCGCAACTCATGTGTTGGATTTCGTTCGACCAGCACTAAGAAATTCCTGGTTAGATGAAGAAGGCCTACAAGACGGCGCCGCAACGAAGGAAGAGAGCTGCTCGTGAGCTTAACGAGTAGAAGGGACGGGATGAACATCGGCTTCTTTAGAAGAAGAACAAAGAACGCGAAAAGCGCGCGATCGAAGTTATTGAGAGGTTGTACTTAAGGAATAACGTACAGAAGTTTTACCAACAGTTAAAAAGAACATGTCAAGGGAAGTAGACCCGTAGAGAAGCCTGTAGAGATGAAGAAGGAAGCGTTGTAGTGGAGTCACAGTCAATACTGAGTATATGGAAAGACTTTTTCTGCAGATTGTATAATGGAAAAGAAGCCCAACATTCCGAAGTTAAGTAAAATAGACCGTTCAACTTAGACGATGATAGCCAAAACTTCCTTCCACCTGAGCAGAACGAAGCAAGGATAGCAAAATCTAAGCCGAAATCCAACAAATTAGCTGAACCTGACGGCTTCAAGCCTGAGCTGCTAGTAATGACTTTGTTCAGAGCATGCACGAACTCATTTCTCAAATTTTGTCCGAAGAGTATATGGCTGATGCACCATATATCCGATCCACAAAAAAGGAGACCTCAATTCCGCCAGCTATAGAGGTATATGGCAAGTCTCCTCAACATCGGATACAAGATCTTATCTGCCATATTTTGTGAAAGTCTAAAACCTTTCGCCTACAACCTGATTGATCCCTATCAAAACGGTTTCAGCTAGTAGACCAAATCTGCAAACCCAAAAGCTATATAGAGTTGTGTCTAGTTTTGTCATCCCTACCAAACTCGTCCGAATAACGATAGAGAACGTTCGCTGCTCTGTCAATGCCGGTAACGACTTAACTGAGACCTTTTATGTCAACAACAATTGTGGTTTAGAAACAATTGTGCGGAACTCACAAGTGGACACTAGAGGTACAATCTTTCAAAAGTCTGTGCAACTAACATCATAGCATATGCCGATGTCATAGCTGACTGTCAATGATGCCTTGAAACGAAAGCTGCCAAAATGGGTTTAGCGGTAAAGGAGTTCAAAACCAAGTATATGCTATCAACAAGAAGGGACACACAACACTGACGAATTGAACAGAACGTCATTTTTGCCAATCGCTGTTTCCATGGGCTAAGAATGTAATTGAGTAGTAAGGACTTTTTCCGAAAAACTAAGGAGACTATATAAGACCTTGCTCATACGAGTCCTCTCTACCTCAATCGTTTTGAGAGAAAAATCATTCGAAAAATATTCGGTCTCGTTTGTGTTGACGGAGTTTGTAGGAGAAAACTCAACAACGAACTATATGAGCTGTACAGCGGCATGGATCTGCGCATCAGTCGCATGGCTGGAACCAATACTCCCGTCCGCAAGGTATTCGAATCAAACCCAGAGGGACAAGTAGAGGAAGACCTCACCTTAGGTGGGAATGTCAACCGACTTGAAGTGCTGCGCAACTGGAATCATTTAGATAAAGACCGGACTAACTGCAGAGGCTTGTTCGTTGAGGCCCAGGTTGAGGACGAACTTAGACCCTGTTGAATAATTAAAGGGGTTACTAGGTGACCATATCAATCAAATCATAATCATGTAGAATAGAGGCTTAACCTTGAGTCCTAATGGGCTTTAATGGTTACTTATGCTTCTATTTACTCGTACATGTTACTGTTTTTTAGTAGAAATTGAATTGGGGCATCTCTTTAAAATGTTTTTTTTTTTTTTTTTATTTTCTTTCCTTTACAGGGCCTTCGAAAGGTTGGCACAGATCATACAATTCTAATGCAATGCGTAACCGTATTGCTTTCCTATCTCCCCGAAGCTGGGCAGTATTCTTGTATATTTGTATATTTGAAGTTAAAAATGGGCTTCAATTCAATGGAGGTGTCAATATTTATAGCTTTGGTGGGAATCTTAAGCATAATTGTTCAAGTAACGTTAGGAGTGCTAATGCGGTAAGTACATATATAAATGTCCCTTCCCTTAAATGATCTCTTAACTTAGTTTGCTTTTTATTTTAGGGTTCTTGGTGCAAAGCGTACAATTATTTTAGGACTAATTTTTGAAATGATGCAATTGCTGTGGTATGGATTTGGAAGTCAGACGTGGTAAGTAAAATCTTTCACACAAAACAAAAATCCTATTCATGTTGTATGTATTGAATGTTTTAGGATGATGTGGGCAGCAGGAGTGTTAGCTGCTCTAGGCTCAGTAACATATCCAGCAATAAGTGTGTTTGTATCGATTCATTCGAATGCAGATAGGCAAGGTAATTTTTCTCATAAAACAAATACTCACATTCTCTGGAAAGTTTCAATTTATTGTTTTAAATTGCAGGCGCAGTCCAAGGCATGGTCACTGGAATGCGTGGCCTATGTAATGGTCTTGGTCCAGCTATGTTTGGTGTCATCTTCTATTTGTTTAACGTCGATTTAAACGACGAACATAATAGTATAGGTCACAACGGAGAGACAGGTGTTCGAAATGAAACACTACGTCCAGACAGTTATGCTACATTAGCGCCTGGTCCACCATTCGTATTTGGTGCTCTAATGGTTATTTGTGCCATTCTGGTGGCTGTGTTTATACCAGAAAGTCGTACTGATATAAGCCTTAGTAGATCGGCTAGTGAAAAAAAGAGTAAGTTCACATTTAAACTTAACAAAACAAAACATTACATCTGCATTGTTGATGGCAACATTTAAAATTCTTAGCTATGTATGTATAAATGGCTTCATTTCATGTATGTCTTAAGCCAGTTTCAGATATTTGCTTATAATTTAGTTTTGCTGCGTCGCAAATTTAATTTTAACCACTTCATGAACATGAAATTGTTACGCTGTTGTTGTTACTATTTTTTTTTGAAAGATAACATACATTTTAGCTCTAACGTTTGATACACCAAAACTAACGTACCAAACGAAGGAGAGATTATCGCTTCCCGAGAGATTGTAAATCTGTTGAAAGGCTTACCAAGAGTTAGCTCGAAATTGCCAATAAACAAAATGAGACATTGAAAGGACCTACATAACAGATGTGAGTTTTCTCTATGTGGTATGTATGTTTTTCTTTAAATTTCAGTCCTTACATTCGCAGTCCTTGATCGTATCCTAACCATTTGAATTTTATCTTAGCACAGCTCGCAAGGCTTACAGTTGAGCTTTCTATTTCTTAATAAAATTATAAACATATCACAAATGGGTTTGAAGAGCTTGTAAATACATATTTAAGTCTCTTGCCAGTTTTTTTAATAACAAAAATATTCATGGTAAAATTTCGAGTCGGTTTCTAGGTCAACCCTTAGCCTATGGGGTTACACCGAGTTGTATTCCAGAATTATTCTTCTAACTATTGTGGAACACTGACTTAATACATGTGCAACAGTATCCCTATTCTGTTTTTCTGTTTGTAAGGTCAGGTTAAAAACGGTTTGGATCCTCAGCCATCTCTGAAGAATCAAATAAAAACCAAATAAAAAAAAATATTTAAAAAATTTGCGCTCCAGCTCGCAAAATCTACCGTGAGATATGTCCATTTTAGGGTCGAAAAAATCGTCTATCTGAGCAAGTAATCCGAATAATCATGGATCAATTTTGTATCACGCATACTCACCATGGAATGTAGTATTGAGGAATATTTAGGAAGAGCCGAATGAATCGTCTCGCCAGCACAAAAATTGAAGTCAGTTCCATCCGCTTTTATATAAATTTAGTTTGTGTATAAATTTAAACCTCTTGATCTTCGTGTGCATGGCACGTTCGGTGAATGGGCCAGAAATAAAACTGCTCTTGATCCTCCTTTTGACTACAAAATTGTGTTCAGCAATAAGGCTGACAGCTTCAACTTCATTTGCAGCGGATAAAATCCACAAACATTAACATAAAGATACTGTTTGGTGTGCTTTATGAGCTGATTGTCCATATCACCTTGATCAAAAAGTTCCCAACGGCATCATCGTGTGGCGCTCCCATTGTTCCGATTTGAGTTCTGTTCTTTTTTTTTTTTTTTTTTTGTTAGTTGGTACATCTGTTGTTGACATTTCCTCTAAATCTTAGCGTCATAGCTTGACATTTGCAAAAGTTACGTAGCCAAGAGTTCATCTATCTCTGTGTGTGTTGACGATTTTTTACAATTTTAGAAATGGATTTAAATTTGCAACAACGAAATGTTGGAAAAGTGTTTCAGCAACGATTCTCTAAAGAAAACGATCGTTTACCAGTGGCACGAGTGATTCAAAAGTGGTCGTGAGTCAATCAAAGATGATGATCGCAGTGGCAGACCATCGAAATCGAAAACCGACGAAAACATTGATGAAGTATAAGAAATGTTGTTCAATAACCGCAAATTAACCATCAGAGGTATAGCGGAGGACTTGGATCTATGGACTATGGATCCGTCCAAGACATTTTGGTTAGTGATTTGGGTTTCCATCGTGTAGCAGCAAAGTTGGTGCCAAAAGACCTCAGTTTCATGCAGAAAAGAGACCGTGTTGACGTCGCAAAAGAGATGATTTGCTAGGCTGAATCCGATTCCACATTCATCAAAAGAATCATTACAGAAGACTAGAAGTGGGCTTATGAGTACGACACGCAATCCAGACATCAGGCAAGTGAATGGCGTTCACCAAATGAGCCGAGACCAAAAAAACCACGTCGTTTTCAGTCAAACAAGAAGGCAATGCTCACGGTTTTCATGGATTACAACTGTGTAGTGCATCATGAATTTTTGCCAGAAGGCCAGACAGTAAACAAAGAATATTATTTGGGCGTTATGAGACGTTTACGTGAAGCCGAAAGAGACTAGAATTGTGGACAGAAAACTCGTGGATTTTGCACCGTCGCACAGTGCCATCATTATTCGTAATTTTTTGACGAAAAATGCAACAAATACCATCCAACAGCCAACGAATTCACCTGATTTGGCTCCCTGTGACTTCTTTCTGTTCAATCGAGTTAAAAACCACTACGGGGAACGCGTTTCAGCAGCCGAGAGGAAGTAATGGAAAAATAACAGTAAGCACTGATGGACATATAGAAAACCGAATATAAAAAATGTTTCGAGGATTGGATCAAGCGCTGGCATAAGTGTGTTGCAATCGATGGGGATTACTTTGAAGGGAACAATATAGATTTAGATGAATAAACTTGTATTTTTAATTTTCTGAATAAATTCCGGGAAAGGTAGATCTAAATCAAGGTTGTATTTCTTTAAAAATGAAGGGGCGCAGAACATTACAGTCAATATAGAATGCTATAGATTTATGGCTCTTTCGTTCCCAAATTGAATGGCATTAATGTGGGAGAGCTGTGGTTTCAACAAGATGGCGCAACATGCCACACATCGTGCACCGAAATAAATTTATTGAAATAAACATAATAAGTGCACAATTTTTTGTTTTGAATTTAACTCTAAATTTGTGTGGTTTAACGCCTTTATATTATTTTCTGTGAGAATATGTGATGATGATGTGCAAGGCAAAATTCGTCCTGTGATGTACGGTTCCAGCTTCTCAAAAAGGTGGACGAAAATTGCACTTCTAGATTGGGCTTCATTCCAGCTCAGCCGCTGGTCCCATATGCCATAAATAATATTAAAGCACTAGTTGCATAAAATTATGTTTTTATTGAATAGCATGGCCGTTACCATCATTTTTATATGTTTACCATTCTATGGTATATCTCAGATCAAACGCGCCCTTTAATTCCATTTCAATATACACAATTCTTGGGGGCTTCGACATTCTGGAAAAATAACACGCGAAAGACGGTAAGTTGAGACCTTCGCTGCAGAAAACAACTGGTCGTTATTTTTTCTCGATAACGACGTGAATGCCACTGATGATTTGATCACAGATACCATTCTCTTTGGAATGAGATGTTTAATCCCTCATTGGATGAAGAGTATCAAACCAAAAGAAAAAGCGTGGTATGACGAAACTTCTTCTCTCTCCTCCTACACTCATTGCACTTACGTCCCTTCTTTCCAAGGTCATGAGAACTCTGATAAACTATCACCATGCAGTACAATTTTCGTAACAATAGGTACTGGTGACTTGATCTTCCACCGAAAAGTGGAACCAAAGCGTACATAAATCTGGTGAAAGCAGGTTAGTTGCACTTAATATTTCTAAGGCATTCGACAGAGTTTCACATCAGACTCTTTTGCCGAAAATAAATGCATTTAGGATCGGCGAATCTCTTCTTTTTCGGAAGGTTCAATTTCAAGTCTGATATTCAGAAAATAAATACTGGTGTGCCTCAGGGTTCCATTCTGTCTCTGAAACTCTCTTGTCTGCTACTTTTAATTCAATATACGACAGTACTCTCTGTTTTTCATATTCGTCCCTGGACCCACGTCCCTACTCTTCGGCTATATAATAGGAATGGAAGCAAATGACAACCATATTTGAATAGCCACATATTCGATGTCACCAAAAATACTGCGAAATGTCTAGGTTTCCTCCAGTGATTTAGGAACTATTTCACTCTTTCTGATCTGCACCCAATCTCCTATAATATCTCTGCACCCAATAGATGGTATTCAAAGCTGTGCGATAAAACTCATAGGTGATGCTAATATCACTCAATCTAGTTGACACCCTCGAACACCGGCGTAAGGTCTCCTGTCTCGCCTTGTTCACCACCAGTGCTCCATCGACATTGCCAGTATATCCTCAAGCCCGCTTTCGGACGTACTCTGTATATCGTGGTTTGTTCTTAAACCGTACAACTCGCTTATGGAAGCGCTGCCGAGTTCATTATTTTGCAGTCATTTCCCAACTTGGAAACATTTGAAACCAACGTGCATCGGTATCCCCCTTATTTTTTTCCCTAACTTTTCCTCGACCGCAATGTGTGCAAGGCTTGAGCGCGCTCCAGTAATATAAAAAAAAAAATTCGTCTTGAAAATATGCTATGCCCTCCTCGGCTTGCAAGTCACGGTAGAATCTCCAAATGTCCATTCCTGCCAGTCTGAATCCTTTGATGTTTTTCCTAGCGAAGCATCATCATAGTAGTATCCACACCAATGTACTTCCAATAGGAATATTTTTCCACGTTTCCTGTCATATTTAATAGTTGTTTGACACTTATGTTCAGTATTGCTTAGGAAATCACCATAAAAAAAAGTTTAACACCTGAAGAACGAATTTGAACTTACTTTGAAAATCGGTTATCAAGTCGCAAAGAATGCGTCAAAGTAATGTGCACACTAAACAACCTTTGTCCGTCCATTACGTAGAAAATTTTGCGAACAGATTTTGTAATTACAGGAAATAAGAGAGTATGACTTTCGACGGGAATTCGTGGATTGCCTTTTCGAGAAGCCTCGTGTTAAGTGACGAGCCTTAGTTTTTGGTAAATGAGCTTATGAGCACACAACGCAACTCACAATTTTCTGAAGTAAGGCGAATCCTGATGAGCCTAATCAGGACTTTATAGATGAGATAAAGCCCCACACGCTTGAAAAAATTTAAAAAAACAGTATGCGTTGCGAAGCTATATATCTGAAGTCGTGTTCAAAACTATTGTCACGACCGATTTGTCACAATAAATAAAAATTGTTTATTAAAATGATTTAAAACATTCCTTGAGCTAAGTGCGGTGTGATGTTCACACTCTCAAACCATTCTGACTCCTTTCATCCTTTCTTTAGCTCATTAGCTAGAGAATTTTCTTCTACACTGCAATGTCCTGTTAGCCACCATTCGTTCACTGGGTTTTGCGTGCATAATGCTTTGAGCACTGCTCAGTAGCTCTTGACCATATCAGAATTGATATTAGTTGAATTCAATACCAGATATCGATCCCATTCCCATCACTCCTGTCGTCATTAAAACAAGTAGAATTTTTGATTTGAAGACACTGCATACGCCACAGGTCAGGGTCTGCGAAAAAAATTATCCACACACTCTGTCTGTAGAGATAGCAATTTCGTTTGACCTTGTTATTGCATATTTTCTTGGCATTGCTTGCTTGTTTTGGGCCAAATTTGATTGAGGTGCCTTATACAATTCATTGGTAACTATCAGTCCTAGATAAGGCTAACTTTACTCCGTCCAAGTCAGGCGATTCCATTTACTTATTGACCACAATTGTCCAAATTGAATGATTTATTCTACCCGGCAGCGGAATTTTGACCATCGCCGCAGTTATCCTCTGCGTCAACGGCATTTCTACAACTACGTTATGTAATTTATTTCTGCAGACTTTTTGGCTCTTACATATTCTTTTAACCAGTTGGTAACATTTTCAAACCACATTCCTGCAATAGCATCTTTATATTTCCTCAACCACTAGCTTCTCATGCAGCTTGTTTTTCCCTTTGAGAAACTGACAGGAACGGCACTTTTTCTCGTAGAGTACGCAAGAAGCTCTGCTTCTTATATGCAACACCGCTGTGCACTCATCTTGCTTCGGTGCAAGTGCTTGATGGCATTCATGGGTAAGTCTGGGACAGCATTGTGTCTTGGAAGCATTATATTTTACGATATTCTTATTTGCTTCAACGGTTTTGCTATTAATAGCACAATTTAATGAGCTGAAAATAAACTGATGTTTCCATTCTTCAGCCGAAGAGCTAAGACTTGAGTTCGAAAACGAATGTGAAAAGCAGGTGTACAGTCATTAGCACAAAAATATATTATATTAGAAGTAGCAGACAAGAGATCGTTGATAATATTGAACTTGATTGTTCTGAAAGGTTGAGGAAGAGATTCGCCGATCCCAAAGCATGCATTTTCATCTACGTAGATACGTATGTATCGACAAGTATCGAAGGATATTTGAGAGGTCATTGTATAGTTTTGTTAAGGGCGGAGAATCTAGAATGAACCCTTATTGTACGCCTTTTAACGTAAAATCAAAACTCGACTGCATTCCATATATACGCAAGCAGCTTCATTCCGACCTGAGAGGTAGGACCTTATAAGGTTTCCAGCAGCAGATGAGGATCAGGCATATAGAGATATCAACTTTGTGAAAAGAAGTTTATGGTTACTTGTGTCGAAGGCCTTGGAAAAGTCTAGTAGCATCAAAGATGTTAAGTGGTCTTCATCGATCGCGAGGCGAATGTCATCAGTTACTTTAAGTATTCCTGAAATGCAGTTGTGATGCTGCCAGACTTATATACAGTTAATAATGTATTTCTTCTTCTTCTCAAATAAATTGGAAAAATATGGCAGCATTGCAATAGGTCGGTTTTCCGCAGGAGTAATGCTCGTTGCCTTCTTTTTAAGGACGAGAATGATCTTTGCTATCTTCCAGGATACCGAGAAAAAGGAAGTGGTGATAATAGTGTGGCAAATAGAATAGATATTTCATCTATAAATAGATAAAAACCGGGTTCATACCATTTAACCCAACAGTGTTGGATTTAATTGCAAGATAGCTTGAAGAATATCTGTTTGTTCAATTCTCGCGAACTCAAAGTAGCCATTACATTTGACTGGGGCACAGGTGTTTGGATGTTAGGCATATTATATGTATATTAAGGAAATCCTTGTTGAGTTCATTTGGATCAGCATCAACGATTTCAGTGTCGCTCTTGCCAGCCATATCTAACTAACGCAAATTTCTCCATATTGTGTCAGTGTGTTGGAAGCTTACAGTTTAGGAGTACACCAAAGTAAAACGCCTGGCTTGTTTAATTTTTACGTGGACAAGATTTCTCAGAATCTTAAAATATTCTGAAAGGCGAAAGAATTTCCATTTTCTGTATGCAGTACCGCGGTCGTTCCTTAGTTTCATAATCTCCCTTTGAACCAAGAGTTATTGTTACATATAAATATACATATATACTTTGGTTTTCAGTAATCTCACCTTAGAAATATTCTATTTGATGCAACACAAAATATTGGACGTCAGTTTAGAGTTCTGCAAATCTTGCTCTATGAGATCTGGTTTTGTATTTTTAAAATCTCCACGGGAGAATGTTTTTTGTTCTCTATATACTAGGTGGAGTGAAAAGTAACCTCCTTGACCGCCAGAATGCGCTGCTACTGCAAAAAAGGTTATGGAGCCTTGAATTCCGTTCATATTTAGGCAGACATGCCAAATTTCAGTGCGATACTGTCTTTAGTTTTGTTTTGACAGCTGGGTGTTGTTGACGTATTTGGCATTATGTTGAGTATGGACAAAAACGATTTTCATTCTCTCATAATTATCTCATTATTTTTTGAGAGGCAAAACGGCGAAGGAAACAAAAGAAAAGTTAGTTAAATATTATGGGGCTAATGCTCCGTCAGATTACACCGTCAAATATTGGTTTCGAGAGTTTCGTGGTGGCCGCAACTCCACTACCGATCAAGTCTGTAGCGGCAGGCCTTCCGATGCGGTTACAGAGGACAATGTCAAAAAAATACGTGAAATGGTGTTGGCTGACCGGAAAGTGAAGGTGCGTGAGCAGATACCACAAAGATTAGCACTGAGCGCACACGCCATATTTTGGGCAATATTCTGCATATGAAAAAGTTATCCTGCCGCTTGGTGCCGCGCATACTCTCTCCTGACCAAAAACACGAACGCGAGAGCACTTCGAAAGAGTGTTTGGACTTGCTGATGCGGAATCGGGCGGACTAGGCGTCAATTGGTAACTGAGAACAGAATGAGTGCCCGGCAATGGACTGAAGCCGGCTCGAGTGCTCTGAAGCGGCTGAGGGAGGCTCGATGGGTCGGAAAGTTTTAGGCGTCGGTTTTCTGGGATTGTCATGGCATACGTGGACTACCTTGAAAAAGGAAAAACCAACAACAGCGAGTATTACTGTGCAATATTGGGGCGATTGATGGGCGAAATCGCCTTTTTTTATTCCCAAGGAGGTTACTTTTCACTCTACCTAGTATATGCGAATTTGAAAGAGGTAAAAAGGAGATCATGTTTAGAAAAAGCTGGAGCAGAGACTTGCCTAAAAAATTCATTTTGGATATCGCTGGCAAAGAATACATCCAGAAGTGTGCTAGTTGAGCAAGTAAAAGGTGTAGGAACTGGAGGATTTAAAATGTTTAAATTGAATCCTCTAAGGAAAAGAAATTAGCGTCGTTCAACAGATTGCAATTGAAATAACCACACCAAAGAGTTTTCCAGAAACAGTAGGAAATTATTATTAAGAAAGAAAACAATTGCGATATTGTTATAAGGTCGATATACAACACACAACACTTCTTATTCTCACTAGTCAGTGTAATTAATCGATATTGGCAAGCGCTTCCATTAAGTGTGCTTGCAGACGGTCAAAAAGATAAAGTCTATCGTACATAAATGACAACTCATTCACTGTACTGTTTTTCTATCACCGCGGAAAATCTAGTCCCCGACTACAGAATACATTCTATCAGTTTGCAAATATGTTTACATTATATTTTGGACCTGAGGTCCTTTTTCCAAGGCATTTTCCATAGCACTTGCTATAATTTCAGGTCCCAACGCCCTTTCTTCTTTTCGAATATTGATCTTAAGCTATTATTGGTGCCGATTAATCGAGCGAACGAGGTGGCCAGTTGAAATGTGAAAATCGCGTTATTATATGATCGCCAAAAATTGTCCCCGAGAAAGCCATAGTTTGAGGGTGCTGTGGCACCATCGTGTTGGAACCATAATTCTGGATTGCTCTCCACTTCGGTCTTTAAAAAATATTCAATCAATGTCCCGTATTGAATGCCATCACATTAATGGCAACTTCGTCGTTTTCGTAAAAGTATGGTCCAATGATTAATTCTGAGGTTATTCCACACCATGCTCTGCACCTAACTAGATGCATTTGATGTTCAACAATTAAATTTGGATTTTTGGGGCCCCATATTCAGTTTTATTTATTCACCTGACCAATTAAGTAAAAGTGGGCCTCCTCGCTAGGAGATTGTGAATAAACTCGTTATACTCTCGGAGCAATATTTGAAAACCCGGAGTATATTGAATGCATATACCTGAATCAATTGCATCTTATAAAGAAAAAAGTCCAACTGCGGTAACAACAAAGATCGCTTAGACATCACCAACTGCTGAGAATGTCGCATGGTGTAAGTTTCGGGGCATTTTTCAATACTTATCCGCACCTGAGCAATGCTTACCTCATTTCGAACTGTACAAGGCCCTCCAGCACGCTAAAGATCATAGCCAGCCCCTTGTTGCTGAAAACGCCCAACCAATCGATAAATTGCTGAAGCACTAAGCGCATTTTGAACAATAAAGAAATTTGTGCCAGATTCATTTCGACGAAGGGCATGCTACTGTACCAAGCAAGTATGAAACGTGGCTTGGACTTTTTTTCGACGGGCAAACCAACCTCCTGGCCCACCGACACAAATAAAATACCTGACCTGGTCGATTTTTTCATTACAAAATGGGTCCCCAAATATCTCACGACTTTAGAAGAATCCTATGATCTTTGCTCAGATCACTCGCCAGTAATCTTTAAAATCGGCAGGAGTATAGCAAAAACCGAAAGACCGCCCAGATTGACGAATAACTGGGATGGTTTCAGAAGAAATTGCAAGGAAAGTTTTGCTTTAAGAGTTCCACTTACGACGCCGTTGCAAATAGAAGACGAAGTTGACAAGTTCGTGAAAATCAACCAAAGAGCTGAGTGGAACAACACTTTCTTTCGATCAAGAGGAATAAAATACGGAAAGCAAAAATACGCGTCCGATATAGAAGGCCTCCCACGAGAAAAAAGAAAAGCACGGAGGAGATCGCAACTATCACTTGCGCCCCCGCATAAATCCTATTTGAAACGCCTATCAAATAAGTTAAAGCTAATGCTGCAAGAATACGGCGCTGGAAAGCCGTGAAGTCGACTAAGAAATCTGTTATGCAATTGGCACCGATAAAAACAGCCGATGGCGAATGGGCAAAAGGAGACAAAGAGAAAGAGGATTTGTTTGCCGACCACTTAAAAGAAACATTCAAACGGTTCGAAGGACGTCAATTGGCCCAAGAACTTAATCTCAGAACAGGATCCGAAAGCTACAATATAAAATCCGTATCACTGTCTGAGCTACAGCAAACAATAAAAAACCTAAAAAACAATAAGACTCCAGGATATGATTTGATTACAAGTGAAATTCCAAAGGAGCTACCTCGAAAAGCGTTTGTCAAGCTCCTGCACATTATAAATGCTTCCATGAGACTTTTATACGTTCCAAGTCAATGGAAAGTCGCAGAAGTCATAATGGTTCCAAAACCGAGGAAAACTCCAAACGACAAAAAATCATACAGACCCAATGACTTAACGTAGCCCCACAGAAAATAGTCAAGCGGCGTTAAATCGCACGAACCAGTCGGCCAATCAACTGGCTCATGTGTGGCTTGTGGCACCATCCTGTTGAAACCACATGTCGTCCAAGTCCATATCTTCCAATTCGGACCAAAAATGATCGGTGATCATGGCGCGATAACGCTGACCATTCACAGTAACGTGACGATCGTTATCGTTGACGAAAAAATATGGCCCAATAACGCCGCCGGCATGCAAACCGCACCAAACAGTTATTTTTTGTGGATGAAGTGGTGATTCATGAAGCACATGTGGGTTTTCACCCGACCAATAACGCATATTTTGCTTATTGACGAACCCATTGAGCGAAAAATGATCTTCGTCACTGAAGATGATTTTGCGATGAAATTCATCATCTTGGCGCACTTCTCCAGAACCCAATCGGAGAACGTACGTCGCTTCAAATGGTCCATCGGATTCAATTCTTGAGTCAGCTTGATCTTGTATGGGTGTAAACCAAGATCCTTACGCAAAGTGCGCCATAATGTGGTCTGAGCGATGCCCAATTCTAGAGAACGCCTTGGAATTGATTGATTTGGATCGTTTGCTACGGACGTCTGAACCGTAGCGATATTTTCGACACTTCGACCAACCTGTTGACTTACTGATACGGCAACATCACACAATGAATATGTGGACTCAAATTTTTGCACTAAACTTGTTATTGCCTGTCTACTAGGGCGAGAATTACGACCGAAAATTGGAGTTAACGCTCTTAAAGTTGCAGTCACCGACTCCAAATATCTGTAGAAAATTTTTATAATTTGCAGACGTTGCTCGTTAGTGTACTTTACCATGATGAAAATGTTGAGTTTGCTGAATAAATTGACAGTGACAGTTTGATGATTAGTGAAAGAGTGCGTTTACAAATTAAATTCAAAGTTGTCAAGTCCCTATTGGAAAACCCTATATATATACGAGTATACTTAATAAAAACATTATTCAATAGTTAAAACATAAGGCTAATTATGCGCCACCCTGTAGTACGCGCAAATTATCATTCACTCCATTACCTTTAAAAGAAAAAAAAAACATTGTTGTCACCCATTAGTAAGGATCACACTATTGCCCCGACACATCTTCTAAAAGTTTCCTGCATTGACGATCGATTTTCAAAAAAAAGTTGGAAAGATACCGAAGCATTCTTCTGGTGTACATAGGCAAGGCTATTTATGATGACTTGTGAATGGCGATGACAAACTGAACAAAAATTTCGAAGCACTATCAAAAATTTCAAATGGGCTTGGAAGTCGAAAGAAAAGCAAATTTATCCTTTTTGGGCATATTAATGCTAGAGGTCAATGTGCAAGCTTTATACGAAAGACTCGTTTATAGACCCGCTTTCCAGTGTGAATATTTCGGGATTCATCTGTCTTTTCATTCGTTCTTCTCTTTTTAATTTGGGAGTTTGGGATTCCATATGTTAATGTTGACTCATATGCATCAGAAAATGCGTTTGATTGTCAAGACCTCTGTATTATTTCGGTAAAACACGAGTACTCCGTTTGTAACTGTTGTAACTTTTTAATTTAACTAACTAACTAGTTGGGCGGCGCGACAGTCCGGGGTGGACCTGGGCCTCAACCATAAAGCCTCTTCAATTAACGCGCACACCAAGTTGGTTGATGTCCCCTTTCACTTACGCGCGCCTTCCTCTACTGAGTTGTCGCCTCGATGTCGATATCACTGCAGAGCTTGCAGAGTTCATCGTTGTATTGTCTCCTCCAGAACCCCTCAATGCATGCGGGACCAAATATACACCAAATTGGTGTACGATTATGTAATCAATTGAACAGACACTTGAAAGACCGTACCTCGTGTGTTAGCTTGTGAATTTTGCACAATTCTTTCAAGTATAATGTTAAAGAAGTCACATGACAGAGCGTGGCTTTGCCTAAATCCTTTTTTGACATCAAAGGTCTCGGTTAGGTCGTCACCGACCTTGATGCAGCAGCGAGCTTTCTCCATCGTCATCGTGCACAAGCGGACGAGTTTGGCAGGGATGCCAAACTAGACATGGTTCTTTCTAGCTCATCTCTGTAGAAGCTGTCATATGCGGCTTTAAAATTGATAAAATGGTGGTAAGTATCGATCTGAACTTCTTTTTTCTTTGTCTTTCTCCAAGATCTGCTTGTGTGAATATTTGGTCAATTAATAGGGTCTAATCAGATCGTTGACAAATAGTATCATGCGCTCGCACAATACGGCAGACAAGATCTTATATGCGATGTTAAGGAGACCGATACCTCTATAGCTGGCGTAGTTTAGAGGGTCTCTTTTCTTTTGAACCGGGCAAAAGATGCTGAAGTTCCATTCATCAGGCATACACTTATCCGACCCAATCTTAGAAATAAGTTGGTGTATGCTCTCTACTATGTCATCTCCTGTTGCCTTAAATAGTTCGAGAGGTAGGCCGTCCGGGCGGCAGCCTTGTTCGACTTCAGTTTTTATATTGCTATCCTCACTTCATTTTGGCCGAGTGGACGGAATTCTTGACTTGCATTGTTAATATTAAATTGTTCGCTTTGCCTGACAGGGGAATACGTATCGTCTTCGCCATTTAGCAGTCTGCAGAAATGGTTTTGCCATACACTCGCACCGATTGTGTCTCTACTACAAGGTTTCCGTTCGGGTCTTATTACTCTGACATGTTCTGTTTACCTTTTGGTAAAACTTCCGAACATTATTTCTGGAGTAGCACATTTTTATTTCCTCGATCGCGCGGTTCTCATGATCTTTCTTTTTTCTCCGGAGAAGCCGGTGTTCTTCCCTCCTCTTCTGCTCGTAGAACTCACGAGCCGCTCTCCTCCTTTTGTGCAGCGCCGCTTTGTAGGCATGTTGTTTTGCTACATGTGCTTGTCGGCTGTCTTCATCAAACCAGGGGTTTCGTGGTGCAAACCTAGTACGTCAGTTAAGGCATTTCTGATAGCTTCTCGGAATCTAAGCCACTGGTCTTCAGCACTTGATGCTGGCTGCAAAGGACTTCTCGAGAGGTTGAAAGGTCCTGACGGTTGGTTGCGATTGCAACTGTTAAATGTTAAATCTCCTCATGGTATTTCCCCATTTATTGGGTGTCTAAGATATCCATACACATACTTTGGCAGCGACTAGGTAGTGGTCCAAGTCTATGTTGGCCGCTCGGAATGTTCGGACATCTAAAATACTTATGGAGTGTCTTACGTCGATCGCAACATGATCAATCTGGTCGACAGCTTGCGGATCTGGTGTACGCCATGTTTCCTTGTAAATATTGAGGTGGGAAAACTGTGTGCTTGCTATAGTAACGTTACGTCTCGCAGCGAAATCGATTAACTTAAGACGTGATGTCGTGTAAGCTATGCCCTCCGATTGTGCTACCAAAGTCGTCCTCCTTTTTAAATTTGGGCTTAAAGTCGCCTAGCTTCTAGAGGAGCTTCTAGAAACTTTCTTTGGTAGCATCATCCTTTTCGTCTGTTGAGGCATGAGCGCATATAAGGCTGATGTAAACGAATTTTCCTTGTCCGTGTCGAAAGCTCAAGACTTTTTGCCTAAGTAATCATCGTAGTAAAAATCTCAGTTTTTCATCTTTCTTTTGCCCGACCCATCCCACCGCTGTTCCTGGTTAGCTGTGATATCTCCTTTATAGCAGTCTATTCCCTCCGCTAATTGCTCGGCTGCACGCAACCTGTTCAATATCCGAACATTCCACGCACAGATCCGAAAGTCGTTGTCCTTTGTTCGTTTTGCAGGGTCTTCAACAGTGAATTCATTTTTATCCGAGACTAGTGGTCGCTTTGTTATAATTACTTTTTCATGTGATTGGGCATTAAAGACCAGCAACCCTTATTAAAGGCTCATCCGCCACCAACTCTTATCCAACACCCTGACTTAATGTTGGATATCTCCATAGACCTGGTATTTAAATACGTTAAAGTAGCTCATATGAAGATAACACTATTTCGACCTAACTTGAACTGTGAACGTCACCGTTGATTTCATCCTTAGAATTTGTAGGTGAGTAGTAGGAGTTGATGGTGTGAGGCTAAAGTGAGAACGCTTGTGTTCTCATATAATTCCATTCACCACCCCTTTGACCAACTAGGCCCTTAGCTAGGTTAATTGATTCGAAGAACTTACAGCATCCATCTTTTCAAAAATATTAAATTGTTGCCAATTGTCAAAAATTAAACAATAAACAATTCTGGTTTCCTTTCGATCTTTTTTATCTTTATATGTTAAATAGACAACGTGTTCACTGAAGTCACATGTGCTTCCTACTTTTGTTACAAGACGACCGATGTACACCATTTGAGACGCCAATCGTTGGTCATTGTAATTTTCTAAATCTGATTTTACAGATTTAACATACAAAAAATTCATTGAAATTCTTTATATTTCTTCCAACATTTTATAAAAATTAATTACAAATTGAATTCTATTTAATTTATTTATTAAAAGTAAAATTTGTGTTTGAACTTTTATAGGAGTCTCATTGGATGTCCAATACGAAATTGAATGTGGACGTAAATCCTCGAGCCCTCTAGCACCGCTGATGCGATCAGATTCATCCGCGCAGCTGTAGTATTTTTAGAGATTTTTTTTAGAAATTTGCAATTTTTTTTTTTTTTTTTTTACTTGTTAATAAATTAGAAACAAAAGATTATTGAGTGATTTTTTTTTTTAATTTGTTATTGATAAATTATTTTGTTTGTTTAATTAACAAACTATGTACAATTTTGAAAAAAAAAAATAATAAAACTCTACACAACAGTAAAGAGAAAATAAAAAAATTATTTATTAAGCAAAGCCAGGCAATACATCACGCCAATTTAAAAACAAAAAATAAAGAAAAAAAAAAATCGAAAATGAATTTCTGTTTGTAAAATTATATAATTTCAACAACAAACGAGATATGGAGACGGTTGAATACTTGCCGTTTTGAGATTTCCTTTTTATTTTGTGTAAAAAACAGTTCAACCTACACTTTAGTTGTTCAATATTTTTTATTTTTTTAGTTTTTTTTTTTTTTTTTGTAAATTCTTTGTAACTGCTTTTAGATAATAAGTTATTTATGATTTTAATAATAAAAACAAAAGAAAAACAAATATTCCAGATATAATGACATGATAAATGATAAATGATAGTAATATGCAACACCCAATCGCATAATTGTGTTTAAATGTTGATATCGTTGTTTAGCTTTACAATTTTATCACCTATAGTTTTATTGTTTTTTTTTTTCCCCACTTTTTTGCAACTACTTGTAACTTGAGTCATCACAAACATTCTCAAAAACTACTTAAGTGTAATTTTTTTTTCTTTTTTTGTTTCATATTCAAGATAAATGTTTGCCAGTAATAGATTTGCGAGTAATTAACTTTTTTCTTTGTTTAACTTTGTGAATAAAATGTAAGCCAATTCCAGAAATAAGAAATATTCATATATGAATATTTTTTTGAATTAATTTATTATTAGAGAATGTAGGATTGCAGTGGCTTGAAATAAAACTGAACTGAAATATTATATTAAATGACATTAGAACTCGAAGTTGTTAGATTGAGAAATGAATAAAACTCATTGGTAAGGCCGACGTTATCTCCTGAAAGTTTCATAAAATGAATGGCATTTTGCAAAATTATTCGACATTCTACAGCTTTTGAATCAATATACATCACAGTCCTGAATTTGATATGACTATAGAACGTCAATCAGAGGTTTACTTTTTAGTTTAAACGTCTAGAGATTGTTTAAGACAAATTTTCTTCTTTTTATTGCTCTTCTCTCCCGACGTTGTTCACCTAACAAACCTAAACAAATCCGAAGTGGGTTTCTCTATTTCTGTCACATATTACAAAATCATTTGTTTAACCTGAAATTTTCCACTATCGGTTTCTTAATGGGCAGATTGTTGCGCATGCCCAGAAGTATAGGCATTACATTTTGTAACATTTGTTACGTTTTCATATCCGTCGCTGTCATTTTTGCTTTACATTTTCCGTACATCGACTAACATTTCGATGGATATATTAGGTACACCTACCGTATATAAGAAATTGTTTTTAGCATGACCGCTGCAAAATATTGTAACACAAAAATGTTGGGTCATTTAAGCCATCCCAGTCCAGCTCTGTGTGAGAATTCATTATCGTGATTTTCTTGGTGGTTGCGACGATCACTCATTTTAAACAGTAGTTGTCAGGAATTGGATTGGCGGGTTCGAGAAAAATCTTTGCGGGTTCTAGCGCCTTTACCATAAAGTAATTATGGTACGCGCTATCGTCGGGAAAAAGAAGAGAAGTTGTTCTGAACTCGTAAATGCAGCACATCTCATCAATGAAAAAAAAAAAGCAACGGACTTCGTACACTTCCCTGGTGTACTCCAACTTTAACTTCAAATTATTCCGGCTGTGCATCTTTCGTACGTATG
This sequence comes from Volucella inanis, assembly GCA_907269105.1. Taxonomy (NCBI): domain Eukaryota; kingdom Metazoa; phylum Arthropoda; class Insecta; order Diptera; family Syrphidae; genus Volucella; species Volucella inanis. Next base: position 97,568,201 of record OU026154.1, read on the forward strand.
TATCACATGTTATTCTCGTATTCACTATACACATGAGGCTCAGTTTGGTAATTTATTCGAATTACATGCATATCATAGATGACATTCCAGTCAGTTAAAAGGATGTGAGGTATAACATTTTCTTTTGCTACTTCGAGCGTAATGATAATATTCTCAGTGTCTATAAACTCAAATAGTTTAATCGGGTATCGGTTTTGAGTTGCATTCTTTGACTAAGCTAAAATTTGCTTCTTCATTTTCCTACTCCCAGATTCAGGATTTTTAACTTATAGAATTCATAAGAGCTAATATCCATGTGCACTAAACCTCTAACTTACTCATATTGTTTAATATTCCGTCAGATTAAATACTTGTTATTTTGTTTAGACACATAAGTCGTCGCTTCTTCTTGTTAGATAACATTTTACAGAAAATTGTTGAAAAATTCATTTCCTTCTACCTCATTTATCGTGTCAAAACGCACCTTCACTTTAGCATTGATACTTCCTATCAAGTGTTGCCGTCAATTTCTGTGAACGTTTTGGTCTCTCGCATCCGTTTTTTCTGAAAAATTTTGTTCTTTTTTGCAAGAATTAGCCATTTTTCTCAATGATCCTTTTTTTAGTGCTCAAAATTGTTATATAGGGCTAAATTCTGGGCCATTAAGGGAATTTGCTTTTTTTTCTTGGTCGTAATACAGTATCGTCAAGTCTGTATTGGTTTGTCCCAAATAAGCCCCAGAAGCTGGTTCTCGAGGCAACTTTTAATCTATACTTCGGCATCAACTGTGCGATGAGTTCATTACTTTCGTTCTCATAAGAACAGATGGCCTACTAAGTAACGCATTTCAAAGCGTGGCGTGCTGCATCATGTGTGCTATTATTGTCTACAATTTGCGTTTTACAACTCATCATCTATGACGCAGAAATAAAAATTTTTTCGAAATCTTTTCGTGAGGCCTACGAGCTCGAAATCTGGATATTATTTACTTAGAATCATCTCGATTTAATACTCCTTTCAACTTATAAGTGAATAAGCGGGGTCATGCTTTTGCTCGTTGGAGCATAGCAGCCGATGAAGATGAGGATTTTGCGGAACCTCAGGCGGATAAGCAAGAATTTATTAAATATCGCGGACCAAGTCTCCAGCCCGAACTTTATTTGCTCGTCATACCGATATGATAATTTTTGGGTTTTCTAGATATCTGTTCAGAGCTCTAATTTTAGGTCCTTCCTCTTCGCCGGACATGTTGACGATCATTCAAGGAATACAAAAGTAATAGCAACAACTTCAAAGGGATTTAAAATCCAAAAGCTAATTCTTTTTGTCCGAAAAGGCAAACATTTGCCATTTTAATTGACACACAACTTACCATGCCTTACGGTTTTTATTATATTGCCTCTATTCAATTTATTCCGTGTAAATACGACTTGGCTCCTTTCCAGTTTCATTTTAAACCACTAAATCCTACAAACCTCCTTCTACTCGTAATTTCTTTATTTTTTTTTTTTTTCACGAAACCTTTTCAAAACAAATATCAACAGCTTATCGTGATTTCGATTTTTGTAATATAATTATTGTAAGATAAAATATAAAATATAAAAACACAAAAAGAAAACTTTGTTATTTAAGGAACTTTTCCAAAGATATTCAATGAAAATTAAAATTAAAAATAAAAATACATAAACCAAGAACCCAACTAAAAAGTAGTCTATTCGATTGTAGAAATGTAAAAAACAAAACAACAAACTAGAAACATAAATAAAAACAGAAAAACAAACAAGATACGGTTACGTTATGAAGGAACGTTATGATTTTGTATAAATTCAAATTAAATAAACTAAACAAAAAGAAAAACGAAATAAAACAAATAAATGCTGTGTATGTAATATAAGAGGCAATGGCAAAATAAAAAAATATACAAAAAAGTATACAATCTGTTGCTACTCTTAATATTAATATTAAAGTTATTATTTTAAATTTCCAATAAAACAATAAAATAAGTGCAACGCATTAAATTAAACAAAACAGACACATGTCCAGCAAGTAAGTACGTACATATGTGTGGAAGAAAATAAAAGAAAAAAAAATAATAATAAAATTCTTACAAATACAAATACATTAAGAGGAATCTTTTACCAGTAACAGAAAAAAAACTTTTAGTCGTTCTAGTTTAAAACAAAACAAGTAAAAAATATAAAACGACGGGTACCTACTATTTTTGAAAAGTTTAAGCAATGGATGGTTTGCGAGAAATAAAAGAAACCAACTGCAAACAAATGCAAAATTAAAAAATTCACACAAGGAAACACTAAACTTAATAAACAAACAAATAAAAAAAATAAAAAATAAAAAATAAAAAAATAGAAAAAAAAAAACAAAAATGTTCAATTATTGTCTGCAGCATTGTGAGATGCATGAATTGTGAAATGAATTGTGAAAATATTTTATTAGACAAAAAAGAAAAGAGATAAGTTTATAGTGAAAACGGAAGGGAAACAGAGAAATAAATATATATCTAAAATAGATTTACCGGTTTTTATTTATTACTGCAGCACGATAGCCAAGGTATCTTTTAGCGCATCTAGACATTCCAGTAAGTCTGTCTGTTTCCATACCTCGACGGATTGAAGAGGATTATATTGAAACATTAATTTTATAGTGTCGCTTACCTCAATTCACTCTTTCGATTACTCTTGCTCTGTATCGCCTATAATGCGCTGAATATTGGCTTCTAGCCAATAATTTTTCGTGCATAAAATCGTATTATCAGTGTGTCCAGTTAACTAGTCCATTTCGCGATATATTGAATCGAGTTTTCTCGTCGTTCAATAGAGTGCCTAGTACGTCGATGGTTTTATCGACAGTAAGGCACGTAGGGGCATTTTACTGAAACTATACATCGTGTCAATGTCGTCCATATTTTCGAAGAAATGATCTCTGACCATTGTCTTCGGTCTAACCGTCCTCCCGACCCAGGAGTATATGTGTGTATAATGAAAATGGCCCTCCAAATTGGGGTTTGTTCCGCCACGCCGGTGTAACAGCCTGGCCATAAAAAATAAGTTAAGTTAAAAAGCCTCGGATACGGACGGATCTACTGTCGAAAATCGAAACAAGGACAACGAACTTCAAATCTGCACTTGGAATGATAGGTCCCTGGACTGCTGAAACGCGGATGTTTCTATGGGCAGGCGAAAAGAGGATGAAAAACTGTGACATCTAATACGGCGATCACTATCGATGTTAGAGGCGGACTGAAACATGAAGTCTTGTGTATGCAGTATGCTTACGCGCGCCTCGTAACAATCCGTGTTAGGGACTAGCCTTACATACGCGCAACTTATTTTAATCGAAAAATTCAAATAAAAAACACCCACTTCAGTTACGCATTTTACAAATTTATTTAATTGAACTTGTCGTTAACAATCTGATCTTAAGACTGACTACAGGTTTGAATTAATTTCCCCACAGAGGACAAAGATGACGACACCAAAGATAGTTTATACAACCTTTTTGGCGAAGTACGAGCAGTGCCCTAGCTATGGCATTTAAATTATCCTCGACAAATTTAATGAAAACCTAGGAAAAGAGGGTATTTTTGGTAGTACTTTCAGAAAATATATCCTGCACGAAACCACCTTTAATAACGGATTCGGGTAATCGAGCTTGCGATGGAGCTAGCACGCATCTTGATATTCATCAGGGGACTTAAAAAACTCTTGATCAATCAATCATCAACTAGATTGAGCATATTGCGATCGACGCAAGTCACTCCTCCAGTAATATGGGTGTTCGAATTTTCCGACGGGCCAACTCGGACCCCTATATTGTTGTAGCCAAGGTACGGTTGGGGATATCGTGAGGAAGTTAGAAGTCAGACGGCTACCATCGCAAAAGATCACCAAATCCTTTTCTGATCGAGCCTCCCTTAATCTTTGAAAGGGTCCTATGCCGCCAGCATCAAGTATTAAAGACCAGTGGCAACATTGACAAAAAGCCAGCAGAGATGCCGTCACTGATGTGTTGGGGTTCACTCGCCCACCACAATAAACCCCTGGTTTGAAGACGAGTGCGGTAAAGCACATGCGGCTAAGCAAGATGCATACAAAGCGGCGCTGGATAGAAGGACTAGAGCTGCTCACGATGTCTACGAGTAGAAGAGGAGAGACGAACACCGGTTTTTCAGGAAGAAAAAGAAGAAGCATGAAAAGCGCGCGGTCGAGGAAGTTGAAAGATGCCACTCCAGGAATGAGATCGGAACTTTTACCAAAAGGTAAAAAAAATCATGCCACGAACATAAAACGCAAACCGAAGCTTGTAGAGACGAACAAGGGAAAATAGGTTGGATCGGTTTGAGGGTCGTTTACGGTGCAACCTCTATATCTCATTCGCAAGAATGTCGACTCATAGGTTGATGCATCCGAGATTGTTTGAAAACAAACAACTTAATTTTTTACTCGTTCACCTTTAATGCACCCACCAATATCGGAACATCTTAAAGGAGAGCCCAACTCACCACTCTGGGTAGGTGGTATCCAGGCACACCGATGCTCGGAAGCATCCGAAGTACAGACGCTATCTCATGGATGTGCTTGGCTTTTTCATTCATCATACATCATGTTTATTAATAAGACCTTTGCGGGACTTATGCCACTTAGTCTAATTATATTTAACAAATAGTTTGGTGTTACAATCCTGTCTGAGGACCTTTTATTATGTGATCGGCAAATTGGGTTAAATGCATTCTTAATGTGCGACGTCTCAGTAGGCTTGGGTTGAGTCGCCTATCCGATTCTGTTTGAGCGACGTGTAAGATTATCAGCGCCGCTAAATTTTCGGGGATCTGCCCTTTATTATCAAAGCAAATGAAACACCTCTCCGGGAACGGAGAGAGCCGTTAAAGCACAAACCTTCGTAAAATACCAAGATTGTTCGTAGAGGTCATTTCTCTAGGGATTAGCTATTAAGCCAATAACATCATTCGCCATGTACTTTTCCTGGAAAATCGAACCGATGTTCTCTACTTTCTCTTATGGATCTTCGTCATCGTTGTTCATTGTTGTTCCTCCTTGGAGCAATCTTTGTTTTGTTATTTCCTCCGAAATATTTTACTTATTTCCGGGGACATATTCGAGTCGCTGGTGTTTGTGTTGTAGTGCGTCAACTGTTGCGTTGCGAAATGTGTTTTAAATGTCAGTGTGCTGATACCGAGATGTCCTGTCTTCTATTCGAGACCCCCGCCCAATAGTTGTTCCAATGAATGTATGGGCATTTTGTGACCTTAAGTCTATATAACAAGGGTTCACGTCAAAACACAAGAAAAATCTGTCCAATATTCGTTTTATGGTCTCGTTCATTTGTTTAAGCTGTATGTCAATCTCCTCCTAAAGAAACCAAACGTTGTAAATGTATTATAATTGTAAGCATTCCTTTATATATACTAATCCTACCAGTTTGAATTACTTCTATACAAAGACCGCAATTGTGGCTGTTAGTTGATCCGTGTGCTAAAGAAATGAAGATACATACATATATGAGTTGCATCTAAGAAACGATTCTATTGATTCGGTATATAACACTGTGTAGCAGGCGCTGCACAAGAGCGTCAATTCGAGCATCACGAATATGGAGTCGAGATATGAAATCAAATGAACAACAAGGCTTTAGTCTACTTATAAGCCACGATGCCTATGCTTAGAATACCTTTTGAGGCTGTAGCGAAGGCAACGAGAGAGGTAATTACGTCCAGGACTTCATGCTACTGTTTGACTTGTTGTCAAAAATATTGCCTCTCAGCCATCGAATATGTAATAGAATCGGATCTAATGTCTCAGAAAAGTAAAAACAACGACACAGAAAGTAAAAACTGTTATTCAAAATCTGAACGGTACCTTTGCCAAATACTTTGAACTAATGTATCCAATAAGAAAAAAAAAACTGATGCAGCTCGTCCAAATGGTGGAACGCAAATTTGAAGCAATTACGTAAGGAAACCCGAATCCTACTGAGCAGAAAAAAAAAATCTAATTCGAGGGCAAATTATCCAGACTGGAAACACTCGAAAGATCAAATACCATCTTTACTTTTTCCGGATCAGAGCACTCAGACAAAGTAGTCCATTGCACGTGTACTTAGTCGAAAGCACAGTCTCTTTCTCATACTTGGGAATCACTTCGCAGGTAACCTGACCACAGCCGCCTCACAATCAGTTGCTAGGGAACTAAATAATACAACACGCGTAGCTGGTATATCTGATGGATTATAGTGACGGATGAGACCATCAAACACCCTGTCGCTTCCTTTGATGTGTTCAAGTCGTTTGGTACCGATGGCTTATATTTAGTTGTGCCACAATAAGTTATAGGCTAGTTGTTAGGAACTCTAAAGGAAATCTCGATTGTTAGTCTGAAATCGGAAGAGTTGACTACGCGCTCTCCAAGAGCTTTAGACCTTTTAATCAGACTTCCTTCATATCGGAGAACATGAAGAGCTTCACTTGCGCAAAACTCTTTTACGAATGTATCTTCTGTCTTTGCTGAAACATGACCTACCAACGCGTAAGATCCTGCGAACCTAAGTTTTAAAATCTATTGGGCAGAATTAGAGGCGCACTTAACAAGAATAAGTAAACGTTGGGCGTTATTTTCCGACGCCTCTAAGAAGTCAGCAATTTCCCTGATGTTTTGGAGTAAGGAAGACTGTTGATTGCTTACTGAAATTGTAGCAGGATGCCAAACTTTTGCTAAGTTTTTAGTGTGATAGACTTAAATGACAAAATATCCTGCAAGGCTTGATGCAGGTGATGGCGAGACCGCGTTGTCTCTGAATATCTGGCCACCCCCGTAGTGTTGCCTACTCCCGCAACAGGTCGCAGATACTGAAAAATTCCATTAGCAAGAACATGTAAGGAGTAGTAGGAGTAGAAATACTGTTGTTACCTGGTCAAAGGCTTACCTGTGTTTATTAGGATATTTCCCAATCCAAATTTGACATAGCAGCAAGAATCTGCAAGGAGCGCAAACCCATTCACAAAAGAATACTCAAACAAATTTCTGAACTTGACCCTGTTTCGTTTTTATTTTTCTACAAATATCACTACAGTTAAGGACAAACCTATAAAAACTGCGACATAGGGTCATCTGCTCGGGGCCGTTTCTTCATAAACTCTTCCATTTCCTCTTCTGTTGGAGCTTTCACTTCGTACATACTATTGTAGGAACGTTTTCTTTCGTCCAATTCAACCTTCTCTTCCATTTTGGGTTCGATTTTCTCGGAATCTCGCTTTCGCTTGTGCTTCTTTTTCTTTTTCTTGTCCTTCTTGGATTTCTTTGTCTTCTTGGGACTTTCACTTTCTTCGTGCCCAGAATCATGCTCACTCTCTATCTGCTGCTGCTGTTGTTGTTGCTCTTCTGACTGCTGTGGTTCTGGCTGAATTAACAGTCCATCCTTCGGCTCGAATTCCTTAACACTGACGCAGTACGAATTTTTGATGAAAGATCGACAGCACTTGTACCCCCACCGACCACTATTCCAGTATGATCCCCATACGGACTTGTGGTTGTTGGGATAGACATCTTCCTCATACGCACTGCATGCACGGCTCTTCTCTAAACCCTTGATGACTTTACCGCTCCGTGAGTATTCAATGTAGTTCTCATTCTGTGCCAGCAACAGTGATTTTGGTGGAACCTGGAGATGCTCATCGCCTCCGTACTTTTCCAAGATGTGATCCTTTGTCTGTGACTTGAACTCCTCCTTCTTCATGTTGTAGTCTTTCTGTAAAAGTTCCAGCTTTGTTGGCTCTGCCAGGAGATGCACATCCACACCTTTTCGATGAGCTTCCCAAGCAAATAACTGAGCCGTGGAATGCTTGCATGTGTCACCAGTATAACGAACTGAATTTTCACCCGAAAACTCCAGTTCGTCGGTTTTAATGTGCGGATTGGGATTATCCCTCATCGACCGTGTCTTCGGATCGTAGTACGCCGAATTGGGATCTAAATTCCTGAGATACTTTGCAGTATCCTCACGAATTCGAAGATTTCTCACTGTGATTCTCTGTTTGGAGTCAACTTTGGTACCAGGCATGTCAACTTCGTCAACGTACTTGTCTTCATCACTTCCCTCCTCGGAAATTTCCGCATCCGGATTGTTTTTAAGTTTCTCCGCCTTCAGTTGGCGTTTAGCCTCCTCTACTTTTTCGAATTCTTCCACAATGTCTTTATGAGACGCCGGATCGTATGCACTCCATCTGTCGCGCTTCTCATCGTAGTTCTTTGCATCGCTGTTGACGACATGCTCATCGTGCACCACAAGAGATTCCGAGTATTTGGCTCCGAACTTTCGCGGTCGCTCTAGACAGTCTTTCTTCTTATGTGTTATAGCTCCACAGTTATCACAGGCACCTTTGCGAAACTTCGTCACCAGCTTTGTCGAATCGACACCCTTCTGGATTTGTTTTATGTGAATCGTACTTTCTTCTTCGTCTTTCTGCGGACGTTGGTGCTTTAATGTTGGGCCTAAGGATCCATAATACCAGGGCGCACTGGAAATGTACTGTGGGATGTGTGGATTGATGTCTTTGCCCTCCTCATCGACTGCAGCTGGAGCAGTACCAGCTTTTCGGGCTTCTTCGAGCTCTTTGGCCTTTCGCCAATCCTCGCGAGTTTTCTTCTTTGGCTCATCTTGGTTATCCTTGTTGTGAATGATTTGTGAAACCGGCGTTTTAGGAGCCGCGAAACTCATGATGAATTAGAGTGGCTTTTTTATTAAAACGCGAAATTGTAATTGAATAATTGAATAAACAACTACTTTTACTAAAAACGTATTTTGTGTGAAAATAATTTTGACAGTTTTATTGTCAGCATGAAAATGACAATCCTGTACAGTAATGTTGAAATGATGTTTATGTACAGTTTTAACAAAGTTTTTTTTTTCTTACAAAAAACCGATATTTTTTATGCAATTACTCAAGAGAATTGTTCCATTTTGTGAATGATAAAATTCAAAATTAAAATATTGATAATGAAGAAGAAAATGTTGTGCACAGGTGGAGTTATGGGAATCAAGTAGATTTTATTCAGTCGATGCGCTTGTTTATTTGACTTGCAAAAACTAGGTATAGCCTCGATGATAAACATTATGGACCTGTAGAACTCGACAATTTTTTTTCGTCTATGCAATATGAATGCATTCATGCTATCCGGTTATTTATGTGCATTTCGTTTTCTGGCCAACACACATAACGCATACCTTTTTATATGTTTGTGACTCGGTACCTTTTGAGCTTTTAACACTGTTTTAAGGAAAATCTGTTGAACATCACAATGTATCAATCGTATCGGACGTTGATCTGCCTTGTATAAATTCACATGACGGACACGGAGTTAGATTATACAGCGTTGTCGGCTGTCTTAAACTAGCTTGCAAATTTTCATTTAATTTCACTGACCAGCAATTGTTATAATTTCGATTGCCACCATTGCTTGGGTAGAAATCCAATTGCCTCTCATCATTTTACCAAATTTAAATCATATCTCGGCAAAAATGTAATCCGTGTAACTTTAGGTTTCCGAATCCTTGCTTTTGAAGCTTTGCTTACCTTCTAGAAAAAGTGATGTTTCTTCCTCATGCGCGCTAGCAGGGAAAATATTACTTCGCGGGAAATTGATATTTAGTTTCTAGACCATTATTGCTGTTGTTTGTCGCCGAATTAAATAATCGTGTTTTTTTTTTTTTTTTATCCTGTCAACGAATGTTAAAAGTCGATGAAAAGTCTGTCATTGTCGTTTTTCTCCGTTAACGCTTCTGATAAAAATTTAAAACATCACTTCTACAGCAATGCCTCTGCTTAATACCTTTTGGAGAAGCAGATATCCCTCTTTTCCTTTGCACCCAGACCTGGTAACCCTTTGTACGCTTTCTTTTGTCACTATTCACCAAAGTAGGGAATAGTGGTTGTTGTAGAGCTTTTATTGTAATAGATTGGTGTGAACGATCTTTAACGATAAACCTCAATTAAAACTCAAGCATAACTTGATATCGTTAGTCCTTTGTAAATACTGTTGTTCTCCATTCCTCAAAACGTCAAAAATTGTATATCCACCGTTTGCGGCATGTCACATTCCTCCTCTAAAAATTGTAAACATCATATAATCCTTTTATTATAGCAAAATAAAATACTTACAAGAATCACAAGCATTCTATATATGTGGTCCGAGGAATCAACAGTGGTGTATGGACTGTGCTGATTGTCTGCGAGTAATATGCTTAGCTTACGAATTGCATAACTGATATCTCTTCTATCTTTTTTATTTTGTCGCTTCGCTACAAATGATCTCTATCCACACGTGAAAAGTTAACTAGATGGTACAGTCCCGACCTGGAAGACCACATCACTAAATTGACTATGTCAGAGGCAGGCGAAATATCTAACTTTGTTGTTTGCCAACATTTTCATCTCTTTAACAAGAGAGATAAAATTACAATCGATGAACGACATACCAATTATAGTCTAGATTTTTGAACGTTTCGAGGAGGAGTCAGTTTCGACCCAGACCACTAAGTCTTCTATTCTGTTTTATCTGAATATTAGCATTCAAAAAAATCTAACTTCTGCAATTGTAGGAGACGTTCACAGACTCTTCTGATTGAGTTTCACAAAAATTTTCGAGAAATCCTATGTTACCAGTATCAAGCGCAGAAAACCAGATGCAACATTGTCACCAAGGCATAAAAGACGACGCTGTATAGAAAGCTGCCGACATCGGCTTCCTAGATAGAAAATGAAAGAAGCAGGAAAGCACTCGATTGAGGCAATGGTGAAATGATGTATGGAAGTTCTAACAAAAAAATATGTACTCACGCCATAGCATGACATTGCTGTCAAACTCGTCCGTCTATATAGAAAGATAATTTAGAACGCTGGCAATGACATAATCGTTCATTTGATGTCAATGAAATGTCGATAAGGTAACGCGCTGTTACGTGAATTCTTCAACATAAAAGAATTATGCGAAACTCACTCGAAACTCAAGCTGACATTAAAGCGAGAAGTCAGCGAGCTTTCATTGGAGCTTGTGCGGCTAATTAAGAAGAAGCGACTAAAATGGGTTAATGTTAAATAAAGGCACCAACGGCTTAGACAGCACGCGACAAGAACGGAGTATTATAGCTTTGTGACCGTAAGCAAAATACTTTGTCTGTCTGGAATTTGATATAAATCCAAACAACGATACTACCTAAGAAGGCAATTGTGAGTCTTTCTTACGAATAAAGTAAGCACTCTATAAGATCCTTATCGTTCCAGGCCCACTTCATGTCCCTGAAGCATGAACTTTACTTAAAGCGGACTTTAACAAACCGTTGGCTGGCTCCAAAATAAAATATCTTTGAGTTAGAAACTACCGGTTTAATCTGTTAGTCTAATACTTTACCACCTTTTCGAGTACATAGCGAATAAAACTTTTCTGAAGAAATAAGTATCAAAGATGCAATCATCGCTTAACCCGAATGCATCTGTATATTGTAGTGAATCTAATGGAGATCCAAGGATCTCTTCACGATGCTGCTCTCTCTAAATGTGACAATTTATAATATAGGTTTACTCCGACTGGCGATTATGCGCACCAAAAATAGACGTGAATTTCCACGATACGCAAGCGATGTTTTCGTTGTCGTTCAATTATGATTTACCAGAATTTAAAATGATTTACCAGAATTTAAAAATATTTTTCATTTTTTATTTCTCTTCATTAAACTGAATGCTCTTTGTGGTACCTAACTTAAAATTTAACAAACTGTGATATGCTCACGCCCTTGAATCAACTGCACATCCACCATGAATCTACCTACCATCGAGTCTCATGACATCACAGCGCAACTGTCAAAACAACTCGCACCAACATGGAAACGAAACACTAACAAGAAACCCAAAACCGACTGCAGTCCCGGCGAACGCATTGAAATTCGAAACACATCAACCATCAACAACGACCACAACCCAATCGAATCGGCACAGCCAGAACGAGTTTAAGATTCGGAAGTCGGAGAAGTCCGGCCGTGTGTTGTCGCTGCCGCCGTTCGTTCTCGTTGCCAAGCTGCACGAAATGTCAACGGGTGCCTAAACAAAAATAAAAAATTCATCAATAATATTCCATTCAAATCGATAAAAAAAATCAAACGCCAAATTGGGAACAAAATAAGCTCAAAACAAAACCAGCTAGAGCAATCGGGTACGTGTAAGTGTTTCCAGTATTCTTGTCCTCCATCAGCATCCTCCAGATCCAGCAACAACAAGAAACATCAGCCACAACGACAGCAGACAGTTCTTTTAGTTTTGCTGCTTCGGTGTCGTGCTTTTTTGAATGAAAATTTCGTAGAACCAACAAAATTCTTACAGAAATGGTCACTGAATCCCATCGCGGATGCAAGACTGCCGATTTTGTGTAGAGAAATCCAAGGTTTTCCGTCGAACAAAAATTGAACAGTTCCACCTTCCCCGCTGCGTTCATTGATTTTTCTCAACCTCCTGCTCCTGCCAGCATCCACGAGTGGGTGGCGGTTGCCTGCAGATCTGCAGATGGAGCCTAAAATCGAAACAGATTTTCCACAATTCAATTTTGGGGAAATTTTCTTTTTTATTTTCTAAGAGGAGGGTGCTTTTTAATATTCTTCCTCGAGTCGAAACACTAGGAGGCCAACGAAGCCTTGGTGCTCCTAAATTTTCTGTGTATCTACCCTGCGATGGAAGAGAGATGAAAATGTATCTTCGCACAGAGATTGCGAATTGGTGTTGGTGTCGTTGCTGTTGTGCTATTGTGCTGTTGTTGGTGATGGAGCGAATGCGAATGATGATTGTCGAGTCGTAGTCGGAGTCGGGTCAAGTCCCCGTTTCGTCCGTATTAGTAGAGAAGAAGACGAATACTTCAATTAAAGTTCGCGCGAGTTTTACTTTTCGTTTTTCACATCTTTGCAAGTTTTTCCAAATTTTCTTTGTTTTTGTTGTAGTTTCCCAGCACAACTAGGCATACTGGGCATCCTTGGTGCGAATGTGTAAAGAAAAAAGCCCAACATAACGAATGAGGACTCTCCAATTGAAGCGAAAAAAGTGAAAGACAGCCGAAATATTTCGGAAAATTGCAGTGAAAAAGAGCAGTTATTGCTCATTTTGTATCTTTTTGTGTGTGTTTGTGTGTGTGAGGTGAAAAACGAACGAGATACCCTTTGAGACTGCATCTGAAATTGGATTAATCGTCATTGGAGTTGTTAGCCAAGGGATAATTGAAAGGATTCACACGAAATTCAGGTGAGTTAACCAAGTGAGAGAGTCTCCATTTCAACACGGCATTTGGACATATTGCTGGTAGCTGTTATTAGGGAAGCGTCGCAAGACCTTGACCTACGCCATACTATTATAGTAATGTCAAGAGAAACGATTTTTTCTTTTAGGGATTTGATTGGTTTTTTTCTATGTGGGGTCTACTGGCTTACATACGGAGCTTGCAATTGTCCTTAAGCTGCATAGGAAATGTGCTTAAGTTTTTTTAGTTCTCTCTCTGTTGTTCGCACCTTTAAATAAGTGGATCTAAATCGAGTTTTTGTTGTCCTGACTATACCATTTCTGAATAATTCGGATACTACTCACGAATCCATATATAAGCATCCGACTTTTAGGATTCCGAGCGAAGTGTCAGCATTCGATGTACTCGTAGCAACATTGTGTCTTCTTTGATGTCGGTCTCACTCCTTCCGAAATTCAACCAAATCGTTGTGTTTAAAGTGTACTTTTGCCCATTTATGTCAACTCCTTCATCTCGGCTGCGATAAAGATTCTTTAGAATGGAGGAGTGTCTTCTTCGTCATTGTGACGGTGATCGACGTATTAATAACTTTCGCTTGCCACTTATGCGGTTGAGCTTACCATTGTTTCTAAGTCCCGATGAAATATTTTGATCTGAATGCTGCCCAGCGCTTTCTCTGCGTTCCTGTTTACCATCCAACATTCAGCACCGTATCGCAGCACTGGCAGGTTTATATCTTTTATTTGAGAGATTGAACTATCTTGTTTGTGTTTAGTCGAAAGATGAACATCCCCTTATTTGGGTCAAACTTGCAGAGATGCTTTCTTTGCAAGACCGTCGCACCGCTCTGTTTTTTAATAAATTGACAACATGCACTTGTCGGTTCCTACTTGATCACCGAAATCAAAATGTGGAATATGTGAACATGTGAAGTCTGAGCTAAAAGTACCTTTCGGTATCTAACTTTATTTTTGCTATTTCATTAGACTTCGCTATAGTCTTGTGTTGACCTGGCTTTAAATCAAAAACCGATCCAATTACCGCATTCTTTGGCTAACTCGACTTGCTTTTCAAAATAGTTGAGGTCGGCTTAAACTTGTGCAGGCCTCCTATGGTCTGAAAAGGTCTCCTCAATGTTCGGTATGGGCGGTGCGCTTAGCGATTTTTCCATTTCCTCCTCTATGCTCAATTTTCGTTTTACGAGTGAATTCTTGATTTCACCGATGTGTCTAGCAGTACGATCGTCATCGTCGACGACTTTAAGACTATGACCATGTCGTGCATGCTAATTGTAATCCACTGTTCCACTGTTTTCTTTAAAGCATCGTTGGCGAAACACTTTTTCAACATTTCGAATATGTTTGGGCGGTTGTACGGAATAGTGACCGCTCTCCATCGTCGTTCTGAATAGTATTGCAAGTTTGTTGGGAATACCAAAACGTGGCTTGGCTTATGCGTGGCTTTTTAATTGATCGGTTAAGGGTGTGTATGGATTAAGACTTTTTGGGCTTACTCCGGAATCTGCCCTAGTGTGGAAATTTTCAATTATGGACTTCAACGCTTAAGACTTGGATCGTTGAAAAATTATCCTGGAGTAGCATATTTCTATTTCCTTGATGGCTTGATTCTCCGGACCTTTTTTGTCCTCCGAAGAAGAGCGCCCAAGCCGTTCTCGTTGTTCAAACTTAACTCGTTGGTTCTAGTATCAGCAGTCTGGGATAGAATCCAATATGGGGAACAATGGACCAAATCGATTGCCTAATCCAAATAAAGCCTCCCTTTGTATGTACATGTATGTACCATATTTCAATTGCCATGAAAGCTTTTTTGGAGGTACCCTTGGGGCGGCCGATAGTTCTAATGTCATTGATATATATCATCGTAGCTAGTGGATTTTGTACTAACACTCGCTTTAGCTACTTGATGAGATTAAAGCAAATATATGACACTACATCAGCTCGTATGTTTAAGAGATTTGTACCCAAATTGCGGTGAGTGCCTTTGCAGAGGGAACCCTAAATATTCGAAATTTGAATGTAATATGGATGAGCATGCATGTCCCCGCCTTCTCAGGCGAATGATACGGAGTTTTCTGACAAAGTCGATGTCGCTGTGCAACTTGTATAGTTCCTCGTTGAATCTTCTTCTCCAAAGCCTGTCAAAGCGAACGGGACCGGGGACATCTTCATTCGCTTTGGATAGTCAATTTCAGCGCCATAAAGTAGGGTGGGATGATCAAGGTCCTATTTAAGGTCTCCTTACTTTTTTTTCGGAATAGGGCTTTACTACTCCTTTTTCCTTCTGCCTTTTTCGCTCATAAAAACAGCGATTAACAAGAGTTCATTTTCTGTTGAGAGGTTTTTGCCAGCATTTATAGCATAGCCGAGGTAGACAAAGACCTTTGCTACTTCGAAATAATAGATGTCGACTGTGACGTTCTGTTTAGTTCTTCGGTATTGTGTGCCTCTTTTTTACACTTTTTTACTGCTTAACCCATTATGAAAGCTTCTGCTCCAATACCAGCGAAAGCACCGGTGACCGACCGCTGTGATTTCCTAATTGTATCGATATTATCGGCGTACACTAGTAGTTACACAGACTTTTGAAAGGTTGTCCCTCCAGTAGTTACTTGTTAGTTTTAAGTATGATGTCAGAGGTCTCGGTTAAGTCATTACCGACTTTGACGGAGCAGCGAGCGTTGTCAATCGTCATTTTGAATATGTTTTCGTACACAAAATAAACACATTCATTCTCAAAGACCAATGAACGCATTCCCTCTAACTTGACGGCTATTTGACAAGTTACATTTATGCAAAGTTCTCGGGTTAAACATTTTTACGTCAGTTGCTTGCAATTATTGAATGGGGCTCGCTTGCAAATTGTGTTGTCTTATGGCGTTGCAAAAATGCGGCTACGATAAATGCGAGATCTTTCGGATGGTGTGAATAACTGTGAAGTTATTGAACGATACTGATGAAATAGTCCACTTTGTAAAACCTGACCGTCCGCGCACATTGCTAACGCCACAAGTCTTCAGGGACGAATCAAAGTCGCCGAAATCTGTAACGCTGATTGGATATCAGCAACGACACCTTGTCGCGCATCTTAAAACGTGATTTGGTACTCTGCGCATATGTACATATGTACAAGAGACACATCGGTCACTCCGCTCCACTCAACATGGCTCAACAACATCACGTTCCGAACATCTTTTCCACGGATGATTGGTTTTTATTGAATTCTATTAGACTACATGACCACGTTCTGGAGGCTATGGCTTGCGCTATTCGATATCCAAGTATTGAGTGCATGAGGTGCATGAAGTGCATGAGGTGCATGAGGTGCATGAGGTGCATACTCTAACTGATGAGTGGTCAGACCAACGTTGTTAGGAATAAGGTGGCCATTTCGTATAAATTGTTCTACAGCGTGTAGCCACTGGGTGACCCAATAAATACACCCTACATGACTCAAACTGCAAATTTTTTACTGTGCCAAAGCAAAAAATGTTGGAAAATACATCAATTTTCAAATTGTATCAGTAGTTTTCAATATGTCCACCTTTGGCGCGAAAAATGGCCTTGAGACGGCCGAAGAAAGCATCACACGCTTCACGCAAGTGGCTCTGCGATATTTTCGTTCATTTCCGGCGAAGTGGTTGTTTGAGGTGGTCCAAACTTTGTTATTTTTTAGTGCCAAACTTCGCCTTCAAAATACCCTAGATACAGAAATCCAACGGATTGTTTTTTAACCAGTCTTGGTTGACGCGCGCTTTGTGAGACGGTGCCGAGTTTTGTTGAAATGTCCATGGTCTCCTTCAACTCCTTCGCTCTTTCGACTCTAACTTTTTTCTGTTGCGGTGTTAGATCGTGCGCTTTTTGGAACTTCAATGGCTTGAGCCCAAGCTCATTTTTCAGTATGTGTTGCATCCGTTCCAACGATATGTTGAGCCATTTTTCTTCCACTTCGACGCGGATTTCGCTCAATTCGAGCCTTCACTTTCTGAACCATTTCTGCCTATGTTGGTGTTTTTTATAACCACCTCCATGGCGTTTTGCAACGCTGCCAGTATCACGATAACGAGCTATGTTTCGAGACACAAATGATTTATTCACGTTGAGGTACTGAAGGGCTATAACGATAGCTACTTGTGGTTTTCCAGACAAATATAAAACAATCACACTATTACGTTTGAATTCCATCGCGTCTCAACACAACTGACACGCATATCGTTTAAATGGCTTATAAATAATAAAATTATCTGTCATGTGTCAAAATTTGAGCTCACTGTCATGAACGGTTTGGAAATTATAGCAGTCTGAAGTTGGTTACAGTTCGAGTCAGGCAGGGTGTAGAAAAAAAAAAGTTTTGAAAAATATTCATTCGTTAGCGAATTTAGTCTCGATGCGGATTGTCATAAGACGTTAGCTCACGTGGCAGAAGCTCTACTCCACAGTCAAATATACACTGCTATGTTCTTCCTTGTGTCATATAAAGGGTCTTTTAAAAGTCGCAGCTAGATTTTTTACTTTTCTTTTAAATAAAACACGGAAATGCCTATATTTTTTCTGGTGATTTTATTTTTGTAAAAATATGGCTCTTATGTGTGAAAAATAACATCAATTAAATGTCCACCACGATCACGTTTACAGGCCCTCATGCGAATATCTCGCTCACACATTACTACGTTAAGTTCATCGATTTTGGTTGGAATGTCGTTTTTGAGCTGTGCAATTGTTGTTGGTTTATCTTCATAGAATTTACTATTCAAAAAATCCTAAAGAAAGTAATCTAATGGTGTTAAATCGTAAAATTTAGGTGGCCAGTTTATGGTACTAGGTGGAGAGAAAAGTAGCCTTTTTGACCGCCAGAATGCACTGCTACTGCAAAACAGGTTATGGTGCCTTGAAGTCCGTTCATATTTAGGCAGACATGCCAAATTCAGTGCGATACTGTCTTTAGTTTTGTTTTGATCGCTGATTGTCGTTAACGTGTTTAGGAACATGTTGAGTAGGGACAAAAACGATTTTCGTTATTTTTTGAGAGGCAAAACGGCGTCAAATATTGGTTTCGAGAGTTTCGTTGTGGCCGCAACTCCACTACCGATCAAGTCCGCAGCAGCAGGCCCTCCGATGCGGTTACAGAGGACAATGTCAAAAAAATACATGAAATGGTGTTGGCTGACCGGAAAGTGAAGGTGCGCGAGCTAGCAGATACCACAAAGATTAGTACTGAGTGCACACGCCATATTTTGGGCAATATTCTGCATATGAAAAAGTTATCCTGTCGCTGGATGACGCACATACTCACTCCTGACCAAAAACACGTACGCGAGAGCATTTCGAAAGAGTGTTTGGACTTGCTGATGCGGAATCGGGCGGACTTTGGTAACTGTTGAACAAAAGAGAACAGAATGAATGCCCGGCAATGGACTGAAGTCGGCACGAGTGCTCTAAAGCGGCCGAGGGAGGCTCGATGGGTCGAAAAGGTTATGGCGTCGGTTTTCTGGGATTGTCATGGCATACTTTTCGTGGACTACCTCAAAAAAGGAAAAACCATCAACGCGAGTATTACTGTTCATTATTGTAGCGAATGAAAGCCGAAATCGCTGCAAAACGGCCTCACATGAAGCAAAAAAAAAAAAAATTTGTTTTTGCAAGACAATGCACCGGCGCACAAGAGCATCGCAACCACGGCTACAATCAATGACTTACGGCTACAATTGCTGTCGCATCCACCGTATTCGCTCCCTCGGACTATTATCTCTTCCCAAACCTCAAAAGATGGCTCATCAATAAAAAATTCAGCTCACGCGACTAAATCATCGACGCCACGGAGAAGTATTTTGCAGACCTTCCGGAAAATTACTTTTCGGACGGGATCAAGAAGTTGGAAAAAACGCTGGAATAAGTGTATCAAACTAAAAGGGGACTACATTGAATAAAATAAAAAAAACATTTAAAAAAAAATTTTTTTTTCATTCCCAAGGTGGTTACTTTTCACCCCATCTATGTTAGTATGTCATCATTACGTGAAATTAATCGACCTGAAAACTTAGATCAATTGCTCTCCATTGACAGTAACAGATCTTTCATTTGCATCTTCGAAGAAGCCTAAAAACCACACCAAACAGTACATTTTTGTGAATTTTGGGTTGTTCTTCCAAGCTGCAACAACTTTGTTTCTCGACGAATCCATCCAATGTCGCATCATGGTTCTAACAAGCAATTGACAAAAGTTCTGCACTGATTATGATCTGTTTCGCTTCAATTCTCGTGTAAACTGGACTTTAGAAGGATGCAAATGCAAATACTTATTTAAAATACGCCAAACCAACGATGAATGAATGCCTAATGCCTGAGAACGTCGATATCGAGGTTGAAGGTTCTTCAGTGACACTTTGTGCTATATCAGCGCTTTTTGGTGCGTCGAATCTTTTTCGATGCTTTCTTTACTTACCTTTGAATTGTGAACTCATTTGGACTATTATTTACATAAAAAAATCACGAATTTTAATTTTAAATAATTTTGTGTCCACTTCACAAATGTCAGAGATGACATAAAAACAGGTAGAGTTCAGAAATTATTCACTACTGACATCTAGGCGCGACTTTTGAAACTCCCTTTATATGTGCAGTTTGCTCTTTTACTTAGTTTTCATTTCATCAATATATTTCCATACTTCGGCGGTATAACATCATTACAAAATGAGTGCAGCTTAGCCAATAAAAAGGCCGCAAATTAATAAGGCACTTTTTCCTGTTTCCGGGCAGCAACGGACGTCCACAGTTCCAGTAAGGTTGAACAAGTGTTATCTCTATATGAGCTGCTTCAACTTATTTGAATACCAGGTCTGTTGGGATCTCCAACACTAAATCAGGGTGTTGAAAAAGAGTTGGTGGCGGATGAGCCCTTGATAAGGGCCAACAGCAGCACTCACTTCTCCGAAGCGGATGGCTGGCTCTGGAATTTGGTCTGGCCCCTTTTGTCCTAGGGGTCCCAAAAAAGGACCCGGCCCTCCAGGTTGGGGGTTGTGTTTGGTGTTAACTGCCCAATTACGTAAAAAAGTAATTGTTACGAAGCGACCAATAGTCTGGGATAAGGACGGACTCAATGGACAACGACTTTCGGATCTGCACGTAGAAATTTCGGACCTCGAACAAACAGCCGAACAATTAGCGGGACAGACATCACCTCCATCCAGGAAGTGCGATGGGATGGGCCGGATGGGATGTCAGAGATGACATAAAAACAGGTAGAGTTCAGAAATTATTCACTACTGACATCTAGGCGCGACTTTTGAAACTCCCTTTATATGTGCAGTTTGCTCTTTTACTCTTTTACTTAGTTTTCATTTCATCAATATATTTCCATACTTCGGCGGTATAACATCATTACAAAATGAGTGCAGCTTAGCCAATAAAAAGGCCGCAAATTAATAAGGCACTTTTTCCTGTTTCCGGGCAGCAACGGACGTCCACAGTTCCAGTAAGGTTGAACAAGTGTTATCTCTATATGAGCTGCTTCAACTTATTTGAATACCAGGTCTGTTGGGATCTCCAACACTAAATCAGGGTGTTGAAAAAGAGTTGGTGGCGGATGAGCCCTTGATAAGGGCCAACAGCAGCACTCACTTCTCCGAAGCGGATGGCTGGCTCTGGAATTTGGTCTGGCCCCTTTTGTCCTAGGGGTCCCAAAAAAGGACCCGGCCCTCCAGGTTGGGGGTTGTGTTTGGTGTTAACTGCCCAATTACGTAAAAAAGTAATTGTTACGAAGCGACCAATAGTCTGGGATAAGGACGGACTCAATGGACAACGACTTTCGGATCTGCACGTAGAAATTTCGGACCTCGAACAAACAGCCGAACAATTAGCGGGACAGACATCACCTCCATCCAGGAAGTGCGATGGGATGGGCCGGTTAAAAGAAGGATGAAAAACTGTGATGTTTACTGCGGTGATTGCTATAGGGAACGTAAGCAGCATCTATTTCGATGCTGATTTGTTCTAAGCGGCCGATTTAGGCAAGAAGTCTTGAGCTTTCGACACGTGAGTGAACGCCTTATAACAATCCGTATCAAAGGTAATTTCGCTCCTCGACAAAACCTACGAGCAATGTCCGGTATATGACGTTAAAATCGTCCTAGGCGACTTTAATGCCAAAATTAGAAAGGACATTTTTGGTAGCACAATCGGAGGACATAGCCTACACGTTAACGCGTCTGGAAACGGACTTAGGCTAATCGATTTCGCTGCGCGACATAAAGTTACTATAGCAAGCACACGGTTTCCTCACCTCAACATTCACAAGTGAACATGGCGGACACCAGATCAGCAAACTGTCAACCAGATTAATCATGTTACGATCGTAGTAAGCCACTTAGACATCTAAACATTCCGAGCGGCCAACATAGAATGGGACCACTACCTAGTTGCAGCCAAGGTACGTCTACGGATATCTCAGACGCCACAATAACGAGGAAATAATATGAGGATATTTAAGGTTGAATCTTTGCAATCGCAACAAGCCGCTAAAACCTTTTCCGATCGCCGAATCAGAACGGAAACTTGTAGAGATGAACAAGGAAACCTTGTAGTAGGGTTACAGTTGGTGCTGAGGATATGGAAAAACCATTTCTGCAGACTATTTAACGGCGAAAACGATACAAATTCCGCGGTCAGGTCAGAGCGAACATTCAATATTGACGATGCAAGTCAAAAATTCCGACCACTCGATCAATGTGAAGTGAGGATAACAATATCTAAGCTGAAGTCGAATAAAGCTGTCTGGCCGGACGGTAGAGAGTATACACCAACTTATTTCTAAGATTTGGTCGGATGAGTGTATGCCTGATGAATGGAACTTCAGCATCGTTTGCCCGGTTCAAAAGAAAGGAGACCCTCTAAAATGTACCAATTATAGAGGTATCAGTCCCCTAAACATCGCATATAAGATCTTGTCTGCCGTATTGTGCGAGCCTGAAATGATCTGATTAGACCCTATCAGTGCGGTTTTAGTAGGCCTGGTATGTCCACAATTGACCAAATATGCACACAAGGCAGATCTCGGAGAAAGAAGAAAATGAAAAAAGAAGTTTAGATCGATACTCACCAACTTTTTATCGATTTTAAAAACGCATATGATAGCATCTACAGAGACGTGCTACACATTCGCTTGTGCAGGATGACGATGGAGAAAGCTTGCTGCTACATCAAGGTCGGTAACGACCTAACCGAAACATTTGATGTCAAAAAAGGATTTAAGCAAAGCCACGCTCTGTCATGTGACTTTTTTAACATTATACTTGAAATAATTGTGCAAAATTCACAAGCCAACACACGAGGTACGATCTTCAAACACAGCGAGCTGTTACTGGTGCGTTTGCGAGTATAGAAACAGAAGTGGCAAAAATGGGTCTAGCGGTAAACGAGGGCAAAGCAAGCTATAAGCAACAAGAAGGGACACCCAACGTTAATGAATCGGCCATAATGTCACAGTCGACAGCTATAACTTTGAGGTAGTAAGGGAATTTGTCTACACTTTTGTAAATTCCTTGTTGTTTTTTGACAAATAAAATTGGCAGCCGGGATCTTTGGATTTAAAACATGTTGGCTTGTTGCCTTAGGACCGTGTGAAAGAGATTGTTTATGCCAACACTCCTATAAAAAAGGCTTGATCGTTAAGTAGTTTGGCTGAGACTGTTTTCCAATTTTAGGCCCAACCCTTCTTCTACCGATTTAAACCCCTTGCGGGAGCCTATAACTTCTAAGAACAATGAATGATTACCAGAGGACTGAAAATCATCGACCAAACAAAACTAATGTAACTACTCTTCAGGCCTTCGAAGTAGTCAGATTTACAAATAACCATCTAAAGAAGGCATTTGTCCACATCTTGTGGTCATAATTTTTGTCTGAAGTAGGCTTGGAACAATAACTGGAACATGTCAGAGCCTTCCATGACACCCAGGTCTACGTGACACCTCTAAATAAAGAACAAAAGTACAAAACACTTCACAGATTGCATATTCAGATTTTGTTTTCCCTTGTCGGAAAATGTTCAATATGTTGCGGTAATTGTAACACCTGTTCCGAAATCTAATTCATATGCAAAATTTCAGTCAGTGCTGACGTTCGTGAATTTAAATATCGGGCAACTGACTTTCGAATAGACGAAGAAAGGAAAATAAACAGGGCGCCATGAATTCTGTGTTTTGATTGAAAACTTGCAAACGTTTGCTGTTGCCAATTAATTTATGCGTTTTGAGTTCAGTTGATTTTCACTTAAAGAATGACCGGGTGATATTTTATAGTGGAGTGGTAGTTGCAGATTTAGGAAGACAAGCTGTCGGATTTAACTGATTTCGATGCACCTTCAACTGTCCTGAGATTTGTTTGATTACGGCGATAGAGTGCCTTAAGTTGTGATTGCTCCTTCGCCACCTTCTTCGTTTAAAATTAGTGGCTATCGGCTACGTCAGTCGAAGTGGTTTGTAGTAAATCCATTAGGTTTATTCTAATATTGCCGTGCGAATAACATCACTAATTATTATCTGGAGAGCAGCGCCAATATACATATGCCTTCCTTAACTAACATCCTTGCAATGTTTTCCTGCATGAGCTTATTAGATGGACTCTTGTTAATGTTGAAAGTATTTTTCAAATTTACAAAATCAGGTAAAGCGAGACCTATGCTTAATGCATACAATGTACAAATTTGATTAATGAAAGAAAGTCCTAAGCAGAACTAACTTTATCAAAGTTTAGAGCCTATTAAATAGCTAGTCCGCACTATTATCGTGATTATGCCTTTATTTCAATTCACTTCATCAGAAGCATTCCTTTAAGTCGTGCTAGAGTTTCAGGTAACCCTGGGCCTCAACCAACAGTTCTGACATTGAATACTTATTTAGGTGGCGCTACAGATCGGGGTGAACCTGGACCTCATTTAACAAGTCCCACGAATAAGTTCGGACTTTAGCTAACTGTCTCCAGTTGCCCACTCCAAGCCGATTGAGGTCCCCTTTTACTTGTGCGCCCCATTTACGGTGAGGTAATCCTCTGCTGCGTTGTCCCCCCGTCTTAGATTCGAAGAATATGCGGGCCAGAGCATTGGTGTCGATTCACTTGGTTTTGGCCTCATTTACCGCTAAACCCATTTTGGCATCTTTCATTTCAATACTAGCGCACGCACTGGTGAAAGCCCGCTAGTAGTTGCACAGACTATTGAAAGATTGTACCTCCAGTGTTCACTTGTGAGTTTCGTACGATCCTGTCAAGTATAGGGTGATTCATCGTGAGGTTTGATTTTCAATATGATGTTTTTGACAGATCATGCGTGACTCCTATCAAACCGCTTTATCATTTTTGTTCAGAATCGTTGGGCAAGTCATCATGGAAAGACTCACCACAACAGCGTCTCAAAATTGTTCAGCTGTATTACGAAAATCAGAAATGTTTTTCGTGCGATTTGAGGAACTTACGGTGCGCATAATCAATCTACTGAAACCACAATTGCCAATACAATTCGCAAATTTGAATCCCAGTTTACATTAATGGATGATACTCGACCGATTAGACAACATTCAGGACATAGTAAAGAGACTATAGCAGCTGTAGCTGAGAGTGTACGCGAAGACCGTGACGAATGGATTTGTAGTCGTTCTCAGTAGCTTGGCTTAGCGTATTCGACAACTTGGCGTATTTTACGTGAGGATCTCTACCTAAAAGCGTAAAAAATTCAACTCGTGCAAAAATTGAAGCCAGAAGACTTGAATTTGCGTCATATTTTTAGTGAATGGGCTCTGGAAAAATTCAATGAAAATCCGGTGTTTTATCGTGATGAAGCCCATTTCTGGCTCAGTGGATACTTTAATAAATAAAATTGCCGTATTTGGGTTGATGAGCAACCCGAAGAGTAACAAGAGCTACCATTACATCCATTAAAAACAACGGTAAGGTGTGTTCTATCGGCTGGTGGAATAATTGGTCCATATTTCTTCAAAAATGAGGCAAATCAGAATGTTACCGTCAATGTTAACCATTATCGTGTCATGTTAACGGACTATGTGCTTCCTGAAATTCAAGCACATGGTCTCGGTGAGCTCTGGTTACAACAAGATGGCGCTACGAGCCATACAGCGCGTGTAACAATGGACTTGTTGAGCAATCATTTTGGTGAGCATTAAATTTCACTTTTTGCTACGGTAAATTGGCCGCCTAGATCGTGTGATATCACACCTTTGGACTATTTTCTCTGGGGATATGTACGGTCTCAGGCTTCAGGAATAAGCCAGCTACGATTGACGCTTTGGAAGCCAACATTACTCGTGTTATCCGCGAAATACCAGTCGCTATGTTCGAACGAGTCGCCCAAAGTTGGATTTTCCAAATGGACCACCTCAGACGTAATCATGGCCAACATTTACATGATATCATTTTTAAAAAGTAAATGCCATGAATTGTTCTTTTAACCGATAATAAAAATTTTAAGTTCGCTTTCAAATTTATGT
Organism: Volucella inanis; assembly: GCA_907269105.1. Lineage (NCBI taxonomy): Eukaryota > Metazoa > Arthropoda > Insecta > Diptera > Syrphidae > Volucella > Volucella inanis. The sequence goes on from OU026154.1 coordinate 97,593,995, forward strand.
ATTTTATTTTACATTATAAATCAAACCTCACGATGAATCACCCTATATGATGTTAAAAAAGTCACATAATAGTCACCTTGCCTTTTGGCATCAAAGGTCTCGGTTAAGTCGTTACCGACCTTGACAGAGCAGCGAACGTCCTCAATCGTAATTCTGCACAGACGGACGAGGTTGGCAGGGATCGAGGGCTCTATACGAGCATAGATCGATGCGACCTGGACTTCTTGGGTTTTTTCCAAGATCTGCTGGAGAGTAAAGATTTGGTCGATTGTGGACTTAAGTGGTCTGAACCCGCGCTTATAAGGGCAAATCGGGTTGTTGGCGAAGGGTTTCAGATTTTCGCACATGTGTTCGATGTTGAGGAGACTTATACTTTTATAGTTAGCGCAGTAGTAATTTTTTTTTTTTTTGTGGATCTGGCATACGGATCTGACATTCTATTCATTAGGCATATAGTACACCCTTCTGACCAGATATTTTGATTGGCACTCTCTAGTTTTCATAGGATATAGTCCTATCGTAGAGTGCTTAGAGTCTTAGAGTCTCACCAGACTACTTCACTAAGCTGATGTCTTCTTTGAAGGTCCTGATACACTCTTTTTGTAGGTTGGGATGTTAAAACCCAAACGTGAGCTACGAGAGAACTTAACATTTTTGGTGTTCCACCAAGGTGGATGATTTGTAACGCTGATTTCTAGGTGATTTCTACTAAGTGGGAAGGATTTTTCAAATGATTTCGTAAGGTAAGTAGAGAGTGCTTTGATTTTATTGTCAACTACTGTAGTTGAGAAAAATTCTTCATTTGCATAGCGCTCAGTTATTTTTTCCGCCAGACTGCCAAATCTTGAACAGACTTTTGGCAAATTTTTGAATGTTTCACTGCCTGTGTTTTCCAATTGAAGAGTGGTGAAAATCCAACAAACATCAGATAGGTTAGGGTTCTTTTAGGTGAAAGGAGATCACTTTCGTGCCATGTGTACAAGTCCGTTGCCGTCGCATAAGACGGTTGCAGAGCTCCTAAGTCTTTGTAAACGCATGTTTTGTAAGTTTTGTTGGAGAGCTCCTTGGCATATAGAGTAAGCTCTATCTATATTTCAACTACCTTCGTGAGGTCAAGTATTTTTTTTTTTTTTGTGTCCGTTCTAATCAAAATTTATCACTAATACAGAATTGCCATTGTTGTAAGAGGGTTAGGTATTGGCTCAAAGTTTTCCCAGGCACTTTATCCCCATAGGGCTTAGCCTAGTTCTATTTTATCTCCCTGGTTTTCCATTCTTGATTTCAAACTGTATTTCGCAGTTCAAAGAAATAGTTGTTACAACTTCTTGTTGATAAAATCTAATCCAAGTTGGCCTTCAGTTTACATTCAGTTCACAGACACGTCTTTGGAAACCCAATTTCGAACCGAAACTCGTTTATCAAAAAACCGGCACCACAAAGCTACTATGCAAGAAGCAAGTGCAAATTGTATACACATTTAACAAAACAACTTCTAAACGTACAGGTATCCGGTAGATACTCGTATTCGTATGAAACTCATTAAATCCCCCTTATTCCAGATGTATTAGCGCTCGTAAAATTACTAAAGTGTGTGGCAACCACGGCTATCGCCTTTAACCCATTGAACGTGGAGTGGAGTACATAGATACTTGTATTTTACGACTTGCGATCGAAATTGAAAACACTTGTGCTGCTGACCTTCAATCTACAGATACAACTGGCGTTTCGACACAACAGTTGCACATACAGAAAGTAACGCGCAGGTGTTGTTTCCAAAAGTACGAGTATCCACGTACTAAAAACTTCACAAACGGCTGCCAATAAATTGGTATCGCAAAATTCTTTAGTTCCGACTGTCGACTGCAGTATCGCCTGCTTATTGTTTCGATTTCGATAGCTGTCACTAAACCCACAATTATAATGTCGCAAACTGTTCTCGTATGCTTTCCCCCTTTATTTCAAATGCATATTGTGGTTGGGTTGTTCTTGTTGCACCCTTTGTTTCATTCAGTTCACTCGAATCCGAATGCATGGATTTTCGTCCTTTGTTTGCTTAGAAATGACGACAATTTAATACAAAGGATTCCCAATCTCATGAGTACTCACTCCTTGTTTCGAATGCAATATGACCCTGAAATGCATCTCGTGGTTCAATGATCAAAACGGGATGAAACCAAACCGAACCAGAACCGGGAAGCTGGAAACGAGAGAACGGGAAATAAAAGAAACCTTCTAACCGTAAGTAATCAAGGAAGTCGTATAACAGTTAAAAGTGTGCCAAAGCAGAATAAGAAGTGGATTCTCTGAGTCACAGGCTCCCCCATTCGTCTCTTCTGTACACTACTGCACTGCCTGCCTGCCATCATAAGTGCCATTCAATTTGTCGGAAATTCTGCAAAGTATAGTAAAAGGCTGCATCTGGTTTTTTTTTTCTGCCTCTGCTTCTGCGTCTACATCTGCATCGGTTCGGTAGTGCCTTTGTGCAGCATGAAGCAGATAGAACTAGTTCGAACGAGAAAAATATGCCACACATGCACCAGGCAGCAGCACGGTAGTCTTCCCATTTCCATTCGTCTTCTATGCGGCAGAGTTTCCCGAATTTATAACGTGACCATGAGAATGAGAATGAGAATGAGAATGAGAATGAGAATAGGAATCTGGGACAATAAATGGAAATGAGAAAAGTCACAGATTCTTGGGTACCTTGTGCAATGGATACTGTGGATTTTTGCCGGGATTTGGCAAATGTAAGTTTTACGGTGCACGGAAATTGCTTCTTGATTCTGGGTTGGTGGGGTATTTAAGTTTTCAATTTGATTTGGCTGCAAGTCAGCAGTTTTGAAAATCGTAAGTTCGTAGTGGAATAGGGCATCGAGCATCAGCAGAATTTCCATTCAAAATGCAATTTAACTTTTTTAATTTGAAGGGAACTATTTGTAAAAAATATTTTGGAGGAATATTGACACCTGGACGAATTGCTATTGATGACTTTGGCAGAGTTTCGGTTGTTGCAATCAGGCTTGATTCAATTTACATTATTTTTGATTGTGTCTTGTCGTGTATATGGTAATTGCAACTAACGATCGGTCTTGAGGGTGTTAAAAACGCTGCGTCATTTATATCTGTTGCCGCTGGTTGTTTATGCGCTTAAATGTGTCAATATTGATGTACGGTTCTTGGTTTCATCTAATACGGCATGCATCCGGACGAGAAGAATGACTGATATTGTCCGCCGAGAGAGGGCTTTAATATTTTATTGTACAGAGTGCGAGGTATCAAATCCGCTAAACCTGAAGGCTGACGTTATTGTTGGTGCTAATGTTGGATCCAAGATAGACGAAATCATCAACCACACTGAAAGTGTTTTTGTACACAAATTGCTAATATTGGGTATATATTTTAATTCATGCGGTTTTTTTTTCAAAATTTGAACGTTTATTTAAGAAAAACATGTACATGTACATGTAGTATTATTCAAAGTATTGCCCAGCTATGACTTTTTCCCATCTTTCTGGCAATTTGTGGATCCCATCCCAAAAGAACTGCGCAGGCTTGGCAGCCAAGAATTAATCAAGCCAATTTTTGATAATCTGCTCCGATGTAAACCGTATTTCAGTGAGGGCGTTCTGCATTGACCGGAACAAATGCTAGTCAGAAGGGGCAAGGTCTGGGCTATAAGGCGGGTGGGGTAAGACATCCAATCTACTGTTTTCCAAATAGTTCTTAACCGGAATAGCAACGTGGGGCCGAACGTTGTCATGATGGAAAATTATTGCCTCGTGTCTGGTCGCATATTCCGGGCGTTTTTCGGCTACTGATCTCTTCAAACGGATTAATTGTGTTCGGTAGCATTGCCCATTGATGGTTTTACAAAGTTTTAGCAGCTCATAATACAGCACACCCATCTGATCCCACCAAATACAGAGCATTACCTTCGCGCAATAGATATTCGGCTTTGCCGTTAATTTGGCTGGTTGGCCGGGTTTCACAATTGATTTTTTGCGCTTGGGGTTGTCGTAATGGATCCATTTTTCATCACCAGTAACAATCCGATGCAAAAATGGCTTCCTTTTGCTTTTGAATATATCCAGCTGCTTTTAAATGTTTTGAAATGGCTGCTTGAGTGACACCCGAAGATTCTGCGAGCTCTTCTTGTGTTTGGCAACAAACTTCATAGAGTAATGCTTCCAGTTCTTCATCTTCAAACTTTTTTGGCTGCCCAGGACGTTCATCGTCTTCCAAGCCAAAATCACCACTTTTAAATCGTGCAAACCACTTTTGGTACGTTCGCTCAACTAGCGCATGTTCACCATAAACTTCCACCAAAATACGATGACTTTCGGCAGCAGTTTTCTTCAAATTAAAGTAATGAAGAAGAATTCCCTGCAAAAACACTTTTTTAGGCACAAAGTTCGATATATTTGAGTGAAAAAAAAAAAATTGTTGTTTACGCTTCAAATGAATGACATATACTGAAATGACGTACAATGACAGTAGCTTTCCAACGCATGTTCCAATGGAATAATACAAGTTACGCCATCTCTTACCAAACCGCAGTTATAGACCCAATACGTTCGATTGTTTTTTATAAGACGAATTCAACGCTTCTCTTTCCCGAGTCCTGAAAATATGTCAAAATCAGAGCAAAACGAACACAAGCATCAAGACACTCTTAAGAAATGATAGTGCCGGATATCGGAGTCTAAAGCACAGATTTCAAGCGATTTCTTGTCGCACTATCGAAAGCAGCTGAAAAATAACCGCCGAATAAATAATGAGTGTCAACCTTCTTTCCTCAGGTCTTCTTCTGAATATGGCGCAATTTCAACATCAGGTCAATAGTAGCTTATCATATGCAAAGCCACACTGATAAGGTCCAATCAGTTTAATACCGATAGGCTTAAATTTTTCACATAATGCGCTTGATAGAACCTTGCAATCTATATTAGAAGACCTATCTGTCGGTAGTTATCGCAATTAACGCGGTATTGTAGATTGATCATAACTCGCTGGGATTCCATCTTCTTCGCCTCATCCACACTAATAGCTCCAAAAAATGATCTTTCCATATCATAGACATGCTCTGGACATCTGTTCCCAGGAAGAAACCGCGAAGTTCAAACCGTAAGTGAGGCGCATCTTCATCATTACAAGTATTTTCAAGTCTTGTTATGCCTAACAAACATCTCGGTCTTTCTGCATTTTTCCCGGTGCAGCTCTTGTATTGCCTGATGTTGCTCATCAGACCAAATACGGCGGTTTTTTTTTATTAACCTACCCATTCAACCAGAAATCAGCTTTGTCGCTAAAGACAATTTTTTTCTAAAAAAAAAAAAAAAAAATGCGGAACTTCCAATAGCGTGAAATTGGTGCGAAATTTGCTGACTATGGTAGGTCGCTTATGACGACCATAAAATTGTCGAAGTGCGCAAAAAATATTTTACAGAGCATGAATTTTGAAAATAAAATTCAATACGGATGTGTTCAAAAAGAAAGGTGACTTTTGAAATTCCGCGGACAATTATGTACATTCGAATATCGAATTTTTTTTTGTAGTTTTGGTACACATGTGTCGAACATATGTTTACAGCTTCAAGTATATAGCATACTTAGTTTGTTTTTGACAGATAGAAAGGTTAGACGTGTTTTGAGCAAAGGGTTTGCATCATCAAAGAGTTTGTGTAAAAAATGGAATCAAATGCTCTAAAACACCTGAAATGTTGACAGTGGCATACGGTGAATCTGCTCTAAATGAAAAAAAAATATTTACAAGTGGTACAAGCTTTTCCAAGATAGCCGAGAAGGTGCTAATGACGAACCACGCTCTCGACGCTGCAGCACATCAACAAAAGATGATAACGACGAAGCTGTGAACAGAATTGTTTTGGAAAATCGTCAAATTACCATAAGAGAAGTTATTGAGGATGTAGGCATATCTGTTGGGTCGTGTTATGCTAATTTTTCGAATGCTTTGGGCATGGGACGTATGTCGGCGAAGTTTGTTCCGAAACTTCTTAATTTTTGTCAGAAGAACCGTCGCATGAACGTCTCTCAGGAGCTCTAGAATGACGCCAATGATGATCCTGACTAGCTCAAAAGGGTCATGGCGAATTATGGGTATATGATTATGATATCGAAACCAAAGCCCAATCGTTCTAATGGAAGCACTCAGGAGAGCTAAAATCGAAAAAAGCAAGCCAGGTTCGATCAAATGTCAAAGTTTTGACAACCAAGTTTCGATTACCTAGGCGTAGTGCATCAGGAGTTTTTACCTCAAGGTCGTGCCATCAATAAGGAGTATTAAGTTGAAGTTAAGCACCGTCTTCAAGAAGAAAAAAAGTCCGGAATTTTGGAAAAACAATTAATGGTTTTGCACCTGCTCATTCATCGTTGCTTGTTACAGATATTTTGGCCAAAAGACAATCATGCCTCAGCTACCATATTCACCGGATTTGGTCCCATGCGACTTTTACCTGTTCCCAAAATTAGAGAGACCTATGAAAGAACGGAGATTTGCAACGTTTGAGGAAATAAAAATGGCATTGCTAGAAAAGTTCAAGGCTGTACCAAAGAGTGCTTAAGAGAATTGATTCGGGGATTGTAAAAAGCGTTGGTATTATATGGTTTAATATCTGAGGGGGATTACTTTGAAGGAGACAACATTCATTTTAATAAATAAATAAATATTTTTTTTTATAAAAATATAAAGTCACCTTACTTTTTGAACGCACTTCGTAAATTTGTTAGGCTGTAAGTCCTTTCACGATGTCACGATTCACGCGTGATCTATCAAAAATAAAACAATTAAAAACAAACAACAAACAAATCACCCTATTTCTGATCCTCTTGGATGTGTCCCTCTCTTAGGCCTCAAGCAGACTATGGTGTTTCGACGTTGTCAACTACTTGACATTAGAATTAATGGTCCCACGAGTAAGGTCGGAAATGGTAGATATCTACTGAGTTGTCATGTCGGATAAATTCAATCATTGTACGCAGTCCTCGGCTGGGCATTTGTGGGAACTTTTAACTGGCTTATTTCTCAATATCAATCCATCATGGTGAAAGGTAAGCTCATACCACCACTGGAATTGGTGTCACTACACTTAGTTTCGTAACCTCCGGGAGTTACTGATCTGTTACCATTAAACTTTGGCCATTCGTAAGTCCCAGCACAATAATAAGGTATGTGATCACATAGAGATTTACAAAATGTTTCAGATTTCCCAAATATTGGGTCATATAAAAAGTCTCCGTAGTTTTTGTCACTAGATGGTGTTGGTGTCAATTTATCTGGAAACACTAATCTGATTGTGTCAAACGAACACGTTTCTGAAAGATGACATGCCAGGCTACATTTTTAGTGAAGACAGCTGTGTAATTCATTATACTGATTTGAATATGAGTGAAATATCTGAAGAAATACGCTATGTGAGACTTTTTTACTAAAAAAAAGGGAAAAACACTGCAAAAACATGCCGAAAAACTTGTGCTGTTGAGAATGCTGTTAGTGAACGCCGGACACACTTGCAACTGATGGAGCAAGACCGGCACGGAAGCTGTCTGGAGATAGCGGAGGTACTAAACATTAACCGTATTACAGCTTGGAATCATCTAAAACGAGCAGGCTGCTCAAAAAGCTCGATGTTTGGATGTCACATGAATTAACGCTAAAAATTTAATTGACCGAATAACCATAGTTGAAACGCTGCTGAAACGTAACGAAATGGAACTGAAATGGATTAAATACGATAATATCCAACGCAAGCGATATCATGGTCAAATGCTGGTGACTGACCACAAACGACTTCAAAGTCTGGATTGACGGCAAACAAGGTTGTGTTGAGTGTTTGGTGCGATTGGATTGAAGAGAATTGTCTATAATGAGCTGCTAAACCATGGAGAAATGGTCAATTCGATCCTCTACTGTACACAACTCAACCGTTTGAATGAAGCTATCAAGAGAGAGCAATCAGAATTGGCCAACACAAAGGGAGTTGTCTTCCATCATGACAATGCTAGGCCACAGACATCTTTGATGATCCGGAGAAAATTGTCGAAGATTGGTTGGGAAGTTGATTACTTTTGATGTGTTTCTGACGTTTTAAATTCTCTTAGAGATGAAATCCTTACAAAATTCCTGCCATGCAACCGGTACATGGTGTATACCATGAAACAGTTTACAAGCTTAAATTGAAGTTTTAAATACCGAAACACTGTAAACAATTCCGAAGCACAAGTAAGCAGAAGCACACCTCCAACCGTCCATCAGTCGTAAATCTCCCCCAACCTCCTAGTAAACAGAGATAGATAATATATAAAAAAAAAAAAACTGATTCAGTGAAAGTTCACTGAACCGTTCCCCGTCTCGCATGTCCAAAACTACAGACACTTCAGCACTATCGGAGTACTTAACCTAGTTTTTGGATTCACGTCGTCAGTCAGACAATTACTTTTGCTGTTGGGAGGCCCATGCGAAGAATCCCATCACACACCCACTTTCGTTTGAACAGGAGTATTCCAAATTGGTTCGAATTCAATGGAACCAGCACGCGATAGCATCTATTGATTGAGACGCCTCCTAGGGTGTCGGTTGTAGTGTTAAGATATGAAGCGCACTAATCACCGAATTCCAGATAAGGTATCCGTATATGTATGTATGCATTCTTATCGCCACCACAAACACTGCGACAATGAAGGTGTTTATCTATCTTGGGGGATGAGTGCTTGTATTTCTGTCAGTATATCCAGCAGCGGTTACCGGCCAGTAAACATTTGTATGTACATGTTTATGTAAGCGCCGAATTAGTAGATACTCTTAGGAACGCTCTTCTGGACACTTAACGTCGTAAACAATTTTCGGGAAGTAACGCAAGCCAATAGAAGCCGCCAACCAACTGCTGCCCCTGCAAAAATATTTTCTAAATTATTCGGATACGGCCCCCTTCCCCGATAGCGAGAATGGTAAGGCTTGATAAATTGTAACTATGAATAAGTTGGCGTATTGTTTGTTGGTTGTGTTGCGTTTTTTGTTTGTTTACACAAGAGTAACGCGAACTGAAGGAGGTTGGAGATAAACATTGAAGTCGTAGCTACGCCATCGCGATTAGGACAAAAAAAAAGTATTTTGGAATTTTTTTTCGTTTGAAATTTGGTGGGCACTAGATATACCATATGTATATATGTATGTAGCTGCAAGTAGCAGAAGAAATAGAGCCATCGATTAAGGAGAGGTTCTTGGAATTTTGTTTTAATGGTCATAAGTGTGCAGTTTTTTTTCGGGTTGCTATTCAGATTTGGACTTGGATTTTTATAGAAGTCAGCAGTGTAGAAAAAGTTGTCGAATGAAATGATGTTGTAGAGATTTGTTTAGTAATGTAAACAGTTCTTTTGTTTATTTGAATAATTTGAAAGTGTGTACTGATAAACGTCTCATCGGTGACTTTTAAAGTAATTTTGAGGAGTGAATAAATATTTACACTGCAAATGTGGGTAATATTAAGTTGTTTTCCTTTTGCTAAATGCGAACTGACCGAGTGTTTAGTAACTTTGAACCGATCGCCAAAAAACTGATGGTTTACTATTTATCTCGAATTAAATTCAAAGGCTATAGTACTGCGTGGTCAATGTGGAAAGCCTTCTGTGTATGAGTAGAAAGGGAGGTGATTACCTTCTGTTTGTTGCAACCGCAGCATTTGCTTATTGCAGCATCATTTTCAATTGAACCGTGCCTAAGAATGTCACCACAAGGACTCGGTTTCTTTTAGAGATGGCAATTGGTTGTGGTATTACATTATGTCTTATTATTATACGAGTGGTTTGTGTGGGTTAGAGTGACTTCTTTCAACTTATTTCGTTTTACTGTGGTTTTACTATTGTTTTACTGTTCACTGTAAAGATACAACATACATGGATCAGCCTACTGTCAAATAAGATGGAAATAGAGCGTCTAACCAATCTGCCAATCATCCTTCTCAATCATTAGAGTAAATTATTATATTATTATTATTATTTTTGGGTTTCGGTGCATTGGCGTTCGTTCCCTGATGATATTGAAAACACCACGTTTCATCACCAGTCACAATGTTGTAAAGGAAGTTCTTGTACTTTGTTGGCTTCCTTGATGATGTTCTTCAAATGTTGAATTCTCAACAATTATTGGTTGTCAGTCAATTTGGTACCGACGAAACAAACATACTCGTACTCCTATTCATAGCGTATTGTCTGAATAAGTCATATTAATTCAATTAATCTCCGCGGCATATTCGAATTAACTCCTTCTATCCCAAAGCCCGGTGTTTTGGAAAAAAAAAACTCTTCTTCTTCCCAATACTACGACATCGACATCTAATTTGGAGCCGCTAACACCCGAGATGATACCTATTTGATAGGAAAACCTAAATTCCTGACCACCTGTCCAGCAATGTTAGGTTGGCTTATGGCTTATTCTGCTTGATGACTCTGAGATCACTCAGACAAAGAAGAACGATGGAATTCTGGGATTCTGGAGTTCTAGTATGTTCCTATTATTGGAATTGTTTAGTCTTTCTTAAAAAGATAAACTGCCTACAGTACGAGCAACCAACCACATCACCGCCGGGTACCTACAGAATGATGCGAACGTAAGCCAAATGCTCCCTGTCACTGCAAATGTCAGAGGATGTTGTGTCATTTATGGATTAGTAACATACTTAGGCGCTTAGTAAAAAGGCACTGCTTGGTTACGCCAGTAAGCAGTCTACAGACTTTCCAACTGAGAAACAACAGACAAGTAATTGACCTCATAGAGACGTTGGGAAGCCTACATTTGGGCTGCTAGCTTCAATCCATCTGAAAATGGAAACCTTAACACTCTTTTGAGCCTTGCCTAGAAAGTTCATCTCCAATCTCCAGTGTGACCTATGATTCCATTGTGACCTGTGATCCGAACACAACTCAGTGAATTCAGCCTCTCAATTTCATTCAGAAAAGCCTTGGTTTTTTGAACTAGCGTGGAAGTGGTGAGCGGGTTCTAAAGGTTTTAAGCGCAAATTAACCTTAGCTATAGACTTTTCTGCTACCGATTCTTTATATGATATGAATATATATCATATGGGCCATAAAGTGTGACCCTACCGGAAAGTACGATAGATTTTACAAATGGCTTCGAATGTCAATTCCGTTTTGACATTTGTGAAACAAACAGAATTAGAATTTGTGTGAATAACCAATGGAATGGAATACTCCTGAAGAACGCGGAATAATCGTCACAATGTTTTGGATGAATAATCTATCAGTGATTTTGGCGCAAGGTGCATTTCGTGTCAGTTTAGTGCGTCGTTAAGCCGCACGACTCTTAGAGACTGGAACAACACGAAAACGAGAAGGGCCTTGAGACATTGCACCTCTCGTTCGGCTGAGAATATCGTTGCCGTGGCTGAAGATGTCGTATAGGCTCAGTCAACATCAACCAGACGGCAAATTATGCAATTGGACATTCCACGCACTACTCTGCGCCGCATTTTTGTGAAAAACTTGAAGACATTTCCTTACAAAATGCAGACAGTCCATTAGCTGGTGAGTGTTTATCGTAAATCGTGTCTAACCTAAGCTTCCTGAATCTCAACATCGACGTGGATGGTTTTGCGTCGAAAATAATCATGAGCGACGAAGCCCATTTATATCTATGTGGCTACGTGAACAAACACGTGTTGTTTACGCTGGATGTCACTGGACTATTTTTTTTTTTTTTTTAAATTGCATTGGCTAATCGGTCACTGTGGATGGTGATCACCACAGAGCCATGATTAATGAATTTTTCATTCCTCTTTAGGTCAATTGTGCTTCCAACAGGCCGACCGGCATTCTAAAGAACGCGTTTCCCGGTTGTCAGATATCGCGTTTTGGCGATTTCTTCTGGTCCACCAGTTCACTCGGTTTGCCCGGTCTAGACTTATTTCTATGGGGTTATTTAAAATCACGGGCTTATGTACACAAACCACAAACTCTGCCAGCCCTCGATTAGAACCTCCGTCAAGATGTTGAAAACCTATTGCCGAAGTTCCATGGAAAGTGCCATAAAAAAACCCCAAATGGCGGCGGCCACTTAACCGAGGTAATTTTCAATGAAAAAATATCTTGAATGTTCAAATAAACATATACAAAACCACATTAATTTGTTTTTATTCTATTTCAAAGATATAGCCTAGGAAAATAGGATCATACATATTGGCCCACCTCGTAGTTCGTTGTCAACAGCATTGTGTATATCTCCATATAAAAGATAGACTAACATTTTCCTAACGAGGAGTGAAGTCTGACGTTGTAGTACTCTAAAAAGACTCCACTGCCGCAACCTAGATTTGTACTGGGGTCATCTATGACTAAATTTCTTCCATGGCTGAGCTTTTGGCCAAACCCATTCCTGGACAGAAGGAAGTCAATTCCGTACTTGAGCAGCAACAGGGCTTCGAGTGTTATTGTATCATACGGTACGTTCATAAAACCAGAGTCAAAAGACAATCAAAGCCCAAGGTGATCATAATTCTTCCGTGTTGTCGTGCTACCTGGAGAGGGTTGTTGGTTGAGGTCCTAGCACCACCTTAGTAACGTGTAAATCTAAAGTGCCTTTTTTGGTGACAGCCTTCATGTCTTGCCGAAAGCTTCTTTACACTGCCAGAAAGTGGATAGCACCTTGGAGGTTTTAGACGTGACATGTTTACTCCAGAGAAATTCGTTCTCCAGGATGACACCCTAACTGAAGTTATTAGAGGATTAACTGAAAGCTCATTTCTAGTACAACAATCGCCGATCACGTCTAGGGCTGTCTGTGGTTTTAAGCAGGCAATATAGCTACGTCATCTGTAACACCCAAGCCTATTCGTACATTTTATTTCTCTTAAGATGATACTTTTGTGTGTGCCATTTGGATTAATTTCCCAAATTGTGTCTCAATCCGATTGCGGTTGAATGTACTATCTTTGTAGGATTAGATTTTTTAGCAAAACCTACAAACTATTCTGAGGCAACGATTCTATCAGTTGCCTAAGATGGCTAGGATATATAGAGCAAATGGAGCGCATCACATCGGGCCGAAGACTCATCGATTCCAAGCCGGAAAGGTAACGCAATAGATAAAGACATCGTTAAAGGTGTTACACAACAGAATGAGCTCATTTGTTGTGGAAGTCTTAAAAAAAAAACTTGGCTCAATTTGAGCTGCGAAAAGGAAAGACCCTAACTCGATGTAGGTTAATCGGCGCCAATCGATTTCTATTCCACTTTTTACTGACAGGGTCTATTTAAACATAGCCGAAATCAATTAAGTAACAACAAAGTTTAAAAATTCGATTCACAATATCAGCAGTAGATACAAGCAAACTCCTACATAAGATACATAGATCTCTTGTGATGCAAGTATAAAAGTTAAAAGTGCAACATCATCTTTAAAGTCTTGGCCAAAACAATCGCCCACTTGCAAGTTTTTACACCACATCCATCAGACACCTCCACATTTCATTTCTTACTAGTATCTGCACTAATTAAAAATTGTATCTTGTCACACATATGATAGATGAAAATGACAACAACATTGACGATACTTTTCCCAAAAGGGTCTTGAGCACGTTGAAACACTTACATTTATAATCTAAATGAAAGCATGCTATGTGAGAGGTTTCCCATTACCACAAGCCAAATCATCAATCATGGGTTCCACCTCAGTGGTTTGCACTTTAGAGACAGTATATGTATATAGATATGTACATCTTCGATCTTATGCGCTTCAACAAGTTCGAGAAAATTGATTTGACTTTGTATGCGAGTTGTATATACATATTTCCAAAAGTGCGTTAATGGATAGAGGCATTGGTATCGCTGTCGGTGTTTGTTATCTTCGCGCAATTTGTCCTCGGCATCCAAAAAAAAAAGATTGTTTCAATGCTCTGAAGAAATAAACAGAAATAAATGCCGTACCTACCTAGTCAGAGTCTGGTTAGTTTTATACACATACACGTACATCACCGATTGAAACAAGTTTTTCGTGTTTTCTTTCTCTGGAAACGAACAAAAATTAGGTTCTACTTCAGAGTTTTTTTTCTGCACTCACGCAAAACAGAAACAACTGTACGGATGATTCAATCGGCGTAAACAGCCAGTTCCAGCTCAAAGTGCCAACACATGCGAGTATAAACGGAAAAAAGCAAAACGGTTATGAGGCATAGAGTGCAGAGCTGAAATTTTCATTGAATTGTAGTTCCACTTTTGCTAGAGAGATACTCGTACATTACGACTGAAAGTATCTGTTTGATTGTTATGTGTTACTGGGTCTGAGTCATAGCCTAACACTCTGTGGGGTATTGCTGTTAGAAAGTATAGTAATTTTGTCGATGACAAAGAGAAGCCCACTCATTTGTAGACGACAAGATCTCTCAAATAGAGCTGTATCTTACTCGGGAAAGTAGCATCGAAATGGTTAAGCTTATTGGTCACAAGCGTGCCCGTTAATCCCCCATAAGTCAAACCGGTCGGGTAAGACCTAGCTTTTGAATTGTTTATGTTACCTGCAAAACATAAACTTATATGAGTGTATCTTATTCAGTTGACATATAATTTGTAAGAGATTGCCATAGCAGCTGTTTAAAACCAAATGCAACTCATAACACCCCTTTCGTAGCGATAAATCTAAGAAAGAAAGAAAAAAAAAATAATAAAATCCTTAAATCCCGATTTGAATGTGAATTTGAATTTTGTTATCTCGAAGGGAAACGTTTGATATTCGTATCTGAAATTAGAAACCAGAATTTCCAAATAAATTCTCCAGAAATAGAATTTTTCAATTTCAGATACCTACTCGTACACACTTTTCTGGTTTTTTGCTTGCATCTGAAGTTGAGTCATTGCTTTCCCGGAAAATGTTGGTTCCATTGCAATAATTCAGGTTTACGAGGGAATTGGAAACTCTAGAGAATGACTAATTCCGACAACGAAGGTGGACATCAAAACAGCTCAGAATTACATATTTGTAGATACCATATGCGAAGCATGGCGCTTTGCTAATTAAAATGCAAGGTTATGGGCGACATGATGTTGACTTGAAATACATAATTGATGTGTTTGAAGTACATCTACGAATTAATGTCGAATTGAGTGACTGCAATCTGTGCAGGCAATTAAAAAAAAAAAAAAAAAAAATCCAATTGAAAATGCTTACTGTCTTCTTGTCGAAGGAAGGTGGAGAATTTCAATGTGTAGTCAAAGCAAGACAATATGGTGTTGTAGCACCATAAAATGAAGTTCTTTGAAATGTTTATGACCGAAGGAGAATCAACAATACATGGGTAAACATCATCTGATAGTTACTGACTGCCCATAAAAGAATTCCGGTGTTAAGCACCCGAACTGGATATTAGATAGTTAAACGAACTTTAAACTTACAGGTCGTTAAAGGCTTACAACAGTGTTAGACGTAAAAGTTACCAACCTGTTCTTCCTTATTAGGAAAATACTCGAACCTATTACTCAGCTGACTCTTAATTCAATAAATATGTGCGGAATGTACAGTACTCCTTAAGGAAGTAACACTAAAACACTAAAACTAGTTGTTTGCCTTTAACTGCGACAAATTGTTGCAGTAGCGGCTGTCTAGAAGTATTCTTCGTACCTCGAGGTATCTGGCTTCTTTAATTAAAGAGTTAAAAGTCGTAATTTCTTAGCGATGGTTATATTTTACCTTTTATCCTGCTTTTTAATCAATACAAACGCTTTAATAACTGCCTATAATGTCGAAATTGTCAGAACATCTCGGCGGTTGATGAAACTTGGAGAAGATAGTGGGTCCATATTGACGCTTCCGTGTGGTACTATCTACGGATGCTTGATTTACAACAACATTGAATAATTTCGAATCATTTTTAAGGTTTTGCGGTCTAGTTTGTTTGATTTTTCAAGCCAGCTCAATACAAAGGTAGCTGCCGCTACTAGCAATAATTTTGGTACAAATGAACACATTGATTCTCAAAAACAAATGAACGCATCCACTCTAACTTGACGGCTATTTGACAATTGAGCTTTATGCAAAGTTGTTGACGTCAGTTGTTTGCAATCATGCAATGGGGCTCGCTAGAAAATCGTCTTGTAATTGGCTTGCAAAAAGTCGGTCTACAAAAACGGAGAAGTCTTTCAGATGTTGCGGCCATCAATCACACGAAACTTTGTGTATCTCCCTCCCCTGATATTCATATCATGGGCTGCACCTTCAAAGCCATCCCCCATTTAAAAAAAGTGGTCTTTGGTACAACCCGGCTGGAGTTTCGATGACCATGCGCGCTGGCTGTCTTATGACTCCGGTCTTATGGACATGCTATCCGATGCAATGACACCAGAACTTCTTATGCGGAAAAAATATGAAATCGACTTTCCCTATGCCTAGGACTGGTTTCGGCCAGAAGCTGACCCAGAAAAGGAATGCAGTCGGATCTTCACGGACCGCTCCAAAAACCAATAAAGGATATGGCGTTGGTATCCTTCTGGAGGACGACAACATTAGATTTCAGTTAACGTTTGGAAAACTTGCATCTGTCTTCCAAATGAAGATTTAGGCAATCCTGATGGCAGCGAACTATTAAATTGCGGAAAACCGGTGGAGTGGGCGACGCATTTGTATCTGCAGCCACAGGCAAGCTGCGCTTAGAGCCTTGATGGACCCTCTTACGACTTCTAAGCTAGTTCGAGAATGCAAGAGATCACTGAACGCAGTCGGAAGGCTCAATTCAGTGACCCATGTTTGGGTCCCAGGTCACAACAGCGGCCTTTCTGCTGTCTCAGCAGGAAAAACTGTAGGTTGCTTACTGGCGTTATGACAGGACATTTTTTGCTGTGTTGGTACACATGTCCCGAACATATGTTCACAGTTTCAAGTATATAGCATACCTAGTTTGTTTTTGACAGATAGAAAGGTTAGACGTTTTTTTTGTGTTCGGCGATTTTCAATTATTAAAGAAAATGGAGCAAAGAATTTGCTCAAATTTTGTGTAAAAAATGGAATTAAGTGCTCTAAAACACTTGAAATGTTGACAGTGGCAAACGGTGAGTCTGCTCTAAGTAAAAAAATGTTTACAAGTGGTACAAGCACTTCTAAGATGGCCGAGAAGATGCCAATGACAAACCTCGCTCTGGACGCCCCAGCACATCAACAAAAGATGATAACATGTAGGTCGGCTCGTCTCATGCAATTTTTTTTTTTGATGTTTTGGGCATGAGACGTGTGTCAGCGAAGTTTGTTTCGAAACTTCTGATAATGCGACAACCTTCGCATTAGCATCGCTCAGGCGCTCTTGAATGACGCTAATTATGATCCTTACTTGCTCAAAAGGATTACCATGGCGTAGTGCATCAGGAGTATTTACTTCAAGGTCGTACGGTTAATAAGAAGTATGGTATTACTCTGAAGTTATGCGCCATTTGCGAGAAGCAATACGAAAAAAAAACGCCCGAAGTTGTGGAAAAACAATTCATGGCTTATGCATCACGATAATGCACCTGCTAATTCATCGTTGCTTGTGAGAGAGCCAAAAATAACACGACAATCATGCCTCAGCCACCATATTCACCGGACTTGGCCCCATGCGAAAGGACGGAGATTTGCAACGAGTAAGGAAATAGACGGTAAGTGGAGGAGAAGATACAACGATGAACTGTACGGGCTGTACATCGACGTCGACATTGACTTAGCCAGAAGAGTGAAGTTCTGGGCCGGACTGAGGTGGTTGGGTCATGTTGAGCGGATGGACACCAATGTTCCGGTTCGAAAGACCTTCGAATCCGTTACCGAGGTACAGGGCAGTAGGAGAGGATTTCAACTCATGTGGCGCACGCAAATAGAAGGGACCTCAACTAACTAAGCGTGCGAAACTGGAGGTACCTTGCTAAAGATTGAGCTGGCTAGAGACATTTGTTGGTCGAGGCCTAGACCCACCTCAAACTGGCACCTTAAGGAAGTAAGTAACGTCCAATGAATTTAGCATTCTTTAAGATTGCAAGCTCTGTTTTTCATTGAATTCACTAGACTTTGTAACTTTTCGTCCCTTGTTCCTTGCCAAGAGCGTTGTCCTGTTGAAACTCATAAAAGTTTTGACCAAGCCTACTAGAAATGGTACAAGCGTTTCTTCTTTCATTTCTTGGTATTCTCTGACATTCATTTTGTTAGCAACAATTGCTAAACGATAAGCTCCATCCTCTATCACATTTCTAGAAATAATAATTTATTTCTTAAGTGTTCTTTTAACCTACCTGCGCATAATCCCATTGGGCGGAATATAAGGACTGTAATATGGGTAAATAGGACCCTGTTGACTTTGAGCCCATTCCAATTTGGCTGTTTTACATATGTCGTATACCACCTCTGGGTTGCGACTTAATTTTTAGAATTTTAACCGATCAGATGCCTTTACCACTCTGTATACGGTAGATTTAGCAGATTCTGTACCTCGAAGTGTTGCTACATGACGTAATGAGACTGATTCAGATGTCTTCCAATTTCGCAAGTCGATTTACCACTCTTCAACAACGCGTTGTGATCGACACTGGTCAGGTAGAATTTCGCTATTTACGAGTACTGTCGCATTGCAATGATAAAATTATTCAACGGTGAATTGGAAACGTTCATGTCCATTTGAAATCGTTTGGCTTCGTAAAGAAGATATATGGGTACCGCATGAGTTGAAAGAAATTCATTTAACAAAGCGTATAAACGTGTGCGTTCAACTTACCGAACGCGAAGAAAACGATCCGATTGGGCGACGAAATATGTATTGTCTATAACAATGATGGAGTAGGCATGATGAAGCATCGGAAAGGCAAGCAAAGACAGACATCCGCCAAAAGAAAGTGATGCTGTTATTTTTGTGGGCTTGTAAGGGACCAGTCATCTATGTTATGAGCTGCTTCCAAAGAACATAACGATTAATGCCGATGCCTACTGTTAACAGCTACATAAATTAAGTGATGTCATCGCACAGTCCGGGCTGTTCAATCGTAAGGGCGTGGTGATTCACACACAGGTTTGGTCGCTTGACAAAAATTGTTGCAACGTGGATGGGATGTGTTGCCACATCCATCGTATAACACAGATCTTGCGCCATCAGACTTCCACTTATTTCGCTCCTTGCAAAACTTCTTAAATGGTAGAAGGTTTCCTTCTGAAAAAAGCGCAAAGACTTCTTGAACAATCCAATCCACTATAAAGAATTTTGAAATACACCATGTATGCCTTATGCCATAAAAAAATAAAAGCCGACTATTGGCACATGTTTTTCAATTTTACAACGTTAATTAACCACAAACTTCAACTAAAAAAAAAAAAACGAGAGTCTGAAATCGTAGCTGGAAAGAAGATACGTATCATTGTCACATGATGGCAACTTGCGGCTTATAACTCATCAATTTATGTGCATTCAGCTCTCATCTCCATGCGGCTATATCATCGCTAATATGATTATTTTGTCTATAAGCTTACAGTCTCTCTACACACCCACCCCCATCTTTCATTACAATATTCCGTTGATAATGTACCAACCATTAAGCCTGATTAATATCAATTGAAGCCATCAACCTCTACTTGACATCACCAGGCTTCAAGTACTCGTACATTGCCTGTTTTTCAGAAATTTTCTTTGTCCCAGACCATTGACCATAATCATATTCGTAGACTTAGACTATGGCATAACGAAAACTCAATTATCGTTGTTTGCTGAGAACCCTTAAACCAATATTCAAGGCAACATAATAACAATCTCGGCAATCGCATTTCATTGTACTCTGTGTACGAAGTACGACTGTGTATGCAACACTGTACAGGTTTTATCTTGTCCTCGAACATACCAGCTTTTGTTCTTTCAAAACCACAATTGTATTACGCGTAAGCTTTTCAATTTCAGCTGCATGGTTTCATTTTTGTTCACACCAGCAGCGCACGCTAGCGCACCATAGATACATATGTACTCGTATGTTTGCTAAGTGTTGTACTCTACTGAAATAGATATCAGTGTGATTATGGATGTCATTCTCAACTCGGTTTTAGTATCTTTTTCGGCCTGTTTGTGTGTTTATTCGATACAATCCAATTTCTGGCAAATTTCGGCCATTGCATAAAGAAATCATTGCCAGTGATTTGAAAGCATTCTGTTACTATGAGAGAAATGAGCAAATGGAAGAAACGCTATAGATTACATTTCCGACTAAATGTCATTGAAGTCATGTTAAGGCAACTTGAGAGGAATCTGCGCCACTGCGTCCTGTATTCCATGCTATGGTGCTTGTTGGTCGACTCGACTTAAAGTTTGCGATGGTTTTAACGTATATCCTCATCAGGCGTATGTAAACGATGGATGTATATCTACTGTCTGTTGGATCATACTTGGCGACCGTAGCTCTAAAGCCTGAGAAGCTCTAGACGTAATCAATCGCCGAAAGTGTTCCCATCACTTCTCCCAACAAAGCTGAGTAAAACGATGATAAATTGCCTACAGTATCAGTCAATTATCTGAAGCTAGTTGTGAGCGTTGGCCAGAAGATGGCAGAGATAGTTCACCATCTTTTCAACACAAGACAGCAGGAAAGTCGTTGAGCTTTGAGAGTTATCGGGAAACATTCATTTGGTATGCTGCAGTTATGCTCACTGGAAACCCAATTTTCAGTGGAAAGATTATATAATGGTGCAGGTATTTCAAGATCGGGTCCAGACCCTTGCCTAGCAAGGTTGTGATGTGGGATTCAAGCAAAATTCTTTAAGTCCACCTTCCGACTTGCGAGAATTGCAAGCCCTTAAGAGCGAGATGGTTTAGGATTGCTTATTTTTCGAAAGATGAAGTTTTCGTAACGAGCAGTGAAATATGACATTTTCATCCTTTAAAAGTAAACCAACGCCGCCAAAACTATTCCTAGGCACAGTACAAGCCGATTTTGTATTTTTGCAGGAGGAGAAAGTCTGGTGTGGGTTCATCAGACGAAATGTCCATAAGATAAGACTCAAAAGACAATCGGTGTGCAAGGGCACCAAAATTCAAGTGCATGTTGTACCAAAAACTACTTCCTAGTAAACGAAGTGCAGCCTGTGATATAGATATCAGGTGTAGGCAGATTCATCAATGTGTCGAGTGGACAGCTATGCGAGCTTAGTAAAGCCTTAATTTTATTTTTTATTTTTCTAATTGGCGCGCGCTCAAGGGCTTACTCGTATTATACAGTTAAAATGTTTGCACACAACGCAGGCGAAGTAAGAAGAAAGAAAACAAAAGAGAGGTACCGATGTTCAATTGTCTTAAATGTTTGAAAAAGAGCGACATCTAGCCGAGGCAGACTATCTTTAAGAGTCTCTGGAGTTTTCTTGTAAAGAGACAGCTAAGCAATGGAGTCATTGGAACATCTGTTGTCTTTTGCCATCACATATTTGTCGCAGTCAACATTGGCAGACTAATTGAGCTGACGCTCTTGGTGAGCGTTAGCTACTCTGATTATAGTCCAGGGACCCGGTATGTATGCCAGTACCGGCTAGGAATGTGGGACGGGTACGTAGGTAGTGGTGGCGGTTCAATAAGAACCCAAATAGCACTACTGTTCTTTTTGTTACCACAAGTCGTGTAAACTGTTTGATGTTATGTGTTGTTGAGAATGTGAGTCGGTGACTATATCCAGCCTGTGGAGTTAAGAAAACATAACCCTTTACCCGAGATGTTTAAAGGTCGTCGACACTTGGTACTGTCGGGAATTTGCAGAGGAAATGTAAGAGTTTCCTTCTCATTTTCGTTCCCGCAACTGCCGTAGTTGGTTAACCCCCTCCTATGGAGGTTGGAATTCTGCAGGAAATATGAGTGTATTTGTCCTTTAACAACACCACAGTTCATCTTTGCTTCATCGGTGTAGATGACCGTGTCGAAGTTCTTTATTACTTCGTCTTTCTTTCACTGAGCTGGTTGCCTACCTACGTGGAAATTTTTCTTGAAGTTTAGTTTCGGTGTAATATAGTCGATTGGATTGATCGATTGAGTGTGGCTGCGCTACAAAATGTGGCATTTTTTGGTCAAGAGGCAGAAGATTCAGAAACACAGTCATAGTATCCGATGGGTCTCTGTAGCATGATGTAGTATGCCGTCAGGGCCCAGAAACTTGAACGACAAGAAGCCAAGGAAGAAACACTAATATCATAGCATCGGATAAAATGTGTGTTCACCAGCAGTTACAGGGTCTCCGCAGCGGATTCTGTCCATCCTTCATTTGACGTTCTTAAAAGGGAAGCGTTGGAGTGTTCCTTGTACAAAATATTGCTAAGGAGTCCTTGAAGATGTCTATTGAATGGTAATAATCCATCCAGTCCTGCTTCTTGGATGTCTTAATGGGTTTCTTATATACACTTAAACAGACTTTATAAGGCTGCCAGAAATTGTGTTTGTTGCAGATATTTTAAATCACTCTGGTCATCTTCCTGAGATTAGACAGATCTTCATTCCACCATGGGGAATTGTTGTTTCACTACGTTTAAATTGGGCACGAGACTTTGTATGCAACGTCCATTTTCTTCTCGAAAGTCTTTACTTTTGCCCCCAGTTCTTCGGTTGTTACGGTGTTTATTTCAGGTATGTTTTTGAGTTTTATTCCAAAGACTTGGTCAAACTTGATCCAATTAACTGTCTTAGAATTTCTAAACGGTTCAGTGGTTTCGCCTTCGAGACTCAAATCCTAGAAGATCCATACCAGATGGTATGTACCTTTTTGGGTCATAACCGGATGTATGAAATCAGTGCCAGGCGACTTAAAGCCAACGTATATGCCGTCCTCTCTTTAGTTTATCTGTTGGATACCGTGAAGTCGTTAAATTGTTGTTTTACTTTCGTAACGTGTGTTGTCTGAGAGCATACCGCCGATATGTTCCAAGTTTCCTGATTTTAAGCTATGCAGTACATCATTTAATGTGTTATAGTCTTTGGTCTAATAATTGTGGCCGGTTTTTAGTTCAAACAGGGATGACCCTTCTACGCTTTAAATCAAAACTAAGCTCTGTTTCTTCTACCTGTCAACGAAACCCAAAGATTTCGCCAAGCAGCAGTACCTTCACTCAATATACACTTGCGGTCATAAAAACCGCACCATATCAAAATGATTGAAAAATTGTTAATAACTACGATAATAATTTCTATAATGAAATGAAATTTTTGTTGAGTACTCCGCATTAGTTTATAAGTATTTCCATCTAATTTCTATCTGTTTATTGAATGTTTGAAAAAAATATTAACAAAGAAAGAAAAACCAATTAATTTCCTTATTTTTTTAAAATATTTTAATACAGTTATTGGTTAACAAAATCAAACGATACATTTTTTATGTATGTGTATATAAGATGCTTAGATATGCCACTTTTACCAAAAAATTATCAATACCGAGTCGAACCTCCTTTGGCGGTTATAACCGCTTTTATTCTAGAAGTCATCGAGTTAACTAGAAGTTCAGTAATATCTCTTGAAATTTCAGTATTCCATCCATGTTCCAGAACTTCATTTAGCTTTTTTTTACTCTCTGGTTTATGTTTAGTCACCTTACGTTTCATTACATGCCACAAGTGTTCGATTGGGTTTAAATCGGGCGAATTAGCTGGCCAGTCTAGTCTGGTAATTCCGAGGTCATCAAACGTTGTCTTGAGATGAAAATTATTCAAAGACTCTAGTTACTTGTCTGTTTATTATTTATAAAGTAGACATCTAGAAGTTGATTTATAACACTTTACTTACGGATTTGGCGCGGTGGCAAGATGCAGAATGATCTTGAAAAATGCACTTGTCAGTATACGAATGATGCTGTTCAATTGCTGGTACCAAAAACTCCCTAACAACTTCTCCATACTTGTGAGCGTTCATAGCACATGAGCTGAAAATTCAATGCCGTTTTATAGTAAAACAAAATTTTTGCAAAATTTAACTTTATTTATCAATATAGTTGCCTTCGAGGGCGATACACTGATTGAAACGAGTTTTCAAACGTTCGATACCAGTTTTGTAGTACGATTTCGGCTTAGCCTCAAAATAGGCCTCTGTTTCAGCGATTACTTCTTCATCGGTCTTAAATCTCTTTGCGGCGAGCATTCTTTTCAGGTCTGCGAACAGGAAATAGTCGCTGGGGGCCAAATCTGGATAATACGGTGGGTGGGGAAGCAATTCGTAGCCCAATTCATTCAATTTTGCCATCGTTTTCATCGACTTGTGACACGGTGCATTGTCTTAATGAAACACCACTTTCTTTTTCTTCAAATGCCTCCGTTTTTCTGCGATTTCGTCCTTCAAACGCTCCAACAATGCAATGTAATAGTCGCTGTTGATAGTCTGCCCCTTTTGGAGATAGTCGATGAAAATTATTCCATGTGTATCCCAAAATACGGATGCCATAACCTTGCAAGCCGACTGTTGAGTTTTTGGTCGTTTCGGACGAGGTTCGTCGCCTGCTTGCCACTCAGCTGACTACCGACTTGACTCTGGTGTGAAGTGATGGAGCCAAGTTTCATCCATTGTCACATATCGACGCAAAAATTCGGCTTTATTGCGGTTGAACAGCTTAAAACACTCCTCTGAATCATCAACACGTTGTTGTTTTTGGTCGACTGTGAGCAAACGCGGCACCCACTTTGAACAGAGCTTTCGCATGTCCAAATATTCGTGTATGCTATATCCAACACGCTCTTTTGCTATCTTCAAAGCCTCAGCTATCTCGATCAACTTCACTTTACGGTCATTCGTAATCATCTTGTGGACTTTTTTGATGTTTTCATCTGAAACATCCTCTTTTGGACGTCCACTGCGTGCATCATCTTCGGTGCTTGTATGACCACTTTTAAATTTTTCAATCCACTTGCGAATGGTTCGTTCAGCTGATGCAGAGTCTGGGTAACACTTATCAAGCCATTTCTTTGCATCGGCTGCATTTTTTCCCGTCAAAAAGTAATGATTGACAGCTGTCAAATTTATACACGTATCTTTTGAAGGTCAATACTAATTGAATGGTATGGATGTTATTCAAGTGGTGCCTCTCTTAGAAACCGCACGGATTAGTTCCATTAACAAAGTGCAAAGGGCCCAAAACGTAAAAAGAAAAACATGCCCAAACTATCTGGCTTTGATGAAACTTCACTGTAAAACCTTTCACCTACTGACCGTCGTACGTATGGTAAATTGTCTGCACACAACAAATTAAATTTACTTTCATCGGACCATATCACAAATCGACAATCATTCTGCGTCCAATCTTTTGCCCACGTCAAGCGAGCTTTTTTCATTTTTGTGGTTAGGAGAGGCGTATGGTTTCGGCGCTTAGATCAACTTGATGAAATTCACTCAGCTCTGCTCTTATACGGACAGCACTTTTAAAGCGATCTTTCACGCTAATTCGTTGTAATTCATTGTCCGTCTTCTGGGTTGTTTTACGTTTTCGTCCGGAGCCTTTTTTCCTTTCCAGTGGATCTTAATTTTGTTTTTTCTTCACCAGTCGTACGATAGTTGAATGACAGCATCCTATTTTAACCGCAATCTCACGATAGCCAAGCCCTTCTTCGACCAAAGTCAATATTTGAACTTTTTCGTCCCGAGTCAGTTGATGATATTTAGCAGACATTTCACTTTTTTTTCTTGTCACCGTCACAACTCAATTCAAACTGATTTTTTTTGCACTGAATACGAGGCCGAACTCCGCTATGGGGAATACCCTTCATTAGTTTGGGAAAAACCCTTAAAATCTGATGTAATTAGTCATTTTTTGAGAACTCATTAGGTGGTGCGGTTTTTATGACCGCAGGTATATGCCCGTATGTTCGTAGTTACAATTGCAAGGCAACACATTCCCTATGTGTTGTCCCCCGAGAGTGAGCAAAGCAAATCTAGTGACCATATTTGATTTGATAAATTAAATCCTCTCCAGATAATCACATTAGACCCTAACCCAACTACTTAAGTTACGGAAATCCATAGATCCATTAAGATCTTCAAAGGATAATTACATCACTCCTGATAATGAGAGAGTTCTACATATTATTCGGTAACAATTGTGACACAATTATTTAAGCGTAAAACCGTTTCATAAAGCATGAAAGTTCGGTTAGTTTCGATCAAGTGAAGCTTGAGATTTTCGAGAACAAACAGTCGTCTTTGTAGTGTTAGCACTATGGAGTACTAAATTTCACTTTGGTCACATTAATTTCAATCGTGTCAATACATACGAGTACACACACTGTTGCACAATATTCCAATTAAAATCGGGCTCAGTGCATTGTGGCGCATCTTATCGGGTATTTCCAATAAAACCCGCTTTGTCATCGTTACCAGGGGTTGTTGTCGAGCTCTCTTTGGAGTTGTGACCTTAATTAAAAAAAGCTTACATACGTACATATATATTATTTGTAACACATAATTGTACACACACATCTACCATCTGTCTGTGAGAATATTCTCCAGGGGTGGTATGTTCTTGTTGATGAAACTGTGGCGTCTCAATGAAGAATAAGCACAAGTGGTGCGCTTTTGGTTTATTATGTTCCTATAAAAAAAAAAAAAAAAAAAATCGTTACAGCATGACGTTACATCCGGACACACGTGTACCGCTACAATACGATGGAAACGTCTGTTGACTTGTTCCGTTTTTTTAATTAAAATCGTCATTTGGTCCAGTGAGCAGGGGTGGCTAACAGTCAAATCAAGGCATTGGTTGGCAGGGTTAGGAAAATTCAGTTCTATTCGCACTCTTACACTCACCCATACGGGCAGGGTTCCTTTGGAAAGTTATTCGTTACCGCCACGTGGATGAATCGTTGAATTTGCAAAATAAAAAAAATTTCATTTATCGGCCTTGGATTTGAGTTTCTTTTCATCTTTTCGCAATCGGGAAGGGAAAGCAGACACGAAATAATGTGCAACTCATTGAGAGAATTTGTTGGAACAGAATTTCATTATGAAGTTGAACTGAGCTTAACGGTTATTATTTATTTATTTTTTATTTTTCTTGCAGGTAATTGCGGGGAGACTTGTATTCCAAATAGTCTAATATTTTTGGCGGTGAGTAGCGATTTTCTAAATGAGATAACAGTTTTCAAAGCTACTCTTATGCATGTGGGTCCGAAGAACATTGAGTTGGAGTAGGTATTGTACTTTTAGTTTGAATTGAGTTTAAACTTTCTGTATTTTTGAAAGTACAACTTTTGTCAATAAGTGGTAGGTTTAAGAGACTTCCTGATTCAGTATTAGATTCGAAATTTTTGTAAGTAATAACACAAAGAGGTTTGTTCAAAGAAAACACACGAACGGGGACACTTATGTAGAAAGTTAAATTTGAGTGGCTCTAAGTGAAAACTCACCTCTTGGAAAGTGCTTTTTTTTGTTGGGTTTTTGAAAATTTACATATGCGATTGGAATGTGATTTACAATTGACAGGATTGAGATTGTGAAATGAAAGAATAAGGAGATTGGAGGACGTGCATATGACCACCACGAGCCCATTTGCAGCAATCGATTCTTTGGAGCCAATTTTCCACCATACATATCAGCCGGAACGTTGGCAATTTCGCGTTCAATATTGTTCTTGAGCTCCTCTGACGTCGTTAGATTGTTGGCATAAGCCCATCAAAATAAATCCAACGACGTTAAATCGCATTAGAGAGGTGGCCATTCTACCGGACCTTTCGAACTTCCCCTTCAATAGATCATTTGTTTGACCAGTTGTGTGGCATATGGCACCATTCTGTTGGAATCACATATCATTGATGGTAAGTTCATCCAATTCTGGCCAAAAATATTCTTTCAACATAGCATGTTGTAACATGCATTGGCATGGCATTGACTGTAACATGGCGATCATTTTCATCGACGAAGAAATACAGTTCAATCACACTTGCAATGAAGTCTCTTGAACCACGAGTTGATTTTGTTGCTGTTCGTTTAAGCCAAAAATGAGCTTCATCGCTAAAGATGAAATTCAGGGTTTTCTTAAAACTTTTGCAGAACCCAATCGGAGAAGTTTCGGCATTTCGGCTTCAGTTGTTCAGTGAATTTGATCTTGTAAGGGTGTAGGGTAAGATCTATACGCAAAATTTGCCACCATGTGCACTGGGAGATTCCCAATTCCTGTGAACTGTGTGGAATCGTCTGATTTGGCTCATTTTGAACTGAAGCACTGAAGGCTGCGATATTATCGGTACATTGACCAGTGCGTTGTCTCACTGGCACAGAAACATTCAATTGTGGATATGTTGACTCGAATTTAACCACTACAGCATGCACAGCCTGTCTGGTGGGACGATTATTACGACCGAAAATTGGAGTGAGCGCTCTTAAAGTTGGAATCATCGACAATTCGATTGTAATTTTTAATAATTTCCAAAAGTTGCTCGTTCGTGAACTACACAATGATAAAAATGTAAACCTTGACCGACGTTTCGATATGGACTGATGATGAAAAAAGTTTAAGGGTGCGTTTGTATTAAAATACAAAATTGACTCCTACGTAGTCAATAAAGTAAATAAAAGTGAGAGGAAACGGTAGGTTCTAGGGCGCGGGATGATAATGGGACAGCTTGGCAGAATGGGACAGGGGAGAGAAACGAAATGGTGACAAATTCAGAGTAAGGAACAAAAAGAGAGGGGGTAATGCGCGTGTTGGGATATTAATTCGGATTAAATGAGCCATGAGCTGAAAAAAGAGCGTCGTGGGTGAGTACACAATAAATGAATTAAGTGCATATCAACAGCATCAGGATCATCACTATCAGTGTTACCGTCGTCAAAGTACCTACCTTTACATTACTTAATAACAAAATCAAAAGCATCATCAACACCTAACCGAAAATTTCAGCTTAGAAGCAAAGTTTAACTTGGTTTCGCTTGGCTTTTGTCTATCAACACCAAGAAGGTAATCAGCATAAAGCAGCCCAGCAACAACGCTCCAACGACATCTGTTGATCTAGTTTGGGAATAGCATACAAACCTATGCTAACTATATACCTAGAAGCCTTCAAGCCTAATCGAACTTAAAAACTAACAAAAAGTAAGAGTTAGGAATCAAGGTAATGGTGGAGGAGATCTAGTTTGAGAAGAAAAGTGCTCAGGTTAAAATAAAAAACGAAGAGGTTTGAGTTGACCTTTTGGAGCATCCCTTACGCATTGGTTTGTTGGAACCATAAAATATGCGATAGATTGGAATATAGAAGAGACGAAAACATTGTTAATTACGAAGCCTGGTGTTGAACGAAATGGAATTGTAAATGGAGACGCAGTCCACAGAACCAGAGAGGAGCGGATAAATGAAGAAAAAGAAGAAAGCTACGTCTCTGCGTTTTTCGTAAGTATTCAGACTGAGGCAGTCTCGATATGTAGGTCAGATAATCAAAGGTAATCCTCGTATACAAAGGTAATGTAAAATGACCTTATAAAATAGGGTTTACAAAATTTTTTGTGATGGCTTGGCTTAAAGGATTATCTCATTCATATGCGAACGGAAGTTTAACTCCCCAGTTCACCTCACATATGAGGTGAACGCACCACAGTTGCACGGCACACTTACCGAGAGAAAGTTTGCTAGTTGTATAGCCAACTCTATGACTCGATCGGTTATATTTTTTTAGTCACGATTGTGGGAAAAGATTATGATTCAAGACATTTGGAGATTGAGTACAGAATCAGATGACCACAAACGCGTAGAGATAGAGTTTGGATAGAAACCGAACATATACATGGATTTTCTGATGGATACTGGATACGAGGTTAGAGTTAGCTGCAGCCGAGTTGTTATCCAGACTCCTCGTACATGTGAAGGAATCAATGGGATGGCAGGATGCACTCTGTTTTTGGTGGTCAAATTAAACTGTAGTACTGCATTGGATAAGGAAGCTTCCATGCAGTATGAAAAACATAAGTAGCGAATCGCGTCTCATCAAATCAAACGAATGCAGAGATAAGATGCTAGTCAACAAGAAAGAAAATCGTTGTTAAAATGCACAAATCGCTTGGAAAAACTATTGAACATAGTCGGTTACATGATCCGTATTGCAAACAACTGGTAAGCTAGGCCAACCTTTAAAATAAAGGTCAGTAGAACTGGTATAAGAATAAGACAGCCAACGTTAAAAGGGAAAGCACAGGCAATGACATACCATACATCTTGCGTAAGTCACAGGGGTAGAAGTACAGTAAGAAGAGGGTAGCGCCGAATAACAGTACAAAATTGCCCGACTGAGGCCACTGAGGCCAGCTGGAATTGTTCAAACCGGTGTTAGATGTTAGAGGCTTGCTGAGAGTGGGTGGCAGGTAAGACAGGAGCGACAATTCGTACGAAATGAAGCATCCAGTTATAGGTTCAGATGGGTCCAAATTGACATGGCTAATTATAGATCATGCGCAACGCGTAGCAAAGCATGGTGTAGAACAGGTTTTGGTGTAGAACAGGTTTTGATGTAGTTTGTGAGGCAGAAGTATTGAATACCAAATCTTCGTGGCGGATACAAGATACAACTACAGGTTAGAACATCAGCTGATGTGAGAATTGCCAGCTGATAGAGCACAGACAGGGAAGCCGTTACTACACTGCGGAGTGGATTATGCGTGTATGTTAGAGATGAAAGTCATCAACAGGCAAGGATATCTAGTCGTATTCGTATTCGTATTCTTAAAGACTAGAGTAGTACACATTGACCTAGTAACAGACTTGATATCATTGACTTTCATAGCTTGCTATGAGCGCTTTATAGCAAGTAGAGGCAAATGCGAATGCATGTACAGTGACAATGGGACTTCGTTTGTTGGAGCCAACAACGAGTTTAAAAAAGCTGTAGGAAAATGGTCAGACAAGTGAGCATTCGCTTATCTTAATAGTAAGGGTACAGAATGTCGCTTCATGACTCCTGCAGCACCTCATCATGGAGGGACTTATGAAGCCGCAGTAAAGTCTATGACATATCATCTAAAAAGGATAGTTGGTTTGAAGGTGCTCCCATATGAGCAGCTTTTAACACTTCAAGTACAGATCGAAACTACACTGAACTCTCGAGGCCAATTTATTCGTTGAGTGATGAACCAAATGATGTTCAGGCTCTCATTCCTGGACATTTTCTATCCCCTTCAACATCAGTCAGCAGCCATTTAACATACAGTAGGCGTTAGACTTTGGAAAGATCGTCAGAAAATGTATGGCTACTTTTGAGAAAAGTGGAGTACAAAATACTTAACCACTCTCCATCAGAGAAAGATGTGGCGTAGGGTAAAGAGCCGTTGAAGATTGGTTACATTATCGAACGAAGGTTTTTTCCCATCACATTGGGCGCTTGGTAGAGTATGCGAGCTCATCGTCAGCAAGGATGGACTAGTGCGCTCTGTAGTTGTACTGCGCAGTGTTAAGAAAGCGCTGTTAGCGCAGTTATAGAGGTGAGTGAATTAGAGGTAGGTTCCAAGGCAATAAGAGTAGTCAGAACATGCAAGCAAAGTAACTTGCGCTCGGGGTATCGAAGCTCCATCTCGTGTCCGTAAAATAGACTCGAGTTTATATACATAGAGTCATGGGTGGATTCGTATGAGTTTAGCGAGTTCTCAAGAGTACCCCCAGTCGTGCAGCATTTGTTATTTATCGAGTTTATATGGATTGCGAACACACTTATTCGTTTATTCATCATTTTCATAATTTTTTTTCTTTTGTATTTTAAGAAATACAACCAATTTCAGTGTGATGTTATTTTAGATACATTAGTACTGAGGAGTTTTACACTTGGTAGCTCCCATCTGTGGCATTTGAGAGTCAAAAAGTATTCCTTTTAATAAATTTCAAAGCTTAAATGAATGAACAAACAATGATTGTATACGAATACATGTGAGCTTAACAAATGTATGTTCAGGAAAAAAAAAAAAAAAAAAAAAAAATTGTGTTCATCTTTCCACCTAATCCCAGTTAGGATACGTACTCATTCGTATGTCATCAATCTGCAGCAGTACTCATATGTCTCAATCTATATATTCTCATCATTCATTTACTCTTTTCGAGTGCTCCTCCATATATCCGTAGAAAGCGAATATGTCGCCAGACACACAAGGGACAGGATCCTTCATTCTCTTGGTACATTATCATGAAGAGAAATTGCAGATATGCCATAGAAATAGCTACAATGGTGGGAAAAGTAAACTGCAGCACTGTAACTTGTAAGTATTCGTAGTTGTACTCATATATTCGTATGTACTCCTCATCTACATAAGGTATCTACACTTTTTGACACCACGCTGAACATTTACAATCAAAGTATTCATGTATCTCCATCTGTATTCGTATATGCGTCCGTAAAAGTGCAGCCATTGCTTATAGCCCCCTGACCATACACCCTATCTGCATCAGTGTGTGGGAATAGAAATGCAAACATATTCTGGGCCAGATAACATGATTATTTCGTGATAGATGAAAATAAACATCAGAATAGAATTCTGGCTAAAGCTTCAACAAAAGGGCCCTTTCTGGTATCGATATGAGTACACAACTAGCTACATATGCAAATGTGTGTACCTTTGTACATAAATCTTGTATCGGTTGGAGATCCTACTGGCATGGGAGTGTATGTTCAATATGTTCACCCTTTAAATCGATTGATTGAGTTTGGTTTTTAGGTTGGCGTTCATTGTTGTGGAAAAGGTGCACCAGTGGTGTTTGGTTTGGTTTCCATTTAGATGTGAATTTTACCATACAAAGGGGGGGGGGGGGGGGGGCAGAATCGATTGCTTCGTGTAGTAAAACCAACCCATTCCTCCGCCTTAAGATATAGGAATTCACTGACATGAATATGAATGAGAAATTAGGTCTCTCTTTTCAAAAATAACTCGACTAGGTCATATGTTTTTGGCCTTAAAGCAAACATATCTTTGCACGTATGCTATAGATAGGATTCCTTACAAAATTCAAAAAACAGTTCTGTTGGCCAACGTCTTTAACTTCTCCATTCCAAGAATATCCTAGCAAATCCAAATCCTGAGGTAGGGTCTTTTTACTTAAACAACATATGTCCTTGTCAAAATTTGCAGGGAAGAGGTTTGGTAATGGAATTTTAAAACCACTTACAGATGAATCAGTATCCATCCCCGAGATACGAATTTATAATTTCGAAATTAAAATGCACCCTTAGGCGAATTAAAAGATATTTTGTGAATAAATGGGAATATCTTCACATACGAGTATGTATTGCTGAAAATTTTAATAGATTTTGGTAGGTATTGTAGCTTCGAGGAGAAGAGAATTAAATCAACTAAATGTCCTTTAAATTCCTACTTCATCTAAGGCATCAGTGGGTTGCAATACTTAATTGGCTCATATTTCCAATTACAAAATTACTAAATGAAAAGTAGGAAGTTGCAATTGTGTCAGAATAAATGATCTTTAAACTATCTAAACTCTATCTGGCGTCATTAGGCATCATAAACTTTTTGATCTCTATTAGACACAGGTTCGGTTACTGAGAAACTCCTTACTGAGAATTGCCTAGAAAGCTCATTGATGATCTTATTTACCGCGATCCCATTGTGACATGATGTAACCCCAAAAAGACTCAGTGAATTCAGGCTTCAGAGTCGCCTTGCATTTTTGAACTATCTTAGAAGTAGTAAAAGGTTTCAGCAAAGTTTGCCTGTCGCTACATATCAACGTTTTCATCCCCTATCAAGACACCAGCGCCGCATCTCAAAATCGTTTTGAACCCATCTTTGAAGACCCCACTACATTCCTTTCCTGACTTATATTCTGACCGAAATATCCAATAAATGGTGGCTTCGTGACTGATAGCACACGTTGGTCATTTTGTCTAAATTTTCGATGACATTTTGGTATAACGTCGACTCAATTCTATCAATGGTGCGTCGAATCTTCTTTTTCAGTTTAGAAATTGCTCTTGGCGTCAAATCGCATGATCATGATCTTGGTGGCCAGTTCACATCACCGCGATACAAAATAACTCTTCCTCTAAAATTTAAAAAAAAAAATTCCACTGTTTCGGCTTCCTGTTTAAACTACATGTCGTCGAGAATCATTTCAGCAGTTTGAGGCCAGAAGAAGTTGTTTATCATCTCACAGTAACGGACGCTGTTGACTGTAATCGCATTGGGTGCGGCAAACTCGTAGAAGAACGGTCCAAGACCAAGAACCAAACAGTGGCTCATGGGCTCTCAGCTTCCCAAGTGCGACAATTCTGTTTGTTGGCTTGTCATCAAGTTCGAAATACGCCTTATCGGATTTTTATCGAAAAATGGCGATTCACTTGCTGTTGCTGTAAGATCCATTCTGTCAATGTTCGGCACTGCCCATAGTCTACTGACTTAAAATGTTGTTCCAACTAAATTTTGTAAGCATGCAAATGCCAATCTTTCGTCAGTATTTGCTGTAAACTGCTTCGTGAAAGTTTCAATTGCTGAGAATGATGGCGAATCGAGGTAAAAGGATTCTGGCCAACACTATCACTACTTGCTGCAATGTTCTCATTAGACAGAGCTGCACGAACACGGACAGGCCTCTTGAACTGATCCAATCGCTTGAAATATCTCGATTAATCGGACCACTGTTATGGTGGAGCATTATGCAGTTATGAAGCATTATGGTGACCGAAAAACCCACGAAATTTTCGAATCATTTGTGCTAAAACGTCAACATTTCGTTGTGAATTTTCACAACTTCTATGCGTTGTGCGTCCGTGTAATACTACATGACTTATTCTTAATGTTTACACTTGACAGCTGTCAAGCAACTACTAACGGACCGACACAAAAAAAATGGAGCAAAATTCAAAATAGGCGGTCACAATGGGACACCCTTTACTTCGCGTATACGGTGTTTTTGGGCCGAATGAGGTTTGTCAACAAGAGTTACAATGAAAGTTACAATGAAGTACGTCTTTAATTCGGCCCATCAGATTTAGAAGCGTAATTTTGCAGTTTCGACGCTGATAGGCATACTCGTATGCCTCTCACTGAGGGGATGCACTCGCAAAGCAGTTTTGCGCTCATGATGCTCAACTAGTCTCTCCCTGGTCTTCAACATGAGTGGAGTCAAATTGATTTATATTATCTTAAGCGCTTTGCGAGCTTGTAGTTATTTTTTCCTATTTTCGTTTTAAATGCTATTTTAACTGTTCACTACGTGTTCGGCATGAATGCCTGTCCCAGGCTGATAGTGGAAGTTTACTTTAGAGCTGCCAGTAGATGGTCTACACCTAGGATACATGCCATTGGGGTCAGACGGCTTAAATTCATCAAAAAAAGCAATAGCATGTTTGATGGTCTTATTCGTCTCCACAACCGATAACAGTTAACATCAATGTCGTGCTGTGTCGTTCAGCGCACTTGAAACTTTAGTAGGAGAAGCTGGTTGCGAGCCGGTTCTAATCAGCTTATCTGTAGTGCAAGCAGTATTTGTCCTTTTGAATGCTTTGACTTGGTATTATCTTGGTGTCTTACTTTTGCAACAAATGTTGGCTAGGAGCCAAACAGCTAAGCCAAGATATGCTGCCATGAAGTCAATTCGTCTTAGCCCATTTTTGAAGCCAGATACCTATTTTCTATGTCTTCCAACTGCGCCGCCAAAACAACGACCTTAACATCGTCTTAATGTCACTGCGAATAAATTTCGTTGATGATCTCGTAAAAGCAATCTTTGGCAAAGTCCGAAGAAGGCCGAAGGCCAGATCTTTTTTTAGAGGACAGCCCTAGTAATCCACTGTAAGATTTGAGCGCTGCCTTTGATATGCCTAAAACTTATCCGTTACCATCTCTATTCCTGCCCCAAATGTGTCGATGATCGCGTTGTCTGGAATATCTATGTGCACTGAAGGTCTCCCACCTGAACTGCCGCTGATTGTTCGGTTACATTTGCGTAGGTAGTACTGCTTCCTCCTTTCCATATAGCAGATGATATACATATATAAGAATGGCGATGATTCATTTCGGATAAGAACACGATCAGAAGGAATCAAATCGCGCGGAGC
Source organism: Volucella inanis (assembly GCA_907269105.1). Taxonomy (NCBI): domain Eukaryota; kingdom Metazoa; phylum Arthropoda; class Insecta; order Diptera; family Syrphidae; genus Volucella; species Volucella inanis. The sequence continues at coordinate 97,629,987 of OU026154.1, forward strand.
GTATTTTAGGGTGCGAAATTGTCGTTGGAAAAACACTTAATGAAAGTCACCTGCCGTAAACATATCAGCGAGCGTCTGGCGACAATGCGTGTAATAGCTGAGATCAACAAATTCATCATACTACTTGCGTATGTCCCAACGGATAAGAAAGACGACCGTAACCAAGGATGCACATGCTTCTACTGAAAGTAGAATGCTGGAATAGGAAAGGGAGAAACCGTTGTTAGGTGTGAGTATCCAAACCAATCGAATAGCAGGGTAGCAAGTTTGTCTCATCTTAGGATTCACAAGGTCTTAACATAAAAACGCTGAGCTGCCACATTAATCGTATGAGTAATGCGGTTCTATACATTCACACATTCCGAGGTGCCAAGATTCTATAGGACCACTATCTTACAGAAGCCAAGATACGAATGTAGATACCAAGGGCTGCACAGCGTTGGGGAAATATCCTAAGAATATTTAACTTCAGACGGCCACAATCAGAAAAGACTTTCAGAGCCTTTACCGAGTACTTTTCTTTCAACGTGTCTCATAACCATCAAGTTAGAAGGAGTAGTGGGGATTCTGCTAGAATTTATCCGAAAATCAGGTTTCAGAAGGTGAAAGCAACCAAGAAGCCTGGACTTCGATAATCATGCCGCCGGGAGTTTAAATCCAGAAACCAGTGCTTCAACCCGAAGGATCTTTGATTCAATCTTAGCAAGACAACGCAGTAAAGAAGGAGAGGTATGTTAGGTGGAGAACACCAGTAGATCTGAGCGTATAAATTATCAATTTGTTGTCCTAATTAAGCAAAAGTATTTCGTACCGCAGCATTATTGTTCCGTATAGATTAGAACCAGTAGTCCATCAAAAAAGAGACCAGAGATCGTCCATCCTAGGTCAAGCTGTCGACATTTTATTCATTGCAATCCATTCATTCGTTCTTCCTTAATGATGGCATCCAGCATGACTCTTGCAAATGTGCGCTCACTGTAATAGATAATAGACACAAGAACCGAGTTCGAATCAAGGCTGCCATCATTAAGGAACTTCTGAAGTAAAACCCACGTCGTCGTCACACTTAATTGCAATCGTGCACTATCAAAAGATATTACATTGCAAAAAAATAAAAAAATCAGACATACGTACATAGTGTGCTACATGGTCATACGAGGTTTCTGTCGATTCCGCAAAACACAAACAAGCGTTCTAGTTCTGAGATAATATTCCTAAAAGCATTTCCACACGCATATTCGTATCCTATGACACGTCCTTGACATCCTCATAGCCCACATAACCTCACACGCTCCCGGAAAGTACAAAAAATCGACTTAAACTGCACATGACCCAGCTGCAACTGACAGTAATTTGGGAACATTTAATGGCCATCATTTCTGCTTTATGACGCGCATCTGGACCTCACATGGCAGTGGGCTTGAATCCATCCTCGTCCTGGTTTATTGCAAAAATATGTTTACCACGTTGTCGATAAATAATAATAAAAAAAAAAAACTACCACGGCTTTGTTGTTGAACCAGCGCAAATATCCTCCCGAGGGAGCGAAATGTTAGCAAATAATTTCACTGATACGAATCATTCATACATTCATGCACGTGGATGGATGTACATACACCCACTTGCCGAAAGGTTCTTAAATGTGTTATACAATCATGGATCCTAGGTAATTACAATGTTCAGTCCTTCGTATCTATACAATAAACATGCGCAGTTGGGGTAGAACGCAAAAATAGATGCTGCTGCGCTAGGTACAAAGAAATCCTGCAGAAACCAGGACGACGGTATTTAGTTGTTTACCATGTAGGTGAGTGGGTGGTAAGGACATTGAATAGATGAATGGGGGACGACTTGTGAATGGAATCGATGAAAAACGAGCTTCAACTTAAAATACCAACAAGGCTAAAGGCATGTGATTCTGTTTTGTTCTTTGTTATTTTCAAAGATGCGACTACATATTGTGGAAGGATAAAGGATTTTTATTATAGAAAAAATGACATTATCAAGGATGTGAGGAAATAAGCAAGAGACGAGAACGTAAACAATACGAAGGTCAACCATAGTTGGCTGTTCACCCTAGATTCGCTCTTAGTAGATGATTGCATTAGGACAAAACAAATATTCTAGTTATTGTCACATGAACTTTCAAGTTGATACTGAAGTGTTATGTTATGTACATATGTAAGTGGTTGTGGGTTGCAGTTTTATAGATAAAATCTACACATGTCTTTTGTTGTCTTTTGGTCCTACCAAACTTAAAAGCCATTTTCGAGAAAGAACAAACTTTTCTTCAAGCATAAATAACCACAAACAACGAAAGGACATGATGGTTCAAGATGTTGTAAGGATGAAAGCTTTACGGAGGGTAGTTATTTGTGTCATGTCTATTGAGTGTATTGGCTAGTTCCGAAAAATTTATGGAACATCTGAACATTGTGTAGCAAGTTCGTAAAATATTCTATTTTACAGGATCTAGTGTTGCTTGAAATGAAGACAAAACGAGGTTTGATGTTTTTGTCTCATACTATCTTCTTACTCTTGGATATGCAGTCTGGTGTCAGGACTCCAGAACTTCGGTTACTGCGAAAATATGAAATAGAAATTGTACGGTAAAATAAGTAAGACTTTGGACCAGACGTCTGCATAGAAGAATGAATGATCTCAAAAACCTAGTCTTCACTTTGAGGTCTTTGAGCTTGTTATCTGAGCCCCAGGTCATAATAGAATCGTCGGAACAAAGATCGCCTCTGTGTTGAAAGGCAGAGCAAAACACAAAGAATTTCTTGGGATTTGTACGTACTGGGACTACATGCATCCTCGGTAAAAGCTCGAATTGACAATTCATTTCCTCGTAAACGCAGCAGAAAAAACAAATTGAGATTACTTTTTGGTGTCTTAATATGGAATATTGTAACATAGTTCGAATTTGCGAAAATGTTGCTCGAAAATCTGGGCAAGCTTTCCAACAAGGTTAAAGTACGAAAGATTTAAAGGGATTACTCAGCCTTATATATAGGAGTTGGTTGTGAATCAGTGCCTGTCTAACCGCAACGGCGTTTAAAGAAGAGATGGCACCCAGTCACTGGTAAAATACTTACCTATTTACTTAAGAAGGCGCTACAGTCCGAGGTGGACCCGGGCCTCAACCAGCAAGCGTCTCCAGCCCGCTCAATCTTTAGCTAGCTGTCTCGCTGGCGAGCTTTCGGACGCTAAGTTGGCTAAGGTCCTTCCACTTGAGTCGCGTTCTTTCTCTACTGTGCTGTCTCTCGGGTGAAAATTCGAAGACTTTTCGGACCAGGGCACTAGGATCCATCCTTTCTACATAACTCAGGCATCTTAGTCGTTGAACCTTCACTCTTCTGGGTAAGTCGATGTCGCTCTACAGCCTACACAGTTCGCTGTTGTGTCTTCTCCTGCACTCACCGTCTATTCTCTATGTCTCTGCGCTATAGAGCTGGACTGGGATTATTAAGGTCCATATAAGGTCATTTTCGTTGTTCGAGTGAGGGCATCGCTAGTCAATTGAACTCTAAACCCAAAGAAGCAGCGATTGGCAAGAGTGATTCTTCGTTTGATCAGTAGTCAAGTCAAAGTCCTTAGCTACCTCAAAGTTATATATGAAAAGGGTGACCTTTATGGTTGACAGTACTCGTATATACTTGGTCTTGCATTCATTGACCATTACACCCATCTTCGTAGCTTTCGTCTCATTACTCGCGAAAGTGCCACTGACAGCACGCTGCTTTCTTCCAATTATGTCCATATTATCGGCGTATGCGAGTAATTGAAGGGACTTTTGAAAGATTGTGCCTCTTGTGTTATCGTGTGAGTTTTGCACTATTCTTTAAAGAATGATGTTAAAAAAATTTTACTTTTTTGACAGTAAAGGTATCGGTGAATTCTTCACCGAGGTTCACCCAAACAGCGGTATGCATTCTTCATCGTCATCTTGAACAAACGTACGATCTTGGTAGGAATGCCAAAATTATGTATTGCTCTGTATTGCGAGCTTTTTCAAGATCTGCAGTAGGTGAATATTTGGTTGATGGTGGACATTACTGGCCTGAAGTCAGACTGGTATGGGCTAATCAGGTTGTTGACTAACAGCTTCAGGCGTTCATACAATACGGCAGATAGGATCTTGTTAGCGATGCTTAGAAGACTTATCCCTTTGTAGGTCATATTTTACAGATGAGTTGGTGTATGCTCTATACCAAGTCTTCGTCTGCCGCTTTGAAAAACTCGACAATCAGGCCGTCCGCTCCTGTAGCTTTGTTGGATTTTAGTATAGATATGGCTATCATCATTTCATTTAGGTTGGATTGACGGAATTGTTAGTCTACATCGTCCAAGTTGAAAGGTTATTTTGACCTGACAAGGGAATTTGGTTCGTTAACACCGTTATATAGTCTACAGAGAGGCTCTTTCCAAATCCTCAGTATCCACTGTAATTCTACTACGATGTTTCTTTTGCTCGTTTCTTCAGACTTCGGTTTGGAGTTTGTGTCAGTGGCATGTTTTTTTTTTTTTAACTTTTGTTAACATTTTCGAAACTCATTTGAGTGAAACTCGCTCAATAAAGAATTTGGCGTTCTGTTGCGATTGTAACCATCGTCCAATAAGGTGTTTTAGCTACAAAAAGGTTATGGTCCGTGTCGATGTTGGCTGCTTGGAACATGAGGAGTGCCTTGCGTCAATCGCATTGTGTTCAATCTGGTTGATAGTTGATTGATCAGGAGTTCTAAAAGTCGCCTTATGAGCATAGAGATGCGGGAGCTGCGTGCTAGCCCCGTCACAAAATCGTTTAGCCTAAGTCTGTTATCGGAGGTGGTGTCGTGCCGGCTATACTTTTTGACAATATTACCTAGGATGCATTCTCTCTCTAGCCTTGCATTGAAGTCACGGTGAACAATTTTAATGCCATAGGCAGCACACCGCGCATAGTATGGTCCACGCTTTGCTTAGTGTCGTCATCTTTCTCGTCTGCTGGATGGACGCGAGTATATAGCTAATTTATCATTAAAAAGAATTGTTACGAGGAACTCGTTAACATGCCGAAAACACAAGACTAATTGCCTAAGTCTGGATCTAACAACAAATCCGCATCCAAATAGGCGCTGCTTTTGCTGTCGATAACAATCGCCGTAGTAGATGTCACAGTTTTTCATTCTCTTTTTGCTCGATCTATCTCATCGCATTTCTTGGATGGCGGTAACATCTGTTTTTTAGCAGTCTAGGGCATCCGAACATTTGGCTGTAAGTGGTGTTTTAGGGGACCTAAAGTTCCACGTGTAGATTTGAAGTTCGTTATCCTTGTTTCGTGTTTAGGGATTGTCAACAGTAGATCTGTCCGTATCCGAGGCTTGTTGCTTCGTAATTGGATTTATTTTTAATAGTCGGGCAGTTACCTCGGCGCCAGAACCACCGACCTGGAGGACCATTTCTATTTTTTTTTTTTTTTATAATCAGCGCGCGCTCAAGGGACTTTTGTACCTTTAAAATGTTCGTACACAGGAAGAAAGGACAGGTACCGATGTACATTGTTTTTAAATGTTTGTAAATTATAACGACCAGGAAATCCAGAGGTCGGCAGGGCATTCCAAAAGCGAGTTGTACGTCTTAGGAAAGAATTACGATATTTTAGAGTACGTCCGAAAATGGGCTTAAAGGTATACTGATGAGCATTCATAGTGAGACGGGTGTTACGGTTGAAAGTTTGAATTGGCGGAATGGTACTGGCGATTTCAATGGAGCAATGGTGATGGAAATATATATCATATACTCGTATACCCCTACGATGAGGGGTCGGTAACGCGTTCGAGGATGTGAGCGCTGCCGTTGGTATATTAAGGGTTCATTCCCAACCATCTCTTTTCCAAGACTTTGACTTTTTATTCCGAAACATTTCCGGCCTGTGCTCCAAATGTATCGGAGATAGCCCTTATTTGCATTTTTCTGCGATTTTACTTCACCGTTGATTCCATCTTAAGAATTCATTCCCTGTCCCGTTTATAGTGCTGCTTTTTTTGTCTGATGGACATCGACCAGTACCTGATGCATTCCACGTGGAGGTACAATTGTTGTGTAGAATCAGGTACAACACTGGGCAGTGGGCATCGCCAAGGTGACACCTCTTAGCGCCTATCCTACTTCTGCAGGACTCAGTTGCCGATGAAATAAGTTGATGTAAAGGAAGGTGTTAACAATTGACCATTTGCTATATAACTACAGGGTGACTGACTCGAACTGCAACCAACTTAAGACTGCTATAATTTCCAAACTGTTCATTACTGTGAGCTGAAATTTTGACACATGACAGATAGTTATTATTTACGAGCCTTTTAAACGATTTGTGTCTCAGTTGTGTTGAAAAAAATTAATCCGCTATGGAATTCAAACGTGATTGCTTTATATTTGGCTGGAAAACTACAAGTAGCTATCGTTAGAGCCCTCCAGCATCTCAACGTGAATAAATCATTTGTGTCTCGAACCATAGTTCGATACCTTGATACTGGCAGCGTTGCAAAACGCTGAGTCGATGAGTCGCCATTTGTTATAGAGCAATATGTCAACAAACAAAATGACTGAGTTTACTTGCCAGAGAGGTCCCTCGAAAATTTACACCTTCGGACGGCCACAAGAAAGCAGGCGGCACCGACGGTGATGGTTTGGGCCGCCATAACCGCTGATGGTCGCTATCCGCTCGTATTTTTGGACCGTGACGTCAAAACTAGTGCGATCGTATACCGTGAACATGTCTTAGAGACAGTATTGAAGCCTTGGGCAAACAATCATTTCGGTCGGAGACCGTGGACATTTCAACAAGACTCGGCACCGTCTCACAAAGCGCGCGTCAACCAAAATTGGTTAAAAAACAATGTTCCACACTTCATTTCTTCTCCGGATGCAAGTCCGTTGTTTTTCTCTGTCTGTGGTATTAGGAAGGCGAAGGTTGGCACTAAAAAATACCAAAGTTTGGACCACCTCAAACAAGCACTTCGCCGGGAATGGGCCAAAATACCGCAGAGCCACTTGCGTGCCGTGTGCGATGCTTTCTTCGGCCGTCTCAAGGCCATTATTCGCGCCAAAGGGGGACATATTGAAAACTACTGATACAATTTGAAAATTGATGTACTTTCCAACATTTTTTGCTTTGGCACAATAAAATTTATCAAAAAATAAAAAAATTATAGCATTTTAAAAAGTTGCAGTTCGAGTCAGTCACACTGTATGTCTTGGAAGAGCATTGTCCAGAATAAGCCGCCGAAAGGTTTTCGATGTGACTTGGATCATGCTTCGCAAATAAAGTCATTGTAGCAATTATTTTTAAAGTGTGAAATGCAGTTTGCCTTGAATACACGTGAGGCTAAAGTGGGATTGATTCGAAAACCTTTAGTACATCAAAGCCTCGTATTTTAAAATGTCTTAAGCAATTGAATATTGACGCACAGGTGAAGAAAAACCATCATCTTACAGTGTTATGCACCGACAAATGGCAACCTTTTTAGCCAACTGTTAGGTCCTGCAATACAGTATCCAACGGCGACATCGTCATCGTTAAGGGGGCTTGAATGCTAAGGTAGACAATGACAACAACGCTAAAACATGTGCTGGACAAGCATGCTCATCAAAGGCAATATCGAGCGTTTTGTTAAATACAGTCGCACTGTAATTAGAGCCACTCTGTCTAGCATCACGTAAGTCAAGGAGATTTAACGCTGAACGTCTTCAATCTTAGAAAGCTGCATATTCTTTGCCGATCGTAAATCCTTCAACCTCTCATCAAAGCCCTTACAAGCTGCATTGAGTGTTGAAGATATGCCGTGTTTCACTCTATCATCAGCTCGAAACATGTCAACATTTAGAACCCGAAGAGAAACGTATAGGTTCGGGTCGATACATACCAACTTTTTATTGATTTCAAGACAGAGTCTTAGAGACGAGCTATAAAGAGCCACATTCTTCAGGCTAGTGCAACTACAACGTAATTTTTAGGCATATTCTAAATTTAAGCCTCTCCAAGTTGAATTAGGAGACCCACGCATGTTGTTTTATCGTGGCTATTTTTGTTTCCCTTAAATCTCAACATATTTCTATTGGATTTGTATCAGGACTTTGGAACGACCACTTTAACGTCTCTATACCATTTTACAGTTTCCTGCGCGTGCAAAGGCGACTCCGATGTTTTGGATCGTTATCCTTATCCAAAATCTAGTCCACCTCTCTGCATGTGAGAGTTTCATTGAATCGTTTCACTCGCAATGCATTCGTTACCTTTACGAAGCGAATGCCCAATCCATTGCCACTTACGTCTTCGTATGATAGAGTCAATGCTTTCCAGATCTGTTCTCGCATGAAGTTCATCATTAGAGATACGGTTGGTCTAGAAAATCCTCAAAATGTTTCGCAAACATCCATTCACGAAAGTTTGTAGCTTTCTAGTGACAGCGGGTGTGACTCCAAGAGCTGCACCAATAAAGAAGAACGGATTCAACAATGGAGCGGAACAGACGTAGCTTGGTCTAGGCATTCCGAACGTAGCTTTTGCTTTACCGATTCGGTTAATTATATCTATTTGAGCCCCACCATTAGTAGCTACAATACTCCCAATATATTGAAAAATCTCTACCATTACTACTGGTTGTCCAGAAATCTTTATTTGCTTAGATGAGGAAGTTTCAAGGTTGCTCCTTTTTGTTTTTGCCGTATTGGTCTTTATCCCAACGATTTAAGCTTCTCTCTCCACCCTTATTGTCATTTGATTGAGATCCATGATCCTATGAGAGAGTAAGCATACGTCTTCTGTGTAGTTCAGATGTCTGAGGTGTGATTACAGAGTCACTGAATTCCTCCATTTCCAGTCGTCAAAGATGCATGCAGTTCATCACTTATCACCAACAGGAACAGTATTGGTGACAATAAACATCCCTGCCTAGCCCCACTTAGAATTCCAAACTCCTGGGATGCCCCTCCTGCGCAAAGTCAGTCATATAAATTCCTGTTGAACGTCTTTTCGAAGTCGATGTACAGCAGGTGAAGTGGTGATCGATATTTAACAATCCGAAAGGTGTGATCCACATAAGAAGATCCAGTGCGGAATCTTGCTTGATCGGCGTCGAGTGTGTCTTCGAGGTGGTCTTTTATTCGCCCCAGGACGATTTTTGCAATTATCTGTTTCTTTTACCAGGTGTCGTTTAGAGCTTTGGACACCTGGGAAGTCTTTGGTAAATCTGTAGATTCTACTGTCATACATACTAGCGGCCTCTTCTGCTAGGTTTATCATGTCGCACGCTACGGTGCAGTATGTCCTAGCTCGTTTTTCTCTGCTGCTGGAGTAGCTGCGATGAGAGCTTTGAGGTGTTTTCTTTCTTCCATCCTAGCCCAAGTTTCTTCGGAAAGTCAAGCACTGTTTTTCCCTTAGCGGTGGATATGAAGACATTTTTCACAGCACACCGATGGTTTTCGATGGAGGTGGGTTCCGTGCTACTGATTACTCTCAATCCTTGTGAAAGGTGGTCCTCAAGTTGTTGGCGGACTACGGGAACCTATCGGTATTCGGGTGTTTTCTTGGGATCTCCAAACAGCAGCAATCATCAGATGATTTTCCCGCGCCATTCCCATGTCTGCACTCCTTCTGTTACGAACTTGCTGAAGACCACTTCTAAATCCCCGACTGATCGCGAAGTGATCCATTTGGTTGGAAGTTGATGTCTGTCCGTCGACACCCAACTAACTTTGTGGCACGTCTTGTGCTCAAACATGGTCCCTCCTTTTACAAGGAAGTTTGCGTTGCAAAAATCGACAGAACGCTCGTCATTTTTGTTGCGGTCGCCAACACAATGCTTTCCCATACCATGCCTAAGCCCATCATTGTTATTGCCAACCTTAGCATTCAAGTCTCCTATTACCATTATGGTGTCTCCGCGTGGTGTACTATAATAAGCAGCACTCAGCCGGCTATAAAAGGGATCTATTGGGGCGTAACACTCTACGATGGTGACGCGAAGTACTGTAGTCCAGAACCTGCCTTTCAGGATACTATCGTCTAAAATTAAATTAAAATTAAGAAATTAAGCTTTCGAGATCTGTTTTGGATAGCAGCAATCCAATGCCAGATTTCCGATAACTTCCAGGTGCCTTTTCGGAGTAGAGTAGTACAGTGTTACGAGTTGGAGATTTAAACTTACCGGAGCCTAACCATCTAACTACACTAGTCCCTGAGATGTCCATCTTATACAGCATGAATTCCTTGTCTAATTGGAGGAATCTGACATTTTGAGGACCTTCACTTTCGTTGTCGTGGAGCGACTTCACATTTTAGAAACCGATTTTTGTCTGCTTACAATAGCCAAAATCGTCAACTTGTAATCATTCCTTATCCGAGACATAGTGTCGGTTTCGGTAGCGGTTTTGATTTCAGTTACGAAGAATCCTAACCTCCGTAACCTATCCTAGAAAGCTTGTCCTTTCGCACTTGTTATTTTAGTCTATTTACATGTATAGGTATACGAAAGTAGTTGCCCAGGGACCACCACAACCACAAACACTTCATCGTAACTAATTGTTGCTATACTGACCCAGACCAAGTTCTGAACTATATCGATCAGGTACAAGGTTGCTCAAATCCCGATTGAAATTCTGTGCTGCCTCTTTTCAATATGTTTTTGGGTCAATTAGGTTTGGCACTCCTGTTTTTGATGCCAGATTCCGCCAAATGTTGATGGATACTTTAATTTTTCTTTTGCCTCCTCAAACTAAATGTGGGGTTGTTCCCAATTAGTTCACAAATTACTTTGTTGTCCTTACTGGATATGCTTGCTTTGGTCCATTTACCTAACCCATCATCGACATTACCGCATCTCTTATACCTTTGAAGCCTTTTTGGGTGAGTTGCTAAGAAAAGGTTTTCGAAGTGCTTTTTGAAAGCTGAACTCATTTTGTAATGATGTTACACCGCCGAAGTGTAGAAACAAACTGAATGAAAATGAAACTGAAAACAAAACGCGATCGGCAATTAAATGCTACGAATATATGTGTGTGAGTAAAGCACGTTTTTCTGGAACATACTGTACGAGTATATCCGTCTTCACACACTTTCGACCCAAAGATGACCAGCACATTATTTATGTTGGAGTGGTTTGAGGGTTTAGACTCTCCGAAAACCCAGTGAAGAGCAGAAAGATGGGTTGAACGTATAACAAATTAAGTCATACAAACGACAGATTGTCCATAGCTCCACATTTCGTCATGTATAGCTATTCCACAGTATAGCCATCATCCTAAATCTCTTTTCCTTTGGACATTCCACGTCGATAAACCTCACCCATGTCAACCCACCACTTTACCATTCCATCATCGTCAAAGAACAGCAAATAGGGCATCTTTCAGGTTGTCATGTATTCATTCAGGGCACGGTGTGGCTTTTTTCCCATGTAGCCCAAGGAGACAAAAATGAAACAATGTATGAGGAGCAGTGCACCATTCGTATTTGTTCTCATTTGCAATGCACACAGAAGGTAACACATACTCGTACTCATGCACATGCAAGTCATATTCCGATTTTTTGATGACCTTTATGCCGCGCGCATGTTTGAAATGATGTCGCTTCCATAGCATAGCATCCTGCAGCATTAATGTGTTTTTGTGAATTGAATTTCGAAATTGGATTCATCTTATTCGTTCTGGAATAGTGTGTATAGCAGTGTTTTTCCTGCACTTGACATTGATTGATAATTCACTAAACAAAAAGGAGCGAGTATTCATCCATTCGTCAGTTTTTGAAGATAGCTAAATGTATCTCGCCCAACCCTTTACTAATTAAACCGAGAATAATTTCATTTTTCTTTTGTCCTTGGAATAGTCTATGGATTTGACGATTTCTTGGCTTCTTATGTAATTTTGTACAACATGAACTTTTAATTAATCGCATCAAAACGCGCTACTGCCTTCGGTCGGGTTCTGGGAACTACCCTTGTATTCGTGTAGCGTATTTGTATTGTACTTCACCTTAATCACCAACGTAATTTATAGTATGCGCTCCTACCTTATGTACCGAGCAACCCACCTACCTTATATGGTGCCTTCTCACCCTCTTAAACGAGCTTCATAGGGTGGGTGGCAACAAGATTAAGTGCTGATTTTTTATGATGGGGTCGGTACATTAATTACACGGTCCATACTCGGGTAGGGTTTGTGTTTGTGTTGATGGAGGAGGGGGTGGAATTGAAATTTCTTCGCAAAAAGCAGTAGCGGCTCTAAGGCGGCGGTAGTTAACATAATTAATTAATTTTTAGTTGAATGCGGTGGATATAATTCGTCTCGTAAGCGACTAGTAAGCGGTGTGTTTATGGCTTTTTAATAATTCAAATAATTTTTTGTAATTAATTTATCTTCATGGTTCAGGAAATTCCGATGGATACAGACAATAGAGACGTCTTGGTCCAGTTTCTTGATTAAAGCAAAGCACCAGAACAGACCATGTCGAAATGAATAGGAGGTGACTGGCGTTTTATGTTGAACTCTATGAACTCTAAGTTAGTACTTTCAACTTCCGGCTAACTAGAACAGATATGTGAAGCCCAGCAGATATCATATACTTACAAATCTTTTAAATGTAGACGTTGTTCATCAGCGATTCTGTGAAGCATGGATGGATTTTTTGATGGAAGAGGTACCCATTTAATGCTTTAACCACTGCAATAATTGTTTGTTTGGTTCCTTTTCTTCATCTTTCATGGAACTATTGGAGAAGTACATAGTTGCGAAGGTATCCACACCAATGTGGGGGTGCTTGCGAAAGTTAAACTGCGAATATGCCAATCGGTACCTTAGTCCTCGCTTGAAGTTTATTTTATTTTTTATTTTTTTACTTTTTCAACATTTCAACATTTCTGCCTAAATGTTGAGCGGTCCTTAACATTTGGCGAGTTCTAGACGAAAGATACAAAAAAATCTCTAGACTGCCAGCATCATTGCTCACTAGTGCTTGCTTGCACTAGAACTCGTACGAGTATATAAGACAGACACACATGACTACTGCCACTATCTCTTAGAAAATCGTTGCAAGCATTGTTGCTTTTGCTCAAAAATGTGATACGCGAAAGTGTCGTATTCTGTTACGATGATAATAAGCAGCTTCCAGGCTTTCTGTAGAGAGACAAGCAGGATGACTGATCCTCAGAAAACGTTCGTTTGCTTTACTTATTGTATAGTACAACCTCGCGAACGCTACCTACAATGCTAAGGAGTAACCCAATAAATACAAATTTTTACAACACCTATTTTGGCTCTCAACCAACATTTATCACGAAATTAAAATGGGAAGTAGTCGACTTAACGAGGTAACGAGGTTACCGACTGGTACTATACCGACATACACACCAAGTTCAGTGAAGCGTAAGAATAAGAAGAACTGGACACTGTAAAGGAGAAATTCAGCAACTTTGTCAATGCTTCGTTTAAAATTAGGATGAAATGGAGTTTAGAGGAATACAGGAAAAGTTCTGCAGATCGTCCGTTCCATAGTGTAACACTGATTTTCAGCGACTTCGTTATAAAACATAAAATTTTCCAAGCAGATCTTTTAAGACTAATTTAGAAGGTCTGATGGGACCTAAACAGAGTCTCTCTGTCTCATGCTTGAGAATTACTTCTTGAGTAACCGGGTCAGATACTCACAACCAGCTGCCATCACCGAAGCTGGAAGTGAGCTGAGTAAAAAACGTGCTAGTTGGTATCTGCGATTTGTAACGAATGAGGTATATTGCTTAGTTTGATGGCTTCAAGTCATCAAATACAAAAACATATATGTAGACCAATCCTGATGAGAATTTCCATAGCTAGTCTGTCACTGGTATACATACCGAATTGTATGCCAAAATAAGATAAACCATCATACTGAAACACAGAAAAGACGACTTGCCAAGGGTTTCAGACCTATCAGTCTGACTTCTTTCATACCGAAGATCGTGAAGAGAATGATTAAGCTTGACAAGCATTGAGGGTGCATTCGACAACGCAAATTCTGACGGTCACATAACACGCCGTAGATAAACTACTAGTTTCGACGATAAGAGCAGTGCTATTGCATAAGACCCTGATTGTGAATGCTAACTGCGGTCAATATATTGCTGCCCGTAAGGCGTCGTCCGGTCTTCACAGCTATGTAGAAGTAGTCTGTTAAGTCATGTCTAAGGATTGTCTCCTTTAAGGCCCAGTTTTTTTAGTCAATCCTATTCAAATTGAAAATCTTTTGCTGAAAGGCACCATTATCCCTTCTTTCAACAAAGCCGAATACGATTTTCATCCTGGATAACAGAGTTCTTTGGACAAAATATGTGACGTTGGAAACCTCCAAGACATTGTCGACTTTCTGTTAGAAGTGAGGCTAGTCAGTGAGGAGGGTCCTCTTGATAATTTTAAATAAATTTGGGCCTATTGGTCCATTATGATGCCACGTTGATTTGTGATCCTTCTACTTTTGGAACCAATAGAAGACTGTTAACATCTATATTTTCTAGATCGCTTAAGTCATTGTAGAAGAAAGCTCCTAAGTGGAGTTTCGTTCTTTGGGAGACAGCTGGGCATGTGCAAAGTAGCTGGATCTCCTCCTCCTCGTCCTAGTTCATGCAGCTTCTGTAGAAATCAGTAGTAAAAACGCCAAGCCTTCGTGCATGCTTGCCTATAAGACAGTGTGCAGTGACGACACCTATGATAATGCTGAGATTTTTCCTATTTTAAAAGATAAAATTCTTGGAGCAATTCATATCCAGCTTTGGTCAGATATGTTTGGTTGCTAGACATGTTGATCAAACAGTCCACCTTATGTCTGTTTTTTTGTTAGGATCCAGCTTTATTATTAGATTGAACGTAGCGGTTGTTGCTATCTTTTTCCGGTAGAATAGATAAAATTCTCTGGGAGGTATCTGTGCCCCGCACTCAACATAGGTGAAGGTTGAACTGCTCTGCCAGCTCCCTAAGAGAGCAGTTTTAGATTTCCGTGAGGCTGAGTCCAGGGACTTGGTTGTGACTATCCGAAAAGATGCGGATATTCCCTGCAGATATCACGTTTTTCTTCTAGAATAGGACGTCTTTAATCGCCAAAATGTTCGCTTGGAACACGCTACAGTGATTTGGAAGACGGAAGGAAAGCCTTAATTTAAGCTTATTTGAGAAAACACCACAACCAACGCCGTTATCAGACTTGGATCAATCCGTATAGAAGTAGATTGACTTGCCATCCATGAGAGCATCTTCCTCACAGAAGGATATATAGAGGATGCTTACATGAAAGGCTTTATCAAACCATTGTTGAATCATAATGTAGTCGATATTCTCTGGAAGTGTTCTTAGTGTATAAAGCGAAGTCAAATAATTTATTTGTCCACTCTGTAGTCGCTTTAAGGTGAATATCAACGTATATATCAGCTACTTACGTACTGAAAATATCGAGGGTAGTCAAATGAAACAGAATATGCAGTGTCGCGGAGGGAGTGTGCGTAGGACTCGGCTTATGCACAGACATGCTGTTCTTTGGACTCTACTTAGTTCGCTGCAGTTGTTTGCATTGTCTAAGGTCGTTTTCGAATCTTGCGAATTTTAGTCACGGCAGCAGTAATCCCACTAAAATTGTTACTGGCCGCGAATAGGGAGCTACCTGAAAAATGGGTGTCCAATTGAGTGATTCAGTACTTGAGGTTGTCTAGGAGTCATCGTTTTTTTTCAAACAACATAGCATCATAGGATTGGTAGAGTGGATTTTTTTTAGCCGCGACACCTCAGAGGTGTCATCTTGGTGTTATTAGAGGTGTTATCTTGTTACAGAATGACCTCCATGAGTGTCGCTTTGCCTTCCTCAGTTCTTTTTTTATATATTTTTAAGGAGTTTCCTTATTCCCCTGAGTGTCCCAGTCGGTCACTTTTCTTGTGCTTTTTTGCTTGGTTGAAAAGCTTTCTGCAAACGCTTCTAAGCCATCAGCATGGCTTTTCTTGCTCCTAGGTTGATTAAGAGGACAGGAAACAGTCATTGCGTAATTGAGAGCCAGGATGTAACTTTTGACTTTCATGTCATACTCGTTGGTGTTACTCAGGGGACTTAAGGACTCAAAAGAGACTGTTTTTAATAGTATTTCTCTGTGTTTTGGCAAATCAGTTTTCCGATAATTTCGGAATGCAGTTGGCTGTGAGGAGCATAATTCAGGCTGAATTGTATGTACTCCTATCTGTGGTCTAAAATTAATTAATTAATCTTGAAAAGCCGTATCATTACTACACTAGGTGGGGTGAAAAGTAACCTCCTTGGGAATGAAAATAAATTTTTTTTAAATGTTTTTTTAATTTATTCAAATATATAGTCCCCTTTTAGTTTGATACACTTATTCCAGCGATTTTCCAACTTCTTGATCCCGTCCGAAACGCAATTTTCCGAAAGGTCTGCAAAATACTCCTCCGTGGCGTCGATGATTTCCTCGCGTGAGCTGAATTTTTTATTGATGAGCCATCTTTTGAGGTTTGGGAAGGGATAATAGTCCGAGGGAGCCAAATCGGGCGAATACGGTGGATGTGACAGCAATTGGAGCCGTAAGTCATTGATTTTAGCCATAGTTGTGATGTTCTTGTGCGCCGGTGCATTGTCTTGCAAAAACAAATTTTTTTCGCTTCATGTGAGGCCGTTTTGCAGCGATTTCGGCCTTCAATCGCTCCAATAATGCACAGTAATACTCGCTGTTGATCGTTTTTCCTTTTTCGAGGTAGTGCACGAGAAGTATGCCATGACAATCCTGGAAAACCGACGCCATAACCATTCCGACCCATCGAGCCTCCCTCGGCCGCTTCAGAGCACTCGTGCCGGCTTCAGTCCATTCCCGGGCACTCATTCTGTTCTCTGGTGTTCAACAGTTACCAATCACCGCCAAAAGTCGGCCCGATTCAGCATCAGCAGGTCCAAACACTCTTTCGAAGTGCGTTCGTGTTTTTGGTCAGGACTGAGTATTCGCCGCACTCAGCGGCACGATAACTTTTTCATATGCAAAATATTGCATATGGCGTGTGCTCTCAGTACTAATCTTTGTGGTATCTGCTAGCTCGCGCGCCTTCACTTTCCGTTCAGCCAACACCATTTCATGTATTTTTTTGACATTGTCCTCTGTAACCGCATCGGAGGGCCTGCCGCTGCGGACTTATCGGTAATGGAGTTGCGGCCAGCACGAAACTCTCAAAACATTTGACGGTGTAATCTGACAGAGCATTGGCCCCATAATATTTTCTTTTGTTTCCTTCGCCGTTTTGCCTCTCAAAAAATAGTGTTTTATGAGAGAACGAGAATCGTTTTGGTCCATACTCAACATGATGCCAAACACGTCAACAACAATCAGCTGTCAAAACAAAACTAAAGACAGTATCGCACTGAAATTTGGCATGTCTGCCTAAATATGAACTAACTTCAAGGCACCATAACCTTTTTTTGCAGTAGCAGCGAGTCTTCCGATTCTGAACATGTGCCCAAGAGCATCGACGGTTTCCATTTCCGACAGTGTGTCAGAGGAGGAGATCGACGGCTTAGTTGTCGCCTAGGATAAATTGGAGTCTTTGCTATCCATTCCAGGAAAGGATATCGATGCTCCAAGATCTGGAGATCTGCATCCAGCATCCAGCCTTTAATTTTTATAAACCCTTAGGTGAATTGACTCAAGCCGAACCGAATCATGTCTTTAGTCTCCCCTAGAGGCTGCTAGGGATGTCCTCCTTAGCCACAACCTTGAGTTTTGCATCCGGGCAAATTTCTCCTACTCCACCTATGGTTTTGTTGTAAAAATGGAGAGATCTTTGGTCGGCACTAGCGAAAAATTTGACACGGCCTTGGTGCTAGCCATCGTCGATTGGGATGGGAGGTGAACCAGGGTTTTCGCGCATGATTGAAAAAATTTTGCCCAAAAACTTTAGCTTGATCAGTTGCCACCTTTCAGGTGTTATTGATCCATCGGTGTCGTGTTTTTCGACATCCTTTAAGACTTCGCTAAAGGATCTCAGAGATATGGTGTTAGAATGTCCCGCGGAAGTTTTGGCGTCTTTAATTTTGGCCTTTTGGGATCCGGCACGGTTTCCTCCAACGATCTCTGCCGCTTGGAAGAGAACTTTATTTGGATTGGATTATATAGAGCTCCTGAGTCCTTAGAGAGCTGAGCCCTTATTCCTCCTTTGAAGGAGGAATTTTTGTAGCAGCCATGATAAGGTAAATCTTATCCCACGTGTCAGTTGTTTAGTGAAATAAGATTTCTCGAAAATATATCAAGGTCCTTTCACCCAACTTTCTGAGTTATTATCCATCAAGCCATCCTATTGAATATGAATGATCACTTTTTACATTTCTTTGTCTCCGATTTTATAAACATGCCGTGGGACTCAATGACAAATCCGACTTTTCTTATAGTCATGGCGCGCTTTGACTTGAATCTGAGTCGGAAAAGGAGGGTAGTCAGATCTATACTATTTTTCAAGCGTATGTACGTAGTCATTCTGACTAGGAACGATCATATGAGTATGAGACAGTCAAGTTGAACTTTACCGTCTTTAATCTGTTTTGAGAATGCAAGGCAGTTGAAAGGCTGAATTCATTGAGTCATGTCCAGGTTCCACAAAGGAGTTATCGGAAATGAAATAACAAAGGAACTTTATAGATAAAGCTTCGGAAAGGACTTCCTAGAACTTGAACCTGCATTGGGACCGCCTGCCAATAATAGTTGGTTCGCTTACGAGCGCAATGAGTAGATGTCATAACTTTGCAAGTTACTGTGCCAACAAACGAAACCTTCCGGATGCCTCTAAAAGGGCGTTCAGCTGGGCTTTACCTCATTGATAACTCTTTGTATTGGCTAGTCATAAGCACACTACTTCCTACAACGTTTATTCTGAGAATGACGACCACATCGCGAAGCACTTTCTTTAAGTCGGAGCTTAGATTCGTGGAAAAAATGTATTGTAAGGCTTTCAGCACTAACAGAGTCGGACCAGATAGCTTCTTCTTCCTCTTGAGCAGAAAAACCTCAGTTTTAGGAGAATAAATTCGAGGCCAGTGCACCAATCAGGAGAAGAACCAAAGAGAAGAACAACTACAATATATTTTCCACATACCATATGCCTGAGCGTAGACGTACAAACTATTTAGAGTGTATGCATAGAGTATCGCTGCAATGAACACAGGAAGCAGCCTTGCTGATAACTTCTTTCTATGGTTTAATTTCCGATTCAGAATTGGTGTACTCATGTACAATTGCCATATGTTCATTCAGTTGGTAATCCAAACCCACCTGCAACAATGATATTTTGTCTTCTCTTCGAAGAAGCCCACACAGTTGGTGACTCAGTCAGTATGCAAGAAATGGAACTTCGAATCGGAGGTATCTTTCAGTGTCCATTGAAATGACTTCCGTCGACATGTTGTTGTTTACCAGTCTTGGCAAAGGATTGTGTGCTTTCTTTTGCGACGTGCGTCAGCTGCAAGTTCATTTCTGTCTACTGTTAGACGGTGGCTTCTTCTGAAACCTATTTTACGTTTTAAATTACGCGATTTAAACCACCAGGAACAGCTTTCGAAATAGTAATATTCTCAGACTCTATGCCAATTTATTTATTGTTCCAACTATGATACATCAATTGTACGAACCGCAGGATATGGGGCATTGCCTAAGAAGGCGAGACTCTTGTAAAGCTCAGATGGTCACTTTAAAAAAAGGATTGTCGCAGTTGACAGTAACATCTTGACGGCACAAATTCTTTTTATTGTACTCCTTACTTGTTTAACTGCTCTAACTTAAAAATGTTTGGTTCTACGTCTCACTTGAACACCCTCGAATCTTGTTTCATAATTGGGCAGACAAAGAGGTCATTCATGATAGGCTCTTGAGCCATTGTGAGTATTTCACCACAAAACAGTCCTTTGCACCCAGAAAGTAAGGCGACTTCTAAACGACTCTGATGTTGTCGAATCAAAAGATAGCTTAAATGCAAGGCAAGGACTTGTACCACATATGGGCCAATATAAAGTAGAAACGCATTTTAAATGGCATTTAGAGCAGAGTCGAGAAAAGCCCTATACTCTTTAATACGGAAAAAGCTAAGCATACCTGTTATTGACTCTGGTTATCCATTAAGGATATTACAGACCTACAGAGTATTGCAGTAAAGATTAAATCACGGTACAATGGTATTGATAAGGGAATATGAGTCAGAAGAAGATAAGTGTATACCGCCCTTTCATACTTCTAAGGTAACCCTAAATTCAGTTCATCGAGTTAAAATCGCCAATATCTTTTGTTTATACAAAACTTTATGGATGAAAAGATTTCCAACTCCCGTCGATGATATCATCGAAGAGTATTAACCCATTAAGAGATGCCTGCCAAATCCACTAGTCACATACCATAAACCTGTCAACTAACATTCACCACTCTAAAATATTTTTTCTTTTTCTTTTTCAAAGTTCCCTACCTATCAATATTAAAAGGATTAGCCTACGTTTCGCATTGAAGCTTTCTGGTAAATGTATAGTGAGTCCGTTTTTTTATTGCCCAGCATCAATTCTAATTCTGTATAAGCATACCTAAAACCAAATATCCACATGCGTCGGTCATTGAGATACATTTTTATTTCCGAACTAAAATTTGGAACTTCAACTGACAGACACACCAATAATTTATTTGACTTGAGTCGTTTAGCTCATACGAAAATGTTTAGCTTATGTGTACATTCTGAGTTTAATCTTTCCGCTTTTTTCTTGTATCTAAATATAGGAGATGCACTTCATTTAAAAATAGGAAAAGGTGTCAACATTTTACATTTCACTACAAATTTGCTATCGCTATGTACGGATATGTATTCTTCTGTTTTGCTACGTTGATGCCCTACTTCAAAAAAATTTACTTTATTTCTTTTATTATTATAAGATACACATTCTTGTTTAGTAGTTCAAGAGAGGCCGGAAATTGTTTATGGCATACAAGTATGTATGCATATGGTAGGGACAAAGAAAACGAATGGATGGTATTGAGAAATATGTTGAAGGGTCTTGGTATGGTGCCGAAAATAATCTAATTTGAGTCAATCCTTAAAAAAATCGCAAAAGCGTACGTTCTATCTTTCGAGCGATAGTGTTGAAGTAAACATTTCAACAATTAAATGATAAAATGATTACAGTAGACTTTCAATTGTCAGCATTTCCAACTAATTATTAATCAATACTACAGGTCTCAATACTGAACCTTCTGGCACTCATTTTCAGAACACCGGTGTCGTCAAAATAATACTGCGTGAACTGGAAAAATGCTTTTAATTATCAAAATCAACTTTTGGATCCTCGAGAAGACAGTTAGACACAAAACACATAATTAGGAAGCCTCCTGTACCTTTGCGTACTGTTGGGCCCTTGACAAATGGTGAGATGGGTATCTACAGCCGTACTACTTTCAGTTTATCTACGGATATCTTCTCGTTACGAAATGAGGAATCAGATTAGAGTTCAAAGAACATACATATCTCATACAGACATTAGTTCCTGGAGCTCTGGCTGTGCACTTATATGTTACTTGGTACCTAAGCATAGAACCATTATCTGTTTGTTGTTATACAATATACTAAAAGACGCGAAATTGCCGGTTAAATTCTCAAGCATGATAAAAAAAAATTTGCCATCGCTCCACCTACACAAATTAAAGTGGTTTTGAATTTTACAGCAGCCTGGTGCCAAAAGTGTATTGCTGCCATTCTACAGCCATACGCAAATTATTGTACTTGAGGTCGTTGCATATAACATGTAATATCTCTTTAATCCTGTCATCTCACAAAGATCACAGGTCGTCAACAGAACCTATACGTTTTCGTGCTCCTTTACCTTCCACTGTAATGTGCATTGTATCTTTTGTTGTTATTGCCTGACATGTTTTCTAATCTAGGAAGATACTCTAGATGTCATCAATTTCGTCTTCATATGAGTATGTCTACATATTCTTGTGCAGTTATCTGATGGATTTAGCCGTTCTCATCATAGTATTCATCTCCTAACATTCTCTTAAGTTTACCGACAACTCCTTGAAGGTTCAATATTTTTGATATGCTAATAATCCGATGTGTATTCGAGAAGGTAATGCTTCGGCATCCCCGCTAGAAACAGTCGGCTCAATAGTCTACACTGATTCAAAATAATCCACTGGTTGGCGCATGCATTGGCTACAGAAAAAAAAGCAAGGATAAGCATTCCACGTCAACTTGGAGTACGAAATTGAATCGGCTGGAGAGGCCGACGTCCAGCCCAGATCTTAGCTAACAAAGTATATGATTTGTTGTGGTTAACACGAGATTTCAAAAAGCACCAAAGGAAGAAGTTTTGTGCCGTCAGAACTGTCGGTCTGGCCGGCCACTTCTAATCGCCAAACCGGGACATCACATGGCCTGGAAATTGGTGATTTAAAATCTTGTCTGAGCTATATAAGCTGTTACTCCGTTCTGCTCGAGACCCAATTCAGTAATTCGCGACAGTAAAAACTCGTTTACCATCTGTCTGTAGTGCTCACAAGTTACGGTTACGGTGGTGCTGTCGGCTTCCTCAAAAAGAATGAGCCAATCAATTTTCCACTGCAAATGCCGGATTTAATGGCTCTTCATGCATTTCATGTAGATTCTGCATGCTCCAGAAACATAAATTTTGCTTCCTTTACATATCCACTTAAGCGGAAGGGGACTTTGTCACTCATTGTGGTATTGAATACGAAATCAAGCTCTTCTTGCACCAGATTTAACTGAATATGGAAGTAAGTTAACTTCACTTGATGGTTAGCAGGGAGCAATTGGTGAACGGTTTGTAATTAACAAGATAACACCTTCAGGTCTTTTACCAAAATTCAACGCAACGAACGTCTCCTGATGCCAAATTGTTGTCCCATCGAAGCTTATGGTAGGTACGATACGCTAGCCCGTGCTTTTAGCTCACAATTGAACTTCGACGGGTTCGTGTGTTAAGCCACTGATAACTTCTGCGTCTATGATCCCAGTGCCTGTTCGACCCAGTGCCTCCTTCGACTGTAAGACCGGTTTCTTCTGAATACTATCTTTCACTGAGAATATTCATGATTTATCAGTGAATACGGAGACATGGGAGGTATGCGTCGTGTGCATGCACTACCATTATCTATGAAACAAGCCTCTTATTTACTCTATCATGGAATAGTATTACGGATAATCATCAATGGTTCATTTAAAACTCATCAAGCCACTTTGCTAAATAACTTCTTGCACGAACGCCCAGACGTACTAACGCGGTGGCGCAAAATCGATATGCCTTCTCTTCCGATGTGAAAAAAATATTCAGGCAAATTCTTATTCACTCTAATGATTGCGACTTTCAACAAACCCTGTGGTGTGGATTCTTGCCCTTTTGAATTGCTTCACCACAGTAACACATGGAACCAGCGCTGTTTCATATTGCAAAGCTCTACGATTCAATCGGTAGGATCTCCTACTAAACTTGCCTCAAAACGTAAAACCTATGTGAATCAACTGCAAGATTTATCGCTAATCAGATTTCCAATGTAGCTTGGATTATCACCAACAACGCAGTCTGTAGGGATTCATGGATTCGCAGACGGTTCCCAATGGCACTGGGTGCAGTGATTCATTCAAGAGTAGCTCAGAACTGAAGATCATCCAAGTCACTATCATTTCATCTAAATCTAAAGTTGCAACGATCAGAAGAACAACCAGATCAACAAATAGACAAAGATACATTAAGGCTACAATTTCAAGATTACCAGTTATCAGCAGCATTATTTCTTACACGACACGTCGCATATATTCAAAACGCTTTACCTTTTCATTCACCAGTTATCCATCTCTTGACGCATTTCAGTGCTACCATTTACTGGATCCAAGGACAAGCAACTAGATGGAGAGATTTCGTACGAAATCGCGTAAGCCAAATCCAAGCTATTGTGCCCAAAGCTCAATCGTGCTATCTTCGTTGGTGACCTCGATGGTTACTAAGCGAAGATGTCGACATAGAAGAACGTTACCCAACTGTAGCTATAAAACTGAACACAACTATGTACATGGGATCTTCTCCAAAGGCATTCATATCTCGCTAAGCTTTGCGAATCACAGTTTGTTGCATAACATTTCACAAACATCTTAAATCTAATCTACTACCAAATCTAAAACTTTTACTTACATCACTTGATGTATATACAACACCAAAGCTTCTCTTATGACTCCACTTTTCCCTCTGAATCTATTTGTGAATTTTGTATGATATCTCCGATATGGCGAGCGGCTGCGCAATGCCCAAATTCATCCGGATATGAAACATCTAGCTTCATAGTTCCAGGTGAATCCCATTCTACTCTTGACCAAACTCATCGATCAACACTTCACGGTGGAGTCCAATTGACGTTAGTTACCATTGGAAGAAATTATTGGATTATAGGAGGACGTAATCCAATACATGCCTTTGTTTATCGCTAGGTTATATGTACGCAACATCGAGCTTCCACATCCTTAGATGTCAGCCAAAGGGCCAATTTCGTATCAATCGAACATAACCATCTCGACCGTTTTTGTATGCAGGCGTGAATTATGCAGGACCCTTCTCACTGAAAACATCGAGCGGAAGAGGAGCTAAAGTTTGCAAGGACTATTTACTTTTATGTACTTGTTTCGCTTCATCAGAAGTACAAATTGAACTCCTTTCCGATTATATTACTGAGAGATTCCTTATAGCATTCAAAAGATTCACTGGTCGTCGAGGAATCTGTTCTGTGGAAACATTTTTGTTGGTACGGATGCTGAGCTCAGTAAGTCACTTAATTCCTCTTCTAATAGATTTAATCGCTAACGACGGCACAAAGGGGATACTTAATCCGCCTGCTTTGAAATCTGCCATTCTCACATACCTGGTACAAGTTGAAGCAGTTCTCAACTCGAGACTAATTTTCCCTTTATCAGACGTTGATAAACCTTCAATTCAAACCTTCAATCGTAACACCAGTCTCGCTATGAATGCTCTACAGTTTACTCTCAAGCCCCCTTTCAGATGTAGGAAGTGTGTTCAAAAATTAATGTGACTTCATATTTTTGTAAAAAAATGCCGTTTTTATTTCCTCAATCGTTGCAAATCTCCGTCCTTTCATAGGTCTTTTCAGTTTAGGGAACAGGAAAAAGTCTCATGGGTTTAAATTCGATGAATATGGTGGCTGAGGCATGATTGTCGTGTTATTTTTGGACAAAAAATTTCTAACAAGCAACGACGAATGACCAGGTGCATTATCGTGATGCAAAAGCCATGAATTGTTTTTTCACAATTCAGGCGTTTTGTTTTTTTTATTTTGCTTTTCGCAAAAGGGCTTTGGTTTCGACGTCATAACCATATACCCATGTTTCCTCCCCAATTATGACTCTTGAGAAATTTAGGGTCATCATTGACGTCATTGAAGAGCTCCTGAGCGATGCTCATTCGACGGTTCTTCTGATCAAAATTAAGAAACTTCGAAAAAAACTTCGCTGACACACGTCTCAAACATTCGAAAAAATTGCATGACACGAGCCGACTGATATGCCAACATCCTCAGTAACTTCTCTTATGGTGATTCGACGATTTTTCGAAACAATGTTCTTCACAATTTCGGGGTTATAATTTTTTGTTGATGTGCTGGGGCGTCCAGATCGAGGTTCATCTTTGGCATCTTCTCGGCCATTTTGGAAGAGCTTGTACTACATGTAAACACTTTTTTTATTTAGAGCTAACTCACCGTATGCCATGGTCAACATTTTAGGTGTTTTAGAGCACTTTATTCCATTTTCTACACAAAATTTGATATAAAGTCTTTGCTCCATTTTTTATAATAACTAAAAATCACCGAGCACACCAAAACACGTCTAACCTTTCTATCTGTCACAAACAAACAAGTATGCTATATACTTGAAACTGTCAACATATCTTCGGGACATGTGTACCAATAAAGCAAAAAAAAAAATCGATAATCAAATGTATGTTTCTCGCGAAATTTCAAAAATCACCTTACTTTTTGAACACACATAGTACTTTAAAATATCGTGATTAGTTTCCAAGCCGTTTAACTCGCTTAATTCCTGTTCGTTATTACTTCTAAACAGTGGAACCTCTCTTTTCTTCCTTTCAAACTTTCCTTCGCCTGCGTTGTGTGCAAATATTTTAAGGGTACTATTTAATATATTTAAGGGCGCTTATAATTATAATTTATAAAAAAAAATTGTTATTTAATCAAAATGTTACTTTAAAACAAAATGTCGAAACAATTGTAATAGAAGGAAAGCGAGAATTCGTAATATTGGTCTTTGAGCAGCGCCATCTTTTTTTTGTCTGTTAAAACGTGTGGTTCATCCTTTTTCTTTGATAAAATTTTTTCCAATCTTCAAATTCTTTACAGAATGGCATATTAAATTTCTGGAGCTAGTTCGATATCTAATTCTGGCTGAAGTCGCCTTTCAATTGCATGCAATACCTTAGACAAGGGCTTCCTTTACTTCGTTGTATCAGAGAGGGAAATTCAAATATCCTTTACCTGGAAAACTGATGTCCATGCATTTTATTTGACCAAGCTATTTTATTTGCTCCAATAGAGCTGCTACCACGCGTAATCGTTCGGTCAGATTAGCTAAGAGATCTTTCAAATGCTCTGAAAAGTGTCCGTGATTTTTGGATCTATAACATGACAGGAATGATGAAGACCCTCATTATCATAGCCTGTTAATCTGAGAGCAAACCATCTTCTTTGTTGGTACAGTAAGGGTTTCACTATTTAATCGCTTTCTTGGCGAAGCAAACCATCTTCTTCGTTGGTACAGAAAGGGTTTCACTATTCAATCGCCTTCTTGGCCCTTTAAACAACAATTGGCAAGTGCAATATTTACTGCACAGCCTAGGTATATAAATTCAATAAATCCCGCAGATAAGAAAAGGTCGACAACATGCTAATATTTACTTTCAATTCGAAGCAGTCGAGTTTTTATGTTTGCATTAGACCATAGATCTTGTTTACAGGAATCTTGCATGTTAGTGGATGGAAAGTAATAGTTAGCAGAACTCAATTAACAGATCCGTACGATGTTCGGTTGGAGTTGCTTTTTTGTGTCACCCAACATTTGTCGGGAGATGTGGTTTTCGTGAGGCCATGATACATAAGTCATTAAGCTTGCAATTTAAATGCTAAATTTACTGATTTAAGAGCAGGGAGGGGTCTAATCGTAACACCAGAATTTGGATTGCCTAGCGACATCTGTGCTGACTTTAGATTCCAACAGTGTGCGAGTAATAGGGCACATGCACAATTTAGGAGAACAACGTTGCTGTTCGGATACCTCAATATGAATTAAGTTGAATAGCTCGTTGTCACGAATTCACCTTTGCTATTAAGCGATATTCTAAAAATATTTCTTCTACTTCATCCTTCGTTGGGCGCCATTCAGACATTCAGCTAAGAAAGCTGAAAACTATAAAAATAAATCTCTTTTTGATCAACATTACGACTAACATATTCCTAAAAAGCACATGTCGATTAAATTAGAAGCAATTTTCCATTCTTAGTTGCAACTAAACGCAGGCAAATAGCTACTTGTCGCACACAAAAGCGACCTAATTAAACTTGCAAATTGTAATTCCCAAGTTAATTATGGTTGTTCATCTTGTTTACTCCTCAAATATAGCTGTGACGTGCAACAATGGCATATCCATAATGAATTAATGCGCAGCACGCAACCTACATTTTCGTACATTCAACGAATATTACCAACTTGACCTAGTTTCTCGGGAACTTGCATTCATCAGTCGCATTTTCTCACGATCTCACGACCTCACGGTCTTGATAGGTTCTTTGCCTAAAGTTTGAATATCTCAACTCTGAAGCCATCCTATCAGTCTTATAATGAGCTTCTAGTCCAATCAGCTAATACCTGCTAATTAAGTACATTTGAAAAATAAACATTATTGCTGTCTAGTTTTGAAAAGTAAATTTAACTCACTATCTTTTTTAATTCTCTTTCTAGGTAAATCCATAGGTAAATACTCCGTGTGAGTGAAACAATACTAATCGGAGTAACATGTCGCACGACTTAGACTTGTGATTGTGACTGTAAGTAGCTGAATAGCTGAATGGCGACGTAAATGTGAATTAGTTTCCACTACTGCCAGGTATTAAATTAAATTGTTTTGCTCGTGTTTTAAGTTCAAATAACGGTTGGATGTTTGTCTCGTGATTACGAGTCTATTGTCTCGCATTTCTATATACGGATACCTACATAAATAGAGGAAAAGATATAAAAAAAACCATGACATTAGAGACGACGGCTGGGGAAAAGCAGTTAATGGGGAACTTGCTTTATCTTGGCTACTGAATGGTTCTTTATTCGTAGGAACTGGCACACAGCTGTTGTGTTGTTCAACAATTTGGGGCATCCATTCGTAATTGTTGTTTATTATGATGACTATACATGGATACTACTTACATACATTTTTTACGAGAGAAATGGCTGATTTCTTTGTTGCCTAATTGTCACTGCTTGAGCTAAGGTGTTTTCTTTGGTCTGGACAAAGGAGATGGGGACAATCCATTTATTAGTTTATATGTACAAACGTATGAGGAATAGAAACCGTGAGAAATGCATCATCTCAAGACTACATAGTGCTGGTGAACGTGTTCCTGATTTACCCAGTAGTTGGCCTCAGATAAATGCTTGATAGGCCACTTGTAGTCTGTGGGATTTCGAATTAACGATCGACGCCTGTCGAGTGGTAGGTTCTTCCTCTTTGTGGTAGTTTTGGAGCTTAATTAACGATTGTATTTACCTCAAAAGCTAGAATTATTAACCTGTTCATCCTCTAATGCAAGAAAAGCACAAGGGATGAAAACAGGCATCCCTTAACTCGCTGGTGCCATAACCAATGCCCTAAAAGGTACTTACTTACACGTAATTTTGCAAAAATGCTGAGAAGCCAACTAGTTCACGCTTAACAGAAGTCCTGCTAGACAAACGGATAATGTTAAGAGAAACCATCAAAAAGGAGTATTTTCATTGTCCCTGAAGGTGATATTTATCAATCAGATACTCAGCATGCGTGAAGAAAAAGAGGAGCAATCATACGGCTTTTAGTTTACGAAACTGATGAAGTCGAATTGACCAAGATTTCAAGGTTGTTCACACATTCGAATTACCACAACTTGATGGGACTTACATTTTTTACCACTTTATTGCAAGATATGTAACAATTGCAGTATCCCACTTGGCAGCTTTTTCGCTCTTGTAATATTATTGATGATGAAGAAGCGTCTGATCATTGGCAAATGTTCTCCTTGTTTTTCGCATCTACCATAATTCCTCGGCTAAACTAAACATGTATTGTTTCCTGGATATTGTGACTTCGGTGCACTGTTTATATAGTATCCACGCGTTTATTGTTGCTTAATCTGTTATATTGAAAAAGATTTGAAGAGCCCATCGGAAATTGTCTGCTTTTACGCTATATTTGCGTGCCATCTAGTCAACGACGTAGTAATATGGGATTGATTCTGGATGACGTTTGTGGTTGTCTTCTATTTGTACACCTGTATGTCTGGTGCTTAGAAGGAGAACTTTTATGTTCGGCTTACTTTTATATACAGAAAGGATGAAATTTTCTGATTTATATAAATCTGAGGAAAACAAAGTCATCTTATCTTTTTTATCCTTTACGGGTTTTGGCAGTTCTCATTTGTTTGACCGGATGGTCCCAACCAAAGTTGTTTTTCGAGGAAGCAATATTTGAGCTATTACAAACTATGCTTGTAAAGAAATTATTTGTTGTTATATTTCTGCCTCGATCTTAATATGATTCGGCTAATGTCAATGTAACAAACTCACTCAAAGATTGTGAGTTTCGGGTTTCATCTTTCCTCAAATAAGGGAAACCGTTCACAATATATTTTGGTTGGACGTTAACTGCTAACTAAAACTTGATGCCGAATTTATGAGGATTATTCGGCATGTATTGCGTAAACCTGCATCGAGCTTTCGTCGGAAATAACTGTTAATATATTGAGATGTTTTCATGTGGCTTATAATAAGGCTGGCTGTTACTTTTAATTTTTCTTCATATTTCGGATATCAGTGCAAATTTATCTATTTGTAATCTTTCGGATCGTTGGTTTTTTTTTTTTTTTTTGTCGAAGCGTATGAATCTTAAAAATTCTGTAAATTTATCTTTGCTCATTGTGTTTCTGAAGAAAGGGGGGCCCTATAGATTGGAAGCTTTCAACGATCTCGCTTCATATGTGCCCCGAGCATACAGAACTTCTATAAAACTTTGTAATTTCGCAGTTGTGATTGTCCAGTTTATTTTCAAAACGCGAAGTGCCTCGGTTTCAGTGCAATCTTTTATGTGTTGCATTATATGTTTGTCAATTATCAAGTCGAAAGTGCTAAGCATGCAACAAACTATAATATTTCTTTTAGCATGGGCAGTAGGCTCTCCGATATCCTTGAAAATCATACGCATGGGTGTCCTACCTTTAGATCCGCCTGCTTTCAGTTTTGTCCACTGTGTCCCGTGAGTTGCAATTTCGATATCTCCCGCTACATCATCCTCAGAGTCAGAGCTAAAAAAAATACGCATTTTCTTGCTTCGACGGACTGTAAATAAATTCTCTTCTTTACTATCTGAAGATAATTTTGTCCTCCATTCATTTTCAACAGACTTTGTAATTTCACTTTCGGCTTCGTTTTCGCCTAATTCACATTTATTTTCCTCGAAGGTATCCTCGGAACAATCCTCATTGATATCGAGGATTTTATAAAATATCTTATTACATCTCCTGGATCTACGTATGATTGGTAGAAAAAGGGTATCGGTCAGCATAAAAAAAATACTGTGCTCAAATTCCATTACCCTATTGTAAATACCTACTCTCTATAAGAACCGAAACTTTTTGACACTGTCTTTCTGAAACGTTCGTACACTATAAATGCAGCATTCATACTGAAGATCTTTTCTTGTTGTTGAGTTCTTTTCGGCGATAAGAAATAACAGTTTCGTAGCAGACCAACATAATCACTCAGGTAATATGGCCCGCTTCAGCTTACACTATCGAGGAGTGATTGATATAACGAATTGGAAACGGAGAACATAAAGACATTGCTTTCACTCTTGTATTTCCTAATGGATAAATAATGTGACGAACAAAACAAAAATATAGGGTGATTCGTCGTGAGGTTTGATTTTCAATAGGCTTTTTTTGATAGATCATGCATGACTTCTATCAAAGGCTTTATCATTTTTATTCAGTATCGTTTGGCAAGTCATCATTGAAAGACTCCCACCACAACGGTGTCTCTAAATTGTTCAGCTGTATTACGAAAATCAGCGTTCTGTGAGAAATGTTTTTCGTGCGATTCGAGGAACTTACGGTGCGCATAATCGACCTACTGAAACCACATTGCCAAATACCATTCCATAGTTTACATAAGTGGATGATAATCGATCGGTTAGACCACATCCAGCACGTAGTGAAGAGAGTATAGCAGCTGTAGCTAAGAGTGTAAGCGAAGACCGTGACGAATCGATTCGTCATCGTTCTCAGCAGCTTGGCTTGGCGTATTCGACAACTTGGCGTATTTTACGTAAGGATCTCGGCCTAAAAGTATACAAAATTCAACTTGTGCAAGAATTGAAGCCAGGCGACTTGAATTTGCGTCATATTTTTTAGTGAATGGGCTCTGGAAAAACTCAATGAAAATCCGGTGTTTTATCATGAAATTTTGTTCAGTGATGAAGCCCATTTCTGGCTCAATGGATACGTAAATAAACAAAATTGCCGTATTTGAGCTGATGAGCAATCCGAAAAGTACCAAGAGCTATAATTACATCCAATAAAAACAACGGTATGGTGTGGTTTATGAGCTGGTGGAATCATTGGTCCATATTTCTTCAAAAATGAGGCAAATCAGAGTGTTACCGTTAATGGTAACCGTTATCGCCCCATATTAACGGATTTTGTGCTTCCTAAAATTCAAGCACATGGTCTCGGTGAGCTCTGGTTTGAAACAATGGACTTGTTGAGAAATCATTTTGGTGAGCACTTAATTTCACGTTTTGCTACCTTAAATTGGCTGCCAGATCGTGCGATATCACACTTTTGGACTATTTTCTCTGGGCATATGTAAAGTCTCAGGTCTTCAGGAATAAGCCAGCAACTATTGACGCTCTGGAAGCTAACATTACTCGTGTTATCTGCGAGTTACCAGTCGCTATGCTCGAACGAGTCGTCCAACAACATTTACATGATTTCATTTTCAAAAATAAATGCCATGAATTGTTCTTTTAACCGATAATAAAAATTGTAAGTTCACTTTCAAATTTATGTATTTTATTTTACATTATAAATCAAACCTCACGATGAATCATCCTATATAAGGATTATTTTCGAGATAAGCGTAGCCGTCAATTTGACGGATCCGGTAGAGATAGGTATACCACATATGAATCTCAAAAAGTAGAAGGCTTAAGGGAAAAAAAACCAATGTGAATAAATTCTTTGGAAGCAATGATTAATTTACGATGCAATCGAAGGCATTTCATTGCAAAGTTTGAATTCCGTCAAATTGACGGGTTCCGTAAATCTAGTGTTAAATATTCATTAGTTTCTATTCATCTAAGTCCTACGGTCTTCAGTCAGGGATAATTTATACAATGTGTCACAGGCATTTAAGTGTAGCTACGAGTAAATAATGGGATTGTTCTACGAATAGTAGCAGTCGATTAAGAAATAATTATATTTGCTTCTGTTTAGAAAGCAAAACAAATTATTTAATGGATGCAAGAACAAAGTCTTATTAAAGAGATTAAAGATTTCAAAGAAAATTTCCGATTACAAGTTTAATTCCATGACTTACCTTATGAAAGGCTACATGTGAAAAGGGAAGGAGGAAAAGGAAGTGGCGAATTTTGGCAAGTAAATCAACTTGACGTTCCAGATTATAAAATCACTCAGCTTAACATATCTGATGGTGATGGCGATGTTGTATTACAGGCAAACTAAACATTAATCGTCACACAATCCGACTTTCCTAAATTTTTCTATGAACAATGGATCAGTCAATTGATCATTTGTGGGTGCTTACTACACGTCAACCTTCGTCCAATCAATTTTCAATTCAATTTCAATTTTATTTGGCAAGGTACAAATAAGAACAGAAGTCTTTGATACTACATGAAAGCTCATTGAAAGTAGTTCACCTCATTAAATTAGTTTATGCGAAAAAAAAGAGCACAATTAAAACATTAATTGAAAGAATAAACTAAATTTTACAGGTTTTAAATCAAATCTTAAACTAACTTAAAGAATATTCGTTACTAATACTGAGGAGAGGAAAGGGAAAATTGAAGAGGCATAGGCTGAAAAGAAGAGGGCAAAGCAGAAAGCTGAAAATAAAGGTGAAATAAAGAGCAGAAGATAGATTACAAAGATGAAAAGTGTGCAAATAGGGCACATTTAAAAATTTTTTATAAATGTTTTTTATTTTATTCAATATAGTCTCCCTTTAGTTTGATACACTTATTCTAGCGATTTTCCAACTTCTTGATCCCGTCCGAAAAGTAATTTTCCAGAAGGTCTGCAAAATACTCTCCGTGGCGTTGATGATTTCCTCGCGTGAGCTGAATTTTTTTATTGATGAGCCATCTTTTGAGGTTTGGAAAGAGATAATAGTCCGAGGGAGCCAAATCAGGCGAATACGGTGGGTGCGACAGCAATTGGAGCCGTAAGTCATTGATTTTAGTCATGGTTGCGATGCTCTTGTGCGCCGGTGCATTGTCTTGCAAAAACAAAAATTTTTTCGCTTCATGTGAGGCCATTTTGCACAGTAATACTCCCTGTTGATGGTTTTTCTTTTTTCGAGGTAGTCCGCGAATAGTATGCCACGACAATCCCAGAAAACCGACGCCATAACCTTTCTGACCCATTGAGCCTCCCTCGGCCGCTTCGGAGCACTCGTGCCTGCTTCAATCCATTGCCGGACACTCATTCTGTTCTCTGGTGTTCAACAGTTACCAATCGACGTCAAAAGTCCGCCCGATTCCGCATCAGCAAGTCCAAACACTCTTTCGAAGTGCTCTCGCGTTCGTGTTTTTGATCAGGAGTGAGTATGCGCGGCACCCAGCGGAAGGATAACTTTTTCATATGCAGAATATTGCCCAAAATATGGCGTGTGCGCTCAGCACTAATCTTTTTGGTCAGTCAACACCATTTCATGTATTTTTTTTTGACATTGTCCTCTGTAACCGCATCGGAGGGCCTGCCGCTGCTGACTTAATCGGTAGTAGAGTTGCGGCCACCACAAAACTCTGACGGAGCATTAGCCCCATAATATTTATCCAACTTTTCTTTTGCTTCCTTCGCCGTTTTGCCTCTAAAAAAATAATGTTTTATGAGAGAACGAAAATCGTTTTTGTCCATACTTAACATGATGCCAAACACGTCAACAACAATCAGCTATCTAAACAAAACTAAAGACAGTATCGCACTGAATTTTGGCATGTCTGCCTGAGCATGAACGGACTTCAAGGCACCATAACCTTTTTTGTAGAAGCAGCACACTCTGGCGGTCAAGGAGGTTAATTTTCACTCCAGTAATTTGTGCTGGCAGAGAGAATCTATTTTACAGTAGATAACTACGGTATAATCAAAAATTGGCAAAAGAATGGACTTAATCAACTTCAGTTTGGTGCTAAGAGGTGTGAAACTTTAAAACAGCCAGAGCTTTCGTAATCCTGCATATACAGGCGCTATAATTAGGTTAATGTGATCAGTGGCAGCAAAAGACCGACTTACTTCATATCCAAGACTCACCACGGTGTCAGAGAAGATTAGCCTTGTGGTGTTGAGAAAAATAGATTGTAACTCTTCGACATTGTAAATTTTTTTTTGAAATTAAATTATCTGACTCTTTTTTCGATTTAGAATCAGACCATTTTACAATGGAAGACAAGTCCGAATTAAATCTATCCCTCTTCACAAGATCTTCTACCAGGCCAAGTGGTCGAGAAAGGTATATCTGCATATCATCGGCATACATATGTACATGTGTATTTCGACACACTTGCGGTAAATCATTAATGGAAAGATAGAAAAGAATTGGGCCAAGAACTGAACCTTGGGGAACTCCAGAAACTATATTTTTTGGTTGAGAGTATTTTGAGTTAGCAATAAACTCATGACTGATCGTATCGAAGGCCTTCGAGAAATCAAGTAAGCAGAGCGGTGAAAGATATTTCTTGTCATATTGAGCACTTTAATCATAGCTGTAGAACAGCTATGGCCAGATCGGGAACCTGACTGCACTGACGATAATAGATTGAAACGATTGAGGTGGTTTTAAATCTGTTTCGCAAGAATTTTTTCGAAGATTTTGGACAAACAAGGTAAGACATTTATTGGACGGAAATCGGTTACTAATAAAGGGTTGTTCTTTTTGGGCATAAGGATGACCTTTGCTTTTTCCAACAATCCGGGAAGGTTGAAGAGGTAATGCAGAAATTATATAAGTAAGTTAATGAGCTTATTAAATGGGGAAGTATTATTTTGATAAAACGCAAATCTACTCCGTCCTCACCAATTGCGTTAGATTTGAGAGCACGAACCTGTAGGATCACATCCGAATCAGATATTACTTCAAATTCCAAACACGGTGATCCACCAAAGTAAAGTTGATTTCCGGTGAAAACGACAAATTGCAACTAGGGTTAGGGGAAAAGGCATTTATTAACTCATCTGCATCTGGCATTTTAGTTTGTATATGATTCTTTCCTATCCCAATAGAACGTAAATTTGCCCAAAGTTTCTTAGACGGTTGGTAAATGCTGAGCTTCAACAAAAAATATGTTTTTTTTGCTCTTCTGGTGACAAATAAAGAGTAATTTCTTGCTCTGCAAAACATTTCCCAATTGTGACTAGTGGAAAGTTTTTTGAATTTAGCATATAGTTTTCGACGACCTCAGTGGTAAATCATGGGCATTTACTATTGCGCACTGTGACAGTCTTAACAGGAACATGTAAATTAAAAAGATTTTAAATTAGGGTCTGAACGATTTCTACTTTATCATTAATGTCAGGTAGAAAGTAGCACTGGAGTAGCACGTTTGCATGGTCTGAGACAACCACTAAATCAAGAAGACTTGTAGGGGTGTCAGGGCCAAAGCGAGTCGCATGAGAATTAACGGCCACAAGACCACACGATGCACAAGCATCCAGGAGTGAACGAGATCTACTGTTATTCTTCAGCAAATCCGCATTAAAATCTCCGCATAGTATAATATGCTCGTATGATGCGAAAAATAGTTGTATGGTAGAAAACAGTGAATCAAAAGAGTAATTACGGTTGGGGCTATAGACTAAACCAATAATACAATTCACATTTCCATTGGAAATTTCTACAACAATGTATTCAGTGTCATTTCCCAATGACTTTTGTAACATTTTACAAGTCAAACCTGCTTTATGGTAAATTGCTATTCTGTTATGCGGAACTAAGAAGTACCCAGGAATGCCATGAATATGGTTGTAACCACTTTCATCATCAAGACTTTTAAACCATGTTTCGCTTACACAAATAACGTCGATCCCCGAATCATTAAAAAAATGCCGGACGTAGTCAAGTTTTGATAGGCTAAGACTACGAGCATTGAAGTGGCAGACTTGAAATCCTTCATAGGCATTTGATAAAATTTTTACTAGACTCTGAACCCTAACCTCATTCAGCGTCTCAGACACAGAGCCACCATGAGCCATAATTATTAAAAACACCACAAACAAGAAATAGCAGCCCAACTGGAATAACTACTAAGGTATCATTGTAATCTATTGGAAAGAAAAGTGCGAAATAAATCAAGAATTCACTAGTAATACAAAATTTAAAAATTCAAAGTTTAACACATTTATATATGTTAGCTCCAATCA
Source organism: Volucella inanis (assembly GCA_907269105.1). Taxonomy (NCBI): domain Eukaryota; kingdom Metazoa; phylum Arthropoda; class Insecta; order Diptera; family Syrphidae; genus Volucella; species Volucella inanis. The sequence goes on from OU026154.1 coordinate 97,666,985, forward strand.
AAATAATTTAAATTCAACTTGAAAATAAAACTATTAGGTCTATTAACTGCGTGCGGTTAGCTAAGAGATGGCGTAAATTGTATTATTCCATTGTTATTATTTCGTTGGAACATGCGTTGGAAAGCTACTGTCATTGTACGTCATTTCAGTATATGTCATTCATTTGAAGCGTAAACAACAATAATTTTTTTTTCACTCAAATATGTCGAACTTTGTGCCTGAAAAAGTGTTTTTGCGGGGAGTTCTTCTTCATTACTTTAATATGAAGAAAATTGCTGTCCAAAGTCATCGTATTTTGGTGGAAGTTTATGGTGAACATGCGCTAGCTAAGCGAACGTGCCAAAGTTGGTTGCATGATTTAAAAGTGGTGATTTTGGCTTGGAAGACGATGAACGTCCTGGGCAGTCAAAAAAGTTTGAAGATGAAGAACTGGAAGCATTACTTTATGAAGATTGTTGCCAAACACAAGAAGAGCTCGCAGAATCTTTGGGTGTCACTTAAGCAGCCATTTCAAAACGTTTAAAAGCAGCTGGATATATTCAAAAGCAAGGAAATTGGGTTCCACATGAACTCAAGCCGAGAGACGTCGAAAGGCGGTTTTGAATGTCCGAAATGCTGCTGGAACGCCAAAAAAGGAAGTCATTTTTGCATCGGATTGTTACTGGTGATGAAAAATGGATCCATTACGGTAACCCCCAGCGCAAAGAATCATATGTGAAACTCGGACAACCAGCTTAATCAACGGCAAAGCCGAATATCCATGGCGCGAACGTAATGCTCTGTATTTGGTGGAATCAGATGGGTGTGCTGTATTATGAGCTGCTAAAACCAGGTGAAACCATCAATGGACAACGCTACCGAACACAATTAATCCGTTTGAAGAGAGCAGTAGCCGAAAAATGCCCGGAATATGCGACCAGACACGATTCAATAATTTTCCATCATGACAACGCTCGGCCCCACGTGGCTTTTCCGGTTAAGAACTATTTGGAAAACAGTGGATGGGAAGTCTTACCCCACCAGCCTTATAGCCCAGACCTTGCCCCTTCTGACTACCATTTGTTCTGGTCGATGCAGAACGCCCTCACTGAAATATGGTTCACATCAGAGCAGAATATCAAAAATTGGCTTGATTCATTCTTGGCTGCCAAGCCGGCGGAGTTCTTTTGGGATGGGATCCACAAATTGCCAGAAAGATGCGAAAAAGTCATAGCTTCAGATGGGCAATACTTTGAGTAATACTATTGTACATGTTTTTCTTAAATAAACGTTCAAATTTTGAAAAAAAAAGCCGCACGAATTAAATTGCATACCCAATATTTAGGAAAATTCGTAGTTGAGGAGAGCATGGCGAAGCAAGGAGCTATTTTCTTCCTTTAAGCTCTCATTAATGTAAATACGGCCGGTGGTGTGCGCAGAGGTTGTGCTGTTGTCAGAAGCAGACAATTCATTATCCAGCTCAGCGAGCGTAAGGCCACGAGAGTCCGATGAGTAGCGGGCTATGACCATTGTTTGGTGTATTTCTCAATCGAAAAACATCGAAGTGAGAGCTGATGTTATGGTGCAGTTTTTCAGTGATGTTATTTACCAGTTTGAAGGGGTTTTCTCTCGGTCTTTGCGGAATGACAAGAACAATAACATCTCTGAGACGATTTTTTCGTTGTAGATTATCGTTATGGTTTCGTAGTTCCAGGATGCTAGTCTCAAATTATTGGACTCTTTGGTTAAGAGAAGCAATGGCTTCACACATTTTATTGTTAAAGCTGCACTTAAACTTCGAAAGCAACGATTTAAATTTTTCCATCAGACTAGATTCCAGATCACGAAGTTGATCAGACAAGGATGGTTTTTTATCTGAGAACTTCATAGGTGGTGGGTGAGATTTAGTTGTGTTATTATCTGATTGGAATTTGTCTGGAGTAACTGCATTCAATAAGGTGGACTTCTCTTTAAGTGCTTGCTGGCGAGTATTTCATGCAATTAAAGGAGTCAAAATAACGCGAGTAATCTATCACTTGTATTACAAAGACTGTTGGTGACAATTTGTTTGAAATCGGATAAATAATTGTAAGGACGGACACGTCTGTTCACTTGACATTCCTCTTACTTCTCTTTAGGTGCAAAAGTATTGGCTATCAACATGTTTTTTTTTTTTTTTTTTTTTTGAAAATTTTTGAATTTTAACCAAAGTGACTGTCCTTTGATTGTCACGTTTGATCAACATAGGTTCTACTTTTGTCAGTTATATTCCAGGCACTGCGGGTATGGAAACAGACCGGAGCATATAGAGCGTACATGACCCAGCCTACTCACTCTTCTGGTTAAGTCGAGTCGAAGTCGATATCTCCTCTACTTAACATCTATGCAGACGGGAGCGAAAACCGAAGACCGCCCGCTTTGTGTGAAAATATTTTATGGAAACCCTAACCCCTGAACGCGCCCTATTTAAAAAAAAACAATCAAAACATCCAAGTGAACTTTCAACCATTTTCGATAAAATCAATACCCCTGCGCAAATAGAGCAGATCGGTATTGGGTGTTCTTTCTGGTTGACAGCATATACTTTATTTTGCCCTCGTTGACCGTTATATTCATACTTGCGAAAGCACCACTGATATCACGCTGCTTTCTTCCGATTATGTCAATATCATCGGCGCATCGAAATCGCGTGACATCGCATCACTATGCCTGCATCCTTTTTTGACATTGTGAGTCTTTACCGACCTTGATGGAGCAGCGTGAATTCTGCATTAACATCTTGCACAAACAGACGAGTTTTACAGCGAAGCTGTATAGCTCTGTATAGCTCGTCTCTATAGATGCTGTCATACGCGGTCTTAAAATCAATGAAAAGGTGGTTTGCATTGATTTGGAGCTCATGGTGAACTTTCATGGCCTGAAGCCACACTGGTATGGATCAATCGGGTTGTTGATGAATGGCTTCAGGCGTTCACATAATACAGCAGATGGGATCCTGTAGGCGATGTTAAGAAGACTATTGCCTCTGTAGTTGGCGCAGTTCAAGGGGTCTCCTATCTTGAGGATTGGGCAAACCATGCCTGTCGTTTTGAAGAGCTCGGCAGTCAGGACTTAAGCGTAGATATGGCACTTCATCTAAGCCGGGTGGACGGAATTGTTGGTCTACATCGTCCAGGTTGAAAGTTTTATTCTGTATGACAGCTTTCGCCATTTTATGGTCCACAGAAATGATCTTTCCGAATCCTCAGCATCAATTGCGACTCTACTACTATGTTCCCTTGTTCGTCTTCGGTTCGGGGTTCGGTATGTTTTATGTTTTGCTAAAACTTCCGAATCTCATTCCTGGAGTAGCATCTCTCAATTTTCTCGATCACGCACTTCTCATGCTCCTTTTTTTTTTCTTCTGAGAAACCGGTGTCCGTCTTTTATTTTCTGCTCGTAGAGCTCGTGAACGCTCAAATCCTTCTATGCAGCGCCGCTTTGTATGCATCTTACTTAGCTGCATATGCTTGCCGCCACTCGTTGTCCAACCAGGGGTTTTGTTGTGGTGCCCGAGTGAAACACAGTACATCATAAGTGGTATCACTGAGGGATCGTTGGCAATGTTACCACTGGTTTTCACTACTTTATGCTTGCGGCATAGGACCTATTAAGAGATAAGGGGAGACCTGATCGGAAAAGGATTTCGTGATCTCTTTCGATTGTTAAACTTCCTTACAGTATTAACTTAGCTTTATGATGTTCGAGATATCCGCAACCGTACCTTGGCTACAACAAGGCAATTGTCGGAATCGATGTTGGTTTTTCGGAAGGTTCAGACATCCATAATACTGGAGGAGTGCCTTGCGTAAATCACAATGTGGTCAATCTGGTTGACGGTTGATTAATCATAAGTTCTCCAAGTGCCCTTATGAATTTTAAGATGTGGGAACTACGTGTTAACTACGACAATATTTCAATTAGCCTGAATCCGTTATCGGAGATGGTGTCGTGCAGTACTACTAAAGATGCCCTTTCTTCTTGGCTTTGCATTAAAATCGCCGATGACAATATTAATGTCATTACTAGAGCACTTCTCGTAGGTCTTATCGAAAAGTTCGTATCTTTGGTGTCCTGACCTTTTTCCTCTGTGTGTATACCATATAACTCTAATGTTGGCAAATTGAGACTTAATACTCATCCACTTGCCGTTGATAACAAGTGCCATAGTATAAAGTGGGGCAAAAGTAATGTTATAATCTGAATTGTCTGCCATTTTGTTAGAAATGGAAAAAATTGTGCTCTGTTTTCAGGAAAAGTTTATTTGATGGTGTAAAATGTATGACATTGAGTTGTAAAAAATGATGGTGGTCAAATGACCGACCGCAAAACATCTGGCTCCAAATTGGTGAATTCTTCTTCAATGTTGGCTTTCAAGACTTGCAAGGTTTGTGGCTTATTTTGGTAAAGGCGAGATTTCAAAAGGTCTGGCGTCGTCAGATCTGGCGATCTGGCTGGCCACTTCAAATCGCCAAAACGGTAGATCACGGCCTGAAAATTGGTGATTCAAAATCTCCATCGTTGCATGAACTGTGTGAGTGGTTACTCCGTTCTACTTGAGACCCAATTTAGCAACTTGTGACATTAAAAACTCGTTTAACATCTATCTGTAGCCAATCACTTTTCCACTGCAAATGCAGCAACAAATAGTTACTTTAAGGGGATGCAATGGCTCTTCGTGCATTTCATGTGGATTCATTACCACTTAAGTGGAAATGTCTGCTGATGTCAAATTGTGTGTATTGTTGTCTCGTCGATGTATGTGCACTCTCTTGGACGTCCTTGGCCACAGCAGTTATATTCTCGATCGAATGAGCAATACGAGGCCGGCCATTTCTTGCGACATCTCTAGTGGATCCGGCAATCGGGTGAACTGCTTTATTCTTTTCTGGCAAAATAGCTAGAATTCCATCTATCGTCAGGGGTACTTCTTACATCAGCAGAGCTTCATCTTGTGAAAACCGTGTAATAACCGGATATTGGCTGAAATATTTTACAGCTGAGTAAAAAAAAGGTTATCCTTATATATCGAAACGAACAACCAGAGAATTGGACTGCAGAGGTGCTCCCAACAAACTTATGTCTGACGGCAACATCGCTATCGTGAATGAAGATTTCCAAGCCAAAGATGAATGTGACTAGATCACATTTAGATATGGCTTCGGAGCGGAGAATGACCATTGCGTGGGGTTGGCTTATCGATTTTTACAAAGCCAATCGCTTAGTCTTTAGTTAAGGACTGAATCGGCTTAAAGAACCGTATACTATATTTTGTTGACTCGAGTACGACTTTGCACCGAATTTGATATTGTGAACTTGCTTCCTGTTTCGGGACTCCTTAGTGCGTAAACAGTTCGCGAGAACCATCCGTATTTCATTATAAGGGCAAATTGCAGCAGCCTGAGAAATACAGAGATCTGAACTTATTGGAAGAAAGTCATAAAAAAAACATTTTGAGCGAAGACCTCACTATTCTCTGCGGCGGTGTTGTAGAGAGTATTTCGGTATGAGGTGAAACCATCTTAATAGCAGCCCAGCACTCTTGCACATGAATGAACCTTTTCCGATCAGAAAATTTCTAGTGCCTGTAGCCTTAAATAGAACAAAACACTGAGCAGTGGCGTCATTTTGGAATTTTTCCAAGCTGTGCCAGCGTATTGGCAGAGCTACTGAGGCTTATCATAGCTACCGGAGTGAAATGAGAAGATGTAATTCATCGCAATTCGCGAGAAAGGTCAATCTGATTAACAATGAAAACTTACACGGTACTGTGTGTTCTACCGAAGATAAAGTCGTCGTTTTATCGTAGTAGTTGAAGGTCAAAAAAATTAACCTTTCGTTGCTTTTTCTTTTTTCACAATATCGTAAATGTTCCACGCAAAGTTTAGCTAACCTATGGTGGTTACAAAATCGTTGGCATGCTGGATATTGGATTGACTCTTGGATTTTTGCGTAGGTTACATTTGGCTTGGTTGTGATGCGAATATTAGGCTACGAAATGTCTTATCAAGTGTTTGCTACCCCATGATTTTATTATCAGAAACTTAGATAATTGAACCAGAGACTTGCATTTTTTGTTTTTCGTCTCAGATCAAGGAGCCTGTTAGCTTGAGCTCTATTAGTTGTCGTCAATTCTCTACGATCTAATTAGTACTTGACGAAATATTTTTCAATTCTATTAGATGTCGGGAAAAAGAATTTGACATCAGACTATATCTGAATACGGGTTTCGTAGAACATCATCTTTGTCTTTCTTTTCCCTCCTGCTTATTATATTCTACCATTGCTGCTTTAGTTTTTCGTTGCGTCGATTTTTTTGAGGATGTTTTAAGGACTCCGCGGCACTGAAATCCTAAATTCTTGGGCGTTTGTAGACATTCTCTTTACCAATTTTAGCATTGCAGCTCGAAGACTCGGTCGATATTGACCCCAGAATCCGAAGAGGCTTAGTAGGCTCTGATCAGGTCATTTCATTTTGACTAGCCTAAACCTTGACTCGAAGGCTTGGCCAGGTCATCCTAGTATCACTCATACATAGTGAATTGAGTAAGAAACATGACCGCTGATGAGGGTTCGTATTTCTTCGAAATCCTTATAGACCTGAATGCTTTGAATATGTCGAGAAAGCTCTACAGGTTGTATGTTGTCCTGTCTATACCCTTCATCTCGGTCTAAGAAATGACATGCACAGATCATTGCACCAGGCATCATAGTATATGGTATATTATTACAATGCTTCTTACGGATTATTTGCTTAGATCTACATAACTAGAAGCGTTCATTGCCTCTATTAAGAGCTCATTTATCTGATCTATTGTCTTATCAATAGAACTAGCCAAGAATAGAATAGCCAAGAACTCCACATATTTTATTGCAAGGCTTCGAAACTAAAAACCCCGAAACTTGATCCAATCTCCAGTACTATTGCAAAACGAAGATGCTTCCATACTTCGATTTTACTACATAGTACACAAAAACACACAGTCTGCCGTAAGATTTGTCTAAAAGAAAATCGGAAATATTCCCAGAAAATCCTCTAAACTTTTCTTCCAAAATCTAAGACATTTTCATCAGCGGAATGCCAGTCGTATGGTCAGCAAAGTATCTTTGTATTATACTGCCTTAAAGCGGCCATGAAAATTCAATCGAATAACTATTAGGTCTCTCTAAAATTGTTATAGCTCCTTACATGATCTTGACTAAGCCCTTGTTTGTGGCCTTAATTATCTTGAATACCCTGATTCTACATTAGGAGTTGGAACATGTCTATCACATTTACTCGTACTTACGTATCTTTTGATCTTGGTTCGCAATAGAATTGGAATCCGTTTATCTCAAAGACAGACACTGAAAGATATCGTCCCCTTACTTTCTCACATCATTACAAATTAAATTGGATACTCACGTAGAAAGTCAGAAATCCAATATAATTTAAGGATTCCAATTCGCCCTTTTTTCTAAAAATCGAATCTAGTTCTGCCTTCTGATGCGTACAACAATTTAATATTCTCTAGAACTTTCTAGTATTCCTCATGTGTCAAATTTTTAATAAAAAAGCACATCAAACAGATAGTTTTTTGCTTTTTGTTTTTATCTTTTTTATTTTATTTCTTGCATAACGGATATGAAACTCAAGAAATAACGGCCAATATTGGATTACACTCAAGCCATTCAGTGATTCTCAAGTCTTCTTCATATGCTCATAATAGTCATGTCACTTCAGTCAATACAACTTTACAGCTATGTATCTTATTCCAGCACTCCACAGAACAGCAAACAATGTTCAAACACAGAGGCAAAAAACTGCAATCTCAACCGATATTACATGTCGAGGAAGCAATAAAGATACACCAAGGGGACATACAAAGACAATAGAAGCAAAAGTACTCCGGTACTCGGTATATTTAACGCGTAGAGTCTCAGGCTATATACCTCATATGATACAGAATATAACAAGTGAATATAAGAACAAACTACAATACATGTGGAAAATGTTGCCACTGGTGCGCTTTATCTTTCGGGGACATTTGTCCCCTTTGTTGACAACTGGGCCATCAGATTACCTCTTTATGCAAATATGGTGTTTGAACGGCGAAATTCTTTTGGAGAGGTCGTTAGAAGATGGCTTACATCTCCAAGAAAAGCCTCTGTCATGGGAAAATTATTAAGTCACTAGACTGGTGGTGAGGGTTCCTTAACTGTCCGCAACAGGCTGACTTATTCACCCAACTGAGATGTAGTATTCTTGACATCCTCATCGGATGATTCCCTTGAATGAATATATTGTCACCACGATGTCTATCAGATGATAAACTTAAGTCGTTATACGGATGAAAGCAGCAAATCCAGACACGCTTAACTGCAACATTTATTATATTTTTGTTCTGTTTCCCTTAGAAACCCAGTCATTCTGAATTCACCTTTTGCCAACTTCTCATATCTTTTACTAGTTCGGTTGGGTTTATCATGTTTTGACCTGTATTCGAAATTCTACTAGGTAGTAGTCTATTGCCGGGCACTAATTCTGTTCTCTGGTGTTCAACAGTAACCAATCGACGCTAAAAGTCCGCCAGATTCCGCATCAGCAAGTACAAACACTCTTTCGAAGTGCTCTCGCGTTCGTGTTTTTGGTCAGGAGTGAGTATGCGCGACACCCAGCGGCAAGATAACTTTTTCATATGCAGAATATTGCCCAAAATATGGCATGTGCGCTCAGTACTAATCTTTGTGGTATCTGCTAGCTCGCGCACCTTCACTTTCCGGTCAGCCAACACCATTTTATGTATTTTTTTGACATTGTCCTCTGTAACCGCATCGGAGGGCCTGCCACTGGGGACTTGATCGGTAGTGGAGTTGCGGCCACCACGAAACTCTCGAAACCAATATTTGACGGTGTAATCTGACGGAGCATTAACCCCATAATATTTATCCAACTTTTCTTTTGTTTTCTTTGCCGTTTTGCCTCTCAAAAAATATTGTTTTATGAGAGAACGAAAATCGTTTTTGTTTATACTTAACATGATGCCAAACACGTCAACAACAATCATCTGTCAAAGCAAAACTAAAGACAGTATCGCACTGAAATTCGGCATGTCTGTCTAAATATAAACGGACTTCAAGTCACCATAACTCTTTTTGCAGTAGCAGCGCATTCTGTCGGTCCAGGAGGTTAATTTTCACTCCACCTAGTATCTCTTTAGTTGAAGAGGATACCGATTCAAGAGCAGAGCTCTGTTGTCTACAACTGTGACCACCAGCTAGTTCTTTGCTGGTTCTGTAGTTGATTCTGCTTTCGAACCTATTTGCAGCTTCTCTCTGTCGTTCCTATTGTGTCAGAGCTTTTTCCTTCTCGATCAGTCTCAGAGACAGAAATAAATCTACCGCCAGATGATCGATAGAGGTTATGCTTGTCCGTCAAGGATTTTATGTCAGGTTTATGGCTTCGTCTATGATAAAACGGTTATCATTGCAGAAAACGACTAATCTTTGCCCGTTGCCATTATTGAGCCTTGATTTACAAATCATATATCTGAATCCTTAGTTGTCGGTGTCTACCTTTGTAACTTTGTATTGTATTTAGGTCTTCCAGCTCGATGACGACATCGTTCGATGTTGCATTGTTGACGGGCTCCATCTGACGAGATTCATTGGGGTATAACACTGTATTATGCCACTGTTTCTGACTCTAGCTCGGTATCTTGCGTGAGAAAATCCTTAAGCTTTTTTTGGAAAAGGAAAGAAATCTTTCCATCAGAACCATAATTTGTGCGTTTCTGCTCCAAATCAAACATCGGAGTCAATAAGTATCAATATGTATACATGTACAAATAAAATCCAGTAGCCAAATTCTGGTACAGATATTTGTCTGTAGTCCTGACGAACAAGTCAGATCTTGAAATTGTTATCTACGATAATTGTTATCTTTAATTCTATGCAGCTCTTCTCTTTGTTACAGGATCTGCCCTCCATTCTCTATAAGTGCTTTACCGTGGAATCTTAACATTTAATATCATGAGCATGAATGATCGGATATTCTATGGGAAACATACAAGCATAGCTAATCCTATCAGTCGTGAAGATATCATACAATGAAGAAGTGCAAAATCAAGGTTTTAAGCGCTAATGTGCTCATACTCGGTCTTGATCTTACTTTTTGTATTAATTTTATCAGCCCAAGTTTTGGTACTCGTTCATCTGCAAAGCCTTTGCTCGGCATCTTCGAAATCAATGTTTTAAACCTCTAACTTACTTTATTGAACCATAGCTAAACGATCTATGTAAGTAGTTGGTTGGTGTCGTAAATAATGAATTTAATCCGGATTTCAACAACAGATGAATAATTAGCTACGTCTATCGCAGATCTGGTTAATTAGGTCAAATCGTCTTATAATACCTACGCCTCAAAAAATTTCTTGCATCGCATGGACTTTAGTCAATATGATGGACAATACGACTAGAAGGTCCTTCCTTTTTTAAGTGGATTAGTTGGGTTCCTAGGAGTTCAAGTCGTAAAAGTGCAAATACCTCTTAGTGCGTAAATCATAATTACGTGTAACTCAACTCATCACATCCCACTTGAAAAGCTATAAATCTCCAGGACTGAACGATTTTATTCCTTTTTCCTAAATCAGAGATAAATTGTTTATAAACTCAATTTTAAGCCAAAAATGCTCAGACGTAGTTGGTTAGTACATTTGTACATACATACATAAATCTCCATTTATCTGTACAGTTGAAGTCCAAGAATTACTTTAGATTGAGTCACGAGTGCTTCAATTAGCGGCAAAGCGACCCTTATCCCACAGTAAAATAGGGGGCATAGAGCAGAACCTTGTGGCATATCACTGGTTATTGGGTATTATGCGGCTTGATTCCTTCTTTTTTTGACTCAATGTATCAATGGCAACTCTGCCCTGCGAGAACAAGCACTTGCATCTTAAAGCCTTCCACTTGTGAATATCCGACGACAGAAAAAACTCAGAAAATTACTCCAAAGAGGTCTAGAGACACGGATGAAAATGTGAAAAACAAAAAAAGAAAAAATAAACAGAGACACATTTCAAAACTAAACACAAGCGCACATCTTCATTTCTTCAACTTTGTCTACTGCTTACTGCTTCCTGTCATACCACCCATTTAACTCCGACCTCCGTTCGCCTCCTCTCTGCCACACATGAATTGCTATCTCCATCCCAGAGTCGTATGTGAATATAATTGCACTAGACATAAGCACCAAGAAATAGATACTGATACAGAGATTTACAGAGTGACAAGAAAAAGAATTAAAAAAAAAAAAAGCAAAACACAACCGTGAAGGAGTTTAATGAACTTCACACAGATTTGTATCTTTAGAACGTCTTCTACGGATACTTTGACATTGCATAACTTCCAATAGATAACTTCAGCGCCAATTCCAACTAGCAGACGACTACTCTTTATATACTTTATACGCCATGGATACACGGTGTTGGTGTAAGAAGATACATTTGAGCGAAATTGGATGACATTAGGAGTCGATTACATCGCCAAGATAAGCACAAAGTAGATGAGACAAAGTAGACTGACTACGAAGAAGGTACGACGGACCACTGACAACGAATGACAAGGCACTATAGTTGACAATAGGAATGATGCAGGCAGGAGAAAGAGTGATTTGGACACGGAAACTTTTACAGCTTCTGCTTTGTTAATTTGTATCTCAGAATTAGTTGATGAATTAAATGAATAGTGGGGGTAATCTATTCATGTACTGTTATAGATTCGTATATACATTTATTCACAGTGTGATGATACATGTCTCCTTCATACGAGTATTCTTCAAGAAATAGTTATTCTTTGATGGCCAGCAACGAGGAGTAGTAGTAGTAGTGCCTATCAGATAATTTGTTCTTGAAGTCGTTAGAGTTGACGTTGTTGAGCTTCCCCAGAACACTAAAGAGAACAACATGTGTATGGAATAATATCTAGTGAATAAGGTCGTCTTGTAAAATATATTCGTGATAAAGCCCCGGGGGGTATTGCCTTGCTAATCTTAATTGAGCTCTTCTTAGGTATCCGTATTGTGGGCATGAGTTCCTTGAACTGGTATTTCTGATGACTTATGATCACTGTAAAGGTATTGTCTTGTTGCCTATTTAGGGATTATGATTAATTGCAGTTACTTGTCTTGATGAATTCGATAATTTGACTGTGGTAGCAGGTAACGAATTTTAGATGCCAATCAAACGGAAATTTGAATTTAATGAGTGGAAACAGTGAATTTGAAACTAATTAGGGTTTAATGGGATATCAATAGGTACGATGGGCTTAAATAGTCGATAATATATTATAACTTAAAGGAAGAGAAAATTAAATACTGTCCTGTGTATACTCCTTCTCTCTGTTGGACAGAGTTAGTAAATGGTCAGCTTGCAGACAATTTCAGTGATTAATATAACTCGCCAGATTATTGTATAGTCATCATATCTAACCATTTTCATTGAATCCCATCAGATACTGCTCAATTTAAACAAATAAATTGTGGAACTGCTGTAAGGCATATATAGATCTAAACGGATGTCAGTATTAACATCTTAATTTCGAAGAAACATCGAAAGCTGTTTATTCTTAAAAATACTCTTGATTGTAGCTATTATTTTTTTTCGAATTTTTAAGGTTTCGATAAGAAAAATTATCATACTAAGGCAGCATAAGACGTTGTTGCAGCATAACCTACGAACCGCAGGAATAATGACACAGTTTGACGTCGCATTATAGTAGTTTTATTTTCCCCAATATTTATTAAATATTGCGAATCTAGGACGATAAGAAATGCCATATGTTGCGATGCTTATGCTCACAATACTTACATCTTCTGGATTATATCTGATCTGCTTTTAAATAACGTTATCTCTCAACCATGTTATTGAATAGGTATGCCAAAGGTATGCCAAACGGTTTCCTCCCCAAACGTTTTTCTGTCTAGTCAGGAAAAACTCCTGCAAGTCGTCCCATTCTTGGTAAAATGTAGATTTGCAGCGACTATGTAAGTAAACCTGAAATTTTCAAAACAGGTCACTTAATATTAATTAAGAGGAAGACCGGACTTTATAAGATCAAAGTAAAAATAATATAAGAAATTAATTCAAAGGGTTTCCTATGAATACTTTTGCGATAAGCTCGAAATACTTGAAGGAATCATCGCGCTGGTGAAAGTCCTCAATAGAAAAAAACCAACTAAAATGGGGACACTCAGAAGTAATGATGGTACTTAATACTTACTTACTTAGGTGGCGCTACAATTCAGGATGAACATGGGCTTCAACTAATAAGCCTATCCAGTTAATGCGGTCTTTAGATAACTGCGCCCAGTTGCATGCTACAAGTAGCTTGAGGTCCCCTTCTACTTGTGCGCGCCACCTAAAGTGAGGTTTTCCTCTGGGTTAGATACGAAGACTTTGCGGGCCTGATAGTTGGTGGCCATTCATTCTACATGTCCTAGCCATCTCAGGCGAATTATGCACAGTTTTCTGACTAGGTCGATATCGTTGTATAGCTCGTATAGTTCGTCGGTGAATCTTCTGTTTCAAAGCCCGTCAACGGAAACGGGACCGAATATTTTTCGAAATATTTTTCTCTCGAAACGACTGATGTGATCAACGTCTTATAAAGAGTCTCTTTAGTTTCTCGAGATACCTGAGTAGCCTTACTACTCAATTGACTCCTTAGTCCAAAGAAACAGCGGTTGGCAAGATTGGTTCTTCGCTTTATTTCTGCTGAGGTGTTGTTATCACTGAGTCGGCGTAGATAAAGTCCCTTACTACCTCAAAACAATCATGCATCGGTGACCGCCCCTCAAGTTCTCTCAGTCGTGTCAATATTATCGGCGCACGCTATTAGTTGTGCAGACTTTTAAAAGATTGTGCCTACAGTGTTCACCTGAGAGTTTCGCATTATTCTTTTAACTAAGGGAGCAGCGAGCTTGGCGACGAATTTGGCAGGGATGCCAAAACTGGACACGGTATGTATAGCTGTAACGCTCTCATATGCGGCCTTAAAATCGATGAAAATATGGTGGGTACCGATTTGGACTTTTTGAGCTTTTTCCAGGATCTGCCGCAGGGTGAAGGTTTGGTCGATTGTGGATTTTCCTGGTCTGGAACCGCACTGAACCACGAAGGTTTTTTTAACATTCACACAATATGACAGATATGATATTGTATCCGATGCTGAAGACACTTATACCTTTAGAGTTGGCGCTGTTGAGAGGGCCCCCTTTCTTGTGGATCTGGCAAACCGTGCTAAGATTACATTCATCAGGCATAAACTTTTCTGACCACATCCAAGAAATGAGTTAGTGTATGTTATTTACAACGTAATTTCCACAAAATCATGTTATTAGGATCTTGGGTACGAGATGCTGGCGGCATAGAAGTTGTTGAGAGATTTCGAGATAAGCGTTCGGTGAAGATTCTGGCGTTTTCTTGCAATTGCAGCTTTGCTACGTTATATCTTCTCAGATTCGCATTCGCACCTGGGATCTAACAAAGTGTTGATCAGAGTCAATGTTGACAGCCCGAAACGTTCAGAACACTAGAGACATGTCTTACTTCGATCGCAAAGTGCTTAATTTGATTAAGCGTTTCATCATCAGGAGACCGCACTGTTCCCTTGTGTATATTGGCATGAGAAAACCGTGCTTGACATAGTGATAATTCGTCCCGCCGCAAAGTCAATAAGCCTAAGTTCGTTACGAGACGTGGTGTCGTGTAGGCTATGCTTACTAAATGTCCTATCAAAGATGTATTGCTTTGCTAGCCTGGCGTTAAATTCGCCTTATCGAGGAGCCCGTAGAAACATTCATTTTTACCGTTGTTCTTGTCATTCGTAGGGGCATGGGCGCGTATAAGGTTTAGGCTAGCGAATTTAGCCTTGCTGCAGATTGTCATAAAACGTTCGCTCAGATGTCGTAAGCTCAGCAATTGTTCCCTTAGTCTTCCGCATATGGCAAACACGCATAACCGCTGTTTCTTTTCCCAATAACAGTCACCATCTCACAGTTTTTCATTCTTTTTATGTTCGGCCCATCCCATCAAATTTATTGGATGGTGGTGATATCTGTATGATAACAGTCAAGAGCCTCTGCTAATTGTTCGGCTGCACTTGGCCTATTAAGGGTCCGAACATTCCACGTGCAAATCCAAAGGTCATTGTCCTTTAAATGTTTGCAGGGGTCGTAAGCAGTGAATCTACTTCTCTCCGAGGCCATTAGTTGGATCGTTTCGTATTTTAATCTCTTCCGTATCGGGTTGTGCATGTTTATTTTTTTTTTTTTAGATCAGCGCGCTCTCAAGGGGTTAATTTAACCTTAAAACGTTAACACACAGTGTGGACGAAGGAAAACTAGGGGGATTGAAAGAAAGGTACAGATGTACGTCCGTTTCGAAAGTATTTGGCATTTTAGACTGCATGAGTAAGGGTCTGCAACCACTAGCAGGTAAGGCAAGTGCTTCGCTACGAACTTGATTGTTGCGTTGCTGGACCAATCCAAGTTATAAGACACTCAGCACTCCCGATCAATCGCCACACAGATTCCTACCTACCTACTGCGTCGAAAAGACAGACACTCTTGCTCAATCTTGGGACACACTTCCCACATAATCTGACCACAACCGGCTCACGAGCAGCAAAAGAACTGAGTAACATAAATCGGCATAGCTCGTATCTATCATTGGCTATGGAAAAGGATGAGGGCATCAAAAACGATGGCTAGTGGTTCTTCTATTTAAAGCGCAAGCATGAGAAATGGATTTTCCGTCAGTTTTCTCGAAACTGAGGTTGCTTTATAAATGAGGGAGCTGACTGGTTTGGTTCACCAAGTGCTTCAAGCCATCACCATTACTTTATAACATGGGCTGCACTTACGAAGCCATCTTCCAATTAAAAACGGGTCGTCTTCGGTACAGCGTGCTCTGGAATTTTGTTGACCTCTCCCACCGTGTGTCTTTTAAATCTGATCCTATGGACATGGACACGAAACCGATTTCGGCCAAAAATAGGATAGGAGGATGGCAACTTAAAATTTCAGTTCTTAAGAAAAATTTTGTCTATTTGTCATCTTGATGACAACAGATTTTACTGCGAAAAAATCGGTGGTGGGAGCGAAGAATCAGTATCTGTAAGAACAGCCAAGTTGTGCTTAAAGCTTTTTTGAACCCTCCAACTACTAACAGATTAGTACGAGAACGCAAAGCTTCTCTGAAGTTGGAAAGGTTTATGCAAAGAGCCTTGTTCGGTTTTAGGTCACAATGAGATCAGGCAGAGTTTCTCAGGACTCGAACCTGCGATAGGATTGCCTGCTGCTTATGCTAGGGTTTCTATTGACAGTTGGGTTTATTGTGAGTATAACTGCAACTGATTTGACTCTTCACGATGTCCGCAGATCAGACGAATGCTTCCCGGCGTCTCTAAGAGGTCAATGAAATTTCCGCTGGACCTTAACAGAGAAGACTGTAGACTGCCTGGTGGCATCGTGATGGAGCTAAGTGACACAAAATCTTGCGATCCTTGCTATGGGAGTGTTGATGACATCGCGGTAAACTATCTTTCATCTAACTGAACCTAGCCTCTCCAGTTAACGCAGTTTTTTGCCTCCGGTCGCCTTCCACTTGTGACGAGGTCTTTCTCCTCTGTGTTGGCTCTCCGTGTCTGTTGGGAATCCCTAAGTTTTTTGTGTGGATCCAACCTGCAGTATCTGCCAATTTCGGCAAAAATAGTACTCGTAAGTTGTCTTTTTATTAAAAGTTTTCCACCTGCTCAACAAATAAGTCAACATATAGCAACAACAATATCTGGTGTACGAGGAACAGTATACCAAACAACGGTGTATTTGGTATAAGAGAAGGGAAAGAGATCCTCTCTAAATTTACATTCTCCAAGTATGTCCTTAACCTGAAATTTTTTCCCGATTACGTTGGTTTCCTTAGTAGAAAATTAGAAAAAAAAGTATGCCCCGGGTGAGGCTCGAACTCACGACCTTAAGATTATGAGACTTACGCGCTGCCTACTGCGCCACCGAGGCTGTGATAGACAAGTTGCATTGTACTATTTACAAAGCTATAGAGCTGCCCCAACTATTTCGTTAAAGATACGTCCTCCCAAATCATATTTTGTTGCTAACGATTTTTTAACTCGCAAAACACATGTAAACTGGTTTTTTAATAAAAATACTTGGTCATTCAATCACACGGGTATGCATCACAAGTTTTGAATAAAATTGAATAAAATTCTATTCTTAGGCACGACAGGTGCATAAAACATTGAATCACGTTTTCTTTCTGTCTAAAAAAATTGACATTTACGACATTTATGTCAGCTGTTGATTAGATAGCGACTGTGGAGTAGGATTGGCTGTTGCTCGTATTTGCTTTGCAATTAAAATTGTCCGTTGTGTGATGCATGATTTTATGAAAAAATTTTTCTGCGACTAAGATAACTTCACGAATATTTTGCAAAAGTTTCTTTTTGGAGTTTTATTATTATTATTATTATTATTTTTTTTTTTTGCAAGCATAGAAAGGTGAGTACACGTGTTTAAGTAGTAAAGTCAGTATTGGAACCGCTAGGAGCGGTTAAAGGACAAATACATTCATATTTTCTGCAGAAGGGCAATCTCCAATGGTCGGGGTTGCCAAACTGCCTCATATCAAGGAAGATATGACCTACCTACAATCAAAATAAGACGAACAACCTATTAAACAGAACCCGCCCAGAAATCGCTATAATTACGGCAATAACCACGGGGCATTGGGTAATTGGAGACCAAGCGGCCAAACTAGGTATCCCATACAACCCTAACTAGAAAGAAACTCTCACTTCCTCTGCAAATATCTAGCTCTAGCAAGAGCCAGACTGCGCTCACTAAACCAACAATTCTTTGACGACCGTAGCGACATCTCGGGTAAAGGGATACAGGATCTTATCCGCTTTCTCAAATTTATAGGTTGGTTATAGCACCGACCGGACCACATGCTTAACAACCATCACAAAATAGGTTTGATGAGGAGTGGTAACAAAACAGCACATCCTAGTGCTAAGTGGGTACAATGGCATGAACCGCCACTTCTACCTACCAGTATTGGAAAGTTTATACGTTTGCTGTACAAATGCGAACAGCGTTAGAGCGAAAAGTTCGCCCACATATTTAATTTTTGTTTTTAAATGAATTTTATTTAATTTGGATGGAACACGAGTGACTAATCCTGCGTCTATGATATTTGGTATCCTAGAACCTTTAAGTAAAAGTACCATCAGCCTACAATGGCAGTATGGGTATTTGTGTGCGATATTGATGTCCTTGGTAGATATACCACCTTGATACCACCTTTATTCGTCTAAATCTATATTGTCCCCTTCAAAGTAATCCCCATCGACTGCAACACACTTATGCCAGCGCTTGTTCCAATCCTCGAAACATTTTTTATGTTTTCTGTATGTCCATCAGTGCTTCCTGCGATTTTTCCATTACATCCTCTCGGTTGCTGAAACGCGTTCCCCGTAGTGGTTTTTAACTCGATTGAACTTAAAGAAGTCACAGGGAGCCAAATCAGGTGAATTCGGTGGCTGTTGGATGGTATTTATTGCATTTTTCGTCAAATAATTACGAATAATGATGGCACTGTGCGAAGGTGCGTTATCATGTTGCAAAATCCATAATTGTCCATAATTCTGGTTTATTTCGGCGAATTGCTTCACGTAAACGTCTCATAACGCCCAAATAATACGCTTTGTTTACTATCTGACCTTCTGGCACAAATTTATGATGCACTACACCGTTGTAATCCAGGAAAACCGTGAGCATTGCCTTCTTTTTTGACTGAAAACGAAGTGGTGAACGCCATTCACTTGCCTGATGGCTGGATTGCATGTCGTACTCATAAATAGACGTCTCGTCTCCAGTAATGATCCTTTTGATGAATGTGGGATCAGATTCAGCTTCGCAAATCATCTCTTTTATGACGTCAACACGGTTTCTTTTTTGCATGAAATTGAGGTCTTTTGGCACCAACTTTGCTTCTACACAACGGAAACCCAAATCATTAACCAAAATGTCGTGGACGGATCCATACGCAATGTTCAAGTCCTCCTCTATCTCTCTGATGGTTAATTTGCGGTTATTGGCCAACATTTCTTTTACTTCATCAATGTTTTCTTCGGTTTTCGATGTCGATTGTCTGTCACTGCGTTCATCATCTTCGATTGACTCAAGACCAATTTTGAACCTGGTTCTTTAGAGAATCAGAGAATAAAACACATAAATTTGAAAGTGAACTTAAATTTTTTATTATCGCTTAAAAGAACAATTCATGGCATTTACTTTATGAAAATGATATCGTGTAACTTTTGGCCACGACTACGTCTGAGGTGGTCCATTCGGAAGGTCCAATTTTGGACGACTCGTTCGAGCATAGCGACTGGTATCTCGCGGAAAGAACGAGTAATGTTGGCTTCCAAAGCTTCATAGCTGGCTTATTTCTGAAGACCTGAGACTTTACATATCCCCAGAGAAAATAGTCCAAAGGCGGTCAATCTAGGCGGCCAATTTATCGTAGCAAAACGTGAAATTAAGTGCTCACCAAAATGATTTCTCAACAAGTCCATTGTTTCACGCGCTGTATGGCTCGTAGCGCCGTCTTTTTGAAACCAGAGTTCATGTGTTTGAATTTCAGGAAGCACATAGTCCGTTAACATGGCGCGATTTTTGAAGAAATATGGATCAATGATTCCACCAGCCCATAAACCACACCACGATAAAACACCGGATTTTCATTGAGTTTTTCCAGAGCCCATTCACTGAAAATATGGCGCAAATTCAAGTCGCCTGGCTTCAATTCTTACACAAGTTGAATTTTGTACGCTTTTAGGCCGAGATACTCACGTAAAATACGCCAAGTTATTGTATACGCCAAGCCAAGCTGCTGCGAATGACGACAATTCGATTCAGCTACAGCTGCTATAGTCTCTTCACTATAAGCTGGATGTGGTCTAACCGGTCGAGTAACATCCACTAATGCAAACTGGGACTCAAGTTTGTGAATGGTATTGGCAGTAGTGGTTTCAGTTGGTCGATTATGTGCACCTAAGTTCCTCGAATCGCACGAAAAACATTTGTCACAGAACGCTGATTTTCGTAATACAGCTGTACAATTTGGAGACGCTGTTGTGGTGTTAATCTTTCCATGATGATTTGCCAAATGATACTGAACAAAAACGACAAAACAGTTTGATAGGAGTCACGCGTGATCTGTCAGAAAAAGCCTATTGAAAACCAAACCTCACGATTAATCACCCTATATTTTGCTGTTTTTATTCTTTTTTGTGGTTTTGAATTCTAAACGACTCAACTTCCAATCCATGTTTACGAGGTTAGTGGACGCAATGAGAAGTTCCATATTTTACGTTCGTGTCTAACGGATTCGGCACATCAGAAAGCTATTCAAAGGCTTTGAAATGGTTAAAATCTCGATTCGATAATGACAGATTCATTTTTCATGTCTGTATACGAGAGCTGTTTGATGTTCCTTCGATTATTTCTTTAACAACGCAAAGTTTGACGGACATCAGTGACTGTCAATTCACATTTCACTGTTTTTTTTTTTTTTTTTTTTTTTTTTTTCTTTTCTTTTCTTTTGTATGAAATAAATTGAATTCACAAGCCCAGACAAGGTGGGTGAAAGGAGCTCCACTCAATGTCATTCTGTCGTGGGAAGAGGTGACAAAATTTTTGAATAAAGTATATCAGACTTGAGAATATGGAAAGCACACTTCAGTCGAAATACAAAAAGCAAGGAAGCAGCGATAACAGCAGTCATCACAAGTCTAATTCACGTAAGGTTCTTACTTAGTTACCTAGTTACTTAGGGGTAAACCGGGGCCTCAACTAACAAGCATTTCCAGTTAGCCCGCTCTTTAGCTAACTGCCTTCATTTGCGCACTCCAAGTCGATTAAGGTCCCCTTCGATTTGTGCGCTCCACCTAAAGTGAGGTCTTCCTCCTTTGTCACTCTGGGCTTAATTCTAAGAATCAGCATGTTGGTGTATTGGTGTCCATTAGCTCGACATATCCAAGCCATATCAGGCGACTGATGTGCAGTTTTCTGACTAGGTCGATGTCGCTATACCTGCATGTCTTATAGCTCCTCATTGAATGTTCTCCTTCAAATCCCGTCAACGACTGGGGATATCTTTATCTATTTTCAATACAGTCTATGCTTTAGCGCCATAAATTGGGGCTGGAATGATCGAGGTCTTATGTGTATGGAGTCTCCTTAGTTTCTCTGGGTAGGGCCTTACTACTCAATTGCGTTCTTAGTCTAAATAAACAGTGATTGCCAACAGTAATTCTTCATTCGTTGTATTGGTGGCAATATTCAAACTAGAGCCAAGATATATAGAGTCCATCCATCCATACCATCCCGATAGATAAGAAGAAGTAAACCTTTAGTAGAGTCACAGTCGGTGCTGCGAATATGGAAAAACTTTTTCTGCAGACTGTATAACGTCAACGAAATCCAACATGCCGCCGTCAGACAAAAAAGACCATTCAACTAAGACGATGATAGCTAAAACTTCTGCCCACTTGATCAGAACGAAGTAAAGACAGCAATATCTAAGCTAAAATTTAACCAAGCAATAGGACCTGACGGCTTACCGACGAAGGTATTCAAAACTGCTGGAAATGACTTTGTGGAGAGCAGAGAGCGATCTTTAAAAAAGGAGACCCTGAACTGGCCCAACTACAGGGGCACCAGTCTTCTATCTTCTTCCATAGTAATCCCAGTCCTGTTCTATGTATAGCGCAGAGGTATGGAGTTTATCGAAAATGGAGGGTGGTCTTGGCTGCTTTGAGAGGAAAATTCATCGGGAGATTTTCGGTCTCGCTTGCATAGACGTGGAGTGGAGGATGAGATATAACGACAAACTGTGCAGCCTATACGAGTACAGCGACATCGACTTAACCATCGACTTAGTCCAATGACTGACGTGGCTGAATCCTGAAGTGCAGATGGATGCAGATGGATCAGAAAAGTCTTCATATCTGCCTCCGAATGACAGCGCAATAGAGGCAGACCACGACTCAGGTGAAGCACGCAAGTGAGCTCTCCGCTAACTTAGCGTGCGAAACACTGGAAGCAGCTAGTTTGTGTGACTGGCTGGCCTTTTAAGAACGAAAAAACCTTTCTCAAGTCGTACCATATCTATTCTTTTGGTTTGATACTCTTACTCCGATGAGGGATAAATAATCTCATTCCAAAGAGAATAGTATCGGTGATCATATCAGCATTTCGGAGAAACACAGCGACTAGTAAAAATTCCTAAAGAAAGTATTAAGTCCGCTCTAATTGGCTTTCTTGTATCGCCATACGGTTCTTTTAGGAATCTCTAACTGCGTGGTCAGCATTAGAGAAATTAGCTGATATGACACAATAGTCCCACTAGCCTAGAGGGCAGAGCACATTAACGGTGTACTTATTAGGATGAGAAGTTAGAAACAAGACCACGGTGTTGGCAGTATGACTTTCAACGACTATTATTTATGTGGGCGCATTTACAAGATGTGTCAAGTTGTTTTCCGCAGCAAAAATCTCAATGTCGAAACCACCCAAAAATCACCCGTAATAACGATTTCAGTATGAGGATACAGGGATACAATTCTTTGTATGGAGCCAGACAGTTCATCAAACTCGCTAAAAGTCGAATTGCTTTCCAGTTTGGAGCTTCTGTAAAGTAAAGCAATAGTGGATGATTTGCTCACGGTGATGGAATTTTACCCACATGAAATAGAATTCCGGATTGGAACAGAGGTTACATTGTGGTGGAATTTAGTAAGCTACATCACTACGTACGTAAATGGCGAGACCGCGGTGGAAAAGAATAATGACACTAGTTCGTAGCCAGGCAGCTTCAGATTAGATTAATCTGATTTTGTGAGCGGGGATCTACCTGTGTTTCACTAAGTGCCAAAACATCTATTCTTACAGACGTGGACATGCCTTCTGCTCTAAATTCGCTGGCCACTATAAAAATACGACGATGCAAAGCAGGGCTGGGGAGTGAAAACTCCTTAGAGCATAACAATCTTACATTTACGCTTACAGCTTATTGCTGTTCATCGCGAAATTGTTTCCGTTGCGTATGAAGATGAGACGTAACCGTTTCATCCCAATCAAAGTTTCCACTCCAAACTGATAGCATAGATACCTTTCGCTGCAGAATAACCGTCCTTATGTGTCCTAAGAGATCATTTAATCAAACAATATCTAATAATACTTTATAATTTTGCCGTTATTAATTTGATGGTGTATGTGATAAAAACTCCACAGAGTTAGAACACCACTTCCGTAAGTGTAATCCGCCCTTTAAAAGCCAAGAAAATATGTGTCTTTCCTGTATTTTGCCTAAGGCCTCTGGCGAATCAGCCCTTGTTATATGAAATTGCCAACATAAAAATCGGATTTAAGTATACTTGACCCAATGGAAAAGTTGGATGGCTCGTCCAAAGCAAGTTGGTGAAGACTGCAAATTGCCAAAAAAGAAACAGATGTGGTTCCGTATGTAACCGTATTAAGCTTGTTAATTCTAAGAGCCTTTGAAACATCATCACTCCGGAGGATACGTTGCACGTTTTCATTTGGAGGCTGAACATTTACACAACGATAAATTTTTCCAATGTCCGCAGTAACTGCTAGACGAGGAGATGGGAATTCTAATAAGGCACCAAATGTCATAAGCCAGATTGTATGGTTGGTATGGCTCTATCTTTAAGATTTCGTTCAACAATATGCCCGATGATGTGGTTGTATTGTGTTCCTTTAAAGGACAGTAGTGCGTCACGAAGAAATGCGGTTGTTGCAATCCGTCTGGAGGTGCCTCGACCATATGTGTAAAATATTGGGAATATATTTTAATTCGTGCGTTTTTTTTTTTTTTTTAAATTTGAACGTTTATTTAAGAAAAACATGTACAATAGTATTATTCAAAGTATTGCCCATCTGAAGCTATGACTTTTTCCCATCTTTCTGGCAATTTGTGGATCCCATCCCAAAAGAACTGCGCCGGCTTGGCAGCCAAGAATGAATCAAGCCAATTTTTGATATTCTGCTCTGATGTGAACCGTATTTCAGTGAGGGTGTTCTGCATCGAGCGGAACAAATAGTAGTCAGAAGGGGCAAGGTCTGGGCTATAAAGCGGGTGGGGTAAGACTTCTCATCCACTGTTTTCCAAATAGGTCCTAACCGGAATAGCAACGTGGGGCCGAGCGTTGTCATGATGGAAAATTATTGCCTCGTGTCTGGTCGCATATTCCGGGCATTTTTCGGCTACTGCTCTCTTCAAACGGATTAATTGTGTTCGGTAGCCTTGTCCATTGATGGTTTCACCCGGTTTTAGCAGCTCATAATACAGCACACCCATCTAATCCCACCAAATACAGAGCATTACCTTCGCGCCATGGATATTCGGCTTTGCCGTTGATTTGGCTGGTTGGCCGGGTTTCACATATGATTTTTTGCGCTTGGGGTTGTCGAAATGGATCCATTTTTCATCACCAGTAACAATCCGATGCAAAAATGACTTCCTTTTGTGGCGTTCCAGCAGCATTTCGGACATGCAAAACCGCCTTTCGACGTCTCTCGGCTTGAGTTCATGTGGAAACAAATTTCCTTGCTTTTGAATATATCCTGCTGCTTTTAAACGTTTTCAAATGGCTGCTTGAGTGACACCCAAAGATTCTGCGAGCTCTTCTTGTGTTTGGCAACAATCTTCATAGAGTAATGCTTCCAGCTCTTCATCCTCAAACTTTTTTGGCTGCCCAGGACGTTTTAACGTCTTCCAAGCCAAAATCACCACTTTTGGCAAGTTCGCTCAGCTAGCGCATGTCCACCATAAACTTCCACCAAAATACGATGACTTTCGGCAGCAGTTTTCTTCATGAAGAAGAACTCCCCGCAAAAACACTTTTTCAGGCAAAAATTTCGACAAATATTTGAGTGAAAAAAAAAGTTATTGTTGTTTATTGACAGTAGCTTTTCAACGCATGTTCCAATGGAATAATACAAGTTACGCCATCTCTTAGCAAACCGCACAAGTTATGGACCCAATATTTACACTCATGCATGAAGTCACTATGTTGCTCCTTAATATTTGCATTACGATTCAGCTTTTCTTTGCAGCTTCAAACGCGGAAACTAATCGCCCAGGCGAAGTTTTAAAAGAGAGTTTGATAGAGTAGTATCCTGAGGGCAGGCGCTTATGCGTTTGAACATAGTTGGTTTCACAGTACTGCTCTTCTGGAGTTCGGATTTGGCTGGGTTGAATATTTCATTAAAGTTCTCAGATTTAAAATGTATCTAAGTGAGCATAGTCGTTTTGTTCGTTTAAATTACTGTCGTTGCTAGTCTCATTAAGACAAGCAGAATTTGATCGGGCATGACACAATCCAACCTAAGCGAGTTTTTTTTTTGTAGATCTGGCATAGTTTCGCTCAAACGAATTTGGCCAAGAAAAATCAAATCAAAGAAATGCGAAGATGCGATGGATTTGGTAAAGTTCGTTAAACGATTAGGAAGAGATAAAGATTTCCAACGAATACGACGATTGGGCTGATGATTGATAGAATTGAATCCACTAGTTGATATGTCTGTTTAAGTTCTCGATAGGAGCCTAGCAATGCCCTGTCCGGTATAAATTTGCAATGTTTATCTCGTACCAGTACGAATAGATATTCAATTTGCAATGTAGAAGTTGAAACTATTGATATCGAAGAGAGGAGAAGAGTTGCTGGTAACATAAGTGGATTTCAAAGTTGAAGTGCCTGTAGATATAGCATACTAGTCACTCAGAGAGATTCTATTTACAAAATTTTATAAAATTGTGTTGCTTGCAACACTTTGATCTGTAGAACTTAACAAAGTGTCCACTTTCTAAACAATTAAGGCAAACACCTAGGCTCTTTACTTTGGAAATGCGCCTATCTACCGGAAGTAAAAAAAAGTGTTTGACACCAATTATGTTATGGATATTCGATCTGCAATATATGTACATATATACACTAATAAATGGGATATTGTGTATCATATGTATTAGATGCAATAAGTATCTTACGTCGATTGTGATGTTCTGTCCAATTCGTCGGTGTTGTGTGTCCCTTCTTGTAGATAGCAAACCCATCTTGGCAGCTTCTGCTTCAATACTAGCGAACGTACCTGCAACAGCCCGCTGGGTTCATCCAATTAAATTAAATTTTTTTTTTTTTTTATTTTATTTAATATAGTCCCTTTTTAGTTTGATACACTTATTTTAGCGATTTTCCAACTTCTTGATCCCGTCCGAAAAGTAATTTTCCGAAAGGTCTGCAAAATACTCCTCCGTGGCGTCGATGATTTCCTCGCGTTGGTTGAATTTTTTATTGATAAGCCATCTTTTGAGGTTTGAAAAGAGAGAGTCCGAGGGAGCCAAATCGGGCGAATACGGTGGATGCGACAGCAATTGAAGCCGTACGTCATTGAATTTAACAATGGTTGCGATGCTCTTGTGCGCCGATGCGTTGTTTTGCAAAAACAAAATTTTTTTTGCTTCATGTGAGTTCGTTTTGGAGCGATTTCGGCCTTCAATCGCTCCAATAATGCACAGTAATACTCCCTGTTGATGGTTTTTCTTTTTTCGAGGTAGTCCACCAAGAGTATGTCATGAAAATCCCAGAAAACCGACGCCATAATCTTTTTGACCCATCGAGCCTCCCTCCACCGCTTCGGTGCACTCGTGCCGGCTTCAGTCCATTGCCGGGCACTCATTCTGTTCTCTGGTGTTCAACAGTTACCAATCGACGCCAAAAGTCCGCCCAATTTAACATCAGCAAGTCCAAACACTCTTTCGAAGTGCTCTCGCGTTCATGTTTTTGGTCAGGAGTGAGTATGCGCGGCACTCAGCGGCAGGATAACTTTTTCATATGCAGAATATTGCCCAAAATATGGAGTGTGCGCTCAGTACTAATCTTTGTGGTATCTGCTAGCTCACGCACATTCACTTTTCGGTCAGCCAACACCATTTCACGTATTTTTTTGACATTGTCCTCTGTAACCGCATCAGAGGGCCTGCCGCTGAGGACTTGATCGGTAGTGGAGTTGCAGCCACTACGAAACTCATAAAACTAATATTTGACGGTGTAATCTGATGGAGTATTAGCCCCATAATATTTATCCAGCTTGTCTTTTGTTTTCTTCGCTGTTTTGCCTCTCAAAAAATAACACATGGGCTGAAAGGTTCCGTTTTATAGTAAAACACAAAATTTTTGCAAAATTTAACTTTATTTATCAATATAGTTGCCTTCGAGGGCGATACACTGATTGAAACGAGTTTTTAAACGTTCGATACAAGTTTTGTAGTACGATTTCGGCTTAGCCTCAAAATAAGCCTTTGTTTCGGCGATTACTTCTTCATCGGTCTTAAATCTCTTTGCGGCGAGCATTCTTTTCAGGTCTGTGAACAGGAAACAGTCGCTGGGGTCCAAATCTGGATAATACGGTGGGTGGGGAAGCAATTCGTAGCCCAATTCATTCAATTTTGCCATCGTTTTCATCGACTTGTGACACGGTGCATTGTCTTAATGAAACAGCACTTTCTTTTTCTTCAAATGCCTCCGTTTTTCTGCGATTTCGTCCTTTAAACGCTCCAACAACGCAATGTAATAGTCGCTGTTGATAGTATGCCCCTTTTGGAGATAGTCGATGAAAATTATTCCATGTGTATCCCAAAATACGGATGCCATAATCTTGCAAGCTGAGTTTTTGGTCGTTTTGGACGAGGTTCGTCGCCTGCTCGCCACTCAGCTGACTGGCGACCTGACTCTGGTGTGAAGTGATGGAGCCAAATTTCATCCATTGTCACATATCGACGCAAAAATTCGGCTTTATTCCGGTTGAACAGCTTTAAACACTCCTCTGAATCATCAACACGTTGTTGTTTTTGGTCGACTGTTAGCAAACGCGGCACCCACTTTGAACAGAGCTTACGCAAGTCCAAATATTTGTGTATGATATATCCAACACGCTCTTTTGATATCTTCAGAGCCTCAGCTATCTCGATCAACTTCACTTTACGGTCCTTCGTAATCATTTTGTGGACTTTTTTTATGTTTTCATCTGAAACAGCCTGTTTTGGACGTCCACTGCGTGCATCATCTTCGGTGCTTGTATGACCACTTTCAAATTTTTCAATCCACTTGCGAATGGTTCGTTCGGCTGGTGCAGAGTCCGGGTAACACTTATCAAGCCATTTCTTTGCATCGGCTGCATTTTTTCCCATCAAAAAGCAATGATAAATCAACACACGAAATTGCTTTGAATCCATTTTTTTCACAATAACAAAAGTTGTTTCACTCACAACGCTATATTTCGAGAACTAATCGTCCGACCGCTGTCAAATTTATACACGTATCTTTTGAAGGTTGGTACTAACTGTAAATGTAAATGTATTAATGTTTATTGATAGAATGAAAATCGTTTTAGTGAATACTCAACATGATGCCAAACACGTCAACAACAATCAGCTGTCAAATCAAAACTAAGGACAGTATCGCACTGAAATTTGGTATGTCTGTCTAAATATAAACGGACTTCAAGGCACCATAACCTTTTTTGTAGTAGCAGCGCATTCTGGCGGTCAAGGAGGTTACGTTTCACTCCACCTAGTATTTGGCGTACACTAGTAGTTGCGGAGACTTTTGAAATGTTGTGCCTCCAGTGTTCAGTGCTTGTTAGTTCTGAACAATTTTTTCAAGTATAATGATTTCGCGGGCAACGCACATTCGATTATCGATTTTTTTCTTCTGTGTTGGTAAACATGTCCCGAACATATGTTTACTGTTTCAAGTATATAGCAAACTTAGTTTGTTTTTGACAGATAGAAAAGTTAGACGTGTTTTGATGTGCTTGGGAATCAAGTGTTCGTAAATACTTTAAATTTTGACAGTGACATACTGCTCTAAGTTAAAAAAACCTCGTTTGTTCCGAAACTTTGTAATTTTGATCAGAAGAACCGTCGCATGGGCATTGCTCAGGAGCTCTTAACTGACGTCAATGATGATCCTGCTCAAAAGAGTTATAACCGGCCCCATGCGACATTTTCCTGTTCCCACATCTGTAGAGACCTATGAAAGGACGGAGATTTGTAAAAATTGAGGTTATACCAAAAAGTTCTTGTGAGAAATGCTTTGAGGATTGGAAAAAATCATTGGCACAAGTATATTACATCTGAGGGGGATTACTTTCAAGGGGACAATAATATTTTTTTAGAAGTCACCATATTTCTGAACACACCTCGTTTTATATAGATGAGTCAATGTATGATGAGTCATTGTCAGCCGCTTTGTCTACATCGTCTAAGTTGAAAGGTTTATTCCACCTGACAGCAGTATTTGGTTAGCCGTCGCCGTTAAACGGTCCACCGAAATGCTCTTTTCAAATCCTCAACATTGACTACAACTCTACTACGATTTTGACTTGTTCGCCTCTACAGGCTTCAGTTCGGGGTTCGGTTCTTTTTACATTTTGTCTACTCCTTCTATACAGCGCCGCGTTATATACGACACTCGTCGTCAATCACAGGGCTTCGTTCTGTTGGCCGAGTGAAACCTAGCACAGGTTTGAAACGGCAGCTTTGATGTCTTTTTGGCAATGTCGCCACTAGTCTTCGATACTTGATACTGGCGGCAGAGATCCTAAAAGTCGATTCCGAAGCCTGAATCCGTTATCGGTGGTGGTGTGGCTTAACTTTCCGACAGCACTATCATAGATGCGCTCTTTTCCTTAATTTGCATTAAAGTTGTCGCGGATAGTTTTAATATAATAGCTAGTGCACTGCAAAAAGGTCTTGTCCAAGAACTTGTAGAAGCTATATTTGGTGTCGTCATCTTTCTCCTCGAGGAAATGTGACTCGATACGTACGATGGAGTCAAAATGAAATTAAAGTGTGAAGTGGGAATAATTCGAAAATTTTACGTTTGGAATGGAGTACACAAAGGCGGTATTTTATAGTAAGTCCTGAGGAAAAACATCCTATGCTTTATTTATTACAAAAATCTTTTCTTAAAAACTAAAATGGTTCGGAACTATTAACTGCCTTATTAAAATACTCGCTTCTCATACGGTCTGGCAAGATATGTGAGTGTGCAAGTAAATCTATGATAGGTCTTAGTCCATTAATAAATAGGAGACATACAGCGGGGAAATTAGTAGGTTGAGTAATGTTTACGGCTCATCCGCATTTATTAGGATACTAGATGTGAAAGGCAATCGTAATTTTGGTAGAACTTTACAGCGGTGATCTGAGTCTTTTATATCATCCAATTCAAAATCATGAAGCTTCATTTATCAGATAGATCATCATATAAGAAATAGCCTGACGCTATCCTATTTTCTTTGCCACTGCATTTGGTCAGTTATCAGAACAATTGTACTGCCACGATGGTGGCTACATGGTGGATTAATAGCCCGTAAGACTCAGTTTTATGATGTTACCATGTGTTAGCAAGGTTTCCTGAGTGAGAGCAGCATAAAAATTTGTTTCAAGCAAGGACAAGCAAGTTGGCAAGGAGGTGACTTCTTAGTGATGGCAGGTCGTTTATCGTTTTTTCCATAATAATGGTTATAGCGGAAAAGGTTATACTACGATATTTTGGAATGTGATGTTTTACTTATCAATTTTCACACTTTAGCTGGCTGCTCTCGGTTTTTGCGCAGACGATTTCACTCAAATATTCCCAAATTGACATGAGAGTTTCTGAATCTACAAATATCTGCTAAATTGATAATAATAGGACTGAGGTATGGGCCTCTATCTCATATGAATCGGACTAAATTGGCTGTAAACATTGCCTTGTGATAGCCATATCATGAATGCGAATATCCAAAAAAATGCAACAATCAGAAATTTTTAAGAAATGCCATTAAATTCTTTACCGTTCTCCTAAAGATTCTCCTTTATCTTTACCTAAATCTCCTTACGACTCTTACCACAACTAAAGCATACATAAGTAAAAGATCAAGACAAAGTTAACAAAGCATCGAAAATGCTGCAACTAGTGTTGTGGATTAAAGTCACTCCTACGGCAGCCGATGGGTGCCGATTAGGTTCTCGAGAGCTATAAGAAAATGACGAAATAAAAATAAAACCTGCCTACAGTAACCTATCGGGATAAGATAATTTTTTTATGACTCCACAGTTGAATTAGAAATTGTTTTATAGAGATGAGTTCCGCGATCCTACGATTAACCTCTGATGTCACAAATGGTAGTTCTCTAAACGGAAAAGAGCCTTAGTTATGGTCATAGCAAAGCTACTGTTGAGCCACCGATTTATCTCTTTGTCCTTTGTATAGATCAGAATGTGGAATACGCCGTAACACAAAGGTGTAGATATAGAATGCAAAGGAGCTTTTGGGTACTACAGCAGCACTAGGCATATTTAGAATTTGCTTTACCTCCTTAGTGATGCAATTTGTGTAGGCAATCGCAACCAAATAAAATCATTTCATTACTAAGCGACCAAATATAAACTGTCAAACAAAATGTATGCTCGATTGCAGTGTAGTGGGAGATAGTCATTAACCTGATAAGCAACAATCATTATTATTGCCCGTACAGTTGGTGTTATTCACCCTAGACGCAGACCTATCTCAGTCCTGGTCCCGCATGATCACGTATGCATTGTTGATTTGCAATTCGGACACACAGCTCATTTATGATATGACGTGCATATTATTGAATTTAAAATTCACTTCACATCACCTCTATTCGCGGAACACAATTGGCCGTATCCGGACCCAGCATAGGTTGCTATATTAAATTGCAATTCCAATATTAGTCTGCAAATACTCGTATGTTTTACTGTACGAATCTGGGCATTGAAACGGCTAATTACCCCAAAAAGTCTTATTCCAGGTATGAAAAGACCAACCCATCTGGAATGCCAATAACGTCGAAAACTGGCGGAGACAAAGACTCAGTCTAGATTATCTTCGTCTTCGTGAGGAATTGGCTTTGTTGGTTTCAAGTTTCGAATTTCGGGAATAGGGAAACGAGCGAAAACCATCGTTTGGAACATCACTTTTGCTCTGTCTAATTTTGTTTACCTGTCAAAGTGCGCCTAATGGAGAACCATCTGACATTTAATTGACACATTATTGTACGCCGTTACACTCACTTAGTACCTCTACTTCTAGTTTCGTTCGCTTGATCGATGGAGCGTTGAAAAGTCGTCGTCGTCATCACCATCGTCGTAGTCGTTGTCGTTTTCGTTGCCATTGCCGTTGCCGAAACTGAGATCCGTGGCAATGGAATTTAATGGCAAAAGACTGCGAACGCAGTTCTTTGTTGTACACAGAGTGTACGCACGATAAATACCACAGTGTGGGCAATTAAATGAGTCAACTATTTGATTACAAATGTGAAACTGTTGCCTGCTTTGTTTAGGCCGACCGTAAATAAACAACGACATGGATACTTACGAGTACGTTTACGGTGTGATTTTTATACGATTTTTGTTTGCGTAGCTAATCAAGATGACGTTTGTTTTGATTACCCCAAAGAATGGTTCCATTGAGGAGTGTTCCTTGTGATATGGGGCATCGTTATACTCGTATTATCAGTAAATGGTTCCCTTTACTTTTCCAAGGCTAATAAGTTCGTCAGTTACATACGAAATTTGGAGAACGACTAGTTAGTCATCTTTCACACTTTGAGGTTGAAATCTGCGGGATATTGGCGACATTTTTCTAATGTCAGTCAGTTTATTTTCTGAAAATCACTTCACTCTTTCATCACCAAAAGACGAAGGACCGAGTACGAGTACGTAACTCCCTTATGAAAAACGCGGCTTATAAGTTGAAAGTGACAACTAGTGTGGCGTACTCTACCGAAAGTTGGAATCTTTAATCCAATGACAATGGCTAGAGAAGGTTCAAAAATAAGGAACTTGACGAGTTTAGTTCTGTATGAGTTACATGGACCTTTTATTTTCTTCGTGCATATTTCTTCCAATCGCCTAGACAATAAACTCTAGTATCTATATTAGTTGGCCTTTCTTTATCCAGAATTGATGATTCCTCCTCTACGAGGGCTGTTTGATAAATACCCGTATTAGAAATGACAACGCAACTATTTTAGGTTTTGACAATTTATTTTTCAATATAATCCGCTTTCAACTCGATATAATTCTCCCAGCAGTGCTGTAACTTTTTTTAGCCCCCTGAATATTGCTGTCATTTCTTTATCAGTTCGTTTGATCTAGTAGTTAAGTTCGTCAGTATTACGTCAGAGGTCAATCCCAAGTCAAGAAGCTTAAAAACACAAACAAAAAAATTCTGATGTCACTGTTTTCGACTTTTACCCTGTAATTTATAGTATTGGGTATATATATTAATTCGTGCGGTTTTTTTTTTTCAAAATTTGAACGTTTATTTAAGAAAAACATGTACAATAGTATTACTCAAAGCATTGCCCATCTGAAGATATGACTCTTTTTCATCTTTCTGGCAATTTGTGGATCCCATCCCAAAAAAACTGCGCCGGCTTGGCAGCCAATTTTTGATATTCTGCTCTGATGTGAACCGTATTTCAGTGAGGTCGTTCTGCATCGACCGGAACAAATGGTAGTCAGAAGGGGCAAAGTCTGGGCTATTAGGCGGGTGGAGTAAGACTTCCCATCCACTGTTTTCCAAATAGTTATTAACCGGAATAGCAACGTGGGGCCGAGCGTTGTCATGATGGAAAATTATTGCCTCGTGTCTGGTCACATATTCCGGGCTTTTTTCGACTACTGCTCTCTTCAAACGGATTAATTGTGTTTGGTAGCGTTGTCTTTTGATGGTTTACCCGGTTTTAGCAGCTCATAATACAGCACACCCATCTGATCCCACCAAATACAGAGCATTACCTTCGCGCCATGAATATTCGGCTTTGCTGTTGATTTGGCTGGTTGGCCGGGTTTCACATATGATTTTTTGCGCTTGGGGTTGTCCTAATGAATCCATTTTTCATCACCAGTAACAATCCGATGCAAAAATGACTTCCTTTTGTGGCTTTCCAGCAGCATTTCGGACATGCAAAACCGCCTATCGACGTCTCTCGGCTTGAGTTCATGTGGAACCCAATTTCCTTGCTTTTGAATATATCCAGCTGCTTTTAAACGTTTTGGAATGGCTGCTTGAGTGACACCCAAAGATTCTGCGAGCTCTTCTTGTGTTTGGCAACAATCTTCATAGAGTAATGCTTCCAGTTCTTCATCCTCAAACCTTTTTGGCTGCCCAGGACGTTTTAACGTCTTCCAAGCCAAAATCACCACTTTTAAATCGTGTAAACCACTTTTGGCACGTTCGCTCATCTAGCGCATGTTCACCATAAACTTCCACCAAAATACGATGACTTTCGGCAGCAGTTTTCTTCATAAAGAACTCCCCGCAAAAACAATTTTTCAGGCACAAAGTTCGACATATTTGAGTGAAAAAAAATTATTGTTGTTTACGCTTCAAATGAATGACATATACTGAAATGATGTACAATGACAGTAGCTTTTCAACGTTTCCATATTCCAATGGAATAATACAAGTTACGCCATCTCTTAGCAAACCGCACGAACGAGTTATAGACCCAATAGTTATGCAAAAATGCATACAGGCTGACGAATAAGCTTTTGCAATTTATGTAGTAAAACCTCAGGTTTTGAGATATGTTATTTGGAGATTTGAAAATGCTTCTAAGCCTTCCGAACGACAGTCAATGAATGCTTCCTGTTAAATGAAATGTTTTAGATTTGATTGAACTTACTAGGTGGGGTGAAAAGTAACCTCCTTGACCGCCTTGAAGTCCGTTCATATATAGGCAGACATGCCAAATTTCAGTGCGATACCGTCTTTATTTTTGCTTTGACAGCTGATTGTTGTTGACGTGTTTGGCATCATGTTGAGTATGGACAAAAACGATTTGCATTCGAAGGAAACAAAAGAAAAATTGAATAAAAAATTGGCCGCAACTCCACTACCGATCAAGTTCGCAGCAGCAGGCCCTCCGATTCGGTTACAGAGGACATATTCTGCATATGAAAAAGTTATCCTGCCCCTGGGTGCCGCGCATACTCACTCCTGCCCAAAATCACGAACGCGAGAGCACTTCGAAAGAGTGTTTGGACTTGTTGATGCGGAATCGGGCGGACCTTTGGCTTCGATTGGTCACTGTTGAACACCAGAGAACAGAATGAGTGCCCGTCAATAGATTGAAGCCGGCACGAGTGCTCCGAAGCGGCCGAGGGAGGCTCGATGAGTCGGAAAGGTTATGGCGTCGGTTTTCTGTTGCTGTCGGATCCACCGTACTCGCTCTTCTTAGATCCCTCGGACTATTATCTCTTTCCAAACCTCAAAAGATGGCTCATCAATAAAAAATTCAGCTCACGCGAGGAAATCGTCGACGTCACGGAGAAGTATTTTGCAGACCTTCTGGAAAATTACTTTTCGGACGGGATCAAGAAGTTGGAAATTCGCTGGATTAGTAATTGAACTTACGTGAACCAATCCCTATTTTCGTTTCAAAATTTCCTTCATATACAATATTTCTTTAAAAATTCCCAATTCAATATTTCCTAACAAAAATTGTAAAGACACAGCTTTGAATTCTAAGTGAAGGTGTAGCTAGTGAAAAGAAAAATGTTCCTTCTTCGTGATTCTCACAAATTCATGTGGGTGCATCGACTGACTATCCAATTGAATTTGTGAAACAGCAATTTAAGTTCTGTATCTCGCTGATACAAATATATTTAGTATTTGTGGATACATTGGGTGATGGCTTTAAATTCACTTTGTTTTTGTTGTTAAAGCTTAATCATTCGAAATGTTGACTATTAACTTGTTTATCTCTAATAAGCCAATAAATGTCAAATCATAAATTATTGTTATAAAGAGTTAATCTCAGCGAAGGAACCATCTAATACATTTATGAGTCTATAAACCATTTACCACTTCAGGTTGACATTGGTCTTGCATCACATTTCAAAGTGAATTACGAGCTGTGAGTAGAGTTTGTTTGTGTAAATTCTTGATTACTGAATGTAATCTACAAAACTAGTTCTGTATACAAGTTGGTAGTCAGCCAAACGAATATGAATTCAGGGTTATCGATCTAAGAACTTTCACTTTGTCGTTCTTCCCCTTTGCTTTGCCTAACTCTTCTCAATTATTACTTACACCGACTTCCTGTTAATTTATTTTTATTTAATTTATTCCATAACAAAAAAGATTCTTTTCATATTACATTACATACTACGAGTATGAGTATGAGTGTTGCTATTGCTGCGCGTTCTCTTTGGTTTCATTTAGAATTCAAATCAAGTCTGGGTTGTCGACGTTCGCCGTTGTACTCATGCGGTTTGGTAATAAGTTTTTTTTTCCAGTAAATTTATGAATAATATGTGCATGCATAAATAATGTAGAGTGAGAGAGAGGTGGGAAAAAATTGTGGATGTTTCCAACCCAAGTATACATAATTCTTTGCCAACACCAGACCGGAAGATAACTTAGTATAAATAGGGGGGAAGAAGGGTCAGTTTGATGATGGTAGCATTAGCAGTGAGCCGTCATTTTTATAACATTATGGCAATTTTTTTAACAATATTTCTTTTTTTACTGTACGTGAACAGTGGGTGTTGAAAGTTTGAAAATTCAAATGAAAGACGAGTACAATCATTGCTATGATTTTTTTTTCAGTTTTGAACGCTTGACTGGTTTTAGTAGTCAAACTTCTTCTTTTGTTAACCTTTGAAATACTCGTATGTAATTGTACATATTTCTCCCACGTATGTGCGCTACTACTGCAACGCATACTTGTTTGGCTAAATCTGCGAATTTCACAATAATTATACAACCCTACCTTGGAACAGTTTGACCAAAATTCTGTTGATGTTTTTGTGTTTAATTAAAGTGATATAATTTTTTTTTTTCGACCTCTTCTCCGAAACTCGGCTACAACTTAAGTCTCTATTGACCAGTAGAAAATGTTGCATGACATTAAAAATCAAGAGACCTAGTACACTGGCTTGATGCACTTGGAATTCTTCGGTTATTCTCGTTATTAACTTTACTACGTGATATTGCCATCCATGTTAAGGGGTTAGGCCATTCTAGAGGCCGTAAAAAAAAAGCTTTTTTGTTAAAAAAATATAAAATAAGTCGAGCTACCAAGGTAAAAGTTTTTTGTACATATGATTGACTGTAAAACATAATTTTTATAGAATAATTTATTTAAAAATGGCGGCTGTGCAGCGTTTCTCAGATGATCGCAGAAAAATCGCCACAAAATTGTTAATAACAAATAAACTATGCTATATACATACGTACCTATTTAGACAATATATTTTTGAAAATCTAGTTCAAATTTGAAGTGAATTGATGAAAAATTGTTCAAGTTATGGGTGCGTCCAACTTGAAAAATGCGGCTTTGAGATAAACGCATTTAAAATTTTCAGTTATAGAAAGTCATGAAAAATGTTGGAATACCTTTAAATCGCGATGCGTACACCATATAATTGGTCTTCTAGATTAGTGTCTTGCTCTTCTATTTTCTATTGGATTTTAATGCGATCCTCCACTCTTTTGCAGCTTAAGACAGCATTCATTCTGTTCCTGCCGATTTCCAAATCCATCGCTTTCATTATGTTCAAAATTGAAGCAAATCCGTCTTATGTGTGCAACTAAGTTATGATGAAATTGCAACTTTATTGCGAAAAAATGGTTACAAATGAATCATTCAAAATACTGTCCATCGCTAGCTACAACTTTTTTCCATCTTTCTGGCAGAGCTCGAATACTGTTACGGTAAAAGTGTTTATCTTTTGAGGCTATCCACGAATCAAGCCATTTTTTTATGTCTTTAGGTGAACGGAACTGCTGATTAGCCAGACCATGTGTCATCGAACGGAACAAGTAATAATCGGACGGCGCAATATCTGAGAAATTTCCAGGTAGGTAGGCCGAGCGTCGTCATGCTGTAGAATCAGTTGTTCGTGCTTTTACTCGTATTGTAATCAATTGAAGTCGATACCGTTCCCCAGGGATGGTTTCGTTGGATTTCAACAGTTCATAATAAATAATACCGATCTGGTCCCACCAAATACACAACATAACCTTCGCAGCGTGAATATTTGCCCGAGCCGACGACGTAGAAGCATGATCTGGCAGTCCCCATGACTTTTTTCTCTTTGAGTTGTTGTATTGAATCCATTTTTCATCAGCCGTCACGATGCGATGAAGAAAACCTTTCCTTTTTTGCCGCTGTAGCAGTTGTTCCAAGGGGAATCACGACGCCTAAAGTCCATTGGTTTCAGATCATAAGGAACCCAAGTTCCTTGTTTTTGAATCATTCCTAACGTATGCAATCGCTTCGTGGATAACTCCTAATCCTGAAGCAAGTTCTTCTTGTTTTTGGCACGGATAGTCATCGAGCAATGGCTCCAATACTATGTCTTCAAATGGTTTTGGCCTT
Organism: Volucella inanis; assembly: GCA_907269105.1. Classification (NCBI taxonomy): domain Eukaryota; kingdom Metazoa; phylum Arthropoda; class Insecta; order Diptera; family Syrphidae; genus Volucella; species Volucella inanis. The sequence goes on from OU026154.1 coordinate 97,705,560, forward strand.
GCTTCGCATCGAAATCAACGTCTTTGAAGTGACGAAACCAATCACGGCACGTTGCTTCACTTAGAACAGCATCTCCGTAAACTTTTTGAGGCTGTCGATGCGCTTCAGCTGCCATTTTCTCCAAATGAAAAAAGAAAATCAACACTTCCCGCAAATTACGATTATTTGGCATCAAATCAGATATTTTCACACAACCAAAAGTATATGACGCCAAAACGAAGGCCACTAATATTTCAAATCGGTTTGTTTACCATATCTCTAAGATTGGTTCATGATATATGTCATGGATATGTCAAAATCGACCAGCAATCACTGCTGGAGCCATCTACTTACAAGAAGCGAGAAATTAGTTTTACCATTAGAAATGGATTTTAGGGTCTATGTCCAAACAGTCGAATTAAAACTTTCATTACAGTTTTGAGTATAACCGCCGATGCATCTAATAAGAAGATCGTCTCTGGTCAATTCTTCAGAAACTGGCTTGATGGCTTTATACACTTCAATTGAAAGAGCTGGCTTCTTTTTGTACTCAGCCAAACTATTTGTAGCCTTAGACTTTTGCCAGCAGCACCATGAGTCCTCTTCGATCGGACATTTATCGTGCTGCGGTTTTGCATCAGTAGATAATTTATGATCGAGTGTAGAACATATATTGATTGTCATGTTTTCAACTGAATCAGAGTTTCTACGAATGGCTCATGCGTTATAAATGGAGAGTTCATCTTTTAGTTTTCCCGTCAATTTTCCCCTTCCACCGAGAATTTTTGTAGTTCTTTTCAAATTACTTAGGTCTGTGACATTTTTATGGGGTTTAACATCAGTGATGCCTTAGAATCACCGTCACCAATAAAATGGGTGTATTTACCCGATGTACCTACCCTTCGGATTGCTGAAGCATCTCAACAATTGCATCGACCTCCGTTTTTCCTGCTGATACATCATGATTCACATCGAACTTATCTTTATGATTTTGTGCCCCTTCCGTATATTCTTCCAGTACTCACACGCCTGTGCAGTCTATAGTTTTTGCATCGTAATTGCCAATAAAAGTCACTCAACCTCACGTTTTCCACACGAACCATCGCCTGATACCATGATTCCATTTTCTCATTTTCGCTGCTTTCATCAGTTTTAGTTGCATATACATAGTTTATTTGCAGTTGAAATTGTTTTGACAACCTTGTAAACCAATTTCAAGTAATCGCATGGAAATTACAATTCTACGATTTATTCCAAAGCCTTTTCCAATAAATGGACTAGTAGATATCTCAGTCTGGACACTCCGCGCTTACCACTTTCTGTAAATATCACTTGCGATTTGCTCACTTTACAAACGATCACGTTTGAAAGAGCTGAAAAACTGCAATAAAGTTTATCAGAGAATAACCAAAACCTGGATTTACTTCAATATCGTACATACCGATTTCATTCATTTCACTTAGTGCCTCTAACTCGTGTCGATTCAGCGGTTTTCTTCCAGAAATTTTTGGCCTCTTCCTGTATGTACGTATCTCTTTTGCACTTTCTTAACCAACGTTTCCAAAGACGAAACAAGCAATAGTCTAAACACCTGGCAAATAGCTTCAAAAACATCTGCCATATACCTACCTACTCTAGACCCCTAAACTACCTACCTACCCTTGTGGCCCTGTACTATACCTTGGAAAACAAGTGCATCGCGATATTTCCCGGCCATAATCTTTTGGAATATCATTAAATTTAAAAAAAAAAAAAAACAAAAATTTTTTTTTGTAAATCCTAGGGTGGCCCTAGGATTAGGGTGCTATGCCAATCTTCCGAAGACCTGGGTCCCACAAAGCCGCATTGATTGTCATGGAGGTTAGTAATATTGCGTTATCGACTGCCTAGACCCTTCTCGTATATTTTTATAGTACGGGACATTAGTTTCAACGATCGGTTGTTGTTACAGTTTCTCGTGTTGCCTTTGCCTTTATAGAGGAGATGAAGAAAACTCTCCTTCTACTGATTATTCATCAAATCGGCACTCAGCATTTAATTTAACTAAATCAAAGATTTAAGTAAATACAAAGTTTTTGATTATCGTCCACGCTTCCGACTACACGTCCCCGTTTCATTTCTTTTACTGCTTTACTTACTTCTGTGGAATGGAAATCCTAGCTAGATTAAGCGTTTAAATGTTTTCCATCTATTGCAAATCTTATAATTTTCTATTTGCAGGTATTCCTGCTCATCTTCAATATATTTCGGCGATTAAAGCTTTTCTCAATTTTTACTTAGTCATGTCGCAATCTTAAAATCGCTTGCACGCTTTTTTCTATTTTCTTTCGTCTGTTTATGACTTGTGAGGATAGTTCTTCTAATTTCGGATATTTTATTTTTGCTAGGTTCGCAATGTAACTCAAGACGTGTTTAATCGGTTTCGGCAAATAGTCAACGATTGAAAGGTAATTCTTGTGTTATGGTTACATCACCCCCTTTTGAAACAACGAGCAGAGTTTTTGCACTACTCTTGGATTTTTCTTTGAAGCTGTTGTACCTGTTCGTTTAGCTTCTCGCAAATTTGTCGGCCCGAGCTGACCTCTTTCCGTGCTTGAATTGGGCCAGTTTATTTTTTTGACGGATGCCGGTTTTCATTATTTTCCTTCAGAGAAATTCGATGCTGACTTGTTTCCACCGCTGAGTTTGTTTGCTTTGTGAGAATTTGGACAATCCACTTTCTAAAGGCCAATATTCTCGGCTTTGTACGGGGGTTGTTTCATGAGTATCCGTATTGGAAGATAGCTGGCGCTACTGAGCGGAAATGAGTGCACCATCATTAAGTATAACTGCTTTTAGCCCGCCTGCCAAATTTGGTGACAATTCGACGCTTAGTTTTCTTTTGACATCCATTTCAAAATATCGTGTTAGGTTTTTGGGACCATGGAAAAAAAGCAGTATCGCTCCGTGATCCAATTTCTGTTTTTAAGTGGCAAAACCTGCGAAGAAATCAAGTCAGTTCTCGATGGTGTGTGTGGGACCTATTTACTTTCCTGTACAACCGTTTACCATTGGTTCTCAGAGTTTCGCTGTGAATCAAAAACGGTTACCAGAGAGGAAACCGTGGACAAAATCCATGATCTCGTATTAGTGGACCGTCGAGTGAAAATCCGCGAGTTGCTAACTTAGCATGCATCTCAACTGAACGCGTTAGCCATATCCTGCACGAGATTTTGTGCATGAGAAAGCTGTCCGCGCGATGGGTGCCGCGTTTGCTTACACCGGAGAACAAGTGCAATCGTGAGGCCACTTCAAAGACGTGCTTGACCCTGTTTACTCGAAATCCTGATGAGTTTCGTGAGCGTCGATGAGACATGGATTCATTGGTACATACCAGAGACCAAAGAACAATCGAAACAAAGGGTTTTACCCGGCGGACGTTTTCCAAAGAAGATGAAGGCCATGCCTTCGGCCAGATAGGTGATCACACCGAAGTTTGATCCACATTTACCATTTGGAGAAGAGAAAAACAATTACAGGACGTTACTACGTCGAATTACTGGGCTGATTCAAGGCCAATTTGAAGAAAATACAACCACATTTGACGAAGAAAAATAGTGCTCTTCCACCACGATACCCACCGGCACACACCTCTGCAGTAGCCACAGCCAAATTGGTCGAATTACACTACTAATTGCTCCCCCATCCTCCGTATTCTCTGGATTTGGCTCCCTGCGACTTGAAAGGGGGTTATATTGAAAAATAAATTGTCAACCCAAAAAAGGGTCGTTGTCATTTCTAATCCGGGTATTTATCAAACAGCCCTCGTACTTAACGCAATCAACAGACCGGGGACGATGTTTGTCGAATTATGTCAAGCATTTTTTTGCTTTAAATTGCAGACAGATCTAGATTTATTGGACGATTTGTACACTCGTTTCCAGTTTTCAATTGTTTCTCTTAAAACTGAAGTTTTTCACTTCGTTATAAGGAGGAAGCCAAATTATTTCCTCTATTTTTCAAACAAAGGCAAGTATCTGAGAACTGTTCTACGTAGAAGACATTAAAAGAACGTATTTAGCAAGACTCCTAAACCTACCTGATTCTACTTTGGATGAACTGATAAATCTTCTATCCCTTAATATTCGTGTAATGGGATACATCTTGATATTCGTATAATTTGCGGGACTTTGCGGTTAATTGAAAGACCGGTGAAGGTACGAAAACATGGTGCTTATCATATCAACTACAATATATTCTTCAAATATTCTTCGAAATTGCATCTAAACTCTTCAAACAGATATATAAAGGGTGAGTCATCGTAAGGTTTGATTTATAATGTAAAATAAAGCACATACATTTGAAAGTGATCTTAAAATTTTTATTATCGGTTAAAAGAACAATTCATGGCATTTACTTTTTAAAAATGATATCAAGTAAATGTTGGCCACGACTACGTCTGGAGTGGTCCATTCGTAAGGTCCAATTTTGGGCAACTCGTTCGAGCATAGCGACTGGTATCTCGCGGATAACACGAGTAATGTTGGCTTTCAAAGCTTTATAGCTGTCTTATTCCTGAAGACCTAAGATTTTACATATCCCCAGAGAAAATACTCCACAGATGTGATATCAAACCATCGATGCTCGCCAAAATGATTTCTCAACAAGTCCAAGTAGCGCAGTTTTGTTGAAACCAGAGCTCACCGAGACCATGTGCCAGGAAGCACATAGTCCGTTAACATGTCGCGATAACGGTTACTATTGACGGTAACTTTCTGATTTGCCCTTATTTTTGAAGAAATATGAACCAAATATTCCACCAGCCCATAAACCAAACCATACCGTTGTTTTTAATAGATGTAATGGTAGCTCTTGATATTCTTCGGGTTGCTCATCAGCCCAAATACGGCAATTTTGTTTATTAACGTATCCATTGAGCCAGGAATGGGCTTCGTGACTGAAAAAACTTTCACGATAAAACACCGAATTTTCATTGAGTGTTTCCAGAGCCCATTCAATGAAAATTCTAGGCCGGGATCCTCACGTAAAATACGCGAAGCTGTCGAATACGCCAAGCCAAGCTGCTGAGAACGACGACGAATCGATTCGTCATGGTCTTCGCGTACAGTTTCAGGTACAGCTGCTATAGTCTCTTCACTACATGCTGGAGGGGTCTAACCGGTCGAGTATCATCCACTAATCTTTGAAGGATGTTGGCAATAGTGGTTTCAGTAGATCGATTATGCGCACCGTAAGTTCCTCGAATCGCATTTCTCACAGAGCTCTGATTTTCGTCATACAGCTGAACAATTTGGAGACGCTGTTGCCAAACGATACTGAAGAAAAATAACAAAGCCGCGTGATGTGTCAGAAAAAGCCTACTGAAAATCAAACCTCACAATGAATCACCCCTTATATATATCGAATACTGTGGCTAAAATAGCTGATCTACTAGGTGGGGTGAAGAGTAACCTCCTTGGTAATGAAAAAAAAATTTTTTTTAAATGCTTTTTTATTTTATTCAATATATTTAGTCCCTTTTTAGTTTGATACACTTATTCCAGCGATTTTCCAACTTCTTGATCCCGTCCGAAAAGTAATTTTCCGAAAGGCATGCAAAATACTCCTCCGTGGCGTCGATGATTTCCTCGCGTGAGCTGAAATTTTTATTGATGAGCCATCTTTTGTGGTTTGGGAAGAGATAATAGTCCGAAGGAGTCAAATCGAGCGAATACGGTGGATGCGACAGCAATTGGAGCCGTAAGTCATTGATTTTAGCCGTGGTTGCGATGCTCTTGTGCGCCGGTGCATTGTCTTGCAAAAACAAAATTTTTCGCTTCATGTGAGGCCGTTTTGCAGTGATTTCGGCCTTCACTCGCTCCAATAATGCACAGTAATGTTTGCTGTTGATGGGTTTTCCTTTTTCGAGGTAGTTCACGAAGAGTATGCCATGACAATCCCAGAAAACCGACGCCATAACCTTTCCAACACATCGAGCCTTCCTCAGCCGCTTCGGAGCACTCGTGCCGGCTTCAGTCCGTTGCTGGGCACTCATTCTGTTCTCTGGTGTGTAATAGTGGATCCAAGTTTCATTATCAGTTACCAAACGACGCCAAAAGTCCGCCCGATTACGCATCAGCAAGTGTTCTCGCGCTCGTGTTTTTGGTCAGGAGTGAGTATGCGCGGCACCCAGCGGAAGGATAACTTTTTCATATGCAGAATATTGCCCAAAATATGACGTGTGCGCTCAGTACTAATCTTTGTGGTATCTGCTAGCTCGCGCACCTTCACTTTCCGATCAGCCAACATCATTTCATGTTTTTTTTTTTTTGACATTGTTCTCTGTAACCGCATCGGAGGGCCTGCCGCTGCGGACTTGATCGGTAGTGGAGTTGCGGCCACCCCGAAATTCTCGAAACCAATATTTGATGGTGTAATCTGACGGAGCATTAGCCCTCTCAAAAAATAATGTTTTATGAGAGAACGAAAATCATTTTTGTCCATACTCAACATGATGCCAAACACGACAACAACAATCAGCTGTCAAAACAAAACTAAAGACAGTATCGCACTGAATTTTGGCATGTTTGCCTAAATATGAACGGACTTCAAGGCACCATAACCTTTTTTGCGGTAGCAGCGCATCCTGGCATTCAAGAAGGTTACTTTTCTTGTTTATAGCCTCACACAATAGTTGTATAAGTTCTTACCAGTGTCAATTATCAAGTTGTTAGAGCTGCTAACGAGTGGTTTCATTTCTTTGAGGAAGTACTAAGCTTCTTGCTTCTTGCTTTTGTTTGACATGGTTTGCACTGCCTTAACATCGTACATGCGTGCAACGTGAATAAATCTGGCTATTTGGTTTGTCTAAGCAAGCAATACGTATCATGTTGAACAGTTTTCATCCTGTTTGAATGCTTGTCGCTGAATTCTTACCCAGATTTCTTAAATATACGATCTTCTGGGTTACACTATACAATCGGATTTAGTTGTGGCATACTTATCCACCCAGGAATGATTTAAAAATTCTTCATACTGCCTCACCAGTGATGGAAATGATACCGTTCTTGTTATGCTTTTGCTGTCGAAGTCTAAGGAACACTTAGATCCTTCGATTACAGTTATGAGGGTGGTAAAATATTGTAGTTCGACTTTAGCTATACTTAGAATACTGTTGTGGAATGGGAAGCACATGCAGCATGTCAGAAGCTTATTGAGCTTCTGGGATCCTTTCATATTCTAGATAAAAGGAAGCCTACGAGCTTCTCAGATATAACTTTTGATTACATACTCACCGTAGTTCCGTAGACCACTTCATTAATAAGCTGCTTTACTACATAACCTAACATTTTTCGAAGTTCTCATATCTCTTTAGAAATGTAGATGTATCTCGTAGCAGCGACCTTTTGTCAAGAGTTCGATCTACCTTAATTCCACCGCAGTGATAGTGATTGCTTCAAAAAACGGAAAAAAAAAGGAATTTTGTATTAAACGCTGAAAATTTATTCCCAATTCACATCAATTAATACTACGGGTGGTGTTAACCGCTTGGTTTAGTGGTTGCTACAATTTATCGAAACTCCTCATCTGTGATACTCCTAAAAAAAAAACTTTCCACGAATTTACGTTCGTTACGACAACGACTTTGAACTATGATAAATTATTTTTCCTGTCGAAATAAACACTTAGATACAGAATTAGTCTATTAAACTCCCTTTAAGCGTATGTTCTTTCTATCAATCTTTCGTGGGATACGTTTCAGTGATAAAATGCCAGCAAACCACTACAGCAATGCCGAGTACCTGCAACTTGATCCAAGCGTAGGCTCTGCACTCCCATATGTTAGAGAGTGCTCCACGGTATCGTGATAAGTGACTTATGCGATGTGTTTAGAAAAAGCGTAGTACTCCATTACGACGTCAGTAATCAGACCACAGTCTTTTCAGTCATCAATCGTTATTGGACCCCAAACCAACAACGCATGCTAACTTACTTAGGTCTTAAGAAACTCACTTCTGGGCAAGTTTATCGGCGACATCATTTCCCATTGTGAACTAAGACACAAACAAGACTCAGTAAATTTAGCCTTTTGTTTATCTTCAGAGCTGCCTTGCATCTTTGAACTGGGTTGGAAGTGGTAAGAGGTCTTAATCAAGTGCAACTACAGGCCACTTATTCTACAGTTCATTGGCATCAGGATTGCGCAAGCTTAACCCAAGTTTTCCCAACGAGGATCGAAATCTAAAGTTGTCGTTCTCGAAAAAGCCACCAAAGCCATCCGTGGCCGAAATTGTTCCTGAACACAATAAAAGTCGATTTCGCACATTCGTAACAACAGGAATTCTGGTTTTATTGCATCATACGGCATGTCCATAGAATCAGAGCCAAAACACTGTCAAAACACCACTTTTTTTTTTTTTTTTTTTTAATTGGAAGATGGTGTTGAGGGAGGAAGATTAATTAGTATCTCTAGAACAGACGTTTTTAGGTGAGACCATTGGAGACGGGATACCTGCTTCCTCTGTCATCATATATTGGTTGCAGTCAGCATCCGCAATTGGAATCCTATTCATCAGCATTGTTCTTATTCACGAATTGTCTGATTCAGCTGAGAGCACTCTCAGTGCCGATGGAAATGTCCAGCGAATATTTTTTCTTGTCGAATGCACTTCCGATTTTTGCAATTAGATTTTGAATTACCGGCTCGCAGCATCCGTTGGTAGGCATGTTACAATTTTGGCAGAGGATGTATGTATTCCCAAAGTGGTTTAGCGCATATAATGTTCAACCGTTTTCTTTAGCATAAAGGAAGTCGAAGCTAGCAAGAGCCCCGAGTAAAAACATCGCACATCACCTTACTAACGATTGGGCTGAGTGGTACCTGAATTTACCGTCGACACCGCTTTTTGGAGAGATTCAGGAGGAGGTCGATAACCTTTGAGGTTCTAAATTCAAAGATGATCCACAGGACCTTTCAATTCTCATTCCCGCCGACTTTCTGATATAGACATCAATGAAGTACTGTTGACAGTTACTGCGATATCTTTGTGAGTAGATGGTCATTGGAGTGTTCTTTATGAGCAGCAGCAGAATCAAAAGTGCCGATCCCGTAGGCCCTTGGTGAATGTTGATGAGGTGTGTCTCCTCTGTCAATGATGGCTTTTGGCACGAATACCTCTATCACATACTGTATCACAAAACCCATTTGCACGTGAAACAAACCCCACGTCATTGTGTTTGCAATTTTTCTCCTCCTAATTAAATGCTTTACACTCGTTTTGAACTTGGCAGTGATATCACGTACAATGTGTCTACAGCTATGCCGTACAAGCTAATGCCATCATCTATCTACAATACATAAAGAAGACGTGTTCCATCATTCGTTAAGCCTTAAACCACCAGGACTTACGCTCCACCATCTACGACGATTCAAACCCAAAGTGGGTAAAAAAAAATAAAAAAATGGAAAAAAGTATCAACAATTTCCGCTCATCATAAATCCAACAGCACTCTAACAACCGTGAAATATTTTCCAAAGCCATTATCTCTTCAAGGAATGGTTTTTCTTCTTCGCACCATGTGCATCTGTATCTTCAAGATACGAGTTTGCTTGTACAACCACATATTAACTTAACTGAATTGCGTGTGATTCGCGTGAGAAATTCGTTTAAATGCATGAGTGCAAAGTAAACATCTTTTTACTCGCACCAATGCCAACTGGCCTGTGGGGGAAGGATGAAAGGCAGGTTTCAAAAAACATTTTTGAAATATCTTAAGGTACGAGTACGTTTCATTGAACTTGACTAATTAGTTGAGGACAATAGACGGGAACATTTAGGGACATTTCATAGCTTTGTCAAGAGTCACAGAGTGCATTGGTGTTTGACGTGTCAAGATAGACGTAGGAGTTTAAGGTTAAAACCCAAAGCTGACGCAGATCAGGCGTCAAGCGAACCACCTGCATCCGTTGGGGTTTTACGATAAAACCTCGCCACAAAAAATCCGATAGATTTTCCAGATTTTTGCTTTACTTATTTCTGGAAAAGCTGCCCCTCGTCCCGGTCGCAGTTACTAATCTATTTGTTGTTATTTATTTTTTTATTTTTTTTTTTCGCCAAGATAACGACGGAGCAATAAAGAAAAATGTTCCAAAATATGTTATCGCGTTCGGGGCTGCTTTCCATTCAAGTGTTCAGTTCTTACTCCGAAACGAGGTCAGTTGCATCTTGTCTTGGACTCTAAACGGAACAGAGTACGAGGTAGCAGTCGTAATTTTTGTTCACAACAAAAAATAAATTAATTTCTAGTTGTTTGTAGAGTTGGTGTCCGTTGTGATCGCAGGTGAGCCCAGGATTTGCAAGTTACGAGATTGTATTGTCAAGTATTACGTGTGTCATCTGGCATATCTGACGACACTGCAAATTCCAACACTGCCCACTTAAGATATTCCTACCAAGCTGGCTGAGTTTTTTTTAGTGACGAATTGTTTATCATTTATTCGGGTTGCGTTTTCGTGGATTGATATTTCTTTTTGTTTTTAATTTTGTGGTCACTTGAAATTCTGGAGAAGTATATAGGAAACGGCTTTTTGTGGTGTTTTTTTCTGTTTTAGCATTTAGTTGGCATGGTAATTGGAATGACGGTGGAATTTTTGTGAAACTGGAGCAAGAAAAAAAAGTAAGCGAATACAAAACTTTTTTGCGTAATTTGATTGTTTAAGTGAAGATAACTCCCGGCTTCTTAGATAAGAGAAGAGACATTGTGGCGTAAGTTTGGAAAAAGAAACCATCCGATTCGAGGTGTGTTAAAAAGGGAATTAACAGATTTTTATGAAAATATTCGTAAGCGCACTTTATAAGGCTTTATAATTTATGTTTCCCTTGATGGGTCGAAGCGGATCGTAAAAAACTTAAAAACATGCTGTTTTGTAATACATTTTACCTTTCCTCGATTTAGTGTCTTTAATTTTTCTCAAAAGTGGTCAAAGGCAGTTAATGAATTTTTGTCAATGAATATCAGTTCAATCTTAAATTAAACTAAGTTTGTTTTTAACTTTGCATATCTTTAACAGTAATAGTAATAAAAGTTGTAACTTACTTACTTATTTATTGGGTATATATTTTAATTTGTGCGCTTTTTTTTCTAAGTTTGAACGTTTATTTAAGAAAAACATGTACAATAGTATTACTCAAAGTATTGCCCATCTGAAGCTATGACTTTTTCCCATCCCAAAAGAACTGCGCCGGCTTGGCAGCCAAGAATGAATCAAGCCAATTTTTGATATTCTGCTCTGATGTGAACCGTATTTCAGTGAGGGCGTTCTGCATCGACCGGAACAAATGGTAGTCAGAAGGGGCAAGGTCTGGGCTATAAAGCGGGTGGGGTAAGACTTCCCATCCACTGTTTTCCAAATAGTTCTTAACCGGAATAGCAACGTGGGGCCGAGCGTTGTCATGATGAAAAATTATTGCCTCGTGTCTGGTCGCATATTCCGGGCATTTTTCGGCTACTGCTCTCTTCAAACGGATTAATTGTGTTCGGTAGCGTTGTCCATTAATGGTTTCACCCGGTTTTAGCAGCTCATAATACAGCACACCCATCTGATCCCATCAAATACAGAGCATTACCTTCGTGCCATGGATATTCGGCTTTGCCGTTGATTTGGCTGGTTGGCCGGGTTTCACATATGATTTTTTGCACTTCGGGTTGTCGTAATGGATCCATTTTTCATCACCAGTAACAATCCGATGCAAAAATGAGTTCCTTTTGTGGCGTTTCAGCAGCATTTTGGACATGCAAAACCGCCTTTCGACGTCTCTCGGCTTGAGTTCATGTGGAACCCAATTTCCTTGCTTTTGAATATATCCAGCTGCTTTTAAACGTTTTCCAATGGCTGCTTGAGTGACACCCAAAGATTCTGCGAGCTCTTCCTGTGCTTTTCAACAATCTCCATAGAGTAATGCTTCCAGTTCTTCATCTTCAAACTTTTTTGGCTGCCCAGGACGTTCATCGTCTTCCAAGCCAAAATCACCACTTTTAAATCGTGCAAACCACTTTTGGCACGTTCGCTCAGCTAGCGCATGTTCACCATAAACTTCCACCAAAATACGATGACTTTCGGCAGCAGTAACGAAGAAGAACTCCCCGTAAAAAAAACTTTTTCAGGCACAAATTTCGACATATTTGGGGAAAAAAAATTATTGTTGTATACGCTTCAAAAGAATAACGTACAATAACAGTAGCTTTCCAACGTTTCCATGTTCCAATGGAATAATACAAGTAACGCCATCTCTTAGCAAACCGCACGAATAAGTTATAGACCCAATACATGGTGCTAGTCTCCAAGTTGATACTGATTTTCAATCAATAAAACTCTTTAGTTAGAGAAATTATTGACCAACTGCTTCAGTTGCCCATTTCAAAATGTTTAAAGTCTCCTTCCACTTGTATGTCACGTAAAGCGAGTTTTTTTATTTTTTGCTTTGTCTCGTCAATGCCAACTTGAAGACGTCTCTTTCCGACGGATCATTAATATTCATTCGATCTTTAATAAGACCGCTGTTTGATGAGTACCCGGATTGGAAGATAGCTGGCGCTACTGAGCCAACTCACATTTGGTATAACCTCTTCTAACTCGCCTGTCAAAATTTGGTGACAAACCGACGCTTAGTTTTGTTTTGACACTGAGTTCTTCCTACTTTAACGAAGCCTAAAGGAATGCTAACAGCTATAGGGTGATTCATCGTGAGGTTTGATTTATAATGTAAAATAAAACACATAAATTTGAAAGTGATCTTAGATTTTTTATTATCGGTCAAAAGAACAATTCATGGCATTTACATCTTGAAAATGATATCATGTAAATGTTGGCCACGATTACGTCTGAGGTGGTCCATTTGGAAAATCCAACTTTGGGCGACTCGTTCTCGCGGATAACACCAAAAATGTTGGCTTCCAAAGCGTCAATCGTAGCTGGCTTATTCCTGAAGACCTGAGACTTTACATATCCCCAGAGAAAATAGTCTAAAGGTGTGATATTGCACGATCTAGGCGGCCAATTTACCGTAGCAAAACGTGAAATTAAGTGCCCATCAAAATGATATCTGGACAAGTCCATTTCAGGAAGCACATAGTCCGTTAACATGGCGCGATAACTGTTACCATTGACGGTAACATTCTGATTTGCCTCATATTTTAAGAAATATGGACCATTGCTTCCACCAGCCCATAAACCACACCATACCGTTGTTTTTATTGGATGTAATGGTATCTCTTGATACTCTTCGGGTTGCTCATCAGCCCAAATACTGCAATTTTTTTTATTAACGAATTCATTGAGTCAGAACACAATCACTGAACACAATTTCACAGTAAAACACCGGATTTGATTGAGTTTTTCCAGAGCTCATTCACTGAAAATATGATACAAATTCAAGTCGCCTGGCTTCAATTCTTGCACAAGTTGAATTTTGTAGGCTTTTAAGCCGAGATCCTCACGTGAAGTACGCCAAGTTGTCGAATACGCCAAGGTGCTGATAACGACGACGAATCGATTCGTTACGGTCTACATTACTACGTGCTGGATGTGGTCTAACCGGTCGAGTATCGTCCACTTATGTAAACTGGGATTCAAATTTGCGAATGGTATCGGCGATAGTGGTTTCAATAGGTCGATTAAGCGCACCGTAAGTTCCTCGAATCGCATGAAAAACATTTCTCACAGAACGCTGATTTTCGTAATACAGCTGAACAATTTGGACACGCTGTTGTAGTGTGAGTCTTTCCATGATGTTCCATGATCTGTCAAAAAAAGCCAATTGAAAATCAAACCTCAGTCAAACCCCTTATTTTGTTTAGATCACTTGACATTGTAGAACAAAGTGGAGTTTTCTTTTTATTTTTTTTCTTTGGGAGGCAGTTGAATATATATATAGAGTAGGTGGAGTATTGTCTCTTCCTACTCCTCGTGCATCAAGCTTCTGTAGAAGTCGTTTGTAAAAATGCCAAGCCTTCTTTCATGCTTGCCTATTAGACAGTATTCTGTGATAACACCTGTGGTAGTGCTGATATGTTAGCTATTTTGAGCGATTCAGAACCGGATTTGGCCAGATTTGGTTGCTCGCTGGACACAGACCAGCATCTAGTTTCTCTAATAGCATCTAGTTTTCGTTTTAGTGTTCACCGAGCGACTGGTATACCGATGCTACCTTTTTCCGGAAGGATAGGTAGAATGGTTCCAAATCTGCCCCGCACCCAACAAAGGCGAGATGATCGGCAATCAAAGGCGGTTTTAGAATTTTGTGAGACTGAGTCCAGGAATTTGATATTGGTCTTTCTGTCCGAATATACTTTGCAAATAATTCGTTTCTCTGCACCCAGGACAGGGTTTCTTTAATCGTCAAAATTTGCGCCTAGAACACGCTGTAGTGATTTTAAAGGCAGATGGAAAGGTTGAGATTAAGATTATCTGAGAAAACACCGCCACCAACCCCGCATCAGTCTTGGATACATCCGTATAGAAAGGAATCGACTTATCATCCATAAAAGCATCTTCCCAGAAGGATGCTTACATGAAAGTCTTTGTCACACCAAAGTTGGATCATAGTGTAGTCGATGTTCTCTGGGAGTAGTTTTAGTGTTATAACTGATAAGAATATTAGCGTGGTCAAATAATTTATCTGTCCACTTTGTAGTGAATAGGTGCGTTAGAAGCCACTTGCCTGCTGAAAATAATTGAGAGGTGTCCAGTGAAACCGAATATCCAGTGCTGGGAAGGAAGTAGTACGTAAGGTTCCGCTTATGCACAGACATGCTGTCCTTTGGACTTTGCTTAGTTTGCATTGTCTTACCATCTCATAGGTGAGTATCGGTCTTATAACCGAGACGTATAGCCAGTGGGTAATTCGAGGTTGAAATCCCCATTTGTCCCCAATAGCCATTTTACATTTTCCAGTTTAGTTTCCAAGTAAAAAAAAAAAACCCAGATATTTCGGGTTAATCTGTTAAGATTTTGCTTAAGGAGTTCCTAAATGGTATTGAGATGCTTTCCTGAAACAGCTATAGCAACACCATCTACCTAGGCAACAACCCTGCTACCGCCCGCTTCCAGGTATGTCAAAAGTTCATTGATCACTAAGTTCCAGAGAAGAAGTGAAAGGACATTGCCTTCCGGCGTACCTCTGCTAACACATCTTTTAGCAGAAGCCCCATCCGGTTTGGAGTTGATTATCCTGCTATTTAGCATAAGACTGAACGACTCTCCAAGTGGGTCGTCTACCTGCAGATTTGACAGCGCGTTTGGATATCAATCAGTCGTTCTAGGGTTTTCAGAAGGAAGGATGATAGACTTATAGATTTGAGGTGCATTTTCGGGTTTTGGGGATGAAAGCTACTTAATTTCCCTCTTTGACTAGGAAATATGGATCATTTCTACGCAGCTCCTCTAGATGCTCTTTAGCGCTGGTAGGATGGTATCGGAGGACCTTTGTAGTTCTGCAGGTATTATATCGTCTCAGCAGACTGGTTTGAAATGCATTTTAGCCGCAGCTGTGCTAGTTCTGCTAAGGTTGTTCTGCTAAGGAGCTCCCTGGATAGAGTGAAAAGTTGAGTGATCCATAACTTGAGTTCGCCCATGTGCTATCGGTTTTTTTTTTTCAAACATCTAGGCATCAGAGGATTTGTAGAGAGGATTTTTCTTAGCTGCGGTACCCCAGAGGTTTTAAATATTTTGCCACAGAATGACCTCCAGGACTGTCGTTTTGCCTTCCTTAGTCCTTTTTTTTTATATATTTTGAGAGATTCCAAGCTGATGCCAAGTTCAGCGGAGAGTAGTTTTAAAAGTGTTCCTCTGTATTTGTTAGAGTTAGAAGGCTAGTTAGAGGGGAGGAGCATTACTCAAACCATCAATCACCATTCATCATGAATTGAATGTATCGGTTATCTGAAAAAGAGTGCTCAGACGATGCCATCCAGTTCTTTATCAATTCAGTGATGTTGTCATTCTTGTCTCTAGCATTTTATAGTGTACTATAGTACAGTACAGTTCTAGTATAGTGCTTATAGTGTAAACAAAATTGGCTCAGCGCTATCGTTAATGTTGGTACTGCCTCATATCGTATGATATGAGCGATATGCGCATCGCAACCGATGATGAGGCCACCAGTTGTTTGCCTTACAGCTTCTAAGATTACCCTTTTCAGGTTGTAACTAAGGAGAGGGCCCACATAGGCGTACCCAAGATATTAGTGCTAGCCAGTCGGTGCCTTTGCCAGTGTCTAGTCTAACAACAATTATGTCGCGGTCGCTAAGATTAGGAATCATGAACACCTTAAGACTGCGTTTTATTAATATACATGTTCTGATCTTACCTTTATCGTTTTTGTATAGAACAGAACGCACACACTACCATCCTGGATTAGGATGATGTCTTCTACATCTTTGGATAGACGCCGAATGAGTGGCGGCGAAACCGGCGGTGTAGTAAAAGAACAGTAACATCATTCCTTAAACCCACCAGAGCAGTCTCCATCAATTGGGAATATCCCAAAAGGTCATCTTTCCTCTGATAAAAAAGGATCTCTTTTTGATTCGCCTTCATTTTCCATATCTGACAGGTTTTTAGAAATGGAGACCGTTAGCTTGGTGTGATCTCAGAAAGATTAGAGGAAAGAATATCGACGCTTCGAGATCTGAGGCTGTATTTCCCTTTTCGATTTAATTTGGTTATCAGCATGCAGCTCATCCTTTTTCTAAACTCTTAGGTTTATTGACTCGAAATCGTAGCGAATGCTAGAGAGTTAATGGATTCCTTATTGATCACAATCAGCGATCACTAGCGAAGAGGGTTCAGGTCAGGTAAAAATGCGAGCTCTAGGTCTGCTAAGGAAATTCTCCGTAACCACGACCTCGAGCTTTGCACCTGGCCAGAATTCTCCTAATCCGCCTGTGGTTTTTGTGTAATATCGAGAGATTTTTTTGTAGATACAACTTTGACATGGCCTTGGTACCAGCCAGCATCGCTTGTGGTGGAAAGTGGTCCGGGATTTTCTTGCATGATGGCCAAGTAGTTGCGCGAAAGCTCCAGCTTGATCTACTGACATCGTTCATGTGGTATTGATCCTTCGGCGTCGTTTTCGTTACAGCGATCATTATAGCGCGACGTAGCATACTGTTCATGACATATCAAACACTCAATTCAACATGATGTTATGGCGAAATGAACCAGTGAATTGGTCACCAAGATCGTTCGATTTGATACAACTTCTTATAGTCTTTAGTGTGGTCGAAAAAGTTGCCCCGAAATTGCAAGCCATATGCTTGAATTCGTGTTCAAAAGATAACGAACACATGAACCATTCTTCATAAGTAATTTCTATAATTTTTTAAAGAAACACGTTCATATCGGACAACATCGACGAATCGGGCAGAACATCGTAATACATAACTATGGCTTTCTGTTACTCAGCTCCGCTGTAAACAGACACTTCATTAGAAATTAAACGAAGGGTTACATTTACCTTAAGCGGCAAATTGTCAACAATCAAGAAATACTGAAAAGGCTCTTTAAAATACTCTGCCTATCCAAGTCCTCCCCTATAGCACGTAAACATTGACGTTAAATATTGCGGATTTGATAAATTTCGGTACTTTTACACTGACGATCTTTGGAGTTGGGAATACACGATAAAACGTACGAACTTTACTGCGACATGACCTGATTCTCAAATTGCACATAAATTTCAAAATAGAAGGATAAAACTATAAAGAAAGAATCGATCTTAGATGGCGGGCCATTGGTGCGCTACTTAGAGTGAGCTACTGTAGGCAACATCTAAACAAGTTATTTATTAGATAGATGGCCTTCTGACGGTACGATTTTTTAAGAGATTTTTTTTTTTTTTAAATGATGTAAACTTAAACTTAACATTTAAAATAATTTTCTCCAACTGAAATCCTTAATAGAATCTTTCTTCTTCTTTCAGGTACTTGAACATTAAATTTCTTGGAATAAAGTTCCATTCGGTTCCTTTGGTAAGTACGAGTATACTCAGAAGTTATGCCTGCTGGCATGTACTCGCATTCTCCTCGTAGAAAAGGCCATTTTTCATTTATTTTTAGCAACAGTTGCCCATTTGACCTTACTTAAATCCAATCTGTTCTATTTCTCAAATTTATTTAAATGTCCGACATTCAAAACACATGAATTAAAGTTCCCTCTGTCATATTTTTGAGTAATTGACCCTAGAGATTGGTCTCAGTTAGCCATAGTTCTTAGTTGTCTTATATTTTAACGATTGTTTTCAACTTGTCACAATGATGTTGTGTATCTACGACGAGCACCCTTTTTTCGCCCATCAAATTGGTCTCTACTTTCATTGTTAACCTTTCTGGCACTTTTCATTCGAATATCAAAGAAATCATTAAAGTTTTGAATTTTAAAGATACGAGAATACAAACGTCGACATTCACACAGGCTACAGATACTTCAGAGGAAAATCGGGCACACTTTCGACATCGTTATCAGAATCCGTAGCAATAAAGTGTAAGTGGGCTGCGAATGGTTATAGGTTCGGTGTCTACGAATGGAGAAGTGGATTGTGAAAATGGTTCTGTCAATGGAATTGTTGACCTCTTATTTTGAAGGGTTCAAGCGTTTCGTTTTCTTTTACTTTCTCCTTCGTTTACCATTCGACCTATAAATGTTGCTTTTTATTTGTTTTTCCATTTTTAGACTTCCATTTCTATTCGTTAAGATGGTTCGCGTACGAGAATGGGTATGAAAGCAAGCACTTGTCGTCACCCATTTTGATGCGGATGAATTCTGTGAATTGTACTTTTTTTTTTTTTTTTAAGGAGTATTAAAGGTCTATCAACGGCATGGTGGGACACTAAAAGTATGAAGTTTAAAGTTTGAAGGTTCGCAACTTTTTCCCTTGCTGGTCTTGTTGAATAGACAAAGATTTATGCGGAATGAGTTAAACGATTCTGTTTAAATTTGGTGAAAGTAATCGTCAATGACACCATGGCTCGTAGCCTTTCCAGTAACTAGTTGAAATGGCAGGGCTTTAGAGAGTATCTACAATATATATGCTAGAAGTTGATCATTGAAAACATGTTTTAACTGGTGAATTTAAGGTGTAAAGTCAATTGTAGACCATTCAAGTTGGAGCTGGAATTCATTTCTCATTCTTACGTTATGCCAGATGGCAATGTAAATGTGATTTGTCTTAATGTTTGAATTCTAGGAACCTAAAAAGCGTATGATATTTATCTAAACACTCAAAAAAAGTTGTGGTAAAAATATCTCCAAAAATAGCTCAGTCGCGAACGGAGTATCCGGATTAGCTAGCCTTATACAGCGGATCTCTGTACAGATGGACCAAATTTAAGGCCGGTATTCTTTTAATACCGGGCGGTAAAACGGTGACTGCACCGTTGCAGTTTTACAGCGTAGGTAAAACTGTGGCAGGCCATGGTGCACCAGGCAAATGCAACAAGTCTAAAACTTAATTTTCAAGGAGTGATGAGACTGTGACAAGGCATGGTCCTATCACTTCATCCACCCCTAGCAGCAGCAAGTATGTGGCAGGTCACGGAATTGCCAATGGTACTAAACCTCTTCCCCCTAAAGAGGAATTAGGCGCTTAGCCGCATCCGCAAGCTCCATATAAGGCTCTCTTTATAAGACGTAAAAGTGCTTTACGCATTATCAAAACTTTCAAGTCCATTCCGAAGCTTGAGAAAAGTGCGGACATTTAGAGCAAGATTGAGTGGGCTAACAACGCCCTCCAAGGCGGATTACCCACTGCTCCCATTGCTCCCAAAACGCTAAAAGACTCCTCCAAGCACCAGATATCATTGGAGGAAACCGTGTCTGTTCCTAAAAGGCTCAAAACTATTAACACCAAAACCCCTGGGCCATTCAACTGCACATCTCTGAGGTCTTTTGGCGAAGTCGTAAAAGCCGTTAAATTATCGCGGTAATCGACAGAAATGTGACAGTTGGTCAAATTGACGCTTTGGGGCAACTTCTTGGACATCATGCAGAAAACCCCGGACCACCTCCCATCACAAGCGACGCTGGCTGGCACCAAGGCCACGTCAAGCTTATCGTATGTGCCAATCAAAGATCTCTCGATCTTTTAACCAACGCTATTAGTGGATTAGGAGCGATAGGATAGAATAGAATAACTCGAAGTCGTGCCTGTGATATCTCTAGCAGACCTTGAAACCGCACCTGGACGCCAGCCGAACCCTCCTTCTCAGAAAGCATTCTGAAGATCATCAGGCTCAGTAACCCGACCCTTTCGACTCATGAACTGAAGGAACTAAGAGGCATTTATAGATGCACGTTGATTGTGCTCAATAAGCAACCCATTAGTCCTCTTAGGTGAAAAACGATTTATAAAAGGATGAAACTTCAAATACAACTTTAAATCTTGGAGCTTCAGTATCCTTTCCAGAAATGGATAGCGACGACTTCAATTTATCCGAGGCGACAATTAAGCCGTCGGTCTCGTCCTCTGACACTCTGACGGAACTAAAAAGAGATCCTATACAATCAAACGAAGAAGATGAGCTTTTGGGCACATGCTCAAAATAGGAGGACCCGAACAACACCGTGGTGAAGAATACTGAAGGAAACTTGGAGCAATGATAAGGTTTCTTCAGATTAATCTCCATCACTCAGAAAAGTCTTCACCCGCACTTATTCTGCGTCTTTTTAAAAATGCGGAAAACATTATCCTAATCCAGTAACCATGGATCGTAAACTTGACGCTCCACTCTATACAAGTGGCAAAGGTTCGATTAGAATTTATATATTAGTAAAACGTAGCCTAAATGCATTTTTACTAACTAATCTCAGCGAGTCCGACTTAACCGTTGCCAGACTAGAGACTAATAAAGGCTTCTGCTGGCTGGCATCGGGATATCTTGGCCACGATCCTGTGGGCCCTCTCCCTGGTGATAACCTAGAAAGGGTGGGACTGGAAGCTGGAAGGCTAAAAATTTGCATAGTTGGTAATGAGCCCACTTTCCTAACAAGAAACCGACAGGAAGTGCTAGGTATCACGCTTGTCTCAAAAACATCACTCAAATGCTAAAGAACAGGATGGTATCGTCTGAAAACTTATTTTTAGACCACAGATACATCCAACTGAGCCTAAGTGATGCTCCCAGTCAACCTGCATTCCAAAACTATCAGAAAACTGATTGGCCAACATACAAAGGAATACTGTCAAAAACACTATTCTCCGAACTCTCAACTCCCCCTCGTGATACCATTTGCAGAAAACTTTTCAATCTAGCAAAAAGGCACAAGCAAAGTGACTGACTGGGAATTATAAAAAGAATCCCCCAAAATATATAAAAAGGAACTGAGGAAGGCAAAGCGACAATCCTTGATATCATTCTGTAACAAAATCACAGAAACCTCTCAGGCATCACGGTTAAGAAAAATCGTCTCTACAAATTCTATGATCCCTAGTTGTTTGAAGAAAAAAAAAACCGACAGCTCTTGGACAATGTCAAATATCACTTAATCTGCTATTGGACACTCACTTTCCAGGTAACTCCCCAGAAGGTTCTCAAACCAGACTACTGCTACCGTATGGTTCGGGTGGTATAATACCCGCCGAGCTAGAATGGTCCTCTGATATTATCCTGCCTACGCTACGGAATATCATGAGGAGCTGTTTAGAACTGATCTACATATTACTGTCATGGAGAGAAGTCAATGTAGTTTTCATTTCCAAAGCCGTAAAATGTTCTCATGGTGTCTCAAAGGACCTCAGACTTTTAAGCGTCTCATCTTTCCTTCTGAAAACTCTAGAACGACTGATTGATATCTATATTCGAGCTAAAATTGATCCAAGACTTTTGCCAACTGCTCAACATGCCTACTGTAAGGGAAAGTCGGTGGAAACGGGTCTGCATTCACTGACTAGCTAAATCGAATAATCCCTACAATATAAAGAGTACAAAATAGTTGCTTTCCTAGACATAGAGGGCGCTTCTAACAACGGCAACACATCTGCAATCGCGACTGAGCTGTCAAATCTGCAGGTAGACGACTCACTTGGGGAGTTGATCTGGATAACCAACTCCAAACTGGGTGGAACTTCTGCTAAAAGATGTGTCAGCAGAGGCACGTCGCAAGGTGGTGTCCTTTCTCCAATTCGCAGGAACTTAGTGGTTAATGAACTGCTGATACCATATATCTGGAAGCGGGTGGTAGCAGGGTGATTGCCTATAGAGATGTCGTTGCAGAAAAGTCATTGAGAACAAATAGGCCCTTCAATCTCGTATAACGCACTGGCTATACATCTCGGTCATAAGACCGATAATCATCTACGGGTTGTTGTCTGGTAGACCTTCTTATACAATGCAGTCAATTGCAGCAAACTAAGCAGAGTCCAAAGGAATCCTCATGGAGAACATCGATTACAACTTACATGAACTTTGGTTTGACAAAGACTTTCATGTAAGCTTCCCCTCTAGATCCTTCTGCGAGGAAGATGACATAGATGACAAGTCCATTCACTTTTACACAGATGGATCTAAAACTATAGCGGGGTTGGTGGCAGTGTTTTCTCAGATAAGTTAAATCTAAGCCTCTCCTACCGTCTTCCAAATCACTGTAGCTTGTTCCAGGCGGATATTTTAGCAATTGCTCTGTTAGCCAGTTGCTCTGTCCTGCCTGAAAAAAAAACGTGATATCTGCAAAGAATATCCGCATCTTTTCGGATAGTCAGGTCGCTATCAAGTCCCTGGACTCAGTCTCATCAAATTCTACAGCCGCCCTTGAATGCCGATCATCTCTTACGGAGATGGCAGAGCAGTTCAACATTCACCTTTGTTGGGTGCGTGGCCACAGACATTCCAGGGAATTGTAGACCCGACGAACCCGACAAAATTGGAATCACTCTACCTATTCTGCCGGAAAAGTGTAGCATAGGTATACTAATTGCTACGTGCAAATAAATATCAAAGCTGTGTGCCAACAAAAAAGCAGACCTTAGACGGACTATTGGACCAAAATGTCTAGCGGCCAAATATTGTACAATAAATCTGGCCAAAGCTGGAAAACAGGAAACATCTCAATGCCATCATAGGTGTCATCACCGGACACTGCCTTATAGCCAAGCATGCAATGCTTGGTGTCTTTACTAACGATGTCTGTAAAAGCTGCATGGACGAAGAGGAAGAGGACACAATCTTTCCTTTCCAACAGCCACTTTTACCTACCTATGTTGAAAGTTCCACTTGTGCTATTAAGCGTAAAAAATCAAACCAAAAACGCTTATGGCCATGGAAAGGTGCTGGTCGCAAATTAATAGAAACCATTACCTCCAAAATACAAGTGGAATTGCAATTAATATGCAGATTTAGATGAAGACGATTTCCAACAGCTTTGTTTTTACACCTTTCACGCCACTTGAAATCCACAAATGCTTTACTCGTATGTCACTCAATAACAAATACTCAAGTACTTCCGATTTTGTTACCAATAAAAGCGTATACGGTGGTATATTTTCTTCGCCCCTATAAAGTGCGGAAGTCATATAGATCTCGACATACTCACATGTGTTTTTCCCTTTTGAAGTGCATTGCCTTATTGATATGCTTTCCTCGATAGTGGTATTCAGGACTCTTAACTAATCGAATTGTGCTTTGATTATCGTAAAATATCGTCGTACTCTGCAAGTAGTCCACGAAGCCAAATCGCCTCTTTTGTGTCTTCCCATAACGCAATGTATTCTGATTCGGTAGTTAACAAAGTAACATTCCATTGCCTTTGACTTTTCCATGAAACTACACTTTTTGCAATCAGGAAGGCATGATATCTGTCCGATGGTTATGGTCTTCATTTTTCGATTACGCTTGATTTCCATTCCAACATAAAGATTGATGTTACCGACCGTTATTCGAAATGCAACACGAAGCTTCTCAATCTGTGCGTCTATCCCTATTGTACTTCAAGACAAAAGTAATCCTTCATCAACGTACAGAAAACAAAAGGATCCAATTTCGATTGTTCCATCGACTTGACAAACTTCGAATTCCCTGTTCGCGATCATTATTTTAAGTATAATCAACTCCTGTGCTTTGCGAATATACCTAGCCCACAAGCCGTGCTTTGTATCTTGGATTTTCATTTGGTGGGGTTTTGAGTTTAAATATCCATTTGGAGCCGACAATATTCTTGAAATCCTTTGATCCATCCACGATTTCCCAAGTTTCATTTTCATGCAATGTCCGTAATTCCTCTTCAATTGCGCATTTCCATTCTACACTTTGCTCCGATTTCATTCATTTATGAAGATGATTCAGTAAATATGGCTACGTATTCTCGCCCAGCATTGTAGGGAATCACATTTTTCAGATTACTGCGGAAATATCTTCCTTGCTCGTCGAAATTCTCATTGCATATTTTCATTTTCTTCATAATTTGCTTCTTCCTCGTATTAAATGGCTTTATTCGCACTGATACATGAATACGATCCCATCTCTTGCTTGATGACTTCATCTAAATCCCGCCTTTCTACGCTTGTTATCTTTTCTGCCTTAAGATCCTGGTTGTAGACTTCCCTTGGCGATCCCGAGTTGCGCTTTCATTCTCCACGTAGTTATGAGGGAAAGTATTAGATCAAGACTAAGTTAATCCTTTTTACTTTAGTATCCTACTTATTTCGACGTACATTTTTGGGGATGTGAATAAAACCCGCCATAAAAACCAAAAACTTTAACGTGATCCATCTGTGGTCTTTCTCCAAACACACCGGATTTTCATTGAGTTTTTCCAGAGCCCATTAACTGAAAATATGACGCAAATTCAAGTTGCCTGGCTTTTTTACGCTTTTCGGCCTAGATCCTCACGTAAAATATGCCAAGTTGTCGAATACGCCAAGCCAAGCTGCTGAGAACGACGACGAATCGATTCGTCATGGTCTTCGCGTACCCTCTCAGTTACAGCTGCTATAGTCTCTTCACTACATGCTGGAGGGGTCTAACCGGTCGAGTATCATCCACTAATTTGCGAATGATATTGGCAATCGTGGTTTCAGTAGGTCGATTATGCGCACCGTAAGTTCCTCGAATCGCACGAAAAACATTTCATTTAAACATTTCTCATAGAACGCTGATTTTCGTAATACAGCTGAACAATTTGGAAAGGATGTTGTGGTGTGAGTCTTTCCATGATGACTTGCCAAACGATACTGAACAAAAATGATAAAGCGGTTTGATAGGAGTACGCGTGATCTGTCAAAAACATCATATTGAAAATCAAACCTCACAATGAATCACCCTATGCAAGTGTTATATCACTCGCTGTACTATTCAATTATTCGAGGATACTGATGGAGTACGTGACCGTCAATGATCCGGCAGTCTACGCACTGAGAAGACTCCGGGAGCAGGAAATGAAGACTTCGTAAAAATCCATGTCTCTCATCATCAAAGAAGATGTGGGATTTAGTGCCTACAAAAGACACATTAAACATTTGCCAGCACTCGCATTGAAGCAAAAACGTAAGCAAATATCAAAAGTTCTCATAAGGTGGTACGCTAAAAATGCTTACATATAAATGCTGTTCACCGACGAGAAAATTTTTACCGTCAAAGAAACTTTTTATAAAGAAAACAATCGAGTGTATGCTCGGATATCAAAAGAAGCTTCAGAACATACCACCTTGATTCCCGGAATTTATTCAGAAAATTAAAAATAAAAGTTTATTTATCTAAATCTATATTGTCCCCTTCAGAGTAATTTCAATCGACTGCAAAACACTTATGCCAGCGCTTGATCCAATCCTCGAAACATTTTTTATGTTTTCTGTATGTCCATCAGTGCTTCCTGCGATTTTTCCATTACTTCCTCTCGGCTGCTGAAACGCCTTCCCCGTAGTGATTTTTTAATTCGATTGAACAGAAATGAGTCACAAGGTGCCAAATCAGGTGAATTCGTTGGCTGTTGGATGGTATTTGTTGCATTTTTCGTCCAAAAATTATGAATTATTATGGCACTGTGCGACGGTGGGTTATCATGTTGCAAAATCCACGAGTTTTCCACCCACAATTCTGGTATCTTTCGGCGAATTGCTTCACGCAAATAATATTCTTTGTTAACTACTGACTGAAAACAACGTAGCTTTTTTGGTCTCTGCTCATTTGGTGAACGCCATTTACTTGCCTAATGGCTGGATTGCATGTCGTACTCATAAATCCACGTCTCGTCTCCAGTAATGATTCTTTTGATGAATGTGGGATCAGATTCAGCCTCGCAAATCATCTCTTGCAACGTCAACACGGTCTCTTTTTTGCATGAAATTGAGGTCTTTTGGCACCAACTTTGCTGCTACACGACGGAAACCCAAGTCATTAACCAAAATGTCTTATACGGAACCATAGACAATGTTCAAGTCCTCCGCTATCTCTCTGATGGTTAATTTGCGGTTATTGGCCAACATTTCTTTTACTTCATCAATGTTTCCGTCAGTTTTCGATGTCGATGGTCTGCTACTGCATTCATCATCTTCGATTGACTCACGACCACATTTGAACCGCTCGTGCTACTGGTAAACGACCGTTTTCTTTAGAGAATCGTTGCCGAAACACTTTTCCAACATTTTCAACGTTCGCGCACCATTTCATCCGTTTTTTACGCAAAAGTTCGTTGTTGGAACGAAATTTCTAAAATTGTAAAAAATCGCCAACACACGCACAGAGATAGATGTACTCTTGGCTACGTAAATTTTGCAAATGTCAAGCTATGATTCTAAGATTTAGAGGGCATGCCAATAACAGATGTATGAAAGAGGCCACGATGTGAGTCAGCTACGATGGCATTACCAATCTCCATCAAGATTTATTCAAAATTTTACTAAACCACTGTTTTGAAAGACGACGTTGGTAAGGTCTAGTTTAGACAATGTTCTGTATACTCATCCCACCTGAAGATGAGCTACGTAACGCGATCAAATCAATCCTTGTCCACTAGCGCCACGATTTATTCGATCCGGAGGACCCTAAATCAATTATTTCAAACTAAATGCTGTTCGATGAGGAAAATTGAGATGATGACCCTCAGATGACCCTCGGAGATTAAGGGAGCTGAATCTATAGTAAACTGTACAGTCGTAGATCCCAGAACCAGTTGCAACAATTTATAAAATATTGATACTCGGAGTAGTTGCCAGAGATAACGAGAAAATCAAATTCGGTAATATTGCCATCATCATCGAACCGAACAAAATTCGTTCACTTTGGCGGTTGCTTTAAATTTTAAAACTTTACCTGGGTGACGGTGAAAATACTCGCACAGATGATGTGATAAATAAGAAAAGATGGAAAGTAAAGTATAAAAGTGCGCACTCAACAAACTGGGACAGCAACAGCTGCCCTGAAAGCGGTTTAAACTTCTCTTATACCCGGCCTATGCAGTAGATATATCCTGGCTCAAATGAAGTTGTAGTCTCCCACCGAAATTTTTGGCTCATCCTACGATTGTGAGTTCTTTGTAAATGAAAATGTTTCTGCTGATACATCTGTAATTACTGGTTCCTCTGTTTTAAATAGTTTTTTGTGTTGATTTTGGTCTCGCTGTCGGTTGCAGTCTTTCTACCTACCAGTACTTTAGCTGCTGATCCCTATCAGCTAACTGATGCATCCGTAGTTGATGGTTTCGGTGATGCAGGCGGTCCTTCCGTAGATAGCGATTGCTCCGTCGATTGTGTTCTATTTGTGGATGACGATGCTCCAAAAATTGCTACTTCGTTTGGTGTGACCGATACGTATAGAGTTGACGAACCTTCGGTTGGTGACCGTCGAATGCCTTACACTTTCTCTGCTCCCACTTATTACATGCATCCCAAACGAATTGCTTAGGTTGATCACTATGTCTTTTGAGTGTCCAGTTGTTCATTTTTATAAAGGACATTCGTCGAACTCGTCTTGCCATAAAGTTCATCTCCATTCGGCTTAATGTCCCACGAACATTTCACAAGCTTTCTTGATTTCATGAGAGACATATGAGACATATGGGGTACTATTGTACCCCATCATAAATACCTTATTATTGTCCTTCGCCTATAAAGGACAAATTCCCATTGACACACATTCGAGAGTAGATGCACATTTGTAAGTCGAGAATTATGTCACTGTATCAGCAGTACTTGTATGTTATGTCTTCCGTCCGCCTGATTGTAAGTTCCCACCCATTTACACAATCTGCTTGTCATTCAGCATCCATGACCCAGAGGACGTATAATTTATATTCTCATTAACTTCTCATCTAATTCACGAAGCAAATCCATTATAGCCTGCAGCAGATGCCTTTAAAGTCTATGTATCACCCCATGGTACGTGAGAGCTTACTTGCCTACTAAAATGCACTCCAGCAGCTGCATTCCCCTTTGCACTTAGTGCTTCCTCTAATTAAATTCACATGGGGGAACGGATATTAAAATTTAATTTGCCAACTTTAACTTGGAGCGCCGACGAAGTCCTGTAAAACAGTAAAATGGAAATGCACTGAAAGTTTATTTAATTTCCGTTCCATCAAGCAACATCGTGTTGGACGGAAAAATGCTTCGACTACAAGAGCAAGGTTGTATATTGGTTATGTATCCCAAAGCCTTAAGATGCTTCCTTTTGGAGCATGGACAAAGTTGTACGCTGAAAGTTACAGGAGCTCCTCCTGTGGTGGTGATACATATTTTTTTTTTTTATACTTTTGACGGATGCAACCGCATACTGAAGGAAAAAGAGCTTACGAGTTTCGCTTTATAGTTTGGTTGACTCATTTTTATTTATTTATTTATTTTTTTTTTATTTTTTTTTTAATTTTTATCATCGTACATTTTGTCAGTCAATCCAGTCACTTGCATGTTGTACGCTAGGGTGTACGAATATCTGCTCGTTGAAGTCTTTCATTTCCTGGCAAGCAACTGGCGATTTTGTCAGGAATTCTGAGGAAATTGCACAGAGGGGGTTGGGATTACTTCCACGTACACGTTTCAGAGAAGGCAGTATGAGTAAGTAATTCAGGAGATATGCTCTAGGATTCGTAACACAAACGAATGACTGCAGGTCATTGGAATCTTTATCTGTTTTGTGGGAATTTTAAATCATGCGTGAAGTGAAAGTTTTAAGAAACGATTGACAAAATATTTTAGAGAAATAGATCCACAAGTTAACTTGACCTGAATATTAGCTTCAAGATTCTGATATTAGGAGTTAATCCGAACTATTATATCGTAGAGGTCTAAAGATTATCATACCTAAATCATTCATGAAATGCTTTCCAAATTCTCTCTAGTTAGTGCGGTCTTTAGCTAACTGCCTCCAGTTACGTACTCCAAGTCGGTTGAGATCCCTTTCTACTTGTGCGCGCCATCTCTGGTGAGTCTTTCTCTACTGCGTTATCACTAGCATTAGTGTCCATTCGCTCTACATACCCTAGCCATCCCACATGACTGATGCGCATTTTTTTTTTTTTTTTTTTTGATTCGATCGATGCCGCCTTAAACATAGTATAATTCGTCGTTGTCATCGGCTTCGCCACACTGAAAGCATCGGGTCCTACTAGATCACCGAAATCAAGCAGTGTTGGGCGCGGTAATTACGTAGGTGGGGGACCACATGAGAACTCAGTACTCCGCGTGCTGTTGGCAAAACGCGCCACATAGGCATAGTACCCCGGCGTTAAATCCCGAACCCTACAAATTAATTTGTATCGTTCCCTTGATAATAATTCGTCGTTGAATCATTTTCTCCGAAGCCCGTCAACGCAAACGGAATCGAATATTTTTCGAAGGATTTTTCTCTCGCAACGACTAAGCATATCGTTATTCACGCCATAAAATAAGACTAAGATCATCAAGGTCATACTACACAATTGCGTTGATTGCGGTGATTCTTCGCTTTATTTCTGCTGAGGTGTTGTTGGTATAATTTATAGTAGAGCCGAGGTAGACAAAGTCCCCTATCTAAATTATCACGCACCGGTAACTGCCTGCGGAGTTCTGCCAATTACGTCAACGAACGTCAACGGCGTACGCTAATAGTTGTACAGATTTCTGTAGGACTGTGCCTTCAGTGTTCGCTTGTGAGTTACGGAGCAACAAGCGTTCTCAATCGTTATTTGGCATAAGTTGACGAGTTTGGCAGGAATGCCAAAACTGGACATGGCTCTATATACTCGTAACTCGTGTCTATAAATGTTGTTACATGCGGCCTTAAAATCGATAAAGGATCTGCTGGAGTGTGAAGATTTGGTCGATTGTGGATTTTTCTGTTCTAAAACCGCATTGATAAGAACCAATCAGATTGTTGACGAAGCGTTTCAGATGTTCACACAATATTACAGATAATATCTTGCATGCGGTGTTGGGGAGACCTATACATCTATAATTGGCGCAGATGAGCGGGTCTTCTTACTAGCCAATATAACTTCCAAATATTTAAAACCAACGCACATCGATATCTCTCTTTTCCCTCTCTAACTTACCTTTGCCCGCGCTATATGCAAACATCTTTAGGGTACATAAAATCCCTTGATCGCTAGATAAATGCGATGCAAAGACAGTAACTACAGGGCTCCTTAACTCACATGAGTGTTTAACCAAGATGTACACTTACTCACAAGATAAGGAAAAAGTATCTTTCCCTATCAACTGAAATTTCATCTGATATCTGCCGACGTACTTGAATTTATCGCTGATTATTTTATTTTCATTTAAGAACCCCTCGAGTAGTGATTAAAGAATTCACTAGCCTTTGAAGTGATTCCGATTGCATAAAGGGTGCGGTGATCACCTTGCAGCACATTACAACAGTTCAAGTGTAGGGCAATCAGACATGTCAGTTTTAAAATATCAGGAAACATTTATGACATGCGAAATACCATGTGTCATTCGTTTAATTGAAATTTATTGCGAAACTGCGAGAAAGGTTTTGTTCAATTGCAAGGCTAACTGGTTAATTTGAGTGCTTACATAGTGAGGCAATATAGTGCTGGGAAGAACTTTTGTTAACTTTACGACCAAAGTCGGTTCTGTGATTTATTTTATGAAACCGGATAAAACCGTGGATTTTTTTTTTTTTTCTAAAGGTGGTATAACTAAATTTGTATCTATAAACTTTAAGTTATTTCATTTTAGAGTCGAATATTAATGATGACGGTGTGTATTTATGTGATGGGAAGAGTTTTCTCGGGAACAGTATCTGAGCGTTGTTTCATGCTGATTGGAGATTTATTTTGATATTAAAAAGAGCTAACAGAATTAAAATGATGATGCTTCGTCGTAGCCATTTGTTTCATTGGGTCGAACTGGTCCGGAATACTTTACTTTACTTTACTTTACCTATAGTTTGAGTGGACCTACCACAGCTCTTTTTATTTAGCACGATGTTGCATCAATTGAATCTACAAAACTATGTTATAGTTGCACACACCTGGCAACTGGTTAAGGTGCCTTTACAGTTGAGCGCGCCTTCTAAGCTGCGATTTTGTTTTTTCACGTTGTTCGTCAAGAAGGGATTCGAAGACAAAATGGACAACCAAGTACTATAAGTCCATATTTCCGTTTCAAACACTGCGTTTCGCAGAAATGAGTCTTCGCATAATCCCTACGGTAGAGTCATTGTTTGAATCTACAGCGAAGCCCAAGGGCCGTTGGTGCTGGTTATTCTTTCTTGTCGGCATCATATACTTTGTTAAACTTTACGGCAATCGCCGCTCAAATAACAGCTCGCTAATATATGTTGTCAATGTATGCCAGCAGTTGAACAAACTTTCGATTAAAATTGGTCTTTTAGGATTGCCCCGTGAATTTTGTTTGGGCCCCCACCCAAATATGACATTGCTCATCAATGATATTGTCTAATAAAAAGCGGGGACAGAGCAAATGTACTGGTCTTATTATAAAGGTTTTCAGTACTTAACGCCTCCGAATGCTGCTACGATTTGACCAGTTACAAACGGCCGGTCAGAGGTCCTGTTGGGCGGCAGGACCATCGGTAGTCCATACCAGGAGTTAAAACACGGTACCATGGGAGTCTGGAGCCCCCCGGATTTCGGTCCGGGCCTGACTTGTTGAGGTAGGCCCCCTTGTGGGAGCCTCACGGTGGCTGTGGTTTAAACCCAAAGTCGCGGGAAGGGTTTTGACTCAATGGAGAGTTGCAAGATACTGGGTGCTGTGACCCTAAGAGCAGTAAAAGGTTTTAAGTCCGCCTCGACCCTTACCAAGGGTGGAACTTTTTGCCTCCAACACGAGTTCCGCTTTGGTATCAAAGAATTGCTCTCATGGATGTATGGGCATCCCGTAAAATTATTCCTTCTAGGCAGGAGTTCACATTAAACACAAGAGCGTTCTGCCCTGTGAGTTTCGAACAATTGTTTCAAGTTGACAAATTCATGAAAGCGGTTCATCTGTCGAACCTTGTTCGATGCTGTTGTTCTGAGTGGTGATCAGCCATGATGGAACGTAACATGGGATTTCCATGGACCATAATATGTTACATTAAACATCTCGAATATGATGACGGTGTTTGCATCTTTTGCATCGAATAATGGTTTTGCATTTTGTTTTTAGAAATCTAGAAGCGGAGCTGAGTCTAACCTAGAAATTGCTTTGTCGGCCTCGCCATATAACTTACCATAGTCTACGTTTGAAGGGTTCCCCTTTGTTCTATGCTGCTATGTTTAAACCCTCCACCACCACGTTTCTTTCTTCATGTGGAGCCGGCCTTTTAAAAGACCGAGCACTGTTTTCGCACAACTCATCCAGGTTTTTTTTCGTATATCTTACGCGTTTAGGATCTTTCGCGTGTATGTTAGGCAATTTTACGCCCAGAGTTGGTTTCTTTGTGTTCGTAAATTGTGGCAGACCGATCACGGTTTTTGTTGATTAAATTGCGGGCTTGTTTCTGAGATTTTACCATCTGGTTTCTTGAACGCATATTATATTGTTTTACGTTGGCATAATACGGTTTCACCGACAGAAACCGTCGAGCTCTGAGGGGAATATATTTAATTTGCCCTGGAATCACTCCTCTGCTTTCCAGAATAAGTGTCCGGCGTGTTAGCGTATTCATATACATTCGATCCCATGATGTCATATTTTCGTGATATTCTCCGCGCTTACTTGTGTGAATATTTGAATGTAAGTCTGACTTTTCTTTTGATCTACCTGTAGTGTCCACACGTTGGAACCCGATAATGCAGTCCCGATCATTACAGACCTTTGAGAGTGTCAGTTTGTGAAAATGGGCCTCACGCTCCGCTTAGGTACTAAAATAATTGAATATAATTTTTCATCAAGTAGGCAAGTAGGAGAACAAAGTTCGGCAATATTCTATAAGTCATTGCCGTATGGATGAAAAATTGTATGGATTTCCACAAGAAGGCGTACCGTTTTCAAGACTTCTGCGACTCCTAAAAGAATCTTATTAAAGCTTCAACTCATGATCTTCAAACTCAGAGAAGACAAAAATTAGAAACTTATTGAGGAGTTCCTTGCCTTTTCGGGTGTCGACACCCTAAGCAGGAAAACTAAATAAGAAAAAAGGGAAACGATGGTAGCGTTATTGGCTTAAAGCAAATGCTAAACGCTAAGCATCTGCAAGGTCGAAACTGGACAATCAGTCACATGATACTGGGTCATCTTGTATTTATCCTTTCTGATTCTCGAGGAACATCGGATCATATCCATTCTGCACGGATGGACGGTAGGTAAGGTTAGGGAAGGTTACAGTGGCTGTTGGAAAAACCAGCCTACTTAGGCCTATTGGCTTATTGCAATGCCACGTGGATCTGAGATCCTCCTACTTTGACGAAGTCTAGGTGACTACTAACATCTATATTGTTTAGATCGCTTAAGTCGTTGTAGAATAAAGCGCCCAAGTGGAATTTTCTTCTTCTGGGGGGAGTTGGACATAACATTTTATCTGAAAATTCCGGGCCGTTTTATAGTAAAACACAAAATTTTTGCAAAATTTAACTTTGTTTATCAATATAGTTGCCTTCGAGGGCGATACACTGATTGAAACGAGTTTTCAAACGTTCGATACCAGTTTTGTAGTACGATTTCGGTTTAGCCTCAAAATAGGCCTCTGTTTCGGCGATTACTTCTTCATCGGTCTTAAATCTCTTTCCGGCGAGCATTCTTTTGAGGTCTGTGAACAGGAAATAGTCGCTGGGGGCCAAATCTGGAGAATACGGTGGGTGGGGAAGCAATTCTTAGCCGAATTCATTCAATTTTGTCATCGTTTTCATCGATTTGTGACACGGTGCATTGTCTTGATGAAACAGCGATTTTGTTCTTCAAACGCTCCAACAACGCAATGTAATAGTCGCTCTTGATAGTCTGTCCCTTTTGGAGATAGTCGATGGAAATTATTCCATGTGTATCCCAAAATACGTATGCCATAACCTTGACAGCCGACTGTTGAGTTTTTGGTCGTTTTGGACGAGGTTCATCGCCTGCTCGCCACTCAGCTGACTGCCGACTTGACTCTGGTGTGAAGTGATGGAGCCAAGTTTTATCCATTGTCACATACCGACGCAAAAATTCGGCTTTAATGCGGTTGAACAGCTTTAAACATTCCTCTGAATCCTCAACACGTTGTTGTTTTTGGTCAACTGTGAGCAAACGCGGCACCCACTTTGAACAGAGCTTCCGCATGTCACAATATTCGTGTATGATATATCCAACACGCTCCTTTGATATCTTCAGAGTCTCAGCTATCTCGATCAACTTTACAGTCATTCGTAATCATTTTGTGGACTTTTTTGATGCTTTCATCTGAAACAGCCTCTTTTGGACGTCCACTGCGTGCATCATCTTCGGTGCTTATATGACCACTTTTAAATTTTCCAATCCACTTGCGAATGGTTCGTTCGGCTGGTGCAGAGTCCGGGTAACACTTATCAAGCCATTACTTTGCGTCGGCTGCATTTTTTCTCGTCAAAAAGCAATGATAAATCAACACACGACGTTGCTTCACTCACAACGCTATATCTCAAGAACTAATCGTCAGACAGCTGTCAAATTTATACACGTATCTTTTGAAGGTTGGTACTAACTGAAAATGGTGCCCTCTCTTAAACTTTTCAGCCCATGTATTACATATAAACAGTATGTCCAGTAGATTGTCACCCACTGCCGGATGATACCTAAACCAGACGTAAGTCTCAATATGATATGAGCGAAGTTGGAGAACATCGATTCGGACTCTCTGGTCTTTTTAGAAATTCAGAAAATTTTACCGACACTACAGTTGACTTTCGTTGCTCAAATAGGAAACAATGATGGAAGTCAATAGATTTGTTGATTCGAGGTTTAAGGCCTGCCAACAATATGATATATATATATACGTGTCTGCACTTGACGCAGTTGAAGGATCTATCGTGTAATGTCGTGTACACTTTACCTTATAACTGCCCAACCACAGATGTCCGCTTCTCTTATTTTGTCCCTAAAATCATTAAAAAATAGGACATTGCTCGTAGATTAAGTTGAAGAAGTTGAAGTTGAAGTTAAAGTTCTTTTAACGTATAGCAGTATTCATTTAACTGGGCGGCATTTGCTTATATATCGAAGCCTCATGTCTTTTTGTCTATCTCAAATAGGTAACGTTTTTCATCATCTGGGTTTTTAATTATTCATTGCCTTCACTAATCATTTGACTGGTAGTGATTATCAACCGAAAGTGTTGACTTATTTTCACGGCTGAATGCTTCTGTTAAGTTAAATTCTAACTCTCATTGACTGTCCATGAAAAAACTTACATGTGCACTATTGCGGGCTAGTATTGTATTATGTAGTGGGTACCATCGCTTAAACAATAATTCCACGACGGCTCAGGTGCATTTTAACACGCTCCACTTACAAGTATTTAAGCACTGATAAACTTTACCTAGATGATGACCTATACCATTCTATGCCATAAAAAATTTAAATGTTGAAACTCATTTCTGGTACAAATTACCCCATGGTATTCCTAGAATCGAATCCCAGCGTAGACTTTTGCTGCATTCCATTTATAGTCCAAAAGAGAATTCATGGGATTTTAATCTCGCATGCAAAATTAATTACAAACATCCACCACCAAGGTGGAGCTCTGGCTTTAGATATACATAAGTTCAACGACATCTCTCGAGCTTCCACTTTTCAATGGCGCAAGTCTTTAGCATGTTTACATTTTACCATCACCGGAAGACTCAACCATCCGGTTGGGAGAGTTGGAATAAAATTCAATTCCACCCCTATAGTGTGTTCTAATCAAAGTTCAACGACATTTTTTCCGTTTCACGCAAAAACTGTCACCAGTATTAGTTTCCTATTTCAGCATTTTGCCACAAGAGCGGAATCTCTGCCACAAATAAAGAACAAAAAATTGAAAGACCGAAACAATTCGGTTCCTGTTGCTTATACTCGTACGTATCCGAGTCCAGGAAAGGCATGACTCACAATTAGTTTCCCCAGTAGGTACGAGTACATGGCAATGTTCACAATGGACACCGCAGACCTTTGATCCGGTTCTCAATCCTCAATCCAATCCCCATCCGCTCAAAAAGAACGAAACTTCGTCATCGTCATGGTGCCTCCATAAGGAAACCCTTTGACCCGTCCATTTGAATTCATCAACTTTACCATCATCTATAAGCATCATCATCATGCCACCTCATCGTTGCTGCTGGATATGATTCCAAGCTGCAGCTGGGCCACTCGACACTGGCGAAATGGCGGAAAGTAGACCCCAAACTGAAAAGCTTCATAATTAAGTCAGTGATGGAGGAGGAAAAAAAAAATAAAAAATTTATGAAACACACTACTTACTGGGAGCGCCGGTTCCGTAAGGGGGTTTGTGAAAAATTGTTAGTTAACTGAGCACGATTACTAGCAATTAGATGTCTCCTTCCCTTGACTGGGCTGCCTTGAGTTGAGCATTCGCTTGAGTGCTTTGCGTAATTATGATTTATGGTTAATTCTTTTGGAAACTATGTACATGGCATCACTGGTGAGACTAATGGATCTGCAGCCCGCAGTGCTGGGGACATAGAAGTGGTCGATCTTGAGAGTTGAAATGCAGACAGAGAGAGTTCAGAGGGGCCAGGAGCTGTATGACTGGGAATCAATTAATGCAAGTCATAGTCGGAGATGCCTTTATTTCAACAAAACTCTTTGTTTACTCTTGGTTTGTGGAGGTTTGTTCTAAAATTCATGAGAAGATGAAGAGAAGAACATGAGCACAACCGATGACATCACTCAGTACATGAATAATGACTAGACTACTACACAATTCAACCACATCCCGGCGGAGAGGTGTCTAATTAGATCGAGATCTTTTTATGAAATGTATCAGTGGCTACGTGGAGTAACACTGGATTCAAGAATGTAAATGTTTAGGATGTGGAATGACTTCCGAGAATCCGTCCAATGGAGTACCTGGAAACTTAGGTAATTTGTCCGCTACTAAGTGCATAGGCTTTAAAATCAGAGGTAATGTTAGGATACAACTGGTCCATATGGTTCTTCCCACAGATTTCTAAACAGACTGGTCTGTCGGCCAACCAACTTAAAACAAAGTGTTCCTTCGGACTTACGCCAAATGGTGGATATCATATTTTATTTCTGGCTTTTGGTTTTCAATTCAATCATTTTTGCATCCAAACTGGCTTTGAAAATCATTTAATAGATTTTATCTAAACTCGCATAAGCCTTTAGCTTTGATGCTTAATAGTGACCTCACAAAAAATACTAATTCAACCTTTACAAAACGTTTTCCTTGTCCTCACAGTAAGCCTCGCTAGCATGGAACCTAGGTACGCAGTTTACAGTCTCTCTTGGAAGATAGTAAGGTTATCAATGATACAACTCAGAGTTATGTTCACTAGAAACTAAAATTTCAATAGAACCGGGGACATAAGCAGTTCTAACTCTTTTTCATATTCTGTGAAGATCCTCTCTGAAGGTTCATATCATCGGCGATCTCATTTTTCGGGATCCCGTTGCGACCAAAGATACAGATAAGACTCAGCGAATTCAGTATCCCAACCTAACTGTGTTCAAAGAAACTTTTCAGGTTAGAGATCGTGGGAGGGTTTAAAAATCCATTCGCAGCCGTTTCGTCCCATCAGGATTAGATGTTCCTCTGTTGGGAAAACAAACGAATTTGTCTAACCAGCGTGTCATTGACTACATCCTTTTGCAGATTTGGATTCTAGCTTAATACAGTTCTGTATACAAGGAAGTCGTCTTCGCACTCTCGTTGCAGTCGGAGTTCTGGTGCTATTGACTCGACGACATATTGATAAGATAGAATCAAGAACTACAGTGCGAGTTGCAGAAAATGAAATGCAGAAATGAGCGTGCACCCGATGACATGAATATCGAGGGAAGGGCTCTAATCCATAGAGTCTGGTGAAAGCAGGGGTCATATATTTTCATGAAAGGTTCTTCCACCCAACAGTTGAAAGAGGTTCCTCGGCGAAAACGAGTGCTAGTACATAGTAATCTTCGTAAGGAAAACGGACGGTGGCGTTGTTCGCACTAGAAGGGTCAGACTAGTGTGTTTACTTTTTTTTTATGAAAAACAGCAACCTCGGTTTTGAAATGATTGCCTGCAAATATACTCATTGCTTTAGAGCAAAAAGTAGCTGGGCATGTACAGGCAAACTATACATCTGCATAGTCTGCGTAGGTCTGACTGACTAACATGAACTAAAGCAGCGGAGCAGGGACGACACCCCGCATGTAAGCACTTCATTCTCACCATCACATATTGTTTTCAGCCAGGAGTCGAGTGAACGTTTAATTCTACCTTTGAAGGGGCGTCTTGTAAGATTTTGTTGGCATATTACAAATTTGATAGTGGATTCGCAAGGCTGGGTTCTTTTTAAGAAGCTTAACCACTTAACTCTTGCTCTCCAGCAAGGAGGTAATCAAAATGATGTGTCTAAAGCCCTTGGCAAGAGTATACGTGTGTCGGAATTGTCGATTTTCATAATAAAGTTCGGAGTTGAACAATTTCACTAATTTCATGTGTACTTCTTTGAACTTTGTATCACAACTTTATTTTCACTTAAAATGTCTTTAAATTGATTCTTCACACATACAATCATTTATGTACGTCCATTAATCACAATAT
The DNA here is from genome assembly GCA_907269105.1 of Volucella inanis. NCBI lineage: Eukaryota > Metazoa > Arthropoda > Insecta > Diptera > Syrphidae > Volucella > Volucella inanis. The sequence continues at coordinate 97,744,674 of OU026154.1, forward strand.
GCCCCCATTGTCCATCTATCTATATTTCCTTCGTTTACTGTCGTCTTAAGTTTAATCTATCTTCTCGAATTGCCATTTCTAATCCATGGCTATAAATTTTGCGACACTCGGCTAACAAACTATTAATCCTTATTCACAGGATAGTTGTTGGCTTATACGACAGCACCACTTAAACTGCCACCATAAAATACGGCTTTTTGTTGTCTAAGAAGAAGTAAACTTCATAAACCCTAATCACCATTTAAAGTGTAAATAACGCATTCATTCAAATCCGAAACGATCCCCCTAATTATTTTATATACATACAAAGTCCTGCTAAAGGAAACAAAAACGATGATCAAATAGCCTAATCAAGAGGCAGTTCATTGAACACTCCTTTGTGTACCTAGGAAAGGGCATCTTCTCTGGACTCTCGTGTGTTGTTCATTTCTCATTTCTCACCTTAAATTCTATGGAACCTATGTTAGGTCTTCAAAGGAACTTGAACTCCTCCCTTAGATGAATCAGAAAACAAAAAGGAAAGGAACCATACTGTGGGACTAGGACTTGGAGAAAGGCATTTTTATTCTCTTAACACGCAAATTATTATTTCTAATGATTTCTCGTCCTATTTCTCTTTGTTTTTCGAATGAGGCTTGGATAATGACAATAACTAGCGCAAAAAAAAAAAAAAAAAAAAAAAGAATCTCTAGGGCTAGGAGGACTCGTTGAAGGAGATACGACTTTACGAGCAAAACAACACAGAAAACCAACCCTTAGTGTGCCACTTTAAGGAGTGCTACTATTGTACAATCGCCCTTTTCATGTTTTAAAGGGTTGTTTCTTCGGTCGTTGGTTGATTTTTGGAACTCATGACGGTGCTTTTTGATGAGAACGTTGAACTTTATTGGAAACAAAAAGGGTTGTTTGAATATTTTTCTTTTCTCTCTATGTAGGGTGGATTTGTCATAACTAAGGGTAAGTCATGTATCATTACGCTAGGAAAGGTGATAAAAATTCATAATGACTACTACACGTAGAACTGCACACGTAAGGGAAACAATTTGAAGTTTTGATTCAATTGAAAGGCAGTACATTTTCTAAGCAATAGAGATTGAAGTACTTTAGTGATGCTCGCATAGATGATGGCTAAGCTTATCCCCTAACCTTGCTTACTTTTAACACTCATGTAAAGGGTGTTTTTCTTTTTATTTTTTATTTTTTCTTTTTTGCACTGTCAGTCTTTTCAATAGGGATTAAATGTCAAATCAGCTGACACATTGAGCTGCTAATCATTTATTTCCAATACAGCTTGCCATTTCATCATGGAAAGATTGACGCCACAACAACTTTTTCAAATCGTTGAAATTTATTTTCGAAGTCGAACTAGAGAACTTCAAGAAATTTATGGCAGAAATCATCAGCCATCTGAACCTGATATTTATTGAATTAGTGAAAATGTTTGCACTCAATTCACGCTATTGGATATTCAAACACCAACAACGGGAGAACAGCACGTTTGGAAGGAAATATCGCGGCTCTAGAAATTTGTGTTAAAGAGCACCCAAATTTATTGATTCGTCGTCGTTCGCAGCAAGTTGGCCTTTGTCCATCATCAGTAAAACTTTCCGTAAAGATCTTGATCCAATTGATGCGAGAGCTTAAACTGGGTGGCCATTTGTTTCGTCGCGTGTTCAGTGATTGGGCTTTAAATCAACTGAAGACTTACTCGTATATAAGCTGGCGCTGCAGTCCGGGGTAGATCTAGACCTCAACCAACAAGCGTCTCCAGCCAGCTCGATCTTTAGCCTGCTGTCTCTAGTTTCGCACGGTAAACTGCCTTAGGTCTCATTCCACTTGCGTGCGCCACCTGAGTCGCGGCTTCCTCTACTGCGCTATCGATTCGAATACTTTTCGGACCGGAGCTTTAGTGTTCATCTGCTCTACATAACTCAGCCATCTTCACGCTTCAGATGTCAATGTCACTGTAGAGCCCGGAAAGTTCGTTGTAGTATCACCTCCTCCACTAACCGTCTATGCAGACGGAACCAAAAATTACCCGAAGATCTTTCCTCTCAAAGCAGCTAAGAGCAACCTTATCCATTTTTGATAAAGTCCATGCTTCTGCGCCATAGAACAGGAACAGGACTATGTTTATTAAGGTCTTTTATAGCGGGGGTCACTTTAATTATTTTAGAGCGGGCTTTGCTAGTCAATTGCCTTCTTAGCTCAAAGAAACAGCAAGTGGGAAGAGGCAACCTTATGGCCTAGATAGACAAAGTCTTTAACGAAGACCTTATAGTTATATCTGTCGAGGGTGATGTTCTGTCCTAGACCTCGGTGTTGAGTCTCCCTTCTGGTTGAAAGGATATACTTGGTCTTGCCCTTGTTGACCGTTAAACCCACCTGCGCCTGAATACTCGCGAAAGTACCACTTACATCATCGGTGTATTCGAGTAATTGGACAGCCATCGTGTATACAAAAGGACGAGTTTGGCAGGAATGCCAAAACTAGACATTACTCTTTAGAGCTCGTCTGAATATATGCTGTAAAACGTGGCCCTAAAATCGATGAACAGTTGGTGTGGTCGATGAAGAACTTTCCTGGATTGATGGCACGCTGAAATGAACCAATCAGGTTGTTGACGAACGGATCCAATCGTTTATACAATACAGCAGATAGGATCTAGTAGGAGACTGATGCCTCTATAGTTGCCGCAGTTCAGAGCGTATCCTTTCTTGAGGATCGGATAAACAATGCTTTCGTCCGACCATATTTTACAGATGGTTACTGTACTTCGAAAAACTCGTCAGTCAGGCTGTCCGCTCCAACTGAGGCTTAGATATGACTAACTTAACTTCGTCCAGGTCAGGTGGTTCGTCATCGCTTTATACAGTCTACAGAAATGTGTTTTACTTTTTGCTGAAACTTTTGAATCTCATTTCAATTTACTCGCGCGGTTCTCATGCTCATTCTTCTCCGTCGATGTTCGCCTCTCTTCTCTCCTCTTGTGTTCGTAGAGCTCATAAGTAGCTCTAGTCCTTCTATGCATAGCCGCTTTGTATGCATTTTCCTTAGCTGCATATGCTTGCCTATCAGGGGTTTCATTGAAAGAGTGAAGACACCCAATTCATCAGAGGCGGCATCTCTGATGGCTGTTTGGCAATGCTGACACTTGTCTTCATAGGGCGGTCTACATAGAATCTCCTAAGAAATTAAGGGAGACTCGATCGGAAAAGGATTCACCGATCTCTTGCGATTGTAACCGTCCGACGTTAAACCTCTTCACTCATTGGCTTGTCTTTGGAATGTTCGGGATATTCGCAACCGGAACTTGGCTACAACAAGGCAAGGGTTCGAGTCAATGTTGGATACTCGGCACCTTTGAATATCCATAATACTGGAGGAGTGCCTTGCGACGATCGCAATGTTGTCTATCTGATTGACGGTTGATTGATCAGGGGTTGTCCAAGTCCCCTTGCGAATGTCGAGGTGTGGAAACTGCGTCCTAATTACGACAATGTTTCGCCCCGCCGTAAAGTTGGGTGGCCAGAATCCATTATAGGACGTGGTTTGCTGCAGGTTATAATTTCCAGCAATACTACCAAAGAGAGAGGAACTCTTCCTAGCTTTGCACTTATGTCGTCGAGGACAATTTTAATGTCATAGCTAGGGCACTACTAGTTGGTCTTGTCCAGGAACTCGTATAAGCTATTATTATGAATATTCTTGGGTGCTTGGAAGAGGTTTGTTTGTTTATCAACTCAACTGCCTCTTTAAACAAACTTCTCAGTAAAAATAAACTCTCGCTTCGCATCCGATTAAATCATCAAAAGACCACTAATTCACTCGAAACTTTGACTCATTTCCGGGAGCTGTTTTGATTAATGTTTCATTTGTTTTTCCCTTTTGAATTTATGGTTTCTTAGGACAGCAAATCATTACATTGTTATGAAAAGTCATTAAAAATTCTGTTCGAGTATGGTGAAGTCTTTCATTCGTTGCAAACGATTTGATGGAAAAGATTTTATTACCTAAAGTCCAAGTGCAAGGTTAAGTATTCGGTGACATTATCTTCACTTATTGTAGCTTTTTCATGTATAACTTCAACACTTAAGTGGTTTTAAACAACCACAACCCTTCAGGAGTAATTAAACACAAACCTGGTTTGGATACAAATTAGATACAAAGAAGTTTGTTTTGATTTATGTCAAAATCTTAAGGTCATGTGCGAACAGAGTAATAAAAGTGATAAATAACATAATCGTTGAGTGTTGAGTGTTAAAAAAAATTGGGATAGTTTTGTTTGTCCAAAGAAACAGCGATAGGCAAGAGTGATTCTTCGTTTTATTTCTGCGGGGTGCTGTTCCTTGCTACCTTGAAATTATCACGCACCGGTGACCGTCCGTTGAGTTCCGGCAGTTATGTCAATATCATCGGCGTAGGCTAGTAGTTATACAAATTTTTAAAGATTGTGCCTCCAGTGTTTGCTTGTGAATTCCGCACAATTCTTTTAAGTAACGGAACACAGCGAGTTTTCTAAATCATTATTCTGCAGAAACGGACGAGTTTGACAGAGATGCCAAAACTGGGTATGGAACTATATAACTTTTGTCTATAAATGCTGTTGCATGCTACCTCATACTTAAACAAAAGATGGTGGGTACCGATTTGGACTTCTTCAGTTTTTTCCAGGTTTTTCCGGAGTGTGAAAACTTGGTACACCATCTTGATCAAAAAGTTCCCGAAATTTATTCAGAAAATTAAAAACACAAGTTTATTCATCTAAGTCTATATTGTCCCCTTCAAAGTAATCCCCATTGACTGCAACACTCTTATGCCAGCGCTTGGTCCAATGCTCGAAACATTTTTTAAATTCGGTTTTCAGTATGTCCATCAGTGCTTCCTGCGATTTTTCCATTACTTCCTCTCGGTTGCTGAAACGCGTTGCCCGTAGTGGTTTCTTAACTAAATTGAACAGAAAGAAGTCACAGGGAGCCAAATCAGGTGAATTCGGTGGCTGTTGGATGGTATTTGTTGCATTATTCGTCCAAAAATTACGAATAATGATGGCACTGTGCGACGGAGCGTTATCATGGTGCAAAATCTACTAGTTTTCTGCCCACAATTCTGTTCTCTTTCGGCGAATTGTTTCACGCAAACGTTTCATAACGCCCAAATTTGTTTGTTTACTGTCTGGCCTTATGGCAAAAATTCATGATGCACCACACCGTTGTAATCCATGAAAACCGTGAGCATTGCCTTCTGAATTGCGTGTCGTACCCATAAAGCCACGTCTAGTCTGCAGTAATGATCCTTTTGATGAATGTGGGATCAGATTCAGCCTCGAAAATCATCTCTTTTGCGACGTCAACACGAGCTCTTTTTTGCATAAAATTGAGGTCTTTTGGCACCAACTTTGCTTCTACACCACAGAAACCCAAATGGTAGACCAAAATGTCTTGGACGGATCCATAGGCATTGTTCAAGTCCTCCGTTATCTTTCTGATGGTTAATTTGCGATTACTGACCAACATTTCTTTTACTTCATCAAATGTTTTCGTCGGTTTTCGATGTCAATGGCCTGCCATTGCGTTCATCACCTTCGATTGACTCACCACCACTTTTGAATCGCTCGTGCCACTAGTAAACGACCGTTTTCTTTAGAGAATCGTTGCCGAAACACTTTAAACACTTAAACACCATTAAACCCATTTTTTACGCAAAATTTAATACAAGTTCGTTGTTGCAAATTTAAATCCATTTCTACAATTGTAAAAAATCGCCAACACACACAGAGATAGATGTACTCTTGACTACGTAACTTTTTCAAATGTCAAGTTATGACGCTTGAATGTCAACAACAGATGTACCAACTTAAAAAAAAAAAGCAGAATTCAAATTGGAACAATCGAAGCGCCAAACGATGGTTATTCCGTTTTTTTTTTTTTTTTTTTTTTTTTTTTATCAATGTGGTATTGGGGATTTTTCCTGGTCTGAGCTAAGAGTACGGAGCTGAGGACCAATCATAATATTGCAGATAAGATCTATAGTTGGCAAAGTTGAAGGGGTCTCCTTTTTTCTAGATTGGGCATACGGTGCTGAGATGCAAAATACAGCAGGTATACACTCTTCTGACCAGATTTGAGAAACAAGTTAGTGTATGCTCTGCACAAAAGCAGTTTCAGTAGTTTTGAGTACATCGGCCGGTAAGCCGTCAGATTCAGCTGATTAATTGGATTTTAGCTTACTTCGTTCTGGTCAGGTGGACGGCGGATTGTTGGGCTTCGACGCTGTTATACAGTCTGCAGAAAAAGTTTTTCCATATCCAGCTTTTCTACGTTATAACTTTTCACGGAAGTTCTTCTTTTTTTTTTTTTTTTTTTTTTTTTTTGTGGTGCTTGGGAAATCCGCGAAGTCGTTTGTGGTCGGTCACCGACCTTTGACCATGATTGCTTGCGTTGAATATTCTCATATTTAATCCATTTTTCATCGCTCGTAATAAATCGCTTCAAAAATGGTTCCATTTTATTACGTTTCAGCAGCGTTTCACTGATATCTATTCGATCAATTAAATTTGTTTGCGTTAATTCATGTGACAGCCAAACATCGCAATTCCTTGAGTAGTCTGCTAGTTTAAGATGATTCCAAACTGTCATACGGTTGATGTTTAGTGCCTCAGCTATCTCTAGAGACAGCTTCCGTGCCGGTCTTGCTCTATCAGTTGCAAAATTGCATCGACTTTTTCAGTGACAAGGTGACCAGTGCGAGATGCATATTTTAGGTCCGACGTTCACTCACAGCATTCTCATCGTAAACTGCACAAATTTGTTGGCATGTTTTTGCAGTGTTTTTACCTTTTTTATAGTAAAAAAGCATTACATAGCGTATTTCTTCAGATATTTCACTCATATTCAAATCAGCATAACTTTTAACACGAGCAACGAATTACACAGCTGTAGCCTGACATGTCACATTTCAAACACTTGTTCGTTTGACACAATCAGATTAGTGTTTCTAGATAAATGGACACCAACACCATCTAGTGACAAAAAACTGCGGAGACTTTTTATATGATCAATATATAACAGTTTTTCATTCTACTTATTTCCGGCTGGCGGTGATATCTGCGTTAAAGGCATCTGCTAATTGAAGGTCTTTGTTCTTTAAACGTTTGCGAGGGTCGTCAACAGTGAATCCGTTTTTCGTCCGAGGTTATTGGTTGCACTTTCACAGCTTTTTAATCTCTTCCGTATAGGATTGCGGGCCCTATGACGACGTAGGCCGGTATTATGCTACTGTCCCTTGCCATTTTAGCCTTTATGAGTTAACCCTTACTCTGAGGACTACCACTGGGAGATAAGGCAAGCGAACAAGCAAGATATGAACTTGATTATTGCGCTGCTGTTCATGGTTGTGGGAAAAACATATCGGATTCCACACCACTATAAGGCAAATGATCACAAAAACCGAAGGCTTTTCCGTTATTCCGTATCCATTCCTACCATCGGGCCATTTTGCCATCACGTTCTGGTTTCATACAGTTCGACCGCTACCACCAAAAGTAATACGCAATACGATTATTCCATGAAGACGGAACCTATCATATGTTGCGGTTCTAATGCACAGAATAATATAGGGGCAGTAGCAATGCAACCTAAGAGACAATCATGTCCTAAATATCATACTATTGTCATACTGGGTTATCAAAAATATTGGCTCTCAGTCACGCTGTACAAGATATATAGTACGGTAAGAAGGTTACCGGCTGAAACCTACTACCGGAAGCTTTCATATCTCCTCATAGGTACATCGAATTCAGAATTGGATACAAGGTTTCGACCTTATAAAAAGCGAAGAATCCGAGCAAAAAACCAACTGAAGACATCATTGAAAGCAATTCGGCAAGCCTTTTACTGCTTCGCCTAAACTCAGACCAGAAGGTAGAGAAAGGTGTTCAGAAGCCGAAAATTGCCTCGTCAAATGTTTTGAACTGACGTCCACAGCCAAGAAAAACTCTTGGAAATCATTCCTTTCATAGTGGCACGCAATTTTGAAGTGACTAGATAAGGAACTCTGAAAAAAATTCAAAAGGTCACTTAAGGATTGAGGCAAAAAGAATACAAATAACTTTACAGGATTCCAAACAATATTTTACAGAAATACTTTGTCGAAACATCTGACACGCTGGTCAAAATCCTCAAAAGCAAACCAGACAGAGTGAAAAAATTCAGAAGGTCTGCGTCGAAAGCATAGAACCTCTGTAACCTGATCAGAACCGGCTCACTACTCATATCGCTAGAACTGCAGGTGAGCTAAGTAACACAACCCGCCCTAGCTTGTATCTATCAACTACTATGATGCTGCATACGGCCAACAAATATTTTTTTAATGGTTTAAAGTCGATTCACACTGATGTGAATCTACAAAAAGGTGTAAACCAGCTGATGACGACTCTGAAGTTAATCTTCACTGCTAGCTTGGCTCTGGCATCCATACAAAAAGAATAATCTTTGAACAGAAAATGGTTAAAGATGATTAGACGCTCGCCAAGAACTTCAGATCAATCACTCTATCTTTCTTCATACAGAAGAACATGAGCAAGCAGAGTTAATGTTTATGTGCCAAAAAATTTATTTCCGAATGCATTCTGTGTTTAAGATTGCAGGTACTTTCAATAATGCAGCTTTTGATGGCACACATACATATATAACTTATTCACATAACACGACGTAGATGAATCATTAGTTTTGTGAATAAAAGCAACTGATTCCGGTTGCTGACTGCGGCTAAAATGTGATGGAGATAAATAGAGGTTTTTACAAGGCAGCGTTCTGTCTCTGGTTTGTGCATGGCCGTCTATAAGTCACGCCTAACGACTAACTCCTCTTAAACGCTAGCACCCCTAGACGTGATTGATTGGTGTACCAGAAATAACCTGCAAGTCAATCCTGTCAAAACTGAATTTGCTATCCCTACAAGAAGCAATAATCTGTCTGGTCTGACCGATCTAATGTTTAAAGGTATCTTCATCCAATTTTTAAGTAATGGAACCAAGTGCTCTAAAACACTTGAAATGTTGACAGGGGCAAACAGTGAGTGCTCTAAGCAAAAAAAAAAAAAAAATGTTTGTGGTACAAGCTCTTCCAAGATGGCCGAGAAGAAGCGTTGCTATAGACGGCCCAGCACATCAAAAAAAGATAATAACGTCAAAGCTGTGAAGAAATCGTCGAATTATCATGAGAATGATTGCTGAGGATGTTGGCATATCTGTCGGCTCGTGTCATGCGATTTTTCAGATGTTTTGGGCATGAGACGTGTGTCAGCGAAGTTTGTTCCGGAACTTGTTAATTAGAAGAACCGTCGCATGAGCATCGCTCATAAGCTCTTGAATGAGAGTTTCTTAGGACATTATTAGGACTATCTGCGTCTTTGTTTAGGAGTCCGTTGACAATCCTGTGCATAAGTGCAGGTGGTATGACTGTCCTGAATGGCGACAGACCAAATGTTGAGCGCCGCATCATTGGCAGAACGAGTGCTCCGTGATGGAGTCATCAGCCAAAGAAAAAGCATCACAGTGGGTTGTGTAATCTATGCCTAGCATACTTAGGTGTTTAGCAAAACGGAAGTGCCTCGTTAAGACGCCAGTAAGTGGTTCAGCGCCTTTCCTCTTGAGTGACAGCAAATTCAGAAAAATCTTGTGTTCGGCAAGGCCTTGAATGGAGCTTGGTCTCCTTCCGTCCCTTGTTCCACATAATATAGTTGATTGCCATCAGAATTGCGTATGCCTTCGCTTGGAAGACGGACGCAAATGTGACTTACGAGCAGTGTCGCCCTTCACATGGACATCAGCGCCATATCCTAAAACGGTCTTAGAAACGACGGTGAAGATTTGTTTGCTTTCTTTTTCTGACTTACATTCTAAGAGAAGTCGGTTTTTTCATTCTTGTAGACTCTGGAGTTTCTGTGCAGATCTAGGTGTAGCTTCAGCAGTTCTAAATATCTTATAAATGCAACAGCGATAACCTAATCCTCCGAACAACTGACGCTTCGCATAAAATTGGTCGTAACATTGCCGTGTAAATCCAAGGACTCCTCCTCAGTAGCAGGCCCCATGCTTGACAGGGGCTTTGGAACTTTACAACGGAACATGTTCAGCCGAAAGAAAACTGCTACTCGTTATGACCACTATCACCATATACAGTTGATGTTCTGAGCCGCTCCAAGCACCACCTCTAGCAATATGCCGATTCCATGATATGGAATAGTAAAGGAGAACGGATCTCGTTGCGTCAGCCTACGATGACACGAAGACTTGCCTAAAAAATGGTGATGACATTCTATGAAAGAGTCCTACGTATGCTTAGATTCGGCTGCAAGGCAGGCACATTAATAATGGTAGCAGCTGATGTAGGGTTACTGATAAGACTTCGACTTTGTTAAATTGGAAAACACAATAGTGTGAGCCCTTATTTTGTCGTGAGTTCTATCCTGAGTTATACTATTTGTCTTTTAATTACAACTACAATTTTCTATTAAAAAAAATATTGGATACAGTTCTAGGTTTTTTTTTTATGTTTTTTTCCGAAACTGAAATTCGTCTTTCCTTCTTCTCTTTCAGATATTTTGACGAACTCACATAATTTTCATTTCAAAACGTAAGTACGAGAGATTTGACAAAATATCATTATTTCTTATTAAATATAAAGGGTGATTCATCGTAAGGTTTGATTTATAATGTAAAATAAAACACATAAATTTGAAAGTGAACTAACAATTTTTTTTATTGGTTAAAAGAACAATTCACAGCATTTACTTCTTTAAAAAGATATCATGTATCATGGCCACGACAACGCCTAAGGTGGTCCATTCGGAAGGTCCAATTTTAGGCAACTCTTTCGAACATAGCGACTACTATCTCGCGGGCAACACAAGTGATATAGACTTCCAAAGCGTCAATCGTAGCTGGCTTATTCCTGAAGACGTGAGACTTTTATACATCCCCAGAGAAAATAGTCCAATGGTGTGATATCGCACAATCTAGGCGGCCAATTTACCGTAGCAAAACGTGAAATTAAGTGCTCACTAAAATGATTTCTCAACCAGTCCATTGTTTCACGCGCTGGTTGGCTCGTAGCGCCGTCTAGTTGAAACCAGAGCTCACCGAGATCATGTGCTTGAATTTCAGGAAGCACATAGTCAGTTAACATGGCGCGATAATGGTTACCATTGACGGTAACATTCTGATTTGCCTCATTTTTAAAGAAATATGGACCAATGATTCCACCAGCCCATAAACCACACCATACCGTTGTTTTAAATGGATGTAATGGTAGCTCTTGGTACTCATGGGGTTGCTTATCAGCCCAAATATGGTAATTTTGTTTATAAACGTATCCATTGGGCCAAAAATGGGCTTCATCATTGAAGAAGAGATTTTCTCACGATTAAACACCGCATTTTCATTGAGTTTTTCCAGAGCCTATTCACTGAAAATATGAGTTGTCGGATACAATTTGGAGGCGCTGTTGTGGTGCGAGTCTTTCCATGATGATTTGCCAAACAGTACTGGACAAAACTGACAAAGCAGATTGATAGGAGTCACGCGTGATCTGCCAAAAAAAGTCAATTGAAAATCAAACCTCTCGATGAAACACCCTATAATTTACTTATTATATGTAAATTTGAAAAGCACTTCAACGTCGATATTGTCTTCTGTCAGACAGAATCTAAAATCAGATAACAGAATTATCTGTGTATTACTTTAACTTAACGGTCTTCAAGAAACCTACACCAACTAAGAATCATAGAAAGGTTATTCTGGTCGATCCTTTTAAATATATCTGTTGCGTGGTTCATGAATAAGGTGAGTTCTTTTGCATAATACATATAGATCACCATAGTAGAGCTACTTCCATCAATCCCAGACCACGTAGACATCATGTGTTTCATTTTCAATGTAGCTAAAATATAAGTTAGGGGATTGGTTCGATAACACTAACCCTTGGGTTATTCAGTATTCAAAATCTGGTCATTATATTCCACGAGAAGACACCATCGCCTGTAGTTACAGTAACACGCCTCCCGAATCGACCCAAAAAATAAAAAAAAAATCCCATCCTCTCAAGAAATAATAAAAAGAACACCCCTCTACCTCTTAACATTTAATTAAGTAAATTTAATTCTATCAATCACACGTTATTGTCATAACAGGACAATCACCGAAAGGAGTGGAACTTTTAATTAAGCAAATTCAGTCTTGGCTCACAGAAATACTCAAAGAAAATAAAGGGACCTTCCAACTGGCTCCTCCTTGTCCTTATATTCTGCGATAAGTTTCTGAATCAGCAGAAATTAATGATATCTTACGCCCGACGAAGCATAGCAAATACGAATCCAATAAATACCATCTTGCTGTGTCCTTTTTTTTTCTTTTTTCTATTATGCTCAGAACAAGTTTATCCTTTCCTCGTTCTCCTGGAATTAATTTCCCTAATCATACTCCGACAGTGACAACGGATTACTCTTGAAATTCAAATGATTTCCAGCACTGCACAGGGACCACTCCCAAATAAAATACTATCGTCTGTATCCATATTGGAAGACTGCATGGCAAACAATGTCCTTGACGAGGAGAAAGGATGTACAGATGTGCATACATACATATGTTCAAGGATTGAAAATTAAAATTAAACAGTTAAAGGGTGAAGGAGAAAAGGCAGAAAGGGATAATGAAATGAAAAGTGCTGCATCAATTATGTTGAATAGTCTCTGCACTAGTAACCGGATTCATCTGGGGCAGTGTTGTCAGTGCTTTAAACTTAAATTTCCCGACGAGAGCTGTTGCACCTTCGGTGTACCAGTATACATATAGTACGTATAGAATACTCGTATGCACCTAGCTTAGTTATTTGTATTTTCAGCTTCTAACTGTTTAAAACACAAAATATTTTAAGACATTGACAGAGTGTTCCTCGTAAAATAAAATGAAAAGTGCAGAACCTATATGACTTCCTTGCGGCACAACAGATTTAACGTTAATAGCTGAGTTTGTAGAATTGTCAACATAAAAATTTTCTCTCTGGGATGACTTAATAATGTAGACACACTTAGTTAGATCATGATCTTCATTTTTCCAACGCAAGAAGACGTCGCCTTATCATAAGGATGTTACTGTCAAAGTAAAAAAAAAAAAAAAACGAAATAGAGGAGACTTCTATAGAATCGGTCATCAATTTCCGAATTTCTTAGTGCGTGAATAATTGCCTCCGCTTTAACATTGTTAAAATGTCTGTCGAGGCCCTATTTAGGAATGTCTAAGATCGATTTCATAGGAGGGAATGAGTTCTTAAACTGTTGGGTCTTGACAAGCTTTATTCCATCTGGTCCTAGAATGGTGACAAGTATTTCGTTGTTCTTAAATAGGACAGTATTGTTGGTTATGCTTTTAACTTCGAAAATGGCTGTAACCTTGAGTTTATGACCCGGTATCGTTTGCTTCAACTAGGCCAACTTCAAGGTAAGCTATTGCCTAAGTGGAGACATTTTTAGAATAATCAGCTAGATATCGATGGGCTATGTAAAAGGCTTTTACCGAGTTTCGGAATTCCTCAAGATGCCCATCGATGAATCTTGTAAAGGCCATCCAATTGTTGGCTTTACTAACAATTACTTACCTTTATGGTCTAGGGTAAGTTGACTAGAATCCACTATTTGTGAGCTCTTTCCGGGCCATCGATAGTAGGGTTAAGTTCCGCATTGCCTTGTAGGAAGATATTAGGTGCGCAACTAGATGACTCCAGCAGTAAGTGCTGATCGATTTCGACATATCCAAAACGTCATGAACCAAGCTTAGATATATGGTAAACAAACCGTTTTGACACATCAGCGATTTTGATTTTTGACGTCATATACTTTTGGTTGTATCTGATTTTGTGCCAAATAATCGTCATTTGCAGGAAGTGTTGATTTTCTTCTTTCATTCGAAAAAAACGGCAACTGCAAGGCATCGAGAGCTCCAAAAATTTACGGAGATGCTGCTCTAAGGGAAACAAAGTGCCGTCGTTTCAAAGACGGTGATTTCGATGTTGACGATCGTCCGCGTGAAGGAAAAAAATTCTTTAAAGACTCTGAATTGGAGGCATTGCTCTATGAGGATCCGTACAAAACGCAAGAAGAGCTTGCTTCAGCGTTAGGAATTACTCGCCAAGCCATTTCCGAGCGATTACATGCGTTGGGAATGATTCAAAAACAAATAACTTGGGACGTTGGGTGTCGTTTTTTCGCCTGTGAACAACTGCTTCAGCGGCAAAAAAGGAAGGGTTTTCTATATTACATCGTGACGGGTGATGAAAAATGGATTCACCCGGTCATGCTTCTACTTCGTCGGCTTGGCCAAATTCGCGTTGCGAAGGTTATGCTGTGCGTTTGGTAAGACCAAGTCGGTTATTATGAACTCTTGAAACCCAACGTAACCAGCACTGGGGAACGGTATCGACTTTAATTAATGCAATTGAGCCGAACACTGGGCGAAAAACGGCCACGATACGAGCAGAGGCACGAAGGCAACAGCATGACAACGCTCGGCCTCACGTTGCTAAAACCCTAAACCCGTTGCTCAATTCTTGAGAACGCCGTTTAATTGATTGGCTTGGATCGTTTGCTACGGACGTCTGAACGGCAGCGATATTTTCGACACTTAGACCAACCCGTTTTCTCACTGACACGGCAACATCACACAATGAATATTTAGACTGAAATTTTTGCACTAAACTTGTTATTGCCTGTCTACTAGGGCGAGAATTAAGACCGAAAATTGGAGTTAACGCTCTTAAAGTTGCAGTCACCGACTCCGAATATCTATAGAAAATTTTTATAATTTGCAGACGTTGCTCGTTAGTGTACTTCACCATGAAAATGTTGAGTTTACTGAATAAATTGACAGTAACAGTTTGATGATTAGTGAAAGAGTGCGTTCACAAGTTAAATTCAAAGTTGTCAAGTCCCTATTGGAAAACCCTTTATAAGGAAAAATTTGTCTATTATTTGGATTTTAACAAAAAGCGGTTCGAAGTTTAGAATGAACTATGAAGTGCATTTGCTTCCCAATGAGTAGATAGAATTGCCTTTTTCTTCAACAATCATATCGTCAATGTTATTGCGCGTCAGTCAGTTTTATTTTCCTTCATTCCCAGGTGATGTCTAACTTGCTGTTTTCTAAGAAAGTCTGCATATTACGACGGATCTTACGGGAATACGATATTCCGAGGTTCCGAGTGCATCTGCAATATCTTTCCACCCAGGGCTGTTTATACAAAAGCGAATGTCTTTACTCTTTAATCCATCTTATTCCTGGAGAAGTTAACGTCTTCCGTATTTGGAAGTTGATAAACAAAGTTGGATGATTATTTTCTTGACAGGAGAAGATCTCTAAGCAAAATTGCTCTTCTTCGCATCCTTTATATAAAGGTGTAGATGGTGTAGATGTTGGCTGTCAATTACTGTCATTTGCTGAGTTCAATGTGGTTAATCTTTTTGACAGATGTAATAAAATCTTTGGCAATTTTAGTCGTGGAGTCGTTTACCACACAATATTTTTTGTTATACAATCTTATTACGAAAATGGGCAATCTGTAAAAGTAACATTGCGTAAAATTCGTGAATTTTTCTTGCAATAGTGAAACGTTTTAAAGAAACTGGTTCGCTATTCGGTCAAACTTCATATCAGCATGCTCGGCCAGCACGTATACGCCACAATATCACCACAGTGAGCGAAAGAGTCAAGCAGTCAACCACCTCAATTCGTCGCTGAACAACAATTCGGTCTCACTTATGGTACTTTACGACGAATTCTAAAAGTTGATCTTCATTTGCACGCCTATTAAAGCCAAATTTCACAACAAATTGAAGCCTTTGGATCATCTAAGACGTCGCCTATTTGTTAACTGGATTTTGGATCGCCAGAACAATTTCTCATCGAATTTGATATTTTTTGATAAATTCCATTTTTGGATGGATGGGTACGTAAATAAACAAAATTGCCGTTTTGGGGCAAACCATATGAGATTTATGAAAAACCAATGAATCCCAAAAAAGTCACTGTATGGTGCGGATTATGGGTTGGCGACATCATTGGCCCGTACTTTTTCGAAGATGAGGCTGGAGAGACAGTTACAGTAAATGGGGAACATTACCGCAACATGTTGACCGGCTATATTTTTTTTTCAAAATTTAATAAATTGGACCTGATTTCAACAGAATGCTTCTACCGCCCACACAAGCCATAAATCAATCAATTTATTGCGTACAAAATTCGAAGATCGGATTATTTCGGTTAGAGGAAAAGTTTATTTGCTTCCAAGGTTTTGGGATTTGACACCTTTAGACTTCGTCCTGTGGGGCTGTTTGAAGTGTTGGAAATATGCCAATAACCCAGCGACAATTCAGGATCTCAAACATACGATTCAAACTGAAATTGCTGCTATTGACCTACTTATTCTTTAAAAAGTGATCGATAATTTTGACCTTCGGATGATCGCTTGCAACAGAAGCCGTGATGATCATATGAACAACGTTGTGTTCCATTCATAATTGCCATAGACCGAACTTTATTAATCAATAAAATTCTACACTGATTTAACAATAAGTGTGTGTTTAATTTAATGAAATCTTCCACACTTACTGTTGGCTCACTATTTATGAACATCGAATTTTGAAAGTGCCTTTCTTACAGTAATTTGAAATCGTAAAAATCGAGTGGCGTTCACAATAAGGTTTTGGGCGTTTTCTGCACCTAAAGCTCCGCCGATCTTTCATCGTCTCCGTT
Organism: Volucella inanis; assembly: GCA_907269105.1. NCBI lineage: Eukaryota > Metazoa > Arthropoda > Insecta > Diptera > Syrphidae > Volucella > Volucella inanis. Next base: position 97,761,479 of record OU026154.1, read on the forward strand.
GGTGACCTTTATAAAATCCTGAGATTAGCAATGTCTGTTTAGAAATTTATCCTTGATGATCCTTTAATACCGTGAAAAAATCTAGTACTTCAAGTCCCAAGTACTACACTCCTTCTAATTTATTATGATTAAGACTCTTTTTGGTAAAATGGTGCAGTGGTTATGTTCGCCGACTACTGTGCAAGAGGGTCTGGGTTCGAAACTCGGTCAACACTGAATGCAGAAAACGTATTTCACTTTTCTGGCTTCACCACATTTCCCTCTCTTTTTCTGAGTAGTCAAAAACAAGGTAGGTCCCGTCTCACGGTGGATAAAATGCAAAGGCGAATAACATAGCGAGTTTGACATTAGTCAAAGTCGTCTTGAGAACACCCTTTTTGATTTGATAGCACTTTGTGTTCTAGACGATCTTTAAGATTCTCGTGAATTTTCCGTGATTTGGGACTCAGCTACTTACTCACAGAAATATTGAAACCGGAACGTAAGTCAAAATTCGAAGCCTTACTTCGGCAGTACGTAAAGAATGGTCACAGACGAATTTTTTTTACTGACGAAAAAATTGTCATCTTTGAAGATTTGTTCAAGAAACAGAACGATAGATTATACGCTCTGTCATCACGACATGCATCTGAATTTGTTCCGTTAATTGAATGTGGCCACCACCCAGATTCTATGGGAGTTTGGTGGAGAGTAGCCTACAAAGCTCCATTTCTGCAAGGAAGGTGTCAAAATCTCGGCCAAAGTGTATCGAACGGAAATTTTGGAGAACTTTTTTGAACCCCTACACAAAACACTGTTCACAAATAAAACGTGGACCTTTAAAAAATTCTCCGCACCAGTTTTTACGGCGAAAACGGTTCAAACATGGCTCAAAAACTACGTTCTGATTGGAATATGAGTGAAATATCTGAAGAAATACAATATGTGATGCTTTTTTTTACTATAAAAAAGGGAAAAAAGCTGCAAAAACATGCCGAAAATTTTGTGCAGTTTACTGTGAGAATGATGTGAGTGAACGCCGTGCACAGGAGTAGTTTGTTCGATTCCGTTCCGGAAATTTCGATGTAAAAGTTGCACCTCGCACTGGTCGCCTGTCACAGAAAAAGTCGATAAAATTTTGCAACTGATGGAGCAAGACCGATATAGAAGCTGTCTGGAGATGGTTGAGGCACTAAACATCAACCGTATGACACTTTGGAATCATCCCAAACGAGCAGGCAACTCAAAGAAGCGCGATGTTTGGGTGTCACATGAATTAACGAAAATAAATTTAATTGATCGAATAACCATCAGGGAAACGCTGTTGAAACGTAGCGAAATGCAACCATTCCTGAAGGATTCATTACGGACCATGAAAAATGGATTAAATACGAGAATATCCAACGCAAGCAATCATGGTCAAAGGCCGCTGACCGACCAGAAACGACTTCAGAGCCTGAATTGACGGCAAACAAGGCTATGTTGAGTTTTTGGTGGGATTGGGAGGGAATTGTCTATTATGATTATGAGCTTCTAGAACGTGGCGAATTCAACCGTTTGAATGAAGCTATAAAGAAACAGCGACTAGAATTGACCAACAAAAAGGGAGTTATCTTCCATCATGACAATGCTAGGCCAAACACATTTCTGATGAACCGGAGCAAATCTACGGAGCTTGGTTGGGAAGTATTGATGCATCCACTATATAGCCTGGATCTTGCACCAACTGAATACCATTTGTTTCGGTCTTTGCAAAACACTCTTGAAGGTAAAAAATTGGCCAACTGAAGAGCCGCTGAAAATCACTTGGCCAAATTTTTCGCTGATAAACCACAGAAGTTCTACACCAATGGAATTATAAAGCCGTAAAATGGCAAAAGGTCATAGATAATAATGGCCAATATGTACTTGAATGAAATTGATATTGAATAAAGAATTTTTTTTTTTTTCAAAAATGTACCAAAAAACCGTGATATTTTTTATATTACCCAATAATTAGTCTGATACCGACTTCGCCCTTGCTGGAAGATACTTAAATGGGAGCCATTTCGTATAAGAAGCTCTATAATTCTTAGCCATTGAGTGACCCAATAAATAGAAAAAATTAAAAAAATATTCATTCGTTCTCATTTTATTGGCCAAAAACCGTGTATCACTAGACTATAGGGTTTGGGTTCAATTCTCAGGCAATATACCGAAAAATAAAAAAAAAATTCTAACTTTACCACCCGGCAGCCAAAAGAAAGCTCACCTGCTTATGAAAAGTTTGATGTGTGAGAACTGTAGAAAAGGGAACCTTCTGCAGGAAAAAGTGGAATATGCAGTCAAAGCAACCTGATCCAGAGAGAACCAGATATCCAATAACGCCTCTGTTTCTGGGTTCTCAACCTATTGGATTCCGGACAAGTCTCGAATAACATTTTTATTAAGACCTGGAAAAGGGACGGTAGTGAGTTATATTGTAACGAAATGTGCCATTTCTAATTTTTACTTAAAATCTAGCCCAACATATGAATCACTATTTAAGAGAAGAGGGAAATTTCTTTCAAACTGGCAGCACTAATCCAGATTCACAAGGAACTAGTGCATTTGCCTTTTACTGATGGAAATTTCTCCATCCACCAGCTCGTATCCTCTTTCTGACGTCAGTCGGTGAAATAAGTAGAAAGTGGCGCGCTATTGTTCTTGACCCAGTTCCTATCGACAAACAATTTTATGTATATACTAAGTATCTCTGCAAGGGAATCTGGTATCTATATACAAAAGGTGTACAGGGTTTGTGTGTACGATGCAAAGAGTTTTCAGGAAAATATATTGCAAACTATCCGGAAAAGCAAAAGCAGATGTCTTTTGTTTCACTATCCAGGACCATCCGATTTTTTATTTTTCATTTTCCAAACCCCCAACCCTTATGAGGATGTTTTCTTTTTATTGCGAAGCAACGACTGGTATCGCAAAGCTGGTTATAATGATACAAATAAAAAAATTCCTTTGAATTGTTAATGTCTATTGAGCTGGCTAAAGTACCGGGGTTGTAACAGAAAAGTTAGCAAGTTGAACTCGCCAGGAGCTAGAGACATTCACGAAATGGAAGATTAATCCGAAAAGTTGGCGGAGTTATTGCCGTTTTAAAAATAAATAAGTGAACGGGTCTGAAACCCTTGCACACTTGTGAATGATGGACATTTCCGAAAGGGTTACGAAACACGAATATGAAAAGTTTGTAAATATTTTATAAAGATAAAAATTATTGCAACTTTGAATATTTTTTTGAAAATATCTCTGATTTTTATCGAAACCCAGTTGCCAATCACCGATGACCTATAAGCCAAATATCAAACGGTTTCATTTCATTTAAAAAGAATTTTTAAAAATATGATACCTTAAAGCCGAACAAGAAGCGTTTAGAAACCGTTTGGAAAGTTTCTGGTACAGCAAAGTAAAATCCCTCAATTTACAACCCCCTTGTACCGTTCTGAATCGAAGGCGCTTAGCACTAGCATGTGCGATGTATCTATGGCATTAAAAAGACTGGTGGTATCATCAGTCCTTTATTATCCAAATATACAACGCCATGTTCGTCCATAGATCTGGTCCCCGATCGTAGCCCGTTGTTGTATCTGACATTTTATTAGAGCCATCTGCACTGGATAGAGAGCAAAATAGTCATCATAGTCAGATGAAGTATTCGGTGCCTGGGATGAGCAGGGTCTTGGAGGCAGCTTTCGCTTGTTCTCCCTGCAGCCATTTGTGTTCTGGTATTTTTTGTAATGAGGACTAGTGTTTGAATGTGAGCAGGTTAAATCTCCACTTCTGAGACCAACTACATCAACCCACCAAAGGTCACTCATCGAAACAACTGTGAAACTCAATTTCTAAACTAATATGACCAATACTCGATCCTAAACGATTAGGAGTACTCACCAAGCTCAGGAAAAATAATATGTTCGAACCACGGGACATTAGAAGACGCGAGGCGAATATGAATAGAAATCTGTAAAGCACTTCCTTTGCAACTACCGAACCTAAGTACGAATCGCAATGTAATCTCTATGCGGTTACCTTTTCCGATGCTTAAATAATCTCTACTTTATGAGGAAGCATAAATATACCAAAGATATATCAAGAAATCGCTTTGGTTACAGGATTAGCAAGAACATTGCCCACGTCTGCTCTTTGAGCGGTATCACTGTGGATGTACAATTTGTCTCAGTGCATTTCAACAAGGATCACTATAAAATAACTCATCCCAGCAATGCTGGTGAACAGAACCTTAGCTGCTGACTTCGGTCGATATATGATGGCGAAGATGAACTACAATGTCCTGCTGGCATTACTTTGGTGCATGTAGGTCCACTTTGGCCTAACGATCTCAACACTCAGTTATATGAAGATGATGTTGCTGTACTACTTTATCATTCCGAGTGACTTAAGCGTAGGCAACCCTAAACATAATCGACAATTGGTGCACGAGTAAATCCTCTCAGAACTTAGGTAATTTCCATTAGAAGAAGGAACCTAACTGGATTGACTCATTTACTGCTAGAAGGCGTCACCATTCATTTCTCTAACCAAGCTAAGTATTTGAGTGTCATACTATGTGTCATACACTTCCCTTACCTCCAAGTGGTATTTTCCGGTAACTGTATGAGTAAAACTTTCTCATGCAGACTAAAATGGCATGGGCATGCTCGGCAGTAACATAATACTAGCCTAAGTCGTCATCGGGCCTAACAAGCCTATACGGAAAAGAATAAAAAGATGTGATGAACGAAACAATAACCTCGGATAAAAACGGACTCACTGTTGACGACCCTTGTAACAGTTTAAAGTAGAACGATCTTCAGGTCTACACATGGAATGTTCGGAACAGGCCACGTGTAGCAGAGAATTAGATGAGGTCTTTGATTAGTATCATGCAGAGGATCAAAAACTGTGATATACGAGTATACTATGTTGATTATGCTTTCTCGAATGTAGATTTGTCATATCCCGCAGACTAAGGTAAGACATGTGAGCGTGCACAGAAGATAAGGACTACGTCACCAAAGAATGTTTCTACGAGCTCCTCGACAAGATATTTGAGTAAAGTCCGAAGTATGAAGCTAATATCGTACTAGGCGATTTTTCCTCCAGGATAGAAAAGGAGGGCTTCCTTGTTATGACAGTTGGTAAACATAGCCTACACGATACACATATGGCAACGGACTTAGGCTTAAATGTCACTATATCAAGCACGGTTTCTCCTCATCTCAATATACACAAGGAAACATGACAGTCTCCGAATCACGAAGCGCTAAATCACATTGATCATATTTCAATCGACGTAAAGCATGCGTCCAATATTCTGGACGTTCGAACGATCTAGGCAACCAACAATGGCTTGGATTACAACTTTATTGTAGCCAAAGTACGAATGCGGAGGTGAGAAGATATTACGTAGAAAAGCTGCAATCGCAAGATCCCGCAAGAATCTTCGCCGAACGCGTATTCCGAAATCTCTCAACAACTCTTATGCCACCGGGATTAAATACCTATGACCAGTGGCAACGCAGCCAACGTGCAAAAAATTCATGGTCTGATAAGCAATGCGGCAAGAGCCGCTCGTAACTCTGCGATCAGATGAGAAGGGAAGAACATTGGCTTCTCCAAAGGAGAAGAAATCATAGCACAAGAAGTGTGTGATCGAGGATCGAGATTTTGCACTTCAGCAATCACATACAGACGCTTTAACATTAGGTAAAAAGAACGTGTAAAGGCCACAAAACCCGCACGGAAGCCTGTAGAGATGAAGAAGAAAACCTTATGGTAGAGTCAGAATTGGTGCTGAGAATACGGAGAAACTTTTTCTGCAGACTGTATAACGGCGAAGAAGCTCAACATCCCGCCGTCAGGAAGGTTTTACAATTCAACTAACACAATGATATCCAAAACTTCCATCCACCTGACCAAAACGAAGTAAGGATAGCTATATCTAAGCTGAAATCCAACAAAGGAGTTGAACCTGACGGCCGAGGAATTTAAAGCTGCTGAAAATGACTTTGTGGAGAACATACACTAACTCATTTCTCAAATCTGATCAGAGGAGTGTATGCCTGGTGAATGAAATCTCAGCATCATTTGCCCGATCCACAAAAAAAAAAAAAAACCTCAACTGCGCCGTATTGTGTGAACGTCTGAAACCCTTTTGCCAACAACCTGATTGGTTCCTATAAGTGCGGTTTCAGATCAAGAAGACTTTGCCCTTTGCCAAACCCGTCTATTTGTGCAGAGTAACATTTAGAACGTTTTTTGCTCTGTTACTTGAAAGAATTGTGCGGAACTCCCAAGCAAACACAGGTCGCACAGTCTTTCAAAAGTCTGTATAACTACTGGCGGACGCCGATGATATCAACATTACTGGCTGAACTTAGCTAGCGGTCACCGTTGCGTAATAATTTCGAGGTAGTAAGGGACTTTGTCTACCTTGTCTCTGCTATAAATTATGCTAACAACACCTCAGCAGAAATCAAACGAAGAATCACTTTTGCCAATCGCTGTTCCTTTACAGTAAGCAGTAAGGCGCAATCCCAAAAAAACCAAGCAGACTCTATAAAACTCCTTGATCACCTCAGTCCTACTTTATGGAGCTGAAGCATGGATTCTTATGTATCCTTAGTCATTTCTATATATATACGGGTACAGCGACATCGACTTAATGAGAAAACTGCGCAGTCGCCCGAGATGACAAGAACATAAAGAGCGAATGGACACCATTGCTCCGGCCCGCAGATTCTTCGAATGTCACCCGGACGGACAACGCAGTAGATGAAGACCTCACCTTAGGTGGCGTGCAGAAGTAGAAGGGGACCGCAACCGTCTTAGAGTGCGCAACCGGATATCATTAGGTAAAGATCGCGCTAACAGGAGGCTTGTTAGTTAAGGCCCAGTTCACCTTTAACTGTAGCGCCATCTAAGCAAGTATGGGGATTGTTATCGAAGGGAATTCTCGTTATCTACACGGCTAAGACCAATTTTATTCTATGTGTTAGTTGTTTGGTGGAATATTACTCAAATATTTAAATTCTAAAATAGCTTGTCTATAATAGCTTTGCTTGGCAGCTGTTCTCAGCATTTCTACTTCGGATCTAGGTACACTGATCCTTGTCACTTTGAGATTCCTACTATGGGCTGCCTTCTTAATGACGTCTTGCTTCATCTCATCTCGATCTCATGGATATCCAATCCATGACACTAGAATTTCACGTGTTGAAGGAATACAAAATCGATGGCACTAGCTTCGGCCAGGTTAATAATGATAGTACACGAATTGTAAGTGTAACTTTCCTCAAAACAGGTGCTAGTCGTGAAGGAATGTACACATGATCGGCTTCATAACCACTTCAAGAGTCATAAGAGTCGTTAGATAAGACCCAATTGAACTGTCGTCGTTGTTGCATCAGTTGCAAACAATTCTCCACTCAGAAAGTTGGTGCTTCAGTTGAAGTCTCGACTTTACGTATTCAAAGAATAGATACTTAACAATTTCCGTTTGATTAAATTCCTTTGTGTTTCAATCACCGCCTCTGACCCACCCACCTCTCCAATATGCAAAGAACACTTTCTTAACTTAGTAACTCATCAGGTAATCTCTGATAATAAAAAGTATCTTTTCCTAGAATTAATGGAATTACGTCACATTTTGCAGAAAAATCCCCCTGTTGTCAAAGGTGTCTATCTTTCTCAAAACAAATATTCGTCTGAAAGTTTTATCATCTTTAGAGTGTTTAATTAGAAAGAAAGAAAAAAGAAAGAAAAAAAGAAAAACGTACCTTGAGATATGGACCTACTACGAAAGATACGAATACACATCAAAGTTGTATCTGTGAAGTGGAGTTACCATAGTTATGCCATGGAGAACACGATCCGACTGCTCACATAAAACGTGATAAATTTCATTTGGTCATGACATAAAGCCTGTAGCCATCAATATCTGGTCGTATCCGTAGATTCTTTAGACAATAAATCGGGTGCGTGACCTCTGTTAGAATTATTTGCCAAAAATCGTATCCCATAGTGCTGCCTGCCTTATTACGTACGTACTCGTAAATATGTAATGTGTTGCCTTCATATCTTGTGTGTCGCTCAGTTTATGGGTGCTCCACATGTACTGTCTGGATTTGGATCTTTGCGTTTGTCCTCCCATAGTTCTACTATATTGCCATTCACCAGCTGATAGATAGATAAAAAAATTAAAGAATGAGTATCTGCAGATACAGATACTAATACAGATACTCATACCGTCTATGTATTGTTGTTTTTAAGTTTGTACGATTGGGTCTTAAAAAAAATTGTGCTCCCTGGAGATCGGGCATTCGAATAGTGTCAGTTTGAAGTTTGACGCGACATCGAGGTGTCAAATTTATGAATTTCAATTCAGTTACAGTACGAATTTAGCTAGTATTCGGAGATGATTTTTTTCTTTTGTCAAATCTATAGATACGAACGAGTAAATCGCCAATAACGTTTGGGGCAATTGATTCTAATTAAGTGGATGCGTTGATTTGTGTTTGTTGCTTTGAATCATAGAACGACGGGTGTGGTACAGGCTACCACACTGCTGCAGTAGACCGTAGAGGCATTCGCCGGAAAGATAAATCGCGAGCATCAATTTAAATTGAATGAGAGCACCGGGCTTATTTTTTGTTTGTCTAAATCACGGGACCTAGTGGTTCTGGTAGTGTACGAGTACTCATATTGTGCCCCAGAAGCGGTGGAAATTGATATTGAATATCAAACTGCGGGTGGGATGTGCTTTTTTTGTTTTTGTTTCCTCTTTTGTTTATTTCAATCTCCCCTTTCAAGAGTATTATTTATTTTACAATTGAACGTGCTTTTTTTTCAGTTTACTCGTAATTTTTTTGCAAGTGAATGAATGTGCTCGGTGAAAAGAATCGGAAATGAAGTTTTTGCCTTCAATTTGATTTCAAGGTTTTTTTTGTGTAATTTTGGTTCTGTGCCGGCGGTGAAGGATATTTGCATTTGTGTAGAAAACCTTGTGGCAATAGTTGCAGTGGATGACGTGCGGATACATCTTCATTGGATTTAAAGGTAATTTCATTGGCTAGAGTTAGAGCCGGAGTTTGAGTGTAAGTTCATCTGTCAGTGCCTGAGAATTTAATTATCCAAATGGGGAAAAAGTTGAAAAGTTATCCATTTTATCTGTGGCAAAGCTCTCGTTTGAGTGCTTTCAGATACGAGTAGACTGTGCAAGTGCCAAATTGAATCAGTTTTTTTTTTTTATGTTTTTATGTAACTTGTGGAAGGGTGTGTGTGCAATTAGTTTTTCGTTTCATATTCGTGTTAGTTTTCATTCATAAAATCAGATTTGGAAATACTGTTTATGGAGCAATGAGATACGAAAGATTTGAACAAATTCCAACTGGATTAGAAGAGCTAGAGGAGAATGATGTGTGTTTTCAACTGCAGTGAGTTATAAAAACATGTGTACATATGTACGACGTGGCAGACAGAACTATGATTTTCGGCATATGGGCGCTGCGACTGACTCGAGTAGAACGCAATCTGACAGTCCAATTTTTGGCAATTTTTCGAGCATCTAGAGCTAAGCATACTACAACAATAGAAAAAGAAACAAATTTCAAACTCATATTAAATACTGCATTTCATTTGATTCCAAATGAACCAGATTCGGCCTTTTATTTAAATATTCTTTTGAATTCTATGTAGACAAGTCAGTTCATAGTTATGTTTAGTTATCAAAATAGATTTAATAGTAAGCTCCCATTTTCGTCCAGACTACGACTAAGGTTCCTTAACAAGTAGTTCCATCTTTTGTAAAATGTTCACGTTTTTTTAGGTAGCTTTCCAGCGAAGACATCTGTTATTTCCGTTAATTCCTATGGTTTGTCCTTACGGCGCTATGTCGATCGGTCTTATTCTACGTAGTCGACGCACAAGGTTGGTCTCGTCCAATGTCTGGATTATTTCTGGATTATTTCGTGCACACGCACGAGACGAGTACGAAGATTTCGAGCAGAGCTTGTAACTTCGTCTTTCACGGTAGCAAATCTTTGGTCACGGTGAATATCGCTATTCCCTTGATACCATGGAGCATTCACGATTGCTCTAAGCGCTTTGTTCTAAAACTTTTGTAGAATACATATATTACTTGCTTTAGTACAATCCCAAAGTTGTATACCGTACGTCCAACACGGTTTAAGCACTTGCTCTTGCTTATATAAAAGCAGTTTGTTATATAAGCTTAATTTGGAATGCAACAAGCCAATACATTTATCTAAGCCTAATGTTGAGTTTTTCACGTTTCTTTTTAACGTGTGATTTCCACTTCAGCTTTGCGTCTAGAGTTATTCCTAAATATTTTGCCTCGTTTGCATACGGAATTTTTATAGATTTAATAAATAAAGGTAAATCATCTACGATGCTATTAGTAAAATTGACTTGAGTCGACTTGGTCTTGTTTCGCACGATTCTAAACAACTTGTTTAGGGCTCGTTAGAGTTTTATAGTCGAAGATCATACCGTTTGGCCTGTGGCAAGAATAGCCGTAACGTCCGCGAACGAGGCTACTATTGTCTCTTCATCTTGAAGTATACCATATATCTTGTGTTCAATAGGAATAAGTACGGACCAAGATCACTTCCTTGTGGCACACCAGCGTGAATTTCTTTGTATTCCGAGTATTCAGACCCTTGTCTAACCCGGAACAGCCAGGTTTTAAGGTATGAATTTACTATTTTGCATAAGATTTGTCAGGTAAGATTTGCCTTAGCTTATATCTCAGGCCCTCATGCCATACCTGGTCAAATTTGCTTTCTTTTAATAAGACATTTTCAATTTCATTTGTGATCCGATGTACCTGATTTATTGTCGAATGCTTGACCCTAAAGCCGAACTGGTGATCCGCAATTAGTCGTCTATCTTCACTTATACGTTTCAATCATTTAAGTTAAAGAATTTCGAATACTTTTAAAATTATCGGCAGGAGCGAAATTGGTCTATACGATTTTTCGTCGTTAAGATTTTTCTCTGGTTTCGGAACCATTATAACTTCGGCGACTTTCCATTGACTGAGAACGTATAAAAGTCTTATTGAAGCATTTTATTATTTGAAGTAATCAGATCGTATCCTGAAGCATTATAATTTTCAACTTTGCTATTATGTAAAATAAAACACATAAATTTGAATGTAAACTTAAAATTTTTATTATCGGTTAAAAGAACAATTCATGGCAATTATTTTTCGAAAATGACATCATGTAAATGTTAGTCACGACTACGTCTGAGGTGGTCCATTCGGAAGGTCCAATTTTGGGGGACTCGTTCGAGCATACCGACTGGTATCTCGCGGATAACACGAGTAATCATCAATCGTAGCTAGCTTATTCCTGAAAACCTAAGACTTTACATATCCGAAGAGAAAATAGTCCAAATGTGTCACTTGTTTCACGCGCTGTATGGCTCGTAGCGCCGTCTTGTTGAAACCATAGCTCACCAAGATCATGTGCTTGAGTTTCAAGCAGCACGTAGTCCGTTAATATGACACGATAATGGTTACCATTGACGGTAACATTCTGATTTACTTCATTTTTGAAAAATATGGATCAATGATTCCACCAGGCTATAAACCACACCATACCATTGTTTTTAATGGATGTAATGGTAGCTCTTGGTACTCTTTGGGTTGCTCATCAGCCCAAATACGGCAATTTTGTTTATTAACGTATTAATTGAGCCAGAAATGGGCTTCGTCACTGAACAAAATTTCACGATAAAACACCGGATTTTCATTGAGTTTTTCCAGAGCCCATTCAATGAAAATATTACGCAAATTCAAGTTTCCTGGCTTCAATTCTTGCACAAGTTGAATTTTGCAGGCTTTTAGGCCGAGATCCTCACGTAAAATACGCCAAGTTGTCGAATACGCTAAGCCAAGCTGCTGAGAACGACGACGAATTGATTCGTCACGGTCTTTGCGTACACTCTGAGCTACAGCTGCTATAGTCTCTTCACTACGTGCTGGATGTGGTCTAACTGGTCGAGTATCATCCACTAATGCAAACTGGGACTCAAAATTGTGAATGCTATTGGCAATAGTTAATTTTTTATTGATGAGCCATCTTTTGAGGTTTGGGAAGAGATAATAGTCGGAGGGAGCCAAATCGGGCGAATACCGTGGATGCGACAGCAATTGCAGCCATAAGTCATGGATTTTAGCCATGAGGCCGTGTGAGGCCGTTTTGCAGTGACTTCGGCCTTCAATCGCTCCAATAATGCACAGTAATACTTGCTGTTGATGGTTTTTCCTTTTTCGAGGTAGTCCACGAAGAGTATGCCATGACAATCCCAGAAAACCGACGCCATAACCTTTCCGACTCATTGAGCCTTCCTCGGCCGCTTCGGACACTCATTCTGTTCTCTGGTGTTAAACAGTTACCAATCGACGCCAAAAGCCCGCCCAATTCCGCATCAGCAAGCCCAAACATTCTTTCGAAATGCTCTCGCGTTCGTGTTTTTGGTCAAGAGTGAGTATGCGCGACACCCAGCGGCAGGATAACTTTTTGATATGCAGAATATTGCCCAAAATATGGCGTGTGTGCTCAGCACTAGCCCTTGTGGCATCTGCTAGCTCGCGCACCTTCACTTTCCGGTCAGCCAACACCATTTCATGTATTTTTTTGACATTGTCTTCTGTAACCGCATCGGAGAGCCTGCCTCTGTGGATTTGATCGGTAGTGGATTTGCGGCCACCACGAAACTCTCGAAACCAATATTTGACGGTGTAATCTGACGGACCATTAGCCCCATAATATTTATCCAACTTTTCTTTTGTTTCCTTCGCCGTTTTGCCCCTCAAAGAATAATGTTTTATGAGAGAGCAAAAATCGGTTTTGTCCATACTCAACATGTACCATACACGTCAACAACAATCAGCTGTCAAAACAAAACTAAAGATAGTATTGCACTGAAATTTGGAATGTCTGTCTAAATATGAACGGACTTCAAGGCACCATAACCTTTTTTGCAGTAGCAGCGCATTCTGGCTGTCAATTAGGTTACATTTCACTCCATCGTAATTTTTGAATTTAGAAAAGTTTTTGATTTTCACATGACGGGTGACAGATAATGTCAAAACAGATAGAGTGCGTTCAGAGAAAGAAAAAATTGTACTAGTTTATTTCTTTGCTCGTTCAGCAAGTTGCGGCACGTTAGCATTATCATTTTTTTCATTGAATTTTGGTTTTGTTAATGTTTACGTTATCGTTTTTAAGAATTTAAATGAAATAGGTACAGTACAAATAATGAACAACTTCTTAAATATATCAGTAGTAACGCAACGAATATTGACTTCCAAAGTCATACATCGTTTCAAGATTATCGGCGCAATATCGAAGGAGCAGCTGAGGACGTATTTTGGCAATAATGCTGCGAAAGTTGGCTTGCTTATCGGCATAGACTAGCGATTTCACATAACATCAAAAAATGATGTTGAGTCACACAATTTATAGGTCTATCACGCGAAATTATCCTCTCGTCGAAAGTTTTCTTCAATAAGTTGACTTTAGGGCGCACTGTCTTGTATACTGAGTCGTCGTCTTGTTGCTCTTCTACAGTAATACCATTCAATTGCTGAATGAAATAGTTAGTAATCTTGATTAACTATAACGCTTTGGCTGAAATAATTTTTGAAGTAATATGAACCAATGATTCAACCAGCACATAAGGCACACCCAACAGTAACTTTCTGTGGATGCAACATTATCTCAATAATTATTTGTGGATTTTTAGCATTCAAAATGCAGAAATTTAGCCTTTTTATCAAACCATTCAACCAAAACTGGCCATCGTTGCGGACCAACATTTTGTGGTCAGCAAGATACTTCTGATTTTTGGGTTATTCACCGAACGTATGGTAAACACGACATTCAAGTGGCTTCAGTTCTTGCACGAGCTGGATCTTGTTAACTCCTAAGCCAAGATCTTTCCGCAATGTCTTTCATAAAGTGGAAGAACGCAGCTTCAATCACTGTGCACTTTGGCGAATCTACTTGTTCCGGTTCTATTCAATAACACAACTTCATGTGGTTAAAATTCCATCTCCGTAGGCAAATTATTCATTATTGCTTTATTTACAGAAGCCCCAAAGTGGACAGTATTTCGACCTTTAATGAGTTTGAGGCGTTGTCTGACTCCATACAAAGAATTGTATCCCTTTATTCTCATACTTAAATCGTGATTACGGGCGATTTAAATATACCATACCTACACAACTCTGGGTGGCTTCGACATTCTGGCAGACAACACCCGAAGGACGACATGTTGAGTTCTTCGCTGCAGAAAATAATTGGAACCAGCTTATAAATGAGCCCACACGAATACTAGACCTTGGTAGTCATACCGTCAACATCCTGGCCTTATTTTTAATTTATCGTCGCACCATGGTTTCTCGTACTCGCACCATATAGTCAGAGAAAAGACCGTATGTTCATACTAAATAACCGATTGGAGCGGACCTTACAACTTCTTTAGGAGCAAGGGTACTTTAAGATCTTAATTGACACAAATCCACTTGTCCAGATGGAATATTTGTTGGCAAAAACCACTGGGTAAGCTATTTCATCAATTCTACTCTTTAGGACTCTTTCCGAGAAGATGGAAAATAACAACAATTCTCCGAAATGTCTAGGTTTCCTCAAGCGATGTAAGAGATATTTCAATCCTTTGATCTGGCCTCAATATATAAGGCATTCATAATAAAATTGGAGTATATGCCCACATCTGGTCAGGTGCTTCGAAAACATTCCAAAACCTTGAGACAAAACTCATATGTGATACTAATATCAGTCAGTCAATTGACACCTTGAACAGCGACGTAATGTCTCCTGTCTTACTTTGTTTTATCGTTATTTCTACCACGAGTGCTTCACTGAAACCGCCAGAAGCATTTCGCTCCTTCAAACCTTCAACCGTAATACCAGTCTCGCTTACATACTCAGTATATTAGTATACTCTCAAGCTCACTTTCGGACGTTCTCTAAAATATCGTGATTCATTCCTAAGCCGTAAAACTTGCATATGGAATGCCCTGCCGAACTCTCTATTTTCTGGTCGTTATAACTTGCAAACATTTAAAAACAATGTACATCGGTACCTCTCTTTTGTTACTCCCTAAATTTCCTTCGCCCGCTCTGTGTATAAAAATTTAAATCAAATTGCTTAAGCGCGCGTTATTTTTAAAAAGAAGACATTACAAAATATCGTGAATTCACGGAATAGTCTAATTGACTGGTGCTAAGAAGTCATACTTCAATCAGTGATGGTTTCGCTTTACTCAAATCCAGGGTGAGTGAAAAAGCCTTAGAGGCAATATGTCATTTGCACCTTATTGAAGACAGTTATCATACAGCCTGATCATTTTTAAATAGAACCTTTGATAACCTAAGGCACCTAGCAAAAGCAGGGGTTTTGGCAATTCTACTCCAATGTCCAACAATCCCGGAGAATGCCGAATCAATCATAACCTACGTGTGAAATTTTGAAAAAGTTGAGGTAAATGGAGAGTAGATTTTTCCTTTTCTTATTCTTTGAGGCTTAGACTCTATCATAAGTGGAAGGCTACAAGATGTAGTTATGTAATTCTAAAGTCAGATTTCCTACCTTGGAAGAAAAAGAAGATTACATGTCGAACCACACTAAAAGATACATAAAAAAAGACCCTGTGTTTCGCACAGAAAGGTCCATGCCACCGTCCAACCGCGACATACGAGAAAGTGTTTCATTTGTGCCGCGCAAGATCAAGTGACAGGTTGTCCACAATTCCTGGGCTCTAATAATCAGGAAAACAACAGAGCTTGGCATATTCACTGCGGATTCTAAGAGGAAGGTTAAGAATTTTAATCATGGTCAGACTATAGGGCCTTATATCTGGAAGGTGAAGGGTGAAGAGTGCACTCATTGGGTATAGTGCGACCCAAGAACAGGGAAAAGAAGAAGTCAAATCAATGCCAGTCATCTTCTTCAGGAATGTAAGAACTGATATTAATCTATTCGGTTCAACTATCATGTTAGCTTGAGGAGGAATATCAAATTGGAATGGTCCCCTTATTTATGTACTCAAAATAGTTTGAATATACCACCTTGATCAAAAACCACCGTGTGGCGCTCCCATTTGTTTGTTAAGTTGGTACATCTGTTGTAGACATTTTCTCTAAATCTTAGTGTCAAAGCTTGACATTTGCAAAAGTTACGTAGCCAAGAGTACATCTATCTCTGTGTATCATTTACGAAATGAATTTAAATGTGCAGCAACGAACCTGTATTAAATTTTGCGTAATGGTGAGCGAACGTTGGAAATATTGGAAAAGTGTTTCGGCAACGATTCTCTAAGGAAAACGGTCGTTTTCTAGTGGCACGAACGATTCAAAAGTGGTCGTGAGTCAATCGAAGGTGATGAACGCAGTGGCAGACCATCGACATCGAAAACCGACGAAAACATTTGATAAAGTAAAAGAAATGTTGGTTAATAACCGCAAGGACGACTTGAACATTGTCTATGGATCCGTTCAAGATATTTTGGTTAATGATTTGGGTTTCCGTCGTGTAGCAGCAAATTTGGTGCCAAAAGACTTCAACTTCATGAGATTATTTGCGAGGTTGAATACGATCACACATTCATCAAAAGGATCATTACTGGAGACGATACGTGGGTTTATGAGTACGACACGCAATCTAGACATCAGGCAAGTGAATAGCGTTCACCAAATGAGCCGAGACCAAAAAAGAAGTCAATTTCATGGATTACAACGATGTAGTGCATCATGAATTTTTGCCAGAAGGCCAGACAGTAAACAAAGAGTATTATTTGGGCGTTATGAAACGTTTGCGTGAAACAATTCGACGAAAGAGAACAGAATTGTGGGCAGAAAGCTCGTGGATTTTGCACCATGATAACCCACCGTCGCACAGTGCCATCATTATTCGTAATTTTTAGACGAAAAATGCAACAAATACCATCCAACAACCACCGAATTCACCTGATTTGGCTCCCTGTAACTTCTTTCTGTTCAATCGAGTTAAAAAACCCCTACGGGGAACGCGTTTCAGCAGCCGAGAGGAAGTAATAGAAAAGTCGCAGATAGCACTGATGGACTTACCGAAAACCGAATATAAAAAATGTTTCGAGGATTGGATCAAGCGCTGGCATAAGTGTGTAGCAATCGATGGGGATAACTTTGAAGGACAAGATATAGATTTAGATGAACGAACTTGTATTTTTAATTTTCTGAATCAATTCCGGAAACTTTTTGATATATACACTTGCGGTCATAAAAACCGCACCATATCAAAATGATTGAAAAATTGTTAATAACTACGATAATAATTTTTATAATGAAATGAAATTTTTGTTGAGTACTCCGCATTAGTTTATAAGTGTTTCTATCTAATTTCCATCTGTTTATTGAATGTTTGAAAAAAGATATTAACAAAAAAAGAAAAACAAAATCAAACGATACATTTTTTATGTATGTCTATATAAGATGTTTAGATATGACACTTTTACCAAAAAAATATCAATACCGAGTTCCTCCTCCTTTGGCGGTTATAACCGCTTTTATTCTAGATGGCATCGAGTTTACAAGAAGTTCAGTAATATCCCTTGAAATTTCAGTATTCCATACATGTTCCAGAACTTCATTAAGCTTTTTTTTTTTTTACTCTCTACATGCCACAAGTGTTCGATTGGGTTTAAATCGGGCGAATTAGCTGGCCAGTCTAGTCTGGTAATTCCGAGGTCATCAAACGTTGTCTTGAGGTGAAAATTATTGAAAGACTCTAGTTACTTGTCTGTTTAATATTTATAAAGTAGACATCTAGAAGTTGATTTATAACACTTTACTTACGGATTTGGCGCGGGGGCAAGGTGCAGAATCATCTTGAAAAATGTACTTGTCAGTATACGAATGATGCTGTTCAATTGCTGGTACCAAAAACTCCCTTACTACTTCTCCATACTTGTGAGCGTTCATAGCACGTGGGCTGAAAATTCAGTGACGTTTTATAGTAAAACACAACATTTTTGCAAAATTCAGCTTTATTTATTAATATAGTTGATTTCGAGGGCGATACACTGATTGAAACGATTTTCCAACCTTTCGATACCAGTTTTGTAGTACGATTTTGGTTTAGCCTCAAAATAGGCCTCTGTTTCGGCGATAATTTCTTCATCGGTCTTAAATCTCTTTCCGGCGAGCATTCTTTTGAGGTCTGCGAACAGAAAATAGTCGCTGGGGGCCAAATCTGAAGAATACGGTGGGTGGGGAAGCAATTCGTAGCCGAATTCATTCAATTTTGCCATCGTTTTCACTGACTTGTGACACGGTACATTGTCTTGATGAAGCAGCACTTTCTTTTTTTTCAAATGCGGCCGTTTTTCTGCGATTTCGTCCTTCAAACGCTCCAACAATGCAATGTAATAGTCGCTGTTGATAGTCTGCCCCTTTTGGAGATAGTCGATGAAAATTATTCCATGTGTATCCCAAAATACGGATGCCATAACCTTGCAAGCCGACTGTTGAGTTTTTGGTCGTTTCGGACGAGGTTCGTCGCCTGCTTGCCACTCAGCTGACTGCGACTTGACTCTGATGTGAAGTGATGGAGCCAAGTTTCATCCATTGTCACATATCGACGCAAAAATTCGGCTTTATTGCGGTTGAACAGCTTTAAACACTCCTCTGAATCATCAACACGTTGTTGTTTCTAATCGACTGTGAGTAAACGCGGCACGCACTTTGAACAGAGCTTTCGCATGTCCAAATATTCGTGTATGATATATCCAACACGCTCTTTTGATATCTTCAGAGCCTCAGCTATCTCGATCAACTTCACTTTACGGTCATTCGTAATCATTTTGTGGACTTTTTTGATGTTTTCATCTGAAACAGCCTCTTTTGGACGTCCATTGCGTGCATCATCTTCGGGGCTTGTATGACCACTTTCAAATTTTTCAATCCACTTGCGAATGGTTCGTTCGGCTGGTGTAGAGTCCTGGTAACACCATTTCATTGCATCGGCTTCATTTTTTCCCATCAAAAAGCAATGATAAATCAACACACGAAATTGCTTTGAATGCATTTTTTTCACAATAACAAAAGTTGCTTCACTCACAACGCTATATCTCGAGAACTAATCGTCCGACAGCTGTCAAATTTATACACGTATCTTTTGAAGGTTGGTACTAACTGAAAATGGTATGGATTTAATTCAAGTGGTGCCCTCTCTTAGAAATTTAGACTTTTCAGCCCATGTATTACAACGATGTTTCGCTCCACCCCAAAAGTCGATTAGTTTGAACCCGTTATCGGAGGTGGTGTCGGACAGATGCCGTCTTGTCCAAGTTTTGCATTAAAGCCGCCGAGGACAAGTGTCATAGCTAAGGCACTGCCATAGCTAAGCCACTGCTCGTAAGTCTAGTTCAAGAGCTCATAGAGGACATCATTGGTATCGTCATTTTTCTCCTCTGTTGGGCTAAAGTTGTTCGGCTAGAGATCCAAGGTTCAATGTCGTTATTTCGCTTGCAGAGTTGTCAACAGTTTTCCATATCCAAGCAGTTACCCCGGTGGCGCAGCCCTCAACTTGGAGGGTCAGTTCCATTATCGAGACCTCTATGACGAGGGGTCGGTTAGATCAAAGCCAGTGACCCGTTTGGGGATGTGGGCGCTCCAGTCCATTAAGTGCTCATCCGCTATAACCGATTTTCCAAGACCCTGACTTAGTCTGGGAAATCATTACCGTCCTGAGCTCCAGATGTGTCAGAGTAGCCCGGATAAGGTCTTATTTGTTTTGTTTCGGGATTTTACTTCACCGTTGATCCCATCTGGGGAATTCATCCACTGTCCCGTTTATAGTTCTGCAGTTTTTGTCTGCTGGTCAGCACTCGCACTTATTAGTTTGGCAAGGCGACTCCGAACGGATCGCTGGTTATCACTTGGAGTTAAGATAAGCACAATTGATATATACACCCTGCCTGACTCGAACTGCAACCAACTTCAGACTGCTGTAATTTCCAAACCGTTCATAACTGTGAGCTCAAATTTTGACACATGACAGATAATTTTATTTTTTATAAGCCTTTTAAACGATTTGCGTCTCAGTTGTGTTAAAATTTTTTATCCGCGATGGAATTTAAACGTGATAGTGTGATTGCTTTATATGTGGCTGGAAACCCACAAGTAGCTATTGTTAGAGCCCTCCAGTACCTCAACGTGAATAAATCATTTGTGTCTCGAATCATAGCTCGTTACCGTGATACTGGCAGCGTTGCAAAACGCCATGGAGGTGGTCGTAAAAAAACAGCATCATCGGCAGAAATGGTTCGGAAAGTGAAGGCACGAATTGAGCGAAATCCGCGTCGAAGTGGAAGAAAAATGGCTCGTGAGCTCAACATATCGTTGGAACGGATGCAACACATACTGAAAAATGAGCTTGGGCTCAACCCATTGAAGTTCCAAAAAGCACACGATCTTACACCGCAACAGAGAAAAGTAAGAGTTGAAAGAGCGAAGGAGTTGAAAGAGCGAAGGAGTTGCTACGCTTGCACAAAAGTGGTGAGTTGCCGAATTTGGTTTTTTCCGATGAGTCGCCATTTTTTATCGAGCAATATGTCAATAAATAAAATGACTGAGTTTACTTCCCAGAGAGGTCCTTCGAAAATTTACAGCTCCGACGGTGATGGTTTGGGCCGCCATAACCGCTGATGGTCGCTCTCCGCTCGTATTTTTGGGCCGTATACCGTAAAACTGTCTTAGAGGCAGTATTGAAGTCTTGGGCAAACAATCATTTTGGTCGGAGAACGTGGATATTTCAATAAGACTCGACACCGTCTCACAAAGCGCGCGTCAACCAAGATTGGTTAAAAAACAATGTTCCACACTTCATTCTTTCGACACAATGAATTGCAAATTCTCCGGATGAAAATCCGTTGGATTTCTCTGTCTGGGGTATTTTGAAGGCGAAGGTTGGCACTAAAAAATATCAAAGTTTGGACCATCTCAAACAAGCACTTCGCCGAGAATGGGCCAAAATACCGCAGGGCCACTTGCGTGCAGCGTGCGGTGCTTTCTTCGGCCGTCACAAAGCCATTATTCGCGCTAAAGGTGGATATATTGAAAACTACTGATTCAATTTGAAAATTGATATATTTTCCACCATTTTTTTACTTTGGCACAATAAATTTTATCAAAAAATAAAAAAAATACAGCATTTTAAAAAGTTGCAGTTCGAGACAGGCAAGGTGTAGAAACAGTTACAGTTCTGGGCATCATCAAGTTGACACATTTCAGTGCATATCCTTTACTTTACTTTTACAGTAACCAACCACTGCGCCGTGATGTTCAGTCATGTGACTGTTTTAATGTCATGATTAAGGAAGTTGTGCGAAACTCCGAAGCCAACACCAGTGGTACAACTTTTCAAAAGTCTGTGCAACTACTAGCTTACTCTGATTACATTGATATCCTTAGGAGAACACAGCGATGTATTTATGGTGGTATTGAATCAAAAGCGCTAAACTTAAGAGGGAAGCACAACAATAACTAATTGAACAAATTGTCTCAGTAGATAGGTATAACTTTGAGTTTTTTAAGGGTTTTATCTACCTCGGCTCCGTTATCAACTCTGATAATGACTGCTCATCGGAAATTAAACAGAGTTTAGTCGCAAGGGTCACACGAGCCGCAAGATTGTTCTAATGATATAGCAGAGACATCGATCTTATCAGATAACACCCATCATTTGATTGAGATGGCCAGGACATATTAAACCAGTGTATACTAAAAGAAAACGGAGTAGAGGAATACTCAATTATTTTAAAGAGTTCAGCTGGAAGTAACTGACCTAAGACTAAGTTAACTGAGGAAGTCTATTGGTTGAGAAGTACATCTACCTCAGTCTGTGGCGTCATCTAAGTAAATAAGGTCCACAAGGTATTTGATGGCATGTCTCAACGAAAAGTGCAACCAAATCTGTAACAATTCGGCAAAAAAAAAAGCTGAACTTGATACATTAAAAGCATTCGACCAAGTTTACCATCGGGTTCCTTTGTATCATAGAAAATATGTTCAAATGAATTAAGCTTCCCTTCAATTGATAAGATATTACCTTTCGGAACGTTCAATCAAGCTATTTTGGATGGTTTCAAGTCCGATATCACCAAAAAAGAATTAAATTGAGTTTCACTGCTTCCATTGCATTGAGAAGATGCTGGATGTGTACGAAAGGTAGTATATTGGCCATCTCTAGATAGATTTCTGCGCCAAACCATTCTAGATAGGAAAAATGTCCGACAGATTTGTTATGAAAACAATTTGGAAATCGTAATCTGTAACCGATTGTGCTACATGAAACTATGAATGGAGACTATCGAAAGTAACAAGCGGACCTATGAAAACCACTCTCAACCAATTTATATATTAGATTGTTCTCGAGTGAATATCTGTGCCAGAACTTTCAATTTACTTTTTTTATAAAATGAAGTGGTACGTGTGCTTGAACCCTCTTCCTTTATGAATTTAAAATGGGACTTAATGCATCAATGGCAATGAAAAAAATTAATGACACATTCGAGGATGTAGCGGTAAACGAACGTACCATACGACGTTGGTCTCGAAAGTTCCGTTCGGGAGATTTCAGACTTAAAAATGAGCCACGTGGGAAGCCGGAAACGTTAGTGGACGACGATGTTTTAAGAGCAACGGTGGATGCGGACCCAGTAAAATCGGTGCGGGAGATTGCAAAAAGCATTGTCCTCAATGACAATAGTTCGACACCTTTCTCTCATAGGAAAGGCAAAGAAACTAAAAGTGAGTACCCCATGAACTGAACGAACACCAAAAACTACGCCGCCTGGAAATCTGCGCATCGCTTGTGGGAGAAAACCAAATTGAACCGTTTTTGCACCGGATAGTCATCTGTGATGAAAAGTGGATGCTGTATGATAATCGTTAAAGATCTGGGCAGTGGTTAGATGCACAAAAAAAACCAAAACACATCATCCCCAAGCCCGATCTTCACACAAAAAAGCTTATGGTGACATTTTTGTGGACATCGAAAGGACCAATCCATTTCATTTCTTCATCTAGGAGAAACGATTAACGTTATCAAATATTGTGAAGAAATCGACATATTGCATTCCAACCTGAAAAGGTTGCTGAAAAGCAACCTGCGTTGGTCAATAGGCACGGTCCGATTCGTTTGCATGACAATGCTAGACCCTATACCTCACAAGTAATAGTGCAAAAACTGTTGCAGTTTGGATTTTAAATTTTTCCGCATCCACCGTACCCTCCTGATATTTTCACAACGGATTACCATCTTTTCCGCAATCTGGATTCATTTTGCCGGCAGAAGGTCTTTCAAAACCTTGCAGAGGTCATAAAAGTCCTTGAAGATTGATCATTGCCTCAAAATATCAGCACTTCCACGAAAAAAGGAATATTTGACCTTGTATCACGTTGGAAGAATGACATACATAGATCCCATTTTGATTGATTGATTTCATGTGGTACAACCCAATAGTTTAGGCTGATTTACCGAATAAAAATTAGTACAACTAAACCAACGCATTGTCATTTGAAAAGAGAACCCAAAATAACAAAATTAAACACCACTAGGCCTGTTAGATACTTAAGCTAATCATTTACCATTGACCCACTTTGAGGGCTTGTTAAACTGAATGAACAGATTTTGCCACTTGCCACTTATCACCTTCGAGATGACTTATATTCGGTTCAATGGCACACCGGTCCAAGAAAGCAATAGAATTTCATTATTTCCAGCAATCAAGTGAATGTCAAGTCGTTAACAATAATGAATGACACAACATCTTCGTAAATATGAAACTATAAAGTGATTCATCGCCAATTGGAACTAATTGACTGAAAAAAAAAAACCAAAAATAGGTACATCACAAAATATTTGAAAGAGAGGGTCTCAGCGATCAAGCACTCGATAGATATATTTATGAAGCACTCTTAGGTATGTTATATACAACATGTCAGTAAGTATCGTTATTTGAAAAGTAAGACTCGCATGGTATGGCAAAATGTCTCAATATCATGCTAACCACATATCTTATCAGCGACGTAATGTTGATGGTTATCACAATAATACATGTCCCGCAGCTAATTGACAGTAATTTTATACCGTAAAAGTGTCATTAGAAGGTTAGGAAACAGTTGAAACAGGATACCAAATGAATCACTACAGAGTGACGTTTTAGACATAAAAAAAGAGAAAGTAAGAGTTCTAGAATAACCACCATCTTTGGATGACAAGGAAGACAGCTGCTACTTCCCTTCATCGATATGTTGTTGTCATCACATTGAGGGGTTACACCAGCTAACCTTGTAAATTTGGTAAAATGCGTGTCATTAGTGACCAGAACTTGTCATTTATTATGTCCTCACGAAATGCTAGATGTTTATCAAGTGTCAAGCGAATTTCGCACGCGAAACCATTAATCCTTGAATCTGACAAAGCAATTTCGATAAACATCCGTTCTTTACTGAACTGTTAATCAATTCTTAATTACCCAAAAGGTGTAAAAAGTCAGTAAAAAATAAATAATAAAAAATCAGCTTTTTTCAACATTAAGCTCACTGATAACTTGAAGCATAAGACTGATATACTACTGATATACACTTGCGGTCATAAAAACCGCACCACCTAATGAATTCTCAAAAAATGCCTAATTACATCAGATCGTAAGGGTTTTTCTCATAATAATGAAGGGTATTCCCCATAGCGGAGTTCGGCCTCGTATTCAGTGCAAAAAAAAAATCAGTTTGAATTGAGTTGTGACGGTGACAAGTAAAAAAAAAGTGAAATGTCTGGTAAATATCATCAACTGACTCGGGACGAAAAAGTTCAAATATTGACTTTGGTCGAAGAAGGGCTTGGCTATCGTGAGATTGCGGTTAAAATAGGATGCTGTCATTCAACTATCGTACGACTGATGAAGAAAAAAGAAAATTTGGATCCACCGGAAAGGAAAACGTAAACAACCCAGAAGACGGACAATGCATTACAACGAATTAGCATGAAAGATCGCTTTCATGTCCTGTCCATATAAGAGCAGAACTGAGTGAATTTCATCAAGTTGATCTAAGCCCCGAAACCATACGCCGACGGCTACGGGAGATAGGTTTATATGGAAGACGACCAGCGAAAAAATCTCTCCTAACCACAAAAATGAAAAAAGCTCGCTTGACGTGGGCAAAAAAGTACGAAGATTGGACGCAGGATGATTGGCGATGTGTGTTATGGTCTAATGAAAGTAAATTTAATCTGTTGTGTGCCGACAATTTGCCATACGTACGACGATCAGCAGATGAAAGGTTCAAGGATGAGTGCATAGTCAAAACAGTTAAGTTTCCTCAAAGCCAGATGGTTTGGGGATGTTTTTCTTTTTACGTTTTGGGCCCTTTGCACTTTGTTAATAGAACTAATCCGTGCCGTTTCTAAAATAGGGCACCACTTGAATTACATCCATACCATTCAGTTAGTACCAACCTTCAAATCTCGAGATATAGCCTTGTGAGTGAAGCAACTTTTGTTATTGTGAAAAAAAATGGATTCAAAGCAATTTCGTGTGTTGATTTATCATTGCTTTTTGATGGGAAAAAATGCAGCCGATGCAAAGAAATATCTTGATAAGTGTTACCCAGACTCTGCATCAGCCGAACGAACCATTCGCAAGTGGATTGAAAAATGGTCATACAACCACCGAAGATGATGCACGCAGTGGACGTCCAAAAGAGGCTGTTTCAGATGAAAACATCAAAAAAGTCCACAAAATGATTACGAATGACCGTAAAGTAAAGTTGATCGAGATAGCTGAGGCTCTGAAGATATCAAAAGAGTGTGTTGGATATATCATACACGAATATTTGGACATGCGAAAGCTCTGTTCAAAGTGCGTGCCGCGTTTACTCACAGTCGATTAGAAACAACAACGTGTTGATGATTCAGAGGAGTGTTTAAAGCTGTTCAACCGCAATAAAGCCGAAATTTTGCGTCGGTATGTGACAATGGATGAAATTTGGTTCCATCACATCACACCAGAGTCAAGTCTACCATCTGAGTGGCGAGCAGGCGACGAACCTTGTCCAAAAAGAGAGGGCTGTTTCATCAAGACAATGCACCGTGTCACAAGTCGACGAAAACGATGGCAAAATTGAATGAATTCGGCTACGAATTGCTTCCCCACCCACCGTATTCTCCAGATTTGGCCCCCAGCGACTATTTTCTGTTCGCAGACCTCAAAAGAATGCTCGCCGGAAAGCGTTTTAAGACCGATGAAGAAGTAATCGCCGAAACAGAGGACTATTTTGAGATTAAACCGAAATCGTACTACAAAACTGGTATCGAACGATTGAAAACTCGTTTCAATCAGTGTATCGCCCTCGAATACAACTCTATTGATAAATAAAGTTAAATTTTGCATAAATTTTGTGTTTTACTATAAAACGGCACTGACTTTTCAGTCCATGTGTTAGCTAGCACAAGATTCCCGCATCTCGTTATTAATAAGGGGACTTGAAGATCTCCTGATCCATCAACCGATAATGAGATTGAACACATTGCTATCGACGCACGGAACTTGTCCAATATTACGGATAACCCGAACATCGCAAAGGCAAGCTAACACTGTGAGGAAATTTGACGTCGGATGGCTATAATTACAAGAAATCGCCAAGAGGACCTAAGAGGTCATATGCCGCCAGTATAGTATCAAAGCATATAAGACCAGTGGCAGCATTGTTGTGATGGGTTTTACACGGCTACCACAACAAAACCCCTAGTTTGATGATGAGTGTCTCTAAACAAATACAAATAAGCTAAATACATACAAAGCGGCTCTGCATAGAAGGAATAGAGCTGCTCATGAGCTTTACGAGCAGAACAGGAGAGAAGAACACCGGCTTCTTGGCGAAAAAAGGAAATAACATGAGAGAATTGGAAGTCTTACTAAAAGGTAAACAAAAAAAACATGCCACGGACACAAATCCCGAATCGAAGCCTGTAGAGAAGAACAAAGGAACATTGTAGTAGAGCCACAGTCGATGCTGAGAATTTGGAAAGGGCATTTCTGTAGACTGTATAACGGCGATGTTGAAACCAATACCGCTGTCAGGCAGAATGAACCTTTCAACCTGGACGATGAAGACTAACAATCCTGTCCATCCGACCTGGATTACTTGGTAAGGACCATACACCAACTTATCTGTAAAATATGGTCGGACGAAAGTATGCCCCAATTACAGAGACCTTAGTCTTCTTAACATGATCTACAAAATGCTATCTGCCATATTATGTTAACTCCTGAAGTCGTTCGTCAACAAACTGATTGATCCACATCTGTTTGGCTTTCGGACAGGTACGTCCATTATCGACCAAATATTCACACTACGGCGTATCTTGAAAAAAAAAAATCTAAACACACCATGAATCCATCGATTTTAAAACCGCGTATGACAGCATCTATAGAAACGAGCTATACAGATCTTTGATGTTAAGAAAGCATTTAAACAAGGTGATGCGCTGTTATGCGATTTCTTGAACATCATTCTTGAAAAAATAGTGCAACACAACACATGCGCTAACACAAAAGACACAATCTTTCAAAAGTCCATCCAATTACTCGCTTACGCCGCCCATGATTTTAATATTATCGGATGAAAGCAGCGTGATGTCAATTGACTAATAAAGTCCTCTGTTGAACAACAAAAGTGATCTTCTATAAGAACTTAATAATTGAAGTTCTGCTCTATGGCGCAGAGGTATGAACTTCATCAAAAATGCACGAGGGTGCACTTGGCTGCTTTGAGAGGAAAGTTCTTTGGATGATTTTTGGTCCCGAAATCGACTTAGCTAGAACAGTGAAGATTCAATGACTGAGGCGGATGGACAAGAATACTTCGATCCGAAAGGTCTTCGATCGGTGTCCCTTCGCCACCGAGAGACACCGCCGTAGAAAAAGATTTCTACACAGGTGGCTCACGCAAGTGAAAGGGGACTTCAGTCAATTTGGTGTGCGAAACCGGAGACAACTAGCTAAAGATCGAGCTGATAGAAGACGCTTGTTGGATGAGGCCCAGGTCCAGTCCAGACTGTAGCTCCAACTCAAGTAAGTAAGTTAGTCACCGAAATGTACTTCACAGCTTTTCATCCGCTGTTTCTTTATGCGATCCCATTGCACTTCCTAGACGGCGGTAATATCTGCTTTTTAACAGTCTAAGCTCTTCGCTAGATTGCAACCAACTTCAGACTGCTATAATTTCCAAAACGTTCATGACAGTGAGCTCACATTTTGACACATGACAGATAATTTTATTATTTAAAAGCCTCTTAAACGATTTGCGTTTCAGTTGTGTTGAAAAATTTTTATCCGCGATGAAATTCAAACGTGATAGTCTGATTGCTTTATATTTGGCTGGAATACCACAAGTATAAGGTTTTCCAATAAGGACTTGACAGCTTTGAATTTAATTTGTGAACGCACTCATTCACTTATCATCAAACTGTCACTGTCAACTTATTAAGTAAACTCAACATTTTCATCATAGTAAAGTACACTAACGAGCAACGTCTGCAAACGTTCTCCGATTGGGTTCTGGAGAAGATGCGCCAAGATGATGAATTTCATCGTAAAATCATCTTCAGTGACGAAGCCCATTTTTGGCTCAATGGGTTGGTTAATAAGCAAAATATGCGTTATTGGTCGGGTGAAAACCCACATGTGCTTAATGAATCACCACTTCATCCACAAAAAATAATTGTTTGGTGCGGTTTGCATGCCGCATACCGATTATTTTTGGCCCGAATTGGAAGATATGGACTTGGATCACATGTGGTTTCAACAGGATGGTGCCAAAAGCCACACAGCATACGCTACAATCGATTTATTGAAGAGTAAGTATGGTGAGCGTGTTATCTCAAGACATGGGCCAGTCGATTGGCCGCCTCGTTCGTGCGGTTTAACGCCGCTTGACTATTTTCTGTGGGGCTACGCAAAGTCATTGGTTTATGCCAACACGCCGACGACGTTGGAAGAGTTCAGAGCCAACATTGAACGCGAAATAGTGGCCGTTTCGGCCGAAATGTGTGGCTGAGTCGTTGAAAATTGGGTCCAACGAATCGACCGCTACAAACGTGCCCGCAGTGGCCATATGAAAGAAGTCGAGTTCCATTCATAAATGTTTTGATTGTACTTCAAGCCAATAAAACCCTATAGCTATCGTTAGAGCCCTCCAGCATCTCAACGTGAATAAATCATTTGTGTCTCGAACCATAGCTCGTTACCGTGATACTGGCAGCGTTGCAAAACGCCATGGAGGATGTCATAAAAAAACAACAACATCGGCAGAAATGGTTCGGAAAGTGAAGGCTCGAATTGAGCGAAATTTACGTCGAAGTGGAAGAAAAATGATTCGTGAGTTCAACATATCGTTAGAACGGATGCAATACATACTGAAAAATGAGCTTGGGCTCAAGCCATTGAAGTTCCAAAAAGCACACGATCTTACACCGCAACAGAAAAAAGTTAGAGTCGAAAGAGTGAAGGAGTTTCTACGCTTGCACGAAAGTGGTGAGTTGCCGAATTTAGTTTTTTCCGATGAGTCGCCATTTGTTATAGAGCAATATGTCAACAAACAAAATAACTGAGTTTACTTGCCAGAGAGGTCCTTCGAAAATTTACACCTTCGGACGGCCACAAGAAAGCAGGCAGCACCGACGGTGATGGTTTGGGCCGCCATAACCGCCGATGGTCGCTCTCCGCTCGTATTTTTGGACCGTGGCGTCAAAATTAATGCCGTATACCGTGAAACTGTCTTAGAGGCAGTATTGAAGCCTTGGGCAAACAATCATTTCGGTCGGAGACCGTTGACATTTCAACAAGACTCGGCACCGTCTCAAAAAGCGCGCGTCAACCAAGATTGGTTAAAAAAAAGAACAACGCTCCACACTTCATTTCTTC
Organism: Volucella inanis; assembly: GCA_907269105.1. Taxonomy (NCBI): domain Eukaryota; kingdom Metazoa; phylum Arthropoda; class Insecta; order Diptera; family Syrphidae; genus Volucella; species Volucella inanis. Next base: position 97,791,513 of record OU026154.1, read on the forward strand.
GACACAATGGATTGCAAATTCTCCGGATGCAAATCCGTTGGATTTCTCTGTCTGGGGTATTTTGAAGGCGAAGGTTGGCACTAAAAAAATACCAAAGTATTCTTGAGGACCACCTCAAACAAGCACTTCGCCGGGAATGGCCACTTGCGTGCAGCGTTTGATGCTTTCTTCGGCCGTCTCAAGGCCATTATTCGCGCCAAAAGTGGACATATTGAAAACTAGTGATACAGTTTGAAAATTGATGTATTTTCCAACATTTTTTGCTTTAGCACAATAAAATTTATCAAAAAATAAAAAAGTTATAGTCACCCTGTATACATTCAAATTGTAGACAGCCAACTCTGTCTAAATGAAGTGGCTTGCTAGTTATAAAGGCTAAGGATTACCACTGACTGTAGGTATCATCTTTACTGCAATTTTTGCTTTAACCATAGGACTTCTCTTCCAAAGAATAAATTGCATGTACAATATATATGTGAGCTCTTTAATAGCTTCTCATTACGTTTTTCATATTATCCGACAAATTCCCGTACCTCACGTACCTACATATGTACATATCTACTAATCATTTCAACACACAGAGCTTTCTTTCAACTTATTTCTCATCTAAGTAGCCCAGTATCTATTCCTTGTCTAATTGCAATTTTCAACAGTCATTAAATCGACACCATGTCGATGTTAACGTATTTACATTTTATCGCTTGTGTATCTTTTAGCGCACTCGTAATTAATTCTCCCTACAGAGTGCCTCAAAATTCCAGAGTTTTCCATCCCATTAGTCTTTCGCTATCTTCCAAACTAATGACTGCCAAGTTATTAAAACTTCAATTGACCCTATTCTTCCAACAAAAACCACATCAATTTATACACAAAGTGAAGAACGAAAATAAAACCTCACTGTGTGCCACTCACTGGTATTGAGAACGAAATGCTCACCAAACAGGAAACAGTGAATCTGGGTCACTTGACCAACAACAGAGCTCTCGGCATAACTTCATTTCCCTCAAAATGTGGGTTTCTCTAGCATCAGCAGTCATTATCACCATCATTGCCATCATCGGCCTCTTCATCATCATGGTCCCAATCTATCTGTGTACAAGTAGATGTATTGTAGTACTTCTCCACTTGGGAAATCACCAAACCATGTCTTGATATACGAATACAGGCTGTGGATACATTTGCTACTTAGGGTATTCTCCCCTCACCGCTCCCATACAACACTGATTCTTCATTTTAAGTTTTTGTAATCCCAAGGCTTAATGCTTCACCATGCAACAGGAAAGTTACAAGAATCGAGGCGGACAATAGTGATGTGTTTGGCGATTTGCAAGTGCGTTTCGAAAGTATTTTTGGTTCGTCAGTTTCATGTGCAAATGTGCTCCAGTTGGCTTGCTGCAATTCTCCAGAATGTCGGCTGTCTTCCAAGTTGAGTGGACCGGACCTATGGTCTGTAATACTAACCCCGTTATCCTTCTAAAAGCAATTTACATTTAAAACGTACCTATCCCAAGTACGATCTAATCGATTCTTTTTGTTCTCTCTTTTTCGTTTCAGAAGTTAAAAAGTATTTCAACTCAGATAGTTGCTGTTAAAGGCCTTCCATTACAACATGGGAGTGCCAATAAATATCTCCGCCAAGAAGCCATCACCATCATCATTGACAACAACGACGACGGCGACAAAGAGGAGGACTGATACCAAAATACCAATAACAAACCCCACCACCAACGTTACGTTACAACAAAACTCAATGCTGCCAAGAAGACAAAACACAAAAGCCACAACTAATATAACAGCACCTACAACAATAATAACAAATGAGACTACAAAATGCACATCACATTCCAATGAGCCACTACTAGGTGACATAGCCGTAATGTCATCTGATTATAAAGGAATGCAGGCCCACCGATGGCGTCGTTCGGCATCACCATCATTATCATCAACTTCGGCAGCTGCTGCATCACATTTCATGACCACGCTCATGACATTATGTGTACTCATTGCTGTCATATGCTCACTGCCAAGTCTGACAACAGCGACTGATATCGAAAAGCAGTTGAACTTTTCGAAAACCGAGTACACGGTTTGGAATAAGAATGTCACGTATGTTAGTTCGATGAAATATAATGCACGCGGCATGATGCCGTTATATAATATTGCGCACGACATTCTAAAAGTATTTATAGGAACTGAGGCGATACCTAAAGGTAAGTTGAAAGTTTAGTTTTGAAATTTTCAAGTGTTCAATGTTTTTTTGAGTCTTGTTTATGTGGGTTTTAGGTTCTTGGAGGGCACAATTCCCATTAGCTTGGACTAAGGCCACTTAACCACCTAACGCGTTCCTATCAGTGAAAAATCTCTGGAACTTTCTATATCGAGCTCTTTTCTTTCAGCTGCAGATGATCGATCCTTGAACCCGTGATCCGGTTTCTCTTATATTCAAAGATCCTCTTAGCTGTCAGATCCAATGTAGTTGTACAATATTATCTTTGCGGCGAGGAGTTTGTGGTTTGCTAGCGGCATCGCTGCTTATTGTCCAGCATATAGCGCCTAAAGTGGCAATGTCGAACTTTAGCAGTTTAATCTTCACTAGTGTGCCTTTCGTAGGGTTGGTGTTTCCCCTGAAGCTGTAACTTTCTGTAGTGGTATATGTATTTTAAAATAAAAGAAAAAAAAATTATGAAATGGAACAGCTTTGGCTGGTGCGAGTCAACTTCACAATTGAACTCATTTACAATTTTCTTAATTCTTTGCTTAGCCCTAATATCCCTAGTCAAATCACCCGCACGATAAACTGATCGTGCAGCTCGTGCAAGATATTATGTATGCGGCCGCTGGAAACACTGTGTGAGGCCGTCTTTCCCTGGGCCTCCTACATTTTGAAAGTCCAGTCGTTGGCGTTTTTCTTCTGATGTTGCTTTAATTTGAAGATGGCATAATAGACCGCAATTAATACGAGGGTTACACAGCAGGCCAGCACTGGTTGTGTTGTTATTTTCGTCTTCATCTCGTCAATGTAGTGCAGATTTTCCACATTTATTTAATGCACATATGGCAACGTCAGCGCTAACGCTGCGGTGCTTGGTCTTCTCATCGTCGAAAGTGATTAATTATGTGCCGGTGATAGTTTTTTTCGATATCATTCGCCTCCCTCACCTTGGCTGGTCTGTCGTTGATTAAAATGATGCCATCATCGATCACCACTACATGATCCAGCTCGTTAGGTTGAGTATTGCGGTGTCCCACGTCCAAATCATAATTGCTAGGCGCATGTCTTATTTGGTACCTCTCTGAAGAAGGTGGATGAAATTGTTGGGCGACAATCGGTTATTGCATTCTGCTACTATGTTGTTGTCAGTGAGGTGGAGGATCGTTCCGCCATGTGTGACGGAGAAAATACTAACTTTCTTACATATTAACTTAGATCTAAGGTATTTTATAAGAAAATGTGTTGGGTCTATAACTTAATTCGGCGTAACTTGTATTATTCCATTGTTATTATTCCATTGGAACATACGTTGGAAAGCTACTGTCATTGTACGTCATTTCAGTATAGGTCATTCATTTTAAACGTAAACAACAATAATTTTTTTTCACTCAAATATGTCGAACTTTGTGCCTGAAAAAGTGTTTTTGCTGGGAGTTCTTCTTCATTGCTTTAATATGAAGAAAACTGCTGCCGAAAGTCATCGTATTTTGGTGGAAGTTAATGGTGAACATGCGCTAGCTGAGCGAACGTGCCAAAAGTGGTTTGCACGATTTAAAAGTGGTGATTTTGGCTTGAAGGACGATGAACGTCCTGGGCAGCCAAAAAAGTTTGAAGATGAAGAACTGGAAGCATTACTCTATGAGGATTGTTGCCAAACACAAGAAGAGCTCGCAGAATCTTGGGTTTCACTCAAGCAGCCATTTCAAAACGTTTAAAAGCAGCTGGATATATTCAAAAGCAAGGAAATTGGGTTCCACATGAACTCAAGCCGAGAGACGTCGAAAGGCGGTTTTGCATGTCCGAAATGCTGTTGGAACGCCACAAAAGGAAGTCGTTTTTGCATCGGATTGTTACTGGTGATGAAAAATGGATTCATTAGGACAACCCCAAGCGCAAAAAATCATATGTGAAACCCGGTCAACCAGCTAAATCAAAGGCAAAGCCGAATATCTATGGCGTGAAGATAATGCTCTGTATTTGATGGGATCAGATGGATGTGCTGTATTATGAGCTGCTAAAACCGGGTGAAACCTTCAATGGACAACGCTACTGAACACAATTAATCCGTTTGAAGAGAGAAGTAGCCGAAAAACTCCCGGAATATGCGACCAGACACGTGGCAATAATTTTCCATCATGACAACGCTCGGCCCCACATTAGAAAACAGTGGATGGGAAGTCTTACCCCATCCGCCTTATAGCCCAGACCTTGCCCCTTCTGCCTACCATTTGTTCAGGTCGATGTAGAACGCCCTCACTGAAATACGGTTCACATCAGAGCAGAATATAAAAAATTGACTTGATTCATTCTTGGCTGCCAAGCCGGCACAGTTCTTTTGGGATGGGATCCACAAATTGCCAGAAAGATGGGAAGAAGTCATAGCTTCTAACTTATTAAAATATATACCCAATAGAACATTATTATTTTGTAAAATCTTAACACTAACTACCAGGTATACCGTTTTTTTTTTCACATTGTTCCCACCTTTCAGGCAATTTATGGACTCCACTCCAACAAAACTGTTCGTCTTTTGAAGCAAACCAAAAAGTCACCCAGTTTTCGACTTCCTCGTAGGATTCGAAGTGCTGCTCAGCTAATGCGTGTCCCATCGATGAAAACAAATGGTAGTCGGAAGGAGCCAAGTGTGATGAATGCGTCAGGTGGAGTAGCAGCTCCCAGCCAAGTGCTTTGGTTGTATCATGAACCAGTTTTGCTTTGTGTGCAGGTGCACTGTCATGGAACAGTGCAATTCGATCAATTCATGGTTCAAATTGATCATTTGTTGTCGGTAGCGATCTGTTTTAACGGTTTCACCTGGTTTTAGGAGCTCGTGGTACACCACACCTTTCTGCTCCGGCTGTCCCGGATTAATCCTTGATTTTTTCTGAAAATAAATCCATTTTTGATCGCCGGTAACAATTCGATGCAAAACTCATTTTTATCGTATCTTTGAAGCAAAGTTTCACAAGTGGTTTTTCGGTTTTCCATCTGTCCTTCTTCAATTCAATGTGGCACCCATTTTCCAGACTTTTTGATCTTTCCCATAGCTTTTAAACGGTCAGAAATTGTTTGTTGTGCAACATTTAACATATCTGCCATTTATTTCTGACTCAAAGTTTCATCTTCATCCAATATTGTTTGTTATTCGGCGTTTTCAAACTTTTTTGGTGGGCTTCCACGTTCTTCATTTCCCACATCAAAATCGTTATCTCTGAACCGTTGAAACCATCTTTTGCCTGTTGCTTCTGATAGAGCATGCCTCGACAAGCATTCAATGCGACCCTGCAGCGCTTTTCTTCAGATGAAAACAAAAAATTAATGCTTCCGGCAAGTCATCATTTTCTGGTACAAAATTCGACATTTTTAACAAGATGAAAAAATTTGATGTTGCTAGCTCAATGACTATGTTTGGCAGGTTTCATAGCAACCAAACAAAAATCAAAAATTAAGGCCCGTTCACAATAAATGTTCCCTATCGAGACATTTATACCTTGTCGCTTACTTTATATCGGTACACCTGGTACTTCTATTAGTTCTGTTAGTCCAACATTTGTGAATTGCTCATTAATTATTGATTTTAAGTCATTGTCGTCGAGAATTGTCGGATTTTTTAAATTTTTTTTAGCAAGTGTTATTTACAGCGCATTAAATTTTCTATTTCATTGATCATGACTCTTTCTTGCCAACAAGTATCAGAATGCTCCTTTTTAGATTC